>CM061554.1:94884874-100202614 GCA_030864225.1 Capsicum baccatum var. pendulum | reverse complement strand
CGAGATAGTATTTTTGTGGTTGTCGATAGATTTTCAAAAATGGCTCATTTTATTCCATGTGTAAAAACCGAGGATGCTCCTAGTGTAGCTTCCTTATTTGTTGAACACGTTGTAAAGCTTCACGGAGTACCTAGGACCATTGTGAGTGATAGGGACTCCAAGTTCCTAAGCCTCTTTTGGAAGTCCATGTGGGGTAGGCTTGGCACGAAGCTACTTTTCTCCACATCTTGCCACCCGCAAACCGATGGCCAAACGGAGGTAGTAAACAGAACCCTCGGGTCTATGTTACGCTCCATGGTTAAAGGTAAATTGACTTCATGGGAAGAACACCTACCATTGGTAGAATTTGCATACAATCGGGTAATACATTCGAGTACGGGAATGACTCCCTTTGAATGTGTTTACGGCCTAAACCCCCTTACCCCTTTAGATCTCACTCCTTTGCCTAGTGATCTCATGACCAGCTTAGATGGGAATAAAAGAGCCGAGGACATGAAAAAAAATGCATGAAGCAGTGCGGATCAAGCTCGAAAGGAAGAACCAAGAGGTTGCAAAACGGGCAAACAAAGGGAGAAGGAAGCTAGTGCTAGAACCCGGAGATTGGGTGTGGGTGCACCTTCGAAAGGACCGATTTCCAGCTCAAAGGAAGTCCAAGTTGCTGCCAAGAGGTGATGGACCTTTCCAAGTACTCGAGAGGATCAACGACAACGCCTACAAGATCGACCTACCACCGGAATATCAAGTGCACAACACCTTCAACGTCGGAGATCTCTCCCTCGTGGATGCGGTTGAGGATGATCACGTGCCGAATTTGAGGTCAAATTCCTCTCAAGATGGAGAGGATGATACGGTTATGGCTACCCCTACATGTACACGACCTTTCACACGAAGCCAAGCGCGGGAGTTACAAACGCTCCAAGCCTTGTTCATGCAAATGGCCGTGTGTGAGTTGTTGGCCGAGCCAACTAAGGGTCTCAACGTCCTTATGTGTGAGGAGGGGCCTTAAGTGTAATAATCTAAGTCTTCAAGGAGGCCACAACAAAGCAAGGGCGTCTTGGTCTTTTGTTCATTTTTGTTGTAGTATAAATAGAAGGTGATAGTGAGATAACCTTTAGTCTATTTTGAAATCTGAAATTTGTAACCTAAAGATAACATTTCACTCTCTTCTTCTTCCACAAGAAGCCGGTTCTAGATCTCACAAGGAGAGGAATCCTTGTGTTGTCTCCTTGGCTAGAAACAAAGGTTTTGAGGTAGTTTGAGTGCCTCTTGGTCTTTGTAAGAGCTTGGTGTTAATATTCATTAGGCTTAGGGTCCTTTCATGTTGTTAGGGTTCTTAGTTTCTTGAATATTGTATGTCAAGTTATTTATCTTCCATTATCTTGTTGTTGTTGTGTTGCTTTTCTTAACTTGAAAGTCTAGGGAAGCCGTGTGGGGCTTGTTTCGATTCCCTAGCATTGTTGCATCTCTTGTTGTTCTCGGATTGAGACCTAAAACCGAAAACTATCACTTGTGTTGTAAGCTAAAAACCGAAAACTAAAAGTTGTAGTCTTGTGGTTGTTGGTTGAAATCCGAAACTCTTGTTGTTGTTGTTGGATCTTGTATCAACACTTGTGTTGACAGATTTCGGTCTCCTCTTCAAGCAAGAGAAAGAGTTACAAGATACAAGTCTTTGTTTGTGAAATATCAAGAATAAGCTGCTGAAAAATGGCCCTAATGACCCCTATTTATAGTACACAAAATGATGGTCAATGACCCTCCTATCCTTCTGAAATGGGCGGCCTTGGAGTGTATTTTTATTACACTTCAAGGCTGATTTTTGCACTTAAAACGTTGAAGCCCGGGAGTTACAAAACTACACGCCATGTTCATGCAAATGGTCTAGGACGTTTTTGGGCAGCCTTGTATTCCCGTATCACCTAGCTTGCTCTTCACCCCATTTAAAGGGTCCGTCCTTTCTAATTACCTCGGTCAAGGGTGCTGCTATGGAGCTAAATCCTTTGACAAACCTCCTATAAAAGCTTGCCAACCCGTGGAAACTTCGGATTTCTCCAATAGTTTTAGGGGTCGGCCAACTTCGTACAGAGTCTATCTTGGAATCGTCCACTTCCACTCCCCTTGAGCTCACGACAAAACCCAAGAATATGACTTTATCAACACCAAAAGAACACTTCTCCATGTTGGCATACAGCTTCTCCTTTCGGAGCACATCAAACACATTTTTCAAATGCATTACATGATCATCAATAGACTTACTATACACCAACACATCATCAAAGTAAACCACCACAAACTTTCCAATATAAGGCTTCATTACATGATTCATTAGCATCATAAAAGTACTAGGAGCATTGGTAAGGCCGAATGGCATGACCAGCCACTCATATAGACCGAATTTGGTCTTGAATGCGGTCTTCCACTCATCACCGGGTTGCATGCGAATTTGGTGATAGCCGCTCCTAAGGTCCACTTTAGAAAACACACAAGATCCGTGGAGCTCATCTAACATATCATCTAGCCTAGGGATTGGATGACGATACCTTATAGTGATTTTGTTGATGGCTCGGCAATCAACGCATATGCGCCACGTTCCGTCCTTCTTTGGTACCAAAAGTACCGGAACAGCACACGGACTCATGCTTTCTTTAATGTATCCCTTGTTGAGTAGTTCCTCCACTTGTCTTTCAAGCTCCTTAGTGTCCATAGGATTGCTCCTATAGGCCGGTTTGTTTGGAAGCTGTGAACCCGGCACCAAATCAATTTGGTGCTCAATTCCCCGAAGCGGAGGCAATCCTTGCGGAAGTTCTTGCGGAAATACATCTTCATACTCCTGCAACACACAAGAAATCAAAGGGGAAATGGAAGAATTAGTGGGGTTAGTATTAAAGCAATGGGCCAAAAGTAGCATCGGCTTGTTTTCATCATGGTCCACGAAAAGTTCCTTTCTCCTAGCCAACATCACTACGTTTTCCCTTTCCCTTGGCGTTGGGGCAGCCTCGGGTGTCCCTACCTCCTCACCTACGGCCTCCCTTTCCTTTTCTCCCCTCTCGGGTTCCCTCCCCTTCCCTTTTAATTCTCTCATTTTTTGATACCACTCATTTACTTGGGAGGGTGAAAGAGGGTGAAGTGTGACCTTTCGGCCATCCTTCTCAAGCGTATACCGGTTGGACCTCCCATCGTGTTTAGTAGACCTATCATATTGCCAAGGTCTTCCTAACAACAAGTGACATGCTTGCATTGGAATCACGTCACAAAGTACTTCATCGTGGTAGTTGACCACCTTAAACCGAATCACACATTGCCGCGTGACCTTCAATTCACCACAATCATTTAACCATTGTAGCTTGTAAGGGCTAGTGTGTGGTGTAGTCGGTAGTTTCAAAAAATTTACCATAGCATGGCTCGCAACATTTGTACAACTACCACTATCAATTACCAAGGTGCACACACTCCCCTTTACAAGGCACTTAGTATGGAATAGATTTTCCCTTTGGCTCGGATCATCTACCGCCTTACTAATCATGACGCGTCTAACCACAAAGTTTGGAACCACACACTCCCCTTCGTGTGGATAGACATCTTCACTATCATCTACTCCTTCCTTATTCGGTTCATTCTCGGCTTCCTCTCCATCTTGAGGCTCGGCCTCAACCTCCCCCCTTTTGGACACCACCTCCTCACCAAGGTAGTACACTTTCCCTTCTCGTAGGATCACATTACGCCGGTTCGGGCATTCATTGGCCTTATGCCCCCAACCTTGGCACTTGAAGCATTGGAAACCCTTTGGATTGGGATATTTGTGAGCTTCCGGCTTCGGAGGAAACTTGGGGACTATTTTGGTTTCGGGCCGCTTCATAGGACCGGGTTGGTCCTTGTTTTTGGCCCAACCCGAGGGGGTTTGGACCCTTGTCTTGAAGGTTGATCTCTCCTTAAGTTCCCTTTCAATCTCTAGGGCCGCTTGGAATATACCGTCAATAGTTTCGAACCGATGAAGGGTCAAGTGAGTGGAGATCTCTTTGTTCAATCCACACTTGAACCGGATGATGTCGTGGCTGATTTGCTCCCCGCGGTGATCAAGTTTCAACATGAGTTGTTGGAACTCGTCAAAATAGGCCATCACACTCTTGCCTCCTTGCCGCAAGCCATATAACCTAGCAAGCAATTCATGTCGGTATCTCTCGGGAAGGTATCGTTGTCTCATCAAATACCTTAACCGATACCAAGGTGGTGGCTGCCCATCAACCAATTCATTACCAAATCGTTTAACATACTCCCACCAAGTGTTAGCATAGCCCTCGAGGTGAGCTATAGCATAGCAACTCTTCTTTTCTTCCGAGATGTCATTAACTTGGAAAACTTTGTCACAAGCCGATTCCCAAGTTAAGTAGGCCTCAGGATCACTTTCACCCTTAAAGATAGGTAGGCCCAACTTGATGGTGTTGATGCCTACGTCTCTCTCTTGGTGTCGGTTTCCCCTATCTCCATACCCCCGGTATCTCCTAGGTTCTCCCCGACCCCTCTTAACTCCTCCTCCCTCATATAAGCATCATCATAGGTTCCCTCTCCATCATACTCCTCTCTACCGTATCCATCAAAGTGGGCTGGTCGGCCTTGGCCATTTTGATTCGTAGGAATTGGAATTTGTGGTCTTTGGTTTAGTGGAGCTTGGAAGGGAGGGTTCGGATTTAGTGGTGGTGCTTGGCGCCCAAATCCCTCTTGTGGAATTGAAGGAGTTTGGAAATGTAGTGGTCTAGTGGAGTCTCGGGTTGGAGGAAAGTTGGTAGATTGGTTGGCGGTATTTAGTGGAGCTTGAGGTGCATTTAACATTTGGTGGACCATTTCGGGAGTGATGGTTGCGGAGGAGGTCCGATCATGACCATTGGTAGAGACATGTAGAGGAGTCGATGGCCGAGAGTTCCTTTGACTCTCCACTTGATCTAGTCTACCACTAATAGTCGATACTTCCCCCCTTATTGCTGCCAAGTCCCCTCTCACGGCCCCAAACTCCGAATTCATCCTTTCAAGTGTCCGAGTAACGGCCTCGAGAGTGGCCCTCATTGAGTCAAGGGCATTAGTATCCGCATTATGAGATGTTGTTCCTTCCATCGTCAAGGTATTAGCCGCTTTAGTTCCCACAAGTTCGTGTTCCACAAGTGTTGTATAATTGGCTAGTAACCGTGAGATTTACAAGGTTTGAGTAAGCTCTTGTCCGGAATGGATTCTTGTTTGAAGACTCAAAGAATTCTTGCCAGACTAGAATCAAAATCAGCAACTCATTCAAACGAATAAAAGCACACAAGCAACCGTAGACACGAACAAACGGCTCAAGGAACTAGTTAACAACCTAGTGGGAAGATACTAGTTTGTTAATTAGTTCTAAGACCAAGTAAGGGAAACCAAGAATCAACAATTAGCAACCATAGATTATCCTAAGTTGAGCTTATGGTGACATAGTAACATGCATTGGCCCCACACGTTCTTCTTCCCTTCGGATTTACATACTTTTTTTTTTGTCTTGATTTAATATTCACACAACTTGTGATAAATTGAAAAGTGTCTTTGGTGGGAAAACTAAAATTTTGAAGTCTTAACTCTTTTTCAAACTCAACAAAGTGGGTTTGGTTGACAATTTCCACAAAACAAGGTTCCTTGATTTAGGGGAAGTGATTGACAAGTCTACAAAGTGATGGGTGTAAGTCTTTCACAATCAACTTTATAATTTTACCACTTGAGCACACAACAAGATGAATACTTCAACAAGATGAACAAGATGACAAGTTCAAGATGAACACTTCAACCACTTCTTTAGCACATAAACACACAACCACCGATTTGCCTTTGGTTATCAACACATACAACTTTCGGCCACTTCAAGTCACTACACAATCTTCAATTTTTCAAGCTCAACTTTCGGATCAATACACCTTAGTGTTGGTGAGAAAGAAACCAACACTAGAAACTTACTAAACAAGCAAAATAACACCTAGATCTAAGCATACAACACCATTCTCGGTTTTTTCAACTTTAGTGGACAGATTTTCAGATTTTTTTTTTTGTAGTTTGTTTAATCCGTGAGCTAGCCCAAGATGGGTTGTGTTGGAACACAACCGGTCTTGCTTTGATACCAAATGATACAAGATCAACCCAACAACACCAAGAGCTTCGGATTTCAGTCCAACAACACAAGACAACAAGTTTTAAGTTTCGGTTTTTCAGCTTACAACACAAGAGATAGTATCGGTTTTTAAGCCACAATCCGAGAACAACAAGAGATGCAACAATGCTAGTGAATCGAAACAAGCCCCACACGGCTTCACTAGACTTTCAAGATAAACAAAAGCAACAAAATAACAACAAGATAAAGAAAGATAAATAACTTGACATATAACATTCAAGAAACTAAGAACCCTAACATCAAGAGAGGACCCTAAGTCTAATGAATATAAACACCAAGTTCTTACAAGGACCAAGAGGCACTCAAAAACCTCAAAACCCTTGTTTCTAGCCAAAGAGACAACACAAGTATCCCTCTACTTGTGAGATCTAGGGACGGCTTCTTGGAGAAGAAGAGAGAGTGAAATGTTTGTGATTTTTAGGTTACAATTTTCAGCTTTCAAAAACTAGAGGATATCTCACTAACTTGTTCTATTTATACTACAACAAAAGGGAGCAAAAGACCCATCCGCCCTTGCTTTCTTGTGACCACCTTGGGAATTAATTTATTTACACTTTAGGACCCCTCTTCACACCTAAAGACGTTGAGGTCCTTGGTTGGTTCGACCAACAACTCACACACGGCCATTTGCATGAACAAGGCTTGGAGTGTTTGTAATTCCCGCGCTTGGCTTCGTGTGAAAGGCCGTGTACCTGTGGAGGCTGACTGAACCGTATCAGGCTGCCCCTTTAATGTTTGTAGCGGGCTGTTTTTGGTGTGTATTTGGGCCCTTAATTACGCCTCTCTTGCACATACACTTGGAAGACTTCAATACACACACACAAGAGTCCATCTACGTGATCGCACTCGTATCACTTATGCCCCTGAGCTGCCACCTACATATAAAGATTGGGATCGGCCCATGCTAGGCTTATGCCCCTGAGCTGCCACCCATAAATAAAGGTATCGAGATCGGACCATGCTAGGAAAGTGCCCCTGAGCTGCCACTCGTCATTTTACAGATTTGCATTACTTAGTTTATTTAGCCCTTGAGATTGTTACTTTGGTGGTCATCACATTATGGTACCTTGAACCAGCAATACGCTAATAAGAGACATGTAAATAGACACTTAATGCAACAACAATGAGGTACGGAGCCGTTGGCATACAAATAAAGTGTTTAGGAGCTGAAATAACACATGGGTCTTATTTGAACAAACGGACAACTCCTGAAATTTTCTAGTGAAGATAGACGCGCAGATTTAATAATAAGCACGTATTGAGGTGTTCTAATGTGTTAGAGAGTGGGAACAAGATCATTGGATACATGGAGTGTAATGTGATGCCATTATGTAGAACTTTGTTATAGGATAACCTCGGAAACTTGCTTGATGGAACAATTGTACGACTTCATGCCAAAGAGTGTGAAATAGAGTATGCCTTACATACCTGGTTATTTGACTCCAAAACTAACCCGACTTGACTTCCCGCCTTTTAGATTACTTATCTACACTAGAATATGTGGTAAACTAGTATTATTAACCAATCAACACATTTGAGATACTTAATTCCACCCAAAACAGTAACCGGGCAGCAACTACTAATCTATCAAACAAGGGTGTTATTTTAACCCTTTTTTTTCCTCCAATTACACCCACATACCATTTAGGTTCTTATAAGGTTCACCAAAACCACCTCGACTTCATTACCATTCCAAACAATACGCAAAATAAATTGGGCAGCAAACATTAGTTTGGTGGTGTATCATCACATCTTTCTTCTATAATTTATTTGTACTCATCACACCTTTATCCAACGTCAACCTGGCAGCCCATGACATATATATACAAAACAGTCCACAAAACAGTCCCAAATCCCTTTTATTGTAGCAATCAATTATTGAACTCATCATCTCTTGAGTTCTCAATAACAAGACATCCATAATCCCCTCTCAAATTCATATATAAGAAAAACAAAATGGAGCAGTCACCTTACCTCAATTCAACAACTTATTCTTTTAATTGAACTCTTCAAGAGCTTGAACTTTCCTTCACACTAAAACCAAAGAAGAAGAAGAAAAGTTCTTCAATAACAAGGAAATGTGAACAAACAGCTTGTTCTATAATCAGCCATATACTTATAGTCAAACACTTATAACTTGTTTTCCTAATCTTTCATGAGATAATTAAACAAAACCTTAAGTGTTTTTCACTTACCTTAGGCTGCAAAGGTGAGGGTTTCTTCAAGAACCCTAGAAGGAAAAATAGGGCTGCTGTTCTTGTGGTTTTAGAGAGAGTAGAGAGATTTGCTGAAATATACTCCTTTTTTGTGACTTAAAAGTGAAGTAAAATGACCAGCAACTTGGACTTTTAAAGGCCCCATATTGTCCACCTCCTAAGCTGCATTTTGGTTCATAAAATTGGTCAAATTGGTCCAAAGTAGGTGATGCACCTACTTAAGGGTCCAAGCTGCTGAAACTTCAAAGTAGGTGATGCACCTACTTGCTTAATTTCTTGTTGGGCTCAATTATATTTGGGCCTTGATAGATTGGTGTGTTGGGCCATTTATCCGTTTTCTTTCTCTTTTATTCAATTTGGCCCAAATGAGTATATTAGGATAGACCCAAATCTGATCCATAGTCATGGGTCCATTAATTTGGTCCAAACAACTTAAGTAGGTGACTCACCTACTAGCTTAAATAGGTCAAGCAAGCACCTCAATATTTTGCTCCATTTTCAGCTCCTAATTCCTTTAATCTAACCTTCAACTTATACACACTTGGTCACTTTAAAATTTAGATTCAAATACTAGCTTATGATTCCAAGTTTAAATAGTTATCTTAAGTTAACTTAGTCGCATCACATTAAACTGTACAGGCAGCATCAATAATTCCATCTATACCATTAATACTTGCATAACAATTCTCTTACATTATGTATATCAAAAGGCTATACCAAGTTCCATATAATTAGAACAAGTACAAGCAAAATACGGGATGTTACATCCTTCCCCCCTTAGAAACATTCGTCCTCGAATGTTAGCATAACTGTCCAACCTAAACTTGTTCAAGACTAAGTTTAATATCCCTATTACCACATAATACCTATATATTTTACACTTACTTGTTATTGCTCCAATTCAGCATCTTGGACTTTTTCTTTGTATTTGAACAAATGGGGGTACTTGGATTTCATTGCTTCTTCAACTTCCCATGTGATCTCTTCTACTTGCTGATACCTCCTAAGCACTTTTACAGAAGCTATTTCCTTATTACTTAACTTCTTAACTTGTCGATCTAGGATAGCAATAGGTATTTCTTCATAGGTAAGATCTTTTGTAACTTGTACATCTTCAGTAGAAGTAATATGAGATAGATCTCCAATGCACTCTCAAAGCATTGAGACGTGAAATACCGGATGAACTGTTGAGAGCTCTTGAGGTAGCTCCAATTCATAAACAACTTGGCCAAACCTCCGAGCAATCTGGTATGGGCCTATATAACGTGGACTTAACTTTCCTTTCTTACCAAATCTCATAACCCCCTTCATTGGTCAACCTTCAAGAATACCCAATCACCTATAGCAAACACTAGCCCCCTTCTCCTAACATCCGCATATGACTTGTGTCTACTTTGGGCTATTTCTAGTCGTTGTAGGATCACTTTTACCTTTTCCATAGCTTGATGAACAAAATCGGGCCTGAATAAGGCAGTTTCACCCACTTCAAACCATCCAATTGGTGATCTACACTTTCTTCCATACAAAGCTTCATATGGTGCCATTTTGATACTTGAATGATAGCTTTGTTGTAGGCGAACTCGATGAGAGGTAGATGATCATCCCAACTACCTTTAAAGTCCAATACACAAGCTCGTAGCATATCTTTAAGTGTTTGAATGGTATGTTCTGCTTGTCCATCCGTTTGAGGGTGAAAAGCTGTACTTAGATTCACTTGTGTCTCCAAATTTCTCTGAAAAGACTTGCAAAAATTTGCAGTAAATTGAGCTCCTCAATCCAATATAATAGAGATTGGAACTCCATGTAGTCGAACTATTTCCTTAATATATAACTTGGCATATTCTTCAATTGTGTAAGTGGTCATAACCGGTAGAAAGTGTGCTGATCTGGTAAGTCTATCAACTATCACCCAGATGGACCAAACCTTCGAAATGTACGAGGCAAACCAGTAATGAAATCCATGTTGATCATGTCCCACTTCCAGATTCGAAGATCTATACATTGCATATAACCCCGGGGCTTTTGGTGCTCTACTTTAACTCTTTGACAATTTGGACATTCGGCTACAAATTTTGCAATGTTCTTCTTCATGTCACCCCACCAATATATCCCTTTCAAATCATGGTACATTTTTGGTTGACCCTGGATGGATAGAATATCTTGAATGATGTTCTTCTATCATAATCCTCTTTCTTAGCTCGTTTACATCTGGTACACACAATCTGTTTTGGCACCGAAGTACCCCTTCTTGCATAAGCTCAAATGCCTTTTTCATACCACATTGCACATTTTCCTTAAGTCATAATAGAATAGGATCTGCATATTGCTTCTCTTTTACTTCAATTATTAGTGAAGATTCTGCTGCATTATGCACAATAAACCCTTCATCTGGAGTTTCAAAAAGACGAACCCCCAAATTAGCTAGTTGGTGTAGATCCTTAGTCATCCCTTGTCTTTATAGATGGCTCCACAGCTTTACGACTTAACACATCTGCCACCACATTTGCTTTTCCTGGATGATATAAGATATCAACATCATAGTTTTTTAATAATTCAAGCCATCTTCGCTGCCTCAAATTCAAGTCCTTCTGATTAAAGATATACTACAAACTCTTGTGGTCAGTGTATGTGTCAACATGAAGTGACACCATATCTCTAAGGCAAATATAACCGCTGCTAGCTCCAGATCATGTGTTGGATGATTTTTCTCATGTGGCCGCAATTGTCTCGAGGCATATGCTATGACTTTACTATGCTGCATTAATACACACCCTAAGCCAATTATTGAAGCATCACAATACACTGTATACCTCTCTGTGCCTTCTGGAAGCACCAATACGGGTGTAGAAGTCAACTTATTCTTCAGATCATGGAAATTTCTTTCGCATGCATCATTCCATTGGAATTTGGATGCTTTGTGTGTTAGCTTTATTAAAGGTGCAGAAATTGAAGAAAATCCTTCAACAAACCTTCTATAATAACCTGCCAACCCAAGGAAACTACGAACCTCTGTAGGCGTTATAGGTCTTGGCCAGTTCTTCACGGCTTCTATATTTTGAGTATCAACCTTTATTCCTTCATCAGATACAATATGACCTAATAATGCCATAGATTTTAACCAAATCTCACATTTAGAGAACTTTGCAAATAGCTTACGATCACGAAGAATCTGCAACACCTGTCATAAGGGATTGGCATGGTCCTCATTTGATCTCGAATAAACCAGAATATCATCTATAAAAACTATCACAAACACATCCAAGAATGGCTTGAACACCCTATTCATCAAATCCATAAAAGCTGCAGGTGCATTAGTTAGCCCAAAGGTGATACGGGACAAATGGCCATCTTATCTTTGGATGACATCTTTGGAGGCCAACACATAGAGGCTCAAGACTTGGTCACCTCAATAATACAAGAACATGCATGGAGGACCCGTTTTGAGCGTAACTTAAAGCAATCTCGCGTATGGAAGATTGCTTGGAGCATTTAAGAGTGAGGACTCACGGTTTTGGACCTTAATTAAGGGCATTTTGGACATTACACATGGTGTATTTACACACCATGGCCGCACCTATCATTAAGGGCAAAGTGGTCTTTTTGTATTCTTTTGTATTACACTATAAATAGGTCATTTTAGCTCATTTCTTGGCAGATTTTGAAGGATGAAGAATTGAAAGACATATTTTCTCTCTTTTGAGAGTGTAACACCCTTAGTTGTAGGGCTTGGAAAAGCCATCCTTAGCATAGGGCTTGGAAAAGCCAATATTGATCTTTGCTTGGAAACGGTAGATCTTAAGGTTAGTTCATTCCCTTGGTGGTCACCGTAAGAGTGTGGTTTTGATTGTTACATTCATTAGGGGTTAGTGTTGAAATACACTTGGTTCTTAATCTTGTAATAATCTTGGTCTCACTATCTATCTTTATTTTCTTGCAAATCGTGTATGTGTTGTGTAGTGGACTATTTTGGGGTCTTCGTTGAATCCAAAACTTGTATTATTGCTGTTCATCTTGTTCATCACGTTTCATAGCTGTTTTGGTATTAATATACACTCTTGTATCTTGTATTCTTGTTGTTAGTAGCGAATCCGAGTGTGGTCTCCATCTTGGTCCTCGAATCTTTAAGATTAGTGGACTGATTTGGTGTTTGTTTTGTGTTCCCTTCTCTTTTACGTATCATTTGGTATCAAAGCATGGATTGATCTTGTTCCTACAAGATCAATCTTGGGCTTGAGACTTGAAAACTACAAAAAAAAAAAAAAAAAAAAAAAAAAAAACTGAAATCTGGAAATTCCAGAAAATAGCAATCTGTCCACTTTGTGTTCTTGGCCGAAAATTGTGTTCTTGTTGTGTCTTGGCCGAGATTTTTATTTGTCTTTGTTGTCTATAGGTGTTAGTTTTGTTCCTCACTAACACATTGAGTCTATATCTGATGCAAGATCCAACAACAACAACAAGAGTTTCAGATTTCAACCAACAACCACAAGACTACAACTTTTAGTTTTCGGTTTTTAGCTTACAACACAAGTGATAGTTTTCGGTTTTTAAGTCTCAATCCGAGAACAACAAGAGATGCAACAATGCTAGGGAATCGAAAACAAGCCCCACACGGCTTCCCTAGACTTCAAGTTAAGAAAAGCAACACAACAACAACAAGATAATGGAAGATAAATAACTTGACATACAATATTCAAGAAACTAAGAACCCTAACAACATGAGAGGACCCTAAGCCTAATGAATATTAACACCAAGTTCTTACAAAGACCAAGAGGCACTCAAACTACCTCAAAACCTTTGTTTCTAGCCAAAGAGACAACACAAGGATTCCTCTCCTTGTGAGATCTAGAACCGGCTTCTTGTGGAAGAAGAAGAGAGTGAAATGTTATCTTTAGGTTACAATTTTCAGATTTCAAAATAGACTAATGGATATCTCACTATCACCTTCTATTTATACTACAACAAAATGAGCAAAAAGACCAAGACGCCCTTGCTTTGTTGTGGCCTTCTTGAAGACTTAATTTATTACACTTTAGGCCCCTCTTCACACATAAGGACGTTGAGACCCTTGGTTGGTTCGGCCAACAACTCGCACACGGCCATTTGCATGAACAAGGCTTGGAGTGTTTGTAACTCCCGCGCTTGGCTCCGTGTGAAAGGCCGTGTACATGTAGGGGTAGTCATAACCGTATCATCCTCTCCATCTTGAGAGGAATTTGACCTCAAATTCGGCACTTGATTATCTTCAACCGCATCCACGAGGGAGAGATCTCCGACGTTGAAGGTGCTGTGCACTTGATATTCCGGTGGTAGGTCAATCTTGTAGGCGTTGTCATTGATCCTCTCGAGTACTTGGAAAGGACCATCACCTCTTGGCAGCAACTTGGACTTCCTTTGAGCTGGAAACCGATCCTTTCGAAGGTGCACCCACACCCAATCTCCGGGTTCAAGCACTAGCTTCCTTCTCCCTTTGTTTGCCCGTTTTGCAACCTCTTGATTCTTCTTTTCGAGCTTGATCCGCACCGCCTCATGCATTTTCTTCATGGCCTCGGCTATTTTAGTTCCATCTAAGCTGGTCATGAGATCACTAGACAAAGGAGTGAGATCTAAAGGGGTAAGGGGGTTTAGGCCGTAAACACATTCAAAGGGAGTCATTCCCGTACTCGAATGGATTACCCGATTGTATGCAAATTCTACCAAGGGTAGGTGTTCTTCCCATGAAGTCAATTTACCCTTAACCATAGAGCGCAGCATAGACCCTAAGGTTCTATTTACTACCTCCGTTTGGCCATCGGTTTGTGGGTGGCAAGACGTGGAGAAAAGTAACCTCGTGCCAAGCCTACCCCACATGGACTTCCAAAAAAGGCTTAGGAACTTGGAGTCCCGATCACTCACAATGGTCCTTGGTACCCCGTGAAGCTTTACAACATGTTCAACAAATAATGAGGCCACACTAGGAGCGTCCTCGGTTTTGGCACACGGAATAAAGTGGGCCATTTTAGAGAACCTATCAACAACCACAAAAATGCTATCTCGCCCCTTTCTAGTCCTTGGCAGCCCCAAAACAAAATCCATTGATATGTCCAGCCAAGGTCTAAGGGGAGTAGGGAGTGGGGTGTATAATCCTTGAGGTCGGAGGCGGGATTTAGCACTCCGGCAGGCCGCACATTGACTACAAATTCTTGTGACGTCTTTGCGCATTTTTGGCCAATAGAAGTTCTCCTCTAGGATTCCGAGGGTCTTGTCTACCCCAAAATGACCCATGAGGCCCCCGTCGTGGGCCTCCCTCACAAGCAATTCCCTCCAAGAACTCGAAGGAACACATAACCTCCTTCCTTTGAACAAATATCCCTCGAACCGAGAGTAAGAGGAGTGGTTATTTTCCTTGAGCCAACGGTCCCTTCCCCACTCTTCGCATTCCCTAAAAATAGGAGCAAAGGTTGGATCCTCGGAATACAACATCCGCAAGCTCTCAAAGCCCATTAACTTCGACGACAAGGTAGCAACAAGTACATGCTTCCGGGACAAGGCATCGGCAACAACATTTTCCTTTCCCCTTTTGTAATGAATTACATAGGGGAAAGTTTCGATGAACTCAATCCACTTAGCATGACGCCTATTCAGCTTGTCTTGGCTCTTAAGGTGTTTCAACGATTCATGATCCGTTCGTATCACAAACTCCTTAGGCCACAAATAGTGTTGCCAATTTCCCAAAGCTCTAACAAGGGCGTACAACTCCAAATCGTAAGTTGAATAATTAAGAGTTGCTCCTTTGAGCTTTTCACTGAAATAGGCAACGGGCTTACCCTCTTGCATCAAAACAGCCCCGATGCCGACCTTGCTAGCATCACACTCTACCTCAAACATTTTACCAAAATCGGGTAATTGCAATAAGGGCGCCGAGACGAGCATAGCTTTCAAGGCCTCGAAAGCCTTAGCTTGCTCTTCACCCCATCGGAAGGGTCCGTCCTTTCTAATTACCTCGGTTAAGGGGGCTGCTATGGAGCTAAATCCTTTGACAAACCTCCTATAAAAGCTTGCCAACCCGTGGAAACTTCGGATTTCTCCAATAGTTTTAGGGGTCGGCCAACTTCGTATAGAGTCTATCTTGGAGTCGTCCACTTCCACGCCCTTTGAGCTAACAACAAAACCCAAGAACACAACTTTATCAACACCAAAAGAACACTTTTCCATGTTGGCATACAACTTCTCCTTTCGGAGCACATCAAACACACATCTTAGATGCATTGTATGGTCATCAATAGATTTACTATATACCAACACATCATCAAAGTAAACTACCACAAACTTTCCAATAAAAGGCTTCATCACATGATTCATTAGCCGCATGAAAGTGCTTGGAGCATTTGTTAGGCCGAATGGCATAACCATCCATTCATAGAGACCAAATTTAGTCTTGAAGGCGGTTTTCCATTCATCACCGGGTTGCATTCTTATTTGGTGATAGCCACTCCTTAAATCAATCTTGGAAAATAAACACGAACCATTCAATTCATCCAGCATATCATCTAACCTAGGGATAGGGTGACGATATTTTACCGTAATCTTGTTGATGGCTCGGCAGTCCACACACATACGCCACGTTCCATCCTTCTTAGGCACTAGTAGCACCGGAACCGCGCACGGACTCATGCTCTCTTTGATGTATCCTTTGTTGAGGAGTTCCTCAACTTGGTGTTCCAATTCTTTGGTATCCGTAGGATTGCTCCTGTAAGCCGGCTTATTCGGCAATTGTGAGCCCGGCACAAAGTCAATTTGATGCTCAATTCCCCGAAGCGGGGGCAATCCTTGCGGAAGCTCTTTAGGGAATACATCCTCATAATCCTGCAACACATGAGAAATCAAAGGAGAAATACAAGGATTAGCGGGGTTAGTGTTAAAGCAATGGGCCAAAAGTAGCATAGGCTTGTTTTCATCATAGTCCATGAAAAGTTCCTTCCTCCTAGCCAACATCACTACGTTTTCCCTTTCCCTTGTCGTTGAGATAGCCTCGGAGGTGCCTACCCCCTCACCTACGGCTTCCTTCCCTTTTTCTCCCTTCTCGGGTTCTCCCCCTTTCCCTTTCAATTCTCTCATCTTTTGGTACCACGCCTTCACTTGGGAGGGCGAAAGAGGGTGAAGTGTGACCCTTCGGCCATCCTTCTCAAGTGTGTACCGGTTGGTCCTCCCATCGTGTTTAGTAGACCTATCATATTGCCAAGGCCTACCCAACAATAAGTGACATGCTTGCATTGGAATCACGTCACAAAGTACTTCATCGTGGTAGTTGCCCACCTTAAATCTAATAACACATTGCCGAGTGACCTTCAACTCACCACAATCATTCAACCATTGTAGCTTGTATGGGCTAGTGTGTGGTGTAGTCGGTAGTTTCAGAAAATTTACCATAGCATGGCTTGCAACATTGGTGCAACTACCACTATCAATTACCAAGGTGCACACACTCTCCTTTACAAGGCACTTAGTATGGAATAGATTTTCCCTTTGGCTTGGGTCATCTACCGCCTTACTAATCATAACGCGCCTAACTACAAAGTTCGGAACCACACATTCCCCTTCTTGAGGATAGACATATTCACCTTCATCTACCCCTTCCTCATTCGGTTCATGTTCGGCTTCCTCTCCATCTTGAGGCTCGGCCTTAACCTCCCCCCTTTCGGTCACCACCTCCTCACCAAGGTAGTATACCTTCCCTTCCCGTAGGATCACATTACGCCGGTTCGGACATTCATTTGCCTTGTGCCCCCAACCTTGGCACTTGAAACATTGGAACCCCTTTGGGTTGGGGTACTTGTGAGCCTCCAGCTTCGGAGGAAACTTAGGAGCTATTTTGGTTTCGGGCAGCTTCATAGGACCGGCTTGGTCCTTGTTTTTGGTCCAACCCGAGGGGGTTTGGATTCTCGCCTTGAAGGTTGATCTCTCCTTAAGTTCCCTCTCAATTTCTAGGGCCGCTTGGAATATACCATCAATAGTCTCAAACCGATGAAGGGTTAAGTGAGTGGAAATTTCTTTGTTCAACCCACACTTGAACCGGATGATGTCGTGGCTGATTTGTTCCCCACGGTGATCAAGTTTCAACATGAGTTGTTGGAACTCGTCAAAGTAAGCCATCACACTCTTGCTCCCTTACCGCAAGCCATATAATCTAGCAAGCAACTCATGCCGGTATCTCTCGGGAAGATAGCGTTGTCTCATCAAATACCTTAGCCGAAACCAAGGTGGTGGCTGCCCATCAACCAATTCATTACCAAATCGCTTCACATACTCCCACCAAGTGTTAGCATAGCCCTCGAGGTGAGCTATAGCATAGCAACTCTTCTTTTCTTCCGAGATGTCATTAACTTGGAAGACCTTGTCACAAGCCGATTCCCAAGTTAAGTAGGCCTCGGGATCACTTTCACCCTTAAAGATAGGTAGGCTCAATTTGATGGTGTTGATGCCTACGTCTCTCTCTTGGTGTCGGTTTCCCCTATCTCCATACCCCCGGTATCGTCTCGGTTCCCCCCGGCCCCCTCTCAACTCCTCCTCCCTCATATAAGCATCATCATAGGCTCCCTCGCCATCATACTCCTCTCTACCGTATCCATCAAAGTGGGCTGGTCGGCCTTGGCCATTTTGATTCGTAGGAATTGGAATTTGTGGCCTTTGGTTTAGTGGAGCTTGGAAAGGAGGGTTCGGATTTAGTGGTGGAGCTTGGCGTCCAAATCCTTCGTGTGGAATTGGAGGAGTTTGGAAATGTGGTGGTCTAGTGGAGTCTCGGGTTGGAGGAAAAGTGGTAGATTGGTTGGTGGCATTTTGTGGAGCTTGAGGTGCGTTTAACATTTGGTGGACCATTTCGGGAGTAATGGTTGCGGAGGATGTCCGGTCATGGCCATTGGTAGAGACATGTAGAGGAGTTGATGGTCGAGAGTTCCTTTGACTCTCCACTTGATCTAGTCTCCCACTAATAGTCGATACCTCCCCCCTTATGGCTGCCAAATCCCCTCTCACGGCCCCAAACTCCGAGTTCATTCTTTCAAGTGTCCGAGTAACGGCCTCAAGAGTGGCCCTCATTGAATCAAGTGCATTAGTATCCGGATTATGAGATGTTGTTCCTTCCATCGTCAAGGTATTAGCCGCTAGTCACCACAAGTTCGGGTCTCACAAGTGTTGTATAATTGGCTAGTAACCGTGAGATTTACAAGGTTTGAGTAAGCTCTTAGTCGGAATGGATTCTTGTTTGAAGACTCACAGAATTCTTGCCGGACTAGAACCAAAATTAGCAACTCATTCAAACGAATAAAAGCACACAAATAATCGTTGACACGAATAGACGGCTCAAGGAACTAATTGACAACCTAGCGGAAACTACTAGTTTGTTAATTAGTTCTAAGTCCAAATAAGGGAAACCAAGAATCAATCAATTAGCAACAAAGAATATATCCTAAGTTGAGCTTAGAGTGACATGGTAGCATGCAATGGTCCCACACGTTCTTTTCTCTTTCGGATTTGGGTATATTATTTTTTTTTTTTTTTGTCTTGATTTAATATTCACACAACTTGTGAGAATTTGAAAAGTGTTTTGGTGGGAAAACTTAAAAGTTGAAGTCTTGAACTCCCCTTCAAACTCAAGAAAGTGGGTTAGGTTGACAATTTCCACAAAACAAGGTTCCTAGATTTAAGGGAAGTGATTGACAAGTCTACAAATTGATAGGTGCAAGTCTTTCACAATCAACTTTACAAGTTTACCACTTGAGCACACAACAATATTAACACTCAACAAGAGGAACAATGTGCACAAGTTCAAGAGATGAGCACTTCACAAGCTTCAGCACCCTTTTTTTTTTAACACATCAACACAACCACCGATTTTCTTTTGGTCTTCAACACATACAACCTTTCGGCCACATTATAACATGCAACTTTTCAAGCTCAACCTTGGATCTAGACACCTTAGTGTTGGTGAGAAAGAAACCAACACTAGAAACTCACTAAACAAACAAAATGACTCCTAGATCTAAGGATACAACACCTTTCTCGGTTTTTCAATTTTAGTGGACAGAATTTTCAGAATTTCTTCTTGGTGTAGTTTGGTTAAACCGAGAGCTACTAGCCCAAGAGGGGTTATGTGAGAACACAACCGGTCTTGCTTTGATACCAAATGATGCAAGATCCAACAACAACAACAAGAGTTTCAGATTTCAACCAACAACCACAAGACTACAACTTTTAGTTTTCGGTTTTTAGCTTACAACACAAGTGATAGTTTTCGGTTTTTAAGTCTCAATCCGAGAACAACAAGAGATGCAACAATGCTAGGGAATCGAAAACAAGCCCCACACGGCTTCCCTAGACTTCAAGTTAAGAAAAGCAACACAACAACAACAAGATAATGGAAGATAAATAACTTGACATACAATATTCAAGAAACTAAGAACCCTAACAACATGAGAGGACCCTAAGCCTAATGAATATTAACACCAAGTTCTTACAAAGACCAAGAGGCACTCAAACTACCTCAAAACCTTTGTTTCTAGCCAAAGAGACAACACAAGGATTCCTCTCCTTGTGAGATCTAGAACCGGATTCTTGTGGAAGAAGAAGAGAGTGAAATGTTATCTTTAGGTTACAATTTTCAGATTTCAAAATAGACTAATGGATATCTCACTATCACCTTCTATTTATACTACAACAAAATGAGCAAAAAGACCAAGACGCCCTTGCTTTGTTGTGGCCTTCTTGAAGACTTAATTTATTACACTTTAGGCCCCTCTTCACACATAAGGACGTTGAGACCCTTGGTTGGTTCGGCCAACAACTCGCACACGGCCATTTGCATGAACAAGGCTTGGAGTGTTTGTAACTCCCGCGCTTGGCTCCGTGTGAAAGGCCGTGTACATGTAGGGGTAGTCATAACCGTATCAATATCTTGATTTGAGCTTGTATTTTGATGTTGTTATTGTGAACATAAGCTTGGCCCATTATTGTTGAACATTGTTGTGGTAGACATTGTTGTTGAGAAACCTGATTGGCCGTGTATTTGGTTGTTGTTGTTGTTGAAAGGAGTGTTGTTGTTATTCTTGGTGAATATTTGATACAAGATCAAGCCAACAACACCAAGAGTTTTCGGATTTCAGTCCAACAACACAAGAACAACAAGTTTTAGTTTTCGGTTTTTGCAACTTACAACAAGAACTAGTTTCGGTTTTCAGTCCACAATCCGAGAACAACAAGATAGAACACAAATGCTAGTGAATCGAAAGAGCCCCACACGGCTTCACTAGACTTTCAAGATAACAAAATCAACAACAACAAAAGATAAAGAAAGATAGATAACTTGACATATAACATTAGAGAAACTAAGAACCCTAACATCAAGAGAGGACCCTAAGTCTAATGAATATAAACACCAAGTTCTTACGAGGACCAAGAGGCACTCAACAACCTCAAAACCCTTGTTTCTAGCCAAAGAGACAACACAAGTATCCCTCTACTTGTGAGATCTAGGGGCGGCTTCTTGGAGAAGATGAGAGAGGAAAGTGTTAGTGTTTTTAGGTTACAAATTTCAGCTTTCAAAAACTAAAGGATATCTCACTATTAGGTTCTATTTATACTACAACAAAAAGGAGCAAAAAGACCCATCCGCCCTTGCTTTCTTGTGGCACCCTTGGGGATTAGTTTATTACACTTTAGGACCCCTCTTCACACATAAGAACGCTTAGGTCCTTGGTTGGTTCGATCAACAACTCACACACGGCCATTTGCATGAACAAAGCTTGGAGTGTTTGTAATTCCCGAGCTTGGCTTCGTGTGAAAGGCCGTGTACCTGTGGAGGCTGCCTTAACCGTATCATCCTCTCCATCTTGAGAGGAATTTGACCTCAAATTCGGCATTTGGTCATCTTCAACCGCATCCACGAGGGAGAGATCTCCAACGTTGAAGGTGTTGTGCACTTGATATTCCGGTGGCAGGTCAATCTTGTAGGCGTTGTCATTGATTCTCTCAAGTACTTGGAAAGGACCATCACCCCTCGGCAGCAATTTGGACTTCCTTTGAGCTGGAAACTGATCCTTTCGAAGATGCACCCACACCCAATCTCTGGGTTCAAGCACAAGCTTCCGCCTTCCTTTGTTTGCCCTTTTTGCAATCTCTTGATTCCTCTTTTCAAGCTTGATCCGCACCGTCTCATGCATTTTCTTCATGGCCTCGGCTCTTTTATTTCCATCTAAGCTGGTCATGAGATCACTAGACAAAGGGGTGAGATCTAAAGGGGTAAGGGGATTTAGGCCGTAAACACATTCAAAGGGAGTCATTGCCGTGCTCGAATGTATTACCCGGTTGTATGCAAATTCCACCAAGGGTAGGTGTTCTTCCCATGAAGTCAGTTTACCTTTAACCATAGAACGTAGCATAGACCCTAAGGTTCTATTTACTACCTCCGTTTGGCCGTCGGTTTGTGGGTGGCAAGACGTGGAGAAAAGTAACTTCGTCCCAAGCCTACCCCACATGGACTTCCAAAAGAGACTAAGGAACTTGGAGTCCCGGTCACTCACAATGGTCCTTGGTACTCCGTGAAGCTTTACAACATGTTCAACAAATAATGAAGCTACACTAGGAGCGTCCTCGGTTTTAGCACATGGAATGAAGTGAGCCATTTTAGAGAATCTATCAACAACCACAAAAATGCTATCTCGGCCCTTTCTAGTCCTTGGCAGTCCCAAAACGAAATCCATCGAGATGTCCAGCCAAGGTCTAAGGGGAGTAGGGAGTGGGGTGTATAATCCTTGAGGTCGGAGGCGAGATTTAGCACTCCGGCAGGCCGCACATTGATTACAAATTTCTGTGACATCTTTGCGCATTTTGGGCCAATAGAAGTTCTCCTCTAGGATTCCGAGGGTCTTGTCTACCCCAAAGTGACCCATGAGGCCTCCGTCATGGGCCTCCCTCACAAGTAATTCCCTCCACGAGCTAGAAGGAACACACAACCTCCTCCCTTTGAACAAATACCCCTCGAACCGAGAGTAGGAGGAATGGTTATTTTCCTTAAGCCAACGGTCCCTTCCCCACTCTTCGCATTCCCTAAAAATAGGAGCAAAGGTAGGATCCTCGGGATACAACATCCGCAAGCTCTCAAAACCCATTAACTTCGAAGACAAGGTAGCAACAAGCACATGCTTCCGAGACAAGGCATCGACAACAACATTTTCCTTTCCCCTTTTGTAATGAATTACATAGGGGAAAGTCTCGATGAACTCAATCCACTTAGCATGACGCCTATTCAGCTTGTCTTGGCTCTTAAGGTGTTTCAACGACTCATGATCCGTGTGTATCACAAACTCCTTAGGCCACAAATAGTGTTGCCAATTTCCCAATGCTCTAACAAGGGCGTACAACTCCAAATCATAAGTCGAGTAATTAAGAGTTGCCCCTTTGAGCTTTTCACTGAAATAGGCAACGGGCTTACCTTCTTGCATCAAAAAAGCCCCGATGCCAACCTTACTAGCATCACACTCTACTTCAAACATCTTATCAAAATCGGGCAATTGCAATAAAGGCGCTGAGATGAGCGTAGCTTTCAAGGCCTCAAAAGCCCTAGCTTGCTCTTCACCCCATTTAAAGGGTCCGTCCTTTCTAATTACCTCGGTCAAGGGGGCTGCTATGGAACTAAATCCTTTGACAAACCTCCTATAAAAGCTTGCCAACCCGTGGAAACTTCGGATTTCTCCAATAGTTTTAGGGGTCGGCCAACTTGGTATAGAGTCTATCTTGGAATCGTCCACTTCCACTCCCCTTGAGCTCACGACAAAACCCAAGAATATGACTTTATCAACACCAAAAGAACACTTCTCCATGTTGGCATACAGCTTCTCCTTTCGGAGCACATCAAACACACATTTCAAATGCATTACATGATCATCCATAGACTTACTATACACCAACACATCATCAAGGAAACCACCACAAACTTTCCAATATAAGGCTTCATTACATGATTCATTAGCCTCATAAATGTGCTAGGAGCATTGGTAAGGCCGAATGGCATGACCAGCCACTCATATAGACCGAATTTGGTCTTGAATGCGGTCTTCCACTCATCACCGGGTTGCATGCGAATTTGGTGATAGCCGCTCCTAAGGTCCACTTTAGAAAACAAACAAGATCCGTGGAGCTCATCTAACATATCATCTAGTCTAGGGATTGGATGACGATACCTTATAGTGATTTTGTTGATGGCTCGGCAATCGACGCACATGCGCCACGTTCCGTCCTTCTTTGGTACCAAAAGTACCAGAACAGCACACGGACTCATGCTTTCTTTGATGTATCCCTTGTTGAGTAGTTCCTCCACTTGTCTTTCAAGCTCCTTAGTGTCCATAGGATTGCTCCTATATGCCGGCTTGTTTGGAAGCTGTGAACCCAGCACCAAATCAATTTGGTGCTCAATTCCCCGAAGCGGGGGCAATCCTTGCGGAAGTTCTTGAGGAAATACATCTTCATACTCCTGCAACACACAAGAAATCAAAGGGGAAATGGAAGAATTAGTGGGGTTAGTATTAAAACAATGGGCCAAAAGTAGCATCGGCTTGTTTTCATCATGGTCCACGAAAAGTTCCTTTCTCCTAGCCAACATCACTACGTTTTCCCTTTCCCTTGGCATTGGGACAGCCTCGGATGTCCCTACCTCCTCACCTACGGCCTCCCTTCCCTTTTCTCCCTTCTCGGGTTCCTTCCCCTTTCCCTTTAACTCTCTCATTTTTTGATACCACTCATTTACTTGGGAGGGTGAAAGAGGGTGAAGTGTGACCTTTCGGCCATCCTTCTCAAGCGTGTACCGGTTGGTCCTCCCTTCGTGTTTAGTAGACCTATCATATTGCCATGGTCTACCTAACAACAAGTGACATGCTTGCATTGGAATTACGTCACAAAGCACTTCATTGTGGTAGTTGCCCACCTTAAACCGAATCACACATTGCCGTGTGACCTTCAATTCACCACAATCGTTCAACCATTGTAGCTTGTAAGGACTAGTGTGTGGTGTAGTCGGTAGCTTTAAGAAATTTACCATAGCATGGCTCGCAACATTTGTACAACTACCACTATCAATTACCAAAGTGCACACACTCCCCTTTACAAGGCACTTAGTATGGAATAGATTTTCCCTTTGACTCGGGTCATCTACCGCCTTACTAATCATGACGCGTCTAACCACAAAGTTTGGTACCACACACTCCCCTTCTTGTGGGTAGACATCTTCACCATCACCCAATCCATCATCACTCAGTTCATTTTCAGCTTCCTCTCCATCTTGAGGCTCGGCCTCAACCTCCCCCCTTTCGGAAATCACCTCCTCACCAAGGTAGTATACTTTCCCTTCTCGTAGGATCACATTACGCCGGTTCGGACATTCATTTGCCTTATGCCCCTAACCTTGGCACTTGAAACATTGGAACCCCTTTGGGTTGGGGTATTTGTGAGCCTCCGGCTTCGGAGGAAACTTAGGAACCGTTTCGGAATCGGGCAGCTTCGTAGGACCGGGTTGGTCCTTGTTTTTGGCCCAACCCGAGGGGGTTTGGACCCTTGCCTTGAAGGTTGATCTCTCCTTAAGTTCCCTTTCAATCTCTAGGGCCGCTTGGAATATACCGTCAATAGTTTCGAACCGATGAAGGGTCAAGTGAGTGGAGATCTCCTTGTTCAATCCACACTTGAACCGGATGATGTCGTGGCTGATTTGCTCCCCACGGTGATCAAGTTTCAACATGAGTTGTTGGAACTCGTCAAAATAGGCCATCACACTCTTGCCTCCTTGCCGCAAGCCATATAATCTAGCAAGCAATTCATGTCGGTATCTCTCGGGAAGGTATCGTTGTCTCATCAAATACCTCAACCGATACCAAGGTGGTGGCTGCCCATCAACCAATTCATTACCAAATCGTTTAACATACTCCCACCAAGTGTTAGCATAGCCCTCGAGGTGAGCTATAGCATAGCAACTCTTCTTTTCTTCCGAGATGTCATTAACTTGGAAAACTTTGTCACAAGCCGATTCCCAAGTTAAGTAGTCCTAGGGGTCACTTTCACCCTTAAAGATAGGTAGGCTCAACTTGATGGTGTTGATGCCTACGTCTCTCTCTTGGTGTCGGTTTCCCCTTTCTCCATACCCCCGGTATCTCCTAGGTTCTCCCCGGCCCCCTCTTAACTCCTCCTCCCTCATATAAGCATCATCAAAGGCTCCCTCTCCATCATACTCCTCTCTTCCGTACCCCTCAAAGTGAGCTGGTCGGCCTTGGCCATTTTGATTCGGAGGATTTGGAATGTGCGGTCTTTGGTTTAATGGAGCTTGGAATGGAGGGTTCGGATTTAGTGGAGGTACTTGGCGCCCAAATCCCTCTTGTGGAATGGGAGAGCTTGGAAATGTAGTGGTCTAGTGGAGTCTCGGTTTGGAGGAAAATTGGTAGATTGGTTTGCGGTATTTGGTGGAGCTTGGGGTGCATTTAGCATTTGGTGGATCATTTCGGGGGTGATGGTTGCGGAGGAGGTCCTATCATGACCATTGGTAGATACGTGTAGAGGAGTAGATGGACGAGAGTTTCTTTGACTCTCCACTTGATCTAATCTCCCGCTAATAGTCGATACTTCCCCCCTTATTGCTGCCAAGTTCCCTCTCACGGCCCCAAATTTCGAATTCATCCTTTCAAGTGTCCGAGTAACGGCCTCAAGAGTGGCCCTCATTGAGTCAAGGGCATTAGTATCCGCATTATGAGATGTCGTTCCTTCCATCGTCAAGGTATTAGCCGCTTTAGTCCCCACAAGTTCGTGTTCCACAAGTGTTGTATAATTGGCTAGTAACCGTGAGATTTACAAGGTTTGAGTAAGCTCTTATCCGGAATAGATTCTTGTTTGAAGACTCAAAGAATTCTTGTCGGACTAGAATCAAAATCAGCAACTCATTCAAACGAATAAAAGCACACAAACAACCGTTGACACGAACAAACGGCTCAAGGAACTAGTTAACAACCTAGTGGGAAAATACTAGTTTGTTAATTAGTTCTAAGACCAAGTAAGGGAAACCAAGAATCAACAATTAGCAACCAAAGAATATCCTAAGTTGAGCTTATAGTGACAAGGTAGCATGCATTGGCCCCACACGTTCTTCTTCCCATCGGATTTATATATATATTTTTTTTGTTTGTTTTTGCCTTGATTTAATATTCACACAACTTGTGCTAATTTGAAAAGTGTTTTGGTGGGAAAAACTAAAATTTGAAGTCTTAACTCTTTTTCAAACTCAAGACAAGTGGGTTTGGTTGACAAATTCCACAAAACAAGGCTCCTTGATTTAGGGGACTTGATTGACAAGATTACAAAGTGATGGGTGCAAGTCTTTCACAACCACTTTATAGCTTTACCACTTGAGCACACAACAAGATGAACACTTCAACAAGATGAACAAGATGATCAAGTTTCAAAGATGAACACTTCAACAAACTTCAACACTTCCTTAGCACATAACACACAACCACCGATTTTTCTTTTGGTTATCAACAACATACAACTTTCGGCCACTTCAAGTCACTACACAATATTCAAGTTTTTCAAGCTCAACCTTCGGATCTAGACTCCTTAGTGTTGGTGAGAAAGAAACCAACACTAGAAACTCACTAAACAAGCAAAATAACACCTAGATCTAAACATATAACATCATTCTCGGTTTTCAACTTCTTGTGGGTAGATTTCAGAATTTTTTTTTTTGTTGTTGTTGTTTAAGCCGAGAACTTGCCCAAGATGGGTTATGTTGGAACACAACCGGTCTTGCTTTGATACCAAATGATACAAGATCAAGCCAACAACACCAAGAGTTTTCGGATTTCAGTCCAACAACACAAGAACAACAAGTTTTAGTTTTCGGTTTTTCAACTTACAACAAGAACTAGTTTCGGTTTTCAGTCCACAATCCGAGAACAACAAGATAGAACACAAATGCTAGTGAATCGAAAGAGCCCCACACGGCTTCACTAGTCTTTCAAGATAACAAAATCAACAACAACACAAGATAAAGAAAGATAGATAACTTGACATATAACATTCAAGAAACTAAGAACCCTAACATCAAGAGAGGACCCTAAGTCTAATGAATATAAACACCAAGTTCTTACGAGGACCAAGAGGCACTCAACAACCTCAAAACCCTTGTTTCTAGCCAAAGAGACAACACAAGTATTCCTCTACTTGTGAGATCTAGGGGCGGCTTCTTGGAGAAGATGAGAGAGGAAAGTGTTAGTGTTTTTAGGTTACAAATTTCAGCTTTCAAAAACTAAAGGATATCTCACTATTAGGTTCTATTTATACTACAACAAAAAGGAGCAAAAAGACCCATCCGCCCTTGCTTTCTTGTGGCACCCTTGGGGATTAGTTTATTACACTTTAGGACCCCTCTTCACACATAAGAACGCTTAGGTCCTTGGTTGGTTCGATCAACAACTCACACACGGCCATTTGCATGAACAAAGCTTGGAGTGTTTGTAATTCCCGAGCTTGGCTTCGTGTGAAAGGCCGTGTACCTGTGGAGGTTGCCTTAACCGTATCAGTTTCTGACCTCTTGAATTTCACTCTCAAGGTCAAACATCCTCTTTTCTTTAACCTTCATCATGTTGGGAAATGGTGGTTTTATCTTAGGTTGCTCAATTAGGTAGTCAGAAGAGGTCTTTTGTGGACTATCCACCCTACGTTTGTCCCCTTTAATAACATTGATGCAAGATTTCATAAAATTTCTAAGCTTAATTCAGTCCTTTATGCTTGTTAAGGGGGTCCCATACTTAGAAAATTTTAGCCAAGTTCCTAGACTTCGTTTATTTTTGGCCTTTGAAAGTTGGCAGTCTCATTTCTCCACCTTAATGTCCTTTAATAGTCCATATTTTCTTATTAGTTCATTATCAGAAAGGTCAATAGGCATTTCCAAACAAGTTTTAGAGATTTTTTGGAACACGTTTAGATCATGTTTGGAGTCCAAAAATAGTGGGCCAATACGATCATGACGTGTCACGCCAATAACGTTGGTCAATATTTGTGTAGGATGCCATATCCAAAACTTTTAAGGCTCGATGTGGTCATGGCATGACACATCGAGTATCGCGTCACAACCATCAACATGCCGCATCGCTTAGCGTCGGCACTCCACGTCTTTAAGGGGCAAAAGGGTCAATTTCTCTTTCTTATATAAACCCAATAACACATGATTCAACCATATTTCACCCAAAATATAGTATTTCTCTCAAGTTTCTCTTAAGAATAAGTTAGAGTTTTCAATCGGGGATTCAAATTCAAGACTCAATTTCAAGAATCCCTCCATTAATCTTTGTAAAATCAAGAACTAAGGTATGCATAGTGTTCATTCATGGATTCCTTTCATCCATGAAGCCCAACAATGAAGTTTTTAAATCATGTATTGTGAATATTTTGTTATGGGTTGATTATGTTCATGAGATTATGATTATGTGATTCCAAATTGGAATCTTTATTTGTTTTTATGAAAACTCTGTTAGCATGCAAGTTGAAAACTATAAACTTAGTTGGTTATGATGTGTAAATTTGATGATTATGACTATGCCCTAAGTAGTGCATGTAAGGTGTTTGATAAAATGCCTAAGAGATTAGAAATTATATCATTACAGCTTAATTATGACCCAAACGATAAATACATGTTTTTAACCCGTATATCAAATGACTCCCATGTTATTGTTATTCCATGTAAGGTCAATGATGGAATGTTCATGAGGTTAGAATGATAAAATCATGCCATGTTTATATACATTCCTACCATGTACAAGATTATGATAACTATGTGCTTCATGAAATCCCCAACATATTGTATTATGGATTATTGATGTTGGTCATATGTTCATGAAGTGTCATGCCTTGTCAGTTTCCTTCTATCGAGTCCTGGGTGTACTTGTACCCAACAATTTAGTTGTGTGCCTAGAGTCAGTTTCAGTTTTCATGATACTCTCTGTCAAGCCATGATCATTATAATTCAGTCAGTTACATGGACTCAAGAAAAATAGGTAATCTTAGTACCCTCGGTAATCTTAGTAAAACTCAGGAATATCAGTAATCTCAGACAATTATCATATCTCAGTTAGTATTCCATCAGTCAATGAAAAATTTAGTGAACTCTATTCAAATCAACCAAATAATACTATCAGTAACAGTTTAGTTCAGTTTAAATCAGTTCAGTGTCTCTTTAGTTGGGAGTAGAATTCAGCACCAAGTGAACCCAAGAAATGGGAGCTCACCTGTTAGCCAGTAGAGGGTGTGATCCTTAGAAGAAACCCTTGCATTCTAGAACTACATAGCCCGCGTAGGTTGAGAGATGTACCCTATGATTTTAGTGAATTTTATACCCTCATCCGAGTTTTCTTACTAGGAGGGGTTGACGGAAGAGCTCCTTGTAAGAGAGGTTTTACTCACAGGTTGTCTTTACCCGTGACAACGTTACTGACACCCTTCCAACTAGTATTATCGGTTGGACCCCACCAGTTTAGTTTTGGGGATGTCGATTAGATGATTACCTCATACAGCCTCAGTTTCGGATCCTGTCTCAGTAATAGAACTCAGTTCAATTCTACTGTTTTAGGATTGTCAGATATAGTCGCTTATCTCAGTACAAAACTCAGCTAGTTCTATCAGAATCAAGACTGTCATATATAGTCACCCAATTAATAGTACATTAATTATACGAAATTCATATTACCAGTATTCAGAGTTCAGGACTGTCAGATATAGTCAATCAAACCAGTTCTTCATAATTAGAACTGTCAGAAATAGTCATTTCATTATTAGTAATATGACATCAATTCCTCAGTACTCAATAGGCTTAGTCATTTAGTATCCCAGTATTAGTACTCAGATATTAGTAAATCTACATTATCAGAATTCATGAGTCAGTGTTATCATGATCTCAGTTACAGTTATGTATTCATGCATGTATTCTCACGTTTATATTATTCATTCAATTTATATTGTTCATGCATATGAAACCCATGCATTCAACCTACCTCACTTGCATACTAGTACATTCAATCGTACTGACGTATTTGCGCTATGGTGTTTTATACCATAGGTTTAGAAGCACGCGCTCTGGAGTATCAGTAGCATTCCAGTTTTAGCAATCAGAGTCATCAGTGAGTCCTCATCATTCAAGGATGTTATTATTTGATTATTTTATTTTTTTAGTACTTAGTTTATTTCAGCAGATGGAGTTAGTTGGGGGATTGTCCCATCAACTCTTTATTCAGACAGTTTAATTTTAGAGGCTTTCAAACTATAGCACGTTCAGATAGTTATTTCAGTTGTTTTGATATTTTTATACCATATTTTCAGTTATGTATCAGTACTGAACCTTATGGACTTTCAGTTCAAGTTTCCACATTTACGATATTATTATTATTATTCAGTGCTTAGTTATAGATATCAGTAATGAGTTAGCTTATAGTTCTTTGGGATTATGAGCAACGTGTAGCATTTTGGGTACCAAATTTGGGGTGTTACAATTGATCATGCATAAATCTTTATATAGGGGACTTTCTATGGGTGCCTTGTAAACATCAGATACCACCTCTTCATTATCTACCCTTATCTTGAGTGTGTGTTCTCTAACATCAATCAAGGCCCCTCCGGTTGCTAAGAAATAGTGCCCCAAAATAATTGGTAACCTGTTCGACTTGCCATAAAAATCAAGAACAATAAAATCAACAGGAATAAAAAATTACCAACCTTTATGAGGACTTTCTCAATTATTCCTTCCGAATATGCCATGGAACTGCCTGCTAGCTGCAAACCACGTTGGGTCGATCTAGGCTTTCCCAAGCCCAATTTTCTAAACAGTGATAGGGATTTAATTTATACTTTCACGTAAATCACTCAGGCCATGATCCTTTACTCCCAATTTGAATAGAGGATGGCAAACTTCCTTTGATATTTCAATTTCTTAGGGATTTTTTGTGTCATTACCGCACCACACTCTTCAGTGAGTGTTATTGCTCCCACATCTTCCAATTTCACCTTTTTCACCACCACATTCCTCAAGTACTTTGCATACTTAGGCATACTCTGCAAAATATCTAGCAAAGGTAGATTAATATGCAACTCTTTGAATGTATCAATGAACTTTTTGAACAATGCATCCTCCTTCGCTTTTATGCACTTTTGAGGGAAAAGTAGTGACAGCCTCTTCTTCATTTCTTCTTCAGCAACTTTTTCCTTCAAGTACTCAGACTTCCTTGAATTTCAGCAACTTTGTCAGAAACCTATTAGGTCACCACCTCAGATTCTATCTTTTTGTTTCCTTGGTAAGTTCTCCATAAAGCTCTTTACCACTCCTTAAGGTGACTGCCATAACTTGTTTTGGATTTTCTGTATCAGCGGCCAAACCACCTTGTGGTCTGGTATTTAACGTTTGTTGTATCTGCCCAACCTGCAACTCTAAATTTTCTCTGGGCCACTTTTGATTCTATAATTTTTCCCTTTGACTGTTCAAATCCATAATCAATTGTGTTTGACCAGCTACAGTTGCTTCAACATCTCTTCATATTGCTAGTTGATTGATTTGATTGGGCCTGTGGCAGTGGGATGTGCTGATATTGTGCATTCCAAGGCGGATTTGTTGGCTAAGTCCTATCACTTCATGTTGTAGGCATTAATTACCATAATTTATCTTCTGAGAATTACCTACATACATCACAGATTTCAGATTTTGATGCACACATGGCCTCTGAATGGCGCATTATTTCCGCATACCTTAAACCAACCTGCAGCTTGTTGGATGGCATTGACTATGGCTGTAGGTTGTGCTACTCCCAACTTCATGGTGCTAAATGTTGTATTGATCAAATTTGTAAGGAAGAAACCTATGCCTGATAAGGCTGTGAATTGATCCACCTCCAACACCTTCGTAATTCTTTTTTATGGCATTTCTAGAATTTGAGCGCCACTCTGGATTTCTTATGCTATGAAGTTCAATAATGTGTATAGCTCATCATAAGTTAGCTCACATGCTTGACCACGCTGCGGCTAAATCTAGCAAAATCTTTGTATTGTGATCATGAACTTCTCCAAAAGTATGAGCAAGGTACCTCATTAGATTATTGGTGATGTGGACAATCCCGAAGAAGGGCCTTAAAGCATTCCTAAGCATAGTATAGATTTTTATTAATCTTTTGTTTGAAGTCACTATCTCACTGCGAAGTCTCACAGTCTTGCTGATGGAAAGAATCTGATGAGGAACTTTCTGGCTAAGTTGTCTATAATGTGATTGAATTGGTCGGCTCTGTATTCAACCACCTTTTAGCTTCTCTCAAAAGTCAAGTAGGGAAATAGTGTCAGCCTTACATAATCTGAAATCACCCCAATCGAAGTGAATATATCAGTAAGCTCAATGAAAGTCTGCAAAGTGGAGTTGTGATCCTCGTGTTAATGCCCTGCAAACTGTCCACTACTAATAAGAAACTTGCACCATATTGTGTTTCAACTTAAAATTCCCTCCAACTGTTGCTCTTTGAATTGGGGAAGTCAAGTTCGTTGAAGTGGGACTGCCACTTCCCTAACCATCTTACCAGCCGCTTGTTGTTCAGCCATAGAAACATTGTTCTTTTGGTCTTCTTGGAATTGAGGAAATCTGGGGAGAAGAATTGTTTCTTTCCTATATTGATGATAAATTTACTCAAGTTTAGATATTGTCTCAACCAAGTCGTGATCCCTTTCCAGTTTTCTACTTTGAAAACCTATTTTCTACCAAAACAAAACCAAGACCAAGTGTAAAAAACACCAAATAAATCTAAAAGTAAAACTAAAATAAATAATTGCCAAAATACAAGTCCCTAGAAATGGTGCCAAAAACTTGGCAGCGCACATGCAAGTGTATGTAGTCTACCAAGTAATATAGTGTCATTCAAGAAAAGCCGAATAATCTATCCCATAGAGACTTGATTTGGCAATGATTTTATTTTAGTTCACTGTCTAGATTAATTTGTGCAAAAAGTAACCAAAAAGAGAATTTTGAATTATTTTTATAAACTAAAAATAAAATAAATAATGTGGAACATAAAATCTTAGAACAATCAACGGAGAAATCCCAGGGTTAAAGCACTCCGAACAATCATACTATGTTATTGAATCTCATTCGTTAATTTGCTTATCTCGATTGTTGATTCGTAGGGTTAATTACATGATCATGATTTTCCAACCTATAATATTTTACCTAATTTGGATATTACAACTACATCATTGAGCGGGAATGTAATAATCCAATTAAGTTAATTAAAGTTATCATACTACGTATGAATCAAGTAAGGCCTCTAAGTACATCCCTGTCCAAGACGCTAAGTTTAATTCTTTATTTTATAAAGAATAAAAACCCAAACTTTGTTTATTCCCATGTTCTATCTCCTTATTCCCTCTCTCAAGATCAAAAGTTCAACAATATATGTATTTTATGGTGATCAATCCATAAAATAATTAAAACAATAATAAACAAACAACCAAATATGATATGCAAAATTAATGAAATTAATCCAAAACGATAGTACTCATGTTCTTGGGGTTACCCTGTAAAGGGGGATTTTAGCCACTAATATTCACAATAATGATCCAAATATTTGAATACATGATATAAAAAATTAAAGACTAAATAAAAAATAAAAACCTAATTAACCGTGTAGCCATCTCCACAATTTTTCTCCAAACAGTGTTCCGTTTATTCCAGGTGTTAATCAAAAATAAAAATTTTCCAAGTCTTTAAAGCTGTCCAAGCCACCCTATATTCGTCCAGGTGGTTCCTACTATAATTAATTATCCAAATATATTTTCCAATTCCTCTCAACATTGACCAAGGAAATATATATATTGTCCATGTTTAATCAATTGTCTCCAGCTGTCAAACTCATACTAAATTTATATATATTATATTCTAATTCTTGTAATATCAGAAAAAGGACACCAATTTAAAGATTCCCTCACTTCTCAAAAGGTGTGCCATGCAGTAATAAAGGGACAAGCCCATATGTGTTGGCAGCAATTTGAATTTACATTATCTGAACCAGCGACGCGACACATCATCTTCGCGTCGCTGTACTGTAATTGACACTAAATAAATTTTCTAAGTGTAAACATTGTGCCCATCGACGCAACGTGTTGACTTTCCGTTTACTCACTGAAATTTTCTTTCAAAATTTTGGTTAAGTGTTGAGCGTCCTATCCTTTGCCCATGTCTTTTGTAGTATATTTTCAATGAATTTTGAGCCTTTTTATCAGAAATATATCACCGTATTTATTTCACCAGACATCATACAATATCATAAACCACATATTAAAGATCAAAACAACAAAATATTCTCACAACAAATCAAAACAAGAGCTAAGATAAGGCAAATTCGCAATGATCTTCCACTTATTATTTAAACTCTTAACTTAATCAAATTAAACTTTGCACATTACAAACAAGTTATTTCACTTATAATTATACATTTAAAACTATTTGTAAAAAATTAAACTCATTAGAATCCACTGAAACCAACTAGACACACACCTAGCTCAATCTAGTAAAACTAGTTGTTTTCGGGTTGAACTCTAAATTACTCAATTAAGCACAAACTTATTAAAAAATACTTTAGACTTTGTAATCATATACTTGGACACTTTAAACTCTTAATTACATCAATATGAACACGATAAGCACACAAATTGCTCTCAAAATAAGGCAAAATAAGCTAGAATAATGATACAAAAGTGTATAAAACCACCTCAGATCATCCTCTCTCTTAGGTGTGGATTATGTAAAGCCCATAGAGAGATCATTTTTGAGACTTATGGAGATGGAATCAAGATGCCGTGTCATCAATATAGTGTGGTTGGTATTTTATTTGAGAGCTTATTTCAGGTATGGCGAGTTGAGACATGGGTCTAGAGAGCACCTCGAATGTGAGTTAGTTGATCAAATAGAGTTAACATATACTCCCTTTTAGCCTAGAGTCTCTGAGTCATTCTATGATTGCAGAAAAGAAAATTATTGGTAGTAGACAGTGCTTTAGCATCAGGTGGCCAACCATTCGAGTTTATTTTGTGTTCTCTCTATTTTAGGATTTATGACATTACTATAATTGTAGAGAGATTGACTATTGGTCTAAAAAGTGTCCCCTATGTGGGATTTTTAGTCTTTCAGCTCATTTAGAGCAGCCTTGTGATAATTGTGGCACCTTTATTAGAGATAGTGCACTTAACATCTCAGTTGATGATTCAGTCAGTTGGTCCGAGTTTAGACCCATTCAGATTTACTCTCCCTTATATCCATCAGACATGTATGATAGGTGTGATTTTATTTCCTATATTTATCTTTTATTATATGTATTCGGGTTTTCATACCTATTTATGATTATATGCCTTGATGAGTTCAGGTTGGTTATTTTGTGCCTTAATATTAAATTTGTAATTATTTACTACTCTGTGGTCTATTTCTTTTAGTAATAGATAGGGTAGATCTATAGTGACATTTTCTCCCTATTAGTGTAGATTTGGGGGTTTGATTCCCATTTATCTTGTCATATTGGCCTTGTTGCGGCCCCTGAGCAATAAATAATATTGATGTTCATTTGGTACCGCCTATTCATTATACTGATGTTGATATTATTGTTAATATTTCTATCACTGCTTGAGGTTGTTGATATTATGTGATGTAATTGATCCTCACTGGGTAGCTATATAGACTAGTGTTATCTAGTTAGAATTTTATCTCTTTGCAATTCTTATTTGGTGGCTTGAGTAGATATAGCTCGATTGTATGATTTCCTTTTCCATTATACGGTGAGGTTGATTATTTTGCTCTTGGTTAGCTATGTTAGATTTACTTGGGAATGTATTATGGGTATCAAAGGTAAGTTGACCTTCTGTGGTTCTAATATAGATCTAGAGTATCGAACGTAAGTTGACCTTCTGTGGTTCTGATAAAGATCTAGAGTTGGCAATTTATTTATATTGTCCGATATTGAGTTGGATATTCTGATGCTGGCCTCTTAGGTGAAAAGGCTTTTGTTTTGGCTATCCCTTCTTATTTAGATCTTCTATAAGATTGACTAGTCTGAGGCTCGTTCTTTATTTGTGGCTAGTGCATCATCCGATAGTCATTTTGATATTGAGATTGAGAGGTCTTGAGTTTATCTCTTAGACTTGTTGGGTTTGTTCCCATATGATGGTTTGCCCTTGTTATTAGTATGGAGATTGGATACTCCTTTCTTGCTGTGATATGGTTTTGTCTTAAGTTGAGTTGGAAATTTAGAGGCAGGTGGCCTTTCTGTGATTGCTTTTTGAGTTTGCAAATTAGAAGTTCTTTATCTTGAGTTGTTGACTTTTGGTGGAGATCTTGACTTTGACCTTGGTTTTGATATTGGTATATTTCTTCTTCGATGATATGATTCTTGGGTGGATTTAGGAAATCCCCATTTCAGAGTTGTACGGCGTAATGAGGCTTGGTGGAGTGTTTCTCCTTGATGATGGGTGCCTATGACTATTCTTAGCTGAGATGGAGTGTTGGACTGGTTAGTTTCGGCACAAGTTGAGCCTACCCTATGTTGCTTGAGTTTTTGTCATTTGTAGTATGGTTTGTTCTCACGACCCGAGACTACCCCTAGTCGTAACATGGTGCGTGAAACAACAAGTGATCCCAAGCTAACCCATGACTAGCATGATACTTGAGTAACTTAATTAGAATATATTACAAAACTTAATTTGGTGAGCAGAAGCATAATCATGAAAAGTCTGAATAAAGTTAATGCTGATACAAGTTAAACAATTGATAAAACTAAAGAAAGAAACTCAAGTTACATGACCGACTCTGACTGACATCTATGAAGCCTCTACTATACTGACTATAGATAGATGGGGCATGCCTCCAGCTTCCACTAATTAACACATAAGAATAATAATAAAAATAAAGTACATGATCAACATCTAATTGGAGTCCCCAAAATAGGAGAACTCATCACCTGCTGGCTGGAAACTGCAACCGTCTAATCATAATGTGTGGGGCTACATCTAGTGCCCACATTATGAAACAATGTAGTCATACAGACGTATATGTGGATTAGTACTTCTGGAATATACTGAGTAAGTGGAGTGAATTCAATAAGTAAAACTGAGTTCATGTGTTATCTTAAAACATGCATGCTAAGTGTAAGTAGACTCACCAAGAGACTGAAATAAACTGAAAGCTGAAGTATCTTAAAACATGAGTAACAAAAATAATCTGATAAGCTGGTGAATCACTACACTTAGTGTTTTAAAATCCTTACTTTTGTAGAATAAGTAAAACTGAAGCTGGGAAGCGGTTAAACATGAATATTATATGTAAATATCATGTAAAGCTGAACATGTTGTAAAACTGAACTAAGGATCATGTATGGATACTGATCATGAAAACATGAACATGTAAAACTTAGAATGCAAGACCAAGAATAAACATGTACTGACATGATCTCAATAACTGAATAACTAATATCTGAATACTTGGTCATGCAAACCTGAACTGACACACTCTGAATATTGTACTGAGAGTGTAGGAGCTAGCTATAACTAACATGTACCAATCTAAGTTATCAAGGACCAACCTGTAACCCCATTTGGAAGGGTGCTGGTACCTTACCAGGATACCAACACATGAATGATGATCTGGATCCACAAGGCTAATGTCCTGAAGAAGAGGGTGTTATGCCTAACTGGCGGGTAACCCTCATAATCTATGGTGGAACCATATGTCTGGAACCTAGGGACTGCTACTAGCGCCTCATGCCTAACTGACAGGGGAGACGTCATCCCTACGTTCACTCGATGCTAAGTTTTACTCCCAACTGAATGACACTTGTGTTATTAGTCGTTTAACATGACATGGTATTGTAATTGAAAGTGCTCAGCATGAATATGACATTCTGAATATGATATTAAAACCATGGTCTGACTGACTCGTTACTTAAAAACTGAAAACATGTAAAACACATAGGTATCGAGTGTTCATAACCCACCAGCACTGAATGATTACAAAAATATGATAACAATGCTTAAAGCTATAGTTTGGAATCATGGTTCAAAGACCCTAAACATAGATATTTCATCAAACAAGTGAGAATCATGAACTTGAACATGAGAATGTGTTAAACATGAGAAATCACCATGATTACTTGGCTAAATTCACAAATTGGGGGTTTAACATGAAATTCACTTAAACATGACATGGGAATTGTAATTCAAAACATGATATGACTCATTCCACTTGAAAGAACTTATAATCATTACTTGAAATTGAATTAATAAGAGATTCACGGAGATAAATCATCTTAATTATGTAAAACTCTTAATTAAAATGAAAAAGGGTTCTTTGACTCCATGGGTGAAGGGGACCCATGGATGAACTCCCAAATACCTTAAACCTTTAGTTTGAAAGAGAAATACCAATATTGATGCTTTTTTGAAAGGTTCTTGAACTTGGAAAACTTGAATTCTTGATTTCTTAGCGATAAAGGTATTAAATTCTTGTTCTTGGGAAAGGGAATGGTTTTCTTGAGAGGAAAATTGGAGAAGAAGGTCAAATTATGCCCTAACTGATGCGAAATTCGTGTTATGAATGATTGGGTTGAGAGGGAAAAAAGCCCAATTTCCCCTCTGACATTTAAATTTGTAACTGGACACAACAACATCACCGTGATATGGACTAATCGCGGTCTTTGTATTCCCTCACCGCGATGCGGTGAAACATGAGTTCGGGACTATTTCCGTGCCGCGGCCTTATCATGGTGACACTCTAGTTCCATGATCCCAACATGACCTAAACCCCATCTAAAAATCCAAAACTTCTCCAAGACATGCTCCTTACATCCCTGAACATAAATCAACTTAAAAACCAATATTTTGGGGTTGGGGAGGTCAATTTAAAAATTGTAAAGGTCTAGGGGTCTCGAAAACTAACTAAGTGCTTAACAGTTAGGGAAATTTTCAAGTCTTAGACCTCTTAAACATGCAACTGAGAGCTGAATTGAGCTAAGATTTTATGGTGTATTACAATATTGCCCCGTTGGGAACATTCGTCCTCGATTGAGGCTGGTTAGCTGAGAACACTGGGGAAACTGAGACTATATTCTGAACATGCATAACTTAAAAACATGACTACATAACTGAGTCTAAAACATGATCATGAATTGAACTGATTTCGTGAATACATGCAATGACATGAGAATTGTTATAAGGCTGAGATAGAAATGAGAAAGTCAACTTATGAGTAACCATTACCTCAAATTGGGTCTGGTTTTGTGAAAAAAAGATGATAGGTTTAAGACATGGAAACTCGAGGCATTACAGCATCACCTCCTTGGGATATTTAACTCCCACAAATCATACTTACTTGGTTACAATACTAAGGAAATACTGATATGATGCACAGACACTTACAAATTGAATTATGGGCTGGAATATCTAGAATCTAAAACCGATGTCTGATGCATGAAACTGAGCTGAATTTGTAATTTACATGGATGCAAACAATTTACCTCTTGGAATTTCCATATTCATAAGACTTCAGATAGTATGACTAGATGGAAGATGGAAAACCATAGGAACTTGACTTTCTGAATGCTAAACTGAATTGTTGGATATACAAAATTAATCATACTGAAAGCTTATACTCAACTAAAGTATTTCTTTAGTACTCTTTCTAAGAATATCTAATAACATTAGGCAGAAAACAATCTTGGGCATGATCTGAATTCGATATTTGAATAAGGAATCGTAACGTGGTTATAATTATGTAACATAGAACATAGGCCTATTAAGCATAAGCTAAGATAGAATTGCTATGCCTTAAACCATGCAACTACTACTTTCAAGATAAGACATACTCCTCAAAATACTCCCTCAACTATACATTCCCTTCAATACTGCACCCTCTCTTGAGGATACTTAAAATCTTCACATGGCCACTGATGACTCTATTACTAAAGTTTGAGCTGAACTGAATTCTCTCACGATGTTCAAGCCTACTCGAATCTACAAAGTGCAAACATAACACTGTAATACTAGCCTGAATCATGAATTCAATACCCCTTGCATTTTCACAACTTCCATCTCAATAATAATTCTTCTTACCACTTAAACAACAAACTTCAATCTCTTAATAGGAATTCACAAAAGCACAATGCATTCATCCACTTATACATAAACATGACACTCCAGTTAATCATTATAACCACATACAAACTTATAGGAAAAGGACCCATAAAAGCATCTTTATCATATTCTTTAATACCTCTATCAATAACAACCTCCCTGCACTATCCCTAACAGAATACACATAGATTTATCATTTAACCTTCATATATATTTAAAGCTTTGCCTTGATCTTGCTTCAAACTTATAGCCTTAGCTAAAACAAGTATACAACAATCTTTCATCAACAAGGAATATTTACTCTCTACCCTCTAAACCATTACTCATCACCACTATTATTTCAGAAGGAGAGCTCGCTGAAAGGTTAAAACATGAAGACCTGAAACATGAAAAGGATACTATGAATAACTTTAACACTTAACTGAGGCCTGAGGAATAGAATATAAACCTCATGGATTCATTAAATAGATCTAATCCGAGAATATATATGATAAAATCTAAATATCACTAGCCATTAAGAATGTAGCATAAGTTATGGGGACTGAGCATACTGTAAAACATAAGTACATGAGTCATGAGTTGTATGACCTGAGTTTAGAGTTCATAAATTCATGGAATATGATTCGTACTGCTGAGTGAACTAGAAGTCCTTATACTAGGAACTGGAAGTGCACATGAACATGAACTATTATCATAGAGCTGACATGTAAGGCATGATAGATATCATGATGATTGAAGTACAAAACTTTGCACTGAGATGAGAATAGGTTGCGCATCTTCCTCCCTTACTGATGTTCTACAATACACAAGCATCACTACTAAAATCTGAGAGCCTGACTTGGTTGCTTGTTCTAATCATCTCCCCCTTAGCTTAAGGCTAGCATTCTAAGTTTGTGGGACCCTTTTAAAATAACTCTAAACTTAACTACAACCATTGTATTCTAGAGTCCAAGATATAACAATGCACATAAATAAGAACTTACCCTGAAAGACTACACTTGAAAATGTAAGTCCCGCTGCTTGTACTTTTTTCTGATATACAACTCTTAACTTTCTATAGCCCATAACTTAGCTAGTAAGAACATTATATACTACATTACTAGACTTATTTACACTTAGCTACTCAAGGGTACAATCTAAGTACACACACTGTTAAAACTTAGAAATAATACAATATGGATATCACCTTGTACCCCTCTAGATCATACATACATTATCATACTTAATTTGAATCAACAACTTAAATTTTGCATACACTATTTAAAACCTACTGATTCACACTTATATAACTAGCTCCATAAATACATAATCTAACAAATCCAGATAAATACTATACCCACCTTGCTACTAATAAACTTTTGGGTTCATGCTTCTAATTATAGATTATATACTATCGAAGGATTCTGAGAAGGGATATGAAAGCACCTCTGACTTTGGCTTAGCACATGATTTTCATGAATATGAATGAAATACTTCATGCTTTGGAACATAAAGGCACTAATGGGATACTTTTGAGCCTGGAAAAATCTCATAACTGTCTGTGGAGACTGTCTAAGAAAACTCTATCTGTAAGGACTTAAGCTTTGATATTTCTATTACCTCAAGAATAAGGAAAAGTTGTCATGAATGGATTAACATGAGATTCTACACTACCTCCTTAGAGAACACTTCTACTACACGATATGAGACATAAAAAAAAGGAAACATTTCTTAAATGCCTTGTAGCCTCTCGAAGAAAAGTACAGATGTTTCCGTACCATTCCGTAAGACTCTACTAGACCTGAATTCATAGACACCCTAGGACACCTTGAAATCTGGGCTATGATACCAAGTTTGTCATGACCCAAGACTACCCCTAGTCGTAACATGGTGCTTGGAACCACAAGTGATCCCAAGCTAACCCATAAACTAGCATGATACTTGAGAAACCTGATTTAGAATATATTAAAAAAACTTAATTTGCTGAGTGCAAGCATAATCATGAAAAGTCTGAATAAAGTTAATGTTGATACAGTTTATATCATGATAAAACTGAAGAAAGAAACTCAAGTTACATGACTGACTCTGACTAACATCTATAAAGTCTTACTCTACTAACTATAAATAGTTAGGACATGCCTCTAGCTACCACTAATCAATATATGAGAATAATAATAAAAATAAAGTACATTGATCAATGTCTGACTAGAGTCCTCAAAATAGGAGAACCTCATCACCCAGCTGGCTAGAAACTGCAACCATCTGATCATGATGTGTGGGCTACAACTAGTACCTAAATTATGAAACATGTAGCCACATAGACGTATATGTGAATCAATACTTTTGGAATGTATTGAGTAAGTGGGGGTGAATGCAATAAGTAAAACTGACTGTATACGTAATCTTAAACATGCATGCTAAGTATAAGTAGACTCACCAAGAGACTGACATAAACTAAAAGCTGAAGTATCTTAAAACATGAGTAACAAAAATAATTTGATAAGTTGGTGAATAACAACACTTAGTTTCTTAGATCCTTAATTTTGTAGAATAAGGAGAACTGAAGTTGGGAAGCGGTAAAACATGAATATTGTATGCAAATATCATGTAAAGCTGAACATGCTGTAAAAACTGCACTAATGATCATGTATGGATACTGATCATGAAAAAATAAACATGTAAAACTTAGAATGCAAGACCAAGCATAAACATGTACTGACATGATCTAAATAACTAATATCTGAATAACTGATGTCTGAATACTTAGTCATACAAACCTGAACTGATACACTCTTAATACTCTAGTAAGACTGTGGCAGCTAGCTATAATCGATATGCCCCAATATAAGCCATTGAGGTCCAACTTGTAACCTCAGTTGGAAGGGTACTGGTACCTTTTCATGGGTACCAACACATGAATGATGATGTCAATCCACAAGGCTGATGTCCCAAAAAAGAGGGTGTCATGCCTAACTGATGAGTTACCCCCTCATAATCTATGGTGGCATCGTAGGTATGGAACCTAGAGACTACTACTAACACCTCATGTATAACTAACGAGGGAGACATCATCCCTATGTTCACTCGGTGCTAAGTCTTACTCTCAACTAAACGACACTGGTGTTATTAGTCATTTAATATGACATGGTACTGTGCCTGTAAGTGCTCAACATAAACATGACATTCTGAATAAGATATTAAAACCATGGTCTAACTGACTCGTTACTTGAAAATCAAAAACATGTAAACCATATATATATCAGGTATTTCATAACCCACCGACACTAAATGCTTACAAAAATATGATTACAATGCTTAGGAACAATAGTTTGGAATCATGGTTTCAAAGATTCAAAACATAGAAATTTCATCAAACATGTGAGAATCATGAACTTGAACATGAGAATGTGTTAAACATGATAAATCAACATGATTACATGGCTAAATACATAAATTAGGGATTTAACATGAAATTCTTTTAAACATGACATGAGAATTGTAATTCAAAACATGATATGACTCATTCCATATGAGAATTAACAAGACATCCATGTAGATAGTTCACCTTAATCATATAAAACTCATAATTTAAAACTAAAAAGGGTTATTGGGCTGCATGGTGAAAGGGGACCCATGGATGAACTCCCACATACTCTACACCTTTAACTTGAAAGAGAAACATCAATCTTGATGCTTTCTTGAAGTTTCTTGAACTTAGGAAAGTTGAATTCTAGATTTCTTAGGGAAAAAGGAATTGAATTTTTGTTCTTGGGGGAAGGGAATGGTTTTCATGAGAGGAAAATTGGAGAAGAAGCTCAAAATTATGCCCTAACTAATGCCCAAGTAGTGTTTTAACTGATTGGGTTGAGGGGGAAAAGACCCAATTGACCCTCTAACATTTAAATTCATAACTGGACGCAACAACGTCACCACGATGAGGTCTAATTACGATCGTTGAATCCCCTCACTGTGACACGGTGAATATGAGATTGGGACTATTGCCGTACTACGGCATTATCGTGATGACACTCTGGTTCCTTGATCCAAACATGACCCAAACCCTATCCAAAAAATCCAAAACTTCTCCAAGACATGTTTGTTACATCCCTGAACATGAATCAACTTAAAAAATAACATTTCAAGGTCAGGAACGTCGATTTAAAAATACGTAAAGTCTAGTGGTCTTAAAAATAACTAAGTCCTCAACACTAAGGGAAATATTCAAGTCTTGGGACCCTTAAACATGCAACTGAGAATTGAATTAAGCTAAGACTTTTATGGGGTATTACATTTGCAACCTTGGGGAGTTTTGAGTATGTTTTGATAGTTCATGTCCTCCAAGGATTATGGAGTGGGTTATTTGCATGTCTAGCCGGTGATTTAGCCTCTGGCATGGTTTTAGTTTTGTAACTACATTTCATTCCCTCTAGCTAATATAAAGTTGGGTATTGTGTTTTAGGCGATGGTTTATTTGTTTGGTAATTTTGTTCTTCAGTTATGACTTAATTGTGGCTTGGTATAATTTGGCTTGGATATGTTATATTAAGATTCTTAAGTCGATTTGAATGGTTGGCATTGATATAGACTTATTAGATCAGCTTTGACGTGGAGCCTTAGAATGGCGATTTAGAAGCTAAGATAGATTTGGAGTATGAATTACTACCCATTTAAAGGTGTTGTTTGGGTATTTGAGATCGAGCAGTTCTTTAGTATTGAGATTTTATCTTGTAGCTATAGATATTGTACGTGACCTTCATTTTAGACTTTCTTCAGTTTGGATTTCATTTATCGGCTGGTTGATCCAACTCTTGGTTGCCTATTTGTCTTCTCAATTTGAATGGTAGCCTATGGACCCGATATGATTATTTCATCTTTAACCTTGAGTTTTTAGTTTTCCTTAGAAATTTTGGATGATATACTCAGTGGGAGTAATATACTTGAGTTGGATTCAGTATGGCTTCATTCTTGGTAGATGGACATCCTGGAACAGATTGTTTAGTGATGGGTAGTTATGCCTTGATCATTTGGATCTCAGTTTGATTACCATCTGGACTAGCTGTAACATTTGGAAGAGATTGCATTCCTTGTTTATCTCAATTCGTGTGCCCAGACAATGCCTTATGATCTTATTCTCTGTTTCCTATATGATAATTTAGCGGGTCAACTTTAGTTCCTCAAGTTCACTGTGATGAGATTGTACAGATGAGACTCTAGTGTTTTTCCTTCTAGTTTGGAGTAGATAGCAGGCATGGAATAATAGTAAAGAAGGATTATATTTAAATTTAGAGTTGGTAGTTGTCATGACCCAAACGAGGGCCTGGACATGATGGGTATCTTAAGTCCCACGTAGACCGGAGATCACCCCCTTCACCTAACTTAGTCAACACAACCACCTCAAGTGTCAGATGAGATCCAAACCTATAATAAGATAAGAGTTTATTTATATCAAAACATCAAAATACATCCAGGTTCAGTGCCAAATGTTATCAGTGTTAATGTCAATACTAATAGCAATACTGACACCATTACTGACACCGCCCATACCAATAGTAGTCTGACAAAACCTCTAATTAAAAGCAATGAAATATTCGATCGGGACATGCCCCTAACTATAGCCAAAAACCAATTCCAAATGTAACATCACAATGTACAGAAGTAACAAACATGAAACAGTGTCTTCCAAAGTATGGAAGCTCACCACTTCAATTTGACTCAAAAGTTGATCCTGAATCTAAATCCCTAAGCAGGAGGAGCGGGGGGTATGTCCAATTCCTGCATCACATGGGGATACAGGTCCAAAGACGGTTAGTGGGTGAATGCTAGCATGTAACTCAAGGATAGAGGAATAAAACAATGCCATCATTCAAAGTTAAGTCAAATCATCATATGCAATACATGTATACATACATATATATATATATATATATATATATCATGATAGGATAGGGAACAAGGCTTAGCATCAACTTTGAAAACCTTAAACTAGGTTGTGTAGCATAACCAACATATATCAAGGCACCCACTGGCTATATGGGCCCAGCTCTCCCCTAACGAGAAGGGCCCTAATGCATGTAGCAGCACGAACCAGAGAATATCCATAACCGTATATGCCTTTACGGGGGACTCGAACCTCTCAACACAACTAAGGTGACTTAAAACCAATGTATACAACATGGGGGAATCAAACCTCCCATTGATATATTCATTCAGAGGACTCGAACATCCCGATAATATAGACATCCACACTGGCTAGCGTTGTTTTTGGTGTTAGTCCTTCGAACTCTACTTTCACAACCTGGTTACACATCCTACTTTAAAGTCCAATTAAAACATTCTTTACACATACACACAATCATTATTCTAATTATTTACCAAAGTCATCCCACTGGTATCATCATACCAACCCCACTTGCAAGCTTACAACATGCCATAACCATTATCATTCAACTTTGGACTTGAAACCATTTTCTAAACAAGGACATCAATTCAATTCCGTTTAGGGACTCGAACCCTCTTAGACTTTTAAACCACCATGGTTACAATTCAAATCAATTTATGACCAACAAGGCCTTAATGAAACCATTTACCAACCAATTACATCAGTAGGTCAATGCCTTAGTTTAAATCACAATTTAATTCAATTTGTGGTCATCAAGACCTTTACAAACCATTCATCCTTCATTAATATCTTTAGGCCAAGTATTAGTTCAAAACACAAGTCACCATATGATAAGATTCTTATCTTAGGAAGATTTATGGAAGGAATTTGGTCTTGAACCCCCTATATGGTCACCTTGAAGAAAACCCTATCCCAATTTTTCTTGAGAAGTTTTGAGAGAGTTTGAGAGAGTTTTAATCTTGATAAGTGAAGAATGAGGTACCAAATAGTGTTATAAAATATGGCGTCTTAAGGGCTTAAGGTGGAAAATATCTAAAATACCCTCATCTTAAAACCAACCAAAGAATCATAGGAGGCTACGATTTGCCCCCTTCACTCGTACCCACATCATACGAGTGGTACCCTCCACTTGTACCTTGATCAGAATGTTGGACATCACATTCTATCCAACATATGACTCATTGGCCTCACTTGTACCCAATCATACAACTAGTACCTTCTAAGTCATACCTAAAGTAGAATATCGAGGCTAGACACTGAACAATATATGATTTGGAACTTATTCTCATACCATGATCATATGACTTGTATGATGCCTTTTCATATCAAGAATAGAAGTTGGCCAATGTGACACAGACCAACATGCGACTAGGGTCCTTGACCCATATCCACACAATACGAGTGGTATAGTAAGTTGTATGATGCATAAAATATTCAAGACTCAGAAAGCCAAAGTTTGGGGTGTTTCAGTCTCCCCCACTTAGGATTATTCATTCTCGAATAATGGGATGAGGCACTATAAGCACGATTTAAACCCCCAACATCTCTACTCTTACCTTTAAGACAGAAAACAAAATATTAAGGAATCTACCTTTAACAAAACATAAAACAAAGATGTTGAGAACAATATATACCTCAAGCACGACTTTCCAGAATTAGGAATAGGACTAGATATTTGGACCTCATGTCCTCCTCGACTTCCCAAGTATCTTTCTCTGACTTTTGGCTCCACCACATATACTTCACCAAAGAAATATCTTTTGTTTGCAACCGATGAACTTGCCAATCCAAGATCCTCACCGGGACCTTCTCATAGGACAAAGAATATGAAATACCAACGTCCTCTAAAGGGACAACAAATGAGGATCATCCACACATTTCCGCAACATAAACACATGGAATACCAGATGGATGGGCTCATGTTAGAGGGCAATTAAAACTCATATGCAACACGGCCAACTCTTCTCAAAACCAAATACGGGCCAATATATAGGGAACTGAGCTTCCCTTTTTTTTCAAACTGCATTACTCCCTTTATTGGAGACACCTTCAAAAATACCCGATCACCAAATGACCTTCACCTTTTCCATAGACTAGTGAACTAAATCCGGGCCAAACATTTCCTCTTCGCCTACCTTGAACCACCTACTAGTAAATCTATACCTCCTACGATACAATGCCTCAAATGGGGCCATATCAATGCTAGAATGGGAACAATTTTTATAAGAAAACTTAATCAAATGAAAATGGTTGAATCAACTACCACCATAATCAATCACACTGGCTCGCAATATATCTTTCGAAGTCTGAATAGTTCTTTCGGCCTGCCTATCCAACTATAGGTGGAAAGACATACTAAGACTCACTTTAGTCACCAAACCACGCTTAAAATAGTGTCATAAATGCGATGAGAATTGAGTAACACAATCTAAAATAATCTAGACAGTCACACCATGCAACTTTATAATTTCTTGAAGGAACAAATTTGCATAATCCTCAACATTATAAGTGGTCCTCACTGACAAGAAGCGAGCGGACTTAGTCATCCTATCCACGATGATATAAATGGAGTCATACTAATTTTGCGACTGTGGAATACTGGTAACAAAATCTATAGTTATTATCTCCTATTTCCACATTGGTAGTTCAATCTCTTAAACTAGCCCACCGAGCCTCACGTGCTTCACCTTCACTAGATAACATACCATACACTTAGCCATAAAGTTGACTACATCACGTTTCATGTTTTTCCACTAATACATTTCCTTGAGATCATGATACATCTTTGTTGAACCGGGATGAACCATATATTACGACTGACAGTGCCCAAGTGCACATGCAAGTGTACGTGGTCTACCAAGTAATATAGTGGCCTTAAAAAAAAAGCCAAATATTGATCCCACAGGGACATGTTAAACAACTATCCAGTTCTAATTTAATAATTGAGATAAAGTAACCAAGAAAGTTTTAGAATTGTAAACTAAAAGTAAACTAAACTAATGCTGAAAAGTAATGACTTTGGACAGTCAATGGATGGAAACCCAGGGTTAAAGCACTAAGAACAATCATACTATGATATTGAAACACATTCATTTGATCACATGTCTTGGTTTTTGATTCACAGGGTTGATATTATGATCATGGTCTCTCGAGCCTCTAATCACCTATCTAACTTAGACCCATAACTACATTGTTGAGCGGGAATGTAAGAACTAAGCTAAACACATTTATATTTCATCCTATAGAGAACCAAGCAAGGATTATAGGTAAATCTCAATCCTAGTTTCTAATTCATATTCCTTATTTTATAAAAGAATAAGAACCCTACTTTATTCATCCCCACATTCTAGCTTTGTTATTCCCCCTTTTGAGATCACAAGGTCAACAAGATATATATTCTATGGGTCGTGAATCCTTAAAACATTTCAAACAAAGATAAACAAACAAAAAAATATGATAATAAATCCAAACAAAATCAATTCAAAGCGAAAGTAAACATGTTCTTGACCTTAACCCCAGAAAGGGGGCTTTTAGCTGTTAATGGACATAACCGTAATCACAATCATTGAAAACATGTTAAAATAAATAAACAAACTAAATTAAAGATATAAAAACCCTAATTGAAGTATTTCCAGCCCATCTCCAAGCTTCAAAGTCATCCAAGGTGTATAACATAAAGTACAAGTGTCCTATTTAAAGGAGGACATAACTGTCAATTTTTGCACTAGGTACGTGTCGCAGAGCTTATAGCAGGAACTAAGGTGTGTGACGCACCCCCACCATAGAGGCACACTGTTTTGGGTCCCTTAGGAAGCTATATATGTATGTAATATTCTCTATAGACATGGTTTATGTCTGATATGCGCCATGGACATCCAAAGTGTCAGTTTTATGTGAAATCTTGTCCCGTGCTTTCGTTGATCCATTCCAAGCCTTTTTGTGTTGTTTCCACTTGATTTACAGCTTTTATATCCTTCATATATCACCATATTCAACTAAAAAATCATCCTATATCATCAAAACCACGTATTAGATCTTAAAACAACAAGACGACGAGCTAGAAACTTAAGCTAAGAATACTAGTTTTGCCCCTTTTGATCTTTAACTTAGTTTTGACTCTCGACTTGATTCAATTGCACTTTGAAAATTATAAACAAGTTTTTACACACATAATTACACAATAGAACTATTAGGAACTCAATAAACACATTATAATCCATTGCGATAGACTAGAACGACACCTAGCTCAAGCTAGTAAAACTTGTTTTGTCGACTAGACTCTAAATGATCAATTTTAATCCAAACTTGTTTGAAAACACCTTTAAACATTTAAATCACATAATTAAACATTTCTATGCTTATTTATATCATTATTAACACATTAAGAACATGAATTGTCCTCAAAAAAAGGCTAAATAAGCCCGGATAACAACACTGAAGTGCATAAATCCACCTCAGATCATCACCCCATACTTAAATCCTTGTCCGTCCTCGAAAAACTCTTTACTCTAATCATCATAAGTTGAGGTGAATCCAAACTTATACTACAATCAAGACATGAAAGTTAGTACAACAATGACTACACAAAATGCAAGTTCCTACACTAAGCACGTTACAACACAATTGACAGTTCAGGAACTACTCCAAAAAAATATCCTAACCTCAAGAATTTACTCACCAAGTTAGAAAACTCATACATATTGCTCAATCACATACATTATACAAATCACCTAAATATTATCAAAAATGTGCCTTCACCACAAGAGAGTTACCCATAATCACTCACATAGATGTAGTTTATCACAAAATAGGTATAAAAATTAAATTACGATTACTCTCACAAAGAATTCACAAGTTACACACGATGAACCATAGGCTTTCCCTTAGTGTAGTACTCCACTAATGTCAAAATAATAAATCTTAGTATAAAATAGGTCTGTAAGTGTTGTAGTGTAGGCTAAGGGATGTGTAGGAACCATTTTGGCTAAGAACAGTGACTATCTTCCCTAATCGCTTTAATAGCTCACACTTTTTATCCAACTCACCATTAACAATAAATTTTCACCACTTTTGTCTACCCCTTTCTTTTGTTTTGCCCCATCTCATTAAGCTTATTCACATATACTATGGTGGGAGTGTTGTCTATACATAACTTATTCAATTTGAACTAATTTTATTCTTTTCATTACTCAACTCCAAACCCCAACACATATCAATTTTTTTTAATGCCAATAGCTATGACTTATGGGCTTCAATTTCACCTTTTTCCTACTTTAATTCAAAATCCTTAACTAATTTTATACTAAATCTCTTAGGATCTTTGGATCAAATTACGGTCAATCAAAGAAGGGGATACAGGCTATATATGAGGCTGCCAAAGAAAATATGCTAAAGGCTCAATGAGGTTAACTAGGATTTTGCACAAGGGTAGTAAAAGAAGGTATAAAACAAGGCTATCAAATAAATTCCTATATCATCTCCTAAACCCACACTCTTTATTTCACTTTGCACACATACCAGGCAAGTTTTAGATATCACATACAACGAGGAATATACAATAACCTTACATCATACGTGGTATATGCTCTACTCAAGAGGGATCATTGTAGACTCTCACCCAAATAATCACATGAATTCAACTGTAAGCCAACAAGTACAAGAGTCATAATCAAGAGCCTAGGAGTCTAATAAGTAGTAATTCACACAATCAAAATTCTTTTACAACAAAAACACTTGTATCATGTAATCAACTATAGCACCAACAAGAACATCTCACTTATTCCTAACACAAAAAATTTTAAAATTACTCCTAAAATGGGAATTTCCCCATACCACACTTAAAAATGTACTTTTTCCCCAAAGTGTACTTTAAAAGTAGAGATATAAATACTCCATGAGGCCTCTAGACCTAGTTAGTAGCATATTTATACATCAAGAGGGTTCGGGGACCTCACACTTAGTCTTCGACATGCTCCTTAGCTCAGGATTTCGGTACTTAGACTTTCCATCAACCTGTGACTCAACAAAAACAAAAACTAATGAGGTAAAAACTAAAAATATTAAAAATAAAACATACTTAACTTGGGTTGTCTCCCAAGCAACGTATAATTTAGTGTCACGGCACGACCCAATCAACTCTTTCCTCCATCTTGAGGATATGAATTCCACCATCAACTTTACACCTATCTTTTTGCTTTGCTCATAGGGTAGTGTACAAATATTAAGGAATTGAGTAATGGATAGTGCATGGTAAACCACTCGACCTTTAAGTGAGGTGTGTTTTATGTTGCTTATCTGGTGCAAAATCAAGAATATAGGATTCCTATTCCTCCTCTTCATACTCTCCCACTATTTTAGATAATTCCATAGACAACACATCATCTAAACATAATGTATAAAAAAGTGCTTTGAGTGAGGCCCAACCAATCCCACTTTAAAATTTACACAATCCACAACACCCTCACTCTTATTCACCTTCTCAATTTCAGTCTCAAGAGAAAGATGACAACTGAATGGTTATGATTCTTATGTTTTATTCCATACATTTTCATGTTTCCTCCTTTAATTTACTCAGCCTCTGTGGAAATAGTAGTGGTGGTATCTCCTAAACCTATTCAACAATTTTAGTTTTTGAGTCTCAGACCTCCTCAAATTATCAAAAACTTTGTCTGCAGTTGGTTAGAGAGTCAACTCTATATCTACCTTCTTATTTGTCTTTTGCGCATTTCCCTCTAACATGACTAAATCAGGATTAGCTCCACACATATCTACAGAGTGATACATAGTGCCACAAATCACACACCAACTTGTGGTCTGTTGCACATGTTGGAAACAAGAAGGTCCCCTCCAAATACTTGCATCAAAATCTAGACATAAAGCCTTGTGGTGGGGTCCTCCACAAAAATTAAAAAAAATCATCATCCTTCAAAAACAATCTACCCAGACTGTCATGTCAAGAAGTGTGATAAAAAAATAGAAGCATTTAAAACAAAATAAACTATGTAAAACTCAATATAGAAAAACTAAAAATAATATAGTTGTCTATTTAAAAGTTCCCAAAAATGGCACCAAAAACTTGACAACACCCAAGCGTACACGCAAGTGCACGTGGTCGATCAAGTAATATAGTGGCATTGAAGAAAGCTGAATATTGTTCCCACAGGAACTTGTGTGAAATAACTATCCAATTCTAGTTTAATAATGAGATAAAGTAACCAATAAAGTTTTAGAATTGTAAACTAAAAGTAAACTAAACTAATGTGGGAAAGTAATGACTTTGGAAAATTAATGGATGGAATCCCGGGGTTAAAGCACTAAGATTAATAATACTACGCCGTTCAACCTCATTCATTAGATCACTTATCTTGTTTGTTGATTCATGAGGTTGATATTATAATCATAGTCTCTTGAGCCTCTAATCACCTGTCTAACATAGACCTACAACTACATCGTTGAGCGGGGATGTGAGAACTATGATAAACGCATTTATATTTCATACCATAATGAACCAATCAAAGATTATAGGTATATCTCTATTCTAGTCTCTAATTCAAATTGCTTATTTTATAGAAGAATAAGAACCCTACTCTATTTATCCCTATGTTGTATCTTCTTATTCCCCCTCTCGAGATCACAAGGTCGACAAGAAATGTATTCTAAGGTCACAAATCCTTAAAATAGTTCAAAAAGGGATAAACAAACAACCAAATATGATAATAAATCCAAAAAAATCAATTAAAAGTGAAAGTAAACAAGTTCTTGGCCTTAACCCCGGAAAGGGGGCTTTTAGCAGCTAATGGACATAACTATAATCACAGTCATGGAAAACATGTTAAAATCCATAAAAAAATAAAGTAAATATAGAAAAACCCTAATATAAATGTTTCACATCCCATATACATGTTTCAACGTCGTCCAAGTTGTATAACATTAAGTACAAGTGTCCTATTTATAGGAGGACAAAACTGTCGATTTTTGCACTAGGTACGCGTCGCGGAGCTTATAGAGGGGACTAAGGTGTGTGACATGCCTTAATCATGGAGTAAAACTATTTTGGGTCCATTATTAAGTTATCTATGTATGGAAATATCTCTATATCCATGGTTTGTGTCGGATACACACCATGGACATCCAAAGTGTCCATTTTACGTCAAATCTTGTCCCGTGCTTTCGTTGATCCATTACAAGACTTTTTGTGTTGTTTACACGTGATTTCTAGATTTTAAATCCTTAATATATCATCATAATATACTCAACAATCATCCTATAGCATCAAACACCACTGATTAGAGCTCAAAACAACACAACATCTAATACGACGAACTAGAAACTTATGATAAGAATACTAGTTTTGCCCCTTCTGATCTTTAACTTAGTTGTGACTCTTGGATTGATTCAATTGCACTTTAAACATTATAAAAAATTTATTGAAAACATAATTACACAATAAAACAATTAGTAACTTATTCAACACATTATAATCCATTGCGATAGACTAGAACGACACCTAGCTCAAGCTAGTAAAACTAGTTTTCTCGTCTAGACTCTAAATTGTCAATTTTAATCCAAACTTGTTATAAAACACCTTTAAACATTGAAATCACATACTTAAATAGTTATATGGTTATTTATATACTTATTAACACATTAAGCACACGAAGTGTCCTCAAAACAACCCTAGATAATCCAGGATAACAACACTGAGGTACATAAATCCACCTCAGATCGGAGGCCCATAACTTATGGGCCTCAACCAAAATCATGCCTCGCAACCCATCCATATCCGGGATGCACAACCTCCCTTAGTACCTCAAGATAGTATCCCCACCGATATTGAAATCCATCACCTTTTACTTACCCACATTATCCTTGATTTTCATCAAGAGGGGATCTAACACCTGTTTCTCCTTTATTTCCAAACCAAGAGATGACTATGCTACCTTTTCCACAAACACACCACCATTCTCAGAATTCAAGAGAAAAACTCCAAGATTAGATAAACGGTAAATATCCTTCACCAATTCCCTCTTATCCTTATCCACATGCGACAATTTACCTATGGAAAACCTGCTAAGAGCATCAGCAACCGTATTAGCTGTACCTGGATGGTAGTGGAGACTCATATAGTAGTCCTTCAACAACTTAACCCATCTCCTTTGCTTGAGGTTAAGCTCCTGAGTAAACATATATTGCGGGCTCTTATGATTATAAAAGATATCAATATATACCTCATATAAATAGTGATACCAAATTTTCAACACGAACACCACAGCTAACAACTTCAAGTCATGAGTCGGATAGTTCCTCTCATGGACCTTCAACTGTCTAGAGGCATAGGCAACCACCTTACCATGCTACATCAATACACAGCCCAAACTAATTTGGGATGCATCACAATAAACCACAAAATGCTTGATACCCTTAGGTAGAGTTAAGATTGGAGCAAAAGTCAACTTATCTTTTAGCTTCTTAATGATACTGCCACAAGCATTCGGCCACAAGAACTTTACCTTCTTCTGAGTCAATTTGTTCATTGGAGCAGCGATAGAATAAAAATTCTTCACGAACCTCCTATAATAACCCACTAAACCCAAGAAACTCTGAATGTCAGTTGGAGTTGTGGGTCTAGTCCACTTCTTAACCACAACCACTTTCTGAGCATCCACCATAATCCCCTCACTAGATATGACATGACCAAGAAAAGTTACGATATTCAACCAGAATACACACTAGGAGAACTTAGCGTACAACTATAGATCTTTGAAAGTCTATAACATAAGATGGAGGTGAGTGGAATGATCCACCTCTCTCTGATACACTAGGATGTCATTGATAAAGACAATGGTGAACAAATCCAAGAACTGACGGAAGACTCTATTCATCAAATCCACAAATGTCCCAGTCCATTAGTCAAGCCAAATGACATCACCAAGAACTCAAAATGCCTATACCATGTACGAAAAGCAATCTTAGGGATATCCATTTCCTTAATCTTTAGCTGTTGATACCCGGTTTGAAGACCGATCTTAGACAAGAATTTGACACCCTGAAGCTGATCAAAGAGATCATCAATCCTCAAAAAAAGAAATTTATTCTTTACTGTCACCTTATTCAACTGTTGATAATCAATACACATCTTAAGGGAACCATCCTTCTTACATACGAATAACATCGGTTTACCCCAAGGGTACACACTAGGATGGATAAAACCTTTGTCCAAGAGATCCTTTAGTTGCTTCTTGAGTTCTTTCAACTCAGTCGGAGTCATTCTATACGGCGTAATAGAAATTAGACGAGTCTCCGAAATAAGATCAGTACCAAAATCAATCTTCCTATCAGGAGGAACACCAAGAAGGTCATCAAGAAAGACCTCGGGAACTCATTTACCACCAGGATTGAATACAAAGAAAGACCCTTCAAGTAAGAATCTTTAACCCAGACTAGATAATAGAGACACCCCTAGAAGATTAATCTTTGAGCTCTAAGATATGATATGAACTTCCCCTTTAGAGCTAGAGAACCACCCTCCCACTTAACAATTAGCTCATTATGGAATTTAAACATGACCTTACAAGTCAGATAATCTAAGGAAGCATAGCACGAGTGAAACCAACCCATTCTCAGAATAACATCAAAGTAAACCATGTCTAACTCTATCAACTACACCAGAGTTTCTCTACTACCAACAGCTACCACACACACCCTATAGACTATTTTGACAACCACAGAGTCTCCCATCGAGGTAGAAATAGAAAAATGGTCCAACAAAGACTCAGGACCAAAACCATAATACACACTCACAAATAAGGTCATGTAAGAGAGAGTGGACTCCAGATCAAGTAAATAGTAAACATCATTGGAAAAGAGTTTCAACATGCCAATGACGACATCGGGAGATTCCTCTAAGTACTAATGAGAAGCAAGAGCATATAAGCAATTTTGGCCAGTGCTGGATCCAGAAATAAAAGTAGAAATAGAAATAGCACCTTTCAGTGCAGAAGCTAATAAGGTAGCAATAGAGACCCTGTTGACCGGCATCCTACCTTGCTCCAAATTTATAAATTCCTCAATTATTATCTCCCTCAACTTCTAAGGAAAAAATCATTCCAAAATGGCAATAGAGAAATTAACCCACAATGCAGAGTAGACATCACTCCCCTAGACTGCTCCCATTCTTCATACGATTGGTGTGTCATATCCTTCAATTCATAGGCAGAAAACTCCACACCTTCAATATCTGATGCATGCATAATCCAAAAGATCTTCTCTATATCATCACCAAAAGCTTGAGGATCCTCCTCAATCTTAACACCAGTAAACACCGGAGGGTTCAACCTAATGAATTGGGCAACCCATGTAGCCTCAAAAGATAGAGTAATAGAATCACCACTCTTAGACTGAGAAGCTACCAACTTGCCAATCTATGAATAAACTAATGAAACTCAATATTTATCACATCTACCTAACGAGCTCGGGGAGGGATAGAGAAAATTGGTGGAACTCTAAGAGGGAAATCGAGAACTGGACCCCTAGACTGGGCTATACCCCATAAGCATGGTATGTCCCATCAGCATTGTCATCAAGTAGGACAAAGGAGTTTCCATGACCTTTAGATCATCGGGGAGGCACGATCTAAAAAAACAAACAAACGGGAATTAGAGGAATCCAAGATATTAGACTCTATAGCTCAAAGTAAGATAACAAGAAAGGGAAACATTCCTAAGTATCTAATAGCCTCTCCCTTAAAAGTTTGGTGTGATATACACCCATAAAAGAGACTCTACTTGATACGATTTTGTCAAACACCCCATGACACCAAACCTGCGCTCTGATACCAACTTTGTCATGATCAAAACCAGGGCCAGGCCATGATAGGTATCTCAAGTCCCATACTAAAGATCACCCCCTTTACCTAACTTAGTCGACATAACCACCTCAAGTATCGAATGAGATTCAAAAATATAATAAAATAAGAGTTTATTAATAAGAAAATATCAAAATGCATCTGGGTTCAGTGCCAACCGGTATCGGCATTAATGCCAATAATAATACCAATACTAACACTATTACCAACATCGCCTATACCAATAGTGGTCTGACAAAACCTCTAATTAAAGCCCTAAAATATTCAATCGATACATGCCCCTGACCATAACCAAAAACCAAGTCCAAATGTAATATCAGAATGCAAAGAAGTAAAAAAAATAAAATGGGGTCTTTCAAATTATGCAAGCTCATCACTTCAATCTGACTTGAAAGCTGATCTTGAATTTGAATCACTGAGTGAAAGGAGAAGGGATATGTCTAATTCCTACGTCACGTAGGGATACAAGTCTAAAGATGGTTACCAGGAAAATGCTAACATGTGACTCAGGGATAGAGGAATAAAATAATTTCATCATTCAAAGCTAAGTCAAATTATCACATGTATACACATATGTATATAATATCATGACTGAATAGGGAACAATGCTTAGAATGAACTTTGAAAACATTAACCTAGGTTATGTAGCATAACCATCATATATTAAGGCACCCACAGGATATATAGGCTCAGTTCTCCCCTATCTAGAAAGACCCCAGTACGTGTAGCCGTATGAACTAGAGAATATCCATAACTTTATATGCCTTTATGGGGGACTCCAACCTCCTGGCATAATCAAGGGACTTAGCACCGATGTATACAACATGGGGACTTGAACATCCCATTCATATATTCATTCAGGGGTCTCAAACCTCCTGGTCATATAGACACCCGCACCAGCTAGCGTAGTTTCAGTATTAGTCCTTTAGACTTCACTTTCATGGCTCACCTAAACATCGCTCTTTAAATCCTAATTAAAACAATCTTCACACATACACACAATCATTAGTCAAATTACTTACCAAAGGCATCCCGTTGGTATCATCATACTAACCCCACTTGTAAGCGTACAATATGCCATAACCATTATAATTCAACTTTGGGACACAAACCCATTGTCTAAACAAGGACATCAATTTAATTTAACATTTAGGGACTCAAACTCTCTTAGTTAATTAAACCACCATGGTTACAATTCAAATCAATTTATGACCAGAAAGGCCTTTCATGACTCTATTTACCAACCAATTACATCAATAGTCCAATGCATTAGTTTAAATCATAATTTAATTTAATTTATGGTCATCAAGACCTTTACAAACCATTCATCCTTAATTAATATCCTTAGGCCAATTATTAGTTCATAACGCAAGTCACCATATGATAAAGTATTTTCATAAATAGGTTGAGGCCATACTATTACCAAAACCAAAACCAACATAAGAAACATCAAGTTTAGGGTTAAACATGACCCCATTAGTTAAACCAGAATTACCAAGCACTCATTTATGTAAAACTATCATTAAAACATGTATATTCACAACTTAAACCAAGATTAAACAATACTCAACAATATGCAACAAAACTCTCAATATTGGTTTTCAAAACCACTATCAATGATTCGTAAATAAAGTTTTAAACATATGATTTTCATGAGCTAACTATTAAGAAAGAGTCACATGCCTAAGTTAACAAGATTTACAAAACAAATCTGGTCTTTAAGCCCCTAGATCATATGATTTAGACCTTACTTCTCGTATCATGATCATACGACTCGTATGATGCCTTTTCATATCAAGAACAGAACGTGGCTAATGTGACACAGACCAACATAACACTAGGGTCCTTGAACCATATCCACACCATAGAAGTGGTATGGTAAGTCGTATGATGCACAGAATATCTAAGACTCAAGAAATTTTATAAGGGATAAAGTTTGGGGTATTTAAAGGGTATGACTCATGTCTTGGTTGCCTTTGGCTTTGATGATCTTTTTTAATTTGTGATGGTATTGATATGGTATCAGTATGTTATAGTTCTGTTTGTGTGCATCAACCTTTTCAATTCAATTGGAGGCCATTTAGTGGTTGAAGTTAAGTTTTGGTTGTTTGGAAGTTAAGTGAGAGTACTCATTAAATTTAGAAGTTTTTTCTCTTTATTGAGGGTATCTGGAAAGTCATTCTCAAAGTATATGAGCCCAGTACCCCGTACCTTTATGATTTTGAGATTCTTTCTATTTGTTAACTTTCGAGTACAAAAGTCCTTTTAGTAGAGGATATTGCAATGACCCTTCCAATTAGTTTTCATATTTCTACTTATTTCCACCATTAGGGATTCTCTATATCTTCTCAATTCATTTGTGACTTGCTGGGATTATTGTTTGGTTATCGGGTAGTTTGTTTAGTTTTTAGAACCAATTCCCTATTTGGAAGTCTTGTTGGTGCCAAATGGACATCAGGTACAAAATTCAATAACAAAATCTTGGATACAAATTTCTACTATGCTAGTCGATTCAAAATATCAATTTTAGGCTAGGTGGACCTTTGGTTTGGGTCCCAATGCACCCAAACTCATTTTGACTTATTGATTGGAAAGTGGAAAAATTGCAAGTATGGGTGTGTGGATCATATTTGGTCTAAATGATCTCTAATAGAAAATAAAACTTCACCAACGCATCCATAACATCAAATTTAGTGGGGTTACATAGTTTATTTGTGAAAATCAAAGTCCGAATGAGTTTTAAGGGTCAAAAACAAGTTTTGACTTTATTGGTGCTGGTACATGACGATTGCAATAAGTCTTATGGAGACACGCAAGAACGATAGTGACCCCTAGGATCACGATAGTGATATCTTCTTACCTGTGAGGGCTATATATGGACCCCAAAAGGTATTTGGGGCATTTTCCCTTCATCTTTAAGACCTAGAAACCTCAAACTAAGTGTGGTAACATAAATTGAGTTTTATGGGTGATTTGGAAGCTTCATTATCATATATTTTCATGATTAACATCGGAGTTAAGTAAAATCCTTTAATTCTAAGCTTGAATTTCTTGATTATTTGAACAAAACCACAAATAGCTTGAGGGCTTGATTTTAGTCCCAAATAAGCTTAGTTTCCACCTATTTCTTGAGGGTTATGATTCCTTAATGGTATATAAACTTTGGGTTGTCCCTCGAAATGTGTTTTTTGTAAGTAGGGGTTTTTGGTGTCATTTTTATACCTAAAGCACTATGGTACAATATTAATATCATTACGCTCATATTGATGAATAGATTATGTTTTTGATAGCTTTGCATCTTTAAAAGGCTTTCAAAAGGGGAAATGAAGGTTTAGTGGATTGATGAGAATTTTTTATATTTTAGGTAGGTTAGGTTTATTCTTTGTTAGAATGAGCTTTGTCAGAGTATAATTGTGATATCTTGTTAGATTGGGAGGGGTTTTTGGTGTTGGTTGATAATTTTCCAAGACTTGTGGATAGTTGGATCTTTAAGGTCATTTCAACCCATATAGTAAAATGCCTAGTTTGTTGTATCAAACCTCAATAGATTAGACTTAATGTCTCATGCTTAATATGGTAATGCTTAGAACTAATATAGTAAGATAGGAGTGACCTTATCCCTCATACTTAGAGCAATATTTTTCTTAGATGCTTACTTTAATAAAGTTTCTTTAGTTCCAATAGACTTAGTGACAGTATTTGAGTAGGATCCTTACCTTGGACTTAATGGTGGCTTTCTATATATCTAAGGGTTAAATTAGATACCTTAGCCTATATCGGGGTAGAAATAAACTTAGAAGGTATATTAGGAGATTTAGAAGTAGGTCTTGACCCACCTTAAGTCAATATTGAGGTAGTCCTCGTGAGACCCATAGGTGCTTATAAAATTCCTATAAAATGCCCTTTGAGGAAATATTGAGGAACCTTGGAAGTAAATTTATTGATGATGCCATAATTTGCTATTTCTTACGCTATTAAAAAGCCTATGACCATGTTATTCATTAAGCCATGGATGTGGCTATTACTCGGGCTATTGATTAGGCTATTTTTTTGGCTATTGATTGGACCAATGAACACCTTATTGAATGAGCCCTTGACTATAGCATGGCTTAATCCATAAATCACAATATCGACTATGTTATGAATGAGCTATAGATTATTTCATGGATTTGATATTGCTCAAGTTAGTGATAAACTTTCTTTAAGCTAATGGTGGACCAATGAATCGATTACTTGTAGGCCATTACTCATGATAATTCTTATTGTTATGCTCATGGTCTAATGCACTAGATTATTGACTTATCACTTAAAACATTCATGTTACATATATATATACTCATTAATAATGTGATATTTATGATGAAAGAGAAAATATAGAGGTATTCTCTTCTTGATTCTCCTTTTATGTTTATTTACTTTAGCCATCGTGGGGATTGTTCTTTACTTTAGCCCTCGTGGGGCTTGTCATTTACTTTAGCCCTCATAGGTTTTTCTCTTTATTAGTGATATTAATGTGTATATTATGATGATTCCTAGCAAGGATGAATGATACTATGATGATATGATGATGCCTGGCAAAGCTAGAGGATATTATGATAATATGATAATACCCGGTAAAGCCGAAGGATATTATGATGATATGATGATACCCAGCAAGGTCGGAGAACATTATGATGATGTGACAATATCCAGTAAGGCTGGAGGATATTATGATACTGTAATAATGCCCGGTATGACTGGAGGATATTATGATGATTTGATGATACCTGACAAGACCAGAGGATACTATGATTATATGATGATACCTGACAAGGCTAGAGGATGACTATTGATGTGCCTATAGGTACATCTATCGCTTCGAGTCTAGCTATCCCTATGTATGGAAACTATATATTATTTATGCTCATGTGTATTTGGGTATAATATTGATATTAGATATGTTGAGCCTAGTTTTCTAGTGATCAAGGTATAAAGTGGTATAGTTATTGATTTAAGGTTGAAAAGATGATTAGGGGTGAATAGTAATTAAGAGGTTAATAATGACTTATGGATAGTTGAACCTTAGCAATAATAAGGACTAGTGGTATTGACGACTAGTAATTATGATGATTAAGCTATAATGATATTTAGCGTAAATGAAGACTTGTAATAATGATGTTTAGTTGATAGTAATGATTTAGTCGATGATGATGACTAGTTTCCAAACTAGGATTTGTGTATTAGTTATCCTAGTTACTAAATTGCATTTAGTCAATAAATTGAATAGTGAATAATTGATGATTAGAGGTTATTGGATCAATGGTGATTAGTGAGTTTGTGATTGCTGAAAATAAATAGCTGTTTGTTGATAAACATAACTTAGTAATGAATTTTGGCTATGTGCTAGTTATTGATTAGTTGGTGAATAATGACTTTTTTTTGACCTACAAATAGTAATTATAGGGTGAATATTGTATAAATAACAATTAGAAGGTATATGATGACTAGTGAGTAATTGGATTGGTAAATAAGCATTGGCTAGCTAATAAAATAGCTATTAGTGTGTATCGAGGATACAGGTGTCTAAATAATGATATTGTTATGTTTATGCATATATTTTCACACGTCTATTTATTAATATTGATGATAATTGTGGAAAGTTTATAAATTGACCGATTGATGGTAAGAGTGTATTGATGGTTGAATAACAATGGAATTTAGATATATTATTGATAAGATTCCTTTACATTTCTCTTAGGTGTACTCTCTAGTGGTATGAAACACTATGATGAGTTCTTTACTTTATGCACTAGTTAGCGTATGGGAGCCAACTTTGTACTTGTGATTGCATGTGTTGATGCTTTATGATACATTATTATTCTGAATTGTCCAATTCTTATGTCTAGCGATATTGGCAGGCGTTGTTGCCTTATGTTATATTATTATTATGACATTTATTACTTGTTATGTACAACGATATTGGCATGTGTGGATGCCTTACGTTATACTGTTATTCAATTTTGATTACTTATTATATACACTGATGACAGAGATAATTCAAGTTTGATTCTATACCTTGACTTAGTTATGATTGTCTTGCATTATATCATCTTTATATCATGACTTAGCTCAGTCGGATGATGATTGCTAGTGAGTACACGTTGTTTTTTTACTCATACTACACTTCTATGTTGTAGTATTAGTCTAGTCTCTATGTTGTATTCAAAGATAAGTTATATCAGTGTATTTTAGTTGAACTTCACTCTGTACTCTGGTATTATTAGCAGCTCTTTTACTGATACCACCAGGTTTTGGGATTATATGTAATTGCTTCATTATTTCATCTAGTTCATAATTCTTTTCTTTATATATTTAATAGTCCACTACTATCCATTCCAGACTATGGGTTTTGGCTTGCCTATTGGTGGGTTATAGTAGGCGCCATCATGACCTAAGAAATTCAGCTGTGATAGGAGGTCAGTGGGAGCAACACTTAGCCTTGTTAGAGTTCGAATATAATAATAGTTACCATTCGAGAATTGAGATGGCGCCTTTTGAGGCTTTGTAAGGTAGGCGATGTCATTCTCTGATAGGATGGTTTGAGACTTCTGAGATTAGGCCCCATGGTACTGACTTGCTTTAAGATTTGTTGGATAGAATCAGGGGGATTCAGTATAGGTTAAGGGTAATAGAGTAGGTAAAAATCTAATGATATCATAGACTTTACACCCTCGTACTTTAGGACATCAGTCTTATGGATCCACATCGTCATTCATGTGTTGGTACCCCTATCAAGGTACCAAAACCCTTTCAATTGGGGTTACAGGTTGGACCCTGATAACTCAGAATGGGGCATGTTAGTTATATCTAGCGCCCACAGTCTCAGTACAGTATTCAAAGTGTGTCAGTTCAGGTTTCCATGACCAAGTATTCAGACATTAGCTATTCAATTATTTTAGATGTCAGTTATTCAGTTATTCAGATCACGCCAGTACATGTTTATGCTTGGTCTTGAATTCTTAGTTTTACATGTTCATGTTTTTATGCTGAGTATCCATACATGACCCTCAGTTCAGTTTTACAAGATGTGTAAGCTTTACATGAGATTTACATACAATATACATGTTTTACCTCTTCTAAGCTTCAGTTCTACTTATTCTACAAAAGTAAAGATTTAAGAAACTAAGTATAGTGATTCACCAACTTATCATATTATGTTTGTTACTCATGTTTTAAGATACTTCAGCTTTCAGTTGATTTCAGTCTCTTGGTGAGTCTACTTGTACTTAGCATGCATGCTTGTGTATCTAATTAGTTTTACTTACTGCATTCACCCCCACTTAAAACATTCCAAAGTACTAATCCATATATATGTCTATGTGATACATTGTCTCATAATGTAGGTACTAGTTGTAGCCCACACATCATACTCAGATAGTTTGCAACTTTCAGTCAGCAGGTGATGAGTTCTCTTATTTCGAGGACATCATTCAGTTATAGTTTATGTACTATATTGTTATTATTCATATGTATTAGTTTATGGTAGTTGGAGGCATGTCCCAGCTATCTATAGTCAGTATAATAGAGGCTTCATAGATTTTTAGTTAGAGTCATTACATGTAATTCAAGTTTCTTTCTTCAGTTGTATCATGTTGTAAAGTTTATTAGTATTACATTTATTCATACTTTATCATGATTATGTTTCCACTTAGTATATTTAGTTTTTATACAATTTAAATCAATTACTCCAGTATTGCCATTACATGGTTTAGCTTGGGACCACTTGTGGTTCTAAGAACCCAGTTACGACTAGAGGGCAGTCTCGGGTCATAAAACATAAGACCTCAATAAAACACTTGCTAGTGGCAACCAATTTTGGGTAGTCGTGCAAAGAGAACATCTCAGTATCAAAACAAAACACCAAATCTGCTCATACTCAGTCGATAAAACAGTTGTAGCATATCTAGCTAACTTATGGAATCAGCCTCATACTCTAGGACTGTTATAGAACCCTGATCCAATCTCGGTAAATTCTTTCTCAGATGTTTTCTAAGGCTACAAGGCATATACTTCTCTAAGTAAAGCTTTAAAAATTGAGTTCATGTCAACTGAGGAGATCTAGATAGCTTGGAATCTAGATAACCCCTCCACCAATGTCAAGTTGTCGTGTCTAGCTGAAAAGTAGCATCGCCAGTCCCATGAGTCTCAACAAGGCCATAGTTATGGAGTTCATCCTTACAAACAATCAAGAACTTGAATTTATCCTCACTCGATGACCCAAAAAACCTCGATAGAGTCAATCTCATAAATCTACACAACAATTTTTGCTCCTCAATGGACATGCCATTCTGGGCAACTATCGATTGAGTAACTACAGACGCTGAAGAGATCTCAACTCTGAGGGCCACAGATATAGGTTGTGCCTCTCAATTTGTACCAATTTGATCTGTAAACTGAGAACCATACAAAGATGCACCATTAACCAAATACAACAACTGAACCTAATAATCTTTAAGAAGCAATAAAGGAATAAACCTCGGTGGAGCCTGGGCTGTCCTTGACCAATCACTAGCTGGGGTGGAGAAATCTCTAGAGCAGGAGCAGAAATAAGACCTGATAAAGGAACCATATCCAAACCTTTAGCTGGGGTTGCAGGTCTCGCCTGTCCCCGAACTCTACATTGGCCATGACCTTCGATAGAATCTCTAGTAGCGGACTCAAGGTCCTCATCTCTAATAATAGTAGCACGTATCCTGGAAATCTATGAAAAAGCAAAACAAGGTGAATTTTTATAAATTGAATCAGGCTCAGAACACAAAATGAATGAAGAAAGTAAAGATCTCCAAAGAATATCCTATATACTCCTTAAGATATCAAATAGACGTCATCATTCTGATCTGCAAGACTCTACTCGACACTTGCTGTTATACCGACAATACTAGTGAACCTAGGCTCCGATAGAAATTTGTCATGTCCTAATTTCAAGATTCATGATGGCACCTACTTTAACCCACCAATAGGTAAGCCAAATTGGAGTCTGAAATGATAAGTAATGGGCTAGTTGGAGGAAAGTAGAATAAATACCAAAATTATACAAGTAATTAGATTACAAGCAATGAAGTAAAATAATGATAACACAACTAGAGATAAATAAGAAAAAAAGTAAAGTATCCTAAGACCCAGTACGGTTGGTACAAGAGTCTCTAGCAAAATAATAAGAGTAGTAATAGTCTCGAATAGAATGACCATCCAAAAATAGAAGATGGAGAGAAAGTCAACTTAGGCTTTGAAAGATCACCATATCTCCAAACATCGATCACTACTAGTACGAATATTAACAACGATAACTAGTCTCAGATCTATATCAAAAATATGTAGAAGTGTAGCATGAGTACCAAAGCAATGGGTACTTAGTAGGCATCATCAGTCGGCTGAGCTAAATTATAATAAGAGTATAATAACATGCGAGATAGTGAACTAATGTCAAGAAAAAGGGAAAATCTAGAATAATGTTCTAATTACTAAAAAATAAATAACTAAGTAAATAATATCCAAGAGAATGTAACTAACTAAAGCCTAATTAGGCTCCCATAAGCCCTGAAGGCGCAAACAAGAATAAATTATTCAATCGAGCCCTCTTAAGCCCAGTTGATGCAACTACAAAAGAAATATCGACAGTACAAATCACGAAGTATCTGAACCACATAACCATAATTATGGATCCTTCCATACCATAAACACCAAATTCAAATCGGATTCTTCATTATCATAACCCCTCAATGTTGGTCTCAAATAGGAAATAGTATCTTAAACATCAGACTTAAACCTGAATTAGTATCATAGATGTCAGACTCAAATCGGTCTTAATATTATAATTGTTGTACTCAAGCCAGTCTTTAAGTAAATCCAAGGTATAAGTCTAGTCAAAAGTCAAAAAATGTCTAAATCATCCCCCCGGCTCAAGAATATAAATAGGGTGATGGAAGAAGGTCTCTTAGGTCTACAATGAGATAATTATAATATTTACCTAAAGAGGGCTAGAGGGGCTCTCTTCTAACCCTGAAAGTCCATTCTAAGGGATTTTCTACCCCAAGCTTGACTAAGGTTCCCAAGTCCTACTACAAGGTGCTAAATAAATCTCATTAAGTCCTAAGGTAGTAATTCCACCCAAGGAACGGACAATTAGGTCAAATTTTCCTAAATACGGCTCACTAACCGGCTAAATAATCCAAATTTCACTAAATATGCAATCAAATTGTAATTTCTCAACCCCAAACTAGCATAATATCATACTAATATTATAATAAAGCTCAATCTATAGGGAGAGTAAGCCCAGCCTACCTAGACGCTGAAAAATACCCGATAAATCTTGTAAATTAAAGATTTTCTCTTCTGAGAAGCCTCTACATGATGACATGCTACCAAAATAGTGATCTACACATCAATATGAAAATACTGATACCCATATTCCATTATAATGGTTTGGGTCCAAAATCAAGTCAAAATTCAATATGGGGCCAGCTTGCAAAATAATAATTTTGAAATTGTCAACACATCCTTCTATTATCAAGGATTATATATCCTCAAGAATGAGTAAATTCTGAGTGCAAATGACACTAAAATCAACCCATCACAAAATTGGGGATTTGAGACTAAATCAGAGAATTAAATAAAAAATTAGACAAAAAATTACAAGGATTATTATGAGGAATGACTCTCTCGAGTTTATCAACACCCCAAGATCACCCAAGGATTAATATTTTAATTTTTTAAGCTTTCTAGGATTTAATTCCTTTTGAAACTTGAAGGAAATGAGAGCAAAGCTGGTAAAAGGTGAACTAAATGCCCCTGTGGTTTTCGCTTAAGTTGCCATCCAATTACTTAAGCAGTCATTGCTTAAGTGGCATATGGTCACTTAGGAGACCCATTTTCTAACTAACCTCCACTAAAGTGGAGAGTATGTCACTTAAGAATTGTCTACTAAAGCAATTGGGCTACTTCTAAAGTGAATGGTGAGAACCTACCTTGGCTTCTAAAGTGAAGCTTTTGACCCCTCGAGATTTGTTTGGAATCTCGTGAAAGTAAACAAGCTATGCTATAGTATCAAATTTGACATTCAATACTCAATAGTGCCGTTGAAATTTCCATTGGGTTTGTGTCAATGAAATATGGACCTTACACCTAGGGGCCACTTTTCTCAAAATCCACCTTGTAGCCCGAAATGAGTGTGGGAGGCTTAGGACCCAAACCAAATGTCCCCCTAGACTAAAATTAATGTTTTAGAGTTGATGGAACTATCAAAATTAGCATACAAGATTGTTAACCTGAAGTTTACACCTTATAGTCAATCCTTAATAATGAAAACTTTAAAATGGGAAATTGGCTCTAAAAAACAAACTTATTGATAACTGAATTATTAGCTTTAGCAAGCTATAAATGACTTGGGGTAGCTATAGGAAATCTCTAAAAGGAAAAAGATTTCAAAAAATGACCTAAAGGGTCATTACAAAGACAATATACAATAGTACAGTAAAGAAGGCATATACAATAGTAGTATAAGGAAATAAGGTGATATATAATAAGTATATCCAGAGAATAAAAAGATATATGACAATACTATACAGGTATCTAAAGACGAAGGTATTAATCTAAGGGATCTATCCAACCACATAGATATCACGAGGGTTATAAACAAAAACAGAGGTAGATCTAGCACAATAAAAATGTGTAACCCAAAATATGAATAATCACAAGGTTTATAGAATTAAAGAGGAAAAGAACCCAAAAGTGTACCTACAACTTCAAGTATAAATCCATAACTATCTTACCCCAAACTAAGCAATAATGTACAAAAAAAAATATCACCAAATAAGACTAGACAAATAATAACCTAACTAGACCCCATAAGCCAGAAAGGTACAAACAATCATGGAGCAAACAACAAACTAACCTATACCTATCCAGTCCCTCATAAGATCTGCACGTACAAGCACTAAATAATTATATAGGTGATAGAAATTCATAAGAATGAATTAATGAAAAGTAAATAAAATACTACTGTAACAGTTGAGTGCCATATCGTACCAAGTATATACACCTTCTTCAGCTCACTGAATCGCAAGGCAGGTCATATAGGGTATCCTTCCTTCTAGTATGTGGTTCCTAAATAGAGAGACCCATAAAGGACTAGAGATGTCTGTATATATTGCCTAGTCCAAAACTATTGCTTTCATTAATCAATAATAAATTTTTTATTCATCTAGTACTGGAGATAAATAAGAGTATAATAAATGCTCAAAATTAATTTAAGGCTAGATAAGTAGAAAATCCATAAAATCTATCTTAGATCAAAGTCGAGACTAAAAATAGTAGAAAAGTGTATAAAGAGTCAGAACAAGTAAATAATGATAAATGAGTAGATCGAGAATTGGTCAAAAACTACCTCGATTTGAGTTTCCAAAGTAGTATGTTTAGTTAAAAGACCATAACCAACAATAAGGGTGGTATGACTTCTATTTAAAAAAATAGTTTTAAAAGTGAAAAGTAGTTTGTGCAAGTCGCTTGACTACAGAGGCTATTTACCTCGTGAGGAGATTAGTGGAGCAGTTTAAGAAGAGGAAGAAGGAATTTTACATGGTGTTCATTGATATTTCAAAGGCATATTACAAAGTCCCTAAGATTTTTTGGGGGTGCTTAGAGGATAGAAGGGTGCTCATGGTGTATGCTAGGTCAATTCAAGACAAGTATTATGATATAAAGACTCTTGGGAAGATGGTAGGAGGAAATTTGGAGCATTTTTCTATTTTGATAGGCTTGAACTAGGAATTGACTCTTAGCCCATTTTTATTTGCCTTGGTGATGGATGTTTTGATATGGTGTATTCAAGAGGAGGTTCCTTGGTGTAGTTATTTGCTGATATGTTGTACTATTAATGAAACTTGGGGGAAGTTAATAATAACTTAGAGGAATAGAGACAGACCCTTGACTCTATGAGATTTAGGTTCAGCAGGGCCAAGATGGAGTGCTTTGAGTGTAATTTTAGTGATTTGTTGCATGAAGTTAACATGGTAGTGAAGCTGAATTCTTATTCCATTCAAAAATGGAAGGGTTTCAAGTATCTTAGGTCTATGTTCAAGGGAATGGTAAGATTAACAAGGATATCACACACTGTATTAGTGCAGGGTGGTTGAAATTGAGGCTCATTTTAAGAGTCATGTATGATAAGAAGGTGCCTTCTAAGCTTAATAGTAAGATCTATAGAGTGGTAGTCTGGTTTGTGGACATACCGAAAGGGATAAGGTTAGAAATAATATTTTTCAATAGAAGGTAGGAGTGGCTTTGGTAAAGGACAAAATTTGAGAAGTGAGGTTTTAATGGTTTAGGCATATGATGAGGAGGGGCACGGATGCTCTAGTACGAAGGTGTGAGAGGTTGGCTATGGATAGTTTTAGGTGGGGTAGAGTAGGTTGATGAAATATTAGAGAAACGTGATTAGGCATGACAAGATCAATTATAATTTTGAGGACATGACCTTTGATAAGAAGGTATAGAGGACGCAGATTAGGTTAACGGGATAGTCCATAAGAGTACAGCTGTAATAGTAGGGAAGGTGATTTGTTTTTATCTTATCTAATAGTTTCTTATAGTCCCTTATTCATGGTATTTTGGTGATGTCTATGATATCAAATAGCAAGTTTGTAATATTTCCTTATAGGTGTGTTGTTTCTTCTATTATCTAGCAGTGTGACATCACTTTTTGTTATTTGCTTTAATGTTTTTTGTTTGTTATACTGCAATCATCTAAGGTAGTAGTATGGATTGTGTACACTTTACCCCCCCAGACCCCACTTAGTGGGAATATACTAGGTATGTTGTTATTGTTGTTGGAAAATAGTAGTAAAACAACTAAATTTTTAGTATAAATCTTTCTATAAAATAAACATGAGCATATAAATATATGCATGCCAACACCTATATCCAAAATTGCACGCACAGAAGCATCTATAAACTGAAATCACAACTCTTTTAGTGTAATCACCCTTCGGGTATTTTTCCATATTTTCACATATTTTTGTTGTTAGATCTCTTATATAGCTTCCTCAAGTCATTTATGACTTGTTGAAACTGACAGTTTGGTGACCGAGCAGTTCTTTTGGTTTTTAGAGTCAATTCCCGATTTAAAAGTCTTTGTTGGTTCCAAAAGTCCACTGGGAAAAATCTTCAGTTAAAGGACCTCGTATGTAAATTTTTATGGAGACAGCAGCTCTAAAATATTGATTTTAGGCTAGGTAGAACTTTGGCTTGGGTCCTGAGGCACCCGGGCTTATTTTGACCAATTAGTTGGAAAGTTGAGAAATTAGAGATATAGGTGTGGGGCCCATATTTGATCAAAACGACCTCAAATGGAAAATCTAAGAGTGTAATCACATTCAAAATATTAAATTTTGGGTGGTTACATAGTTCATTTGTGTATACGAGATTCCAGATGAATCCCGAGACCTTGGAAGAGACTTGGAAGATTTCAAAGCTTTCAGCTACCAACTAATGCAATCGTGCAAAATCCATCCTTGGTATGTGATCGCACATAGGTGTCTCAATTGTGACAAGTCATGCAGACCACAATATGCCTCAATCACAATTTTCCAGTCATGATAGATACTCTTGATTAACTGGTCTAGGTATAAAATGACCCCTTATGTTGTGATTTTGCACATTTTTCATCCATCACTTGAGAGAAAAAACCCAGAGTGAGATTTCTTAAAATTGAAGATCGTTGGTGATTGGGAAGCTTGGGTAACATCTATTTTTGCGATTATCATCCAATTTAAGGTAAGAAATCACCCTTTTCTTGGTGAAATTTCTTGATCAATTACTCAAAACTCCAAAACCTTTAGAGCTTTATTTTAGCCCTAATTTAGCTTAGTTTTCACCTATTTTTAGGGTAATGATTCCCTGAGTTTGATATTACGTTGGGTTGATCTCCAAATTATGATTTTCTTAAGTGAGACCCACATGGGATTTTTGAGGTAATTTTTGGACCCAAAGAACAATAGTGCAATATGGGTTTTGTTATTCTTGTATTGATGAGTAGAATGTATTTTTGATAGCTTGGCATCTTGAGGAGACTTCTCTGAAGGGAAAGGTAAAGGTAGCAAATTCATTGAGCCGAAAGGCAGTGAGTATGGGTAGCTTGGCTTTCACTTCAGTTTCTCAGAGGTTGTTAGCACGTGACATTTTGTCCTTATCCAATTTGATGGTTTGCCTTGATATTTAAGATCCTAGAAAAATTCTTGCTAGTGTTGAGGTGAGGTATTTATTATTTGAATAGATTCGGGATCGTCAGTTTGAGGATAACAAGCTTCTCTTCCTTCGTGATTAGGTATTAAGTGGTGGGTCTGAGAGGCGCATAATAGATTCTGAGGGTGTTTTGAAATTTGATGGCCGCATTTATGTTTTATAGATCGATGATTTGATTTAGTTGATTTTTCATATGGCTAACAACTCTAGATATTTCATTCACCCCGGCACTGCCAAGATGTATAAAGATTTGAGACATTAATAATAAAGTGGTATGAAAAGAGATATAGAAGACTTTGTAGCTCGTTGACTTTGTTGCTAGTAGGTAAAGGCCAAGCATCAACAACTAGGTGGATTGACTCAGAGATTGCCTATTGTCGAGCGGAAAAGGGAATGGATTACCATGGATTTTGTTAGTGGTTTGCCTCATATTTCCCATGGTTCCAATGGTATTTGCTTCATTGTAGATTGTTTGACCAAGTTAGCACATTGTATTCCTATTCAGATGTCCTTCAATACTTAGAGGTTAGCCCATATCTATGTTTGGGAGATAGTCTCTTTCCTTGGTATGCCCATTTCTATTATTTCAGACCATGGTTTTGTGTTTACTTTGAGATTTTAGAGAGCATTCCAGGAGGAGTTGGTCACTTTGGTGGGTCTTAGTACATCCTTTCATCCATAGATAGATAGTCACTCAGAGCGGACTATTAAGGTTATCGAGAATATGCTCTGAGCTTGTGTTATGGATTTTGGAAGCCAATGGGAGCAACACTTAGGCTTGGCAGAGTTTGCTTATAATAACAATTATCACTTGAGTATTGAGATGGATACTTTTGAGGCTTTATATGGTAGGAGATGTCATTCTCCTGGATGGTTTGAGACTTTTGAGGCATTGTATGGATGGTACTGATTTGCTTTATTCAGGATAGGTTGAGAGCAGCTCAGAGTAGGCATAAGGCCTATACGGGTTGTAGCTTTCTACCTTGAGATTTGGAATTGGTGATCGTGTATTCCTCCGTGTATCACCCATGAAGGGTGTGATGAGGTTCAGGTGGAAGGGCAAGATCAGTCCTAGATATATTGGACCTTTTGAGATTCTTCGTGCCATTGGTGAGGTGGCTTATGAGTTAGCTCCACCTTCAGATATTGTCATTGTTCATCCAGTTTTCCATATTTCTATGTTGTGGCGATATATTCCTAATTTGTCTCATATGCTTAGATAGGACTCAATCCAGTTGGATGAGCGTTTGAAATGTGTAGAAGAGTCGGTGCTCATTTTGGCTAGTGATGGCAAGTTGTTACGTACTAGAGAGACTCTAGTAGTTAAGGTTTAGTGGAGGAACCACCCAGTGGAGGAGGCCACTTTGGTGATTGAGAGCAAGATGCGGACCCAGTATCCTCACCTATTTGAGACTTTAGGTACATCCTAACTCTTCACTTTCAAGGACGAAGGTTTCTTTAGTAGTGGATATTATAATGACCCTTCAATTCATTTTCCATATTTCCGCCAAATTTTCCTTATTAGATCTTTTCTATAGTTTCCTCAAGTCATTTATGACTTATTGGGGCTAACAGCTTGATTACCAAGTGGTTCATACAATTTTTAGAGCCAATTCCACTAATAGAAGTCTTCACTAGTTCCAAATGGCTATCGGGTGAAAACTTTAGTTAAACAACCTCGTATTCAAATTCTAACTACATCGGTAGCTCCTAAATGTCAATTTTAGGCTAGATAGACCTTTGGTTTGGGTCCTGAGGCCCCCTGGCTCATTTGAACCTATGGTCAGAAAGTTGAGAAATTAGAAATATGGGTGTGGGACCCACATTTGGTCAAAACAGACTTGAATGGAAAATACAAGTGCGCCATCGTATCTAAAACTTCAAACTTGGTGTGGTTACATAGTTCATTTATGTACGGTATTTCGGATGAATCCTAAGTCCATGGAGGAGACTTGGAAGATTTCTAAGTTTTTAGATGCAAACTAATACAGCTGCGATCTCCATCCTTAGGCTTCGATCGCACATAGGTATCGTGATCACAACAAGTCATTCAGACCATCAGATGTCGCATTCTCGATCTGCCAATCGCAATAGCGACTCTCAATTACATTGTCTGGGTATAAAAGTACCCCTCATGTCATGATTTTGTATATTTTTTCTCCATCACTTGAAAGCAAATACCTTAAAGAGTGACAACTCTTAAAATGGAAGCTTGTTGGTGATTGAGAATCTTGGGTAACACCTATTTTCGTAATTATCATCCGATTAAGGAAGAATTAACCTTTTTCTTGGTGAATTTCTTGATTAATTGCTCAAAACCCCAAAACCTTTAGGGCTTGATTTTAGCCCCACTTTAGCTTGGTTTTCACCCATTTTTTAGGGTAATGAGTCCTTAAGATTGATATTATGTTGGATTGGTCTCAGAAATGTGATTTTTGTAAGTGGAACCCACATGGAGTTTTTAAGGTAATTTTTGGATCTAAATCAAAATAGTGAAATATGGGCATCATTATTCTCATATTAACGAGTAAAATGTGTTTTTGATAGCTTAGCATCTCTAGGAGGCTTCTATTAAGGGAAAATTAAAGGTTTCGCATTCATTGAGCTTTCGTCAACATTGAGGTAGGCTAGGTTTATCCTTGTTTGATTGAGTTATGTCATAGTATATTTATGATATCTTTTTAGAATGGGATGAATTTTAGGTGTTGGATTCATGAAATAAAATACTTGGATTAGTAGGATCGTTTAGGATAAATTGAAATTGTAGAATTGATAACACTTGACTTGTTCCTTATGCCTTAAGAGAATTAGATTCACTACTCATGTTTAGCATGAGAATGCCTTAGTTTACTCCAAATTAAGTAAAATACTCTAGTTAATCATGCTTAGAGTAATTTTGTCCTTAGTTTCCTATAGTAATGAAGGTTGTCTTAGTTTCCTTTGGACTTAGTTAAAGCTCTTGAGTAAAATCTCTACTTAGGACTAGTAGTGGTTTGTTATACATCTAAGTATGGATTTAGATATTATAGCCTAGTCTGGGGTAGTGTTTGACCTAAAATGTATTTTTGGGGATTTAGAATAGGTATTTTTGACCCACTATAAGCCAAGATTGATGAATAGTTATCTAGAGACCCTTATACGCTTATTAAATGCTTAGAGAATGCCTTTTTGAAGCAATATTGATGAACCTTGATACATGTTGGTTATGATGGATGGCATTGAAATAAATGCCTAGACGGCTATGCCATAAGTATGAGTTATTGGTTAAACTTATGACAAGCTACTAATTATGCTATTTCCTTGTCTATTGATTGGGCTACAAAACTACCATTGAAAGAGCCTTTGACTATGATATTGTCTAAGCCAATTATGTTATTGACTATGTTATGAATAACCTATAGATTATGCTTTCTCAAGCTATTGATAAGCTACCTTTTATGATAATGATAAGTCGTGGATTATACTATTGGTAAGTTATTTCTTATGACTATGATCATGCTAAACAATTATGCTAGTAATCATGTTAGAAAGCATCTTTGTCGATGACGTTAGAAATTGTGTTATTATTTGTGTTATATTGTCATTTCGATTTATTTAATTATATTGAGCCATAAGTTATGTTATAAATCCTGATGCTTTACTATATTGGCATTTATGGTATTTATTAAATACCCGATTAAATTCTGGAACATGATGTTGATATTGATTATACTTGGCAAGGCCAGAGAATACTATGATGATATTGATACCTAGCAAGGTCGAAAGATACTACGATGATATTGATACCCGTCAAGGCCGAAGGATATTGTGATGATATATTGATACCCGATAAGGTGGGAGGATAATTATGATGATATTGATACCTGGCAAGGCCGGAGGATGATTATATTAATGTACTTATGTGTACATATACCGGTTTGAGTTCAGCTATGCCCTATGTATGGCAACTATATTCTTATGGATAATTATATAAAATTTGGGTATGTTGTTGATATTAATGATACGGATTATAGTTTGTAAGTGATAAATTTTTATAAAGTGATATAGTTGATGATTAGAGATAAATATGTAATGGTGGTGGATATTGTCAAGTGACTAATAATGACTAGTTGATAAACGAGGAATAGTTGGTAAATGGTGATTAGTTAATAAATTATGTTAGTTGATAAAAGGTGTTAGTTGTTAAATGAGGATTGTCTAATATATGTTGATTAGTGGTTATATGGAGAATATTTGTATGATGATGACTAGAGGTTATATGTTAACTAGTAATAAAAGGGATTAGTTGATAAGATATGGTTAACTCATAAACCGGCAACTAGTGATTATTGATAATGATTTTGTTAAATAATGGTAGTATTATGGAATATGGTAAAATTATGATAATGTTGGTAAATGGAATATTTATGATAATTGTGGAATTATGGTTAAATGATGATGAAAGTTAGCAATAATGTTAGTTGATTACTTCATTCTTCTCTTGAGTGTACTCTCCAGTCGTATGAAAGGCTGAGACGAGTTTTTTAGTTTTTTGCACGAATTGGAGTATGGGAGCCAATTTTGTACTTATATTTGCTTGTGATGATACTTTATGATATGTTATTATTTTGAATTATTTACTTATTATATATGGTGATATTGGCATGTGTTGATGCCCTATGTTATCATGTTATTTCAGTTTAATTACTTATTGTGTACAGCAATGTTGGAGATGAATCAAGTTTGTTTCTGTACCTACTTAGTTATGTTATCTGGCATTTCATTCATACTTAATCATTATCTAGCTCAGTAGACCGATGATGCTTACTAAGTACCCATCATTTTGGTACTCATACTACACTTCTGTACCTTTTTGGTGCATATCCGAGTACTAGTTGCCGTCATTGATTCACATTCATGTGGTGATTGATTTCCGAAGATATTGGCATGTGTTGATGCCCTATGTTATCATGTTATTTTAGTTTAATTACTTATTGTGTACAGCAATGTTGGAGATGATTCAGGTTTGTTTTTATACCTTGACTTAGTTATGTTATCTTGCATTGTATCATACTTATATCATGATCTAGCTCAGTAGGCCGATGATGCTTACTAAGTACCCATCATTTTGGTACTTATAGTACACTTCTGTACCTTTTTGGTGCATATCCGAGTACTAGTTGCCGCCATTGATTCACATTTATGTGGTGATTGATTTCCGAAGATATTGGCATGTGTTGATGCCCTATGTTATCATGTTATTTCAGTTTAATTACTTATTGTGTACAGCAATGTTGGAGATGAATCAAGTTTGTTTCTGTACCTACTTAGTTATGTTATCTGGCATTTCATTCATACTTAATCATTATCTAGCTCAGTAGACCGATGATGCTTACTAAGTACCCATCATTTTGGTACTCATACTACACTTCTGTACCTTTTTGGTGCATATCCGAGTACTAGTTGCCGTCATTGATTCACATTCATGTGGTGATTGATTTCCGAAGATATTGGCATGTGTTGATGCCCTATGTTATCATGTTATTTTAGTTTAATTACTTATTGTGTACAGCAATGTTGGAGATGATTCAGGTTTGTTTTTATACCTTGACTTAGTTATGTTATCTTGCATTGTATCATACTTATATCATGATCTAGCTCAGTAGGCCGATGATGCTTACTAAGTACCCATCATTTTGGTACTTATAGTACACTTCTGTACCTTTTTGGTGCATATCCGAGTACTAGTTGCCGCCATTGATTCACATTTATGTGGTGATTGATTTCCGAAGATATTGGCATGTGTTGATGCCCTATGTTATCATGTTATTTCAGTTTAATTACTTATTGTGTACACCAATGTTGGAGATAATTCAGGTTTGTTTTTGTACCTTGACTTAATTATGTTATCTTGCATTTTATCACACTTATATCATGATCTAGCTCAGTAGGCCGATGATGCTTACTAAGTACCCATTATTTTGGTACTTATACTACACTTCTGTACCTTTTTGGTGCATATCCAAGTACTAGTTGCCGCCATTGATTCACATTCATGTGGTGATTGATTTCCGAAGATAAGGTGAGTTCTTGGAGTTCGAGTTGCCCAATTCCCTCTACCTTTACTTTCAGTATTTTGTTTCGAGACAAATGTGTTGACTATTCTAGACTTTGAGTTATACTGATACTATTAGATGCTCTTGTACTAGATCTACTAGGTCGTGGGATTGGTATATTTTATTAACTATTTATTTTATCTAGAACCTTTGTTATTTGTATATTGTGTTCTTGAATTTAGCCTATGTTGGGCAATTCCTACCAATTTAACCCATTGCTTTAGTTTCTGGTTATGAATTGGCTTACCTACTGGCGGGATCTAGTAGGTGCCATCACTTGTAATTCGAGTCATGACATTTAGAGCATAAGAAACTAACTTGGTGTCCAACTGGCCTCGTAACTAAGGCCTTGGGCCCAATAATATACAAGGTAAAAGGATATTGAGATCCTAACATAGAAAGCTAAGGTAAATAAGTGCATCATGCTGCTGGAAGGGTTTATCTGAGAATATCGCCCGCATCAATTTGTACTACAAATCTTATGCTAGGAATTCCTAATGTCAAACTAAGGTCCATGGAAGTAGGTATGTAACCATAGCATAACCCTATAGCTAGAGCGAGTATTGTAAGCTAAGGCTCAGATGACAATTCTATTCTAAAATTTCTTTGAATAGGTCAAATATTGACAAGAAGGTACAAATGGTCTTAAACCTATCCTATAATTCTCTACCTCACATGTAATCTATATAATATGTAATCTCATTGAGAAAAGTTGACTATACGTTACCTCATAGACGAACAGAAATCTTGAACCCTTCACGAATTGCTCATCTCCACTTCTCAAACTCTAAATGATGTGTTTCTAGTAAAATCATAATCTACATATTAATAAGAGTAAAATCATAATCTACACATTAATATGAGTAAAACAAGACACATATTGCAATAATAAAATCTGGGATGAGAATCAGTTAAAAACAAGGCTTGTGGGACTCGTTATAGGAACTCAAAAATTGAATCCATCACGATGTCCCTCGAAGGGAAGGAATGCATGCTAAAAATTTTGATCACAACTGGAGCTGAAATCAAATCCCAAATCAGCTCACAAAGTTAAGGAAATAATAATTAAATTCTAGGAATTTAAAAGGAATAAGGGCGGAATCAATGGGGAAGAGTGATGGAAACTTATTAAGAGGTGTTGAATTAACCTACCTTGGCCTTAATTGACGCTTTACCAAAGTTTCCCTCGCTTCAAGCTCTAAAAATTGGGACATAAGGCTTTCAAAATAAAGGAAATTTGGGGAAGACAAGGTTTTATACTTCTAGGATTTTACCCATCGCGATTGTGAGCACCCCTAGTCACGATCTCAAAGAACAACAAAATCACACATCGTTATTGCAGGGACTAGTTGTGGCTGCAAAGGCTAGATGGGAAGACCATCGCAAAGGAATGATGCCTTTTTTAATTTTAAGAATAAAGTAGATTAGGTTGAAAAACCCTTCATCACGAAACACGAGTAGGCTTACGATCATGATGGTCAAAGACTTAACCCTTTAGAAATGTGGTCAACTCCATTCAAACGCAAAGAGGAAATACTTGCACTAGGTGTTGTTGTAGTAATAAAATCCTAAGTCCCAACAGACTGTGATCGGGTGCTTGGGATTCATTCAAAATCCCGTGCATGTAAACAAACTATGGTACCCTACTATATTTGGTATTTTAGACTAAATGGAACCATCAAAATTTCTATCAGAGGTTGTTTCAAGAAAAAATGGGTCCCATACCTAATGTTCCAATTTTACCAAAATCTAAACAATAGCCCAAAATGAGCTCATATTCCTTGGGACATGAGCCAAGGGTCCTACTAGCCTAAATTCTATGTTTTAGAGCTAACAAAATTGTCAAAATTCTCATTTGAGGTTGTTTACTAAATATGTTGGCTGAAAACTAATTTCTCTACTTTCAAAGCCAAAAAATAGGGAAATAGGCTTAAAACCCAAACAAGCTATCCAGGAACCAAACCGACAGTCATTCTAAGTCTTAAATGACTTGTATCTTCTATGAAAAAGGACAAAATATAGAAACCATTCAGATATGGAAGAAATAAACTGGAAGGCCATTACAATATCCACTTCTAAAAGGAAAATCGTCCTTGAAAGGTAAAGATTTTGATAGAGCCCCAAAGCTCGAAAGGATGAGGTACTAGGCTCCATGCCCCTGCAAGCCTCCCTAGACAACCTCCATGACTAACAACACTTCCAAGGGATTTTTCTTAAGGTATCCTTTTTTCACTCCCTTCCTTACTACACTTTTCCAAACAATGACAAAATCATCCTCAAGAGCCTACTAGACTCCAACTAAACTGAGATAGATTAAAGTATACAAGACCTAAACTGAAGCTTGTTGACATCACACTGATGCAAGTATAACTAAGAAGAGACATGACTAGGCTAAAGATATCCCAATGTATAGACCATACAACCAACTCCAAACTCTAAATCCAACATCCTCTTGTATTTCCAAACCTTCTATCTACTCTAAACTTTACAAAATTCCTCCGACATCATCTAAGTCATGTTTGCATAATCATATGCATCTTAGGTCAAAAGAATGAATTTGACCTAAATATCTACACGGACTAACATAAGAACAATGCCTCATTAAGTTCAACTTTGATAGCCAAATGGTGGTGAATAAAGTCTGTGATATCGTCCAATGCTAATAATTGGTCTCTTTAAATCTCAAAACTAATATTCATGAGTCTGCACAACCTTTCACAACTAGATGATCTATTCGAGAATGCCCCCTTGACTATGAGTGAAACTATGCTATGCCCAACTCGGTATACTTCTTCGACTAAGTAAACTTTCAAAAGTCTAACAAAAACTAAGAACCAAGGTTAGAAGTTGTAGAAACTTACACCATGTGCCAACTAACCATCCCTCAAACATCCATCTAAGTCAATCTCTCAGAACTGAAGAAAATTAAACCAATTGGTATTAAGTAGGCCTAGTTGGCCTGTCGATGATGTCTCAACTAAATCAAGCCTCAAAGCATACGAGCACCTGAGCATCAAATCTAATATATCTCTTAGGCCACCTTCTAAAAAGAGTTAAAATCAATACTAGAACTGGTAAGTCTTCAGGAATGTTAAATACCCAATCTAATCTCACCTTCAGAAACCAAGCATATACCCAAAAAGTTAAAGCCATGGTGTTTCTAATGAACTCGATCACAAATTAGTCATACCTCGAGCAAAACATACAATTACATAACTTCGCACGTGCTATAGGGCATCTATAAAGTAATAACATAACAAAAAACTCATGGGGACTGCAAAGAGTCCTAGTGATAGTTGGACCTTTATTAACTTACAAAACAAGTTCGTATCTTGAACCTGTTCATATATATACTCAATACACGGCAATGAATACTCACTCCCAATAGGCACCCACTTTGGTTACCAACAACTATTACACAAGAATACATCACCACCATACACTAAGTAGAAGCATTTCGCAAAGTCACATTAGGCCAAATGAATTATAAAATAAGAAGTAATTAAAATCACCCATTTAAACATCCTGTAACTCAACTGAACCATAAACATTATCCCCAAAAGAACTGAGCACTCTAAACATCAATATCTACGATCAAGGACACTACCAGGAGATGAACCAAATAAGTCAGAAGAATAAACCCCAACTTACCAACTTTTAACCTTACTAACATAAGAATGCTAAGCATCCCATGTACCCCACAAGTGATCATTATTATGTTTGCTTGGGGGATTTCCTTGTACCCCCATAAGGCTTTCTATTAGACCAACTATGACCACCAAGACCTTACCATCTAACCATTTCAAACCATTTAAACCATTTATACCATTTAGGGTTTCATTACCAAGCTATACTATGCAATAGCTCCATTAAAAGTTCAACAATGTAGTAAAAACATTCTCATAGACATTTTGTCGAACATATTGGGGGCATATTGTTTCCAAAACCAAAACTAAGTACCAATTGAGCCTTCCCATACAACCAAATGTCCAAACCACCATTAAAACAAGTATTTCCATAATTAAAACATTGGAAAACCTTAACCAAGCATTTATAACCAAAACCCCGAATATATATTTGCAAACCTAAAACCATACAATACTCATGCCTTAAAAATAATTCATAAAATATTCCTTTAGTTGAAACTAACAATGAAGGAGAAGTATATTTCCTTAGATTAAGAAGAAGGTGAGAAAAAATCACTTCTATGAGCCTCAATTGACCGCCTTGAAGGAAACCTTAGATTTTGCTTAACACAAGAGCCTTGAGAGATTTTGAGAGAGTTTATAGTGTTTGATTGATTGCAAATAGGTTAATGAATCCCCAAAAAGGTGTTTTAAGTTGGGGGTCCCAAGGGGTTATAAGGAGAAATGTCTTGATTACTCCCAACTTAAACGTATTAATTACCCATAAGAGGGTATAACCACCCCTCTCCCCTCTCTTCATTCATATCCTAGGGTGTGATTGGTACCCATGATACAAGCTAAATGGACATGAAAGCTTTTGATCACATTATTCGAGGCCAACATGAGGAGGTCCAAGCCATGATCATCGAAAGGACTAAATAATACACTTGGGGGATATTTTTTGAGCTCCTAACCAATAATATCATGTGTGGTTGATTTCTTAGGAGCAAAGAAATGAGAAAATAATATTTTGTTAAGGGTGACGACTAAGGTTGATAAGTTGTCACCTAAGTGTTGACTATGTTGACAAGTTATCACCTAAGTGATGACCTAAGTGACAACTAGGTTGACAAGTTATCACCTAGTTGACGACTAGAGTGACGAGATGTCACCTGGTTGACGACTATAGCAATGACTATGACAAGTTGTCAATTGAAAAATCATCACTTAAGGTTATTTTGATAAATTCACTCATGGGTCACTTTTAGGACTTGTAATAGACTATAAATAGATTAGTTTTAGGTATTTTCTTCATTAACTTGTTTTGAATATTGATTATGATGAACTCTTTTGAGAGTGTCTTGAGAGCTTAGAAAATATGATGTTGAACCTTGACTAGAAACGATGGTTGTATAGGAGACCTAATCCCCTTTATGGTCACATAAGAGTTAGGTGCTAATTGGTAATTCATTAAGGGAGGTTTTAGGGTTTGAAACGCCATTTGATTGCCCTTTTGTTATCAATTTTTGTCTATCTTTCTATCATCGTTATCTTATCCCTCTATCTTTACTTTTCATATCTTATATTTGAGTCTTCATGGCTTGGATCGTATCATTTGGTATCAGAGCTGAGCTTAGGATCATTCCCACGATTCTAGTCTTGGGTTTGTTATCTTGAGAATAAAAAAAAGTAAAAAAGAAAAATAGTCCCAAAATGTTTTTAGTGTTTTTCTTATTTTGAGTTTTTATTTTTGTGTCATTTTGAGTTTCTAGTGCTAGATTTATGTTTCCTAGCACTACTTGAGTTAAAATTGTGAGTTGAGCTTATTCCGGGTTGATTTGAATCATCCACCATTGTTGGACCTTGAGTTGAAGAAACTTGGAGGTGGGTTCTCAAATTGAAGATTTGTTGGTTGGATTTTGAGCTTAAAATTGATGGTATTGTGTTTAGGAAGTTGAAATGAGCTTGGGTTTTGAATTTTATCGAATTTCAGGTTCATTTCAAAAGGGTCAATTTTGAATGTTCTTGGTGTTCTTCATGTTCTTCAAATATTATTGAAGAACATTCAAAAGGTGTGTATTTGATCTAAAAAGGAAGTAAGAGAAAGGTTGTTGTACTTGTTTATTCCAAATAATATTTCACTCTTCCAAAGAGAGAAAAGGATCAAGTGATACAAAAAAGAAGATTCTAAAGGAAGAGAACAAAAGAGAGTACAGAGAGGGGACCACAAGAAATTCAAGGTTATCAAGAGTTGAAGGATCCATTGTTGAAGCATTCAAAGCCTTGAATAATATTCAAGGAAGCTATTAACATCATCCAAAGAATGAGAAAACATTTGAAGGCCCTCCACACCTTGTTATTCACACATTAAAGACCTGGGTGCACATTGGTTAAGGGTGATGACTTTGTTGATAAGCTGTCAACTTACTGATTAGTCGTCAACCTTGTCGTAAACTAGGTGATAATTTATCAACCTATTCATCAACAAAATGATGAACTATCAACCATGTCGTCAGGTAAAAATAGTCGCAAACTCTTATTCTGCCTAAGGTTGACAATAAGAGTGACAAGCCATCAACTAAGTGACAACTTGTAAACCAATTATCAACTAAGTGATGACCTATCAACAAAGTCATCACCTAAATACAGCCCAAACCCCTATTCTTCCTAAGGTTGACGACAACAGTGACAAGTTGTCAACCAAGTGACGACTACCATCCTAGTTATCAACCTAGCCATCAACTTGGACAAAATTTTGTAAGCTCACTTTTAGATTCTTAGTTTCTTTTCTTTGTTTCTTAGACTTCTTTTCTTGATTCTAAATGCTAATTATCAACTACTAATCATTCTACTTAGTTGTGAATTAGTATTTGATTCTGTTTTCTTTCTTTGTCCTATTTTTTTGTGTGCTTTTCTATTTTTAATTCGTTATAACTTCTTTGATTCTAGTTCGTAAGTAGATTTTTATTTCTTTAAGTCATTCAAACAAGAATCCACTCCGACTGCAAAGTAGAGATTGACACTTTATTGTCCATTGAAGTATAAGCAACTCTAAACATTCACAACTCAAAATTGTGAGGATCACATAGGTGAGTTTCATATGAGTGTTGGTAAGGTGCTTTACTACTAATCTTGTTTGTTCATTTTGTAGGTACAAGGTGACGTAAGGAAGTATGTCTTTGATAGCCTCGGATAATTGTGACTACGACATAGGAGACTATGATTGTGGTGAAGAGAGTTATGGCTATGAGAAATATGGAGATTATGGGGGCTATGAATATGGCCAAGATCAATATAGAGGTAGTGTAAGGTATAACCCACTCATTTACAAAACTTATGAGGATCATGGTGGGAATATACGTGAGGATTGTGAAGTTTCATATTCATCATCTTATGGTACTTCTTATCAAAGTCAAAGTGGTATGAATGGTTATACTAATAATTATAGTAGGGGTTGCTCCATGGGACCAAAATAGTGTGCATCTCCAAAATCTAAGAGTACTACATCTTGTTTTTCTTACTCTAGTGCCCAAACTTGAGGAAGACGGAACCAAGGTCTATATGGGACCTTAGGACACTTTAAAACCTTAGGCTCTGAAACTAAGTTTTGTCACGACCCGAGGCTGCAACAATGATTCTTATGGACAAAAGTGACCACAAGCTAACCTATGAGATGGAACCTGTTGTGAGCACTGAATAAAACAATAATAAAACCACATGCACGAAAGATAAACTAAAAACATACTGTCAAATGAAATATTAAAATACATAAAAAAAATGTCATGTCTGAAATATCTGACAAGTACTGGAAATCAAACTGTCTGTCTAAAATAACTGATAATACTGAAAACTGAATGATTGTCTAACTGACTCTCTAAAAACCTCTAAACATCGTAAGGTGTTGATGGGACAAACCCCCTAACTAACTCTGACTGACTGAACATAAGGGAATACTGAAATAACTACAAAAGCACATTATGTCCTCGATGGATGAGGACTCACCACTACTGCTGTTGGATAACGCTGAATTATCTAAGAACGGTCAGAAAATTGAGCGTCCGAACCTATGTTATAAGAAAACATAGCGCAAAGAAAAAGTATGCGATTAGTACTTTTAATATACTGGTACGCGAGATAGGGACTAACTGAAATGCATGAGATAACTGAACATGAATGCATGAACATGTAAGGTCTGGGAATGTAAGACCAAGCATAAACATGTTTTTGAGATAATCTATAATATGAAAGACTGAAACTTGTATAAATGAATAACTGAAAATCTGTATGCTTGGTCAAGCAAACCTGAGCTGAGGTACACTGAATACTGACTAAAACTGTGGGAGGTATCATGTAACCGACATGCCCCAGTCTAAGCTAATCAGGGTCCAACCTGTAACCCCAGTTGGAAGGGTGTCAGTACCTTTCCACGGGTACTAACACTAGTAGTGTGGATCTATAAAACTGGCGTCCTGAAGGACTAAGGAGTCATCCTCTACTGGCAGGTGCTCTCATGAGATATGTGTCGATCCCTAAACTGGCAGGAAAACATCTCAAACCTACGCTGGCTACGTAGTTCTGGGACTCATGGACTGCTACTAAAGGTCACACCCTCTACTGGCAGGTAAGCCCCCTTCCCTGGATGCGCTCGGTCCTAAATTCTACTCCCAACTGAACTGACACTGGTACTAAACTGAAATAAATTCAACTGAACATTATTTCTGATAGTGCTCATCATGTTCATAAATAACTGAGTCTATTGAGAAGATTCATGGCTTAACTGACTTATTACTTGAAAGTCTAAAATCATGTAAAACACATAGGTATCGGGTGTTCATAACCCGCCAGCACTAAATGGTCATAAAATACGATATCAAAGCTTAGGACTGTAATATGGAATCATGATTCAAAGACCCAAAACATAAGCATTTCACCAAATAAGTGAGGAGCATGAACTTGAACATGGGAATGTGATAAACATGAGAAAACAACATGATTACATGGCTAAATTCATAATTTGGGGATTTAACATGGAATCAATGGAATATGACATGGAAATTTACAACCCAAAACATGAAATAGCTTAATTCACTTGGAAACACTTGTAGATATGGCTTGTAAGTAATTTAGTAAGAAATTCATAGATTAATTTCATGAGATTCATGGATAATTTCATAAAATATGATAAGATTCATACTTTTAAATTAATATAGGGTTTTTGGGCTCAATGGGTGAAAGGAACCTATTGATGAATACCCTGCATACCTGATGTAGAAGCTTTGGAGAAATTTCTTGAAGCTGTTCTTGTTCTTGAGAAAACCCTAATTGCTTAGGGGAGAGAAAGAAACCGTTCTTTTGATTTATTTCTGATGAATTGGTGTTTAATGTTGTGAATTGGGGATTTGGGGCCTTTTACACCACCCCTTGTAAAGCCAAAACGACATGGATTTTGCTTTTAAAGGAGTGGAGAAAGACATCAAACCCCCTGAGAAAACGTGCAGAAAACGTGTTCCTAGTCGGTATGAGTCGATCGTACGACTCGTATACTAGGGTGCGACTGGACTGCTTGACTCGTAAGCTGGGCAGGATGGAAATGGTATACATTGGTCATCATATGATTTGAGTTTACGACTCGTACCCTAGAATACGACTGGTACCTATCGTTTCATATCCTGAATAGAACCTCAAGGGATCTATACTGATGTCCTTACGATTGGATTTATATGACTCATACCCCTCTTGACGACTCATGGGGGTCAAGTCATACTTGTAAAAGAATGTTTACCATTCTACACTGACTTAGGTATGAGTCCAACATACAACTCGTATGCTGGCTTACAACTCGTAGGCTGAGTCGGATGTTGTCCAGAGACTAGAAAAGATATGGGGTATTACATTTACAAACTCCACCAAAGCCTGGGACAGCCCCAAACCCTCTAGCTGAGTTGAAGATCCTCAATATTAAGCTTTGACTCTCTAGTCTAACCCGAAACTGAAACTCTGGTAACACGTGTAGAAATCTCATTTGCAGTTAATGAAAACCTTGCACTATCTATCTAAGAAGAAGGGGATCCAAAAAAGTACTAAAAAGTTGACAGAAGTAAGGAGACACGATCAAGAATCAAGAAATGAAATTTTCAAAGAATGCATTATAGCCTCCCAAAGATAGGATATGAACATCATTGTACCAATCCTCCGGAAGGGATAAGAACATCATTGTACTGATCCGTAGGACTCCACTAGGAACTTTGCTCTTGTACTAACGACATAAGTGAGCCAAGGCTCTAGTACCAAATTATCAAAATCTGATTTCTTAGGTCATGATAGCACCTGTATAATCCATCAGTAGACAAGTCAACCCATAGCCTAGAATAGCGAGTAATGAGCTAAGAGGAAAATATAACCAAAACTAAATACATGGAAAAAGAGAACCAGAAGAAAGTAATCATAACCTAAGACCTGGTGAAGCCTGTACAAGAGCCACTAACAAAACAAGAATACAGGGTAAGAATAATACACACACACACACAGAATCATCTCCAAATTACAAAATAAAGATCAGTCTACCAAATGAGAGTGAGAAGGATCACCTCTAGATGCCAAGAGCTCAACATAAATCTTTGATCCATGACAGCTCTGCACGATGCACACATCAGCGACAAGAACTCATATTATGATTAGTAAAGTCCAGAAGTGTAGTATGAGTACCAAACATGAGGTAATCAGTAGGCATTAGCTTATTGAACTCTAACAATAATGCAAGTGTGAATAATACGTACAACAAGAATATACATTATAGGCAACTAACTAGGAAATAGAGTACAATAAGGATAGTAGAGAAGCAAAGATAAACAACCATATTCTACAAGCAACTAGGGATGAATGAGTGATACAATAAGGAGCTAAATAGTATACAATAGTAGAGTGAAGAGGGGATATACAATTGTAGTATGAGGAAAGAAGGTGATATACAATAAAATTAGCTAGAGAAAAAATGAATATAAGACAGTATTATGCAGGTAGCTAAACACGAAGCTACTACCCTGGGGGAGCTAGACTAACCACCTAGATATCATGAGGGTTATATACAAGAAAGGATCTAACTCTAGCACAATCTGAATGTATAACCCAAAATATGAATAATCACAAGGTTCATAATATCAAAGAGGAAAAGAACCCAGAAACATACCTACAGCTCGTGTGCAAGTCCATAACCATCATGCCATAAACTATACAATAATGTACAAAAAACAATATAAGAATTTAAAATCAGAAAAACAATAACCTAACCGGGCCGTCAAAAGATAGTTACAATCACACAGCAAACAACAAACATAACCTATACCTATTTATCCCTCCATAAGATCGGTAAGTATAAACGCCAAACAACTATACTGATGATAGGCAATGCATATCAATAAATGAATGGAAAGTAAATCTAGTACTACTATGCCAAGTGCCATATAATACGAAATGTATACATCTTATTTGGCTCGCCGGTTCACAAAGCAGGACTTTTGGGGTATCTAATCTTCTGGCACATGGTTCCTAGACAGGGGGACCCATAAGGTACTCGTGATATTTATATATATTGTCTGGTACCAAACTAGGAATTCTATTAATCAACTGTAATAATTCTACTCCATTAAGTATCGGGGATAAATAAGAGTATAATAAGTGCTCGAAATTGATCAAAGGCTAAATAAGCAGAAAATCCATTGTTGAGATCAAAGTGAGAATGAAAAATGGTAGAATAGTGTAAAAGGAGTTGAAATCTTCCTCAACCGAAATAAGTAAATAATGATAAATGAGTAGCTTTATAATGGACCAGAAACTACATCAGTTTGAGTTTCAAAAGTAGTATGCTTAGTGTAAAAGGACATAAACCAATAATACGAACAGTACAAGCCATGAACCAACAATATGAATAGTACAACTTCCATTTTAAAAAATATGCTTTACAAGTGAAAAGTGAGAATAAATCCTTTTAGGAAATATTAATAAGAAACCAAAGTTTTATTTGGAATCGTACCATAAAATAAATGCGGGTGCATATAAATTTATACATGCCATCACTAGTATCCAAACAATAAAAGTGCAAGCACTCAAGCATCTATAAACTGAAATCATAGCTCTATCAGACACATAAAACTAACCTGGTGTCCAACTAATATCGCAACCAAGGTATCGGGTCTAATAATATACAAGGTAAAAGGATATCGAGATCATTGCATAGAATGCTAAGGTAAATAAGGGCATCATGCTATTGGGAGGGTTTATCTGAGAATATCACCCACAACAATATGTACAACTACAAGTCCTAAACTAGGAATCCCTAATGTTAACCTATGATCCAAGAAAGTAGCATGCTTAACATAACCCTATAGATATAGCTGGTATTATAGGCTAAGGCTCAAACTACAATTCTATTCTAAAATTTAGCGGTGTGCATGGATCGATTCAGTTTGGTTTTATGCGTTATTGGTTCGATTTATCGGTTTTTAATTTTTAAATATGCAAAACCAATAATCAACCAATAAGATTTTTTATCGTTTTTCGATTTATCAATTTTTTATCCTTAACGGTTCGATTTTCGATTTAACCAATAAGAAAATACTCATAAAATAAAAATAGTAACAACTAACATAAAAAAAATAGAATCTTAGTTGCCGCCAAACTCCTACATGTTTTCATTAACAAGAATCTTCAAACTTGAACTGAATGTTAGTTTGAAAAAAAAAATAAATCCTAGTTGTTGTAAGCTATACTGAATGTTTCAAACTTTCCAATATGGCAATACTCACGCTTTGTATTGTGCCTTTGCCTTGAATAGGTTAATACTTTGTGAATTACTGAATCGTCTAAAATATTATATATATATATATATATATATATATATATATATATATATATATATATATATATATATATATATATATATATATATATATATATATATATATATATATATATATATATATATATATATATATATATATATATATATATATAAGTAACATAATTATTCATATATATAACATAAATTGGGGTAAAACAGTAATTTAGTATACCCTTACTGGGTTTATCGGTTTAACCGATAACCCAATAAGCTAAAACCAAACCCGAACAATATACCCAATAAAAAAAATTATAAAATCAATAAAAAATCATTAACTCAATAACATTTTTATCTGTTCGGTTTATCGATCGATTCGATTTTTGCACGCCCCTACTAAAATTGCCCTAACAAGTCAAATATCAACAAGAAGGCACGAATGGCCTTAAACTTATCCTATAAAACCCCACCGCACATGCCATCTATACAATACACAATGTCATAGAGAAAAGTTGACAATAGCCTACCTCATAGCTAAACAACAGTGTCAAACCATCCACGAATTGCTCGTCTCAACTCCTCAAACTCTGAATTACGTCGCACTATCAATATTATAATCTAAATGTTACTATCAGTAAAACCAGACCCATATTGCAATAATAAACCCTGAACCAAGAATTGGGTCAAAACTAGGCTCGTGGGACCCATTATCGGAACTCAAAATTGAATCTATCACGAGGTACCTCTAATAAAAAGGAATATGTGCTCAAAAATTTGAGCACAATATGAGCTTGAATCAATCATTAAGGAAATCAAGAATTAAATTCTAGAAATTTATAAGGAAAAAGGGCAGAATCAACAAGGTAAATGATGAAAAATGATCAAGGGGTGTTGAATTAACTCAAAGGCTTTGGAAACGAAAAAAATTCAAGGAACACAAGGTTTTAAACTATCAGGGGCTTACCCTTCGTGATTGTGAGGACCCATGATCGCGATTGCAAGGAACAACAAAATCACCCATCACCAATGCAGGGAATGGCCGCAATTGGGAAGACCATGGTGAACACCATGAAGCCTTCACGAATGCAAAGAAGAAATTAGACCGGGTCGAATCAACCCTTCACCGCGACCGCGGAGGGGGCTCGCGACCGCGAAGGTCAAAGACGTAACTCTTTGCAAACATGGTCAAAACCTCGTGAATGCAAAGACTAAATATGGCCTGCACCAGGTGATGTAGCACCAACAAAATCCCAAGTCCCAACAGACTCCTATCAGGTGCTCAGAATTCGTTCGAAACTTCATGCATGCAAATAAACTATGGTACCCTATCAAATCCGAAATTCTAGACTCAACAAAATTATAAATATCCAACCAATAGCCCAAAATGAGTTCAGATACCTTGGGACTCAAAGGGACCGAACTAGTTGTAGGGTAAACTCCTTGGTCATTATTTTCCTGAGACAGCATTTTATTAGTCTGGGCTCCATTGTCATCTTCCATGTTCATGCCGGGCTTGTTGCTCATACAGTTGTTTCAAGACGCCATCTTCCACGTGTTTCCCAAAGGGTACCATTGGTTTATAAACCAAATCTCTCCCATACAATGGGTGTAAACCTGAGCTTGTTACAAAAAACTTGGCAAACAACATTTTGCACATACTTGAAAAAGAACCAGGACCCAAAATTTACGGAACTGCTGTTGCACTCATCCGACATTCAACTAGAATATTAGTGGGGACCATTTAAATATTACAATGACCAATATACAGTTTCACTAGTCCCCATCATCTGGACAAGGTTTAAAGAGTATGGAAGATGTCTGATTGCACAACTTTGAAACATGAAGAGGCATGCACGACAATGAGCTTGTATAGAAACCACCTTACATCCTGCTTAGCATCATTTAGATCCATCTATTAATAGACCTTGCTTGCACTAACACACCTCCAGATCCCTAATTTCTAACCGGAACTCATTAAAAAAACAACTTTCAAAGCTTCAATTCTACTTGAGGATCACACAAGTCAGAAATTTACAAGAATGTGATGAAAGGGTTTCCAAACATTAGTGATCCGTGTCTTCCTCATCGAAATGTAGACTCTCAATTCCTTTGAGTGTGGATTCATAGTTCTTCATACCAGAAGTACTCCTGCCAGATGAAGCATTTTTAGGATCTGATGCTCCAACGAGTGGGGAGATTCTCTGTCCACTTGATATTTTGTGCATGGTCGCTGGACTTGCCTCAGGCATTCTAGAACGTGTAGGATCAGAGTCATTTCCCGTAGTGAAAGTCTCACGGCTACCAGAAACGAGACCTCGTCGCAATGATCCACTTGATCGTCCCAGGAAAGTGGAGCTTGACAACTGAGAAATTGGACGATTCATCATAATATGACAAAAAGATCACCATCATATATAGCATATATCAAGTTCCATTTCAACTTTGAAACACACATGATTTTTATCATCTTCTTATGTTTTTCCTGGGACTAAGGAAATACAGAACTAGATTCTTTGTATCTGAATTCTGAAGCAAGAGTTATTTGAGAACTTCAGAGCACTTCAACAAAAAGATTGTTACACTCAATGTTTTACAACACTTGATTAGGGACAGATCTCTGACAATCGATTTACAACAACATACCACTATTGTGGGGTAGAGAGGCTGTTTCGATTATGGACTGATCTATATCCTAGACATGCAATTTGAGAGTTCCAGAATTTAAGAATCTTACCATCATATCTAATAAGTTCATATTTAATCCAACTCATACTTACCATAGCATCCTTGCTGGTAGAATCATTTCTGAGAGGACTCTTCTGCTTGGACAAACTTCCTGCATATACAAGCGGCCCAGAGCTTCTTCTTCGAGAAGCATCTGCTGGTTGTCTTCCTTCTTCCTCACCTGCAAAATCTTGAAGTAGGCGCAATGAAAATCCCAAATGGAAGAGACAGGTAGGTTACGACCAGTACTCACCCGAAGTCGAAGAAGCCATACATTAAACATAAACCCCAATGTTCTCAATTTAGAATACAAGAATAAGGACAGTAACACTGGAAGATTACCTGACTGCCTTTCTGCATTAGGGATAACTGGAGGCATGCCTGAGCTGGTTCCAGCACCAGGGCCCTAATAAAAGCAGCCATCATAAGATATAAGCTCAGAGCACGTAGAAAAAAAAAAAGTGATATTTCATCACTTACAAGGAGTCGGGAAGGAGGAGCTGCAATTTGCGATTGCTGATATTTCAATATGGTCCAATCAAAAACATAGTCAAACTGAAAACCTGCAATCCAAATAGAAGTGTAAAGGGAGCTTAGATTGCATATTACCATATAAAGCTTAAAAAAAATCTTTCAAATTCATTTACACCTTCGCGGATGAAGAGGTCACGAAATATTCTCTTCAGATAAGCATAATCCGGTTTATCCTCGAAGCGTAGTGAACGACAATAATGGAAATAGGATGCAAATTCAGTAGGATAACCCCGGCATAAAGCCTGCAAAATTGTAGACCAATGATCCATAAATATGTCTAAAGAAACTCCAACAAACAAATGTGCAAATAAATTACCTCAATAGTTGTTGACACCTTCTTTTCACTAATTTTCTCATACTTCTGCTTCTTAGTTCCTGCTTTCAGCCCCTGCCAAGGAAGACTGCAATAACTAGATGTCATACACAAGCTGAATAAAACAATAGTGAGGAAAGAAATTGCAGCAAATTTTACCTCCCTCTTAGGAAGTACATCAGTACATATCCAAGAGATTCCAAATCATCCCTCCTGCTTTGTTCTATAACAACGGTAATAGCATATTACGTGAGAAATACAGCATTGCCGAACTGTACAAAGAAAAAATACACAAATACAAACAACAGGAAAACTTACCGATACCAAGGTGAGTATTCATGCTAGCATATCTTGCAGTGCCAGTCAAGTTTTTGTTCTCTCTGTAGTGCCAAATAATCCAGATCTCATAAGGCAGAGACAAAATACAAAATACAAACGCCAAAACACAAATGCATGTAGCGCACACAGAAAAGAATTCAGTGACACTTTTAACAAAGATGAAAGCAGTGGTATGTACGGCATTTAACAGTGTTCTGAAATGGAATACACATTCCCATCATAAGATTTCTCGCGGCACCAAGACATGCATTTTTTACATAACAGATCTTAGAGAAATGGACTTTGAATTGTATTACCTACAATCTGTAATTATCATATATCCCCAATCGTAGTGTTACATTTTCCTAATTAGAGCCCAAAAGCATTATATTTTCTGTCGTAAATTGATAAAAACTTCCTTCAAATTGCATCATGATATCCAAAGGTAGGGAATTCATGTATATAGACTGCCCAGTCTTTTCTCTTCTCTTCAGCTGGGAGTTCTAAAGCAAACATAAAAAAGATTCTGCGCCTATTAAAATTAAGGAGAACAATTTCGCGAAGGTGAGAAATTCCCATGGACTATACTATAACATATTCTCAATGAAGAAAAACAAAGTCACTGCAAAACTAAGGACCCATTCGACCATAGATTTTCGAAGCATTTTTCGGAAATTCTTTTGCCAAAATTATCTAGTTTTGGGGAGACTTTTTTAACTCCCAAAATCTGCTTCAAACCTATTTTTGGGCCAAAGATGTTATAACCATTGGTTTCTTTTCAAATTTTAAAACTTGTACCGAACTTCTACATTTTATAAAAAGAGAACCCATCTCCTACTTCAGATTTACTTTGCGTTATTTGTATGAATTTACTTCAGATTTGTTTTGCTTGATTTCTATAAGATGTTCTTCAGATTTGTGAACCCTGGCTAATATATGAGGTCTCTCATCTCCGACGTTGATAATATTTGCTTGTAATGTATAAATCTTTCTTTAGATTTGTAAATTCTTGCCCCTATATGAGGTATCTCATCTCCAACCATTGTCATCATGATTACTTTTTTTGTTGATTGATCTTCGGAACTAATTGTGATTTCACAAATGGTAGTAGCTAGTAATTGTGTTATTAGTAGTTTCTATTAAAATATTTTTTCAAGAAAAGTAACATAGTTTTTAAAGTTTTTAATAAAATATCATGTTACGATTTTAGGATAATGCATTCTCTAATTCATTATAAAAATAACAATCCTGTACCAAACTTATTTTTATATAGGATTACAATTTGTTATAATGATCATGAACGTAATCATAAAGTTTCTGCATAATTTGCAATTAGCAAGTACATTTGTTTGGTACGGTTGGTTATTTCTAATATTTTTTAGAAGTGATGGGTATTAGGCATGTTTGAAGAAGTCATGTTTCACGTTTTTCAAAACAAATCAAATATGTTTTGAATAACTATGACCAAACACATTTTGAAACTCAATGCAAACTTCATAAATCTGATTTTCCAAATATATTCAGGAATCTATGGTCAAAGACTAACTTATGCCCTTACAAATGTGAACTATCAAGTTACCTGTAAGGTATGTGCTGGTGAGTTGAAGTGTCTCGGTACTTCTTGGCCAGACCAAAGTCTATTATGTAGACCTGCATTTTAAGTCAAATTTAACCATATTAACACATAAATCCTGGGAAATTGTGATAACAAAGAACGAAAAATATATCAAACTATTGGACCTGATTTGCACGCCTTCCCAAACCCATAAGAAAATTGTCTGGTTTAATATCTCGATGCAAGAATGATTTAGAATGAACAAACTCAATGCGATTTATCTGCAGTAAAAACCGGAATAGCCATGTAACCAACAAATTTAGGTAGCCTTACCAAGCCAAAATATGAAGCATTATTCTAACCATTTGATCTGCAAGCATCAGAACTGTCTTCAGGGAAAGTTTCCTACTGCAAAAATTAAATAAATCTTCAAGACTGGGTCCAAGCAAATCCATGACTAGAACATTGTAGTCTCCCTCCACACCGAACCACCTCACATTTGGTATTCCAGCTACAACAGAAGCATCAGAATTAGTATCATTACTCACGAAAATGTAATCAAAAGGAGTGTAAAGACAGAGAAACAACGATTACTTCCTCCCTGCAAAATTCTATACAACTTTGACTCGTATAGCAACTGAGGATGCTTTGTTTTGACATTTTCCTGCAATATAACAGCATTTATCAGATCCTAAAAACATAATAGAAGAAATAATGCACAAGTTATTCACATAGTTGGGGCCAAAAGGAAAAAAGAAGAAGAGAGAGATGAACACACAAACAGACACTAAAGGATAAATCAGTTTAAAAAAAAAAAAGATGACCACTTCCAGTGTGTAATTTTAGAAAGTATTTGTGATACAGGAAAATGCTATACATGGGGGTTTTGTCCATCTTTTTCCCAGTCCAAGAATCAAGTGATGGATGTGTTTCAAAGCTACGAACAACAGTGTAACGTTGTATGCATCTAGGCGGCTGTAACAACAATTCCAATTCACTTTGTGCCTTATGTCCAAAAGGAAATATTAGATCAGAAATTGACATATAAGGGAGGGGGGCAAGGTGAAGGGCCAGATACGTACTCACCACTTCTGGACTTGAATAATGAAGAACAAAACTTCTTCTCTTTTTTTGACCAAGAAATTCGCCTGGACCTAACTCTTTGGGCCAACCGCAAACTCTGAAGCTTGGGGATGAGGTTTGCGCTTCTACCCTTCTCTACTAAAATAATGGACTTAGTTTGCTTGGCACGAGGCTCAAACTTGTGACCTACGTTCCTCAACCTGTGCCAATTGAGCCAACTCCCAAGGGCAATAATGAAGCACAAGCTTCTCCAATACCTGCCTGAACTCAGGCAAAAAGAATTATTCTGTTGGGCCTAACATTCCTCATCTGTGTGAGCAATTGAACAAGGCGGCTGAAGATACATATTAAAAAAAAAAAAAAAAAAAAAAGGGCAGCCCCGTGCACTAAAGCTACCGCCGTGCGCGGTGTCCGGGGAAGGGACCCACCACAAGGGTGTATCGTACGCAGTCTTACCTTGCATTTCTGCCTGAGGCTGTTTCCAAGGCTTGAACCCATGACCTCTTGGTCACATGGCAGCAACTTTACCAGTTACTCCAAGGCTCCCCTTCTCTCTTTTTAAAAGTGATGGTTTAATCGGAGCAGCCCATCAGGCGTTACTGGACTTGAAAGGCACCAACCCGTTGTCCTTCCACTGCACAGAGCAGGATCTGTTCGTTGCTCTGTGAAACCAGCCTCACGCATTTCACCCCGCTTAAGGAATCAAGAAGCCTATTATTTCGATTAAACCCCGTGATCCAACTCTGTGCTTGGAGAGGGCAGGCCAGACACCAGCCCGACAAGTCCAACCATCTGGGACAGCCAAACATCCCACCACATTGATGCCCCCATTTGGGTTGCAAGCCCACATTACTGAGCTCGGGCAGGCAGAAGATACATAATTTTTATTAAAATGTAATCACCTTCAACATCAACATACTTTCATGATAACTTTTTTTTTTTTTACCTCTCAAACTAAAAACATGTCCATGTCCACTGTAATAGAGCAAAATCCAGTCATAGTTTGCTTGTTCTCCTGATGTAAAATTTCAGAAAGCAAGTGATACGCAAATAGAAAGATCCCTATACAAGGGACAACCCAAGTCTTGTGAGATAGTTTCATTCTTTACAGTAATTGTTGTCTCATCCCAAAACACGTCAGCTGATAATTTCTTTTATAAAAAGTCATTTTTGAAGTGAAACAATACTCCCTCCATCATATTTATGCCACTTCGTTTGACCGTGTACGAAATTTGAGAAATAAAGGAAAACTTTTGACTGTAAACTCAATATATGCAGGGTCTCAAAATACAGTTACTATCTATCTATATATATTATAATTGTGATCTATAACCAGCGGATGCGGCATAGTTCTTTGGCCAAGGATCCCTCCTTTTTTACTTCTTTATCTCCCTTTTTTTTGCATCCTTTCACTCCAATAAAAATTCTCAAAAGTCATTCTTTAATACTTCTGGAACTTTTTTGTATTCCAAGCTAAATTCAAGATATATTTAGTTTGTTAGAAAAGAAAGAAGGAAAGAGGAGGTACCGGAATACAAGGAAACTAAAAGAGGAATTGCTCAATTAATGAAACTCAAATTAGAGCTTTCATTGCAGTTCTCTAATTTATCATACAAGTGGAAAAGGAAAGAGGGAAAATGAATGTCAACTCAATTACTAAACAATAATTGCTGGTGCCAATAACGTACATACATTCTTGACACCGGAGTAGGAAGAGAACCAAAAGAAGAAAAACACAATATAAAGAGCCAATTTCGAGAGAACAAAATTAAGGCATGCCATTGACAAAAGGTCAGAAGCAGCCACAAAGAAGTTATGATTGGTGAAAAGAAACGCAAGATTTTCAAGGTCATGAAAATCTTGAACACACATCTTTGGTTGTTCGAAAGATAAAAGCATTAGTTGTTTTAACATACAATATTCAACAATTTCATTTTGGTCAAAGGCAGAAGGTATATTTCATCTGTCTTTGTTCTTAATTTCCTGTAAATTATGAATATGGAGTTGTGAGATTTGTGAGTAACCCCATTATCATAGATAATGTTCACCCAGTTTAGTTGACTATTCATTTGTGAAACAAGAAATTACTCCGGCTACTGGGTTTCAAACTCTGACTATTAATTGATACTCCCTCTGTCCTGAGCACGGAGTTTTCTAATATACCCTTATTAAAATCATTTTAGTACTACTTTTTGGTTGACTTTTCTTGTAAATGGGACTCGATGAGGATAAAATGAAAATCATGCCACTAAATAGTTGTCAAATAAGAAAAGATGACATTCTTTTTTAGACAGACTAAAAAAGAAATTATGACACATGATTTGGGACGGAGGGAGTAGTATATTTGACATATCAAGATTACATTATTATTGTGATGATTTACAATTGAAAATGATGCTTTGATCGATTAGTAATAAAAAGGATTAAATTTGAAATCGAATCAATTTGGATTTGAAGATTAGAAAAAGATTTAAAACATACCGACTATGGAGCAGAGTGTTGATCAGTTAAGAACTCCCACATCCAAAAGTTGAAGGTGGCAGAGATGAGGATATTGAGATGGATGTGTGGACGTGATTCTTGAGAGATGAGGTTAGAAATGAGATTATTCGAGAGGGGGTGGAGTGGCTTTGGTGGAAGACAAGATGCGGAAAGTAAGGTCGAGATGGTCCGGACATGTGATAAGGAGGTGCACGGATGCCCCAGTACGGAGGTGTAGAGGCTAGCTATGGATGGTTTTAGACGGGGTAGAGATATGCCAAAGAAATATTGGAGGGAGGTGATTAGACATGACATGGAGTTGTTACAACTTATGGAGGACATGAACCTTGATAGGAAGGTGTGGAGGACGCGAATTAGGATAGAGGATTAATGGGTAGGAGCGCGTCCTTACTAGTAGGGAGGAGTGTTGTGCTTGTGGTTGTGCCTATAGTCATAGTATTATGCATGTCTTGTAGTTTCTCGTTCGTGATTGTGGTGATGTTTGTGATTTCGAATAGATAATTAATAGTATCACTCTGTGGGTGTCTTGTTTGTTTTATTATCTTGTGGTGTGTTATCTCATTTTGTTGTTTGTTTTACTGTTAATTGTTTGTTATAATGTTATTTAGCAGGAGATTTCAACGGGCACATCGGGGCGTTACCGGGAGGCTTTGGTGATGTGCATGGTGGTTTTGGTTTTGGGGACAGAAATGAAGAGGGGACTACTCTATTGGAGTTTGCGAGGTCCTTTGGGCTGGTGGTGGTGAACTCGAGCTTCCCGAAGAAGGACGATCACCTGATCACCTTTCGAAGCGCGATAGCCAGGACCCAGATTGACTTTTTGTTGCTTCGGAAAGGGGATAGGGTGTTGTGTAAGGACTGTAAGGTCATCCCGAGTGAGAATCTTTCGACCCAGCATAGGCTCTTGGTTATGGATTTAGGTATAAAGAAGAATAGAAAGAGGAGGAGTAAGGAGGGTAGACCTAGAATTAAGTGGGGCGGCTTGACACCAGTGAAGGCGTGGGAGATAGGGGAGAAGTTGGCGGGAATGGGGGTGTGGGAGTTGAGGGGGGACGTGGATAGTATGTGGGATAGGGCGGCTAGGTGCATCAGGGAGAATGCAAGTGAGGTGTTGGGTGTTTCTAGGGGCCGAGCCGGGCATCATCGGGGGGATTGGTGGTGGAATGAAGAGGTGGAGAAAAAAGTGGGGACCAAGAAAGGGGCGTATGCTAAGTTGGTTGAGAGTAAGGACGAAGAAGAGAAGCGGGTAAACAGGAAAGAGTACAAGCTAGCTAGGAAGGAGGCTAAGTCAGCTGTCATGGCAGCTAAGACGGCCGCTTTTGAGAGCTTGTATGCAGGATTACAGGGGAAAGGAGGGGAGAAAAAGTTGTTTAGACTCGCTAAGGCTAGGGAGAGGAAGGGTCGTGACCTCGACCAGGTGAGGTGCATTAAGGGGGAGGACGGTAGAGTGTTGGTGGGGGACGGCCACATTAAGGATAGATGGCAGTCGTACTTTCATAGGCTCTTGAATGACGAAGGGGATAAAGCTATTGTGTTAGGGGAGCTGGAGCACTCAGAGGAGTGTCGGGATTTTAGTTATTGTAGACGTTTTAAGGTAGAAGAGGCTAGAGAGGTTGTTCGCAGGATGCGAAGGGGTAGGGCGACGGAGCCGGATGAGATACCGGTGGAGTTTTGAAAGTTCGTTGGAGAGGCTGGTGTAAAGTGGTTGACTGGATTGTTCAACGAAATCTTCAAGACGGCAAAGATGCCCGAGGCTTGAAGGTGGAGTACCATGATCCCTCTCTATAAGAATAAGGGGGACGTCCAGAGTTGCAATAACTATAGGGGGATTAAGTTATTGAGTCACTCTATGAAGATTTGGGAGAGAGTGGTCGAGGTGAGGCTGAGACGGATAGTGTCTATTTCGGAAAACCAGTTTGGGTTTATGCCTGGCCGCTCGACGACGGAGGCAATTCACCTGGTACGGAGGCTGGTGGAACAGTATAGGGAAAGGAAGAAGGACCTGTACATGGTGTTTATCGACCTGGAGAAGGCATACGACAAAGTCCCCAGGGAGGTGCTTTGGAGGTGCTTGGAGGTGAGTGGAGTCCCGCATGCATATATCAGAGCAATTAAGGACATGTATGAGGGAGCGAAAACCCAGGTGAGGACGGCGGGAGGAGACTCAGAGCATTTCACCGTCTTGACAGGATTGCATCAGGGATCTACTCTTAGTCCCTTTTTGTTTGCTTTGGTGATGGATGTGTTGACGCGGCGTATTCAAGGGGAGGTGCCGTGGTGTATGCTTTTTGCAGACGATATAGTTCTAATTGATGAGACTCGAGGGGGTGTGAATGACAAATTAGAGGTGTGGAGACAAACTCTTGAGTCTAAAGGGTTCAGGTTGAGCAGAAGCAAGACAGAGTATTTGGAATGCAAGTTTAATGACGTGAGGCTGGAGGATGAGGTGGTAGTGAAGCTGGAATCACAGGAGGTATGTAAGAGGGATAGTTTCAAGTATCTCGGGTCCGTGATCCAGGGTAACGGTGAGATTGATGAGGATGTCTCGCACCGTATTGGGGCGGGATGGATGAAGTGGAAGCTCGCGTCGGGGGTGTTGTGTGATAAGAAGGTGCCGCCCAAGCTTAAAGGCAAATTCTACAGGGTGGTAGTCCGGCCGGCCATGTTGTATGGAGCGGAGTGTTGGCCAGTTAAGAATTCCCACATCCAAAAAATGAAGGTGGCAGAAATACGGATGTTGCGCTGGATGTGTGGGTTGACTAGAGGGGATAGAGTTCGGAATGAGACTATCAGGGAGAAGGTTGGTGTGACTCCAGTGGAGTGCAAGATGCGGGAAGTCCGATTGAGATGGTTCGGACACATGAAGAGGAGGGGCATGGATGCCCCGGTTCGTAGGTGTGAAAGGCTAGCGTTGGATGGTTTTAGGCGGGGTAGGGGTAGGCCGAAGAAGTACTGGGGTGAGGTGATTAGGCGGGACATGGAGCAGTTACAGCTCACCGAGGACATGACCCTAGATAGGAAGGTCCGGAGTACGCGAATTAGGGCAGAAGACCAGGGCCAGTTTGGGTCGCTAGTGTAGGGAATTACTTGGTGGGGGTAGTATCCTTGTTATGATTCCGTGTTCCTTGTTTTAGTACGAATCTGGGTGCTTTCCTCTGTTTTCTTTTACTTATGGGTGCCGTATTTATGTTATGTAATCTTGTAATCTTGTTCTGTGCTTTACTATGTCTTTGTGTGGTATCTCGTGTCTTGAGCAGGGGGTCTATCGAAAACAGCCTTTCTACTTCTTTAGAGGTAGAGGTATGGACTGCGTACATCTTACCCCCCAGACCCCACCAGGTGGGAATACACTGGGTTTGTTGTTGTTGTTGTATCCTGAGCTGGAGAATAGTTTCTCTACTTTATCTGAGGTAGTAGTTACAGAGTGCGGGTAGCCAACAAGTAGGTTAGCAAACTAGTGAATCAATAAGCTTTGCTCACCGGCAGCTAAAGAAGGAGAAAGGAATGATGTCCCGGCCTGGGCTGGAAAAATGGATAGTTACGAGCTATACTTGGTATTCAGGTATCTACTTCAAAAGAAACTTGTCTAAAATTACCTAAAGTTTTGACGCGAAGGAGGAAGAAGGAAGGGTGGTTGCACATTTCCATTATGCACTTTCTATGGGAGCCGGTTTTGCTTTATGTGCAAGAGTAGGTGGGCAGAGAAAAAAGCCATTCATTAAACCTTTTGGAATTCCTTAGCGGCCTCTTCCTCAAAAGTCTTCTTGGGTTGTAATTGCTATCTTATTAGGTTCAGCCTGGAACCCACAAACTATCCCAACCGGGAGTCAAAATTTCTTCGAATATGTTCTTGAATTCATTCGTGGTATGCACCAATAAGACCACCAAAGGCATTTGTGGCACTAGTGCTCCACAGAATGAACTACGTACACATTCTCAAACCCCACTTTGTGGGAATACATTGGGTATACAGACTGTTACTAATATCAGTATTCTATATTGTATCTTTAGCTTTCAAATTTTTAAACAAACTGCTGCAGTTATTCAGAATATTGAAAAAAAACAAAAAAATTAATTATTTGATACTAGTACTTTTGGTCCCTCACTTATTAATAAATTTTTGTTATATTAAAAGCACAGAACTCCTTAGAGAAATGTCGATCGCCTTTTGTCATTTAAAAAATTGTTTCACATTCGACAAACTAATTCATTTAATTATTTTCCCACTAATTAAAAATAGTCGATTATCTACTTCTCAGGAAGTGCGATAGAGGTGTTTGCAAGGACTGCAAGGTTATCCCGAGTGAGGCTCTTACAGCTCGTCATAGGGCCATGCTTATTGATTCAGATATTAAGATGACGAAGAAAAACCGTTTATGACCAGCCAAGGATTAAATGGAAGGCCTAACTAAAGCCAAAACTCGAGAGATGATGTGCTAATGTGATGTGATTTGATTTAGATATCAGTTAACAATGGACGAACTGACTCGCCATACTCAGGAAGAGGTTATGTAGTGTATGTTATTTGTTGATGACAAAGTATTGATTGATGAGATGTGCAATGGAGCCAACAATAGGTTGAATGTTTGGAGAGAGAGCCTAGAATCTAAAGGTTTCAGGTTAAGTAGGATTAAAACAGTGTTTAAAGTGCAAATTCAGTGACGTAATGCATAAGGCGGAGGTGGAAGTGAAGATTGATGCACAAATCATACATAAGAAATGGAGCTTCGAGTATCTTAGGTCCATAATCCAAAGAGATGAAGAGATTAATGATGATGTCGCACATCGTATTGGCGCGGGGTAGGCTCACATATGGAGTACTATGAGATAAGAATGTGTTACCAAAACTTAAGGGTAAATTTTATAGAGTAGTAGAGATGAGGATGCTCAAATAGATGTGTGGGCATTAGGGGTGTGCAAAAATCGAACCGACCAATAAACCAAACCGATAAAAATGTTAGTTTATTGGGTTAACGATCTTTTAATGATTTTATAAAAAAAATTATTGGGTTATTGAATAACCGATATATATATATATATATATACACACACACATTATGACTTATTACATATTTCTCTCAATTTCTCTTTAATTTCTACAAATTAACAAACCTATTATTTCAATTACACAAATTCTTAATTTCTCCTTAACAACATTTAGTCCAAATCCTTTCATAAAAAACTTTTTAAGTGTAGGATTTTTGGTTGCAACTAAGATTCAATTTTTTTTCATGTTAGTTACTACTAGTTCTATTTTATGAGTATTTTCTTATCAGTTAAATTGAAAACCGAACTGCTAAAGACTAAAAATCGATAAACCGAAAACCGATAAAAAATATCTTATTGGTTTAACATATTTAAAAATCGAAAACCGATAAACCGAACCAATAATATATAAAACTGACCTGAACCAACTAATGCACACCCCTAGTGGGCATGTACTAAGAGATATGATTAGAAACAAAGTTATAAGGGACAAGGTGGGAGTTGCCCCATGGCATACAAGATGAGAGGCGAGACTGAATGGCTCAAGCATGTGAAGAAGAAGAGCATGGATCCACCGATAAGGTGTGAGGTGTTGACTAAAGCAGTAGTACAAAGAGGTAATGGTATGCCCTAAAAAAACAGGGGGATGTGATTAGATAGAACATGACTCAACTCTAGCTTAAATAAGGGTATGACTCTATATGAGAAAGTATGGAGGTCGAGAATAAGAGTAGATGGTTAGTAGTAGTCAAAACTCAAGTATTGTCACAACATATGTAGGAGAGGCAAGGGGCTAGCCTCACATACAACCCTTATATTAGTAGTACTAGTTAATGATCGCCTATTTTTATTCTTTAATATATGGTACTATTTGTTGTTTCGTTTGCTTTGTATATTACTATTTTGCTATCAGATTTACCTTGCTTCGGAAACTTCTCTTTTGAGCAGAGGGTAAACGGTCTCTATACCCCCACAAAGGTAGGAGGTAAGATTCATTTACATCCTACCCTTCCTACACCCACCTGTGGGACTACACTGGTATATGTTTTTGTAATTAAAAATAGTCATTTAATTATTTCCTACTGATCAACTAAATTAAGTGTATTAAATCCTTATTTAACATAATTACAATAATATACTGTAATTTTATTTCCACGAGCCAAATGAAAAACAAACATTAACTTGTCGTCACAATTAATGCATGTAAACAGTTTTGCTTCATTTCATCAAAAACTTCTTTATGAAGAGACTTGAATAAGCTCATGTATTTTTTTTTTGGGTGGAGTTCAAGTTTAAAACAAATATTACTAGATTGAACTATACTAAACAATGGAATAATCTAAAGTGTAATTTGGACGAGACTTTTTGCATGAATCCATTTAGGAGGAGCCTAACCGATAAAATAAGCAACTATTTCACATTATTTATCATAAAAGAAGGTGAAAAACAGTTAGTTCCGTCATTGTATCAACCAATCAATCTTTTGAATATTTTCTTTTCTGGTCTTTCGCCTTTTACTAAAGAATACCATGCAACTACAATTAGTGGCATACACCAATTTTTGGAGGGGTTCACTCTTTTGAGTACCCCAAAAATTAGACTAATGTATCGTTGAGCTCCCCTTCTCTCTCTTCTCTCTCGAGCTCCCCTTCTCTCTAACGTCTATTTGGACATGACCGTGCCCACTCTGTCGACATCGGCGGCTTAGTATCGCCAGCGGCAAGTAAGTCATTGACGAGGATGTCATTGACCATATTGGGGCAGGGTGAATGAAATGGAGACTCGCCTCGGGTGTTGTGGGTGATACGAAAGTGTCTCCCAAACTTAAAGGCAAATTCTATCGAGTGGTAGTCTGTCCGGCAATGTTGTATGGAGCGGAGTATTGGTCAGTCAAGAACTCTCACATCCAAAAATTAAAGGTGGCAGAGATGAGGATATTGCATTGGATGAGTGGACTTACTAGGGGAGATAGGGTTGGGAATGAGATTATTCGAAAGAAGGTGGGAGTGGCTTTGGTGAAAGACAAGATGCGGAAAGTGGGGTTGAGATGGTTTGGGCATGTGACGAGGAGGGGCACCGATGCCCCAGTTCGTAGGTATCAGAGGTTGGGTTTGGATGGTCTCAGGTGGGGTAGAGGTAGTCCAAAGAAATATTGGATGGAGGTGATTAGAGATGACATGTAGTAGTTACAACTTACTGAGGACATAACCCTAGATAGGAAGGTATGAAGGACGCGAATTAGGTTAGAGGGCTAGTGCATGTGGGTGAGTCGTAGCCAGTAGATAGGAGTGCTTTGGGTAGCCTGCTAGTAGTCAAAGGGCTTTACACATAGGTTGGAGTTTCTAGTTAGGAGGGTTTGGGTGAGGTGCGTGCTTTCAGTTTGATAGTGCATAGTACTACTTTGTGGGTGTCTTATTTTTGTTATTTCATCTTGTTTCATTATTTATTACAACTTTGTTTACTGTTTTCTTGTATTGAGTCGAGGGTCCATCAGAAGCAGTCTCTCTACTTCTCTACTTCTTCAGAGGTAGTGGTATGAACTGCGTACATTTTACTCTCTTCAAACCTAACTACGTGAGAATACACTGGGTATGTTGTTGTTGTTGGTCATATAAAAGGTCCTTGAAAGTTGAATTAAATTTACTCCTTTCAATATATTAAAAAAAAATTGAGATTCTGGTTTGATTTTAGAATTGTCATTTCATAGATTATCATGTCTTTGGAAACAAAGTGATTTTGTACCTTAGTATTCAAACAAATTTGTGATTTATTCATCTATTCATGACTGCAAATGAAAGAATAGTATATTTATATTCCAAAATCCATCCTTATGTATGTTTTCATGGAATTTATAGGACAAATACTATTATAAGTAGCAGGAAGAACTTGCAATGATAGTAGGATTGGGATGTTATGAATGCATTGCCTTTACATATGCACATCATAAATTGCATTTCATTTGCATCAGAGTGCCACGCCTACTTAATGTTATATTTATGGATTAAAGTGGCACACCTGCCAGTATGGATCAGAGTGACTTATTGCCGCAATACTTTTTGGTAAGTAAAATTTTATGGTATAGGGTTTAGGTTTTAGTTAGCCAAGTTACTAGGGTTTAGTTAGCCAAGTTACTAGAAAAATATTATACGCCGGATATAATAACTAATGGTTGAGAAATTCTAATTTGTATTTTCTTTATTTATTGATTTAATATTTTATGATTAATATTTAGCATCTTTAATAACCTACAGTTCACTTTACAATTCAAACTCAATTTTTAACATAATGTTATGTGAATTTTTCTTAAAAACTAATATATATTTTTTGAGACAAGGCACACACGTAATGTGCGTACGCTAAAACTAGTAGTTACCAGATACAGGAACATGACATTCTTATCACAACAAATTACAAAGAAAATAGTCTCACAAAAAATGAGATGGAGAGAGTAAGAACTTACAAAACTATGGAGAACAACAACCATGGTCCGTAAGTTATTGCTACATACAGATTTTGGTTTCCAAGCTATTCCACAAAGTATATTTGACCTTCAAGTAAATCTAGTATGTAACCCCTATTGCCTAAAGTTAACCGGAATAAGCTCGTACTTAGGGTATTTTAGGGTTTTTCTCAAAAAAACTAGTTTATTTTGAGTCATCAGGAGGATAGCATGCATGTGACAAGCTATGAATGATACCCACTTAGAATACTGATGGATGTTGTTTCTGAAATCAAGAGGACTTTAGCACCATGAATGGGGGTCGTGAAAGTGTGTTTTTATGGGGTTGTTGAATCATAGGTTGCACCTTCATATTATGTTGTTCACGCTCTAGTTACCAGGCATGGGCGGGCTGGGTGTTACAATTCCACATTGGTGTGGGATGGTGTAATTGGTCTATTTATAAAATCTAGGACAATCCTCACTTATTGAACTAGTTTTTTATTTGAGTTAGACATACAGTTCATTTTCTTATCATTGTATCATTGTGTAGGGACTGTAAGGTCATCCCGAGTGAGAATCTTTCGACCCAGCATAGGCTCTTGGTCATGGACTTGGGTATAAAGAAGAATAGTAAGAGGAGGAGTAAGGAGTGTAGACCTAGAATTAAGTGGGGCGGTTTGACGCCAGTGAATGCGTGGGAGATAGGGGAGAAGTTGGCGGGAATGGGGGTGTGGGAGTGTAGGGGGGACGTGGATGATATGTGGGATAGGGCGGCTAGGTGCATCAGGGAGAAGGCTAGTGAGGTGTTAGGTGTTTCTAGGGGCCGGGCTGGGCACCATCAAGGGGATTGGTGGTGGAATGAAGAGGTGGAGATGAAAGTGAGGACCAAGAAAGAGGCGTATGCTAAGTTGGTTGAGAGCAAAGACGAAGAAGAGAAGCGGGTAAACAGGAAAGAGTACAAGCAAGCTCGGAAGGAGGCTAAGTCAGCAGTCACGGCAGCTAAGACGGCCGCGTTTGAGAGCCTGTATGCGGGGTTACAGGGGAAGGGAGGGGAGAAAATGTTGTTTAGACTCGCAAAGGCTAGGGAGAGGAAGGGCCGTGATCTCGATCAGGTGAGGTGCATTAAGGGGGAGGACGGCAGAGTGTTGATGGAGGACAGCCATATTAAGAATAGATGGAAGTCGTACTTCCATAGGCTCTTGAATGACGAAGGGGATAGAGCTATTGTGTTAGGGGAACTGGAGCGCTCAGAGGAGTGTCGGGAGTTTAGTTATTGTAGACGTTTTAGGGTAGAGGAGGTTAGAGAGGCTGTTCGCAGGATGCGGAGGGGTAGGGCGACGGGGCCGGATGAGATACCGGTGGAGTTTTGGAAGTACGTTGGAGAGGCTGGGGTAAGGTGGTTGACAGGTCTGTTTAACGAAATCTTCAAGACGGCAAGGATGCCCGAGGCATGGAGGTGGAGTACCATAATCCCTCTCTATAAGAATAAGGGTGACATCCAGAGTTGCAATAACTATAGGGGGATTAAGTTATTGAGTCACTCTATGAAGATTTGGGAGAGAGTCGTCGAGGGGAGGCTGAGACGGATAGTGTCTATTTCGGAAAATCAGTTCGGTTTTATGCCTGGGCGCTCGACGACGGAGGCAATTCACCTGATACGGAGGCTGGTGGAACAGTATAGGGAAAGGAAGAAGGACCTGCACATGGTGTTTATCGATCTAGAGAAGGCTTACGACAAAGTTCCCAGGGAGGTGCTTTGGAGATGCTTGGAGGTGAGTCGAGTCCCGATGGCTTATATCAGAGCAGTTAAAGATATGTATGATGGAGCGAAAACTCAGGTGAGGACGGCGGGAGGAGACTCAGAGCATTTTACTGTCTTGACAGGATTGCATCAGGGATCTACTCTTAGTCCTTTTTTGTTTGCTTTGGTGATGGATGTGTTGACGCGGAGTATTCAAGGGGAAGTGCCTTGGTGTATGCTTTTTGCAGACGATGTAGTTCTGATTGACGAGACCCGAAAGGGTGTGAATGACAAATTAGAGGTGTGGAGACAAACTCTTGAGTCTAAAGGGTTCAGGTTGAGCAGAAGCAAGACAGAGTATTTGGAATGCAAGTTTAATGACGTGAGGTTGGAGGATGAGGTGGTAGTGAAGCTGGAATCGCAGGAGGTATGTAAGAGGGATAGTTTCAAGTATCTCGGGTCCGTGATTCAGGGTAACGGTGAGATTGACGAGGATGTCTCGCACCGTATTGGGGCGGGATGGTTGAAGTGGAAGCTCGCGTCGGGGGTGTTGTGTGATAAGAAGGTGCCGCCCAAGCTTAAAGGCAAATTCTACAGGATGGTAGTCCGTCCGGCCATGTTGTATGGAGCGGAGTGTTGGCCAGTTAAGAACTCCCACATCCAAAAAATGAAGGTGGCGGAAATGCGAATGTTGCGCTGGATGTGTGGGATGACTAGAGGGGACAGAGTTAGGAATGAGACTATCAGGGAGAAGGTTGGGGTGGCTCCAGTGGAGTGCAAGATGCGGGAAGTCCGATTGAGTTGGTTTGGACACGTGAAGAGGAGGGACATGGATGCCCCGGTTCGTAGGTGTGAGAGGCTAGCGTTGGATGGTTTTAGGCGGGGTAGGGGTAGGCCGAAGAAGTACTGGGGAGAGGTGATTAGACGGGACATGGAGCAGTTACAGCTCACCGAGGACATGACCCTAGATAGGAAGGTCTGGAGGGCGAGGATTAGGGCAGAAGACTAGGGCCAGTTTGGGGGCACAAGGGTAGGGAATTTTTTTTGGTGGGGGATTATTCCTGTTATTCTTCCTACTCTTATTCTTATTCTTATTCTTATTCTTATTCTTATTCTTATGTTTATTCCTATTCCTATTCTTCTTCTTGTTATGATTTCGGTGTTCCATGTTTTATTATGTATCTGAGTGCTTCCCGATGTTTCCTACTACCTATGCGTTACTTTATATTTATATTTATATGTATATTTATATTTATATTTATATTTATATTTATATTTGTGTGGCGACTGTCTTGAGCCGGGGGTCTATCGGAAACAGCCTTTCTACTTCTTCGGAGGTAGAGGTATGGACTGCGTACATCTTACCCCCCCCAGACCCCACTAGGTGGGAATACACTGGGTTTGTTGTTGTTGTTGTTGTTGTAGTATCAGAGTCGGGCCTACTCAATTCTTATTTCACCCTATGTTTGAGCCTCCTGTATTACCTCGTCCATGCTTTAGTTGTCAAGACTAAGCAACCATGGGAGTTAATAGTCTCACATTGAAGGATGGAATGACAATTTGTTTCCTTATATAATCTCGGGAAATCCTTACCTCTCAAAATGGCTTTTGGAGTTGAGTTAGGTTTAAGTTGTGGACTCTTCACATTCAATGTTGCACCCATGTCGGATTATCCAAAAATACATTTCTTTTGGAGAATCCAACATCAGCCATTAACATTTTTGAAGAGTGAGCAACATACAGTTAAGCTCTGGGTCTATTTCTTCATCTTGGCCTTAAGGCTAGGTCATCTCAATTCTTTGATTACACAATGTCGAGCATATATTAGGTTTTTTACCAGGAACGCTAGGGTGTTGAAAGTCTCACACTGTTGCAGATGGTGTAATTGGCCTCTTTATTAGATTTGGGGATTAAGTTAGGCCCAATGTTCATTATCTTATCATCATATTAAATCAGACAGATGTTCTAGATTCCATCCTCACCACCACCCATTTAATAAAAAAAAAATTACATGCTTAGCCATGAAATAAACCAGGCCCACACGTGATACTTAAGCACAAAGGTTGAAGAAATACTTGAGAAAATAAAATATTCTCACTAATAACTTAAAACTTTTAGATTAGATAGCCAGACACTTCAATAGAGGTTAGTAGATGTTCTCTCCCAAGGATGTCACCGAGAAAAAACAAGATTCTGGCCGATGTAATTGAAATATCCCGGGGGAAATAAAGAAAGATTCTAATTTTAACATAACAATGGCAATGGGGTTGCACCAACTGCAACGTAACAGACCTCCCCCCTAAGAACTTCATAGTACGATGCACAAGTTTTGGTGGTTTTCTTTTTCTTTTTTCCTTTCCCTTGTTGGGTAAAAGCATCTCGCGTATATTGTCTCCACATACTCACTGATAATTGGCTTCATGAACTGCTCCCTAATAGTTACGCTTGGAAAAAATCATCATTTGTCAATTGATTCCCTGGTATTTGCTACAAAGTGTGATGGGACAACTACAATTCCCTCAATTGCAGAAATACAGAAGTTCTCAAGTTGGAAGCTCTCAATTACTGAAGTATAGAACTCCACTGGTTGTACAAGTATCATATCATTACATGATTAGAGAACAAAGAAACTGTGAATATTCCCAAAATGTATCCCCCTACATTTAACCTCAATGCATAATGTTCTTTCCACAACGAAATCAATCAATAGATGCCAAGTCATGCAGCATGACAAGATGTCCTCACTCCTATATAAATAAAACTTTTTATTGCCCAATTTGACTTGAGTACCACAATACCCAAACAACATAATAGTACTCGCCTTCCTTGAATTTCCTTGCCTTGTCACACAGCCCTAGATAAACAAGCAACAACTTCTCCGGACTGCAGCTTAAAGAATTTCTTGGGGATTACAATACTGGCAGTAGTTTTAATGGAAGTTGATACAGGCTGAACCAAATCCCCTTTTACAGTTGGAAATAACATTTTTCATGGCTGATTGGTGAGAGGAGATACTGGAAGAGTTTTTGTTTCTGTTATCGGGAAGAGCAGATAACAATCCCCAACAATATGATTTCAGGTATGCCTAAAAATTTATGTTGTCTTTGTTTGCTCACATAAGTAAATGTTGGTTAGCCTCGGTCAATGAGGGGCTGGAATTGCACGCTAAGTTCAGTTGAGGGTCAACTGTTCCCAATCAAATAATATGGAACCAAATGCGGAATAATGCAAATAAATAAGGAAGAAAAACTACTGTTTTCCAAAAAAAAGTTAATGTTCTTGAAATACATTAAATTCAAGTTTAATACTGTAACATATTTGGATGGATCTCGATTATCCCACTGAAAAATGAAGTATCAACATAGGATACCTGCTCAACATCACAACAACAACAACATACCCAGTATATTCCCACAAAGTGAGGTCTGAGGAGGGTAAGGTGTACGCAATATGTACCACAACCTTAGAGGTGAAGTAGAGAGGCAACATACTCAAATTCACAAATAGTGAAAATCCGTACTATACAAGGAACACTAGGAGGCAGAAGGCCTTTATTCACATGTACTTAAACAAACAATTCTAGACTAAGAAAAATAGAGTTGATGCTCACAGTAACTCAGTTACCCTATTAAGTCATCAACTACCTAATTTCGGCACATAAGCTTATTTCCAAATGAACAACTACACTCTTCTATCCTAAAAGGAAGATTCCCAGTTATGACCACTGAGATTCAAATGTGACTGCAGTTCAATATGTGGCCTCTTGATAACTTCATCACATAATTGATAATTTCAAAGTCAACCATCAATTTTTAAAAAATTAACACTTACCCAAAGAAATAATAAAAAACATAATGGGGATGAAAAAGGACCTCCAATAAACTGGAAAAAAAAATGAATTAATTGGCCAAAGAGATCACTCACTAGCTTAATTGCTACCTCCTCATTAGTCTGTATATTAGTACCTGCACCACAGAATCGCAATTAAAAGGAAAAAAGTGGAGATAACATCAATCAATCTACACACGCAAAAAAAAAAAGAGTGAGAAGTGTCTGGAAAAAAACGAACCTAGATAGATCTCTCCAAAAGACCCACTGCCAATTTTCCGACCAAGTCGATACTTATTCCCAACACGAGGCTCCATCAAAACACTAATTAGTTACTAAATTTCCAGAATCGCAGCTTTTGAATGCAAAAAAACACAGACACACACGAATTCACTGAGCTCAGTATAGAAGTCTAAGAGACATCAATACAGGTAAGACAGTGATTTTTATCTCATCGGTGTCTATCTACAACATTTGCTAGGGTTTGGTTGAAGAAGATAGAGTGAGAAGAAGAATCACCGTAGTCTCTCTCTCTATATATATATATTTATATATACTTTGCACATACGCTCTCTCCTTTTCGGTTTTGCCAGTGAATAAGTGTTGTGCGAATAATTTTGGGAAGGAAACCGACGCGTTGATAAGACGCGTGACGAAAAGGTTCAATTGAAACATTTGGTGCTATTGGTTAAGTGGGGTCAGGGGAGAAGTCGCCTATGCTCTGGCAAAAGGCTCGTATGTCACGTGACTTCAAACTAGGTTCCTGAGAAATGCAGCTAGAAGTGACAAATGAATTTGTTAATGGTTCTTTAAATTTTAAAAATTGGCTAAAGGTTATTAAAAAAAGTTCAGCTGCTTTATTTTGACATTTTTACCTCAACAATGGTAAAATTTATCTCAATAACTAAAGAAGTTGTTCAACAATTGTATAATTGAATAGTTGTTGGGACAACTAATACAGTTATCGAACAATAATGTGTAGTTATTTGAAAGACTTGTCCCTTCTAACTTAATTAATATTATCGGACTCACTTATCCCTTTTAATTAATTGGAGACTTAAAAGGCATTCTCGCCCCATGTTTTCTAGTTTCTTCTTCTGTATTCATTTTCTTTTTTTAAACTATTGTCGACGGTAGTAAATTAAAAGATAAAAGAATAAGAAAAAAAGTGTTATGAATGTGGATATATGTAAACTATGGAGACGAGAGAAGAGAGTTTTCTTAATTTTTTAAGTATCAAGTGTTCAAGTATATATATATTTATGAACTATTATGCCTCAATTTATAGTGTTACACAAAGGTATACAAAAGGTTGTTAAAAGTATGACATTAACCAAGAAGGCTATGGGAGAAGTTCAGGAGGAAGCATGGAGGTGTGGGTATTAATATTATAATGATAAGATGTAGTGGATGATTAACTATATATTGTGGAGAAGTGTAATAGAAGTAACTTTGTAGAAGTTATGGACATCCATCATAATTCTATAGTAGTCATGCCTTTATCTCATGTTTCATTCAGCTATTTTACATACAGTATATTTCATGTATTTGTAATGACCCATTTCGTCGTTACTAAAAATATCTATAGTAAAGGCATAAGAATCCTATTCTTCGTAGGTGTTAGTATCGCTTCTTGGTATGGGAGTGCATTAGTTATGAATTAAGGTCTTACAATATCTTTAACACAAAGTAAAGTTGGAAGTATCTTACCGATTTAGTTTCGAGCTAAGTTTAAACTAGAATTAACTTCAAACGAGCACTCCACCTAGAATATAAGGAGGTATGGGGCTCAATACCCATCAAAATTAAGGATCTCTGATTCTTCTTTCCAACACAATCGACCATTCATTAATCTATTTTCTCTATAAAATTTACGATTATTTTACTAAAGATTGTCTGTGCTGAAAAGTTAAGATCGCTATAGCGGCATGATGGCAGATAAAAGCTTGTTTTTGCTGAAATTCAGTTCATAAACTCAAAAAATTTCATTCCTAATCTCTAGAGGGGCAATTGCTCATGATCGGGGTGAAAATTCTTCGTTGAGGTAATATTTTTACTCTTTTTTAAGATCGATTAATCTGTTCTTCATCTAGAATTAATAGAACAGAGAATTATGGTGAAATTCTTGTGGTTTAGAATCGTAAGTTCATGAAATTGTGGGAAAACTTGTAGGTATGTATATTTTCACCTAGAATTGATTTTAAATTGTAAATTAAATTTTTCTAGTATGAAATTGAGGTTCAAGAACATGAATTTTGATGGTTGGGGACCTTAAGTTCAATAAAGATGGGATAGCTCTAAAGCCTTATTAATGGAGATAAGTTGAATATGATAGAGCTAGTTAATAACTCATTTACCTTTGGATAATCTTGTAGACCGTAAATAAGGATAGAACTAGTGGGTTTGAATTCCCAAAGTATTTTTTTGAAGAGTAGTTGATTAATTCTATTACAATCGCTTGTTTATTAGATGATTTAGCATTCTGAAATATGAAAAAATAGAAGATTATTCATGGTATAGCTTACTTGTTACATCAGCTTAGCGCGCAAATAAATTATGATTTATGACTAGTAGAATGTGGTTAGAAATCATATAATATAGAATTGATGGGAGAAATCATGTTTAGGCCTGCAGGCATGATGTTTGATTGGGTAAAATACAGAATTGATATAGTAAAGACCTAATTGTATGTTGATGTGTTAATATATGAATCATAGATGGGTGTTTTATGTTTGTATGACTCTATGATGTATTATAATTTGAATTATCTAAATTGAAACACCCTGGGTTTGGACCCTTAGAAAATTTCCTGGATTTCTGGATTCTGGACATCATACGACTTGTGGGTACCAGTTGTATGATGTGGTATGGTTGGTATGCTCTTGGACGTATGTTAACCAGTGTTGGTTAGTGGGTTAGATTGGTTTTTGAAACGGATATGGCTTGGGTGGGTACAAGTCATATGGTGGGTAACAGTTCGTATGGTTTAATTTCTCCTTCACTTATCTGAGACTTAGTAACTTAACTTGGATCTGAGTACGAGTGGCTTACCATGAGCCATAAGTTAGGGTACGAGTCGTACCATTGACTCGTATGGTAAACAATGTTCAAATTTCCTTTGATTCTATTTTGTCAGGGATACAGTTTATGGGTACTAATCGTATGGTTGGGTATAACTTAGTTTGGGTAAGTCATATGTTGGATAGTGTTGGGTCAAAGAGGGAGGCCTAAGGTACGAGTGGTGGATACCACTCGTATGAAAGGGTACGACTAGTATAGGGGAGTCTTACTATCTAACGGGAATTTTAAGCAGTTTAGGTTGGGGGTAATCTGGACATTTTTCCACTTAACCTCTTAAGGCCCTACGACTTATATCACTATTAAGACATCATTTACCCAATTATTCTAATCTTAAATACTTAGAAATCCTCTCTAATTCTCTTAGGGGTGGGCGTTCAGCATTCAGGTTGGTATTTTTAAAGTTCAGATTCAGTAATTTGGTAATCGATATTTGAAAGTTGATACCACATACCATACTTATAAACATCGGTTCGATAATTTGGTAATCGGTATATTAAACTTCAATTTGGTACGGTATTTGGTAATACCATATTAAAGTTGGAGATATGCAAATGTACGTTTAAACTTCAAAGGTATATTTAATAAAAATCCTATTTAGTATTCTTTTTGCTGCTTTTTATGAATATATTACCAAGGTCTAAGAGATTCTTTGGATTGACTAATACTAGTGTCTATTGAGTTGATTAGACATATATATATCTATATAAAATTTGATATTCGGTACAAATGGTATTAATATCTTGTACCAAACCAAATCCTGAATACCGAAATGTTAAAACTTTACTCCCAAATACCATACCAAATACCGAATTACCGAATACTAATTACTAAATTTTTTGGTTCGGTTCGGTAATTCAATTTTTGGTATTCTATGCCCAATCCTAATTTCTCTCTATCATCTTCGTAATTAAGCCATGTACTCCTCCCTCATTGTTAGTTCCAACTAAAGACATGTTTTATACAATGTTTTTATTGCATAATTATTGTATAGTTTGGGATTTTCAAATATATGTTGGGGTTTTGGTATTAAATATTTGGTTATGGTTTTTTCCATCTTTTAATTATGTTTTTACATGCTTTAATGGTGGTTTGTACAATTGGTTACATGGGAATGGTAAATTGGTAATTGGAATTTGATACGAACCAAATGTCCATCTATGTTTTTGAAGACATCATTAGAGTTCAACTCATAGACTCAAGACTTGGTCACCTCGAGGACACAAGAACATGCATGGAGGACCCATTTTGAGCATGAAATAAAGCAAACCCGTGTGTGAAAAATTATGTGGGGGCTTACCTTTAATGTCAACCCGAGACCACAATTGTTGAATCATGACCCCACGGTTTAGAGCATTAAAGAAACACCCTTTATTAAGGGTATTTGGGGGATTACTCTTGTTGGAAATACACTCTATAGGAGCCCCTTCTCGTTAAGGGTAGTTTGGTTATTTTGTCTTATTTTGTAATAGACTATAAGTAGAATATTTTAGGGCTTATTTCCTTAGATGATAATTGATATGGATCGTTGAAAGAACAAGTTTTCTCTCTCAAGAGAGAGAATAAAACTGAAACTAGGGTAGCACTTAGTGTGGAATCACTAGCGTTGCATTTTGGCTTAGAAATATTGGTGCTTAAGGAGATTGACGTTCCTTTTATGTCTATGTAAGAGTTTAGTATTGTTATCACAATATTTAGGGGTCTTAGTGTTTGAGACACACTTTGGTTCTTGGGTTTTTGTGGTAATTTATGTTAAACTATCTATCTTTTCTTTATTGTTATCATTGCTATTGCCTCTTGTTATCTCAAAGTCGTTTGTTGTCTTGTTTTTTAGTACTGTATTTGCCTTATTTCATGTGTTTGTGGACTATTTCATATCATTTGGTATCAAAGAAAGGATTGATTTTGTTCCTACGAGATCAATCTTGGGCTTGTTAGCTTGAAAATCACAAAAAAGAATTGTTGAAAAACTAAAAAATCTCAAAAAAAAATCTATCCCATTTTTTGGTGTCTTAGCCGAAATTTGTATCTTAGATCTAGGAGATTTTTATGTGTTTTGATTATTTCTAGTATTATCCCCTTCTTCACTAACACTAATAGAGACTAGATCCGAAGTTTGAGCTATTTCCGAGTTATTCTTGAAATTTGAAGGTTGTTGTGCTGTGGATTCAAACTTAGTCGTATGTTGTTGATGTTGTTGTTGTGGATTTGAGTTTGGACGTGCTTTTATGGGTTTAAAAATGTGTTGTTGATGTGTGGTAAACCCAACGTGATCCTAGAACTTCAAAATTCAAAGTGTTGTTCTTGGTGTTCTTCACCATCTTCATGTCTTGTTGAAGAAGAGTCTTCAAAAGGAAGTAGTGTTTGATCTAAAATCTAAGTGAAGAAGAGTGTGGTCTTATGTTTGTCTTGAAAACATTCCCAAGAAGATACAAAAGAAGAAAGAGAACAAAAAGGTTTTCAAAAGTCTTGCATACCAAAAGGGAGTAAGCGCATCTTCCAAGACAAATAAAAGAGGAAAGGGGGAAAAGACTTTCCAAAAGGTATTTTGCCAAAAGGGTACAAGGAAGGTCAACTCTTTTTGAATATTGAAAAAGGCTTCAAGACTTATGTATTCCCTCCCAAATATGATTTTTCACCATTCCAAATTGAAAATTGATTAGTACTAATTGAAGACAAGAAAAATTGTTCAAATTTCAACCATTCCAACGCCCAATCCAAGGCTGCCACATCATCACCTTAAAAAAAATAACCTAAGGCTCAAATTTTCAGATTCTTAGTTCCTTTTTGTTGTTCCTTTAGTTTAATTTATTGATTTTAAGTACTAATTGACAAACTAGTAATCACCTACTAGATTGTAAGTTAGTTTTAAGTCCATTTATTCGTGTTTACGTTCCTTGTGTGATTTTTATCGTTTGTGATTTGTTGTAGTTCTTGGCTCAAGTCCGAACAATATTTCTTTGAGTTTTCAAATAAAAATTCATTTCGGATAAGAGTAGACTCATCCCTTAACTTCTCACGAGTTTCTAGCCAAATTTCAACACATGTGAAGACAAGTGTGAGGTAGTCAAGGTGTGAGAGTATGGTGAGGATACTTTTGAGCTAACTTGTGTGTTATCTTTGTTATTGTCTTTTATTAGGTACCTGGATAATAATGCTTTTAAGGACCCTTTTGAAGAATTCAAATGGAACCTTGAAAGGCTACGCCAAATTTTTAGTTCCCGAATCCAATTCCTCTATTTAGTCCTACCAACTTGGCTCGTCCTGAAGCTATCACACGTGACATTGAAAGATGAGAAATGGAGTGGGTGCCATGCAAAAGAGTTGGAAACCAAATGTCCTCCCTATATGAGGTACAAGGTAAAAATGCTATCTCTTACACTCCTACAATTTTAGAATATTATGGCTAGTAGTAGCCAAGTGGATGTAGTTGGTGGTTTGACTAAAGGAGGATTGCATGAGCCTTTCCTTTGTGATACTCTTAGTATTGCTAGGTTGAAATAAGATCCAATTCTTGTTGTAAGTAAGCAAGAACTAGTTGATCCTATAGATGACAAACTTGATTCTTCTCGTAAGAATGATTTATGTTCATCTAGTGCTAGCACTTGTGACTTGAATAAGGTTTCATTGCTAAGTAATGATAGTATTCATATACTAGTTGACCCTTGTGAAAACCAAAGTGAGTCTAAGTTGCCGACAACTAGTGAGTGTGTATATAATGATCAACTTACTCTTGAGCGTAATTCACTACTTGAGCATGTGTATGGTGTATTTAATGAGGCTCAAGTTAGTGATGATGTTGATAGAGTTGATCACGATATTAGAGATGATTCTTTAAGCATATTATGTGATGAAATCCTTATTATTAGTTTTGCTCATAGAAATTATGTAAATGAAATATTGGTCCAAGGGATAAGAGTGAACCCGTGAGCTTATCTTATGGTAAAGATTCTAATGTTTGCTTGGCTCATAGGGATAATATTGTGCTTGAAACATCTTTGAAACTTGATAATGATCTTTTAGAGAGTGAATAACTTGCTTGTTCTAAATCTGCCCGCGAGATAAATCATTCTCTCTTTAGGTATAATATCTTGTTTGAAAATGGTATAATCACTCCTAATGAACCTAGTGATGAGAATGATGTTGGAGGTGTAGCTTGTCTTGAAGGCTATAGCTTCTATGCTAATCCTCTATAGTGTGACATCATTCCTCCTAAAGATAGAAATCTCTTATTGAAAGACGAGAGTACTCTTAAGAGTAGGGAATGTGTGGTCTTGGAAAGGAATAACCGATCGGTTTATAAAAGTTTTGATTTGCTTGAATATTTAAGACACCCTATAGGTGATTGTTTCTTGAAATTGACCCGAGAGCAAAAGTGTCATTGTCTCCTTGGGGTAATGTTTCTAAATGTGCATTCTTGCTTGACACACTTGTGCTTAGGTTGAGTGAACCCCAACTTGTGGATGCCAAGTTGTCTATTTATATGAAAGGAAGAATGCGTATGTGCTTGAATGCTTTGTCTTTATCCGTGCCTTTACACTTGATTCCTTTCTATACTACTTCTTTGCTTATAATGACATCCATGATAGTTTTGGATTGGCTTTGTGCGGAGGTAGGATATTTATTGGTTGGTCTACTTGTTTGAGTGACATTACTATATGTATTCCATGAACTTTGACTTCAATTGAGGCACCACTTTTGATGTGGCCTTTTAAAAAGGCGATGAAGCAATTATGTCTTATGGCTCCTAAGGTAAAGGTAATCTTACCTTTTGTCTCTAGTGATGCCATTATGGCCATTATAGTTTCTTTATCTCTTAGTACTTGTCATAGTCATTTCCTTTATAACATTCTTACTAAACTTTTCCTGACTAAGATAAAGGATTCATGGTTATATCTCAAGTATGTACCGCCTTGGCATGATGATGTTATTTGTTGTACTAACCCTAACCCTCTTGCCATGAGGAAGTTGTGCTTGTTTATCCTTTTTTTAGTTTTGGAGGTCGAATCCTTTTTAAGAAGGGAAGGATGATATGAGCCAAATGGTCATCTATGTTTTTGAAGACATCATTGGAGGGCAACGCATAAAGACTCAAGACTTGATCACCTCAAGGACACAAGAACATGCATAGAGGACCCATTTTAAGCATGAAGTAAAGCAAACCCATATGTGGAAGATTACGTGGGGGCTTACCTTTGATGCCAACTCGAGACAACAAATGTTGAAACATGACCTTATGGTTTTGAAGCATTGAAGAAGCACCCTTCATTAAGGGTATTTTGGGGATTACTCTTGTTGGAAAGACACTCCATAGACGCCCCTTCTCATTAAGGTTAGTTTGGTTATTGTGTCTTCTTTTGTAATAGACTATAAGTAGAATATTTTAGGGCTTATTCCTTAGTTGATATTTGATATGGATTATTGAAATAACAAGTATTATCTCTTAAGAGAGAGAGTGAAACTGAAACTAGGGTAGTACTTAGTGTGGAATCACTAGTGTTGCATTTTAGCTTAGAAACATTGGTGTTTGAGGAGAATGACGTCCCTCTTGTGTCTACGTAAGAGTTTAGTACTGTTATCACAAGATTTAGGGGTCTTAGTATTTAAGACACTCTTTGGTTCTTGGATTTTTGGTAATTTATGTTAAACTATCTATCTTTTCTTTATTGTAATTGTTATTATTGCCTCTTGTTATCTTGAAGCCATTTGTTGTCTTGTTTCTTAGTGTTGTATTCTCCTTGTTTCGTGTGATTATGGGTTTTTTCATATGAGAATTGGTTTTGGAAACACTATGCCCAACATGTTTGATAAAATGCCTGTGATAGTGCGTTTACTATATTATTGGACTTTTAATGAAACTATTGCATGGTATGGTTTGATAATGGAACCCTAAATGGTTTAAATATTTTGGAATGGTTAAATGATAAGGTTTGGTGGTCATGGTTATAGTTAATTAAACTTTCTTGTGGGGTATAAGGGAATCCCCCAAATAAACATATTAATGAACAACTTATGGGGTATATGGGATTCCCCCAAGCAAACATAATAATGGAACACTTGTGGGGTATACGAGATTCCCCCAAGTTAACTTGCTAATTTAATCTATGGGTATATGGGAATCACTTTACATAAAAAGGTTGGCTTAGGATGTTACTTGCAAGCTATAGTCGGTATGACGATACCACTACTTATAGCCTTGGTTAATAATAATAAAATAATGGTTTTGTTGAATGGTAATAGTTTTAATTGGGCAATAATGGAAGGGTGTGATAGCTAACCGTGAAGGTGCGAGTCCAATGAATGAACACTAGAAACTTATATTTGTCGATATAACGGTTAGTCATAGGGACCATATATGATACGATGAGGTACATGAAAATCCTCTAAGTACACTATACATATGTATCATGGAGAGCGTAGGGTACTTGGGAATCCCCTACTGTTATGGTATCTCTAATTCGTGTTGTTATATGTATCGGGGGCCCGTTCAGGGGGTTATACTGGACCCATATAACCCATGTGGGTTCTAGAATGGTTAAGCTACACATACTCAGGTTAATGGTATTAAAGGCATGATAAACCCGGTTCCCTTTCCCGGTATGGTTATATATATGTATGGTTTTTATGTATATAGATGGTTTACTTGGTTTTACTGGATGACCTTGTTTTATCCTTATCCAAAGTTCATGCTAGCGTTCACCCGCTAACCCATTTTTGGGCGGTTGTATCCCCACGTAATGCAGGAATCAGTCGTACTACTCCTTAATCTTAGTAATCGAATTTGGGATCAGCTATTGAATTGAAGTGGTGAGCTTCCATATTTTGGAAGGCTCTATTTTATATCATAGATGTCCTTACATATTTTTATCATTTTATGGATATTGATTTTGTCTATGGTTGAGGGCATGTCCTAACCAGATATTGTTTTTCTTTTGGTTAGAGGTTTTGTCTGACTACTATTGGTTGGAATGGGCAGTGTCGGTATTGGTGTTAACCTTAGTATTAGTATTGGTATAGTAGCTGATACCATTTGACTGAATTTATGATTGTTCTATCCTTTGATGTTATGTTATGGACATGAACTTTGTTTGTATATTGGTTTGGTCATGCTTGTTGGTTAGTAATTTATGGTTGGACTTGTTTGAGTTAGTCACGGTTATAGACCTATCCCAGAGTCTGGGATCGTAATAAATGCTATCTTGTTATACGTTTGGGATTCATTCAACTTAGAGTATGCGTATTTAGAAGTTGGGTTGGGTAACAGGGGTGGTCTCCGGTCCTGGTTAGACTTAGGATGCCTATTACGACAAGGCCTTGGTTCGAATCGTGTCATGAATATAAATGAAGATAAGGAAATCATGTGATCTTATAATCCAATAGTTAGGCCTAAATACCATTAAAAGTATGAAGCAGAGGTTGGACATGCCTTGAATGTGTGATATTTTTGTCATAATATTATTAAGAGTAGTGTTTCTATGAGCAGAATGTGTTGTGGCTTAAGAACCTATAGTCAGTTAGAGTAAGAGTTAAAAAGTAAGATGTGTAATGGTATATAACTAAAGTTAGAATGGTTAGTTAAATGATTGAACGGTTGGCTGATAAAGTATGCTCTTAAACCTACTAATAACTTGAATTTAAGGGTTACTAGATAATAGTGGAATTTATCGGTCTCTACAAAAATAAAAAAGGACCAGATAAGAATGAATTTATAAATGTTGAACTGTAGTTAGACTTCATTTGGTTGAATGTGCACTCCTAAAGTGAATACTTGAATTTGATGAATATGGCTTGATAGTGCTTACTTTAATAAGTCATGGATTGATCTCCGTACATGTTGTAATTGAAGATTATGGATTGATAAGGCCTGGATTATAAGTTGTTGGCTGACCCTCGGGCATACTTGTGATTTCATGTGTTAAAGAATAATCATTGCTTACATGAAATGATGAACTTGAGTTTTAACAAGTACTTAGAGTGTTTGTCTACTTTTTACAATGCATGTTTAAAGGGTGTAATTGTTGAATGATATCTAAGTGTTAATCACATATAATGAGGTCATATTAAAGGTTTATTGGTTGTATAAGTATGGTCTTTTATTCTCATTGTGGTTATGATTGTTGTGATATTTGTTGCTAATTGTAGGATGTATCGATATTTGGATATCTTCACGGGATTTATACTTATTATTGTAGAGTGTACCAATATTTGGACATATTCACAAGATTTATACTCATTATTACTGGATGTACCAGTATTTAGACATCTTCATGGAATTTATACTTATTATTGTGGGATGTATCGGTATTTAGGCATCTTCATGTGATCAATTAATATAAGGTTGGCAGACACTAGATGTTCGGGATTTTTAGTACATGGAAAAGAGCTTGTTTCCTACAGGTTATGGCTAGTGGGTGACCATAAGACCCTTAGCATGTGGTACAAGGTATTGATGAGTTTGATGGTTTCATGGGCGAACTGAGTTATATTATCACTGTTGTTTTGGGTTCCTTGAGTGAACTAGGTTATAATATTGTTTCATATATTTGAGATCCTTGTGTGGTCCAGTTACTTAGTAATATATTGGAATCCTTGTGTGGTCTGTGTAATTACCCTCTGGGTCATTTCTCGATTTTTTTGTGTTTTAAACATTTTTTAGCCTTTCCCCAGTAGCTACAGGTCATTTATGACTTACCAGAATTGTTGGTTTGGTGATTGGACAATTTATTTGGATTTTAGGCTCAATTCCCTATTTTGGAGCTTTCATTGTTAGTGAATTGGCCTCAAAACAGAACTCTTAATAAATGTCGTTAGATGAGAAATCTATCAGCACCATCAGCTCCAGAATATTGATTTTAGGCTGGGGGACCCTTAGTTTTGATCTCGAGGCTTTCAGACTCATTTTGGATTATTGGATAGAATTTGGTTAAAATAGAACTAGGTATGGGATCCACATTTAATTTAAACAATCTTATATGAAAGTTTTTATGGTTACGTTGAGTTTGGAATGTTGAATTTGGCATGGTAGCATAGTTTCTTTGTGCATACAGGGTTTCAAATGAATCCTGATCACCCTGTTGGAGTTTTGTAGGACTTCGAATTTTTGTTGGTTTCCATGATTTGGTGCAGACTCTAATTGTTCCTTGCGATCATCGAGTTTTGCTCATGTCTGTGGAGGGTCAAACTCTTGACCTTCGCGATTGCGGGCCTTCTCCCTCGCGTTCATAATGTAGGACAAGATTTCTCTCCCTCTTCACATTCACAACACCTCTCATCATATTCACGATAGTCTACCTTACTAAGCCTTTGCATTTTTTACGTGTTCCTTGCATTCGCAATAAATAATCCTTCTACATGTTGCGATCAAGGCTAGGGATCCTTGTGCTCGCAATGACTAACCCTTGTGCCTATCTATTATTGCCTTCCCTAATCTTTTCTCATTTTCTATGTCCAATCCACCATTATTAAGCCCTAGGGCTTAAAGAAGAATGAGAAATCATAAGTTGAAATTCGGGATGTGTAGAGGATGTTGAGATGATCATTTCCACTAATTTCTTTGTAAGTCTTCTGCCCAAATTTTCCATCTAATTCTTGTTTTTCCCACTTTTTTACTTACCGTTCAGGGCTGATTTGAGCCCTGATTTATACTCCATTTGCACTCAACTTTTGAGCATACAATCCTTGTCCTTTGAGAAACCTCGTGATGAATTTAATTTTGAAATTTTGTTATTGAGGCTTGCGGGCTCATTTTTTACTTGATTTTGGGCTTGGAGTTTTATATAGCAATATGAATATCGTTTTACTCCTATTGATGTGTAGATTATTTCTCATAGTGTAGTGATATTTTGAGATGGTGGAAAAAAAATAACGATTCATGAATGACTCAAGATTTATGATTCGACATCGAGGTAGGTTTTAGTCTACTTTTCTCTATGAAATTATGTATAGTATTTGCATGCTAGGTAAGGATTATAGGATAGATTGAGGACTCGTATATCATGACAGCTTATTTAGGAAATTTAGTATAGCAATGTGACCCGAACATTAGTATTGGCTATTCATTATGGCCATAGAATCCTACTATCCTTGATTTTAAGTATGTTAACCATAGCTCGATGTTAAGGATCCCTTTAGCATAAGATTTACCATTTGACTTACTAAATCAGACGATATTTCCCCTATTAGATACTTTAGTAACTTTACGCCCTTATTTACCATAGTTTCTCGAGTTATAAGGCTTTATTATGTTAATAATATACTATTGGGCTCGAGGCCAGGTTACAATAACAATTGGACTCCAAATTAGCATCCTATCCTTATAAAGGGCATGTTCTAGTTTATATATGTTAGGCTCTTATGGTTGCATTATTTGGATACTGGTGATAGCATACAAACTTTTAGGCGTATTCATTCTCACTTAGTGGTATGATTCTACCAAACCCTTGAACTTGCTACTATTTCCTAATAAGGGATTTATCCTCATTTTACTCTTTAAAAATAGATTTCTTCTATAGTGGAAATCATACCACCTTATTTAATGAATTATGAGCTTTTAGAACTAAATGTGCTATGTTAGAAATTAGACTGAGATTGATTCTGGTCCATTATTAATCTACTCTTTTACCATACTTTTTACTTCAGTGGATAGAGATCCCAACCCTTTTAATGCTAGTTTGTTGATTTAGTCCCGAACTTGAACTCGGGTAATGAATTTATATATTTATACTCTTTTAGTCTTGGTTCGAGTCCAAGCATTTATTATAAATTTATATCCCTTCGATACTGAATGAAGTAGATTGGCTATGATGAATACTGAAAGTCCTGGTTGGGGACTAGGTAGAGTATACAGATATTTCGAGTCCCCTATTGACCCCTTGGTTCATGATCCACAATGCTGGAGAAGGTGGTCTCCATAGTTCCTTCCATAGCGAGCTACTAAGCTAGAGGATGTGTATACACTTGTTACATTATGGCTCATGAATTGGACATGGTTTTCTATTGATTTATGTTGCATTTATTGATATGCATTGTCTATCACTAGAATAAAAATTTGGTGCTTATATCTAATGACCTTATGATCAAACAACAAGCAGACCAGTATATAAGCTTGGAAAGACAGAAGTCCCAGGTGGATATGAGTGAAGGCCATGAGTCGTATGGTCAAGGTACGACTCATAAGCAGAATTCGTAAAAAGAACAAAAAGTTAAAGCCTCGAGAGATAAGACACAAAAGTGGATACGAGAGTCACGGTACGACTCGTAAGAAGAGCATACGAGTGAATGAGCGAGTCGTACTATATGCCGACATAACTTTTCCTTTTTCATTTTTATTAGGATTTCTAAGTATTTTTGAGATACTATAAATACCCTAGGGTTTATTTTTTATTAGGTTACGTTCTTTAACATCTTTTTGCATGTTATTATACTCTATTACATATTTTACAATTATTCTTGAGATTTTGGGTTTTTATTCAATTGAAGACTTTAGATTCTATTCATCTTATTTTTGCAATTAATTACTTGTTTTCTTCATTGATAATCATGGATTCTTGTATGAACATGAGTGGCTAACTTCCCTGACTAGGATTGTGGGAACCCTAGTGGATTAACCACGTAAGGGAAGTGGTAGATCCATCTATTCTAAAGTAGCTGCATGTATCTTAGTAATCTTCATCATAATTGACCTTAAAGCTACTGCAAAAGCTTGGGGATAGCCTGTATTCGTAAACGTCCTCACAAGGGAGTTTGTGATTGGGAAAAGAGGATTAAGACAGTAATTTGAGATTCACTTCCATCTTATTATTCCACCATCTTATCTAATCAACTCTAGACTCAAAAGGTGAGAGTTGAATTGAAGTCATAGACAAGGAGCAATAAGGCGATGCCCTAAGACTCACAAGGTGAATGGTGAGATTTATCAACCCATTCACAAGTTTGATGATAATACATTGCAAGTCGACTTTACATGTAAAACAGCAGAATAGGTGAGTTGAACAGGAGAAACTTACAGAGTTAAGAAGCCAGGGGGGAAATAGTCATAGTGTTTGTCTTTTATTTCTTACAACCCAATGCATTCAAGTCCGGTTACTACTTGCTGAATACTTCCAAATTCCCCCATTTACTTTTCCGCGCTCTTGTGAATTCCATCAAGTTAAGCAACTATTAAACATTTTCCCTATGGGTTCAACCTTAACCTAGTTGGTTTACTATATTTTGGCATTGATCGCAACATAGTTCTTTGGAGGTTAGTTTTGGGTGACATCAAATTTTGGCATCGTTGCTGGGGGAGATGGTGTAATTTGTTGATTGAATTTGATGAAGTTTGCAGGTTTTATTTTCCGTTTGTGATTTGGCATACGCCGGTGTATGTCAAATACTAGGAGAAGAGGCAATCCCTTACTCCATTTTGATCCAGAGCCGGAAAGAATCCTTCAAACACCACGAAGAATGGTAGAGCAAGTTCGTGATGGTGTTCCTATTGGGGTTCAAGACCCTCATAATGTTCCTCCTCCCCACCTGTTGATCCACAAAATATTTTTGACAGATAGATGGAATAACTATTTGCAAGAACAGCTAAGGAAGCTAGATTAGGTGAGGAAGCACGGTTAGATAAAGAGGCTAGGGCAGCCCAGCCAGCAGTGCTAGCCAGAGCAAGACAAGTGCCTGCATAACATGTTATAGTTCAAAGAGGCAGAGCTCTGATGATTCCTCTTATCAGCATCTTCAACCATATGATGAGGAGGAATATATAGGATATGTTGAACCTGCTGAGACAAGATCTATCATCCCCCTGCTCCACCACCCAATGTAAAATTTGACATTACCAGTGTTATGATCCAATTGCTAAATCTGAAGGGTGCTATTGCTGCAAGAATTTGATTTCTAGGTCAAGGATAGAAAAGGCACTAAGAATCAAGTTGCAGATTATTTATCTAGACTTGAGGAGGAAGCTATATAGAATGTTGAAGGCTGATGAGAGATTGATGACAGTTTTCCAGATGAGCAATTATTAGCAGCTTCCTAAGATCTAATTCTATGGTTTGAAGACTATGCAAATTATCTAGCAAGTGATCTAATCTTGGAATATATTTCCTTACAGTAGAAAAAGAATTTTATGCATGAAGTAAGGAAATTTTTTTGGGATGAGCCACTTTTATTCAAAATTTATGTGGATGGGATTATTTGTAGATGCATACCTGGGTGGAGATGATAAGTATACTTGAGGCTTGTCATTCTTCGCCAGTTGGGGGTCATTATGGAGGAACCCGCACAACCTGTAAAATCTTACAATGTGGGTATTATTGGCCAACAATCTATAAAGATGCACATGATTTTTCTTCTGTTTGTGATCAAGGTAACATCTCTAGACGCCATGAACTTCCTATGACTCCTATCTTATAGGAATTATTTGATGTATGGGGTATAGACTTCATGGGTCCTTTTATGAGTTCGTTTGGCATGAAATATATACTTGAGACTATGGATTATGTTTCTAAATAGGTAGAAACAATTACACTCCCTATTAATGAAGCACATAGTGTCATTGCATTCTTAAAAAAACATATTTTTTCTCGATTTGGCATACCACATGCTATTATTAGTGATGATGGGCTAAATTTTTGTAGCTGTCTATCCAAAAGTCTACTTGAGAAGTATGGAGTGAAACACAAGGCGACAACACTTTATCATCCGCAAACTTATGGATAAGCTGAGGCGTCCAATAGAGAAATTAAGTCCATCTAGTCAAAGACAGTAAATGTCAACTGGACTGATTGGCCATGAAAGTTAGATGATGCATTATTGGATTACCGCACAACTTTCAAGACACCCATTGATGTTTCTCCTTGTCAGTTGGTGTATGGTAAGGCTTGTCACTTTCCTGTTTAACTTGAATATAAAGCATTATGGGCTTTGATGAAGCTAAATTTTTAGTGGCAAGATATAGCCAATTCAAGGATGAACAATATGAATGAGTTGGATGAATTCCAACTCTGGATATATGAAAGTTCTACATTTTACAAAGAAAATATGAAGCTGCATCATGATATTAAGAAGAGAATATTTAAAAAAGATGACCAGGTATTACTCTACAACTCAATACTTTGCTTGTTTTAGGTAAGTTGAAGTCTAGATAGTATGGTCCCTTTACTATGCTAAGAGTGTTCCCATATGGTGTTTTGCAATTGAAGCAAGATGGTGAAGCCCCATTCAAGGTTAATGGGCAAAGAGTAAAGCACTACATGGGTAAAACTAGGTAAATAAATGTGATTTTTAAAATGGACCTTGGTGAAGTCTGAGAAACCAAGGCTACTACATCATGCCATGACGTTAAATCAAGCACTGCATGGGAGGCAACCAATAAGGCTAGTTGGTGAAATCCGAGTATCCAACTTAGCCATGTCGTGCTGCAACGTTGAATCAAGCGTTACGTGGGAGGCAATCTATGTTTTTGTACTTATTTATTTATAGGGTAATTGTTTGCTCAGTGTGCAGGGCTAAAGATTACAGAAAAAAGCCAGAAAATTCAAGAAAGTAAGTCATACAGACTCTTCACGATCGTACCTTCAGGGTACGAATCATGAGTAAGACTCATAAGGACCTGGGAGATAATTTAAAATCCGGTAAAAATTTCTAGAGTCTTTGTGACTCTCAGAATGAGTCATACCCTTAAGGTACAACTCGTCACATGGAGCCGAATCGAATTCAAAACCTAGGTAAGGTTCCAGGTCTTTAAGAATAGAAGAAAAGACCTATAAGCCTGGGTACGAGTCGTACACATGAGTCATACCTAAGCTTACCATGTCGGGGATTGCGGGTCAACCCGACCCAACAATCAATTTAAAAAAAGAATTAGGGCACCGATACAGGTACCCAAAACCCAAATCTCCTCTCAACCAAAAATACCTTCATCTTTGATCAGTTTTTAAGCTCTGGAAGTACGATTTTACTTTAAATCACATACCAACTCACTCAAATTCTCCCACACTGTACGAATTAAGCATTACTTTGGGAAAGAAAATAACAAACTAAAAAAGCCTACATCTCAACTACTCAAGTAAGTTCTTTCTCACAAATACTCTTTATTTCAAGTTGAAATTGCTAATATGAGATAGTTAAAACTTGTTTTAAGTTGAATATGCTTGAGTGTTGCCATTTGGAACCCTAGTCTTAGGAGTTAAGTTGAAAATAGGTATTGGGGTATAACTTGAAATGTTATATGGAAATTTTATGTTTTTTTGACTGATTTAGGGATGAAATTATTATCTAAAGTAGAGGGTAGTTTAGGAATTTTGAATTGGAGTCAACTCTAAATTTAAACTTCTATGTTGCAGTGGATACGAGACTCTTTATGAATCATTCGCAAAAGTAACGAGGTCATAACGAGACTCGTACCTACTGACAACATAGAAGTCTAACTGAGTGTAGACTCTGGTATGGATACGACTTGCCTAAATGAGTCGTATCCAAACCATACGACTCGTACACTTAAGTTGTTAGGACTTCGGTAGATATGATATATTAGAGGATTGTTTTTGGACTGCTTATGACTGTTGGTAATGAGTCTAACCTTGTCTGTACGAGTCATTTAGAGGTTTTATAAGTAGTTTAGTGAACAATCATCTATGCACTGTTTAGCATACGACTCGATCATATGAGTCGTACCTAGTTGATATGACTCTTACCCCCAGTCATACCTTGTACATATCATGCACACTGATATTTATTTTCTTGTTTTTGATTTTTTTTCTTATTTAATTACTAATGTATGTGTACATTCAGGTGTAATGCCTCTATAAGGTGCATCAGCTTCAAATAAGTGGCAAAAAAAGAAAAGAAAAAGGCAAAAACCTCAAATTCTGAGTCCACTGAGTCATTGAGCAGTAGCGGTGTCATAGTAGAAGTCCAAATTAAAGGATAGGTCAAGCCATGGGACTAGAGAAAGGCTTGAGAAAATAAAGTAGTTACCTCGAAGGATACTCTTTTACGGGGGCCAAAGATGAAAAACTGGAGCACCTCCCCTCCTCTCTCACCTCTACCTTCAAAGGTAGAAGATGATATTGAGTCTTGTTCTAAATATGTGAGCTTGGAGAATGATAGTATAGAGGAAGTGGATGCTACTCTGATTGATCGATAGGACCCTCTACCAAGTCTTATACTTGCTTCAGTGCCCATCGTTGAACGGTGGGGGTACTTCGATATACAGGCTATATATAATAACTGTTTGAGCAAACTCCAGAATGAAAAAATCAAATAGAGTCTGTACCTTAAGCAGAGATTGATTACTATGAGGATGACTGAGGTGCCCCAGTTTGTGGAGTGATTCAAATAATATGGGTTCGAGTGGATGACCAGAGCTTTCAGCAAATACAGTGTATCATTGGTCCGAGAGTTCTATGCGGTGTACAAGAGAGAGTTGCAGCGATAATATCCATAGGGCCAACTGTGAAGAGGTGGTGACCCTGTTGCCTCGAATGAAGTATGTGGGTCAACATATCCCCATGTACAATTTCCAGATTCTTATACAGATTTAATTATCAGCCTTCAGTGAACACTGGTGAGATGAGTTACAAACTTGAGGAGATGTAAAAAATAACTAGGAAGTAGATGGGAATGAAGGACAAGATTGGTCATTTCAGGTGGATTGCCGGCTTTATAACGGAAAATAGTGAGAATGCTATTTGGGTAGTCGGAGGCCCAGGAGTGGTCTCCCAAAAGATAGAGAAGAATAAACTCAACTTTGAGGCCAAGGCATGGTGGACACTAGCCTGACACCAGTTGTGTCAACTACTATGGACAATGGTTGAACCTAGTACGTGCAACTTTGATAAATAGGCTTTTGGCCAGTTATCGAGCTGTAGGTGGAGAAAAATTATTGTTGGCGTATCCATATTTGATCACACAGTTGTGTTTGGCTGCGGAGGTGTAGGAGCTCCCGGGTATTGATGAGATAATAGATGCCACAAAAACCACTGACTTGGGGCTGACCAAAGACGCAACCAACCTATTGGTCAGGCAATCACGAAGAGGAGAAGACATGTTAGCAGAGATATACCGATAGAGCAATCAGACTGAGGCTGCTGAGACTACTGATGCTACTGAGGTGGGTGGACAACTGAGACCGCATAATGCCCCACCTCTGATGCAGTCTGTACCACCTTGGCTAAGAGCTATGCCATCTGGGTTTATTATCATTAAACAGGTCATGTGGACTAAGGTGATGATGAGATTGGGTATATTGAAGGCCAAGGTCCGAAATATGGAAGAGGGTGTAAAGCCCTGGGTTGATACTCAGTTGAAAAACCAAGATCGATGGGTACAGAGTTGACTAGACACTTTTGAGTTGAAGATCAATCGACAGTTGGGTAACGGCCAAATCTCAGATATTACGGAGGTCAAGTCGGAGGTGGAAAAGATAAAGAGAATGGTCAGCAAGCTATGCGACAGACCTATTATCCTAGAGCTCGAGGTCACGACTACTATGCCCGAGGTCCATGTTGATAATATTTGGGCTATTCTAGACTCGGTAGAAGAGATTCAAGCAGTAGAATAGACCTAAGAGAAAAGAAGAGACAAGAAAGAAAAAGGTGTGTTGAGAAGGAAGAAATTAGAAAGGCTAAGAGAGATAGCCTACAGACTGAGAAGGACTGGCAGGTTAGAGTCCAGGAGATCCATTCTGGATCTAGGAGTTTGACACTGGCTATTGACGTTACTAAGGGGGACGATGTTGTGCCCTCCAACTACTGATGCGGAGCTAGTCCCAACAATTGATGGAAAGACAACTGATGTTGGTGGGACTTGCTCTGAGGGCCTATAGACTGATATTGCTTGATCTAACGCCTTGATCACCCATGTATGTTCTTAATCTCGTGTACAATTTTTTAGATGCACTAGGAACAGTGCATGAGCTTTAAGTTGGGGTGGGTGGTGTACCAAAGGTCACCACGGGCTATACTTGTCATGTTTCAAAGCCCGTGGCCACAATCTGGAAAAATTAAAGAAATGAAATAGATGAAATAGGAGGATAATAAGTATCTGTGGCAGTTGAGTGTTTTGAATGACTATGCTAAAAATTTTGTGCTGAAAAATTAATACCCCTCTTCCTAAATTTTTGTGTGAACCATGCAATCATGTATATATGTGTGTGAGAAAACTGTGAATCTAATAATATCATTAGGATTATGAATAGAATAACTATCGCAAAAATTTTTATAACTGGATAAGTAGTGCCTAGTAATGTAACCTTGTGCGAGTGTGTGTGATGTATTACTGAGTTCCCGATGTTTTAGAATCTAGAACTTGCCAAGTTGTTTTTACCTAGGTCTAGGATAGTCAAGTATGATATGATCATAGGTTTTTTGTAAGTTCAACTGATCCTAAATTCCCAAACCAAATGAATGAATCCCTTTGATCCAAATATTTGAGCCTTAATTGACCAATTTTGTTGTTTATACCAATTTCACCTGCCCATTTCTATAATGAACCCATTTTGGCCCTGGTCTTCCCTGGACACTGTTCACCTTAACTCAGGCAAATTGCTTAAGTTGAGGGTGACTATTATAGGGGTGCATAGGAAAAATAAGTGTAAAGAAAGAAATGTGTAAGAAAAGAATGAAACGGATAGGTGCGGTGAAAATAAAAAAACAAAAGAAAAAGAAAATGGCACCTGGTCCAAGATGTATACGCTTTAAAATAAAAAAGGAGACATAAGAGAGGAAATAAAATAAAAAGATAAAGTGGTAAATAAGTGGACCCCGAAAGATGGGTAGTGTCAAGGAGGCTAAGTCACAAAATAAATCCCAAAAAGATACCATATCAGCCTCTAACCTACATCACAATCTAAATAAAGTCATTTAGTGATCCTACCTCGACTGTTCAAAAACCTAGGAAGAGAGCATATGAGAAAATATATGGTATTTTATATACACCGGTCGACACTTCTTTGTGAGAGAGAGCATTGTTTGCTATAACCCTGAATAAATTGCTTAATCTTAGCTAAGAGTTAATGGGATTTATTTGATTGTGAGTGCATATGGGGTATGTTGGTAGCTTGCTAGGTTGTTCGGCAAGTGTGATTTGTATATGCTTAGTTGTCTGTTACTAATGTAATGCCATCATCAGATTCCTGTTTGATATGCCATGTACTGTATCGTATATATAGTTGGTTCTTTAAATTTTGAAATTAGGAGGGGAAATAAATTTGTTGAAAATGGAATTGAAAGGTCACTTCCATAGGTATCTTAGGATCTTCCTATTTAAGCACCATTTTGTTTTATGATAGTTTGATTTATGCTTGCCCGAGGACATGCAAAAGTCTAAGTTGAGGGTGTTGATGTGACATGAAAACACGATACTTTTGATGCTTAAAACCATGAATTTATGCTTAGACTTGGGTTGTTTTAGGGGATATGATGTGCTTTTGTGGTTATTGTAAGTAAATAAGTCAATATAAGTATTGGATTGAAATTAGAAGTAAAATACCTGAGAAGACCAAGTCGTAGAAGATCCCTCACGAATTGTTAACACCTTATATGACTCGGCGGCTAACTCGTATGAATAATAGAAACCAAGGTCAGGAAGAAAAACCAAGTGTAGAGAAGATACGACTGAGAGTACGAGCTGTAAGATGAGGGTACGAGCCGTATCATGAAGTCATACAAAGTGTAAAACCCAAGGAAGTAAATCAGAATTAAAGTGTCAGAAGAATACGAGTCGGATGTCTAAGTATGACTCGTATGATCAAACAACATACAGGCCACTGTCCAAGCTTAGAAAGACAGAAGTCCCAGATGGTTATGAGTTAAGGCCACGAGTCGTATAGTCAAGGTTGACTCGTGAGAAAAATAGTTATAAGAAGAGCAAAAAGTTAAATCCTTGGGAGATCAGACACTTGAGTGGATACAAGAGGCATAATACGACTTGTAAGAAGAGTATATGAGTGAATTAGCGAGTCGTACCATATGCCAACATAACTTTTCCTTTTCCATTTTATTAGGATTTCTAAGTATTTTTTAGATACTATAAATACCCTTGGGTTTATTTTTTTATTAGGTTATGTTGTTTAACATTTTTTTGCATTTTATTATACTCTTACATATTTTACAATTATTCTTGAGATTTTTGGTTTTTATTCAATTGAAGACTTCAGATTCTATTCATCTTATTTTGTGCAATTAATTACATGTTTTCTTCATTGATAATAATGGATTTTTGCATAAACATGAGCGACTAACGTCCCTGACTAGGGTTGTGGAAACCTTGGCGGATTAACCACGTAAGGAAAGTGGGAGATCCATTTGTTCTAAAGTAGCTGCTTGTATCTTAATTTTCTTAATCATAATTAACCTCAGAGCTACTGTAGCATCTTGGGGATAACTTGTATTCGTACACATCCTCACAAGGGAGTTTATTATTGGGAAAAGATGATTAAGACTGTAATTTGAGATTAATTTCTATCTTATTATTCTGCCATCTCATCTGATCAACTCAAGACTCAAAAGGTGAGAGTTGAACTAAAGTCATAGACAAAAATCAATAAGGACGCCCTGAGACTTACAAGGTAAAGGGTGAGATTAATCAACATGTTCACAAGACTTTTGATAATGCATAGCTTGTCGACTTTACATGTAGCACGACAAAATAAGTGGGTTGATTCCATCAAGTTAAGCAACTGTTCAATATTTTCCCTTTGGGTTCAAACCCAACCTAGTTGGATTACTACATTTGCTATCGACCGCAACGTACTTATTTGGAGATTAGTTTTAGGCGACACCACCTTAGTATGTCGGGAGATTCGAGTCCCCTATGGTGCATATGTACATCCTTTGGTTTATACGACTACATGTACTAGGCCCTTCCAGCTGCGAAAGAGCCTTCTTATGATGGTTGAGCTACACAGTCAAGGCTAAAGTCTTAAAGTACATGCTAAGCCTTGGTCCCTTTTCCTAGCAAATTATTTATGTATGTATATGATAATGTTCATATAGTTTTGCATTGACTCTTGACTCGACATTTTTTTTCTATATCCATGAGTTTTATGCTAGTGATCAACCTGATTAACCCACTAACTATCTCTGGACGTTGTATCCCCATACGATGTAGTCATTGGAGATACTTCTACTTTTCCTATGCAGTGATTAGGTGGATCAACTCATTTCATCGGTCGTATAGTGAAGTGGTGAGCTTTCATTCTCTAAAAAACTTAGACATTTCATCAGTTTCTATTTCATAGATTAGAATTAAGAGTTCACATTATCATTAACATTGTCATTGTCATTATCTGGCTCGAGAGCATATCCCGACACTTTATTGATTTTTGTTTTGTTAGAAGGCTTTGTGGATTACTGTTGACTTGGGTGATATTGGTAGGTTATTTTTGGTCGATTATCGGTTATTGGTCATTGAAATGTTTTAAACTCCTTGAGATAATCTTATTCTACCTTATTGGACTTGAGATACCCATTACGGCCAGGCCCCGGTTCAGGTTATGACAAAGTTGGTATTAGAGCCTAGGTTTTGTGTTATTGGGTGTCCACAAACTCATGTTAAGTAAAGTTTTTTTTATGGGTGTGTGGCACGCTACATATATAAGGAAGAGGCTATGAGGCATTTAGAAATTTTTCTCTTTCTTATTGTTCTATTTCATGCTATAGAGTCTAATATCTTGAAATCTCATCTAATTTTCGTATGTTCACTTTTTAGATCATGTCTCTTAGAAGATCTGATGCTTGTAGAAACTCTTCCATCCCGTCTAAGGACAATATTGATGGAGCTCATGCTACTTAGGATTTCAGACCCGATATAGAGCTTCAACTCTTGATTATACTGCCCCATGTGGAGTTCCACCGGTTCCCCCTAGCCTTTTCAGACACCTCAAACTAATGTGTCTAATGTTGAGTTTCTTGAGTCGATCCATTTTGTTACCCATTTAGTGACCTCTCAAATTGAGCATATTTCTTTTATTGCTCTATTTTCTAAGGTCACTAGAGTTGGTCAATTTGTGAGGTTGAGTTTTTGCACTTTCACTGGTTCAAAAATTGAGAAAGATCCTTAAATTTTCATTAATGAGATTGAAAAAATTTTTCATGTGATGCATGCTACTGACTTGAAGGGTGTAGAGTTCTCTGCTTGTTAGTTAAAGGATGTGACATATCTGTGGTATGAGAAATGAGACCAGTCTAGGGGTGATGATGCTGAGTCCTCTTTGTGGGATGAATTATCTAGTGTTTTTCTTGATCTCTTCTTTCCTCAGGTGTTGAGAAAGTGAAGGTTGAGCAATTCATGAATTTGAAGCAAGGTAGGATGACAGTGAAGGAGTATGCCTTAAAGTTTCGTTAGTTGTTGTGATATTCTCTAGAATTAGTGTTTATTATGAGGGCCAGAATGTGGACGTTTTCTTCTGAGTTGTCTCGAGATTTAATCTTGGAAAACAAGGGCTCCTTGTTAAATAAGGATATGAATATCTCTAGGCTTGTGGTGTATATGCAATAAGTGGAAGATAAAAAGAAGAAGTAAGCAGGGGTGAGTGAAAGATAGAATAAGAAGTTTTGGTTTTCAGATCAGGGTAGAGGTCAGCAACAGAGTGGTAGAGATAGTAGAAAATGGTTTTAAAAAGTGGGGTAATTCTTGTTCTTACTCTACGGCTAGTGCTCCTTATCTAAAGCCATCGGGTGATCGTCTTTTTCAAACTAGTGTTGGTCCCAGGGCATGGGGTGCCCAGCCTCAGGCTAGTGGGGCTCAATAAGCTCCACCATGTTCCCCTTGTAGATTTTATGGTTAGGTGAATTATGGAGTTTGTGAAGAGGGGAGGAAAAAGTGCTTTTAATATGGTAAAATTGGTCATATACAGAGGAATTGTCCTTCTAAGGTTGCTCTTAGGGAAAATAAGATCCCAGTTTCTATTTTTCAGCTCCTACACCAAAAGGTGCTACTTCTTCTTTTAGCTCTGACATTAGTTGGAACCATTTGTACGCTCTTGCCACTCGGCAGGATTCTAAGGTATCCCCCGATGTTGTTATTGGTATGCTTACACTTTTCTCTCACAATGTATATTATCTACTTGATCTTAGGTCTACCCCCTTTTATGTGACCTCTTATGTGGCTGTTTATTTTGTTTTTGATCCTGAGTGTATTTTAGATCTTTTCTTTGTGTCCACCCCGATAGGGGACTCCATTATAGCTAGGAGGATCTATCGGGGTTGTGTGATGTCAGTCTGTGCTTAGGATACCTTAGTAGATCTGATAGAGTTGGACATGCTAGACTTTGATATGATTTTAAGGATGGATTAGTTACATTCATGCTATGCTTGATTGCCTGACCCAAAGGGTCAGTTTCTACTTCCCTTATGAGCCTGTGATCGAGTGGGAAGGTAATTCCTTAGTGCCTAAGAAAATGTTCATTTCGTATCTTAGAGCCCAAAAATTAATTTCCAAGGGGTGTCTCTACCTTCTAGTACAAGCTAAGGATTCTAGATCCGAAGGTTCTATTTTGTAGTTTGTCCTTATGGTCTGTAATTTTTCCAGGGAGTTCCCTGATGATCTTCCTGTTGTTACTACCATTAGGGAGATTGATTTTGGGATTAATCTTCTTTCTAATATTTATCCTATTTCTATCCCTCCTTATAGAATAGCCTTGACTGAGTTGAAAGAACTCAAGGAACAGTTGAAAGATCTTCTAGATAAGGGTTTTATTTGCTAGTGTTTATCCTTGGGGTGCTCCAGTTCTATTGTACATAAGAAATATGGGTCATTTTGGATATGTATAGATTACTGCTAGTTGAATAAGGTGACTATGAAGAATTAGTATCCTCTTCCTATAATTGATGATCTCTTTGATCAGCTTTAGGGTGCTAATTACTTTTCCAAGATTGATTTTTAATCGGGTTACCATCAGTTGAAGATTAGGGAAGTGGATATCCCTAAGACTGCCTTCCAAATTCGGTATGGTCATTTTGAGTTTTTGGTGATGTCCTTTCTTTGACTAATGCCTCACTGTCATTCATGGATCTTATGAACTGGGTATTCTGCCAGTCCTTGGATTTTTTCATAATTATGTTTATTGATGATATTTTGGTGTATTCCAAGAGTGAGTGAGATCATATCGATCACCTTCGCTTTATGTTTGAAACCTTAAAAGATTAGTGGTTGGATGCAAAATTCTCAAAGTGTGAGTTCTGGTTGAATATTGTGACCTATCTAGGTCGTGTTATTTCTATTGAAGGGATCATGGTAGATCCACAAAAAGTTGCAGTGGTTAAAAAGTGGCCTAGACCCATGACTCTAATCGACATTTAGAACTTCTTGGGTTAAGCTAGTTATTATAGAAGTTTTATAGAAAGCTTCTCTTCTATTGCAGCCCCATTGACTAAGTTGACCCAGAAGAAGGTAAAGTTTTTGTGGTCAGATGCTTATGAGGGTAGCTTCGAGAAGTTGAAAAATAAGTTAACTTCAGCTCTAGTTCTGACTATACCAGAGGGTACTAATGGTTTGGTTGTTTGTTGCGATGCATTCTAGGTGAGACTGAGTTGTGTGTTGGTATAGCGTGGCAAGATGGTTGCATATGCTTCTAGTAAGTTAAAGGTACATGAGAAGATCTATCCAACTCATGATTTGGAGTTGATGGATGTGCTTTTTGCTTTAAAGATTTAAAATCACTATTTGTATGGAGTCCATGTTGACATCTTCTCAGACCATAAGAGTTTGCAATACGTGTTCAACTAGAAGGAGTTGAACCTTAGGCATAGGGGATGACTTGAGTTGATCAAAGACTATGACATAAATGTTCATTATCATCCAGGTAAAGCTAATGTGGTTGCTGAAGCTCTTAGCAGGTTATTTATGGGAAGCTTATCTCATATGGATGAGGAGAAGTGAGAGTTGGTGAAGGATATTCACTGTTTGGCTGATCTTGGAGTTTATCTCTTGGACTCTGGGATTGGCTGTATGATTGTACAAGAGGTAGCGAAGTCATCTCTTGGTGTTTAGGTAAACAAAAGGCAGGTCTTAGACCCTATCTTAATGGTTGTCGAGATTGGTGGTGATGATATCGTGAGGTACCAAGGCAAATTATGCGTCGTATATGTTGATGGGTTGAGAGAGAAAATTTTGGTTGAAGCTTATGAGTCGAGGTATGATATATCATATTTTAATGATGATCAGCTGATAACAAGGGACCAGGTCCCTGGGTCTTCAAATTACTTTATCCTATTTTGATGGTGAGCAGCTGACAATAAGGGATCAAGTCCCTGGGTCTTTATGAGTTTAGTCCAGCTGTCACTGTCCTGTGTAGTTTTGTCTTTTAGTATAACAAACTGCATAGGTGAGCTTGTACCTATCGGGACACCTGGCCCAATATAATTTCTACCCTAATCATTATTTCTCTATAAAAGGAAAATATGCTTCTTAATTGAACAGTTTTTGCAATTTGATTGTTCCAAAGAGAAATAGGCAAAAACTCAAATATCGCTTAAGTCCTAAACCTTTTTGTGATGAGAGTGTGTGTGTTCTTGAGTTGAGTCTAGTATTGTAATTTAATTACTTGTGTTATAAGAGTAATGTTTTCATTGTTTTCTTTGAGAGTGCTTAGGTAGAGCTAGTTGAGTTAAATATTGATTAGAGTTAATCAATATTGAAGTGAGTTCTTGGCAGAGTTGTCAAGGTAGGCTTGTAGTAGAGTTATTACAAGTTGGTGGTGCCTAGAGTTAGGTTCAAATCGAGTCTTTGATCAAGAGGTTGATTATAGTGGATTGTTGAGTGCTTGTAAGGGCAAGTCATGGTTTTTCCTCCCTTGAGAAAGGAGGTTTCCACATCAAATCTTTGTGTTCTTGAAATTCCTGCAAAGTTTTAGCTTTCCTACTGCTTTACTATGTTTTTGCCGTGACTGATTTTAAGGGACCTGGTCCCTAATTGTTTAGTACAACCATCATATTTCAATAATTAGTATCAGTGCAAGGTCACTCTAAAAGGTTCATACCTAGTGCGATTTATTTATCATGGATGCTCACCTACTCTGGAAGAAGGGCAATCTACTACTAGACACCCCGATTTAATGCACAGTACTATGGGTGGTGGAAATGTTTCACTTTATTATGACCGAGGACAGTGAGCTGATGGATATGATACTTGGTTGTCCTCATATTCTTGTTAGAGAAGTCAAAGAAGTAGACATAACAAAGATGGTTGTCAAAATTAGGAGAAAGTTTGATGATAAGATCGAAAGAAAGTTGAGAAGTATTACAAGGCAAAGAAATTGCTTGTTTGTGGCATTGGACCTGATGAGTATAACATGATTTCTGCATGTGAAAATGCTAAAGAAATTTGGGATCGCCTAAAGACAGCCCATGAGGGAACAAATGATATTAAGGATTATAAAGTTGACACGCTAACTACTCAGTATGAAACCTTCACCATAAAAGAAGGAGAGATAATTCAAGAAATGCATACAAGATTCACTTCTATCACAAATGAGCTACACTACTTAGGAGAAGTGATCCCTTTGTATAAGCAAGTGAGAAAAATTCTAGGTGTTCATCCTAAGTCCTGGGAAAGAAATGTGGATGCTATTACTGAGGAAAGAAACCTAAAGACTCTCACTATGGATGAATTAATTAGTAATCAATAAAGAATTATGAGCTCAAGAAGCAGTAAGGATAAGAGAAGAAGGAAGCAAAAGGGAAAAATCTCTGGCACTGAAGGCTTCAAACTCTGATTCAAGTGAAGAAGACATTGATGTTGCCTATTTGGCAAAAAGAATTGTTAGAGCTATGAAGAGAAGCGGTCAGTTTCAAAGAAGAGGAAATAGCAGTAAAAAGGGTGGCAATGTATCACAAATATGGAGGTCCTGAGCATTTTGTTAAGGATTTCCCAATGCACACAATGGATTATTAGGAATATCTCTAGACTAGAGGTGACAAATGAAAGAATAGGGACCACGTCCCTGTAAAATCATGAAGAAAGGCTGCAACTGATTATGTAGTAAGACAGGCTCTAGCAATGTGGAGAGATTCCTCCAGTGAGTTTGATAAAGCTGAAAAGGCTGAAGATGTGTCCATGCTGGCTGTTGAGGAGTGTGAAGTTGCCTATGATTCCTTGTTTGCTCTCATGTCAAACACTAAAGATGAAGAAGAAAATATGGTAACTTTCTGACATTAAGGAAAATTTAAATAACTACTCTATTAGTATGATAATAAAGCTATCAAATGTGTTGATTGATTCTGTATGTGAACTGACTATTGAGAAAAATTCTCTAGAAGAGAAAGTAGAGAATCGAGAGCTTGAATTAATTACTTTAACTCTCCATATATTTGAAACAAAAAAATAGTTTGCTACATTAAAATCTAATAATTTGAGTTTTTGAGTCAACTGGAGAAAGTAAATGATTTTGATGATAAAGGGAAGAAAAAAGCTTTAAAGCGTAAGATTGAGCTTGAATATAAATTGAGGGATTCCCAAAAGCACCTTATGAATGCCCTCCATAAGAATGAAGAGTTAGATAGGTATCTAGTCCATCTAAGGAAAAAACTTAACAAATTACTAAAATAGACCACATCCTCACAAATTTTTTCTAATCTAACTGGTCAAAGTGTCAATAATGGTAAAGGGCTTGGATTTCAACACAATAGCCAATCACTTGGGTCTCATGGGAAAACTGTTTATGGTATTAGAAATAGGGTTCACAAACCTCTATGTACTCATTATAGAAGAGATGGACACTTGAAGCAAATCTGTCAGTATTGTCTTAGAGTTAGAATGAGTAGTACTAATTACATCCAACAGGAGAAATACTATCGTAAGGGTTTCATGCCCTTGAAAAATATAAAGAAGAATTCTATATCTAGATGGGCCAAGAAAAATTTGACCACACCTTTGTCATCCTATTGGGAACTTAAACTTAAGTGGGTTCCCATATCTAACAAATACTGTGTTTGCAGGTAGGCAGAGGGAAATGCAGTCAGAACTGGTTTATGGATAGTGGATGTTATGATAGAGAGGAATGACTGCTTTCTTTCTCTCAAGTCACTTCCAAGTGGAGGTGTCTCTTTTGGAAATAGTAAAATGGGATATATTCATGGTGTGGTAAATATTAGAAAATCATCTGATCAAGCAATAAAATATGTGTACTATGTGAATGGCCTTAAGTACAGTCTTCTAAGTATTTCTTAAATATGTGACAAAGGTAGTGAGGTCATTTTTAGCTGATGGATATGTGTCAAGCTTGAAATCTTGGAAAGTTATTCTCAAAGACAAGGGGATAAAAAATATACTTGTAGCTGATTTAGAGTCTGTGGCTGATGGGGAATTAACTTACTTAAGTGTTCAAAGTGAAGATGCTGACTCATGGCACAGAAGGATGGGATATTTAAGTTCTTCTTTGTTGAACAAGTTGAGTTCAAGGGACCTAATCTGTGGCATGCCAAATCTGAAACTTCTAGATAACAAGGTTTGTAATGCCTGTCTTAAGGGCAAACAAACCAAGTCTTCTTTTATGCTAAGGAAATAGGTGTGTACTTTTAGACCCCTAGAGATACTCCATACCCCTAGATTTGATCATGAAACTGAATTTGAGAACTCCCAAGTTGTAGGCTTCTATGCTGAAAATGGAATCAGTCATAACTTCTCCGCTTCAAAGACTCCTCAGCAAAATAGAGTAGTTAAAATAAAGAATAGAACTCTCAGGGATTGCTAGGACCATGCTAAATTATAGTAGGCTTCCAAAGAATTTTTGGGCTGAAGCTATAAACACTGCTTTCTATGTAACAAATATGTGCTTGATTAGATCACTCCTGAACAAGACCCCATATGAGCTTGTGTTCAATAAAAAGCCTAATCTTGACTACTTCAAACCTTTTGTGTGTAAATATTTTGTTCTAAACAATGGAAAGAATGATATAGGAAAGTTTGACTCTAAGAGTGATGAAGCAGTATTTGTGGGCTATTCCTCAACGAGTAACACATACAGAGTTTTCAACAAAAGTACTTTGCGCATTGAAGAAAGTGTGCATGTGGTCTTTGATGACTTAAGAAAGCTAATGAATCCAGGTGATGGTAAGAAATTAGAAATTGAAGAACTCATTTCTATTCAGAGGGATGATATTACTGAAGATAATAGTCAAAAGGTAAATGATGCAGATGAGATTGATGAATGTGATGGTGATCCTAGATCTCAATCATAGAACCCAACTTTAATTGAAGAATAATAGGAAAGATCTAGTCAAACTCCCCAGGGAACTGGTCCCAGTGGAACTAATCTCAAAAGGTCAAACTAGAGGCACAAATATTCTCATCCACTTGTGAATCTGACTACACATTTGGAATCTAGAGTCAAACAAGTGCTCAAGCCAGGAATTCCATGGCATTCTAAGCATTCCTATTCTAAATTGAACCTAAAAATGTGAAAAAAACTCTAAAATATGCTAACTAGTTCAATGCAACACAGGAGGAGCTTCAACAATTTGAAAGAAGTAAAGTCTGGCACCTGGCCCACATACCTATTGACAAAAAAATTATTGGGACTAAGTGGGTGTACAGAAATAAGTAGGATGAACAAGGAACTATCAACAAAAATAAAGCAAGGATGGTTATTCAAGGGTATAACTAGGAGAAATGAATTGATTATGATGATACATTTTCCTCTCTAGAAAGGATAAAGGCTATAAGGATTATTATTGCTTTTGCTACCTATATAGGGTTCAAACTCTTCCAAATGGATGTCAAAAGTGCATTTCTAAATGGAAAATTCAAGGAAGAAGTCTATGTCAAACAACCTCCAGGTTTTAAAGATATGGCTATTTAAAGTAACTAAGCTTCCTTGATACTACACTACTCTTGTGTGGTCCCACCTCTTAGCCTTTTTCTATTTTTCATTCATTCTTGATCACACACTTTCCGAATGAGTACGATCTTCTTAACACTTAGTGCTTTCTCTTCACCATCTTTTTCTTTTGCTTATTCTTTTTCTACCGCATCAGGATTTTAAATTCTTTTTCTTTTTAATCAAGTCTTCTTCATACTCATTATACATCACACACCCCTATGATATCCACCCTCAACTTAGGCTGTTTACCTGATTTAAGGTACACAGCATCCAAGGAGGACCAGGGCCAAAATAGGTTCATTGTGATATAAATGGGAAGGTGATAGGTTTCTTAACAAAAAATTGTCATTAAAGCTAAAAGAAAATAGGGTCAAGGGATATATGCATTTAGGGAAGGTCATTTAGGCTAAAAGTGGACTAAACGACAAACATGGCCTATGATCCTTTCCTAACCCCCATCCTTCAACCTAGGCAAGAAAAACCAGGCAAGTTCTAGCTTTGACATACAACGGGAACTCACTAAACCTTTCACACAGATGGCACACGGGCATATCACTGGTTACTACTCTTTTAGTTTATGCGAGCTGTTCAACAAAAATTCTAATATTACCAGAACTAATGCCACAACAATGATTCATAATGGTCATAACTAGATGCAATTCACACAGTTACAAAATTAGATCAATGGAGAAATTTTCAAAAATCACAAATACATGTTACAGCCTCAAGTACTTGTATTGTTCCTAATTATCTACAATTTTTTTTGTTTTACAACAACATATGCCCTACACCCTCAACTTAAGATTGAAAGTATAATGAACTAGGGATTTAAGTCATACCTGAAGTGAGTCAAGTATCAAAATCATGGGTCCCCGACCCTGTAGCAGTCTCATCTTCAGCAGGAGCTTTTTGTTGTTCCGGTGCAGCTCCCTACTAGAGGAGGCTCCTATAACCCTTGATCGTAGGGCTTCTTCCCACTTCCAATTGTCCTCTAAGGACGCTTTTATGGCCTTCTTTATATTTGCTTTGTCAGTAGTTGCTTCTTCATCAGTTGCTTGCACTATTGTCTCTGCAACAACTTTTTCAACTTTCTTTTTTGCTTTCTTCTTTACCTTTCCTTCTTCTTCGCTATCAGTATCTTTTATTTTATTTTTTACTTTCTTCTGGTCCTTTTTTTTCTTCCTCTTTGGTGAGTCTGCAGTGAGATCAAGAAAGGGAATTTCACCCTTATACTCATCCATACCTGTATCTACCGGTACCATGAATTGGTGTTTCTACAAGATTCCCATATCTGCTTTGACTTTGCTCAGTGTGGTGTTGAATTGTGCCGTCTCTGTACCTGACATCTCTTTTGTTCGAGCATCAAACTTGTTCTCTAATTCCATGACCCTTCCAGGAAGAGTTGAATAAGGCTCAAGAGCAACCTTTATTCTCTTGTCCACTGTAGAAGCAAATTGTTTGGTAAAAAGTTTCAACTGATCCTTACACCACTGCGCCTGCTTTGCTGTCTTTTTTAAATTTGGCATGTTGAAAGCAATGCCTGTTGGTGCTGTAGGGGTTAAAGTGGTCGGCTCACTTTGAGGCACTGAGCCTGCCTGAGATGAAAATGCTGGTGGTGGTGGTACAGCTTCAGAGCTTTGCACCCCCACATCTGGTGCTAAAACAGTCTTAGTGACTGGAGGATCTGCTACGCCAATTGCATCTAGATCAAGTCTCAAGCCCGGCTAAAGTTCATCTTTTCTGACAGTGATGTGGGTCTTCTTGGCATGTAAATCATCATCAATACCTGAAATATCAGGTACATTAGCTGCTTCACACAACCTAGTAATCAGACATAGAAATGGATATGCAGCATCGGGTCTTGCGAGCCGAATCTTGATCTCTTCCGCTATAATTTCTCCAAAATCCAAGTGAGTTCTATCCATTAGGCTTGCAACCAATATCACTCGTCATCCTCTAATATGTTGTCTACCTCGGTAGGTATCAGATGCATCCGCACTAAACCCCACCAAAATCTTGCCTCTGAATTTAGGGATGCTTTGGTTATCTTTTCTACAGGATTATTTAGCCACTCAGGTTCTCCATCTTCTCTGAGAGTCGCTAGCCATTTGTACTAATTTTCCCAATGCTTTTACCGAGCATAGAAGGTAGGTGAAATGGCTCGTGGGACAAAGGCTGGTCCATGAAGGAACCTATTTATGGTGGTGTTTGATATATCCACCATCACCCCATGTACTGCAACTTTGGTCAGTAAAGGCTTATCTGAAGCTTTGTCCCCAACTTTGCACATATTTTCCACTGTAGCCCGGTAGTTCGTGTAGCACTCCTTGACTAACGAAGGATAGTAAGAATCACTTCTTCTAGTAGTCCACTCCAGGCCGTAATCCTTGAGTTTTTTTATTAACTTAGGGTATCTGATCAACCCTGTAGTGATAATCTTCTTCTCCTCTAAAATTGGCTTTCTAGTACTTCTTCAATCAGTTCTGCGAAGTTCGTCCCAAAAGATCTTTTCATCCGTAGGGATGTGCCATCTCATATTATTTCTAATTTGGGGTTTTTGCATTTCACCAAAGTTTCCCGTACTATAGAATCCTCATCACCTTGCTGCTCTGATGATGGTGATTCAGACTCAGTTTCTTCAGCTGTAGGCCTCTCAGAATTCTCATTTGCCAATTCTTGTTCAGTGTCCTCATACTTTGCCCAATGTGTTCTGATGCTTGTTCCTCTGATGCTATCTCAGATGAGGTTGTTACCTCAGTATCATCAGTATCCTCCACCTCAATAGTCTTAGGTGGAGGTGGTGCCTTTGGACTAGCCCTCTTTCTTGTCCATCTGAGCAATGGTTCGTCGTCTTCATAGTCAAACTCCTCATTGATAAGTTTTTGAGGTACATTCTCTTTAGTCGCTTTCTTTGGTGTGGTTAGATTCTTTTTCTTGGGTTCCATGATCAGTTCTAAAACAACATAGAAATCCTCGATTAGTGTCCACAATTAAACAAGATAAGAAGAAGGATCACCTCAATTTAACATCATTACTGTTTTTAGTTCGAAGGTTTGAGGACCTTTCTAATTTGCCGTCACGGGTGTGACGACGCTTCAAAAGTGTCATCCACCTTATACAGAACCCACAATATTTTCTCAACTTTTGACGGCATTTTTGACTAGCCATCACACAGGTGAAAGGCCATAAAAATTGTCGTCAGACAAAATTACAACTTCCAATTCCTTTTTACTTACTTTTTCATCTACCATTATTCTCAATTTTGAACTTAGGTCATGTTATTTAACTGAAATTTCAATGAAGTTGTATAGTATAACACTACAAGCCCTAGTTTTTGAAGGAGCTTGAAATATGTTAATGGGTTCAGCTCATTCCTTTAAAACCAAGGTTTCTTGTAGTTCACAATTTATCTAAAGAAACATGAAGTTGAAGTTTTTCTCATACATGGATGTCGACACTAAACTGGTGTACTTTAAGTACTTAGAATTATGAGTGAGAGAAGATTTAGATGAGAGAGAGGGAAGGCTTCTTGACTTGACTCTCAAGCTTCCACTTACAAGGAAAGTTTTAAAATTTTCCTTAGATGGAAACAAATTTGAAAAAGGAAGGGAAATAACTAACTAAGGAAAGAAAACCAAAACTAAAAGAAAAATATCTATAGTACGCGGGAATGTTGCTGGGCCAGGTTAGATCAAAATTTTTAAACATGGCCCAACTCATTTGACAACATTTTTAATGGCGCATTAGAGGTCGAACGGTGTTTCAAAATTGTCATCAGCCTTAACAGTATAAGGCTTTGACTTGATTGTTTTGACGACATTTCTCACAGCTTGTCATATTTATGATAGCCCATCAAAATTATCATCAACCTTCTTAAGCTAACTACAACCATTTCACCTCCTTTGTATAACTCTTAGCTATAAAAAGAAAATAATTATAAACACTAGTGCAATAAAATTAAAACTTTGGGTTGCCTCCCAAATAGCGCCTGATTTAACGTCGCGGCACGACTTGGTTATCTCAACTACTCAGACTTCGTCAAGATACTGTGTTGATACCTCATTACCATTTTTTTGTAATACATCCACAATCGAGAAGATATTCATCTCCTCTAATTGCTTCATAGGATGATGCATTTTGAATCTGGCCTCTTTTTTTTCATACCTGAACTTTAACTCATTGAGCTCCATATCAACCAATACTCTTCTCGTGGCTAATAGTGGTCTACCCAAAATGATGGGTACCTCAAAATCAATATCACAAAATCTACAAGCAGAATAAAGTCATCCACCTTTACTGGCACATCATTTAATATACCTACTGGTCGTTTCACCGATCTGTCTGCCGTCACAAGATGTATCATTGTGGGGGTAGGTTCCCCCAATCCAAGTTTCTTCTAGATATCAAGTGGCATCAGATTAATACTTGCTCCTTAGTCACATAAAGCTTTGGTAAACTTCATGGACCCAACTGTGTGCATAGTATGGTAAATTCTCCAGGGTCAGGCTTTTTCTACACTAAGGATTATGAAGAAACAACACTATAGTGGTGGATGTTGTCCACCGGCTCACAGCCTCCCTTCCGCTTCTTTGTTAACAAATCCTTCATAAATTTAGCATAGTTTGGCATTTGCTCAAGTTCCTCTATCAATGGCACATTCACTGTCAGTTGTTTCAGCATTGCCATGAATTTGCTAAATTTTTCATCATCTATGTTCTTCTTCAATTTTCGAGGAAAGAAAGGTGGTGGTCTTGGCATTTTTTTCAATACCACTTCCTTCACCTTATCTTTTCCTTTATCAGATATATCAATAGAACTAATCAACTTCTCAGACTCCACTGGACTAGGTTCTTCGAGTTTATCAACACTTACCTTATTCTCCACAGATTTACCCACAGAAGGGCCACATAACATCCTACCACTCCTAGTGGTAATCGCCATACATGAGCCATCATTCCTTGGGTTCTGATCTGTATCACTAGGTAAAGTACTAGTTTTTCTCTGGTTCAGTGTAGCAGAAAGTTGGCTCATCTGCTGCTCCAACTGCTTAATAGAAGCAGAGCGTGAGCTAACTATCTGACTGAGGGTAGAGAATTCACTCTTCATAGTAGTTACCCCTGATTTGGTAGTTTCAACTCCCTTCAACAACTTTTCCATCATGTCCTCCATAGATATCTTGCCAGAGCTAGTTGTTGCAGCATCCTAACTTCCAGGAGGAACATACAAACCACTCCTGTCATTATTATTTCTCTAGTGACCCTCCTCCCTATCTTTATAATTAGGCTTATCATAGAAGTTTCGACTTTGGTTCCCTTGGTTGTTTCCTCAGAAACCCCCTGATTACTCACATAGTTTACCTCAGCATCAGCACCTATAGAAACAATACCCTGAGATTTCATAGCCTTAACCATTTCAGTCTTGCCGAACAACAAGTGCTTGGCCAGTAAGTCCATCTATGTCTTTAAATGGTCCATGTCCTGATCTCTCTCCTCATCCCTTCTACGCTACTCTGCAGTTGTACCACCAACAATAGTTGGGGTAGGCACTACAGAATCCATAGTGTGCCAAGCCTGACTCTGCTTGGTCATTCTATTCAGCATGTCAGAAGCCACTAGAAAAAAAAGGTCAATGAACGAACGACTTGTAGCATTGTCAACAATTGGATTTTTCATAGAGTTGAATGCTCTGTACAAAGTCTCCATCATGTACAAGTCCGTCATGTTATGGTTCGGACATTGTGCAAGCTTCTTCTTAAATCTCTCCTAGGTTTTGTGCAATGCTTTCGTAGGGAGCTGTCTAAAATTACTGATCTCGTCCCTCAATTGTACCCTTTTGGAGGGTGGAAAAAACCATTCTAAGAATGCATCTTTCAACTATCTCTAGCTGGTTATAGAATCGAGATCCAACTCGTTCAGCCACATTGTTGACTCTCCAGATAGAGATAACAAAAACAACCTCAACCTGATCGTATTCTGGCGCACACCCGGATTGTCGAAAGATTTGCAAATAGTGATGAAGTTCACCAAATGCATATTCGAGCCATCAACAGGTAAGCCTCCGAATAACCCCTTCAGATTCAGGAGTTGGATCATGGTGCTTGTTATGCTGAATTTTGCACTTTGTGCCAACGATAGAGGAATGATAGCACCTATTGCACCAGCTCTATCCATTCCTTCATCATCTTCATCAGGCTCGTATTAAAGAGGATGTTGGCCATACCTTCCTCGGATTGGATAGTTTCTATTGACATTTCGCTGCACTGGTGTAGCAATTTGCTCAGCTCGCCTTGGGTTTTGAGGATTCAGCAATTCCTCATCATCCAAGTCTTCATCATCAGGGTTCTGGTGATGTTCTTGTTGACCCATATTTTGCACATTCACCTGAGCCCTGGCTAAAGCAGCTAGTCTTTCTGCCTTCTGTTGCTCAGTCATTCTCCCTATCAGCTAAGGTTCTGGATTGATTGGTAATAGCGGTTCTTTGGAACTTCTTGTTTTTGGCATAAACAACATAGTACCTACAATAGACAAAACAACAAATAATCATAAATCCAGGAAACTTAACTATCAGTAACTTTTCGCGCATAAATTTTTAGTCTACAATCGTGTTCCCCGGCAATGGTGCCATTTTTGATAATGCTCAAACTATACTCTTGAATGGGTGTAAGCAATCGTTGTCAATATAAAATCCAACTAGGTTTGGGTCAAATCCCACAGGGAATAGGGTGTGAACTTCGAGCTGTTTATGAAATAATTTACTAGTAGTTTGCTGTTTCCGAAAATAGGGGTTTAAGTTTCATAGAGAGTCAAGTTTTACTTTTGAATTTATTATTTGTAACCAAGATTTTATGAAATAACCAGTATTATGTTCACTAGGGCTTATGGTACATGACAGATCCTAAAATTTACTCAAGGTTCTCACGGTAGTTGGGATGAAAAGCTATCTTTATTGATGGTATGCTCAAATGTCTCTCAACTTATTTAAGCGTCTAATTTCCTAATCCTCTCGGACTTAGGGAATCGCTTATCACTACACAGATTTTACCTCAGGTTAATCAACCTTGTTACAACACTGATTATTAAACGAAGCCTTTCTGAGTCACTATTGAGAACTTACTTCCTACTGTTTATGATTTCTTTCTCAAGCAAACCAAAGTAGGTACGCCTATTGTTTGCAACCAACAGACATAAATTATAGTCTCAGAGTTATCAAGAAATCCTACTCCTATTAAACCTTGAATAATTAATTTATCACCTTATCATAACTTAACCGTAGATTCCATAATCCAGGTTAAAAGAGTTTAGCTACTCATGACTCATGAAACAAGCATGCAATTTGAATTTATAACTGAAAGGATCAACTTACAATGATGAATGAGATTGAAAGTGAACTTGTATTTGATTCACATGGCAAAATAATTAAATATTATTCTTGAGATAGGGAGGAAAGAATATCATTTTTTCTCCTCAATAATAGATGAATTAATTGTCTGATGAATCCTGCTCAAAACCCTAAAAGTGCTATAAATACTTAATTCTAAATAAGGAAACAAAAATTAAGGTTTTAGTTTTATCTTCGGAATAAACGACGACGATCTTGACGGCGTGTCAAACGTCTGACGGTGTGTGCAAGATGTCGTCAAAGATTCCAGTGACTTGTTATCTTTTAATTCTTCTGACGGCAAATCTGATGGCTTGTAAAATATGTGACGGCACGTGAAAAATGTCATTGAATCTTTACTGGAAATCAACATGATCTGCTTCAGGTTAATGGCAATTTTGACGCCTCATCATAGATTTCACAACGCTTCCAAAACATCGTCATATTTTATCTCAACTCCTCAGGTTCTGTCTAATCTTGACAGCAACTTTAACAGCCTGTCCCATGTCTGACAACGCTTTAGAAATGACGTCAGCTACACTTTAGCTTATTCGCACCAGATTTAAGCTGATTTATTATTCTTTTCTTTGGTTTCCTTCTCGATCACTTATATCTGCATTAAAACAATAAAAATAATCAAAAATAACAAAAGTTGCTTAAAGCTTCACAATTATTTAGAGTTAAAAGCCTCAAATGTGTTAGCATCTGCTCATACATCATTAGCCTCTACATATGCGTGTGTATAGAAATATATATATGGTGTCACTGTATAAGTCTCTCTTCCTTGTTTATTCATGTCGTATATGCATTCTTGGACTTGTATACTTTATATAAATTTCCTTTACCTCTCCTTTATATATTAGCTAGTGATATGCGATGTGGAACTTCAGGTTCTAATTACTATGAGGATAGGATAGTTTATCCTTATTGCCCCACTGAATTATTTATGTTTAGTTTCTTAGATGGTTTCCTGTAGTTTATATTCCTACTTTGCATATTATTTATGCTTACATTATCATTGGAGCTTAGTTGGCTCATGCCTACTGAGTACCACATGTTTGGTACTCATGCTACACTTTCGCAACCTATAGATCATGGTATGCATTCTCTTCATTATTATGTGAATTATGCATAGCATATATGTATTGGAGATTTGGGGAGAGCTCCTAGTGTTCGAAGTATTATTACTCTTTTTCTTATTGATTAGACAGATATATACATTGTATTCAGAGGCGAGTTGTACTTGTATATTTTTTTCAATTTTGAACTTTGCACTCTTATGGTATTAAAAGCTTTTGTACTAATATTACTATATCCTGGGGTTTCTTTATATATGTTACCCCCATTTTATTATATTTATTTTATTATTTTTTTCCATTTTTCTTGATAGTCCATTACTAGCGATTCTGGACTAAAAATTGGCCTACCTGCTGGTAGGTTATAGTAGGTGCCCTCATAACCTTAGAACTTGGGTCATGACAAATTGGTATTAGAGCCTAGGTATACTGTTGTGTTTGTACAAGAGCTAAGTTCCTAGTAGAGTCTTATAGATTGGTATAGAGACATTTATATTCCATCTTTGGGAGGCTAGAGGGCATTCTTAGAAAATATTATTCTTGACTCCTTTTTATGTGTCTATATTTCTATGAACCTGTAGTTTATTAGTTGACTCTATTCTATTCTAGATGGATGATACGAGGTAACAACTAGATGCGAATAAGACTTTTATATGTGTTTCTAGAGCTTTAGCTCAGCATCAGGCTAGGGAGTTAGAGATTAATATCGAGGATCTTCAACGTCAGTCAGAGGGTTTTAGGCCAACCCAAGCTTCGGTAGAGTTTGTGATCGCTTCACCTTTTTAATATTCAAAACCGAGGATTTCAAGCCTTTTTTCTGATACTGCACAACTAGAGATGATATTTGGTTCATCGAGTAGTTTTCAAAGTAGAGTTGGTTTTTTGGTGTTCATTAGGGTTTTTTGTTAGTTTTAGAGTATGCAACTGGGTCTTGAGTGGGCCAAACATTCTCCTATACTATATCTTTTAAAATATGAGATGATACATGGATTTATTGAAAGATTATCTTTGCCACTCTATTTGGCATTATAACATTTGATAATAGTAGGGTTTTCTTTCTCTAAGGTTGTTGATCATGTGCGGGCCATAGAAAAAGCATGTATTGAGACATATGGAGGTGGTGATAAGAGGTCATGTCATCATTATAATGTTATTGGCATTCTATCTAGGAGTATGGATTCTCTTAGCAGGGATCAACATCACTTGTAGCCTGTCAATTTCACATAGGGAGCTTCTCAGACTATTGGTGGCTCTAAGACCAGTCGTGGTGGTCACAACGGGCAGAGTTTTCTTCAGATCTTATAGAGTATTTTACATGGATCTTTAGGTCATAGCGACTATTCTAGACCAATGGTTACAGTACCTCAGTATACTCCACGAGCTTGCTTTGGTTGATACAAGATTAGCCACTGGTCTATAGAATGCGTCAGACTCAAGTTGGCTATTCAAACTGGATTAATATATATTTCTTGCTAGTCTAAGGTGCTTGAGGTGTGTTATGATTATTGGGAGGATGGTCATTTCAATAGGGAGTGTCCTCGATATTGTCAGTCAACCAGTTGGGGTTAGCGAGTATTTTTTACTAGGTTAGGGATTTAGGGCTTTGTTACGACTATAGAGAGACTATTCATTAGTCCAGAGACTATCCCCACCCTGGAATTATAAGTTATTCAACTCATCCAGGCCAGTCTCATGGGGATGCTATGCCTTTAGTCAAAGGCAATGCATTTAGTGCCTCAATTAGTGATTCAAATTCTTAGTTTGAGTTTGGATCCACTCAAATTCATACTCTCTCTGGCATATCAAGCTTGTAATTTTAGGTTTTCATTATGATAGATACGCCTTTTATTTATTACCTTTACCTTTTTATTTGAGTGAATTAAGGTTTTCGTACCCATCAAGTTATGTGTCTTGATAGGTTTATATTGGTTATTGTATGCCTTGGTGTAGAGTTCATGATTATGTGTCTACCCTCATAGATGATTCTTTTAGTAGCGGATAGTGCATTGGTCTTGATGTTTCCCTAGGTGTGTAGCTTTTGGGTTTGAGTGCCTTTACCCGAGCATATTGCCTTCTTATGGTCGTAGAGTGGTACATGCTATTAATTTCCATTTTGGTACCACTTACCCCTTATACTAATATTCTTATTACTATTGTTGTTAATTGTCATTATTTTGACATTGGTTGATCCTTGCTTGATAGATGACTAGACTAGCATTATCTAGTTAAAACTCTCTTTCTCATGATTATTATTTATTGGCCTAGGAGGCAAGCTCTAATGGATGAATTTTTCTCTTTTAGTGAGGTGAGGTTGGTTATTTTTCTCTTTTATTGTCAAGGTTAGATCGGTTGTTGAGTAGGCTACAAAGGTGAATGTAGTTTGGCCTTTCATGGTTCTATTATGGTTCTAGAGTTGGCAATTTAGTTATGTTGCTCGTTTTTGAGTTTGAAATTCTAGGAATTACCTTCTAGTTTGCTGAGATTTTAGTGTTAGCTATCCTTCTCTATATCCCAGTATGTGGTTGCAAGTTTGAGACTTGTTATTCTGATTTGTCTAGTTCATCACCCAATAATAGTTTTGATATCGATGTTAGAAGTCCTTAGGATTGCCTTTCTGGTTGTTGGATTCTTCTCTCGGTGATATTTTTATCTTCGTATTGGGGTAGAGTTAGGTTATTATCTTTATGATCTAGTTCTTAGTTCAGTCAAGTTAAAGTTGGTGTAATTGGGTGATCCTTTTCTATACCCACTTCTTAATCTATCATTTGGAAATTCGTTATCTTGATTTGCTTGGTATATTTTTGGTAGTGGTGTAGACCTTGGCATCGGTGATTGATATTGGTAATCTATTCTTCTGCGGTGTGATTCTTGATTTAGTTTGGTTAAGGTTGTTTTACATGGGTGGATTCAAAAATTTCTCTTTTCGGGATTTGTTAGGACTAATGTGACATTGTGGAGTGTTTCTCCTTGGTGATATGTGCTATGGGTATCTGCTGCCGTAGATTGAGCATAAAGTTGACTAAATTTAGGATAAAGTTGTATTTTTCCAAGTTGCTCGAGTCTTAGTCATCACTAGTATTATTTGTAGTCTTTGTGGGTTCTTGGTTATGCCTTGATGCATTATGCCTTCAATAGATATGGAGCTTACTGCTTGTATCCTTAACTGACGGTATTCCCCAGTTGTGGTTATGTTCCTCAGTAACTTTTAGTTTTTGTTCTTACAGGGACTATTGGGGGATACACCTGATTTATGATGGTAAGGTTGCTTTGGGTATTTGGCCTTAGTTCATATTGGTTGGCTCAGGTTTTGGATTTTAACTCTTGTGAATGACTACTTGGGAGTTGTGCTAGCATTTAAAGTGTGGATTCTTGCTTGTCTACAAGATTGTTTTGGACTGTTGAGATCGAGCAATTCATCCTTGGTATCGAGATTTCAGCAGTGTGTTGTAGGGCTTGGGTGCAACCTTTATTTCCAGATTTGTGTCAGTTGGGAATTCATTTATAGGCTGGCTAAGATTTGTTTTTACCTATAAGTTTAATATTCCATATTTTAGATTGATTGTGGTTGGTGGATAATCAGATGATAGCATGTAGTTAGTTTACTTGGTTTAAAAGGTTGGCATTATTTTATCCTTATCCTGAGTACTTGCTAGCGTTCACCCACTAACCCGTCTTCAGACGACTGTATCTGTAACGCCCTAAATATAGTATCCGAAACGTTACACGGTGCTCATGACCTCGAAGGACCACAAGCTAACCCATGATTGATATCTGTACCTGTATACTGTATACATACTGTATAATGCGGAAACATGAACTGAAAGGCCATAAGGTTCAAAACTGTAACATAAGATCTGATAAATCATAACATACGAATGGGGTATAAAATACCCAAAACAAAACTAAAATAAGCTATCTGAACATACTGTAGTCTGAAAAGCCTCTAAACATGACTGTCTGAATAAGGAGTTGATGGGACATGTCCCTAACTAACTCCAACAAATAAACTAATTAATGAGATAATAAAATAATGATCGTGTCCTCAAAAGATGAGAATTCACTCCTAACTCTGACAGCTGAGACTGGAATCTACTGATGCTTTAGAACTCGTGTCTCTGAACCTATGGTATAAGACACCATAGCGCAAATTTTAATGCCCCACAAAATCCTCTTCCAGTCTGAGCCTTAGAGCGTATTTTGGTAAAGTGAAAATCTGAGTCAAAATGTTTCAGAAATATCTTACCAAGTATGTAATACTTTAAATCGTGTGAGAATCTATTTGAGCATAAATTGAGATCATAGAGGTGCCCTAACTCATGGACGAGTTGAAAGCTTTCTCATCGTTCAAGTTTTAGTGATTGTCAAAATTTAGGTCAACTTCAATCGACCATAACTCCTTGTATATATCAAATTAGAGGACCTACTATATATCAAATGAAATCTCTTTGAATTATCTTTCCAACGATACTAATTTCATCAAAAATTAATATCGGAGCAAAGAGTTATGCCCATTTTACTCAGCATGTCTGGCAGGAAAACTAGCGATGACAATTGTGAAAAGTCGTCATGCCCGTGATGGCCTATCACCAAATGTCATCATCCCTGGGCAGAAAATCAAGAATTTGACCCCTTTTTATGATGACAATTCGTGACAGCCTATCACGGGCCTGACAGCTTGTCACGGATATCGTCAAGAATATTTTTTTAGCAATTTTAGAACGTTTTTGTAAGGGTATTTTGGTCATTTCCCACCTTTTGGAAGCCTTTATAAATATGGGAAACCTCATCCAAAACCCTAATTTCCTTCACTTTCTCTTCCAATTCTCTAAAGAGAGAATATCTAGGGTTTCATTCAAAAACCCTAATCTTCCAAAAATTCATCCATAATTCTTCAATATTTCTTCAAGAATCAAGTTCCTCATAGTGTGGGCTTCGAGAATTATTTATTACAAGTGTGGATAGAGTCTCAAGCATTAGAATTTATCCAATTTCAAAGATTAAGGTATGTAGATATTGATTCTTAGGTCCCTTTCATCCAAGAAGCTCAAAAATCCTTTTTAAAACTAAAAGATTTTTATGTTTATGAGTTGTTAATAATTTGTATGAGTTTAAATTGATTTTTAATGTGTTGTTGAGTTTTGATTTATGTTTTCCTACAAAATTTATGAGCTTTGACCCTAGTATGTGGAATTCATGTGATGTTTGTGATAGACCTTCTTGAAGTTGTTTTCTATATGATGTGCTCATGACTTTTGGGTGTAGAAATGGTTAAATAAGTGAAACATGTCCCCCATAGGTTTGATAAAGAGCATAGGTGAAGCATAAGGTCCATTATAGTATGTTGAATAGGAAACCCCAAATTGTGAGTTAGTTTGTGCTTAGTGTTTGATAAAATGCCCAAGTGAATGAATTATTCCACGGTAGTAGGAAATTCCCAAATAAGTGTGAACCCATGCATGTCTAGTGTTTTGTTGAAGGACCTTAGTGAACAAGCGGAGAGGTGATAGTAGTAATTTCCCCAATTATGTGCTCCTGATATATGCTAAGCTTTTAATACATGCCAAGTGGTTAGCAAGTAGGTTATGACGTGATAGTATGAAGTTTCCCGAAGCTATGTGATATCCAAACACATGTCAATATTGATATAGGTATGAAATATTTGATGTAAAACCTTGTTGAATGGAGTATGATTTAGTTGCATGTTTCTCCTACGTTATTATATGATTATGATTCCGAGATGCCTAAAGTGACCCCTCGACGACTGTGAAAATGCTTTAATGATTATCAGATGCTTTGAATTATTGTGATGATATATGAATGAACATGATGATGAATGAATGATTATGCTTTACTTTTATATGATCGAGTCCTGGGGGTATTAATACCCGATAATAGAGTTGATGTCTAGAGCCCGTGTCAGTTTCTCGATAATTCTAGTGGAGCCATGATTCTCGAAACTCAGTGAATTATAGAACAATGTATCCTCAGACAAGTGCAGAACTTAAGAAAGCTCAGTAATCTCAGTTATCTCAGTAATCTCTGTATCACTAGTAATCTAGCCTCAGTCATGTAATCAACTCAGCTCTAATAGTATTCAAGTGATTCAATTCTAATATCAGAAGTAGTTCGGTAATCTATTCAAGCTCTGTATTGTCAGTCAGATACCATGATTTGATATCTTTTTTGTCAGATACGGAACTAAGTAATCTCAGCGTAACTCAGTCAGATCTTTTAAGAAATATAATCAGTATTAGATTCAGCTTTGTCTAGTACAGTCTAAGAATCAACCCAGAGTCTTTAAGTTGGGAGTAGGATTCAGCACCGAGCGAACCCAAGGATGAGAACTCACCGGCTAGTAAAGGGTGTGATTCTTAGAAGCAATTTTTGCATTGCAGAATAGTGTAGCCAGCACAGGAAAAGGAGTCACCCATTAAGCAAGCTTGACGTCCTGTTGAGGGTCACCGCCAGAGAGCCTGACCTTAGAGAAAAGATAATGTCTTTACTTATGGCACGATATTGGCACCCTCCCAATCGGGGGTAGAGGTTGGGCCCTACCTATTGTAGGTTGGGGTATGTCGGTTAGATGACTACTTCTCATAGTTTCAGCTTTAGAATCAATCTTCAAAAATCAGGATTGTGTGGTACAGTCGTTTATCTCAGTGAGGAACTTCCATTGATTTATGGACCATCCCGTCAGATAGGCTTGGTCTTATATACAGTTGTTTGATATCATATTTATAGATATGCTACAGACAGGCTTAATCATAGTATCAGATTTTTATTAAATATTCTCATCATCAGATTCAGATATAATCATATTTCTTATCATTGATAAAGCTTCCAAAGTAATTTGTTAGAAAAGTTGATCTCGGTCTCAGACCATGTTGAGTATTCTTATTATCATATCTAGAGATCTCCCGTCAGATAGGCTTGATCTCCATCTCAGATTCTATTAAGTATTCATGTAGTCAGATTCGGACATGATCATACTTCTTATCATTGAGAATCGCTCTAGAATAATCTATTAGAAAAGTTAATCTCTAATTTTGTCAGTCGAAAACAGTAAACTCGAGTTCAGTCCTTGATATAAGTACATTCAGATCCTCAGTTAACAATATTAGATGAGTCAGTGATTCTGTATCTTAGTTTTAGTAGTGAGTTTAGTTGCTGTAAGGCGGTATCCGAGTTTCAGTATCTAGAGTTGCGATGATTGTGTTCATGTTCTGTGCATTCATGTATGTGTTCTTATGCGGCATCTTCATGATTAGTCAGTTTACATATTGTGCATACATGAGCCCTTGCATTAGCCTACCTCGTCTACATACTCGGGACATTTCTGTACTAACACATTTATGCTATGGTGTTTTATTTGACACCATAGGTTTAGAGACACAAGATCCAGAGTATCCTCAGCAGTTCAGTCCTAGTCAGCAGCAGTAGCAGTGAGTCCTCTTCTTTCGAGGACGAATCTCAATTTACTATTATTGCTTCATACCTTGTTTATTTTTAATTGACGGAGTTAGTTGGGGACCTGTCCCATAAACTCTATAGTTTAGAAAGTTTAGAGACTTTTCAGACGGATGTATTAGTATTTAATTTTGCTGTATTATGAGTATTCATAGATGTGTTGAACCTTATGGCTAGTTTCCGTATTTATTTCAGATAATATGCAGTGTACAGGTACAGATATCAGTAAAGAGTTAGCTTGTGGTCCTTCAGGGTTATAAGCACTGTGTGACGTCTCGAGATGGGATCTCAAGATGTTACACAAATGCATTAGTACTTTGAATATACTGGTATACATGTGAGGTAAGCTGAATACATAGGGTTCATATGCATGAACAAATATAATAACAGACTGACTATCATGAGCGTGAGAGTACATGCATGACACATAAAAACTAACACTGATACCGTGATAAGATAATTACTGAATCTGAATATTGATAGCATTGCATACTGATAACTAATATAACTGATAACATGAGTGATTGTATCTGACAGTCCTGAATCTGATGGAACTAGATGAGTTTTGTATAGTCTCGGAATTGACTGTATCTGACAGTCCTAAAATCTGAAGAACTATTGGAGTTCTTGACTGATACTGATACTGAAACTGTGGGAAGTAGTCATCTAACTGATATACCCTAAATGACGCATTATAGGTGAATTCAGGTCTAATCTGTGCCCTGATTAGAAGGGTGTCAATACCGTGTCACTGGTAAGGACAACATATGAGTGACCTTAATATAACAGGTAACTCTAATGAGAACGGTGGGAACCCTCATATAGTAGGTTAAGCCACCTCATCTACCCTCATATAGAAGGCTATGATATCTCAACCTATGCTGGCTATATAGTTCTGGAACGCAAGGATTGTTTCTAAGAATCACACCCTCATATAATAGGAGAGTTCCCACCCTTGGGTTCATTCGGTGCTAATTTCTACTCCCATCTGAATAGATACTGAACATGATTTACTAAACTGAACATGAGCTGAGTTACTGAATTTCGTTGACTGAGGGAATACTATTGATACTGAAGTTTATGAGATCATGGAGATTTCCTGAATCATAAGACTGTCTGAAGTCTAAGGGTTCATAGCTTGACTGAGATTATTATGAAAACATGACATCGCTCTAGGCACACAGCTAATGTTTCGGGTACAAGTACCCCCAGGACTCGATAGAAGGAAACTGACAAAGTATGACTTGCTTGAATACATAATAATCACCATAATGCATTTACTGAAGCATTTCATTTAACATGTGATAGGCATAAGCTTGTACATACATGGGAACTTCATAACAACATGTTAGTTAGGCACTTTTCCGTCATTTAGGCATTAAATCAAACATATTGTAGGCATGGTACATGTAAACATCATTGTACAATAATTAAACATCATGGTCGCATTCTAATTTCATCACTCAAGGGTTTAGTCATAGGTTTGCATGAATCTATATCTATAATAATTAAACCCACATAGAAATTATCACCTAATATGGGGTAAAATTTAATTTCTTATTTATCAACGTGAACAAGAACAACCCAATCGTGAAATCATAAAAAAAAATCCATAACTTGAAGTTGGAAAACGGATTCTTGGGTTTCATGGATGAAAGGAGTTCATAAATGAATACTATGCATACCTGGGTTAAGATTCTTGATGTTCTTGAACTTGAAGAATTGGAAATACCTTAGTTCTTGAAGAATATTGGATTTTGTTCTTAGAGATTAATGTTAGAGAGAAACCCCAATATTGGTTATGAAGCAATAATGAACCAAATGGCTGAAATTAGATATAATTGGGTATATATATAGGTGGTTAATAAATGACCAAAATACCCTTTTAAAAATAGCTTTAATTTCTTGAATCGAGACCTGCAATGGCTTGTGCGATGGTCCATCACTAGAGCAATAGTCCATCGTTTCGATCGTCATACGTGGACCAGGGAAGGGGCTTACTACCTAAGTAGCGATGGCCTGGGTGACGGTCCATCGCAAGTTCGACCGTTCGTCAACCCGCCCGTCGTACCTTATCCAGAAGGTGGCCTCACTGTTTCCCTTATGATGGTCATAGATGATGGTCTTTTGCTAGTCTGACGGTCCGTCGGCCTCACCGTTGCACCTGGGCGATTTTTACTATATTCTGTATTTTGGCTATAACTTTCTCCTCCGATGTCAGATTTTGATGAAATAGTATCGTTGGAAAGCTAATTCAATTTTTCACATGAAAAAAAGTGAAAATCTTAAAAAATACCACATATACAAAAATGGATTCATCTTTCAAAGAAAGCTTCTAACATTCTTGAGATGATTTCAAGCTAGGAAAAGTACGGGGTATTACAGTATCCCCATGTGATGCAAGAACCAGTGATTCTACTTCTTCTTAGTGATCGGATTCAGGATCAACCATTGGATTAAAGTGGTAAGCTTTTATACTTTGAAAGGCTTTATTTTATATCATGGATGTCTTTACATACTTTGGTTATTTCATAGACATTGATTTTGGCTATGGTTGTGGGCATGTCCCAACCAGATACTATTTTTCTTATGAATAGAGACTTTGTGGAACTACTATGGGTTGGAATAGATAGCGTCGGTATTGGTCTCAGCCTTTGTATTGGCATTGGTATTGGGGTTGATACCATTTGAGTAAATTTATGATTGTTCCATTCTTTTATGTTATGTTATGGACTGGAACTTAGTTGTTATATCAGTTTGGTTATGGTTGTTGGTTGGTATTGGATGGTTGGACTTACTTGAGTTGGTCACGGTCATAAACCTATCCCAGAGTCTGAAATTATAATAAATGTTATTTTTTATACGTTCAAAATTTATCCGACTAAGGGTATCTGACTCAAGACCCTAGTTCGGATCGTGTCAAGTTGGTATTAGAGCTTTAAGCTCATGGTCAATTGAGAGTCCACAAAACCTATCAACTAGAGTCTTTTTAAGAGTGTGTAGCGCGCTATGCTCGTAAGAAAAAGGCTACAAGGCATTTAGAAAATGTTTTTCTTCTTTGTGTTTAATTTTCAAGCTTGGGGTTTAAGCCTTGGAATCTTCTCTAATTCCGTTTGTTCACTTTTCAAATCATGCCTCGATGATCTGAAGTTCATAAAAACTTCTTTGTCACAATTGGGGATGATATTGATGGGATGCTATCTACTTAGGAGATACATACTTCGATCTAGGGGTCCTGTCCATGATATTTCTGGAGTTCCACCGATTCCTTCTAGTCCTTATCAAGCTCCTCAGGCTAATATAATGAATATGAGTTTTGTCAGTCTATTCATATGATTGCTCAATTGATATTCTTTTAGGTTGAGCATGGTGCATATGGTATTTCATCATCTGAGGCCACAAAGAGTGGTCAGTTCATGAAGATGAGTCCTCCAACTTTTATTGGTATTAAGGTGGAGGAGGATCCTCAATGGAAAATATTTTCAGGATTATGCATGCCACAAATATTTAAGGGGTAGAGTTTGTAGCTTATCAGCTCAAAGATGTGGCGTACCAATGGCACGAGAAATTGGATAGGCCAAGGGGTAATGTTGAGGAATCATCCTTGTGGAAGGCCTCCTCTAATGCTTTTCTGGATCGTTTTTTCCTCAAGAGTTGAGGGAAGCGAAGGCGGAGGAATTTGTTAATCTAAAATAGGAAAAGTTGTTGGTCAAGGAGTATGCCTTGAAATTTCACCAACTGTCTAGGTATGCTCCGGAATTAGTGTCAAATATGAGGAAAAGGATGAGAAAGTTCACTTAAGGATTGTCTCGTGAGTTAATCCTAGAAAGCAAGACTACATTATTGATCTGGGACATAGATATCTCTAGGTTGGTTGTTCATATGCAACAGGTAGAAGAGAAAAAGAGGAAGCATACTGATATAGGTGAAAGGTAGAGTAAGAGGTTCAAGTTCTCTAACCAAGGTAGTAGTCAATAGCAAAGAAGTTTGGATTGTAGTACGTGACCAAAAAAGAAGTGGGGGAGTTCTAGTTCCTTCTCCACAACTAATGCTCCTTACCCAAAGTCATCAAGTGATAGGTGTCAGCAGGATAGCGATAACTTCAAGACACAGGGTGACCAATCTCAGGCAAATGGGGCACAGTCGGCTTTATCATGTCCTTCTTGTAGGTTTTATGGTCGGTTGCATCGGGGCATCTATGATGAGGGGAGGGACAAGTGCTTCAAATATGGTCAGCTAGTTCACATACTTAGAAATTATTTAATTAGTAAGGTTGCTTCGGGAGCGAATAAGGTTTCGATTGTCTTTTCATCTAATCTTGTACAAAAGGGTGTTGTTTCTATATCCGTTTCTGCTTCTGGTACCGGCATAAGTTGGAATCAGTTATATGCTCTTGCTACCCAACAAGAGTTTGAGGCATCACCTGATGTCGTGATTAGTATGTTACAACTTTTTTCTCGAGATATTTATTATTTACTTGATCTGGGATCCACTCTCTCTTATGTGACCCCATTTATGGTTGTGTATTTTGATTTTGATCTCGAGGTTATTTCGAATCCTTTTTTTGTTTCCACCCCAATAGGTGACTCTATGATTACTAAAAGAGTCTATAAGGGAGGTATCGTATCTATTGGTAGTAAAGAGACTTTGATGGATTTGTATAAATTAGATTTGGTGGATTTTAATGTTATTCTGGGTATGTATTGGTTATACTCGTGCTACGTATTCTTAGATTATCGGACTCGTAAAGTTGTCTTTGAGTTTCCTGGTGAATCAGTTATTGAATAAGATGGTTGTTCCTTAACTTCTATATGGAAGTTTATATCATATCTTAGGGCTTGGGGGTTAATCTCTAAAGAGTGTCTCTATCATTTGGTTCGGGTTAAAGATTCTAACTCGAAAAGTCCTTCTTTGCATTCGATTTCGGTGGTGAATGAGTTTCCCAAGGTCTTTCTAGATGACCTTCTTGGTGTTTCTCCAGATAGGGAGATTGAGTTTGAGATTGATTTGGTTCTGGACACTCGTCCAATATCTATTCCTCCTTATAGAATGGCTCTGGCTAAGTTAAGGGAACTCAAGGAAGAACTTAAGGATCTTTGGATAAGGGTTTTATTCATCCCAGTATATCCCCATGGGGTGCATCAGTGTTATTCTTATGTGAGAAGGATGGTTCTCTTTGGATGTGTATTGACTATTGGTAGTTAAATAACGTGACAGTTAAGAACAAGTATCCTCTTACAAGGATAGATGACTTGTTTGATCAGTTGCAAGGTGCCAAATTCTTTTCTGAGTTAGATCTTCGGTCTGGGTGTCATCAACTTAAGATTAGGGAGGTGGATATCCCTAAGACAGCTTTTCATACTCGATATGGGTACTTTGAGTTCTTGGTTATGTCATTTGGTTTGACTAATGCCCCGACAGCATTCATGGATTTGATAAGTAGGGTATTTCATCAGTTTCTAGATCTTTTTATCATTGTGTTCAGTGATGACATCCTGGTATATTCTGAGAGTAAGGTGGATCATGTCAATCACATCTGTGTGGTGTTAAAGACATTGAAAGAGCAACAGTTGTATGCCAATTCTCTAAATATGAGTTCTGGTTGAACGCTATAACTTTTCTGGGTCATATTATTTCTAGTGAGGGTATCATAGCGGATCCATAAAAGGTGAAGGTGGTTAAAAAGTATCCTATACCCACGACTCCAATCTATATTCAATGCTTCTTGGGTTTGGCTGGGTATTATAAGAGGTTTATGAAAGTTTCTCGATGATGGCTGCCCCATTGACTAAGTTGACTCAGAAGAAGGTAAAGTTTTTTGGTTGGATGCTTGTGAGGGTAGTTTCAAGAAGCTGAAGGATAAGCTAACTTCGGCTCTAATTTTGACTTTGCCTGAAGGCAATGAGGGGTTTGTAGTTTACTGCAATGCATCCCGGGTGGGACTTAGTTGTGTTTTGATGTAGCATGGTAAGGTGATTGTCTATGATTCTAGACAGTTGAAGGTGCACGAGAGAAAATATCCCATTCATGATCTGGAGTTGTTAGTGATGATGTATGTATTAAAAATTTAGTGACACTATTTGTATGGATGCACATGGACATCTTTTCTGATCATAGGAGTCTACAGTATATATTTACTCAGAAGGAGCTTAACCTCAGGCAGAGGAGATGGCTTGAGCTTCTCAAGGACTATGACATGAGTCTTCACTATAATTGTTGATACTCTTAGTAGGTTGTCCATGGGGAGTTTAGCTCATGTGGATAAAGAGAGGCGAGAGTTGGTGAAGAATATTCACTGCTTGGCTAATCATGGAGTTTGCCTTTTAGACTCAAAATGGTGGTGTAATGGTACATAAAGTAGTTCGATCATCTCTTTGTACAGAGATCAAGGAGAAGCAAATGTTAGATCCTACCTTGATGAAAATTAAGGGTGATATAGGTGGACAAAAGGTAATGGTATTTGAGATCAACAGTGATGGTACCTTGTGGTAGCAAGGGAGGTTATGTGTTCCTGATGTTGATGGTTTACGAGAAAGGGTATTGACTGAGGTGTATAAATTGGTTACGTTGTCCATCACGATTCAATGAAAATGTATCATGATCTCAAGAAGATATATTGGTGAAATGGTATAAAGAAGGATGTGGCTAATTTTGTGGTCAATTGTTTAGTGTGTCAATAAGTGAAAGTTAAGCACATGAGGCTTGGAGGTTTGTATCAGGAAATTGAATTGCTGGAATGGAAATGGGAGGTGATCAACATGGATTTCATTACTAGTCTTCCTTGATCTTGGAACAAATTTGATTCGATTTGGGTCATCGTGGATATGATGACAAAGTTAGCTCACTTCTTGCCATTGAGGACTTATATTTTGGCTGAGGATTATGCGAGGGTGTATCTTTATGAGATTGTGAAGTTGCATAGGATTCTTGTTTCTATTATTTCTGATTATGGTATGCAGTTGTCATCTCACTTTTGGCAATCGTTTCAGAAGGGGATGGGTACCAAGGTTAGTCTGAGTACTACTTTTCACCCATAGACAGATGGGTAAGTAGAAAGGACTATTCAGACATTAAAGGATATGCTTCATGCGTCTGTGATTGATTATAGTGGTAATTGGGTTGAGCATCTACCTCTTGTAGAGTTTGCTTACAACAATAGCTATCATTATAGCATTGGGATGACCCCTTTTGAGACATTGTATGGTAGGAGGTGTAGATCTGCTATTGGGTAGTTCGAGGCCAATGAGGTGGATATGTTTGGCCCAAATTTGGTTTATTAAACTATGGAGAAGGTGACAGTGATTTAAGATAGGCTTAAGGTTGCGCAAAGTTGCCAAAAGTCCTATGCATATGTAGGGCGTAGGGACTTAGAGTTTGAGGTTGGAGATAGGGTGTTCTTAAAGGTGTCTCCCAGGAAAAGAGTAATGTGGTTTGGAAAAAAGAAGAAGCTCAGTCCCCGGTATGTTGGTCCTTATATTATTTTGAGGAGAGTTGATAATATTGCGTATGAATTAGAGTTGCCTTCTAGTTTAAGCTTTATTCATCCAGTATTTTATGTCTCTATGTTGAGAAAGTGTATAGGTGATCCTTCATTGGTTGTTCCTTTGGAAGGATTAGGTATCTCAGATTCGCTGTTATATGAAGAGATCTCGGTTGAGATCTGGGATCGGTAGGTTCATCTGTTGTGGACCAAGGATGTACCTTCGGTTAAGGTTCTACTGCAGAATAACAAGGTGGAAGAAGCTACTTAGGAAGCGGAAGAGGACATGAAGTTTAAGTATCCACATTTTTTTTGGCTCCGGATATTCATGCGGAAGGTATGTGTTCTTGGTTACATCTTTGTTTTCTAACTTGGTTAAAGTAAGGTTAATTTCCTTGAATTTTTATTTTTTAACTTAGTTAAAGGTCGGAAGGAGGGTGTTGGGGTGTAAATCATGCTTGTACTACCTTTGCGTCATTCGGGGACGAATGATCCTAGTGGAGGAGACTAAAATACCCTGGGTTTTGGTCCTTAGAAAACTTTCATGAGTTTCAAACTCCCTGGATATCATACGACTAGGGTTACTAGTCGTATATTGGGATACAATTTAGGGGTCATCACTCGTATGTTAATCAATGCAGTTGGGTTGGCTATTGTCCAAGGTACGACTTCTCTATAAGGGTCGGATGATAGGGTGCGTTCGTATGATGTCCTATATCTTAACCTAAGTGATTCTATTCTGCCTAGGGTACGATTTATGGGTACCAATTGTATGATTAGGTACGAGTGGGATTTTGGAGTTGTAGGTTGGTCAATATGGGGTTTGAGATTTTACTTGGGGTACGAGTGGTGGGTACCACTTGTACCCTAGGGTATAAATGGGGGTAGTGGTCGTTCTCTCTTGCGGATAATTAATACAGTTTAAGTTAAGGGTAATCTGAACATTTCTCGTTATAACACCTTGGCACCCCATGGCTTAAAACACCTTTTTGGGGCTTCATTAACCTATTTGCAATCAATTAAACACTCTAAACTATCTCAAAATCTCTCAAGGCTCTTGGGTTAAGCAAAAACTAGGGTTTCCTTCAAGGTGGTCAATTGAGGTACATATGGGTGATTTCTTCTCATCTTATTTTTAATCTAATGCAAGATACTTCTCCTTCATTGTCAGTTCCAACTAAAGGGATATTTTATGAATTGTTTTTATGGCATGAATGTTGTATGGTATTGAGTTTGCAAATATAAATTGGGGGTTTTGGTTATAAATGCTTGGTTATGGGTTTTCAATGTTTTACTTATGGAATTACATGTTTTAATGGTGGTTTGGACATTTGGTTGCATGGGAAGGGTCAATTGGCACTTGATTTTGATTTTGAAAATACTATGCCCCCAATGTGTTTGATAAAATGCCTATGAGAATGTTCATACTACATTGTTGAACTTTTGAACTATTCCATGGTATAGCTTGGTAATGGAACCCTAAATGGTATAAGTTGTTTAAATAGTTTGAAATGGTTAAATGGTAAGGTCTTGGTGGTCATGGTTGGTCCAATAGAAAGCCTTGTGGGGTACAATGGAATCCCCCAAGCAAACATAATAATGATCACTTGTGGGGTACATGGGATTTTCCCAAGTCAACTTAATAATATAATCTATGGGTACATGTGAACCCCTTCTTCTCTAAAAGGTTGGCTAAAGACATTGCTTGCAAGCTATAGTCGGTATGACAATATCACTACTTATAGCCTTGGTTAATAACAATGGAATGGTGGTCTTGGTTATATGGTAATGGTTTTAATTAGGCAATAATGGCAGGGTGTGGTAGCTAACCATGAAGGTGTGAGTCCAATGGACGAACACTAAAAACTCATGTTTGCTGACATAATAATTTGGTCCTGATGACCATATGGGGTACATGAGAATCCCCTAAATTACAGTTGTATATATGTATCATGGAGAACGAAGGGTACTTGGAAATCTCCTACTCCTATGGTATCTCCGGTCCGTGTGGCTACATACACCGGGGCCCGTTTCAGGGGTTACACTGGACCCATATAGCCCGTGGGTGGTTCTAGGATGGTTAAGCTACACATACCCAGGTTAATAGTTTTAAATGCACACTAAACCTAGTTCCCTCTTCTCAACATGGTGTCATATAAATATATATATATATATATATATATGGTTGTGAATGCATATGGTTAGTTTACTTGGTTTTAAAGGTTGACATTATTTTATCCTTATCCCGAGTACTTGCTAACGTTCACCAGCTAACTTGCCTTCGGGCGATTGTATCCCCATACGATGCAGGAACCGGTCATTCTACTCCTCCTGCTTAGTGATCTAATTCGAGATCAACTATTGGATTGAAGTGGTGAGCTTCCATACTTCGAAAGGCTACATTTCATATTATGGATGTCTTTACATACTTTAGTTATTTCATAGACATTGGTTTTGGCTATGGTTGGGGGCATGTCCCAATTGAATACTATTTTTTCTTTTGGATAGAGGCTTTGTGGAACTACTATGGGTTGGAATGGGCAGTGTCGGTATTGATGTCAGCCTTAGTATTGGCATTAGTATTGGGGCTGATACCGTTTGGCTGAATTTTATGATTGTTCCATCTTTTTATGTTATGTTATGGACAGAAACTTGGTTATTATATTGGTTTGATTATGACTGTTAGTTGGTATTGGATAGTTGGACTTGCTTGGGTTGGTCGCGGTTATAGACCTATCCCAGAGTTTGGAATTGTAATAAACGTTATCTTGTTATACGTTCGGAATTCATTCGACTCAGCGTATTGCGTATTTGGAGGTTGGGTTGGATAATGGGGGTGGTCCCCGGTCCTGGTTGAACTTGGGATACCCATTACGATTAGGCCTGGTTCGGGTCGTGTCATTTATTGTGTTTATTATTTATATATAATTTAAGTGCAAGATATACAAAAGGTAAAATTATAATGATTTTAAATAGATTTTATTATTATTATAATTATTATTATTATTATTATAATATTATAAAAGTATTAAGTTCACCTTTTTACCTTTCATTAAACTGTGTGATAGATAGAACTGTCACTTATATTATTATTATTATTATTATTATTATTATATTATAAAAGTATTAAGTTCGCTTTTTTACCCTTCATTAAACAGTGTGATAGACAGAACTGTCACTTATTATTATTTTCAAATTATTATTAATTATCCTTATTATTAGCGAAATGTTGTTCCCTTTTCAACCCTCACATAGGACACACGGTTATTTAATTATTTTCCTAACATTTAGGACTTTAAAATCAATTTTAAAATTTTATTTATTTATTTATTTTGTATTTTAACTATATAAAAAGTAAAGTAATATTTAAGATTTTAAAAGACATGTATTACTTAAGTGCGAGATATAAAAGGTAAAGTCTTAATGCTTTACAAGCGATTTATATAAGATAAAGTTTTATATTTTAGAACTTTCTACCTAATTCAAATAAGAAAGAATTTAATAAGAATATATTTGTTAATTTTTAAATATTAAAATATTTGAAAAAATTACCAAGTATTTTAAATACTTAAATATTATCACTTCTTTTACATAGTTAAAAAAAAAAAGATTTAATAAATAAAATTTTAACGGATTTTAAAATTCTAAATATTAGAAAAATAATCTAATGCCTTTATAAAAAAGATAGAATGGGTGAGTACACTCATGATCCTTATAAGAACTAGTATACATACCCGTGCGATGCGCGGATAATATTCAAGTAATATTTTTGATTGCTTCATATTGAAATGTCTCGTTTGAACTTGTTAAATTATATATCTTAATAAAATCATTTATCATTTTATTTCTCAATAAAAACAAAATGGGAAAATAAAATAAAATTCTACCCACCTCCCGCATCCCTAAATTATTTTTTTGAATATAAACATTTTTCTACCCCTTTCCCCTCACCTCACGCTTCCACCCCACCCAATCTCCCCCCCCCCCCTCCCCACCCAATTCCCCCATAGCTAATCAAATTTATACGGAAAAATAATCATCTAATTATAAGCAAAAATTATGTTTCAGATTTTCCTTTATAATATTATTCACAATTAAAAGATAGTGGATTGTTAATAGCCTTACCCCCCCCCCCCTCTCAAATCAAGTATATATATTAATAAAAATAATCATATAATTGTAAAATTATTTTTATGTTTCAGATTTTTTAATCATACGTCTACATTTAAAGATTTCAGATTGTCAAAAATAATTTAAATTTTTATTTTGTTGTCCCTCCATATCTTCCGTGCAAAATTTTATAAATAGTAATATTTGTATGATGATTTCTTCATTATATTCTCAAAAAATCATTTAAATTTCCTCCCCTTCACCCCCTCCCCACCCAAATCCTCCATGTATATTTTTTCTATTGTTATTTGATTACCTTGCTTTTTCTAATTTAATCTTAAATTTGATTATATTTTGTGTTACGCACATAAGCAATTTAGTTTTCTTCTCTCTAATCTCAAAATATAAAATAAAAATAGATAAATTTTGTTATGCATGACAAAATATACGAAATATAGATTAGAATAAGATTTCAAAATAATATATTTTGTTAGAAGTGGTTATAATTTAAAATTTAAGTCAAACATTTTCACATCTATCAAAATATGAATTTATCTCATATATTTTAGTTAAATTTTTTCTGTCTTTTAAATTAAATTCAAAAAAATTACTAACATGTCCTTATAGCAAAAATGAATTCCATAATGCATGTAAATTTTTTTGAACATGAATTTTAAAGTAGAAAGTAAAATCATGAGTTTTATTCTATGAAAAAGAATTTTAATATATAACATATGTGCATTATGTTTAATTAACTCCAAGTTATATTATTAAATGTATTTTTTTAGATTGTAATTCAATATTCAATGATTATGACTCAATCCCAGTTACTAAAAATTATTTCATTTAGTCTTTTAAATTTTTTATTTTTATACTAAATATAATCAATTAAAAAATAAACAAATAGAGCTGTAGATTTTTAATTAAAATCAAGGAAAGAATAAATCAACTGAAACCTAAATACCTGCAAATTTTATTTTATAATCTTCACAAAATAATTATTTTATTTTATAGTATAATGCTTCATAAAGTTATCTTTCTACTTAAGATTTCATTATTAAAGTAAGTATCTAAATAATTATTTTTTGTAAAATTTATTTAAATAAAAAAGAGAATTTTAGTCATCTATTCGAATTAAAATTAGTACAGTAATTACTTTTATTAATGAGTTACCATGAAAATGATGATTTGAATTTTAATAAATCAGTCATTCTCTTGCAATAAGAAGAAGATGAAAAATAAGATAAAAAATGTTATACATGCCATTAAAATTTAAAATAGTAAAATATCTAAATATTTTAAAACTGCAAATTCACTCGATTATTTTTATCTTCAAATTGTAATAAACTAATATAGATAATGTCGTCTTTTTCTATTCTTTAATAACCAAGTTAAAAGAGAAAAAGAAAGAACAAAATTTAATTTTCGAAAAATAATTTATATTTATACGTGCATAAATTTAAAGCATGAATATTTTTATTATTTTATCTGTTTACAAATACAATATTTCTCTTTGTTATTTAAATCATAATATATGTTTCTTTTAATATTTTTACATTTATTGTTTTATTTTATTTTCTTATTTATGCTAGGCTAGTTCTCTTCGTTTAGTTAATTTTATAAGAAAATATTAAAACATATCTTCTTTTTACTTGTATCTTTTTTCTTCTTCTTTTTGTTACCTTTCATTCATATTTTCACTATAAAATATTTTATTTTCACCATCAAAATAATTGAGTTAAAATATCGCAAATTGTATAAAAATAATATTTATTTATTTTAAATTTTCTCCAACCATTTCAGAACCTGCAATTTGCTTTGTCATGAATTGCAAAAATTGTTCACAAGCATAAAATTTTAAAGTTATGAGTAATAATTTTTCATTATATTCCTCAATCAAATCTCAAACTTAAACCCTAATAATCAAAGTTTACTTAAAATAGTAATTACTTAGTCTAACATTGTGTAATAATAATTTTAAGAATGTATTTAATTACTTTTACAAAATTATAATGAAAAATACCACTTACTTGAATTCATACCCGAATATAATAAAAATAGTTGTTAAACATCATCATCATCTGCATATAAAAATAAAAGGTCAAATCAAATAACGTTTTTTTAAAAAATAAAGAATGTAATAAGTAAATTCATAAATAAACCTAATAATCAGTAATCAATAATAGAAAGAAGAAAACTTAACATCATATGACAGAATACGAGTGAATATATATAAGAGAGATTATGAAGGAAAAATTCTATTCCAATTCAATTTTCATTTAAAAATACAACTTCAAATATCCTTATCCTTATTATCTTAATTTGAATTAAGAGAAATATTTGAATTCAAATATTCTTATCCTTATTTTTTTAAAATTTGACATGCTTATCTTAAATATATCCTTGAATTCAGAGAAAAATTTGAAATCGATGAGATTAATTCATATTTTTTTATATACTAACAAAATAAAAAGATTAAATTTAATTCTCTTTCTTATAGCTAATATGTTGAATGTCAAAAAGAAAATAATTACCTTCCCATCACAAAACAAATTTGTTTTTAAAAAATTAAAAACACTTTCGTACAATTACTAAAAACAGTAAAATCGTTTACCACATTAACAAAGAATGAGGAATTCTTTTAAGAAATATTCATAAGTCTATTAATATAAAGCTATGTGATAACATTTAAATTTTTTAAAAAAGTCTATTGTTATTGTTGTTGTTGTTATGAATATAGAAGAAGTTAAGAAATTAGAATTCAATTCCAATACAAATTCTATTTATATTCAAATTCAAATATCATATCATATCATTTCTTATAAGAAGATCAATATATTATTCTATCCTTATCCTTAATTTTTTAAAATAAAATTCATACTTATCCTTTAATCTATAAAATTGTTATTGTTATCTTATTATTATTAAAACTATTACTTACCAGAACAATGTATTACTACTGCTAAAACTATAATTTATTTATTTATTATTACTTTTATTATTATTATTACTACTATTTATTTAATATAATTCAATTTATAATATTTCTTCTTCTTCTTCTAAAAGTCTTGTCTAGGCCTAAGTTTTTTTTTTTTTTAAATTTACTGCACCTTTTTTATTGGGTTAAAAAGTTGTTTTAAATGATTCACATTTTTTTTATTTTTAAATTTACTGCATCATTTGAAAGTTTCAAACTTTCTAATATTTTTTTAATTTAAATTTTTTATCACAACATCATTAAATATTATCTTAAAAATTGCCACGTAGCTATTTAATAACTTGACAGATGACATTTTGTCTAGATCTAAATTTTACTTTTATATATATATAAATTATTTTTTAACACAACACAAAAGCAACAAAGCAACAACGGGTGAAAATTTCAGTGTAAGAAGTAGGTTTAATTCAGCGTTATTTTGTCCCACTAGTTATGAATTGGCTAAATATTAGTAATTACTTTTGATGAAACTAGGGGTAAATCTTACGTAATTGGTAGCTTAAAAAGTGATTATTTGGCAGATAAAATGGGCTGGTGGAAGATAGATAGGAGTAGGAGGCCCAAAATGTGGTTTTGGTCCAATTTGTATTCGTGTTTGGGGCTTTAGAAAATTAAAAAAAAGGAAAAAAAACCACGTTATTGCTGGAACAACCTGACCTCCTTCCACCGATCAACGACTCTTTCTACGTTCCTGTAATGATTTTTCTCTACTTATTATATTTCATGTCTTTTTTTCATGGGAATATTTGTCTCTCTCACATACACAAATTCATATCTGAATATTCATTTTGTTTTTGAACGTGTACGATATTCTTCTTTTCCCCTTTTGTTTGAGCTATTCTTTTAATTTTGTTTTTACAAAATCGAACTTTTCAAAACCCTAATTGAACCCCGAGTTACTTTAATTTTTTTTTTGATGGTAATTTTTATACATTTCAGATTTTTGGCATCCAAGGCTGTGCAGATCACGCGGTTGTTTGAGATTTTATTAGTGTGTTTATACAGTTAAAGTTGCCAGGTAATATATATATACAACAACAACAAACCCAGTAGATTTCCACCTGGTGGGGATATAAATATAGATATATATACAAATCTTTTGCTGCTTTTTGTTAAATTTTTCTAATTATGGGTTGTTTGTATTTATGGTTCTTTTTTTTGGCATTTTGTTCAAGTTAAGTGAAGGAGCATGACATGAAGTGTGGGTGTCAAATCTGAGTCTTTGATCACCGAAAAATTGTTTATTTTCAATTTTTCATATCGGTAGCATTGTTTGAAATTTTGTCTGCCGTTTGATGAATGTTGTGGTCAAACTTTCAGAAAAGGAGAAAATATAAATCAGTGTTGATTGCTATAACTGCTGGCTATTACAAAAATTATAGCAAATGTTAGAAGTATCAGTGGACCTAGTTCAAGAACGTAGCTCTGAACTCAAAATTTTATTTTATTACTATTTAATATTCGGATGTGATGAGTCTTACGGCTTGTTTAGTCCGCTGCTGAGTGCTGACAGTGTTTAGCTCTTTGTTGGCTGAATACTTTAGAAAGTGAATAAATAGTTTCATGAATAGAAGCTGTTGGAATGCATGACAATCCTTACAAGAAAAAAATTTGTCGACTTGTTCATTTATTGAGTTTAGAATTAGTTGTCGCGATATTTATGTCTCTATATCTTCTTGCTTGTATCCTTATGTCATTCATTATTGTTCGTCGATTTTGGCCTTTTTTCTGAGCTTTTTAAGTAACTGTAAACGAGCATAACAGATTTAGTTATAACTCAATTTTTTTAGAGCTGCCAGTAGGTTACACAGCTTTTAGTTAGTCTTGGATTTGTGTGGAGTGGGTTTCATGTTTGCATGATGGTATCCTTGCAGAAGTGCTATATTCATGCACATTTTTTAGGAGATTGAGTTGGGTTTCATGCATTATTCTTGAGGAGCAGTGCCATGCACAGCTGTGTTCGGTGGGTGGGTTACACAAAGAGTGTCCGCAAATTGATGCAATGTCAGCAGCCAGCAAATTTGATCTATCTTCTAGTAGTCCAGATAGGCCACTGCACGCCTCTGGGCAGCGTGGATCTTATGCACCTACTGCTTCATTGGATCGGTCAGGTAGCTTCCGTGAGAACATGGAGAATCCAATCTTATCTTCTCTTCCAAACATGACTAGAAGCACTTCAACAATAACACGTACAGATGCGGTTAACTTTTTCCAATGCTTGCGCTTTGATCCAAAATCTATGGTTACGGACCACAAGCTTAATCGGATTATTGATTTCAAGCAGCTTACCAGTTTAGCTTTAGGGGTGCCAGTGGAGGATTCTTCTTTGGTGTATTCCAAAGGCAAACTGTTCCCTTCTCCCTCTGCAGAGGAGGCCAGACGGCTGAAGACTGGTCTTCGTGAAAGCTGCTCTAAAGCGAGGTAGTTTATTTGGATACTGTGTTCTTCTTGTGCATGCTTTTCCTAGTCAACTTTTAATGAGGTTTTTAAGAGATATTGTGCTCATTTAAATCCTTGACATATCAGGGAACGTGTAAAAATATTCACCGAATCTTTATCTGTGCTCAATAAATGCTTTCCAAGCATTCCATCAAGGAAGAGATCTCGCTCTGATGCTTTATCAAATGACCGACCCATGACATTTTTCCCAAGTGATCGATCAGTTTCAGGGACAGGCATGGGTAAGACGGGTACACAAAGTCATTGTTCTCCCAGTAGTTATGAGTTTGAGCAACAAAAGTTTGAAGAAAGGGTTAAAACTACTGTTCCAAGCAAACGTACTCGGACTTCCATGGCGGATATGAGGGTTTGTATTATTATGTTGTTATTTTCTTGTATCCTCTTATACCTTGATTTAAATTCACTTTTTGAGGTATTTATCTACATCACCTATTAAAAAGAGGCGTTTGTCTACATCGCAAGCCTTGGATTGAGATTTCGCTTTGCAACCTTCTATGGATCTTATGTTCCAACTATGGTATTGCTGAGTAAGCTAGAGGACTAGCTCATTTAGGAAATCAACTTCCTTTACTTTTCTCTTTATCGCTGGGTAGTGAGATCAGCTAAATGTGGGTTAACACCATAACTACCTAATGAGGCTTGATATCATTGAGCGTTAAGATTGAATCTTGTCGTTTCTTCTTTTTTTCTTTTTTGGCTAAAATGCTGGTGAATACTAACAAATGAACTGATGTAGTTGGCTACTTGTCTCAGGAAAGAATTGTAGTTTTTATTGTTGAGCATTGATTAGAATCTTTCTTCCTTGCTAAAAATTTCTTTGTTTTCTTCATGGAAAAAGATGCCAATCTAGAGTTTATTGGGAAGTGTTTCAAATATTTCCTTTTTTATCCAAACATATATGCAACTGCGCAGATACTTGCTGTTGAAGTATCCTCTAAACATATCTTTTTCCTGTAATATATGCGGTATATTGGGCTTTCTGATGCTAATCTTTGACTAGGCTACATGCTTCCTCACCTAAATCCATTCTTCCATTCGAGTTTATGCTTGGACATAGCTTAACATTTTTAAAACTGACTTCTTGTTGTTTTCAGCCTGATGTAAGGGCAAACACACCCACAAGGCCCGTGGGGAACATAGATAGAGATAGGGAGTTACTGAGGTTTACAAGTGGTAGCTCAATTCAGGGAGAAGATCATACTCCATCCGTTGCTGTAGAGGGTTGGGAGAAGTCGAGGATGAAAAAGAAGCGTTCTGGAATTAAACCAGATGCTACTAGTTCCATGACGGCCAAACATATTGATGGCCACAGGGAATCAAAGCAAGGAGTGCAGCCACGACTTCCTAGTGATAGTCGATCAAGATTTACGGATACCCATGGCTTCAGGTAGTTCCTCAACTGTCAATGTTGAATTTAAAATCAGAGCAAAGCGTGTGTTCAATTTTTTCCTGTCATTCCTTTTACCCCCCCCCAGGATTATGTAGACTTCCTTGAGCTACTCGTGGTTATATTTATAGGCTGCCTTTCTACGCTGTATTTGATATTAGTTAGGAAGTGCTTTTTATCTCAGAACTACCTCTCAATAACTAAATTATACTAAGTGCATAGGTCCAGAAAAGTAGTGTGGTACCCTGACACTTCTGCTAAAGTAAAAATTTGAAGTCCTTTAATGATAAGTAAAATTGAAACTTTTTGCCTTTCGTATCTTTTGCTTTTGGGGTAATGGTAGGCGTGGATTTGAAATATGTTTTGGCTATTCAGTTACTTTATGGAGTCATTTTTGTTCCTCTTGCATAATTAGACACTTAAAAGTCTTGAGGTGTGCTTGTGGGGCCATATGAAGTAGAGAGAAGTGAGAATGAAAAATATTAAGTGTTAGCTTTGTTTATTTTACGACCCTAAATAGAAGGATAGTAGGTAGCCAAGTGATGTCCTACTTTTATGCAGGAGAGATAGGAGACTATCTTCTCTTCTCCTCCTTATTTAGTAGCATTATTTAGTGTTCGCAGGGTATCTTACTCTTTATTTTTTACTATTACCTGATGCTTCATTTGCTTTGTTTATTTTGCTATTTTGATGTCCTTATTTTCCTTCCAAACTAGCTATGATTCCCCTTCTTTTGAGCTGAAAGTTGGGTGTAACAATGTCTATTATGGATTCATGCATATGTAGTCATGATTTCTTAAAATGTTACCTAAACAAGTTCAAATCTTAGCTTATCATATTCAAGTATAATTGTTGACATTTTAGGCAATTATTAAAACTTTGTGTTATAAAAAAAATGGCACGTCACTTGGTTAATCCATGCATGAAACTGCCAACTTTATATTAGAGGCATAACTTTATGGATCTTCAAAGTTTCTTTAACAAGTTATGACAAGTAACTTTTCCATTTCAGACATGATTGTGTCACGTCTTGCGTCATTTTTTATTTGATGTTGATGTCAAGTTGAAGAAATTGAAGATTTTAGGATTTGTTTGGCCATGAGATTTTTTCCACTTTTTTGCCAAAATTTATTTCCACTTTATTTGAAAATCAATTTTTGGCCATGAAAATTCCAAATACAACATTACTGCTTGAAGTTGTATTTGAATTTGGAACACACCTAAAACTTGTTTTCACTCTCTCTTTTTTCTTTTTTCACTTCCACTGTATTTTTCTTTATCAAATTTACCCTAAATTTTTATTTTTATAAAAATAATCCCATCTAAATTATAGTTAGGTTTTTTACGGTAAAGTACATTTAAACAACAAAGTATTATTTGCAAAAATTATAACAAAAAACAACTCCAACTTTAAAAATTCCAAATATAGGGAAAAATATTTGTTATAATATATTGTAGCTCGTATATGAGATTGAATCTGACATTATGTGTATTTATTTTGAGATATTACTCTTTAGAGAAAATTTGTTTGTATGTTTGAGGCAACCAAGTTGGGTGATTTTTGCTAGTTCTTAGAATTGGGGGATATAAACCATGTTTCGAAGAAGTACATTCAAATTCTAAATAGTTTTTGCAAAAAGTATGGCCAAACACAACACTAACTCCAACACCAAATTTCAAATTCGAGATAAAGTGATTTTTCTTTTAATAAATTCATGGCCAAACGCCAACGTAGGCTTCAGTTGAAGATGTAGAGATGGTGAGTTTTGAACGTTGCACATGCTGTTTAGTTGCCAACAAAGTATTGAGCAACAAGGTCAAGAAAAATTTACTTAGATAGTCAATTTGGTTATCTTACTTTGAGTTATTCAATTCAGGCCAACAAGGTTGTGGTGAGTTTTGTAGAAGAAAGTATCTTTTTTGTTGGAGATGTAATAGGAAAAGTAATAGCAATGTTCATATCGAAAAAAAGAGTAGTTATAGTTTGATGTGAGCAATTATGTTACTTCAAGAATACACAGTAATCAGTGTTACTCTTTTAAATTTGAGGTTCAGGATTATTCTTGTGAATGCATAATAATTGGAAAAAATGTAATTTTTGGTCATATTTAGAAAGTACTTTTTATTTTGAGCTGATCTTCATTGTGTTCAAGTAGACCTGGGGTTACTCCTGGAGGTGTCGGAAAAGCTGATGGTGCAACACAGCAAGTTACCTTAGGCATACGTTCTTCCCTGTCTAAAGTTGGCCAAGATAACTATCCTCATCTCCCAGATAAAAGAGATCGTTCTCTTGGTTCAGATAAAGAACGGGTGAATCTCAGAACAGTCAACAAGTAAGGAGATCCTTTTCTGCATTTCCTTTTCCATTCATTTTGGTTGAATTTGTAGACTGGTCTTTGCAATTCCTTTTGTGAGCTTATGCTTTAAAACTGTTATGAGAGATCTCTTTCTTTAGGCATTCTTTTCCTCCAACTCTTACGTTTCTCATATGTTTTATCTATTCTATTCATCCAGTACAATGAAGCCAGCTGCTTGTGAAGAATTTACATCACCTAGCCCTACATCGAACACAAAATTGAATTCTGCTATTAGGGCTCCACGATCAGGTTCGGGTGTTGCACCAAAGTTGTCTCCTCCGGTTCAGCGGGCAGTTGCTGCAAATGATTGGGAAATCTCTCATTGCACAAACAAACTTCCATCTGCTGTCGGGGCAGGTAATCGAAAGCGCAACCCTTCTACGAGGTCCTCATCACCACCCGTTGCTCAATGGGCCAGCCAAAGGCCTCAAAAGATTTCTCGACCAGCAAGAAGGAATAATTTTCCAGTTGTTCCCAATAATGATGAGATCTCCACCTTGGATAGCGCAAGTGATGTTATGCGTAATGAGAGGCGTTTTTCTAGCTCTTCTCCTCAACAAAAGGTAAAAACCGATCTCTTCTCTCCAGCTGTATCTGAAACTGAGGAATTAGGAGCTGCTGAAATCAAGTCTAAAGACAAGAGCAAGAAGTCTGATGAAGTGGATGAGAAAGCTGGGATTGTACAAAAGATGTCAACATTGCTGCTGCCGCCAAGGAAAAATAAGGTGGTTAGTGGAGAAGACTTTGGAGATGGCATTCGCAGGCAAGGGCGGAGTGGGAGGGGTATTACGTCTGTTAGGTCCCTAATGCCGTTGATGGCCGAAAAGCTTGACAATGTTGGAACTGTAAAACAACTTAGAACCTCTAGACATTCTCTGGATAAGACAGAAAGGTTATAACATTCACCCATTTTTAATGTGATGGCTGGTATGCCTTTTCTGTTACATTTTAGTGCAATAGAGTAAATGTTTTGATTTTATGCAATTACTTGTGCAGCAAAGGAGGCAGACCACCTACGAGAAAGCTCTCTGATCGTAGGGCGTATAAACGACAGAAGCATGCAACAATGGATGCTGCAGCTGATTTTCTAGGTAATGTAACAGCAGTGAGGGCTTGATTATTATAGTTGCTGGATGGCTATCTGCGTTGTTATTGATTTTTATTGTTATATATCTCTTAGTTGTTTCAGATGATGGCCGTGAAGAGCTACTGGCTTCTGCAAGTGCTGTTGCTAACACTGGTACACTATCAGCCACCATGCTTTTCTAGCTTTCTGTGAAAGAAACTATCTTTTTGGCACTAATTGAACCACTGCTATTTACTTATTTATTGATCGTTTCATTAAAAAAGAAATGTTATTAGTGATCCTGTTTCTATTGCAGCTCAAGCCCTTTCGAGCTCATTCTGGAAGCAAATGGAGCCACTTTTTCGTTTTATATCTGAAATAGACACGACATTTCTGAGGCAGCAGGTGAAAAGTCTTCTTTGTTAGACTTGTCTATTAATCTACTTATGAGCAGGTCATCTTCTTTTTGAAACTCGTGTTTGATATACTTATGGATGTAGGAGCAACTTTTTTGGGTGTTGTAATTGTGAGATAATTAAGGATGCTTTTTTGGGGGTGGGGATGGGGGGCTGCTGCTGCAATGCAAACTGGAAATTGTCGGTATAACTATATGCATGCATAAGTTTCGGTGGAGGAAACAAAAAAATCTGGAAGTCTTTTATGTAGTTCTCACATATACATGTTAGTTGCTTATATCTATGCTTTTCTTCTTCTCACCCCACTCCAGTTTACTTTTCTCTATGGAGTCCAGTGGTTGCTGGCTTTGTTGCTATATATTGCGACGATTAATTTTCCCCTACTGTTTCTATTCGTATGATACAGCTATAGTATAGTCTTTTTTTGAAGGACCCGAGAAAGAAGGATTAGTATACGTCCATCTTCTCAGTTGGAGTTCAAAATAAAACTGGCGGAGCAATGAAGTTCAGGTCTTCCAGCAATTTTTTGTCATCAGGCGTATAAGAAGTTGAATAAGAAAAGATGGGTCAGGCTGAAGGTTAAGTCTTATTTTAGTTTTACATCTTACTCATGGATTTTCTAACGTGTGTTTCCCCCATCTCCAGGGGAAAATTAAAAAAAGAAAAAGAAAAGAAAGGTGAGAGTCCAGTGCTTCCTAATGTTCTTTTGTTTCTTTATTGTTCCTTTCTATTTCTGCTAAGAAAGAGTGAAATTCTGACCCCTTTGAAAGCTAGCTCCTGCTTTGAATCTTCATCCCCACAACTCACATATTGGAAAAGGCAAACTCAAAATGGGAATTCAGTCAACAGTCAAAGGAAAAAATGGTTGTGTTACCCAAAAATCATCCAATGTTTGTCTTTCTAAGGGTTGGTGTTCCTTCTCGTCATTCGTATTCATTTTTAAGTTGGAAAATTGGGAAGGGGTTTTTTGGGGGGTGTGGGGGTGGGGCGGGGCGTGGATGGGGGTTGGTGTAATCCATTCAGTCAGTCTCCCAGTAAACCATTGTTTCTTTTATTCTAGCCATTCATTGCTGCTCCTTGTCCATTTGTTGCTCTGTTTTCTTCATTTTTATTCTTGCATGAATGAAGTTGTCTAAGCTGCAGGAAAATCCTTAGGCAAGCCTATTTTAATTGATATGAGTGGTCGATGATCGAGGTAATCTCTCTTTCTTCCATTTTTAGGCCTCTCTAATTGAATAAGCAATTAAGCATAAGCCGGGAAGCTATTATTTTGACGAGCATACATATATTTTTGATACTAGATATGGAAGGGCCCGTTTATGGGCCCAATATTGTAACTTTAATATTTTAGATGTTCTAAAATTGATATCAAGTATAATTGAGAAAATGTGATTTGATCATAAATTTGAAGTCGAAACTTTAAAATTTGAGTTTTTAAAACTATGACTTTTTGAGTTTGAAGTTATGTTTGGATATGTAATATATATTTTAATCTTAAGTTCCTAAAAAATTAGCTTAAGTCTTAAAAGTCAAAAGAAAAAAAGAAATGATCTAAGCTAATTTTTTAGGAACTTAAGATCAAATTTTCAAAATCTAATCAAATTTCATAGCTAAACAGATACTTAAAAATAAATTTTCAAAAATTACTTCCAAAATCTATGTCCAAACTTTTAACTTAATTGTTGATATTTCCGATAGTATGATAGGAAATTAATATGGGATTACGCTTTATAATAAATTATCTTTTTTATTTTTTATAAAATTAAACTTTAAGAATAGTGATGGATATGGTGTATATTAGTCTTGCAGACACTATTTTTCATCAACTATTTAACTTGATGTATTAGATGAATATGAATAGTACTAAATAGAGTGTATTTTAAAAAGAAATATTAAAGGGCAGCCCGGTGCACTAAAGCTACCGCTATGCGCAGTGTCCGGGGAAGGGCCCCACCACAAGGGTGTATCGTACGCAGCCTTACCTTGCTTAAATATTAACATGTATTATTAATATATAATGATTTACTATGTATAACATGTATTAGTTATACATAAACTGAAAACATTAGCAAACAAAGAATCAAATAACACCAAAGCCTAATACATATGTATTATTTTCTTTATATCTCCTACCAAATGACTCCATATGCATTTTCATACTCATTTCAGTGGGGAAATCTTAGTAGATCAGTTGTTTGGTTGGTTCGTTATGCAAAAAACATGAAAAAGATATTTTTATTTCAACATTATGTCAAAAGAAAAAAAAACTAAATAGTGATTAATTTTAATAATATTCTTTCCATAGTGCGTCTGAAAAATCTATGTATAAAAAGGAAGATTACAATGTAACTATTATTTATATTAACAAATTTTATAGAATTAGAGGAAGCAAAAAAAGCATATTAATTTATCTATAAGCTAATCTTGAATGCACATAATTTCGTTTCTACAAGAGTTTAACCAGTGAGATAATTATGATAAATTATCTATCTATACTTGGTGCAAGTTAAAAAGGTTACCTTATTCTTTATTTCTACTATATAGAAGTGTGTACACAACAAAATCAAGAAAACAACATAGTACAATAAACAAATAGAGCTTCGAAAGGGGTTTGCATACAACAACAACAACAACAAACCCAGTGTATTCCCACCTAGTGGGGTCTGGGGGGGTAAGATGTACGCAGTCCATACCTCTACCTCTAAAGAGGTAGAAAGGCTGTTTCCGATAGACCCCCGGCTCAAGACGCGAGATACCGCACAAATACATAGTAAAGCACAGAACAAGATTTCATAACATAAATACGACACCCATAAGTAATAAAAAACAGAGAAAAGCACACAGATTCGTAATAAAACATGGAACAAAGTACCATAACAGATTCGAAAGGGGTTTGCATAAATGAAATAATGTACTACATCAAATAAAAAGAGCCCAAGACATCCATAAATTGGCATGATAGCTGTTATAGTAACTTATTGAGGTAATTAGAATTATGCTTTAGATAACTCATTTAGAATGACATTAATATGTAATATAATAATAACTATTTGGATGTTATTCGACATAATAGCTGAAAAGTACTTATGAAAATCAATTACAAAGAATCTTAAATCTTAATATGTGTTTATGTCTTGTATATATTATCCATGTAAAGAAATGTTACACTATTGAATTTTATTAATTTATTATAAGGTATAATGTATTGTGTAAATTTATTATCATGTGGGAAACAAATCATTTTTTTTTTATGGAAATCTTTATTTTACATAGAAGAGATCGTCATTTTTTACTAAAAAAAAAATCTAAAAAAACTATTCTCTTAATTTCAAATTCAAATTATAAACGGAAAAGATCTTATTTCCTCGATTCGATCCATCCGTGAACCCTGCATGTAGTAAAAACTTTAGTGCATCTAACTATCATTTTTTATAATCTATTTATTTTAAAATTACAAATCATATTTTTGTGAATACTTTCTGTAGACAACAAATTATATTAAGTTTAAAATAAATATCTAAGTAAGTGAAAATTTTCAATTTGAATTTGAATATTGTCCTTTTTATTATTGTATTGCAATAATTATTTTGTAGAGTAAATCAAATATATAAATAAAAGTTATTCTACTTTCACGTTTTCTCTGGACATTGAAATAAATAGAGAGTAAACATTTCATTTCAAAGGGAATAAACAAAACCAAACATTTCACCCTTTTTAAAAGGGAATAGCAATAAAGAAATTTTCTAAAGTACTATTCTCAATAAAAAAAAAAGGAATGACAAAGCATTTAAGGAAAGTTGCAAGCTTGCAGCTGGAAAATGTGGGTCTACGTGATGACTTGGATTGACATTTAGTGAAAGAAGTTTGCTTTTTAGTCATTCAAAATTTATGGGCAAACTTTGAAGCTTAAAGCATACATAAGCATGCAAGAAATTGTTTTGAAATGACTATAATGCCCTTGGTCGTTTCATAGCTCACTCTTCTATATAATAAATATATAATATATATATATATATATACTAATAATAAAAAAATAAAAAAATAAAAATATATAATATAATAATAATTGTTTTTATATATGATTCAAAAAAGTATTTAATATTTACAACAACATGAGAGTGCGGAAGAGGAGTTATGTCAACTCTAATTACATTACAAGTTGTGTAACAAACTGGAGAGTCTACATATTTACATCTGCCTGATGCACTGAATTTGATTTGCTTAGCTGTTGGGGGGAAAAGATAAAACAAGTGCTGGAATATCATCCTTGCAAGCGTATAGGTGACTGGTTGGAGAGAGATGAATGAGAATGCTTTGAAGACAAAATTAGCTCTCTACTAATGTCCAGCTTAAGTGCATCTTTTCATTTTTGGTGTAGGAGGGAAACTATAAATGACAGTTGAATTATTGATTGAGCTCATAGAGTCCTTACAAGAGTAGGAAGGAGATGACATTTACCTTTCGCCATGTAATACTTGTACAGTTCCACACTGAGCCTTTGAGCTACAATTATAAAATATTTACCTTTCTTCCAAACAAATGTTGCACCAAAAAGTGAGCAAAACAACAAATCTATCTTTGAGACTAATTTCTTTTTCCTTGTTTGCCTAAATTCCAACGTTCCTTTCCCTCCAGATCAATGGTATTAAAAACCATCACTTTGTTGCTTAAAGCAATGAAGCAATGCAAAGCGCAGAATTAGTGCTTCTTGGATGAAGCCATGTGCTTCATATAAGTATGCACTTTAAATAATGATTCACAGATGATCCCAGCGAGAAGTGTTCGGTTTGTTGCATCTCACTTCAATGAAGCGTGCACTTCACATCTCGCTTTCCGGTTTAAGTCTGAGGACCTTATTCCCTTTTTTGTGTTTTTCATTTTTAAAACCATGGCTTCACTTGATTCGCTAAACAGCAGCAAGAATGCAACTTCATTCACTTGTTGATCTTGTGCTTAGACGTGTCCTGTACCAGCGCTGGAGCAGTTCCAAGGTTGACCAAAGAGAGGGAAGTTTTAATTTCAATTTGCTAAAAATCACGATCCTGATCTGGCATGTGGTTCTATAATGCAAGTAAAGGTGGTTTGAGTTTGACAGCTTCAGATTGTTCCTCACATAGAACACATCTATTTCAAAAAGAAAAATGCCTCTTTTGTGGGTTGTTCTGTGTCAGTCTGTTATCACTAACCAAGTGAATCAATCCGCCTTGTTAGAGACACTCTTCTTCCCGATTTGCTCCAAATCCAGTTGGTGGTGGAAGAGTTAGGTTTGTCAAGTGTTGAAGACATAATTAATTTAGTAAATATGTGTGTTAAGCTTTCAGATGAGATGGTTGCACACTTCAACATGGTATTAGAGCTAGATCAACAACAACAATAAACCCAGTAGATTCCCACATTGTGGGGTCTGGGGAGGGTAGAGTGTACGCGGACCATACCACTACCTCTAACGAAGTAGAGAGGCTGTTTCCGATAGACCCCCGGCTCAAGAGTATTAGAGCTAGATCAACACCTTTTATTGTTAGTTCCAGTGCTGGGGATGCGGAGGGGTGGTAAGTGCCACACTGGTTGGGGAATGATTGTGCTCCCTTTATATGGTCTTGGGCGGTCATCACTTCATCAACTATCTTTTGGGGTTGAGTTAAAACTCAAGGTCCATTTGTTTACGTGGTATTAGAGCATGTAGAGGTACTTGTTTTAAGTTCATAGCGTAGCATAAACTTCAGATGAGGTGGTCACACACTTCAACACTAAGATGGATCTGGAATGTTCCATTAGATTGTCCCTTCCAAAGAGATAGTCCAGTCTAGACCTGAGATGGAGGAGTTGCTCAGAAGCTGTAAGAGAGAACATACCCCCTTTAGATGCCAAACATTGCAGTTCTTCCTGAATGTGATGCCCCAATCTTGTTAGGTCTGTTTGAGATCACTGCAGTAAGAATATTGTAGTGTTTAGGAAATTGTTCCTTGAGGGGAGAGTAAGCTTATTCCTCTCCCATTACCTCTAGAAACTTGTAAGTTTGTGTATATATATGTTTCTTCAATGTGAAATTACATTTTTCCTTTTTTTTGGGGGTGATGAACGTGTGCACAAGCTTGGGGTTTATTTCGTGTACCATGTGAATAGGTTCCTCTATATTGTCTTGCGGTTGTTTTACATTAATTATCAGTGTATACTTGCAATTGACATGTATAAAGTTGCATAGCCCCACAGTATGCAAAACTAATTTTGAAGGCTGCAGTTGGTCCTAAACATTGACTGGCCCCACACAGATTTTTTCTGAGTCATAAGAAAAACAGCTACATAGTATAGGTCTCTGGAATTTTACTTCAAAAAAGTGTGTTAAATTTGTTAACAGTTCAATACTGTAAATAATGCCATGGTTGCTAATATAAAACTGACTAGCCTTCGGTTGTCAAATAAAAAAAAACTAACTAGCCTTCCCTATCTATACATATAACTTTCTGATACTAATCTCTTTTGTTCTTTTCTTAACAGGTAGATCATGAGACTGATCTAGCAGCACCAGCTGCTGTTCCTTTTGATGCTGATACTTCCAGTTTAATTAGTGGCATTGGGTTGAATGAAGTTGGGGAACAGACAAATGAAACAGAGAGTTTTGATCTCATCTCAGAACATTTAGTCTCTGGAAAAAGTAAACTCAAGGGTATTTCCTTGTATCAAAGGATGATGGCTGCTTTAGTACCTGAAGAACTTTATTGCAATAGAAAGGAAGACCTTAACTCCAATGTTAATAAATCTGGATTTGAAATGGAGATGGAGTCAGAATCCGAAGCTTCCTGTGCACAGATGTTATATAGAAGTGATGCGTCCCAATACTGTGCTTCTAATGGATTCAGGATAAATTCCAATGGGTGTTCCGTTGATAACTTGGATTACATTAAGGCTGATAATGTTACATCCGCCTTAGAAGTGGGGAATTTTTCAAGCTATGATCAGTCACAAAATGGTTTACTTCCAGAACAGCGAATAGTGCCTGGCTTTGTTTGTTCCGATTATCAGTATGGTGAGATGTCAATTGATGAACGACTTCTCCTGGAGATCCACTATGTCGGAATATATCCGGACCTGGAGGTAGGTTGGTGAAATTTCAGTATGTTGGATAGTGGTGTGTACTTTGTGCTATTTCTTCTGAGGGTTTACTGTTTCTTTTTTTCGTTTGTTTTGCTTATTGCTTATTTTCCATGTAGTCTGATTTAGCTGAGATTGGAAATGAAGAGATCAATGCAGAAATCTGTAAATTACAAGAGAAACACCAGGAAATGGTTAGTACTTTCCGACATTCTGTATCTTAGGAGAATCTCTCTTTTTTTTCTTGGATACTAAAGAATAATCTCTTTTCCTTTGCCTTTGCCCGCCCCTATCTGACTGTCATGTCTTCTAGCTCCCCTTGATTTGTTGGTTAACTGGTGATGGACTGACTATGAGTCTCCTTTTCAGCTTCATGCATCTTGTCATCCTTAATGAAAAGGGATTGGATGCTTCCTCCTTTTAGAGGTTGGATGTTATTAAAACTTATAAGCGTGAACCTTGGTTGTCTCTTATCTATATTTGTCATGACGCGATTGCCGATTAGGTGTTTGCAGTTAAGATTATTTGTGATTATCAGCATCTGTGTTCTATCTTTATGTTGGTGCTTTATCCTATATGTTGCAATCAGGTTTATGATATAGCCCCATTTGTTTCCACTTAATGGAGTCCTTAATTTGAATCAATCTTACACCACTAAGTGCATTTGTTTTTATTTTTTTTCATTTCTTCTGTTACCACCACTTATTTGCTCTTAATAGGTCTCTCATCCAAATCTTGTACAAAGTAAGATGCTTCATTTAAAAGTTCATGTGAAGGTGTCTTTTTATCACCATGCTATCCACTATTATCATACGACTGTCACCACCAGCTTCTACCACACAACCACCATCGTACAATCACCATCGCCAGGCACCCCCACACCCACCAGCGTCAACCACCGCCACAGTTAGCCTACACAGTGAACCACCTCCATTGAACAAACACCTCCTCCACCACCATCACCACCATCACCAACTAATTTCACCGCCAGCCACCCACCATCTCCATTGCACGACCATCACCGCCAATACTTCCACCGCACCACCAACCACATCGCTTGTCAGTCGCCATCACACAACCACCACTTCCAGCCAAGAATATATAACACCATCAGCTGCCACGGTCGCTAGCTGTTAGGATGTGTTTCATTCGAACAAAGTTCTTACAACACCATCTACATTAACATTTCTCTAATATCTAGTGGATATAATACTGTAGGCCAATACAGAGAGGACCCCCTGAATAGTGTTTTGAAAAGCGAGAGGCGAAAAAAAGCGACGAGGGCTCGCTTCACAAAAGTGAGAAGCGTGAAGCGAAGCGCACGCTTTTTCCATTAAAGCGCTATTTAGTACAAAATTTAAAAATATTAAACATGCATAAATAAATAACCAAGAGCTCAATAAATAACATAATCTTTCAATACTCAAATTAAAAAGAGAATAGATAGTCATAACAAGCATTCAAAGCAAACTACTAAAATACTAAAAATCAGTCTTTCGTCTTAATCAACCAACACAAATAGAGAAACCAACCATCAGAGAAAAGTTTAGAACTTCTATTCTACATCCTATTCCTCAACAAATATATACTGATAAAAAGAATTCAGATTACATACAGCAAAAAAAAAGTAAAAAGAAGAAAAACAAAGCTGAAAGTCAGATTACATACAACCGAAAAAAAAGTAAAAAGAAAAAAACAAAATTGGAAGCCAGATTACATACAGCCAAAAGAAAAAGTAAAACAGAACTGGAAAACAGAGAAGAAGAGAAAAAAAAAGAGATGAAAAAGAGTAATAGAGAAGAAGGAAAAAAAAAACTAGAAAACCCTAATGTGAGAAGAAGAAGAGGAGAAATAGAGAAGAAGAAGTCGCATACCTTCAGCAGTTGTTCCAGAAAAGTTAAGCAGCAGCAATGCAGTCGTATAGTCACTTAAGGGTTTTAACTAAAATAAATTAAATAAAGCAATAAAACCCTAAAAAAAAAAAAACCTTAAATATCCACTTAAGCGAGCTTTTCTGCGCTTTTTTTGCTTCAGCGCTTCTCGCTTTTGGATCTAAAGCGAGAGCATTTTTCTCGCCCCAACGCTTCAAGTGTAAAAATCGACCCACTGTCGCTTCGCTTCTTGCTTAAAGCGAGCGCTTCAGCGCTTTTCACAACGCTGCCCCTGAACTTGTCCTGATTTTTCTTTCAGACACAAACTCTTATGCCTATTGAACACCTGATTTGTGCTTAAAATATGTCTCTATTGAACATCCATTTGTGACATGGCGCAGGAGATTATCTCACACATGAACCTGATCACATAATTTTTGGAAAAAAGTTCAGTTTCTCCAGAAAATCAAATTTTGACCTTTAACCATTTTCAATTCAAATTATCTTCTAATTTTTTGCCGGAATATTTCTCCACATGAATGTCCCTTCAAGACCCAAAGCCTCTCACTCCTAACAGTTCAGGTGGCCTTCCTCCCCCTCTATACCTAACCAATGCCATTTTCATCTACTTTTTTTCTTTTTGGGAAAATGGTGATGTTCTATTCTTCAGGATTTAAAGAGAGGATCAAGGAGATGTTGGGGACCTTCAAAAGTAGGAACAGGAAAAGTACTTACCTTCAAAAGTAGGAACAGGAAAAATACTTACAGAGATCCCAAAAATCTACAAGCTGTTTTGTTTCCTCCAAACAGATCTGCCACTTCGTCTCTGTGAGGCCGAGGAAGATGGCCCAAATCTGTGTTGTGAAACTGCAGTGCAAAAAAAAAGGAAGTGGTTGTTTTGCTCTTATTGTCATCCCACATAATCCAAGATACTATCGCCAGTCCTTTTTTCTTCAAAATTTCATGCGTCAGGCAGGCCCTTCTAGCAACCAACCATGTAAAACATTTTATGTTGGTTGGTCCCAAGTTTCTCCAAACCTTCCTCCACAAGCTTTGCTGGCAACTGTATGCTGGTAGCTTTGCAGTTTGTAGGCCTTACTAACAGTGAAGGCTCCGTCTTCACTATGTAACCATCGCAATGAATCAGGACCATGAATGATGCGTGGGAACTCCCTTATTTCTTCTAGCAGCTTGGGCTATTCTCTCGTCTTCCCATTCAGTTCGTAATCTTCTGAAGGATAGGTTCCATTCCTATGGTGTCCAGCTGTCTTGATCTTTGCCTCTGGGTTATTTCCTAGTGTGAACAGCTCTGTGAATGAGTCCTTCAAAGGGATTTTTGTTTATTTCAGGCATCTTCCCATAGGTTTGTTCTCCTACTATCTCCACCCTTTGTATAGATTATCCTCTAGTCTTGGCCACACGTTTCTAATAGTTCTCCAGACCCCAACTCCGTAAGTGCCAGTACTGACATTACTGCACCAGGTTTCATCTTCGCCATATTTACATTTGATCATGTCCTTCCCATAAAGCTTGTCTTCTTCTCATCCTTTACTGATTGCGCCTCTCAATGTCTGGGATCGAAGAAAAAGGTGAGCGTTCCTTTCTCGACATAGATCATTTTCCTGCCACCCTATATTCCTTCCATTTCCATTTCCATTTCCATTTCATGGATCCTCTGGCAACTCTTCCCTCTCAAGACAACACAATGAAAACTTTGTCAACCTCCATTGTTCCGGTAACATTCCTTCGTAACCCTCGAATCTCAAGAGAGAGTGATTATTATTTCTCTTGAGAGGTTCTTGATGGGTTAATTACAATGAAGGAAAACCCTTTATTTATAGTGGAAAATTAACTTTAGGGTTTCTAACTTTTCCATAAATAAACATTCACTATATATGGTAAGGTAGTCATTCACTATACTAGTTTAGGTGTACGTGTTTTGCACGTGTATGTAGTTAATTAATAATAAATGAATATCAAAAGAATAAATTATTGTGTGTACATTACATTATTAAGTTAAAAATTTAAAAAATCAATATTAATTTTAAGACAAAAAATGTACATGAAGAAGAACATGATAATTCATCATACATTTTCTAATGTCTCTTTTGATTATTATAGACATGTGAAATATATTAAAATATACTTAAATCTTGTAATTTAGAAATAGAGTATTTAGAAAAAAGATATTGAAATGAACTAAAAAAAAAGTAAAATAAACAATTGGAATTCGTATCTCTTTCGTATGCTAAAAAAAAATATTTGTGTGCTAGAGTATGTATGTATATGGGAAGAAATTGTTTTGTGTAATTTCTTTTACACACGATCCCATGAGTAATCCTTAGAACATAGTACACGTAGTTTTTCTTAACCATAAAACATAGATAAAAAATCTTTAATTAATAAGATAACTAATTATTATGAATTCAGAATGACCTATCAATTTTTTATAACGAAATAATACGATCCAAATAATTTATCCAAAATTATAAATAAGTCAATTTCATTATTAATTATCATGAATTCCGAATGACCAATCAATTTCTCGTAACAAAATGCGACAATCTAAATAACTTGTTCAAAATTGTAAATAAGTCAATTTCAAATCACTAATTGTATAAGTACTATAAACAAAACTCACAAAGAAATTTCTCAATTTATAATTGTTTATCAAAAATACATCATTTATTATTGTAAACTTTAAAACCAGTCTAAAATTTTAGAAAATGTACCTCTGGACAAATTCACTTCAAGAACCTGCAATTTTGATAAAGAATATGAATGAAATATTTATGGTGGAAAACATAAGAGAAAGTGCTAAGACAAATATTAAGATCTACTATAAAAGAAAAATTCGTAAAGAAAGAAAACTTAGAGATTGTCCAATAATATTTTTTATATATATAGAAGACCCTAAATCAAAAAGTAATTAAAAAAGTAAATATTGTCTAAACCAAAGAGGAATTAAAAAGTAAATATTGTAGATTTCAACACCTAAAAAAAAGCTAAAACATGAAAAAAGTTCAAAGAAAAAGACAAATATACTCTTACTTTAAAAAAACACTACCTAAATCACATAAAAAAAAGTTTAAAATGACAAACATATATAAAAGCCATTATTTATGGAAGTGGCATCCTTATAGCAAAAAGAGAAGTATCCGAATCTCTATTAAAATTTAATATATTTATTTTATTAGGATTCCATATATATCCTGCTAGTTATTTCTTTCCATATATTTTAAAAGTTCTTAATTTCTATCCCATATATTTTAGGAGTGTTTAATTTCTATCATATATTTGTAGGAGTCCTTAATTTGATTAAATAATATATTTTTTTAAAAGGTGAAAAGACAATTTTGTCTATTGCGGAGATTTTTAATGAATGGTAAAAAGTTCAAATCACTTTTCTAAAGGTCTTCACATTTTTAATATATTATAGATTATAGATATGGTAAAGTAGACATTCACTATATATGGTAATATATTTATAACACTCCCCCTTGAATGTCTAATTGATAAATAATGTGCCTCGTTAAAATCTTCCTAGAAAAAATTCAGTTGAAAAAAACATCTAGTGAAGAAAAAAGAGTACACATCTCTAACAATACGCATATAGGCTGCCTCATTAATACCTTGTAAGGAAAACCCAGTGGGACAAAACCTCCTAAGGAAAAAAGAGTACAGTGCGTCTTAACCCCCCTAATGAGTACATCCTTGAACCTTTGCATCTCGAACTTGTGCACCAACTTCTTGAAAGTTGCAATCGGAGGAGACTTGGTGAATAAATTAGCCACTTTATCACTTGAACCAATCTATTGCACGTTAATATCACCATTCTTTTATAGCTCATATGTATAGAAAAGCTTTGATGAAGTGTGCTTCGTTCTATCTCTTATATGAATCGTCCCTTAAGTTGTGCTATGTATGTTGCATTATCTTCATATAAAATTATGGGTACATTATCATATTTCAAACCACATTTTTTTTGAATGAGATGTATCATGGACCTCAATCATACATATTCTCGGCGTGCTTTATGAATAGCTATTATCTCAGGATGGTTCGATTAGGTGGCTAGATAGACTGCTTTGTATATCTCCAAGATATGACGGTATCCCCACATGTGAACACATTGCATGTTTGAGATCGAGATTTATGCGGGTTAAATAAATATCAGCATCAGCATAATCAACAAGATTAGGACTGCAATCTTTAGAATAAAATAAGATCATGTATTTGATCCCATTCCGATGTCTCCAAGTAGGAGCAGAACTATACCTTGCTAATAAATTGATCGAAAAAGGCTATATCATGCCTTGTAATATTTGCAAGATACATTTGTGCACCAATTGCACCAAAATATGGTACTTCATAACTAAGGAGTTCCTCATTCTTTTCTTGAGATCAGAATGGATCCTTATTTAATTCTGCATGTTTCTCATTTAAGCAAATATTCTATTGTTTTTGAAAACTCTCCAAGAGTTTCGATAATTTTCAAGCTATAAACTTATATAATATAAGGATTATAAATAAGTTTCTCAGAAACTTTTATATGCTTCAAAAATTTTGAATCCTTAAAAAACTTTCATATAAATATTTTCAAGTGACAATATTCAACATTTCATTAAAAAAGCTTTCATATAAATTTTTTCAAGTGACAATATTCAACATTTCATTAAAAAAGCTTTCATATAAATTTTGTCTAGTGACAATATTCAACATTTCATGTGTGACACCTTCAAGTTTCTGGATTGCAAATCAAATAAGTTTAATGTTTACCAAGATGCATCTTTTTACGTTCCTTAATAAATGTTTCTATGCAACATGCTTAAATATACGTAGAATTTAGATCCTCGTAATCTTTCACAATACAATATTGTATCAAATATATTTATGATATATCATTTTGTATCGGTTCACAGTGTGACATAACAAGAGATCTCATCACTTCATTATTTTCAGGTATCTGAACCTCTCATAAGGTTTTATGAAGTGTTATGTCGTAGACTCTTCAAGAGCAGATTGCGTTCTTATTGTGATTATTTGCTCCTTATCATTTTCAAGGATTATTTCATTTGGAACCGATTGGTCTACCACACTTCACCCATGCATAGACTTTATCTTTTAGGGACACAGAAATAGGAGCGCTTGCAGCTTAATATGAGATGTTTTCGGCATTTGACTTGAATATTCTTTTGAATGAGGATCTGATGATAATTCCTATTATATTGTATAACGACGTATAATCTCCCCCTTATGTGTAACATACATTCTCCATCTTCTTTGAGGAGTCCATATTTGTGCATCATGGTATATTTATTAATTGTATACCGCACATCAAAACTATTAGATGGACAATGTGTGGTTCCTAACTCAGAACCAACTTTGAGGGGAATTAATCATATGTATACAAGTACTTTTGTATATAATATATCATAAAACCAACACATGAAGCTTTGTTCTCATTAGCTATGGTATAACTATTTATCGAAGGCATTCAATGCCAAATCATCATCGTCAAGATGAATTGTCTTGATTACACAATCTGAAAGTTATACTCTTAACTCAATTTTATTGAGCAAACAACTTTATGAATGCCAAACTGAAGGTTGACAATAAACGTATAAGTGATCATCTTATATCAATGCATCTTAATAGATCATATGACCGGTGAACGGACCCATATTCACCTTTTATACTTTCCAGATTTAAGGGATTCAATGCCAACATTAGTTGATCCAACCAACTTATCATGAGAACAAACAACATGAATAATTTTTGAAGAATCTTTTAATTCTTTAATACATGTCTAAATACTCTACATACACATCTTCGGAATGTCACAATCGTTCATGTCAATGTACGAATTTTTATACTAGTAAACTCCAAGTTTACCATGACATGTATTTACTACTTCTGAGCAAATTGTAGAATATTTCTTCTCAATTATTCTACCTTTTTCGGAGGTGAGTTGTGATACCACTACAACCAATTGCACATTTGTATTGATAAGCTTTTCTAAATATTATCATATTCACCTCAGGGAATGGATCTATACTTATAGCAATTAAAATTTTCATTCCTCGAGAATGGAATATGATTATGCCTTAAGCCTATCAAATTTTGATAGCTTATAACCACTTTCAAAATATTGCTAATTCAAAAGCAAATTGAGGTGTGCATAGAATGTAGAGAATTTTTCTTTAACATATCTTATAGTCATAATAAGCGTGTGGAAATATTATTATTTTTAATGATTATTATCATATTGTCCCTCCAAACTTATATTCGTGCATTCAATCACTTGTCTTCTTTCGGACATATTATGCACTGCTACCACATTCCCTTCAAGAATGGAGCAAGTTGTCAACTTTCAGATTCATCATATGTAGCTACCATATTAAATTCATGGAATAGAGCATATCAATGAGATATGTTTCATGACTTTTCATCCAACACCCATTATTTTGCCTTAGCCATTATAATATTATCAATATTATGTATTAAGATTCAAACTCAATATCTTATCCATATAAAGATGTCTTAGGCTATAACTCGATGGGACTTGAACCCAACATCTTATCATCATGGTGCATTGGAACTTTCAACCCAATGTCTTACCCTCTTAATGAGATGAGACTTAAATTCATCATCATATTTTTTAACAATATTGTTCTTCATGAACAAATTAAAAGCATAAGTGGTTCCAAATCAATTAGTTTTCCTCAAATCTAACAAAAATTATATCATTAGAAGCAAAAGACAAATAACATAAGGAATTACTAACCTTGAAATTACCTTTAAATTTATAATCTCACTTTGTTTTAACAGAGTCTTGTGCTGATAACGTGTTATGAAATATAAAGTAAGTACAACAAGAATAGAGAGAGAAGAGAGTGATTATTATTTCTCGAGAGGTTCTTGATGGGTTAATTACAATGAAGGAAAATCCCTTTATATTGGAAAACTAACCTTAGGGTTTCTAACTTTTTCATAAATAAACATTCACTATATATGGTAAGGTAGACATTCACTATATATGGTAAAGTAGACATTCACTATATATGGTAATATATTTATAACACTATCTATATATTTTGGCAATATTTTAGTTATCATTTGTTTAGATTTTATTTTTGATAGATTTTAAACATAGATAAATTATGGTTGTTTCTTTTCTTGTTCTTATGTGGGTTGTATGGACTATGGAGGGATTGAAATTGAAGAATGTTTGAGAGGATTGAAAGTGATTTTGTACATTTGAGGAATAGCTTTCTGTTTTTGATTGCCTTCTAGTGCACCTTAAGATTCCTATTTGTATAGAAGATTAGGTCTCTTCCATAGAGAATCATGTTTTAATGTAGATTCTCGACTTTTTGGTATGTCTTTTGTATATTGGAGTTTTTTCCTGTTAGAATATGAGTAGGAATAGAAATAGTATATAGAATCCTATTAGGAAAAGGATTGTAACGTAGTATCCTATTAGGAAAAGGATTGGAATATAGTGTCTATAAATAGGGCCTCAATGTAATAATGTAGTTACAACAATTCAATGATATTTTTCTCTTATATTTCTTACATGGTATCAGAGCTTCCACGATCTTGGTAAAGAATCAAAGAGTTTCCGCTGTCGGCGGGCGACTATAATCCATATATGCCGCCCGTCTGGCCAATGATTATGTTATCAAAAGTTGGGTCACTGGCTCACTGTGTATCTTTCGAGTGACTATTTTCTCATATCTTTGCGTAGCATCATACATCTGTCTGGTGACTACTTTTTCATATCTATTTTTCTTAGCACCGTACTTCTTTTCGGTGACTATTTTCTCATATCTGATTTGCGTAGCACCGTGCATCTTTCCGAACTACTGTCTCATATCTGAGTTGCATAGCACCATGCATCTTTCTGGTGACTCCTCAGCTTTAATTTACATAGTTCCGTACGTCTTTCCGGTGACTCCTCGGATCTTTTTCAGTAGGGTCGTGCCATCATTCCGAACCTGCCCATATAATTTCTCTTTTTCAGTAGGATCGTGCCGTTATTCCGACCCTACTCATATAATTTCTATTTCTCAATAGGGTCGTGCTATCATTCCGACCCTACACATATTTCTCTTTTTCAGTAGGGTCGTGTCATCATTCCGACTCTACCCATATACTTTTTTTTTCTTCAGATTGTAGTCACTTTTCAACGATCAAATCTAATAATCCGGCATGTCAGCATGTTTCGGCTAAGTTTTCGGTGACTTTCATATTCAAGATCTACTCGTCTCTTGATTTCGAGATGATCCGTATATTTATACCAGTTTTCGGCAATTTTCCAGCGACACATTGACTTTACAGCAATATTTACTACTTTTCAGATCATTTTTTTCAGTTTGTTCCGTTTTAATTGAGGTCTCCCAGACATCTAAAACAATCCTTATCAGTTTTCTTGTAGATATCTTCACCAAGTCCCTCACCGATTCTCATATTAGGTACATCCATAACAAGCTTGGTACATATGTCTTCTATGCACTAGCTTGAGGGGGAGTGTTAGAATATGAGTATAGAATCCTATTAGGAAAAGGATTGTAACGTAGTATCCTATTAGGGCCTCAATGTAATAATGTAGTTACAATAATTCAATAATATTTTTCTTTTATATTTCTCACATTTCCAATGTTCGTAAGTGTAAAGAATGGATCTTGGGTCTAACTCAACCTCAAAAGCTAGCTTATGAGGGGAAGATTGTCCAAGTCCATATAAGGAAATCAATTACTTAGCTCTTTTTCGATGTGGGATACTTAACACCCCCTGCACGTCCAGGCCCCGTTAACTGGGGCGTGAACAATATAATAGGGGCGCAACATCGGTGAACAAAGATTTGGGATGGGCCTGACTTTGATACCATGTAAAGAATGGATCTTGGGCCTAACCTCAAAAGTTAGCTCATGAGGATGGATTGTCAAGAAGATCAATTACCCACCCCTTTTCCGATGTGGGATACTTAACAATAAGATCACTTACTTCAGCCCACACAAAATCAATTCAAACACTAAGAAAACAAGAAGTCTTAATTATTTACTATTTAGATCTAGATTCAACTTCATAATGATCTTACTGTTCTAAATCAGACATCTTAATTTTAACAAAAATAAATAGGTGTCCTTTGATGTTTTAAAATTTTCAAGCAATTGGTTTCTCTATCGGAGCCATACTCACGTGTAGGGGCGGATCTATTAAGGCCCGCCACCCTGCAAATTTCGATGGAAACTCTCTCTATATAGACTGATATAGTAAAATATTAAATTTGCCACCCACAATATCTAAGAACTATCTAGTGCAAGTGGCAAAGCGCCACTTTTGTGGGTCATAGGTCGTGGGTTCGATCTCGATCAGCATCGCATCATTTTTTTTTTATTTTGTTAAGCATTGTTGATTAAAACAGGGCAACAAGCATCGTAAATGGTTTACCAGTTGACAATTTTACTTATATAAATTACACCAGTTGACTAAAATGTATAATTAAATATTATTTTTTGACTTTGGTTAATTATCCTATAGATCGAAAAAAATGAATAATCTGATTAATTTAATCGATAAGCTTACTTGGCACCCGGAGAGTCCGGATCCTGGATCCGCCTCTGCTCACGTGATTGCTTACTCTGTAGGTTTCTAAGAAGAAAAGGATGCTGGGAAAACTGCTACATTCATCTTCAGAGATGACAGAGTTTCAAGAGAAGTACACCATTTATGCTTATTTCGGATGCCTAACCTTGGCTGTTGCTTAATATTATTCATCATGGTAACAGCTCAAATTATTTGTCTTACAGGGAGTTCGAACAGCGTGCTCTTGATAAACTGGTTGCAATGGCATACGAAAAATATATGGTAATTTGAAGCTTCTAAGCAGTAATTGTTCTTAAATGTCTGGTTTACATTCTTGGAGGAAGGAATCAAATGAGGGACCAGAATTCAGATACATTGCAATTTGTTTATGGTGTGAACTTCCATTTGATATTGCTGAATGATGAATCAAGATTTCGTCTTGTGAAATATGGTCAAACTATAATAACTTAGACAAATACTTTTCTATTTCTATCCTTGCTGATCTTCTTTTCTCGTCTCTCTGGGTAAAGGAACTTAAACTGTTAATGTGTAATGCCAGCTTCAGTTACTTATTTATACAGCTTTTACATGAATTGTATGTAAGTTGCAATTTTCCCCTTGCTTTAGGCGTACATTTTTGCTTATCATTTTGTGTAGGACTTCTATTAAACTTATGACTTTATTTCAACTTGTGTTAGACCAAAGCTGATTGCCATGTTGTTCATCTAGTTTTGATCCCCAAACGAAAGCAGGAAGTTGAAGTTATAATTTTAATTCTTGTAACTTCTTGTTCTCTACATGTTTTATTATTGTGACAAGTTGATATTCTGTCTATGTGTTCAATCTGTATCTTTACAGAAGATCCCACCACAGTTTTGATCGCCTTTCTGCTTATATTTGTATTTCCTTCATTCTTGTTCTTCCAATAGTTATGCTGCTAATAGTATCATTATTATAGATATATACATTATTGTATATATTGCTGTAATGCACTTCAGAACTGTGTGAAGCATGATACTGTCTTCTTAAATCATGTAATTTGAATCTTGAAATTGTTGAATTAAAATGATTCTGCCTTGACAGAGCTGTTGGGGTCCAAATGTTCATGGGATGAAGAGTGCTAGCGGGAAAATGGCCAAGCAAGCTGCCTTAGCTTTTGTCAAGCGGACATTGCATCGATGCCAAGAATTTGAGGAGATAAGAAAGAGTTGTTTCAGTGAGTCTTTGTACAAGGAGATGTTCCTTTCTGGGATATCCCGCCTTAGTAATGGACAAACTGATTCGAACACTGATGGCGAAGCTGGAAAGTCTTATATTAGCACATCCGTCTGTTCAGGTGAAGCTAGAGTTTCAGGTATTTATTAATGCTGAAGCAACGCGTGTTAATTGAGCACTACACTCTTAAATTCTTATTATCTAATTTTTGTTATGTCTCTTCTGCAGCTTTGGGTGCACAGCAAAGCCCATCTCTAAACCAGGACATATCCTGTGAAGCCAATTTACCTTCTGAAGTAAGTAGGGTCAAGCGGAGAGAGTTGGATGATGTTCTTGGTACTACTACTGTTGGTGTTTCTTCAGGCATAGGTGGTTCACTCTTAAGCAGTGCAAAAGGGAAGAGAAGTGAGAGAGACCGAGAAGGAAAAGGAAATGGCAGAGAGGCATTATCCCGCAATGGAACAACCAAAATTGGCCGACTTGCCTCTTCCAATGTCAAGGGAGAAAGAAAGCCCAAGGCAAAAGCTAAGCAGAAAACTGCTCAGTTATCCACCTCTGTCAACGGGTTTTTTGGTAGGGTGTCAGAGCCTAAATTGCCAGGATCTTCAATAGCCAAATCAAGTGGTATAAGTGCCACTGGCACTGGAAATGCTAAGACTGATTGTAACCTGGAGGACCTAGAGGATCCCATTGACTTATCCGGCCTGCAACTTCCAGGAATGGATGTTTTAGGTGTCCCTGACGATCTTGGTGGTCAGGGACAGGACATAGGCTCATGGTTAAACATTGATGATGACGGATTACAAGATCATGACTTTTTGGGCCTTGAGATTCCAATGGATGATTTGTCAGACTTGAATATGATGGTTTGAAGCTTCTTTTGCTGTATATTCCTGTTTATTACCTTTCACTGGAGAAGCCTTGTTGTCCAGACATGACCACTAGTTAATATGGGTTGTGTGACTCTGCAGTCCATAATTAGGGCTTGCATATTCTTTGGGATACCTGTGTATCGCTACACTTTTGAGTGAACCCTTTGAGGAAGGTAGGGTTTTGTTCGTATAAGTTGATGACTTCGACTGTAAAGATCTTTTTGTGCAATGTTCAACCAGTACCCTAGTCATAGTATCGTAGAAACACTGTACTTTGGATTTAGCAATACAGTTCAGGGAATGTCTTCTGTACATAGATTTTGATTTTTCAATAAGATCACTTTTTATAAGTCCCCCTATCTTCTATTTCCATTATAATAATGCTTAAATGAATGTTTGCCTGTGCTGTTCATTCGTACTTGGCAAAATGTTCAACGTTTATCATCATGTAACTGATGTCATGGAGACTATATTGGTCTCTTCCAGGAAGGTATTACAGTTCAGGTTTGTTTGCGGGATATTATCCTGTCAGAAATTATCAACGTAAAAGCATCTTTAATCTCTGCAAACTATCATGCTCTTCATGTTTGTATATGATTGTATTTGGTTTTATTTGGCTGTGACTTGAAATATGATGACAGATTTAGTCTGCCTTTGTTTGCATTGACGGAACACTTGTTAACTCAAACCAGGATTCAGAGTACATCAGCGGATGGAGGTATGGTTTTAGTCTATTGCAATTCTCAGTTGGTTTAGCAATCTGGGTATAGAATTGTGTATTGCATCCTCTTGCACATTCTGCATTATGGGTGGAGATTTATTCAGCTGCTAAGTGCCATTGGATTAAACGACTTAAAATTATGTCTTCGTTATGAAACCGCAAACACTATCCCCATTTTTCAATTTCCACTCTAATCTAGCAATACACAAAAGTTGAACATGAGGTGTCTAGGTCTTTTTTATATTTGGTGTAAAGGGATCTACTTAGAAGACCATGTTTGAACTTTTGATGTTTTAGATTCCTTATAAGAAGAAATAGGATGGTAGGATCATCTGTGAATTACTTTGTAATTATGGGTGATTTCCACAGTTTTGAAGTGGAATGTCCAATTTAAAATATATTTACAGAATATGTTAACTGCTAAAAAAAAAATAAAAAAATTCCACTCAGAATATACTCCTGGTTGTCTGCAAAATAGTAAATGACGGTTACTCTGGTTTGATGGCAGTAAGTTCTTATCTATTAATTATTCTAGGGTGCCAGCTGTAATGACCCTTCAGGTCATTTTCTCGATTCCCATGCATGAGCCTTCCCATAGCGGCTACAGGTCGTTTATGACTTGCCGAAACCATCGGCTCGGTTTTCAAACAGTTTGTGTTTTAGGCTCATATTCCTGTTTGAGTTTTCGCTGTTAAAAAATTGGTCTCGGACCAAAACTCCTAGTAAACGGACTCGGATGGAAATTCCGACAGCGCTATCAACTCTGGAATGTCAATTTTAGGTTAGGGGACCTTTTGTCCAGGTCTTGAGGCTTCTAAACTCGTTTTGGGTTATTGGTGGGAAGTTGGTTAAAACGACACATGGGGTTTGGGGATCTCGGATGGAAATTTCGTCGATTCCTTTAAGTTTAGACTGCCATATTCGATGGGATATCATAGTTCGTTTGCATCCAAGGATATCGGATGGGCGTGGAGCACCCAAACGAAGTTTGGGCAAATGCTGGTTCTGGTACCATCTCCTCAATGACCATTTTCGCGCTTAGGCGAGGTCGCCTTGGCGACCAAGAGTGGCGCTTAGGCAATGGGAAAGCTAGCAAACAAGAGGGGGCCTGGGCGGCTACGAAAATCAGCCTTTTTAGTCTTTGAATCCCCTCCCAAGCTCAATTTTCCCATTCCTACCTCTCTAAACATCATTTGAGCTCTAAAATCAGTTGGGGAACATCAATCTAAGGCTGGGGATATTTCGGGAATGTTAAGTCAAATGTGAGAAATAAAGAAGAAAATATTATTTAATTGTGTATCTAAATTATTACATTGAGATCCTATTTATGGATACTACATTACACTCCTTTTCCAACTAGTACATTGCCATTACAATCCTTTTTCAAGTAGGATTCAATGTACTATTCCTATTTCCTCTCATATTCTAACACTTTCCCTCAAGCTGGTGCATACAAGTCATACGTATCGAGCTTTTTGCAAATGTAATTAATTCAAGGACCAGTGAGGGACTTGGTGAAAATATCTACAAGCTGATTGCTTGATTTCACAAATTTTCTTACAATAGCTCCGGAAAATATCTTCTCTCTTACAAAGTGACAATCAATCTCAATGTGCTTAGTCTTCTCATGAAATATCAGATTTGATATGATATGAACATACAAATTTCATTACACCGAGTTCTCCAAATTTTAGCCCTCTTAACAACTGTTTAATCCAAACTAGCACAAGTGGTAACATTACCAATTTTTTTTTAAAATCCAAACTAGCACAAGTGGCTACTGCCATTGCTCGATATTTTGCTTCTGCACTAGATCGAGCAGCCACATTCTGTTTCTTACTCTTCCAGGACACCAAATTTTACCTCATACTAAAACACAATATCCGGATGTAGAATGTCTATCACAAGGTGATCCTGCCTAATCAATATCTGTATATCCAATGATCTGCTCATGACCTCGATCCTCGAAGAGTATTCCTTTACCTGGCATTGACTTAATATATCGCACAATGCGAACAATTGTATCTTAATGATTATCACATGGAGAATCCATAAATTGACTTACAACACTTGCTGGATAGGAAATGTCAGGTCTGGTCAATGTCAGATAATTCAACTTACTAACTAGATGCCTATATGTTCCAGGATTATTTAGTGGCTCCCTCTGTCCTGGCAGGATAGTGGCTTCCCCGTCCTTCTAGGAGTTCAATATTCGGATTCATAGGAGTGTAAATAGGTTTACATTCCATCATTACCATCTCCTCGAGAATGTCCAACGCATACTTGCGTAAAAAAAATACCCGATCTGGACTGAGCAACTTCAATACCTAAAATATACTTCAGTTTGCCGAGGTCTTTGGTTTGGAAATGCCGAAAGAGGTGTTGCTTCAAATTAATGATACCATCTTGATCGTTGCCGGTAATAACGATATAATTAACGTAAACCACCAAAAAATATATGGATTTGGAGTTGCATTTCTATAAAACATGAGTGATCTGCTTCACTACGAATCATGCCAAGCTTCTGAATTACTGTGGTGAACTTTCCAAATCAGGCTCGAGGAGATTATTTTAGACCATAAAGTTACCGACGCAATCGACACACCAGACTAGACTCAGTCTCCACCTATGCAACAAAATCAGGTGGTTGCTCCATGTAAATTTCCTCCTTAAGGTCATCACGGAGGAAAAACATTCTTAATATCCAACTGAAAAAGAGGCCAGTGTCGAACAACACCCATGGATAGAAACAGATGAACAAATGCAATTTTAGCCACGAGAGAGAAAGAATCACTATAATCAAGCCAGTTACCCTTTGGCAACAAGGCGAGCCTTAAGTCGATTAGTTTGGCCTTCTGGACCAACTTTCACTACATAAACCCAACAACAATCAATAGTTGGTTTACCTGAAGGGAGAGGAACAAGCTCCCAAGTACCACTCGTATGTAAAACAGACATCTCGTCAATCATAGCCTGTCGCCATTCGGGATGAGAAAATGCTTCTTTTGTGGACTTAAGGATGGAGATAGAGGACAAAGATGATATAAAAACATAATGAGGTGGTGATTGATGACGATAACTTAAAAGGGTGTAATAAGGGTTAGTATTAGAAGTGGTTTTGATAAGAATCGGCTTACGTTAATAAACAAAAAAATAATGCGGAAGCGAAAAAACTAAGATTAAAGACAAGAAATTAAAGATAGATGAAATTTGAGAATAAATCCCCAATTTAGAGATGAAGTGCTAAGAACCCTAATTGATCTTAGTATTCAAAATTAGTGGATTAAGATTAATTATGATACCAATAGAGTCAATTCAAGAACTTAGATCCAAAGTGACCTAGACCCTTATTTCAAAGAAACTAAAGACAACAATTAGTAAAAGACTAATCACCTTCTTTAATTAACTTTAATAGAAATCAAAGATATCAAATTAAGAATTAATCTTACCTCCTAAACAATCGTTCTTATAGGGTTGCAAGATAAATCCCAAATAGCCACACACAAAGGTGTAAATAAGAGAAACTCTCAATTAATGATAATATTGTTTGGTTGAAAATAACAAAATCCATCCCTATATATAGGAAAAAAAACCCTATCCCAAATAGCATGGGATTGGGATCTACTTTTATCAAATCTAACAAGGACTAGGAAAAAGTTATCCCAAATAGCAGGGGATTCGAATTCTACTTTTATGAAAATAAATAAATCTAGGAAACTTTAAATTAGGAAACTTTTAAACTACGAAACTTTAAACTAGGAAACTTTTAAACTAGGAAACTTTAAACTAGGAAAGCAAAAATTTCTGATTTTAATCAAAACCCTATGGGCCCAATCTCTGCATTTAGACTTGAAATTGAATCATGAAATATGTGTATCACTTAGCGCATGCTTCTCCATAATTCTTGGACTTATTCTTGGGCTCTTCTTCCATCTTAAGCATCTTCTTGATTCATATTAAAGCCCGACATCTTAATGCAAGTGGGCCAGCCTGGATGCTATCATTCCCCTCTTCTTGAAAACAATTCGTCCTCGAATTTGAATCTTGCATAATCAAGATGACATACAATAGTAAATAACATCCATTATTTGAAAACAACAATGGTAGGAACAAAACAAGATAGTGACCATGCATCCACTTAACCTAATTAATCCTTGCATGTATAAATACACCTTTATAAAGCATGTGGACATCATCTTCCCAATAGAAAATTGTCTTCCTTGTATGAGCACAACAATATTCATGTTTAGATGACGTAGGGAATGATATGTGTCTCTCCAATTTAGCTCTATCAATAAAGTACTCTACTGGGCTTGTCAAAGACGTCATAAGCTCCATAAAATATGTATCAAATTTAACACTTTTATGATATAGCTAAGCATCATCAATTACACTTGAAGATTTTTCCACATAACATTTATTCACTTCAACGTAAGAATTAAGAGTGTAGTTCATCACCTCAAAAAAGACCTTAGGTGTTCTAGCAATCCCAAAAATGTGAATAAACCAATCATAATACCGTATTTGGTCTTATATGGCAAAATAACAACACCTCGTTCCTTTTGCATGAGCGTTAGATTCACAACTGTATTTTTGATCTTTTTGTCACGAGTCTTATCTTGGAAAGATTCAAAACAATTCTCTTTACCTTTATACTTCTCATCAACATGCACTTGCTCAATGGGATATTTAGTTTGGACCACCTTAGGAATAAGTTTATTCAATGGTGATTTTTTAATGCAAATATTCCCATGAGAATTTGCGAAAGAGTCAAAATAACTAGAAGAAGAAGTAGGAATATTAGAGTTAGAATAAAAAATAACCTTATTCAAACTCTCTTGTTTTACTCTCTCTACCTCCCAACCATCCCTCTCCTTTTTATTCTCGTGATCATCTCTCTTTTCTTTTCTCTTGACCTCCATTGACAACTTCTTCTCTTCACACAACACAACCTCTTCCTTTTCCTCTCTTCGAATGTCAACATGCACTCCCTTACTCCTTCCATTATTTTCTCTCTCAAAATCTTTCATTGCTTTTTTCACACGTTTCTGATCTTCATAAATTTGGGATGGAGTTAAAGATACAAGTTTATATTTTCTTTTGTTTAGCTCAAAAGAAACTCTATTCTTCCCCCTATCATAAATTGCATTCCTATCAAACTGCCAGGGATGCCCAGGCTTGATATGACAATCTTGCATTGGAATTACATCACAAAGAACATTATCAAAGTACCTTCCAATGGAGAAAGAAATCATGCATTGCTTAGTCACCTTAAGTTCACTGAAATCATTGTGTTTGATGCATGTAAGTTTCAACTTCTCCACCACGTATGAACTTATCACATTAGCATCACTTTCAAAATCAATAATCATAGAGCAAATATTATCCTTTATCCCACACCTTGTATGAAAAATACTTCTCCTTAAATCAGCTATATTCACCTGATTAGGTGGGTTTTGGGTGACCTCTAATGCATCGAGTCGAGCAGAAATCCTTCTAAGTGCCTCGGCTATGTTGTTGTTTTGAGTCTCAGCATCAGTATCTTTTTGAGACATCTCCAAAAGTTAAAGAAAATAAAAACTCTCAATTTGACCCTTTTTTTTATCTCACCCTTTCTTGCCCTTTTTCCACTCAAATTACTACCTTTGGCTGGATCCTTTAGGATTTATATATACAATCCTATTAGCAACAACTTTTTAGAAGTCAGATGTAGAAAGAAAATAATTTATCAATACCCAGATAAATTGGGGTTGATGAGACAAGAAAAAAAGATCAATTTGTGTAAATAGAAAAATTTTCAAATTTCTCCTCTTCTTGATTTTCCTTGTTGATGTTGGAAATCAAGAAACACAAAATAAAATCTGATTTTTTTTTTGATAATACCTTAATTCTCAAATAGATAAATTTTTTTTTTTCTTTGGCTATGTAGCTTAACAATGGAATTTTTTTTTTTTTGAGTTTTTTTTTGTTGAAACTCCCAAGAATATCAAGAACGGAACATTGATAGAACCTCTCTGATACCACTTGATAAGAATTGGGTTACGTTAATAAATAAAAAAATAACGCGGAGGCGAAAAAACTAAGATTAAAGACAAGAAATTAAAGATAGATGAAATTTGAGAATAAATTCCCAATTTAGAGATGGAAGTGCTAAGAACCCTAATTGATTTTAGTATTCAAAATTAGTGGATTAAGACTAATTATGATACCAATGGAGTCAATTTAAGAACTTAGATCCAAAGTAATCTAGACCCCTATTTCAAAGAAACTAAAGACAACAATTAGTATAAGACTAATCACCTTCTTTAATTAACTTTAATTAATCTTACCTCCTAAAGAATCGTTCTTATAGGGTTGCAAGATAAATTCCAAGTAGCCACACACAAAGGTGTAAATAAGAGAAACTCTCAATTAATAATAATATTGTCTGGTTGAAAATAACAAAATACATCCCTGTATATAGGAAAAAAAAAACCTATCCCAAATAGCATGGGATTGGGATCTACCTTTATCAAATCTAACAAGGACTAGGAAAAAGTTTTCCCAAATAGCAGTGGATTCAAATTCTACTTTTATGAAAATAAATAAATCTAGGAAACTTTCAAACTACGAAACTTTAAACTAGGAAACTTTAAACTAGGAAAGCAAAAGTTTCTGATTTTAATCAAAACCCTATGGGCCCAATCTTCTGCATTTAGACTTGAAATTGAATCATGAAATATGTGTATCACTTAGCCCATGCTTCTCCATAATTCTTGGACTCATTCTTGGGCTTTCTTCCGTCATAAGCATCTTTTTGATTCACATTAAAGCCCATCAATCTTAATGCAAGTGGGCCAGCTTGGATGCTATCAGGATCATATGCCTTTTCGAAGTGCAATCGGAGGAGACAAGTCTATAGTGCAATGCGTAATAGGTGCAGGGTCAGGTACAGGATGGGAATCATTTGAGCCTGAGCCTGATGCTGTATGTGGATGATGATGATAAGTCAGGAGTGATGGTAGTGCAGATGGAATTGTATAAGGTATTGTAGATTCCTCAAAAGTCGTGCAAGTAAGATTGGTGACACTATGGATGGATGTGTAGAAGTAACGGTAGGATCCTCAAAAGTCGACATAGGTAAGACCTTAGACACGTTAGGATGATTAGGATCAGAAGAAGATGTGAAGTGGTTGAGGCTCAAAGAATGTGACATCAGCTGACATACAGTACCAACGAAGATTAGGTGAGTAGCATCGATATTCCAAGAAATACACATTTGAGAGAATGGGGGGTTAATTCCTTGGGTGAAGTTATGAACAAAACTTGCACTCCCCAAGACACGAAGGGGAAGAGAGTATAGAGATGACTTAGGAAACAATATTAAATAAGGAATTTGATTTTGAATGGAATATGAGGGCATCCGATTAATTAAATAACATAACTGCATCGCCCCAGAAATGCAGCGGAACATGGGATTGAATGAGAAAGAGTGTTGAGCAGTTTTGATTAGGTGCGTGTTCTTCCTCTCTGCTACTCTATTTTGTTGAGGGGTATATGGACAAAAAGTCGGATGAATAATTTCTTGATGAGTCAAAAATTGTTGAAATTGGGAGGACATATATTCTAAGGCGTGATCACTACTAAAGGTACGAATAGAGACACCGACTTTGTATTTTAGCACAAGAACTCTTGAATATAGGAAACAATTCAAAGCGATCTTTCATCTACATCTTGAATAATCATCAATGAGGCTAAAAAAATAATGGAACCTTGAAGTTGAACTGATTCTACTAGGACCGCAAATATCAGAGTGAACTACGAAAAAGATAAACTCTGGACGATTCTCAGTACTGCATTGAAAGGTAGTTCGAGTGTGTTTCCTAAGTTGGCACGACGCATAATCTAATGTGGATGGACTAGACAAATTAGGCACTATCTTTTGTAATTTAAACAAACTAGGATGTCCCAAATGCTTGTGAATTATGTTCGGAGAATTTGTACCTGGACATGCTATGGAGAAATTAGGAGAGGTAAGACAGTAAAGGCCTTGTGATTCATATCCTACACCAATTGTTTATGTCGTATTATGGTCATGCATGATAAAAGAGTCCTCAAGAAATAGTATGCCACGATTTAGGGCACGAGTCAAACAATTAACCAATGCAAGATTAAAAGGACAATCAGGAATGTAAAGAGAAATTTAAAGTGACAGAGGATAGGGGTTTAGCTTGTCCAACTCTTTTTGCTTTAGTTTGGTTATCATTGGCTAAAGTGACAGTTGGAAGAGTGTGCAAATAAACAATATTTTGATAGAAGTAATTTATCACCAGAAGTATAATCACAAGCGCCAGAGTCCACAACCCATGAGCCAAAAGTAGGAGATTGTGCAGTTGAGGCTACTAGTAGAGATATTTGCTTATTTGCTCGACATTGAAGATATTCATTTGTATTCCTTTTCAAATAAATACATCCATTGATTACCTATGGTGTTAGATTGAGCAACATGAACACTTTTAGGCTATATTGTGCGGACTCATTGATAGGAAGGTATGGAGGAAAAGTATTAAGGTAGAGGTCTAAAGTGTGTGGTCGAGTCGTGGTCTGTAGCTAGGAGGGTTTGGTGTAGCTTCGTTGGTAGTTCAAGGGTGGGGGTGGGGGGTCCTTGGTTTGTTTATGTACTTTACGTTTGTGGCTGTCGTATCTCTGTTAGTTTATCTTGTTGCTCACTTTCGACGTTTTTGTCTATGGTCCTTTGTCTTGAGCCGGGGGTCTATCGGAAATAACCTTTTTACTTCTTCGGAGGTAGTGGTATGGACTGCGTACATTTTACCCTCCCCAGACCCCACTATGTGGGAATATATTGGGTTTGTTGTTGTTGTTGTATTGTGCGGACTCATTAGTTTTGCTGCCGAACCCGTCCCGACGCGATGCTGGTGCGTTCGCGGGTTGTGTCTTCGATTCGGTCAACCGAATTCGGCGATTAACCCAACATTAAGAACAAAGTTGGTTGTCATGGTCGGAAGGTAGAAAGACCGGTGATTGTAATTATTATCGTCGACAAAAAGGAGTAAACCGACGACTGTTGTCATCTTAGGAAAGGAGAAATTCGGTGACTGCTATCATCGTCTGAAGGGAGAAATTCGGAGGCTGCTGTCATAGCTGAAAGGGAGAAATTCGACGATTGTAATTTTTGTCATCGGAATTTGAATCGTTGAGAGGAAAGAGAATGCCGTGGTTGGGAACTAGGAAGAATAACTCAGAAGACGAGATCTATTCGGTTGTTTTTTAATAATTATATTATTTTTAAATATAAAATTTTTTATATTAACATAGTAGAAAAAGTATATGTGCCTGTTGATTTTCCAAAAATACAAGTATATACTATATAATACTCCTAACTGAAAAAGTAACTAAAAGTTACCGTAAAAGTTAAAAGTGAAATTTTAGAATATCTTTATAACCATGTATTTATAATATTTGATTTTTTTAGCTGAATCCCCGCACCCGTATCCATATTTGGATTTGTACCTCGTAATCTTAAAATTTTAAACATTGACGGATCCGACTATCGGATCTGCATCCGTCTCGAATACCTGCGCTCGAGTCCATGCAACTTAGTTATGGGGTCGACCATGCAAAGAATAACATATTTTAGGAGTATGTCTAAGCCTATTACAATAACTACACTTTGGTTGAGAATAACATATGTCACGAGTGTGTCTAAGCCTTTTACACTAAGTAAACCTAGGTCGAGATCTTCCAAAACGCTGCCCCTCCCTCTCTCTTCGGTTGATTCTTCAAGGACTGTGACTTGATTTTTTGATTTCTCATCATGGGTTCAAATTTACACACCAGACTAAATCTAGCAAAAAATTTGAAAATTCGTTGCCGGAATCTAAAAAACAGGTGGAAAGTCGTCATAAAATTAGATTTTGGTTGCTGAAATTGGTCAAAATCAAGAAATAACTTTATGGACAACCTCGAAATGAAGAGGCACCTCACTGGAAAAAAAGTCGTCGAAACTAGATTTCTGAAAGTCGCCAGAACCCTAATTCCGGCCATCAAAATTTGGAGAAAAGTATTGTCGGAATCTAGAAACAGTTGATGGAGTCTGATCGGAATTGATACTAGATCTTGACGACTCTAAAATGATCGGAATCTCTGGTGCATGACAGTTCTCGCCAAAAAATCGCACCTTCACTGGCGTGTGAGATGCTGTTTTCTGGTGGTTCTGGTTGGGGTTGCGTCACTTGAGATTTCCGATATGTGTAGTGTTGGTTTTTCACGCAAAACACACCAAATAGAAGACAAATCAGTGACCGCTGGTTGATGCATAGTGACTGAGATTTCTCTTTTTTTTTTTTTTTCTAAGTTTCTCTGCAATGCTCTGATGCCATGTGAGAAATACAGAAAAACTATTATTGAATTGTGTATCTAAATTATTACATTGATTCCCCATTTATAAATGTTACATTTGACTCATTTTTCAACTAGGACACTACAACAACAACAACAAACCCAGTGTATTCCCACATAATGGGGTCTGGGGGGGTAAGATGTACGCAGTCCATACCTCTACCTCTAAAGTAGTAGAAAGGCTGTTTCCGATAGACCCCCGGCTCGAGACGTTAGTAGTAGAGCATTTTTTCTAATTCTGTATGGGTAATCTACTTTATTTAATAACTTTTCTTATTTCATTTAGGTTAGTTTACCATATTTATAATTGTCTGAGCTTCTACATGCGGAGGCATCTTGTATATCATCTACAATTAAATTCTATACAAGTTCTCTCTTTTTTCCTCTACTTTCACAGATCTAACGTAGTTTAACAGTGTAGAAAGTTTTTCCTAATTGACATACCAACCTGGATGTATATATCAAACACTCGCCTTCCAAGACTGTTAGAGGTGCTGTCATTTGTAAAAGTTATCTCAGCAAACAACTAGAATAAGGAATATGTTGAAAACGACAAAGAGAGTTAAGAACATTAATTCTCAGGATTACAACAATAACAACATACCCAGTAAAATCCTGCATTGTAAGGTTTAGGAGGTTAGAGTGTACGCAAACCTTACCCCCGACTTTGTGGAAGTAGAGATGTTGTTTCCAAAAGACCCTCGGCTCAAGTAAAGAAAAACAAAAAGGAACAGTAACATCAACAAAATAGTGCAATTACCTAAACCTAAACATAGTAAACAACAGATGGTAACAGATAACAAAAGCAAGAAACTACAAGAATAAGGCTATTACGACAACAAACACAACATAAAAAAGATACTGATATTGTAGCTCCTAGTAACTGCAACTTATTCATACAATTAGGGAAGAAAACAAGATCCTTCTCTTTAACCAGTTCAATTATTGTTAATTACACTCACTAAGCGAAATGAAACGCATGAATTAAGACAAGAACTAACAACTTACATCGAGACAATGGGGTTGAAACCCTGTAAATATTACTGTTCTCAGTGTCCAAAATAAGAACTTCTCCAGTTGAAGAAACTTCCACCTTTATTTCTTTTTCAAGTAGGATTCTATATATTATTCATATTTCTACTCATATTCTAACATCAACCTTTATCTCGTTCGATTCTCGTAAGTTCCGAGCTCCTCTTGATTTCCTCTATATTTGATCCTTGATTTCTCTAAGTTTGGGGCTGATTTGACTAAGCTATCGAGCGCGGATTGTGCTCAAATTTTGGGCACAAGTTCCTTGAGTGATGAGGGACCTAATGATGGGTCCAGTTTTGGGATTTCGTGCCTGGGTCCCATGGGTCCAATTTGGCTCCGATTTTGGACCCAAAACTTTATTTAGCAATATGAGTATCATCTTACTCCTATTAAGGTGTAGATTATGATTTTGATAATGCGACGTCATTTTCGAGAACATGAGACAAAGACTATCGATTCGTGGACGGTTTGAGATTGTAGTTCGGCTACGAGGTAAGCTTTGATCTACTTTTCTATATGAGATTGTGTATTGTGTAGATTGGGTGCTAGGTAGGAATTATAGGATAAATTTATACCTAGAAATATCATGACTTGACCTATCTGGGGGATTTAGCATAGAATTGTGACCCGAACCTTAGCTTAGAATACTCGTTACGGTTGTAGGATCTTGTTACACCGGATTAGGGACTTGTTTGACCATAGATTGACATGAATGAACCTTTAGTATAAGAATTACCATATTACTTGGTGAATTGGACGGTATTTCCCCGATTAGATCCTTCTAGTGACATAGTGACATTGTGCCCTTGTTTACCTTAGTTTTCCAAATTGCGGTGTTGACATATGTTAATTTGTATATATTGGTGGGCTCGAGGCCGTGGTTACGATACTAGTTGGACACCAGGTTATACTTTATCCTTAGAAAGGACGTGGTTATAGTTATGGATGCGTAGGCGGTTACAGTTGTATTGTTTGGATGGTAGTGATGACATACATACATTTAGGAACACTTATACTTATTTAGTTGTACGATTCCGGCTAAAACTTTGGTTTTACTATTTTTTTACGATTCCGGCATAAGTTTTAGCCGGTACTTGACTAATATAGATAAGTAACCAAAGTTTTGTTCTCTATTATTGTTAGAAGCTCTTGTACTGACTTCACCAGGTTACTTATCTGTATTAGTCTCTTTATTGTATTCACTTTCCAATATTTTCTTCTTTTCTCTTGATAGTCCGTTACTCGCTGTTCTGGATTATGGGTGGGTTATGGTGTCATCATGATCTAAGAAATCGGGTCGTGGCACCAGCTATCTGTTCTGCAATTCTCTTGTCAGTCTCTCCTCAAGATAAATTGTACCTTTGTGATATCAGGACTTGATTGCCATAATCTCTCATCTCATCTGTATTTGCTAACCTCGTTTCTAAGAGGTTTATTGTCTAAATTATGTTTCAATGGTCCCATATAGTCGTTGGTCAAAATTTCCTGACTTTCTGAAGGCATGTGATGTTCATATTAGTTGCCCGCTTTTTTTGTCAGACCTCAGATGCCATTCTCATATATTCTGATTAACTTGTTCGGGCTTCTCCACAGCTGAATCCTTATTCTCCTTTTCCAGTTTCATTTAAAATTTATTTCCCGTAAATGGCTGGAGAGTTCCAGGAAGAATAACTCAAGATTAGGAGAAGGAAAGCTACCGGACCCAGCATAGTTGCACCAGGCTGCTAAAGAGGCGAAGCACTGGAGATTACCCACTAGGATTTCTGTATGACTGCCGACTGTGAAATGGTTTGCTAGTTGAGTAGCACTGAAGGTAATCTTGTTCCTCATGTGGTTTGTACTGTCTTAGGTTGGTTTATTTTTCACTCTTTTTTCTGCTCTTTGAAGAAGGAAGTCTGAAGAAGTTGCAATTCATAGGTAATGATTACTGTTTGGCTCAGCTTGCCAGCGGAGAGGATGGAAAGCTCTCGCTTCAGAGTCTGAGGGACAGCAAGGCCAGCTCTTCTACTCTGAGAAGAGTGAAGTTGCAAACCTGTGCACACCTATCCTATTGTTGCTTCTACCACGATAGGGAGCCGTGTGATTCTTTCTATCCCCTCATGATGACAACACCACCCTAAGCCCATTACTGGCTTTTACGCATTGATGAGGGAGCATGCGTTGACATGTGACATCATCTATGATGATCTCTTCTCATCGACATATACTTATTCAAGATTTGCTGAACTTCCTGACGGATCTTATAGCGTATTTGGTCAAGCTTGTAAAACTAGCTTACTATGAAAAGTTCTTTTCAAGAAAGAAATACTTTTGGTGAGAAGTAGTGATACGAGTCAAACGGCACTCAATTGTTTTTGATGACGTCCTTGCAGACCAACACATAAAGGCTCAATTCTTGGTCGCCTCGAGGACACGAGTGCATGCATGTAGAGACCGTGATGGGCACTTGATGGAGCAATGCCGAGTGTGGAAGGTTGCTTAGAGCACTAATGACTTGTGGACTCACGGTTTTTGGAGCTTGAAGAAGGCACCTTTGGACACCAAGGCCACACCTCATTAAGGGTGTTTTGGCCATTTCATCTTGCCTTCCAACACACCAAGGCCACCCTTTGTCATTAAGGATGTCTTGGTCATTTTTCCATGTAAATAAGCTAGGGTATAAGGGGTGTTACACTCTTCACACTAGAGAGATAGTTTGTCTTCCATCAATAAACAACTAAAGAGAAAAGATGAGGACTCACGGTTTTTGGAGCTTGAAGAAGGCACCTTTGGAGTGTTAGGACCACATCTCATTAAGGGTGTTTTGGCCATTTCATCTTGCCTTCCAACACACCAAGGCCACCCTTTGTCATTAAGGTTGTCTTGGTCATTTTGCCATGTAATAAGCTAGGCTATATATAGTTCCTTATTAGGTCTTTTCTCTTTAGTTGTTTATTGATGGAAGACAAACTCTTTCTCTAGTGTGAAGAGTGTAACACCCCTTAGTTGTGGGGCTTGGAAAAGCCATCAATTCGTAATTAGGGCTGCCTAAGTGTGGATATCACTTGTGTTGCATCGTTGGCTTGATACGTTGGTGATTAGGGAGGTCTTTTGTCAACGTAAGAGTTTGGTGTTAACATTCATTAATCTTAAGGTCTTTACATGTGGTTAGGGTTCTTAGATTCTTGAATATTGTATGTCAAACTATATATCCATCTCTTTTGTTAACATTGTATTGTTGTTGGTCTTTGAAGTCTAGTGAAGCCGTGTGGGGCTCTTTTGATTCACTAGCATTATTGTTCTTGTGTTCATCTCTTTTCTTGCTCAAAACTAAATCTAAAGTCTAGTGAAGCCGTGAGTGGCCTATTTCGATTCACTAGCACCTTGTTGTTCATCTTGTTGCTCTTGTGTTGGCTTGAATCTCTTGATACACGCTTAGTCTTGTATCATTTGGTATCAAAGCCATTTTTGATTTTGTTCTAACAAGATCAATCTTGGGCTTGAAAGTTGGAAAATAAAAAAAAGGGAAAGAAGTGAAAAGGAAGTGTTCTTGTGTTTAGTGTTCTCGGCCGAGAACTTGTTGCTCATTGTTGTTGTTTTGGCCAAGAGTTTATGACTAGATCTAGTAGAAAAATTGTTTGTCTAGTGTGTTTCTTGTGTTGGTTTCTTTCTCACTAACACAAAAGTGTCTAGATCTAAAGTTAAGCTTATAATATTAACATTGCTGTTGTGAACTTGAAGTGGCCGTGTGTTGTGGTTCAAGGTTGGCCGTGTGTTGTGCCATGTTGTTGAAGATTGGAGGATGTTGTTGATGTGTTCTTGAAAAAAATTGTTATTGTTCATCACTAAAAAAGTGTAAACTAGATCCAAAAAGGTGTAAGACAAAGATGTAAAGTTTGTTTGTGAGAAGACTTGAGCCCATCACTTCCTAGACTTGACATCTACTTTCCACCCACTTTTCCTTAAATCAAGGGCCTTGTTTTGTGAAACTAGTACAAGTCAAGTCTCACCATTTTGAGATTGAATTTGAAAAAGGGTCAAGACTTATATTTTTCCTCCATTACTAATTGTCTTCCATTCCAAATTGTGTGAAGATTAAAATTTCAAATTTGTGACAAAAGATTGTGTGGGACTGAGACCAATTGCATGCTGCCACGTCACCCTAATTACTGTTCACCTTCAATATTAAGCTCAAATTTGGATTTTCTTAGTTTCCAATTGTTGATTCTTGGTTTCATTAGTTGATCCTGGAACTAATTAACAAACTAGTAAACTCCTACTAGATTGTCAATTAGTCCTTTGCATTCATTATTTGTGTCTACATTTCTTTTGTGCTTTTGTCGTTTTATAAATCGTAGTACTTCTTGGTTCAAGTTCGAACATCATTTCCTTGAGTCTTCAAATAAAGAATCTATTCCGACCAAGGAGTAGACTCACCCCTCGACTTATCACAACTACAAGCCGACTTGCAACACTTGTGAATCTAAGTGTGAGACGATCAAGTGTGTGAGAGTGTGGTGAGATTGTTTCGAACTAACTTGTGTTTTGCTTTGTAGGCTTGTTTTTTTTTTTTTTTTTTTAGGTGCATCCGCGGCTGCAAGTGCTATTTTGGCTAAACTTGAAGCCATTACCCGTCAATGGGAAGTGATAAATGAAAGGTTGGATCATTTGGGAGTTCCAAGGGAGCAAGTGGGCTGCCCGGACACACGTCAAGATGAAGACCGTAGCTCATGTGAGCTACAAGGTAAAAATGCTATACCCTACACTCCTATGAACGTAGTTGCGGTTTTGCCTAGTGTAGGAGTGCATGAGTCTTCATTTTGTGATACTCTTGATATTGTTAGGTCGCATGAGGATCAAACTCTTGTTGTAGGTACGCAAGCACTAGTTGATCCTTTAGATGACGAAATTGATTCTCCTCGTGAGAATGATTTGTGTCCATCTAGTGCTAGCACTTACAACTTGACTAAGGTTCCATTACCAAGTGACTAAAGTATTCACGCACTAGTTGACCCTTGTGAAAAATAAGGTGAGTCTACGTTGGTATGTGAATTGCCAACAACTAGTGAGGGTGAGCAAAATGATCAACCGAGCGTAGATGATCTTGATTTGCTTGAATGTTTAGAAAACACGAGTTGTGATTGTCCTTGTGAAAACGATTTTGATTGTGGTCCTTTGGCTACCCGTGATGGTTTGTATGTATGTGAGGACTACTCTTGTGAAAGAGAAGGTGATATGTGCTTAGAAATGCCATCTACTTCTTCTTTATGTGTTTCTTATGTTGAACATATTTCTAGTGGAGATTTTGAAACTAGTAGTAAGTGCATGCATGAGAACCTTTTATTTGAAGTTGACTTATGAAACACCTTTCTCAACCCTCTTTTTGTTCATGATATTTCCAATGATGATAAAGAGGGCTTGCTTAGTTTCGAGGATGACACCCTAGGGGAAAGTGAGAGTGGCTGAGGCTTAAGCCCTTTGTTACGTCTCCCATTTGACCCCGATAACTTCTTAGGGTGTGAAGGACGGATAGTTGTTGGTAGGTCCACTTGTTTGAGTGACATTGCTTTATGTGTTGCGTGGACTTTACTTTCAATTAGAGCACCACCCCTTGATGGTGATTCCTTTCGTCCACTCCTTTGTAATATTTTTGCTAAGTTCCCCGTGATTACAACAAAGGATGTGTGGTTATACCTTAAGTGTGTACCTCCTTGGCATGTTGATGTTGTTTATTGTGCTAACTCTAACCCTCATGTCATTAGGATGTGGTGCTTGGTTGTCTTCTCTTTGTGTTTGCAAGGTTTGGATTCGAGGTCGAATCCTTTTCAAGAAGGGGAGGATGATACGAGTCAAACGACACTCAATAGTTTTTGCTGACGTCCTTGGAGACCAACACATAAAGGCTCAATTTTTGGTCGCCTCGAGGACACGAGAGCATGCATGTAGAGACCGTGATGGGCACTTGATGGAGCAATGCCGAGCGTGGAAGGTTGCTTGGAGCACTAATGACTTGAGGACTCACGGTTTTTGGAGCTTGAAGAAGGCACCTTTGGAGTGTTAGGACTCAATGTGAGAAGTCCTCAACACACCAAGGCCACACCTCATTAAGGGTGTTTTGGCCATTTCATCTTACCTTCTAACACACCAAGGCCACCCTTTGTCATTAAGGGTGTCTTGGTCATTTTGCCATGTAATAAGCTAGATTATATATAGTTCCTTATTGGGTCTTTTCTCTTTAGTTGTTTATTGATGGTAGATAAACTCTCTCTCTAGTGCGAGGAGTGTAACACCCCTTAGTTGTAGGACTTGGAAAAGCCACCAATCCGTAACTAGGGCTGCCCAAGTGTGGATATCACTTGTGTTGCATTGTTGGCTTGATACGTTGGTGATTAGGGAGGTAAAGTTCCTCTTTTGTCAATGTACGAGTTTGGTGTTAACATTCATTTATCTTAGGGTCCTTACATGTAGTTAGGGTTCTTAGATTCTTGAATATTGTATGTCAAACTATCTATCCATCTCTTTTGTTAACATTGTATTGTTGTCTATGAAGTCTAGTGAAGCCGTGTGGGGCTCTTTCGATTCACTAGCATTGTTGTTCTTATGTTCATCTCTTTTCTTGCTCAAAACTAAATCTAAAGTCTAGTGAAGCCGTGAGTGGCCTATTTCGATTCACTAGCACCTTGTTGTTCATCTTGTGTTGGCTTGAATCTCTTGATACACACTTAAGTCTTGTATCAAGTAGTTTGTGTTTAGCCAATAAATTTAAAAAGCATTTTTGAGTTGAAATTAGTGTTCAGCAGCCAAGCTTTCTCAAGGTGCTTCTAAGTATATTTTTCTCAGAAGCGCTTTTGGGGAAAGACTACTTAGCTTCTGAAAAACAGCTTCTGCTGCTTCCTAGAAGCACTTTTTTTCTCCCAAAAAGCTTGGCAAAACATCTTACTTTTTTAAATACCACTATTTGGGAAAAAAAGCACTTTTAGTCTCCGAAAAGCTAGGCCAAACAGGTCATTACTCCTTGCTCTTGGACCTCCGGAGTTTATATCGTCCTTGGTATTGATTCAAGCCCCTTCTTTTCTTTGAAACTCTGGTTCTTCTTCAAATTCCTGCTATTTCACTTTGATGTTATTCTCCTTGATTCTACTTCAGATCGCTTTAAGTCTTCTGTGAAGAGCGCAAGTTGTGAGGTCACTGGAAAAAGTTATCTGCATTCTTTTTATTTTTGTGTGCTTTCTTATTATTAACAAAAGGGAAAAATGAGAAGGAAAAGAAGTCCGAGAATTCAACTATCAGAGCACCTCTTTTGCCCTCAATTCCCTTATTTACTATTTACTAATGTTAAGTTCCTGGCGGTGGAAATTATGTTTCTTGGGTGGTGTCGGTGAAAGTGTAGTTTGTGGATGAAGTATAATGGGATCATTGAGTGTAAATTTCTCTGATACTGCAGTCCTCGGTTGAGCAACAAGTAAGAAGATTCACAAATAGCATTAAGGAAATCGCTTGGGGACTAATGTTATGGTGGCACAAAGAATCAGTAACTTTGAACAAAAAAGAGGTTAAGAGTTTGTAGCCTTGCACATACTGTGATAAGTGAAGATATACAAGTGGATGCTTATTGGACTCGTCATGGAAAACCCCCACCTAGCAATGGATGTCTCCATCACAGTGACAACATTGATTAAACTAGTGGTATATCTTCTCATTACCTGATTTAAAGAATCCTACGCCTCATTTTATTACCATGATTATGATGACTATCTCTGGTATTAGAAAGACAAAAGTGATCATCCTTATCTTGTTGCTTGCATCAGCTAACCTGCAATTGTTCGCTTTTAATACAATCTTCATCTTTTGGACTGTGGATACTTTGGGCTATCAGTCCTCAAATCACATCCTGGTAAGGTAACTCTTTTTTTGTCAATTTAATTCGTGTCTTATCTTCTACCTTCACCTTATCTGATGGATCAGATGCTCTAGTTAAAAGAACAGGTGTGGCTCTTTCTTCCCACCTTTAGCTTTTGTCTTATTTGTATCTAAATGCCGTTATATAATAATATGTATTACTTCCTCCAGTTTCATTTTAATGCATCTTAGTTTGATTGCGTACAAAAATCAAGAAAGTAACGGAAAATTTTGAATCTTGTGGTCTTAAACTAAAGATTTGTGAAATGCACAAAATTGTCCATTGAATCTTGTGGTCTTAAACATGCTTATGTAAGATATTGGAATTAAAGAGTTACTGAATGTAGAAAGTGAAATTCTTTTTGAAACGGACTAAAACGGAAAGAAAGACACATAAATTGAGATGGGTGGAGGGAGTAAGACACATAAATTGAGATGGGCGGAGGGAGTTTCAGATTAACCTAAGCGTAATTTGTTCTATAACTTTCTTTGCTAACTATGTTTTTTTGTGCATGACTGGAGTATGAGAGGCGTGATTTAATAATACACAAGTCACGGGGCTTGTATTAATTATCCTGTCTAGAGGCGCCCGTGGCTTTCACTTTCTTTGACTCATCAATTTTTCTTCACAGTAGGTGGGAGATGTATCTTCAAGTTTTAGTAGATAACCCTGAATCTCTCTATTTATCTTGGAAGAAGTGTGAGTCGTGTCGGTCGCGAGAAGATACTGGTGCTTTTTTCCCAAATTTTTAGTCAATATTTGCTGGTGCCTTGTTTGAAGTGGTCCACTCAGACATATGAGGTTCATTTTGTGTTAATCCGCTTTCGGCTTTCAGTACTTTCCTTTTTTATCTGATGACTATTTTCGTTGCACTAGTTTTTCTCTGTAATAATCGATATGAGTTATCTTCTGTCTTTCAGAGATTAGCAATCAAAAGTGGTTGATCTCTCAAGAAATGAGTGCGCTAATGAATGATGACATCTTTTGGACATCTTTATCCTCAGAGCCCTCACTTGGTACCCATGTCAGAATCCATTTACTCATTCCTCCACGTGTTTGGCTGACCAGTTCCGTTCAAGATCTCATATCGGGAAAAGACAAACTTCCGCCCAAGTCAAATAAATGTATTTTTTATGATATTTCTTTCTCTGAAAATTGCTATGATCCTGAACACCAACTGAGAATTTGTTTCAGGAGACTTAAAACATTTTCTAAGACTTTTTAATATATTTCAGCAAAACTCAAATAAATAAGCATCTGCATGGCTTGTAATCCCAACTCCATTACCTCTTCGAGTTTAGCGTGATCAACTCGCATGCGTGTTAATCCGGTCGATGTTTTTCCTCATGATAGATGTCTGCAGATTACTTCCAGTTGCTTATTGCATTCTTCAATATCACACACTTCTGGTTGAGCCCTTGACAAACAGGACTAATTATCCTTTTTAGAGGTATTAAATCCACTTGAAATTTTCACTAAATTTATCATTTCTTGAGTTATCACTATTTATCACTTGTCATATCATGTTTCCATTAAAACCTTATCTATTGTCCTAATGCACAGGACTTTGGCAGAGGTGAATCATGCAGAAGTAATGACCCATCTTGGTTGGCTACTTGTCATCAGACTATGGTCGTGGAAATGACTATAATCTAACATGAAAATGGTACTTGGGGCATAGTCTGTTCACCATATTGGAAAGCTACTGTTGAATGTCGCTTGGTATTATACTGTCAGAAGTAAGGTGAGATGGGGAGGTTCGAGACCTTAAAGTTCAATTCGTTGTGCGAAAGAAAAAGATACTCAGAAGCCAAAGTTGCATCTCTTCGCCTCCTTATTTGTATGGAGGCTATATTCTATTGATCTCTTCATCTCTTCATTAGTCAGATGTCACAAATGTCTTTCCAGAGAAATTCCCAAGGAACTTTATAGGGAGTCACTAATCACGATTGCCTTCCTGGAGAATTTCTTAGGAAGTTAATGTGGAGCCACCGTCAAGGTTTTCGTTCAGGTAGCATCTAGATTAGTGTGTTGGCTACATTAATCTCATGATATTATAACCAGTTCTGAAAGGCAAAGTTCTATTTTTTTGGGAAATAGCTCGCTGAACTCTTGTACTTGGTCTGTTTTATACTTCTACGTAGTCCTTTTGTCATCTGAACCATTCAACTTAATAAAACTCAGCATCCTTTTGATGCATATGTGCATTAAGTTGCTGATGTGGAAGGAGCGTGTTTGCACACAGTTTTTTGGGTGCATAAAATTAAAAAAGAAACCATTTAAAATATTTAATAAGATTAAAAAATTACTACGTATTAAACTTAAAAAGAAAGAAAAACCAAAGCACTTCTTCACCCCTACCCATCCTGGGCCCCCCCTCCTTCCCCACATTCCAACAGGTTTCTCTCCCACCCCTTCCCCGTCCACCACCATCCCCCACCCTGTCCACCACCCCTCCCCGTCCCCCCACCCCAGTCGACCGGGCAAGTGAGTCACAAATTAATGTATTATGCAAACCGGGTGGAGAGAAGAATGTCATGTCAATCTCACATCTGTATGATGAGGATTTTTGTGAACCAGAGGGAAGACACTGACTGATCTTTAATGTATTCGAAGTTGTTTAGGATTACATTTGAATGGGGTCAAAAGCAGACTAATTTCAATCTCCCATGTCTTACTTCTTTCAAGTGTACTCATGTCCTCCGTACTCTTTCGGTGCGGGGTACGCATCCATCAGCGTAGCTTTTGGCTTTCAAGATTTTTTCAGTTTTTTGGTAGCTTTTGGCTTTCAAGATTTTTTCAGTTTTTTGGAGGTGCTTGGGAAAGACAAAACACTTTAAGCCGAAAAAAGTACAACGATAAGCTAAAAATCAAAAGTTGGATACTTTGAATTTTAGCTTATAAACTACTTAAAGAGGAGCCTTGCCAGCAAAATTGCTCTCATGTGATCATGAGTAACCGCTAAAGTTGCTATCATGTTATCAGGAGGTGATCAGTTTAAATTTTAAAAATAATCTTTGACAGAAATGCAAAATAAGATTGCGTACAATACATTCTTATAGTAGGGTCCTTTTTCGAACCATGTGCGTAGCTTTAGTGCATAAGGCTATCCCTTTTTAGCTTATAAATCACTTATAAAAAGTCAATCCAATCACCCCTTAGCATGTATCTCGTGGTGTCAAACCAAAGATCTTCCTATTTTCTCTCCAGGATTACCTTCCGGGAAAAACACGGCGCTCATACCATTTGGCTGGAAGCGAATCAAAGACGTGAAAAGAAATTCCCGGATTGGAAGAAACAACATCTTTCACTAAAATCAGTTGATTCTCATTGAAGTGTGTTGAATTCTATAACATACATGATGCCCTTACAAACAATGCGCTGCAAGAGTGAATTTTTTTTTGACAAATTAAGAAGAGATTTTCATGGCAAGGAACAAGAAAAGCAGAACATTGAACTTGGTCAGATGGAACACTTTTTCGTTAAAAAAAGAGAAAATGGAAGATTTGATATCAAAATTTTAAGTATACAAAATAGAAGTCTTCTTGATGAAATGATTTTGGAGATTTTATACTGAAACTGATGTTTGTGGTGAACAGTGATCATTGCAAGAGGGTTGCCCACAAATGGGTATGGAATCCAATGAAACAAAGAAAATTTATGGGCAATGTTTTCTCAGAACACGGACTGAAAGGTTGGTTGTGGAAGGATTATATTCAGGGGATCTATGTAGAAGGTATGGGGTGGCACGGTACCCGCACTTCTCGGATGAAATTCTGTATATTTATGTGTATATGTATTAGTATGCTTGGCATTGACAATATCAAAGGGACTAGTGGCGTAAGTGGTCGAAATTGTTTGGTTTAACTGCAACAACGCGGGTTTGAAACCCACTCTGCATTATATTTTTAGAATGATTTTTAGCACTTGTCTATTTTCTTTTAAAAAAACAACATAGTGTGGCTATGAAGAATAGAATTCGTGACCTCTTATTTACAAAACACTTGATAATACCAACTAGGCAAACCTTCATATAATACTAACACTTGTTAGATATATATAATTATAGTTTACTTTTTAAATATTAATTTCACTATCTGAAAATATCATACGAAATATACGTTATTATTCAAAATAAGATAACACCCGAAGTTTTTGAATCTTGAATCCGCCTCTCATTATATTCAGGCGGCCGAAAGGTTGTAATAAGTAAGTTTGGAGGACTGACGCAGTTCTCGATGCACTGAATACATAGCTTGCCAAATAAGTTGCAATACGGGTGAGAAATCATGATATGAAGAAAATGGTTATGATGACTGGTCATGCACTTCTTGTTAGGATTTGTACTCAATTTTTTATTTACCCGTTTTCTATCGTAATTAAAATTATTTTTTAGTAGAAAAGATTTACTTGTTAAGCAAAATTTTTTTCGTATTAGGTTTATCCTTTTTTAGATTTTTTTTTTTTTTTTGAAGATCTCTCTTCTCTCAAGAATCAAGTTTAGGGGAAATTTCTTTCATTAGTTTTTGTATTTTTCAATATTACTTTTTTATATGTATGTCGTTTAACCAAACCTAATTAATAATATATTTTTTGATATATTCTTTTTTGTCTGAGTTATCGTCTTATGGTTTACAAACTATAAACTTTTGCACGGGGTCTTATCAATTTCGAACACACCAAATAGTATCAGATTCTACGGTTCAAAGGTTTGATAGTTCACATTGAGAACATGTTGAGATCAAAGTTGTAACTAATTCAATGATAATAGATTTTTCGTCACAAAAAAAGAGGACAAGATACTACATGTGGAGAAATTTTTTAAAATAAATTTTCAACAATCTTGCTGCTAATCCATCTTTAAAATCAAAGTTAATTTTCAATTCACACTTGCTTTAATGCATGAGCTCCAACTTTCAATCATTGCTAACTTTTATGCATGAACTACTTTCATCTCATGCATATATACTTTTGACGCATAAGCTTTACTCTTAGTCAGTACTCGCTTTCAGTGCACAAGGGTCCACTTTCAATTTTGTTCATTTATAAAATCAGACTCTAATAATATAACCCATGTTTTTATTTTTATGTATAGTGCTCCAATTTTGAACCCATATCACTTTTAATCATGGTAAGCAACAGTGATTTATGAAGATTAAGGAAAGAAAAGATCAAGATTGATTTGTCAAAAAATTCAGGCCAAAGGAAAATTTATTAGAATTTTGATTTTCTATCAGAATTAGAATTACCTTTCTTGGTGGAAAAAAGGTTTTCTTCCCTATTAGGTTTATTCTTTCTCATAGAAAGAGTTTTTTACCTCTATAAATCTCTCCTCAAATCATTATATAATAACATCCACAATGTAGTCATTAAAGAGTCTTGTTTAGAAAAAAAATGTAGTCATCAACGAGTTTTGTTTAGGAAAATTTTTCTCTTAGTAAGTTAATATTAGTTTTTCATATGTAGATCGTTTGACCAAATCATATTAATAATATATTTTTCTTTTCGTTTGAATTATCATCTTCATGATTTACAAACTATAAGTTTGGCTCTATCAATTTCGAACTCAACATTTCTTAGGGATCAATTCCCCTCGCTATATGACCTAAAAATTGATGCTAAACTCAAAATAACATAAGACAGAGAAGATAACAATTGGAGAATTATTTTAAAAAGAAATTTCAATGATTGGGAGATCCATTGAATGACTTAATTTTAGTATGCTCTCTCATTTGAAAGGTTTATACAACAGTGCGGATCAGATTTGTTGGAAAGGGTAAACTGATGATATCTTCGCTGTTAACTGATGCTATAATCAATTTATGAATGAGATGAACCAGTAACAAAATATCCCTAGAAAAAGAATCTCGAATTATAAAGCTCCTATTAAAGTCATATGCTTTGTGTGTGTTGGACAATAAAATTTTGAGGCTGAAATTTAATTAATCGGGATAAGAAAAATATTGTATCAATAGTTTTATTGATTTCAATATGTGAGTGTTACAATCTATGTGAATACTCTAATTCAACCTTTCAAATATAAATTCAAGAACTTTGAGCTTGATTTTGAATTTGGACTTGATTTGTGAACTTGATAGATTTGATCTTGACTTGTACTTGAATTCAAAAACTTTGAAGCTTGTTCTGGAATCTTGTAGTCTTAATATTGAATTTTGATGAACCAGATCTTGATTCGTGGATTTGATGAGCTTGATCTTGACTTATACTTGAATTTAAAGGCCTCCGAGCTTGTTCTTGAATCTTGTAGTCTTGATCTTGAATCTTGATGAACTGATCTTGAATACTTAAATTTGTAGAGAAACCTGCGGCATTTGATCCACGAGCTCTTTCTTACTTCTTGCTAGGATTGTTGGTGTCTTTTCTGAATTATGAGACCCCTATTTATGGTTGTAGGAAAGAAAGAGTCATGATGAAGACGACTTCTCTTGACCAATCAAATTAAGTAACATGGTGTTTTTTTTATGGTTATGAGCTTTGATTTCACTAGGCCTTCTGTATCATTTTGATATGGGGTATAATCATATTAACTCCTTCACTTAACTTGGCATTCCATGTCATTCGACATGTGATGCTCAAGTGGGCCTATAGAACATGATGACATCTTGGACTTAGCAAATTGTGCTCGTAATTTGTCCCCTAAATTAATGGACTAATCCAATAAAAATTGAGATTTAATTAAAGGAGAAGGGACAAGAATAGCCACTCGGCTAAAAGAATTGCCGCCAAGTGGCCATTGATTTTGAATTTTCAAAATGTAGCCATTTAGGCCTTTTTTGCTACTGCCTTCATGTTTTTTAGCTATTTTTTTTAAAATTGCTGCTACACTTTTTTTTTTAAAATTCATTGCTTGCCCTCTTTTTCTAAAAAATCTTTTTGTCTTTTTTCCACTAATTTTTTTGCAACTCCATTTTTTTAAGAAGTTATTCTTCTAATTGGTGTAGTTTTTCTAATAATCAAATACGATTTTATAACATTATAATTGTTGCTCTTCTTTTTTATCAATCAAATATAATATTTAATAACAAATACATGAATCTTTGATATCAAATACAAATACATATTTTATACAATAATTGTATAAAAGTGTATCAATGTGATATAAAAGTGTATCAATTGAGTATAGAGACTGCATGTGTCCAATTGGGCCAAATGGCTAAAAAACGAAAATAAATTGAGCCGACTGGCTCCAATTGTCCACATTTTCAAATTGTGGGCCATTCCTTTTCAAATTGGCCAGCCATGTCCTTTCCCTTTAATTAAATCCATATGTGTTTGGGTTTAAATAATTAATTTAATCATATTAGTCCACAATATTCATTTAGGACTGATATATTTTGAATTTAATATAATCTGAATAATATAATTTTTCGACGAAGGGGGTTCGGAACCCCCTGAAATGCATATAGATCTGCCACTGTTTTATTGTCCACAAAATACCCCCTACTTCAAAGCTTATCGAGACATTTAATCTTTTGGAGACTAGACTTGGCGTAAAAATTTGATACCTTAGTCGCAATAATATTGATGGAAAAAAAAATTATGAACGAATACCTGTCATATCAATTGATAATATATTTGAATGAAATATTTACCCGATGTACGTACATGTTTATACACTTGATTCATGCTAAATTTAAGATGATGGGTTCAACTGAATTTATTAACAAATATATGCCATTTTTCTTGACAAGTGTGTGTTTTCCAATATGCATGGTATTGATGTGCACACACATCCAGATTACAATAAATGTTTCGTAACATGCATGGGTTTGCTTAGAATTATTTTTTAATTAATTAAGGCCGCCTCTCACATTCATGGCTTAAGCCAATTAGATTCAGGGAGCATGCATTTATTTTCCACAAATTTAATTCCTCACCTAAAAATTACATAAATACATAATTTATGTTTTCAATATTACAAAAAAATCTCAACTCCCTAAATATATTACAAAAATCTCAACATATACACAGAATGCTATATATATATCGGCTATGTTATGTTTATTAATAGAGAGAGAGTAAAGTAATGGGAAAATACATCGTTTCCACCCCAAACTATACTCGAAAAGTCGAAGCCACACCTAAACTATACTAGTGACCTATTACACACCTAAACTATAAAAAAGTGAAAGTATTTACACCCTGTCAGGCTACCACCACTTGCATGTGGTGTAGTGTTTTACACGCGCTGCCACGTCAGCACCACGTCAGTAAAAAGTATCACTTTTTTATAGTTAAGGTGTGTAATAGGTCACTTATATAACTTAGGTGTGGATTCGACTTTTCGACTATAGTTTGAGGTGAAAACAATGCCTTTTCCGTTAATGTTTTTAGTCGTTTACTTTTGTTATTTAAGGTTGGACGCGCTTAAAATAAGTGTAACACGCGCCTTAGAATGGAGGTCGCGGGGAGGTAATAATATCACTTTTATATAGTTAAGGTGTGTAATAGGTCACTAATATAATTTAGGTGTGACTTAAACTTTTCTTGTATAGTTTGAGGTGAAAATAATGTCTTTTCCCTAAAATAATTAAAAAAGTGGGATATAGTGTAATTAATTCTAAAAGAATTGGTATTTATGTTATTTATACTTTTATTTAATTAGGAGTCAAATACCGACATAAGTATCCAATTTCATATGGGAGACACACTAATTGCCGCTCTTGTACGCCTATAAATACATGATGCCTTTTATTTTTTGTAGCATAACTTCATCGCATTCTTGGTGGTAGATTCGAGCCTGGTTCGCAATCAGTCACGAGGTATGTCCTCTTCCTTTTTTTTGTTCTCTTGACTTCCGTCATTTTTTTTTCTAGTCTAATATGTTGGTGGTAGAAAATTTATATCTCATTATATAAATATCGGATAATGAATGGTTTGAAATTTCAGAAACTACACTTCTTAATATATAACATATTCAAAATTTAGAACCGAAATCCTTCAAAATCATTCTAGACAAATTTTTGAAGCTAACTTTAAATTTTGTCATGCTGAAAATTTCAGATTTGCGTGCCTTTACTTAAATTTTTAGATCTCGACCTAGGTATGATAAAATCATGAGCCACTTAATTTTTTTTGAAACTAGACTCAAAAATATATAACATATCTGACATTCATAATTTGAAACCTTCAGAATTATTTTAGACAAAATTTTGAAGATGTCCTTAAATTCTATCATGCTGAAAATTTCAGATCTGCGTGCTTTTACTAATACTTTCATATCTTAAAGTAGGAACGACGAAATCATGAGGCGCTAAATTTCTCTGAAACTAGACTCAAAAATATATAACATATCCGAAATACATGATTTAATACCTTCAGAATTATTTTAGATAATTTTTTGAAGTTGCCTCTGCATGCTGATAGATTTTGAATTTTAGGTTTGCATGGCTTCACGAGACAAATCATATCTAGGCGTGGAAACATTGAAATTGTGAGTGGATTTTTAAGTTGGAAAGATGACTCTAATGTTTACAACACCTTTTGAAGGCAAGCAAACTCGAGGGTGTAACTTGATCCATCTTTGACGACCGAGATATTCACGTATTTAGGTGAGCATCCGTTCGTTCCTCTTTTTTTGTTTTTGTAGGTGAATTACAAGCTCTGGCTCAAGATAACAAGTTTTTTGTCATGATCCGAACCTGGGCTTGGCCGGGACGGGCTATCTCAAATCCACCATGGGTCGGAGACAACCCCCTTATCTTTACCTCAAGAACACATAACTGTAAATAGTGAAAGCCAACTAAATAGTAATATAAATGATACAGAGTCAAATGAAATTTCTAGGATTCAAAACAAATAGCCAACCCAATACTGTCCACAAAAGCCTCTAAACTGAAAATACAAATTAAGTCGGGACATACCTCCGACTATGACCAAAAGAATCCAAAATAAAATACTGAGACAATGATGGAAACAGTGAAATTACCAGGCCATCCAAAAGATGGAGGCTCACTACTTCACAGTAGCTCCACAGATGTACCACATTGTTGCGCCCCAGGGCACACACAAGTGTACGTGGTTTCACCAAGTAGTAAAGTGACCCTTTAGAAACTAAGTATCGATCCCAGAGGGACTTGTGTTGACAACTATCCAATTCTAGTTTAACTATTGAGAGTAGCATAAGTGTTTTGTAGTTATAAATCGAAAGTAAAATAAACAATGCGGTAAAATAAAGGACTTTGGACAATCAATGGGTGGAAACCCGGGGTTAAAACACTACGAACAATCATACTAAGCTCTTCGGTTAAGTTACTCATCTTGGTTATTGATTCACAGGGTTTATTTTATGATCATGATCTCCCGACCTCTAATCACCTATCTAACTCAGACCCACAACTACATCGTTGAGCGGAGATGTGAGCACTACGCTAAACACATTTGTATTTCATTCCGTAGTGAATCAAGAAAGGCTTCTAGGTACAAACCTATCCTAGATACTAATTCAAATTCCTTATTTTATAAAAGAATGAGAACCTTACTCTATTTACCCTCACGTTCTATCATCTTATTCCCCCTCCCGAGTTCACAAAAACGATAATAGATGTATTCTAAGGTTAGATACTCCTTAAAATAGTGATAAACGGGTTAAAAAAATAACCAAATATGATAAATAAACAATACTAAATCAATTCAAAGTAATAGAATCATGTCTTGGCCTTAACCCCGGAAAGGGGGCTTTTAGCTGCTAATGGACATAACCGTAATCAAAATCATGGAAAACATATTATAATACATAAACAAACTAAAAAAAGGATGTAAAAACTCTAATTGAAGTGTTTTCCATCCCCTATACAAGTTTCAAAGTCTTTCAAGGTGTTTAGCACAAGTACAAGTGTCCTATTTATAGGAGAACAATTTTTACCGTCGGTGGAACAAGGGGCATGCATGGAACTTTTCATGCATGGAACATGATACACCCAAATTACACCTCTCTTACAAAAGAGTAAGCGGTCGTTGTCAAATATATAACTCAACTAGGTTGGGGTCGAATCCCACAGGGAATACGGTGTTAATTAAGTTGTATGAAGATTAGTTGACTTTTAATCGTTCGTTTCCGTAAAATAAATAGGGGGGATTTGATTCAGTTCACAAATTAATGGTTTCAGTTTAACAAGATGAAATATGTATAGTAGTATTCAAATTCAGAGAAATAGCAAGCTAGGGTTATGTCCAGCTTGTAGTTTTCAATACTTACTAACAATGGGCTTTATGAATTCATACATGCATTGTGCTTACAGAGAAACGTATTGTATTTAATAACATAATCCTAGTGTTTCTCAACCATCAAGGACTAATTCACTTTAGTTCTCTCGAATCAAAAGCGTTCACCAAAAACAATATGAAATCTTCAAGTAGTTAATCCTGCTAAGGCATTAACTTATAAAATAGGGGTTGGTAATCCTATTTTCTTGTCACTACTCTCTTTTTCGAACATCAACCTTTCTTTTGAACAAGTTTTGTTTTAAGGCATATCCTTTAATGTTTGCAACCACGAGGATTGTATGCTACAAGGCTTCCATAACCCTAACTAATAAATTTATCTACTCATGAATAAAACGAAAAGCATCATAAATATATTCATCATACCACAATGCACCGCGCACTTAAGTGTGTGCGAGTAGGAATGCGTCGCACACTTAGTCCAAATAAGCCTAAAACCCGACTTCTAACTTTAACTTGGGTCAACCCGACCCAGATTTTCATTCTTCAAATAGACTTCACACCCTAAATGCCCAAATTAATCCTTATTTCACCCTTAAGCCACCTAATATTGAGCTCTTACCATTCTCTTTGTCCTTCAGTAATATTCTATCTTCAAGGTAAGTGTTCTTTTCTTAATCCTTAGGTGTTGTGACTTTATGCTGTAGTTATTAATTGATCACTTGAGGATTATGAATTAAAATTCTTGCCATGGCTATGTTGGGAAAGTGATGGTGTTTTGTATATCTTGATATGGTTGAAAGTGTAGGGTATGATTTTGATCAAAAAGTGTTTCATTGAATAGACATAGGGAAATTGAAGTGATTGAATTGTATTATGACTAACGTGGTGCACCATATCAAAGTGTATGTCGGTGAAGTCTGAGTACCCGACAATAACACTTAATTAGTTGATACTAACAAATTAAGTGTGGGGTGGTGACTTTACCACCCTCATCTTAATTATAGTTAGTTTCATTATGTGTGGCTGACGTGGATGATAGGATGAATACAGGAAAAATGGCTCCAATGATGATCTCCATGCAGGTGGCATGACTCCTAATATGGATGAGAAGTGCTACTATCCAGGTTCTTTATCTTGTTATTTGCACTGGGGACAGTGCTGAGCTTAAGTGTGGGGTGGCTGGTTACTTTGCTACTTGTTTTATAAGAAAATAGGACCTTTTCCTTAGTATACTTCTGGATAGGATTAGTTATTTTGTTCATTTTGTTAGTTATTTAGTCATAATTGGGTGTTTTTCTCGATGATGGATGGATGACTCTTAAGAGAAGAGTAGTCTTTCAATTACATGCAACTGCTCTTGTGGATCACATGACATTATAACATAAGTATGTGATGGATCATTACGTTTAAAAGACCTAGGCTCTAGTTGTGACTCTTGTTGTGATTGTTGGTTTTAATTGAATTCATGTAATTGTTCGGTCAAGAATCTATAATGCTCCTAATTGAGTTAACCATATGCCATGAGTGTGTAAGACTGCTGTATATTCTTTATTGCAACTGATGCTAGAACTTGCCAGGTGTGTATGCAAAGTGAAATAAAGATTGTGAGTTTAGGAGATGATTTAGGCATTTCTTTGATAGCCATTGTTCATACCTTCTTTTGATCTACCTTTGTACATTATCTTAGCTAGCCCCGTTAAGCCTTTAGCTAGTTCTTTTGTTAGCCTCATATGTAGCCTAATCCGTTCTTTCATAGACCGTAATTTGATCCAAAATCTCCTAAGCGCTTTAATGTAAAAATCAATGTGAGTTAGGACTTTGACAATAAGAGGAAAAAGGTGAAATTGATGCCCCAAAGTCTAGTTATTGGTGTGAGCAATTGATGTGGTTGGGAGTAGCTAAAATTGTTGAAAAAGTTCAAAATTTTATCCCGGACATGTTACAATGAACCTGTTTTGGCCCTGGTCCTTCTTAGAATTGTGCACCTCAACTAAGACAAATTGCTTAAGTTGAGGGTGGCTATTATAGGGGTGCGTAGCATGAAAAGGGTGCCAAAAAAATATTTAAAAGGGTTGCATACTCCCACCATAGTGTTATTAATTAAGCATAACGAGTTGGGGTGAAAAGCAAATCTGTGAAGATAGCAGAAGTGGAAATTGGTTGTTAGAGATTGATCTTAATTGCATAATGTAGTGTATTAAAGCGCTTATGGAAGATAGTCACTATTTTTGGCCAAAATAGTTCCTACCCATCCTTTAGCCTGCATTACAACCCGTAAAAGACCTATTTGATCCTAATCTTAGCATTTTGATATTAGTGGAGTATTACACTAAGGGCAAGCATATGGTCATCAGTTGTAATTTGAGAATTCTTTGTGAGAGTGAGCGCAACTTGATTCTTGTACCCATTTAGTTAGAAATTGCATGATTGTGAGTGATTATGGGTAACTCTCTTGTTGTGAGGGCACATAGTTGATGAAGGTTGGTTAATTTATATGATTTCTTTTCTTGAACGATATGCGTGAAATTGCCAACTTAATGAGTCTATTCTTGAGGGTAGGTTGTATCTAAAAATGATTCGTGAAGCTACTTCTTGTTCATAATTGTTGTGTGAGCCTATTTTAGCATCTTATTTTCCTTTGTGGGTGCTAAGACTTGTGTAGTATGCATAAATAGATGTGTTGTTCGAGGACGAACAAAGATTTAAGTGTGGGGTGGTGATCTTAGGTGTATTTATACACCTAAGCACCATAATTTATCCATATTTTAGCTATGTTTAGAGAACAAAGTGCCTAGTTTCTTATATTTTTACTCTACTTCTATGTAATTGAGCTAACTGATGGAACTATGGAATGCGGATGGCATATGACACAAGAGAGAGCAGAAATCTGGACCAAATATGGCGCCTACAAACTATGTCCAAGACTAGTTTATCATTTATAATTAGTTCAGGGATTTAGAAGGCAATTATGAGAGAAAAAAATTATTAAAAGACTTAATGCTGAATTTTTATTCATTATTCATTATTCAGGATTATTCTGAGAGAGGAGAAAGATGGCTTAGCTTGAGGAGAGAGAGCTAAGCCTCCTTTCTCCTTAATTCATGCTAATCACATCGGTAAGCTCAATTATGTGCTCAATTATATCATTAACCGATGTGATTAGCATTATTCATGCTAATTTAAGCATTATTCAATTATATCAATTGAGTGCTTAAATTATATCATTATTTAAGCATGAATTGAGTGCTCAATTATATCATTATTCACTCATTAAGCACTCAAGAAGTCCTTAAAACAAGGTTAAATAAACCCAGATAACAACACTGAGGTGCATAAATCCACCTCAGATCACACCCCACTTAACGCTGCATAAGAGTAATAGAAAAGTCCTACGAACCTACATCATGAAATTATGTAGTCTTTGAGGATAGTCAGTGGGGCGAGCACTAACATGTAACTCGGGGAAAAGGGGTAAAATAATGCCATTGCCAAAAATCAGTCAAAACCACATGCACAACCATATATATATATATATATATATATATGTATAAGATGTAGGGATAGGGACAAGGGTCATGAATATGAGAGTTTAAACCATTAGCCTGAATTTTGTAGCTCGCTCTGTCAAAGGAACCCATGAGCTATATGGGTCCATCTCCCCTAACTGGAAGGACCCTAGTGCATGTTAGCCGTACGAACCAAGGAAAGCCTAAAGACACCAAGGCAATATCCATTCAAAATATAATTTATATCCAGGAACATGGTCATCTAGACCCCCACATCGGCAAACATGGTTTCCAGTGTTGGCCCCCAGGACTACACCTTTATGGTGAGCTACACAACTCCCTTTAAGCCTAAATTAAAATTGTTTGCACATCAACCCAACCACTAACCAAAGAGTCTTTATTATGACATTTTCCAATGTGGTATCGTCATACCAATATGCTTGAAAGCTAATTCAACTATCCCAAACCAGTTCATATAACCATTAGACTCTCAAGTTCCATTTAAAATCTTAAACCATGACCACCAAGGGCAATTCAAACCATTTTTACTATCCATTATCCGTTAATGCAATGAAATGTTCCAAAAGTAAGTTAAATGATATAAATTTCTTGTTTAAAACCACAATTTTAAAGAGGGTTGATGTTAATGCCATTACCAAGCCAAAATTTCATCAAATTGGGGAAATCCATGTCACCCATTCTAATCACTATCATAATGTACCAATTTAGTCCCCAAAATCATCAATTAAAGCATGAATAATCCATTTAAAACATGGAAAAAATCAATTCAAGTAATAACAATCAAAATCCCTTAGCCTAATTTCAAAGCCATCAATTTAAACACATGAATATTGATTAAATAAGAACTACAATATAAAATTCAGGTTAAGGAATGAGAAACATGCCTGAAATATAGAATAATTTAAAGAAAAATCATAGTTTGGAGCTTTAATGACGAATTCTCTGTAATACCCTTGAGCTTTCTTGGGTTGAGAGTTAAAGAAGAAAAGAATGGAGTTTGATCTATTAAAACTGAAGGAAAAGGGTCACTTTGATTTTATAAAGTCGTTTAAGGTGTAAAAGGACCAAAAACACCTCACCCTAAGTGAATAAAATAAAAACTATACAAAAAATGCATAGTAGCATGGCATGGAGGCTAAGAGACGTGGCACGCCAATATGGCAGAGACTTACTGCCTCGGGGTCCCAAAATGGCCCCGAACCCTTTCCAAAAATTCTAAAACTTCCCTAAAACACCCTTTTAACATCCCTTTATATAATTCAAGTTAAAAATTAACATTAAGTACACAGGAGGATCAAAAGTAACATGATTAAAATTTTGCGGGGTCTTATATTGTCCCATCCTTTTGGATCATATGTCCCTAAATGAGGAGCTAATATATATTTAGCATGATAATAGCCAGAATATAATAGAATCCAAGGAAAAATTTGAAATGCAATAAGAGAGAAATTAAACTCATACCTTAAGTATTTTCATCCAACATGGGTAATAAGAATGGGTACTTGACTCTCATATCTTCCTCAGCTTCCCATGTAGATTTTTCCACCTTTTGATCTCTCCAAAGAATCATCATCGAAGCTATATCTTTTGTACTCAATCTACAAACTTGCCTATCCAATATATCAACCAAAACTTTCTCATAAGACAGAATTCAACACACCAAGATCCTTAACATGCACTATCAAAGAAAGATCACCCACATTTTCAGCATAAACACATAGAAAATAGGATGAATAGAAGCCAAATTCACTGGTAAATCTAACTCATATGTGACATTGCTAATTCTCCTTAAGATCTGATATGAACCAATATAATGGGGACTAGGCTTCTCTTTCTTGCCAAATCTCATGACTCCTTTCATAAGAGAAACCTTCAAGAATACCCAATCCTAACCTCAATCTCCAACTACCTCTACCTCATATCCAAATATGACTTTTGGCTACTATGAGCAGTCTTACTTCTTTCTCTAATCACTTTCACCTTCTCCATGGCTTGGTGAACCAAGTCAAGGCCAAACAACCTAGTCTCACCAACTTCAAACTAACCAATAGAAGACCTACGCCTTCTACCATAAAAAGCCTTAAAAGAGGCCATTTGGATGCTAGAATGATAAATATTATTATAAGAAAACTCAATAAGAGGAAAATGGTCAACCCAACTTCCCTTAAAATCAATCACATAGGCCCTTAGCATATCCTTCAAAGTCTGCATAGTATGCTCCATCAGTCCATCTGTTTGAGGGTAGAAAGTGGTCCTAAGGTTCACCTGAGTACCCAAACCCTTCTAAAATAAATGCCAAAAGTGATAAGAAAATTACATACATTGGTCTATAATGATGGACACTGACCCTCCATGCGACTTAACTATATTCTAAATGAACAACTTAGCATAAACCTCTCCTGAGTAATTGGTCCTCACACGCAAGAAATAAGCGGACTTGGTCATTCTACCTGCAATGACCCAAATAGAATCATACTGATTGCAAGACCGCAAAAGACCCATAAACAATCCATATTGATCATTTCCCACTTCTACATAGGCAACTCTATCTCTTGAGACATGCCACCAGGCCTCAAATGCTCAACCATGAATTTCTGACAAACTATATACTTTGTAACAAAATTCAGCACATCCCTTTTCATATTATTTCACCAGTAGTTTCATTCAAGTTATGATACATTTTTGTTAAACTCGGATGAACTGTATATATAGACTCATGAGCTTCAGTCAAAATCCTTTCTCACAGACCATCAACATCAAGAACACACCTTTTTTGATACCTCACGTCATCTCCCCAATCTCGAATGCCATAATCTTTTGCTGACCCACATTATCCTTAATCTGCATTAGTATGGAATCCAAAGCCTTCTTCTCCTTCACCTCTGACCAAGAGATGATTTAACCACTTCTTGAACAATCGCTCTTCCATTCTCCGAGTCCAAGAGATGAACTTCTAAATTAGCGAACCTATGAATATCCTTCACCAACTCTATTTTCTCCTCATCAACGTGAGATAACCTTCCCATAGACAACCTACTATGAGCATCATCAATAATATTAACTTTACCTGGATGGTAGTGAAGGCTTATGTCATAATCCTTAAGCTATTCGAGCTACCACCTCTACCTGAGCTTTAATTCCTTTTGCGTAAACACATACTGCAAGCTCTTATGGTCTGAATAAATATTCACATGCACCCAATATAGATAATGGCACAGATCTTCAATGCAAAAACCATAGCCATCAACTCTAGATTATGAGGTGGGTTATTCCTTTTATGAACCTTAAACTGCCATAAAGCATAGGCCACAACCTTACCATATTGCGTCAAAGCACAACCCATTCCTAAGCGGGATGCATCATAATACACAATAATCTCAGTACCCTCAGGTAGGGTCCAAATTAGCGCAGAAGTCAACTTATCCTTCAGCTTCTCAAAACTACCTTCACAAGCATCAGACTATAAAAACTTAACCTTTTTTTTGAGTCAACCATATCAGCGGAGTAACAATAGATGAGAAATTCTCCATAAACCTCTAATAAAACCCTACCAAGCCCAAGAAGCTCCTAATGTCACTTGGAGTCGTGGGTCTAGGCCATTTTTTAACTGCCTTAATTTTTTATGGATCCACATTGATCCCCTCACTAGAAACAACATGCCCAAGAAAGGTCACAATACATTGCCAAAATTTACACTTAGAAACTTTTGCATACAATCTCTGGTCCTTAAGAGTCTGCAACACAATTCAGAAATGATTGACATAATTCTCCTCACTCTTAGAGTATACTAAGATGTAATCAATGAAGACTATAACAAATAAATCGAAAAAATATCTAAACACCTGATTGACAAGATCCATGAAAGAAGTTGAAGCATTAGTCAACCCAAATGAGATAACCAAAAACTCATAATGGGCATATCGGGTTTGGAATGTAGTCTTGGGAATATCAGCCTTTCTAATTTTTAATTGGTGATAGCCCAAGTGAAGATAAATCCTAGAGAACGCCTATCACCTTGAAGCTAATCGAAGAGATCATCAATCCTAGAAAGAGGATACTTATTTTTCATTGTAACCTTATTCAACTGATGATAGTTTATACATATCCAAGAAGACCTATCCTCTTTTTGCATGAAAAGTATAGGAGCACCCCATGGATAAATACTAGGATCGATAAAACCCTTATCATGAAGATCCTTTTAATGCTCCTTTAGCTCTTTTAGTTTAACCGGAGCCATCCTATAAGGAGGAATGAAAATAGAACGGGCATCTGATAGAAGATCAATCCCAAAATCTATTTTTCTATCGGGAGGAATTCCTAAAGATCATCGGGAAAAGCTTTAGAGAGTTCATTAACCACAGGGATAAATTGTAAAGAAGAACTTTCAAAGCTTGAATCTTTTACCCAAACTAGATGATACAAACACCCTTTGGATATCAACTTCTAAACTTTAAGATGTGAAATAAACCTCCCTAGGCACAATGGAATTCCCCTCTTATTCAATCGCCGGTTCGTTAGGAATATAAAAATGACCTTTCAACTCATATAATCTAGAGAAACATAGCATCACTGAATCTAATCCATCCCTAAGATTACATTAAAATCCACCATATCAAGTTCTATCAAATCCATTAATGTTTCCGTGTGAAAGATGGACACCACACAACCCCAATAGATTTTTTCTAGCAATAATAGAATTCCCCATCGGAGTAGAAATAGAAAAGGGATTGGAAATATTTTTAGGACCAAAACCAAATCGTATAACCACATAATAGGTCACATAAGATAGGGTTTACTGTATCAAGAAAATAATAAACATCACAAGAGAAGAGCTATAACATACTAGTAGCAACATCTGGGGATGCCTCAGATTCCTGATGAGTAGCAAGCGTATAGAGATGACTCCAGCCATTACGAGTACCTGAAGTGTCACCCTTACGTACATTAGCTAAATAAATGGCTACTGAAATCTTATTTTCTCAAGTGGAAACTTTAGCTATCGAATAATTTCTCTATAGATTACTAGGCTGACCACAATTAAAACACAAGTTCCCACCCTCCTTACATTATCCATGATAAACCCGCTCACAAAAATAACAAAGAGGATAAAGTGGGGTTGACTGAGCTCCACGAACCTGAGACTGGGCACTCTGTGCCTTAGGAACACTGCTATCATAAAAACGATGATCACCAGAAGTCTTAGGATAAGGAGCACTAACTGGCTAATTAGAATTTACCCAATTCTTTTTTGTTAGTCCACTGTCTACCGTCCCTCCCATTGTTCTACTGACCTACACCATACTCTGTATATCTAAACTTCTTGTTCTACCTCTCTCCCATCTCTCCTAATTTTTTCTCATCCTCCACCTACTGTATATAAACCACTAGCCTGGAAATATACATATTATTATTCAACATAGCATCCTTACAATCTAGCACCAAATCACGAGACAAACCAAAAGCAAACTTTCTTATTATGGATCTCATATTAGACACTAATTCCAGAGCATAACGATTCAGATACTAGAATTTTAGGTCATACTCCTTAACACTCATCTTACCCTACTTTATGTTCACAAACACTTTAGCCTTAGCCTCTCTTAACTCTTGAGGAGAGAAGTGATCAATGAAAGTTCTTGAAAATTCATCCTACACTACCAGCTCAGCATCATAACCCTTTATTGCTTCCCACTCCTCATACTACTAGTAAGCAACATCTTTCAACTGATAAGCAACAAACACCATACCCTCTGAATTAGTAGTATGTATAACACTAAAAATATTCTCCATCTTATTAATAAAATAATGTGCTATGGTTTCATAGCACTTTTGATACTTAAAATGATGAAAATATGCAAGTTACTTAGATCTTTTTGCTAGATATGATGTGTTTTGTGTTGTGTTTTATAGAAAATCAAGTTTTTAATCTAACTTAGAGAAAAAGAGTGAAAGTTGAAGTTTTAGACCACCTACATGTGCACCTATAACCCGTATGTACTACCTACTAGGTGTAGGGACCAGAGTATGTGTCAGAGAAGCTGAGAAACAGAGAATCAGAAGTAGAAAAAGTTGACCCTGCTACCTACAGCCTGTAGGTTCCATCTACGATCCACAGGTGCCAGGTCTATCTTATATGATCAAAAGTCTAGAGGGTATTTAGAAGATTTTGAGGCCTAGAACCTACGTGGGACCACCTACGGTACGTAGGTGCCACCGACCTCAATTTTCCTCTTTTGTTTAGAATTTATTTCCTAGGGTTTCCTTGTAAAAAATATATACCCTTTTGACATTTTTTTAGTAAGGTTACACACTCATGATACTTACAAATATATATTTGATTTCAAGATTTGATTTTGATCTTGAGATTATTTTGTTCTTGATTTTGGTTGATTATTTAGTTTGGGACTTTCGGTATTATTCGTTAATTATTATGATATTGATTTAATGCATTCAAAGATGAATTCCATTAATTTTTTCACAACAATGAGCGACTAATTCTCTTAGCTTGGCTTGTCGGAACCCAATTTAGAATAACAAAGTAGGGGAAATGTTCAATCAGATCCATGCAGAGTAATAAAGTAGGGGAAGTGATCAATCCTTCTAGATTATTATTGCTATATGCATTGTGGTTTCTTTTGCTCTTATTAATTTCTTAACGGCTGAAAATGTTAGGATCTAGCATGTATTTACTATGAACTTGAGAGAGAGTTAGAGATTGGGAAAAAGAGATCACAATAGTAATTTAGAGTTAATTGCTGAAATAAACTAATTTGCACTATCTACTTAAGACGATTAAATTTGATCTAGTCAATTTGAGACCAAAAGGAGATAGTTGAAACTGGGTATAGGTAAAGGGTTAGTAAGGCGACACTCTGAGACTGAGATGAGATGGGTGCAATTTGCCAAAATATGTTGAGAGACGGTTGGTGATACATGACTTACTAAATTCTACATGCACAACAGTTTTATAGTTGGATTAAGAACGAGAAGCCTACAGAGTTATAAGCCGGGGGGGGACACAAGACTAGTTTTTATTTTTGACTATTTACAACCAAAGCATTTAAGTTTGGTTACTATTTACAATAACAAAACCCCCATTTACTTTTCTGTACTGCCTGTTGATTTCAGGAATCTAGAGAGATAATTCACTTATTCCCTGTGGGTTTGACCCTAACTTGAGTTGGGTTACTATATTTTGCATCGATTGCTTTATCTTTCTAAGGAGGAGTAACTTTGAGCAATATCAAAATTTTGCATCGTTGTCAAGGAGATATAATTATTATTGATTGAAGTCGTTGAAGTTTTCAGGTTTTTATTTTTTATTCTTAGTTAGGTGTATGCTGGTGTATGCCTAACACTAGGATTTAAGGAAATCTGCTACTCCCACTACATCCTAACTAGAGAGAATTCTACAGTCAAACTATGTGATGGTAGAATATGTACGTGAAGGCCATCTTGAAGTAGTTTGAGAAGATCCTAATACTATTCCTCCTTCTCCTGGGAATATTCAAAACATTATTGATTAGAGAACTGAGCAATTATTAGTAGAAGCTTCTAACCATAGGAGGGAAGCAGATCCACCATATAACATCAAAATACAATCCATCCCTAATATAACATAAAAATCCACCATATCTTATTCCAATAGATCCATCAAATTTTCTTTACTACCAATAGATACCACACCCCCTATAGACTCTTCTAGCAATCACAGAGACACCCAGCAGAATAAAAATAGAAAAAAGGTTTGAAACATACTCTGAACCAAAACCAAAATGTATAACCACAAATGGGGTCACATAAGATAGAGTAAACCCCAGATTAAGTAAATAGTACACATCACATGAAAAGAGTTTCAATATAACAGTCACGACATCAGGCGATACCTCAGACTCCTGTAGGGTAGTGAGAGCATGAAGATGGTTTTGACCTGTGTCGAAACTAGATTGAGCACCATATGGTACTGGAGCTGATGATGAAGCTACTAGAACCTTGTTAGCCCCCGAAGCAACCGTACTAACAGGACCGTTTCTAAGCATATGTCCTGGTTGACCATAATTGAAGTGCTGCCCCTCCCCTCATCATAGAATCCTCGATGTAATCTACCATAAAAATTACAGAGAGAATATGATGGAGCTGACTGGGCCCCACTAGCTTAAGATTAAGCACCCTGTGCCCTAAAGTTGTTGCCACCATAGAAACACCTATCACCCGATGACTTTGGGTAGGGATTACTAGCCGTCGAGTATGACCCATAATTGCCCCACTTATTCTTGGTCTATTTACCACCATCCTCGCCACTCTTCTTTTGGCCACCACCTTACTAAGAGAACTTAAAATTCTTGACCTGCCTTTCCCCTATTTTAATCTTCTTCTTCTTCTTCTCTTTCTCTACCTACCGCATGTATATAACCAACCTAGAGATATCCATGTCCTTGATAACAAGACAACTTTACTCTCTAATATCAAATCTCTGGACAACTTAGAAGTGAACTTCCTTATTCGAGCCCTCATGCTAGAAGCCACATTTGGAGCATACCGAGACAACTCGTGAAACTTCAAGGTATATTCCTTGACTGACATCTTTACTTGCTTTAGATTAACAAACTCTTTTTCTTTTACTTCCCTCAACTCCTGAGGAAAACAACAGTCCAAAAAAGCATTAGAAAAATTTTCCCACAGAGATGACTCAACATCGTCACCCCTTACCTGATCCCATTTCTTATACTATTGGTATGCCATATCTTTTAGCTGATAGGATGCAAACTCCACACTCTCCATATTTATGGCATGTATGACACAAAAGATCTTTTCTATCTCATCAAGAAAACCTTGAGGATCCTCTCTACCTTAACACCAATAAACGTCAGATGGTTCAAAATCATGAATTCTCTAACCCTTATAGCTTCAGAAGATGTAGTAATAGGAATACCATGCTTAGACTAGGTAGTTACCAACTGTGCTAACATGTGAATGGATTGACAAAACTCAACATTCATTACTTCAGCCTGAGAAGTTTGACATGGACGAGAAGGAACCGATGGAACTCCAAAAAAATTCAAAACTGGACCCCTAGACCAGGTATAGATCCCATGAGTAAAGCGTGTCCCATCAGCATTGTCCCCAATCGGGACAAAAGAGTTTTCATGAGCTTCAAATTATCAAGGAGGCATGATTTAAAAAGCGAACAAATAGAAATTAGAAGAGAATTTAGGACCATAAACTCTATTTCTTGAAAATAGAACACAAGAAAGAGAAACATTCCTAAATTCCTTGTAGCCTCTCCCTTATGAGTGTGGCGCACTACACACCCTTAAAAGATACTCTACTCAACATGAATTTGTGGACTCCCAAGTGGCTATGAACCTAGGGCTTTGATACCAATCTGACATAACTTGAACCAGGGCCTAGTCGTGTTGGGTGCCTTAACCCAACCAGGATCGTAGACCATCCCCAATACCCAACCATAATCACCCTACACCATATGTTAAATAAATTTTGATTATATAACATAACAACATGGATCAATCATAAATCAAATACAGTTAAATGGAGTCAACCCCACTAAAATTATCAATGCCATGCCAATCCAAAATAGTCTCACAAAGCCTTTATCCGAAATCAAAACAATATCCGGTCGGGATATTCCCTCGACTATAGCCAAAACCAAAGTCTAGGAAATAACAAAAGTATGTGGAGATGACCATAACATAAAATAGAGTCTTTCGGAGTATGAAAGTTCACCACTTCAGTTCAACACAAGCTATTCTCAAATCGAAGATCACTGAGTAGGAGGAGTATTATGGCCGGCTCCTGCATCACGTGGGGATACAATGCCTGAAGACGGGTTAGCGGGTCAATGCTAGCTTGTACTCAAGAGTAATGATAAAATGATGCTAATATTTAAAACTAAGTAAATAACCATATGCAATCACATCCATACAAATATATAATCCATTCCGAGAAAGGGAACCAAGTTTAGCATGGATTTAAATATTTAACCTGGGTTGTGTAGCTTGACCGTCCAAAAACCACCCATGGGCTATATGGATCCAGTTACCCCCTGAACGGTCCCTAATGCGTGTAGCCGCACAAACTGGAGATAGGGGTAGGGGATTTTTGTGTATCCTTCGCCCTCCATGATATATATATACAATTATAAACATAGGGGATTCTCGTGTACCCCATAATTATATGGTCACCATGATCAACCCTCATATCGGCAAACATGAGTTTTTAATGTCCATCTATTGGACGCACACCTTCACAGTTAGCTATCACAACCCGCCATTAATACCCTTTTAAAACCATTAAAATACATAACTAAACCACCAATTCTATGTGTTAATTACTAAGGTATTATATAGTGGTATCGTCTTACCGACTATAGCTTGCAAGTAATGTCATTATCCAATCCAATCCATAGGGGATATATACCCCACATGATTTCCAATTTACCAATACCATGGCCATAAAGGCCTTACCAAATCATGTAAAACCATTTAAACTAATTTAGGTTCCATAACCATATTATGCAATGTAATAGTTTCAATAAAAGTCAAACTATGTGACAAAACCGTTCTTATAGGCATTTTAACAAACAAATTGAGGGCATATAGTTTCCCAAAGCAAAACCAAGAACCAATTAACCATTCCCATGAATCCACATGTTTAATTCCATAATTTTAAAATAAAAACCATAAGAAAAACATGGGAAAACAATATTCATCCATTAACAACCAAAACCCCCAACATACAATTCAAAACCAAACATCACCCATAATTAAATCATGAAAATCATTCATTAAAACTTAAATTTAGTTGAACTAACAATGAGAAAGGAGTAACATGCCTTAGATACCAAAGAGTACAGAGATAAACCACTCTTGAAAGCCCTAATTGACCACATTGAAGAAAACCCTAGCCTTTCTTGAACCAAGAGCCTTGAGAAAGATCTGAGAGTGTTTAAAGTGTTTTTGATTGAGAATAATGGGGTAAATGAATTTCTGATAGTGTTTTAAGTTGTGGGATAGTGAGAGGTTAAGAGGGAAAACATCCAAAATACCACCATCTTAAACTGCAAAAATTTTCGCAAGTGGGTAGGGTTTGGTACCTTTCTCGTACCCTATCATACGAGTAGTACCCTTAACTCATACCAAGGACAAAAAAGTTGGACTCTATATTCTATACAACATACGACTCCCCTTGACCAAATCATACCAACACCATATGACAAGTACCCACCTAGTTGTACCCTAAGCAGAATGTCAAGGCTAGACAATGAACAATATACAATTTGGACTATATCACTCGTATCATTTACATATGACTCTTATGATCTCCACTCGTACCTTGGATAGTAAATAACCAAAACCATACTGAGTAACATACAACCAAGGCCCCTAAACCGTACCCATATCATACGACAAGTACCCTCAAGTTGTATGATGTCCAGAAGCTCAAAACTCAGGAAATCTCTAAGGATCAAAACCCAAGTGTTTCTCTAGCCCAATAAAAATTGGGCTTTAATTAAATCCATATGTGTTTGAACTTAAATAATTAATTCAATTATATTAATTTACAATATTCATTTGGGACTAATATATTTTAAATTTAATATAATTCAATTTTTTTTCTGGATTTCAATTTAATAAATTTTGTTGCTCATAGTGTGGTTGGTTTCCAGGAAAGCTTGTCTGACTCTGGGAATTTGTAGAAGAGACACATACAACTTTTGCATAAGTGACATCTCTTTAGGAAAGCTCTGAATATATTAGTCACATCTTTAGACTCCTGAGCTCTATTTGTTATCGAATGAAACATCTAATGGACTTTTTTCCACTAGATTAAACCCAAGGTTAATACTATACACCAAATAATAATTCTTTAGATGAGATGTCAACATGAAGCTCAGATGTTGGAACAAGTAATTGTTTAGTGTACTTGTGCATCTTATATTGAACTATATAAGATAATGTGATCTGTATTTCTCTGATCATAGGTTATGTGAATCACCTAGCTTGAGTTAAATGGTATCCATTATCTATCTATCAGTATGATTCTATACTTTTGAAATTTTTGAACCTCAAATTTGATAGTTGCAGTTTGTCCACATTACAAGTCTTCTGGAAGCTGTTGGTAACTCCTGGAATGAATGAAATTGAATAGTATTTGCAAAATAAAAGTTAGGTTTGTAAAAAAAAAATAAGTTCCAAAAACATTGCCATACCCCTAAACTCTGTAGAACTTTTATTATGGCATCTCAACTGTCCATTGTTCATTTTAAACTTCTAAACTAGGCTTCCGTTGTGTCATTTTGACACCTTTTTAATATTCAGCTAAAATTTCAAAGAGAGTGTAATACACTCGTGGATGACACGACATAATGGAAAATTAAAAGAGGACACATGGTATTTGATTGTAAAATAATAATTTAAAAATAAATTATAAGAAAAAATAGAAAAACTAATTTTCAGACATGAAAATATACAAAAATACATTTTTTTAAAAGCCCATCATAACTACCCACTCCTCTAGCCTTTCTTCCCACTTTTCAAGCGGCGTTACTCACCCTTCTGTTTTACTTCTTTTTTTTCCCCTATAGATTCATTAAATTTTGCTTCTATGTCTTTGTTAAAGATGGTGAAATTAATGGTGGTATCATGAATTTTGGTGATAAATATTAAAATTGGATGGTGGAAAATTTGATATTGATTGTAAATTCAATTGTGGTGTGATATTGTAAAGGTTGTGTGACAAATTTTGTTATTATCTTTTTGATTAATTTAATTATTCTTCCTAAATCCTATTTTATTATTGTGAAAATTTTATCTAATAAACATGGAGGATTTAAGAGAAAGATTTAGAGAAAAGAAGAAACTGGAAGAGTAGTTTTGAGGTAGCAATTTTATAGCAAAATTGTAATGGGGATAATAAAATTTTTTCCTCTTTATCTTTTAATTTTTCAAGTTGGCTTCTTTCATGTTTTTATAAAGTTCTTCAAAATTAGCATGTGATGGTTATTTTGTTTTTCTCTTTCATGTTTTTATAAGTTTTTAAAATTATTAGTGGATGATGGTGGACTGATGGTGGTGGAAGGCCGAGTAGATAAAGGGAGAAAGTGTAAAGAAACAAAAAGGGGAAAAAGTTTTTTACCTAAAAAAACTGCTCACGTGCTTTAAAATAAGTGCAACAAACAAAATGTGTCATGTCAGCAATAGGTGTCAAAATAACACAGTAGGATATTAATTTAGATGTTTAAAATGAACTATAGCCAGTTGTGGTGCCAAAATGAATATTTGTATCAAGTTTAAGGGTCTTACAGTGTGGTTGACTAAAAAACAACCATTGTATTGCCATCCCTCATTACATGAACAAACTGCACTTACCTTTCTCCCTCCCTAAGACAATCTTGTTCACTTCTATGTTAATGCTTTATGGTATCTCACGTATACCATACAACACATTCTTCAATGTAAGAGAATCAATTTCAATGATTACTAGAAACATTTGATTTCAAATACAAATTCTTGTATTGTTTTTGCCTCACCATAAATATTAGTGGCTTCGGCATATCTAAGATCACCTTTGCTATTTCTCGCCCAAAAGCAATAAGCAGTAGAGCTCAATCCTGAATTTCTTTTGAAGTACCATCAATATTAAATTTGTACCAATATCTTGGAAGACACTAAAGTGCATAGGTAGACAAATTACCTTTGGTCTGTACCCTTTTATATACTGTATGATTTATGGACGACTATTTGGAATCTCATAATCATGGATATCTTACCTTAGCAAGGAGATAGAAATTATTGGTTATCTCATGTATTACTCTACTCCATGACATGGAACCTCCATAAAATAAGGTGTTTCTTTTCTTACATAGTTTCCACAAGATAAGAGTAGGTGCCGTTATTATGGATTTAGTTTTCGTGCACATATGTTCTACCACTGAATCTCAACTTGATGTAATAGTCCTAGCTATTGAATTAAAATTTATCATATGCTTAGATCAAAAAAACTTGTATGAAACATGTGTTGAACTATTTTGTCATGACCATATAGTTCGGATTGTGATGACACCTTCTCTATTCCAACCTTGGAAGGTAAGCCAACTCTTAAACATAACAAAACTAATAACAAAAGCGTAAGAATCAAAGAAACATCAAATGATTTCAAAGTCAACTTTCACTCTAATAGTATTAAAACACACATAAACTATAAATATCTTTTGGATGATAGTTGCATAGGTGAGCCTCAACTCTTAACGAATGACATAAATGAACATTTTCTTAAATTTCGATGACATATTTGAGTCTTCTAAAAGTTTTGGTTTATATTCAACTAACCCAACTGTTAGTTTTGTGGCATTTTAACATAAATGATAATTTTTTTAATGCCTCATTACCATGTAAAGTATTCAAATTATGACATTGAAATGTGGGGTAGTTTTGGAGTCAATATTCCTTAAACTCTAGTAGTTATTAGACACTTTTGTACTCCAATAAAGTGGGTTATTTATCACTATTTACATCATTCGTTTGTAAAGTACTATGCAGCAGTTGACTATTTTTTCACTAAGGGATTTTATGCTAATTACCTTTTGAAGTATGGCTATTAAAGGCCAATAACTTGATGTTATAGGTTTCTACATTTGCTTATTAGTTTGTGATGGATGAATTTAGTCATCATTTTTCTTTGAGATTCATGTGTGTAACTTCCTACTCATTATTCATCCATTATTTCTTGTAACTCTTGTAACCCTTGTAACCTCTATTCTATTTATCTTCCCATTTATTTTTTCTATTCATTACAAGGATGAATATATGACCTATAGCTAGTGTATTCTTGCATTATTTTCTAAGTATAAGAAAACACAGAGTTTAAAAAAGTTAGTAAAAAGAGATTTTATTAGTTGAAAGGAGGTGTTATTTTTGGTGGAACTTTGAACTCAACTCTTGTTCAAAGATTGTTGAGTTGTATTTTGAGAGAAGGCTGTTGTATCCTGAAGGGGACAAGTCAAAAATACTATTACTGGAAAAGCAAAATCATTTGTTGTAGTGGGCTTGAATATCCTCAAAGAGATTGAGATATCCGTACTTCTGCCAAGAAGAAATATATTTTGTTTTCTTTATTTGTAATTTTCAGTTGTAATTTTATTATAATTTCAACAATAATTTTAAGAAGATTCAATGGCAATAATTAAAAATCCATGAATGTCAAGATGACTGATCTTAACAAGCCAATTCTGTTAAACGATACTCATTTCAGAGATGGAAGGGCAAAATACTTTTCTACTTAAGTCTTCTTAATGTTTCTTATATGTTAACTGAGAAGAATCCAAATAGAGTAGATAACTCTCCCATGAATGATGATGAACTTATTTCTCTTCAAGAAGAAGTTAAAAAGTACGATGGTGACTCCTACAAGTATCAATATTTTTTACTTAATTATCAATCTGATAATATTTATGATTATTATGATAGAACTTACTCTAATATAAAGAAAGTTTGAAAAGTGTTGCAGAGTAAATATGATACCGTGGATGCGAGAGAGAAAAAATATATTGCTAGCAAATTTTTTCATTTTCAAATGGTGAATAACAAATCAATAGCAGACCAAACTCAGATTTCATAATGATTATTGGAGAGCTCAGGTCCGAGGAAATCAAAATTGGAGATAACCTTATTGTTTGTGGCATAATAGATAAACTTCCACCTTTTTGGGAGGAATTTCATAAAAATATGCACCACAAGCAAAATAAAACTTCTTTTGAGACTTTGATAATGAGAATCAGCATATAGAAAAAGGCAAGAGGCCAAGATGTACTTTTGTAAATAGAAGAGACCAATAGCACACCGAAGGTAAATTTAACTACTTTAAATAATGTTGTCCCTAAAACTAACAAAAATACTTCTTTGAGGACTAAGAAGAAAAAATTCAAGAAACATAATGGTATACACCGCAAGAATAATATTGGTGGAAATATCCAAGAAAACAATCAACATGTTAAAGAAAAGGAACTGTGCTTTATCTATAGCAAGAGTGGGCATATTGATAGATTTTGTAAATTTCAAAAATGTGGGCCTACATCTCAGGCAAACATTATCGAAGAACCATTTGGGGCTGTGATAATAGAGATAAATCTGGTGGAGAATGTTGATGGATTGTAGGGTGACTCTGTTGTAATCCGTCATATCTGTTATGGCAAGAAAAAATTTAAAATTTATACTCCTTTTGAGGAGCCCAAAAACATTATGCTTGGATATTCTCACACAACTCAAATGCTTTGAAAGGGAGAGTCGAGTTGACTTTTACTTTTGAAAGGGTGTTAATTTTAAAGGATGTACTTTATCTCCTTCCATGAGAAAAAAATTAATGTCTAGTTTTCTTCTTAATAAAGCAGACTTCAAACAGATTATTGAATCTGACCAATATATAATTGTAAAAAATAATATTTTTGTGGAAAAGGGGTATGCTTGTAATGGGATGTTTAAGTAGAATGTTGAAATGAATAAAATATCTACGCCTGTTTATATGCTTTCTTTTGCTAATTATTGACATGCTCATTTGTATCATATTAATGATCGTTATGTGAGAATCATGAGTAGTTTAGGATCAATTTCAACGATTAAAAATAATTTTAAAAAATGTGAGGCTTGTAGTAAATTCAAAATCATAAAAAGGCCTCATTTTCAAGTTGAGAGAAAAACTGATTTATTAGAATTAGTTCATACTGATATTTGTGAACTTGGAGATATTTTAACTCGTGGAGGAAATAGATATTTTATCACTTTCATTGATGGATTCTGTAAGTTTGCATATGTTTGTTTGATGATAAATAAAAGTGATGCTTTTGAGAATTTAAAAACTCTACTTTATGATGTTAAAAATCACTTTGGTAGAAAAATAAAAAGAATTAAAAGTGAAAGAGGCTGTGAATATGAGTTAAATGAGTTTAGTTCTTTTGTTAGATCATTGGGTATAATTCATGAAACTCCTACTTATTCTACTTCATCTAATGGTGTAGCAGAAAGGAAGAATAGATCTTTGACTGAGTTAACTAAGGCCATGCTAATTAAGTCAAGTGCACTTCTAAATTTTTGGGGTGAAGCTTTTTAACTACTTGTTATGTGTTGAATTATGTGCCTCATGAAAAATTAAATTAACATCTTTTGAGTTGTGGAAAGGTTATAAAACAAATTTAGGATTTCTAATAGTTTGAGGTTTCTTAGCATATGTAAGGTTAATGGATAATAAAATCTTCAAGTTGGGTAAGAATGTTACTATTTGTGCTTTTCTTGGTTATACTTCAAATAATACAACCTATAGATTTTTTAATCTTGAATACAATTTTATTATAGAATCTAAAGATGCTGTTTTTCATGAAAATAAATTTTCTTTTTATTCTAAAAATAGTGGGAATCAAATGACTAAAGAAAATATTTTTCCACTACCTAGTTCTTCTACTTTTATTTTGAAAAATAAAGAGAAAAATGATTTTGAGTTAAGTAAAAGTAAAAGAGGTAGAGTAGAAAAAGATTTTGAACCTGATTATTATATTTTAATATTGGAGATGACCGTATGTAAGACATCGCAAAATCCTAAGCTTAATTCAGTCCTTTAGAGCTTGTTAAGGGTCCCAGACATAGAAAATTTAAGCTAAGTATTCATACTTAGAGTTATTTAAGCTTTCATAGTTGGAGATCCTATTTGTGACCCTTACGACCATTAAATGTCGATCATTAAGTTGCTTCATGATCAAGAATGTCAGTAGGTGTTCTTGGATGAGTTTTAGATTTTTTGAACATCATTTGAAGCATGTTTGGGAGTCCAAACTAGTGTATCGATGCAATCTCGACGCGCAACATCGCTTATCACATTAATGAACATTTACCCCAAGCTCTCAGTATAATTTCTAGAGAACCGATGTAGCGCGTTGTTATCGCGTTGATCCAATCGACGCAGTACATCGGTCTACGTATCACTAGGCCAGTTTTTAGTCATTAAAAAGCCGCGTCCTCAGGGGTATTTGAGTTATTTTTCCATGTCTATAAACCCCCAAAACACGAGATTTAGCCACTTTAGAGTCAAAATCCATTCACTATTCTCAAAATTACTCAAGAACAAAACCCTAGGGCTTCTAATTCAAGGTTCAAGATTCAAGAATTGACCATCAACCTTCATTAATATAAGTACTAAGGTATGTGAAGTGTTCATCCAAGAGTTTCTTCCACCCTTGGAGTCCAAGATACTCTTTTAAAACTTCAAGTAGATTGATTTCATGATTTCCATGATTTGATTTAAGTGTATTCATGATTATAATGTTAATTGGATTTCTGATCCATGGTCTATTACAAGATACATGTGGAATTGATTATCATGTGTGTAGTATCATGTGAATTCATGTTAAAGCCATTGAATTCGTGAATTTGGGAATTGATGTTATGATGTCTACATGTTGTCTAGTATCATGTGCATATTGGTACTCCCAAGTGTTTGTTAAAGTGCTCATGTGAACTAAATGGGGAAAAATCACGAAATCTAAGTATATGTGTAAACTTATGCCTTACAAGTGTTTGATAAAATGTCTCTATGGATGAGTTATGAACAAGTGAACAATGTTATGTTTTTCAAGTTTACTCTATGCTTTACTTTTCATGCAATCGAGTCCTGGGGGTATTCAATACCCTCAAATTTAGCTATTTACCTAGATCTAAAGTAGTTACAGATTAGTCTCAGTAGTGTTACGAACAGTAGTACTCAGTAGTCAGTCACAATCTTAGTTCAGTATTTAGTTCAGAACTCAGTGAGCTCAGTCAGTTAACCAGGTTCAGTAGTACTCCACCAGTTAGTTGAACCCAGTGAACTCAGTACAGTTTAGTTAGACAGTATGATCAGTGGCAGTTTAGTCAAGCTTAGTATGGACTAGAAATAAGTTCAGTGTCTATTCAGTTGGAGTAGGATTCAGCACCGAGCGAACCCAGGAATAGGAGCATTTCTGCCAGAATAGGGTTCACCCTTAGCAGAAATCCCTGCATTACAGAACTACGTAGCCAACATAGGTTGAGATATATTTCTTCTAGACTATAGTTGATACATCTTATAAGAGTTTTTATGCCAGCGAGGGTTGACGAAAAAGCTTCTTATTAGATAGGGTTAACTTACAACTTGTCTTTACCCGTGGCACAGTACTGATACCCTTCTAATTGGGGTTACAGGTTGGACCCCAATCCAATCAGGGAATGGCAAGTTGGTTAGATGATTACCTCCCATAATTTTAGTTCAGTTTTAGTCTCAGTATAAAACTCAGTTCAGTTCTATAAAATCAGGACTGCCAGATACAATCACCTAGCTTAGTATAGAACTTAGTTTAGCTCTACAAAATTAGGACTGTCAGAAATAATTAACCAGTTATCAATCCCGACTGTTAGAAATAGTCAATCAGTTATCAGTAATACAGTATCAAAAAACTCAGATATCAATTAATCAGTATTTAAAACTTAGTAACCAGTGTTAACATAATCTTAGTTACAGTTTATGTATTCATGCATGTTCTTTCATTCAGTTATGTTCATGTTACTCAGTCAGTTATTGTTCATGCATATAAACCATGAATATCATCCTACCTCACTTAGCATAGCAGTATATTCAAAGTACTAATGCATACCTTTCTTTTATGCTATGATGTCTTATATCAAAGGTTCAGACACACGGGCTTCTGGCCATACTTAGCATCCCAACCTATTAGTATCAGACTTAGTGGTGAGTTCTTATAGTTCGAGGATTGAGTATTATTTTAGTATTTTAGTACAGTTTTCAGTAGTCAGAGTTAGTTGGGGGCTTTTCCCATCAACTCCATAGTTCAGACAGTTAGAGGCTTTCAGACTAGAGTATTTTAGACATGAATTTCAGTATTCAGTTATCAGTATTTAATATTGGTTTTTAGTTATTAACCTTATGGTATATACAGCCTCACTTTCGTATTTATTTCAGGCAGGTTGCTATAACAGTATTATTGTTATACAGTGCTCGCAACAGGTACTAGTCATGGCTTAGCTGGTGGTCCTTCAGGGTCAATAACTTTGTGTAGCGTCTGGGGTATAGACTCTAGGCATTACAAACTTGGTATCAGAGCCTAATGTTCAACAGAGTCCTAGAAAGTCTAAAAGCCACATCTAGTAGAGTCTTGTTCATGGGTGTATAGCGCGCCACACTTATGGACAGGAGGATATAAGATATTTTAGGAAAAATTTCCCTTCTTTCAGTATTCATGTTGTGCGAGTGAGCATAAGGTCAAATTAAACTTTCAGTCTAATCCTTTTATCCCTTCCGTTTATAGAACATATCTCTAAAGAAAAACAAAAGAAGAATAGAAAATTTGCCAGATACTCTGTACGAGCATGTCTCCCATACAGAATTTAGAGCAACTTTTACCACCCTAGATCATTCTGTGGCATCCTAGAATAACACCCAACTGCTATTTCGGCCAACGCAGTGGCCAATACTGCTTCAGCCATGATTCAAGACTTCACTCGAATGAACCCTCCCTCTTTTACTGGGTCGAAGTCAGATAAGGACCCACACGAATTCTTGATCAGGTGCAAAAAGTTACATATATTATGAGGGTGACTGCTAGTAAGAGTGCTAAGTTGGCCACATATCAGTTACAAAATGTAGCTCACTCGTGGTTCAAATAGTAAAAAGCAGAGAGGGCCGCAGATGCATGGCCTATAGAATGGGAGGAGTTTGCAATTACTTTTCAGGATAGGTTCTTCCCACTAGAGTTAAGGGAAACAAAGGTTTTAGAGTTTATTAATCTGAAGCAGGGCAATATGATAGTACATGATTATTCTCTTAAGTTTACTCAGTTAGCCAGATATGCCCCTCATGTGGTAGCAGATAGCAGATCTAAGATGAGTAAGTTTGATTTGGGTGTGTCTAACTGTTTGGTCAAGGTATGTAGGACCGCAATACTGATTATGGAGATGGACATATCTAGGCTTATGGTCTATGCTCATCAGATAGAGGAGGCTAAGAATAAAGAGAAGAAGAGGGAGAACAAAAGAGCTAGAATAGGTAGCTTTAACTTCACTCAGCCTAAGTTAGAGGGTGGGAATCATTCTCAGTTCTGCCCAAAATCTTTAGTTCCAGCTTCGTCCTTAGCTAGTGCTGAAATTCAGAGATGGAAATAGAGATAGGGCATCAGGCCCTAAAGCCTAGGGTATTAGCAATGCCCAAATAAATCCTCTCTACCAAAAGTATGGTAGAAACCATCAGGGTGTTTGCAGAGCTGGCAGTGATGTATGTTTTGGATGTAGCAAGCCAGACCACAGGGTCAGACAGTGTCCTCAGGCAGGTTTGCAGAGTCAGTATAATCATCTTCGAGCTTAGTTCGATCACCCTAATTAGCAGGGTGCCACTTCCAGTGCTAGCAGCGGGCAACACCCAAATAGACTCTATGTACTTCAGCCCCGACAGGATCAGGAAAGTTCCCCTGATATGGTCATTGGTACATTACAAGTTAGTCATTTGCATGTTTATTCTTTGCTAGATCCAGGAGCTTTCTTGTCCTTTGTAACTCCTTATATAGCTATTGACTTTAGAGTCAGTCCTAAAATTCTAGAAGAGCATTTCTTAGTCTCTACCCTAGTGGGTAAATATTATAGTCCAATGGGTATACAGGAACTGTCCGGTCATGGTATCTGTGAAAGTTACTTCAATAGACTTAGTAGAATTAGAGATGATGGATTTTGATGTCATTCTCAGCATGTATTGGCTTCATTCATGCTATGCCTCAGTTGACTGCAGAAATAGAATTGTCCAATAGAGGGGTAGTACCTCAGCACTCAGGGGTCAGCTTGTTTCTTACCTAAGGGAGAGAAAAATGATATCTAAGGGATGTGTCTATCATCTTGTTCGACTCAAGAATTCTAGTTTCGATACTCCCAATCTTGAGTCAGTTCCAGTAGCATGTGAATTCCCAGATGTATTTCCTGAAGATCTTCTCGAAGTTCCTCCCGAGAGGTAAATTGACTTTGGAATAGACCTTCTTCTAGATACTCAACCTATATCTATTCCACCATAAAGATTGTCTTTAAAAGAACTCAAAAAATTAAAAGAACAGTTGAAGGATTTCCTAGATAAGGGGATTCATCAGACCTAACGTATCCCCTTGGGGTTCACCAGTTCTATTCGTGCATATGAAAGATAGTTCTCTTAGAATGTGTATAGACTACCATCAAGTGAATAAAGTCATGGTCAAGAACAAGTATCTACTTCCCAGAATTGATGACTTGTTTGACCAACTTTAGGGTGCCAGTTAATTTTCTAGGATAGACCTCAGATCAGGCTATTATCAACTCAGCATCAAAGAATGTGCATTCTAAAAATAGCTTTTAGAACTCGTATGGTCACTTCGAATTCCTAGTCATGTCATTTGGTCTCACCAATGCCCCAACAAATTTCATGGACTTGATGAACGATGTGTTCAAGCAGTACTTAGACATGTTTATCATAGTCTTTATTGATGACATTCTTGTCTACTTCCGTAGGGAATATAATTATGCAGACCATCTCAGAATAGTGTTACAGACTCTCAAAAACCATCAGTTGTTTGATAAATTTAGTACGTGTGAATTTTGGTTAAGGTCTGTAGCTTTCCTTAGCCATATAGTTTCCGGTGATAGCATTAGAGTGGATCCTCAAAAGAACAAAGTACATAAAAACTGGCCCAGACCCATCTCTCCATCAGATATCTGGAGTTTCTTGGGCTTGGCCGGCTATTACCAATGGTTTGTTGAAGGATTTTTGTCTATTGCATCCCCTATGTCCAGATTGACTCAGAAAAAAGTCAAGTTCCAGTGGTGAGATTCTTGTGAGAAGAGTTTTTAGGATCTGAAAACTTTACTCACTACAACTCCATTTTTGACTCTATCAGATGGTTCAGATGAGTTTGTGGTATATTATTATACCTCTACAGTTGGATTGGAGTGTGTTTTGATGCAGAGAGGTAAGGTCATAGCCTATGCCTCTAGACAACTTAAGACCCATGAAAATAACTATCCCACTTATGATCTTGAGTTAGCAGCTGTAGTATTTTTCTTAAAGATTTAGAGGTACTATTTATATGGGGTACATGTTGATGTGTTCACAGACTATAAGATCCTCTAGTATGTATTATCTCATGAATACCTAAACCTACATCAGATAAGGTGGTTGGAGTTGTTGAAAGACTACGACATAAGTGTCTTGTATCATTCGAGCAAGGCCAATGTTGTGGATGATGCTCTCAGTTGGATGTCTATGGGTTGTGTTGCTCATGTGGAAGATGATAAGAAAAAGTTAGTTTAGGAATTTCATTAGCTTACCCGACTAGGTGTCCACTTAGTCGATTCAGTAGAAGGCAGTGTATAGGTGTAGAGTAGTTCAGAATAGTCTCTGGTTTCTGAGGTGAACGAAAAGCAGGACAAAGATCCCTGTCTAGTTAAGTTGAAAGAGTCAGTCAGAGATAAAAAAATAGAGGTTTTCTCCCAAGGGGGAGATGGTGTATTGCGTTGCCAGGGTCAGCTATATGTGCCAGGTATAGATGAATTGAGGCAGCGAATTCTTGTAGTAACGTATGGTACGCGCTACTCTATTTATCCAAGGGCCACTAAGATGTACCGCGACTTCTGGGAAGTCTATTAGTGGAGTGGGATGAAGAGAGATATTATAGGATTTATAGCTTAATTCTCAATATGTCAGCAGGTTAGGATTGAACATCAGAAGCCTAGTGGGTCCATACAGGGGTTTAGTATTCCCACATGGAAATGGGAAGAAGTAAACATGGACTTTGTGATCGGTTTGCTCCGTACTCATCGTCAGTATAATTCAGTTTGGGTTATCGTAGACAGGATGACCAAGTCAGCTCAATTTTTACCAGTCCATATCTCTTATTCAGTCAAGGATTATGCTAAGCTCTATGTCATAGAATTGGTTAGATTGCATGGAGTTTCATTATCCATGATCTCAGTTAGAGGTACCCAGTTTACCTCTCATTTTTGGAAAGCCTTCCAAAAGGGTCTTGGTATCCAAGTTCACCTCAGTACAGCCTTCCACCCTCAGAAAGATGGTCAAGTATAAAGGACCATCCAGACTCTAGAAGATTTGATAATAGCATGTGCCATTGACTTTAAAAGCCGTTGGGATGACCATTTTCCATTGGTTGAGTCTGCGTATAATAATAGTTACCATTCTAGCATTCAGATGGATCCGTTTGAGGAGATATATGGAAGGAGATGTAGATCCCCCATTGGTTGGTTTGAAATGGGTGAGGCCACAGTGGTAGGGCCTGACTTGGTATTTGTTACCTTGGAAAAAGTTTAGTTGATTAGGGAAAGGCTTAAGACAGCACAGAGCTGATAGAAATTGTATGCTGATGTGCACAGAAAGGATCTAAAGTTTGAGATTGGTGACTATGTGTATTTGAAAACCTCTCATATAAAAAGAGTGAAGAGGTTTGGCAAGAAGGGGAAGCTCATCCTCGATATGTCGGTCCTTACCGAATTCTCAGCTATTTCAGAAAGGTAGCTTACGAGCGTGAGTTACCGCTAGACTTAGCTTTAGTGAACCCAGTGTTTCATGTCTCCTTGGTAAAAAAATGCATAGTTGACCCAATATTTGTAGTCCCTTTAGAGGGTATAGATGTTTAGAACAACCTCTCTTATGAGGAAATTCCAGTCGAAATCCTTGATTTTCCAATTTGCAGACTGATGAACAAAGAAGTCCCTCTAGTCAAAGTTCTTTGGCAGAATCAGTCTGTTGAGGGAGTTACTTAGGAAGCAGAAGCAGGAGATACTTAGGAAGTAGAAGCAGATAGCAGACCAAGTATCGTCACCTCTTCTCCACAAACTCAAACCCAGCTCAAGGTAACAGTTTTCCTTAAATTTACTCAGTTTTATATTCAGATGTAGTTACCAATTGGTATCAAGTAATATTGCATACTTAGTCATGCATTCATGAATCAGTTCAGTTATGTACTCATGCAACAGATATGCATGTTCAGTATACAAACTCAGCTTATCAGTAATATCAGTTATGAAATGATGCATCCGTTATGTATGTTCAGTATGATAATTCAGTATATTAGTAGTCTCAGACATGAAATCATGCTTCATTGTGCATGTCCAGTATGTAATTTCAGTCTATCAGTTCTCCCATCTTAGTCAGTCTTATTCGAGGATGAATGTTCTCAAGAGAGATATTGTAAGACCCCGCAAAAGCATAAACTTAATTTAGTCCTTTAAAGTTTGTTAAGGGGTCCCAGACTTAGACTTAGAAAATGTTAGCTAAGTAGTTATACTTAGAGTTGTTTTAGCCTTCATAGTTGGCGATCTTATTTCGTGACCCTTACGACCATTAAATGTCGATCTTTAAGTTACTTCATGATCATGAATGTCAGTAGGTGTTCTAGGATGAGTTTTAGATTTTTTGAACATTGTTTGAAGAATGTTTAGGAGTCCAAACAAGTGTATCGAGGCGATCTCGATGCGCCACATTGCCTATCGTGTCGATGAATATTTTTTTCCAGCTCCCAGTGCAATTTTCAGTGAACCGATATAGACTCAATGTGGCGCATCATTCATCGCATTGATCCTATCGACGTGGTGCGTCACTAGGCCAGTTTTCATTCATTAAAAAGCCGTATCCTTAGGGGTATTTAGGTCATTTTCCCATATCTATTAACCTCCAAAACACAAGATTTAGCCACTTTAGAGGAAAAATTCATTCACTATTCTCAAAATTACTCAAGAACAAAACCCTAGGGCTTCTAATTCAAGGTTCAAGATTCAAGAACTCATCATCAACCTTTATTAATTCAAGTACTCAGGTATGTGAAGTGTTCTTCGAAGGGTTGCTTTCACCCTTGGAGTCCAAGAAACTCTTTTAAAACTTTAAGTAGATTGATTTCATGATTTCCATGATTTGATTTAAGTGTATTCATGATTATAATGTTAATTAGATTTCTGATCCATGGTCTATTACAAGATTCATGTAGTATTATGTGAATTCATATTAAAGCCAGTGAATTTATGGATTTGGGAATTGATATTATGATGTCTACATATTTTTTAGTATCATGTGCATATTGGTACTCCCCAAGTTTTTGTTAAACTGCTCATGTGAACTAAATGGGGAAAAATCATGACATGCTAGTATATGTGTAAACTTATGCCTTACAAGTGTTTGATAAAATGTCTCTATGGATTAGTTATGAACAAGGTCACAGTGTTATGATTTTCAAGCTTACTCTATGCTTTACTTTTCATGCTATCGAGTCCTGGGGGTATTTAATACCCAAAAATTTAGCTATTTACCTAGATCTACAGTAATTATATAATAGTCTCAGTAGTTCTACAAATAGTAGTACTCAGTAATCAGTCGCAGTCTTAATTCAGTATTCAGTTCAGAACTCAGTGAACTCAGTTCGTTAACTAGGTTCAGTAGTACTCCATTAGTTAGAGGAACCCAGTCAACTCAGTTCAGTTCAGTTAGACAGTACGATCAATAATAGTTCTGTCAAGCCTAGTATGCATTAGAAATCAGTTCAGTGTCTATTCAGTTAGGAGTAGGATTCGGCAATGAGAGAACCCAGGGATAGGGGCATTCCTGCCAACATAGGGCTTGACCTTAGTAGCAATTCCTTCATTATAGAATTACGTGGCCAGCATAGGTTGAGATATCTTCCTACCAGACTAGGGTTGATATATCTCATATGAGTTTTCCTGCCAACGAGGGTTGACAAAAAGAGCTTCAAGTCAGAGAGGGCTAACTCACAACTTAACTTTACCCGTGGCACGGTACCGACACCCTTCCAACTGGGGTTACAGGTTGGACCCCAATCTATTCAGAGAGGGGCATGTCGGTTAGATGATTACCTCCCACAGTTTTAGTTTTAGTTTCAATTTTAGTATAGAACTCAATTCAGTTCTACAGAATCAGGACTATCAGATACAGTCATCCAGCTCAGTATAAAACTTAATCTTGTTTTACAAAATTAGGACTATCAAAAATAGTCACCCAGTAATCAATCAGGACTGTCAGAAATAGTCACTCAGTTATTAGTATTACAGTATCAGTAAACTCATATATCAGTTAATGAGTATTCAAAACTCAGTAACCAGTGTTAACATCATCTCAGTTATAGTTTATATATTTATTCATGTTCTCTCATTCAGTTATGTTTATGTTACTCAGTCAGTTATTGTTCATGCACATGAACCCATGCATATCAGCCTACCTCACTTAGCATACCAGTATATTTAAAGTACTAGCACATACCTTTTGCACTATGATGTCTTATATTATAGGTTCAGACGCACGGGCTTATGAACGTACTTAGCAACCCAGCCTATCAGCAGCAGACTTAGTGGTGAGTCCTCATAGTTTGAGGATAATATTATGTTAGTATTTCAGTGTAGTTTTTAGTAGTCGGAGTTAGTTGGGGGCTTGTCCCATGAACTCCATAATTTAGACAGTTAGAGGTTTTTAGACTAGAGTATTTTAGATATGTGTTTTAGTATTCAGTTATCAGTATTCAGTATTAGTTTTCAGTTATGAACCTTTTGGAGTTTAAATCCTCACTTCTACATTTATTTTAGAGAGGTTGTGTCACCCCTCAAATCCTATTGGGGCGGACTGGCACTTGTAACCGAGGAGGCCCGGGAGAACCAGCTCATAACCTTATGCTTCCCATGCATACCTCTATGACAACCTTAAATTCGGACAACATTATGTCGTATATAAAAGGAAATAATCACCTGTATAAGCTCGATCACACATATATATGTATATACAATACTTGGCTATTGGAGCCATAACGTCTACTAACAAAACACCACCTTGACTGTACATTAGGTCTACAAAGCCTCTAGACAATACACAGAGTTTAACTAAGGTTGGAACACACCCCTCTATATAACTAACTTCTATACAATACCAAAAGTGATTGGATATGAAACGAATAGCCCCGAAGCAAGCTGGAGCTCACCAAAAGCAGCTGGATATCCTGGCTCCTACTTGTGCGGTGTATGAGCTGAGGTACCTGTGCCTGTAGCATGAAATGCAAGTCCCCCGTGGGGAACGTCAGTACAAAATATGTACTGAGTATGTAAAGCTGTAGATAATCACATATGATATAGGATCTCAATAGAAATCAGAAACAAGTGAATAAATCGTAATAGGAGTGGACCACACTTACTAGAACTTGTGACAACCTGTACATTGTATTTATTCAATCACTTTACCTTCGTTCTAATCATCTTTGTAATCATTACTGTACTTTATTGTGACCATTAGGCTGCCTTCAGTACATATCAACTGGGATCGACCCATGATAGGCTTATGCCCCTAGGATACCACCCATAAACACATAAATAGGGATCGACCTATGATAGGCTTATGCCCCTGGGATACCACCCATAAACACATAAATAGGGATCGACCTATGATAGGCTTATGCCCTTGGGATACCACCCGATAAGAGAGAACTTCTATCACTTAGTTTAATTAATCTTTGAGATTGTTATTTTGGTCGCCACCGCATTTTTGACACTTTCAAACAATGATACATCAATAAGAGACATATAAATAGACCATCAATGCAATAACAATGAAGTAAGAACTCATTAATAGCACATGGATCTTGTTTGAGTAATCGGATACCTTCTGACATTCATTAGTGCTATAAACAAGTAAGATTTGGAAGACAAATAAGTATTGGAATGTCTTGACATCTTTTAGGGAGGAAACAAGTTCATTGGTAACGTAGGACATCATACAAAACCATTATGGATCACATATTACTGAATAACTTTGGAAACTTTCTTAATAGAACAATTGTTCACTTTCATGCCAAAGATATGGTATAGAGTATGCTTTACATACCTGACTGTCAACCTTTAATACTAGTCCCAAATGGATTTCCCGTCTTTTCGGATTACTTATGTACAATGAACATATATAGCAATCTAGTATTAGCAACCAAATGTCACAATTCAATTATTTGAATTCACCAAACTAGTGGTTAAGTAGTAAGCCTTAATTACACCATAAAGGGTGTCACTTTAACCCTCTTATACTCCAATTACATTCACATGCCATGCATATTCATACAACATCCTCCAATATCAAGTTTGGATTCATTTATCCTTCCAACCAATCCATTAAACTAAATTGAGCCATGGACATAAAAAATCATCAATTCAATAGTATATCACCATATCCACCTTCCATAACTCAATTACCATATCCACCTTCCACAATTCAATACAACCAAACCATGCAAAATAGTCCATAACCCTATTTCCATCACCTTTCAATAACAACCAATACATATAATCCTCTATCACACATACATATCGAAAAGAACAAAGGCAAATAATATTCATACCTTAGAATTTACCTCTTGATTATGCAATTCTGTTTTCACAAATAATAGGTGTCGTTCAAAGCTCTCGAGATGACAAACGCAGTTATCGAATTACTTTGAAATTTCTATGATTGAATCAAAAGTAATTTAAAGGTCAAATTTGGCTAGGGTTTGTTCTTCCTCAATGATTGATGATGAAAATGAGTTTTTGAACTCATATACATGTATATATACTCATATTACTGTCCATAATATATTAGGAAATGACCAAAATGCCTTTAAAATTTAAATAATGTCAAATTTGTCCTTTGGTGGACTATTTTGATAAGCTAAAGTAGATTGACCATAACTCTTTGCTTTGATATCGGATTTGGGTGAAATTGGTATCGTTGGAAGTATAATTCAAAGGGCTTTCATTTAATATAAAGTAGGACACCCAGTTCATCCTTTACAAGGAGTTATGATTGTTTGAAGTTGACCCTAAAAATCTATTTTGATAGGCTAAAGTAAAACGTGCATAACTCCTTACTCAGATGTTGGATTTGGATGAAACCAATTGAATTGAAAAGAAGACTCAAATGTCTTTCTTTTGATAGGTCACATATCTCCCAGTTCATTATATTAAGGGAGTTATGATTGTTTGAAGTTGACCCAAAAATTTGGTTGGCCTCAGTAGTTTATGTGCAGGAAATTTTCCTGCACATTTACTGTTCCCAAATATCCTGGCCACCATTTTATAGTTTCGAATCTGCTCGATTATATATGGAACCTATCCATTTTTGGAAATCTCTATATCGTTGGAAAGCTTATTCAATAACTTTCTCATGGAACCATCGACGGGCAAATTCCAGTATAAATAAAATAAAAAAAATTAATTCCATATAAATAAGACCAATACACGTACTTGAATACGCCAATACACGTACTTGAATACGGTATATTACATCCTTCCCCCCTTTAGGACATTCTTCCTCGAATGTTAGCGTAGTTATTCAATCGAAACAAGTTCAAGTCTATCATTAATACTATGCATATATAAAAAAAACTTAATTGTTAATGTTCTAACTCCGTTTCTTGAACTTCCTCTTCATCTTTGAACAAATGGGGGTACTTAGATTTCATTGCTTCCTCAGATTCCCATGTAATCTCTTCCCGTTGACGATTTCTCCAACGTACTTTCACAGATGCTATCTCTTTATTTCTCATCTTCTTAACTTGGCGATCTAGAATAACAATAGGCACTTTCTCATAGGTAAGATCTTCTGCAACTCGCACATCCTTAGTAGAAGTGATATGTGATGGATCTCCGATGCACTTTTGAAGCATTGACATATGTAATACCGGATGTACTGATGAGAGCTCTTGGGGTAGCTCTAATTCATATGAAACTTGTCCAAACCTTCGAGTGATCTTATACGGGCCTATATAATGTGGACTCAACTTCCCTTTCTTTCCAAATATCATTATCCTTTTCATTGGTGATACCTTCAAAAATACGCAATCACCTATAGAAAAATCTAGCCCTCTCCTTCTACTATCCGCATATGACTTGTGTCGAGTTTGGGCTGTTTTCAGTCATTGCTGAATTACTTTAACCTTCTCTATGGCTTGATAAAAAAGATCCGGTCCGAACAAAAAAGTTTCACCCACTTCGAACCATCCTATTGGTGATCTACACTTCCTTCCATATAAAGCGTCATATGGTGCCATTTTGATACTTGAATGATAGCTATTATTGTAGGCAAACTCAATAAGAGGTAAATGATCATCCCAGTTGCCCTTAAAATCTATTACATAAGCTCGTAGCATATCTTCAAGTGTTTGGATGGTACGTTCTGTTTGTCCATCCGTTTGAGGGTGAAAAGCTGTACTCAACTTCACTTGTGTTCCCAAACACCTCTGAAAAGACTTCCAAAAGTTTGCAGTAAATTGGGTTCCCCGATCTGATATAATAGAGATTGGCACTCCATGTAATTGGACTATCTCTTTAATGTACAGCTTCACATACTCTTCAATTGTGTAAGTGGTCCTAACTGGTAGGAAATGTGCGGATTTGGTAAGCCTATCAACAATCATCCATATAGAATCAAACTTCTGGGATGTATGAGGCAAACCAATAACGAAATCCATGTTGATCATGTCTCACTTCCAGCTTGGAGGATCAATGCATTGCATATAACCTCGGATTTTTGGTGCTCAACTTTAACTCTTTGACAATTTGGACATTCAGCTACAAATTCTGCAATGCTCTTCTTCATGTCATTCCACCAATACATATCTTTCAAATATTGATACATTTTGGTTGATCCTGGATGAATGGAATACCTTGAACAATGTGCCTCTGTCATAATCTTCTTTCTTAGCCCGTCTACATCTGACACACACAATCGGTTTTGGCACTGAAGTACTCTTTCTCGTATAAGCTCAAATTCCTTGGTCGTACCACTCTGAACATTCTCCTTAAGCTGTAATAAAATAGGATCTGCATATTGCTTCTCTTTCACTTTAGCTACTAATGAAGATTCCGCAATATTATGTACGATAAGCTCTTTATCCGAAGTTTCAAGAAGGCGAACTCCCAAACTAGCTAACTGGTGAAGATCTTTAATCATCCCTTGCCTTTCTATAGGCGCCATCATAGCCTTACGACTTAACGCATCAGCTACCATATTTGCTTTCCCTAGATAGTACAAGTTACAACTCGTAGTCCTTTAATAGTTCAAGCCATCTCTTCTGCCTTAAATTTAGATCCTTCTGATTAAAAATATATTGCAAGCTCTTATGGTCAGTATATATATCAACATATACCCTATATAAGTAGTGGCGCCATATCTTTAGAGCAAAAATAACTGCTGCCAGCTCAAGATCGTGTGTAGGATAATTTTTCTCATGTTGCCGCAATTGTCTAGAAGCATATGCTATTACCTTACCATGCTGCATCAATACACATCCTAAACTAATTCTGGAAGCATCACAATACACTGTATACCCTTCGGTGCCTTCTGGAAGTACCAACATAGGTGTAGAAATCAACTTGTTCTTTAAATCTTGACAACTCTCCTCACAGGCATCATTCTATTAGAATTTGGATGCTTTATGGGTTAGCTTGGTTAAGGGTGCTGAAATGGAAGAAAATCTTTCAACAAACCTTCTATAATAACCGGCCAACCCGAGAAAACTACAAATCTCCGTAGACATTGTGGGCCTTGGCCAGTTCTTGACAGCTTCTATCTTTTGAGCATCAACCTTTATCCCTTCACTAGATACAATATGACCCAAAAATGCCACCGACTTTAACCAAAACTCACATTTAGAGAACTTTGCATAAAGCTTACAATCACGAAGAGTCTGTAATGCCTGTCGTAAGTGATTGGCATAGTCCTCTTCTGATCTGGAATAAACTAGAATATCATCTATAAAAACTATCACAAATACATCCAGGAATGGCTTAAACACCCTATTTATCAAATCCATAAAAACTGCGGGTGCATTTGTTAGCCCAAATGACATAACTAGAAACTCATAATGACCATACCGTGTTCGGAAAGCTGTCTTGGGTATATCCTTCTCTTTGACCCTCACTTGGTGGTAACCTGACCTCAAATCAATCTTAGAAAAGCACTTGGCGCCCTGTAACTGATCAAATAAATCATCAATTCTTGGGAGAGGATATTTATTCTTAATAGTCACCTTATTCAATTGCCAATAATCAATATACATCCTCAGCGAGCCATCATTTTTGCGCACAAATAACACCGGTGCTCCCCAGGGGGACATACTAGGCCTTATGAATCCTTCTCTAGCAAATCTTTCAATTGCTCTTTCAATTCTCGTAATTCTGCTGGGGCCATTCTATACAGAGGAATGTATATTGGTTGGGTGTATGGTATTACATCAATACCAAACTCTACTTCTCATTTAGGAGGCAAACCTGGAAGATCTTCAGGAAATACATCAAAAAATTCATTTACCACTGAAACAGTGTGAAGAGTTGGTGGCTCCGCTTCTGTTTCCCTTACTCTAACTAAATGATATATGTATCCCTTGGAAATCATTCTTCTTGCCTTAAAATAAGAAATAAATCTACCTCTTGGCGTGCCAATTTCACCTTTCCATTCAAGGACTGATTCATTTGGAAAATGCAAATATACCTTTTTCGTGCAGCAATCAATTATGGCATAACAAGAAGCCAACCAGTCCATACCTATTATAATATCAAAATCTACCATTTCTAACTCCACGAGATCAGCCATCATATTATGACCATAAATAGTTACTATGCAGTTTTGGTAGATTCCCCAACCGGTGTGGACACTTCAAATGGCTTAACTAATAGTTCGGGTATTCTTTCAAACTTTCCAGCAACCAATGGAGTAACATAAGATAATGTAGAACCGGGATCAATTAAGGTATATACATCGAATGAAAAGATAGACAATGTACCCGTAACCACATCTGGGGAAGCCTCTAAATTCTGTCAATCCGCTAGAGCATATGGACGATTTTGAGCCACCCTAGAACTCATGGCTCCTTTATCACCTCTAACACAACCCATTGGTTATGCACCTCTTCTAGAATAAGGCATCGATGATGATGATGAAACAAATGACCCCGTAGGTCGTGCCATACCCCCTATGCCCCTTCGTGGGCATTCTCTTATCATATGCCTTGACATACCGCACCAAAAGTAAACATTGGTCCCTAGCTGACATGCGCCCAAATGATACCATCTACATTTATTACATGGCTCTCGAGGAGGTCTCGATTGGCTCATATTCCTTACCTTTGGTACCCCACTGTCTGCGAACTCTGACTCTCACTTCTGTGCCCAAATTGATTTCATCTGGACCCTTAGAACTATGGTGGGGCACTAGCTGTAGAATAAGAAGATAATGACCTAGCAGAAAACTGTAGTCTGAACCCTCCTTGGGATGCCATGAACTGCCCTATAGATTTTGCCCTCTTGGAATATCTTCTTCCTAATTCCTATGTTCTTCTCCTCTGCCTCTGATCTTCCATTTTCTGTGCAAAAGCTTGGATCCTCGCTATATCCATATCTTTATTCATAGCAACAATAGTACAATCTCTAACCAAATATGAATCCAGCCTATCCACATATTGATGAACTCTGTCATCCATAGTAGCTACAACATTAGGATCATATCTCGATAAGGAATTAAATCGGAGATTGTACTCTCTCACGCTCATATTCCTCTGGTGAAGATTTAGAAACTAATCTGCACGGGCTGACAAATCTCAAATGGAAGATAATGATCAAGAAATGCCTCTTGGAACTCTTTCTAAGTAGCTAGGGGTGCATCAATACCCCTAGATCGTTTCCAATCCTCGTACCAATATATAGCCTTCCCTTTGAATCTATACGCTGGTAACTCTACTATCTCTCTACCCGTTACATGCATAACATCTAAGGCCCTTTGAATTTGATCAATAAAGTCCTGTGGGTCCTCGTTAAGATCTGATCCAATAAAAGTGGGAGGATCCATCTTAAGAAAATCCTTTGTTCGAAGGCTAGCCACCCTATCTGTACCACTAGGACCCGTGGTAGGAATGCCTTTCCCTTGAGCTTGCCCAACAACTATATGAGTCAAAAGTTGTACTGCATTTCTAAGATCTTGAACAGCAGCATTAATAGGTGGCTCTGGGGATATAGTTCTCCTCCCCCTTATTTCTTTCGGAGTGGAAGAAGTTTCTGATGCATGCTCAGCTAGAGCCTCACTTTGATTAGCTGGTATAGTGGGTGACTTACTAGTCCCCTCTCCGACAGCCACATCTACTTGCTTACCGATATTCTTGCTTCTGGTAACCGACATCATTACTATAATAAGAGAAACAAATGGATTCGGTGGTCAACTATGACTTCATATACAATATAGGCTCTATCGCACGATCTAAGACATGAAGAAAAGAAATAATTCCTAAATGTCCATAGCTTCCTATTTATAGATATGGTGCACGACACACCGATAAACAAGACTCTACATAGACACGACTTTGTAGACTCACTAGGACGAACTTATCTGATACCACTTTTGTCACGCCTCAATCCTATTGGGGTGGATTGGCACCCATAACCTAGGATGCCCGGGAGAACCAGCTCATAACCTTATACTTCCCATGCATACCTCTATGATAACCCAAAATTTGGACAGCATCATGTCATATATAAAAGGAAATAATCACCTGTATAAGCTCGAGCACACATATATATGTATATACAATACTTGGCCGTTAGAGCCATCACATCTACTAACAAAACATCACCTTGACTATACATTAGGTCTACAAAAGCCTCTAGATAATACACAGAGTTTAAGTAAGGTCGGGACACACCCCGCCATATAACTAACTTCTATACAATACCAAAAATGACTGGATATGACACGGAAAGCCCCAAAGCAAATTGGAGCTCACCAAAAGTAGTTGGATATCCTGGATCCTACTTGTGCGGTGTATAAGTTGAGGTACCTATGCCTACAACATGAAATGCAGGTCCCCCGTGGGGGACGTCAGTACAAAATATGTACTGAGTATGTAAAGATGTAGATAATCACATATGATATAGGAGCTCAATAGAAATCACAAAAAAGTGAATAAATCGTAATAGGAGTGGACCACACTTACTAGAACTTGTGACAACCTGTACATTGTATTTATTCAATCACTTTACCTTCGTTCTTATCATCTTTGTAATCATTACTGTATTGTACTATGACCATTAGGCTCTCTCCAGTACATATCAATTGGGATCGACCCATGATAGGCTTATGCCCTTGGGATACCACCCATAAACACATAAATAGGGATCGACCCATGATAGGCTTATGCCCCTGGGATACCACCCGATAAGAGAGAACTTCCATCACTTAGTTCAATTAATCTTTGAGATTGTTATTTCGGTCACCACCACATTTTTGATACTTTGAAAAATGATACATCAATAAGAGACATATAAATAGACCATCAATGCAATAACAATGAAGTAAGAACTCATTGACACATCAATGAAGTGTTTTGGAGTCATCAATGCCATAACAATGAAGTAGGAACTTATTGGTATATCAATGAAATGTTTTGGAGTCATTAATAGCACATGGATCTTGTTGGAGTAACCGGATACCTTTTGACATTCATTAGTGCAATAAATATGAAAGATTTGGAAGACAAGTAAGTATTGGAATGTCTTGACATCTTGTAGGGTGTAAACAAGTTCATTGGTAACGTAGGACATCATACAAAACCATTATGGATCGCATGTTACTGAATAACTTTGAAAACTTTCTTAATGGAACAATTGTTCACTTTCATGCCAAAGATATGGTATAGAGTATGCTTTACATACCTGACTGTCAACCTTCAATTCTAGTCCCAAATGGACTTTCCGTCTTTTCGGATTATTTATCTACAATGAACATATATAGAAATTTAGTATTAGCAACCAAACGTCACAATTCAATTATTTGAATTCACCAAACTAGTGGTTAAGTAGTAAGCCTTAATTACACCATAAAGGGTGTCACTTTAACCCTCTTATACTACAATTACATTCACATGCCATGCATATTCATACAACATCCTCCAATATCAAGTTTGGATTCATTTATCCTTCCAACCAATCCATTAAACCAAATTGAGCCATAGCCATAAATAATTATCAATTCAATAGTATATCACCATATCCACCTTCCATAACTCAATTACCATATCCACCTTCCATAACTCAATTACCATATCCACCTTCGATAACTTAATTACCATATCCACCTTCCACAATTCAATACAACCAAACCATGTAAAATAGTCCATAACCTATTTCCATCACCTTTCAATAACAACCAATACATATAATCCTCTATCACACATATACATATCGAAAAGAACAAAGGCAAACAATATTCATACCTTAGAATTCACCTCTTGATTATGAAATTCTATTTTCACAAATAATAGGTGCCGTTCGAAGCTCTCGAGATGACAAACACAATTATTGGATTACTTTGGAATTTCTACGGTTGAATCAAAAGTAATTTAAAGGTCAAATTTGGCTAGGGTTTGTTCTTCCTCAATGATTGATGATGAAAATGAGTTTTTGAATTCATATACATGTATATATACACATATTCCTGTCCATAATATATTAGAAAATGACCAAAATGTCTTTAAAATTTAAATAATATCAAATCTGTCCTTTGGTGGACTGTTTTGATAAGCTAAAGTAGATCAACCATAACTCTTTGCTCCGATATCGGATTTGGGTGAAATTGGTATCGTTGGAAGGATAGTTCAAAGGTATTTCATTTCATATAAAGTAGGCAACCTAGTTCATCCTGTACAAGGAGTTATGATCGTTTGAAGTTGACCCTAAAAATCTATTTTGATAGGCTGAAGTAAAATGAGTATAACTCCTTACTCAGACGTTGAATTTGGATGAAACCAATTGTATTGGAAAGAAGACTCAAAGATATTTATTTTCATAGGTCGCATCTCTCCCAGTTCATTATATTAAGGGAGTTATGATCGTTCGAAATTAATCCAAAAATTCAGCTGGCCTCAGTAGTAAATTTTTCTGCACATTTACTATTCCCAAATATCCTGGCCACCGTTTTATAGTTTTGAATGTGCTCGATTATATCTGAAACCTATCCATTTTTGAAAATCTTTATATCGTTTGAAAGGCTATTCAATAACCTTCGCATGAAACCATCGACGGGCAAATTCTGGTATAAATAAAATAAAAAAATTAATTCCATATAAATAAGACCAATATAGGTACTTGAATATGCCAATACACATACTTGAATACGGTGTGTTACAGGTTGCTATTACAGTATTATTATTATATAATGCTCAAAGCAGGTACTATCCATGGGTTAGATGGTGGTCTTTCGGGGTCGCTAGCATTGTGTAGCATTCGAGGTACAGACTCAGAGCATTACACCCTATTTAAAGAATCTTTTTATTCACATAATGCTATTTTTTGGAAAGAGACTGTAAATGATAAAATAGAGTCTCTAATTTTCAAGAAAACTTGGAAGCTAGTTGATTTACCATCGGGTTGTAAAACAATTAGATGTAAATGGGTCTTATGTAAAAAGTTAAAATTGAACAAATCTATTGATCAATATAAGGCTAGGCTGGTGGCTAAAGGTTTTAAGCAACTAGAAGACCTAGAATTTTCTTGATACTTTTCTTCAGTAACTAGAATTACATTCATTAGACTTTTAATTGATATTTCTGCAATTTTTGATTTACAAATTCATCAAATAAATGTCAAACCTATTTTTTAAAATGGAGACCTAAATGAGAAGATTCACATGGAACAAGTCAAGTGTTTTGTTGAAGCTACCCAAGAAACTAAACTGTGTAAACTTACTAAATCCCTATATGTATTAAAATAGGAACCAAAGAAATGACATGAAAATTTTGATTCTTTCATAATTGATAATGGGTTTACAATAAATGAGTGTGATAAGTACATATATCATAAATCTTGGAATAATTCATATGTTATTATTTGCTTATATGTTGAAGATTTATTGATCTTTGGCTCTAACATGAATGTTATTGGAAAAACTAAAAATATTCTTAGAAGTCATTTTGCTATTAAAGATCTTGATGAGGCAGATTTTTATTCTAGGAATAACAATTACTTGAACATGTGATGAAATTTTCCTTGACCACTCACATTATGTTGAGAAAATTTTGAAAAAATCTAAGTTTCTTGATTGTAAGCACATTGTAACTCCTTTTACTTGTAATGTTCAATTGTTTCCTTTTGAAAGTGAAAATGATGTTACAAATAAAAAAAATATGCTAGCATAATTTGAAGTTTGAGATATGTGATTGATTGCACTAGGCATGATATTGTATATGCAGTAGGAGTACTTAGCAGGTTTACTAGCAAGCCAGGTAATGAACATTAATATGCTATAATGAGAGCAATGAGATATTTAATTAGAACAAAAACTTATGGTTTGTTGTATAAAACATATGATGCTGTACTTGAAGGATTTTGTGATTCGAATTAGAGTACTTTATCAGGTGATTTCTTATCATCTACGGGTTATATTTTTACTTTGGGTGGTGGTGCTATTTGTTGGAAATCTAAAAATAAAATTACTATTGCTAAATCTACCATAGAGGCTGAACTAATTTCTTTAGCTTCAGCTAGTGAGGAAACGAACTAGTTGAGAGATTTATTATTTCAAATATCTTTTTTGAAAATCCAATTCATCCTATTTTAATTCATTCTGATAGCACCACTGCAATTGGTAGAGTTTAAAATTATTATTACAATGGTAAATCAAGACCTATAAGGAGAAAACACAGTAAAGTGAGATCAAATTTGACAAATGGTACCATTAATATTAATTAAATTTGACAAATGGTACCATTAATATTAATTATGTCAAATCTTATGATAATCTTGCAGATCCATTGACTAAGGCCTTAGCAAGAGAAAAGGTTTGGATCACATCGAGGGGGTATCAAATCTTAAGTCATATGATAGAAAACCCAACCTAGAGATAGATATCCTATGACCATGTTCAATGGAAAAAATGAATCACATGATGACTTGTTGTGAAAAGTTGCACTATTTTTACTATCCCTCCCTATAATGTGAGTGCATTATTCCTATAATGATTTGTGAAAATGAGTTTAAAAAAACTCTTAATAAAAATCTATAGCTCGTATGAGTGGGGTGCTAAAATTATAGAAGTACTCTAGACAAATTTCACCTATGTGAGTGTGGAAGTAGGATGCTTCCTACGAGAATTGGGCTCATTCTCAAAAAACACTTATGAAATCGTGATATCACAAGGCCAACGTGGTGGCTATAAAGAAAATGTCAATATCTTGACTCTTATATGTAAGTAGTGACTTTTCATTTTCCTCAAAAAGTCATAGTTCAAGACCGAGACTGTTGGAAAAAATTACTACAATATTGATATTTGATAGGAAATAATGATAGTAAGAGAGTTGTCACAAAGACCGTGTCGTAGAAAGCCACTACCTTGAAAGTGATTTCAGCCCGACTCCGGTGCAAATCCTTCTAGCCGGTCGCTCCCCAAGATTTTAGAGCTACTTCCAAACTATCAAAGAATAGGAAGCCAAGATTATGGTATCGAATTGATGAAGGGGAGAGAGTATTTTGTTTCCTATGTTTTCTTACCTCTTATTTCTCAAATGATACTCCTTAAATAGGTATATCATTTATGTTTCATCCATCAAAATAGTGAAAGAAGACACACATAGTTAATGTACGTAATGTAACATTACTCTTGAATTAATGACAAGTCATAAAGGGTAGTGACTTTCAAAACTTCTGAATGTCTCTTTATTCATAAAGTTATTATTAATCATCATTTTTGAATGAATGTACATCTATTAAGTAGTAAATCTCATATTCTACAAACTCTTATGACTTACGGATGTTCACACAAATTTATTACAGAGAGTTACGAGAGTTTTTAATCTTTGCATTAATAAAGAAGGAATTATCCTTCAATCCCCCACTAATGAAAAGATACAGAATGGAATAATTTTGGGAAAAAGGAAGGAACATGTACTTAAGTGTCAATATCTTTTGATTTAAATTGACACGTAGTGATGTGAGGCAACAAAAAATATCCAAAAAGTGAAGTACTCTTGAACTAGATGGACATAAGTTGAGACCCCCACAACACATACCATATCCTTAATTTTAAGCAACTTCCACCATACTACAAAGTGCTTTTATGTTCATCCATACAAACCTAGGTCTTATGCGTGCTCTAGAAAGATGACCCAAGTTTTTCATAACAAGGTGACTAACCTTTTACACTCACGTAGGTAATCCATCAAGTCTATCTCATAGACCACCTTAAGGCTATGGATCATTAAGAGCAATCTCAACCTTATAATACACTACCTCACACCATAGGGATAGGATATGTAGTGTTTATTGAAGGCCTATATGGCTTTATTTGACCATAAATAGGTATCAACCATATTATCTCAATCCAGGGGCTTTAGCCCTATCCCTCTCGATGATTCAAAGACCATTTTCCTTTTCAAACCCTTGGTCATAGGATCTGCCAAATTTTATTTGGACCTTACGTATTCCAAGAAAATAACACCATGTTTTAACAATTATTTAACTGCACCATGTTTTATATGAATATCTCTTTTTTCCATCATATATACTCTTTTTAGCAAACCTAATTGCCACCTGTGAGTCACAATGTAAAGAAACTAGTGACACTTGTCTTTCCCATAAAGACATATTTGCCAAAAGTTTTCTCAGCCACTCAGCTTCTTGCCCTTCCAACTCGAGAGCAACGAATTAAGATTCCAGGGTAGAACGTGCTATACAGTTCTGCTTTGAAGACTTCCATGAAATAGCACCTGCACCCAAAGTAAACACATAGCCTCTGGTAGAGCTAACTTCATCATTATTAGTCACACAGTTTGCATCACAAAAACCTTCAAAAATAGCAAGAAATTTATTAAAATGCAAACACTAATCCATAGTACCTCTCAGATACCTTAACAAACAATGAAGAGCATTCCAGTGTTCACTACTGGTTATGAGTATATCTAATCAATTTACTAATAACATAAGCTATATCAGGCCGAGTATAGTTCATGAGAAACATTACACTCCCAATTATTTTAGCATATTTAGTTTAAGAAATATAGGAATCTTTATTCTTTTTCAAGTGTATGCTAGGATCATAAGGAGTTCTCACTGAAACTACATCAAAAAAATCAAATTCTTTCAACATATTTTCAATAAAATAAGACTAACATAAAGAGAATCCATTAGTAGTTCTTTTGATTTTAATCTCTAAAATCACATCAGCTTCTCCAAGGTCTTTCATTTCCAATTTAAAAAATAAAAATTTCTTAGTCTCCTTTACAACATACATATTAGGGCCAAAGATTAACATGTCATCCACATATAACATATAATCATACAATCTGATTCTATTATTTTAGAAAAAATACAGATATCCGATGAATTAACAACAAAGCCATTATCCATTAATGTAAAATTAAATTTTTCATACCATTGCTTAGGTGCCTGCTTTAGTCCATATAAGGAATTTCTCAATTTTCATATTTTATCCTCTTGTACTAGGACCAAAAAATCCTCAGGTTGAGTCATAAAGAAGTATTATTTTACACATCACTAGGCACATCATTTTTCAAAGGAAAAACATGTTAAAAAAATTTGCATCTCTAGATTTACAAATAGAATAATCATTTATTGACATAAATCTATATGCAACACTATTTTGAGCTTAAACAATAAAGACAGTGCTAAAAGTCTTAAAGCCTACATTTACCCATCTAAAATTAGGTAGATCAACCTTAGTCAAACACCCCCATACTTTTAGAAATTTCAAGTTAGGGGAAAACCCTTTCCATAACTCATATAAGGTCTTGTCTAACTTTTCATGAGGGACTCTATTAAGAATATAGAATGAATACAAGACAAATTCCCCCCCCATATAGTCAGGTAAACCTGAGCTTAAAAACATAAAATTCATCATTTTCTTAAGAGTTCTATTCTTTCGTTCGGCTGCACCATTTTGTTGGGGAGTATAAGGAGCACTAAACTCATGGATAATACCATTTTGCTCACAAAAATCTTCTAGAGTATTAGTACTATATTCACCGCCCCTATCAGATCTAAATCTCTTGATTTTTCTATCTAATTGATTTTCTACTTTTGCTTGGAATTTTAAAAACATGCTTTAAGCCTCATCTTTAGACTTAAGGAGGTGTACCTTAGTGTACCTATAAAAGTTATCAACAAAATTAATATAATATTTCTTTCCACCTTTTCTAATAGTGTTCTTAAAATATGTCAAGTCTGAATGTACTAGGTCAAGCAATTAGATTTTTCTACTAGTAACATATTTAAAAGGTTTCTTGGCATGCTTTGCTTCTACACACTGAGGATATTTAAAAATGTCATTAAAATTTACTACAGGGATTAAATTCATTTTTCTAAGTCTCTTAATAAAAGTATTATTAACATGACCTAGTCTACCATGCCACAAATTAATAGACTCATCAATATAAGTAGAATTAAAAATACTTACATTATTGGCGATCTCTTGAATAGTGTTCAATATACATAAACCCCCATGAAGATATCATTTCCCAATAAAGTTTCTTCTACTAGAAATAATTATTTTACCAGCTTTAAAAATAAGTTTAAGGCTTACTTTATTTAGAAGTGCTCTAGAAACTAAGTTTCTACGGAGAGATATAGAACATTATTCAATATTAATGTTTTACTAGAAGTTAATTTAAGAGAATTTTTTCCATTTTTCCTTTACCCATAACGCAGTAGTAGAGTTACCCATCTAGACACAATCACCACCAATGTACTCGACAAAGTCATGAAATAACTCTTTATTGGCACAGAAATACCTTGAAGCCCTTGTGTCCAACACCCAATCAGTCTTGTTAGCCACCAGATTCGTCTCGATGACTACTGCAACAATCACTTCATCACCCTCAACAAGATAAACTTGGACATCATTTTGTCCTCCCTGTTTTGAGTTTTGCAAACTATCCCATATTTCTTTAGCAGATTTATAAGTAACAAATAAATCAAATAAAGTATTAGTCATATGACTCAATAAATATCCTCTAGCATTTTTTCTATCCTTTTAAGACCTTCTTTTAAGAAAATTCATTAATAATCATAACAGTGTTAGAACCAATAATAATGTTGGAACCATCATTAAATAAAACATAATCAACTTCTATTTGTTCTAAGAAAATTAGAAGTCTTTGTGACCATCTTTTAAAATTATTTTCATTCAATAGCTCAAGTTTTAAAAAATCAGAATGTTTTTTTTCTTCACAAAAATAGCCATTTATCAATATTGTATGTAAGGAAATCGCTTTCAAATTTGTAATACCCCAAAGTTTCCAACAAAGTTTGTCTCAAGAATGTCAAGTATTAGATTCTAAATTGAATGATGTTTATTCCATGAGGAATTTTCAAGATTTTTACTTTTTTTTCATGTGGGGGATTTAATAAACTTTCTATTGATATATAATTTTCCTAAATCTGATAACTGGGCAAGAAGTTATGACTATTTCAAGTTCTTATTGTAAAACAACATCATATTAGTCAGTGGCACACCGCGCCACAGGATGAAATGGCAATTGTCAAATTCCAATAGGGGTCCGCGATAGTGGCGCATCACGCCAAACTTCCATGTCGCAAATGAAGTGGCAACGCGATGGCTCCAAGTCACGCCATCCCTCAATTTCCTAGATGTCAAATTCCAGTGACATGACATGATAGCGCCGCGTTGCACCAGGGGTCCGATTTGGGAAAAATTCACTAAAATTAAAAGATGCGTCCAGGGTTAAAAGGTTTAATTTTCCACCCCTATTTAAGCCCTTTAACACGAGATTCAGCTATTTGGAACCCAAAATATACTAGTTTCTATCAATTTTCTCTCAAGAACAAGCTAGGGTTTCAATTGGGGATTCAATTTCAAGAAAGTATCTCCGCTAATATTTGCAAAATCAAGAACTAAGGTATGCATTGTGTTGATTTATGGATTCTTTTCATCCATAAAGCTCAAGAACCCTATTTTAAATTATGAATCATGATATTTATGTTGTGGGTTGGTTGTAACCATGTTTATCTTGTTATATGCTTCCCAAGTTGGAATATTTATATGTTTTTCATGAAACTACATTAGCAAGTGAGTGAAATCCATAAATTGAATTATTTATAATGTGTCAATTTGATTATTAAGCCTATGCCATAAGGGTGCATGCAAGGTGTTTGATAAAATGCCTAGGAGGGTAGAAATTATGCACTATAGCTTAATTGTTACCCAAAATGACTTCCATGCTATTCTTATGTATTAAAAGTTTTTGTTGGATTGCTCACGAGTTAGCCATATGAAATTATGCTATGTATACATGCTATCTGTTATGTATACATGCTATCTTATTCACATACCAAGCTATGAGAATCAAATTCCCATGAAATATCTTCAATTATTGTATTATGGATTGTTGATGTTAATCATGTATTCAAGAATGTCATGCCTAGTCAGTTTCCTTCCATCGAGTCCTGGTGGTACTTGTACCCAAAAAATTTAACTGGGTGCCAAGAGTCCGTGTCATGTTTTCTCGATATCCTCAGTCAAGCCATTATCCATAGAACTCGGTCAGTTATGTGACTCAGGAAAGCTCAGTAATACAGTAATCTCAGTACTATTCTGTTAGTCAATGGAATTTAGTTAATTTAGTCTAGTTCAGTTTAGTAATCCATGGCCAGTGTCTATTCATATGGGAGTAGGAATTAGCACCGAGTGAACCCAAGGATGGGAACACACACTGTCAGATGAGGATGTGATTCTTAGAAGTCTTCCTTGCATTCCAGAACTATGTAACCAGCATAGGTTGAGACTTCAACATTGTCAGGTGAAGGTTGATGAGGTGGATAAGCACTGTCAGATAAGGGCCCTACCATTCTCTTTTAGGGACACTATTAAATGAGGGCCACTCACAGCTTGTCCTTACTAGTGGCGTGGTATTGATACCCTTCTAATTGGGGTTACAGATTGGACCCAAACTCAGCTATAATGAGTTATTTGGGGCATGAATACTTCCTATAGTTTCAGTTATAGAATCAGGACTGCCAAATACAGTTAATCAATTTCAATATTAGAACTCAGATAGTTCTACAAAATCTAGGACTGTCAGATATAGTCAAATCAGAATAGTACAGAACTCAGCTAGTTCCATCAAACTCAGGACTGTCAGATACAATGACTCATGTTATCAGTTATATCAGCCATCAGAACTCAGTTATCAGTCATGTTGGTTATCAGTAAATTCATGTTATCACGATATCAGATATAGTTACTATGTATTTATGCATGTATTCTCACATTCATATTAGTCAGTTAGCTAGTATTGTTCATGCATATGAACCCCATGCATTCAGCATACCTCACATGTATGCCAATACATTCAAAGTACTGACGCATTTGTGCTATGGTGTCTTACACCAATGGTTCAAAAGTACAAATTGTAGAGCATCAGTATCATTCCAGTCTCAACAGTCTGAGGAGTTGATGGGACTGTCCGCAACTCATTCAGATAGTTCAGTCAGTTAGAGGCTTTCTAGACTATCATGTTCAGACTATTATGTTATTTCAATTTTTTCTGGGTATTTCATACCCCATTTAGATGTTATATCTTTATCAGTTATGTTACAGTCTTGAACCTTATGGCCTTTCAGTTCATGTTTACAGTAATCATACAGTATATTATGCAGTATACAGGTACATATATCAGTTATGGGTTAGCTTGTGGTCCTTTAGGTCATGAGCATCGTGTAGCATTCTGGGTACCAGATCTAAGGCATTAAAAACTTGATATCAAAGGCTAAGGTTCAATTGAGTCCTAGGAAGTCTGAATGCCGCATCTAGTAGAGTCTTGTACATGAGTGTATTGCGCACCATATTTATGTATAGAAGGCTATGAGATATTTTAGGAACAGTTTCCCTTCTTTCATTATTCATGTCGTGCCAATGATCATAATCTCAATTCAATCTCTCAGTGTAATCCATTTCTCCCTTTCTTCTACAGATCATGCCTCCTAAAAGAAGAAATGAGAATAAGTCAGCCTCTTAGCCTGAAGAACCTTTGGGCAAACTTGTTTCTTATGCAAAGTTTAGAGCTGTATTCACTACTCTTGCTCAGTTAGTTACTGCTTAGAATGAATGGCCAACTGTTATTCTGGCCAACCCAGTGGATAATTCAGCTGCAGCTAGGATTTGGGACTACACCTGAATGAATCCTCCATTCTTTTTGGGTCTAAGTCAGATGAGGACCCTTAGGAATTCATCGATCAGGTTCAAAAGGTTATAGACATCATGGGGGTTACTCCTACTGAGAGTGCTGAGCTAGCTGCATACCAGTTACAGGATGTTGCCCACACTTGGTTTAAAAGTGGAAGTCAGAAAGGCCAGATAATGCAGGGCCTATGAGTGAAAGGAGTTTGTCACCATATTCTTAGAGACATTTCCCCCTAAAGCTGAGAGAAGCCAAGGTGTTAGAATTTATCAACCTCAGGCAGGGCAACATGATGGTGAAAGCGTATTCTCTTAAGTTTACTCAATTGGTCAGATATGCCGCTTATGTGGTTGCAGACAGTTGGGCTAAAATGAATAAGTTTGTTTCTAGGGTGAATGATAGTATGGTCAACGAGTGTAGGTCTGCGATGTTGAATAATGACATGACTTTAGCCAGGCTTATATCTCATGCTTAGTAGGTAGAAGATCAAAAGATTAAGTTGAGAGAGAAGCAAATAGGAGAGCAAAGATAGGTAGTTTCAACTTTGTTCAACCTAAATTAGAAGGAGGAAATCGTTGTTAGTTTTGTCTTAAGCCATCAGTTCTAGCTCCTTTGTCATCTAGTGCTCCAGCTCCTAAGTTTAGGGATGGTAATATATATAGGGAGCCAGGCTCTAAGTCTCAGGGCAGTGTTATCAATGCCCGAACTAATTCCCTTTGTTAGACTTGTGGTAAGAACCACAAGGATGCTTGCAGAGATGGTAGTGACGTTTGTTTAAATGTGGCAAACCAAGCCACAGAGTCAGAGATTGTCCCCAGTCAGGTTATCAGGGTTAGCAGAACTGTTCCTTAGCTCAGTTCATTCACCTAAATCAGCAGGGTGCCACTTCCAATGCTACTAGTGGTCAACGCCCAAAGAGACTCTATGCTCTTCAGTCCTGGAAAGATCAATAAAATTCTCCGTATGTGGTTACTGGTATGTTATAGATCTTTCATGTACATGTTTATGCTTTACTATATCTAGAAGATTCTTGGTCTATTGTTACTCCTTATATATCAGTTGATTTCGAAGTCAGTCCCAAAATTCTAGCAGAGCCCTTCTCAGTCTCTACCCTAGTGGGTAAAACCATCATAGTTCAGTGGGTATACAGGAACTGCCCGGTTATGGTATTTCAGAAAGTCACTTCAGCAGACTTAGTCGAATTATATATGATTGATTTTGATGTCATTCTTGGCATGAATTGGCTTTATTCCTGCTATTATACAATCAATTGCAAAAATAAAATAGTCTAGTTCTGGTTTCCGAATGAACCCGTCCTAAAGTGGAAGGGTAGTGTATTCGCTTTCAGAGGTAAGCTTATTTCCTACCTTCGGGAAAGAAAAATGATATCTAAGGGATGTGTCTATCATCTTGTTCGAGTTAAGAACATTAGTTCTAAACCACCCAGTCTTAAATCAGTCCCAATCACGAGTGAATATTTAGATGTTTCCCAAAGATCTTCTAGGTGTTCCTCCCAAAAGGGAAATAGACTTCGACATTTATCTTCTTCCAGATACTCAACCTATATATATTCTGCCATACATAATGGCACCAGTAAAACTCAGAGAATTAAAAGAATAATTGAAGGATCTCTTAGATAAGGGATTCATCAGACCTAGTATGTCGCCGTGCGGTACACCAGTCTTATTCGTGCGAAAGAAAGATGGTTATCTCAGAATGTTCATAGACTACCATCAACTCAATAAAGTCACAATAAAGAATAAGTATCTACTTCCCAGAATTGATGACTTATTTGACCAATTTCAGGGTGCCAGTTATTTCTCTAAGATAGACCTCAAATCCGGCTATCATCAGCTCAGAGTCTGAGAATGTGACATTTCAAAAATAGCTTTCTATACTTGGTATGGTCACTTTAAATTCCTAGTCATATCCTTTGGTCTTACCAATGCCCCAACAGTTTTCATGGACTTGATGAACCGCGTGTTCAAGTAGTACTTGGACATGTTCATTACAATCTTTATAGATGATATTCTGGTCTATTTCCGCAGTGAGCATGATCATGTAGACCATCTCAGAATCATACTTTAGACTCTCAGAGATCATTAGCTATTTTCCCAATTCAGTAAGTGCAAATTTTGGCTAAGGTCAGTAGCATTCCTTGGACATATCATTTTAGGTGATGACATTAAAGTAGATCGTCAAAAGACCAAAGCGGTAAGAAACTGTCCCAGACCTATCTCTCCATCGGATATCAGGAGTTTATTGGGTTTGGCTGGATATTATAGGCAGTTTATTAAAGGATTTTCTTCTATTTCATACCCTATGTCTAGATTGACTCAGAAAAAAGTCAAGGTTCAGTGGTCAGATCCTTGCGAGAAAAGTTTTCAGGAGTTGAAGAATCGACTTACCTCAGCTCTTGTCCTAGCTCTTCCAGATGGTTCAGATGGTTTCATAGTGTATTGTGATGCATCCAGTGTAGGTTTAGGTTGTGTCCTCATGCAATATGGTAAGATCATAGCCTACTCCTCCAGACAACTTAAACCCCATGAGAAGAATTATCCTACTCATGATCTTGGGTTAGCAGCCATAGTATTTGCCTTAAAGATTTGAAGGCATTATCTATACGGAGTTCATGTAGATATGTTCATAGATCATAAGAGCCTCCAGTATGTCTTTTCTCATAAAGATCTCAATCTTTGTCAGAGAAGGTAGTTAGAGCTCTTGAAAGATTATGACATGCGTATCCTTTATCATTCGAGCAAGTCCAATGTAGTGGTCGACACTCTCAGTAAACTACCTATGGGTAGTGTTGCACATGTTGAGGATACTAAGAATAAGTTAGCTCAGGAAGTCCATCAGCTTGCCAGACTAGGTATTCACTGAGTCGATGCAAAAGAGGATGATATATGGGTTCAGAGTAGTTCAGAATTATCTTTAATTTTTGAGGTGAAAGAAAAGCAATATAGAGATCCCAGTTTATTCAAGATGAAACAGTCAGTTAAGGATCAGAAAGTGGAGGTTTTCTCCCAAGGTGGAGATGGTGTTCTGCATTGTCAGGGTCATCTGTGTGTTCCAGTTATAGATAACTTAAGGCAGCAAATTCTTGCAGAAGTGCATAGTGAACTCTACTCTATTTATCCAGGGGCCACAAAGATGTACCGCTACTTGCGGGAGGTCTATTGGGGGAGTAGGATGAAGAGGGATGTTGTAGAGTTTGTGGCTAAGTGCTCCACGTATCAGCAGGTTAAAATAAAGCATCAAAAGCCTTGTGGACCTATACAGGAGTTCATTATTCCCACTTGGAAGTGGGAAAAAGTGAACATGGACTTCGTGACGAGTTTGCCTTAAACTTGTCGTCAGCATGATTTAATATGGTTCGTTGTAGATAGGATGACCAAGTCAGATTATTTTCTCCCAGTTTATACCTCTTATTCAGCTGAGGATTATGCCAAACTCTACATCAGAAAGTTGTTTAGATTACATGGCGTTCCATTATCTATTATCTTAGATAGAGGTACCCAGTTCACCTCTTATTTATGGAAAGCAATCCAAAAGGGTCTTTGTACCCAAATTTATCTCAGTTTAGCCTTTCATCCTCAAAAAGATGGTCAAACAGAAAGGACCATTCAGACCCTAGAAGATATGCTAAGGGCATGTACAATTGATTTTAAGGTAGTTGGGATAATCACTTGCCTTTGATTGAGTTTGCATACAACAATAGCTATTATTCTGGTATTTGAATGACTCCATTTGAAGCTCTCTAGGGTAGGAGGTGCAGATCTCCAATCGGTTGGTTCAAAGTTAGTGAAGCCTCAGTTATAGGTCTTGACTTAGTATTCAATGCCTTAGAAAGATTCCAGTTGATCAGAGAAAGACTTTGAGCTGCTCAGAGCCGATAAAAGTCTTATACAAATATGCATTGAAAGGATCTCAAGTTCGAGATTGGTGACTATGTATATCTAAAGATATCTCCCATAAAGGGAGTGAAGAGGTTCGTCAAGAAGGGAAAGCTTAATCCTCGATATGTCGGACCCTTATAAATTCTCAATCACTTTGGCAAGGTAGCTTTTGAGCTGGAATTAACTTCAAATTTAGCCTCAGTTCATCCAGTCTTCCATGTCTCTTTGCTCAAGAAGTGTATAGGTGACCCAGTAGTTGTAGTCCCTATTCAGAGCATAGATGTTCAGAATAGCCTTTCTTATGAGGAGATTCCAGTCGAAATTCTAGACCACTAGATTGGTAGACTAAGGAACAAAAAATTCCCTCTAGTCAAAGTTCTTTGATAGAATCAGTCCATTGAGGGAGATATTTGGAAAGCAAAAGAAACATGCGTACCAAGCACCCTCACCTCTTCTCCGCCGACTTAGATTAAGCTCAAGGTAACAATTCTTCTTAAGCTTTTTAGTTTTCACATCTAGATTTCAATTACGACTTGGTATCAGCCTCATGTTTAGGATTCCATTATTTTAAACTTGGTACTAAGTACCATTTCATAACCAATTATATGTTCATGGATCAGATTAGTCATGCATTCATGTATCAGCTCAATCATGAAATCATGCATCAGATATGCATGCTCTGTATGAATCTCATAAATGTCAGTTATGTAGTCATGTTTTTGTGTTCATGTTTAGTATGTACTTTGGATTATTGTTTCTTCTCTCTCAGTCAGCCTCATTTGAGATGTTCCCAAGGGGGAGATATTGTAATACCCCAAAGTTTCCTAACTAATTTTGTCTCAAAAATGTCACGTATTAGATTCTAAATTAAATGATGTTTATCCCATGAGGAATTTCATGATTTTTACTATTTTTTCATGTGAGAAATTTAATAAGCTTTCCATCGATATAAAATTCACCTAAATCCGGTAATCGGGTAAGAAGTTATGACTATTTCAAGTTTCTGTCGTAAAACAATGCCATATTTATCAGTAGTGCGCCGCGCCACAGGAGAAAATGGAAATTGTCAAGTTCCAGTAGGATTATACGATAGTGGTGTGTCATGCCAAACTTTTAGATCACAAATAAAGTGGAAACACGATGGCTTGGCGTCGCGCCATCCCTCAATTTCCAGTTGTCAAATTCCAGTGACACGGCCGATAGCGCCACGTCGCGCCAGGGGTCCAATTTGGGAAAATTTCACTAAAATGAAAAGATGCATCTAGGGTTAAAAGGGTTAATTTCACACCCCTATTTAAGCCCTTTAACACGAGATTCAGCTATTTGGAACCCAAACTATACTAGTTTCTCTCAATTTTCTCTCAAGAACAAGCTAGGGTTTCAATTGGGTATTCAACTTCAAGAAAGTTTCTCTGTCAATCTTACAAGTCATCATTTCATTCCAGAACTATGTAGCCAGCATAGGTTGAGATATCAATACTATTAGATGAGGGTTGATTAGATGGATAAGCACTATCAGATGAGGGCCCCACTATTCTCTTTTGGGGACACTGTCAGATGAGGGTCACTCACAGTTTGTCCTTACCAGTGGTGCGATATTGACACCCTTCCAATTGGGGTTATAGATTAGACCCCAACTCAGCTATAGTGAATTTTTTAGGGCATGTCAGTTAGATAACTACTTCCCACAATTTTAGTTACAGAATCAGGACTATCAGATACAGTCAATCAGTCTAAGTATTGGAACTCAGATAGTTCTACAAAATTTAGGACTGTTAGATACAGTCAACTTAGAATAGTATGAAACTAAGATAGTTCCATTAGACTCAGGACTGTCAGATACAGTGACTTATGTTATCAGTTATATCAGCTATCAGAACTCAATTATCAGTCATGTTAGTTATCAGTAAATTCATGTTATCACGATTTCAGATATAGTTACTATGTATTCATGCATGTATTCTCATGTTTATATTAGTCAGTTAGCTATTATTGTTCATGCATATGAACCCCTATGCATTCAGCCTACCTCACATGCATACCAGTACATTCAAAGTACTAACTCATTTATGCTATGGTGTCTTAACCATAGGTTCAGAAGCACGAGCTCCAAAGCATCAGTAGCATTCTAGTCTCAGTAGTCAGAGTTAGTAGTGAGTCCTCATCTCTCGAGGAGATGATCATTTATTTATTTATTTATTTATTATCTCATTAAGTAATTTATTAGTTGGAGTTAGTTGGGGACATGTCCCATCAACTCCTCATTCAAACAGTTCAGCCAGTTAGTGGCTTTCTAGACTATCATGTTCAGACTATCATGTTATTTTAGTTTTGTTTTGGGTATTTCATACCCTATTCAGATGTTATATCTCTATTAGTTATGTTACAGTCTTGAACCTTATGGCCTTTCAGTTCATGTTTCCGCAATTGTACAGTATATTATGCAGTATACAGGTACAAATATCAGTCATGGGTTAGCTTGTGGTCTTTCGGGGTCATGAGCACCGTGTAGCATTCCGAGTACCAGTTCCGGCGCAATACAAAATTATTGGAAAAAATTACTACAAAATCGATATTGGATAGGAATTAATGATAGTAAGAGAGTTGTCACAAACACTATGGCTTGGCAAGCCACTATATTGAAAGTAATTTTGGCCCCCAACTCTGGTGCAAATCCTTCTAGCCGATCGCTCCCCAAGGTTCCATAACTACTTCCAAACATATGCACTCATGGCTGGAAGTTTTGAGGTTTCCCAAATCAATTTCCTAAAAATAATTGAAGAATAGAAAGACAAGATTACGGTAGAGAGTTGATGAAGGGGAGAGAGTATTTTGTTTTCTATATTTTCTTACCTCTTATTTCTCAATGATACTCCTTAAATAGGTATATCATTTATGTTTCATCCATCAAAAGAGTGAAAGAAGACACACAAAGTTAATGTATGTAATGTAACATTACTCTTGAATTAATGACAAGTCATAAAGGGTAGTAACATTCAAAAGTTCTGAATGTCTCTTTATTCACAAAGTTATAATCAATCGTCATTGAATGAATATACATTTATAAGTAGTAACTCTCATATTCTACAAAATCTTATGACTTACGAATGCTCACATAAATTTATTACAGAGAGTTATAAGAGTTTTTAATCTTTGCATTAAGTAAGAAGGAATTATCCTTCAAGCAACCACTACGACTCTGAAGTAAAAATTACTGTTTTACTAGGTGAAGGTTCAATGTAGAGCACACCTTTAGTATGCATGGTATCCTTCCTTCAACTAGTAGGAACTTTATTGTCAAAAAGAAACTAGTAGCCTTCCACCTTTAGTATGCATACACCTTTATTGTGCAAAAAGAAACTTCATGGGGTCGCCAAAAAGTGACCTCATGAGGTCGCCTTATTATTTTCTTAATTATGCAAAAAGAGACCTCATGAGGTTGCTATATTTATTTTTTATTTTTTTTACAAAGGGAGATCTCATTAGGTCTCTGTTTTTGCATTTTTTGAAAAATAAAAATGAAAAAAGCAACCTCGTGAGGTATCTTTTCTGCAAAGAACACTAGCAATATTGCTGCTTTTGCAGCTGGCCACTTGTTATTTTAGCCAACGATTAATCAAATTACAACAAAAACATATTCTAAATATCCTTCAATCCACACTACAATAAAATCAACTTTAAATTATATCAGAATTGAATAAATACATAAAGTCATAAATTACACAGTTCAATTTCAAACTACTCCAAAGTTCTCATTCATTTACAAAAACACTTTCTAATTCCTATAAATCATCATAGAGAACATAATTTAGCTTATCTAATTCAACAACTAAAATTTAATAATGTGATGATGTGTTTTTCACATGATCCTCATTTTCAAGCCATAAACACTTCCAGGTAGTTGCAAAGGCAGAAGTTTTAGGTTTTCCAACTTATGTTGCTTTGCTATTTATCGGTTCACTCTCTTCGAACCATATCCCAATATTTGGCAGGGGATATAAGTGAACAAATACTTTATTTGGACAATGCTTTAATGAAATATGCAAGTTCATTTATCTACTTAAAAAGAGGACACCACAATGGTAGGAAATAACCTAATAATATGACACCAAAATGGCATGAATAACCAAATAATACACAGGTATACAGATGCCAACTAAGCTGACACAAGAAGGAAAACCAGAAAAAACAATCAAAAGGGGGAAGCCGTGTGACAAATATTTAGTAGACATGTTATCAAATCATAATAAGAAATTAAGCATGGATCAACATTACATGGAAAACAAGCACAACTCAACATTACATGGAAAATATAATGTAGAAAAAACATGAAAGAAGCTGTGGTATCATTAAGTGCACCACCACAACAACATCATATCAGAGTAATCTCATAAGTGCGTTCTGGGGAGGGTGGTGTGTATGCAAATTTATCCTTACCTTGTGAAGGAGCATTAAGTGTACCACAATATTCAAAATTAAGAATTCCAACAGCATAACGCGCAAACAGATAAATCAAAATCTAACAAACATTTTCATTCCAATAGAATATCAAACACCATAAACATAGTGGCCACCATGATCCATAAGCAAGAGTATGAGTCATACCTAGGACTCGTATAGTGGACAGTGTCTAAATCTATCAAGGGTACAGATGAAGGGTACAAATCATATGCTTTGGATACGACTTGGTTGGATGAGTCGTATGCTGGATAGTATTTGATCTAAAGGCTGAGACTAGGGTATGAGTGGAGGTTACCACTTGTATCGGAGGGTATGACTCGTGTGGGTCAATCATACCCCTATGACGGGATTTTTGTGCAACTTAAGTGAGGATATTCTAGATATTTCTCAACTTATCCTAATAAGCCCCCATGAATTCTAACCTACTTGTAAGGTTATTTACCCTATTATTCCATTCATTAATACTTAGAAACTTTTCTAAACACTCTAAAATTCTCTCAAAAACTTTTAGGCAAGGAAAGTTAGGGTTTTAACTAGAGGATTGATTTGGAGCTTGTCTTGGTGATGTTTTTCCATCATCATCTTGGTTTAAGGAATTTTATCTTCCCTTATTGTTAATTATATCTAAAGACATGGTTTTATGAATGTTCTTATGATTTTCTTGATTGTATGATTTTGGTTTTCAAATATGATTGGGGGTTTTGACATTAAATTGTTGGTTAGGGTTTCCTATGATTTTAATTATGCTTTATGTGCATTAATAATGGTCTTAGATAATTGGATATCATGGGAATGGTTTAATGGTAATTTGAATTGGTTTTGGTTATACTATGCCCCAATGTGTTTGGCAAAATGCTTATAAGCATATGTTCATTGCATTGAATACTTTTAATGGAACTCTTGCATGCTTTAAAACTTGGTAAATGAATTATACATGGTTTAAATGGCTTGGAAAGGTAAATGGATAAATGATTATGCTTGTCGGGTACATGGAATCCCCCATGTGGTTTAATATAGTAATTAGAAAAGGGCACTTGAAAGTCCCCTTAAACCTATAAATGGTTGTCTATAGATGATACTTACAAGTAAGGGTTGGTATGACGATACCAATATCAATGACCTTGGTTAATAAATGGATAATGGTTTGATTATTTGGAAATTAGCTTTAATTGGGTAATAATGGTGGGATGTATAGCAAAGCCGTAGAAGGTGAAGGTCCCGAGGGGACCAAAATTGGAAACTAATATTTGTCGATATGAGGTTGGTTTTGGTGACCATGTACATGATGTCATGCTATATTTTAAGGGATATACTAGTCATGCCAAGATTTTCTTCCCTGGTCATGAAGATATACGCACTGGGGCCCAGTAGAGAGATCTAAACCCATATAGCCTATGGGTGGTTTAAGAAGGCAAAGGTACACTGCCCAGGTAAAGGTTTTAAAGGAATGCTAAAGTCGATGCCCTTTTCGGTATGATTTTATATATATATGTATGTATGTATGCATGAATGTATGATTGTGTGCATATGGATGGTTTACTTGATGTTATAAATGACATTATTTTATCCTTATCTTGAGATTATGCTAAAGTTCATCCGCAACACCATGTACTAGTGGCTGTATACCCACGCTATGAAAGAACTAGTTGTTCTACTCTTCCTACATAGTGATTAACTAGAGGACGATATTTGGACTGAAGTGGTGAGCTTTCATCCTTTCGGAATGCTCCATTTTATGTTATGGATAGTTTTAGACATTTTGGTTTATTTTTGGATATTAGTTTTGTCTATAATTGGGGGAATGTCCCAACCATATTTTATTACTCTTTTGGTTAGATTCTTTATGGTACTGCTATGGGTTGGAATTAGTAGGATCAATATAGGTGTCAGCCTTAACATTGGTATTGTTATTCAGGCTGGCATCATTGGACATAATTTCTCACTGTTCTATCATATTTTATTTTAGGATAAATTTTATTATATTTGAGAACATCTTGGGTTATGGACGGGTTTATGGCCCTTATCTTGGTATGGTTGGACTTGGTTGGGTTGGTCACAATTATGATCTTATCCCAGAGTCTTTATGTGAGCTGTTGTAATAACTTACTATAAGCTTGAAACAAAGCCAACTCAGGGCAGGCGACTAGAGGTTGGGATGGGTAATAGAGGTGGTCTCCGATCCCGGACAGCCTTAGGATGCTTGTTATGACAAGGTCCCCGATCGGGTCTGATCAAGTTGGTATCTAAGCCTTTATTCATGGTCAATTAGGAGTCCACAAATCCGTATCAATTTGAGTCTCTTTTAGGGGTGTGTAGCGTGCCACACTCATAAAGGGGAGGCTTGAAACATCCTAGGTTTTGACCCTCAGAAAATTCCTAAGAGTTTTATTCTTCGGACCCAATATGACTCATAGGTATGATTTGTATGCTACGGTACGAGTGTTATGGTCCTGTCTTATGCTGTCCAATGCTAGTTGATGGGATATTTTTGGTCACTAGAATGGGTATGACTTAGGGGTACGAGTTGTAGGGATTGTATGAGTCGTATCAAAGACTCGTATAGTGGGTAGTGTTTGATTATCCTGGTATTTTATTTTGCCAGGGATACAGGTTATGGGTACATATCATTTACTATTATTACGACTCAGTTGGATGAGTCGTATACTAGATAATATTTGATCTAAGGGTTGAGGGTTGGATATGAGTGGTGGATACTGATCATATAGGAGGGTACGACTAGTATAGGTCAGTCGTATCCCCATGATAGGTTTTTAAGAGATTTAAGTGGGGTATTCTGGACATTTCTCTACTTACCCTAACTATGACTCACGACTTTTAATACACTTAGGAGGTTATTTACCCTATTATTCTATTCATTAACATTTAGAAACTATTCCAAAATACTCCATAATTCTCGCAAGTTCTTTTGGGGAAAGAAGGCTAGGGTTTCATCTTGGGGATTGCTTTGGGACTTGCTTTGGTGATTTCTTTCCATCTATTCTTTGGTATAAGACATGATTCTCTTTCCTCATTGTAATTTCAACAAAAGGCATGGTTTATATGATTGATTTCATAGTTTTACTATTTCATTATTATGGTTTTCAACTATCATTTGGAGGCTTTGATATTGAATGCTTTGTTATGGTTTCCTATGGTTTTACTTATGCTTTTATATGCATAAATGGTTGATTTGGACAGTTGTATTGCATTGTAATGGTTTAATAGTCTTTGAAATTTGTTTTGGTTATATTATGCCCCCAAGGTGTTAGATAAAATGCTTATAAAGATATGTTCATTGCATTGACTTCTTTTAATAAAACTCTTGCATTTTTTAAACTTGATAAAGGATTTATACATGGTTTAAATGGTTTGGAAAGGCTAATGGCTAAATGATTATGCTTGTGGAGAACATGAAAGTCTCCCAAATGGATTTAATATGGTAATTGGAAGGGCACCTAAGGTCCTATTAACCTAAATAGTTTGGCTATGGATATTACTTACAAGTAATGGGGTGGTATGACGATACCACTAATATTGGCCTTGGTTAATAATTGGATAATGCTTTGCTTATTTGGAAATTGGTTTTAATCGGGCATTAATAGCAGGGTGTATAGAAAAGTCGTAGAAGGTGGCGATCCCTGGGGGACCAAAACTGGCAACTCATATTATTCGATATGAGGGATCTTAATGATTGTGTACGTGTGCCAGATTTTATATTAGGGGATGTACTAGTCATCCTATGGTATATTCCCTGGTTGTGCGACTATACACACTGGGGCTCTTTCAGCAGGGGAGCTAAACCTAGGTGGCCTGTTGGTGGTTAGGACGATAAAGCTACACAACCCAGGTAAAGTTTTTAAATACATGCTAAACTCGGTTACCTTTTCTGGCACTTATATATGTATAGTTATATGCATTATGTATGATTTTACTTAGTTTTATAACTGGCACTATTTTACCCTTATCCTGAGATTCACTCTAGTGATCATTCACTAACCCTATCTACTGACGGCTGTATACCCATGCTATGTAGGAACTGGCCATTATACTTCTCCTGTTTAGCACGAGGACTCAGTATCAATATTTGGACTAAAGTGGTGATCTTTTATCCTTTTGGGAGGCATAATTTCATGTTATGGATTTCTTTAGAAAATTTTCCTTTGTTTTGAATATTGGTTTTGACCATAGTTGGGGGCATCTCCAAACCAAATTTGTTTACTCTTTTGGATAGAGGCTTTATTGTACTTCTGGGGGTCGGTAGAGGTTTTTTGTCAGTATTTGGATCTTTTCATAATTGTGTTTTTTGATGACATTCTGGTCTATTCAAAGAGTGTGGTGGATTATGCCAATCACCTCCGTGTGCTATTGCAGACCTTAATGGAACAACAGTTGTATGCCAAGTTCTCCAAATATGAGTTTTGGTTGAATGCTATAACTTTCTTGGGTCATATTATTTCTAGTGAGGCAATCATGGTAGATCGGCAAAAGGTTTCTATGGTGAAGAGGTGGCTAAGACCCATGACTCCATCCGACATTTAGAGCTTCTTGGGTTTAGCTGGGTATTATAGGTGGTTTGTGGAACACTTTTCATCAATAGATGCTCTTTTGACTAAGTTAACTCAGAAGAAGGTCATGTTTTCTTGGTTGGATGCTTGTGAAGGGAGTTTTGAGAAGTTGAAGGATAAGTTAATTTTGGTTCTCATTCTAACTTTTCCGAAAGGCAATAATGGGTTTATGGTTTATTGTGATATAATAGGGTAGGTACTGGTTGTGTGTTGATGCAACATAGAAAGGTGATTGCCTATGCTTCCAGGCAGTTGAAGGTGCATGAGACGAATTATCCTACTTATGATTTGGAGCTATTGGCTGTTGTGTTTGCTTTGAAAATATGGCTGGATTATTTGTATGGTGTTCACATGTATATCTTTTCTGATCATAAGAGTCAACAATACATGTTCACTCAGAGAGTGCTTAATCTCAGGAAGAGAAAATGGCTTGAACTTCTCAAGGACTATGATATGAGTTTTCACCACTACCCAGGTAAGGCTAACGTGGTTGCTGATGCTCTTAGCAGCTTTCCATGGGGAGTTTGGCTCATGTAGAGAAAGAAAAATGGGAATTGGTGAAGAATATTCACTACTTAGCTAATCTTGAAGTTTCCCTCCTTGACTCCAATGATGGTGGTGTGGTGGTGCACAAAGTGGTTCTATCATCTCTTGGTGAAGAGATTAAGGAGAAACAAGTGCTAGCTCCTGTCTTGATGAAAATTAAGAGTGACGTAGGTAGGAAAAAGGTAGTGGTGTTTGAGATCGGTGGTGATGGTAATTTGCGGTACCAAGGGAGGTTGTGTGTTCCTGATATCGACTATTTGTGACAAAGGTTTTTGGCTTAGGCACATGAGTCTCTCTATGTTGTTCATCTCGGCTCGACTAAGATGTATCATGATCTCTAGAAGATCAATTTGTGGAATGGCATGAAGATGGATGTCGATGATCTTATGGCAAAATGCACGGTGTGTCAATAGATTAAGGTTGAGCACATGAGGACAGGAGGGTTGTATCAAGAAATTGATTTTCCCGAGTAGAAATGGAAAGTGATCAATATGGACTTTGTTACCGTACTTCCTCAGTCTCGGAATTGATATGATTTGATTTGTGTCATTGTGGATAGGATTTCTAAGTCCACTTACTTTTTCTAGTGTAGACTACCTTCTCGCTGGAAGATTATGCGAAGCTGTATCTTCAAGAGATTGTGAAGCTGCATGGGGTGCCTATTTCAATTAATTTTTATCGTGGCATACAGTTTACATCTCCCTACTAGCAATCTTTTTAGAGAGGGTTGGGGACTAAGGTTAGTTTGAGTACTGCTTTCCACCGGTAGATGCATGGGCAAGTAGAGAGAACTAGTGAGACGTTAGAGGATATGCTTCGGGCTTGTGTGATTGATTATGGTGGCAATCTGGTTGAGCATCTACCTTTGGTGGAGTTTGCTTAAAACAATAGCTATCATTCTAGGTATTGGTATGGCCCCTTTTGAAGCACTTTATGGTAGAAGGTGTAGATCTCCTATTGGGTGGTTTAAGATTGGTGAGGCAGATATATTTGGCCTTGACTTGGTTTACCAGGTTATGGAGAAGGTAAAGGTGATTCGGGTAGAGGCTTAAGGCTTCCCAAAGTCACCAAAAGTCCTATAGAGATGTTAGACATAGAGACTTGGAGTTTGAGGTTGGGGATAAGTTTTCCTCAAGGTATCTCCTATGAAGAGAGTAGTGTAATTTGGTAAGAAGGTGTAACACCCCACATTTCGGGCTAGAATATAAACTATTATTCTTTTACATAGAGGTTGCAAAATTCTTGAATCCTATGCAAATTTAGTGTGTAACCAATTATGTAGTGTGTGAATCTAGTTGAGCATGAATTGAGATCATAGAAGTCCCTTAACTCAAAGACGGGTTGAAAACTTTCCTATCGTTCAAGTTTTAGTAAACGTTGAAACTTGAGTCAACTTCAATCGATCATAACTCATTATATATGATGAACTGGGTGGCCTACTATTTATCAAATGAAATATCTTCGAATTAGTTTTCCATCAATACCAAATTCACCAAAAACGAACACTCGGTGAAGAAGCTAGAGCATTTTTAGTGTCAGCATTCCCATTTGACTGGCCACCGCATCGCGATGAGCCTTAAATTGACAATTTTCAATTCCAGTAGCTCATCGCGATTTCCAGCGCATCGCGGTGAAGCGTTATACGGCATTCCTGTCCCAAATTTTAAATTCTAAGTTCCAACTAGACATTTTCCATGGCCCCAAACCCATCCAAACACAGGATTTAATCCTAAATAGACCTAAATACATACATTTTCACCAAAATTCATCAAGAACACTCTCTAGGGTTTCAAACAAGAATTCCAAATAATTCAAGATTCAACCATGAGTTTTTAAAGATAATTAGAGATTTGGAATCCCCAATCTGTAAGCTTCAAGAATCATTCATGATTCTCCAAAATAAAGGTACGTGTGGTTGTCCTAAATTTCATGGGCATATTTTCAAAAAGGAATTTCTGCAAGACTTTAAATTTATACAAGTATATATATGTTTTTACAAATGGGGGTGTTCAATTGATACAAATAACATGTTTTGATATATGATTTTGAAAGAATTATTGAGATATCATAGGGTTGTTTGTTTGAATGTATTTAAATGGTTGAATTATGAACATGTGACCTAAAATTTCAAAAGGGTGCGATGTACATGAGTTGTGAATTTTCTAAATTCCCCATGATAATATTTATACCCCATATTATGCTAGTTTTAAACCATTGAGAGCATGAGTTTTGCAATTGATACGATATTACTCATAAATGATTAAACTTCTTGAATAATTGCATGTAGAGAACCACGGTGTATGCGTTTTAATGGTGTGAAAGTCACACATATGTATATGTGGTAAATGGTATGAGAAGTTTGAAAGTTGATGTGATATTGATGACTTGTAAGTCGGGTATGATGATACCCTACAGAGTATGACATGTGATTGATTAAAATGAGTTTCATGTATTGATTTTTTGAGATAGGTGGTTATCCAAAGAAAGCACGAGTTATATGACTCTATGCTGGAAACTGTGTTTGCCGACTCGGGATCTTGGTACCCTGTTATGTGATCTTGTGTACCTGACATTATGATATCCCAAATTGAGGCTATGGTTAGGAGCCCTGCTTTGTGATCTTGTGCACTACCATACTTGATTGGGTCGAGAAACCCTGTTGTGTGATCTTGTGTGTATTTCCCTCACTTATACTCTAATCTCGGAGGCAACCGAGATTTGACAGTTGGTGAAAATATGAAATTATAGGGTGTGCCACCGATCTTAGATGTGTTGCATTGTTGTTGAAAAATCAGTATACTATGCCCATGTATTTTTGAAATCATTTTGCAATAATGTGTTCTATAACAGCTCTCGTTTAGTTTATATAAAAATCTCTACATTGTTTTGGATTACTCTGCGTACCAGTACTTTGTATTGACCCCCTTTCCTCCTAGGTTCGGAGGCACAGTCTAGGGGTCCAGATAATCAGTAGATTCTTCCCACAGAATTGTAGAGTCAAGTGGTGATTTCATTAGACTTGTGACCGTGTTTCCATAATATTGTGTATATTCCACTTTTTTTATCATATGAATTATGTGCATGATTACCAGATAGATAGGGGTGTTTTAGGCCTTCATAGTTCAGAAAGCTCGTTACGGCCAGGGCCTCAGTTTGGGTCATGACAAACTTGGTATCAAAGCATGATTCATGGTCCCAGGGTATCTATAAAATCACATCGGATAGAGTCTTGTTTATGGGTGTGTAGCATGCCATACTTATAAGCAGGAGGCTACAAGTCATTTAGGAATGTCTCTCTTTCTTTATGCTCTAGTTCGTGCTATGGAGTCAGAATGTTCCTCTTCCACACTCTAATTCGTGCTACGGTGTTATCCATATGAAAGTAAAGTCATCCTAATTCTTTTTTTTTGATTTGCTTAGATATGTCTCATTGTTGGGTTAAATCAAGTGCAGAAGCTCAGAATCTAAATGGTATGGTCCTTTCTAATTAAGCCATAAGAATTATAAAAAAAATATTGTGCAAGGACTTGAGAAGAGTTTGTTAGTGCTTCAGAGTATATTGATTCTAGTGTAAACTTTGATATTGATGAAATCATGCTTTCCAGCCTGTGGTATTAAGTATATTCAGTCCCTTTTGGAATTTATGTTGCAAATGTCATGCTTAAGGGGGATGATGTATAACAGAATGTTGGAACTGTATTTCCACCCGAGTAGTAGTATAAGTTAAGTGTCGGTGTCATGACCTATTGGTAGTGATGTTGGACCAAGAAGTTGGTGATGTGAAGTCATAAATTTTAAAGTTAGAGTGAGGATGACTTTTGTGTAAATAAATATTTTAGTTGAATAATCGATATTTGGGGATGATTTATCCCTTTATGGTGATAGACTAATGTGATAGCTAGTAATATGTGTGGATTGTATAGTAGTTCGTGGAAGAAGTGTTTGACTCAGAATTTTATTTATACAGAGTAGGATGTGTATTCTTGGGCCATTGAATATTGTGTGTCAAGTTTTTATCTCTTGTAATCTTGATATCATTGTGTTGTTGAAAACAAAGTCTAGTGAAGCTGTGTGAGGCCTATTTCGATCCACTAGCAATTTGGTGTTCTTCCTGTTGTTCTTGTGTTGGTTGGAACTGGGGGTTTAGAGGCAAAATGGCAAGAAAAGTGGTAAGGGCAATTTATTGAATATATGTATAGCCGAATCTTATTGCATGAGATCGAGTTGGTAATGGAGGTGAATTGTTGTTTGCTTCAAGCATGAAAATGGCTAGATTATCTAGTAAGTTATAATTATAGACTCATGGTTGTTTGTGGAATTAGAAGGTAGTCTAAATGTATGCTTGAGTAAGTAAGTGTGATGTGAGAAATCCGTATAAGTAGATAAGATTGTATGGGGTATGATATAAGATTAAGGTTGACCATGTTTATTGTGTGATTTTGCCCCCTTGATCTTCTTTTCCTTAGTAGATATACACTAGTACTTCATGTGAGAAGGTATGAAGTGGATTTTGAGCTATAATAGTGATGTCATGGAAGGGATTGTGACTGTAGGTAGTAGTTGAATGAAATGAGTAGTTGGAGTTGATTTCCTAATTTGATGGACTAGTATATTATATTGCATGCTTTGCGTTATTTGTGGTAAACGATGGATGCTAGACTATAGGCTTGAATTATAGATTGTAGAATATGGAGGCGAGAATAGTATTTTATGATTAATGATGTTATGATTTATGGGAATAAATTAGTAGGCTTGATATGATTTGTGAATGAGCCCAGGTTGAATATTTATGAAAAGTTTAAGAGGTAATCGTGAGGGATATGTGTATATGTGGACTAGTGTTAAAATGATGAATTGTGGTTGAATCATTAAGTGGTTAAGAACATCGGTATATTGGAACAAATTGAACCCCAGGTAGCAGGTTATTAATAAAGTTTTATGCATATAAGTGTATGCTGTACCTAGTCTGTGTTTTTGAAATTTATAGTATTGAGGGGGGGGAGGAGAGAGGAAGGGCAGCTGAGAAAGACTCAGGGGTTGTTGTTGTTGTTGTATGGTGTTCATTATAGTTGAATTTAGGAAATATAGTTAAGAAATATGTGCCTTCGGTATAGTTTTACAGATTTCGTTAAGTTGTTGATTATGTAATTTGAGGTATAATGATAGTATCCTAAGGAAATTGAAGATGGAGTGTTAAATGTTTAGAAGTATGGGTGTCTATGCATATGAAAATATTAGTCGTAAGTCGATGAATCTGAAAGTTAGAAGAAAATGTCCTAGAAATTAATATAGTGCCTTTGTATTAGGGATTAATGAGAGAAGTTTGAGTTCATGTATATAATGATACCCCTTTTGTGATAAGGAGTGTGGGTGCGTGCATTCACGAGAGTAAGAGTTGTAGAGTGCTGGCTATTGGCGCTAGTGAATGTTAAGAGTAGCAATTTTTTTAGAAAGCAAGGCCTTCCTAGTATAGTTCATCAGGGAGAGTTTAGAGTTGAAGTTTATGGTGATGTCTCATATGCGTGGAGGTTGTGGCTACAAATTTTGATGTGAGGTTATGTCTGCAAGTCTAGAGGTGTGACTTTGATCTAAAGGGGAGATGGGGAATTAAGTTAGTTCCCAAATTTTTTCTCAATTCGACAAGTTGCGGGGGATAAATCATGATAAGTCTATTCTTACTCAAGCATACTCCTCCTACTTCCATTTCAGAGATTATTCTGCTAATGTCTTATGTGATCTGTTCAAGTTATGCCTGTGCCAATGATTCGGTTTCCCATGGACTTATGTCTATGATATGACCTCTAAACTAGAAGAAATTATGTCTCTCAGTAGTCCAGTCTTTCATGTATTCAGGCCATATGTTATGTTGTTCATGATCCATGAAAATCTATGTCTCTCAGCATGCTTGGTCTTAAGAAAATTTAATTCTATATGTCACTGATTCATCCTTTGTTGGGTTTCGCCCAAGTGATAAGGTTTATGCAAACTTATGGCAAAACTCTCAGTTCCTTAAATAAGGAGCAATCGCTTTAAGACAAAATCCTTGTCTTAGTTGAGATGTAACAGTCTGCAGCATTATCGACTCAATACCACCCTTAGGGGCACGTATGGAGAGTTTGTAACCTGAAAACTTTTCTAATGGTTAAAAGATTTACTCATATTTATGAGCTCTTAACTTCCATGATTTTAAATTGATCTTTTCGACCCCAAGGCATAGGTTTTTGAGTTGATTCATGTTCAGAAGTGTAAAGGGGTAGTTGGGGTAAAGTTTTAGATTTTTCGGACCATATTTGAGGTGCGTTTAAGTAAGCAAACCAGTTGATCAATGCGATATTGGCGCGCCGCATCGGTAATCGCATTGGCCAAATTAGTGTCTCAACGCGATCTCGATGCATCGCGTCTCCTATCGCGTCGGGTGCCTAGTTTATCTTACCGATTTTTCCAAATCCTGGAGGGGAATCCATCTCTTTTCCCCATTTTTTCTTGATATATGCACCAATATTTCTCCCTATGCTCTGTCTTGAGAATTCATGTTGTATTGTGTTTTTCGTATGACTCTTTACTTATAATCCAGAGACTTGTTCTATAGACCACCTTGTGGTTATTCTATCATATCTTCATTTCATGTCCTTTCTTAAGCAGTGCAATGAGTAGAAGTTATGGTTTAATAGTGTTATTTCCATTCTTGACAATTATGCTTGAGTCTCTTAATGACCCTCCATATGATAGTATAATGGTGACTGTAGAAAAGTGGTAATGTGTTAGGTAGAGGAGTAGATGTGCTTGAAGGTTAAAAATTTGATGTGATTCTCGAGCTGAGGTTATAAGTGAAAAGGAAAAAGCAGGAGGTGAACTTTTGTTATGTGAATTAGCTAAGAAGGAGGAATGTGGTGAAAACTATTTGTAGAGTGATTGAAATTGTTGGTCTTGGTGTGCAGATCCATGAAGTTGGTGTAGTTGATTAGGCTCGAACGTTGTGACTGTTGAAAATGCAAATTTGTGTGCTATGTGGTTAGTACCCTCTTAATTAAAAACTCAGGAGTGTTTGATGATATTGATGAGGTGAAGAATTTCTTAAAGAGATATATAGTACAGGGTCCTGTAGCTTAAGTTACCACCTTGTTACTCCGAGTTAGGCTTCAACATAAAAACCACTTTGCACTGAGGCTCAAACTCTTGTGGTTAGATGTGTGATGGAAGAATTGTAAGTTGGAAGTGATGAAGTGTGTTGTTTGTTGTTTGGACATGGATGAGTAGTGTTTCAAAGTGCAATATCTATTTCATTGTATCATGAGAGATGGAGAATGATTCTATCCCTACCTTCCGCGAAAAATCTTCTTTCATTATTAGTACCAATATAAATTCGGTCTATGATCACCAAATAAATCTCAGCCTTATGTTTGGAAGATTATTATGCATAGAGCTCATGTACAAGATCATCTCTATGTAAAGTCTCATTATATCATGTTTCGTGCTTACAAGTTTCACTAGGGGTTATCATGAAGCTTGTTTGGTAGAATTCCATATTTTGTCAAGGCAAAATATTTAATGTGAGACTACACTCTTTATTTTACACTTTTAGTACTTCAACAAGTCCCTACCCATCATTCGGGGACGAATGATCCCAAGGGGGAGATAATGTAACACCCCGCATTTTGGGCTAGAACGTAAATCATTATTCTTTCACATAGAGGTTGCAAAATTCATGAATCCTATTCAAATTTAGTGTGTAACCAATTATGTAGTGTGTGAATCTAGTTGAGCATGAATTGAGATCATAGAAGTCCCTTAACTCAAAGACGGGTTGAAAACTTTCCTATCTTTCAAGTTTTAGTAAACGTTGAAACTTGAGTCAACTTCAATCGATCATAACTCAGTATATATGATGAACTGGGTGACCTACTATATATCAAATGAAAGATCTTCGAATTAGTTTACCATTGATACCAAATTTGCCGAAAAGGGACACTCGGTTAAGAAGTTAGAGCATTTTTAGTGCCAGCATTCCCGTTTGAATGGCACCGCGTCGCGATGAGCCTTAAATTGACAATTATCAATTCCAGTAGCTCATTGCTATTTCCAGCGCATTGAGGTGAAGCCTTATACAACATTCCTGTCCCAAATTTTAAAATCTAAGGTCAACCTAGACATTTCCCATGGCCCCAAACCCACCCAAACACGTGATTTAATCCCAAATACACCTAAATACATACACTTTCACCAAAATTCATCAAGAACACTCTCTAGGGTTTCAAACAAGAATCCCAAATAATTCAAGATTCAACCGTGAGTTTTTGAAGATAATTAGAGATTTGGAATCCCCAATCCGTAAGCTTAAAAAATCATTCATTATTCTCCAAAATAGAGGTATGTGGGGTTGTCCTAAATTTCATGGGAATATTTTCAAAAAGGAATTTATGGAAGACTTTAAATTTATACAAGTATATATATGTTTTTACAAATGGGGGTTTTCAATTGATACAAATAACATGTTTTGATATATGATTTTGAAAGAATTATTGAGATATCATGGGGTTGTTTGTTTGAATGTATTTAAATAGTTGAATTGTGATCATGTGACCTGAAATTTTAGAAAGGTGCAATGTATATGAGTTGTGAATTTTCTAAATTCCCCATGATAATGTTTATACCCCATATTATACTAGTATTAAATCATTGAGAGCATGAGTTTTGCAATTGATATGGCATTACTCATAAATGATTAGACTTTTTGAATAATTCCATGCTGAGAACCATGGTGTATGTGTTATAATGGTGTGAAAGTCATACATATGTGCATGTGGTAAATGGTATGAGAAGTTGGAAAGTTGATGTGATATTGATGAGTTGAAAGTCGGGTATTATGATACCTTGTAGAGTATGACATGTGATTGATTAAAATGAGTTCCATGCATTGATTTTGTGAGATAGGTGGTTATCCGAATAAAGCATGAGTCAAATGACTCTACGCTGGAAACTGTGTTTGTTGACTTGGGAACTTAGTACCCTGCTGTGTGATCTTGTGTACCTGACATTATGTCATCCCAAATTGGGACTATGGTTAGGAGCCCTACTTTGTGATCTTGTACACTACCATACTTGATTGGGTCGAGACACCCTGCTGTGTGATCTTGTGTGTCTTTCCCTCTCTTATACTAATCTCAGGGGCAACCGAGATTTGATAGTTTGTGAAAATATGAAATTGTAGGGTGTACCACCTAGCTCAGATGTGTTGCAATGTTGTTGAAAAATCAGTATACTATGCCTATGTATTTTAAAAATCACTTTGCAATAATGTGTTTTATAAAACCTATCATTTAGTTTATATAAAAATCTCTACTTTGGTTTTTGAGTACTCTGCATACCAGTACTTTGTATTGACCCCTTCCCTCCCAGGTTCGGAGGCACAGTCTAGGGGTCCAGATAATTAGTAGATTATTCAGACAGAATTACAGAGTCAAGTGGTGAGCCTTCTATATTTTGGAAGGCCTGATGTCTAACAGTTTATTTATTATTTAATAGTTTTGGGTCTACTGGGTGCCTTGTCCCAGTTTTCAGACAGTTGTTTGTTTTAGTCATGTAGTAGAGATTTCGCAGATGATTTTCAGATGTCGATCAATATTGTGGGACATTATTTCCAATATTTATTTCATTAGACTCATGACCATCTTTCCATGATATTGTGTATTTTCCATATTTTTTATTATATGAATTATGTGCATGATTACCAGATAGATAGGGGTGTTTTGGGCCTTCATTGTTCAGAGTGCTCATCACGGCCAGGGCCCCAGTTCGGGTCCTGATAGAAGGGGGAGCTGAGGCCCCGGTATATGGGTCCTTATGAGGTTTTGCAGAGAATTGGTAATATTTATTATGAGCTGGAGTTGCCTTCTATATTGAGCTAGGTTTATCCGGTCTTTCATGTTTCTATGTTGAGGAAGTGTATTAGTGATCCTTCTTCGGTTGTTACTTTGGAAGGATTGGGTATCTCTGACTCTATGTCTTTTGAAGAAGTCACGATTGAGATCTTGGATAGGTAGGTTTCGATTGGAAAACAAGGATATGGCTTCGATTAAGGTTCTATAGAAGAACCATAAGATGGAAGAAGTTATATGGGAAGAGGAAGAGGACATAAAGTCCAACTATCCACATTTGTTTTCTGCTCCTGGGATTAGTGTGGAAGGTACGTTTCTTCATCACATTTTTATTTTCAGAGTTTATTAAAGGAAATATTAATATCTTTGCTCCTTTGTTTTCAAACTTTGTTAAAGACTGGGAATATATTTGATAATACAAATGACTCTTGCGTGTGGTTACCCCTACCTTATTCATCTTTCAAGGACGAATGTTCCTAGTAGGGGAGACTGAAACATACTAGTTTCTAGACCTTAGAAAATTTATTGGAATTCTAATCTCTAGACCCAATATGACTCATGGGTACGAACCATATGTTAGGGTACAGATGGTATGGTCCAGTCGTATACTGGCCAATGTTGGTTGGTGGGATAGATTTTTGTTACTGGAATGGGTACGACTTAGGGGTATGAGTCGTATTGGTGGTTATAAATCATTTGTTTCCTTAGCTTAATCTTAGACTTCATTACTTAGGTTGGATTTGAGTACGAGTGGCTCACCATGAGCCGTAAGCTAGGGTATGAGTTGTACCCAGGATCGTATGGTGGACAATGTCTAAATCTTTCTTGGGTTTAAATCTGCCAGGGGGTACGGATAAAGGGTATGGATCGTATTCTTTGGATACGACTTGGTTGGATGAGTCGTATGCTGGACAGTCTTTGATCCAAAGGTTGAGGCTAGGGTACAGGTAAAGGGTCCCACTCATATCGGAGGATACAACTCGTGTGGGTCAGTAGTACCCTTATGATGAGATCTCAGTGCGACTTAAGTGGGGGTATTCTGGTTATTTTCCCACTTATCCTAATAAAGCACCATAACTTCTAACCTAAATAAAAGGTTATTTACCTTATTATTCCATTAATTAACACTTAGAAACTCTTCTAAACCCTCTAAAATTCTCTCAAAAGCTTTTGGGCAAAGGAATCTAGGGTTTTAACTAGAGGATTGATTTGGGGCTTGTCTTTGTGATTTCTTTCCATTATCATCTTGGTTTAAGGCATGTTCTCTTCCCTCATGGTTAATTATATATAAAGGAATAGCTTTATTAATGTTTTCATGATTTCATTGATTGTATGATTTTTGTTTTCAAATATGATTTGGGGGTTTGATATTAAATGGTTGGTTATGATTTCCATTCTTCTAATTATGCTTTATGTGCATTAATGGTGGTTTAAGAAAATTAGATTTCATGGTAATGGTTTAATGGTAATTGGAATTGGTTTTGGTTATATTATGCCCCAATGTGTTTGACAAAATGCTTACAAAGATATGTTCATTGTATTGACTACTTTTAATGGAATCTTGCATGCTTTAAAACTTGGTTAAGGATTATGCATGGTTTAAATGGCTTTGAAAGGCAAATGGCTAAATGGTTATGCTTGCGGGGTACATGGAATCCCTTAATGGTTTAATATGGTAATTGTAAAAGGGCACTTGAAAGTCCCCATAAACCTATAAATGGTTGGCTATGGATGATACTTGTAAGTAAGGATTGGTATGATGATAACAATATCAATGACCTTGGTTAACAAATGGATAATGGTTTTGTTATTTGGAAATTGGTTTTAATTGGGCAATAATGGCAGAATGTGTAGCAAAGCCATGGAAGGTGGAGGTCCCTCGGGGACCAAAATTGGAAACTCATATTTGGCGATATGAGGTTGGTCTTGGTGACCGTATGCATGACATCACACTATTTTTTGGTGGATGTACTAGTCATCCCAAGGTTTTTTTCCTTACTCGTGCGGCTACACGTACTGGGGCCTTTTTAGTAGGGGAGCTAAACCTATATAACTCGTGGGTTTTTTAGAACGACAAAGCTACACAACCCAGGTAAAGGTTTTAATGGTATGCTAAACCTGGTCCCCTTTCTCGGAATAGTTATATATATATGTATGGTTGTGTGCATATGGATGGTTGTATTTGATTTTATAAATGGCATTATTTTATCATTATCCTAATATCATTCTAGCATTCACCCTCTAACCCGTCTACTGGCGGCTGTATACCTACACTATGCAGGAACTGTCCGTTCTACTCCTCCTACAAAGTAATTGACTCAGGGATATTATTTGGACCGAAGTGGTGAGATTTCATCATTTAGAAAGGCTCTATTTCATGTTATGGACACTTTTAGACATTTTAGTTTATGTTTGGCTTTTGGTTTTGGCTATTGTTGGGGGCATGTCCCAACCGAATTTTATTACTTTTTTGGTTAGGGGCTTTGTGGTACTGCAATGGGTTGGAATGGGCGGGATCGGTATAGGTGCTAGCCTTAGCATTGGTATTGGTATTGAGGCTGGCATCATCATACATAATTTCTCACTGTTCCATCATATTTTATTTTTAGATTAATTATATTACGTTTCAGAACATCTTGGGTTATGGCCTAGTTTATGATCCTTGTCTTTGTCTGGTTGGATTTTGATATAGTATGGTTGGACTAAGTTGCATCAGTCACAGGTATGATCTTATCCCAGAATCTTCATGTGAGCTGTTTCACTATCTTGCTACATGCTCAAAATTCAGCCCACTCAGGGCAGGACTGTAGGTTAGTATGGGTAATGGGGGTGGTCTCCGGTCTTGGATGGACTTGGGATGCCCATTACGACAATGCCCCTAGTCGGGTCGGGTCAATATATAATCCAAACACCAACCATAGACATCCTATCTCAATTTCAAATCAACAAATGAGGTGGAAAGGAAAATTACTCTCACTAGCCAGGAGAGCTACACTTATTTGGTCTATGCTTAATAGTCGGTAATTATATATATATATGCATCTGTGTGCGTGTATATATATAATATCCAAACACTAACTATAGACACCCTATCTCAATATCAAGTATATATATGCATATATACATACATACATACATACACACACACACACACTTATATATATATATATATATATAATATCCAAACACCAACCACAAACATCCAATCTTAATATCAAATCACGCCTAGCGGGTTGGAAAGGAAAATTACTCTCACTAGCCAGGAGAGCTAATTCATTCGGTCTATTCTTAATAGACTTCCGAACCACATCATCCAAGTCATAAAATTACCTTTCTATGTAATAATGGAACACAACAACATAAGTATAATTTTATTTGGGCCTCTATGCCAGACCATAGAAAAATACATCTTCTTTATTGGTCAGAGATTATGAAACCTAAGGATGAAGGGGATTTAGGAATCTGGGACTTGGGTTCTAAGAATTAGGCATTACTGGCATCTTAAGCCTAGCGATGATTTTATTCAAACAACTCCCTTTTGGAAGGGTTTGCTAAAAAATAAATATCTTTGACACATACACAAAATGTTCCAGCCTCTATGATAACAACTTCTAGAAATTGGAGAGCCCTCCAACAAGGTTGGAAGGTTTGTCAGTTAGGTCTCCGTTGGCAGCCTGCTAAGGGTTAGTTCATCAACTTCAAATTCTTCAATGACTCTTGGATCAATTTGAATATCTCTATCTGTTCTCTGATTCATGAAACCCTTTTCCATGAATAAAGTAGGGACAATGTCGTGATGTTTAGAGCCCGTGGATGGGACTTTTCTAGTCTTTCCTTTGATATTTATCCTTCAGTGATATTCCAAAGTAATAGAGTTTATTTCACTAAATTTTTGCATTCCTTTGACAATATTATTTAGGAGTTAATAAATATGGGACTCTTACTATAAAACCTGCATTTTGGCCCTTAACTCATTAAATAATTCCACTTAAGACACTCCTAGCCAAACACGATCTAACTTTGGTTGGATATGGAAACTTCCGATTCCACCTAAGATTAAACATTTTCTTTTGCTACTAAACCATAAAAGAACACCAACGTCGCATACCTTTTTGCATTAAGATTCTTGTCTCCCCTTGTGAGATCCCTTGAATTTTGATCATTTTATTTTTGATCCTCCCATGTGTGTAATGCCAATTTTTGACTTTAATTAAGTTTAGGATGTTTGAAGGGTAATTTGGGAATTTTTTTAGATTTTTTAAAAGTATTTCGGGGTCATTTTAGGACCTTGAGGCAGTGAGGGTCTATGATATTTGCGTACCATAGAGATTTTCCTCTGCAATATTGGCATGGAATAGAGGGTACCCTCCGCGATAATGCCGTGCCACGCTGATGGGTTAATTTCTTCCAGTTTTATTTTTTTCACTTGGGGTGTGGAGATTTTGGTCTTTTCACCCTTTCCATGACTTATAAACATAAAAGTGACTCTTTTCTTCAGTTTTCAATGATCAAAATCTACTTTATTCATCTTTAACTCTCTACCCAATAAAGCTTAAGGGTAATATAAGAAATCACTACTTCGAACTCCAACTTCAAATTGACTTCAATTTCTTTTATGTTTCAGGCATGTTTCTCTTTATTAAACTTTAACTTTACACCATAGAATGAATTAAATGGATTTTCATGTGATGTTACTTGTGGGTTTGAAATTAGGTTGAGGGGTTTTGGTTGTTACAGATTGAATTACTTGTCCCATATTTTGAATTGATTATTCATGCTTTAAATTGGTGTTTTAGGGAATGAATTCGTACATTATTTAAATAGTTGGAATGGGGGACATAAATTTCCCTAAGTTGGATGAATTTTTTCTTGGAATTGGCATTCAACCCACTTTATAATCTTGTTTTGAATATAGAATAATTGCATGGTTTAAGTTGCTTTTGAACTCAATGCATTGCATTAATGGATAAATGGATATGAATTTGGATGGATTTGGTGCCCATGGTTTGGATTTTCTCGGCACTCGGGAGTCAAAGTGATTTTGAGAATTTTTTTGGCATTCTTAATTTAGATTGTACATGTATTGGTATGAAGATACTAAGTGGTAAATGCCCTAATGAGTGACTCCTGGAACTATATGCAAAGAAGTTTAATTTAGACTTAAAGAGGGTTGTGTAGCTCACTGTGAAGGTGTAAGTTCCAGGGGAACGAATACTGGAAACCACGTTTGTCAATTTTGGGGCTTTATATGACCGTGTACTTGATACACACTTAATATATATATATTTGGGACAACTATTGCCTATGGCGGCTTTAGTTTTCACTCTGGATTTTTTTCTATTTGTGCATCTAACATGCACCGTGGCCCTTTGAGCAGGGGAAGTTGAACCCATATAGTCTATGGGTCCCTTTAGAAAGGATCGAGCTACATAGTCTAGATTAGTGATTTTAAAACTCCCATGTTCATGACCCTTACCCTATTTCGACATCTTATATATATTAATGCGTACATATGGTTTTGATTGATTTTAGATATGGCATAATTTTATCATTTTCCCTGAGTTATGTGCCAGTTCTTATTCCATTGACCATTCTAGGATGTACATCGATTCATGATGTAGGGTATGAAGACTTTTCTGTTGCTCCTGTGCAATACTAGGTGGTTGAGCACAACTATTGAGTTTCTTCGAAGTGGTGAGCCTTCATCCTTCGAAAGGCCTTATCATTTCTTATTCTCTCATTATTGACTTAGTACTTATGGATTTTTTTTGGTCATAGTCGGGGCATATCTTGAATTCGTTGCTATTCTAGTTTTAGAGACCATTGTAGACAAGTATGGGTTGGTTATTGTTTTGCCTCTTAGTCTTTTTTGAGTTTTCTAATCATATTCTTATTACTGTTTAATTGGATTTTGCATTATTATTATTATTATTATTATTATTATTATTATTATTGTTATTCTCTTGAGACTAGGCTCAAGGGGTGGTCTCTGGTCCATGGTAGGCTTGAGATTCCATCACGACCAGGCTCGGGGTCGGGTCGTGACAAGCTTGGCATCAAAGCATGATTTAGAGTCATTGGGTGTCCACAAATTTATGTCAGGTAGTGTCCTTTTTATGGGTGTATAGAGCACCACACTTATAAGGAGGAGGCTACATGACATTTAGGAATGTTTCCTTTCTTGTATTCTATTTTGGGCAATAGAGCCTAGTGTTATGAAACTTATCTAACTCTTAACTTTCTTGTATTTCAAATCATGCCTCCCCAAAGATCTGATATTCATAGAAACTCTTCTGGGAACTCTGTTCCACCTGAGGAGCATATGGAGGGGACTCGCCCTGTGTATGGAGTAAAAACTCGGTCTAGGGTCCTTGCTCCTGATTGTGCCACCCCACATGGAGTTCCACCAGTCCTCACTAGTTCTCCTCGGGTTTCCTAGCCCGGTGACACTTATGCTCAGTCTCCTTAAGAATATATGATTAATACGTAGTTTCATCAGTCTATTCATATGCTTACTCAGTTGAAGGCATCACCGTTTCATCAATCCCGTCGTGTTAGTTCTTTTAATCATTCATTTGAGGTCACTCGGGTTGTCTAGTTTATGAGGTTTAATCCCCAAAACATTATAGGCTATACGTTTGAGGAGGATCCTTAAGGGTTCACTGATGAGATAAAGAAAATCTTTAAGGTGATATATGCTACTGAAATAGAGGGTGTGGAGTTTTATACTTATTAGTTGAAAGATGTAGCTTATCAGTGTTATGAGGAGTGGGAAGCTATAAGGGGTGATGATGCTAAGTTGGCTATGTGGGATGACCTTTTTGGTAATTTTCTTAATAACTTCTTTCCTCAGGAGTTGAGGGAAGCTAAGACTGAGGAGTTTGTTAATTGGAAGCAGGGTAAGATGAGTTTGAAGGAGTATGCTCTAAAATTTCAGTAGTTGGATCGTTATGCTCCAGAGTTGGTATCTACCATAAGATCCAAGATAAGAAAGTTTGCTTTTGGGTCATCCCGTGACTTGGTATTAGAGTGTAAGGCTACAATTTTAAATGATGACATGGACGTCTTCATACTAGTAGTTTATATGCAACAAGTGGAGGATGAAAAACAGAAATAGACAGAGATAGGAGAGATGAAGAACAAAAAGTTCAGGTATTCAAAGCAGGGTGGGGGTTAAAAGAATAGTGGTAAAGATGGTACACAGTGGACCAATAAAAAGAATTGGGAAAGTTCATATTCGTCATCTAGTGCTCCTTATCCTAAGCCTTTTGGTGATTGTCATTTTTAGACTAGTAGTAGTCCTAAGGAACTGGGTGCCTAGTCTTAGGATAGTAGAGCTCAGTCAGCCCCACCTTATCCTCCTTGTCATTTTTAGGGGTAGATTTATCATGGTTATTGTAAGAAGGAGAGAAATTACTGTTATGATTGTGGTCAGCTAGGTCATATACAGTGAGATTTTCCTTCATCCAGGTTTGCCACTAGGGTTTATAAAGTTTTGGTTACCACTTTTTCAGCTCCTACACCAAAGGGGTCTACTTCTTGTACTAGCACTAGACAAAATCGTCTCTATACACTTGCTCCCTGCTAGGAATTTGAGGCATCCTCAGATGTGGTTACTGGTATGTTAAAACTCTTTTCCTGTGATATTTATTATTTTCTTGATCTGGGTTATACCCTTTCTTAAGTGACCCCTTATGTGGCTATGCATTTAGATTTTGGTCCCAAAAGTATTTTCGACTCCTTTTCTGTGTCTAATCCAGTGGGTGATTCTATTATTGCTAGAAAAATCCATAGGGATTGTGTGGTGTCTATCTTTCATAGTGTGACATTGGTGGATTTGATAGAGTTGGATTAGGTGGATTTTGATGTTATCTTGCGAATGGACTGGCTTCACTCATGCTATGCTTCTCTGGATTGTAGGACCTAAAAGTCCAGTTTTCACTTTCCTAATACATCGGTATTAGAATGGAAGGGGAGTTCCTTAGTGTCCAAAGATATGTTTATTCCCTATCTTAGAGCTTAGAAATTTATTTCAAAATGGTGTCTGTATCATCTAGTTCAGGTTAAGGATTCTGACTCTAAAAGTCCTTCGTTGCAATATGTCCCTGTGGTTAATGAGTTTCCTGATGATCTTCCTGGAATTCCTCCTAATACGGAAATAGATTTTACTGGATTCTCGTCCTATTCCATTCCTCCTTATAGGATGGATCCAGCTGAAATAAAAGAACTTAAGAAGCAATTGAAAGATCTTCTTGATAAGGGATTTATTTTTCCTAGTGTTTCTTGGTGGGGTTCTTTTTTTCTTTTCGTACAAAAGAAACATGGGTCCCTTCAGATGTGTATAGACTATCGTCAGCTGAATAAGTTAATAGTGAAGAATAAGTATCCACTTCTTAAGATAGATGATCTTTTTGAATAGTTTCAGGGTTCTAGGTATTTTTCTAAGATTGATATTCCTTTGGGCTACCATCATTTGAAAATTAGGGATGTTGATAGTCCCTAAACTGCCTTTCAAACCCAGTTTGGTCATTATGAGTTTCAGGTTATATCATTTGGGTTGATTAATGCTCCAGTTGCGTTCACGGATCTTATGAATCGAGTTTTTAGGTAGTTTATGGATTTGTTTGTGATAGTCTTCATTGATGATACCTTGGTCTACTCTAAGAGAGAAGAGGATCATGCCAATCATCTCTGAATTATGTTGCAGACTCTTAAGGACCATAAATTGTATACCAAATTTTCTAAGTATGAGTTTTGGTTTAGAGCTGTGACCTTTCAGGGAATTTTGTTTCTAGTGAGGGGATTGATAATGCCCAAGCTATACCTTCACTCTAAAGATTATGCAGTCGCTGTCAAATATAGTAACCCAATAAAGGTTGGGGTAAAATTCCAAGGGAATACGTGGAATCGTGGCTCTCAGCTATTGAAATCAACAGAAAAATTAGAAAAGTAAAAGGGGGGAGGGATTTGAGTAGCAACATTAAACAAATAGCTAATATCAACTTCAGTTGTAATCAGTCATAAGTGAATACTAGGATTGTGTTCCCCCTTGGTTTTCAGCTACGTAGGCTTATCTTGCTTTATCAAACCAATTCGATATCTTGCACGCAGAATCTGACAAGTTACGTACCATCAACATTCTTTTGGACGAGCTGATGGATTTCGCCCTTTTCCTCATGAGTCTCAAGATGTCGCTTTACAATATGTCGCTTTACTAACCCTTTTCTTGATCCGAGTTAACAATTACCTTTTGAATCTCTAGTTATTAGATGATAACTAACCATCTTACTTAGATAATACCTAGTAGTGTGGATCGTTAGTTAAATTTCAAATTACTATTGTAATTATCTTTACCTAGTCACTAACCATCTTTTGGAGTAAGTAGTAATAATCTAGGTATGATGTTAATGTTTGCAACAACTAAGATATATATTAAAGTAAAGATAATTCAATGCATGCATGGGTATTGGTTTAGAACAACAATAGCACTTTCCCTACTTCGTCAATCCGCCAGAGTTTCCATAACCCTAGATATGGGTTCTTAGCTACTCATGCTTTTGAAGTAATAAAAAATATTCATGATTGAAAGCATAAGATAAACTCACAATAATGAAAAATAAAACCCAAAACTTTAACTAAATTAATAAACCGAAATCAATTCAAGAGAATTTCAAGGACGAAATCGAATTTCAGAATCAAAATATGTTTGTTAGTATCAAGAGTGTGTAACTTCTACTAAAAACACATATGGGGTATTTATAGTACATGAGGAAACCGTAAAATCAAAGCCCAGATGAGAAAGGACAAAAAAGAGTCTGTGGCCACTTATGTGCGTCCACATGCGGCCTGACCTTGGGTGCATGTACGTCTGAGGCTGGGTGTATGTAGACACCTACATGAGAAGGAAAAAAGTCCTGCAACTTTTGGTCTCGGGATTTTGGACTTCTGACACTTATCTTACTCACATTTTCCCCACATGTTCTACATGTGGTCCACATGTTGACATAGGTATGTGCCGGAAGTTCTTTTTCAGCTCTTTTTCTCCCGGGATCTTCAATTCTGGTACTTACCTTAGTCTTATACAGACCACATGTGCTATATGTGGTCTATATGTAGACATAGGTTAGAGCGAGGCCTTACAATACTTGATATGGCACAAACCAAAGCCGGGCCATGTCATATGGGCATCTCAATCCCAACTTTGACCAAAGATCGCGCCGTTAACCATCCTAGTCATCTTATCAAATCATTAGGTTCAGATGAATTTCGACCATATCTCAAAGTAGCAGAAAATAAGACTAATAGTCATCGCTTAAACAATATATACATATTTCATTTATGTCACCATTCTGACCAACACACCCAAGTCCACAGTCGTTTACTACATAAATCCGAAGTTTAAATAAGTATATATCGGGACATGCCTCCGATAATAGCTAAAATCGAATCCAAGACAAGTCTATAATCATAAGCTAAAGACTATGAAATGTGTGAATCCCGAAGTATGGAAGATCACCACTTCAATGTCAATAACTCGATCCGCTAGAACACCTGTCACTGCGCAGGAAGAGAAGAAGATGCTCCGGCCCCTATGTCGCATGGGGACATAGCATCCGAAGATGGTTAGCGGTTGGAGCGCTATCATGTAACTCAATGATAAGGATAAAGTATCATCATCATTTAGTAAAAAGTCAATATATCACATTCTACCATATTCATACACTTATCTATACATATAAGTATATCACATGCCAAACAAGGGAACAATCCTTATAACCACTCTTGAAGCACTCATTCATTAGACATGAAGTGGAGGACTCCAACCTTCCACACTTATAGATCCAAACAATTCTTATTAAGCAAAGGAATTTAACCACATTCACTTATTTTCAGACAAGAGAGTCTAAGCATATACACACTCATTAAGCATGGGACTCTAACCTCACGCTCTTTAATTAGGCCGGGAACTCTAACCTTAAGCCATATTAGATAAGGGACTCCAACCCAAGACGACATCTTAGGTTAAGCAAGGGACTCTAACAGTAAGAAATTTTATTTAAGAAAGGCAATTTAACTACAAGCTGTCGTGACTATCATAGTCGACATTGGGACTCAACCCTTTGTTTATACATCGACATTCATTCAATTCACATCAAGGACTTTAACCTATTAACCAATTCAACACTACAAATGACCACAAGTTCTTAATGGGAGCAATCATTACTCAAATATTTCAATAGGCCAATGTCTTGATTCAACTCATCAAACAATTTAATTTATGGTTATCAACACCCTTACAAGCTATTCATTCCTCATTAGCAATCTTATTCCACACTTTAACTCTAACACAATTCAACTTCAATACCATGTTTAGGGAATTTAACCCATTATTAGCCATTAAACCAACAAGGTCATCAATTACACAATACATGACTCACAATAACTTTACAATATCATTTACCATCTACTCATACTTATTTGGCCCTTGCCCTAGTTCCAAACATCATCAACATGTGACTAGACAATTTACTTAGACATTTTTACAAACACCTTGTGTGCATGCCTTTATTAAGGTCAAATTCAAAGTAGAAATCATCACTATTAGGGTTACTTAATACCCACAAGTTAAACCACCAACAACAAGAAACTACATGGGTAAATCATCACCAATATCATGTATAAACACAAATCAGTGTAAGAATACACATTAGTCATCACTAGGCATCAAAACCCTTTATATTTGATTTCAAAATATTCATTTATAAGTCATAATCCATGTTTAAAACACATGGTATTTGAGTTAAAAAAAGAATAGAGTCACATGACTTAGACCACTTGACCTACCAAAAGAGCTTGACTTCACTTTGCCTCCAGAAGAACACCTTTGGAACCCTAGCCTCCAATTCTTCAAAAATATGTTTGAGAGAGTATTTAGGCTGTTTGATACACTCAAAATATGTTTTAGGATGCCACACATACTTATATAGTTAGGGGACTTAGGGTTATGAGGGTAGGAAATGACCACTGGGTCCTCAATTAAAAGCTGAAAAATGACCATCCATGCGGGTACAACTCACTTGAGTCAATCGTACCCTAGGGTACGAGTGGTACCCAAAATTGTACCCTAGGCTTTAACTAGGACTCATACAATGGTTAGGGTACGACTACACCACTTAGACTCATGTCCAAAGGGTATGGCTTGCTCCCTAAACTGTACCCCTAACTCGTACTAAATGTAGTCCACTTTAGTTTAAGACAACACTCTATACGACTAGGTTTTGTATGACTTGTACCCTAATATATGTTAGAGGGGAGGATAACTCATACCTAGGACAGTGAGTAACCCCACCATACTACCTAGGGTACGAAAGGGGTCACCAAGTTCGTATACAAGGGTACGGCTGGTACCCTTAGTCATACCTAGTCCAGTGACTTTAAACATGAAATTTTTGTAAGGGGCCAAATTCTTGGTGTTTCAATTATCCCTCACTTGGATAATTCATACTTGAATGATGGGTAAGGCAAGCATAAACACAACTTAACACATTATCACACATTAAACCAACCTTTAAACAAGTGAAAATCAAGCACACAACAAGGATATAATACATATCATACTCATTATCAATCATCCATTCATTTCATTGACCTTGGGACTCAAACCCATCATTTATCAAAGACACTTGTCCATTTCAAAGCTTAGGGACTTAAAGCCAATGCCTATTAAAGACATAAATCAACTCAAAGTATCAAGGACTTAAACCTATTTTCTATCAAAGACATAACTTAAGGTAAAAAGACTAACACATACCCCAATCACGAGTTTTTGGGATGTAAAATAAATACGGATACTTGGATTTCACGTCATCTTCCGCCTGCCAAGTAGCTTCCTCGAACTTTTGATTCCTCCATAGAACCTTCACTGAAGCCACCTCGTTTGTTTGCAGTCGGTGAACTTGCTGGTCCAAGATCCCCATTGGGACCTCCTCATAGGACACAGAGTCCGAAATACCAACATCCTCTAATGGAACAACCAATGAAGGGTCACCACACATTTTTGCAACATAGAGACATGGAAAATCGGGTGAATAGAGTCCAAACAAGAGGCAACTCCAACTCATAGGAAATATTACCAACCCTTTTCAAAATCAAGTAGGGACCAACATATCAGGGACTAAGCTTCCCCTTCTTACCGAATTTCATCACTCCCATCATGGGAGACACCTTCATGAATACCTAATCACCCTCATTAAACTCTAAGTCCCTTCGCCTCACATCCGTATAGGACTTTTGGCATCTTTGAGTGGTTTTCAACCTATCACGAATCACCTTCACCTTTTCTAAGGCTTCGTAGACTAAATAGAGACCAAGTAACTTACCCCCGCCAACTTCATACCACCCAATATGAGATTGACATCTCCTACCATACAATGCCTTGAAAGGGGCCATGCCAATGCTAGAGTGGTAACTATTATTATAGGTGAACTCAATCAAAGGAAAATGGTTATACCAACTACCACAATAATCAATCACGCAAGCTCGCAACATATCCTCCAATGTTTGGATGGTTCTCTCTACTTGTCCATTCATTTGTGAGCAAAAAGCGGTGCTAAGACAAACCTTAGTCTCCAAACCTTTTTGGAATGACTTACCAAAGTGGGACAAAAATGGAGTACCACGATCCAAGATAATAGAAACTGGAGCACCATGCAATTTCACAATCTCTGCAAGATATAACTTAGCATAATCCTCCTCTGAGTAATTAGTCCACATGGGAAAGTAGTGAGAGGACTTGGTCATTATTTCCACAAAGACCCAAATAGAATCATGTTGATTTTGAGACCGTGGGATACCAGTAATGATATCCATATTAATTGCCTCCCATATTTATTCAGGAAACACAATTTCTGGTACAAACCACCAGGCCTCATGTGCTCAACTTTCACTTGTTGACACACCATATATTTAGCTACATGGCTAGACACATCACGCTTCATATTATTCAACCAATAGAACTCTCTAAGATTATGATACATGTTTGTGGTAATAGGATGTATAACATACCCAGATTCATGGGCCTCAGCCATGATTATTTCCCTCACTCCATCGACATCGAAAACAAATAGTCTACCTTGGTACCTTAAGATACCATCATCGCCAATCACAAAGTCATCAACCTTTCATCGATTCATATTACCCTTGATCCTTAAACAGCCGGGATCCAACACTTGCTTTTTCTTCATCTCAACAACAAGAGATGATTGAGATATCAGATGACAAATATACCACTATCCTCGATTTCCATAAGACAAACTCCAAGACTAGATAAATGATGAATGTCTTTCACGAATTCCTTCTTATCCTCATCCACATGGGCTAAACTTCCAATGGACAATCTTCTAAGAGAATAGACGACTATATTAGCTTTACCCTGATAGTAATGAAGACTCACATTATATTTTTTAACAACACAAACCACCTCCTTTGTCGGAGATTCAACTCTTTTTAAGTAAATACATATTGAAGACTCTTATGATCGAAAAAGATATCAACATGAAACCCATAGAAATAATGTCGCCAAATTTTTAATGCAAAAACCAAGACTAACAATTCTAAGTCATGAGTAAGGTAGTTCTTCTAATGAACTTTGAATTGCCTAGACGCACAGGCTACCACCCTACCATGTTGCATCAGCATGCAACCAATCCCAATATAAAAAGCATCACAATATACCATAAAACCATAATTCCTCTCGGGTAATGTCAAAATTGGGGTCGACATAAATTTATCTTTAAACTTCTCCAAAATACCCACACACATATCCTAATATAGGAACTCGACCTTCTTTTGGGTTAACTTGGACAACGGGGCAGCTATGGTATAAAAACTCTCCATAAATGTACCCTAAAAGCTCCAAATATTGATTGGAGTCGCAGGATTAGGCCACTTTTTAACCACTGGAACCTTTTGGGGATCTAACATAATCCCTTCACTAGAAATCAAATAACCAAGAAAGGCCACATCTTTCAACCAAAACTCACACTTAGAAAACTTGAAATACAAATGATGATCCTTCAAGGTCTGTGATACGACACAGAGGTGATTGACATGATTCTCTTTACTCTTAGAATAGACCAAGATATCATCGATGAAGACAATGACAAATAAGTCTAAGAATGGACGGAAGACCCTATTCATCAAATCCATGAATGCTGCTAGGGCATTGGTTAACCCAAAGGACATGACTTGAAACTCATAGTGACCATACTGGGTCCTAAAGGCAGTCATAGCGATATCCACATCCCTAATTTAAATCTAATGATAACCCAATTTAAGATCAATCTTAGAGAAACAATTTACACCTTAAAGTTGAAAAAATAAATCATCAATCCTAGGAATAGGATATTTATTCTTTATGGTCACCTTGTTCAACTGGCGATAATGTAATGCCCCGAAATCCCATCGCGAGACGTCATACGGTGCTTAAGGCTACAAGTAGCCCTAAGTTAACCCTCTGAGCCTGTTACTAATTCTAATACTTGCTTCAGGATAAATAAGCTAAACAATGATACTTTATTGTATCAACTATATTTTGAAATAATTGGAAATAATGTTTGAATATAAAAAATACTAATAATCTAGAACACAACTTCAACTGACAGTCTAGTTTGACAAAGCCTCTACTACTCAAATTGGAGAGCCATTGGGACAGATCTCCAACTGACTCGTAATGGTTGAACGTAAGACTCAAAAAACTATGAAGCAAAAAAACTGCAATTATAAGTCCTCAAACCATGAGGACTCACCAACTATGGAATGTCGATAAGGCACTCAAAAATCACGATCACTGCTGAGACTGAGCCATGAACCTACATTATGAGACGATGTAGCATATAGACGTATATATGGATCAACACTTTGGGAATGTACTGAGCATATGGGCTGTATGCATTTACATAAAACAATATCAACATCCTTTAATAAAATTGTGCATGCAAATAGGAATGACTCACGTGGCTTGAATAAGTCTAAAATATAAAACTCATAAATTATAAATAGTGAAACATGTAACACAAATCTCGTGAGTCATTATACTTAGCTTTAAAATCTATACTCTCCTCTTATTCTGGTACTTGAAGGATAAAAGAAGCTTTAAATAATACTTTCAAACTCATGCTTTTATCTTGTGAAGAGTAAAACTTCTTTAAAACTTAAGGACTTAGAACTTTTAGGAAACTTTTAACACTTGGGAACAATGGAAATCTTTAAGACTCGGGACATTTGGAACTCAGGAGTTTCTTCTAACTGACATAAACCATGTGAGCTACATGGAGTCCAACGTCTTGCCCACATTAGGGAGAGCTGTTCTATCCTTGCCATCAAAGTAGAACCTCATCTTTAGTGATCACTATCTTGTCCTTGGGCCTATAAATCTCGAACCTATGGTGGCACGTAGTTCTAGGGTATGAGACCTTGGAATCATGCCCAACTTGGTGCTAAATACTACTCCCATACTCAGCTAAGAACTCTTAGGAAATCCACCTCAAATTAACTTAGGGGTTTATAATGAAGACCAAGATATATTTCTATTTGTTTTAAATCATTCTCAATGTGGATTTCAACTCTATTATGACTGAAAGGCCAAATCTTTCTCAATAATATCAAAGTACTCAATTCATGGGTGCTTATAGTACAAAAGTTAGTAAAATTGCAAATCTCAAGTAGGGCTTAATGACCCATAATCAAATCTCAAGTTTAGACTCATCAAAGTGCATAGTAGATGTCATAAAGATTCATAAATCATATAGAAAACCTAGAATTTTCAACATTTTGCCTTAAAATCTCAACATACTCATGTACTTCAATTTCTAGAATATTGGAACTGTTAAAATCTCAAGGAATAACAACCTAGGGTATAAATCCATACTTCAATTTCTTAAGAAAACTTAGAAAATCATATATTCTCATAATTAAAATAATATTTGGGAACAAGGACAAAAGAAGTGTCCTTGTTCAGACCCGACATCCCTTAGATTGTAAAATTGGTTGAACAAGCTTGCTTGAGACTCTTTCTGGAACTCTTGAGAGAGGGCGCTTGAAGCCTTTGACTTGGGAACCTTGAATCTTAACAAAATTTATAAAATCTATGGTGAGTTCTTGAAGTTCTTAGAGAAGGAATTGAGTTTGTTCTTGAGGGAGAAAATCCTAGGCCTTGATGTTTTTGATGCATATGAAGTTATTTACTTTGTTCTGAATATATCTAAGTGTTAAAAGGGTGGCAAAAAACCAAAAGTCCTTTAAAAATGGCTTAAGAATACTGAACTAGATCTTCGATGGTCGGAGTGATGGTCCGTCACTATTTCGATGGCCCGTTGGATCGTCTGTCACACATTGGTTAGTAAAAGGCCACACTGCCTTGTTGTGAAGATCTTAGCGATGATCCGTTGCTAACTTGACAATCCATACTAGATTGACAGTCCATCACTAGCTTGACGGTCCATCGTCATGGCCGTCACACTTGGACCAGAAGAGGGAGTCACTGCCTTGGTTGCAACGGTTTGGGTGACGGTCCATCGGAAGTTTGACGGTTTGTCAACATGCCCGTCGTACCTGGCCGATTCTGACAGCTTTTAGTAAAACATCCATAACTTCTCACCCCGATACTAGATTTGGATGAAATTGGTATCGTTGGAAAGATAATTCAATTTCCTACACAATAAAAAAGTCAAATTTAGGAAAATTTCATATGGTTTAAAAAACAATCACTTGGAAGTCATTCCTAAATCTTTTAGAGATGGAAAAAGGCTTCACTTGACATGCTCCAAAGGCTTAGACTATAAGGAAACTTTATGGGGTCCAATAATATCTCCCCCTTGGAAATATTTATCCTCAAATATCTATAGTTAGATTAAGATACCAAGGAACTAAGGATGCATAGCTGAATCAAATGGTTAAACCGACTTTAAATCTTTCTAAATCTTTGAATACTCTGGGAAGTGCCAGTGCTTTCACAAGAATAAACACATATCTGAATTTGATTAGAAAGGAACTCAATTAAGGAAAAATAATATCTTTGGCTTGATCTGAACTCGCGGAGAAAAAGTGCGGGTACTTGGATCTCATATCCGCTTCCGCTTCCTAAATAATGCCCTCAACTGAATGGTTATGCCACAAAACTTTGACCAAGGGAACTTCTTTGTTCCTTAGTCTACGGACCTGGTAATCTAGGATCTCAACCGAAATCTCATCAAATGAAAGACTAGTCTGGTATCTGAGCTCTCAGAAGGATCTACTACAGCGGAATCACCAATGTACTTCTTAAGCATGGAGGCATGAAAGATAGGATAAACAACTGATAACTCTGTGGGCAACTCCACCTCATATAGTTACTTTCCCAACACGTCTTAAAACTCTATAAGGGCTAACATAACGGGGACTAAGCATCCCTCTTTCCCTAAACCTTTTCACCCCTTTCTTGGGTGAAATCTTCAGGTTCACCAAATCACCAACCTCAAACTCAATATCTCTTCTCCTCACATATGCATATGAATTTTGACGACTTTGGGCTGTCTTCAAGCTTTGTCTAATCAACTTAACTTTCTCCATAGCCTCAAACAATGCATCAGGTCCAATCACACCAGCTTTACCCACTTTGAACCAAACTATGGGAAATCTACATCTTCTACCATACAAAGCCTTAAATGGTGCCATCTTGATGCTAGTATAGTAACAATTGTTATAGGCAAACTCGATCAATGGTAAGTGCTTATCCCAAATACCTTTGAAATCAAGGGCACACACCTTCAACATATTTTCTAAAGTATGGATGGTCCTTTTAGCCTGACCATCTGTTTATAGATGAAGAGCAAAACTCAAATGAACTTGGGTACCAAGATTCTTCTGGAAAGCTTTCCAAAACTGCAAAGTGAACTGAGTACCCCTATCCGAGATGATGGACAAGAGAACTCCATGCAACCTGACTAACTCCCGAATATACAATTTAGCATAATCCTCAGCTGTATAAGATGTATGCACTGGCAGAAAGTGTGCGCACTTAGTCAACCTGTTAACAACAACCCAAATAGAATCATGATGACGACGCGAAAGAGGTAAGCTTGTCATGAAATCCATATTCACCTCTTCTCACTTCCAAGTGAGTATACCAAACTCTTGAAACTTAGCCTAGGTCTTTGGTACTCTACCTTAACCTGTTGGCACATTTCACACTTTGCCATAAACCTTGCTATATCCTTCTTCATGCTCTCTACCATTAGATTTTCTGCAAGTTGCGGTACAACTTAGTAGCACCGAGATGAATGAAATACCGCGCACCATGTGCCTCAACCATAATTCTCTACCTCAAGTCATCAACACACAAAACACACCATCTATTTTGATATCTCAACACACCATCTCTCCCTTGGGAGAAAACCTCTACCTTTTGGTCCTTAACTGACTCCTTCAGTCTGACCAAACTAGCATCTAAGTCTTGCTTCTCCTTTACTTCCAAAACTAAAAAGGATTTTGAACTACTCTGTACCTAAATATTTTCTTCAGTGGAATCAAGCAATCTAACACCCAATCTAGCCAGATGGGGAATATCATGAGCTAACTCTTTCTTATCTTCTTCCACACAAGCGACACTGCCCATAGACATCCTACTAAGGGCATTCGCCACTACATTGGCCTTGCCCAGGAGATATAACACACTCATATCATAATCTTTTAGCAACTCTAACCACTTCCTCTGATGAAGATTCAACTCCCTATGAGAAAATACATACTTCAAGCTTTTGTGGTCCATAAACACATCAATATGAACACCATACAGATAGTGTCTCCAGATTTTCATAGCAAAAACCACAACAGCTAATTTAAGATCATGGGTTGGGTAATTCTTTTCATGCGGCTTCAACTGTCTAGAGGCATATGCTATAACCTTACCTTTTTGCATCAGCACACAACCTAAACCAACTCTAAAGGCATCATAATACACCATAAAACCATCCATACCATCAGGTAAAGTCAACACAGGGGTTGAAGTGAGTCGAGTCTTCAACTTCTAAAAACTCTTCTCATAGGAATCTGACCAAAGAAACTTATCTTTCTTTTGGGTCAACCGGGTCATGGGGGATTCATTAGGAGAGAAAACTTTAACAAAATAATGGTAGTAACTAGATAGATCCAAGAAACTTCTAATGTTAGATGGAGAAATAGGTCTGTGCCAGTTTCTTACAGCTTCTGTCTTTTGAGGATCAACCCTAATGCCTTCGACTGAAATAACATGACCCAAAAAGGCTACTGACTTTAGCCAAAATTCACACTAGTTGAATTTGGCAAACAATTGATGATCTTTAAGAGTTTGTAGGATAATTCTAAGATGGTATGCATGGTCATTCTTAGTATGGGAGTAAACAAGGAAATCATCTATGAACACTATGGCAAACATATCAAAATACTACTTGTACACTCGATTCATGAGGTCCATGAAAGCCACTGGAACATTGGTTAGCCCAAAAAACATGACTAGAAACTCAAAGTGACCATAACAGGTGTAGAAGGCTATCTTTGGGATATCACATTCCCTTAATTTAAGTTGATGATAGCCAGATCTAAGGTCTATCTTAGAGAAATAACTTGCACCTTACAACTGGTCAAACAAGTCATCAATTCTTAGAAGAGGGTACTTATTCTTGACTATGACCTTATTAAGCGGACGATGGTCAATGCATATACGCAAGAAACCATCTTTCTTTCGCACGAACAGGACAGGTGCACCCTAAGGAGAAACACTGAGCCTTATGAAGGGTTTATCTAAAAGATGTTTGATCTATTCTTTCAGCTCCTTAAGCTCTACAGGTGACATATGGTAGGGAGGAATAGAAATAGGCTGTGTATTGGGGGAAAGGTCAATCCTAAATTCTATCTCTCTATTGGGAGGTACCCCTGGGAGATCTTCCAGAAAAATATCAAGAAACTCATAATCAATGTTGGCTGACTAAATAGTTAGAGTCTCGGACTTAGTGTCTTTAACTCTAACTAGGTGATAAATGGAATCTTTGGATATTAACTTTCTGGCTTTGAGATAGGAGATAAAATGACTTTTGGGAGATATTAAACTTTTCGAGCACTCAAAAATTGGTTCATCAGGAAATTAAAACTTGACCACACGGTTACGATAGTCTATAGATGCATAACAAGAATGAAGCCAATCCATACATAAAATAAGGTCAAAATCCAACATGTCCAACTCTATCAAATCAGCAAGTATGACTCTTTGAAGAATAGTGATTGGACATTTTTTATACACTTAATTAGCTACAACTAAATCACCTACTGGAGTAGAAACTAGGAAAGGCTCAGGAATCATCTCGGGACTCATTTTGAAATTCATAACTACAAGTGGGGTCACATAAAAGAAACTTGACCCGGGGTCCAACAACATGAACCATCAAAGTGAAATACATGGAACATACCAGTAAAAACCTTGGGAGAATCCTCCTGCTCCTGGTGGGATGATAAGGCAAAAAATCTATTCTGGTGCTGACCGCCAACAGTACTGCATGAAGTGCCCTGAGGAGGGGTTGCACGGGTTAAAGGAGCTGGGGCACTAGTAGCCTGCATCTGAGGTTGGACATCCCTATTCCCATGCCTAGTATGCGGGTACTCTCTAAGTCTATGGCCCACCTTGCCATAAACAAACCAACCCCTCTGTTAGGCCAAACACTCATCGGGATGGGTCCTTCCATACTTAGCACAAAAAGGATATTTAAGCCTGTTACTCACACTGTTCTAGGACCTATACATAGAGGGCCTTTTCCCTTACTCCTGCTTATTTTGGGGCATGGGAGCACTAGTTGCTGAAGTCACTGGCATAGACGAACGACTCTAAAACTATGGGCGGTTCCCTCTATGGGACCTAGTCTGGCCATACTCATGCTTCTCGGATTTAGCTTTCTTGTTTCCCCTTACTCTATATCTCTCCCTTATCTTGTCGACCTCTATCTGTTGTGCATGCATCATCAGTCATGACAAATCCATATCCCTATTGAGCATAGCACTCCTACACTCTTTTAGCACTAAACCAGACACACCTGTCACGAACTTAATCATACTAGTTTGGGTGTCAGCAATTAAATTGGGAGCATACTTAGCTAATTGGTTGAACTTCAAGCAGTACTCCTTAACAGTCATGGAGCCCTATCTCAAGTTCATAAACTCCTCTATCTTCACTTCCCTCATCTCTAATGGGAAGAACTTGTCCAAGAACGCATCCTGGAACACCTGTCAAGTAATAGAGGAAACATCTTCCCCTTTATTATTCCTCCATGCAACAACGTAGTCATAAGCAATATCTTTCAGATGATAAGATGCTAACTCTACACTCCCTTCCTTAGAAATATGCATGAATTGGGTGATCTTCCTCACCTCCCCAAGATATAACTTCGGGTCCTCACAAGACTTAGACCTATAGAACTCTGGCAGATTCATCCGCATGAAATCATGGATCCTAGAAACAACTAATTTACCTCCCTGCTGATGCAAGACTATGGCCTAGTTATTTGCCTAGACATTTGCGGTGACTTCTTAGGCTAACGCTTAAAAGGCCGCCCAAAACTCAGCATGAGACATAGTCTCATTCAAGGGATCAACAGGTTGAGGCTGCTCGTTATTGTTTTTGTGGGCATTCACTCTTCAGGGAGGTATTTTCTTAAATAATAGAGCATGAATTAATAGCTAAGAGAGATAACTGTAAGCACAATAGATTCTAAATAAAAGAGATGACCTTTTCTTACAATGTTTTGTAGCCTCTTGCTCATAGATGTGGCGTGGTACACACTAATGATCAAGACTCAACGTAACGTAGCTTGTCAGACTCCCTAGGACTTTAAACCTTAGGCTCTGATACCAAGTTTGTAAAGTGCCAAAATCCCATCGCGAGACATCACACGGTGCTTAAGGCTACAAGTATCCCTAAGTTAACCCTTTGAGAATGTTACTAATTCTAATACTTTCTTAAGGATAAATAAGCTAAACAATGATACTTTATTGTATCAACTATTATTTGAAATAATTGGAAATAATGTCTGAATAGCAAAAATACTAATAATCTAGAACACAACTTCAACTGACAGTCTGGTCTGACAAAGCCTCTACTACTCAAACTGGAGAGCCATTGGGACAGACCCCCAACTGACTTGCAATGATCTGAACGTAAGACTCAAAACACTATGAAAGCGGAATAATTAAAATTATAGGTCCTCGAATCATGAGGACTCACCAACTATAGAATGTAGACAAGGCACTCAAAAATAACGATCACTACTGAGACTGAGAACCTGAACCTACATTATGATAAAATATAGCACATAGACGTATATGTTGATCCGCACTTTGGGAATGTACTGAGTATATGGGGGTATGCATTTACATAAAACAATATCAATACCCTTTAATAAAATTGTGCATGAAAATAGGAATGACTCACATGGCATGAATAAGTCTAAAATATAAAACTCATAAATCATAAATAGTAAAACATGTAACACAAATCTCGTTAGTCATTATACTTAGCTTTAAAATCTATACTCTCTTCTTATTCTCGGTACTTGAAGGCTAAAAGAAGCTTTAAACTATACTTTCAAACTCACGCTTTTATCTTGTGGAGAGTAAAACTTCTTTAAAACTTAAGGACTTAGAACTTTTAGGAGACTTTTAACACTTGGGAACTCTAGAACTCTTTTAGACTCGGGATACTTGGAACTCGGGAGTTTTTTCTAACCGACATAAACCATGTGAGCTACATAGAGTCCAATGTCTTGCCCACGTTAGGGAGAGCTGTTCTATCCTTGCCATTAGAGTAGAACCTCATCTTTAGTGATCATTATCCCAGCCTTGGGCCCATAAATCTCGAACCTACGGTGGCACGTAGTTCTGGGGTATGAGACCTTGGAATCATGCCTATATCAATACTAAATACTACTCCCATACTAAGCTCAGAACTATTAGGAAATCTACCTCGAAATAACTCAAGGGTCTATAATGAAGACTAAGACATATTTCTATTTGCTTTAAATCATACATAAAGTGGATTTCAACTCTATTATGACTGAAAGGCCAAATCTTACCCAATAATATCAAAGTACTCAATTAATGGGTGCTTATAGCACAAAAGTTCATAAAATTGCAAATCTCAAGTAGGGCGTAATGACCCATAATCAATTCTCAAGTTAACACTCATCAAAGTGCATACTAGATGTCATAAAGATTCATAAATCATATAGAAAATCTGGAATTTTCAATATTTTGCCTTAAAATCTCAACATACTCATGTACTTCAATTTCTAGAACACTGGAACTATTAAAATATCAAGGAATAACAACCTAAGGTATAAACCCATACTTAGATTTATAAATAAACAAATAAAATCATATATTCTCATAATTAAAACAACTTTTGGGCACAGGGACGAAAGAATTGTCCTTGTTCAAACCCCACATACCTTAGATTGTAAAATTGGATGAACAAGCTTTCTTGAGTCTCTTTTTGGAACTCTTGAGAGAGGGTTCTTGAAGCCTTTGATTTGGGAACCTGGAATCTTAACTAAATTTGTAAAATCTATAGTGAGTTCTTGAAGTTCGTGGAGAAGAAATTGAGTTTGCTCTTGAGGGAGAAAACCCTAGACCTTGATGTTTTTGATAGATATGAAGTTATTTGCTTCGTTCTGAATATATCTAAGTGTTAAAAGCGTGTCAAAAGTCCAAAATTCCTTTAAAAAATAAACGGCTTAAGAATATTGAATGGTATCTGTGATGGTCGGAGTGACGGTCCATCGCTAGTCCGATGGCCCATCGGATCGTCCGTCGCACGTTGGTCAGAAAAAGGCCACACTGCCTTGCTGCAACAGTCTTAGCAACGGTCCATCCCTAGCTTGATGGTCCATCGTCCTGGCCATCGTACTTGGGCCCGAAGCGAAAGTCACTACCTTGGTTGTGACGATTTAGACGACGGTCCGTTGCAAGCTCGATGGTCCGTCAACCTGCCCGTCGCACTTGGGCGATTCTGATAGCTTTTAGTAAAACGGTCATAACTTCTCACCCTGATACCAAATTTGTACGAAATTGGTATCGTTGGAAAGCTAGTTCAATTTCCCACATGATAAAAAAAGTCAAATTTTCGGAAAATTACATTTGGTTTAAACACTAATCACTTTGGAAGTCATTCCTAAATCTTTTAGAGACGGAAAAAGGCTTCAATTTACATGCTCTAAAGGCTTAGACTACGAGGGAATTTTACAGGGTCTTATAGATAAACAATGCACATACGAAGGAAAACATCCTTCTTGCGCACAAATAACACGTGAGAACACCAAGGAGACACACTAAGATAGATAAAACCTTTATCTAATAAGTCTTTCAATTTCTCCTTAAGGTTTTTTAGCTCCATCAGAGCCATTCTATAAGGAGGGATAGAAATCAGACGAGTGTTTGGAGCAAGGTAAATCCCAAAATCAATTTCCCTATCAGGAGGTATACTAGGAAGATCAACAGGAAACACTTTGGGGAACTTATTAACTACGAATATATATTCTAGAGAAGGCTCTTTTGAGTTAGAATCTTTAAATTAGACCAAATGATTTAAACACCCCTTAGAGATCAACCTTTGAAATTTAAGATAAGAAATGAATATCCTCTTAGGCACCAGGGAACCACATTCCCATACAATGACCGACTCATTAGGGAATTTAAGCATGACCCTATGGGTCCAACAATCTAAGGAAGCGTAGCACGAGCACAACCAATCCATCCCCAGAATAACATCAAAATTGACTATGTCCAACTCTATTAAGTCTACAAGAGTTTATCTACCACTAAAATATACCATACCCCCTTATAGACCCTTTTAACAACAATAGAGTCTCCTATCGGGGTAGAAATAGAAAAAAAAAACTAACAGACTCTCTAGACCAAAACCAAGATGCACAGCCACATATGGGGTCATATAATAAAGAGTAGACCCTAGATCAAGCAAACAATACACATCTTAGGAGAAAAGTTTCAACATACCCTTGACCACATCAAGAGATACCTCAGAATCCTAGCGAGTAGTAAGTTCATACAAGTGGGTTTGGCCAGCGCCGGTGCTAGAAACAAAAACAAAAGCAGAAATAGCACCCTTCGGTGCGGTAGCAGATGAAGTAGCAATAGCAACCCTATTTTCTTAAGAATATTCTAGAGAGGGAACTCACGCTGCATGTGCTGAATCTGACCAATTCTTAAATATCTGTTCTGCCCCTACTTACACTAACCGCGATGAATCTAACCAAAGAATTGGCAAGAAGGGTGGGGTAGAGCAGACTAAGCACCACTAGCCTGGAATTGGGCACCCTGTGCCCGGGACTCTCCACTAAACTAAGACCAACAATTTCCCAATAACTCTGGGTAAAAGAGAGAACACTAGCCGAGGAGAAAGAACCCGAACTCCCCCACTTCTTCCGTGGCCATTTGCCACCATCTCTCCCACTTGGCATGAAAGGCCTAAATTTCTTCCCTTGCTTTTCAGTAAACTCAACTTGCTTCTTTTTCTCTTCTTCCACTTTTTGCATATACACAATAAACCTAGAGATATCCATGTTTTCAATCAACACCCTTAACTTAGAACATTTGTATGTTCTTAGGCAACACAACATAACACAATAAAAAAACATGATGATTAATTAGAAGGTTCTAAGCTATTCAAGACAGTCAATCAACACTTTAAGCTCAAATCACAACAGCCCCTTCTATCTCACTTTTCAAAACCAACTGTGTATAAACATAAAGTATAACAATATGACACAATGGGATCAAGGTATGACACTACATTAGCAACAGACAACCATGCATATGTACGTGTTATAGTGCTCAAACACATAGACAACTAGCAATATGACTCACGTGCCCTCATAACAAAGATGTTTCTCTCACTCATATGAAATAATGCATGTTAATGTAGGTATAGTCAAGAGACACTCACACTCAGAATAAAAGTTCCAATCAATGTGCATCAAATACCATAGGATTGCCCTTATTTTCTTTACCTTAGCATTCATACAGTCAAGTTAGGATATCTATAGGACTTTTCTTGACTTGTAATATAGGCTTGGGGATCTGGTATATCACATATGGACATATCAATACTACGCCTCCTTGGCACTACACTAACCTTTAGGTCTCACTTATTAGCCAACTTTCTTTTTATTCAACCTTTGTTTCTCCCTTTTTATTTTTATTGCACATTTAGGCTGGGTGTGGTCTTTTATTCTTTCTTTTTCACTTTTTCACAATTTTCTTTTCTTTTTTTTTATTTTTTGTGCTACCACACCCAGTGCTACTTACTTTTCTCTTATTTTACCCTTTTATAGACCCATTTACATTGCACACCTCTATGATAGCCACTCTTAACTTAGGTGATTTGCCTGAGTTGAGGTACATAATGTCCAAGGAGGACTGGGCCAAATATTTATTGCAACACAAATAGGAAGGTGAAGGGTGAAATAATAAAAATAGGCTATAAGGCTTAAAATTGGGATAAAGGGATACTATTTCACATTGGGAAGGTCATTTATGCTAAAAGTGGTTTAAAATAAAAAATGGTCTATAATCCTTTCCTAACCGACTATCCTACAATCCTGGCAAGACTAATCGTTCAAGTTCTAAATTTAACATACAAAGAAAATAAAGTAGCATCTCACACACACATGTAATAGGGTTAATATTACAAACTACTACTTATCTAGTTCATGGAACTGTTAGCAAGTGATTATCATGTCCCTAATCCTAATTCCATAACAAGATCCATAATGTTCACACATATAAACATTCACGCAGTTCTAATATTTTGAAGAGGTGTCCTTTTTCTCAAAAATTAATAAAAAACATGACAACTGCCCTAAACACTTAAAAATCTCCTAATTACACAAAAACACAACACAATACAAAACAAAACACTATACGACATGATTTTAGCCTAGACATATCTAAAATAATACTATGATCAATAGGAAAAAAACTCAACAATAAAAACACGTAGCAACTAAGGTATGCCCCGCCCCGAGCTAAAAATTATACACTATCACCAATGCACTAAAATAATATAAAATAAAGGGAATAAGGACATAACAGAGATACACTAGGTATCTGGATCATGACCATACCCAGATGGGGGCATATCAACTAACGAAGGTGGTGGTGGTGGCGGTACACTACTAGAAGATTCACCCACTGCTATATCTATACGCCTCTGTGTAACACCCTCAAAATTTTAGGAATTTTATTTTCAGCCTTCTCGTGCATGAAATATTAATTTTTGACTCAAATTATGTTTGGGATGTTAAAAGGGTAACCCAAAAGAGTTTTGGAATTTTTGGATAGGGCTTAGGGTAGTTTCAGGTCACGAAGGCCGTGAGCCTCCATGATAGCCCCAAGTTACGAAGGATAATCTCCACTATAGGGTTTATGTCATGGTGTCTAGACCTTTGGGATAAGGTCCGTGGCATGAAACTTTGTTATTTTGTGGCTGTTTTGTTTAATTAAAAGGGGATAAGGAGAAATAAGGTCCTTTGACATATAAACAAACCTTAGGAACTATATAAAATAATTCTCTTAAGTTTTTACAATGCTAAGGCTATTGCTTTACTCCCAAAGTCCCCTCTCTCAAATTTCCCTTTTCAAGAAAGGCTAGGGTTCAAAAAGATGATCATCTAGGGTCCTAAGGGTGTTGTTTTATGTAAGTTCTTGACAATTAAGGCATGTGTCTCTTTCCCTAGAATTTATATTTTCTCAATGGCATAAATTGATTATTAATGCATGGTTTTTATATGGGTTTTGACATTGTAGAGGGTTTTTGACATGATTGGTCATTAAATTGATTTTCCATGGTTTATTATGCAATATTGATGTTTTATTATTGATTTTAAAAATTGCGGGGTGCATGTGAATGGTGAATAAATTAAGGGGTCATGTGTAAATGCTAATTTAATGATTTTGCCTTTATATATGGTTTGAAAAAAATATACCCTCAACCTATTTGTGAAATTGACAATAAATATGATTATGTCACATAGTTCAAATTGCTCACTTGTACTAATGCATTGACACAAAAAGATTAATGGAGAGTATAAATGCTTTCTTTGAAAGGAATTGGTGGACATGGATTGATTTTGAATTTAAACCTTAGGGTTTGGTTGGTTAAATAGATTTGAGTCCCGAATGGTAAATTACTTGGAGGTTATTTAAGACGATAGGTTAGAGTTCCGTTGGCTAAATAATTGATAATGACATGATGATATTAGCTTGCAAGTAAAGTTAGTATGACGATACCAATGGGTTTTCTTAATGCATAACTGGTTTAATAATATGGGTATTTGCATTAAATGTTTTAATAGGGATTATAAAAGGGTTGTGTAGATAACCATGGAAGGTGGAGGTACTGAGGGGAAAATATTGGAAACCGTGCTAGCCAATGTGAGGGTCGATATGGCTTGGGGTTAGAGTCACTTTTTATGCTTATTACCAGGTGGTTTGAGTCCATCTTATTATATGATTGGGAGGTTTGAGTCTCTATCTTAGACTACATGATTGAGTTCTCAAGTCACCTTAGTATATGATTGGAAGGTTCGAGTCTTTTTTGCATATATATGAGATTATTCTCCAATTCATGTAGATATACACACTAGGGCCTAACCAAGGTGTGTGTAATGAACCTTTCGGTCATTATTTATATTTTTGCTTATTTTTACTATTTGAGCTTGTCTAAAGCTACCCTAAGTTATTTATGACTTTTTGGGACTGACAGTTTGATTACCGGGCAGTTCATTTGGTTTTTAGAGCCAATCTCTATTTAGAAGTCTTCACTGGTTCAAAATGGCCACCTGGTAAGAAATTTAGTGAAAAAATCTCAGATGCAAATTTTGACTACACCAGCATCTCCGGAATATCAATTTTAGGCAAGGTAGACCTTAGTTTGCATTTTGATGCATCCGAGCTTATTTTTACCTATTGGTTAGAAAGTTAAAAATTTGAAAGTTTAGGTGTGGGACCCATATTTGGTCGAAACAACAATGGTTTACAAAACTGACTTTTCTAACACGTCCGGTGCATCAAATTTAGTGTGGTTTTATATTTATTTATGAAAATTAGATTTCAAATGAATCCCGAGGTATCATTGGAAACTTGGAAAATTTCTAAGTTATTCTGGTTCTGGTGCGATGATGATCACAACACAACAATCATGGATCATATCTTGGTGACCGCAATATCTTTTTGCTTGGGGATCTATAAATAGACTGCATGATCGCGATTTTGGTTATTTTCTCTTTACCCTTGAGAGCTTAAAACCCCAAATGTGTATAAAAGCTCCAAATTGATCATGATGGGTGACTTAGGAGCTTGTTTATAATCTATTATCATGAATATCTTTGAATTTAAGGCAAAGAATCCTTTAAATTCGTGGTTGAATTTCTTAGTTTGGACCCAAAATCCCAAATTCATTTAATGCTTCATTTTAGTCCAAAGTTTGATTTGTTTTCACCTATTTATTGAGGGTTATGATTCCTTGTTCATGTATGAACATTTGGTTGACCTCAGAAAATGCATTTTTCATATGTGAGACCTACTTAGGATTTTTGGTGTCATTTTTAGACCCAAAGTATAATAGTGTAATATGAGTATCATTTGACTCATATTGAATAGTAGATTAAGATTTTGATAGCGTGATGTTATTTTGGGGATTATTTAGTAAAGATGAGCATGTGGAGCTTGATGTGAGGTTTTATGGTTCGACTTTGAGGTAGTCTTCTATCTACTCTTCTTCATAAATGATGTGTGATATATATTGTTGTGAATGTGAATGTTAAGATTGATTATAGATAGAATAAGTTAGCCTTGAATGTTGATGTTTGGGGATTAGATGAGGGTTTTGGACCAATAAGATGGTATGTTTATAGCCTTTTAGAATCCTATTGCATTCTCTCTAGTTTAGATTAATTTGTAGCTTGTATGTGATATAATTCTAGGTTTGGGATGTGGTTTTAGCATAGGAAACATGATTAGAACATTTAATCTTATTGGAATAATATGGTCATCTTGAAATCCTAATTTGGGTTGAATTGGCATAAATGCCCTTGTTTCTAGATGAAGTTCCTATCTTAGAATTGACTATGGCTTTTTTATATTTAGAATTTGAAATAGATACAGGCTAGTTGGGGCATAGTTTGCCTAAATATGGAAATTAAGGATTAGAAGTGGGATTGCCCGGTCCACTTATGCCAAAACTTGTGTTAGCCTCGTGGATTTAGTTGCAGATGTTAGACATAGTTGAGACTAGTAAACCTTAGTATAAGGTTACTTCTTGACTTATTAATTTGTCATGATATTCCCTGGATTTTGACTTTGTGAGTTATGGGTATGTTTCCCTTATAAAAATAATAACGGGCCTTTAGAGATGCTATTTTCTCTTAGACATTATTTTGGGCCTTTGGAGATATTGTTTCCTGTTACACTTCATATTTGGCCTATAGAGGTGCTAATCTCTCATAGACATGACATTGGGTCCTTACAGATGTTATTCCTTTTTGTTATGTTATCTTGACCCTCATAAATATTATTTCTTCTTAATGGTTATTATTGACCTATAGAGATAATATTCCTCTTTGTTATGAGACATGGCCTAATGATATGTTATATCTCTTGGATGTAAGATGCCTTACTTATATTATGCCTCCTTGAAGTAAGATGCCTCCTATGTATGAGATGACTATAGATATGCTTTATGGATTATAGAGATGCTAAGCCTCGTGAGTATTCTATGGCTTGTATAAACGAGGTAGTTTATATACAAGATTATCAATATGAGTTTCAGATATGTATACGGGCCTAAGGTCATGATGATGATGTTGTAATTATTTCGGACATATTATTGGGCCAAGGGCTATGTTATGATATCGGTTGGATATTTAAAAGTATTTATCCTTGTAAGGGATACGGTTGTAGAATATGGATACATATATGTTTATGTTGCACATGATTTTATTGACTTAATACTGGTGATGGTATGCATAGATTTGGTACATTTATGATTATTATATCGGTATTGATGTGATCCTAGCAAAAATACGACCATATCACTATTTTCCCTAAAAGAGGTTTAAAACCCACTTTTCACCTAATTAGTGAATTTTTTCTCTATAATAATTGCTAACTAAATGAAATATTCATACATATAATATAGGTTAAAAATATTGTTTTAAATATTAATCAATGCAAATTTTGATCCATGATTTGATACTATTACTTACTCCAGTCGTGAGATATTTTGACTCTTTCTACACCTTTATAATGATTTAGTACCCATGATTATTTTGGGCAATAGACTTATAAATTTTGCTTTTCATTTAGCCATGGCTTGAGCTCGTGCACTGATTATATATCTATAATTATATGTGTATTAATATTTATGATTATGTTGATGCCCAACAAGGTCAGAGGATACTATTGTGATAATATTGATACTCGATTTGAGTTTGGATGATACTATTATGATAATATATTGATCCCCAATTTGAGTCCAAAGGATACTAAGTATGAAATATATTGATACTGGTTTATGTCCGAAGGATACTATTGTGATGATATATTGATACCTAGTTTAAGTTTGAAGGTTGAGTACAATAATGATGATGGTTATGATGACAAGATTATGATATTGATTGTCTACCTTGCATTTTTTCTTGTATGTGTATAACCTTTTACAAGTATGCACCTATGTCTATCAGCTGGTATATGATGTTTTCATAGATATGGGTGAGGGATATGTCTTGTATTATTGTATGTTGATTGAACCTTTTAAGCCTGGGGCTGTGGGGGTGCACATAGGCTCGGCTATGTATTAGGTTTTTCGGTGTTGTCGATTATTTGCTCTGTATATTGATATTGTTATTACTATTGTTATGATCATTATTATGGCTAGATTATGTCAGATTATTCATTGATCCAGTAACGAGATTTGAGGTATGTTTTCAGCCACTTCTATCATATGATTGCATTATTATGCATGATTATTTCATGTCTATCCATGTTTATTAGAAACCCTAAATATGATAGAATTAAATCATGATAGGATTATAATGAGGTCTTAGAATGAGGATATTATGATCTAGGTCATTCTTTGAGGAGACCTCATGTTTATATGTATATATATAATATATATATCTAGTTATATGTGGCTATGATACTACCGTATATCCCTTCATTCATTTCTTCATATGGTATATTCGTTCCTTGACCTTTTATATTATTCTATGTTCTTCTTTCTCTCTTTATTCATATAGTGGATAGGGATATACGGTATAGTGTTAAGATTCCTCAGTAAGGATGAAATAAGATAATGCACCCTTGTTACTTATTTAGCCTTATTATGTTGGTCTATTAGACATGTACAAGATAGTTGTCCCTTATTATCTCATTAGATTGTTATATGATTTTTGGACTCTTGGGTTTTGTTTCCATTTTGTTTATATGTGGTATATATCTTCTTTATCTTGGAGCTCAGTTGGTAGTTACCTACTAAGTACCATTCTTTTGGTACTCATCTACACTTCTGCAGCCTGTAGATCATAGTACGAGTTATCACCGTTGATATGTGCGTCATACGGAGAAGCCTTGGTTCAGAGACTTAGAGTGAGCTCCTGATGTTTGGAGTATCACTTATCTGACTATAGTGTATTGGATAGTCTCTATATTGTGTTCAGAGATAAGTTGGATCAGTGTATTTCCCATGATATTTTACATTTGTACTCTTATTATTTTACAAGCTCTTGTACTGATACTACTAGGTTTTAGGATTTTATTATGTATTGTTCTTTACTTTATTTTTCTGCATTCTTCTCCTTATACTATTGTGTAGTCTGTTACTAGCCATTATGGACTACGAGCTTGGCTTGCCTACTAGAGGGTTATGGTAGGCGCTATCATAACTCAAGGAAATTAGGTCATGAAAAATTGGTATTAGAGCTTAGGTTTTGCCAGAGGGTTAGAACAAGAGATAAGAGTTAGTAGATTCCCATGGATCGGTGCGAAGACTTCCGTATGGGAGGCTATAATATGATTTTAGAAAATTTACTTCTTGACTCTTTATCGTGTGTCCACATTCCTGTGAACCTTAAACATATTCTTTGACTCTATTTTATCCCTAATAAATGATAAAAGATGGGTGATGATGAGGACAGATAGGAATGAGACTTCAGTATGCATTTCTAGAGTTTTAGCACAACGTGGAACCAATGAGTCAGAGATGGATATCAAAGGCCTTTAGTGTCAGCAAAAGGATTTTGGGGTTAGCTTAGGCTCTAGTTAAGATCATGACTACTTTATCATTTGAGGTTCAATATTAGGAATTTGAGTTATGTTGTAGATTTCTCCCAACCATGGATGACGATTGATTCATCGAGTAGTTCTCAGACTAGAGATAGGTCTATTGGTGTTAATCAGGGTTCCTTACAAATTTTTAGTATGATAATGGATTTCTTATATGGTCGAGACATTTTCTTATGCCATATCCTTCTAAGATGGACATTGGTGCGTGGATGTGTTAGTAGTATTGTCAGTTTATTTGGCATCTGAGCACTAGATAACAACTAGATCTTCCTTCTCTCAGGATGTTGATTATTAGAGGACCATATAGAGCACAAGTATTGATACTTATGAAAATAGAGGCAAGAGGCATGCCATTAGTATAGTGCTATTGGTATTTTATCGGGGTGTAAGGGTTGTACCGGTAGAGTTCAACTTCACCTATATCCCATCAACTCTATGGAGAGAGTATTCCATGCTATGAATAGTTCTTAGGTTAGTCATGATGGTCATAGTGGATAAATTCCCCATCAAACTTGAAGAGTGTGGTATAGTTCTTCGGGCTATGGCGACCATTCTGAATTATGAGGGGCAGTATCTCAAAGTATTCTAGGATCTTGGTTTGGTTATGTCATGATGAGACACTGGTTCGGAGAATGCCCCAGATATGAGTTAGTTGATCAGCCAGGGTTAGCACGTATTTTCCCTACCATCCTGGAGTTCTTGAGACAAGCTATGATTGTGGTGAAATGGACATAATTCTAGAGATTTCTCTTAGCGTCAGTTAGTCATCCATTTGGGCCCAGTTTGTGTCTCACTATGTTAGTGCTTTAAGAATTTGCTACAACTGCAGAGAGATCGACTACTAGTTTAGAGGGTGTCCCCAGCAGGGGATTTCTAGTCATTGAGCTCATTTAGATTAGCCCGTGATGTTGTGACACCTTCAGTTAGAGATAGTGCACTTGACACCTCAGTTAATGATTTAGTTGGTCGGTCTGAGTTGTACCTATTCAGATTTATTTTCCCTATCCCCATTAGATATATGATTGAGGATGTCACCATAATTGGTGTACTTTTATTTTTTGCATCTATCTTTTATTATGTGTATTGGAGTTTTTCATACCCATTGATAATTATAAGACTTGATGAGTTCATATTAATTATTTTGTGCCTTGTTATTGAATTCATGATTATATGACTACTCTTGTGGTTTATTTCCTTTAGTAGTGGATAGTGTAGATCTGCACTAATAATTTCTATAAATATAGCATGTGGGTTTGAGTCTCATTTACCTTGGCACATTTGCCTTATTGTAGCCCTTGAGTGGTACATGATATTGATGTTTACTTTGGTATCACCTATTTATTATGTTGATATTGATATCATTGTTGCTATTTCTACAACTGCTTGAGGTTATTGATATTACTTGATATTATTGCTTGATGAAACTGATCCTCACTGGCTAGCTATATAGACTAGTGTTATTTAGTTATACTTTCATTATCTTGTGATATTATTTGATGGTTTAAATAATATATAACCTAACTTGATGAATTTCCCCCCTCAGCATTGTGAAGTTGATTGTGTTCCTTCTTGGTTAGCTATATTATATTGATTTAGGGATGTATTATGATATCGAAGGAAAGTTTACCTTCTGTGGTGCCAATATGATTCTAGGGTCGACGATGTAGTTGTATCACTCATTCTTGAGTTTGAGACCCTTAAACTTGCCTCCTGAGTTGCAAAGCTTTTTGCTTTTGTTATCATTTTCTATATAGCCTGTATATGAGATTAACTTATTTGAGGTCATTCTTCGATTATGGCTATTTCATCACTTGATAGTGGTTTTGAGATTGAGGTGTCGTGGATTCATCTTATAGGGTTGTTGGGTTTTTTCCTTTATGAGGGGTTGCCTCTGTTATTAGTGTAGGGATGGGATGCTTCATTCTCACCGTGATGTGATTTTGACTCCCACAGAGTTAGGGAGATAAAGGCAGGTGGACTTTCCTGTGATTCCTTCTAAAGTTTGCAAATTAGAAATTCTTCATCTTGAGTTTTTGATTTTTGATGGTGGTCTTGACTTTGACCTTGGTTTTGAGATTGATATATTTCTTCTACAATGATGTTATTCTTGGATGGATCGAGTGGTGATTGTCATACTTGGGTGGATTTGGAAAATCCCTATTTTAGAGTTTGTTTGGCCTAATGAGGCTTGGTAGAGTGATTTTCCTCGATGATACATACCTGTGGCTATTCTTTGCCTAGATAGAGTGTTGGATTAATTAGTCTTTGACTTAAGTTGTATTTCCTTAAGTTGATAAGTTTTTGCCTTTATTAGTGTAGATTGCATTCTTTTCCTGTGGTTTACCCTTTGGCATGATTTCTAATTTGAGATAATATTTTGTGCCCTCTAGCTGATATAGAGTTAGTTTCTTGCATTTTCAGTCGATGGTTATTCCTATGGTGATTTTTGTTCTTCAGATATGTCTAGATTGTGGTTTGGTATAATTTATCTTAGATATTCTGAATTTGGACACTAAAGTCGATTTGAGATAGTTGACATTGATATAGCCTTATTGGCTCAGCTTTCAATTTGATGCTTCGGAATGGCGATTTGGAAATGTGATGAATTTGGGGTATTAGTGCCCACCAGTTTTTAGTTTGAGTTTAGGTAGTTGAGATCGAACGATTCAGCCTCGATATTGAGATTTTAGCTTGGTGTTGTAGAGCATGTGTGCAGCCTTCATTTTAGACTATTGCTTGTTAAATTTTTTTTCTATAGGATGATTGAGCCTACTCCATGGTTTCCTATTTGGTCTTCTCAATTTCGGATGGATTATAGTTGATAAGTGTTCAGATGATAGCCCATGTACTCGGTTTTAGTTCTTTTAGTTTGACCTCGAGTCCCCAATTTTCTTCAAAAATTTCTTATGAAAAACTTGAGTTAGATTTAGTAAGGTTTCATTCTTGGTTGATGGGACATCTTGGAGATAGTTATTCAGTGATGAGTAGTTATACTTTGGACTCTGAGATTTCAGTTGATTTTCATTCGGACTAGTTGTAGCATTAGCATGGATTGTATTTCGTGGTTATCTCTATTTATGTGACAGACAACACCTTATGAGCTCATTCTCATGTTTGCCTTATGGACTTTCAGCGGATGAGTTTCAGTTCTTTGAGTTCTATATGATGAGACTGTGTGGATGAGACTTAAGTGATTTTACCTCCTTGGTTGGAGGGAATAACAGGTGCAAAATGATAAAAGAAGGGTATAAGGCTTGGGTTAATTTATGCTTATATCAAGATGGTATCAGTGTATTGTGGTTCAATTTGTGTGCATCAGTCTTTTAAGATCAATTGGTGGCTGTTTGGAAGCAAAGTGAGGGTGTTGGTTGAAAAAGGGATATCTGTAGGAAAATCCCTTAGAAGCATTTTCTCTTCACTGAGGTTATTAGGGAAGTCATGCTTAGAGCATGCAGGTGCAGTAACTAATCCCTTTGAGCTTATGAGGTTCTTCCTATCCATTGACTTTCAAGAATGAAAGTCCTTTTAGTAGTGGATATTGTAATGATCCTTCAGATCATTTTCTATATTTTTGATTATTTTTTCCGTTTGAGCTTCTCCATAGCTATCGAATGTCATTTATGACTTGCTAGGACTGAGGTTCGATTGCCAGACAGTTTATTTGGTTATTAGAGCCAATTCCCTATTTAAAAGTCTTTGCTGGTTCTAAATGGACAATAGGCAAAAACTTTAGTAAAATAATCTCATATGAGAATTTTGATTGCGCCCGCAGCTCCAGAATATCGATTTTAGGCTAGCCAGACCTTTCATTAGGTCTCGATGCATTTGAGCTCATTTCTACCTATCAGTCAGAAAGTTGAAAATTTTAAAGTTTAGGTGTGGACCCACATTTGGTTGAAACAACCTCGAATTGAAAATCCAACTTTTCCAATACGTCTGGAGCATCGAATTTAGTACGGTTACATATTTCATTTACAAAAATCAGATTCCAAATGAATCCCGAGGAATCTTTGGAAACTTGGAAAGTTTTCAAGTTGGTTAGTTTTGGTGCGACTGCGATCACGACAAGGAGGATGGAGATCGTGGCACGATGATTATGGAAAGGCCACGACGATCGAGGTATCATGATAATGACCTGCATCTCGGCGATTGAGGCATCTCTTTGCCTGGGGTTTATAAATAAACTGCATGGTCATAATTTGGGTCATTTTCTCTTTACCCTTGATAGTTTAAAACCCTAAATGGGTATAATAACTCAAAATTGATCACGGTGGGTGACTTGGGAGCTTTTTTATCATCTATTATCGCAAATATCTTCGAATTTAAGGTTAGAATCCTCTGAATTCATGGTTGAATTTCTTAGTTTGGACCCTAATCCCCAAATTCATTTAGGGCTTTATTTTAGCCAAAAGTTTGCTTTGTTTTCAACCATTTCTTGAGGGTTATAATTCCTTGTTCGTGTATGAATATTGGGTTGACCTCAGAAACATATTTTTTGTATATGGGACCCACTTGGGGGTTTAGGTCTCATTTTTGAACTCGAGGCACAATAGTGCAATATGGGTATCATTAAACTTGTATTGATGAGTAGATTATGATTTTGATAGTGTGATGAAAATTTAGGGATTGTGAAGTGAAGACGAGCATGTGGAGATTGATATGAGGTTTTGCGGTTTGGCTTTGAGGTAGGCTTCTGCCTACCCTTCTTCAGAAATGATGTATGATATATATTGCATGTGAATGTTAAGATTTAATATGGATAGAATGACTTATCCTTGGTTATTGATGTTTGGGAATTAGATGAGGGTTTTGGACTCATAAGATGGTATGTTTATAACCTTTTATAATCTAATCTCCTTCTCCCCATTTTGGATTAATTTGTAGAATGGATGCGATATAATGCTATGTTTGGGATGTGGTTTTAGCATTGGAAAAATCATTAGTACATTAAATTTTATTAGAATAATATGGTGATCTTGAAATCCTAATTTGGGTAGAATTAGCATAAATGCCCTTGTTTCTAGACGAAAGTCCTATCTTAGAATTGGTTATGGCATCCTTGACATCTAGAAGTTAAACTAGATACCTTAGACTAGATGAGGCATAGTTTTCCTAAATATGGAAATTGAGGATTAGAAATGGGATTACCCGGCCCACTTAGGCCAAGACTTGTATTAGCCTTGTGGACTTAGTTGTGGATGTTAGACAAAGTTGAGACTAGTAAACCTTAGTATAAGGTTACTTCATGACTTGCTAAGTTGTAATGATGTTTCCCGGATTGTGACTTATGATTTATGGGTATGTTTCGCTTATAGAAATGATAACGGGCCTTTGGAGATGCTATTTCCTCTTAGACGTTATTTTGGGCCTTTAAAGATATTTTTTCCTCTTAGAATTCATATTTGGCCCATAGAGGTGCTAATTCCTCATAGACATAATGTTGGGTCCTTAGAGATTTTATTTTATTAATATATTTTATCCGGTCCCTCATAAATATTATTTCTTCTTAAATGTGATAATTGGCCAATAGAGATGATATTCCTCTTAATTATGATTCATAGCCTAATGATATGTTATATCTCTTGGATGTGATATGCCTTACTTATATTATGCCTCCTAGAAGTGAGATGCCTCCTCTGTGTGAGATGAGTATAGGTATGCTTTATGGCTTATAGAGATGCTAAGCTTTGTGAGTACACTATGGCTTTTAAATGTGAGGTAGTTTATATACATAATTATTGATATGATTTTCAGATATGTATATGGTCGTAAGGCCGTGATAATGATGTTGTGATTATTATGGAAATATTATTGGATCAACGGTTGTGTTATGATATTGGTTGGATATTCGGGAAGTATTTATCCTTGTAAGGGATAGGGTTGTAGAATATGGATATATATATGTTTATGCTGTTCACGATTTCATTGACTGAATACTAGTGATGGCATGCATAGATTCGATACATTCATGATTATTATATTTGTATTGATATGATCCTACCAGAAATATGACCTTATCACTATTTTTCTAAATGAGGTTTAAAACCTACTTTTTAACTTAATAGTGAATTTCTTTGTTATAATAATTTCTAACAATATAAAATATTCATACATATAAAAAAGGTTAAAAATATTGTTTTAAAGATTGACCGATTAGGATTCTAGTCTATGAATTGACACTATTACTTACTCCGATCGTGAGATATTTTGACTCTTTCTACACTTTAATAATGATTTAGTCTCGAAGATCATTTCGAGAAACATACTTACATATTTTACACTTCTTTTAGCCACATCTTGAGATCGTACACCTATTAAATGTTTATACATATATGTGTATTGATGTTTATGATTATATTGATGCCCGACAAGGATGAACGATAATATTGTGATTATATATTAATACCCAATTTGAGTTTGGGGGATACTGTTATGATAATATATTGATACTCGATTCAAGTTCGAAGGTTACTATTGTGATAATATATTGATACAAGTTGTGTCTGAAGGATACTATTGTGATGATATATTGATACCTAATTCGAGTACGGAGGTTGAGTACAATGATGATGATGATGGTTATGATGACAAGATTGTGATGTTGATTGTATACCTTGCATTTCTTCTTGCATGCGTATCGCCTATCACAAATATGCGCCTATCTCTATCAGTTGGTATAGGACGGTTTCATAGATATGAGCGAGGGATATATCTTGTATTGTTGTATATTGATTGAACCTTCTGAGCCTAGGGCGGTAGGGGTACACATAGGCTCGGCTAGATATTTGGTTATTCGGAGTTCCTGAATATTCACTCTGTATATTGATATTATTATTACCATTGTTATGATCATTATTATGGCTAGCTGATGACGGATTGGTCATTGGTCCAATATCGAGATTTGAGGTATGTTTTCAGCCTCTTCTATCATATGATTGCATTATTATGCATGATTATTTCATGTTTAGCCATGTGGATAGAAACCCTAAATATTATAGAATTGAATCATGATAGGATTATAATGAGGTCTTAGAATGAGGATATGATGATCTAGGTTATTATTTGAGGTGACCTCATGTTTATATGTATATATATATATATATATATATATATATATATAGCTATATATGGCAATGATACTACTGTATATCCCTTTCTTCATTTGTTCATAGGGTATATTCGTTCCTGACCTTGTATATTATTCGATGTTGTTCTTTTTCTCTTTATTCGTATAGTGGATATGGCTATATGGTATAGTTTTGAGATTCCTAAGTAAGGCTAAAATAAGAGAGTGCACCCTTGTTACTTACTTAGCCTTATTATGTTGGCTTATTGGACATGTACAGTATAGTTGTCCCTTATTATCTTATCGTCTTGTTATATGATTTCTGGACTATTGGATGTAGTTTCCATTTTGTTTATATGTTGTATATATCTACTTTATCTTGGAGCTCAATTGGTAGTTGCTTTATGAGTGCCATTTATTTGGTACTCACACTACGCTTCTGGAGCCTGCAGATCATAGTACGGGTTATCACCGTTGATGTGTGCGTCGTGTAAAATAGCCATAGTTCAGAGACTTAAAGTGAGCTCCTGACTTTCAGAGCATCACTTATCTCTCACTTAGGGGTGGCAAACGGGCGAATTGGATTTGATTTGGACAGGTTAAATATGGAGCAAGCAAAAATGGTTTGGATTACAATCCGTCCATATAAAAATGGGTAAATATGAATTTGGTCAAATATGGATTGGGTAAAAATGGTTTCAACCCACTTTAACTCCTAAGTCAAAAACTTAAAACTTCTATATCATATCAACTTGACTTTTTTTCCATTCCTTTTTTTTTTAGTTTTTTCTTTTTAGTTTTTTTTGTCTCTCTTTTATATGTAGTCTCTAGCTTTCTTTTTTTTTTTTCATTTTTGTTATCTCTTTTTTTTTCTCTTCTATCTGTACCCTCTACCCTTTGTTTCTCTTTCTTTTTTCTTTTTTTTTCTTTTCCTTTTTAGTCTTTTTTTTTCTATTGTTTATTTTTTCGTCTTTACTTCTTTCTCATTTTTTCTTTTTTGACTGTATTTTATGTTATATATTTTTTTTATTTTCGAAGAACATGGTTAAGTAGAGTATAAATTAGGGATGATGGTTAAAATATCGTAACCACTCAGTATATTTGTTTTCACCATCATCTTTTTTCTTTTTCCTTTTCTCCTTTTTTATTATTTTTGATTTTTGATTTTTTTTGTATTTTTTTCTTCAATTCTTTCTTTACGCTTTTTTCTCTCTTCTATATCTAACTTCTACCTCTCTTTTTATTTTTTTTATTTTTTATATTTTTGTTTTCCTTTTTTTTATGATAACGAAAATACTATAAGCGCATACTGATTTATATTCACCAAACATTTATAATTTGAGGGTTATGTGGATCCTCAGCCATATATATTTTAGTCTCAAGAAAATACAATTAATTCATACATTTTTTTTTAATTTTTTCATCCGATGTCCGGTGCCTTCATTGGAGCCCCGACTAATTCGGATCGGGCGTTGCAGGGCCCATTAAGGTGGCAACGCTCCCAACAAATTTTTCTCCATAACCAGAGTTGTACCCTAAACCTCTGGTTAAGGGTGGAGCAGCCCCATCCATTGCACCACAACCCATGTTGATTTTAATTCATATACTTATTTGTATATAAATACAAATGATAAATTGCACATATTGACAACTAAACTATTCAAATACAAATATAAATTTATTTGAAATATATAGTATAATACAAATAAATTTAAAGTAAAAAAATATAAAATGCAATGACAAAAAAAATGAGGAAAAGAATATTAAAAAATAAGAAAAATGATGAATCAAAAATGAAAAAGGGGGAAACGAAAATACAAAAAAAAAGAATGCAAAGAAATAAAATTGAAAAAGAAAAAATGATGAAAAATAAAAAAGAAAAAAGGTGTAAGAAACGAGTAAAAAATGAAAAAGAAAACAAAGTAAATTAAAGGAAAAAAGAAAGAAAAAAAAAGAAAGAGAAATAAAAGATAGAAAAAAATAATATTAAAGGAATGAGACTATGGATTATAATTAATTGATAAGAGATGTTATGAATTATATAGGCTAAATGGGATAATTAGAAGCTTATATTTATTAACCCATGTAGGTCTCAAGCGAATACGAATGATGAAATAAGAATGAAAAAGGGGAAAGCAAAAATAAAAAGAATACAAAGAAAAAAGAAATAAAAATAAAAAATAGATGAAAAAATGTGAAAGAAAAAAAGAAATTATAAGGAATGAGTAAATATTCTTTTCCTAGGTGGGTGATCTCTGTGTTTAAATAAGTACCCATATTTTACCTATTTTGTCCATATTTGTATGAGCTTTTAAAAATGAGTTGAAGTCCATATTTACCCATTTGAAATATGAGTGGTCCAATTCACTAAATATGGGTTAAATGGACTCTTTCACAAATATGGACTGAAATTGCGACCCCTACTCTCTCTTATGTATTGAACTAGTCTATATGTTGTATTCGAAGATAAGTTGTATCAGTGTATTTCCCTTAATATTTTACTTTTGTACTCTTATTATTTTAGAAGCTTTTGTACTGATACCACCAGGTTTTTCAATTTTATTATGTATTGGTCTTTACTTCATTTATTATGCATTCTTCTTCTTATGTTATTGTGTAGTCCATTACTAGCCGTACTGTACTACAGGATTAGCTTGCCTGCTGGCGGGTTATGGTAGGCGCCATCATGACCCGATGAAATTGGGTCATGATAGGGTAAAAGCTGGGGCCCAAATAGCATGTGGGTATTATTATATGATGGTTAAGATACATAGTCTAGGTTAATATTTTAAACATCCATGTTAAGCCTTGTACCCTACCCCGGCATATGATATATATACACATATATATGTATGTATTCGTATTTAATGTTCTGTATGAGTTTTGACTGGTTTTAAATTATTATGCATGGAATTATTTGTTCCCTTATCCTTGAGTTACATGCTAGCGCTCCAGCTGCCCACCATCTTCAGATTCTGTATCCCCATGTGATGCAAGAACTGACCATAATTCTACCTTTCTTGTGCAGTGATCAGGTGTTAGTGGTTAGTTCGTGAGTTGACTTGAAGTGGTGAGCTTCCATCCTTTGAAAGATATCATTTCATGTTTGGTTTCTTATGACATAGAATTAATTTCATATTTGATTCGGCTATGGTCAGGGGCATGTCCCAACTCTTTATTGGTACTTGATTTTTGTTAGAGGCTTTGTGGATACTATGGACTTGGGTATTGTGGATGTTTTCGGATGTTGATCCAATACAAATTCTTTTGTTGATTTCTTATTACATTTTGTCTTATATTGGTATTTATCCTTTGCTAGGTGTTCTTAGTTGTATCGGACAGGCTCAAGGGACGGTCTCCAATCCTCAGTGGACTTACAATGCCCATCACGGCCAGGCCCTGGTCCGAGTCGTGACACTTTTCCTCTCAACGACTGCAGAGTCCATTAAATTATGTATGGATTTTTTAAAGGCCTGGTCATATGGCATATCAGGATCCTGTAGATCTCCTAGGTGTCCTTTCTTGTCCCCAACTACCGAAACCTCCCCGTCATCCTTCAAAAAAAATTAAAATATCTGGGTGTATGTGGAGGTGATATCTGGGCCACTGGGGGTATGACTGAAGGAGTGGCTACCATATGGCTTTCTGTGAGAGAGCATACCTCTGCTCGCAATATGTCCACCTCCTTTCTTATCTAGGATAGATTCAGCATCTCTCTCTATAAATCTGGCTGTAACACGTCTCTTAAAAGCATTAAGACATGCTTGTAAATCAAAACGTATCTCAGACAGGTCATCTCTCTATACGACCTCTCATCTAGCCTCTTCCATCTTGAATCTAGTTTGGGTCGCTGATTGCATCTGCCCATATAGAGTAGTCATATCGGTCTCAACAACACACAACTGAGCATCAGTGGCCCTCTGACTTTCTACTAGGCTCTGTAAGAACTCTCAAGATATAGTAATCATACATGTAGTAGGATTTGTAGTGAATGGCCAAGTGGGCGCTAAAGATACTCCAGTCGGCTCTACGATCAAAGTCATGGCTGAGGAAAAAGTTGATAGTGTCTCCTCTACCTGAGTACTCAAATCTGGGGCATCTCTCTAATCTCCTATCCCAAGATCAAAACTAATTCCTACATCACCTCGATGTACCTCACCTAGCTCCGTGGAAATTGATAGACCCTCAGTCTAGTTCTGAGGTACTGCGGTAGGCACACTAGATCTCCTAGGTAGGGCCGGACATGCTAGATCTTTTATAGTCTTCATCTGTGTGGTGACTATCATAAGTACCCTCTCTTTTACTCCTAGTATCTCAAGTACACTGTCCTTGTCACATAATCCCTTAATAAGGCAAAGGAATGGAAAATTCATCGCCTCTTCGAAAGCTCTATCATGAATCTCATGCTGGAGGATGGCTATAAAGTCAATAGCATACCGGGTATCAAACTAGAAATTAGGGATGCTCCCTCTTAAGTCAACACATTATCTGAAGAAGTAGGGAATAGTCGATATAAGATAAGAAACCACTAAAACTTGGAATCAAAAGTTAGCAAACCCTTATTTATGACACCATGTCCCTCAATCCATGAGGTCTCATCCCCTGAAAGTGAAATATAGTCTACTATCCAGCTTTCCATCTCAACTTTTTCTTATTTATACTTATCCTCCTATATAATATGTCTATCATATGCGACTCTCAATCTGTAGTCACACTCCGCTATGGATACGGGGTGATATAGTCTGGACAAAAAATGACCCGACAGATAGTCTTTGTTAAAAGATCAACCCTAACCCCTTTCATAAGGGTCTGATCAAGTTGTCTCTGCTCTATGTGTCTCATCAGGCGTGGAAATTTGTATCAAAAGAACAACTGTGGCATGGTATGATGAATAAAACTCTCGCACCACAGTTGAGCTATAAGAATCGAGTGTTCTAGTTATCCACTCCAGCTGGTAATGATCAAAGGAAGATCGCAACTATGGTACTCTACTCAACCCAAATAGATCAATCCTATACTCTGCAAAGATAAGGCTCCTGGGCCTTTCAGTCTCTAAAATGCGGCTGCCTATATCAAATATTTTTTGTATCCTCTCCATAGACCACCTCAGATTTTTCTCCTCAAGTGACTCTAAGGCATGCATGGGTGTGGAACTCTGCCCCTGCTGTACTAGTGTTCCCTCATATGGAATGGGCATCTCATGGAAGCCTTCTTTGTACCCTTCTCAGATTGGGGTACATTTGACTGCTGTACATGAACTGCGGTATCCTCCTCAAACTGGGGTACCGCTGATGACTCCTCCTGCTCTACAGCCTTGGATAAATCTTGGGACCCCTTCTCAGACTGGGGGTCCTGAGCTATACCCTATGTGCTCTAAATCTACCTCATCCTCATTATCAATATCATCTGGCAGAGGAGAATGTGGAAGTGATCTCCGTACTGACTTCATCCTTTGTCGGGTTACACGTGTCTGTGTAGCTTGGACAATCTGAATAGCATCAATTCAAGACCTAGGCTAAGTATAGGCTGGTCATATGCCCCACTATGAATACACAGGTATAGGATGTCCCATAGAGCCGAATATAATAGTCTGGCTACCTGGCGCATCTGTCCTTTAATACTTTGCGTGTCACCCTCTCTATAACTTCTCTAAGTTATGCAATTGGGTAGTAATCCACCAAACCACTGGGCTCAGGGGAATCATCTTGTCTCCTCGATTTATCAGCCTTATTCTTCTTAGAAACTTTGGTGCCATGTGTACTTGAAAAGCTAGTCGTTAGTTTCCAACAAAAATGAGGGGTTGCAAAATTTGAAGAAAAACTAAAAATTCAAAAAGTTTGAATTTTTATATCGATTTTCACACCTCTATAACTTATTTAAAGTCCCAATAAGTCCAATGTGCACACATATATCAAGAATCATGATTTTCAATGCAAACTACATGTACAATCTTTGATATTACTCTTGTTGTTCAAGTTCAACTTCCGTTTAGGACCTAACCTTACAATTTAATTCAAAACGAGGCCCCACATTAAGATTTTAGGCTACTTCAAGGCTCCTACATACAAGTATGATAGATTCTATATATTTTGCATGGAAATACACATATCAACTTGTTTATTCAATAATCAAATCAATATAAAACCATTAGTAGCCGAGAAAGTTACCTCTTTTATGATAATCCGAAAGTGAACAGTGAGGAAATAGATCAAAACCAAAGTTGAACTTGTTTTTGGTGATTTAGGACAAGTTGGTACCTCAAACAAGTTTCAATTTAGCCTTTCTTTAAGTGCTGGATTAGTTTATGATTTGAGAGGAAAGTTTGGATTTAAAGATAAAAGTGTGATTTTGAGGATTTAAATGAGTTAGAATGAGGAAAGATGTGTTTAACTATTAAGTGGCACTGATTTAGATCTTAATTATGCATTGGTGGGCCCAAAATTTTAATTAAAATTTGGGCCCACAAGATAGCACTTTCGGCATCCACATGCGCCTATCACGTGCGTTCTAGACTTCATATTTTGATGTTTTCCTAGCTACTTATGGTCCCATAACTTGAGTTTATGGTTCCAAAAGTATTATTTTGTGCCAAAGTCCAAAACTTTCCATTCTCATCCTAAAAGCTTCATCTTTTCAATTTTTGCATACTTTACCTGGACCGTGTGGGACTCGTGACCCGGATGAGTTGGTTACACAGTTCCCTTACTTTGAAATTTATGCATGTAGAAATCTTATCATATTCTGGGTAATTCTATGAGCTATAAACCTTCAAAATAAAAACCAATTAAAGGTAACACAAAAATAGTGAGTTGCTTCTCATACAACACTTGATTTAACTTCGCGGCACGACATGGTTGTGTTGGTTACTCAGAATTCACCAACAAGCCCATGGATTACCTTCCATACAACACTTGATTTAACATCGTGGCAAGACGTGAGTGCCTTGATTACTCAAAATTTATGAAGATACCTATAAAGGTGCCCTCCAGGGTCATCAGTACAATCTATTACTGACACCACCCTCAAATTGGTTGGCTGCTTCATTAATTTTCAAATGTTGAATATGACCTTCTCACCATTGAATCTAAACTTTAGCTCTCCCTTTTTATGTAAACCATCGCTCTACCTATGGCCATAAATGGTCTCCCTAATATAATAGGCATCTCAGTGTCAACCTTACAGTCCAGAATGACAAAATAAGCTGAAAAGATAAAGTTATCAACTCTCAGAATCACATCAAATGAAATGCCTATAGTTTTTTTCACTGTGTGGTCAACCATCAATAGCCGTATTGCAGTCGGTTAGGAGGGATCAAGCCTAATTGCTTGAATATAGCCAGCGACTTCAAATTCATAATGGCTCCTAAGTCACATAAGGATATGGAAAATCATGATGACCTAATAGTACATGGTATAGTGAATGCTCCGAGATCACCCCTTTTTTGGGCTAGAGACCTAGTAGTGACTGCACTATAGTGGTGCAAGCCATTAATATGCTCAATCATAGCTCCTTTCTTCTTTGTAGCTAGTTGCTTCATAAACCTAGCATATCCAAGCATCTTATCCAATGCCTCAAGAAGAGGAATATTCAAGCTCAACTCTTTTAAAATCTGAATAAATCACTTGAATTTTCCTTCCTTTCTTTTCTGCTTCAGTCGCAGAGGAAAAGATGGGGTTGGTCTTGGAATTTATCTTATTTCCTGCTCAACATCCGAACCCTTACCTTTTTCCTTATCAATTATATCATCACCACCTATTGCCTTTTTTGACTCCACAATAGGTGTCTTATTAATAGAAGCCTCATCATATCTTGGCGCTTCCATAATAGGTAATAGGGGGAGGGTACACAGTAGTCATACCACTCCTTGAGGTAATGGCAAGAGCATGATCGTCGTTTTTCAAATTTTGCATAGTGTTTCTTGAAGTGGTACCTGGCTACCTCTGGTTTAATGTTGCTGAATTCTGCCCAAATCACTATTTCATCTACTTAATTGCAATGGGATGGGATTCAACCTTTTGTGTTAACCCTAAAATATCAGTCTTAATCTAGTTAAAGGCTAGTCTCCTGATTTACTTGACCCTTTAACAGCTTAGTTAGTATCTTTTCAATTTTTGATTCTGTATCTCTTCTGCAAAGAAGAATACTAATCTCCCTTCTCCCTGTAGTCATCCTTCTTCCTCCAATCACCATCTCGCTCCCTAGTACAGTATTTGTATATTTCATAGTAGTTCTGACCTTGGTTTCCTTGCGCTTGGGCCCCAAAACCCACCAACTGACAATCCAGATAGTTGCTTCCTCCTCAAATTCTGACTCATAAGTTTTCGAAGTTGAACCCTATGATCCTACTGCATTCACTTTCTTGGAACTTGCTGCTGAAAATTGCTTTGCCAGTAGCCCAAGATTAATTCTTAGCTGCGTAATCTCTTGCACTACTGAATTATCAGCTACTTTCAGGTCACAGGAGGCATAAATAACCTATGTGCCATATCCCCTCTCAGCCTCCTAAGTTTTCCACCCTCGATTAGTGAACGAGATCCTATCTAGCATCTTTGAAGCTGTCTCCTAGCATAGTATCATAAAAGATCCTCTATAGATGGTATCTGCCATGGCTCTAGAACTGATGGTCAGGGCTTTGTAAAATATCTCTAATAGGGTCGTCCCTAGCCTCTGATGGTTGGACACCATACTCAGATTCTTTATGAACCTTAACCATGCCTCGTACATAGATTCTGACTGCAACTGCCTAAAATTATAGATCTCTTTCTTAAGCTGCAACATCCTGAATAGAGGAAAAAAACAATTCAAGAATTGCCTGCGTAACTCATTCCATGTAGTGATCGATCCTCTTGGAGTTCCCCTAGCCATAAAGATGCTTCTCTTGTACGTGAGAAGGGGAACAACCTTACTCTAAGTGCTTCTCGATTCACCCCAGTAATTGTATATGAATTGTAGACTGATCTTGGGTGCATTTATACACCTAAGCAGCATAATTTATCCATATTTTAGCTATGTTTAGAGAATAAAGTGTCTATTTTCTTATGTTTTTACTCTACTTCTATGTAATTGAGCTAACCGATGTGATTATCATGATTTCAGGCATTAATGAGGTAGATGAATACATTATGGGACTATGGAATGCAGAAGGCATATCACACAAGAGAGAGTAGCAACCTGGACCAAATATGGAACCTAGAAACTACAATCTGGACCAAATGTGGAGCCTAGAAACTATGTCCAAGACCAGTTTGTCATTTATAATTAGTCAGGGACCTAGAAGGCAATTATGAGAGAAAAGATTATTAAAAGGCTTAATGCTGAATTTTTATTGATTATTCAATTATTCTGTATTATTCAGAGAGAAGAGAATAGCGTCTTAGGGTGGCGAGAGAGAAAAACGTTTCTTCTCTCTTACTTTTACCATTCGCACACCAAGATCGTCTTCTAGTTTTTGGTATGATGAATATATTTATGATGATTTTTGTTTTATTCATGAGTAGCTAAGTTTATTAGTTAGAGTTATGGAAGCCTTGTAGCATACAATCTATTACTTTGGGTTTTGAATTCATTATGCATTGACTTGTTTATATCATACTCTCTTCGCTTATCTTGAATTCTCGTGGTTGTAAACCTAGAGGATATGCCTTAAAATGCAACTTATTTGAAAGAAAGGTTGTTGTTCGGAAAAGAGAGTAGTGACAAGAAAGTAGGATTACCAACCCCTATTTTATAAGTTTATGCCTTAGGAGGATTAACTACTTGGAGATTTCGTATTGTTTTTGGTAAACACTTTTGATTTGAGAGAACTACAGTGAATTAGTCCTTGATGGTTGAGAAACACTAAGATTATGTTATTAATACAATATGTTTCTCTGTAAACATGATGCATGTATGAATTCGTAACGCCCATAGTTACAAAATCAAACGATTAAAAGTCAACTAATCTGCATACAACTTAATTAGCACCATATTCCCTGTGGGATTTGACCCCAACCTGGTTGGGTTATATATTTGACAACGACCGCTTACTCTCTCATAAGAGAGGATAATTTGGGCGTTATCAAATTTTAGCGCTGTTGCCGAGGAATACGATTGTCGATTGAGTTTATGCGTGTTAATTGACTGTTAGTCATGTTTCTTAATTTTACATTTAAGAGAGTTGGTTTGGAATTTTAGCCTACTTGCTTGAATTCAAACTTGTAAATATTTGATTTTAGTTTTCTTTTATTTCTTGTGTTAGGTAGATTTTTATTTTAGTTTACTTATTACTATGGCATCGTGGAATGAACATGAGCTTGGTGGTTGGAAATCTTATCTTGATGTTCCTTTTCCATATTGTGATGAACCTCACTTTTGGCAAGATTGTAGATATGCTCCTCAGAGAGAGATGTGTGCACCATCTCCATCCTACCGGGAGTATGATTGTTCTTTATATGGTGGTCAAGATGGACATTGGAGTAATTGCCCTAATACACCCTCCCCCCATTGTGCTAACCAAATTCCAGTTCTTCTTTTGAGTTTAACAGGTCTTATGGTCAAGAAAAGAAAGAACGAAACACCGGAAGAAGTGGCATTAAAGCTTTATTTCAACGAATGTTGGATCTCCAGGAAGAAACATACGATATCGTATGTGATATGCATCAAGGAATGAGGCCAATCATTCATGAAAAGATAGATATAGAGTTCAATCATACAAAACACTCTTCTACATTATACTTAGATGATATCTTGTCTGTGGAATCATTTAACATAATGGAAGAGTGTGAAGATGAGGAGCTAGAACCCTATATTGATGTTGAGCAACCCTCAGTGACTTCCCAACCAACCGAGCCAACTATGAGAGATGATGCCAAGATTGAGGACTTAGTGCTAGAGTCAAAGAAGAAACCAAGAAAATCTCTAATAAAGACTTTAGCCCAATTCCAAGAGAAGATGTCGAGAAGGTGAGTAAAAGTGAGTGTGTAGTAGATAGTGTGAATTTTGAAGTATAATTAATTAGGCCTCACTCAAAGCATTTTTCCACATTATGTTTAGATGATATCTTGTTCGTGGAATCATCGAAAATAGTGGAAGAGTGTGAAGATGAGGACCAAGAATCCTATATTCGTTATTTTACACTTGATAAGAAACATAAAAACACACTTCACTTTAAGACCAAGTTTTTTACCATGCATCATCCATTACTCGACTTCTTAATTTCTGTACCACCCCCATATGAGTGAGGCAAAAGATGGATGCGATGTTAGGGGTGAAATTCATATCCTCAAGGTGGAGAAAAAAGTTGATTGGGTCATTTCGCTACAGTAAATTAGGCGCTTGGTGGGTGGAAACCTATCCTTCTAATCATTTTTGTTGTTTTTGATTAAGTGTAGGTGCATGAATTACTAAGGAGATGATTGGTACCAAAGTTGATTTTTAATTGAGCCACAACAAAGGTGATAAGTTTAGGAGTAATGGGAACATTATAGGTAAATTGGAATGGTCAATTGTTAAGGCTCGAGTCATGATTTATATTAGAGTTGTGCCCCAAATTATATTAATCCGACCCCAAAATTTTCGTGGTGCGACTTATTTTTGTGACTTTCAATGAGGTTTGTGGTGGTAGCATAGGGATCGGGCTGATAGGCCCAATCCCAAAGCCCACCACTAACCTCGATAGGGGTAGGAGAGCGAAGCCTCCGCGGTATGGACCTTTCCGACCAAGAGTGCGCCGCATATCTCATCGCATGTGCTCACTGGACCAACTATTTGATGCACAATATACCGCACATCTTAAGGTGTACGATTAGATACGCGCCATATTGTAAATCGCCTATGCTCACTATCTCACTTAGGCGATAGGTTAGGCGCCGCCTATGTCAACATAGGCGATAGCTTAGGTGCCGCCTATGTCAACATAGGCGAGAGGTTAGGCGCCACCTATGTCAACATAGGAGATAGCTTAGGCGCCACCTATGTTAACATAGGCGAGAGGTTAGGCGCCGCTTATACCATTGCCTATGCTTACTGCCTCACTTAGGCGATAGGTTAGGAGCCGCCTACTTATGCTTAGGCAATTTTATGGGCTCCGCCTAGCAGTGTAAGTTTTGCCTAATAATCCATTTTTTGTTGGATCAACTTGACACAAATCTCACCCTTTAATAGAATCCACACCATGAATGCCAAAGTAATCCTTATTTCACCCCTAACCCGTGTAAGATTGCTCTCATCATTCTCTTTGTCTTTCAACATTAACTATCTCAAGATTTTTCCTTTTCTTTCACCAAACTTTCATCTTCAAGGTACGTTTTACTTTCTTAATCATTAGTTATTGTGACTTTATGTTATAGATAAGTGATTTATTAAGGATTATGAATTAAATTCTTTCCATGGTGATGTTGTGAAAGTGATGGCATTTTGTATATCTTGATATGGTTGAAAGTGTAGAGCATGATTCTGTTCAAAAAGTGCTTCATTGAAATATAATTGGGGGAATTGAAGTGAATAAATTGTATTGTGACTAATGTTGATGCTCAATGTCAAAGTGTATGTCGATGAAGTCTGAGTACCCGATAAAAACACTTAATTGGTTTATACGGACAAATTAAGTATGGGGTGGTGACTTCACCAGCTCCATCTTAATTGAAGTTAACTTGATTATGTGTGACTAACATAGATGATATAGGTGATGTGATGAGTATAGGAAAAATGGTTCCAATGATGATCTCCATGCAGATGGCATGACTCCTAATGTGGATAAGAAGTACTACTAGCCAGGTTTTTTACCTTGTTATTTACATTGGGGATAGTGCTGAGCTTAAGTATGGGATGGCTAGGTACGTTGCTATTTGTTTTGTAAGAAAATAAGACCTTCTCCTTAGTATACTTCTAGATAGGATTAGTTATTTTGTTCATTTTGTTAGTTATTTAGTCATAATTAGGTATTTTTCTCGATGATGGATGGATGAAGACCGTCTTAAGAGAAAAGTAGTCTTTCAATTACATGTAACTGCTCTTGTAGATCACATGACACGATAACGTAAGTATGTGATGGATTATTATATTTGAAACACCTAGGCTTTAGTTGTGACTCTTGTTGTGATTGTTGGTTTTAATTGAATTCAGGTAATTGTTCAGTCGAGAATCTATAATACTCCTAATTGAGTTGACCATGTGCCATGAGTGTGTAAGACTGTTGTATATTCCTTATTGCAACTGATTCTACAACTTGCTTGGTGTGTGTGCAAAGCAAAATAAAGATTGTGAGTTTAGGAGATGATTTAGCCATTTTTTTGATAGCCATTGTTCATACCTTCTTTTGACCTACCTTTGTACATTATCTTAGCTATCCCTATTGAGCCTTTGTCTTGTTCTTTTGTTAGCCTCATATGTAGCCTAATCCATTCTTTAATAGACCATAATTTGATCCAAAAGCTCGTAAGCCCTTTAATATAAAATCAATGTGAGTTAGGAGTTTGACAATAAGAGAAAAAAGGTGAAATTGATGCCCCAAAGTCCAGTTATTAGCGTGAGCAATTGATGTGGTTGGGAGTAGCTAAACTTGTTAAAAAAATTCAAAATTTTATCCCGGATATGTTACAATGAACCTGTTTTGGCCCTGGTCCTTCTTAGACATTGTGCACCTTAACTAAGGCAAATTGCCTAAGTTGAGGGTGGCTATTATAGGGGTGCGTAATGTGAAAAGGGTGCAAAAAAAAAGAAAAATATTTGAAAGGGTTGCATACTCCCACCATAGTGTTATTAATTAAGCTTAACGAGTTGGGGTGAAAAGCAAATCTGTGAAGATAGCAGAAGTGTAAATTGGTTGTTAGAGATTGATCTTAATTGCATATGTAGTGTATTAAAGCGCTTAGGGAAGATAGTCACTATTTCTGGCCAAAATAGTTCCTACCTATCCTTTAGCCTGCATTACAACTCATAAAAGATCTATTTGATCCTAATCTTAGAATTCTGATATTAGTGGAGTATTACACTAAGGGCAAGCATATGGTCATCAGTTGTAATTTGAGAATTATTTGTGAGAGTGAGCGCAACTTGATTCTTGTACCCATTTTGTTAAAAATTGCATAATTGTGAGTGATTATGGGAAATTTTCTTGTTGTGAGGGCACATTATTGATGAAGGTTGGGTAATTTATATGATTTCTATGCTTAAACAATATACATGAAATCGCCAACTTAATGAGTCTATTCTTGAGGGTAGGTTGTCTCTAGTAATGATTCCTGAATCTACTTCTTGTTCATAATTGTTGTGTGAGCCTATTTGAGTATCTTGTCTTCCTTTGTGGGTGCTAAGGCTTGTGTAGTATGTATAAATGGATATGTTGTTCGAGGACGAACAAAGCTTTAAGTGTGGGATGGTGATCTTGGGTGAATTTATATGCCTAAGCACCATAATTTATCCATATTTTAGCTATGTTTAGAGAACAAAGTGCCTAGTTTCTTATGTTTTTACTCTACTTCTATGTAATTGAGCTAACCGATGTGATTAGAATGATTTCAGGCATTAATAAGGTAGATGAATACATTATGGGACTATGGAATACGGATGGCATATGACCCAAGAGAAAGTAGCAATCTGGACCAAATATGGCGCCTAGAAACTACAGTCTGGACCAAATGTGGCGCCTAGAAACTATGTCCAAGACCAGTTTGTCAGTTATAATTAGTTCAGGGACCTAGAAGACAATTATGAGAGAACAGATTATTAAAAGGCTTAATGCTGAATTTTTATTGATTATTCAATTATTCTGTATTATTCAGAGAGAGGAGAATAGCTGTTTAGGGTGGCAAGAGAGAAAAACGTTTCTTCTCTCTTACTTTCACCATTTGCACACCAAGATCATCTTCTAGTTTTTGGTATGATAAATATATTTATGATGATTTTGATTTTATTCATGAGTAGGTAAGTTTATTAGTTAGGGTTATGGAAGCCTTGTAGCATACAATCTATTACTTTGGGTTTTGAATTCATTATGCATTGACTTGTTTATATCATACTCTCTTCGCTTATCTTGAATTCTCATGGTTGAAAACATAGAGGATATGCCTTAAATGCAACTTGTTCGAAAGAAAGGTTGTTTGGAAAAGAGAGTAGTGACAAGAAAATAGGATTACCAACCCCTATTTCATAAGTTAATGCCTTAGCAGGATTAACGACTTGGAGATTTCGTATTGTTTTTGGTAAATGCTTTTGATTCGAGAGAACTAAAGTGAATTAGTATTTTATGATTGAGAAACACTAGGATTATGTTATTAAATACAATACGTTTCTCTGTAAACACAATTCATGTATAAATTCGTAACGCCCATAGTTAGAAAGTATTGAAAACTATAAGGTGGACATAACCTTAGCTTGCTATTTATCTGAATTTGAATACCACTACACATATTTCATCTTGTTAAACTGAAACCATTAATTTGTGAACTGAATCAAATCCCCCTATTTATTTTACGGAATCAAACGATTAAATGTCAACTAATCTGCATACAACTTAATTAGCACCATATTCCCTGTGGGATTCGACCCCAACATAGTTGGGTTATATATTTGACAACGGCCGCTTACTCTCTCGTAAGAGAGGTGTAATTTGGGAGTATCACAGACCCCAATGAAATTCACAAGGTGCATGTTTGCATCATCAATAGGCAAACCCACAAATACACACTTCAGATTTAAGAGGTGGATCATTGCGCTTGTTATTCAAACTTGATGCTTGGGGGTAAAACAAGAGGAACAATAGCTCTAGTCTCTTCCAACTCAACATACCCAGGTCCTCTTCACCGTCCACATATGTATGCACACACTGCTATGCTGGGATCACTTGAGGACGACTACCTCTAACTCGATTATAATTTCTATCAAGTTCTCGGTCTACTTCTTGTCTCTGCTTAACTAGCTCTTTCTCCCTAGCTTCATCTGATGTATTCCTCTTATTAGTGGGTTGTGCTAAAATTACCCCTATTAGATGGTCAACAACATTCTATAATCTTTCAGGAGGACGGGAAGGCATATCATCATGAACCCCTTCAGAAATATCATCTCTTTTTGGTTCTACCATCCTACTAACTGGTCATAGGATCCTTTCTGGATTCAGGTTTGATGGGAGTAAGGGATTGCCTTTACTCTGTGTTTTAGTCACGCACAACATATAACCTACTATGAACAAAAATCAAAAGACGCAAAAACCTCAACAATTTCAATTCACAAATCAACATCGTATTACCCGATAATAGTGCCAAAATTTGATAATACCTAAGCTACACCTTCACTTTGAAGATTATGCGGTCGTCATCAAATATAGTAGCCCAACAAAGGTTGGGGTCAAATCCTAAGGGAATACATGGACTCGTGTCTCTCAGCTGTAGAAATAACAGGAAAAAGTGGAAAAGTAAATGGGGCAATTTGAGTAGTTGTAACGAACAAGTAGCTAATATCAACTTCGGTAGTAATTAGTCGTAAGTGAACACTATTATTGTGTTCCCCCTAGATTTTTAACTCCGTAGTCTTATTGTTCTTGATTGAACCAATCCAGTACCTTGCATGTAGAATCTGATAAGTTATGAACCATAACAGTCTTTTGGATGAGCTGATGGATTTCACCCTTTACATTTTTAAGTCTCAGAATATCACCTTACTAAACCTTGTATTGATCCCAGTTAACTGTTACCTTTTGAGTCTCTAGTTATTATATGACAGCTAACCATCTTACTTATATAATATCTAGTAGCGTGGAGCGGCAGTTAAACTTCAAATTACTGCTGTAATTATCTTTTGCCAGTCACTACATCTTTTTTGGAGTAAGTAGCAATAATCTAGGTAGGATCCTAATGTATTCAACCTCTAAGATATATATTAAAGAGAAGATAGTACAATGCATGCATGGGTAGCGACTCAGAGCAACAATAGCACTTTCCTTACTTCGTCAATCCCCTAGAGTTTCCATAACCCTAGATAAGGGTTTTTAGTCACTCATGCTTTTGAAGTGATCAAAAAATTCATGATTGAAAGCACAAGATTAATTCACAATAATCACAAGTAAAAGCCCAAAACATTAACTAAATTAATTTACCGAAATCAATATAAGATAATTTCAAGACCAAAATCGACTCTTAGAATCAAAGTATGTTTGTAAGTATCAAGAGTGTGTAACTTAAACTAAAAACACATAAGGGGTATTTATAGTACATGAGGAAACCCTAAAATCAAAGTCTGAACAAAAAACTACAAAAATAGGTAGGTGGCCATTTATGTGTGTCCACATGCCACCTGGCCTTGGGTGCATGTGTCACATGCTGCCTGAGGCTGGGCATATTTAAACACCTACATGTGCAGGAAAAAAGTCCTACAGCTTCTGTGTTAGAACCCTTGGGGGTTACAACACACAGTGAGGGACCAGGTCCCCAAAATTAATCACAAGCAATCAACCAATAACATGTAGGAAAACTAAAGGCAGTGCAAAAAAATAATGACACACAATATTTAAAGTAGAAACCTCCTTGATCAAGGGAGGAAAAACTATGGCTTATCCTCACAAGAACCTCAAAATCAACTATAATCATACTCTTTGATTATAGTCTTCAATGAACTTAACTCTAGGTTCCTTTCACTTCTAATAACTCTACTACAAGCTCATCTTAATACCTCTTCCGAGGACTCTCTAAACTGATTAAATCTAATCAATATCACACTTATGAAACTCTACCTAAGAACTTCACTCAATAAAAGAAAACACTACTCTTATCAAGAGTAATTCAATTACAAATCAGGACTCACTCAATACACTCTCTAATTCAGCACACACATATGGAAAAAGAGCTTCTGCAATATCAGATATGGATTTTTTTTGCCTTTCTCTCTATTTAGCACTCTTTTTGTATTTTCAAAAACCATTTGATAAAGAATCATCTTTTTCCTTTTATAGATGGTAATGATTAGGGATGAAATATCATTGGACCAGGTGTCTTATTCATTACAAGCAACACCTGCAAGTTTGTTACACAAGAGAAAAAAATTGTGCAGACATGCATACCAGCTATATTGTACCATGAATATCAGGGAAATGGTCCGTTGCAGTTAGCTGCTCATCATCAAAACTAAATATAAAATTTTTTCCCCTTTTGATGATGACAAATAACCATATATCTTTGAGCACACCCATCACATTTAATCAGTGTAATTACCACTCTAAAGATGAATGTTCCTCCTATTTTTATGCTTTCATCATCATGTAACACAAGGACGCAATCCCTTATTATCATTTGTAGCAAAAACTCTGATCACATAAGAACATTTTCTCTGTTGCTTCCCCCTATCATTATGCACCATTATTCATTTAGTGCATTTTCATACTTCCCCCTATCATTATGCCTTCCTTAATTCATCTACAAGTCAACACATTACATGGTACATGGTCCCTACACATTAAACATATCACATTTGGACCCTACCTACCTTAAAACATTATTCCACCTTTTAGCATCATTGAAGAGGAATAATAGTAAACCAAGGGTAAAATAAGCATAAATTAGTTAACCTATGGCCATTAGGCAACACTAACATAGAGAATGACTTTGCAATTTAAATGGACCAAATATAACACACAAAGAAAAGATTTATTCATAAGCATAGGATAAGTGTCATTGCAGTGCATAATTTAACTGTTCTAAGGATAAATCCATAGGAATCAAGAAGGATTAACAAGTGAAGGACTGGGAAAAAGATTTTGAAGAAGTAGGGTCAAGTTATTGTTGAGATGACTTATCTCTGCATTCAAACTAAGGACCTCATCAGTTAATATTGGCACCCTCTTCTTCAGTTTAGCGTTCTTAGTTCTGAGAATTTCAGATTCACATGGACTTCTTTTGGAGAGATGCTGAATTGTCACATGGAGCTTGCTAATTTCTTCATCCTTGACAGTTAGGTTGAAGTTCAGTTCCTCTATGTCCTTGTTGAAATCCTTTTAAGAAATACTATTTGATTTAACATATTCAGTTTTGTTTACTGTCTTCTTGCCAAGCATTTGTTACATAGTCCCTTGGGTTTCGTTTTCATAGACAATACCAAATTGGTCAAATACATTGTTTAACCAATATACATAAAGCATGCTATGTTTTTCATTTTTCCTAAGAACCACATTTTGAATGTATTCCATCATTAAAGAAAGTATATTAATAAACTCAAAGAAATGAAGGCATTCCATCACATATAAATCAATGGCTAAGGCAATGCTTTTCTTTTGCGATCTAGGCAGAATCACCTTGTTCACAAAGTTAAAGACCAATTGAAACTCACTATTGAGTGATTTTCTATTCATTGTAACCATAAATTTTCTTTTGACCTTTGATGTATTAGATAAGAATTCTATTGAAGGCAGAAGTGTGTGCGTGCAGAGTAGCTTAGAATCATCCCTAGTTTCTAAAGTGAAGGAAAAGTAGGATAGGGATCCCAGTCTAGTCCAGTTGAAGGAATCATTCAGAAATTAGAAGATAGAGGTTTTCTCCCTAGGGTAGATGGTGTATTACGTTATTAGAGTCGTTTGTGTATGCCAGGTGTAGATGGCTTGAGGTAGCAAATTTTTCTAGAAGCTCATGGTATGCGTTACTCTATTTATCTATCGGCCATAAAGATGGACCATAATTTGTGGGAGATCTATTGGTGGAGTGGTATGAAAAGAGACATTACAGAGTTTGTGGCTAAGTGTTCAATATGTCAGTAGGTTAAGATTGAGCATCAGAAGCATAGTGGGTCCATACAGGAGGTCAGTATTCCTACCTAGAAATAGGAAGAAGTGAACATGAACTTCATGATGGGATTGCCTCATACTCGTCATCAACATGATTCAGTGTGGGTCATTGCAGACAGGATGACCAAATCAGCTTATTTCCTTCCAGTTCATACCTCCTATTTAGCCGAGAGTTACGCCAAACTCTGTATCAGGGAGTTGGTCAGATTTATGATGTTCCATTGTCCATTATTTCATATAGAGATACCCAGTTCACCTCTCATTTTTGGAAAGTATTCCAAAAGGGTCTTGGTACCCAAGTTTATGTCAGTACAACCTTTCATCCTCAGACAGAAGCTCAAGTAGAAAGGACCATTCAGAACTTGGAAGATATGATGCAAGCATATGCGATAGACTTTAAAGGTAGCTGGGATGACCACTTGTCTTTGATTGAGTTCTCATATAACAACAACTATCACTCTAATATTTAGATGGCTTTGTTTGAGGTACTTCATGGAAGGAGGTATAGATCTTCCATTAGTTTGTTTAAAGTGGGTGAGGCTGTAGTGGTAGGGCTTGCCTTGCTGTTTGATACCTTAGAGAAGGTACAGTTGATCAGGGAAAGGCTTAAGATAGCTCAGAGCCAACAAAAATCATCCATAGATGTGCGCAGAAAGGATCTCGAGTTTGAGATTGGTGACTATGTGTACTTGAAGATCTCTCCTATGAAAGGAGTGAAGCATTTTGGTAAGAAGGGGAAACTCAGTCCCTGATATATCGATCCTTATTGAATTCTCAGCCGTTTTGGAAAGGTAGCTTACGAGCTCGAGTTACCTTCAGATTTATCTTCAGTACATCCAGTGTTTCATGTCTCCTTGCTAAAGAAATACATAGGTGACCCATAGTCGTAGTCCCTATTGAGAGCATAGATGTTTAGAACAACCTCTCTTATAATGAGATCCCAATGGAAATCCTTGACTATCAGGTTTGCAGACTAAAAAACAAAGAAGTTTCGCTAGTCAAAGTTCTTTGGCAGAATCATTCCATTAAGGGAGCTACTTGGGAAGCAGAAGCAGACATGCGAACCAAGTATCCTCATCTATTTTCCGCTGATCTAGAATCAGATCAAGATAATGATTTCCTTACGCTTAATCAATTTTATGTTAAGATTTCAGTTATAAAAGTGGTATCAGTTCACATTGCATGTTCAGTTATACATTCATGAATTATGTTCAGCTATATCCATGCATCAAATATGCATGTTCAGTATGATAATTTAGAATACTAGTAATATCAGTCATATAGTCATGTTCCAGATGTTCATGCCCAGTAAATCAGTTAGTCTCTTAGTATTCTCAGTCTCAACAGTCTTATTCGAGAATGAATGTCCCAAAGGGGGAGATAATGTAAGACCCCGCAAAATCCTAAGCTTAATCAGTCCTTTAGGATTGTCAAGGGGTCCCAGACTAAGAATATTTTAGCTAAGTACTCAAATTTAGTGTCATTTTAGCCTATGAAGGTTGGAAATATTATTTTGCGACCTGTACATCCATTAAATGTTGATGTTTAGGTTGATTCATGATCAAGAATGTCCATAGGTGTTTTCAGATAAGTTTTGGATTTTTCAGACTTTGTTTGAAGCTCCGTTGGAATCCCAAAATAGTGGATCAACGCGACTTTGGCGCACCGCATTGACTATCGTGTTGATTAATATTTTTTCGCAGATACCAGCATCCAATTCTAGTGAATCGATGAGAACATGGTGCGATGCATTGGCTATCGCATCGATGCCATCGACATGCCACATTGATGCCATCGATGCGCCGCGTCGACCTAAACATAGGTAGCTAAGTTTTTAGTCATTAAAAGACCGTGTACCGCGTTCTTAGGGGTGTTTGGGTCTTTTTCCCATATCCTTCAGCCCCTAAAACACAAAATTAAGCCCTTTAGAGAGCAAATATACTCATTCATTCTCCTATTAGCTCAAGAATAAAACCCTAGGTGCTTAAATTTCAAATCAAGAACTCAAGATTCAACCATAAACTTTAAGGAATTCTTCAAAACTGGTACGTAAAGTGTTTATCCAAGGAGTCCTTCCATCCTTGGAGTCCAAGAATCTCTTTTAAACTTCAAGTAATTGATTTTATGATTTCCATGGTTGGAATTATAGTGTATCCATGATTGCTATTTGGATTAACTCCTAATTCATGATTATATATATGTAACTCATGTGAAACTGATCATTATATGTGTAGATTCATGTGAATCCATGAAAAACCCTTGACTTATGAAATTAGAGATGAATTATGATGCTCACTTGTTGTTCAATACTATGTGCATATTCTATGCTCACCAAGTGCTTGATAAATTATCCATGTGAACTATTAAGAGAATGAAATCATGTCAAGTTAGCTTATGTGCATGTTATATCATACAAGTGTTTGTCAAAATACCCCAATATATGAATGATGATCAAGTTCATAGTTTACATGTTTTATGTTATGCCATGTCTCTTAATTTATGCTATCGAGTCCTGGGGGTACTTGTACCTGATAATTTAGCTGATTACCTAGAGCTATGGTTAGTCATAGAGCAGTATCAGTATGACATGATCAATAGTACTCCTAGTCAGTTACAAAACTCAGGAAACCTCAGTAGAATCCATATTATTCCAGTCCAATTTAGTATCCAGTTCAGATGTCAGTAAACTCAGTTAGCTAATAGGATTCAGTAGTATTCCATCAGTCAATGTAACTCAGTGGACTCAGTTTAGTTCAGCTAAGCCGTAATCTCAGTAACCTTTTAGTCCATCCTAGTTTAGAGTAGAAATTTGTTCAGTGTCTATTCAGTTGAGAGTAGGATTAAGCACCGAGTTAATGCATGGTTGGGGCATTCCTGTCAGCAGAGTGTTTGATCCTTAGCAGCAATCCCTATGTTATAGAACTACATAGACAATATGGGTTGAGGTATCTTCCTTCCAGACATTATGAGGGTTGATACTTCTCATTCGAGTTATCCTGCCAGCGAGGGTTTACATAAGAGCTTCCTATCAGAGAAGGTTAACTCACAACTTGTCCTTACTTGTGGCATGGTATTGACACCCTTCCAACTAGGGTTACAGATTAGACCCCAAATCAGTTAGATAAGGGGCATGTCTGTTAGATGATTACTTCCCACAGTCTCAATTCTAGTCCTAGTCTCAGAATAGAACTCAGTTCAGTTCTACAGATTCAGGACTATCAGACATGGTCACTCAGCACAGTATGGAACTCAGTATAGGTCTACAGTATTCAAAACTATCAGATACAATCATTCAGATAATCGGTAATACAGTATTCATAAACCTATATATCGGTTATAAGTTTTCTAATTCAGTACTTAGTATTAGCACAATCTCAGTTACAGTTTATGTTTTTATGCATGACTCTTACTCAGTCATACTTATGTTATTAGTATTATTGTTCATGCATATGAGCTCTTGCATTTCAGCCTACCTCACTGAGTATACTAGTACATTCAAAGTACTGACACATGCATTTCTTTGTGCTATGATGTCTTATATCATAGGTTCAGACGTACGGGCCCCAGAGCACTCTTAGCAGTTCAGATTCTCATCTTCTAGATTAGTGGTGAGTCCTCATAGTTCAAGGACATGCTTATTATTTATAGAACATCAGTTTTATTTTAGTAGTTGGGGGCTTATCGCATCAATTCCACAGTTCAGATAGTTAGAGGTTTTTTCAGACTAGAGTATATTCAGACAGTTATTCAGTTTTTCAGTACTTATATTCAGTTTTGGTATTTTTATACCACATTCAGATTTATTTACAGATTTGACCCTTATGGCATATGTTTCCTCCTAATTCTATATATTATTCAGTATTATTGTTCAGTTATTACAACAGGTATCAACCATAGGTTAGCTTGTGGTCCTTCGGGATTATGAGCATCATGTAGCATCTAGGGTACAAACTTGGGGTGTTAAAATTTTTATATTAGCTAGTGAAATACGGTATAGTACTTTAGTTCAAGAATACTGCTAGAATAGTATAGTTTATCTTTACTGCCCCTCTAGCTTTGTTATGTTAGCTTCCTAGATAGTTGCATGTAGTTCATATTCATACTTTTTATGTTTTTTATACTTGCATTATCTTTGGAGCTAAGTTGGTAGTTTTCTACTGAGTACCACATTTTTGGTACTCATATTACACTTCTACATTCTACAGATCTTGGTATGAGTTCTCGACGTTGGTGTGTGCATCTTGAAGAGAAACTATGGATTGGAGGTTTGGGGTGATATCCTAATGTTTGGAGCATTACTACTCTCTCTTATAGATTATACTAATCTCTATTTTGTATTCAGAGATGACTTGAACATGTATATCTATTTAGCATTTAACTTTTTACTATTATTATATTTGAAGATCTTGTATTAACTTCACCATGTCTTAGGGTTGTTTTATGGATATTATCCCCTTTATCATATTAATTTTGTATATTTGCTTTCATTTCTCTTGATAATCCATTACTAGCAGTTCTGGACTACAGGCTTCCTTACATACTAGTGGGTTATAGTAGGTGCTATCATGATCTGAGTGATATGGCCATGACTTACATCCATAATAATGATAGATATCACGAAAATCATAACCACAATCAATACTACAACAATACTTGTAGCAAACAAAAAAGCTTTACATATATGTTCACTATATGCGATTAACACTTAGGATATCAAACAACTGTTCACTTTCCTTGAACATGTATTTTACAAGAAATACTAAGGAATAATTATTACCAAACATAAAAAAAGTTAGGCTTCAATGACATTAAATCATCACCAACCGTTGCACCTTCACATTGTCCCATAAATACAATGCAAATATTCGTCTAACATTGTTACCTTACCAATTTCTCCTTTCCTCTAGTTACCACCATGAATTTCTTTAGGATCCACCAACAGTAATTACCCCTTATTCAAGCATTAAAATATTTAACCCAATTTATGGGTACGATACCATTTTTATCATACAAGGATAACAACAATGAAGTAAATATGTTAATGAACAAGTGAATATATTAACGAACTAACTTTTAATATATTATATCCATCCCAAATCCTTGTCCGAAGTCTTATGCATTAAATCTCCCATCAATCTACATCATACTTTCTAGCCTAGGTCTAAACTACTTAGTAAAACCTAGTCTACCTGGATGCCAAACAGTTGCTATGAAAGCATGAATACAATTTTGAATCTAAGCTAGTGAATTCTAGCATAAAATTCATGCTTAGACCATGGGTTTTACTCCATTAAAATGAATTCCTCCTCTCCATTGTTACAAGGACATGAGGTAACCCTAGGATGATTTTTAGAGGAAACCTCATCCTTTTTATAATTGAAGAGGATTGAAGAGGAATATTAAAATGATATGAAAGTCATGGTTCTGCCATCCCATAATAGTGGCCTACCAGCCGCTATAGAGACATTAATATAGTTACAAAAGTTTCACTATAGTAGGATAACGTTACCTGGACCAAAATTTCAAACTCTAAACTTTCAAGCTAAGTCAACCCATACTAGTTCAAGACTGTACATTTAATTCAAATCCCCGTGACCTATTCCTATAACAAAATGCCATTTTAATAAAAATAGAAGGTCATTACAACATATATCAATTTAGCTACCATTCATCTCCAAACAATTACGCTAGAGAAAGAGAGGTTTAAGTCTACATTTGAACATTAACACTCACCGAATGACTGCAAGTTTCAACACATAACTGACATACTGAATCCTCATTTTTTTGGTGTACAAAAATTCTTACAACCAAATTTCACTTTTATACCACTCCATTGTATAAATTTCCTTACCTAGAAGCCGTATGAGACCAAATGATAGAAAAATATTTTTAGAGCACCTAAGGTACCCGGGGCATTTCCAATATGCCATAATGAAATGAGTTTTAAAATGTAGAAAATGAAAAATATTCCCATATCTAGGGACGAGATCCCCCTTTAGAGGGACTATTATTGCTATAGTGACAATGCTATAGTGGAAGAGGCTTGTTATATCAGGAGTTAACCATTTAAAGGGGTAAAAAATGGGTTTCTAACCCATTTCTCCTACTTTCACTTACAAACTCCCGTCCCCTCTCTGATCATTTTGCTCCTATCTTTGGAAATTTGTTAATTATTGATATATTTTATTCCTTTACTCTATTACTTACATTTTTGCCTGTTTTATGCTTGAATTTGTAGAAATAGAATAGGTTCTAGGGTTGTTTTCAAAATTTCAAAATTAGGGTTGATTTGGCCAAATGTTTTAAAGCATGAGTGCTTCTTTGCATGCACAACACTCTTATAACATTTTAGGCCTAAGAGCTACGAAACTCATGACCAATTTAGGGCTAAGATAGTAGGGAATATAAAAGGTTGTTCTCGGTTTAGTTTTGTGATTTGGACATTTTTTATGGGTTATCATGCCTAAGTTTCTGAATAAATTAGTGATAGGTTACTTTTGAACAACTAAACTAGAATTGAAATGCCAAAAAGATACTTTTATCCAAGGGCCACCATTGACGCATTCCTTGGAGCTCAGGGATGATGAATACCTCTATAACATCCTCGTCCTACTATTGAGACCTCACTCTGGTTCAATACTTCCCACAATAGAAATAGCTACATAGCAGGATACAACTTGCTATGGTGGGAGGCTATAGATAGTAGCCCCTCAGTCAGCCCTAGCTCGTCCTTTTTCTAAAATTCATTATCTTTAACACTTGTTAGAGTTCTAAATTATTCTCTTACTATGATGTTGAAGGTTGTATACATCACTAGCTGAAACAAAGAGAGTGGCCATCCTAGAAGATATTTCCTAACAAATCTTGTTGGGAGAAATTTTGGATATCGAAGGATAAGATTCTATTACGATAGGGCTTTTGCTACAAAAAGAGTGGTGATAAAGGCACTCATTCTCTATAATTGGGTTTAGGAGTTTAGGTGGTGTCCACTTGTATAGGCTTCTCTATCTAGGGTCTTGGGCTGGGTCAGGGAGTTCTATACCATACTCCCGATTGTGCCTTAGGATGGCCCTAACCCCATCATCCATATTTATGGAGTGGTTGTCTCCATGGATATTGAATAACCCTTGAGGTCATTTTTCATATTTTTATTTATTTCACCATTAGATCTTTTCCATAGCTACTCCAAGTCAGTTATGACTTGCTATAACTAATAGTTCAGTTACCAGGCAATTTATTTGGTTATTAGAGCCAATTCTTGATTTAAAAGTCTTCGTTGGTTCCAAATGGCCACCGGGCAAAATCATCAATAAAATGATCTCACATGTAAATTCCAACTGTGCTAATAGCTCCAGAATGTCAATTTTAGGCTAGGTAGACCTTTGGTTTGGTCCTAATGCACCCAAGCTAATTTTGACAAATTGGTCAGAATGTTGAAAAATTGAAAATTCAGGTGTGGGACCCATACATGGTCAAAATGACCTTCAATAGAAAATTTCGATTCTCCAATGCATCTAGAACATTGAATTTAGTATGGTTATATAGTTTTTTTACCTATATTGGATTCCAAATAAATCCTGAAGTATTGGCCAAAACTTTGAATTTCTCCCAAGTTTTAGATGATATCTGGTCCAAGGTGAAAATGTTGTGATTGTACCTAGAGGTTTCATGATCATCCTATCGCAATCATGGTCCATGGACGGTGATAGAAACAACTTTTTTCTTGGGATGGCATTTAAAGGCCTCTTAGACCACGTTTTGGGCACTTTGCACTCTTTCTTGAGACCATGAAACCTTAAGATGGTGTAATAAACCTAAATTGAGTCTTGGGAGTGTCTTAGGAGCTTAGTTAATATATATATTTTTGGGATTAACAATGGATTTGAGGTATAAATCCTTCCATTTTGTGCTTGAATTTCTTTAATTCTTGATCAAAACCCCAAATAGCTTGAGTGCTTGATTTAGCCCCAAATAAGCTTAGTTTTCATCTATTTTTTGAGGGTTATGATTCCTTGATGGTGTATGAACTTTGGGTTAATTTAGAAAATTCATTTTCCATAAGTGGGACCCACTTGGCATTTTTGGTGTTATTTTAGGACTCGAAGCAAATAGTGCAATATGGATATTAATGTTCTCATTATAACATGTAGATTCTATTTTTGATAGCTTGGAACCTTGAATAAGCTTCTCGAAAGTGAAAAGAAAAGGCTTAGGAGTATGTGAGCTTTCTTTAGATTTGAGGTAGGTTAGGCTTATTTGTTGTTAGATTGAGCTATGTTATAGTATAATTATGATATATTGTTAGGTTTGGAAGGGGTTTTAGGTGCGGGATTGATGAATAGTAAGGATTGGGATTATTTATATCTTTTATGTCACTTAATATAATACCTCATAAGATCCTAACTCAATTTAACTCACGATTTCATGTTAAAGGGACCTAAGACTTACAAATTTTCCTAAGTGTTGGGACTTAGTCATTTCTAATGTCCTTAAACTTTGATGATTTTATTTTTGATCTTCTCGGCCTCATAACATTGATTTTTAAGTTGATTCATAATCGTGGTAGTTCAAAGTACATCTTGAGTGAGTTTCAAAATTTTGGACGAGCGTAAGGGCATGTTTGGGAATCCAAAATAGTAGCAGTGCTGGGATGAGCCCGCGATGCCCCCTCCACTACACTGCACTAGAGCCCGCGGCGTCCCCTCTACTGCACCATATTGGAGTCACGGCGCGCCCTCCCTCACCCATCTAATTTTTTGTTCTTTGATAATTAAGGGCATTTGGGTTATTTTCCTTCACCAAATTAGTACATAAACACGAGATTTAACACCCCAAAGAGAATTATTTGCTCTTTCTATCACAAATTAACTCAAAAGAAACCTCCCTTTCCTCAAGAACAAACCCCAATCCATTCTTAAGAAATCAAGGAATTCAAGCTACAAACCTCAAGAAATTCTCAAGAATCTTCACGAAATCATCTAGTGAGGAATGTGTGATGTTTGTCCATGAGCCTTTTTCACCCATGGAGTCCAAGAATCCCCTTTTTTCTTAAATCATGACTTTTACATGTTTAAGTTGAACTATGTCTATGGATATCTTGATAGTTTGATTTCAAGTTATGATTATAAGTGTTTCCAAGTGGAATAAGCCATTACATATTTTGAATATTGAAATCTTCACATTTAAATCCCTATTTCATGGTTTTAGTATTGTAACTATGTTATTATCGCATGCTTTACCCATTACCATGTTTAAGTTGATGACTTTCATGTGTTTAATGAACTGCCTAAGTTTGAGTTTTGAATAATGATTCCCTATTAAGGTTTTTAAAGATTTTATTTGGCATTATTATTACTCTATTTAGTGTTGGTGGGTCATGAACACCCGACACTAGTTGTTTACATAATTTCAGCATCCTCAAAATGATTTCAGTTAAACCATGAATATTATCATTCAGTTAGTTATTATGATCAGTTGCTTGCTCAGTTAAACTTAGTTCAACCTAGTAATCAATTTCATTCAGTTGGGATTAGGATTTAGCACCAAGAGAACCTAAGGATGGGGGAATTCCTGTAAATTTAGGTTGTAACCCTTAGTAGCAATCTCTAAGTTATAAAACTACGTTGCCAGCATTGGTTTGATATATGTTCCTACCAGTTTACAATTGACACATATCTCATGAGTGCTCCTGCCAGTATTGGGTGACTCTTTAGTCCTTCGGGATACCAGTTTTATGGATCCATGGAGCCAGTGTTAGTACCCATGGAATGATACTAACACCCTTCCAACTGGGGTTTCAAGTTGTACCCTGATTAGTTTAGATTGAGGTATGCCGATTAGATGATACCTCCCACAATCTTAGTGCAGTATTCAAAATAGAATTCAGTTCAAGCTTACTTGACAAAAATATTCAAATTACCAATTATTCAGTTAACAGATTTCAGTTTTTCAATCTACAAATTATTTTAGAAATATTATATGCTTTGTCTTACATCTCAGATAATTCAGTTTCTCATGGATTCATGATGTGTTGTCTCATGCTATTTAGTTAGTACTAATTTCTTATGCAAGGTACCTCATGTATATTATCCTAACCTCATCTCATATAGCAGTGCATTAAAAGTACTAATCATATGCTCTTTATTATGCTATGATAACTTATATAATTAGTTTGGACACATAATTTCTTGACCGCACTTAGATAATTTAACATTACAGAAGCAGCAACAGTGGTGAGTCCTCATCCTTCGAGGACAAGTTTATCTTTTATTCAGCTATTTTAGCATTTCTTTTACCAAGTTAGTTGGATTTAGTTGAGGGGTTGCCCCATCAGTTCCACAGTCAGTCTTAGAGGCTTTTCAAATAGTCAAATAGTCAGTGAGTTTATCAGTCATATCAGTCGTGTTTCAGTATTTTTCACAGATGTCAAAGACTTGTGGTTGAACTATATTTTCAGTATTCAAATTGGTTTCACCTTATTAGTTTATCTTTCACATATATGTTTTATTACCAGTTTACTTAGTGCTCATAGCAGGTACCAACTCATGGGTTAGCTTATGGTCACCTATGATTGTAAGCACCATTATCGCAACTCGAGGGTAGCCTCAGGTTGTGATAAAACTTGGTATTAGAGCCCAAAGTTTTAAAATTTCCTAGGTAGTCCAAAAGTTGCGTAAAGTAAAGTCTTATGCATGGGTGTAAAGCGCACCACACTTATAAACAAGAGGATACAAGATATTTTAGGAAAGGTTTCCCTTCTTTCAATATTCATGTTGTGCGAATAAGCATGACCTCTATTTAAAATCTCTCTCTAACTTATCCTTCATTCTATTTACATACAAAGCCCTCCAAAAGAACAATGGAAGAAGGAAAAGGAATAAGCCCGCACCACCGCCTATTCAAGAAGATTCCCTGAATGAGCATGTCTCTCACGCCAAATTTAAAGCTACTTTCACCACCTTAGCTTACTCAGTATTTGATCAAAACAACCAGTAAGTTGTTTCCCCAGCTAATCCAATGGCAAATACAGCTGCATCTAGGGTATAGGATTTCGATCGAATGAATCCCCTTTTGTTTTTAGGATCCATGTTTGAGGAGGATCCATAAGAATTTCTTGATATAGTTCAGAAAGTGATAGATTTTATGGGTGTCACTTCAAGTGAGAGTGAAGAGTTAGCTGAATATCAATTATAGGATGTAGCTCACACCTGGTGTAAGTATTGGAAGGAGGACCATGGTGTTGATGTAGGTCTAGTAGAGTGGGAGGAGTTTGCCACGACTTTCTTAGATAAGTTCTTTCCTTTAGAGTTGAGGAAATCAATGGTGAAGGAATTCATTAACTTGAAGCAGGGTAATATAAGTGTGAAAACATGCTCTCTTAAGTGCACTAAGTTCACGAGGTATGCTCCTTCGATGGTGGCTGATAATAGGTCTAGAATGAGTAAGTTTGTTTCTGGTGTATCTAATAGTGTGGTCAAGGAAAGTTGGATTTCTTTATTGATTAAAGAGATGGACCTATCTAGGCTTATGGTTCATGCTTAGCAGATTGAGAAACAAAATCTTAAGGAGAATGAGATGGAGAATGAGATGGTCGGAACAAGTAGTTGTAATTTTTCTCTGCTTAAGTTAGAGAGTGGTAAACACCTTCAGTTCTATCAGATATTTCTAACTCTATCTCCGTATTTATCTAGTTCTCTTATGCCAAAGTTCAAGAATGACAGTCAGGAAAAATCACTAGGCTCTAAGTCTAAGGGTAGTGTGAACAATAGTTGCACTAATCCAATTTTCTAGAAATATGGTAAGAATCATAAGGGTGTGTGAAGGGATGGCAGTAATGTGTGGTTTGGATGTGGTAAGCCAGGCCACAGAGTTAGAGAATCCCTAAAGATTGGTCTGTAGAGTCAGTATAGTAGCCCTCCAGTTCCAGCTAGTCTCCCTACTCAGCAAGATGTTGCATCCAGTGCAACCAATGGACAGCATCAGAATAGGATGTATGCACTCCATTCCCTACAGTATCAGGAATGTTCTTCTAATGTAGTTACAGGTATGTTACAGGTATTTCATCTCTAAGTTTATGCTTTATCACAGAGCTTCACGCTCTTTTATAACCACATATATAGCTGTCAACTTCAGTGTCAGTCCTGAAACATTAGCAGAACCATTCTCAATGTCTACTCTATTAGGTGTCTCTATTGTATCAAGGCAGGCATACAGTAATTTCCTGGTCACAGTATCCTAGAAAGTCACCTCTGTTGATCTTAAGGAGTTAGAGATGACAGATTTTGATGTCATTCTTGGCATGGATTTGCTTCACTCATATTATATCTCAGTTGATTGTAGAAATAAAGTTGTTCAGTTTTAGTCTCCCAATAAACCAGTTATTGAATGGAGGGGTAGTACTTCAGTGCTTAGGGGTCAAATTGTTTCTTATCTTAAGGCAAGCAAAATAATATCTCAGGGTTCATGTACCATCTTGCTTTTGTCAAAGACTCTAGTTTTGAGATCCCTACTCTTAAGTCAGTTTTAGTAGTAAGGTAATTTCTAGATGTGTTCCCTAAAGATCTTACTGGAGTTCCTCCCGAAAGACAAATTGACTTTGAAATAGATCTCCTTCTAGATACCCAACCTATCTCTATTCCTCCCTATAGAATGGCTCCAACTGATCTTATGGAGTTGAAAGAACAGTTGAAAGATCTCTTAGTTAAGGGATTCATCAGTCCCAGAATTCCTTATGGGGCACACCAATCTTTTTCGAGTGCAAGAAAAACGGTTTTCTCAGGATGTGCATCAATTACTGCCAGTTGAACAAATTCATAATCAAGAATAAATATCCACTCCCTAGGATTGTTGACTTGTTCAACCAACTTCAGGGCACCAGTTATTTCTCTAAGATAGAACTCAGATCTGGCTATCATTATCTTAGAGTCAAAGAATATGACATTTCAAAGACAAACTTCAGAATTTGGTATGGTCACTTTGAATTTCTAGTTATGTCTTTTGGACTAAAAAATGCCCCAGCAACTTTAATGGACTTGATGAATAGAGTGTTCATGCAGTACTTGGACATGTTCATCATAGTCTTTATTGATGATATTTTTGTCTATTCCTGCAGTGAAAGTGATCATGTAGACCATCTTAGAATTATATTGCAAACTCTTAGAGCCCATCAATTAGTCACCAAAATTATTAAGTGTGGATTTTGGCTAAGACCAGTAGCTTTCCTTGGCCATATTATTTTTGATGATGGCATTAGAGTTGACCCTCAAACGACCAAAGCAATTAGAAACTAGCTCAGGCCCATCTCTTCATCAGATATGAGGTGTTTTTTGGTTTTGGATGGCTATTATAGATAGTTTGATGAGTGGATTTCTTCTATTGTATCCCCCCATATCTCAACAAACTAGGAAGAAAGTCAAGTTTCAGTGGTCTGATTCTTGCAAGAAGAAGTTTTAGGAGTTGAAGACTCAACTCACTTCCGCTCCAATATAGACCTTGCCAGATAGTTCATATGGATTTGTGGTGTACTGTGATACTTCCAGAGTTGGTCTTGGTTATGTGTTGATACAGAGAGGTAAGTTCATAGCCTATGCCTCCAGACAACTTACGCCCCATGAAAAGAATTATCCTACCTATGATCTTGAGTTGGCAGTGTTGTTTTTTTCTTTAAAATTTGGAGGCATTATCTCTATGGGGTTCATATGGATGTGTTCATGGATCACAAAAGTTTACAGTATGTGTTCTCGCAGAAATATTTAAATTTTCGTTGGAGAATGTATCTTTAGTTGTTAAAAGATTATGATATAAGAGTATTGTACCATCCGGGAAAGGCCAATGTAGTCGCAGATGCCCTTAGTAGGTTATCTATGGGTAGTGTTGCTCATGTTAAGAAGGGTAAGAAAAAGTTAGTCAGTGAGGTTCATCAACTTACTAGATTAGGTGTTCTGTTGGTTGATTCAACTAAGGGTAGTGTATGGGTTCAGAGTAGTTCAGAATCTTCATTGGTTGCTGAAGTGAAATAAAAGCAAGACAACGATACTAGTTTGGTTAAGTTGAAAGAATTAATTAGAGATCATAAGGTAGAGTTTTTCACCCAAGAGGGAGACGGAGTATTACATTCCCATGATAGGTTATGTGTTCTGAGTATTGATGAATTAAGATAATGAATACTTGTAGAAGTGCATGGTGAGCAATACTCTATCCATCCAGGAGCCACTACGATATACCGTGACTTATGGTTAATCGATTGTTGGAGTGGTATGAAGTAGGATATTACAGAGTTTGTAGCTATGTGTGATAATTGTCAGCAAGTTAAAATTAAGCACCAGAGGCCTAGTGGTGCATTGAAGGAGTTTACTATCCCCCCTTGGAAGTTGGAAGTGGTGAACATAGACTTTGTAATAGGATTACCTCGTACACATTGTCAGCATGATTGGATATGGGTCATTGTAGATAGGAGGACTAAATTAACTTATTTCCTGCTATTTCATACTTCTTACTTAGATGAAGATTATGCCAGGCTCTATCTTAGGAAGTTGGTTAAGTTGTATGGGATTCCGTTGTCTATCCTATCAGATAAAGGTACTCAGTTTACCTCTCACTTTTGGATGGATTTTCAAAAAGGTCTTGGTACCCAAGTTCATCTCAATACAACTTTTCATCCTTAGACAGATGGTTAGGCAGAGAGGACCATTCTGACATTAAAGGACATGTTGAGAGCATGTGTTGTTGATTTTAAAGATAGTTGGGATGACCACATGCCATTGATTGATTTATCCTATAACAATAACTATCACTCTAGTATTCAGATGGCTATATTTAAGGCTCTTTATGGTAGGAGATGTAGGTCTTCTATTGGTTGGTTCAAGGCAGGTGAAGCTGCTTTGATACTGAATTTAGTGTTTGATGCGATAAAGAAAGTTTACATGATTAGGGAAAGGTTAAAGACAACCTAAAGAAGTCAGAAATCCTATGCAGATGTAAGAAGAAGAGATCTTGAGTTTGAAGTTAGGGATTTGGTATTTCTGAAAATCTTGCCCATGAAAGTAGTAAAGAGTTTGATAAGAAGGGGAAGCTTAGTCCCAGATATGTTAGCCCTTATAGAAATTTGAGCCATTTTGGGAAGGTTGCTTATGATATAGATTTACCTACAGATTTGGCATCAGTGCATCCGATATTTCATGTTTCTTTACTAAAGAAGTGTATTGGTGATCCAGCAGTTGTAGTTCCTTTAGAAAGAGCGGATGTTCAGGATACCCTTTCTTACAAAGAAGTCCCAGTTGATATCCTTGATCATCAAATTCATAGACTAAGGAACAATGAAGTTCCCTTGGTTAATGTTTATTTGTGGAATCAGTCCGCTGAGGGAGCCCTTAGGAAGTAGAAGAAGATATGCAAACCAAGTACCCTCATCTTTTATCTACCAACTCAGATTCAACATAAGGTAATGATTACCCTCAGATTGACTCTTTTCCATTCTCAATTTTATCTACGTAACCCATCTCGTCATTGCATACATTTAGTTCAATTGATGTATCATCTCTTAGACTTAGTTATGCAATCGTGTTTTTAGTCATGCATGTTGAGTTTATAATCTCAGTTTCCCTATTACTCTCAGGTAACCTAGTCTTATTTGAGGATGAATGTTCCCAAGGGGGAGATATTCTAATACCCCATAAGATCCAAGCTTATTCAGCTCATGATTTCATGTTAAAGGGGTCTAAGACTTAGAAATTTCACTAAGTGTTGGGACTTAGTCATTTTCAATGCCCTTAAACTTTAATGATTTTATTTTTGATCATCCCGACCTCAGAACGTTGATTTTTTAGTTGATTCATGATCAGGGTAGTTCAAAGCACGTCTCGGGTGATTTTTTGAATTTTCAAATGAGAGTAAGTTCATGTTTGGGAATCCAAAATAGTAGCAGCACAGGGATAAGCCTGTGGCACCCCCTCCACTGCACCACACTAGAGACCGCAGTGCCCTCTTCACTACACTGCACTGGAGCCCGTGGTGCACCTTTGTAATGACCCAGGACTACCCCCTAGTCATCACATGGTGCTTAAAGCCCTGATGGACCACAAGTTAAACCACAAGTTGATACCTGCTGTGAGTACTAGATAAAATGATCTTAAATGCGGAAGAATATTGAAATGCCATAAGGTTTTAATAACTAAATTTAAAACTAAAATATGAGTATATAGAAACAACTGACTAAATCTGTTAAAATAAAGATAAGATGGTTAACTAAATGTAATATCTAAATACCGAATAACTGACTCTAATGTCTTAAAAACCTCTAAAACTGATGGACTGAATATGAGTTGATGGGATAGGCCCCTAACTAACTCTGCTAACTACTAAAAATAGAGATATTGAGTAAAATAACGTATCCTTAAAGGATGAAGACTCACCACTGCTGCTATACTGCAAATAACTTGAGAAATGAAATCTAAGCGCAGTCCGGGAACTGAGCCCCAATACCTATGATATAATACATCATACTTCAAAAGAAACATATGCGATCAATACTTTGAATGTACTGGTATGCTAAATTAGGTAGGCTGATAGACATGGTTTCATGAATAGAACTAATAATTAACTGAATTTGCATGTAAATCATGGAGTATTAAGTAGAGAAAATGGAATCTGTAGATACTGAAGTTATGGAGACTGTAAATGCCAAGTATGCATGACAGTCTGTGAATACTGAAGATACGTGAGAATTTATGGACACTGGGATGTATGACCAAACATATAACATGGAATGAGTAAAATCTGTAAGCTGAAATACTAAAAAAAACTGATATCTGTATTCTTTGGTTAAGCAACTCTAAGACTGCATAACTGAACTGAGACTGTAACTGAGACTATATTTAAGATTGTGGGAGGTATCATCTAACTGACATCCCAAATATGAGCTAATCTGGGCCAAACTCATAACCCCAGTTAGAAGGGTGTTAATATCGTGCCATAAGTACTAACAATGGTTGTGCGGAATTACTACACTGATATAATGTCTAAAAGACTAAGGGTGTCAAGCTTGAACTGATGGGTGACCCCGACAAGATAGTCAAGCCTAATTTGACGGGTGACTTCTCATACCCTACGCTGGCTACGTAGTTCTAGAGTATAGGGACTGCTACTAATGACTCTACCTATCTAATGGGAAATCTGCCATCCCTACACTCACTCGGTGCTAAATCCTACTCCCAACTAAAAGACACTGAAATACTAGACTGTTCTGAGTTTAATTGACAGATATTTAACTATCCTGATAATGCTCATAGTATGTTCTAAAGACTATTTTGTAATGTACTGATACTACACTAAGTAAAAAACTATGGTTTTCGAGTATTCAGTACCCCCAGGACTTAAAAACAATAATATTAAAATGAAACTAAGCTTGGAAGACAAAACATGAAGGCTTTTATTAAATCAATCACTCTTGTAGGCATTTTTTCAAAAACTTGGAGGTCGTGGTTTGATCAAATCATAGGAATGTCATGGAACTTGTAGTAAAAGCATAAATTCAACATGAATAATACTAAATCATGATTTAATCCAAGGAATGATAACATTAAATGTAACGCCCCGAGTCTGGTACCCCAGATGCTATACGGTGCTCATAATCCTAAAGTACTACAAGCTAACCCTTGACTAATATCTGTACCTGAGTACTGAATAATACATTGTAAAAATGCAGAAAACTAGTGGAAAACTTTCCATAAGGTTCAAAAACTGAAATACAATTGAAAAACTAAATACTAATACAACTGTCTGAACATCTAGTCTAAAAAAGTCCTCTAAACTGTCTGAACTATGGAGTTGATGGTACAATCCCCCAACTAGATCTATCTACTGAAATGATAAATCTAATGTAATAACAAAATAAGGAACATCCTTGAATAATGAGGACTCACTGCTAAGTCTACTGCTGCTGGCTGAATCTAAACTACATAGGGTGCTCTGGATCCCATGCTTTTGAACCTATGGTATAAGACACCATAGCGCAAGAGAAAAGTATGTGTCAGTACGTGGGAATATACTGGAACACTAGATGAGGTAAGGTTGAATGCAAGGGTTTACATGCATGAACAATACTGACTTAATATCATGAGACTACTGAATGAGGATACATACATGAGTGCATAAACTATAACTGAAATCATATTAACACTGAATACTGAATTCTAACAACTGGATTTATGATTACTGAGTTTACCGATACTGATATCTGATTGACTAAGGTTAAGATTAGTCTTATCTAGCCGGTGATCTCTGAACGTACTGATAATAAAGATAATTAACTAAATCTGAGATCAGTCCTATCTAGCGGGTGATCTTTGAATGTAATGGTACTGATATTGATACTACTTGACTAAATCTGAGATTATTCCTATACAACGGGTGATCTCTAAATCCATTGATAATACTATTGAGTGACTGTATCTAATAGTCCTGAATCTATGATACTAAGCTGAGTTCTTTTACTAAGACTGATTTTGAAGCAAAGACTGTGGGAGGTAGTCATCTAACTGACATACCCTTTCTAGCTAAGTTTGGGGTCCAACATGTAACCCTAGTTAGAAGGTTTTCAGTACCATGCCATGGGTAAAGACAACTTTTGTGGAGTTAGTCCTATCTAATGGGTGACCCCTGGGATCATTCCTACCTAACGGGTGATCCCTTAGTATGTCAGTCTTTTCTAATGGGTAATATCTCATACCTACGTTGGCTACATAGTTCTTGAAGTTAGGCATTGCTTCTATAGATCTCAGTCCTATATAATAGGTGAACCCTCATCCCTAGTTTCGCTTGGTGTTGAATCCTACTCCCAACTGAAAGACTCTGAACTGATTCTTAGACTGTACTAGAGTGAGCTAAATCTGTTACTGATCGTACTGATTAACAGAGCTAAGCTGAGTTCATTGAGTTCTGTTGACTGATGGAATACTTATGAGTTCTAAATTGATTACTGAACTGAAGCTAGAATGCTACTGATACTGAGATTACTGAGATTTCCTAGGTTCTGGGACAATCTGAGTTCTACTGATCGTGGCTTGATTGAGAGTATCTTGAAAACTGACATTGTCTCTAGACAAACAGCTAATTTATCGGGTATAAATATCCCTAGGACTCGATAACATAAATAATACAAGATAGGACAACTCTTACATAACATGGCAATAGGATATCATTCACTACACAATCAATGAAGCATCTCTTCAAGAACTTAGAAGTCTAAAACATGTAAATGTATAGGGAGTGCATACTATTATCTCATAATTCATTCAATAAGGGATGCACATGAGTAGGAAAGCATACAACATGTCATAATTCATTCACTAAGGCCTTTCAACAAATACTTCGCATGGATTAACTTATACACAATTGGGGATTTCTTGTCAACATGCTAACTGACTCTATTTCCTTCACATAAGAATTTTATCAATTATATGGGGAGTATACTTCATTCAATACACCTAATTAACATGGTTACATCAATCAACATGCATCTTGAAGGGGTTTATCATGAAAACCACATAAATATCACATACTAGGATCAAAACTTGGAACTTTGTAAACAAAAGATGAACTAAACTCAATAACAATATGAACTTCAATTTCAATTCACATGAATCATGAAAACTCATAAATATATAATCTTTGAATTTAGAAAAAGATTCTTGAACTTCTTGGGTGGAAGGAACCCAAGAATCAACATCTAACATACCTGAAAATCTAGATTCTTGAAGTTCTTGAAGACTCTTAGAGGAATTCTTGAGATTGCTTTGGAAACTTGGGGGCTACGTTTTTCTATCTTTGAGATAGAATTCTTTTATTCTTGAGGAATAGTGAAAATAAATGAGCAATTTTGCATATTAAGGGTTTAAATCCCGTGTATAGGCTTATTAGGGGCTTTGAGAAATTACCAATTGGTCCTTGGAATTAAATAACGGAATCTATAAATCCTAATTTTTCATGCTGGTGCGACGAAGTGAAATCACGCTAGCTCACTAGAAACTGGACAATTGGGAAACTGGTTAGTGGCGCAACGCGGTGGAAATTGCGTTGCCACCTTGGTTGCAAACTGGAAAGGCACCGCAATGAGGTAGAATATCATTGGTGAACTAGAAATTGACAATTCTGAAATTGAGCCTTGGCGTAATGCACCAACATTGCGGAGGCTCACTATTTTTTGACAAATGCCACTTTGGCTGACTCTGTGATGCACTAAAGTACCAGGTGGTACACTGTCTTACTAAAATGACTCTAACTCTTCCATTGGGTTTCGTATTTTGGGAGAATTTGGTATCGACAGAAAGCTTTTTTGATTTCCCACATGATAAAAAGTTAAAATCTGAAAATTTTTACATGGAATAAAATATATTAATCTTTGAAGCAAGATTTTTGATGTTCTAGAGATGAATTTGAACTAGGAGAAGTGTGGGGTATTACATTAAAACATGGAGAATTGAATAACAACAATAATTTCATTGAAACATGGTATAAAATCATACTTGATGTAGATTCATGGGTGAAATCACAATTTAAAACATAGTTACATGAAAGATTATAACTTGGTGATTAAAATAGGTTACTTGTGGTCCATGGATGAACATCTAGCATACCTGTGATAGTGAATTTCTTGAAGTTCCGGGTGAGTTCTTAAAGATTGGCCATGAAATTGGAGAATTAGGGCTATTGATTTAAGAGAGAAAGATTCTTGATTTGGGGAAAAATAATTAAAATAGCGAGTTTAAAAACTTTTTGAGGGCTGAAAAGCACACCAGGGACGATTAAAATTAGGGGAAAGGACTATTTACCCTCAGGCAAAAATTTTAATTTTCGTCGAATTTTTTCAAAATGGGACCTTGGCGCGATGCGGTGCTATCCGTCGTGTCACTGAGAACTGACAATTGAGAACTGGGATGATGGCATGAAACGACGCAAAGAAATCGCAGTGCCCCTTTGATTTTGATTTTCACCATTGGTGCGGCACACCATAATCGCCCTGCCTCACTAGAATTAGACAATTATGAACTGGGCCGACGGCATGATACGCCACTATCGCTGAGCAATATTGGAAATTTACAATTTTTATTTACAACGACTCCACAATGCGCTAATGGTCAACATGATGGTGTTTAATGACTAAAACTTAAAATCACCATAACTTTTTACCCGGTTATCGAATTTAGGCAAATTTATATCATTGGAAAGCTAATTGAATTTTCTACATAATGGCAGTCTCTAATATAAAAAATAATGAGTAATTCAAAAATTATATATATGAATACTCACATATTGGGACTTAAATTATGCTAGGGAAATACAGGGCATTATAATATCTCCCCCTTGGGATCATTCGTCCTCGAATGAAACTGGTTAAGTTAAGGAAACTAATGGACTAAGCCTACACACTGAACATACATATCTGATGCATGGAATGCATGACTAAACTGATTTGTAAATTCACGATTGACATGAACATGATGTCTATCTGAAACTGGGAATGATAGAGAGAAATCTTAAGAAGATTAGTACCTTATAATGAATCTAGATTCGCAGAGAAAAGATGAGGGTACTTGGTCCGCATATCTACCTCTGCTTCCCAAGTGGCTCCCTCAACAGACTGATTTCGCCAAAGAACTGTGACTAGTGGAACTTCTTTGTTCCTTAGTCTACAAACTTGATGATCGAGAATTTCGACTGGAACTTCCTCAAAGGAAAGACTGTTCTGAATCTTTGCACTTTCTAAGGAAATAATTACCGTTGGATCACCAATACACTTTTTCAACAATGAGACATGGAACACTGGATGTACTGAGGCTAAATTTAAAGGCAACTCAAGTTCGTAAGCTACCTTTCCAAAATGACTGAGAATTCTAAAGGGACCGACATATCGGGGACTGAGTTTCCTTTCTTGTCGAATCTCTTCACTCCTATTATGTGAGAGATTTTCAAGTTCACAAGATCACTGACCTCAAACTCGAGGTCCTTTTTCCTCATATCTTCATATGATTTTTGTCAGCTGTGGGAAACCCTAAGCCTTTCTCTGATCAACTGAACCTGCTCTAACGCATCAAACATCAAATCAAGCCCTACTATTGAGGCTTCATCTACTTCAAACCAACCAATTGGAGATTTATATCTCCTATCATAGAGAGCCTCAAATGGATCCATATGGACACTAGAATGATAGTTGTTATTGTATGCGAATTCAATCAAAGACAAATGGTCATTCCAACTTGTAACAACCCAAAATCACCTCCAGGGATGTCACACGGTGCTTAGGGATACAAGTATCCCCAAGATAACCCTTTGACCCTATCACTTCTCATAATAAATAATTCAAGAAGGAATACACAAAACACTGGGACAGTCATATCAAATGAAAGCAAATACGAAGATAATACTTAGTCTAAATGACCATAATACTGAAAATACCAATGCAACCACAGTCTGATTCCTAGTCTAACAAAGCCTCTACTACTCCATGAACTCGAGATACGTTGGGAAAGGTCCCTAACTAACTCAAACTGAACTAAAAGAAATAACATAAGCACTCGAATACTAAAATATCTAAAGATAGGTCCTCGAACCACGAGGACTCACCACTGTGGAGATATAGACAAAGGTACTCAGAAATCACTAACGAGGCTAAGACTGAGCACCTAACCTTACATATAAGACAATGTAGCACATAGACGTATATGTGGATCAACACTTAGGAATGTACTGAGTATATGGGGGTGTATGCATTTATATAAAAATAGTATCAATACTCTTCAATCAAATCATGCATGCAATTAGGAATGACTCACATGGCTTGAATAAGTCAAAATGTAAAGCTCATAAATCATGTAGAATGAAGCATGTAACACAAATCTCGTGAGTCATTATACTTTAGCTTTAAAAATCTGAACTCTTCTCTTATTCTCATTACTCAAAGAATAAAGAATGTTTTAAACGATACTTTCAAACTCGTGCATATATCTCATGGAGAGTAAAACTTCTTAAATGCTCAAGAACTTATAACTCTTTTAAACTCAAACACTTAGAACTCGAAATCATATGACTTTGGTTTGAAAACTGGTGATCAACTCCTATTAGTAGAGAAAACTACTTCCTTCTTTGGAAAATACTAAAAGGAGTTCATTCATTTTAGAAAATATCTCATCCCAAAGCATTAGGGAAAAATTCAATCTCAATGGAAAATACTTTAGTTTAGGGAGGTTCTCTTAACCGACATAAACCGTGCGAGCTATATGGAGTCTAACGTCTTTTCCTCCTAAGGAAGAAACCTCACGTTGGGGAGAGGCATCATACTCTTTCCAAGGATTATAACCTCAACTCAGTGATCACTTATCTCAGCCTCGGGCCCAAGTATCTTTGACTTAGGCCCAAAATTTCAAACCTATGGTGGCACGTAGTTCTGGGGTAAGAAACCATAGTAACTTACCCAACTCGATGCTAGATACTACTCCCTTTAGTTTATCTCGCTCATCTCATGGAAATCCACTTTTAAAATAATCTCATGGTTCATAAAAACCCTACAATCAAATCTATATTCTCATGTGGTAGAGTGAATTTCAAAACTCTATGACCATTAAGTCAAAATATTTCTCAATAATCTCAAAATACTCAAATCATGGGTGTTTATAGAACAATAGTTCATAAAATTGCAAGTCTCAAGTAGGGCTTAGTGACCCATAATTCAATCTCAAGTTAAAAATCATCAAAATGCGTATTAGATAGCATATAGATTCTTCAATCATATAGAAATCTGTAATTTACAGCAATTTAGCTCAAAATCTCAATATACTCATATACTTCAATATCTCAAACATTTCAATTATTAACTTCTCAAGGATTAAGATCATTGGGTATAGACCTAACTGTAGTTTCTCAAGAAAACATGTAAAGATTATGCCATTAGACTCTCAATTCATGTGAAACATCAAAATCTTGAACAAATAACAATGGGTGAAACCCCCCAATTCAATTTCATGTAAAATCTCATAAATTGTAGAAAATTATAGTTTAAATAAGCCTTTGGGCATAAGGGTGAAAGAATTACCCTTGTTCAAAACCCCACATACCTTAGACTATAAAATTAGATGAACAATCTTGCTTCAAACTCTTCTTCTTCCTCTTGAGAGAGGGTTGTTGTAACCCTTGAACTTGGGGAACTTAAATCTCAACTCAATTTGTTGAATCTATGGTGAGTTCTTGGATTTCTTTGTGAAGGACTTTAGATTTGATCTTGAGGGAGAAACCCTAGCTCTCTTGAGTTTTGGATGATGAATGAAGCCATTTTCTTCGTTTGGAATATATCAGGGTATAAAAGAGTGGAAAGACCAAAAAGCCCTTTTAAAAAAGAGTTAAAAATACTGAACGGAGGCTGCAATGGTTGAAGTAACGGCCTGTTGGAACGAAATTCGTACATTGGCTAGGATGAGACCACACTACCTTAGTAATGATAGGCTCAGCGATGGTCCATCATAGCCTTGATGGTCCATTGTCCTGGTTGTCGCACTTGGGCCAGCAAAGGGAGTTACTACGTTGGTTACGATGGGTTGAGTGAAGGTCCATCACAGACTCGACGGTCCTTCGAATTATCTGTCGCACCTGGGTGGTTCCGACAACTCTTAGTAAAATGGCTATAACTTCTCACCCCGATGCCGGATTTATACGAATTACACTTCACTTGACACGCTCTAAGGTTTGGACTGTGAGGGAACTTCACGTGGTCTTACAATATCCCCCCCCCCCTGGAAACATTCATCCTCGAATCTCACTAGTTAGACTAGGAACATAGGAAAACTAAAGTACACATAGCTGAACCAATTTGCTAAATGGGCTCAAAATCTTTTTAAACTATTGAATACCTTGGAAATTGCAAGAACTCATGCAAGAATAGATATATAGCTGAACTTTACATTAGAAGGGCTGAATTAAGGAAGATTAGTACCTTCGGATCAATCTGAACTTACATGTTTGCTTCTGCCTCTGAAGTAGCACCCTCAACTGACTGGTTCTGCCACGACACTTTGACCAAGGGAACCTCTTTGTTCCTCAATCTACTGATCTGAAAATCTAGGATCTCAATGGGAATCGCATCGAATGAAAGAGTGTTCTAAATATCAGCACTTTCTGAAGGATCTACTACAACGGAATCACCAGTATGCTTCTTAAGCATGGAGACATGAAAAATAGGATGAACGACTAACAACTCCACAGGCAACTCAACCTCATAGGCTACTTTCCTAACAAGGCTGAAAACTTTATACGGGCCAACATAACGGGGACTAAGCTTTCCCTTTTTAACAAACCTCTTCACCCTTTCATGGGTGAAATCTTTAAGTACACCAAATCCCCCACTTCAAACTCAAGATCTCTTCTCCTCACATCGGCATATGACTTTTGATGACTCTAGGTTGTCTTTAACCTTTCTCTAATCAACTTAACTTTCTCCATAGCTTCAAATACTACATCAGGCCCAATCACGATAGTTTACCCACTTCAAACTAACCTATGGGAGATCTATATCTTCAACCACACAAGGCCTGAAATGGTGCCATTCCGATGCTAGCTCTGTAACTATTATTATAGGCAAACTCTATCAATGGCAAATGCTCATCCCAACTTTCTTTGAAATCAAGAGCACACGCCCTAAACATGTCTTCTAGGGTCTGAATGGTCATCTTAGCCTGACTATCTGTCTGCAGATGAAAAGCAGAACTCAAAAGAATTTGGGTACCAAGACCCTGCTGAAACGCCCTCCAAAACTAAGAAGTAAATTAAGTACCCCTATCCGAAATGATAGATGAGGCAACTCCATGCATCCTAACTAACTCCCGGATATACAATCCAGCATAATCCTCAGCTGTATAAGATGTATGCATAGGCAAGAAGTGCACAGACTTAGTTAGCCTGTCTATAAAAGCCTAAATAGAATGATGATGACGATGTAAAATGGGTAACCCAGTTATGAAGTCCATATTCACCACCTCCCACTTCCAAGTGGGTATAATAAACTCTTGCATCACACCACCAGGTCTTTGGTGCTCTACTTTAACCTGTTGGCATGTTGCACACTTTGCTACAAATCATCTGTATCCTTCATTATACCATTCCACCAATAGATTTCCCTCAAGTCGTGGTACATCTTGGTAGTACTGAGATGAATAGAATACCGCGTGCCATGCGCTTCAGCCATAATCCTCTACCTCAGATCATCAACACATGGAATGCACAATCTACCTGCAATCTCAACATGTCATCTCCCTCTTGGGAGAAAACCTCTATCTTTTGGTCCTTAACTATCTCCTTCAGTCTGACCAAACTAAGATCTCTATCCAGCTTCTCCTTTACTTTCGAAAATAAAGATGATTCGGAATTACTTTGCAACAAATTACTTCCCTACACTGAATCAAGCAACCTAACACCCAATCTATCTAGACAATGCACATCATGAGCTAACTCTTTCTTACCTTACTCCACATGAGGAATACTACCCATAGATAATCTGCTAAGGGCATCACCACTATATTAGCCTTTCCCGGGTGTACAACACACTCATATCATAGTTATTTAACAACTCTAACCACCTACTCTACCGATTATTCAACTCCCTCTCAGTAAAAATATACTGCAGGCTCTTATGATTAGTAAGCACATCAACAGGAACTCCATAAAGATAGTGTCTCGAGATTTTCAAAGAAAAGACCATAATAGCTAACTCAAGATCATGGGTTGGGTTATTCTTCTTATGCGGCTTTAACTTTCTAGAGGCATAGGCTATAACCTTACCTCTTTTCATCAACACACAACCCAAACCAATTTTAGAGGCATCCCAATACACCACAAAACCATCTTTACGATTAGGCAAAGTCAACACAGGGGATGAAGTAAGTCGAGTCTTCAACTCCTGAAAACTTTTCTTATAGGAATCTGACCACCGAAACTTAACTTTCTTTTGGGTCAACCAGGTCATGGGAGATGCAATAGAAGAGAAACCTTCAACAAAACAATGGTAGTAGCCCGCTAGACCCAAGAAACTTCTAATGTCAGACAGAGAGATGGGTCTAGGATAATTTCTTACAACCTCTGTCTTTTGGGGATCAACTCTAATACCTTTGACTGAAATAATATAAGCTAGAAATACTACAGACCTTAGCCAAAATTCACTCTTGTTGAATTTGGAAAACAACTGGTCATCTCTAAGAGTTTGCAACACAGTTCTAATGTGATTCATATGGTCATTCTCATTACGGGAGTATACAAGGATGTCATCTTTGAAGACAATGACGAACATATCAAGATATGGCTTGAACACTCAATTTTTAGGTCCATGAAGGCTGCTGGGGCATTGGTTAGCCCGAAAGACATGATTAGAAACTCAAAGTGACCATAGCGGGTTCAAAAAGCTGTCTTTGGAATATCACATTCTCTCACTTTAAGCTGGTGATAGCTGGATCTAAGGTCTATCTTGGAGAAATAAGTTGCACCTTGCAACTGATCAAATAGGTCATCAATTCTTGAAATAGGAAACTTATTTTTTACGGTGACCTTGTTAAGATAATGATAGTCAATGCACATACGCAAAGAACCATCTTTCTTCCGCACAAATAAAATAGGTATTCCCAAAGGAGAAATATTGGGCCTTATGAAACTTTGTCTAAAAGATCTTTGAGTTGCTCTTTCAACTCCTTAAGCTCACCAGGTGCCATATGGTATGGCAAAATAGAAATGGGATGAGTGTCGGGAAGAAGTTCAATCCCAAACTCTATCTCTCTATCGGGAGGTACCCCTGGGAGATCTTCCAAAAAAAATCTGGAAACTCATTAACAGTATCGACTGACTGAATGTTGGAGCCTCGGACTTAGTTTCTTTAAATCTAAATAGGTGATAGATGGAACCCTTGGATATTAGCTTTTTGGCTTTTATATAGGAGATAAAATGACTCTTAGGTGATATCAAACTGCCAGGACACTAAAAAACTAGCTCATCAGGGAACTAAAACTTGACCACATAGGTACAACAATCTATAAATGCATAACAAGAATAAAGACAATCCATACCCAGAATAAGGTCAAAATCCACCCTGTCTAACTCTATCAAATCAGCAAGTATAACTCTACAGGTGTAGAAACTAGGAAAGGCTCGAAAATCTTTTCGGTACTCATTTTGAAATTCACAGCCACAAGTGGGGTCATATAGGAGAGACTTTACCCAGGGTCCAGCAATACATAAGCATCAAAATGAAAGATGCAGAGCATACCAGTAACTACATTGGGAGAGTCCTCCTACTCCTGACGGGATGGTAAGGCATAGAATCTGTCCTAGCGCTGATCGCCAGCAATGCTAGATAAAGTGCCTTGAATAGGGGCGGGATGAGGGATAGGATCTGGTGTACTACTAGTTTGTGCCTGAGGTTACGCATATCTGGTCCCGTGCCTAGCATACGGACAATATCTAAGTCTGTGTCCCTACTTGCCACAACCAAAACAACCCCTTAAATCTACGAAACACTCACAGGGATGATCCCTATCATACTTAGCACAAGGAGGATAACGGGGCATATTACTAACACTGTTATGCGACCTAGACATAAAAGACCTTCCCCCTTGCTCCTACCTGCCTCTAGGAGCGGGAGCACTAGCTGATGAAGTCTCTGGAAAAGACAAACGTCTCTGAAATTAAGGACAGTTTCCTCTATGGAACCTAGGCAGACTATACTCATGTTGCTCCAATCTAGCCCTCTTGTTACCCTTCACTCTATCTCTTTCCCTTATTTTAACTGCCTCTATCTGCTGTGCATGCATCATCAACCTAGCCAGATCCATATCCCTATACAGCATCGCAATCCTACACTCCTTCAGCACCAAACCAGAAACACCTGTCACGAATTTACTTATACTAGCTCGGGTGTCAGAAATCATATCAAGAGCATACTTGGCCAACTGGTTGAACTTCAAGCAGTACTCCTTAACAGTAATGGAGCCCTGCCTCAAGGTTATAAACTCCTCAATATTTGCTTCCCTCATCTCAAGCGAAAATAACTTGTCCAATAATGTATCTTGGAATATCTTCCAAGTCATAGGAGCAGCATCCTCACCTGTACCCTTCCTCCATGATATAACCCAATCATAAGATATGTCGTTCAACCTGTAAGACGTGAAATCAACACTTTCTTCCTCAAAAACATGCATCACCTATGTGATTTTCCTCACCTCCTCAAGGTACAACTGTGGGTCTTCATGGACCTTAAACCCATAAAACTCTGGCGGACTCATCCACATGAAATAACGAACCTAGCTGCAGCTACATCACCTCCCTGCTAATATATAACTGTGGCTCGGTTAATAGCCTGAACATTAGCGGCGACTGTATGAGCTAACACTTGAAAGGTGACCCAAAACTCAGCATAAGATATAGTCTCATTCAAAGAATCAACAGATGGGGGTTGCTCATCATTATTTCTGCGGGTATTCACGCTTCGGAGAGGCATTTTCTAAAATAGGAAAGCACAAATTATTAGATCAGAGGGACAACTGCAGGAACGCTCAAATCTAAAATAAAGAAACAACTTTTTCCTAAAATGTCTTATAGCTCTTGCTCATAGATGTGGCACGCTACACACCGATGATCAAGACTCTACTCAACGCGGCTTGTCAGACTCCCTAGGAATCCTTTAAAACTTTAGGCTCTGATACCAAGTTTGTAACGACCCAAAATCACCTCCTGGGACATCACACGGTGCTTAGGGATACAAGTAGCACAAGCTAACCCTTTGAGCCTATCACTTCTCATAATAACACATTCAAGAAGGAATACACAAATCACTAGCACTGTCATATCAAATGAAATGACATACGAAGATAATACTCGGTCCAAACAACCACAATATTGGAAATCCCAACACAACCATAGTTCGATAACTAGTCTAACAAAGCCTATAATACTCCATACACTTGAGAGCCATTAGGACAGGTCTCTAACTGACTCAAACAGAACTAAAAGAAATCACATAAACACTCAAATACTAAAATATCTAAAGATAGGTCCTCGAACCACGAGGACTCACCACAGTGGAGATGTAGTCAAAGGTACCCAAAAATCACTGATGAGGCTGGGACTGAGCACCTGAACCTACATTATAAGACAATGTAGCACATAGACGTATATGTGGATCAGCACTTGGGAATGTACTGAGTATATGGGGGTGTATGCATTTATATAAAAATAGTATCAATACTCTTCAATCAAATTGTGCATGCAATTAGGAATGACTCACATGAATTGAATAAGTCAAAATGTAAAGCTCATAAATCATGCAGAATGAAGCATGTAACATAAATCTCGTGAGTCATTATACTTTAGCTTTAAAAATCTGAACTCTTATCTTATTCTCATTACTCGTAGACTAAAGAAAGCTTTAAATAATATTTCCAAACTCATGCAAATATCTCATTGAGAGTAAAACTTCTTTAATGCTTAAAAACTTATAACTCTTTTGAAATCAAACAGTTGGAACTCGGAATCATATGACTTTGGTTTGAAAACCGGTGATCAACTCGTATTAGTAGAGAGAACTACTTGTTTCTATGGAAATTACTCAAAGCAGTTCATTCATTTTAGAAAATATCTCATCCCAAAACTTTAGGTAAAATATTCTATCTCAATGGAAAGTACTTTAGTTTAGGGAGGTTCTCTTAACCGACATAAACCGTGCGAGCTTCATGGAGTCCAATGTCTTTTCCTCCTAAGAAAAAAGCCTCACGTTAGGGAGAGGCATCATACTCTTGCCAAGGAGTATAACCTCAACTCAGTGATCACTTATCTCAACCTCGAGCCCAATCTTCTTGGCCTTAGGCCCAAAATCTCAAACCTATGATGGCACGTAGTTCTGGGGTAAGAAACTGTTGTAACATACCCAACTCGGTGCTAAATACTACTCCCTTTAGTTTATCTCGCTCACCTCATGGAAATATACTTTTAAAATAATCTTATGGTTCATAAGAACCCAACAATCAAATGTCTAATCTTGTGTGGTAGAGTGGATTTCAAAACTCTATGACCATTAGGTCAAAACATTGATCTATAATCTGAAAATACTCAAATCATGGGGGTGCTTATTGCACAATAGTTCATAAAATTGCAAGTCTCAAGTAGGGCTTAATGACCCATAGTTAAATCTCAAGTTAAAACACAACAAAATACGTATTAGATAGCATATAGATTCATAAATCATATAGGAATCAGGAATTTACAGAAATTTAGCTCTTATTCTCAACATACTCATATACTTCAATATATTAAACATTTCAACTTTTAACTTCTCCAGGATTAAAATCGTAGGGTGTAGACCCAGCTGTAATTTCTCAAGAAAATATGTAAATATCATGCCATTAGACTCTCAATTCATGGAAAACATCAAAAGCTTGCAACCAATAACAATGGATGAAAAACCCTAATCCATTTTCATGTAAAATCTCATAAATTGCAGAAAATTATAGTTTAAATAAGCCTTTGGACACAAGGGTGAAAGGATTACCCTTGTTCAAAACCCCACATACCTTAGACTATGAAATTTGATAAATAAGCTTGCTTCAAACTCTTCTTCTTACTCTTAAGAGAGGGTTCTTGCAACTCTAGAACTTTGGGAACTTAAATCTCAACTCAATTTGTAGAATCCATGGTGAGTTCTTGGATTTCTTGGAAAAGGGTTTTAGATTTGATCTTGAGGGAGAAACCCAATCTCTCTTGAGTTTTGGATGATAAATGAAGCCATTTTCTTCGTTTGAAGTATATCAGGGTATAAAAGAGTGGAAAGATCAAAAATACCTTTTAAAAATAATTTTAAAATACTGAACGGAGGTTGTGATGGTTGAAACGACGATCCATCGCAGTCTTGATGGTCTGTCGAAACGTCCATCGCACGTTGGCTAGGATGAGACCACACTGCCTTAGTGGGGACGGTCTCAGCGACCATCGCAGCCTTGACAGTCCATCATCCTGGCCGTCACACTTGAGCCAGCAAAGAAAGTTACTGCCTTGGTTGCGATGGGCCAAGAGACAGTCCGTTGTAGACTCGACGGTCCATCAGATCGTCCATCGCACCTGGGCGGTTTCGATAACGCTCAGTAAAACTACCATAACTTCTCACCCCGATGCCAGATTTGGACAAAATTGGTATCATTGGAAAGCTAATTCAATTCTCTACACAATCACTGGGGAAGTCTCTTCTCAATTTTTTAGGGATGAAATTACACTTCTCTTGACACGTTTAGAGGCTCAGACTACGAGATAACTTTGCGGGGTCTTACAATATCTCTCCCTTGGAAATATTTATCCTCGAATGTCACTAGTTAGATTAGGAACAAAGGAAAAACAAAGTATACATAGCTGAAGCAATTTTCTAAATGGGCTCAAAATCTTTCTAAACTCTTGAATATCTTGAAAATTCCAAGAACTCATGCAAGAATAGATATATAGATGAACTTTAGATTAGAAGGGCTGAATTAAGGAAGAATAATACCTTCATCCTGATTTGAACTCGCAGAAAAGTGGTACAGGTACTTGGCTCGCATGTCTGCTTCTGCCTCCAAAGAAGCGTCCTTAATTGACTGGTTCTGCCACAACACTGAGACCAAGGGAACCTCTTTGTTCCTTAGTCTACGGATATGAAAATCTAGGATATCAATAGGAATGTCATCGAATGAAAGAGTGTTCTGAATATCAGCACTCTCTGAAGGATATACCACAATAGAATCACCATTATGCTTCTTAAGCACGGAGACATGACAAATAGAATGAACGGTTGAGAACTCCGCAGGCAACTTAACGTTATAGGCTACTTTCTCAACACGGCTCAAAACTCTATACGGGCCAACATATCGAGGACTAAGCTTTCCTTTTTTACCAAACTTCTTCACTCCTTTCATGGGTGAAATCTGTAAGTACACCAAATCACTCACTTCAAACTCAAGATCTCTTCTCTTCACATCAGCATATGACTTTTGACGACTCTGAGCTATCTTCACCCATTCTATAATCAACTTAACTTTATTCATAGCTTCAAACACTGCATCAGGTGCAATCATGGCAGCTTCACCTACTTCAAACAAACCTATGGGTGATCTACATCTTCTACCATACAAGGCCTCAAATGGTACCATCCAGATACTAGCATGGTAACTATTATTATAGGCAAACTCTATCAATGGAAAATGCTCATCCCAACCTTCTTTAAAGTCAATAGTACACACCCTCAATATGTCTTCTAGGGTCTGAATTATCCTCTCAGCCTGACCATCTATCTGTGGATGAAAAGCGGAACTTAAAAGAACTTGGGTACCAATACTTTGTTGAAACGCCCTTCAAAACTAAGAAGTAAATTGAGTAACCCTATCCAAAATAATAGATGAGAGAACTCCATGCATCATGAATAACTCTCGAATATACAATCTAGCATAATCCTCAGGTGTATAAGATGTATGCATGGGCAAGAAGTGCAAGGACTTAGTCAGCCTTCTACAACAACCCAAATAAAATCATTATAATGACGCGAAATAGGTAACCCGTTCACAAAGTCCATATTCACCACCTCCCACTTCCAAGTGGGTATACTAAAATCTTGCATCACACCACCAGATCTTTGGTGCTCTACTTTAACCTATTGGCATGTTACACACTTTGCTACAAACTCAGCTATATCCTTTTTCATTCCATTCCACCAATAGATTTCCCGCAAGTTGTGGTACATCTTGGTAGTGTCGGGATGAATAGAATGTCGTTCGCCATGCACTTCAGCCATAATCCTCTACCTCAAATCATTAACAAATAGAATGCACAATCTATCCTGCAATATCAACACACCATCTCCCTCTACAAGAAAACCACTACCTTTCGGTCCTGCAATCTTAACTGCTTCCTTCAGTCTGACCAAACTAGGATCTCTATTTTACTTCTTCTTCACTTCTGAAACTAAAGAGGATTCGGAACTTATTTGCACCTAAGTACTTCCTCAGCTGAATCAATCAACCTAACAACCAATCTAGCTAGAAAATGAACATCATGATCTAACTCTTTCTTACCTTCCTCTGCATGAGCAACACTACACATAAACAATCTGCTAAGGGCATCCGCCACTATATTGTCCTTGACCGGGTGATACAACACAATTATATCATAGTATTTTAAGAACTCTAACCACCTCCCCTACCTAAGATTCAACTCTCTCTAAGTAAACACATACTGCATGCTCTTATGATCAGTAAACACATCAACATGAACACCATAAAGATAGTGTCTCTATATTTTCAAACCAAAAACCACAGCAGCTTACTGTCTAGAGGCATAGGCTATAACCTTACCTCTTTGCACCAACACAAAACAAAAAACAATTCTAGAGGCATCATAATACACCATAAAACCATATATACCATCAGGAAAAGTCAACACAGGGGATGAAGTAAGTCGAGTCTTCAACTCCTAAAAACTCTTCTTATAGGTATCTGACCACTAGAACTTAACTTTCTTTTGGGTCAAACAGATCTCGGGAGATGGAATTGAAGAGAAACCTTTAACAAAACGATGGTAGTATCCCGCTAGACCTAAGAAACTTCTAATGTCAGATGGAAAGATAGGTCTAGGACAATTTCTTACAACCTCTGTCTTTAGGGGATCAACTCTAATACCTTCGGCTAAAATAATATGACCCAGAAAGGCTACAGACCTTAGCCAAAATTCACACTTGTTGAATTTGGCAAACAACTGCTCATCTCTAAGAGTTTGCAAGATAGTTCTATGGTGATTCGCATAGTCATTCTCATTACAGGAGTAGACAAGGCTGTCATCTATGAAGACAATGACAAACATATCAAAATTTGGCTTGAACACTCAATTCATGAGGTCCATGAAGGCTGTTGGGGCATTGTTTAGCCCAAAAGACATGACTAAAAACTCAAAATGATCATAGCGAGTTCGGGAGGCTGTCTTTGGAATATCACATTCCCTCACTTTAAGTTGTTGATAGCTGGACTAAGGTCCATCTTGGATAAATAACTTGCACTTTGCAACTGATGAAATAGTTCATCAATTCTTAGAAGAGGATACTTCTTTTTGACAGTGACCTGGTTAAGCTAACGATAGTCAATGCACATATCCAAAGAACCATCTTTATTCTGCATAAATAGAATAGGTGCGCCCCAAGAAGAAATATTGGGCCTTATTAAACCTTTGTCTAAAAGATCTTCGAGTTGCTCTTTCAACTCTTTAAGCTCACCAGGTGCCATACGGTATGGCAGAATAAAAATGGGATGAGTGTCAGGAAAAAGGTCAATCCCAAACTCTATCTCTCTATCGAGAGGTACCCCTTGGGAGATCTTTCAGAAAAACATCTAGAAACTCATTAACAATATTGACTGACTGAATAATTGGAGCCTTGGACTTAGTGTCTTTGACTCTAACTAGGTGATAGATGTAACCTATCGATATTAGCTTTTTGGCTTTGAGATAAGAGACAAAATGACTCTTGGGTGATACCGAACTCTTGAACTACTCAGAAACTGGCTCATCAGGGAATAAAAACTTGACCATACGGGTACAATAGTCTATAGATGCATAACAAGAATGAAGACAATCCATACCCAGAATAAGGTTAAAATCCACCATTCTAACTCTATCAAATCAACAAGTATGACTATATGAAGAATAGTAACCGGACAATCTATATACACTTGTTTACAAATAATAGACTACCCTATGGGTGTATAAACTAGGAAAGGCTTAGTAGTCTTTTCAAGACTTATTTTGAAATTCACAACCACAAGTGGGGTCACAAAGGAGAGACTTAACCTAGGGTCCAACAACACATAAACTTTAAAACAAAATATGTAGAGCATACCACCAATAACATTGAGAGAGTACTCCTAATCCTGATGGGATGTAAGGCATAGAATCTACTCTAGCTCTGACCTCCAGCAGTGCTAGATAAAGTGCCCTGAACAGGGTTGAGATGAGTGATATAAGTTGATGTACTAGTAGTCTGTGCCTAAGGTCGAGCACATCTGTTCCCCTGCCTAGCATGCATACAATCTCTAAGTCTTTGGCCCTGCTTGCCACAACCAAAACAACCCCTCAAATCTATGAAATACTCATCGGGATGATCTCTACCATACTTAGCACAAGGAGGATAACGGGGCCTATTACTAACACTGTTCTACGACCTAGATATAAAAGAGCTGCCCCCTTGCTTCTGCCTGCCTCTAGGCGTGGGACCACTAGTTGATGAAGGTACGAGAATAGATGGACACCTTTAAAATTGATGATGTTTTCCTCCATGGAACCTAGGCTGACTATACTCATGCTGCTCTGATCTATCCCTCTTGTTACCCCTCACTCCATCTCTCTCCTTTATCTTATCTTTCTCTATCTATTGTGCATGCATTATCAACCTAAAAAAATCCATATCCCTATATAGCATCGCAGTCCCATACTCCTTCAGCACCAAAACAGAAACATCTATCGCGAAATTAGTCATACTGGCTCGGGGGTCAAAAATCAAATCAGGAGCATACTTGGACAACTGGTTGAACTTCAAGCAGTACTCTTTAATAGTCATGGAACCCTACCTCATGTTAATAAAATCCTCAATATTTGTTTCCCTTATCTCAAGCGAAAAGAACTTGTCCAAGAATACATCTTGGAACACCTTCTCAAGAACTTAAAAATCTGAACTCTTCTCTTATTCTCATTAATCGAAGACTAAAGAAAGTTTTAAACTATACTTTCAAACTCATGCGTATATCTCATGGAGCATAAAACTTCTTTAATGCTCAAGAACTGATAACTCTTTTGAACTCAAACACTTAGAACTCCGAATCCTATGACTTTGGTTTGAAAACCGGTGATCAACTCGTATTAGTAGAGAAAACTACTTCGTTCTTTGGAAATTACTCAAAGCAGTTTATTCATTTTGGAAAATATCTCATACCAAAGATTTAGGAAAAATATTCTATCTCAATGAAAAATACTTTAGTTAAGGGAGGTTCTCTTAACTAACATAAACTTTGTGAGCTACAAGGAGTCCAACATCTTTTCCTCCTAAGGAAGAAACCTCACATTTGGGAGAGGCGTCATACTCTTTCCAAGGAGTATAACCATAACTCAGTGATCATTTATCTCAGCCTCAGGCCCAATCATCTCGGCCTTGGCCAAAAAACTCAAACCTATGGTGGCATGTAGTTCTGGGGTAAGAAACCATTGTAACTACCCAACTTAGTGCTAAATACTACTACCTTTAGTTTATCTCGCTCATCTCATGGAAATTCACTTTCAAAATAATCTCATGGTTTATAATATCCCAACAATCAAATCTATAATCTCATGTGGTAGAGTGGATTTCAAAACTCTATGGATATTAGGTCAAAACATTTCTTAATAATCTCAAAATACTCAAATCATGGGTGCTCATAGCACAATATTTCATAAAATTGCAAGTCTCAAGTAGGGCTTAATGACCCATAATACAATCTCAAGTTAAAACTCATCAAAATGTGTATTAGATAGCATATAGATTCATAAATCATATAGAAATCTAGAATTTACAACAATTTAGCTCATAATATCAACATACTCATATACTTCAATATCTCAAACATTTCAACTATTAACTTCTTAAGGTTTAAAATCATAGGGTATAGACCCAGCTGCAATTTCTCAAGAAAATATGTAAAAATCATGCCATTAGACTCTTAATTAATGGGAAACATCAAAAAGCTTGCAACCAATAACAATGGGTGAAAAACACCAATTCAATTTCATGTAAAATCTCATAAATTACAGAAAAAATAGTTTAAATAAGCCTTTGGGCACAAGGGTGAAAGGATTAACCCTGTTCGAAACCCTACATACCTTAGTCTATGAAATTGGATGAACAAGCTTACTTCAAACTCTTCTTCCTACTCTTGAGAGAGGGTTCTTGAAACCCTTGAACTTGGGAAAATTAAATCTCAACTCAATTTGTAGAATATATTGTGAGTTCTTGGATTTCTTGGAGAAGGGTTTTAGTTTCAACTTGAGGAAGAAACCTTAGCTCTCTTGAGTTTTGGATGATGAATGAAGCCATTTGCTTCATTTGGAATATATTAGTTTATAAAAGAGTGAAAATACCTAAAAGCCCTTTTAAAAATGAGTTAAAAATACTGAACGGGGGCTGCAACGGTCGAACCGATGATCCATCGCAGTCTTGATGGTCCGTTAGAATGCCTATCGCACATTGGCCAAGATGAGACCACACTGCCTTAGTGGCAACAATCTCAGCGATGGTCCATCTCAGCCTTGACGGTCCATCATCCTGGCTGTAGTACGTGGGCCAGCAAAGAGAGTTACTACCTTGGTTGGGATAGGCCAAGCGACGGTCCATCGCCGACTCAAAGGTCCATCGAATCTTCCATCGCACCTGGGTAGTTCCAACAACTCTTAGTAAAATGGTCATAACTTCTCATCCTAATGTCGGATTTGGATGAAATTGGTATCATTGGAAAGCTAATTCAATTCTCTATATGACAAAAAGTCAAATTTAAGAAAATTCTATATGGTTTAAATACCAATCACTTAGGAAGTCTCTTATCATCCTTTTAGGGCCAGAATTGCACTTCACTTGACACACTCTAAGGCTCGGACTACGAGGGAACTATATGGGATCTTACACAACTAGCCTTGAAATCAACAATGCATGTTTTCAACATATCTTCTAGAGTTTGAATGGTCCTTTCTGCTTGCCCATCTATTTGAGGGTAAAAAGTTGTACTGAGGTGGACTTGGGTACCAAGACCCTTTTGGAATGCCTTATAGAAGTGAGAAGTAAACTGGGTACCTCTATCAGAGATAATAGACACTAGGACTCTATGTAACTTGACCAACTCTCTAATATAGAGTTTAGCGTAGTCCTCAGCCAAATAAGAGGTATGGACTAGAAAGAAATAGGCTGATTTGGTCATCCTATCTAGGATGACCCAAATAGAATCATGGTGATGACGGGTGCGCGACAAACCTATCATAAAATCCATGTTCACTTCCCCCTACTTCCAAATGGGAATACCAAACTCCAACACGGTCCCACTAGGTTTTTATTGCTCAATCTTAACTTCCTGGCATATAGAGCACTTAGCTACAAACTCTGCAATATCTTTCTTCATCCCACTCCACTAATAGATCTCCCGTAAATTGTGGTACATCTTAGTGGCCCCTGGATGATTAGAGTAACGCGCACCATGCATATTACAAGAATTCATTACCTCAACTCATCTACACCAGGCACACACAATCTACCCTGATAATACAAAACACCATCTCTTCCTTGGGTGAAAACATCCACTTTTTAATCGCTGACCAATTCTTTTAACTTAACTTAACTGGGATCTCTATCCTGCTTTTCCTTTACCTTGAAAACTAGAGATGATTCAGTGCTACTTTTCACCCATATACTACCCTCTGTTAAGTCAACTAAGAGGATACCTAGTCGGTCATTCTATTGAAATTCATGAGCTAACTTTTTCTTACCATCCTCAACATGAGCAATACTGCTCGTAGACAATCTACTGAGAGCATCAACCACTACATTGTCCTTGCCTAGATGATACAGAACACTCATGTCATAATTCTTTAATAACTCTAACCACCTTCTCTGATGAAGATTCAAATCTTTCTAAGAGAACACATATTGAAGGATTTTGTTATCTGTGAACATATCTACATGCATTCCATTCAAGTAATGCCTCCAAATCTTTAAGGCAAACACTATAGCTTCTAACTCAAGATTATGAGTAGGGTAATTCTTCACATGGGATTTAAGCTGTCTGGAGGCATAGCCTATGACCTTACTACTCTGTATGAGGACCAACCTAAGCCTACCCTAGATGTATCATAGTATACAACAAAACTACTTGAACTATTTGGTAGAGTCAAGACTGGGGTTGAGGTGAGTCGAGTCTTTAACTCCAGAAAACTCTTCTCGAATGAAAAAGACCACTGAAACTTAACTTTATTCAAAGTCAATATGGAGATGGGGGATGCAATATAAGAAAACCCTTCAATAAATCAATTGTTATAGCCAGCTAAACCCAAGAAACTCTTGATATCTAATAGAGAGATAGGTTTAGGCCAGTTTCTCACCGCCTTGGTCTTTTGAGGATCAACTATAATTCCATCACCAAAATTGATATGGACAAGGAAAGCTACTAATCTTAGGCAGAATTTACACTTACTGAATTTAGTGAACAGCTAGTGAGCTCTAAGAGTCTGAAGTACTATTTTGAGGTAGTCTGCATGTTCAGTTTCACTATAAGAGTAAACAAGAATGTCATCAGTGAAGACTATGACGAACATGTCCAAGTACTATTTGAACACTCAGTTCATTAGGTCCATGAAGCCTATTGGGTCATTGGTAAGACTAAAGAACATGACTAGAAATTTGAAGTGACCATACCGGGTTTGGAAAGCTGTTTTTAGAATATCACATTCCCTGACCCTGAGCTGATGATAGCCTAATCTGAGGTCTATATTGGAAAAATAGCTGGCACCCTGAAGGTGATCAAATAAGTCATCGATTTTCAAAAGTGGATATTTATTCTTGATTGTAACTTTGTTCAACTAATGGTAGTCTATGCACATTTTGAGAGAACCGTCTTTGTTACGCATAAATAGAATAGGTTCGCCCCACAGAGAGACGTTGGGTCTGATAAATCCCTTATCTAAGAGATCCTTTAACTGTTTTTTAAAATTCTTGAGTTTTGCTGGATCCATTCTGTATGGCAGAGTATATATGGGTTGAGTATCTGGAAGAAGGTCTATTCGAAAGTTGATTTCCCTTTTGGAAGGAACTCCAGGCAGATCTTCAGGAAATATATTTGAGAATTCATTTACTACTAGAACTGACTCAAGAGTTGGAATTTCTAAGTTAGAGTATTTGACTCACACAAGATAGTAAATACACCCCTTCGATATCATCTTTCTCATGCTAAGGTACGAAATCAACTGACCCCTAAGAGTTATGGTACTACCCCTCTATTCAAGGAATGGTTTATTTGGGAACTGAAAATGAACTATTATGTTTCTACAATCAACTAAGGAATAGCTTGAGTGGAGCCATTCCATACCAAGAATAACGTCAAAATTCGTCATCTCTAACTCCATGAAATTAGCTGAGGTAACTTTATGAGATATTAACAGTTCTTATATACCTGTCTGGATACAATAGAAATGCCTACTAGGGTAGACACTAAAAAGGGTTATGCTAGAGTTTCGGGACTGACTCTGAAGTTAATGGCTACATATGGAGTTATAAAAGAAAGAGAAGCTCCAGGGTCTAGTAAAGCATAAATATGTAAGTGAAAGACCTGCAACGTACCAGTAACTACATCAGGAAAATTTTCCTAATTTTGGTGGGACTGAAGAGCATATAAACTATTTGGACGTTGACCACTGGTAGCACTAGAAGCGGCACCCTGCTGAGTCGGGCGATCGGATAGAATTGATGACTGATGGGACTAGCCTTTTTGGCACAATCCCTACCTTTCTGAGCAACTACATAACTCTCCCAAATCTAATGGCCTAGATTTCCACACCAAAAGCATACATCACTGCCTTCTCTACACTTACCCTGATGGTGTCTGCCATATTTATGACATAGAGGATTTATACAAGCACTGCTAACACTAACTTGGGACTTAGAACCTGGTGCTCTATCCCTATTATTGTTTTTGAATGTGGGTACTGGGGTACTAGCTAAAATGGGTGCTGGGGATGTAGTCGTCTAATGAAATTGAGGATGGTTACCACCTTCTGACTTTGGCTGATTGAAATTAAAATTACCCATCCTAGCTCTCTTGTTTCCTCTTTCCCTCTCCTTAATCTTTTGCTCCTCTATTTGTTAAGCATGGCCATCAGCCTAGACAATTCTATCTCACTAATAAGAATTGCGGTCCTACACTCCTTGACCATACTATCATAAATGCCATACACAAACTTACTCATCTTGGACCTATTATGCACTACTACATAAGGAGCATACCTAGATAACTGAGTAAACTTGAGGGAATACTCTCTCTCTCATGCTTCCCTACTTCAGGTTAACGAACTCTAACACTTTGGCCTTCCTCAACTCCAATGGGAAGAATCTATGTAAGAAAGTTGTCGCAAACTCTTCCCACTCTAAAGGCCCTGCATCAACACCCCTATCTACCTTCCACTTCTTAAACCAAGTATGGGCTACATCCTACAACTAATATGTAGCCAACTCAACACTCTGAATAGATGTCACCACCAAGGTATTCATGACCTTCTAAACCATATCTAAGAATTCCTGTGGATCCTTTTCATACTTGGATCCTATGAAAGAAAGATGATTCATCCAGGTGAAATCCCAAATTCTAGTCGCGGCAGTATTGGCCATTAGGTTGGCTGGAATAACAGCTGGCCATTCATTTTGTGCTGCTATGGAATTACCTAGAGTAGTGAACGCTGCCCTGAATTCTACGTGAGAGACATGCTCGTCCAGAGGATCTTCCTGGATGGGCTGAGGGGTTGGCTGATATCCTATTCTTCTTTCATTTTTCTTGGGAGGCATGTTCTATAAACGGACAGAAGTAATGGATTAGATAGAGAGTTTAACTTAAGCTCATGCTCACTCGCATGACATGAATATTGAAATAAGGGAAAATTTTTCCTAAACACCTTATAGCCTTTCATCCATAAGTGTGGCACACTATACACCCATGCTCAAGACTCTACTCGATGTAGGTTTTAAACTTCCTAGGACACTTTAAAACCTTAGGCTTTGATACCAAGTTTGTAACAACCCAGGACCACCCTCTAGTCATTACACAGTGCTTACAGTCCTGAGGGACCACAAGCTAACCCATGAGCTGGTAACTATTGTGAGCACTGGATAACATGATCATAAATGTGAAATAATACTGACATGCCATAAGGTTTTAATAACTAAATTTAAAACTAAAATATGAGTCTATAGAAATAATTGACTGAATCTAATAAAATAATGATAAACTGGATAACTAACTGTAATATCCGAATACTAAATAACTGACTCTAATATATAAAAAGCCTCTAAAACTGACTGACTGAATATAAGTTGATAGGACAGGCTCCCAACTAACTCTTCTAACTACTGAAAGAGAGATATAAAAAATAATCTATCCTTGAATGATGTGGACTCACCACTGCTACTGTACTGCTGATAGCCTGAGAAGTGAAGTCTAAGTGTAGTCCGAGAACTGAGCTCAACACCTATGATATAATACAACATAGTGCAAAAGAAAGGTATGCGATCAGTACTTTTAATGTACTGGTATGTTAATGAGGTAGGCTGATAGACATGGTTTCATTAATAGCACTAATAATTAACTGAATATACATATAAAACATGGTGTACTGAGTAAAGAACATGGAATCTATAGATACTAAAAATATGGAGAATCTGTAAATATCAAGTATGCATGATAGTCTATAAATATTGAAAATGTGTGAAAATCTGTGGACACTTGGGATGCATGACCAATATATAACATGGACTGAGTAAAACCTATAAACTAAAATACTGCAAAAATACTGATATCTATATGCTTTGGTCAAGCAACTCTAAGACTGCATAACTGAATTGAGATGGTAACTGAGACTATATCTGAGATTGTGAAAGGTATCATCTAACCAATATTCCCTAATTAGAACTAATCAGGGTCCAACCTGTAACCCCAATTAGAAGGGTGTAAATTCCCTTGCCATGGGTACTAACGATGGTTGTGTGGATCCACTCCACTGATATGATATCCAAACAACTAAGGGTGTCAAGCCTGAACTGACGGGTGACCCCTGCGAGATAGCCAAGCCTAATTTGATGGGTGACTTCTTATACCCTATGCTGGCTATGTAGTTCTGGAGTATAGGGACTGCTACTAATGACTCTGACTATCTGATGGGGAAGCTTCCATCCCTACACTCACTTGGTGCTAAATCCTACTCCCAACTAAAAGACACTGAAATACTAGACTATTCTGAGTTTAACTGACTGATATCTGACTATCTTGATAATGCTCATAGTATGTTTTGAAGACTATTCTGTAATGTACTGATACTAGACTAAGTAAAAAACTATGTTTTTCAGGTATTCAATACCCCCAAGACTCGAAAACAATAATAGTAAAATGACACTAAAGCTTGGACGACAAAGCATGAAGATTTTTATTAAATCAATCACTCTTGTAGGCATTTTATCAAACAATTGGAGTTCATAGTTTGATCAAATCAAATGAATGTCATGGAATTTGTAGTAAAATCATGAATTTAACATACATAATACTAAATTATGATTTAATTCAAGGAATGTGTAATTCCCCAAGATCCTATCCCAAGACGTCACACGGTGCTTAAGGCCACACGCGGCCTCAAGCTAACCCTCTAAGCCTGTCATCACTTCTATAACTCACTATGACAATAATCAAGTTGTATAAGGAAGAGTAGTCATGTCATAAACATACTGGAATATGAAGAGATACTATACTGTACAATCAAAATACTGAAGTTCTGTACATACTGGTACTCTAGTCTAACAAAGCCTCTACTATATAAGACTGAGGAGCCATTGGGACAGATCCCCAACTAACTCGTACTAAACTGGGAATAAAAAACCCTCTACAATTAAGACAAAAATCAGGGACATAGTTCCTCAAACCATGAGGACTCACCAACTGTATGAATGCAGATGAAGGTACTCGAAGATCACTGTCACTGTTGAGACTGAGCACCTGAACCTACATCATGAGAAAATATAGAACACAGAAGAGTATGGGAATCAGTACTTAGGATTGTACTGAGTATATGTGGGTGGATGCAACATTTTAAATAATATCATAAATGTATAAGAAAATTATACATGCTGACAATAATATCTCCCTTCGCTTGAATTATCTAAAACATTATTCCCATAAGTCATCAGTAATAACACAAACTTCATAAATCTCATAAATTATTTAACTCAACTCAAACTCTTTGACTCATGACTTAGAGTGACTCGGTAACTCAAGGTACTTAGATCATTATGGACGTGGGAGTTTCTTATAACCAATATAACTACACCATGTGAGCCGCATAGAGTCTAACGTTTTTCCCTCCTAAGGAGAGAACCCCACATTGGCGGGGGTGTCGTACTCTTGCCAAGGAGTACAACCTCAATTTCTCAATCACAATCCCATAATCGGCCTCTGACCCACAATCATCAATATCAATCTTACGGTGGCACGTAGTTTTGAGAAAATACCACATTTCCTGCTCGGTACTAAATACTCCTCCTAGACTCAGCTCAAAACGCGTTAGGAAATCCATATTAATCAATATCAACTCATGGGTCTATTATAAAGACCAAAACATAAATATATATCTCGTCTGTAAATCATAAACATTTTATGGATTCCTAACTCGACTCAACTCAACACAATCTTTCTCAACATCAAGTACATTTGCTTATCAAATCATTTCAAATATCAAAAGTATCAAGGAAACATCATGTGACTCATTATTGACTCTCAAGTTCAATATCAATATATATTCAATAATCAACTTCTCAGGGATGATTTAAATCATCACACTTATCTTAACTCATTCGGAAATCATCAATTCATAATAAGAATATTCAACTCATAGCATAAATCCTCAATTCAATAAATATGATGGTAAATATATCATAATATCTAACTTAATCAACTCAAATCTCATAAATCATTAATAGAGAATTTTGGGTGTAATCCCACTTTGAAAATTCATGTAAATCAATAATAGAAATTAAATCTTAAGGCACAAGAACGAAAGGAGTGTTCTTGTTCAAACACCACATACCTTGATTATAGATGGAAATGAAAAAACTTGTTATAGACTCCTTTTCCACTTCTTGAGTTAGGGTTCTTGATGTTTTTGACTTGGGTACCTTGAATCTTGAACACATTTGTGAAATTTATGGTTGGATTCTTGATGTCTTGGAAGATTTGGATTGGATTTTGAGAGAGAAACCCTAGTATTCTTGATGAAATGGAAGAACAATGAAGTTTTCTTCTTTACTTGGATATATATAGAGGGTCAAAATTGGTGGAAAAGACCAAAATACCATTTTAAAAACGCCCCTTAATTGTTGATAAAAAATGGCTGACGACATTCGTGATAGGCCGTTAGACCCGTGATAGACCATCATGAAATGTCATCACAAAATGGTCGAATTTTTGATTTTATGCCTAAGGCTGACGATGTCTTCAGAAATGGCGTAAAAAATATGACAGCCCGTCAGAAACGTCGTCAGCCTTTTCCAGATTGATATACTGGAGTAAATGGGTATAACTCTTTGCTCCGATATCAGATTTTGGAGAAATTGGTATCGTTGGAAAGATAATTAAACTATCTATCTGTTGATAGGTCATGAGCTCAAAAATTCCAAATATAATGAGAGATATTCTCGTTTGAAGTTGACTATACCAATATCCTTCCCAGGAATTCAATCGATAAGGAATGTTTTGATTCACCCAATTGTTAGGACATCTTTAAGGCCTTAATACACACATCATTGATCAGAAAACAACCCAAAACATTATAATTTATTTCTCATGAGTTTGATTCATGGTTGCACTATTGGTTAGAGTCTCAGGGTATTACAATATCTCCCCCTTGGAAACATTCGCTCTCGAATGTTGCTAGATAGGCCCAGAACAAAAGAACATGAGGACGTATAGCTGGAAAGACTCGCTAAAAGGGTTTAATTCACTCTAAACTTTTGAGTACTTTACAAAATGCATGAATCATAGAGAGAATAACCATATAGCTGAATACACTAGATTAGAAGGAAATAGATTAAGGAAGAATAGCACCTTAGGCTTGATTTGAACTCACAGAGAAGAGATGAGGGTATCTGGTTCGTATATCTACCTCTGCTTCGCAAATAGGACCCTCTATTGATTGATTTCTCCACAGAACTTTGACTAAGGGAACTTCTTTATTTCTTAGTCTACAAACTTGATAATCTAGGATTTCAATCGGAACTTCATCATACGAAAGGCTATCCTGAACACCAAAACTTTTTGATGGATCAACAACAACAGAATCATCAATGTGCTTCTTGAGCATAGAAACGTGAAAGACCGGATGGACAGCTAACAACTCGGTAGGCAATTCAATCTCATAAGTTGGTTTCCCAATACGATTCAAAACTCTATAAGGTCCAACGTGTCGGGGACTAAGCTTCCCTTTCTTACCAAATCTTTTCACCCCCTTCATGGGTAAAATCTTTAAGTACACCTGATCATTAACCTCAAACTGAAGAGCTCTTCTTCTCACATCTGCATATGACTTCTAATGACTCTGGGTTGTCTTCAACCTTTCTTGAATCAACTTAAATTTCCCCATAGCCTCAAACACAATATCAGGTCCACTCACAGCGGCTTCACCTACTTCAAACCAACCTATGGGTGATCTACATCGCCTTCCATATAAAGCCTAAAATGGAGCCATCCCAATTCTAGCATGAAAACTATTGTTGTAAGCAAATTAAATCAATGGCAAATATTCATCCCAACTCCCTTTGAAATCGAGAACATATGCCCTCAACATATCCTCCAAGGTCTAGATGGTCCTCTCATCCTGACCTTCGGTCTGTGGATGAAAAGCGGAGTTAAGATGAACTTGGGTACCGAGAACCTTCTAAAAATCACTCCAAAAAAGAGAAGTAAATTGAGTACCCAGTCGAAGATAATAGACAAAGAAACTCCATACAACCTGACTAACTCTCGAAGGTACAACTTAGCATAGTCCTCAACGGTGAAAGATATATGCACTGGCAAGAAATGCGCAGACTTAGTCAACCTATCTACAACAACCCAAATTGAATCATGATGACATCGAGAAGGAGGTAAACCAATCATAAAATCCATATTTACTTCCTCCCCCTTCCAAGTAGGAATACTGAGTTCTTGCATCATTCCACTGGGTCTTTGGTGTTCTATCTTAACCTGTTGGTAAGTTGTACACTTCTCTACCAATTTCTCTATATACTTTTTCATACCATTCCAAAAATAGATTTCTCGCAAATTGCGGTACATCTTGGTAGCACCTGATGAATAGAATATCGCGCGCCATGCGCTTCAGCCATAATTATCTTTCTTAAATCTTCAACATCAAGCACATATAATCTATTCTAAAATCTCAATACACTATCTCCCCCTTGGGATAAAACCTCCACCTTTTGGTCTTTAACTGACTCCTTTAGTCTGACCAAACTAGGATCCATAGCTTGCTTCTCCTTTACTACCAAAACTATAGAAGACTCAGAACTACTCTGGACCCAAACATTACCTTCAGCTGAATCAAGCAATCTAACTCCCAACCTAGCCAGATGATGCACCTCACGAGCTAACTCCTTCCTATCTTCCTCAACCTATTCTACACTACCCATGGACGACTTGCTAAGGGCATCTGCCACTACATTGGCCTTGCCCGGGTGATACAACACATGCATATCATAGTTCTTTAACGATTCTAACCATTGCCTCTTATGAAGATTCAACTCTCTCTAAGTAAACACATACTGCAAACTCTTGTGATCCGTAAAGACATCAACATGAATACCGTACAAATAGTGTCTCCATATTTTCAAGGCAAAAACCATTGCAGCTAACTCGAGGTCATGGGTCAGGTAGTTTTTCTCATACAGTTTCAACTGTCTGGAGGCATAGGCTATAACCTTACCTTTCTGCATCAACACGTTACCCAACCCAACCCTAGAAGCATCACAGTATACGACAAAATCATCTACACCATTTAGAAGAGTCAACACAAGGGCCGAAGTGAGTCGAGTCTTCAACTCCTGAAAACTCTTCTCGCAAGAATTAGACCATAAGAATTTAACTTTCTTTTGGGTCAACCGAGTCAAAAGAGACATAATAGAAGAGAAATAGGTCTAGGACAATCTTTCAGAGCTTTTATCTTTTGAGGATCAACTCGAATACCTTCAAAAAAACCAATATAACCCAGAAAAGCAACTGACCCTAGCCAAAATTCGCACTTGCTAAATTTGGCAAATAGTTGATGATCTCTAAGGGTTTGCAAGACTATTCATAGATGATCTGCATGGTCGTTCTCACTTTGGGAGTATACAAGAATATAATCTATGAACACAATAACAAACATATCCAGGTACTGTCTGAACACCCGATTCATGAGGTCAATAAAAGTTGTTGGGGCACTTGTTAGCCCAAGGACATGACTAAGAACTCAAAATGACCATATCGGGTCCGAAAAGTTATCTTTGGAATATCACACTCCCTAACTTTAAGCTGGTGATAATCGAATCTCAAGTCTATTTTCGAGAAGTAACTGGCACCTTGTAACTGATCAAATAGGTCATCAATTTTAGAAAAAGGGTACTTGTTCTTGACTGTGACCTTGTTAAGCTGATGATAGTCAATGCACATCCCCAATAAACCATCTTTCTTTCACACGAACAGAATGGGTGCACCCCAAAGAGATACACTAGGCCTTATGAAACCCTTATCTAGAAGATCTTTGAGTTGCTCTTTCAAATCATTAAGTTCTGCAGGGGCCATACGATATGGAGGAATAGAAATAGGCTGTGTGTTGGGGAGAAGATCAAGTCTAAATTCTATCTCTTTATCGGGAGGTACCCTTGGGAGATCTTCTAGAAAAACATCGTAAAACTCATTAACAATGTTGATCGACTGAATGGTCAGAGTCTCAAACTTAGTAACTTTAACTCAAACCAAATGATAGATGCAACCCTTAGATATCAATTTCCTAGCTTTAAGATAGGATATGAAATGACTCCTGGGAGATACAGAATTTTTGGACCACTCGAAGATTGGTTCATTGGGAAACTGAAACTTGACTACACGGCTACGACAGTCTATAGACGCATAATAAGAGTGAAGCCAATCCGTACCCAAAATAATCTCAAAATCAACCATGTCTAGCTCAATGAAATCTGCAAACATTACTTTGTAAAGAAAAGTGATAGGACACTTCTTATATACTTGCTTAGCAATAACAGGTTCAGATACTGGAGTAGAAACTACAAAAGGCTCAGGAATCTTTTCAGCATTGATGTCAAAATTCACAGCCACTAACGGAGTCACCTAAGAAAGACTTGACCCAAGGTCCACTAATACATACACATCAAAATGAAATACACGGAGCATACCAGTAACAACATCTGGTGAATCCTCCTGCTCCTGGCGGGGTGGTATACCATAAAAATGATTTTGGCGCTTACTACCGGCAGTACTAGATGAGGCACCCTAAGAAGGAGTAGGACGAACCAAAAGGGCTAGAGCACTAATAGCTTGACTCTAGGGATGAACATCACGTCTTCCTTGTCTAGTATATGGGCAATCCCTGAATTTATATCCTAACTTACCACAACTAAAGCAACCCCTCTGACTGACTAAGCACTCACTGGGATGCTCACTACCTCACTTCGGACATGGGGGAGGACGAGGTCTGTTACTCATACTATCCTGAGATCTGGACATAGTAGGTCTAATACCCTGCTCCTACCTGACTCTGGATGTGGGAGCACTAGCTGATGACGGTGATGGAACAAAAGAACGACTCTAAAACGGAGGGAGGATCCCTCTAGAAAATCTACTCTGACTATACCCGTACTTCTCTGATCTGACTCTTTTATTCCCTCTCTCTCTCTCTCTCTCTTTCACCTTGTCTGCTTCAATCTGTTGAGAATGTATCATTAATATAGAAAGATCCATGTCACTATTGAGCATAGCGGACCTACACTCTTTCACAACATAACTCGATACGCCAACCAAAAACTTACTCATACTGTTCCTGGAATCAACAATCATACCGGGAGAATACTTAGACAACTTGTTGAATTTAAGACAATACTCCTTAACTATCATGGAGCCTTGTCTCAAGTTTATAAATTCTTCTAGTTTTGCTTCCCTCATCTTCGAGGGAAAGAATCGGTCTAAGAACGCATCCTGGAACAACTGCCAAGTCATGGGAGCGGCATCTTCCTCTTTACTCTTCCTCCACAACTCCATTCAATCATAAGCAATATCTTTCAAGCGATAGGAAGCTAGCTCCACGCTTTCTTCCTCCATTATATGCATAATTTGGGTGATCTTTTTCACCTCATCAAGATACATCTAGGGGTCCTCACCTACCCTTGACCCATAAAACTCCGGCAAATTCATCCACATAAAATCCCAAACTTGAGTTGTCATAGAATTACCTTCTTGTGGAGGTGGAACAGCGGCCTAAACATTGGCTTTAGCATTGGCGGTAACTGCCTGGGCTAGCAGCTGAAAATCTGCCCGAAATTTAGCATGAGTCACCATCTTATTTAAAGGATCAACGGGTTGAGGTCGTTTGTTGTTTCTGCAAGCTCTACAAGGAGGCATTTTCTGTCATAAGAGAGCAAGAATTATCATCAAAGAGAAACAGTCATAGGCACGAAAGACTTTTGAAAGAGAGAAATGACTTTTCCTAAAATGTCCCGCAGCCTCTTGCTCATAGATGTGGCGCGCTACATACCGATGATCAAGACTCTACATAACGCGGCTTGCCAGACTCCCTAGGACTCTTCTAAACCTTAGGCTTTGATACCAAGCTTGTAACGCCCCAAGATCCCATCCCAAGATGTCACACGGTGCTTAAGGCCGCACGCGGCCTCAAGCTAACCATCTGAGCCTGTCATCACTTCTATAACTCACTATGACAATAATCAAGCTGTAATAAGGAAAAGTAGTCATGTCATAAACATACTAGAATATGAAGAGATACTATCCTGTACAATCAAAATACTAAAGTTTTGTACATACTGGTACTCTAGTCTGACAAAGCCTCTACTACATAAGACTGAGGAGCCATTGGGGCAGATCCCCAACTGACTTGTATTGAACTGGGAATAAACAACCCTCTACTATCAAGAGAAAAATCAAGGACATAGGTCCTCAAAACATAAGGACTCACCAACTGTACAAATATAGATGGAGGTACTCAAAGATCACTATCACTACTGAGACTAAGCACCTGAACCTACTTCACAAGAAAATGTAGAAGACAAAAAAGTATGGGAATCAGTACTTGGGAATATACTGAGTATGTGGGGGTGGATGCAACATTTTAAATAATATCATAAATGTATAAGAAAATCATGCATGCTGACAATAATACCTCCCTTTGTTGAATTATCTGAAACATTATTCCCATAAGTCATCAGTAATAATACATGCTTCATAAATCTCATAAATCATTTAACTTAACACAAACTCTTTGACTTATGACTTAGAGTGACTCGGTAACTCAAGGTACATAGATCATTATGGACGTGGGATTTTCTTATAAACGACTTAACTACACTATGTGAGCCGCATGGAGTCTAATGTTTTGCCCTCGTAAGGAGAGAACCCCATATTGGCGGGGGTGTCGTACTCTTGCCAAGGAGTACAACCTCAATTTCTCAATCACAATACCATAATAAGCCTCTAGCCCACAATCATCAATATCAATCCTATGGTGGCACGTAGTTTTGGATAAATACCACATTTCCCACTCGGTGCTAAATACTCCTCCCAGACTCAGCTCAGAATGCGTTTGGAAATCCACCTTAATTAATATCAACTCATGGGTCTATTACAAAGACCAAAATATAAATATATATCTTTTCTGTAAATCATAAACATCTTGTGGATTCCTAACTCGACTCAACTCAACACAATCTTTCTCAACATCAAGTACATTTGCTTATCAAATCATTTCAACTATCAAAAGTTTCAAGGAAACATCATTGGACTCATTCTTGACTCTTAATTTCAATATCAATATGCATTCAATAATCATCTTCTCATGGAAGACTTAAATCATGACACTTATCTCAACTAATTCGAAAATCATCAAGTCATAATTAGAACATTCAACATATAGCATAAATCCTCAATTCAAGAAATAAGATGGTAAATATATCATAATATCAAACTTAATCAACTCAAATCTCATAAATTATTAATAGAGAATTTTGGGTGTAATCCCACTTTACGAATTCATGTAAATCAATAATAGAAATTAAATCTTTAGGCACAAGAAGAAAGGAGTATTCTTGTTCAAACCCCAGATACCTTGCTTATGGATTGGAATGAAGAAACTTGTTATAGACTCCTTTTCCACTTCTTGAGTTAGGGTTCTTGATATTTTTGACTTAGGTACCTTGAATCTTGAACAAATTTGTGAAATTTATGGTTGGATTCTTGATGTTCTTAGAAGATTTGGATTGGATTTTGAGAGAGAAACCCTAGTATTATTGATGAAATGAAAGAAGAATGAAGTTTTTTTCTTTACTTGGATATATATAGAGGGTCAAAATGGGTGGAAAAGACCAAAATACCCTTTTAAAAATGCCCCTTAATTGCTGAAAAAAATGGTTGACGACATCCGTGACAAGCCTTCAGACCCGTGATAGGCCGTCACAAAATGTCATCAAAAAAGGGTCAAATTTTTTATTTTCTGCCTAAGGCTGACGATGTCGTCAGAAATGTCATTAGAAAGTAACGACGTTATCAAAAATGGCATCAAAAATGTGACAGCCCATCAGAAACTTCGTCAGCCTTTTCCAGATTGACATGCTGGAGTAAAATGGGTATAATGCTTTGCTCCGATATTGGATTTTCTAAAAATTGATATTGTTAGAAAGATAATTTAATTATATATATATTGATAGATCATAACTCAAAAATTCCAAGAATAATGAGAGATATGCTTGTTTGAAGTTGACTATACCAATATCCTTCGCAAGAATTCAATCGGTAAGGCATATTTTGATTCACCCAATTGTTAAGACATCTTTAAGGTCTTAATACACACCATCCTTGATCAGAAAACAACCCAAAATATTATAAATTATTTCTCATGATCTTGATTCATAGTTGTACTATTGGTTAGAGTCTCGGGGTATTACAAATGATAACATTAAAACAAGGACAATTGAATATCAACAATCATTTCATTGAAACATGGTATTAAATCATAGTTAGTGGAGATTCATGGGTGAAATCACAATTTTAAACATAATTACTTGAAAGATTATAACTTGGTGATTAAAATAGGCTACTTGGGCTCCATGGATGAACGGAATCCATTGATGAATATCTAACATACCTGGGATAGTGAATTTCTTGAAGTTCGGGGTGAGTTCTTGAGGATTTTCCTAGAAATCAGAAATCTAGGGTTCTTGATTTGGGAGAGAAAGCTTCTTGATTTGGGGGAAAATTATTAAAATAATGAGTTTAAAAATGTCTTAGGGCATAAAAGCACACATGGGTGGATTAAAATTAGGGCAAAGGACTGTTTTACCCTTGGGCAAAAGTTTTAAATTTTATCAAATTTTACAAAAAGCGGCACCTGGAGTGACACGGTGATATCGTGATGTATCACTAGAAACTGACAACTGGAAACTGGGCTGACAATGCGATGCAAAGAAATCGTGGTGCCCCTTTGATTCTAATTTTCACCATTGGCGTAGTGCGCCATGATCGCGTTGTCTTACTAGAATTGGGCAATTATGAACTGGGCCTATGGCGTGATGCGCCACTATTGCGGAGAAACATTGAAAATTTACAATTTCTATTTACACTAACTCCACGATGCGCTAAGGGTTAAAATAATGGTGTTTAACAACTAAAATTTAAAGTCTCCATAACTTCTTATTCGGTTATCAAATTTAGGCAAATTTTCTATCTTAGGAAAGATAATTGAATTTCCTGCATAATGGTAGATTCTAAACTGAAAAATAATCAGTATTTTGAAAATTTTATATATGAATACTCACGTATTGGGACTTAGATTATGCTAGAGAAATATAGGGCATTACAGCATTCTCTCACCCGTCCAGATTTTTGTTCTTTATAATTAAGGGCATTTTGGGTCATTTGTTTTCACCCAATCAGTCCATAACATGAAATTTAATAACCCAAAGAGCATTATTTGCTCTTTATATCATAAATTCACTCAAAAAAAACTCTCTCTCCTCAATAACAAACCATAATCCATTCTCAAGCAATCAAGAAATTCAAGCTTCAAACCTCAAGAAATTCTCAAGAATCTTCACAAAATCATTTAGTGAGGTATGTGTGATGTTCATCTAAGGACCTTTTTTACCCATGGATTCCAAGAATTCCTTTTTTTCTTAAATCATGTGTTTAACAGTTTTAAGTTGAACTATGTCCATGGATATCTTGATTGTTTGATTTCATGTTATGATTATAAGTATTTCCAAGAGGAATGAGCCATTACATATTTTGAATATTGAAGTCTTCATATTTAAATCCCTAGTTCATGGTTTTAGTATTGCAACTATGTTGTTATCGCATGCTTTACCCATTTCCATGTTTAAGTTTATGACTCTTATGTGTTTAATGAATTGCCTAAGTTTGAATATTGAATATCGAGTCCCTATTATGGTCTTTAAAGTTTATATATGGCATTACTATCACTCCATTCAGTGCTGGTGGGTTATGAAGACCCGATACCTAGTTAATTACATAATTTTAGCATCCTCAGAATGATTTTAGATAAACCATGAATATTTTCATTCAGTCAGTTATTATGATTAGCTGTTTGATTAGTTAAACTTAGTTAAGTCCAGTAATAATTGTTATTTAGTTGGTAGTAAGATTCAACATCGAGTGAACCCAGGGATAAGGGCATTACTGTTATTTTAGTGTGTGACCCTTAGTAGCAATCCCTGAGTTATAGAACTATGTAGCCAGGGTAGGTTTGAGATGTCTTCCTGCCAGTTTAGGGTTGAAAAATATCTCATGAGTGCTCCTGCCAGTATAGAGTGACTCTTTAGTCCTTTGAGATGCCATTTTAGTAAACCCACCTTGCTAGTGTTAGTACCCGTGACACAGTACTAAAACCCTTCCAACTGGGATACAGATTGGTCCCCAATTAGTTCAAATTGGCGCATGTCAATTAGATAATACATCCCACAGTCTCAGTGTAGTATTTAGAATAGAATTTAGTTCATGCTTGTTGACCAAATAATTTTGATTACTATTTATTCAGTTATCATATTATAGTATTTTAGTTTATAGATTTTTGTAGAAATACTATATGCTTGGTCTTTCATTCTAAGATAATTCAGTTTCTCATGCATTCATGATCTATTGTCTCATGCTATTTTGTTAGTACTGGTTTCATATGCATGGTAACTCATGTATATCAACCTAACCTTATCTTATATACAAATATATTCAAAGTAACGATCACATACTCGTCTTTGTGCTATAATGTCTTATATCATAGGTTTGGATACAAGTTTACTGATCGCTCTTTGACAGTTCAGCATTACAACAGCAGCAACAGTGGTGAGTCCTTCTCCTTCGAGGACAAGTTTATTTTTCATTCAGTTATTTTAGCATTTATTTTACCTAGTCAGTTAGAGTTAGTTGAGGGTTTGTTGCATCAACTCCACAGTCAGTCTTAGAGGCTTTTCATATATTCAGACAGTTAGTTAGTTTATCAATATTTTTAGTATTTTTTACAAAAGTCAAAGACTTGTGATTGAACCTCATTTTTAGTATTAGATCTGTTTCACCCTATTAGTTTATCTTCTGTGTACTTTTTTTATTACCAGGTTACTCAGTGCTCACAATAGGTTCTAGCTCATGGTTAGCTTATGGTCACTTACGATCCTAAGCCTTGTTGTCGCAACTAGGGAGTAACCTCGGGTCATGACACTTGAACTTATACATTAGAATGCTTGACTTGTAGGCTTGAACCTTGGGGAAATCAAACTTCATGCCTCGTGATTAGCATGAAGGCACCTTAGTTAGTCTAGTTAGATGAAAGTAACCTTGTCACTCATGTTGTGGGTAAGTTGGCCCAACTTCTTACATTAATAGAAGTTCCTTTGGTACTATAGTGGAGTTAGGTATAGTGTTTGGGAAAGACCTTTACCTTAGGATTATTGGTGGCTTGCTATGCATCTAATAATTAATTTAGATACCTTGCCTCATCCCAGGTAGAATTTGGACTTTGAATGTATTTGGGGATTAGAAGGGGGTTCTTGGCCTACCTAAAGCTTGGATTGATGTAGTTCTCTTGAAGACCTTAGATAACTATTAAATTCCTAGGAAATTCTATCTTCAAAGTACGTTGTCTAAATTAGGTAAATAGAATGTGAGGATGATGTTAGAAGTAATATATATGGTTTGTTGACCAAATTATTGTTAATGTAATGAGTAACTATGGTTTATGCTATAAATTGAGCCTATGTCTATGTTATCATGTTAGCCATTGATTAAGCTACTATTTTTGGCTTTGGGATATGTTATTACTCATGTTTTACTCTTGTTTAGTAAACAACAAGTAACCATGATAGAAAGCCCTCATATTGCTAATATTGTGAGTCATGATATTAATGATTCTAGAAGGCATTGTTATTGACTGAATTAGAAGTTATATTTCTTATTATGCTTTAAAATTGATGGTAGTTGTAATAGTCATGTTATATTTATATATCTCTATTGATAAATTGACATTGAAGATGAATGATGAGTATTGGAGATATGCTCTTCCTTACTTCTCCCTTATGTTCATTTACTTTAGCCCTTATGGGGATTGTCATTTACTTTAGCCCTTGTGGAGCTTGTCCTTTATTATTGATATTGATTTGCCAATTATGATGATATTGATACCCGATAAGGCTGGAGGATATTATGATAATATTGATACCCGACAAGGCCGGATGATTATGTGATGATATTGATATTAGGAAAGAACGGAGGATTATATGATGATATTCGTACTCGGCAAGGTTGAAGGTTGATTATTGATGTGCCTACAAGTACATCTACCGGTTTGAGCCCGGCTAGCCCTATGTATGGAACTTTTAAGCTTATATATAGATATATCCATGTGTGTAACGAGGATGTAACGTGACATTAAGGTGCCAGTCGTAGCGCGCTAGTGTTAAATACATATAAAGTTGTGTATTCAATGATTAATGATAACTAAGGATTCGTGATATATATTATTTAAATGATTAATCAAGACTAGTTGGTAAGAAAAAAATAGTTGTAAAATAAGGATTCACTTAGTATATAAAATTAGTGATAAATATTAATTAGTTAAGGAATGTTGGCTATTAAAATGGCAATATGGTGAATAGTTGTCTAACAAAGAACTATATTATAAGATGGTTAGCTATCTACTGGCTAGTTAATAATCCTTATTTAGCTAATAAATAGTGGCTAATGGGTATGGATGAATGTGTCTAATGATGGTAATATCATGTAATATAGTTGTATGGCCAATGTTGGTAACCAGTGCAAGTTTGGTAAAGTGTCCGATTGATAATGATTGTGGAACATGGTCGAACACTAAGGAGACTTGGATATATTATTGGTTAAATGCTTTATTATTATTTCTCTTAGGTGTACTCTCTGGTAGTATGGGATGTCGTGATTAGGTTCTTACATTATGCACCAGCTGGTGTATGGGAGCCAACTTTGTACCTATGTTTTTTTGTGGTTATACTTTATGATGCATCTCAGCTTCGAATAGCCTATTACTTATGCAAGATGGTTTTGACATATTTTTTATCCCTTATTTCATATTATTGGTTTGGTTTAATTACATATTATGTACAGTGATGATGGGTATGATTCAAGTTTGATGTTATACCTTGACTTATTTATGATTATCTTGCATTATATCATCTTTATATCATGACTTAGCTCAGTCAGCTGATGATTTCTACTGAGTACCCATTATTTTGGAACTCATACCACACTTCTATATAATTTTGGTGCAGATCTATGTACTAGTTTCTGTTGTTGATTTGAGTTCATATGGGTTTCATCTTTCCAAGATAGGGTGATGACGTTGGGTGTATTTATGTATTCTAGTGTCAGTATTCTAGTTTTTTTAGCCTTATTTTGAGGATGCTTCTTGTTCTATATGGTTTGATAATGATATAAATGTGAATATAAGTGTTCAAGGATGTGATTACAATGTTCAAAGTGTTTTTCAAACAAGTTTGTACTTTATTGAGCGATTTTGAGTTCAACAGCGAAAACTAGCTTTACTAGCTTGAGCTAGGTATGTGTCTAGCTGGTTTCGATGGATTCTATGGTGTTTAATGAGTTCCATAAGGTTTAAAAGTGTATTTATATATGGAACAACTTGTTGATAATGTGTAAAGTTTAATTTGAGTAAGTGTAAAGTCGAAACATAAAATTAAGGATCATAAAAAATAGCCTAGTCTTAACGCTTGTTTTCTATTTATCGTTGAGGATATTGTGTTGTTATGATCTCTAATTCATGGTGTGTGATTATGTAGGAAGCTTTTTAAGCTGAATACGGTGATGTAATGATGGTATAAAGGCTGAAAATCCATTAGAAATACACCATGATACAAGGGATGAAAGATGGGGCAATAAAGACAACCAAAATTTTGGACGCAAGAGTATGCGCGCGATTTGCCTGCATTGCATGGCCCATTTCAGTGCCTCCATTCCTTAGAAAGTATTTTGAACAAAAATTCTAGTGGCACCATGCTGTGAGCTTCCAACATATGCTCAAGAACCACGCTATATAGCATGCGCCACACCATTTACTATAGTGTAATAGAGCATACCGCACCCTCCATTTCAGTGCTCCACACCATGCATTATATTCTCTATTTTAGGGCTCACTTTCACGTTGATTCCTTTTCAAACACGACTTGGTCTTACTTTATTGCTATAAATACATCATTGTACACATATTTATTCACTTTTGGACGTCTTTGGATACAATTGGAGGCTGCTCTACATGTTCTTTAGGGTTTTATTTTCTTAACTTTATCTTTTTAATAGATTATAACCTGTATTCAATAATGTTGATTACGGTTATGTCGATTACCAGATAAATGCCCTTTTTTGGGGTTAAGGCCAAGATCATGACTACTTTTATTTCGAATTAAGTTTGCTGAATCGCTTATCATTATAGTTGTTTGTTTGTCCTTGTTTTAACTATTTTAAGGATTAGCTACCCATAGAATATATTCATTGTCAACCTTGTGATCTCGGGAGGGAGAATAGAAAGATAGAACATGGGGATAAGCAAGGTAAGGTTTGTAGTGTTTTATAAAATAAGAATTTTGAATTAGCATCTAGGATAGAGATGTACCTAGAAGCCTTACTTGAATCACATGTAGGATGATAGCTTTAAATCACTTAATTAATTATTATATCCCAGCTCAATGATGTAGTTGTAATGTCCAAGTTAGGTAAATGGTTAGCGATTGGGAGACCATGATCATGCGATTAACCCTACAAATCAACGACCAAGATAAGAAATTTAACAAATAAAGTTCAACAGCGTAGTATGATTGTTCGTAAGCCTTAACCTTGGGCTTCTATCCATTGATTGTCCTAAGTCATTACTTTTCCGCATTAGTTTATTTCAATTTTAGTTTACAATTCTAAAACTTTATTGGTTACTTTTATCAAGTTGTTAAACTAGACTTGGCTAGTTGTTTACCAGAAGTCGCTGTGGGATAGATATTCGTCTTTCTTGAAGGCCACTATATTACTTGGTACACCACATACACTTGCATATGCGCTGTCAAGTTTTCGGAGCCATTGCTGGGGACTTGTAAATTGGAAAATATATTTTTTTTAGTTTTGCTATATTGAGTTGTAAATAGTTTAGTAATTTTTCTTTTTTTTTCTTTATTCTTTTTTTAATTTCTCACACTTCTTGAGATGTTAGCCTGGGATAGATGGTTTTCGAGTGATGACGATTCTTTTTGGTGTATGGTTTGTGGAAATAGTGGTCATTTTGTAGATATGTGTGCTGTCAACCCCAATTCAGTAATGTTTATGGTCTATGATCAAAGGCAATACTATGTGAACTCCTACAATTAGCAGCAGCAGTTTCAGTAGCCGTAGGTTCATAAAAACCACGCCCCAATTCAAACAAGAAATTTGGAAGAGATGATGAAATAACTTCTAGTTAATCAAGAACAGTTGTTAATAAATATAAAGAGTAGTAGGGCCATTCTAGAGAGTCAGCAGATTGTCATAAAGAACTTGGAGATACAAATAGGGAAAGTGCAGTGGGTACATAATGCCAAACCTCAAGGTAATTTGCCAAGAGACAATGAACAAGTAATTGCAATCACTTTGAGAAATGGTACCAATCTTAATGAAGAACCTCCAAAGACAACTAATAAGGTTAAGGAGATACCACCACCACCATATGAACCATAGTCACTCAACTGTCATCTATTTTTTGAGACTGCAATTAAGAAGGTGAATGTGAGTGAGGGTGTTGTGGAGTGTGTAAATTTAGATATGGGATTGGTTTGGCCTCACTCAAAACACTTTTCTACATCATGTTTAGATGATGTCTTGTTTGTGGAATCATTTGAAATAGTGGAATAGTGTGAAGATGAGGAACAAGAATCCTATATTCTTCATTTTACACCAGACAAGCAATATAAAAATTCATATCACTTCAAGGCCGAGTGGTTTACCATGAATCATCCGTTACTCGATTCCTTAATCTTTGTACCATCATCCTATGAGCGAGGCAAAAATATGAATGCAAAATTGGGGGTGAAATTCATATCTTCAAGGTAGAAAAAAAAAGTTGATTGGGCCATGCCGCGACACTAAATCAGGCGCTTCTTGGGAGGCAACCCATGTTAGCCAGGTATGTTTTTTTTTAGTTTTTCATAGTTTTTACTTCACGTAGTTTTTTTTTATTGAGTCATAAGTTTATGAAAAGTCTAAGTACCAGAAACCTGAGCTAAGTAGCATGGTGAAGACTGAGTGTGCGGTCCCTAGATTCTCTCGATATTTAAAGATGCTACTAGCTAGGCCTAGAGGCCTCAGAGAGTATTTCTTTCTCTTACTTTTAAGTTCACTTTGGGGACAAAATAGATTTTTAAGTGTTAGGTGCAAAAATTCCTAATTTTGGGCTTAATTTTTTTTTAGATTAGGAATAAGTGAGATATTCTTATTGGTGCTATTTTTGATTGCATGGTTCAAGTGTTTTAATTGTAAAAGGATGTTGAATTGTTTGAATTACTATTTTTTAAACTTCTAGGCTTATGTTATGACTCCTTTACTTGTTGGCTTAAATTTGAATTCATGTTATTGTTTGGTTATGAGTCTATAATGATCCTATCTGAGTTGAGTGTGTGCCATATGTATGTGAGGATTTTGTATATTCCTTGTTGCATGTTATGTCTAGAAATTTCCTGGTATGCGTGTAAAGTGAAATAAAGAATGTGAGTTTAGGAGATGATTTAGGCATTTATTTGACAACCTTGTTTTTATACCTTTGTTTGACCTACCCTTTGTGCTTAATCCTAGTAAGCCCTATTGTGCCTTTAGATTTTTTCTTTGGCAGCTGCATATGTATCCTAATTCCTTCTTTTATAGACCTTATTTGATCCAAAAACTCCTAAGCACTTTAATATAAAATTGACAAAGTAAAGGAGTTTGAGAAATAAGAGGAGAAAAAGGTAAAATTGATGCCCCAAAGTCTAGTTACTGGTGTGTGCAATTGATGTGGTTGGGAGTAGCAAAAATTATTTGAAAAAGTTCCAAATTTTAGCTCGGATGTGTTATAATAAACCTATTTTGGCCCTGGTATTTCTTGGACCTTATGCACCTCAACTAAGGAAAATCGCTTAAGTTTAGGGTGGCTATCATAGGGATGCGTAGCATAATATGAGTACAAAAAAAGGAAAAAATTAAAAGAGTAAAATACTCCCACCACAGTGTTGAGAATGAGCTTAATAATATGGGGTAAAAAACAAAATAAAGTAATGGTCTAATATGGTTGTTGGAGAGTGGTTTTAAGTATAAAAAGTGACGTATTAAACTGCTTAGGAAAGATAGTCACTATTAAGTCAAAGTAGTTCCTACCTGTCCCTTAGCCTACATTACAACCCAAAAAAGACCTAATTGATCCTAGGTACATCATTCTAATATTAGTGGAGTACTACACTAAGGTAAAGAGTATGGTTCATTTTGTGTAACTTATGAATTCCTTGTGAGAGTGAGCGTAATTTGATTCTTCTACACATCATGTTATAAATTGCTTAATTGTGAGTGATTATGGCTAACTCTTATATTGTGAGGGGCACATGTTTTATGAATGTAGGTGATTTTTATGATGTCCTTCATTGAATTATAAGCATGAGTTTGCCAATTGGTGAGTCAATTCTTGAGGCTAGGATGTTTTGGAGTAGTGTTCATGAGCTTTCAATTCTGTATAACATGCCTAGTGAAGAAACTTGCATTCTGTGTAGTCATTGTAGTACTATATTGAGTGTTTTGCATGTTGTAGAAGTGTAGAGTCTCCCTAACTTATGATGCTTAGAGTAAAGAGTTGTTCGAGGATGAATAAGGCTTTAAGTGCAGGGTGGTGATTTGGTGTATTTATGTATGCTAGTGTCACTATTCTAGTTTTTTTTAGCCTTGTTTTGAGGATGATTCTTGTGCTAGATGGGTTGATAATGAGATAAATGTGCATATAAGTGTTCAAGGACGTGATTACAATGTTCAAAGTGTTTTCTAAACAAGTTTGTACTTAATTGAGTCATTCTGAGTTCATTAGCAAAAACTAGCTTTACTAGCTTAAGCTAGGTGTGTGTCTAGTAGGTTTCGATGGATTCCATGGTGTTCAATGAGTTCCATAGTATTTAAAAGTGTATTTATATGTGTAAGAACTTATTGATAATGTGTAAAGTTTAATTTGAGTAAGTCAAGAGTCGAAACATAAAGTTGAAGAACATGGAAAATAGCCTAGTCTTAACACTTATTTTCGATTCATTGTTGACGATATTGTGTTGTTATAATCTGTAATTTGTGGTGTGTGATTATGTAGGAAGATTTATGAGCTGAATATGGTGATAGAATATGGTATAAAGGCTGGACATTCATTGAAAATAACCATGATAAAAAGGATGAAAGATGGGACAATAAAGACTTAACCAAAATTTTGGATGCAATTTCCAGTGTGTGAGCGCAATTTTCTTGCGTCACATGACCTATTTTAGTGAATCCATGCCTTAGAAAGTATTTTGAAGAAAAATTCCAGTGGCACCATGCTATGATCCTACGACGCACGCTCAGGAACCATGCTACATAGCATGCATCGCACCCTTCACTTTAGTGCAATGGAGCATGCATCGCACCCTCCATTTTAGTACTCCTCACTATGCATTGCATTCTCCATTAAAGGGCTCACTTTCACACTGATTCCTTGTTCAACACGTCTTGGGTATACCCTATTGCTATAAATACATCATTGTACACTTTTTTATTCACCTTTGGACATCCTTGGCTACAATTAGAGGTTGTTCTACACGTTCATTAGGGTTTTATTTTCTTAACTTTAGATTTTTAATAGATTATAACTTATATTAAATTATGTTGATTATGGTTATATCTATTACTGGCTAAACACCCTCTTTCTGGAGTTAAGGCCAAGATCATGACTACTTTTATTTTGAATTAAGTTTATTGAATTGCTTATCATTATGGTCATTTGTTTATCCTTGTTTTAACTATTTTAAGGATTAGATACCCATAGAATATATATTCATTGTTGATCTTGTGATCTTGGGTGGGGGAATAGGAAGATAGAACTTGGGGATAAGCAAGGTAAGGTACTGGCTCTAATAGGTCGTGGGATTGGTATCTCATGATGAATGCTCATCTATCTTTTAACACTTTGATTATATATTAACTTATGTTCATTGAATTTTCCTAAGATGGAATTTCTTACCAAATTAACCCATTGCCTTAGCTCTAGGTTATGGTATTGGCTTACCTACTGGAAAGGATTTAGTAGGTACTATCATGATCTATAAATTGGGTTGTGACAAATTAGTATCATAGCCTATGTTTCATGAACTTTGTCGGTATAAGAGCAAGTGTCTAGTAGAGTCCTGCAGATCAAAATGTTGAAGCCCATTTTCTATCTTCAAGAGGCTATGGAACATTTTTAACTTGCAGTTTGGAATGTTGATGTCCGTTTCCTATCTTCAGGAGGCTACGGCATATTCTTAGGAGTTCCTTACTTCTTTCACTCATATCGTGCTAATATTTTGAGTTGTTTTGTAGACGATTGTCCCGAGACCAAGCCTAGAGATTGTTCTTTTACTCGTGGACGACCTATAGGTCGAGGATAGCATCGTAGTGCATCCCCAGCTAGAGACAAGGATAGGAAACCTTCCCCAGACCCTATTCCTGTACCTGAGCCTGACATTCTTCTGCCTCAGCCAATGGTGGGTTAGGAATTAGCCCAGGCTCTACCAGGTTTTATTCGTTCCTCATTACTTAGAGATGCCTTGATTTAGTTGTTGGGTGTTATTGGTGGTATGCAACCGATGATGCACAATCTAATGATCATAGTGAGACTGAGGCAGCGCACAACCTAGATTTGTGGCTCGCAGAGTTAAGGTTCCTCCAGTTTTGGAAGTTGTTCAGCTGGTAGCTACTCAGCCAGTTATGACCCAGCCTACTATGTCTTCTAAGGAGCATAAAATGTTGGGTAGGTTCTTAAGGTTGTCTCTACCTTGGTATTTTGGTTCTCTAGGTGAGGATGCATATGAGTTTCTTACTAGTTCTTAGTATAGGCTTTGCGGTTTAGGTCTTGTTGAGACTCGCGGTATGGATTACACTATGTTTTAATTAGATTTTTGTACTCATCATTGGTGGAGAGGTTATATGGATTCTAGGCCAGGTGGATCTTCTCCTTTATCTTGGACTCAGTTCTCCGATATATTCTTAGAGAAGTATGTGTCGTGTAGCCTTAGAGATCGATTGAGGGATCAATTCTAAAGATTAGAGTAGGGTTCTATGATAGTTGCTGAGTATGAGGCCTATTTTCATAAGTTGGCTAGTCATGTGACTTTTATTTCAGACACTGAGTATGAGAGAGTTTGTTGCTTTGTTAGAGGGTATAGACTCCCTTTTTGTATGGGTACTCAGAGTGTAATTTCTATGGGTAAGATTTTTATTGAGGTTGCAAATCATGATAGGGTAATGGAGGAGATGCACCATAAGGCTCGTGAGGGCCATGATAAGAGGCCTATATTTCATGGGTTAATTCAGTGGAAGCCATAATGGTTCCCAACTCAGAGGTAGTAGTTCTCATGTTGGGTATTTTCTACATCCATATTTTTAGCCTCACAGTCAGCCTAGTCGACCAGTTCAGTTGGCTCTTCAGATTACCAACAGAGGTTAGTTTAGTGCTTGTGGTCGCCCTGATAAGGGTGGTGATCAATCTTTAAGGGGTCCATCTTTTGGTCATTCTCAATGTGGTGGTTATTCTGGGTTAATCAAATATATATTTTCTGGTTTTTCTCATACTTTTTATTTTACTTATGAACTTCCTGGTTATAATATATGAGATTTCCCTAGTAATGGGGCAATAGTTGTTTTAGTTCAGGGTGTTACCCTTATTAGAGCAGTTCATCCCTCAGGTAAAAGTGGTTCTTATGGTCGTAGAGTTTGTTACTAGGTGCCCAACCAGATAGCAGGATGGTCAGTTATAGGCATTACCTTCTAGACTCGAGGCTAAGACTTCAGTTACTGTAGTTGCATATATGATTTTGGTGTTTCGTAGGTCGACTCTTTCTTTATTTGATTTGCGATCCACTTATTTCTATATATCTGCTTATTATGCAACACGATTGGAGTTGAATAGTGATTTATTATCTATGCCTTTGCACGTATCTAATCTGTTGTTGACTCTTTAGTTAGGGATTGAATATTCAAATCACGTTCTGACAATTAGTGATGTTAAAACTTGTGCCTATCTTATTATTCTTGATATGCTGGACTTTGATGTAATTCTGGGCATGGACTTGTTATCCCGCTATCATGCGGTGATGAATTATTTTGACAAGACCATTACCTTATCCATGCCTGATGTACCCCCAGTCATATTGTAAAGAGAGGTTAACTATGAGCCAATGAGGATTATTTCCTATCTTCATGCTAGAAGGCTTATTTTAAGGGGTTGTGAGTTTTATCTTGCTTATATTTGTGATACTCATTTGGAGAGTACGTCGCTTGACTCTATTCCTATTATTTGTGAGTTTCACGATATCTTCCCTACCGACCTGCCTGGTATTTCCCATATCAATAAGATTGAGTTTGCTATTGAACTTAAGCTTTTCACCTGACCTATTTCTATGGCACCTTATCGTATAGCTCCTCTCAAGCTTAAGGAGATGAATTCTTAACTTTAAGATATTCTTGGTAAAAATTTTATTAGAACAAGTATGTCCCCATGGGTAGCTCCTATATCGTTTGTAAAGAAGAAGGGTGGTTCCACGCATATGTGCATTGATTATAGGCAGCTTAATAAGGTAGTGGTAAAGCTGTTATCCCATGCCTCGTATTTATTATTTTTTTGACCAGCTTTAGGGTACAATAATGTTTTCTATGATTAATTTGAGGTTTGTTTACCATTAGTTGAGGATTTGGGAAGATGATGTCCCAAAGACAGCTTTTTCGACCAATTATGGTCATTATTAGTTCTTAATGATGTCCTTTGGGTTGACCAATGCCCCATCCGCATTCATGGATTTGATGAATTGAGTATTCAGGCTTTATTTGGACTCTTTCGTGACTGTATTTTAAAGACATTCCTGTGTATTTGAGAAGTAGTGAGGAGTATGCACAATATTTGAGGATCATGTTCCTGACTTTGAGAGATTATTTCTTTCTGCCATGTTCTCCAAGTGTGAGTTTTGGCTTGAGTTAGTGACTTTTCTTTGATATGTGGTGTCTAAGGCTGACATTATGGTAGACCCAGCTAAGATTGAGGCAATTTATGATTAGGCTAGGCCTTTGTCTCCGCTAGAGGTCCGTAGCTTCATTGGTTTGGCTGGTTACTATAGATACTTCATTGAGGGCTTTACAACTATTTTAATCCCTATGACCAGATTGACACAGAATGAGGTTCCGTTCCGATAGTCCAAGGAGTATGAGTCGAGCTTTTGAAGGCTCAAGGGTTTTCTCACTTTGTCTCCTTTGTTATCTCTTTTTGTTGATGATGAAGGATTCACCGTGTTTTGTGATGCTTCTACTGTGGTTCTTAGTTGTGTTTTGATGCAATGGCGTCGTGTCACTGCCTATGCTTCTACGCAGCTTAAGGTGTACGAGTACATCTACCCAACTCATGATTTGGAGTTGGTGGCGGTAGAGTTTGCACTCAAGATTTAGAGGCATTACCTTTTTGGTATGCATTATGAGATCTTCACTAATCATCCTAGTCTTCAACATCTTATGACCTGGTGAGTGATTAATGCTCGACAGCGTAGATGGATGGAGTTGCTTAAGGACTATGATATTTCCATCTTATATCATTCGGGTAAGGAGAATATGGTAGTTGATGCCTTGAGTCGCAAGGTAATGCGTATGGGTAGCTTGGCTTGCTATTCATTTATCAGAGGCCTTTGGCACGAGACATTCAGTCCTTAGCAAATGTGATGGTTCTCCTTGATATCTCAAACCCTAGGAGGATTTTGGCTATTGTGGATGGAAGGCCCTCACTATTCTAGTAATTTCATGATCTTTAGTATGAGGATGGCAAGCGTTGCTCCCTTCGTGATCAGGTTCTGAGTGGTGAGTTTGAGAGGCACACTATTAATTTTGAGGGTTTTTTTGAGGTTTAATATCCATATTTTTGTTCCTCAAATTGGTGATTTGATTCTATTGATTCCGCATAAAGCTCACAACTCTAGATATTCCTTCATCCTGGTACAACCAAGATGTATAGAGATTTGAGGTAGCACTATTGGTGGGGTTGCATAAAGATAAAGGTCGCAAACTTTGTAGGTGTTGCTTATGTTGTCAGGAGGTAATTATTGAGCATCAACATTCTAGTGGTTTGACTCAGAGATTTCCCATTCCTGAGTAGAAATGGGAATAGATCTCTATGGACTTCATTAGTGGTTTGCCTCATACCTCCCGTGGTTATGGATTTTGGAGGCCGTTGGAATCAACACTTACCTTGGGCAGAGTTTGCATATAAAAATAGTTATTATTCGAGTATTGACATGGCGCCTTTTGAGGATTTATATAGTAAGAGATGTCTTTCTCCAATCGGATGGTTTGAGACTTTATAGGTGAGACCTCATGGCATGTATTTCCTTCAGGACTCGTTAGATAGAGCCAGGGTGATTTAGGATAGGCTGAGAGCAGCCTAGAGTAGGCAAAAGGACTATGAAAATTAGAGCCTTCAAGCCATGATATTTGGAGTTGGTGATCATGTATTCTTCCATGTATTGCCCATAAAGGAGGTGATGATATTCAGGAGAAAAGGTAAGCTCAATCGTTAATGCATTCATCCTTTTGAGATTCTTTACACAGTTGGTGAGGTAGCTTATGAGTTAGCTTTACCTCTAGATTTTGCTGCTGTTCATCCACGTTTCCATATCTCTATGTTGTGGTGAATTATTCTTGACCTGTGCCATATGCATAGATGGGACTCAGTCCAGCTAGATGAGTATTTGACCTTTTTGGAGGAGCCTGTACTTATTTTGGGGAGTAATGTGATATTCTTGCGTACAAGGGGGATCTTGTAATTACTGTCTGGTGGAGGAACCACCTAGTGGAGAAGGCCACATGGGAGATCGAGAGCAAGATGCGGGCCCAGTATCCTCACCTGTCGGAGATTTTGGGTATTTTCTCAACTTTAACTTTCGAGGATGAAAGTTCCTTTAGTAGTGGATATTGTAATGAATCTTCAGGTCATTTTTCATATTTTTACTTATTTTCGCCGTTAGAGATTTTCCATAGCTGCCCAAGTCATTTATGACTTGCTAAAATTGATAGTTCGGTTATCGGGTAGTTCATTTGGTTTTTAGATTCAATTCCCTATTTAGATGTCTTCGCTGGTTCCAAATGGCCACTGGGCAAAAACTTCAGATCTCGGATTAAAACTTCGACTGTGCCAGCAGCAACAATATGTCAATTTTATGCTAGGTAGACCTTTAGTTCGGTTCCTAATGTTGCCCAAAACTACACTCCGACAAAGTATGCTGTGGTCGATGTCAATAATAGTTATTTAGACTAGGTTGGGGTCAAACCCACAAGGAATGCGTGGAATTATCAATCAAACTTGATGAAATCACAAGTAGTATAGAAAAGTAGATGCGGGGATTTTAAAGTCACAGTAAGACTTAATAGAACTTAAGTTCTTGAGTTTGTACACAATAGAAGACGAGCACTAGGACTATGTTCCCCTTGGCTTCTAACTCCGTAGGATTCACGTTTTCAATTCACCTATTCCATTGCTATTCATGCAAAGTCTGAAACGTTATGTATTATCAACCGTGTTTTGAATGCATTGATAAATCCCACCCTTCACCTTTTGTGTCTCAGGGCGTCACCTTACTATCCCTTGTCTTTGAACCCACTATAACTATCACCTTTTAGGCCTCAAGTTAATTAGACGAGGGTTGATATCCTCGAATCACTGTCGTAATCATTTTCCAAATCTTGAACTCTTTTGTAAGGATGACTCGAATACAGGAAATTCCCAAATTTCTATTGTAGCTTAGAATACAATTAGTACAAAGAAGATTACAATACATGCAATCACAATAATCTAGATGAATCTCCCACTTCTCCTACGTTGTCAATCTGCCAGGGTTCCAACAACCCTAATCAAAGAAATGAGCTTCTCATTCTTATGAAACAATCCATGAAAATCAATGAAGAAGACATATAATTAATTGCATAATTATTAAAGAGTAAAATACAAAATCTCCAATTGAATACGAAAATCGAAAAAACATAAGAACAAAAATATTGAGTATCAAGAAGTTAAAGTATGTCCAAAAAATATCAAAAGTGCGTAACCTCATAAAGGAATAACCTAAGGGTATTTATAGTATCTCAAACTAATAAAGAAATCTAATTAAAAAAGAATAGGAAAATTAAGTCGACGGTGGTCACGCTTTTGGAAATGAGTCATTAGGTCTGGTTATGACTCGTTGCCTGCTATCATATTTCTCTTTAGGCTTCAGCTGTTACAACTCTTTGGGTTACCCTACGAGTCGTATGCTTCTAGTTGTTATCATTCTAGTATCTTGTCATCTTTAGATCTCTTGAATCTGATAACATTACGACTCCTCACCACGAGTTGTAGTCAGTCATTATGACTCGTAGACTTCACTCTCAACTCTCAAGCATAAATCCTTAGGACTTTACACAATGTTCACCATATGACTTCACGCTACGAGTCATAGTCTGAGCTTACAACTCGTAGTCTTACATTACTTTACCTATAATCTCAGCTTTGGGTACTGCTCACATTACGGTTGCACACCACGACTCACAGCCACTCTTTACGAGTCGTGATCTATCTTTACTTAGCCTCTATAGCTCACCTCTTGAAAGTTTTATCCTCACAAGTATGGATACGAGTCGTAAGGTGACTTAACGACTCATAGCCTGACCAGTACTTTAAGTTTTCATAGTATTTTCTTCCATTTTCATTCCAGGCAACTTCCAGCCTAATTTACCTGAAATAAATATAAAACACACATCATATCCAATGAAATACACTACGTCAATGCATAATTTCACTATTTTAAGCATCAAATGTATCTTGTTCCCACTGCATATCAACACCCTCAACTTAGAACGTTTTCATGTCCTCAAGAAAAAAATACACAGATGATACTTAACTAGGAATATCCTATTAGCAGTCGACTTATGAATCATTGCTCAAAACACTTTACCCCGCTCCCCCTCATATTTATAACGTTTTCAAACTCAACTATGTCTTCATTTGGTACAAAAATATGACATGCAGGAATTAAGTGATGGCATCATATTAGCAATGAATAACTAGGCATATCCACAGTACACTATCCGAATAGATAAGCAGTCTAACTATGCAACCCATACACCCTCATATTAAAAGAAGACCCTATCGCTCAATTTGATCAACACATTCATACAAGGATGGTCAATAGATGCTAACACTCTTAAAGAAGTTCCAATCAGTGTATACAAAATTCCATATGCTTTCCCCCATGCTCTCTACCTTATTTTTTTTACAGTCGGGTTAGGATCAATATAGGGATTTGTTAGGCTTGTACCATAGGCTTAGGGCTGGTATGGTACTTTTGAGGATTTTTGTAGTGACTTAGCCTCTTTGGAACTATGATTATTTTAGGGTTCCCTAATTTACCAACTTTTCTTCTATTCTGCCCTTATTTCTCCCTTTTTATTTTATTTCTTGCTTATTCAAGCTGGGTGTAGTTTATTTTATTCTTTCATTGTCTTATTTTTCATTTTTATCTTTTCTTTTTATTTTTGTACCACAACCAACTTTACTCATTTTTTACACCCTTTCTTCATACCCACGATTCTTTGTGCACCCCTATTATAGCCACCCTCAACTTAGATGATTTGCCTGAGTTTAGAGACATAGTGTCCAAGGAGATTCAAGGCCAAAAAAGGTTTATCACAATTAAAAGTAGGAAGGTGAATTAGTGTGAACAGTAGAATAGGTCTATTTAACTGAAAATCGGGATCAAGGGATTCATATTTCATTTGGTTGGTCAATTTAGGCTAAAGTGGAATCATAACAAAACTAGCCTATGATCATCTCCTAACCAAACACCATATAACCTAGGAAAGAGCAATCGGGGAAGTTCTAGATTCTGTACACATAGGGAACTGTGTAACATCTCACACCCACATTGTTAAGGGTCATATCACTAGTCAATATATATCTAGTTCATGCAATTGTTTGCCTTAGTTATTCCGCCCCTAATTCTAATGCCATGACTAGATTTACAGCAGTCACACGCATACACAAATCACACAGTTGTCAATTTTTTTTAGGAGGGTATCATTTTCTCAAATAATTTTAACAAATTCTGTACAATATTTCTAAAAACATCAACTTCCTAAGATAAAAAATTTCTTCCAAAAAACACATCACATAAAACATCACAAAACACAAAAATATAACAAAACATGTTGGTTCCGCATTCAAACCACAACTGATAGTCACAAAAACACAACAACAACGACTCATGGTGGGTAATTGATACATCACCACCCTAATTAAATGCTTCTTCACTATCCCTAGTGCATGTATAAAGTAAAAAATTGAGGGTCGATAATGTACCTTGGTTCACTAGGTTCCCATTCAAGTAGTACCCGTATGTGGGGCATAATTATAGGCCCCACTCTCATTATCAGTTGCCCTAGTGGCTACTAGGGCTCTCATATCAACAGTGACACCGGTTATAGCTGGCGTACTCATTAGTGGCTCTGGTGGTGGATCTATATTACTACTCAAATAAACAATGTCTATAGGTCGTGAATTATCATCCCCTGCCACCATCTCTTGAACCTTTGTTTGACGATCCTGCTCATCCTGTCTACAGGATAGTTTTGCATCCTCAATCTTCTCCTTCTCACTTGTCTTTCTCTGTTTTCTCTTTCTTCCTCTCTCACTAGCATCAACCTCACCCGCTACAGGGGTTGAGTCTCCAACAGCCCAAATATTCAGTACCTGCTCCTCATCTTGGATCTCCTCAATAACAGGCACTAAGAGGACCAATTTGTCTTTTTAATCCTCAAGATGCCAGCTCATATATTGCTCGAACCCATCAAATCAGGTCTACATTATCCTCATCTCATCTTTGATTTTCTTATCGGCCCATGATTTAACACCTCTTTCCATAAGTCTCTACTTTGCGTTAACCGTACCCAACCTTTTTTTTATTTTACTCAAAAATAATTGTGGTCCAAAAAAATAGCTGGCGGGGGTTGGTATGGAAATGGATGGTCATGGTGTTGTAGTAGATAGAACCAGCATCTGAGAAGCCCCTGCTACATCTGAATCTTGAGGCTTAGACTATTTTGTCTCAGTAGGGGTATCACCTAAGTCGGTGAACCTCGGTGTCTCAGTACTAGGACCTCTAGACCAAAAAGCCTCAACAAGTAATACTGCTCTTATTTTTTGCTTCCTTGGACATGGGGTTAGCATAATCTCTAATCAAACCCAAATTTGTAGTAGTGCGTGGACTGGTAATCTGATCGACTCTAAGAGTTTTGGTACTCTCACATCTAAGCAGATCTGAGTTAGCAAGCAAGGGAAGTCCATGACTTTGTTGGTACTCGTCTCCGCATATATGATCTCTCTAGCTATCCATTTTGCCATATCTACCTTGTAGCCTGCTATAATGCCTGCTACCAAGGCTTCTTTATTAGGACTCAATGGGACTCAATCTGTGTTACACAAGTGTCTACCATGTCTTTGCCTAAAAATTCAGAGTGTTCTTCGTGATCAATCATGAGGAAACAATACATCCAACTATCAAGGAAGTCTCCTCCTGGTCTAACACAATAATCGCAGCCATCCACCTATAATGTGTAAGATTACCATCCGTCCCAATCTACTTCAACTTCACTTTTTGTATCTCATCTACATAGAAATCTATCCCAATCGTATTGGCTGGAGGTAAGAACCCTGGCCCATTTAGAACTCTACAAATAGTATAAGCTGAGATATTCACCAGAACTCCTCAAACTACCAATTTTGAAAATGGGCCTGAACCATTCCACAACCGCCTCAGAGGATTTAATCTCTTTAACTCCATTTGTATAAGGCATAAGACTCATGTACCAAAGCTGCACTATACTGTCCTGGTGCTTTAGTTATCCACTGTATGCTGTATTTTCTGAACCGAGCATCAAATGTAGGTATTCAGACATGCCTTTTGTTGTTAGCTTTCTCTCCAAATAAATTCCTCTTTGGAGTTTTACTTTTATAGGGTTTATGGTGATATCTTTGTCATATAGGGCCTGTATTTTGGGGTATTCCCACCATCCAATGATGGTCACTAAAGCAGGCTCAATGGAAAGTAGGATGGGAGGTACTCATGGTGGTTGAATATTAATTGGTGTATCACTCTCCTCACTCCCACTCATATCTACATATTTAGTCTTATCTTTATCATCATTCCCATTCTTATTGTTTTCTTCCCTGGATTATATCCTCCTTATCATCAGTCTTATCATCCTCTTCTTTATCATCATAACTATCCTCCTTAGAGGAGAAGGGTGAATAGGGTGTTGAGGTGATATGGTTATTCATTCTTGGCATAGTCCTATGTGGTTTAGACTTCTTCGATGTTGATTTCACAACCCAAGGTTGATTCTCCCTTGGCTCTACATGCCCCACCAATGAGTATTCCTCAACTAAGTCACTTGACTCATTGATGTCCTCATTTATGAGATGATTAGTTTTTGAGCCAGGATTTTTTGGGGTTCTCTTCTTTGTTGATTTCTTCGTTGTCAAATCAGCTTTTGGAGCCATTGGTACCTGTAAGTAGGTTCTAATAAAAGGAAAGAAAACCAAGAAAATTTGGTATCAGTGTAGTAGGATCGGGCACCCTACGACAAAGGGTTTGAGTTGTATCCTCAGGTTACTAGTCGTTAGGAGACTCATTAGGTGGAAGGATGCCTAATCAGTATTCACTGGTAAGTTTATGAGTCCTCCTAATGATTCATAACGTTAGACCCACTTATTACCAATACTCATTATCTGACCAAAAATACTTTCCTAATGTAATTCTCCTTTCTATTTATTACGAATTCTAACTTTGAGTCGTAGTGTGACTACAACTCATCGAGATGAGTCATAATGTTAACAGAACCCACAAACTTCTAATCATCCATGTTACTAGTGGTTACGAGTCACGCAACAACTAGTTAGGTAATTGTACAAGTCGTTAAGAGTCCCTTAGCCACTGTAACATGAGTGATAAGAGTAATTGGTTTTGATTTTTAATTCCAACACAACAATATGCATTTAGAGCACTTCAACAACTCCTAATGCATCCCCAACAACACTTAGCGCACATTATGTTTTTACTCCTATTAGTTCATTGTAGTGCACTTTTGTTTTCAAGAACAATGATCTAGGTTTATATATGTACGTATGACCATCAAGGAACCAATGAATGAATTTACACAATAAAACATCACTTATATAAAGAATTAAACATATAACATGTACTTGTTTGGATTCATTATGTTCCTTAAAACAATGCCTTACAGATTCGAGCCGTAGTTCTTGCAACTTTCTTTCTTTGGGAGAATTTATTGGTGATTTTGATATTGCGGAATGCAAAAATATAGAGTTCTTAGTCAGTTATGGGAATGGAGGGAGTCACACATTTTAAAAATAGGAATGGAAATCAATTGGGTTCAATTTCTTTTATTTCAACCAACTGGATCGGTTTGGGTCGACCCGCTAGCACCACAATAGTGGGTTTGGTTATGAGTTAAAAAATGACACAGCCAGTGACTATAGGTCGTAGACTCCTTCCTAAAAGAATAGAACTTTATCTGAGTCTCCAATCATCACGACTCAAGGTGACAAGTTGTAATCACTGACTACGACTCTTTTTGAGAGTCGTGATGACTCTAGAGACCAAAGTACCTGAGGTATGTCAGATTTCCAGATCCATATGATTTAGATAAAGAGCCATAAGGTCTAACTATGACTATTTAAGTGAATCATGGGGCCTGGCACGAAAAAAATTTTTGGTCTTTTTCTGCAATCTTTAGTCGTGCACACTAAACAGACATGTTACCCTATAATTGAATAAGTATAAAACATGGGTTGACTCCTATGCAATGCTTGATTTAACGTCGCAGCATAATGTGGATAGGTTAGATACTCATACTTCACCAACCAGCCCCACGGTCTGCCCCCCATGTAGCGTCAGATTTAAAATCACGGCACAAATTAGCTGTCGTGGTTACTCAGACTTCACTTAGGCTCAAATCATCAACCACTTTTACTTCCTTAATGTTCCCCATATAGTTCTTGACCATTTGCCCATTCAGTTTAAATGGTGCTTCACTATCATGCTTCAATTTTATTACACTATATAGGAACAGTCTCACCATAGTAAATAGCCCACACCTCCTAGGCTTCAATTTTCATAGAAATAAGCAAAGTCTCGAATTATACAACAACACCTGATCACTGAACTCAAATACTCTTTTATCAATTTTTCTATCATGATACAACTTTCTCTTCTACTTATACAGAGTAGAACTCTCATAAGCCTGAAGTCGGAAACCATTCACCTCATTCTCTTTGCTCATCCTCAGCTACATTGTATCATGCCACTCAAAATTCATCTTTTTCAGTACCCATAGTGCCTTGTGCTCAAGTTCAACAAGAAAGTGGCAAGCCTTTCCATACACAAGCTAGTACTAATAGGAATATGGGTGTCTTATAAGCTATCAGGTATACCCACAACACATCATCCAACTTTCTTTACCAATCAATCTTGTTGTTATTCACAGTCTTCACCAATATTATCTTGATCTCTCTATTGGAGACCTCAACCTGTCCGCTCATTTGAGGATGGTAAGGTGTTGACACCTTATGCTTTACAACATATTTTTCAAGCAGATTCTTAAATAGATGATTATAAAAATGCAACCCACTATTACTAATTATTGCACATAAAGTGCCAAACTGAGTAGAAGTATATTTCTTCAGATAGGCGGTGACACTTCTACCTTCATTTTTGGGGAGTGCTGCCGCTTCCACCCATTTGGACACATATTCAACCGCAACTAAAATGTATTTAATACCATAGGAGCTCACGAAAGGACCCATAAAGTCAACTCCCCACACATCAAACAACTCCAACTCTAGAATAGGGGTTATAGGGAGTTTATGGTGTAGTGATATATTGCCTTGACATTGGCATTGGTCACAGGCTAGTGAAAATTCATGAGAATCAATTTAGATAATATGCTAGTAGTACCCATATTGAAAGATTTTTTAGGCTGTGCGGGTTCCTCCATGCTGATCCCTAATAGGTAAAGCATGAAAATCCCCAAGAATGCTAATCATCTCCACCTTCGAGATTCATATACAAATCACACCATACGCATAAATTCTAAATAAATAAGGCTCATCCCAAAAAAGCTTCCTCACCTCATGCATGAGTCTCTTCTGCTGCTGGAAGGACAAGTTTTCTAGGTCAAGATCACTTGCTAGGTAATTGGCAAAATCAATAAACTAGGGGATTAGGTCTTGCAGTGCTGCCAAAATCTGCTTGTCTAAAAAAGTATCATCAATTTTAAGCCAATCTCCTATTTTCTGCATTGTTTCTTTCTCAAGTTTGGACAAGTGATCTGCAACTTAATCTTTTGTGATTTTCAGATCCTTTACCTCAAAATAAAACTCCTATAGCCAATGTACCCAATAAATAAATCTCGGATTAGTATCTTTCTTAGACGTTGGGTATCTCAAGGATGCATGAACTGTATGGACAATGACCTTAGTCTAAATCAAATAGGAATGAAATTTTTTGAAGGAAAAAACCACTTCTAGAAACTCTTGCTCGGTAACAATATAGTTCTTTAAAGCAGGGTTTAGTGCCTTGCTTGCATAGTAAATTGGGTGAAGGATCTTTTCTTTCCATTGTCCTAGGACAGCACCTAAGGCCACACATCTTGCATCACACATGATATCAAAATGAAAGGATCTGTTTAGGGACATAATGATAGGGTCAGACACCAACCACTCCTTGAGACACTCAAAAGCCTTTAAGTATGCATCATCAAAATAAAACTTCACCTCTTTCTCAAGAAGCTTGCAAAGAAGGTTTAGAATCTTTGAGAAATCCTTGATGAACCGCCTGTAGAACCCACCATGTCCTAAAAAATTTTGAATCCCCTTCACTGAAATTGGAGGTAACTATTTGATCACTATAATTTTTGCTTTATCCACCTTTATTCCCCTCTTTATGATTTTGTTCCCAAGTACTAGGTCTTCTTTCACCATGAAATGACACTTCTCCCAACTTAACACCAAATTACATCCTCACATCTATGAAGAGCATTGGCCAAGGGGAAAAAATAGTCATCAAAAGAATCACCAACCACAGAAAAATCATCCATAAATACATCAATGGTATCTTCCACCATGTTAGAGAATATCGACATCATGCATCTCTAAAAGGTGGCGGGAGAGTTATATAACTCGAATGGCATTCTTTTAAATGAAAAAGTCCCATAAGGGAAAGTAAAGGTTGTATTTTCTTGATCTTCAGGAGCAATAGTGATCTGATTGTAACCTGAATACCCTTTAAAAAAACAATACCAGCCCCTGCCTACTAACTTGTCCAGTATCTGATCCATAACTGACATGGGAAAATGGTCCTTCTTGGTCCATGCATTCATCTTTCTATATTTTATGCACAGTCTCCAACTTATAACTGGTCGCATTGGCATGAGCTCATTTTTCTTATTCAGTACAATAGTAATTTTGCCTTTCCTTGGGACATATTGAATAGGACTGACCCATAAACTATCCTTAATAGGGTAAAATACACCAGCATCTAACCACTTTATAATTTCTTTCTTTACCACCTCCTATATATAAGGATTTAGCCAACGCTGATATTTAATACTAGGAATGTAGTTCGGTTCAAGCTAAATCTTATGAGTAGAAATGCCAGGCGAAATACCCATATTTCTATAATAGTCCATCCTATAGCTCTTTTGAACCTCCGCAACACTGATAACAATGCCACTACCTTAGTGTCAACCAAGTCTGCTGTAATAATTACTGATAAAGTATAATCAACCCCCAAAAATGCATAGCGCAAGTGAGAGGGGAGGACCTTCAACTCTAAGACCGGTGGCTCCTCAATAAACGGTAAAGTAGGAGTGGTTCTATTCGTAAGATCTAGATCAAGCTTCTATGGGTCATACGTGTAAGAACCTCTCTTATATAGAACGCCCACCATATCATCATATTCATCAATTCCATCACTATCATAATTCATAATCACCACTGCTAATTCTTTAACAACCATCCTATCCTTAATTAGAATAGTCACTACATCAACCTCATCATCTATAGTGTGTATCACAGACACTACCCGCATATAATCAGGCTGCTTTATTAACTGGTACACATTGAAGATCATTTGCTCATCATTCAGTCAAAACTTTATCTATCCCAATTCCATATCAAGTCATGCCTTATCCATAGCTAGGAAGGGTCTACCCAAAATGATAGGGACTTGGAAGTCCACCTAACACGAAATAATAATGAAATTATCTAAAAAAATTAAGGACGCTACCTTTCCCAACACATCACAAAGAATACCGACAGGTGACTTCACCGTGCGGTCAGACATCAATAATCTCATCGATGTCAATTTGGGTGCCCCTAGTCCCAACTCTTTATAAACCACTAGTGGCATCAGATTTACGTTGGATCCAAAGTCACAAAAATCCAAAGAAAAGTTGAAGGACCCAATAGTATAAGGAATAGTAAGGCTCCTAAGTCCTCCTTCTTTCTACTAATTATTTGGAAGCAACAACACTACAATGGTGCACATTGTCAGTTTACTAAAAATTCACTTTTTGCTTCCTAGTGACCAAGTCTTTCATGAATTTTTCATAACTAGACATCTTCTCCAATGCCTATACAAGGGGAATATTGACAGACAATTCCTTAACATCGATAGGAACTTCTGATATTTATCTCTTTCTTATTTCTTTTCCAGCATTTGAGAAAAAGGTGGAAAAGGTCTCAAAATAGTCTTCAAATATGACTCATCAACCTTATGCTTCCCTTTATACTTATCACTAATACATTTAACACTTTTTGATTTTTTTAGATCCTTGGTACATATGTCTCAACAACATTGATCTTATCAACATCATTCCTAATCTCTTCCGCAAAAGGAATGAATGGGATCCATGGTGGTTTTACCACTTCGAGTAGTAATATCATGACATTGACTATTATTTTGTGAATTTGGAACTATATTACTAGGAAGAGTGCCAGACTATCTCTGATTTATTATGGCCGACATTTGGCCAAACTGTTACTCTAGTTGTTTTATCGCGGTGGCATGCGACTTAACTTTCTTATTCAGCCCTAATATGTACGCCTTAATTTCTTTAAGGTAGCTTTCATGACTCATCAAATTAAACTTTTGCATGTCCTCAGGCAAACAAAACCAAATACTATTTTCTACCCCCGAGGCGATGCTTAAAATAGAAAGATCTCAAACAACTCATGGTAGTGATTTTGAATTAATTTTCAATTTAGTTGTTCCACTCTTATTTTTAAATTTTCCAACTCAAACTTGTGTATAACAATTCATCACATGTAAAAACACGAAGGGATTCGATGATGACATTAAATTAGCAATAGATACTCGAGCATAGACCTATTTTACATCTGTCAAACAATCAGTAACTTAGCAGTATAACTCGTGTGTACTCACAGTTAAATAAATCTCATTCACTCTTCATATATATCAACTCATATTTTTCTAGGATATGATGAACAACTCTCTCTCACAAAGAAGTATCACTGGTGTGCATCGAATAACATAGGCTTGCCCCTATGCTCTTTTCCTATGTTGTCAGACAGTCGTGGTAAGATTACTATAGGACTTTATTTGTCTTGTAATATAGGTTAGGGGATGGTAGGATATCTTTTGTGTTTCTCTTAGTGACTAAGCCTCCTGGACACTATGATTTTCTTGGGGTCCATAATTTTTTCCTCTTTTTCATTTATTTCCTCCCTTGTATCTCCTTCATCTTTTAAGCATATGCCAACTTGGGTCAGGCTTGGATTTTCTAGTGCTTACTTTTCTCATTATTTTTCTTTTTTTTTCTACTTTACACTTTTCTTAGCTTGCTCTTCATCAAACCTACCCATGATTAAACTATTTTTCTTATATCTCCTTTCTTCATACATGTTTTGCTCATACACCCATAATAACATCAACACCCTCAACTTAGGCTATGTGCCTGAGTTGAGGTGCGCAGTATCCACAGAAGGACAAGGGTAAAAAACAGGTTTATTTCAGGCTAAATGGGAAGGTGATAGGTGTAACAATAAAATTTGGTCCATTAAAGCTCTAATATTTTGTTCAAAGGGATTTATTCTTTTGATTCAGTCATTTTAGGTTTAAGTGGACTCATACAAAAAGGGCCTATGATCACATCCTACCTAACCATCCTAAACCTCGATAAAAGCAACCGAGCAAGTTCTAGATTCCAACATAACCAGGAACTCAGTAATCTTTACACACACTTGCACAGGGCTACATTACTAAGTGCTAGTTATCTAACTCTGCACTTTTTTTGTCCCTACCTGTACGATCCCTAATTATAATTCCATTATCAGATACTTAACAGTCTCAACCATATATATAACTCATGCAATTTCTAAAGAAAAAAATTTCGAGGGGGCTCAACATTTTCAACTCTTTAGCACATTTAATACTACTTTTAACAAGATCAGGTCAAAACTCCATAACAGTCAGTAGTATTTCATCAATAACAAAGAGAAATCAAAATCAGAAAAAAAATTTAAGTACAACACAAATTTTTCAGAAATCATAAAAATCATGCTTAAAATCAAAAAAATCTACTTCCATAGGTGTGCTGGTCTACTCCCTATCTTAGTTGTCTGCACCAAACCTGCAAGTCATAACAGGCATACCTTTAGCTGGAACTAACAATGACGGAAGAGAACATGCCTTAGACCAAGATGATGATAGAATGAATCACCACGACAATCCCCAATTTACTCCTTAAGATGAAACCCTAGCTTCCTTTGCCCAAGAACTATAGAGAGGATTTAAGGGTGTTTTTGTAATGCCCCGAGTCTATACACTAGGTGCTACATGATGCTAATAATCCCGAAGGACCACTAGCTAACCCATGACTGGTACCTATTGTGAGCACTGAATAATAAAGAACTGTAATAACAAAATAAGGAAGTAAATATGGAAATTACCATAAGGTTCAAATCTGAAAACAATACTGTATACAGAAAACTGAATGCTGGAAAATAACTATCTGAAAAGCACTCTAGTCTAATACACCTCTAAATTATCTGAAATATGGAGTTGATGGGACAAGTCCCCAACTAACTCTGACTAACTGTTGAAATAACTAAAATGCTAAAAATAATCATGTCCTCAAAATATTATGACTTACCACTATACTGTCTGCTGAGAAGTTGTACTACTAAGGATGCTTTGGGGCTCGTGCATCTGAACCTATAATATAAGACCTCATAGCACAAAAACCATGCTTCAGTACTTTGAATATATTGGTATGCTCAGTGAGGTATTCTGAAATGCATGGGTTCATGATGCATGAACAATACTAACTGAATAACATAAATATGACTGAATGGAGTACATGCATGAATACGTAGACTGTAATTGAAATCGTGATGATACTGGATACTGAGTTTGAGTACTAATTTACTAATATCTGAGTTTATTTTACTATATTACTGATTATTTGGATGACCGTATCTGACAGTCCTAAAGTTTGTAGAACTATACTGAGTTCTAATCTGAGACTGAATCTGAAACTGAGACTATGGGAGGTAATCATCTAACCGACATGCCCCTTTTCTGAATAGATTTTGGGGTCCAACCTATAAACACAATTGGAAGGGTGACATTACCTTGAAACAGGTGAAGACAACTGAAGAGATACCCCCATCTGGCAGGTACTCTAATGAGAATGGTGGAACCCTCAATTGACAGGTTAAACACCTTATCCACCCTCGACTGACAGGTTTTATGTCTCAACCTACGTTGGATACATAGTTTTGGAATGCAAGGATTACTTCTAAGGGTCACACTCTCTACTAGCAAGTGAGTCCCCATCCTTGGGTTCACTCGGTGCTGAATCCTACTCCCAACTGAATAGACACTGAACTGATTTCCTAGTTCATACTAGGTTTGTCTGAACTATTACTAAACAGGACTAGATTAGTACTGAGTTTACTGAGTTTTCCTGGATTCTGGAACTGACTAAAATTACCATTGATCATGACCTAACTGAGACTATTCTGTAACTGACACTAGCTCTAGGTATACAGCTAAATTGTTGGGTATTAAATACCCCCAGGACTCGATAGCGTAAAGAGTAAAGCGCAACATAAATCTTGAAGGCACGAGAATGGCCACATGTTTATAATTCACTTTCTAAGGCATTTCATCAAACACTTGTAGATCTTAAACTTGTACATGTATAGGGATACATGCTATTATGTCATAAGTACACTAACAATTCACATAGGCATTTCAACAAAACATGGGAGTCGTTCGGATATGTAGTTCTTTCATGAGTTCATAATTAAGATCAACAATGGATCAAATTGCACAATTACTTCACTTAGGCATTTTTGGCAAACACATGGGAGGCATCATATTATACTTGGGCATGAATAATAATTTAATACATCATGGCTACATTAATCACTTCAATTTCAAAGATTTCAACACACATGCTAACATAAATTCATGAAATTCATTAAAGGCGTTATCTTGGAAATCACACAACAAGATTAACATGAATACAAACAACCCACAACATGGAAATCATGATTTAAGATTTTAAAAAGGGTTTCTTGAAATCCAAGAGTGAAAGGGCCCTTGGATGAATACTTCACATGCCTTTATGCTTGTTTTGTAGAAGATTGATTGTAAAATTCTTGAGATTTGAATCTTGAATTGAAAACCCTAATGCTTGTTCTTGAGAGAGTTTGAGAGAATGAGTGAGACTTTTCCCTATATGCTGATTAATTTTGTGTTAAGGCTGAATAAGGTCGAGAAAATGACCCATTTCCCCCCACAACTCGTATTAAAAATAATGCAGAATAGGGTTGCCCTCACGTTGCGACCCCTGTTTGGGTTAAGTATTCATCGCGACACGGCCCCTACTCAGGTCAAGAAGCCATCGCGGCCCGACCATTCCTTGGGTTGACTGGCCCTCGAGATACGGGGCTATTGAGACCCTTCACTATTTTAGGCATCCAAACTCGCCCTTACACTAGTCCAAAAAAACTGAAACTTACCGGAGATGACCTACAAATGACCCTGATCATGAATCAATTTAAAAATCGACTAACTAAGGTCGGGAAGGTCAAAAATAAAATTCTCCAAATTTAGAAGGATAAAATGATTCTAAGTTTTGATACTTAGCTAAAATTTTCTAAGTCTGGGACCCCTATGTTGGCTTTAAAGAACTGAGTCAACCTTAGAATTTAGTGGGGTCTTACAGTTTTCCATGTGTTTAAGAATAAAATAAAAGGCAAATAACCTTCCAAGTGCAATATAAAATGTGGGACCTTACTAGAATAAGTGGGGAAATATCAAGATTGCCCTCACTTAAATTGCATTTAATTCTCGTCACAGGATACGAATGACCCTTACGAGTTGTAACCATCCTGTATGAGTGGTACCCACCTCTTGTACCCTAGGTTTTCCCCTTTGGACCAACATAGTCCAAGGTACGACACACCTAAATCCAAGTCCCATTCAAGTGTATGACTAATACCCATAAACCCGTACCCCTGGCAAAATAGAATCCAGGAGGTTTGAACATTGACCACTATATGAGTCTTAGGTACAACTGTACCCTGGCAAAATAGAATCCAGGAGGTTTGAACATTGACCACTACACGAGTCTTAGGTACGACTCGTACCCTGGCTTACATATTATGGTGAGCCACTCGTACTATCATCCAACTAAAGTTACCAAGTCTTAGGTTAAGTGAAGGAACCAAATGACCCGTATCCACCAGTACGACCCGTATTACCAAGTCGTACCCATTACGGTAACCAAATCTATCCCACCAACTAATATTGGTCAGCATACGACTGAACCATACCATACGTACCCAAGTGTATGAGTCGTTCCCCTAAGTCATATCTTGCCTAGAAACTAGAAATTAAGGAAATTTTCTAAGGTACAAAATCCAGAGTGTTTTAACTAGTAAATGTACAGATATTTGCATCATAATAATCATCCTATGGCCTTTCCGAGCATAAATGTATATCGTCATAATTATTCTCCAGCCTTGTTGGGCATAAATGCATATCATCATTATTATGCTCTAGTCTTACTAGGCATATAAGTATATAATCATGATCATAACCATCATCATCAGAACCATCATCATCATAACCTTAATCATCATAATCATAATCATTATCAATCATTGGATTTTACCCGAAATTCATATCACCAATACCATCATCCTCCTCTATCCCATACCGAAGTGATGTGTATATAGATTATAATAGGTGTATGTACTTAAGCCATGGCAAAAAAGAGTGAAAATCCATCAATCCATTGACAGGGGTAAACTTTTGTACTAAATTATCTTAAAAGTGTAGAAATCATTGGAATCTCTCACTTTTTAAGTAAATAGTAGTATTAAAATCATAGACCCAAATCTGTGTCAATTAAATCTTTAAAATATCATTTCAAATATGTTTACACAAAGGTTATTCATTTAGATGGTGAAATTATTATTTTGATGAATTCCATTTTAGGTGAAAAGTAGCTTCAACACCTATTAGAAAAAATAGTAATAAAATCATATTTTAGTTGGAATCGTATTATTTACTAGGTTAATAATCATGAATCTACCAAATCTATGTTGCCAACACCAGTATTCAAACAATGGAACCATAAGTATCAACATATCAATAAACTACAACCACATCCTTTACAAAGATAAATACTTCCCGGATGTCCAACCAATATCATAAAACGGACTTAGGCACCATACTTTGTCCAAAATAACTACAATATCATAATCATGGCCTTAGGCCCACATACATATTTGGAACCTATATCAATAATCATATCCATAATCTATATCATATCTATAAGTCATAGCATATCTATGAGGCATATCATATCTATAGAATATAAATCATATCTATGAAGCATGTCACATCTATTGGCCACATTATCTTTATAATGCATATCACATGTATAGTCCACATTATATCTATAAGGCATACACATCTATTGGCCACATTATATCTATAAGGCACATCACAGTTATAGGCAACATTATATCTATAAAACATGTCATATCTATAGGTCATATATCATAACTATAAGGCATATCATATTTATAAGGCATCTCATATCTATTGGCCATATTTCATGTCATGACACAAATCAGGGCCTAGCCGTGACCAGTATCTTAAGCCCATCATGGGTCGGAGACCACCCCCCTATCCATACCTCAAGAGCACATAAATATAAAAAACAGAAGTTAACCAAAATATCAATGAGAAGGATAGATAAGTCAAATGTAAACTCTAAGAATTAAAACAAAACAATCAACCCAGACTTGTCCATAAGAGCCTCTAAAACCAGAAACAACAACTAAGTCGTGATATGTCCCCGAGAATGACTTAAAAGGTTAAAAATGAAATACTAAGACAGTACTAAGAATAATGAAATGTACAAGCCTTTCGAATGATGGAGGCTAACCACTTCACAGTCGATCCACGTGAATACCAAATTACCTAATGCTACACAAGAGTAACAAAAAACCCTTTGAATCCTATATTATGAAATAATGTAGCATCCAGGGATGTTCGTTGGGGTAAGAACTGGCATGTAACTGAGGAGAAAAGGATAAAATAATGCCATCGTCAAAAACTAGTCAAAACCACATGCATACATTTATATACATATATATATAAGATAATGGGACAGGGACAAGGGTTATGAACATGAGAGTTTAACGTATTAACCTAAACTATGTAGCTCGCTCAGGCCTAAAAAAACCCATAGGTTATATGGGTCCAGCTTTTCCTGATAGAAGGGCCCAGTGCGTGTTAACTGCACAAACCAAGGAAAAATAAAGAAAGGCTAAATACATCAAGTTTATTGCCTACCCAAAATATATATTACATAGTATGCACCAAGCACACAGTCATATGGACCCCCAACGCCGGAAAATATGGTTCAAGTGTTGATCCCCCTGCGACCTGTACCTTCATGGTGAGCTACATAATTTTTGTTAAGCCTATATTAAAACAGTTTACATATAAACCAACTATTTGCCCAGGAGTCATTTATTAAGACATTTACTACTTGGTATCATCATGGAAATTATGCTTTCAAGCTAAATCAATTATGTCAAACTAGTCCATATAACCAAATTGACTCCTAAATTCCATTTAAAATAAAACCCAAGGCAATCTGAAATCATGTTCATTCGTTTATCCTTTAATACAATGCAATGGGTTCAAAATACAAGTTAAACCACGCAATTATCCATATTTAAAATCAAGATTGCAAAATGGGTTGAGGTTAATGCCATTATCAAGCAAAAATTCATCCAATTTGGGGAAATCCATGTCCCTCATTCCAACCATTAAAATAATATACCAATTCAATCCTAAAACCATCCATTAAACACTAATAATTCATTTAAAACATGGGACAAGTAATTCAAGCAATAACAATTAAAATCCCTCTACACAATTTCAAACCCATCAATCAAACCATATCAACATTCAATAATTTAATGCCACAATGTAAAAATACAAGTTAGGGATGAGAAACATGCCTGAAATATAGAATAATTTCAAAAGAATTCAAAGTTTAGAGCTTGAATAATGAATTCCTTGTAATACCATTGAGCTTTCTTGAGTTTTGAGTTAGAGAGAAGAAGAATGGAATTTGATCTTTCAAAACTGAAGGAAAAGGGTCACTTTTATGTTTAAAAGTCATACAAGGGGTAAAAGGACCAAAAGCTCCTCACCCCAAGTGAAAAAAAAAACAAAAGATGGACGAAATTAAAATAGGAGTGTGGCACGCCCTTATCACGAAGGGTAGTCTTCGTGCCACATCCTTATAGCAGAGGCTAACCTCCATGGCACGCCACTATTACAGAGGCACACTACGTCGGAGTTCCAAAATAGCTCCGAACCCCTTCCAAAAATTATGAAAATTTCCCAAAACACCTTTTTAACATCCCTAAACATAATTCAAATCAAAATTGGCATTACACAAGTGAGAGGATCAAAAATTAATTCATTGAAATTTTGTGGGGTCTTACATCTTCCCTTCCCCCATTTAGGATCATTCATCCCCAAATAATGAGTTAGGACACTTTTAGCACGAGAATAACAAGAATACATCATAATCAAATGACAAATTAGAATGCGACAAGAGGGGAAAAAATCACACCTTAAGAACTTTCATCCAACATAGGGAACAAGAATGAATACTTGTATTTCATATCTTCTTCAGCTTCCTATGTAGCTTCTTCCACCTTTTTATTCCTCCAAAGAACCTTCACCGAAGTTACGTCCTTTGTCCTTAATCTACAAACTTGCCTATCCAATATCTCCATTAGGACCTCCTCATAATATAATAAATCTGAAATACCAGCATCCTTACTAGGCACTATCAAAGAAGGATCACCCACATGCTTTTTCAACATGGGCATATGAAACACGAGATGAATCGATGTCAAACTCGTAGGCAAATCTAACTCATAATCAACATTCCCAATCCTTCTCAAAATCTGATATGGACTAACGTAACGAGGTTTGAGCTTCTCCTTCTTCCTAAATATCTTGACTCCGTTTATAGGAGAAACCGCCAAGAACACCCAATCACTAACCTCGAACTACAACTCATCCTTCCTTACATCCATATTAGACTATTGGTGACTTTGTTTAGTCTTAAGTCTTGCTATAATTACATTCACCTTTTCCATGTCTTGGTGAACTAATTTAGGATCGAACAACCTAGTCTCACCCAACTCAAACCATCCAATAGGATACCTTTACCTCCTACCATAAAGAGCCTCAAGAGGAGCCATTTGAATGCCAGAATGATAACTATTATTAAGCGCAAACTCAATAAGAGGAAAATGGTCAACTCAACTACCTTTAAAATCAATCACACAAACCCTTAGTGTATCCTTTAAAGTCTAAATAGTCTATTTTGCTTCTCCATATATTTGAGGGTGGAAAGCAGTGCTAAGGTTCACCTATATACCCAAACCTTTCTTAAATGAATGCATAAGTGGGAAGAGAATTGTATACCTTGCTCTGAAATAATGGAAATCGATGCCCCATGCAACTTAACAATCTCCTAAATGAACTAATTAGCATAATCCTATCAATAATTAGTCCTCACAGGCAAGAACTAAGCGCACTTAGTCATCCTATCCACAATGACCCAAATATAATCATACTGATTGCAGGACTGCGGAAGACCTATAATAATGTCTATATTAATAATCTCTCAATTCCATATAGGCAACTCTATCTTTTGAGACATACCACCATTCCTTAAATGTTCCACCTTGACTTGCTGACAAACTATACAATTAGCCACAAAGTTTGCCACATCTCTCATCATATTATTGCACTAATAGATTTCCTTCAAGTTATGATACATTTCAGTTGAACCTAGATGAATTGCATATTTAGACTCATGAGCCTGAGTCAAAATCCTTTCTCACAACCCATAAATATCAGGAATACACAACCATTCTTTATACCTCAAAATTCCATATCCTCCAATATCAAATAACATAACCTTTTGTTGACCTACATCATCCTTAATCTACATAAGTATAGGATCCATAACCTATTTCTCCTTGACATCAACATCAAGAGATGATTTAACTACTTCCTAAATAACCACTCCTCCATCCCAAGAGTCCAAAAGATGAACTGCCATGTTACCCAACCAGTGAATATCCTTCACCAATGCTCTTTTCTCTTCATTAATATGAGATAAGATCCCCATAAATAAACTGTTAAGAGCATCAAGAACAACATTATCTTTACCTGGATGGTTGTGCAAACTCATTTCATAATCCTTAAGCTATTTGAGCCATCGTCTCTACCTAAGATTCAATTATTTTTGCATAAACACATGCTAGAAGTTCATATGATCCAAATAAATATCCACATGCACCCCATACAGATAATGTCACCAAATCTTCAAAGCAATAACCACAACCTCCATCTTTAGATCATGAGTTTGGTAATTCCTCTCATGAACCTTAAGATTCCTAGAAGCATAGGCAACAACTTTACAATGATGCATCAGAACACAACCCAATCCCACATGAGATATATCACAATACACAACAAACCCATCAATACCCTCAGGCAGGGCCAATATAGGTGCAAAGGTCAACTTATCCTTCAAATTCTCAAAACTATCCTCAGAAATATCAAACCACAAAAACTTAAACTTTTTGAGTTATCTTAGTCAATAAAGTATTAATAGATGAGAAACTTTCTACAAACATCCTATAATATCAAGCCAAGCCTAAAAAACTCCTGATATCGATTGGAGTCACTGTTCTAGGCTATCTTTAACTACCTTAACTTTCTGTGGATCCACCTCTATCCTCTCATTAAAAATAACATGCCCAAGAAAGGTCACAACACTTGGCCAGAATTTACACTTAGAAAACTTTGCATACTATTTTTGGCCCTTAGGGGTCTGTTAAACAATTCAGAGGTGATTGCCATGATCCTCTTCACTCCTAGAGTACACCAAGATATCATCAATGAATACTATAACAAAAAAATCCAAAAACTACCTAAAAACTCGATTCATAAGATCCATGAACACAGTCAAAGTATTAGTCAACCCAAATGACATATCCAAAAACTCATAATGACCATATCGAGTTCAGATAGTAGTCTTCGAAATATCAACCCCTCTGATTTTAAGCTGGTGATAGACTAAATAAATATCAATCTTAGAGAAACACCTAGCACCCAGATCAAATAGGTCATCAATCCTAGGAAGAGGGTACTTATTTTTCACTATACCTTGTTCAACTAATGATAGTCTATACACATTTATAGATACCCATATTTCTTTTGCATGAAAAGTACAGGGGTACCCCACAGAGAAACACTAGAATGAATGAGACCCTTATCAAGAAGATCCTTCAACTGCTCCCTTAGCTTCTTTAGTTTAGCCAAAGCCATCTTAGAAGGAGGAATGGAAATAGGATGGGTATTCAGTAGAAGATCAACACCAAAATCTATTTCCCTATCAGAAGGAATTCGAGGAAGATCACTTGGAAAAACTTTAAGAAATTCATTAACCATAGGGATAGATTGCAAAGTGGGACTCTCAGAACTACAATCCTTAACCCAAACTAGATGATACAGATACCCTTTGGAAATCATTTTTTGTGATATAAGATAGGAGATAAACCTCCCTTTGGGTACTAAGGAGCTCCCCTCCCATTCAATCACCATTTTATTAAAAAAATAGAAATCGGCCTTTTGAGACCTAAAATCTAGAGAAGCATAGCACGAATAGAGCTAATCCATCCCCCAGATAAAATCAAAGTCTATCATGTCAAGTTTTATCAAATCTTCTAATATCTCCCAATTAAGAATAGATACCACACAACCTTTATAAATTTTTCTAGCAATAATAGACTTTTTTACCGGAGTAGAAATAGAAAAGGGGTTAAAAATATTTTTAGGCGCAAAACCAAAGTGTACAACCATATAAGGGGTGATATAAGATAGGGAACAACATGAATCAAGAGAACATAAATATCAAAAAATAAGAGTTGTAACATACTGGTAACAACATCTGGGATACCTTTGATTCCCAATGAGTAGCAAGAGCATAGAGACAATTTCGGCCAATGCCTATGCCTGAAGTTGCATTCTTAGGTGCAGGATCTGAAGAAGTGGAAACTAAGACCTTACTAGCTCCAGTGCCAACTCAAGATGAAGGACAATCTCACTGTATATGACTAAGCTAACCATAATTATATTACTAATTTCTCCCCTTCTCATAATATCCTCAATATTGCTCTCTAAAAAAATAGAAATAAGGATATGGTGGGGCTAACTAAGCTCTACTAGTATGAGACTGGGCATCCTATGCCTTAAGACCACTTCTAGCCTCAAAACGTCGATCACCTAATGGTTTAGGATAAAGAGCACCAGAAGACGAATAAGAATTTCCCCAGTTGTTCTTCTTAGTCTATTCGTACTATCTCTCCCACTGTTCTACTGATTTGTACCCTACTTTGAGTATCTAAACTTCTTGCTCTGCCTCTTTCTCATTTGTACTTCCTTTTTTTCTCATTCTCTACCTACTGCATATGAACCACCAGCCTGAATATGTCCATATCATTATTCAACATGGTAGCCTTACACCCTAACACCAATTCATGGGACAAACTAGAAGTAAACTTTCTCATTCTGGATCTCATATTAGACACTCACTCTGGAGCATAACAGGACAATTACTGGAACTTCAGAGCATACTCCTTAACACTCATCTTACCCTGCTTTAAATTCATAAACTTTTTAGCCTTAGCTTTTCTCAACTCCTAAGGAAAGAAGTGATCAAGAAAAGCACCTAAAAACTCATTCCACATTACCTATTTAGCGTCACTACCCTTCAATACTTTGCACTCCTCGTATAACAACTAAGACATATCCTTTAACAGATAGGTAGCAAACTCCACACCCTCTTAATCAGTACCATGCATCACCCTAAAGATCTTCTCTATCTCATCAGTAAACCCGTGAGGATCCTCCTCAACCTTAGAGACTATAAAGGTTGGGGGATTCATCATAAAATGGCCAACTCAAGTGACCTCAAGTGAACTAACAACAGGACCAACATAATAAGACCGACAAGATAATGATGCTACTAATTGCAAAAGCAGATGAATACTCTAATAGAACTCAGGATTAGAGATATCTCCCTGAGGTGACTGAGCATAGGTATCACCAGCTTGGGAGGCCTGAGGAAGACTGGTAGGGACCAAAGAAACCCCAAGTGGAGCGGTATAGTCAGGAGAAGGGACCCTAGATCAGGTCTGTACTCCATAAACAGGGAGAGTATGAACCATATTTTCCTAAAGTGGGATAGAGGTTCAAACAAATCTTATAGGAACCAAAATCTAAAATGCGAGTAAGCCAGAAGTTAGATAAGTTTCATAAAACTAAACTCTATAGCTCAAAATGGAACACAAGAAAGAGAAAGATTCCTAAATGCCTTGTAGCATCTCCCTATAAGTGTGGTATGCTATACACCTATAAAAAGAACTCTACTCGATATGTCTTTATGGATACCTAGTGACCTTGAACCATGCTCTGATACCAAGCTTGTCATGACCCAAACCAATGCCTGGACATAATGGGTATCTCAAGCCCACTGTGGGCCAAAGACCACCTCCTCAGCCTTAATTTAAGAGAACATAAATATAAATAGCAGAAGTCAACTGAAATAGAAATGAGAAGGATAGATAAGGCAAATGTAAACTCTAAAAACAAAAACAAAATAACTAATCCTACACTTGTCCATAAGAGCCTCTAGAACCATTAATACCGACTAAGTTGAGACATACCCCTAACTATGACCAAAAAGAATCCAAAATGAAATACTAAAACAGTACTAAAATAATAAAATGCCCAGGCCATCCAGAGGATAAAGGCTCCCCACTTCATAGCTGATCCATAAGAATAACAAATCACTTAATGTTGTATAGGATTGTCAAAAAACCCTTCAAACCCTACATTATGAAATGATGTATAATCCAGGGATGATGAGTAGGTTAAGAACTGACATGTAACTTTGGAGAAATGGATAAAATAATGTCATTGCCAAAAACCAGTCAAAACTATGTGCATGCATTTATATACATATATAAGATACTGGGAAAAGGACAAGGGTCATGAATAGGAGAGTTTAAAGTATTAACCTGAACTATGTAGCTCGCTCCATGCTAAAGGCACCCTGGGTTATATAGGTCAAGCTTCCCTTCTATAAGGGCCCAGTACGTGTTAGTCATACAAACTGAGGAAAAACTAAGGAAAGGATAAAGACATCAAGGCTATATCCCTCCCAATATATATATAGAGAGAGTTCACCAAGTACACAGTCACATGGACCCCCAACACCGACAAACGTGGTTTCCAGTGTTGAACCTCCTAGGACTTACACCTTCACAGTCAGCTACAAAATTCCCTTTAAGTCTAGATTAAAATAGTTTGCACATAAACCGACCATTAAACCATGAGTCATTTATTAAGGCATTTACCACTTGCTATCATCAATCAATTATATGCTAGCAAGCTAAATCAATTATGCCAAAGAAGTCCATATAACCAAAATAATCTCGGATGTAAATTCTAACTACGCTCAGCTCCAGAATATTGATTTTAGGCTGGGTAGAACTTTGATTTAAGGCTCGATGCACCGAGATTATTTTGACCTATTAGTCGAAAAGATGAAAAATTAGAAATATGTGTGTGGGTTCACATTTGGACAAAATGGCCTTGTATGGAAAATCCAACTTTGTCATTATGTTAGGACCATTGAATTTGGTATGGCTACATCAAATTTCAAATGAATCTCGAGGCCTTGGCAGAAACTTAGAAGATTTCCAAGTTTTAGTTGATATCTGATGCTGGAAATTGCACATAGTGTACAGAGGAGGTAGTGTGACACGACCCGGCCAGGGGGCTTGTCGTAATGGGCATCTTAAGTCTAACAAGGATCGAAGACCACCCCCAATACCCAACCTAACCATCCAGCATATACCTGAGTCAGATGAATTTCGAACATATAACAAGATAGAATGTATTTGCATAAATCCAAACTTTGGGATACGTCTATGATTGGGACTGAACAAAACAAGCCCAACCATCCCAAACCCAACCGATAACCATAATTAAACTAAGACCATAAGATTAAAACCAAAGAAATAACCAAGTTCCTGTCCATAACCTAATTTAAAAGGATAGAACATAGAGAAATTTAGTCAACTGGTATCAGCCCCAATACTAATGCCAATACTAAGGCTAACATTACTACCAATCCCACTAATACCAACCCGTAGTAAGTTCATAAAATCCTCTAACCAAAAGAAAGCCAGAATCTGGTTGGGACATTCCCCCAACCATAGAAAAAAACTAATATCCATAAAATAACCAAAGTATGTAAAATGTCTATGATATGAAATAGAGCCTTCCAGAATATGGAATCTCACCACTTCAATCTAACCGAGATTATCCTGATATCCAATCACTATGAAGGAGGAGTAGAATGGCCGGTCTTGCATCGTGTGGGGATACAGCTGCTCAAGGATGGGTTAGTGGGCAAATGCTAGAAAGTACTCAGTATAAGGATCAAATAATGTCATCAAGTAAAACCAAATAGAAAAACCATATACATACAAACCACATGTAGATATAACCATGCCGAGAAAGGAAGTCGAGTTTAGCATGCCTTTAAACCATTAACCTGGGTATGTGTAGCTTAACACTCCTAGATTCACCCATGGGCTATATGGGTCCAGTGTAACCCCCTGAACGGTCCTTGATGCATGTAACCGTATGAACCAGAGATACCATAAGAGTAGGGAATTACCAAATACCCTTTGTTATACATGATACATAGGTACAGTGTGCTTAAAGGATTCCCATGTACTTCTTAGTATCATATATGGTCGCTATGACCAACCCCTCATATCGGGAAATATGAGTTTCTAATGTCCATCCATTGGACTCTCACCGTTACAGTTAGCTATCGCACCCTACCATTATTGCCCAATTAAAACAATTTCCAACCTACCAAACTGGGGGAATACTATGTAGCCCACAACTGTTCCATTATTAAGTTTGCTTGGGGAATCCTATGTATCCCACAAGTTGTTCATTAACATGTTTACTTGGGGGATTCTCTTGTACCCTACAGATACTACCCGACCCCAGGCCTAGTCATAATAGGCAACCCAAGTCCAACCAAGATCGGGGACCTCCACTGTTACCCAACCCAACCACCTATATCTAGCCTTAGACTGGCTGGATTTCAAACATATAACTGGAAAGCATTATTGTTCTCATTAAGACTCTGGGAGAGGGTCACAATTGACACCGACCCAACTGAGTCCAACTATACCACACCAATCGCCCAACCATACCAAACCAAACCGTAGACCATAAACCAAAGGGAATACAAAAACATAATATGAAAAGCAATCCAAAAATGTAATATGAAAGAACAATGAGAAATCATGTCTGATGATTCCAGGATCAATATCAATACCAATCCTATGGCTAGCACCTCTATCGATTCCGCCTATACCAACCCCCAGAAGTACCACAAAGCCTCTATCCAAAAGACTAAATAACTTTGGTTGGGACCTTCCCCCAACCATGGCCAAAACTAATATCCAAAATAAAATAAAAGTGTCTACAGAAATCCATAACATAAAATGATGCCTTATGAAAGGATGGAAACTCACCACTTTAGTCCGACTGTCAATACCAAATTCACATGCTAAAAAGGAGGATTAGAATGACTGTCGCTAGTAGATGGAGTTAGCGAATGACTGCTAGCATGAATCTCGGGATAAGAATAAAATAATGTCAGTTATAAAATCAGGTGAAACCATCTGTAATGCATAAAATCATACATATATAAGTTAAGGGAAAGGGAACCAGGTTTAGCATGCATTTAAAACCTTTATACCTGGGTTGTGTAGCTTTGTCGTCCTAACCACCCACAGGCTATATCGGTTCATCTCCCCCTTGCTGAAAGGGCCCCAGTGTGTATAGCCACACGACAAGGTAATATCCCATAGGATAAATAATACATCCCTAATATAAAATATGACACGCTCACATGGTTATCAAGACCCCTCATATCGATAAATATGAGTTTTCAATTTTGGTCCCCCAGGATTGCCACCTTTCACGGCTTAGCTACACACCCCACCATTAATGCTCAATTAAAACCATGTCCAATCAATCTATTTACCATTTATTAACCAACACCATTATTAGTGGTATCGTCATACCACCCCTTACTTGCAAGTAATATCCATAGTCAAACCAATTAGGTTAAGGGGACCTTAGGTACCCTTCCAATTACCATATTAAATTTACTTGGGAGACTTACATGTTCTCCACAAGCATAACCATTTAGCCTTTAGCTTTTTCAAATCATTTAAATCATGTATAAATCCTTTATCTAGTTTAAAACATGCAAGAGCTCAATTAAAAGAAGTCAATGCAATGAACATATCGTTATAAGCATTCTATCAAACACCTTGGGGCATAATATAACCTAAACCAATTCCAAAGACCATTAAACCATTACCATGCTATACAATTATCCAAATCCACCATTGATGCATACAAAAGCATAAGTAAAACCATAGGAAACCATAACCAAGCATTCAATATCAAAACCCCCCCAAATAATAGTTGGAAACCATAATAATGAAATAGTAAAACCATAAAATCAAACATTTAAACCATGTCTTTAGTTGACATTATAATGAGTGAAGAGAATCATGCCTTATAACGAAGAATTAATGGAAGGAAATCACCAAGACCATCCCCAAAGCAATCCATAAGATTAAACCCTAGCCTCATTTCCCCAAAATCTCTTAAGAGAATTTTGAGATGATTTGGAATAGTTTCTAAGTGTTAATGAATAGAACAATATAGTAAATATCCTCTTACGTGTATTAGAATTCATGGTCCCAGTTAGGGTAAGTAGGAAAATGTACAGAATAGCCCCACTTAAATCCCTTAAAAACCTGTCATAGGGACACGACTGACCCATAAGAGTCATACACTCCTATACGATTGGTATTGGTATCTACCACTCATATCCAAGCCTCAAACCTTAGATCAAACACCATCTGGTATATGACTTATCCAACCGAGTCGTAACCATAGAATATGACTGTACCATACCCTATATCCCTGGCAAAATTAAATACTAGGAGGATCAAACACTACCCACTATACGAGTCTTCGATATGACTCGTACCCATCCCTACGACTCATACCCCTAAGTTGTACCAATTCTAGTGACCAAAACCATCCCACAAACTAACAATGTTCAGCATACGACAGGACCATACCACTCATACCAAAACATACAGCTGGTACCCATGAGTCATAATGGGTCCGGAGAATGGAATTCTAGGAAATTTTCTAAGGGTCAAAACCCAGGATATTTCAGTCTCCCCTACTCGGAACATTCATCCCCGAATAACGGACAAAGTAAGGATAACCACACACAAAGTCATTTGCATTATCAAACATCCCTTCAACAAAATTTGAAAACAAAGAAGCAAAGATATTAATCATTCCTTTAACAAACTCAGAAAATAAATATATGTTCAAGATATATACCTTCCGCACGAATCCCAAGAGCAGAAAACAAATACAGATACTTGGACTTTATGTCGTCTTACGCTTCCCAAGTAGCTTCTTCCACCTTATAGTTTTGCCATAAAATCTTAACCAAAGACACATCCTTGGTCCGCAAATGACAAACTTGCCTATCTAATATCTCAACCTCTTCATAAGAAAGAGAATCTAAAATACCCAATCCTTCTAAAGAAACAACCAAAAATGGATCCTCAAGACACTTCCTCAACATTAAAACATGAAACTCCGGATGAACCAAACTTAAGATAGATAGAAACTCTAACTCATAAGCAGTATCGCCAACTCTCCGCAAAATCACATACTAATAAATCGAGGGCTGAGTTTCTATATTTTACCAAACCGCACCTCAAGGTACCATCACCACTGATCTTGAATACCATCACCTTTTGCCCACCAACATCACCCTTGATTTTCATAAAGATAGGATCTAGCATTTGATTTTTCCTGATCTTTGCACCAAGAGACGATTGAACCACTTCTTGTACCATCATACCCCCATCATTAGAGTCCAAGAGAAAAACTCTAAGATTAGCGAAGCGGTGAATATCCTTTATCAATTCTTGCTTCTCCTTTTCTACATGAGCTAAACTCCTAAAGGATAACCTGCTACGAGCATTAGTAACCACATTAGCTTTACCTGGGTGGTAATGAAGACTCATATCATAGTCCTTGAGAAGCACCAACCATCTTCTCTACCTAAGATTTATCTCCTTCTGAGCAAACATATACTGTAGACTCTTATGATCAGAAAACATGTCCCCATGCACTCTATAAAAATAATATCGCCAAATTTTCTAAGAAAAAACCACTGCTAAAAGATCAAAATCATGAGTAGGATAATTTTTCTCATGTACCTTCAACTACTTAGAAACAAAGGCTATCACCTTCCTAGGCTGCATTAAAACACAACAAAGTTCCACCCAACATGCATCGCACAACGTTTAATATGACTTTTAGAATTTGGCATAACATTTAACCACAACTCGCACTTGGAGAATTTGGCATATAACTGTTGCTCATTCAAGGTCTGCAACACCACACGGGGGTGATTGGCATGATCCACCTCACTTTTAGAATACAGCAAGATGTCATCAATGAACACAATAATGAAAAGATCCAAAACTTCTTGAAAACCCTGTTGGTCAAATCTATAAATATCGTCATGTATTAGTCAACCCGAATAACATAACCATGAAATCAAAGTGCCCATAATAAGCATGAATAGCCATCTTAGGTATATCCACTGCCCTAATCTTAAATTGATGATACTCAGACCAAAGATCTATATTAGGAAAGAATTTGGCACCCTGGAACTAATCAAATAATTCATCTATCCTTGGGAGAGGATACTTATTCTTAAACATCACCTTATTCAATTATCTATAGTCAATGCACATACGAAGGAAACCATCTTTCTTACATATGAATAAAACTAGTGCACCTACAGGGATACACTTGGATGGATAAAACCCTTATCCAAAATATCCTTAAGTTGCTCCTTAAGTTCTCTCTACTCAGCTAGAGCCATTCTATAAGGAGGTATAGATATTGGATGAGTGTCCAAAACCAACTCAATAACAAGCTCGATCTCCTTATATGGAGGAACACTAGGAAGATCATCTGAAATGACTTCAGGAAACTCATGTACCACCGAAACTAAATAAAAAGAAGGAGCTTCCAATTTAGAATCCTTAACCTGGACCAAATGATAGAGACACCCTTTTGAGATTAACCTCTGATCTCTAAGATAAGAAATGAACCTCCCTCCTAGGATCTAGGGAAAGACACTCTCACTCAATAAGCGGTTCACTAGGGAACCTAAAGACAGCCTTATGGGTCTGACAATCTAAGGATGTGTAACAAGACTGTAACCAATCTATTCCTAGAATAACATCAAATCCACCATATAAAGTTCAAACAAATCCACTAAAGTCTACCTACTACCAACAGATACCACACACCCCCTATAGAATCTTTTTTGAAAGCATAGAGTCTCCTACTGGGGTGAAAAATAGAAAAAGGATCTAAAATAATCTTGGGATAAAAAGAAAAATACACAGCCATAAATAGGGTCACATAAGAAAGAGTGGACCTTGGATCAAGAAAGCAATACATATTATGAGAAAAGAGTTGTAACATACTAGTCACAACATCAGGTGATGCCTTAGATTCCTGTCGAGTAGCAAAAGCATACAACCTAATCCAACCAGCGTTGGTACGAGAAGCAAAAATAGATGCAGAAGCACCACCCTTTGGTGTAGGAGAAAAAGATGAAGCAACCAGAGCCTTACTCACTCCCGAAGCACCCTTACCAACTGGATAATTTCTAAGCATATAGGCTAGATGGCCATATTTGAAACACCTATCCCTCCTCTTATCACAAAAACCCCTATACAACCTACTATAAAACCGACAAGAAGGACACGATAAAGCTAACAATGCCTCATTTTCCGAAGATAGGGCACTGTTTGCTTGGAAATTATCACCACCCTATTGACGCCTATCGCTCAAAGTCTTTGGGTAAGGAGTACTAGCTGTAGAAAAGGAACCAAAACTCCCCAACTTCTTCCTTGGCCACTTACCACTATCCCGACCACCTTGATATTTCCTACCACCTTATTTAGAAGACCTGAACCTCTTACTCTACCTTTCCCCAAATTCATCCTGCTTTCTCTTTTCTTTCTCTACCTATTGCATATAAACTACCAACCTAGATATATCTATATCCTTAATTAGAAACACAGTCTTACTTTTAAGGATCAAATATTGAGATAGTCCAGAAGCAAACTTTCTCATCCTTGCCCTTATATCAGAGAACAATTCCAAAGCATACCTTTACAATTGATGAAATTTCAAGGCATATTCCTTGACCAACATTTTCCCTTATCTCAGATTAACAAATTCCTTGACCAACATTTTCCCTTATCTCAGATTAACAAATTCCTCTGCCTTTACTTCCCTTAACTCCTGAGAAAAAAATCAATCTAAAAAGTATTAGAGAAAGTCTCCTATAAAGTAGACTCATTAACATCACCTCTCACCTTATCCCACTCCTTATACCATTAGTACGCCATATCATTAAGATGGAAAGCTACAAAATTCACCCCTTCTACATTCATGGCCTACATTACCCTAAAATTTCTCTATTTTATTAAAGAAACCCAGAGGATCCTCCTCCACCTTTACACTAGTAAAAGTTAGAAGATTCATCTTCATAAACTGGAAAACCCTTATGGCCTCAGCAGATAAAACACCAAATGCATCTCGCCCAGCCTGAACAGCAACCAACTAACCAATAACATGTATCAAATGACAAAATTATGCATTCGTTACCTCAACTAGAGGAGGACTAGTAGCAACTAGTGAAACTCCAAAAATATTAGGGACAAGGCCCCTAGACCGAGTAAGGACCCCTAAGTAATACGTGTCCTTTTAAAATCATCCCCAGTTGAGATAAAAAAATTACCTTGCATCTCAGATTGCCAAGGTATGATCTAAAAATTGAACACACTCGGATTACAGAAGACTCCAGTACTTAGACTCTAAGATTGAAAATAGAATACCATGAAAGTGAAAAATTCCTAATGTCTTATAGCCTCTCATTTATGAGTGTGGCGTGCTACACACCTTTAAAAGAGACTGGACTTGACATGGCTTTGTGGAATCCCAATTAACCATGAACCTAAAGTTCTGATACCAACTTGACATGACTCAGCCAGGGGCCTTGTCATAATAGGCATATCAAGTCCAACCAGGACCAAAAACTACCTTGATACCCAACCTAACTATTTAGCATATTCCCTTAGTCTGATGAATTCCGAACATATAACAAGAAAGTGTGTATTTGCACAAATCTAGACTCTAGGATAGGTCTATAATCATGATCAACCCAAACAAGCCTAACCATCAAAAACTAAATCGATAACCATAAAACACCAAAACCATAAGCCTAAAATCAAAACAATAACCAAGTTTCTATCCATAACATAATATAAAAGGATGGAACAGTGAGAAATTTAGTCAACCGGTATCATCCCTAATACCAATACCAATACTACGGCTGCCACCACTATCGATCCCGCTCATACCAACCCATAGTAGTTTCACAAAAGCCTCTAACCAAAAAAAAATAATATCTTGTTGGGACATGCGCCAAACCATAGACAAAACCATTATCCCTCAAATAACCAAAGTAAAGATGTCCATGATATGAAATAGAGCCTTCCGAAATATAGAAGTGCACTACTTCAGTCCAACTAAGCTGATCTCGAGATCTAATCTTGATAAAGAAGAAGTAGAATATCCAGTTCTGACATCGCATGGGGATACAACCACCTAAGGATGGATTAGTGGGTGAACACTAGCAAGTAATCAGGATAAGGATAAAATAATGTCGTCCAGTAAAACAACCATATGCATAAAAACCACACACATACACATAAATATATGTAACTATGCCAGGAAAGGGAACCAGGTTTAACATACCTTTAAACTATTAACCTGGGTATATGTAGCTTAACCATCCTAGATCAACCCACGGGCTATATGGGTCAAGTGTAAACCCCTTAATGGGCCTCGATGCGTGTAGCCTCATGAATCAAAGATACAATAAAAGTGAAAGATTCCTAAGCACCCTTCGCTCTACATGATAAATATATACAGTATACTTAGAGGATTCCCATGTATGTTATAGTATTATATATGGTCACTATGACTAACCCCTCAAGTTGATAAACATGAGATTCCAGTATCCATCCATTACACTCACACCTTTATAATTAGCTATCATACCCTACCATTATTGCCTAATCAAAACCATTTCCAACCAACCAAACTATTATTCCATCATTTATAACCAAGGCTATAAGATGTGGTATGATCATACCAACTATAGCTTGCAAACAATGTCCTTAGCAAACTTTTTTATGGAATAGGGATTCCTATGTACCCATAGATTACATTATCGAGTTAACTTTGGGAAACACATATACCGCATAAGTGTTCCATTATTAAGTTTGCTTGGGGGAATCCCTGTACCCCACAAGTTGTTCAGTAATATGTTTACTTAGGGGATTCCCTTGTACCCCACAAGGAAGTTTAATAACCATAACCATAGCCACAAGCCATTCCAATAATCTATTCCAAACCATTTAAATTATTTATGACATTTAGGGTTCCATTACCATACCATACCATGCAATAGTTCCATAAAAAGTCCAATAGTATAGTAAAAGCATTATCATAGGTATTTTATCAAACATGTTGGGGGCATAGTTTTTCCAAAACTAGCTCCAATTACCACTTAACCATTCCCATGCAACCAGTTGTCCAAATCACTATTTAAAGCATATAAAAACATAATTAAAACATGGGAAAACCATAACCAAGCATTAAATAACAAAATCCCAACACATATTAAAAACTCCAAAACCACATATAATCAGGCCATGAAAACATTGTATAAATCATGCCTTTAGTTGGAACTAGCAATGAGGGAGAAGTATCTTGCCTTAGATTATGAAGATGATAGAGAGAAATCATCCAAACAAGCCCCAAAATTGCTCCTCTAGATGAAACCCTTTCCTTTATTTACCTAAAAGCCTTAGAGAGAATTAAAGAGTGTTTCTAAGTGTATTAGATTAGAATAATATGGAAAATAACCTCCCAAGTATGATATAAGTCATGGGTTCCTAATGGGTTAAGAGGGGAAATATCCGATTACCCCTTACTTAATTGTATAAAATCCCTGTAGTTGGGTATGACTCAATCGTATCTATCATACCATCCAATATGAGTGGTACCCACCACTTACACCTTAGACCCCCTCCCCCACACTGGTAAACATATGACCATGAAATACAAATCGCACCAAGGGTACAACTAGTACCCTCAACCCCATACCCATAATAGAACTAAGATAAATTGACATTGTCCAACATATGAGTTGGATAATACATCACATACCCTATCTCACAACTCATGGTAATCCACTCATAATCAGATTCAAATTACTTTAATAAGTCTCAAATTAAGTGAAGGAAACCCCAACTATATGACCCGTCAACCACCGTACAACTTATACTAACCAAGTTATACCTATTCCAAAAATCAATCCAACCAACCAACCAACACTGGTCAGTGTATGACCAAGCCTTACCAACTATAAACCTGTACCACCAAGTGATAACTTTTCCAAAAACTAGAAATTCAGGAAATTTTCTAAGGGTGTAATACCCCGTACTTCTACCTAGCTTAAAATCATCTCCGTGTCACGCCACCGTTCAATTTCCCATTTGTCACTTTTCAGAGACACGGCATGATAGCACCGCGTCACACCAGGGGTCCAACTCGGAAAATTTTCATAGAATTAAAATGCGTGTCCAAGGGTTAAAAGGGTCAATTTATCACCCCTATATGTACCCAATAACACATGATTCAGCCATAATTCATCAAAATATATTGTTTCTCTTTTCTCTCAAGAACAAGCTAGGGTTTTTAATTAGGGATTCAAATCCAAGACTCAAATTCAAGATTTTTCCATTAATCTTCATAGAATCAAGAACTAAGGTATGCACAGTGTTCATTCATGGATTTCTTTCATCCATGAAGCCCAAAAATCAAGTTTTAAATCTTGTATTATGAATATTTTGTTGTGGGTTGATTATATTCATGTGATTATGGTTGTATGTTTTCATGAACCTATGCTAGTATGCGGTCTGAAACATGTGAAATTAAGTTGAAATATGGAGTTTTGTTGTGTTAATTTGATGTTCATGCCTATGCCCTAAGTTATACATCCTAGGCATTTGATAAAATGCTTCAGAGAATAGAAATTATACATTAGAGCTTAATTGTGGCGTAAGATAAAAATGCATGCTTTACCCTATGACCAAGAATGACTTCCATGATATTGTGTGCATTATAAATGGTTGAGGGAATGTCCATGAGATTAGGTTAATAAAAGTATGACATTTATATGCAATTCCATTCATGTACAAGACTATGATATCCATGTGCTTCATTAAAATCCCAAATTAATGTATTATGAATTGTTGATATTAGTCATATGTTCAAGAAGTGTCATGTCCTGTCAGTTTCATGCTATCATGTCCTGGGGGTACTTTTACCCAAAAATTTAGTTGTGTGCCTAGAGCCAGTGTCATATTTTAATTATACTCTCAGTTAAGCCATGATCCTTAGAATTCAGTCAGTCTCATGACTCAGGAAAACTCAGTAAATTCAGTATCAGTCTAGTCCTACTCTTTAATCTCGGTGACCTCAGTGGTCTCAGTAATATTAGTACTCAGTAATCTCGGTAAACTCAGTATTCCCAGAAATCTCAGTAACTTCAGTACTCTTCATCATTCCTCAGATCTAAGTAGCATTCCGTCAGTCAACAAAGCTCAGTGAATTCAACTTTGCTCCTTTAAACAATACTATTAGTATTAATTCAGTTCAGTGTCTATTCAGTTAGGAGTACGATTCATCACTAAGTGAACCCAGGGATGAGGACATACACTGTCAGCTAGTAGAGGGTGTAATCCTTGGTAGCAATCTCTGCATTCCAGAACTACGTAGCTAGTGTAGGTTGAGATACACCCTATACATTTAGGGATTTATACATCTCATTTAAGTTTCTTACTAGGAGGGGTTGATAGAAGAGATCCCTATAAAAGAGGGTATACTCACAGCTTCTCTTAACCCATGGCATGGTACTAACACTCTTCCAGCTAGGGTTATAGGTTGGACCCCACTAATTCAGTTTTGGGGTATGTCGGTTTGATGATTACCTCCCACAGTCTTAGTTTCAGATCTAGTCTCACTAATAGAACTCAGTTTAGTTCTATAGAATTCAGGACAATCAGATACAGTCAACTCTGTACAGTACAAAACTCAGCTAGTTCCATCGGTATCAGGACTGTCAGATACAGTCACTCATATTATTAGTATTAAGACTTAGTAATCATGTTATCATGAACTTAGTTAATAGTATATTAATAATACGAAACCCATGTTATCAGTATTTAGTTTTAGATTGTCAGATACAATCAATCAGACTAGTTCTTCATAATTAGAACTGTCAGAAATAATAATTCCTTTATAAGTAAAATGATATCAGTTCCTCAGTACTCAATAGACTCCGTCATTCAGTATCCAGTATCAGTACTTAGATATGAGTAAATCCACGTTATCAGAATTCATAAGTCAGCGTTATCACGATCTCAGTTATAGTTATGTATTCATACATGTATTCTCATGTTCATGTTATACTATCAGTTATTATTGTTCATGCATATGAACCCTTGTATTTACCCTACCTCACTTGCATACCAGTGCATTCAACGTATTGACACATTTGCACTATGGTGTTTTGTACCATAGGCTTAGAAGCACGAGCTCTTGAACATCCTTAGTAGATCAAACATTCAGCAGCCAGACTAGTAGTGAGTTCTTATCATTCGAGAATAGCATAATTATTTTATTACTTTATTATTTCAGTAGTTTGGAGTTAGTTGTGTACATGTCCCATCAACTCCATAGTTTTCAAATAGTTTAGAGGCTTTTAAACTACAGCATGTGTTCAGATAGTTTTTTTTAGTTTCGGGTATTTTTATACCCCGTTACAGACATTGTATCATATTAAGTATTTGTTCAGTTTTGAACCTTATGGCCTTACAACTTATTTTATGCATATTTATAATGTATTATTCATTGCTCAATTACAGATATCGGTCATGGGTTAGCTTATGGTCCTTCGGGGTCATGAGTACCGTGTTGTATTTCGGGTACCAGATTCGGGGAGTTACAACTTGGTATCAGAGCCTAAGGTTCAATAGTATCCTAGGAAGTCTGAAAAGTTGCATCTAGTAGAGTCTTGTACATGGGTGTGTTGTGCACCACACTTATGTGCAGGAGGCTATGAGATATTTTAGGAACTATTTCCCTTCTTTCATGTTTTGGATCATGCTATAGAAAGGTTCTCTAAGAAATTCATGTAGGTTCTCATCATGCTCCACTCATGTCAATCTACCTTACTTTCAAGGTAACAAAAATAGTGAAGCTCAAGGTCTTAGGGGTAGGTCTTTCTCAGACAGTCCCCGCAGACAATTATGGGATTGCCCATAGGCTCAAATGTATCCCATCAGTTTCGTTATGTTCCAAAGTTATACAGATCTTATTCATGATCATGAGAACTTATTTGCAAACCCAAAATTAGATTGTCATCAAATCCCTTCTCAGGATCCTATGATAGTTTACGACCTAGAGTTAGAAGCATGAACCCAGGAGTTTAGCTATAGTAGAGTTGGGATAATGTTATCCAAATTGAGCAGATTATGTATTCATGGGGATAGTTGTACCAAGGTAGACCAGTAGGATTGAACAGTGCAAGCAAGAATTTAAGATTATTGATCTAAAATTAAGTATGAAGGTATGGATGTGAATTAGGAGATGTAATATTAGTAGTACATGGAAAAACAAAATTAGATAATATGTTTAGTAAGGCAAGAATGTGTCGAATAGAGTATAAGTATGTGATAATGATTGCAGTTCAGTTCAGAGTTTAGTAAAATTTTCACAGACTTATGATGATGCCTTAAAGCCAAGGGGGATATGATAGATCAAGTAACCAATTTAGGCTTTTGGATTCCAGTAGTAGTGCCAGTACGTATAGAAAAGCAGTAAGGGAAGATGAGTCCCGACCCATCCTTATCTCAATGTAAAGTTTGGTACTTTAGTCGGCATGATTCCTATGCATGCTTCATATCACAGTTCCATGAACACAGCTTATATTCACACGTTTTCCATAGAATCATGTACGATTCCAGTTTCCCAGCATAAGAAGTTCAGTTCTATTCCTCTCAGTAATACAAATCATATCCCACAAATGTAGAAAACTCCAAACTCAGGTCATGTAGCTCATGATTCATGCACTCATGTCATTCTTTATAGTATACTTAGCCCATACGATTCATGACTTTACTCTTAGGGTTCAGTAAAACTCAGATTATGTCACATTACTCTCAATTTAGATACCTTGGTGAATCTATAGTGTTAATGTTCCGTTATGCAGGCCTCAGTTACAACATCATTTAGTAATCAGTATCCAGTAAAGAAGTCAGATAGTCCTATAGAACCATGGTTTTTAGCTATCATTTATTTAGCCATTAGAATTTAGTGCTGTCGTACCAGTCTAAACCTCCATTATAGAAAACCAGCATTCAGTCCCAGTTACAAACTTAGTTATGGTTATAGTCTCAATTAATGTCTTGGCTATAATCTCAGTCCCAGTCCTAGTTCAGCCAGATCAGAAACTCTGTTCACTTTCAGGATTACTCGACTATAGCATATAGCTATTAGTTACTCAGTCATTAGTATTTCAGTACCTCGGTTATGGAATGTTTTTGAATAATGTCATACGCTTGGTCTCACAATTTTAATTAATACAATTTTCATAAATCCATGCCCTGTCACCTTATATCACTCAGTCAGTCTTTACCTCCTATGCATAATAATCTACAGCCTCAGGTTAGTCGTTCAGACAAAATACAATATAGTCTTATATGCCAGCATTTATCTTTAAGTCATTCAGTTTATCAGATAAATTAGTTTATTTACGCATTCATGCTCAACACCATGTAAACCTTTTTAGCAGTCTCAGTTACAGTTCATAAGGTTTGGTCACTTTATCTTAGATGATTTTTCATAGGCCTTGCCTCCTAATACAAGAACCCCATCCATGTAGCGATCTCCCATTTAGATGTCCTACTCAGATCAGGCTAAGATTTGCTTTCACTCTACAGACATTAGAACTCAATAGAAAGAGTGTCATAAAAATTCTCTAATTGAGTATAAGTTTTTAGCATGAGTAGTCCTCAAATCCAGTATTTTAGTTTAGTAATCGGAATAGACAAGTTCAGATGGTTTGGTTTCCCCATCTTTCCACCTAATCAAACTATTTGGAATCTCATGAATGTGATAATTCTAAGATGGACCGACTAGGTATTTGCGTGTTCAACTTGGTCCATGTATCATGCCTTAGTTTCATATCCCAGATATTCAGTTACGATTCAGTTCATTGGTGCCCTTGCATCATCCTAATTTTTCTTAGTATCGTAGTCAAGTCAGTATTCTTCTAGGGACCTACACTGTAATTCCTCAAAATTTTCATGACATAAACATGCAGCTCTCTTCTTGTAATGAATCCAAATTAGAGTAGTGGGTACCCATAGGTTGACCCTCTAGATCCAATCTCAGTCGTATGCCACATATTCAAGGTACTTAGTTCAGATCACGATATTCATCTCATGTTTCCACTCATGCATATTTAGTAATTAAACTTAGACTCAACCCAAGGTAATAGAATTTCTGAAGCTTATCTAGTTTCATGTTCAGGTTTCAGTTACAAATGTGGTATTCAGTTCTATGCTCAGTTTTTATTTCAAACTTAATATCATTACCCTTACATGTTCAGTCGCATATTAATATGTCAGCTCAGTCATGTATTCACGCATTAGATATTCATGATCAGCTTATTGATACTCTCAGTCATGCATTCATGTATTAGCTCAATCATAAAATCATGCATCAGATATACATGCTCAGTATGAATCACAGTAATGTCAGTAAGGTAGTCATGTTTCAGCTGTTCATGTTTAGTATGTACTTTATCTTATCATTTCTCTTAGATAAATCAGACTCATTTGAGGACGAATGTTTCCAAGAGGGAGATATTGAAATACCCCGTACTTCTACCTAGCTTAAAATCATTCTTGAAATGTTAAAGACTTGTTTCAAAGATGAATCCACTTTTATACATATGGTATTTTCAATATTTTCACTTTTTATCATGTGGAAAATTTAATAAGCTTCCCATCGATATAAAATTTTCCCAAATCTGACACCCGGGCGAAGAGTTAGAGCATTTTTAGTAAGACAGTGTATCACCAGAGCCATCAGCGTGTCGCGGAGACAGCTTAAATGGAAAATGTCTATTTCCAGTGTTATTCTATGATAGTGGCACATCATGGCAAACTTCCGGGTTGCAAACAAAGTGGCAACGTGATAGCTTCCGCGTCGCACCACCGTGCAATTTCTTATTTGTCACTTTCTAGAGACACAGCGAGATAGCACCGCGTTATGCCAGGGGTCTAAACTGGGAAAATTTCACATAATTAAAATACACATCCAAGAGTTAAAATGGTCAATTTCTCACCCCTATATATACCCAATAACACGTGATTCAGCCATAATACACCCAAAATATATTGTTTCTCTCAAGAACAAGCTAGGGTTTTCAATTGGGGATTCAAATCCAAGACTTAAATTCAAAAATCTTTCCATCAATATTCGTAGAATGAAGAACTAAAGTATGCACAGTGTTCACTCATGGATTCCTTTCATCCATGAAGCCCAAGAATCAAGTTTTAAATCTTGTATTATGAATATTTTGTTGTGGGTTGATTATGATCATGTGATTATGGTTGTATGATTCCCAAGTTGGAATCTTTATGTGTTGTTCATGAACCTATGCTAGTATGTGGTCTGAAACATGTGAAATTAAGTTGAAATATGGAGTTTTATTATGTTAATTTGATGTTCATGTCTATGCCCTAAGTCATGCATCCTAGGTGTTTGATAAAATGCTTAAGAGAATAGAAATTATGCACTACAGCTTAATTATGGCCCAAGAGATAAATGCATGCTTTACCCTATGACCAAGAATGACTTTCATGATATTGTGTGCATTATGAATGGTTGAGGGAATGTCCATGAGTTTAGTTTGATGAAAGTATGAAATGTTTTTATGCAATTCCATTCATGTACAAGACAATGATAATCACGTGCTTTAAGAAATCTCCAAATTAATTTATTATGAATATTTGATATTGGTCATATGTTCAAAAAGTGTCATGTCCTATCAGTTTCATGCTATCAATTCCTGAGGATACTTGTACCCGATAATTTAGTTGTATGCCTAGAGCTAGTGTCATGTTTTCACGATACTCTCTGTCAAGCCATGTTTTTTAGAATTCAGTTAGTCTCATAACTCAGGAAAACTCAATAAATTTAGTATCAGTCTAGTCCTACTCAGTAATCTCAGTGACCTCAGTGGTCTCAGTAACATCGGTACTAAGTAATCTCAATAACCATAGTATTCCAAGAAATCTAAGTAACCTTAGTACTCTCCATCAGTCCTTAGATTTCAGTAACATTCTGTCAGTTAGTGGAACTCAGTGAACTTAGTTTAGCTCCGATAAACAATACCATTAGTATCAGTTTAGTTCAGTTAATCAGTTTAGTATATATTCAGTTGGGAGTAGGATTCAGCACTGAGTGAACCCAGGGATGAGGACACACACTATCAGCCAGTAGAGGGTGTGATCGTTAGTAGCAATCCCTGCATTCCAGAACTACGTAGCCAGTATAGGTTGAGATGCACCCTACGTGTTTAGGGATCTATACATCTCATTTAAGTTTCCTACTAAGTGGGGTAGACAAGAGAGCTCCCTATCAGAGAGGGTATACTCACAGCTTATCTGTACCCATGGCACGATATTGACACCCTTCCAACAGGGGTTACAGGTTGATCCTTACCAGTTTAGTTTTGGGGCATATCGGTTTGATGATTACCTCCCACAGTCTCAGTTTCAGATCTAGTCTCAGTAATATAACTCAGTTCAATTCTACTAAATTCAAGACTATTAGATACAGTCAACTCAGTATAGTACGAAACCCAGCTAGTTCCACCAGTATCAAGACTGTCAGATACAGTCACTCATATTATCAGTATTCAGACTCAGTAATCATGTTATCATGAACTTAGTTAATAGTATATTAATTATATGAAACCCATGTTATCAATATTCAATTTTAGGACTGTCAGATACAGTCAATCAGACCAGTTCTTCATAATTAGAACTATCAAAAGTAGTCATTCCTTTATCAGTAATATGATATCAGTTTCTCAGTACTCAATAGACTCTGTCATTCAATATCCTAGTATCAGTAGTCAGATATTAGTAAATCCATGTTATCATAATTCATGAGTCATCATTATCACGATCTTAGTTATAGTTACATATTCATACATGTAGTCTCACGTTCATGTTAGACAGTCAGTTATTATTATTCATGCATATGAACCCTTGTATTTAGACTACCTCACTTGCATACCAGTACATTCAATGTACTAATGCATTTATGCTATGGTGTTTTATACCATAGGTTTATAAGCATGAGCTCGCGAGCATACTTAGTAGATCAGACATTCAGCAGCTAGACTAGTAGTGAGTCCTTATCATTCAAGGATAGCATAATTATTTTATTACTTTATTATTTTAGTATTTCAGAGTTAGTTGGGGGCATGTCCTATCAACTCCATAGTTTCAGACAGTTTAGAGGCTTTCAGACTAAAACATGTGTTCAGATAGTTTATTTCAATTTTGGGTATTTTTATACCCCATTACAGACATTGTATTAAATTCAGTATTAGTTCAGTTTTGAACCTTATGGCCTTACAACTTATTTTATGCATATTTACAATGTATTATTCAGTGCTTAATTACAGATATTAGTCATGGGTTAGCTTGTGGTCCATCTGGGTCATGAGCACCATATAGGGTTTTGGGTATCAGATTTGTGGCATTACAAAGGGTCCTAAAACCCAGGGTTTTTCATAGTGCGATTGCACTAAGGGTAGTTGAGACTGCATCATCTTCTCCTATAGCTATGAAGTGTGATTACCATACTTGATTACCTGGTGGGGGTTTAAATAGGCCCCTTATATCACAAATTAGCTCATTTCTCACCCATTTCTTGAGTTTAAAATCCCTAAAATAGTGAGATATCATAAAATTGAGAATTGTGGGTGACTTAGGAGATTGATTAACATCTATTTTTCCAATTATGTTTTGATTAGATATTAGATTTCATCCATTTCTTGGTGAATTTTCTTGGTTCTTGACCAAAATCCAAATAGCTTAAGGGCCTGATTTTAGTCCCAAATTAACTTGGTTTTCACCTATTATTGAGGTTTATGATTCCTTAATTATGTATGGATGTTGGTTTGGCCTGGAAAATTTATTTTCCATAAATGGATCCACATGGGGTTTTGGGTGTGATTTTTGAACCTGAAACACAATGGTGTAACATGGGTATTATTATTCTTGTATGATGAGTATATTAAGATTTTTATATCGTTATAGTATTTTTGGATCACGGAGTAAAGACAAATGATTTAGACGTGACTCAAGGATTTATGATTCGGCTTTGATGTAGGCTTTTGTCTACTCTTCTTTGTAAGATGATGTGTGCTATTATTGCATGTGGATATAAACGTTAAGATTGATTATGGGTAGAATGACCTAGTCTTGATTATTCAAGTTTGGAGGTTAGATAAAGGTTTTGAGCCATAAGGTGAAATGCGTATTACACTTTAGAAACCTATTGCCTTCTTCCTAGTTTAAGCTAATTCATAGTAGGGATTTTTAAATGATTCAAGGTTTGGGATGTTGTTTTAGTGTTGGAAACGTGATTAGTATAATTTACCTTACTTGAACTATTTTAGTGATCTTAAAATCGTAAATAGGTGGAGTTGATTAAATTGTTCATGGTCTAGGTGAAATTCCTATCTTAGGATTAATTATGGCTTATGCACCACATCAAAGTGAATTTAGATACCTTAGCCTTTTTTAGCGTATAAATTGCCAAAATATGGAATTCAAGGATTAGAAGTGGGTTCTTCGTGGCCCACCTTAGGCCAAGACTTGTGCTATTCCATCTGAACTTATTTATGGATTTTAGGCATAGTTAAGACTGTTGAGCCTTTAGAATGAAGTTACTTTGTGATTTGATGAATGGTGATGATTTTTCCCCGAATTATGATATATGGCCTATAGTTGTGAGATGCCTCATATATGTGATATTTCTCATAGTTATAAGCTAAAGCCTATGTATATGATATGCCTCAAGTTATGCTATGGCTTATCGATATGAGATGGATTAAAAATACTATTATTGATATGAGTTTCAAAGATGGTTATAGGCCTAAGTCCATGATTATGATGTTTTGATTATTTCACATAGATTATTAGGCCTAAGGCCATGTTATGATATCGAATGGACATCCGTAAGTAATTATCCTTGTAAGGGATATAGTTGTACATTATGATTATATTCATTCTTATGGTTACATTGTTTGAATATTGGTATTGGCATGTATAAATTTTGTACTTTCGTGATTATTAAATTGGTAAATAATGCAATTATAGCAAAAATGTGATCTTATAACCATTTCCCTAAGTAAGGGTTAAAGCCCACCTTTAACCTTAAGAACAGATTTCTTCATACCATTAACTACCTATTTTAAGGAATAACTTATAAGTAAAATAGATTAATAATGATGTTTTAAATATTTAACTAAGACTGATTCCGGTCTATGATTTGATACTACAAATTACTCTAGTCGTGAGAAATTTCAACTCTTTCTACACTTCTATAGTCCAAAAGTTCATTTCAGGCAATGAATTTATGGATTTACACTCTTTTTATCCACGAATTGAGTCCCTGCACCTTTTATATCTATATACGCATATCTACGGTATAGGGCAGAGGAAGATGTATTAATGATATAGATTTTGGGTAAAACCCGATGGAAGATTATAGTATTGATGTTATATATATGTGTGTTGATGATACTGATGATGTTGATGATATTGAGGGAATTGATTATATATTGACCCATTTAATATCGGGGTATTACTTTGTATTATGATTGATTTAATTTCAGGATTTATTATATTATAACCGGTTCAATTTTGGGTATTAACTATATACCTATTACTAGCTTAATTTTGGGGGATGATTGGGATATTAATTATATACCTTGCATTGATTCTGCATGCACATTACCTATCACCTATATGCACTTATATCTATCATCCCATATATGGGAGGGGGTTGCATATGTGTGGGTGATGACTATGTCTTGTTGTGTGTTGTATGCTGATTAAACCTTTTGAGCCTGGGTGGTGAGGGTACGTGATAGGCTTGTCTAGGCATTTGTTTTCTTGGACTAGCCGTTTACTCGCATAGTTATTGATATTGTCATTATCATTATTATGATCATTGTTATGGCTAGTTTATGACAGACTGGTTATTGATTAAGCATCGAGATTTGAGGTATGATTCTGTCTTTTCTATTTTTTGATTTCATTATTATGCATGATTAATTCATGATTAGAGATATAGATTAGAAACCCTGAGTATTCTAGCACTAGTTCTTGCTATGATTATGAGGTCTAAAAATGTTCGCTTGATGATTTAGATTGTACCTCGAGTTGACCTTGTTTACATATATATATATATATATATATATATATATATATATATATATATATATGTATATCTATCTATATGTACTAAGGATTTACTGTATATTCCTTCCTTCATTTATTCAGATTGTAAATTCATTCCTTTGCCTTGTATACTGTTATATATATCCTCCTTTCGTCCTTAATTCGTATACTGGTTAGGGATATATGGTATAGTGTAGGTATTCTAGTGTATGGCTGTATTAGGATAGTTCATCCTTGATAATTTCTTAGTCCTATTATGTAGTCTCTTGGACATGAATAGGATAGTTTATCCTTATAATCTCAATGGCCTTCTTATATAGTTGTTTGACATTTGGTGTAGTTTCCCATTCTGTTTATATATATATATATATATATATATATATATATATATGAATTAACTTTGGAGCTTGGTTTGCAGTTGCCTATTGAGTACCATGTGTTTGGTACTCATACTACACTTCCATAGCCTACAGATTATGGTATGGGTTATTTCCATTGCTAGAGGCACCGTGCAGAATATCCATAGTTCAGAAACACATTGTAACAATATAATTCCCTTAATATTTTAGTTTTGTACTATTAATATGTTAAAGCTCTTGTACCGATACCACTAGGTTTTGGGACTATTTTATGTATTTGATCTTTTATTACATCTATTCCGCATTCTTTCATTTATCCATTTGGGTAGTCCGTTACTAGCCGTTTTGGACTATGGGTTTGTCTTTCCTACAAGTGGGTTATAGTAAGTGTCATCATAACTTGAGAATTTGGGTTGTGATAGAAGTATAGAATAATTTGAAGAGAATTTGAAGTTTTCAGCTTGAATAGTAAATTCCTTGTAAAACCCTTGAACTTTCTTGGGTTTTAAGTTAGATTGAAGAAGAATGGTATTTGATTTTTGAAAACTAGAGGAAAAGGTTCACTTTTATCTTTAAAAGTAGTACAAGGGGTTAAAAAAACAAAAGCCCCTCACCCCAGGTGAAAAAATAAACAAAAACTAGACAAAATTAAATTAGGAGCATGTTACACCCTTATCGCGAAGGGTAGCCTCCATTCCACGCCCTTATTACAGATGCTAAGCTTCCTAGCATGCCACAATCCCAGAGGCACACTCCTTAGTGTTCCAAACTAGCCCTGAACACCATTCAAAATTCCAAAACTTTTCCAAAGCACTCTTTTAACATCCTTAAACATAATTCAAGTAAATAATTAACACTATACACGCAGAACGGTCAAAAATTATTTCATTGAATTTTTGTGGGGTCTTACATATCTTAACTATGAGAAATATCATATCTATAAGGCATCTCATATTTATAGGTATATCATAACTATGAGGAATATGATATCTATAATACATCTTATATCTATAGGCCATATAACTACATCTATGATTATATTATTCAACAAGTCGATAGACCATATCATAAATCAAATTCAAAAGCCATATCATAGCTACAAGCCATTAATCATAATTCGAGAAAACTATCATCATTCACCAAGTCATAAAGTAACCTTATACAAAAGGTTCAATAGTCTCAACTATACTAACAGGAGTAAATAAGTCCACAAGGGCTAACACAAGTTTTTCCCTAAGGAGGACCAGCAGAACCCACTTCAAAACCTCGAATTCCATATTTAGATAATTTATACCCCGACTAGGATAAGGTGTCTATATTGACTTCTAGATGGTACATAAGTCATAATTATCCCTAAGATAAGGATTCTACCTACAACATGAGCAATTAATTCAACTCCACCTAAATTATGGTTTCAAGGTTGCTACATGGTCCACATAATAATAGTCATACGAATAACGATTCCAACACTTAAGCTACACCCAAATATAACATAATAGGCAATCATTCTATGAAATAGCTCAATCTATGAAGAAAGCAATAGGATACTTGGTATGGGCACTTTGAATTCTTGGTTATGTCATTTCACTTGACTAATGCCCCAATGGGATTTATGGATTTGATGAATAGGGTTTTCAAGTAGTTCTTAGATCTTTTTTGTTATTGTGTTAATTGATGTCATCTTGGTGTATTCTAAAAGTGTGGTGGATCATAAGAATCACCTCTATGTGATGTTGTAGACCTTGAAGGAACAACAGTTGTATGCCAAGTTCTCCAAGTGTGAGCTTTGGTTGAATGCTGTAACTTTCTTGGGTCATATTATTTCTAGTAAGGGGATCGTGGTGGATCCTCAAAAGGTTATGGTGGTGAAAAGGTGGCCTAGACCCATGACTCCAACCAGCATTCGAAGCTTCTTGGGTTTGGCTGGGTATTATAGGTAGTTTGTGGAAAGCTTTTCTTCGATAGCTGCTCTTTTGACTAATCTAACTCAGAAAAAAGTACAATTTTCTTGGTCGGATGCGTGTGAAGGGATTTTTGAGAAGCTTAAGGATAAGCTAACTTTTGCTTCAATTTTGACTTTGCCTGAAAGTAATAAAGGGTTTGTGGTTTATTGTGATGCATCTAGGGTTGGACTTAGTTGTGTTTTGATATAGCATGGGAAGGTGATTACCTATGCTTCCAGGCAGTTGAAGGTGCATGAGAGAAACTATATTACATATGATTTAGAGCTATTAGTGGTGGTTCTTTCTTTGAAAATATGGCGGTATTATTTGTATGAAGTGCATGTAGACATCTTTTTTTATCATAAAAGTCTATAGTTTGTGTTCATTCCGAATGAGTTAAATCTCAGGCAGATGTGATAGTTGGAGCTTCTCAAGGACTATGATATAAGTCTTCACTATAATCCTGTTAAGGCTAATATTATTACTGATGCTCTTAGCAGGTTATCCATAGGGAGTTTAGCTCATGTGGATAAGGATAAATAGGAATTGGTGAAGGATATTCACCACTAGGCTAATCTTAGAATTTATCTCTTAGACTCCGAGGATGGTGGTGTGTATATAAAGTGATTAGATTATGTCTCGGTGCAAAGATTAACGAGAAGCAAGTTCTAGATTCAACCTTGATAAAAATTAAGAGTGATATAGGTAGGAAAAAAGTAATGGTATTCGAGATCAGTAGTGATGGTACTTTATGATACCAAGGAAGGTTGTGTGTTCCTGACGTCAATGAGTTGCGACAAAGGATCATTGTTGAGGCACATGAATCGTGATATGTTATTTATCTTGGTTCCACGAAGATGTAACATGATGTCAAGGAGATATATTGGTGGAATGGTATGAAAAAAAATGTGGATTATTTTATAGCCAAGTGAATGGTGTGTCAATAAGATAAAGTTGAGCACATGGGGCCTGGAGGGTTGTATCAAAAATTTAATTTGCCCGAGTGGAAATGGGAGATGATCAATATGGATTGCATTACCGATCTTCCTCGATCGCAAAACCAATTTGATTCGATTTGGGTCACCGTGGATGGGATGACGAAGTCTGCTCACTTCTTGCCAGTAAGGACTACCTTTTTTATTAAGGATTATGCGAATTTGTATCTTTTTGAGGTTATGAATCTGCATGGGGTACTTGTTTCAATTATCTCTTATCGTGGTGCATAGTTTTTATCTTATTTATGGAAGTTTTTTATGAAGGAATTGGGTACTAAGTTCCAACTAAAGGCATGGTTTTATACAATATTTCCATTCTTTGATTATTGGATTTTCAAATATAATTTGGGGGTTTTGGTTATAAATGCTTGGTTATTATTTTCCCACGTTTTAATTATGTTTTTATGTGCTTTAATGATAGTTTCAGATAATTTGTTGCATGGGAATGGTTATTTGGTAATTGGCTTTGGTTTTGGAAATACTATGCCCCCAATATTTTTTATAAAATGCCTATGGGAATGTTTTCACTACATTGGTTGATTTTAATGGAACTATTGCATGTTTAAACTTGGTAATGGAACCCTAAATGGTTAAATGGTTTGGAATGGTTTAAATAGAATGGTTTGGTGGTCATGGTTATCATTAATTGGACTCTTTATGGGGTACAATGGATTCCCCCAAGTAAACATGTTTATGAACAACTTGTGGGGTACATGGGACTCTCCCATGCAACTTAATAATGGAACACTGTGGGGTACATGGGACTCTTCTAAGTTAACTTGGTAAATGGGTACAGTAGAATCCCTTTGCCTTAAAAGGTTTGGCTAAGGACAATACTTGTAAGTTATAGTCAGTATGATGATCCCACTACTCTATAGCCTTGGTAAATAATAAATAGAATAATGGATTGGTTGGTTGGAAATGGTTTTAATTAGGCAATAATGGTTGGGTGTGATAGCTAACCGTGAAAGGGGGAGTTCCATGAACAAACACTAGAAACTCATGTTTGCTGACATGAGGGGTAGGGCATGGCGACCCTTTTATGATACTATGAGGTACGCGGGAATCCTCTAAGTAAATTTTAAATGCATGCTATAACGATTACCTTTACCGGCATGGTTATATATATATATGTATGGTTTGTATGTGTATGGTTGGTTAACATGGTTTTACTGGTTGGCATGATTTTATCCTTATCCTGTATTCATGCTAGCGTTCACCCACTAACCCTTCTTCGAGTAGATGTAGCCCCACGCAATGCAGGAATTGGCTATTTTACTCTTTTACTTAGCTATTGGACATTCGGGATCAACTACTGGATTGATGTAGTAAGCTTCCATCTTTTCGGAAGGTTCCATTTCATGGATGTTATTAAATACTTTTGTGTATTTATGGATATTGGTTTTAGTTATGGTTGAGGGTATGTACCAACCAAATTTTGGTATTCTTTTGGTTAGAGTCTTTTGTGGAACTACTATGGGTTAAAATAGGCGGGATCGGTAGGGGTATTAGCCTTAGTATTGGCATTGGTATTGGGGATGATACCGATTGACTGTATTATTGGTTGTTCCATCCTTTTTATTTTGAGATTATATATAATTATTATGGAACTCATATGGTTATGGTTTGGTTGGTTTGTCTATTGGTTGGGTTTGGACGATTGGACTTGGTTGGGCCAATCTCGGTAATAGACCTATCCCTGAGTTTGTAAATTAGATAGTTATGCTATCTTGGTATATGCTCGAAATTCAGCCAACTTAGGGAAGGCGGCTAGAGGTTGGGTTGGGTAACGGGGATGGTATCTGGTCCCAGTTGGACTTAGGACACCCATTATAACAAGGCCTAGTGTCTGGTTGTGTCATGAGACATGGAATTTAAAGTCCTGCCCCATTGCTCTTGCCTAGTACTGGGTGCAGGGGCAGTGTCTAAAGATGGAACATGCATAGAAGAATCTCCTTGAAACTGTGAATGGTTTCCCCATCCAGACCTTTATTGACTATACTTAAACTGTCTAGTCCTAGCTATTTTGTTTCTCTTCTCTCTTTTCTTCAACTTTTCTACCTCAATTTGTTAAGCATGAGTCATCAACCAAGAAATATCCATATCCCCAATCAGCATGGCATTTCTATACTCCTTGACCACCAGGTCAAACACTCCGGTAGAAAACTTACTCATACGGGCTCTAAAATCAGATAACAACAAGCATACTTAGACAACTGAGTGAACTTAAGGTAGTACTCATTCACTGTCATTGAGCCCTGCCTCAGGTTCATGAACTCCTTCACTTTAGCCTCTCTTTTCTTACTAGGAAAGAACCTACCTATAAAAGCACTCTGAAATACCTGTTAACTCATAGGAGTTACATTCTTACCCCTATCATCCTTCCATATAGTGTCCCAGTCATAAGCAACATCCTTCAGCCGATAGGATGCCTACTCTACACTCTCTTCTTTAGTAACATACATGATCTGAGCAATCTTACTCACCTCATCAATAAAGAACTGAGGATCTTCATCCACCTTTGGCCCATGGAACTCAGGTAGATTCGTCCTCATAAATTCCCAAATATGTCATGCAACTAGGTTAACATTTTGCTAAAGTGGGATTGCTTCCTGTTGATTTCCTTAAACATTAGAGTTCACATCTTGGGCCAACGCTTGAAAGGCATCCCCAAATTTAGATTGAGATACATTCTCATTCAGATGGTGTGCGTGTAGAGGTGGTTGATCATCACTTCTACATGCATCGGCTCGGCGAGGAGGCATATTCTGTCATGTAAAAGCATTAGTTATGGCATATAGAGAAAACTATAAGCACAATAGATCATGAATAAATGATGATTCCTAACTTTTTTTGTAGCCTCTTGCTCATAAATGTGGCGCGCTTCACATGTATGATCAAGACTCTACGTAACACGACTTGTATGACTCCCGAGAACTCTTTAAACCTGGGTCTCTAAGACCAAGTTTGTAATGCCCCAGAAGTATCACCCTGGATGTCACATGGTGCTCAAATCTACGAATATCCCTAAGCTAACCCATTATATCTATTCAGCTTAAAACTCACATGGAAAATGAACTAACATATATAGAAACTGAAGGTAAACCATTCCATATTTTAACGTAAATCTTTAACTTTTGAAATCTTAAACCAACACTTTTAACTTAAAATGTACACTGTCTGACTAGCCTCTACGGCTGACTAGAGAGCCACTAGGACGAACACCAGATGACTCGGACTTAAATAGAAATCAAATATCTAAAATAACTTTCAACAATGAATAGGAATCTGATAAGCTATTTCCTTGTACTATGAGTCTTACCAAATATCGGGATACAAATGGTGATTCCCGTGGTCAATCATGTTGTTGGAAATGAGCATCAAAACCTATATTATAAGAAAATGTAGCACATAGACATATATGTGGGTCAGTACTTCTGGAATATACTGAGTATGTGGGGGTGAATGCATATTTAAAACAAGAACATATATATATACATATATGCATATATATATATATGCACTTTCAAATTATGCTGCTAAGTTTAAATGACTCACCTTGGGCTTGAGTATAAATAACAATTTCAAGATCATAAAGAAAGAATAATGAATCATAAGAGTAAACTTAGTGAGCCATAACACTTAGTTTCTAAAATCACTACTTTTATTCTTTCTTATGGGATTTTATTCTAACCGTCATAAACCATGTGAGCTACCATAGAGTCCAACGATAAATCCACCTTGGGAAGAGATATTCTATCCTTGCCATTAGAATAGAACCTTAACTTAAGTGATCACTATACTTCACCCATATTGGGAAAAAGTTCAACCTATATTGGCTCGTAGTTTCTAGGAATTTAGGATACGCTCATCCATGTTCCCTTGTCGGTGCTAAATACTACTCCCAAAATACATACACACGCATATATATAAACATACTCATACCTAAGAAATCCACCTTAAAATAGCATAAGGGTTTATAGAGTGAAAAATAGTTATGTTTCTCTTTACTTTAAAACATAATCTAGATGACCATTTTTGTATTCATGTCTTATATTTAGATCAAAGGATCAATATTTATTGAATCGTGTCATATTGCATATGAAATGAGCTTTAAAAAAATTAAAGTTTCTTGTAAAGTTAATACTTTTTCTCAACTTTTGAAACTCTTACTTTCTTTCATAGTATTTATAACAAAATAGTAGGCTCAACACCCATATAGAAATCTTTCATCATAATCCACATCAAAGTAATGAAACCCAAATCACAATATCAATCACAAAGTTCAAAACATGAGTAAATAAAATTTTAAGCATCTTTATCCCCTAAAATCATAAGGTAATGGTATGCTTCAATATATGAGAATTTGAGGTATGAACCCTCATATAAAACATGTAAATTAAATATTAAAATCATGTACTTGGGATCAAGGATGGAAGATTATCCTTTTTTATAAAACCTCATATGCCTGGACTGTCTTGACTTGTGAAGAAGGCTTAAATTTTTTAGACTTGGAAGATGGATTAGTGGGAAACCCTAATCTTGATGTTCTTGCAGATAAAAGGCCCTTTAATTGAACATTACAGAAATTGATCTCCAGTCTACACAAGTTAACCATATGTCTCATATGGTGAAGTTACGTGTTAGCCTCGTGACTCGTAAGCTTGGCAGGATCAAAGATAGTATTCACTGGTCATCATACAATTCTAATCCTATGACTAGTAATATAAGCATATGACTTGCAGTCCCCCACTCGTTACTTGGAAAGAAACTTAGAGAACCTAGGCAGCTGACCTCACGACTTATCTTCATACGACTAGTACAGTAATCTTACAACTCTAAGGATTGAGCCTTATCTTAAAACAGAATGTCAACCATCTCACACTAGAGGATTGAGTCGTACCTTAAAACAGAATGTCCCTCACTTGTTACTTTGAAAAAAACTTAAAGAACCTAGGTTGTTGACCTCACGACTTATCTTCATACAACTAGTACAGTGATCTTACAACTCTAAGGATTGAGCCGTACCTTAAAATAGAATGTCAACCATCTCACATTATCTTGTATATGACTAGAATATACTACTCATATATTGTATGTACGACTCAAGATAATGGGTCGTATGATGCACAGAGGCCTTTAGAAATAGGGTATTACAAACATCCCTTTGAACAGGAATGAGTTCTTCATCTTTAGAACTTTCACCAATCTCCAGTGTTTATTTGACTTCCTAAACCATTAAAGATCACATGAGTACTTTTTTCAACACACAAAGTTCTTTTATTGAACACTTTGTAAGCCTTGCTAGTTGATGAGTAGCCTATAAACACAGCTTCATCACTTATGGAATCAAATTTTCCTAATGCTCTCTTCCTATTATTTTGTACAAAATATTTGCATCCAAAAGGTCTAAAGTACTCTATCCTAGGCTTTTTGTTGAATACCAGCTCATATGGAGTTTCATTAAGAAGTGATCCAACCAAAAACTTGTTAGTCACATAACAAGTAGAAAGCACTACTTTATCCTGGAAACTCTTTGCAAAACCACTATCAATTAGCATAGTTCTAGCAATCTCTATGAAAGTTTTGTTTTTCCTTTCAACAACTCCATTTTGTTGTAAAGTTCTGGTTGCAGTAAAGTTATGACTTATTCCATGATTAGCATAGAATTCATCAACTTATGAATTTTCAAATTCAGTCCCATAATCAGACCTAAATTTAGCAATTTTACAACTTATCTTCACTTGGATTTTCATGATAAAAGCCACAAGAACCTCATATGCTTCATCTTTAGTTCTTATAAACACTGTCCAGGTGAACCTGAAATAGTCATCTACAATAACCAACATATATTTCTTCCCTCTATTACTTTCGACTTTAATAGGTCCACATAAATCCATGTGAATATTTCAAGAGGTCTAGAAGTACTTACTTGCTTCCTTAATTTGAAAGAAAATCTGGTTTGTTTACCTTTAACATAAGAATCAAGTACTTTGCTGTCTGGAAATTTTAGCTTTGATAGGCCACGGACTAGGTCCTTGAAATCAACTTGTTTAACAAGGAGGAATTCGCATGCCCTAATGTTCCGTTCTACAGATTAGCATTTTCACCTTGTGCACTTAAACAAGTTAATTTCCCATCGTCCATAGACTTCAGAACAACTACATACATGTTGTTGATCTTTTTGGCTTTGAGAATAATCTTTCTAGATTTCATGATTCATATAGTGCATCCATCAGATAAGAATTTTACCTCATTTTCTTTGTCACAGATTTGAGACACACTTAGAAGACTGTACTTTATCCTATTCACATAATACACATCTTCTATTGCATGATGAGGTGATTTCCTAATCTTTCCAACAACTTGGATGTAACCTTTTAGCCATTTCTAAAATACACACCTCCCTATTGAAATGCAATCATGTATCTAGAACAATCATTCTCCATACATTATTTTTGGTTATCATCCACCTTTTCTAGCATATTTCTTCTCTATCTTCGGTAAAGGACACTGGAGAGATACAAGATCCTAAGATTATTTCTTCTTACTATTTTTAGCATGAAACCATCTCTATCCTTCTTGCCATTCTAAGCTTTATTTGTGGAGTCTTCTCATGCAGCCAATACCTTTTTTATTATACAAGTAGCAGCATTTTTTTTAGGCTGAGCTGACTTGGCCACTCCTTTTTATAGCTCTAACAATCTTCATTGCTAGAAGTGCAACATCATTTTCTTGTTTACCTAGATCATACTCTAGAGTTTTTAAGGTCAGGAATCTCTCTTTTATTGCTTTCTTTCTTTCCACCATTGGTTTAGTTAAAGAAGCCAGGATGACCAAAATACTCTAGGTGTAAACCTTTTAAGTGAACATGCTCTGATACCAACTGTTGGAACCCTTGGCATTTGCACCACACAATGAGGGACCATGTCCCTCAGAATTAGTCATAAGCGATAGAATAGTAAAGCAACTATGAGGTACTGGAAAAACAAAGGCAGTGCAGAAGTTAAAAATACAAGATTTTTATGTGGAAACCCAGGAAAGAAAAAAACACGTCTTTTGGTCACAAACACCTCAACAAATCCACTATAATCAACCTCCTGATTACAATATACAATTCAGCCTACCTCTATGCTCCATTTGCTTGTAATAACTCTACTACAAGCTCATCTTGGCAACTTTACCAAGGACTATCTACACTTATTAACTCTAATCAGCCTTTCACTTAGGAAAATCTACCTAAGCACTCACTAATCAAAGTAGTTCAATTACAACTCAGTACTAACTCAAGGACAATTTCAATGTAAGTTCACATAAATAGCTAAGAACTTTAGCAGTGGAGTTTTTACTTCTATCTCTCTTCCCTCTATATAATTTTGCAAAAACCTCATTCAATAAAGAAATGTCTCTTTCCTTTTATAGATGAGTGATGATTAGGACTGAAATATCATTTGACTAACTATCCTAATCAGTACAAAATAGCACCTGCAGGTTTGTTACAAAAGAGAACAAAATTGTGCAGATAACGCGTGTCAGTTTTACTATTCCTTGCACATCAAGGGACTTGGTCCCTTGCAGTTAGCTGTTTATCATCAAAAATACAAGTAGAAATTAATTTTTGAGATGTTATAGATCACTTAGCATCAACCAAAAATCAAGTATACACAATAAGTTATATCACGCACATGTATGGCTTCCTTTATCAATCCCTTTGTCGTAAAATATAAATTGTAATGCATATGTGGGAACATCTTTCCACTTTATTTGGGTCCTATCCCTAAATTATAAGTCCAAATATAATTACCAAAAGGATGTTATACCTAATCGATGCTTGTAAGAGAAATGTCAAAACAAGCTCGCTAGCTTGAGTTGGGAAGAAAACTTGGATTAGACACATTACTACCTAGGACTTCTTTTATTTGCAACTATATTGCTAGTAACAGGTACTGTACAAGTTCACTATTTTTATCACCTTTACCAAAATTGAATAACTCAAGACATCTCCATTCCATATCAATTCCAAGTAGAAATTTTTTTTTGGTGATGCCTATCTTGTATGTAAACACTGCAGATGTCTATTACACATAATTCTAGAAAATAGATATTCAGACGCAAACTTTAAATCTCTTACAAGAAGGATGTAAATGGAAAAACTACCCAAGATCATCATGAAAAGAATTTAAGCATATTTTAAGCCTAGAAAGCATAAAGAGTCCACTAACTAGTAGCATATATAGTAAAAACAAAATTAGGTTTCCTCATCTTGAATATTAACTAACCAGATAGGAAAGATAACTAAAACTATGTATGTTATTTTTCACTTCCTATTTTCTTCTGAAAGAATCACCATCTCTAGGTTGAACATAAAAATGTTTAGAGAAGTTAAGAAATATCCACGCACAACTAAAAATAGATCCATTAGAGCTATAATATATTTATTTAAGTTACCCAAGTTATCCGCACCCCTCTACAATTGGTATCAGAGTCTATGTTGTTTAAAGTTATCGGAATTAGTATATATTTGGATTTATTAGATTAATTTATTAATTATGATAAAATTTGATTTAGATATCTACCAAAATATTATAAGTATTGTTTAGATGAATAACGTATAGAAATTACAAAAATATAAAGAATTAAAACAAATAATATCTGAAAAACGTAAAGAATTAAAAATAAGGATAGAAAAACTACAGTATAACATAATTGTCGAAGTTAGTAAAAATTCAATAAATGCACAAAAAGAAGAAATATCAAATTTAGAATCAACAATAGATAGTCTAGAATATATATATCAACATAATCTATATACATTTAAATAAAATGAACAAAGAAGAATTTATAATAGATGAAAAAATATATGAAAATCACGAAGGACTAAAAATAAAAATAGTATTCTCTAATTTAGGAAGAAGACATAAGAAAATAGATGAACATTTATATTTAATGTTAGAAAAAGAAGAATTAAAATTAGAAGATAAGTTGGCAGTCATGGTAAGAATAGAAAGAGAAAATGAAGAGATTGACAGAAAAAAGGAAATAGATAAAATAAAACAAAAAACCACAGAAGAAATACGAAAAATAGAAGAAACTAAAAATAGTAGGATTGTTGAATTAGAAAAAGAACTACAAATGCTAAAAGATTTACATGAAAAGAGACAGAAAGAAAAAAGAAGAAAAAGATAAAGAACAAAAATAGTAAACGAGATAAATCAATTTAAAGAAAAATTTGAAATAAAAAATAAAGAACCACAAACCAGTGAATTAGAAATAAATGCAATAGATGCTGAAGAAACAGATAATTATGATTCGGAAGATGGTGAAACATAGACAGAAATTCTAGAAAACATAGGAAAACTAGAAATTAATGAAAAACAAGAAGTAATTAATAAAGAAAACCTAGAACTAATAAATACAGAAGTAAATACTCTAGATAAAAATATAATACCTAGTACATCAGAAATAAGAAAACCAACATATAATTACAAAAGTAAGTTTAAAGGATATAATCCAAAGGATGAATATAATAAATGGACACCAAAACAAATAATTAATTACAACTTTCTAGATTTAGACTGTGTAATAGACAAGAAAAAAACAATACAATTATGGGTAGGATACATGTCAAAATAATTATTAGATAATAAAATAGATACAACAAACACACCAGAATATATAGAAAAGATATTAATAGGAACAGTAAAATTATGGTTTTTAAACCAAGCCGAAGCAAGTAAAAAGTACTAAGATCTGATAATAAAACAGAAGGAACATCAACACCTACTAAAATACTACCAACAGAAATATTAAAAAAATATGAAATAGCTATAAGAGATTAATTTAGTAGTGTAACAACAGAAGAAGAAGAGCAAAATAAAGAAAAAGATATAAATAGAAATTTGATGTTAAAACTAGCAATATGTAATATGTGCTATATAGATGAGTATATGTGCGAATTTAAAGAATATTATTATAAAGGAACATATAATATAGAAGAAAGTAAAGAAATAAAAAGATTATATTTTAGTAAATTACCTGAACCATTTAGTTCAAAAATAATAAAGAGTTGAGATGAAACAAAAATAGTATATACCCTAGGAGTTCAAAAATAATAAAGAGTTGCGATGAAACAAAAATAGTAGATACCTTAGGAGTAAGAATAAAATTTTTACAACAATGGTATAGAAATCTATGTAAAAAATATAGAGAAGAAATAAAAATGGAAAAAACATTAATAAGAAATTTAGCATGTTGCAAAGATAAAATAGCACCTCAATTTGGATGTGAAGAAGGATATTATAAGAAAAGAAAAAGACATAAGAAATACAAAAAATCAAAATATAAGTATATGAAACCAAGAAAAAGATATTATGTAAAAAATTATAAACATAAAAGACCATATAGGAAAAAGAAATCTATAAAATAATGTACTTGTTATAATTGTGGAAAACTAGGACATTTAACTAGAGATTGTAAACTACCAAAAGATCCAAAAAAGAAACAAATATCAGAAATAAAAATAAAAAATATAGAATATATGCAGATAGATTATATAGATTATGAATTAAAAAGTGAAGATAGTATATATGAAATTTCGGAAAATTAAACAGATAATGAAATAGATAGTGAATTAGATGAATCAAATGACTGAAGAAGATATAAAAATGAACCAAATGATTAAAGAAGATATAAAAATAATAACAAAGGAAGAATATTTAAATGAAGAAGGAACAGATCCAAAAAAATATTTGATAGTAATATATTCAACGAAATAAAAGAAAAAGAGTTAGACTTAAGTGTAGAAAAACTATTTGAAATACCAACAATAAAAAATATATTTAGTAGAAAAAAAGAAGAATACTACATAGTAAGCCAAAAAGACCATCCAATAGACTGTAGATATGCAAAAGGTAGAGCTAGTAAACCACTAGTCACAAAAAGAATAATTAATAAAGAAATAAACGATATAAAAAGTAAAATCCAATAAAATATGTACACCTTGGAAGAACAGAGATATTAATAAAAGCATGTTTTAGAGAAGGAATAGATACACCAATAGAATTATATTTAATAGATGATAGAATTATAAAACCTATAGAAAAAAGTATAATAACTGCCATAAAAGAAAATTTAATATACCAAAAATTTAAATTTATAATAAGTGTGAATTATTCAGTAGCAATAATAGATAAAAAATATAGATAAATCATTAGTATTATATTAGAAAATATCAGAAATAGAACTAACCCCAGGAAGTAAAATATTTATAGTAAGATGTAAAAATCTATATGTATTAACAACAAAACATAAAATAACAGAAAAATAAAATTAATAAAATACAAATAGAAAGTCCTTTTGAACAATTTGTAAAAATAATTGATAATAATGATTTATTGCTACAAAGACATAGATATAGAAGAAGATTTAGAAATAATAAATGATACAATAAGTACAACAAAAAGAATAGCTCATGAAAAAACAGAATCATCAAGCTCATAAAAAAGAACAAGTTATGAAACAACTTCAACAGTTAATTTAAATCAATATTATATAACAGGAACAATAAATGAACAAGAATATTTAATACTCTTAAACATAGGACAAGAAGAAAATTATACAGCAAAATATCTAGTAAAAAGTGAAGAAATAAAATTTAATAGTAATATATTCCCACATCTATCAAGGAGTCTAATAAACATTAAAGATACGGTAGAAAAAAATAATAATAAGAGTGAGAAAAATAAAAATAGAATTTGACATAAAGGAAGAAATCCAAAAAGCAGACATAATATTAGGAATAAAATGGTTAGAACAAGTAAAACCATACAATATAGAATATACATAATTATCTATAACATATAATAAAGAGAAATTATTCATAAAAAGAACTTTAACATGATATGAAAATATATGTACTTGTAAAAATTAGTAGAAGGATATTATAATAGGTATTATACACTTATGATAGATACAGGAGCAGAAGCAAACTTATGTAAATACAACTGTTTACCAGAAAGTAAATGGGAGAAATTAAAAACACCAATAGTAGTCAAAGGATTTAATAATGAAGGAAGCTTAATTACATATAAAGCTAAAAATGTAAAAATACAGATATGGGATAAAATAATAACAATAGAAGAAATCTATAATTATGAACTAACATCAAAAGATATGCTTATAGGAATACAATTTTTAGATAAATTATATCCACATATAATAACTAAAACAGATTGGTGGTTTACAACACCATGTAAATAAAAAGTAAGAGCAAAAAGAGTTATTAATAAAATAAGAAAGAAAACTGATTGGATAAAAGGAAGTGAAAAAATTACACAAAAGTTAGAAAATATAAAAAATACAGAAGACACAGTACAACTAGTTGTATTTTCGATAAATAAAAAAGAAATAACTATATTCTCAATTGATAAGGTAGAAATAATAAAGAAAAAATTAAGGCAATTATATAGTGGAGATCCATTAAAAGGATGAGAAAAACATAAAATTGCTATAAAAATTGAATTAATAGATAAAAATAGCATAATAACTCAAAAACCATTAACATATAATTTTGACGATTTAAAAGAATTTAAAATGCATATAGATGAATTATTAGAAAAATAGTATATACAAAAAAGCAGTAATAAACACAATAGTCCAGCATTTATAGTAAATAAACATAGTGAAGAAAAAAGAGGAAAAAGTAGAATGGTTATTGATTATAGAAATCAAAATGCAAAACCTATGACATATAATTATCCAATACCAAATAAGATACTAAAAATAATACAAATACAAGGATATAATTATTTTAGTAAATCTAATTGTAAATCTGTATTTTACCACTTAAAGTTAGATGAAAATTTTAAGGATTTAACCGCATTTACGGAACCACAAGGATTTTATGAATGGAACGTATTACCATTTCGATATAAAAATGCACCATGTAGATACCAACATTTTATGGATAGTTATTTTAAACAATTACCTAATTGTATAGTATACATAGATGGTATACTGCTATATACAAAAACTAAAGAGGAACATTTAAAATTATTAGAACAATTTACAGATATAATAGAAAAATTGAGAATAAGTTCAAGTGAAAAGAAAGCCGAAATTATGAAAAACCAGATAGAGCTTTTAGGAATACAAATAGATAAAAGTGGAGTAAAAATTCAACAACATATAGTACAAAAAATAATAAATTTAAAAGAAGAATTAGATACAAAAAAATAAATTACAATCATTTTTAGGATTAGTAAACCAAGTAAGAGAATACATACCAAAATTAGCAGAAAACCTAAAGCCTTTACAGAAAAAATTAAAAAAGGATATAGAATATAATGATAACGAAGAAGATAAAAAACAAGTTCAGAAAATAAAAATACTTTGTAAAGAGTTACCAAAATTACAATTCCCAGACGAAAATAAAAAATTTATATATATAGTAGAAGCAGATGCTAGTAAATATAGCTATGGAGGAGTACTTAAATATAGGTACGAAAATGAAAAAATTGAACATCATTGTAGATATTATTCAGGAACATTTAATGAAATAGAAATAAAATGAGAAATAAATAGAAAAGAATTATGTTCAATATATAAATGTTTATTAGCATTTAAACCATATATTATATATAACAAATTTATTGTGAGAACAGATAATACCCAGGTTCAATGGTGGCTAACAAAGAAAATACAAAATTCAGATACAACAAAAGAGATTCGGAGACTAGGATTAAATATATTAAATTTTACATCTACAATTGAAATAATTAGTACTAACAAAAACGTTATTGCAGATTACATATCAAGACAAAGCTACACAGAATGATATAATAGAAGATGATGCTTTAGAAAAAATACTCAAAACCCTAACTACGCTTTCAATGAAAGTGGACAGTATGGGTAATGAAATAGAAAAGCTAAAGACTAATGAAGTTAAACTGAAATCTGAAGCTACAAATCAACTAACTCAGCAGTGTACAGAGCTATGTCGATCGGAAGATATTAAAATTTCAAAGCTAAAAGGAGACGTTGGGACACTCCAACAAACCCATAACATTTATCAATCTATAATTGCAGGTACAAACAAAGGAGTTAGCGGACAAAGATATCAAAACATGAACATGAATAAGATATTTGAAAAACTATTTATACCAAAAATACAAAAAGACCCCTTGTACATACCCCCATAAATTACCACATATCGAGATAGTTTAAACCAAGATAAAAAAGCTTATAACCATATAGCTCGAGGATATATAGAAAATATCTACAAAGTATAAACTTTTATAAACCTTAACCCAGAGCTACAAATATCTAAGAACCAAACACAAACTATAAAACCCAAAAATTGCAAGGTTACAACAAGCTAATCGCACTACCCAAAACCAATCCAAGCTTAATAAAAACATGTTTCGACTATGGATTATTAAATACCATATATACCCAAGATGGAGAAGAACTAACAGCTATAGAAGAATTACATAAAGTATTCACCACCTATTAAAGAGTAACCAAAGGAAATCTATTTAATGTAAAGTTTTATACTGCACCAGCAGAGATATTGTACGACGAGATCAAACCAGTTATACAAGTTGTAAAAATAGGATTAACCAGAGATATGATTATACCGGAAAATATTGTGCAGCAGCCAGAGATACCCAAAATCGAGATACCTGATTTTTACGCAAATAAACGGCTTATTGGAATAGCTACAATTATTTAAGAATTAACAAATAATTATATCAATGTAAACCCAATATGGAGCTATTATTCAAGAGATCATCAAATGATTTATTCAAATTCAAGAGAACTACAACAAACAGATATGGGAGATGTTAGACAATGGATAATGACGTTACTTAACCCAAAAAAACAATCTACTGCAAGAGCAATTAGGAAAGGATTTATTTCAGATGAATTATTAACAAGATATTGCAAGATAATTGGACACAAATATCCAGACCATCAATGTTCGAGATGTAATGGAGGAGATAATATTATCCCAGAAGTCCAGCTAGAATAAAAGAAAAAATCAACCAAGAAGATAAGGATGCCAGCTAGAAGATAAAAATCAACGGAGCAATAATAGAAAGACAAGGAAACAAAAATATTAAAGGAAGAAAGCGACATATGGAGAAAAATCTAACTTTGTGAAAAATAAGCTATGTGAATCATGTAAATATTTAATAACTTTACTATTTCTAGGGTAGAATTTTTGACATTTCTTTTATTCATTTATTAGCTTTTAGAACTTGCCATTATTGGCTTTTTTAGGACAAATGCATATAAGAAACGTGTAAAGTTATATTAGGACAGATGTAAAGTAAAATAGTATACGCGTTTTCATTCTTAGGTTATAAATAGCAGAGTATTTGCTCAGTTAGAGGCAAGACTTTCATGTGTTGAAAGAAAGCCTCCCCCTTTGTAAACAAAAAACTTTTGAATATTTAATAAAAAAAAGATATATTTCAAAGCAAAAGCTATGGATGAACAAAGCCCAGAATTATCAAATCTACCAGAACAAGTATATTTATTTATGATTATGAATAGCTAAATTCATAAATTCCTAACAATCATGATATGATAAAATAATTTCATGTTAGTTACTTTATAGTAGAATTATTCGAAAAATAGCATGTTAAGAAGTTTATTAGCCAAGTGGAAAAGGAGAAAAATTCTTAAGAACTATGCCATCCTAAAGGTGAAACCAGTGAGGCAAAAAAGTCGTGATAGGGGAGTAGTCAGAGTAGAGGCGTTTTTTAAAGGAAAAGTATTCAGATTACTGTAACATCCCGTATCTTGCTTGTACCTATTCTAATTATATGGAACCTGGTATGGCCATATGGTATAGGTAACGGATGAGATTTGTTATGCAATTATTAATGGTGTAGATGGAATTATAGAAGCTACCCGTATAGTTTAGTGTGATGCGACTAAGTTAATGTTAAGTTAACTATTTAAACTTGGAATCGCAAGCTAGTATTTGAATCTAAAGTTTAAAGTGACCAAGTGTGCATAAGTTGAAGGTTAGACTAAAGGGGTTAGAAGCTGAAAATGGAGCAAAATATTGAGGTGCTTGCTTGACTTATTTAAGCTAGTAGGTGAGTCACCTACTTAAGTTGTTTGAACCAAATTAATGGACCCATGGCTATGGATCAGATTTGGGTCTATGCTAATATACTCATTTGGGCCAAATTGAACAAACAAAAAGAAAGAAAATGGATAAGTGACCCAACACACCAATCTGCCAAGGCCCAAATATAATTGAGCCCAACAAGAAATTATGCAAGTAGGTGCATCACCTACTTTGAAGTTTTAGCATCTTAGAACCTTAAGTAGGTGCATCACCTACTTGGACCAATTTGACCAATTTTATGGTCCAAAATGCAGCTAAGGAGGTGGACAAGATAGGGCCTTTAAAAGGCCAAGTTGCTGGTCATTTTACTTCACTTTGAAGTCACAAAAAAAGGAGTATATTTTAGCAAATCTCTCTACTCTCTTAAAAACAACAAGAGCAGCAGCCCTATTTTTCCTTCTAGGGTTCTTGAAGAAACCCTCCCCTTTGCAGCCCAAGGTAAGTGAAAAACACTTAAGATTTTGTTTAATTATCTCATGGGAGATTAGGGAAACAAGTTATAAGTGTTTGACTATAAGTATATGGCTGATTATAGAACAAGATGGTTGTTCATGTTTCCTTGTTATTGAGGAACTTTTTTCTTCTTCTTTGGTTTAAGTGTGAAGGAAAGTTCAAGCTCTTGAAGAGTTCAATTAAAAGGATAAGTTGCTGAATTGAGGTACGGTGACTGCCCCATTTTATTTTTCTTATATATGAATTTGAGAGGGGATTATGGATGTCTTGTTATTGAGAACTCAAGAGATGATGAGATCAATAACTGATTGCTACAATAAAAGGGGTTTGGGACTGTTTTGTGGACTGTTTTGTATGTATATGTTATGGGCTGCCAGGTTGAAGTTGGATAAAGGGGTGATGAGTTTGTAATGAATTATAGATGAAAGATGTGGTGATACACCACCGAACTAATTGTCACACCCCAAATCCCATTGGAGCGGACTGGCACCCGTAGCCGAGGAGGCCTGGGAGAACCCGTTCATAACCTATACTTTCACATTAACATTACTTATGAAAATTAGAAATTTGGGCAGCACTTCGTTGTAAATAGAAGAAAATAGTACCTGTATCAACCCAGCAGACACTTATAAATATATATATGAACAGTAATTGGCCGTTAGAGCCATCACGTCTATCAACCAAACACTCCTATGGCTGTACAATATGTCTACAAAAGCCTCTACATAGATACACAACTGAGTTGGGGTCAGGACGAACTCCCGCCCACAAAAGACTTTTATACAAATACCAAAGGTACATATAGAGACGACTTGGGATGCCCCGAAACAACTGGAGCTCACCACTAATAATAGAATGTCCTGGCTCTTACTGCGGAGGTGTACAACCTGAAGTACCTGTTCCTGCAGGCATGAATGCAGGTCCCCCGTGAGGGACGTCAGTACGAAAATATGTACTGAGTATGTAAGGCAGGGAGTATCAACATGAGATACAAAAGATCAACAGAACCCAGATACCAGTGAATAAACAGTATGAGTAGACCACACTTAAAAGAACTGATGGGATACCTGCACATTACTTTCATATCATTACTTCCCGTAATCCTTATCAATACATAACATATGTCATACAATGGCCAACTGATCAGTGGTACTAATACAATACATCAGGGACCACCCCTGGAATAGCATATATATACATAATCTTTATAATACAATGGCCAACTGATCAGTGGTACTAATACAATACATCAGGGACCACCCCTGGAATAGCATATATATACATAATCTTTATAATACAATGGCCAACTGATCAGTGGTACTAATACAATACATCAAGGACCACCCCTGGAATAACATATATATACATAATCTTTATAATACAATGGCCAACTGATCAGTGGTACTAATATAATACATCATATCATCAATTTAAAATATAGACATTCCATTTCTTAATTCAATTAATCTTTGAGATTGGTTACTTTGTGGTCACACTTTATGGAACTTGAAACCATGATACTTCAATAGGAAAAACATGTAAATAGGTAATCAATATCATGAAAATGGAGTAGAGAATCATGGATACCTCATTAAACCATTTCGGAGTCAACAATAGTATATGGGTATTTCTTTTGACTAGCCGAACATCTTAAAAGTGAAAACAAGTTCAATTGGTAGTGTCGAAGATCATATGATGTTAGTATGTGTCATGTGTCGTAGGACAATGTTGGAAGCTTACTTGAGAGTGTCATGGGTCATTATTCATGCCGAAGAGTAGATAGAGTATGTCTTACATACCTTGATATAACCACTTCAATACAAGTGACTTCCCGTACTCTTCGAACACTTATCTACAATAAGTCATTTATGGCAAACTAGCATTAGCAACCAAACCTTACCATTTAGGTATTAACTTCACCAATTAACGTCTAGGAAGTAATCCTTTAGCTTATCAATAAGAGTACTACATACATCCTCTTATACTCTTATTACATTCACATATCATGCATTTTCATGAAATATCCCTCAACATCACTCTTAGCCTTTACTTCCCTTCTTAAAACCATCCAATACCAACATGATCACTAGGCATACATAACCACTAATATAATGATATATCACCACAATTCATCCTTCATAATCCAATACAGCAACTTCCATAATTTACTACTAACAATTTATACACAACAATTCATAACTATGTTTCTAGTTATCTTCCAATATCAAGACAATACTCATAATCCTTTATCAATACTTATTCATGGATAAGAATCAAGAATAAACAATATTCATACCTTAACAATGGACTCTTGTATTTAGAATCCTCCTTACATAACCATGGGGTGCTTCTCGAAGCTTTCGAGATGGTGAACACAACTACGGAACCAATTTGAATTTTCTACGGTTGAATCTTGAGTTATTTGGGATTTTTGTTTGGAACCTAAAAGGTGTTCTTGAGAGAAAATTAGAGAGAAGGGGTATATTTTGCTGAATTTGGAGCTGAATCAGATGTTATAGACGAATTAGGGGTGAGGTGAAATGACTAAAATGCCCCTAAGAAAACAAGAAAAGTCGAAACTATCCCTCAGTTGACAAACTGACAGGATGAAGTAAAACGGATATAACTCCTTACTTAGATGTTGTATTTGGATGAAACTAGTTTCATTGGAAAGAAGACTCAAAGATCTTTCGTTTGATATATTATAGCTCACACAGTTCATTATATACAGGGAGTTATGATCGTTTGAATTTGACCCTGAAATGCTGAAAAAAAACTGGGCAACAGGCTTTGCGTTTTGCTACTGTTTTGAAATCCAAACGCAGCCTTATGCATTCCGAAAAATTCCAAAACTTATCCGAGATGTACTATGAGATTTCCCGATCGTAACGCAACTTGAAAATCTAAAAATGAAGGTCGGGAAGGTCGAGAAGTTGTATCCCGAAGGTTGCCAGCTAAAATGACTCGAAGTTACACTTAGAAAAATTTTTCAAGTTTTTAAGTCTAAGAGCACTCTATTAAAGGCTAATCCATGCACGACTTTTACGGGGTGTTACATTATCTGCCCCTTGGGATCATTCGTCCCCGAATGATGGATTGGAAATGTTGAAGCCTTAAAGGTATGGAATAACGCAGGCACGACATTCCTTCTAATAAAGAATACACTGATCTGAAACATGACCATATGGATATAACCACTGATATTCTGAATTCTTATATCGGACATGCATATCTGATGCATGGAATACACGACTGGAGCCACTCATAAGCTGAGTTCTCATAATGAACATGCAAACCTAATGTATGGATTTGTTATTGAGTTGATCTCATGAACGCAGAACTGAATACATAGATAAGCTGAACTTTTTCTATTGAACGTGCATTTCTAATGCAGGCATATCTGACTGAGCTGACACAAGAACGTATGACTGAATACGCAATATCAATTGATGCGAAGCTTGTAATAAGGATCTATGCATGCAACCAAATGGGGTATCTCCCCCTTGGGATCCTATATCCCTCTATGAGTGTTCAATTCACTAAGATACTTGGAAAATGGAGGAAATGCACACGACACCTACGATTTTGATTCATAACTGAACCTCTGGAATCTGAATCTAGTACATGGTGCATGAACTGAATTATACTCGCAACTACTAGTATACTCAATCTTGGAATAGCAACATATCTGAGAATTCGGGTAGCATGACTAATTGAAAAAAAACAGCAAACAAATCATGAGAATTTGACATTCTGATTATTGAACTGATTTGCTGGCTGAACAGACTGAACTACACAGGAAAATTATACCCAATCTGGAGTATCTTATCAACACTCTTCGTAGAAAAAAAAATTCTAGTAGCATTAGGCAGCAAAAGATCTTGGGCATGAGTCACACAAGACATCCGACTATAGGATCCAAACATTGACATTACTCTGCAGCCTGGAATATAGATATATAACTCATAAATCATGATAGAATTGTCAGTCCTTAGTCAATGCGACTTCTTACTTCCAAGATTAGCACACTCCTCGAATACTCCCTTAACTGTACTATTTCCCTTAGATACCACATTCATTCGATTCAACTTATAATTCTCATATGGGCATTGATAGCTCTTTCTACAATGTCTATAGTAGCTTAAATCCTTTCACTGCGATCAAGCCTAACTCCAAGTCCCAAAAATACAACATGTCATACCATGATACTAGTCTAAACAATATGATTCAATCTTCTATATCCTTTTAAAGTTTACACCCTAAGCATATCATGTCTTCCTACATTAATGACTTAACTCTGAACTCTTACTATAGATTCACTAGCGCATATTGCGTCACTTCACTAAAATCCCAACATGTCATTCAAGCCTATCTTCATAACCTCATATGAACTTCAACCCAAACACCTATGAAGAAACACTTCTCATATTCTCTAAACCACTCTTAATATAACTCCCACGTGCTACCCCAAGAACATGCACATACAAATTTCCACTAAAACTCACATATATCAAAAACTTGGCCCCAGATCTTACTTCACACTTATGGTCTTATCTAAAACAAGCATACTATAAAGCGTGAGTACATGAGTCATGAGCTACATGACCTCAATTTGGAGTTCATAACTTATGGAATGGGATTTCCGACTACTGAATGAACTGAAACTTCTCATTTTAGAACTTGAAGAGTACATGATTCTCTATCATAAGCATGAACATCAATTTTGATCATTGGACTGAAACGTAAGGCATGAGTAGATATTGGGATAACTGAAAAAAATATACTGAGACAAGAATGGGTTGAGTCTCAACCTCACTTTCTGACGTTCTATATCATCATGACATCACGACTAGAATCTGAAGGCCTGACTTGGTTATTCGCTCTAACATCTCCCCCTTAGCTTCAAGCTCTGATATTAAGTTTGGGAGATCCCTTACTAGACTTTAAACTGAAGTACACTCACTGCACTCTGGGGTTTGAAAAACTACTATAAACGCATATCATGGCACTTAACCCAAATGACTACACCTGAAAGTGGAAAACATACTGTTAATACTGCCTTCTGAGATACACTTTATCATTCTATAGACCCAGCAGTCATCATATAATACTTGCACTTACTAACTTCGGTTCTTCATGAGTATCCCCATAGTCGGACAGCACACCCTCTAGTTCTTTAACTCTTATTTCTATTAGTTCAACCTTCAAAAACTCAAACTTAGAATCTAGCACTCAACATGGATATCACCAAGCCTTCAATGAAACATACTACTTCCTACATAGCCTATCAATATCGCGAGTCCAAACTTACATCTCTATACTATGAGAATCAAGATCATATAAAAAGGCTCAACACTATAAATCAAATAAACTTAGGCTCTTGCATACACCACTCAAGCCTATTAGATTACTTCTATAAAACTAGTATCATTAACCAAGAAGTCATCACATCCACCTTCATGGGCATCAATTGTTCAAACTTAATGTCTAGTGCTTAACATGATTTACAATCCAACCTTATACATAATTCTTACAAAACATACATCATAAATCTTAAATCACTATTTTTACAACCACATTTTGACACTCAACGTCACAACAGATTAAACTCCTCACGTTTTGGGCATGTTTAGAACTATTCGGGCGCGTTTTCGAGCTTGACGGGGCTTCGATAAATGCCCCGCATTGCTGCCAACGTTCCAGCACCTTCTAGATGGTCAAAATAGTCTGGCAGCACATTTATTAGACTTTAGGAAGTTCACGCGGGCTGGTATCAAACTGCAAATTTTCCACTTTAAAAGGTCCACAAAGGTTGGCAAGCATGTGCAGAAATTTCAGCAAGCATGTGCAGGATTTTCAGATTTTCAGCTTGCAGTTGATAATTGTATAGCTTGCATTTTTGTACCTTGTTGACTTAGGGACTTTTAGGTACTATAAATACATGGTGTAAGGCATCATAGGCATCAGCTCATACTTGTTTTATTCAGTAAATACCACCCATGAAGAATACAACATAATTTACTAGTCCATCAAATTGGGACATTCTACCCCAAATACTTGATTTTATCTAGATACTATCCACAACCAAAGCACCTTTACAACATTACTACTATACCTCAAAAATCTACTACATATCTTCTCACTAGGAGTACTAGTTTATAACTACCAAGGAAAAGAAGGTCAAGGGGTAAAGTCACATAATAGACATGATCGACATTAATCTTATACTGTAACCCCATACAATCTTATCTACTTATACGGCCTCTCACATCACGCTTACTTACTTAAGCATACATTTAGACTACCTTCAAGTTCCACACACAACCATGAGTCTATACTTACAACTTACTGGCCAATATAGCCATTTTCACACTTCAAGCAACCTACAAATCATCCTAACTAACAACTCCTTCTCTACCGTCTACTAAACAACACACAAGGATGAATCACCTCTTTACCAACTCAATCTCATGCAAACAAATTCAGCAATACATCTATTAAACCAACACAAGAACAACAAGTTGGACAACAAGTTGCTAGTGAATCGAAATAGGCCTCACACGGCTTCACTAGACTTTGATTTTGTATTTTGAACAAGAAAATGAAATGAATGACAAGTCAACTATGCTAGTGAATCGAAAGAGCCCCACACGGCTTCACTAGACTTTATTTTATTTTATTTTTTTTCCACAACACCTTGATGACAAGATTACATGAGATAGAAATTTAATACGCAACATTCAATGAACTAAGAATACACGTATCACTCTGTATAAATAAAATCGGAGTCAAACACTTCCTCCACGGACTACCATACCATCCACACATGCTACTCGTTACCACATTAGTCTATCACCATAGGGGGGGTGGGGGTAAATCATTCTCGAACATCGGTTATTCAACTAAAATATTCATTTACACAAAAGTCACCCTCACTCTGACTTCTAACTTTGTGACTTCACATCACCAACTTCTTGGTCTAATTTCACTACCAATAGGTCATGACAACAACACTTTAATGCATACTACTATTCGGGTGGAAATACAGTTCCAACATTCTACTACATATTATCCTCCCTTAAGCAAGACATTTGTAACATAAATTTGAAAGGGACTAAATGCAATTCTCAAGTCCTTGCACAATTTTAACTCTTATATGGTTCAATCAGAAAGGACCATACCATTAGATTCTAAACTTCTACACTTGAATCACCTCAATAATGAGACATATCGGAGGACATTAGAGTAAGGAAAGAATTTGGGATGACTTTTTACTTTCATATGGGCGACATCAAAGCACGAATAAGAGTATGAAAGAGGAACATTCTGACTCTATTGCACGAACTAAGAAATGGAGAGTGGAAATAATCCCTAAATGTCCAATAGCCTCCTGTTTATAGATGTGGTGCACAACACACCAATAAACGAGATTCTACGTAGACACGACTTTGTAGACTCACTAAGACGAACTTCTCTGATACCACTTCTGTCACACCCCAAATCCCATTGGAGCGGACTGGCACCCGTAGCCGAGGAGGCCCGGGAGAACCCGTTCATAACCTATACTTTCACATTAACATTACTTATGAAAATTAGAAATTTGGGCAGCACTTCGTTGTAAATAGAAGAAAATAGTACCTGTATCAACCCAGCAGACACTTATAAATATATATATGAACAGTAATTGGCCGTTAGAGCCATCACGTCTATCAACCAAACACTCCTATGGCTGTACAATATGTCTACAAAAGCCTCTACATAGATACACAACTGAGTTGGGGTCGGGATGAACTCCCGCCCACAAAAGACTTTTATACAAATACCAAAGGTACACATAGAGACGACTTGGGATGCCCCGAAACAACTGGAGCTCACCACTAACAATAGAATGTCCTGGCTCTTACTGCGGAGGTGTACGACCTGAAGTACCTGTTCCTGCAGGCATGAATGCAGGTCCCCCCGTGAGGGACGTCAGTACGAAAATATGTACTGAGTATGTAAGGCAGGGAGTATCAACATGAGATACAAAAGATCAACAGAACCCAGATACCAGTGAATAAACAGTATGAGTAGACCACACTTAAAAGAACTGATGGGATACCTGCACATTAATTTCATATCATTACTTCCCGTAATCCTTATCAATACATAACATATGTCATACAATGGCCAACTGATCAGTGGTACTAATACAATACATCAGGGACCACCCCTGGAATAGCATATATATACATAATCTTTATAATACAATGGCCAACTGATCAGTGGTACTAATACAATACATCAGGGACCACCCCTGGAATAGCATATATATACATAATCTTTATAATACAATGGCCAACTGATCAGTGGTACTAATACAATACATCAAGGACCCCCCTGGAATAGCATATATATACATAATCTTTATAATACAATGGCCAACTGATCAGTGGTACTAATATAATACATCATATCATCAATTTAAAATATAGACATTCCATTTCTTAATTCAATTAATCTTTGAGATTGGTTACTTTGTGGTCACACTTTATGGAACTTGAAACCATGATACTTCAATAGGAAAAACATGTAAATAGGTAATCAATATCATGAAAATGGAGTAGAGAATCATGGATACCTCATTAAACCATTTCGGAGTCAACAATAGTATATGGGTATTTCTTTTGACTAGCCGGACATCTTAAAAGTGAAAACAAGTTCAATTGGTAGTGTCGAAGATCATATGATGTTAGTATGTGTCATGTGTCGTAGGACAATGTTGGAAGCTTACTTGAGAGTGCCATGGGTCATTATTCATGCCGAAGAGTAGATAGAGTATGTCTTACATACCTTGATATAACCACTTCAATACAAATGACTTCCCGTACTCTTCGAACACTTATCTACAATAAGTCATTTATGGCAAACTAGCATTAGCAACCAAACCTTACCATTTAGGTATTAACTTCACCAATTAACGTCTAGGAAGTAATCCTTTAGCTTATCAATAAGAGTACTACATACATCCTCTTATACTCTTATTACATTCACATATCATGCATTTTCATGAAATATCCCTCAACATCACTCTTAGCCTTTACTTCCCTTCTTAAAACCATCCAATACCAACATGATCACTAGGCATACATAACCACTAATATAATGATATATCACCACAATTCATCCTTCATAATCCAATACAGCAACTTCCATAATTTACTACTAACAATTTATACACAACAATTCATAACTATGTTTCTAGTTATCTTCCAATATCAAGACAATACTCATAATCCTTTATCAATACTTATTCATGGATAAGAATCAAGAATAAACAATATTCATACCTTAACAATGGACTCTTGTATTTAGAATCCTCCTTACATAACCATGGGGTGCTTCTCGAAGCTTTCGAGATGGTGAACACAACTACGGAACCAATTTGAATTTTCTACGGTTGAATCTTGAGTTATTTGAGATTTTTGTTTAGAACCTAAAAGGTGTTCTTGAGAGAAAATTAGAGAGAAGGGGTATATTTTGCTGAATTTGGAGCTGAATCAGATGTTATAGACGAATTAGGGGTGAGGTGAAATGACTAAAATGCCCCTAAGAAAACAAGAAAAGTCGAAACTATCCCTCAGTTGACAAACTGACAGGATGAAGTAAAACGGATATAACTCCTTACTTAGATGTTGTATTTGGATGAAACTAGTTTCATTGGAAAGAAGACTCAAAGATCTTTCGTTTGATATATTATAGCTCACACAGTTCATTATATACAGGGAGTTATGATCGTTTGAAGTTGACCCTGAAATGCTGAAAAAAAAACTGGGCAACAGGCTTTGCGTTTTGCTACTGTTTTGAAATCCAAACGCAGCCTTATGCATTCCGAAAAATTCCAAAACTTATCCGAGATGTACTATGAGATTGCCCGATCGTAACGCAACTTGAAAATCTAAAAATCAAGGTCGGGAAGGTCGAGAAGTTGTATCCCGAAGGTTGCCAGCTAAAATGACTCGAAGTTACACTTAGAAAATTTTTTCAAGTTTTTAAGTCTAAGAGCACTCTATTAAAGGCTAATCCATGCACGACTTTTACGGGGTGTTACATTAAGTGTAGGGACGGCGATACGTAACGCCTACATTCACTTAGGCAAATCCCACATCGGTAGTGAAGGGGAACGAAGTGTGCCTTATAGGTGCATGGATACCTTCCACGTATGCGATGCGTTTTAAAACCGTGAGGAGCCGAGGCTCCAAAGCGGACAATTTCGCATGCGCCGGTGGCCTGGGTTGTTACAGTTGGTATCAGAGCCAGCGCCGGTGCCGGTGGTGGGGCAAACCTCAGCGAGGACGCTGAGTCCCTACGGGGTGTGAGTGTAGGGACGGCGATACGTAACGCCTGCATTCACTTAGGCAAATCCCACATCGGTAGTGAAGGGGAACGAAGTGTGCCTTATAGGTGCATGGATACCTTCCACGTATGCGATGCGTTTTAAAACCGTGAGGGGCCGAGGCTCCAAAGAGGACAATTTCGCATGTGCCGGTGGCCTGGGCTGTTACACTAATGCTTGCTGTCCAATCTATTTTGCGTATTGTTTGGAATATATAATGAAGTCGAGGTGGTTTTGGTGAACCTTATAAGGACTTATCTGGTATGTGGGTGTAATTGGAGGAAAAAAGGGTTAAAATAACACCCTTGTTGGATAGAGTAATAGTTGCTGCCCGGTTACTGTTTTGGGTGAAATTAAGTACCTTAAATGCGTTGATTGGTTACTAATACTAGTTTACCATATATTCTATTGTAGATAAGTAATCTAAAAGGCGATAAGTCAAGTTGGTTTAGTTTCGGAATCAAATAACCAGGTATGTAAGGCATACTCTATTTCACACTCTTTGGCATGAAATCGTACAATTGTTCCATCAAGCAATTTTCTGAGGTTATCCTATAACAAAGTGATACATAATGGCAGCACATTACCCTCCATGTATCCAATGACCTTTTTCCCACTCTCTAACGCATTAGAACATCTCAATACGTGCTTATTATTAAATCTGCGCGTCTATCTTCACTAGAAAATTTCAGGAGTTCTCCGTTTGTTCAAATAAGACCCATGTGTTATTTCAGCTCCTAAACACTTTATTTGAGTGCCAACAGCTCCCTAGCTCATTGTTGTTGCGTTAAGTGTCTATTTACATGTCTCTTATTAGTGTATTACTGGTTCAAGGTATCATAATATGATGACCACCAAGGTAACAATCTCAAAGGCTAATAAACTAAGTATTGCAATCTGTAAAATGACGAGTGGCAGCTCAGGGGCACTTGCCTAGCATGGGCCAATCTCGATACCTTTATTTGTGGGTGGCAGCTCAGGGGAATAAGCCTAGCATGGGCCGATCCCAATCTTTTTATAGGTGGCAGCTCAGGGACGTAAGCCTAGCATGGGCCGATCCTAATTTATATTTTTTTTACCACTGATCAGCTGGTCATTTGCGTTATATGGATTACAAAGATTATGAAGTAAGAAGGTAAAATGAAGAAAGAATGTAATGTACATTGTCCCACAAGTATTTATAAAGGTGGTCTACTAGTACTCCTTATACACTTGTATCGGATTTCTATTGAGCTTTTGTATCAAGTGTGTTGCTACTTTCCGCCTTACATATTCAGTATATATTTTCGTACTGATGTCCCTCACGGGGGACCTGCATTTCATGCTGCAGGCAGAGGCACTTCAGCTCATACAACTCACTAGTAGGAGCGCAGGTTATTCAGGGACTATTGGTGAGCTCCAGGTTGATTCAGGGCTTTCCGAGTCTGCTCTACATATTTTGGTATTGTACAATAAGTCTAGAGTAGGGCGGGGGTTTGTCCCGACCTTGACTAAGTCTATGTATCTTTTAGAGGCTTTGTAGACTAATGTAAGTTATGGTAGTGTCCTGATTTTAGACATGGTGGCCCCACCGGCCAAGTGTTGTACATATCAGTTTTGGGAGTGTATGTGTACTCAATTTCATCGATGCATAATATTATGTCGTCAGAACATTTGGTTGTTACAGTTACATGCATGGGAAGTATAAGGTTATGAATTGGTTCTCTCGGGCCTTTACGGCTACGGGTGCCTGTCCGCCCCAATAGGATTTGAGGCGTGACAATTACCATGCTAATAGTGACCGAAGAACATGTTATTTAAGAATAATCTAGTATATAGTAATCTAAAATGATCATATTTTGTTATGTGTATGATTGAAGGGAATATTTTGAAAAAAACATCATATGAAAAATGAATACTTATTTATCTGACAAAATGATAGATAAATTTAAAATACTTGTTTTGTATGTACTTAAGGATATAGAAATTGTAGATATAAGAAAAATCATATTGGAAAAAATATTTGATAAATATTTTATGACTAGAATAAATTAGATACCTCACCTACCTACTTATTCTTACAAATACTTACATACCAAACCTACACATCAACAATGATATATTATGTATATTTAGAATATTGAAAAATGGATATTAAAAATATACAATCAATAGAAAAACTAATGAAAACAAATTTAGAAAAATATATAGAAACTAAAGATATAAGATATATAGAATTCCTTGATGAAAATATAGAGAAATTATTAAGATTAAAACGCACAACTAATAAATACTATGATAAAGCATTTAATTACTAGAATTCAATTTCAAGTTATGCAAGTTATTCGTAAAACCTTAGCATAATATGAATAATATAAGAAGATATATATCTGATGAAACTAAGATACTTGTTTTATATATCATAAAAGATTTAGAATTAGAAGATATAAAGAAAGTAATATGGGAAAAAATATTTAGTTATGAAGATGACTTACTAAGTATTAATTGAATAGAAGAAGAATTAGAAAATATAGATTTTTTTTGGTAGAAATAATTCAGATAGTTATTATTCAGATGGATATTATACAAATTAAGAATGCTAGAATATATTCAAAGAGTTAGAGAAAAACAAAGTTGGCTATACGAATAAATTAATTATAGAAACCAGCTTAGAAGAGGAAGAGAACAACTAAAAGAAAGATTAATTTGGATAGATAAAACTATAAAACAACTAGAATTAAAAGACAATTTAGAATATGATTTAGACATGAAATTATTCAGAGACGAAAAATACAGGATAATTAACGAAAGAGATAACCTAGAATTTAATATCAGATATAGTACAATTAGAATAAATTATTACAAAGAAATTTGCAGTATCACAACTAATTTAGAATAAAATGATAGACTATGAGGATTTAAAATATTGAAGACAAGATATTGAAGAAATAAGATTAACAGAAATACTCATGAAAGAGAATTTAATTGAATATTTTAGAATAAAAAATATAGAATATTTAGAATACCTCCAAAATAATATACAAGAATTACAAAGACTAAGAGAAAAAACTAAAGAATATTACAGTAAAGTATTTAATCAACTACCATCTAATCACCCCCCAAGATATAAACATTAATAAAATTGATTAAATGTTTTACTGTAATATTCTTTAGTTTTTTCTGTTAGTCTTTGTAATTCTTGTATATTATTTTGGAGGTATTCTAAATATTCTATATCTTTTGTTTCAAAATATTCAATTAAATTATCTTTCATCAGTATTTCTATTAATCTTATTTCTTCCATATTTTATTTCCAGTATTTTAAATACTCGTAGTCTATCATTTTATTCTAAAGTAGTTGCTTTTTTACTAATTTCTATGTTATATTCTATTCTGATTGTACTATAATTTATTTCTGAATTAAGGTTATTAATACTATTAATTATCTTTCCTTCTTCTTCTCTTAATGAGTTTTGTATGTTATATAAACTATTATGTGTACTTTTTTCTAAATTTGCTAAGGTTTCTTTTATCCATATTAATTTTTCTTTTAGATTTTTTAGTATTTCTTTGAGCCGGTTTCTATAATTAATTTCTTCGTATAGGTCACTTTGGTTTTCTCTAATTTTTCTAATATATTCTAACATTTCTAATCTATATAATATCCATCTGAGTAACAACTATCTAAATATGAGCAGTAGCTTTCATTATATAGGTGTAAGTTTTCTATAGAACTTAATAAATCTTCATTAAAATAAAATACCTCTTCGTATATATTTTTTCTTATATCTACTATTTCTATATCTTTAAGTACATACAAAGTAAGTATTTTAAATTTATCTATTATTTCGTCAGATAAATAGGTAGTCATGCTTTTTCATATGATGCTATTTTTAAAATATTCCCTTCAATCATATACATAATAAAATATGATCATTTTAGATTACTATATACTAGATTACTCTTAAATAACATGTTCTTCGATCATTATTAACATGGTAATCTGGATTTTTTTTCCTTTAAACAGCGCCTCTACTCTGGCTACTTCCCTATCACGACTTTCTTGCCTCACCGGTTTCACCTTTAGGATGACATAATTATTAGGGATTTTTCATCTTTTCCACTTTGCTAATAAACTTCTTAACATGTTATTTTTTTAATAATTCTACTATAAAGTAACTAACATGAACTTATTTTATCATATCATGATTGTTAGGAATTTATGAATTTAGCTATTCATAATCATAAATAAATATACCTGTTCTGGTAGATTTGATAATTCTGGGCTTTGTTCATCCATAACTTTTGCTTTGAAATATATCTGTTTTTTATTAAATATTCAAAAGTTTTTTGTTTATAAAGGCGGAGGCTTGCTTTCAACATATGAAAGTCTTTCCTCTAACTGAGCAAATTCTCTGCTATTTATAACCTAAGAATGAAAACGCGCTTACTATTTTACTTTACACCTGTCCTAATATAAATTTACACGTTTCCTATATACATTTGTCCTAAAAAAGCCAATAATGGCAAGTACTAAAAGATAATAAATGAATAAAAGAAAAGTCAAAAAGTCTACCCTAGAAATAGTAAAGCTATTAAATGTTTACATGATTCACGTATCTTATTTTTCACAAAGTTAGCTTTTTCTCCATATGTCGCTTTCTTCCTTTAATATTTTTGTCTCCTTGTCTTTCTATTATTGCTCCATTGATTTTTATCTTCTAGCTTGCGTCCTTATCTTCTTGGTTGATTTTTTCTTTGTATTTTAACTGGACTTCTGGGATAATATTATCTCCTCCATTACATCTCAAACATTGATGGTCTGGATATTTGTGTCCAATTATCTTGTAATATCTTGGTTCTTGGATATTTGTAACTCTGGGGTTAAGGTTTAGAAAAATTTGTACTTTATAGATATTTTCTATATATCCTCGGGCTATATGGTTATAATCTTTTTTATCTTGGTTCAAGCTATCTCGATATGTGGTAATTTGTGGGGGTATGTACAAGGGGTCTTTTTGTGCTTTTGGTATAAATGGTTTTTCAAATATCTTATTCATGTTTATGTTCTGGTATCTTTGTCCACTAACTCCTTTTCTTGTACCTGCAATTGTAGATTGATAAACGTTATAAGTTTTATGGAGTGTCCCAACGTCTTCTTTTAGCTCTAGAATTTTAATGTCTTCCGATCGGCATAGCTCTGCACACTGCTGAGTTAGCTGATTCATAGCTTTAGACTTCAATTTAACTTCATTAGTCTTTAGCTTTTCTATTTCATTACTCATACTGTCCACTTTTATTGAAAGCGTAGTTAGGGTTTTGAGTATTTTTTCTAAAGCATCATCTTCTATTATATCAGTCTGTGTAGCTTTGTCTTGATATGTAATCTGCAGTAACATTTTTGTTAGTACTAATTACTTTAATTGTAAATGTAAAATTTAATATATTTAATACTAGTCTCTGAATCTCTTTTGTTGTAACTGAATTTTGTATTTTATTTGTTAACCAACAACGTACCTGTGTATTATCTGTCCGTACAATAAATTTGTTATATACAATATATGGGTCAAATGCTAATAAACATTCATATAATGAACATAATTCTTTTCTATTTATTTTCCATTTTATTTTTGTTTCATTAAACGTACCTTAATAGTATCTACAATGATGTTCTAATTTTCTTCTTCATATCTATATTTAAGTATTCCTCCTTAACTATATTCACTAGCATCTGCTTCTACTATATATATAAATTTTTTATTTTCGTCTGGAAATTGTAGTTTTGATAACTCTTTACAAAGTATTTTTATTTTTTCAACTTTTTTTTATCTTCTTCGTTGTAATTATATTCTATATCCTTTTTTAATTTTTTCTGTAAAGGCTTTAGATTTTCTGCTAATTTTGGTATATATTCTCTTACTTAGTTTACTAATCCTAAAAATGATTGTAATTTCTTTTTTGTTTCTAATTCTTCTTTTGATTATTTTTTGTATTATATGTTGTTGCATTTTTACTCCACTTTTATCTATTTGTATTCCTAAAACCTCTATCTGAATTTTCATAATTTCGGCTTTCTTTTCACTTGAACTTATTCTCGATTTTTCTATTATATCTATAAATTGTTCTAATAATTTTAAATGTTCCTCTTTAGTTTTTGTATATAGCAGTATATCATTTATGTATACTATACAATTAGGTAATTGTTTAAAATAACTATCCATAAAATGTTGATATCTACCTGGTGCATTTTTATATCCAAATGGTAATTTGTTCCATTCATAAAATCCTTGTGGTACCATAAATGCGGTTAATTCCTTAGAATTTTCATCTAACTTTAAGTGGTAAAATCCTGATTTACAATCAAATTTACTAAAATAATAATATCCTTGTATTTTTCTTATTTTTAATATCTTATTAGGTATTGGACAATTATATGTCATAGTATTTGCATTTAGGTTTCTATAATCATAACCATTTTACTTTTTCCTCTTTTTTGTTCACTATGTTTATTTATTATAAATACTGGACTATTGTGTTTACTATTACTTTTTTGTATATATTGTTTTTCTAATAATTCATCTATATGCATTTTAAATTCTTTTAAGTCGTCAAAATTATATGTTGATGCTTTTTGAGTTATTATTCTACTTTTATCTGTTAATTCAATTTTTATAGTAGTTTTATGTTTTTCCCATCCTTTTAATGGATTTTCACTATATAATTGTCTTAATTTTTTCTTTGTTATTTCTACCTTATCAATTGAAAATATAGTTATTTCTTTTTTATTTATCGAAAAATCCAACTAGTTCTACTATGTCTTATGTATTTTTTATATTTTCTAACTTTTGTGTAATTTTTTCACTTCCTTCTATCCAATCAGTTTTTTTCTTATTTTATTAATAACTCTTTTTGCCCTTACTTTTTATTTACATGGTGTTGTAAAACACCAATCTGTTTTAGTTATTATATGTGGGTATAATTTATCTAAAAATGACATTCTAAAAGCATATCTTTTGATGTTAGTTCATAATTATAGATTTCTTCTATTGTTATTGTTTTATCCCATCTCTGTATTTTTAAATTTTTAGCTTTATATGTGATTAAGATTCCTTTATTATTAAATCTTTTGACTACTATTGGTGTTTTTAATTTATCCCATTTACTTTATGGTAAACAGTTGTATCTACATAAGTTTATTTCTGCTCCTGTATCTATCATAGGTGTATAATACCTATTATAATATCCTTCTACTATTATTTTTACAAGTACATATATTTTCATATCATGTTAAAGCTCTTTTTATGAATAATCTTTTTTTATTATATGTTATAGATAATTATGTATGTTCTAGATTGTATGGTTTTACTTGTTCTAACCATTTTACTCCTAATATTATGTCTGCTTTTTGCATTTCTTCATTTATTTCAAATTCTATTTTATTTTTTTGACTCCTATTATTATTGATTTTTCAGCTATATCTTTAATGTTTATTAGGCTCCTTGGTAGATCTGGGCATATATTACTATTAGATTTTATTTCTTCACTTTTTACTAGATATTTTGCTATATAATTTTCTTCTTGTCCTGTGTTTAAGAGTATTAAATATTCTTTTTCATTTATTATTCCTGTTAAATAATATTGATTTAAATTAACTGTTGAAGTTGTTTCATAACTTGTTCTTTTTTATGAGCTTGATGATTCTGATTTTTCATGAGCTATTCTTTTTGTTGTACTTACTCTATTATTTATTATTTCTAAATCTTCTTCAATATCTATGTCTTTGTAACTATAATCATTATTATCAATTATTTTTATAAATTGTTCGAAAGGACTTTCTATTTGTGTTTTATTAATTTTATTTTTTCCCGTTATTTTATGTTTTGTTGTTAATACATATAGATTTTTACATCTTGCTGTAAATATTTTACTTCCTGGGGTTAGTTCTATTCCTAATATTTTTTAATATAATACTAATGATTTATCTATTATTTTATCTGTTATTGCTACTGAATAATTCACACTTATTATAAATTTAAATTTTTGGTATATTAAATTTCCTTTTATGGCTGTTATTATACCTTTTTCTATAGGTTTTATAATTCTATCATCTGCTAAATATAATTTTATTGGTGTATCTATTCCTTCTCTAAAACATGTTTTATTAATATCTCTGTTCCTCTAAGGTGTACATATTTTATTAGGTCTTTACTTTTTATATCGTTTATTTCTTTATTAATTATTCTTTTTGTTACTAGTGGTATACTAGCTCTTTGTTTTGCATATCTACAGTCTATTACATGTTCTTTTGGCTTACTATGTAGTATTCTTCTTTATTTTTTTTACTAAACATATTTTTTATTGTTGGTGTATTAAATACTTTTTCTACACTTAAGTCTAACTCTTTTCCTTTTATTTCGTCAAATATATTACTGTCAAATATTATTTTTTGATCTGTTCCTTCTTCATTTAAATATTCTTCCTTTGTTATTATTTTTATATCTTCTTTAGTTATTTGGTTCATTTTTATATCTTCTTCAGTCATTTGATTCATTTAATTCACTATCTATTTTATTATCTGTTTCATTCTCCGAAATTTCATATATACTATCTTCACTTTCTAATTCATAATCTATATAATCTATTTGCATATATTCTGTATTTTCTATTTTTATTTCTGATATTTATTTCTTTTTTGACTTTTTTTGTTAGTTTACAATCTTTAGCTAAATGTCCTAGTTTTTATAACAAGTACATTCTTTTATAGATTTCTTTTTTCCATATGGTCTTTTATGTTTATAATTTTTTTACATAATATCTTTTTCTTGGTTTCTTATATTTATATTTTAATTTTTTGTATTTCTTATATTTCTTATGTCTTTTTCTTTTCTTATAATATCTTTCTTCACATCCAAATTGAGGTGCTATTTTGTCTTTGCAACATGCTAAATTTCTTATAAATGTTTTTTCCATTTTCATTTTTTCTCTATATTTTTCACATAGATTTCTATACCATTATTGTAAAAATTTTATTCTTGCTCCTAGGATTCTACTATTTTTGCTTCATCCCAACTCTTTATTATTTTTGAACTAAATGATTCAGGTAATTTACTAAAATATAATCTTCTTTTTTCTTTACTTTCTTCAATATTATAAGTTCCTTGATAATAATATTCTTTAAATGCGCATGTATACTCATCTATATAGCACATATTACATATTGCTAGTTTTAACATTAAATTTCTATTTATATCTTTTTCTTTATTTTGCTCTTCTTCTTCTGTTGTTACACTACTAAATTTATCTCTTATAGCTATTTCATATTTTTTCAATATTTCTGTTGGTAGTATTTTAGTAGTTGTTGATGTTCCTTCTATTTTATTATCAGATCTTAGTACTTTTTTACTTGCTTCGGCTAGGTTTAAGAACCATAATTTTACTGTTCCTATTAGTGTCTTTTCTATATATTCTGGTGTGTTTGTTGTATCTATTTTATTATCTAATAATTGTTTTGACATGTATCCTACCCATAATTGTATTATTTTATTTGTGTCTATTACACAGTCTAAATCCAGAAAGTTGTAATTAATTATTTGTTTTGGTGTCCATTTATTATATTCATCCTTTGGATTATATCTTTTAAACTTACTTTTGTAATTATATGTTGGTTTTCTTATTTCTGATGTACTGGATATTATATTTTTATCTAGAGTATTTACTTCTGTATTTATTAGTTCTAGATTTTTTTTATTAATTACTTCTTGTTTTTTCATTAATTTCTAGTTTTTCTATGTTTTCTAGAATTTCTGTATATGTTTCACTATCTTCCGAATCATAATTATCTGTTTCTTCAGCATCTATTGTATTTATTTCTAATTCACTGGTTTCTGGTTCTTTATTTTTTATTTCTAATTTTTCTTTAAATTGATTTAACTCAACTAATAATTTGTGATCTTTATCTTTTTCTTCTTTTTCTTTCTGTCTTTTTTCATAAAAATCTTTTAGCATTTGTAGTTCTTTGTCTAATTCATCAATCCTACTATTTTTAGTTTCTTCTATTTTTCGTATTTATTCTGTGGTTTGTTGTTTTATTTTATCTATTTCCTTTTTTCTGTCTATCTCTTCGTTTTCTCTTTCTATTCTTACCATGGCTGACAACTTATCTTCTAATTTTAATTCTTCTTTTTCTAACATTAAATATAAATGTTTTCCTATTTTCTTATATCTTCTTCCTAAATTAGAGAATACTATTTTTTATTTTTGATCTATCGTGATTTTCATATGTTTTTTTATAAATTCTTCTTTGTTCATTTTATTTAAATGTATATAGGTTATGTTGATATATATATATTTTAGACTATCTATTGTTGATTCTGAATTTGATATTTCTCCCTTTTGTGCATTTATTCAATTTTTACTAACTCCGGCAATTATGTTATGCTGTAGTCTTTCTATTCTTATTTTTAATTCTTTACGTTTTTCATATATTATTTCTTTTAATTCTTTATATTTTTGTAATTTCTGTACTTTATTCATCTAAACAATATTTATAATATTTTGGCGGATATCTAAATTTAATTTTATCATAATTAATAAATTAATCAAATAAATTCAAATAACATCTTAAACTGATGAGAAGCCTATTCAGTCACCCCTATCCTAAGCACAAACAACCCTGAAGCTTTCAATTATGTCATCAAAAAGATACTAACCATTATTCATAGGCTTAAATCCAATAAGAATTTGACGAATCAAACATAAAGGCTTTTGGAATAAAAAGTCGATCATGTCCTATAAAAGTTACATAAGGGGATGCCCTATCCATATTCTATAGCTGAATAATTATTAACTGAGTAATCCTTTGACTAATCCCTTTCTAGGGAACTAATAAGGTAAAACAAAGGGTAACACAAATATATCAAAAATTGTTAAAGGGAGATGATTGCCTATCCCTATTCTGTAGCAGAACAATTATTAACTTTTAACTGAGTAATCTTTTGACTAATCCCTAAGGTAAGACAAAGGGTAACACAAATACATCAAAAATTGTAAAAAGGAGATGAATCTCTCATACCTTTTCCTCTGTATAACAACTAGAGATCTAAAAGATTAGATTCATCAGGCCATCTTAAAGTCCATGTACAACATCAATGTGACTAGTGACTTTAAGCTAAGAAATATGTATTTAGCAAAAATAGAGTTTGGTCTCGGGCCAAATATGAGGTTGCCTTTAATTGGTATGATCTATATAACATCGAGAAGAGTGCGAATAGGAAGTAACTCCTTATGAATTGACGCGGTCGCATGATCTAAATAATGAAATAAGGTCTTCTTAAATGTCCAAGTAGCCCTTCTATTAAAAATATGGTGCACAACTCATCCATAAGTGATGATCTGCTAGGCAAAGCTTCATAGACTCCCTGGGATATATGAACCTAAGGCTTTAATACCATGTTTTTTATGCTCTAGACCAAAAGGGTTGGACAAGGATCCATTTGAACACTTGCTATATAAATGACCTGTATTAAGTGAATTCACCACTATTCATAAGATAATTACAAGAGTGGTACATAAGTAGCACCAATCAAATAGACACGCAAATATAGAGTACAACTAAAATTTTGATTACATATGATAACTTTACCTTGTCTATGAATCCTCTAATAGAATTTGTTACTATACTATAGCAGATGGTCGGGGCAAGACTCGACATCCAAAATCTATGACTATAAATATGACATAAATAGTTCTATACATTTATTAGATCTAGAAAAGATAAGAGATCACCAACAACTTTGTTAAATTGAAACAAGTACCTAACATAGAAGTTAGCAATGTGGTTTACCTGTTCCTATATATACAAAAATGTGGCACCCCCAAATATAGGAACGACAATAAATATAAAACATGTACTAATATGTAAAATAGACTGAATAATATAAAGACATATAATGATGATCAACGATTCAAATAAAAAATGAGCAACTACAGACAACTGAATGTTGGAACTCTAGAATAAGTGACAAAGACAACATAAAACTGTAACCAATGCATTTTCTTAATTAAGTCTCCATATAACATCTGTCGTGTAATTCATCATTATGGAATACCTAGCAATTTTCATAGATGATGTCCTATGCCTACTTTTGATACACAATCATATGATAGCCTACCAAAGGAGATCTATGTCAAGTTTACGACATGGGTTGCCCAAACACACATGAATTCTATTTTATACATATAACTCTAATCATGATCTTATACAGGGTATAACCCCAAGGCTTCATTGTAAGGGTCTGCCTGTAGTCCATATTGACATATATTGGCTCAAGATAAGAGAACCAACGCATGATGTTCTAGTTGACCCAAATGCAAATGATGCCTCAAAGTTGTTTACACTATAATGTTTGGGCTTACTATAATGGTATGGTCTCCACCTTGTGCAGAAGATTACGTCGCGTATGTCTGCTAAGTAAAACTTAATATCCCCTTGATAATGACAAACTTTTATCATACAATGCCTTATAGGACTATACAAGAAAATTTTAGTGATGACTATCTAGCCATTTAGGTAGTACTTTCCATATACAGCTAACTTCTTTAATGAGATATATTTATTTAATGCTAGTACTTTAATTATACCAGCTTATAATACGACACTATATGATCAAATATATCAGTGTGACTATGCTATGGACATTTAAGCTACATATTCCACATGACTTTTAAGAATTTATAATGAATATGAACACGGTTCTGTATACCTTTATAGATACTAAACTTGACAAGAGTAGTATGAGTACTTTGAATTTAGCAAATAGACATAGGAAGTGTGACAAAAGTAATTTCAAATGGACCCTACATATAGACATGTTGAACACTTATTCACATTTATAAGATATGAAAAATATAAAGTATGACTTGTAAGTTTTTCAAGTAAAAGCATTTACGGCCATGCAAAATATTATGAGTACTTGACTCAAAAGAGTAATATGATTAGTGTATAGAGTGCAAAAATAAGAAAGTTTAAGTGGAATGAGCACATAGATACTTTTATTATATTAGACATGTAGTCATGTGTTCGAAACATAGAAAGGAAAGACTTTATTCACATATATCAAGTAAACAATGTTGACTCTTTTAGGAGAAACAAGTGATATACGATTGTGCCTTAATGGTAGAGGAGGTTTAAGCTTTACATAGCTTAGTGATTTCTAATTAGTGGTAGTATTAATTGTCTTGAACAACTCAGTATATAGTGGTGTAATCTTTACATGACTAACTATGAGGTTCCACCCTACAATTTGCGAGCAAACAATTCAACACCCTTAACTATATACAATACGTATATATCATAAATAACCTGTAGGTTCATATACCAAGTTATTCCAATACTCTTTACTTATGTCCAAAACTAATAAAATCCTTTAACAATTATTCATGTAAAATCATTTAATTTTTCCGACTTATGTAATTCAATATCAAATTTGACAAATTGATAGGAATTCCCAAAAATTCCTTTTTTATTACAATTCCTTCTTTTTTAAGAACCCTATATATCAAAATCCACTACAAGAGCTAGAGACAAGATTCAAATTAAATATCCCTATATAATTATCCATAATCCTATTCGAATAAAGGTTAAAGAGTTTATCTTTTGGACTTCAAATCCTCAATGTTAATTCTTGATGGACCTTTCAAAATTCTTGAATGAAGACTTCTAGTAGTCAAAATTTTTGGATCCTTTATATATCACACCTATATAAATTATTGATACTCAAAACCTTAATCTTCCCATGAATTTACTGAAGAAGGAAAGCATGGAGTACTACAGTTGGTTCTCATTTCAACAAAACTAACTTTCCAACTAAATATTGAATTCTCTTTCTTTCTGTCTAACCAGAACATATGCTAGTTTTCACCCAAAACCAAACATAATACATCCCTTTAATTTTCTTTCTGCCTTTTGCTAATTCACTTACTCAACATGCTCGGAAAAAAATCAAGTGTCCCTACTCTCCATATATGGTGAAATTAAATAAAGTAATTACTCACTTATCTTTTTTCTAATCATCAACAACCATACAAATTCCACCATAAATATATTTACATACATTATATTTTTTCTTAAAATATGCATATCACGTAACTCTTTATAGATTCAAGGATATACTTTATTAAAGTATTTAACTTAAATTCAAAATTATTCGCGGTGCTACAATCTCCAACACTTTGGATCACTTTTTCGACAAATGATATTTTGTAGCTTACCTTTCATTCCTTAACTTTTCATGGACATGCATAATATTATTTAATATACGTCCATCTAATTTTACCCCTATCACAATGCCTCAAAATTTGGCTAACTTTCCAGATTTTCAAAAAACTTTAGCAAAATTTCCTCTGTGAATAGGCCTATAGAGAACATGTTAGATATCCAAAATAAATATAAATATGCTCCACATAGCATTACGGCAGATACCACACTCACTAGATAATACACAAGGCTTTATTTAGTGTTATACTCAATTAAAGTTTACAGCAAATATAAATCTTCTACAAAGCCTTGAATTTTAACACTAAGCTATAGTACATACTATCAAAGATGGGGAATTCATGAGTCTATGTTGGGAGTGTGCTTTTGAGATCCTAGATTGGATTATGTAAACCAACTGAAGTTGGCATACTTGAGAGAAAGTCAAACCCGTAGGTACTTGTGCAATTAGAGAACCTACTGAACATGAGCACTAGATGAGGCAGTCGCTCAAGAGGTAGCACAATTAATGACTAATATTTGATTTCTTTCTAATAAATTTGCAGTAACTAGAACCAAAAAAATGAATATGGTGGATACATAAAGTAAGGCACCTAGGTATGAAGATTCATACTCTTAGGAGGAGGCAATGTATCTTAATAGAGAGGTAACAGGTTTCTGGGCCAAAAGATAAGGGTCTAAAAAGACAATAGGAGATTGAGGAAAGGGAACCAAGGTTAGAACTACTACAAAGATAACAACTGCAACAAGTATGGGTACAAAGATATGAGTAGGGATTGTGTTCGTAATTAGAGAAGAAACGACAACTATAATGATAGGAGTGTATTTTATGTTCGACTTTGGAATTATGATATGGATTTGATCAATTCAAGGATGGAGGACATATTTGTAAAGGTTGTAAAAGGTCTAGAGAAAATAGAAGTCTACCTTATGAAGATTAAGCGAGATATTTTGGGTATGAATCAAAAAGTTGAATCACATTCTACCACCATCAAGAAGCATGTGCAACAGTTTGGTCAGATATTTAGCATTGAATAAGAATCAACAAGGTACACTCTAAAGAAATACCATCCAAAACCCAAAGAGTGATGGTCATTTCTTGTCTATTACTACTTGGAGTGGTAAAATAACCACTGATCCTCCTATGCCCATGATATTTTATGATATGGCATAACCAGTAGTTATAGATATTGAGAAAGTTTCCAGCTCTAAAGAAGTAATGGTTAATGAGAATTCACCTAAAAATACTTATGTCAATGATCATGAGTCCAAGGAAAGAAAAGGCAAGGAAGTCCTAGAATTATTGATTCCTATTCTAAGACCTCTTTATCAATTTTTGCAAAGATTAAAAAAGAAAATCGAAGAGGGAAAGTACCAAAAGTTTATTTCTATGCTAAAAGAGTTGATGATGAATATCCTTTTAGTTTAGGCACTTGACCAAGTGCAAGGTTACACAAGGTTTATAAAGGATTTGCTGACTAAGGAGTGGAAAATGAGTTTTGAGCCTATGGAAAAGGTGCACCATTGTAGTGCAACAGTCTATAGATCTTTGGTTGAGAAAAAGAAATACCCAGAAGCATTCACGATTTGATGAACTATTGGGTGTTTCAACTTTGCAAATGTTTTGTGTGATTTAGGTGTTATCATTAACTTAATGCCGCTAATAATTTAGAAATATTTGGGGTTAGAGGAACCCATACAAACTTTGATGAGACTTCTCATGGTAGACTATACTGTAAAAAATTAGTAGAAATCTTGTGTTATGTTCTAGTGAGGGTTGCATCCTTCATCTTTCCAGTTGTATTTGTCATCCTTGATATTAAGGTTTACTTTCAGGTTCCCAATATCATAGGAAGGCCTTTCCTTGCTTTTGGATATGCGTTAGTTGATATAGAGACTTAGCTGATGAGGTTTTATTTTAATAATGAATAGGTTACTTTTAATGTATGCTAGTCTATGAAACAACCAAAGGATATGCTTGTGATATTTGTAATAGATATATTTGATGAGGATGATTCGGTAGCTTCTATTGAAGAAAGACTTATTATTGAGGCCCTTACAGAAGTTTTTGTGAATTTTGAGGGTGACGACATTATGATTATGATAAGATGGAGAGCACAATTGAGGGTAGGTGTTCATACAATTATACACCAAAGAAGCTAGACTCAATTTAAAGAACAAAATGACCCAACCAGTTCAGCCTCCTATTAAGGAGCCTCTAGTTTTGGAGCTAAAAGTTCTTCCATCCCATCTATGTTATGAATCTTTGGAGACAACAACATATTGTCGGATATTATTGTAGTAAAATTTGTATATTGACAAGTAGAGGCTTTAGTTTTTGTGTTAAAGAGGTTTAAGAGGGCTATTGGGTGGTCCATTACTTACATCATTGGAATTTTTTCCAAAGTTTTTACACAAAATCCAACTTGAGCCACACTATATGCCTCGTATTAAGCCTCAACGGAAGTTTAACCCACCTATAGAAGAGGTATTAAATGATGAAATCATCAAGTTGTTGGATATAAGTGTGGTTTATCAAATTTCAAATTGCAAATGGGTAAGTCTGGTCTAATATATGCCCAAAAAGGGCGAATCACTGTGGTTCCTAATGAGAAGAATGATATTTTCTTCAATGAGGCCAGTCATGGGTTGGTGTGTGTGCATAAACTATAGAATTCTAAATTTATGGATTAAGAAGGATTACTCTTCTATGACCTTCATGGATCAGATATTAGAATGACTTATTGGTAGAGGTTAGTATTATTTTCTTTATGGTTATTTGAGTTATAATCAGATTTCTATTGATCCTGAGGACCAAGAAAAGAACACATTTACTTTTCCATATGGAATGTTGCATTCAAGAGGATTTATTTTGGTTTGTGTAATGCACCCATAATTTTTTAGCGTTTAATGATGACTAAATTTTATAACATAGTTGAGGATACTATTGAGGTGTTCATGAACAACCTCTTGATTATTGCTAACTCTTTTGATGATTGATTGGCACATCTCACCAATGTTCTAAGGAAATGTGAGAAATTTAACAAGGTTTTAAATTTATAGAAATGTCACTTCATTGTTAAGAAGAAATAGTGCTTGGTCACAAGATTTTAAAGAAAGGAATAACAGTTGAAAAGATAAAGATTATTCCACTGAGAAGTTGCCTCCACTAATTTCTGTAAAGGGTATTAATAGCTTTTTGGGGCATGCAAGATTCTATACAAGATTCATTAAGGAATTCTCTAAGATTTCCAATCCATTGTCTAAGCTATTGCAGAAACAAGTGAAATTTTGTATTTGATGATGCTTGTCTAAAAGCCTTTGATTTCCTGAAAGAGAAGTTGATTTCATTCTCTATTATTGTGTCCACCAATTGGTCTATGTTATTTGTGATTATATGTAATTCTAGTGGCGTGACACTAGGTGCAATCTTGGGCCAAAGGTATGGGAAGATCTTAAATCCCATCTACTATGCTAGCAAAGCGCTTAACCTACTTAAAAAAATTATACCATGATCAAATAAGAGTTTTTTACTTTGGTGTTTGCTTATGAGAAATTTTGGTCTTATTTGCTTGGCACAAAAGTCATTGTGCATACTGACCTCACAACTCATAGCTACCTTATAGAAAAGAAGGATGCGGAGCCGAGTTTTTTTCTTTAGGTACTACTATTAGAAGAATTTGACTTTGAGGTTAAGGACTGAAAGAGGACTGAGAATCAAGTGTCCTACCACCTATCGCGACTAGAGGAAGTAGTTATTCTAAAACTAAAGAACGATCTTGAGTTGATGACAAATTTTTGGATGAGTAGGTTTTAGCCACATCACAAGATTATATTTCCATGGTTCACAGATTTTGCAAATTATTTTGTGAGTTAAATGGTTCCTAAAGACATGTCATTTCAATAAACATAAGAAATTTATGCATAATATGAAGAAGTTCGTTTGGGTGAGCCATATTTTCTTCAAAGTTGTGCTAATGGAGTAGTGTGGAGATGCATTCCTGAAATTGAGATGATGAGTATCTTAGAGGATTTCATTCTTCTCCAGTTGGGGATCATCATAGTGGTGCACTGACTGCACATAAGATATTGCAATATGGATACTATTGGCCCTCAATTTACAAAGATGCACCACAACTATATGACAAGTCATGTGACCAATGCTTAAGGCAATGAAATATCTCATGAGGGCAAGAGCTTCCATTGACCACCATTTTGGAGCTTGAGTTGTGTGATGTATAGGGCATTGAATTTATGGGCCATTTTATGAGTTTGAATGGTATGGAGTATATCTTAGTGGCTATTTAATATGTTTTGAAATAGGTGGAGGCTGTAGCGCTTCCAAACAATGAAGGGAAAAGTCTTACTGTATTCTTAAAAAAGAACATATTCTAAAAAATTTGGGACTCCTAGGGTTATAATTAGTGATGGAGGCTCACATTTTTGCAATAAGCTATTCAAATCCTTGCTTGAGAAATATGGTGTGAAACATAAAGTGGCAACGCCTTACTATCCTCAAACAAGTATGCAAGTTGAGGTCTCAAATATTGAGATAAAGTCCATCTTGGAAAAAATTGTGAATGCCAATTAGATAAATTGGGTGAGAAGATAAGATAAAGAACTATAGGCCTACTGGAACACATTTAAGACCTCTATTGGTACGCTCCTATATCATCTTGTGTCTCGTAAAGCATGGCATTTTAACATAACCCGACTGGGGGCCTTGTCTTAATGGGCGTCCCAGGTCCAGCCGAGATCAGAGACCACCTGCGTTACCCAACCAAACCTCCAGCAGCCTAGCCTGAGTTGGCTGAATTTCGAGCATATAACGAGATAGTGTAATAGATCACATGAACACTCTAGTATAGGATAAAAACCGTGACCATCCCAACCGAGTCCAACAATCCCACACCAACTGCCCAACCGTACCAAACCATTCCAAAGGCCATAAGCTAGTCCATAACCAAATAAATTCCAATAAATGATATAATTAATCCCAAAATAAAATATGTTGGAACAACCAACAATCCCTCGACTGGTGTCAGTCCAAATGTCAATACCAATACTGAGGCTGACATCAATACCGATCCCTCCCATTCCAACCCAAAACAGTACCACAACCCTCTAACCAAAAAAGTAATAAAATTTAGTTGGGACATGCCCATAACCATGGACAAAACCAGTATCCAAAATAAAATTAAAGTGCCTAGAAATATCCATAACATGAAATGGAGCCTTCCGTAAGGATGAAAGCTCACCATTTTAGTACAAATGTTGATCCCAGAGTCAATCACTATGTAGGGGGAGTAGAACGGTCGGTTCCAGCATAGTATGGGTATACAACCATAAGTAGATGGGTTAGCGGGTAAATGCTAGCATGATCTCAGGATAAGAATAAAATAATGCCACTTATAAAGTCGAGTGAAACCGTCCATATGCACACAACTATACACATATATATTACCATGCCGGGAAAGGGAACGAGGTTTGGTATGCATTTAAAACCTTTACCTGGGTTTTGTAGATTTGTCGTCCTAAACTACCCGTGGGCTATATGGGTTCAACTCCCCCTGCTGAAAGGGTCCCAGTACATGTAGCCGCATGACCAGGGAAGAAAACTTGGGATGGCTAGTACATTCTACAAAATATAGTGTGACATTATGCACACGGTCACCAAGACCAACATCACATCGGCAAATATGAGTTTCCAATTTTGGTCCTCCCGGGACGTCAACCTTCTATGGCTTTTCCACACACTCACCATTATTGCCCAATTAAACCCATTGCCAACCAACCAATAAATCTATTTACATTTATTAACCAAGGCCATTTAGTGGTGGTATTGTCATACCGACCATACTTGCAAGTACTATCCATAGACAACCATATATAGGTTTAAGGGGACTTCTAAGTGCCCTTCCATTTACCATATTAAGCCATTTGGGGGATTCCAAGTACCCCACAAGAATAACCATTTATCCATTTACCTTTCCAAGATACTTAAACCATGCATAATTCCTTTATCAAGTTTTAAAACAAGCAAGAGTTCCATTAAAAATACTTAATGGAATGAAAACATTTTTATAAGTATTTTGTCAAACACATTGGGTGCATAATATAACCAAAACCAATTCCAATTACTATCAAACCATGCCCATGAAATCCAATTATCCAAAACCACCATTAATTCATATAAAGCATAATTAAAACCATGGAAACCAACCATTTAATATCAAAACCACCAATTCATATTTGAAAACCAAAATTTTATAATCAATGAAGTCATGGAGACATTAATAAAAACGATTCTTCTAGTTAGAATTAACAATGAGGGAAGAGAACATGCCTTAAACCAAGATGATGATGGAAATAAATCACCAAGACAAGTGCCAAATTAATCCTCTTGTTGAAACCCTAGCTTTCCTTGCCCAAAAGCTTTTGAGATACTTATGGAGTGTCTTAGAAGAGTTTCTAAGCGTTAATGAAAGGAATAATAGGGTAAATAGCCTCCCAAGTTGGTTAAAAGTCGTGGGAACTTATTAGGATAAGTGTGGAAATGTCTAGAATACCCGCATTTCAGTTGGACCAAAACCCCATCACAGGGGTATGACAAGACCTTACGAGTCGTACCCTACAATACGATTGGTACTCTCTACTCGTATCCTCGCCTCAACCTTTAGACACAATACTATCCAGCATATGACTTATCTAACAAAGTCGTATTTGAAGTATACGATCTGTACCCTTCATCCGTACCCCTGGAAAATTAATCTCAAGGAAGGTTTTGACATTGTACACTATACGAGTCCATGGTAAGACTCGTATACTGGCTTACGGCTCATGGTGAGCCAGTCGTACAAAGATCCAACCTAAGTAACCAAGTCTAAGATTAAGTTAAGGAACCAAATAATCCATACGCACCTATCCGACTTGTACCCCTAAGTCATATCTATTCCAGTAACCAAAATCCATCTTACTAACCAACAATGGTCCGTATACAATAGGACCATACCATTCATACCACATCATATGGCTTGCTCCCATGAGTAGTATTGGGTCTAGAGACCAGATTTCCATGAAATTTTCAAAGAGTCAAAATGCAGGGTGTTATATTCTCCCCCATTAAGAATATTCGTCCCTAAATAACAGAAAAGATAAGGGTAACCACATGCACGATTCATTTGCATTATCAAATATATACCGAATCTTTAACAAAGTTTGAAAACAAAGAGGCAAAGATATTAATCTTTCCTTTAATTTACTCATAAAATAAAGATGTGTTGAAGACACATACCTTCCACAAGAATCCCAGGAGCATAGAACAAAAGTGGATATTTGTACTTCATGTCCTCCTCTGCTTCCCATATAGCTTCTTCTACCTTATGGCTCTACCAAAGAACCTTAACAGAAGCCACATCCTTGGTCCGCAACCGACAAAACTGCCTATCCAAGATCTCAATTAAGATTTCCTCATAAGATAAAGTATCCTTGATAGACAATCCTTCCAAAGGAACAACCGAAGAAGGATCACTAATGCACATCCTCAACATGGAAACATGAAAGACTGGATGAACCAAGATCAAGCTAGAAGGCAACTCCAGCTCATAAGAAACATTACCAACTCTTTACGAAATCACATAAGGACCAACATACCAGGGACTCAGCTTCTCCTTCTTGCTAAACCATATTACTCTTTTTATTAGAGATACTTTAAGAAAAACCTTATCCCCAGCTTCAAACTCCAAGTCTCTATGCCTAACATCCGCATAGGACTTTTGGTGACTTTAGGTATCCTTAAGCCTATTTTGAATCACCTTCTCCTTCTCCATAGCTTTGTAAACTAAGTCAGGACCAAACATGTCCTCCTAAATATGCTCGAACCAACCAATAGGATATCTATACCTCCTACAATACAATGCCTTAAAAAGGGGCCATACCAATACTAGAATGTTAGCTATTGTTGTAAGAAAACTCCACCAAAGGTTGATGGTCAACACAACATCCACCATAATCAACCACATAAGCCCAAAGCAAACCCTCCAATGTCTGAATAGTTCTCTTCGCTTGCCCATCCATCTGCGAGTGGAAAGTAGTACTTAGACTAACTTTAGTCCTCAACCCTTAATGGAAAAATCACCAAAAGTGAGATGTAAACCTCATTCCATGATTATAAATAATCAAAACAGGCACCCCATGAAGCTTTACAATCTCCTAAAGATACAACTGTGCATAATCCTCCACTGAGAAAGTAGTTCGTGCAAGGAAAAAGTGGGCAAACTTAGTTATCCTATCCATAATGACCCAAATCAAATCTTATTGATTCCGAGACCGAGAAAGACTGGTAATAAAGTCCATATTGATTACTTCCCATTTCCATTTGGGAAAATCAATTTCTTGATATAAACCTCCTGACCTCATATTCTTAACCTTAACTTGCTGATACACCATGAATTTGGCCACAAAATCAGCCATATCCCCTTTCATTCCATTCAACTAATATATCTCCTTCAAATAATGATACATCTTAGTCAATCCGGGATAAACGCATAGCATGATTCATATGACTCAGCCAAAATCCATTAACATCAGGAACAAACTACCTCCACTGTTACCATAAAGTACCATCACCACTGATCTCTAACACCACTACTTTTTATCCACCAATATCACTCTTGATTTTCAACAAGATAGGATCTAGAACTTGCTTCTCTTTAATCTCTGCACCAAGAGATGATTGTACCACTTCTTAAAATATCACGCCACCATCCTTGGAGTCCAAGATGTAAACTCAAAGATTAGCCAAATGGTGAATATCCTTCACCAATTCCCACTTTTCTTTCTCCACATGAGCCAAACTCCCCATGGATAACCTTCTAAGAGCATCATCAACCATGTTACCTTTACCTGGGTTGAAGTGAAGACTCATATCATTGTCTTTGAGAAGCTCAAGACATTTACTCTGCCTGAGATTAAGTTCCTTCTGAGTGAACACATACTGTAGACTCTTATGATAAGAAAAGATATCTATGAGTACATGATGATAGGCGAATTTACGTGCCTATATCAATATATTTTGCCCATATTTTAGCCTAGTTTTGAGAACTAATTATCTATTTCATGCACTTTTAGTCCTTTTTCCTATAAATGAGCTAACAAACATGATTAGTAAAGTTTCAGGTATAAATAATGTAAAATACAACATTTTATGGCTTACTTGACGCAAAATAAAGCTCATGAACGAGATGGAAAGGAGCTGGACGCCTAAAGGACCAAATCTGCTGCATGGAAAATCTGTCCCGGGCTAAAACAACATTTCTGAAGACTTTGGGGACTTACAGACACAAAACTGGATTTTTACAAAGATACATTGACCTAGTATAATTAGGTTATGTGTTTTACTATTCTATTTGGATTATGATATTGTAACCTTACCCTAGTACATTTGGGTCAAGGATTTCATTAGTATATTAGGATTTGGTTATTTATTTCATTAGCTTAGTAGGAGTAGGATAGGAGTATTATAAATACCCTATCATGTTAGAAATTTTTATTCATTCTTCACTTAATTCAACAATTAATTTTCTTCCATCCCTCTCATCTTCCACCACAAACACTTCTAATCTACTCTTCTATTCATCTATTCCACAACAAGAGAATCGTTACTTGCTAAGGAATCACGCCACACGCCTATCACCTAATCCACACGCCATTACTCAACAATAACAATGCAAATCGTGATCTCCTTCGCACTCATGGGTAACTAAACTTCTCTGTTGGGGTTATGGAAGCCGAATGAGATACTATCTATTGCTATGAGTTTGTGAGTTCGAGACACGTATATTGCTTATATCATTATTATCTTCATCTTAATGAAAATTCTTGTGGCTGCAGACGCATAGAATAACGCCAGTCTAACATTTAACTTGTTCGAGAGAAAGGTTATTTGTCTGGAAAAGAGATAATGTCAAGGTAGTAGGACACCCTTTCCTATTAAAAAGCTAGTGCCGTAACTGGACTAACCTCTTGGAGAATTCGTACCGTTAGACACGCTTTAAGCTCGAGAGAGTTAAAGTGAAATAGTCCTTGTTCAGGTCGAGAGACGCTTGGATTTACCATCGACTACAATTCTCTATAAGCAATTGCATGTCAAGACTCTACACACTCATAGCCGATAGAGACGTATACCTCAGAAGGTGGACATAACCCCAACGCTTCAATTCTCATTGTTTACAACTTACGTAACAATCTTTCTCTCTTTACTTTGCTATTTTTAACTTTTGTTTACTTTACTTGCACGACAAGAATCCCCCCTTTTACGAGACTTGCACCAAAAGTTTAGTAATTTTGCTTACTTGTTGGCCAAGCTATTCCCTGTGGGATCAACACCCAACCCAGGTTGGGTTCTATATTTGCTATTGACCGCTTTACACTCCCACGAGAGCTGTAGATTGAGCGTTATCAAAAATTGGCACCGTTGCCGGGGAATACGAGTGTCAATCAAGTTTGTGATAATTACTAGACCCTTTGGTCAAAGATTCTCGTACTTTTACTTTTAGTTGTTGTTTTTGTTTTTTTTTAGGTTTATTCAGTGCATCAATGGAGGCACAACATGAAATTGAAAGGATGGCTGCTCAAGAGAATATTGATAACCGTAGGCGAGCAACAAATCCTGATGAAGAGGACGATCTAGATGGACCTGGTGCCACCGGAGCTATTATTCTTCCGCCATTGGCACCCGGAGCAAAGTTTAATATCACAAGCACCGTGATTCAATTATTGCAACTCAAGGGATTATTTGGTGGACTAGCAGGCGATGATCCGAATATGCATCTCATCAACTTTATTTCTACATGCAAGTCTTTTGACAATCCTGGTGTTGGTCAGAATGCTATTCGATTACGTCTATTTCCATTGTCTCTGTCTGGGGAGGCAACACTATGGTTGAATGGGCTGACTCCTGATTCAATTACAAATTGGAGGCAATTGAGAGACGCTTTCCTAGAAAGATTCTTTCCGCCATCCAAAAGAGCACAATTGAGAGATGAAATCAGCAACTTTCGTCAGCTTCCCTCTGAAGCTCTTCACGAAACATAGGAGAGGTTCAAGACAAAGCTAACGAGATGCCCAAACCATCACATGACTAATGTTCACCTCATGGAGATCTTGTATAGAGCTTTGAATTCAGTAACTAAACCAGTGGTGGACAACGCAGCTGGAGGTTCTTTTATGGACCTCACCTTTGGTCAAGCAAGCAACATGCTAGATCATATGACGAAACAAAGTAGAGCTTGGCATACCAGGGATTCTGAGGTAGCAAGCCCCACTTTATTTATTGGCATGTCTGCAGACCAAAGAAGAAGAGAAGAAGAACGTGATCAAGACATGGCGCACATGAAAACCCAAATGGATCTTCTTACAAAGCATCTATTAGGGAAGACTGAAAAAGTGAAAGTTATTGCGTCAAAAGGAAGAGACGAATCTGATTCGGAAGAGGAGGCCAATTACTTGAACAATCAAGGGGGTTTCTGTGGGAATGCCCAAGGAAACCAAGGTCGGAACTATTATGATAAATCAGGAAGCAAAGACCAAGTTAGTTGGAAGAAAAATAATGAGAATAGTGGTTTGTACGTTCCCCCTGGTAGACGTGATACCACCACATCTAATTCTATGGAAGACATGATGGATAAGTTATTGAAAGGAGTGGAAGCAACGAGCGCAGGAGTTAAGGAGGTGATTGATGATTTGGCCTCCATGAAGCAACTAGTTGATTCTCATTCCACTTCTATCAAGCAAATAGAGAAGCAATTAAGCCAACTTTCAGCAGCATTCAATCAAAGAAAGGCTGGCAACTTACCGAGCGATACAGTCCAAAACCCTAGGAATGATGGGTCATGCATGGCCATCACTACCAGGAGTGGTAAGGTGCTAGAAACTTCAGCAAAAGGCAAGCAAGTGGTTGACGTAGCAGCAGACATTGATGCCACACCTAGTGACGTTACAAGAGAAGAAGCCGCAACAACTACTTCAAACGTCAAAGATGTTTTACCTAGTGATGTGCAGCCTGAAAAAAATGATAAACGGAAGCAAGAGGAGAAGAAAGCCATGGAGAGAACACTTCCATACCCACCACCACCTTTTCCACAAAGATTGAAGAAGGCGGCCGATGACACTAAGTTCAGCAAATTCATGACTATGCTCAAGCAGCTGACCATTAATGTCCCATTGGTAGAGGCACTGGAACAAATGCCTGGGTATGCGAAGTTTATGAAAGATCTTTTGACTAAGAAGAGGGCAGCAAGTTATGAGCTGAAAGATGATGTGCATCATTGTAGTGCAATCGCTACAAGATCGCTAGTTCAAAAGAAGGCAGATCCTGGAGCTTTCACTATTCCTTGCACAATTGGATCATTGGATTTTGCTAAGGCATTGTGCGATTTGGGAGCTAGCATCAATTTGATGCCACTATCTATCTACAGAAAGTTGGGGTTGGGAGACCCTACACCAACCAATATGAGGCTCGTGATGGCGGATAGGTCGGTAAAACGACCTGTGGGTATCTTGAATGATGTGTTGGTGAAGGTTTCTTCATTCATCTTTCCTGCAGACTTCGTTATTCTGGATTGTAAGGAGGATTCTGAAGTTCCCATCATCTTGGGACGTCCCTTCCTTGCAACTGGAAGTGTGCTTATTGACATGAAAGATAATGAGCTTTTGTTTCGAATTAACGACGAAGTGGTATGGTTTGATATATGCAAAACAATGAAGCGGCCCAGCGATATGAATGAGTTATATGTAGCTGATGTTCATCATGAGGTTACAAAAGCATTATCTATAGAGAAACAGCCTACTTTTGAGCCATTGTCTGTCGTGCCACTGAAAGTTGAGCATGAAGATGATGAAGGTTATGTAGAACTTATGAGTGCTCTAACAGAAATAGAGCCTTATACTCCTAAGCAACCAGAATGTGATCTCAAGAATCAATTAACAGCAAAGACTCCCATTCACGAGCCAACAATGCTAGAAACGGAAGAGCTCCCCGATTATCTAAGGTATGTGTTCTTGGAAAGTAGAAATATACTTTCGGAGAGAGCAGATGATTTAAGTGAACAACACGTAGAGGCTCTCATCTCTGCTCTTAAGAGATACAAGAGAGCTATGGGTTGGACTATTGATGATATAATTGGTGACTCTCCGGAGAAACGTAGGAGCCATCTTGAAGAAGATCGCATGCCCACAGGTAAGCCTCATTGTCGTCTAAATCCTTTCAGAAAGCGATCCATCACTTACCTCGACGAAGTCTGAGTACTCGAGGTAACCATGTCGTGCCACGACAATAAATAAGGCACTAGATGGGAGGCAACCCATCGTTTTATCATTTCATCATTTCATCGTTTTATCGTTTTATCGTTACGTCGTTTTAGTATTTTTTTCTTTTTGATAAATGAAAATCCAAAAATAAGAGTCGTGCCACGACCAAAACTAAGGCGCTTGGTGGGAGGCAACCCATCGTACTAATCGTGTTCATTTGTTTTGAGCTAATATAGGTGCAAGAAGTATGCAACGAGGAGATTGATTTTAATTGACGATTTGGTCGCATTGTATGGTAAAGTCGGTAATGGTGATGCATAAGGCTATGAATTGAGTCTTCCTCACGTCATAATAGGCTTCGAGGAAGGCTAGGCCTTGGTAAAAATAGGCTACAAACGATGCACAACCTATTCTATAGCCTAAGGACTCGGAATCTAGTGTGCTATACACTATGCGCCGCCTATTCCTAGGTATGCTTTTGACTATGCGCCGCCTATGCTATGGCATTTGAGATACTAAGACCAAATGCCATAGACTATGCGGCGCATATGTCTACAAATGCCATAGACTATGCGGCGCATATGTCCCATTATGCCATAGACAATGCGCCGCATATGTCATGACTATGCTAAGCATTATGCGCCGCATATGTGGTGATTTTGTCCCCAAATCCGATTGTAAATGGGTCATAACCCGACCCATACTCTTCCTATATAAAGGGGACTTGGTTTTATAACACAACCACATTAGAAACAACCCTAAAGGCACCGCATTCCCTCTCCAAATCCTCTCAAAATTTTCTTCTTTTGCTCTTCCAATTCACAAAACCATCTCCACAATCTTCAAGCAAGTAAGTACTCTCTTATTCTTCATTTATTTCTCATAAGTACTACATTGCTATGTCTATTATGAATTGCTAAATCGTATAAGATTGTTGGTGATGTTCATGTGTTTGGATTGTTGATACACAACCTTGTGAGTGAACATGTACGTAGGAAAATCTTGACCTGTTTCCGACTTGAAATTGGTTTTAATAGCATTGTTATACTATATGCGGAATTACTATGGCTATGAACAGTGCTTAAGATTGTTGTTTGGATACTTACATGTTAGACTATCCCGGCCATCGAGATAAGACTTATAGTGCCTACCGACATAAAAGGTTGTGATTGTTGTAAGAATAACTATTCCATATGGTAACCCCTATGTAGTAGTGTTGCTATAGCTACCATGAAAGTAGTCCAATGGCTGCAAGTAAGTAATGCATTGCTGATTTTCTTGTCGGAATACAATCCTAAAACGTATGTCGATGAATTCTGAGCAATCGATCACTTTCACCTCACTAGTTGGTGCCAACACCCTAAGTGTGGGGTGGTACCCCTACTGTCTATGTATAGATTGTATCCATTGAGATTGTGCTACCATTAACACTATTTCAAGTCTCAGGTACAATGGCACCTAAAGAGAGACAAGGCAAGGAAGAAGGCTACCACTTCCCAAAAGGGCAAGAAAAGAGGCCGCAAGGAGCAAGGAGAACCCTCCTCGCTGCAAACACCTCGACTCACGCTTGGAATTAAGTGGGATACTTATGCGGAACTTATGAGGATGATGAATCTTATTATGATCCTAACGCAAGGGGTATGACCCCAGACATAGAGGAGGAGTCCGACTGACCAGGTTCCTCGTATTTATTTTCCACTGAGGACAGTGTCCCGTCTAAGTGTGGGGTGGAATTGCATGCTATACTTCTCTGTTTGCACCTATGTTTGTTTGTTTACTTTGTTTATTTGAGTTTATTTTTTTTTGTTTTTTTTTCGTTTGACGTTTTTTTTGTTTTTTTTAGGAGTAAAATCTTTCTAGCTTCGCATGAAATTATTTTGATAGGCAGCATGAGATTATAACAAGAGTATGTATTACAATTGTGACTATTGAGACGTTTAGGCTCTAGTTGTGACTCATTATGTGATATTGTGTGATTCAATTCCTTCACTTGTTGGGTCAAGAGTCTATATTACTTCCAATCAAGTCGACCATGTGCCTTGTGTGTGTGAGATAATAGTATATTCTATGTGTGTGGCTGATGCTAGAACTTGCCTGGTATGTATGCAAAGTGAAAATAAGGAGTGTAAGTTAGGATATGATTTAGGCATTTCTTTGGCAACCTATATTTGTTTACCTTCAGTTTTACCTACCCATGGACATCATCCTAGTTAAACCCTTTTGAGCCTTTAGCCTATTTCTTTGACAACCTTGTATGTAAGCCTAATCCATTTTTTTCAAGATCGTAATTTGATCCAAATTCCTAAGTGCTTTAAAGTGAAAAAGTCATGTGACAACATAAGAGGAAATTGGTTGAGTATGATGCTTTAAATTGTAATGGGAGGTGACACTATGGCTAAATGAACTAACTCCTGAATCTATAACTAACTGGGGGAAATTGAAATAGGTTTTCCTAGAAAAGGTTCTTTCCACCCTCCAAAAATATATAGTTGAGGGATAAAATCAGTGACTTTCGACAGCTTCCCACTGAAGCTCTTCATGAGACTGGGGGATGTTTAAAAATAACCTGATGCAATGCCGATCCATAACATGATGGATATTAATTTGATAGAGACTCAATCATGGATAATGCTACAGGGGATCAATTGTTGACCTTACTTTTCTAGAGGCCTCGAAGATGCTTAATCGGATAACCAAATAGAGTAGATCTTGGCATACTAGGGATTCTGTGGTAGCAATCCCTACTATTTATGGTAGTATAACTGTATAGAAATACAAGAAAAAGGAATAACATGACCAGGAAATGGCATATTTAAAAACACAGATGGATTTGCTGACTAAGCATCTATTGTCTGGAAAAATAGAGAAGGTGAAAGCTGCTTCATCCCAAGGAAGATCTTATTCTAATTCATAAGAAGAGGTGAACTATCTAAATAATCCGGGGATTTCTGAGGCAATATCCAAGGAAATCAAGGTCGAAACTATTATGATAAAGTTGGTTACAAGAATAGAGATCAAGGGAACTTGAAGAGAGAAAATGATAGAAGTGGACTATATGTACCTCCTGAAAGCAGAGATAATGCTGCAACTAGCTATGGAAAGATGTCCATAGAGGATATGAAGGAGAAATTATAAAAGAAAGTTAAGACTACAAACTCTGGGGTGACTACTATGAAAAGTAATTTGTCTTCCATGAGTTAGTTGATAAAACTCACACTCTACTTCTATCAAATAGTTGGAGGAACAAATGAGCCAACTTGCAGCAATATTAAATTAAAGGAAGAGAGGAACTTTGCCAAGTGATATAGTTAAGAATCCTCGAAATGATGGCTCCTACATGGCAATTGCCACACGGAGTGGTAAGGTATTACCAGGCCCATCTATGGGCAAAGCTATGATTGTAGAGGATATTGAGCATGAAGAAACTTATCTAGTGGAGTCTAAAAAACTAGATGAACTTATTGATAATACACCATCCTACCATTAGCAGGTTGATGAGTTAGAGAAAAGAAAGGGAAAAAAGATCAAAGTGATGGTTACTACAATCCCAAAACCACCTTCTCTATTTCCCCATCAGTTAAAAAAGAAGGTCGAAGAAACAAAGTTTGGCAAGTATATGGCTATGCTTAACCAGTTGATAATCAACTTGCCATTGGTGGAGGCATTGGAGCAAGTGCTCGGGTATACAAAGTTTATGAAAGACCTTGTTATGAAGAAGCAAACAATTAGTTATGAGATGGAGGGCAATCTCTATCATTGTGGTGCTATTTCCATAAGGCCGTTGGTGCAGAAGGAGGCAGACCTAGGAGTATTTACTATTCCATGCACTATTGGGCCTCTTGAGTTGGCAAAAGCTCTATGTGATTTGGGAGCTACTATAAATTTAATACCACTTGCTGTGTATAAAAAACTGGGTTTGGGGGATCCTACTCCCACGAATATAAGATTAGTTATGGCAGACAGGTCTGTGAAGCAGTCCATGGGGATTCTATATGATGTATTAGCTAAGGTGGCCAATTTCATATTTCTAGCTGATTTTGTCATTCTCAATTGCAGGTGGACTTTGAGCTGCCCATAATCTTAGGTAGATATTTCATCGCAATTAGGAGTGTATTTATTAATCTAAAGAAAAATGAGCTACTATTTAGGCTGAATGATGAAGTAGTTTGATTCGATGTATGCTAGTCTATGAAATAACATAAAGATACAAGCGTATTTTATATTATGGATGTTTATTATGAGGAGGAGCAGGGAGTACCCATAGAGGAAAAAATTGTTGTGGAGACTTTAGCTGTTGTATTAATGAATTTTGATCAAGATGGTATTTAAGATTATGAGGAGATTGTATGTGCCTTGACAGGCATGGGGTCTTATTCTTATACACCAAAAAAACTGGATTTGGACTTAAAAAATTATCCAAGTCCACCGGCATAGCCGTCTATTGAAGAGCCACCTACTTTGGAGTTGAAAGAGTTGCCAGGTCATTTAAGGTATGTATTCTTGGGAAACAGGAATACACTACCTGTTATTATTATGGCTGCCTTAGGTAAGCAATAAGTGAAAGCCCTTATCTCTATTCTTAAGATATATAAGAGGGTTATTGGTTGGACGATTGTAGACATTATCGATATTTCAACTGGTATATGGACACATAAAATCCAGCTAGAAGAGGATTATGTCCCGATTATTGAGCATCAACATCATTTAAACCCACCTATGCAAGAGGTGGTAAAGAAAGAAATCATTGAGTGGCTAGATCTAGGAGTGGTATACCCCATCTCAGATTGTAAATGGGCAAGTACTGTTCAGTGCGTTCCCAAGAAAGGGGGCATGATAGTGGTGGCTAACGAGAAGAAAAAGTTGATTCTGCTCAGTCCTATTACTAGATGGAGGGTGTGTATGGATTATAAAAAACTCAACTCATGGACATTAAAGGACCACTTCCCAATGCCTTTCATGGATTAGATGCATGATTAGTTCATGGAAAGAGGTTGGTATTATTTCTTGGATAGTTATTCTAGTTGCATTCAGATTTTTATAGCCCTGGAGGATCAGGAGAAAATAACATTCACCTATCCATATGGTACTTTTGTATTTAAACAGATGCTGTTTGGATTGTGTAATGCACCCGCTACCTTTCAATGGTGCATAATGTCTATTTTCTTGGATATGGTTGAAGACACCTTGGAGGTATTCATGGATAATTTTTCTGTGGTAGGAGATTCATTTGAGCTATGTTTGGTGAGCCTGAGTAGGGCCTTGCAGCAGTGTGAAGAGTTCAATCTTATGCTTAATTGGGAGAAATTCCCTTTCATGGTGAAAGAGGGCATTGTTCTCGGACACAAAATTTTAGTAAAGGGAATTGAAGTTGATCGAGCCAAAGTTAAGATTATAGAGAAGCTTCCACCTCCTATTTTAGTGAAGGGGGTGTGTAGTTTCCTTGGTCATGCTGGATTCTATAGGAGGTCTATAAAGGACTTCTCACAGATTACAAACTCCCCTTCCAAACTTTTGGAGAAAGAAGTTAAATTTTCCTTTGATGATGATTGCTTAAAGGCATTTGAATGCCTTGAAGGAAAGTTAGTTGATGCTCTTATTATTGTTGCACCAGATTGGTCAAAACCATTTGAGATCATGTATGATGTGACTGGTGTTGCCCTTGGAGCTGTGATAAGGCAAAGGAATGGCAAATTGTTTCATCCAATCTATTATGCTCGCAAAGCGCTAAATATATCTCAAAAGAACTACACCACAGAACAGGAACTTTTTGCAGTAGTCTATGCTTTTGAGAAGTTTTGAGCTTATTTGGTCGGAACCAAGGTGGTGGTCCACGCTGACCACGCAACCTTGAGATATTTGATGGAAAAGAAGGATGCAAAACCAAGGTTGATCAGATGGGTGCTGCTACTTCAAGAATTTGACTTTGAAGTCAAAGATAGAAAGGGTTGCAAAAATCAAGTTGCAGATTATCTGTCTAGGCTAAAAACTGAACAAGCAGTTAGAGCTAAATTTGAGATCAATAATGCATTTCCTAATGACAAAATCTTGGCTGTTGTTATGGAGAATATACCTTGGTATGCTGATTTTACAACTTAAGTGGTGAGCGAGGTGATATTAGAGAATATTTCCTTTCATCAAATGAAAAAGTTTCTCTATGATGTGACCCATTACTTTTGGGTTGAGTCATAGATTTTTCGGCGATGTTTGGATAGTATTTTTAGATGGTGCATCCTAGAAGTAGATATGTTGAGTATACTGGAAGCGATTCATGCTTCCACAGTTGGAGATCACCATGTAGGTGATTGAACTGCAAGCAAAGTGCTTCAGAGTGGCTACTATTGGCCCTCTTTGTTTAAAGATGCCTTATGTGTGAGTAGATGCTAACATATTTGAGGCTTTGAACAAAGTCTTAAGCAACTTTTGTCATTTTTGATTATTTTCTCATCGATATTGCAGTAACAGTTAAGATGCAAGAGAACCAACAACAACGGAGGTAAAAAAGTTGATTTCTAAGCAAGTAGAGATGGAAATATGGCTGATGACTTGTCTGATAAGTCATCAGCCTTGTGATAAGTTATTAGAAGTACCTTTAGCCTTAGACAAAGAATGGACTTTATCTAGAATATGTGATGACATCTGTGATAGGCCGTCAGAGTTGTGATAAACCATCAGGCTTGTTGTCAGGCTTGGGCAGTGCTTGAGAAATTGAAGTGAAGATGTGACGACATCTATGATAAGTCTTCAAAGGTCTGATAAGCTATTATGCCGCATCATCAACCTAAGGTAGAGATTGTCAAAAGTGAAAAGGAGCTGCCAACATTCTTGATAAATTGTCATACTCCTAATAAGTCGTCACCCATGACGTCATCTGTCTGAGAAAAAAGCTGTTATCTGTGATTTTGTTTCCATAATTAGGCTGAAGTATGTAAGGGCAAGTTCTAGGGTTTTCATTCATCATCTTGATTATCTTGAAACAACTGGAACTTATTCCAAAGGAGTTCATCTCACTTTGGGTGCTCAAAACTTAGAATTTAATTTTCAACTCTTTGATTTGGTTGTGGGAATTTTCTCTTGAACGTAGAAGAGAATCATCTTCAAACTTCATCTTTTATAAGTTTAACTACTTTGAATGATGATTATAATTATTGCTCTCTCTTTCTGTCTCATGTGGAACTAAAACCCACAACTAGGGTTGCGGGATCTATGATTGTTCCCCCATGGATTTTATAGTTGGTTAGGGATTTAGTGATTGTGGAGACATCTTGATAATTCCTTTGTTATTATTGTATTTTATTGGTTACAAACAATAAATCCCTCCTTATGTTGATTTTCTTGAAGTGAGAATAAACTAAAGGTAGTGCATTATCAACAAGGATTTGGGAAGGTTAAACTCTTATTTAATGATTAATGTTGTAACAAGATTTGTCAACTTGAGATGAAATTAGTATGAAAAGAATGATTGCCTAAGTTCGAGAGAATTAGGGAGTTCAACATCTAAGTAGGTTGAGAAACACTTAGATGGGCTGTCGAAACTGATAATTTGGTGTTTTCCATAAGTCATGAGTACCAATACTATAGTTATTACAAAATGGAGATTAGTAATCATAGTGATGATAACCCTAGTTCCTCTCTATCACTGATTTAAACTATTGAAATTTTAGTTTTGAGCTCTGAAACAAGTCAAAACTTTAATTATTATTTGATTGATAAAACCCCCCATTTTATCTTTCCTTATCATTTGTTTGAATTCAACTTATAGCTATAGTTTCAAATTAGTTTAATCGCCACTCATATTGTTCCTCGTGGATTCGACCCCAACTTCAAAGTTGGGTAAATATATTAATGACAACCTCTTTCCACTAAATTAATGTGTAAGCTGAGCATTATAAAAAATGGTGCCGTTGCTGGGGAATAATTTGGCGTATTGAGTTGGTTTGAAATTTTAGCCTACTTTCTTGAATTCAAACTTGTAAATATTTGGTTGTAGTTTTTTTTATTTCTTGTGTTGGGTAGATTTTTATTTTAGTTTACTTATTACTATGGCATCGTGGAATGAACATGAGCTTGGTGGTTGGAAACCTTATCTTGATGATCTATATCTATATTGTGATGGACCTCACTTTTTGCAATATTGTAGATATGCTCCCCGGGGAGAGATGTGTGCACCATCTCCATCCTACCGGGAGTATGATTGTTCTTTATGTGGTGGTTAAGATAGACAATGGAGTGATTGCCCAAATGCCCATTCCTCTTATTGTGCTAACCCAAATTCTAGTTCTTCTTATGAGTTTGATAGTTCTTATGGTTAAGATAAGGAAAAATGAAGCACAAAAAAGAGTGGCATTGAAGCTATGGTTCGACGAAGATTTGATCTCTAGAAAGAAACATATGATAGCGTATATGATATGTGTCAAGGCACGAAGCCAATCATTCATGAGGAGATAGATATAGAGGTTAATCATTAAAAACATTCTTCTATATTATGTTTAGATAATATCTTATCTGTAGAATCATTTAAAATAATGGAAGAGTGTGAAGATGAGGAAAAAAAACCTATATTGATGTTGAGCCTGATGATGAGCAACCCTCGGTGATTTCCCAACAAACCAAACCATCCATGAGAGATAATGCTAAGATTCAGAAAATAGTGCTAGAGGCAAAAGAAGAAACCAAGCCAATCTCTTATAAAGACTCTAGTCCAATTCGAGGTGAAGAGGTCGAGAAGGATGCAACTCCAAAATTAGGGAGAAGACCCGACTCGAATCACTTTTCAACATTATGCTTAGTGGATGTGATGTAAGTTGAATCACCCAACCAAATGATGAACTTTGGAAATGAGGAGGAAAATTCCTACATTTTGGAGTTTGTCTTTCCGAAAGGGTATAATACAACCCCAATCTTGAAGGCTAATAAACTTAAAGATCGATGTCCATTTAATGTCTTTTTAAGATTCTCACCGTGGCCAAATGAGCCCACACGAAAGTTCGATACAAAATTGAGCAAGCAGTTTAAGTCTTTGAAGAGGCATGACAGAACTTTCCTTATTATGCTCTCACATTTGCCCAACGCACCTAAAAGATGTAAAGATCAAAAGATGGGACGACAATTCAAATCTTCTAAGTGGAAGGATAAAGGATGAAGCACTTTTATGGTATCTTGATAAATTCTAAGTAGTCAAGATAACCTAGTCGTGCCGCAACATTAAATCAGGCGCTACTTGGGAGGCAACCCAAGGTATTTTGTAGTTTGTATTCGTATTATATGATTGACATCAGATCTTCGCACCTATGGTGCCACAGGTATGTTTCTAAATCTCTTGTTTTGGTTTGATACATTGGGGACATTGCATGATTTTAAGTTGAGGGTGAGGCTACTTGTGGGTGTTGATGTCCTCTTGGGGTTTTTCTTGCCATTCCTCTTTTCCCTGGAGTCTTATTCCTAGTAGATCCGGCATATTTAGGCATATTGTTTTTGTTTTGTGATGTGTTATGGTTAACTAGGAGAAAAATAAGTATCTACGACAGTTGACATATTTTTGTTGATTTTTGGGAATGACAAATACCTCTCCAATTGTCTATTTTTTAACTGTGATATGTGCATCTATATGTGACCACTGTGAATCTTTTTATAGCATTGGTATTAGGGACATGATAGTCATTGCTAACAATTGCATGAACCGGATAGGTAGTAGCTTGTAATGTATTTGTGTGCTGTGTGCATGTGAGATATTACTTTGTTCCCGTTGTATGTTAAATTCAGAACTTGCTCGGTTAGTCTTGCCTTGATTTTAGGATAGGAGTTAGGAAATAATCATAGCCCATTTTAAGATTAGACCACTTCTAGCCTAAATGACCTTCCCTGTATGCATAATATCCCCTGATCTCTATTTTGAGCCTGAATTGCCTATTTTTTTATGATACCTATCACCGGCCCATTTATATCATAATAAACCTATTTTGACCATAGACCTCCTTGGACACTGTGCACCTTGACTTAGGCAAATAGCCTAAGTTGAAGGTGGCTATCATAGGGGTTCGTGATGTAAAATAAGTATAAAGAAAGGTAGAATTAAAAAAAGAATAAAAGGCTGGGTGTGGTGGAAAAGAACAAGAAAAGAAAAATTGTGAAAAGAAAGAAGTGATTATAGAAAAGACTGCACCTATCCTGAATATGTGTGATCAAGAAAAGAGAAGAATAGAAAAAAGAATAATAAGTGAGACCCTGGAAGCTAGTGTAGTGTCGAGGAGACTTAGTCACTTTAAATATCATCGATTATCATACTAGGCCCTAGACTACATTACAAGCCAAAGAGAAGACCTATAGTGATCCTAGCTGTCTTGTCTGAAAATCTTGGTAGTGAAAATAAGGGCAAGCCTATGGTATTTGGCATACATTGATTGGAACTTTATTCTGAGAGTGAGCGTCTTTTGATTGTACCTATGGTTACATATGTGATGTTTGATAAAAGTGAAGTGGGACTACTTTGTAGTGAGGGAACATTAGTTACGTTGCTAGTTGCTAACTTATTAGGATAGTGTAATCTTGGTACATGCATGGTTGCTGTTACTGAATTAATGCTATATCTTGAATCCTATGTGTCACATTACCGTTCTTCAATAATATACACAGTTGTTTTTAAATTAATTGACCTTGGAGATGGTGAAGATATTTTGAGATAATATGGATGGTTGACTGCCGAATGTACTTTGTATCCTCTTGGTTGTGTTTTAGTTGCTTGAGGACAAGCAATTATTTTAAGTTGAGGGTTTGATGTGTGAGCAGATGCTAACATTTTTAAGGCTTTTAACTGAGAATAATTGCAAAGTGTTAAGCAACTTTTATTGTTTTTGATTGCCTTCTCTTTGTTATTGCAATAACATTCAAGATGCAAGAAAACCAACAATAACAGAGGTAAAAGAGTTAATTTTTGAGTAAGTAGAGATGGAAGTATGGCTGATGACTTTTCTGATAAGTCATCAACCATGTGATAAGTTATCAAAAGTAACGTCAGCCTTAGACAGAGAGTGGACTTCAGCTAGAATACATGACGACATCTGTGATAGGCTGTCAGAGTTATGATAAGGTGTCAGGATCATTGTCAGGCTTGGGCAGTGCTTGAGAAATTGAAGTGAAGATGTGACGACATCCGTGATAAGTCATCAAAGGTCTGATAAGCCATCACGCCTCATCATCAATCTATGGAAAAGATTGTCAAAAGTGAAGAGGAGATAATGACATTCCTGATAAGTCGTCAGACTCCTGATAAGTCGTCACCCACGATGTCATCTATTTGAGAAAAAAGCTGTGATCTGTGATTTTGTTTCCATAATTAGGCTGAAGTATTTAAGGATAAGTTCTAGGATTTTCATTCATTATCTTGATCATATTGAAACGACTAGAACTTATTCCAAAGGAGTTCACCTCTCTTTGGGGGCTCAAAACATAAAATTTAATTTTCAACTCTTTGATTTGGTTGTGGGAATTTTCTCTTGAACTTAGAAGAGAATCAACTTCAGACTTCATCTTTTGTAAGTTTAATTACTTTGACTATTGATTATAATTGTTTCTATCTCTTTCTTTCTTATGTGAAACTAAAACCCATAACTAGGATTGTGGGATCTATGATTATTCCTCCATAGATTTAATAGTTGGTTAGGGTTTAAGTGATTGTGGAGACACCTTGATAATTCCTTTGTTATGATTGTTATTTATTGGTTGCAAACAATAAATACCGCCTTATGTTGATTTTCTTGAACTGAGAAATAAACTAAAGGTAGCAAATTATCAACAAGGATTTGGGAAGGTTAAGCTCCCATTTAATGATTAATGTTGTAACAAGATTGGTCAACTTGAGAAAAAATTAGTATGAATAGAATGATTTCCTAAGTCGAGAGAATTAGGGAGTTCAACATCTAGGCAGGTTGAGAAATACTTAGATGGACTGTCAAAACTGATAATTTAGTGTTTCCCACTAGTCATGATAACCCAATAATATAGTTATTATTTAATGAGGATTAATAATCATAGTGATCACAACCCTAGTTCCTCTCTATCACTGATCTGAACTATTGACTCTCTATCACTGATTTGAACTATTGAAATTTTAGTTTTGAGCTCTGAAGCAAGTTAAAACTTTAACATTTGTTTGATCATCAAAAACCCTCATTTTATCTTTTCGTATCGTTTGTTTGAATTCAACTTATAGCTATAGTTTCAAATTAGTTTAATCACCACTCATATTGTTCCTCGTGGATCGACCCCAACTCCAAAGTTGCGTAAATATATTGACGATGACCGCCTTGAACTAAATTAATGTATAAGTTGAGCGTTATCATAGGGGTGCGTGATGTAAAGTGAGTATGAAGATGGGTAAATTTAAAGAAAATTCAAGGCTGGGTGTGGTAGAAAAAGAATGAGAAAAGAAAAGGTGTGAAAAGGAGAAAATGAATGAATAAAAACTGCACCAAGCTTGAATGTGCTTTAATCAAGAAAGGGAGAAATAAGGTAAAGGTTGATAAGTGAGACACCAAAAATAGTGTAGTGCCAAGGAGGCTTAGTTACTTTAAATATCCTTGTGTATCATACCAGCCCTAATCCTACATTACAAGTTGAAGAAAAGTCCTATAGTGATCCTAAATTAACCGTCTGAAAGCTTCGGTAATGAAAATAAAGGCAAGCTTATGGTATATGGCATACATTGACTGGAACTTTTTTCTGAGAGTGAGTGTCTCTTGACCGTCCCTGCATTGACATGCTTGAGTTCACATATGAGTGAGGAGTGACCTCTTTGTTGTGAGGACACACTGGTTACGTTGCTAACTTATTTGGATAGTGTAATCCTGGTACATGCATGGTCGATATTGCTGAATTGATGCCATATCTTGATTCCTGTGTGTCGCATTGTTGTTCTTCAATAATATGCACAATTTTTATTTTTCAATTAATTGACCTTGGAGCTGGTGAAGATGTTTTGAGATAATATGGATGGTTAACTACCGAAAGTACTTTGTATCCCCTTGGTTGTGTTTTTGTTGCTTGAGGACAAACAATTGTTTTAAGTTAAGGGTGTTGATGTGTGAGCAGATTCTAACACATTTGAGGCTTTTAACTGAGAATAATTGCAAAGTCTTAGGCAAATTTTGTTGTTTTTGATTGTTTTCTCTTTGATATTACAACAACAGTCAAGATGCAAGAGAACCAACAACAACGGAGGTAAAAGAGTTAATTTTTGAGTAAGTAGAGATGGAAGTATGGCTGATGACTTTTATGATAAGTCATTAGCCTTGTGATAAGTTATCAGAAGTAACGTCAGCCTTAGACAGAGAGTGGACTTCAGCTAGAATACATGACGACATCTGTGATAGGTCATCCGAGTTGTGATAAGCTCTCAGGATCATTGTCAGGCTTGGGCAGTGCTTGAGAAATTGAAGTGAAGATGTGATGACATCCGTGATAAGTCATCAAAGGTCTGATAAGATATCACGCCTCACCATCAATCTATGGCAAAGATTGTCAAAAGTGAAGAGGAGCTGATGACATTGCTGATAAGTCGTTAGACTCCTGATAAGTCGTCACCCACGACGTCATCTGTTTAAGAAAAAAGCTGTGATCTGTGATTTTGTTTCCATAATTAAGATGAATTATTTAAGTACAAGTTCTAGGGTTTTCATTCATCATCATGATCATCTTGAAATGGATGAAACTTATTCCAAATGAGTTCACCTCTCTTTGGGGGCTCAAAACTTAGAATTCAATTTTCAACTCTTTGATTTGGTTGTGGGATTTTTCTCTTGAACTTAGAAGAGAATCAACTTCGGACTTCATATTTTGTAAGTTTAATAACTTTGAATGATGATTTTAATTGTATCTATCTCTTTTTTTCTCATGTGGAACTAAATCCCACAACTAGGGTTGTGGGATCTATGATTATTCCCCCATGGATTTAATAGTTGGTTAGGGTTTGAGTGATTATGGGGACATCTTGATAATTTCTTTGTTATATTTGTTATTTATTGGTTGCAAACAGTAAATCTCGCCTTATGTTGATTTGCTCAAACTGAGAAATAAACTAAAGGTAGTGAATTATCAACAAGGATTTGGGATGGTTAAGCTCCCAACTAATGTTTAATGCTGTAACAAGATTGATCAACTTGTGATAAAATCAGTATGAATAGAATTTGGTGTTTCCCACAAGTTATGAGAAACCAATACTACAGTTATTATTTAGTGGGGATAATAATCATAGTGATCGTAACCCTAGTTGCTCTTTATCACTGATTTGAACTATTGAAATTTTAGTTTTGAGCTCTGAAGCAAGTTAAAACTTTAACATTTGTTTGATCATCAAAAACCCTTATTTTATCTTTTCATATCATTTTTTTTGAATTCAACTTATATAGCTATAGTTTCAAATTAGTGTAATCGCCACTCACATTGTTCGTTGTGGATTTGACCCCGACTCCAAAATTAGGTAAATATATTAACGACAACCGCCTTGAACTAAATTGACGTGTAAGTTGAGTGTTATAAAAGCCGATGAGTTCGTGAAGAGGTGAGACCAATGTCAAAGGCAAGGGTCCATCTCAAAGCACCATGAGATACCAATGTCGAAAATGCTGGAGGTAGAATTATTTGATGTTTTGGGCATTGATTTCATGAGGCCCTTCTTGAGCTCATTTGGGATGAAGTTCATATTAGTGGCCGTTGACTACGTGTCAAAATGGGTTGACGCAGTGTCTCTAGCAGATAATGAAGGGAAGAGAGTTGTTGCATTCTAGACGAAAAACATCTTCTTTAACTTCGGGGTGCCACGTACCATTATCAACGATGGAGGATCAAACTTTTGGAACAAAATATTCAGAGCTACCTTGGAAAAATATGGAGTTAAGCAGCATAAAGTGGCTACACCATACCACCTACAAACTAGTGGGAAAGTAGAAATCTCTAATCGGGAAATTAAAGCTATCCTTGCCAAGACTGTAAATGCTAGAAGGAAGGATTGGTCTAGGAAGCTAGACGATGCCTGATGGGCATATCGAACGGCTTTCAAGACAAAAATTGGCATGTCACCATACTAATTGGTTTATGGCAAGGCATGTCATTTGTCGACTGAACTGGAGTATAAAGCACTGTGGGCACTGAAGCGGCTTAATCTGAATTGGAATGAGGTAGCAGATATGAGACTGGGTAGCTGAATGAGATGGATGAGTTCCATCTTAGAGCTTATGAAACAGATGCCTTGTACAAAGAGAGAATGAAGAAGTACCCTGACCGTAGAATTGAAAAGCAAGATTTTCATAAAGGTGATTTGGTGCTACTCTTCAACTTTTGACTCAAGATTTTTCCAGGTAAGTTCAAATACAAATGGTCTAGCCCATTTAGAATTAACCAAGTGTACTTATCTGGAGTAGTGGAACTAAAAATAAAGACGAAAGTGTCTCCAAGGTCAACGGGCAATGAGTCAAACTATACATCAGTCCAATGGACTCGATAAGAAGTATTTATACTATCTATCTTGATGAAGTCTGGGTAATTGAGATAACTGAGTCATGCTGCAATGATAAATCAGGCGCTATTGGGAGGCAACCCACGGTGTGTTGTTATATAGCATGAGTTGAAGTTATTCTGATGTTTGTTTTGTTGTTTTGTACAAGCTGAAGGGTTTGTACACGTGTGCAGGTATGACAATGTAGCAAAACAGAATCTAAGAAAGTTTGGGGTGACCGACGGGTAACCCGACTGACCATCGGTGACTCAACGGACTATCATGGTAATCATCGCAACAAAGTTCATAAACTAAATGACTGGAAGAATAGCGATGGGTTAACCGATGAACCATTGCACATGTGATGGACCATCGCTTCAACCGTCGCCAGTATGTCTCCCAGTAAGTTCACTAGAAAAGGACGACGGGATTAACCGATGAAACGTCAAACATATGATGGACTGTCGTTTGAACCATCACATGAAACCCTATTTTAGCGTGTCGGGTCAAATTAATTTAAATAGCTGAATTATTCATTATTATCTGATTCCAATAGGCTTAAATGATAATTTGAAGCGGTTAAGTAACTCACCAACTATTCAATGCACCTGAGCCCTTTCACTCTCTCTTATAACTCTCGATCTCCCCTTTCCCAGCTATTTAAAGTCCAGTTTTCATTTTTCTTTATTCATCACAAGCCAGCTAAGTTCTTTTCACTAAAACAAATAATCAACTGTTGTCCGAAGTTCATTGTACAAAGTCAGAGAAGTGACCCAATACTGCAATAACAAGGTATAAATTTCCTTTCACTTCCTTTTTTTCTTTAACATAATGAGAAATAACATAGGTGAACTCAATCAACTGAACCAATTCTCTTCTACTTTTGGTAATGTGTGGTAATGATTTGATTTGAAACCTAGCATACAATGTCCTGGGGAAAGTTTGAGTAATCAATGGACCAAAAATGGCAAAATATGGTGATGTATTATTGATAATTATGCCATAAAAATCGTCCTTAAATGAAGTGTATGGAAGGTCTTTGACAAAATGCCAAAATGAGGCTTGAATTTGCAAAATGCAGGCGACGGCTTAAGCGACGGACCTTCAGACACCCGACGATCCATCTTTTGAAGCCGTCACAACTTTCTTAGAAATGTGATTACTGGAATGACCCCGATGGTTGGGGTCAATTGACCATCATAGACCCGATGGACTTTCGCCCTATCCATCACTGGTTGGAAAATTTTCTTTCTTCTAATTTGAGTTTGCAAGCTGATAAATGCTGCAATTTCAGGTTTTATAGCCAACAAATTACCACCAAATAGGGGTAGGGGTAGAGGATAAGCGCCAGGAAAGGGCCATCCTAAAGTTTTGATGCACCGACATGCAATACCTGGTGTAATCGTCAGGTGATTTCTTAATCCTCCCAGTTTGAAGAGGAGGGTGAAAACAGTGGTAGCAGCAGCTCAAGTTTGATACCAAATGAGGAAGGGGTTAAAGTATCTAACCCTATACAAAGAGAGGCTCTAGAATATGAGGCCCAAATATGTTCTGACGCAAGGACCCACAACTGTGGGAGGGTATCAGATGGCAGGTCAAGGGGGATCGGGAGTATTTCTACAAAGGGCTCTCACCAACAGACAGGTTGGATGCAAAGAGACCTATTTCTGAGGAGTATCAAATTGTGAAAAAAACCTTTCATGAGTACCCAGAACTTGAGCGCTGGTTCAATGAATATAAGTTAGAGTGGATGAGCAGGCCACTCGGATCCTATCCACCAAACTTGTTATGTGAGTTTTTTGCCAATTACTTGGCGTTATTGGAGAAGAACCTTCCCCCTGGTGCATCGGCAACTTACATGAAAAAGCTGGATATTGTTCCTATTCGCAGAGTTGATATAGATATCTTAGAGCGCACATTGAACAGATTCTTGTTCGGACCTGAATACCAGATACTGGGTGTAATCCTAGAATTGGAACACCGACTGTTCACAGAAAAGACACAAAGGTCGTGGCTGTCTAGAGTATTGATAGATGAAGGAAAGCCTTCATAGTTACACAACCCACGCGAATGGATATCTAAGTCATCCCTGAGCTTTAGGGCCAAGTTTTGTTGGGGAATTGTTAGATTGGGGCTGATGCCGACAGGAGGTGATGACTGGTTAGAGATCACTAGAGCTGTAATTGTTGTTGCATTGATCAAGGGATTAACAGTAGATTTTTGCCACCTTATTGCTGATGATTTGTTCTTCCGAGCTCACAAGACCACGAGTGCGCTTCCTTTTCCATGTCTTATCACTGAGTTGTGTAATCAAGAAAATATTCTTTGATTAGTGGACTTGATAATAAGGTCTGGGCAGTGAATAGGTAGGATATTGAAAACACAAGGGATGACTCAAAGTTTGATATGCGAGTCAATAGGTCCCTAGCTCAGCAAACTCAGTTGGTGCCAATTCCTGAATTATCTGAGGTTCCTTCAGGTATTCCATTGCCTTTTGCTACGTTTATGTCTCCTACCACCTGTACAGGTTCTTATTTGATTCTTATGGGTAGGACTATATATTATGCATCAGTTTTGCCTCAATATTTAGAATACAGGCTGAACTATAAGAACTTTACAAAGGTAGTCCGGGCACAGAAAAGGATTGAAAAACAGTTATCCATATGGGGGGAAGATTTCAAACCCTTTGTTGAAAGAATTATAGACGAAGCAATACGTCCTTTCAGGAACATCCAGCTAAGAATGGACAACATGAAGGAGCAAATCAAAAAGTAGTTGGATGCCATGCCCATTTTGGATTTTGCAAAATTTATTGAGGAGGTTAGGCAAATCCAGGAAGATGTAAAAAGAATGAATCAACAACCACAACAGACCATATTTGATTTAGTCCAGGTTGCAAGTGATGAAGACAAAGGTGTTGTTGATTTAATGGGTTGATCAATCAAATATAATGGTAAGAAGGTAGCGGAGACCAATGAAAAAAATGCATGAAAAATTGCTAAAAGAAAGAGACTCGAAGCCATGTCACCAGAGGAGTGAGAGAAACATAAGATGAAGAAGGAAAGAAGAAAATCAATGAAAGATAAGGAGAGAAAAAGTAAAAAAGCAAAGGATGAAGCAGCTGGAATGTCTACCAGTTCTGAACCAATTAGAAGGTAAGCTGTAGATCCGGCCAGAGATGTTGTACCTCCATTTCCAGAGAAATAGATTATGAGCACTCTTACAACTATGTTGGTCAAAATTGCACCTGGTGAGGACATTGCATCCTCACCGCACTTCATAGATGCCTCAGATAAATAAGAGGCACTGCGAGTACTTCCCCTCCTTTATACTAAAATTATAGGCATTGAGGACAAAGCATTATTTTCTGTGGGGGTGGGATATGCTTCTACCATAGAGGGTTGTGCTGCTGATATTCTTAACCCTACCATGTGCTATCTAGGAGAATCGGCATGTCTAGGATTATGTCACAAGCCTAGGTTTAATTAAAGGTTTGCATTTTTATTGTTTTTAAGTCTTGTTATGTTGCTGATGTTTGTCCATGAAATAAAAGTGTTGTTTGTGTTAGTATTTTGTTGTAAATATAGATGATGAATGACGTTGGCATCAAGTTATGACTATTTCCATTCGACTATTTACTTTTGTCTCCTAGGATATGTTATCAACTGTTAGTGAATCCGTAGTTGGCATTAATCTATAAATTCGCATGACATGTGATGCAAATCATAAGAACAGTAGAATGAGTGTGACTCAGTTGCCACTATGTGTGTGAGTATTTTGTATTATTACTTACATAGTATAGTACTTAGAACTTGCCTTGTTCAATTGATGTTGTTCTATAGCTGATGGGATGAGAAGTGATGGCAGGCCACCTTGTGCTTTTAGTCCACTTAGCCAAAAATTAACCCCACCAAAAATAATTTTCCATGTTTGAACCTTTCTTTGAGCCTTTGTAAATCTTTCTTCATCACCAAGTATTCTAGTTAACTCTCTTTTAGCTGTTGACTCCTATGTTTAGCCCTGGCCTAGTAATAGGCAATGCGTACCTAAATTTAGGAAAAACACCTAAGTTGAGGGTGGCTATTATGGGGATGTTAACTACTTAATGGACAGTTGGTCTGGAATTTGAATTAGAGCATTTGGCCCTGGTTTAGTTTAGACAATGTGCACCTTGACTTATGGTATCAACCTAAGTTGAGGGTGGATGATTCTTGTTTGTATATATATATATATATATAAAGGGGATTTTTTTTTTATTGTAGTAAAGCATAAATGAATGAGAAAAGGGTAAGTGAGCTAGCAAAGTAATGGCCCTGGTAAGAAGAATTTGAAGGCAAAGAGAGTTAAGCCTAGTTCTTAGTCACTTTTATCCAAAAATTCCTTCCTGACCTAGCCGGATACCTCATTACTCACCTAGAAAAGGCCAGCTTGATCTTGAAACTAAGCTATAAGGGGGGCGTTGGCTTATAAAAGCAAGCCTATGGGTACATGTGCTATGTTAGCAAATTCTTTGATGAGTGAGAGGGTTTTAATTTGTATCTACAAAATATTATGAGTGGTGGATCTCCCTGACTGTGAGGGAAACCTGAGTTACACTTAATTTGGATTATTTTTGTAGATTCTTATATCTATGTTTGTGTAGATAAATTGAATTGGAAACAATGCCGGTTATGGACTCTGACATGTTAAACCATATGATTTGGATGACAAGTGAATGGTTGTGTGAAAACTTGTTGAGTAGCAAATGTCTGTCATTATGTTGTTTATATTTGTAATTTGGTGCTGAGTTGCTTGAGGACAAGTAATTGCCTTACGTTGAGGGTGTTGATGTTACGGCTTTTGACATAATATTTAGGCCTTTTTCTTTGGATAATTATCTATTTTCAAGCAATGATTGTCGTATTTAACATGGTGTTTTAGTGTTTTCAGGATAAGAACTCAGTATGAAGAATAACTTAGATAAACTAGACAAAACAAAGGAAAATTGATCAGCGACCGCTTAGGCGATGGCCAGTCGACCTTGCAATAAACCGTTGGCCTAAACCGTTTCCAGGAAATAGAATGCAGGACCAATGGAAGTCATGCGATGGATCATCAGTATTGCAACGAACCGTCGGCCTAAACCTTTTCCAAGAAATAGAATGTAGGACCATTGGAAGTCATGCGACGTACCATTGGTATTGTGAAGAACCGTCGACCTATCCATCACTCAGAAGAAGAACATAGACTCACTGGAGCTCCAGTGATGGTCTAGGTGATGGACCGTCACCTTAGCGATAAACCGTCGCTTGACCCATCGAGCATGAAGCGACAACTCAGAGTTTAAATTTTAAAATCCCAATTCTGAAAACATATAAATACCAAGTATTAGGGTTTATTCCGCATCTTTTGACAGTAGTTTCATAATTTCTTCTCTATTGAGAGTTGTGTAACACTTTTCCTTGAGATTGGAGGCTAGAAATAAAGATCTGATTATTATTCTCTATTTGCTTTCATTGAAGATTAAAAAGAACAATATTGTAAATTTTGTAAGTACTCTTTTGAAGTTTTTTATAAGCATCAATATATCTTTGATATCTTATATGGAGATGAGTAGCTAAACTCCCATAACTAGGGTTATGTGAGCTTTGATGTAAAGAACTGTTTAGGGTTGTGAATCCATTTGTTTCTATCATCTATTTAAATTGTATGAATCTCTCTTCATTATAATGACATCTCTTGGTTGCAAACTTGAGAAGTGATCCCATCAACACCACTTGTCTGACAAGAAAGTTGATGTTGGGAAAAGAGGTGATTCACATGAAATCCATAGGTTTACCCTTTGGGTCAAGGGTTGTTTCCTTAACGTGATCAACCCTCATGAGAGTTCTATTGAGTGATACATGGATCCTTTAAGTTCGAAATAAGAAAATGGTAAAAAACCCATTAGGTTGAGAAACAAGTGGGTAATTCTTAGATTTCAATGCTTCTTACAATTGATATTACAAGTTAGAATTCAAGCATAAGTTCACAACCCTAACTGTTTGAACATCTTGGAGAGCATAACTCTAGTTAACTCATTTTCATTGAAATTACACCTGCATTAACTCTTATTATCTGGACCGCTGTGCAATACAAGAACAAAAGAGCATTATTAACATATCAAACCCCCCCTTTTACCCAGGGACCTTAGATCAACAATCTAATAACAGTCATAATACTTATTGAACACAATATTCCCTGTGGGATTCGACACCCAACTCAGTTGGGTTTTATATTTTACAGTGACCGCTTACACTTTCGTAAGAAATTTGTAATTTGGGTGTATTACTATCCCAAATCACCTTTACCTTCTCCATAGCCTGGTAACGAAGTCAGGACCAAACATATCCACCTTACGAAGATCGAACCACCCAATGGAATATCTACACCTCCTACCATACAATGCCTCAAAAGGGGCCATACCAATACTATAATGATAGCTATTGTTTTAAGAAAACTCCACCAAAGATAGATGCCTAACCCAATTGCTACGTTCTCTCTGCCTGCACATTCGTCTGTGGGTGGAAAGTAGTACTCAGACAAACCTTAGTACCCAACCCTTTCTGGAAAAAATTTAAGAAGCGAGATGTAAACTACATACCACGATAAAAAATAATCAAAACAGGCACCGCATGCAGCTTTACAATCTCCTAAAGATACAACTTTGCATAATCCTCCACCGAGAAGGTACTTCGCACTAGCTAAAAGTAGGAAGACTTTGTCATCCTATCCATGATGACCCAAACCAAATCATATTGATCCCGAGACTGAGGAAGACTAGTAATAAAGTTCATATAAATCACTTCCCATTTCTATTCGGGCAAATAAATTTATTGATACAACCCTTCTAGACTCATGTGCTCAACCTTAACCTATTGACACACCATGCACTTTGGCACAAAATAATCCACATCCCCCTTCATGCCATTCCACCAATAGATATCCTTGAGATCATGATAAATCTTAGTCAAGACGAGATGAACAATATAGTGTAATTCATTCACCTCTGCCTAAATCCTTTGTCACAATCCATCGACATCAGGAACACACAACCTTCCTTGGCACCGTAAAGTACTATCACCACTGATCTCAAACACCACTACCTTTTTCCTACCAACATCACTCTTTATTTTTTTGATCAAGATAAGATCTAACACTTGATTCTCCTTAATCTCCACACCATGAGATAATCGAATAACTTCTAGAACCATCACATCACCATTCTTGGAGTCCAAGAAGCGAACTCTAAGATTAGCCAAACGGTGAATATACTTCACCAATTTTCACTTTTCTCCCTCCATATGAGCCTAACTACCCATGAATAACCTACTAAAAGCATTAGAAACCATTTAAGATTTACCTGGGTGATAGTGAAGACTCATATCATAGTCCTTGAGAAGCTCCAACCATCTTCTGTGCCTAAGATTAAACTCCTTCTCAGCGAACACATACTGTGGACTCTTATGTTCAAAAAAGATATCCAATTGTACACCATTCAAATAATACCGCCATATGTTCGGAGCAAACACCACAACCAATAGCTCCAAACTATGAGTAAAATAGTTCCCCTCATCCACTTTCAACTTCTTGGAAGTATAGGCAATTACCTTCCCATTCTATATCATCAAACAACCAAGCCCTACCCAAGATGCATCACAATAAACCACAAACCCATCATTGCTTTCCAACAAAGTCAGAGTTGGAGTCGAAGTTAACTTATCCTTCAACTTTATGAAACTTCCTTCACAAGTATCTGACCAAGTAAACTTGACCTTTTTCTAAATAAACTTAGTCAAAGGAATAGCTATTGATGAAAAGCTTTCCACAAACTACCTATAATACCTGACTAAACACTAGAAGATCCGAACATCGGATAGAGTCATGGGTCTAGGCCACCGTTTCACCACAATAACCTTTTGCGAATCCACAATGATCCCCTTACAAGAAATAATATGACCCAAGAAAGTTACAGTATTTTACCAAAACTCACATTTAGAGAACTTGGCATACAAGTGTTGTTCCTTCAAGGTGTGCAACACCATATAAAAGTGATTAGCATGATCCATATCACTCTTCGAATAAACAAAAATGTCATCAATAAACAAAATAACAAAAAGATTAAATTACTCATAAAAAACCCTATTCACCTAACTCATAAATATTGTTGGAGAATTAGTCAACACAAATGACATTACCAAAAACATAATATGTCCATACCGAGTACAAAAAGCCATCTTAGGGATATCCACCTCCCTAATCTTTAGCTGATGGTACCTAAATTGAAGATCTATCATAGAAAAGAACTTGGCTACTTAAAACTGATCAAACAGATCATCTATCCTTGAAAAAGATACTTGTTCTTGATTGTCACCTTGTTCAATTGTCTATAGTCAATGCACATCCAAAAGGAACCATCTTTCTTATGCATAAAAATGCCGGTGCACCCATAGAGATATACTAGGATGAATAAATCCTTATCCAGAAGATCCTTAAGTTGCTCCTTGTGTTCTTTCATCTCAACCGGAGCCATTCTATATAGAGGAATAGAAATTGGACAAGTATCCGGAACAAGATCAATACCAATCTCAATTTTCCTATCCCAAGGAACACCAAGAAAATCATCCGAAAAGGGCTCTGGAAACTCATTAACCATTGGAATTGACTAGAAAGAAGGACCTTTTGAGTTAGAATCTTTAACCTAGAACATGTGATAAAGATAACCTTTGGAGATTAATCTTCGAGATCTAAGCTAAGAAATAAATCTCCCCTAGCAGCTAAAGAACCACCCTCCCATTCTATAACTAACTCACCAGGGAACCTAAGGATAACCCAATGGGCCTGACAATCCAAGGATACGTAACAAGAATACAACCAATCCATACCCAGAATGACATCGAAATCCACCATACCCAACTTAAATAGATCCACAAAGGTCTGCTTGCCACCAACAGAAACCACACACCCTTTATAGACTCTCTTTGCAATAATTGAGTCACATATTAGGGTAGAAATAGAAAAGGGATCTGAAATATCTTTCACATTAAAACCAAAAGATACAACCACATAAGAAGTCACATAGGAAAGATTGGACCCTAGATCAAGAGAGAAAAGTTATAGCGCACTAGAAACTACATCAAATGATGCCTCAGATTCCTATCGAGATGCCAAAGCATACAACCTATTCTAACTACTATTAGAACTATGAGTAGTCATAGAATTAGATACAACACTACCAACTGTAGGAGCAAAAGGTGAAGTCGTAGCAACCTAATTAACCACATAATCCCTGAGTAGATGGCCTGCCAGGCCACAGTTGAAGAATTTGTCCCTTTTTTCATTGTAATAACCCCGATGAGGAAGACTATAGAATCGATAAGAAGATCATGAAACAACTGATTGACCTCTGCTTGCCTGAGATTGGGCACCCCATACCAATAAAGTGTCACCACCTTGATGATGCCTGTCATCTAACTGGTAAAAAGCATCAGTAGAAATGAAGAAACCAGAACTCTACCACTTCTTCTTCTTCTTCTTCCATTTTCCACCATCTTGATAACCCTAAGACTGAGCACCTCCCTAGTCAGAAAACTTGCTTCTTTTACCTTCTATGTCTCTAAACTCTGCTTGTTTCTTCTTCGTATTTTCTACCTGCAACATATGAATAGCCAACCTAGAAATGTCAATATTTTTAATCAACAAGGCATTCTTGCTCTTTAAAATCACATCCTAATTTAACGTAGAAATAAACCTTCTCATTCTTGCCTACAAGACAACCACTAAATCAAGAGCATACCTTGATAATTTGTGAAACTTCAAAGAATATTCCTTGACAGACATCCTTCCCTTCTTGGGGTTCATAAACTCCTCACTCTTTGATTTCCTCAACTCTTGGGGAAAGAAATGATGTAGCAAGGCCTTAGAAAAACTATCCCACAAGATGAATTCCTCCACATCACCCCTATCCCTATCCCACTTTTCATAAAACTGATATGTAACCTCTTTGAGATGATGAGCTGCAAAGTTTACCCCCTCTAAATTTGTAGCTTGCATCAGCCAAAATATTTTTTCCATTTCATCTAGGAAGACTTATGGATCCTCCTCCACTTTCACTCCAGAAAAATGGGAGGACCCATCTTTATAAATTAGCCAACCCTTGTGGCCTTAGCAGACAAAGCACCAGTCATACCCCACTCATCCTGATCAGTGGCTATCTAAGTAATAACATGAATAGACTGACAAAATTCTCCATTAGTCACCTCTCCTTGAGGAGGACTAGTAACTACCGGTGGAACTACATAACTATCAGGGATAGGACCGTTAGATTAAAGATAAACCCCAAAAGTGGGATGCACTCTTTCAGCATTACCCCCCACATGGGATAGAAGAATTTTCTTGTGTTCCAAATCTACGAGGCATGATCTAAAATATGAACAAACAAGGATTAGAGAAGATTCAAGGATTGAGACTCCAAGCTTGAAAATTGAATACCAATAAAGTGAGACATTCCTAAATGCCATATAGCCTCTCCCTTATAAGTGTGGTATGCTATACACCCCTAAAAAAGACTCTACTTAGTATGACTTTGTGGACTCCTAGTTGACCATGAGCCTAGGCTCTGATAAAAACTTGAAACAACCCAATCGGAGGCCTTATTGTAATAGGCATCCTAAGTCTAATAGGGATTGGAGACCATCCGTATTACCCAAACCAACCTCCAACTTCCTATCCTGAGTTGGTTGAATTTTGAGCACATAACAATATAGTGTAACGGCTCATATAAAAAATCTGGGGATAGGATGACAATTGTGACCAGCTCAATCAAGTCCAACCATCCCACATTAACCACCCAATCAATCCAAACCATTCTAAAAACCATAAACTAGACCATAACAAAATAAGTTCCAAAACATAATATAATTAATCCCAAAATAAAATATGATGAAAAAGTGAGAAATTATGTCCAATGATGTCAACCTACTAGCATATTCTAATGCCAAGGCTGAAACTAATACCGATCCCACCTATTCTAACGCATAGCAGTACCTCAAAAACTCTAACCATAATAGTAATAAAATTTGATTGGAACATGCCCCCAACCATTGCCAAATAAATATCCAAATTAAAATCAAAGTGTCTAGAAATATCCCTAACATGAAATGGAGCCTTCTAAAAGGATGAAAGCTCACCACTTTAATCCAAATACTGATCTCTCAGTCAATTATATGTAGGGAAAGTAGAATGGTTGGTTCCTATATAGCATGGGTATACAGCCTCCAGTAGATGAGTTAGAGGGTGAACACTACCATGATCTCAGGATAAGGATAAAATAATATTATTTATAATGAAATATAAAACCATCCATATGTACACAATCATACATATAGATATAACCATGCTAGGAAAAGAAACCAGGTTTAGTATACATTTAAAACCTTTATTTGGATTGTGTAACTTTGCCATCCTAAACTACCCACGGGCTAAATGGGTTCAGCTCCACTAGAGCATGAAGCTACACAACCAGGGAAGAAAACCTGGGATGACTAGTAAATTACCTAATATAAAGTATGAGATCATGCAAACGGTCACCAAGACCAATCTCACATCAACAAATATGAGTTTCAAGTTTTGGTCCCCTTGAGACCTCCACCTACCACAACTTTGCTACACATCCTGCCATTATTGCACAATTAAAACTATTAGCAAGTATCCAATCAATCTATTTTCCATTTATTAACCAAGGCCATTTTGTGGTGGTATTGTCATACCGACCATACTTGCAAGTACTCTCCATAGCTAATCATATGTAGGTTTAAGGGAACTTCCAAGTGCCCTTCCATTTACCATTTTAAACCACTTGGGAGTTTCTATGTACCCCACAAGCATAACCATTTATCTATTTAATATATCAAGCCATTTAAATCATGCATAATTCCTTTACCAAGTTTTAAAACAATCAACAGTTCCATTAAAAGAACTTAATGCAATGAAAACATTATTATAGGCGTTTTGTCAAACACATTGGGGGCATAATATAGCTAAAATCAATTCCAATTACCATTAAACCATTCCTATACAATCCAATTATTCAAAACCATAATTAATGCACATAAAGCATAGTTAAAACCATGGAAAACCATAACCAACGATTTAATATCAAAACCCCCAATTTATAGTTGAAAACAAAAATCATACAATAAATGAAGTCATGAAAACATTCATAAGAACCATGCTTCTAGTTAGAATTAACAATAAGGGAATAAAACACGTCTTAAATCAAGATGATAATGGAAAGAGATACGAAGATAAGCCCCAAATTAATCCTCTAGTTAAAACCCTATCTTCCCTTGCCTAAAAGCTTTTGAGTGAATTATAGAGTATTTTAAAAGAGTTTTAAATGTTAATGAATGGAATAATAGGGTAAATAACCTAGCAAGTAGGTTAGAAATCATGGGACCTTATTAAGATAAGTGGGGAAATTCTAGAATAACCCCACTTAAGTTGCACCAAGATCTCGTCACAGGGTATGACTGACCCTCATGAGTCATACCCTTCAATACGATTAGTATCCTCTACTTGTATACTAGCCTTATCCTTTGGATCCAATACTATCTAGAATATGACTCATCCAACCAAGTCATATCCAAAGCATACAATCAATACCCTTCATCTATACCCCTAGCAGATTAAACCTAAGGAAGATTTAGACACTATCTATCATACGAGTCTATGGTATGACTCGTACCTTGGCTTACAACTTATAGTGAGCCACTCGTACTCAGATCTAATCTAACTAAGAAAGTATAATATCAAGTTAAGGAACCAAATGATCTGTACCCACCAATATGACTCATACCCATTAAGTTAAGAAACCAAATGATATATACCTACCAATATGACTCATACCCCTAAGTTGTATCCATTCCAGTAACTAAAATCTATCCCACCAACCAAGACTGGTCAGCATAGAATAGGACCACACCATTTGTACCCCATCATACAGCTCATTCCCATGAATTATATTCGGTTTAAAGACCAGAATTCTTGGAAATTTTTAATGGATCAAAACCCAGGGTATTATACCTCCCTAGGGAAAACTGAGTATGAGTATCACCCTCAGGAGTAGGATCAGTGGGGACAAGTGGAACCCTACAAGAATAGTCAAATGCAGTAACCCTTGACTTAGTTTGGACTCTAGAAGTGGGATAATATCCATCTATATTATCCCCAGATGGGACAATAGAGGTTGCATGAATAGCAGATCTTCTGGGTGGCATGATCTAAAAGACAAGGAAACAAAACTTAAAAGAATTAAAAATCTTAGACTCATTGCTCAAAATTAAAAAAAAAACAAGATAGATAAACATTCCTAAAGGTCTCATAGGATCTCTCATATAAATATGGAGTGCTACACACCCATAAAAGAGACTCTACTTGACACGTCTTTGTCAGACACCCAATGACACCAAACTTGGCTCTGATACCAACTTTGTCACGATCCAAACTAGGGCTGGGCCATGATGGGTATCTCAAGTACCACATGGATCGGAGATCAACCCCTCCACCTAACCTAGTCATCATAACAACCTCAAAGTCAGATGAATCTTAAGCATAAAATATGATACGAGTCTAGTTATATAAATACATCAAAGAATGAACATAACCAACAGTATAGGGTATCAACTTCAGTATAAGTACCGATACCAAATCTAATACCACTACCGACACCGCCCATACCAACGTGATTCTAACAAAGCCTCTAATCAAATCCAAAGAGTATTCGATCAGGATATACCCCCGACCATAGCCAAAACCAAGTCTAAACAAAGTCTAAATCATTAAATATAAGGACTCTAAAATGAATGCCTTCTGAAATATGGAAGCTCACTACTTCAATGTCAACTCATGATCTAAATCGAACACCTGGTCACTGCACAAAAAAGAAAAAAAGACTCTGGGACCTACATCACATGGGGATAAAGTGTTTGAAGATGATTTATGATTGGAGTGCTAATATGTATCTCAAGGATAGACGAGAAAAATAATTTCATCATTAAAACCAAGTCAAATTATCATATGCAACCAAATACATACATATATATATCAACCTGAGATAGGGAACAAGGCTTAGTATAAACTTTTGAAAACCTTAACCTGGGTTTCGTAGCATAACTGTCATATAACAAGGCATCCACAGGATATATAGTCCCAGCTCTCTCTTAGATAAAAGGGCCCTAATGTGTGTAGCTGCATGAACTAGAGAATATCCATATCTATATATGCCTTTTTGGAGGACTCGAACCCCTGTCATAATCAAGATGACTTAAGCACCAACATATACAATCTAGGTGACTCAAAACTCTCGGTTATATAGACACCCGTACCGGCTAGTGCAGTTTTCAGTGTTAGTCCTTCGGACTCCACTTTTATGGCACAAATACACATCCAACTTTAAAGCCTAATCAAAACATTCTTTATACATAAACACAACCATTAGTCAAATTACTTAGCAAAAAAATCTTGTTGGTATCATTATATCAACACCACTTGCAAGTATACCATACGTCATTACCATTATTAACCAATTATTCATTTTGGGACTCTAACCTATTGTTTAATAAAGAAATAAATTCAATTAAATGAGTTAGGACTCGAGCCGATTTATCTAATTAAACCACAAATGTTATCATTTAAATCAATATATAGCTAACACAACCTTCATGAAACCATTTAAGAACCATTTATATTAATAGACCAATGGCTTAGTTTAAATCACACTTTTATTTAATTTATGGTTATCAACACCTCTACAAACCATTCATCATTCATTATCATCCTTATGCCATGTATTAGTTCAAAACATAAGTCATTATATGGTAAGATTGTTCTCATAAGCATTTTCATAAACAGGTTAAGAAAATACTATTACCAAGACCAAAACCAAAATAAAAATTATCAAGTTTAGGATTACCCATGACCCAATTGTTAAACCACAATTACAAAGAACCCACATGTGAAAAACCATCATTAAAACATGTATATTCATAATTTAAACCAAGAGAAAAAAATACTCAACAATATGCAACAATATCCTCAACATTGGTTTTCAAACCAACTATTAATGATTCATAAAAAAAGCTTTAAACATATGATTTTCATGAACTAACAATCAAGGAAGAGTGACATTCCTAAATTATGAAGATAGAGATTTTGATCCTTAAGCCTCTAGATAACCACCTTGATAAAACCATAGATCAATCTCCTTGAGAGTTTTTTACAGAGCTTTGAGAGTGTTTTTAATCTTATAAAGGGAAGAATGAGGGACCAAATAGTGTTATAATATATGGGTTTTAAGGAATTGGGGTGGTAAATTTAAAAAATACCCTTAGCTTAAATGCTGTAAAAGACTTATATGAGGGTACAATTTGGCCTGTCCACTTGTACCCACATCATATGAGTGGTACCCTCCACTCGTACCTTGATCAGAATGTTGGACATCATATTCTTTCCAACATACAACTCCTTACCTAACTCATACCCCAACTATAAGACTAATACCCTTAAACCGTACCTTAGGCAGGACATAAAGGTTAGACACTGAAAAACATATGATTTAGCACTATACTTATCATATTATGATCATATGAATCGTATGATGTCTTTTCATACCAAGAATAGAACTTGGCCAATATGACACTGACCAACATACGACTAGGGTCCTAGGCCCGTATCCACAACATAAGAGTGGTGTGTTGTAAGTCGTATGATGCACAAAAGGTTCAAGACTCTGAAAATTTTACAAGGGCCAAAATTTAGGGTGTTTAATTTTAACTTCCATACATATCTTGCAGACATTGTTTGCCTTATAAGTTGGGAGGGGGGTGTAGCACAACTGAGGGTTTTTGTTGCCATGTTTTTTTTCGCTCGGCTAATCTATCTTAGTTAGATCAAAGATATTTAGGTGTTTTTATTATTGCTTTTGCGTTATTTTATGCTTTGTGTGTAACTTAGAAAAAAATAAGAAAACTTGGGTAATCAAAAATTAAGAGCATGCAAATTATTTTGAATTATTTAAAAGGTACCCCTCAAAATTTTTTGTTTTTTATATGATGCGTTGTGTGCTTACTTATGTGTCCCACTAAAATGGTCAAGCCTATTTTACACTTTGGTGAAGTTTTTATACTTACGAGGTGTTTAATAAAATAGATTTGTGATATTTGGTTTTTATTAACAAATTAAAACCAAAACTTTTAGAAATATGAGACTAATAATTCTGATACTGAGGAGGAAGTGAACTATTAGGACAATCAGGTGGCAAGTTTCTGAGCCTGTAACCAATGTTTGGATCTACTCATGACATTAGAATTATTGGTAAGATAACATAGTCTAACATTACATGAATTGAATAGGTAGTGGCTAAAATAATATCCCTAAGCCAAGAGTATGTAGAGATGTACATATTCGGTATGTGTGTGTACGGTCTAGAACTTACCTGTTTAGTCTTGCTAAATTCATAAGATAGAAGGTTAGAAGAGCATCATATGCCATTTTAGAATAGTCTACTAAATGCCTAATAAGCCTAACACATGAATAAAATATCCCTTGAGATTGATTTTGAGCTTAAATAGAACTTTTCATTAAGATACCTTATTCACCTTCCTAATTTTTACAATTATCTAGTTTTTGCCTTGGTCCCTCCTTGAACACTATACACCTTAACTCAGGAAAATTACCTAAGTTGATGGTGGCTAGTGTAGCGGTGCATAAATGATTAGGTATAAAGAATTTATAGTGAAAATAAAAAGAGATTCAGGTGTGGAATGATGTAAGGAAAAAAAGAGATAAGATGAAAAAAAGGAATTGAGAAAATAAAATCGTACCCGGGGTCCAAATAGTTGAAAAAGTTGAAAAAGGGAAAGGAGTAAAGAAAGGTAAGCAAAATGGAAGCCAAAAATTAGGTAGACAAAATGGAAGACAAAAATTATGTATTGTTAAGGAGTGTTAGTCCATATAACTATATGTATCAAACCTACCCCCGATCTTACATTAAAAGCCTATAAAAGTCCTATAGTGATCCTAATCCGACTGTCTAAAAACTAAGGCTTAGAAAATAAGGGAAATCCTATGGTACCAAATGCACATAGCTTGACTACTTTGTGAGAGTTAGAGATTTTGTTTCAGTTTCTATTCTTGATATTCATTGTCATATAAAGAGTGTGGGGACTTCTTTGATGTGAGGGAATAAAAGTTACATTCAAATTATTACTTATTTGGATAGTTTCAGTTGTATAAGTGTTGGGCTATCTACTGGTAATATGATGCCATTTTTTGATCCCTTTATGTTATAATGGTTAGTTTGTAGATGCACTACACTTGTTGATCTTTAAATATTGTTGGAGGGCGTTGAACAATGTTTTGGTTAATGCATATTTAAAATTAGTTTTTGTGAAAATTTGATTGCCATTGTATTATTAGTTTTTCTAGGTTAAGTATCTTGATAGTATAGCTTAATTTTTTTTCCTAAAGATATGTCAACATTCTAAGTTGAGGGTGTTGATGTATTATGAAATTACGATGCTTAAGACATTTAAAATAGTGAATATATACAAGTACAAGGGTCTCACTATGTGGATATGATAGATTTTTTGGTGTTTGCTAGTCAAATAGGTTCGAAAAGAGTGAAGTGATTGACCTTTTACATATAAGGCATCAAAGAACTTCATGTCATGATTATGGAACCTAACTATAGTTGTACACATGCATCATAGGAAGAAGCAGAGAATGATTCTCATGTGATGGTTAGATGAAATATTCCCACAAACATACATTGATCATACAATTATACAATCTGATCATAGGAAGAATGCTGAAAATAAAGGTTGCAGGTGTCAAGTCAAAGAGAATCACACGACGACTTCCCACAATAGTATAGTAAACTCATTATCAAACCAATGTGTCATAGAAAGGAAGTCTAGTGCAATTACCCTCTAGGTTATTTTCTAATTTTCGACACATTTTTGTCGTTTAGAGCTTTTCTATAGTTGGCCAAGTCATTTTTGACTTATTGGAGCTCACAGTTCAGGCATCGAGTAGTTTGTTTGATTTTTAGAGCCAATTCTTTTTTAAGACTTTATTGGTAAGGATTATCTATCAGGCACAAAATTTAGTTTAACGACCTCATATTCCAATATTGATAGTTCCATCAGCTCTGAAACATTGATATTAGTCTAGAGAAACCTTTGGCTTTGGTCCCAAGGCTTTCTAACTCACTTTGGGCTATTGGTTAGAATTTGATAGAAATGGCGGATGGGTGTGAGGCCAATATTATGTCTAAAAACCCTCTACAATGAAAATTTTAATAGCATTGTTGTGTTTGGAATTTCGAATTTCATAGGGTTTTCATAGTTTTTTTGAATTCACGGGATTCCAAATGAAATCTAAAAGGTTGGTGGAAACTTGGAATTTTTCTAAGTTTCAGCTGGTGCATCCTCTAAAAGGACCTTTAGTCGCTTTAGGATCCAAGTGTTTCCAGTAGGGTCAATTAAGAGAAAGCCAGTCTACTAAATCGGAGGCCGTTTAAGAGGCATCGTGTCCTCTTTAGCAGAAGGGCCATACTAGTTAAGTACTACTTTAGCAGTACTAAGCTACTTTAGTTGTGAATACTTAAGCGGTCAAGTGGCTACAATTTTCTCCCATTCTCTTACAAGTCTCAAGAGCTAAAATCCCTAGAGAGTGTGGAAAATTGGGAAAAAAATCATTGGGAAATCATGGGGTGTTTTCTAGCTCGAAATATCTATTTCCTCATTAAACCACTTGTAAGTTTCTTATTGATTCTTTGTTTAATTCTCTAAATTATTCATAAACCCCTGGTTCTTATTGGGATGATTTCAGTATCACTTGAGCTACAAATTTGACCATTTTTAGGGTAAATGATCCTTAAGTATAGAAGGACCTGTTGAAGTATCGAAATCCAATTCCTCAAGCAGGCCTCATATGGGATTTTAACTTAATTTTGGACCCGAAGAATTAAATTTCAATATGGGTAGGGTTGTTCTCTTATTAATGCATAGATAACTATTTTGATAGTGTGATAGAATATAAGATTCGATAATAGAGAAATACTATTTTAGCACACTTATTGGACATTCTATGATTTCTAGATAGGTTAGGATTACCTTTCTCTTAGATTGGGCTTAATTATAGTATTGACATAATATTATTCTAGTTTGGGTTGGGAATTAGGACTTGGAGGTGTATTTGATGTGAATTTGATTATTTATCTAATTAAGGAATGATAATTAGGCATATTTTACTTAACTACTTATTTCTTAGGTAGACTCACTATCTTAGGTCGAAATGAGGCTTATTTAATACCTAGTAGTGAAATTTGACACCTTAGTCTAGTTCAGGTTAGAAGTTGACTTAGAATGGATTTTTCAGGTTAGAAGTGGGCCTTTCTGACCCACCATGGGTCAAGATCGCTATTATATCCTTGTTTACTTGATAGGCTTTTATGCATTATTTCAATTATATTCTTAAGCTAGGGAAGTCATAGGCATATCATGTTTTCTTCTAGAATTGTGTTGGGGGATGATATGAATTTTGGTTTAAGTTTGATAAATAATTATATTTGTTTTAGTTCAAGTCCGACAATAAGAGTCTACTTATGACAGTTATAAAAACAGTTTGAGTCTGACGGTTACGGTATGGAAAGATCCACAGTTATGGTTTTGAGATATGGATACTTGGTTTAGTTATTATTATTACTTCTTCTTGATTATATCTACGGGGCTTATAGGGTTCATAGTGGGTTGTTCAATTACTTGTCTATGTCTTCTGTCTTATAGGGGGCCACTTATGTTAGAGATAGCTATATTTTCTTTATTTTTGATAGCTATATTTTCTCTATTTTTATTATTTTGGTTGTTTACTTTCCACATTAGGTGTCTCATTCAAGGGTTGTCCTTTTTCCCTTGACTTTGCTTACTTATTTCACATTTTATTATTCTTACATTATGATTTATCTCAATTGACTAATGATTCCTACTGAGTACCCATGGCTTTGGTACTCATACTATACTTTTGTATGTTTTTGGTGCAGATTTGAGTTCTAGCTATTGCCATTAACATTGTGGTTGTGCTGGTTATGTTTGAAGATCGTGTACGCTCTCGGATCCAAGGTTGACCTTTTCTCCATTTGCTATTTTTTGATTGTCTTTCTATTTTTGAGACTGTTGTAGATTGACTTTGATAGTAGCCATATTCTTTTGGACTAGAGGTTCTTGTACCAACCTTACTAGGTCTTAGGATGATATTATTCATCTTTTATTTCTCTTCTGTAACATTATTGTTCATATATTTATCTGCTTGTAATTTATTTACTTGCACTTTTTTTGCATTTATACCATTTTCCACTAAATAGCATTTTATATATAGTTTTGGTTTACAGCTTGTCTTACCTACTAGTGGGTTAAAGTAGGTGCCAACATGACTTGAGAAATTAGTTCGTGACAAATTGGTATTAGATCCTAGATTAACTAGTATTGTTTGTACAAGAGCAGATGTCTAGTGGAGTCCCATAGATGAGAATGATAACCTCCATTTCTTATCTTCATGTGTCTACTGGACATTCCTAGGAGATCTGTAATTCCTTCACTTATTTTGTGCTAATGAGTCATTGTTGGTTTCTAAGATTTATTTGGTTTCACACTTTTACAGATGGCTAAGATGCGAGCTACTATTATTGGAGATGAGGACCCCAAGTCCATGACTAGTGATCCTACCAGAGAACATGGATGACCTAGAGATCTAGAAAAGATAAGGGATGTAGCCCCTTCTATAGACAAAGATAAGGAGCTTTCACAAGAACCTAACCTTACTCCTGCACCGGAGATTCCTCCCCTAACCAGTGGTGATATAGGGGGCATCCCAGGCTATGCCAAGTTTTATTTCTTTATATTTGCTTTGAGATATTCTAGTTGAGCTTTTACGTTTGGTTGGTGGTGAAAATTTTAATGGTGCTAAGTCTGTGCATCAGAGTGGTATCAATATAAGGGCACAACTTATAGCTGCGACTCCCAGAGTTAAGATCCCTCCAGCACTGGTAGTTTCTCAGCTGGTAGTTACCCAACATCTTATGTCTTATGAGAAGGAAAAAATATTGGATAGATTCTAAATATTGACTCTGCCTAGGTTTTCTTAGGCACCGGGTAATGATACATATAAATTCTTGGTTGCTTTTGAGGATAGGATCTATAATTTGGTCCTCGTTAAGACCAGTGGTATTGACTACACTATTTTTAGATGGATTTGGCAGCTTGACATTGGTTGAAAGGTTATCTTGATTCCAGACCAGCTGTATCTCACCTGTTGACATGGACATAGTCCATTGAGGTCTTTTTGGAGAAGTATATTCCTTATAGACTTAGGTATTGTTTGAGCGACCAATTGTCGATGTTAGAGTAGGGTTGTATGAATTTTTTAGAGTTTGAGGCTCGATTTTATGAGTTGGTCAGTCATGCTATATCTATATTACTAACTGAGTATGAGCATATTCAGTATTTTGTTTAGGGATTGAGACTTCTTCTTTGCATGACAACTCAGAGTTTGTTTGTTGTTAGTCGATCTTTTATTGAGGTTTCTAATCATGCTCATGTTATGGAGGAGATGCATCATGAGGACTAAGGGGGTAGTGATAAAAGGTCGCTTTATCAGTATAGTTTTAATGGAAGTCAGGGTGGCCCATGATTTAGAGGTAGCCGTTCTCAAGGTAGGTACCCTCCATACCAATCTTATTAGTACAGGGTCAAATTAGTCAATCTAGTAGGCGTGTTCATGACACACTTCAAATTGATGATGGATGTTACATAGCTATAATGATCATCCTAGCTAAAGTAGTGATTAGAGGTTCATATTCTGGCTCTTCCTATAAAGGTAGTTATTCTGGGTCAGTCAAATCTTAAGGATATAATGCAATGTTTGGGTGTGTTATTATTGTGGGTCCTTCATCCATTTCTCTAGAGAGTGTCCCTGGTGTGGGGTAGTTGTGTCTATAGTGTAGAGTGTACTGCCTATTAGGGCAGTATTTCCTCTAGCTAGAGAGGTATGCAGGGTCATCATGGTGGTACTTAGGGTACTTATAGAGGTCCTCAAGCAAGTAGGATAGGTGATAGGTCAGATCCCAACTAAGTGGTGGGTGAGTATATTTATATGTTGTATTAGGAATGTTAGAGGCACAGTCTTCGAATGTTGTTATAACAGGCATGATCTAAGTGTGCAACCAATCAATCTATGTTTTATTTTATCCAGGATCCACTTATTCTTATGTGTCTACTTATTTTGAACCACTGTTAGAGTTGTCTTGGGATTATTTATCTATTCCATTATGTTTATCCACTCCCGTAGGTGATTATTTAGTAGTGGATTAGGTTTATAGATCATATATTTTGACTGTTTGAGAGTTTTATAATAAGTCAATCTTATTTATTAGATATGGTGGATTTTCATTTAATCCTAGGCGTAGACTAGCTATTCGCCTATTATGCATTTGGGTCTTATTCTACTAAGACCGTTACCATAGCCATGCCCATTATACCCCCAATTATATTGAAGGGATCTTTTACCCATAAGACAATGGGGATTATTTATTATGTTTAGGCTAGAGGACTTATATCAAGGGGTTAAGAGTCTTACTAATCTTATATTCATGATGTTAGTGTGGTGAGTCCTTCACATGACTTTGTTCCTATAGTCTGTGATGTTCTTGATGTTTTTCCTATTGATTTACCTTGTCTTTCTCCTGAGTATGATATTAAGTTCATTATTGATCATGAGTTAAGTACCGACATATTTCTATGGAACTTTAATATATGACTCCTTTTGAGTTTATGGAGCTATATTCTCAGCTTTAGGATCTTTAGGGTAAGTGTTTTATTAGGCCAAGTGTGTTACCTTTGGTGCTCATATCCTATTTATGAAGAATAAAGATGGTTCCTTTTGTATGTGTACTGATTACAAGCAGCTTAATAAGGTGACGATGAAGAATAAGTATCCTATGCCTCATATTGATGACTTGTTTGACCAACTTTTGGGAGCAGCAATGTTCTTTAAGATTGACTTGAGGTTCAAACACTATCAGTTAAGGATTCGAGATAAGGACATCCTAAAGACAGCCTTCGAGACTCGCTATGGACATTATGAGTTCCTGGTGATATATTTTGGGTTGACCAATGCTCCAATAATGTTCATCGAGTTGATGAACCGCGTATTCATGCCTTATTTGGATTTCTTCTAAAAAACCCTAGGTTGTAGTCCTTAGAAGTTTCCTGGGTTTTGAATGTTCAGGATATCATATGACTTAAGGATACTTGACGTGTAAAGTAGGTACAGTTTAGGGGCCTATTTCATATGATACTCAGTATGGTTTTGATTTGTTTCTATCCAAGGTACGAGTGGACATCATATGAGTCGTATGTACATAGTGCGAGTGGTATAGTCTAATTCATATGATATCTAGTGTCCAACCCTTTGATTTTATCTTGGATACAGTTTGAGGGTACTAGTCATATGGTATGGGTATGACTTAGGATAGGGGATCTATATGGTGGAAGGTATATGATTTCCAATATTCTAGCAAGGGTATGGGTGGTGGGTACCACTCGTATGTTGTGGGTACGATTTAGGTGGGGTGGTCGTACCCTTCTATGCATGATATTTAACTTTAAGCTGACGGTATTCTGGACATTTTTCCTCTTTACCAACTTAAAACCCACATCTTATAACTTCCTTAGGGTATCATTAGCTATAAAAAATACATCAAATAGACTGTTAAACACTCCTAAATCCTCAAAATCAATAACACTTAGGGTTTTTTATCAAGCACATAAAATGGGTCTTTCAAGGATGATTTCTCCCCATACTCCTTTAGTATCTAAGGCATGTTACTCCTCCCTCATTGTTAGTTCAACTAAATTCATGTTTTAGTTAATGTTTTTCATGATTTTATAATGGGTATTGTTTGTTTTTGAAATATATGTTAGGGTTTTTGGTTACTAATGGTTGGATAATGTTTTTGGATGTTTTACTTATGGTTTTACATACTATAATATTAGTTTGAACATTGTGTAATGTGTGGTGATGGTAAATGGGTTTAAAGGTACTTTGGATTCCCCATATTACTTGGTTTTGGTGTTCGAAAATATATGCCCTCACCATGTTTGTTAAAATGCCTATGAGAATGCTTTTTTCACATTTTTTGACATTTATTGAAAACCCTGCATTGTATAATTTGATAATGGAACCCTAAATGGTTTAATAAAACTAAATAATTTGGTAAGGCTTTGGTGGCCATGGTTTTAGCTTAATTGGAAATCATATGGGGTACATAGGAATCTCTTAAGGATTGACTAATGACATTGCTTTCAAGCTATAGTTGGTATGATGATACCACTACATAAGGCCTTGGTAAATAACTTTTGGAATTAGTTGGTTGGTTATATGCTAATGGTTTTAGTTGAGTAATAATAGCAGGTTATGATAGATAACTGTGAAAGTGTGAGTCTAATGGATGGACACGGGAAACTTATGTTTGCCGGCATGAGGGTTGGTCATAGTGACCATATACCTGTTAGGTACACAGGAATCCCTTAAGTTTATAAATGTATATATGTATCATAGAGGGAGAAAAGTACACAATTATCCCCTACACCTATAATATCTTCGGTTTATGTGGCTACAATAATGAGGCCTATTCAGGGGGTAACACTGGACCCATATAGACCATGGGTGATTTTAGGATGGTCAAGCTACATAGCCTAGTTTAATGATTTAAATTGATGCCAAACTCGATTCCCTTTCGGAGCATGGATTATATATATGTATGGATGTGATTGCATATTGTTATTTATTTAGTTTTAATTATTGGCATTATTTTATCCTTACTCATGAGTACATGTTAGCATTCACCTGCAAACTTATTTTCGAGCATTGTATCCTTATGCAATGCAGGAACCATCCATACTACTCCTCCTTTTTAGTGATATGATTTGGGACAGCTTGGTGTTGGATTAAAGTAGTGAGCTTCCATACTCAGAAAGGATCCATTTCATGTTATGGTCTTCTCTACATTCTTTTGTTACTTCTTATACTTTGGTTTTGGCTATTGTCGGGGGTATGTCCTGATCAGATGTTGTTTTAATTATGATTAGAGGCTTTGTGAGACTACTTTGGGTTGGTCTGGATGGTGTCGGTAGTGGCACCAACATTGGTATTGGTATTGGTATTGGTATTGGTATTGGGGCTATATCGTTTAACTGTATTTGATTTATGATTGTTCCATCTTATTATGTTATATAAAATTAGAATTTATTCAACATATAGTGTAGGGCAGTTATGGTTGGGTATTGGGGGTGGTCTCCTATAACAGTTGGGCTTTAGGCACCCTGCATGACTAGGCCTTGGATCAGGTTTTGTGACCTTCATAATTATGTTAAATGATGAAATTCTCTTATACTTAAGGAGTAGGGAAGAGCATATGGAACATTTGAGGATTATGCTCAAACTTTCATAGATTATAGGTTTTTCTCCATATTCTCAAAGTGTGTGTCCTAGCTTGAGTTACGGATATTCCTAGGACATGTGGTGTCTAAGGATGGGATTATGGGGGACCCAACTAAGATTGAGGCCATTTTTGATTGGGCTAGGCCTACATCTCTGTCTGTGATTCATAGCTTTATTCGTTTGGCTAGTTACTATAGGCGGTTCACTGAGGGTTTTGCTACTACTATAGCACCAATGACCAGATTGACCCAAAAGAAGGTTCCTTTTTGGTGGTTCGTGGAGTGTGATTTAATCTTTTGAAAGCTCAAGGTTTTTCTCACTTCATTTCATATATTGGCTTTTTCTATTGAGAGTAATGGATTCACCATTTATTATGATGTTTCTAGTGTTGATTTGAGTTCTATTTTGATGAAATAGGATCGGGTTATTACTTATGCATTGAGGTATCTGAAGGTGCATAGGCGCAACTACCCCACTCATGATTGAGAGTTGACGACAGTAGTTTTTGAGCTTAAGATTTTTAGACATTATCTATATGGAATGTATTGTGAGATATACACCAATCATCATTAATCAATATATTATGACTCAAGAAGAAGGATTATGACATCAATATTCTATACCATCCAGGAAAAGAAAACATAGTAGTGGATGCCTTAAGCCAGAGGGCATGAGTATGGGTAGTTTGGATTCTACTTGAGTTTTTGGGAGGCTGTTGGCATGGGACGTCCAGTCCTTAGACAACTTAATGGTGCGACTTGACATATTTTTTTACAAGAGGATCCTTGCAGTGTTGAGGTGAGGTATACCTTATTTGAAAAGATTTACGAGTTGCCAGTTTGAGTATAAGGGACTTTATGTCATCCATATTCAGGTGCTGAGTGGTGAGTCTAGGATGGCTACTATAGATTATGAAGGTATACTAAAATATGATCATAGCATTTTTTTGAGTGTTAGTGACTTTATTCAGTTTATATTGTGTGAGGTTCATAGCTACAAATACTCTATCAACCACGAGATAGCTAAGATGTATAGGGATTTGAGGCAACACTATTGGTGGAGTTGAATGAAGAGCAATGTGGTAGACTTTGTAGCTCATTTCCTACGTTGTCAGCAGGTGAAGATTGAGCATTAGAGACCTAGTAACCTGATTTAGAGGTTTCCCATTCCCAAGCAAAATTGGGAGCAGAACACAATGGATGTTGTTATTGGTTTGCCTCGCACCTCCCGTGGTTCAAACAACATTTGGGTCATCATGGATCAGTTAACCAAATTGACATATTTCCTTCCTGTCTAGATGTCCTTTAGTGCCGAAAGGGGTGCCCATATCTATGTTTGTGAGATAGATCTCCTACATAGAGTTCCTATATCTATTATTTCAGACCAAGGTTTGTATTTACTTCTAGCTTCTAGAGAGCTTTTTTGGAGGATTTAGGTACTGAAGTGGATCTCAGAATCACTTTTCACCCTCAGACCATCGGCCAGTTAGAGAAGACTATTCAGGTTCTCAAGGATATGCTCTGAGCTTGTGGTATGGATTTTGGAATTCAGTGGGAGAATCACTTAGCATTGACGGAGTTTTCATATAATAGTAGCTCCCATTAAAGTATTGAGATAGACCATGGAGGCACTATATGGTCGACATTGTCGATCTCATATTAGATGGCTTGAGACCTATGAGGATAGACCCCGTGGTACTTACTTTCTTTGAGAAACATTGGATAGAGTCATGGTGATTCTCCGCGGGCTAAGAAAATCTCAGAGTAGACACCAGGATTATACATATCATAGACTTCGTACTTTGAGGTTTGGAGTTGAAGACTGGGTATTCCTTTGGGTATTGCCCATGAAGGGTGTGATGAGGTTTGGGAGGAAATACAAGCTCGATCTTAGATATATTGGACCTTTTGAGATTATTCACATAATTGGAGATGTGGCTTATGAGTTAGTCTTGCCCTAGATTTTTTGCTATTCTTACAATTTTCCATGAGTTTATGTTGTGGTGTTACATCCCCAATGAGTCACATATGCTTCGATAGGACTTGGTTCCATTAGATGAGAGATTGACCTTCGTGGAGGAGCTAGTGTTCACATTAGCCAGGGATGTCAGGCAGTTGCGCTCTAGGGAGATTCCTATGGTTAAAGTTTAGTGGAGACACTACTTGATTGAGGAGGTTACTTGGTAGATCAAGAGCGAAATGCGATCCCAATATCCCCACCTGTTCGATCCTTTAGGTACATCCTAACCCTTTACTTTTGCAGATGAAAGTTCTTTTAGTAGTGCATATTGTAAAGACCCTCCACGTTATTTTCTTCTTTTCCACATATTTTCACTATTTAGAGCTTTTCTATAGCTGACCTAAGTCATTTGTGACTTGTTGGAGCCGACAATTTAGTTACAGGGCAGTTTATTTGTTTTTTAGAGCCAATTCCCTATGTTGGAGTCTTCACTAGTAAGGATTGGATATTGAGCATCAACTTCAATTTATCAACCTCGTATGCCAATTTTGACAGTTCCATCAACTCTGGAATGTTAATTTTAGGATAAAGAAATCATTGGTGGGGTCCCAAGGCTTCCAAAATCATTTTGGGCTATTGGTTAAAATTTAACAGAAATGGCCTATGGGTGTGGGGCCCCTATTTTTTTGATACAATCCTGGATATAAATTTTGATGGCACCTATGATTTCAAAATGTCAATTATGTGAGGGTAGCTTATTTGCATTCATAGGATTCTGGATAAATCATGATGGGATGGTGGAAACTTGGAATATTTCCACCTTTCAACTGTTGCACTTATTAAAGCATACCATTGGTCATTTTAGTGGCTAAGTCTTGCCAGTCGGGTCGCTTAAGCGGAAGCTAGTTCTCTAAAGCAGAGGCCGTTTAAGAGGCTTCTTTTTTGCTTTAGCGGAAGGGGCGGACCAGTTGGGTATCGCTTTAGTAGAAGGTCATTAAATCTCTCTCTTGCCTAATTTTTTCCCAAGTCTCAAGAGCTAAAATCCTAAAGAGTGTGGAAAGTGGGAGATAAATTATTGGGAGATCGTGGGGGTGTTTGCTAGCTTAGATAACTATTTCTTCATCAAAACCCTTGTATGTTTTTGATTGATTCTTAGTTTATTTCCCCAAATTAGTCATAAATTCCTAGTTATTGGGGGATTTATTTTAGTATCATTTTAGCATGGAATTTTCCCATTCTTGAGGTTAAATGATCCTTTAGCATAGAAGGATGTGTTGACCATTTCAAAAGTGTAATTCCACAAGTGTGCCTCATATAGGATTTCGACTTGATTTTTGACCTAAAGCATAAAAATGCAATATGGGTACTATTTTCCTCATATTAATTCATATATTACTATTTTGATAGTGCGGCACTGTATGGAAGCTGTTCAGAAAAGGAAATAACTATTTTAGAAGACTTATTTGGGCTTTCTTTGGTGTCTAGGTAGGCTAGGCTTACCTTTCTCTTATATTGGGCTTAGTTATAGTATTTACATAATATTGTGCTAGTTTTGGTTGGGAAATAAAACTTAGAGATATATTTGATATGAATTGGATAAATTAGCCAATTAAGGATTAGGCGTATTCGACTTAACTACTCATGTCTTAGGTAGATTTGCAATCTTAGGTTGAAATGAGGCTTATTTAGTACCTAATAGTGAAATTTGACACCTTAGTCTAGTTTGGAGTAGAAGTTAATTAGAATAGATTTCTAGGGTTAGAAGTAGGCCCCATCGACCCACCTTAGGCCAAGATTTTATTATCTTTTTCTTAACTTGATAGTACTTTATGCAATATTTCAATTATATTCTTGAGTCGAGGAGGTCATATGCATATGATGGTTTCTTCTAGAATTATGTTGGGAGATGATATGAGTTTTGATTTAAGTCAGGTAAATGATGATATGAGTTTTGATTCAAATACGGAATTGAGAGGCTATTTATGACAATTATGGAAATGATTTGAGTCTAATGGCTACTGTATGGAAAGATCCATTGTTATGGTTTCGAGATATGAATACTTAGTTTAATTATTGTTATTACTTATTCTTGATTGCATCCACCAAGCATATGGGCGCCATGTTGGGCTATTTAATTACTTAGGGATTATGGGGGCCTAACTATATTAGAGATAGCTATGTTCTTCTAATTTTCATTGTTTTGGTTATTTAGTTTCCTCATTTGGAGTATCATTCTAGGTTTACACTTTTTCCCTTGACTTAGTTTACTTATCTCACATTTTATTGTAATTATATTATGATTTAGCTCAGTTAGCCGCTGATGCCTACTGAGTACCTATGGCTTTAGTGCTCATACTACACTTTCGTACCTTTTTTGGGTCAAGTCAAAGTTCTAGTTGTTGTCGTTGACAATGTAGTTGTGCTTGATAGAGTATAGAGATAGGGTGAGCTCTCGGAGCCAGAGTTGACCTTTTCTCTATCTTCTATTTTTGGATATTCTATCTATTTTTGATACTATTGTATTATGACTTTGATAGTGCTCGGATTCTTTTGGGTTAGAGGCTCTTGTACCGACCTTATTAGGTCTTGGGATTATACTACTCCTATTTTATTTTTCTTTCTTTATGTTATTGTTCTTATATTTATTTGCTTGTAATTCATTTACTTTCACATTTATGACATTTTTGCCATTTTCCACCATTTAGACCATTATATGAAGTTTTGGGATAAGATTTGGCTGACCTACTGGTGGGGTAAAATAGGCTCCATCATGACTCAGGAAATTGGATCGTGACCAGATTGGTAACTTTTAGAAGTTTGATGTGTAGGAAGGTCAAATGATAGAAAGAACAATCGTACCTAGAGGATATGGAGTCGTACTGTGAATCTTTCTAGAAAAGACCTAAATATGACGTAGTCCATTAGAAAACTATGAGCACCAAGTACGATCATGAAATCAAACACCAGTCATACTTTTCATTTATTTAAGCCGACCGATACAGGAAACCTGTTATGTTTAGAATAGATCATGTGTTTGTCCATAAATACTCTTTTTTGGTTGTTTGTATGAGTTTACTTTCCATTACATTCTTTTAAGGTTTTAAATCATACTTTCCATTACATTCTTTTAAAGTTTTAAATCTTACTTTTGGCTATGGAATTTCTCAAAAACTAATTTTAGGATTTTAGTTCAAATTGAGGTCTTGGATTTTTTCCATATTCTTATTATAAGTGTGATATGCTTTCGTCTCAAATTACTTCTTGTGTTCTTCCAATTATGAGTAGATAAACACCACAACAAGGGTTTTGGAAACAATGATGAATTAACAAAGTAAGATTCATAGGTTGATATAATCTTCAACCGGTGTTCATATGTATTGATTGTTTCCTTAGGATTGAATTTTTTTAAACCATGTGCAATGATAGAACTCACATAATATTTATTTTGTATTAAAAGACAAGTATAGATAGGTGATGTGTGAGCAGATGCTAACATATTTGAGGCTTTTAACTTGGAATAATTGCAAAATCTTAAGCAACTTTTGTTAGTTTTGATTGTTTTTATTGTGTTAATGCAGATGTGAGTGATAGCGGAGGAAACAAAAGGAAAGAAGAACAAATCAGTTAGAATCTGGTGCAGATAAGCTAAAGTAAAGCTGACGACATTTCTGAAGCGTCGTCAGATATGTGAAAGGCTTTAAAAAATCACCATCAAGCGTAGACAGAATTTGAAGAATTGAAGTGACGCGTGACAACCTTTTTGAAGTGCCGTCACAACTATGATAAGGCGTCAAAATTGCCGTCAACTCAAAGAAGAACATGATGATTTCCAATGAAGATTCGACGATATTTTTCATGCGCCGTCACTTAATTGACACACCGTCAGATTGCCATCAGAAGACTCAGAAGATAAAAATTCACTAGAATCTTTGACGATATCTTGCACACGTCATCAGACGTCTGACACGCTGTAAAGATCACCGTCTACTATTTTGAAGAGAAAACTGAAATCTTAATTTGTGTTTACTTATTTAGAATTAAATATTTAAAGACTTGTTTTAGGGTTTTTAAAGAATAATTAGTTTTATCCTTTTGGGGATTTGGTTGATTGAGAAGGTATCAGACAATGAACTCGGAGGGTGGCACGTAAAATTGCTTCGTCTTTTTCATCAGATATTTTTCTTATTTTCTTGTCCAAACACTTATAAACTATTATGGGTTTCCATCTTGTGATTGAATTGAAGAAATACTTATTGGGTTTCATACATCAATAATATTATCCATATTACCATGAATTCAACTTGTTATTTTGTTCATCAAATCATGAGCGGCTAATTCTATTAGCCTGAGTTATGGAATCCATGGATTAGGGTTTGATATGATGCTAGGTATTTAAAGGATTCAAAGAGTAGTAGGACATCTTGAAATTCTATTGCTTTAACTTGAATCTATTGGTTGCAAACAATAGGTTATGGCTTAGGCTTATTTTCTTTTAACAGAGAAATAAACTAGAGGACGTGAATTATCAACAGGGACTTGGAAGCTGCCAACCTTCTGTTTAATGATTGATTCTATAAATGGATTAATCTACCTGAGATAAAATCCTATTGGAAATACATAAGTTATCTAAGTTCGAGAGAATTAGATAATAAATTGTCTGGTGAGGTCGAGAGATAAGTCAGATAGTATCGTCGTTAGGGATATTCTGCTGTTTCTACTTACTTCAAGAGTCTTAAGCATTACCTAGTATCTGTCAATTCCCAAAACCCATGGTGAAAATAACTCTGGTCTCCCATTTATGTTGGTTACAAATACTAAAATATTGAAAGTGACAATTGACTCTCTGTGAAACTTAAACCCCCATTCTTGGAAACAGTAAACTACCAGTAAAGTATTTTGGAAACAAATCGAAATTCACACCCTATTCCCTGTGGGATTCAACCCGAACCAGGTTGGTTTTATATTGACAACGATCGCTTACACCCATTCAAGAGTGTAGTTTGAGCGTTATCAAAAATTGCGCCGTTGCCGGGCAATACGGTTGTAGACTAAAAGTTTATGCGTGAAAATTTGCTGATAGTTTAGTTTTCTTGATTTACGTTTATTAGTTGTTTTTGTCTATTTTAGGTGCTGTGTTTTTTATTTCCAAAACAAGAAGTTTTGGAGAACCGCTATTACCAATAAATCCAGAACCTTAGCTGATAGGGAGAATGGATGAACAACAGAAAGTAGAGAGACTAGCTGCTTTGGCCAGGTCTCAGGTGAATGTGTAGAATTTAGGTTAATAGGCACGTCACCAGAACCCAGATGATGAAGACTTAGGTGATGAGGAATTTTTGAATCCTCAAAACCTAAGGAGAGCTGAGCAAGTTGCTGCACTAGTGCAGCGAAACATCAATAGAAACTGTCCAGTCCGAGGAAGATATGGTCAAAAACCTATTTAATATGAGGCTGATGAAGATGATGAAGGAATGGACGGAGCCGGTGCAACGGGTTCTATCATTCCTCCACTATTGGCACCAGGTGGAAAATTCAGCATAACAAGTACCATGATCTTACTCCTGGATCTGAAGGGATTATTTGGAGGCTTTCCTGGTGATGATCTGAACATGCATTTAGTGAACGTCATCACCATTTTCAAATCCTTTGACAATTCGGGAGTGAGCTAGAATACGATCAGGTTGAGGTTGTTTTCGTTGTCTCTGTCTGGAGAGGCAACAATGTGGTTGAATGAACTAGAACCTAATTCTATAACCAACTGGAGATAGTTGAAAGATGAGTTCCTACAATGGTTCTTTCCACCCTCCAGAAGGGTTCAGTTTAGGGATGAAATTAGTAACTTCAAACATCTCCCGACTGAAGCATTACACGAAACCTGGGAAAGATTTAAGAAAAAACTTGCACAATGTCCGAACTACAAAATGACAGCCTTGCACTTGATGGAAACTTTATACTGAGCTTTCAACTCTGTGACAAAGACAACTATTGACAATGCTGCAGGTGGTTCATTTATTGACCTCTCTTTTTTAGATACTTCTGACATACTGAATAGAATGACCAAACAGAGTCGGGTTTGGCACACTAGGGATTCTGTGGTGGCTAGCACGACTGTTGCTGGTGGTATAACTGCAAAGAAGCGTAGAAGGGATGAGGAGCAAGATCAGTACATGGCCTATTTGAAGATGCAGATGGACTTACTAGCCAAGAACTTGCTATCCGGTAAGACTAAAATGGTTAAAGCTATGGAATCTCAGGGTACTATTTTTGTAGGTGCTGATGCGGAGGCAAACTATGTAAGTAATCAGGGGGTTTCCAAGGCAATATCTAGGGGAACCAAGGTAGGAATTTCTATGGAAAGCCTGATTATAAAGATAGGGAGCAGGGACAGTGGATAAACAATAATGATAGGAGTGGTTTGCATGTTCCTCCTAGAAATCGGGATACTATAACAACTAGTTCTAGCAATATGTCCATGGAGGACATGATTAAAAAGTTGTTAAAGGGAGTCGAAGCTACCAACTCGGAGGTAACTACTATAAAGAGTGAGTTTTCTACCCTCAGTCAGTTGGTTAGGTTAGCTCACACTCTGTGTAATACCCTGTATGTTTCTAAGCTAGGAGACGAACCATTTTTCCTACGTATGAAACCTCCTATCCTGTGAGTAGCATTTTAGTTCATGACCTACAATGAGTATCCTAGCTATAATATAGCTTATGATACGTTAATCATGTTTATATGAGTTACTTAAGGTAAAACAAGCTAATAGTTTTTGAATCCATTAAGTTTTAGTGTTTGATTTTCTAAAAGTCATATTTGAATGAGTATAACTTGATGTTAATATGGTATTTCTACATATTTCTAACCACCAAATTGTACATAATTGAATTATCTTTCTAACGATACCAATTTCTACTAAATCCAATACCCGAGCGAAACGTTATGCCCATTTTCGTGAGGCCCAACCAAACTTAGGCGATTGGTTAGGCGCTGCCTAAGTCAGTTTCAATGCCAAAACACTCTGTTTTGAGTTATTTTGAGGGTAATTAAGTCTTTTAACACTCCTTACACATCCTTAAACGTAACCCTACAAAATATATAACTTCTAAAAACATTACAACCCTATTAACATCTCAAAGCTCATCATCCAAGAGCACCATAGGAGAAAAATAACTAGGGTTACACAATCAAACTTGAAGATCAAATTTCAAGGAAATTCCTCCGTCAATCATCAAGAACCTCCCTTCCAAGTATGCGTAGTGTTCATATATGGATTCAATTCGTTCATAGAGCTCAAGAATCATGCTTTTAAATATTGTTTTGTAAAATTTTTGTGGTAATATGAATATGTACATGTTGATGATGGATGTTTAAGTTGCCAGATGATATCTAAGGATGTTTTCATGAAATATATGTGTTTGTTGGTTGAACATCATAAACTTTGGGTGGTTTAATATAATGCAAGTATAAAATCCAACTATTCCTTAAAGAATGCATGAAAGGTGTTTGATAAAATGCCTAGGATGCTAGAAAGTCCTATTTACATGATTCCATGATATTCACATGACAAGTCCATGTTAGCTATAAACTTCAATATGAATTTCCATGCTAATTATGTATTCTTATGGTAGTGGCATGAAACATGTATGATGATGAAGATATGAATTATGTATGCGAATTATATCCATGCTTTTCCTACAATGTTTGAGATGTTGAATAAATACATGAAGTTTAATATCCCCAAATCATTACTATATGAACTAAATGTTACATGTTGCCGTTCCCTTATGCTTGAATGGTTTCCATGCCCTTGCTATGAATAGTATATATTGTCAGAATGCCCATGATATTAGAATATGAGATTTATGACTTGATTATAAGCTTTCCTATTCATGATAGATATTATGATGACCATGTACTTCATGAAATCCCCCACTCATGTATTATGAATTGTTATTGATGGTCGTGTACTCAAGAAATTCAAGTTGTGTCAGTTTCCTTCCATCGAGTCTTGGGGGTACTTATACACAGAAAATATAGCTGTGTGCCTAGATCCATGTCATGTTCTTACGATACTCTCAGTCAATCCATGATCTATAGAATTCAGTCAGTTATGTGACTCAGGAAAACTCAGAAATCTCAGTAATCTTAGTAGTCTAGTAATCTCAGTAATCTCCGTGCTCAGTAACCTCATCAACCTTAGTATTCGAAGTCAATCTTAATAACTTCAGTACTCTCAACCAGTCCTCAGAACTCAGTATATTCTGTCAGTCATCGGAATCCAGTAAACTTAGTTTAGCTCTGCTAAACAATACCACTAGTATCAGTCCAGTTAATCTGTATCAGATTAGCTAATCAGTTTAGTTCAGTTATTCAATTCAGCTTAGTTATTCAGTTCAGTGTCCTTCATATGGGAGTAGAAGTTAGCACCGAGTGAACCCAAGAATGGGAAGTTGCCTGCCAGTTCAGGGTGTGATTCTTAGCAGTCATCCTTGTGTTCCAGAACTACGTAGCCAGCATAGGTTGAGATATCTTAACCCATTAGACTAGGGTTGATGAGGTGTCTTAACCCGTCAGTTTAGGGTTCCCACCATTCTTATTTGAGTACCTTCCAGTATAGGGTTCTCACAACTATCCTTACTAGTGGCGCGGTATTCACACCCCTCTAGTCGGGCCAGAGATTGGACCCCAGCTTAGCTATTATAGCATATTTGGGGCATGTCGGTTAGATAACTACTTCCCACAGTTTCAGTTACAGATTTTAGGACTATCGACTATAGATACCCAGTCTCAGTAAAGAACTCAGATAGTTCTTCAGATTTTAGTATATCAGGACTGTTAGATACAGTCCACTCAGAAATAGAATTGAACTCAAATAGTTTCCTTCAGATTTATGGACTGTCAGATACAGTCACTTATGCTATCAATCACAAAAGTTATCAGAACTCATGCTATCAGTACTCAACTTCAGGACTGTCAGATACAGTCAATCAGACCAGTTCTTCATAATTCGAACTGTCAGAAAAAATCATTCCTTTATCAGTAATATAGTATCAGTCTCCCAGTATTCAGTAATAAAGTATCAAATCCATCACTTATTACTGATTTACATATTAATATCAGTAAACTCAGTCTTTTGGAATCTCATTATTAGTACACTCATGTTGTCAGTATTCAGACTCAGTAGTCAGTACCTCCACGAGTTCAGTTTCAGTTATGTATGCATGTATGTACTCTCACATTCATATCAGTCAGTATTTTTCATGCATATAACCCTTTGCATTTAGCCTACCTCACTCGTATACTCAGTATATTCAGAAGTACTGACGCATTTGCGCTATAGTGCTTTCTCTTATGTTACACCATAGGTTCAGAGGCATGAGCTCCAAATCAACAGTAGATTCTAGGATCAGCAGTCAGAGTTAGACGTGAGTCCTCATCCTTCGAGGACATGATGCTTTCATTTCTATTTTAGTTTTCAGTTTATTTTAGTAGTTGGAGTTAGTTGGGGACATGTCCCATCAACTCCTTATACAGTTCAGTTAGAGGCTTTCAGACTAGATGTCAGATTAGATGTTCAGACTTTAGTATTTATGTTTTATTTTGGTATTGCTATACCATATTTTTTAGATATGTATCAGTATTGAACCTTATGGCCTTAATGTTTCCACACATTTTATGAGATATTATGTAGTTTACAGGTACAGATATTAGTCATGGGTTAGCTTGTAGTCCTTTGGGGTTATGAGCACCATGTAGCATTTTGGTTCAAAACATTGAGGCGTTACAAACTTGGTATCAGATCCTAAGGTTCAACAGTGTCCTAGGATGTCTAAAAGATACATCAAGTAGAGTCTTGTACATGGGCGTGTTATGCACCACACTTATGTACAGGAGGCTATGAGATTTTTTAGGAACAATTTCCATTCTTTCATGTCTTAAGATCGTGCTATGGAAAGTTTATCTAAGGAACCCTTGTAGATTTATATTATGCACCCCTCATATTTACTTTACATTACTTTTAAGGTAACAAAAACAGTGAAGTGCAAAGTCCTAAAGATAGGGCTTTCTCAGACAGTCCCTACAGTCAGTTATGGGATTAGCCACAGACTCAAATAGTATCCTATCAGTTCATTATTGTTCCAAGGTCGTACAGATTTTATTCATGATCATGAGAACTCATTCTTGAACCCAAACGTTTAGCAATAGTAGAGTTGGGATACTATTACTCTATTTGATCAGATTATGTATTCATGGGGATTAGATCAGTAGGCTTGAATAGTACGAGCTAAAAACTTAACTTTATTGACTCAAAATTTAGCATGAAGGTGAGAATGTGATATTAACAGTATATAAAAAAACAGAATAAGATGATGTGTTTAGTAAGACAGGCAGGTGTTGAACAGAATGTAGATATATGATGGTAGATCAAGTGACTAAGTCAGACTCTCAAGATTCCATTAGTAGTGCCAGTATGTATAGAAAATCAGTAAGGGAAGATGATTTCCAACCTATCCTCTTCTCAGTACAAAGATTTGTACTTTAGCAATCACAAATTCCACTCAGGTCTTACATAGCAACTCTATGGTCACGAACCATGCACATGTATCTCTTTTTCCATGATCATGTATGAATTCAATTTCCACCATAAGGAGTCCCTTTTACTCCATAGTACGAGTCATTTTCCATGAGCACAATCTACTTTCACGCATTTTCTACGGGATCATGTGCGACTTCAGTTCCCTGTATAAGGGATTTAGTTCCAGCTCCCTCAGTATTACGAATTATGTCCCATGAGTATAGAAACTCTAGACTTAGGTTAGGAAGCTCATGACTCATGTACGTATATCATGCTTTCCAGTATACTTAGCTTCCATGACTCATGCTATGACCCTACAGATCCGATACATTTAGACTACGTTATGTATATTCTCAATTCAGACCTTATTGGTAAATCCAAACTAGTGATATTTTATTCCTTAAGTTTCAGTCATGTGTCAAGTTTAGTTTGTATCTATTCATGTTTCAGTTCCTCCTGATTTACTCCTCTAGTTAGTTCTCCTTATGGAACAGTGTAGTGATGAGCAGTTGTTTAGATAAGAGAAGATTGTTGTATGCTTACTTTGCACGAGGGTGTAGTTGTGAAGATAGGCTTAAATGTCATGTTTAATATGAAAGTAAGAGTCTAGCAAGGGGTTGTATTTAGAAGTTGGGAAAGTACAAAGTGTAAGTGTATATTTAGATCCTTGACTTATGTCAGTCCCCAGCGTGTAGCCATCAAAAACTCATTTGCCAACTCAATTATAGTTTCAGTAACCAGCACTCAGTGATCAGTGTTCAGTCCTTGAATTCAGTACTTCTGTACTAGCTATAGGCTTAGTTAAAATGTCATTTTCAGTTCAGTAACTAGATTTGAAACATAGTTCAGTTCCAGACATGCTTTACCATAGCATTCAAGTTGTCAGTACTCAGTTATCAGTGTTTTAGTACCCCAGTTTATATTATACCTCATAGCCATATCGTACGCTTGGTCTCGCATTTGCAAATAATATAGAATTCATGAATACATGCTCAGATACCTCATTCTACTCAGTTAGTCCTTATCTCCTATGCATAAAACTCAAAAATTTCAGCCCAACTATTCAGACTAAGTATAGTTTAGCCTTGCAGATCCAGTATTCAGCTATCAGTTATTCAATTAATCAGATAAGTTAGTATATTTATGCACTCGTGTTCAACTCAGTTCATGTATCATGTCTCAATTTCAGATCTTAGTTATTCAGTTATGACTCAGTTCCTAGGTGTTTTGAACATCGCCTCAATTTCCCTTAGTAGCTCATCCAAGTCCGTATTATTTGAGGGACATAGTGTCCCGAGGGGGAGATACATCATACCCCCAAACTTTCATGACATAAACATGCTGCTCTCTTTTCTTTTGATGAATATAGTTTGGAGAAGGGGTACTCATAAGATAACCCTCAAGCTCCAACTTCAGTCGTATGCCATGTTTTTAAGATTTAGTTCAGATCATGATATTCAGTATATCTACCACTTCCCAGACTCAGTTATGTTCTCATGTTTCCGATCATGAATATGGAGTAATTAATCTAAAACTTATCGGTATTTTCAGTTTAATGTAATAGTTTTCCTTAAACTTACTCGTTCTCATGTTCATAATTCAGTACCAAACTTGGTATTCAGTTCCATGCTCAGTTTTCAGTTCAAACTTGATACCTTTACCATTGCATGTTCATGAGTAAGTTTAGTCATGAATTCACACATCAGATATGCATGATCAGCTCATCAGTACTTTCAGTCATGTATTCACATATCATGTCAGTCATATAATCATGCATCAGATATGCATGGATTCAGTCTTTCAGTTGTGCATCAGATATGCATGTTCAGTATGTTATGCTCAGCTTTCAGTCATGAACCTATGTTTTAGTAGTGTGTGTCTTGTACTTACTTCATCTTATCATCTCTCCCACCTCAGTTAATTTCCATTCGAGGATGAATATTTCCAAGGGGGAGATTTTATAATACCCCGTATCTTTCTAAGCTAGGAGATGAACCATTTTTCCTACGTATGAAACCTCCTATCCTGTGAGTAGCATTTTAGTTCATGACTTACAATGAGTATCCTAGATATAATATATCTTATGATGCGTTAATCATGTTCATATGAGTCACTTAAGGTAAAACAAGCTAAGAGTTTTTGAATCCATCATGTTTTAGTGTTCGATTTTATAAGGGTCATATTTAAATGAGTATAACTTGATGTTAATGTGATATTTCTGCATATTTCTACCCACCAAATTGTATATAATTGAATTATCTTTCCAACAATACCAATTTCGCCTTAATCCAATACCCGAGTGAAAAGTTATGCCCATTTTCGTGAGAGACAGTAAGGATAGGCGATTGGTTAGGCGCCGCCCAACCAAACTTAGGCGATTGGTTAGGCGCTGCCTAAGTTAGTTCCAAGGCCAAAAACACTCTGTTTTGAGTTATTTTGAGGGTAATTAAGTCTTTTAACACTCCTTACACCTCCCTAATTTTAACCCTATGAAATATATAGCTTCTAAACACATTACAACCCTATTAACATGTGAAAGATCATCATACAAGAGCACCATAGGATAAAAACAACTAGGGTTGCACAATCAAGCTTGAAGATCAAATTTCAAGAAAATTCCTCCGTCAATCATCAAGAACCTCCCTTCCAAGAGATTTTATACTAATCATGGTTCTCAGCACCTTATACGTGGAAAGGGGAATTCATCCGACATGTAATTACTTGCATAGCTTCAATATCATGCTCGTTCTATACCATAACCATGACACATAATAAAAACATGGAATTCATGTGAAATCATAAAGCATAGAGCATGGAATTCATATCAAATTATAACGGTTAATATTGACTTGTCATTCAAATACTATTGAGTCATGGAAACTTGGTTTATCACATACTAAGCATTTTATCAAACACCTTGCATGCACTCTTTAAGGCATAGGCTTATTCACAAACTTACACCACTTTAATCCACCCAAATTCATGGGTTCCAACTATATGATCACAATCTTCCTGGATGTTCACCAAATTTCTACTCTATAACACAAACCACAAATGACAACATGAATACAACCATGTCACCACAAAATATTTATGATTTTGTTATCAAAATTGATTCTTGAACTCCACGAACGAAAAGAATCCATGGATGAACACTACGCATACCATAATGACGATGAAATTATTGAAAAATTGGACCTTTAAGCTTGATTATGCAACCCTAGTAGTTTTTCTCCTTATTGTGCTCTTGGATAATGAACTTAAGATATTAATAGGGTTGTAATGTGATGAGAAGCTATAAATTTCGTGAGTTTAAGTATTGGGACGTGTAAGGAGTGTTAAAAGACTAAATTATCCTCAAAATAACTCAAAAACTAAGTGTTTTTCGTGGCTAAAATCATAAGTGTGCGTCGTACACCTCATCGCACATGCTAAGGTGTGTGCCGCACATCCTATCGCATAATCTAAGGTGTGTGTCGCACATGCTATCGCACACTTGAGGGTGTGCACTGCACAACCTATCGCACACTTGTTCTAGTAGCCATGTGTGATTGTTTATGCGTCACACTCCTACTTTGCAGGGCCATAACTTCTTGTTCGAGTGTCATATTTTTATAAAAATGGAATCGTTGAAAAGATAATTCGATTCTCTACTATTTGGTGGGTCTAAATCTGCGAAAATGTCATATATAAGTCAAGGTATCCTCGTTCAAAGTTCACTCTTGTGGAATCACACACTGAAACTTGATTAGACATGGAACTCTAATCACATGTTAACATATTTAATTAGACATGGAACTCTAATTACATGTTCACACATTCAATTAGACATAGAACTCTAATCACATGCTCATATATACACTTAGGCGCGGAACTATAATCAAATGCTCACACATTAAATTAGGCATGGAACTCTAATCGCATGCTGATCAACATTCAATTGGGCATGGAACTTTAATCACATGCCGATCCATATTCGATCAGGCAAGGAACTCTAATTGCATATCGATCCATATTCAATTAGGCATGGAACTCTAATCACATACCAATCTATATTTGAGGTATTTTAACCATAAGAGATCTCTTTAAGAAAGGAAATCCAACCATAGGAAATTAGACAAGGGACTCTAACCATAAGTCATTTGACGAGGGACTCTAACCACAAGTCATTGGATGAGGGACTCTAACCATAAGTCATTTGATGAGGGACTCTAACCATAAGTCATTAGACGAGGGACTCTAACCACAAGTCATTTAATAAGGCAAGTGACTTTGCCATAAGCCATCACATTACCATCATTAGTCAACATTTGAATTCTGAGTCCATTAGTTCAGGCATTAATATCTATATAATTTACTTCACATTTTAAGGACTTTAGCTCATTTTGAAAAATCAACACTATACATAACCACTGGTCCTCATAGGAGCCTTCATTGCTCAACTATTTTATTAGGTCGATGCCTTAACTCGTCTTATTATACCATTCAATTTATGGTCGTCCAGACATGCACGAGACAATAAGTTCTTCAAGGAAGTATTCATTGATTAAACACTTTATTAGGCCAATGCCCCAATTTAAATTACCATGCAATCGGTCATGAAAACCCTTACTATCCCTTTCATAATTCATTAACATTTTTACACCACACTTTAGTTCTGCATATAATTTCAAGTTCAAACATAGGAAATTGTACCCTTCTTCTTAACCATCAAACCAACATGGCCATAGATTAACAAATTACATAGCTAGCAATATTGACACAATGCCAATTATTAAATATTCATACTTATAGGGCCATCACCCCACTTAAAACCATATCTAACTCATTACATGATTAACAATGTTCTTATCAACCCTACACCAAGCATTTACAATCATGATAACTCAATACATGACCTACAAGGCTAAGCTAACCATCTACAAGTATTCACATTTATTTAGTCCTTATCATAACTCACTCATGTTTATTAGATCAATTCAATAGATACACACTGGACCATTCATAGTTTATTAATAATGTTTTACCATATTCTCATCAAATTTAAACTCTACATACAAATCAAGCTTATTTTCATATTTAGGGCTTCAACCCCTTATTAGTCATTAACCCAACAATATCATCAATTTCACAAATCATGGTTCATAATACCTTTACAATATCATCTATCAATCATTCATTCTTATTGGGCTATTGCCCTTGTTCAAAATATCACAAACATATAGATAGATAATTCACTTAGACATTTTCATAAACACCTTATGTACAAACCTTCAACAAGGATATTTTTATGTAGAAATTATTAAGACTAAGGTTACTCAAGACCCTCATGTTAAACCACATACAAACAGCATCCACATAGGCAAATTATCATTAATATCATGTACAGACACTGTTCTAAAGAAGATTCAATGTTATTCATCATTAAGCAAGGGGAAGAGTTACATGCCTTGAACAACTTGAATCACTAGGAACTTGACTTTTTCTTCCCACTAGATGAGCTCCCTTGAAACCCTAGCCTCCAATCTTCCAAGATTGAGCATGAGAGAGTATTTAGGGTGTTTGATTCATCATAATGGATGTTTAGGAGGATACACACACTTATTTAGTGAGAGGGATTAGGGTTTAGGGCATACGAAATGACAAAAATTCCCTTAGTTAAAATTGATAAAATGACCTTATCTAGGGGTACGACTTCCCTATATGACTCCCTAAGTAGTCGTACCCTAGGGTATGAGTGGTACCCTAACTTATACCCTAGTTTTCTCCTAGGTATCGCACTCTAGTACAGGTACAACTACACACTCATAAGTTGTATCCAAAGGGTATGACTCAACCCCTAACTCATATAGACTAATCATATAGAAAACCGTCCACTAAAGTTGAGATTTCACTACATATGATCATGTAGTGTACAACTTTTATACATTAGTTACGACTAATGAAAGGTCAAGTTGTATAGAGGATAATGAGATACCTCACTAAGCTGTACTTATATAAGAGACAGAGAATAGAGAGTGGATACAATCCATATCTAAGGGTACGGTTGGCTTGTCCAATCGTATCTTGGTATTCATGCTCAAAACCCAAATTTTTTGCAAGGCCACATTCTTGGATGTTTCATGGATGATAAACTAAAGAATAAGATGGACATTGAAGTGTTTGGTTAGCTATTGAGCCTACTTGGGCATATATTCCACTTACCATGGGTAGGTGACCAAAGTATGTATCATAAATTGAATTCCAGAGGCTTATAAAAAGGAAAAAATAAGAATTTATACTATCCTATGTCCACATACAGTTTATATGTGGAAAATATAGTCCGTATATGACCCAAGATAGTTCAGACATAAAAAGTCCAGAGATCTATAGGATTTGTAATTGAGTTCTAGCATTTACCCATGTCCACATATAGTCTATATGTGGCACATATGGTCCGTATATGTCCTATGTAAGTGGCCACTGACCTTAAATTTTCTTTTTCATTCAGGATTTGATTTTTAGGATTTCCTTCTGTACTATATATACCCTTTTGATATTTTATAGTTAGGTTACACACTCTTAACACTTACAACTTATATTTTGATTCCAAGATTCGTCTTTAATCTTGGGATTTCTCTTGTATTGATTTAAGTTGATAATTTAGTTTCATACTTTTGATTTTATTCTATTATTCTAGTGATATTGTTTAATGTATTTTATCAAAAACTGTGTTAATCATTTCACAAGCATGAGCAGCTAAAACCTTAGCTAGTGTTATGGGAACTCTAGCATATTGATGAAGTAGGGGAAGTTTGAAGTTGTTCTGAACCAGTACTTGTGCATGCATTGTATTATCTTTGAATTGATAGTTGTTCTAGTGGTTGCAAATGATAGGATCCCGCCTGGATTATTGCTACTTATTACATAAGAGGAGTAGTGACTTGGAAAAGATAATTACAATAGTAATTTGAAGTTCAACTGTTGATCAAGGCTAATTAGTATTTTCGATATAAGATGGTTAATTGTCATCTAATAACTTGAGACTCAAAAGGTAATAGTTAACTAAAATCTAGGGTAAGGGTTAGTAATGCGACATCCTGAGACACAAAAGGTAAAGGATGAAATCTGTCAATAATTCCATAATTGATGGTACATAACTTATCAAATTTTGTATGCAAAGTACTAGGTTGGTTTAGCAAAGCATGGTGGAGATACTGATTTGAGAAACTAGGGGAAAACAACTCTAATGTTTGTTTCCAACTATTTACAACTAAAGTTACATACTATTACATATTCGAGACTAATACTATAAATGCTCATTTACTTTCTGTTCAGCTCGTTGAGTTTAGCAAACAAAAGATATACATCCAAATATTCCCTGTGGGTTCAAACCCAACTAGTTGGTTATTATACTTGACAACAACCGCTTTATCCTCAATTGGAGGTGTAGTTTGGGCGTTTATCAAAATTTTGTCACCGTTGTTGGGGAAAATGGTGTTGTGTTGATTGAAGTTTGTTTGAGTTTGTGGGTCTATATTTTTATGTTCATAGTTAGGTATACTCCAGCGTATGACTAATAATAGGAGTCAAGGTCCCTTACTCCAATTGAATACTAACCTAGAGAGACTATTATAGCCTAACCGTACAATGGTAGAGCCAATACGTGTAGGAAATTTATAAGGGGTTTATGATGATGCGAATGTTGAACCTCCTACTACTCCAGGTAATCCATAAAATATTATATATAGAAAGAAGGATCAGATGCTATCAGAGGTAGCTAATCAGAGGAGAGGCTGAGGAAGACCAATTGGCTTAACAAACAGAGCTAAATTGGCTAAGGTCGGTAGTTGATCATATAGCAGTACTTGATGGTAATCGAGATAGAGTTTGTAGAGCTTAGGATCAAGTTTCCCACTGTTCTAGTATTTCCAACTATATAATTATGAGGGATACTTAGGATACATTGAGCCAGTAGAAATAGAAGTCATTATTCCTTCTGCACTACCCCTAATATGAAATTCAACATTATAAGTGCCATGATCCAACTCTTAAACTTGAAAGGTATATTTTTGGGCGCATCCATAGATAATTCTAATATGCACCTTGACAAATTTTTGGGGATTTTCACTTTGGATACTATCTAAGGGGTGGAATAGGAGGCACTTAGACTAAGGTTGTTCCTTTTCTCACTGGCAGGAGAAACCTTTTATGGTTGGGGGAACTTCTAAGAGGATCTATCACCATATGGAATGAGTTGAGCAAACAATTCTTAAATTGCTTTTTTTTTCTGACCAGGATGTTGCATCTTAAGGATGAGATATACAATTTTAGCCAACTTTACTTTGAGTCGATCTATGAGGCATTGTTTAGGTTTAAGAAGAAGCTTAGCATGGTGCCCTATCACCAGATTTCATAGATAAGCTTATTGGAGATATTCTATAGAGCCCTGAACATCAGTTCTCGGGTCATGGTAGAAACCATTATAGGAGGAACATTTATGAGTCTATGCTAGGAGACAACTACTGAGGTTCTAGAATAGATTTATCTCACTTATTGAGGTTGGCATACTTGGGAGGTTGAGAGAGGTGATGGTACTTATGCTCTCAGAGCTTCTAGAGACTACAGAGAAGTTGATGAGTCTGTGGCAAAAGAGAATGCATAGCTGAGAACTGATATTAGATTGCTGACTAAGCAGTTTGCAACAATCAGTTTTGAAAAGTTGAACACAATAGGTGCAGAGGGTTCCACCTCCAGATCTTATGAGTCAGACTTAGAGGAGGAGACGAAGTATCTTAAATATAAGTTGGCTATTGTCTGTGCCTAAGTGAAAGGAAACCAAGGTTGAAACTACTATGTAAATAGATACAATAATCATAGTAGGAATTGTGAAGGTGACTTGAGGAGAAAGGATGACTACAAGGAGAAGAGAGATAGGTACATTCCGCTAGGCAGTGGTGATACAAATTTAAGAATGAAGGCGATGCTGACCAAACTAGTGAAGGGGCAAGAAATTTAGGAGGCTATCCTTAAGGATATCAAGGATGATATTTCAAGCTTGACCCAAAATGTTAAGTCTCATGGGAGTACTATCAAGTAGTTAGAGCACCAATTCATGATGATGTCGACTAAGTTAAATTAGAGGCAATTAGGTACCATCTTGAGTAATACATTCCAAAATCCAAAGAACGATGGTCACTGTCTTGCTATTACCACTCAGAGTAGTTTATCTACTATGGATCCACCATTGCCAATTACTGAGGTGCCAAAAAATAATAGTATTATGGTAGATAACACACCAACCATGGAAGCTGACAAAGCGATAGGTGTTAATGCCAATATTAGTAAGGATATAGGTAAGGGTAAGGTCGATGATCCTAAAGTGATACAAATTCCATGACAACCCCACCTTTTCTATAAAGACTAAAGAAGAAGAAAGAGGTAGGAAAATTTAAGTGGTTTATTAAGATGCTAAAAGATCTAATCTTGAATATACATCTTCTTGAGGCAATGGAGTAGATGCTTGGATATGCTAGGTTCATGAAAGAGTTGGTGATAAATAAGTGGGATGCTAGTTTTGAGGATGTTTGAGTAGTGCACCAGTGCAATGCAGAAAAAATGTAATCTTGGAGCATTCACGATCCTATGTACTATTGGGACATTCAGATTCACTAGAGCCTTATGTAACTTAGTGGACAATATAAATTTGATATTGCTGGTCATATTCAAGTAGTTGGTATTGATCCCTCATAGCAAACAAATATGCGGTTGTTAATGGATGACCACACTGTCAAGAAACCCTAGGGCATTTCTTTTGATGTATTTATGGAAGTTGACAACCTTATCTTTCCAACTGCTTTTTTCATTCTAGATTGTGAGGTTGACTTTGAGATTCCATTATTTTGGAAATACCATTTATGGACATAGGTAGAGCAATGGTCTATATGGATATGGGAGAGATCAGTTTTAGAGTCAACAATAAAGTAGTCACTTTTAACGTTTGAAGAACCATAAAGTAGCCTACTGATATGAGGGTTGTGTTTGTAATCCATTGTATTGAGGACTATGGAGGGTATTCCTTTGGTTACCTCAATGAATTTTGAGTAGTTGAGGTACCCGCATTATGCCATAATGTTAAATCAAGCCCTGCATGAGGGTAACCCATGGGCTTGTTGCTGAAGTCTGAGCAACCAATATAGCCACATTATGCCACATGTTAAATCAAGTTCTAGATGGGAGGTAAACCACTATTTTAGTGTTCATAATTGTCTTTTCTTGCAGATAAAATAGCATAAGACAGTTCTGGAAATTAGTAAGAATTGCTCAACTCATAACCATCAAGGTAAGGGGACTTTATGACCAATTCAGAAAGGTCGTAAGTCTCACGTGGTCCAGGTAAGTAGTGCATTAATTGAAAAGATAAATTTTAAGGAATTTTTAAGGAATTTGTAGAATTTAACCAATGAACTTACTTACAGGGTCGTAAATACCACTTATGACCTTGTAAGTAGCAAAGTAAATGCTAGAATACAAAGTCTAGAGAGAAGGAAAATTGGATGAAAATTAGGACAGACATATGGTTGGCACATATGGACTGTATGTACTACATATGGGACGTATGTTGCAGCCGTAAAGTGGGCATTATTATGGGCCCAATTTTGTTTAAAATGTTTGGTCCCACCAACACCCCTAAACCCTACACTAAGTCCTCTAAATTCATTTTAACACTAGAAATCCTCAAAATTTCATCTAAATTCCTAAAATCCCACATCCCTCCCAAAGTTTAAACTTCCCCACACATAATAAAAGACTAAATTGTTACTTTTTCATGGGACCAACTTATCCAAAAGTGCTATATACGTGTTCCAACTTTGGGTTTACTTCACTTCTTCATAACTCACTTTCATTTTTTTATCTAAAAGGTAAAGTTCTTGGATCCTATTTGTAGTATCTTGTGCTAATGTTAAAATAAGACAGTGGTGTAAATGAGCCATGAAATATGCAAAAAATCCTAATATAGGGCATTAGTCATGAGTTAAACCACAATATTATGCCATAAAATGGAAGTTGAACTTGAAAAAGTAGAGGAACACCAAAAGTTTTCATGTTAAGTATTTATTGAAAAAGATCATTCTTGATATTCATGTTCCCATTGGAATTGTTGGGGCTGAGCTCAAGTTTTACTGATGTGAAAATTAAAGGAAAAATTTAAAGTTGTCAAATTTTGAGTTTTTCCTTAAATTTTGCTAATTCCTCATTTCTTGATGGATGCTAAAAATTTGTTTTTTAGGCACCCATGGCACCGAAAAAGAAACATAGACCATCTAGGAAATGGGATGAGTCCACCGAGTCTAGTGGCTCGGTGGAGGAGTACCCGATTGGATAGATTAGAGTAGCCCCGACCATGGCGACATACCAATGACTAGGGGCTAGAGACAACTTACAGTTGAGACTATTATTATACGAACTATGGGCGTGAAACTTGAAGATGATTCATAGTGGGTCAAACAACCTACTTTTACTTATCCTTGTACCTAAACTAAGTCCATTCAATTTGTTCAGGATATGTCTAGACCAAGGATGAAGACGACCCAAAGATCACCACCATACTCTCCACAATCACCTGATGATGATGATAAGCATAGTAAGGGTGATGATTACGAGGAGGCAGAGTCACCTTCCATAGAAGTTACACAAGACACCCAGTCTAAGGAAGGGTCCCAGGATAAGTCTACAGAGAATGAGGAGTAGTAATCAATAGTATCCCAGTATGAAGAGGATACAATAGTTTAGGAGAAGTCTTCAACTGTACCCCAGTCTAAGAAGGGTACTGACCAGGATATACACCATATGCTAGTTCTTGATATAGAAATACCAGTTCATCATGATCAAGCATCCAACTCCACACATATCTTAGATGAACCTCTTGATAAGGTGAACCCAAGATGGAGCATGAAGGAACTTCTAACTATCATTAAGTAAGACAACTATATTACCAGGTACGGTCGGCCCATGAGGACTATCTATAAGGAAAAACAAATTAACTTGTATGGGTTGGTTGGTGCATCACTCTTGGAGTTTACATTTGATAGATATCAGTTGGGGTGGATAACTCGACCCCTAGGTTCTTACAACCTGACTTTGGTGTGGGAATTTGTGCATCTTACCACGCTATAGTATCCTTGACTACATCAAAAGGTAGAGGTCTTTCGGGTTATGCTCAGCAGCCCCAGCTTAAGAAGACTTGTGTGAGAGGGGTTATGGTAGATATTTCAGTGATGGCCATCCACCAATTTCTCTTTGGGTCTAATTATGTTGCTCTAGATTACACAATAGAGTGTGCTTATAGACTAAGAATTTTACATGATAGTCATATTATGCGTGATACTGAGCAAAGAAGTGAAAGAGTTGAGATGTCAAGATAGATCTCTAGTTATATTTCACCTTTGGGTGATGATACCCCTTCGATATACAAGAATGGTATGATAAAGAAGGCGATACCCACTTTTGCAGCTAAGGTTTGGTGGCTTCTTATTTGTTATAGATTGTGTCTGGATGTTGCAGACAATGTATTGACTTGGGATGGAGCTGTGCTAATTTCTAGCATTATGGGAAGATATTACCTTAATTTTGCAGCTATTATTTGATGTGAGCTTTATGAGAGAGCTTTTGGTAGGGCTATGACTCTACCATTCCCATGCCTTATTTAGCTATTATGTGATACAATTAACATGCCAGAGATGCCAGGAGTTGATAAGAGAGTACAAGAGATGGCCACGGCACATACTAGGATGATAAAGGATTTGACAAGTCTAGACATTCCAAGGAGACCCCGTGCACCCACTACTATGCCTTTGGCCCTGTTTGAGGGACCATAAGTCCCTATAGAGTCTATTTTTACACAAGGAGATAATGTGTGGGATAATATATATTTTGAGATAAGGGATAAGAGAGAGGGCCCCAAGTTGAGTACTCAGGTGAGGGGACCCCTACTACATCTACTTTAGTCCCAACTTTCAACATTGCTCAAGTATTGCTCATGTTATTATCAATTTAGTGAGTTAAAAAGTAAATGTTCTTGAGTATAGCTTTATTTGTAACTAAATTACTCAGTCTATAAGAGTAATGTTCTTTTGTTTTCTTTGATTAAAGTATGCTTAGGTAGAGTTTCCTAAGTTTGGAACTGGTTAGAGTTAACCGGTATTGAAAGAGTCTTGGAAGTGTTATCAAGTTAATGTTGTTGCAGAGTTACTACTAGCAGAAGGAGCCTATAGTTAAGCATAAGTTCAAGTCTATAATCAAGAGGTTGATTATAGTGAACTTTTGGGTGCTTCTGAGGGTAAGTTATGGTTTTTTCTCCCGTGAGAAAGGGGGTTTCCACATTAAATCTTGTGTTGTTTAAGTTTCCTACATTGTGTTCTGTTCCAGGTTAAATTTTTTTTCATTGCCTGTGACTGATTTTTATGGACCTGGTCCCTTACAGTATGGTGCAATACCCTAAGGTTTCAACAATTGGTATCAGATCTAGAGCACTCTAAAAGGTTCACACCTAGAGTGATTTGGTTAGCATGGTTTCTCCACATAACCTGGTAGAAGGACAATATACCACTAGACGACCTAGATTTAATGGGCAATATTATGGGTGGTGGAAAACCAGGATCTTTCACTTTGTTATGGCTAAAGATAGTGAACATATAGTTATAATTCTTGATGGTTCTTATGTTCCAATTAACGAAGTCAAAGAAGGAGAAATAACATGAACGATAGTGAATAGTAGAAGAGAATTTAATGATAGAGGGAGAAAGAAATTTGAAAAGAATTACAACTCCAAGAAACTATTAGTTTGTAATATAGGCCCTGATGAATGAAACATAATTTCTGCTTGTGACAATGCCAAGGAGATATAGGATTGCTTAAGGACTTCTCATAAAGGTACCAATGATGTGAAGGATTCAAAAGTGGACTGCTGACTACTCAGTATGAAACCTTCACCATGAAAAAAAAGGAGAAACAATACAAGAAATACATACATGATTCACTTCTATCACAAATGAGCTTCACTACTTAGGAGAAGTGATTCCATTGTATAAGCAAGTGAGAAAATTCTTGGTGTCTTTTCTAAGTGATGGGAAAGCAAAGAGAATGCCATAACTGAAGGAAAAAACCAAAAGACCCTTATAATGGATGAACTGATTGGAAATCTAAAACCCCATGAGCTCAAGAAGTAGCAAAGAATGGAGAAAAATGTAGTAAAAAGGGAAAAATCCCTCCCACTAAAGGCTTCTAAACATGATTCAACAGAAAAGACACTGATGTTGCCTATTTGGCAAAAAGGATTGTGAAAGCCATGATGATGAGTGGTCAGTTCCAAAGAAGAGGAAGCAACAACAAATAAGAAAGTAATGTTGAAGTATGTCACAAATATTAAAGTCCTGAGTATTTCATTATGGATTTTCCAATGCACAAATTAGATTATCAAGAGTATCTTAAGACTAGAGGTCACAATAGAAAGAATAGGGACAAGGTCCCTGAAAATTCAAGAAGGAAGGTAGAAACTGAATATGCATTAAAACAAGCTCTGGCAGCATGGGAAGATTCTTCTAATGAATTTGATGAAGATGAGAATTCTAGAGATGTTTCTATGCTAGTTGTGGAAGATAGACCATTTATCTATGATTCCTTGTTTATATTCATGGAAAACATAAAAGACGGAGAAGAAAATAAGGTAACTCTCTTTCATATTAAATAAAACCTAGATAACTACATACTAGGAAGATAAAAGAGCTTGTAAGTGTGTTGATAGACTCTGTATGTGAATAACTACTGAGAAGAATGCCTTAAAGGAGAAAGTAGAGAATCAAGAGCATGAGTTGATTTCCTTAACTATTCAGATATCTTAAATTAAAGAAATGGTTATTAAATTAAAATCTAAAAATTTAAGTGGTACGAGTCAACTAAAGTAGGTGAATAAATTTAATGGTAAAGAAAAGAAGGAAGAAGCAAGGATTCAGATTGATATTGAGGAGAAACTGAGGTATTTTGAAAAACACCTTATATATTCACTTTACAAAAATAAAAAGTTAGAAAGGGACCTGGTCCATTTGAGAAAAGAGCTCAACAAGTCTCTTAAATAGATTGCTTCCTAACAAATTCTTTCTAATTTTACTAGTCAGGGTGTAAAGAATGGCAAAGGCCTGATCTATCAAGGAGGATTCCAACTTGCTGGGTCTCAAGGGAAGGCTGTCAATGATATTAGAAACAAAGGAAAAACCCCCTATGCACTCATTGTGGAAAATATGGCACACTAATAAATATTGTTAAAGCTAGATGAGAGCAAGAATGAATGGTCTCAGATATGTTTAAGAGGATAATACGCAAACTAAGGTCTTCAAGTTTTTAAAAAGAGTAAAAAGGAAATATATACGTAGATGGGCCAAGAAGGATTTGATCACACCATTGTCCTCCTAGTGGGAACTCAAGCTCAAGTGGGTTCCTAAATCTAACAAGTGATCATGGTTTTACATATGAGAAAGGGGATTGCAGTCAGGAATGGGTTATTCATAGTACATGCTCAAAGTGGAATTTTGGAAGGTCTAGCTATATTATCTCTCTCAAGACACTTCAAGTAGAGGTGTCTCAAATTGAAATAGTGATTTCAAAGAACCTAGTCTACTACAGATCATAGCTAAAATTTCCAAGACAAGAAGAACTTATTAGAGTAAAGATAAACGGTTAGTGATGCTGAAGATAATGGGAAAAGGCTAAGAGATATAGATGAGAAGAAGTCATGATTCTTAGGGACTTAGTCCCTAAGAAACTCATCTCAGACGAATAAGCTTCAGCAACTTGAATAAACGTAAGTTTGACCTTTTTTGAGGACTAATTCTGAAATAAAAGGGGGTGTGTAGAGGCTAAAGCATGGATTGATAAAATTGACCTGATCTAACATGTGAATTATTGTCTCTCCTTAAAGTTGGCTATGATAAGGAGGCTAGTATCCTTACTAGAATAGGCGCATGTGAGTCTAACTCAGTTCTATAACTCTGTAGGTATACACCCATGAGAATAGCTTAGGAAGTGGACAAATGTGATAATCACAAATTTAAAGATTCACTCAATGGAGAGAGACCTGGTCCCATCTCAGGTTAGTACCTTTACATAATGCTTAAGTAATCCTTAAATGCTGTCTGAAAAGCCATGGATTTTCCCTTCTCTAAAGCCATCAATTCCTTTGCAAAATGAAGAGTCACACATATTAGGTTCAGACATGTCAGTTCAAAAAGAACACCTTTTAATGACATTAGTCACCTCTAAAAATTGCTAATTCAAAAATTTTTATTACTCTTCAACTAATCCAACTTATAATCCCAAATCAACAATCTTCTCTAAACAAAAATGGTCCCAGTTTATCTCTCTCTCTCAAGATCAAATGTCTGATATTACTACTTTCTCAAACCCAGCTAAAACATCCAAAGTAGATGAAACTCTAGAAAATCAAACTGAACATAACCAAATTGAACACCTTAATTCTTCATAATTTGAAACCATGGAAAACCTCACTTCTAGTCCTTAACAACAACCTGAGTCAATTCTTCTAGAATAATCTTCCTTAGAAAGTCCAGAACCAACAATTGAGTCAGTATCCATTAAACTATCCTTAACCTTAGAAATTTACGCTTAGTAAATCATGATAGAAAATCCAAACCAAGGGTTTGAGTCACCAATAGATCAAGAAATTTCTTAACCTAAAACTCCCTCTTCTCCAATAAATTCAAAACTACCTAAAAATTCCAATTCCTTGGGTTGTCTAAAGAACTCGAAAAAGCTAAAACTTTTGAAAACTTGTAAGAACTAGGCTCTTTTACACCCTCAGATTCAAGCCCTATTTTTTCTTAGTTATTTGGTGAATAAATTCTGATAAAAAGGGTTGATATTTCCTACAATGAAAATTGGGTTACTGAAAATCTTTTTTTGCTTACATATCATACTACAGAAAGCTCTACTTTTTCTTGCATATGACATCAAATAAAGCTTAGTTAATAGAGAAGAATAGGAAATAGGTGATACGGATAAAGTAAATAAGGGAAAATATATGTTGTTACCTCTAAATTAGGATGATGAGGGTGAATTGTCTCTGAGATAGTCAGTAAAGAAACTAAGAGAAAGTATAGGAAAGGAGAAAGTGGTAGAATCTAAGGTAAAAGTGACTAGATCCTATTCTACAAGAGGATCTAAAAAGAAAATACTATAAAATACCATGAAGGATAATAAGACTTCATCCATAAAAATAAAAAGGCTTAAGAAAAATATTACAGTAGAGGAGAAAGAAAATATTAAAGTTACGGAGGTCAAAGAAAGAGAGGACATAGATTCAAGAGTTGCTACTACTACCGAGGAAAGAAGAAGCAAAGTTCATATTGCTGAGAGGAACAGGTACTCTAAGTCAAAGTCTGGTAGCTCTTTTAGAATGAGGAAGAAACACATAGCTATTAATAAAAATAAAAACTTTAAGGGACGTAGTCCCAAGAAAAGGAAAGTTGTGATTGAAAAGAAAGAGGCAAGTAATGAGACTAAGAGAAGGAGAAAGGAGGAAGAAATAAAGGATATAGCTAGATAACGAAGGAATAAAATGCTGATGACACAAAATATTCTATTCGAAAGTACTTTAGATCCCAAGATATATGAAAAGCCTAGAATGGTAGAGTTAGTTGCGTATATCAGCCACCAAGGTTGGCTGCACTTATTTAAGGAATCAACTCTAATAGTGTTTACAAATGAGGTTAGAGAATTTTATCACACCATGGAATTCTCAGAAGAAGGGCAATGTTTAAATGCCCAAGTGTAGGAAAAGGCTATCCAACTGGATGAAGAGACATTAGGCTTGATCTTAGACATACCTATTGTATGTGTGAGAATTATGGTAAAAAGATAACCTAGAATTGAGTTTATAATCAATTCCTTAAAGGTAGGAGGGACCTCAACAACTCTAGTAAAGAAGAATTTTTTAATTAGTGAGTTTCAGTTGGTATTTGAGTTCATCAACAAGGTCCTGTTACCAAGGTATGAGAAAAGAATCATAGCATCATCTTTTAACCTATTTTTTATTAAATACCTGAGTAAATTAGAATTGATTAGTCTGCTTTCTCTAATTATAGAGCATATGAATAAGGTAATTCATAAAAAGGAAAGGAATTATAGGATGACATATGGTTATTTCTTGAATAAAGTATTTAAAATCATTTTGGTGTGGTTTGAACTAAGGGAATACTAGACATAATTAAGTTGATGTTCAGTCTAACAACTCTAGTTGAGAATAAATGTATTGTAGGCAAGGCTGGAACAGTGTCTCAAGTGTTTGAGATGCTGGTTGTTCAAGAAAAGTTGGGCAAGGAAATGGAGGAGTTAAGGTTCAAGTTGGTTGCGAAAGACGCTGAGATATTACACCTGAAGTTGTGGAATCATAAGTTATTTTCTGAGGGACCAGGTGCCACTGATGATCTTGCAGCTGAAAATGCAAAATTCCAGGCAAAAGTGGCAGAACTAACTAGTAAAGGTCAAGTATTGAATACTGAAGTAAAGATCCTTACCAAATAGTTGTTGGACACCCATAGTGCTGAAAATACAAGAATGGAGATGCTGCTTAAGTCGTTTTCCCCCAAACCTCCCTCTACATAAGCCTTGTTATCCCTGTCCTATCATTAATCCTGTGCTAGTCTCATATTTTTGTTACTATGTTGGCTCTTGAAGATAGTTTATTTTATGTGTTATTTTTGTATGATTATACTGGTCCTGACTTCTATTTTATAAATGAATGAGTCTTATATTGTGTGTTACATTTGTTTTTTTTCCAACAGTTCTTCATGATAGTGTTTCCCCAGTGGCTATGAGTTAACTAACATGTACTTATCTTTAATCTTGGTTTATTGTTTTCACTTTTTAATAATGCCAAAAGGCGGAGTATTGATTTTATATGGAAGGGAACAGGTACCAGCAGTGAAAATATTGGATAACAGAAATGTGATTGCATTGTGACAGGGGGAATTCTTCAAATGCACTAAATGACTAATAGTATATGATGATAGGGGGAAGTAATTGAATCTTGATAGCAATTGACAACAAAGGACAATGTCCCTAAGTTATGGAAGCATAGTGTTGCATGATAGGGTGGAGATTCATTTTCAGTAGTGGTAATCACACTGATTAAATGTGATGAATAAGCATAAGCATTGATGCTCAAAACTTTGTGGTTTGTTTGTTATCATAAACAAAAGGGGAATATTGATGTATCTTGTCTTGATGATGAGCAACTGACTTCAAGAGAACAGGTCCTTGGATTTTCGAGGGCACAGTAAGTTGGTATACGTTTGCACAATTTTGTCTTCTTGTATAACAAACTATCCAGGTGTTGCTTATACTATTTAGGACATCTAGTACAATTATATTTCAACCTTAATCATCACTCATTTATAAAAGGAAAAAAATAAAAATGTATGCTTCTTTATCAAGAAGTTTTTGCAAATTTAAAAGAGTGCTGAAGCGAAGAAAAAGGCAAAAACTCAATTTGAACATTGCTCAAGTATTGCTCATATTCTTATTTGTAGATGAAATACTTAGTCTATAAGAATATTGTTATTTTGTTTTTCTTTCTTAGAGTGTGCTTAGGTAGAGTTACCTAAGTTTAAAACTGGTTAGAGTTAATCAATGTTTAAAGAGTCTTTGTAGAGTTGTCAAGTTAAAGTTGTAGTAGAGTTACTACAAGCATGACGAGCCTAGGGTTAGGATTAAGTTCAAGTCTATAATTAAGAGGTTTATTATAGTGAAATTTTGGGTGGTTGTGAGGGCAAGCCCTGGTTTTTCCTCCCTTGAGCAAGAGGATTTCCACATTAAATTTTGTGTTCTTTAAGTTTCCTGCATTGTGTTTTATTCTAAGTTAAATTACTATTTTATTTCCTGTGATTGATTTTGAGGGACTTGGTCGCTTACAATATGGTGCACCCCCTATTGTTTAAACAATACTACAACTATTGATCAACGGAGGTAGGTCAAGATAACAACAGGTGTAACTTCTAGTAGTGCACCGCCACTGTAGATACCCTCATATGAGGGTGATCATGACATAGATGTCTAATGCATACAAGGTATGTTCTTATTCCCTCGCTTTATATTTTTTATCGCATTAGGGACATTGCAGAACTTTCAATTAGGGTAGGGTATACCTTAACCATCGTGGGTTTTTGTTGTCATGCTTCTTTTCCTATCGGTCGTGGTATGGTTGTAGAACTGAAATGTCTAGTCTTAAAATTTATGTCATGATGTGGTTTTGTATTGTGTTGTGTTTGTTTTTGTCTAATTTGAAGAATTTTAAGTATTAGTGTAGTTGTCATATTTTTTGTTGATTTACAGAAAATGATACCCCTTCAAAATTTTGTTTTTAGAACTATATGAATGTATATATATGTGACTTTTGTGGATCTTGTTATGGCATTAGAATTAGGGATATGATAATCATAACCAACTTGTGCATGAACCGAATAGGTAGTAGTGTGTGATGTGATTTTGTGTCATGTATGTATGAGATGCTACCTAGTTTCCTTTGTGTGTTAAATCCAAAGTTTTCCCAGATTGTCTTGCCTAGGTTGTAGGATAGTCGGTTATAAAAGGTTCATAGGCCATTTTTGATTTTATTCCACTTTTATAATGACCCATTTCGTTGTTACTAAATTATTCATAATAAATTCATTTAAAAATTCTTAATTTTCATTCCTCAATATTAACTTGTATCCAAAATAGTCAATATTTTATTTGTTAGGTCACCTCAAACTTTCCAACGAAATTTTAGCCTTTGGATGTGTCTAGATAGACTCAATCTCAATGAATTTAATTATTCATGAGTGATAGTATCAATACTTTAGTTGAAAGTTATTAGGTATGAATTAAGATCGTACAATATCCCTAACACAAAGTTAAGTATAAGACTTTCTTTTCGATACAGTTTTGATATGGGTTTTTGTTAGAGACATCTTTAAATGATCATATGTCATATAATATAAGGATTTAGGGGTCCCATTACCTATCATATTAAATATCTCTGAGTACTCTTTCCAATGTAACAAACTGTTCCTTAATCCAAATTCAGAGTAAAAAGTTATGACTGATTTACTGAGCACTGTGCAGGCAGAAATTGGATTTCGGCTGTAGCGAAAATTCTAGTTGTATTTAATTTAGCTTCAGTCGTTTTTGAGGTCTAAAAATCCCAAATTTCATTTCCCAACCCTAGAGAGGTGATTTCCCAAGGCTTAAGGTGAAATTCCTCCGTTGAGGTAAGTTTTCCATTATTTTCTTCATCTTTTAATCCTTTCACATCTTAGAATCCTTAGAAAGACCTTTAATGGTGGAATTATTTTGGGAAATACTCATGGGTGTTTTTAATATGACCTATAGTTGACTCTAAATTATAAATTAAAGATTCCTAACATGAATTTCATAAACTAGATTATGAACCTTGATGGTTAGGAACCTTGAATTCCGTAAAGATGACACCTTTAGCATAAAAACTCCATTAATAGAGATGGGTTAAGCTTGAAGAGCTAATTACTGGCTAACTGACCTTGGGAAATGATATAAACATTGAATTAAGGATAGAACTAGTGAGTTTGAATCCTCAAGATATTTGTTTGAAGAGTAATTGTTTAATTACTCTTATTATTGCTTGATTTTTAGATGGTTGATTATTCCATGACAAGAAGGACAAGAAATAACATTCTTATTGCGGATTGCTTCATTCAAAATCTTGGCATCCAGGTAGGCTAGGTTTAATAAGTAGAAAATTATGTTATTTTAAATTTTTATAATTTAAAATTAATGGAATAAATCATGTCTAGGCTTGCGGGCATGGATTTAAGGTGGATAAAGACACGAGAACTTAACTTTAATCCCAAAAACTATATTATTGATTAATTATGTGATACTTGTGATATTATGTGCTATATTCTCGCAAGGAGATTGTTGTAAATGAAGTATGTGGACATGATAGTTCTTAGTTGTTCTAGTGATGAACCTAGTTGAGTTATAATGATGACAAGAATATGATGAGGAGAATCATGATGGGATCAAGTATTGATGAGCATATCCATATCTAAAAGATAGATTACTTGAATAAGTGTAATGATTGTATTATATGAAAAAAGGTAGTGACATTTTAATAATTAATGAGAAAGTAATACTCCAATAGTGACTTTCATGCATAAGTGTTAAATTATGATTTACTTTATGATATTGTTGTTTAGGTATTGATAAAAGTACTTTATCTATTGGATGTCCATGAAAGGCTAAATTGGTAATAATGATGATTTATTGAAATGTGCCTATGTGAGGCTTGTTTGATAATGATAACTCCTTAAAGTAATACTATGAATACTTGTTCATTGATATTCAAACATGCTTGAAATTGTTGATGATTGGATTATTGATGCATGTATAAATGATTGTTGAAAATTTACTTGATGGAATTGTCTTATGACTTTAAGTGTACTTATAAACTTGGTACAAGTTGTATGCTGTGAGGTTGTGTAAATTTGATATTGATAATACCATTTTATGGTTGATCTGGTACCACACCGGTACAGATATGTATATGTTTGATCGGGTACCACGCCAATATGGATATGTATATGTTGGATCGGGTACCACACCGGTACAAATATGTATATGTTAGATCGGGTACCACGTTAATACAGATATGTATATGTTGGACCGGGTACCACACCTGTACTATATATGAACATAGATTGTTTCCTGTAGGTCATGACTATTTGGGCAAAAACAAATCCCATAACACGTGTGTACAGATTTGTGTTGAGTCTGTGGATGTTTACAATTTGGTTGTTACTCTTGATGGTTATGTGGCTTGTTTGTGAGCACTATTTGATCTGTTATTGTTGTATTATTAATTCATTGGGTGTTTAATTGTGTGATATGTATTTGAAAAAGTGAAACTTGTACTTACTTATATGTTGGTTGACTTGCTTCATTTATACGTATTTTAATAGTAGCTTACCAGAATGGCTAGTTATCATTCTTTAACATTATAATAGAGCATTTGGTTATTAATCCAAGAATTTAGTATGGGTTGTATATGATTATGGGTTTGTTCCCGTGAATATAAGTAATGAAAAATATAAGGTGAATAAAGAGGAATAGTGTTATATTAGCATCGGATTGTAGTTGATGGTGTGAATTAATGAGGCTAGAGTATGTTAGTAGCGAATATAATATTGATGGAGTTGGAAGAGTAGTGGGATGTTGTAACTTATATAGGTAAAGTAATAATATTATTACAACCTTAGTTGAATTATATTTCATTTAAGATTTCATGATTTATTTTTCTTAATTCTATTTCATGATTATATGAACTAACATGGTCAACCGATGATGACTACTAGTACGTGCCGTTGTACTGACCCTACTTTTCTACATTCCTTCTTAGAGTGTAGACTGAATGCGGGTTAGTTACAGTTACTGGATAGATAACTATATTCAGCACTAACTTCTGCACTGTCTTCCTGGCAGATGTTAGAGTCTTTGTATTATTTATTTCATTGAAAGTCTATGTTGTAATAGGTAGCTCTTATACATGTCTAGCCAAGTCTTGGGATAGTGAAGAACATTTGTAAGAAGTTTTTGAAAAAGTTTATTTATTGGTATTTAATTTACTTTATATTTTCTTAAAAACATAAGTCTTCCACATATTTTTAGATGGGTAGTAAGGGTTCTCCTAGCTATTTAGAATAACGTAGGTGCCTGCACGATCCGTTAGTCTGGGTCGTGACACCTTTTAGCCTAAATGACCTTTTAATGTGAAATATTATCCCTTGATCCTAGTTTTAGCCTTGTAGCTATTTCTTTGTTTTCACCTTTTACCTTCCCATTTGTGCTGCAATGAACCTATTTTGGCCCTAGTCCTCTTTGAATATTGTGCACCTCAACCCAGCCAAATTGCTTATGTTGAGGGTGGCTATCACAGGGGTGTGTTATATAAAATGGGTATGAAGAAGGGTGAAAATAAGAGAAAAAGTTAGTAAGGTTGGATGTGGTAATAAAAGAAAAAGAAAAATAAAAGGAAAGAAAAATGTGAAAAAGAAAAGAAAAAGAATGAATAAAAAAACCACACCCTACCTGAATGTGCATAAAAGAATTAAAGGGAGAAACAAGGATGGAATAAAAGGAAATTGGTAAAGCGTGAACCCCAATGTTAGTGTAGTGCCAAGGAGGCTTAGTCATTTGATATATAAATATGTACCATACTCTCTCTAAGCCTAGATTACAAGATGACTAAAGTCCTATAGAGATCCTATGTTGACTGTCTGAAAAGCAAGGTAAATAAAATAAGGCCAAGCATATGGTATTTGATGCACATTAGTTGAGCTTCTATTTCGAGTGTGTGTGTTTCGTGACCACCCCCTCATTGACATGCTTATTTCATATGAGTGAGTAGGACTTCTTTGATTGTGAGGGCATAAGAGCTGCATTAGTAGTTGCATACTTGTTCGGGTAGTGTAACTTGTATACATGGATGGTTGTTCGTTGCGAATGAAATTGCCATATATTGACCCCATTGTGTCACATTGTTGTGCTTTATGATTATACACAGTCGGTGTTGACTTATTTATATAGGAGTAGGGTAATGTGTTTGAGCTTGAAGTGATGACTGACTACCTTAGATAACTTAGATTCTCCTAGTTAAGCATCATATTTTTGTTTTGTTATGTTGTGCTACTTGAGGACATGCAAATGTTCTATGTTTAGGGTGTTGATGTGCTATGGATTTAAAGCACTTTCATCGCTTAAAACTATGAAAATATGCAAATTTCTTAGGTTATTTTATGGATATGATGTGTTTTGGGTATATTTTGCTGGAAATTAAGTTTTGGATGATAAACTGAAGAAATAGATGAAAATTGAAATTTTTGGATACTTACTGAGGTTGTTTTGGGCGTATGTGCCACTTATCGGGCGTAGGTAACCTAAGTATGTATTAGAAATTGAAGTCCAGAGGCTCAAAAGTAGAAAAAAAGGACTCTAGACTATCCTATATAAACATATGGTCCGCCACATACGGTCCGTATATGGCCTAGGATAGTGTAGAAATCAAAATTCTAGAGAGCTGCAGGATTTGTATTTGAGTTCTGGTACTTACCCATGCCCACATACGGTTCGTAGGTAGCCTAAGTAAGTGGCCACTAACCTGAAATTTACTTTTTCATTTATGATTTGATTTTTAGGGTTTTATTGTGTACTATATATACCTTTTTGATTTTTTGTAGTTCGGTTATGTAGTCATAACACTTACAACTTATATTTTGATTCCAAGATTCATCTTTGATCTTGGGATTGCTCTTATATTGATTTTAGTTGATATAATTCCAAACTTTGGATTTTATTTAATTATTCATGAGATATTTTTTAATGGCTTTCGTCGTGAACTATGTTGATCGTTTCCCAAGCATGAGTGGCTAAAACCCTTAGCTAGGGTTGTTGGAACCTTGGCATATTGATGAAGTTGTGGAAGTGTGAATTTATTTTGAATCAATACGTGTGCATGCATTATATTATCTTTGTTTTGATAGTTGTTCTAGCAGTTGCAAATGTTAGGATCTCACCTAGGTTATTGATACTTACTCTACAAAAGGAGCCGTGACTAGGGAAAGATAATTACAACAACAATTTAAAGTTCAACTGTCGATCTAGGATAATCAGTATTATCTATGTAAGATGGTTAACTATCATCTAGTAACTTGAGACTCTAAAGGTAATAGTTAACTGGAATCAATGGTAAGGGTTAGTAATGCGACATCCTGAGACTCAAGAGGTAAAGGATGAAATTTGTCAATGAGTCAACAAGATAGTTTCTGGTACATAACTTATCAGATTCTGCATGCAAAGTACTGGGTTGGTTCATCAAAGCACGATAAACCTATGAATTCGAGAAGCCAGTGCGAACATAGCTCCATTGTTCATCTCCAACTATTTACAACCAGAGTTATTGTTATTTATTTGATATTGATACTACAAACCCCATTTACTTTTTGTTCATTTTGTTGAGTTAGCAAACTAGAGACATACATCTAAGTCTTCCCTATGGGTTCGACCCCAACCTAGTTGGGTTATTATATTTGACAATGACTGCTTTCTCCTCAATTGGGGTGTAGTTTGGGTGTTGATCTCTCATCACCTATACCTATTCAACCCCCTTAAGGTTGATAAATACAAGTGCATACTATTTATAGGCAATGCACATGCAAGGATGAACATGAATCAAATCCACAATACCATAAACCGTCCAAGTATCATCATGTAACCAAGTGTAATACCTCACACCATCAATCGACAAACTTAAACTAGAACTCATATCACTAAGATCGTCATCAATCATCAAACTTGATCCAGAACTCATATAATCAATTCATCATCAAAATACTCTGCCCAGTACCTGATATATATATATATATATGTAATGCCCTAAAATCTCATTTCAAAGCGTCACACGGTGCTTAAGGCTACAAGTAGCCCTAAGCTAACCCTTTGATCCTGCCACTACTTCTAACACATACTTTAGGATGAATAAGCCAATCAATAATACTTTATTATGCAAAGTATGAACCGAATTAACTAAAAACAATATTTGGGTAGCAAATTACTAATAATTTGGAACTTTACTAACAGTTCGACAAGCCTCTACTACTAAGGAACTAGAAAGTCATTGGGACAAACCCCCAACTGACTCAAACTAAACTGAAGAGAAATAAACCAACTACTTCAAAGACTGAAAATAGGGAAATAGCTCCTGGAACCATGAGGACTCACCAACTGTGAAAGTGTAGATAAGGTACTCAAAAATCACTATCGCTGCTGCGACTGAGCACCTGAACCTACATTATGAGACAATATAGCACACAGACGTATATGTGGATCAGTACTTTGAGGATGTACTGAGTATATGGGGGTGTATGCAATAAGTAAACAATATCATCCATTTTTATAAAATCATGCATGCTGATATCAATGACTGACATAGCTTGAATAAAACTGAAATCTGAATCTCATAAATCATGTATAATGAAACATATAACATAATCTCGTGAGTCATTAGACTTATTTCTAAAATATGCATTCTCCATCTTATTCTTAAAACTTGTAAGTAAGAGTAATCTTAAAACAATAGCTTTCAAACTTACATTTTTACCTTATGGAGAATAAGGAACTTCTTTGAAACTTAGACATTGTAGGACTTTGGGACTTAGGGAGTTTCTTCTAACCAACATAAACCATGTGAGCTGACATGGCATCCAACATTTTTCCCATGTTGGGGAGAGTTGTTCTACCCTTGCCATCAAAATAGAACCTTAACTTAATGATCACTAGCTTAACCAACTTTGGGTAAATCATAATCCTACGGTGGATCGTAGTTTTGTGGCATGAAACCTTGGAATCAATCCCAACTTGGTGCTAAATACTGCTCCCATACTTAGGCTCAGAAATTTTAGGAAAATCTACCTTAAATAATACAGCAATGTGAAATAGAAGCCAACTAAGCTTCACTCTACTTTAAATTATCACTATATAGTTATTGTGGATTCCTATCTTTGCTTGGTTCAAAAGACCAACTTTCTTTACCAAAACATAAAAATAGCTAGTCATGGAACACTTAAAATCATGATCATTCTTTGAAATATCAAGACTAAACTTTAGGGCTTTACACCTATGTTTCAATTTCATATCAAACACTATAAAGTTCAGGCTTTATAACCCAATTGTTCATAATTCAACTTAAAATCTAAAAAATATAATCATGTGGATATATATTCAAAAATAGACATGTAATTAAATATTCAAATCACTCAAAATCTTAAAATAATCCAATTAGAAACATGGAGTATAAACCCTAACTTAACTTTCATGGAAATCACAATCAAAATTCAGAAATTCATAACTTAAAGAAAGTTTTTGGGCACAAGAACGAAAAGATTGTTCTTGTTCAAACCCCACATACATTATTTGGCTTGATTCAATGAGGCAAGATGACTTTTAAAGCCTTGATAATGTTCTTGGAGGCTTTTCTTGAAAATTCTTGGATGGTGATACTTGACTCTTGAGTTTCCTTAAAGAAGGGTTTGTATCTTGTTCTTGGGGATTGATCTTTGAGAAAAATCCAAATTTGGTGTTATAGATGAATAATGAAGTTATGAGCTCTGGTTTGATATAATTAGATGATAAAAAGGGTGGAAAAAAACCCCAAAACCCTTTTAAAAATGGCTTCAAATTGTTGAACGGGATCTGCGACAGCTTGGGCGACGGTCCATCGCTAGCGCAACCGTCCATCGGACTAATCGTCACATCATGGATGGAAATAGTTTTACTGCCTCAGTAGCGATGGCTTGAGCAATGGTACGTCGCTATCTCGATGGTCTGTCGGCTCATCCGTTGCACTTTGGCCAGTGAATGGGTATACTGCCTTTGTTGCGACGACTTAGGCAATGGTCCATCTCTAGCTCGACGGTCCGTCAACCTTTCGGTTGCACCTTAGCCAGAAGATTGATTTACTGCCTTAGCTACGATGTTTTAGGCGACAGTCCGTCACTAGATCGACGGTCCGCCAACCTGCCGATTGCACCTGGGCATTTCAGACAACTCTCAGTAAAACGACCATAACTTCTTACCCCGATACCAAATTTGGACAAAATTGATATCATTGGAATACTAATTCAATTTCCCACATGATTAAAATTCAAAATTGGTAAAATTCTATCTAATTTAAACATGATTCACTTAGGAGGTCATCCTTAAATTCTCTGGAGACTAAATTAGACTTAAAGAAAGTTCAGAGTATTAAAATATATATATATATATATATATATATATATATATGTATGTAAATAAATGCACGACTAGGACCGTGGCTGAAAGAGTGTAAGTCTATAAATCTATTATCTGGGGTAAACTCCGAGACTAAGTCATCATAAGAGTGTAGAAAGGGTCAAAATCATTCACGACTGGGGTAAATAGTAGTAACAAAATTGTAGACTAGAATCTATCTTGGTCAAATCTCTAAATGATTATTTTTAGTCTTAATGTCTCATACATTATTCATTAAGATGGTATGACTCCTGTCATGAATAAATCCATTTTAAAAGTAAAATTTGGGAACAAATCCCCGTTTAGGAAATAGAGTAGTAAAATCATATTTTAGTTGAAGTCGTACCATTTACTGCTTTAGTGATCATTAATGTACCAAATCTATGCATGCCATCACCAATATCTAAACAATGCGATCATAAACATCAAAGTGTCTAAAACTATGGTTACGTTCTTTATAAGGATATTACACTTCCTAAAATTCAACTAATATCATAATCATGGCCTAGATCCCAATAATATATCTGGCTTAACCATAAGATTATCGTGGGTAAAAAGCATCACTATCTACCAAGTAACAAAGTAACCTTATTGTAAATTTTATTTAGTATAAACTATGCCTAAACACATATAGAATCGTATATAAGCCTACAATGCTAACACAAGTCTTGGACTAAGGTCGACCGGAGGGACCTACTTCTCATTCTTGAAATCCATATTTAGGCAATTTCTACCTCGGACTAGGCTAAGGTATCTAAATTTACTACAAAATGTTAAATAAGCCATAATTATTTCTAATGAAGCAATTCCACCTAAAACATGGTCAACTAAGTCGATTCCCTCTAAAACATAGGCAACTAAGTCAATTCTACCTAAATTGTGTTTCCAAAATAGCCTAAATAGTCCAAATAAGACTCATACTAATCACACTTCTAATACCTTAATTCCATCCCATATCTAGGATAATACAAAAATCATACTATGAATCTCATATCTAACACTATACCATAATCATACTATGAATGTTATATCTATGAAAAAGGAAATAGGACCATAGAAGTATAATAAGTATTTCACCTTAAGGGTCTTACCGTTCTAGCCCTCAAACTCATAGTTTAGGCTAAATCATGGTGTTCTACCAAAATCATATCCTAACATTCCTATCTAACAACAACATATATAAAACACCATCTCATGAAGGAGAGTAGACAGAAGCCTACCTCAATGTTGCGCCAAAATTCCTTGAATCATCAACAAACCATCCGTCTTCACTCCACAATTTTAAAATGTTGTTGCACTATAAAAATCATGATATACACGTCATTAGGAGTATAATGAGACTCATATTGCTATATTTAAGATAGGTATAAAAACGAATCCTGAAAATGGGTTAAAAAGGGGTAAAATCATAAATTTATTTTAGAAATGGGTTCCACATACTCATAGGAGTCTAAAGCTGAAAATCCTTGTGAAAACGAGGTTCAAATCAAAGAAAAATCATTTTCAAGCTTTATAGGGAAAACCCCCAAAAACCATTATAAAATCAAGATTTTGAAGTTGTTTTGAAGATGAAATTGAGTGAAAACTTATAACTAAAAGATTAGAAAACTTTCCAATGCTCTGGAATTACCCAAATTCGAGCTTTTAAGCCCCCAAAATGGTGAAAACGGGATTTTAATTCTCAACTGTGGTGAAAATCACAAAAAATAAAATAAAATTTCTTTGAAAATAGAGTTATAAATTAACAAAAAAAGATTATTCGATAGAAGTGCATCAAAAACATAAAAACTAGAGCTTCCTAGCTCCCAAAATGTCAAAATATGAATATGGGGTTTTATACTTAGCGATGGTCGCTTAAGTGAGACTTTGATCGCTCAAGTGACCTGATCAAAGGTTAAAATGTCGCTTAAGAGAACTTTTGGTCACTTAAGTGATTAGGTCAAATAGTCAATGTTTTCTCTGACGAACACACTAACACCAGCAAAGTCAAAAATTTATTTTAAACCCTCGAAACTTATCTGGAACCCTATGAACATGATCCAATAGTAAAATTTGATTGTAAACCACGTTCCGTATCCATGAATTTTTGAAACTTTCATCTGAGATTATTTTGACTAAATGTGGGGCACACATATATAGTTTCATTTTTCATATAATCCGCCTAATAGCCCAAAATAAGTCTGTAAGACTTGGGACCTGAACCAAGGTCCCTCTAGCCTAAACTCAGGGCACCTGAGATGATGTCACTATCAAAATTTTCATCTAAGGTCATGTATTAGGAGTTTTGGTCCAAGACCAAATCCTAAACAACAAAATTCCCAAAACAGGAAAATGAGCCTAAAATCCAAATAAACTGTCTAATCACGGAACTGCCAGTTTCGATAAGTCATAAATGAACTGTAAATCAAATCACCAAAAATTCATGTAAATTAAGGAAATGACCTGGAGGGCCATTATATTATCCTAAGTTTTATGTCATTAATTTGACCATAAAAACTCTTATATGGTACAAGAGCGATATAAATGGCTTAATCTATAAATATTTTTAGCTGCTCTGCAAATAACTTTAATTGATGTTCAAATATCTCAGATCACTTAGCCAATCTAATGGAAGTTAAAAAAAATAGGGAGCTTAGGATAAAATCTATGTAGTATCATTTGACTCAGTGGCAAAAGTGGTGCCAGCAACACCAAATATAGAGGGTGTGGAGGTAGTAGCAAAAATTGATTTAAGATCTAACTCAATACCTATATTCCTTCTTTATGCCTTAATAGAAGTGAGAGGTTCCTATACAGTTTGACTACTAGGTTTAAAAACTATGTGCTTCGACACTCATAACTCATTCTTTATCTCATCTTGAGAATTTTCAATATCTTATTTCTATGATGTGATTGACTCATCATCTATCCCATGAACATTGGAATTTTTTTTCACACAACTGTGCACAAGGAATAGAAATGGCAAAAAAGTAGTATACTTTGTTGCTCAAATCTACATTTCATGTGCTATAATAATTCCAGAGTTTAGGTTGAAACCATACATCAAACTATCCATCATGAAATCTTTGTCATTGATAAATTGATTTTCTCTTTTAGTAGGACTCAAGCAAAGTCGCACTATAATGTCCAAAATTTTGCTATGATCTTCAACATTGCTTATTTATTGTTTCTTTCCTATCTGTCATCCATAATGGTTGACCATTTGTTAAAATTTAAGCCAACCACACACTTTAATTATACTATCACTTATTCAGAAATTTAAATCTAGAGTTCTATCTGGTGTTACAAAATTGGGCATGTACAAAAATTAGTTGATCATATGATCGGATATATCTACAGGAAATCCACAAACATGAACTATATTCAAATTCGATAAATCTAATGGTTTTTGGACCTTTTTAAGTTGTTGTAAAGAAAAGCAACATAGTTTGCATAAAATTTTTAATCTATATTAGGGTAATAATGCATGGATGTTGTGATTAACCACCCCAAGAGAAAGGGATTAAAGCACCATTTAATCTTGAGGTACTCTGCATGATCTGCAAAGATAATCCTAACTTCCTCAGCAATTGGTCACTTTATTTTACCTTTCCTATTGTCGAGAAGCTATCTTGAAAGTATTTTTCCTAGCCCTTTCACTTGCCAGTAGATATTGTCTCAAAATTCCTAACTTTTTCTTTTAATAGCATCGCCTCTGATGGTATCAGGGTTTTCCTTTGGGGTCTTAGTGGCACTAGTGCCACTCTTATCATCTAACATTAAACCTAAATCACCCGTACTAGACTCACTTTCTAAAATATCACCTCCTTCATCAAACCTGGGAGCTTACTCTTTTTTTCTACTATTTCTGTAGTATGATAAGTTGGGGTTTCCTCAACCCTTTGACTTCATTTTTAGATTCATCAATAAGTCTGTGGGTTGTAGTATCCTTATGGGTGTTTTTGATCCTACACCTCTCAGTGGAATATAGTTTAAAAGTAATAGGACCTATTAAGGAGTAAGGTAAGTACGTGTGTAACAATATACAAACGTAAATCAAATGCAAAAAGTAAAAGTTAAATGTACAACATAGTCCATTACATGAAACATTATCCTTAAATAGAATGATAGTGACCAATTAATGGAGGATGTAATAATCCCATAAATAAAAAGATGGACTGTTTCCTAGGCCACTATTCATATTAAGAATATAGGTGCTAGTTGGCAGTTAGAGATGGTAGTCCATCATGAATTTAATAGTCTATCATCTTGGGTGTCGACTTGCTAATACTTGGCATTAAGAATTGTATAAGAACCATGGTCCAGAGGATGGTCCACCAAGGTATCATGACTCATCAATATAGTTGTCCAGTCTTTATTTTTTTCACAATTCACACTATTTCTGGCCTTAACACATTCTGTTGCACATAAGACATAAAAGTGACAAAATCCAACAAAAGTTGCTTAAGAACTTCCAGTTATTCATGGTAAATATCATCAAATAAATTGTTTAACACTAATACATCAGTGATGAAGCTACTTGGTCCTTTAAGATGGTCAAAAGTTATAAGTAGGTGGTGCACCTACTTGGTCCATAGCTGGTCAAAAGGTTTAAGTAGGTGATGCACCTACTTAGTCCTCTAAGATGTTAAAACTATCTAATAGGTGATGCTTTTACTAGGTTCTTTAGGTTGTTCAATAAGATTAAGTAGTGGATGCACCTACTTTTCACCTACTAGCTTTGTTATGTAAACAAGCAATTCACTTATTATATTTTCATGACCCAAACAAGGGCCTAGTTATGACGAGTATCTCAAGCCCACCATGGACCGAAGACCACCCCCTTAAACCTAACCTCAAGAGCACAAAAATAATACTAAAAATAAAGTGGAAGCCTATCAAATAGTAATTAAGAATATGAATAGATAACTCAACTGAAAACTAAGAGTCAAAACAACAACAAACCCATATTTATCCTCGAAAGCCTCTAAAACTAGAATGCCAAACTAGGTCAGGACATGCCCCCAACTATAACCAAAAAGGATCCAAGAGTACTATGATAGTGAAAAAAGAATAATGAAATAACAAAACCTTTTGAAGGATGGAGAATCACCACATCATAACAACTCAAGAGACATGCTTAACCACCTAATGCTCCACAGGAGCAACAGATTACCCTTCATGAAATAATGTAATGCACAGGGACAGTCATTAGGATAAGCACTGGGATGTAACTCAGGGCAAGTGAATAATACCATGTTCAAAATTAGCCAAAACCACATACACACATTCATATATACATATATAAGATGTTAGGATAGGGTAGAGGGTCATGAACATGAGAGTTTACGACCATTAACTTGGATTGTGTAGCTCTATCCGTCTTAAGGGCACCTACAAGCTATATGGGCTCATCTCCCCCTGCTGAAAGGTCCCTAACTCTTGTTTTCACAACCCGAGGCTACCCGTTAGTCATGACAAGGTGCATAAGGCCACAAGTGACCCCAAGCTAACTCATAGTGTGGTACCTGCTGTGAGTACTAAATAAAATGATAATAGAATAACATGTGCGGGAGATAAACTACTAAGGTACTGTCAACTGGAATACTTAAATATATAAAATGACATGTCTAATGTAATAGATGAAATAAATTCTAAAAACTAGACTGTCTATATGAAAGCCTCTAAAACATAGGGAGTTGATGGGACAAATCCCCAACTCATTCCATCTAACTGAACATAAAGAAATATTAAAATAGTGAAATAATATGTCCTATCCTCGATTGATGAGGACTTATCACTACTGCTGCAGGGAACTGCTGAGCTGTCTAGGGATGGTTGGGAAACTGTAGATCTGAGCCTATGTTATAAGACAATATTACGCAAGAGAAGAGTATGCAATCAATACTTTGAATATACTAGTACGTGATAAATGTACTACGTAAGTACATGTAAAATTTGAACATGGATTCAAGAATATATAAAATTAAAAATGCAAGACCAAGTATCGTACACACTACATGATCTAAATATCTGAAATAATCTGTAAAACTAGTTAACTAAATACTAAAATTTGACTAATTATGGTCAAGCAAGTCTCAACTAAAATAGACTGAGTACTGACTGAATCTGAGGGAGATCAAGTAACCAACATAAACCTTGGGTGTTACCATAAAGTCAATGTCTGACCCATGTTAAGGAGGGATGTTCCATCCTTGCCATTGGAGTTGAACCTAAACTGGAGTGATCACTAAATTGAGCCCATATTGGGCAAGGGGAAACGCTTTTTGGCGAGTCCTTAAATCCTACAAGGCTATGTAGTTTATAGGAAGTGGGATGTACTGAATCAAAACTTCCCTCACAATGCTAAATCCTACTCCTAACTGAATGAAACTAGTGTTATTCATGGTTTAACATGACATGGTATGGTATAGTACTTACAAGGCTCAACTTAAACTTGAACATAGTAATGAAATCATGGAATGACTAACTTGTTATTTGAAAAGTCTGAAAAATATGTAAACACATAGGTATCGAGAGTTCATAACCTGCCAGCACTAAGAGATTATAACAAATAAATACAACATTTAAACCAGTGACCTAAAGTCATAATTCAAAGACACAAAACATGAGAGATTTCAATAACCTGATAAATTACATGAATGTAAACATGAAAATGAGTTAACTAGAAGATAATATCATGTTTATACAGTTAGATTAAAATTCAAAAATTTGACATGATGCCAACTAAACATGACATAGGGTTTTGGATATTCAAGTATGTAGGAACATGATTCACATGGGATAAAACTATTAACATTACTTGAATGTAAAACTAATGAGAAACCATGGACAAATTTCATAATTCACATGAAATTTGATCATAATTAAAGTAAAATTCATACTTGAATCAAAAGAGGGTTTTTGGGCTCAATGGGTGAAAGGAACCTATTGATGAATGCCCCAAATACCTCAATTAGATGAATTCTTGAAGAAATTTTGAAATTGGGACTTAGATACTTGAGTTCTTGAGAGATGAAACTTGAATTTTTGTTCTTAGGAAGAGAGGGAGGGTTTTGGATCGTGTATTGTACATTTGGGGTTAAGAGAGTGGAAAATAACGTGTTTTAAGACCCCTTAATTCGTTTAAGGATGATTAGAAACATTTTAAGAGTGTGAAAAGACCTTAATGCCCTTAAGATAAGTCAAAAAGGAGTAATTTTGGCACTTGGCTATTGCTAGGCAGCGCACCACCAAAGCCAACTCGAGGGTTGGCAGCACACGCCAAAAGCCAAGCCAGAGTGGGCGGCAACGCCAAAAGCCAAGACTATCCAATGGCTATTGGTGTTTGTTCCGCAACGCACAGCCTTATCGGAGGGTCCAAGATATGGCATCCACCTACTTTAAAGGCGTTAAAGCACCCCCTGCATAACCCATAATATCTAAACATGGTCTACCATTAAAATGGGGGTCCTAAAGGTCATTTTGAATGTTTTATTAAATGTTAAAACTATGGGGTATTACATTATCTCCCCCTAAGGATCATTTATCCTCGAATGAAACCATTTAAGCTGAAGTACTAAGAAGGCAGAGATGATACACTGAATTCTTAGGCACTGAATAATGATTAAGTAACTGAATCTGAAATATGATACATGGACTGAGATGAGTTTCGTAAATACATGCTATGACATGAGGATTGTTGTATATCTAAGATAACGAATGAGAGAGAGTTTATTTAAAAGAAACTAATACCTCAAGATAAGTCTGAATTCGTAGGGAAAATATGGGGATACTTTGCTCGCATATCTATTTCTGCCTCTCAAGTGGCTCCCTTAATGGACTGATTTGCCATAGGACCTTAACTAAATGAGCTTTTTTATTCCTCAACCTACGAATATGGCGATTAAGGATCTCAACTGGAACTTCTTTGTAGGAAAGGTTATCCTTAATATCCATACTTTCTAAAGGAACAATAGGAGCTAAATCCCCAATATATTTATTTAACAACGAAACATGAAACACTAGATGCACTGATGCCAAATCTGCAGGCAACTCTAACTCATAAGCTACCTTCCTAAAATGGCTCAAAATTCTAGATGGGCCAACATAACGGGGTCTGAGCTTCACCTTCTTGACAAATCTCTTCACTCCTTTCATAGGCAAAATTGTCAAATAAACCAAGTCACTAAAATTAAACTCAAGATCCCTTCTCCTCACATCGACATAAGATTTCTGACAACTTTGGGTTGTCTTCAACCTCTCTTGATTTAACTGAACTACTTTATTGCCTCAAACACTGAATCTGTCCCTATTAAAGCAGCCTCACCTACTTCAAACCTACCAATAGGAGATCTATATCTTCTCCCACATAGGGCCTCAAACAGAGCCATATAAATGTTTGAATGATAACTATTATTGTAGGCAAACTCAATCAAAGGTGGGTGGTCATCCCAATTACCCTTACAATCAATAACATAGTCCCTCAACATGTCCCCTAAAGTATGAATGGTTCTCTCTGCCTGACCATTCTTTTGAGGATGAAAAGATGTACTGAGGTGAACTTAGGTACCAAGACCCTTCTAAAAAGCCTTCCAAAAGTTAGTGGTAAACTGAGTACCTATATCAGAAATAATAGACAATGGAACCCGATGAAAATTCAACAAATCCTTAAGATAGAGTCTGGCATAATCCTTAGCTTAATACAAAGTATGAAATGGCAAAAAATAGACTGACTTGGTCGTTTTATCTACAATGATACAAATCAAATCATGTTGACGACATGTAGGAATCAACCCTATTAAGAAATCCATGTTCACCATCTCTCATTCTAAGTGGGGATGCTAAACTTTTGAAGTGTACCGCTAGGACTTTGGTGTTCAACCTTAACTTGCTGATAGTTCGAACACTTAGCTACAAACTCTACAATATCTTTATTCATACCACTCCACCAATAAATTTATCGTAAGATACGGTACTTCTTAGTGGCTATGGGGTGAATAGAATACTGCATACTATGTTCTTCTGCTAATATTTGTTGCCTCAAACCATCAACACACAAAACACATAGCCTAAATTGATAACGAAGCACACCATCTCCCTCATTGGCCTTTTGATATCTAACTGCCTCCTTCAACTTAACAAAAATAGGGTCCTTTTCTTGCTTTTCCCTTACTTCGTCAACCAATGAAGATTTTGAACTACTTTGAACCCATATACTACCTCCAGCCGAATAAACTAAATGAACTCCAAACCAAGCAAAATGATGAACCTCATGCACAAACTTTTTCATATCATCCTCAACATGGGAAAAACTACCATGGACAATCTGCTAAGGGCATCTGCCACTATATTAGCCTTGCTCGGATGATACAACATACTCATATCATAGTCTTTCAACAATCTAAGTTTTCTTCTCTAGTGAAGATTCAGGTCTTTATGCGTGAGCACATATTGTAAACTCTTGTGATCCGTGAACACATCAACTTGAGCCCCATAAAGATAATGCCTCCAAATCTTCAAGGTAAATACGACAACTTCCAACACAAGATCATAGGTTGGATAATTCTTTTTATAGGGTTTGAGTTGTTAGAGGCATAGGCTATGACCTTACCTCTTTTCATTAATACAAAACCAAGACCAACTCTAGAAGCATCACAATATACTATGAACCCATTTGTGCCATTTGGCAAAGTCAAGACTGGAGAGGAAGTGAGTCGAGCCTTTAATTCTTGAAAAGTCTTTTGGCAGGAATTTGACCACTGAAATGTGACTTTGTGTTGGGTTAATCAAGATATGGGAGACGTAATAGAAGAAAACCCCTCGACAAACTGTTAGTAATATCCAGCTAAACCCAAGAAACTCCTGATGTTTGATGGAGAGATCTGTTTAGGATAGTTTATCACTGCTTTGATCTTTTGGGGATCAACTCAAATGCTATCACCGAAAACTATATGACCAAGGAAAGCTACTGATCTTAACCAAAATTCACACTTTATAAACTTAGCAAATAACTGGTGATATTTGAGGGTTTTCAACACAACCCTCAGATGGTCCGCATGATCATTCTCACTATAGGAAGGGACAAGGATGTCATGAATGAAGACTATGAAAATCATATTCAAGTACTGTTTGAACACCATGTTCATCACGTCCATAAAAGCTGTAGGGGAATTAATTAGTCCAAAAGACATAACCAAGAGGTTGACGTGACCATACTGTGTTCTGAAGTGTTTTTTTTTAGAATGTCACATTCTCTAACTCTAAGTTGATAGCCAGGTCTGAGGTCTATCTTAGAGAAATAACTAGCACCCAAAAGCTGGTCGAATAAGTCATCAATCTTTGGGAGAGGATATTTATTGTTGATTGTTACTTTATTCAATGGACTATAGTCGATGAATATTCTGAGATAATCATTTTTTCAGAATTTGAGTCCTTGACTCGGATGAGATGATAAATAAACCCCTTAGATATCATCTTTCATGCCCTAATATATGAAATAACTTGACCCTTAAGAACTGAAGTACTACCCCTCTATTCAATAACTAGCTCATTAGGAAACTGGATTTGAACAATTCTATTTTTACAGTCAACCAAGGCATAGCACAAGTGGAGCCAATCTATGTCGAGAATGACAAAAGAATTAGTCATCTCTAACTCTACAAGATCAACTAAGGTAACTTTTTGAGACATTGTGATAAAGCAATTTTTGTATACCCATCTGGCTATAATAGACTTACCCATAGGGGTAGACAGTGAGAAAGGCTTTACTAATATTTTAGGACTGACACCAAAGTCGACAACTATATAAGGAGTCACAAAGGAAACTGAAGCTCCGGGGTCCAATAGTACATATACAAAAAGATAGAAAACTTGAATGTACCCATAACCAAATAAGGAGAACTTTTTTGATGCCTAGTATCAAAAGCATACAATCTATTCTAGCGTTATTCACTAGTGGCACTGGAGGTGGAACCCTACTAAGTAAGGCGACCTGCTGGAGTCGAGGAAAGATTGGAATAACCTTGTTGGCGTGAATCAACTTTTTTTTGGGCTACCTCTTGACACTCCTTGATCCTGTGTCCTATCTTGTCACACCCAAAGTATATAGTACTACCTGCCCGATATTCACCTTGATGGTTCCTACCTCACTTTTTGCAATGCGGGTTGGTACGACCACTGTTTATGCTACCCTGGGTATTAGATCCTGACACTTAATCCCAAATGTCCCACCTGAACTTAGGCACTGGCGCACTAGCTTAAGATGGTGCTGAGGCTGAAAATTTTTGGAAAAACTGAGAACAGTTACCAACTTCCAACCTTAGTTGAGAAAAGTTAAAACTACCTATTCTGGCCCTCTTATTCTCTCTTTCCTTCTCTTTGAGCTTCTCTTTCCCAATCTGCTGAGCATAAAACATCAGTGTAGAAAGGTTTATCTCCTTAATCAGCATGGCAGTCCTACATTCCTTGACTTCACTGTCAGATACACCAGACACAAACTTACTCATCTTGGTGCTAGAGTCAACCACCATGGCTGGAGCATATCTTGCCAATGAGTAAACTTGAGAGAGTACTCCCTCATATGTTTGCTACCCTGCTTCAAATTTATAAACTCCTAAACCTTAGCTCCCCTCAACTCTAAAATACCCTATCTAAAAATGTTATGGAAAACTACTCCCACTCTATATGCCCTAGCTCAACACCTCTATTCTTCTTCCACTTCTTGAACTAGGGTTGAGCTACCTTCTACAACTGGTATGAAGTTAAGTTTGCACTCTAACTTAAAGTGGCACCCATGATGTCTGTCACTTCTTGCACTCCATCTAGAAACTCTTGCGGATCTTTCTCAGACTTGGATCATAAAAACATAAAATGATTCATTGGTTGAAGTATTGGGCCATAACTGTAGTCGTATTCATCACATGATTAGCTAGGGAAACAACCTCCTAATTGTTCTGAGCAGCTACAGAATGGTCTAAGGCTGTGAAAGAGACCTTGAACTCAGTGTGAGAAACATGGTCATTCAAGGGATCTTCTTGAAAAGGTGGTGTTGCTATTTGATCCTAATTCCTTCTTCCATTATTTCTTCTAGGAGGCATTGTCTGTAAATAGAATGAAAGATGAGTAAGATAAGGGAATACATAAGAGCTCATGTCCATAAGTGTGGCACACTTCACACCCATGCAAGACTCTACTCAATGCAGTTTTCAAACACCCTAGAACACTTTAAAACCTTAGGCTCTGATACCAAGTTTTGTCGCGACCCGAGGCTACCCCCTAGTTGCGATATGGTGCTTAAGGCCATAAGTAACCTCAAGATAACCCATGGTTTGGTACCTGCTATGAGCACTAAAAAAATGATGATAAAACAATACGTGCGGGAGATAAATTATTAAGTTACTGTCAACTAGAATACTAAAATATATAAAATGATATGTCTGAAGTATCTAATTAAATAAATTTTGGAAACTAGACTGTCTGTTTGAAATTCTCAACAACATACGAAGTTGATGGGACAAACCCCAAACTAACTCCAACTAACTAAACATAAAGAAATATTGAAATAGCTCATAATATGTCACGTCCTCGATGGATAAGGACTAACCACTGCTGCTATGGGGAACTGCTGAGCTGTCTAGAGATGGTTAGGAAACTGTCCATCTAAACATATTTTATAAGACAACATAGTACAAGAGAAAAGTATGCGATCAGTACATTGAATGTACTGGTACGTGAGGCACGACATACTGAAGTAAATGTAAAATCTGAACATAGATGCAAGAACATATAAAACTGAAAATGTAAGACCAAGTATCGTACACACTGAGATAATCTAAATATCTAAAATAATTTGTACAATAAATTAAATAAATATTGAATTCTGACTAATTTAGGTCAAGAAAATCTGAATTGAAATAGACTGAGTACTGACTGAAACTATTGGAGCTATCATGTAACCGACATAAACTATGGGTGTTACCATAGAGTCCAAAGCCTAACCCATATTGAGGAGGGTTGTTCCATCTTTGCCAACGGAGTGGAACCTGAAATGGTGTGATCACTAAACTGTGTGTATATTGGTCAAGGGGAAATGCTCTTTGGAGAGTCCCTAAATCCTACGGGGGAACGTAGTTTCTAGGAAGTAGGATGTGCTGGACCCACACTAGTGACATGGTACGACACAATATGGTATTAATTTCATTATTGTATTCAATTTTAAGTGAAACTTAAATAATACTAGTGTCATTCAGTTGGGTGTACCACACTAGTGAAATGGTACGGTGCGGTACTGACAAGGCTCAACTTAAACTTGAATATAGTAATGAAATCATGGTCCGACTAACTTGTAATTTGAAATGTCTGAAATAACAAGTGAATACATAGGTATCAAGAGTTCATAACCCACTAGCACTGAAAGATTATAATAAGTAGATACAACAGTTAAAACAGTGAACTAAAGTCAAAATTCAAAAACCCAAAACATGAGACATTTTAATAACCTGATAAAATACATGAATGTAGACATGAGAATGAGTTACCCTAAAGATAATATCATGTTTATATAGTTTAGCACAAAATTCAAAAATTTGACATGAAGCCAACTAAACATGACCTAGGGTTTTTGATCTTCAAGTATGTCGGAACATGATTCACATGGGGTAAAACTATTAACATGAATTGAATGTAAACTAATGAGAAAACATAGACAAATTTCATAATTTACATGGAAGTTGAACATAATTAAAGTAAAATTCATACTTGAATCAAAAGAGGGCTTTTAGGCTCAATGGGTGAAAGGAACCCATTGATGAATACCCCATATACCTCAATTGGATGAATTCTTGACGAAAGCTTGATATTGTGACTTAGATTCTTGAGTTCTTGAGAGATGAAACTTGAATTTTTGTTCTTGGGAAGAGGGGAAGGGTTTTGAATCGTATATTGGATGTTTGGTGTTAAGAAAGTGGAAAATAACTTATTTTAAGACCCTTTAATTCATTTAAGAATGATTAGAAATATTTTAGGGGTGTGAAAAGACATAAATGCCCTTAAGTTAAGTCAAAATAGAGCAATTTTGACACTTGACTTTTGTTGGGGGTTGCGCACAGCCAAACCCACCCTGAGGGTTAGTGGCGTACGCCAAAAGCCAAGCCCATCCTGTGGCTATTAACATTTGTCCCATGACACACGGCCTTAGAGGAGGTTCCAACATGCGTAGTACTTCCACTTTTAAGGCCTAAAATCACCCCAAACACAACCCATAACATCTAAACATGGTTTACCATCGAAATGGGGGTTCTAATGGTCATTTTCAATGAATTATTGAACGTTAAAACTATGGGGTGTTACACGTACTAGCAGCATAAATAAGGAAATTTGAATGAGGGATAAAGACACTAAGGATCTAGCCATCCCCAAAAAAATTTGTAAACCAAGCACATGATTATTTTTATGATCTGATTTCTAAGTCATGATGGCACCTAACACACCCTACCGGTAGATAAGCCGATACTGTAACCCGTAGCTAACGTAATGGGTTACCTTGTTTGAAATGTCCAACATGGAACCTATATAAGAACATAATATAAACAATAACATTTCACAACCTCAGACAACCAATATTCAAGTACCAATCCCATGACCTGATAGTATTAGTATAGGAGCATCTAGATTTGGCTATAGGAATTTACAACTCAAAGTCTTAAATGTCTTAAATAATCTCATACATTTGTCTTGAAAACAAAAGACAAATAAAGATTGAGGGAAAGAGGGCAACTCAAACTCCAAGAGCTCACCCTATCTCCGAATGGTCAACGTGGCACAATCTCTACTCAACGACGGTAACTAAAACCTTGGTCTTCACCAAATAAGTACAAAAGTGTAGTATGAGTACCAAATTACAAGTACTCAGAAGGCATCATCAGCCGACTAAGGTAAATTATAATATAAAGACGATAGAAGGTAAGACAATAACTTAAGGTCAAGGTATAGGATTGAACCTGAATTCTTTATGATATCAGTGTATAAAATAACTAAACTACTAGGACAATAGCATAAAGTATAATATCAACATATACCATGATCATCACACAAAAAAATAATCATTTCGGAAGTTTAAAGCCACATCTACAAGATAACAAACATGTATCTATAATAATAAAAACCAACCACCTTTAGAACATAAATCATAAGAACTTACCACGATGTCCCATACCACTGGGAGTTACATAGCAAAGAACTCATCACGGAGTCCCATACCATCGGAGAGTACACCCAAGGAATGCAATACAAGAACTCATCATGACGTCCCACACCGCCGGACAGTACACTAAAATATCAATCCATCAATATGTCAAGGCACAACCACACACAACAACTAACTCCAAAGGTGTGGGTTCCCATTTACGTCATGACCACTTACCGAGGTCTACAATCAATGTCAATACCATAATTCAATTGCAACAAACTGATATCACCATAGCATAGTTATATAGTTATTTAAACTCTATTTCATTGATGAACTTCAAGTCTAGTCTATATTAGCTAATCTCCATATCCATGAAATACTACTTTACAAGACTGATAGTCTATAAGTTATCAAATAAAGAAAATCTACAAGCTACCAACGCTATTGATTATTTTCCCATCACAAGGTGAGCCTTTGGATCTACACAAGATTACACATACCAATTAGCCTTAACCCAATAATAGGAATAAATTACCTCTAGATACTGATTAGGGTAGACGAGGGTCACACCTCTTATTTAGTGGTTAATGACAAAAAATAAGTATCAATTACCAAGGAAGACATTATGTCTTGAGTACACCAATAATTTATCCACACACGGCATGACCTCATATATACATACATTTATATAAAGTAGCTCCACACAGAATTATAACATCATTACCTCTTCCGGATTAACTGGGTATCATCACAACATCAACATATCCTCTGGATTCACTGGGTATCATAATAACATCATTATGTCCTCTGGATTTACGAGGTATCATCATAACATCAATGTATCCTCTATATTCATCAGGTATCATCATAACATCATTACCTCTTCCATATTTATCGCATATCATTATAACATTAACATATCCTCCGGATTCACTGGGTATCATCATAACTTTAACATATCCTATAGATTCACCGTGTATCATCAAAACATCTACATATCCTCCGAATTAACCAGGCATCATAATAACATCATTACCTCTTCCGGATTCATCGGGTATCATCATAACATCAACATATCCTCCAAGACAACAACATAAATCCACAAACATAGCCAAATTATTAAACATACACAGGTTCACAATAATAGAGTAATAAGGGTGTAAGATACTTATAGCATCCTACTTTAAAATTAATCATCACCACATAATATATGTATAAGTATGAGCATGAGCATTCATATGTTATACATAATCAACACCTTCCAAGGCTATCCATCATGACTATAAGATAATCATTCAAGTAAATACATTACCCAACCATCGACCATGTGCATAATCCGACAATCGGGCTTAACCATTCTAATCTCAACAACGTATTTAGACGTTTATAATATATCTAAGTCTCTAAGAGATTTTATAGTTCAAGCTTAAGGCAGGTCAAGTACCACTCCTAAATCCCAAGAATGCCAAAGTTTGCTATTATAAGACCAACATCTACCCAAAATTGGGCTAAGATATCTAAGACACACCATAAGGGCTTATCAATCCTTACTAAACCTATAGAGGAAATCTACTTCAAGCATTCTTTCTAAGTCAACCCAACACCAAGGTTATTACTAAATAAGCAATATCTAAGTCAAAATACCATTAAGGTTAAGACCAACTTCTACTGGGAATTGGGATAAGTTATCTAAGATACACCATAAGGGCTTATCAATCTTTACTAAACCTATAGGGGAAATCTTCTTCAAGCATTCTTTCTAAGTCAACCCAACACCTAGGTCATTTCTTAACTAACAAATATCTAGGTCAACATACCCTTAAGGTTAAGGAGCAACATCATTATCATCTAATAGAGAAACTAAAGTGTTCTTCTACTATTCATGAGACTACTAGTAGAACTATCTAAGGTTCTAGGCTAAGGGTCAAGTATCACCCTTTGTAAGTTCAATAACCTATAAGGGTCAACTAATCCTAAATATCACTATTCAACCTTTATCAAATAAACCCCGCCCCAATCTAAAAGGATATCAACAATTGTACTACAATCAAGCTTAATTTAACTACAAGTAAGCCTAACCTACCTTGAGTCCAAGAAACTCACGAACCAACAAGCTTTGCCTTTCTTTTTCTTGAAGCTTTTTTGTTCTTCCATGAGCCAAGCTATCAACAATATAATCTAAGCATTACAACAAGAATAACAATACCCATTTTGGCACCATTGTGCCATGGGTTCAATAAATGACACCAAACCCCAAAATAGGTTCCACCTTCGAAAAATGAGTTTTCAGACCGAACCGTTGTTCAACTATCATTAGGGATTTATAACCCTCAAGAAATTTGAGTAAATCAATAACATTTGTGGATACAATTGAGCCTAAAAAAATTAGGGGTTTTGGGTCTATAAATCAAGAATTTAACTCCAACTAGATGGAATCTTACCTTAGGTTTATAGCAAGATTCTATTTCACAAGTTGCTGAAGCTCCTAATCAACCCACAAGACTCGCTTGGAAGATTTTAAAATTTATTAGGGTTTGTAACTTAAGGGGGGGCATAAAATAGCCAAAATTTTAGGGAAGACAGCCCTTAAATAGGTTCCATCTAGGTCTCGGGTAGCGCGGTGGTGCCTAGACTTCTATGTTCGCGGATTCTCTTGCTATGTCATGCATGGATAAAGCTTGTAACTTGGTCTCAGGTTTTGGTCAATGCCTCGAGAGAAATTCAGAGCATTTCGCGAAAATAAAATATGTAACCACATAGATTTTGACGTTTCAAATGCGTTGGCAATGTCGGTTTTTGCATTTAAGGTCATTTTACTAGAGTTTTCATTTGGTGGTCAATTAGGACCTTCAAAGACTTCAAATTAAGAAAGTGGTTCTAAAAACCAAACAAACCGCCAGGTAACCGATCTATCGATTCTGGCAAGTCATTAATGACTTAGGGCGGCTATGGAGAAGCTCTATCAGCGAAATAAGCAAGAATACATGCAATGACCTAAAGGCTCATTACAACATCCACTACTATGGAACTTTCATCCCCAAAAGTTAAAGACGAGAAAATACCTGAAGTCATGAATAAATGAGGGTACTGGGCTCGCATGTCACTCTTGATCTCCCAAGTAACCTTCTTTACTAGGCGATTTCTCTATTAAACCTTGACTACCGAAATCTCCCTAGTTCGCAGTCGCCTTACGTCACTATCCAAAATCAACACGGGCTCCTCCATATTGATTAACTAATTGTCCAACTAGACCGAGTCCTATCTAAGTACATGATAAGGATAACGAATATACTTCCGCAATATAGAGACATGGAAAATTGGATGAACAACAGAAAATCCTAAAGGTAAACTCAACTCATAGGCTACCTCACCAAGTACACGGAGAATCTCAAAAGGACCAATATAGGGAGGGCTAAGTTTACCCTTAACTAGAAGAGCTAACACCAAGGCTGAAGTGAGACAATTCTTGAGCTTTCCAAAGATTAACTCACACTCCTCAGACCATCAAAAAGGAACTTTTTTGCGGTCAATCTAGTCGTAAGGGCTGATAGCAGTAAAACTCTCAAAAAAGCTCGTATAATAACCAACAAAACCAATAACTCTGTGAACCACAGTAAAAAACATAGGTCTAACCCAATCATGAATCACCGAAATCATTGTTGGGTCTACTATAATACCCGCCTTGGATACCATGTATCCAAGAGAAGACACTGACTCGAGCCAAAACTCACACTTGGAGAACTTGGTAAAAAGCACATGCTTGACTTGGAGCACAACCCTCAAATATTGCACATGCTCCTCAATACTCCTTGAGTACATAAGAATATCATCAATGAAAAATAACAAAGGAGTCTTGATAAGGTCTGAACATACGGTTCATCAATTCAATAAATGTGGCTAGGGCATTAGTCGGCCCAAAAGACATTACCAAAGACCAGTAGTGACCATAGAGGGTCCTAAAGGTTGTCTTCCAGACATCCTCACCCCGAATCGTCAACTGATGATAACCAAAACTCAAATCTATCTTAGAAAATATGGTTGTGTCCTGAAACTGGTCGAACAAGTCATCAATGTGAGGCATAGGGAAGCGGTTCTTACCCATCACCTTGTTAAGCTTCCTATAATTAATACATATCCGCATCGAACTATCTTTCTTCTTTACAAATAAAATAGGAACTCTCTATGGGTACACACTCAGTCTAATAAACCTCTTCCCAAGAAAATCCTGGAGCTCAGAATTCAGCTCTTTAAGCTTTGCAGGATCCATATGGTATGGTGCCATTGATATAGGTTAGGTGCCAGGCTCAAGGTCAATAGCACACTCAATCTCACGATCAGGAGGGATACCAAGAAAATCGTCAGGAAACACATCAGAAAACTCATAGACAACAAAACTAGAGTCAAACATCAAACTCTCTACATAAGTATCACATACATAGGTGAGATAAGACTCGCAGCCCCTCGATATAATCCATCTAGAATAAATATAAGAAATATTCCCCATCGGCTCGCGGCTAATCACTCCCTTCCATATGACTAGGGGTACATCGGGCATGGCTAAGGTAACACTTTTGGTAAAATAATCCATGACCGCCTGATAGTGGGATAACCAGTCCATGCCTAGAATCACATCAAAATCCAACTATATAGAATAATAAGATCAACATAAGTTAAACATCACTAACTATCATAACACAAGATTTGAATACCCGATCCACTACTAAGGAATCACTACAGGAGTAGATATGCGCAATGGCACAGATAATAAATCACTGGACAAGTCCAACCGTGGTGCATAATAAGCAGATATACAAGAATAAGTGGATCCGAGATCAAATAAAGTAAGAACCGACTTCCGATACACCAATATCATACCTATCACTATAGAATCCAAAGTTTCAACCTCGAGCCTAGAAGGTACTATATACAACTGACCACGCCCTCCACCTAGATGTGCACCTGACTAATCTCCTGCCCTGTCTACCTGAGTACCACCTTATGCACCCTGATAACCAACTCTATGACCTCACGAACCACCTTAAAATGAGGGATAAACTACCTTAATGGTAGTAGTTCCTTGGGCTGATATAAGTATCGCCCCACGACTAGGGCACTCTCTAGAGAAATGACCGAGAAAACCACAAGTAAAACAAGACTCATAAGAAGAACCAGAACTTACAAATTTGGTTAATCCGGCATAGCTACCATGCCTAGCATGGCCCATAGGTGAACCTCTCAAAGATTAATCACCGCCCTTACTATGGCATCCACTAGTAATAAACTAATCCCTGTCAGCAGTTTGAAGAACTGCCTAAACTGGTTGACTTATCTGACTATCATGTTGAAAAGATAGACACAAAGTATGTCCAGCATAAAAAACACCACCACTGAATCGGGAACTACTACGACCCCCACGAAATCTGCCTTGATACTTGGCCCTCTTATCACGTACCTTACACTGTATGTACTCCATTACTCTAGCATGACCAGCAACCTCATCAAAGGTCCTACCCATAGAAACCAAACTCTGGGTAGCCATCTAAATAGGAAGTATCAATCCTCTCACAATGCAACAGACTTTCTCATATTCAGTATCTAAGATAGAAGTCGTATGTCTAGCCAACTAATGGAAACAAGTGTCATACTCATTGACTATCAAATAATCCTTCTCTAATCTAGAGAATTTATATCTCAAATGATCTCTAAGGCTACGCAGCATAAACCTCTCCAAGAACATCTCGGTGAACTATGCCTAAGTGAGAGGGGAAGATCCAATTGCTCTAGAAATCACAAATCCCTTACACCAGTGTCTGGCAGATAAGTCCAACTAAAATAAGGTGTAGTCCACACCATGATTCTCAAAAAGGCCTAAGCCATAACGCTTATCCTCACAAGCACTCATAAACTCAAATGCATCCTCTCCAGGAGCACTATAAAATTTAGGTAGAGCCAACCTCAAGAACCAACCCAGCATTTTCTGCTCCTCTGCAGACATAGCAGGCTGGGTCATACTGGCTAAAAAACTAGTGGAATAGGAGGAACCTCAACTCCAGGAGCTGCGGCTATAGGCTATACTCCCGCTCCAATAGTTTGTGAACCATAAACAATACCAAACAGCTGAACCAAAGAATCTCTAAGCAAAGAATTGGGGATGAATCCTGGTGAAAGGCTGGGTTGGTCCCTAGACCACCGCTGGATGAGGTGGAGGAGTCTCTGGCATAGGTGCAGGAATAAGATCCTGGGGAGGTACACCCCAATCCCTAACTGGGGACACATCACGAGTCTGGGTCTTGGGACCCTCCTCATGTATCACTAAGGCATGTATCCAGGGCATCTGTAAAAGAGTCAAGTCAATAGAACATACTACAAGCCAACTCACACTCTTAGCAAGATATGAGTGAAATTAGTGAAGGACTCCTAAGAATGTCTCATAGCCTCCTAAAGATAGAAAATGGACATCAACATTTCAATTCGCAGGACTCTATTAGAAACTTTCTTTTATACCAATAATATCGGTGAAACCTAGGCTCTGATACCAATTTTTTATGACTTTATTTCAAAGTCATGATGACACCTATCACATCCCACCGGTAGGTAAGCCAATACCGTAACACAGAGAAATAGGTTACCATGGGAGAAATGTCCAACATGGACCCTATATAAGAATACAATAAAAATAATAACATTTCACAACCTAGGACAACCGATATTCAAATACCAATCCTATGAACTGATAGTATTAGTACAAGAGCATCTAGATTTGACAATAGGAATTTACAACTCAAAATCAAAAATGTCTTAAATAATCTCATACATTTATCTCAAAAAAAGACAAATAAAGATAGAGGGAAAGAGTGTAACTCTAACTCCAAGAGATTACCCTGTCTTTGAATGGTCAACACGGCACTATCCCGACTTAACGACAGAAACTAAAGTCTGGGTCTGCACAAAAAATATACAGAAGTGTAGTATGATTACCAAAGCACGGGTACTTAGTAGAAATCATTGGTAGACTAAGCTAATTTATTATATAAGAATGATACAATGTAAGACAATAACTTAAGGTCAAGGTATAGGATCGAACTTGAATTCATTTTGATATCACTATATAAAATAACTAAACTACAAGGATAATTGCATAATGTATCATATCAATATATACCATAGTCATCATACAAAAGAGTAATTATTTCAAAAGCGTAAAGCCACATCAACAAGATAACAAACATATATACACCATAATCAACACTAACCACTTTTAGAACATAAAGCACTAGAACTTACCACAACGTCCCATACCGCTGGGAAGTACACAAAAGTACACAATAAAGAACTCATCACGGCGTCCCATACCACCAGAGAGTACACTCAAGGAATGCAATACAAGAACTCATCATGATATCCCATACCTCCAGAGCATACACCAAAAGACCAATCCATCAATATGTCAAGGTACAACTACACAAAAAAACTCACCCCAAAGTCACGGGTTTCTATTCTCGCCATGACCTCTTACCGAGGTCTAAAATCAATATCACTACTACAATTCAATTGTAAAAAACTGATATCACCATAGCATAGTTATATCGTTACTTAATGTCTATTTCTTTGATAAACTCCAAGTCTAGTTTATATTAGCTAATCTCCATATTCATGAAACACTAGTTTACAAGACATATAGTCTGCAAGTCATCAAATAAGGAAAACCTAAAAGCTACCAATGCTATTGATTATTTTCCCATCTCAAAGCCATTCTCTAGTTAGGATTCTCATTATATAAGTCATCAATTAGGACATCACAGCATCACATACTAGATGACAACTTAACCATTTGTCATAACACACTAAGTCTATTATTATAGGCATGATATAACCTTAAGGACTGGTTCCCATATTTTAATCAAGTAAGGTCCATTAACTAATTTGCTAGGCTTCTAACCTACAAGTCATATTCATTTATTAGAAATAACTAGTTCTAAGATAAGCTACTTCATAAGGTCAAATTCCATAGCATAACCATTAAATCAAGTCAAGTAGATTTACTTGCTGAGCCTTTGGTTCTACACAAGATTACACATACCAATTAGCCTTAACCGAATAATACGCATAAATTACCTCTAGTCGCCTATTAGAGTCGAAGAGGGTTACACATCTTATTTAGTGGTTACTGAAAAGGAATTAGTATCAATTACCAAGGAAGACATCATGTCTTGAGTACACTAATGATTTAGCCACAGACTACATAACCTCACATATATACATATACTTATATAAACTTTCCCCACACGACATCATAGCATTATTACCATTTTCAGATTCATCAAGTATTATCACAACATCAATATATCCTCTATATTTATTAGGTATCATCATAATACTAGTACTTCTTTCAGATTCATAGGGTATCATCATAACATCAACATATCCTCCAGATTCATCGGGTATCATCATCATATTATTAACTCTTCCGGATTCATCGTGTATCATCATAACATAAATAATACCTTAAGATTCACTAGTTATCATCATAACATCAATATATCCTCTAGATTCATCGGGTATCATCATAACATCAACATATCCTTCAAATTCACCGGTCATCATCATAATATCATACCTATTTCGGATATATCGGGTATCATCGTAACATCAACATATACTCTAAGACAACAATGTGCGTCCACATATATAGCTAAATTAATAAATATTCACAATAATACAGTAATAGGGATGTAATATACATATACCATCCTACTTTACAATTAATCATCACCATATAATATGAGTATAACTATGATCATGAGTATTTGTATGTTACACATAATAACAACCTTTCTAAGTCTATATATCATGACTACAAGATAATCAATAACGTATACACATTACCCAACCATCGACCATATGTATAATCTGACAATCAAGTTTAACTATTATAATCTTAACAACCAAATTTAGACGTTTCACCAAGTATCTAGGTCTTTAAGGGATTTCAAAGTTCAAGCTTAAGGCGGGTCTAGTCTTACTCCTAAATCCCAAGAATGCCAAAGTTTGCTATCATAAGACTAACTTCTACCTAAAATTAGGATACGTTATCTAAGACGCACCATAAACGCTTATCAATTCTTACTAAACCTATAGGGGAAATCTTCTTTAAGTATTCTTTCTAAGTCAACCCAACACCAAGGTCATTTCCTAAATAAGCAATATCTAGGTCAACAAACCCTTAAGGTTAAGGAGCAACATTATTCTCATCTATTAGAGCAACTAAAGTATTCTCCTACTATTCATAAGACTACTAGTAGAACTATCAAAGGTTCTAGGATAAGGGTCAAGCATCACCTTTGCAAGTTCAATAACCTATAAGAGTCAACTAATCCCAAATATCACCATTCAACCATTTATCATCTAAACCCTGCCCAATCTCACCAGATATCAATAATTATATTATAATCAAGCTCAATTTAACTACAAGTAAGCCGAACCTACCTTGAGTCCAAGTAAATCACGTACCAACAAGATCTTTCTTTCCTTTCCTTAAAGCTTCTTCTTCTATGAGCCAAGCTATCAATAATACAATCTAAGAATTACAATAAGAATAACAATACCCATTATGGCACCATTGTTCCATGGGTTCAAAAATGACACCAAAACCCCAAGTGGGTTCCACCTTCGGAAATAAGTTTCTGAGACCAACCCATTGTTCAACTATCATTAGGGAGTTATACCTCTCAAGAGATTTAAGTAAATTAATCATATTTGTGGTTACAATTGAACTTCAAAGACTAGGGGATTTGGGGTATAGAAATCAAGAATTTAACACCTACTAGAAGGAATCTTACCTTAGGTTTGTAGCGAGATTCGATGTCATAAGTTGTTTAAGCTCCTAATCAACCCACAAGACTCACTTAGAAGATTTTACACTCTATTAGGATTTGTAACTTAAGAGGGAGACATAAAATGGCCAAATTTTGGGCAAGACAACCCTTAAATAGGTTCCATCTAGGTCTGGGGTAGCATGGTCATGGCACCATATTAGCTCCTCGACCTCCACAATCACAGCATCTCTTGCTATGCCAGGCATGGTTGAAGCTTGTAACTTGGTTCTTGGCTTTGGCCAATGCCTCGAGATGTATTCAGAGTGTGTTTTGAGCAAATAAAATATATAACCACATAGATTTTAACATTCTAAACATGTTGGTAAAGTCAGATTTTGCATTTAAGGTTGTTTTCAAAGAGTTTTTGCTTGGTGGTCAATTAGGTCCAACAAAGACTTCAAATTGAGAAAGTGGTTCTAAAAACCAAACAAACCTCCAGGTAACTGATCTATCAGTTCCAGGAAGTTACTAATGACTTGGGGTGGCTATGGAGATGCTCTATTAGTGAAATAAGCAAAAATATTGGAAATGACCAGAAGGATCATTATAGTTATATAGACACCTACACTGACAAATGTGGTTTATAGTATTGTCCCCTAGAGACCTCCACCTTCATGCTGAGTTACACTACCCCCTTTCATCCCAAAAAATCACAATCATAATCCCAATTATAAACCAAGGATTCTCATGTTAAGGAATTTACCATTTGGTATTATTATACCCATTTACACTTGCAAACTACATTAAATATGCCAAATCAAACCTACATAACCAAATTGGACTCCTAAGTTTCATTTAAACTCCAAAACCAAGTCCACCAAGTCCATATGAAACCATATTAATATCCATATATCCTTTAATGTGATACAATGGGTTCAAAAAACTTAAACCATACAATTATCCATGATTTAAACAAAGATTATAATATGGGTTAAGGTTAATCCCAATTCCAAGCTAAAATTCATCTAATTTAGGGAAACCCATGTTCCTCATTCTAGTCATTAAAATAATTCACCAATTTAGTCCCAAAAGATATCAATTAAAAGCATGAATAATCAATTGAAAATATAGGACAAGTAATTCAATAAGTAACAACAAAAACTCCCTAATCTAATTTCAAAATCCATAATTTAAATTATATGAAATCGGTATAATTAATGACACAATTTAAAAATCAAGTTTAGAAAAGAGAAACATGCTTGAAATACACAAGAAATTAAAGTAAAATTTAAAGTTTAGATCTCAAATGATGAATTCTTTGTGAAACCCTTGAATGTTCTTGGGTTTTGAGTTTGAGAGAGAACGAGAATGATTTAATCTTTGAAAACTGAAGAGAATAGGGTTATTTTATGTTATATGGTCGTATAAGGGGTAAAAGGACCAAAGGCCCCTCAAGCCAAGTGGAAAAAACAAAAAATTGAAGAAATTAAAAAAACAGTGTTAAATGCCAATATAATGGAGGGTAGCCTCCATGCCACGCCAATATCGTGGAGGCTAACCTCTTTGCCAAGCCAATATTGTGGACCCTAACTGCCTCGGGGTCCCAAAATAACCCCGAACCCCTTTTGAAAATTACAAAACTTTCCTAAAACACCCTTTTAACATACCTAATCATAATTCACATAAACAAATTTCATTACGAATGTGGGAGGGTAAAAAATAAAATAGTTAACTTTTATGAAGTCTTACATATATCCCATTCGCTAAATGTGATTCCTTTAAAATAAAAAACCAAGGATACCAAGGCCATCTAAAACCATATTCATATCCATTTATCCATTAATGTGGTGCAATGGGTTCCAAATAAGTTAACTAGTGCAGTTATCCATATTTTAAATGAAGATTATAAAGGGGGTTGAGGTTAATGTCAATTTTAAGCTAAAAATCATCTAATTCAGGGAAACTCATGTCTCTTATTCCAATCATTTAAACTATGCAACAATTCAGTCCTAAAAACATCAATAAATATGGGATAAGTAACTCAATTAGTAACAACCAAAATCCCTAAACCTAATTTCGAAAGCCATAATTTAAATCAAATGACATCTATTCAATTAATGACACAATGTAAAATTCAAGTTTAGGGAAGAGAAACATTCCTGAAATACACAAGAAATTGAAGTCTGTTTAAAGTTTGAAGCTTGGATGTTGAATTCTTTGTGAAACTCTTGCATGTTATTGGGTTTTGAGTTTTAGAGAGAAAGAGAGTGATTTAATATTTAAAATGTAAAGAGAATGGGTTATTTTTGTTATAAGATCATACAAGGGATAAAAATACCAAAAGCCCCTCAACCCAAGTGAAAAAATAAAAAGCTAGATAAAATTAAAACAGCGATATGGCATGCCAATATTGTAGAGGGTCACCTCTATGCCACACTAATATAGCAGAGGCTAACCTCCATACCATGCCAATATCACAGACATTTATTGCCTTGGGGTTCCCAAAAGATCCTGAACCCCTTCCACGAAATCTAAAACTTTCTCGAAAAAACTGTTTAACATAGCCAACATAAATCAAGTAAAAAAATCAACATTATGAATGTGGAAGGGTTAAAAATAAAACAGTTGAAGTTTTACGTTGTATCATATTTGCTAAATAATAATTCCTTTACTTAACACTTACATGAACTTAGCCACTTTAAATCTTAAGGTAGAATACCACCTTACTATCTCAAGTTTGAATACTTCCAACAAGGTTAACTTGGTTGTACATATTTTGAAAGATACATGTTATTATAGTACCATCCATACTAAAGAAATATTAACTTGTTATACACATTCCAAAAGGTACATGGTATGATAGTACTATCCATACCTATAATAAACTATATCTACTCACATAAGGAATTTCATCACTTTTCTAAATAACAAGGCTACATTAAGAGTTGTATAAATAGATCTGGTATATATATATATATAGTACAAATTGTTACAACAACCAGATAGTTTATTAGATTTCACCTTCTCAATTGGTAGTGAGTCCTACTTGAATTCATAGGACCTAACATATATCAAGTTGTTGGTTCAGTAGATTAGTCATGATGTATTTACTAAATAAGATAGCCCAGGGAGAATGTCCAACATTATTAGTCAATTATATCAGTAAATGCTTTATTAGATTGCTAGTATTGTCAGTTGTATTCAGATTTTCAGTTAAATTTTATGCCTTAATTATAAAAGTTCATTTTGCTTCTCTTCAACAGTTGAATCTATATGTATGTTACCCAAAGCATTCATTTTTCTTCTTTATTCAGTTGTAGTAGTGCTCTAAACTGACGATCTGCTTCAGCCAATAGTGGATTTAGGTGTTGGCCACACCAAGTTATAGACTCAGGGCGTGGCTATTTTATCAATACTTATATTAAGATCCACAAAGATACATTCTATATTATACTCCCTCCATTCAAATACTTCCCATAATTTCTCTTTTGAAAGTCAAATGATATGAACTTTGACAAATATTTTCAGATATATTTTTCATCATATTTATATGAGAAATGTTGCAATTTATAGTACTTTTCATATAATTTTTTGAATATCTAAATATTAATATACAAATATAGGTAATCTCATATTTCTGCTATAAATGTTCTTATTAATTGTCCCTAAAGGACAAAGTCTACAATATTCGTGAAGCATCGCACACCAATCGATTCCAAATACATTATTTCTTCCAAAAAAGGAGCAAATGATCATAATAAGGAAGCAATGTGCTCTTGAAGACACTATTGCATAAAAATTTATGAAACCTCATGAGAAGTGTAGTTACCTAAGGGAATCAATGAAAGTGAAGAGATATCACTAAGTTATGTCCATTATATTGATACAAATGATATCTCGTCGATGAAATATTTGATAAAATATCACGTAATATTGCAAAAAAAATACGTAGATGTGAATTCTACATCAATTAAATCATGTTGTCATAGAAATAATTATAAAGTGGAATGATGCATTTTGGCAGGCATAGAACTTAGTTGGCTTGTAGTCAAGACATTAGAAGATATCACACATTTAATGTTGGATATTGTCACTTGAAAAAATTTATATAGAAATCCCTGAAGAATTCAACATGCTTGAAGCATATACAAGTTTTTGAAAATTTTATATTTAACCCTTATATGGATTAAATCAATTAATACAGATGCACTAGAATAGCCTCAAAGATATTTGTTGACAAAGAGTATAAAAACAACAGTATTTGTCATTCTGTTTTCATATTATGTAAGTTGATGATTTGAATATTATTAAAAATCATGAAGAATTATCAAAAACACAAGATTATTTTCTTAAATAAGTATTGTGAAGAATTGGATTGTATCTTAAAGCACCATATCTTGTGAATTTGATGCATTTATACATCTTTCTATAATTATAGTATGATATAGTTTTACTCCCATATGGAGATATAAAGTAAGATCACTTACATATTAAAAATGAAAGCCCATCTATGAATGTATTTATCGTAATGAATATTGTTAAGTTTGTGAATATACAAAGTATTCATATGATCATCATAAGGATTCAATACAAACATATTGTCTATTTTCAAGAAGGGTTGCTACCATACTAAGTTATTTTACATGACTTTCAAATTATAACAATTATCATGGAAACTTTTAGCATTCTCTATGTTTTGACCATTTTTCCCTTTATAATTATTTTATATCATTTATGAGTTTTAGGGATGGTTGACATGATCCTTAAGCAAACATGGGAGTAGAACTTAACACTGAGTTAACCTGGGGTTAAGTGCACCCAAGTTTCAAAACTATGTGCCAATGTTATTTAGCTCTTATAATTGTACATCAATTTAGTGATCACGCAAGTGATGCCTTTATATCCTAGCATGGTGTATTGGGCCCTTTCAATGGGCTGTAATAAAGAAATTCATGTTTAGCTCATGTGATCTAAGTTGGTTAACAGTCTCTCCCACAATTTTACACTTAGTCTTTTTACATAATCCTCATTTTAGTTTTACTTAAATTTATGCTATGAATTTCTAGATTATCATTATATATCAGTATATACATATTTCATAAGGGGTCATTGTACTACAGTTAAACTCTATTTGCATTTAGCACAAGTCTACATTATGTTCAATTAGGTTTTAAATTATATAAAATATATATCCTCCTGAAGGTTTCTAGCTCAAAAAGGTTTTAGCTCATGATTAAGAGATTACTTTATGTCACAACTTTTGAGTACAAACATAATTTAATTCATTTTGTAGTACATGGTTTATTTCCTTAATTTTACAAGCATGGTTTAAGTATTGATCCTAATTATTACATATCTCACATGCTCAATATGTTCAAAGTATTGACTGTATATTTTATTTACGCGACATTATTTCATAATGTAGGGATCAGTTCTAACTCACAAGATTAATGGTCAGAAAAATTGCAACTTCACGTTAGCAGGTGATGAGTTCTCATTATTCATGAAATCCATTCATTTAGTAGTCATAGTAGTCTTTTTAGTATATATAAATCAATTCGAGATAGTTGGGGATCAGGTCCCAACTAACTGTGGTCAGTATTAGTACAAGCTTTATAGATAGTTAGTCGAAACTATTATATTCAGCTTCAGTATCTTTTTTTGAAATACAGATGTGAGATTTTTACAGTGATATTTGAACAAGTTATATCCATAATTTTGCTTCTGCATAGAGTTGTTAGTATCTATTTTATAGTTTATTGTTTTTAGTTTAGTTGCTCATTACTTATGTTAATATTAAGTTAGCTTAGGGAAATTTTTGGTTTGAAGAACCACATTATGTCCATAGTTTAGACGCAAGTCGTAAAAAACTTTGTATCAGAGTGTAGAGATAAAGTGCCTAGGGTGTCTATGAAGTGATGTCGAGTAGAGTCTTGTAAAATGGTACAAAGATGTCTATACTTTTCATTGAGAGGCTATAACTAATTTAGGAAATTCTCCCCTTCTTTTATACTATATATCGTGCAATATAGATATTCTCTATAAAATATATGTATCTTCAATCATTTCTCCATTTACATTGACTATGCCTCATTTTAAGGTAATAAAAATAGTCAAGCTTAAATTACTATTGATAATATTCTTCTCAAATAGAGACTACAGATAGTTTTATGAGGCTACACAAGGGTTTGCATGAAGCCTATTAGTGTTTTTATTCTCTTAACTTTGAAAAAAATTGCTCTTGTTCATGTAAGTCGTGAATTAAGATGGAGTAAGATGGGCACTCATCCCTTCTCAAAACTTTAGAGTAGATGACCCTTAAAAGGAAAGAAGTATGTATCTAAATAATATTTAGAAGTGTTTACCCTAGAGTAATTGTAATTTGTTATGATAAGAATCATATTATCAAAATGAGTCAAAGTCTAAAGTGTGATTCTTGAAGTGCAGTTGTACTTGAGTGTGGATAGTGTGTATCTAGAAATGAAACTATGTATCTAATAATCTAGTAATAAGTTGTGTAGACTTTATGGTTCTTAGAAAGATTTACTAGCTAAGGGGACTTAGAGTATGTTAATGCTTTAGTAAGAATAAAACCTAGGTAGTAACCTGAAAGATAAAGAAGGTAGTTAAGGTTGAGTATTTTCATATAATTATGAGTATTGTTTCTTAAATTCTAGCCAATAGTGGTAAGTTGGTGTAGTGTATGAGAAATTTGGTGGTTATCCATGTTAAGTGTTAGAATCTATGTTTAGATTGTGGATGATACAGATAATAAAGAGAACGTGTTTTGAATTCTATAAGAAAAAAGTGTGTATTCGGAGTATTGTAATACTTTATAAGATTCTAAGTTAGAAAATGTTTAAGTTATAGTATGATGACTACAGAAACTAGAAAAATTTAAGGGATAGATCTCAGAAGGAAGTACTAGTAGTGAGTTTCTGTCTACAGATCTAATCTTTTGGGGGGAGTTAGTATTCAAGTGTATAATGATTCAATGAATGTTAGATTAAAGTAATCATAGTTCACCTTAAAGGATATTTAATATATTTTCAAACTTAGAATGACAGCTTATGATCTAATGGGGAGAAGATAGGATAAAGAACCAAATTAGGTTTAAGATTTTAGTAGTAATACTAGTGAGTTCTACAATAATTCTAGGGGGATAAAGATACCCTAATCATTCTTATCTCAATATATTCCTTTTACATCATTCACTATTAGACTCTACTCATGCCTTGCATATTAGCGCCATGATCATACCTCATATTTCATGTAGTTCATACAAATGTATGTCCATTCTCAGTTCCTAGTACAAGAAGTAATACTTAACTCAGTAGTTCTAATAATACTCTACGTATCTGTGAATTCCAATCCTATGTCATACAACTCATAACTCATGCACTCATGTTTTACAGTATGCTCAGTTCTAGGTACTCATGATACGTCTTTCATGACTAGTGAAATCTCAATACTTTATATGTATTGTCAGATCATATATCTAGAACATAGTTACTATATTTTACTCCATAGGAATCAAATACATTCCAAAATTCTTATAATCCTTGAGTCAAGATTTTATATAGTGCCTCTTATTCCAAAACCATATGTCCTAGTTCTTCAACGACCTTGCTAATGTTTTGATGGTGATGTTGATAATAGTTGAGTGGTAGGCTTGAATAATTTGTTCATATACCTATGGATTGTGACTTTTGTTTTTTAGTGACTTATTGATTAGAACTTAAGGTTGATTATTTAAGGTGACTAAGGGAAGTTTATTTTAAGGATGTTTTCTCCTGTGGCTATAGAATATAAATTCCTATAGTTAAGACCAATGTAGCCATTTTAGTGGTAGTGATTTATATCTTAACCTTGATCAATGTGAGAGTGTTAAGCTAGACTTATACTTTTACAGCTAAATGTAGTTCACCCTTAACAAAGTTAGAAGTTTTATCTAGTTAAGTGTGTTCTTTTTAGAGGAAACACGATTAAGAAATTTTTCTAACTTGGAAAGTTATTAGTCACACTATTTAAGGAATATTATTCTTACCTTACTTTTGGCCCAAAATACTCCTTTTGCATGATTTATTACTTCAGACCAATGGTGTCTCATGTCCAACTCTAAATTGTTTCCTATTGTATGAGCTTAGATCACCAAACTAAGATGCTCAGACCATGTTGGAATCTTAATATAGATATCTCACTCAAATCATGCCTTTGAGTCATTCTGCCTAATATTATTAGAACTTCTAACAATGAGCATTGGAAGAAATACCAATTCTTTTGTAGGTAACTCTTAGAAATTTCACTTTGTCATCTATCACTTTGCAATTCTATGTGTACGTTCATGTTATGAATGCTCTAGTTAAATTCTAAACTCTTAGCATGAATCAAACCTAATAATCAATAATTCAATTCAAAGAATCAGATAGACATCTCTAGTGGTTACCCATCCTTCCTTCTAGTCTTACTTCCTTATGTTTTATCTATATGCCTATTCCATGTGGTTCCCTATTTGCACTCTTGTCATGTTTAAATTAAATTGAGTCTATACTTCTAGTCTAAATCCATTTATACCGTGATAGATATCTAGATTCTAAAATCAGTTATCATGTTAGTTAACTATTTTTAAAAATTGGCCAGATGGTACTAGTTAGTTCCTTATTTATAGTCCATCCTTAGTATTTATTAAAGGATGAATGATACTAAGAGGTAGATATTGTACCATCACAGAAGTTCCCATGCATAAAAATCAAACTTAGAATAGAAAACCAGTAGAAAGTCCAAGTTGAGGATCAACCTGATATAATTTTACTAATGATGGACAAATCCCTCAAACTGTATCTTGAATGATGCCAAGTGGTAATTTAAACTGAAATGGCTACAAAAAAATAGGAAACAAATTCAAAAGCAATAACATACCCAGTGTATTTCCACTGAGTAAGGTCTGGGGAGGGTAGAGTGTACGCAGATAAGTGCACAAAAGATAAGTGCATATAACTAGTATGGTACGCAAGACAAACTAACAGTATAACAAACACAAAAGATAAGTACATATAAACTAGTACACTAAGCCAAATAAACTAACACTGCTAGCTATGCAAAAGAAACTCCAGACACAGAGGAGCCCACCCCTACTATTATCGATGCACTCCCACCCCCAACCCCCTACCCTAATCCGCATCCTCCACACCTTACTATTAAGGGTAATGTCCACCGTTAGCTGTAACTGCTCCATACCATTCCTAATGACCTCCCTTTAATATTTCTTCAGTCTACCTCTAATGCGCCTAAAACCATCCATAGCCAGTGTCTCACATCTCCATAGAGAGGCATCAGAACCCCTCCTTATCACTTGAGTAAACCAATGTTACCTTACTTCTTGCATTTTGTCCTCCACCGAGTAAACTCCCTCCTACTCCTAAATAATCTCATTCTTTACCTTATCTTTCTTGGTATGCCCACACATCCATACAAACATTCTCATCTCCGCGACCTTCAACTTTTGGATGTGGGAGTTCTAACTGGCCAGCACTCTGCTCCATACAACATAGCTGGCCAGACTACCACTCCGTAGAACTTACCTTTAAGCTTCTGGGGCACCTTCTTATCACATGGAAATCCTGAAGCGAGCCTTTATTTCAACCATCCTACCCCAATATGATATGTGACATCCTCATCAATCTCATTATTACCCTAAATCATAGGCCCCAGATACTTGAAACTCTCCCTCTTCTAAATGGCCTAAGAGTCCAACTTTACAACCACTCTAGCCTCCTGCGACCTATCACTGAACTTACATTCCAAGTACTTCATCTTGGTTCCACATAACCAAAATCCTTTAGAATCAAGCGTTTGTCTCCAAATCTCTAACTTATCATTAAATCCACCCCGAGTCTCGTCAATCAACATGACATCATATGTTAATAACATACACCAAGGCACCTCTCCTTGAATATATCATGTCAAAACATCCATCACCAAGGCAAATAAAAATGGGCTAAGAGTCGATTCCTGGTGCAACCCTATCATGACCAAAAAGGGCTCTGAATCTCCACTAACCGTCCTCACACAAGTCTTCACACCATCATACATATCCTGAATTGAATTAAAGTGTGCCACGGGGACCCCTCTAGCCTCCAAGCACCTCCATAGAATATCCTTGGGAAGTCTGTCATATGCCTTCTCAAGATCAATAAACATCATGTGCAAGTCCTTCTTCCTCTCCCAAAATTGTTCCACTAATCTCCTCATAAAGTAAATGGCTTTAGTGGTCAATCTACCAGGCATAAAACTGAACTGATTCTCAGAGAATGTCACGATCCTTATTATCCTCAACGCTATCACCCTTTACCAAATCTTTATAGTAGGGCTCAACAACTTAATACCTCTATAGTTGTTGCAACTCTAGATGTCTCCCTTGTTCTTATACACTAGAATTATTGAACTATATCTCCACACTTCAGGTATCTTCGCTACCCTAAAAATAATGTTAAACAACTTTGTCAACCACTCCAAACCTGCCCCACTAGTGCTTTTCCAAAAATCCACTGGAATCTTGTTTGGCCCCATCGACCTACCCCGCCGCATCTTGCGAATAGCTCCCTTGACCTCCTCAATCTTGATACGCCTACAATAACCATAATTATGACACTCCTCAAATTTCTCCAAGTCTCCCAATACAAAACCTTTGTATCCTTTGTCATTCAAAAGTTTATGAAAATAGGACTACCACATCTCCCTAATGAGAGAATCCTCTACCAATACTATACCAACCTCTCCTTTGATGCACTTCATTTGGTCAAGATCACGATCCCTCCACTCCCTAGCCTTGGCTAGCCTATACAACTTTTTATCTCCATTTTTCTCCTCTAAAATTGTATACAAGCTCTTAGAAGTTACTGTCTTACCTACTATTACCACTAACTTATCCTCTCTCCTAGCTACCTTATACTCTTCCATATTCGTCTACCTTTTCTCCTTATCCTTACTCACAACCAACTTAGCATATGCCATCTTCTTAGACTGCACCTTTCGTTTAACCTCTTTATTTCACCACCAGTATCCTCGATGTTTGCCAGATCGACCTCTCGAGACTCCCAACACCTCTCTAATGGTCTCTCTAATGCAACTGATAGTCGTCCCTCCCATACTATCCATACTTTTCTACTCTCCCAAGCCCCCTTACTCTTCAACTTCTCCTCTATTTCTAAAGAACTAGCCAAATTCAAGATACCCCACTTAATCCTGGGCCAAGCCTCTACACTTTTTTTTTCCCTTTATTGATAACCAAATCCATCACCAAAAACCTATGCTGAGTTAAAAGATTCTCGATAGGTATGACTTTACAGTCTTTAAAAAGCGATCTATCCACTTTCCTAAGAAGCAAAACGTCTATCTGAGTCTTGGCTACTGAATTACGAAATGTAATAAGGTGTTCCTCCTTCTTCGAAAAGCTTGAATTCACTATCCACAACCTAAAAGCCATAGTAAAATCCAAAAGAGATGTTTCTCTTTCATTCCACTCCCCAAAATCAAACTCGCCATGCACGTCATCATAACCTCTCGAAAAAGATCCAATATGCCCATTGAAATCCCCTCATGCGAGAAGTTTCTCAGTGCTTGGGATGCTCCTTACTACCTCATCTAAAACCTGCCAAAAATCCTTCTTCTTCTCTTCGTCCAAACCTACTTGCGGGGCATAGGCACTAATTATGTTCACCATAGAATTTTGAATAACCAAGTTAATATACATTAATATATAACTAAGTCTCATAACCTCTACCACTTGTTCCCTAATTTCTTCATCTACTAAGATACTGTAACGACCTGAGAATACACCCCGGATACTACACGATGCTTACAACCTTGAAGGACCAAGATAACCCATGAATGATATCTGATATGAACACTAAATAATAATACTGAAATAAATTATAGAATAATAGGCTAAAGTGCCATATGATTCAAAATATTTGAAATACTGATAAAATAAAAAATTTGTAAAACTGAATACTGTCTGAAAATCTAGTCTGAAAAGCCTCTAACTAAAACTGTCTAAAAGTGGAGTTGATGGGATACTCCCCCAACTAACTCCATCTACTAAAATACTTCTAAGCTAAAGTACTGAAATAAAAGAATATCCTGGATAGATACACTCACTGCTAAATTTTCTACTGCTGGCTGAATTTGGCTGAGCATGGTCAGGAACCTGAGTATTCAAACCTATCATATCAAACATCATAACACAAAAAATAGGTAGGCGATCAGTATATGGGAATGTACTGGTATGCTAAATGAGGTAAGGCTGAATGCATGGGTTCATATGCATGAACAATAACTAATTGAATGATATTCAAGAGATTTATAACATACATGGAGGATCTTGTAATACCCGTACTTTTTCTTAGCTTGAAAATCATCTCAAGGATGTTAGAACTTAATTTGAAATAATAATTCATTCTTATACATGTGGTATTTACATAATTTTCACTTTGTATCACATGGTAAATTGAATAAGCTTTCCATTGATATATAATTTTCTCAAATCCAACACCCGGGCGAAGAGTTAGAGCTTTTTTAGTGAGACAGTGTTTGACCTGAGCCTTCTGCGCATCGCGGAGATAGCTCAAATGGCAATTGTCAAATTCCAGTGTTTCTCAATGATACTGGCACATCATGTCAAAATTCTAGGTCATAGACAAGGTGGCAACATGATAGCTTCGTATCACGCCATCGTGTAGTTTCCCATTTGTCAATTTCCAGTAACACGGTGCAATAATGCCGCATCAAGACAAGGGCCTAATTTGGGAAATTTTACTAGCCTAATTTGGGAAATTTTACTAAAAATTAACTTACATGTCTAGGGTTAAAAGGGTTAATTTTCCTCCCCTATATAAGCTTCCAAACACGGGATTTAGCCCTTATTCATTCAAAATATTGATGTTTTTCTCAAATACACTCAAGAACTCAAGCTAGGGTTTTCATAGAAGGTCCAATTTCAAGAAGGTGTCACCATCAGTCTTCACAAAATCATGATCTAAGGTATTCATAGTGTTCATTCATGGAACCATTTTTTCCATGAAGTCCAAGAATCCTTTTTAACTACAGGTTATGGATTTTCTTCATGTTTTCATGCTTTGTATGTTCTCTTTTATATTGATAAATGAGGAATTAATTTCTATTCCATGATTTATGATAAATTCCATGTGGGTTGATTAGTATAGATAAAGATTTATGGAATCTCATGATTAAAACCTTGTATGATGGAATTGGAATTGAAGCATGATGTTTAATTGTTGTATGATGTGCTTTACATGTACTATGCCTACAATATGTTTGATTAAATGCCTAAATGAAGGAAAATTGTCTAACTAGTATTATATCATAAAATCCCCATATAAGTACAAGTTTATGCCCATTACATGTTTTATGAAAGGCTCCTATGAATGTAGTATATATTATGATGTTAGTCAAGTCTTCAAGTAAATCATGCTATGTCAGTATCCTTCTATCGAGTCCAGGGGGGTACTTGTACCTGAAATATTAGCTGTGTGCCTAGATCCTTGTTATGTTTTCACGATACTCTCAGTCAAGCTATGAACTCTTAGACTTCAGATAGTCTTATGATTCAGGAAAAATCTTCATAATCTCATGACTCAGTCAGTTGTCAGATATTAGTAGTATTCTATCAACCACGGAAATTCAATAACTCAGTCCATGCTTAGTCCAGTTCAGTAAATCATGTTTAGTGTCCATTCAGATGGGAGTAGGAATTAGCACCGAGTGAACCCAAGTATGGGGACTCACCTACTATACGAGGATGTGATTCTTAGAAGCAATCCTTGCATTCTTGAGCTATGTAGCCAGCATAGGTTGAGACATCATAGCCTTCTATATGAGGGTAAATGAGGTGGCTTAACCTGTTATGTGAGGGTTCCCACCATTCTCGCTAGAGTTACCTATTATATGAGGGTTACTCAAATGTTGTCCTTAACAGTGGCGCGGTATTGACACCCTTCCAATTAGGGCATAGATTGGACCCCAGCTCAGCTATTATAGCACATTTAGGGTATGTTGGTTAGATACTACTTCCCATAATTTCATGTTATAAAATCAAGACTGTCAAATACAATCAATCAATCTCAGTAATAGAACTCAGATGGTTCTTCAGATTTTAGGATTGTCAGATATAGTCAACTCAGATACAGTACGGAACTCAGATAGTTCCATCAGATTTAGGACTATTAGCTACAGTCACCCACGTTATCAGTTATACTCAGATATAGTCACCCATGTTATCAGCATTATTCAGATATAGTCCGTCATGTTATCAGTCATATCAGTTACTAGCATGTCACATTATCAGTACACAAACTATGAAATCACGTTGTCAGGTACAGTTATGTATTTATGCATGTATTCTCACATTCATGTTAGATAGTCAGTTAGCATTATTCATGCATGTGAACCATTGCATATAGCCTACCTCATATCTATAATCGATGCGTATGTACTGACATATTTGTGCTATGGTTCTTTCTTTGTATGTTATACCATAGGTTAAGAGACACGTGTTCCAGATCAGCAGTAGATTCCAAATTCAGCAGTCAGAGTAGAAGTGAGGCCTCATCCTTTGAGGACATACTGATTTTTAGTATCTCATTAATTAGCTTATTAGTTGGAGTTAGTTGGGGACATATCCCATCAACTCTTTGTTCAAATTCTTCTGATAGTAGAGGCTTTCAGACTAGATGCAGACTAGATACATACTATTATGTTTTAGACTTTAGTTTTTTTTTTTGGTATTCTATTACCCCACACAGATGTTACATTATTAAGTTATTTCACGATCAAACATTATGGCCTGTCAGTGCATGTTTCCATATTATTATGTTATCTTATGCAATATACAGGTACAGATACAAGTCATGGGTTAGCTTGTGGTCCTTTGGGGTCATTATCACCATGTAGCATTCTGATTCAGCAAATCGGGTCGTTATCGATCTGTAACTACAGAACATACGGTGCATGTAATAACTGAGTATATTGGAGCTGAATCTAATAACTGATAACTAAATATACTGATAATCTAAGTTACTGATAACTGAGTGACTATATCTGACAGTCCTGATTCTATAAAACTAAACTGAGTTCAATTCTGAAGACTGAGACTGAAACTAAAATAGTGTGAGGTAATCATCTAACTAACATGCCCCAATAAGATGATATAACTAAGCTCGGGTCCAATTAATAACCCTAATTAGAAGGGTGTCAGTACCATGCCATGGGTAAAGACAAGTTGAAGAGTAACCCTCTACTGGTAAGTTCCCTAAACGAGAATGCTGGTATCCTCTACTGGCAGGTAGAGCACCTCATTAACCCTCAACTGATAGTTTTGATGTCTCAACCTACACTAGCTACATAGTTTTGGAATGAAAGGATTGTTTCTAAGGATCACACCCTCTACTGGCAGGTGAGCCCCCATCCTTTGGTTCACTCGATGCTGAATCCTACTCCCAATTGAAAGACACTAAACTGCTTTACTGGACTGAATTCACTGAGATTACTGAGTCTTCCTAAGTTCTATAACTGACTAAATTCTACTGAGTTCTATAATGGACTGAGAGTACTACTGATCGTGACATAATTGATACTATTCTGACACTAACACTGAATCTAAGTAACAACTAAGTTGGTGGGAATTAAATATCCCCAGGAATTGATAGCACAAAAAGTAACGAAAAGCATAATCTTGAATAACATAAAAATGTTAACTTGGTCATAATTCATTCATAGAGACATTCCATCAAACACTTGTAATGAATTAACTTGTACATGAATGGGGAATACATATTAGCATGCTATAATGACATTATTTCATTCTCATAGACAATTTATCAAAAACATAAAAATCATACTTGGTTCATTAAATCATAAACACTTATGGTTAACATGGTTACAAAAATCCACTTGCAAATTGAAGGGTTTATCATGAATATCAAGTAATTCAACACATACTAGAATCAATCCTTGGAACTTCAAATCTAAATCATGGATTAAAACTCAAACAACATCATGAACATGAATTCAATCTAATTCTTACATGGAAATCATAAATCATAAATCTTGTATTTTGAAAAAAGGATTCTTGGGTTCCATGGAAGGTAAGTATCCATGGATGAACGTCTAATATACCTTAATTTGATGAGTTCTTGGAGAAATTATTTGGATTGATCTTGATTCTTGAGAGCTAGGGTTTTCTTTCTTGAGAGAGAATTATCTTTTAATCTTTAGAAAGAGTTAATAAGAAGGGTTTTATACATTTTTAGGGTTTAAATCCCACATCTTGGTGAAATAAAATCATGGAAAAAGATTGTTTAAACCCTAGGTGAAACTTTAATTTTTTGTGATAATTTCTCCATCTGGACCCCTAGTGCGACGCGCCACTATCGCGCCAAGCCACTGGAAAATCACAACTAAGAAATTGCATGGTTGGGCGACACGGTGGTATCACGTTGCCACTTTGTATGTGAACTGAAATTGCACCGTGACATGGTGGAATCGCATTGGTACACTGGAAATTGACAATTGTGAACTAGTCTATAGCGCGATGCACCAGTATCATGGAGCAACACTGGAAATTGACAATTGCTATTTTAACACACTCCGAGACGTGCTAGTTTCTTGAATGACAATGTTTAATGACTAAAACTTTAAATCTCCATAACTTCTTACCCGGTTGTGGTATTTAGGTGAATTTTATGTTATTAGAAAGTTCATTGAATTTTTTATGCAATGGAAGGATAAAATATGAAAATTACTATGTATTTCAAAAATTTTATTTTAGATAACCCATGTACTAAGGGTTAATCTAGGCTAGGAAAATATGGGGTATTACAGTATCTCCCTCTTGAGAATATTCGTCCTCAAATGTGGCTAGTTGAGCTGAGAGAATACTGACATACTGAATTGTATGTACTGAACTAGACATGCGTAACTGAAGCATGATTACGTGACTGGTCTGATAGACTGAACTTACATTCTGAACATTCATGTCTGATGCATGAATATGTGTCTGAACGGATAAATGAATACGTGACTAAATATGCATGAATGGGAACCTGAGGATATGACTAAGTTTGAATCATGATCCATGAACTGAACTAATTCCTTGGATACATATCATGATCGGGGGATGGCCATACAACTGAGATTGGGACTTGAGGGTCAACTATAAGGACCTATTATTCAACTGGATTTGCTACATGAAGAGAAAATTGAACGTTTAGATCGTGATAGCTCGAGAATTATAGTGCATCTCCCCCTTGGTATGCTATGTCCCTAAAGAATGTTGACTCAACTAAGATAATAAGGAAAATTATGAGATAATACATGGGGTACCTACAAACTAATTCATGACTGAATATCCGGGAACTAATACTAAGGATTAAATATGTAAATGGGAGATCTGTAACATACCATTGACCACATACGGAGAACTTTCTTGATCTTTTCTAGATTGAAGTGCATAAAACCTATTTAGGAGTTTCCCACTAGTGTCACTGGAAGCGGAACCTTGTTGATTTGGGCGACTTAACTGAGATGAAGGATGACTATACTGACCCTGAGAACCTGACTGAGGATAATCTCTGACTCTGTGGCCTGTCTTGCCACACCCGAAACAAACATCACTACCAGCTCTTCACATAACCTTAGTATTCTTACCACACTCTCCATAAAATGGATTAGTACTACTATTGCTTACATTATCCTGGGTCATCAATACATTGGTTGAGGACAAAGCTTGGACTTGGAACTTTGGACGAGACTGGGAACGATTACCGCCTTCTGAATTAGGATGACTGAAAGTAAAGCTACCTGTTCTAGACCTCTTATTCTCTCTCTCGTTCTTCTTAAGATTCTGGTCCTCAATCTATTGAGCATGGACCATAAGCCTAGATATATCTATCTTTTTAATCAACTTCGCTGTTCTACACTCCTTAACCACACTATCTGGCACCCCAAATATGAACTTGCTCATTCTGGACCTATTGTCTGCTACTACTCAGTAGCATACCTGGCTAACTAAGGAAACTTTAGGTAATACTCTTTTACACTCATACTACCTTGCTTGAGATTAATGAACTCTAACACTTTGGCTTCTCTGAGTTCTATGGAAAAGAATTTGTTTAGGAAGGCGGTATCAAATCCTTCTCACTTTATGGGCTCTGTATCTATACCTCTGTGTACCTTCCACTTCTTAAACCATATATGGGCTACATCTTGTAGTTGATAGGTGGCTAACTCAGCACTCTGACTGGAAGTCACTGCCATAATATTTGTGACTTTCTAAACCTGATTGAGGAACTCCTGTGGATCTTCTTCTGACATAGATCCCTGATAACACTCAACTTACTCATAAATTTAGTGCAAGGCAGCCGTCGTCAATATATTTACCCAACAATGGAGTCTGGGTCGAATCCACGAGGAATAATGTGAGTGGCAATTAAACTAATTTGAAACTATAGATATAATTTGAATTCAAACAAATGATATGAAAAGATAAAATGGGGTTTTTGATGATCAAACAAATGTTAAAATTTTAACTTGCTTTAGAGATCAAAACTAAAATTTTAATGGTTCAAATCAGTGATACAGAAACTAGGGCTGTGATCACTATAATTATTAATCCCATTAAATAATAAATGTAGTGTTAGGTTCTCATGACTTGTGGGAAACACCAAATTATCAGTTTCGACAGTCCATCTAAGTTTTTCTCAACCTGTCTAGATATTGAACTCCCTAATTCTCTCGAACTTAGGAAATCATTCTATTCATACTATTTTTATCTCAAGTTGATTAATCTTGTTACAGCATTAATCATTAGATGGGACCTTAACCTTCCCAAATCCTTGTTGATAATTTGGTACCTTTAGTTTATTTCTCAGTTCAAGTAAATCAACATAAGATGGGATTTATTGTTTGCAACCAATAAATAATAATCATAACAAAGGAATTATCAAGATGTCTCCACAATCACTCAAACCCTAACCAACTATTAAATCCATGGGGGAATAATCATAAATCCCACAATCCTAGTTGTGGGTTTTAGTTCCATATGAGAAAGAAAGAGATAGATGCAATTATAATCATCATTCAAAGTAATTAAACCTACAAAAGATGAAGTCTAAAGTTGATTCTCTTCCCAGTCCAAGAGAAAATTCCCACAACCAAATCAAAGAGTTGAAAATTGAATTCTAAGTTAAGGACCCCCAAAGAGAGGTGAACTCCTTTAGAATAAGTTCCAGCCATTTCAAGATTCCCATGAAAACCCTAGAATTTGTCATTAAATACTTCAGCCTAATTGAAACAAAATCACAGATCACAGTTTTTTTTCTCGGACAGATAATGTTGTGGGTGACGGCTTATCAGGAGTCTGACAACTTGTCAGGAATGTTGTAAGCTCCTCTTTATTTTTGACAATATCTACCTTAGGTTGACGATGAGGCATGAAAATTTATCAGACCTTTGACGACTTATCACAGACATCCTCGATTATTCACTTCAGATTCCATTCACTGGCTAAGCCAAATGACAATCCTGATGGTTTATCACACTTTTGATGGCCAATAACAGATGTCGTCATGTATTCCAGCTGAATCTCATTCTCTGTCTAAGGCTAACGGAAACTCTTATAGCTTATCACAAGGCTGACGACTTATCAGACAAGTCATCAGCTATACTTCCCTCTCTACTTGCTCAGAAATTAAATATTTTACTTCCATTATGGCTGGTTCTTTTGCATCTTGTCTTTTACAACAATATCAAGGAGAAAATAATCAAAAACTACAAAAATTGTGTAAGACTTTGCAATTATTCTCAGTTAAAATCCTCAAATATGTTATCAGATTCAAACATTAACACACTCAACTTAAAATAATTACTTGTCCTCAAGCAACTAAAGCATAACTAAGAGGATACAAATCACATTCGTTAGTCAACCATCCATATTATCTTAAAACGTATTCACCATCTCCAAGGTCAATTAATTTAAAAAATAATTGTGCATATTATTGAAGAACTATAATGCGACACATAGGAATTAATATATGGCATCAATTCAGCAACAACAACCATGCATGTACCAAGATTACACTATCCAAACAAGTTATCAACTAGCAATGTAACTAGTGTGCCCTTACAACAAAGAGGTACCTCCTCACTCATATGTAAACTCAAGCATGTCAATGCAGGGATGGTCAAGAGACACTCACTTTCAGAAAGAAGTTCCAGTCAATGTATGACAAATACCATAAGCTTTCCCTTATTTTCATTACCAAGGTGTTCAGACAGGTAAGCTAGGATCACTATAGGTCTTTTTCTTTGTCTTGTAACGTAGGCTAAGGGTTGGTACGATACTCGATGATATATAAGGTGACTAAGCCTCCTTGGAACTACACTAACTTTCAGTGTCTCACTTATTTACCTTTACCTAATTCTCTCCTTTCTTGATCACACATACTCTGGATGGGTGCGGTCTTTTTGACAATCATTTCTTTTTTTTACAACTTTTCTTTCCTTATTCTTTTTCCACCACACCCAGCTTTTTATTCTTTTCTTTTGTTCTCTCTTTCTTCATACTCATTTTGCATCATGCACCCCTATGGTAGCCACCCTCAACTTAGTCTATTTGCCTAAGTCAAAGTGCACAATGTCCAAGAAGGACCAGGGCCAAAACAGGTTCTTTGTGATACAAATGGGAAGGTGATAGGAATAATAAAAGAATATGCAGTTAGGCTCAAAAATAGGAACAAGGGATATCATTCATACAGGGAAGGAAATTTAGGCTAAAAGTGGACTAATCTCTAAACGGCCTATGATCCTTTCCAAACCGCTATCCTACAACCAAGGCAAGACCAATCGGGAAAGTTCTGGATTTAACACATAACGGGAACTAAGTAGTATCTCACACACACACGGTACAAAGGTACACTACAAGCTACTACCCATTCGGTTCATGCAATTGTTTAGAAATGGTTATCATGTCACTAGTACTAATTCCATAACAAGATGCACAGTGGTCACACATAAATGCCATCACACAGTTATAAAATAGACCATTGGAGAGGTGTTCAAAAATCAACAAAAATATGTTAACAACCTAAGGTACTTATATTTCTCCTAGTCAACTACAATATTTTACAACAAATTACAATACGCCTAAATATGCTAGCCCTACTAGGAACAAGACACCAGTGAAAAGAGGCACGACAACAAAAACCCTAAGAGGACATCAACACCCACAAAAGAGTTAGAAACATACCTGTGGCACTATAGGTGCGAAGATCTGATGTCAATTATATAATATGAATACAAACAACAAAATACCTTGGGTTGCCTCCTAAGCAACGCCTGATTTAATGTCGCGGCACGACTAGGTTAACTTGACTACTCAAAATTCATTAAGATACCTTAAAAGTACTTTATCATTTATCCCTCTACTTAGACGATTTGAATCTTCGGCCCATATTTTAATCTCTACATCATTTAGGTGCATTGGGAAAATATGAGAGCATGATTAGGAAAGTTCTATCACGCCACTTCGATAACTTAAACTGCTTTCCTAATTTTGCACCAAAATTTTATGTGGGCTCATTTGGTAATGGTGAGAATATTAAAAAGCCACTAAATGGACATCGATATTTAAGCTTCTTGACCTTCAAGATTGGGGTTATATTATACCCTTTTGACATGACAAACTCTAAAATGTAGGAATTTTCCTCCTTATTTCCAAAATGCATCATTTACTTGGGTGATTTGACTTTCATCACATCCACCCAGCATAATGATTCGAGTGAGGTCTTCTCCCTAATTTTGGAGTTTCATCGTTCTCGACATCTTCACCTCAAATTGGGCTAGAGTCTTTATAAGAGATTGGCTTGGTTTCTACTTTTACCTCTAGCACCATTTCCTCAATCTTGGCATCATCTCTCACGGTTGGTTTGATTGGTTAGAAAATAATTGAGGATTTCTCATCATCAAGCTCAACATCAATATAGGGTTATTGCTCCTCATCTTCATACTCTTCCATTATTTTAAATGATTCCACAGACAAGATATTATCTAAACATAATATATAAGAATGTTTTGAATGATTGACCTCTATATCTATCTCCTTATGAATGATTGACTTCATATCTTGATGTATATCACATACGATATCATAAGTTTCTTTTTGGAGATCCAACATTCATTAAAACATATCTTTTATACCACTCTTACTGGTGCTTCGTTTTTCCTTTTCTTGACTATAAGACCTATCAAACTCATAAGAAGACCTAGAATTTCGGTTAGCACAATAGGGGGAGGGGGCATTTGGAAAATCACTCTAATGTCCATCTTGACCACCACATAAAGAATAATTATACTCCCAGTAGGATAGAGATGGTGAACACATCTCTCTCAGGGAGCATATCTACAATCTTGCCAAAAGTGAGATCCATCACAATATGAACATGAATTATCAAGATATGATTTCCAACCACCAAGATCATGTTTATTCCACGATGCCATAGTAATAAGTAAACTAAAATAAAAATCTACATAACACAAGAAATAAAAGAAAACTAAAAATAAATATTTACAAGTTTGAATTCAAGCAAGTGGGATAAAATTCCAAAGCAACTCAATACGCCTAATTGTTCCACAACAATGGCGCTATTTTTAATAACGCTTAACTTACATGTCAACTCAATACGCCTAATTGTTCCCCAATAATGGTGCTATTTTTAGTAATGCTAAACTTACATGTCAATTTAGTGCAAGGCGGTCAACGCAAATATATTTACCCAACTTTGGAGTCGGGGTCGAATCCACGAGAAACAATATGATGGGAAATTAAACTAATTTGAAACTATAGCTATAAGTTGAATTCAAACAAATGATAAAAAAAGATAAAATAGGGGGATTTTGATGATCAAACAAATGTTAAAGTTTTAACTTGCTTCAGAGCTCAAAACAAAAATTTTAATGGTTCAAATCAGTGATAGAGAAACTAGGGTTGTGATCACTATTATTATTAATCCCCATTAAATAATAGTTGTAGTGTTATCTTCTCGCGACTTGTGGGAAACACCAAATTATCAGTTTCAACAGTCTATCTAAGGGTTTCTCAACCTGCCTAGATGTTGAACTCCCTAATTCTCTCGAATTTAGGAAATCATTCTATTCATACTAATTTTATCTCAAGTTGATCAATCTTGTTACAGCATTAACCATTAGATGGGAGATTAAACTTCCCAAATTCATGTTTATAATTCTCTACCTTTAGTTTATTTCTCAGTTTGAGAAAATCAACATAAGGCGAGATTTATTGTTTGCAACCAATAAATAACAATCATAACAAAGGAATTATCAAGATGTCTCCACAATCACTCAAACCCAAATCAACTATTAAATCCATGGGGGAATAATCATAGATTCCACACCCTAGTTGTGGGTTTTAGTTCCATATGAGAAAGAAACAGATCGAAACAATTATAATCATCATTCAAAGTAATTAAACTTACAAAAGATGAAGTCTGAAGTTGATTCTCTTCTAATTTCAAGAGAAAATTACCACAACTAAATCAAAGAGTTGAAAATTGAATTATAAGCTAAGAGCCCCCAAAGAGAGGTGAACTCCTTTGGAATAAGTTCTAACCATTTCAAGATTCCCATGAAAACCCTAGAACTTGTCCTTAAATACTTTAGATTAATTATGGAAACAAAATCACATATCACAGCTTTTTTTCTCTGAAAGATAACGTCGTGGGGTGATGGCTTATCAGGAGTCTGACGACTTACCAGGAATGTCATCAGCTCCTCTTCACTTTGACAATCTTATCCTTAGGTTGACGATGAGGTGTGATGGCTTATCAGAACTTTGATGACTTATCACAGACGTCGTTAATTATTCATGTCAAATCCCATTCACTGGCTGAGCCTAACGATAATCCTGATGGCTTGTCACAGTTTTGATGGCCAATCATAGATGTCGTCACGTATTCTATCTGAATTTTATTATCTATCTAAGGTTGATGGAAAAATTGATAGCTTATCACAAGGCTAACGACTTATCAGACAAGTCGTCAGCTATACTTCCCTCTCTACTTGCTCAGAAATCAACTCTTTCACTTCTATTATTGTTGGTTCTCTTGCATCTTGACTTTTACTACAGTATCAATGAGAAAACAATCAAAAATGACAATATTTTCTTAAGACTTTGCAATTATTCTCAGTTAAAAACCTCAAATATGTTAGCATCTACTCACACACCAATATCGTAAAGGAAGGAGAATTCATTTGGGTGTAGTCCCAGATTTTAGTTACAACAGTATTGGACACTAGGTTGGTTGGAATAGTAGCTGTTTATTCATTTTAGGCTACAACTGAATTGGTTAAAGTAGTGAATGGAACTCTTAATTCTGCAGAGAGACGTGCTCGTCTAGGGGATCTGCCTGAATGGGCTGAGGTGTTGACTGATTTTCAGTTCTTCTTTTGTTAGTCCTTTTGGGAGGCATGTTCTATAAATGAAAGAAAGAAGTTAATTAGACCGAGAGACTAACTTAATCTCATGCTCACTCACACGATATTAATATTGAGAAAAGGGAAACTTTTCATAAAATATCTCATAGCCTCTTGTCCATAAGTGTGGCGCACTATACACCCATGCACAAGACTCTATGCGATGCAGATTTTCGTAATCCCTAGGACTCTATTGAACCTTAGGCTCTGATACCAAGTTTGTAATGCCCTGAGAATACACCCCGGATGCTACACGGTGCTTACGAGCTTGAAGCACCACAAGTTAACCCATGAATGATATATACTGTGAGCACTGAACAATAATACTAAAATAAATTATGGAATAACAGATTAAAGTTTCATAAGGTTCAAAAAATCTGAAATACTGACAAAATATAATATCTGTAAACCTGAATACTGTCTGAAAATCAAGTCTGACAAGCCTCTAACTAAAAATGTCTGAAAGTGGAGTTGATGGGACACTCCCCTAACTAACTCCATCTACTAAAATACTCCTAAGATGAAGTACTAAAATAAAAGCATATCCTCAATAGATGAGGACTCACTGCTAAATCTGCTACTGTTTGCTGAATCTGGCTAAATGCGGTTAGGAACTTGAGCGTCCGAACCTATGATATGAAATATCATAGCACAAGAAAGGCGTATATGCGGGAGAGTACTTGTATGCTAACTAAGGTAGGGCTGAATGCATGGGTTCATATGCATGGATAATAACTAACTGAATGATATGCAAGAGTTGGATAACATACTTGGAGGATTTGTAACTACTGAACATACTGTACTTACTATAACTGAGTATACTGGAATTGAATCTCATAATTAATAATTGAATATATTGATAACTTGAGTTGTTGATAACTGAGTGACTTCATTTAACATTCCTAATTCTGTACAACTAAACGAAGTTGTATTTTGAACACTAAGACTAAAACTAAAACTGTGGGAGGTAATCATCTAGCCAAAATGCCCCAAATAAGATGAGATAACTGAGCTGGGGTCCAATCTGCAACCCCAATTGGAAGGGTGTTAGTATCGTGCCACTGGTAAAGACAAGCTGAAGAGTAACCCTCTACTGGAAGGTTCCCTAAATAAGAATGGTGGTACCCTCTACTGGTAGGTAGAGCACCTCATCAACCTTCAACTAGCAGGTTTGATGTCTTAACCTACACTGGCTACATAGTTTTAGAATACAAGGATTGCTTCTAAGGATCATACCCTCTGTTAGAAGGTGAGCCCCCATCCTTGTGTTCACTCGGTGCTGAAACCTACTTCCAACTGAAAGACACTAAACTATTATACTAGACTGAACTGGAAAAAATTCACTAAGATTACTGAGTTTTCCTAAATTCTATAACTGACTGAATTCTACTGAGTTCTTTCATGGACTGAGATTACTACTGATCATGACATGATTGATACTATTCTGTAACTGACACTGACTCAAAGTAACAGCTAAGTTTTTGTGTATTAAATACCCCCAAGACTCGATAGCATGAAAAGTAATGAAAAGAATAATCTTGAATAACATAACAATGTACACTTGGTCATAATTCATTCATAGAGATATTCCATCAAACACTTGTAATGCATTAACATGTACATGAATGGGGAATACATGTTAGTATGCTATAATGGCATTATTTCATTCTCATAGATAATTTATCCTACACATAAGAAACATACTTGGTTCATTAAATCATAAACACTTAGGGTTAACATGGTTACAATAATCCACTTGGAATTTGAAGGGTTTATCATGAATATCATGTAATTCAACACATACTAGAACCAATTCTCGGAGCTTGTAATCTAAATCATGGATTAAAACTCGAACAACATCATGAACATGAATTCGATATAATTCAAATATGGAAATCATAAATCATAAATCTTGTATTTAGAAAAAAGGATTCTTGGGCTCCATGGAAGCTAAGGATCCATGGACGAACATCTAAATACCTTAATTTGATGAGTTCTTGGAGAAATGCTTCGGAATGACCATGATTCTTGAGAGCTAGAGTTTGCTTTCTAGAGAGAGAATTATCATTTAATTTTTAAGAAAAGTAAATAATGAAGGGTTTTATATGTTCTTAGGGATTAAATCCCATATCTGGGCAAAATAAAATCATAGAAAAAGACTGTTTTAACCCTGGGCGCAACTTTAATTTTTTGTGAAAATTTCCCGATCTGGACCCCTAGCATGACGTGCCAATATCACGCCAGGCCACTGAAAAATAACGACTGAGAAATTTCATGGTGGCGTGATGCAGTGGTATCGCGTTGCCACTTTATTTGTGTACTGAAAGTGCACCGCGACGTGGTGGAATTGCGTTGGTACACTAAAAATTGACAATTGTGAATTGGTCTATGGCGTAATGCACCAATATCGTGTAACAACACTAGATATTAATAATTACTATTTTAACACACTCCGCGATGCGTTACTTGCTTGAATGATGATTTTTAACGACTGAAACTTAAGATCTCTATAACTTCTTACCCTGTTGTCGGATTTAGGTGAATTTATATTGTTGGAAAGATAATTGAATTTCCTACATAATGGCAGGCTCAAATCTAAAAATTACTGAGTATTTCAAAAAATATATTTAGTATAACTAATGTACTAAGGGTTAATCTAGGTTAGGGAAATATGGGGTATTACAATATCTCCCCCTTGGGAACATTCATCCTCAAATGTGGCTAGTTAATCTGAGAGAATACTGGTAGATTGAATTTTACATACTGAACTAGACATGCACAACTAAAGCATGATTACGTGACTGGTCTGATAGATTGAACTTATATTTTGAACAACCATGTGTAATGCATGAGTACGTGTCTGAATGGATGAATGAATACCTGACTGAATATGCATGAACGGGAACATAAAGACATGATTAAGTCTAAATCATGATCCATGAACTGAACTGATTCCTTGGATACATGTCATGATAGGGGGATGGTCATACGACTAAGATAGGGACTTGAAGGTGAACTATGAAGACCTATTACTTAAAATGGATTTGCTATGTGAATAGAAAATGGAAGGTTTAGATCATGATAGATCGGGGATTATAGTGCATCACCCCTTAGGATGCTATGTCCATCGAGAATGCTTACTCGACTGACATACTAAGGAAAATTATGAGATGATACAAGGGGAACCTACGAACTAAATGTGACTGAATATCTGGGATCTGATACTGTGTAATAAATATGTAAATGGGAGATCTATAACACACCAGTGACCATATTCGGAGAACTTTCCTGATCTTGTCTGGATTGAAGTGCATAAAACCTATTTAGGATTTGACCATTGGTGTCACTGGAAGTAGAACCTTGTTGATTAGGGCGACTTGACTGAGCTGAAGGAAGACTATACTAACCCTGTGAACCTAACTGAGGATAATCTCTTACTCTGTGGCCTAGCTTGCCATACTCAAAACAATCACTGCCAGCTCTGCATATACCCTTATGATTCTTACCACACTCTCTGCAAAATAGATTAGTACGACCATTGCTTACACTATCCTGGGTCATGGGTACACTAGCTGAGGATGGAGCTGGGACTGAGAACTTTGGACAAGATTGGGAATGGTTACCGCCTTCTAACTTAGGCTGATAGAAATTAAAGCTACCTGTTCTAGACCTCTTATTCTCTCTCTCTCTTTTCTTAAGATTCTGCTCCTCATCTATTGAGCATGGACCATAAGCCTAGATATGTATAACTCTTTAATCAACATCGTTGTTCTGCACTCCTTAACCACACTATCTGATACCCAAGATATGAACTTGCTCATTCTAGACCTATTGTCTGCTACTTCATGGGGATCATACCTGGCTAACTAAGTAAACTTGAGGGAATACTCTTTTACACTCATACTACCTTGCTTGAGATTAATGAACTCTAACACATTGGCTTCTCTCAGTTCTTAGGGAAAGAATCTGTCTGGGAAGGTGGTAGCAAACTCTTTCACTCAATGGGCTCTGCATGTATACCTCTGTCTATCTTCCACTACTTAAAGAACGTATGGGCTACATCTTATAGCTGGAAGTCACTACCATGATATTTGTGACATTTTGAACCTAAGTGAGGAACTCTTGTGGATCTTCTTTTGACTTAGATCCCGTAAAGGATGAAGGATTTATTCGAGTGAAGTCCCAGATTCTAGTTACAAAAGTATTGGCCACTGGTTGGTCGGAACAATAGTAGTTTGTTCATTCTGGGCTACAACTGAATTGGCTAGAGTAGTGAATGCAACTTTGAATTCTACATGAGAGACGTGCTCGTCCAGAGGATCTGCCTGAACGGGCTGAGATGCTGATTGATTTTCAGTTTTTTTTTGTTAGTCCTTTTGGAAGGCATATTCTATAAATGAAAGAAAGAAGTAGATTATACTAAGATATAACTTTGTGCATGCTCATTTGCATGACATGAATACTGAAAGAAGGGAAACTTTTTCTAAAACATCTCATAGCCTCCTCTCCATAAGTGTGGTGCGCTATGCACCCATGCACAAGACACTATGTGATATGGCTTTTCAGACTCCCTAGGACTCTATTGATCCTTAGGATGTGATACCAAGTTTGTAACACCCCTAAAATATACCTCAGACGCTACACGGTGCTTATGATCCTGAAGGACCACAAACTAACCCATGAATGATATCTGTTGTGAGCACTAAATAATAATACTGAAATAAATTGCAGAATAATAGGTTAAAGTTCCATAAGGTTAAAAATATCTGAAACAGTGATAAAATATAACACCTGTAAAAATGAATACTGTCTAAAAATCTAGTCTGAAAATCCTCTAACTGAAACTGTCTGAAAGTAGAGTTGATGGGACATTCCCCCAACTAAATCCATCTACTAAAATACTGCTAAGATGAAGTACTGAAATAAAAGCATATCCTTGATAGATAAGGACTCACTTCTAATTCTTCTACTGTTGGCTGAATCTGGCTAAGCGCAATTAGGAACTTGAGCATCCAAACCTATGATATGAAACATCATATCATAAGAAATGGGTATATATAGAAATGTACTTGTATGCAAAATGAGTTAAGGCTGAATACATGGGTTCATATGCATGAACAATAACTAACTAAATGATATGAAAGAGTTGGATAAAACACATGGAGGATCTGTAACTACTGAACATACTGTGCATACTATAACTGAGTATATGGAACTAAATCTGATAATTGATAACTGAATATACTGATAATCTGAGTTACTGATAACTGAGTTACTTTATTTAACAGTCTTGATTTAGTACAACTGAACTGAGTTCTATTCTGAAGACTGAGACTAAAATTGAAATGGTGGGTGGTAATTATCTAACCAACATGCCCCAAATAAGATGAGATAACTGAGCTGGGGTCCAATCTGTAACTCCAATTGGAAGGGTGTCAGTATCGTGTAACAGGTTAAGACATGCTGAAGAGTAACCCTCTACTGGCAGGTTCCATAAATAAGAACGGTGGTACCCTCTACTGGCAGGTAGAGCACCTCATCAACCTTCAACTGGCAGGTTTGATGTCTCAACCTACGCTGGCTACGTAGTTTTGGAACGCAAGGATTGCTTCTAAGGATCACACCCTCTGTTGGCAAGTTAGCCCACATCCTTGGGTTCACTCGGTGCTGAATCCTACTCCCAACTAAAAGACACTGAACTGTTATACTGGACTGAACTGGACTAAATTCACAAAGATTACTGAGTTTTCCTAAGTTCTGTAACTGACTGAATTCTACTGAGTTTTGTAACGGATTAAGAGTACTACTAATTGTGACATGATTGATACTATTCTGTAACTGACACTGCCTTTTAGTAACACCTAAGTTGTCGAGTATTAAATACCCCCAGGACTCGATAGCATGAAAAGTAACGAAAAGCATAAACTTGAATAACATAACAATGTTCACTTGGTCATAATTCATTCATAGATACATTTCATCAAACACGTGTAATGCATTAACATGTACATGAATGGGGATTACATGTTAGCATTCAATAATGGCATTGTTTCATTCTCGTAGACAATTTATCAAACACATAAAAAGTATACTTGGTTCATTAAATCATTAACACTTAGTGTTAACATGGTTACAACAATACACTTGCAAATTGAAGGGTTTATCATAATATCATGTAATTCAATACATACTAGAATCAATTCTTGGAACTTGTAATCTAAATCATGGATTAAAACTCAAACAACCTCATGAACCTAAGTTTAATCTAATTCAAACATGGAAATCATAAATCTTGTATTTTGAAAAAAGGATTCTTGGGCTCCATGGAACGTAAGAATCCATGGATAAACATTTAACATACCTCAATTTGATGAGTTCTTGGAGAAATTCTTAGGATTGACCTTGATTCTTGAGAGCTAGGGTTTGTTTTATTGAGAGAGAATTATCTTTTGATTTTGGGGAAAAGTGAATAATGAAGGGTTTTAAACATTTTTAGGGCTTAAATCCCACATCTGGGCGAAATAAAATCATAAGAAAAGATTGTTTTATCCCTGGGTGCAACTTTAATTTTTGTGAAAATTTCCCGAGACGGACCCCTGGCATGATGCATCACTATCATGCTAGGCCACTGGAAAATGAAGACTGAGAAATTGCCTGGTGTTGCGACGCGGTGGTATCGCGTTGCCACTTTGTTTGTGAACTGAAAGTGCACCGCGACGCGGTGGAATCGCGATGGCACACTAGAAATTGATAATTGTGAACTGGGTTTATGGCGCGATGTGCCAATATTGCGGAGCAACACTGGAAATTGACAATGCAATTTTAACACACTCCGCAATGCGCTACTGGCCTGAATGACGATGTTTAACGACTGGAACTTAAAATTGCCATAACTTCTTTCCCGATTGTCGGATTTAGGCGAATTTTATATCGTTGGAAAGATAATTGAATTTCCTACGCAATGGAAGGCTCAAATCTAAAAGTTACTACTTATTTCAAAAAAATTATTTAGGATAACCCATGTAATAAGGGTTAATCTAGGCTAGGGAAATACAGGATATTACAGATACCTACCCCATTTCTATGTCTCATGCTACCCGAGTACCACAACTTATAACCATCCACATCTCTCGCCTTAGTGCCTACCTATTTAGTTTTCTGGACAAACGTTATACTAACCCTCCTCTTTCAATGAATCTTAACCAGTTCTATTCACTTGCCCTGCAAAGTTCCTATATTCCAAGACCCAACTCGCAACGTAAAAGCTCCCTTATCCCACCTAACCTTACTACCCCTTGTCCCTAACCCCAAACTCAATCCTAGGCTCGATCGCGACTGCGACCCAGACCGAACACCTCCCAACCCTGACCCCGACCTATGACATGACCCTAGTCTACCATCGCCAATTATAGCCTCTACGCAATTAGGGAAAAAAGGGATGAAAAGAAAAAGGAATACATATAACAAAGGAGCTAGAATCGGATGCCGAACATAGAAAACAATCTATAATATTTAAAGAAAAACAATCAATATTAACTACCATAATTAATATATATGCTAGTAACTCAAATAATAGTAATCAGACAAGGAAACACACTTCAAAACTACTAAAACAAATAGAATACAAAAACACCAATAGGATTAACAAGTAAAACACTATTATGAATTACCAAAATCAATAAGTAAGTCATCACCCACAAACTAGATAGCCAGCCAAGACGCTCAAAAAATGAATCAAGACTGAAATATTAAATGAAAACAACTGGTAGCATCCCCTAGAATCAAGAAAGCTATACATAATTTTTTGGGTCCATATCTCAAAATATTGCATAGCAAAAGAAAGATTAAATAGCAGTAAGTACCATTCGAACAAAGTGATTACAGACTCCTTTACCCAACGAATTTGGATCATTAAATAACTGAGGATTGCATAAGGAGTCGTACCAAAGAGCTTTGGCTATCTTATGTTGAACACCTTCAAGATGTCGCCTACGAGCCGCTGTTCTATCCTAGAATTCCTTATCACAGTAATTGCAGTAGTATTTTCCCAAAGGCCAAAAATAGGAAACAAATTAAATGCACAAATTGCGACTTATGGTTTTCAATATTAAAAAATTATTAAGATTATGATGAGAAGGTATCCAATAGATATGGTCAACATTGATGTTGAAGAATTCATGGTGAATTGTTGATGATAGGCGAATTTACGCGCCTATATCAATATATTTTGCCCATATTTTAGCCTAGTTTTGAGAACTAATTATCTATTTCATGCACTTTTAGTCCTTTTTCCTGTAAATGAGTTAACAAACATGATTAGGAAAGTTTCAGATATAAATGATGCAAAATACAGCATTTTATGGCTTACTTGACGCAAAAGAAAGCTCACAAACGAAGTAGAAAGGAGCTGGACGCCTAAAGGACCAAATCTGCTGCATGGAAAATCTGTCCCGGGCTAAAACAGCATTTCTGAATACTTTGGGGACTGCATGGAAAATCTTTCCAGGACTAAAACAGCATTTCTGAAGACTTTGGGGACTTACAGACACAAAGCTGGATTTTGACAATGATACATTAACCTAGTACAATTGGGTTATGTATTTCATTAGTTTATTTGGATTAGGAGAATGTTACATTAACCTAGTACAAATGGGTTAAGTATTTCCTTAGTTTAGTAGGATTTGGTTATTTATTTCATTAGCATAGTAGGAGTAGGATAGGAGTATTATAAATACCCTATCATGCTAGAGATTTTAATCAAGTCCTCCCTTAGTGGAGGCAACTCCTCCCTTAATTCAAGAAATTCATTCTTAAACTATTAATTTTCTTCCATCTCTCTCATCTTCCACCACAAACACTTCTAATCTATTCTTCTATTCTTAAATTCCACAACAAGAGAATCGTTACTTGCTACGGAATCACCAAAATCACACACCAAACACCTACTATTTACGCCATCCACCATGCAAAACGTGATATCCTTCGCATTCATGGGTAACTAAATCTCTTAGTTGGGGTTATGGAAGCCGAATGAGTTACTATCTATTGCTATGAGCTTGTGAGTTCAAGACACGTATATTGCTTATATCATTATTCTCTTCATCTTAAATCTACATTCTTTGCGGTTTCAAACACAAGAACACGCCATTCTAACATCTAACCTGTTCGAGAGAAAGGTTACTTGTCTAGAAAAGAAGACGCATAGACTAACGCCAGTCTAACATTTAACTTGTTCGAGAGAAAGGTTATTTGTCTGGAAAAGAGATAATGTCAAGGTAGTAGGACACCCTTTCCTATTAAAAAGCTAGTGCCGTAACTGGACTAACCTCTTGGAGAATTTGTACCGCTAGACACACTTTAAGCTCGAGAGAGTTAAAGTGAAATAGTCCTTGTTTAGGTCGAGAGACGCTTGGATTTACCATCGACTACAATTCTCTATAAGCAATTGCATGTCAAGACTCTACACACTCATAGCCAATAGAGACGTATACCTTTGAAGGTGGACATAACCCCAACGCTTCAATTCTCATTGTTTACAACCAACGTGACAATCTTTCTCTTTTTACTTTATTATTTTCAGCTTTTACTTCATTACTTTGGTTACTTATTACAATCCCCCCTTCTTACGAGACTTGCACCAAAAGTCTATTAATTTTGCTTACTTGTTGACCAAGCTATTCCCTGTGGGATCGATACCCAACCCAGGTTGGGTTCTATATTTGCTAACGACCGCTTTACACTCCCACGTGAGCTGTAGATTGAGCGTTATCAAAAATTGGCGCCGTTGCCGGGGAATACGAGTGTCAATCAAGTTCGTGATAATTACTAGACCCTTTGGTCAAATATTCTCGTACTTTTACTTTTAGTTGTTGTTTTTGTTTTATTTAGGTTTATTCAGTGCATCAATGGAGGCACAACGTGAAATTGAAAGGATGGTTGCTCAAGTGCATCAACAGAATATTGATAATCGTAGGCGAGCAACAAATCCTGACGATGAGGATCTAGGCGATGAAGAGCTACTAAACCCACGACATACTACTGAGGTGGCGGCACGCATGCAGAGGAGAGATCGTCAAACGAGATTGAGGCATGATCGCCGAGCAATGCAAATTCCTTTTGATGACGAAGAGGACGATCTAGACGGACCTGGTGCCACCGGAGCTATTATTCTTCCGCCATTGGCACCCGGAGCAAAGTTTAATATCACTAGCGCCATGATTCAGCTTTTGCAACTCAAGGGATTATTTGGTGGACTAGCAGGCGATGATCTGAATATGCACCTGATCAACTTTATTTCTACATGCAAGTCATTCGACAATCCTGGAGTTGGACAGAATGCAATTCGATTACGTCTATTTCCATTGTCTCTGTCTGGGGAGGCAACTATGTGGTTGAACGGGCTGACTCCTGATTCTATTACTAATTGGAGGCAATTGAAAGACGCTTTCCTAGAAAGATTCTTTCCGCCATCCAAAAGAGCACAGTTGAGAGATGAGATCATCAATTTTCGACAGCTTCCAACTGAAGCTCTCCACGAAACATGGGAGAGGTTCAAGACGAAGCTAATGCGATGCCCAAATCACCATATGACCAATGACCACTTGATGGAGATATTATACAGAGCTTTGAATTCGGTGACTAAGCCAGTGGTTGATAATGCGGCTGGAGGATCTTTTATGGACCTCACCTTTGGGCAGGCAAGCCATATGCTAGATCGGATGACAAAGCAAAGTAGAGCTTGGCATACCTGGGATTCTGAGGTAGCAAGCCCCACTTTATCTTTTGGCATGACTGCAGAGCAGAGGCGAAGACAAGAAGATCTTGACCAAGACATGGCTCACATGAAAACACAATTGGATCTTCTGACAAAGCACTTATTATCAGGGAAGACCGAAAAAGTGAAAGCTGTAGCGCTAACAGGAAGATACGAATCTGATTCTAAAGAGGAGGCCAACTACTTGAACAATCAGGGGGGTTTCCGAGGGAATACCCAAGGAAACCAAGGTCGGAACTATTATGATAAATTTGGAAACAAAGACCAAGGTAGTTGGAAGAAAAAGAATGAAAAGAGTGGTTTGTACGTCCCCCCTGGCAGACGTGATACCACCATATCTAATTCTGGGAGTATGAAAGACATGATGGCTAAGTTATTAAAAGGAGTGGAAGCAACGAGCGCAGGAGTTAAGAAGGTGATTGATGATTTGTCCTCCATGAAGAAACTAGTTGATTCTCATTCCACTTCTATCAAGCAAATAGAGCAGCAATTGAGCCAACTTTCAGCAGCATTTAATCAAAGGAAGGCTGGCACTTTACCTAGCGATACTGTGCAAAACCCAAGGAATGATGGGTCATGCATGGCCATAACTACCAGAAGTGGTAAGGTGCTGGAAACTTCAGCAAAAGGCAAGCAAGTGGTTGACGAAGTAGTACGGTTTGATATATGCAAAACAATGAAGCAGCCCAACGATATGAATGAGTCATCTGTAGCTGATGTTCATTATGAGGATATGAAAGCATTATCTATAGAGAAACAACCTACTATTGAGCCATTGTCTGCTGTGCCACTGAAAGTTGAGCATGAAGATAATGAAGGTTATGAAGAAATTATGAGTGCTCTAACAGAAATAAAGTTTTATACTCCTAAGAAACCGGATTGTGAACTCAAGAATCGACCAACAGCGAATACTCCCTTTGACGAGCCACCAATGCTAGATTCGCAAGAGCTTCCTGATTATCTAAAGTATGTGTTCCTGGAAAGTAGAAATATACTTCCTGAGAGAGCAGATGATTTAAGTGAACAGCACGTAGAAGCTCTCATCTCTGCTCTAAGGAGATACAAGAGAGCTATGGGTTGGACTATTGATGATATAATTGGTGACTCTCCGGAGAAACGTATGAGCCAGCTTGAAAAAGATCGCATGACCACAGGTAAGCCTCATTGTCGTCTAAATCCTTTTAGAAAACGATCCATCACCTATCTCGATGAAGTCTAAGTACTCGAGGTAACTATGTCGAGCCACGACAATAAATAAGGCGCTAGATGGGAGGCAACCCATCGTACTAATCATTTTCATTTGGTTTTGAGCAAAAATAGGTGCAAGAAGTATGCAACGAGGAGATTGATTTCAATTGACGATTTGGTCGCATTGTATGGTAAAGTCGGTAAGTTAAGAATGGTGATGCATAAGGCTATGAAGTGAGCCTTTCTCACGTCATAATAGGCTTCGAGGAAGGCTAGGCCTTGGTAAAAATAGGCCACGAACGATGCACAACCTATTCTATAGCCTAAGGACTCGGAATCTAGTGTGCTATACACTATGCGCCGCCTATTTCTAGGTATGCTTTTGACTATGCGCCGCCTATGCTATGGCATTTGAGATACTGAGACCAAATGCCATAGACTATGCGGCGCATATGTCTAGAAATGCCATAGACAATGCGCCGCATATGTCATTGATATGCCAAGAGATATGCGCCGCATATGTGGTGATTTTGTCCCCAAATCCGATTGTAAATGGGTCATAACCCAACCCATACTCTTCCTATATAAAGGGGACATAGTTTTACAACACAACCACATTAGAAAACACCCTAAAGGCGCCACATAACCTTCCAAATCTTCTCAAAATTTTCTTCTTTTGCTCTTCTAATTCACAACACCGTCTCCACAAGCTTCAAGCAAGTAAGTACTCTCTTATTCTTCATTTATTTATCGTAAGTACTACGTTGCTATGCTTATTATAAATTGCTAAATCATATAAGATTGTTGGTGATGTTCATGTGTTTGAATTGTTGTTACATAATCATGTGAGTAAACATATACGTAGGGAATTCTTGACTTATTTCCGACTTGAATTTGGTTTCAATAGCATGGTTATGATATTTGCTGAATTGATATGGCTATGGATATTTCTTAAGAGTGTTGTTTGGATGCTTACATGTTAGACTATCCCGGCCATCGGGATAAGATTATAGTGCCTATCGACTTAGGAGGTTGTGCTTGTTGTAAGAATAACGATTCCATGTGGTAACCCCTATGTCGTAGTGTTGCTATATCTACCATGAAAGTAGTCTAATGGTTGCAAATAAGTGATACAATGCTGATTTTCTTGTTAGAATACAATCCTAAAACGTATGTCGACGAAATCTGAGTAAATCGACTACGTTCACCTCGCTGATTTGCGCAACAAAACTAAGTGTGGGGTGGTACCCCTAGTACTTGCATATAGATTGTATCAAGTGAGATTGTGCTGCCACTAACACTATTTCTAGTCTCAGGTACAATGGCACCTAAAGCGAGACAAGGCAAGGAGAAGGCTACCACCTCCCTAAAGGGCAAAAAGAGAAGTCGCAAGGACCAAGGAGAACCCTCCTCACAGCAAATACCTCAACTCACGCTTGGAATTAAGTGGGATACTTATGAGGAACGTCTAAGGATGACAACTCTGATGATGATTCCAATGCAAAGGGGTATGACCCCAGACATAGAGGATAAGTCCGACCAACCAGGTTCCTCGTATTTATTTTCCACTGAGGACAGTGTCCCGACTAAGTGTGGGGTGGCGGTATCGCATGCTATACTTCTTTGTTTGCACCTATGTTTGTTTACTTTGTTATTTTAGTCCATTTTTTTTCGTTTTTTTTTCGTTTGGCATTTTTTTAAAGATTTTTTAGGAGTCAAAACTTTTCTAGCTTCGCATGAAATTATTTTGATAGGCAGCATGAGATTATAACAAGAGTATGTGTTACAATTGTGACTATTGAGACGTTTAGGCTCTAGTTGTGACTCATTATGTGATATTTTGTGGTTCAATTCCTTCACTTGTTGGGTCGAGAGTCTATATTACTTCCAATCAAGTCGACCATGTGCCTTGTGTGTGTGAGATTAATAGTATCTTCTATGTATGTGGCTGATGCTAGAACTTGCCTGGTATGTATGCAAAGCGAAAATAAGGAGTGTAGTTTAGGATATGATTTAGGCATTTCTTTGGCAACCTATATTTGTTTACCTTCAGTTTTACCTACCCATTGACATCATCCTCGTAAAACCCTTTTGAGCCTTTAGCCTATTTCTTTGACAACCCTGTATGTAAGCCTAATCCATTTCTTTCAAGACCACAATTTTGATCCAAATTCCTAAGTGCTTTAAAGAGAAAAAGTCATATGACAAACATAAAGAGGAAATTGGATAAGAATGATGCTTTAAATTGCAAAGGTGCTTGAATGTGTTATGAAATAAAGTGCTATCATAAAAGGAATGTTGTGAAAAGAAAAAAAAGGGAAAAGAAAGCTGAAAAGTAAGTTGTGCTTAAAAATGAAAAACAAAAGAGGAGAACAAGGGTGGTAGAAGAAAAAGGAAAGAAGAAAGGTTGAAAGAAAAAAAGTGTCAATGATACAATGTGATGTATTAAAGTGCTTAGGAACCTAGTCACTATTTCTGGCCAAAATAGCTGATCCTACCCGTCCCTTAGCCTACATTACAACCATCAAAAGACCTACTTGATCCTAATCTTAATATTCCGACATTTAGTAGAGTACTACATTAAGGGCAAGCTTATGGTCATTAGTTGCTACATATGAATTCTTTGTGAGAGTGAGAGCAAGGACACTTTGAGACCCATGTTTGAAAAATATGCTCTATTTGTGAGTGATTATGGGTACTATATTGTGAGACACACATGGTTGATGAGTTTTGGATAGTTGTATATGATTCTATGTACCTTAACGTTTGCATGCGAGTTGATCACCATCACGAGTCTATGCTTGAGGTTAAATTGTTTCTATTTATAATCGGAAAGCTACTCTTTGTTGATAGTTGTTGTGCTTGTCTTGAAAAATGTTTTGTGTTGTGGCTGTAAACACCCTAAGTTGATGTTAGAAGGACATGATATGTTGTTCGAGGACGAACAAAGCTCTAAGTGTGGGGTGTTGATGATAGGCGAATTTACGCGCCTATATCAATATATTTTGCCCATATTTTAGCCTAGTTTTGAGAACTAATTATCTATTTCATGCACTTTTAGTCCTTTTTCCTGTAAATGAGCTAACAAACATGATTAGGAAAGTTTCAGGTATAAATGATGCAAAATACAGCATTTTATGGCTTACTTGACGCAAAAGAAAGCTCACAAACGAAGTAGAAAGGAGCTGGACGCCTAAAGGACCAAATCTGCTGCATGGAAAATCTGTCCCGGGCTAAAACAGCATTTCTGAATACTTTGGGGACTGCATGGAAAATCTGTCCAGGACTAAAACAGCATTTTTGAAGACTTTGGGGACTTACAGACACAAAGCTGGATTTTTACAATGATACATTAACCTAGTACAATTGGGTTATGTATTTCATTAGTTTATTTGGATTAGGAGAATGTTACATTAACCTAGTACAAATGGGTTAAGTATTTCCTTAGTTTAGTAGGATTTGGTTATTTATTTCATTAGCATAGTAGGAGTAGGATAGGAGTATTATAAATACCCTATCATGCTAGAGATTTTAATCAAGTCCTCCCTTAGTGGAGGCAACTCCTCCCTTAATTCAAGAAATTCATTCTTAAACTATTAATTTTCTTCCATCTCTCTCATCTTCCACCACAAACACTTCTAATTTATTCTTCTATTCTTAAATTCCACAACAAGAGAATCGTTACTTGCTACGGAATCACCAAAACCACACGCCAAACACCTACTATTTACGCCATCCACCATGCAAAACGTGATATCCTTCGCATTCATGGGTAACTAAATCTCTTAGTTGGGGTTATGGAAGCCGAATGAGTTACTATCTATTGCTATGAGCTTGTGAGTTCAAGACACGTATATTGCTTATATCATTATTCTCTTCATCTTAAATCTACATTCTTTGCGGTTTCAAACACAAGAACACGCCATTCTAACATCTAACCTGTTCGAGAGAAAGGTTACTTGTCTAGAAAAGAAGACGCATAGACTAACGCCAGTCTAACATTTAACTTGTTCGAGAGAAAGGTTATTTGTCTGGAAAAGAGATAATGTCAAGGTAGTAGGACACCCTTTCCTATTAAAAAGCTAGTGCCGTAACTGGACTAACCTCTTGGAGAATTTGTACCGCTAGACACACTTTAAGCTCGAGAGAGTTAAAGTGAAATAGTCCTTGTTTAGGTCGAGAGACGCTTGGATTTACCATCGACTACAATTCTCTATAAGCAATTGCATGTCAAGACTCTACACACTCATAGCCAATAGAGACGTATACCTCTGAAGGTGGACATAACCCCAACGCTTCAATTCTCATTGTTTACAACCAACGTGACAATCTTTCTCTTTTTACTTTATTATTTTCAGCTTTTACTTCATTACTTTGGTTACTTATTACAATCCCCCCTTCTTACGAGACTTGCACCAAAAGTCTATTAATTTTGCTTACTTGTTGACCAAGCTATTTCCTGTGGGATCGATACCCAACCCAGGTTGGGTTCTATATTTGCTAACGACCGCTTTACACTCCCACGTGAGCTGTAGATTGAGCGTTATCAATTGTCAACCAACAAAGTTAAAAATAATGAACGATATAAAAATAGAAGAAGTGATGCTAGGTTTGTAAGGAAAAATCAACAATATACTTTTTGAAGACTCTAGTTCATTTTGGTGTGACAATGTCAAGAAAGATGAAAATTTTAGAATAGAGAGTCTTAGGCTTCATTCTAACTATTTTTTTTCATTGTGCTTAGTTGATATGAAAGAAATCAAAATAACCGGGCAAATGGAGAATTTTAGAGATAAGGGACAAAACTCCTGATACAACCCATCTCTAAATACAATATAGAGACTAGACTAGTATATACGAGGAAGAATAGTAATACTATGAATGCCACAAGCTCACCCTACATCTTCGAACCATAGCTACTCTGCACGACACACACAACAACGGCGAGAACCCGTAGTATGATCTAAAAGATTCAAAAGTTTAGTATGAGTACCAAAATTGTGGTACTTAGTAGACACCTACCACCTGAGCTCCAAGATAATGAAAATATAAATAACATCCAAGTAGGAATATAAACTACACCCAAATATATAGGAAGCTAACATAACAAGACTAAGGAGGCAATAAGGAAAAACTATCCTATTCTATCCATACCCAGGCCCCTAAGCACTATATATATCACTAGTTAATATACGAATAATGACAAAAGAAGGATATACAATAGTTTACATGGCCAAGGAATGGATATACAACATGAATAAATGAAGGGTGAGAGATATATATAGTAATACCACCTCTCTCTCTATGTATATATATATATATATTTGTAGATACATATATACGAATGAGGCTAACTTAATGGTACAACCTAAAGTAGTCCTACTAGCATCTTAAGGCCTCCTAAGCATAGTAGGAACTAGTGTTAGCATAATTAGGTTCTAAAACCATAATGCCTAATTAGGGATAATCATGCATAATAAGATAATCATAAGATAAAGGAATCAGAATCGTACCTTGAATCTTAATACCATCCTAATAACCAACCTTTCATGAACCAACCATAACAACAATAAGAATATAAAGTAATCGGCTATCCCAGAGAAACAATACCTAAAACGGGTCCCAAAAACCTGAAGGTCCAATCAGCACATAACACACCATAAGCAATATTCATCACTTATACCTATACGACCCCTTATAAGGATGATAAATATAGGTGCATATTGGTGATAGGAAATGTGGATGCAAGGACGAATGCAAGTGAATCTATAATACCATAACCTTTCCAAGTACAATTAAGTAACCTAGTGAATACACCTCCTCCATCTCGACGGCTCGCCAAGGCAGGACCTACGACGACCTCTCTTCTTCGGTACACTGGCTCTTAGATGATGAGGACCCTAGGGGCTTCTGGAGTACCCATATACACCGACCTGGTCCTAATCTAAGATTTCCAATGATCATCATTATCCTCACTCTTATCTATATAGTACTAGAGATAAATATATAAATATATATAAAAGCACAGACTTGAACAGAGGCTAAAAGAGTCTGTAAATCTATAAATCCATTGCTTAGGGAAATTCCAAGGCTAAGTCATCATATACGTATGGAAGGGGTTGGAATCTCTCTCGATCAAAGTAAATAGTAATGGTAAAACCATGGACAAAATTCTATCTTGGTCAAATGTCTAAGACATTGTTTTTAGTCTCAAAAGCCTATAAATCATTAATTAAGGTGGCACGATTTCCACTATATAAAAAAATCCATTTAAAGTGAAAAGTGAGATTGAATCCCTTTTTAGGTAAACAGTAGTAAAATCATATTTTTTGTTGAAATCATACCATTTACTGTTTTAGTGCGCATGAATGTACCGAATCTATGCATTCAATCACTAGTATCCAAACAATACAATTATATGCATCTAAATGTCAATAAACTAAACCACACCCTTTACAAAGGTAAATCACTAGCTCGAAATCTATCTAATATCATAATCATGACCTTGTTCCTAATAATACATAACTGACATAGTCATTTCATAATTCAGAAAACTATCATAATCCACCAAGTAAATAAGTAAAACCTATACTAAAGGGTTATTAACCTTAACTATGTCCTAACATACTAGCAGCCTTGGGTAATAGGATTCTAGAAGCATAATAAATATTTCACCTTATGGGTCGATTCTCCCATCAAATCCCCGAGCTTAAAATTTAGGCTTAGTCATGATGTTCTACCTTTAATAAGATCGTACCAACCGATCTAACATGCAACATATATAATACACTATCACATGAAGAAGAGTATATGGAATCCTACCTCTATGTTGAACCATAAATTCTTGAATCACCCATCAATCATCCATATTTACTCCACCATCCTGAATTACCGCTATACTACATAAATAGTAATCTACACGTCATTATGAGAAAAATGAGATCCATATTACTATATCATACTATATCAACGATCGGGTCAAAGTTTGAGTCAAGAATGGGCTCGAGAGGCGTGCAAATAGAATCTAAAATTGAATTCATCATGAGGTCCTCGAAGGATAAGGAATATGTGGTCAAAAGTTGAGCACAAATAGAGCAATTGAGTCTTAAATCAACCCTCAAAGTTTAGAAATTTCAAGCTCTAATTCATAGAATATACCCTGAATTAGGATAGAAATTGAAGGGAAAATTAATGGGAAATGACCAAGGAGTGATAGGCTAGCTTACCTTAGCTCCAATAAATGATTTCCTATTTTTCATCTCTTTGAGTTCTCAACTTGGTAAGGAAATAGTGGAAAATTGGTTGGATAAAATGGGATAAAAGGCCACCGCATACAGCTTAAGAGGTTAATCTGTTGCTTAAGTGACAACCGCTTATGTGACAGTCGCTTAAGTTTTTCCATGATGCTTAAGCGATCTAGCACAGCTTGCGGGTATCACTTAAGAGACTCCCAGGATGCTTAAGCAATGTTCACTTAAGTGAACATGGATCGCTTAAGAGGCCCTTGACCAAATGGTCAAGGTTTCTTGAGAGACACTATGCCGCACAAGCACAGGCCGCTTCAACTGTCATATGATCTCTTAAGGGTTGCATTAGTAACTTGATGCACCAAATTTTCCTTAGTCAAAAATGGAATTCGATCGGGTGCTCATGCTTCATTCGGAACCAAGTGTTCTCAAATGAACTATGCAACCATACAAAAATTGTTGTTCCAAACTCATGGAACCATCAAAACTATCATCCCTGATCCTTTTGGCTAAATGTGGGGCCCACACTGATTTTTTCATTTTTCACATTACCTGCATAATAGTCCAAACTGAGACTGGAAGCCTCGGGACCTAAAATAAAGGTCTCTCTAGAGTTAAATTAATTTTCCAGAGCTAATGACGCAATCCAAATTCTCATTTGAGGTCTTATACTAAGAGTTTTGGTCTGATACCAAATCCTAAATAGCAAAATCTCCAAAAATAGGAAATGAGCCTCAAATCCAAATAAACTATCCGATAACTCAATTGATAGTTTTAACAGGTCATAAATGACCTATAGTTGATGTTGGAAGGCTTGAATTACCTAAAATGAACGTAAATCGAGAAAATAACCAAGAGGGTCATCATTATATCCACTACTAAAAGTCTTTCATCCATAAAAGTCAAATGGATATAAAAAGCATGAAAACTAGAAGAAAGAAGGTACTGGGAACTCATTCTCCGAGAAAGACTCCCCAAATAACCTTTATTAAGAGACAACACTTCAAAGGGATTTTTCTATATGTAACCATTTTTAAACCATCTTCCTGTCTTCCCTTATTAAACAATCAACCCTCAATCTCAACCACCAATCGTCCTCCAACGGAATTGAGAAAGGTTGATGCACGTAAATCCTAACCATGACATACTGATACCACACTGATACTAGCACAACCTAGCAAAACTCATCAAAGCCTAAGAAAAGCCAAGGCATGACTTATGCAACCAAGCCGAACACCCAAATATACCATTGTCTTGCCTTTCTAAACCTGATATCTCCTCTAAACCAAGAGGAACATCACTCGAGTCCTATCCAAGCAAGACTATAACAGTAACCTCGATTATATAGAGCTACCTAAAGCAAAAAATAGAGACAACACAGGTAAGAAATATACGCAAATGCAAAAAAAGGTCCGAATGACCCTCAAAATTGATATGTAGGAGTCTGAAGCACAAAAACTCACTATGGAATAATCCTCACCAAGATATCCCACAAATTGAGGATTAAGTCATGCTGAATAAAACTCGGGAATACTACTTCTTCTCAGGGGATCATCCAAAATCCTATTGATAATCAACCTGAGGTCTATGCTAATGGAATAAACACTATGCCAACGGACTATAATTTGAACACCTATCAACAACATTCATCTAGACTAAAAAAAATTGAATTGGTAAACATGGAGTAGGCTTAGCCAGCCTATGAAAGAAGTCCCAACTGAGATAAATTTTAAAATGATGGACGAACTCAATTTCTACAACTTTTAGCTGAAATTTCAATACTAAGGTTGAATTGCCCTATCTAAACTACCTAACCAATCTTGTAGGTGGGTAGAATCCATACTCCAAATCCGACATAACCTCCTAATTGCCATTCCAAGGCATCAAATCTGAAACTAAGTCACCAAGTCTAATGTAAGGCCAAATACCAAACCGACCTTAGTATCTAAACCCAACATAACCTTATTAGATTATGCCAGAGCCGAAACAAAAATGCAGCCAAAGGAAAAAATCATAATGGACGGTAAATCAAATCATCAATAGGAGGCAAATCCAACAAATTTGAAAGTAGATTCCAAGACCTGTCAACGTCAATATCACGGCCACCACGAGTGACGAACTAGACAAATTAGAAGAATGGACCCAAATAAGTCATCCTCAAAACTGGGATACATAACCTAATCACTAATAGTAGAACCATAATAGAACCATGAAAGGTTAACTACCTTCACTGCCATAATTAACTCTACAATCAATGTAGCATTCCTAACAAAAAAAGGGAAAATGACCAACCTAATTTCACTACAAGAGAGAAATCATCAAACCTAGCTAACGGTCTACCAAAAAATAAGAACCGCGAGAAAGAGAATTCTAACTAGACAATGCTAGTTTAGTCATCTACTGTACGAGGATTGATAAACATCAAACAATGACAATAATAACAATAGTGATATAATCAATAATATAAGGAGCAGGTGGTTTAAAAATAAAAATCAATAGCAAATACTAATACCAGTCCAAAAGAAGGAAAATATGCCAAGGTAAATTGGACTCAAACCCAAATAGTACACCCCCAGGGAAATATCACACTAATCCACTCTATCCAGTACTAAGTCAAATTATCTACAGAGATAGTCATGTAATCATAAACTCTATACCCATTCATATAACAATCAATATAAACCATATAAGCCATACAATTTTTGATAGATATTAAAACCAAATACCCACAAATGAAAGTGGTAAAGGCAGGAAATAAAAGAACATCTATCACGAGGGAATTTGAGGTCACACGACTTAAGAATTTGAGTGGGTCAAAATTTGGACTGAGCATCTAAATCGCCAACTGAGGCACTAAGCACTCTTTCTCTAACTAATGGTGCCTCAACACTATGAGACTAATCTGGATGAGATAAAGCACTAATAATCTCGCATTAAGGACACTCTTTCGACCAGTGACCAATCTCTCTACTATCGTAGCACACCCCTAAAGCCCTAAAATGGCGAGAAACATCAGATGACACAAAGTAGATGACCAATTAATATCGAGGGCACCCCTACTAAAATAACCATCCTTCCCGCATTTATAACACATCTCAAAGTACTTTGTTGGTGAGGAATATATGATAACTTTATTAGAGCAACCAAATCACATTTGGGCACTCTTTATACCAATTAACAATCTCATCACAACTATGATAAGCTCCCCAAATACCCTGAGGTACTGTCCCTCCTAATCCAAAATAGCCTCCATGGCGTAAAGACCCATACCAAATACTCTTCAAGGTCAGATAAGAACTTCGATCACTGTAACCACCACAACTAAACTAAAAGAACCCATAGTCGGAGATGCTACTTTTATTGAACTGATAGGTTACAAATAAAGTTGGCCTCTATTGAGAGAATCCTCCCTCCCAAATGAAATACCAATAGAACTAAATTAATGGGATGGTCTCTTACCACCTCCTATATAAGTCTCAATACATGATCTCTCTATGGCCCTCACATGGTTGGTAACTTGATAGAAGGAAGAACTAATTTCTATCAAAATGCTCCAATGCCAAATAGAGCGACAATGATAATCCTTTAATAAATCAACACACCATTGCATGCTCTGAAGGATATAATATAGTAATATGCTTGACCAATTCAAGAAACCCAATCTTGTACTCAAAAATCAATAAAGAACCTTGCTGAGCATAAAGAAACCCAACTCTGGCCTAAGAACTACTCGATGAACCAATTGTCATCCCTGGCTGTGAGGTATCCTCAAAAAGACTTGGGATCCACAATGCTAAATCTCAAAAGAAAGATGTAGTTGTGGACTATACCAAAGCCAAGGCTTAACCAAAATCCTCTGCCTGACACTGAAGATCTTTGACATCCGTTGTTGACTCCTTGGTTTGACACTAGACTAAAGCTCTAAAAATGCATGCTGAAGTCATATCCTCCTTTATAGACAACCTCACATCATCCATCTAGGACAAAATAGAGTTAAAGAATATTCTTGTGGCTCATAAAAATATGAACAAACGAGAATAAGTCAAAAACAAAACTTCTTAAGCATGCCCTATAGCCTCCCAAAGATGGGTTACTAATGTCTCCACACGAATCCGTATGACTCTACCAGATACTTAGATCTTGTACAATACATTGGTAAGTCTATGCTATTATACCAATTTGTCATGACCCAATTTCATAGGTCATGATGGCACCTACATTAACCCACCAGTAAGTAAGCCAATTGTTAGTTTGAAACAACTAATAACAAACTACTAAGAGAAATAAAGAAAGAATATAGAAGAAATGTAGTGAAAGACTTTAATACATTAGATAGTCCCAAAAACTGGTAGAATAAGTACAAGAGCTTCAAACATAGTTAGACTACAAAATGAATTACTAAATGAGTATACCGATGGAACCCATATCTTAAATTAAAATACAGACTAATATAGTACATATAAGGTAGAATAGTAATACTCCTAATGTCAGGAGCTTACCCTACATCTCTAAACCATAGCTACTCCGCATAACACACATAGCAATAGAGACAACCCATACTTCTACAGGTTGTAGAAGTGTAGTATGAGTACCAAACATATGGTACTCAGTAGGCAACTTCCAACTAAGCCAAATATAAAAATAAAATTAACATACAAGCAGGAATGCAAACTACAGCCAAATATCTGTGAAGCTAACATAACAAGACTAAGGAGGCAAAAATGATAAACTATCCTATTCTATCCATACTCATTAACCTAAGCACTATATCGTACATCACTAGCCAATACATGAATAAAGTGTAGAAGATGGATATATAATAGTAGATAAGGCCAAGAAATAGAAAGACAACAAGTATGAATAAAGAGAGAGAGATATACAGTAATACCATCACTACACACACACACACATATATATACACACAAATGAGGCTAACTCAAACGTATAACCTAAAGTAGAATCCTAACCATAGTAGGAACTAGTAAAAATATAATTAGGGTCTAAAACCACAATGCCTAACCATGGAATAATCATGTGTGATAAAATAAACGTAAAATAAATGAATTAGAATCGTACCTCAAATCTTAATACAAGTACAATAATTAATCTATCATGAACTACCCAAAATAACAATAATAATATAAAGTATCCATCTAACCTGGACAAATAATACCTCTACAGGGCCCCATAACCTGGAAGGTCCAAATAGCACACAAAACACAGTAAGCAATACTCCTCACTTATACCTATGCAACCCTCTATAAGGCTGATAGATATAGGCACATACTGGTGATAGGCAATGCACATGCAAGGATGAATGCAAGTAAATTTGTAATACCATAACCAATCCAAGTACCATAAAGTAACCTAGTATATATACCTTCTCCAGCTCGACGTCTTACAAAGGTAGGACCTACAGAACCTCTCTTATCTTATATGATGGCTCATAGTAAAGGGTCCCCTAGGGGAGTCAGAAGTACCCGTATACACCGACCTAGTTTGGATCAAGGATTTCCAATAATCATCATCATCATTACTTTACTCTGCTAGTATAAGAAATAAAAATATAAATATATATAAAAGCATGAACTCAAACCATGGCTAAAACAGTCTATAAATCAGTAAATTTATTACCCAGGGGAAATTTTGAGGCTAATTCATCATAAAAGTGTGGAAAGGATCGAGATCTCTCTCGACCAAAGTAAATAGGAGTGGTAAAACCATGGACCAAATTCTATCTCAGTCAAATGTCTAAAAAATCATTTATAGTCTCAAAAGCCCATAAATCATTCATTAAGGTAGTATGATTTCCGTTGTATAAAAGAATCCATTTTAAAGTGAAAAGTGGGGATTGAATCCCTTTTTAGGAAAATAGTAGTAAAACCATATTATTTGTTGGAATCATAACATTTACTATTTTAGTGAGCATGAATGTACCAAATCTATGCATATCATTCCCAGTATTTAAACAATACCATTATAAGCATCTAAACTTCAGTCAACTAAACCATGCATTTTACAAGGGTAAATCACTCACCCAAAATCCAATTAATATCGTAATCATAGCCTTAGGCCCAAAATATGTAACCGACATAATCATTGCATAATCCAAGAAACCACCATAATCTACCAAGTAAAGTACTAAACCTTATACTAAAGGGTTATTAACCTCAACTATGCCCTAACTATAACACTCCAAATTTGGTACCCGAAATGCTACATGGTGCTCATGACCCCGAAGGACTAAAAGTTAACCCATGACTGATATCTGTATCTGAACACTGTATAATATACTGTATAAATATGAAAATAAAGGCTATAAGGCCATAAGGTTCAAAACTAATAAATAATCTCTGAATGATATGGTATCACAAGACCAAAATAACACTTAAAATAAACTATCTAAACATGGTAGTCTGAAAAGCCCCTAACTGACTTAACTATTTGAATAAGGAGTTGATGGGACATGTCCCTAACTAACTTCAACTACTGAAATAAATTAATTAATGAGACAATAAAGTAATGGTCATGTCCTCGAAGGATGAGGACTCACTGCTAATTCTGAAGTTGCATGGTTCTCGTATTTTTGATGACTTAAAATGTATTAACTCATAATTATACTTGACTCAACCCATATGACAAATGATCCTGGTGGGGGAGAATATAAACACCCTAGTTTTGACCCTTGGAAAATTCTGAATTTGGAGCTCTATAGACATCATATAACTTGTGCTTACTTGTCGTATGATGTAGATACGATTTGGTGTCCTTGGTCATATAATACTCAGTATGGTTTTGGTTAGTTTCTATCCAAAGTACAAATGCACATCATACTAGCCGTAAGTTAGGGTATGAGAAGTGTAGTTTCAAAATTGTATGATGTCCTATGTCTAGTCTAGATGATTCTGCCTAGGGTATAGTTCTAGGGTACCAATCATATGATTAGATACAATTTAGGCCATGAACTTATATATTGGATAGAATTGGAGTCTAATATTATGTCAAGGGTACGACTGGTGTGTACCACTCGTATGATTGGTGTACGAGTTGGGGGGGTTCATACCCTCCTACGCATATTTTTTATCTTTTAAGCTAAGGACATTTTAGACATTTCCCACCCTGAAATCCTTAATACCTTATGTCTTAAAAAAATTGTAGCCTCTCATAACACACTTTGAAGGATCAAAACACTCCAAACACTCTCTTGAATATTAGACTAGGGTATCTACAAAGTGTTTATCTAGAGGCTCAAGAGCCAAGTTCTTTCTGTGACTCTTTGTGAATAAGGCATGTGACTCTTCCCTCATTGCTAGTTCATGAAAATTATGTATTTGAAAATTTGTTTATGATTCATTAATGGTGGTTTTGAAAACTAATATTGTAGGTTTCATTAAATATTGTTGTGTATTGTTTACTCTTGGTTTTAATTGTGTCTATACATGTTTTAAGGATGGTTTTGCATATGTGGGTTCTTGTTAATTCTGGTTTAACAATTGGGTAATGGTTCACCCTAAACTTGATGGTTTTTACTTTGGTTTTTGTCCTGGTAACGGTATGCCCTCAAAGTGTGTGTGAAATTCCTAAGAGAATAAACTAGTGACATGTTAAATGGTGTTTTGTACTAAGGCATTGGCCTAATGAATATGAATGTTTGGTAAATGGTTTTGTGAAGGCCTTGTTTATTAGGTAATAATTTAAATGGTAACCTTGGTGATTTAATAGGCTAAAAGGATTGGTGTCCCTAAACATTAAATTTATTTATGTCTTTATTAGTTAATAGGTTTGAGTCCCTGAAATTCAAATTGAATTAGGGTCTTTGTTAGACAATGGGTTCAATTCCCAAAATCAAATGAATGATTGGTTGATTGATAATGGTAATGGCATATTGTATGCTTGAAAGTGGTGTTGGTATCACGAAGTGCCAAACTTATTGGCTTAATGGTGGTGTATGTGAAATGACTTTTTTAAATTGGGCTTTAAAGAGGGATATATAGTCGGTCCGTAAAAGTGGAGTCCGAAGGACTAACACTGGAAACCGCACTAGCCGATGTGGGTATCTCTATTAAATATATGTGCTGAATTGGTTATGTGCATTGGATGATTGGTTCTAAACTGTTGCCATTATTTTATTTTTATCCTTGAGTTACATGCTAGAGCTCCAACCGCTAGACGCCCTCGAACGCTATATGCCCATGTGATACAGGGGCTGTTCATACTATCACACCTCTTACACAGTGACTTGGATTAGTGGACATCTCGTCTTGACTTTAAGTGGAGATTTCTTCTGAAGGCTCTATTTCTTTCTTTGAGCTTTTTTTTTTTATCATTATTGGTTTAGACATGGGTATTGGTTTTGGCTATTGATGAGGGCATGTCCTGACTGGATATTCTTGTTTTATTTTAGAGGGCTTTGTATGGACAAACTGTGGACTTGGATATTTATGGATTGGTTATAGGTTTGATTATTGTTTTGTGGTTTGTTTATTAATTGGGTTGAGTATTGAGGGCGATCTACGATTCTTGTAGGACTTGGGATGCCCATAAAGATAAGTCCCTGGTTCGGGTCAGGATAGGGACATGCCCCTAACCATAGCCAAACCCAAAACCACTGAAATAACAAAAATGAAAAGAAGTCCATAATATGAAATTAGGTCTTCCGGAGTAATGAAGCTCACCACTTCAATCCGACTCAAAAGTTGTCCCTAAATCCAAGTCTCTAAGAAAGAGGAATGGTAGTATGGCCGGTTCCTGGATTGCATGGGGATACAGCACCCGAATACGGTTAGTGGAGTGAACGCTAGCTTGTAAATCAGGGATAAAGATAAAATAATGCCATCATTAAAAACCAAATCAAATAACCATATGCAATCGCATATATATATGTATATATATCATATCGGGATAGGGAACAAGGTTTAGCATGAATTTAAAACCTTAACCTGGGTTGTGTAGCTTGACGCCCAAAGCCCACCCATGGGCTATATGGGTTAAGATGCCCCACTAAAACGGCCCCAGTGCATGTTAGCCACATGATCAGAGAAAATATCCTGAGATGACTAGTACATCCCAAATATATAAAGTGTGACATCATACACACGTTCACCAAGACCACCCTCACATCGGTAAACATGAGTTTCTAATGTTGATTCCCCTGGGACCTCCACCTTCCAAGACATTGCTACTCAACCCCCTTTAAGCCCATATAAAATCTTCTACACATTCCCAACCATTTACAAAGGAGTCTTTAATTAGGCATTAACCATTGGTATCGTCACACCAAAATTAGAGCTTGCAAGTCTATTATCGTATGCCATGTAAACTATTTCAGTCAAATTAGATTCCACCGTTTCGAATTAAATCAAACCCATTTATAATCAAACCATAACAGCCAAGGCCTTTCCATAACCTTATGAATCCAACCAAAAACAATTAATGTTTCTTTAACCATTTATGCAATGCAAAGTTCCAAGAATAATCAAACTATGTGAAAAAATCATTCTCGTTGACAATATCACAAATAGTTAAGTGCATGCCATTATCAGATAAAAAATCATCAAATTTTGGTTTTAACCATGAACCCTCAAATAAATCACAACTCTCATGCACCCATATGTGGAAAACCATAATTAAAACATGAAAAAAAAATGATAATTAAATCACGAGGAACATTAATCAACCATGAACATCTAAAACCCCTAACCTTTATGATCACTCAAAGTTTGGAACACAATCCTTAAATATTGTATATGCTCCTCCTTATTCCTCAAGTACACAAGGATGTCATTGATGAACATAATCATAAGGAGTCTAAATAAGGTTTGAACATGCAGTTAATCAAATCCATAAATGTTGTTAGGACATTTGTCAACCCAAAAAATATCACTAGGAACTCATAATGACCATAGTGAGCCGTGAAGGTTGTCTTTATGATTTCCACAACCCGAATGCTCAATTAATGGTAACTAGACCTTAAGTCAATCTTAGAGAACACCACTGCTCCCTAAAGTTGATCAAATAAATCATCAATACGAGGTATAAGATATTTCTTCTTTACTGTCACCTTATTAAGATACCTGTAATCAATACACATATGCAAGGAACCATTCTTCTTCTTTATGAACAAGATAGGAGCACCCTATGATCACACACTGGGCATAATGAAACCGTTACCCAGAAGATCCTGAAGTTGGGAATTCAGTGTCTTAAGATTGACATGAGCCATATGGTTTGAGGACACAAAAATAGGATGGGTGCCCAGCTTAAGATCGATCACAAAATCAATATCACACTCAAGAAGAAGACCAAAAATATTGGTAGGAAAAACATCAGGAAACTCGCGAACTATAGGAGCTGAGTCAAGAGAAGGACTCTCCACACTAACGTCATTGAGATAAGTAAGGTAAGACTCACAAACCCCCGATATAAGACTCCTATACAAAACATAAGAAATACTCTCTATCATCTTGCAGCTAGAAGATCCCTGCCATATAAATAGGGGTATGTTAGGCATGGCTAAGTTAATGATCTTGGTAAAATAACCCAAGATCGTATGATAGAGGGATAACCTGTCTATGTATAGAACCAATTAAAAATCCACTGTATCTAATACAGTAAGATTGGTCTGTGTATCAAACTCTCAAACAATCACAACAAATGATCTATAAATCTAATCCACTTCAAAAGAATCACCCACGAGAGTAGAGATAAACATAACAACACAGGTAAAGAATCCTAACACAATTCTAATTGTGGCACATAATAAGCAGAGATCTAAGCAAAAGTGGGTTGATGGCATATTGAAATCATACCTATAATAACAGCATCCAAAGACTATACCTCCGGTCTACCAGTTACAACATATAAATGACCTCATCTGCCACCTAGCTAGGTATCTGACGAATCTTCTTCTTGACTGAGGACATTCATGAGCACCCTAGAGACCACCCCGATGACTCTATATACCATCTCTAGATAGAGTGATACTGCCCTAATTGGTAGAATACATTAAGTTTCAAATACAATTTCTCAGTGATAGGGACACACTAGAGAAATGGTTGAAGGCCCTACAATCATAACATACCCATGGCACAACATTGTATCTACAAAAAGAAGCTAACCCATAATAGCCACCCCGACTAGAAGACCCAAAATATGAACTCTCAAAGACTAACCACTACTCTGGATAGGATAATCACTGTAGCTAGAATAACCTTCATCATCAATCTGAAGTGAGAGATAAATGATCCTACTAAACTGACTATAATACTGATAAGACTAGCGTGAAGGGTACCTACACTGAGAACCACTGTGTTTGAACTATGAGTCGACATGGCTCCTAATGAAACTACCCTAATAACGTGTCCTCTTATTACTATCCTCTTGGGCCCTCACAATGCATCTCCTATATAATCTAAGAATGATAAACCTTAATAAAAACGTACCAAAAACAACTAAACTCTAAGTAGCTATGCAAAGAGGAACTTTCAATCCTCGAACGAAACACCAAATCTGTTCACACTCGATTGGTAAGATAGATGTAGCATGCCTGACCAACTTATAAAACTGAGCCTTAGACTCTAGAAAAGTTAGGGAACACTACTCTAACCTCGAGAACTAGTATCTCAAATAATCTCTAAGGCTATGATGCAGATACTTCTCCAAAAAGACCTCGGAGAACTGGGTCCATGTAAATGAGAGAGATATAGTTAGCCTGGAATTAAGATAACCTCTCCACCAATTTCAAGCTGCCAAATCCAACTGAAAATTAATGCAGTCAACACCATGAGTCTCCACTAATCCTAAATTATGAAGCCTAATCTCACAAGCAATAAAAAAACTCATATGCATCCTCGCCCGATGCCCCTAAAACCCTTAGCTAAGTTAATCTCAAGAATCTACCCAATATCTTTTTCTCCTCGACAGACATAGCAGTCTATAAAACTATTTAATGAGAAAATACCAATATTGAAGGGATCTTAACTCTTGGAGCCATAGCTACAGGTTGTGTCCCTCCTTCAGTACCACTCTGATCTATCAACTAAGCTAAATAATAGTGAACCACTAACCAAACCCAAAAGCTGAAATAATGCATCTTTGAGCAGCAAGGAAGAAATAAATTTGATGGATCCTAAGCTACCCCTTAGCCTACCACTATCTAGGGTGGAGCAATCTCTGGTGTGAGTGCAGGGATAGGGTCTGGTGAAGGCTGTCTATACTGATCTCGAGTTAGGCCTGTATCTCTTACCTAACCCGAATGTCTAGGTCGACCACATCCTCTGGTAGGATCCCTAGTTATGGACTCGAGGTCCTCATCTCTAATATAAGCAGCATGTGTCCTAGCCATCAATGAAAGAGTGAAACAAAATAAAATTAGAAACCAACACAGACTCCTAGCATGAAGTGAGTGAATGAATTGAAGATCTCCTAAGAATGTCTTATAGCCCCCCAAAGATAGAAAAAAAGTCATTATTCTTATTTGTGGGACTCTACCAAACACTTGATCTTGTATAAACACTACTAGTGAACCTAGGCTCTAATACCAATTTTTCACAACCCAATTTCCAAGTCATTATGGCACCTACTTTATCCATCGATAAATAAGCCAAACAGTAGCTCGAAACTATAAGTGATCGGATATTTGGTCAAAAATGGCAGAAATGCTAAAAATATGCACATAAATAATTTACAAATAAAAAATCATAAGAACAATAACATAATATAAGACAAATAAAGAGGAGTAATATCATCCCACGACTTAGTAAGGCCGGTACAAGAGCCTCTAATTTTAAAAAAAATATGAGTACTATAAAAGTCAATATACCACCAATAAAAAAAAGAAAGACTATCCAATAACAGTAGATGGGCAAAAGGTCAACCCTAGCACTGAGAGCTCACTCTATCTCAAAACTTGAACAAGCATAATCACGGGGTCAACAACAGTAGATGGTACTCAGATCTGCGCTAATAAGGCATAGATGTGTAGTATGAGTACCAAAGTAAGTCTAACCTACCTAGATGACAAAAAAGGCTCGATAAAGTCGGCTAGATCATCAATATCCCCATCCGAGAAGATTTTACCCGATGCCACGCTATTAAAATAGTAATATATGCATTAATATGACAAAAATGATACCTATAATGCATTTTTATGCTTTGGGTCTAAAATCAAGTCAAAGTCCTATATTGGGGCCTTTACGAAATCACACTTTTGAAATCGTCAACGCAACCTACTATGCTCAAGTTTTATTTAGTCTAAAGAATTGGTAAATTCCTAGCTCAAATTATACTAAAATCAACCCACCAAGAATTAGGGATTTATGACTAATATTGGGGAATTAAACCAAGAATTAATCAAAATATACAAGGATTTTGATGAGTAAATACCATGCTAGCAAACACCTCATGATATCAAATGATTTTCACCCAATTTCCCATACTCTTTAATGGTTTTAGCTCTTGTGACTTGTGAGAAAATGAGAGAAAATTGGGAAAGAAATGGGATTTAATGACCTCTCAGGTCCCGCTTAAGAGGTCACTTGGCAACTTAAGCAGTCACCTCTAAAGTGGTTATGTACCGCTAAAGCAGTACCTATTGGGTTTAACCCTTCCACTAAAGTCGCCAAGTTGCCACTTAAGCGGTCTCCAATTTAGCGGTCAGGCATATTCTTTAGCGACCTAAATAAGCAAGCCATGGTTGCTTAAGCAATCGGATAGATGCTAAAGAAGCCTATGCTAAAGTGACCGAAGGTACACTTTAGCGGATGCACCAGCTGAAACTTTTAAAAATTCTAAGTTTCCACCGCCCCCTTGATATTCATTTAAAATCCTGTGAACTCAAGCGAACTATGTTACCTTATAAAATTTGACATTTTGGACTAAATTGAGCCTTTAAAATTTCCATCCATGGTGGTTTTGATGAAATGTGGGGCTCACACCTATGGGTTATTTATCAAATTTTGACCAATAGCCCAAAATGTACAAAAGCCATGGGAACCAAACCAAAGGTCCCCCTAGCTCATTGTTATGGAGTTGATGGAATAGTCAGAATTAGCATACAAAGTCATTAAATTTAAGATAACGTCCGATAGCTAATCCTTACTATCAAAGACTTCAAAATAAAGAATTCACTCTAAAAACCAAATAAACTGCCTCGTAACTGAACTATCATCTCTAACAAGTCATAAATGTCTTAGGCCAGCTATAGGAAAGCTCTAAATAGTGAAAATTTGTAGAAATGTAGAACATAAACTGGAGGATCATTATTTTACTACAACCTAGAATTAGAGCACTAGATAACATTCAAAATATATCCATATGTACAATATTTTCTAAATGCAAAAGACTATAACCAAATAGGAAGAGAAGGATCAGCCTCAAACTCTAGAAAGCTCACCCCAACTCTGGATCAACAACAAGGCCCTAGGATAATGACAATGCAAGTGGCTCGTATTGGGAATCTCATCAGGAAAAAGATTAAGAAGTGAAGTATGAGTACCAAAGCAATGGATACTCGATAGACCTTAGCGATTGATTGAGCTTAATTATAGTAAAATCGTGAATATAATGCGAGTATTTAAGCTATGTCAATAGAAATTAGGGTAGAAATATAAATTTCTATTGAGCTATGCAAGGGAAATAACAGAAATAAATAAAAGAAATATAGGAAATAAAAACAAAATGGTAAGAAATACAAACTAACTATATCCTAACTAGGCGCCCATAATCCAAGGAGGAACATAGAGGAAGACAACTAACCCTATCAGTCCCCATAAGTCAGCAGGTGCATACAAAAAGCAACTAAAGTAGATATCATAAGTAACCATAGTCGAATAGATCTTAGTTAACCATATGATCACAATTCCATGATAAAACTATCCAAATGTGCAACGGACTAAAACTGAAACCAATAGGTAATAACGAAAGGCCATACGTCTAGTGGATAATAATGAGAGGCCATACGAAGGATTCAAAACACAAAATAGTATGTAATAATAAGAGGGGACAAAAATTATGTACAAAGATATCAGTACCACTGTTAATACTCATAGAATAATTGTAATCAACACAAGAACACCCCAATCATATCATAACCAAAGTCCGGACTCGAATCAAAACTCAGAGTAACCATACCATAACCATAAACTAGTGATCCCATAAATAGATTGCCTCAACTATAAAATTTATACCAAAACCCTACCATTATCAACGCAAGAGCAATGTAAGAACTGAAAGAGAATAGTAGAAATAAAGTTAATACCGGTCTCGAATCGGAACTGAAATGAACTTATGAAAAATGTAAGCATATCTAGCTAAATGGATGAACTCTAAGGTTTATAAGGTATTTTATAGACCACAAGGTCAATATTACAAATCTCGGGCAAGTAAGTCTGCTAATGAAAGGCAGGTCCTCAATTACTAAGTTAAGAAAGAATAATCCAGGTTAAATACTAATATACCCAGGTAAAAAAAGCAGAAATGGGCCAGAAGTCAAGTCTAGGTCAAACACAACCTAAGGTAATAGCCTAAAATCATAGTCAGAGGAATCAAAATAAGCCTAAAGAGTCTTCAAGACAAGTATACTAGTAAATAAGTGTAATCGGTCCTACTATAGGGTCCTGAGAATACAATTTAGGACAAAACAAATCCTAGCCTAGTATAAGGCTTCATAGTCCGATTTCAAGGTACAGATGGTACAAATATTATCCCTAAGGGATGATACTACACTATTCTATGATATAACGAGCCAAAATTTACAAAAATGAGGCACTAACCAGCTAAATAAGGCATAAAATAATACATAGAGAATCAGACTAAAATTAGCTACAAAAACTAGGTTAATAGCACAGTAATACCATAAATAAGCTTAATCTAAAGATATGATAATCTTATCCTACCGGGACACCATGAACACTTATCGAATTCTCCAAATCTAAGTTATCCCCTTCCAAGAGGCCTCCAAGTGCTGCCAAACTATTAAAATAATGATCCAGGATTTAAGACAAATAAAATAATACCTATATTGCATATAAACACTTTGGGTTAGAATTCAAAAATAAAATCCCTTGCTGGGCTCGCTTTTGAAATCATGAAATTAAAACCATCACTTCATCCCACACAGCTTAAGTATCAAAAGCCACTAAAATGAAGCCAATTTCAAGCTCAAATTAGTCCTGAACTAGCCCCAATAATAATCCTAAAATAACGATCTATAGTGGAGAATTACGCAAAATTAAATAGGGAAGATTATGAATTATGGTTAATATGGGGCCAAAATACATACTCTCCAGCTAAACCCAGCTCAATAGTATCATTACCCCACAAATACAGATCTCAAAGTGCCATTAATGGTGTTTGGAATATTGAAATAATAAAGGATAAACAAAGAAGAAATAATATATTTTGCCAAGGGTTTCTTCATTACGGTCATGAGGTCACTTTGTCGCGATTGTGGCACCCCACTTATGGGACCATCGCGATTATGGTAGCCTAACCACCTGATAGTGATGAACAAGATAGACCAACCCGAGGGCCTTCATTGAGATCATGAGCCCTCAAGCCTCATAATATCGGAGGTCTTCATCGTGGTTGTGATGAAGGAACTAGGTCTACATTAGGTTCTGATACACCAATAACTTTTAAAGTTGTAAATATTCTGACTCAGCCCTCGAGATTTATTCAGAATCTCATGAACATAAATGAACTATGCTATCCTACAAAATTTAACATTTTTGAGTAAATGGTGGCATCTAAATTTCAAAGGTCATTATGATAAAAAGTGGGGCCCACACCCCAAGGAACTATTTTTGCCAAATTCCACCCAATAGCCCAAAATGAGTTAGAATGCCTCGAGACCTAAACCAAAAATCCCCCTTGCCTAAAACAGGCATTCCGGAGCTGTTGAGACTGTCAGAAATAGTGTTCGAGTTCATTTGCACTAGGTTTTGGCTCGAGACCCACTACTTAACTTTAAAAGCTCCTAAAAATGGAAATAGATCTAAAATGAAATGAACTACCCGATAACCAAACTATTAGTCCCAAAAAGTCATAATTAACCTAGGGCTGCTATAGGAATGCTCTAACTACAGAAAATGCATAAAAATAATGGAAATTACCCAGAAGGTCATTAGAATAGCTACTACTAAAAGGAATTTTATTCATAAAAGAAAAAAAAGACTAAGAAGTACTTAAAGGCTTGAATAGGTTGGGATACAGGTCCACATATCATGCTTGGTCTTCCATGTAGCCTCCTCGACTGATCAGTGATACCAGTGAACCATAACTACATGAATGTCTTTGGAGAGCAACTGCCTGACATATTTGGCCATAATAAAAAAGGCTCCTCTACAAAATTCCAACCTCTCATCCAACTGAATCGAGTCCCACCAAAGCATGTGATATTTATTTTTGATATTTTTGCATCAAAGATACATAAAACACTAGGTGGATGCCTAAAATAGATGGAGACAATGCCAACACATATGATACCTCACTAACTATCTGTAGGATCACGATTGGTCTAATATACCTAGGATGAGCATGCCTTTCCTCCTAAATCTCGTCATGCCCTTTATGGGCGATACTCAAAAGAAGACCTGGTCACAAACTCTAAACCTTAAAAAATGAAGTGTACTGTCAGCATAACTTTTATGTCGGCTTTAAGCTTCCCATATCCTATCCTGAATCACCCAAACCCAGTCGAATGACTAATGAAGTGAATCTTACCACGAGACCTAACCTTAGAAGCCTTAACCAACCAACTAGATATCAATATAGCCTACTATACAATGCCTTAAATGGGGCCAGCTAAATTCTAGAATGAAAGCTATTATTAAATGCAAACTCTACCAAAGCTAAAAATTATTCCCACTAACCTCTAAAATCCAAGATATAAGGGCGAAGTGTATGCTCCAAAAACAAAATAGTCTACTTCGACTGTCTATTAATCTATGGATAAAATGTGGCTCTAAAATAAACTTAGGTACCTAACTCCTCCTGAAATTTCCTCTAGAATCTAGAAGTAAACTAAGAACCTCAATATGAAATGATATACAAAGGTGCCTCATGAAGGCAAACAACTTCTCAAATATACGCATGGGCCAACCTCTTTGCACTATAGGAGATCTTAATAAGGAAAAATGAGAAGATTTGGTTAATTAATCCATAATGAATGAAATATTATACAAATAGCAACAAGTGCAAGGCAAACCCCCTATGAAATTCATAGTAACCCACTCATACTTTAACTCTAGTATAGGCAGCCTCCAAAGCAATCCACCAGGTCTCTAATGCTCGACCTTTACCTGCGAACAACAAAGGCACCAAGCCTTAAAACTTGCTCTATCTCTATAGATAACAATACACTAGTAATGCTGCATCAAATTAATGTAGATCTTAGTTGTCCCTGGTTGAATAGAATACCTTGAGCAATGAGCCTCACAAAGAATCAACTGAATTTAATCTTTAACCTTCAGAACACAATTACGACCATCAAATCTCATAACACTCCTAGAATCTAAGGTAGATCATTTGGACTCACTTTTCAACAACTACCCTCAAATACTATAAAGACTACTATCCTTAAACGGGTGGCTTTGAATATACTCCAATAGGGTAAAATTGGCCTCAATAGTAGAAAAAATCCACTTAGAGTAAGAAATATCAAGATAAACCATCAAATTAAATAAGTACAGGATATCCATAGGCAATGACTGCTGCAAAACAAAAATAAAGGCCAAGCTACCCATACTTACTTCCTTAGAACACAAGATGTCTGCAACCATATTCACTTTGTCCAAATGACACAAAATATAGGCATCATAGTCTTTTATCAACTCAATCTATTTATGTTGCCTCAAATTAACCTATACCTAGTTTATATTAAACAGAAGGCTACAATTATCAGTGAAGATCTCACAACAAACCCCATATAGATAGTTCTTTCAAATTTAAGTGCAAACACTATCACTGCCAACTATAAATACTGAGTGGGGTAGTTGGACTCAAGCACCTTTACATGCCTCGATGCATATAAAATAATATGGACCCACTATATTAGAACACACCCTAAACCAACACCATAAGAATCACAATAGATGGTAAAACCCTTACCCTTAGTTGGAAGAGTCAAAATATGAGCTAAAGTGAGCTAGTCCTTGAGCTTAAGAAAACTAGCCTCACAAAATATGGTCCACTAAAATAGAACCCTTTTTTAATTTAACCTGATCATAGAGAATGCAACAGAGAAAATCTCTCGATAAACCACTTGTAGTATCCTACTAAACTAATAAAACTGCAAACCTTAATAGGAGATAAAAGTCTATCCAAACTGTGAATAGCCTCGATATTTGTTGGGTACACCACACTACCATCCTTAGTCACCAAATGACCAAAGATAGCTACAAACTCTAGCTAGAACTTGGACTTTAAGGATTCAACACATATCCTATGATCTCTTAAAGTATGGAACATAGTCATTAATAGTTCTTATACTCCCCTACTCCTTGAATACACCAAGTTGTCATAAATGAAAACTATCAACATGGAGGGTAAGTATGGCCTAATAATATAGTTCATCAAATCCATAAATGTTGATGGAGCATTATATATCCTTAAACACATCACCAGTAAATCATAATGACCATAACGGGTCCTAAAGGTTATCTTAGGGATGTCTATGACTGATCCTCAACTGATTGTAAATAGGCCTCAAATCAATATTAGTAATCACTATTGCACCCTGAATTTGTTCAAACAAATCATTAATATGATTCATATAATACTTAATATTTACTATTACCTTATTCCACTACCTGTAGTCGATACACATATACATACATATACACATACACATAGAGCCATTCTTTTTCTTCACAAATAGAATTGGAGAACACTGAGGCAACCCACTTAGTGTGGTGAAGATCTTTCTTAGAAAATCCTAAAGCTGAATATTTTGCTTCTTTAGCTCGATAGAAATAGGTCAGGTGCCCAACTCAATGTATAGATCAGCAGAAAGGCTAGGTTGGTCATTATGAAAAATATTTGAAAAAACATAGATAGTAGGAACAAATTCAAGTGAAGGACCCACCGTGCTAACATCCCAAACATAAGCATGAAATGACCCACAATCCCTTAATATTAGCCACTTAGCCTACATATGAGAAATAATCTCTTTAGGCATGAGGCTAAAAGAACGCTTTTGCATAACTAGAGGTATGCCAGGCATATCTATAATAATGGTATTAGAAAAGCAATCCAAGACTGCATGATAACGAGATAACCAATCCATGACTAGAATCATATTGAAATCCACTATATCCAGCACAACAAGATCAACTCGAATATCATACTCTTGAATAGTTAAAAAGCATGATCTATATACCCAATACACTACTAAGAAATCACCCATAGGGTTAGATATATGTAAAGGAATAAATAACAACTTCAAAGACAAACCCACTACAGCGCATAATAAGAAGAAACCTACAAAAATAGGGATCCAGTATTAGAAAAAGTAGAAGTTGGCTGACATCATACCTGTAATCACAATATTTGAAGACTTATCCTACAGTCTACTTGATATAATATGTGAATAGCCTTGTCTGCTATCGGACTGGATGTCTACCAAACCATATATCCTAACTCCTTAAGAACCATATCTTAAACTTTATGGATAATCTTTGACCTTACACATCACCTCTAATTGGTGGTGGCTCTGATCTAATCAGTTGTGCCATCAAAATTAAAGACTCAATCATCCCAAGTCGGCGAAACTCTTGAGCAAAGAGACTAAAACCCCAAAATCATAACATGACCCTGGTACTTTGCTCTGTCTAGAAGATAAGTCTTATCCGGAGTGACCACCTAGGCCCAACAACCCTAATTGAATACCACTTTTCCAGCTGAGCACTACTTTGACCATTAAAACTACTATAACTCAATTGACCCCCATCAGATATTTGAAGTTCTACATGAACTGTCCTATAAGTAAAACCTTGATGTAGATAAGGCTGATTTAGGGGTACCTACCCAAAAATCCTTGGCCTCTAAATAATGAGTCGTTATGGCTACCACTGTAACTAGTTTAATAACAGGGTGTCTTATTGTTTCCCCCTTAGTCTATGTAATACATCTCCTCAATAGAATAAACATGCTCGATAGTATCAGAAAAACACTTCCCTAAAGTCATCAAACTCTGAGTATCCTAGCAAAGCGATAGTCTTAAACCCCTAACAAAGTATCGATCCGCTAATACTCTATAGGCAGAATGTCTCTAGATAACTTATGAAATTTAGCCTCATACTTAGCTATAGAAATAAAACCCTATCTTAAAGTAGAAAACTTATCTCTTAGGTGCTCGCATATGTTGTGAGGCATATACTTCCCCAAGAGAGTCTCAGAGAATTGAGTACAAGTCACAGATAGAGATCCATCAAGCTTAGAAACAAGATAACCTCTCCACCACCTCCTCAATGTTGTTTTTAGATAATAAGTAACAAAATCCACTCCACATATCTCAACCAACCAAAAACTACATAACTTTCAATAAAACTAGTGAGAAACTGATTTTAAGAGACAATAAGATTTACCCCTTATAACGACCCTCTTCATCATTATGAGTAAGTACAAAAATTTGGATTAAGATATTCGTCGAGTTGAGAGTTAGGTATTTTAGGCTACACTAGGTTTGCATAAAATCTAAATTAGGTATGTGATGTCGCCCAAAATTATATCTCATTCGAAAGATTAATGAGGTAGATGCAAATATAATAACCCAACTAGATTGGAGTCAATCCCATAGGGAAAGCGTGAGCAATTTCTTTCCTTAATTTGATCCTTGAGTAGTGCAGAAAAGTAAATAGGGGTGTTTTGTTATCAATCGCAACGAGTAACCAATTCTTGAGTGCTTTTGAGTTGTAATCAATAGGAGACGAATGCTAGGTTTGTGTTCCCCTGGCTTCTCAACTACATAGACCTCGTGATCAACCTATTGATCTATTATTCTGTATGTAAAGCCTACAAGATAGGTATTACCAGTCTCCTTTTGAGCGAAAAAACAGAATTGACCCTTAGATTTGGTTATCATTGCCAGGTGTTGCCTTGTTATACCTTACTACATCCTCAGTTCACTTATTCCTTGGTTATTGAATAAAGTGATAAGATGGAATACAGGGACTATATGGTGGAGGTAGAAATCTCAAATTACTGTCCTATTCTTCTTTTCCCAATTACAAGCTTCTTGGTTATTGAAAGAATATGAATACAGGCTTTTATCTCAAGATGTTTTTATTACTTGAAATCAGTTATAGTGAAGAAGAATTAGGATACATGTATAAACCCTAGAATAGATTAGTGTCACACTTCCCCTACATAGCTAATCTTTTAGGGTTCCCACTACACTAGCTAAGGAGATTAGCTGCTCATATTTGTGCAAAAAATTGTGATTATCAATAAAGAACACATAAAATTAATTGCACAAGAATAAGATGAATAAACTCCAAAGTCTTTAATTGAATAAAACCCTTAAATCACATGAATAATTGAAAAAGTATGTAATTGTGCGTAAAAGAATGTCACTATGCGTAACCTAATAAAAGATAAACCCTAGGATATTTATAGTATCTCAAAATAACATAAAAAAATTCTATTAAAAATGATAAAGGTAAAGTTAAATTGGCAGTCAGTATGACTCAGTCTTCATCGTATCCTCATCTTACGAGTCGTACCCTGCCTTGTCGTAACAATTCCAGTGTCTAATCTTCCCATGGCTTTAATTCTTTATTTAGCCTACGACTTTGGCTTACGAGTCATAACTATGTATAAGACTTGTGTCCTTGATCTGTATCCACCCAGAGCTTCAATTTTTTTCGGTTTTGAACACTGGTTGATATACGACATCCCTATAAGAGTACTCAGGCTTCCGACTTATATCCTTCTAGTACTTCAATTCTTTGATAGTAGCTTGGATTCTGTTATAATCACGGCTTCAACATATGATTCATATCCTGCCGTACGACTGGGATACTTAAGTAGTATCTTATTTATACTTGGTTTATTGATTTGGCTTTTGCTTCTGTTCCTTATACAATTCAATATACGAGTCATAACAAATGGTTACGACTCAAGAGCAAACTCGTATACTGATCAAATTTTGTCTTTTTCAAGTCTTTTTCTCCATTTTTTGTTCAAATAAATTTATAAACCTATTTTACCTGTAATTCACACCAAACTGCATTATATCTAACAAAACAACCTAAGTTCACACATTAATTCACAGTTTTAAGCATCGAAAGTGTTGTGTTTCCATTCCACATGTAAGACCCCACAAAGTACTAGTCATTTTAGTCCTATATAGCATGCCAAAAGAGGTCCTAGACCTAAAAAAATTTAGCTAAATATTCAGACATAGAAGTATTTTAATCCTTCATAATTGAATGATCTTATTTTCGATCCTTACGACCTTAGAATGCCAATTTTTAAGTTAATTCATGATCAAGGATGTCAATAAGTCATATTGGGTGAGTTTCAAAATTTTGGACATCGTTAATGTCATGTTTGTATGCCCAAAATAGTTCATCAACGCAATCAGGCCATGATGCATTAGTAATTGCGTCAACAGCATCGATGTGGCACATCAACTATCGCATCGACACCATTGATGCGATACATTGGGTATCGCCCAATTCAGCTAAAACATAACATTAAGGATCCAAAGGGGAAAATATACTCATCATTTCACAAAATAATCTCAAGAACAAAGCCCTAGTTTCTTCAAGTTCAAGTCCAAGTTCCAAGAAATCTCCAACAATCATTACGAAATCAACAATCAAGGTATGTTAGGTGTTCATCATTGGGTTTTCTTGCACCCTTGGAGTTCAAGAATCCTTTTTTTAAAATTATAAGTTAATAGATTCATAATTTATATGCGCAAATTGGATTGTATATATGTTTGTGTTATTATATAGGTTTCAATTCAAGATTTTATTATAAGTTGCATAAACATAAGATAACATATATGTTGATTGATGAAATTATCTTGTCAAACCCCTTGAATTTGCAAGTTATATGTTGAAGTTATGATATCCTATATGTTTATTCTTCATGTATCACAACCATGCTCCCCAAGTATTTGATAGAGTGTCCATGTGAATTGAATAGTGTAATCATGACATGTTAGCCTATGTTCTCATTCATGTACAAGTTCATGACCTTCAAGTGTTTGACAAAATGTCTCAGTGATGAAATTGTAAAAAAATCACTATTGCTATGATTTCAAGATTTGCTATGTTTTATTATTGATGCTATTAAGTCTTGGGGTATTTATTACCCAAAATTTAGCTATTTACTTAGTTGCAGTAGTTATAGAATAGTCCCAGTAAAGGTCAAGAACAGTAGTACTCAGTCAGTTAATAGAACTGAGTGAACTCATCCAGTTCAGTTAGTCAACACAATTAGTGTTGAGTTCAGTAAAGCCTAGTACAGTATAATTATTAGTTCAGTGTCAATTCAGTTGGGAGTAGGATTTAGCACCAACTAAACTAGGGATGGGGTCATTCCTGTCAGTAGAGGGTTTGACCCTTAGTAGCAGTCCTTGTGTTACAAAACTACATAGCCAGCTAGGGTAAGTCATCCTCCTGCCAGACTAGGGTTAACATAATAATATATATATATATATATATATTTCATGATTCTTTCTGCCAGATTAGGGTTGACCCAGCTTTGTTAGTATGTTGTGGCAAGGTGCTAACACCCTTACAACTGGGGTTACAGGTTGGACCCAACTCAGTCCATAATATAGGTATGTCGGTTAGATGAACACTTCCAGAGTTACAGTTTTAGTCTTAGTATTCAGTAAAGAACTCAGTCAGTTCTATAGAACTATGGCTATCAGTTATTAGTTACTCAGCCATTAGAATTCAATACTCATTTTTATTAATATCTTAGATACATGATATATATCTACATGTGCAGTATTTTATATTCAGTATGTTCAGCAGTTACAGTTTTGTATGTACACTCATCCATTTACTTTATGATGTTCATTCAGTCAGTTATCATCTCATGTATATGAACCCATGTATATCAGTCTTACCTTACTTAGCATACCAGTATATTCCATGTACTGACACATACTCTCTTTTGCACTATGATGTCTCATATCATAGGTTTGGATGCTCTAGCTTCTGACCATACTTAGCAGCCCAAGTTATCAGCAACAGATATAGTGGTGAGTCTTACTATTTCAAGGATAGAGTTCATTTATTTTGGTATTTCATTAGATTTAGTATGTTCAGTAGTCAGAGTTAGTTGGGGACTTGTTCTATCAACTCCATATTTAGATAGTTAGAGGCTTTTGAACTAGATTACTTCAGACAGATGTTAAGTATTTTCAGTATTACTATCAGTATTCAGTATTATTTCAATATTTTGAGAACCTTATGGCATTTTCAAATTTCTTTTACATATATATTTCTATATTATATTCACTACTCATAGCAGGTACCAGTCATGGGTTATCTTGTGGTCCTTCGGAGTCGTGAGCACTGTGTGATACCCAGGGTATATTCTTGGGGTATTACAAACTTGGAATGAGAGCCTAAGGTTCTAAAGAGTCCTAGGGATTCTAAATGCTGCATCAAGTAGAGTCTTGTTCATGGGTGTATAGCATGCCACACTTATGAACAAGAGGCTATGAGGCATTATAGGAAAAATTTCCCTTCTTTCAGTGTTCATATCATGCAAGTGAACATGATTTCAAGTTAAATTCTCCATCTACTCTAATTTTTTCTTCCGTTTATAGAACATGCCTCCCAAAAAGACCAATGGAAGAAGAACTAGGAACCAACCAGTACCTTTTCCCATTCAAAAAGATCCCCTGAATGAGCACGCTTCTCACGCAGAATTTAGAGTAGCTTTCACAACTCTAGCTCATTTTATGGCTTCCCAGAATGAATGCCCAGCTATTTTTCAGGACAACACAGTGGTCAATACTGCTGCAGCTAGAATTCAAGACTTCACCCGAATGAACCCTCATTTATTTTTTGGATCTAAGTCTAAAGAAAACCTACAAGAATTCCTTGACATGGAGCAGAAGGTAACAAATATTATGGGGGTAACCGCTAGTAAGAGTACTAATTTTGCTGCCTATCAGTTGCAGGATATGGGTCATACATGGTTTAAGAAGTGGAAGGTAGGGCCTATAAAATAGGAAGAGTTTGCTACTGCCTTTATAGATAGGTTCTTCCCATTGGAGTTAATGGAAGCTAAGTTGTTAGAGTTCATTAATCTAAAGTAGTGCAACATCAGTGTGAAGGAGTATTCTCTCAAGTTTACTCATGTGGTAGTTGATATCAGGTCTAAGATGAGAAAATTTATGTTTGGTGTGTCTGATAGTGCAGTCAAGGAGTGTAGGTCTGCAATACTGATTAAGGATATGGACTTAGCTAGGTTGATGGTCCATGCTCAATAGTTTGAAGGTTGGAAAACAAGGGGAAAAAGAGGGAAAGTAAGAGGTCTAGAACAGGTTGCTTCAGTTTTGCTCAGTCTATGTTAGAGAGTAGTAATCGTCCTTAGTTCCACCAAAATCTTTAGTCCCAGCTCCGTCCTCAGCCTGTGCTCCGGTGCCTAAATTCAGTAATAGTAATAAGGATAGGGTGTCAGGCTCTAAATCTTAGGGTAGTGTTAGCACTGCCCAAATAAATCCGCTTTGTCAGAAATATGGTAAAAACCATCAGGGTGTCTGCAGGGTTGGAAGAGACATGTGTTTTGAGTGTGGTAAGCTAGGTCATAAAATTAGAGAGTGTACTCAGGTAGGTTTACAGAGTCAGCATAATTGTTCCCCAGCTCAGTCCAGTCGCCCATCTTGGTAGGGTGCCACTTCCAGTGCCACCAGTGGGTAATGCCCAAATAGGCTCTATGCACTCCTGTCCCAACAGGATCTGGAAAGTTCTCCTGATGCGGTCATTGGTACGTTATATGTTTACCATTTACATATTTATGCTTTGCTAGATCCAGGAGCTTCTTTGTCCTTTGTAGCTTCTTATATAGCTGTCAACTTTAGAATTAGTCCCGAAATCCTAGCAGAGCCCTTCTTAGTCTCTACCCCAATGGGTAAGTCTATTATAGCCTGGGGGTATACAGGAATTGTCCGGTTATGGTGTCTCAGAAAGTTACTTCACTAGATTTAATAGTGTTAAATATGACAAATATTAACGTCATTCTCGGCATGGATTGACTCAATTTATGTTATGCCTCAGTTGAATGTAGAAATAGAGTTGTTTATTTTTAATTCCCAAACAAACCTGTCCTAGAATAGAAGGCTAGTACTTCAGGACTTAGAGGTCAACTTGTTTCATACCTTAGAGAAAGAAAAATGATATCTAAAGGGTGTGTCTATTATCTTGTTTGAGTTAAAGGCTCTAGTTCTGAGACTCCTAATCTCTAGTCAATTCTAGTAGCAAGTGAATTTCCAGATGTGTTTCCCGAAGATCTTTCTCGAGCTCCTCCCGAAAGGGAATCTAGCTTCAAAATAGACCTTCTTCTTGATACTTAGCCCATCTATATTCTGCCATACAGAATAGCTCCATCTAAACTTGAAGATTTGAAATAATAGTTTAAAGACCTCTTAGACAAAGGGTTTATCAAGCCCATCGTATCCTCTTGGGGTGCACCATTTCTATTTATGTGAAAAAAGATGGTTCTCTTAGAATATGTATAGACTACCGTCAGTTGATCAAAGTCACCATCAAGCTTAAGTACCTACTTCCTAGAATTGATGACTTGTTAGACAAACTTCAAGGTGGCAGTTACTTTTCTAAGATAGACCTCAGATCAGGCTATCATCATTTTATTGTCAGAGAATCTGGCATTCCAAAAATAGCTTTGAGAACTCGGTATGGTTACTTTGAATTCATATTCATGTCATTTGGTTTTACCAATGCCCCAGTAGCTTTCATAGACATGATGAACTATGTTTTCAAGCAGTACTTGGACATATTCATTATAGTCTTCATCGATGATATTTTGTCTACTACCGCGTGAAAATTATCATACAGACTATCTCAGAATAGTATTGCAATCTCTTAGAGCCCATTAGTTGTTCACCAAAATGCAGTAAATGCGGATTTTGGCTTAGGGCAGTAGCTTTCCTTAGTCATATTATTTTTAGTAAATAGCATTAGATTTGATCCTCAAAAGACCAAAGTAGTTAGAAATTGTCCTAGACCCATCTCACTATTAGATATCAGGAGTTTCTTGGGTTTGGTTGGCTATTACCAATGGTTTGATGAAGGATTTTTATCTTCCCCATCCCTCATGTCTAGATTGAATCATAAGAAATTCAAATTCTAGTGGTCAGACTTTTATGAGAAGAGTTTTCAGGAGTTGAAGACTCAACTCAATACAGGCCCAGTTTTGACTTTACCTGATGGTTCAGATATATTTGTTGTATATTATGATGCTTCTAGAGTCAGCTTGGGGTGTGTTTTGATACAGAGGGGTATGGTTATGGCCTATGCCTCTAGACAGCTTAAGCCTCATGAAAAGAATTATCCTACCCATGATCTAAAGATAGAAGGTAATATGTTTTCCTTAAAGATTTGGAGGCACTATTTTGTATGGAGTGCCTGTTAATGCATTCATAGACCACAAAATCCTGCAGTATGTATTTTTGTATAAAGACTTAAACTTGTGTCAGAGAAAGTGGCTAGAATTGTTGAAAGACTATGACATGAGTGTTCTGTATCATCCGGGAAAGGCCAATATAGTGGTAGATTTCCTCAGTAGGTTTTCTTTGGGTAGTGTTTATCACATTGAGGATGGTAAGAAGAAGTTAGTTCAGGAAGTTCATCATCTTTCCAGAATAGGTATCCATTTAGTTAATTCAGCCGAGGGTAGTTTAAGGGTGCAGAATAGTTTGGAATTATCTTTTGTTTCTGAGGTAAAATAAATAAAGAATGGAGATCCTAATATAGTTAAGCTGAAAGAGTAAGTCAGAGACCAAAAAGTAGAGTGGATGGCATGAGATAATGAATTCTTGTAAAAGTGCATGGTTCAGGTTACTCTATTCATCCAGGTCCATTAAGATGTACCGCAACTTTCGAGAAGTCTATTGATGGAGTGGGATGAAGAGAGATATTGCAGAGTTTGTATTTAAGTGTTCCATCTTTTAGCAGGTTCAAATTGAACATCAAAAGCCTAGTGGGTCTAGGCAGGAGTTTAGTATTCCCACATGGGAAGTGGGAGGAAGTAAACATGGATTTCGTGGCTGGTTTACCTCGTACTCATCATCAACAGGATTTGATTTGGGCCATTATGGACAGGATGACCAAATCAGGCCATTTCTTGCCAGTTCATACCTCTTATTTAGTCGAGGACTATGCCAGACTCTATGTTACATAGTTAGTTAAGTTACATGATGTCCCGTTGTCTATCATTTTAAATAAAGGCATGCAGTTCACCTCTTACTTCCAAAGGGTTTTGGTACCCAAGTCCACCTCAGCACAGCCTTTCACCCTTAGATAGATGGTCAAGCAGAAAGGACCATTCAGACTTTAGAAGATATTTTGAGAGCGTGTGTTTTAAATCTTAAGGGTAATTGGGATGACCACTTACCTTTGATTGAGTTCGCATATAATAACATTTATCATTCCAGTATCCAGAACACTCCATTTGAGGCTCTTTGTGAGAGGACATTTAGATCTCCCATTAGTTGGTTTGAGGTAGGTGAGGCTATGCTACTGGGGCTTGACTCGGTGTTTGATTTCTTATAGAAAGTACAGTTGATCAAAGAGAGGCTTAAGATAGCCCAGAGTCGACAGAAATCTTATGCAAATATGAGAAGGAAAGATCTTGAATTTGAGATTGGTGATTATGTATATCAGTGCATCCGGTGTTTCATGTCTCTTTCCTAAAAATGTGCATAGGTGACCCAACAGTTGTAGTCTCTATAGAGAGTGTAGATGTTCAGACCTGTCTGTTTTATGAGGAAGTCCCAGTTGAAATCATTGATCTCCCAATTCACAATCTAAGGAACAAATAAGTTCCTTTATTCAAAGTTTTTTGGTGGAATCGGTCCGTTAAGGGAGCTACTTAAGAAGCAGAGGCGGACATGCAAACCAAGTATCCTCACCTCTTTTACACAAACTCAGACTCAGCCTAAGGTAACAATCTTCCTTAGATTTACTCTATTCCATGATCAGTTACAACTGCATAACATTCTCATATCATTTATGCGTTCATGAAATAGTTCAGTCATGTGTCATGTCTCCAGAATTCAGTCATGCTTCAGTTATACATGTCAGTGTAAGTACAGTTCCTCTTAGTTCAGTTAGTCTCATTCGAGGACAAATGTTCCATAGGAAATATATTGTAATACCCCGCAAAGTCCTAGTCATTTTAGTCCTATATAGCATGCCAAAAAAGGTCCCAGGCCTAAAAAAAATCTGCTAAGTGTTAAGATTTAGAAGTATTTTTAGCATTTGTAATTAGATGATCTTATTTTTTATACTTATGACCTTAGAATGTCAATTTTTAAGTTGATTCATGATCAAAGACATCAATGTATCGTATTGGGTGCGTTTTGGAATTTTTGGACATCATTTAAGTCATGTTTGGATGCCCAAAATAGTGCATTGATGCAATCAGGCCGCAACGCATCAGTAATCGCATCGACAACTTTGATGCGGTGCATCGGGTATCATGTTTACACCATCAATTTGGCACATCGGGTATCGCATCGCTGGGCATATTTTGTTTCTTAAACGCCAACTTTCCAAGGGCAATTAGGTCCTTTTCCCCTCACCCAACTCAACTAAAACACGAAATTAAGGATCCAAAGGGATAAATATACTCATTTTTTCACAAAATACTCTCAAGAGCAAAGCCTTACTTTCTTCAAGTTCAAGTCCAAGCTCTAACAAATCACCAAAAATGTTCATGAGATCAACAATAAAGGTATGTTAGGTGTTCATCCTTGGGTTTCCTTCCACCCTTGGAGTTCAAGAACCCTTTTTTAAAATTACAAGTTAATAGATTTATGATTTACATGCGCAAATTGGGTTGTATTCATATTTGTGTTATTGTATGGATTTCAATTCAAGATTTAATTATAAGTTGGATAAACATAAGATAGAATTTATGTTGATTGATGTAATTCTCATGTCAAAGCCCCTGAATTTGCAAGTTACTGGTTAAAGTTATGATGCCCTATATGTTTATTCTCCACGTATCACAACCATGCTCCACAAGTGTTTGATATAATGTCCATGTGAATTGAATAGTGTAATGATGACATGTTAGCCTCTGTTTTCATTCATATACAAGTTCATTACCTCCAAGTGTTGACAAAATATATCAGTGATTGAATTGTGAACAATTGAATATTACTATGCTTTCAAGATTTGCTATGTTTTATTATTGATGCTATCGAGTCCTCGGGGTATTTATTACCCAAAATCTAGCTATTTACTTAGTTACAGTAGTTATAGAATAGTCCTAGAAAAGGTTAAGACAGTATTTCTCAATTTGTTAATAGAACTCAGTGAAATCGATCTAGTTCAGTTAGTCAACACGATCAGTGTTAGTTCAGTCCAGCCTAGTATAGTCTAGTGATTAGTTTAGTGTCGATTCAGTTGGGAGTAGGATTCAGCACCGAGAAAACCCAGGGATGAGATCATTCCTACCAGCAGAGGGTTTGACCCTTAGTAACAGACCCTGCATTAAAGAATTACGTAGCCAGAGTAGGGTAAGTCATCCTCTTGCCAAACTAGGGTTACCACAATCATATATACATACTTCATGAGTCTTCCTACCAGATTTGGGTTAACCCAGGTTTGTTAGTATCTCATGGCAAGGTGCAAACACCCTTCCAACTAGGGTTACAAGTCGGACCCCAAATTAGTCCATAATCGGGGTATGTCGGTTAGATGAACACTACCATAGTTACAGTTTTCGTATCAATATTCAGTAAAGAACTTAGACAGTTCTATAGAACTTTGGCTATCAGTTATCAGTTACTCAGCCATCAGAATTCAGTACTCAATTTTAGTAATATCTCAGATACAAGATGTATATATACATGTGCAGTATTGCATATTCAGTATTTCCAGCACTTATAGTTTTGGATGTACAATCATCTATTTAATTCAGGATGTTCATTCAGTCAGTTATTATCTCATCGATATGAACCCATGTATATCAGCCTTACCTTACTTAGCATACCAGTACATTCCATGTACTGACGCATACTCTCTTTTGCATAATAATGTCTTATATCATAGGTTCAAATGCTCTGGCTTCTGACCATATTAAGAAACTCTGGCTATCAGTATTAGATATAGTGGTGAGTCATCCTATTTCAAGGATAGAGTTCAATTATTCAGTATTTCATCAGATTTAGTATGTTCAGTAGTTGGAGTTAGTTGGGGACTTTTCCCATCAACGCCATAATTAGACAGTTAGAGGCTTTCGAACTAAATTACTTCAGACAGATGTTCATTATTTATAGTATTACTATTAGTATTCAGTATTATTTTAATATTTTGAGAACTTTATGGCATTTTCAAATTTTTTTCACATATATATTTCAGTATTATATTCAGTGCTCATAGCAGGTATCAGTCATGGGTTATCTTGTGGTCCTTCGGGTCGTAAGCACCATGTGATGCCCAGGGTATAGTCTCGGGGCATTACAAACACCCTCAACTTAGACTTTTGCATATCCTGAAGCAAAAAAAAACAAATACTATTTCCTAACCCAAAGGCTGTGCTTTAAATAGCAAGATCTCAAACACCCCATGGCAGTGATTTTTGATTCCATTCTAAATCTTGTTGCTCCCTTCTCAATTTTCAACTTTTCAACTCATACTTGTGCATGGCAAATTCACACATGTAGAAACATGAAAGAATTCGATGATGGAATTACATTAGCAATAGCGACTTGGGCATATATGTGCTTACCATTCATCAAACAATCTAGCAACCTAGCAATATAACCAATGTACACTTACATTCTATGAAATCCCATTTACTTCTCATGGATAGACTTCTCTATTCAGGGACAGAGAAATAACTCTCTCTCTTACACAAACAAGTTTCATCGGTGTGCATAAAATACTATAAGCTTGCCCTTAAACTCTTTTTCAAAGTTGTCTGACAGTCACAATTGGATCACTATAGGACTTTATTTAGCTTGTAACGTAGGCATAGGGCTTTTATGATACGTATGGATTTTTAAAGTGTCTAAGACTCCTTGGAACTACCTTAACTGTGGAGGTCCACACTGAACTAATTTTTCACTTTATTTCCACCCTTATTTCTCCCTTTTATTTTAACGTATATTAGGTTGAGTATGGTCTCCTAGTCTTTTTTTTCTATTTTTCACAAATTTGCATTTATTTTTGTTTTTCTTATTTTTCTACCACACCCAGCTTTACTTTATTTCCTCTTATTTTACCCTTCTTCATATTTTCACATCATGCATCCCTCTGATAGCCACCCTCAACTTAAGCGATTTTCTTGAGTTGAAGAGCATAATGTCCACGAAAGGCCAGGGCCAAAACAGGTTCATTATAATACAAAATGGGAAGGTAATAGGTGTAACAAGAAAAATAGGCATACAGGTTCAAAATTAGGATCAAGGGATATCATTGATACATGAAAGGTCAATTTGAATAAAAGTGGACTAATATTAAAGATGGCTTATGATCCTTTCCTACCGAACTATCCTTAGACCTAAGCAAAAGAAACCAAGCAAGTTCTAGATTCCAACACAATCGGACACTAAGTAAACCTTAGACACACAATTGCACAGGGATGTTATACTAAGTACTAGTTATCCAATTATGTAACAGTTTTTGTCCTAAACTATAATATCCCTAATCCTAATGCCATTATCAAATACTCAATAGTCTCACACATCCATATAAAACATGCAATTCATACAACAAAGATTTTGAGGGGGCTCAACATTTTTAATTTTTCAACACAGTTCACAATCCCATTTATAGCATCATCACAAAATCAGCAGTGTTTTATAAATGACAAAATAAACATTGAAATTAGAGTCAAAATTCTTTAAATACATCCAAACTTTTCAAAAATCCATAAAAATCATCATTAAAATTCAAAAATACCCACTTCCATAGGCGTGCTGATCTACTCCCTATCTGAGTTGCCTGCCTCAAACCTACAAGTCATAACAGACTTTTAGCTTTAGCTACATCTAAAATTTTTCAAAATGCTCCCAAAATTTTTTGGTACCCCCACCCCCAACTTCAAAAAATATTACACTGTCCTCAGTTCTAAAAATATAATAAGAGTAAGGATAAAAATCATACGTAGGCTCTCAAGGGGTCGGAGCATTAACACCAGAATGTAGGCCCTTAGATTGTGTCTCATTCTCCTCAGCATCTGTTCCAACTGGGACTAGATCATCAACTTGTAGGGGCGCAACATCAACCCCCTCAGTGTCAGGAATCGGAGCCCTCAAACTACCATCTCCTATAGTCGTCTCTCAGACTCGTGTTTTTTGGTCCTGCTCTTCCTGGATACTCTCATCTATGGCTTTATTTATTGCCTTTTTGTCTTTATTGTCTTCTTCTTCTTTTACATTCTCTCCTTATTGGTCTACTTACCCTGCTCATCTTCTGGTACTACCCAAATATTCTGCACCTCAACTATGGAAATCATATCTCTACAATGAGCTTAGCAACCATTGGTTTTTTATACAGCACTGTGACTATTTTCTTTAACTCCATAATATCTGCTATGACATCGGTTATATTAGGTACCTGTCTACATCCCAACTATCGAGTAATCCTCAATAAAAATACATCTAAGCGTTCTTGGATGTGCCTAACATGTGCCTCTAACTGCCAAGTCATCTAGCTTCTTACTCCACCCTTTATATAACTTACCTTCGTAGTTAATATCGCTAACTGGTTCACCATCTCTATCCATGTAGCATGATAAATCATCATAACCCTAGATGGAATACCCCATAGGCTAGGTGGCACCGACTGGACTAGCAGTGGGGCACTAAAAGTACTCTCTGTAACTGTAGGTACAGTCTCAGTCTGTGAATTTGTCTCGGTGTCCTCAGAAGTGGTAGTATTATATGTTTGACCTTATTGCAGAAATAATCCCACCATAGTATTAGTTACCCACCTCATAGGCCTAGCCAATGCGTTGGTTGCATTATGAATAAATCCAATATCAAAAGTCTAATGGGCCTCTATTATGTCATCAATAACTGGGATCTCTAATACTCCTGTAGCTAACATATTTGTGTGATCATGTAGGGGTAGCCTAGCAACACCTTCTACTCCATGATAGCCCTATCTCTCATCTCTCAGGCTAAGAACTCACCAACATTAAATTGATAGCTGATTGTAAAACCTTCTATAATTGTAGCCCGAAACGGGCTTAGTACATCATCACCTATACTTGGACATAGCTTGTGATGGGTTATTGTCCACCATGCCTTACCCTCAAAGTTGAGGTTACCTTTCTTTATCTACTGAGACTCATTAATACCTCTCTCAACCCAGCTATCATACACACCATTCAAAGATATACACTCCGAATCCACTGAATATTACCATCTTGCCGTCAGTACCCCATGTCCGGTTGGTGACCTTTCTCATTTCAGCCATTCTATAATCTACTTATGTTGTGTTGGAGGGGCCTAATATGTTAGGCCACACTAAAATCTTCCAATGGTTTAGGCTGATATATCCATTAGAACCCCACAAATCATTAGGGAGGCAATAGGGCCACCCACTTCTACAGCATGCCCTGTGAAACTATAATTGTATTATCTGGGCTCTCTCATCATCCATTTGAAACTATAATTTCTAAACCATTCTGCAAACTCGGGCAATTAAGCCATACCCGTAGTAGCCATTCATCTATTTTTGTATAATACTCTCTTAATCTTCCCTCCTGGTAGCTGAGACAACCCAATTTTAAATATCTCCTGTATTTTAGGTAACCCATCATTCAATGAAGGGAATCAAAGAAGGACTATTGGAGTGGCCTCAACCTCAAGACCATGGGCTTCCTCTGTACTCTCCTCAGCTAAATTGGATTCAGCTTCATCAACATCATCCTGATCTTTATTATCCATAGTCTATGGTGTGTGTGGAGGAGAGATAGTGGTGTTCTTTATAATTAGACCCTTTGGTGGTAGTGTTTTAGATTCTTGGAGAAATGTCTTTTTCCCCTTTGTCTTAGCTGGTTTTTTCATTTTTGTGCATCTTTCTTGGATAAGGTCCTGGTATATTCTTCCCTGCTGCTTTCAGAGATGGATTCAGATTCGGAGAAGCTTGTTTCCTCACTCTCCACTGGTGATTATTTATTCACCTTCTTGGCCACTATTTTGGATAAGGAAATAGTCTTTGGAGGTATATTTCCTATAAATACACAAAGTTTAGTAAATAAGTAAAGAAAGGAAAAAAAAATTAGCAACTTAAGTTTAATGTGCCCTTTCAGGTTTGGGTATGAAAGATGGTTACTGGTTGTATCCACCGAATATGACTCATATCCTAGACAGTATCAGATCATTGTTCACTAGTCAGCTTGTGACTCCTCTTTACCAATCGTACCATTAGGCTACGACTCGTGACCAACAATCATAAGCTGATCAGAAACTTTTGTTCATTTATATTTCTTGCTAGGCGGGTACGATTAATATGTACGAGTAGTAAGGTCTTGATACAACTCATATGGTTGAGTCATATACATACAAGAACTTTGATTTTGTTAGATTTCCATGTTGTCAGTTGGTACGATTCCCATTACGACTCCCGTACCGGTGGGTACGAATCATAAGGAGTCTTGTTTCCATTGCAACATAGAAGTTCAACTTTAAAAGTTTGAATCTGATGAAACTCCCAAACTACCCACTACTTTATTCAGTTATATCCAGTATTTTGAAACACAAAAACACATAAAATTCTATTTCTAAATCCTAGTTCATCCCTATTTTCAATTTTAACACAAATATGAAATGCAGAAGAAATAAGTTGAAAAACTTACTTGGTAACTGTAGAATGGAGAATTTCAACTTTGGATCTTAATGGCCTCAAATTTGAGTTAAAATAACACTAAGTGACTGATTCGAGATTATTGGTAATTAGATTTAGTTGGAAACAACTTGATTTTGCAGATTGAAGTTCAAAATTTGGTGTGGAAACTAGTAGGTATGAGTTAAAGTTATCGTGTGACCTATCAAGTCTAAATTTCTATTTAAACCATAGGTCTTGGCATCAAACCCAAGAACTGACCCAGTAAGTTGTGGTACGAGTTGTCTATACGAATCATACTTAGGTTTACGGGTCATTGCCTTAACTCATATAGCCCTGGGATCTTACCTGGGTTTTGGAGTGGATACGACTCTTGGTCATGAACTGTTCCCAAGGGATACGACTCGTATCATTAGTCATATGCATTCCAAAACTTAATACCTGATTCTCATTTGTCTCCCATATAAATATGACTCCTACTAACATATCATACCATATAGATACGACTCGTAAATAGTATGTATAATATCGTTCTAAATTCTTTTAATTTTTATCTGCATTCTTTAGTCCTACACATTGAATAAACAAATTACCCTATAAGTGAAATAAGTACAAAATGTTTGGTTGCCTCCCGCCCAATGCTTGATTTCAAATCATGGTACAACGTGTCTAAGTTGGATACTCATATTTCACCAACTAGCCTCATGGGTTGCCTCCCATGTAGAGCTTGATTTAACATCGCAAAGTGATGGAATTTCCTTGATTACTCAGATTTCATCAAGGTCAATATTAGTTATTTTGTTCACCTCTTCTGTATTTCCCATATAGTGCTTTACTCTATGACCGTTTACCTTGAATGCTTGTGAACCATATTTCTGTATTTCTAAAGAACCATAGGTATAGACTTTTGAAACTATGAATGGGTCATGCCATCTAGACCTCAGCTTTCCAGGAAACAAGTGAATCCTGGAGTTATATAGTAGCACTTGGTCACCTTTCTCAAATATCATCTTCTCGATCTTGCAGTCATATTACAACTTCATCTTCTCTTTGTCAATTGTTGAACTTTCATATGCTCGGAGTTGTAATTCATCCAACTCATTGCCCATGGTTCCTTATGCTCAAGATCAATTGGTAAATGGCAAGATTTTGCATACATAAGTTGATAGGGGGAAGCACCTATAGGGGTTTTGTAAGTTGTATGGTTATCCCATAATGCATTATCTAACCTTTTTGCCCAATCAATCCGATTAGCATTCACAGTTTTTGTCAATATGGACTTGATTTATCTATTAGATACTTCTACTTGTCCACTAGTCTGTGGATGACAAGGTATTGCCACCTTGTGATTGACTCCATATTTTACAAGAAGACTCTTGAATAGATAATTGCAAAAATGTGACCCTCCATCACTAATAATAGCACGTGGCATACCAAACCTAGAAAAGATATTCTTTCTCAAAAATATTGTGACACTCCTAGCCTTATTGTTAGGAAGCTCAATTGCTTCCACCCATTCTTAAACATAATCAACAACTACCAGTATGTACTTCATGCCACACGAACTCGCAAAAGGTCCTATGAAATATATGCCCCACATAGAAAACACTTACAATTCTAATATAGGGGTCATAGGTAGTTTATGTCTTCTAGTAATAGCACCTTGTTCTTGACATTGAACATAGGAAGCATCATGGTCATGAGCATTTTTTTATATGGTCTGCTAATAGTATCCGTATTGAAGGATCTTATGGGTTCTTCGATCCCCTCCGTGGTAACCCCCAACTAGCAATGATTAACACACCTCAAGTATGCTCATCATCTCCACCTCAGGTATGCACCTATGGATAATTCCATCTGTACAAATTTTTAAAAGATAAGGTTCATCCCTTAAAAACTTTTTTACCTCATTTATGAATTTTCGTCTTTGATAATATAAGAGATATTCTGGGAATAGATCACTGGCTAGGTAATTTGCTAAATCATTAAACCATGGAATAACATCTTGGAAAGCTGCTAATATCTGCTCATTTAGGAAACTATCATCAATCTCCACTCCTCTAGCAACCTACTGCACGGCTTTCTCCTCTAATCTAGATAAGTGGTCTGCAACTTGATTTTTTGTGCCCTTTATGTCCTTCACTTCAAAATCAAATTCATTCATCAACAGTGCCCATCAAATTAGCCTAGGCTTTGCATCCTTCCTATCCATTAAGTACCACAATGCTGCATGGTCGGTGTGCACTATCACCTTGGTCCCAATCAAGTAGGATCTAAACTTTTCAAAGGCAAAATCCACTGCCAACAACTCTTGCTCAGTGATGGTATAGTTCTTTTGAGCAGGATTTAATGATTTACTAGCATAGTAGATAGGATGAAGGATATTTTCTTTCTTTTGGCCTAGCACAGCCCCTAAAGACAATCCAGTTGCGTCACACATAATATCAAAAAGTAAGGACAAATCAGGAGACACAATGATTGAAGCAGTCACCAACTTTTCTTTAAGTCTTTCAAAAGCTTTCATGCATGCATCATCAAAATTAAATTTTATCTCTTTCTCAAGAAGCTTGCAAAGAGGGCTTGCAATTTTTGAGAAGTCCTTGATAAATCTTCTATAAAAACTTGCATGTCCTAGAAAACTTCTAATTCCCTTCACAGAAATTGGATAAGGTAATTTTTGAATCATCTCAACCTTCACTCGATCAACCTCTATGACTTGCTTCAAAATCTTGTGCCAAGTCTAATTCCTTCTTTAACCATGAAATAGCACTTCTCCCAATTGAGTACCAAGTTTCATTCTTAATACCTTTGTAGAGATTTTTCCAAGTGAATGAGACAATCATCCAAAGAGTCACCCACCAGTGAAAAAATTATCCATAAAAACTTCAATGGTGTCTTACACCATATCGGAGAAAATGGACATCATACATCTTCAAAACATGGTTGGGGAGTTGCATAGCCCAAATGGAATTTGTTTAAATGTAAAGTTCTGATAAGGACATCTAAAATTAGTCTTATCTAGGTCCTCTAGTGCTATACTAATCTAGTTATAACCCAAGTACCCATCAAGAAAATAGTACCATCCTCTGCTTGCTAACCTGTTTAGCATCTTGATGTGCTAGCCTTTTGTTAGCACATTTAAGACTTTTAACTTGAAATAATTATAATTTCTTAAGTAGTTACTGTTGTTTTTTATCATATTTCTTCTGATTTTATAAGAAAGTCAGGATGCATGGAAATATATGAAAGCTACGTCAAGAAAGATGCTTTTTGGTAAAAATAATTGAGTTTTGAAAACTTTACCTGACAACATGGTCTGATAAGCTATCAGATCTCTGATAAGACGTCATACATGTTGTCATATTAAGGTATAGAATTATAAAATGGAAACATGTCTAACGACATGTCTGATAAGTTATCAGATCTTTGAGAAGCCGTCAGACATGTCATCGCACTGAAGCAAAACACAAGAAAATTAAAGTAGTTCTGACGACATTTTCTGATAAGTTGTTAGATTCCTAAAAAGCCATCATATTTGGCATCACACTGAAGAAGATCTGATGACATTCTCTAATAAGCTATCATCTTTGTGATAAGCTATCAAACATGTCGTCAGCTAAAGGAGAAAAAGCTAAATTTTTAATTTCAAATTTTTCTTTAAGTACGGATATAAATAGTGGCTTTTAGGGTTTCATTGTGTATCTAGAACTTAATCCAAAGGCAAAGTCACCTATTTTTGGACCTCTTAACTTAGAATTCAATTTTCAACTATATAATTGGGTTGTGGGAACCTCTACTTGAATTTGGAAGAGAACAAACCTCAAACTTCATATTTTGTAAGTTTAATTTCTTTGGATGATGAATACAATTATTGATATCTTTTTCTATATCATGTGGAATAAAACCCACAATTGGGGTTGTAGGATCTATGATTATTCCTCCATGGATTTAATAGTTTGTTAGGGTTTGAGTGATTGTGGGGACATCTTGATAATTTCTTTGTAATGATAGTTATCTATTGGTTGCAAACAATAGATCCCACCTTATGTTGATTTTCTCAAACTGAGAAATAAACTAAAGGCAGCAAATTATCAATGTGGATTTGGAAAGGTTAAGTTCTTATCTGATGATTAATGTTGTAACAAGATTGATCAACTCAAGATAAAATCAGCATGAATAGAATATTTTCCTAAGTTCGAGACAATTAGGGAGTTCAACATCAAGGTAGGTTGAGAAACACATAGATGGACTATCAAAACAGATAATTTGATGTTTCCCACAAGTCATTAGAATCCATTACTACAACTATCATTCAATAAGGGGTTAATAATCATAGTGATCACAACCCTAGTTTCTCTCTATCATTGATTTGAACCATTGATATTTTGGTTTTGAGTTCTGAAGCAAGTCGAAACTTTAATTATCTCTTGATTGATAAAACCCCCAATTAAAGAAAAACATTATCTATCAATCACAAATAGACTTGAGTGACACCTTATTCCCTGTGGGATTTGACCCCAAACTATTTGGGTTATATATTTGACAACGACCGCTTACTCTCTCGTAAGAGAGGTGTAATTTAGGAGTAAGTTTCCTGGTTTTACTTTTATTTGTTGTTTTTGTTCTCTACAAGGTAGTTAGTTTGTATGCCAAGTACAAGGAGTTCATTTGAACCATTATTTCTAGTACATCCGGAACCTCAGTTGATTGGTAGAATGGCAGACCCACAAGAAGTAGAAAGACTAGACGCCTTGGCTAGGCTCAGTTAAATTAACGGAATATAGATAACCCAGGTCAGGTACCAAATTCGGATGAAGAGGACCTAGGATATAATGATTTAATTGACCCGACTAATAGAAGGTGTGCAGCGGGAGTAGTTGTACCTATAAATCAAAATCAACCATTAAGAGGAAGACTAGACCGCCAAGCTGTGCAGTTTGATATTGACAATGATGAGGATAATTTAGATAGAGCTGGTGCTACAAGGGCAATCATTCACCATCACTAGCTCTTGGCTAAAATTCAACATCACCAGTACTATGATCCATCTATAGAATTTGAAAGGACTCTTTGGTGGATTACCAGATGATGATCCAAATCAACATTTAGTGAATTTCATCAATATTTGTAAGTCGTTTGATAATCCTGGGGTGGGGAAAAATGCTATTCATTCGAGATTGTTCCCACTATCTCTATCTGGAGAGACAACTATGTGGTTGAATGAGCTAACTCCTGATTCTATAACAAATTAGAGGCAATGAAAAGGAGCTTTCCTAGAAAGGTTTTTTTCACCCTCTAGAATGTTACGGTTGAAAGATGAGATCAGCAACTTTAGTCAATTAGCTAATGAAGCTTTGCATGAGACTTGGGCAAGGTTTAAAAAGAAGTTGACTCAATGCCCAAACCATAAGGTGTCTGATAAACACTTGATGGAAACATTCTACAGAGCTTTGAACTCACTTACAAAGACAATAGTGGATGATACTGTAGGAGGAGCATTTATGGAGCTCACCTTTATTAAGGCTGCTGATATGTTAGAAACAATGACTAAGACAAGTAGAGCTTGGCATACCAAAGATTCTGTGGTAGCAAGCAATACTGGGTCTAGTGTAATATCAGTAGAGCAGTATACGAGAGAAGGGGAGCGTGATCAGGATATGGCTCACATAAAAATGCAGATGGATCCGCTCATGAAATATTTGCTACCAGGGAATGTAGAAAATGTAAAAGTTGTGGGGTCCCATGGTAAAGGAGCTGAATCAAACACTGAGAAAGAGGCTAACTACTTTCATAACCAGGGGGTTTCTGGACCGGTGGTCAAGGAAACTAAGGTTGGAACCATTAAGGAGATTGGAAGAATAAAAGTGACAGAAGTGGACTGTGTGTACCTTCGGGAAACCGTGATAATTCTACCACCTGTTCAGGAAAAATGTCCATGGAGGACATGATGGAGAAACTATTAAAGGGAGTTGAGCCAACCAATTCTGGTGTGACTACTATGAAGAGTGACATATCTTCCATGAGTCAACTAGTAAATTTGCACTCAACTACTATTAAACAACTGGAGTAGCAGATGAGCCAACTATCCACAGTATTCGACCAAAGACAGAATGGGACTCTACTAAGTGATACAATTCAAAATTCAAAGATTGATGGATCATTTATGGCTATTACCACTAGGAGCGGTAAGATGTTATATAGTCCAGTATTAAGGGCATCCTCTCATACTGATGCAGTTGAAATGCAGTGGTGCATGTGGAGTTGGGAAGTTTGGAAAAGAAGATTGCGAAAGTGGAATAACCACCTAAGCCAAAGCATGTTAGTGATGTGGAGGAAGGTATAAGAAAGGAGGGAAAAGTCGCCACAACAGAAATCCCAAGGCCACCCCCCCCCCCCCACATTTCCATAATGATTAAAGAATAAAGAAGATGAAGGAAAGTTTAACAAATTCATAGCTATGTTGAAAAAATTGACAGTGAACGTGTCTTTAGTTGAAGAACTTGAGCAAATGCCAAGATATGCTAAATTTATGAAGGATCTTGTGATGAAGAAAAGAGAAGTAAGGTACAAATTGGTGGATAATCTTTATCATTGTAGTGCTATTTCAACAAGGTACTTGGTGTAGAAAAAGGCAGACCTAGGAGTGTTCACTATTCCTTGTACGATTAGATCTCTGGAATTTTCTAAGGCCTTATGTGATCTTGGAGCGAGCATTAATCTAATGCTGCTAGATGTTTATAAAAAGTTGGATTTGGGATACCCCACACCTACCAACATAAAACTAGTTATGGCGGATAGGTCTGTGAAAAGGCCGATCGCTATGCTACATGATGTAATTATAAAATTTGTCAATTTTATATTTCTTGCTGACTTTGTGATCATTGATTATGAAGTAGACTTTGAAGTGCCCATAATTTTGGGAAGACCATTCTTAGCAACTGGGAGAATGTTAGTTGATATGGAGCTAAATAAGTTAAAGTTTAGGCTCAATGGAAAAGAAGTTAGTTTTGAAGTGCATCAATCCATGAAACAGCAAAAGGAGATGAGTGTCTTCTTAATCGTTGATGTATTCTATGAAGATAGGAAAGATGCACCAGCTAGGGATGAAGCACTTTCAAGGTATCTTGATGAATTCTGAGTAGTTAAGATAATCTAGTCGTGCTGCAATATTAAATCAAGCGCTTCTTGGGAGGCAATGCAGGGAATTTTGTTGTTTGTATTTGTATTATGTGATTGACATCAAATCTCTGCACCTATGGTGCCATAGGTATGTTTCTAACTCTCTTATTTTAGTTTGATGTATTGGGGACAAAGCATGATTTTAGGTTGAGGGTGAGACTGCTTGTGGGTGTTGATGTCCTCTTGGGGGTTTTATTGTTGTGCCTCTTTTCCTCGGAGTCTTGTTCCTAGTAGACCCGATATGTTTAAGTGTACTGTGTTTTGTTTTGTGATGTGTTGTGGTTAATTGGGAGAAAAATAAGTATCTGGGTCAGTTGACATATTTTTTTAGTTGATTTTCGTGAATGATAAATACCTCTCCAATTATTTATTTTGTAACTATATGATTTGCATCTATATACAACTATTGTGAATCTTTTATGGCATTGGTATTAGGGACATGATAATCATTGCTAAAAATTGCATGAATCGGATAGGTAGTAGCTTGCGATGTACCTTTGTTCCATCTATTTTGAGATAATACCTAGTTTCCATTGTGTGTTAAATCCAGAACTTTCTCAATTGGTCTTGCCTTGGTTGTAGCAGAGTGGTTAGGAAATGATCATAGGCCATTTTTCATATTAGTCCACTTTTAGCCTAAATGACCTTCCTTGTTTGAATAATATCCCTTGATTCTGATTTTGAGCTTGAATGTCTATATATATATATATATATATATATATATATATTTGTTATACCTATCACCTTCCCACTTGTATCATAATGAACCTTTTTTGGCCCTGGTCCTCCTTGGGCATTATGCACTTTGACATAGGTAAATTGCCTAAGTTAAGGGTGGCTATCATAGGGGTGCGTGATGTAAAGTGAGTATAAAGAAGGGTAAAAAAAATAAGAAAATAAAAATTGTGAAAAAAAAGAAAATGAAAGACTAAAGGACCGCATTCAGCCTGAATTTGCTTCAATAAAGAAATGGAGAAATAAGTTAAAGGTCAATAACTGAGAACCCAAAAAAAAAATAGTGTAGTGCCAAGGAGGATTAGTCACTTTAAATATCCTTGCGTATCATACTAGCCCCAAGCCTATATTACAAGATAAAGAAAAGTCCTATAGTGATCCTAGCTTAACTGTCTGAAAGCCTCGGTGATGAAAATAAGGGCAAGCTTATGGTATTTGACATACATTGACTAGAACTTCTTTCTGAGAGTGAGTTCCTCTTGACCGTCCCTACATTTATGTGCTTGATTTCATATATGAGTGAAGAGGGACTTCTTTGTTGTAAGGGCACATCAGTTGCATTTCTAACTGCTTACTTGTTTGGGTAGTATAACTTCTATATATGCATGGTTATTATTGCTAATTTGATGCCATATCTTGATTCCTTTGTGTCACATTATTATTCTTCATTGATATACACAGTTGGGTTTGAATGTGATTGAAATTGGAGAAGGTAATATGTTTTGAGCAAAAATTGATAATCAACTATCGTAGGTATCTTATGTTTCTCTTGGTTAAGCATCGTAGTATGTTGTTATGCAATTGCTTAAGGACAAGCAATGGTTTTAAGTTGAGGGTGTTGATGTGCTAGCCTTCTGTTAGCATATTTAAGACTTTTAACTTGAAATAATTGTAAGTTCTTAAGTAGTTACTATTGTTTTTTATCATATTTCATGTGATTTTGTAGGAAAGTCACCTTAAATGGAAATATATGAAAGCTACGTCAAAAAGGATGCTTTTTGGTGAAAATAATTGAGTTTTGAAAACGTCACCTGATGACATGGTCAGATAAGCTATCAGATCTCTGATAAGCCGTTAGACATGTCGTCACATTGAGGCAGAGAATAAGAAAATAGAGACATATCTGACGACATAACTGATAAGTTATCAGATCTCTAATAAGCCGTCAGACATGTCGTCACGCTGAAGCAGAGCACAAGAAAATTGAAGTAGTTATGATGACATTTTCATATGAGACGTCAGATTCCTAATAAGCCATCATATATAGCGTCACACTAAAGAAGGTCTAATAATATTCTCTGATAAGCTATCTACTTTGTGATAAGCTATCAGACATGTCGTCAGCTAAAGGAGAAAAAACTGAATTTTTAATTTCAAAGTTTTGTTAAAGTACGGATATAAATAGTGGCTTTTAGGGTTTCATTGAGTATCTAGAACTTATTCCAAAGGCAAAGTCACCTCTTTTTGGGCCTCTTAACTTAGAATTCAATTTTTGACTCTGTGATTGGGTTGTGGGAACTTCTTCTTAAATTTGGAAGAGAACGAACCTCAAACTTCATCTTTTGTAAGTTTAATTTCGTTGAATAATGAATACAATTGTTGCTATCTCTTTCTATATCATGTAGAACTAAAACCCACAAGTGGGGTTGTGGGATCTATGATTATACCTCCATGGATTTAATAGTTTGTTAGGGTTTGAGTGATTGTGGGGACATCTTGATAATTCTTTTGTAATGATAGTTATCTATTGGTTGCAAACAATAGATCCCGCCTTATGTTGATTTGCTCGAACTGAGAAATAAACTAAAGGTAGCAAATTATTAGTGAGGATTTGGGAAGGTTAAGTTCTCATCTAATGAATAATGTTGTAGCAAGATTGATCAACTCGAGATAAAAAGCAGTATGAATAGAATGTTTTTCTAAGTTTGAGAGAATTAGGGAGTTCAACATCTAGGTAGGTTGAGAAACATTTATATAGACTATCAAAACTGATAATTAGTGTTTCCCACAAGTCACGAGAATCCAGTACTACAACTATTATTCAATGAGGGGTTAATAATCATTGAGATCACAACCCTGGTTTCTCTCTATCATTGATTTGAATCATTGAAATTTTAGCTTTGAGTTCTGAAGCAAGTCAAAAATTTAATTATCATTTGATTGACAAAAACCCCAATTAAAGGAAACCATTATCTATCAGTCATTTTAATCACAAATAAACTTGAGTGACAACTTATTCCCTATGGGATTTGACCCCAACCTAGTTGGGCTATATATTTGACAATGACCGCTTACTCTCCCATAAGAGAGATGTAATTTAGGCGTATCACATCTGGTCCATGAATGATATTAGAAAATGGTCCTACTGGGTATATGCATTCATCTTTCTATAATCCATGTACACTTTATATCCAGTGATCGGACTCATAGGAACTAACTCATTCTTCTCATTAGGCACAATAGTTATTTTACCCTTCTTAGCAATGTATGGAACCGGACTAACCCACTTGATATTTACAATGGGAAATACCATATGAGCATCTAACTACATAATGATTTCCTTATTAACTAACTCCTACATAGGAGGATTAAGTCATCGTTGATGTTCAATAGATGGAATACAATTCAGTTCAAGCTGAATTTTGTGAGTACACAAGACCGATGGAATACCCACAATGTCTGCAATGGACCATCTAATGGCCTTTTTGAAATTTGCAAAACTGACAATAGTGCTTCCACTTCTGACTATCTAAGGTCAGCTACAATAATGACCAGCAAAGTGTTGGTGGCCCCCAAAAATGCATATTACAAGTGCAATGGGAGGTCCTTTAATTTTAACACTGGTGGTTCCTCAATTGATGTGAGAGAAGGTGGAGGTATTCTATTCTGTAAATCTAGATCAAGCTTCTTTGGAGCAAAGTTTTAACCATTACCATGAAATGGACCAACAAGCTCCTCATATTATTCTATGCCATTATATTCAAAATTCATGATCACAGCATTAAGTGCCTCAACACCTAGTCTTTCTTCGACAGGAACAACTACATCAGAACCATCATCCCACAAAGTTATAGCATCAATATCATGAAATGAATCTTTTCTTCATCATACACATTAATCATAAAAATCACCCTCAACTCATCGGGATGCTTCATGAATTTAAATATGTCAAATATTACCTAATCTTCATTGAATCTCAGCATCAGATGGCCAAGCTTTAGATCAATAAACATTCTACTTGTAGCCATAAAAGGTCTGCTAAGAATAATTGGGACTTGAAATTCCACTTCCCAATCTAACACAACAAAATCAGTAGCAAAAATAAAAGAAGATACTATTATTGAGAAATCATAAAGGATACTGATTGACTTCTTCACAATTCTATCTGCCATGACTAGCCTCATGGTGGTGGGTTTTGGAGCATCCAACCCCAACTACTTGAATACTATAAAAGGCATGAGGTTAATACTAGCACCCAATCTCCTAATGCACGTGCAAACTGAATGAATCCACTGGTGCAAGGTATAGTGACTGCACCAGGATCCTTCTTCTTTTCTACTAATGATCTAGTAGCCATAGCACAGGAATGATGGACATTGTCAACTATCTCATAAATACTACTCTTTTATTTATAATCGGGTCCTTCATGAGCTTTACATAGCCTTCAGCACAGGCTCTATAGCTTTTTCTTATCTTTTATTTGGCTTGCTCCAACTTTCCACATCAACTGGCTCAACATCATTCTATTTCTTCTCATCAATAGTAGGTGCAGGTGAATCTACATCACCATACCACTTTGAGTAGTAATGTCATGACATTGACTATCATTTCTGAGATTTACCACTGTGTTGCTTGGAAGAGTGCCAGGTTGTCTCTGATTCACTATGGCTGACATATACTTGAACTATTGCTCCAACTGCCTGATTGTTGTGGTGTGTGATTTAATTTTTGGATTTCGTCCAGACAAATCTACTTTAATATATTTCAGAGAATGTTCTTGACTCTTTTGTCCTTTGACTTACATAGACAAGAGAGCCTCAACTCTAGACTCAACATCTCGGTTGCCTGGTTGAATGTATTTATCATTCTTCTCCTTATAGTTATCCTTACATCATTAATCACCATTTTTGTCTCTGTTCCTACCTCTGTATCTATCATTATAATAGTTCTGACCTTGATTACCTTGCCCTTGGGCTTGAAAATCTGCTAATCTATGATTAAGATAGTTTTTCTCTTCATCAAATTCAATCTCAAATGGTTTGGATATAAACCCCAGTGCCACTACTACGTTCACTTTCTCAGAATTTAGTGAAGCAAACTATTTTGTGAGCAGTCCAATATCAGTCTGAAGTTGTGCTACCTCTTATGAAACCATATCATTACCTGCTTCATATGTTTGTCGCACTAATAACATATGTACCACTACCACGATCAGAATATCTGGTATTCGATCCTCTATTGGTGACTGTAATATCATCAAGCAACTCCTGTGCAGTATCCTAACGAAGATGCATAAATGCTCCTCCATAAATAGTATCTACCATGGCTCTGAAACTATCACTCAGTCATCTATAGAAGGTTTATGACAAATTAGATCCTCTAATTCTATGGTTTAGCACTAGGCTCAGCTGTTTCTAAAATCTAAGCTATGCTACGTACATTAATTCTATAGGCAGTTATCTAAAATTATAAATCTCATTCTTTAGCTATAGCATTCGTGTGAGAGGAAAAATTTGCTTAAAAACTATTTCTTCTACTTATTCCAAGTAGTGATAGATCCTCTCAGTAGTTCCCCTAGCCATAGAGAGATTTCTCCAGTTAAAGAAAATGGGAACAACGTCAATCTTAATACTTCCTGACAAACCCCTGGGAGGTTATAGTTTTTATATATCCCAAGAAAATTAGTAAGGTCCATGTTCGTGTCATTCTTAGTTTCTCTTGAAAATACACCATTTAGATTTAACAGGTGGATTATAGCACTAGTAATATCAAACTTCACATTAGGGGTTACAGCATGAGGAACAATAGCTCCTGTCTCAGCAGGGTCAATATAGACCATGTCTTCATCATTATCCTCGTATGGATCTAAGTGTTGGTATGCTGGAATATATTTAGCTCTACCTCTCTGGACTTGATGATCAACAACCTGTCTAGGTATGGCTAGTCCACGTTGCTATGCTAATTACGCTTCAACAGCCATTTTAGCTTCTTCAGCTTCTCTATGTTCTTGCTCTAATAGTTTTTTGTCTATATGTCTATAATATTCTGTGTGTCAAATGGATCACGTGGGAGTTCTACATTTGGGTCCATAGGTAGGGGATCTTGCACCCCATCATGAATTTTTCCTGATATCCTTCTCAGTGTTTGTAGAATTCACTCTGGCTCTAGATCAAAAGAGAGTAAGGGATTGCCTCTACTCCTAGTGCTTGGCATACACCAGCGTATGCCAAATCAAGAACAAAAAATTAAAAACTCAAGAAGTTTACTAATTCAATTCACTAATCAAATTTATTCCCTAATAAAGATGTCAAAATTTGATTTCGCCCAAAACTACACCTCAATCAAAAGTATAACGCGGTCGATGCAAATATAATAACCCAACTAGGTTAGGGTCAATCCCACAGGGAAAATGTGAGTTGTTTCTTGCCTTGATTTAATCCTTGAGTTGTGCAGGAAATTAAATAGGGGGATTTTTTATCAATAGCAAAGAGTAACCAATTCTTGAGTGCTTTGAGTTTTAATCAATAGGAGACCAATGTTAGGCCAATGTTCCCCCTAGCTTCTCAACTTCGTAGACTTCTCGTGATCAACCCACTTCTCTATTGTTTTGCTTGTAAAGCCTACAATATAGGTATTCTTATCCAGCTTTTGAGAATGAAGATAAATTTCACCCTTAGACTTAGTTATTATCGTCGGGTATTGCCTTATTGTCCCTTACTATGGCCTCGGTTCACTTGATCCTTGGTTATCAAATCAAGTGATAAGATGGAATGCGGGGACTATAAGGTAGAGGTAGAAATCCTATATTACTGTCCTAATCTTCTTTTCCAAATCACAAGCTTCTTGGTTGTCTAAATAATGCAAATACAAACTTTTATCTCAAGATGCTACAATTGCTTGAAATCAATTATAGTGAAGACGAATTAGGATACATGCATAAACCCTAGAATAGATGATTGTCACACTTCCTCTATGTAGTTAATCCACCACGGTTCCCACAACCCTTGCTAAGGAGATTAGCTGCTCATGTTTGTGCAAGAAATCATGATCATCATTGAACACATAAAATTAATTGCACAAGAATAAGATGAACAAACTCCAAAGTCTTTAATTGAATAAAACCCTCAAATCTCAAGAATAATTGTAAAAGTATGTAATTATGCGTAAAAGAATGTCACTATGCATAACCTAATAAAATATAAAGCCTAGGGTATTTATAGAATCTCAAAATAACAAAAAAATCTTATTAAAATGGGAAAGGTAAAGTTAAGTCGACAGTCGGTATGACTCGGTCTTCACTCATATCCTCAGCTTACGAGTTATATCCTGCCTTGTCTCAACCATTCTAGTACCTAATCTTCCTAATACTTCAATTCCTTGTTCAGCTTAGTACTTCAGCTTACGAGTCCTAACATTATATATTACTTATGTCCTTGATCCATATCTACCTGGGACTTCAGTTTTTTTCAATCTTGAATACTGGTTTGTATACGATATCCCTATATGAGTAGTACTCATACTTCTAACTCATATCTTTTTGGTACTTTAACTCTGGGATAGTATCTTGGATTTTGTTATGCTCACAGCTTCAGCATATGCTTCTATCCTACATTACGACTGGGATACTTGAGTTGTATCTTCTTCATACTTGGTTTCTTGATTTGCCTTTTGGTTTTGTTCCTCATACAATTTAGTATATGAGTTATAACGAATGGTTACAACTCAAGAGCAAATTCATTTAATGATCAGAGTTGGCCTTTTTTAGGTTTTTTATTCCTCTTTTCGTTAAATAATGTTATAGACCTGTTATACCTGTAATTCACACCAAAGTGCATTATATCTAATAAACCACTTAAGTTCACGCATAAATTCACAGTTTTCAGCATAAAGTGTTGTGTTTCGACGCTACATCAGTATTGTCTAAGTCAATTTGAGAATTTGTTGGGATAATGTGATTAAATGTACTTGATTTTATGTTAAGCAAGATGATGAGGACCCCATATGACTTTTTTGGTATTGAATTTGGGTAAGTAGAACTTCCGGTAATGATCATTACAAAAAAGGGTTAGTCCAAAATGTTATGGTTTAAGAGTGTGTATTGTAAACGAAAAAGGAGAGAGGATTTCCAACTTTATGCCTCAGCAAAGTCACTATAGAAAATGTAAATGTTGATATAGCAACGTGCTTAAAAGCTAGAAAATCCTTCTTCAATGATGGATATTACAGCGAGTTAAATAATTATTTTAGCAAAAATATTTCAAATCATCTCATTATTTTTAAAACATATTTTAAGGATGGAAAAAGGATATTTAGAGTGTTTTCAATCAATTTTCATCACTAAGGTAAGTAAAGTATCCCTTTTAACTAGTATTTTCGTTAACTAACCTTAGAATTACTAGTTTACATACTTGTGGGGAGGTTTAAAGCTTGTCATGTCTGGTATCTTAGTGCTAGGGGTAAAATATGTGTAAAGCCTTTGGATTTTAGTTAATGATCGTTCATTTACTCTTACATGTCATTAATTCACTAAAGTAGTCATGAATTGATAGTTTTAGGTGAACTGAAGTTAGAAAAACCCTAGATTGGGTGGGATGATCATGAAATTAGACTTATGGGTTGGATAATAATCCTCTACATTATAGGTCATTGAGTTAAGTGTGTGTTATATTCATGTTTCAAGATCAAAATCAAGCCAAAATTGCATGAAAAATCATGGGTCAAGCTTCATTGAGTGGTACAAGCTTGGATTGAGGTATGTGATGATTAATATAGTTTAATCTAATTTATTTCATGTGTGCATAATAATGTTCCTTAGTATTGCATGTTCAATGTATGTTGTTAAAGAATGAAAAAAGGCTTAAAAATAGGTTGTTGAATATTATAGGTGTAGCAAATTCAATGAATTATATATAAAGCTTGTTGGTAGTTATAAAAATGTTGGATGTTATCATTAGTTTTATGATTTGCTATGACTTACTACTGATTATTATTGTGGGATGTACCAATATTTAGATATATTCACGAGATTGGTTGACATACGGTTAGCAGACACTAGATGTATGGGTTTTTTGGTACATGGACAAGAGCTTATACCCTACAAGTTATGACTAGTTGGCAACCATAAGACCCTTAGCATGTATGTACAAAGTTTGGGTGAGCATGAAGGTTCCTTAAGTGAATAGGGGATTATGTGCTTTATTCTTATATTGGTTCCTTGAGTGAATCAAGGATTATGTGCTTTATTCTTACTTTGATTTCTTGTGTGAATAGAGTTTCATAATAATGGATTCATTGAGATTATTTAGATCATTGAGATTCAAGGCTAATGATATAAATATAAGGGATATATTGTTGTTATTAATGTTATTCTGGATATTTGATTCATCTATTGTTAACTTGAATTGGTGCGTTACTCTTGTTTAACTCATAACAACTTCTTAGTAAGGCTCCTGAATATGGTTAAGTGTGGTAGACTGAATAGAGTGCTCTTGAATATGGTTAAGTGTAGTAGACTGAATATAGGTTGCTAAGTATTGACCATCTATTGGCTTGTTCTACTAAGTTGTAGTTATGTATTCACATATATCATCTTGGGTTGGCCAAATGATCCTACCAGTACATTGTGTGCGAATACTATACTTGCAATTACTGTTGTTGAGTGCAGACTATTTTCTAGCTATTTCTACAAGACCTCAATTGTGATTCCCACAGTTGATTCAATTCAAAGGTGCGCTTCATATTTAGGGATACCTTGGATTCTTATATTGATGTTTTCAAGTCTTTTGTTCTGGACTTATGCACATTCATAGTTTTTGGGGTCACATCCCCTTTTAACATTCTTTAGTAGTTTTTATTCAAACACTTTTTAGGTCCTAGAAGGTTTTTTATAAGTATAATGTTTCCATATTCCATAGTGCTTATGATTTATTTGAACATTAGAGATGGTTTTTAGATTAACAGAATTGTATAATTACTTATTTTACCTAAGTGTTGGTTAATAATTAAGGGTAGTTAGTTCTCCCACCAGAGGGTTAATGCGAGTGCCACTTATGATGGGTTTGGGTTGTGACAAGGTTGGTATCATAGCCTAGGTTTATTGATCTTGTTGAACCAAATTAGGTCCAGTACAGTCTTGCAAATAGGACAGAGACATTTGTACTTTTTTTGAGAGGTTGTAGGACTTTAGGTGAACTATCAATTCTTTTGTATTTTGTCTAGGACTCGATTGAAATTTGTATCTATGGACCCGAATTAGTGTCTAACCATCTTCATCTTTTTGTTTGAAGATGGGGAGCACCAAGTCTAATGGAGCACGAGAAGCAGACCCTACACTAGTAACTCCAGTTGCGGAGCTGACCATTAGGTTAAGGGTATGATAAAAGGATCAAGAGAGAGAAAGATAGAGAGAGCGCACACATCTTCTTAGGGTAGAGCTCAAGTAGCTGCTAAAGAAGTCCATCAAAGGTTAGTATCAGCTGATGAAAGACATCAAAGGTTAGTATCACCTTCTCTACCCCAGTATTATTTTAAGAAGTTTGAGGCAGCTGGTGAGGATGTGATGGTTCTATAGGTAATAACACGAGTTTAAGGTGCAAATATACCTTCAATGTCTACTAAGGTTGCTCAACATGTGTTAGATTTTACTAGTGGGTTGGATGGTACAAAGGCTACTTCTACTAAGTCGACTTTCCAAGTTTAGAATGATAATCCTACTACTACCATGACTCCTAAAATGGATAAGGCTTCTAAGACTAGTGTTATCTCTCATCCTATTTTGGGTCCTATTATGATATAAAATAAACATGAGTTGCTAAATAAGGTTATAAAAATGAAATCTCTATCATTCTAGGGCACTGAGTCAGAAAATACTTTTGAGTTCATCATTGACTATTATGTAAGGTTACAGATGTTAGGGATTATGTAGCAACATGGGGTTGTTTTTGTGATTGTCTGTTGTAGAAGTATGCCAAATAGTAGAAGAGAGCCTTTGTAGAGTGTCGGTCACCAGCATAACCTTCATTGACTTGGGCTCAGTTTTATGCCCTTTTTTTGGAGAAGTATATTTCCTAGACCCGTAGTAACCGTGAAAAGATGAGTTTCTATCTATCAAATAAGGGATTATGTTAGTTGCAGATTATAAGGCTAAGTTTCATGCACTATCTTGTTATGTTACCTAGCTGTTGATCATTGGAGAAGAGATGATCTACTTGTTTGTTGTAGGTTAGAACATTGATCTTTAGGTATGGACTATTAAAATAAGTTCTGTGGGGAAGGGTTTTAATATGGTATTTGATTATATGAAGAAGCTTGAGGGAGTTAAGCTGGTTGGTCAAGCAAAGGTATTAGACAAAAAGTCCTAAAATATGAGTACCTTTACCCTAGGGGTCATAGTTAGTAGGCCTTCCTAGCCTATCCCATTCAGTCCTAACTGCTAGTTCCACTATGGGTCTAGCAGGGATATCTTCTTAGCTTCCAGTTATAAAAGGATAAGGAGCTTCTTACACTTCTACTAGTTTACCTTCTCTTGAGTAGGGTTGTTATTATTATGGTCCAGCTGGTCATTTTAATATAGAGTGCTCTTTGTGAGAGTTCAAAGGTCAGAAACAACAACAAACTTAGGCAATATCTCTAGTAGGTAGAGATAAAGGTGGAAATGGAAGGGGTCATCCATAAGGTGGATGGGGTAATTAATATAGCAGTCAGGGTGGTCGAGAAAATAGTGTTGCAGAGAGAGGTGTCCATATACAATAATTTATTTAGCCCAGATTGATGATCGAGCTCACTATTATGGATTTTTAGGAAAAACTGATGCTAAGGCTTTCGATGCAGCTATTATAGGTAATATTCTAGTTTGTGACCAAATTACTTCTATTTTATTTGATCCAGGGTCTACCTTTTCATATGTATCTATTAATCTTGCTATGGGTTTAAACTTGGTCTATGATGTACTTGTTCTCAGGTGCTTATGTCTACTTCGATTGGAGAGTCTATGGTGGTGACCTATGATTGTCATTCTTGTATATTTTTTAGTTTTTAGAGTTTAGTGGACATGGTCATTTTTGACATATTAGATTTTGATATGATTTTGGGTATGACCCAGTTAGCTGCATGTCATGCTGTCTTAAACTATAATGTTAAGCCAGTCACTCTAGCAATTCCTGGAATGGAAAAAATAGAGTGGAAGGGTATGTATAAGGCAAAACTTATGAAAATGATATCTTTTGTTAGGACTAGAAAGCTAGTGGGGAAGGGGGTTCGGCCTTCCTATCTCGTTTTTAGGATATAAGTGCATAGTTTTCTTCTATTGAGTTAGTTTTTAAGGTTTCAGATTTTTAGTTGGAATTTCCTACTAAATTTCTAGGTATGCTAAAATACCCTGGGTTTTGACCCTCAAAAAATTTCTTGATTTTTGGCTTATGGAAATCATACCACTTGGGGTACTTTTCATATGATGGGGTACAGTTTGGTTGGTCTTGGTCGTATGGTGACCAGTGTGGGTTGGTTGGTTTCTGTCAAAGGGAAATATAGAACATACAAGTCATATATTAGGGTACTAATGGTAAGGTGTCAATCGTATGTTGTCCTAAGTTTAGTCTAAGTGATTCTATTCTGTCTAGGGTACAATTTCATGATACTAGATGTATGGTTGGGTATGATTTGGCTTGGGTGGTAATTTTTTGGATAGTGTTGGGTTCTAAGGTGAGGCCTAGGGTACGAGATAAGAGTAACACGCGTACCTTAGGAAACGGTTGGGGTGAAGTAGTCGTACCATCCTATAGGAATTTTAAGCAGTATAAGTTATGGGTAATTTGTACATTTCCCATCTAAACCTATTATGAACTCACTACATAAAGAACCATTTTGGGGCTTCATTAACCTATTTGGAATCTATCAAACACTCTCAAAGTCTCTTAAGCTTCTTGGGTTAAGAAAGTCTAGGGTTTATCTCAAGATGGTCAATTGGGACTTACAATGGTGATTTCTCACCATCATCTTCGTAATCTAAGGCATGTACTCCTCCCTCATTGTTAGTTCCAACTAAAGGCATGTTTTATGAATTATTTTAATGGCATAATTATTGTATGGATTTGTCTTTTCAAATACATATCGGAGGTTTTGGTTACAATGGTTGGTTATGGTTTTTCTATGTCTTTTAACTATGGTTTTCATATTATTATGATGGTTTGAACATTTGGTTGCATGGGAATGGTTATATTGAACATGATTTTGGCTTTGAAAACACTAGGCCCCCAATATGTTTGATAAAATGCCTATGAGAATTTTTTTTGTTAAATTTTTGGACTTTCATTGAACTTTGCATGGTATAACTTAGTAATGGAATCCTAAATGGTTTAAATGGTTTGGAATGGTTAAATTACAATGTATTGGTGGTTATGGTTGGTCTAATTGAAAGCCTTGTAGGGTACAAATGAATCCTCCAAGAAACTTAATAATGAACACCTTGTGGGTTACAAGGGAATCTCCCAAGTAACCTTAATAATGAAAGCTATCGGTACATAGGAATCACTTGGATTCTTTAAAAAGGATGGCTAAGGATGTTGCTGTAAGCTATATCCACTACTTATATTCTTGGTTAATAATAAATTTAATGGTGGTTTGGTTGTGTGGTAATGGTTTTAATTGGGCAATAATAGCGGGGTGTGATAGCTAATCATGAAGGTCTGAGTCTAATGGATGAATACTCATGTTTGCAGACATGAGGGTTGGTCATAGAGACCATATATAATACTTACAGGGTACACAGGAATCCCCTAAGTACTCTTGTACATATGTATCATGGAGAGTGAAGGGTACTCGTGAATCCCCTACTCCTATGATATCTCTAATTCATGCGGTTATATGCATCAGGGAATATTCAGGGGGTTACACTAGACCCATATAGCCTATGGGTAGTTCTAGGATAGTTAAGCAACGCATACCTAAGTTAATGGTTTAAAAGGCATGCTAAACCCGGTTCCCTTTCCCAACATGGTTATATATATGTATATATGGTTTTGAATGCATATGGTTGATTTACTTGGTTTTAAATATTGGCATTGTTTTATCCTTATCCTAGTGCATGCTAGTGTTCTCTCGCTAACCCATCTTCGGGCTCTGTATCCCCACACGATGCAAAATCAACCGTTCTACTTCTTCTGCTTATTGATCAGATTTGAGATTAGTTGTTGGATAAAGTGGTGAGCTTTCATATTTCAAAAGGCTTTATTTCATATAAGGGATGTCTTTAGATACTCTAGTTATTTCATAGACAGTGGTTTTGGCTCTGAATGAAGGCATGTCCCAACTGGATATTTTTTTACATTCGATTAGAGGCTTTGTGGGACTACTATGGGTTAGTATGGGCGGTGTCAATAGTGGTGTCAGCCTTTGCATTGGTAGTGGTATTATGGCTGATACCATTTGGCTATATATATGATTTCTCCATACTATTATGTTATAAACTCGTACTTGGTTATTATTTTGGTTTTGGTATGATTGTTGGTTGGGTATTGTATGGTTGGACTTGCTTGTATTGGTCATGGTTATGGACCTATCCCATAGTCTAGAATTGTAACAAACTCTATCTTTTTATTTATTCAAAATTCATCTGACTCAGGGTACGTGTTTGGAGGTTAGGTTGTGTAATGGAGGTAGTCCCCGGTCCTAGTTGGACTTGGGATGACCCTTGTTGAAGCAATGTATGGTAGGAGGTGTAGATATCCTATTGGGTGGTTCAAGCTTGGTGAGATGAATATGTTTGGCCCGAATTTCATATATTAGACTATAGAGAAGGTAAAAGTAATTCGGGATAAGCTTAAGGCTTCCTAAAGTCTCCAAAAGTCCTATGTGGATTTAAGGCGTAAGGACTTGGAGTTTGACGTTGGGGTAGGGTGTTCCTAAAGGTGTCTCCTATGAAGGTAGTAATGTGGTTTGGGAAAAATAAGAAGATCAGTCCCCGGTATATTAATCCTTATGTGGTTTTGAGGGGGGTTGGTAATATTGTGTATGAATTGGAGTTGCCTTCTAGTTTGAGCTCTATTCATCCTGTACTCTATGTCTCTATGTTGAGAAAGTGTATATATGATCCTTCATCGGTTGTTTCTTTGGAAGGATTAGGCATCTTGTGTTCTCTATCTTATTAAGAGATCCGAGTTGAGATCTTAGATTGGCAGGTTGGCGATTGTGGACTAAGGATGTATCTTCGGAAAAAGTTATATGGAGAAACCATAAGGTGGAAAAAGCTACTTGGGAAGCGGAAGATGACATGAAGTCCAAGTATCCGCATTTTTTTCAGCTACAAATATTCATGCGGAAGGTATGTGTTCCTAATCACATCTTTGTTTTCTAACTTAGTTAAAGAAAGGTTGATTTCCTAGTATTTTTTTTCGAACTTAGCTAAAGATTAGAATGGTTATGTTAGGGTGTAATTCGTGCTTGTAATACCTTATCCGTCATTCAGGGATGAATGATCCTAGTGGGGGAAACTAAAACACCCTGCATTTTGACCCTTAGAAAAAATCTCAATTTTTGGCTTCTAGAATCATATGACTTGGGATACTTCTCGTATGATGGGGTACGGTTTGGTTGGACTTAGTCTACGGTAACCAGTGTGGGTTGGTTGGTTTCTGTCCAGGGTAAGGTTGGAACATACAAGTTGTAGGTTACGGTATTAATGGTAAGGTGTCAATCGTATGTTGCCCTAAGTTTAGTCTAAGTGATTCTATTTTTCCTAGGGTATGATTTCATGATACTAGTCATTTGGTTGGGTACGATTTGTCTTAGATGGGCGTATATTGGATAGTTTTAGGGTACAAAGGCAGGCATAGGGTATGAGATAAGGGTATAACTCATACCCTAGGGTACGGTTGCGGTGGGGTGGTGGTACCATCCTATGGGAATATTAAGCAGTTTAAGTTAGGGGTAATCTGAACATTTCCCCTCTTAACCTATTATGACCCCACAACATAAAGAACCATTTTGGGGCTTCATTAACCTATTTGGAATCAATCAAACACTCTCAAAGTCTCTCAAGCTTCTTGGGTTAAGGAAGGCTAGGGTTTCTCTCAAGGTGGTCAATTGGGGAATTACAAGGGTAATATCTCTCCTTCATCTTCATAATCTAAGGCATGTACTCCTCTCTCACTGTTATTTCAAACTAAAGGCATATTTTATGAGTTGTTTTCACGGCAAAATTGTTTTATGTATTTGGGTTTTCAAATACATAGTGGGGGTTTTGGTTACAATGGTTGGTTATAGTTTTCCCATGTCTTTAACTTATGGTTTTCATATTATTATGATAGTTTGAAAATTTGGTTGCATGGGAATGGTTCATTGGTACATGTTTTGGCTTTGGAAACATTACACCCCCAACATGTTTGATAAAATGCCTATGAGAATATTTTTAGTTAAATTGTTGGACTTTTATTGAACTTTGCATGGTATACCTTAGTAATGGAATCCTAAATGGTTTGGAATGGTTAAATGATAATGTATTTTTGGTTATGGTTGGTCTAATTTAAAGCCTTGTGGGTTACAAGGGAATTCCCCAAGAAAATTTAATAGTGAAAACCTTGTGGGTACAGGGGAATCCCTAAGTAACCTTAATAATGAAATCTATGGGTACATGGGAATTCGTTGAATTCTTTAAAAAGGATGGCTAAAGACATCACTTGCAAGCTGTAGTTGGTATGATGATACCACTACTTATAGCCTTGGTTAATAATAAATGGAATGGTGGTTTAGTTGTGTGGTAATGGTTTTAATTGGGCAATAATGATAGAGTGTGATAGCTAATCGTAAAGGTGTGAGTCCAGTGGACGGACAATGGAAACTAATGTTTGCCGATATTAGGATTGGTCATGGCAACCATTAATGATACTTACGGGGTACACGAGAATCCCCTAAGTACACTTGTACATATGCATGATGGAGAGTGAAGGGCTCTCGAGAATCCCCTACTCCTATGGTATCATTGATTCGTACGGTTACATGCATCGAGGCCCGTTTAAAGGGTTACACTGGACCCATATAGACCATGGGAGGTTTTAGTACAGTTAAGCTACACATACCCAGGTTAATGGTTTTAAAGGCATGCTAAACTCGGTTCCCTTTCCCAGCTTGGTTATTTATATATATATATGTATGGTTGTGAATGCATATGGCTGATTTACTTGGTTTTAAAGGTTTGTATTATTTTATCCTTATCCTAAGTGCATGCTATCATTCACCCGCTAACCCATCTTCGAGAGTTGTATCCCCATGTAATGGAAGAATTGGCTATTCTACTCCTCCTGCCTAGTGATTGGATTCTGGACCAACTGCTGGATTGAAGTGGTGAGATTCCATATTCCGAAAAGCTCCATTGCATATCATGGATGTCTTTACGTACTCTAGTTATTTCATATACATTGACTTTTGCTATCATTGGGGCATGTCTCAATAAGATATTATTTTGCTTTTAGTTAGAGTCTTTGTGGGACTACTATGGGTTGGTATGGGCGGTATCGGTAGTGGTGTCAGCCTTGGCATTTCTATTGGTATTGTGGCTGATACCATTTGACTATATTTATGATTGTTCCATCCTATTATGTAATGGACTCATACTGGATTATTACTTTTGGTTTTGGTATGGTTATTGATAGGGTTTTGGATGGTTGGACTTGCTTGGGTTGGTCATATTTATGGACCTATCCCAAAGTTTGGAATCATAAAAAACCCTATCTTGTTATATGTTCAAAATTCATCAAACTTGGGGTATGTGTTTGGAGGTTCGGTTGGGCAATAGGGGTGGTCCCCGATCCTGGTTGGACTAGGATGCCCATTATGAAAAAGCCTCGGTTTGGGTCATGTCATATGTCTCTGGATAGGGGTATTGATTTTTGTATTGATTTGGCACCGAGCACTTGCCCAATTTTGTTCCTCTTAATCATATGTCTTCTACTGAGTTGAGGGCAGTCAAAACTCAGTTGCAAGAACTTTTCGATAAGGTAGTCATCTAAGTACTTCATCATGGGCTGCTCCAATACTATTTTTTAAACTAAAAGATAGTATCATGAGGATGTGCATTGATTATAGGTAGTTGAACAAACAAACGATTAGGAATAAGTATCTCTTACCTCAAATAGATGATCTATTCAACTAGTTACAAGGTGCAATGGTATTATCCAAGATTGACTTGTGCTTGGGTTATCATCAACTGAAAAATCATCCTGGGGACATACCCAAGACAGCCTTTAGAACTTGGTATAGACACTACGAGTTTGTAGTGATATCCTTTGGGTTGTCCAATGCATAGATAACCTTTATGAGTTTGATAAATGGTGTTTTTAAGTCATTTTTTGGATTTTTTCTTTTTATAGTTTTCATTGATGATATTTTGTTTATCAAATAATGGTAGGGACCCTACAGGTTCGTAGTGATATCCTTTGGGTTGTCCAATGCATCGACAACCTTTATGAGCTTGATAAATGGTATTTTAAGTCATGTTTGGATTTTTTTTTATAGCTTTCATTGATGTTCTTATGGTTTGCTCCAATAATAAGGAAGAACATACAGGTCATATTCGTATTGTTTTGGAAATTTTTAAGGAAAATCAATTGTATTCTAAGTTTTTTAAATGTGAGTTTAGCTGGTGATATTGGTTGTATTTATGCATTCTATCACTACTATTCTAGCCTTTTTAGCCTTGTTTTGAGGATGATTCATGTTCTTAATGTGTTGATAATGAGATAAATGTGCATCTAAGTGTCCAAGTATGTGTTTTCAATGTTTAATGGTATTTTCATATGAGTTTTGATTCAAATTGATCATTTGGAATTCAACCGAGAAAACTACTCTCACTAGCTTGAGCTAGGTGTTTGTGTGGTCTATCGGGTTGGGTTATAACGTTTTTAATGAATTCCTAAAGTTGTTACTGTGTATTTATATGTGATACAACTTTGTTATAATGTTCAAGGGTCAATTGGATAAAGACAAGAGTCAAAAAAAAAAGCTTAAGATCAAAGTGAATGAAGTCTATGCTTAGCTCGTGTTTCTAGTTCACCGTCTTGGATGTTGTGTTGTTTTGAGATCTAAATTTTTGTGTTTAATTCTATAGGATGTTTTTTGAATGGACCATGATTATATTTTAAAGATGTACAAGCTTCAAATCAAGTGGAAACGGCTCAAAAAGGCTTGGAATGCATCATGGAAGAACAATATGCAAACTTGATGTAATTTGGACACTTCAAATGTCCAGTGCCAATGGAGGAACGTGGAGTGTCCAACGGTCACAAGAGATCCACCACTAAATTCATAAGTGACCCAAAATAGTGACCCACCACGTCTTGATCCTAATAGATATGATGGAGGCACCGCATCACGTTGAAAAGTAAATCTACAGTTGTTAATTTCCAGAATCTCAGCGCAATTGCACTTCTTCGCGGGCTAATAGCGATGAACCCACCACCGCAATGCGATGACCATCAAAAGTGGGATTTTTGTTCCCATCGAAAAGAAAATAGCGTGTAAACCTAATCCAAGTCGGTTTATGACTTGTCTACTATAAATATAACATCTTAAAATCAGTTTTAAACATCTTGGAACCCCTAGATCGATTGGAACAACATTGCAGGATACCACAACTTCTTTTTAGGTTTTTATTTTTTAATTTAGCTTTTTTATGGTTTTAATCATTCATACAATTAATTTGATGTTAATTATGGCTATGAGTGGCTAAAAACTCTCTTTTCGGGGTTAAAGCAAAGATCATGAGTACTATTATTTTTGATTAAATTTGTTTAATTTGCTTATCCTTATTGGTTGTTTGTTTATTATTGATTAAAATATTTTGAGGATTGATCACCGCTAGAATACATCTATTTTTGCCCTTTTGATCTAGGGAGAGGGAATTGGGGATAGAACATGGGAATAAACAAAGTATGGTTTGTATTCTTTTATAAAATGAGGAGTTCAAATTAGTGTCTAGGAAAGGGATGTATTTAGAAGCCTTACTTGATTAAAAAGTAGGATGATAGCCTTAAAACACTTAATTGGATTATTACACCCCTTCTCAATGCTGTAGTTGTAATGTCTAAGTTAGGTAAATGGTTAGAGGTCCAGAGACTATGATCATGCAATTAACCCTATGAATCAGCAACCAAGATAAGCAAGTTAACGAATAAAGTTCAATAACATAGTATGATTGTTTGAAGTTCTTTAACCCTGGGTTTTCTCCTATCGATTGTTCCAAGACTTTTATTTCCGCATTGTTTACTTAACTTGCATTTAGAATATACAAACTTTCTTTTTGGTTACTCTTGCACTAAATTAATCTAAACTGTAAACTAACATCGAATCGTTGTTAAACCAAGTCCCTGTGGGATTGATACTTGGATTTCATTTGGCCACTTTACTACTTGATAGACCACGTACACTTGTGTGTGCTCTTGGAAGTTGTCAAGTTTTTGGCGCCAATGCCGGGGATTTGAAATTTGGCAATTGTTTTATTTTAGTTTTACTTTTATATTTCTTTGGTGTTTTTACACTTGATCTAGGTTTTCTTTTTGCAGGAAATAGTTTTACAAACTAGTAAGCTGGAAAAGGATCGGGACTTAGTTGAACCAAGTTTCGAACCTGAGTAACTTTTCCATCAACGCGGGAGATAAGCAATCCTTCCCCCCCAAATACTCAAATCCAAGAAGACCAAGAGAATCCTTCCATCATGGCTGATGAACAAGCAACCCACAGGACAGTAGACAAGTGGCAATCACACTTCCTGCCAATTTTACCTCTCTATTTTAGAAGCCAGCAGCTAGAGGCAATTTTGAGCTCAAACAGAATTTGGTACAGCTTCTGATTGGCAGTGGACAGTTCACAGGGATTTCACATGAAGATCTATAGGTCCAACTTACAAAATTTTATGGAAATCAGTGACACATTCATCCCTACGGGTTTGAATGCAGACTATATGAGGATGACATTGTTCCCCTTTTCATTGATTGGGGAAGCAAAAAAGTGGTTAAATGTGGAACCGGTAAATTCAATCACATCATGGGATGACATGGCCAGAAAATCTCTTATTCGATTCTTCCCGTTTGGTAAGACTGGGAGACTTCATAGTGAGATAATATGCTTTAAACAGAAGCCATACAAGAATATTTATCATGCTTGGGAGTGGTTCAAGTCTCTTCTTCGGGACTGTCCACACCATCAACAGTCCAATGAGGTACTTGCTCATACTTTTGTAGAGGCTCTTGACCACAATAAAAAAATTCTGTTAGATTCAGCTGCCGGTGGTCAAGCTCTTGAGATGACATATAATGAGTTGTACACTTTACTAGATTGCATATCTCAAGTAAATCAAGAATGGCATTATTATTCTAGGAGTGCAATGAAGAAAATTGTTGGTTTATTAGAGGTGGAAGAATGTACCACTTTATCAGCTCAGGTTGCAGCATTGCAAAATATGATAAACACTCAATTCAACAACCTCAAATTAGGAGCTACATAGCCTAACACAGCAATTAATGTAGTTCATCAAACTAGTGGTTAGTGCGAGGTCTGCGAAAATAGTGGTCATTCTGCGGCCATGTGTGCGGCCAATCCTGAATCTATGATGTAAGTAGGAAATGATCAAAGGCAAAACTATGGGAATGCCTACAACATGAAGTGGAAAACTCAGCCACTAAATTAGCCCTGGAACACCCAACAATAACAAATGCAGCAACCACAAGCACAAAGAAATCAGTCAACTAGCAACCTAGAAGAGATGATAAAGCAGATTCTAGCTAATCAGACACAGTTGGCTGCGGATGTAAAAAATTAGCAAGCTTCCATAAAAAGTTTAGTGTTTCAGTTGGGGTAGTTATCACAGACATTAAATACCAGTCCTTAAGGTGGGTTTCCCAGAGATATAGAAAATCTAAAAAAAGCTATGGGAATCACCTTGAGGAGTGGTAAAGAGGTTCATGGAAAACCTCCAAAGATAACTAAGGAGGTAGATGCTGAGATGGTGACCCAAAAGTTAGATGACAAAGTTGCTAAAAATTCAAGGAAGTTAGAGTACTCAAAAGAAAAGTCTATTGAAGAAGGGAAGAAGATCCCACAACTACCCTTTCCACAAAAGCATATAAAGGTAAAGGAGGATGCGTGTTTTAAGTTCTTTGACACGTTCAGAGAACTACATATTAACCTTACTCTTTTAGATATTTTGCAGGGTATGACCAAGTACGCTAAGTACTTAAAGGATGTGGTGGCTAATAAAGTTAAATTGAAGGATGTAGAAGCGGTAGCACTCACTGAAGAGTGTAATTTTGTGGTAACCCAAAAGATATAGAAAAGGCAAAAGGATCTAGGGAAGTTCACTCTCCCTATTTAGATTGGCAAGAGTGAGGTGGTGAAGGCACTTAGTGATTTAGGGGTGAGTATCAACTTAATGCCCCTATATCTATTCAATACATTAGACTTGGGGAAACCTAGACCGAGCTTTGTACTATTACAGCTGGCGAACAGGACCATAGCTAGCCCAAAAGGAATTATTGAGGATGTCCTCATAAAGATTGGTAAATTTGTTATTCCTTCTGACTTTATTATTCTAGATTTTCAGGAAGACGTACAAGTACCAATCATCTTGGGGCACTATTCATAGTAATGGGAGGAGTGTTGATTGATGTAAGAGAGAAAACACTTAAAATAAGGCTAGAGAATGAAGAGGTAGTATTTAAAGTTTATAAGTTACTTAACACATTGTCCCACTATAAAGACTTGTGCATGATATCTGTAATTGAAGGGAATGAGTTTGGGGTGTTTAATCCATCAAGGTCTTCTTCGGACACCCTCATTGAGCAACCCAAGCCTCTAATATCGCAACCTAACATGATGGAAATTGATGGGCCTAAAAAGGCTAAAGTTGAAAAATTAGGTACCCTTGAGAGTTCAAATCCAAGAAGGGTGAAAAGAATAAGAAGATGGAAGACCAAGTGTGATAAAAAGAAGGAAAGAGAATGACTAAGTCATAGTTGGGTTGTACCGCAACACTAAATCAGGCGCTGCTTGGGAGGCAACCCAACTTAAGTAGGTATGTTTTATTTTCAGTTTTTAGTTTTTACTTCACATAGTTTTTGTTTTAGATTGATTCACAGGTACATGGAAAGTCTGAGTACTAGAAACCTGAGCTAAGGAGCATGGTAAAAACTGAGTGTGGGGTCCAATGGACCTTCTTAATGTGTAAAGATGCTACTAGCTAGGCCTAGAGGCCTTAGGGAGTATTTATATCTCTTGCTTTTGAGTTCACTTTAGGTACAAAGTAGATTTATAAGTGTGGGTTGGGGAAATTCCCAATTTTGGGCTAAATTTATGTATTTTTTTAAAAAAAATTGAGTAATATAGTATTGTTAGTGCTATTTTGATTACATTGTGCAAGTATTTTAGTTGTAAAAGCATATTGAATTGTGCGAATTACTACTTTTGAGATTCCTAGGCTCAAGTTTGTGATTCATGTACTTGTGGCTTAAATTTCAATTCATGCTATTATTTGGTTGAGTCTATGATGATCCTACATGAGTTGAGCATGTGCCATGTGTGATGTGAGTTTTTTCATGTTTCTTGTTGCATGTGATATCTTGAACTTGCCCGATGTGTGTATAAAGAAAAATAAAGAGTGTGAGTTTAGGATATAATATAGGTATTTCTTTGATAGCCTTGTTTTATCCCTTTTATTTTTGACTTACCCATTGTGCATAATCCTAGTAGGCCCTGTTGAGCCTTTATTTTTTTCTTGGGTATCCTTATAAGTAGTGTAATACCTTCTTTGGTTGACCTTAAATTTGATCCAAAGATCCTAGGAACTTTAATGAAAAATTAATTGAGTAAGGAGCATGAGAAATGCGAGGAGAAAGGTGTAATTGAAGCCCCTAAGTGTTAGTTATTGGTGTTCAAAAGAATGGTTATGTGTTATGGTGGAGAGTTGAGCAATTAAAAGAATAAAAATTTGTTCAAATTGAATGAGTTGTGCATAAAATACTCCCACCATAGTGTGTGCAAATGAGCTTAATAAAATAGGAAAACAAATAATGGGGTAGACAAAAGTGTTGTAAATTGGTACTTGAAGATTGGTTTTGAATGTATAATGTGATGTATTAAAGCACTTAGGGAAGATAGTCACTATTCCAAAATAGTTCCTACGCATCCCTTAGCCTACATTACAACCAGGAAAATACCTATTTGATCCTATGTTTGACATTCTGATATTAGTGAACTACTGCACTAAGGGAAAGCCTTTGGTTCATTATGTGTAGCTTGTGATTTCCTTGTTAAAGCTAGCATAAATTGATTCTTGTACCCATTATGTTATAACTTGTATTTATATGAATGATTATGAGTAACTCTCTTGTTGTAAAGGCACATGCTTGATGAATGAGGATGATTTGAAATAATGTCTTGTATTGAACAATATGCATGAGTTTTCCATGTGTTTAGTCAATTCTTGAGCCAAGGATGTTTTAAAGTAGGATTCTTGAGCTTTCAATTGTGTATGTAACATGCTAAGCGAAGAAACTTTCATTCCGAGTAATCATTGTTGTACTAGCTTGGGTGTCTTGCTTATAGTAGAAGTGTAACACCCCATACTTTTCCTAGCTTAAATTTAAACCTTAAAATGTCAAAGGTAAGCTTCAAAGATGAATGACTTTTAATTCATGTATAATTTTCTAGATTCAAACCCTCCAATGTGTGGGAAATTGAATTCGCTTTCCATCAATACCAAATTCACCTAAATCCGATACTCTATTGAGAATTTATGGCGTTTTTAGTAAAATTGTGCGCAATTTAGGCAAGCACCGTGTCACGAAGACTTGAAAAATGGCAATTGTCCGATTCCAGTGGACCTCTGCGATAAGCCCACATCGCGGTGAATTCTTATTTCTTAATTGTCAATTTCAAGTGGTTCTCACCACGATAGTGGCGCATTGTGGTGATGGCCAAAATGGCATGTTTGTAGTACATTGCGAAAGCTCTGCATCGCGAAGATTTTCCAGGTCCCAAATGTCCTTTTTTCCAGTGAGCCACCGCAATAGTGGCGCGTCGTGGTAGCATATAAATTCAAAAAATTTCTCTTGTTTCCAATTCCGATTAAATTTTAAAAGGGGCACTTTGGTCAATTCACAAGCCCCACAATTCGTCCAAAACAAGGAATTAAGCATATCCTAAGCACTTTATGCTTATTTTCATCCATTCTCTCTCAAAACAAAACCCTAGAGCTCAAAACTTAAGCTCCAAGAAATTAAATTTACTCCATTATTTATCCAAGAAAACTCAAAACTAAGGATTTCTAAATCAAGATTATTAAGAGTTTATCTTCGAAAGCACAAATAGAGATTCAAGTTCAAGCTTTCTTATAAGTTTCATCAATTAAGGTATGTGGGGTTTACGAAAAAGGATCCTCTTTCATCCTTATGACCAAAACCAAGCTTTTATTTCAAATTTATATGATTTTGAATGATTATACATGAGTTTTAAATTGGGGTTCATGCCTAATATTGTTATTTTCAAGATTATGAGATTTCAAGTGATTTAGAAGTTGAATTGCATAGTTATTTTCATATTTACATGCCTATTACAGTAAATTTTAGATTTTGAGATGACGTATCATTGTTTTCATTACCAATCATGATTATTATAATGTTTTTACATGAGATTAATGCATGGGTTATTATTCCTAGATTGAATATTATTAGTTCAAGAAAGATTATACTTTAAGCATCAGATGATCAGTTTTTATCATATTTTCAGAAACCCTTGATCTTTTGATCCTCAGATAATATTTGGAATCCCCTTTATAGATTTATTATAGATTTTAGAAATTAGAATAGTTTTATTCACATATTAAATCAGATAAATGCATAATTGGTTTCTTAATAACCCTTATTTTATCTTTTAAAATGGATTTCCGACCAAATCAGCATACAGATTAAAAGGGAAGTAGTAATTAGCACCAAGCTGGAAGTATGAGATTAGCGAGCCATATCTTATACAAAATTATGTAGCCACGTAGGTAAATATTCAGATTATTCCCATTTCTATATGGATGACAGACAAAGATATGATTACTTAGATTAGGTTATACTCCTTGGCAAGACTATGACACCGCTCCCCATCGTGAGGTATTCCTCCTAAGGAAATAAGACATTGGACTCCATGTTAGCTCACATGGTTTATGTCGGTTAGAAGAACCTCCCTACAGAAAGAGTGATACTAATCTAAATGAATAAAAGAAAAGCTTTTAGAAAACTAAGTGTAAAGGCTTATAGGTTTATTCAGATTATGTTCTACAGAAAGATATTAGCTATAGATTCAGCTCTCAGTTTTCAAATATAAAAGTGAGTCCTTTCTACACTTAGACGGCATGATTTATAAATATATCACAACAACCACTTTTAGAACTAAATGTTATGACTCACTAGATTTATTCAATATGCTTTACTACTCATGATTACAGTTTTCAATTTCTTAGTTACACAAGCTTATGTGAGTTATTTACATTTGTCATGCATTATTTTACAAATGATGATGATAATTGATATATAATTTTTATGTATGCATTTCTGATAACGCTCAATCTACAGCTCTCGTAGGAGTGTAAAGCGGTCGTTAGCAAATATAGAACCCAACCTGGGTTGGGTATCGATCCCACAGGGAATAGCTTGGTCAACAAGTACGCAAAATTAATAGACTTTTGGTGCAAGTCTCGTAAGAAGGGGGGATTGTAATAAGTAACCAAAGTAATGAAATAAAAGCTGAAAATAATAAAGTAAAAAGAGAAAGATTGTCACGTTGGTTGTAAACAATGAGAATTGAAGCGTTGGGGTTATGTCCACCTTCAGAGGTATACGTCTCTATTGGCTATGAGTGTGTAGAGTCTTGACATGCAATTGCTTATAGAGAATTGTAGTCGATGGTAAATCCAAGCGTCTCTCGACCTAAACAAGGACTATTTCACTTTAACTCTCTCGAGCTTAAAGTGTGTCTAGCGGTACAAATTCTCCAAGAGGTTAGTCCAGTTACGGCACTAGCTTTTTAATAGGAAAGGGTGTCCTACTACCTTGACATTATCTCTTTTCCAGACAAATAACCTTTCTCTCGAACAAGTTAAATGTTAGACTGGCGTTGGTCTATGCGTCTTCTTTTCTAGACAAATAACCTTTCTCTCGAACAGGTTAGATGTTAGAATGGCGTGTTCTTGTGTTTGAACCGCAAAGGATGTAGATTTAAGATGAAGAGAATAATGATATAAGCAATATACGTGTCTTGAACTCACAAGCTCATAGCAATAGATAGTAACTCATTCGGCTTCCATAACCCCAACTAAGAGGTTTAGTTACCCATGAATGCGAAGGATATCACGTTTTGCATGGTGAATGGCGTGAATAGTAGGTGTTTGGCGTGTGGTTTTGGTGATTCCGTAGCAAGTAACGATTCTCTTGTTGTGGAATTTAAGAATGGAATGTTTGTGGTGGAAGATGAGAGAGATGGAAGAAAATTAATAGTTTAAGAATGAATTTCTTGAATTAAGGGAGGAGTTGCCTCCACTAAGGGAGGACTTGATTAAAATCTCTAGCATGATAGGGTATTTATAATACTCCTATCCTACTCCTACTATGCTAATGAAATAAATAACCAAATCCTACTAAACTAAGGAAATACTTAACCCATTTGTACTAGGTTAATGTAACATTCTCCTAATCCAAATAAACTAATGAAATACATAACCCAATTGTACTAGGTTAATGTATCATTGTCAAAATCCAGCTTTGTGTCTGTAAGTCCCCAAAGTCTTCAGAAATGCTGTTTTAGCCCGGGACAGATTTTCCATCCAGCAGTTTTGGTCCAGGTCCCCAGAGTCTTCAGAAATGTTGTTTTAGCCCGGGACAGAGTTTCCATGCAGCAGTTTTGGTCCTTAGGCGTGTAAACTCCCTTTCCTTCCTTCGTGAGCTTTCTTTTGCGTCAAGTAAGCCATAAAATGCTGAATTTTGCATCATTTATACCTGAAACTTTACTAATCATGTTTGTAAGCTCATTTATAGGAAAAGGGACTAAAAGTGCATGAAATATATAATTTGTTCTCAAAACTAGGCTAAAATATGGGCAAAATATATTGATATAGGCGCGTAATTTCGCCTATCATCAACACCCCACACTTGCAGCTTTGTTCGTCCTCGAACAAAATATCATGTCCTTCTAAGCATCAACTTAGGGTTTTTACAGCAACAACACAAAACATTCTTCAAGACAAGCACAAAAATTATCAACAAAGAGTAGTTTTCCGATTATAAGTAGAAACAGTTTAACCTCTAGCGTAGACTAGTGATGGTGATCAAATCGCATGCAAACATTAAGGTACATAGAATCATATACAACTATCCAAAGCTCATCAACCATGTGCGTCTCACAATATAGTACCCATAATCACTCACAAGTATAGCATATTTTTCAAACATGGGTATCAAAATGTCCTTGCACTCACTCTCACAAAAAATTCATATGTAGCAACTGATGACCATAGGCTTGCCCTTAATGTAGTACTCCACTAAATGTCGGAATGTTAAGATTAGGATCAAGTAGGCCTTTTGATGGTTGTAACGTAAGCTAAGGGACGGGTAGGACTATTTTGGCCAAGAATAGTGACTAGGTTCCTAAGCACTTTAATACATCACATTGTATCATTGACACTTTTTTCTTTCAACCTTTCTTTATTTTATTTTTCCACCCTTGTTATCATCTTTTGTTTTTCAATTTTAAGCACAACTCACTTTTCAGCTTTCTTGTCCTTTTTCTTTTCACAACATACCTCTTATGATAGACCTTTCTTTTTCATAACATATTCAAGCACCCTTGCAATTTAAAGCATCATACTCACCCAATTTCCTCTTATGTTGTCACATGACTTTTTCACTTTAAAGCACTTAGGAATTTGGATCAAATTACGGTCTAGAAAGAAATGGATTAGGCTTACATACAAGGTTGTCAAAGAAATAGGCTAAAGGCTCAAAAGGGTTTAACTAGGATAATGTACATGGGTAGGAAAAACTGAAGGTAAACATGTATAGGTTGCCAAAGAAATGCCTAAATCATATCCTAAACTTACATTCCTTATTTTCGCTTTGCATACATACGAGGCAAGTTCTAGCATCAGCCACATACATAGAATATACTATTAATCTCACACACACAAGGCACATGGTCGACTTGATTGGAAGTAATATAGACTCTTGACCCAACAAGTGAAGGAATTGAATCACACAATATCACATAATGAGTCACAACTAGAGCCTAAACGTCTCAATAGTCTTAATTGTAACACATACTCTTGTTATAATCTCATGCTGCCTATCAAAATAATTTCATGCGAAGCTAGAAAAATTTTACTCCTAAAAAAAACTAAAAAAACGTCAAACAAAAAAAACGAACTCAAATAAACAAAGTAAACAAACAAACATAGGTGCAAACAGAGAAGTATAGCATGCAATGCCACCCCACACTTAGACGGGACACTGTCCTCAGTGGAAAATAAATACGAGGAACCTGGTCAGTCGGACTCCTCCTCTATGTCTGGGGTCATACCCCTTTGCATTGGAATCCTCATCAGAGTTGTTATCCTCAGACGTTCCTCATAAGTATCCCACTTAATTCCAAGCGTGAGTTGAGGTATTTGCTGTGAGGAGGGTTCTCCTTGGTCCTTGCAACTTCTCTTTTTGCCCTTTTGGGAGGTGGTAGCCTTCTCCTTGCCTTGTCTCGCTTTAGGTGCCATTGTACCTGAGACTAGAAATAGTGTTAGTTGTAGCACAATCTCACTTGATACAATCTATAAGCAAGTACTAGGGGTACCACCCCACACTTAGTTTTGTTGCGGTGAACGTAGTCGATTTACTCAGATTTCGTCGACATACGTTTTAGGATTGTATTCCAACAAGAAAATCAGCATTGTATCACTTATTTGCAGCCATTGGACTACTTTCATGGTAGATATAGCAACACTACGACATAGGGGTTACCACCTGGAATCGTTATTCTTACAACAAGCACAACCTCCTAAGTCGATAGGCACTATAATCTTATCCCGATGGCCGGGATAGTCTAACATGTAAGCATCCAAACAGCACTCTTAAGCAATATTCATAGCCATATCTATTTAGCAAATATCATAACAATGCTATTGAAACCAAATTCAAGTCGGAAATAAGTCAAGAATTCCCTACGTATATGTTCACTCACATGATTATGCAACAACAATTCAAACACATGAACATCACCAACAATCTTATATGATTTAGCAATTTATAATAAGCATAGCAACGTAGTACTTACGATAAATAAATGAAGAATAAGAGAGTACTTACTTGCTTGAAGCTTGTGGAGACGGTGTTGTGAATTAGAAGAGCAAAAGAAGAAAATTTTGAGAAGATTTGGAAGGTTATGTGGCGCCTTTAGGGTGTTTTCTAATGTGGTTGTGTTGTAAAACTATGTCCCCTTTATATAGGAAGAGTATGGGTCGGTTTATGACCCATTTACAATCGGATTTGGGGACAAAATCACCACATATGCGGCGCATATCTCTTGGCATATCAATGACATATGCGGCGCATTGTCCATGGCATAATGGGACATATGCGCCGCACATGGTATGGCATATCTAGGCATATGCGGCGCATATGGTATGGCATTTGGTCTCAGTATCTCAAATGCCATAGCATAGGCGGCGCATAGTCAAAAGCACACCTAGGAATAGGCGGCGCATAGTGTATTGCACACTAGATTCCGAGTCCTTAGGCAATAGAATAGGTTGTGCATCATTCGTGGCCTATTTTTACCAAGGCCTAGCCTTTCTCGAAGCCTATTATGACGTGAGAAAGGCTCAATCCATAGCCTTATGCATCACCATTCCTAACTTACCGACTTTACCATACAATGTGACCAAATCGCCAATTGAAATCAATCTCCTCGTTGAATACTTCTTGCACCTATTTTTGCTCAAAACCAAATGAAAACGATTAGTACGATGGGTTGCCTCCCACCTAGCACCTTAGTTTTGGTCGTGGCTCGACAAAATCCTACGAAAACAGAAACAATTAAAAACAAAAAAAAACGATGGGTTGCCTCCCACCAAGCGCTTGATTTATTGTCGCGGCACGACATAGCTATCTCGATTACTTAGACTTCATCGAGATAGATGGGGCATCGTTTTCTGAATGGATTCAGACGACACTGATACTTACTTGTAGGCATGCAATCTTCTTCGATATGACTCTTGTGCATACATACCTCAGGAGGGATACCAATTATATCATCAATAGTCCAACCCATAGCTCTCTTGTATCTCCTCAGAGCAGAGATGAGAGCTTCTACGTGCTGTTCACTTAAATCATCTGCTCTCTCCGGAAGTATAGTTCTACTTTCCAAGAACACATACTTTAGATAATCGGGAAGCTCTTGCGATTCTAGCATCGGTGGCTCGTCAAAGTGAGTCTTCGCTGTTGGTTGATTCTTGAGATCACAATCCGGTTTCTTAGGAGTATAAGACTCTATTTCTGTTAGATCACCCATAAGTTCTTCATAATCTTCATTATCCTCATGCTCAACATTCAGTGGCGCAGCAGACAATGGCTCAACAGTAGGTTGTTTCTCTATAGATAATGCTTTCATATCCTCATAATGAACATCAGCTACAGATGACTCATTCATATCGCTGGGCTGCTTCATTGTTTTGCATATATCAAACCGTACAACTTCGTCAACCACTTTCTTGCCTTTTGCTGAAGTTTCCAGCGCCTTACCACTTCTGGTAGTGATGGCCATGCATGACCCATCATTCCTTGGGTTTTGCACAGTATCGCTAGGTAAGGTGCCGGCTTTTCTTTGGTTGAGTGCTGCTGAAAGTTGACTGAATTGCTGCTCTAGTTGCTTGATAGAAGTGGAATGAGAATCAACTAATTGCTTCATGGAGGACAAATCATCAATCACCTCCTTAACTCCTGCGCTCGTTGCTTCCACTCCTTTCAATAACTTAGCCATCATGTCTTCCATACTCCCAGAATTAGATGTGGTGGTATCACGTCTACCAGGGGGAACGTACAAACCACTCTTTTCATTCTTTTTCTTCCAACTACCTTGGTCTTTGCTTCCAGATTTATCATAATAGTTCCGACCTTGGTTTCCTTGGGCATTCCCACGAAAACCCCTCTGATTGTTCAAGTAGTCGGCCTCCGCTTCAGAATCAGATTCGTCTCTTCCTTTTAGCGCTACAGCTTTCACTTTTTCGGTCTTCCCTGATAATAAGTGCTTGGTAAGAAGATACATCTGCATTTTCATGTGAGCCATGTCTTGGTCACGATCTTCTTGTCTTCGCCTCTGCTCTGCAGTCATGCCAAAAGATAAAGTGGGGCTTGTTACCTCAGAATCCCTGGTATGCCAAGCTCTACTTTGCTTTGTCATCCGATCTAGCATATGGCTTGCCTGCCCAAAGGTGAGGTCCATAAATGATCCACCTGTTGCATTATCAACCACTGGCTTAGTCACCGAATTCAAAGCTCTGTATAATATCTCCATCAAGTGGACATTGGTCATATGATGGTTTGGGCATCGCATTAGCTTCGTCTTGAACCTCTCCCATGTTTCGTGGAGAGCTTCAGAGGGAAGCTGACGAAAGTTGCTGATTTCATCTCTCAATTGTGCTTTTTTGGATGGCGGAAAGAATCTTTCTAGGAAAGCGTCTTTCAATTGCCTCCAATGAGTAATAGAATCAGGAGTCAGCCCATTCAACCACATAGTTGCCTCCCCAGACAGAGACAATGGAAATAGACGTAATCGAATTGCATTCTGTCCAACTCCAGGATTGTCGAATGACTTGCATGTAGAAATAAAGTTGATCAGATGCATGTTCGGATCATCGCCTGCTAGTCCACCAAATAATCCCTTGAGTTGCAAAAGCTGAATCATGGCGCTAGTGATATTGAACTTTGCTCCCGGTGCTAAGGGAGGAAGAATAATAGCTCCTGTGGAACCAGCTTCGTCAAGATCATCTTCATCATCATCGAACAGCATTGGTACAGTTCGACGTTCAGACCTATATCTTGCTTGACGATCTCTTCTGTTTGCTGGTGTCGCCATCTCAGCAGTATGCTGTGGGTTTAATAGCTCTTCATCGCCCAGATCCTTATTGTCAGGATTTGTTGCTCGCCTATGGTTATAAATATTTTGTTGATGCACTTGAGCAGCCATCCTTTCAATTTCACGTTGTGCCTCCATTGATGCACTGAATAAACCTAAAAAAAACAAAAACAACAACTAAAAGTAAAAGTACGAGAATCTTTGACCAAAGGGTCTAGTAATTATCACGAACTTGATTGACACTCGTATTCCCCGGCAACGGCGCCAATTTTTGATAACGCTCAATCTACAGCTCTCGTAGGAGTGTAAAGCGGTCGTTAGCAAATATAGAACCCAACCTGGGTTGGGTATCGATCCCACAGGGAATAGCTTGGTCAACAAGTACGCAAAATTAATAGACTTTTGGTGCAAGTCTCGTAAGAAGGGGGGATTGTAATAAGTAACCAAAGTAATGAAATAAAAGCTGAAAATAATAAAGTAAAAAGAGAAAGATTGTCACGTTGGTTGTAAACAATGAGAATTGAAGCGTTGGGGTTATGTCCACCTTCAGAGGTATACGTCTCTATTGGCTATGAGTGTGTAGAGTCTTGACATGCAATTGCTTATAGAGAATTGTAGTCGATGGTAAATCCAAGCGTCTCTCGACCTAAGCAAGGACTATTTCACTTTAACTCTCTCGAGCTTAAAGTGTGTCTAGCGGTACATATTCTCCAAGAGGTTAGTCCAGTTACGGCACTAGCTTTTTAATAGGAAAGGGTGTCCTACTACCTTGACATTATCTCTTTTCCAGACAAATAACCTTTCTCTCGAACAAGTTAAATGTTAGACTGGCGTTGGTCTATGCGTCTTCTTTTCTAGACAAATAACCTTTCTCTCGAACAGGTTAGATGTTAGAATGGCGTGTTCTTGTGTTTGAACCGCAAAGGATGTAGATTTAAGATGAAGAGAATAATGATATAAGCAATATACGTGTCTTGAACTCACAAGCTCATAGCAATAGATAGTAACTCATTCGGCTTCCATAACCCCAACTAAGAGGTTTAGTTACCCATGAATGCGAAGGATATCACGTTTTGCATGGTGAATGGCGTGAATAGTAGGTGTTTGGCGTGTGGTTTTGGTGATTCCGTAGCAAGTAACGATTCTCTTGTTGTGGAATTTAAGAATGGAATGTTTGTGGTGGAAGATGAGAGAGATGGAAGAAAATTAATAGTTTAAGAATGAATTTCTTGAATTAAGGGAGGAGTTGCCTCCACTAAGGGAGGACTTGATTAAAATCTCTAGCATGATAGGGTATTTATAATACTCCTATCCTACTCCTACTATGCTAATGAAATAAATAACCAAATCCTACTAAACTAAGGAAATACTTAACCCATTTGTACTAGGTTAATGTAACATTCTCCTAATCCAAATAAACTAATGAAATACATAACCCAATTGTACTAGGTTAATGTATCATTGTCAAAATCCAGCTTTGTGTCTGTAAGTCCCCAAAGTCTTCAGAAATGCTGTTTTAGCCCGGGACAGATTTTCCATCCAGCAGTTTTGGTCCAGGTCCCCAGAGTCTTCAGAAATGTTGTTTTAGCCCGGGACAGAGTTTCCATGCAGCAGTTTTGGTCCTTAGGCGTGTAAACTCCCTTTCCTTCCTTCGTGAGCTTTCTTTTGCGTCAAGTAAGCCATAAAATGCTGAATTTTGCATCATTTATACCTGAAACTTTACTAATCATGTTTGTAAGCTCATTTATAGGAAAAAGGACTAAAAGTGCATGAAATATATAATTTGTTCTCAAAACTAGGCTAAAATATGGGCAAAATATATTGATATAGGCGCGTAATTTCGCCTATCATCAATTTCACACCCATATACTTAGTACATCCTCAAAGTACTAATTCACATATACAGCTATGTGCTACATTATCTCATGATCTAGGTTAAGGTGCTCAATTTTAGCAGCGTGAGTGATTTTGAGAATCTCCATCTACATCCCGATAGTTGGTGAGTCATCATAGTTTGGGAACTTAGTCACTCAGTTTATTTTTAGCTTATCTATTTAGATAGTTTAGTATTCTTTTCAAACAGTTCGATTCAGCTGGGGGTTTGTCCTAGTACTATCTAGATATTACTAGTAGAGGCTTATCAGACTGCAAGATTTGATTTAGATTATTCAAAATTGAGGTTTCTGACATTATTTCTAGATATTATATTTAGACAGTTTTCCGCATAAAGTATGACTCTTATGTCTATGTTTTCTTTATTATCAGATTCAGACTTAGTAGAAGGCAGACAGGGTTAGCTTAAGGCTACTCATAGTCTTAAGCATCATGTTATGTCTTGAGACCAGGTTTTGAGGCATTACAAACTTAGTATTAGAGATAAAGGTTTTTAAGAATCCTATGGAGTCAGACAAGCCGCGTTACGTGTAGTAATTATCATGGGTGTGAAGCACACCATATTTATGAGCAAAAGGCTATGAGATATTTTTAGTAAGTCATCTCTTTCTTTCATGATCTATTATTCTTATAGTATCTCTATCTACTTTTTAACTTATGCTCTTATGTGATAGTTGAATATGCCTCCTCATCGAGCTAATGCCTGCAGAAATGGTAACCAGCCACCCCAGCTTGCTGATCCTCTGAATGAGAATGTATCCCATGCCGAGTTTTGGGATACCTTTCAGATGTTGGCCTAGGCAGTGACTGTCAATGCTCAGGAAAACCATTAGGCTACAGTTCCTCTTTAGCAGAATGTCATTTAGCAGCAGCCAGAATTAGAGATTTTATGAAAATAAATACACCAGAGTTCTTTGGGTCAAAAGAAGGTGAGGACCCGTGGCTTTATTTAGATAAGGTGAAGAAGATCACCCAAATTATGCATATTTCTGAGGAGAAGAGTGTAAAGTTGGTATCCTATAGGTTGAAGGATGTAGCGTATGATTGGATAGTTATGTGGGAAAATGGTAGAGGTGAGAATGTAGCTCCTATGAGTTTGCAAGTATTGTAGAATAATTTCTAGATAGGTTATTTCTGTATGAAATAAGAGAGGCTAAGATAGAGGAGTTTGTGAACCTGACGCAGGGCTCAATGACAGTGAAAGAGTACTGCCTTAAGTTCAATCATTTGTCTAAATATTCCCCTGATATGATGGTTATACTAGGACAAGTATGAGTAAGTTTGTTATTGGAGTATTTAGTTGGGTAGTCAAGAAGTGTAAGACTACAATGCTTATAGGAGTATTGGGGTAAGTCTTCTATGTCCAGATCTTAGAATAGTGTGAGTGGAAGACCAAGTTATCCTCCATATGCTAAGTGTCATTAGAAGTATCCTGGTAAGTATTTGTTAGGACAGAAAGGTTGTTATTCTTATGGCATGTTGCATCATGGAATTAGAGAGTGTCTGCATACTTAGCAGGGGAATAGAGATGTCCGTCCCCAGACTCAGTCTACTAGTGCACCAACTCTTCTAGGTTGCCCAGTCCCTTCTCAAGGCGTGTTATCCAGTACTGGTGGCGATCAGTTCTAGAATTGGTTTTATGCTTTACCATCCCATCAGGAGCAAGAGGATTCGCCAGATGTTGTTATATGTATGCTCCATGTCTTTCATCTTGATATTTATGTGTTGTTAGACCCTGGGTCGAGTTTCTCATATGTGATCCTGCTAGTTGCAGTGAACTTTGAAATAAGTCCTGAAAAAAATCCCTAAGCCCTTCTTGGTTTCTACCCCAGTAGGTGACTCAATTATTGCTAAACAGATCTATAGAAAGTCTCCTATCATTTTCCTTCATAAAATCATATTAGCAGACCTAGTAGAGTTAGATATTGTTTACTTTGACCTTATTCTTAGTATGGATTGGTTCCATTCTTGTTATGCATCTATAGATTGTCACACCCGAGAAGTGAAGTTTCAGTTTCCAGATGAGCCAGTCTTTGAGTGGGGAGGAAATTCAGTCTCTCCCAAAAGTCATTTCATATCCTATCTTAAAGCCAGAAAATTAATTTCCAAAGGGTATATCTATTATGTAGTTCGAGTCAAAGACACTAATTCTAAGACTTCAATAGTTCAGCCAGTCAGAGTAGTCAATGAATTTCCTGTTATCTTTCTTGAAGAGTTGCCAGGGGTACCTCCCGAAAAGGAAATAGAATTTGGGATTGACCTTCTTCCAGATACTCAGCCCATCTCCCGAAAAGGAAATAGAATTTGGGATTAACCTTCTTCCAGATACTCAGCCCATCTCTATCCCTTCATGCCATATGGATCCAGCTGAGATTAATGAGTTAAAAGAGTAGCTTAAAGATCTCTTAGATAAAGGTTTCAAATACCTAGTGTTTCTCTATGGGGCTCTCCCGTCCTATTCGTATGAAAGAAAGATAGTTCTTTGCGTATGTGCATTGACTATCATTAGTTGAATAAAGTTATAGTCAAAAACAAATATCCTCTTCCTAGAATTGATGACTTATTTTTTCAACTCCAAGGTGCCAGTTACTTCTTCAAGATAGATTTTAGATCCGATTATCTGTAATGCCTCGATTTTTTACAATTAGAATGTCACACGGTGCTTATGATCCCGAAGGACCACAAGCTAACCCTCTTATGATATTTGTACCTGTTCACTACATAATATTATAAAATACATGCAGAAAAATAGCAGAAACTTGCCATAAAGTTCAAAATATCTAAAATACATAAATCTGCAAACTAAATACTTATACAACTGTCCGAAAAGCCTATAGCTGTCTGAACTATGGAGTTGATGGGACATGTCCCCAACTAACTCTGTCTAATAAAATAAACTAAATATAATAATATTCTGAAATAATAATTCATCCTCAGAATATGAGGACTCACAGTTGGATACTGAACTGCTACTGCTGATCTAGAACTGGTGTCTTTGAATCTATGGTGTCAAATAAAATTACAACCCCATAGTGCAAATGTGTCAGTACGTTGGAATGTAATGAGTATACAAATGAGGTAAGGCTAAATGTTAGGGCTTATGCATGAACATAACTTAATTAAATAATATGCAAGAGCTAGATTAGCATACATAAAGAATATGTAATTACTGAACATACTGCACATACTGTCACTGTGCATACTCGGACTAACTCTGGTAACTAATACTGATTATACTGAAATTCTAAAATTTCTAAACATACTGAGATTACGAGTATCTGAAGCTTCTGAAACTGATAGAAACCCTATCTAACAGGTTGTCTCCGAATATACTAATAATAAGAATTATTGACTGAATCTGAGATCAACCCTATCTAGCAGGTAGTCTCTGAATCTATGGATAATAATGCTACTTGATAACTGATTTTGAGATCAGCCTATCTAGCAGCGGATCTTGGAATTTGTAAATAATCATACTTGGTGGACTATATCCAACAGCTTTGAATTCTATACACTGAACTGAGCTCTTTCTTGAAGTCTGAGACTGATTCAGAAACTGAGATTATGGGAAGTAGTCATCTAACCAACATGCCCTGCCTAGCTAAGTCGGGGTCCAACCTGTGCCCCAGTTGGAAGGGTGTCAGTACCGCTCCACTGGTAAAGACAACTTTATATGACCCTCATCTATCAGTTACTCAAACAAGAATGGTGGAGCCCTCATCTAACAGGTCAAGCCACCTCATCTACCCTCAACTAGCAGGTATAATGTCTCAATCTACGCTGGCGACGTAGTTATGGTGTGCAAAGATTGCTTCCAAGAATCACACCCTCTACTAGTAGGTGAGTTCCCATCCTTGAGCTCACTCGATGCTGAATTCTACTCCCAACTGAAAGACACTGAACTGATTCTTAATGGAACATAGACTGAGCTGAATCTTGCTACTGATCGTATTACTTTACTGGTCTGGATGAGTTTAATTGGTTCCGTATGTGATGGAATACTACTGAATTCTACTTTCTGTCTAAGTGCTATAGATTTTTATATATTACTGAGCTTTACTGAAGCCTTGACTGAATACTGAATACTGCTGAGATCTGAACTAAGTACTGAGCTTGATTAGACTGAACACTAAGATTACTGAGTTTTCTTACTGTTCTGTCACTGACTGAATTCTACAGATTATAGAATGACTAAGATTATCTTGAGACTGACTCGGCTCTAGGCACACAGCTATATTTTTGGGGTACAAGTACCCCCAGGACTCGATAGAAGGAAACTGATAGGACTCGATTCTTGAATATATGATCAATATCATATCAACGTCATCACAATAGTCTATCATTCTCAATATGATAAAGGATGTATCACTTCAAGCACTTGAGAATATTTAACATGTAAATTTTTATATAAACACATGCTATCGTCTCATGAATTATTCAACAAGGAAATCCACATCGTAGTAATAGATTCACCATATACTCAATAAAACATCACTTTAAACACTTGGAAATACTAATATGTATTTGCATAGGGAATACATGCCAATATTTCATAATTTATCCCATGAAATCTTGCAATAAATATATATCATGCTTTCAAGTATATACAATTAAGGATTTCATGCTAACATGTTACCATTCATTCACTAAAGCTTTTTAACAAACACTTGGCATGCTTAGCTTATACATAGCTTGGGAATTTCTTGTCAACATATTATAATAACTCTATTTTCTTCACATGAGCACTTTATCAAACACTTGAATGGAATGAACTAGTACACATGTTTACATGATATAATTTATCTTGTTTAATTCACACAACCATTCATCAAATACTTGGAAGGCATAGTATTTAATCATAATACTAATCAATACTTAATATCACAATTCCAACACCAAGTTCACCATCTCAAAGCTCTAATATGAGTTCACATAGTACTACATATATAATAATTATTAATTTCACATAAATCATACACTTAGTCATGGGTTATAAATCAAATCAACAATATAATCATGAATACACTTCAATCCACTCATAGATTCTTCATCCAACTTGTAGTTACATAAATCATACCACAACTAATTAATTTTCATGAATCTTGAGGTAAATCATGGAATTAAACTCAATCTTACATCATAATGAATGTCTAACTTAGATCCAATATAAAATCTATGAAATCAACTAATCTTGAATGATTTATCATAAACATGATGGATTTTATACTTAACATACTACAATGGTACTATTTTCTTCATATAGGCATTTTATCAAATATGTAGGGAGCATGTTTTAGTTATTCAACAATTATTACTTATAAATATTATGACTCCATCAACCAATTCATCACCCAAAGATTTCAATATACATGAAAATATATAATTATTTCAAACGTCACTTAGCATATAACAACATCACGCTTTACTCATCTTAGCCTTACAACAATTTATCACACCAATTAACATAATTACATAATTTTACATGCTTCTAAAAAAAGACTTTATCATGAACACAATAAAAATTAACACATACTAGGGTCTAAACTTGAGTCTTTATCATCATAACATAAATTTAACTTCAAAAATATTAAGAACACAAATTTCATACCACATAAATTATAAAACTCATAAAAATAAAATCTTTAAATTTAGGAAAAAGGATTCTTGAGCTTCCTGGGTGGAAGGAACCCAAAAATCAACACTTGCATACCTCAAGCTTATGAATCCGGATGAACTCTTGATTCCGAAACTCTATACGTAATATTGATTAGTGCTTCTTGTAGCTCTCGCAATGGGGATTCCGAATCTCAAATTATTTTCAAGTTCCTACGGTTGAATTTTGAAGGATCTTGATTTTTATTTTGGAATTAATGGTATTTGTTCTTGAGAGACTTAGCCAAAAGGGAGTATATTTTTCTTTTAAATGCCTCAAATCCTGTGTTTTTGGGATATATAAGGGTGGAATATGACCAAAATGCCCTTAAGAAAAGAGAGAAAGACGCAGTTGTCCCTCTATTTACTAGTTTAATAGGCTGAAGTAAATTGATCATAACGTTTTACTCCAATGTTCAAATTGGATGAAACCAAATGCATTGGAAATAAGACTCACAAACTTTCATTTGATATATAGAAGCTCTCCCAATTCAATATATACCAGAAGTTATGATCGTTACAAGTTGACCCTGAAATGCTGGAAACTGGGCACCTCACCAGCGCCTTTTGCTACTGGTTTGGCACACAAAACGTGCCATTACGCTACTCCAAAAATTCCAAAACTCATTCGGAATGTACTAATACCTTGTCCCATCGCAATGCAACTTAAAAATCGAAAAATAGATGTCGAGAAGGTCATCAAATAAATATCCAAAGATCGGAGGTCTAAATAAGAATGTTTCAACACTTAGACAAATATTTTTTTTGAGTGCTAAGATTCTCTTGGCAAGATTAAAAGGCTTTAACGGCTTGGAAAAACTTACGGGGTATTACATTATCATCAGCTTAGAGTAAGGGAATGTGATATTCCAAAGACAGCCTTCAAACCCCGTTATGGTCATTTTGAGTTTCTGGTTATGTCCTTCGAGAAAACTAATGCCCCAGTATCTTTCATGGACTTGATGAACAGAGTGCTCAAACAGTATCTGTATAGGTTTTTCATAGTCTTTATCGATGATATTCTTGTCTTCTCTCGTAGTGAAGATAATCACGTAGACCATCCTAGAATCATTTTTCAAACTCTTAGAGATCACCAGTTTGTTTGCCAAACTCAGTAAATGTAAATTTTGGCTAAGGTAAGTAGATTTCCTTGGTCATATTATCTCCAGTTATAGCATTAGAGTTGATCCCTAAAAGAAAAAAGCAGTAAGAAATTGGCCTAGACCTATCTCATCGTCAGACATTAGAAGTTTCTTGGGTTTAGGTGGCTATTACAGATGTTTTGTTGAGGTTTTCTCATCTATTACGTCTCCCATGTCTAGGTTGACCCAGAAGAAAGTTAAGTTCCAATGGTCATAATTCTATAAGAAGAGATTTCAAAAGCTAAAGACTCAACTCACTTCAACCCCAGTTTTAGCGTTATCTGATGGTACGAATGGTTTCTTTGTATATTATGATGCTTCTAGAGTTGGTCTGGGTTGTGTTTTATTGTAGAGAGGTAAGGTCATATCATATACCTCTAGAAAGCTTAAGCCTCATGAAAAGAATTACCCTACACATGATCTTGAATTAGCTGCTGTTGTGTTTGCTTTGAAAATCTAGAGACATTATCTTCATGGGGTGCATGTTATGTGTTTACGGATCACAAAAGCTTGCAGTATGTGTTTACTTAGAGAAAGTTAAATCTTTGGCAGAGAAGGTGGTTAGATTTGTTAAAAGATATGATATGACTGTGTTGTATCATCCGGGCAAGGCCAATGTAGCAGCAGAAGCCCTTAGTAGATTGTTTATAGGCAGTGTTACTCATGTGAAGAATGATAAAAAGGAGTTAGTTCAGGAATTTCACCGGTTAGCTAGATTGGGTATTAGATTGGTTGATTCAGCGAAAGGGAACGTTTGGGTCTAGAGTAGTTTTGAATCTTCTCTATTTTCTGAAGTTAAAAAAAGCAAGATAAGGATTCTAGTTTGGTCAAACTGAAGGAGTCAGTTAAACACCAAAAGGTAGAGGTTTTCTCCCAAGGGGGAGATAGTGTGTTGAGGTACCATAGTAGATTGTGTGCGCCATGTGTTGATGATTTTAGGTAGTGGATTATGGCGAAAGCACATGGTGCGTGTTATACCATTCATTCAAGCGCTACCAAGATGTACCAAGACTAGTGAGTAATGTATTGGCAGAGTTGTGTGAAGAGAGATATAGCAGAGTTTGTAGCCAAGTGTGCAACTTGTCAACAGGTTAAGGTAGAGAACAAAAGAGTTGGTGGTATGTTTAAAGAGTTTGATATCCCCACTTGGAAGTGGGAAGAGGTGAATATGGACTTTGTGTAACACCCCGTATTCAAGTACGTGTATTGGTCTTATTTATATGGATTTAATTTTTTTATTTTATTTATACCAGAATTTGCCCATCGTTGGTTCCATACAAAGGTTATTGAATAAGATTTCCAACGATATAAGGATTTCCAAAAATGGATAGGTTTTGGATATAATCGAGCACGTTCAAAACTATAAAACGGTGACCGGGATATTTGGGAATAGTAAATGTACAGGAAAATTTCCTGCACACAAACTACTGAGTCCAGCCGAATTTTTGGGTCAACTTCAAATGATCATAACTACCTTAATATAATGAACTGAGAGAGCTGTGACATATGAAAAGAAATATCTTTGAGTCTTATTTCCAATGCAGTTGGTTTCATCCAAATCCAACGTCTGAGTAAGGAGTTATACTTGTTTTACTTCAGCCTATCAAAACAGATTTTTAGGGTCAACTTCAAACGACCATAACTCTTTGTACAGGACGAACTGGGTGGCCTACTTTATATGAAATGAAATACCTTTGAATTATCCTTCCAAAGATACCAATTTCATCCAAATCCAATATCGTAGCAAGGAGTTATGGTCGATCTACTTTAGCTTATCAAAATAGTCCACCAAAGGACAGATTTGACATTATTTAAATTTTAAAGGCATTTTGGTCATTTCCTATTATATTATGGATGGGAATATGTGTATATATACATGTATATGAGTTCAAAAACTCATTTTCATCATCAATCATTGAGAAAGAATAAACCCTAGCCAAATTTGTCCTTTAAATTACTTTTGATTCAACCGTAGAAATTCCAAGGTAATCCGATAACTGCGTTTGTCATCTCGAGAGCTTCGAACGGCACCTATTATTTGTTCAAAAAGGATTGCATAATCAAGAGGTGAATTCTAAGGTATGAATATTGTTTGCCTTTGTTCTTTTCCATATGTATATGTGTGATAGAGGACTATATATATTGGTTGTTATTGAAAGGTGATGGAAATAGGATTATGGACTATTTTGCATGGTTTGGTTGTATTGAATTGTGGAAGGTGGATATGGTAATTGAGTTATGGAAGGTGGATATGGTGATATACTATTGAATTGATGATTATTTATGTCTATGGCTCAATTTGGTTTAATGGATTTGTTGGAAGAATAAATGAATCCAAACTTGATATTGGAGGATGTTGTATGAATATGCATGGCATGTGAATGTAATTGGAGTATAAGAGGGTTAAAGTGACACCCTTTATGGTGTAATTAAGGCTTACTACTTAACCATTAGTTTGGTGAATTCAAATAATTGAATTGTGACGTTTGGTTGCTAATACTAGATTGCTATATATGTTCATTGTAGATGAGTAATCCGAAAAGACAGAAAGTTCACTTGGGACTAGTATTGAAGGTTGATAGTCAGGTATGTAAATCATACTCTATAACATATCTTTGGCATGCAATTTAGCAATTGTTCTATTAAGAAAGTTTCCAAAGTTATTCAGTAACATGTGATCCATAATGGTTTTGTATGATATCCTACGTTACCAATGAACTTGTTTTGACCCTACAAGATGTCAAGACATTCCAATACTTACTTGTTTTCCAAATCTTACATGTTTATTGTACTAATGAATTTCAGAAGGTATCCGGTTACTTAAACAAGATCCATGTGCTATTAATCACTCCAAAACGTTTCATTGATATACCAATAAGTTCCTACTTCATTGCTATGGCATTGATGACTCCAAAACACTTCATTGATGTGCCAATGAGTTCTTACTTCATTGTTATTGGATTGATGGTTTATTTATATGTCTGTTACTTCATTGTATCATTGTTTGAAAGTATCAAAACTGTGGTGGTGACCAAAATAACAATCTCAAAGATTAATTGAACTAAATGATGGAAGTTCTCTCTTATCAGGTGGTATCCCAAGGGCATAAGCCTATCATGGGTCGATCCCTATTTATGTGTTTATGGGTGGTATCCCAGGGGCATAAGCCTATCATGGGTCGATCCCAGTTGATATGTGCTGGAGGCAGCCTAATGGTCACAGTACAGTACAGTAATGATTACAAAGATGATAAGAACGAAGGTAAAGTGATTAAATAAATACAATGTACAGGTTGTCACAAGTTCTAGTAAGTGTGGTCCACTCCTATTACGATTTATTCACTTGTTTTTTATTTCTATTGAGCTCTTATATCATATGTGATTATCTACAGCTTCACATACTCAGTACATATTTCGTACCGACATCCCCCATGATGGACCTGTATTTCATGCTGCAGGCACAGGTACCTCAGCTCATACACCGAACAAGTAGGAGCCAGGATATCCAGCTACTTTTGGTGAGCTCCAGTTTGCTTTGGGGCTTTCCGTTTCATATCCAGTCACTTTTGGTATTGTATAGAAGTTAGTTATATGGCGGGGTGTGTCCCTACCTTAGTTAAACTCTGTGTATTGTCTAGAGGATTTGTAGACCTAATGTACATTCAAGGTGGTGTTTTGTTAATAGACGTGATGGCTCCAATGGCCAAGTATTATATATACATATATATGTGTGCTTGAGCTTATACAGGTGACTATTTCCTTTTATATGTGACATGATGTTGTCCGAATTTCCAGTTATTATAGAGGTATGCATGGGAAGTATAAGGTTATGAGCTGGTTCTCCCGGGCCTCCTCGGTTACGGGTGCTAGTCCACCCCAATAGGATTTGAGGCGTGACAATAGTGGTATCGGAGAAGTTCGTCCTAGTGAGTCTACAAAGTCGTGTCTACGTAGAGTCTTGTTTATCGTGTGTCATGCACCGCATCTATGAACAGAAAGCTATGGACATTTAGGAATTGTTTCTTTTTCTTCATGTCTTAGATCGTGAAATAGAGACTATATTGTATATGAAGTCATAGTTGACCACTGAATCCGTTTGTTTCTCTTATTATAGTAATGATGCCGGTTACCAAAGCAAGAATACTGGTAAACAAGTAGATGTGGCTGCTAAAGAGGGGACTACTAAGTCACCCACTATACCAACTAATCAAAGTGAGGCTCCAGCTGAGCATGCATCAGAAACTTCTTCCACTCCGAAATAAATAAGGAAGAGGAGAACTATATCCCCAGAGCCACCTATTAATTTTGCTGATCAAGATCTTAGAAATGCAGTGCAAATTTTGACTCGTATAGTTGCTAGGAAAGCTCAAGGGCAAGCCATTCCTACCATGGGTCCTAGTGGTACAGACAGGGCGGCTAGCCTTAGAACACTGGATTTTCTTAAGATGGATCCTCCCACTTTTACTGGATTAGATCTTAACGAGGACCCATAGGACTTTATTAATCAAATTCAAAGGTCCTTAGATGTTATACATATAACGGTAGAGAGACAGTGGAGTTAGAGGCATAATGATTCAAAGGGGAGTCTATATATTGGTACGAGGACTAGAAATGATCTAGGGGTATTGATGCACCCCCATCTACTTGGAAAGAGTTCAAAGAGGCATTTCTTGATCATTATCTTCCATTCAAGATTCATCAAGCCCATGCAGATCAGTTTTTAAATCTTCATCAGGAGAATATGAGGGTGGGGGAGTATAGTCTTCGATTTAATTCCCTGTCGAGATATGCTCCTAATGTTGTAGCTACTATGGATGACATAGTTCATCAATATATGGATAGGCTGGATCCATATCTGGTTAGAGATTGTACTATTGCTACTTTGAACAAAGATATGGACATAGTGAGGATCCAAGCTTTTGTACAAAAAATGAAAGATCAGAGACAGAAGAAAAGAACACAGGAATCAAAAAGAGGATATTCCAAGAGGGCCAGATCTACAGGGTAGTTCACGGCATCCTAAGGAGGGGTCAAGCCATAGTTTTCTGCTAGACCACCTATTTCATTATCTTCTTATTCTGCAGCTAGTGCCCCACCACAGTTCCAAGGGTCTAGTGGAAATCAATTTGGGCACAGAAGTGAGAGTCAGAGTTTGCGGACAGTGGGGTACCAAGGTCAAGGGAATATGAGACAATCAAGACCTCCTCAAGAGCCATGCAATAAATGTGGAAGGTATCATTTGGGCGTATGTCGGCTGGGGACTAATGTTTGCTTTTGGTGTGGTATGTCGAGGCATGTGATGAGAGAATGCCCACGTAAGGGCATAGGGGGTATGGCACAACCTACGAGGTCATTTGTTACATCATCATCATCGATGCCTTATTCAGGAAGGGGTGCACAACCAATGGGTTATGTTAGAGGTGATAGAGGTGATAGAGGAGACACGAGTTCTAGCGGGGCTCAAAATCATACGTATGCTCTAGCGGATTAACAGAATGTAGAGGCTTCCCCGGATATGGTTATGGGTACGGTGTCTATCTTTTCATTCAATGTATATGCCTTAATTTATCCCGGTTCTACATTATCTTATGTTACTTCATTGGTTGCTGGAAAGTTTGAAAGAATGCCCAAATTGTTAGTTAAGCCATTTAAAGTGTCCACACCAGTTGGGGAATCTATTGTAGCTAGAAGGGTTTACCAAACTGCATAGTAACTGTTTGTGGTCGTGACACAATGGCTGATCTTGTGGAGTTAGAAATGGTAAATTTTGATGTTATAATGGGTATGGACTGGTTGGTGTCTTGTTATGCCACAATTGATTGTTGTACAAAAAAAAGGTATATTTCCATTTTCCAAATGAATCGGTCCTTGAATAGAAACGTGAAATTGGTGCGCCAAGAGGTAGATTTATTTCTTATTTTAAGGCAAGAATAATGATTTCCAAGGGATACATATATCATTTAGTTAGAGTAAGGGATATAGAAGAGGAGCCACCAAATCTTCACGTTGTTCTAGTGGTAAATGAATTTTCTGATGTATTTCCTGAAGATCTTTTAGGTTTGCCTCCGGAACGAGAAATAGATTTTGGTATTGATGTAATACCAAGGACCCAATCAATATCCATTCCTCCGTATAGAATGGCCCAAACAGAATTATTAGAATTGAAAGAGCAATTGAAATATTTGTTAGAGAAGGGATTCATAAGGCCTAGTATGTCCCCTTAGAGAGCACCAGTGATATTTGTGCTCAAAAAAGATGGCTCACTGAGGATGTGTATTGATTATCAGCAATTGAATAAGGTGACTATTAAGAATAAATATCCTCTCCTAAAAATTGATGATTTATTTAATCAGTTACAAGGCGCCAAGTGCTTTTCTAAGATTGATTTGAGGTCAGGTTACCACCAAGTGAGGGTTAAAGAGAAGGATATACCCAAGATAGCTTTCCGAACATAGTATAGTCATTATGAGTTTCTAGTTATGTCATTTGGGCTAGCAAATACACCCGCAGCTTTTATGGATTTGATGAATAGGGTGTTTAAGCCTTTCCTGGATATATTTGTGATAGTTTTTATAGATGATATTCTAGTTTATTCTAGATCAGAAAAGGACCATGTCAATCACTTACGACAGGCATTGCAGACTCTTCGTGATTGTAAGCTTTATGCAAAGTTCTCTAAATATGAGGTTTGGTTAAAGTCTATGGCATTTTTGGGTCATATTGTATCTGGTGAAAGAATAAAGGTTGATGCTCAAAAGATAGAAGTTGTGAAGAACTGGCCAAGGCCTATAATGCCTACGGAGATTCATAGTTTTCTCGGGTTGGCCGGTTATTATAGAAGGTTTGTTGAAGGTTTTTCTTCCATTTCAGCACCCTTAACCAAGCTAACCCATAAAGCATCCAAATTCCAATGGAATGATACCTGTGAGAAGAGTTTTCAAGATTTAAAGAACAAATTGATTTCTACACCCATGTTGGTACTTCCAGAAGGCACCAAAGGGTATACAGTGTATTGTGATTCTTCCAGAATTGGTTTTAGGATGTGTATTGATGTTGCATGGTAAGGTAACAGCATATGCTTCTAGACAATTGCGGCCACATGAGAAAAATTATCCTACACATGATCTTGAGATGGTAGCAGTTATTTTTGCTTTAAAGATATGGCGCCACTACTTATATGGGGTTCATGTTGATATATATACTGACCATAAGAGCTTGCAATATATTTTTAATCAGAAAGATCTAAATTTAAGACAGTGGAGATGGCATGAACTATTAAAGGACTACGATGTTGATATATTGTACCATCCAGGGAAAGCAAATGTGGTAGTTGATGCGTTAAGTCGTAAGGCTATGATGGCGCCTATAGAAAGTCAAGGGATGATTAAAGATCTTCACCAGTTAGCTAGTTTGGGAGTTCTCGTTCTTGAAACTCCGGATAAAGAGCTTATCATACATAATGTTGTGGAATCTTCATTAGTAGCTGAAGTGAAAGAGAAGCAATATGCAGATCCTATTTTATTACAGCTTAAAGAGAATGTTTAGAGTGGTGCGACCAAGGAATTTGAGCTTATGCGAGAAGGAGTACTTCAGTGCCAAAACCGATTGTGTGTGCCGAATGTAGACGGGTTAAGAAAGAATATTATGACAGAGGCATATTGTTCAATGTATTCCATTTATCCAGGATCAACCAAAATGTATCAAGATTTGAAAGATATGTATTGGTGGAATGACATGAAGAAGAGCATTGCAGAATTTGTAGTTGAATGTCCAAATTGTCAAAGAGTTAAAGTTGAGCACCAAAAACCCGGAGGTTATATGCAATGCATTGATCTTCCAAGATGGAAGTGGGACATGATCAACATGGATTTTGTTATTGGTTTGCCTCGTACATCCCAGAAGTTTGATTCTATAGGGGTGATTGTTGGTAGGCTTACCAAATCCACACATTTCCCACCAGTTAGGACCACTTACACAGTTGAAGAGTATGCGAAGATGTATATTAAAGAGATAGTCCGATTACATAGAGTGCCAATCTCTATTATATCAGATCAGGGAACCTAATTTACCGCAAACTTTTGGAAGTCTTTTCAGAAGTTCTTGGGAACAAAAGTGAAGTTGAGTACAGCTTTTCACCCTCAAACAGATGGACAAGCAGAATGTACCATCCAAACACTTGAAGATATGCTACGAGCTTGTGTAATAGATTTTAAGGGCAATTGGGATGATCATTTACCTCTTATTGAGTTTGCCTACAATAATAGATATCATTCAAGTATCAAAATCGCACCATATGAATCTTTATATGGAAGGAAGTGTAGATCACCAATAGGATGGTTCGAAGTGGGTGAAACTCTTTTGTTCGGACCGGATCTTATTTATTAAGCCATAGAGAAGGTTAAAGTAATTCAGCAACGACTGAAAATAGCCCAAAGTCGACATAAGTCATATGCGGATAATAGAAGGAGAGGGCTAGAGTTTTCTATAGGTGATTGGGTATTTTTGAAGGTATCACCAATGAAAGGGGTAATGAGATTTGGCAAGAAAGGGAAGTTGAGTCCACGTTATATAGGCCCGTATAAGATCAATCAAAGGTTTGGACAAGTTACATATGAATTAGAGCTACCCCAAGAGCTCTCATCAGTATAGCCGGTATTTCATGTGTCAATGCTTCGAAAGTGCACCGGAGATCCATCACATATCACTTCTACTGAGGATGTGCAAGTTGTGGAATATCTTACATATGAAGAAGTGCTTATTGCTATTCTAGATCGCCCTATTAAGAAGACGAGAAATAAAGAGATAGAATTTGTGAAAGTACATTGGAGAAATCATCAAAGGGAAGATATTACATGAGAAGCTGAGGAAGCAATGAAATCTAAGTACCCTCATTTGTTCAAAGATGAAGAGGAAGTTCAAGAAATGGAGTTAGAACATTAACAAGTAAGGTCTTTTTTATATATGCCTAGTATTTATGTGATGATGTGAATATTAATGATTGACTTGAACTTGTTTCGGTTGAATAACTAAGCTAACATTCGAGGAAGGATATCCTAAAGGGGGAAGGATGTAACACCCCATATTCAAGTACGTGTATTGGTCTTATTTATATGGAATTTATTTTTTTATTTTATTTAAATCGAAATTTGTCTGTCGATGGTTTCATGCAAAGGTTATTGAATAAACTTTCAACCGATATAAAGATTTCCAAAAATAGATAGGTTTCGAATATAATCAAGCACGTTCGAAACTATAAAACGATGTCCGGGATATTTGAGAATAGTAAATATGCAGGAAAATTTCCTGCACACAAACTACTGAGACCAGCCGAATTTTTGGGTCAACTTCGAACGATCATAACTCTCTTAATATAATAAACTGGGAGAGCTGCAACCTATGAAAAGAAATATCTTTGAGTATTCTTTCCAATGCAATTGGTTTCATCCAAATCCAACATCTGATTAAGGAGTTATACAAGTTTTACTTCAGCCTATCAAAATAGATTTTTAGGGTCAACTTCAAACGACCATAACTCCTTGTATAGGACGAACTGGGTGGCCTACTTTATATAAAATGAAAGCCTTTTGAATTATCCTTCCAACGATAACAATTTTACCCAAATCCTTTATCGGAGCAAAGAGTTATGGTCGAATTATGACGTTTGGTTGCTAACACTAGATTGTTATATATGTTCATTGTAGATAAGTAATCCGAAAAGAGGGGAAGTCCATTTGGGACTAGTATTGAAGGTTGACAGTCAGGTATGTAAAGCATACTCTATACCATATCTTTGGCATGAAAGTGAACAATTGTTCTATTAAGAAAGTTTCCAAAGTTGTTCAGTAACATGTGATCCATAATGGTTTTGTATGATGTCCTACATTACCAATGAACTTGTTTCCACCCTACAAGATGTCAAAACATTCCAATACTTACTTGTTTTTCAAATCTTTCATGTTTATTCCACTAATGAATGTCAGAAGGTATCCGGTTACTCAAAAAAGATCCATGTGCTATTAATGACTCCAAAATATTTCATTGATATACCAATAAGTTCCTACTTCATTGTTATGGCATTGATGACTCCAAAACACTTCATTTATATGCTAATGACTTCTTACTTCATTTTTATTGCACTGATGGTCTATTTATAAGTCTCTTATTGATGTATCATTGTTTCAAAGTATCAAAAATGTGGTGGTGACCAAAATAACAATCTCAAAGATTAATTGAACTAGTTGATGGAAGTTCTATCTTATCGGATGGTATCCCAGGGGCATAAGCCTATCATGGGTCAATCCCTATTTATGTGTTTATGGGTAGTATCCCAGGGGCATAAGCCTATCATGGGTCGATCCCAGTTGATATGTACTGGAGGCAGCCTAATGGTCACAGTACAGTACAGTAATGATTACAAAGATGATAAGAACGAAGGTAAAGTGATTAAATAAATATAATGTACAGTTTGTCACAAGTTCTAGTAAGTGTGGTCCACTCCTATTACGATTTATTCACTTGTTTTTTATTTCTATTAAGCTCTTATATCATATATGATTATCTACAGCTTTACATACTCAGTACATATTTCATACTGACGTCCCCCGTGGGGGACCTATATTTCATGCTGCAGGCACAGGTACCTCAGCTCATACACCGCACAAGTAGAAGCCAGGATATCCAGCTGATTTTGGTGAGCTCCAATTTGCTTTGGGGCTTTCCGTGTCATATCCGGTCACTTTTGGTATTGTATAGAAGTTAGTTATATGGCGGGGTCTGTCCCGACCTTAGTTAAACTCTGTGTATTGTCTAGAGGCTTTGTAGACCTAATGTACAGTCAAGGTGGTGTTTTGTTAAAAGACGTGATGGCTCCAACGGCCAAGTATTGTATATACATATATATGTGTGCTCGAGCTTATACAGGTGATTATTTCCTTTTATATGCGACATGATGTTGTTCGAATTTTGGGTTGTCATAGAGGTATGCATGGGAAGTATAAGGTTATGAGCTGGTCCTCCCGGGCCTCCTCGATTACGGGTGCTAGTCTGCCCCCATAGAATTTGAGGTGTGACACTTTGTGACTGGATTACCCCATTCGCGCCATCAGTATTATTTGATTTGGGTCATTGTAGATAGATTGACTAAGTTAGCGCATTTCTTTCCAGTTCACACGTCCTACACAGCTGAAGATTATGCCAAGTTATATATCAGAGAGTTGATTATATTGCATGGAGTTTCTTTGGGCATCATCTTATATAGGGGTACTCAATTTACCTCTCAGTTTTGGAAAGCCTTTCAGAAAGGTCTTGGTACCCAAGTTTATCTTAGTTCATCTTTTCATCCACAGATAGATTGCTAGGCAAAATAAACCATTCAGACTCTAGAGGATATGTTGAGGGCATATATTCTTGATTTCAGAGGTAGTTGGGATGAGCATTAGCCGTTGATTGAGTTTTCTTATAATAACAATTATCATGCTAGTTTTCAGATGGCTCCATTCAAGGCTCTTTATGGGCAGAGATATAGATCGTCAGTTGGTTGGTTCGAAGTGGGTAAGGCCACTTGTATTGGGCCAGACATGGATTTTGAGGCCATGGAGAAAGTTCAATTGATTCGAGTGAGATTAAAAGCAGCTCAGAGTCGTCAGAAATCTTATACAGATGTAAGAAGAAGAGATCTTGAGTTCGAGGTTAATGACCTTGTGTATTTGAAAGTTTGACACATGAAAGGGGTTAAGAGATTTGTCAAAAAGGGGAAGATAAGTCCCCAATATGTAGGTCCTTTCCAGATTTTGAGTTGTGTTGGGAAGGTTACATATGAGGTTGAGCTACCCACAGATTTATCCTCAGTTTCCATATGTCCTTGTAGAAGAAGTTCATGGATGATTCAATTATTTTAGTCCCTCTAAAAAGTACAAATATTCAGAATAGCCTCTCATACAAAGAAGTTCCAGTAGAGATTATTGATCATCAGATCCGTAGACAAAGGAACAAAGAAGTTCCCTTGGTCAAAGTTCAGTGGTAAAATCAGTCTGTTGAGAGTGCTACTTGGGAAGTAGAAGCATACATGCATACCAAGTATCCTCATCTCTTCTCCATGAACTTAGATTCAGCCAAAGGTAATAGTCTTCCTTCATTTAGTTCTTTATGCAGTCTTAGATTCGTCCATATAGCTATTTTTCATGAAAATTCATGCACTCGCAAATCAGTTAAGTAGCTCAGTATGTTTGAGATTCAATCATACAGTTAATTTTAGTTGTGCATAATATCTTATAGCCTCAAATCACTCAGTATTTTTAGCTTAACAAGCCACATTCTAGGACGAATGTTCCCAAGGAGGAGATATTGTAATACTCCATACTTTTCCTAACTTAAATTTAGCCCCAAAAATGTCAAAGGTAATCTTCAAAGATGAATGACTTTTATTACATGTAGAATTTTCCCGATTCAAACCCTCCATTATGTGGGAAATTGATTTATCTTTCCATCGATACCAAATTTTCCTAAATTCAATACTCAACTGAGAAGTTATGCCATTTAAAATAGTGTGTCGTTTAGGCAAGCACCACGTCGCGGTGACTTGCAAAATGGCAATTATCAAATTCCAGTGGACTTCCATGATAAGCTCGCATCATGGTGAATTCTTATTTCTATATTGTCAATTTCCAGTGGATCACCGCGATAGTGGCGCATCGCAGTGATGGGGAAAATATCATTTCAGTAGTACACCGCGATAGCTCCGCATCGCGAAGATTTTCCAATTCCCAATTGTCCTTTTTCCACTGAGCCACCGTGATTATGGCACATCGCGGTGGAATGCAAATTTAAAAAATTTCTCTTGTTTCCAGTTCTGAATAAATTTTAAAAGGGGCACTTTGGTCAATTCCCAAGACCCACAATTCATCCAAAACAAGGAATTAAGCATATACTAAGCACATTATGCTTATTTTCATCCATTCTCTCTCAAAAGAAAACCCTAGAGCTCAAAACTTAAGCTCCAAGAAATCAAATTTCCTTCATTATTTCTCTAAGAAAACTCAAAATTAAGGATTTTTAAATCAACATAATTAAGAGTTTATCTTCAAAGGCACAAATACAGATTCAAGTTCAACCTTTCTTAGAAATTTCATCAATCAAGGTATGTGGGGTTTATGAACAAGGATCCTCTTTCATCCTTGTGCCCAAAACCAAACTTTTATTTTAAATTTATATGATTTTGAATAATTCTACGTGATTTTTAAATTGGGGTTCATACCCAATGTTGCTATTTGCAAGATTATGAGATTTCAAGTGATTTAGAAGTTGAATTGCATAGTCATTTTCATATTTACATGCCTATTACAGTAAATTTCAGATTTTGAGATGAACTATCATTGTTTTCATTACCAAGCATGATTCTTATGATGTTTCTACATAAGATTGATGCATGGGTTACTATCCCTAGATTGAATATTATTATTTCATGAAAGATTATGCTTTAGAATCAGATGATCTATTTATTTTTAGATTTTCAGAAAGCCTTGATCTTTTGATCCTTAGATAAGATTTGGAATCCCCTTTACAGATTTATTACAGATTTTAGAAATCAGAATAATTTTATTCACAGATTGAATTAGATAAATGCATAATTGGTTCCGTAATAACCCTTATGCTAGCTTTTACAGTGGATTTCCTATAGAATAAGCATACAGATTAAAAGGGGAGTAGTATTTAGAACTGATCTGAAAGTTTGGCATTAGCGTGCCCTATCTTCCATAGAACAACATAACCAAAGTAGGTACAGATTTAGATTATTCCCATTTCTATATGCATGACAGATATATATGTGATCACTTAGATTAGGTTATTCTCCTTGGCAAGAGTATGACACCTCTCCCCATCGCGAGGTTTTTCCCTTAGAGGAATAAGATATTGGACTCCATGTTAGCTTACATGGTTTATGTTGATTAGAAGAACCTCCCTACAGAAAGAATAATACTAATGGAAATGAATAACAAAAAAGCTTTTAGAAAACTAAGTGTAAAGGATCACAACATTATTCAGATTATGATCTACAGAAAGATATTAGCTACAGATTATAACATTCAGTTTTATCGATATAAAAGTGAGTCCTTTCTATACTTAGACAGCATGATTTACAGACAGATCACTAGCATATCTTGTAGAACTAAATGTTATAACTCACTAGATTTATTCAATATGCTTTACTACTTATGATTACAGTTTCTCAGTTACTCAAGCTTATGTGAGTCATTTACCTTTTGAATGCATAGTTTTACAAATGATGATCATAATTGATATACTATTTTTACGTATGCATTTCACCCCCATATACTCAGTACATCCTCAAAGTACTAGTCCACATATATATATGTGCTATATTATCTCATAATATATGTCCAGATGCTTAGTTTCAGTATCGTGAGTGATTTCGAGCATCTCTATCTACATCCTGATAGTTGGTGAGTCCTCATAATTCGGGGACTAAGTCATTCAATTTATTTTTAGCTTTTTAGTTTAGATAGTTCAGTATTCTTTTCAGACAATTCGAGTTAGTTGGGGTTTGTCCTAGTGACTCTCTAGATATTAGTAGTAGAGGCTTGTCAGATAGCTAGTTTTGATTCAGATTATTCAGTATTGAGGTTTTCGACATTATTTTCAGATATTATATCCAGACAATTTTTCGCAAATAGTATGACTCTTATGTCTATGTTTTCTTTATTATGAGATTCAGGCTTAGTAGAAGGCAGACAGAGTTGGCTTAAGGCTACTCATAGTCTTGAGCACCATATGACATCTCGTGACCAGGTTTTGGTGCATTACAAGAAGTGTGGAGTTTTTATAGATCATAGTGTTTATATTTAAGAGTTTTTAGAGTACAAATAAGGCATTAAGTATGGGGTGGTGATGTAGGGTGTATTTATGCATTCTAGCATTACTATTCTAGCCTTTATAGCCTTGTTTTGACGATGATTGATGTGCCTAATGTGTTAATAATAATATAAATATGCATATAAGTGTCAAATTATGTGTTTACAATGTTTAATGGTGTTTTCACATGAGTTTTGATTCAAACTAATCATTTGGAATTAAACCAAAAAAACTAGTGTGACTAGCTTGAGCAAGGTGTTTGTCTAGTTTGTCGTGTTGGGTTATAATGTATTTAATGTGTTCCTAAGTTTGTATTATGTATTTATATGTGAAAAAACTTGGTTATAATGTTAAAGGGTCAATTGGATCAAGAAAAGAGTGAAAACAATAAGCTTAATATCAAAGTGAATGAAGCCTATGCTTAGATCGTGCTTCTAGTTCACCGTCTTAGATGTTGTGTAGATTTGAGCTCTAAATTGTTGTGTTTAATGCTATATTATTCTTGTTAAATGGTCTATGATGATATATAAATGATTTACAAGCTTCAAATCAACTGGAAACAACTCAAAAAGGCTTGGAATGGATCACGAAAGCACAATACACAAACTTGATGCAATTTGGAAACCTGAAATATCCGGGACGAATAGATGTGCATGGAGTGTCCAATGGGAGAATGATACCCACCACTATATTTATAAGGGACCCAAAATAGTGACCCATCACATCGTGATCCTAATAGCGATGAAGTAGGCACCGCATCGCGGTGAAAATAAATCTGTAGTTGTCAATTTCAAGAATCTCAGCGTGGTTACAATGCTTCACGGACTAATAGTGATGATATCACTACCGCAATGAAATTACCTTCAAAATAAGGATTTTTATGGTTAGCTGAAAGAAAATAGCGTGGAAACTTAATCCAAACCGGTTTATGACTTGTCAACTATAAATATAATGACTTAAATTCCGTTTTAAACATCTTGGAAACCCTAGATCAATTGGAACAACATTGGAGGCTACCATAACTTCTTTTTAGGTTTTTATTCTTTAATTTAGATTTTTTTATGGTTTTAATCATTGATACAATTAATTTGATGTTGATTATAGCTATAAGTGGCTAAAAACTCCCTTTCCGGGGTTAAAGCCAAGAACATGAGTACTATTTTTTTGGAATAAATTAGTTTAATTTTCTTATCCTTATTGGTTGTTTTTTTATTCTTGATCTAATTGTTTTGAGGATTTATCACCCGTAGAAAACACCTATTGTCACCTTTTTTATCTCGGGAGATGGAATTAGGGGATAGAACAAGGGAATAAACAAATTATGGTTTGTATTCTTTTATAAAATAAGGAGTTAAAATTAGCATCTAAGACAGGGTTGTACTTAGAAGCCTTACTTTATTCAAAAGTAGGATGATAGCATTGAAACACTTAATTGGATTATTACATCCCCGCTCAATGATGTAGTCGTAATGTCCAAGTTAGGTAAATGGTTAGAGGTCGAGAGACCATGATCATGCAATTAACCCTATGAATCAACAACCAAGATAAGCAAGTTAACGAATGAAGTTAGATAACATAGTATGATTGTTCGAAGTGTTTTAACCCTAGGTTTTCTCCTATTGATTGTTCCAAGACTTCTATTTTTTGCATTGTTTACTTTACTTTCATTTACAATATACAAACTCTCTTTTAAGTTGCCCTTGCACTAAATTAATCTAAACTGTGAACTGACATTGAATTATTGTTAAACCAAGTCCTTGTGGGATCGATACTTTGCTTTCATTAGGACACATTACTACTTGATAGACCCATACACTTGCGTGTGTGCTTGCACATTATCAGTTGCCTTTTATTTCATTTTTATGGCATGTGGTTAGGTTTAAAAGGTTGATGAAGGTCCCTATAAGATTAAGGCAGTTAAGAGTTGGGCTCGTCCTAGCTTGATGGCTGAGGATTGGATCTTTGCAAGTGTGGCTAGTTATTATCACAGGTTTGTTCGGAACTTTGCATCCATTGCAACTCACTTGATAAGGTTGACCTAGAAGGATATGCCTTTTGTTTGGTCAAATAACTGAGGAAATATTCCAAAATCTAAATATACTTTTGACTACAACTCTTATTCTTTCTCAATTGGTTGAAGGTAAGGACTTTATCGTATTCTATGATGCTTTACATTTGGGTTTTGATGTTGTGTTGATGCAAGATTGGAATGTCATTGTATATGCTTTGAGGTGGAGTCCCATGAGAAAGAACTATCTAACTCATGAATTCAAGTTTGTAGCAGTGGTGTTTGCACTCAAGATTTGGAGACACCATTTTTATGGCGTCAAGTATAAGGTCTTGATTGACCACCACAGTCTACAATGTATGTTTAACCAAAGGGATTTGAATCTATGACAAAGGAGCTGGATGGAGTTGTTTAAGTGCTATTATGTGGCCTTCGGTATCATTCGAGTAAGTCTAATGTGGTTGCAAATACATTGAGGTGTTAAATGGTAAGTATTGGTACTTTTCCTTTTTGAGAGTGTCAAGGTGACCATTGGCTAGGGGACTCCAGGCTCTAGGTCTCAAAATATGTAGTTTGGTATTTCATAAAGGGTGGAGTTTTCTCTAGTGTGGAAGTAAAGTCAACATTCCTTAAGCATATTAAGGCCAAACTATTTGAGGATGGGAAGTTAAAAAGAATTTATAATAAGGTGGTGTGTGATCACCCTTAATGCAAGTGGGGTATTATGGTTTAGAGAGAGGCTTTGTGTTCTTCGGGTTGGTGATTCGATTCAGAATGTTCTTATTGAAGCTCATGGTTTGTGGTATTCTATTCATCTAGGTGCAATCTAGATGCACCGTGACTTGAGGCAACTTTATTAGTGACCTGGGATGAAAAGTGACATAGTGAATTATGTATCCAAGTGTCACAATTGTTTGCCGGTGAAATACGAACATCAAAGGCTTCTAGGTTTACTCCAAAGAATACCCATACATGAATTAAAATAGAAAGATATTTCAATGTATTTTGGGAAAACATGACTCAATTTGGGTCATAATATACAAGTTCATGAAGTTGAATCATTTTATTCAAGTTAGAGTGGACTACAATGCTATGCAGTTAGCTAATATCTATGTTACAAAGATAGTGACATTGCATGGGGTGAAAAATTCAATTATTTCAAATAGAGATATGATCTACAGTTTTAAATTTTTGGATAGGTTTCATGAGGAATTGGTCACCAACCTTACCTTGAGCACAACATTTCTTCCTCAGACTAATGGACAATTAGAAAGGATGATTCAAGTTCTCGAGCATATGTTGAGGTCTTGTGTTATTGATTTCGATAGTCAATGGGAACAATTTTTGCAGTTGTGTGTGTTGTCATACTACAACAACTACTGCTCCACCATTAATATTGCACCATTTTAGAGATTCTACGGAAGGAGAAGTTGGTCACCTATAAGGTGGTTTGAGACTCTAGATATGAACCCTTGGGAACTAACTTGGAAAAGAAAGCTCAAGAAAAGGTGCGACTTATTCAAACCATATTGTTGGTTGCCAAGATTTGACAGTAGGAATATGCAGACTACAAGGTAAATGTAACAACCTCCAAATTTTGAACATTTTATTTTAGGCCATCTCATGTTTGAAATTTCAATTTTTGACTTAAATTATGTATAAGCATATGAATGGGGAGTCTCGAGAGAGTTTCGGAATTCTCAAATGAGGTTTGGGGTGGTTTTGGACCCCGAAGGCAGTGAGTCTCTGCAATATTATTGTGTCTTGGAGGCTTCACTCTGAGAAAGCCAATTATACATGGAGGATAATCTTCTGTTTAGAACTGTGGCACAGAAGTTAGCCTCCGCGATAAGGTCTGCGCCATGCCACTATGTAAAATCTGTGTAGTTTTTACTTTGTTCATTTAGAATAAGGGGTATTAGGGTCTTTTCATATTTGTACAACCCTTAAGCATAATATAGACTACTATTTTCAGCTTTAAGAGATTAAAAATCCCTAATCCCACTTTCTAACTCAAAAATCCCAAGAGAGCCTAAGGATTTCATCGTACGTTCATTTTTTGGGTTAAGATATAAATTACTTTCCGATTCTCGTGTGTCTAAATTGCAGTGGGATTGTCCTTCTAGAGTTTCTTCTGGAGAAAACAAGGTTCCTATTGTTACTTCATCATCTCCTACACCAAAGAGTGCCACTTCTAGTACTGGCACTAGCCGAAATCGCCTGTACTCTCTTACTATCCCTTAAGAGTCTAAGGCATCTTTTGATGTTATCGCTAGTATGTTAAAACTCTTCTCTCGTTATATGTATTGTTTACTTGATCCGGGGTCTTGTAATGACCTGAAATCACCTCCTAGGACGTCACATGGTGCTTGAGGCTACAAGTAGCCCCAAGCTAACCCTTTGAGCCTATTTCTACTAATAACACTTATTTCAAGATAAAATAATTCAAACACTAGCATAGTCATATCATATGAAAGGAAATACAAAAAAAATGCTCAGTCCAAATGACCAAGCAATACTAGAAACCTCAACACAACCACAATCTAATAACTAGTCTGACAAAGCCTTTACTAATCCATGAACTAGAGAGCCATTGGGACAGGTCCCTAACTGACTCAAAATGAACTAAAAATAAAACATAGTCTCTCAAATACAGAAATGTCTGAAGATAGGTCCTCGAACCATGAGGACTCACCACTGTAGGAATCTAGACAGAGATACTCAAAAGTAACTAACGAGGCTAGGACAGAGCACCTGAACCTACATTATAAGACAATGACGCACATAGACGTTTATGTGATCAGCACTTGGGAAAGTACTAGTATGTGGGGGTGCATACATTTACATAAAAAAACATCAATACTTTTTAATCAAATAATGCATGCAATAAGTAATTACTCACATGGCTTGAACAAGTAAAAAATGTAAAACTCATTAATCATGTTAAATGGAACATGTAACATAATCTCGTGAGTCATTATACTTTCAGCTTTGAAATTTGTACTCTTCTCTTATTCTCATTATTCAAGGCAAAAGAAAACTTTAAGCAATACTTTCAACTCATGCATATGTCTCATGAAGAGTAAAACTTCTTCAATGCTCAAGAACTCATGACTCTTTTGAACTCAAATACTTGAAATTCGAAATCATATAACTTTGGAACATACTTGAAGGCATTTCATTCACGTTAGGTAAATATCTCATTTCAAGCTTTAGGGGAAAATACTCATATCAAGAAAAAGTATTTCAGTTTTAAAGAAAAATATCTTATCTCGATGGAAAATACTTTTGTTTAGGGAGGTAACTGATCTCGAAGTTTAAATGTCAAGGGAGGTTCTCTCCGACATAAACCATGCGAGCTACATGGAGTCCAACATTTTGTCCTCCTAAGGAAGAGACCTCACGTTAGGGAGAGGCATCATACTCTATCCAGGGAGTGTAACCTAGGTCCAGTGATCAATAAACAAACTCGGCCTTGGGCCCAATATCAAATCGGCCTTAGGCCCAATAATAATCACAAACTCGGCCTCAGGCCCAACCTACGGTAGCACGTAGTATGGGGGTAAGAAACTATAGTAACTTACCCGCTCGGTGCTAAATATTATCTCTTTAGATTATCTGCGCTCATCTCGTAAAAATCCACTATTAGAAATAATCTCATGGTTCACCATGAACCCAATAATCAAATCTATAATCTCATGTAGTAGAGTGAATTTCAAAACTCAATGACCATTAGGTCAAAACATTTCTCAATAATCTCAGAATACTTAAATCATGGGTTTTTATAGCACAATAGTTCATAAAATCTCAAGTCTCAAGTAGGGATTAATAACCCATAGTTCAATCTCAAGTTAAAACTTATCAAAAGCATAATAGATAGCATATAGATTCATAACTCATGTAGAAATCTAGAAATTTCAGCAATTTATCTCAAAATCTCAACATACTAATATACTACAATGTTTCAAACATTTCAACTATTAACTTCTCAAGGATTAAAATCATGGTGTATAGACCCAGCTGTAATTTATCAAGAAAACATGTAAAAATCATGCCATTAGACTCTCAATTCAAGGGAAACATCAAGAGCTTGCAACCAATAAAAATGGGTGAAAAACCCCAGTACAATTTTATGTAAAATCTTATAAATTGAAGAGAATTGTAGTTTAAATAAGATTTTGGGCACAAGGGTGAAAGGATTACCCTTGTTCAAAGCCCCGCATACCTTGAATTGGAAGCTTTGGATGAACTCTCGCTTTTGGGACTCTATTCGTACTCTTGGATGAGGGTTCTTGAAGCCCTTGACTTAGGAGCCTTGAATCTTGACTCAATTAAGAAAACATATGGTGGATTCTTGAGATTCTTAGAAGAGGTTTTGGATACTTAGGGTTTTTGTTGAGAGAAAACTTGAGAGTGACTTCATAGAATGCTTGTAAATGACCTTGATTTGGTGTTTGCATGGTTTAAGAGGCTTGGAAAAAGTACAAAGTGCCCTTTTAAACTTTTGTACAAAGTTGGAAATAATTAAACTGGGAACCCGATTTCATGGGCCACCGCGACGTGCCACTATCGCGGTGGCTCACTCGAAATTGACAAATGGTAAATTGGTAGTCACCGCGATGCAGATCCATCGTGTTGTCCCACTAGTTAGGACCTGGACCTTCAATGCGATGAGTCACAATCGCGCCAGACCACTGAAAATTGACTATTGGGAAATTGGGATCCTTCGGGACGCATCACTATCGCGAAGTTCCACTAAAAATTGACAATTGTCAAATAGACCCTCTCCGTGATTCACCAAGCACTAAAATGACGTTGTTTTATGAATAGGACTTAAATTAGCCATAACTTCTTACTCGGGTATCGGATTTGGGCGAATCTTATATCGACAAAATGCATATCAAATTTCCCATGTGATAAAAATTCAAAATTAGGGAAATTCTAAATGGTTAAAATAATACTAACTTAGGAAGTCACTTCTCAATCTTTTAGGGCTGGAATCATGTCTCACTTGACATGTCCTAAGGTTTATTCTACGAGAGAATTTTGTGGGGTCTTACAATATCTCCCCCTTGAAAACATTCATCCTCGAATGTCGCTGGTTAGACTAGGAACACAGGAAAAACAGAGTACACATAGCTAAAGAAATTTTTGCTAAACGGCTAAAAATCTCTCTAGACTCTTGAATGCCTCAGAAATTGCAAGAACTGATGTAAGAATAGATACATAGCTGAACTTTAGATTAGAAGGGCTGAATTAAGGAAAAATAATACCTTTAGATAGATCTGAACTCACAGAAAAGAGGTGCGGATACTTGGATCGCAAGTCTTCTTCTGCCTCCCAAGCAGCGCCCTCAACTGACTGGTTCTGCCATAACACTTTGAACAAGGGATCCTCTTTGTTCCTTAGTCTACGGATCTGAAAATCTAGGATCTCAACGGGAATCTCATCGAATGAAAGACCGTTCTAAATATCAGCACTCATTGAAGGATCTACTACAACAGAATCACCAATATACTTTTTAAGCATGGAAACATGAAAAATAGGATGAACAGCTGACAACTCTGCGAGCAACTCAACCTCATAGGCTACTTTCCCAACACGGATTGAAACTCTATACGGGCCAACATAACGGGGACTAATCTTTCCCTTTTTACCAAAACTCTTCACCCCTTTCATGGGTGAAATCTTCAAGTACACCAAATCACCCACTTCAAACTCAAGATCTCTTCTCCTCATATCGGCATACGACTTTTGATGACTCTGAGTTGTCTTTAACCTTTTTCAAATCAATTTAACTTTCTCCATAGCTTAAAATACTACATCAGGCCCAATCACGATAGCTTTACACACTTCAAACCAACCTATGGGTGATCTACATCTTCTACCATACAAGGCCTAAAATGGTGCCATCCCGATGCTAGCATGGTAACTATTGTTATAAGAAAACTCTATCAATGGTAATTGCTCATCCCAACTACCTTTGAAACCAAGAGCACACGCCTGCAACATATCTTTTAGGGTCTGAATTGTCCTCTCATCCAGACTATCTGTCTGCGGATGAAAGAAGGAACTCAAAAGAACTTGGGTACCAAGACCCTTCTAAAACATGCTCTAAAACTGAGAAGTAAATTCAGTGCCCCTATCCAAAATGATGGACGACGGAACTCTATGCAGCCTGACAATCTTCTGAATATGCAACCTAGCATAATCCTCAATTGTATAAGATGTGAGCACGGACAAGAAATACGCGAACTTAGTAAGCCTATCCACAACAACCCAAATCGAATCATGATGATGACGCGACAGAGGCAACCTGGTCACAAATTCTATATTCACCATTTCCCACTTTCAAGTGGGTATAAGAAACTCTTGCATCACACCACCAAGTCTTCGGTGCTCTACCTTAACCTGTTGGCATGTTGCACACTTTGCTATGAACTCTGCTATATCCTTCTCCATACATTTCCACCGATAGATTTCCCGTAAGTCGCAGTACATTGTGGCAGTGTAGGGATGAATAGAATACCACACTCCATGCGCTTCATCCATAATCCTCTACCTCAGATCATAAACACACGGAACACATAATCTACCTTGCAGTGTCAACACGCCATCTCCCCCACTGAGAGAAAACCACTACCTTTTGGTCCTGAACTAACTCCTTCAGTTTAACCAAACTAGGATCCTTGTCTTAATTCTCCTTCACTTTTGAAACTAAAGAGGATTCGGAACTACTTTGCACTAAATTACTTCCCTCAGCAGAATCAAGAAACCTAACGCCCAATCTATCCAAATAATGCACATCATGAGCTAACTCTTTCTTAACTTTCTCTACATGGGAAAAACTACCCATAAACAATCTTCTAAGGGTATCGCCCACTACATTGGCCTTGCCCGAATGATACAACATACTCATATCATAGTCTTTTAACAACTCCAACCATCTCCTCTGCCTAAGATTTAACTCCGTCTGAGTAAACACATACTGTAGGCTCTTATGATTAGTAAACATATCAACATGAACACCATAAAGATAGTGTCTCTAGATTTTCAAAGCAAAGAGCACAGCAGCTAACTCAAGATCATGGGTTGGGTAATTTTTCTCATGCGGCTTTAACTGTCTAGAGGCGTAGGCTATAACCTTACCTCTTTGCATCAACACACAACCCAAACCAATTCTAGAGGCATCACAATACACCACAAAACCATCTGTATCATCAGGCAAAGTTAGCATAGGGGCTGAAGTAAGTCGAGTCTTTAACTCCTGAAAAATCTTCTTACAGGAATCTGACACTGGAACATAACTTTTTCTTAGGTCAACCGGGTCATGGGAGATGCAATTGAAGAGAAACCCTCAACAAAATAATCGTAGTAGCCCACTAGACCCAAGAAACTTCTAATGTGAGAAGGGGAGGCAGGTCTAGGACAATTTCTTACAGCTTTTTTCTTTTGGGGATCAACTCTAATACCCTCGGCTGAAATGATATGGCCCAGAAAGGCTGCAGACCCTAGCCAAAATTTGTACTTACTGAATTTGGCAAACTAGTGATCTTTAAGGGTTTGCAAGACAATTCTAAGATGATTTGCATGGTCATTCTCTTCACGGAGTACACTAGGATATCATCTATGAAAACAATGACAAATATATCAAAATATTTCTTGAACACTCGATTCATAAGGTCCATGAAGGCGGCTGGGGCATTGGTTAGCCCGAAGGATATAACTAGAAACTCAAAGTAACCATAGCGGGTTCGGAAAGTTGTCTTTGGAATATCACATTCCCTCACTTTAAGTTGATGATAGCCGGATCTAAGGTTTATCTGGGAGAAATAACTTGCACCTTACAACTGATAAAACACGTCATCAATTCTCAAAAGAGGATATTTATTTTTGACTGTGACCTTGTTAAGCTGACGATACTAAATGGATATACACAAATAATCATATGTCTTTCGCACGAATAAGATAGGCGCGCCCCAAGGAGAAATACTAGGCCTAATGAAACCTTTTTCTAAAAGATCTTTGAGTTGCTCTTTTAACTCATTAACCTCAGTAGGTGCCATATGGTATGGAAGAATAGAAATGGGGCAAGTTTCGGGAGGAAGGTCAATCCCAAATTCTATCTCTCTATCGGGAGGTACCCCTAGGAGATCTTCCAAAAAAATATCTGGAAACTCATTAACAATATTGACTGACTGAATAGTTGGAGCCTCAGACTTAGGATCTTTGACTCTAACTAGGTGATAGATGCAACCTTTGGATATTAGCTTTCTAGTTCTGAGATAGGAGATAAAATGACTCTTGGGAGATACCAAACTCCCAGACCACTCAAAAATTGTTTTATTAGGAAACTAAAACTTGAACACATGGGTACCTCAGTATATAGATGCATAACAAGAATGAAGTCAATCCATACCCAGAATAAAGTCCAAATCCACCATGTCTAACTCTATCAAATAAGAAAGTATGACTCTATGAAGAATAGTAACAGAACAATCTCTATACACTTGTTTAGCAATAACTGACTCCCCGGCGGGTATAGAGACTAGGAAAGGCTCAGGAATCTTTTCGGGACTCATTTTGAAATTCACAACTACAATTAGGATCACATAAGAGAGACTTGACCCGAGTTCCAACAACACATAAACATCAAGACAAAAGACACGGAGCATACCAGTAACAACATCGAGAGAGGCCTCCTGCTCCTGCTGGATGGTAAGGCATAGAATTTGTTCTGGGACTGGCTGCCAGCAGTGCTAGATGAAGCGCCCTGAGCAGGGGTAGAATGGGGTATAGGAGCTGGTGCACTAGTAGCCTGTGCCTGAGGTCGGGCATCTCTGCTCCCCTGTCTAGTATGAGGACAATCTCTAAGTTTATATCCCTGCTTTTCACAATCAAAACAACCCCTCAGATCTAGAAACACTCATCGGGATTACTCCCACCACACTTAGCATAAGGAGAATAGAGTGTCCTATTACTAATACTATTCTGCGACCTAGACATAAAAGATCTGCCCCTTTTCTCCTACCTGCTTCTAGGCACAGGAGCACTAGATACTGAAGGTGCTGGCATAGATAGACGCCTCTGAAACTGAGGGTGGTTCCCACCATAGAACCTAGGCTGGCTATACTCATACCGCTCAAATCTATCCCTCTTGTTACCCCTTACTTGATCTCTCTCCCTAATCTTATCCGCCTCTATCTGCTGGGCATACATCATCAACCTAGCCAGATCTATATCTCTATGCAGCATTGCAGTCCTACACTCCTTCAGTACTAAACCAAAAACACCAGTCACGAACTTGCTTATACTAACTCGGGTGTTAGAAATCAAATCAGGCGTGTACTTGGCCAAATGATTAAACTTTAACCATTACTCCTTAATAGTCATGGAGCCCTGCCTCAAGTTCATAAATTCCTTAATCTTTGCTTCCCTCATCTCAAGTGGAAAGAACCTGTCCAAGATTGTATCTAGGAACACCTGCCAAGTCATAAAAGCAGTATCCTTACCTCTACCATTCCTCCATGATACAACCTAGACATAAGTAATGTCCTTCAGCCTATAGGACACCAATTTAAAACTTTCTTCTTCAGAAACATGCATCACCTACGTGATTTTCACACCTCCTCAAGGTATAATTGTGGGTCCTCATCCACCTTAGACCCATAAAACTTTAGCGGATTCATCCGCATGAAATTATGGATCCTAGCCGCGGCTACATCACCACCCTACTGGTTAGCAACTGTGGCCTGGTTATTGGCCCAAACATTAACGGTGACTTGGGCTAACTCCTGAAAGGCCGCCTAAAACACGGCATAAGACATAGTCTCATTAAAAGAACCAACAGATGGGGGTTGATCACATCATTCCTATGGGCATTCACTTTTCAGAGAGGTATTTTTTGAAATAGAAGAGCATGAATTATTAGATAAGACGGACAACTGTAGGCACGATAGAATCTGAAAGAAAGAAATAACTTTTCCTAAAATGTCTTGTAGCCTCTTGCTCATAGATGTGGTGCACTACACACCGATGATCAAGACTCTACTCAACATGGCTTGTCAGACTCCCTAGGACTCCTTTAAAATCTTCGGCTCTAATACCAAGTTTGTAATGACCCAAAATCGCCTCCCGAGATGTCTCACGGTGCTTAAGTTTACAAGTAGCCCCAAGCTAACCCTTTGAGCCTGTTTCTACTAATAATACTCATTTCAAGATAAAATAATTAAAACACTAGCATAGTCATATCATATAAAAGGAAATATAGAGAAAATGCTTGGTCCAAACGACCAAGCAATACGAAAAACTAAATACAACCATAATTTGATAACTAGTCTGACAAAGCCTCTACTAATCCATGAACTAGAGAGCCATTGGAACAGGTCCCCAACTAACTCGAAATGAACTGAAAGTAAAAACATAGTCTCTCAAATGCATAAATGTCTGAGACTCGGTCCTTGAACCATAAGGACTCACCACTATAGGAATGTAGATAGAGGTACTGGAAAGTCACTAACGAGGTAGGGACTGAGCACCTGAACCTATATTATAATACAATGTAGCACATAGATGTATTAATTTTGCTTCTCATATTTGGTTGTAGCATAGACAATGTAGCACATTTCGAGGTTAACGCCAAGAACATGATTACTATTATTTTGAATTAATTTTGATTAATTTTTGCTTATCATATTTGGTTTTTTTGCTTATTCTTATTTTAATTATTTTATGGATTGATCACCCATAAAATAAATATATTGTTGATCTTTTGATCTCGGGAGAGGGAATAGGAAGATAGAACAAGGAATAAATAAAGTTTGGATTTTTATTCTTTTATAAAATAAAGAATTAAACTTAGCGTCTAGGAGAGGGATGTACGTAGATGCCTTACTTGATTCAAACGTAGGATGATAGCTTTAATTCACTTAATTGTATTATTACATCCCCGCTCAATGATGTAGTTGTAATATCCAAATTAGGTAAAAATGATAGGTTAGGAAACCATGATCATGCAATTAACCCTACTAATTAACAACCAAGATAAGCAAGTTAACAAGGAAATTCAATAACATAGTATGATTGTTCAAAGTATTTTACCCTGAATATTCTTCTATTGATTGTCCCAAACTTTTATTTTAATGCATTATTTTTAATTTAAAAACTTACAAACTCTCTTTTTGTTTATTTTTTTCTCAATTAGTTAGACTAGAATTAGATAGGCGGCGAACACAAGTCTGTAATGCCCTAAAAAATCCTCTTCCAGTCTAAGCCTTAGAGCGTAATCAATAAAGCAGAAATCCAAGTCTAAAAGTTTTAGAAATATCTTCCCAAGTATGAAATACTTTGGATCGTGTGGAATTTTTCTACTTTCAACTCTTTGTCATGTAGATCATTGAATAAGATTTTCATTGATACCAAATTTTCCAAAATCTGACACTCGAGTGAAGAGTTAGAGCTATTTTAGTGAGACAGTGTTCCACTTGGCACTTTAGCGCGTTGCGGAGCTAGCCAAAATGGCAATTATCAAATTTCAGGGAGCCTTCACGATTCCATCGCATAGCGGTATAGTTCCAGTTCGCAACCAAGGGGGCAATGCAATTTCCACCGCATCGCGCCGTCGTATAGTTTCCCAGTTGTCCAAATTCCAGTAAGCTGGCGCGATTATGGCGCATCGCGCCAGCATGTAAAATTGGGATTTTTTGGCTTAATTCCAAAGGATTTTTTGTATCTTTCCCTTTTTCCCCAGCCTCTATAAATACCTGGTTGAGGGATCTCAGCCTCATATCTCTCCTTCTACTTCAAAGCTAGGGTTTCCAAAAAACTCAAACTCTCTCTTCTTCTCCAACCAAAAACCAAGAAAGATCAAGAGAGAGTTAAGAGAAAACAAGAAATCTCTCCAAATTCCTTCAAGGAAAGAGTTTCTCCAGGTATGTAGATGTTGATTATTGGGTCCCTTTCATCTAAGAAGCTCAAGTACCCTTTTTTTTAACTCAAAGATTTTATGTTTATGAGTTGTTAATGATTCATGTGAGTTGAAATTGATGTTCCAGCTGTTGTTGAGTTTTGATTCATGTTTGTTTACAAGATTTATGAGCTTTGACCTTAGTATGTGGAGTTTATATGATGTTTGTGATGAGCCCTCTTGAAGTGGTTTTCTATGTGATATGTTTATGTCATTTGGGTGTAGAAATGGTTGAATAAGAAAAGCAGGTTCCCCATAAGTTTGATAAAAAGCTTAGGTGAAGCATAAGGGTCACTACAGTATGTTGATTCAGAAACCCCAAAGTATGAGCAAGTTTATGCATGCCTAGTATTTGATAAAATGCCCAAGTGAATGAATTATTCTATGATAGTAGGAAATCCCCAAATAAGTGTGAACCCGTACATGCCTAGTGTTTGTTGAAAGGCCTTAGTGAACAAGTTGAGACATGATAGTAAAAAATTCTCCAATCACACTCTTTGATACACGCTAAGTCTTTAATACGTGCCAAGTGCTTGACGAGTAAGTTGTGACATGATAGTATGAAGTTTTCCTAAATCATGTGCTATCTAATACATGCCAAGACTGATATACGTGTGAAGTATTTAATGCAGGACCTTGTTGAATTGAATATGATCCAGTAGCATATTTCCCCTACGCTATTATATGTTTATGATTCTGAAATGCTTAAAGTGACCGCTTAGTGATTGTAAGGATGAACATATGATATGATTTCTAATTACTTAAGGAGATTCTTTAATGATTGTGATGATAAATGAATGATTGCGATGATGAATGAATGATTACGGTGATGACTAGTTAAGAATGGTTATGCTTTACTTTTATGTTATCGAGTCCTGGGGGTATTTATACCCAACAATATAGCTGTTGTCTAGAGCTCGTGTCAATTTCATGATAATTCCAGTCGAGCCATGATTCTCAGAACTCAATGAGCTATAGAACTCTATAATCTCAGATAATTGTTGAACATAAGAAAGATCAGAAATCTTAGTAATCTGAGTAATCTCTGTAATCTCTGTATTGCTAGTAATCTAGCCTCTGCTCTGTACTCAGCTCAGATCTAACAGTATACAAGTGTTCAATTCTAATCTTGGTAGTGACTAAATAATATATTCAAGCTCTATATCGTCAGTTAGATACCGTGATTCAATACCATTTTTGTCAGATATGAAACAAAGTGATCTCAGTGTAACTCAGTCAGATCTTTTGAGAAACATGATTAGTATCAAATTTAGTTCAATTGTTCTCAGTTAAGAATTTAGTCAGAGTCTTTAAGTTGGGAGTAGAAACTAGCACCAAGCGAGAGAAGGGATGGTGGATCCTCTCGTCAGAGAGAGAGAGAGAGGCTGGAGTCATTAGTAGCAATCCCTGAACTCCAGAACTACGTAGCCTGCACAAGATACAAGAGTCACCATCAGTAAAGCCTATCACCTCCAGAGAGAGAGAGTATTTGACTATTATATTGCCTTAGGTCGACTTCCTGGTAAAGGTCATCCGTCAGAGAGGATTGACCAAAGAGAGGTGTTTACCCATGGCACGGTATTGACACCTTTTCAACTGGGGTTACAAGTTGGACCCCACATGTGGTAGGTCGGGGCATGTCTATTAAGTAACTACTTCCCACAATTTTAATTTCTATATCAGATTCAGTCTCAGTCTCAGTATCAATTTTCAAAAATCAGGACTATCAAATACAGTCATCTATCTCTATGAGGGACTTAGATAGTATCATTGATTTATGCACTATTCGTTAGATAGGCTTGGTCTCATATACAGTTATTTGATATCATATTCAAAGATATACAGCTAGACAGGCTTGATCATAGTCTCAGATTCTATTGAGTATTCTTGTTGTCAGATTCAGATATGATCATTTCCTTACCATTAATAATAGCTTCCTTAATCATCTGTTAGAGAGGTTGATCTTTAATTTTGTCAGTCGAGAATAGTAAGCTTAGAATTTAGTCATTGATGTAAGTACATCTAGCTTTTCAGTCATCAGTATCAGATAACTCAGTGTCTCAGTATCTCAGTATCAGTAGTGAGTTCAGTCTGCAGTAAGGCAGTATCCGAGTTTCAGTCTCTAGAGTTATGATGATTGTGACTATGGTCTATGCATGTATGTATGTGTATGTGTATGTGTTCTCGTGCGGCATTTTCATGATTATTCAATTTAGATATTATGCATGCATGAGCCCTTACATTAACCTACCTCATCTACATACTCGGTACATTCCTGTACTTACACATTTAAGCTATGGTATTCTATTTGACACCATAGGTTCAGAGGCATAGGATCCAAAGTATTCTCAGCAGTTCAATCCTAGCCAGCAGCAGTAGCCATAGCCGTGAGTCCTCTTTTTTTTAATATGAATCTTAGTGTACTATTATTGCATCAGATTTGGTTTACTTTTAATTGACAAAGTTAGTTGGGGACATATCCCATCTACTCCATAGTTCAGATAGTTTAGAGGATTTTCAGACAGATGTATTAGTATTCAATTTTCTGTTTTGAGTATTTATAGATGTGTTGAACCTTATGGCTAGTCTTCCACATTTATTTTAGATATTATGCAGTGCACAGGTACAGATATCAGTAAAGGGTTAGCTTATGGTCCTTCAGGGTCATAAGTATCGTGTGACGTCTCAGGATGGGATCTCGGGGCATTACAAAGTCCCTGTAAGATTGATACTTAGGTTTTATTGAGGCCACTAGATTACTTGGTAGACCACGTACACTTGCGTGTGCACTTGGGCGTTGTCAATTTTTTGGCGCCGTTGTCAGGGACTCTTAAGTAGGCAACTATCTTATTTTTAGTTTAACTACATTGAGTTGTAAATAGTTTAGTTTTTTTTTTAGTTTCTTTTATTTCTATTTTTCTCACACTTTTCTTGAGATGTCAATCTTGGATAGATGGTTTTCGAGGGATGATGATTCTTGTCATTTTTGTAGAGGACCCCACCATGAGTCCTTTTGTCAAAATTTTGATCCAAGTATTTGGAGAGGCCCTGTTTGTTTCCAACCTGTGGATCAACCCAAGATTTAGTGTGTGGTTTGTTATATACTGTATCACTCTACAGATATGTGTGCTTTTAATCTTGATTCAGTCATATTAGTGGGCAATGCTCAATAGACAACTAAGGAGGTAGATACAGAACTGACCTTCCAACCGGTTGTAGACGAAGTAGATGATAATCTGAGAAAGTTTGAGTACTCGAAAACTAAAATAATTGTACAGGTTGAGGAGATACCACTGCTACCATGTCTAAAGTGGCTAATCAAAGAAAAATATGAGAAGGATATTAGCCAATTTATGGTACAACTACCACCATGTCTACAATGGCTAAGAAAAGAAAAATATGAGGAGGATATTAGCCAATGTATGGAGAAAACACAAGAATCATAGCCACTCGATTGCCATCTTTATCTTGAGACTAAAATTGAGAAGGTGAATAAAAGTGAGCGTGTAGTAGATTGTGTAAATTTTTTAAGTAGGATTGGTTGGGCTGCATTCGAAGCACTTTTCTACATTATGTTTAGATGATGTCTTGTCTGTGGAGTCATTTAAAATAGTAGAAGAGTGTGAAGATAAGAAACAATAATCCTATATTCTTGATTTTTCACTGGTTAAGCAACATAAAAACACACCTCACTTCAATGCCGAGTAATTTACTATAATACCCCATATTTTTGTGCTAGAATTCTAACCGTCGTTCCTGTGCGTCTAAGCTCTAACCCAAGTGATTCTCATATGAATACAAGTTGCATGATCATTATCCTAGTATATGGAGTAGTTTAGAGGTGAAAAATGTTCATAGCAATGACCTAGAACAAAGTTGAGCTAAGACCAATTGATTCATCCAAAGTTTGACATTCAATTCTACAAGGGTCAACTTCAAACGTGTATATCTCTTAATATACATGGAATTTTTTATCTCAAGACCTATCAAATTGTATATAATTGAATTATCTTTCCGACGATACCAATTTTTCAAAAATCCAATACCCAAGCGAAGAGTTATGCCTATTTTTGTGAGAAGCAGTAAGGGTGTGCGATGGGCAATGCGCTGCCCCAATTAAATATGTGCAATTGGGAGTGCGAGGCATACTTAAATGTCTTCCATAAGGTGTTCGACGCATACCTTAATGTCTTCCACGGGTTGTACGCCGCATACCTCACTTCCAAGTGCCAAAAACACCCCTATATATGTCTATAACACAGGATTAAACTCCCATAACACCAAAATAAGTTTACTTTCTCTCAAAATCACCAAGAACATTCATTAGGGTTTCAACCTAAAAATTTAAATATCTTAAGATTGAACCATGAGTTTCAATAATTCTTTAAGATTCGGAATCCCCATTCTGAGGGCTACAAGAAACACTCATTATTTTAACAATAGAGTCCCAAGGTCAAGAGTTCATTCAAAGCTTCAAGTTTAAGGTATGTAGGGTTTTCAACAAGAACACTCTTTCGTTCTTGTGCCCAAAATTTATATTATTTTACAAAGATATATGATTTTATATGCTCTACTTATTAATTTGAGATGGAAATTTGAAATCTATATTCTTGTTGAAGAAGTTATAATATTTTTGATGTTTTGAAGATGAATTTCATGAGCGTTGATGTGAATATTCATGATTAAAAGATAAATTCCATATTTTCATATGAATCATACATGTTTGATATATAAAGTGTGAATCTTGAAATATTTTGATCAAGTATTGATATATGGGTTGTTGAACCCGATTTGAATTTATATTTTGTTGAAGTAATGTGTTATATACACTTTGAGATCGGATTGATTTGACCTTTTGGTCTTGCAGGAGTTATTTTTGAACTCAAATGAGAAAAGAAATCCATATTTTGATTGATTATGATAAAGGGGTAGCATGATGGCTCCAATTATGAATTGTTGAATTGTGTTGTTGTGGATTTTCTTTTGAAAAGATCTGAGCTAAGTCTGGGAGTAGTCTTTAGCACTGAGTAGGAGGTATAGCTATGATTGGTGCTTCCCTAGAACTACGTTCCCTGGAGGATGTGAGCCTAAGGCTAATTAATATAGTGATCACTAGTGAAAAGAATGATTAAGGTCCTACTCCTATGGCAAGGATAGGACAGCTCTCCCCAATGTCGGTTGGACGTTGGACTCACTATAGCTCACATAGTTTATGTTGGTTGTAAGAGACTCCCAATGTGTGTGTGTATTCTTCTATCTAATATGAAAAGTCTTATTCTTATATCTGAGATGAAAACATATTTGTTTGAAAGACTGAGTTTGAGAAAGTCATTGTTTTCAAAAGATTTAATGAACATATATTCCAAAGAGAATTGTTATGAGATTTGATTGCTTTGATGATTTGGAATCGAGATGGAAGTGAATTGAGATTTATTATGATGACTCATATGTTTCGCCCGATATATTTTACTATCTTATGATTGTGATGATTTTAATTCGAGCTAAGTGAGTCATTTATATCAGCATGCATAATTTTATAAATTGTGATGAAATTAAGATATTATTTTATATATGCATTGCACCCCTATATGCTCGGTATGTTTCCATGGTATTGACCCACATATTCGTATATGGGCTATATTTTCTCGAAATATAGGTACAAGGTATAGTGTACATCTTCAGATCCAGTCAGTTCACGACATCCAGTTAGTAGGTGATGAGTCATTTTGATTCAAGGGCTTGAGTTAGTTATACAATTCGAGAAGTGTTGTATTTTCTTTATCCAGCTGTATTGAGTTGGGATAGTCGAGAGTCATGACCCAGCTACCTACAGTCAGTACTAGTAGAGGCTTCATAGACATTTAGTAGAAGTTGATGTATTTTGTTTCAATTTTGGTTGTAAAAGCAGAGTTGTAATCTTGTAAATTTAGTTTTGTATCCATCATATTCAGAAAAGAGTTATTTTCCATAGATTTGTATAGATTTATACTTTTGTTCAGTTGCTTATTAGTTATGCCAATAGAAGGATTACTTTGGGTCACTTGTGATCCTAAGCACCGTGTGACGTCTCGAGACCCAATTTTGGGGCGTTACAAACTTAGTATCAGAGCATAGAGTTCAAGTGTCCTAGGGTGTCTATGAAGCATGTCTAGTAGAGTCTTGTGAAATGGTACGGAGACGTGTGTACTTTTCTTCGAGAGGCTACAGGGCATTTAGGAAATGTCTCCATTCTTTCAAGTCTTAAATCGTGCTATAGAAAAGTTCTCCAAGAAACTTATACAGATTCTTATCTTACTCTAGTCAGGCCATCTCTGCCTTATTTTTAAGATATCAAAAACAGTGAAGCTTAAATCTCTATAGATTGTTATGTTCTTGTAAGCGAGCTTGAAAAATATCCCATCAGTGCTTTTGAGTTCCAAAAACTGAAGTACTTAATCAGGCCTATAGAAATTGTGCCTAATCCTGAGTCAGATATGCTTTCAAATTTCTCCTTAGAATCCATAATGATAATCTATACTTTTCTATCTATGTACTATTCTTGAGGTAACATGTTCGGCAAGTTCCAATTTCCTCCCCAGATAATGCTCTTATATTTGCTGGCAGAGGTTTCAGAAGTTTCATAAAGTGGCTTGAGAGGAGCCTTCTAGTGTGTTATAAGTCCTTCAAATTTAAGTTATGCCCTCATTCTTATGAGTTATTTAATTAAGATAGATTAAGGTGTATTCTTTGATCGTTGAATGTTATGTGTCAAGTTTCTATCTCTTGTATTATGTAATCTTGTTATCATTATGTTTGTGAAAAATCAAAGTCTAGTGAAGCCGTGTGAGGCCTATTTTGATTCACTAGCATAGTTTCTTTGTTATTCATATAATTTTCTTAATCAAAACACAAAACCAAAGTCTAGTGAAGCCGTGTGAGGCCTATTTCGATTCACTAGCAACTTGTTGTTTATCTTGTTGTTCTGGTGTTAGTTAAAAGTGTGGGTTTCTGTATAGTGACAGAAGTAGTGACGTTTAGTTAAAAGTCTTGTGTTAGTTAAACTTGTGGGTTTAGAAGTGTAGTGGCAAGAATGGTGGTAAGGGCAATTTATTGAATATGTATAGCTGAATTTTTGGTTATGATTGAATTAGTGATGAAGTGATGTACCCTTGTTTGTTAGTTTTGTGAAGTTAGAGAAGGATATTATTAGTTAAGGTGGATTTTTGTTTTCTTGAAGTATGAAAAGAGTTATTGATGGTATTTGTTGTGCTAGGAAAGTATAGGTTTTGATGGAAGTACTTGGTGGTTGAGTATTGTTAATTTAGGCTTTCCTGATATTGCAAGAGGAAGTTTAGTTGAAATTTATAGAGCTATGAAAGTAATTTAGGTGTGAAGATGGGTAATAGTAATCATGTGATGAAGGAGGATGTGTTAACGGATTATGAATAAGATAGGCCATATGATTATGATCGACGGTCATTGTGTACTAGTTTTTCTTAATGTTGTGTTCTATAGTTTTGAAGTAAAAATTGTGTTTTAGATTGGGTTGGGAAACCATGATCATGCAATTAACCCTACGAATCAACAACCAAGATAAGCAAGTTAACGAAGGAAATTCAATAACATAGTATGATTGTTCGAAGTGTTTTACCCTGGGTTTTCTTCTATTGATTGTCCCAAGACTTTTATTTTTACGCATTATTTTTAATTTACAAAATTACAAACTTTCTTTTTGTTTATTTTTTTCTCAATTAGTTAGACTAGAATTAGATAGGCGGCGAACACAAGTCTATGTGAGATCGATACTTGGTCTTCCTTGAGGCCACTTTATTACTTGATAGACTACGTACACTTGCGTGTGCGCTTGGGCGCTGTCAGACGGCAAAGCTACACAGCCCAGGTAAGTGTTTTAAAGTCATGCTAAACCCGGTCCCCTTCCCCCCATGGTTATATATATTTGTATGTATGGTTGTGTGCATATGGATGATTTTACTTGGTTTTATAAATGGCATTATTTTATCGTTATCCTGACATAATGCTAGCTTTCACACGCTAACCCGTTTACTGGCGGCTGAACTGGTGAACTTTCATCCTTTCAGAAGGCTCCATTTCATGTAATGGATATTTCTAGACACTTTGATTTATTTTTGGATATTGATTTTGGATATGGTTGGGGACAGTCCCAACGGGATCTTATTACTCTTTTGGTTAGAGTCTTCTGGTACTTCTATGGGTTGAAATGGGCGGGTTCGATACTGGTGTCGACCTTGGCATTGGAATAAGTCATTGGGCTGACATCATTAGACGATATTGTTAGTTGTTTCATCCTATTTTATTTTGGGATTTATTATATTATGTTTTGGAACTTATTTGGTTATGTTCTGGTTTATGGCCTTTGGTATGGTTGGATTGTTGTTATGGGATGGTTAGACTTGGTTGGGTCGGTCACGATTGTGATCTTATCCCAGAGTCTTTATGTGAGCTGTTGTACTATCCTGCTACATACTTGAAATTCAACCAACTCAAGGCAGGTGGTTTGAGGTTGGGTTGGGTAACTGGGGTGGTCTCGGATCCCAGACGGACTTGGGACGCCCATTATGACAAGGCCCTTGATCGGGTCACGTCAGATTCCTTGAGTGAATTAGGCATTATGTGTTTTATTCTTATTTTGTTTTCAAAATTGGGTAGCATGATAATTCGTTCGTTGAGATTATTTTGATCCTTGAGAGGTTCGGGCCAATGGTATAAATATAAGAGGCATACTATTTTTATTGCTATTAGGTTGGGCATTTGTGTCATGTATTGTTAACTTGACTTGAAGTGTCACTCTTTTTTAAATCATAACAACTTGTTTATTAAGGCTCTTACGTGTGGTAGACTGGATAGAGGTTACTAAGTGGTGAGCATGTGTTGTACTCAATTATAGTTATGTTTTCACATATCTCATCTTGGGTTGGCCAAATATCCATACTAGTACACTGTTGTTTTTGTCTGTATTGATACTACACTTACTCTTACTTTTGTTGAGTGCAAAGAATCTTCCAGCGATTACTGCGACACCTCAGTTGTAATTTCAGCTATTGATTCGAATTCAAGGGTGAATTGCATCTTTCAAGCTACTATGGTTCTTCTATTGATGTTTTCAAGTTCTTTTTCTAGACTTATACACATCCATAGTTTTTGAGGTTACATCATGAACATTCTTTAGTTGTTTTGGTACAAATGACTTTTGGGTCCTAGGGAGTTATTTTTATAAGTAAAATTTTTTTGCATTCTATTATATTTATGTTTTATTTAAACTCTGGAGATGGTTTTCTGATTAATATAATTGACTAGTTGCTTATTTTACCTAAGAGATGGTTAATGATTTGGGGTAGTTGATTCTTTCGTAGCAGGTTAGCGTGGGTGCCATTCACGATGTGTTTGGGTAATGACACCCCTAACCTTGATCTTGAGAAATTGAAATTTTGCCCATCAATTGATTTCAAGATTGAAACTTAATTATAGATTTATGCTCCACGGGTTATGGTTAGTATGTTTGTGTATTCAATTTTGGATTTTGGATTTGTTTTTCGGGAGTCGAGTTTGAGTTGACCAAGATTTGAGTTTGGTTCTTTTAAGTTCTAAAATTATGGGACTAGTTTCCCTATACTAATTTGGACAAATTATTTATGCTACTGAATAGATTGAGGCTATTGGAGGTTACTTGGAGAGAATTTGACACTTCAAAAGAGGTTTACATACCCGTTATATGGAAAGTGAGGCTTAACTCTTAGATTACTTGTTTTTTCATAAAAGGCATATTATTTGTATTTTATGCATGCATTAAAATCGTTTAGTTCATGTGAGTAGGAAAGTATGAACTAGTTTGAATAATTTCTCAAGTGCTTAAAGTTAGGACTGTTTGAGTCTTTATTGCAATGTTTCTTAATTAGATATTTGTTATAGATGTAATATCTTGACTGGATGTTGTGATTGTAAATTTATTCCACTTTATCATATCTTTAGAGAGGCATACTCCATTAGGCCCCATTGGATTTGGTTGGAGGTGGCTTCTAGAATTATACGTAACCCACGTAAGATAGTACGTAAATAATCCCCACTCCAAAAGATGAGGTAAGACATGGGCATATATGTACTGTGTCCCATTAGCATAGAATCATATTTAATACATTTCATGTGTTGCTTTTTTATTCTTCACGGTTTCAGATTAAGCTTCATATTGGTATATTTTATTATTATACTTGTATAGTTTAATTGCTTTATAGATTAACTGTGATTTCAAAAACTTTCCTCAGAGCTGAGAGTGCCAATGCTCTTGCTAAGTCTTTTAGACTCATACTTATTGATGTTTTCATATGTGCAAGTGTTAACTATGACTAGTAGCAGATATTATATCATTCTGGTCTACTTCAGTTCAGTTTATTTAAGGTGAGCCATCATCAAATCATGGCAGACTCTTCTTCGTTAGTTGACTTAGTGTCATTCCAAGTTGCATCTTGTACTTTTATATTCAGTGTAGTAGTTCCATGACATAGACATATTGTGGGATTTAAGAGAAGTTTTAGTATTTGTATGTTGCGTCCGCACTTATCATTATATTACGAGACCTTGGGTATGATCCTTTGTTATATATTAATTATTTGCATGCTTATCTTAGAGGGTTTTCCTTATGGGTAGAGGTCGTAGGTGCTATGTTATGGCTTAAGTGTATGATTTGGGTCGTGACGCACTCGGTATCTGAGCCACAGGTTTTAATTTCCTTGGTAGTCATGGAATAATGCCTAGTAGAACCTTGTAGATTGGTACAGAGACGTCTGCATTTATCCTCAAGGGGTTTCACGGGTATTATAGGAAAATTTCCTTTTCTTCTAATTCTTATCATGCTAGTTGAGTTGAATAAAGAATAAATTCTTCTATTATTCCATGAACAAATGGCCAAGACTTGATTATCAACAACTATGGGATGAGGAGGTGCACCAGTAGGGTGCTGAACAGCAGGTTGCATCGAGTTTTCATATGCTATCCTCAGTTGCTGACCCATTACTAGATGAGAAGGTGCACCAATAGGTTGCTGAACAGCACGTTGCATCCAGTTTTCATACGCTATCCTCGATTGCTGACCCACTACTAGATGAGGTGGTAGAACTACCAACCCACCATCCAAGGTATGCAACATTTGCTACAAATAGGAAGTACTATTGATGAGCTTAAAGATTTCTTGAGGTTTGGATCACCCAAATTTGATGGTACACCTACATAGATAGATCCTAATAGGTTTATAAATAGGTGTCAGAAGATTCTGACGACTCAGGTTATATTGCAAACTCATGGGATTGTCTTCACAATATTATGGTTTTCTAGATCGGAAGAGTCATGGTGGACTTATTTGATTCGTTGTTTGCATGAAGATTTGCCTTCACTTACTTAGACTCAGTTTGTGTCAATGTTTATGGATATATTTCATCCTCCTAATTAGCGAGACACTTTATGTGATTAATTTGTAAAGATTCATCAGAATGACATAACTATGGCACGGTATCATGCATACAGAGTTCACCAGGCTATCCCGCTATGGTCTTGAGATCATTCCTATCGAGGATCATCGAGTTAGGAGATATATGGATGAGTTAGGCCCCATCATACTGTATTGTCTATTGAGGTGCTAGCTCTACCTATGACAAGGTTTTAGATAGTGCTATGTGTCGAGAGGTATACTATTTAGAGGACAAGCCTGAGAAAGAAAGAAGTTGCGTACATTAGTGGTACCTAACTCAGTTCCATTTATTAGTAGGGTATTTAGGGTAAGGGGTTGTATAAACCGCCTCAATTAGCATCATATCATCAGTCTCATTATTTAACTAGTCCTCAGTCAACTTGCCAGTGGCAGTGACAGTATGGACGCAATTCTTCTTATCCTATGACCCCTAGTTGTTCTTATTGTAAGAAAAAACATTTATGTAGGTGCATGAGGGGATCCATGGGGTTACATTTCTTTTGCATGTCCTAGAACTGCAGGCACATGCCAACAACCACCACAAAAGTAGGGGGCCATTACAGCCCCACCCATGATTTTAATTAGCTAGAGCAATACCACATGGAGGTCGTAGAACATTTGGTAGGGTGAACCGACAGCGGGTGGACAACCCTATTTCTTTCCTTTGTCAAAATAGGATGTTAATGCATGTGATGTAGTGGTACATGTATTCTCTTAGTTTGTTCTCATTTGGTATTTTTCCTTGATGGATTATGGATCTAATTATTCTTTTGTGTCCTCATTTTATGCTACCTCATTGGAGCGATGCCTCAGCTACTTGGATGAACCTCTCTTATCTAACCCAGTGGAGAGGTCTATAGTGGTAGATAGAGTGTATTATGACTACATAGTGTCTATTCAGAGTAGAGAGACCGTGGTAGGTCTTATTAAACTTTAGATAGTTGATTTTGATGTCATCATGGGTATGGATTGGTTGGCAATGTTTTATGCTACACTTGATTGTCAAAACAACCTTGACAGATTCAATATACCCGGAGAGCCAAGTTTCTAGTCGAAGGGTATCACAATCTCTCTAGAAAAGCATATTAATTCTTATTTCAAGTCTCGCAAATTGACTATCTAGCGATGTTTTTTTATATATAGCCACAGTTTGAGATACTAGAGTAGAGACAATTACCATTGATAGTGTTCCTGTCATATGAGACTATCCAAATATTCTGAGAATTTTCCAAGATTACCTCCCATTTGAGAGATTAGTTTTGCATAGACACATTACTAGACACTAAGTCTATTTGTATTCCTCTATATCATGTGACTCTAGCTGAGTTTAGGGAGTCAAAGGATTAGATATAGGATTTGCTCGATAAGTGCTTAATCAGGCCTAGTGTGTCACTTTGTGGTGCTCCTGTGTTGTTTGTGAAAAAAAAATATGGCTCCAACCATAAGTACATTGACTATAGACGGTTAAACAAAGTGACCATCAATAACAAGTATCCACTATCCTACATAGATGATTTATTTGACTAACTTTAGGAAGCGATCTACTTCTTAATAATTGATCTAAGGTCAATTACCATCATTTGAGGATCAAGAAAGAGGATATCTCTAAGACAACATTTTGTACTCGTTATGGCCATTATGAGTTTATGGTTATGTCCTTTGGGAATACTTATGCCCCAAAAATTATAGATTTTATGAACCCTGTTCAAGCATTTTGTCGACACATTTGTTGTTATTTTAATTAATGATATATTGATTTACTCCGCAACAAATTAGAGAGTGAGAATCATCTAAGGGTAGTATTGGCAAAATTTCAAGAACACAAGTTTTATGCCAAATTCCCAAATTGTGAGTTTCGTTGAACACGATGGCATTTCTGGGTCACATAATTTCTAAGGATGGCATTCTAGTTGATCCAAATAAGATTGATGTAGTTCAGCAGTTGTCAAGACCTACTACTCATACCGAGAACAAGAGTTTCCTAGGTTTGGTTGGGTATTGCAGACTCTTTGTGGCGGGATTTTCAGTCATAGAAGCACTTTTGTCCAGACTATGCAGAAGAATGTCTAATTCAAGTGAACTGTAGAGTGTGAGATAAGCTTTCTGAAGTTCAAGATAGTTTTGACTTGACTACTATATTGACTTTGCTTATTGGTAAAGGAGCTATTTTGCATATTGTGATACCGCAAGAATAGGCTTAGGATGTGGTTTATTCAAGGGAGAAAGGTGATTGCATATGCTTAAGGCAACTTAAGAACCATGAGAAAAAGTATTCGACTCATGATCTAGAGTTAGCAGCAGTGATCTTTGCCTTGAAGTTATGGTGGCATTATTTGTATGGTGAGCCATGTGAGATATTCTGTCACTACCCAATCGGTGATCATTGGCACTCACACTAACCTATGGCGGGAGTACCATAATAATCTCAAACATCCCTAACTCAAGATTACTTTTATATTCACCTTATATTAATCCTCAATTTAAACAAGTGAAAAAGAGTGTTCATTTAATAACCTAAAGTGATTGCCAAATTGACATAAAAAAATCTAGAACATAATAGAGTGAAAAAAACTCTATTTATAACATCCTCATGACCTAAAGTCACTGTACAATAACATCTAAAAGAAAAACCAAGTGTGGAAGATAAATAACTATCCAAAATAAGGAATGATAAGATGTCTTAGTCCTAAAAAAGGGAATGTGAAAAATGATAAAAAGATCCAAAGGCTGCCCGATCATGGTTCTCACCATTGAATCTAAATCAGAAACTACTAGCTAAAGGTGAGGTCTTATCTCAAATGCTGGAACAAGCTCCGTAGTCAACAAGAAGAAGAGCCTCGATAGTATCAGTACAACAACACTTACTAGTAGGCATCATATGTCGACTCAACCGGACACCATATAAATAAGTAAATCCAATAGATGTAAATCTATCATCACAAAACTCATAATAAAATACATTCAATCAATTATGCCACTCGCTTTAGAAATAATACAAGCCTATAATCATGTATATTTACACACAGTCAAATTGGGCAACAAGTTTCATCACAACATATGATGATAACAGAAGTCAAGCATATGAATAAATATATAAATGCCAGATGGGTACATCATCTCTTTCTCTTATCATTCTCGTCAACATCCAGATTATCTCATAAACATCATAATCATTACCAACCTCATGAACATCATGAGTTACATATCAACGTCATTACCATCACTTTCAACTCGGAAGTATCAATATGAATGAATATGTAATGTAGTCAAAAATCATAAGTAGTGCTCGAAATATATCACGATATTTAATCCACATATAAGCACAAAGTCAGACATGTCTAATTGTTATAATAAACCATAACCTACCTTGTCTCCTCGCTCAATCACTTTTAAGCCACAAACTTGCCTTTTCTTTCCCTTTGAACTTGTTCATAATCTAAAACAATAATATGGTGCATTATTTTATCAATTCATCCATTTCAACCACTAGAGATTCAAAATTAACAATTTTAACTATAACTCCCGTTAACTCACCATCTTAGGATTTTCACCCCTTAAACCTCATGAACTCAATTTGAATTAACACGATAATTGCAATTCTACACTCATTAGGGTTTCCTAACATCTTAGATAATTATCTACTAATTTTGTACTCATTCTCGATAAATTTTCTTTAATTTCATGAACTAGGGCTAAACCCCAAACTCAACCATAAATCATTTATAATAATTACAGAGATTATAAAAAGTAATATTTTAAGTTTAGAATGAATAACTTAACTTCAAAGATGAAAAACTCTTCAATTCTATAGAAAATTTCGTTTCCTAGAGCTCTCTCGCGTTTTCAAAAAGTGGTAATGGAAAATATTTTTGGGTTTTTAAAATAATAAAATTATGTGTATTATTGCTGCAGCGATTGGTTACCGCTACAATGGTTCCACGACAAATTATAGCTACTGCTACAGTGGTACAACTGTAGCGGTTACCTTTTCACTGAAGTGTTCTAAGCTAAAAACTCAAGACCTTTCTCTAACCTTGTCTATTTCACAATGCACTTCATAAAATATGATATCGTGAACTAACCCCCTCCATAGTAAACACCATATTTGGAGTTATATAACTCAACTTTGAGTGTTAAAATTTGCTACGACCTCTTAAAATCTAAAATTTAAGTTGAACATCAATGTATATGCTCACATTAGTACCAAATTTCTGTAGACTAACACACCCTTAAAAATTATTCAATCTTATACTAGCCCTGAATTCTCAAAAATCGACTAAGGAAATACTAAGTAAAAACTTTATTCCCTCTTTCAAGATAACAATAATTTCGGTCATTATATATTCACAGATCACAAGAATTTATAGTACATCTTCAAGTAGAAGAATTTAAATCTGAGGTAGCAGAGATGGCTTGGGTTACTGAAAAATTTATGGTATGAATATCTTGTACCATTCAAGAAAAGCTAATGTGGTGGTGAATGCCTTGAGTAGAAAGTCAATGTGAAGTTTGATTTCAATTTTATCCTTTACCAAACCCTTTTCCAAGGATATTTAGTTGTTGGCCAACAATGGTGTTAGACTTAATTCCACACTATATGGGGGTTTATTTATGTGTATGGTGGCACGGTCTTCTTTAATTGAGAAGATCAAATCTCACTAGTTTGAGGATCATCGGTTGCTTGAACATAAAGAGCATGTAGAGTAGGGATATTCTAAAAGAGCAACTATTGACTCTGATGGAGTACTTTCGCATGGTGGCAGACTATGTGTACCAGATGCGAAAGACTCCAGATAGACTATATTAGAGGAAGCTCATAGTTCTAGTTACTCCATACATTCGAGGGCTACAAATATGTATCAAGACTTGAAGAAGCATCTTTGGTGGATTAGAATAAAAAGGGACATCTCCGAACATGTGGCTCATTGCTTAAATTTTCAACAAGTCAAGTATGAGCATCAGAAACTTGGAGGGTTAACTCAAAATTTGACCTTTCTTAAATAGAAGTAGAAAGGATCACCATGATTTTTGTATTAGGCTTGCCACGTACTCTGAGGAGAAATGATTCATATTGGGTGATTCTGGATAGACTTACAAAATCTACTTATTTCCTACTAGTTCATACTACATACACAGCAAAGCAGTTAGCACAACTCTATACCTATGAGATTGTTCGATTGTATGGGATACCTATTTTTATTATTTCAGATAGAGGATCACAATTTTATAGATCAGTTTTTGCATTCTTTTCAGAAGGCATTGGATACTACCGTTGAGCTAAGCACAACATTTCACCCATAGACTGATGGTTAATTAGAATATGTTATTTAGATCTTGGAGGACATGTTGACATGTTCCATTGACTTTAGAGGGCATTGGATAAACATATAGCTTTGGTAGAGTTTGCCTACAGTCAGGGACGACTCAACTGAATTTGTGGCCTAAAGTCAATTTAAAGAAGAGGCCCTTAAATTTAATTGATAAAACTATAAATGTATTTATTTGATTTCATTTCTTTTTTTATATATAGTAATGGTGTTTATGTCATTCTGTATGTATTTTGACTGTTAACGTGACGACATGTTAGTACTTATTATGTAGTTTTTAAACTAGATGTTAGTTTTTGAACATTCAGATTTTAAAATATTGCATTGATCTAGTATAATTTAGCTTTAAAAATTAGTTAAATTAATTATCAGAGCCAAAAAATACATAAATTGAGACGGAAAGAATACTTATCCAAATAATATCTACCTGTTTCTAAATAAATTACATAAAATATCAAAAGACAAGCATAAATCTTGTTTGTTTTAAGAAATAATGATACTAATTCTATAATTTATACTATATATATTTAATATTAATAAAAATATGGGGCCTTTATTTTGGGGGGCTTTAAGCCATGGCTTTAGTTGCTTCCCCCTTGAGCCGGCAGTGCCTACAATAATAACTATCAGTCCAGTATTGAGATTTTTATATGAAGATTGTATGGTAGGTTGTATCGTTCACCAGTTGGTTGGTTCAAACTATATGAAAAGAAGCGTTTGCATCCAAAGATTGTTCAACAAGATTTAGATAAGGTGATGATAATCCAAGAACATCTCAAGATAGCTGAAAGCAGGCAAAAACCATACTCAAACAAGAGAGCTTAATTTGGAGTTCATGGATGGTGATATGGTACTTTTGAAAGTATTACCCATGTAGAATGTAATGAGATGTGGCAAGAAAGGTAAGTTGAAAACAAAGACATCAGACTCTTTTGTGATTCTAAAATGAATCAGAGTAGTAGCTTACAAATTGACTTTACCACCAGCTTTATTAGGAGTTCACATAGTTTTTCTTGTTTTTATGCTTCGAAAATACTTTCGAGACCCGATTATTAATTATAGGACGATTCAGCTCGATGAAATATTATCCTATACGGAGGCCCCAATAGCTATTTTGGATAGATAGGTTTGCCAGTTGTGGTCTAAGAGCATTACTTCTGTAAAGGTATTGTGGAGAAATCATCCTAGTGAAGAGGCTACTTGGGAGGTAGAGTAGGATATTCAGGATCCATAATTTTTTTTGATTCATGGTATTGATAAAGAAGTTTTATTTCATATGTGCATTGGTTACATGTATACTCTCATTATACTCTTAAAAGGATATTGACTATTAGATCTTGGATTTTCATATTTGTATATGTATGTTGACTCGTTCCATTTAAATTGATGTTCATATTCCTTAAGTATAATTATTGTGTGATGGTTTGCGGTCGCTCGGTACTCCATCTGAATGTGGTTTATGGTATGGAGTCGCCTGGTACTCCTTGTATTTGTTGATTTATAAATTATGATTTTTTTGTTTTGTTGTTAGTTGTTTGAGACAGGTATAAAGTGATATTTGTCCTAGTTATAAAGGAAACTCTACCGAAATTTTGATAGGCCTAAGAGACTTATAAAGGTGTTTAAAGTATGATATAAGTCCCATGTTTGAGGGTGAATGTTAGTTTAAGTGGGGGAGATTGTAATAACTCAATATTTTATTATAATAACCTTTTATAGTAATGTCTTAATTATAAAATTTATGTACTATATTAATAGATAGGTATAAAGTGATATTTGTCCTAGTTATAGAGGAAACTCTACCGAAATTTTGGTAGGCCTCGGAGACTTATAAAGGTGTTTAAGGTATGATAAGTCCCACGTTTGAGGGTGAATATTAATTTAAGTGGGGGAGATTATAATAACTCAATATTTGTTATAATGGACCTTTCATAGTAATTTCTTAATTATAAAATTTAGGTACTGGGTTATTAATAACTTATTCCTTATAAATACTTAATAATAAAATTATATGAAAGATAGAGTCTGTGTGTATCTATCTATCTATATATTTATTAGTAAGTAGAGTAAGAAAAAGCATGACATATATAAGTGAAGTTGGTTATATATAAACAGATGAGCACGTTGGCAAAATAGTTTTTGGGCCATTTCTTTTGTTCATATATGAGTTATTCTTCAGTGCTTTTAGATAGGATTGAAAGTGAAAAAAGTGGGCCAAACCCACATTTTATTGACTTGCCACTTTGGAGGAGTACATTTGTTTATTATCCTTTGATTGAAAATAGATGACGCAGCAACAACAAAACGAAAATATAGGTGCAACTTTTGAAGAGAAATCGACAGCATTCTCTAGGATTTGTAGGAAAACATAACGCTTTGGTAGTCATCTAATAAACGAGAGGAATAATTCTTATTTTATGATTACTATTTTTAAGTTATAGGTATTAATTTATAAGACTCCCAATTAAAAATATTTTCAGTTAAGTGGTAATATTGGTTAAAATTTTCCTACTTTTAAGAGTGTTTTTAAAGAGATACTGAAATTTACCCCAAAGATTGATTTTGGAAAATTGAGATTTGACCCATCCATTGATATCAAGATTGAAACTTGATTGCAGATTTAATGCTCCATGGATTATTGCTAATGTATTCATGTATTCAATATTGGATTTTGAATTTATTTTTCGAGAGATGATCAAGAGTTGACTTTAATTCATTTAAGTCCAAATATTATGGGATAAGTTTTTCTAGAATACTAATTTAACTAAAAATTACACAAATACACAATTTATGTTTTCAATATTACAAAAAATTTCAGCTCCCTAAACATATTATAAAATTTTTAACATATACACAGAATGCTATGCATACGTCGGCTATATTATGTATATTAATAGGGAGAGTGTGTAAAATAATTTAAAAAATAGGATAGAGTGTAATTACTTTCAAAAGGGTTGGTATTTATGTTATTTATACATAATTTAAACCGGGGGTCTATCGGAAACAGCCTCTCAACCTCTTTAGAGGTAGTGGTATGGACTACGTACACTCTACACTCCCCAGATCCTATTATGTGGGAATATATTGAGTTTGTTATTGTTGTATACATAATTTATCACCTTTAAATCATCCTCTTTTCCTTTAGCTAACTTAGTGTCATTCCTAGTTACGTCTCATACTTTTATTATCAGTCTAGTAGTTCCATGACTTAGAAATATTTTGAGATGTATGGGAAGATATATTATTTATTTGTTGCTTTCACACTTATAATTATATTGTGAGACCTAAGGTATGATCCTTCCTTATTTGTTAATTATTCACATGATTAGCTTAGAGGGTTCGCCTTATGGGTAGAGGCTCGTCCGGTGCCCTGTTACGGCATAAGTGTAAGATTTAGGTCGTGATAAAAAGACTGTTATTTTTATTAATATACCCTTATTAAAGTTAGTTCAGTGCTACTTCTTGGTTGATTTTTCTTATTAAAATCCAATGAGGGTGAAAAAGAAATTCTGTCATTTAATAGTTGTCAAATAAGGAAAGATAATATTCTTTTGAAATGAACTAAAAAGGAAAGTACGACACACAAATTGAGACAGAGGGAGTAATTGAAACAAGACTCAGACAAATTAATTTTTTAATTGACAAATGAGCTTAATTTTCACAACTGAAAATAAATATATTGAGATAAATCTGATTTGAAAACAGAAATACTAATTGTGTAATCTAATTGATCTTGATGAAGTAGGAATGCTTAATTAACCTGGACATTAACTTTGAGGAAACGATTTTGCAAATATTTAATAAAAATGGCAATGTTATCTTGGTATTGATTTTGACAATTTTTTTGATTTTTGCGATAATAGTTATTTCAAATTGTTTGAAATTGCAAAAGCTCAACAATATTTTTGAAGAAAAAAGTCAAAAATTGAGTGTCAACACTTAAAAAACGTGCCCTAATCACCAAATGTCTGGCATCAAATGTGAAAAATATAGTGCATTGTGTTGGAAGATTTGGTGTCTGAACCCATCCTAACATCTCAGAATGCGAAACAAATCTGTAAATCACTCAAAGGAACACCATACAAATCTATTGGAACACTCAAATCACCAATTCAAGATTGTCTAGGCACATATTATACCGTGGTTAGCTTTTAATTTGTAAGTTCACTAGTTTGTGACTTACGCATCTTAATCATGTCTATACCTTCAAAACTTCTAAATCATCGTTTGAACCTGTAGTATTTTCAGACTTTAGTTTCAAGTTTTTTAACTCCAAATGTTTGACTTTCATCAACTCTTAAATTTTCAAATTTGTAGTTTTTGATTCCGAAATACATCTGGATCTCTTGAGACCCTTGTCACTCATCCTTACAAGTCATTAATATATGAAAAACCTTTGTGAAGTATCATTTTGGAGAAAAAGATTCTAATACTTAAAAAATATTGAATCAATACACATCAACAAATATGTACTACTTGAAAAGTTCATTCCTTATGATATTCATTATAAAATATTAAAAAACCACATATCAAATAAACTTTTCATTTCTGGATCTACTACTATATTAAAGTTTTTATTAAAGACTCAACCAATTAGTTAGTAAAGTCAAAGAACTAGTTACATTCATTTTAAGTTCAAAATTTGGATCTTCAGAGTGACTCACATAGTTTAAGAGGTCAATTTCCTTATTCAAATGATCTTCAAGCTTCTCAATTTCTAGGTTGAATTTCTCAAGTCTTTTTGAATCAATCAACTCAAAATCTTCTGACAAATGATGTGTGACATTGCCTTTACCAAATTTTTCTTGGGACTTATTTTGTTCGACCTTCTTTTTCTTCTTCACAAAAAATGCAGATGCAGTTGATTGTTTGGCCTCCAAAAATTGATGGACGACTGATTCAACATCAGGATTACCAAACAAAAATGGTTGACTTCCAACTGAGAAAATGATGATTGCAATCTTAATTCCACATAAAATAGAAAGCTCATTTGCTTTCTTACATAAAGTTTTCTGCATATTAGTGATTCTCGCCCCCTCAGCCCGTTTATCTTTGATAAATTTTATCTCAACATTCTTTCTTATTTGATAGCTCTTCCTTTCCATGTCCACAACAGGAGGAGATGGAAAGATTCAATTTCTTGCCTAAAGTGTACAAGAAACTTGGTTTAGAGTGAGTACATACTCGAGCTAAATGTGCCAATTTATAACAATTTTCTTTCATCGTGGGTCTTTTAATTCTTGAATTTAGTCCTTGGTTTTTTCAAGTTTTTACTATTTACAAACACCCTCCTTAAAAATTGATAACATCAATTTACCTTCAAATTCTTATGAAATTGCTTAGATGCCTAATTTTTTTTTTATTTAATGTAAGCATCATGAAAGATATTAGAAGTACTGAACGCAAAAGGATACAAAATTACTCAAATTTATCCGTATTAATTTAATCATCATACTTATTCATACATATTTTTATTAATTTCTCTTCTATTTATGTCTTTTTATTTAATTAAAAAGAAAAAACAAAATATTTAATAAAAGAGTTATTGTATGAATTATTGGGAACGCTCGCTAAACTAACACGAAATCATTATACTCCCTCCGTTTAAAAAATTCTTCCTCTGTTTAAAAAAGAATGATCTACTTTCCCTTTTAGTTCGTTTAAAAAAGAATAACCCCTTTCCTTTTTTTACAATACTTTAATTTCAATTTTCCACATGATATGTTTAGGACCACAAGATTAAAGGACATTTCGATACATTTGACACAACTTTAATTCAAGGCCACAAGATTCAAAAGTCTTCTTTATTTTCTTAAACTTTATGTCAAGTCAAAATATGTCATTCTTTTTTAAACGAAGAGTGTATATCATTGAGTCCAAAAAATAAATTTTGAATTCAATATAAATGATTTGACTTTTTAAAGCAAGGTCATTTTTCTTTACTCTGGACTTTCTCGTATTAATTAAAGAATTTATGTGTAATTTGGCCATCAATAGTATTCTAATGGGTGAATTATTGCAAAAACATCTACATATTGGGGGTTATCAATATCCTCTATAATATATTAAAAGTGTAAAGACCTTTTAGAAAAGTAATTTGAACATTTTATCCTTCATTAAAAGACTTTTCTTTACTCAAAATTAACTTTTCACTATTTTTTAAATTTGTTATTTAATTATTTTTATTAAATTAACTAGACTTCCTAAAATATATGTGACTCCTAAAATATATGGTAGGAAAATTAATTAATATTTTTCTTTCTACTAAACTTCCTAAAATATATGATACTTCTAAATATATGGTAGGAGAATTAATTAATATTTTTCTTTCTACTGTTCAATTAGAAAAATCCTTCTAAACTATGACTCTATTAAAAAAAATTTCTATAAATATTGAGATGTACGTTAAACTAGAGAACAAACCGGTTTGCCTATTGGGAGATATGATTGATGTTCATCTAACTTGATTCGATTGTATGTCTAGATGGTGGATGCTTGATTTTCTAACTCTCAACTTCTTCACTGTTTTTGTCAGCATAATAGAATTCAACATGTGTGTATATATATATACCTTCTTTGTTTTCATTCAAAATCACTCTTTAGGGTCAAAATTTTCACCTAGACAAAAATTAGTTGGATCAAAATCAAATCTTTGTGATCACCATTATACTTTTTTTCTTATTGTTTACAGGTCGTAAATGAATATCATATGGCTTTAAAGAATTTCTTGTGTAAAGGTTAGATTTAATTGTATTATTTTGATATCTTTATTATCTTATTATTTTATTTTAATTTACAGATGCTAGATGAATGTGGGTCGGCTTTGAAAAAAAATTAGGTAAAGATTAGGTTTAATTGTATTATCGTAATATCTTTATTAGTTTGTTATTTTGTGGCAGTTTATAGTTCGTAGATGAATCTCGATTGGCTTTGAGAATTTTGTGTGCAAAATTTAAGTTTAATTGTATTTTTTTATATCACTTTTATCATATTATTTTGTTGCAGTTTACAGGTGATAGATAAATGTTGGTCGACTTTGCGAAATTTTTTATGTAAAGGTTAGATTTAGTTGTATTATTTTGATATCTTTATCATCGTATTATTTTATTATTGTTTACAAGTGATAGACGAGTGTCAGACGACTTTGAAAAAAATTTTGTGTGTAAAGATTAGATTTAATTGTATTATTTTGATTTCTCTATCATCGTATTATTTTTTACAATTTACAGATGGTAGATGAATGTCGATCGACTTTTTAAAATATTTTGGTAAAGATTAGGTTTAATAAATAAATTCTTCATCTTTACATACTCAATAGATATTAAATTTAATTATTATATTCATCTTTATTATTTTAACAAATATCCTCTTTAGTGTAATGTTTGAACTCATTAAAGTGAGGTACACGTGCAAGACGTGTATACCTAAACTAGTAATTTTGAAGTTAGAGTGGAGCGACTGTAATCATGTATAGCTTGTATATTAACTTAGTCATCATCTTTTGAGTAAATAATATAATGGTGTATAATCAATGCAGATTACTGGAATTATCTATTGTCGGTGGAGATTATCTTAATATATCTTTTGAGTAAATAGAGTAGTTAAGTATTATCAATGTAGATTACTTTATATTCATACATTGAATAAATAGTGAAATTATCTTTGATCAGTATAGATTACCACAATTTTATTTTGATCCATTTAAAAAAGAATGTTATTTTTTCTTATTTGGTAACTATTTAATGGCAGCATTCCCATTTATCCTTAGTAAATCCCACTTTATAAAAGAAGACAATTAAAAAGTAAACTTTAAGAGGCCCAATTTTGTAAACTTTACAAAGTTATTATATATTTCTTAAACTCCGTGTCCGATCAAATACCGACACATAAATTAAGATGAAGAAAGTACTATTTAAGAGTCAATATAATAGAACATATCAATAGATTTTACTTTTCAAAATGTACCAATAGAAAAACCAAGATGTTTACATGTTTGTATTTAAATTCATATTAAAAACCAAGATGTTTTAGTACATTTTGAATACTAAGTAATTGGTTTTTCAGCCAAATTACACTTGATTTATATTTATTTAAAAAGTAGTATCAATAAAATATTTTGATTGAAAATGATATGGAAATTGATATGACGATTAAAAAGTTATAGAACTGATGTTTGGAATGGTTATTTAATTATTTTGTTGAAAGTATTGTATGAAAACGATATATAAAATGGTATGATGAATATACTTTACTTGATCAACGCCAATTAAAATAGTATAAAAACTGATGTTCAGAATAGTTATTTTAGTTATCTTGTTGAAAATATTGTATAAAAAATGGTATAGAAAGTAATATGATGTATATATTTAATTGATATTGCAATACCCCGATCGTTTCTTAAGCCTAAATTTGTCTTTTGAGTAGATATGTACGACTTCCAAAGTGATTGATGTTTAAACCATGTTTTATTTCTCTAATTTCTACTTTTTTTCATGTAGAGCATTGAATAGGCTTTCCATTGATACCAATTTCATCAAAATCCGACATCGGATGAGGGAGTTATGGCCATTTTACTAAATGGTATCGGATCGCCCAGGTCTGACAGTCGACTTGGCGGACTGTCAGGTCCTTGGTGGACCGTCAAGTGTCCCGTCAAGCCAAGGCAGTGACCCCTCTTCCTGGTCACCGTGTGACGGCCAAGATGGTGGACCTTCAAAAAGTTGACGGACCGTCAAGAGGTTCGTCAGGTCGAGACAGAAAGTCTCGTTTCTGGCCCTCGAGTGACGGATGACTTGGTGGTCTATCAGTTTCCTGACAGACTGTTACTTCGACCGTCACGTTGAGGAAGAACGTTCCAGTTTTGGCACTCGAGTAACGGATGATCTGCTGGACCATCAAGAGACTTGACAGACAGTCAGATCGACCGTCACAGGCCCCGATTAGTGAATTTTAGCTTTTTCAAAAGGGCATTTTGGTCATTTACGCCCTATATATGGTCTTATATATATCCTAGTAGAGAATAGTCATTCATTTTTCTCTTTTCCTCTTCCAAGAAATATCTAGAAATTAGGGTTTCTTTCAAAACCCAAAAATTCAATCTTCTTCCAAGAAATTCAAGGATCTTCCATGGATTTCTCCAAGTTGTTCGAGAATTAAGTTCCCCAATTCAAGGGCATCAAGAATATTGGTCTAAAAGTGTGAGAAAGAAGTTCCAAACAAGGTTTTACATCTCCAAAATCATAATCCAAGGTATGTGGGGCTTGAACAAGAACACTCCTTTCGTTCTTGTGCCTAAAGATTTACTTTCTATTATTGATTTACATGATTTTGCAAGAGGTTTTACATCCAAATTTCTTTATTTATAATTTATGAAATTTGAGTTGAATAAGTTTGATATTTATGATTATTTCACCATCATATTTCTTAAATTGAGAATTTATTTCATGCATTGTATATTATCACTAAGTATTGATGATTTCTAAGCAATTTAAGACAAGTGTCATGAGTTATGCCTTTCCATGAGAAATTTGACTATTGAATATATATCTATATTTGAGATTAAAAGTCAAGAATGAGTCCTATGGTGTTTCCTTGAAACTTTTGATATTTGAAAATGATTTGAAAAACAAATGTACTCGATGTTGAGAAAGATTATGTTGAGTCAAGTCGGGTTAGGAATCCACAAGATGTTTATGATTTGCAAATGAGATATATATATATATATATTTATGTTTTGTTCTTCAAAATAAACCCATGAGTTGATATTAATTAAGGTGGATTTCCTAATGCGTTCTGAGCTGAGTCTGGGAGGAGTATTTAGCACCGAGTGGGAAATGTGGTATTTCTCTAAAACTACGTGCCACCATAGGATTGATGTTGATAATTATGGGCTAGAGGCCGAGTATGGAATTGTGATAACGAGATTGAGGTTGTACTCCCTGGCAAGAGTACAACATCCCCGCCAATGTGGGGTTCTCTTCTTAGGAGGGAAAAATGTTGGACTCCATGCGGCTCACATGGTGTACTATTGATGTGTATGTGTTGCTGGACCTTGGGTCAAGTCTTTCTTATGTGACTCCGTTGGTGGCTGTGAATTTTGAAATCAGTGCTGAAAAGATTTTCGAACCTTTTCTAGTCTCTACACCAGTCGTGAATCTGTTGTTGCTAAGCAAGTATATAAGAAGTGTCCTATCATTGTTCTTAACAGAGTCATGTTTACGGATTTGATTGAGCTAGACATGGTTGATTTTGACATTATTCTAGGTATGGATTTGCTTCACTCTTGTTATGCGTCTATAGACTGTCGTACCTGTATAGTCAAGTTTCAGTTTCCCAAAGAGCTAGTCTTTGAGTGGTCCAGAAATTCTGTATCTCCCAAAAGTCATTTCATATCCTATATTAAAGCTATAAAATTGATATCCAAGGGTTGTATCTATAATTTAGTCCATGTTAAGGACACTATGTCTGAGACTCCAACTATTCAGTCTCTTAGTGTTGTTAATGAGTTTCCTGATGTTTTCCCGGAAGATCTCCCAGGGGTACCTCCCGATAGAGAGATAGAATTTGGAATTGATCTTCTTCCTGATACACAGCCTATTTCTATTCCTTCGTATCATATGGCCCCCACAGAACTTAAGGAGTTGAAAAAGCAACTCAAAGATCTTCTTGATAAGGGCTTTATAAGGCCAGTGTGTCTCTCTGGGGTGCACCCATTCTATTCATGCCAAAGAAAGATGGTTCATTGCGCATGTGCATTGACTATCGTCAGCTTAACAAGGTACAGTAAGAACAAGTACCCTCTTCCTAGAATTGATGACCTATTTGATCAGCTGCAAGGTGCCAGCGACTTCTCGAAAATAGATTTGAGATCCGGTTATCACCAACTTAAAGTCAGAGAGTATGATATTCCAAAGATGGCCTTTCGCACTCGTTATGGTTATTTTGAATTCTTGGTCATGTCCTTCGGGCTAATGAATGCCCCGACAGCTTTTATGGACCTCATGAATCGGGTTTTTAAACCGTACCTAGATATGTTCATTATTGTGTTTATAGATAATATCCTTGTATATTCCCAGAATGAAAACGACCATGCCAATCATCTTTGAATTGTCTTACAGACCCTTAGGGATCAACAGTTATTTGCCAAATTTAGCAAGTATGCTTTTTAGCTTCGGTCAGTTGCCTTTCTTGGTCATATTGTCTCTTTTGAAGGTATTCGAGTTGATCCTTAAAAGGTAGACGCTGTGAAGAATTGGCCTAGACCTATTTCCCTATCTGATATTAGGAGTTTCTTAGGCCTAGCTAGCTACTACCGTCGTTTTGTCGAAGGTTTCTCTTACTTTCCTATTCCTTTGACCCGGTTGACCCAAAAGAAGGTTAAATTCTAGTGGTCAGATTCTTGCGAGAAGATTTTTCAGGAGTTGAAGACTCGAATCACTTCAGCCCTTGTGATGACCCTGCCTAATGGTGTAGATGATTTTGTGGTATATTGTGATGCTTCCAGAATTGGTTTGGGTTGCGTGTTGATGCAGAAGGGTAAGGTTATAGCCTATGCCTCCAGACAGTTGAAACCTTATGAAATGAGTTATTCGACCCATGACCTCGAGTTAGCTACAGTGGTTTTTTCTTGGAAAATCTGGAGGCACTATTTGTACGTTGTTCATATTGATGTCTTTACGAATCACAAGAGTTTACAGTATGTGTTCACTCAGAGAGAGTTGAATCTTTGGTAGAGGTGATGGTTAGAATTACTGAAGGACTATGATATGAGTGTGTTGTATCACCCGGGCAAGGACAATGTAGTGGCAGATGCCTTTAGCAGATCGTCTATAGGTAGTGTAGCACATGTAGAGAAAGATAAAAAGGAGTTACCTCATGAAGTACACCGTTTATCTAGGTTGGGTGTTAGATTCCTCAACTCAGATGAGGGTAATATTTGGATTAAGAGTATTTTTAAATCTTCCCAAGTTTTGGATATGAAGGAGAAACAGGATATGAATTCTCATTTGACTGAATTAAAAGCATCCGTCAAAGACCAAAAGGTGGAGGTTTTCTCCGAAGGGGGAGATGGTGTATTGAGATTTCAGAATAGATTGTGTGTGCCTGATATTGATGATCTGAGGCAGAGAATTATGGCTGAGGCACATGGCGCGCGGTATTCTATTCATCCCGGTGATACCAAGATGTACCACGATTTACAAGAAATTTATTGGTGGAATGGTATGAAAAAGGATATAGAAAAGTTTGTAGAAAAGTGTGCAACTTGCCAGCAGGTAAAGATAGAGCACTAGAGACCCAGTGGCATGATGCAAGAATTTAGCATTCCATCTTGGAAGTGGGAAGTGCTGAACATGGATTTCGTGACCAATTTACCTCTCTCTCATCGTCATCATGATTCTATTTGGGTCGTTGTAGACAGGTTGATTAAGTCAACACATTTCCTACCAGTATATACATCTTTCACCGCGGAGGACTATGCTAAGCTGTACATTCGAGAGTTAGTAAGGTTGCATGGAGTTCTGTTGTCTATCATCTCCGATAGAGGTACCCAATTTACTTTTTAGTTTTGGAAAGCCTTTCAGAAGGGTCTCGACACCCAAGTTCATCTTAGCTCCATTTTTCATCCGCAGACAGACGGCCAAGCTAGATGACTTTAGACTTTAAAGGATATGTTGAGGGCATGTGTCCTTGACTTCAAAGGAAGTTGGGATGAACATTTATCGTTGATTGAGTTTGCCTACAACAATAGTTTTCATGCTAGCATTGGAATGGCTCCACTTGAAGCTTAGTATGGGAGAAGATATAGATCGCCCATAGGTTGGTTCGAAGTGTGTGAAGCTGTTGTGATTGGACCTGATGCTATATTTGAGGCTATGGAGAAAGTTAAGTTAATTCGGGAGAGGTTAAAGATAGCCCAGAGTCGTTAGAAGTCGTATGCAGATGTGAGAAGAAGAGCTCTTGAGTTTGAAGTTGGTGATATGGTGCACTTAAAAATTTCACCCATGAAAGAGGTGAAAAGATTTAGAAAGAAAGGAAAGATGAGTCCTAGATATGTTGTCCCTTATAGAGTTTTGAATCATGTTGGGAAAGCAGCTTATGAGGTTGAGTTGCCTGCAGAATTGTCAGCTGTCCATCCTGTGTTTTATGTTTCTATGCTCAAGAAGCACATTGGAGACTCTGTTGTTGTTGATCTGTTAGAAAGTTTTCATGTTTAGAATAGTCTTTCGTATGATGAAATCCTGATTGAAATCCTATATTATCAAGTCCGTAGACTAAGTAACAAATAAGTTACCTTGGTTAAAACACTGTGGCAAAATCAATCAGTCGAGGGTGCCACTTGGAATGCAAAAGCAGATATGCGAGCTGGTTACCCTCATCTTTTCTCCACGAGTTTAAATCAAGCTGAATGTACTATTCCCTTAATTTAGTTTCCTCCTAATCTAATGTATTCAGCTATATGGTTATTCCCTTTATGATTCATACATTTGGTGAAGTACTCAAAAGTTGAGAGTATAGTGATCCCTTTAATGTGAGTTGTTCCAGCTGGGAGTCCTCATTTTCTCTTGTTCTTGGCCTATTTGGCAACATTCGAGGACAAATGTGTCCAAGGGGTAGATATTGTAATACCCCGATCGTTTTTTAAGCCTAAATCCTTTTTTTGAGTGGATATGTACGACTTCCAAAGTGATTGATGTTTAAACCATGTTGTATTTCTTTAATTTCTACTTTTTGTCATGTAGATCATTGAATAATATTTCCATCGATACCAATTTCATCAAAATTTGACATAGGACGAGGGAGTTATGACCGTTTTACTAAACGGCATCGGATCGCCCAGTTCTAACGGTCAACCTGGCAGATCATCAGGTCCTTGGTGAACCGTCAAGTGTCCCGTCAAGACAAGGTAGTGACCCCTCTTCCTGGTCACCGTGTGACGGCCAAGATGGTGGACCATTAAAAAGTTGACGGACCATCAAGGAGTCCGTCAGGTCGAGACAAAATCTCATTTCTGGCCCTCGAGTGATAGACGACTTGGTGGTCCGTCAGTTTCCTGATAGATCGTCATTTCGATCATCACGTCAAGGCAGAACATTTCAGTTTTGGTATTCGAGTGACGGACGATCTGGTGGACCATCAGGAGACTTGACGAACAGTCAGATCGATTGTCACAGGCCCCGATCAGTGAATTTCAGCTTTTTCAAAAGGGTATTTTGGTCATTTTCGCCCTATATGGTCTTATATATATATATCCTAGTAGAGAATAGCCATTCATCTTTCTCCTTTCCTCTTCCAAGAAACATATAGAAATTAGGGTTTCTTCCAAAACCCAAAAATTCAATCTTCTTCTGAGAAATTCAAGGATCTTTCATGGATTTCTCCAAGTTATTCGAGAATTAAGTTCCCCAAGTCAAGGGCATCAAGAATTTTGGTCTAAAAGTGTGAGAAAGAATTTCTAAACAAGTTTCTACATCTCCAAAATCATAATCCAAGGTATGTGGGGCTTGAACAAGAACACTCCTTTCGTTCTTGTGCCTAAAAATTTACTTTCTATTATTGATTTACATGATTTTGCAAGAGGTTTTACATCCAAATTTCTTTATTTATGATTTATGAAATTTGAGTTGAATAAGTTTTATATTTATGATTATTTCACCATCATATTTCTTAAATTGAGAATTTATTTCATGCGTTGTATATTATCATTACGTATTGATGATTTCTAAGCGATTTAAGACAAGTGTCATGAGTTATGACTTTCCATGAGAAATTTGACTATTGAATATATATCTATATTTGAGATTAAAAGTCAAGAATGAGTCCTATGGTGTTTCCTTGAAACTTCTGATATTTGAAAATGATTCGAAAAACAAATGTACTCGATGTTGAGAAGATTATGTTGAGTCAAGTCGGGTTAGGAATCCACAAGATGTTTATGATTTGCAAATGAGATATATATATATTTATGTTTTGGTCTTTAAAATAAACCCATGAATTGATATTGATTAATGTGGATTTCCTAACGCGTTCTAAGCTGAGTCTGGGAGGAGTATTTAGCACCGAGCGAGAAATATGGTACTTCTTCGAAACTACATGCCACCGTAGGATTGATGTTGATAATTGTGGGCTAGCGGCCGAGTATGAGATTGTGATAACGAGACTGTGGTTGTACTCCCTGGCAAGAGTACAACACCCCCTCCAATGTGGGGTTCTCTTCTTAGGAGGGAAAAACGTTGGACTCCATGTGGCTCATATAGTGTAGTTGTGTCAGTTATAAGAAACTCCCATGTCCATAATGATCTAAGTACCATGATTTATAAGTCATGAGTCAAAGAGTTTGAGTTGAGTTAAATGATTTATGAGATTTATGAAGCATATGTTATTACTAATGACTTACGGAAATGATGTTTTAGATAAATCAAGCGAAGAGTTATTATTGTTAGCATGCAAGATTTTCTTATACATTTATGAAATTATTTAAAATGTTGCATCCACCCCCACATACTCAGTACATTCCCAAGTACTGACTCCCATACTCTTTTGTATTCTATATTTCCTCATGATATAGATTCAGGTGCTCAGTCTCAGCAGTGACAGTAATCTTTGAGTACCTTCATCTACATTTATGCGGTTGGTGAGTCCTCATGGTTCGAGGACCTATGTCTCCGATTTTGTCTGGTTAACAGATGGTTGTTTGCTTTCCGTTCAGTACGAGTCAGTATTAATTATAGAATTTATGTCTAATTTTTCCATCAATAGTATTCTAATGAGTGAATTATTGCAAAAACATCTACATATTGGGGGTTATTAATATCTTCTATAATATATTAAAAGTGTAAAGACCTTTTAGAAAAGTAATTCGAACTTTTTACCCCTCATTAAAAGACTTTTCTTTAGAAAAAATTATCTTTTCACTATTTTTTAAATTTATTATTTAATTATTTTTATTATATTAACTAGACTTCCTAAAATTATGTGACTCCTAAAATATATGGTAGAAAAATTAATTAATATTTTCCTTTCTACTAAACTTCCTAAAATATATGATACTCCTAAATACATGGTAGGAGAATTAATTAATATTTTTCTTTCTACTGTTCAATTAGAAAAATCCTTCTAAACTATGACTCTATTAAAAAAAAATTCTATAAATATTGAGATGTATGTTAAACTAGAGAACAAACCGGTTTGCCTATTGGGAGATATGATTGATGTTCATCTAACTTGATTCGATTGTATGTCTAGATGGTGGATGCTTGATTTTCTAACTCTCAACTTCTTCACTGTTTTTGTCAGCATAATAGAATTCAACATGTGTGTATATATATATACCTTCTTTTTTTTCATTCAAAATCACTCTTTAGGGTCAAAATTTACGCTCAGACAAGAATTAGTTGGATAAAAATCAAAGCTTTGTGATCACCATTATACTTTTTTTTTTGTAGTTTACAGGTCGTAGATGAATATCGGATGGCTTTAAGGAATTTCTTGTGTAAAGGTTAGATTTAATTGTATTGTTTTGATATCTTTATTATCTTATTATTTTATTTTAATTTACAGATGCTAGATGAATGTGGGTCGGCTTTGAAAAAAAAATTAGGTAAAGATTAGGTTTAATTGTATTATCATAATATCTTTATTAGTTTATTATTTTGTGATAGTTTATAGTTCGTAGATGAATCTCGATCGATTTTGAGAATATTTTGTGTGTAAAATTTAAGTTTAATTGTATTGTTTTGATATCACTTTTACCATATTATTTTGTTGCAGTTTACAGGTGATAGATAAATGTTAGTCGGCTTTGAGGAATTTTTTATGTAAAATTTAGATTTAGTTGTATTATTTTGATATCTTTATCATCGTATTATTTTATTATTGTTTACAGGTGATAGATGAGTGTCAGACGACTTTGAGAAAAATTTTGTGTGTAAAGATTAGATTTAATTGTATTATTTTGATTTTTCTATCATTTTATTATTTTTTTTGCAATTTACAGATGGTAGATGAATGTCGATCGACTTTTTAAAATATTTTGGCAAAGATTAGGTTTAGTAAATAAATTCTTCATCTTTACATACTCAACAGATATTTAATTTAATTATTATATTTATCTTTATTATTTTAACAATTATCCTCTTTAGTGTAATGTTTGAACTCATTAAAGTGAGGTATACGTGCAAGGCGTGTACACCTAAACTAGTAATTTTGAAGTTAGAGTGGAGTGACTGTAATCATGTATAGATTGTATATTAACTTAGTCATCATCTTTTGAGTAAATAATATAATGGTGTATAATCAATGCAGATTACTGTAATTATCTATTGTCGGTGGAGATTATCTTAATATATCATTTGAGTAAATAGAGTAGTTAAGTATTATCAATGTAGATTACTTTATATTCATATATTGAATAAATAGTGAAATTATCTTTGATCAGTACAGATTACCACAATTTTATTTTCTTCCGTCTAAAAAAGAATGTCATCTTTTCTTATTTGGTAACTATTTAATGGCAGCATTCTCATTTATCCTTAGTAAATCCCACTTTATAAAAGAAGACAATTAAAAAGTAAACTTTAAGAGGCCCAATTTTGTAAAATTTACAAAGTTATCATATATTTCTTAAACTCGGTGTCCGATCAAATGGCAACACATAAAATAAGATGAAGAAAGTAATATTTAAAAGTCAATAAATAGAACATATCAATAGATTTTACTTTTCAAAATATACCAATAGAAAAACCAAGATGTTACATGTTTGTATTTAAATTCATATTAAAAACCAAGATGTTTTAGTACATTTTGAATACTAAGTAATTGTTTTTTCAACCACATTAGATTTATATTTATTTAAAAATTAGTATCAATAAAATATTTTGATTGAAAATGGTATGGAAATTGATATGACGATTAAAAAGTTATAGAAACTGATGTTTGGAATGGTTATTTAATTATTTTGTTGAAAATATTGTATGAAAACGAAATAGACACTGGTAAGATGAATACACTTTAATTGATCAACGCCAATTAAAATGGTATAAAAACTGATGTTCAGAATAGTTATTTTAGTTATCTTGTTGAATATATTTTATAAAAAATGGTATAGAAACTAATATGATGTATATATTTAATTGATATTGTAATACCCCGATCGTTTCTTAAGCCTAAATCCATTTTTTGAGTGGATATGTATGACTTTCAAAGTGATTAAGGTTTAAACCATGTTGGATTTATCTAATTTCTACTCTTTTTCATGTAGAGCATTGAATAAGCTTTCCATCGATACGAATTTCATCAAAATCCGACATCGGACGAGGGAGTTATGGCTGTTTTACTAAATGGTATCGGATCGCCCAGGTCTGACGGTTGACCTGATGGTGGACCGTCACGTGTCCCATCAAGCAAAGGCAGTTACCCCTCTTTCTGGTCACCGTGTGATGGCCAAGATGGTGGACCGTTAAAAAGTTGACAGACCATCAAGGGGTCCGTCAAATCGAGACAGAATGTCTCGTTTCTGGCCCTCGAGTGATGGACGACTTGGTGGTCCATCAGTTTCCTGATGGACCGTCACTTCGACCGTCACATTGAGGCATAATGTTCTAGTTTTGGCACTCGAGTGACGGACGATCTGGTGGACCGTTAGGAGATTTGACGGACCGTCAGATCGACCGTCACAGGCCCCGATCAACGAATTTCAGCTTTTTCAAAAGGGCATTTTGGTTATTTCCTCCCCATATGGTCTTATATATATATCCTAGTAGAGAATAGCCATTCATCTTTCTCCTTTCCTCTTCCAAGAAACATATAGAAATTAGGGTTTCTTTCAAAACCCAAAAATTCAATCTTCTTCTGAGAAATTCAAGGATCTTTCATGGATTTCTCAGAGGTGTTCGAGAATTAAGTTCCCTAAGTCAAGGGCATCAAGAATCTTGGTCTAAAAGTGTGAGAAAGAAGTTCCAAACAAGTTTCTACATCTCCAAAATCATAATCCAAGGTATGTGGGGCTTGAACAAGAACACTCCTTTCGTTCTTGTGCTTAAAAATTTACATTCTATTATTGATTTACATGATTTTGCAAGAGGTTTTACATCCAAATTTCTTTATTTATGATTTATGAAATTTGAGTTGAATAAGTTTTATATTTATGATTATTTCACCATCATATTTCTTAAATTGAGAATTTATTTCATGCGTTGTATATTATCATTACGTATTGATGATTTCTAAGCGATTTAAGACAAGTGTCATGAGTTATGCCTTTCCATGAGAAATTTGACTATTGAATATATATCTATATTTGAGATTAAAAGTCAAGAATGAGTCCTATGGTGTTTCCTTGAAACTTTTGATATTTGAAAATGATTTGAAAAACAAATGTACTCGATGTTGAGAAGATTATGTTGAGTCAAGTCGGGTTAGGAATCCACAAGATGTTTATGATTTGCAAATGAGATATATATATATTTATGTTTTGGTCTTTAAAATAAACCCATGAGTTGATATTGATTAAGGTGGATTTCCTAATGCGTTCTGAGCTGAGTCTGGGAGGAGTATTTAGCACCGAGCGAGAAATGTGGTATTTCTCCAAAACTACGTGCCACCGTAGGATTGATGTTGATAATTGTGGGCTAGAGGCTGAGTATGGGATTGTGATAATGAGATTGAGGTTGTACTCCCTGGCAAGAGTACAACACCCCCGCCAATGTGGGGTTCTCTCCTTAGGAGGGCAAAACGTTGGACTCCATGCGGCTCACATGGTGTAGTTATGTCGGTTATAAGAAACTCCCACGTCCATAATGATCTAAGTACCATGAGTTACCGACTCACTCTAAGTCATGAGTCAAAGAGTTTGAGTTGATTTAAATGATTTATAAGATTTATGAAGCATATGTTATTACTAATGACTTACGAAAACGATGTTTTAGATTATTCAAGCGAAGAGAGTTATTATTGTCAGCATGCATGATTTTCTTATACATTTATGATATTATTTAAAATGTTGCATCCACCCCCACATACTCAGTACATTCTCAAGTACTGACTCTCATACTCATTTGTATTCTATATTTCCTCATGATATAGGTTCAGGGTCTCAGTCTCAGCAGCAATAGTGATCTTTGAGTACTTTCATCTACATTTCTACGGTTGGTGAGTCCTCATGGTTCGAGGACCTATGTCTCCGATTTTGTCTTATTAATAGATGGTTGGTTGCTTTCCATTCAGTACGAGTCAGTTGGGGATCTGTCCCAATGGCTCATCAGTCCTACGTAGTAGAGGCTTTGTCAGACTAGTGTACCAGTGTGTATAGACATTGCAGTATTCTATTTGTATAGGGCAGTATTACTTTGTGTTTCAGTATGTTCATGACATGATTATTCCTCTTTATCTTAGCATGATTTGCGCTATAATGATTTCTGAAAGTGATGACAGTCTTAGAGTGTTAGCTTGAGGCCACGTGTGGCCTTGAGCACCATGTGACGTCTCGAGATAGGTTCTTGGGGCGTTACAGATATACATCAGTTAAGATGGTAAATAGATTAATAGACGGAATGATTATTTAATAACCATGTTGAAAGCATTGTTTGAAAATGGAATAGAAAATTGTATGACATATATATTTGAATTGATATATGTCAATTAAAATGGTATAGAAATGGATGTCTGGAATGATTATTTAATTATCTTGTTGAAGTATGGTATGAAATGATATAAAAAATTGTATGACTTATACATATATACAAAACACCAAAAAAGTGAAAAAGAATACAAACTTATTTATACAAAAACACATACATTCATATACAATATGAAACGCAACAATGCATATATTCATGTATTTCCAACGAAGAATTTCCACTCACCATTTTTCGAAGAATTAAGAAAATTAGAAAAATACAAAACCAATTGTTGATAAATATCAAGATAAATGAAAAAAATGGTGAATTTTTGGTGAAGATTTATGAATAAGGTTAAAGAAAAGATGTTGAAGAAGATGGTGGAAAGTTTAAGAATAAATGTGAAGTGAATAAATGTGAAGAGAGAGAAAAATCAAATACATGAGAAAAGATACAGAACAATACATATTTCAAAAAGTCAGCCAATTTATAAAAATTAAGTCCAAAAAAAAAAAAAATTCTAATGAAAACATAACAGATTATAAGCTCATTCCAATAAAATACTCTTCTTTTTTACTTGAATTGTTATGTTTTAAAAATAAAAATTAGGTTTTACAAATAAAAATATTATATTATATTTTGTAATTTAAGGTCTTAAATTGTAAATGCATGTATTTTCACTTAAAACAATGAAATAATTCAATCAAATGACATACAACTCCCCGCTTTTTATTTTTCAACTAGATCATAAAGGATCCGTTTACGGACTCAATATTATAATTTTAAATATACTTATAGTTATTTAATTAATTTTTTCAAAAAAAATGATCATTAATATTTTTGAATGAAACACAATAGAAAATGTAAGTAGAAATCACAATATATAATAAAATATAACTTCTTATTTTTACAAAATTAAATAATATATTACAACTTATTTAAGGTTTCACAATTAACATTAAAATATTCTATATTCTAATACTTATTTTAACATCAGCTCAAACACATTCTCTTAGATTAAACAACTAATTGTAATATTTTTCTTTTCTAGTTTATTTAAAAATTATACAAGAGAATAGATTAAAACTATAAACATCTATTTATTAACATTTTATAAAGAATCATACGAAGCAATAAAGGATATTAATTTATACATAAATTGATTTTAAATATATTTAGATTCATTTTTTGGGTGTTTAATAAACAAAAATAAGGATCTACTGGATGAATATTTTAATGAATCATAGTGTTAAAGAATTGTCTGTATGTCATGTCTTATATACGTTAAAAATAAGAGACCAATTTAATATAGCAAGTAAGAAATTACTTTTAAGTGATTTGTCTACTTGATGAGGAAATTACTACCTCAAATAAAGAGAATCAAAAGAATTAAAAAAAGTTATCATGATATATATTGTAGTAATTTAACATGAAATAATTAATATTACATTTTAAATAAGTTGTTTAAAATAATTTTAATAGGTGCTGAGTAAATAATTATGTTTTCATAAATTATATGTAGTGCAAATCTTTGTAACGGTATGTATCATTTGAAGTTTTGAAATTATGGAGAAATCGCTTATTATTTTTGATAGATAAACACCTATTCGATATTTATGAGTATTTTTTTTATTATCTTACAATAATATAGTATAGTTACTTGGGGCTTTGGGCTCTAGGTGACAAAAGAGTTTTAAAATGAGGTGTGGGTGACACAAGTTTTAATAATTGAGTGGAGGTGACAATTACTTTATTAAGGATTAAGAAAGTAAGAAAATTTTCAAAATAACCCAAAAGTTCTTAAATTTACACTTTGATCCAATATAAAACCTAATATAATTAGAAATGGAGGAAAAAGGAACGTTTCTCTCTCTTCTCATTTATTGGAGTTGTCTCTCTCTTCATGGTTTTTGTTGTTCAGTGTTGTTGCTTTATTCATCATCTTCTTCTTCATTACCATCATCTTGTTCTTCATTATCATCTCTTCTTTTTCATCATCATCATCTTCTTGTTGTTGAATATTATTGTTACCGCTACTATTGTTACTTGATCAAATTTTTTTAGGTCAAATTTTATTCGTATATCACGTGAGAATTACTTATAGGTGATTTTAGTAAGTAAAATTATAATTTGTAGTTGAATTTCTCATCTGGGTATATCTGCTACTGCTATTTTTTCAACAATAAATAAAATATGTAATATGAATCCAACAAATGAGTAATCTGTTGTAACATATATGACTAATCTATTGCATAGATGAGTAATCTGTTGCAATATATTGACTAATTTGTTGCAACATATTGACTAATGTATTGCAACATATTGACTAATCTGTTGCAATAAATGAGTAATCTGTTGCAATGTATATGACTAATCTGTTGCAACGGATTACTCATCTGTTGGATTCATATTATAGTGTTGTAACATGAATCCAACATATGGGTCATCTATTGCAAAAAATTAGTCATATGTCACAACAGATTACTCATTTGTTGCAATAAATGACTCATATGTTGGATTCATGTTGCAGGTCTTATCCATTGTAGCAGTAGCAGATATACCAAATAAAAAATTCAAAAATAATAATAATTATACTTACAAATCATCTATGAAGTAATGTCCAAGTGATTACGGATAAAATTTGACCTAAAAAAATTTCAAAAATTTCAACAAGGGCACAACGAATAAGTAAAACACATGAAAAATTTCATGAAATAGGTACAGAGGACAAAAATAGTGTATCATACATCAAATGCAAAAGGATCAAGGGGACAAACGTTTGAGTTCTCCTAAAAACATTTAAGTTTCCTAGTATTTTAATTGCTTTCTAATGGATGATCCATCTATTATAACAGATTTTCTATCTATTTGATAATTTCTAATAGATGAATCATCTGTTGCAATATGTTAGTCATATGTTGATTCAAATTAAGCAATTATTAGTAATAACTAAACTGATTTAGCTAAAATTAAAGACAGGTCTTTAAAACAATGGGACAAACATTTGAGTTCTCCTAAAAATGTTTGAGTTTCTTAGTATTTTAATTATTTTCCAACAGATCACCTATTTGTTGCAACAAGTTAGTCATCTGTTATAATAAATGCTTATAACAGGTTAGTCATTTGTTGATTCAAATTAAGCAATTATTAATAATAACTAAATTGATTTAACTAAAATTAAAGACAGGACCTTAGACAAGGGGGAAAACGTTTGAGTTCTCCTAAAAAATATTTAAGCTTTAGTATTTTAAATTGTTTTTCAACACATATTTTGTCTATTTATTAATTTCCAATAGATAAGTCATATGTTGCAACAACTTAGTCATCTGTTGCAACAGATGTCTATATCTATTTAATAATTTTCAATAGATGAATTAGTTATTGCAACAAGTGACTAATTTGTTGCAACATATGCCTATATCTGTTTGGTTATTTTCAACAGATATTTTTATTTGTTTGGTCACTTCCAATAGATTACTCATCTGTTGTAACATGTTAGTCATCTATTGATTTACATTAAGTCATTATTAGTGATAACTAAATTGATTACTAAAATAAAATATGAATTAATAAGTTCAATTACAGTTTTAATTAATCTCATGATAATTATACGATCAACTAAGTATGTTCGTCCTGAGTAGAGTGATCAATTGACCAATTTTATTTGAAATGGTTCAAACTAAGTCATCATTAGAAATAACTATATTAATTTAACTAAAATTAAAGATGAATTAGTAAGTTCAATTATGATTTCAATTAATCTCATAGTAATTACATGATCAAGTAAGTGTTTCATATTAAGTAGAATGATTAATTGACGAATTTTATGTGAAATAATTCAAATTAAACCATTATTAGAAATAACTATATTGATTTAACTAAAATTGAAGATGAATTAGTAAGTTGACTTATAATTTCAATTAATTTTATAGTAATTACATAATAAACTAAGTGTTTCGTCTTAAGTAGAATGATCAATTGACCAATTTTATTTGAAAAAATTAAAATCAAGCAATTATTAGTAATAATTAAATTAATTTAACTGAAATTAAAAATGAATTGATAATTTTAATTACGATTTCAATTAATCTCATAGTAATTACATGATCATCTAAGTGTATTCGTCTTGAGTAAAATGTTTATTGATCAATTTTATTTGAAATAATTCAAATTAAGATATTATTAGTAATAACTGCATTGATTTAACTAAAATTAAAGATGAATTGATAAGTTCAATTACGATTTCAATTATTCTCATATTAATTACACAATTATCTTAGTGTGTTCGTTCTGAGTAGAGTCATCAATTGACTAATTTAATTTGAAATGATTCAAATTAAGCCATTATTAGTAATAGCTAAAGTGACTTCATAATTACAATTTCAATTAATCTCATAGTAATTACATGATCATTTAAGTGTATAACCTATTGCAACAGATTTAATCTGTTACAATAGATGAGTCATCTATTGAAAATTATCAAACAAATATACGCATATGTTGCAATAGATTAGTCATGTGTTGTAACAAATGTCTTTATCATGACCAATCTGTTGCAACATATGACTTTATCTGTTTGTTATTTCCAGCAGATTACTAATCCGTTGCAATAGATGACTAATTTGTTGCAACTGATGTCTTTATCTGTTTGGTCATTTTTAACAGATTACTCATCTTTTACAACATCTTAGTCACCTATTATTCCATATGAATCCATTATATTAGTAATAACTAAATTGATTTAACTAGTATTAATAAGTTCAATTAATGTTTCAATTAATCTCGTGGTAATTACACGATCAACTAAGTGTGTTCGTCCTGAGTAGAGTGATCAATTGACCAATTTTATTTGAAATGATTCAAACCAAGCCATAATTAGAAATAACTATATTGATTTAACTAAAATTAAAGATGAATTAGTAAGTTTACTTACAATTTCAATTAATTTTATAGTAATTACATGATCAACTAAGTGTTTCATCTTAAGTAGAATTATCAATTGACCAATTTGATTTGAAATAATTAAAATTAAGCAATTATTAGTAATAACTAAATTTATTTAACTAAAATTAAAGATGAATTGATAATTTAATTACAATTTCAATTAATCTCATAGTAATTACATGATCATCTAAGTGTATTCGTCTTGAGTAAAGTGTTAATTGATCAATTTTATTGTACATGATTCAAATTTAGACATTATTAGTAATAACAACATTGATTTAACTAAAATTAAAGATGAATTGGTAAGTTATATTGCGATTTCAATTATTCTCATATTAATTACACAATCATCTTAGTGTGTTCGTTTTGAATAGAGTAATCAATTGACTAATTTTATTTGAAATGGTTCAAATTATGCCATTATTAGTAATAGCTAAATTGATTTAATAATTACAATTTTAATTAATCTCATAGTAATTACATGATCATTTAAGTTTATAACCTATTGCAACAGATTTAACCTGTTGCAACAGATGAGTCATCTGTTAAAAATTATCAAACAGATATACATATATGTTGTAATAGATTGGTCATCTCTTGTAACAAATATCTTTATCTGTTGGTCATTTCCAACAGATGACCAATCTGTTGTAACATATGACTTTATCTGTTTGTTATTTCCAACAAATTACTAATTTATTGCAATAGATGACTAATCTGTTACAACAGATGTCTTTATCTGTCTGGTTATTTTTAACATATTACTAATTTGTTTGCGAGAGACGATTAATCTATTGCAATATATGTCTTTATCTACTTGGTCATTTCTAATAGATTACCCATCTATTGCAATAGATGGGCCATCTGTTATCAATCTATCTTTAATTTTATTGTAATACTAAATAATCTTGTGTTGTTATTTAATTTTAGTCTATGACCTTGCTCTCAACCAAACACTTTCTTTCTTGTAATTGACTCTTTCCACTCCCGAATGCTAAAAAACCTACACCTCTCAACATCTTAAAAAATAGGCAGAATGAAAAAAAATAAAAGTAAACTCAGTCGATCAAATAAAGATTTTCTCATTCATTACATAAAAAATATTTACAACATTAGGTAGATCCGATAAAATAAATTACAAATGATAAAAAAAATATGTAACTTAATTATTATTATTATTATTATTATTATTATTATTATTATTATTATTATTATTATTATTGTCAACCAAAAATCCATTGGGCAGTAGACCACTCAGCCTTCGAATCCCATGAAGCACCCTTGCTGTCGCGGTGCCCAACTCTCACTCGAGTTTCTGAACCATCCTTTCAAGTTCCTACACGGTGTCAAGCAGAATCACCATGTACCAAATCAGATCAGTCATATCTAGAACATGCATGAACAAAAAACGTAAAACACTAAACCAGATATAGTATCAACTAGTAGTTTAACAAAAAAATATGAAACTTAACTAGAAAATAGATGCATGTCAATAATTTTCATATTAGAACAAGAAAATAAACATACCTCAACGAACAAACAAGAAATTTATTTTTGAAAGAGAAGTGATTGAAGATATAATGACGGTTTTATGCAAGACAAGATGCAAGAGATAGAGTTGAGGTGACCAATTTATAAAAGATTGAATGAGTGAGCAGTGCAGTGTGTAAGGCAAAAAATCAGGACCGTTCACCTCTTTTTTAATAATTATATCTCTTAATTAAATCAAACTTGGTGGCTTTTCAATTATTTAAATTCAAAATATAGATTTAAATACAAAATGGTGAAAAGTCATAACTTTTTATCTTTTTGGTATTTTAGTTATTTAAATTAAATAGCTACAAAATTGTGTTTATCATATTTTTTTATATTATTTTTCTACAAATGATTTTTTTAATTAAATGATCGAAAAGTCATGACCCTTGAGTTTTTCCAATAGATGATCTGTTTGTTGCAACATATGGTCCATTTGTTACAACAGATGATCCTTCTGTTGCAATATATGACTCATCCGTTGGAGGAATTGATTCATTTTTGCAACATATGGTTCATCTGTTGCAACAAATTGTTCATTTGTTGCAACAGATTGTTTATTTGTTGAAAAATAAATCCATAGCAAGATTTATTCAATAGAAATAATAACAAATCATCATTTATCAATAAACAATTTTTACCATGAGATTAATTGAAATCATAATTGAACTTACTAATGCATCTTTAATTTTAGTTAAATCAATATAGTTATTTCTAATGATGGATTAGTTTGAATCATTTCAAATAAAATTGGTCAATTGATCACTCTACTCAGGACGAACATACTTAGCTGATCGTGTAATTACCATGAGATTAATTGAAACTGTAATTGAACTTATTAATTCATAGTTTATTTTAGTTAAATTAATTAGTTATTACTAATAATGGCTTATAGATGAATAACATGTTGCAATAGATGAGTAATCTATTGGAAAAGATCAAATAGTTAAAGACATTTGTTGAAAATGACCAAATAGATATAGACATCTGTTGCAATAGATGACTAACCTGTTGCAATAGCTAACTCATCTATTGAAAATTATCAAACAAATATAGACATCTGTTGCAACAAATGACTAAATTGTTGCAACATAAGACTCATCTATTGAAATTTATTAAATAGACAAGATATATGTTGAAAAACAATTTAAAATACTAAAGCTCAAATATTTTTAAAGAGAACTCAAATATTTGTCCCCTTGTCTAAGGTCTTATTTTAAAGACTTGTCTTTAATTTTAATTAAATTAATTTAGTTATTATTAATAATTGCTTAATTTGAATAAACAAATGACTAACCTATTATAAACATCTGCTACAATAGATGACTAACTTATTGCAATAAATAGATAATCTATTGGAAAATAATTAAAATACTAGGGAACTCAAATATTTTTAGGAGAACACAAATGTTTGTCCCATTGTGTAGAGACGTCTTTAATTTTAGCTAAATCAATATAGTTATTACTAATAATTGCTTAATTTGAATCAATAGATGACTAATATATTGCATCAGATGATTCATCTATTGGAAATTATCAAACACATAGAAAATCTGTTGCAACAGATGGGTCAACTATTATAAAGCAATTAAAATACTAAAGAACTTAAATTTTTTTAGGAGAACTCAAACGTTTGTCTCCTTGATCCTTTTGCATTTGATGTATGGTAGATTATTTTTGTCTTCTTTACCTGTTTCATGAAATTTTTCATGTGTTTTACTTATTCGTTGTGCCCCTGTTGAAATTTTTAAAATTTTATTTAAGTCAAATTTTGTTCATATATCACTTGGACATTACTTCATAGCTTATTTTGTAAGTAAAATTATAATTTTTGTTGAATTTCTTATTTGGTGTATCTGCTACTGCTACAATGGATAGAACCTGCAATATAAATCTAATATATGAGTCATCTATTATAATAAGTGAGTAATCTGTTGCAATATATGACTAATCTATTGCAATAGATGACCCATATGTTGAATTCATGTTACAACACTATAAAACCAATCCAACAGCTGAGTAATCTGTTACAACAAATTAGTCATATATATTGCAACAGATTACTCATTTGTTGTAACAAATTAGTCAAATATGTCGCAATAGATTACTCATCTGTTAGAATAAATTAGTCATATATGTTGCACAAGATTAGTCATATATGTTGCAACAGATTACTCATTTGTTGCAACAAATTAGTCATATATGTTGTAACAGATTAGTCATATATATTGCAATATATTACTAATCTGCGTAACAAATTAGTCATATATGTTGCAACAGATTACTAATCTGCGCAACATATTAGTCATGTATGTTGCAACAAATTACTAATCTGTGTAACAGGTTAGTCATATATGTTGCAATAGATTACTCATCTATTGGATTCATGTTACATGTTTTATCTATTGTTATAAATAATAGTAGCAGATACATCCAGATGAGAAATTCAACTAAAAAATAATAAATATTAAAAAAATAATAAATAATATAAAAAAATAACTAACACCAACAAATCAAGTTTTTAATTTTTGTCATAACTTAAAAGCCCTAATTTTTTACCTGTGAAAATAAAAAAGAAACGATGAAGTACTCAAAGTTGTTGTCGCCGGAGAATATTGTCACGTCGACTGACAGTTGAAAGTAAAAAAGAAACGGGCAAGAACTCAAAACTATTTGTTGCCAGAGGTTGAAGTTGCACAAGATTAAAGGAAGAAATTTGAAAAGTTGTTGGTTGGGAGAAGTTAGAGAGAGAAACTATCGAGAGAAAGAGAAAAGAGAGATTGATTTGCGGAGAGGGGGAAATTTTGTGGGTGTGGGTTAATTTATTTTTTGAAAAGATTAAAAAGTTTGAAAAATATTAATCAAGTCCACAATTAACCTAATCAAGATTTTTAATTATGCTTGACCCTTTAAGTTGGTCAATGTCACCAATCCTTCATTCAAGACTTAAAAGACACCTTTTCTTCAATTTTCTCTAGTTACTTTATGCAATTAAATGTGTGGCTCAAATTAATTTCGCATTTTAATATTTCATGGGACAAATTTGAGTATTTGCACATCCTCCTATAAACTACATCTTCCTTTATTTCAATTTATAACATTTTGATTCGACATCGAATTTAAGATATATCGAAAAACTTCGTAATGTTTCAAATTATATTTAAAATAAATAAACTTTAAATTGAAGAGTAAACCTTTGTGGACTTTTTGATAAATAAATGAAATTAAAAATGACTAAAATATTAATAATGTTATAGAATATTAACCAAATAAAAAATGTCAATTCTTTTTTAGAATTGATTAAAAAATATATATATTATTTGAATTGAGACATAGGATGTATAATTGATAATGGAAAAATTATTATCATCACATAATATATATTTCACTTTTTCATGTTTGTTCGGATTGTAAACACATTCAAGTATATCCAAATAGATGTACTGTAATATTCTAGAATTGAATATGTAAATCAAATTAAAATTTTAATCATTTAAATAAAATTATCTAAATTGATTCGAATCGGTTCAAAAAATCAAGTTGATCTAATTTGTGCACAAACTTGATCTCAAATCATATAAATAGTTTATACGTTTTGTTTAGAATTAAATTTCATATTCTTTAATGAAAGTTTTCTAAGTATACGATAACATAGTTATATTTTTTTTCTAAATATTTTTATTCTAATAAAATAAAAGTGAAAATTTCAAATCCTAAAAAGAATTAAAATTTAGATAATATCTCATCAAAATATATTAATTATTAATATACAAAACATATTTTTTGAAAAATTATGCTTGAAAAAAATATGGGGCCCACCTTAAACGTAACATCATTAGAACACACTTGGCATTTTGGGAAAGATGTTTGGCTATTTTGTCATTTTGAAATTTATGATTAACTTTGAAGACTATACAATAGAAACAAATATTCTAGAGTAATTATGAAATGACAACTTTACCCTTGGTCATCCTCCAACTCACTCTTCTATATAGTAAAGTAATTAAACAGGACACAATGACAATTTTGTAAGGAAACAAAAATTGGTCCAACACAGGCCTAATCTGAAGCAGGCCCAAAAATGCAGAGCCGGTTTTGGGGTAAAGCCTCTAAAGCCTAGGCTTTAGGCCTCCAATTTTTGGGGGCTCATTTTGTGTAAATATAGTTATGTAGCTTTTGTAAAAAATAAAAAATAATACTATAAAAGTAAAAATAATTTTTAAATTTTGACTTGACCAAAATATATGCTTAAAATTTGTGAAGACATGTGACATAGTAAACACTATTTTTTAATATGAATTCAACTATTCAATTAATCAATTTGATTATGTTAACTAGAAAATCATGCTTAAAATCAATAATGTTTCAAGAAAGACTGAGTGCATTAATTATATTATCAATTGAAAAAGAATTACTAAATTAAATCAATTATAAAACAATTATTCATAACTTTGCATCTTAAGAAGTTAGGAAAATAAATTTCAAGAAAAACATTAAGGGTCTCTTGTGAAAGTGTAGCTTTAGGACACAAAAAGTATTGAGCCTCCCCTGCAAAAATGAAAAAAAAAGTATACAGCTCCTTTTATGGATTCGTTGACCTAATTTTATTTTACCTTTTTTTAGTAGATAAATTGACATATAATTTATCAAGCAATGTTTCTACAAGTTAAAATCAACAAAACGAAACATAGTTTTAACGATTCAAAATGTCATTTTGACAAAATCTTTGAAAATCCATGTAAAAATTGTTGATTCGACTTTCTAATAGACTTGTTAGTTCCACAGCTCGGGGAGAAAGTTTCATAATTCAAATATATAGAAGAGAGAATACCACTGATAAAGAAGATCTCTACCGATATCTCTTTCTTTTGATTGAGTCAAAGACTAGCACTAATTCGTATTGGAAAAACTTTATGGCTAAAGAAATCTTTGTAATGATTCAAAATGTCATTACATGTGAAACACCTAAAACTTTTTTATGACAATTAAAATAATCTAAATTGACTTGGGGAAACTATTTCGTAGAGAAAAATGAGTCCCAAAGTGATTTGGGCTAGAAGGATCTAAAGGGAGTTGGGCAGGTGGCCTGCAGCTTACCGTTGCAGTGGTAAAATAACCGCTGCAGCGAAATCTGATTATAACCACTTCGATATATTTTAAAAACACTCTTTTTCTTTAAGCTTCCCTAGTTTCCCTTTCCCCTTAAAAATATCCAAAAGACATCCCACTCCCCTAGTTAGTGGTGTGCATCGGCCGGTTCAGTTCGATTTTATATATAATCAGTTTGATTTATCGGTTTTTGGTTAAACCAATAACCAAATCAATAATATATTTTTTATTAATTTTTGGTTTATCAATTTTTAGTCCTTAATGGTTTGGTTTTTTATTTAACCGATAGGAAAATACTCATAAAATACAAATAGTACGAAGTAGTAACTAACATGAAAAGAAATCAAATCTTGGTTGTAACCAAAAATCTTATACGATGTATTTTAATTTACAAGAATCTTCAAGCTTGAACTAAATGTTGTTTGGAGAAATTAAGCAAAATATATACTAAGTCATATATATATATATGTATGTATGCATGTGTGTATGTATGTATGTATATGTATATGTATAAGTAGGTATAAAATAGTAATTTAGTATATTCTTATCGGATTATCGTTTACCCAATAACCCAATAAGAAAAAACCAAAACCGAATCAATAACCCAAATTTTTTTTATACAACCATTAAAAACCGTTAACCTAATAACTCAATATCAATAAATCAATAACATTTTTATTGATTTGATTTATTGGTCGATTCAGTTTTTATACACCCCTACCTCTAGTCATGAGATTTCAAAGGCCTAGCTTCATGATGGTGATTTTGAGGCATACCCAATGGGAACTCGATATGGGAAGACACTTAGCACTTACCAAACAAATCTCTCCACTCAATAGCACTATGTTTCATCTACATAGTAGTTATTATCTATTTATTCTAGCAGTTAGACAGGCTAAATTTATATAATATTGATATTAAAGTTGGGATTTCTCGTGCATTAGACCTTCGGGCACACTGTTTGGAAGGATGAAAATGATAAAAATTCTTATAAGCTTTGATAATGTGGTCAATGTTTATTGTACCCCATTAATGTGATATTGGTGGTGTGGAATAGGCTGAATCTTGTTAGAATATTGACTAACTAGGTGAATACTATGGTTCGTAAGCATAGTGTGATTTAAGTATAGTAAAGAAAGTAGTAGTATTATGTTAGGTTGTAATAGAAGTTGCTCGTGGTAACTTGGATAGTTACATCCTGTAACTAGTATTATTAAGTTAGGTTGTGGTAGAGGTTGCTCGTGGTAACTTGGATAGTTACATCCTGTAACCAGGAGGGTTAACTAAACATAAATGTGAAGTAGGGGTTGATAGTAGTCTAAAAGAGTTTTAGGTGACCTATGAGCATAAATAAAGGGCAGGATAGTTGAAAAGACAACCTAGCTAGAACATATGGAATGATAGATAATTGATAAAAGTTATAGAGTAACAAGGGAATGGTTAGTTCAGTATGAGTATCTGGATACATTTATTTAGAAATGAATGAGAGTTATGTCAGAAATATGAATGGGAGTTGCAGATAGCCAAGGTTAGTAACGACACCTAGATGGAATTTATGTGGTCTTGTAAGGGGTGTAACATATTGATTAGAATAATACATTTAGTAAAGGATATTTATATAACTAAGACTGATGTCTTTATGATTTTATGTGTGAAAAAGTGATTGTGTTTACTTTTGGGAAATGGTTGTGATTATTAAATACAATGCACATTCATCACTTTGATGTCATGAAAAGGAGATGATGAGGATGTTTATGATGCTGGTGGAGATATTATTATTGAAATCATAATATCCATGATATGGTTATTGAAGAGTTGATGCTAATGATGGAGTTATATTTATTAATCATGATGTCCATGGTGTGGATAACAATGTGATAAGTTTGTGTAGATAAAGTGATAGTGCAAACATCTTGCATACAAACATTTGTTCATATGCGTTGACATTTTATTATGTTTTGTATATTGTTGTTCACATCTTGAGCGGATCGTTATATTAGTAGTGTAGATGAAATATGGTAGCACACTATGAATTCAAGGTACGTTATTATATTTTGTCTCTCCTTGCAGAGTTATTAGAATTTTTGGAATTGGTGATAGTAAACCCCATAGTACATTATAATAGTGAATTACTAAGAAGATCTGGTCTAGTATGAGTGAAAGGTTTTGGAATCAGGGATAATGAGTTAGTGAAATATAAAATCATGAAAGTTAGAGTGTATAATCAACGAACAAAAATATCGAAAGTGTAAAATGACAGGTAGGTCACAAAGATATTATGAATGTGGTGTTAATGAATTCACAACCTGTGATTAGAAACCAAACCTTACTTGATGCTATGATCTCTCCCTATTTGTTATTAATGGTATTTGTTTATAGCATTGATCGACCAATGATGCCTTTTAGTACGCGTGGTTATACTAATTCTATAATTACTATATTCCAATTAGGTATATAGACACGGTGCTGGTCAATTGGCAGCAACGCTGATAACTCAACAATAGCTTCTCCCCTCTCTATTCTACATGGATGTTGTGTCATGGATTCTCTTATTCCTTGTCTAGTGCTTTTGTATCAATTTAGGCTAGTTTATGGGGATTCACTACTGATTATATTTTGAGTTGCATTCACTTACCAAATGTATTAACCTAGAGTTATTATGTATGGGTTGAATGAATTATATTTTTGAAAAATAAATAGTTTAAACTTTCTCACTAAATAAATGGTTGGGTAGTAAGGGTTCTCTAATTTAAGGTAGGTGTTAGGTAGGTGCCCATATGGTATGTGGGGATCATGACAAGACGATATCAGTGTCCAAGTTACCAATTTTCCAATACAAGAGCAATTGTGTCTCGACCCAAAAACTAGGGTCATGATGGCACTTGTTGCGGCGTACCTTGACAAGTAAGCCATCACCCAAACTGATACAAAATGAGAAAAAGATAGAAATATCCCAAGGTAAGGCTTCTAGAATGAAGACGAACCATATAAATAATCATAATAATGGGGAAAGAACTTATCCAAAATACCAATCATACCCAAAACCAAGTGTCAATAGTGTAAGAACTACTAATAAAATCCAAGAGTCAAATGCTTCAGAAAAATTACCACAAATGAATAATATCTATCTCCGAATACTAATAAAGACATAACTACAATAGAAATATAGAGGTGAACTTTGACACATGAATGTCTAACTGCTACCTTGGAAGCTCCAACAATCGCCCGAGTCAAGCAAGCTGAGGCGCACTCGAGCTAGGTCCTGCACCGAAAGGGCGCACTAGGCATGAGTACGGTCCACTTGTACTCAGTAGGTATCATAGGCCGACCAAGCAAAGTAGTAAATAAAACATACAAAATATACATTAAGGGCATGTCACCCGCAATCAGAAAATATCCCACAACGGTAGCCTACACCGCTTGCACTAACAGTTATTATATATCTCACATATAGTGCAACATCACACCAAGATAGAACAAATGTACGTATTATATCACATATAAAAAAGAACAAGGGGAACATGCATAGACAAGATCATCAAATACAAGTAAAAGAAGATACGATAAATACATAGATGACAAGTCAATATGCCAATACAACACAGCATAACACAATAAAGTAAGTGCACTGTATATGATGATGATGATGCACGAGGTCGTCGCACAACCTCCGGGATCGTCGCACAATCCCCATATACACCTACGGAGGCAAGACTGCCAATGCAGGATCCATGGGGGGTTCATTAACCCGTATACATACCACAAATCTCATATTTTATTTTCGGCACATCCCTCGGAAAGGGTTTTAGAAGGTGTTACAATATCTTTTAAAAAGTTGTTGCTTATGTTTCTTAGATGTTGCCACGGTGGTACCAATGTTTCATGAATGAGTATGATATGAAGATGTGATGCTCACAACCAATCACAATGAGTATTTCAACAAACAACCACATGATATGTTTCCATAACCAACCAAAATAATACATTTTCACAACCACATGCGTTAATATCCACTCATTATTTTTGTATCATTTATGAATTTTCACATGTCTCATTTGCCAATAAAGTATGAGTATAATCACAATACACCAATGGTACCACATTACCATTTTAACAACACAAAACAATTATTCATATGTATTCAAGGCTATCAATATCACATAGGACCCCACACGGTCACACATATCACATAATATCTCAATTTCGACAATTACATCACATATAATCCCCTACACGGGCACAACACATAGATAACAATTTTTTTATGATTAGTTCCCACCCTTAACATGCATTTTGTATTATCATTTACAATCTAGCCCTGTCTGAAAGAGTTAAGCCATAACCTACCTCGAAAGCCGAAATCGGTCCGCTATACTTGAACCTGGAATCTTACTTTTCATGAATGATTTCGAACTCTACTAAAAATATCAAATATAAAATCTACGCATCAAAACAAAATCAAAGACACCCATATTGACTACTTTTGGTTCGGGGTCAAAACGGACACCCAAAATGAGTTTTTTGAAAAAGAAGGGCAAAATCAGAAGTTTACTTCAAAAATATGTTCCCCATATTTTTAGGAACCTAAAACTGAAAACCAAGTTAAATCGAGTAAGAAATAGGGTTCAAATCAAAGAAAAATTATTTTGGAGATTCACCGGGTAAATCTTTGAAATCCTGATTAAAATCAAGAATTGGAGTTGTTTTGAAAGTTAAATTGATGAAAAACTAGTAATTATAAGATAAAAATATTATTCAAGTAAAAGAAGTGAAATTTGGGTTTAAAATCATGCTCTAAGATTTTTGGGTTTTGAGAAATTAATCAAGAAATTACTAAAAAAAAGGGTGAATTCTTACCTTTAATCCGTAATAAAACCAGGAAAAATGTGTTAATCTAGTTTTCCAAGCTCTCACAAACTTTACTTTTAAGATCCCACACTATTTTAGGGTTTAACTCCCAAGAGCCAACATAAAAATGAGAAAAATGGGCAAATCTGCTATTTATTGCAGATTTTTTGCAATAGCTGTGCAGATTTTTTTCCTTTAAGTCGAAATGGACTTCGACGTGGTGTCCGAGATTCGTTCGGAGTCCGATTTATGCAAACAAACTATGCAACCATACTAAATTCGACATTTCAAATGTGATGGTGATATCAGATTTTCAAAAAAAACATCATTTTCACAAATTTGATGTAACACCTTGATTTTCTGAATCAGAATGCTACACAATGCTTATGACCCTGAAGAACCACAAGCTAACCCATGAATGATATCTGTACCTGTACATTGTATATTATACATGTAAAATGCAGAAAATATAAATAATAGGCCATAAAGTTCAACTGAATAAAATATCTGATAAATCATAACATCCATATGGGGTAACAAATACCCAAAACAACTGAAGTTTGAAACAAATCTGAAAGCCTCTAAATACTTTCTGAGTAAAGAGTTGAAGGAACATGTCTCCAACTAACTCCGTAAACTGAAAGATAACCAAAGAAAATAAATGAAGTCAAATCATATCATCCTCGAATGAAGAGGACTCACTGCAACTCTATATACTGAAATACGACTTCTACTGTTGGTCTGGAACTCGTGGATCTGAACCTATGGTGTAACATAAAAAAGTACCATAGCACAAATGCGTCAGTACAACTGAAAGTACTGAGTATACGAGTGAGGTAGGCTATATGCAAAAGGGCATACATGCATGAGCAGTGCTGACTGAATGGCTAATATGAACGTGAGAGTGCAAACATACCTACATAGTAACTGAGATCGTGAATACGTGATATCTAGATCTGTACACTAATACATGGTTTATTGATATCTAACATGACTAATACTGGGATTTCTGATAACATGGACGACTGTGTCTGACAGTCCTAAATCTGATGGAACTACCTGAGTTTCATACTGTAATTGTATTGACTATATCTGACAGTCCTGGTATACTAAAATCTGAAGAACTATCTGAATTCTTTTACTGAGACTGAGACTAAAACTGTGGGAGTTAGTTGTTTAACCGACATTCCCCAAATACACTATAATAGCTGAGCTGGGGTCCAATCTGTGCCCTGATTAGAAGGGTGTCAATACCGCTCCACTGGTAAGGACAAGGTATGAGTAACCCTGATCTGGAAGGTTACTCTAATGAGAATGGTGGGAACCTGGTCTGACAGGTCAAATCACCTCATTAACGCTAATCTAACAGGTTAAGATGTCTTAACCTACGCTGGCTACGTAGTTTTGGAACACAAAGATGACTGCGAAGAATCACACCCTTATCTGGAAGGTGAGTTCCCATCCTTAGGTTCACTCAGTGCTAACTTCTTCTCCCATATGAAGAGATTGAACATGATTAACTGACTCTACGTAGACTGAGTAACTGACTTTTGTTGACTGATGAAATATTACTATTATATGAGAATTAACTGAGATCATGAGATTTCTGAGATTTCCTGAGTCACATAACTGTCTGAGTTCTATAGATCATGGATTGACTAAGATTATCATGATAACATGACATGGCTCTAGGCACACAACTATATTTTTTGGGTACAAGTACCCCTAGGACTCGATGGAAGGAAACTGACACACATGACTGACTTGATCACAAGAATAGAGTCCACAATTCACAATATCATAAGTAGGGGATTTCATACTACAATTGGTTTTCAACATCTTATACATGGAAGGGGATGCCCAAAAAATGTATATACTCGCGTTGCTTCAATATCATGTTCATTCCATATCACAACAATAACACACAACAATAACACAAAGTTCATGTGGATTCATAAAGAATAGAGCATGGGCTTGTCATTTAAGCACTATTGTCATAAAAACATGGATTCTATCTTTCATGGCATTTTATCAAACATCTTACATGCACAACTTTGGGCATAGGTATACTTATCAATTTGACAATCTTAATCCATCCAAAATTCATGGGCTTCAACTAACCTACTCACATGCTTTATGAAAAAAACATCAAGATATAACCTTGAATCCAAACAATAATCATCAACATGATTATAGTCATAACACAACAAGAAAATCACAATTTATAATTTAAAACATGATTCTTGAGCTCCATGGATGAAAGGGACCCATGGATAAACACTACGCATACCTTAGTGATTGAATCTTGAAAGAGATGTAATGTTTCTGAAGGTTCTTGAAGAAATCCTTAGGCTTGATCTTGATTTTTCTTGACTGGGGTTTAACCACTTTGGGAGAGAATGTTCTTGTTATTGAGGAGATGATCTTGAGAGGAAACCCTAATCTTGTGGTTGAGAGTGTATGAGAGAGCTTTTTTTTTGAGATGTTTAACTAAAGAGAATGGAAGATAATACGCTCCTTGAGGGTTATAAGTTGTGGTAAGTGAAGGAAAAGACTAAAATACCCTTGAAAAAATGTCCCTAAATTGCTGAAAAAAATAACTGACGACATTCGTGACAAGTTGTCAAGCTGGTGATAAGTCGTTACGAAATATCGTCACAAAAAGGTGAAATTTTGATTTTTTGGTTAAGGTTGACGATATTGGTGATAGGCCATCACGGGTGTGACGAATTATCACAAAATATCATCACTAGGGGTGGAAATATGCCTAGGGATGATGACATTGGTTATAAGTCGTCACGCTTGTGACAGCTTATCACGAATGTCATCACTCAGTTTCCCAGCCTGACATGTTGGAGTAAAATGGGCATAACCCCTTGCTCCGATATCGGATTTAGGCGAAATTGGTATCGTTGGAAATATAATTAAATTATATATCTGTTGGTGGGTCATGAACTCAGAAATTCATAGCATAACAAGAGATATGCTTGTTTGAAGTTGACTATACCAATATCCTTCTCAAGAATTCAATCGGTAAGGAAATATTTTGATTTGTCTATTAGCTAGGACACTTTTGAGGCCTTAATATGCATCAATATTGATCATAGAACTACCAAAGCACTAAAATTTACTACTCATGAGTTTGGAGCATGATCCTAAAAATGTGTGAACTTTTGGGGTATTACAGTTGACCCCTAAAATCCGAAATTATAATTTTCCAAATCGAGGGTCAAAATGAGATTTAAAAGCTGTAAAATCATACCAAATATGCTAAAAACCTAAAATTGATATTTCAGATCTGATGGCAAGGTCAAATTTTCTATCCGAAGTTGTTTCGACAAATGTGGATCCCACACCCATATTTCTAATTTTCCAACTTTTTGACCAATAGGTCGAAATGATCTCGGGTGCATCGGGACCCAAACCAAAGATTTACCCATCCTAAAATCAATATTCTGGAGTTGATGGCGTAGTCCGTTCTGCCATCTATCGCACAGATCAAAATATATCCATATAAGTCCAAAATAAGGCTCTTAAAGCCATCAAAAACCACAATATTGCATAAATGATACCAAAGTGCCTAGAAAATTATGCCAATCACTACCATACCCCAGAAATATTATAATGCAACTACGTTGAGGGGTAAAATAATCAAATTATACAAAATCACAAATTTCACATATTTCATCAATTTTTTAGGTTGTTATAAAATATCGAGTATAGTCCTGTAGATTAGTGTATTATTGTCCACATCAAATATGTTCTACAAGAAATCTATACAACTATCTAACTTTCTTCTCTCCTATCATGCTATTCTAATTTTGTCTCCCTGAGTTGCGTTTAATTGGTGTCTCAATCATCTCAGTTGGGACTAATTGGTCTCAACTAGTATCTCTCTAATGGTTGAAATATTAGAGCAGAGTATTCTAACCAGTAGAGGTCAATAAAGATTTTAGGTATTGAATTGTTATATTGCAAAATCCGTTAGGTTTTGTATCAAAGTACTTGTGCTTTAAATGTTTTGTTATGGTGTGATAGAAGCACCCTGTGTTACTTAAATGGGTGTTTATGTTTGGTCATACTGTCATTGAATTGTTGGATTATCAAAGTCCTTAAGTACAAAAAAGTTTATTGTGTATGTTGATTTGTATGTTGCATGGCCAAAAAAATTGAGAATCCTAAGGATTGGTGCAATCTCCAGGTGTATCTTCATTTTGAATACTTGAGGCATGCCTCATCTCTTTGTGATTTGGAGTATTTCTTAGTTTCAATCTGAATTCAGATGAACTACCTAGATGCCTTGCTGTATTGTGATTAATATCATATAGGATGTGGTAATTGAGAGAATGAAAGATAAAAATTTATTAGAATTAATCGAGTTGAGGAATTAGTTGTATTTATGATAGTTTGGTCACAATATAATCACGCTAGACCTTGTAAAACTATGGGATGTGAGAGTTAGAAATTGTAATCGTGCTTAGCGGAATATTGTAGTCTGAGAAAAGAACTGGAAACAATTAGCAAAAAAGGAAATTTGAAACCTCTGTGGGTTACCGCTGCAACGGCTGATTTTACCACCATTGTAGTGGTAAGATTAACCACTACAACTGCTCCAAGAAGTGAACTATCAAAAGTTTACCTATTCTGTAATCGTTGCAAAGTAACCCTACATTCATGATCGATAAAGATAAAAATCAATTTTGACATGCAATATAATTATCTAAAACAATTGTTATTTGAAATGCTGGAATAAAAAATGTTTAAGAGATACAAGAAAAATAAAAGTAATTGTTTGTTATATGCTCCAAATGGGGGCAATCTAAGTCAAATACCTAAAACATAAGAACAAGAGGGGGAGTATTTATCTAGTGGTATTACTCGAGGCGTTCGAGCCTTCCTCCTTCATTTCACTAAAGAAGAAGAACTCCTTGACATCTTTTGGTGTTAATGCTGGGAGCTTCTTGGTTGGGGTGGCACACATGAACATCACTTGAACCGCCTTCCACATCTTTAGTGGCATACTATACCAAGAGTGACATTTCTTCTTCTCTACATCTAGCTCACTCCAAAACTTTGCATAGGTATAGGCCAAATCCACGGGGACAATTGAGCTCGAAGGAGCTAGCCCAAGACGAGGCAGCTGAGTCCTCTCTAGGTAGCCCCAAATGGCAGCAAGGTCGGACCCCACCCACCGAGTGATGTAGGAGCCTGATTAAAAAGAGTACCTATCACGACCCAAAAATGAGGGTCATGATGACACTTATCGCGGAGTACCTTGACAAGTAAGCCTATCACCCAAACTGATACGAATAGAGAAAAAGACAGAAATACCTAAGGTAAGGCTTCTAGAATAAAGATGAACCATATAAATAATAATAACAATGCGGAAAGAACTTATTCAAAACACCAATCATGCTCAAAACTAGGTGTCAATAGTGTAAGAACTACTAATACAATCCAAGAGTCAAACACATCGGAAAAATAACCATAAAGGAATAATAATTGTCTCCGAACACTAATAAAGGCATAACTAGTATAGAAAGATAGAGGTGAACTTCGGACGCATGAATGTCCAACCGCTACCTTGGAAGCTCCAAAAACCGCCCGAATCAAGTAAGCTGAGGTGCACTCGAGCTAGGACCTGCACCGAAAGGGCGCAGTAGGCGTGAGTACGGTCCACTTGTACTCAGTAGGTATCATAGGCCGACTAAGAAAAGTAGTAAACAAGGCATACAAAATATATACTAAGGGCATGTCACCTGCAATCAGAAAATGTCCCACAACGGGTAGCCCACACCGCTTGCACTAACAGTTCTAATATACCTCACATATATTGCAAAAACACATCAAGATATAGAACACACGTATAGATTATGTCACATACAAAATAGAGCAAGAGAGAACATGTAGATACAAGATCATCAAATACAAGTAAAGAAAGGTAAGACAAATACATAGATGACAAGTCAATAAGGAAATACAACACAACATAAACACAATAAAGTAAGTGCAATGTATATGCTAATGATACAATAAAGAGTTTTATAAAGGGTTACAATATTTTTAAAATGGTGTTGCCAGTGTTTCTCAGATGTTGCCATGATGGTACCAATGTTTCATGAATGAGTATGATATGAAGATGTAATGCTCACAACCAATCATAATAAGTATTTCTACAACAACCACATGATATATTTCCACAACCAACCACAATCATACATTTCCACAACCACATGAGCCAATATTCACTCGTTATTTTCATTTCATCCATGAATTTTCACATATTTTATGTGCCAGTAAAGTATGAATATAATCACAATACATCCATGGTACCACATAAAACAAAACAATATAATTACTCATATGTATTCAAGGCTATCAATCCTATATAGGACCCCACATGGTCAAATACATCACATAATATTTCAATTTCGACAATTACATCACATATAGGCCCCCACACGGGCACAACACGTAGATAGCCATTTTTCATGATTAGTTCCCCTCCTTAACATGCATTTTGTACCATCATTTGCTACCCAGCCCAGTCTAAAGAGTTAAGCCATAACCTACCTCAAAAGCCAAAATCGGTCCGCTACACTTGAAACTGCGACCTTACTTTTCACGAACAATCCCGAAATCTACTAAAAACATCAAATATGAAATCTACACGTCAAAATAAAATCAATGACACCCATATTGACTACTTTTGATTTGGGTAAAAACGGACCCCCAAAATAGGTTTCCGAAAAAGAAGGGCAAAATTGAAACTTTACTTAAAACGTATGTTTCCCATGTTTTTAGGAACCTACAACTAAAAATCCAAGTTAAATCGATTGATGAAAAACTAGTAATTATAAGATAAAAATATTATTCAAGTTAAAGGGGATGAAATTTGGGTTTAAAATCATGCCCTAAGATTTTTGGGGTTTTGATAAATTTATCAAGAAATTTCTAAGAAAAGGGTGAATTCTTACCTTAAATCCGTAATTAAAATCAAGAAATAGGTGTTAATCTAGATTCCCAAGCTCTTAAAAACTTCACTTTTAAGCTCCCAAAATATTTAGGGTTTAACTCTCAAGAGACAAGATGAAAAATGAGCAAAATGGGCCAAAAATGTGAAAAAGCTACTATAATATTGCAGATTTTTCTGCATAACTGAGCAGTTTTTAATTCTAACTCGAAATGGACTTCGACGGGGTGCTTGGAATTTGTTCGGAGTCCGATATATGCAAACGAACTATGCAAACACACTAAATTCGACGTTCCGTACGCGATGGTGATACCAGATTTTTCAGAAAAATTCGTTTTCACAAAATTGACCCCCGAGACCCGAAATTATAATTTTCCAAACCGAAGGTCGAAATGAGATTTAAAAGCAGTAAAATCATACTAAACATGCTAACACACTAAAATCAACATTACGTATTTGTTGGCGAAGTCGGATTTTCCATACGAGGTCTTTTCGATCAAATGTGGATCCCACACCCATAGTTTTAATTTTCCAACTTTCCGATCAATAGGTCGAAATGAGCTCGGGTGAACCAGGACCCGAACCAAAGGTATACCTAGCCTAAAATCAATATTCTGGAGCTGTTGGTGCAGTCAGTTCGATCATCCATCGTACGGATCAAAATATAACCACATAAGTCCAAATTAAGACTCTCGAAGCCATCAAAAACCACAATATTGCACAAATGTTACCAAAATGCATCAAAATTCATGTCAACCACTCCCACACCCTAGAAATACCATAATGTAACTACGGGGAGGGGGTAAAATAGTCAAATCACACAAAATCACAAATTTCACATATTTCGTCAAATTTTTAGGTCGTTACATCATCCACCACTAAAAATCTAGTTCGTTCTCGAACTAAGGCAAGGAAATACCTGAATCAATGAAAAGCTAGGGATAGGAACTGCGCACATCAAAATCAACCTCCCAAGTAGCTTCATCTACAGGTCGATGTCACCATAGGACCTTAACCACAGGGATCAGTCTAGAGTGCAACCGCCTAACATCCCTAGCCAAAATGGATACCGATTCCTCAATAAAGGACAACTGCTCATCTAACCGAATCGAATCCCAATGAATGACATGAGACTCATCAGGAATATAGAGATGAAGCATAGAAACATGAAAAGCTGGATGAACAACTGATAGATCAGGGGGCAAAGCCAACTCATAAGCTACATCACCAACAGTTCGAAGAATCTCAAATGAACCAATATACCTGTGGCTAAGCTTGCCCCTCCTCCCAAACCTCATCACATCCTTCATGGGTGAAACTCGAAGGAAAACATGATCACCAACACCAAAACTCAAGGCACGATATCTACGTTCAGTGTAACACTTTTGCCTACTCTGGGCCGCTCTAAGTTTATCCTGAATGACCCGGATCCTATCCAAAGACTTACGAAGCAAGTTCGTACCTCGAGGTCTCACCTCTAAAACATCGAACCAACCTACCGGAGAGCGACAATGCCTACCATACAATGCCTCAAAAGGAGCCATATCAATACTGGCAAACTCTGCTAAAGCCAAATGCTGCTCCCACTGGCCACCAAAATCCATCATGCATGCGCGAAGCATATCCTCCAAAATTTGTATAGTCAACTCTGATAGGCCATCGATTTGGGGGTGAAACGCTGTACTAAGATCCACTTGAGTACCCAACTCATCCTGAAAAGTCTTCCAAAAGTAAGATGTGAGCACAGGACCTCGATCTGAAATAATGGACACCGGCACACCATGCAGATGCATAATCTCACGAATGTAGATACGGGCCAACCTCTCAGCACTAAATGAGACCTGAACCAGAATAAAATGAGCTGACTTGGTCAATCGATCCATGATGACCCAAACACTATTAGAACCATGAGATGTATGAGGTAAACTAGTCACAAAGTCCATAGTGATGCGTTCCCACTTCTACTCAGGGATGGGTAACCTCTGAAGTAAACCACCAAATCTCATACGCTCGGCCTTTACCTGCTGACAACATAGGCAACGAACCACAAAATCTGCTATATCTCGCCTCATACCACCCCACTAGTAGTGCTATCACAAATCACGATACATCTTAGTCATACCTTGATGGATTGAATATCTTGAACAATGGGCCTCCTCCACGATCAACCTAATACAATCACCTACTTTCGGTACACAAACTCGGCCTCTAATCCACAAAACTCCATCCGAGTCAAGTGAGTCTTCCTTAGCCTCTCCACTCAATGCCTTGGTTCGAATCGACCTCAATCCAACATCATCAAACTGATGAGCTCGAATCTTCTCCATCAAAGAAGATCTAGCATCCACAAATGCCAAAACATACCCAGTGTCGAGATATCAAGTATAACCATCTGGTTAGGTAAAGAATAAACCTCTAAAGCGAAAGGCCTCTCCTAGGTCAAAAGATGCGCCAAGCTACCCATGCTTGTCGACTTTCGTCTCAAGGCATCCACAACAACATTATCCTTGCCGGGATGATAGAGAATAGTCAAGTCATAATACTTAAGCAACTCAAGCCAACAACGCTGACTCATATTAAGATCTCGCTGAGTGAAGAAGTACTGAAGGCTACGATGATCTGAAAAGATCTCACAATGGACTCCATACAAGTAGTGCCTCCACAACATCAAGGCAAACACAACTACACACAACTCTAAATCATGGGTAGGATAATTCTTCTCATGAGGCTTCAATTGAAGAGATGCATAAGCAATTACCTTGCCCTCCTGCATCAACACAACACCTAACCCAACACTTGAAGCATCACAAAAGACAGTAAAGCCCGCACCCTCTTTAGGCAAAGCTAATATAGGAGCTGAAGTCAACAAACCCTTGAGATTCAGGAAGCTCGCCTCACAAGCTTCGAAACACTAAAAAAAATCTTCTTATGGGTCAACTTGGTCAATTGGGATACAATGGATGAAAAACCCTCAACAAAACATCGATAATACTCAGCCAATCCAATAAAACTCTGAATCTCGATGGGCGAAGTAGGTCTATCCCAAATCACGAACCGCTGCAACCTTAGCTGGATCAACCATAATACCTTTCTTAGTCACCACATGACTCAAGAAAGAAAATAGATACTAACCAAAACTCACACTTAGAGAACATAGCATACAACTTCTCATCCCCCAATCTCTAAAGCACAATCCACAAATACTCTTCTTGCTCAACCTCACTCTTGGAATAAACCAAGATATCATCTATAAATACCATAATAAAGGAGCCAATAAATGATCGAAACACTTATTCATCAACTCTATGAATGAGGCAGGGGAATTAGTTAACCCAAAAGACATGACCAAGAACTTATAATACCATATCAAGTCTGAAAAGCTATATTTGAAATATCCAAAGCTCTAATCCTCAACTGGTGATAACCAAACCATAATTCAATCTTTGTAAACACCACAGCGCCCTGAAGCTGATCAAACAAATCATCAATGCGAGGAAGAGGATACTTATTCTTAACCATCACCTTGTTCAACTGTCGATAATCAATACATATCTGCATAAACCCATCCTTTCTCTTTATATGCAAGATAGACGCACCCCAAGGTGAAATACTAGGTCGAATAAATCCCTTATCTAACAACTCCTATAACTGATCCTTCAATTCCTTTTAACTCTATTAGGGCCATCCTATAAGGAGGAATAAAAATGGGCTCGGTGCCCGACTCAACATCAATAATAAAATCAATATCTTAATTTGAAGGCATACTAGGAAAGTCCGTAGGGAGCACCTCCATAAACTAATGGGCAACACAGACAGAATCTAAGAAAGAAGGCAAAACAAAACTTATGTCATAAATATGGGCCAAGTAAGATAAACATCCCTTCTCAACCAATTTATGAGCCTGAACATAAGATATAACCCTTTGAGGACCCGAATTAAGTGTACCCTTTCCAAGCTATCCTTGTCACACCAACTAAAGCTAAAGTCACAGTCCTAGCAAAACAATCTAAGACAACATGATAAGGAGCCAAACAATTCATATCCAAAATAACATCAAAATCAACCATATCTAACACAAGCAAGTCTACCAAAGTTTCACGTCCGACAAAAATCACAACACAAGATCGGTACACCCGATCCACCACTAAAGAATAACCTACCGAGGTAGATACATGAATAGGCATGGCAAGAGGCTCCCTAACAGAATCAAAACCCAAATAAAATATACAGACACGTAGAAGAAAGTCAATCCAGGATCAAATAATAACACGTAGGTCTAAAACAAATGGAACGATATCTGCGATCACAACATCTAAAGTTTCCACCTTAGATCTAACTGATATAGCATAGAACTATCCATGACTACCATCTGACTGAGTGGCCCCATAACTACCAACACGGGCTCTACCATCTCTACCTCTAGCACCTTTGGTAGAATACTAACCTCTTACAGCTGAAATAAGGTTATCTCTAAACACGCGAAAAGAACAGTCCTTGGCCACATGGCCAATCTCATCACACACATAACAATCTCTGTGACAAGTCTCAATAAGAAAGTTACAACTGGGCCTGAACGGCCACCCTGATTTGCTATACTAGAAGGTCCACCACCTAAACTCTGTAATGCCGCCTGTACTGGCCTACCATAGTATCCACAAGAACCTCCAAAATTTATGCCTCGAGAGGTCTGACTCTTGAACTCACCAAAATATCGCGCCTTCTTAGCACCTCCCTAAGATGCACTAAGAATATCCTCTGTCATCTTAGCGTGATCCATAATACTCTAAAAAGAAGCCCCAAACACAACTATATGAAATATATCCAATAGAAGAAAGACAACCCAACCCTTCATAAACTTTTAAATCTTCTCAAACTTGGTGTAAATACTATCTTAGAAATATCAAGATAGGGTGTAGAAGCATGCCTTATACTAAAAAACTGTTATGGAGACCCGCTTCAAATTATAAAACTCGTCCCACATATGGTCTCTCAAACTAAAAGGCACAAATATCTCCAGAAAGGCATCAACAAACTGATCCCATGACAACTCAGGAGCATTAACAAGCCGACAACCAATAAATAATATCCAATAATCTCTCGCTGTATCTCTCAACTGATAAGAGGTATAAACAACTCCATTCATGTAGAAAGACTGAAACATAACTTAGAATATAGGGTATGAAAGAATTTTGCAAGATAAAAAATAAAATGAGGGAATTTTCCTAAAGACATCCTATAGCCTCTCGAAGATAGATACGGACGTCTACATATTGATCCGTGATACTCTATTAGACATCCCGTTCTTACATCGTTGAGACCAATGAAACCTAGTTGCTCTGATACCAATTTGTCACAACCCAAAAATGAGGGTCATGATGACACTTATCGCGGTGTACCTTGACAAGTAAGCCTGTCACCCAAACTGATACGAATAGAGAAAAAGACAGAATTACCCAAGGTAAGGCTTCTAGAATGAAGCCGAACCATATAAATAGTCATAACAATGCGGAAAGAACTTATTCAAAACACCAATCATGCCCAAAACCAGGTGTCAATAGTGTAAGAACTACTAATACAATCCAAGAGTCAAATACATCGAAAAAATAACCACAAAGAAATAATAACTATCTCCGAACACTAATAAATACATAACCAGTATAGAAAGATAGAGGTGAACTTCAAATGCATAAATGTCCAACCGCTACCTTGGAAGCTCCAACAACCACCCGAATCAAGTAAGCTGAGGCGCACTCGAGCTAGGACCTGCACCGAAAGGGCACAATAGGCGTGAGTACGGTCTACTTGTACTCAGTAGATATCATAGGCCGACTAAGCAAAGTAGTAAATAAGGCATACAAAATATACACAAAGGGTACGTCACTTGCAATAAGAAAATATCCCACAACAGTAGCCCACACCGCTTGCACTAATAGTTCTAATATATCTCACATATATTGCAAAATCACATCAAGATATAGAATATAAGTATAGATTATGTCACATATAAAATAGAGTAAAAGAGAACATGTAGATACAAGATCATCAAATACAAGTAGAGAAAGGTAAGATAAATACATAGATGACAAGTCAATAAGGCAATACAACACAACATAAACACAATAAAGTAAGTGCAATGTATATGATAATGATGATGATAATGATGATGCATGAGGATGTCGCACAGCCTCCGGGATCGTCGCACAATTCTCGTATACACCTATGAAGCCAAAGCTTCCTGATGTAGGACCCATGGGGGGTTCGTCAACCCATATACAATCCACATATCTCATATCTCCTTTTTGGCACATCCCTCAAAAAGGGTTTTATAAAGTGTTACAATATTTTTAAAAAGGTGTTGCCAGTGTTTCTCAGATGTTGCCACGGTGGTACCAATATTTCATGAATGAGTATGATATAAAGATGTAATGCTCACAACCAATCACAATAAGTATTTTCACAACCAACCACATGATATATTTTTACAACCAACCACAATGATACATTTTCACAACCACATGAGACAATATTCACTTGTTATTTTCATTTCATCCATAAATTTTCACATGTCTCATATGCCAGTAAAGTATGAATATAATCACAATACACCCATGGTACCACATTAAACAATACAATACAATTACTCACATGTATTCAAGGCTATCAATGTTACATAGGACCCCATACGGTCAAATATATCTCATAATATTTCAATTTCAACAATTACATCACATATAGGCCCCCACATGGGCATAACACGTAGAAAATTTTTTCTCATGATTAGTTCCCACCCTTAACATGCATTTTGTACCATCATTTACTACCCATCCCAATCTGAAGAGTTAAGCCATAACCTACCTCGAAAGACAAAACCGGTCCGCCACACTTGAACCTGTGACCTTACTTATGAAATCTACGCATCAAAACAAAACCAACAACACTCATATTGACTACTTTTGGTTCGGGGTCAAAACGTACCCCCAAAATAGGTTTTCAAAAAAGAAGGGTAAAATTGGAACTTTACTTCAAAAATATGTTTCTCATATTTTTAGGAACCTACAGCTGAAAATTCAAGTTAAATCGAGTGAAAACAGGGTTCAAATCGAAGAAAAACCATTTTGAGCTTTACCGGGTAAAATCCTTGAAATCCGGATTAAACTCAAGAATCGGAGTTGTTTTGAAGGTTAAATTGATGAAAAACTAGTAATTATAATATAAAAATATTATTCAAGTGAAAGGGGATAAAATTTGGGTTTAAAATCATGCCCTAAGATTTTTGGGGTTTTGAGAAATTTATCAAGAAATTTCTAAGAAAAGGGTGAATTCTTACCTTAAATCCGTAATTAAAATCAAGAAATAGGTGTTAATCTAGCTTTCCAAGCTCTCACAAACTTCACTTTTAAACTCCCAAAATATTTAGGGTTGAACTCTCAAGAGACAAGATGAAAAATGGGCCAAAGATGTGAAAAAACTGCTATATATATTGCAGATTTTTCTGCATAACTGAGCAATTTTTTATTCTAACTCGAAATGGACTTCGATGGGGTGCTCAGGATTCGTTCGGAGTTTGATTTATACAAATAAACTATGCAACCACACTAAATTTGACGTTATAGATGCGATGGAAATATTATATTTTCCAGAAAAATTCGTTTTCACAAAATGGACCCCCGAGACCCGAAATCATAATTTTCCAAACCGAGGGTCTAAATGAGATTTAAAGGCCGTAAAATCATAAAAAATATGCTAACACACTAAAATTGACATTCTGAATCTGGTGAAGAAGTTGGATTTTCCATACGAGATCGTTTCGATCAAATGTAGGTCCCACACCCATATTTTCAATTTTTCAACTTTCCGATCAATAGGTCGAAATGAGCTCGGGTGAACCAGGACCCAAACCAAAGAGCTACCTAGACTAAAATCGATATTTCGGAGCTTCTGGATCAGTCCGTTTGATAATCAGTCGCACGGATCAAAATATAACCATATAAATCCAAAATAAGGCTCTCGAAGCCATAAAAAATCACAATATTGCATAAATGATACCAAAATGCATCAAAAATCATGTCAAATACTACCACACCACAGAAATACCATAATGAAACTATGGAGAGGGGTAAAATAGTCAAATCACACAAAATCACAAATTTTACATATTTCATCAAATTTTTAGGTCGTTACAGTACCTGATTCCTCACCTCCGCTGGCTTGACTACTCTCCCTTTCTTCCCTCATCTATCTATATTTTGGATCCATCTCGTATTCCTCTACCCCTTAATCCATTGTACAACACATCACACTCGTCCATAATGTATTGAATTTTACAGGACATGTCCACCCTATTTCATAGTGTGGTGACAAAGGAAGGTAGGAAAAGGTCTCTCACCAACCTATCCCGAGGATAAAAGTACCACCACTTATCCATACTCTGCACCTCTTCATTTACCCTAATTCTCGTAAAATCATACTACCATTATAGCCTGATAAAAAGCCACATCCAGAACCTTTCCTAAAGGACGAATCCTCTAAAACACCAACTATAACAACACTCTATCCTCAACCAAGATACATGCACTCTTAGTTCCGCTGGAGCTGGACTATTTCACATCATTAGATCAAACTTCCTGCACTAAGACTTTGGCTACCCACTTTAATTTAGATATTCAAATCTTTTCTTCAAAATTGGAATTAGGGTTTTGGGTTCCCTAAAGAATCATTGATAGTGGCAACATCCACCAAAGCTTTCTCACCTTAGATAAAAATAGTAGGGAGAACCACCAGTTAGTCCACAGTTGGGAGATTAGCATAAAACTCCTAAATAATCTCCATCTAATATTATGGGACTAGCTCAGTCAACATATACCACCCAAAGATTTTTAGTTAGACGTAAAACTCTTTCAACTCATCTTCTACATTCTTCATCACTACCCATTCATAAAGAAAACCTTTAGTGTGCAATCCTTTATCATAATGGTGCCCATATTTGGTGCTGGGAAATCTATGGTAGTTGGGTTATTAGGCCATGATATTTTTGTAAACATTATAATTTTAGAGTTATAAAATATATCAGATAGAACGTGAGGGAAGAAACTTCAAAAATCTAAAACAGAATAAGACTTAGGAAGGCTAATGCCAGGTTCCACTGTAGTTTAACTAATTGTTGCAGTGGTACATCATCCCCAACCTGCCAACCTTTCTTCCCATAGTGGATTTTTGACTTTCCCTAAAATTTTGAGAGTTAAGGGATGATCAATTTGGTGAAGCTTGTATGAACCTCTTTGCACAAAAATAAGAGTGTATAACACTCGATTTCTCCCCAAAATGACCCAAAATCATTTGAGAAGATAACCCTTTAACTTTTACCCCTCTCATGACTAAATTTCACCATGTAATACACCAATCTTATGCCCAAAATATTGTTGGAGCATTGTAGATGTAATAAAACCTAACATGTTCTTCATTTCATTCAAAAACACCATCAAAAGTCAAGTCCCACAAGTTGCACCTAAAACCAATTGAAATTTCTCTATTCAAATAGAATTTTTACAATTCTACAATGACAAATACATTGCTAAAGTAGTATGAAAGAATAAAATATCTTAGAATTAAAGTTGGAAGGAGATTACATGGGAGGGAGTACAGAGAGTTTGAAGTGAGAGTGAAAAAGGTAGAAATAAAATAGTTCCCTCTATATGAACTTCTATGAACCCCCGCTGTTGTAAATTTTACTGCCAGTGTTACCTCTGGGTGTCTTTTACATTTTGATATTTGTGTGTTATGATATTGTGCATTCTACGAACATTTCAAAAACATATGGCATAAGAATATTTTTGTAGTTTTTTCTATAGTTCTCATAAGTTGGATAAATAAAAGTGAACTGATACAAAGGTCCGCTGAAGTGTTAGGGTGGTCAGTACGTAGTTCTATTTTAGATGAAGCAAAGGTAGGATAATGTGAATAGAAAATAATAAAGGTCATCTTCCTTTTTAAAGAATTAAAGAACAAATTTCCTTATATAATCATACAAAAGACTCTTTAATCCTCACCCATGCAATTTAATAACGAACGATGGGTAAATTGATATCTAATGTAATGATCCAAAATATTGTTACATGTGAAATGCGTCAGAAAATTTTTGCAACAATTAAAATTCTCCAAATGGACTAGGGAAAACTATTTCGTGGAAACAAAATAAGGCCTAAAGTGATTTGGGACAAAATTCTCAAAAAAGGATTTGACTGGTTTGTGGCCTACTATTACAATGGTAAAATAACTACTATAGCAAAAATATTAACCAACTTGATATACTTTAAGAAGGATCTTTTGTTTTGACCCTTCCCAGTCACCCTTTCCCCTTAAAACACCCAGAACAAACCCTTCCTCCCAAAATATGTATTCATAGGCCTAGATTTTATGAGGATGATTTTGAGGCACACTAGATTCTAACTCAACATTGGAAGATGCTTAGCACTGGTGGGACAATTCTCTCCACTCAATAACACCATGTTTTTACTACAAAGTAGGTTATGATTTATTTATTATATCCATTATACTTGAACTAAATTCATATAAAATTGAAAGTAAGGCCAGAAGTTCTCATGCATTAGGCCTTTGGGTACATTATTTTGAAGGATAAAAATATAAAATTCGGTTAGGCTTTAATAATATTGTTAATTTTTATTGTACCCCACTGATTTGATATTCATGAAGTAGAATAGGTTGAATCTAGTAAGAATATTGACTAACTAGGTTAATATTATGGTTTGTAAGCATGGTGAGAGTTAAGTACTGTAATAAAGAGAGTAGTAATAAGCTATGTTAAGGTAGGGGGTGCTCATATGTAAGACCCCACAAAAATTCTCTCGTAGAATGAGCCTTAGGGCATGTCAAGTGAGGCATGATTCTGACTCTAAAAGATTTAGAAGTTACTTCTAAGTGAGTATCATGTTAAACATATAGAATTTCCCTAATTTTAACTTTTTATCACATGGAAAATTTGATAAGCTTTCCGTCGATATAAGATTCGTCCAAATTCGATACCCGGGTAAGAAGTTATGGCTAATTTAAGTCCTAGACATAAAATAACATCATTTTAGTGCTTGGCGTGTCGCGGAGAGGGTCTATTTGACAATTGTCAAATTCCAGTACTCCGTGATAGTGGAGCATCACAGAGGAACCTAATTTCTCAATAGTCAATTTTCAGTGGCCTAGGGCAATTGTGATATGTCGCGCTGAAGTTCCAGGTCCCAACCAGTGGGACAACGCGATGGCTCCATATCGTGGTGACTCCCAGATTCCTATTTGTTAATTTCTAGTGATCCACCGCGATAGTGGCGCATCGTGGTGGCCCATAAAATTAGGTTTTCAGTTAAATTTTTCCAGCTTCATACAGAAGTTAAAAAGGGAACTTTGGACTTTTTTTGAGCCTCTTAAACCATACAATCACCAAATTGAAGCCATTTACAAGCATTCTATGAAGTTTTTCTCAATAAAAACCCTAAATATCCAAAATTTCTTCCAAGAATCTCAAGAATCCACCATAGATTTTCTAAATTGAGTCAAGATTCTAGGTTCCCTAGTCAAGGGCTTCAAGAACCCTCATTTAAGAGTACGGATAGAGTTCCAAAAGCGAGAGTTTATCCAGAGCTTCTGATTCAAGGTATGTGGGGTTTTGAATAAGGGAAATCCTTTTACCCTTGAGCCTAAAGGCTTATTTAAACTACAATTCTTGCAATTTATGAGATTTTACGTGAAATTGAATTGTGGGTTTTCACCCATTATTATTGATTACAATATTTTGATGCTTCCCATGAATTGAGTATCTAATGGCATGATTTTCATATTTTTTCTTGAGAAATTGCAGTTGGTTCTATACCCTATGATTTTAATCCTTGAGAGGTTAATAGTTGAAATATTTCAAACATTGAAGTATATGAGTATGTTGAGATTTTGAGATAAATTGCTGATATTTACAGATTTCTACATGAGTTATGAATCTATATGCTATCTATTATGCTTTTGATGAGTTCTAACTTCAGATTGAATTATGGGTTATTAAGACCTACTTGAGACTTTAGATTTTATGAACTATTGTTCTATAAGCACCCATGATTTAAGTATTCTGAGATTATTGAGAAATATTTTAACCTAATGGTCATTGAGATCTAAAATCCACTCTACTACATGAGATTACAGATTTGATTTTTGGGTTCTTATTGAACCCTGAGATTATTCTAAAGTGAATTTTCATGATATGAGTGAGATAAACTAAAGGGAGTAGTATTTAGCACCGAATTGGGTATGTTACCACGGTTTCTTACCCCAGAACTACATGCCACCATAGGTTTGAGATTTTGGGCCTGAGGCTGAGATGATTTGGCCCGTGGACGAGATAAGTGATCACTGAGTTGAGATTATACTCCTTGGCAAGAGTATGCTGCCTCTCCTCAATATGAGGTCTCTTCCTTAGGAGGATAAAACGCTGAACTCCATATAGCTCGCATAATTTATCTCAGTTAAGAGAATCTCCCTTAAAACTAAAGCTTTGAGATAAGATATTTTTCTTTAAAACTAACATACTTTCCCTTGATATGAGTATTTTTCACTAAAGATTGAATGAGATAATTTCCTAATTTGAATAAAATGCCTTCAAGTATGTTCCAAAGTTATATGATTCTGAATTCCAAGAATTTGAGTTCAAAAGAGTTATGAGTTCTTGAGCATTGAAGAAGTTTTACTCTCCATGAGACATATGCATGATTTGAAAGTATTGCTTAAATTTTCCTTTAGCCTTGAGTAATGAGAACAAGAGAAAAGTACAAATTTCAAAGCTAAAAGTATAATGACTCACGAGATTGCGTTACATGTTCCATTTTACATGATTCATGAGCTTTGCATTTTATACTTATTCTAGCCATGTGAGTCATTACTTATTACATGCATTATTTGATTAAAGAGTATTGATGTTGTTTTATATAAATGCATACACCCCCACATACTCAGTATATTCTCAAGTGCTGATCCACATATACGTTTATGTGCTACGTTGTCTTATAATGTAGGTTCAGGTGCTTAGTCCTAGCCTCATCAGTGATTTTTGAGTACCTCTATCTACATTTCTACAGTGGTGAGTCCTCATGATTCGAGGACCTATATTCAGAAATTTCAGTATTTAAGAGACTGTGTTGTTATTTCTTGTTCATTTTGAGTCAATTTGGGACTTGGCCCAATGACTCTCTAGTTCATGGATTGGTAGAGGATTTGTCAGACTAGTTATCAGATTATGGTTGTGTTGAGGTTTCTAGTATTGTGCTTGTTTGGACTGAGTATTTTCTTCGTATTTCCTTTTATATGATATGACTATGCTAGTGTTTGAATTATTTCATCTTGAAATATGTGTTATTAGTAGAAACAGGATCAAAGGGTTAGCTTGGGGCTACTTATATCCTTAAGCACCGTGTGACATCCCGGGAGGTAATTTCAGGTCGTTACAATCTTGCTATCATAGCCTAATATTTTAAAAGAGTCTTAGGGAGTCTGACAAGCCACGTTGAGTAGAGTCTTGATCATCGGTGTGTAGCGCGCCTCATCTATGAGCAAGAAGCTACAAAATATTTTTGGAAAAAGTTGTTTCTTTCTTTTAGATTCTATTGTACCTGCAGTTGTCCTTCTCATCTAATAATTCATGCTTTTCTATTTTGAAAAAAATTCCTCTCCAAAGAGCGGATGCCCGTAGAAACGATAATGAGCAACCCCAGCCTGTTGATCCTTTGAATGAGATGGTGTCTTATGTTGAGTTTTGGGTGGCCTTTTAGGCATTAAACCAAGAAGTAATCTCTAATATTCAGGACAATAACCAGACCACAATTGCTAATCAGCTGGGAGGTGATGTATCCATGACTAGAATTCGTGATTTAATACGGATAAATCCACCAGAGTTTTATGGGTCCAAGGTAGGTGAGGATCTACAGTTGTACCTTGAGGAGGTGAGAAAGATCATGAATGTGATGCGTGTTTCTAAGGAATAAAGTGTTGAGTTAGCGTCTTACAGGTTAAAAGACATAGCTTATGACTGGGTTGTATCATAGAGGAAGGGTAGAGGTGAGGATGCTGCTCCTATGACTTGGCAGGTGTTCCAAGATGCATTCTTGGATAAGTTATTTCCGCTTGAGATGAGGGAATAAAAGATTGAGGATTTTATGAACTTGAGGCGGGATTCCATGACTGTTAAAAAATACTGCTTGAAGTTCAATCAGTTGGCCAAGTATGCTCCTGATTTTATTTCTGATACCCGGGCTAGTATGAGCAAGTTTGTGATCGATGTTTCTGGGTTAGTACTGAAGGAGTGTAGGACTTCAATGCTGCATAGAGATATAGATCTGGCTCGGTTGATGATGCACGACCAATAGATAAAGAAGGATAAGATTAGGGAGAGAGATCGAATGAGGGGTAACAAGAGGGCTAGATCTGAGCAACATGAGTATAGCCAGCCTAGGTTCCATGGATGAAACCGCCCTTAATTTAAGAGGTGTCCGTCTATACCAGCGCCTTCATCAGCTAGTTCTCCCATGCCTAGAAGCAGGCAGGAGGAAGGATACAGATCCTTTATGTCTAGGTCGCAGAACAATGTTGGTAAAAGACCTCGTTATCCTTCTTGTGCTAAGTGTGGTAGGGGTCATCCTGGTGAGTATTTCATAGATCTGAGGGTTTGTTTGGGTTCTGGAAAGCAGGGCTACAAACTTAGAGATTGTCCTTATGCTGGACAGGGGAACAGAGATACCCGACCTCAGGCACCGGCTACTAGTGCACCAGCTTCTGCACCCCATCCCACCCCTGCTCAGGGTACTTCATCTAGCACTGCTGGCGGTCAGAGCTAGAACAGATTTTATGCCTTACCATCCCATCAGAAGCAGGAGAACTCTCCCGATGTTGTTATTGGTATGCTCCGCATCTTTTGTTTTGATGTTAATGTGTTGTTGGACCTCAGGTCAAGTCTCTCCTAGTGACCCCACTTGTGGCTGTGAATTTCAAAATGAGTCCCAAAAGGATTTCTGAGCCTTTCCTAGTCTCCACACTAGTAGGGGAGTCAGTTGTCACTAAACAAGTGTATAAAGATTGTCCTATTACTATTCTTCATAGAGTCATACTTGCGGATTTGATAAAGTTAGACATGGTGGATTTGGACCTTATTCTAGGTATGGATTGGCTTTATTCTAGTTATGCGTCTATAGACTATCGTACCTATGTGGTCAAGTTTTAGTTTCCTGATGAACTAGATTTTGAGTGGTTCGGGAGGTCAGTATCTCCCAAGAGTTATTTTATCTCCTATCTCAAAGCTAGAAAGATAATATCTAAATGTTATATCTATCACTCAGTTAGAGTCAAAGATACTAAGTCTGAGGCTCCAACTATTCAGTCAGTCAACATTGTTAATGAGAGATGTTTTTCCAAAATATCTCCCAGGGATACCTCCCAATAGGGAGATAGAATTCGGGATTGGCTTTTTTCCCGACACTCATCCTATTAATATTCTACCATACCATATGGTACCTACGGAGCTTAAGGAGTGGAAAGAGCAACTCAAAGATCTTTTAGACAAAGGTTTCATAAGGCCCAGTATTTCTCCTTGGGGCGCACCTATTTTATTTGTGCGAAAGAAAGAAAATTCTTTGCATATGTGCATTGACTATTGTCAACTTAACATGGTCATAGTCAAAAATAAATATCCACTTCCGAGAATTAATGACTTTTTTGATCAGTTGTATGGTGCAAGTTATTTCTCTAAGATAGACCTTAGATCTGGATATCATCAACTTAAAGTGAGGAAGTGTGATATTCCAAGGATAGCCTTCCGAACCCACTATGGTCACTTTGAGTTTCTAGCCTTGTCCTTCGGGCTAACCAATGCCCCAGCCGCCTTCATAGACCTCATGCATCGAGTGTTCAAGTAATATCTTGATATGTTTGTCATTGTTTTCATAGATAAGATCCTTTTGTACTCCCATAATGAGAATAACCATACGAATCATCTTAGAATTTTCTTGCAAACCGTCAGAGAGCACTATTTGTTTGCCAAATTTAGCAAGTTTGAATTTTGGCTAAGGTCTGCAGCCTTTGTTGGTCATATTATTTCAGCCGAAGGTATTAGAGTTGATCTATAAAAGACAGAAGCTATGAAAAATTAGCCTAGACCTATCTCCTTGTCTGACATTAGCAGTTTCTTGGGTCTAGCTGGCTACTACTGCTATTTTATTGAGGGTTTCTCTTTTATTGCGTCTCCCATAACCCGATTGACCCAAAAGAAAGTTAAGTTCTAGTGGTTAGATTCCTGTGAGAAGAGTTTTTAGGAGTTGAAGACTCGACTTACTTCAGCCCTTGTGTTGACTTTGCCTGATGGTACAGATGGATTTATTGTGTATTGTGATGCCTTTAAAATTGGTTTTGGTTGTGTGTTAATGCAAAGAGGTAAGGTTATAGCCTATGCCTCTAGATATTTAAAGCCGCATGAGAATAATTACCTAATCCATGATCTTGAGTTAGCTGCTGTGGTCTTTTCTTTGAAAATCTGGAGACACTATCTTTATGGTGTTTATGTTGATGTGTCTACTGGTCATAAGAGACTACAGTATGTGTTTACTCAGATGGAGTTGAATCTTCGACAGAGGAGGTGGTTGGAGTTGTTAAAAGACTATGATATGAGTATATTGTATCACCCGAGCAAGGCTAACATAGTGGCGGATGCCCTTAGCAGATTGTCTATGGGTAGTGTTTCTCATGTAGAGGAAGGTAAGAAATATGTAGCTTGCGATGTGCATTGTCTGGCTAGATTGCATGTTAGGTTTCTTGATTCAGCCGACGGTAGTACGTTGGTGCAGAGTAGTTCCGAATCCTCTTTAGTTTCAGAAGTGAAGGAGAAGCAAGATAGAGATCCTAGTTTGGTCAGACTGAAGGAGTCATTTAAAGGACAAAAGGTAAAGGTTTTCTCCCAAGGGGGAGATGGCATGTTAAGATTGCAGGGTAGATTATGTGTTCCGTGTGTTGATGATCTGAGGTAGAGGATTATGGCTGAAGAGCATAATGTGTGGTCTTCTATTCATCCCAGCACTACCAAGATATACCGTGACTTGCGGGAAATCTATTAGTGGAATAGTATGAAGAAGGATGTAGCGGAGTTTGTAGCAAAGTATGTAACGTGCCAATAGGTTAAGGTAGAACACCAAAGACCTGGTGGTGTGATGCAAGAGTTTGGGATACCTACTTGGAAGTGAGAGGTGGTGAATATGGACTTCGTAATCGGGTTGCCTCATTCACGTCATCATCATGATTCTATTTGGGTTGTTATAGACAGGTTGACTAAGTCCGTGCATTTCTTGCCCGTGCATACGTCTTATACAATTGAGGATTATGCTAGATTGTATATCCGAGAGTTAGTCATGCTGCATGGAGTTCCCTCGTCTATTATTTCGGATAGGGGCACTCAATTTACGTCTCAGTTTTAGAGGGAGTTCTAGTAGGGTATTGGTACCCAAGTCCTTTTGAGTTCCACTTTTCATTCGTAGACTGATGGTCAGGCTGAGAGGACCATTCAGACCCTGGAAGATCTGTTGAGGGCATGTGCTCTTGATTTCAAAGGTAGTTAGGATGAGCATTTGCCATTGATAAAGTTTTCCAATAACAATAGTTACCATGCTAGTATCGGGATAACACTATTTGAGGCCTTGTATGATAGGAGATGTAGATCACCCATAGGTTAGTTTAAAGTGGGTAAAGCTGCCGTGACTGGGCCTGATGCAGTGTTTGAAGCTATGGAGAAAGTTAAGTTGATTAGAGAGAGGTTGAAGACCGCCCAGAGTCATCAAAAGTCTTATGCCGATGTGAGGAGAAGAGATCTTGAATTTGATGTAGGTGATTTGGTATACTTGAAGATTTCACCCATGAACGGGGTGAAAAGGTTTGGTAAAAAGGGGAAGCTTATCCCCGTTATGTTGGTCCGTATAGATTATTGAACCGTGTTGGTAAGGTGGCGTATGAGGTTGAGTTACCCGCATAGTTATCAGCTGTTCATCCTATTTTTCATGTCTCCATACTTAAGAAGCATATTGGTGATTCCATTGTAGTAGATCCTTCAGAGAATGTCGATATTCAGAACAATCTTTTCTTCGATAAGATTCTTGTAGAGATCCTAGATTTTCAAATCCATTGACTAAGGAACAAAGAAGTTCCCTTGGTCAATGTTTTTTGGCGGAACCATTTTGTTGAGGGTGCTACTTGCGAGGCAGAAGCAGACATGCGAGCCAAGTATCCGCACCTCTTTTTCGCAAGTTCAGATTAATCTGAAGGTATTATTCTTCCTTAATTCAGCGATTCTAATCTAAACTTCAGCTATATGCATCTATCCTTGTATGAGTTCTTACAATTTCCTAGGCATTCAATAGTTTAGAGAGATTTTGAGCCCGTTTTAGCAACTTGCTTTAGCTATGTGTACTCAGTTTTTGTTGTGTTCTTAGTCTAACTAGCGACATTCGAGGACGAATGTTTCCAAGGGGTGATATTGAAAGACCCCTCAAAAATTCTCTCATAGAATGAGCCTTAGGGTGTGTCAAGTGAGGCGTGATTCCGACCCTAAAAGATTGAGAAGTAACTTCCTAAGTGAGTATCGTGTTAACCATATAGAATTTCTCTATTTTTGACTTTTTATCAGATGGGAAATTTGATAAGATTTTTATTGATATAAGATTTGCCCAAATTCGATACCCGGGTAAAAAGTTATGGCTAATTTAAGTCCTAGTCATAAAACAACGTCATTTTAGTGATTGGCGAATCGCGGAGAGGGTCTATTTGACAATTGTCAAATTCCAGTGGAACTCCATGATAGTGGCACATCACGGAGGACCTCAATTTCTCAATAGTCAATTTCCAGTGGCTTAGTACAATTGTGACATGTCGCACCGAAGTTCCAGGTCCCAACCAGTGGGACAACGCGATCGTTCCATGTCGCAGTGACTCCTAAATTTCCATTTGTCAATTCCCAGTGAGCCACGCGATAGTGGCGCGTTGTGGTGGCCCATAAAATTGGGTTCCCAGTTCAATTTTTCCAGCTTCGTACAGAAGTTAAAAAGGGCACTTTGGTCTTTTTCCAAGCGTCTTAAACCGTCAAATTAAAGTCATTTACAAGCATTCTATGAAGTTTTTCTCTCAACAAAAATCCTAAGTATCCAAAACCTTGTCTAAGAATCTCAAGAATCCACCATAAATATTCTAAATTGAGTCAAGATTCAAGGTTCCCAAGTCAAGGGCTTCAAGAACCCTCATTCAAGAGTACGGATAGAGTTCCAAAAGCGAGAGTTCATCCAAAGCTTCTAATTCAAGGTATGTGGGATTTTGAACAAGAAAAATCCTTTCACCCTTATGGCCAAAGGCTTATTTAAACTACAATTCGCTGCAATTTATGATATTTTACATGAAATTGAATTGGTTTTTTCACCCATTATTATCGATTACTATATTTTGATGCTTCCCATGAATTGAGAGTCTAATGGCATGATTTTCATATATTTTCTTGAGAAATTACAGCTGGGTATATACCCCATGATTTTAATCCTTAGAGGTTAATAGTTGAAATGTTTGAAACATTGAAGCATATGAGTATGCTGAGATTTTGAGATAAATTGCTGAAATTTCCAGATTTCTACATGAGTTATTAATCTATATGCTATCTATTATGTTTTTGATGAGTTCTAACTTGAGATTGAATTATGGTATACTAAGCCCTACTTGAGACTTGAGATTTTAGGAACTATTATGCTATAAGCACTCATGATTTGAGTATTATGAGATTATTGAGAAATGTTTTGACCTAATGATCATTGAGTTTTGAAATCCACTCTACTACATGAGATTACAGATTTGATTATTGGGTTCTTATTAAACCATTAGATTATTGTAAAGTGGATTTCATGCGATAAGCGAGATAAACTAAAGGGAGTAGTATTTAGCACCGACTTAGATAAGTTATCACGGTTTCTTACCCCAGAACTACGTGCCACCATAGGTTTGAGATTTTAGTCCTGAGGCTGAGATGATTGGGCCCGAGGCTGAGATAAGTGATCACTGAGTTGAGGTTATACTCCTTGGAAAGAGTATGCCGCCTTTACCCAATGTGAGGTATTTTCCTTAGGAGGATAAGATGTTGGACGCCATGTAACTCGCATGGTTTATGTCGGTTAAGAGAATCTCTCTTAAAACTAAAGCTTTGAGATAAGATATTTTCCTTTAAAACTAAAATACTTTCCCTTGACATGAGTATTTTTTCCTAAATCTTGAAATGAGATATTTTCTTAACGTGAATGAAATGCCTTCAAGTATGTTCCAAAGTTATATGATTTTGAATTCCAAGTATTTGAGTTCAAAAGAGTTATGAGTTCTTGAGCATTGAAGAAGTTTTACTCTCCATAAGACATATGCATGAGTTGAAAGTATTGCTTAAAGTTTTCTTTAGCCTTGAGTAATGAGAATACAAGAAGAGTACAAATTTCGAAGCTAAAAGTGTAATAACTCACGAGATTGTGTTACATGTTCCATTTTACATGATTCATGAGCTTTGCATTTTATAGTTATTCAATCCATGTGAGTCATTACTTATTACATGTATGATTTGATTAAAGAGTATTGATGTTGTTTTATATAAATGCATGCACTCCCACATACTCAGTACATTCTCAAGTGCTGATCTACATATACTTCTATGTGCTACATTTTCTTATAATGTAGGTTCAGGTGCTCAGTCCCATCCTCGTCAGTGATTTTCGAATACCTTTATCTACATTCCTATAGTGGTGAGTCCTCATGATTCGAGGGCCTATATTCAGGCATCTCAGTATTTGAGAGACTATGTTGTTATTTCCATTTCATTTCGAGTCAGTTGGGGACCCGTCCCAACGACTTTCTAGTTCATAGATTGATAGAGGCTTTGTTATACTAGTTATAAAATTGTGGTTGTGTTGAGATTTCTAGTATTGTGGTCATTTGGATCGAGTATTTTCTCCGTATTTCCTTTTATATAATATGACTATGCTAATATTTGAATTATTTCATCTGAAATGAGTGTTATTAGTAGAAATAGGCTCAAAGGGTTAGCTTGGGGCTATTTGTATCCTTAAGAACCGTATGACATTTCGGGAGGCAATTTCGGGTCGTTACATCATGGTATCTTGGATATTTATGTATCATAATGAGGAGGGTCAACAAAACATAAATATGTAGTAGGATTTAATAGTAGTCTAAAATAGTTTTAAGTGGCCTACAAGCATAAGTAAAGGGGTAGGACCATTTAAGAGACAACCCAGCAACAATACATGACATGATAGGTAGTTCACAAAAGTCATAAAGAAACAAGGGAAAGGTTACTAAAGATGAGAATGAGTATCTCGACACAAGTATTTAAAGAGTAAGACAATTATGTCAGAAATATAAACAAAAGTTGTAGATAGCCAAGGTTAGTAATGACACCTAGGTGAAACTTTTATGGTCTTGCAGAGGGTGTAGCATAACAATTATAATAATGCATGTCCCTAAGGATATGTATGGAGCTAAGACTAATGTATTTATGATTTCATGTGTGAAACAATGATTGTGTTTATTTTTGAGAAATACATGTGATTATTGATGGTATTGAACATTAATAAACTTTGATGTCTTAGAAAGGATATGATGAGGATGTTGATAATGGTGATGTTAATATTGTAATCCAAATCATGATGTGGTTATTAATGAGATGATAGAGATGATGATATTGTTATTTATCATGATGTTCATAATATGGATAATGATGTGATGCGGTTGGGGAGAGAAAATAATGGTGCACATATCTTGCATACATGCATTGATTCATATGCCTTGTCATTCTATTATGTTTTGTATATTGTTGTTGATTTCATTAGTAGATAGGTCTGTTGTAGATGAAATACAGTAGCATACCGGGAATCCAAGGTGTGTCTCAGTTCAAGTTTAATGTAACTATTCTAAGTGTGTAGTTATGGAAGCGTATTGTAAGCTATTATCCCTCCCTATGGGGTTGTTAGAATTCCAAGCATTGGTGATGGTATGCCCCATAGTTCATTGTAATAATGAATTACGTAGAATATCCAATCTAGTGTGAGTAAGGGGTTGTGTAATCCAAGATAATAAGTTAATGATGTATAAAAATATGTAAGTTAGAGTTTGTGGTGATAGTATAGAGATATACAAAAATGTTATGTGGAAGGTACGTCACCGAGGTGTTACATATGTGGTGTTAATGAGTTCATAACTTATGATTAGAAACCAAAGCTTTACTTAATGTTATGATCTCTCCCTACTTGTTATTAATGTTATTTGTTTCAAACCCTAGTCAGTTGATGATGCATACCAGTATGTGTGGTTGTACTGATTCTACACTTACTATACTCCAATAGGTGATATATCCATGGTACTAGTTAGTTTACAACAATGACGATCAATCCGCAATAGCTTTTGCCCTTTCTATTTTTCATAGATATTGTGTCATGGACTCTCTTGTTCCTTGTCTAGTGCTTTTGTACTAGTTTAGGCTAGATTTTGGAGATTCATTATTTGTTATAGTTTGCGTTACTTTCACTTACCAAATTTATTAAACTAGAGTTATTATGTATGAATCGACTGAATTATGTTGTTGAAAAATGAATTGTTTAGACTTTTGCACTAAATGAATGGTGCAGTAGTAAGGATTTTCCTATTTGGTGTAGGTGTTAGGTAGCTGCCTACACAATTTATTGGTTGGGTCATGACAATCCTCCTTCTTTTGAACTTGATAGTACTTATTTCATGGGAAAAAGTAAATTAGGTCCAAAAATTTTAAAAGTTGTGGTAGGAGCTTCTGCCCACTACTACAGTGGTACTCAAATAATTACAGTTGTACTTGGGCAATAGCCAGAGTTTTATTAAAACTCTTTGTTTAGACTGAGCCTCCTTAGGTCTTCCTCTTTTTCCAAGAACACCAAAAATAAACCTAACACCTAGAACAATGAGATTTTGGAGTTCATGCTTCATGAGGGAAAATTTGAGGCATATCCAATGGGGTTCTAACGTAAGAAGAGGTCAGGTACACATGGGATAACTCTCCATCATTTGTTGTAGATAATTCATCTATGAGGTTGGTTATGATTTAATTATAGTATATTTGAGTTAAATACATGTTATATTAGAAGTAATACTGGAAAATTTCACACCATAGGCCTTTGGATATTTAGTTTGAGTGGTTAGAATAGTAAAAATTGAATTTAAGTGAAATTTAATGCTTTGAATAAATGTATAATCAAATTGGTTCGCTCCTTACATAGACCAAGAGTATACTTTCATATCAATTAGAGGTAGTTGAGTATTATATGTGTGGTAGTAGCTTAGAAATATGGTATGTATATCTAACTAGTGAGATAAGCATAAGTGGGGATTGGAGTAGGTTGTTGTGAACTCATAGGATTTTGGTTAGAATTTTTTAGAGATGGAGATAAGGGTAATGCAATTGAGTATAACGGCATGTATTATTCAGTTGATAGAGTCACGAAAACTTATCTATGTGGTATATGGTTGGTTAAATGATATTGTGGTGGTTAAGGTCTGGATAAGTAAGAAGAGCTTTAGAGAGATTAGTGTGCAGTATAGAGAATGCTAAGTAATAAAAGTGTAATAGTTTGGGTCACACACAATAATTCAAGCTTTAGGAGTTAGGTGAGGGCTCAAGAGATAACCTGAGGGTATGAGTTATTGGGTGTCGTTTGGAAGGTGTTCGATTCGTGGCCTTGTATATGTTTATAGGTGTATTGTGCATACAAAAGTTTTTTTCTTGACTCTATTCTTATATGTGTACTGAGTGTTCATGATTTTTTTGAGCACCACTTTAGATATTATAAGTATATTTTGCATATTAAATCTGCACACGATATGAGCAAGGCATAAAAATGATATTTTGATGTTGATGCTAATTTATGATATGATAGTGATGAGCTGATGGTGTAATGATAGTGATGATGATATGGATATCATTATCATGATGATGGTGATATAATGCACACATATTGCATGCATGTATTCATTATATTTATGGTGTGTATGTATATATGTGTGTGTGTATATATATGTAGTGGTAAAGCTCATTATGGAACCAACTTGATGTAATTGACTAATTTATCATTGAATATATGTAGGAGTGAAGAGTGATGACTATACTTGGCTATATTTTGGGGTATAGAGTTATGAAGGGTAATGGGGCTACTCGGTTAAGTGCTTTAGTATGCTAAAATAGGAAGGTCCATAAGATTATTGGTAATTTATTAGAAATGGACTCCCAGGATTGATTAAAGAGAAATAAGATAAGATTTATGAAATATAAATCAGAGGATAAATTATCAAAGGACAAAGATACACAAAAATGTTAAATGACATATCAGTAACCGAGATGCTAAAGGCAACATGCCAACTATTTTATGGATAACGGATCAAAACTTTACATGATGTTATGATTTTCTTCCTATTTGATATTATTGTTATTTTTTTGGTTGGTCGACGATACCTATTAGTACGTATGAATGTATTGATACTACGCACACTATACTACCACTTGGGGGTATAACCATGTTGAAGGTCAATTAGAGTTTTTATAAAAGTGAGGGTGATCACTCTTCAACAACTCCTATTCTTTCACTCTCATATAGATGTTATGTCTCAGATTTTTATGCTCCATGTTTAGTTCTCTTCTACCAGTATAGATTAGGTTCATGGGAAGCCTTATTAATTATCTTTTGCATTATTTTTACTTATCAAATGTACTGAATAGAAGTTGACTTATGATTAAAGGATTCTTCTTGCTTTTAGAAATAGTTTATTTAACTTCTGTATTAGTTGAATGGTTGAGTGGTAAGGGTTATCCTATCTAATATGAAGTAGGATAGGTTCCCACAAATTTTTGATTTGGGTTGTGACAATGGTGGACTAACTGACCAACAAGATCTAGTGCAGAAAAAACTACTCACTTTTATTACTTTAACCAACTCATTTCTAAGGACAAAAATTCATGCTATCATACTTCATTTTCAATTTGATTTACACAAAATCTTAAATATCCGATATTATTTTTTCCACAATATCACTTATGCTTCGATGTTTCTATTGAAATATTTGACCTTTCTTTATTTTAAAGTATAGTATGTAGTACCTACAACACATTTTGTAAACATTAGTTGCAATATTTTTTTCATGTAGTATTTAATTGCCCGACATGATTCTTATTGTCAATTCTCATATGCTCTTTTAGTATAATATGAGTTCAAATTTTTACTCTACATTGATAAAGAGACTACATAGTTGAAGAACAAAAGCAAAACACATTTCACTCATGTTAGTTTTATTTGCATCCTAAGCATTACAAAAAATTAGATTTCTTGAGTAACTATGAAGGTAAATAAATTGCAGAAAATATACCAACACAAGAATTTTATAAGGAAATCTCCAAAATCAAGGTAGTAAAAAATCACAACCTATTTTGTGTAGGAATATTCTCAATATCTTTCACTAAACTATAGACCAACTCTAAAATAGATTTACAACATGTTTCATAACACCTACACAACTTGTTTCCAGTCATTTGTCTACCCTCATAATCATTAAGAGCCCACTCAATTCAGTTAAGTCCCTTGTAGTAAATATGACAACAACAACTATAATCTAAAATAAAGTAAATAAGATATTATCTTAGAACCATGCCAAGAAATTTCTATTACAAGCTAAAAAATACTATAGAGAAAATTTAATGAAAACATGTTCGTTATTGCAACAACAACTTGTTCTTTGAGACTCTTTGTGTAGAAATGAGTATATTATAAGGACTCAATATTGGATATGGTCAAGTTCCAAAGGTTTGTTAACTTGTTGTTCTTATATAAGTAAGTCGTTGCCTTCTAATTCTCTAATCAAAGACAGATTTAGGTTAACACTTGTCAAGAATTCAAACCAAATCTGAGTTCGTATTATTGACATACATTGGTATTCTTTGTCGCCTTATTTGAATATTATTTCATGTGCAGATTTATGATAACTTTCCGTATACAACTTTTATTTTTTTATTTGATTGAATTCTCGTGTATTATAATTGTAACAGGAATTCTAGTGCATATGTGAACAATCATAATATTTTATTATGATAGTATCCATCTCTACTTAGAGAATAGGTTCTCTGAGGTAATATTACTTTTATATTCACATTTTATTAGAGATATATGAGGACTTGGTTCTTATATTTTTAACTTCATTCTCACCATATAAATTTCAATTATGCATAGTTTGTAAAATCATAAAAAATTGATTATATCTTTAGATTATCTAGAATGTGGATCTAGCGATCATTATCTAATTCGATGCTCTTAAATATTGGTCTAGCGATTATAAGTTTTCATCCGCACTCTTATAGAATCTTAAAACTCCATACGTTCTTGATGTGCATTTTCCTCTTATTAGTAGTTTATATGTTGAGAATATTATTTTGAAGAACCAATTCCTTTCTTATTAAACACTTAAATCTTTATGATGATACACTAGGCTGACTACAAAAGGTTTGTAACTGTAACACCCCAAAAGTCCAAGCTAAGATTAGAATCATGCTTTAAGTACATGTAGAATTAGATATCATATTTTGGTGGTATGGGAAATGATTTTAGACGTATTGAGGACACAAGTAACTCCTAGCTCATGGCTAAGTCAAAACATTCCTTGCCGATTGATTCTTTGAGAAGAATCCTGCTATATTTAACTTCAACTGATCATAACTCCAAGATTATGAAGTATTTTTAATCTCAACATCCACTAAATTATAGATATTTGAGTTATCTTTAAAATGTATCAAATTTTTCCATAATATAACATTGGAGTAAAAGGTTATGTCCATTTTTGTAAAGCATCATCCATCAATGAGAACCTATGAGAGTAGGTAGGATTGTGGTGATATTGTACGAGTACAATGCTCCCATCTGATCAGAACAACACCAAACATCTGCAAGTTGATAAATATACCTTCCAACCACAATAGGGGACCACGATCATGGTTAGAAACCATGATCTTAGGTACGATCATAACTTGTAAAGTTGATTCAACTGGACCCCACAACCTATTAACCAAGGTATGATCATAGGTGGTTCTCGCGATGCCATGGTCATAACATGGATTGTCTTGTGGAGTTCAGAGAGATCATATCCAGCTTTTGTAATGACCTAGGAGTACTCCCTGGACGTCGCACGGTGCTTAATACTACAAATAGTCCCAAGATAACCCATGATATCTAATTAGAATTGAACTCATATGAAAGTGGATGATATATATATATATATATATATATATATAATTTTCGAAAGAAACCAGCTTTTAAATCCCCCTTTTGAAATCTTCCAACTTAGAAATCTCAATAAAATCTCTTTAACTGAAATAAACATTGCCCGAAAAGCCTTTAATCTTAAAACTTAAAAAGTCACTAGGACAGACCCCAGTTGACCTATAAAAGAAATGAACTATTAAGTAATATCCATAAATTTTGAAACTCCAATAGACTTGGTCCTTGGACTAAGAGGACTCACCAAATATTGGGATACAGGAAGTGATGCCCGTGATTAATTGTGCTGCTGGAAACGAGCACCAGAACCTACATTATAAGACAATGTATCACATACACATATATTGGGTCAGTACTTCTGGAATGTACTGAGTATATAGGGGTAAATGCACAAGTGAAACCAAAACTAAACTAAATTTCAGGTCATGCATGATAACTGTAAAAGGACTCACCTTGGACATGAATAATGCTGCAAACTGAAATATCATAAAACATAAATCATAAAGCATAATGCAACGCTTAGTAAGTCATCACACTTAGTTTCTAAAATCTTTACTTTTACTCTTTCTTGTGGGATATTCTTAAAATAGACATAAACCATGTAAGCTTTCATGGAGTCCAACATCTTGCCCACATTGGGAGAGCTGTCCTACCTTTGCCATCAGAATTGAATCTTAATTTAAGTGATCACTAAACTCCATCCATATTGGGAAAAGAAGAAACTCTCTGGTGAGGTCCTTTAAACCTATGATAGCTCTTAGTTTTAAAAAATTAGAATACACTTATCCACATTACCTTTTTGGTTCTAAATACTACTCCTAAATTTATATATGCTCATACTTAGGAAATCCACCTTAAAATAGTATGTAGGTTTGTAAACTGAAAACCGACTATGCTTTTTTTCCTTAAATCATATTCATGGGGTGAAATTGTGGATTTCAAATCTTAAATATGATTATAGGATTAAAACAAGACTTTAATCAAGTGGCCATAATTACAAATTGAACTTATAAGCTTGAACTTCTTATACTCAACAACTTATGCTTAAATCTTTAAATTTATGCATCATGCTTAGAAACTTCAAATCAAAGTACCATGCTCAAAACTTAAGTTAGAATCTTTCATTAATTCATCAAACTTCAAGTCAAAATAATAAAATTATATCATAAAAGCTATAATGTAAGTCAAAACATGAATAAAAGGTTTTTCTTGTGCAAATCAATTTTCTTACCATATGATGATATCATAAATTCAAGAATATAAGAATTGGGTATGAACCCTAATTACAATCATATGAATTCAACTTTAAAACTAAGTTTTCAGGCATAAGGATGAAATGTTATCCTTGATCAACCCCCACATACCTAAATTTACTTGACTTGTGAAGAGAACTTGAAAATAGAGACTTGAGAGATGTCTTTGTGGGATAAACCCTAGCCTTGTTGCTCTTGAGGATTAGAGGAGAAAGAGCATTGTTAACTGATTGAGAATACAGGAAAATAATACCTCTTTTATATTTTAAGTCGAGGGTTGGGAGTTTAATGAGGAGAAAAGACCAAATGGCCCCTTAATTGAACAAATAAAAACTTGCCCCGTGAGTCATCATGAGTCAGCTTATAACTCATCGTCATACCTTTTTTTTTACCAAAAAAGATTGATTTTAAGTTTGAAAGGGTTATTATCATTCAGTGACAAAAAATAAAATTTATTTTAAAAAGGATTTTTTTCATTTTAACTTAGCGTCACCACTTGGCATAAATCGGGTGTGCCAAGTCACCTCTATAAATTCTTTTGTAAAGTGATTTGACTCTGTAAAATTAGTCCACGAATAGAGATTTCGAGTAAGGAATTCTGTTGACCAAGGGAAAGGTGTTAGGTACCCCTCGGTCCTATGGTTCGACCTCGGTTTCACTGTAGAGTATATCGGCTAGTATGATGCTATAAAGTGAATAAACCACACAAAACAAACAATACAAACAAAGAAAACAAATAAAACAAAATTTGAAAAATAGTTTTCAGTCCAATTATTATAGTCCAAAACCAAAATGCTAAAAGTAAAATCTAAACTATTCTAACTATCCTAGCTATGCTTTACCCGATGCCTCATGCCTTAATCATGAGACTCCTTTGCGTACATGATATTTCAGGGCATTCTTTGGTGAATAAGTACAATGTGTCTCGGGTCATTCCCCGACCAAATGAATACATTTCTTTTAATGTGAAAAAATAAAACCATTCAAACAATTCAAGCATTCATCAATCCACAATCCCTAAATTTGCCTACCCCCTATCATTTGCCAATCCGTTTGATGACCTAGTCATGATACTATCAAATTCGATGCAATCAAGATTCAACTCAAATCAAACCACAATCAATTAATCAAATTAACCACTATTCATTTTTAATCGACTACCAATCCTTACCAATAGTTTATCTTTAAAATTGTCATGGCATTTATGCCATCCAGATCAATAACTCAGAGGCAATCAATAGTAAACATTAATAAAATCATTCAACAAGGAGAATAATGACATCGAATTACCTCCAAAATCACATAGAAATTAAAAAGTAGAGATGAGAGAATCGAACCATGTTTTTTATTTTGATAAGTCAAAGTATTTAATTAGAGCTCTAACCGAAATGCCTCGAATGACAAAGCCTCAACAACGAACAAAATCAACTTAGAAATAGCAACCGGATAGATTTAAACCCAATAATGAGACAAAGATAGATGAACCACAAAACGACGACATCCAAATCTAAGCTAGATATGAACAAAACACGGTTTTAAGCTAGTGACATTGTTTTTGTCTCGCCAGAGCTTGGGCGAGCTCAGAAGGAACAAAAATTGGAGAAACGACTCAAATTCATGGTGGTTGTAATTGTTTATGGCGATAAATCACCGAAACCCACCCAAATCAACTGAATTCACACCTGTTTTTGTTCAACCTCTTTAATTTCTCTCTATTTTTTCTGTGCTTGAATTGGCCCTTTGTGTTTGTGTATGATGTGGGTCTATTTTTTTCTTCGGTGAGGTGTATGTTTTCTCTATTATTGTGTGGGTTTTGCCTGTATCTCTTTCTCCTCTCTCTATGCATATATGAGTGTGTAGTATGTATGGAATTACCTGTAAGATGCGTATATGAATGAAATAATAGAGAATATTTTTGTGTATGAGTATATTGTATTGTGGAATATGAATATCTTGGTTTTCTTTGTTAATCCCAAATAATTCTTTGTGATGTAGTATGTATGTATTGTATATATTATTGTGTGTGTATTGTTATTTGGGTGGGGGTATGCGGGTAGAAGGGGGTATGCGATAGGGGGTGTGAGATGGCAAAACTTATTAGGGTTGGTGGTGAATTTGTTAAGGGTTTGTTAGAATAAGATGGTTATGGATTTGTTTATTTGGATTTTAGTAGGTGGATTATCTCATGATTAAGGGTGCTTGGTAAGATAGGATAAATGGGTACAAATACACTCTCGGAAGGGACAAAATTATGTGTCTACATTATGCCTCTCTTTGGATGTGAACACAATGTATTTTCTAACAAAAAAGAAGACGAGACAGAATTTTGACCTGAACATTATCGAAAGAAGCAAAAAGAAGGATAGAGTACAATCAAGTCTTGATTTAGGACATCCAACCAACACAAGTTATGATGGAATCAAGTCACAGGTATCTTAAAAGGGTTAGAAAGAGAGGGATTATACTAAGTTGGAGAGTCGAGTGAGGTCCCATCGAGGTTTCAATCCGCGGCTCTGTCATTATATCAAAAACAAATATTACAAGTTAAAAGATAACAAAAATTACAAAAGTCCTATCTATGCAACATCTTTTGGACTCTTGACTTGAGTTTATGATGCTTTCAAAATTGACAAAAGATTTGATCTTCTTTGGGTTGAACTTGAATGAAGATTCTTTCTCCACACAAAATTTGATATTAGGGATGAACTCACAAATTGACCATGTTCTGTCGGTGGTACTTCTGAACCTTGATCCTAAATTTAAAAATATTCACCTTATTCTTCAGGCAGGATCCTGACTTACAATTTATTCACCTGGTTGCTTGACTTTCAATTTCATCACCCTGTTCTCCAGGCGGGTTCCTGACACTTTTTTTAATCTTTGGACTTTCAATTTCATCACCTTATTCGTCGAACGGGCTCCCGACTTGTAATTTCCTTACTTTATTGACTTTCAATTACTTCACCTTGTTTCTTGACTTTCAATGTCTTAACCTTGTGGCTTGACTTTCAATTGGATCACCTTGTTCTTTAAGTTGACTCCTGATTTGAAATTTCCTCACTCCGTTCTCCGGGAAAGCTCCTGACTTGTAATTTTATCACCCTATTCTTCAGGCGGTCTCCTGACTTGCAATTTCCTCACTCTATTCTCTGGAAAAGCTCTCGACTTTCAATTTAATCACCCTATTTTTCGGGTGTGCTCCCGAGTTGAAATTTCTTATCTTTGTTCTTCGAGCGAGCTCCCGACTTTAAATTTCATCACCATATTCTTGGGGAGGGCTCCCGAGTTGAAATTTCTTCACTCTGTTCTCTGGATGCACTCTCGACTTGCAATTTCCTCACCCTGTTATTCAGGAGAGCTCCTGACTTTCAATTTACTTCCTCTGTTCCACGAGCAATCTCCCGACTTTTAATTTCATCACCTTATTCTTCGGGCGGGCTCCTGAGTTGCAATTTCTTCACCTTATTCTTTGGGCAGGCTCCCGAGTTATAATTTCTTCACTCTATTGTCCAGGTGAGCTCCCGACTTTCAATTTCATCACCCCATTCTAAAGCCGGGCTCCTAACTTACAATTTCCTTACCCTATTCTTCGGGAGGGCTCCCGTGTTGCAATTTCTTCACTATGTTCTCCAGGCGAGCTCCGGACTTTCAATTTCATCACCCCGTTCTTTAGGAGGGGTCCTGAATTGCAATTTTCTCACCCTATTCTCCAAGTGAGCTCTTGAAATCAAAATCAAAACTAGAACAAAAATTATCCCAAACAACGATTATGAGAAAGAAAGATTCCATATTTCAGAAAAATAAAGTATCACTTTCTAGGAGGGTCCTAAAGTGAAGTTCCATATAACATGAATTACTTTTAATTTTTACCCCGATTTTCATCATAAGGTTTTGCAGGGGTCAAAACCAATCACAACTACTTGCAACAGTGCATAAAGCAAAGATAAATCAATATCCTGATAAAAAATTATCCCTTTTGAGGTAAAATTAAATGATTGAGATCAACAAATCCCTCTCTTAATAATGAAAGTGAAAGGTTCTTGCTAAAAGTGCATCTCTTAGAATTGATGTTTTAAAACTTCCTAGCCGTGAGACATGAAAGACCCAAATTAGAGAATGTGTCTCTTAGGGGTTCAAGATCATTGTTTTACCATAATTGCGATTACCAAACCTATACAGCAACACTGCTTTTGCATTTGTAGAAATGAGGAATTGCACCTCTGGACATTTACTCTTTGAAGCCTTTGATTTGAAGGTAGCAACTGTTCCTGTTTCATACAAAGAAAACTTATGAATTTAAAATAGGGTGGTTGGCTTGCGGTTTTGGATTTTGAGGTGATTTCTTTTTCACTCGTCACATTTAAATGTTTCTTTCATTCATTAGCATTTGTCATTGCCTTGTTGCACCATTGATCCAAACTCAAAATATTAAGAGTGACTGTAAAACAAATATAGTATCTCTGCTTTGCTATGTTTCTTAGATAATTCATTTCAAACCATGGTATTTCCATGAATCCCCCAAATCTTTCTGTTGACAACAACCTTCTGCATGTCTTATTCTGACTTGCAATCTTGTTTCTTTCAAGTGCCGGCCTTTTATCTTGCTTTGTGCAATTAAAAAAGTTGGTTGCCAGTTTTGAAATCTTTTCTCACTTGTTTTGACATGGACTTAACTCAAAGACATGAGAAAAATAATTTTTGTTCGAATGACAGAATTAAAAGGACAAAAATAGAAATAAAAAGAAGAAAGAATAGACACTGTTTGTCCTTTTTTGAAAATAAAGAAAAGAAAAGATATATCTGAAAATGACAATTAATTATAATGATTAGGCCATGCATTTTGAATTAAGCTGCCTAATTTTTTAATCCAAATTTTCCACTAGTTGTTGTTGAGTTAATGGCCTTGAAATTAAGTTACTTCTTTGGGCCAATTGCATTCATAGACCTCATTCAACTAGTGATGCCTTGAAGGGTTTTTGCCAACAAGCCTCTCTCATTTTCTTTCTCTCAGCTTACCATTGCCTTACGGTGTCTGTGAGGGTTTTTATCAATAAGACTCTCTTATTTTCATGTCTCTCAACTCAACATCGTTTGATGGTGCCCGTGAGCGTTTTCACCAATAAGACTCTCATTTTTTCTCTCTCAACTTATCATCGCCTTACGGTTCTCGTAAGGGTTTTCATCAATAAGACTCTCATTTTTATTTCTCTCCTAATTCCTTGTGCTGAGAAAGACAAGTAGTTCCTAAAATGTATCATCATATGCATTGCATGCTTAAACTTATCATTCTCAAAGATTGATTTGAAGGTCTTTCTTTGGTTGTAACTTGGATTTTTGATAAGGTTAGAAATAAATGATGTCATGAGGCGTAAATGACACTTGAAATGGGGTGAGACTTACAACTTTTGAAATCAACACAAATAATGAAGATTAACTCATACCCCAGTTTCTTTTGACTGAGCAATTCTAACTTATTTATTTGGTTGGACTGAGCCTAGAGTAGGGTAGCCTACATATCTCACCATCAAGAAAGGAGAATCAGGTCACACATAGTTTCGACAGCTCGCTCTTTTGCTTGATTCTAATTTCTTCTCTTTTTTTTGACTCTTTTTTTTCTCTTTGAAATTTTTTCTGGCTTTATTTTTATAGACACTCTTTTTTTTGACACATTTTTTTCTAACTCTATTCTTTTGATCTATATTTTTCCTTTGAACTTTGCTGACTCTTATTTTGATTTCAAAAGAAGAGTATGAAAGAAAATAGAACTAAAGCTCAAATAGAATTTACAAAGGATGACACAATATTTGGATAGCATAATAAAATGCCTCCGTCATATCAATCCTTGAAAATGCAAGTACATATCGTGCAATGTGAAATTGAAAGATGGAGATCATTCATGACATTTTTACAGAACTAACTTGCCTTGAGCATGTGTGCCATTTTTTTTTCTACACTTATCAAAAATACAACTCTACCTTTGTTATACATCTCTCACATCGAATGATCCATGCTTTCATGGAGCTAATTATCTTTCTGTTTCTCTTGATATAGGGATCACGCGTCCATTATTTGACCTAATTGAGCTATGCTTTTCAATTAGTGACGAAGTTATTCTTATGATTCTCAAAATAATTTCCTTAATTTTGAAAGAAGGCCTCAACATGGTCACCAAATGTCTTAACACACTACCTATTTCTCAGATACTTTTTCTAACTTTAGCCCTTTGATTCAAAGTTCATGCTTAAAACTAAATTTTAAGATCTAGCTAAAAATTCAACAAGCATGTCATAACACAAGAACAAACATAAATGTATTGTGTAAAGAAAACAAACAAATAACTTAAAATAAGACAAAACAACAAGAGACACCATATTTCATTGAAAGAAAAGATAGAAGGGTTTAAACAAAGATAACAGAGAAACAAAACAAGGTAGATTTTGAGCTACATCCCTGAAATAATTCAAAAAATAGAAAGGAAAACAAAACAAATTACCAACAATCCTTCCAAGTAAGGAGAGGAGTGACTTTTCAATCGTCGAGCTTGACATCTTAGCCATTGATTTGCATATTATCATGACTAGAGCTTTCACCGCTATCTGACACATTCCCTTCAACAAATAAGTTCTGGATCCCCATGCTTGACTCATTACTTGCACAACATTGTGCATTACTGTGTGTTGGCCAAGGACTCTGTGTGACCTCCGTAGTTTCAATGTTTTGCATTACGATCAATTTTTCTTGAATCATCCTTTCTATTTCTAATTTCAAAGCACTACAACCTTCAATACCGTGACCCTGAATATCAAAATAATATGCACATCGTATATAAGGATCAAAACTTCTTAGATGAAGATCAGGAGTACACCCAAGGAGAGGAGTGATCATGCCCAACTCTCTCAATCTCTAGAATAAACTGGCATATGATTCCCAAATTGGTGTAAAATTATCCTTTGACTTTTTTCTCTCTTCAAACTCCGACCTCGATTGAAACTTGAACTTAGAAGTTCCTTGGTAAATATGTAGGGGTCGAGGATGATGTTGAGAGACCAGGGCACACTATTATGGATAAGAAGATAGATGAGCATACGACTGTACATTGTTCAAAGACTACTGAGGAAGTGGAATGAAATATCTTGGATTTTGAAAAGAGGAACCTTGTTGCAGGTGAGTATGTAGATTTGATGTGTAAGCTCGGGATTGAGACTGACAATATTGCTGAGTTGGACCTCTCGAGCTCTGCTTTTCCCCTAGAATGGCAATAGGTACGTTTTCCTACTTCTTCTTCCCTTCAATCCCCCTCAACTGATGGCAATATCATCCTAAGTGTTTTATATAATCCCCGTACCTGACATGTTACTTAAATTTTGTTACCTCAAAGTTAGGAGAAAGGTTAAAACTTGAACCCATGCCCCAGTCCTTATATGCAATATCTTCATAATTAGCAAGTCCTAGAGAATTTTTCATAGCCTTTTCTGCACTTTTTACTTTCCTAGCCATTTTCTCTTGCTCTTCTGCCATATCAGACTTCTTGATAAGAAATTTTGGTGGTCCCAATTAACATAGATGTGGCTCAGTAGTATAATATTAATCATCAAGCGTATTAAACATTGACTCACTAGCAAATTGGGGAAGCACAATTGTTGGGCAGAGATCCAAAGTGGAAGACTCAATAGAGGGTTGAGCAATAAAAGCAGATACGATAGGTGGTGCTATCAATATAGAAGATTCACATCAAAGAGCTGGAGAATAAGTGATGGAAGCATTGGAATGCTTTTGTCTTGGAGTGAATTCTGAGGCATGTTGGGGTGTATCAACAATAGTAGGAAACTGACTTCGCAATTCTGATAGAAGACTCAATGTATTTGCGAGGTAAATAATGGAGAATGAGGGAGGAGGCAACCTACTGGCCCAATCTTGGTGCATTTCCATCATTTGTTGCCTTAGTCTCACAATCTCTTTCTTTAAACTCTCATTTTTCTCTCTTTGTCTTATCCATGATGTCACTCTCTATATCCTTGTTGGACATGACTAACTCTTCCTTAGGCTTGGTGTGAAATGGAGGACTAGCCAAAACGCCACAAACTAACCACCTTAAACTAACCGAACAAGAGATAACAAATCCATTAGAGTTTAACACTTTCTCAAAACCTTTTCCTCTATTTTTTTTCTTTTGAAAAGATCACCGAACCCAAGAAGGGTGCGTATGTATCTCACCCTCGAGATAAAAAAATCAGGTGTGGGTAGTTCGTGATGTTTTGGCACAACATGGCCAATCAAATTTTTGTTCTTTTTTGCTTGAAACTTTAAGAAAAGAAGAAAATAAAAAATTATCAAAATTATTGACGAAAATCTTTTTGAATTTTTTAGCTTTAAAAATCCTATACAAAATGAAACCTACGATTACCAAAGAAAATCCTTTTGGATTTTAGATTTCGAATTTCATAAGAAAATAAAACTTTAACCTATTAAAGGAAATTTTGTTTTTGTAATTTTATTTTAAAGATGTGTATGACACCTATTCTAAATAAAGAGTGAAGAAAATATTTTTGAATTTTTTAAATACGATCACCGAATTCTAGAAGGGCTGACTACGTATCTTACTCCCGAAAGAGAGAATCAGGTGTGCATAGTTCATGCGGATTGGACAATTAAGAATGGAATAACAAACTAAACCTTGACTTAAGAGACGCGACCAAAGACATACGTTGAACAACATCAGTAAAATCTTTTTTAGATTTTCAATTTGACACTTCACCTAAAACTAACACCAACAACCATGAAAGAATTTATTTTTGGTATTTTGGTTATATGAAATATACAAGACTTCTACCATCTCTTTTGAATTTTTCTTTTATAAAAACAACTCTTATTGAAAAAAATCTTTTTAAAATTTTCGAATTCTGAATACTTGCTAAAGGAAATAAGGAAAAATCTATTTGATGTTTTTGAGAAAATAAGTGTAAAAGGTTAAAAGTCTTTTTGAATTCTTGAATTGTGAAAAACAAAAGCCATAAAGAACTCTAAAAACTATGAAACTCTTTTTTTTGGGTCACTTTTTTTCCTTTTTTCTTTTTTTTGTCTAAATTTTTTCTTGCCTACACACTTTTCTTTAATTCTAGCACATGCTTTCCCCAAACCATTTCATTAAATGATCCCATAACCCTCAAAGACGTAACAATTAGTACATACGGGTGCTTTAGGGGTGAGCCTCCTACGAAGCACCAAGTGGGTCCCCACTAGGTCTCAATATTATGCAGATAAGCAAGACTAAAGGCTGACCTACTCTAGGGCTCAACTAAAAAAGCTGTTCGGGGGAATGTATGGTCGATAGTGGCTATGACTACTTTCCACTTACTTCATACCAGCCGATGGCTCCCCATCCTAAAATAAGGCTGGCTCAACTAGAGGCCGTGTACACAACATGTACTACAGACTTGTTGTGAAAGAAATGACTCTGGTTATGCAAATAATGACAGATATAAAGTGGTAAAACATAAGAGAAAAACTGTAAACACGTAGCATGTATGCACTCAACAATGATAAAATAAATACAAACAATAACACAAACAACGTCTATACACCTATAATGTCAAACTAAGTCGATACAACTCTAATAATAAGTGTGAATTCTAAAAAATCCTTGACAGAGTCGCCTGAGCTGTCACGCCCCTTTTTTACCCAAAAAGATTGATTTTAAGTTTGTAAAGGTTTTTATCATTCAGTGACAAAAGATAAAATTAATTTTGAAAATGATTCTTTTTCATTTGAACTCAGAGTCGCCATTTGGCATAAATCGGGTGTACCAAATCACCTTTGGAAATGAAAAATGATTTGGCTCTTTAAAAACTGATCCATGAATAGAGATTTCGATTAAGGAATTCTGTTGACTAAGGGAAAGGTGTTAGGTACCACTCGGTCCCGTGGTTTGAACTCGATCGCTTCGTAGAGTATATCATCTATTATGACTCTATAAAGTGAATAAACCACACAAAAAACACACAAGACAAACTAATCAAACAAACCAAACCAATATCTAAAAAATGGAGTCCAGTCCAATTAGTACAGTCTAAAATAAAAATGCTGAAATTAAAACCTAAACTATTCTAACTATACTAGCTATGCTTTACCCAATGCCTCGGGCCTTGATCACGAGCCTCCTTTGTGTACATTTTACTTCAGTCCATTCCCCGATGAATAAGTACAATGTGTCTCAGGGCATTCCCAGACCAAATGAATACATTTTTTTTAATGCGATGCAACAAAATCATTTAAACTATTCAAGCATTCATCAATCCATAATCCCTAAATTTGCCAACCCCTATCATTTTCCTATCAGTTTGATAGCCTAGTTATGATACTATTAACTTCAACGCAATAAATATTCAACTCAAATCAAACCACAGTCAATGAATCAAATTAACCGCTCACTTTTAGTCGACTTCTTATCCTCACCCCAAGTTCATCTTTAAAATTATCATTGCATTTATACCATCCAGATCAATTATTCAGAGTCAAAAAATATTAAACATCAATAAAATCATTCAACAAGGAGAACAATGACATCAAATTGCATCCAGAATCACATATAAATTAAAAAGGAGAGATAAGAGAATTGGACCTCAATTTTTATTTTGATCTATTGAAGTATTTGATTAGAGCTCCGAACAAAATGCCTCGAATGAAATAACCTCAACAATGAACAAAATCATTTAAAAAGTAGCAACCTTATAGATTTAAACCCAAGAAGAAGACAAAGACAGATGAACTACAAAACGTCGATGCCCAAATCTAAGCCAGACACGAACTAGACACATTTTTTAAGGTGGTGATATCATTTTCATCTCACTGGAGCTCTGGCAAGCTCTGAACAAATGAAAAGTAGATAAACAACTTAAATTCTGAGCGACCGTGATGTTTTTCTAGCGAGAAATCACTGGAAAACCCCCAAAATCAATTGAATTCACACTCGTTGTTGTTCAACCTCTTTAATTTCTCTCTGTTTGGCTCTGATTTTTCCTTTTTCTAGGCATGAATTAACCCTTTGTCTATGTGTGTGTGTAATGTGGGTCTATTTTCTTCTCCAGTGAGGTGTATGTTTTCTCTATTGTTGTGTGGGTATTGCCTGTATCTCTCCTTCTTCTCTCTATGCATATGTAAGTGTGTAGTCTATGTGGAATTTCCTGTGAGGTGCGTGTATGAATAGAATAATGGAGGAGGTTCTTGTGTGTGAGTATATTGTATTATAGAGTGTGTATATAGTGTTTATCTTTGTTAATCTCGAATAATCCTTCATGATGTAGTATGCATGTATTGTATATGTGATGGTGTATTTATTGTGAGTGGGGTGGGGTATGTAGGTAGAAAGTGGTATGGGGTAGGGGTGTGAGATGAAAAAATTATTTTGGATGGGTGGTGAATTTGTTGAGGGTTTGTTAGGATAAGATGGTTATGGATTTGTTTATTTCGCTTTTAGTAGGAGGGATTATCATATGATTAAGGGTGAATGGTAAGATGGGCTAAATGGGTACAAATGCACTCTCGGGAGTGACAAAATTGTGTATCTACACTTGTAACATCTGGTTACGATTGGCCTAATGACTCATAACCTTGACAGCAACAATAAGGATGCGCACTATTTTGGATATGAGTCATATCCTACGACTTGTAATAATTCACTATGACTTGTAGTTATCACTCATAATCTGGTCAGAAACTTAGGGATCCTACACTATTGACTTAATGATTCCCATAATACAACTCGTATAGGCTGGTAACGACTTGTAGAGTTGAGTCATCACATGGCAAAAAATATTTGGCTTTCCCACTGAGTTGATAGCGACTGGACCATTCGACTTTTAAGGAATATTCACGACTTGATGAGTGAGTAGAAAGTTCCATAGTGAACTTTAAAGACACAGGGTATTACAACTCCCAACTACGAACACCACCCAAAAGCATAGGTGGGTCCCACTATCATGGAAAGGTCATGTATGTCCTTTCCAACAGCTTCTTGGTTATGATTTTAAGAGGGTACACCTCATATTTTCCATCTCTTTTAACATCAAAACAACATTGTTACTACAAGGCTTATTATTAAGTTAGATATTACCCTATGTCCATTATCTCTCAAATTCATTCAATACCTAGCCTCAAATAGAAAAAAGAAGTGATTTCTTCCAACAAAGCAAACTAGGGTTCATCTCATTCAAAATCAAAGTTCAAAGAATTCACTAGGTTTTCCATCTCCAGGTTCGTATGATTCATCAATGGGTTTCCTTTCACACCTTTAAGTCCCAAAGTTAACTCAATTCCTCAAGTTTAATTTGCCATTAAATCTTAGGGTTTCCATGAAAAGTGCAAATTTATTTAGTTTAAAGTTTTTGATTTGACTAAACCATGAATATATGTTGTTCCATAATCTTGAGCATCTTTCCATACCCATGATTGTGAAATCTAATTATATTAGTAAATTCTTGATTTTGGACTAGAGTTATGAAATTGATTGTTATGTTAGGATTATAGCATTTTCATGATTAGTTGCGTTCTTCAAGATGGTGAGTTATGAACACCCGATGACAAAGGATATCATGAATTGTCAATTAAAAATCTCATTATATTAATAAATTCTTGAGTTTGGGTTGGAGTTATGAAATTAATTGTTTATGTTAGGATTATAACATTTTCATGAATAGTTACATTCTTCAAGATGGTGGGTTATGAACATCCGATGACATAGGATATCATGCATTGTCAGTTAAATATTCAATTCTTCAGTTTTCATGATTTAAAGTGCTTTCAGATAAAGAACTTGCCTTTTAGTTTGAAAATATTATTGTTGTTGAGTATTTCAATATATCAGTCCGCTTTTAGTTGAGATTAGTAATTAGCACCAAGAGAACAAGGGTTTCTAATAACCAAGTTCCAAACTACGTACCACCATAGGTTAAAAGGGTCCTTAATTAGTTGAGAGTATCTCACTTCACCTAAAACCATTCCTTATCATAACTAAATTAGAAAACAAAGATGTGTTGAAGAACACATACCTTACACATTAATTTCCAAAATGAAAACCAATTCAAATAATTAAACTGCATGACCCCGCCGCATCCTAATTGGCTTTATCAGAATTTTGGTTTTACCATGGAACCTTTACCGAAGCCACACCTCTTGTTCGTAATCAACGAACTTACAGATCCAAGAATCCTCATTGGGACTTCTTTAAAGAACAATGAAATGGAGATACCAATTCCACTCAAAAGAACCAACAAACCAAGGACCATCCACACCGTACCTCCACACGACACGTATATTACCAGATGAATAGACTTATGCTATAGAGCAAGTTAAATTTAATTTAGAATTTACAAAGACACAAACATCACGAGTGCTTGAGTCTAACTATACACCACCACTTCCATTCAAACCTATCCAAAGATAAAGGGAGTTAACTTATGCCACCGGGCTCTACTCCTTGCATCCATCTTGAAATACTACTCTGCTTTCATCACTCTTATTTAGGAAAACTTAAAAGTCATGGGAAAAACCATAACCAACCATAATATTTAGAAACCCCAACCTATAATTGGAAACCCAAACCCATAACGCAATCATGCCATGAAAATAATTCATAAAACATACCTTTCCAGGCCACTTAAGTACCCAACACAACTGTTGGTTTATCTACCAATCACAACATTCAAGCCTACCGTTATATACCCACGGTATGATCTATCCCTTCAAAGATCTGGCACCCTCTGTAGTTTCCACAAGGATTTTAACTAGCTATTCCTTTCCTAACCATTTCTCATGAAAACAACCTTACCTTACCTTCCAAAACCTTAACTCTAGTAGTCACTTGTAACGCCCCAAGTCTATACCCCAGATGCTACACGGTGCTTACGACCCTGAGGACCACAAGCTAACCCATGACTGGTACCTGTAGTGAGCACTGAATAATAATAACTCTGTAATAATAATATTACTGAAATAAATGCAAAAATTAGTCCGAAGTCGCCATAAGGTTCACAACTAAAAACAAATACTGAATACTGATAAATGAATACTGAAAACTGAACATCTCTCTAAATACTCTAGCCTGAAAGCCTCTAACTGTCTGAATATGGAGTTGATGGGACAAGTCCCCAACTAACTCCATTTACTAAATATGCTGAATTACTGAAAGATAACACCGTCCTTGAACTATGAGGACTCACTACTAAATCTGCTGCTGATACTCCGGGCTGCTAAGTGTGGTTAGGAACCCGTATGTCTGAACCTATGATATAAAACATTATAGCGCTTAGAAAAGTATGCGTCAGTACTTTAAATGTACTGGTACGCTAAGTAAGGTGGGCTAATATGTATGGGTTCATATGCATGAATAATAACTGGCTGGGTAACATGGACGTAACCGAATGAGAGTACATACATGAATACATAAGCTGTAACTGAGATAATATTAAAACTAGATACTAAATTCTGAATACTGATTAACTGATATCTGAGTTTATTGATACTGTAGTACTGGTAATTGAGTGATTGTTTTTGATAGTCCTAATTCTGAGGAACTATGATGAGTTCCATACTAAGCTAAGTGATTGTGTCTGATAGTCCTAATTCTGTAGAACAGAACTGAGTTCTATGCTGGGACTGAAACTGAAACTATGGGAGCTATTCATCTAACCAACATGCCTCTCTCTGAACTGATTAGGATCAAACCTGTAACCCTGCTGGAAGAGTGTTAGTACCGTTCCACGAGTAAAGACAAGCTGAGGAGTCTTACTCAGTCTAGAAGGTGCTCTGAATGAGAATGGTGGTACCTCAACTTGTAGGTAAAACACCTCATCAATCCTCAACTGGAAGGTTGATGTCTCAACCTGCGTTGGCTACATAGTTTTGGAACATAATGACTGCTTCTAAGGATCACACCCTCAACTGGCAGGTGATTCCCCATCCTTGGGTTCACTCGGTGCTGAATTCTACTCCCAATAGAATAGACACTGAATTGATTTCTAAACTGTACTAAGCTAGACTGAACTGTTACTGATCGTGTTAATTGACTGAACTTGGCTGAGTCACTGAGTTCTAATGTTTGACTGAATACACTAAGTTCTATACTGACTGAGCACTACTGATCGTGACATTACTGAGACTATTCTGTAACTACTGTATCTCTAGGTAAACAACTAGATTTTTGGGTATTGAATACCCCCAGAACTTGATAACATGAGAAGTAAAGCATAACATAAACTTGAAAAGCATAACAATATTCACCTACTCACAACTAATTCATAGAGACATTTTATCAAACATTTGTAAGATATAAGCTTGCACATATACTAGCATGTCATGATTTCACCTTTAATTCACATGGGCATTCTATCAAGGAGTTGGGGGTCATAATATATACATATGATACTAAACAACATGTAGACATCTTACTTTCAAATCCCAATTTGCAAATCAAGGGCTTTTAACATGAATTCACATGATACTACACACATGATAAATAATTTCACATGAAACTTGAAATAAACCATGGATTAGGACACAATTTACATAATAATCACGAATACACTCAAATACAACATGGAATTCATGAAATCAATTAACATATAGTTTAAAAGAGTTTCTTGAACTACAAGGGTGAAAGAAAACCCTTGGATGAACACTTCACATATCTTGGTGCTTGAATTAGTGAGGATTGATGGTGCGTTCTGGAAGCTTAAATCTTGAATTGGAAGCCTTAGGGTTTTGTTCTTGAGTAATTTTGAGAATAGTGAATGGATTTTGCCTCTAAAGTGGATAAATCTCATGTTTTGGGGGCTGATATTAGGTGGGAAAAGACCCAATTACCCCTCTAGACGTGGGCTTCTACTGACTAAAAATATGTCAAGTAACGCACAACCTGACGTGCCAGATCGATGGGATTGATGCTATGGCCGACACACCATATCGAGTCCGCATCGGCTTACTGGAATTTGACACTGGGAGCTGGGAAAAACATTCATCGATGTGATAGGAAATGTGACGCGTCGATCCACTAGTTTGGACTCCCAAACTTGATTCAAACGGGGTCCAAAAAATCCAAAACTTGTTTGGGAACATCTACTGACATTCCTGATCATGAATAAACCTAAAAATCGATATTTAATGGTCGTAAGGGCTTTGAAAATAGAATGGCCCACTTATAAAGGCTAAAATAATTCTAAGTGTAAACACTTAGCTGAAATTTTAAGTCTAAGACCCCTTTTCAAGCTTTAATGGACTTAGTTAAGCTTAGGATTTTGCGGGGCCTTATATCACCCTAGACTCTCACCCACTCAGGGACTTCTACATTTCCCATTTCACAACATCACTATGCCTTCAATGCCACTACCATCCTAATGCAAGGACAGTTGCTTAAGGAACCAAATTACAAGACTTATCCATGCCATCCAAGGCAAGACCTCCAAAATAGGACACAACATTATAGGCACCAAGTATTTCATAACAACTGCCTAGGTCATAATAAAGAATCAACTTGACCAAATCATTCCATAAAAGGAGTCCTCAGAACTGGACACAAGAAGGAACACAACCACCTATACCATAAGTAATGCAACATAGAGTCAAGACTCATATCTAGGGAACAAGGCGAATGGAAAATGAGATCCTTAGCTATAAGGGCTATAAGAATACAAGTAACACTAGTATTGTACTCTCTTAACCGAGATAGAAGATAATCTCTAGATTATGCAACCCGAACTCCCATTGAAGTCTACTACTAAAAGGAAGTGTTAAGATTAACCACCAACCTTCATCCTATGCCACATATAAGCACAACATTGCACTCTAATGGGTATCACGAAGGATGTACACTAGGGACACTTGTTTTTTCCTATACAAAAATCTCATCCACCCCAAGGCCACCTAAAGCCTAGCATAGCATATGAGATTCATGCCTTATACCCATCCCATAACTCAACCCTCAACCTACTAATTCAACAAACCTTCCTGCTTATAAGTCAGAACTTTCCCACTATTGTATTCATCTAGCCATCAACCTTACCCCTTCCACATAGCTCATCCAAACCACTAATTTACCTTCATAATTTCCATATTGCTATCCCCTGAGTGTATGAATTTACACTTAGTGACTATCAACCACCATGAACTACTACTAAAGTACCCTATGTAAGACAGAATATACAGATAGGGTCCTTCCCCACTAGAAGGACACTCTAACTTCCTTAATCGCCCTCAGAGAACCTATGCAGTTTGTAGGAAGCCATTTTCTTTATGCATGAAAGAATGAAAGTACCCCATAGAGAAACTCTAGAATAGATGAAACCTTTATCTAAAAGATCCCTTAATTTCTCCTCTAACCCAATTGGTACCATTCTATAAAGAAAGAATAAAAATTGGACAAATGTCCGAAATGTGACCAATCCTAAACCAACCTCCCTATTAGGAACACACCATGAGGGTCGTCAAGAAGACCTCAGGAAATTCATTCACCACCAAAACTAAATCCAAGGAAAGACCTTCCTAGTAAGGATCTTGAACCCAGACAAAATAATAAAGTCACCCTTTTGGAAACCAATCTCCGAGTTCTAAGATATAATATAACATTTCCCTTAATATTTAGGGAATGGTACCACCCTCCTATTCCAAATAATTGACTTACTAGGGAGCATAAATATAACTTTTATAGATCTGATTGCCTTATGAGTGCAAATAATCTATCTCATGAATGACATCGAAATCCACCACATCTGAGTCAAATAAATTCACCAAGACCCCTTTATTACCAACAGATACCGCACACCCCCATTGAATCTTTTGGCAATAGGAGAGTTAGCTAGCAGGGTAGAAACAAAAATGAAAAGAGTTTGAGATCACCTTGGAACCAAGACCAAAATACATAACCACAAATGGGGACACAAAAGAGAGGGGACCCCAAACCAAGTAAACCATATACACCATAAAGAAAGGAGTTTTCAATATACCAGTGTCACTATCAGAAGATGCCTCAGAGTCTCAAAGGATAGTAAGAACATTTAAACGATCCCGACTCATGTTGAAACCAAAAGTAGCACCCAATATCCTATTTGCCCAAGCGACAATCCTTTTGGAACACTCCTATTGCATATGACCTAATTGACCATATCTAAAACACCAATTCCTTTCTTCCTCACAAAAAACATTATACGACTGAACACAAAATATATAAAGAGGATAGGATAATATAGATTGGGCCTCATTAGCCTGATATTAGGCACCTTGTGCCCTAGAAGTATTTACCAATCTAAAATCACTTGCCTCCCAAAGAATTTGGGCAGGAGGGACAAGCCATAGAATAGGAGTTAGGACTCACCCAACTCTACCTCTTGGACCATTTACTACCATACCGTTAGTTTTTTATTTTTCCAGAAACTAAGACCCCCTTACTTTGCCTATTTCCGAACCTTACCTTATTTCTTCTCGTACTAATAGAACTGAACTAGCGTGATAGAGTTGTCATTATCTGGGTCAATAGATTAATAGACTGCCAGAAATCGGCATTGGTAACCTCTCCTTGGGGTAATAGAGAATGAGTTCCTCCTTTGAGATAAGGTTAGTGGAGACCAGTTAAACTCTACGGGGAAAATAAGAAGTACGAACCTTGACTAAGTTTGTGCCCCATGAGTTGGACTAGATCTATCCACGCTGTCCTTGAATGAGACAAGTGAGTTTCAACAAATCTTAGATAATTGAGAAGACCTGATCATAAGAGTAAACTAAGACATATTTAGAGAAGAGTTCAAGACCTTAGATTCCATAGCCCGAGAGCAGAACAACTAAGAAAGTGAAATATTACTAAATGCATTACAACCTCCTGATTATAAGTGTGGTACACGATACACCCATAAGCAAGACTTTACCAGACACGGCGTTGTGGACACCATATGACACCAAAACCTAATGCTTTGATACCAACTTAACATGACCCAAATTAGGGCCTTATCGTAATAAGCGTTATCTCAAGTCTAACTGGGATCGGAGACCACCCCTAATAACCAACCCGACTAACTGACATATACCCTAAATTAGATGAACTCTAAGCATATATCAAGATAATGTATTAATAATGTGGTGACTTTAGGATAAGCCTATATCTAAGGCCATCCCAACTAAGTCTATCCAACCAAAAACCATACCAAACCTTAATCCAAAATAAATACAAAAACCTAATATATATAATATATAAATCATAACCAACCCATACTATACCCAAGTCTACAGTTGTCCATAAAAGGCCTCTAAACCAAATCGAAGAGTACCTAGTGGGGATATGACCCCGACATCACTATAATAAAACAAAAAGTAATCCTTGACATAAAATAGATGCCTTCCAAACCATGATTAAAGCTCAGCATTTCAATCCAATAGCTGATTCTGAATCTAATCACTAAGCAGGAGGAATAAAATGGCCAATTCTTGCATTGCCTGAGGATACAACCATCCGAAGATAGGTTTACGAGTGAATGATATCATGCACTTAGAATAAGGATAAAATAATGCCAACCAGTAAAACTAAGTAAAGTGAATAAGGATAAAATAATGCCAACCAGTAAAACTAAGTAAATAAAGTTTATTATGCATTTAAACCATTTACCTGGGTATGTGAAGCTTAACCGTCCTTAACCACCCACAGGCTATATGGATCCAGTGTAACCCCTATGAATGGGCCCCGATACATATAGCTGCATGAACTGGAGATACTACATAAGTCAGGGATTCCCATGTACCCTTTATTCTTAATGATATAGATGTAAAGTATACCTAAACGATTCCCGTGTACCTCATAAGTATCATATAAGGTCTCCACAACTTACCCCTTATGTTGGGAAATAACAGTTTCTAGTGTTCATCCATTAGAATCCCACCTTCACAGTTAGCTTTCACACCCCTCAATTATTGCCCAATTAAAATCATTTTCCAACCAAACCATTATTCCATTATTATCAACCAAGGCTATTAGTACTGGTATAATCATACGAACTATAACTTACAAGTATTATCCGTAGACAAACCTTTTAAAGATTAAGGGAGTCCCATGTAACCATAGATCAAATTATCTAATTAACTCAGGGGATTCCCATGTACCCCACAAGTATTCAGTACCATATTAGCTTGGGGGATTCCCTTGTACCCCAGAAGTATGTTTATTAAGACAACCATTATTCAAACAAATTTCATTAATGCATTCACTTGGCGGATTCATACGTAACCCCCAATGTTTTCAAATAGAACAACCATAACTACCAAGACCTTACCATTTGACCATTCCAATCCATTTTAAACCATTCCAAACATTTAAAGAATTTATATAATAAAAAACATTTAAACCATGCAAAACCATTCAAATCCATTAAGGGTTCCTTTACCAAACCTAACCATGCAAGAGTTCCAATGAAAGTTCAATAATAATGTGAAAATATTCTTTTAGGCATTTTATCAAAGATGTTAAGGGCATACCTTTACAAAGACTAAAACTTAAGTATAAACCATCATCATTAGAGTTACTCAAGACCCCTTTGTAAAACTATAACAAACAAACACCCACATGTGCAATCCATTACAAAAAATATGTAAAAACATAGTTTAAACCAAAACCCAACAATATGCATTAAGAACCTCAATATTGATTTTGAAATCCATATTTTATGATTCATAATCCATGTTTGAAACACAATAAAACATGTCTTTAGTTGTAAATAATAATGAGGGAAGAAGCACATGGCTTATATAAGAAGATTTTAAAGAGAAATATGACTCTTAAGCCCTTTAAAGAACAAATGAAAAAACTCTATCCTCCAATCTTTAAGAGTAAGTTTGAGAGAGTCTTTGGAATGTTTATATCCTGTAACAAGTTTTATGAAAGTCCACCAAGGGTTGTATAACGTGAGTAAATAAGGATTTTCAAGTAGGAAATATCCAGACTACCCTTGACTTAAAATTAAAACCAACCACGGTGTAGGGTACAACTTACCCATGCCATCCATACCCTAGGGTACGAGTGGTATCCCAAATCATACCTAAGACCTTGCCAAGACCCTGCACACTGGTTCCTATATGACTTCACCAACTTAACTCTTACCTAAGAGTATGAGTCATATACCAAACCATACCCCATCTCGTACCATGACCAGATTCTATAAGACCAACTAATAAGAAATATATGACTTGCCTTTCACCCCTCATATCCTTCTATGCAATTCATACCTTGGGCAGTAGATAAAAGAAACATACTGCCTAGTGTATAAGTGATCTACCTAGACGCCCTCTAACTCATATCCAAGGGTACAATTGGTACCCTTGAGCAGTACCAAACCTAGTATGTATAAACTCAAGATTTTTTTCAAAGGTCCAAACCCAAGAGTGTTTCAAATCCATCTAGAGTTCTTCCCGAGTGAGAAATTGACTTTAAAATAGATCTCTTTCAAGATACTGAATCTATCTCAATTTGACCCAAAAGAATGGCTGCAACTGAGCTTAAGTAATTAAATAAATAGTTAAAATATTTTCTAGATAAGGGTTCATCAGTCCCGTTATCTCACTATGGGGTGATCCAATTTTTTTATACACAATAGAGATAGTTTTCTTAGTATGTGCAAAACTACAATCAGTTGAATAATGTCACAGTCAAGAATAAGTATTCCATTCCCAGGATTTATAACTTGTTTAACAAACCTCAAACGACAAGTGATTTCTTAAGATAGACCTCAGATGTGGCTATCATTAGCTTAAAGTCAAAGAGCATTACATTGTAAAGATAATCTTCAAAACTTGATATTGTCACTTTGAATTTTTTGCTATATCTTTTGGTCTAAAAAATTCTCTTACAATATTTATGGGCTTGATAAATAGGGTTTTCATGCAGTACTTGGATTTGTTCCTTATAGTATTTATATATGACATCCTTATTTATTACTGGAGTGATGATGAACATAAAGACCATTTGAAGATTGTCTTACAGAATCTTAAAGATCACCAACTATTCACTAGGATCAACAAGTGTGAATTTTGGTTGAAATCAATATCATTTGTTTGGTCATATTATTTCCGATGATGGAATTCAGGTTGATCCTTAAAATGCTAAAGTAGTGAGGAACTATCTTAGACCCATCTCTCTATTAGATATCAAGAAATATGAATGTTTAAATAGTTAATACAAATTATTTGTTGAAGGATTTTCCTCTATTGCTTCTTCTATGAACATATTAATTTAGAATAAATTTAAGTTTTAGTGTTCCAATTTGTGTGAGAAGAGTTTTTAGGAGTTGAAGCCTCAACTCACCACCTCTCTAGTTTTGACTCTGCTAAAGCATTTAGATGGTTTTGTGGTTTATTGTAATGCTTCTGGAGTTAGAGTTGGTTGTGTGTTGATGCAGCAGGGAAAGTGTATAACATATGCCTCTTGACAACCTAATCTCATAAGAAGAACTACCCAACTCATGATTTTGAGTTGGCAGTAGTTCTTTTTTATTAAGAATTTGGTGGCATTATCTCTATGGGGTTCATATTGATGTGTTCACTGACTACAAGATCCTTCAGTATGTGTTCATCCAGGAAGATCTAATTCTTTGTTAGAAGATATGGCTAGAGTTATTGAAGGATTATGATATGAGTGTGTTGTACCATCCGGGTAAAGATAATGTGGTGGTTGATATTCTTAGTAGGTTGTTTATGGAATGTGCTTCTCATATAGAATATGAGAAGAAAGAGTTAGTTTATGAGATTTACTAGCTTGCAAGATTGGGAGTTTAGTTGGTCGATCTAGCCGAAAGTAATATATTGATTCAGAATAATTCATAATCCTCTTTGATATTGAGGTGAAAGAAAATCAATATAGTGATCCTATTTTGCTTAGGTTGAAATAAATTGTCCAAAGTTAGATGGTTGAGGTTTTCTCCCAAGGGAGAGATAGTGTTATTCATGACTTAAAATAGTAGATCCTAGCAGAAGCTCACAGTTCTCAATATTCCAATCACCCATGATCCACTAAGATGTATAATGATTTATTAGAAATCTATAGGTGGAATGGCATGAAAGATATATCACAGAGTTTGTGGTTGAATGCCCAAATTGCCAGCAAGTTATGGTTGAGCACCAGAGACTTGGTGGTATTCTTTAAGATATTAGTATTCCTACTTGGAAGTCAAAAATGGTGAATATGGACTTTATTTTACGGTTTCCTCGTACTCATTGAAAACATGATTCTATTAGGGTTATCATAGACCAAATGACTACTCAACCCATTTTATGCCCGTTAACACTTCAGATTTAGATGAGGACTATGCTAGACTATATCTTAGGGAGTTGGTGAAATTATACAGAGTCCTCTTAAATATCATTTCAGATAGAGGTATTCAATCCACCTCTTAGTTTTGGAAGATATTTTAGAAAGGTCTTGGTACTCAAGTTCATCTTAGTAAGACTTTTCACCCGTACATAAATGGTTAGGTACAGAGGATCATTCATACCTTAGAGGGAATACTGAGAGCATGTGTGATCAATTTCAAAGGTAGTTGGGATGATCATTTTCCTTTTATAGAGTTTCCTAAAACAAGAGTTATCATTCTAGTATTCAAATAATCCATTTGAATTACTTTATAGTAGGAGGTGTAGATATCCAATTGGTTGATTTGAAGTTGGTAAAGCTACACTGATAATGCCATATTCAATTCATGACGCTATAAAGAAATCTTAGATAATTAGAGAAAGGCTAAAAACAGTTCAGAGTCATCAAAATCCTATGTAGATGTGAAAAAGAGGGAACTTGAGTTAGCTATTGGTGATTTTCTCTATTTGAAAGTTTCACCCATTAAAGGGGTAAGGAGATTTGTTAAGAAAGGAAGATTCAGTCCCCACACCATTTGTCCTTATAATATTATAAGTCATTTCAGAAATGTAGCCTTTGAGTTAGAATTACCTACAAACTTAGCATAAGTGTATCCAGTTTTTTATCTTTCCTTGTTAAAGAAATTCATTTCTGATCCAACATACATTGTGCCTTAGAAAGTATGTTTGTGAAAGACTGTCTCACTTATGAAGAGGTCCAATTTGAGATCCTTGATCATTTGGTTTGGAAGTTGAGTAATAAGGAGGTCACTTTGGTAAAGGTTATTTGGAGAAATCAGTTAGTTGAGGAAGCTATTTAGGAAGCAGAGGCAGATATGATGACCAATTGGCCCTATTTTTTCCCTTTGAGCTCAGTTCTAGTATGAGGTAATAGTTTTACTTTAATTAATTAATTATTATTGTCTCATTTCACCCAGCTATTATTTTATCATAACACAAATTTGTGAGTTTAGTTTAGTCTATGTTTCTATTATAGACTCAGTCATCATCTCAGTATTCATCTCTTAGAAAGTCAAAGTTATGACTTTTATTTCTTTCCCTAATATTTTAGTTTAATTAGTTTTCATTTTGGGATGAATGACCCTAAGGAGAGATATTATAACACCCCAAAAATCCAAGATAAGAATAGAATCATGATGGAATTATATGTTGAAACAAACATCAAGTTTTGGGTGGTAAGAGAAGTGATTTAGACATCCATTAAGGAGACAAGTGATTGCAAGCACATGGCCAAGTCAATACCTTTCTTATCGATTGATTCCTTGAGAAAAATCTTGCTATAATAAGCTCCAACCGATCATACATACTATATTTTGAAGTATATTTGAGCTCAATACCCTCCAAATGGTAGGTATTTTAATCTTCTTTTCTAACATATTTACCTTAATCTGATATTCGACTAAAGAGTTATGGCTATTTTAATGAAGTTATGTCCAACAATAAGAACCTATGAGCATAGGTGTAATACTCCGTACTTTTCTAAGCCCTGTTTGGCTCCTAGTTTGTCAAGGGTCAACTTTAAAAAATGTACAACTCCTGATACGCTTAGAATTTTCTATCTCTAGACCTACCAAATTGTAGATAATTTAATCAGGTTTCCAACGATACCAATTTTGCCTTAATTCGATACTCAATCGAGAAGTTATGGCGATTTTAGTAAAAAAAAGTATAGCACCGCAGTAGCATCACATCGCGGTGAGGTGCAGAATCGCAATTTTCCTATTTCCAATGAGGCATCGCGATTAGCCCACATTGTGGTAAAGCTAAATTTTCGTTCGTCCCTTTCTAGTAGCTCACCATGATTTACCAGTATCGCACCAGAAACCTCAATGGGACAAAATTTGCATCGTGGCAGAGTGAAAATGGCACTCGTCCTTTTCCTATGATGCAACGCAATTACTATGCATCATGACAGAGGCTAAAATGACACTCGTTCTTTTCTAGTAAGCCACCGCGATAAGCACCGCGCTGCGGTAGGGCCCAAAATCGGGATTCCAGTTACAAGTTAATTTTTTCAAAGGACTACCTAGTCATTTCCCAAACCCCAAATCATGAAAAATACTGGATTAAACCTATTCTAAGCACATTATGCATACTTTTCATCAAATTATTCTCTAAGAAAACCCTAAAGCTTAAATCTTAAATCTCAAGAAATCCAAATTCCACCATTCCTTTTTCAAGATAACCCAAAATTCAAGATTCCCAATTCAAGATATTTAAGAAATCATCTTTAAAAGCATAAATAGGAATTCAAGTTCAAGCTTCTTTATCAATTCCATTACTTAAGGTATGTGGGGTTATGAACAAGGATAATTCTTTCATCCTTATGCCCAAAATTAGTTTTAAAGTTGAATTTTATATGAAATTATATGAATTTCAGTCTAGGATTTATACCCACTCTTTACTATTTAAAGATTAAGAGATTACAATTGATTTAGATGTTGAATTGGATGTCTACTATCGTATTTTTATGTGTTTGACATTAATTCCCAAATTTAGAATTCAATTATCAAGATTTTCATTATTTATCAAGAACTTTATGATGATTTGACATGTAACAGATGCATGGGTTATTAGCCCTTGTTTGAATGTTATTATTTCAAGCAGATTATGCTTTTAAGAATCCTATGATTTGTTATATTCAGATTTTGAACAAAGATCTGATCTTTTGATCTCAGTGTAGATATAGAATCTACTTTACAGATTTAACTACTATTTTCAGTAAAAATATTCAAAAGAGGTTTTCATTGTAAACCCTTATACTAGTCTTAAAAGTGGATTTCTTACAAAATGAGCATACAAATTAAAGGGATAGTATTTAGTATTGAGTTGGGTATGTTTACATGCCCAGAATTATGAGCCAATATAGGTAAAGATTATCTGATTATTCCCATTTCTATTTGGATGACAGTTACAGATGTGATCACTTAGATTAGGTTATACTCCATGGCAAGAGTATGGCACCTCTCCTAATGTGATGTTTTCCCATAAGGGAACTAGACGTTGGACTCTATGTTAGCTCACATGGTTTATGTCGATTAGAAAAACCTCCCTATAGCCTACAGAAAAGAGTAAAGAATAATAGAAAAGCTTTTAGAAACTAATTGTAAAGGCTCACAACTTTATTCAGATATTGCTTTACATAAGACATTAGCTATTAGATTTCAGCTTTTAATTCATAGATATAAAAGTGAGTCCTTTCTACACTTAGACCACATGATTTAAAAGATAGAATACCAGTACAACTTTTAGAACTAAGTGTTATGACTCACAAGGTTTATACTATATGTTTTATCCCTCATGATTCATGATTTTTAGCTTTCAGTTTTTCCAGCCAATGTTATTTATTTATACTTAGCATGCATTATCTTACAAGTTTTATACGAACACTGAGATATTGTTTTACTTATGCATTAACCCCTATTAGCTCAGTACATTATAGAAGTACTGATCTCCATATACGTCTATGTGCTACATTGTCTCATAATGTAGGTTCAGGTGCTCAGTTTCAGTAGCGTGAGTGATTTCGAGCATTTTCATCTATATTTTGATAGTTGGTAAGTCCTCATAGTTTGGGGACCCCGTCATTCAGATTTTCTAGATTATTATAGTCTTTGATTTAGTATTTTTCTGTTAGTTTAAGTTAGTTGGGGACTTATCCCAGTGGCTCTCTAGTAATTAGTAGAAGAAGCTTGTCAGAATGCTAGATATAATTAAGATTTCCAGTATTGATTGTTCATACTTTTACATCAAGTATTTCCAGATATCAAGTTCAGATAATTTTAGCTTACAAATAGACTTCCACATTTTATCTTTGATTATATATCTTTATTTCCTTATTATGAGCTTTAGATTTAGTTGAAGGCATACAAGGTTAGCTTAAGGCTACTTATAGTCTTGAGCACCGTGCGATGTCTCGGGACCTATTTTTGGGGCATTACAAAGTTGGTATCAGAGCCTTAAGTTATAAGAGTCATAGGGAGTCAGACAAGTTGCGTTTCATAGAGTCTTAATCATGGGTGTGAAGCACGCCACATTTATGAGCAAGGGGCTATGAGACATTTTTAGGAAATCATTATTTTTTTTCATGATTTGTTGTGCTTACAGTGTCTCTATCTATTTTTAACTCGTGATCTTATGTGATAGTTGAATATTCCTTCTTTCTGAGCTAATGCATGCAAAACTGATAACTAGCCACCCAGCCCGCTAATTCTCTAAATGAAAATATATCCCATACTGAATTTTGGGCTGCCTTCCAGGAATTAGACTAAGCTGTGACTGCTAATGTTTAAGGCAACTATCAGGCAACTATCCCACTTCAGCAGAATGGGGATTTAGCAGCAACTAAAATTCATGACTTTATGAGAATGAATTCGCTCGAGTTCTTTGGGTCAAAATCAGGTGAGGACCCATAACTTTACTTAGATGAGATAAGAAAGACCACCCAAATTATGCATGTTACTGAGAAAGAGAGAGTAGAGTTGCCATCTTATAAGCTGAAGGATGTGGCTTATAATTGGGTGGTTATATGGAAGAATGGTAGAGGTGAGAATGCAGCTCCTATAAATTGGCAGGTGTATCAAGATGCATTTATATATAGGTGTTTTTTTGAGTAAAATAAGAGAAGCTAAGGTAAAGGAGTTAATGAACCTGAGGTAGGTCTCGATGATAGTGAAAGAGTACTTCCTTAAGTTCAATTAGTTGTCTAAGTATGCCCCTGATACGATGGTTGACCCTAGGGAGATTATGAGTAAGTTTGTTACTAGAGTATCTGGCATGGTAGTCAAGGAGTGTAGAACTTCCATTTTTATTGGGGACATGGATCTTTCTAGGTTGATGTTTTATGCTCAACAGATTAAGGAAGAAAAGTTGAAAAGAAGAGAGAGAGAGGGGAAATAAGAAGGCTAGAATCAGGCAATTTGATTATGTCCAAACAAAGTTTAGAGGGGAAATCATTCACAGTTTTAGAATAACTCATCTATAGCAGTGCTATCTTTATCCAATGCTCCCCTCTTCAGATCTAGGAAGGAGCAGTAGGGTAAGACTTCTATGTCCAGATCTCAGAATAGTGTGAGTAGAAAAATCAGTTATCCTCCATGTGCTAAGTAGAGTAAGAATTATCTTTGTGAAGTATTTGTTGGGACAGAAAGGTTGTTATGGTTGTGGTAAGTTGGGACATGGAATCAAAGAGTGTCCGCATGCTAGGTAGCTAAATAGGGATGTTCGTCCCCAGACTCAGGCTACTAGCGCACCGGATCCTCTTGGTCGCCCAGTCTCTCCTCAAGAAGCATCATCCAGTACTGGTGACAGTCAATGCCATAATCAGTTTTATGCTTTACCATCCCATCAGGAGTAGGAGAGTTCACCAGATGTTGTTACTGATATGCTTCGTGTCTTTCATCTTGATGTTTATGTGTTGTTAGATCTAGGGTCAAATTTTTCTTATGTAACCCCACTAGTTGCAGTAAATTTTAAAGTTGGTCCTGAAAAGATCACTAAGCCCTTGTTAGTTTCTACCCTAGTGGGTGAGTCCGTTGTTACCGAATGAGTCTATAGAAAGTGTCCTATCACAGTCCTTTATAAAATAATGTTAGCAGACTTAATAGAGTTAGATATGGTTGACTTTGACCTTATACTGGGCATAGATTGGCTCCATTCTTGTTATGCATCGATAGATTGTCACACCCTAGTGGTGAAATTTTAGTTTCCAGATAAGCCAGTCTTTGAGTGGGAAGGTAATTCAGTGTCTCCCAAGAGTCATTTCATATCCTATCTTAAAGCCAGAAAGATAATAGCAAAAGGGTGCATCTATCATCTAGTTCGAGTCAAAGACACTAAGTCTAAGGCTCCAATAGTTCAGTCAGTCCATTTAGTCAATGAGTTTCCTAAAGTTTTTCCTAAAGATTTGCTAGGGGTACCTCTCGACAGGGAAATAGAATTTGGTATTGACCTTCTTCCAGATACTCAGCCCATATCCATTCCACTATATCGTAGGACTCCAACTGAGCTTAAAGAGTTAAAAGAGTAGCTTAAAGACCTCTTAGATAAAGGTTTCATAAGTCCTAATATTTCTTTATGGGGCGGTCCCATCCTATTCGTGCCAAAAAAAGATGGTTTTTTGCGAATGTGCATTGTCTATCGGCAACTAAATAAAGTTACAATCAAAAACAATATCCTCTTCCTAGGATTGATGACTTATTCGACCAAATCCAATGTGCCAATTATTTCCCCAAGATAGACCATAGATCCGGCTATCATCGGCTTAGAGTAAGGGAATGTGATATTCAAAAGACAACTTTCAGAACTTGTTAAGGTCATTTTGAGTTTCTAGTCATGTCCTTCGAGTTGACAAATACCCTAGCCGCCTTCATGGACTTGATGAAAAAAGTGTTCAAACAATATCTGGACATGTTTGTCATAGTCTTTATCAATGATATTCTTGTCTATTCTCGTAGCGAGGATGACCATGCAGACCATCTTAGAATTTTGTTGCAAACTCTTAGAGATCACTAGTTGTTCGCCAAATTTATCAAATGTGAATTTTGGCTAATATTAGTAGATTTTCTCATCATACTTTTTCAAGTGATGGCATTGGAGTTGAGCCCCAAAAGATAGAAGCAGTAAGAAACTAGCCTAGACCTATCTTTCAGTCAGACATTAGAAATTTATTAGGTTTAGTTGTCTATTATAGATGTTTTATTCAAGGCTTTTATTTTCTTACATACCCTTATTAACTCAAAAGAAAGTTAAGTTTTAGTGGTCAGATTTCTGTGAGAAGAGTTTTCAGGAGTTAAAGATTTGACTCACTTCAACCCCAGTTTTTGCGCTACCTGATGGTACAGATGGTTTCATTGTCTATTATGATGATTCTCGAAATGTTCTGGGTTGTTTTTTGATGCAAAGAGGTAAGGTTATAGCCTATGCCTCCATACAACTTAAGCCTCACGATAAGAACTACCCTACCCATGATCTTGAGCTAGCCGCTGTGGTGTTTGCATTGAAATCTGGAGGCACTATCTTTATGGGGTGCATGTTGATGTGTTTGCAGACCACAAAATCTTTCAATATATGTTTACTCAGAGGGAGTTAAATCTTCATCAGATAAGTAGTTAGGATTGTTGAAGGATTATGATATGAGTGTGTTGTATCATCCGGACAAGGCCAATGTAGTGTCAGACGCCCTTAGTAGACTGTCTATGAGCAGTGTTGCTCATGTGGAGAATGAAAAGAGATAATTATTTCAAGAAGTTCAATGGTTATCTATATTCGGTGTGAGGTTGGTTGACTTAGCTGGAGGGAATATTTGGGTTCAGAGTAGTTCAGAATCTTCTCTGGTTTCTGAAGTGAAAGAGAAACAGGATAAGGATTCTAGTTTGGTCAAACTAAAGGGTTTAGTTAAAGACCAAAAAGTTGAGGTTTTCTCCCATGGGGGAGATAGTATGTTGAGATACCAGAGTCTATTGTGTTTTCCATGTGTTGATAATTTGAGGCAGCACATTATGGTAAAAGTGCATGGTGCGCATTACTTCATTCATCCAGGAGCCACCAAGATGTACCGCTATTTGTAGAAAGTCTATTAGTGAAATTATATGAAGAGAGATATCATAGAATTTGTGGCTAAGTGTACAACTTGTCAATAGGTTAAGGTAGAGCACCAAAGACTTGGTGGCATATTGCAGGAATTCGATATTCCCACTTTGAAGTGGGAAGAGGTGAATATGGAATTTGTGATTGGATTACCCCATTCGTGTCAATAATATAATTTGATTTGGGTTATTATAGACAGATTGACAAAAATTAGCCTATTTCTTACCAGTTCACATATACTATACAGTTGAAGATTATGCTAAGTTGTATATAAGAGAGTTGGTTAGATTGTATGGAGTTCCCTTGTCCATCATTTCAGATAGGGGTACTCAGTTTACCTCTCAATTTTGGAAAGCCTTTCAGAAGGGTCTTGGTACCTAAGTTCATCTCAGTTCATCTTTTCATCCGCAGATAGATGGTCAAGAAGAGAGGACCATTCTAACTTTAGAGAATATGTTGAGGGAATGTGTTCTTTATTTCAAATGTAGTTGGGATGACCACTTGTCGTTGATCGAGTTTGCCTATAATAACAGTTACCATTCTAGTATTCAGATGGCCCCATTTGAGGCTCTTTATGGGAGGAGATGTAGATCACCAGTCGGTTTGTTCTAAGTAGGTGAGGCCACTTTTATTGGGCTAGATATGATGTTTGAAGCAATGGAGAAAGTTCAATGGATCCAAGAGAGATTGAAAGCATCACAGAGTTGTCAAAAATCTTATACAGACGTAAGAAGGAGAGATATTGAGTTTGAAGTAGACGATCTTGTGTATTTAAAGGTTTCACCCATGAAGAGGGTAAATATATTTGGCGAAAAGGCAAATCTTAGTCCTCGATATGTGGATCCCTTTAGGATTTTAAGTCGTGTGGGGAAGGTAGAGTATGAACTCGAGCTACCTCCTGACTTGTCATCAATTCACATAGTGTTCCATGTATCTTTATTTAAGAAGTGTATGGACGATTCAGCTTTTGTAGTCCCTCTAGAAAGCACAGGTATTCATAATAGACTTTTATAAGAAGTACTTTCAATAGAGATTCTTGATCATCAGATCCATAGACTAAGGAACAAAGAGGTTCCCTTGGTCAAAGTTCTGAGGTGAAATCACTCTGTTGAGGGTGCTACTTGGGAAGAAGAAGCAGACATACAAACCAAGAATCCTCATCACTTCTCTACAAACTCAGATTCAGCCTAAGGTAACAGTCTTTCTTAATTCAGTCCTTTTCCAGTCTCAAACTTAGCCATGTAGATATCTTCATGTGAATTCAAATATTTGCAAATTAGTTCAGTCGCTCAGTATGAGTTAGATTCAGTCATGCAATTTGTTTCAGTTGTGCACACCAACATATAGTCTCAGTTCTATAATATCCTCAGTTTAACTAGTCTCATTCGAGGATGAATGTTCCCAAAAGGGAGATATAGTAATACCCCATACTTTTCTTAGTCCCATTTAGCTTCTAGTGTATCAAGGATAAACTTTAAAAAATGTATAACTCTTGATACGTGTAGAATTTTACAGCTCTAGACCCATTAAATTATAGATAATTGAATTAGCTTTCCAAAGATACCAATTTTGCCTTAATCCAATACTCAATTGAGAAGTTATGGTGATTTTAGTGAAAAATAGTAGAGCTCTGCGATAGCATCGCATCGCAGCGCGATGAGGTACAAAATCGTAATTGTCCGATTTCCAATGAGGCACCACGATTAGCCCTCATTCTTCTGTAGCCCGAATTCCCATTCATCTCTTTTCAGTAGCTCACCTCGATTTGCTGGTTTTACGCTAGAAATGTCAATAGAACAGACTCTGCATCGTGGTAGAGTGCAAAATGGCACTCATTTTTTTCCAGTGATGCAATGTGATTATGCCGCGTCGCGCCAGAGTCCAAAATGACACTCATCCTATTCCTATAAGCCACTGCGATAAGCACCACATCATAGTGGAGCCCAAAATTGGGATTTTAGTTTTGAATTAATTTTTTCAAAGGACAACCTAGTCATTTCCGAAGCCACCAAACTGTGAAAAACACTAGATTAAACCTATTCTAAGCACATTATGCATACTTTTCATCAAATTACTCTCGAAGAAAACCCTAGAACTCAAATCTTAAACCTCAAGAAATCCAAATTCCATCATTCTTTTTCCAAGATAACCTAAAATTCAAGATTTCCAATTCAAGATATTCAAGAAATCATCTTCAAAAGCACAAATAGGAATTCAAGTTCAAGCTTCTTTATCAATTTCATCAATAAAGGTATGTGGGGTTATGAACAAGGATAATTCTTTCATCCTTGTACCCAAAATTAGTTTTAAAGTTGAATTTTATGATGAAATTATATGAATTTCAGTCTAAGGTTTATACCCACTCTTTACCATTTGAAGATTATAATATTACAATTGATTTAGATGTTGAATTACATGTCAACTTTCGTATTTTTATGCGTATGACATTAATTCCCAGATTTAGAATTGAATTATCAAGATTTTCATTATTTAGCATGAACTTTATGATGATTTGACATTAAAATAGATGCATGGTTAATAGCCCTAGTTTGAATGTTGTTATTTCAAGAAGATTATGCTTTCAAGCATCTCATGATTTGTTATATTCAGATTTTGAACAAAAATTTGATCTTTTGATCTCATCTTAGATATGGAATCCACTTTACATATTTAACTATAGTTTACAGTAAGTAGATTCACAAAAGGCTTTCATTTTAAACCCTTATACTAGTCTTAAAAGTTAATTTCCTACAGAATGAGCATACAAATTAAAGGGAGTAGTATTCAGCACTGTGTTGGGTATGTTTACACGCCTTAAAACTATGAGCCAATATAGGTATAGATTATCAGATTATTACCATTTCAATATGGATAATAGTTACAGATATGATCACTTAGATTGAGTTATACTCTGTGGCAACAGTATGCCACCTCTCTCCAACATAAGGTTTTTCCATAAGAGAACTAGATATTGGACTCTATGTTAGCTCACATGGTTTATTTCGGTTAGAAGAACCTCTCTACAGCCTACAGAAAAGAGAAAGAAATAACATAAAAGTTTCAGAAACTAAGTGTAATGGCTTTCAACTTTATTCAAATATTGCTTTACATAAGACATTAGCTACTAGATTCCAGCTTTCAGTTCACTGAGATAAAAATAAGTCCTTTCTACACTTAGACCGCATGATTTAAAAGATAGAATACCAGTACAACTTTTAGAACTAAGTGTTATGACTCACAAGGTTTATATAGTATGTTTTATCACTCATGATTCATGATTTTTAACTTTCAGTTATTCCAGCCAATGTGAGTCATTTATACTTAGCATGCATTATTTTACAAGTTTTATACGAACACTGAGATATTGTTTTACTTATGCATTAACCCCTATTAGCTCAGTACATTATAGAAGTACTGATCCACATATATGTCTATGTGCTATATTATCTCATAATGTAGGTTCAGGTGCTCAGTTTCAGCAGCGTGAGTGATTTTGAGTATCTCCATCTATATCCCGATAGTTGGTAAGTTCTTATAGTTCAGGAACCCAGTCATTTAGATTTTATAGATTATTATAGTAGTTGATTCAATATTTTTCGTTAGTTTGAGTTAGCTGGGGACTTGTCCTAGTGGCTCTATAGTTATTAGTAGTAGAGGCTTGTCAGACTACTAGATATAGTTCAGATTTCCAATATTGATTGTCCAGACTTTTATGTCAAGCATTTCCAAATATCATTTTCAGTTAATTTTAGCTTAGCTTATATAGAATTCCACATTTTAGCTTTGATTATATATCTATATTTCTTTATTATGAGCTTCAGATTCAGTAGAAGGCTTACAGGGTTATCTTAAGGCTACTCGTAGTCTTGAGCACCATATGATAGCTCAGGATCCATTTTTGGGGTGTTATAATAGGTATGAACATGGTGTTATTGTACGACCTTATAGTGCTCCCATCTAATTGAAACAACTCCCAACATCTCAAATTTGCCAAGGATACCTTTCAATCACGATATAGAACCACAACTGTAGTTAGAACCATGATCTTAAAGTTGATTCAGTTTGAACCCTCAACCTATAAACCAAGATATGATCATAAATAGGTCCCATTATTATGCCAAGGCTTATCTGGTGGAGTTCAAAGAGCTCATATCCCGATCCCAACTATGAAAACCACCCACGATCATAGGTGGGTCTTATGATTATGGGAAGGTCTTGTACATCTGTCCAACAAATTCTCAATTACAAATTTAAAAGGGCAAATAATCCTTTTCCCTCTTTGTTAACATCAAAACTACACCGTTTAAGTTACTCCAAGGATGATAATCAAGTTAAATATCATTTGAAGTCCCTCATTACCCAAATTCATTCAATACTTAGCTTCAAATAGAGAAAATAAAAAAAATTTCTTCCTTTAAGGCAAACTAGGGTTCATCTCTTTCAAGCTCCAAGTTTTTAAGAATTCACCAGGTTTCCATGTCCAGGTATGTTAGATATCATCAATTGTTTTTCTTTCACCCTTTGAGTCCTAATGTTAACCCAATTCCTCATGTTTAATTCTCTCTTCAAGTTGAGGGTTTCCATAAAAAGTATGAATTCCTTTAGTTATTAGTTTATTGCTTTGACTAAACTATAAATAAATATCTTTCCAAAAATTTGAGAATCTTTTCATACCCATTATTATAAAATCTCATTATATTTATAAATTCTTGATTTCAGACTTGAGTTATAAAAATTCCTTATTATGTTCGGATTATAGTGTTTCTATGATTTGTTGCGTTCTTTGAGATGGCGGGTTATGGACTCCTGATAACTTAGGATATCATATATTATTAGTTGAATATTCAGTTGTATAGTTTTATTGATTTAAAGTGCTTTCAGATAAAGTACTTATATTTAAATTTGAGGATATCGTTATTGTTATTTAAATATATATCAATTTACTTTCAATTGGGAGTAGTACTTAGCACCGAGAGGACTAGGGTTAAGATAATCCAAGTCACAAAATATGTGTCACCATAGGTTAAATGGACCATCATTAGTTGAGTGTGTCCCCTGTTCCCTAAGTGGGATCATTCATGAATTTACCTTAATCATGGTTCGTACCCTTGGCAAGGCATAGAACACCCTCCCTACTTAGGTTACAAGTGGATTCCATATTGTTCATATTGTCTATGTTGGTAACAGAAACCTCTCACGATTTAGTCTTAAATCTCTTTTAACCTTATATTCAGTCTATCAAATATTTTATAGTGCTACCTGTTTATTACTTGGTCACAACATCAAATTACAAATTTTAGTCCCATGTTTAGGTCATCATATCATTTTCAAAATATTTATTTTATTAGTGTAGCGCATATCTCAAATGCTTAGTAAATTTAAAGTACTGACTGCATACTTTCCTTTGTGCTATATTGACTTATAATATAGTTCATATATTCAACACCCCGATCGTGGTTAGCTTGATCAACATGTCATAAGTTGCTATGTTTGGGTGAGTCCTCATTATTTAAGGACTACTTATCATTATTTCTTTATTTTCTCTATTTCAGTTTTAGACAGTTAGAGTTAGCTGGGGGTTTGTCTCACTAAATCGACTTAGTAAAGGATTTCAAATAGGCAGTAGAGGTTTAACTTTATGTGATGTTAAGAGATTTTCTTTTAATTTTAACATTGATGGTTTGTTTGATTATTTTTATATCATTCAGACTTTAGCTTCTCCACATTACTATTCAGTTTATAAAGTATTCATAGTGTCAAGCCAGACCATAGGTTAGCTTGGGATTACTTGTAACTCTAAGAACCATGTTACGATTAGGGGTATTCTTGGGTCACAACATACCTTACTGTAGTTCATCCTTAATGTTACAAGGTTTATAGGCTTTCTGAATAAGTTGGTACCATTAACTTTTGCCTCTTCCATCTTTTATAAGTATCTAGAGTACATGACTATATAAATCCAAGAAACGTACTAATTAACTAGCTGTAGGACTAACCTTTCATTCATATAAACCCATTAGATGGCTTTGTTTGCATAACTAAGCAAGAGTTGTGCATGATCTCACGTAATCAGTTATAAGGATTTACCTTCCTTTTGTTGTAGCCGTATAGATGGTGAGAATTTTGAACATGATCATGATCATATATCTCTTAAAGTAACATTCTCCCATTTGACTAATTTTCTAAACACACTTCTACTTCTGCATAAGGAAGAGGTTATTTAATTATAGTTCTCTTTAAGTACTTGGTTGTATAATGTAGTTACAACATATGAAACATTTTCTTCATTTGTCCTACTAAGAAATATTTTCTTCATCTTCAATATTTAATATCCTCATTGTTTTCAAGCAGAACCAGGTTTCTTTATAAATAAGAGAATGCTTCTTTATAAATAAATCCTATAACATATAATATATGGGAAAAGGACATGGGCTGGCCATTTTGAAAAGAAATGGCCAGCCCATGTAAAAGTTGGAAAATTGGAGTCAGTCGCCCCAATTTAATTCCGATTTTTAGTCATTTGGCCCGTCGGTCGCATGCAGTCTCTATACCCAATTGATACAATTTTATAATTCATTGATACACTTTTATACCACATTGATATACTTTTATACCGCATTGATATGCTTTTATACAATTATTGTATAAAATATGTATTGTATTTGGTATCAAAGATTCATGTATTTGATATCATATATTGTATTTGATTGATATAAAAGAACAACAACAATTACAATGTTATAAAATCATATTTGATTGTTAGAAAAACTATACCAATTAGAAGTGTGGGGTTTAACACAAAGTTCATTACTTTTCTGATTTTATTGTGTTAAAAAAATGACATTGTTTAATTTTGAAAGTTTTATATTGAATGTGAGGACTAATAGTAGATTTTTGACAGATTCTTGAACGTTTCTCTCTCTTTACTAACGTTATAATAACGTTTCATCAAACGTCCTTCTTCTCCGATCAAGCAACCGACGACGGCAATAGGTAAGTCTACATTTTTTGCCTCTCTCTCTCGAGCTCTTTCTCTTTCTCTCTCTCTACCCTAGCTTTCCAGAGTGACTTTCCTCTCTCTCTTTCTTCTTGTCTATCTACCGCTATTATAACTAATAAAACTAGGGTTTTTATCGGCACGACTCCAGCGATGATCCCCAAAACGCAGAATCGGTCACGCCCAATTGAAGCTCCAGCGACAGTGATAGTCGACAGCGGCGGCGCTCCAGTGGCAGCTTTTCGGCGATGCTATTTTCAGTAAACAACTCAGAAAGCAAAATTGATGATACCATTAGCATGTATCAGTGCCCTGATGACATCTAAGCTTTGATATTTACATACTTTTACTAGTTATTATTTTACCATTTCATTTGTATTATTTTGTTTTCTTATGAGTATAGTTTGTATCGGTTTACTGTAGCTTGTTGGTGGATATCTGTGTGTTGTTGTAGCTGCTAGGTCGGCTCAGTTATTTTTGTGATTGAATATTGTTTCTTTACTGCTTTCTTTCTTTTCCTTTTCTGTTTTTTATTGGTGCTTTGTTTTTGGTGTCTACTTGTCGATCGGCTTGGGGCTTTGTTTGGGCTTGGTTTTGGCTTTAAGTGGTGGCTGTAGGGGTTGATGGTGGAATAGGGTTATGTTTGAGGGGGTTGGGGTTGGGGCTGGCTTTGCATGGAGGTGAAGAAAGGCGATTAGGGGTAGGTGTGGGGTCTAGGTTGGGTGTTAAGGCTAGGGAGATGAGTGGTGGTAGAGATAGGCAAGAGTCGAGAGTAGATAGGTTAAGGGTAGGGTCTTAGAATATAGGGACCCTTCAGGGCAAGTCTATAGAGCTGGTGAAGATTCTTAAGAGGAGGAAGATTAATATTATGTGTGTTCAGAAGACTAAATAGGTAGGGTCTAAAGCTAGGGATATGGATGTGTATAAGCTCTGGTACTTAGGGAGTGATAGGCGTCGGAATAATGTGGGATCTTAGTGGATGATAATTTAGAGTACAGGTGGTGGAGGTAAAGAGGGTCTGTGATAGGTTGATGATGATCAAGTTGGTCATTGGGGGGTTTATGCTGCATGTGTATAGTATTTATGCTCCGCACGTGGTCTTGGGAGAGGAGGTGAAAGTGGGGTTTTGGGAGGCATTGGATAAGGTAGTGAGAGACGTGCCTAGTTCGGAGAGGATTTTCATAGCGGGGGACTTTAATGGGCACATTGGGATTGTGTCGGGATGTTATGATGATGTGCATGAAGGTTTTTGTTTTGGTGATAGGAATGAGGAGGGAGCAGTTTTGTTGGATTTTGCGAGGGCTTTTGGGTTGGTGGTGGTGAATTCAAGCTTTTTGAATAAGGAGGATCAACTGATTACTTTTCAAAGTGTGATAGCCAAGACTCAGATTGACTTTATGTTGCTAAGGAGAAGGGGATAGGATTTTATGTAAGGATTGTAAAGTCATTCCGAGTGAGTATCTTTCGACTCAGCACAGGCTCCTGGTGATGGACTTATTTATGAAGAGGAGAAAGAAGAGAAGGGTCAAGGAGGGTCGACCTAGAATTAGGTGGCGTGGCTTGATGCCAGATAGTGCGCTGAAGATAAAAGAGTAAGTGGAGATATTGAGGGTGTGGGATTGTAAAGGAGACGTGGATGCCATATGGGATAAGGCTGCCAGTTGCATCACGGAGACTGCTAAAAAAGAGTTGGGTATTTTGAGGGGTCGGGCAGGATAACCTAAGGGGGACTGGTGGTGGAATAAAGATGTTAAGAAGAAAGTGGAGATTAAGAAGGGGGTGTATGTTAAGCTAATTGAGAGTAAAGATGCAAAGGAGAAGAGGATAAATTGGGAGGTCTACAAATTAGCAAAGAAGGAGGATAAGCTTGCAGTTACGGCAGCAAAGTCAGCAGTGTTTGAGAGCTTATATGCGGGGTTAGAGGAGAAAGGCGGGGAAAAGACGTATTATAGGCTTGCTAAGGCTAGGGAGCAGAAGGTTCGGGATCTTGACCAAGTGAAGTGCATTAAAGGGTAGGATGGTAGAGTTTTGGTGGAGGATGCCCATATTAAGAAGAGATGGCAGGAGTATTTCTATAGGCTTTTGAATAAGGAAAGGGGACAGAGGCATTGAGTTAGGTGAGCTGGAACACTCGAAGAAGAGACGTGATTTCAATTATTGTAGACGCTTTAAGGTTAAGGAGGTCAAGGAAGCTATTCGTACGATGCAGAGGGGAAGAGCGACGAGGCCTGATGAGATTCCAGTGGATTTTTGGAAGTTTTCAGATAGGGAAGGGTTAAGGTGGTTAACTAATTTTTTTAATGGAATTTTCAAGATGACGAGGACGCCTGAAGCCTAGAGGTGGAGTACGATGATTCCTTTATACAAAAACAAGGGGGACATTCAGAGTTGCACCAACTATAAAGGTATCAAGCTGCTGAGTGATACTATGAAGATTTGGGAGTGGGTACTGCAGTAGAGATTAAGGAAGATCATATCCATTTCAGAGAATTAGTTTGGTTTTATGCTCGGTCGCTCGACGACAGAGGCAATACACCTGGTGAGGAGATCGGTGGAAAAATATAAGGAAAGAAATAGGGATTTGTACATGGTGTTCATCGACTTGGAGAAGGCTTATGACAAAGTCCATAGGGAGGTTCTTTAAAGATGCTTAGAGGCAAGAACGGTCCCGGTGGTGTACATCAGAGCTATTAAGGACATGCACGATGGACGAAAGACTCGGGTAAGAATGGCGGGAGGGGACTCAAAATATTTTTTATTCAAGATAGAGTTGCATTAGGGTTCGACTCTTAGCCCGGTCGTGCTTGCATTAGTGATGGATGTGTTGACGCGATGTATTCAAGGGAAGGTGTCATAGTATATGTTGTTTGTGGATGATGTAGTGTTGATTGACAAGACGCGAGGGGGTAAGAATGAAAAATTGGAGGTTTGGAGGCAAACCGTGGAGTCCAAGGGATTTAGGTTGAGTAGGTCCAAGACGGAGTATATGGAATACAAGTTTAGCGAGTTGTGGTAGGAGGACGATATGGTTGTGACACTGTATTCAAGGATGTTTGTAAGAGGAATAGTTTTAAGTATCTTGGGTTTATGATTCAAGGGAATGGTGAGCTTGATGAGGATATCTTTAGCCATATTGGAGCAGGTTGGATGAAGTGGAGGCTCGCCTCAGGTGTGTTGTGTGATAAAAAAATGCCACTTAAGCTTAAAGGCAAATTCTATAAAGTGGTAAACCGTCTAGCTATGTTATATGGAGTAGAGTGTTGTCCAGTCAAGAACTCCCACATTCAAAAATTGAAGGTGGCGAAAATAAAAATGTTGCGTTAGATGTGTGGACTTACTAGAGGGGATAGGGTTCAGAATGAGATAGTCTGGGAGAAGGTGAGAGTGGCTTCGGTGGAGGACAAAATACGGGAAGGAAGGCTGAGATGGTTTGGGCATGTGATGTGGAGAGGAACGGATGCCTCAGTTCGTAGGTGTGAGAAATTAGCATTGGATAGCTTTCGAAGAAGGAGAGGTAGGCCGTAGAAGTACTGGAGGGAAGTGATTAGACATGATATGGAGCAGCTACAGCTTACTGAGGACATGACCCTAGATAGGAAAGTGTGGAGGTCACGGATAAGGTAAAAGGCTAGGTCGCGTGCGTGGGTTATAGCTAGTAGTAGAAGAGCTCATGTATAGCTGGGTTAGTAATCCCAAGACTGTGTCCATAGGTGGGGGTCGTACTTTCCAGATGCCATATTTCTTATCTCTTATTTCATATTGCGCTTATTTATCTTATTTTGTATTGCTCTGATTTCTATTTTATTTTTAGTATGTCTTATTCCTTTTATGTTATGCCACCCACCATGCTTAATGGTGCATTACGCTCTTGCTTACTATTCTCTATCTTGAGCCGGGGGTCTATCGGAAACAGCATCTCTACTTCTTTGGAGGTAGCGGTATGGACTGCGTACATTCTACCCTCCACAGACCCCACTTTGTGGGAATACACTGGGTTTGTTGTTGTTGTTGTATTGTGTTAAAAAAATGCAAATGTTCTGTCTAAAGTTATTGTCTAGAATTAATTTTCTTTCTTCCAAAAATATATTATTGTATTGATGTGTTTATGTTTTACTTGCATTTCACTATTTTTATTCTCCCTCCATAAAATAAAAAATTGTGTGCTGGCTACGAGGTTTGTTGGACGAAATCAATGCATCCTCTGAATCAAAAATGGGCTTATACTATTTACTTAGCATTTATAGGTAAAAGGATGAAGATAGTAGCAAAAAAAGGCCTAAATGACTTTATTTTGGAATTTAAAAATCAATGGCCATTCGGTCAAAATTATTTTATCCGAGTGGCTATTCTTGTCCTTTCCCCTAATTATATTGGGTTGATTCGGAGCTGTACCAAGAATAGAAGAATTCTAAAACTTTCCCTTTTTGGTATCATCAAAAAATACTAGTGTTAGGTAGAAGTTCCGTTATGAATATGACAACTTAATTTTCAATTCAAAAACTCACCACACCTTAACAAAAGATGTTTGGATGTATCCTTTTAATTCAGCAAGACCAAACCAAATAGACAATTAGATTTACTTACACAACTATTATAGTAAGATATAGTATAGTTTGATATTCAAAAATAGGTTCTCCTGGTTAAGAAGGAAAGTTTTCTAAGTTTAGTTTCCACATTTCTTATCATAGAAAGTAATGACATCTCTTTAATTCCTCTTTTCTTCCTTTTTGTTTTCTTCTCCTCCAACTCATAAATATTCTTCCTACCAAACACTAATGGTAGGTACTTTGTCTCACACTTCCTGAATTAAAATTTATATCCTGTCAAGACTGATATTGAGGGACCATGTTTTTTTTTTATCAATATTATTCTTTTTAAGATCATTATCAACAATCAATGATGCCAGATGTTCATATGTCTTGTAATTTCTTTTGATTTTCTCACTCACACCTCATATCAATGAACTCCCCAAATTCAAACAAGTACCCATCCCTTACAACCTCAATTCCCCTTCTTTTAAAAGTCCTCCTTTTATTCCCTCCAAGAACTTTTTTGATCATTTATTGTTATTGTGTTATTTTGTAAGAATAAATATTCTAGTATGTTACAATTTAAGGAAGCTAGAACGCATAGGTTGGGATTTTTTTGAGAGGCTGGTCCTTGTAACTAGGGGTGGATGTTGATTGGTTCGGTCTAATTATTTAATATCAATTCGGTTTATCTATTTTCAGATTGATAAAAATGACATCCGTAACCAAATCAAAATAAATTTGGTTCGGTTCGGCTTTTACAAATTCGGTTCGGTTATCTCAGATTTTTATTTCGGTTTGAAATATTAAAGTAGTTAGCCTCTCTTTTTCAGAACTGAGCATTTAAAATTGATGATTTTTTTTAGAAAAAATATTTTTTTCAAACCTGTTTTTCATTCCCAAATATAAATGACTATAAATAACTCAACATGGATGGAATGAAATGAAATAATCATAAGCTTAACATAATACATAACGTCATTAATCATTACATATAATATAACCTTACATAAATAGTCAACAAAACAACACAAAACTCATGTATTTCTCGCCAGTGGATAGCCACAACTCACAAACTCACAACCAGTAGAAGTGAAAACGATCAACGAAGAAACACCACCTTGCCTTCGGTGGAACGGAGGAACACTCGTGAGTCGTGACTCGTCCTCGCCGGTGTACGTGAAAAACAGTGTAGGAAATACCAGAATTGGAAATTAGAGTTGGCAATGGGCAATGGTTGCGGCGTATGCGAATTTGCTGTTAAATGTTAATTGTGAATATGAATTACTAAATATTATATATATATATATATATATATATATATAAAATAAAATTCTCAAAAATCATTATAACAACAAATTCGCACTTGTCCTTTTTGGTATCATCAAATTTTCAACCAACCACACTTGTCCACAAAATTCTCAAAAATCATTATAACAACTAAGTCGGGACATGCCCCCAACTATGATCAAGAGAATCCAAAAGAAATACCCATATAGTAATGAAACCAATGAAATGATCGAGCCTTCTGAAAATAAAGGCTCACCGCTTCATAGTTGATCAACAAGAGTACTCAACCACCTAATGCTGCACGGGAGCAACAAAAAACCCCTCGCACCCTACATTATGAAATGATGCAGCGTCCAGGGACCGTCAGTGGGACGAGCACTGGCATATAACTCAAGGAATACAAATAAAATAATGCAATCACCAAAATCTACTCATAAACCATATACACCACATTTATATACATATATATAGGATGTCGGGATAGGGACAAGGGCCATTAGCATGGAAGTTTAAAGATTTATCCTGAAGTATATAGCTCGATCTGTCCTAAAGGCACCCATTAGCTATATGGGTCCAACTCCCCTGCTGGAAGGCTCCCAGTGCATATTAGCCATATGAATCGAGGAAAATCCTAGGAAAGGCTAAGGACACTGATGCTACAGACCTCCCAATATATATATATATATAGTGTGTGTGTGCACTAAGCACATGATCACATGGACCCCAACGCTGGCAAATGTAGTTTCCAGTGGTGATGCCCCCAAGACCGACTTCTACACAGTAAGCTACATAATTTTCTTTAAGCCCAAATTAAAACACTTTGCACATAAACCAACCATTAACCCAGAAGTTATTTATTAAGGCATTTATGAATTTGGTATCGTCATACCAAAAGCTTTTAAGCTAATATATTTATACCAAACCAATCTTTATAACCAAATTGTCTCCCATGTTCATATAAAATAATAAACCAAGTCCATCAAAGCCATCCAAAATGATATTCATTCATTTATCCTTTAATGCAATGCAATGGGTTCAAAATACAAGTTAAACCATTTAATTATCCATATTCAAGTTTACAAAATTGGTTGAGGTTAATGCCATTATCAAGCAAAAATTTCCATCAATATAGGAAAACCCATATCCCCTATTCCAACCATTAAAACCATGCACCAATTCAATCCCACAAATCATAAATTAAAGCATGAATAAGAAATTTAAAAAATAGGTACAGTAATTCAAGTAATAACTATAAAAAACCCTCAACCTGATTTCAAACCCTTAAATTAAAATACATGAATATTGATTAAATGGATTCCATAATGTAAAAATACAAGTTAGGGATGAACAACATGCCTGAAATATAGGAAAATTTGAAGAGAATTCAAAGTTTGGAGCTTGGATCATGAATTCCTTATAAAACCCTTGAGTTTTCTTAGGTTTTGAGTTTACGAGATAAAGAATGAAATTTGATCTTTGAAAACTGAAGAAAAAGGGGTCAATTTTATGTTTAAAAGTCTTACATGGGGTAAAAAGACCAAAATCCCCTTACCCCAAGCGACAAAATAAAAAAAAGGGAATTTTTTACACAGTAGCATGGGATGCCTATATTACGGAGGCTAGGCTTCGTGCTACGTCACTATCGCCAAGCTTTAGTGGCGTGGCGTGCCACTATCGCGGAGGCACACCTTATCAAATTTCCAAAATAGCCCTAAACACCTTCCAAAATTTTTAAAACTTTTCCAAAACACCCTTTTAACATCACTAAACCTAATTCATGTTAAAAATTGACATTACATAAACATGAGGGTCAAAAATTAGCTCATTAAATTTTTTTGGGGTTTTACAATATCGTCCCTTAGGATCATTTGTCCCCGAATGATGAGGTAGGACTCTTTTAGCATAAAAAGAGCATGGATACATCAAAATCAAAGGATAATTTAAAAAAAATGATACGAGGGAAATTAAATTCATACCTTAAACACTTTCGTCCTACCTAGGGAACAAGAATGGGTACTTGGCTTTTATGTCTTCTTTAGCTTCGCATGTACCTTCTTCTACCTTTTAATTTCTCCAAATAATCTTCATTAAAGATACATACTTGGACCTTAATCTATGGAATTGCCTATCCAGTATCTCCATCAGGACTTCCTCATAAGACAATGAATTCGTGACACCAATATCCTTGTCAGGCACTATCAAAGAAAGGTTACCCATAAACTTTTTCAACATAAACACATGGAAACCACGATAATTAAAGCTAAACTCAAAGGCATATATAACTCATAAGAAACAATCCAAATTCTTCTAACAATTTAATATGGACTAATATATGATGACTAAGCTTTTCCTTTTCCCAAATCTTATGACTCCTTTCATAGGAGAAACCTTAAAGAATACCTAATCACTTACTTCTAACTCCAACTCTCTTTTCCTTACCTCCGCATAAGACTTTTGTCAATTCTGAGCAGTCTAAAGTAATTCTATAATCATATGAACCTTTACCCTGGCTTGGTGAACCAAGTCAGGGCCAAACAACATAGTCTAACCCACCCCAAACCATCTAATAGAAGAACTACACCTCCTACCATAAAGATCCCCAAAAGGAGTCATTTGGATACTAGAATGATAACTATTATTATAAGCAAACTCTATAAGAGGCAAATGGACTAATAATTACCTTAAAATCAATCACCTAGGCCATTATCATATTATCCAAAGTTGAATAGTATATTTTTCTTATCCATCTGTTTGAGGGTAGAAATTGGTGCTAAGGTTTACCTTAATACCCAAACCTTTTTTAAATGAACACAGAAGTAAGAAGAAAATTGTGTACCTCAATTTGAAATAATGGACACCGGCGAACCATCCAACTTTACTATTTCTTAAATGAACAACTTTGCATAATCCTCTCTTGAGTAGTTAGTCCTCTTGGAAAAGAAGTGAGCAGACTTAGTCATTTCATCCACAATGACCAAACTAAAATCATACAGATTGCGAGACCATATAAGACCCATAATAAAGTCCATATTAATCATCTCCCAATTTCATATGGGCAACTCTGTCTCTTGAAACATATCACTAGGCCTCAAATCTACCTTGACTTACAGGCAAACCATACATTTAGCCACTAAGTTTGTCACATATCTCTTCATATTTTTCAACCAATAGATTTTCTTAAAGTCATGATACATCTTAGTTGAACCAGAATGAATTGTATATCTAGACTCATGAGCCTCAGTTAAAACATTTCTTGCAACCCATCTATATCAGGAAAACACGAACCTCTTTGATACCTAAAGATGCCATTTACCCCAATCTCAAAAGCCATAATATTTTGCTAACCCATATCATCCTTTATCTATATAAGTATAGGATCTGAAGCCTGTTTCTCCTTTACCTCATCACCAAGAGATGATTTAACCATTTTTTTAATGATTACTCCAACTTCCGCCAAGTCCATGAGACAAACTGCCAAGTTAGGCAACTTGTGAATATCCTTAACCCACCCTATTTTCTCTATATCAACGTGAGATAAGATTCTCATAGACAACCTGCTAAGAGCATCAACAACAATATTAGCTTTATCTAGATGGTAGTGCAAACTCATATCATAATCCTTAAGTAGCTCGAGTCACCACCTCTACCTGAGGTTAAAATCTTTTTATATAAACACATACTACAAGTAGCATATCATGCTAATATCGTGGAGGCTAGCCTTCATGTTACACTACTATCGTGGAGCTCCAGTTGTGTGGCACGCCACTATCGTGGAGGCACACTTTCTTAAAATTCCGAAATAGCCCCAAACGCCATTCAAAAATCTTGAAACTTTCCTAAAACACCTTTTTAACATCCCTAAACATGAATCATGTCAAAATTGACATTAGGTATGCAGGAGGGTCAAAATTTAATTAATTGAAATTTTGTGGGGTCTTACAAGAACTCAATATCATTAATAATTGCTAGACTTAAACTAAAACTAATATCATCAATTATAAGACTTTACCCAAAACTCCATATCAATAAACTACTGATATTGGCCCAAAATTAACACCATCTTCCAAGTACTGAACTAAAATAAGTATCATGAATCTAGTCCCTTCAACTCTAAATATTCAATTAAAAGATAAAAACACGCCTAATACTTATAAGAAGCTAACAACTGTGTTGGCCTATGGTAGGCCCGAGGGGCCCACTTCTAATTTCCAAAATTGTTTGGAAGGAAAATTCTACCCTAGACTAGGATAAGGTATCTAAATTTACTTGTAGATGTTAAACAAACCACTTTTAGCCCTATGATAGTAATTATGCCTAAAACATAAGAAACTAAGTCAATTACAACTAAATTACAATTCCTTAGTAAGCATAAAGGATCCAAATAATACTATTCATACCACCAAGACCTAATTCCTATCCCATATCTAGAATAATATCATAAATATACTACAAATTAGCTAAATCTATAAGGAAGGTAAGCCTAGCCTACCTGGATGACGAAGAAAAGCCTAATGAATCTGCTAAATTATTGAATTCCCTTTCCGAAAATATCTATAAGATGACATGCTATAAAATTATAATCTACTCATCAAATGAAAAAAATGATACATGTATTGCAATTTTGTACTTTGAGTCCAAAATTACATGAAAATCCCATATGAGGCCCATTGTAGAATCATATTTTCAAAATTAATAATCTAATTATGGTATTTAATAGTGTCAGGTGTCACTTAAGCAAACACTGGGATGCTTAAACAGTCACCGCTTAAGCGACCAAGTGTCGTTTTAGTGGTATTGGATGCCTGCACCTATACCGCTTAAGTGGACATTGCTTAAGTTGTAAGGGCTCCGCTTAAGCGACCTTCAGTTAGTCTAGGATAGTTGTTTAAGAGGTTGGTTGGCTGTACTAGCGGACCTCCTATTAAGCAACATAAATGGGCACTTAAGTGGGTACTCCAACTGGAGACTTGAATTTTTTTGTGAGTCTCCACCAACCTTTTAGAATTCATTTAAAATCCTGTATAGACGAATGAACTATGGTAACCTCTCCAAATTTGATGTTTTGGACTCAATGGCAAAGTCAAAATTTCCATCTGAGTTCTTTTCAATGAAAAGTGGGTCCCACACCTACATGGCATTTTCCTTAACCTCTAGCTAATAGCTCAAAATAAGTTTGAAATCCTTGAGAACCACACCAAGGGTTCACCTAACTTCTAATCGATGTTCCAAAGATGTTGGAACCGTCAGAATTGGCATATAAGGTCATTTTATTAATGTTTTAATTTTATAGCCAATTTTAACTAGCGAAGACTTTAAAATAGAGAATTGGATCTAAAAATCTAATGAAATACCTGATAACTAAACTGTTAGCTCCAGCAAGTCATAATTACTTAGGGTAGCTATAGGAAAACTCTAAACAACAAAAATGAGCATAAATACAGAAAATAACTTACAGGGTCACTACAATATCCACTACTAAAAGAACTTTCGTCTGCAAAAGTAATGGATGAGGATGTAGAAACTAAATAGTTTACTATTACTGCCTATCATTCTAAAGATAGAAGGTATAATGCCCTGAATCTGGTACCCAAAATACTACACGGTGCTCATGACCCTGAAGTACCACAAGCTAACCTATGAGTGATATCTGTACCTCTATACTTCATAATATACTGTATAATGCAGAAACATGATCTAAAAGGACATAAGGTTCAAAAATATAACATAGGATCTGATAAATCATAACATATGGATGGGGTATAATATACCTAAAACAACTGAAATAACTAACTGAACATGGTAGTCTAAAAAGCCTCTAACTGACTGAACTGCTTGGATAAGGAGTTGATGAGACATGTCCCCGACTAACTCAAACTAATAAATTAATTAACGAGATAATAAAATAATGATCTTGTCCTTGAAAGATGCGGACTCACTGCTAACTCTGACTGCTAAGACTAGAATGCTACTGATGCTCTGGAGCTCGTGCTTCCAAACCTATGGTATAAGACACTATAGCACAAATGCATCAGTACTTTGAATGTACTGGTATGTATGTGAGGTAGGCTGAATGTATAGGGTTTATATGCATGAACAATACTAGGTAACTGACTATATCAATGTGAGAATACATGCATGAATACACAATTACTATATCTGAGATCGTGATAACATGAATTTACTGATAACTAACATGACTAATGACTGAGTTTTGATAATTGATATAACTGATAACATGAGTGACTGTATTTGATAGTCCTGATTTTGATGGAACTAGCTGAGTTATGTACTGTTTTGAGTTGACTGTATCTGATAGTCCTGAATCTGAAGAACTATCTGAGTTCTTTTACTGATACTGAACTGATATTGTGGGAAGTAGTTATCTAACTGACATGACCTAAATGATACATTATAGCTGAATTAGGGGTCTAATCTGTTTCCTGATTAGAAGGGTGTCAATACCGCGCCACTAGTAAGGACAATCTGTGAGTGACCCTTATATAACATGTAACTCTAGTGAGAACGGTGGGAACCCTGATATGACAGGTTAAGCCACCTCATCTACCCTCATATAATAGTCTATGATGACTCAACCTATGCTGCTACATAGTTCTAGAAAGCAAGGATTGCTTCTAAGAATCACACCCTCATATAACAGGTGGGTTCTCATCCTTGGGTTCACTCAGTGCTAATTTCTACTCCCATTTTAATACACACTAATCATGATTAATTGAACTGACTGGACTAAGTTAACTGAGTTCTATTAACTAACGAAATATTATTGAGGTCTGGTAATTAACTGAGATTTACTGAAGTTACTAAGTTTTCCTAAGTTATAAGACTGACTGAATTCTACTGAACATGGCTTGACTGAGAGTATCTTGAAAACATGACATAGTCTCTAGGCATATAACTAAATTGTTGGGTACAAGTATCCCCAGGACTTGATGGAAAGAAACTGACAAAGCATGACTTTCTTGAATACATGAACAATATCACAATCCTTAATTTATTTATTAAGGCATTTCATCAAACAATTGATATGCATAAACTTGTACATAAATAGGGATTTCATACTATCTACTAGTAGGGCACTTTTTATTCACATAGGCATTTAATCAAACACATGCTGAACATGGTATATGTAGACAACATCACACAACAAGTAAACATCATAATTCAACTATAATTTCACCATTCAAGGTCTTAATCATGGATTCATATGAAACTACACCTATAATAATCAATTCTACTTACGATTTATCACTAAACATGGAATATAATTCAATTGGTCATTATCAACATAAACAAAACAAACCCAATATGAAATTTATGAAAATCCATACACTTGAACTTTGAAAAGAGATTCTTGGGATTCATGGATGAAAGGAGAACATGAATGAACACTATGCATACCTGGGTGAGTGATTTCTTAAAGATCTGTGGAGGAAAACTCAAATTTTTGTCTTGGAATTAAGCACCTAGGGTTTCTTGTTCTTGGGGATTGATCCTTGAGAGAAACCATATTTTGTTGTTGTAGAAGAATAATGAACTTATGAGCTATGGTCGGGTGTAATTAGGGGTTAAATTGGGTTGAAAAAGACCCAAATACCCTTTTAAAAATGGCTTTAAAATAACTAAATGGGATGTGCGATGGCTCGTGCGATAGTCCATCTCTGGCTCGATGGTCCGTCATTTTGACCGTCATAGGTGGACCAGGATAGGGACTTACTGTCTAAGTAGCGGCGGCTTGGGTTACGGTCCGTCAGAAGTTTGACGGGCCTTCAACCTGTTCATCGCACCTCATCCAGAAGGTATTCTCACTGCCTTGGTTATGACGGTTATGGCGATGGTCCATCGCTAGATCGATGGTACGTAAACCTGGCCATTGCACCTGGGCGATTCTGACAACTTTGAGTAAAACGTCCATAACATTTTACTTCGATACCAGATTTGGATGAAATTGGTATCGTTGGAAAGTTAATTCAATTTCCCACATGATAAAAAGTGAAAATATTAAAAATTCCATGTGAAAAAAATGGATTCATCTTTCAAAGTAAATTTCTAACATTCTTGAGATGATTTCAAGATAGGAAAAAATATGTGGTATTACAGAAGGCTATACTAAGATCCACCCCAGTACTCAAATCCTCCTATAAAACTCTTCTAGAGCTAAAAGTGAATACTTAACTTTGATCTGAGATGATAGATATTGGCACACAATTCAAATAAACTATATCACGAACATAGATATGGGCTAACCTCTCAATATTGAAGGACATCTAAATAGGAATAAAATATGCCAACTTGGTCAATCAATCCATAATGGTCCAAATACCATCAGAACCATGGAATATGCAAGGAATACCACTAATAATATCCATGGTAATCCACTCCAACTTCCACTCAGGAATAGGTAATCTCTAAATTAAGCCACCAGATCCCTCATTCTTGGACTTCACTAGTGGATAACATAGAAAATGAGCTACAAAGTTTGCCATATCTCTCTTTATACCACTCCACCAATAGTGCCGCCTCAAATCTATATATATCTTAGCTTCACCAAGGAGAATAAACTATTTACAATTTTGAGCCACATGTAAAATTGACTGAATCAAGTCACCAACCCTTAGAACACAAATACAGTCATCAAATCTCATAACCACCTGATAATCTATGGTAGCCCTGTTAGAGTAACCACTTAACACCTAATCACAGATGATGCAAAAGTTTCATATCCTCAAACTGACAACTCCAAATGTATTTAAATAGTGACGACCTCACCTTTACATAAAAAAGAATCTTCCTAGGGTCTGAAATATAAATTCACACCATCAAGTTAGCTAAGGGCTGTGTGTCTTATGCAAATCACCTTCTAGTTAAAGGCGTTTGCTACCATATTCTCCTTGCCTGAACATTACAAATAGAGATGTCATTATCATTAATAAACTCCATCCATCTATGCTACCTGGAATTAATTTTTCTCTAGGTCGTAAGATGCTGAAGAATATGATGATCTATAAGAATCTCACATTGCATGCCACAAAGATAATATCTCTAAATATTAAGCACAAAAACTACCTATACCAACTTTAAATCATGAGTGGGGTAATTGCGCTCATGCATCTTCAGTTGCCACAATGCATAAGCAATAAATCAACCCTGTTGTATTCATACATAACCTAAACCAATACCTAAAATCATAATATATGGTGAATCCCTTACCATCATCTGGAAAAGAGATATAAGAGCTTAAATGAGAATATAGGAGCTGAAGTGAGAAATCCTTTAAGCTTCCCAAAGCTTGAGTCATACTCTTAGGACCACTGGAAAGGAAGGTCCTTTTGAGTCAATCTAGTCATCGATGCTACAATAGTGGAAAATATCTTAACTAATTGTCTATATTATCTAGCCAAACTAATAAAACTATGAACTTTAGATAGAGATATAGGCGTGTACAATCATAAATAGCCTCAATTTTTACTAGGTCTATCATAATCCCATCCTTAGATACCACATGCCCAAGGAATATCACTGGTTCAAGCCAAAAACTCATAATCTCAATATGGAGCATAATCCTTAAATGCAGCATATGCTCTTCTCTACTCCTCAAATTCACAAGGATGACATTGATGATCATAATCACAAAAGGGTCCAAATAAGGCCTAAACACGCTGTTCATCAAATCCATAACTATGACTAGGGCATTTTTCAATGCAAATGACATCACTAGGAACTCATAATGACCATATTGGGTCCTAAAGGTTGTCTTTAGGATATCCTCAACTTGAATCATCAATTGATGGTGACCAGATCTCAAGTCCATCTTAGAGAACACTACTAACAATTAAAGCTAGTAAAATAAATCATTGATATGAGGCATGGGATACCTATTCTTCACTGCCACCTTATTAAGTTGCCTGAAGTTAATACACATAAAAATAGAACCTCCATTTTTTTCATGAACAAGATAGGAGTTCTCCAAGAAAACATACTGAAACATCTTGGGTTTTTACCCTTAGAAAATTTCTTGGAAATCCATTCTCCAAACCCAATACAACTCATGAGTATGAGCAGTATGCTGGGGTTCGAATGCTATGATCCTGTTGTATGCTGACCAGTGTTAGTTGGTGGGATAGTTTTGGTTATTGGAATGGGTATGACTTTGATTTATGAGTGGTAAGGGATTGGTATAAGTCATATTAGGGTCTTATATGGTGGGCAGTGTTTGATGCTCTTGGTATTTTATTCTGCCAGGGATATGAAATATAGGTATGAATCGTATGCTGTGGTTATGACTTGGTTGGATGAGTGGTATACAGGAAAGTTTTTGATCGAAGGATTGAGGTTTAGATATGAGTAGGTGATACCGATCGTATAGGAGGGTACAACTCGTATGGGTCAGTCGTATCCTTATGACGAGTTTTTAAGAGATTTAAGTGTGGGAATTCTTGACATTTCCCTACTTACCCTAATTAGGAACCATGACTTCTTATATACTTAAGAGGTTATTTAACCTATTATTCTATTGATTAACACTTAGAAACTACTCAAAACTAGTTCATAATTCTCTTAAAAGATTTTGAGGAAAGAAAGCTAGGGTTTCATCTTAAGAATTTCTTTGGGGCTTGTCTTGGTGATTTCTTTCCATCATTTCTTTGGTATAAGGTTTGATTCTCTTTTCTCATTGTAATTTTAACTAAAGTCATGGTTTATATGATTGATTTCATGATTTTACTGTTTCATTATTATAGTTTTAAACTATTATTTGGGGGTTTTGATATTGAATGCTTGGTTATGGTTTCCTATGGTTTTAATTATGCTTTTATATGCATTATTGGTGGTTTTATGAAGCTATATTGCATAGTAATGGTTTAATAATGTTTGTAATTAGTTTTGGTTATATTATGCCCCCAAGGTATTTGATAAAATGCTTACAAAGATATGTTCATGGCATTGACTTCTTTTAATAGAACTCTTGAATGTCTTAAACTGGAAAAAGAATTTATGCATGTTTTAAATTATTTAAAAAGACTAAATTCTAAATGGTTATGCTTGTGGAGAATATGGAAGTGTCCCAACTGGATTTAATATGGTATATAGAAGGGCACTTAAGGTTCCCTTAACCTAAATGGTTTGGATATGGATATTACTTACAAGTAAGGGGTGGTATGACTATACCACCAGTATTGAACTTGGTTAATAAATATTAAATAGATTTCTTGGATATATTTTTAATTAGGCATTAAATGGCGGGGTTTGTAGCTAAGCCATGGAAGGTGGTGGTCTTGGGGGGTCCAAAATCAAAAACTCATATTTGTCGATATGAGGGATCTTGAGAACTATTTGCATGTGTCATATTTTATATTGGGGGATGTACTAGTCTTCCTATGGGATCTTCCCTGGTTGTACAGCTACACATATTGGGGCTCTTTCAACAGGGGGAGCTGAACTCATATAACCCATGGGTGGTTAGGAAGGTAAAGCTACACGACCCAGGTAAAGGTTTTAAGAGCATGCTAAACTCGATTCCTTTTCCTGGCACTTTTATATGCATGGTTAAATATATTATGGATGACGTTACTTGGTTTTATAACTCATATTATTTTTACCCTTATCTTGCGATTCATGCTAGCGGTCACTCGCTAACCTTGTCTACAGGCGGTTGTATACCCATGCTATGCAGGAACCGACCATTCTACTCTTCTTGTTTAGCAGATGGATTCGGTATCTATATTTAGACTAAAGTGGTGAGCTTCCATCCTTTCAGAATGCATTATTTTATGTTATGGATTTCTTTAGATATTTCTCTTTTATTTTGGATATTGGTTTTGTCGATGGTTGGGGGACATGTCCCAACCGAATTTGTTTACTATTTTTGATAGAGGTTTATGGTACTTCTAGGGTTGGTATGGGCAGGATCGATAAATGTGTCATCCTTAGCATTGGTATTATCATTGAGGCTGGTACCATCGAACATAATTTCTCACTGTTCCATTATATTACCTTTTGGAATTGATTATTATGTTATGTTCTAGTATTTTCATTGGTTTATGGTCTATGGTTTGGTTTAGTATGGGTGGGCGGTTGGTGTGGTATGATTGTACTCTATTGGGTCGGTCATGGTTGTGACCCTATCCTAGATTCTTAATATGAAAAATAACACTATTTTGTAATATGTTTGAAATTTAGCCCATCTAAGGCTAGATATAGGTTGTTGTCTTAGGTAACAGGAGGCGGTCCCTGGTCCTAGTTTGCTTGGATGCCTATTACGATAAGGCCTGGGGTAGGGTCTTGTCAAGTTCGTATCAGAGCCTAGATTCATGGTCAACTGGTATGTCCATAAATCCATATTGAGCAGAGTTTATTTTCAGGTCTGAAGTATGCCACACTTATAAGAAAGAGGCTGGAAGACATTTAGGAATGTTTCACTTTCTTTGTATTCTATCTTTAAGCTTGTGTTCTCAATCCTAGAATCTCCTCTAATCCTTGTTTGTTCATCTTTCATATATGCCTTATAGACCTAGAACACAAATAAATTCTTCCATCCCATCTAGGGATAATTCTAAAGGGGTACATTCTATGTCTGGAGTACGTCATCGATCTCATGGTCCTATTTCTAATGGTGCTGGAGTTTCTTCTATTCCAGCTAGTTCTCCTAGGTTTCTTAAGGCAATGTGAGGAATACTAAATTTTTTCAGTCTATCCCTGTTATTGATCAATTGGTTGCTACTCAGGCTGAGCGGGGTACGACTAGTACTTTGTTTTTTGAGGCCACAAAGATGGGTAATTTATGAAGATGGGTCCTCCAACTTTTACTAGGGTAAAAGTGGATGAGGATCCACAGGGCTTCTTGGATAATATGGAAAAGATCTTTTAGGTGATGCAGGTTACTGATGTAGAGGGGTTTAACTTTGTAGCTTATCAGCTCAAGGATGTTGCTTATTAGTGGTATGAGGAGTGGGATAAGGATAGAGGTAATATGGAAGGGGAAGGGTTGTGAGAGGCCTTTTCAAATACCTTCTTGGATTGGTTCTTTCCTCACGAGTTTAAGGAAGAAATAATAGAGGAGTTTGTGAACCTCAGGCCGAGAAGGGTGTTTGTAAAAGAGTATGCTTTGAAGTTCTATCAGCTATCAAGTTACACTTATAATTTAGTGGCTGCTTTGAGGTCAGGAATGAGGAAGTTCTCTTCTGGGTTGTGTAGAGATTTAATTCTAGATTGAAAGATTGCCTTGCTAATTAAAGATGTGGACATCTCGAGGTTGACTGTTCATATGTAGCATGTTGAGAATAAGAAGAGAAAGCAGTCAGAGTTTAGGTATAAGTAGGAAAAGAGGAGCAGTTGTTTGATTAGGGAGGTGCTCAGTATCAGGGTAGTAAGGATGGTGTCAAGCAGAAGAAAAAAAGTGGGGGAATTTGGGCTCCATTTCTGCTAGTTCTTTTTATCAGTCGGGAGATAGGTTGCCCAATCTCAGGTGAGCAGAGTTCAGTCAGTTTCTTTGTGTTTTCCCTGTCGATTCTGTTTTCATACTTATCAAGGTTATTGTGAGAAAGGAAGGGACAAGTTCTTCAAGTGTGGCTAGGTAGGCCATCTACTTAGAGATTGTCCGATTAATAAGGTTTCTATAGGGGCGAATAAGATTCCTATGTCTTTACCTTCTAGTCCTATACCTGGCGGGGTGATATCTACTTCTGTTACTACTCCTGGTCCTAGTGTTGGTCAGAAAAAGTTGTATGCTTTGGCATCCTGACAGAAATCCACGGCATTACTTGATGTCATTACTGGTATGCTATGCCCTTTCTCTTGTGACATATATTGTTTGCTTGATTTAGGGTCCACTCTTACCTATGTGACTCCATATGTGGCTGTGTCTTTTGTTTTTGATCTGAAAGTTATCTCAAATACTTTTTTTATTTCTACCCTTGTAGGTGACTCAGTTATTTCTAAGAGAGTCTATAGGGGGTTTGTGGTATCTGTTGGTGGCAAAAAGACCTTGGTGGATCTGTTTAAGATGGATATGGTAGATTTTCATATAATCCTAGGTATGGATTGGTTGCATTCTTGTTATGCATCTTTGGATTGTCGAACCCATAGTGTTATCTTTAAGTTTCCTGGTGAACCAGTTATAGAAGGGAAAGGTAGTTCCCTAGCTCCTAGAGAGAGGTTTATTTTTTATCTTGGAGCTAGGAGGTTAATCTCTATCCGGGTTAAAGATTCTAACTCAGAAGGTCATTCTTTGTCTTCAGTCCCTATGGTTAATGAGTTCCTAAAGGTCTTCTGAATGATCTTCAGGGTGTTCCCCTTGATAGGGAAATAGTGTTTGGCATTGATTTGCTTTCAGACACTTGTCCAATTTCTATTTCTCTATAAAAAATGAATTCGAATGAGTTGAGCGAACTCAAGGAGCAACTTAAGGATCTTCTGGATAAGGGGTTTATTCATCATAGTGTTTCTCTAAGGGATACATTGGTGTTGTTTGTGCGCAAGAAGGATGGTTCCCTTTGGATGTGCATTGACTATAGGCAGTTGAACAAGGTGATAATCAAGAACAAGTATCCTCTTCTACGGATAGATGACTTGTTTAACTAGTTACAGGGTGCTAAATTCTTCTCTAAGATAGATCTTCGATCTAGGTTCCATCAGCTTAAGAATAGGGAGGTGGATATCCCCAAGATGAATTATTTTACCCGATATGGGCATTTGAGTTCTTGGTGATATCATTTGGGTTGACTAATGCTACGATAACATTTATGGACCTGATGAACAGGGTGTTCAAGCAATATTTAGTTCTCTTCTTCATTGTGTTTATTGTTGACATTTTGGTTTATTCTAAGAGTGATGTGGATTACGTTGATCAGATCCGTGTAGTATTACAGACCTTAAAGGAATAACAATTGTATGCCAAGTTCTCATAGTATGAGTTCTGGCTGAATGCTATGACTTTTTTGGGTTATATTATTTCTAGTGAAGAGATCATGGTGGATTTACAGAAGGTTGCTGTGGTGAAGAGGTGGCCTAGGCCATGACTTTGGAGCTTCTTAAGTTTAGTTGAGTATTATAGGTAGTTTGTTGAAATTTTTTCTTCGATAGCTGCTTTTTTAACTTAGTTGACTTAGAAGAAGGTTACATTTTCTTTGTCGGATGCTTGTGAAGGGAGTTTTGATAAGTTGAAGAATAAGTTGACTTCAGCTCTAATCCTGACCTTGCTGAAGGCAATGGTGGGTTTGTGGTTTATTGTAATGTATCTCGGGTAGGATTTGATTGTGTTTTGATGCAACATGGGAGATAATTGCCTATGCTTCTAGGCAGTTGAAGGTACATGAGAGGAATTATCCTTCTCTTGATTTAGAGTTATTGGAGGTTGTGTTTGCTTTGAAAATATAGTGACATTATTTGTATGATGTTCACATGGATATCTTTTTTGATCATAAGAGTCTTCAGTACGTGTTCACTCAAAAAGAGTTTAATCTATGGCAGAAAAGGTGGCTTGAGCTTCTCAAGGATTATGATATGAGTTTTCACTACCACCAAGGTAAGGCTAATGTAGTTGCTAATGCTTTTAGCAGGATATCCATGGGGAGATTGGCTCTCGTGGAGAAAGGAAAGAGTGACTTAGTGAAGGATATGCACTTCTTGGCTAATCTTGGAGTTTATCTCTTGGACTCTAAGGATGGTAGTGTGATAGTGTAAGAAGTGGGTCGGTCATTTTTTGGTGCAGAGATTAAAGAAAAGCAAGTGCTGGATCCTGTCTTGATGAAAATCAAGGGTGATGTTGGTAGGAAAAAGATAGTGGTGTTTCAGATCAATGTCGATGGTACTTTACGGTACCAAGGAAGGTTGTGTGTTCCTGATCTAGATGGGCTATGTCAAAGGGTTTGGCTAAGCCGCATAAGTCATGTCATATTGTTTACGACACAACCCTCTTGGACTCATGTACTCAACCTTGGGAAGCTATATGGGGTACCTATTTTGATTATCTCTAATCGTGGTACGCAGTTTATGTCTAATTTCTGGCAGTCTTTTCAGAAAGGATTGGGGACTAAGGTTAGTCTGAGTACTGGTATTCATCCACAGTCGGATAGGCAAGCGGAGAACTCTTCAGGCATTAGAAGATATGCTTTGGGCCTTTGTGATAGACTATGGTGGCAATTGGGTTGAGCATTTACCTTTGGTGGAGTTTTCTTACAACAATAGCTATCATTCGAGTATTAGTATTGCTCCTTTTAAGGCATTGTATGGTAGGAGGTGTAGATATCCTATTGGGTGTTTTGAGCTTGGAGAAGCACACATGTTTGATCGAAATTTGGTTTATCAGGTAATGGAGATGGTCAACTTGATTCGGGATAGGCTTAAAGCTGCCTAAAGTCGCCAAAAGTCTTATGTGGATATTAGGCGTAGAGACTTGGAGTCTGAGGTCGGGGATAATTTATTCCTTTATGGTGTCTCCCATGAAGGGAGTGGTGCGATTTGGCAAAAAAGGGAAACTCAGTCCTCAGTTTATTGGTCCTTATATGATTTTGCAAATAGTTAGCAATATTGCTTATGATTTGGAGTTAACATCTATCTTAAGTTTAGTTCATCCGGTCTTTCATGTTTCTATGTTGAGGAAATGTCTTGGTGATCCTTTTTCAGTTGTTCCATTGGAAGGATTGGGTATTTTGGATTTTCTGTCTTATGAAGAGGTCCCGATTAAGATATTAGATAGGCATGTTATTCGGTTGTGAACAAATGATGTGGCTTCGGTTAAGCTTTTATGGAAAAATTGTAAGGTGGAAGAAGCTACTTGGGAAGCGGGAGGACATGAAGTCAAAGTTCCACATTTATTTTCTGCTCCTGGGATTCATGCGGAAGGTATGTGTCTTGAACACATCTTTATTTTTGGCGTTTGTTAAAGGAAAGATTAACATCTTTGCCTCTCTATTTTCAAACTTTGTTAAAGGGATGTTTCATAATGGAAATGACTCTGTATTTGGTTACCCATACCTTGTCCATCATTTGGGGACGAATGTTCCTAGTGGGGGAAACTGAAACATCCTGTGTTTGACCCTTTGAAAATTTCCTAGAAATCCATTCTGTGGACCCAATCCGACTCATAGGTACGAGCCGTATATTGGGGTACAAGTGTTATGGTCCTATATTATGTTGACCAATGTTAGTTGGTGGGATAGTTTTGCTCACTAGAATGGGTATGATTTATAGGTGTGAGTCATAAGGGATTAGTATGAGTCGTATCAGGGACTTGTATGGTGGGCAGTGTTTGATTCTCCTGGTATTTTATTCAGCTAGGGATATAGGTTATGGATATGTATCATATGTTGTGGTTACGACTTAGTTGGATGAGTCATATACTGGATAGTGTTTGATCCAAGTACGAGTGGTAGATACTGATCGTATAGGAGGGTGTGACTCGTATGGGGTCGTATCCCTGTGACAAGTTTTTAAGGGATTTAAGTGGGGGTATTTTGGATATTTTCCTACTTACCCTAATTAGGACCCACAACTTGTAATACACTTAAGAGGTTATTTACCCTATTGTTTTATTCATTAACACTTAGAAACTATTCCAAAAGATCTCATAATTCTCTGAAGAGCTTTTGGGGATAGAAGGCTACCGTTTCATCTTACAGATAGCTTTGGATCTTATCTTGTTTTACTATTTCATGATTATGGTTTTCAACTATTATTTGGGCGTTTTCATATTGAATTCTTGGTTATTGATTCCAATCGTTTTAATTATGCTTTTATATGCATTAATGGTTGTTTTGGACAATTGGATTGCATGGGAATAGTTTAATGGTCTTTGGAATTGGTTTTGGTTATATTATGCCCCTAAGGGATTTGATAAAATGCTTATAAAGATATGTTCATGGCATCGACTTTTTTTAATAGAGCTATTGCATGTTTTAAACCGGACAAAGGATTTATGCATGGTTTAAATGGTTTGAAATGGCTAAAGTTTAAATGTTTATGCTTGTGTAGAACATGTAAGTCTCCAACTGTATTTAATATGGTATATGGAAGGGCACCTAAGGCCCTCTTAACCTAAATGGTTTGGCTATAGATATTATTTGCAAGTAAGGGGTGGTATGACGATACCACTAATATTGGCCTTTGTTAATAAATGGTAAATGGATTGCTTGGACATAGTTTTAATTGGGCAGTAAATGGCAAGGTATGTAGCTAAGCCATGGAATGTAGTAGTCCTGGGGGGCCCAAAATCGGAAACTCATATTTGCAGATATGAGGGGTCTTAATGACCATATGCGTGTGTCACATTTTATATTGGGGGATGTACTAGTCATCCCATGGGATATTCCCTGGTCGTGCGGCTACATGTACTGGTGCCCTTTCATCAGGGGGAGCTGAACCCATATGGCCTGTGGATGGTTAGGACGAAAAAGCTGCACAACCTAGGTAAATTATTTAAGTGCATGGTAGACTCGGTTCGCTTTCCCGACACTTATATATGTATGGTTGTATGCATTATAGATGGTTTTACTTGGTTTTATAACTGGCATTATTTTATCATTATCCTGAGATTCATGGTAGTGGACACTCGCTAACCCCGTCTATTGGCGGCTGTATACCCATGCTATGCAGGAACCGGCCATTCTACTCCTCCCTTTTGCCACGTGGATTCGGTATCATCATTTGGACTGAAGTGGTTAGCTTCCATCTTTTCGGAAGACACCATTTCATGTTATGGATTTCTTTAGACAATTCACTTTTATTTTTGATATTAGTTTTGGCCATAGCTAGGGGTATGTCCCTACCAAATTTGTTTACTCTTTTGGATAGAGGATTTGTGGTACTTCTGGGGGTTGGTATGGATGGGATCAGTAGAGGTGTTAGCCTTAGCATTGGTATTGGCATTGAGGCTGGCATCATCAGACACGATTTCTCACTATTTCATCATATTACATTTTGGGATTGATTTTCATATTATGTTTTTGTATTCCCTTTAGTTTATGGTAAATGATTTGGTTTGGTATGGTTGGGCGGTTGGTGCGGTACGGTTGACTCGATTGGGTTGGTCACGGTTGTGACCCTATCCTAGATTCGTAGTGGGAACAATAACGCTATCTTGTTATATGTTTGAAATTCAGTCCATCTAAGGATGGATATAGGTTATTGTGTTGGGTAACAAAGGGCGATTCCCTGTCTTGGTTGGACTTGGGATGCCCATTATGATAAGGCCTGGGGTTGGGCCGTGTCACATACTTGGTCTAATAACACCCTTACCCAAAAAATCTTGAACATGAGTATTTAGCTCCTTAAGATTGGCAAGAACCATAGCAAAGGTGCTATTGAAATAGGTTGGGTGTGTAGCTTAAGATCAATAACAAACTTAACATTACACTTAGAGGAAGACTAGGTGGATAGGCAGGAAAAACATCAGGAAACTTATAAACTATAGGAACAAAGTCAAGGGATGGACTATCCATACTAACATCACAAATATAAGTGAGATAAGACTCACAACCCCTCGTAATAAGTCTCCTAGCCTGAATATATGATGTAATCCCAACCGGCTTGCGACTACTAGCTTCCTAACACACAACCGGGGGTATATCGAGCATGGGTAAGATAACGGTCTTGGCAAAACAATCCAAGACTGCATGATAATAGGATAACTAGTTCACGCCCTGAATCACATCAAAATCACCAGATCTAACACAATAAGATCAGCCTGAGTATTAAACTCTCAAAAAGTCACAACACATGATCTATAATTCTGATCCACTATAATATAATCACCTACATGAGTAGATACACATAGCGACACAAATCAAGATTCTCAAGATAGCTGTAACTGTGGGGCACAATAAGTAGACACATAAGAATAAGTGGATCCAAAATCAAATAAAGCAAAATTCGACTAATGGCACACAAAGATAGTACCTATGATGACAACATCCAAAGACTCAGCCTCGAGTCTATCAGGTATGTCATAGAACCTACCATGCCTGCCACCTGTTCTACTTGCCTAAGAACCTTTATGAGCACCCCCAGAACCACTTCGACGACCAAGCGCACCACCTCTAATTGGGGATGAAACTTCTTGAATTGATGGAACTCTCTGAGTTGAAGGAACCACCACTCTATGACTGGGGCACTCTCTCGAGAAATGGCCAAAGACCCTATAACTATACCATGCCATAGGCACTGTAATAAAACCAAAAGATCTGGCAAACCACTTTGGCTAAGATGATCACTGTAACTAGACTAACCTCCATAGGGGATCTAAAGTATGACATGAATGGTCCTACTAGACTGACTCTAATACTAATAAGACAAATTAGAGGGTATCGATTGTTAGAACTACTGCCTCTGGATTGTTAGCCAATACAACTTCCACAGAAACCACCCTGATATCGCAACCTCTTATTGCACCCCTTTTGGTCTCACAATACATCTACTTCATAACCACAACATGATTAGAATCTTTAGCAAAATATTTACCCATACAATAAAACTTTGTGTAGACATGCAGAGAGGGAGTCTCAATCCTCGAATAATGCACCAAACACTCTCATACTTAGTACTCAGAATAGATGTATCATGACTAGACAACTTATAAGATCAATTCTCATACCCCACAAGAGTCACAGAGCCTTGATCAAACATTGAGAACTAATCTTTTAGACAATCCCTAAGATCACGAGGCATATACTTCTCCAAGAAGATCTCGGAAAACTGAGTCCATGATAATAGGAGAGATCCTATTGACCTAGAATTAAGATGATCTCTCTACCAATCTCAAGTTGCCAAGTACAACTGAAAAGTTTTGTAGTTCATACCACGAGTCTTAACTAGGCCTAAATTACGGCGCCTATCCTCATTAATAATCAAGAACTCATAAGAATCCTCACTTGATGCACCATAAAACCTAGTGGAGCCAATCTCAAGAATCTACACAACATCTTTTGATCCTCATTAGAAATAGTAGGCTGGGAAACCACCGATTAAGTAACCACCAGCATTGGAGGGACCTCAACTCTGGGAGCTACAGCTACAGGTTGTGTCCCTGCCGTAATACCACTCTAATCTACAGACTGTGCACCACCAACTAATCCTAAGAGGTGAACTAATATATTCCTAAGACTAATAAAGAAATAAACCCCGATAGAACCTGTGCTGATCCTTAGTTCATCACTAGTTTGGGAGGAAGAATCTATGGCTCAGAAGCAGAAATAGGGTCTATGAGGGCCCCCCATCTTGGTCCCTAGCTGGGGATACATTTCTAGGCTGTCCACGACCTCTAGTGTCTAGAAAAGAGCCACTATAAAAAACATAAGTACTATAATAGTTAATATATATAAGTCTTGAATATTGAAAGACTAGATATAAATAATAGAAAGAGAAAGGCAACTCTGACTCTAATATCTCACCCTATCTTCGAACTCACCTCAGCACGATCATCACTTCAGTGGAAACGGTTAACACTAGTACTTAGATTTACACAAAAAGGTACTAAAGTGTAGTATAAGTACCAAAACCATAGGTACTCAGTAGGCACCATCGATTGACTGGGCTAAATCATGATACAAGTACAATAAAAATGCGAGATAAATAAGCTAACTCAAGGTAAAAAGGAAAACCTAGAAACAAGATTCAACACTGTAAACAAATAGACAGAATAAATATAATATTTAAGAAAGCATAAATAATACTATGAAGCTGCCTCCCATAATCTAGTAAATGTGGAAAATTAAATAACCCAATTATCAAGAAATAACTATGAATCCATCCATACCACATCATATCATAAATAAACTCTCAATGTTGAACTTGAATCTAAACTAAATATCATCATCAATTGTGGGACATGAATTAGAATTTATATCACCAATTTCCATACTTGAACCAAAACACAATATCAGCAAACCACTAGACATATCTTGGAATTAGCACTAATTCCTAAGTACCAAACTAGCATATGTATCATGAATCTAGTTTCTTCATCTCTAATTATGCAATTCAAAGATAAAACCACACCCAATACTTATAAGGAGCTAATAACATTTGCTGCCTATGGTGGATTAAGGTACCCACATCTAATCCTCGAAATCCATTCTAAGGCAAATTATATCCTAAACTAGGCTAAGGTATCTTAATTTTTTTCTAGATGTTAAACAAGACACTTTTAGCCCCATGACAGTAATTCTACCTAAAACATGAGCAACTAAGTCAATTATTCCTAAATTACAATTACTTAGTAGGCTTAAATGATCCAAATAATACTATTTATTTCAGTAAAACCTAATTCCCAGCCCATATCTAACATAATAAACTTACTATGAATTAGCTCAATCTATAAGAAAGGTAAACCTAACCTACTTGGACACCAGGACAAAGCCTGAAGAATCTTCTAAATAATTGATTTCCTTTTTCGAGAAGCTTCCACAAGATGCCATGTTATAAAAATCATAATCTACTCATCAAAAAAAGAAAATGATACAATATTGCACTTTTGTGCTTCAAGATTATTTAGGGAATAACACTTCTTAAACCAATAATATATCCCTCTGTGCTCAAGGGATATTCAATCTTAAGATTAGGTAAATTTTGAGCTTAAATGGTGCTACAGTTAGCCCATAAATATTCTAGGTGTTTTGGGGATATTTAGAGAAATTAACCATAAAATTTCTAAGAACTTACCAAGAATTGAGAGAATAAATAAGTTGTTCTAGCTTACAAACACTCCAAAATCAACCACTAATGTTTCTCCTAAGTTTTCACATATTTTAGGGTTTTTCACTCTATAAATTATGTGAAATAAGGGTGAAAATAGGATAATTAGGGTATTTAATAGAGCCAGATGTCGCTTAAGAGTAAACTAGGCCGCTTAAGTTGCTAAGTACCGCTTTAGTGGCATTGGCTGCCTGCACATATACCATTTAAGTGGTCTCCTTGCTGCTTAAGCAGCAATTGCCTAAGAGTTTAGGGCTCTACTTAAGCGGACCTCAGCTGGGCCAGTTGGATGCTTAAGCGCTCAGCTGGTCGCTTTAGCAGATCTTTGCTTATGAGACCCAAATGGTTGCTTAAGAGGGTGCACCAACAGTGCACCCATAGGAGACTTGGAATATTTTTCTGAGTCTCTATAGACCTTTTAGGATTTGTTTGGAATCCATTATATGAAAACAAAATACGCTACCCTACCAAATTCAAAAATTTAGACTCAATGGCACTGTTAAAATTTTCATCCATGGCCATTTAAACAAAAATAGGTACCACACCCACATGCCATTTTTCTTAACTTCTAGCTAATAACCCAAAATAAGTCTGGAATCCTCGAGACCTAAACGAAGGATCAACCAAGACTAAAATCAATGTTCCAAAGCTATTGGAATTGCCAAAATTGGCATACGATGTTAATTAACTGATGTTTTTTCCCAGTAGCTAATTTTAACCAGTGAATACTTCAAAATAGAGAATTAGCTCTAAAAACCAAACTAACTGTCCGATAACTGAACTGTCAACTCCAAAAAGTCATAATTGATTTAGGGTAACTATATGTAAGCTCTAAATGGTGAAATGAGTGAAAATGTAGAAAATGACTTGGAGGATCATTACAAAATCAGTTAAGTCTTCTTCAAGAAGATCCACAAATGCCTTGATCTCTTCCAAAGTGACATAAAAATTATCAATCCATGTACTATTTCTATTCATAAAGGGGATATTGTCAAAAAATTTAGTCCCAAAAATATCCTTAAACGAATAATATCTGATAATGAAATATTTCCCGAGCACTAAAGTTTCATAGTCACCACTATCCGTAAACATTCAAAGATTAGCATAAAATATTCGAACGAGGTCTTCATAAACCTCTATTCTATAAAGTTTAAATAGTATCCCAATATCTTGAGCCTTGAGAAAATTACTTGTCAAATAATGGATGTCCTTAAGTTGTTCTAGATTGATTATGTTACTGGTAACTAGTGAGTATTTCTTGAGAGCAGAGTATCTATTTTTATATTCTACACACCACAATAGGATCATATCAATTGGATAAAAATTTGAGGAGTCACAAAATTTTATCTTCTTTGGAGAAAGTTTTTTGAGGGATGGAGCTTTTGAGGGTTTTGGAGTGGTGCTATGGGATTATTATCCAGATAACTCAGAGAGAACGTTGACTACATCTACAGAGGTGAAGAAATTTTATAGAAGGCAAGTGGAATGCTTTAATGTGGAAGCCAATTAAAGAATTTTTTTTTTAGGCAAAGAGAGGTATTTGATGATGAGTAAGATGAGGATGAAGGTATTTTATATTGTGGAGAGAAGGCGATGAAAGGTTGGATAAGGAATAAGATAGAAGGTGACTGGTTTTATGAGGAAAGAAACCTGACACATACACTAACACAAATTCAGGTAATAATGATAAAGATTTGAAAAACAAAAGATCTTTAGTCAGTAAAATCTTTTAAACACACTTTCCCAAACTGACTTTTAAAGAAATAAAATTTTCCTTCTCTAATAAGGGTTTTGTAATAATATCATCTAACAGATTTTCAATCTCCACAAAATCCAAAATAAAATCACAATTTTCAACATGATAACAGATAAAATAATGTGTTATGTCTATATGCTTAGCTTTAGAATCATCACAATATATTTCGTAATACCAATTGCACTCATACTATCACATAAGATAAGAGCATATTCATAATATAAATCAAAATCAAGTAATTAATGCATAATCCATAATAACTACGTCTTGCAACTTCTAATTGCCAAATATTTTGATTTGGTAGTTAAAAGAGCTATTGAGGCTGTTTCTTACTGTACTAAGAGACAAGATAGTTTCCAATAACTTGGTATGTATTGATGTTACTCTTCCAATTCTTTTTATCATTTTTATAATCTGTATTGGAGTATCAAATTAAATAAAAATTGTTAGAGCATGGATACTAGAGACCCAAGTCTTAAGTCCAATAAGGTAACAAATAATTCTTTTCACTGCAGTCAAATGTGATTCCTTTGGATTTTATTAAAATCTTTCACATTTACACACACTGAACATGATATCAGGTTGACTTGAAATTAAATAAAAATACGATCAAATCATACCTCTGCAAATTTTTTCATCTACATCTTTAATTGTGACATCTTTATTGAGACACATGGAAGGTCTCAAAGGGGTGCCAAACACCTTCCCTTTTTCCATAAAAATATTATTTGTCATATCCTTTGTATATTTCATCTAAATGATAAAGGTCCCTTTCTAGATTTGTTTGATTTGAAGCCCAAGAAAAAAGGTTAATTCTCCCATGAGGCGCATCTTAAATTCACCTTACAATAGGAACATATGTTTCATCAGAATCAATATATTTTTGTTGGGATCAACCTTGAGCTACTAGTCTATCCTTATTTCTGATAACTTTTCCATCTTTGTTGTTCTTATTTCAAAATACACATTTGGTTCTGATAACCAAATAATTTTTTGGTCGCTCTACTAATTTACATATTTGATATTTTTTAAAATTGGTCAAGTTTTTCTCTTATAATGTTTAGCCAAGATTCATTAGTTATGTTCATTAATGTGCTTTGGTTCTATTTAAAATAGAGGCTTTCTTTCGAAGAGAGGCTCTTGTCTGCATTTTTTCATTTGAATCCCCTAGGATGAACTTGTTTGGAAAACTTGCATTAATGTCTCCATTCTTTAGGAACCATTTTTTTATTTTTTAGAAGTCAACTCATTTGCTTAAATAATTAACTAAAGAGAAGGGGTTTCAGAGATAGCGACCTCTGTATTTTGGAATGAGATTTCATGTTTTTTTGGAAGTGTATGTATGTTTATCATTAACAATCCACACATTTGGAGTAAATTCATCAAATTACATATGCACATACTCTTCAACAATTAGAGTCTTTTTATTAGATACATAAAAATATTGACTAAAGAGAGATTAATTAAGAAATATACCTTTATCATTGTATGGGTCAAACTCACAAAGATTATCCTACTATTGTCGTTGTAATGACCAGATTTTTTGTTATTTATTGTGAATTATTTATTTCTATGTGATTTGACCAATTTTACCCCTCTTTGTAGCTGTATTATGGTATTTTGGGTGTGGGGATGATTGGTATAATTTCTAGTGTATTTTAGTGTGATTTGTGCTAGATTATAATTTTTGGTGGTTATAAATGCTAAGTAGTTAGTTGACTTTGGTCAACATTTATTTATATGTGCATTAGATGGAAAATTGAATATGCCAACACATCCAGAAAGTTGATTTTAGGTTGGTAACGGGGTTGGTGTAGTTTTATGGATCTTATATCTCATTTCGACCCTTAGTTAAAAAAATTATGAAATTGGATTTCGGGGGTCAACTTTGTGAAAACAATACTTTTTTGAAAAATTTAATATCTCCATTGAGTCCAAAGCATTGAATTTGATAAGGTAGAAAAGTTCGTTTTCATTCTTGGGATTAAAGATGAATCCCAAGGGGTTCACAGAGACTTGAAATTTTCTAAGTCTCCAGTTGGTGCACCACTCATCTAGTGCACTGCTTATGCGACTCTTTGGTAGCTTAAGCAACTTGGGATTGACAACCAAACTATGAGTTAAGCGACCCTAGGCTCGCTTAAGTGATAGCTAGGTAGCTTACGAGACAATTACGTGTTACCTGGTCGCTTAAGCACCTGGTGATCTCTTAAGCGATACCTCAAAAGATTATATCCCCAATTTTACAATGTTTCACCATTTTTGAGACTTGGAGCTTGGGGTTTTGAGTTTTTTGTGCAATTTGTTCCTTTATTAGCTTTGATAAGCTCCAAAAGTCCTATTTCAATTTTTTTTTCAATTCTTGTAATTTAAATCTTTTTAAAACTTGAATTTAAAAGTGTAATTTGGGAATTTTGGCCTTGAAGGCCTTAATTAGCAATTTCTCGATTTAAAACCACCAATTCATAAAAATATAGGCCCTGCACGAGCATAACACAGTAAAATAATCATTTTCATGATTGGTTCCCACATCCATAACATGATTTTAGATCCATATTTACTCTCAACCAAGTTTGAAGAAAGTTAAGTAATAACCTACCTCGATTTCTGAAAACTGATCCAAAAAGCCTCTACCATGGAGCATTTTATTCATGAACAGACTTGGAATAAACTAAAATATATAAATACGAAATATATCATTAAAAGGAAGTCAACAATACTCATATTACCCATTTCTAGGTCTGGGACAAAATGGACTCCTTAAATGGATCTTCAAAAAAGAATAGTAAAATAAGAATTTTTAGTCCAAAAATATATTACTCATGATTAAGGGAACTCATTCAAGAAAACCCTAGTGAAAACAAGCTGGAATTAGGGATAAAATCAAGAAATTGCTAATTTATGCTTTCTGGGTCAAAATCCCCAAATTCAACTTTTGAATTGAAGTTTATAAAGGATTTAAATGACGAGTATAGAAAAGTAATTGAAATAGGAGTTTTGGAGCTTACCCAAGCTAAAAAAGAAATAAATTACCCAAAAATTCAAAACCTGAAAATCTATGTCTTAAAAATGGTGAAAAGTTGCATAAATAAGGGATATAATCCACCTAGGTATTTCTTAAACGATCATCGGGTCGCTTAACCAACTAGGCGTCGCTTACACGATGCCCGCCTTAATGTGTAAGTGACCAGGTTGTCGCTTAAGTGTCATTCACTTAATCAATCCTGGTATTACTTAGGAGACACTTTGGCTTTTAAGTTACTATCGCTGAAGTAGTACATCATCTAACTGGTGCACCACCTGGATACTTGGAGAATTCCAAGTTTTTACGGGCCCCTCGAGATTCATCATAATTCTAGAACGCAAACAAACTATGCTACCCTACCAAATTTGACGCTCTGAACTCAATGGCGATATTAGATTTTTAAAAAAGTTTTTTTCACAAAGTTGACCCCCAAATTCCAATTTCATAACTTTTTGAACAGACGGTTGAAATATTTTTTAAAAGCCACAAAATAACACCAACCATGCTACCAACCTAAAATCGACGTTCTGAATCTGCTGAAGTAGTTTGTTTTGACATCCAATGCACAAATCAATAAATGTCGACCAAAGTCAACTACTAAACCTTTATAACAACCAAAAACCATGATCTTGCACAAATCACATCAAAATGCATTGGGAACCATGCCAATCATCCCCACACCCCAAAAATACCATAATATGCCACCATAGGGAGGGAAAACTGGTCAAATCACATTAAAATAAATAATTCACAATAAATCATAAAAAAATAGGTCATTAAATAATCCAGCACTAAGAATATAGTTCGTCCACTAACTAAAGGCAAGGAAAATATCCAAATCAGTAAACAACAGGGGATAAGTACCACGCATATCAAACTCAACTTCCAAAGTAAACTAATCTATAGGTCGATGCCTCCACCGAACCATAACCACTGGAATATCTTTAGGATGCAACTATCTCAATGTAATACCCCACAAAGTTCTCTTCTAGTCTGAGCCTTAGAGCGTATCCAGCAAAGCAAAAAATCTGAGTTTAGAAGTTTCAAAAGTATCTTCCCAAGTATTAAAAACATTGAATCATGTGTAATTTCCCTAATTTTTACTTTTAGTCATGTATAGCATTGAACAAGATTTCTGTCGATACCAATTTCATCAAAATCTGACATCGGACGAAGAAGTTATGGCTGTTTTACTGCACGTTGTCAGAATCGCAAGTCTGACAGTTGATCTGACGGACCGCCAGGTCCTTGGTGGGCCATCAAGTGTCACATAAGACCAAGGCAATGGCTTCCTTTTTTATTCATCATGTGACGGCCAAAGTGGTGGACCGTCAGAAAGTTGACAGACCGTCAAGGGGCCCATCAGACCGAAGTAGAATGTTCCATTCCTGGATCCCGAGTGACGGACGACATGGTGGACCATCAGTCCCTCTGAAAGGCCGTCAGGTCAACCTTCAGAGACCCTGATCGAAATTTTCTAGATAAATTTTAAAGAGGCATTTTGGTCTTTTCCACATCCCCCCCAGCTCTATAAATATGGGCCAAGGGCCTTCAACTTCATTTTTCTCTCTTCCTCCCAAAAATTAGGGTTTCCGAAATCAAAATACTCTCTTCTCCTTTCATAAAATTCAAGAGAGATCAAGAAGGATCTAGAGAAATCAAGAACTCCTTTCAAGAGCCTTCAAGAACAGAAATTCCCAGGTATGTAGATGTTGATTCTTGGGTCCCTTTCATCCAAGAAGCTCAAGTACCCTTTTTTTTTAACTTAAGGATTTTATGTTTTGTGATATTCCATGATTTGTATGAGTTGAAGTTGATGTTACATGTGTTGTTGAGTTTGGATTCATGATTATTTGCAAGATTTATGGTCTTTGACCCTAGTATGTGGAATTTATGTGATGTTGTGATGAGCCCTTTTGAAGTTGGTGTCTATGTGAGGTGTTCATGACATGAGGGTGTAGAGATGGTTGAATAAGCAGAATATGCACCCCATAGGTTAGATGAAAGGATAAGGTGAAGCATAGAGGGGCATTGTAGTATGTTATAGGGAAAACCCAAAGTTGTGGTCTAGTCCATGACACCTAGTGTTTGATAAAATGCCTTAGTGAGCGGAATGAGCCATAATAATAATATGAAATCTCCGAGCAGGTGTAGAATCGGACATGTCTAGTGGTTGTCGAAAGACCGTAGTGAGTAAGTTGAGACAAAATAGCAGTAAATCTCCCAAGTGAGTGCTCTTTGATTTATTTTAAGTTTTGATACATGCAAAGTGGTTAGCAAAAGAGTAATGACATGATAATGTGAAGTTTTCCCAAAATCTCATGATTTCTAGATATATGTCGAGACCGATACAGGTGTGAATTACTTGATGCAATACTTCGTTGAATGGGGTATAATTTAATAGCATGTCTTCCTTAAGGTAGTTTGTGATGATGAATAGATATTGATGACCCCCACTAAATTTTGGAAGCGATCCTTTGGTAATCATGATGGTGAATAAAGGTTTATATTTCCTAAATAATAGATGTGATGCCATAAGGTTTGTGAGGGGGAAAGTATGTTATGATTCTGAAATGCTTAGAGTGACCCCTTTGTAGTTTTGATGATGAGTATACATTTTGTGAATCCCTGGAGGCTTGAGGTGATGTTCTAATGATTGTGAAATTGAATATATGGCATGATTTCTGAGTTTCTTATGAATATGCCTGAATGATGGTAATGATGCATGAATGCTTGTGATTCTTGAATGAATGATGATGCTTTACTTCTATGTTATCGAGTCCTAGGGGTATTTATACCTGAAAATATAGCTGTTGTTTAGAGCCAATTTCATTTTCTTGATAATTACAACCGAGCCATGATTTTCTAAACTCAGTGAACTATAGAACTCTGTATCCTCAGACAAGTGCGAAGCTTAATAAAGCTCAGTAATCTAAGTTATCTCTGTACCTCTAGTAATCTACCTCAGAACTGTACTCAGCCCACTCCTAATGGAACTCAAGTGATTCAATTCTAATCTCAGAAATGATTTGAATAATCTAATGAAGCTATGTATCGTCAGTCAGATATCGTGATTTGATATTGTTTCTGTTAAACACGGAACCAAGTGATCTCAGCGTATTTCAGACAGATTATTTGAGAAACATGATCATTTTAATAGATTCAGCTTTATTGTGTTTATTCTAAGGATTCAATGAGAGTCTTTTAGTTGGGAGTAGAAACTAGCATCGAGCGAGGGAAGGGATGGCGATTCCTCCCATCAGAGAGAGGGTCATCCCATCAGAGAAAAGCTTGACCCGAGAGTGATTCTTTACCCGTGGCACTGTATTGATGCGCTTCCAACTGGGGTTATAGGTTGGACCCCACCTGTGGTAGGTCGAGGCATGTCGGTTAAGTGACTAATTCCCACATTTTTAGTTTCATTATCAATCTTGAGAAGTCAAGATCGTATGGTACAGTCGTCTATCTCAGTAAAGAACTCAGATAGTTCCATTGCTTCATGGACTGTCCCGTCAGATAAGCTTGGCCTCATATATATATGCTTACTATCATATTTAAAGATCTCCCATCAAAGAGGATTGATCTCAGTCTTAGATCATGTTTAATATTCTTATTATCATATTTAAAGATTTCCTGTAAGATAGGCTTGGTATCCTTCTCAGAATTTGTTGAGTATTTTTGTTGTCGGATTCGGATATAATCGTATTTTCTTATCATTGATAAAGCTTCCGAAGTTATCTGTTAGAAATGTTGAATCTCTAATTCTGTCGGTTGACAACGGTAAGATCAGAACTCAGTCTTTGATATAAGTATACTCAGATCCTCAGTTATCAGTAGCTGATGAGTCAGTGGTTCAGTATCTCAGTGATAGTAGTGAGTTTAGCTCGCAGTAAAGCGGTATCCAAGGTCAAGTCTCTAGAGTTGTGATGATTAAGAGTATGATTTATGCATTCTTGTATGTGTGCTTGTTTTCGTGCGGTATTCTCATGATCATTTAGGTTATACATATTTTGCATGCATGAGACCTTGCATTTATCCTTACCCCGTCTACATACTCGGTATATTTTGTGGTGACGCATTTGCACTATGGTGTCTTATTTGACACCATAGGTTTAGAGGCACAGGACCCAGAGTATCATCAACAGATCAGTCCCAGTCAGTAGCAGTAGCAGTGAGTACTCTTCTTTTGAGGATGAGTTTCAGTTTTCTATTATTGTAATCAAAATTTTATTTACTTTCCGTTGACGAAGTTAGTTGGGGACATATCCCATCAACTCCATAGTTTAGTCAGATTAGAGGTTTTTCAGACGGATGTATTGTATAGTATTCAGATTTTATATTTTGAATATTTATAGATATGTTGAACCTTATGGCCAGTTTCTGTGTTTATTCCAGATATTATGCAGTGTACAAGTACAGATACCAGTAAAGGTTAGCTTGTGGTCCTTCGGGGTCACGATCACCGTGTGACATCTCGGGATGGGATCTTGGGGCGTTACACTCACATCCGTAGCTATTATGGAGACAGGTTCCTCAATGAAAGACAACCTCTCATCTAACTACACTGAATCCCAATGAATGATATAAGACTCATTCAAAATGTAATGTTGAATTATGAAAACATAAAAAACTATATGAACAACTGATAAGTCTGGGTACAAGCCATATCCCCAACATTCTGAATAGTCTCAAAAGGTCCAATATACCTGGGCCTAAGCTTGCCCCTCTTCCCAAACCTGATCACGCCCTTTATGGGTGATACATAAAGGACGACTCGATGACCAACACTAAATATCAAGGAAAGAAGTCTACAATCTACAAAACACATCTGCCTACTCTAAGTCTCTCGAAGTCTATCTTGAATGACTCAAACTCTATCAAAAAATTCATGAAGTAAGTTTGTACCTAAAGGTATAATCTCTGAAACCTCAAACCAACCAACTGCATAGTGATAACGCCTACCATACAAAGCTTTGAAAGGAGCCATCTTAATACTGGAATGTTAGCTTTTATTATACGTAAAGTCTAACCAAGTCATATGTTTCTCCCATAGACCACCAAAGTCCATGACACAAGTAAAGAGCATATCCTCTGAAACTTGAATAGTCCGTCTGACCATCGGTCTAGGGGTGAAAAGCTATACTAAGATCAACCCAGGTACCAAACTCCTCATAAAAAGTTATCCAAATGTAATATGTGAACACTAAACCTTGATCTGAGATGATAGACACTAGCACACCATGAAGACAAACTATCTCACGAATATAGATAGGGGCCAACCTTTCACACCAAAAGAAACCTGAACCAAAATAAAGTGAGCAAATTTGGTCAATCAATCCACGATGACACAAACATTGTTAAAGCCTTGAGAAGTGTAAGGAAACCTAGTCACAAAGTCTATCCATTCCTATTTCAACTCGGGAATGGGTAACCTCTGATGCAAACCACCAGGTATCAAAGGCTCGACATTCATTTACTGGCAAAAAAGGGAATGAGCTACAAAATTTGCAACATCCTCGTCATACCACCCATTAGTGATGTTGTCTCAGATCATGATATATCTTAGTCACTCCTAAATGGATGGAATACCTAGAAAAATGAGCCTTCTCCAAAATCAATCTAATCAAATAATCAAATCTCGGCACCCAAATTTGACCTCTAATCCTTAAAATACCATCTAGATCAAGTGATGATTCCTTAGCCTCTACACTCAACACCTTATTCTGAATCACTCTCAATCCACGATCATCAAACTAATGATCCCAGATTTGCTCCATTAAGGAAAACCTAGCCTCCATAAAATCAAAAACACACCTCAATGACAAAATATCAAGTCTAACCATCTGGTTATCCAGAGACTAAACCTCTAAGCCTAAAGTTTGCCCCTGGGTCAAAAGATACACCAAGCTACCCATACTAGTCAAATATTGACTCAAGGTATTCAGAACCACATTAGCTTTGCTTGATGATAGAGAATAACAAAATCATAATCCTTAAGCAACTAAAGACAATGATGCTGCCTCATATAAAGATCTCGCTAGGTGATGAAATATTGAAGGCTATGATGATCTGAGAAAGTCTCACAACGGACACCATACAAGTAGTGTCTCCACAACTTCAAAGGAAAAACAATAACTACACACAACTCTAAATCATGGGTCGGGTAATTCCTCTCATGGGGTTTCAACTAATGATAAGCATAGTAATTACCTTACCCTTGTATAGAAACAAAATACCTAACCCAACACTAGAAGTATCACAGAAGATGGTAAAACCTATGCTCTTCTTAGGCAAAGTAAAGATAGGAGCTGAAGTTAGTAAATCCTAAAGATTTGACAGCTTGCCTCACAAGCATTAGACCATTGAAAGGAAATCTTCTTCTGAGTTAACTTGGTCAATGGAGCTACAATAGATAAAATAATCTTAACAAAGCATTGATAGTAACCTGGCAAACTAACCAAACTCCTATCTTAGTAGGAGAAGTAGTCCTAGACCAATCAAAAACTACTGTAATCTTGGTTAGATCAACCATAATACAATCCTTGGTCACCATATGACCCAAGAAAAAGACAGACTCAAACCAAAACTCACACTTAGAGAAATTATCATTCATTTTCTTATCCCTCAATATCTGAAGCATAATCCACAAATGCTCCTCATATTCTACTTAACTCTTGGAATAAACCAAGATATCAAATATAAATACAATGACAAAAAAGTTGAGATATTGTCGAAATGCCCAACTCATCAATTCCATGAATGTGACCGGGGCATTAGTCAACCCAAATAATATGACCAAGAACTCATAATTATTGTATTAAGTCTGGAAGTTTATCTTTGGAATATCCAATGATCTAATCCTCAACTGGTGACACTTAGTTCTTACATCAATCTTTGATAATACTAAAGCACCCTAAATCTGGTTGAACAAATCATCAATATAAGGGAGAAGGTACTTATTCTTTAAAATTACTTGTCTATCTACCGATAATTAGTACATATACGCATTGACCCGTCCTTTTTCATCACAAGCAAAACTAGATCACCCCAAGGTGATACACTAAGTCGGATAAATCCCTTATCCAATAATTTCTACAACTGATCCTTCAATTCTTTCAACTCTGTTAGTGCCATTCTATAAGGAGGAATAGAAACAATTTTAGCTCATGGATCAAAATCAATAGCAAAGTTAATATCATAACTTGGAGGCATACTAGGCAAATCTATAGAGAAAATATCCATGAACTCATGGACAGTACAAACAAAATCCTAAAAAGGAAGTAAAATAGCATTAGTATCATGAATATAACACAAATAAGACAAACATCCCCTCTTAACCAAGTGATGATCTAGAAGAAAAGCTACAACTCTCTTGGGACCCGAATGAAGTACACCCCTCCAAGATATTCTTCGCACACCCAATAAATCTAAGGTGACGGCCTTAGCATAACATTCTAGGACAACATGATAAGTAGCTTACCAATCCATACCTAAGGTAACATTAAAATCTACCATATCCTGGATAATAAGATCTATCCCAGTCTTATGCCCAATAACATTCATAACACAAGATCGACGCACATGATCCACTTTGAAAGAGACACTTACCGAGATAGAAACACATATAGGAATGTAAAGAATCTCACTAGAAGAATCAAAACCCAAAGCAAATTATGAAGACACATAGGAGAAAGTTGATCCCAAAACAAATAATACAGATTAAGATAAAAAAACAAATAGGGATGATATTTGTGATAATAGTGTTAGAAGCCTCTACTTCTAGTCAAGCGGGTATAGTATAGCATTGACCACGACCACCACCTAACTTAGTAGCCTCACGACCACTACCACAGGTACAAATACTTCTGCGAGACAGACCTCTAGTTAAACCTCTACATCTCATAATAGATATAAGAGTATCTCTAAACACATGATATAGATAGATCTTTATCAAATGGCTAACCTCATCACACACAAAGAAACCTCTGTAACCTGACTCAAAAGGATGAGGTATGACTAAGATAGAACAACCGCTCAAAGTTGTTGAAATAAAATATTACTACATGAACCTTACAAGGTTTCCTAAACTAGTCTACCATGATATCTATGAAAGTTTCTAGAATCACTACCTCAAGGAGTATGACCTTTAAACTCGCTCTAAGAGCGTACCCTCTTGGCGCTTCCTTAAAATGCTCAAAGAATACATTCAGTTTTGTTAGAATGGTCCATTATACTCTAAAAAAAATGCCCCATACACTACAATCTAAGTTGTAGGAAGCTAAAGTGCAACATCCAACCCCATCACAAACTTTTTAATCTTCTTAGACTCGGTGACAATACAGGTATAAAAATATCTAGACAAGGCATGAAAATGTGCCTCATACTCTACAATAGTCATGTAGCCCTACTCTTAGTGATAAAATACATCTCTCATTCGATCTCTCAAATAGTATGGCACAAACCTGTCAAAAATGCCTCACCAAATAAAAATACCTCAACAAACTGATCCTAAGTCATCTATAGAAAACCAAGAGCTCTACAACTAACAAGTTACCTCTAATAAACCCTGGCTACATCTCTCAACTAGTAGGCATTATAAGAAACCCCATATGACTAACCAAATCATAGTTATGAAACTTGTCATAAAAATCAACCATGAACTCACAGGCATCCTCACCTATAGCATAACTAAACCTATGAGGATGTAAATGAGTTAATCTTTTAAACCTCTTCTAATCCTTAGAATACATAACCATACTTACAATAATAGGAGGCATAGTAAATCTGGTGGGATGAGTTCCCACTTACAAAGGTAACATAGAAGAAGGTTGAATTCCTAATCTTAGAATACCATACTCTGACACTAACATAGAAGGAGGAACAACATTCAGAGTTTGTAGAGTCCCACAAGTAGATATTGGTACCTCTAGAGGGTACATACTAGGAACCAAAGAAACACCATAGAAATACTCTAGTATAGACGGGGGTCTAATACATGGAGCTAGAGGATCAACAAGTGCACTTAAAGGAGCACCCTCCAAATGAGTCAACAAGTAAATCAAAAACCCTTCCAAGACTGGGGTAGAAGAAGTCTATGGGATTGGTGTAGGCCCTATATCTACAACATTCTTAACTTGAGGCTTAGGATAAATCCCCCTAATACTACCTCTAGACGAGGCATATCTCATGCTCTTCCCCTACCTCGATCCCATCTACAGTTTATAACTCGCTTTCTAAGTTAGACTCTTTCCTGATATAATAGTTATGCATCTCTATCCTTATGGGATCTAGTCCTTACCATCTATGAAAAAAGAGTTAAATACTATTTAAAATACAAGATATGAAAGATCCACCTTATATAGAATAAAAATTATTATACTATTATTTTATGTCGATGTAGGGACTATATTATTATGAATTGGTGGTTTTGAGACATTACTTGTTATGCATGACCTTGTGGGGTATTATATGATATTTTTGGCCTTGTGTATGTATATTTGATTAAGTCTTTTCTGATGAAAAATACTAAATTAGAGTTTATGTTTTATCAATGGCATATTATCATGAATGTTACTCTATGAACATATGGAATACATTGGATTCATTAATGGTTGGATTATTGAGTAGATTTTGGCTTGCATGGTTGGTATATTGGTTATATTTGGAATTATAGTTTTGGTTTGTTGTAAGAATTACATCCTTATATCATATACATTTGTAAATACTGGTAATACTAGCTTTTTCTAGCAAAACATGTAACATCTTTCAAAAACCTCTTTGATAGAGATGACGAAGATGGGTTATAGATATTAAATTTTGATTGTCTATGAGTTTGAAACCCTCCATGGATCCTACCTAGAAGCATAACTTTATAGGTGTATATAAATGTTATGTGATAATGATCTGAGCTAGATTTTTGTGCCTTAGTATTGTTATTCTAGCTTATTTACCCCTATTTATAGTACTTCTTATGTGCTTTATATGTTAATAATGATATAATTGAGTATCGAAGTGTTCAAGCACTTTATTACAATGTTTAAGGTGTAGTTCAACCAAGTTTGTACTTAATTTTATTCTTTAGAGTTGAGTTCCTATGAGAAAACTAGTGTTACTAGCTTGAGCTAGGTGTTGTTCAAGTTGATCGCAATGGATTATAATGTGTTTAATGAGTTTCTAATGGTATGATTGTGTAATTATGTGTGGAAAAACTTTTTTATAGTGTTTAAAGTACAATTTAATCAATTCAAGAGTCAAAACTAAGTGAAATATCAAAAGGGGCAAAACTAGTATTCTTAGCTTATGTTTCTAGTTCGTCGTCTTAGATGTTTGGTTGTTTTGAGATTTAATTCATGGTGTTTAATGATATAGGATGCTTGGTGAGTTGGTTATGATGATATATAAGGATGTACAAGCTTCAAATCAAGTGGAAACAACACAAAAAGGCTTGGAATGGATCAACAAAAGAATAAGACACAATTTGATGAGAATAGGACACCTGGGATGTCAAGACTGCATCGCGGAGCGAGACAAAGAAAACTAGCTCCAAGTCATGGTAAGGGGTGATTATAAAGTGGAAAAATCCAGTATCATACCATGATAAGACTACTTCATGGAGCTTGATGCGGAAAACTAGCCCCGCGTCGTGGTGAGGTGCAAACGTCAAAAAATCTAGTCGCATTATATAAGGGACACGTTAAATCAATTGAAAATTATCTTGGACGAATTTGAAACTGGATGGGGCTGGAAAACACTTCAATTAGATTTTTTCTTCTTTTACTTTAGTTTTTCAATGGATTTTATCTGGTATTCAATTATCTTTACTACAACTATGACCATGAGTGGCTAAAAGCCCCCTTTCCAGGGTTAAGGCCAAGAACATGTTTGTTGTTGCTTTCAATTGAGTTTGTTTGAATTTCTTATCATAATAAGTTGATTTTTTATCCTTGTTATCACTATTTTAAGTATTAGTGACCCTTAGAATACATATATTGTCGACCTTGTGAGCTCGGGAGAGGGAATAGGAAGATAGAATATAGGGATGAATAAAGTAAGGTTCTTATTCTTTTATAAAATATGAAATTTGAATTAGCAACTAGGATAGGGATATACTTATAATCCTTGCTAGGTTCACATATAGGATGATATCTTAATGCATCTAAATAGATTATTACATCCCCACTTAATGATGTAGTTGTAATGTCTAGTCAGGTAGAAGGTTAGAGGTCAGGAGACAATGATCATATGATAAACTATACGAATCAACAACAGGTATGAGTAATCTAACGAATGAAGTTCGTTATCGCAGTATGATTTTTCACAGTGTCGTAACCCAGAGTTTTCATCCATTAATTGTCCAAAGTCTTTACTTTTCTGCATTATTTTAGTTTACGAACTTTCAAAACTCTTTTCGTACAGTGCACCAGTTTAATCTCAATAGTTGAAATTGAATTAGATACTTTTGATAGAAATCTCTAAGGGATCGATATTTGGCTTTATTTAAGTCCACTATATTACTTGGTAAGACCACATACACTTACGTGTGCGCTTGGGTGCAACAAGTTTTAGGTGTTTTTGCCAGGGACTTATAAATTGGCAACTATTTTTGTTTTAGTTTTACTTTTTAGATTTTTTTGGTGCTTTACTCTTGGTCTTGGGATTGATTTTGTAGGGAATAGGTTTATAGGATATTAAGCTAGAAAGGGATAGGGAATTGATTAAACCAAGCCCCAAACCCGAGCAATGCTTTCATCAATGAAAGAGAGAAGAAATCCTTCCCTCCATATCACATAATTTCCATAGGTACAAGATACTCCTGCTCTAATGGCTGAAGATCAACTAACTCAAAGGACAGTTCGTGAAGTAGCAATCCCACTTCTAATAAATTTTACCTACCCTTTTCAAAAACCGGTTACTGGAGGTAACTTTGAGCTGAAACAGAACATGGTGGAACTTTTGATCAATAGTGGATAGTTTGTGGGTCTTTAACATGAATATCCATAAGTCCACCTACAAAAACTTTTAGAGATCAGTGACATTGGCTATCTGGTCAGTGCTTATTTATGCAATGCTTTGTTTGCTTAAGCAGGCATCACATAAGTGATACAGGGTTCCCATAAGTGATAGTTGAGTCGCTGAAGCAATTGTCTCATAAGTGAATAGATGATCTCTTAAAGGATACTTGACACTCTTTAACCCTCTTCCTCACTCAATTTTCTGTTAATTCTTCCACCATTTTTACACCAAATTGAGAGCTCAAAAAGAGGATAAGTTAGGTAATCATCCACATGGGTTAAGGGAAGCTAACCTAAATAATCTTGGTTATTTCCTATTAATTTTTTGTTCAATTTTCATTCTAATTCTTGATAAAATTCTTAGAAATTAGGTCTTGAATTTCTAAACCTTGAGGATTGATTTGAGACCCAAATTTCACTTTGTTTGTGCTAAACTTTTGAGCTAACTTCCTTGTCCTTTGAGGGACCTTGTGATGGGTTTAATTTTGGATTCTATTTTTTGTCCTAACAAGCCTATTCTTGACCCAAAATGTGACCCATCCCTTAATATAGCAATATGAGTCTCATTTGACTCCTAATGACGTATAGATTAAGACTTTGATAGCATGATGGCATCTTGGGATCGTGGAGTGAAAATGAATAATTTTTGGATGATTTAGTTGTTGTAGTTTGACTTAGAGGTAGGCTTTTGTATGCTCTTCTACTTGAGGTGGTGTTTATATATGTTACATGATAGATAGGGGTATTAAGATATGAGTGTGGCTAGAACATCGTGACTTAGCCTAATTTATAAGTTTAGGGGATAGAAGGGTATTTGACCCTTAAGTTAAATTATTTATTATACTTCTGTAATCCTATTACATTCTTGATAAATAAAACTAATTCATTGCATAATTATGAGGTTATTTTGGATATGGGATGGGATTTAGACATTAGAAATATGATTAGTATAATTAGTTGTATTTGGATTTTTTAGGTTGTCTTGGAACTATAATTTAGGTGAAATTGCCTTAGTTTCACATGTTCTAGGAGGAATTTCTATCTTAGGGCAGATTATGACTTATTTATCATCTAGAAGTGGATGTGAATACCTTATCCTTGTATGAGGTATAAATTGCCTAAATATGGATTTCAGATATTAGAAGTGGTCCCTTCTGGATTATGTTAGGCCAAGATTTGTGTTTGATCTAGTAGACTTATATATACATATTAGCGTGTTAGGCATAGTTGATTCTAATGAACTTTTTGTATAATGTTTATTATATTATTCAGTAGGTTGTTATGGTGTATCCCCGTATCATGATGCTATGGTTATGCCAGATATATAGTTAGACCTAAGGGCGTGATTATGATGCTGTAGTTATTTCATATATATTATTGGTCCCAAGGCCATATTTATGATATTAGTTAGATTTTGTGAAATGTCTATCCTTTTAAAGAAAGTGTTGTAGTCTGTAGAGATATTGGCACTTGTAATTATATTGTGCGGATACTAGTGATGGAAAGCATAGATTCGGTACATTCATGATCACTTAGATAGTAAATGGTATGATTCTAATTAAAAATATGATTTTACTACTCTTTTCCAATGATGGGATTTGTTCCTACTTTTCACTTTTAAAATGGGTTTCTTCATTATGTGAATTGTACCAACTTAATGAATAACTTATGAGACTTTGTGACTAATTGTGATTATCTCAGAGATTTGACTGAGATAGATTCTGGTCCATAATTTTACTACTATTGTTTACCCCGATCGATCATTTGAGATTTCGACCCTTTATACACTCCTAGGATGATTTTGTCCCGGAGTTACCTCTGGTAATAGATTTATGGATTTACACATTTTTAGCCACGGTTTTATTCGTGCAATGATATATATATATATATACATGTATCTCTATTATTAAATGAATTATCGATTGATGATGATATTGATGATATGAGTTTCGGTTCTAGTCCAACGATTGAATGACATTTATGATATAAATTTTAGATCATGTCTGGATATTGATGATGATATTGATAATATGAGTTCTGATTCAAGTTCCATGATTAATGATGATATTAATGAGATGAGTTTATACACTAGGTTACTTTATGGCATTTAGATTAGTTGTGGTGTTACAGATTATATCTTTGCATTCATTCTTGCATATACATTACCTATCACTAGTATGCGCCTATCTCTATCAACCTTATGGGGTTTTGATAGGCATAGGCATGACCACTGCTTGTTGTATATTATGTGGAGCTTGTATCTATCAGCCTTATAGGGGGTTGCATAAGTACAAGATTGGACTGTTGATTGTTGAGAGTTTATTAGACCTTCTAATCCTATGACAGTGGTTGTTTATGAAAGGCCTAGTTAGGTATTATTTTTCTAGACTAGTCGGCTACCTTATATTATTATTGTTATCATGGATGGTTCTTGATAGGTTGATTATTAGATCAATTTTGGGATTTGATGTATGACTTTTGTCCTTTTATCTTACGATTATATTACTGTGGCTAATTATCCATTGGTGAGACATTATGGCTTAACACCCTGATATCCTGATTCATTTATTTATAGTTGCTTTATTATCATAATTATCTTATGATTATACATATGGATTAGAGACCCTGATTATATTTACACTAGTTCCTACTATGATTAGGAGTCATGGAGATGCTAATGTGATTTCTTATCTTGTATCCTTGAGTTAGCCTTGTTATGTTTATGTATCTATCTATAGTAGTTAAGTTATTACCATATATCCCTTTTTTTTACTTATTACTTTTGCATTTTCATTCCTTGGCCTTGTATACTGCTGTATATATCCTTCTTTCTCTCTTTATTCATATATTGGATAGTGATATACGATATTGTTTTAGGGTCTCATAGTATGGTTGGAATAGGGTAACTCATCCTCACTATTCTATTATCTTAATATTTTAGTTACATGGATATGAGCAGAACAATTATCCTTATGCTCTCATTAGAGTTATTGTGTAGTTTATTGAACATTTGGGTGTAGCTTACATTCCTGCATCTATGCTATTTATATTTGCATTATATTTATAGCTCAGTCGACAGTTTCTTATTGAGTACCATGTGTTTGGTACTCATACTACACTTCTAAAACCTATAAATTATAGTATAGTTCTTGTCATTGTTGTGTGAGTCATGCAGAACATCTATGGTTTGAAGACTTATGGTGAGCTCCTGGCATTTAGAGTATTACTATTCTCCCTCCTATATACTAGACTTATCTGTATGTTGTACAAAGAGATGGGTTTTATTAGTATATTCTCTAAGTGTATCATTTTGTAATCTTACTACATTAGAAAATCTTGTACTGATTTCACTAGGTTTTGGGACTATCTCATATAATTTGGCCTTTTTATTTCATTTATTCTACATTTTTCCTCTATTTCTCTTAGTAGTCCATTACTAGTACTTTTGCGCTATCGGTTGGCTTATCTACTGGAGTGTTATGGTAGGCTCTATCATGGCCTAAGAAATTGGGTTATTAAAAATTGGTATCAGAGCCTAGATTTACTGGTGTGTTGGTACAAGAGGTAAGTGTAGTAGAGTCCTACAGATCGATGTAGATACGTTCGTAACCTATCTTTGAGAGGCTATAAGGCATTCTTAGAAAATTTTGTTCTTGACTCATTGTCATATCTCAATGATATTATGAGCCTCAAGTACACTCTTTGACTCTATTATGTCCCAGATGGATGATGCAAGTTTAACGATAGATGTGGAAAAGACTTTAGCACGCATTTCTAGATCTTTAATACTGCATCAGACTAGGGAATTAGGGATGGATGTCGAAGATCTTTATTGTCAATTAAAGGATTTGGGGCTAGCCCAGTCTCCTATAGAGTTTGTGACCACTTCAGCTTTTTGAGATTCAATATTTGGAATCCTCAGTCTTTTATGAATACCTCATAGCCAGGGATAGAATCCAGTTCATCGAGTAGTTATAAGGCTAGAGTTGGGTTTGGTGGTGTTCATTAGGGTTCTTTGTTAGTTTTGGAGTATGAGATTGTGTTTCTTTAGTAGGCTAGGCATATTTCCATGTTATATCCTTCAAAGCATCACATGGTGCATGGATTTATTAGAGAATTAGAATTTCCACTCTATTTGGAATCAGAGCATTTGATAGCAGCTAGATCTTCTTTCTCACAGGTTGTTGACTATGTGAGGTCCACAAAGATAGCATGCATTATGACCTATGAAGGTGGTCATACGAGGCCATGTTATCAGTACAGTGCTATTGGTATTCCATTCGAGAGCGAGGATCCTTACAATGGAGGTTAGCTTTAGTTGTAGCCAATTGGTTCCATGGAGGTAGTATATTAGGCTTTGGGTGGCTCTCAGATTAGTCATGGTGAACATAGTGGGAAAAATTCTCGTCTGACCTTGTAGAGTTTTTGGTATGGGTCTTCAAGATAGCATCCATTCTAGATTAAGTTGCCAATATCTCATAGTATTCTAGTAGCTTATTTTGGTTGTGGTCAAATAGAGCATTAGTTTAGAGAGTGCCTCAGATACCAGTTAGTTATTCAGTCATAGTTAGCATATATTTGCCATCCTAGAGTTTTTGAGGTGTTATGACTGCGAGAAGGATGGTCATTTCAGTAGAGAGTCCCCTCGACATTAGTTGGTCGTCCAGCTGGGGTCAGATTGTATTTCTCTCTAGGTTAGAGATTTAAGGGCCTGTTACCACTATAGATAGCTAGTCACTAGTCTAAAGAGTGTCTCAGCTGTGAGATTATTAGTCACTCAGCTCATTTATATCAGTCTTATAGTGTTGCGACACCTTAAGTTAGAGGAACAAGCTTAACGCCTCAGTTGATGATTCAAACGCTTAGTTTGAATTTGGACCCATTCAAATTTGTTCTCCCTTGGGTATGTCAGACATGTGGTTTTAGATTTCACCGAGATAGGTGCATATTTATTTTCTGCCTTTACATCTTTATATTTATGTATTGGGGTTCACATACCCATTGATGATAATATGCCTTGGTAGGTTAATATTGGTTACTATTGTAATACCTCATATTTCCCTAGCTTAATTTCAGTCTCAGTACATGATTAATCCTATTAATATTTTTTGAACTACACAGTGATTTCCAATTTAGAGCCTTCCATTGTGTAGGAAATTCAATTAGCTTTCCAACGATATAAAATTTGCCCAAATCAGATACCCTGGTGAAGAGTTAGAGCCATTTTTGTAAAAGAGTGTACCACCTTGAACGTTAGCGCATTGTGGAGCCAAGTTAAAGGGAAATGTCATATTCCAGTGTTGCTCTGTGATATTGGTGCGTCGTACCATAGGCTCAGTTCAGAATTGTCCTTTTCCAATGTTCCAACACGATCCCACGACGTCGCGATGAGTCCAAAATTCAGAATGAAAGGGACACCGCAATTCCACCGCATCGCACCAAGCCCTCAGTTCCCAATTGTCATTTTCCAGTGACACGGTGTGATAACACCACATCGTGCCAGTAGCTTAGGTCAGAAAATTTTGACGAAAATTAAATGTTTTTTCCAGGGTTAAATTAATCTTTTCCCATTGTTTTAATATGTCCAAATATGAGATTTAATCCCTAAAAACATTTTAAACCTATTTATTATGAAATTTTCTCCAAATCAAAAAGTATTCTCTCTCAAAGAGGCAAAAACTCTAGTTCAAGAAATCAAGAAAAAATATAGAATTCCTCCAAGAACGTTCAAGAAAGAATCTTCTAAGGTATGTTAGGTGAATTCATAGGTTCCTTTCACCCATGAAGTCCAAGAACCCTTATTTAAAATACAAAGATTGTGTATATATGAATTTCCATGATTGAGTTGAATTGAATTCATGTTTATGTTATTGTTGGGTTTTAATCCATGAGATAAATTACAAGTTTTAAGAATTGACCCAAGTGTGTGTTGATTTACATGATATTCATGATAAACCCTTCAATTTGCAAGTTAATTGTTATAACCATGTTTTCCCTAGGGGGGTGCGGATAACTAACTTGTGAAATAGATCCATTATATGATACCATTAGTAGGGGGTGCGGATAACTAACTTGTGAAATAGATCTATTATATGTACTGTAATGTATATCTAATTCTAGATTTTCAATGTTATTTATTATCCTGTGTTGTTCTTCTCGTAGCGAGTTTTTTAAATTATATAAACTATCACATGTACTTTTTCCTAAATTTTCTAAGGTTTCTTCTATCCATATTAATTTTTTCTTTTAGATTCTTCATTATTTTTCTAATTTCGTTTCTATAATTAATTTCTTCATTTAGATTATCTTGATTTTCTCTAGTTTTTCTAATATATTCTAACATCTCTTAATCTGAATAATATCCATCTGGGTAATTATCAAGGTATAACTGTGCTATCCAATTTATAGTTTTAATTTCATAGTCTAATACTTTTTCTAATATTATTTTCTTAATATCTATAATTTCTATATCTCTAAGTATATATAAGATTAAGTCTTTAAGATTGTCTATCATTTAAAATTGACTAAATATTTTATTATAATATTTTGTAGTTGTTTGTTTTAGTCTTAGTAGTTCTTGCATATTTTCACTAAGAAATTCTATATATTTTATATCTTTAGTTTCCATGTATTTATCTAAATTTACTTTCATCTGTTTTTCTATTAACTGTATGTTTCTCATATCTTTTTTCCAAAAATTATAGATATATGTAATTTATCATGGTAAGTATTTGTAAGAGTAGTTAGGTAGGTATGGTATGTAATTTTTTCTAGTCATATAATATTTACCAAATACTTTTTCTAATATGATTTTTCTTATATCTACTACTTTTATATCCTTAAGTGCATACAAAATAAGTATTTTAATTTTATCTACCATTACATCATATGAATAATTATTCATTTTCATAAAATTGCTATTTTCAAAATATTCCCTTTAATCATGTACATAACAAACTATGGTCATCTTAGATTACTATATACTAGATTATTCTTAAATAACATGTTCTTCGGTCACTATTAGCATGGTAATCTAGATATTTTTCCCTTAAACAGCGCCTCTACTCTGGTTACTCCCCACCACGGCTTCTTGCCTCATTGGTTTCACCTTTAGGATGGCATAGTTCTTAGGGATTTTTCTCCTTTTCCACTATGCTAATAAACTTCTTAACATATTATTCTTCAAATAATTCTACTATAAAGTAACTAACATGAATTTATTTTATCATACCATGATTGTTGGGAATTATGAATTTAGCTATTCATAATCATAAATAAATATACCTGTTCGGGTAGGTTTGATATTTCTAAGGTTTGTTCCTCCATAGCTTGTTTCATTGAAATAAATCTGTTTTTTAATAACTAAGCAAAATATTTGTTGTGGACAAGAGAGTTTTTGCTTCAACACATGAAGGCTTGCTTTGCAATGCCTTCGGTTCATCTTATTTATAGACTGAATCTTTACAAGAGTATTCACGTTTTTAAAATTAGTCTACTTTTACAAAAAAGTCTCCTAATAAGACAAAAATTATGAATGCCTAGACTAATAATAGTCAAAAAGCCTAAAGCCTAAAAGTTTAGCCTATACAAAAGTTTTCATTATTTTACGTAAAGTAAATTGTGAAAGTTTACATGTCACTTTCACAATTTAATAGCTTGTCTTCTATTATTACTCCGTTGATATCTTCTCGTTGTCGTATCTGCTACTTTTTGATATCTCTATTATTGCTTCTTATCTTGTATGTTCCAGCTGGCGTTCTTATCTACTTGGTTGATTTTTCTTCTATTCTAGCTGAACTTCTGAGATATCATTATCTCCTCCATTACATTTTGAACATTTATGATCTGGATATTTATGCCCAATTGTCTTGCAATATATGGTTAATAATTCTTCTGAAATAAATTTTTCTCTAATAGCTCTGGCGATAGGTTCTGTCTTTAGTTTGAGTAATGTCAGAATTCATTGCCTAATAGTTTCCATATTTTTTTCTCGTAATTCCTTTGAATTTGAATATATTAGTACATGATTTCTTGAATAATAACTCCATATGGGATTTTGGTTGCGGTATGTGTTTGCTAGCTCTTGCAAAATTGTAGATAGTCCGATAATCCTCTTATTCGCATAAAATTTTGGTATCTCAATTCTAGGTATTTCTGGTTGTGGAATAATATCTTGTGGTATAATCATATCTCGTGTCATTCCTATCTTTACAACTTGTATGGGTTTTTTAACTTCATCATGTAATATCTCTGCTGGTGCCGTGTAAATTTTTATAAAAAATAGGGTACCTTTGGTTATTCTTTTAAAAATGCTAAATGCTTCATATATTTCCGGTATAGTGGATATCTCATTTCCTCCAAAGGTATATACAGTACTGAGTAGTCCATATTCATAGCAAGTTTTAACTAGACTTGGTTTGGTTTTAGGTAAAGCAATTAGCTTTTTATATCCGGTTAATCTTTGGGTTATATAGTTTGTATCTGGTTCTTGGATGTTTATAGCTCTGGGGTTAGTATTTAAAAAGGTTTGTACATTGTAGATATTTTATATATATGTCCGGGCTGTGTAGTTGTAAGTCTTTTTATCTTGGTTTAAACTATCTCGGTATGTGGTAATTTGTGGGGGTATAAACAAGGGATCTTTTGATGTATTTGGTATATATGGTTTATCAAATAGCTTGTTTAGGTTCATATTTGTGTTTTTCCTAACTCCTTTGCTTGTACCTGCAGAAGTAGATTGATAAGCGTTATGGGTTTTATGGAGTGTCCCATCGTCTCCTTCTAGCTCTGGAACTTTAATGTCTTCCGATTGACATAGCTCTGCACACTGCTGAGTTAGCTGATTTGTAGCTATAGACTTCAGTTTAACTTCATTAGTCTTTAGCTTTTCTATTTCATTACTCATACTGTCCACTTTCATTGAAAGCATAGTTAGGGTGTTTAATATTTTTTCTAGAGTATCCTCTTCTATTATATCAGTCTGTGTAGTTTTGTCTTGATATGTAATCTGCAATAACATTTTTGTTAGTACTAATTACTTCAATTATAAATGTGAAATTTAATATATTCAAGGCTAGTCTCCGAATCTCTTTTGTTGTAACTGAATTTTATATTTTCTTTGTTAACCACCAGCGTACCAGTGTATTATCTATTCGTACAATAAATTTGTTATATACAATATATGGCTCAAATGCTAACAAACATTTATATAATGAACATAATTCTTTCCTATTTATTTCCCTTTTTATTTTTGTTTTATTGAACGTACCTGAGTAGTATCTAGAATGGTGTTCTAATTTTTCTGCTTCATATCGGTATTTAAGTACTCCCCCATAACTACATTCATTAGCATCTGCTTCTACTATATATATAAATTTTCTGTTTTCATCTGGAAATTGTAGTTTTGGTAATTCTTTACAAAGTAATTTATTTTCGGAACTTGTTTTTTATCTTCTTCATTATAGTTATATTCTACATCCTTTTTTTAATTGTTTCTGTAGTGGTTTTAAAGTTTCTGCTAATTTTGGAATATATTCCCTTACTTGGTTTACTAATCCTAAAAATGATTGTAATTTCTTTTTTGTATCTAATTCTTCTTTCGAATTTATTATTTTATGTACTATATGTTGTTGCATTTTTATTCCACTCTTATCTATTTGTATTCCTAAAAATTCTATCTGATTTTTCATAATTTCAGCTTTCTTTTCACTTAGACTTATTCCCAATTTTTCTATTATATCTGTAAATTGTCCTAATAATTTTAAATGTTTTTCTTTAGTTTTTATATATAATAATATATCATCTATGTATACTATACAATTACATAATTATTTAAAATAACTATGCATAAAATGTTGATATCTACCTGGTGCATTTTTATATCCAAATGGTAATACGTTCCATTCATAAAATCCTTGTGGTACCGTAAATGCGGTTAATTCTTTAGATTCTTCTTCTAACTTTAAATGGTAAAATCCTGATTTACAATCGAATTTACTAAAATAATTATATCCCTGTATTTGTCTTATTTTTAATATCTTATTTGGTATTGGATAATTATATGTCATAGTCTTTGCATTTAAATTTCTATAGTCAATAACCATTCTACTTTTTCCTCTTTTTTGTTCACTATGTTTATTTACTATAAATGCTGGAATATTATGTTTACTATTACTTTTTTGTATATATTGCATTTCTAATAATTCATCTATATGCATTTTAAATTCTTTTAAATCGTCAAAATTATATGTCAATGGTTTCTGGGTTATTATGCTATTTTTATCTATTATTTCAATTTTTATAGTAGTTTTATGTTTTTCCAATCCTTTTAATGGATCTTCACTATATAATTGTTCTAATTTTTTCTTAATTATTTCTATCTTATTTATTGAAAATATAGTTATTTCTGTTTTATTTATCGAAAATACGACTAGTTCTATTGTATCTTCAGTATTTTTTATATTTTCTAACTTTTGTGTAATTTTTTCGCTTCCTTTTATCCAATTAGTTTTCTTTCTTATTTTATTATTAACTCTTTTTGCTCTTACTTTCTGTTTACATGGTGTTGTAAACCACCAATCTGTCCTAGTTATTATATGTGGGTATAATTTATCTAAAAATAGCATTCCTAAAAGTATATCTTTTGATGTTAGTTCATAATTATAAATTTCTTCTATTGTTAATATCTTATCCCATACTTGTATTTTTACATTCCTAGCTTTATAAGTAATTAAGCTTCCTTCATTATTAAATCCTTTAACTATTATTGGTGTTTTTAATTTATCCCATTTGCTTTCTGGTAAACAATTATACCTACATAAATTAGCTTCTGCTCCTGTATCTATCATAGGCGTATAATATCTACTGTAATATCATTCTACTACTATCTTCATTAATACATATATTTTCATTTTATGTTAAGGCTCTTTTTAAGAATAATTTCTCTCTGTTATATGTTAAGGTTAATTGTGTATGTTCTATATTATATGATTTTACTTATTCTTGCCATTTTATTCCTAGTATTATGTCTGCTTTTTGCATTTCTTCCTTTACTTCAAATTCTATTTTTATTTTTCTAATTCCTATTATTATTTCTTTTTCTGCTATATTTTTACTATTTATTAAACATCTTGGTAGATCTGGGAATATATTATTATCAGTTTTTATTTCTTCATTTTTTACTAGATATTTTGCTATATAATTTTCTTCTTGTCCTGTATTTAAGAGTATTAAATATTCTTTTTCATTTACCTTTCCTGCTATGTAATATTGGTTTAAATTATTTGTTGAATTTATTTCATAACTTGTTTTTTTGATGAGCTTGATGATTCTGGTTTTTCATCAGCTATTCCTTTCATTGTACTTATTCTATCATTTATTATTTCTAAATTTTCTTCTATATCTATGTCTCTATAGCTATAATCATTATAATCTATTGTTTTTACAATTTGTTCGAATGGACTTTCTATTCGTATTTTGTTAATCTTATTTTTTCCTGTTATTTTATGTTTTGTTGTTAATACATTAAATTTTTGCATCTTGCTGTAAATATTTTACTTACTGGGGTTAATTCTATTCCTGATATTTTCCAATATAATACTAATGATTTATCTATATTTTTATCTATTACCGCTACTGAATAATTTGCACTTATTATAAATTAAAATTTTTCGTATATTAAGTTTCCTTTTATGACAGTTATTTTGCTTTTTTCTATAGGTTTTATAATTCTATCATCTGCTAAATATAATTCTATTGGTGTATCTATTCCTTCTCTAAAACATGTTTTTATTAATATCTCTGTACCTCCAAGGTGTACATATTTTATTGGGTCTCTACTTTTTATATCATTTATCTCTTTATTAATTATTCTTTTTGTTACTAGTGGTATACTAGTTTTACCTTTTGCATATCTACAGTCTATTACATGTTCCTTTTGGCTTACTACATAATATTCTTCTTTTTTCTTAGTAAATAGATTTCTTATTGTTAGTATTTTAAATATTTTTCCTACACTTAAGTCTAATTCTTTTCCTTTTATTTCATCAAATATGTTACTGTCAAATATTATTTTTTGGTCTGTTCCTTCATCATTTAAATATTCTTCCTTTGTTATTATTTTTATATCTTCTTCAGTCATTTGATTCATCTATTTCACTATCTATTTCATTATCTGTTTCATTTTCTGAAATTTCATATATACTATCCTCACTTTCTAATTCATAATCTATATAATCTATCTGGATATATTCTGTATTTTCTATTTTTATTTCTGATATTTTTTTATTTTTTGGATTTTTAGGTATTTTACAATCTCTAGCTAAATGTCCTAATTTTCCGCAATTATAACAAGTACATTCTTTTATAGATTTCTTTTTTCTATATGGTTTTTTGTATTTATAATTTTTTACATAATATCTTTTTCTTGGTTTCTTGTATTTATATTTTGATTTTTTATATTTCTTATGCCTTTTTCTTTTCTTATAATATCTTTCTTCGCATCTGAATTGGGGTGCTATTTTATCTTTTCAACATGCTAAATTTCTTATCAATGTTTTTTCCATTTTTAATTCTTCTCTATATTTTTCACATAAGTTTCTATACCATTGTTGTACAAATTTTATTCTTGCTCCTAGAGTATCTACTATTTTTGCTTCTTCCCAACTCTTTATTATCTTTGAACTAAATGGTTCGGGTAATTTATTAAAATATAATTTTCTTATTTCTTTACTTTCTTCTATATTATATGCTCCTTTATAATAATATTCTTTACATGCGCAAGTATATTCATCTATATAACACATATTACATATTGCTAATTTTAACATTAAATTCCTATTTATATCTTTTCTTCATCTTGTTCTTCTTCTATTGTTTTCATACTACCAAATTCATCTTTTATAGATGTTTCATAATTTTTAAATAATTCAATAGGTGTTAGTTTAGTTGTTGTTGATGATGTTCCTTCTGTAGGTTTGTTAGTTTTTAATACATTCTTGCTATTTTCAGTTAGATTTGAAAACCATAATTTCACTGTTCCTATTAGTGTTCTTTCTATATATTCTGGTGCATCTGTTATGTTTATATTATTATCTAATAGTTGTTTTGTCATATATCCTATCCATAATTGTATTTTTTTTTCCGTATCTATTACACAGTCTAAGTCTAAAAAGTTATAATTTTTATTAACTATTTGTTTTGGTGTCCATTTGTCATATTCATTCTTTAGATTATATCTTTTAAACTTATTCTTATAATATGTAGGTTTTCTTATTTCTGATGTCCTAGGTATTATATTTTCATCTTCTTTTTTATCAAGAGTATTTATTTCTGTGTTGATATTTTCTAAGTTTTCTTCATTAATTACTTCTTGTTTTTCATTGATTTCTAAATTTTTTATATTTGCTAATATTTCTTTATATGTTTCACTATCTTTTGAATCATAATTATTTGTCTCTTCAACATCTATATTATTTATTTCTAATTCCTTGTTTTTTATTTCTTTATTGTTTATTTCTAATTTTTCTTTAAATTGATTTATCTCGTTTAGTAATTTTTGCTCTTTATCTTTCTCTTCCTTTTCCCTTTGTCTTTCTTCATACAAATCTTTTAACATTTGTAGTTCTTTTTCTAATTCAGCGATCCTACTATTTTTAGTTTCTTCTATTTTTCGTATATCTTCTGTAGTTTGTTATTTTATTTTTTCTATTTCCTTTTTCCTATCTATTTCTTCATTTTCTCTTTCTATTCTTACCATAGCTGTCAATTTATCTTCTAATTTTAATTCTTTTTTTTCTAACATTAAATATAAATGTTCACCAATTTTATTATATCTACTTCCTAGATTAGAAAATACTATTTTTATTTTTAATCCTTCGTGATTTTCATATTTTTTTCATCTATTATAAATTCTTCTTTGTTCATTTTATTGTAAATAGTTCATGTTGATATATATATATATATTCTAAACTATCTATTTCTGATTCTAATTTTGATATTTCATCTTTTTGTGTATTTATTGAGTTTGCACTAACTCCGGCAAATATATTATAATGTAGTCTTTCTATTCTTATTTTTAATTCTTTATGTTTTTCAGAAATAATTTTCTTTAGTTCTTTGTATTTTTGTACTTTATTCAGTTAAACCATATTTATAATATTTTGGTGGATATCTAAATTTGATTTTATCATAATTAGGTGGTATGTGTCTCATTCTTTTAGATTTTAAATGGATTATTAATTTTGCTTCAATACTAGATATTAAGGTAACTAGGTAGGCTAATCTTTGTGTGTTTTCTTTTGTTTTATTTAGACTTATATATTCTGAATAATTACTAATTAAAGATTCTTTAATTTTTCTAAAAGCTTCTCTGTTTGTAAATGGTCTTCTCATAATTAATCCTAATCCAATCTAAATTCAAACATATATGCTACTGCAAGTATTCTTCCCATGTATTTGATAAATTGTCTATAAGAATGAAATAATTCCATTATAGCATGCTAACATATATTCCCTATTCATGTACAAGTTAATGCATTACAAGTGTTTGATGAAATGTCTCTATGAATGAATTATGACCAAGTGAACATTGTTATGTTATTCAAGATTATGCTTTGCTTTACTTTTCATGCTATCGAGTCTTGGGGGGTATTTAATACCCAACAATTTAGCTATTTACCTAGAGCTAATATCAGTTATAGAATAGTATCTGTCACGTCACGTCCAGTAGTACTCTCAATGAGTTATAAAACTCAGTAGAACTAAGTCAGTTACTGAACTCAGAAAAACTTAGTAAACACAGTATCAGTCTAGTCTAGTTCAATATAATGAGTTTAGTGTCTTTCAGTTGGGAGAAGGATTCAGCACTGAGCGAGACTAGGGAAGGGGGCTTACCCTTAATTAGGACTAGGTCCCTAGAAACAATCCTTAAGTTCCAGAACTACTTAGCCAGCATAGATTATGAGATATCACATGTTAGATAGCATTGAAATACTCAGGGATCATCCACTAGTTCAAGAGTGATCTTAAAGGTCACCCATTAGTTAGGACTAACTCCACAACAGTTGTTAGTACTTGTGGCACGGTGCTAACACCCTTCCAATTGGGGTTACAGATTGGACCCCAGCTCAATTATCTTATCTTATTTAGGACATGTTGGTTAGATGATTACCTCCCATAGTTTGGTTTCAGTCTTCAATTTAGAACTCAATTTAGTTCTACAGAATCAGGACTGTCAGACGCAATCAATCAATTTCAGAAATTTAGTTATCAATAACTTCAGATATTAGATACTCAGTTATCAGAACTAGTACTCGTTTCAAAAAATATCAGATACAGTATATATCTATGTATGTCCACAATATTACGTACTCAGTAATTTTAGTAGTATCAGTTATCCACGTACTTTTATATTTAGTTACTCTATTTCATCAGTCAGTTACCATTCATACATATGAGCCTTTGCATTTAGCCTTACCTCATCTAGCATATTAGTACATTCCATGCACTGATGCATACTCATTCTTTGCACTATGATATCTCATATCATCGGTTCAGATGCTCAGGTTCACGACCACGCTTAGACGGATCCAGTCAGCAGTCGCAAATTTAGTAGTGAGTCTGTATCTATCAAGGATATGATTTTATTTTAGTATTATAGTAGCTTCAGTATTGCATTATTTGGAGTTAGTTAGGGGCTTGTTCCATCAACTCCACTTTTTAGACAACTCAGTTCGAGGATTTTAGATGAGACTTTCAGACAGTATTCAATTATACAGATTTTTATTATAGATGTTATCTTTTATCAGTATTCAAATTTTTGAACCTTTTGGCATTTTAACCTCTTTTCAAAATATAGTACAGTATATTATTCAATGCTCACAATAGATATCACTCATGGGTTAGCTTGTGATCCTTCACGATTGTAAGCATTGTGTAGCATCTAGGGTACAGACTTGGGGCATTACCAACTTGGTATCATAGCCTAAGGTTCAATAGTATCCTAGGATGTCTGAAAGCCACACCGCATATAGTTTTGTGCATGGGTGTGTAGTGCGCCACACTTATGGACAAGAGGCTATGTGATCTTTTAGGAAACTTTTCCCTTCTTTCAGTATTCATATCATACGATTGAGAATGAACTCATGTTAAACTCTCTATCTAATTCATCTCTTCCTTATTCTTCTAAAACATGCCTCCTAGAAAAGCTAATGGAAGAAGTAATGAAAACTAGTCAGCTCCTGCACCTGTTCAGGCAGATCCCTTGCATGAGTATGTCTCTCACGCTAAATTTAGAGCTACTTTCGTAACCTTAGCTTATTCAGTATTTACTCAGAATAATTTATATACTTTTGTCCTATCGAGTCTTTTGACTTGCACTCAACAGAGTGAGGGAGGGGAGTGTATGAAGAATAAAAGGGCTAGAACAAATAATTCTAAGCCAAGATCAGAGGGTAGTAACCACTCCTAATTACATCAAAGATTCTCAATACCAGATCTGCTTTCAGTCTGGGTACCAGTGCCCAAGTCTAAGAATGCCAGTCGAGATGAAGCACCAGGATCTAAGTCACAAGGTTATGGGAAGGGTGTTCGTATTAATATTCTTTGTGGAGAATGTGGTAAGAACCATAAATAAGTGTGTAGAGGTAATAATGATGCTTGTTTTGGGTGTGGAAAGCTTGGCCATAGAGTCTGAGATTGTCCTTAGTCAGGTTCTCAGGGTTAGTATAATCGTCCTTTAGCTCAGTCTGATCACCTGAACCAGCAGGGTGTCACTTTCAGTACCGCAAGTGGGCAACGCCTAAACAGGCTTTATGTACATTAGTCTCGATAAGATTAGGAAAGTTCTCCTGGTGTAGCTATTGGTACGTTACATATTTTCTATTTATGTATTTACTCCTTATTAGATCCAGGAGCTTTCTTGTCTTTTGTATCTCTGTACATAGTAGCCAACTTTAAAGTCATATTAGAAATCTTAACAAACCCTTTTTAGTGCCTACCCCAGTAGGTAGATCTTCTATTCCAGCCAGATGAGTATACAAAAATTGCTCGGTTATAGTATTTTAGAAAAATCCCTTCAGTTGATTTCATAAATATAGTTGTTCAGTTTCAGTTTCTAGATGGACCAATCATTGAGTGAAGGAGGTATTACCCCAGTTTTAGTTGATTTATGTTTGAATCTCTAGATTGAACTAGTAGAAAGAAGAGTTGAGTATTCTAAGTTTGTTAGTATTGAGGTTGTTATAAGATGATTGTTGGGGAAGTAGAAAGCTGAGAATTTTATATCAAAAGAAAGTATTGGCAGTGGACCTTATGTTATCAAATGTAGTCCTTTAGAAAAAGTTTAGTGGTTATGAGTATTGTTATATCTCAGACTCTGGAGTATAATGGTGATGGTTCAGTCTAGCATTATTGATTAAGTGGTTCACAACTTTAGAATAATGGTTGTAAGGTAAGGGGGAGATGGAAGGACAAGTAACTAAGTCAGTCTTTCATATTTTAGTAGTAATGTCAATATGCGTAAGAAAGTAGTGGGTGAGGATGATGCCCAACCTGTCCTTAACTAAGTGCAAAGTTTTGTACTTCAACTATCACGGTATCTACTCATACCTTACATGTCAGAACCATGATTATAGCTCATATTCATTAATGTTAGCGAGAATCATGTACTCTTCCAGTTGCTAGTATAGAAGTTCCAGTTCACTTAGTGTTACAAATTGTGTTCCATGAACACAGAAAACTCCAAGACTCATGTCATGTAACTCATGACTCATATACTCATGCTTTACGGTATGCTCAGTTCCCATGACTCATACTGCACTCCTAATTATTGGCTAAATTTAGATTATGTCATGTATATCCTCAGATTAGATTTCTTTATAAGTCCAGGATGTTGATATTCTATTCCTCACGCTTCAGTTAAATGTGAAGTTCGGTATAGTGTCCATTCAAGTCTAGTTTAGTATAATCAGTTCAGTTTCTTTTAGTTGAGAGTAGGATTTAGCACCGAGCGAGCCTAGGGATAGGGGCTTACTAGTTAGTTAGGAATGGGTCCCTAGAAGCAATCACTAAGTTCCAGAACTACATAGCCAATATAGGTTATGAGATGTCACCTGTTAGATAGGATTGACTACACAGGGATCTCCTGCTAGTTTAGAAATGATCTCAAGGGTCATTTGTTAGTTAGGACTGACTCCACAATAATTGTTAGTACTCGTGGCACAGTGCTAACACCCTTCTACTTAGGGTTACAGATTGGACCCCAGCTTAGTTATCTTATGTCGGTTAGATGATTACCTCACACAGTTTTAGTTTTAGTCTTTAGTTTAGAACTTAGTTCAGTTCTACAAAATCAGGACTATTAGACACAGTCAATCAGTATCAGAAATTTAGTTATCAGTAACTTCAGATATCAGTTACTCAGCTGTTAGAACTCAGTACTCAGCTTTAAAAAATCTCAGATAAATTATATATCTATGTATGTCCACAGTATTGCATACTTAATGATTTCATAAGTTTCAGTTATCCATGCACTCTTATATTTAGTTAATCTATATTATCAGTTAATTACCATTCATGCATATGAACCCTTGCATTCAGCCTTACCTTATCTAGCATAACAGTACATTCCACGAACTGACACATACTCTTTCTTTGTTTTATGATGTCTTATATCATAGGTTTGGACACTCAGGTTCCCAACTGCGCTTAGATAAATCCAGTCAGCAGTCGCAGATTTAGTAATGAGTCCTCGAATATAGAGGATATGTTTTTATTCCAGTATTATAGTAGCTTCAGTATTGTATTAGTTGGATTTAGTTGGGTGTTTGTCCCATCAACTTTAATTTTTAGACAGCTCAGTTAGAGGCTTTTAGACTAGACTTTTAAACAATATTCAATTTTATAGATTTTTACAACAGATGTTATCTTTTATCAGTATTCAAATTATTGAACCTTATGGAATTTCAACCTATTTTCCATATTTAGTACTGTATATTATTCAGTGCTCATAATTAGTTATCAGTCATGGGTTAGCTTATGGTCCTTTGGGATCGTAAGCACTGTGTAGTATCTAGGGCACAGTCTCGAGGCGTTACAATTATGTACCATGATATAGAGTTCATAATTATATAACTACCCCATAAATGATTTCTTTTAGGAGTGGTTGGAGTAGATCTATATTGATTTCCCCCTCTATGGGTGTAGCATTTGGGTTTGTGCCCCATTTACCGTTGAATATTGTCCTTATTATGGCCCTAGAGTGGTACTTGCTCTCGATTTTCATTTTTGGTACCACCTATTTCCTTATATTGATGTTTATATAACTGTTGTCATTGTTTAATGTAATGCATCCTTGCTTGATAGATGGCTAGGCTGTTAGTATCTTTTTAGAATTTTCCCCTTCTTTGCAATTCTTATTTATTAGCTTGGGAAACTAGCATGGTTTGATGTTTTCTCTCTTATGGTGAGGTGAGGTTGGTTGTTTTCCTCTTCTCCTAGGAATGCTAGATTCGTTGTTAAGTGAATGATGGTATTAAAGGTAGGTTAACCTTTTATGGTTCTGTTATAGTTCTAGAGTTGACAAATTGTTTATATTGTCCATTCTTGAGTTTGAGATTCTAGGACTTTCCTCCTAGGTTATAAAGGTTTTGCATTGACTATCCCTCTTTGTGTAGCCTATTTTTGAGGTTAACCAGTTTGGAGTCCAATCTATGATCTTGCTAGTTAATCACCCGATAGTGTTTTTTATGCTAATGTTGAGAAGTCTTTGATTCATCTTTTTAGTTAGTTGGTTTGTCTCCTAATGGTGATTTTCTCTTTGTATTGGTATGGATTTGGATACTTCATGTCATGATGTGGTTCTTGTCTAAGTGGAGTTAGAAAGTTGGCGACAAGAGATCTTTCTGCCACTGCTTCTTAAGTTAGAAAATTAGAAATTCTTTATGTTGAGTTCCTTTGTTCATTTTTTTGTAGTGGTCTTGATCTTGGCATTGGTGTCATTATTTGTACTTTCTTCCTCGATTACGTAATTCATAGGTTGATTGTGTTAATATTGCCCTACTTGGGTGGATTTAGGAAATTCTCATTTTAGAATTTGTCCCACCTGATAAAACTTTGTAGAGTGCTTCTCCTTATTGATATGTTCCTATGGTTATTCTTTTCTAAGATGGAGAATTTGATTTATTGGTTTAAGCTAAAACTGCATTTCTTAGAGTTGCTAGAGTTTTTCTTATTTCTACTGTGATTTATAGCCTTGGTAAGTTCTTAAGTATATTTTTGTGGTCCATACCCTCCAGCAGATATAGAGTTGATTCCTTGTGTTTTCCATTGGCGATTTATCCTCCACGTTGATTTTGTTTCTTAGATAAATTTTAGTTTTAATTTTGGCATGATTCAATAAATATATATCTAGTTTGGATATTAAGGTTGATTTGAGTATTTATCCTTAGTTAAGGTTTGTTGGCTAAGTTTTAAATTTGATGCCTTGGAATTAATATTTGAATGTTATAATTATTGGGAGTGTTGATTCTTACCCATTGTTAGGTTCAGTTTGGGTAGTTGAGGTTGAGTCATTCAACCTTGGTATTTAGATGGATTATGGGTGTTCAGGTAATAGTTTTTGGATACGGTATTGGTTCCTTCAACTTTAGCCTTGGGTTTTAAGTTTTTGTTTGGATTTTTGGATGGTTGAGTCAGCAGGAATAGTACGCTTGAGTTGGATTCAACATGGCTTCACTCTCAGTTGATGGGACATCATGGAGCAGTGTGTTTAGTGGTGAGTAGCTTTTTTTTGGATTCTTTGTTTTCAGTTTTAAGAGTCAATAGGACCAGTTGTACCATTAACATAGATTACAGACCTTGGTTTTCTCCATTTCTGTGACCATATAGAGCCTTATGGGCTTATTCTCATGCTTGATTTTATGAATTTTTGGTGGAAAAGCTTACGTTCATTGTGTTTACTATGATAGAATTACGTTGACAAGACTCGATTAATTTTCTTCTTGGTTTGGAGTAAATAACTGGTTTTGAAAGAGAAAAGAAGGTTTTTATTAGGATTTGTAATTGGTAGCATAACTCATGCCTTGATTTACCTTTGGCTTGGATAAGTTTTTATTTGAGTGTGCTGGTATGCATATGGTATTAGTGTTATATGGTTTAGATTTTTATGCATCAACCTTTATCAATTCAGTTGATAGATGGTCGGTGGTTGAGGTTGAGTTTTGGTTGTTGAGAAAGATAAAAGGAAATTGGTTTAAAAATAGTTAAATATGGAAAAATCCCTTGGATGAGTTGTCTCGTCATAGAAGTTATCTGGGAAGTCATTTTAGGAGCGTGCACGTCCAGTACCTTATCTATTCGAGCTTTCGTGATATTTTTATCCACTGAACTTTATGGAAGAAAGTCCTTTTAGTAGTGAATATTATAATTACCATCCAGGTCATTTCGTCAATTTCCATGCATTTCTGACATTTTATGCCTTTCCACAACAACTACAAGTTATTTAAGACTTGTCATAACTGTCGATTTGGTGATCGAAACATTCATTTGGATTTTAGACTTATTTTTATGTTTTGGACCTTATGTTATTTAGAATTTGGTTACAAACAAAAACTCCTAGTAGATGACAAATAGATCGGAATTTCGGCAGCACCATCTGCTCCAAAACATAAATTTTGGGCTAGAATAACCCTTGGTTCAAGCCCCGAGGATTTCAGACTCATTTTGGGTTATTAGACAAATTATGTAAAAAATGAAACTATATTTGTGGGCCCCGCATTTTGTCAAAATAATCTTGTATGAAAGTTTCAATGGTTCCATTGAGTCCTAACTAATCCCAAACACCTAGTCAAAGACCATTCCGGACATAGCAAATCTGGAGCTTTAGGTCTCTGTTGTGACCGCTTAAGCAGTATTATGATCTCTTACGCGGTGATCACGTGTGTGATTATTTTCCACTTCAGCGATACTGGCCATCTGGCTAGTGTTCGCATACGTGATGCTTTGTCCACTTAAGCGGATATCGCAAAAGTGATATAGGATTTGTGTAAGTGATACGTGGCCTCACTGACTGATTACATAAGCAATAGCTGAGTTAGATAAGCGACTATCGCATAAGCATTTGTTGCATTAGATACAGGGTGATCACTTAATCGATACTTGCACTACTTAACCCACTTCATCAAAAAATTTCCAACCAATTCTTCCACCATTTTACACCAAATTGAGATCCCAAAGATAGGAAAAGGTAGGAAATCATCAACATAGGTTAAAGTAAGCTCACCTAACTAATCTTTGGTAATATACCATTGATTTTTCCTTCAACTTCAATAATAATTCTTAGTGAAATTCTTAGAAATTAGGGATTAAATTTCTAAACTTGGAGGGTTGATTGAGACCCAAATTGTGCTCTGTTTGTGCTAAGCTTTTGAGCACAACTTCCATGTCATTTAGGGGACCTCATGATGGGTTTTGGATACTATTTGTAGGCCCCGCAGGCCAATTCATGACCCAAAATTTGACCTAGCCCTTAATATACTAATACGAGTCTAATTTGACTCATGATGACATTTAGATTACGAATTTGATAGTTTGATCGCATATATATATTTGGGCTGAAGACAGTGATTATGATGCTTAGTTATTTCGGATATATTATTGAGCCCATGGCTGTGTTTATAATTTCGGTTGGATTCAGGGAAGTGTTTATCCATGTAAAGAAAGTGGTTGTAGTGTATAGACATATTGACGCTTATATTCTATTATGTAGATACTTGTGATGACATGCATAGATTCAGTAGATTAATGATCACTTAGATAGTAAATGGTACGATTCCAATTAGAAATATGATTTTACTACTCTTTTCCTAAGAAGGGATTTGGTCTGAATATTTACTTTTAAATCGGTTACTTCATAATAGGAATCATACCATTTTAATGTAAAGTTTAGTATAGTGTCCATTCATGCTTCAGGTCCTCATATTTAACCATCAGTAAAATCTTCTTATGAAACAATGCAGTGATGAGCAGTTGCTTAGATGGGAGAGAGAAAATGTTCTGTGTTAAGAAAAGATTGTTAAATGCTTGTTTTACACTAGGCTTTAGTTATGAAGATAGGCTTGAATGTCATGTTGATGTGTAAGTGGATAAATATATTTCAGAGATTTACGTAGGCTTGAACTTAGCGGGAGAATTCAGTTCAGCTCAGATCTCCGTAGGTCGGGTTATCAGTGCCCATATTGACGAATTTTATCCATGTAGTGGCTTCATATTCAGATGTCTTATTCACACCATGTCGAGATTCCCTTGCTCCCTATAGTCATTAGAACCTTATATGAAGGGTGTCAAAGAAATGCTCGAGTTGAGTATAATTTTTCAGCATGAGTTAGTTCGTAAAGCCAGCAGTCTAGTTTAGCAGTTAGGCAGACAAGTTTGTATGGTTTGGTTTCCCATCTTACCATCTAGTCGTACTATATAAAGTTTCGTAAATATGACTATTCCAAGATAGAGCACCCTAGTAGTTATGAGTTCAACCTAGTTCATGTATCATGCCTCAGTTTCAAATTCCAGATATTCAGTCACGATTTAGTTTGTAGGTGCCTCGTGCATCGTCTCAGCTTTTCCTTAGTATCTCAGCCAAGTCAGTGTTTTTCAAGGGACATAGTGTCCCAAGGGAAAGATGCACTATAATCCTCGAGCTTTCAAGCCCTAAACCTTTCAGTAATGAATCCAGTTTGGAGTAGTGGGTACTCATAAGTTTACCGTCCAGTTCCAATCTCAGTTGTAAGCAATGTATTCAGAGTCTTAGTATGGTTCACGATATTCATCTCATGAATCATGTTTCAAATATGTTCTCATGTTCCCGTTCATGTATGTTTAGTAAATGATCTCACGTTCATCAGTATTCTCAGCTTGAGGCAACAGTCTTCCTTAGATTTACTCAGTTTAATGTTCAGTTACAGTTATAATCTTGGTATTTCGTACCGTTACACGTTCAGTCATGCATTCATGATCAGTTCAGTCATGTATTTCATGCTTGTAAACTCAGTGTATCAGTAGTCTTAGTTATGTAGTCATGCTTCAGCTGTGCATGTTCAATGTGTAAACTCAGTCTATCAGCACTTCTCAGCTTAATTAGTCTCATTCGAGGACGAATGTTACCAAGGGAGAGATATTGTAATACCCCGTATTTCCCTAGTTTATTTTCAGTCTTAGTACATGAGTAATCCCACATAAAAAATTTGAAATACTTAGTAATTTCCAATTTAGAGCTTGCCATTACATAGGAAATTTAATAAGTTTTTCAATGATATAAAATTTGCTCAAATCCGATACCTAGGTGAAGAGTTAGAGCCATTTTTGCAACACAGTGTCCCACCTGAAACGTTAGCGCGTCGCGGAGCCACGTAAAATGGAAATTGTCAAATTCTAGTGTTGCTCCACGATATTGGTGCATCGCGCCATAGGCTCATTTTAGAATTGTCCTTTTTTAGTTTTCTGATGCGATCCCACCGTGTCACGACCCATCCAAAATTCAGAATCAAAGGGGCACTGCGATTCCACCGCGTCGCACCAAGCCCCAAGTTCCCAATTGTCATTTTCTAGTGACACAACGCGATAGCGTCACGTCGCGCTAGGGGCCCAGGTCAGAAAATTTTGATAAAAAAAAAAAATTCTAGGGTTAAATTAGTCTTTTCCCATGGTTTTAATACATCTAGATATTGGATTTAATCCCTAAAAATGTTTTAAATCCATTTAATATTAACTTTTCAAAAAATCTAAAGGCATTATCTCAAAGAGGCAAAAACCCGAGTTCAAGTAATCAAGAACAAGCCTAAAAATTCCTCCAAGAACCTTCAAGAAAGAACCTTCTAAGAAATGTTAGGTGTTTATTCATGGGTTTCTTTCACCCACGAAGTCGAAGAAACCTTTTTCAAAATACAAAGATTGTGTATTTGTGAATTTCCATTATTGAGTTGAATTGAATTCATGTTCATGTTATTGTTGGGTTTTAATCCATTAGTTAAATTACAAGTTTTAAGAATTGACCGTATTATGTATTGATTTTACATGATATTCATGATAAACCCTTCAATTTGCAAGTTGATTGTTATAACCATGTTTACCCTAAGTGTTTATGATTTAGTGAAACAAGTATGCTTCCCATGTGTTTGATAAATTGTCTATGAGAATGAAATAATGCCATTATAGCATGATAACATATATTCCCCATTCATCTACAAGTTAATGCATTATAAGTGTTTGATAAAATATCTCTATGAATGAGTTATGACCAAGTGAAAGTTGTTATATTATTTAAGATTATGCTTTGCTTTACTTTTCATGCGATCGAGTCCTGGGGGCATTTAAAACCGACAATTTAGTAGTTTACCTAGAGCCAGTGTAAGTTATAGAATAGTATCAGTCTTGTCACGACCAATAGTACACTCAGTCAGTTACAGAACTTAGTAGAACTAAGTCAGTTACAGAACATAGGAAAACTCAGTAAACTCAATATCGTACCAGCCCATTTTAGTATAATTAGTTCAGTGCCTTTTAGTTGGGAGTAGGATTCAGCACTAAGCGAGCCTAGGGATGGGGGCTTACCCATTAGTTAGGACTGGATCCCTAGAAGCAATCCCTAAGTTCTAAAACTATGTAGCCAACGTAGGTTATTAGATGTCACCCTTTAGTAGGACTGACATACTCATTGATCACCCGATAGTTTAGGAATGATCGCAGGGGTCACCAATTAGTTAGGATGACTCCATAATAATTATTAGTACCCTTGGCACGGTGCTAACACCTTTCTAATTAGGGTTACAGATTAGACCCTAGCTCAGTTATCTTATGTTATTTAGGGCATGTTGGTTAGATGATTACCTCCCACATTTTTGGTTTTAGTCTTCAGTTTAGAACTCAGTTTAGTTATATTGAATCAGGACTGTTAGATACAGTCAATCAGTATAAGAAATTCAGTTATTAGTAACTTCAGATATCAGTTACTCAATTATCAGAACTCAGTACTCTTCTTTAGAAAAACTAAGATAGACTATATATTAATGTATGTCCAAAGTATTATGTACTCAGTGATATCAATAGTTTTAATTATCCATTCACTCTTATATTCAGTTAATCTGTTTTATTAGTCAATTATCATTCATGCATATGAACCCTTGCATTCATCCTTACCGCATCTAGCATACCAATACATTCCACGAACTGGCGCATACTCTTTCTTTGTGCTATGATATCTTATATCATAGATTTAGACACTCAGGTTCTCGACCGCGCTTAGATGGATCCATTCAGCAGTTGCAGATTTAGTAGTGAGTACTCAACTATTGAGGATATTCTTTTATTTTAGTATTACAGTAGCTTCAGTATTGTATTAGTTGGAGTTAGTTGGGTGCATGTCCCATCAACTCTAATTTTTAGACAACTCAGTTAGAGGCTTTCAGATTAGACTTTCAGACAGTATTCAGTTTTACAAATTTTTATTATTGATGTTATCTTTTATTAGTATTCAAAGTTTTGAGCCTTATGATATTTCTGCCTATTTTCGACATTTAGTATAGTATATTATTCAATGCTCAACACAGATATCAGTTATGGGTTTGCTTGTGGTCCTTCGGGGTCATAAGCATCGTGTAGCATCAAGGGTACAGACTCAGGGTATTACTGTTATGTAACTTGATATAAAGTCTATAATTATATAACTACCCCATATATTATTTCTCTTAAGAGTGGTTGGAGTAGATCTATATTGATTTTTTCTCCCTATGGGTGTAGCATTTGGGTTTGAGCCCCATTTACCTTTCAATATTGTCCTTATTATGGCCCTAGAGTTGTACTTGCTCTTAATTTTCATTTTTAGTACCACATATTCCCTTATGTTAATGTTTATGTAACTGTTGTTATTGTTGTCATTGTTTGATGTAATGGATCCTTGCTTGATAGATAGCTAGGTTGTTAGTATCTATTTAGAATTTTCCCCCTTTTTGCAATTCTTATTTATTAGCTTGGGCAGCTAGCATGGTTCGATGTTTTCTCTCTTATAATGAGGTGAGGTTGGTTGTATTTCTCTTCTCCTAGGAATGCAAAATCGGTTATTAAGTGAATGATGGTATTAAAGCTAGGTTGACCTTTTAAGGTTCTGTTATGGTTCTAGAGTTGGCAAATTATTTATACTACCCATTCTTGAGTATGAGGTTTTAGGACTTGCCTCCTAGGTTATAGAGGTTTTGCGTTGACTATCCCTCTTTGTGCAGCCTATTTCTGAGGTTGACCAGTTTAGAGTCCAATCTATGATCTTGCTAGTTCATCGCCCGATAGTGGTTTTTATGTTAATGTTGAGAAGTCTTGGATTCATTTTTTTAGTTAGTTATTTTTGTCTTCTAATGGTGATTTGCTCTTTGTAGTAGTATGGATTTGGATAATTCATGTCATGACGTGCTTCTTGTCTAACTGGAGTTAGAAAGTTGGAGACAAATGATCTTTTCGTTCGCCGCTTCTTAAGTTAGAAAATTGGAAATTCTGTATGTTGAGTTCCTTTGTTCATTTTTTTGTAGTGGTTTTAATCTTAGCATTGGTGTCGTTACTGACACTTTCTTCCTCGGCTATGTGATTCATAGGTTGATTATGCTAAGATTGCCCTAGTTGGGTGGATTCATGAAACTCTCATTTTAGAATTTATCCCGCCTGATAAGACTTGGTAGAGTGCTTCTCCTTACTGATATGTTCCTATGGTTATTCTTTTCTGAGATGAAGTAGTTGATTGATTATTTTATAGCTAAAACTTCATTTCTTAAAGTTGCGAGAGTTTTTCTTATCCTTGGTGAGTTCTTGAGTATATTTTTGTGGTCCATTCCCTCCAGTAGATATAGAGTTGATTCCTTTTGTTTTTCTCTAGAAATTTATCCTCCACATTGATTTTGTTCCTTATATATATTATAGTTTTAGTTTTGCCATGATTCAGTAAAGATATATCTAGTTTGGATATTAAGATTGACTTGAGTATTTATCCTTAATTATGGCTTGTTGGCTAAGTTTTAAATTTGAAACCTTGGAATTGATATTTGAAAGTTATAATATATTGGGAGTGTGTATGCTTACCTAATGTTAGGTTCGGTTTGGGTAGTTGAGGTTGTGTCATTCAACCTTGGTGTTTAGATTTATGCTTGGAGTTATAGAACTTTGGTGCATCCTTTGTTTTTAGATTTTTCTAAGTTAGGGTTTCATCTATAGGATGGATAAGCCTACTTCCCAGTTACCTATTTGGTCTTCTTAAGTTCAGATGGATTAGGGGTGTTCAGATAATAGTCTATGGATACGGTATTAGTTCCTTTAGCTTTAACCTTGGGTTTTTAGTTTTTGTTTGAATTTTTGGATGGTTGAGTCAGCAGAAGTAGTATGCTTGAGTTGGATTTAATATGTCTTCACTCTCGATTAATGGGACATCCTGGAGCAGTGTGTTTAGTAGTGAGCAGCTGTTCTTTGGATTCCTAGTTTTTAGTTTTAAGAGTCATTAGGACCAGTTGTAGCATTAACATATATTACAGACCTTGGTTGTCTCCATTTTTGTACCCATATAGAGCCTTATGGGCTTATCTCATGCTTAATTTTATGAATTTTCAGTGTAAAAGCTTTCGTTCATTGTGTTTGCTATGATGGAATTACGCTGACGAAACTCGATTAATTTTCTTCCTGGTTTAGAGTGAATAGCTGGTTTTGAAAGGGAAAAGAGGGTTCTTGTTTGGATTTGGAATTGGTAGCATAACGCATGCCTTGGTTTACCTTTTGCTTGGATAAGTTTTATTTGAGTGGGCGGGTATTCATATGGTATTAGTGTTATGTGGTTAGAATTTTCATGCATCAGCCTTTATCGATTTAGTTCATACCTGATCGGTGGTTAAGTTTGAGTATTGGTTGTTGAGAAGGAAAAAAGAAAATTGGTTGAAAAATGGATACATATGGAAAAATCCCTTAGATGTGTTATCACTTCATAGAAGTTATCTGGGAAGTCATGCTCGGAGCATGCGGGTCCAGTACCTCATCTATTCGAGCTTTCATGATTTTTTTATCCATTGACCTTTATGGAAGAACGTCTTTTATTAGTGAATATTATAATGACCATCCAGGTCATTTCCTCGATTTGCATACATTTTTGACATTTCATGCCTTCCCACAGTAGCTACAAGTTATTTAAGACTTATCGTAACGATCGATTAGGTGATCAGACAATTCATTTGGATTTTAGACTTATTTTTATATTTTGGACCTTTTGTTATTTAGAATTTGGTCTCAGACAAAAACTCCTTGTAGATAACAAATAGATCAGAATTTCAGCAGCACCATCAGGTTCAAAACGTCAATTTTAGTCCAGAGGAACCCTTAGTTCAAGCCTCGAGGCTTTCAGACTCATTTTGCGCTACTGGATGGATTATGTAAAAAATGGAACTATATCTGTCGGCCCCATATTTTGTCGAAATGATCTTGTATGAATGTTTTAATGGTTCCATTGTGTCTAAAACGTCAAATTTTGTATGGTAGCATATTTTATTTTTGGGCACAAGATTCCTAACGAATCCTGAACACCTAGTCAAAGTCCATTCCAGACATAGCAAATCTGGAGCATCAGGTCACTGGTGTGACCGCTTAAGCGTAATATGATCTCTTACGCGGTAATCATGTGTGCGATTATTTGTCACTTCAGCGACACTGGCTATCTGGTCAGTGTTCGCATACGTGATGCTTTGTCGCTTAAGCGTGTATGGAAAAAGTGATACTGGATTTGCATAAGTGATATGTCGCCTCACTAACTGATTGTGTAAGCAATAGCTGAGTGGAATAAGCGACTATCGCATAAACGACTATCGCAAAAATGACAGGGTGATCACTTAATCGACACTTACATTATTTAACCCTCTCACTCAAACAATTTCCTATCAATTTTTCCACCATTTCACACAAAATTGAGATCTCTAAGATAGGAAAAGGTAGGAAATCATCCACATAGGTTAAAGAAAGCTCACCTACCTCATCTTGGTCATATACCATTGGTTTTTACTTTAATTTCAATTGTAATTCTTAGTAAAATTCTTTGAAATTTGGGATTCAATTTCTAAACTTGGAGGGTTGATTGAGACCCAAATTATGCTCCGTTTATGCTAAACTTTTGAGTACAACTTCCATGTCATTTGAGGGACCTCATGATGGGTTTTGGATTCTGTTTCCATGACTCACAGGATAATTCGTGACCCAAAATTTGACCTAACCCTTATTATAGTAATATGAGTCTAATTTGACTCCTGATGATGTTTATATTATGAATTTAATAGTGTGATAGCATTTTCAGATCGTGGAGTAAAGATAGACAATTTGTGGATGATTCAATAGTTGTCGTTTAGCGTCGAGGTAGGCTTCTATCTACTCATATTCTTATGATGGTGTTTATATATGTTGTATGTTAGATAGTGGTGTTAGGATATGAGTGTGGGTAGAACACCGTAACTTAGCCTAACTTGTGGGTTCGGGGACTAGAAAGGTATTTCACCCTTAAGTTGAAATACTTATTATACTTATATAATCTTGTTACCTTATTTATAGATTGTACTAATTTGTAGCATGATTATGAGGTTATTCTAGATATGGGATGGGATTTAGACATCGTAAGCATGATTAGTATGATTAGTCGTATTTGGATTGTGTAGGTTACCTTGGAACAATAATTTAGGTAAAATTTCCTTAGTTGCTTATGTTCTAGGAGGAATGTTTATCTTAGGGATAATGATGACTTATTTATCACATAAACGTGGATATGAATACCTTAGCCTAGTTCGAGGTGGAAATTGCCTAAATATGATTTATGGGTATCTGAAGTGGCCCCTTCCGGCTCACCTTAGGCCAAGATTTTTGTTGGCCTTTGTAGACTTATATACACATGTTAGCATGTTAACATAGTTGAGACTAATGAACCTTTAGTATAATATTTAATATATTACTCGGTGGATTTTGATGGTTTATCCCCAAATCATAATGTTATGGTTATACCAAATATATATAATTGGGCCTAAGACCGTGATTATGATGCTATAGTTATTCTGGACATATTATTGAGCCCACGGCCATGTTTATGATATCGGTTGGATTCGAGGAAGTGTTTATCCTTGTAAAAGAAGTGGTTGTAGTGTATAGACTTATTGACACTTATAATCTATTGTGTAGATACTAGTGATAGCATGCATAGATTTGGTAGATTCATGATCACTTAGATAGTAAATGGTACGATTCCAATTAGAAATATGATTTTACTACTCTTTTCCTAAAAGGGATTTGGTCTGACTTTTTGCCTTTAAATCGGTTTCTTCATAATGGAAATCATACCATCTGAATGAATAACTTATAAGTCTTTGGGACTAATAATGATGATCTTAGAGATTTGACCGAGATAGATTATAGTCCACAGTTTTACTACAACTATATACCCCGATCATGAGAGATTCCAACCCTTTCTACACACCTATGATGATTTAGTCTCAGAGTTACCTCGAACAATGGATTTATGGATTTGCACTCTTTTAGCCATAATTCTATTTGTGCACTTTTAAATATATATATATATATATATATATATATATATATATATATATATATATATATATATATATATATATATATATATACCTATATCTTTAGTGTTGAATTCATAGTTGGTTGATGATGATATTGACTATATAAGTTCCAGTTCAAGTCTAGTGGTTGATGATTAAATTTATGATGTAAATTACAGATCAAGTCTGGCGATTGATGATGATATGTGTTCCGATTAAAGTTTAATTTTAGTAAATTTTATGGAGCTTGTATCTGTCAACCTTATTGGGGGTTTCATAGGTATAGGACAAGACTGTTTTATGCTGAATGTTGATTGGACTTTCTGAGCCTATGGCAGTGGTAGTTTATTAAAGGCCCAGTTAGATATTGTGTCCAAACTAGCCGATTACCTTTAATTGTTATTGTTATAATGGTTGGTTCATGATAGGTTGATTATTAGACCTGTATTAGGATTTGAGGTATGTTTATGGTCCTTTTATCTTATGGTTATATTATTGCTCATGATTACCCATTGGCGAGACATTATGGTTTTAGACCCTGATATCCTATTTCATTTCTTTATGTTTGCTTTATTATGGTAATTATCTCATGTTTAGACATATGGAGTAGAAACCCTAATTATATCAGCACTAGTTCCTACTATGATTAAACTAATAATTCTAAGATCAATAACGTATCTCAAAACTCAAAATAATGTTAAAAGTGTATAACGTACTTAAACTAATAATAAAACATTAAAGGGGTATTTATAGTTACATCACACCTTTCCTAAACAAAATAGGACAACATAGGTTGGGAGTGACGACGCCTCAGGCAATGAGTCATCTGGACTGACGATGACTAATTATTAGATTTTTAGTACTTTCATCAACTATATTTCCCATGGATTGTGAATACTTATTAGGGCACTATAAGAGTCATTTCTTAACTAGATCAGTCTCAGTATAGATTTACCAAGTGCCAGAACTTTTGTCCTTATGCTCAGAATGACTGTCACGATGAGCCAGTATCCATCGCCACTGGTATTTTATTGACCTTTTCAGGACTTCCCTAAATTTGTTTAGAATGCCTCAGTCTAAGACTCGTAGTTTGACCCTATAATTCATATATACTTTGCCCTTCTATCATTTCAAGTCTTTTTATGCACTGGTTTGGCTACGACTTGGACGATGAGTCGTAGCATGACCCAATGACTCGCCAGGAACTCTTCTGCTATTCGGTAATTTTTTCTTCCTTGTTCCATTCCACTCACTTCCAACCCTATTTTTTTGTAAAACTCAACAAACACATCATATCTAGATAAAAGTACCTTTGGATTTGCAAGAGGTCCTTGTTTCAAGTGTCTTAAGTGAATTAATTCTACTCTAAATTAGCACCCTTAACTTAGAACATTTACGTGTCCTCGTGCAAATAAATCCTATGTTGACTAAGACGCTTAACTCTAGAACAAAAATAAAATCATATAGGTTCCCCTTCTTCCTTTATAACTCATTCAAAACTATACATGCAAACCATCAAAGTAATTAGTACCCTCAAAATTTTTCAAATAGGAACTCACTACAATGCATATGCAATAGAAGTACTCTAAATATAATGACCCTTTAGGTTATTTTCCATATTTGTACTTATTTTTGTTGTTTGAACTTCTACATAGCTACCCAAAGACATTTATGACCTACTAGAAAAGATGATTCGGTAACCGTGCAGTCTGTTTGGTTCTTAGGACCAATTCTCTAGTTAGAAGTCTTCATTGGTTCCAAATGACCACCAAGACAAAACTTCAGTGAAACAACCTTGGATTGAAAATTTGACCCCGCCAATACGTCCAGAACATCAAAATGTATATTGTTACATATTTCATTTTCTCATATTGGCTTTTGGATGCTTCCTGAGGCATTCGCCTAAGATGGGAATCAAATTCCAAGCTTCAGCTATCATTTTTCATGCATGGAGATCCCATGATCATGGTGGGTTGAGTTCGATGGCCGCGCTTGCGACCTAGCATGTATATGCGATTGTGCCACCTGAGAGTTGGGCAAGGTCTATTTAAAGGCTTTTTTGGCTGAGAATTAGCGATTTCTTCCATTGCTTTGAGTCCCCACACCTTAATAGAGTGTAAAATTGAGTCTTGTGGGTTTATTGGGAGCTTGAATAGCTTGTGTATTCGCAATAAACATCAAATCTAAGGTAAGATTCCTTCAATTATGGTGTTGACTTCTTGATTTTAAGACCCAAAACCCCTAATAGCTTAAGAATTGATTATAGGCCCAAATATCGTCATTTAGCACTAATTTCTTTAGGTTTATAACTCCTTAATGGTATTTGAAGAGCGGGTTGGTATCAGAAACTCATTTTTCATATGTGGGACCTACTTAGAGATTTTGGTGCCATTTTTGGACCTGTAGCATAATAGTGTGATATGGCTATTATTAGAATCGTGTTGATAAGTAGATTATGGTTCTTTTAGTATGATGGCATTTTGGAGATTATGAAGTGAAGACGAGCATATGGTGAATGATGTGATATTTTGCGATTTAGCTTTGCGGTAGGCCCCTGCCAATTCCTCTTCATAGATGAGGTGTGATATGTATTACATGAGAATATGAATGTTACGCTTGATTATGCATAGACTATCTTAGCCTTTATTTTTTATGCTTTGGGGATTAAAAAGGGTTTTGGACTCGTAAGATGAAACATTTATAAGTCTTTTGAATTTTAGTGCCTTTTCTCTCTAATTTAGATTAGTTGTAGCGTGGTTATGATGTAATGATATGTTTGGGTTGGGGTTTTTGTATTTGAAGCATGAATTGTGGTTTTGACCTTATTAGACTAGTGTGGTAGTCTTGAAATAGTAACTTGGGTTGAATAGACTTGAGTACCCTTATTTCTAGTTAAAGCTCCTATCCTAAGCTTGAATGTGGCTTACATGACATCTAGAATTTAAAATAGATACCTTAGCCTAGTTTGGGGAATGGGGTGCCTAATTTTGGAAATTGAGGTTTAGAAGTGAGATCGTCCGGCCCACTTAGGTCTAGACTTGTGTTAGTCATGTAGACTTAGCTGCGGATGATAGACATAGATGGGGCTAGTAAATTATGTAGACTTAGTTGTGGATGATAGACATACATAGGGCTAGTAAATCTTAGTATAAGGTTACGTCATGACTTGGTAGCTTGTATTGATGTTCCCTGGATTTTGGGTTTTGTGCTACGACTATGATACACTTTGTGGAAGTGATAGTGGGCATTTAGAGATGATATTCCCCTTGGATACATTATGTGGCCTATAGAGATGTTAATTTCTCTTAGACTTGGTGATTGGCATACCGAGATGCTACTTTCTCTTAGACTTGATGTTTGTCTTATAGAGACGCTATTTCCACTTAGATATGATTATCTTGTCCATAGAGATTCTATCTCCTTTTGGTTATGATTGTTGGGCCTATAAAGATGATACTCCTCTTAGATATGATGATTGCCAGAGGTGATAATCATGATGTAGGATCTATTGATATAAGATATCCTATGTGAAAGATGATTACGTGCTTATTGATATTAGTCCTCCTACATGCAAGATGACCCCTATGTGTGAGATAACCGAGGATAGGCGTACCACCATCGCCCAGACTCAAAAGTTTCAATCCATATACAGCAGCACAAGGCATATTCTTCACACATATTTATGCAACCATACCATACTGATTGATAGACATAGGTGCATATTGGTGATAGGAGATACGCAGTAAGGAATAAATGCAAGATACATAATAATTATCACAACTCACCTTAACTATCATCATTAAGACCATCATCATCATAATCAACCTACGGCCTTTTTGGGTATTAATATATCATCACAGTATCCTCTGCCTTTTCGGGTATCAATATATCATCACAGTAGTATCCTCCGGACTTGCCGGGTATCAATATTATCATAATAGTATCATCCAGGCTTGTTGAGTATCAATGCACCATCACGCTTAACTTTACGGAATAACATATACTAATATACTCATTAACATAATCATATTACCACAAAGTGTCTATCTCGATAATACTTTCTATCTCGATAATACTTCTCAACTACTCGTTATTAGCTAACCAACGCTATTGATACTGAAACCACTAATTTGCTAGTCATCACATGACCTCTAGTTATTCATCTAATCATTATCCTTATTCAAGGATAGCAACTAACTACTATTTATTAGATAGACGATATTTAACATCTATCCAAGGTTCATCACAAGACCATAATCGTCATGCATCTACTATTCCATATTATTAACTAATCAGCATATAACCGTTAACCATTATTAGACAACACATAACAAATTATCATCTAAGAATATTTTATTAACTGACATCATTCATTAACTAACTCTCATTACAGTGGCTTTACAAGAGATTGGGCAAGAGAGAATTTCTAGTATATGGAAATTTTTGGATGCCTACTCTGAAACAATTCTTCTCCTTATATACACAGAGAAATATCAAATTTACATCTTGGGCATACACCTGTAAGGCTAGGATTATGACGACAATGTTGAATGTTGAGTGCTACTTTTGAAAAAGTAGATGCTTTCTTGAGTGCGCCTGCTTTTTGAAAAGCATGCTTATCTGCCTTTTGAAAAATCAGTCCTTCTTTTGTCGTTTTCTCAAATGGAAAGCAATGAGGTTACAGATTCCTTTTAGGAATAGTGAATTGCCCTTTCGGAGATAATTCCGGTTCTTTGAACCTCTATCTCTCTGAAGGGTCAAGTTCCTATTCTCAATAGGATTCTAAGTAGGCCCTTGCAATCCCTTTGGGATTCATCATGTCCCCATTATTGTCACTGCTTCCTGTAGAGCAAGCTTATTCAAGAAGTTGCATTACTTCTTCATTTTCTTGTTGGCTTTCCATGTCCTGCAAAGCCTTCCTTAATCGTTCTTGAAGTGCCTTCTTGCTTGGAGAGGCCTGGGTTACTAAAGTAGTTTTTCTGGTATCAGAACCATGTTGGCAGATTGTGTGTCTAGCATGAGCAGCTAAACACATAATTTGTCTAGAGCATGAGCAAAACTATGTTCTTATAAGAACATATTACTTTAATCAAGTATGAATTTACTTAATCTTTAATTATTTTAATATATTTTGTCTTATAATGGGGTTTTAATCCAAGTATGGGGTAACAGTCTTCTGTCTGAGTGTTTGAAGGAACCGATTAATTTCCGGTCTTAGACGTTGGTCAGCCTGAAAGTGTGGTCGCAGCTAAGGTAAGCATTAGACCCTGTTGGTAGTCCCGTCACTAAGATAACACTAGAAGAATCCTGTGTAAAGCCATCAAAACTTGTTAGATCCCATAAGCCATAGATGTGTTAATATAATTTGCTTTAAGTTCTTTCATACCTGTTTACTGTGATATGCTTGCTTATATGAACATGTAAGTTTTCTCTGTTAGTCTCTAGATAGTATTTTCAAAATATGAACAATCATATTAAAAACACTGTTAACCTATCTTCTCAAGCAACTCTGATTGCTACTATTGAAAATGATCTTCAAAACTGGAGTATTCTAGAAGAATCTTTCAATACGATTTACCGAATCGAAAAATTTAGTTTTTTAAAAAAACATAATATCAAGACCTCTGAGTCTACAGTTGCCATCAATAATTCTTTAGAAATCATTCAACTGTTCAATGAGTTAGATATAAACAGATTTAAAAATCAGTTTCATTATCTGCATGTTGGACTTGTTCAAGTAGCTATAAAGCCACTTTTTCGACAGGGCTTAGATATTCCTGTCTGTGCTATCTTAAGAGATGCTCGTCTATTAAACTTTGACGACTCACTTTTAGGAGTTATCCAGAGTAACCTCACCGACGGCCCGGTATACTTTAATTGTTACCCTAATTTCTCTGTGGATATCAATGATCCTAACATCATGGATGTTTTAACTCTTAATGTTAAAACAAAGAACATGAATAGTAAGGAAAACACCAGAGAAATAGCGATCATATACCGTGTATATTATCGCCTTATGGGAACCACTCTAGCACCTAAAGCTAGATTCACGAGCCCTACAGGGGTTACCACCCTAATGGAAGCAAACAAAGGCCGCAGCACAGTCTTTGTTCCTAAGGCTCTAGTCTGGGATGATATTCTTCACGGCAACGAATGGCATTTTGATGCCATTACCCAACCTATCCGTACTTGTTCAGAAAAATCTCAGATCGAACGGGTTATCCAACACCCCAATGGATCTATTGATTTAAAATTCCTCGGGATTGACTCCTCTCGGCATTCTTCGTTCCGCCGATCGGTCTCCACCCGTGCTTCCACTTCCAAACCCCCAGAAGGAAGTGATGAACACGATAATGACAAGGGAAAGATTCGAGGAGTTGACTTGTCTGGTTGTGTCCCAAAAGTTTATTATCAACAACACACTAGGGTTAATGAACCCGAAAATCTTTACGCACCTGGCAGTCCTACAGCCTCGGATATGGAACCTCCCCCTTCCACATCCCATCAAAAAATTAGGACTGACCCTAGCCTACTTGTCATCAAATCAGAAGAAGAATACATTCCTGACCTCCAAGCCTTAAAAGTCCTATGGTACCTCCCTAAGGATGCTATCAAACAGAAATGGTATACCAGTACCTATTCCAAAGAATAACAGAAGGAGTTTGGACGGCTATGGATAGCTGACATGAAAAGACTCCGATGTGACATCGAATTCTTCAAATGGTTCGAATGCACTGGTAGGATGGGATACCAGAATGAATCCCTTAACGTTATCATTAACAAATGGTATACGCAGAGTCACCAAGTCGTAGAATCAGTGACTCCTCCGCTAGAAGAAATAAAAATTCCTTATCATAACGAAGTTCTCAGTGCTTCTCCTTTCAATAAGAAGCATGATAGACCTACTATGGCCCCTACAAATAGAGATCTTGATAGAATAATTGACCAAAACAATTATACTAATCAAGTTCTCCACACCATCTCCCAACAAATAGGAGAAAACAAGGGTTCTACCCTTGCTTTTGAGTCCCCCCAACCGGTTAAGAGCACGGCAATCTCTAAACCTATTTCTAATCCTATCTTTAAGATACCCGAATTTCAAAAAGAGAAATTCCCAGAGCTCAATGAAGACTTCAAACTCTCGGAACAGAGCTTAAACAAAATAGTACCTCCAAATATGGTCTAGAAACCTTTTGTCAAGATTATGGGTTTACCGACTTATCTTCTCGCAAAAAGCATAGAAAGAAATCTTTTAGGTCTAGCAAAAAGACTTCTCCTAGCAAACGAACTTCTAAAAAAGAGTCTTATAAACCTAGTAGAAGGACTAATCGGAAATCTTCCAAAGCTTCCAAAACTAAAGATACTTGTTGGACTTGTGGCAAAACTGGCCATAGAGCTAAAGATTGCAAATCCAGCAAGAAAAATAAGATCAACCAACTTGATCTACCTGATGAAGCTAACGAAAAATTATTCTCCATTATGGAAGATTCTTCCGAAGCTTCAGACTCCTACTCTTCTTCAAGCGAAGACTTTAGCGACGAAGAATTTATCAATGCCTCTTACGAGTCTGATCAATCCCAGTTGGGGAAAGAATGTGCCTGTAAAGGTACTTTCTGTACTTGCTCAAACAAAAAGATTAATGTCATCTCAGGAAATCCCAGAGAAATCCTGTTTGACATAATTGAACATATTCCTAACGATGAGCAACGGAGCAAGTATCTCCATGAGCTCAAAAAACTTATGCTTTCTCATGAAGAAAGCCCCCCTAAACCTATTATTCAGCCTTTTAGCATGAAACAGGTTATGGCTAAATTTAGCACCCCTACGGAGCCTACCATTTCTGACCTCAAAGGAGAAATTTCTTCTCTCAAAAGCGAAGTTAGAAACCTTAAGAGCAGACTTGACCATGTAGAACTTAACATTCTTACAGATCAAGTCCTAAAAGTTGCTTCTCCTGAGCAGTCCCTGTTACTAGAATCCTCTCCAGACCTATCGATTATCCCGAATGATCATCTCCAAGAATCTAGTACTTTCCCTGACGAGGACACTCCTTCTACTTCCAGCAAAGCTGTAGCAACTATTAAGGCTTACAGCGAACACATTGTCATTAAAATAGTCATCAGCAAAGACTTTGTTTTAAATAGAGTCGCCCTTTTTGACACAGGCGCAGACAGTAACTGTATTGTCAAAGTCCTTATCCCCACTCGGTATCTAGAAAGAAGTACCTATAGACACTATTCAGCCACCGGCGTGAAAATGAAAATTCATTATCAGCTTCCTAAAGCTCATGTCTGCAACAATGGCATATGCCTTGTTAACGACTTTGTCATCACCAAGGATATCACTGAAGATATCATTTTGGGAATACCCTTCGTTAACCAAATTCGACCTTTCTAGAGTGATTACGATGGTATTCGTACCACCCTTCTAGGTAACGAATTGTTCTTCCCATTATTGTGCCCTCTATCTCAAGAAGAAGGACGCAAAATTAAAGAGGAAACTGTTTTTAAAATTAACCGACTTTCCTCTCATATCTGTTTTCTTAAACAAGTTATTCAGCTCAAACATATTGAGCACACTTTAAAAACCCCGGAGATGGTTACCAAAATTGCCATTCGCCAAAAGAAGTTTGAAGACAAAATCTGCTCCGAGTTCCCTAATGCTTTCTAGGAACGCAAAAAGCATTTAGTCGAACTTCCTTATATCTCTGGCTTTGAGGAACACTCCATTCCTACTAAGGCCAGACCTATCCAAATGAATCAAGAAATGATAGAAATTTTCAAAAAGGAAATTAACCATCTTCTCACAAATGGGATCATTAGACCCTCCAATTCTCCATGGAGTTGCTCTGCATTTTATGTAAACAACAGTGCAGAAAAAGAACGTGGAACTCCCCGGATTGTTATAAACTACAAGCCTTTGAATGCTGTTTTAAAATGGATTAGACATCCGATTCCCAATAAAAGGGATCTCCTCAAAAGGACTTTTAAAGCCAATCTTTACAGCAAGTTTGATATGAAGTCAGGTTTCTGGCAAATCCAAATTGCTAATAAAGATAAATATAAGACGGCCTTCAACGTCCCTTTTGGGCACTACGAATGGAATGTAGTACCATTTGGGCTTAAGAATGCTCCCTCCGAATTTCAGAATATTATGAATAATATTTTCAATCCTTATTCTTACATGTCAATTGTTTATATTGATGGTGTGCTAATTTTTTCTGAAAACATTGATTCTCATTTTAAGCACCTTAATACTTTCTTTAAGATTGTTAAACTAAATGATTTGGTCGTTAGCGCCAAAAAAATGAAGTTGTTCCAAACTTCTATTCGGTTTTTAGGTCATGTCTGCACCAAGGTAGTTATAAGCCTATTTGTAGAGCCATTGAGTTCTCTTCCAAATTTCCTGATGAAATCACGGATAAAACCCAACTTCAAAGGTTTTTAGGAAGCCTTAATTATGTTGCAGATTTCATTCCACATATTACACAGGTCTGTGAACCTTTGTATAAATGTCTTAAGAAAAATCCAGTCCCGTGGAGTTCTGACAAAACCAATGCAGTCATAAAAATTAAGTTTTTAGTACAAAACCTTCCCTGTCTAAGTATTCCTAACCCTGAAGCTTTTATGATTGTAGAAACTGATGCTTCAGATATAGGGTATGGAGGTATCCTAAAACAAAGGGTCGACACCAATTCCCCTGAACAACTAGTTCGATTTACTTCTGGGGTTTGGAACCCAGCTCAAAAGAATTATAGCACTGTGAAAAAAGAAGTTTTATCTATAGTGCTATGTATCACAAAGTTTCAAGATGATCTTGTAAACAAAGAATTTTTACTACGAGTTGACTGCAAGTCAGCCAAAGAAATCTTGCAAAAAGATGTAAAAAATTTAGTTTCAAAACAGATATTTTCTAGATGGCAAGCTCTCCTATCTAGCTTTGATTTCCAAATTGAATTTATCAAAGGAGAAAATAACTCCCTCCCCGATTTTCTAACAAGAGAATTTTTACAGGGCCATGAGACCAACAAATTTGGGGAAAGCCCCCATAAGCACCAAGTAGGAACATTCCAGAATGGTTAGACCATTTGATCCTCCCTCAGCATCGGCAAATCCATTACGGCCAACAGTCCCACAGAGACCTACACTCAAGGCGGAAATACAATCGCCACTCCAAAATAGATATTCTGCTCTGATGGAATTTCCAAAGCTCTCTCCACCAATGCCCACAAAATTGGTAGATTTGAAAACCAACCTGCCCTTAGAAAAAGGACAATCAGCCAGCTCATCGGTACAAACCAAACAAAGTTATGCTATGAAGGCCCCAGAGACCTTTGCTCAAGCTGTCGATCCCACAGTGATTAAATCAGTACCACCTTCTCCAACAAAGGAAGAATTCAAATTTGTCACCACCCAGGTGATGCCAGTGATGGCTCTAGATAAGGAATATGAAGGATACCCTCTAGAGCACCTCATACGACCAGTTTACAATGACAAGAATTTTGTGGATACTGATAATCCACTTAAGACCAAAAGATATTATGAAGCCATACTGGTAGATACCGACTCCATTAAAGTCAAACACACAACAAATGAACGGAATCCAGATCATATTGATTATTCCCGATTCACCATCAAGAAGGTATTAACCCCTTTTAGCTGGTATGCAGATCACCTGCATACTCCCAATGTTTTGTCTATGCCTCATAGGCCACAAACCTATAATTGGTTCGACTACAGATCGTCTTGGTTCAATTTCCTATATGTTAGACCAGGACATACTTAGTTCGTCAAATATTACCCAGCCATGGTAGAATCAGTTATACCGCGATGGTTGTATGAATGGTGGATGCATTTTGGAGGAATTAGAGAAATTCTCCCTCAATAATTCCTCAACAGGTTTCCAGAGTTTTGCACCAAAGAAGGATGCACAACCCTTCCAGAGCACATTCAAATGTGCAAGTTTTTTATTAAAAAACGAATTTCTTATATCATCTCCTGGAATTTTGCCAAAGGAGAAATAGATAGAATTAAATATCTCTCTAAAGAGATAAAAGTTAAAGGTTGGACTCCTAAGCCAACAGCACCTAAACTGTCTCCTGATCCAAGGAAAACTATTTCAGCAACCCAGGCCTGTCCAAGCAAGAAGGCACTTCAAGAACGATTAAGGAAGGCTTTGCAGGACATGGAAAGCCAACAAGAAAATGAAGAAGAAGTAATGCAACTTCTTGAACAAGCTTCCTCTACAGGAAGCAGTGACAATAATGGCGACATGATGAATCCCAAAGGGATTGCAAGGGCCTACTTAGACTCTTATTGAGAATAGGAACTTGACCCTTCAGAGAGATAGAGGTTCAAAGAACTGGAATTATCTTCGAAAGGGCAATTCACTATTCCTAAAAGGAATCTGTAACCTCATTGCTTTCCATTTGAGAAAACGACAAAAGAAGGACTGACTTTTCAAAAGAAAGATAAGCATGCTTTTCAAAAAGCAGGCGCACTCAAGAAAGCATCTACTTTTTCAAAAGTAGCACTCAACATTCAACATAGTCGGCATAATCCTAGCCTTACAGGTGTATGCCCAAGGTGTAAAATTTGATATTTCTCTATGTATATAAGGAGAAGAATTGTTTCAGAGTAGGCATCCGAAAATTTCCACATACTAGAAATTCTCTCTTGCCCAATCTCTTGTAAAGCCACTGTAATAATGTTTTAAGATTTTCAATAAAATTTGTAAGTTTTATTAACTCTCTGTTTTATTTTACTTATACATTTCCGCTATAATACTCATGATCCACTTTCTGGTATCAGAGCCATGTTGGCAGATTGTATGTCTAGCATGAGCAGCTAAACACATAATCTGTCTAGAGCATGAGCAAAACTATGTTCTTATAAGAACATATTACTTTAATCAAGTATGAATTTACTTAATATTTAATTATTTTAATATATCTTGTCTTATGATGGGGTTTTAATCCAAGTATGGGGTAACAGTCTTCTGTCTGAGTGTTTGAAGGAACCAATTAATTTTCGGTCTTAGACGTTGGTCAGCCTGAAAGTGTGGTCGCAGCTAAGGTAAGCATTAGACCCTGTTGGTAGTCCCGTCACTAAGATAACACTAGAAGAATCCTGTGTAAAGCCATTAAAACTTGTTAGATCCCATAAGCCATATATGTGTTAATATAATTTGCTTTAAGTTCTTTCATACCTATTTACTGTGATATGCTTGCTTATATGAACATGTAAGTTTTCTCTGTTAGTCTCTAGATAGTATTTTAAAAATATGAACAATCATATTAAAAACACTGTTAACCTATCTTCTCAAGCAACTCCGATTTCTACTATTGAAAATGATCTTCAAAACTGGAGTATTCTAGAAGAATCTTTCAATACGATTTACCGAATCGGAAAATTTAGTTTTTTAAAAAAACATAATATCAAGACCTCTGAGTCTACAGTTGCCATCAATAATTCTTTAGAAATCATTCAACTGTTCAATGAGTTAGATATAAACAGATTTAAAAATCAGTTTCATTATCTGCATGTTGGACTTGTTCAAGTAGCTATAAAGCCACTTTTTCGACAGGGCTTAGATATTCCTGTCTGTGCTATCTTAAGAGATGCTCGTCTATTAAACTTTGATGACTCACTTTTAGGAGTTATCCAGAGTAACCTCACCGACGGCCCGGTATACTTTAATTGTTACCCTAATTTCTCTGTGGATATCAATGATCCTAACATCATGGATGTTTTAACTCTTAATGTTAAAATAAAGAACAAGAATAGTAAGGAAAACACCAGAGAAATAGCGATCATATACCGTGTATATTATCGCCTTATGGGAACCACTCTAACACCTAAAGCTAGATTCACGAGCCCTAAAGGGGTTACCACCCTAATGGAAGCAAACAAAGACCGCAGCACAGTCTTTGTTCCTAAGGCTCTAGTCTGGGATGATATTCTTCACGGCAACAAATGGCATTTTGATGCCATTACCCAACCTATCCGTACTTATTCGGAAAAATCTCAGATCGAACGGGTTATCCAACACCCCGATGGATCTATTGATTTAAAATTCCTCGGGATTGACTTCTCTCGACATTCTCCGTTCCGCTCTTGGAGATGATCATTCGGGATAATCGATACGTCTGGAGAGGATTCTGATAATAGGGACTGCTCAGGAGAAGCAGCTTTTAGGACTTGATCTGTAAGAATTTTAAGTTCTACATGGTCAAGTCTGCTTTTGAAAAGTCAGTCCTTCTTTTGTCGTTTTCTCAAATGGAAAGCAATGAGGTTACAGATTCCTTTTAGGAATAGTGAATTGCCCTTTCGGAGATAATTTCGGTTCTTTGAACCTCTATCTCTCTGAAGGGTCAAGTTCCTATTCTCAATAGGAGTCTAAGTAGGCCCTTGCAATCCCTTTGGGATTCATCATGTCGCCATTATTGTCACTGCTTCCTATAGAGCAAGCTTCTTCAAGAAGTTGCATTACTTCTTCTTCATTTTCTTGTTAGCTTTCCATGTCCTGCAAAGCCTTCCTTAATCGTTCTTGAAGTGCCTTCTTGCTTGGACAGGCCTGGGTTGCTGAAGTAGTTTTCCTTGGATCAGGAGACAGTTTAGGTATTGTTGGCTTAGGAGTCCAACCTTTAACTTTTATCTCTGTAGAGAGATATTTAATTCTATCTATTTCTCCTTTGGCAAAATTCCAGGAGATGATATAAGAAATTCGTTTTTTAATAAAAAACTTGCACATTTGAATGTGCTCTGGAAGGGTTGTGCATCCTTCTTTGGTGCAAAACTCTAGAAACCTGTTGAGGAATTGTTGAGGGAGAATTTCTCTAATTCCTCCGAAATGAATCCACCATTCATAGAACCATCATGGTATAACTGATTCTACCATGGCCGGGTAATATTTGACGAACCAAGTATGTCCTGGTCAAACATATAGGAAATTTAACCAAGCCGATCTCTAGTCGAACCAATTATAGGTTTGTGGCCTATGAGGCATAGACAAAACATTGGGAGTATGCAGGTGATCTGCATACCAGCTAAAAGGGGTTAATACCTTCTTGCTGGTAAATCGGGAATAATCAATATGATCTGGATTCCGTTCATTCATTGTGTGTTCGACTTCAATAGAGTCGGTATCTACCAGTATAGCTTCATAATATCTTCTGGTCTTAAGTGGATTATCAGTATCCATAAAATTCTTGTCATTGTAAACTGGTCGTATGAGGTGCTCTAGAGGGTATCCTTCATATTCCTTATCTAGAGCCATCACTGGCATCACCTGGGTGGTGACAAATTTGAATTCTTCCTTTGTTGGAGAAGGTGGTACTGATTTAATCGTTGTGGGATCGACAGCTTGAGCAAAGGTCTCTGGGGCCTTCATAGCATAACTTTGTTTGGTTTGTACCGATGAGCTGGCTGATTGTCCTTTTTCTAAGGGCAGGTTGGTTTTCAAATCTACCAATTTTGTGGGCATTGGTGGAGAGAGCTTTGGAAATTCCATCAGAGCAGAATATCTATTTTGGAGTGGCGATTGTATTTCTGCCTTGAGTGTAGGTCTCTGTGGGACTGTTGGCCGTAATGGATTTGCCGATGCTGAGGGAGGATCAAATGGTCTAACCATTCTGGAATGTTCCTGCTTGGTGCTTATGGGGGCTTTCCCCAGATTTGTTGGTCTCATGGCCCTGTAAAAATTCTCTTGTTAGAAAATCGGGGAGGGAGTTATTTTTTCCTTTGATAAATTCAATTTGGAAATCAAAGCTAGATAGGAGAGCTTTCCATCTAGCAAATATCTGTTTTGAAACTAAATTTTTTACATCTTCTTGCAAGATTTCTTTGGCTGACTTGCAGTCAACTCGTAATAAAAATTCTTTGTTTACAAGATCATCTTGAAACTTTGTGATACATAGCACTATAGATAGAACTTCTTTTTTCACAGTGTTATAATTCTTTTGAGCTGGGTTCCAAACCCCAGAAGTAAATTGAACTAGTTGTTCAGGGGAATTGGTGTCGACCCTTTGTTTTAGGATACCTCCATACCCTATATCTGAAGCATCAGTTTCTACAATCATAAAAGCTTCAGGGTTAGGAATACCTAGACAGGGAAGGTTTTGTACTAAAGACTTAATTTTTATGACTGCATTGGTTTTTTCAAAACTCCACGGGACTGGATTTTTCTTAAGACGTTTATACAAAGGTTCACAGACCTGTGTAATATGTGGAATGAAATTTGCAACATAATTAAGGCTTCCTAAAAACCTTTGAAGTTGGGTTTTATCCGTGATTTCATCAGGAAATTTGGAAGAGAACTCAATGGCTCTACAAATAGGCTTATAACTACCTTGGTGCAGATCATGACCTAAAAATCGAATAGAAGTTTGGAACAACTTCATTTTTTTGGCGCTAACGACCAAACCATTTAGTTTAACAATCTTAAAGAAAGTATTAAGGTGCTTAAAATGAGAATCAATGTTTTCAGAAAAAATTAGCACATCATCAATATAAACAATTGACATGTAAGAATAAGGATTGAAAATATTATTCATAATATTCTCAAATTCGGAGGGAGCATTCTTAAGCCCAAATGGTAAGACATTCCATTCGTAGTGCCCAAAAGGGACGTTGAAGGTCGTCTTATATTTATCTTTATTAGCAATTTGGATTTTCCAGAAACCTGACTTCATATCAAACTTGCTGTAAAGATTGGCTTTAAAAGTCCTTTTGAGGAGATCCCTTTTATTGGGAATCGGATGTCTAATCCATTTTAAAACAGTATTCAAAGGCTTGTAGTTTATAACAATCCGGGGAGTTCCACGTTCTTTTCTGCACTTTTGTTTACATAAAATGCAGAGCAACTCCATGGAGAATTGGAGGGTCTAATGATCCCATTTGTGAGAAGATGGTTAATTTCCTTTTTGCAAATTTCCATCATTTCTTGATTCATTTGGATAGGTCTGGCCTTAGTAGGAATGGAGTGTTCCTCAAAGCCAGAGATATAAGGAAGTTCGACTAAATGCTTTTTGCGTTCCCAGAAAGCATTAGGGAACTTGGAGAAGATTTTATCTTCAAACTTCTTTTGGAGAATGGCAATTTTGGTAACCATCTCCGGGGTTTTTAAAGTGTGCTCAATATGTTTGAACTGAATATTTTGTTTAAGATAACAGATATGAGAGGAAAGTCGGTTAATTTTAAAAACAGTTTCCTCTTTAATTTTGCGTCCTTCTTCTTGAGATAGAGGGCGCAATAATGGGAAGAACAATTCGTTACCTAGAAGGGTGGTACGAATACCATCGTAATCACTCCAGAAAGGTAGAATTTGGTTAACGAAGGGTATTCCCAAAATGATATCTTCAGTGATATCCTCGGTGATGACAAAGTCGTTAACAAGGCATATGCCATTGTTGCAGACATGAGCTTTAGGAAGCTGATAATGAATTTTCATTTTCTCGTCGGTGGCTGAATAGAGTCTAGAGGTACTTCTTTCTAGATACCGAGTGGGTATAAGGCCTTTGACAATACAGTTACTGTCTGCGCCTGTGTCAAAAAGGGCGACTCTATTTAAAACAAAGTCTTTGCCGATGACTATTTTAACGACAATGTGTTCGCTGTGAGCCTTAATAGTTGCTACAGCTTTGCTGGAAGTAGAAGGAGTGTCCTCGCCAGGGAAAGTACTAGATTCTTGGAGATGATCATTCGGGATAATCGATAGGTCTGGAGAGGATTCTGGTAACAGGGACTGCTCAGGAGAAGCAGCTTTTAGGACTTGATCTGTAAGAATGTTAAGTTCTACATGGTCAAGTCTGCTCTTATGGTTTCTAACTTCGCTTTTGAGAGAAGAAATTTCTCCTTTGAGGTCAGAAATGGTAGGCTCCGTAGGGGTGCTAAATTTAGCCATAACATGTTTCATGCTAAAAGGCTGAATAATAGGTTTAAGGGGGCTTTCTTCATGAGAAAGCATAAGTTTTTTGAGCTCATGGAGATACTTGCTCCGTTGCTCATCGTTAGGAATATGTTCAATTATGTAAAACAGGATTTCTCTGGGACTTCCTGAGATGACATTAATCTTTTTGTTTGAGCAAGTACAGAAAGTATCTTTACAGGCACATTCTTGCCCCGACTGGGATTGATCAGACTCGTAAGCGGCATTGATAAATTCTTCGTCACTAAAGCTTCGCTTGAAGAAGAGTAGGAGTCTGAAGCTTCGAAAGAATCTTCCATAATGGAGAATAATTTTTCGTTAGCTTCATCAGGTAGATCAAGTTGGTTGATCTTCTTTTTCTTGCTGGATTTGCAATTTTTAGCTCTATGGCCAGTTTTGCCACAAGTCCAACAAGTATCTTTAGTTTTGGAAGCTTTTGAAGATTTCCGATTAGTCTTTCTACTAGGTTTATAAGACTCTTTTTTAGAAGTCCGTTTGCCAGGAGAAGTCTTTTTGCTAGACCTATAAGATTTCTTTCTATGCTTTTTGCGAGAAGATAAGTCGGTAAACCCATAATCTTGACAAAAGGTTCCTAGACCATATTTGGAGGTACTATTTTGTTTAAGCTCTTTTTTCAGCCTAAGATCGGTACAGAGGTCTATACCCAAGATGTAAAATTTGATATTTCTCTATGTATATAAGGAGAAGAATTGTTTCAGAGTAGGCATCCGAAACTTTCCACATTCTAGAAATTCTCTCTAGCCCAATTCTTGTAAAGTCACTGTAATGATGTTTTAAGATTTTCAATAAAATTTGTAAGTTTTATTAACTCTCTGTTTTATTTTACTTATACATTTCCGCTATAATACTCACGATCCTCTTTCTGGTATCAGAACCATGTTGGCAGATTGTGTGTCTAGCATGAGCAGCTAAACACATAATTTGTCTAGAGCATGAGCAAAACTATGTTCTTATAAGAACATATTACTTTAATCAAGTATGAATTTACTTAATCTTTAATTATTTTAATATATTTTGTCTTATAATGGGGTTTTAATCCAAGTATGGGGTAACAGTCTTCTGTCTGAGTGTTTGAAGGAACCGATTAATTTCCGGTCTTAGACGTTGGTCAGCCTGAAAGTGTGGTCGCAGCTAAGGTAAGCATTAGACCCTGTTGGTAGTCCCGTCACTAAGATAACACTAGAAGAATCCTGTGTAAAGCCATCAAAACTTGTTAGATCCCATAAGCCATAGATGTGTTAATATAATTTGCTTTAAGTTCTTTCATACCTGTTTACTGTGATATGCTTGCTTATATGAACATGTAAGTTTTCTCTGTTAGTCTCTAGATAGTATTTTCAAAATATGAACAATCATATTAAAAACACTGTTAACCTATCTTCTCAAGCAACTCTGATTGCTACTATTGAAAATGATCTTCAAAACTGGAGTATTCTAGAAGAATCTTTCAATACGATTTACCGAATCGAAAAATTTAGTTTTTTAAAAAAACATAATATCAAGACCTCTGAGTCTACAGTTGCCATCAATAATTCTTTAGAAATCATTCAACTGTTCAATGAGTTAGATATAAACAGATTTAAAAATCAGTTTCATTATCTGCATGTTGGACTTGTTCAAGTAGCTATAAAGCCACTTTTTCGACAGGGCTTAGATATTCCTGTCTGTGCTATCTTAAGAGATGCTCGTCTATTAAACTTTGACGACTCACTTTTAGGAGTTATCCAGAGTAACCTCACCGACGGCCCGGTATACTTTAATTGTTACCCTAATTTCTCTGTGGATATCAATGATCCTAACATCATGGATGTTTTAACTCTTAATGTTAAAACAAAGAACATGAATAGTAAGGAAAACACCAGAGAAATAGCGATCATATACCGTGTATATTATCGCCTTATGGGAACCACTCTAGCACCTAAAGCTAGATTCACGAGCCCTACAGGGGTTACCACCCTAATGGAAGCAAACAAAGGCCGCAGCACAGTCTTTGTTCCTAAGGCTCTAGTCTGGGATGATATTCTTCACGGCAACGAATGGCATTTTGATGCCATTACCCAACCTATCCGTACTTGTTCAGAAAAATCTCAGATCGAACGGGTTATCCAACACCCCAATGGATCTATTGATTTAAAATTCCTCGGGATTGACTCCTCTCGGCATTCTTCGTTCCGCCGATCGGTCTCCACCCGTGCTTCCACTTCCAAACCCCCAGAAGGAAGTGATGAACACGATAATGACAAGGGAAAGATTCGAGGAGTTGACTTGTCTGGTTGTGTCCCAAAAGTTTATTATCAACAACACACTAGGGTTAATGAACCCGAAAATCTTTACGCACCTGGCAGTCCTACAGCCTCGGATATGGAACCTCCCCCTTCCACATCCCATCAAAAAATTAGGACTGACCCTAGCCTACTTGTCATCAAATCAGAAGAAGAATACATTCCTGACCTCCAAGCCTTAAAAGTCCTATGGTACCTCCCTAAGGATGCTATCAAACAGAAATGGTATACCAGTACCTATTCCAAAGAATAACAGAAGGAGTTTGGACGGCTATGGATAGCTGACATGAAAAGACTCCGATGTGACATCGAATTCTTCAAATGGTTCGAATGCACTGGTAGGATGGGATACCAGAATGAATCCCTTAACGTTATCATTAACAAATGGTATACGCAGAGTCACCAAGTCGTAGAATCAGTGACTCCTCCGCTAGAAGAAATAAAAATTCCTTATCATAACGAAGTTCTCAGTGCTTCTCCTTTCAATAAGAAGCATGATAGACCTACTATGGCCCCTACAAATAGAGATCTTGATAGAATAATTGACCAAAACAATTATACTAATCAAGTTCTCCACACCATCTCCCAACAAATAGGAGAAAACAAGGGTTCTACCCTTGCTTTTGAGTCCCCCCAACCGGTTAAGAGCACGGCAATCTCTAAACCTATTTCTAATCCTATCTTTAAGATACCCGAATTTCAAAAAGAGAAATTCCCAGAGCTCAATGAAGACTTCAAACTCTCGGAACAAATTTTAGAGAAAATCAACACCAAACTTTCGAGGTTTAAGGTCGCTCAGCAAGGAACTCAACAAGGAGAGTCCAGTGCTCAGAAGAACTCTCTTTCTAAACTCGCCAATGAACGTTTTTCAACTAGAAAAAACTATTACAAAAAACCCTCCCATCCAGATGTCCAATTCGAAGAAAATCCCTACCTCTCTACATTCAATCATGATGGCAGAGGTATAACGGAATAGAATATTGACGGTCTGGCTGAACACCAGATTTACAATAAACTCCATGAGATGGTCGTATCAATTACAGCCTATAAGATCAAGGGAGCTTCTGACAAAGGAGCTGCCACCATGATTGTATCAGGTTTTACTGGTATGATGAAACATTGGTGGGATAACTACATCACCGATGAGGTAAGGAATCTCATCTATGATGCTACGTCCACCGAGACTACGGTCAAGATTGAAAATGGCCAAGAAATTCTTGAGCAAGTTGCAAAAGAAGATGCTTGTGCCACCCTCCTCTACCACATAGCAAGACATTTCATAGGAGAACCTAAGATTTTCCAAGATAGGAGCTTAGAAATTCTTAACAATCTTCGCTGCAAGGATCTAGCAGACTTTAGGTGGTATAAAGACACCTTTCTTGTAAAAGTTATGATCAGACCAGACTGCAACAATGACTTTTCGAAAGAAAGGTTCATTAGTGGTCTTCCTCCTCTGTTCGCCGATAAGGTTAGAACCAAAATTAAGGATAGATTTGAAGGACGAATCCCTTATGGAATACTCACCTATGGAGACTTAATAAGTTTCATTACTACCGTAGGTATAGACCTCTGTACCGATCTTAGGCTGAAAAAAGAGCTTAAACAAAATAGTACCTCCAAATATGGTCTAGGAACCTTTTGTCAAGATTATGGGTTTACCGACTTATCTTCTCGCAAAAAGCATAGAAAGAAATCTTTTAGGTCTAGCAAAAAGACTTCTCCTAGCAAACGGACTTCTAAAAAAGAGTCTTATAAACCTAGTAGAAAGACTAATCGGAAATCTTCCAAAGCTTCCAAAACTAAAGATACTTGTTGGACTTGTGGCAAAACTGGCCATAGAGCTAAAGATTGCAAATCCAGCAAGAAAAAGAAGATCAACCAACTTGATCTACCTGATGAAGCTAACAAAAAATTATTCTCCATTATGGAAGATTCTTCCGAAGCTTCAGACTCCTACTCTTCTTCAAGCGAAGACTTTAGCGACGAAGAATTTTAGTCTTGACTTAGAGCTTCAATTTTCTTTTAGAATTTTGGATAATTTACCCAATGGGAGTAATGTGCTCTACTTGGATTCAGTGTGACTTCATTCCAAGTGGTTGAGAAATCTTGAAGTAGAATATTCATTGATGAGTGGTTATACCTTGGACATTGAGATTTTTTTCTGATTATTATCTGGACTTGTAGTAGCATTGGCATGGATTTCATTCCTTAATTATCTCCATTGTTGTGTTCAGACTATGCCTTATGAACTTATTCTCCTGTTTGCCATATTTATGTTCAATGGGTCAGCTTCAGTTCTTTGAGTTCTTAGTCATGAGACTACGTGGGTAAGACTCTAGTTAATCTCATCTTGGATTGAAGTAGATAGCATATGCTAAATGGTAGATGAAAAGTATGTTTTGATTTAAATTTGGTAGCATGACTCGTGACTTAGGTTAATTTTTGCTCGGATGAGACTTTGTTGACTTATGCGGATATTTAGATGTATGTGCATCAGCTTTCTTGGTTCAGTCTTAGTCCAGTTAGTGGTTAAGTTAAGTTTTGGCCGTTTGGAGAAAGAATGAGGGTGCTTGTTGAAAAAAGGGATACATATTGCAAAATCCCTTAGAAGTGTTTTGTCTTTCTGGTGAGGTTATCTTGGGAGTAATGCTTAAAGCATGCGGGCTAGTACTTCATACCTTTGAGCTTTTGATAGTCTTTCTATTCATTGACTTTTGGGTACGAAAGTCCTTTTAGTAGTGGATATTGTAATGACCCTTTAGGTCATTTTCCATATTTACGTTTATTTTTGTCCTTTGAACTTCTCCATAGCCGCCCCAAGATATTTATGACTCACTAGGATTGACGATTCGATGATTAGGCAGTTTGTTAGGTTTTTAGAACCAATTCTCTATATATTTAGAAGTATTCACTGGTTCCAAATGAACACCGAGCAAAAACCTCAGTAAAACAACCTCACATTGAAAATTTAACTCTAGCAAAACATCTGCAATGTCAAAATCTATATGGTTGCAGATTTTATCTGCTCATAGTAGATTTTGGATACATACCAAGGCATTGACCAAAGCTTGGAATTAAATACCAAGCTTCAACTATCGTCTGTCATGGATAGATATACCGTGATCATGGTGGATTGAGTGTCATTACGATGTTCGGGATTGCAGCCTAGCGTGTATGCATGATCGCTCCTCCTGAGAGATAGGCAAGGTCTATTTAAAGGTTCTTTTGTCCAATAATTGTCATTTCTTCCATTTCTTTGAGTCTTCAAACCCTAATAGAGTGTAAAATCCTTAAAGTGAGTCTTGTGGGTTGATTTAGAGCTTGAATAGCTTGTGTATTCGCGATTAACATAAAATCTAAGGTAAGGTTCCTTTAATTTTGGTGTTGATTACTTGATTTTATGACCCAAAATCCCTAATGGATTGAGGCTTGATTTTAGCCCCATATATGGTTGTTTTGAACCAATTTCTTGAGATTTATAAATCTCTAATGGTATTTGAAGAGTGGGTTGGTCTGGGAAACTCAATTTTCATATGCGAGACCCATTTGGAGGTTTTAGTGTCTTTTTTTGGCATAAAGCACAATAATGCAATATGGGTATTGTTAGACTCATTTTGATGAGTAGATTATGGTTTTGTTAGTATGGTGGCATTTTGGTGATTGTGATGTGAAGACTAGCATATGGTGCAAGATGTGATATTTTGTAGTTCGGCTTAAAGGTAGGCCTCTGTCTTTTTTTCTTCATGGATGATGTGTGATATGTATTGCATGTTAATATGGATGTTAAGCTTGATTAAGTATAAAGTAACTTATCCTTTATTGTTGATGCTTTGGGGTTAGATAAGGGTTTTGTACCCATAAGATGACACATTTATAAGTTTTTTGAATTCTAGTCCCTTCTCTCTCTAGTTTAGAGTAGTTGTAGTATGGTTATGCTGTAATGCTATGTTTAGGTTTTAGTTTTAGCATTTGAATCATAAATTGTAGTTCTTACGTTATTGGACTAGTGTGGTAGTCTTGAAACTATAACTTTTGTAGAATAAACTTGTATACCCTTGTTTCTAGTTGAAGCTCCTATATCATAAGCTTGAATGTGGCTTACTTGACATCTAGTAGTTGAACTATATACCATAGCCTAGTTTGGGTAATGGTTTACCTAATTATGGAAATTGAGGTTTAGAAGTGGGATCGTCCGGCCCACTTAGGCCTAGACTTGTGTTAGTCTTGTGGACTTAGTTGTGGATCATAAGCATAAATGGGGCTAGGACTTAGTAGCTTGTATTGATGTTCCCCAAATTTTGGGTTTTGAGTTATGGCCATGATACTCCCTGTGTAAGTGATAGTGGGCATTTAGAAATGATATTCTCTTTGGATACGTTATGTGGCCTATGGAGATGTTAATTACTCTTAGACTTGGTGATTCACCTGTAGAGATGCTATTTTCTCATAGACTTGATGTTTGACTTATAGAGATGCTATTTTCTCTTAGATATGATGATTTCCCTAGCGAGGTGATATTCCTCATAGTTAAGATGAATGACCTATTGATATAACATATCCTATGTGAGAGATAATTACATGCTTATTGATATTATGACTCCTTTAGGCGAGATGTCTCCCATGTGTGAGATAACTAGAGATATGCTACGGCTTATAAATATGATAATTTATATGAGTTCTAGATACGTATATGGGCATAAGGTCATGATTATGATGATGTGATTATTCCAAATATATTATTGCGCCAAGGGACGTGTTATGCTAATGATTTTATATCCGAGAGGTGCTTATCATTGTAAGGGATATGATTATAGTATATGGATTTATACACATTTTTTATATACATATTTCTTTGGTATGGGACGGAGGAAGATGTTGTAGGTTGTTTACAACTTATTTGATTGGATATAGGTAATGACATGCTTAGATTTTGTGCATTTATGATTCTTGTATTGGTAACTTATCTGACTCTGGAAGAAATATGATCTTATGATAGTTCTGCTTAGTTAGAGGTTATTCTATGTGGTAGTTAGTTGTCATTAGGAGACTATGGCAGTTAGTGGTTAGGAATCAGATGTATTAGTTTATGAATCTTGCTTAGTTGAAATATGCAATTAGAGTTGGTTGACACGTGTCTAATGATTAGGTTAGGTTTAGCATAGGCAAACATTAGTTATATAGATGCCTAAGTTTATAATGTCGATTAGATACTAAATAAGGAGTTATGTACTAAAGAGGATAGATAATAAGTGATATTGGTAATAAGAGGTGGCTAGTTAATAACGATGATTAGTTGCTATATGTTTGATTAATAAATAGTTAAATCAGGATTAGTTGGTTAGCGAGGTTTAGTTAATGAATGATGTCATTTTATAAAAGATGGTTAGATGATAAGTGGTTATATGTTTTCTAATAATGGTTAACAATTATATGATGATTAGTTGATAATATCGAATAGAGGATGAACAATGATTATGGTCTAGTTATGAACCTTGGCTAGATGTTAGATGTGAGTTATCTAAGAAATAGTGGTTAGTTGCTACCTACCCCTTGAATAAGAATAATGTTTAGATAAATAACTAGAGGTCATATGATGACTAGCGAACTAGTGTTTTCAGTATCAATAGCATTGGTTAGTTAATAATCAGTAGTTGGGAAGTATTGTCGAGATAGATACTTTGTGGTGATACGATTATGTTCATGAGTATAGTAGTAAAAGTTATTTCGTAAACTTAATTGTGATGGTACATTTATAGCCGACAAGGCCGGAGGATACTATTGTGATGATACTAATATCTGATAAGGCCAAAGGACACTACTGTGATGATATATTGATAATACTATGATGATATATTGATACCCGGCAAGGCTGGAAGATACTGTGATAATATATCAATACACGGCAAGGCTGAAGGTTGATTACAATGATGATGGTCATGATGATAAAAGCTTATGGTGAGTTGTTATATTGATTCTGTATCTTTCATTCATTCCTGCATGTGCATCACCAATCACCAATATGCACCCAATGTTTATCAATCAGTATGTTGTATAAATATGGGTGAATAATCTGGCTTATGTTGTTGTATATTGATTGAACCTTTTAAGTCTGGGGAGGTGGGGGTACGCATACGCTCGGTTAGGTATATGGTTGTTCAAAGTAGTCAATTATTCGTACTATTATTTATATTGTTATTATCTTTGTTATGATCATTATTATGGCTTGCTTATGATAGATTGGTCGTTGATTTGGTATCGATATTCAAGGTATGTTTTTGGCCCCGTTTATCTTATGATTTCATCGTTATTCACAATTATGTCATGTCTAGTCATGTGGATTATAACCCTGTGAATGATAGCCTTAGATCTTGGTGGTATCATAACGAGGTCGTAGAATGAGGATATGATGATCTAGGTTATACATGAGACGACCTCAAATTTATATGTTTATGTATATATATGTATGTATGTATACATATGTATATATCCCTTTACTCTTCATTCGTATATTGGCCTGGGATATACGGTATAGTATTGATGCCTATTAATTATGGATGGAATAGGATAGTTCTCCCTGATACTTAATTGTTCCTATTATGTTAAGACTTTTGGATACGAATAGGGATAGTTGTTTTTTATTATCTCATTGACTTGTCATATGAATTATGGACTCTTAGGTGCAGTTTTCATTCTGTTTATATGCTATATATATCTTCTTTATCTTTGGAGCCCAGTTGGCAGTTCCCTACTGAGTAACATTCATTTGGTACTCATACTTCACTTTTGCGGCCTTCAGATCATAGTACGGGTTATTGCCATTGATGTGTGCATCGTACGGAGAAGACGTGGTTCGTAGGCTTAGGGTGAGCTCCTGACATTCAAAGTATTACTTATCTCCCTTTTATGTATTAGACTAGTCTCCATGTTGTATTTTGAGATGTGTTGTATCAGGATATTTCTCCTTGACATTTCACTTTTGTACTCTAAATATATTAGGAGCTCTTGTACTAATACCACCAGGTTTTGGGATTTTCTTATGTATTGATCTTTACTTTATATATTCTGCATTCTCTTTCTTATATTGTTTAGTAGTGTGTTACTAGCCATTCCAGACTATAGGTTGGCTTACCTACTGGTGGGTTATGGTAGGGGAAATCACGACTTGAGAAATTGGGTCATGATACCAAGACAATGGGAACAGGATATGACATTACATTATGAATATACTCCCTACTGTAGCAATCATTCAAATACCTAAACACGTAACAATCAGACTGTAGCCCCTTTGCCCTTATTTGAAAGAATTCCCAAAACTCACTAAGTCTATTCAATAATAATATCCAATACGAGGATAGTATCAATTCTCGCACTCTCATAAAGAAGTCAGGTTCTGTGCATTTAATACCATAGGCTTGCCCTTATTATCTATGCTTAAGATTTAGATAGTCAAATTAGGATCACTATAATTCTTTTCTAGGATTGTAATGTACGCTTGGGACAAGTAGGGTATTTTTGGGGTTTAGTGACATATTCCTCCTTGGCACTACACTACTTTTGGCTCCACTTATAAGCTTTTTTTTTTCTCCCTTTTTAATTTCCTTTTTTTTTTTAGGTTTAGGTGCAGTTTCCTTGTTAGCTCAACTTCTTATTTATTATATCTACACATATAGTTTTTTAATTGCTCATACCACACCCAAACCTTTTTTCTGTTTATTTCTTAACTTTCTTTGTTATCCCACATTCAGCTATGCACTCCTATGATAACCACCCATATGTAAATTAAAGGCTCAAAGTTTGGAATCAAAGGATACTTATTTCATTTGGTTGTTATTTTAGGCTAGAGTGGAATAGTTCAAACATGGCCTATGATATTTTTCCTAACATCCTATCCTACAGCTTGTCACTCGACTAACTACACAAGTTCTAGATCATGCAACACACACTGACCAGGTAAGCTACCTTTCTCGCTCATGGCTCAGGCCTTTCATCTATATTGCTACCTATTCGGTTCATGCTAGATCAGTCAGGTTATCCTATTACAAGTTTAAATTCCATGCCTAGATCCAACATCAATTATAGCTCAGTATATGCACACACTACACCATGGCTTAAAATTTAAGGGGTATTATTTTCAACTCACAATTAAAACAAGAAAGCAGTTATACAAATTAGGTTGCACCAAGTTAGTTTAGTTTACTCTAAGTTACACACAACACAACACAGAAAAAAATCACAAATACAGTATAACACATTAAAGCACCTAAATATGTTGGTTCTAACTAAGATAGTGCAACCGATGAGAAAAAACAATACAATAAAAAAACTAATTGTCGTACACATGCACCCCCAACTAAAGAAGATACACATCCCTGGAGAATAACAATATCAATAAAAATAAGGGAGTAAAGATATACCTGGGTGCCCTAGGTGTAGAATCATAACATCTTCTCAGTAGGGCCTCAGACTGGGCCCTACTCTCCCGATTAGGGTGCTCAAATCTATATAGGCACTGATGATGGCTGATGTACTCAATGGCAGAGGAATCTCGAGGGTCAAAACAGTACCCCCAATTATATTACCTGCAGCTACAATCATCCTCTCACCCATTCTGGAGTGTAATACCCTGTAATATTGTAGACACATTTCCATCTCCTAGACGTATGTGTAAAAGGTTCCAAGTTATTTTCACACCAAGTACAAAAGGCTTAGCCATTTTAAGACTCCAAGAATGTGAACATTTTATGTTTTGCCTTCCCGAGTTCCATGTATCAAATTTTCAGTTGAAATATGTTTAGGGATATTAAAAGGGTCATATAGGAGAGTTTTGTAATTTTCAGAATAGGTTCGAGGTATTTTTGGACATTGGAGGTAGAATGCCTCCACGGTTGAGGAGTGTCACGGAGGCTAGCCTCTATGATAGACTCTGTTCCATGAAGATTGTGATTTTTCTACAACCTTATTAAATGTTCAAGGGGTATTTTAGTTCCTTTCTCTCTACCCAGACACCAAATTCATGAATTAAAAACCCTAAGAGAGGCATTATATTCCCATTCCCCCATTAGTTAACACATAAAACTCATCCTCATTCTCAAGAACGTCAATTCAAGCATCTTCCCAAGGATTCAACCATTCAATATCCAAATTCCAAGCTTTTTCTTCGTTAACTCAAGCAATAAGGTATGTGGGGTATTCATCAATGGGATTACTTCCGCCCATTGTTTCCCAAAAATTCCTTTTTATTCAAGTATGAATTCTTTAAGCTCTTTTCATGAAATTTGAATGCTAAGTATTAATTTACTCAATGATTTCTGAGTATTTTTAAATTCAAGCTATACCAATATGTTTTCCCATGCAAATTTTTTTATTACATGACTTGAATTTAAATCATCCATATCATATTTAGTTGACACCATGTTAAGTTATCAAGTTATGAATTAAACCATGTGAGATTATTTTCCTCCTAAGTTTAATACATCCCCATATTCAAATTGTTGCATTTCATCAGTTTAGTGAAAGTTACAATGTTTTGGGTTTTTGAATCTTGAATTTCCTAACAATATTTTAAATTATGTTATGGTGTTTACATTATCATTAAGTGCTGGCATTTTATGAACACCTAATTTTTATTTGTTTACATATATTTTAGAATTACATGTAACAAGTAAGTCAGATCATGATTTTTACTATCATAGTCAGTTTGTTAAGATCATATTGAGCATTATCAATTGTGATGTCAAATTGTCTTTAGTCAGAGCTAGTGTCAGTTTAATAGGAAGTAGGATTTTGCACCGAGTGAACCCAGGGATGGGGGCTCACCTACAAGTCGAGGGTGTCACCCTTAGTAATTATCCCTGAGTTCCAAAACTATGTAGCCAACGTAGGTTTTGAGAGATATTCCTGCCAATTGAGGGTTGAAACTTTCTTAGGGTCACCTTAAAGTAGAGAGTGACACCCTAGTCCTTTGGGATAATATTTTAGTTGATCCACACAACCAATGTCAATACCCGTTGCAAGGTACTAGCACCCTTCCAACGGGGGTTATAGGTTGGACACTGATTATCTCAGATTAGGGTATGTTGGTTACATGATAGATCCTATAGTTTTAGTTACGTACACAGGTTATATAAGTATAGTTTTGCATTACCAAGTATTTAGTTTATCAGCTATTCAGTCAATCAGTTTTACAGATTATCTCAGTACATGTTTTACTTGGTCTTGCATTTTTTTTTATATTTTAATACATCTATGTTCAGTATCCATATGTATTTTTAGTTATTTCTTATCTCACACACTAGTAAATTCAAAGTACTAATCGTATACTTTCTGTTGATCTATATTAATTTCATAATATATGTTCAGATTCTTAGTTTCCTGATCACCTTTAGTCAGCTCAGTACCATTCAGTAGCAGTTGTGGTGTGTCCTCAGCCGTTGAGGACAAGTATTTAAAGTTATTTTCCATACTTCTTTCATTTTAATCAGCTGGAGTTAGTTAGGGGCTTGTCCCATTAACTCCTCATGTCTTAGAGGCTTTTAGATAATTAGATATTTAAATACCCAGACAGTCAGACTTCTTATGTGTTTTATCAATAGTCTTAGACATGCTAATTATTGTTTTAGTATTTCATCTTTAGAGTTTTTTATCAGATTATCTTCTGCATATGACACTTTTTCTATTTTATTATTCAGTTCTCACATCAGGTACCAGATTATGGGTTAGTTTGGGTTCACTTATGCCCATAAGCACAATATTATGACTAGGGGGTATCCTCGGGTCATGATAAAACATGGTATCAGAGTCTATGGTTTTAAAGTGTCCTAGTTTGACTGAAAATCGCATTGAGTAGATTCTTGTGCATGGCTGTAAAGCATGCCTCAGTTATGTGCAAGAGGCTATGAGACATTTTAGAAAGTTTTCCTTCTTTCAGTATTCATGTCTTGCGAAAGAGCATGAGCTCTATTGAATTCCCTTTATAACTGATCCTTTATCCATTTAAAGAAAATCTCTCCCAAAATAAATAACAAAAAAAGATATGGAGATCAGCCTGCCACACCACCTGTTTAGGAAGATTCCCTAAACAAACATATTTCTCAAGTTGTATTCAGGGCTAATTTCATAGCTTTGGCGCATTTTGCGACTGCTCAAAATAACTAGAAGGATTTTTCCCCAGTAAATCCAATGATGTATACAGCTACAACTAGGATCTGAGACTTTACTCGGATAAATTCGCTGGTGTTTTCAGGATTGAAGTATAAGGAGGATCAACAGGAGTTTCTAGATAGTGTGCAGAAGGTGACCAACATTATGGGTGTCACTCTGAGTTAGAGTTCTGACTTAGCTATTTATCAGTTACAGGGAGTAGGTCACACATTGTTTAAGCAGTAGAAGGAAGACAGAGGAGTTAAGGCGGGACTTATAGAGTGGGAGAAGTTGGCCACGACCTTCTTAGATAGGTTCTTCCCATTAGAGTTGAGTGAGGCTAATGTTTAGGAGTTTATCAATTTGAAGCAGGGAAACATGAGTGTGAAAGAGTACCCACTTAAGCAGGGTAGCGAAGTATGCTCCGACTATGATGGACAATTCTAGATCCAAGATAAGTTAGTTTGTGTGAGGAGTTTTTAAGGAAGTGGTTAAGGAGTGCAGGACAACTATGTTAATCAAAAAGATGGATCTCACTAGGTTGATAATCCATGCTCAACAGATTGAGGAGAAGTGTAAGGACAAGGAAAGAGAGAATAAGAGGGCCAGAAAAAGTAGCTTCATCTTTTCTCAGCCAATGTTGGATGGTGGTAATCACTCTCAGTTCTGCTAGAAATTTTCATCTCCAGTGCCATTTTCAGCCACTGTGCCAGTGCCTAAGTTCAGGAAGAAAAATATGGATAGAGCGCCAAGCTCTAAGTCCTAGGATAGTTTAAACAGTTGTTTTACCAATATACTTTGCAGGAAATATGGTACAAATCATCAGAGAGAGTGCAAGGTAGCTAGGAATATGTGTTTTAGATGTTTTTGTCTAGGCCACAGGATCAGGAATTGACCAGTAAGTGGTTGGATAGAAAGGAAATGATGTTCGTCAACATGGTCAGTCCAATTTTCATCAACTCCAGTAGGTCGCCCAACTTAGAAGAGCACCACCTCTAGTTCCACCAGTGGGCATTGTCAAAATAGATTTTATGTTCTCTAGACTAGACATAATTAAGAAAATTCTCACTACAAGAAAGAAGACATTTCCTACAATATTTTTGGTTGCCATATATCAGATGTTGTTAACAAAAGTACTTTTGACAACAAAAAAAAAATTGTTGCAATAAATATTGATGGAAAAATTTTTTGCAACCAAAAAATACATCATTGTCAGAAAGGACTAAATGCAACCAAAAATATTGTTGCCTTACGTTTGCTTAGTTGTGGCTTAGAAAATTTTTCTCAAAAAAATTTTATTTTTTGACAAGTTAAATTTATTACCAACAATATTAGTTGTTGCAAAAACTTGGCAAAGTATTAGTGTTAGTCCATTACGAAGATTTTTATCAACAATAATGTTTATCTGATATTTTTTGTACACCTTTATCAATAATCTGAGTAGTTTCTATTTACACAATACTCATTCTTTTAAAATAACTATACAAAAATATATAATTAAAGATTACATAAATTTGAAATGGTAAATACATAAGATTAATGCACTAGATATTTTCTACTTACAAAAGACTGAATGCTTCTACATATGTTTTAAATTGTCAAAAGAATATAAGCAAGGTCATTATACTTTAAGCCTACTGGTAATTCAAAAAAAATCTTCCCCCATCAGCATTTGTATTTCTACTTGAATTAAATCTTCTCACTTGATTTCTTCTCTAGCTCATCAATTTTTTTTCAAGTGATGCTTTTTAACTCAAAAGCCTCCTCTTGGTTTCTTCCTCAATATGCAACATAGTATGACCTTTCAACTCTTCTTGAATGTTTTGTAAGACCACCAAGTGAAAGTCACATAAGTTTTTGTTTTAAGTGAAGTTTAGAAGTTGCTAAAATATTGGCTAATTATTATGCTGACAAACTTCTCTACAGTGTTTAAACAAATCATGAACTTTTGAAGTAATTACACTATTTTAAGTGAATTGAAAGATAAGAAATTTAAATTGTGTGCATCTCTAAAGAAGCACAACCACTAGCATTCAGAATGTTGCCCAATTTCAATAGAAAAACTTGTAAATATAAGTGAAGAAACCAAATAACAAATATTCAAATGCCTTCAACGGATAGTCAACTTTATCCCATGAAACTTGGATGACTTAGGATAGGAATATGTTCACTGATGAACCAACACAGATACAACTAATATTGTCCATCTTTATCATATTTTTTACCATAACTCATTGAACAGGTTGTGCAAAATTTGACATTGCACAAAAAATAATTATTGATAGTTAAGATATCGGAAAAAGGAAATAAATACCCCATAGAACAAGTTTGCAGAATCAAATGCGCAGATAAGAGATGGCCTGACTTTAGAGGGATACTCAAACCCTGAATCCATAAAATCCCTCTGCAGCTTTGGTTTTAAAAGAAAGTCTCTGAATCCAGAACTGTTAATTCCAACATAAACCCTATATTGACAAAGAATGACCAAACCATTTAGACTTATTATGAGATTCAAAAGTCTCACGCTTAAGAATTAGAAAAGAAGCATATCATATATGGTGGCATATTATACCATTTATTTAGTATGTGTGCTGACATTAAGCTAAATTGAAAATATAAGAGTTTCTCATTTCTCACTCTACGTTCATGAATACATTAGAGAAGAAATGTCTTTCTAACTTGAATTGTATAAAAGATGAATACAACAGCAACATACAGTATAATCACATAAAGTGAGGTATGTGAAGGGTAGATTATGCTTCGATCTTAGGGTAGATTATTCTTCGATCTTGCTCCTACCTCAGAAATAAAAAAATATTCATACTAAGCATGTCCCACTCCCAATCTCAATTTATAATGTTAAGCCATACAAAATCAAGAAATTCACTCCAATTCATGATAGAGATAGACACCAGCAGTCGAATTGATTATCTTAATGCAAAAGGACACTATAATACATAGTAAAAACGTTTGAAAGCATCACAAATACACATTGGTTCAAACTATTAAAGTTTGTCCGCTTAAACAAACTACTCAAGTGTATTCCTAAATGCTACAGGTGATGTCTAAACATAATAATAAACTTATATCTACCAATACTTAATGCTTGCTGGCAGAACATTTCCAGCTACAATATTTATGTGTAATGTATAATAGGTAATATTTTCAATTTCTTCTCTTCTATACTATTCAAGCCAAAATAAAAGAAACCACAAATAAACAACTGCTAAAAAAAATAACTAGCTAGCAACTTAACTTTTACTCTTTCATGATCAACTTTTCAGTTTTGTCTTAAAATTTTAAAACATTACTAGTATTTGTATCCTTGCGATGCATGAAAATTTTTAAACTTAAAGAGTATTATTGAGAAATTGTCTTTTTTTTTTGTGTAAAGAAAAGTCACTAAATCTAAATCTAGTAACTTATCTCGGTAGTGTAGAACGTTGTAGTACAAAAGCGAATAAAACTAACAAAATGACTGCATCTTTCAGCTTTAACAAAAATTCCAAAGAAATTCATATGTAGAATCCCTCTAAAATTTATTATAGTTTTTTCTTATAGTAATACAGATATTATGCATTACATGTACAATTTCAAGATATATCAAAAGTTACTAAGTTCCCTATTTTTTTCCGTAAAGTTTGATTGTTAAATATATTTCCTTGACTATTTGGTTCTAGATTTCTCTATTTTGAAGCAAAAAGTTAGAAACCAAATTTAAAATAGACATCTCGGAAGGTTGTTTTTTCAGATGGGTCTGATAGATAAAGACATTATCTAGAATATTACTTCTTAATTCTTCAATATTGACTCATAAGGCACAAATTGAATCTTCAATAGATATCTCGACAATCTACTTTTAGAAACTATTCATTTCATTTATGTTTTCGTTTGATTTTTTTTTGTTGAAAGTGTTGCTATTTATAAATAACAATAATTTATCTCTTGAATAACGTATTATTCAAGTAAGTTTATGGTCAAGATGGTACAACTTTCCACAATGTTTAAATTCCTCCTCACCAACCATACAAAAAAAAGCCTTTGTGGAGATATTATTCATGTCCCAAAGATTATGTCTATGCCAATCTGATGGACACTGTATATTTTTAGCTATTAATATATTTCAAATGTCTACCGTGTCCAAATTTCCTAGCACCTCAAAAACATTGAAAGAAGGCAACAACAAGATAAAAATTGATACATTTTCAGTGATAATGTGAAAAGAAGTAAGGAAAAGACTAGGACACTTGCCTCATGCCCGAGAGCCCAATTACCCAACATGTTCGATAAATGAGAAGTTCAAAAGGGTCTTGGCTCATATCTCATACCATTAACACAATACTTTTGAGGTATTCTAATTTATAAATTACAAATAATGATATGTATGAAGAATAAAACAAATATTTAAATTTCAAAATAGGCAACTACAAAAGTATCATCTCTTTTTATTTTATAGAAAAAGATCGTGTAACTTTAGTGTGTTGTTCAAAAAGAGAATGAACTGTAACTACGAATGAAGAATGATAAAACGAGCTTGGAATAAATCTCTTTTTTTCTTCATTATCTAATTGTTATTATTCTGCATTTGTTGTTGTCTCTATCTCAAATTAGTCTTTCCGATATCAGTAACCATCAAAAATAGAGAAGAAACTGTAAATCCGTAGTAGTTACATTCAATAGTTAACTGATAATCAAATAGAGTCAACCTTTTGAATTCTTACTCCTTCTGAAGAAATATGTAAAATTGTAATAGTAATTCTCAGTAAAATGTTATATCCATGTCGGAATAAACTTAAAAATGAAGTAAACTATAAAAATAAACTAAAAATAATAAAGAAAAATAAGATCTTCCTTGTTAAATTGAAGAAAATAGATTAGAAGAAAGAATTTAATTTTTAAACCAAAAGAATTACAACAAAGTGGAGAGACTTCTTTCGTAATGTCTTCTCGGAATCTCTGCCTTATTCTCTTTATATCCCATCAATTGAATCCTACTACTGATAAACAGAAATAAAATTTTGAAATGAATTATTTACAAATTTATCAACATATATATTCTAAAAAGAAATTAAAAAGGGGAAATTTTATACATGGAGATGAAGATTTACTTTTTATTTGTACATGGAGAAGGATATTTGATTTCACTTTGAAGAAAACTGTTATATGAAAGATGTGGGCTTCTACAAGTAATTAAATCCACTTTTTATCAAGGTTAATTGAGAAGTTATCAAATTCAAATTTTAAACATTTAAATTCAAAATTATTATTGGAAAGATAGTTATTTAAGTCTTAATGCGTGAGAATCTAGACATGTCATTATTAAATCTTATATATTTTAACTGTTTAAGATTTATTCAATTTTTGAAGTACTAAATAATAACTAACTAATAACTAACCTACCTAATTTGTTGTCCTAAGATGCCAAATGGGCATTCATAAGATGTCACTTGGCTCAATGTGAAGGCTTTATCCTCTCCTATTAATAATATATAGAAGATTTGTCACTTGTTCAACACAATTAAACCACAACAAAAAATTGGGATATGGTAATCAAAGCCCTAAACTTTGAATAAATAATAGTATTAAAAAGTAGAATTACAACTTTCTTCATACTAAAATGTTCAGTAAAAAAAGAAGTTTGCGAGTTTCTTTCAAGAAAGAAAGGAGAACTTACCAATCAAATCAAGCCAAGAACTTTCAGATAGAGTGTTAATCCCCTGCAAAGACAACGGAATAGTTTTCAATTTATTAAAGTATAAAAGAGTGATCAAAGGGAGTAACCAAATTAAAAAAAAAAAACATAAAAAATAAAAGGGTAAGGGAGATCGAGAAACTAGTGGTATAATTCATTATTATGCGGACAAGTATGTCATATAAAGGATGGGCACAATATCTTTGGAAAATAAGAATTGAGATCTCACCTTGTACTCATACGATTGACGCAGTAGTTATACATAATAAGCCTTATATATGTAAACATTGACTCCCGGGACTAAAATTCCTTCACAATAGCTTCGTGTTTTGGATCAGTTTTGTGATAGATTTGTCATTACTTTTATCATTACAACCCCCCCCCCCCCCCCCAATTATATATAGATATAGATATAGATATAGATATAGATATAGATATAGATATAGATATAGATATAGATATAGATATAGATATAGATATACTCCCGGGACTAAAATTCCTTCACAATAGCTTCATGTTTTGGATCAGTTTTGTGATAGATTTGTCATTACTTTTATCATTACAACCCCCCCCCCCCCCCACCCCCCAATTATATATATATATAATTCATATATCAAAATTTCAGGAAGAAAAATTTTGTATCTTATATTCAACTATAATTCCTATATCTGTATGCACATATGAACCCTCAAACTTCTAAGTAAAAGGGACAACAAATACCCTATTTTCATTTCCACCGGAAATATAAAACCCACATAGAAAATTACCAGCAGTGACCTTGGTAATCAATAAAATACAAAAAAAAACAACTATAACATTAAATGAAAAAAAAATACAAAAATGATAGGCACGAAGACATTATTTGCTCACATGGATCAGACTTGTTTCTACAAAATTGAATGAATAGGATAAGAAATTAATCGAATATTGATTTTACAGAAACAATTGAAATTAGAGCGAAATGGAATTTCCAATTGGAGCCCTAATTTTTTCTTAAGGGAACTCAAGTAATTCAAAACACCGATTGGCATATCGATGAGTTGGGAATGAGAAGAAGAAGAGAAAATCTAAATTGAATGAGAATAAAAAAGGGAAATCGAGTAAAATCAAAAAAATAAGGTAATTTTTCTCGCTTCTATGTCTACTATGAAATTAAGAGAGGACAATTAGTTTAATATTATTAGCCACAAATAAAGATAATTATAGGGAATTTAAATATTTTAGCGACTACCAAAATTACTTTTAGCAACAATAAAAATCTATTGTTGCAAATATATTTATATTTCAAATTATATTTATTAATTCATGATATTTGAAAATAAAATTAAAAGATTTGGCAACAGGAAAAAGTCCATTTTTAAAAGTTTCATTTTATGACAACAATAAAATTAAATCGTTGTCAATTATTAAATTTAGCAACAACATTTTATTTATTGGCAAAAACGTTTTGTCATTTCTGTACTTACTTGTAGTATCTCATGATGTGGTTATGAGTATGTTACAAGTTGTTGAAACGTGGGTGGTTGCACCACACTACGGGGGACCAGGTCCCTTAGAGTCATACACAGGAAATAAAATAGTAAAGTAGTAGGAAATAATAGATTTATAGGAATTAAAGAACACAATGATTTAGCGTGGAAACGTCCTTGCTCAAGGGTGGAAAAACTACGTCTTGCCCTCACAAGCACTCAACAATCCACTATAATCAAACTCATAATTACAGACTCTATTGGAACTTAAATCTAAGCTCCACCAGTTTCTAACAATTTATTACAAACTCTCCTTGACAACTCTCTCAGTATCTGACCTCAATATTGCTTAACTCTAACCAATATTAACTCAGGTAACTCTACCTAAGCACTATAAAGAAACAAGAACAAAAGCTTGGAACTTAAGCAATATTTAAGTTTTCACCGATTTGCTCTTTCAATAGAAAAAATGCAAAAATATTTAATTGAGGTGAATACTTTTATATTTATAGTTCGATAATGATTAGGGTATAATTTCAATTGGGCCAGGTGTTCAGACTGGTACACAACTCACCTGCATAGTTTGTTACACCAATAGACAAAACTGTGTAGGACAGTGACAACTATATGTTTTTATGAAGACTCAAGTACTTGGTCCCTTGTTGTTAGTTGATCATCATCAAAAAAAGATATACCAATTTTCTCCCTTTTTGATGATGACAAACCAACCATAAATTTTGAATGTCAAAGTTCATTCACCCCATTCAATTAGAGTGATTACTACTAATATAGATGAATGTTCCCCCTATCACTATGCACCATTCTTTCCCTATCACCATGCTCCAACATTCTTTACAAACCTTATTCCCCTTGTCAATATTCCATCATGCTTCACCAGCATTCAACACTTATGCCTACATCTGCAGTTCAACACCTACACCTAGTACTTGGTCCCTACCATATAAATTCAATAGTATTCCCCTTTTTGGCATCATTAAAGAGTGATAACAGTAAACCAAGAGTAAAATAAGCACATATTAGTTAAATCATGGTTACTGGGGCAACACGAACATGAATAACAACTTTTAAAGTAAAGTGATAGATGAAACACATAAATAAGTATTCATTCATATTTAAAAGTTAAATATCATTTCAGTGCAAGATGTAAATGTTTCATAGAAAAAGCCACATGAATCATGAAAATTTAAATATGTAAAGGACTTGAGAAGAGGGTTTGGAGAAGTAGAGCCATGTTACTATTTTTACAATATAGCAGTGTAACAATTCCTTGGTTAGCTGCTTTATCTCTACATTCAAGGTAATAACCTCATCAGTTAGAGTTAGAAATCTCTCTTTTTAGTTTAGCATTCTCAGTTCTAATCTCTTCAGAGACAATTGGATCCATATTAGAATGATGCTGAATTTTTATTTATAATTTGCTAATCTCTATATCCTTAGCAGTATGTTGATCTTTAATTCCTCTATTTATTTTTTGAGCTTTTTTGGAGAGATAGTTCCTGATTTCTTTACCACACATTCATATTTGATCAGAGTTTTCATACCAAATAGTTGTACCATAGTTCTAGGAGTTCCATTTTCACTGACAATACCAATAAGATCAAACGCTCTATTCAACAAGTATCCATAAGGTATGACATGTTTTCTATTTTTCCCATGAGTATTTGCTCCATCATTAAAGCATGTAAACTAATGAAATCAAAATTTTTAACAATCTATCATAGACAAATTAGCAACTGAAGCAATGTTCCTCTTTTGTGATCTAGGCAGAATCACTTTGTTAACAAAATTAAAGACTAATTGTAACTCACTTTTGAGTAATTTCCTATTTATTGTAGCCACAAATTTTCCTTTAGCCTTTGATGAATTTTCCAGAAACCATATTGAGGGCTGTTATTTTGAGACTTTTCTCACACCACTGATGGGAACATCCAGAATTCTCCCAAGTAAAATAGCATCAAGATTTAGCTTTTTTCCTTGAATTATAGCAGTCATCTTCAGTCTGTCTTCAGAAAAATATGATGTGGAATAGAATTCCTTAACTACCTCATCAAAGACTGTGGGAATGAGTACTTCAATATGATGGAGCTATTTCTTATATTTAACAAGCTTAACTAATTACATCATACTGGTTTTGTTAATACACATGAATCAGAAACCTTCAAAATCAGTACTTTTTGATTTCTCAAGAACCTATTTCAGACTTTCCTCAGCACCATCTTACATTCTTCCTCCCATCTCTTTCTAGTAGAAGCAATGACAAATTACCTTTTAGTTACTTCCTACTTTTTGGGACCAGATCCCTCTGAAGCTAGCTGCTTTATAGTAGGACACCTAGATTTCACTCTAGAACTTCTATTTTCATATTGACATCTAGTATCTCAAGGTCAACTAGAATCTTTTTATGGTTATTTAATTGAAAAATGATATTTTTCGAAACCCAATCATCACTTATCATTACAATATCAAAAATATTATGTATTTTAAGAATATATCTTAATTAACGAGTTAAGTGAAAGATTCTAGCTTTGAAGGGATATGATGGCTTAAATTGGTTAACTCTTTGAATGAAAGGAGATTTTCATTCAATAAGACTTTAAGAAAAAGAATATCAACCATTTTCTGAGGGATTTTCATCACTTGAGGTTTATTCAGGGGGTTGCTATGAAAAATTAGTCAGTTAAGTTTTTTCCTGACATTGATGTAAAGGATGAAGTAGGCTTGGAGTTCTGAAGAATATTTAAGAGTTGGTTTTCATATAAACTTAATTCTAAGGACATGACTATTTTAGATTAGGTGCTCCTTTGAAAGAACAAAGACCATAGATCTTGAAAAGGCATTAGGGAAATATATACACACAAGGAAGAACTTTTGAAAGAGTGAGATGAGATTGATTTCAATTTTACCATGACTCATCTTTCATATTAAGATAAGACAAACTTCTGACACAAATAAAGAAGATGAGACGTTTTCAAATAGAAAAAATGCACTTTCATAAAACTAACTTGAGAGATGGGACCAGGTACCTCACTTTCTTAAGTGAATCATTAAATTTGTGCATGTCGCTGATGTTTCCCAAAACTACACATCAATCATAAGTATAATGCGGTCGATTGCAAATTTAATAACCCAACAAGGTTGGGGTCGATCCCACATAGAAAACATAAATAGTTGTTGTCCTTGATGTAATCCACAAGTAGTACAAAAAAGTAAATGGGGGGATTTTTTATCAATTGCAAATAGTAACCAATTCTTATGTGCTATCGAGTTGAAGTCAATATAAGACGAACGCTAGGTCTGTGTTCCCCCTGGCTTCTCAACTGCATAAATTTCTCACGTTCAGCCTAATTATTCTATTGTTTTGCATGCAAAGCCTACAAGATACGTATTATCCCCATTTTAGAAGATAAATTTCATCCTTTGACTTGGTTATCGTCTAAGGGTTTCGCCTTGTTTCCCCTTTCTACGGCCTCAGTTACACTTTGATTAAGTGATGGGATAAGATACTTGGTTATCGTACCCCAAAATCACTGTCTTAAATCATTTTTTTCCTAATCGCAAGCTTCTTGGTTACCGAATGAATACAAATACAGGAAATCTCAAGCATCTGTAGCTGCTATGAATTTAATTTTTCCCAAGAAGAATTAAGATACATGCGGAAACTCTAGAACGAGGGACTCTCACACTTCCTCTACATAGCTAATCTTCTAGGGTTCCCAAAACCATAGCTGAGGAGATTAGCCGATTATGTTTGTGCAAGAAACCATGATTATCAACGAAGAACACATAAAACCAATTAAAGAAGAATAAGATGAATAAACTCCAAAGTCTTTAATTCAATAAAACCCTAAAATCTCAAGAACAGTTGTAAAAGTGTGTAATAATATGTAGTAGCACATAAAAGAATATCACAATGCGTAACGAAATAATAGATAAACCCTAGGGCATTTATAGTATCTCAAAATAACATAAAAATCCTATTAAAAATAGGAAAGGTTAAAGTTAGGTCGGCTGTCAGTACGACTCAATCTTCACTCGTATCCTCAGCTTACGAGTTGTACCCTGCCTTGTCATAACCGTTCCAGTGTCTAATATTCCCATGTCTTCAATTCATTTTTCAGCTTATGACTTTGGCTTATGAGTCATAACTACGTATACAACTCATGTCCTTCATCCATATCTACCTGGGACTTCTTCCTTTCCATGTCTGGAACAATGGCTTGTATATGACATCCCTATACAAGTCGTACTCAAACTTCTGACTCGTATACTTTTAACACTTCAATTCCTAGATAATTGCTTTGATTTTGTTATGCTCGCAACTTCAGCATACGACTCGTATCCATGCTTATGACTGGGATATTTGAGTCGTATCTTACTCATACTTGGTTTCTCAATTTGTATTTTGGTTTTGTTCCTTATAGATTTAGCATACGAGTCGTATCAAATGGGTATGACTCAAGGGCTGATTTGTATACAAATCGAAATTGGTCCCTTTCAGGTCTTTTTCTCCTCTTTTCATTCAAATATTGTTATAAACCTATTTTACCTGCAATTCACACCAAAGTGCATCATATCTAACAAAATAACCTAAGTTCACAATTTTAAGCATCGAAAGTGTCGTGTTTCCATGCCACATCAACACCCTCAATTTAGACTTTTGCATGTCCTTAGTCAAACAAAACCAAATACTATTTGCTAAACCAGAGCCAATGCTTAAAATAGGAAGATCTCAAACAACCCATGGCAGTGATTTTGGATTCAAATTCCATCTTGTTATTGCCCTCACAATTTTCAACTTTTCAACTCATACTTTCTTATAGCACATGTAGAAATATGAAGGAATCCGATGATGGCATTACATTAGCAATATACATTTGAGCATAATATATTTTACATTGTAAAACAATCTAGCAACCTAGCAATATAACCATGTGCACTCACAGTCAAAGAAATCTCATTCACTCTTCATTGATAGACTCATCTATTCAGGGATATACAAATGATTTTCTCTCTTAAAAATAAGTTTCACTAGTGTGTATAAAATACCATAATCTTGCCTTTATGCTTTTTTTCCTAAGTTTTCAGATAGTCACAGTACGATTACTATAGGACTTTATTTGGCTTATAATGTAGGATTAGGGCTGGTATGATACGTATAGATATTTAAATTGACTAATCTTCCTAGACACTACTCTCTTTTTAGGGTCCACTATTGTTGACTTCTTTTATTTCGACCCTTGCATCTCTTTTTTTCTTTTAGAGAACATTCCACTTGGGTCAGGTATTGCTATCTAGCACTTATTTTTCTTATTCTTCTTCTTTTTCTATACGTTGTACTTTTATTTCTTTTCATTACATCATACTTGCCCATGTTTCAATTATCTCCCTTGTACATACTTTTATTCATTCTAGTTTTTCTCTTGTGCACCCCTATTTCCCTTGTACATACTTTTATTCATTCTAGATTTTCTCTTACGCACCCCTATAACAGTCACCCTCAACTTATGCGATTTGCCTGAGTTGAGGTGTATAGTGTCCCAAGAAGGACAAGGGACACAACAGGCTTTTTGTAAGCCAAACAGGAAGGTGATAGGTGCAATAAGGAAAATTAGTCTATTAAAGCTCAAATATTTGGATCAAAAGGATTTGTTCATTTGGTTCAGGCATTTTAAGGCTAAAGTGGACTCATCAAAAAATGGCGTATGATCATATCCTACTGAACTATCCTTAGACATAGGAAAAAGCAACCGGGCAAGTTCTATATTCCAACACTACCGGGCACTAAGTAAACCTTACACGCAAACTTGCACAAGGCTGTATTAGTAAATTTTAGTTATCCAACTATGCAGCAGTTTTGTCCCAAACTATTCTATCCTTAATCCTAATGCCATTATCAGATACTCAACAGTTTAACACACATATATAAATCATACAATTCATTAGATAAATTTTTTTTCAAGAGGGATCAACATTTTTAATTTTTCAACGTAGTTCACACTACTTTTCACAATTGCATTTCAAACATCAACACAAAATCACCAGTGTTATATCAATCACAAAATAAACATCGAATCAGAGTCAAAATATTTAAATGCATCCCAACTTTTCAAAAATCCATACAAAATATCATCAAAAATAAAAAATAAATTATTACAATAGGCGCGCTGATCTACTCCCTATCTTAACTGCTTGCCTCAAATCTGTAAGTCATAACAGACTTTTAGTTTTAGCTATATCTAAAAAATTTCAAACTACTCCTAAAATTTTTGGTATCCCCACCCCCAACTTAAAAATGTTGCACTATCCTCAGTGATAAAAAAATAAGATAAAGGATTATAGTTATACCTAGGCACTCAAGGCATCATACCATTAACATTAGTACATGGGCCATCAGATCGGGTCCCACTCTTATCCGCTATTATCCCACTCACGTCTGGATCAACAACTGGCAGGGGCTCAATATCAACCCCCTCAATATCCAAAACTGAAGCCCTTAATATAATACCTCTCATAGCCATCTCTTGGAACCGTGTCTGACGGTACTGCTCTTCCTGGATGCTATCAAGTCTGGCCTATTTCTTTGTAAATTTGGCCTCTTTTTCTTTCTTTTCTTTTCTCTTCTCTCTTTCTCGGTCTTATCATCTTGCTCATCTGCTGGAACTTGTTAAATATTTGGCACCTCGACTGTGGGAATCACAGTCTCTACAATAGGCTCAGCAACCATTGGCCTCTCAGATAACTCAGTAACTGTCTTCTTTATCTACATAATCTAAATTTTGATGTCGGTAACATTAGCGCTTGTCCACTACCAAACTATCGAGTAATTCTCGACTAAAATAAATCTAGGCACTCTTAGATGCGTCTATCCTATGCCTCTAACTACCGAGTCATCCAACTTCTTATTTCACCCTCCATATGACTTACTTTCACAGTCAATGTTGCTAACTAGCTCACCACTTTAGTCTATGCATCTTGGAATATCAACATTACCCAAGGAGGCATACCCTGTGGCCTAGGTGGAATGGGATGGACTGGTGGGGGACACTAGAAGTATCCACTATATTTGTGGGTACAGTCGCAGTCTGTGCACCTGCCTCAGTAATCTCAGCTATAGCAAGGGCGTCTATCTGATCATCTTGTGGGAACACTCCTGCCATCGTATATACAGCCTGCCTCATAGGTTGGGCCAATATGTTAGCTACATCACAAATAAGCCCAATAAAAAAAGTTATTTGGGCCTCAATCATATCATCAAACCTGAGTATCTAAAACACTCTTGCAACAAAGCATAGCTATGTGATCATGCACAGGTATGCTAGGAAAGTCTTCTGCTCTACAATAGCCCTATCTCTCAGTTGTCTATCCAAGAACTCACCAACATCAAAGGCATATCCGATAGTGAAACCAGCTATTATCATTGTAGGGACTTATCTTAGCACATTATCACCTGTTATTGGACATAGCCTATGTTGGGCTATTGTCCACCGCCCCTTACCTTGAAAGGTGAGAGTAATCTCTTTTATCTTCTATGAATCACCAATAACACCTAAAACCCAAGTAGTATGCATACAATGTAAAGCTATCCTCTATGCTATCTATCTAAACATTGCCATTTTATCCTCAGTACCCAGTGTCCGATTAGTGATCTTCCTCATCTTGGGCATTCTATAATCTATTTCATCTATGCTAGCTGGAACCTGATAATCTAGCCTATATAAAAATCTCCCAATGGTCTGGGAAGAGATATCAACATACACTTCTTGAATCATTACGGAGGTAATAGTCTTTCCTCCCTTTCACAACATACCCTATGGATATTGCCGCTAAAGTTCTCCTTTATATGCGACATAGAACTCATGAATAAACACCTTGTTAAATCTACCCAATACTCTCATCTTCAAGTCAAAACCATACTGCCTGAAGCATTCAGCAAACTCAGGTAACCCATCCATCCCTATAGTAGTCATACTCTTCTCTGGATATAGCACTCTCTTTATCTTACCACCACGAAGATGAGATAGTCTTATGCTAAATATCTCCTCAATATCAGGGTACCCCATCGTTCAATGATGGGTACCAGAGCAGGGGCCAATACGAGTGGTGTGTCTTGTCTATATATCAGGGTTGCCTATACTTCTGGACCCCAAGCTTTTTATGCACTAAGAATAGTTGAACTAGACTCAACCTCATCTTCATCATCATCATCCATAGGTTGTGGTGAGTGTAGAGGAGAAACAATTATGTTCTTTCTTCTCGGCCCCCTATAGGGTTGTAATTTAGTTTCTTGGGGAACTTCTTTCTTCCCTTTCAACTTCACAGGTGCCTTTCCTTTATTTTCCATTATTTTAGATATAGCAACATCATACTCTTCTCCACTGCTTTCCGATGTGAAGCGTAATACAAGAGTACTAGATTTCTCACATTTAATGGGTGTCTGCTTCTTCCCATTTTTAGCAACTATTTTAGATAAGGACACATTATTTGGAGGTATTTTCTTGCATGTAAACAAATATTAGTAACTAAGAAAATAAAAGAAAAGAAAAATTAAAGACCAAAGTTTTATGTGCCTTTTCTATAATGAGTACGAGTGATAGGTACTGGTCATACCCACAAGGTACGACTCGTATACTCGAGTCATATCCTAGACAGTATAAGATTTTTGTTTACTGGTCATCTTACTCTTCCTCCTTACTAGTCGTACCAACTAGTTACGACTCATGACCAACAATCATAAACTGATTTGAAAATTTATGTTATTTTTATTCTTCCCAGGTGGGTATAATAAGTATGTATGAGTTGTAAGGTTTGGATATGACTAGTATGGTTGAGTCGTATCCATTCTAAATCTTTGAATTTGTTAGATTTCCGTGTTGCCAGTGGATATGAGTCCCATTATGACTCCCGTAGAAGTGGGTACGAGTCGTAACGAGTCTCGTATCAACTGCAACACTGAAGTTCTACTTTTAATTATTGACTCTAATGAAATTCACAATTTACCCACTACTCTACTCAGCTATATCCATCAATGTAAATATACAAACACATCAATATCTATTTCTAAACCTTAGTTCCATCCTCATTTTCAAATTTTTAAGTCAAATCAATAAAAATATGCTATCAACTACCCAACATATGCATACTTCCTTCTCAAACATGTTTATATGGAACAACATAACTTATTTCTCATTACGAAGAAAAGTAAATAAGGGTGGGAACTTACTTGATGAGTGAAAATTAGGAAATCTTAAATTTATATTGCGTGGCTTTCCAAATATGAGTTTTGGCACAAAATTTAAAAGTTTTGAAGATGATGGTAGTGAAATCAAGTTAAAAACACTTTGTTTTATGAATTGGAAGTCGAAAATTGAGTGAAAAAGGGAGTGGGTAAGATTGGTATCGATTGGGTTCCCAATCATGACCTATTTCTTATTTTAATTAGGCACTGGACTGGGTCAGACCCAAGATCTGACCTAGTAAGCCGGGGTATGTGTGGTCTATGCGATGTAGGCTTATGGGTCATTTCTTAGACTCGTATGGTCCTGGGACTTTACTTAGGTTCTGGACTAGATACGAATCTTTGTCACGGACCATACTTATGGGGTACGACTCATACTAGGATTCATATTCATCCCAAAAACTAATATCTGATTCTATTTTTTCTTCAAAGTCAATGCGACTCCTACTCATGAGTTGTACCATATAGATGCGACTTGTAAAGAATCCGTATGATACCATTTTTTTACATCTTTAGATTTTATCTGCATTCTTTAGCCCTGCATATTGACCAAACACATTACTTGAGAATGACATCAAAATTAGTCATCTCTAATTTGACTAAGTCTGCCGAAGTAACTTTATGAAATATCATAATCGGGCAGTTCCTGTATACCCGCTGGGCTATGATGGTTTTTCCCACTAGGGTAGAGACTGAGAAGGGATCTTCTAGAATTTTGAGACTGATTCCGAAATCAATTGCTATATTGGGAGTAACAAAAGACAAAGAAGCTCCTGGATCTAGCAAAGCGTAAACATTCACATGAAAGATCTTTAATGTACCAGTAACTACATTAGGAGAATTTTCCTGATCATGTAAGGTCCAAAGAGCATATAGTCTATTTTGGCATTGCCCGCTAGTAGAACTGGTGGTGGCACCCTGATGATTCGGGTAATCGAACTGAGTTGAGGAGCGGAAATGATTCTGATAACTTGACTGAGGGCAGTCTCTAACTCTGTGGCCTGGCTTTCCACAACCAAAATAGACATCATTTTAATCACTGCAAGCACCCTTGTGGTTCTTACCACAAGTCTGACAAAGGGGATTAGTTTGGTCATTGCTGACACTGCCCAGAGATTTAAAGCTTGGCACTCTATCTCTGAACTTAGGAGCTGGAGTACTGGCTGAAGAAGGAGATGGAACTGATGACTTTGGATGAAATCGAAAACGTTTTCCTCCTTCAGATTTAGGCTAACTAAAATTGAAGCTACCTGTCCTAGCTTTCTTATTTTGCTTTTCCCTCAGCTTAATCTTTTGTTCCTCTATCTGCTGAGCATGGGTCATAAGTCTTGCTAAAGTCATGTCACTATTTAGCATAGTAGATCTGCACTCATTAACCATGCTATCATTTACCCCTGAAGCATACTTACTCTTCTTGGCTCTGCTGTCTTCAACCACATGGGGGCATATCTAGCTAATTGAGTAAACTTTAGAGAATACTTTTTCACCGTCATATTGCCCTACCTGAGGTTGATGAAATCTAGCACCTTAGCCTCTCTAAGCTCTTGGGGAAAGAATCTGTCTAAGAGAGTAGTGATAAACTCCTCCCACTCTATAGGACCTACATCATTTGACCTTTCTGACTTCCACTATTTGAACCAAGTATGAGCCACATCCTGCAACTAGTATGCGGCTAACTTAGTACTCTCAACAGTAGTCACCCCCATGATACCTGTCACTTTCTGAACTTGACCAACGAATTCCTGAGGGTCTTCATCTACTTTAGAATCGTCGAAGGAGGAAGGATTCATTCAGATAAGGTCCCAAATCCTAGCTGCAGATGATTTACCCACTGGGTTGGCCGGAATGACAGCTGGTCGCTCATTATGGGCAGCTACTGATAGAGCAAGAGTGGTAAATGTGGTCCTAAACTCCGCATAAGAAACATGATCGCCCAAAGGTTCTTTGGGTGGAGGGGTTGACTGATTTCTTCTCTTAGGATGCATATTCTGAAATAAAGAGAAGAAGCGTATTGGACTAAGAGATTGACTTGTGATTATGCTCACTGGCACAACATGAATACTGAAAGAAGGGAAATTATTCCTAAACATCTCATATCCTCTTGCACATAAACGTGGTACGCAACACACCCATGCACAAGACTCTACTAGATGCGGCTTTCAGACTTCCTAGGACACTATTGAACTTTAGGTTTTGTTACCAAGTTTGTAACACCCTAATTTGCTAAACCAGAATGCTACACGATGCTCATGACCCTAAAGGACCACAAGCTAACCCATGACTGATATCTGTACCTATATACTGCATAAAATACTAAATAATGCAGAAACATGCACTAAAAGGCCATAAGGTTCAATACTGAACATAACATGGATAAGATAACATCTATGGGGTAATACAATACCTAAAACAAAACTATAAACATGAAGTCTGAAACATAATAGTCTACATCTAGTCTGAAAGCCTCTACTATCTGAATAATCTGAATTAGGAGTTGATGGAACATGTCTCCAACTAACTACAACTAATAAATAATCAATGAAATAGTGGAGAAATAATCATATCCTCGAAGGATGAGGACTCACTTCTATTCTGAATGCTAAGATTAGAATCTACTGCTGATCTGGAACTCGTGTCTCTGAACCTATGATGTAACATAAAAAGAAAGCTCCATAGTGCAAATGCGTCAGTACAATGAAATGTACTGAGTATACATGTGAGTTAGGTTAATGAAAGGGTTAACATGCATGAATAATGCTAGATGACTATCTATTATGAATGCAAGAATGCATACATAAATATGTAACTGTAACTGACACTGTGATATTGTGATTACTAAATCTAAATACTGATGACCTGACATACTAATAACTGATATAACTGAGAGCATAAATAGTTGTATCTGAATGTAATTGATAACATGGGTGACTATATCTGACAAACCTAAATCTAATGGAACAATCTAAGTTCCTTACTGTATCTAAGTCAACTATATCTAACAGTCTAAAATCTGAAGAACTATTTAAGTTCTTTTACTAAGATTGGTACTAAAACTGTGGGAGGTAGTATTTAACTGACTTGCCCTTAATACGCAATTATGGCTAAGTTGGGGTCCAATCTGTAACCATAATTAGAAGGGTGTCAATATCGTGCCACTGGTAAGGACAAGCTGTGGGTGACCCTTATCTGATAGTGTCCCCAAAAAAAATTGGTGGGGCCCTTATCTGACAGTGGTTATCCACCGCATCAACCCTCATCGGACAGTGTTGATGTCTCAAACTATGCTGGCTACATAGTTTTGGAATAAAAGGATGACTTCTAAGGATCACTCCCTCATCTGATAGTGTGTGTCCCCATCCTTGGGTTTACTCGGTGCTAATTCCTACTCCCATCTGAATGGACACTGAACATGATTTACTGAACTGAACATGAACTGAGTTACTAAGTTTCGTTGACTCACAGAATACTACTGATATCTAACAACTGAGTGAGTCATGAGATCATGGAGATTTTTCCTGAGTCATAAGACTATCTAAAGTCTAAGGATTCATACCTTGATTGAGTGTATCATGAAAACATGACATAGCTCTAGGTACATAGCTAATTTTTTGGGTACATGTACCCCCAGGACTCGATGGAAGGAAACTGACAAAGCATGACTTACTTGAATATATAATAATCATCATAATACATTTACTGAAGCATTTCATCGAACATGTGATAGGCATAAGCTTGTACGTGCATGGGGATTTCATGATATCATGCTATTAGACACTTTCCCTTCATATAGGCATTCAACCAAACACGTAGTAGGCATACAATGTGTAAACAACATCAAACAACAATTCACTATCGTGATTCAATTCCAATTTAATCATTCAAAGGTTTAGTCCTAGGGTTTCATGAATCTATACCATTACAAATCAACCCATATGGAATTTAACACTCATTCATGGAATACAATTCAATTACTCATTATCAACATGAACAAAAGCAGCTCAATCATGAACTTCATAAGAAAATCCATAACTTGAGTTTAGAAAAGGGATTCTTGGGCTTGATGGACAAAATGAGTCCATGAATGAACTCTATGCATACCTTAGTTCATGATTTCATGAAGATTGATGGTGAAACCTTCTTGAATTTGAATCTCCAATAGAAACCCTAGCTTGCTCTTAAAAGAAATTTGAGAGAAAATAGTATATTTTTGGTGAAGAATAGCTAAATAACGTGTTATTGGGTTTAAATAAGGGTAGGCAATTGACCCTTTTAACCTTGGACGCATTATTTAATTTCAGTAAAATTTTATAGAACTGGGACCCCGGCGCGACACGACGTTATCACGTCGTGTCACTGGAAATTGACAATTAGAAAATTAAGGGATAGCGCGACGCGGAGCCATCACGTTGCCCCTTCCTTATTGACCTAGAACTTTGATGCGACGCGGGGAAAATCGCCCTAAGACACTGAAAAAAGGACAATTCTGAATTTGAGTGCTAGCACGACACACCATAATCATGGAAACATACTAGAAATTTCCAAATTTCATTTCCTTTTGTGGCGCGGCACGCCATTGACTAATATGACGATATTTTACGATGGAAACTTGAAATAGTCATAAGTTCTTACCCGGTTATCGGATTTAAGTAAATCATATATCGATGGAAAGCTTATTGAATTTTTCACATAAAAAAATTGAAAAATCTTAATTATTAGAGGAGTTTGTTAATCTAAAACAAGGTAAGATGTCAGTCAAGGAGTATGCCATGAAGTTCACTTCTTGATATGCTCCAAAGATTGTGTTAGATATAAGGGCATAAATGCATAAGTTTGCTTTAGGGTAGTCTCATGAGTTTGTTCTTGAGAGAAAGGTGTCTTGGTTGATCAATGACATTGATATCACTATATTGGTTATGTACATATAAACAATGGAGGAGGTAAAAAGGAAATATGTTAATTTTAGTGAAAGAAATGTGAAATCATTTAGGCCTTCTGAGTTTGATGGTAGAGATGGTGGTAAGTGGACAAGGAAGAAGTAGGGGAGTTCTAGTTGTTTCTCAACGAGAAGTGCACTTTATCAAAAGTTGGTAAGTGATCATCGGTCTTAATTTGATGGTGGATTCAAGGCATAGGGTTTGTAATCTCATGTTAGTGGGGCTTAGCAAGCTGTATCCCACCTGCCTTAGATTTTATGGGAAATCACATGGTAGTTTCTGAGAGAAAGGGAAGAACAAGTTTTTTATTATGATCAGATTGATCACATGCAATGTCACTGTCTTTCTAGGATGGATTTTAGGGCTAACAAGGTTCTAGCTTTCTCTTTTTCTACTTCTGCACCAAAGGGTACTGCTTCTGTATCTATTTTTGCTTTTTGTATCGGCACTAGCTAGAATTAGTTATATTATCTTGCATGTCTCCAGGATCTTGAGGCATCCCCTGATATAGTGACTATTATGATAAAACATTTCTCCCATGATGTGTATTGCTTACTTGATCCAAGGTCCACTCTTTATTATGTGACCGTGTTAGTGGTTGTACATTTAGTTTTTTGTATTTTATTTATTTCTTATCCTTTTTCTGTATCTACCACGGTTGGTGAATCTATGATTGCTAAACTAGTCTATAAGGGGTGTGTGGTATCTGTTAGAGGTAAGAAACTCTTATGGATTTGGTAAAGTTTGATATGGTTGACTTTGAAGTCATATTGGGGATGGATTAGTTGCATATATATTATGGTTTCTTAGAATGTCAAACTCGTAAAGTCATGTTCAAATTCCCAAATGAAATGGTCATTGTATGGGAAGGGGTTGTTCAGTGCCTAAGGGGAGGTTCATCTCATATCTTAGAGCCCAAAAGTTAATCTCCAAAGGATGTTTGTATTATTTTGTTTGGGTTAAAGATTCTCACTCGGACGATCCTTCTCTAGAGTCCATTCCTATGGTTAATGAGTTTCCTGAGGTTTTCTGTACTAATATTTCTTGTGTACCTCTAGATAGGGTAATTAATTTTCGGGATTTATCTTATTCTTGACACTCATCAAATTTCTATCCCTCCTTATAGAATGGCTCCAACTGAGTTGAATGATATTAAGGAGTAATTAAAAGATCTCTTAGATAAAGGTTTTATCTATCCTAGTGTGTTTCCATGGGGTGATCCTGTGTTATTTGTGCGTAAGAAGTATGGTTTTCATTAGATATGCATTGACTAGCGTTACCTGAATAAGATGACCATAAAGAATAAATATCTTTTTCCTAGGATTGATGAATTATTTTATTAGATTCAAAGTGCAAAGTGTTTTTCTAAGACTAATCTTAGGTCGGGTTATCATCAGCTTAATATTAGGGAAGTGGATATCCCTAAGACTACCTTCAGTACACTATATAGTCACTACGAGTTCCTAGTTATGTTTTTCGAGTTGACCAACACCCAGTGATATTTATGGGTTTCATGAATACGGTCTTCTATTAGTTCCTAGATTTGTTTGTCATTGAATTTATAATATCTTGGTCTACTCTAAAAATGAGGCGGATCATATCGATCACCTCCTTGATGTGTTTTAGACCTTAAAGGATGAGCATTTGTAAGTTATGTTATTTAAGTGTGATATTTGGTTTAAAGCTGTGACTTTTCCTGGTCATGTTATCTTTAGTAAGGGTATCATAGTTGACCCATGAAAGGTTGTGGTTCCCAGACCTATAACTCTAACTGATATTCAGGGCTTGTTGTGTTTACTTTGTTACTATAGGAGGTTTGTGGAGAGTTCTTAGACTATAAGTACCTTATTGAATAAGTTAACCCAGAAGAAAATGAAGTTATTATGGTCGGATGCGTGAGAGAGTAGTTTTGAAAAGTTAAAAGATAATTTGACTTCAGCTCTAATTTTGACCTTGCTCGACGGTAATAATGGTTTCGTGGTATATTTTGGTGCTTCTCGTGTTGTTTTTTTGTGGTGTGTTGGTGCAACATGGTAGGGTAGTGTCCTATGTTTGTAGGTAGTTTAAAGTTCATGAAAAGAAGTACCCTATTCATGAGTTGGAGTTGTTAGTGGTTATATTTGCACTGAAGATTTGGCGTCACTATCTCCATAGGGTTTATTTCAACATTTTTTCTAATCATAAGACCTACCATATGTGTTTACTCAGAGAGAGTTAAATCTCAGGCAAAAGAGGTGGCTTGAGTTGCTGAAGGGCTATGATATGAGTGCTCACTACCATCCAGGTAAAGCTAACATGGTTGATGATTCTCTTAGCAGGTTGTCCATGGGGAGTATAGCTTATGTAGATGAGGCTAAGAGGGAGTTAGTGAAGGAAATTTACCATTTGGTAAGTATTGGAGTTCTTCTCATGGACTTTGAGGATGGAGGTATGTTTGAGTACGAATCAAAGTATTAGCTTCCTTATATCAGCACAATCAATTAGAAGGCCAGAAAGAGATTATCAAGACATCCTATGAACAAAAAAAAAATCTTTCTTTTGCCTTGTACCTGCTCATCAGAGTGTCATTCTGAATGTGAAGAGAGTGAACCAGAACTCTCAGTTTCACCGATGCTCTTCTCAGAAGGTCTCTTTTTCCACAATCAATTCCTCTTGTCCATTGATCTCAATAACCAACTAAATCTTCTACAAGTTCATTGTCAATCACCACCTACATAAAATTGACACCATTAATCAATAATAATCAAATAAATGAGTAACCAAACAGAAAATTCTTGATAAGTGGTGGTCCAAATTTACAAGCAATATATTTATGCTTACAGTCGCATGCTTACAACCTTTTTCTCCAAGACCAACCTCCCACAACTACTCAAACACAATTATAACCGCAATAAAAACTCCCCACTACCTGTTCAACGTAATTCCTTAATGGTAAATATGTTACTACAATAACAACATATCCCAACTTTAGCTTACATTCACCTCCCAAAAAATCAAATCAATATATTAATTATATAACAAGCTAAAATTACCACAATGATCAATAAGCTAAAATTGCCACAATGATCAATAAGCTAAAATTACCACAATGAATTTTGATGATAAAATTCATACCTGAAGAAACCTTATGGCTAAATTTGATTCTGCGAATGATTGAAAGTCGATTCTGGAATTTGGAAGAAAGACATTTAACAGTGAATATTTTAAAGGTCGATTCTGGAATTTGGAAGAAAGAAAGTAAGAAAGAGATTTAACAGCGAAGAAAGAGATTTCGGCGAATATTTTGCCGGAGGGTATTTTCATCCAAGAAAATATGATTTAACAAGTAAAGGCTATTTTAACAAAGCCTTTTTATTTGGGGCTAAAATTTAAAAGTCACCACCCTAATTTGGGTCTATATTTGAGAATAACCCCTTAAATTAAGGATTGTAACGGTTAGTAAATCATTAAATTAGAAATTAACTCAATCAATCAGCCAGATAACTAAAGAAAATCCCCAAAAAATGGTAATTAGTTAGTAATTACAATTTTGAACAAATTCATTTTCATAATCATTTTGCAAACTTATTCTGCATCATCTTTTTTGTTTTTGAGGTTATTGATTTTTTTTGAACTATTTTTAATAAATATTTCTATATTATTACGTTATTTCGGTGTTTGGATTAATGATGTCAAGTACGAGAGCTATAAGAGTGATGACGTCGTAGTATTTTTTATTTTTTTCTTCGTGCTAATTATTCTTTTTTAATTATTTTCAATGAATATTTCTATGTTATTACGTTATTCCGGTTTTGGGTTAGTGATGTCAAGTACGAGAGCTATAAGAGTTAATTTCGGCCATTGTTGTAGAACTTGAAATCGACGTAACAAGAAAAAAAATTAAAGTCCGATCCGTTGTAGATCAAAACTCATGTCCCTTGCTTATCCGTAATGATATGGGTGTAAAGCAATTCATTTCTCATAAAATGTTGTATAAGTATCTATTATTTTAAATTCTTGTCTCTTTTTGTTAATATGTATCTAATTGAATATTTTTATAGTATAGTATTAGTATACGTATTTCTTTGTTTTTATTAATTGTATCTCTTTGTGATAATATGTATCTCATTGAATATTTGATTGTATTAATTTGTAGCTTTTAGAAATAATAAAATTTTACATTTCTCACCAGATATATGTTGTATGATTACATATTGTGTAGAAACATATGTCTTTGACATTAGCATTTTGAGATACATAATTTATTTTATGTATCTAATGCTTTTTTAACACATTTAATCGAGATACATAATTCATTCACTATAGCATAAAGAGATACATAATCTGGTTTACGCATTGCGCATGAGTTGTTATTTATTTTAATTATTAAATTGAATAGTTTATAAAAAATTTTAAAATGTATCTGACAATATTTTTAGTAATTATTTTTCTTTTCAATTTTGTTGTGATTTGTTTTTGCAGCTATGTCCTAAAATATTTTTAAAAAAATTGTGAATGAAGTTTTAAGACGTCATGTCGAAAGGTTTCAAAATTATTCAAAGTAATGATGCTTCAGAACTTGAAATCGATGAAACAAGGAGGAAAATTGAAGTCCCATACATTGTTGATGAAAACTCATGTCCGTTGCTCATCATAATGATATGAGTGTACAGTTTTACGTAGAAGTTAAAAAATATTCCTGATACAATTTTATTTTTGAAAGAATGATGAACTTGTAGCAGTTAAAAATTAGTATTCTCAATAAATAATCCAAATAAAATAAAATTCTTTTTACTCGGATTGCTAAAGGTAGGTTTGGTTATTTTTAATTTTTGTTTTTGGTCAATATTGGTGGTATTTGTGGTAAATTTTGTTTTCTGTCCAACATTGCTAATTTTGGCTTTTGGTTGATTAAAGTATTTTTGGTAAATTTTGATTTCTTTTATTATTGCTAATTTTGATTTTTGTTTAATGTAAATATTTCTTTTGGTAAAATCTATTTTGGTCCATAATTAACTTGTATTATTTAAGAAAATGTTGAGCTTGAAATGTTATTTGACTTACTCCAACATTGCTAATTTTGGCTTTTGATTAATTGAAGTATTTTTGGTAAATTTTGATTTCTTTCATTATTGATACAAGTACGATCGTGATTGTGGATCAATACGTAAAGAACTCGTGATCGGGTAACTGGCCAACTAATGGAACAAGCTTTGGAGTGTTGACTCATTAAGGGCATTTTAGTCATTTTGTAATAAGTTATAACCTAGGTTATAAATAGAACATATTAGGTCATTTTCTCATAACTTAGATGATATTTTGAGAGCTCTTTGAGAGTGTTCATACAAGTGTGGATATCACTTGTGACAAGTGTGGAATCACTTGTGTTGGTTGCTTGTTTTGAAACGTTGGTTGCTTGGGGATTCCGCTCCCTTGAGGTCACCGTAAGAACTTGATGTTATTTGTATGAATTCTTGGGTCTTAGTGTTCAATATACACTTTGGTTCATAGTGTTTGTGCATTGTGTGTCAAGTTATCTATCATTCTATCTTATTATTGTTGTTGTGTTCATTCTCGATTTTGGGTGTCCAAACCCGAGACCTTGTTGTGTCATTTTTGTTCTTGTTATTGTGTTGTAATCTTAGTTTGTGGCTCGCTGATTATAGGTGTTGAACACCTTAGAATCTTGTTGTTATCGTGCTTGTATTGTTATTGTGTAGTGAATCCTAGAGGGGTCACCAAAAAGGGTCCTCAGTTTTCAAATCATGGACTGTTTTGGTGTGTGTTTGTGTCTTCCTTGTCGATCTTGTATCAATTATTGCTAATTTTGATTTTTTCTAATGTAAATGTTTGTTTTGGTAAAATTCATTTTGGTCCATAATTGACTTGCATTATTTAAGAAAATGTTGAGTTTGAAATGTTATTTGGCTTACTTTATATTTGGAGATAACATAATTATTTTTAAAAAAAATTCAAATATAATGTATTTCCTTATGAGATATTTTATGCATCCTAATTCATGTGAAGATGTGTTTGTATAGCTCAAAATCGAAGAGAAAAAAATAAAATAACAAGAGATATATACAGCTACATTAACACAGAATCAGAGATACAGAATGTATAAAATGTATCTGATGTTTTATAGAATATGTATCTTTGGTATAAATAATTGAATATAAAAATAATGACAAATAAATACAATATACCCTCTTACACAATATGTATTTTTAAGCTTATTAATATGTATCTTCGGCATGCTTATTTCAATAAAACTTAAAAAACAAGATATACATATAAATACATAAACAAAGCACCATAGATATAAGATATTGAAAAAGCATCATGTATGTCTAAATATGTATCTCGGCCTAATATTACCCAGATCTAAACATGCAAATACCTTTGGAAGCACATTTCTGGAAATAACTTCAACAACTCTTCTTCTTTTAGCAAGAACTTTACCTCCAGAACTTTTAGATCCTCTTTTCTTAGAAACATGCACTTTTTTTCTTAACCTTTTTTGCATGTTTTTCACGCAATTTCTTTATCGTAGATGGATCGTTTCAGTGATTGAATTTATTTTCATTTAAACAATCAGAATCTTGCTAAAAAAATATCAGGAACAAAGTTTACAACTTCTTCATATTGTTTGATATTGTCAAATTGAGAGATTCCAAAACTAAAAGATGGTACCGAATCTCTATTCATTATGTAAATTCAAACAATATAGACTGAAAAAATCTATAATCAAAGAATTAATGAAACAATGTTAACGAAATAACAACTTGTAAAAAATGGCATCAAAGTACTGATTTTTGATTAAAAAAAATTGTAATAAGATATGATAAGAAGATAGTGAATCTGATTTTAGGGGAAATGTTTTACCTTAATTCAAAAGTTAAATTCGAGCAAAAAAATGGATGAAACTGCACCACAAATTCAAGCGTAGAATGAGGAGGAAACCGATGATATATTTGGTAAAGTAGAAACCGGCGATATATTTGGTAAAGTAGAATCCGATTTTGGAAATTTTTAATATGTATCTCAACTTTTAACTACACAAGGTAAAAGTAGTAAATGTTGAGATATTTGTAATTTTTTTTAAAGTGAAGGAATTTTTAGTAGTTTTATAACTTAAGTTGTTCTTTTATGTAATTTTTTCTAAATTTATCCCTTGAATATTAATGGATCAAATATATCCCTGTTGTTATATCATTGGGTCAAATATATCCCTACCATTTGTAAAGTTAATAAAAATATCCTTTTTTTTTAATACTTTTCACCATAACAAAGTGTGAGCCACGTGACATAATATTTGAGTGAGGTGGCTGTCGCATGGCATGTGACCTTATCATCATATGTTTTTTCTTCTTCATTTTACATTTTTTGCTTCAAATTTTATTTACTTAATTATTTAATTTATCATTTTTTTAAAATAAATAAATATGTGAGTATTTAGCACACACAAAAAAAAAAGACTAATCACTAATTACTAATTACTAATCACTATCACTAGTAGTAAAATATCCATGATGGTGTCAACATTTCCTAGCATTTCGCTAACCTTAAACCCCCCCCTTTTCGGCACCTCTCCGTCGGATCAAAATCCACCACCTTCTCCCGCAACTCAGTTTTCAAACTCATCGTTTTTGCTCTTTACAGCTCGACATGTGGCACATCTTTTTCTTTTACCACCTTTGGTGGTGGTTCTCTTTCGTTCGGTGAGGAGATATCGACATTTATTAACGATGACAGTTATTTTATTTTAAATAAATAAAATATGTAAATATTTAAACTGTAAATTTTTAAATAAGTAATAAAAGTTGAAGCAAAAAGTTTAAAAAGAAAATGGAAAAAAATTCTAATGCTGCGGTGGCATGTCCTGTGGCATCCACCCAATTCAAATGTCACGTCACGTGGCTCTCACCTTGTCATGATGAAGAAGTGTTAAAAAAAAAATATTTTTGATAACTTTGCTAATGACAGGGGTATATTTGACCCTGTAGTATAAAAACAGAAATACATTTGACCTAATAATATAACGATGGACAAATTTAATCAATTTATCAAAGAAATGGGTATTTTTAACCCTTTCCCAAATGAATATGTTACACTATTTATAATTAACAAATATTTTTATATGCAAGAGATCCGAAACTAAAAAATAATAATTTTACCGTTATTTTTTAAAGATAAAATTTTGAATAAGATCATTTCCATCTCTTCACTAATTATGAAATCTCTATACACCTCCCCCTAAAACCTTCTTGAATTATACTAATGCATAGCGGGGTCAATGTTTTTTTGTTTTTTTTTTTAAATCGATGGTCGAATTGAATCGCACAGAATTGACTATTAAGTTTCCTAATAAAATCGAATGTTTATAATCATACTGAATAATCAGATAGGTACTTCTAATCTTATTAAATAAATCAACAAATATTGAATCGTGGCGAATAAATTTATGGGTGAAAAATATATTTACTTGTTAAGCTTAAAAGTAATGAAACATTAAAATTTTCACCTTCGGTCTGTGATGATGGAATTACAAGTCAGTAGTTAATTACATCCAAAGTTCCAACTCTGAAACATATTACGCTATTCATATGTATTGAAACTAAACTAGTTCTAGCATCTTGAGTAAATAGTAAGTTACAAGTATATTCCAATGATCTTAAATAGTAAGTTATAATGAATTAAATATCTTTTCTCTCATATGATTTAATTTCTTTTATTAGATACTTAATTTTAATAGATTTGATTCTTCAATTTCATCTTAATTAATTTCTTTCTGCTCATTTGACCTAAATTTTTATCTTTGTTTTATGCTACTATAAGATAAGCTGGATCTCTATTCTTGTCGTCTTTCATTAATTTTTTCTTAATTTATCACTTTTTAAAGAGTAAAAATATCTAGGAAGTTTGATCAAAGTCCTACAAATACGCATAATATCATGTTTTAATTTCTCCTTGTGATAATAACATATCTGGCATGATATAAATTTTATGAAATAACAGATGGTACCATGGACACCCACACCCAACTGATGTATTGTTAAGATATGCCTTTTCTAGATTTCTCTTTGTTGCTCTCTTTGTTATAGTTTTAGTAATAAGTATAAATATATTAAAAAAATTATCTTTTAAAATATTCCATAAAATTTTATATTTTTTCTTTTTCTCTTGATACATATTATATAAGGAAGTAAGAAATTTGCAATTCTTTAGGGGAGTAAATCATGTGAGTGAATCTTTTAAATATTGAAAATAAACAAATTAAATTAAAAAATTTCCATCAGATGATCTTATCATTTGCAATCTATAATTTGATTCAATTTTTTTCATCTCTATTAATCTTTTTTTTTTCCTTGGAATTTTGAAAGCTTTACTATGTGCTTCGTGTTGAAAAGCATTCACAGTTTTTTGAAGAATGTTCACTAGAAGCTAAAAAATCTCATAATTTCCGGCGAAACCATGGCAATGATAATGACCACTACAATGGCATCACCCTCCCGTCAGCTGCTTGTCAATCCTTTAAGACAATACCCACTAAGAGAAGAAAAAAGAGAAATTGAGCAATGTTGCTAGGTGCAAAAGCAACAGTGGCAGTAGAGGAGTTATTGGTGTATTTGACTGTTTTCCAATGAAGGTTGAGAGAGTTAATGGGTAGTGGTGAAGATGGAGAAGACCATCACTTCATTAAAATAAATTTCATGATACATCCGAATGTATCACTATGCATATGTATCAGTGACGGACTCACGATTTAAGGATAGTGGGTGCTTAAAAAATTTTAAAAATAAGAAAAAATAAAAATTCACCTCGATGAGGTTCGAACCCAAGGCATCCCTTTCACTGAAAAACCTTAAGGTCAACCTAAATGTCAATGTACCAAACCAACATTTTGTTTCAGTGAGTGCTTTTATATATTATATACCTATTTTCGTATATTTTTTTATATAATATTATTTATTCCGTGTTGAGTTTAATGGATGTCGGAGCACCCCAAAAAATGAATGTAGGTCCTCCCCTGCTATGTATCATAGTAAAAATATATTTTTTTTGTTCATGATACATGTGAAGGTACTTGCATGCTAATGTATCATAGTCTACTAATTCATATTATGAAGCTTATTAGTATTTGTTCATGAAACATGAGAATATATCTCTATGCATATGCATGTATCATAGTAAAAAAGAATGTAATTTTTGTTCATGATACATATGAATGCACTTGTATGCGTGCATATTCATCGTAATATAAAAGAATGTATTTTTTTTATTCGTGTTACATATGAATGCATCTACATATGAATATCTGTTCATACAACTATATTGTTCTTGATATCAAAATCCATCGATTTTTATCACGATTAATTAATATATCAATCACAAGTATCAAGTATACATGCATCAGACATATGTATCAGATAAACTTATCTGATACATATCAAGAACTTGTGTTTCTTTCCCATAATTTAAGGATGATACATATAATTGAAATCTAATATCTGAGATATTTTAGAGATTCTCTCATTCGATTTACTCTCCTTAATAAATGCAATTTTGTTACTTCCTTATTTAACTAACCAATTGATTTAAAATGTATCAAAGACGATATGTATCAAGGCTTAAAATATTTATCACAAAATGAGATTTATGAAATTTTATGTAACTAGGTAAAATTGTAGTAAAAAATGTTAGTAGCTCCTTAACTTATGGAATTTGTGTAAGTTACCCTTTAAATAAATTGAGGCATGATTAGGTCTGGGCTTAAAATACCGAAAATTGAATTACAGAAATGAATCAAGAAATTTGATAATTGATATTCGGTAACTCGGTATTTGAGAGTAAAGTTTCAACATTTCGATATTCGGAATTGGGTTTGATACAAGATATTAATACCGTTTGGTATTAGATACTGATATGTATGTATGTATGTATGTATGTATGTATGTATATGTCTAACCAACCCAATAGAAAATAGTATTAGTCATCCCAAAGAATCTCTTGGACCTTGGTAATATATTCGTAAAAAGCAACAAAAATAATACTCCCTCCGTTTAAAAAAGAATGACCTACTTTTCTTTTTAGTCCGTTTAAAAAAGAATGACCTCTTTCCTTTTTTGGTAATACTTTAATTTTAATTTTCCACATGACATGTTTAGGACCAAAAGATTAAAGGGCATTTTGGTACATTTGACACAACTTTAATTTAAGACCACAAGATTAAAAAGTCTTCTTTATTTTCTTAAACTTTGTGCCAAGTCAAAGTAGGTCATTAATTTTTAAATGGGGAGAGTACCAAATACGGTTTCTATTAGATATACTCTTTGAAGTTTAAATATACGCTTGCAGATCTCCAACTTCAATATGGTATTACCAAATACCGTACCGAACCAAAGTTTAATTTACCGATTACCAAATTACCGAACCGATATTTATAAGTATGGTATGTGGTATCTACATTGAAATACTGATTACCGAATTATTAAACTTTGAAACTACTAAATCGCTGAACGCCCTACTTTTTCGGCGGGTACAAAATCTGTATGTTTTTTTATACAAACTTTAAACTAAGTTCAAGAATAAGTTTTCAAGAACTACAATGAAGTTCAACACCTTTAAATACAAGTTCAAATGAATAATCAAATGAACTATCAAATGAAGTGTTTATCAACTATTACGAAATGAAGATGAAATAAAAATTTAAGAACCAAGTCCTCCAACTTCAAGGTGTGTCCTTAAGGAATTTATTCCCCTCAAGTATCCGAGGTTATGGAATCTTTCCTCCCAGGATCAAATGGTTCACTTTCTGAAAGTAGCGATACCTCAAACTTTCAGATACTTCGAACGCACTCAACAGTTTGATAATCACAAAAGAGTTTTTAAGAAGAAAATGTTTTTCAACCCTAAAAATTATCTTCTCCTGAGGAAAAATTCAGGTATTTATAGTCATCAAGGTGTTGCTTCATGAAGAGAAGCAATGATTCAGAAAGGTGCACCCCTTCATAAAGGTGTAACTCTTTGAAAAAGGTGCAACACTTTGGAAAAGTTACAACCATTGAAAAAGTCATAATCATTCAATCCGAAATGTGCCTATTCAAATTGTTTCCTTTCTTTTTGTGTCTTTCTAGAAAAAAACATCACTTTTTTATTTTTTATTCATACCTCTTAATGACCCAACACGCCCACCCCCAGGCATGATTATGATAATTATATTAATTGGTCAAAACGGACAATATAATATACTCCAATTGGAAAAATTGCCTGGTCGAATATTAGGGGAGCTTCTGGAATTCAACCTAGTCCTCTTTGTTTTTCTTTTTTTTTTCTCTTCAAATTATGACTTTTTTACTTTGACATATCAATTTATCATTGCTAATTTTACCTTCCACATCACGACGAGAGATATTTACAAACTCAAAAATTATTAAGACTTGTAAAGTTGTGTTTAATTAATAGGCAGGCATAATTTGAGAATTTAAGCATCTAGATGAAAAACCCGGGCAAGTCGAGGGAGTCATCTATGTATTTATTTAAGAAATACACTAACATTAGTATATTTCACATTTTATTTTCAGAAAAAATACAATAAAGAAGCTATGAGAGGTTGATTGTTGGATCATGGGTGAATTGAGTTATGACATGACATTTGACCTAAAAGAACTTTAAAAAGGCTAAATCATGACCGATTAATTGATTTAACCCTCTCAAGTGCGACCTAACAACTTATTTTCCACTTATTATGAATCATATATAATAACTTCAACGTTTCTTCTCTTTTCTTGAAGATTATATACCTATATCAATATCTGTATATGTATATATAATGTATATTATATTCCACTAATCTTTTATTACTACGTCGATAAAAGTAGCTAATTTTTCATGTTCTCCCCAAATACAAGTGATGGCTACACGAGACTGGGCACTAGATCTTGCAGTGATGGAACGAAAGTTCTTCAAATAAAAAGTTGTTTAGGAACTTGCTTAAGATATTGTTAATCAAACAGTGATTGAAGTATTGTTGGTTTTTTTGTGATTGTGTATATGTGTTTGATGGTGAAACATGTTGTTTTACAGGTACATAAGAATCTATATTTTGGAAACAACAACTTTAGCACAAGTTCAAGTATAAAACAAGAACACTTATGAAGTTATGCAACATCTTCAATACAAGATCAAAAATGACCTTTCAAAGAAGTGTGTTTTTCAGAAAATTAGATGAAACAAAAAAAGGTCAAGTCCTCCGGATTCACGAAGTGTCCTTAAGAAAATAATTCCCCTCAAGTACCCGAGGTTGCAGAATTTTTCTCCCAGGATAAAATGGCCTAACAATCTGACTGTAGTGGTACCTCAAACGATCAGATTCTCTTCGAACTCACTTAACGATTTGATAATCACACAGAGAGTATTTCAGAAAGCAAGAAGTGTTTTAATGTTGGAAAAAATTTCGTGTCTAAACCTGTGGAAAAATGCAAATTTATATAGCCATTAGGTACCTCTTCCGAAAGGTAGCAATGGTTCATCAAAGAAGTGTATCCTTTCTGAACAGTCATGTCTGTTCATCGAATCATTGTGTATTTTTCTGGACAGTCACAACCACCCTAACAGACATCAGCATTTCACATTCTGCAGTTGTTTTTGCACTGCCTGCATGCATGCACATTAATGGAGGTTCAAAAACTGATTGCGTTTTTCTTTTGGTTTTTCGGACTGTTTAAATAAATTTTATCCAAAAAGATAGATCTCATCGATCAATCTTTTTTTGAATTCGAATCCAAAGCCGAGCGAGCGACGACAACGACGGCGCGAGACATCTCTTGGTTCTTGCCTCACTTACCATGTGGAGTAAGTGTTCCTTAATATGAACACTTGAAAGTTTCCTTCTCCCACAAATGTGGGGGAATTAATACACTTTCTATTTTTTAAGTATACTTTTCATTTTTGAGTGTTAACTCAATTTTTTCCTTCACTTGGTTCCCTCCATTTTTCATTCACACTTTTGATCTAGAACCTAGAAATCCCCCACATGAATGGGGAATGGCTACTTTTTCATAAAACTTTAAGGACAAGTATGTGATCATCAAGCAATGAATGATTACATCTGGATAAGTGGGTTTTCTTTTGAACTTTTCATAGTAAATATGCATCGAATGCACTCGGTCAATCGGTAGATTTGATATTTTTAAACCGTCGAGCTTTAATTTACACCTAGACAACACATATCACACAACCAACCTTTTACCGTTTGTGGTTCTCACGATTTTACTCGTTTTAGCCATGAACACGTTTCGGTCTCAGAAGATCTTAGAGAATAGGCTTTTACTAATGTTCTCTTTGAAGCGGCTTCCACTTCTCCCTCACATAGGTGATTTCTAAACGTTTAATCCTATATATTAAACTATTTGGTCAAATCTGCCAAACTTAGATAATCATTAAAAGACTTCACTCCATAAGTCTTATCCTTATTTACTAAATATTGTCTACATCATGAGAATGAGTTGGGTATATTGACAATGTTAAACCTGTCAAACACAACTTTGTTTGATCTCCTTGAACCTAGCTCTTGCGATTTTTAGTCTGCTAAGTAGATTTACCGCCATGCTGACTTGTTCTAGGCCATAAACCATTCCCTTGGATGCCCTCTCAACTCCTTTTCTAGATAGGCCTTTTATAAGTAGATCCGACACATTATCCTTTGACTTCACATAGTCAACGGTGATAATTTCACTAGAGAGAAATTCTCTAACGATATTATATCTCTGTCTTATGTGACTATATTTAACGGTGTACATCATGCTCCCTGCCCTACCTATTGCAGCTTGACTATCAAAGTGTATACATATTGATGCTAATGGTTTGGGTCAATAAGGAATATCTTCTAAGAAGTTCCGAAGCCATTCTGCTTCTTCACCGTCTTTATCTAATGCGATAAATTTTGATTCCATTATAGAGCGAGCAATACATACTTGTTTGGATGATTTCGATGAGACTGCTCCTCTACATATAGTAAATACATATCCACTTATGAAGTTTACTTCATTTGAGCCGGTAATCCAATTTGCATCACTATATTCTTCAAGTACTGTGGGATATTTATTATAATGCAAAGCATAGTCTTGAGTGCATTTAAGATACCCCAAAACTTTTTTCATTGTCATCCAATGAGTTTTATTGGGATTACTCATGTACCGCCTCAACTTACTAATAGCACATGCTATATCTGGTCATTTACAATTCATGATATACATTAAACATCCCAGCACTCTTACGTATTCCAATTGTGAGTCACTTTTACCTTCATTCTTTTAAAGTGCAAAGCTCACATCCAATGGAGTCTTGGCAATACCAAGTTCCAAATACTTGAATTTGTCAAGTACCTTTCCAATATAATGAGACTGTGACAATACCAACACTTGTGGAGTTCTATGGATTCTTATTCCTAAGATCACATCCGCAACTCCAAGATATTTCATATCAAACTTGCTCTCGCGTATTCGTTTCATATCATTTATGTTAGAAATGTCTCTACTGATGATCAACATATCATCCACATATAAACAAACAATGACTTGGTGATTTGGAAGGTCTTTAATGTAAACACATTTATCGCATTCATTTATCTTGAACCCGTTTGCCAACCTGGTTTGGTAAAACTTTGCATGCCACTGTTTAGGTGCTTGTTTTAGTCCATAAAGTGACTTAACAATTTTACACACCTTATTATCTTTTCCTGGAACCACAGAACCCTCAGTCTGTTTCATAAAAATTTCTTCCTCTAATTCTCCATTTAGAAATGTTTTTTTCACATTTATTTGATGGATTTTAAGTCCATATACCGCCTCCAAGGAAATTAACATCCAAATTGACATTATCTTTATTACGGGTGAGTATGTATCAAAGTAATCAAGACCTTCTTTTTGTTTGAAGCCTTTTACTACAAGTTTTGCCTTGTATTTGTCAATAGTACTTTCCGCTTTTTTTTTTTTTATTTCCTGAAGGAAGATCAACTAACTCCCATGTATGGTTGCTTAAGATTGAATTAATCTCACTATTAATTGTCTCTTTCCAAAAGGATGAATCTGAAGATGCCACCGCTTCTTTAACTATTTGAGGCTCATTTTCTAAGAGAAATGTTACAAAATCCGATCTAAACAAAGTTGACGTTCTTTGACGTGTACTATATCACGGATTCTCATTATTATGTACATCCTCACTTGGTTCATCTCGAGGTCATTTAGACCTCCACTAGACTGTTCATGTCTAGTTTTATACGGATAAATGTGTTTAAAGAATTCAGCTTTATCTGATTCAATTACTGTATTTTCATGGATATCCGGTTGTTCGAATTTATGAATCAAAAACCAATGTACTTTACTACTTTTAGCATATCCTATGAACACGCCGTCCACCATCTTAGGTTCTATCTTTACCCTTTTAAGCATAGGAAGTTGGACCTTTGCTAGACACCCCCACACATTGAAATATTTCAAGTTGGGTTTCCTTTCTTTCCATTTTTCATTTGGAATTGATTGTGTCTTACTATGGGGCACTCTATTGAGTATTCGGTTAGTTGTAAGGATAGATTTCCCCCACAATTTTTGTGGTAAACCTGAACTTACAAGTTAGACATTTATCATTTCCTTTAAGGTTTGGTTTTTTCTTTCCGCAATTCCATTAGATTGAGGTGAATACTAAGTCGTAGTTTGATGGACAATTCCATTCTCTACACATATTTCCGTGATGGGAGATTCATATTCTCCGCCTCTATCACTTCTTATAGTTGTGATCTTTTTCTCTAATTGATTTTCAACTTTTGTTTTATATTGCCTAAACGCATCTATTATTTCATCCTTACCGTTTAGCAAATAGACATAACAATATCTAGTGCAATTTTCAATAAAAGTTATAAAATACTTTTTCTACCATGAGATGATGTTGACTTCATATCACAAATGTCAGTGTGTATTAATTTTAAGGGATTGAAATTCCTTTCAACGGACTTATACGGATGCTTAGCACACTTTACTTCCACACACGTTTGACATTTTGATTTATTGCACTTGAAGTTTGGTAAAACGTCTAATTTAATCAGTTTTTGCAATATTTTGTAATTGACATATCCTAATCGTTCATGTCACAAATCACTAGACTCAAGCAAGTAACAAGAAACTGAACTTTTATTGATTTCAACATTCATTACATTTATTTTGAATAGGCCCTCAGTGAGGTAGCCCTTTCCTACGTACACTTCTCGTTTACTAAGTATAATTTTTTTGAAAATAAATACACATTTGAATCCATTTTTTTCTAAACGTAATACATAAATAAAGTTCTTCCGTAACTCTGATATATACAGGACATTGTTCGAAGTTAACATTTTGTCTGATGTTATTTTTAGACAGACTTTTCCTGTTCCTTCAACCTTTACAGTTGCGGAGTTGACCATATATATCTTCTCTTTGCCTTGAGCTGGAGAAAAAACATCAAAAAACTCCTTATTTGCATAAATATAGTGGGTGGCACCGAAATCCATCCACCACTCTCGAGAATTTCCCACCAAGTTGCATTCAGATAGCATGGCATACAGATCGTCCACTTCTTTCTTGGATTCAACCATATTTGCTTGGTCCTTCTTTTTGCCTTTCTTTGGGGCACGATAATTCGTTGACTTGTGGCCAATATTGCCACAGTTAAAGCATTTTCCCTTGAATTTCTTCTTAGGTTGATTGCTTTTCTGTCCAACTTTCTTCCGCTTTTTGGAGTTGTTGTGGTCGTCTTCTACAATATTTTCTCCACTTATTGCAGAGTTTTCTTTCGACCTTCTTTCCGTGGCTTTGTTGTCTTCTTCAATATGCAGTCTTACTATAAGATCTTCGACTGACATCTCCTTTCACGTATGTTTCAAGTAGTTCTTGAAGTCCTTCCATATAGGTGGTAAATTCTCTATTATCGCCGCGACTTGAAATGCCTCATTCACGATCAAACATACAATAAGGTTTATGTGAATATTAAGAACATTTTTAATATGTTCAACAAGGTATTCATCAAACTCATACCTTCCCCGAGGAGATCGTGGATGATAACTTACAGTTCCTGGACTTGAGATATAACAGAATTGTTGTCAATCATTTTAAAATCAAGGAATCTTGCAATGAAGAACTTCTTAGTTCCAGCATCCTCAGTCTTGTGTTTTCTTTCTAGCTTACCCCACAACTCTTTTGTCATCTTCATTCCACGATACGCGTTGTATAGTTCATCTTGGAGGTCATTTAGAATGTAATTCCTGCATAGAAAATCAGAGTGTTTCCACGCCTCCATAACGATAAATTTGTCCTACTTTAGAAGTTCCCTCGGGCACCTCTGAATCTTCTTTAGATGGGAATCTTTGAAGACATAGAGTTTTAAGGTAGAAGAATATCTTCTATTGCCATCTTTTGAAATCAACAACCGTGAATTTGCTGGGTTTCTCTGCTAGTGCCATTGTTTGCGGAGCACTCATACGACTCATTTTGACAATATTAGTTGCTGCCATAATCATTGCAGCATCATTCACTTGACTGTTAGAAGTCATTTTTCTGTCACAATAAGACAGTAAATTTAGTATATTGAAATACTACTTTATAGAGTTGTAGCAATTTTAAACACCCCTTGTTTCTAGTTTAACGATGACATTTTTATGCCTTTCCATCGTCAACCGAGGGATTTTTAACTTGTGATGAATAGTTTATTTCTTCAAACCACTAGTTAAGTTCAAACGGAGTATAAAGCTTAAAGCTTTAATCTTCAAAAACCAAGCAACACAAATTCTGAAAATATTTATTTCCTTAAGATTGTTGTTTTACGGGTACACAAGAATCTGTATTTTGGCAACAACAACTTCAACACAAGTTCAAGCATAGAACAAGAACACTTATGAAGTTATGCAACACCTTCAACACAAGATCAAAAATGACCTTTCAAAGAAGTGTGTTTTCAGAAGATTAGATGAAACAAAAAAAGGCCAAGTCCTCCAAATTCACAAAGTGTTCTTAAGAAAATAATTTCCCTCAAGTACCCAAGGTTGCAGAATTTTTCTCTCAGGATAAAATGGCCTAACAATCCGACTGTAGTGGTACCTCAAATGATCGGATTCTCTTCAAACTCACTCAACGATTAGATGATCACAGGGAGAGTATTTCAGAAAGCAAGAAGTTTTTCAATACTGGAAAAAATTTTGTGTCTAAACCTGTGGAAAAATACAGGTTTATATAGCCATTAGGTGCCCCTTTCAAAATGTGGCAATGGTTCACCGAAAATGTGTATCCTTTCTGAACAGTCATGTCTGTTCATCGAACTATTGTGTCTTTTTTTGGACAGTCACAACCATCCGAACAGACATCTCCTTTCCGAATTAGTATGTCATTTCGTCGAAGTGTGGCCACCTTTCCGAAGCAGCATTTCATATTCTGCAGTTGTTTCTGCACTACATGCATGCACGTTAATGGAGGTTCAAAAACTAACATTTTTCCTTTATTTTTTTGGACTGTTCAGATAAATTTTATCCAAAAAGATAGATCTCATTAATTGAGCATTTTCCAAATCCAAATCCAAACCCAAGTGTGCAATGACAACGACGCGAGGCATCTCTTGGTTCTTGCCTCACTTACCATGTGGGGTAAGTGTTCCTTAATATAAACACTTGAAAGTTTCCTTCTCCCACCAATGTGGGAGAATTAGTAGACTTTTCACTTTTTTAGTACACTTTTTATTTTTAAGTGTTAACTCAATTTTTCCCTCCACTTGATTCCCTCCATTTTTTATTCATATTTTGATATAGAACCCACCAAAACATGCCGTTAGGGGTGTACATAGGTTGGGTTGGTTTGATTTTTTATTAAAATATAACCAAAACCAATAATGTTGATTTTCGAAATCTATAAACCAAATCAAACCTCAATCGGGTTTTTTATTTCGGTTTTATTCGGATTTTTTTTGGTTTTTCAATTTTCTCGATTTTTTTACAATTATAATGTGATTGAAGAAAAAAATTAAATGTTTTCACTAAAAAGATAAAAAAAATGGTCATAGAGTAGTTCCAATAAAAATTAAGTAGGTAAATTACTAAGACGTCTAAACTACTATCTCTCAAAGTAATATTACGTGGATACCTAAGTAGTTCAATTTCTAAGTCACTAGTCACAGTAGCTTGTCTGAAAGTTTCCTTCACATAAAATGTGCGCACACAAAAGAATGAAGAATTAGACAACTTATTAAAAACTTAACTCCATAAAGTAATTAATTATAACATAATTTCATAAAAAGAGAAAGAAGAGAAACAAACCTAAATCACAACTTGACGAATGAGAAAAGTAAGATGAGAAAATAATGAGAACTCTCTGAAAACTTGGAAAGTAAAATGTAAAAACTGAAGCAATTAAAGAGTTTTAGATTTTTATATTAACTAGTTAAACCCCACGTGTCTCGCACGAGTAATATTTGATTATTTAAAATTAGATGATTTTGTCTATTGCAAATAATTTTAAGGAAGAACAAAAAATTTAAATCACTTCTCAAAGATCCTTCACACTTTAATAAAATAGCGCAAACATAACATATGTTTTATTAAAATATTTAATAAATTTTTAATTCTTAAATATTGAAGAAATAATTTTGTCTAAAGCAAACACTTTTAACGAAGGACAAAAAGTTCAAATATTTTTGAATACCTAATCAAATAAAAACGAAGTTGAAAGAAAACAAATCAAACTGAAATAGTTCGATTCGGTTTTCGATGTCTACTTTTTAAAATTATAAATTAAAGAATTGAATTGAAATTTGATAAAATCGAATCAAAGAGCAGAACGTGTACTTCTAATCGACGCCTTAACAACATAAATCATGCTAATATGAATGAGAAATAATTCTTTTTTAAAAAAAAATACACCTTTAAATCCTCTCGTAATCGGCACGAAGTATCAACCACACACTCACATAATTTTTCTTTACCTGCACATCATGCGAAAGCCAACAATTGAAATTACAATAAATTATACGATAAAAAAAAGTTAATAAAAGATGCATAATATTTAATATTGTTGACCTACAAATTAAAAACTAATATTAAAGAATATAAAACTAATCTTCTCTTGAACATACTCTTTAACAATTAAATTGTGAATATTATTCTATTATTTATTGGAATAAAGGAATGCTTAATATATAGATGTACGATTTTTTTCCTTTTAAGTAAGAGTTGATGAAACATGGAAGAAATCTAATCTAATTTGAGAAACTTTTTTCATAAAAAACTAATTATTATAGAAAATCAAGAAAAATGAAACTTAAAAGAAAAGGAAATTAAGGACTCCTAATTAAATCAAAAGCCATACTTAAAAGAAATAAATTAGGTCGTATGTTAACTACAATCTGACACTACTTATTTTTTTTTCTTTTTGAGGTGGGACATTTTTTTTTAGTAAAAATAGTTAAATAAGAATTTGATAAAATAATAAAAAGACATTTCTTATTATGTATTTAAAACTTTTTAAAATTTAATACTTATTAAAATTTTCTTATTCTAAGGCTTTTATATTTGTTTCTAGATTTTTCAAATCTTATTAAAATCAAATTTAGTTATTTTATAATTCTTAAACTAATGAAAAAAGTATTAGTGTCATTAATTCTGACGACTTCTAATAAGAAAAGGTTTTACCATAAATATATATTAATTAATTATTAACTTTTAAAAATTAGAAAAAAATTGTGAAAAGACGATTTTGTCTAAAGCGAAAATTTTAATGAAGGACAAAAAGTTAAAACAACATTTCTAAGGCCCTTCACACTTTTAATATATTATCGATATAGATTATAGATATAGATATAGATTATAGATATAAATATAGATATAGATATTGAGCTTTGTATTAATTTGTTATTAATGAAAAAATACTATAATTAAAGGTCCAAGAATATATATCTATTTTCTGAATATAAAAAAATAATAAAAGTAATTAGAAAGTAGATTATAAGTAATATTTTTTTACGTATAAAAATCTTAAAATTATATATGTATTACGTCGGTTCGGTTTGGGTTCGATTTGATTTTATTTTTTCTAATACCACACCAAACCAAGAATGATCGTTTTTTTTTTGTCAACACCAAACCAATCAAACCAAACCATAAGTTGATTTTTTTCCTCGGTTTGGTTTGATTCATCGATTTGGTTTGACTTAACGGTTCGGTTTGTACATCCCTACATGCCATTGTGACAAACATCTTGTTGTTGTTGAATATTGCTTTGAAACCAGGGAAAAGGATCAAAAATACCCCTCTACTTTAATTTATTAGCTTGATTTACCCTTAGTCATACTTTAGGATTAAATATACCCCTATCACTAGTAAACTTAATAAGAATACCCCTATACTTAACATTTTTCCACATGACTTAACATTTGGGTGAGATGGACGTCATTTGGCATGCCACCTTATTATCTGATTTTTATTTCCTTAATATTCTTTTTTTATTTTCAATTTTAATTTTTTTTCTCTTTTTTTTCCTTTGTTTTTTTATGTATTTACAAAGTTTCAAATACAAAAATAAATTTTCTTTCTTCCTCTTTATCTTTCCAGTTTCTCTCCTCAAATTAGATAACCATTTCTCCACCATGTAATACCATCACCTTGAAATCCACCATTGTTGAGCTTGCAACTCTTACAACTACAAATAATAATTTGAAAAGTTTTATAATTCAAAGTGGGTGTCCAGAGATCTTGTTGATAACGCTTGTAAGAAGCTTATACTACTAAATTTTGAGCTTGATTTGAAGAGTTGCTAGCTAACATTTTGAGTTAGGCATCAAACAAGATGAGCTGAAAGACGGTGTATATCTGGTTATCCATGTATCTCATTTATATCATGTATATTTATCGTATTCATGAAAAAAATTGCGATATACACTGACATACACACATATATTATCGCAGTAATATTTTTCAGACTAATTTTTGCTCTAAATTTTTACTCCAAATCACTTTGAAATTTGAGGAGACAAAGATAAAGAAGAAGAAATTTTTATTTTTGTTTTTGAGACATTGCAAATAGATAAAGAGAAAAGAAAAAAAGGAAAAAAAATTAAGATTGAAAATGAAAAAAAAAATATTAAGGAAATAAAAATCAGATGATGAGGTGGCATGCCACATGGCATCCACCTCACCCAAATGTTAAGCCATGTGGAAGAGTGTTAACTATAGGGGTATTTTTGTTAAGTTTACTAACAATAAGGGTATATTTAGCCCTACAGACCCAAATGTTAAGCCATGTGGAAGAGTGTTAACTATAGGGATATTTTTGTTAAGTTTACTAAAAATAAGGGTATATTTAGCCCTAGAGTATGACTAAGGATAAATCTAGCTAATAAATTAAAGTAGAGGGGTATTTTTAACCCTTTTCCCTTGAAACTATCCTTAAAACTAACGTCTTAAGAACAATAATTATTATTGTTCCTATACTTTGCTTAAGATATCTAATTAAATAAATTAATGTGTGTTTATGTGAATGTTTTATGTAAAATGGAATAATTGATGATCAAGTTTTTCCATATGAAAACTTTGATTAATGAGTAAATTTTGTAAAAGTTAGCAGTTTGGCTTGTGACTGCATGCATGCCTGTGTACCATTTATATAAGTATAAATAAAATAAATACCAACCCTTTTGGAAGTAATTACACTCTCTTCCACCTTTTTAATTACTTTACTCTCTATCCCTATTAATATACATAACATAGCCGACATATACATAGCATTCTGTGTATATGTTAGAATTTTTGTTATATATTTAAGGAGTTGATATTTTTTGTAATATTAGAAACATAAATTGTGTATTTGTGTAATTTTTAGTTTATATAATCTTATGTGAAATGTGTGTTCGTACATATATATTCGAATCGAGTAACACATAATCTATATAATATATTAAAAGTGAGAAGACCCTTAAAAAAGTGATTTGAATTTTTACCCTTCATTAAAAGACTTCGCAATAGACAAAATCTTCTTTTCACCATTTTTCTCTAATTTTATTTAATTAAATTTATAATATTAATTATTAATTATAATATTAAAAGATTAAAGAGTTCTAAACTATATGGTAAGAGGCAAATATATAGCTAATTAATTTTAATAGATTTTCTTTTCTTGTGTAAGTATGGTAATAAATAAAGAGTCTTAAAAAACCCTATAAATATAAGGTAACTGGAGCTTGTAATAGCATACGAAATAAAAGAGGGGAAAATACAAAGTTGTAGTTGTACACCAAAAATAAGTATGAATTTTAAATTAAGAGTCCTTTCTCTATTAGAAAAGATTTTTTCTATGTTTGACCAATTCTTTCATGGTAATTTTTTTTTTTGGATTTTTATATATTGAGTATTCTTTTGTCCCACGAATAATAGAATGACATTTGAACAGGAAATTATTCTTTTAATAGATAGATTTGTGTTTTTAGTTTTAATTTTTTTTAAATATTACGCTTCTTTAATATAGTTTTATTTATTGTTGCCTTCCACATGATGTATAGGTGAATAAAAATTCATGTACAACATCTGATTGAGACGTCTTCACGATTTTTGGGTGAGTGTTTTCCTCTTATTTTTGTGTTGTTTGGTCATGAGAATTTTTTACTTTTTTTGAAAAAGTATTTCACTTTAGTAAAAAATGTAGTGTTCGGCCATAAATTTCAAATACAATTTCAAAAGTGTTTTCACTTTTGCACTTTTACTTCTCTCACAAAAAGTAAACCAAGAAATAAAAATATATGATGAAAAGAGGACGAAAATTGAAAAATAATCAGTTAACTTGTTTTATTAATGTAGTTAGAAAACAAATCAATATTTTTGTTCTATTATTAATTTAGTAAAAAAAAAGGTAAGTTACAAATAAAACTCCTATCTTTTGGATTTATGAGTCTTTCTTTTGTGTTAAATATTAACATTTAACACTTATAAATCATAGAAATTTACTTTATATATAAAAAAAAAATCTATAATTTTATTTAAAGTATTAATTTGATTAAAGTTTATAGAAACATACATGGTTATATGTCCATAGTCTATTTATTTTAAGAATTTTGTGATTCTTTTTTATACAGATGCATTAGATAGAAGAGTATTGAAGTTGCAAAATAAGGTAAAAGCTTAAATTCTTTTTGAGTACGCGTGAATCATATTTTTTTGTATTGAATATTAACATTTACCACTTATAAATCATAGAAATTTACTTTATATATAAAAAAATCTACGATTCTATTTAAAGTAATAATTTGATTAAAGTTTATAGAAACATACATGGTTACATGTCCATAGTCTATTTGTTTTAAGAATTTTGTGGTTCTTTTTTATACAGGCGCATTAGACACAAGAGTATTGAAGTTGCAAAGTAAGGTAAAAGGTTAAATTCTTTTTGAGTACACGTGAATCATATTTTTTGTATTATTATAGCTTTTATGTGCAGTTTTGTTCTAATATTGTTACTTGCTTGCAATATATTTATTTTTAGAAATTTGTGATTTTTTTATACAAGAGCATTAGATAAAAGGGTATAGAGGTTACATATTAGACAGAAGGTTCATTTTTTTTTCTTTATGAATCATACTTTTTGTAATATCATAGATTTTATATGCAACTTCTAATATTGTTGCATGCAGTAGTATATTTGTTTTTAAGAATTTTGTAATTCTTTATACAGGTGCATTAGATTGGAGGTAAGGAGGTAATGAATTAGGGAAGAAGGTTAAATTCATTTTGATTTATGAATAATATTTTTTATAATGGTGGTAGCTTTTATATGCAATTTAGTTCTAATGTTGTTTCATGCATGTAGTATATTTGTTTGTGCATTAGATAGGATGGTATGAATGTACCAAATTAGGGTAGAAGATTAGTATGTAGTTATGTTTTAACTTGCTTCTCAATTGGCGGGAGTCGGGGAGCATTGTGTCGGTAGTAATTTTAGGCTCATACATATTTTTATTTTTTGCTTTTGATGTCTAATTGACATATTTTCTTCATTGTCGTATAAAATTTTCGTAATATTTCCTTAATACGGGATACTAATGTTGATTATTTAGTATTTCTAAAATAGCTTCATTCAAAATTTTATTTTACATTATATTAAAAGTAATGTCTTGATGATAGCCAATTAAAATTCACATGCAACGCGCTATCCTAAACTAGCAAATTGTTTAGGATACAAATATTTAAAATAATTGTCATTAAATTATTATTCAAATATTTAGAATACAAAAAAAAAATAGAAGAATCTCATTCTTAAAAGGAATTAATTTAATGTGCGAAATTTTTTATTGGGAATCCTATGCAAATTTTTAGGAAAAAACTATCCATAAAGGAAAAAAATAAGAACCAAAATTGATAGTTAGAAAAAAAACGCATGCAAAAAAAAAAAAAGATTCCTAAGAATTTTAGGAATAAAAACATTTAAAATATATATATATGTGCCTAGAAAGAAAAAAATATATTTTATTTAGGTAAGTGTACGTGTTTTGCACGTGTGTCATCATTTAAATAAAATATACTTTTTTTCCAGACAACATCACAATTTAAATTAATTGTGATATTGTCTTGACAATATCATTTAATTAATTTCTAACGTTAAGAAATAATTATTTAGTGATTTTCGTAATATTTAAGACTTTGAAATCAATAACATCAATTGTTGAGAGGACAAGTTCGGGGGGGGGGGGGGGGGGGGGGGGTATCTCTTTTCTCTTTATTTATTTGTAATAAGTATTTCTGATTTTCTTTACGCTTCAGCTAAGAATCATAATTCATTACACGTACTTGAAATATTGGCTTGCAAATTGTGATATTGTCTTGACAATATCATTTAATTAATTTCTAACGTTAACAAATAATTATTTAAAGATTTTCATAATATTTAAGACTTTGAAATCAATAACATCAATAGTTGTTTATGATTTAATAATTTTTATTCTTTTTTATAAATAATTTAATTAATTGACGTGAGATACACGCGCAAAGCGCGTACACTAATCTAGAATCTATGAAAGACATAAATATGAGAAAACGATGAAGAAGGAGTTTTGTTAATGGTATACGGGTACGCGTAGGGGTGGGCGTTCGGTCGGTTCGGTCTGATTGTTTAATATCGGTTCGGTTTATCGGTTTTCGGATTGACAAAAATGACATCCATAATCAAACCAAAATAAATTCGGTTTGGTTCGATTTTTACAAATTCGGTTCAGTTATTTCAAATTTTTATTTTGGTTTGAAATATTAAAGTAGTTAGCCTCTCTTTTTCATAACTGAGCATTTAATATTGATGGATTTTTTTAGAAAAATTATTTTTTTCAAACCTGTTTTTCATTCTCAAATATAAATAATTATAAATAACTCAACATGGATGAAATTAAATGAAATAATCATAAGCATAACATAATCATAACGTCATCAATCATTACATATAATATAACCTTGCATAAATAGTCTACAAAACAACACAAAACTCATAAAAATAGTCCATGAAACAACATACTTTCTGCATAAATAGTCCATAAAACAGTCCAAAGTCACCAAAATAGTCCACAAAATATTTGAGTCACTAAAACAATCCATAAACAGCCTGCGGCGTATGCGAATTTGCTGTTAAATGTTAATTGTGAATATGAATTACTAAATATTATATATATAAAACATAATATTATATTATATATATATATAACATAATATTATGTTATATATATATAATATAATATTATATTATATATATTATATATATATATTATATATATATTAAAATATATATATTATTTATTTATTTATAAAATTTTGTTTTTTCGGTTTAAACCGATTTTTTTTAAAATCGAAAATCAAACCGAAAAATTAAAATTCTAAAATTACAAACCGAATCCGATCCAAAAAATTGAAAAAACGAAATTAAAATTAAATTTCGATTTGATTTTTCATTTTTTTTGGTTTAAACCAAAATGTGCCCACCCCTGGGTGCACGACACTTGGGTTTCGAGGGTTCGGGTTATTTTCAAGTGTTGAGAGCAATTAAGTCTACGTGGACTCGGGAAAAAAAATATTTTCTTCCTGTATATTTACTTCTCCACTATTGTCTTGACAAATATACACTTTAGGAAATAATAAATAAGAGGGGTAATAATTTTACTATATCATCATTTGAATATAATATATTAATGTTTTGAAAAAAAATTTTAGTTTGGTGCATCGTCGATGTATTTTTTTTACACTATCAGGTGACTATTACTTGTTGTAGCAGGTCATCCATTTCTCAGGTAAAAATATAAAAATGAATGACCTGCTACAACAGGTAAAAGTCATATGATGGTGTAAAAAGAAAATACACCAATGGTGCACCAAACTTAAACTCTTTGAAAAATGCATTGGGTAATGAATAATATTAATAGCAAGGATAATATAGATACAAATGATAAATTACTCATCGATTTTTTTGAACAAATATTGTTGGACATTTATTTTTAACTAGTTTAACCGCACGTGCCTCGCATGTGTAATATTTGATTATTTAAAATTAAATAATTTTGCCTATTGCGGAGATTTTTAATAAAGTGTAAAAATTCAAATCACTTTTCAAAAATCTTTCACACTTTAATATAATAATGTAAACATAAACATATACACATATATGTTTTATCATCAGAAATTTTCAAGTGGTTGATCGATCATTACTTGTGTTTGCCATACAGTACCTCTTTCTCTTGTTGCCACATGCTAAGAGAGACGCATCAATTTAAACCATATTTATGTTACGATTTTTTTTCATATATGTATTTAAATTTTTTTCTTATTTTTAAAGTCAAATCTTTATAAAATCATTGATTACATTCTTATTACGTACTTAGAACTTTTAAAAATCTGATACTTCTTAAATTTTTCTTATTCTAATAGTTTTATATTTATTTCTAGATTTTTCAAATCTCCTTAAAATCAAATTTAGTTGATTTAGAATTCTTAAACTAATAGAAAAATATCAGTTGTCATTAATTTTGATGACTTCTAATAAGGAAAAAAGTTACCAAAAATATATTTAATTAATTTTCAACTCTTAAATTAGAAGAAAATATTAAAATTCTGATGATTTCTAATAAGAAAAAGTTTTACCATAAATATATTTAATTAATTTTTAACTCTTAAATATTAGAAAAAAATAATGAAAAGATGATTTTGTCTAAAGTAAAGACTTTTAATGAAGGGCAAAAAGTTCAAACAATATTTTTAAGGTTATTCACACTTTTAATATACTATAGACTATAGATATAAATATAGATTATAGATTATAGATATATTGGATAAGTAAAGATGGACGAAAAAAAATAGTAAATGTGGACTAACATATAATACCACATCGGTTCTTGGTAGTGAGGTTTGTTCAATTTTTATTTTTTTTGGTTTATTGCAGAACTTGGTGTAGATTGCTAGACGTAATTTCTATATTTTTAGAATAATTTCTGCATTCCTTCACAATGACGACTTTCATCTTACATATGATTCCAAATTTGTTTTGATTTTTTTTTGATTTTATTGTAACAGTTCCTTTAACGCATTTATCACTAATGCAAAAATATATACTTAAAATTATTTTTTCTATTAGTATTATTTTACTTAATTAATTTTATAAACACATTTTATTAATTTTTGTATTTTTAGTTATTTTATTCATTAGTACTATTAAATAAAAATAAAATAAAATAAAAAGTAAGTGTTTAATTTGCTTTCTTTGTTGTTGTTAGACGCGAATTTTAAGATTACTTAGAATCAGTTCTTTTATGAAATAATTGAAATATCAAAAAGTGAAAGACTTGTATAAAAATTTTTATTATGCCATAATTTTCAACTTTCAACAAATCTTTTAGCTCCGTCCTCAGCTCCTCCAATATAGTGATGATAATATTCATAAAAGTTATTACAAAATAATTTGAGAACCATATTTATTTACTTAATAATGTATAGATAGTATAAACAAAACAATATAAAGGGCATAAAATGCCTTTCAACTATGTGAAATGGTGCAAAAATGTCCTCCGTTTACCTATAGGGTTTAAAATACCCTTCATGTATATCTATCTATTGGGCCTAAAATGCCCTTTTTGTCTACCTATTGGGGCTATTTTGCCCTTTTATTTAGGCAAATTACATGAAGTGATATTTTTATATACTATATCAAAATTTTATGTTTTTCATTTTTATCACCGGCCTTCACGATGCCTCCATAAAAATATATACCATAAAAATTTATGGTATATTTATATATTATACAAATTATATTTATATCATAAAAATATATGATATATTTATACCATACAAATTATATTTATACCATATAAATTATATTTATACCATAAACATATATGGTATATTATAGATATAAAAAGTTTATATCATGTAATACTGAAAATATATATTTATATTTAATAAATAATTTTTTCGCAAGAAAAGTACTTCCGACAAAATGAGATGTACCATGAATATTTATCCCGTAAATTATATCAAAAAAATAATAATAATTTGACTTTGATATAAATTATATTTATACAACAAAAATACATGGTATATATGTACTTTCAACATAATGTTTTTTATTCCATAAATATTTATTCATAAAAAATTATGGTTAACCCATAACATTAGAATTAAAAATACACGATAATGAAATAATATTAGATGATTAATATACATGAAAATAAAATAAAACATACACGAGCAAATAATGGAATACTTAGTTTATTCACAAATATTTGAATTTTGAATATAAGAGAGAAAGATTTGAAAGCAGGAATTATCTTTTCCACTTTTAATTTGAAGATTGAAAAAATACCTCTTAAATTAAGGTGAATTGATAATTAGTTATAGCATTAAATTAGAAATTATAATTAGGGGATCTTTCAGAAATAGCTATACTTTGCTGTAAAACTTACTTTCCATAGTCATATTTTACATAATTACCATTTATAACTATTGTATTCAATTTATGTCCACGGTATTCGATTTTATCAATAGTCTGTATTCATATAAAATATAAATAAAGTACCTATTTAGCTGTTATATTCGATTTACGACCACTGTATTCACTTTTACTCAGTGGTTTATATTTATACAAAACATAAATACACTACACTACCATTTTTTTCTTTTTTTATATATTTTTTCTTTTTCGTGTTTTCCTTATTTTTTCTTCTTCTTTTTTCTATTTTTATTTTTTTGTTTTTATTTTTTTTCTCTCTTCTATCTCTAACTTCTATTTCTCTTTCTTCTTTGATTCTATTTTTTTGGTTGTACTTATTTTCTTTATCATTTTTTATTCTATTTTATATTTTTTGTATTTTTGAAAAATATGACTACTCTAGCACAAGTTATGGATGATAACGTAAATACGATAATTATTTATCGTATTTGTAGTCACACCGTCATTTATATTTTTGTATTCATTGATACAACTGTATTTGTATTTGTATTTTAAAGTTCGCGCTTGTATTTGTATTTTGTAGTTCGCATTTATATTTGTATTTTATAGTTCGCACTTGCATTTGTATTTGTTAGTTCGCACCATCATTTATATTTTATATAATTCACACTTGTATTTTAAAGAACTATTTTGTATTTGTTTTTTATAACTGACTGTATATTATATTGAATTATATTTATATTGTGATTTTATTTTGTTTGTATATTTAGATTATATTTGTATTTGTATTCTATTTTCGTTGATCCCTTTTTATTTTTGAAGAATTATTTTGTATTTGTAAGCTGATTACATATTGTATTTAGCTGTGATTATGTATAATTTATCATTTGTATTTGTATACAAACAAGTAAATGCATTAATTATATTTTCTTGATTCTAAAATATATAAATATGTAATGTATCATTAGATACAAATGTGCCGGTTTGTATTTGTATTTCAAAATTATCATTCGTATTTATAAATAAATAAATATCACTTGATACAAATACAATTACAAACAAAAGAAACAAATGATTTTACAAATACAAATACAATATGTATTTGTATATATTGTATTTGTATAAAAATTTGAATTGTATTTATTTGTATTAATAAATACAACTCGTATCAATAAATACAAACAAGTATTCGTAGAAAAAAAATCAATCGTTACTTTTCAATAATTAAAAAATACAAATGATAGTTCACACTTGTATCTGTATGTTATAGTTCGCATTTGTATTTATATTTTATAGTTCACACTTATATTTGTATGTTATAGTTCCCATTTGTATTTGTATTTTATAGTTCACACTTGTATATGTGTTTGCTAGTTTGCACAAATGAAAAGAAGGAGAAAAATAAAAAGAAAAAAAGGAGAAAAGATGAGAGAAAAGGGAGAAAAAAATACAAAAAAAGGAGAGTAATAAAAAATAGAGGACAAAACAAAAAAAAATGAAAAAAAGGAGGAAAAAATAAAAAAGAAAAAAAGAAAAAATGGAATAAAGAAAACAAAAAAGAAAAAACTAAAAAAAGGGAGAGAAAAGAAAAGAAAAAAACTGAAAAAGGAAAAAAAGGAGAGTAATAGAAAATAGAGAAAAAGAGAAAATACACGAGAGAAGTTATGAATTGTAATTAGGGATAATTAACAGACAAGAGGGGACTATGAATTGTAATTAATTAAAGAAAAAATACACATCATAGATAAAATAATTTAATAATTACATGGTATAGTTAATATTTTAAGAAACTACAATTCATAGTCAATAATTTTTAATAATTACATGGTATGGTTAATGCATATATCAAAGGCAAGTAAAATTTTCTCTCTCTTAATTAATTTTTGTTTTAGCACTTAGCTGATTAGAGTGTTTAGCGGCAATAAGTCATTCTTTTATTGGACGTTTTCAGCGGCAGTATGTATTCCTCCCAATTCAACAAATCTCAAAGTTTATTCTAACATATATCAAATAATATTTTTCTTTCTATTTCTTCTTTCAACAACAACAACAATAAACCCAGTGTATTCCCACAACGTGGGATCTAGGGAGGATAAGATGTACACAGTCCATACCGCTACCTCCGAAGAAGTAGAGAGGTTGTTTTCGATAAACCCTTAGCTCAAGATAAGGATAATAAGCAAGGGGATGGATGACATAATCAAAATAAAGAATAAGAAATAATATAATAAAATCACAACAATATGAAATACGTGAAATAAGAGCAATACAAAATAAGACAAATAGGAACTAAGCAATAGAAAATAGGACACCCACCTAGTAGTGACATACACTCACATCCTAAAGACACCTATGTACACTGACCTATGATTACTAAATTCGGCTACACAAGAATTCTCCTGACTGCTAGCTATAACCCACACACTAACACTAGCTTTCTACCCAAATCCTCGACCTCCACGCCTTCCTATCTAGGGTCATGTCCTCAGTAAGCTGAAGCTACTCCATGTCATGTCTAATCACCTCCATCCAGTATTTCTTCGGCCTACCTCTTCTCCTTCTGAAGCCATCCAATGCTAGCCTCTCACACCTCCGAACCGGGGCATCCACGCCCCTCCTTATCACATGCCCAAATTATCTCAGCCTTTCTTTTCGCATCTTGTCCTCCACCGAAGCCACTCCCACCTTATCCCAGATAATCTCATTTCCAACTCTGTCCCCTTTAGTAAGCCCACACATCCAACGCAACATTCTCATTTCTGCCATCTTCAATTTTTAGATGTGAACGTGCTTAACTGGCCAACACTCTGCTCCATACAACATGGCCGGACGAACTGTCACTCTATAGAATTTGCCTTTAAGCTTAAGGGGCACCTTCTTATTGCACAACACTCCCGAGGCAAGCCTCCACTTCATCCAACCTGCTCCAATACGGTTAGTAACATCCTCATCAATTTCACTATCCCCCTGGATAATAGACCCAAGGTACTTAAAACTATCCCTCTTACACATTTCCTGGGAGTCCAACCTCATCACCATTTCATCCTCCTGCCTTGAGTCACTAAACTTACATTCCAAATACTCCGTCTTGTACCTACTCAACCTAAACCCCTTAGACTCAAGGGTTTGCCTCCAAACCTCCAATTTGTCATCCCCCCCGTATTTCATTAATCAATACTATATCATCTGCAAATAACATACACTAAGGCACCTTGCCTTGGATACTCCGCGTCAACACGTCCATCACCAACATAAAAAAGAACGGACTAAGATTCAATCCCTGATGAAACCCTGTCTCAATCGAAAAATGCTCTGAGTCTCCTCCCACCTTCCTCACTCGGATCTTTCCTTCATCGTATATGTCCTTAATAGCTCTGATGTACGCCACCAGGACCCCTTTCACCTCCAAGCATCTCCAAAGGACCTCCTTCGGGACTTTATTATAAGCTTTTTCTAGATCGATGAACACCATGTGTAAATCCCTCTTTCTTTCTCTATACTGATCCACCAATCTCATTACCAGGTAGATTGCCTCTATCGTCGAGCGACCAGGCATAAATCCAAACTGATTCTTCGAAACGGACACGACCCTCCTCAATCTCCGCTCAACCACTCTCTTCTAAATCTTTATAGTGTGACTCAATAGCTTAATACCCCTATAGTTGTTGCAACTTTGAATGTCACTCTTGTTTTTATAACGAAATCATCGTACTCCACCTCCAAGCCTCAAGCATTCTCGCATTCTTGAAAATGCCATTAAATAAATCAGTCAACCACCTTAAACCTGCCCCATAACATACTTCCAAAAATCCACAAAAATCTCATCAAACCCCGTCGCCCTACCCCTCCGCATCCTACGAATAGCCTCTCTGACCTCCTCAACTCTAAAACGCCTATAGAAACTGAAAACACGGCTCTCCTCTGAGTGCTCTAGCTCCCCTAACTCAATGCCTCTGTCCCCCTCCTCATTCAAAAGTCTATGAAAGTACTCCTGACATCTCTTCTTAATGTGCACATCCTCCACCAAAATACATTTTTCTATTTTTTTGTGTTTTCCCCTACACATTCGCTGTATTTTTTCATAGAAGATTTTCTTAATTGAACTAAACTGTTATCAATTATATATTATGTGTCAATTATATATGTGTATATGTATAAGTTGTATATTAATTATATATATGATGTAATTGTATAAGTCGTATATGTATAAGTCATACATGTCAATTATATATGTCAATTATATAAGTCATATATGTATAAGTTGTTAATTGTATATGTACATCTATTTTCTGTTTTTTTCAATTGTATATCTAAATGTTTGTATATTATCATAATATATATCTCTATATATACATTTGCAGAATGTATATTGAGTGTGTATATATACATTTTGCACAGTGTATAAACAAATATATGATTCTTGAAATAATAAAAATAAGAGAATGAGAAAGAAGGGGAGCAAGATAGAGGGATGAGAATGGAGGAAAGGGAGATATATGGGAGAGAGGCGAGAAAGAGGGAGAGAAAGGAAGAGATTTAAAGTATATCTATGTTTTGTAATTATGCAAAATTTAACTATGCCTTATAATTATAGACTAAAAGTTACTTATATCTGAAGGGGAGCGAGATAGAAGGACGAAAATGGAGGACGGGGAGAGAGACGAGAGAGAGAACGAGGATAGAGGCGAGAAAGAGAAAGAGAAAGAGAAAGGGAGGGATTTAAGGTATATCTATGTTTTTGTAATTATACAAACTTTAACCATGCCTTGTAATTATGGACTAAAAGTTATCTATATCTGAATTTTTGCCTTAATTAAAACATGAGCTAAATAGGGTAATTAGGAGTCTATGTTTGCTAAGTTATGTAGTTATCCCTTATAATTATCTTTTCTGATTTTTTAAAATGGTTATATATCTAAAAAGAACTTTTATTTTTATAATATTGAAAAAGTACTATTATTTATGTAATTAAGTTGTAAGGATGGTCTTTCCGTGTAATTTGCCTAAATAAAAGGGCAAAATAGGCTCAATAGGTAGACGAAAAGAGCACTTTATGTCCAATAAGAAGGTGAAAAGGGCATTTTTGGTCCAATAAGTAGACGAAAATGGTATTTTAGGTAGACGGAGGGCGTTCTTACACCATTTTACATAGTTGAAGAGCCCCTTTTCGTTTAATAAAAGTTAAGAAAAAAGATGTCTATAAATTAATTCAACAAAATAGTATATTAGTAAAAGGTAAGTAAAATAAAATGTAATTATTTTACATTTATGATGAATATGTTTTAAGAATTTTTCTGTTTTTACTTTGTTTCAATTTTGATAAATTTAGTAGGTAGAATTTGTCGAATATATGAAAATAAAAAAGGCTTAATTTTAGCAAAATAGTGAATCAAAACTGCTCAAAAATATATTTGCGGGGCCATTTTGAACCTGCCCTCAAACATAAAGGATTTTTTCTTATTTTCATCTCACATATTAGATATGATTATCCAAATTTTATCAAAGTTACTTTATGAAAGATAGAGACAAAATTAATTGACTTTTGTATAACAAAATAAATAATAATGACTTTTAAATAACAAGACCAAAGCTAAATGACCACCCATAATATTTACTCATATATATTACAAACTTGAAGAAATAGTTCTATAATTTAAAATGTCACAGGGGTGAGCTTTATTTGAACATTTCTTTTAATAAAAATTAAAATGATAAAGGACCAAATATACCCTCGAACTATGATAAATGATATGTATATACCCTTCTTCATACTTTGGGTACAGATATGCCTCCAGCGTGAATAAAATGGTACGGATATGCCCCTCACACTAACAGTAGGGACATATTTGTATCCAAAGTATGATAGAGCATATATACGTATCATTTATTATAGTTCGGGGGGTATATTTGTCCCTTTTTAATTTAAATTTTTTTATCCCAAATAAATAATTCAACCTACTACTCGACCCAAAATTCCATTGAATCCGATTTCAAACCAACTTGACTCGGTCTCTACTTTTTGTACCAAATCCGATACTCCCTCTATTTTTCTCTTAAACATGGACCCCAATCAAATTGCAGTGATGGTTGCTGCTATTAGTTGGTGTTTACTGTTGGAAGGAGTGAGGAGTTGCCCGAAGGGGGCCGGAGCTAGGGGTGCGGCAGTGCGGCGATGGTTCACCGGTGGAATTTTTTTGATTTGATGGAGACGGTGACTATATGGTGTTGATCGATGGTGAATAGTATTTTTTCGATGAAATTTCACTGAAAATTGAAACATGAGGAGTTTAATTTATATGGTCTTGTCTTTTAGTGTTATGTGTTAATGATTTTTTTAAAAGAAATTGATAGTAGTGAGTGTTATTGTATTGTGTAGATCGTTACAGGGGTGAGAGAAACACGTTTGTTAGATAGAAGTCTCTTGAATTTTAATTGGGATCGGATCGGGTAGTGGATTTATTGATCGGATAGTGGATTTGGATTAACTATAGATAAAGAATTAAAACAAAAAGGGATAAATATACCCCCGAACTATGATAAATGGTATGTATATACCCTTTGTCATACCTTGGGTACATATATGCCCCTACCGTTAGTGTGAGGAGCATATACGTACCTTTTCATTGACATATGTGTATCCAAAATATGCGAAAGATATATACGCACCATTTATCATAATTCGAGAATATATTTATCTCTTTTCCAAAACTAAAATAAAGATAACTCAAAGAGGCCCTTCAAGTACATATAATCACATGTATCCTAGCTGGCGCCTAAAAAATTGGTTGGACCATTTTTATAAGATAATGTATCCTAGTTGGATTCTAAAATGATTGGTTGGACCATCATTGGTAAATTATGTTAGTGCTTTTTGGTCCTGTAGGTCCCAAGCTCATTTGAAAGAAAAAAAATCATCAAACACAAAGAATAAAGGCAAGAAAGCAAAAGGAAAGAAAGGAAGCGAATTTTTTGGATGATCATTGATTTTTTTCTTACGGAGCACTATCTATTAGAAAGGTTGTTCTATTTGAGGTTGATCTAAATTTATCATGAGACTTTCTTTTTAAATCCAAATTCATTCACCCAGAAGTATTCACCTCCTTGCCGATGAGGGATTTAGTAAGACCTTTACGAAGATCATTAAACTTTAAAAACAAAGATACAAATATTGAAGATGGACATATACTCTTACCTCCTTATACAATGTACGACAGAAAAGAAATTATAGCTTATATGGATGAACCAAACAAAGCTAGATAAAATGCATTCAGACTAGCTGTTCCATCAATCAATGTAGCTAACAACAAGAAGGAGTGAACTCTCTTTGTCCATAATCTAGATATCCTTTAGAAGATTCAAAGTGTTTTTCTTTATTGTAAGCCTTAGCCGCCAGCTAATATAGAAAGTCATCTATTTTCTTACACTTATAATGATGTATTTATAGGTGATGGGTTAGGATTGAGCAGGAGGATTAAGGTATGGGTCGACTCGACTAAATGTTTCTAACAGTTCTTTTCCTTTTCTCTAATTAAAAGAAAATATGATTGCTTCGACAATCGTGTTATTTGTTGTTGCCACTATTCTTTTCTCTATTTTTATATTTTCTTTTCATACTTAATTTGATATGTTTTACTTGAGTTGAAAGTTTATCGAAAGACTACATACACACCACCCTCCCCAACTCTACAAGAGATTATACCAAATATATTATTGTTCACAGAAAATATAATTCCTCGAGAAATTCGATCGTATGACCTGTAAGTTCTCCACATGTTTTGTGGCCTACGAATTCTAGATACGTTCTATATATTCGGCATGGATTAGTGTTAAATGTCAACTTGTAAAATTCTCAAAAAGTCAAAGCAAATTAAATAGGAACCAACAATATTCTTCCAAATTTAATGGATTTTAGGGTCAATATTTTATCTGTTTATTGGCTAACCAAAACTCTTGATTATCACTTACTCTTTTGTTCTTTTGCAACACTCTTTCACGCTCCTTCAATGAAGAGACCAATGGTACATGTTGGAGTGCAAGATAATCTATATTTGTTCTAGTCATTCCCTATCAAGCAACATCAAGTTTCTTAGCTCGTTATTCAACCAATTTCTGAGTTTTTTTCTAATTGCATTAGTCAAAGTGATAGTCAATCTTCTTATTCAGTTTCTAAGTTAAGTACAGATGTAAACCTATGGCACAAGAGATTAGGGGATATGCCACTCTCCTGAAGAATATTTTTAGTTTGCAGCTTTTGTCTCTATCTAATTCTTTTGCTCCTTATTATGTTTGTTCTAAAACCATGCAATGCAAATTACCTTTTTGGTCAAGTGATATTTCACTACTATTTTTGAGCTTATTCACATTGACACATGGGGACCATATAAATTTACTACTTATGAGGATTTTAGATACTTTCTCACTATAGTATATGATTTTAGTAGAGCCACGTGGACTTATTTACATAAAAACAAGAGCAATGCTTTCTCTATTTTAAAATCGTTCTTAGCTATGGTATTATTGCCTATGCTTCGAAAGTGGGCTTGGATGAGGAGCAGGAGAAGAATTTTTGGGAGATTTTGGATGAGGTGATGAGAGATGTTGTAATCACCGAGAAACTTTTCGTAAGAGGTGATTTTAGTGGACATATCAGGTCATTATTGAGATGTTATGATGATATGCATGGAGGGTTCGATTTTGGGTAAAGAATCCATGAGGAGCCTTACTTTTGGATTTAGATAGGGTCTTTGGATTTGTGGGAGCGAATTCAAGCTTTTCAAAGAAAAAAGAGCATCATATTAACTTTCGTAGCTTGGTGGCTAAGATTCAGATAGAGTTTTTGTTCCTCGAAAAGGGTAATAGAGTATTATGTAAAGACTGTAAGATCATATATATATGAGAATCTTTCAACCCAACATAAGCGTCCGATGATGAAGTTGAAAATCTAGAAGGACAGAAAGAAGAGGGGCGTGGAGGATTGACCCAAGATTAAGTGAGGTAGCTTGACTTTGGCTAGTGCTTTAGAAATAAGGAAGAAGTTAACAACCACGGAGGCTTGGGAGAGTAGAGGAAATATAGATAGTATGTGGGAGACAATTGCATTAGAGAGATATTGGGTGAAAATATGCAATATCCAATCTTTCCATTGCATATTGGAGAGATTGTTTATTAACATTAACTTTCTTAATAAACAGATTTCCCTCCAAGGTTTTAAATCTTAAATCTCCCTATGAAATATTTTTTTGAGAAACGACCTTCATATGCTCTACTCAAGCCTTTTGGTTGTCTTTTATTATGTATCTACTTTATCTCCTCATAGGTCAAAGTTTTATCCTAGATCCACGAAATATATTTTCTTAGGATACCTTTTTGGAAAAAAAGGCTATAAGCTTTTGGATTTAACTACTACAAGAATTATCGTTTCTAAGGATGTAGTATTTATTGAAAAGATTTTACTTTTTTCAGATCATTTTATGTCCACTCCAATTTTCCCTAACTACTCTACTACTCCATCGTAGAACCTCCTATTGATTTCCTTACCTAAGTACGCTATCTTATCTCCTCCTATAGGTGAAAAATCTTTTGTTTCATCTCTTGTTCCTGTTAATCCAATTATTCATGTTCCTATCAGCCCATTTGATCAAGTTCCTATTGATTCTATCCCAAGTACTACCCCTGTGTGCCTGCTGCACAACCAGCTTTAAGAAAATCCACCAGATTATACACTAAACCTTCCTATTTGGAGGATTATGTGTGCAATCATGTCTACTTAACTAATCTTGCAACTTCATATTTTGTCGATTCCCTTAATTCCCCCGTTTTGCTTATTTCTATTCTAACTTCCACCAACCAGTCCTCATTCATTCCCTATCCAACATTATTGAACCTATTCATTTTTCTCGGGCTATTTTACACTTATGTTGGCAAGAAGCTATGGCTAAGGAGTTTCATACTTTGGAATCTAATAGAAAATGAGATGTTGTTGAATTACCTAAAAGGTACAAAGCATTACCTTGTAAGTGAGTTTACAAGGTTAAATGTCTAACTAATGGAAATATTGAAAGGTATAAATCACGATTGGTTGTTAGAGGATATACTCAACGATAAGACATAGATTTTATCAAGACTTTCTCCCCCATAGTTAAGATGACTATTGTTCATTGTCTTTTGGTCATTTCTATTTTCTATTAAAAAGGCTGGAATTTGTATAAATTAGACATAAACAATATTTTTCTTCATGACGACCTACAAGAGGAGGTTTATATGAAGTTTCCTCAAGGATTAGTGCTCCCAGTCCTAATCATATGTACTGATTGGACAAATTTTTGTATAGGCTGAAGCAAGGCAATGGTATGCTCGGCTCACTGCAACCTTTACTTTCAAAGGATACTCTCACTATTTAAATGACTACTACTTGTTTTATAAGAATTATTCTAGGATCACTATATTAGTTGTTTATTTTTGATGATATTTTAGCAGTGATCAAGTTTGAAGGAATTTCTTGATTCGAAATTTCAAATCAAATATCTTGGCTTGGCAAATTATTTTCTTGGAATGGAAATCATTGGGGGAACAACATGGTTTAATTTTGAGTCATTAAAAATTCACCTTGGAATTGATTTCTGAGTTTGACTGTGCTGATTTCCACCTGTTAACTCTTCGTTGGATCCCACTTGCAAACTTCATGCAAATTTAGGTGATCTTCTTTCAAACTATCATTTATCGAATACTCGTTGTCAAGCTTAATTACTTAACTCATACTTGGCCTGCTTCATCATTCGTTGTTCTATATCCATGTCCTCAAATTCTGCTTTTTAATACTTGCTTTTTGTGACTCCAATTCCAATTTATGCAGATCAATGAGTGTTTTTTACATTAGCCTTGGGGGATCTTCCATTTCCTGAAAATCCGTAAAGTAACCATTGATTTTTATTTTTCCACCAAAACTGAATACAAATCAATATGCCGAGTAGTTGCTAAACTCACTTGGCTAGTTCGTCTTCTTTTTGATCTACCTATCCACCCTTCTCTTTTAATTTCTCTTCGTTCTGATAGCAAAGTTGCTATTTACATAGCTAAAAATTGGGTCTTTCATGAATGGATGAAGTATGTTGATCTGAATTATTAATTTGTCAGACAAAAATTCCTTGCTTGTCTCATTTTCTCTCATTTGTTCCATTGACTTTCTAAAATGTAGACATTTTTATCAAGTCTCTCTCTAGTCCGCAACACCCTTATATTTTAGAAAAGTTGAGTGTGTCTTCTTCCTTCACCAACTTGAGAGAAAATATTGGAACCAAAAACTCTATTTCTGATAAGAACTATGATTTTACAGGAGAAAGAGGGGTTTCAATCGACATCAACAATAAAGTGAATATAAATCTTTACATGAGTGATTTGGGAATTACACTTTTATTTTTCTAAATTGTGTTCGACTCGGCAATTTTATTTCTTTTCATGTGTATTATTAGCAGTAGGATAAAATGATAAGTATGTATTAAGTCAGTATTTTTCTATAGGATAAATATTGTAAGTACGTCTTAAGCCGATCAGAATATTTGTATATATACATCCTTGTATCGAAGAGAAGTCATTCAAACAATCAATATTTTTTCCAATTCTCATAGAATATAGTTTTATGAGATCTAAAATGTAAAAAATAAAATATAACAACGGGAAGAACCATCATGAAGTAGAGTGGGGGTCAAGAACCAACATTTGAAAGACGTCGAAATCAGTCCACTTTCGAACCAATTCAGACACCTAAATTATGCCAAACTCACACCCAATGGGGCTCTCATTTAGGCCACCTTTTTAGTCGTTGAAAGGGGGTAAATTATAAAAATGACCCCCATAGTTGTGACTTTACGTTTTTTTTCCTATAAGAAAAGTCTTATAAAACTAGTCTTCTTTCTTTTTGATGTATAGTACAGATACCTATTTGCCCCTCTAAACAACTCTCCATGTTTATTTATCCTTCAACTTCTTGTTTTCCTCTTTTCTTATTTTACTTTGATTTTTACTTTCTTTTTTAACTCTTTTTTCTTTAGTTTTTCTCAACCTCTACTTCTTTCCCTTTTCTCCTCTTAACCTCTATTTTTTCTTTTTACTTTTTTTTTATCTTTTTTAATTTTCTTTGATTTTTATTTTTTCTTTCCTTATTTTTTTGGGTCTCAATTTTTATTTTATCTTTTTTTTCTTAGTTTTTTTACTCTCAACCTTTTTTTTCCTCCTCTCAACTTCTATTCTTTTTGTGAGCCGAGGGTCTATCGAAAATAATCTCTCTATCTCACATTTGAGGTAGTGGTATGGTACACTTACCCTCCCTAAATTCCACTTGGTGGGAATATACTGGTATGTTGTTGTTGTTGTTGATGATGATTCTTTCTTTTTCTTTAAAAATATTTTTTCCTCAACTTTTAATAGTTTTTTTTTTCGATTCCTTCCAAATAACAAGTTACGCCTTATGGGCAAGAACTGACACTACCACATTGTATCTTGATTTATGAGATGCTCTATAAATGTTGCCTAAAGGCAAGATTTAGCCCAAGGACTTTCAAATTACTTACGTCCTATGGGCAAGAGTTGGCACTACCACATTATATTTTTCGTTATGAGATGTTCTATAACTCTTGCCTTAGAGGTAAGAAGCCCAATGACTTTCAAACAACAAGTTATGCTCTATTGATAAGAGTTGACCTTACTATATTATGCCTTAATTTATGTGATGTTCTATAACTCTTGCCTTAAAGGCAAGACTTTATCCAAGAACTTTCAAATAACAAGTTACGTCCCATGGACAAGAGTTGACACTGTCACCTGATGTTGGGTGTATTTACACGCCTAAACACCATAATTCACCCATGTTATAGCTAAGTTTAGAGGATAAAATATATAATTCCTGCACTTTTAGTCTATTTTCCTGTAAGTGAGCTAACCAACGTGATTAGCATGTTTTCAGGTATTAATGATGAAGATTTCAGCACTTTGTGGACCTTTGGGCAGCAGAGGAAAACTTCACGTAAGAAGGAAGGCAGCTTTTGGAAGCTTGTGGACTGAATGTGATACATGGAGAATCTGTCCCGGGCAAAATCAGTATTTCTTAATACTTAGGGGTGCAACAGTAACCAAGTAGGACTAGGACAAGGATGTTATAAAAACCTTATTTGCTGAAATTTTCAGCAAGCATTATTCTTGATTCGATTTTTCTATTCATTCGACTTTTAGTATTATTCAGTTCATAGATTCTGTAAGTACAACAGAGAAACACGCTACTTGAGGACGGATAGAGGAAAAACGTCAAACACTACTTGATGTCATTCTCATCCCCAACGTGAGATTATTCTAACTTTGGTATGATGATGATGTTTTCGTTGATCTCTGTTGTATTCATGAGTAGCTAAACTTCTTTGTTAGGGTTATGGAAGCCTTTTGATATACTATCTATTACTATGAGTTTGTGAATTCTTGATGCGCATGCTACTTATATCATTACTCTCTTTGTTTTAATTAAATTCTTGTGGTTGCAAACATATAGAATACGCCAGTATAGCATTAACTTGTTCGAGAGAAAAGTTACATGTTTGGAAAAGAGAGTGTGACAAGGAATAGGGCTACCAACCCCTGTTTACACGTTAATGCCTTAACCGGATTAATTTCTTGGAGAATTTGTACCGTTAGTTATACACTTTAGGCTCGAGAGAGTTAAAGTGAAATAATCCTTGATGGTTGAGAAACACTAGGATTTACCATCAGAATACGAATCTCTATAAGTGCATGCATGTCTAAATTCCGCATTACTCATAGTTAATAGATACGTAGAACTCATAAGGTGGACATAACCCTAACTTATTATTCTCTGTGATTAAATCTTACTAAACAAAGCATTCCATTGTTACTTTAATATTTTTGGTTCACGCCATAACCCAAAATCCCCCCTTTCCGTGGAATTTTCGACCAACAGTCTGCTAACAATTACAACACTTAGTGACCAAGTATTTCCTGTGGGATTCGACACCCAACCCAGTTGGGTTCTATATTTGATAGCGACCGCTTACACTCTTACGAGAGCTGTAGTTTGGGCGTTATCATCACCTTATGTCTTAATTTATGAAATACTCTATAATACATGACTTAGAGGCAAGATTTAGCCCAAGGACTTTCAAAAAATAAGTTACGTCTCATGGACAAGAGTTGACACTGCCAAATTATGTCTTGATACATGAGATGCTTTATAACTTTTGTCTCAGAGATAAGACTTAGCCTAAGTACTTTCAAACAACAAATTATGCCCCATCGACAAAAGTTGACTTAAGCATATTGTGCCTTGATTTATGAGATGCTCTGTAAATTTTCACTTAGAGGTAAGACTTAGTCCAATGACTTTCAAAGAACAATTTATGTCCCATGGATAAGAGTTGACACTATCATATTGTGTCTTGATTTATGACATATTCTACAGCAATTGCCTTATGTCACATTCTTTTTTTTTTAACAAAAAGATTTATTTAATAAGTTAAAAGGGTTTTCTAATTATCGAAAATGACTAAAATAAAAAGTTTTTCGAAAAAGAATTTACAATTAAAACTCAGAATCACCACTTGACATTGATTTGGTGTGTCAAGTCACCTTTAAAATATTTTCTTTTCAAAACGATTTGACTCTTAAAAAAATACTGACCAGCAAACAACAAACAAAGATTCTAGTTAAGAAATTTTATTGACCGAGAGAAAGATGTGAGGCACCTCTCAATCCTGTGATTTCAGTACAGTCGATTCGTTGAATCGTATCGGCCAATGAAAACTACAAATGAATAAGCTTACAGAAATCACATAAAACAGACAAACAAACAACGAGTTCAAAATAAAAATAAAGTCCAAAACAATAATACAGTACAAGAGGAAAGAAAAGTACAAAAAATAAACTTATACTAATTTATCCTATCCTAAGACTATGTTTTACCTGACATTCCGAGCCTTGATCACGAATGATCTTTAAATACATAGTTATTTGGGGGCATATCCCAATAAATGGATAAATTTGAGTTAAAACGATAAATAAACATGGAAATTAACGATCTAAATATAATCCAATATTAAATCCTATTTTGCCTACCCAACCTTGGCCTAAATATGCTACTACTACAACAACAACAACAACAAACCCAGTGTATTCCCACCTGGTGGGGTCTGGGGGGGGTAAGATGTACGCAGTCCATACCTCTACCTCTAAAGAAGTAGAAAGGCTGTTTCCGATAGACCCCCGGCTCAAGACACAAGATACCAGACAAATACATATTAAAGCACCGAACAAAGTTACAAGACTACATAACATAAATAACATAACATAAATAACATAAATACGGCAGCCTAAATATGCTACTACTGAGTCTAATAAATTACAAAAAAAAATTATAACAAACAAACTTAAAGTAAAACCAATTAGTATGAATTAACTGATTATCCATCCCTTCCCGAATTACCTACTTTCGAAACTATGAATTTTCATTAACAGCTTCAACATTCAACACTTTACAACCAACATGCTTCAAAGGCTAACATAAATCCATATATAACACTTCATCGAGTTCATCCATCAACACCCACAACTCCAAACTCAATCCAAAACTTATTTCACAAATCTAACATTACATGTCAAGAGAAGAGACAAGATTGAGAAAATTACTTCTTGAAGCGTGCTTTCAATTACAAAATCTCTTAGGGGTCATTTGGTAGAGTGTATTGACAAAACTAATGCATGTATTAATTAATGAGCATTAATAATACCTTGTTTGGTACCATATTTTTACTATGCATAAATAATACTTGTATTAATTATACAATGTATTGTGTATTAATAATACGCACTATTTTTCATATATTAGTAATGCAACACTTTCAACACATGTATTAATTTATTAAATGACATTATTACCTCTTAAATTATTTTCCCTTTTTTTTCCACCATATCACACTCCCTTTTCCTTTTCCACCATAATAAAAATTACTCTCTATTTTTGAAGGTGACTGCATCTTCTTCTTCTCCTTAATCAAACTACTGCATCTTCTTTTTCTCCTTAATTAAACCTATTTTACCCCTATTAATTCTATCAAGGTTATTAATTCTATCTTGGTCATTGTTTCTTTTTAGTACCCTTATTTCACAGTATAGGATTTTTCCTTCGATATAGTACAGGATGCAACCTTCGATAAGCCAGTTTCCAAATTTAATTTTTCATCGTAGTCAATGCTTCGTTCGTGCAGATGAAGATACGGACATGAGAAAAATAATTTTTGATGTCAAGAAGGAACTCGATCAACAGGGAAAAATGAATATAGCTGCTGCAATTCCATCTATTCTCGAAAAACAGAGGACAAGGAAGGATTTAAGAAAAGGATAATTTGGTAAATAAATACTTTTTATAAAAATTATATAAATATTTATTATCTTTAATAATCAAACCAAATAACTATAAAAGATAATGAATATGTAACTAATACCAGCATTACTAATATTTATATTAATAATATAAATATTATTAATACAGCATATTTAACATTATTCTTATACACTCTATCAAACAATTTTAAGAGCCGCAAATGTAAACCCCCAACAAGCGACCAAGATGAACAACCACCCAAAGCGGTAACTCAAACAAAAAAAATATCAAAATAGAAAACCCAAAATTTCAATTCGCAAAAAAAGAAAAACCCCAAACTGCTCGACTGAAACTATCACTGTGACCGCTTGACTGACTGAAATATTCGAAGAAGAAGAAACCTCAAAATAGAGCGGCAAATGGAAACCTCCAATTAGAGACCAAGATGAACAACCATCCAACAACTCAAACAAAAAAAAGAATTCCAAAATAGAAAACCCAAAATTTCAATTCGCAAAAAAGAAAAACCCCAAACTGCTCGACTGAAACTATCACTGTGACCGCTTGACTGACTGAAATATTCGAAGAAGAAGAAACCCCAAATGAATACACTCGACTGACTTGAAGAAAAATCGAAGAAAAAAAATAAAATATCAACGATTTTGATCGAAAAAGGGATAGCACGAAGAATATGGGGGCTTGGTCGATTTTAATGGATGCTAGGGGGTTAAGGGGTCGAGGATTATGGGTTTCGACAGTGATTTTGCTGGTAGCTCACCGAAAAACAGAAATGGAGGATGAAGAGAGTGTTTAGTTGTTGTCGATGGTGTTGGTGAACGGAGGTTGAGGGACGATAATGGAGGTGCATTTTCCGATGCGAGTTGCCGAAAAATTAGGAGGAAGTGTTGTCAAGGCTGTTGTTTCTCTCGGCATCTATTGTATCATAGTCCGGGAATAAGTGTATCAAAATATGTTATATATTTAAAATGTTATCATAATATATTTAAGTTTTATGTATTATTTTCAATGAAAATTTAGAAATGAAATTAAAATTTTAGTAAACTATATAACTCTTCTTTTAAGAAAGTTATGTATATTTTTTACATAACTCATTTAAAAAAGAAAGTTATGTAATAGAAATTACATAATTTTCTTTTTAAGTGAGTGGTGCATTTTTTTTACATTTCTTACTTAGAAAGAAAATAAAATGCATAGCTCTCTTTTATAAATCTACAATACATGAAAATAATCAAATGACACATAAAAAAATTAGATGACGCTAGTTCAATTATTCCTCATAATTAATATAAACATATTATTAATTCCATGTATAATAACTTGCCTTCTTTTTCATTATGATCTATTTCTTTTTTTTTTCTAGAAATGAATTCGAATAATATAAAGGTGAAATTCGACAAATCATGAGGAAAATGTGTTATTCACATTTCATTTGATAGTCAGAGACGAATTGAAAGTTAAGCATTGAAAATTCTAAAGATTCTCGAGAATGGGGGGGGGGGGGGGAGATAGAAATGTGAAAGTATCGATGCAAATTTATAGTCATTTGATTAATCACGTATCATATTACATCGTGTATTTAATTTGTATATACCTAATTGAGGTTATAACCTTTTTATCGTCACCGATGGAGAAAAGGCTACTGAATTTTTACAATAAAAAAATTACAAGTTCAAATTAATACTTTCATCCAAATAACACTATTTTATGATATACAAGTTTCTATTTTTATATACTACTATATATCTGACATTTTATTTAAATGTGATTTGCATTAACAAATTTATAAACGACTAAAATTGAAGTCAAAATTCTGAAACAATTTAAAATTTATGATTATTTCAAAATTTTATTCTTATTAAATTACACACTGAGTTACATATTATTTTCACACTAAGCAAAGACCAACTCACTTTCATAAGTCTACAACACATGAAAAAAATTAGACAAAGATGGTTTTATTTTATAAGGCCTTTGCTATGCATTTTGTTCTCTTTTTTAGTAAGTTATGTAAAAAAAAATGCACAGCTCACTTAACAAGAGAGTTATGTAGCTTTTATTACATAACCTTTTTTTTAAATGAGTTATGTAAAAAAAAATGTATAACTTCCTTAAAAAGAGAGTTGTGTATTTTTCTAAAATCTTAACTCTATTTCTGAACTTTCATTAAAAATAATTTTATTTCATTTTTTTAATTTTACGGTATATTTTGATTCCGGACTCATTGTATCAATGGGTGAGGGAGAGAAAATAGCATGACCCACGGGAGGGTGGGAAATATGTGAGGCAGTGGTACGGTAAGGTGTGTGGGCTGTGGATACTTGTCACTTTTTTCGTGTGGGTGGGGAAGTTTCCAAAATATTGGGGATGGGGGTTACTTACACAATGTGGGGAGGTATAGGGTAGGATGAGATTTTTGATTGTGATCGTAGATTGATGGTGTAATATAGCTATACTGTGCATACATGTATGATAATATATCAAACTTGATGGTTAAAATAAAAAATAAAATTAAATTAAAAATCAAAAATAATATTTTTAACCAATGAAATTTCATCCAATGACCCTATCTAATTAATTCTATTTTTTAAAAAATTTTTTCTTATATATATATATATTTATAAAATAGGCTTCAATAAAATCCTCAAAATATAGCAAAGGTAGGTAGACACGAAAAATACCAATAAATCAATTAACTTTTGATTACGAAAAATTAAGAAAATTACCAATAAAACTAACTTCATAAAATATTTTTGATTTTCTTTCCTTTGGAAACAAACAATAGAATTACTATACTAAGATATAAAATGAAAAATTAAAAATATTATACTAAAAGAAAATACTTAGTTCTGAAAGTTATGTAAGAGCTTTCGGAAGGTTCAAAATTTACTTGTCTACACCTTAGAGATAAGATTTAGCCCAATGACTTTCAAATAATAAGTTATTCCACATGGGCAAGAGCTGACACTATTCCATTGTGTCTTGATTCATGAGATGCTCCGTAACTCTTACCTCAGAGGCAACACTTAGCTCAAGGACTTTCAAACAAGAAGTTACTACCTATGGGTAAGAGTTGACACTATCATATTGTGTTTTGATTTATGAGATGCTCTATAACCCTTGCCTGAAAGGCAAGGCTTAGCCCAAAGACCTTCAAACAATAAGTAACACCCATGAGCAACAGTTGACACTACCACACTATGTCTTGATTTAAGGGATATTCTATAACTCCTGCCTTAGAGGCAAGGATTTACCCAAGGACTTTCAAACAACAAAAAGCCCCATGGACAAGAATTGACACTACTACTTGTGTCTTGATTTATGAGATGTCTTATAACTCTTGTCATAGAGGAAAGACTTAGCCCAAAGACTTTCAAACAGTAAGTTACTCCCACGGGCAAGAGTACCACATTGTATCTTGATTTATGAGATGCCCTATTAGTCTTGCCTCTAAGACAAGACTTAGCCAAGAACCTCCCAAAAATATGAAGTTACTCCCCCTGAGCAAGACTTGAACTACCACATTGTGTCTTGATTTATGAGATATTCTATTACTCTTGCTTTAGAGACAAGACTTATTCCAAAAGGCTTTCAAACAATAAGTCACATCCTTAAATTGACTTCTACATCAAAGAAAGATTCTCTTTGTGGATTGTCCATCTTTCTGTTCATTAATAGAAGTTAAGAAAAAAAAAAGAGAAGAAAAAAATAAAGATTGAGAGAAAGAACAAAAAAAATAAAGGTTAAGAAAAAAGAGAAGAATAAAAAAAAATATAAAGATTGAGAAAAAAAATGCGACAAAAATAAAAATAGAGTTTGAGAAAAATTTTAAAAAAGAAGAAAAAAGTTATCAGTTAAACAAAAAAAAAGGATTAAAAAAATAAAAAATAAAAATAAAGATCGAGACAAGAATTAAAAAAGAAAAAATAAATAATGTTTAAGAAAAAAAGAGAAGAAAAAATTTTAAAAATAAAGATTCAGAAAAATGAATTAAAACATGAAAAGAAAAGAAAAAATAAAAAAATAAAAATTAAGGAACAATAAAAAGAGAAAAAAAAATGAAGTTGAGAGATAAATAAACATGAAAAGTGTAAAAACATAAAATGTGTGAAACACCACAAAAATACTTGTTCTTAGGGGTGGCAAACGGGCAGATTGGATTGAATTGAATTTGGACGGGTTAAATATGGATCGAGCGAAAATGGTTTGGATTGCAATTCACCCATATAAATATGGATAAATATGTATTTCGTCAAATATGAATTGGGTAAAAATGATTTCAATCAACTTTAACTCCTAAGTCAAAAACTTAAAATTTTTATATCATATTAACTTGACTTTTTTTTCATTTTTTTTTGATAGTTTTTTCTTTTTAGTTTTTTTTGCCTCTCTTCTATATGTAGCCTCTAATTTTTTTTTTTTCATTTTTTTTTCTCTTTTCTATCTCTACCCTCTAACCTTTGTTTCTTTTTTTTCCTTTTCCTTCTTAGTCTCCTTTTTTTCTATTTTAAATTTTTTTATTTTTACTTCTTTCTCATTTTTTTCTTTTTTGATTGTATTTTATGTTTTATATTTTTTTTATTTTCGAAGAACATGGTTAAGTCGAGTACAAATTATGGATGGTGACTAAATTATCGTAACCACTCAATATATTTTTTTCACCATCATCTTTTTTCTTTTTCCTTTTCTTCTTTTTCATTATTTTTTCTTTTTGATTTTTTTTGTATTTTTTTTCTTCAATTCTTTTTTTACGCTTTTTTCTCTCTCTTCTATCTCTAACTTCTACCTCTCTTTCTACTTTTTTTTTTTTCTATTTTTGGTTTCCTTCTTTTTTTAATGATAACGAAAATACCATAAGCACATATTGATTTAGATTCGCCCAACATTTATAATTTGAGGGCTATGTGGATCCTCAATCATATATATTTTAATCTCAAGAAAATACAATTAATTCATATACTTTTTTTTGATTTTTCATCCGGTGTCCGGTGCCTGCATTGGAGCCCCGACTAATTCGGATTGGGCATTGCAGAGCCCATTAAGGTGACAGTGCTCCCAACAGAGTTTTCTCCATAACTAGGGCCGTACCCTTGACCTCTGATTAGGGTGAAACAGCCCCATCCACTGCACCACAACCCATGTTGATTTTAATTCATATACTTATTTGTATATAAATACAAATGATAAATTGCACATATTGACAACTAAACTATTCAAATACAAATAATAAATTTATTTGAAATATATAATATGATAAAAATAAATTTAAAGTAAAAAAAAATATAAAATGCAATGACAAAAAAAATAAAGAAAAGAATATAAAAAAATAACAAAAATGACGAACCAAGAATGAAAAAGTGGGAAACGAAAATACAAAAAAAATGCAAAGAAATAAAATTGAAAAAGAAAAAAATGATGAAAAAGAAGAAAGAAAAAAAGTATAAGAAACGAGTAAAAAATAAGTGGAAAAAATGAAAAAGAAAAGAAAAGTAAATTAAAGGAAAAAAGAAAGAAAAAAATAGTAAATTAAAGGAAAAAAGAAAGAAAAAAGAAAAAAAAGAAAGAGAAATAAAAGATAGGAAAAAATAATAATAAAGGAGTGAGACTGTGGATTATATTTAATTAATAAGAGATGTTATGAATTATATAGGTTAAATGGGATAATTAGAACCTTATATTTATTAACCCATGTAGGTCTCAAGCGAATGATGAAATAAGAATGAGAAAGGGGAGCGAAAAAAAAAAGAATACAAAGAAAAAAAAACAAAAAAAAAATAGATGAAAAATGAGAAAGAAAAAAAGAAATTATAAGGAATGAGTAAAAAAATAAAAAAAGCAAATTAAAGGAAAAAAAGAAAAAAAACTGAAATTTAAGCATATGTGGGTGATCTCTGTGTTTAAATGAGTATCCATGTTTTACCTATTTTATCCATATTTTTATGAGCTTTTAAAATGAGTTAAAGTCCATATTTACCCATTTAAAATATGAGTGATCCAATTCACTAGATATGAGTTAAATGAACTCTTTTCACAAATATGGGCTGAAACTGCCACCCCTACTTGTTCTATACATAAAAAGGAGAAAATACTCAATTACCTCCTAAACTATACCCAAAAATGTTATGACACACCTTAACTTAAAGTGGTCCTATTACCCCTGAACTAATTAAAAATGTAATTTTGACACCCTTAGTGCCTACGTGGCACACACGTGTGCCTACATAGACACTTCAGTATGTTGTGCCACGTAGGCACTAAGGGTGTCAAAATTACACTTTTAATTGATTCAGAGGATAATAAAGCCCTCTTTAAGTTGAAATGTGTCAGAACTTTTTTGGATATAATTCCAAAGATAATTGGGTATTATCTCGAAAAAAATAAATAAATTAATCTTTAAGTACTTTTTTTTTGTAGGGGTCAAAAAAAGTTCCTAGCTGAAAGGGGTTGCCTTGCCGCTCAAAAGGTCTAATAGCCATCATATTGATAGGAGAGTTGCTTTCCGAGTTGCTAGCAAGTTTAATTCAAGATTCCAAGATTTTCCTTAGTTTTAGGCTCTACTTAAAGGAGCCTATCACATGATTTACGGGTATGGATGAGTCAAACCTTCAATGTTCTATCCTAGTTGGTTATGAAAGGGTTTCTTATTTTTTATCTTGGGTTGTTAACTTGTTATGGATTTTTCCTTTTCCTTTTCCTAGAATAGTTGGATTTGCTTATCCAAAGTAGATTAAGATTTTGTTTTCAGTCCCACAGATTCACTCAGATGCATTTCTGGCTCCACTTATTTAAGGAATGAATACTAGCTCAGATTATAGATCCATGCAGCACAAAAACTTGGCAATTTACACTAGGAAAATGCTTCGACAATAATATTTCACCTTTTCGAAACACTCAAAATGGACTTTGCAGTCCTCTCAACAAAAGAACATTTACTTTTTAGATTTTGAAAACAAGTGTTCTTTCCCACCTTTGTGATTGATAAGGTATGGAACTAGCAATCTTGCCACCTTGAGACGCGGGCGCAACTCATCATGCATCAGAACTTTCTCATGCCAGACAAACTGATTCTCATGTTCATACTTCCGGAGCAGCACAGTCAAGTCATCAATCACTTGCTTATAAGCTAACTCTTCTTTTGGTGTATGCTTTTCTGAACTTTGCATCACATGGCGAAGAACTCCAATAGCAAAGCCTATTTGCCCCTCACTCCTTAGACCCTCCGCGAGGATACTTGTAACTGAGTAGCTCATGCAGCATTTTACAGGTCATAATATAATCCTGTTCTGGTCAGAAATATCACCCAAAGACATGTCACTTGCAGCAATATGGCAAGGCGGTGGCAGCCTTAATGCCAAAAAAATAATATTAGAAAAACAAAAACATTTAAATTATTTCCATTTAATTTTTTTTCAGTCGTCGGAAAAAAATTCCATTTTACTCAAAGTCCAAAATTTGATCGGTAAGGATGCCTACGAGGAAGCAACAACTAAGAGAAGATTCTATAGCTTGCATACTTCAAAATAGTTATATATCCCTACTCCAACAATGATAAGAGTTTCTACAGTTACAACAGAAAATTGCAGCTTTAGAGGAAAAGGTGGTTTACCAACCTTAGGCTACTCAAATTCAGTTTCCTGATATATCTTAGATGAAGATGCTATAAACAATAACAACAACAACAACAACATACCCAATGTATCCTCACAAAGTGGGTTTTGGGGAGTATAAAGTGTACGCAGTCCATACCACTAACTCAGATGAAATAGAGAGGTTGTTTCCGATAGACCCCGGCTCAAGACAAATAATAGTATAACAAACAAAAAAAAATAAAAAAACTAACAAAATAGGGTAACACACCGCTAGATAATAAAAGAAACAAGACATCAACAGAGTAATACTATAAACTATCTATTCGAAATCACAAACATCGTCATAAAACTACGAACAAAAAACTACAGGCACAGATACAAAGTACGCCTACCTACTATTACGGACACGCTCCTACCCACTAACCCTCTACCCTAATTCATGTCATCCACACCTTTCTATCAACGGTCATGTCCTCCGTAAGTTGTAACAGCTCCATATCATGCCTAATCACCTCCCTCCAATATTTCTTCGACCTACCTCTACCCCGCCTAAAACCATCCATAGCCAGTCTCTCACACCTCCGTATTGGAGCATCCGTACACCTCCTCATCACATACCCATACCATTGCAACCTGACTTCCACCGAAGCCACTTCCACCTTCTCTCGAATAACCTGGTAAGTCCACCTTCAACTTTTGGATGTGCGTTCTTAACTGGCTAACACTCCGCTCCATACAACATAGTTAGTTGAACTGCCACTCTGTAGAACTTACCTTTATACTTAGAAGGCACATTCTTATCACACAAGGCTCTCGAAGCGAGCCTCTACTTCAACCACCCTGCACCAATATGGTGCGTGACATCCTTGTCAATCTCTCTATTCCCCTGAATTATAGACCCAAGATACTTGAAACTATTCCTCTTCCTAATGGCCTGAGAATCTAGCTCCACTACCATGTCAGCCTCACGCGTCGAAAAATTGAACTTACATTCCAAGTACTCCGTCATGGTCCGGCTGAACCTAAACCCTTTAGACTCTAGGGTCTGTCTCCAAACCTCCAACTTATCATTAACTCCTCCCCAGGTCTCGTCAATTAGTACAACATCATCAACAAATGATGATGCTATAAGAGAATCAAAATCGGATTGTTGAAATAGAGTATTATCAAGCTGCTATGTGATAGAAGGATGTCAACCAAAGTGAGAGGTAAGTTCTATAGACAGTTATAAACCGGCAATGTTTATGTTGAGTCATTAAAGTTCAACACATCTCCAAGATGAGTTTCCTAGAGATGTGAATGCGAAGATGGATGAGCAGTTCTACAAGATTAGGTAAGATTAAAACTGATTCATTTGCCAAAAGGTACAAGTAGCACATATTGAGGATACAATGAGAGAAGGTGATTGAGATTGTTCGACCATGTCCTACACGACCTACTGGTGTACTGGTTTGCAAGGCTAAAACCATGGCAAGTGAAGTCGTTCAAAGTGGACGAGGTAGAACTGAAATAACATGGAAGGAAAATGTCTAGAAAGACCAACAATTTCTTGAAATCCATGCATACATAACAAAGATATTAATTAATTGGGAAAATGTTTTAATCAAGTTAGTATATTTACTCTAGGTCATACTTTCCAGGAGTTATTTTAGCCCTATCTGAGATTCTTATGCTATAGAAAAATAGAGAACTTCTGATACTTGTTATTTTTATTTTGTAACATGTTGACATGAGATTAATTTGAATGAAGAAACAGGGACAATGAAGATTCATGTAGTCGATCCCAACTTGTTTATAGGAGCTTTAGGCTTCTACTGCTGCATGATATCTCTCCTGGACTCCTAAACGAGACTATGCCATGAAGCTTTGCATTCCAAACATTTTTAGGACAAATCGAGTACAGAATAATATATTTCTCTGTTATTTCTACTCCGTCAGCGGAATTTTGTTGCTTGGCTTATGATTCAGTATTACCAAACTGGTATCCTGGTACTTCGAGGGCTAAAAAGTACTCCATGTGGGTGGCATTTCCACTTATTGGTTTTTTACGTTTAGAGCAAAAGTCAAATATGTATCCACTACATTGCCATAATACTACAGTAATGAACTATCTCGGACTATTTTTTATTATTAGTAACAAAAACGAACTAGGAAAATAATGCTCTAACCAAATTTGATGAAGAAAACTTTTGCTGTTTTTCTCTTTTTCAACTTCAAAAAGCCAACTCCTCTTTTCAATTTCTATTTTTTAAACTTCAAATACAGTTTTGTGAGCTTAACTCATAGCCATGTTTATAATTTCCGGAAAGTCGATAATAAAAGAATTAGGTTCTTGAAGCTAAAAGCTTTCAGAAATACAGCTGAATTTAAAATGTAGAGCAAGTATATAGTATCTACATATCAAAGCATTGGCAGATAAAGAACCAATAAAAGAAGCAAGAAAAGACGAAAGAAGTAGATCAACAAGACATACCGTTAAAGATGAAATGTCTTTGCACTGCTTGGTTGCTGAATGCAAGGTATGAATAGCTTCATTAAGAAATTCACAAACACCATCGTGGAGCTTCGCCAGAAGTCCTCCGGTATTCCCTTTTTGTTCTGCCTTCCTCACTGACACAGCCTACGTACAACATCAGGCAAGCAGAAACAGAACATTATTACTAGCCAAACAGAAGATAAAATGGAAAGCAGTGTTGATGCTCAAATTCTGATCAAGAAAAATATAGATAGCATCATCATTGGAAAAGCTTCAGCAGAAAAAAGAAAACAAGATAAGAATTACGACTAACCTGTGCCTCAGCTAAACAAACAAGGGCAGTTGCAGCAGAAACACCTATTACAGCTTCTGGTGGTCTTTCTGGTGCCAACACAGGCTGTAAACACGGAAGGACATCCAGAGCTAGATGTTGGTAAACTCCTGCAGCTTTTCTGAGAATGGAGGCAGATTGTACTAAATCTGAAATAAGGGAGACAAACAAGATATTTCCATTAAAAGATAGAGATAAGATGAAGAAATGGACATATATATCACACATGCCTTTTGACAGAACTTCCAGAGCTCAATTTCGAAGAAGCCCACCAAGAACGGAAAGAATCATAGAAAGTTCAAGATGCAAATTATTGATTTGATAAAGCTTTGGACCATTAAGATGGAAAAAGGAGGACGAAGTGAAAGCACTGCTCCACCTAATCTTCAGGTCAGATATCCATCGAACCATCTTGGGGTTGTCACAAACTATATTTACATGGTGTATGAAGTTCCCCAAAAGTGGCAAATAGTTTTCTACCTTCTGTATATTCTGCATAGATCAAAACAAAAATCAAAATGAGAGAGTTTCTTACACTAATGCTTTTGAAAGGTTAGCAAGCAGTTGGTCAGTATGGAAGGCGAGCTAGCTCATTTGTTCAGCTGAACTTCTGATGCAAAATGTTACTATTACCATGTCATTACATTAGCTAGCAAGTAATATACAAAGACCTAAATATGTTAGTAAGGGGTAAGTAATATCATTTAGAGACTTTACCAAGCCTAGGAGACAAAGAAAGATAAAAAGGGTATTATTGAAAGTACATTTTCATGTTTTCTTGATAGCACATCAAACAAAATGACTACCTGTTCACATCGAGAAGTCAATCCCCCAGACATCTCCCTAGCAACAGCATCTGTTACAGAGCTATTCTGATTGATGGATTCGATAGCGCTCTCCTTCTGGAACTCAACTCTTATAATTGCTCCAGGGTGCCAGGGTCAGATGCTGGAAATGCATTTTCAAATAGAACCTGTCAACATTAGCATGGGAAAATTAATTAAAATCAAAATGTGGTGTCAATAGAAGCATACAGCTACAGTCTAAAATGCGCACAACTTTTGTCGATTTTCCCCATTGTAATTCATTATTTAGGTGTAAGGAAGTTGAAAATATATAATTTCACTGTTAGATATCAATTTTTACCTAACGCTTAAGGTGGAATTGTTGCATCCACCTTCAACATTAGTGTATCTTGCTCGAAGTGCTCCAGAAACACTCATAGAAGGACACTTAAATGGGGAAAAAGGGGATCACATTTGATCTTGAACTTTATGAAATTCTCCATGCATTCCCCTTAAAACTTTTCTTAAAAAGAACACCTCGCAAATACCATTTATCATACATGACCTTCATTTCTAACGGAGTTTCAACTAGCACAATGTATTTATAGTGTGTTCTAAATTGTCGTGCAAGTGACACGCGTGAGAGAAAAAAAAGAAGAGAAGAACTCTAAATTTGCTTGTATACGCTGCGAAAGTAGTCATCCATGCCTCTATTTATAATAAGGAAGCTAGCATGGAGCAAATTCAATAAAATTTTGAAAACACTCATCTTTATAAATAAAATAACAACCAAAGTGGACTCATTTCTTCCCTGCAACCATTACCTCTGTCCTCCATCTTTCTGTTGCCACCTCCACTACTTCGGAAATGTCTCTTAAACCACAGTTCACTCTTCCTCATCTCTTCTTCTCTCCCCTTTCTTCCTCTACGCCATCGCCTCATACTCTTCAATCCCAACCACTGTTTTCCCCCTTCCTCCAATTCAGAGCAACAAGACCCTATTTACTGAAGAAACATGAGCAAATTAATCTTCAACTCAAGGTTTCAATACATCTCATACGAATGCTTTACAATCCGTTTATGAGGACAAGATTACTCTTTTTTCTTGTTTTTGATCCTCTTAGAATGTTCATGATTGCTTGGAGAAATAATAACCAAATTCATAAACATAAGGAGACGGACACTGTGAGTAAGACCTCAACAGTCAACCGTTGTTGAACCAGTTTATTATGTGGCTTGAAAATACCCATAGCTTGAGAATGATTGCTTTCTTGAATTGGTGTGCAATCCTTTCTGTGTCTATTGCAAGCAGGAGAATTCCTCTCTCCATCCCCACCCCCCGAGCTGATGATATCTAGCATTTTCATGACTTAGTTCTCACAAGAGAGAGCTTTCTTCTTTTTTCTAAGTATTTTTCAAGTTAAAATGTGATTCTCAATACCTCTATTTATAGGATTACACTGAGGAATAATAAAAGGTGTCATATTCATGACAATAAACCTTGAGAATGTGGCGAACGAGAAAGGTAGCATACCCAACTTGTATGGTACATTTGCAAAACATCTAGAATTTGAAAGACTGCTGAAAGCTCTTCTTGGTTATTGGCTATGGTGGTAGTGGTTCCCTACATAGATAAAGGTCAAAAGTAAGATAGGGGAGACTTGATGACTAACTTTCAAAAGTTCAAGGGCAAATCTAGACGTTCTCTTCTTTCTTTTCCTCCATGTGTCTTATGTAGTAATTTAAAATGGTCAGCATAGAAAAAATATGCCAGTTGGACCTGTGTTAGAAAGTAAGGGCATATTCGATATGTTTGAATAACAGTTAGGCCTTGTTAATCAATCTTTCGAAAGGAGGGAATGGGTAACTATCTTTTTTCATTAAGAGTGGCATTCGGGTCAACTTGTGTGCACCTCTGGATAACGGCTACTTCCCACCAAAACAGGTGGCTGGTTACTTTACCCACCAAAGCTTAGGCAGATGGAAAGAAATCGCCTATTGTTTTCATCTCTATTGGAGCATGTATAGCTAATTTCACAATATTAGGGGAAGTTCTGCTTTTTCATTTCTTAAGTATTAAATTCAACATTCGACACAAGCCTTATATCAAAATCAAAACAACAGCAATAACAATAACATGCACAGTATTTTCCCAAAAAGACGGGTCCGGGGAGGATAAAGAGTACGCTGTCCGTACCACTACCTCATATTGAGGTAGAATTCTGTTTTTGATAGACCCCTGACTCAAGATAGAAAAAACAATAGGTAATAACACAACACTCAAGAAAAAAGGCATTACATAAGAAAAAGAAACAATAGGTAGTAAATAATCAACAAATAATAATAGAAACAAGACTACCACAAAGTAATACGATAGTCGAACTATCCAAAACAACCAAAACACCAAGACCTTACAATCATAGCACTACGATTACTGTCACGGATAACAGAACAAGGCATTACTACGTACTAGCATGAACAGTCTCCTACCTACTAACCTTCTAACCATCTACCTTAATCCGCCTCCTCCACAGTTTCCTATCTAGGGTCATGTATCGAGTTAAGCACATATTTATCAAAACACACACTAAAACTAGCTGGCAAATTACTCTTGGGACTCCTAAGTATATTTCTTCTGAAAAAGTTAATAATCATAATGTTGTTTAAAGCTATGTTGCTTGGACTCTCCAAAAAAGATGCTGCGCTTGAGTCAGATCCTTAAAAAATGCACTACTTTTGAAGGATCCGACACACACCCATTACATTTTTGGAGAGTCCGAGCACCATAGGTTTAAAGAATGATCTTTTTCCCTAATGTGACTTGTTATGCACTTGCTTGATCATCATTATGCACATTCAGATTTCCAAGTACTCAAAGTGCATTAACCAAAACAAAAAAGTGATCAATTAATCAGAACACAGAACTAGAAGAAATCATTTTCAGAATTGTAGCTCAAACATGTTAATTTACCAACTTCATATAGTTAACTAAAATTAGGAGTTGAAAAAATACTTACTCCCTCTATTCCAACTTATACAACACACTATCCTTTTTGATAGTCCAAAAGAAATGACACATTTTTATATTCAAAACCATGTATAACTTTAAAATGTAAATTTCAACCTCAATGAGATCATTAAAAGTCACACAAACAGCTTTTGGCTTATGTTAAAGTCCGTGTCCAGTCAAACTGGATCATTTATATATTTGTAACTAGCTAAAGGATCGGACATGCAATACCTGGGAAGATTTCTGCTTTGAAAGACCTTGAAAAGTTATCATTTTGTGGTTCCCTCTTTCCCAAAATTCAGTTCAAACTTCTAGGATCAAACAAGTGGAGATCACACAGAAAATTATGAACTTAATATAATATTGATTAGAAACTTCTGGTATGGTGCACTGTGTTTATCAAGTTAAAAAGGGCAAGTAACGTTGATGATTGAATAAATACAAAACTGACAATCATGAGAGAAGTGAGTCCACAAAATTGGAGGGTCATTTTCAATGTCTTCTACTCAATTTTTCTTTTCCTTCTCTGCTAAGAATACCAATCATTTTTCGGGTTGGGTTGACCCGGGTGGCTTCCCCCGGCCCAAGATGTTTTTTCAGTTGAAAAATTAAGTTGCATACTTAAAACTTAAATTATGGAAAATAACAATACCTTAATGAAATTACATTATGCAGTAAATATAACATTATTTTAAATGTGATCCTCCATTTATTATTTTTGAGAAGTTACCATATATATATATATATATATATATATATATATATATATATATATATATATATATATAAGATTTCCTTTTTTATATCACTTCTTTTTCTCTATTCTTTAATTGATTTTTACTTTACCTTTTATTATTTGAAATCTCTTAGAATCCTCTTTCAATTTTTTCCTATCTCATAAATTACTTTTATTTAAATTAATAGATTCATTTTTCAAATCAAACTCAATTATGGAGATTATTATCTTCATGATATTCAAAATTTTAAAATATCACTCTCTTATATCTCTAATTTTTTTGCTTGCTAGTTTTCTCATTTTTTTATCGTTTTATTTTTATTTTAATTTCTTTTTCTTTTCACTTTGTTTTCTCTCTTCTGTTTCTGTTTTTTTTACCTTTTTCATTTTTTCTTTATTTTTTTTTCGTTTTCTTATTTTTTTCATTTCTCATATTTTTTTTTCGTTTTCTTCTTTTTTTTCTTTTTTCTCGTTTTTACTTTTACACTTCTATTTCTCTTTTTTCTTTTTTCTTTTCCCTTTTCACTTTTTTTTTCAGATTTTTATTTTTTGTATTTGTCTTTTTTTATTATTTTTTTACTCTTCTATCTTTATTTTTTTTAAAAGATAAATATCTATATCACATATACATATTCAAAAAATATACAAAATAAATAGACATACAAATTTGCATATGTATTTACGATAAAAACGTACATATATATCTGCATATGTATTTACAGAAATACCTATCTGACTCACATGTATATATAAACATATTCGATATGTATCATGTATTTTTTGATTACTTATATGTATATGTATATATAGTTGTCTTTTTTGTTATAGAGATTTTGTGTCTTATATATTCATATATACATATGACTGAGATATGTATTTTTGTAAATACATATGCAGATACATATGTATGTTTTGTACTGTAAATACATATTCAGATTTGTGTGACTATGTATTTTGTATATTTTTTGAATATGTGTATGTTATATACATATTTTTCTTTTCAAAATAAAAGTTAGAGATAAAACAGTTAAAAACTAAAAAAAATGGGAAAAGAAAAACAAATAAAGAGAAGTGAAAAAGAAAAAAAATTGAGTTTGAGCAGCTTGAAAAATCGATTTTGATCACTATATTGTTCGATCAGTTCAATTTACTGTTGCATTACTTTTGTTTCGAAATTCGTTTACAAAATATTCAAAAAAAAATTAACGAAATAAATTGTTAAATTAAACAATGTAACGGAAAATTAATTTTGACCACTCTAACGAAAAATCGTTAATGGCTCAAAATATTCAAAAATAATTTAATGAAAAATTAATTTTGATCACTATATTTGAATGAAACAACAGTAATGACTCAAAAAAATTTAAACGAAATAATAGTAACGGTTCAAAAAAAAATTCAAAACGAAAAAATTTTGATCGATTTCAAACAACTGGTGAAACTCATATAAGAAAATAATATTACGATTAAATACCTTCAACAAAAGTAATGGTTTAGTTTGAATTTTTGAAGATATTGAACATAAGAAGTTTCAGTTGATTTTGATTTTGATTTTTTTTGGGATGAAAATGATAACGTCAAACTGAAATTTAAATTTTGATTTCAGTTGGTAACAAATAGCAGAAATCCTGTTATTAATAGGTTTTAATGGAAAAATAATCTCCACATTTAATTCATGACTAATTATACCATATTTAACTCAACTGATTTAAGTTAAATATGAGCAGTAATACAATTTGTACATGTATTTTTATAGCAACAGTTTGTTCAAATACAAAATACAAGCTGCTAGTTATGTAATTATGAAAATGTTGCTATGAATCTCATAATTATAGTCTTAAGTATGCAATTTATGAATTTTACCCTTTTCAGTTAGAAGTTAGAGGTAAACTACTTCCTTATAAATGGTTGTCTTTATCTTTTTCCACTCGTAATAAAAATCATACAAAACTTGTTTTTTTTTTGGCTTATATATAGAATAATTTGCTATTTATTTATTATATCTCAAATATTTTTAAATAATTCTATACTTATTTATCTTTCAACTTCTTTTTTTTTCTTTTTTCTTTTACTTTAATTTTTTTATTTATTTTTTCTCAACCCTTACTCATTTTTTCTTTTCTCCTCTCAACTTTTATTTTTTCTTTTCTTTTTTTTCTTTTTATTTTACTTTAATTTTTATTATTTTCTTTTTTTCTTTTTAGTTTGTCTCAATTCGTATTTTTTTTCTTTTCTCTTCTCAACTTCTATTTTTTAAAAACTTTTTCTCTTTTTTTTCTTTATTTTTTATTTTTCTCAGCCTTTATTTTTGTTTTATCTTTTTTTCCTTTTTCTCTTTACCCTTCAACCTCTATGTTTTTTTTTTAGATTTTCTTTGATTTTATTTTTTTAAAATATCTTTCTTCATATTTTTTTTCCATATTCTTTTTTTAAGAGTAGGGGGCTTGGGAGAGTAGAGGGGATGTGGATAGTATGTGGGAGACGATTGTCAGTTGCATTAGAGAGACCGCTAGAGAGGTGTTGGGTGACTCGAGAGGATAATCTAGTAAGCATCGATGAGACTGGTGGTGGAACGAAGAGGTTAAGAGAAAGGTGGAGTCGAAGAAGGTGACTTATGCTAAGTTGGTTGAGAGCAAGGATGATGAAAAGAGGCAGACAAATAAGGAGGAGTATAAAGTAGCTAGAAAAGAGACTAAGTTAGCAGTTACGACGGCTAAGACAACTTTTGAGAGCTTGTATACGGCTTTAGAGGAGAAAAACGGGGATAAAAAGTTGTATAGGATTGCCAAGGCCAGGGAGTGGAGGGCTCATGACCTTGATCAAGTGAAGTGCATCAAGAGAGAGGATGGAACAATGTTAGTTAACGATGCCCTCATTAGGAAAAGGTGGCAGTTCTATTTTCATAAACTCTTGAACGACGAGGGGGACAAAGGTTTTGTGTTGAGGGAGTTGGAGAAGTTTAAGGAGTGTCACGATTATGGCTATTGTAGGCGTATTGAGGTTGAGGAGGTCAAGGAGTCTATTCGCAGGATGTATTGGGGAAGGGCGACGGGGCCAAATGAGATCCCAGTGGATTTTTGGAAGAACACTGGCGGGGCAGGCTTGGAGTGGTTGACAAGGTTGTTTAACATCATTTTTAGGGAGGCGAAGTGTAATACCCCGTACTTTTTCTAGCTTAATTTCGCTCCTAGAATGTCAAAGGGTTGTTTCAAAAATGAATATCTTTTGTTACATGTGAAATTTTCTAGATTTAGACCTTTCATTGTGTGGGAAATTGAATAAGCTTTCCATCAATACCAAATTCGCCCAATTTCGACACTCTGTGAAGAAGTTAGAGCATTTTAGTAATGCAGTGTCCTACCTGGGCACGCACCGCATCGCGGTGGATGTCAAAATGACAATCGTCACATTTCAGTTGATACGGGTACGACCACGAGGATGCATGTTTGTGAGATATAATAAACCCGAGACTTGGAGTGTGAAAGTGAAGTGCAAATGAGGACTGAAAAGGGGTCCAAAACCGTCCATATAATGCTCTCAAAGGGCACCCACTTGAAGACTTGAGACTAAGGGGTCATTTTGGACATTTCACACCTTGTTTGTAAACTACTATATAAGGAAACTTTTAGGTCATTTGTAAGGCAGACTTGGCTGAATATTGATGTTGTATCACACTTAAAAACATTTCTCTCTTATGAGAAAGGCTCCCATAGCCGAAATCCATGTAACTAGGATTTTCAACTTGAGGGTGGAATCTCTCGTGTTGGATTCATGCTTGGAAACGAAGGTGCTTGAGGAGATTGATGTCCCTCTTGTGTCCACGTAAGAGTGTCGGTGTTGTTATTACATGTATTAAGGGTCTTAGTGTTGGATCTACACTTAGATTCATAGTTATTGTAGTAATCTATGTCACACTACCTATCTTTACATTTTATTGTTGTCATCTTGTTGTTGTTGTGTAGTGAACTGTTTTGGGTCCTTTGTTGAATCTGGAAATTTGTGTTATTGTTGTTCATATTGTTCTTCACGTTTTGTAGCTGTTTTGGTGTTGAAAACACACCTCTTTATCTTGTATTGTGTGGTTATAGCGAATCCGAGAGTGGTCTCCATCTTAGTCCTCGAATCCTTAAGATTAGTGGACTGTTTTGGAGTTGTTTCGTGTTTCCCTTATTTTTCCCGTATCATCAGTGGACCTCCACAATATTGCGTATCACAGAGAGGTACAAATTCCCAATTTTCAATTTCCAGTGGTGCAAAGCGATAGCACTGCGTCGCGCCAGAGTGCAAATTCGTACTCGTCCTTTTCCAGTAGCTTAACGGGATTTCACCGCATCGCGGTAAAGGTGTAATTGCCGTACTCTTGGTCCATAATTTGAATTCTTGTGTAATGACTTTAATCCTAAGTATGTGAAGTCCTTATTAGGTGAATAATGTTCATAGAAGTCAGTTAGAGCCAAGTGGAGCTAAGATCATTAGATTTGTCCAAAATATGACATTCAATCCTGGAAGGGTCTACTTTAAACATGTATAACTTTTTATATACATAGAAGTTTCTATCCCAAGACCCACTAAATTGTAGATAATTGAATTGGCTTTCCAATGATACCAATTTCGCAAAAATTGATATCGAGTGAAAAGTTATAGCCATTTTAGTGTGAGACAGTAAGCTGTCGTGATGGTAGCGCATCGTGCTAAAGGGTAAAATCGGGATGCGGGTTACAAATTTTTGCTTTAAATTAATGAGGGGCAATAGGGTCTTTTTCACCTCAGCCCAGGTCATAAAAACACGATCCAAGTCTTCAATTGGGGCATTATTTGCCCCCATTCTTTATTTTTTCCCTCAAGAACAACCCTATTCAATTCCCTCAAGAATCATCAATTACATTTTCTCCTCTTCAACAAAAAGATCAAGAATTTAGGGTTTCTAATCCAAGAACTTCAAGAATGACATCAAGATCATCTCCAAAGGATTCAAAGTTCAAGCTTTTACATTCAATTCATCAAATCCAAACTATTAAGGTATGCGGGATTTCAACAAGGACAATCCTTTCGTCCTTAGGTCCAAAACGTATTTTAACTTATAAATTACTGAATTTTATGTGATTTTCCATGAAATTGAAGTTAGGGTTTATATCCAATTTATATTGTTTGAAGATTATGAGTTTACAAGTGATTGAATATTGAATTGCATGACTATTTTCATGCATTTATGCGCGTAACACAATTTTTTAGATTTTCAAAAGTGAGTTTAAGTATGATATTGAGATTCTTGCTCTTATTATTTTGATGGTGTTGAAGTATTTTCAAGAAGCATATTGAGTTGGATGTTTTTCTATGATTTTGAATGTTTGTATATGAGTTCTAAATTGGGATTCATATCCGTTATCATTATTTACAAGATTTTAAATTTTTGAGAGCTGTTGAAGATAAATTTTATGAGTTTGTTTATATTTTCATGAGCATTGCTGAAATTTCCAGATTTTAATATGATTTACAAATGTTCATGTTATCAAACATGAATTTTGAGATGTTTTGACACGAGTTTGATGCATGAGCTTTAATCCCTAAGATTGAGTTTTGATATTTCAAAAAGTTTATATTTTTAGCATGCTTTGATAAGTAAGATTTGATCTTTTGATCCTAAGCTAAGATAAAAAATTCACATTATTCATATAGTTCATGATTTATAGCAAAGAGAAGCGTAATTGGTTTTTTATTATAAGTCCTTATGCTATTTTAAGGTGGATTTCCTAAAAGTTATGAGCCTAAGTATGGGAGTAGTATTTAGAACCGAGTTGGGTATGATTCCAAGGTCTCATGCCCCAGAACTACGTACCGACGTAAGATTGAGGTTCATGGGCCTGAGTCTGAGATAGTGATCACTAAAGTTAAGGTTCTATTTCGATGGCAAGGGTAGAACAACTCTTCCCAACGTGGGTAAGAAGTTGGACTCCATGTCATCTCACATGGTTTATGTCGGTTAGAATAACCTCCCAAAAAAGACCCCTACTCTTTAAATAGTTTATAGATTTAAAGTCTTAGTATATATTTTGAAAGTTAATATTTTAATATTTCCAAAGTTTTATGTCCCAAAGTCTCTAAAAGTATTACAGTCTTAAAGTTCCCAAGTCTTTGAGTCCCTAGTCCTAAGTTTCCTAAAGTGCTATGATTCTTATATTTCAAAAGAAGTCCCTTATTTCCATAAGATTAAAGTGTATGTTCTGAAAGTTATTATTTTAAAATTTCATCCAGTTGACAAGATTTGAGAACAAGAAGAGGATACAAATTTTAGAATAAGGTGTAATGACTCACGAGATTTATACTACATGCTTCCTCATTCATGATTTATGAGATTTAGATTTCAGTTTTTGCTCAAGCTATGTGAGTCATTTATGTTTGCATGCATGATTTCTATAAAGATTGATGATATTATTTAACTATTGCATAGACCCCCATATACTCAGTACATCCTCAAAGTACTGATCCACATATACGTCTGCGTGCTTTATTGTCTCATAATATAGGTGCAAGTTATAGCGCATACATCATATTCAGTTAGTTCGCAGCTTCCAGTCAGCAGGTGATGAGTTCTTTTAATTCAAGGGCTCAAGTCAGTTATACAGTTTGAGAAGTATTGTATTTTCTTTATTCAGTCGTATTGATTTGGGATAGTTGAGAGTCCTGACCTGGCTACCTATAGTCAGTACTAGTAGAGGCTTCATAGACAGTCAGTGGTGTAAATGTATTTAATTTCAATTTTATTGTCAAAAGTAGAGTTGTAATCTTGTAAATTCAGATTTGTATTGATCAAGTTCAGAGAAGTTTTATATTTCTGCTGATTTTGTTCAGATCTATGTATTTTATTCAGTTGCTTGTAAATATGTCAGTAGAAGGTTTAGCTTGGGATCACTTGTGACCCTAAGCACCGTGTGACATCTTGAGACCCATTTTCTGGGCGTTACAAACTTGGTATCAGAGAACAGAGTTCAAGTGTCCTAGGGTGTCTATGAAGCCGTGTCTAGTAGAGTCTTGCAGAATAGTACGGAGATGTCTGTTCTTTTTTTCGAGAGGCTACAAGGTATTTAAGAAAAGTTTTCCTTTTTTCATACTCTAGATTATGCAGTAAAGTTGTTCTATCAGAATCTCCTGTCTATTCATGTGTTACCCCAAATTGCCTCATCTATGACTTATTCTTGAGATAACATAATTATCACGTTCCAGTCCTTCCCAAGATAATGCTCTCAGATTTACTTGCAGAAGTTTCTGAAGTCTCACAAAGCGGCTTGAGAGGAGCCTTCTAGTGTGTTATAAGTTCCTCAAGTTTAAAGTTATGTCCTCATTCTTATGTTCTATCCAGTTAAGATATAGTAAGATGTGTATTCTTAGATCATTGAATATTGTGTGTCAAGTTTTCATCTCTTGTAATTTTGTTATCATTGTATTGTTAAAATTCAAAGTCTAGTGAAGCCGTGTGGGGCTCTTTCGATTCACTAGCATAGCTGCTTTGTTACTCATCTTATTTTTTATTCAAAACACAAAATCAAAGTCTAGTGAAGCCGTGTGAGGCCTATTTTGATTCACTAACAACTTTTTGTTCATCTTGTTGTTCTTGTGTTTGTTGGAACTGGGGGTTTTAGAGGTGTAGTGACAAGAAAAGTGGTAAGGGTGATTTGTTGAATATATGTATAGCCGAATCTTTTTGCATAAGATTGAGTTAGTAATGAAGTGATATGTCCTTGTGCGTCAATTTAGTAGAAGGTAGAGAAAGAGTATTAGTTAAGGTGAATTGTTGTTGCTTGGAGTATGAAAAGAGTTGTTGACAGTGTTTGTTGTGCAAGAAAAGTATCGATTATTGATAAAGGTACTTGGTGGATGAGTATTGTTAATTTAGGCATCCCTGAGATTTCCAAAGGGAGTTTAGTTGAAACTTAGAGGGCTATGAACTAAGTTTAGCGGTATAAAAAGGGTAGATAGTAATGATGTGTAGACAAAGGATATGTTAATGGATTTTAAATAAGATAGATCATAGGATTATTATTGATCCTTTCTGTTATGAAGTTTTAGCGGACTAATGTTTTTAGATGTTTGGAATGTAAGAATACTGTATGAATTTGTGGTTCATCATAGCTAAAACTAGACACTAAGTTTAAATAGTAGATGATCATCAAGGTGGAAATAATGATTGCTTGGTTAGTGATACTAACTATATGAAGGTGAACCAATAGGCTTGAGATAGTGAATGCAAGAATATAAGTTTACTGATTTGAGATTAAGTATGATGTTGTCTGAATGATGTAGAAGTATGCCTAAGGTAATATGGGGCGACATTGTCTTCGAAGATTATGACATGTTGTGTGTGGATAGTAGTACCGTTGAGTTGCTAGGTGGAGAAAGACCAGTTAGATGGTATATGGTGTTCTAAATAGCCAAGTTAAAGAGTTTTGATGGATAGTGTTGAGCCTTTTGTTATGTTCTTGATTCTCATGGTCTATAGATATAAGTTTGGAGATACGATATTGGTAGGATATAACAGAAGTAGTATGGTTCATTAAGGTTTGAAGATATTCATGTTAAGTATTGGAACCTAAGTTGAGTTTTTTGAAGATTGAGCTAATAGAAAGTAAAGTTGTAAAACTAGTTGGTATGAACTCATAATATGGTGATACTCCTGAAGATTCTAAGTTAGTAAGTGTTTAAGTTATTAGATGATGAATATTGGGGACATAGAAAGATAGAGTTGTATCTTAGAATGAAGTATTAGCAGAGGGTTTTACACTTTAAGGTGTAGTCTTCCAGGCTAAGTTTAGTTTTATGTGTATTGATTATATCCCAGACACTAGAGTAAAGTGATTGTAGTTTAGATTAGAGTTTACTTAGTGGTTCACTGACTTAGACTGATAGCTTAAAGCTAAGGGGGAGATGATAAGATAAGTAACCAAGTCAGATTCTCAAATTCTAGTAGTGCTGCCCGTGTAGAAGGAAGATGCTCAGCTCATTCTTATTTCAGTATTAGTACTTTAGTCATCATGATATCTAATCATGCCTTACTTGTCAGCCCCACGATCATAGTTCTGTTCATGTATATCATAGAAAATCATGTTTTAGGAATTTATGAACTTCAAAATCAAGTCATGCAGCTCATGACTCATGTACTTATGCTTTATAGTATGCTCAGTTCCCATAACTCATGCTACACTCCTAATAATTGGCGAGATTCAGTTTATAGCCATGAGTGCCCTCAATTCAGATCTCTTTGATGAATCCTAATGTTGATTCTCTATTCTTTAGGCCTTAGTTAAGTGTCAAGTTACGTATATTATCCTTCCATGCTTTAAGGTCTCATCTTCTAACCTTTCAGTGACTCTTTCTTATGTAATGATAGTAACAACAACAACAAACCCAGTGTATTCCCACATAGTAGTGATGAGTAAATGTTTCTTGTTGATGAAAGGTAGTTGTATGCTTATCTTAGCTAAAATAGAAAATGTGAAGTAAGATTGAGGCCAAGTCCTTGATATATGTCATGGTTAGTTGAAATTCTATGTGTTAAGTTTGGGAAGATTGTTGTATGCTTGTTTTATGTAGGTCTATAAATGTAGGAATATTGAGGTGAGGTTTTGAGTATAATAATTTGGTTAGTTGGGAAAATTTTATGTGTATTTTCTTAAGAATTAAATAGTGCTTGGATGATGTTATTGATGGAGGTATTAGAGAATATGAGAAAGATGCTTTCATGTGTGTTTGTTTAGAAGTGCATACGTGGTTATAAAGATAGACTTGAATGTCATGTTCGTATATATATGGATAAATGTATTGTGCTTTAGTGAGATCCTAGTAGAAGGTTGAATGTAGTTGTTGAAGAGGAATGTATAGTATGAGTTAACCCATTTAGCTAGGAATTCAGTCTAGCAGCCATACAGGCATGTTTCTATGGTTTTCAATCTTCCCATCTAGTCATATTATTCTAAGAGGATGCATCGATTTCAGAATCTAGATGATCAGTCATGATTGAACTCGTAAGCTTCACCGTTCGTCATTTCAGTTATTTCCTCAGTATTTTCAGCTTAATTAGCAACATTCGAGGACGAATGTTCCCAAGGAAGAGATATTGTAATACTCCGTACTTTTCCTAGCTTAATTTCGCTCCTAGAATGTCAAAGAGTTGCGTCAAAAATGAATATCTTTTGTTACATGTGAAATTTTTTAGATTTAGACCTTTCATTATGTGAGAAATTGAATAAGCTTTCCATCAATACCAAATTCACCTAATTCTGGCACTCGGTGAATAAGTTGGAGCATTTTTAGTAATGCAGTGTCCCACCTGGGCACGTACCGCATTGCGGTGGATGCCAAAATGATAATCGTCACATTTCAGTGGAACTTTGTGATATTGACGCATCGAGGAGAGTTTGAAATTCTCAATTTTCAATTTCCAGTAGCACAACGCGATAGCACCGCGTCGCGCTAGAGTGCAAATTCGCACTCATCCTTTTCCAGTAGCTTAACGCGATTTCACCACATCACGGTAAAGGTGTAATTTCCGTACTCTTGATCCATAATTAGAATTCTTGTGTAATGACTTTAATCCTAAGTATGTGAAGTCCTTATTAGGTGTCACTTAGAGACAAGTGGAGCTAAGATCATTAGATTCGTCCAAAATTTGACATTCAATCATGAAAGGTTTTGCTTTAAACGTGTATAACTTTTTATATACATAGAATTTTCTATTGCAAGACTCACCAAATTATAGATAATTGAATTAGCTTTCCAACGATACTAATTTCGCAAAAATCTGATACCCGAGCAAAAAGTTATAGCATTTTAGTGTGAGGTAGTAAGCTGCTGCGATGGTAGTGCATCGCGCTAAAGGGAAAAATCGGGATGCGGGTTACGAATTTTTGCTTTAAATTAATGAGGGGCAATGGGATCTTTTTTCACCTCAACCCAGGTCATAAAAACATGATCTAAGTCTTCAATTGGGGCATTATTTTCCCCCATTCTTCAATTTTTCCCTCAAGAACAACCCTAATTAATTCTCTCAAGAATCATCAATTCCATTTTCTTCTCTTCAACAAAAAGATCAAGAATTTAGGGTTTCTAATCCAACAACTTCAAGAATGACATCAAGATCATCTCCAAAGGATTCAAAGTTCAAGCTTTTACATTAAATTCATCAAATCCAAACTATTAAGGTATGTGGGGTTTCAACAAGGACAATCCTTTCGTCCTTGTGTCCAAAACTTATTTTAACTTATAAATTACTGAATTTTATGTAATTTTCCATAAAATTGAAGTTAGGGTTTATACCCAATTTATATTGTTTGAAGATTATGAGTTTACAAGTGATTGAATATTAAATTGCATGATGATTTTTATGCATTTATGCGCGTAACACAATTTTTCAAATTTTTGAAAGTGAGTTTAGTATGATATTGAGATTCTCGATCTTATTATTTTGATGGTGTTGATGTATTTTCAAGAAGCATATTGAGTTGGATGTCTTTCTATGATTTTGAATGTTTGTATATGAGTTCTAAATTGGGATTCAGACCCATTATCACTATTTATAAGATTTTAAATTTTTGAGAGCTGTTGAAGATAAATTTTATGAGTTTGTTTATATTTTCATGAGCATTGCTGAAATTTCTAGATTTTAATATGATTTACGAATGTTTAAGTTATCAAGCATGAATTTTGAGATGTTTTGACATGAGTTTGAAGCATGAGCTTTAATCCCTTAGATTGAGTTTTGATATTTCAAGAAGCTTATATTTTTAGCATGCTTTGATAAGCAAGATTTGATATTTTGATCCTAATCTAAGATAATAAATTCACATTATTCATAGTTCATGATTTATAGCAAAGAGAAGCATAATTATTTTTTTTATTGTAAATCCTTATGCTATTTTAAGGTGGATTTCCTAAAAGTTATGAGCCTAAGTATAGGAGTAGTATTTAGTACCGAGTTGGGTATGATTCCAAGGTCTCATTCCTTAGAACTACGTGACGCCATAGGATTGAGGTTTATGGGACCAAGGTCGAGATAGTGATCACTAAAGTTAAGGTTCTATTCCGATGACAAGGTTAGAATAGCTCTCCCTAACATGGGTAAGACGTTGGACTCCATGTCATCTCACATGGTTTATATCGGTTAGAAGAACCTTCCAAAGAATACCCCTACTCTTTAAATAGTTTATAGATTTAAAGTCTTAGTATATATTTTGAAAGTTAATATTTTAAGATTTCCAAAGTTTTAAGTCCCAAAGTCTCTAAATGTGTTACAGTCTTAAAGTTCCCAAGTCTTTGAGTCCCAAGTCCTAAGTTTCCTAAAGTGCTATGATTCTTATATTTCAAAAGAAGTCCCTTATTTCCATAAGATTAAAGTGTATGTTCTGAAAGTTATTATTTTAAGATTTTATCGAGTTGACAAGATTTGAGAATAAGAAGAGGATATAGATTTTAGAATAAGGTGTAATGACTTACGAGATTTATACTACATGCTTCCTCATTCATGATTTATGAGATTTAGATTTCAGTTTTTGCTCAAGCTATGTGAGTCATTTATGTCTGCATGCATGATTTCTATAAAGATTGATGATATTATTTAACTATTGCATACACCCCCATATACTCAGTACATCCTTAAAGTACTGATCCACATATACGTCTGTGAGCTACATTGTCTCATAATATAGGTACAAGTTGTAGCGCATACATCATATTTAGTCAGTTCGCAGCTTCCAGTCAGCAGGTGATGAGTTCTTTTAATTTAAGGGCTCAAATCAATTATACAGTTTGAGAAGTATTGTATTTTCTTTATTCAGTCGTATTGAGTTGGGATAGTTGGGAGTCATGACCTGACTACCTATAGTCAGTTCTAGTAGAGGTTTCATAGACAGTCAGTGGTGTTAATGTACTTAATTTCAGTTTTATTGTCAAAAGCAGAGTTGTAATCTTGTAAATTCAGATTTGTATTAATCTAGTTCAGAGAAGATTTATGTTTCCACTGATTTTGTTCAGATTTATATATTTTATTCAGTTGCTTGTAAGTACGCCAGTAAAAGGGTTAACTTGGGATCACTTGTGACCCTAAGTACTCTGTGACGTCTTGGGACTCATTTTTAGGGCGTTACATGAAAATGCCTGAAGCGTGTATATGAAGTACGATGATTCCATTATATAAGAACAAAGAAGACATCCAGAGTTGCAATAACTATTGAGAGATTACGTTGTTGAGTCATACTATGATGGTTTAGGAAAGGGTGGTAGAGTTGAGAATAAAAAGGATCGTGACTATCTGTTAGAATTAGTTTGGTTTCATGCCGGGTCACTCGACTAATGAGGCCATTGACCTTGTGAGAAGATTCGTGGAGCAGTTTTGGGAAAGAAAGAAGTACTTGCACATGGTGTTTATTGATCTTGAGAAGGCATATAATAGAGTTCCCAGGAAGATTCTATGGAAGTGTTTGGAGGCTAGAGGGGTGCCCGTGGCGTATGCTAGGTTGATTTAGGATATGCATAATGGTGTGAAGACTCGTGTGAGAATGGTAGGTAGAGATTTAGAGCACTTTTTGGTTTTGATAGGGTTGCACCAGGGATCGACTCTTAGCCATTTTTTATTTGCCTCGATAATAGATGTTTTGACGTGTCATATTAAAAGGGAGGGGTGCCTTGGTGTATGCCTTTTGCTGATGATGTGGTATTGATTGACGAGACTCAAGGGTAGTTAATGATAAGTTGGAGATTTGGAGACAGACCCTTGATTCTTAAGGGTTTCATTTGAGAAGGACCAAGACAGATTACTTGGAGTATAAGTTTAGCGATGTGTCGCAGGAGGCTGACGTGGTTGTGAAGCTGGTCTCTCAGGTCATTCAGAAGAGGGAAAGTTTCAAGTATATAGAATCTATGATTCAAGTCAATGGGGAGATTGATGAGAAGGTCACACATCGTATTAGGGCAGGGTGGTTGAAATGGAGGCTCGCTTTGAGAGTTTTCTATGATAAGAAGGTGCCCCCGAAGATTAAAGGTAAGTTCTACAAAGTGACAGTTTGACTGGCTATGTGGTATGCAGCGGAGTGCTGGCCAGTTAAGAACTCCCACATCCAAAAGATAAAGGTGGCGAAGATGAGAATGTTGCGATGGATGTATGGTCATACCAGAAAAGATAGGGTGAGGAATGAGATTATTTGGGAAGAAAGTGGGGGTGGCTTCGGTGAAGGATAAGATACGAGTAGTGTGGTTACATTGGTTTGGGCACGTGGTGAGGAAGGGTTCTGATGCTCTAGTACGGAGGTGTGAGATACTAGCTATGAATGATTTTAGGCGGGATAGAGGTAGGCCTAAGAAATATATGAGGAAGGTGATTAGGCATGATATGGAGCAGTTACTACTTACAGAGGACATAATCCTTGATAGAAAAGTGTGCAGGATGCTGATTAGGGTAGAGGGTTAGGGGGTGGGAGTGCATCGGTAATATTAGGGGGCATTCTTTTTTTATTTCTTAAGTTTCTTGTGCGTGGGTGGAGTGTTGTTTATAGTTTTGCATATATAATTTTAGTAGTATCTTGCGGCTCTAGTATTATCTTGTGGCTAGAGTTGTTAGTTTACTTTGCCTGTACAAGTTTTTATGTATTTTTGTTTTGTGTTTGCTATACTGTTATTGGTTCTAACCCGGGGGTCTATCGAAAACAACCTCTCTACTTCACCTGAGGTAGTGGTATGGTCTGCGTACACTCTACCCTCCCCAGACCCACTAGGTGGGAATACACTGGGTATGTTGTTGTTGTTGTTATATTTGTTGTTTTTTTTTCTTTTCTTCGATTACAACAAATTACACCCCATGGACAAGAGTTGACACTACCACATTGTATCTTGATTTATGATATAATCTATAAATCTTGTCGTAGAGACTGAGACTTAGGACTTTCAAATAACAAGTTACCTCTATGGGCAAAAGTTAACACTACTACATTATGCTTTAATTTATAAGATGTTCTATAGATCTTATCTTAGAGGCAAGACTTATTTTAAGGACTTTCAAACAACAAGTTTTTCCCCACGGCCAAGAGTTGACACTACCACGTTATGTCTTTATTTATGAGAAGTTCTGCAACTCTTGTCTTAGATGCACGACTTATCCCAAGGATTTTCAAACGACAAGTTAGGTACATCGGGAAATAGTCAACACTACCACATTGTGTTTTTTACTTATGAAATATTCTATAACCCGTGACTTAGAGGGAAGACATAACTCAAGGACCATCAAATAACAAGTTATCCCCGATGGGATAGAGTTAACACTACTATAATATATTGATTTATGAGATGCTCTGTAACTCTTCCCTTAGAGGCAAGACTTAGACCAAGGGCTTTCAAGCAATAATTTACGCCTCATGGACAAGAGTTGATATTACCACATTGTATTTTAATTTATGAAATATTCTATAGCTCCTGCCTTTGAGGCAAGACTTATCCCAAAGACTTTCAAATAACAAGTTACGCCCTATGTGTAAGAGTTGACACTACCACATTATGTTTTGATTTATGAGATGCTCTATAACTTTTTTCTTAAAGATAAGACTTAATCCAAGAACTTTTAAACAACAATTTACGTCTTATGGAAAGAGTTGACACAACCACACCGTGTCTTGATTTATGAGATATTTTATAAATCAAAGACTTTCAAACAACAAATTATGCACCATAGATAAGAGTTGGCCCTATCACATTATGTCTTGATTTGTGAGATGTTCTATAACTCTTGCCTTAGACAAAACTAAGACCACAATTTACGCCTCATGGACAAGAGTTGAAACTATCATATTTTGTCTCAAGAATTTTCAAACAACAAGTTATGCCTATGAACAAGACTTGACCATATTGTGTCTAATTTATGAGATGTTCTATAACTTTTGCCTTAGAAGCAAAACTTATTCAAAAAAAAAATTCAAATAACAAGTCATGCCCTTAAATTTATTTTGATGTCAAAGAAAGAAGATCCCTTTTTGGATTATCGACTTTCTATTTATTAGCAAAATATAATAGAATTTTAAAAAAACAAAATAGATAAAAGAAAAAAAAGGATTGAGGAAAAAAGAAAAAAGAAATTTTAAGAAAAAAGAGATGTATAAAAAACACAAATATAAAGAAGAAAAAATAAGCAACAAATAAAATAAAGTTTAAGAAAAATTAAAAAAAAAGATAAAAAAATAAAAATAAAAATAAAAATAAAAATAAAAATAAAAATAAAAATAAAAATAAAAATAAAAATAAAAATAAAATAAAGATTGAGGCAAATGAATTAAAAAAAAGAGAGAAATGAAGAAATAGATAATATTTGGGGAAAAAAAGAAAAAAAAAGAGGTGCAGAGGCACAAAAATCATGTACTACACATAAAAAGGAAGGAAAACCAGTCTTTAAAGACTTTCTCATGGGGGATAAATATCCAAAGCCATCCATTATGGGGGGGGGGGGGGGTCATCCCATGTAAATTTTTGAAAGTTAGATGATGTTGGGCCGCAAACGATGACAAGATCTTATAAATAACTGATTATGCTCGATAATTACAATTTATGACTCTATTTGGATATAATTACAAAATATAATTATATTTTATAGAAAAATAGACATATTTTAAAATTGTAGACAATACACATATTTTAAAATTGTAGACACAATTTTTGTATGCTTGTGAATTGTATATATGTTATTAATTAGTGTGTGTACAATGTATTAGTGTTTGTGTGTATATATATACTAGATATCGAGGAGCCATATATATTAATTTCTTATCTCAATTTATGTGACACAAATAGAATTTAGATAGTCAATCATATTTCTTTATATGTTTTTTGATATTTTAAGTTATTAACTATTGTAATTTATAATACTTTTTATGTAATTTTCAAATAATATATGTTACTCTTCTTGTCCCAACCTTTATGGTATTGTATTCTATAGTCAATTAAAATTTAAAATATTTTAAGTTGTTAATTATTATGATTTATAATATTTTTTATTCTATCCCAATTTAAGTGACTGATACAAATTCGAGAGTCAATCATTTTTTTATATCTTTTAAATATTTTAAGTTGTTAACTATTGTGATTTATAGTATCTTTTTTCAAATATATAATAGATTAAAATGAAAAGTAGGATAAAAAAATTATAACTAAGGAAAAAAGGGAAGCAAGGAATAACTAATGAAATTGTGCCAAAGTAGGCATATTCACCTGCTGCCTGCTTTGGCACAATTATTTATATATATATGTTTGATTCTAAGTTAAAGTGAATGAAAAATGGAGGAAAAAGTGAAGTGTGTATTCACTTTATAAAGAAAATATTCTCCCACATCGGTGGGAGAAAGGAAAATCCTTGAGCTTAAGTATAGAAGCACTCCATGTGGATAGTGAGGCAACCTCACATCGTCGCTCGCTCGGAGTTAGTTTTTAAAAATAATCGATTGAGAGATTATCTTTTTGGACAAAATTCATTTGAAATTTGATAATTAGTGATGTTTTAACCCAAATATTCATTTGAAAACTTTCTGTTTGTTGCGAAAAGGCAACCTGCAGGCACAGGTGGTCTCGACGTTCTGAAATAGTATGACTTTTCATGAACTATTTTTTCCTTTATGAAGCACCACTTTTTGACTATAAATACCTAATTTTTTTTCTCAGGTAATGACGCGAAATTTTTGAAGTAAAAAACTCTCTTCTTCTTGCAAAATCAAAGTGTGATGTACTATCTTTGAGTGAGTTCGTAGTTCAGCAAATTTGAGGTACCACTATTTGCTGAAGTGAATCATTTTATCTTGTGAGGATATATTCCATTAAACTAAGGTATTTGAGAGGAATAAATTTCTAAAGGACACACCGTGGATTTGGTAGACTTGATTCTTCTTGTCTTCATCTCTTTCTAAACGATAATTTTACCGTTTTTCCTTAAAATAGCTTGAACTTCATTTTGACAGTTCTTAAATTATGTGTTTGAAGTTCTTGAAACTTTATTTAGATAGTTCATAAGTTGTTTGAACTTGTGTTTGAAGCTCTTGTTTTTAATACATATTTTGTACCAAGAAAACAATAACATTAAGGAATTTATTAATAATTTTTATTTTGTTTTTATGGAGATTAAACACTTTTGACTTTCTACTCTGTTTGAACTTAATAGTGATTTGAAGATATAAAAACTTTATCACAAGTTAAAGTTCACTCGGTTAGCGATTAGAAGAACATTAAAACTTCATCATTAAACTAAAAACAAGTTGTTTAAAGTTCAAAAACTTTATTGTTAGTATTCTGAAATACTAAGTTGTTTATCTTATATTGTGATCAAAATGACTACTGAAATTCAAGTCAATGATAGAATGATGAATATTGCAGCAATAAAAGTTGCTACTTTGAGTCATTCAAATGCTGCTCCTACCATGGCACTGGCAGAAAAATCAAATTTTTTTTTTGTTATTGATTTCAAACATTGGCAGCGAAAGATGTTCTTTTATTTGACTTCATTGAGTCAACAAAGGTTCATCACGGAAATTGTTCCTGAATTACCGGTAGAAACTCTAGAAATAGAACGTTTCATAGTAACGTAAGCTTGGAAGCACTCAGACTTTTTGTGTAAGAATTAAATTTTGAGTGGCCTACAAGATGGCTTTATAATGTGTACAATAATATGAAGACCTCAAAGGAACTCTGGGATGTTTTAGAAAAGAAGTATGAAATAGAGAAAGTGTCGCGACCCAAACCAGGGCCTGGACGTGACGGGTATCTCAGCTCCCACGTGGAACGGAGATCACCCTTACACCAAACCAAACCAAATATAATATACCCAATGTCGGATGAATTCCCAACTTATAACAAGATAGGTTCAAAGAATAAAGGGTATCTCTATAACCGATAACCATCGACCGACCAAAACAACCGACCAACATCGCCCAAGTCTACAATAATCCAAACAAAGCCTTCTAAATAAGAAACCAAAACCAGCCTTGATCGGGACATGTCCCTGACTTTGACAGGTAACAATGAGAATGAAAATGATAATCTTAACGATAATGAAAGTATTGTCAACTTAAAAATAAGAGTGAAAGCTGGTGAATTGCCTAAGACTTCCAGGGAATAGAAGATCGTCACTTCACCACAACACAACGAACCGACGAACCGAACCAATCCATATAAATCTGTGCTGGAAATGTACACTTGCCTTTGGACCTTGCATCACACGGGGATATAGCGTCCGAAGACAGTTAGTGGGGTGAACACTAGCATGATACTCAGGGATAAGGATAACATAATGCCATGATCAATAGTTCAATATACATACACACACATATATATATATATATATATATATATATCACATGCTGAGATAGGAAACAAGTCTTAACATGCGCTTTAAAACTTTAGCCTGGATTTGTGTAGCTCAACTGTCATAACATACAAAGTCACCCATGGGCTATATGGGCCCAACTCTCCCCCAGCTAGTAGGACCCCAGTACATGTGGCCGCACGAATCACAGGATATACACATATGCACTATGGGGGACTTGAACCTCCCTGCATATTAAGGTGACTCAAGCACCAAATCATGTAATAAGATATGGGGGAATCAAACCCCCAATCATATGGTAATAATATTAAGGGGGACTCAAACTTCTCGATCATACAGACCCCCGCATTGGCAATCACAGTTTCTAGTTTTGGTCCCTCGGGACCTCCACTTCACGACTCAGCTACACAACCCTCCTTAAAGTCCAATTCAAAAAAGCAAAACACATTCCCATTCATTGAACCATATTTCACATTAAGTCATACATTGTTGGTATCGTCATACCAACTATACTTGCAAGGTAGCATCAACATGCCAAAACAATTATCATTATTTAGGGAAATTCACAACCCCCTTTTTAGTTCAATTATACATTAGCTTGGGGAATCACACAACCCCATAAGGTTCCATTTAAAAACCATTATGCAATAGTTCAATTCCCACATTTCTCATAACTATAACCCAATTTCATAATACGGGTTGGGGTCATAACCACGTCAAAAATCACAAGTTTGGGGAAAATCACAATTCCCTAGTTCATTCACCATACCCATGCACCAACAGTTCAAAACTAATAACTAAAACACGAGTAATCACATGTAAACCATGGGAAAACATTATTCAATCAATAAGCATTCAAAACCCTCAACCTTTGTTTCAAAACTAACATAAATATCTCATGAACAATACATTAAGACATATTCTTTTTACAAATTAACAATGAGGGAACAGTAACATGCTTGAAATAACAAGTGTCACAAAAGAAATTCAACCCTTGAGCCCTTGGATGACCTACTTCTTGAAAACTCTGAGTACGGTTGCTTAAGAGTATTTGAGAGAGCCTTTGAAGTGTTTGAGTACGTTAAGGATGAAATATAACCCCCTTAAGTACTTTATGAATGTGGCATTTTAATTGGGTGAGAAGGGAATTGTCCAAAGTGCCCTTAATTTAAAAACTGAAATTTAGTCGTTCGTGTCTACGGGTCACTCTACGACTTGTATAGTCTCATTACGAATCATCACAAGGAGTCGTAGTCAAGACAAAACCACCAAGGCCCATACAATTCTAGCTATAATTCATATCACCGACTCAATACTATACTTAACGACTCATAACCACTTCTCGTACTTAAGACAACAACAAATTTGGAATGACATGCTGGACACCCTACGATTAGGACCTAATGACTCGTCATGAATTTTTACGACTTGTGGCCTCATGTCATAATAAAGACAGTGTCTTAGGACAAACATACTGGAAACCTTATGACTTGGCCCTTACGACCCGTAAGAAGTCTTGATAACTAGTTGAGATCCACTAAAAGGAACAACTATCGAAGAATCACCCATACACTTTCTCAACATTGAAACATGAAACTCTGGATAGATGGAGCTCAAGATGGAAGGCAACTCCAATTCGTATGTAATATTACCAACCTTTTTCAAAGCAAAGTATGGACCGACATAACGGGGACTGGGCTTTTCTTTCTTACCAAACCGCATCACTCCCTTTATAGAAAACACCTTTAGGAATAACCAACCACCAATATTGAACTCCAAATCCATTCGCTTCATATTCGCGAAGGAATTTTGGCGACTTTAAGCAACATTAGGTCTATTCGGAATCACCTTTACCTTCTCCATGGCTTGGTGAACCAAATCAGGACCAAATAACTTATTTTCACCAACCTCAAATAACCCAATAGGATATCTAAACCTCCTACTATATATGGCCTCAAATGAAGCCATACCAATGCTAGAGTGATAACTATTGTTGTAGGCAACTTCTATGAGAGGAAAGTGGTCAACCCAATTACCACTATAATCAAATACACATGCTCGAAGCATATCTTCCAAGACCTGAATTGTACTTTATGCTTGCCCATCCGTCTGCGGATGAAAAGCGATACTAAGGGTCACCTTAGTCCCCAAACCTCTATGAAATGACATCCAAAAGTGAGATAAGAACTTGGTACCCCAAAACAGATATGATGGAGACTAGAGTACCATGCAATTTCACAATCTCCTCAATAAACAACTTGGCGTAATCCTCAGAAGAGAAATTAGTCCTCATTGGCAAGAAGTGAGTAGACTTTATCATCCTATCCATGATGACCCAAGTCGAATCAAACTATTGGCGAGATCGCGGAAGACCCATAAAAATCCATATTAATTATCTCCCATTTCTATACTGGGAGCTCAATCTCTTGAGTCAACCTACTGGGCCTCAAGTGCACCCCCTTCACTTGCTGACACATGATGCACTTAGCCACGAAATTAGCCACATCCCTTTTCATATTATTCCACCAATAAATCTCCTTAAGATCACGATACATTTTTGTCGAACCAAGATGAATAGTGTAATGCGACTCATGAGCTTTGGTAAAAACACTTTTTTGCAACCCATCAATATTGGGAATACATAATCTACCTTGGTATCTCAGTATAACATCACCACTAATTTTGAAAATCATCACCTTTTGTCTACCCATATCATCCTTGATTTTCATCAAGATAGGATCCAAGATCTGTTTCTTTTTCACCTTAGCACTAAGAGATAATTTTTCCACCTCTTGAGAAATCACACCACCATCCTCGAAATCCAAGAGACAGACTCCAAGATTTGCTAAATGGTGAATGTCCTTCACCAAATCACTCTTCTCCTCATCCACATGTGATAAGCTTTCTATGGACAACCTGCTAAGACCATCACTAGCCACGTTAGCTTTACCTAGATGATAGTGAAGACTCATGTCATAGTCCTTGAGCAACTCAATCCATCTCCTTTGATTGAGATTCAATTCTTTCTAGGTGAACACGTATTGTAGGCTCTTATGATCTGAATAAATATCAACATGGACCTCATACAAATAATGCTGCTAGATCTATAATGCAAACAACATAGCCAACAATTCCAAATTATGGGTTGGATAATTCTTTTCATGAACTTTCAACTGTCTAGAAGCATATGCAACCACCTTGCTAAGCTGCATCAACACACAACCTAGCCCTTCCCAAGATGCATCATAATAGACAACAAAACCATCACTGGCCTCAGGTAAAGTCAAGACCGGAGCTGAGGTCAGCTTATTCTTTAGCTTCTCGAAACCACTCTTGCAAGCATAAGACCATAAAAACTTCATCTTCTTGTAAGTCAACTTAGTTAATGAGGCAACAATAGAAGAAAAACTTTCCACAAACCTTTTACAGTAGCCGGCTAAACCCAAGAAGCTTCGAATATAGGATGGATTCGTAGGCTAGGCCACTTCTTAATCACCATAACCTTCTTTGGATCCACCATGATCCCTTCACTAGAAATAACATGACCCAGATTTGTCACTTCATTCAACCAAAACTCACACTTAGAGAACTTTGCATACAAATATTGATCCCTTAAGGTCTTTAATACAAGGTGGAGGTGATCAGCATGATCTGCCTCGCTTTTAGAATATACCAAAATATCATTAATAAAGACAATTATGAACAAATCCAAGAATTGAAAGAAAATCTAATTCATAAGGTCCCTAAATGCTGTCGGGAAATTATTTAAACTAAAGGACATCACCTGAAACTCAAAGGGACCATACCATATTCAAAAAGTAGTCTTAGGGATATTCGCCTCCCTAATCTTCAGTTGATGGTAACTAAACCAAAGATCAATCTTAGAAAAGAACTTAATGCCCTAAAGATGATTGAACAAATTATCAATTCTCGGAAGGGGATACTTATTCTTCACTGTTACCTTATCCATTTAGCTGTAATCAATACACATCTGAAGGGAACCATCATTTTTACGCACGAAGAGCACATGAGCACCCTAGGGAGTCACACTAGGGTAGATAAAACCCTTATCAAGAAGATCTTTCAACTTCTTATTGAGTTCCTTCAACTCAGTTGGAGCCATCCTATAAGGAGGATTAAAGATAGGATGAGTGTTCGGAAGAAGATCAATCCCAAAATTGATTTCCCTATCGGGAGGATTACCAGGAAGATCATCAGGAAACACCTCAGGAAATTTGCAGACCACGAGGATAGTCTACAAAGACCTTCAGATCTCGAATCCTTGACATGTACTAAGTGATAGAGGCACCCTTTAGAAATAAATTTTTGGGCTCTAAGATACGAGATGAACCTTTCCTTAGGTACTAAGGAACTGCTTTTCCACTCGATCACCAGCTCAATTGGGAAATAGAAACTGACCTATAGGTCTGACAATCAAGAGAAGCATAGCATGAATACAACCAATCCATACTAAAAATCACATCAAAGCCTAGCATGTCTAACTCTATCAGATCTACCAAGGTCTCTCTTCCATAGACCGATATCACACAACCCCTATAGACTTTCCAAGCCATAATTGAGTTACCCACCAAGGTGGACATGAAGAAAGGGTCAAAAATACATTTAGAGTCAAAACCAAAATGGATAGCCATATAAGGGGTCACATAAGAGAGGGTAGGCCCGAGGTCAAGCAAAAACTATACATCACGAGAAAAGAGTTTGAATATACCAATAACAATATTAGGGAATCCTCATAATCCTAACATATAGAAAGACCATATAGACAGTTTCGACCAACGTCAGAGCCAAAAATAAAAGTAACACCCTTTAGTGAAGGAGCGGATGAAGTAGCAACAAGAATTTTATTTTCCCCAGAGGCAACATTAAAAGGACAATGCCTCTGTATATGACCAATATGACCACATTTAAAACACTTGTTCCTCCTTTTTTCACAAACACTATGATGCACCTAACCACAAAATCTAAAAGAAGGATACGATGGAGTTGACTGAGCCCTGCTAGCCTGAGGCTGGGCTTTTGGTGCTCTAAACCCACTATTATACTAAGAATGACGATCACCTGATGACTTTGGATAAGGAGAACTAGCCCAGTTCTTCTTAAACCACTTTCCACCATCTCTACCATTTTGCTTTTGACCTCTAGCCTGATCCAAATACTAAAACTTTTTAGTCTTGAACGATCTCCGCTTGCTTCTTTTTTTCTTCTTGTACCTATTCTATATACACCATAAGTCTAGAGATGTACATATTTTTCTTCAATATGGCTACCTTTTTCTCCAAGATCAACCCACGACACAACCTCGAGGTAAACTTCCTTAGTATAGCCCTCATGGTAGACACACTTTAGGAGCATAACGCGATAGCTGATGAAACTTCAAGGCATACTCCTTTACTGTCATTCTGGCTTACTTCAAATTAAAAAATTCCTTGGTATTCATCTCCCTTAACTCTTTTGAAAAGAAGTGATCAAGGAAAGCACTAGAGAAATCACCCCACAAAGCGGACTTAACATCATCTCCCCTAGACTGGTCCAGCTTTTCATACCACTGATACACCACATCCTTTGACTGATAAGCAACAAACTCTACACCCTCCACATCAGTAACATGCATCACTTGGAAAATTTTTTCTATCTCATCAATAAAATTTTGAGAATCTTCCTTAACCTTAGAGCCAGTGAAAACAGGAGGACTCAACCTCATGAATTGTCCAACTCTAGTTGCTTCAAAGGGTAGAGTAATAGAAGCAACCTGCTCAGTATGGGAGGCACTAACTGTGTAAGCAAATAATCGACTGACGAAACTCAACATTGGACATATCATCTCGAGGTGCCTAAGGAGGGATGGGGGAATCAATGGATGTCACAACCCAATTTCTCAGGTCACGATGGTTCCTACCATAATCCACTAGTAGGCAAGCGAACTTGTAGTCTGAAATGGCTAGTAATGAACTAATCAGTAATATAAGGAAAAGATACGAAATATATAAAGTAAAGATCAATACATAAGGAAACCCAAAACCTGGTGGTATCTGAATAAGAGCTTCTAAAAGTATTTAGAGTACAAAAGTGAAATATCAAGGAGAAATACTCTGATACAACTTATCTCCCAATACAACATGGAGACTAGTCCAATACATAAGAAAGAGATAAGTAATACTCCAAACTTTAGGAGCTCACTCTAAGTCTCTAAACCACAACTGATCTGTATGATGCACACACCAACGGTGATAACCCATACTATGATCTGTAAACTGTAGAAATGTAGAATGAGTACCAAACAAATGGTACCCAGTAGGCAACTGCCAACTGAGCTCCAAAGATAAAATAGATATATACAACATTTTAATAGAACAGTAACTACACCCAATAGTCCAAAAATCATATGACAAGTCATTGAGATAATAGGGAACAACTATACTATTCATGTCCAAGAGTCTAAAATAATAAGACTAAGGAAGCATCAGGGAGAACTATTTAATTCTAGCTACAATCAATAAACGTCAATCCTATACTATATATCCTAGACCAATATTTGAATAAAGAGAGAAGAAAAATATATATATATATATATCTATATATATATGGCATCATACAAGGCCAAGAAATAATATACAATATGTACAAATGAAGGAAGAGATATACGGTAGTGCCATAACTTCATATAGCTATATATATACACATATAAACATGAGGTAATCTCAAAGCATAACCTAGATCATCATATCATCATTCTAATAGCTCATTATAATACCATCAGGATCTAAGGCTATCATGCTCAGGGTTATAATCCACATGGATAGACATGATATAATCGTGTATAAAAATTCAATTATAAGATAAAAGAGGCCAAAAACATACCTCAAATCTCGATACCAAATCAATGGCAAATATGTCATAAGCTAGCATTAATAGTGATCATAACTATGATAATAACAATATTAATAACAACGTGAATAACCGGCTACTCCGAACAATCATATACCTAACTGAGCCTATGCGTACCCGTACCGCCCCATGCTCAGAAGGTTTAATCAACATACAACAACATAAGGCATATTATTCACCCATATTTATGCAACCATCCCATATCGACTGATAGATATAGGAGCATACTTGTGATAGGTGATGCATATGCAGGAATGAATGCAAGGTACACAATAAATACACAACTCATCATAAATGTCATCATCATGACCATCATCATAGTAATCAATCTCTAGCTTTGTCGAGTATCAATTTATCCTCACAATATCCTTCGACCTACCCGAGTATCAATATATCATCATAATATTCTCTGACCTTGCTGGGTATCAATATATCATCACAGTATCCTTCATCCTCACCGGTTATCAATATATCATCACAGTATCCTCTGACCTTGTTGGGTATCAATATATCACAATAGCATCCTTCGACCTTACTGAGTATCAATAGCATCACAATATCTTCTAGCCTTGTTAGGTATCAATATCATCACAATAGATATTACGGAATAACATATACTAATAAATATTATGGAATAACATATACTAATATACTCATGAACATAATCATATCACCACAAAGCATCTATCTAGACAATACTTCTGAACTACTCGTTATTAGATAACCAACGCTATTTATAATAAAACCACTAGTTCGCTTGTCATCACATAACCTCTAGTTATTTGTCTAAACATTATCTTTATTCAAGGGATAAAACCTAACTATTATTTACTACAGAGCCGACATATAACATTTAGCCATGGTTTATCACTAGACCATAATCGCCATTTATCCACCATTCCATATTATCAACTAATCAATATAAAATCGTTAACCATTATTAGACAACATATAACCACTTATCATCTAACCACCTTTTATTAACTGACATCATTCATTAACTAACCCTCGTTAACCAACTAATCCTTTTTAACCAACTAATCCTTATTTAACTATTTGTTAATCAACCATTTAGCAACTATTCATCATTATTAATTCATCTCTTACTACAAACATCACTTATTATCTAGCCATGTTAATACACAACTCCTTATTTAACAACTAATCGACATTACAAACTTAGGGATCAATATCACTAATCTTTTCCTATGCTAAACCCGACATCATCATTAGCCACATATTAACCATCTCTAACTACCATATTTATAGTAAGCAAGATTCATTAACTAATACATTAGATTCTTGGCCATCAAATGCTATAGTCACCTAATAGACAACTAGCTACCACATAACTTAACCCTTAAGTAAGAAGAACAGTCATAAGATCATATTTCAGCTAGAATTACACCAATTACTGATATGATAATCATGAAAGTACCAAATCTATGCATGTTATCACTAGTATTCAATTAGTGAAATAGTAAGCATCATATCGTATCTTCCCCCATCCCATACCGGAGAGATATGTATCAACACACACTTATATATATATATGCATATTCATAAACTATAATCAAATAATTTATAATGATAAACACTTCTCGGATATCCAATAATTATCATAACACGACCCTCGACCCATAATAAGCTCAAAATAATCACAACATCATAAGCACGGCCTTTGGTCCATATACATATCCAAAACTGGTATTAGTAACCATGTATATAAACCATTTTAAGTTAATAAGACATAACATGTCCAATATCATCTCACATATAAGAGGCATGCCACACATAGGAGGCAATATATCAATAAATATATAATCATCTCTCGTCTAGGAGGCATTTCATATCTAAGAGGAATTATATCAACAAGTACATAGTCATCTGTCATATAGGAGGCATCTCACATCTAGGAGGAATAATATCAACAAGTACATAGTTATCTCTCCTATAGAAGGCATAATATCAATAGACATGTATTAATCTATAAAATATCTCATATAAATAGGTCCTATATCATGAATGTGAGGAATATTACCTCTCTAGGGAAATTGTCATATTTAAGAGGAATATCATCTCTATAGGCCCAAAAATCATAACCAAAAAGGATATAGCACCTCTATAGGCACAACAATTATATCTAAGAGCAAATAGCATCTCTAGAAGTCAATCATCAAGTCTAAGAGAAGATGTCATCTCTATAGACCGCAAAATATATCTAAGGGGAATATCATCTCTAAATGACCAATATCATTTTTAGAAGGAGTATCACATCCATAACTCAAAACCCACAATCTGGGGATCATCAATACAAGCTACCAAGTCACGAAGTAACCTTATACAAAGGTTTACTAGCCCCATCTATGTCTAACATCCGCAACTAAACCCAAAAGGCTAACACGGGTCTAGGACTAAGTGAGTCGAGCGACTCCACTTCTAAACCTTAATTTTCATAATTAGGCACATCGAGCCCCAAACTAGGTTAAGGTTTCTAGATCAACTTATAGATGTCAAATAAGCCACATTCAAGCTTAAGATAGGAGCTTCAACTAAAAACAAGGGTACTCAAGTCTACTCTCCCCAAATTACAGTTACAAGACTACTAACTAGTCCAATAAGGTTAAATCTACAATTTATGCTTCCTAAAGCTAAAACTATATCCCAAACATAGCATTACATCATAAGACACTACAACTAATCTAAACTAGAAAGGAAAGATAATAAGGTTAAAAGGGATATAAACATGCCATCTTACGGGTCTAAAACTCTTATCTAATCCCCAAAGCATTAACAATCAAGTATAAGTTACGCTATCCATAATTAAGCCCAACATCCAAATTCACATGCAATACGTATCACACAACATCTATAAAGATAAATAGATAGAGGCCTACCTAAAAGCCAAACCGCAAAACCTCACACCATGCACCATATGCTCATCTTCACTTCATAATCTCCAAAGTACCATCACACTAACAAAACCATGATCTAATTATCAATACGAGTCTAACGATATCCATATTGCACTATTATGCTTCGGGTCTAAAAATGACACCAAACCCCCCAAGTGGGTTCCACATATGAAACATGAGTTTCTGAGACCAACCCACTCTTCAAATACTATTAGAGAGTTATATCCCTCCAAAAATTAGAGTAAATCACCCCTAGTTTGGGGCCAAAATTGAAGCCTCAATCCATTTGGAGTTTTGGGCCAAGAAATCAAGAATTCAACACTAAAATTAAAGGATTCATACCTTAGATTCGATGTTAATAACAATTAAGCAAGAAATTCAAGCTCCCAATCAACTCCCAAGACTCCCTCTAAGGCATACACTCTCTATTAGGGTTTTTGGACTCAAGATAATGGGGAAAATAGACAATTCTTAGCCAAAATTGGCCTTTTAAAGACCCTTCCCAGGCTCTCAGGAGGTGCAATTGTGAACCCATGCATGCCGTGATTGTGGTCATCGTGATCACACCAAGTCCCTCTACGATCACAGTATTCAACAACATTTGACAAAGACTGATATTTGATTTCAAATTTTGGCCAAGGCCTCAAGATGCATTCAGAATCCAATTTTCACAAATGAGATATGTAACCAGACTAGATTCGATGTTCTGAACATGTTGGAAGAGTTGGATTTTCAATATAAGGTCATTTTACTGATGTTTTTTCCCTATGGCCATTTGGAACCAGGAAAGACTTCTAAATAGAGAATTGATTCTAAAAACTAAATGAACTACTCGGTGACTGAGTCGTCGGTCCAAGCGAGTCATAAATAACTTGGGGTAGCTATAGAGAAGATCAAATAGTGGAAATAAGCATAAATATAGAAAAAGATCTGAAGGGTCATTAAAGTAGAGATCCTTCAGAATAATCAAAAGTAGCAACCCTCCATCGGGTCTGAACTCCTGGGTTAGGACGAGCTCCATCCATATTATCCTCAATTGGACATAAGAGTTTTTGCGAGCATCAGATCTTCTGGGAGGCATGAACTGAAAATCGAACATACAAAAATTAGAGGATATTCAAGAACTTAGACTATACAGCTTGAAATAGAGCAATATAAAAGGGAAACATTCCTAAATGCCTTATAGACTCTCCCTTATAAGTGTGGTGAGCTACACACCCATAAATGAAACTCTACTTAACATGGATTTCTTGGACACCCAATGATGCCAAACCTAGGCTCTGATGCCATCTCTATCATGATGTGAACCAGGGCCTGATCGTGATGGGTATTTCAAGTCCCATGTGGATCAAAGATCAGTCCCTACACCAAGCCAAACCAAACACAATATCCCTAAAGTCAAATGAATTCTTAACATATAACAAGATAAGCTCAAAGAATAAAGGGTATATCTATAACTGATAACCACCGGTCGACCAAAAAAATTAACCAATATCGCCCAAATCCATAATAATCCAAACAAAGCCTTCTAAACAAGTAACCAAAACCAGTCTTGGTCGGGACATGTCCCTAACTCTGACAGGTGACAATGAGAATGAAAATGATAATGTTAATGATAAGGAAAATACAATCAACTCAAAACTAAGAATGAAAGCTAGTGAAATGCTTAAGACTTTTGGGGAATGAAAGCTCATCACTTTACCACAACACAATAAACCAAGATAATTTACCTAAATCTGCATAGGAAAAGTACACTTGCCTTTAGACCTATATCACATGGGGCTATAATATCTGAAGATGATTAGTGGGGTGAACACTAGCATGATACTTGGGGTTAAGGATAACATAAAGCCATGATCAATAGGTCAAAGTCATTTAAAACTAATGCATATAATCAAATGCAGACATACATATATATATATATATCACATACTGGGATAGGGAATAAAGCTTAGCATGCGCTTAAAAACTTTAGCCTGGTTTGTGTAGCTCAATCGTCATAACATATAAAGACTTTCATGGGCTATATGGGCCAAGTTCTCACCCATCTGGTAGGGCCCTAGTGAGTATGGCCGCACCATCAAGAGGGTACATATGCACTATAGGGGATTTGAACCTCCCTATATATTAAGGTGATATGAGGATCAAATCATGTAATAAGATGTGGGGGACTCAAACCTCCCAGTCATATGATAATAATATTAAGGTGGACTCAAACCTCTCAGTTATACAAACCCCACGTCGGCAATTGCGGTTTCCAGTGATGGTCCCTCAGGACCTTCACTTTCACGACTCAACTACACAATGCTCATTAAAGACAATTTAAACAAGTATCATACATTCCCACTTATTTACCCATATTTCACATTAAGGCATACATTGTTGCATCGTCATACAAACTAAACTTGCAAGGTAACATCAACATGTCAAAATAATTATCACTACTTGTGGGAATTCACAACCCTATTTTTAGTTAAATTATGCATTTGCTTATGGAATCACACAACTACATAAGGTTTAATTCAAAACCATTATGCAATAGTTCAAGAATAGTTCAATTTTCATTCTTCTTATAACTGAAAACCAATTTCACAATAGGGGGTTTGTAATGACTCGGGATTACCCCTTAGTCATCAAACAATGCTTACGACCACGAAGGACCACAAGCTAACCATAAATGATATTTGCTATGAGCACTAAATAATAATACTAAATTTAATGCAAAAAATAAGCTGAAATACCCTAAGGTTCAAAATATCTAAAATACTAATAAAATATAATGTCTATAAAACTGAATACTATATAAAAATCTAGTTTGAAAAGCCTCTAGCTGAATTCTTCTAAAAGTGGAGTCGATGGGACAAGCCCCCAACTAACTTCGACTACTCAGCTACTGCTAAATTGAAATACTAAAATAAAAAGCATATCCTCGATAGATGAGGACTTACAGCTAAATATACTACTACTGGATGAATCTGGATAAGCGCGGTCCGGAACCTGAGCGTCCAAACCTATGATATAAAATATCATAGCGTAAAAAATGAGTATGCGATCAATACATAGAAATGTACTAGTATGCTAAATGAGCTAAAACTGAATGCATGGGTTCATATGCATGAACAGTAACTAACTGAATGATATGCAAGAGCTGAATTAGCATACATAGAGGATCTATAACTATTGAACATACTGTGCATACTGTAACTGAGTATACTGGAACTGAATCTGATAACTAATACTACTGAAATTACTGAGTACGTAATACTATGGAAATATATAGATATATACTATATCTGAACATTTCTAAAACTAAGTACTGAGTTTTGATAACTGTATAACTAATATCTGAAGTTACTGATAAATGATTTGCTGATACTGATTGACTGTGTTTGATAGTCTTACACTTGTAGAACTAAACTGAGTTCTAAATTGAAGACTGAAACTAAAATTATGGGAGGTATTCATCTGACCGACATGCCCTAAATAAGATAAGATAACTGAGTTAGGGTCCAATCTGTAATCCTAATTAAAAGGGTGTCAGTACTGTGCCATGGGTAAAGACAACTGCTGTGGAGTCAGTCCTAACTAGCGAGTGACCTCTGATATCAGTCCTAAACTAGTGAGTAATCCCTGAGTATGTCAGTCCTATCTAATGGGTGACATATCATAACATACGCTGGCTACGTAGTTCTGGAACTTAGGGCCCATGCTTAGGCTCGCTCGGTGCTGAATCCTACTCCCAACTGAAAGATATTGATCTGATCATACTGAATTAGACTGGACTGATACTGAATTTTACTAAGTTTCTCCTAAGTTTTGTAACTGACTGAGTTCTACTGAGTTCTGTAACTGACTAAGAGTACTACTGATTGTGACATAACTGATACTATCCTGTCACTGACACTGAATCTAGGTAAAAAGGTAAATTATCAGGTATTAAATACCTCAGGACTCGATAGCATAAAAAGTAAATCAAGGCATCATCTTGAATAACATAACAATGTTCACTTGGTCATAATTCATTCATAGAGACAATTCATCAAACACTTGTAATGCATTAACTTATACATGGATCAGGAATACATGTTAGCATGCTATAATGGCATTATTTTATTCTCATAGACAATTTATCAAACACATAAGAAGCATACTTGGTTTATTAAATCATAAACACTTAGGGTTAATAATGTTCCAACAATAAACCTGCAAATTGAAGGGTTTATCATGAATATCATATAATTCAACACATACTAGAATCAATCCTAGGAACTTATAATCTAAATCATGGATTAAAACTCAAAAAACATCATGAACATGAATTCAATCTTATTCAAATATGAAAATCATAAATCATAAATCTTGTATTTTGAAAAAGGATTCTTGGGCTCCATGGAAGGTAAGGATCCATGGATAAACATCTAACATGCCTTAAAGCTTTAATGTTGAAAGAGAATTAATGTTTCTTGAATGTTATAGGATTGGGAAACACAAATCTTTATGTTTTCTTGATGGTTCTTGAACTTAAAGAACTTGAATTTCTTAGTTTCTTGAAGAAGGGTTTGAATCTTGTTCTTGGGGAAAGATTTTGAAAGAAACCCTAATTTTGATGTTAAGGATGAATGAGGAGTTATGTGATTTCATTTAATGTAATTAGGTGTTAAAAGGGTGGAAAAGGACCCCCAAATCCCCTTAAAAATGGCTTTAAATCGCTAAATGGAGGTGCGAGATGGTTTGGGCGACGAACCGTCACCCTGGGGACTGACCGTCCCTCAAACTATTGCTTTATGGCCAGAAAATGGGTTTACTGCCTCAGTTGTGATGGTTTGGGCGAGGGTCCATTACTGGTAAACCGTCGCTGGCGCGACGGTCCGTCGGCCTTCCCGTTGCACTTTGGTAGTTCGAACAACTCACTTTAAAACGGCCATAACTGTTTACTCCGATATCGAATTTTGGCAAAATTGGTATCGTTTAAAAGATAATTAAATTATATATGTTGGTGGGTCATGAGATAAAAAATTCTTACTAGATTGGATGATATTCTTGTTTGAAGTTGACCATAATAACATCCCTCTCAAGAATCCAATCGGTAAGGGGTGTTTTGATTCGTCTAATAGCTAGGAAGTATTTGAGGCCTTAATATACATCAAACGTGATCATATAACTTCCAAATAACTATAATTTATTTCTCATGATCTTGAATCATGGTTCTAATAATGGTTTGGATTCTCGGGGTATTACAATATCCCCCTTTTTGGAACATTCATCCGCGAATGAGGCTGGTTAAACTGAGAGTACTGAAGAATCTGAGATCGTATACTGAACATGCATGAATGAGAACATGAAAACATAAATGAGTTTGTAACATGATGCATGAACTAAATATCATAAACTAAACTAATTTTCTTGAATACATGAAATGATATGAGAATGATTTTATGCCCGAGATTTGAATGACAGAGTCAACTTATGAGTATCCATTATTTCAAGCTGGATCTTGTTACGTGAAGAGAAAATGGAAGGTTTAGAAAATGATATCTCGGGGGTTATAGTACATCTCCCCCTTGGTACACTATGTCCCTCGAGAATGCTGACTTGACTGAGATACTAAGGAAAACCATGAGATAATGCATGGGGCACTTACGAACTGAATCGTGACTGAATATCTGGGATCTTAAAATGGGGTATGATAAATAAACTGGGCAAAAACCGCAACTATAGGATGTTCCATTTCGGGATAGGACGATTAGATGGAAGGATGGGAAACCATCCATATTTGTCCGCCCGACTTTTAACTGAATTGCTGGTTTTATGAACTAAGTCATACTGAAAACATATACTTAACTGGAGTATTCCTTCAAAATTCCATATAGGAAGTTCTAATGGCCTTAGGGAGCAAGGGATCTTGGTATGAGCTGAGTAAAACGTCTGAATAAGAAATGGCAACATGGCTAAAATCCTACAACATTAGGCGAGGCCTACGACACATCATCTTAACATGGAGTGGCAGAGCCTTATGCACTGTAACTACAATTTTTCTTCAAGCTTAGACATATTCCTCAAATACTCTCTCAACAATTCACCCTACCCCAGTACGACACTTTGCTTGTGACCACTAAAAATATTTATATAGGCACTGAGCATGAATGGTTAACATACTAACTTATCTGATTAACTTGAATGGCTGATAGTTGAATACTGGGCATGTAAGACTGAACTATACTTAGTCTAAATAACTAGACTGAAACTGTAGAGTACTATAAATATGAGGAAGGGACTGACTGAGTAACATGAGATAACTAAGCATGAATTCATGAGAACGGTATTATTTAAGAATTTAAGGCCAAACGTATAACATGATTCTAAAATAGTCTATAAATTGAGGTACTAATCTAATTACTGGGCTAAGACTGTTACTGAGACTATAACTAAGATAATAACTGAGACTGTACTATAACTGAATACTGAGTGAACTAAAACTCCTTATACTAAAAACTGTAAGCATGCATGGTTTTTGATAAGGTGCACAAATATGAGCTATGATCATAGAGCTGACATGTAAGGCATGAGTACTGACATTACTACTAAAATTTGAAAGCCTAACTTGGTTACTTGTTCTACCATCTCCCCTTACCTTAAATCAATTATTTTAAATCTGCAGATCACTTAATAAACTCCAAACTAAAGTGTCACCACTTTACTTCTAGAGTCTGAGATACAATAATACTCATAAACACTGAACTCATCCTAAAGGACTACTCTTGATAGTGTAAGGTCCACTGCTAGTACTTTCTCTTGATACACAATTCTTAGATTTCTATAGCCCCAACAATTATCATATAGCAACATCAACACCGAAAAATCTTAGAATTCTCCCTCTTCTTTCTACTAGCTCAATCTTCAAAGATTAAAACTTAGATTCTAAAACATAACATGGATATCCGGAAATCTATAATAACCATACTACTTTTATCATAGCCTATAAATATCATATCCACAAAATATATTTCAAATAAACAAACTTATGTTCTTGCATACACTACTTTAAGCCTACTAATTCACCTTTCATACAACTAGCCCCATGAAATATAATCTACTCAAATTCAGATAATACTATCCCCATTTTACTGTTGCTAAACCTCTGGGTCTTTGCTTTTAGCTCTGGGTCATATGCTATCATAGGATTCTAAGGAGGGATATAAAAGAACACCAGAGTTTGGCTAAATACATGATTTTTCAGTAATCATAAATAAAATCCTTCTTATTTATAAGGGAGATGATGGGATAATTTAAAGCCTACATAAAATCCCATAACTGTTTGTAAGGAACTGCCTGAGAAATCTCTATCTGTAAGGATTGATCGATCTTGATTATTTCTATTACCTTGAAAATAAGGCAGGGCTGGCAAGAATAGAGCAACATGAGAATTTGTATAAATTTCTCAGAGGACCTTTCTATAGCACGATCTGAGACATGAAAGATGGAAAACTTTTCCTAAAACATCTCATAGCCTCCTGTCCATAAGTATGGTGCGCTACACACCCATGCACATGACTCTACTTGATATGACTTTCAGACTCCCTAGGACTCTATTAAACCTTAGGCAATGATACCAAGTTTGTAACGACCCGGGACTATCCACTTGTTATCACACGGTGCTTACGATCTCAAAGGACTACAAGCTTACCTATGAATGATATCTACTGTGAGTACTGAATAAAAATACTAAAATTAATGCAAAAAATAGGCTGAAATGCACTAATGTTCAAAACATCTAAAATATTGATAAAATATAACATCCGTAAAACTGAATATGTCTGAAAAGTCTCTAACTGAATTTATCTAAAAGTGGAGTTGATGGGACAAACCCCCAACTAACTCTGACTACTGAGGTACTGCTAAACTAAAATACTAAAATAAAAAGCACATCCTTGATAGATGAGGACTCACAGCTAAATCTACTACTGTTGGCTGAATCTGGCTAAGCGCGGTTAGGAACCTGCGCGTCTGAACCTATAATATGAAACATCATAGCACAAGAAACAGGTATGCGATCAGTACGTGGGAATGTACTGGTATGCTAAATAAGTTAAGGTTGAATGCATGGGTTCATATGCATAAACAATAACTAAATAAATGATATGCTGGAGCTGAATTAGCATACATGGAGGATTTGTAACTACTGAACATACTATGCATATTGTAACTGAGTATACTGGAACTGAATCTGATAACTGATACTATTAAAATCACTGAGTATGCATTATTGTGGACATACATAGATATATATTATATTTGAACTTTTCTGAAATTAAGTACTAAGTTCTGATAACTATATAACTGATATCTAAAGTAACTGATAACTGATTTACTGATACTGATTGACTGTGTCTGATAGTCCTGAACCTGTAGAACTAAACTGAGTTCTAAACTAAAGACTAATATAGAAACTATGAGAGGTAATCATCTAACCGACATGCACAAAATAAGATAAGATAATTGAGTTGGGGTCGAATCTGTAACCCCAATTGGAATGGTGTTAGTATCGTACCATGTATAAAGACAACTGCTGTAGAGTCAGTCCTAACTAGAGGGTGACCCCTGATATCAGTCCTAAACTAACGGGTAATCCCTGAGTATATTAGTCCTATCTAACGGGTAACATCTCATAACCTATGCTAGCTACGTAGTTCTGGAACTTAGGGATTACTTCTAGGGACCCAATCCTAACTAACGAGAGAGACCCCATCACTAGGCTCGCTTGGTGCTGAATCCTACTCCCAACTGAAAGACATTGATTTGATTATACTGAACTAGTCTGGACCGATACAGAGTTTTACTGAGTTTTTCCAAAGTTTTATAATTGACTGAGTTCTACTAATTTCTATAACTGACTGAAAGTACTACTGATCATGACATGATTGATACTATCCTGTCACTGACACTGGCTCTAGGTAAATAGCTAAATTATCGGGTATTAAATACCCCCAGGACTCGATAGCATGAAAACTAAAGCAACGAATCATCTTGAATAACATAACAATGTTCACTTGTCATAATTCATTCATAGAGACATTTCATCAAACACATAAGAAGCATACTTGGTTCATTAAATCATAAACACTTAGGATTAACATGGTTTCAATAATCAACTTGCAAATTGAAGGGTTTATCATGAATATCATGTAATTAAAGACATACTAGAATCAATCCTTGGAACTTATAATCTAAATCATGGATTAAAACTCAAATAACACCATGAACATGAATTCAATCTAATTCAAACATGGAAATCATAAATCATAAATCTTGTATTTTGAAAAAGGATTCTTGGGATTCATGGAAGGTAAGGATCCATGGATGGACATCTAACATAAATTAAAGATTTAATCTTGAAAGATAATTAACGTTTCTTGAACGTTCTTGGATTGAGAAACACAAATTTTGATGTTTTCTTGATGGTTCTTGAACTTGAAGAACTTGGATTTCTCAGTTTCTTGAAGAAGGGATTAAATCTTGTTCTTGGGGAAGATCTTGAAAGAAACCCTAATTTTGATGTTAAGGATGAATGAAGATCTATGTGCTTTGATTTGATGTGATTAGGTGTTAAAAAGGCTGGAAAAAGAACCAAAAATACCTTTAAAAATGGCTCTAAATCGCTAAACGGAGGTGCGGGATAGTTAGGGCGACGAACCGTCCCCCTGGGGACTGACCGTTCCTCAAACCGTCACTTTATGGCTAGAAAATGGGCTTAGTACCTCATTTGTGATGGTTTGGGTGAAGTTTCATCGATGGAGCGATGGTCCATCGGTCTTCTCATCGCACTTTGGCAGTTCGGACAACTCGCTATTAAACGACCATAACTTTTTACTCCGATATTGGATTTTGAAAAAATTGGTATCGTTGGAAAGCTAATTCAATTATATATATGTTTTTGTGTTATAAGATCAAAAATTCATACTATATTGAAAGATATTCTTGTTTGAATTTTACTATAATAACATCCTTCTCAAGAATCTCATCGGTAAGGGATGTTTTGATTCATCTAATAGCTTGGACGTATTTGATGCCTTAATATACATCAAACGTGATCATAAAACTACCAAATAACTATAATTTATTTCTCATGAGCTTGAAGCATGGTTCTAATATTGGTTTGGATTCTCGGGGTATTATAATATCTCTCCCTTGGGAACATTCATCCTTGAATGAGGCTGGTTAAGCTGAGAGTACTGAAGAATCTGAGATCGTATACTGAGCATGCATAAATAAGTAGTAGAAAACATAACTGAGTTTGTAACATAATACATGAACTGAATATCATAAACTAAATTGATTTTCTTGAATACATGCAATGATATGAGAATGGTTTTAAGGCTGAGATTTGAATGAGAGAGTTAACTTATGAGTATCCATTATTTCATGATGGATCTTGTTATGTCAAACTCGATCATAAAACTACCAAATAAATATAACTTATTTCTCATGAGCTTGAAACATGGTTCTAATATTAGTTTAAATTCTTGGGGTATTACAGGGTTAGGGTCATAACCACTTCAAAAGTCACAAGTTTGGGGAAAATCACAATTCCCTAGTTTATTCACCATACCCTTGCACCCACAGTTCAAAAACCATAATTAAAAATTGAGAACTCATATTTAAACCATAAGGTAACATTTTTCAATCAATAAGCATTCAAAATCCTCATCCCTTGTTTTAAAACCAGCACAAATATCTCTAGAACAATACTTTAAGATGTATTATTATTACAAATTAACAATGAGGGAAGAGTAACATGTCTGAAATAATAAGTTTCACAGAAGGAATTAAACCCTTGATCCCTTGGATGTCCTACTTCTTGAAAACCCTAAGTATGGATACTTGAGAGAATTTGAGAGAGCCTTTGATGTTTTTGAGTACGTTAAGGATGAAATATAACCCCTTTAAGTGCTTTATGAATGTAGTGTTTTAATTGGTTGAGAATGGAATTGTCCAAATTGCTTGTCAGTGACTATGGGTCACTATATGACTCGTATAGTTTCATTATAACTTATCACAAAGAGTCATATTCAATACAGAACTACCAACGCCCATACTGGTCTGGATACGATTCATACGACCGACTCGTAACCACACCTAATGACTTGTAACCACTTCTCGTACTCAAGACAACAACAAATTTGGGATGAAATTCCACACACCCTATGATTGGGACTTAATGACTCATCATGAGTCCTTATAACTCATGGCATAAAGTTGTAATGAAGACAGTGTCTTAGGCCAAACTTACTAGACACCTTACGATTTGGTCCTTATGACCCGTAAGTAGTCTTGATGACTAGTTGAGAGCCACTTCTACTCAGAGTAGAATACTTAACCACTTGTTCTAATTAAGTTATGATCGAGTCCCTATGACCTATCAAGAATCCCTATGACTCATTAGGAGAGTCGTAGTCAGGACAGTGAGGATAAAATTTCTAAATTTTCAAGGAAAAAATCCAGGGCATTACAGGAAGTCGAAATGAAGAAATTAATTATAGCTAAATTTGTTTTAAATTTAAGATGATACATAGTAAAACTATAGCTTCCCAAGTTCACGAGTTGCAAGTCATAATCCTTGATCTCCTTGCTGAAGGTATATACTAAGATAATAACTTTATTGAACACATTATGTTTGTTCTTGATACTCAACTAACCTTCGATGTATGTTTGTCCATGAATTTTATCTTTCAAGTGGCTTCAATATTAGAGAAGCTACCACTTTTGTGGAAAGACTTCAAAAACTACTTAAAGCATAAGCATAAGGAGATGTCTATTGAAGATCTAATAGTAAGGTTAAATATTGAAGAGGACAATAAGGAAGGAAAAAATAGGTCTCGTCGGCATTCTGCAATAAATGGAGCAAATATTATGAAAGATAAACCCACTAAATCAAAAAAGAGAAAGAAAGCATCAGGACAACAAGGCAATCCTCCTAAGAAGAAATTCTAAGGAAGCTACTTTAACTGTGGCAAAGTTGGCTACAAGTCTGTAGATTGTTGGGATTTGAAGAAGGGCAAGAAAAAGAATCAAGCAAACATGGCTTAATTAAGATTATGCGAATGATCTGTGTGCTATACTTTTGGAGTGCAATCTAGTTAGAAATTCTAGAGATTGGTGGATAGATTTAAGTGTCACCTACCACGTATATTCCAATAAAAAACTATTTTCATCATATACTCCAGTTCAAGTTGATGAGAAGATATTCAGGGCGAACTTTGCTACGATAAAGGTTGAAGGAACAAACAAGATTTGCTTGAAGATTACATCAGCCAAGGTGGTGACACTAAACAATATCCTTCATATTTTGGAGTTGTGAAATAACTTAATTTCTACTTCACTTCTGACTAAGAATGAATTCAAATGTGTATTTGTTTCTAACAAAGTTGTAATAAGCAAGGGTGAAGTATATGTAGGTAAAAATTACCTCACTAAGGGCCTTTTTAAGATCAATATAAGGAATATTGATATGAATAAAAGTTTTGGTTCTTCTTACTCAATTGAGTGAAAAGAATTGTGGCATGAATGTTTCGGACATACCAAATATAAAACCTTGCAAAATCTGATTAGTTTAGAAGTTTTGCGTAACTTTGGGTGCAATAAATTAAAGTGTCAAACATGTGTTGAATCTAAATATGCTAAGCATCCATGTAAGTCTACTAAAAGGAATTTCAATCTCTTAGACTTAATTTACACAGATATTTGTGATATGAAGTCAACACCATCTCCTGGTGGGAAAAAGTATTTCATAACTTTTATTAACGATTGCACTAGGTATTGTTATGTTTATTTTCTAAATGGTAAGGATGAAGAATTAGACACATTTAGGTAATATAAAATTGATGTTGAAAATTATTTAGATAAAAATATTAAAATGATAAGGCGTGATAGGGGTGCAGAGTATGAATCTCCTTTTGAAGAGATATGTTTAAAAATGGAATTGTCTATCCAGATACTGCCCCGTATTCACCTAAATAAAATAAGATGGTGTAAAAAAATTGAATGTTGAAGAAAATGATGAATGCATTATTCATAAGTTCTGGTTTACAACAAAATTGATGGGGGGAATCTATCCTTACAGCTAACTGATGACTTAATAGAGTGCCCCATAACAAGACACAATCTATTCCATATGAAAAATGGAAATAAGGAAAATCCAACTTGAAATATTTTAAAGTGTGGGGGTGTCTAGACATAGTCCAAGTTCCTACACCTAAAAGGTTAAAAATAGGACCAAAGACTGTGGATTGTGTTTATCGAATATGCTACAAATAGTAAAGGATGTTGATTTTTGTTTTATAAATATGAACATTTGGATATTTATGATAGTACAACAATTGAATCAGATAATATTGAGTTCTTAGAACACATTATTTGTATAAAACTGGACATGAGCTATCTAGTGGTGGGTCTAAATGATCTCTGGATGAACTAATGGATAATGTACTTAATGATGAGAACCCAAGGTGTAGTACACATCAAAGAACGTCTAATTCTTACAAAGAAGATTTTGCAAAATTTTATCTTGAAAATGAGCCTCAAATATTTAAAGAAGTGATGTCGTCTTTAGACTCATCCATTTGGAAAGAGGCAGTCAGTAGTGAGATTGATTCAATCATGAGCAACCATACTTGAAAGTTGGTTTATATTCCTTCAAAAAATAAACCTTTATGTTCTAAAATAGATCTTCAAAATAAAAATGAAGGCTGATGGTACTATTGACAAATACATGGCAAGACTTCTTGTGAAAGGCTTTAAAAAAAGAAAACCTTGATTATTTTGACACATAATTTCTAGTAACAAGGATAACATCTATTCAAATATTTGTTCATAAATGGTGGTATATGGTCTTGAAATCTATCAAATGAATGTGACCACAACTTTCTTAAATGGAGAATTAGAGGAAGAAATTTACATGGAACAACCCGAGGGTTTTGTAGTTTCTAGTAAAGAAAGAAAACTGTGCAAATTTGTAAAGTCACTTTATGGACTAAAACAAGCACCCAAATAGTGGCATGCAAAGTTTGACCAAACCATGTTTGAAAATGGAATCAAGATAAATAAATGTTATAAATGTGTTTACCTTAAAGACACTCCAAATCGTAAAGTCATTGTTTATTTGTATGTGGATGGCATATTGATCATCAGTAGAGATACTTCTAAAATAAATGCTACAAAATAAATGTTTGAGAGCAAGCTTGATATGAATGACCTTGGAGTTGTTGATGTGATTTTATGGATAAGAATTCACAGAACTCCACAAGGGTTGGTATTGTCATAGTCTCATTACATTGAAAAAGTACTTGACAAATTCAAGTATTTGGATTTCAGTATTTCTATGAATTCATTAAATATGAACTTTAAACTTCAAAAAATTGAAAGTGAAAGTGACTCACAATTGGACTATGATAGTCTTGGAAAGTTTGATGTATATAATGAATTATACATGACAAAATATAGCATGCATGATTAGTAAATTGAGTTGGTACATAAGTAATCTCAATTAAACTCATTGGACGCACTATTAGTAAAAATGACTCCAATCATCATCATCATCATCAATCTACTCTGTCCAGTACTAAATAATAAATGTACAAACTTGAACCATGGTTAAAAGAGAGTAAGTCTAAAATCTATTGCCTAGGGTAAATTTCGAGACTCAATCATCTTAAAAGTGTAAAAAGGGTCGAAATCTCTCGATCGAAGTAAATAGTAGTGGTGAAATTGGACCAAAATCTATCTCAGTCAAATCTTTAAAATATTATTTTTACTTCAAATGCTCTTAAATAATTCATAAAGTGGTATGATAATCATTATGAAAAAATCCGTTAAAAGCAAAAAGTGTGAATATACCCCTTATTAGGAAAATAGTAGTAAAACCAAGATTTAGTTGGAATTATACCATTAAGTGAGCATGAATGTACCAAATCTATGCAACCTCATCACTAGCATACAAACCATATATTTATAATCACCTAAACGTCCATAGACTACAGCTACGCCCTTTAGAAGGATAGATCTCTAACCTAGAATCCAACTAATATCGCCATCACGACCTTGAGTACATAATATATATCCACCATAAGCACAATACCATAGTTTAAGAAATCACAAAAATCTATTGAGTCAAGTAGTGAACCTTATACTAATGGATTATTAGCCTCATTTATATCTAACATGTTCATAACTTAGAGTTAAAGGATCCTAATATTTCAATTTAAGGGTCGATTCACCCTTATATATCCAAACTTCTAAATAAGCTAAGTTATGGTGTTGTACCCATAATCGTAACCTAAAATCTCTAACTAACACGTAACATATATAATACACTATCTCATGAAGAAGAGTATACATAAGCTTACCTAGATGTCAAAGAAAGCTCGATGAAATTTGCCAAATTATCGACTTCCCCTCCAGAGAAGTTGCCGCATGATATCACACTATCAAAATGATAATGTACTCATCAATACGAGAAAAATGGTACCTATATTGAATTTCTATGCTTCGGGCCTAAAATTACATAAAAATATCATATGGGGCCCACTTGAAAAATCACACTTTCAAAACTGTTAGCACACCTCATCTATGCTCAAGGAACATTTACCCTTGAGAAAGGATAAAGTTCAAGCTCAAATAAGGCTAAAATCAACTCAACATAAGCTAGGAATTTTGAGAAACAATCGAGAAATTAACCACAAAATTAATGAAAACATACCAAGAATTCAAGGAAAAAATGTGTAATCTAAGCTTACAAACACTCCAAAATTACCAATTAATATTTCTCCTAAGTTTCTACACTCTCTAGGGTTTTTAACTCTTGAACTGGTTTGGAAATTGGGAAAATTTCAGGCAAAGAGGTATTTAATACCACGCAGGTGCTGCTTAAGCAAACACAGGGACACTTAAGTGGTCACAACTTTTACAGCCAAGTATTGCTTTACAGTACTTGTCCGTGCCTGCATATGTCATGCAAGTGAAACTTAAGCAAATTGGTCCTAACTTATGCGACCCACCAACTGGCATCCTGGTGGCTTAAGTGACCGGCTGGATGCATTCACAGACTCCTCTTAAAAGACCTAAGTCGCACTTAAATGGATGCACCAGTTGGGGAATTGGAAAATTCCAAGTCTCCACCGACCCTTCAGAATTCATCCAAAATCCCGTGAAAGTAAAAAAACTATGTGAACCTATCAAATTGATACTTTAGACTCAATGGTGCGGTCAAAATTTCCATTCGAGACCATTTTGATGAAAAATGGGTCCCACACCCAAGTGCTATTTTCATAATTTCTGGACAATATACTGAAATGCATCTGTAAGTCTTAGAACCCAAACCAAAGGTCCTCCTAGCCTAAAATTAATCTTCTGTAGCTAATAGAACTATTAGAATTCTCAATCGAGGTCATCTATCAAACACCCTAGTTTCTGTACCTTATAGAATTTCAAGAATTCTGATCTCTGGACCCAATACGACTTTTAGATACAAGCCTTATGATAGGGTACGAATGGTTTGGTCCAGTCGTATGCTAACCAGTGTTGGTTGGTGGGATGGATTTTTTATTGGAAAGGATATGACTTAGGGGTATAAGTCGTACTGGTGGTTACGGGTCATTTGGTTCCTTAACTTAATCTTAGACTTTGTTACTTCGGTTGGATCTGAGTATGAGTGGATCACCATGAGTCGTAAGCCAGGGTACAAATCATCCTAGAGACTCATATGCTAAATAATATTCGATTCCCTAAGTATTTTATTCTTCAAAGGTTACGGGTCATGGATATGGATCGTATGCTATGGTTATGACTTGTTTGGATGAGTCGTATACTAGACAGTGTTTGATCCCAGGGTTGAGGCTTGGATACGAGTGGTGGATAACAATTGTATTAGGAGGGTACGACTTGCGAGGGCCAATCATATCCTATTTATGGGATTTTATGCAACTTAAGTGGGGGTATTCTAGATATTTTCCTACTTATTATTGTAAATACCCATGACTTATAACCTACCAAGAAGGATATCTACCCTATTATTCTATTCTTTAACACTTAGAAACTTTTCCTATACACTATGTAATTCTTTTAAGAGCTATTGCACAAGATGAGCTAGGGTTTTAACTAAGGGCTCTATTTGGGGCTTGTCTTGGTAATTTCCTTTCATTATCCTCTTGTTTTAAGGCATATTTCTCTTCCCTCATTGTTAATTTAATTAGAGGCATGGTTTATATGAAGTTTTTCATGGATTTACTATTGTATAACTTTGGCTTTCAAATATGATTTGGGATTTTGATGTTAATTGCTTGGTTAAGGTTTTCCATGATTTTAATTATGGTTTTATATGCATTAATGGTGATTTTAGATAATTGGATTGAATGGTAATGGTTTATTGGTAATTGGAATTGATTTTGGTTATATTATGCCCCCAATGTGTTTGACAAAATGCTTATAAAGATATGTTCATTGCATTAACTCTTTTTAATGGAACTCTTGCATGTTTCAAACTTAGTAAAAGAATTATGCATGGTTTAAATATTTTACAATGGCTAAAGGATAATTGGCTATTCTTGTGGGGAACATGGAAGTATTTCAGTGGTTTAATATGATAAATAGAAGGGCACTTGAAAGTCCCCTTAAACCTATAAATGGTTGGCTATGGATGATACTTGCAAGTAAAGGTTGGTATGATGATACCAATATCAATGGCTTTGGTAAATAAATGGATAATGGTTTGGTTATTTAGAAACTGGTTTTAATTGGGCAATAGTGGCAGGATATGTAGCAAAATCATGGAAGGTGGAGGTCCCGAACGACCAAAACTGGAAACTCATATTCACCGATATGAGGTTGGTCTTGTTGACTGTGTGCATGATGTCACACTATATTTAAGGGATCTACTAGTCATCCCATAGGACACTTCACTGGTCGTGTGGCTATAAACACTTAGTCCCTTTTAGCAGGGGAGCTGAACCTATATAGCCCGTGGGTGGTTTAAGATGGCGAAGCTACTCAGCCTAGGTAAAGGTTTTAAAGGCATCCTAAACTCAGTCCTTTTTTCCTGACATGGTTATATATTATATGCATGGTTGTATCCATCATGGATGGTTTCACTTGATTTTATAAATGGCATTATTTTATCCTTATCCTAAGATTATGCTAGTGATCACTCACTAACCCCATCTACTAGCGGCTGTATACCCATGCTATGCAGGAATTGATCATTCTACTATTCATACATAGTAATTGACTCAGGGATAATATTTGGACCAAAGTGGTGAGCTTTCATCCTTTCGGAAGGCTCTATTTCATGTTATGAATACTTTTAGACATTTCGAATTTATTTTGGATATTGGTTTAGCTAGGTTGGGGGCATGTATCAACAAAATTTCATTACCTTTTGTATAGAGGCTTTGAAGTACTTCTATGGGTTGGTATGGGCGGGATCGATATTGGTGTCGACCATGGCATTAGAATAGGATTGGAGGCTGGCATCATTAGACATAATTTCTCACTGTTCTATTATACTTTATTTTGGGATTAATTATATTATATTTTGGAACGTTTTTCATTATGGCCTAGTTTATGGCCTTATTTGGTGTGGTTTGGTATAGTTGGATTATTGGTATGGGATGGTTGAACTCGGTTGGGTTGGTCACTGGTGTGATCTATTTCTAGGTCTTTGTGTGAGCTATTACACTATTAAGTTTCATGCTCAAAATTCAGCCAACTCAGGGCAGGCGACTGGAGGTTGGGTTGGGTAACAAGGGTGGTCTCTGGTACTAGTCAGAATTGGGATGCCCATTATGATAAGGCCCCTGGGCAGGTTATGTCAAGGTGGTATTAGAGCCTAGGTTCATGGCCAATTGGGAGTCCACAAAGTCTTGTCGAGTAGGGTCTCTTTTAAGGGTGTGTAGCGCGCTATACTCATAAGGAAGAGGCCACAAGACATTTAGGAATGCTCACTTTCTTGGTATTCTATATTCAATCTTGAATTCTCAATCCTGGAATCTTCTCTAATCCTTTTTTATTTATTTTTAGATCATACCTCGTAGATCTGGAACATAAGGAAATTCTTTTATCCTATTTGGGGGTAATGCTGAAGGGCTACATCCTACTTCTGTGGTTCATCTTTGATCTCACAGTCCTATCCCTAATAGTTTTGAAGTTCTTTCGGTTGCTACTAGTCCTCTTTTAGTGATGTGACTAATGTAAAATTTTGTCGTTCTATTCATGCTATTGCTAAATTAGTTGCCGCTCAGGATGAGCGGGATATGTCTGGAACTTTATCTTCTAAGGCCATAAGGATTGGGCAATTTATGAAGATGGGTCCTCCCACTTTTTCTGTAGTGAGGTGGAGGAGGATCCACAAGGTTTTTTTTATAAGATGGAAAAGAAATTTTGGGTGATGCAGGCCACCACTATGTAGGGGGTAAACTTTGCAGCTTATTAGCTTAAAGATGTTACATATAAGTGGTATAAAGAGTGGGATAAGGATAAAGGTAATATGGAAGAGAAAAGATTGTGGGATGCCTTTTCTAATGCCTTCTTAGATTAGTTCATTCCCCAAGAGTTGAGGGAAGCAAAGATGGAGAAGTTTGTAAACCTCAGGTAGGGTAGGATGTTTGTCAAGGAATATGCCTTGAAGTTTCATAAGCTATCACAGTATGCTCCTGATTTAGTGGTTGAAATGCGGGCAAAAATAAGGAAGTTTTCTTCTAGGTTGAATCTGGATTTGATTTTTGACAGCAAGATCACCTTGATGATTAAAGATATGGAAATCTCTAGGTTGACTATTTATATACAGAAGGTAGAGGATGAAAAATGAAAGTAGGTAGAGTTTGGGGATAGAAAGAGTAGGAGGAGTAGGTTTTTTGATCAGGGAGGTGCCTAGTCTCATGGTGGTAGAGATGGTGGAAAATGGCAGAAAAAGAAGTGGGGGAGTTCTGGTTCTACTCTACTGCTAGTTCTCCGTATCAGTCGGGCGACAGACATCATCATAGTGGTGATAATTCTTGGGCACATGGTGCCCAATCTCTGGCGAGCGGAGGACAGATAGTTTCTTTATGTTCTCCTGGTCGGTGCTGTGGTTTCCTTATCAGGGTTATTGCAATGAAGGCAAGGACAAATGCTTTAAGTAGGGCCAAACAGGTTATTGACTCAGGGATTGTTCAATCAATAAGGTTGCTACGAGGGCAAATATAATTCTTGTGACTTTATTTTTGGCTCCTATACCTGGTGGTGTGTCATATACTTTTTTTAATGCTCGTAGTTCTAGTGTTAGTCGGAATAGGTTGTATGCTTTGGCATCTCAACAGGAATTTGAGGCATCACCTGATGTCGTTACTGGTATATTACAATTTTTCTCTTAGGACATGTATTATTTGCTTGATCTGGGGTCTACTCTCTCCTATGCGACTCCTTATGTGGCTATAACTTTTGGTTTCAATCCAAAATTTATTTCAGATAGGTGACTCGGTTATTGCCAAGAGAGTCCATAGGGTGTGTGTACCTGTTGGTGGCTAGCAGACCTTGGTGGATTAGTTTGAGTTGGATATGGTGAATTTTGGTGTTATTCTTGGTATGGAATGGTTCCATTCTTGTTGCTCCTTCTTGGATTATCGAACCCCATAGGATTATCTTTAGGTTCCCTGGTGAGCCAATTATAAAATGGAAGGGCATTTTTTAGCTCCTAGGGGTAGGTTTATTTCTTATGTTAGAGCTCAAAGGTTAATATCCAAAGGTTGTCTTTATCACTTAGTTTTGGTTAAATATTCTAACTCAGAAGGTCCTTCTTTTCAGTTAGTTTTTATGGTTAATGAGTTTGTAGAGTTCTTTCCAAATGTTCTTCCTAGTGTTCCTCCGAATAGGGAAATAAAGTTTGGTATTGATCTAACTTAGGACACTCATCCAATTTCTATTCCTCCGTATAGAATAGCTATAGTTGAGTTAAGGGAACTCAAGGAGAAACTAAGGATCTTTTGGATAAGGGGTTTATTCATCCTAATGTATCTCCTTGGGGTACACCGGTGTTGTTTGTTCACAAGAAGGATGGCTCCCTTCGGATATGCATTGACTACAGACAGTTGAACAAGGTGACGGTCAAGAACAAGTATCCACTTCCAAGGATAGATGATCTGTTTGACCAATTGGAAGGTGCCAAGTTTTTTTCTAAGATAGATCTTCAGTCTGGGTATCATCAGCTAAAGATTAGGGAAGTGGATATCCCTAAGAGGGATTTTCGTACTCGGTATGAACAATTTGAGTTTTTTTTGATGTTATTTGGGTTGACTAATGGTCCGATGATGTTTATTGGTTTGATGAGCAAGGTATTCAGGCAGTATTTGCATCTCTTCATCATTGTGTTTATTGATTTCATTCTGGTTTATTCGAATAGTGAGGTAGATCATGCTAATCACCTGCGCATTGTGTTGCAGACCTTAAAGGAACAATAGTTGCATGCCAAGTTCTCTAAGTGTGAGTTTTGGTTGAACACTATGAATTTCTTGGTTTATATTATTTCTAGTGAAGGGATTATGGTAGATCCATAGAAGGTTTCTATGGTGAAGAGGTGGCCTAGACCCACGACTCCATCTAATATTTGGAGCTTCTTGGGTTTAGCTGGGTATTATAGGTGGTTTGTGGAAAACTTTTCATCTATAGTTGCTCCTTTGACTAAGTTGACTCAGAAAAAGGTCATGTTTTCTTGGTCAGATATTTGTGAAGGAAGTTTCGAGAAGTTGAAGGATAAGTTAACTTCGACACTAATTCTGACTTTGCCGGAAGGCAAGGATGGGTTCGTGGTTTATTGCAATGTATCCCAAGTAGGTCTTAGTTGTGTGTTAATGCAACATAGGAAGGTGATTACCTATTCTTCCAGGCAGTTGAAGGTACATGAGAGGAATTATCCTACTCATGATTTGTAGCTGTTGGCGATTGTGTTTGCTTTAAAAATATGATTACATTATTTGTATAGTGTCTATGTGGATATCTTTTTTTATCATAAGAGTCTATAGTATATGTTTAACTACAAAGAGCTTAATCTCAGGCAGATGAGATGGCTTCATCTTCTCAAAGATTATAATATGAGTCTTTATTACCACCCAGGTAAGGCTAATATGGTTAATGATAACCTTAGCAGGTTATCAAGGGGGATTTTAGCTCATGTAGAGGAGAGAAAGTGAAAATTGGTGAAGGATATTCATCGTTTGGCTAATCTTGGAGTTTGCCTTTTGGACTACAAAAATAATGGTGTGATGGTGCAAGAAGTGGTTTAATCGTCTTTTGGTGTGGAAATTAAGAGAAGAAGTGCTGGATCTTGTCTCGATGAAAATCAAGAGTGTCATCAGGAGACAAAAGGTATCGGTGTTTGAGATCAGTGGTGTTGGTACTTTATGGTATTAAGGGAGGTTGTGTGTTCCTGATGTCGACGGGTTGCGACATAGGATTTTTGCTGGGGCGCATGAATCGCACTATGTTGTTCATCCCGGCTTGACTAAGATGTATCATAATCTCAAGGAGATCTATTGGTGGAATGGCACAAAGAAATATGTGTTAAATTTTTTAGCCAAGTGCATTGTGTGTCAACAGGTTAAGGTTAAGCACATGAGGCTAAGCGGGTTGTATCAAGAAATTGATTTGCCCAAATGAAAGTGGGCATTGATCAATATGGATTTCGTTATTGGTCTTTCTCAATCTCGGAGTCAATATAATTTAATTTGGGTCATCTTGGATAGGATGACTAAGTGTATGCACTTTTTGCCAGTGCGGAATACCTTTTCAGAGGTGGATTATGTGAAGCTGTATCTTTAGGAGATTGTAAAGCTGCATGGGGTACCTATTTCAATTATTTCTAACTGTGGCACATAGTTTACATCTCACTTATGGCGGTATTTTCAGAAAGGGTTGGGGTCTAAGGTTAGTCTGAGTACTACTATTTATCCGCAGATGGATGGGCAAGCAGAGAGAACTATGCAAACATTAGAGGATATGCTTCGGGCCTGTGTTATTGATTATGGTGGCAATTGAGTTGAGCATCTAGCTTTGGTGGAGTTTTCTTACACCAATAGCTATCATTCTAGAATTTGTATGGCCCCTTTTGAGGCATTGTATGGTAAGAGGTGTAGATCTCCTATTGGTTGGTTTGAGCTTGGTGAGATGGAAATGTTTGTTCCGGATTTGGTCTACCAAGCTATGAAGAAGCTGGAGGTGATTCGGGATAGGATTAAGGTTGCCTAAAGTTCCCAAAATTCCTATGCAGATGTTAGGCATAAAGACTTAGAGTTTCAGGTGGGGGATAAGGTTTTCCTCAAGGTATCTCCCATGAAAGGAGTGGTGCAGTTTGACAAGAAAGGGAAGCTCAGTCCCCTGTATGTTGGTCCTTATGAGGTTTGGAAGAGATTTTGTAATGTTGCTTACGAGTTGGAGTTTCCATCTAGTTTGAGCTTGGTTCATCCAGTCTTTCACGTTTCCATGTTAAGAAAGTGTATTGGTGATCCTTCTTTAGTTGTTCCTTTGGAAGGATTGGGTATCTTAGATTCTTTGTCTTATGAAGAAGTCCCAATTAAAATCTTGGATAGACAGGTTTGTCAGTTGCAGACCAAGGATGTGGCTTCGATTAAGGTTCTATGTCTGAACCATAAGGTGGAAGAAGCTACTAGGGAAGCGGAAGAGGACAAGAAGTCCAAGCATCCACATTTATTTTCTTCTCCTGGGATTCATGCGGAAGGTATGTGTCTTTAACACATCTTTATTTTTAGAGTTTGTTAAAGGAAATATTTATATCTTTGCCTCTTTCTTTTTGAACTCTAGCATATGGTTACCCCTACCTTGTAAGTCATTAGGGAATGAATGTTCCTAGTGGGGGAGACTGAAACACCCTACTTTCTGTACCTTCAAAAATTTCCTGGAATTCTGATCTCTAAACCCAATACGGCTCATGGGTACGACTTGTATGATGGGGTATGGACGGTATGGTCCGATCGTATGCTAACCAGTGTTGGTTGGTGGGATAAATTTTTATTAATCGAATTGATACGACTTAGGGGTATGAGTCGTATTGGTGGTTACAAGTTGTTTGGTTCCATAACTTAATCTTAGACTTAGTTACTTAAGTTAGATTTGAGTACGAGTGGCTAAGCATAAGCTTTAAGCCATGGTATGAATCGTACCAGGGACTCGTATGGTAAATAGTGTTCAATTCCCCAGGTATTTTATTCAGCCAGGGATACGAGTCATGGATATGGATCAGATGCTGTGGTTATGACTTGGTTGGATGAGTCATATACTAGACACTGTTTGATCCAAGGGTTAAGGCTTGGATACGAGTGGTGGATACCAATTGTATTGGGAGGGTACGACTCGTGAGGGCCAGTTGTATCTCTGTGACAGAATTTTGTTCAACTTAAGTGGGGGTATTTTGACATTTTCCTACTTATCCTAATAAAACCCCGTGACTTTTAACCTACCTGGAAGGATATTTAACCTATTATTCTATTTATTAACATTTAGAAACTCTTCCTAAACACTCTATAATTCACTTAAGAGCTATTTGGAAAGGGGAGCAAAGGTTTCAACTAAGGTAGCAATTTAGGGCTTGTCTTGGTGATTTCTTTCCATCATCATCTTGGTTTAAGCCATGTTTATCTTCCGTCTTCTATAATTTAATTAAAGGCATGGTTTATATGAATGTTTTCATGGTTTTACTATTGCATGACTTTGGCTTTCAAATATGATTTGGGGGTTTTGATGTTAATTTCTTGGTTATTGTTTCCCATGGTTTTAATTATGCTTTTACATGCATTAATGGTGGTTTCGGATAATTGGATTGAATGGGAATGGTTTATTGGTAGTTGTGTATTTGACAAAATGCTTATAAAGATATGTTCACTGCATTGACTTCTTTTAATGGAACTCTTACATGTTTCAAACTTGGTAAATGTATTATGCATAGTTTGAATGGTTTGAAAATTCTAAAGGCTAATTGGTTATTCTTGTGGGGAACATGGAAGTCTCCCAGGTGGTTTAATATGGTAAATGGAAGGGCACTTGAAAGTTTTCTGAAACCTATAAATGGTTGGCTATGGATGATACTTGCAAGTAAGGTTTGGTATGACGATACCAATGACCTTGGTTAATAAATGGATAATGATATAGTTATTTGGAAACTGGTTTTAATTAGGCAATAGTGGTGGGATATGCAGCAAAGACGTGGAAGGTAGAGGTCCGGGGGGGTGGGACCAAAATTGGAAGCTCATATTTGCCGATATGAGGTTGGTCTTGGTGACCGTGTGCATGATGTCACACTTTATTTGCAGGATGTACTAGTCATCCCATAGGATACTTCCTTGGTTGTGCTGCTACATGCAATGGGAAACTTTATGCAGGGTGAGCTAAACCCATATAGCCTTTGGGTGGTTTAGGATAACAAAGCTACATAACCCAGGTAATGGTTTTAAAGGCATACTACACCCGGTCCCTTTTTCCCGGCATGGTTATATATATATATATATATATATGCATGGTTGTATGCATCATGGATGGTATCACTAGGTCTTATAAATGGTATTATTCTATTCTTATCTTGAGATCATGCTAGCGGTCACTCGGTAACCCCTTCTATTAGAGGTTGTATACCCACGCTATGCAGGAACCATCCGTTCTACTCCTCCTGCATAATGATTGACTCAGGGACAACATTTGGACTGAAGTGGTGAGCTTCCATCCTTTTGGAAGGCTCCATTTTATATTATGGATAATTTTAGAAATTTTAATTTTATTTTGGATATTGGTTTTGGCTATGGTTGGGGGCATGTCCCAACCATATTTCATTAATCTTTGGGATAGAGGATTTTTGGTACTTCTATAGGTTGGTATGGGCAGGATCAGTATTGGTGTTGGCCTTGGCATTGCAATAGGCTGGGAGGCTGGCATCATAAGACATAATTTCTCACTGTTCCGTCATACTTCATTTTAGGATTAATTATATTATGTTTTGGAAAGTCTTTCGTTATGGCCGGGTTTATGGCCTTGTTTGGTATGGTTGGAGTATTGGTATGGGATGGTTGGACTCAGTTGGGTTGGTCACGGTTGTGATCTATTCCTAGGGTCTTTGTGTGAGCTATTACACTATTAAGTTTCATGCTCGAAATTCAGCCAACTCAGGGTAGGTGGCTAGAGGTTGGGTTGGGTAACGGGGGTGGTCTCCGTTCCTTGTCAGACTTGGGACGCCTATTACGACAAGGCCCCAGGGTGGGTCGCATCAATTTACTTGGATTTTTGGTCTGAGACCAAGTCCTAAACAATGAAAGCTCAAAAATAGAAAAATGAACCTAAAACCCAAACAAACTATATGATGACCAAACAAACTGTTTCAAAATGTCATAAATAACCTATAGCCACTCCGAGGAGGCTCAAAATATTGGAAATGCATGCAAATTTAGGAAATGAACTTGCGGGTTATCATAAAAATTAGGTTAGAAATCGCTTGTGGGGCTTGCGTATGAATTCCAAAAATTGAACATGCTATTTTGTCCCTCGCAGGATAAGGATCGCGTGTTAAAAACTTGAGTATGATCAATCCTCATTCTTGAGTCTTAATCAGTCCATAGTGTCCAAAGACAATTAAAGAATTCTTCTAGAGAATTGAGTGGAATTATGGTTTAGAACTAATGAACTAATGAAGAAAAATGATCAAGAATCAAGCTACAATGAACCCTAGCTTCAATCTATAATACCACACTGATATCCAGCTCTAATGTGTAACATTTGTTATTTTAGACTTAGGAAATGAATTGGGATTGAGGAAATTATATATTCATGCAGCAGATGCCACAAAAATGGCCAAATAACCACTTAAGTGGTCGTCGCTAAAGTAGCCAAGGACTGCTTAAGTGACCCCCTGCCAAGTAGTCAAGTAAAATAAAGTGGAACCTAACTGCTAAAGTGGCTCCTAAGCCACTACTTTAACGACTACACCATCTACCTTACATAGAGATTTTTTGCTAAGTTTTAAAAACTTGAATCGGGTGCTCAGGATTCATTTGGATCCTTAGACATGCAAATGCTATATGCTTCCCTACCAGGGATAGAATTTTAGACTTAATGGAACTATTAAAATTCCTAATATAGATCATTTTTACAAAATATGGGACCCAAATCAATGGCCCCCTAGACTAAATCTATATTTTGGAGCTGACAGAATTGTCATCCAATGTCATTTATGAGAAGTTTTTGCCAAATGTCAACTTCTTAACTCCAAAAGCTTCAAAATTGAAAAATGAGCACAGAAACCATACAAACCACCCACAAACTAATTACCTATTCCAACAAGTCATAAATGAATTGGGACATCTATAGGAACACTCTAAATGTAGAAATGCATGAAAAAAAGGAAAATGACTTGGAGAGTCATTACAACATCTACTTCTAAAAAGACTTTCATCGCAAAAGTAAAGAGTCAAGAAGTACCTGAGTAGGTGAGGAAATTGAGCATGTATGTCATGCTTAGTTACCGGGTAGACTCCTCAACTAAATAGTGCCTCCATTAAACCTTTAGAACTGGAATCTCCCTAGAGCGCAAACATTTGACATCTCTATCTAAAATACCAACTAACTCCTTTATGAAAGTCAACATAGTATCTAACAAATTCGAATTCCACCGTAGCACGTGAGACTCAATAGGAATCTAACGGCGAAGCATTGATACGTTGAATGTTGAGTGAATGGCAAAAATACTATAAGAAGGGATAACTCATATGCTACATCCCCGACCTTTTGTAAAATCTCAAATAGTTTGATAAACTTGGGGTTGAGCTTGAGCATCTTCCCAAAACTCATAATGCCCTTCATGTGCAACACTTGATGGAACACATAGTCACCAACTACAAACTCCAATAAACATAGCGTATGGTTAACATAACTCTTCTGCCTACTTTGAGCTGCCCATAACCTATTTTCAATTATCTATACCCTATATAAGAAATTATGAAGCAAGTCCGTACCTTGAGGCCTAGCTTTAAAAACACCAAACCACCCTATTGGATCTTTGCACCACCTACCACATAATGCCTTGTATGGAGCTATCCAGATACTCAAATGGTAGCTACTATTATACCAAAATTTTGCTAAATAAAGTAATCGATCCCACTGACCTACAAAATTAATAACATAGGCCCCTAATATATCCTCTAAGACCTGAATCATCCTCTTAATAGGCCATTAGTATAAGGGTGAAATGTTGTGCTAAGTTCAATCTAGGTACCCATATCCTTCTGAAAAGACCTCTAAAAGTTTAAGGTTAACTAAGAGCCTCTATCAAAGATAATAGACACTAGCTCCCCATGCTAATGGACTATCTCACGAACATAAATTTGAGCCAACCTCTCTATATATATGATATTTAAACTGATAGGCAAATAAGAAAACTTGGTCAACCAATCCACAATGACTTAAATAGAATCAAAATATCTAGAAGTATGCGCAAACCAATCATAAAATCCATAATAATTTGCTTCCACTTCCACTTTAAAATATGTAGCCTTTGAAGCAAACCAACATGTATCAAATGCTTGGAATTTACTTGGCGACGACATAAACAGTGCAATACAAAGTTTGTTATATTTTTTTTCATCACGCACTACCAGTAATGATGCCTCAAATCCCTATACCTCTTAGTTACAGTAGGATGAATGGAATATCTAAAGCAATGAGCATCCTATATTATCAACTAAATTAAATTACCAACCCTTAAAATGCAAATAAGACCATCAAATCTTAAGATACCCTTTAGGTTAAAGGTAGCCTTCTTGGCCTCACTCCTTATCACATTATCTCAAATTTTATATAATTGACTATTCTTAAGATGATACCTCAAAATGTTATCCAATAAAGTAGACTAAGCCTCAGCATGAACAAGAATCTTACCGTAACACCCTAAATTCTTGAACTAAAATTAAAGCCATTCTTCAAATGCATTTAGAACCAAACTCAATGATTTCTTAGTATGTGAAGTGATTTAAATATGACTTAAAGTCATAAAGAACATCTAACTCAAAGTTAAGTTGATAACTTTTTTAACAATCAAGTTTTCATATAAGATTTTACTAGGATCAACTTCAAATCAATGTAACTCCTAAAATTAGAGATTTTTGTAGCTCAAGACCCACTATATTAAAGTTCTTTAGTCTTGTTTAAAATTACACTAATCATTTATGAATTCAATTTTGGAGAAAAAAGTTATGGACGTTATAGTAAATCACTATCAAACTATTAGAACCAATGGTTCTTAGGATGACCCATCCCTTATGCCTGTCTATAAACTGGCAAAAAAGTCCTAAAACTGAACAAAACACCTTTCTAGATACAAGAGGAACAAATGGATCACTAGAAAAACTAGTGAGCCATCCGTTAGGCCGTTTGATGAGGTCCAAAGGACCCTCATGGACCACCAGTTACCAATGAAACAACCAATGATTTGTTAGAAGAACCAACGATCTTTTGGTTGGTCCATTTGTTGTCCACATCAACTTTTCAATTATAATTTTAAAGGGCAATCTGATCTTTTCCTATCATATAACCCTTACTCTATATTATTTGTCTATCCCAAATTGGGAATAATTAAGACTTACCTACTCCTAATCCCTCATTCCCCTCAAACTTACATAAACACTTAGATAAGAACCAAAATAGGCGATTAATATTTACCAAGTCCCAAGAAATAGGGTTCATCATCTTCAGGCATCAAGTTCAAGATCTTATCAAGGTTTTTACTTCCAAGTATGTGGGATTTCATCAATGGGTATCCTTTAACACATTGAGTCCCTAAGTCAACTCACTTGTTTAGTTAATTCATTCTTCAAAATTTAGAGTTTTCCTGAAAAATATGATTCTCTTTATATTTCAATTCCTCATCATGAATAGTTCATGAATACATGTATTCCCATGAAACTCAATACCTTTATAGATTTATATTTTATGAACCCTTTATATATTTACAATTTTGTTTTAGACTTGTATTATATGAATTCATACTCTATTTAGAATGTTGAAATTGTCATGAATAATTACATTTTTCAAAGACTAAGATTATGAACACCCGATGAATTATAATTCCATAGATTTATATTTCAGAATTTAGTTATTCCATTCCATATATTTTAGGATAATTTTTGATAAAGTACTTAGTACCCAGTCTCAGACATCAGTTGTATTGAGCTACTAAGTTGATTAATTTATTTTAGTTGGGATAAAGTATATAGCATAGAGCGAATGCGAGAGTGAAGGATCACCTGTCAGTTAGATTGAGACATTTAATAGAAGTTCCTAAGTCCCAGAACTATGTTGTCATTATAGGTTCTAAAGGGTCACTCGCTAGATCAGGTTGATAGCTTAGTCCATTTTGGACATTGGTTTACTAGATCCACATCAGTTAGTGTTCAAACCCTTGGCAAGGTACAAATCACTATTCTAGTTGGGGTTATAAGTTAGGCCCCATTTAGCTTAAATGGGGCATGTCGATCAATAGTAGATTCCACAGTTCAAACTCAAATATTGCAGGACCTCATATTTAGTTTATTTAATATATTATTTTTTAGTTATATTCTTATTTATTTGGGTCACTGCATCATTTCATACTCATCAACTCCATGTTTAGTTTTGCCTCTTTTGTTCAATATGTTCAACTTTGTATAGTATTGTGCATATCATACATTCTTAGTATATTCAAAGTTCTGACCGTACACTTTTTTTGCACTATATTGATTTATAATATAGGTTCAGCCTCTCAAAGTCCAGCTCACGACTAGCACGATCCTGTACTCACCTCAACAATAGTATGTAGTGAGTCCTCATCTTTTGAGGATGAGACTCATTTCTTTATTTCAGTTATTTATCTTTTTAGATAGTTAGAGTTAGGTGGGGACTTGTCCCAGAAACTCATCAGGCTGATAGACTAGTATTTTATTTTTCTTATATTGTCAGACATATACTCTATTGATTAATATTTGGTACTCATTTAGTTGTTTTTTATTCAATATCGTATTTCCATTTATTTTTAGTACTCTTAGTGTGATGCCAGGATATGGGATAGCTAGAGGTCATTTGTGACGCTAAACACTAGTTTTGGCTAGGGTATAGTCTCAAATTGTGACACCTGCTGGGGTCAAAAATATCAAGTCGAACAAACCTACTATCCAAGGACTGCAACTACGATGATTATTAATAATGAACACCATAAAGGTAATGCCTCCAAATCTTACTAGCAAAAATTAATGCCTCCAACTCCATGTCATGGATGGGTTAATTGGGCTCATGCACCTTCAGCTATCTAGAAGCATTTTTTATAACTCAACCCTTCTACATCAGAACATAGACCAAAAAAACATTGGATACATCATAATAAACTATAAATCCCTAGCCCTCTACTGTAAGTGTCATAATTGGAGATGAAGTGAGTAAGGATTTTAGCTTTAGAAAGCTTGCCTCATACTCTTACAACTACTAAAAGGAGACATCCTTCCTTCGATCCCATTAAAGGTGCTACAATAGAGCAAAAAACCATTGATGAATCATATATAATAACCTGCCATCCCAAAGAAACTATGAATCTCGAGAGGAGAAGTGGGCCTAGCCCAATCATAAACTGCCACAATCTTCATCGTACTGGGTCTATCATAATCCTATCCATAGACAACATATACTTAAGAATGCTGCAAACTCAAGCTGTAACTTGCACTTTGAGAACTTAGCATAAAGCCTATAATTTATCAAAGTAAGTAGTATAATCCTTAAATGATTCTCGTGATCCTTCCTACTCCTCGTGTAGAAAGAATGTCGCTGATGAATACTATCATGAAGGAGTCCAAATAAGGCTTGAACACATCGTTCATTAATTCTTTGGATTTCTCTAGGGCATTAGATCCACCCAAAAGACATAACCAGGACTTGTAGTGTCTATAATGAGTCTTGAAGGCTGTCTTTGGGATGTCCGCTACCCAAATCCTTAACTGATGGTATCTGGATCTCAAGTCAATCTTTGAAACATGGCTGCACCCTGAAGCTAGTCAAATAGATCACCAATATGTAACATAATATACCTATTCTTTATAGTCATCTTATTCAGCTACTGATAATCTACTCACCTACACATGGTGCCGTCTCGGTCAGATGAAATCCTTATCTAGAAGATCCTAAAGTTGAGCACTAAGCATTTTCAACTTAATAGAATCCATATGATAAGAAAAAATAAAAATACTCCTGGTGTCCGATTCAACATCAATAACAAAGTTAATATTACACTCAGGTCAGATGCCAGACAAGTCTGTATGAAAGACATCAACAAACTTGACCATATGAACAAAATCAAGGAAATGAGTGTCAACACTAATAGCTTGAACATAAGCATGATGATCCAAAAAACCTTTTATAACCATCCTCCTAGACAAAATGTAAGAAATAATCTTTGCTGGTACGTGAGTATCAAAACCCCTCCATATGACCATTGATGTTGGGCGTATTTATACGTCTAAGCACCATAACTTACCCATGTTTTAGCTAAGTTTTGAGGACAAAATACATAATTCTTGCACTTTGTTTATTTTTAGTTAAGTTAGCTGACCTATGTGATTAGCAGCTTTTCAGGTACTAATGAGGAAGATTACGACACTTTGGGGACCTGCGGATAGCAAAGGAAACTTCACATAAAAGGAAAACAGCTTTTGGACTGAATGTGATATATGGGAACTTTTTCCTGGGAAAACTCAATATTTTTAAATAGTTAAGGATGCAATAGCAATTTATTAGAGAAGGATGTTATTAAAAGCCTTATGGCTGAATTTTTAGGGATTATTCACATTCTGTATTATTTTGAAAATAAGAGAAAGTGGCGCAGCTTGAGGAGAAAGAGAGAGAAATGTTTTTTTCTTTTATTTTCACTATTCATCTTCTACACCAAGATCGTTCTAAGTTATGGTATGATGAATATTTCTATTGTGATTTCCATTTTATTCATGAGTAGCTAAGTTTATTTGTTAGGGTTATGCAAACCTTGTAGTATACTCTCTATTGCTATGGGTTTTTGAATTTATGATGTGTTAATTCACTTATATCATTACTCTCTTTGTTATGATTGAATTCTCTTGGTTGCAAACATAGGGAAATATGACATTATAGCAATAACTTGTTTGATAGAAAAGTTACTGTTTGGAAAAAAGAGTAGTGACAAAAAAATAGGGTGTCCAACCTCTATTTTACACATTAATGCCTTAGCAGGATTAACTACTTGGAGAGTTCGTATGATTGGTTTTACACTTTGGATTCGAGAGAACTAAGGTGAATAAATCCTTGATGGTTTAGAAACACTTGGATTTAGAATTAGAATACATCTCTCTATAAGTGCATGCATGTATAAATCCTTATTACTCATAGTTAATAGAGAAGTAAAAGCTACAAGGTGGACATAACCCTAACTTGTCATTCTCTGTGATCAAATATTAATACACATATTGATTCATTGTTATATTGTAACTATCATTTCAAATTTAAACCAAAACCCCCCATTCAGGAACCTCTGACCAACAGTCCAATAATAACTACAATACTTAGTAACACAGTATTCCCTGTGGAATTCAACACCCAACCTAGTTGGGTTCTATATTGGACAGCGACCGCTTACTCTCTCGTAAGAGAGGTGTAATTTAGGCATATCAAATTTTGTCGCCATTGCTGAGGAATACGGTTATTGACTAAGTTGTGTTTGTTAGTCAACCTTTTGGTCAAAGATTTCCAAAATTTTACCTTTTGTTTGTTGTTTTTATTTTGATCAGGTTGAGTGTATTGTATGCCAAATACACGGAGATCGGGCCATCTATTATTACCTATAAATCCTAAACCATATCTCATTGGCAAAATGGATACGCAACAAGACCCTGAAAGAATAGTTGCTCAATAGGAGCAGGCTAGATTAGCTGCATTGGTAGCTGCGCAAGTAAATCAATAGAATGCTGATAATCCAGGTCGGGTACCAAATCTTGATGATGAGGACCTGGGTGATGATGAGTTATTAAATACAAGGCGTGCAGATGATGTGGTTGCACTAGTTAACAGGAATGTCAATAGAGATCGTCAAGCTAGGATGAGACCCGAACGCCGAGCTGTGCAAGTTACTTTTGAGGATGATGATGATGACTTGGATGGGGCTGGTGCCACAGGGGCTATTATTCCTCCTCCCTTGGCACGCGGAGCCAAGTTTAATATTACTTGCACTATGATCCAGCTACTGCAACTCAAAGGGTTATTTGGTGGACTTGCAGGCGATGATCCGAATATGCATCTAATTAATTTTATCTTAACATGCAAATCGTTTGACAATCCAGGGGTTGGACAGAATGTGATCCAGCTATATTTATTTCCATTATCTTTATCTGGAGAGGCAACTCTATGGTTAAACGGGCTAACTCCTGACTCTATTAATAATTGGAGGCAACTAAAAGATGCTTTCCTAGAAAGATTCTTTCCGCCATCCAAGAGAGCACAATTGAGAGATGAGATAAGCAATTTCAGATAGTTTCTAACTGAAGCTCTCCACGAGACTTGGGAGAGGTTCAATAAGAAGCTGATGTGGTGCCCAAATCATCAGATGACCAATGTCCACTTGATGGACATATTATATAGGGCTTTGAATTCAGTGACTAAGGCAGTAGTAGATAATGCTGCGGGTGGGTCATTCATGGACCTTACTTTTCTTGAGGCATCTGACATGTTAGATCATATGACAAAGCAGAGTGAAGCTTGGCATACTAGGGATTCTGAGGTAGCAAGCTCTACTGTATCTATTGGTATGTCTGCAAAACAGAGGCGAAGAGCAGAAGAGCGTGACCAGGATATGGCTCACATGAAAACACAGATGGACCTTCTTACTAAGAATTTATTAGCAGGAAAAATAGATAAGGTTAAAGCTATAGCATCACAGGGAAGGGCTGACTTTGATCCTGAGAAAGAAGCCAATTACCTGAATAATCAGATAGGTTTCTGAGGTGGTGGCCAAAGAAACCAAGGTTGGAACCATCAAGGAGATTGGAAGAATTAAAGTGACAGGAGTGGACTGTATGTACCTCCTGGAAGCCGTGATAATGCTACCACCAGTTTAGGCAAAATATCTATGGAGGACATGATGGAGAAAGTATTAAAGGGAGTTGAGGCGACAAATTTTGGGGTGACTACAATAAAGAGTGACGTATCTTCCATAAGTCAACTTGTAAATTCGCACTCAGTTGCTATTAAACAATTGGAGCAGTAGATAAGCCAATTATCCGCAGCACTCAACCAAAGAAAGAATGGGAATCTACCAAGTGAAATAATTCAGAATCCGAGGACTGATGGATCGTGTATGGCCATTACCACTAGGAGTGGTAAGATGTTATCTAGTCCAGGTTTGGGAGCTTTCTCTTATACTGATAAGGTTGAAATGGATTGGGAGATGGATGATGAATCTCCAGTGGTGCCTGTGGAGTTGGGAGGTTTAAAAAAGAAGAGTGCGGAAGTTGAACAACCAACTAAGCTGAAGTATGTTAGTGATATATAGCAAGGCATAAGAAAGGAGGTAAAAGTTGCTCCAACTGAGATTCCAAGGCCGCCACCTCCATTTCCACAATGATTAAAGAAGAAAGAAGATGATGGCAAGTTTAGCAAATTCATGGATATGTTGAAGCAGTTGATAGTGAATGTGCCCTTAGTTGAAGCACTGGAACAGATGCCTGGATATGCTAAGTTTATCAATGACTTGTTGACAAATAAAAGGACTGTGAGCTATGAAACGGTAGACCCAATGGTACGTGAGTATAAAAACCCCTCCATATGACCATTGATGTTGGGCATATTTATACGTCTAAGCACCATAACTTACCCATATTTTAGCTAAGTTTAAAGGATAAAATACATAATTCTTGCACTTTGTCTATTTTTAGTTAAGTGAGCTGACCTATGTGATTAGCATGCTTTTCAGGTACTAATGAGGAAGATTACGACACTTTGGGGACCTGTGGATAGCAAAGGAAACTTCACATAAAAGGAAAGCAGCTTTTGGACTGAATGTGATATATGGGAACTTTTTCCCGGGCAAACTCAATATTTTTAAATAGTTAAGGATGCATTAGCAATTTATTAGAGAAAGATGTTATTAAAAGCCTTATGGCTGAATTTTTAGGGATTATTCACATTCGGTATTATTTTGAAAATAAGAGAAAGCGGCTTAGCTTGAGGAGAAAGAGAGAGAAACGTTTTTCTCTCTTATTTTCGCTATTCATCTTCTCCACCAAGATCGTTCTATGTTTTGATATGATGAATATTTCTATTGTGATTTCCATTTTATTCATGAGTAGCTAAGTTTATTTGTTAGGTTTATGGAAACCTTGTAGTATACTCTCTATTGCTATAGGTTTTTGAATTTATGATGTGTTAATTCACTTATATCATTACTCTCTTTGTTATGATTGAATTCTCGTGGTTGCAAACATAGGGAATGTTCCATTATAGCAATAACTTGTTCGATAGAAAATTTACTATTTGGAAAAGAGAGTAGTGACAAGAAAATGGGGTTTCCAACCTCTATTTTACACGTTAATGCCTTAGCAGGATTAACTACTTGGAGAGTTCGTATGATTGGTTGTATACTTTGGATTCGAGAGAACTAAGGTGAATAAATCCTTGATGGTTGAGAAAAACTTGGATTTAGAATTAGAATACATCTCTCTACAAGTGCATGTATGTATAAATCCTTATTACTCATAGTTAATAGAGAAGTGAAAGCTACAAGGTGGACATAACCCTAACTTGTCATTCTCTGTGATCAAATATTAATACACATATTGCTTCGTTGTTATATTGTAACTATCATTTCAAATTTAAATCAAAACCCCCCATTCAGGAACCTCTAAACAACAGTCCAGTAACAACTACAATACTTAGTAACACAGTATTCCCTGTGGGATTCGACACCCAACCTGGTTGGGTTCTATATTTTACAACGACCGCTTACTCTCTCGTAAGAGAGGTGTAATTTGGGATTATCAACCATGGGAATTCTAGGGATGGCTAATATAGTCATTGTGAAGCAATCAAAGATAGTGACTTAAGGGGATAACTAATACATGCCTAGAATAGTGTCAAAGTCAATCTATCAAGAAAACTTAGATCATCCCATGTGTTATACTCCACAATAGTTACAAGATAGGATCTTAGAACCCGATTCACTACTAATCACCTATTGGAGTAGCTACAATTATAGGCACAAATAAAGGCTCGCTAGTCATCCCCAACTAAGAAGCGAAATACACTGATACATAAGTGTAAAAACCTAATTTTCAAACAAACCTAAGGTTTTACACCATTATAGTGTTTAAATATTTCTTGTAGGTCTAAATTAGAATTTGATTTAATCTTACTTTTATTAATTTTATTCTAAAAGATTTGAAAACTAAAAATAATAGTCACATTTTAGGATAAGTTTAATTTTTAATTTTCAAAAGAAAAGAAACTTTACAAAAATGTATTTCATTTTAATTTAATTTTTAATAAATAATATAATGATAGTAATATTTTCTTGTTCATATTTTTAAGATTATCTATTTACCTTAACTATATTTTATTTAGTTCTAAATAATATTTTAACATTTTATGTTATTTATATCTTGAATTTAAAAAACAATCTTATCCTAACCTACCCAAAACCATCCCATTAATCCTAAAACTCCTACCCAGATCTTATAACCTCCCTCACTTATCCCCATTTTTCAAAAACCATCACAACTCACACATCCTTAAACTTCCCAACACATGTACACTTACACCTCTCTCCCTCTTACCATATCACAGAAACATCTACTCACACCCCTTTATTAACACAGATACAATAGACAACCGACAACCTGCAATACCAAACAAATAAAAAAAAAGAGAACACATAAAACACAACACATCAAACAAACTAAAAATCCAATATTAACTTTCAAATAACCACACACCATATACCAGAGAAAAGCTTAGAGAGAAGGAGAGGAAATAAAGAGGAAATCATGGGTAGGGTAGTTCTGCTCATGCATTTTTCAATTGTCTCAAACATAGGCTACAACATAATTATGTTGCATGAGAACACATACTAAACCCACCCTCAAAGCATCACATAATACCTTGAATCGTCCAAAACCTGATGGTATAGCTAATATTAGTGTAGTGGTCAAACATGTTTTGAGTTTCTGAAAGCCTCGTTCACATTTTTTTATCCACTAAAAATTCATATTTTTCTATGTCAATGATCAACTCCTAACCTACACCAACAACTAAAGGATAAAGTGGTCACTGTCAAGTAAGGTAACCCAACTAGGTTGGGGTCCAACCCATAGGAAAGACATGGATAGGTTTCTCAAGCTTGCTAAACTCAACGGGCAAAACTGAAAGTAAATAATGGTTTGTAGTAACAATCTCGAGCAAGTAAAAGAATTCAACTTTGATTATAATCAATCAGAGACGAACACTAGGATTGTGTTCCCACTGGCTTCTTAACTCAGTAGACTTATCGTGCTTTATTGAACCAACCCAGTACTTTGCATGCATAATTTGATAAGTTATATACCATCAACTATTATATGGACTGTTGATGGATTTCATTCTTTACCTTTTGAGTCTCAGGAAGTTGCATTACTAACCCTTATCCTTGATTAACTATTATCTTTTGATTCTCAAGTTATTAGATGCTAGATAACTGTCTTACATAGATGCTATTGATTAGCCAAGATAAAAAATTAATCTTCAAGTTACTATTGTTATTATCTTTTCCTAGTCACTACTCCTCTTGTGGGGTAAGTAGTGATATTCTCGGTGGGATATTACCGTTTGTAACCGCTAAGACATCTATTAAACCGAAGATAATACAATAGATGTAAGAATACTAATTTAAAACAACTTAACACTTTCTCTACTTCATTAATATGCCAGGGTTCCATAACCCTAGCTAAGGGCTTTTGCTGCTCATGCTTGTGAAATAGTCAATGGAATTCATAACAAAAAGCATTACACAATATCACAATAATCAACAAGTAAAACCTAATGTCAACAACTAAATTATTAACCAAAATCAAGAACGAAGTAATCCCAAGATCAAAATCGAATCGTGGAATAAAATATATGTTTATAGGTGTTAAGAGTGTGTAAACTAACTAAAAAATGTCAAAAGGTATTTATAGGATATGAGAAAACCATAAGAATCAAAACCTAAATGAAAAAGGAAAATTAAGGCTAGTGGCCACTTACTTAGGCCGCCTACAGACCATAGGTACTACCTACGGACCGTAGGTGATCCTTAGTAAGTGCCAAACCTCCTGCATAATTCCTAAAACCCTCTGGACTTGGCCCTATGACACTTACTTAGGTCACCTACAGACCGTTGGTGGCACCTATGGACCGTAAGATCCCTTAGTAAGTGACAAAGTCGTCTTTCTTTCTTCTGATCCAGAGGAATTCAAGTTCTGACACCTACTTTGGTCACCTATGCCCGATAAATGACGCTTACATCCAGAAATGCCTTGGTAAGTCTGGTTGGTCACCTTCTGGTTGTTTGTGGCATTCTGGTGGGTCCTCCATATCCCACCAAATCTAAGAAAGGTTTAGCTATGTCCAACAAAGATATAGAGAGTGACCTTATGGTTCAAACAAAGAGTTATGAAAATGAGAATTTAAAGGACAAGAATTTGAGACTAAGACAACAAATAATGGAAATTTATTGAGCTTGGGCATGTGGGCTACCTGCTCCTTCATTCCCCACTATTGACCCTACAAATATCTTAAGTTTTCCATCATAATTGCAAAGTCAGTTTCCTATTATTGTTGACTCACCACAACATATCTCGGAATACATACCACGTCAGCTACATCCCAATACTTCCATCCCCCCTTATCTAGCTTCTTAGTATAAGCCTACTACATTCATAACACTACATATTGTCAGTGATTTTACTGCTCAATCCTCTATTGAGGCTTCCACATTGGCTATCCGCCCAACAGTTGTGATTTTCCATGTTGCTAGTGAACCTATTTTCAATACTATTAATGATCATTGCTATACTATAGAGCCTACTTTTAAGTGAAATGGACCACTAAAATTTCTTACTAGGAAGTATGACATGGCAGAAGAGCAAGAGAAAATAGTTAGAAAAATAAAAAGTGCAGAAAATGCTATGAAAAGTTTCTTAGGACTCGCAGGTAAAGAAGATGTTTCATATGAAGACTGGGGGGTATGTCTTTAAGTGTCAACCTTCCTCAAAGCTTTAAGATATCAAAACTTGAGGAATATGTTGGACATGAGGATTCTGTGAAATATTTGGGATGATATCACAATCAATTAAGAGAAACTGGAGGGAAGAAGAATAAGAAAGATATAGTTGCTGTTATAATTTGACAACGGGCATGTCCAAGAAAGCCACATCATCGTTACCCTCAGTCTCAAGCCTAGGTTCATACCCTAACACTCTATAATCACTCCCAAAATCTATTATACTCTATTTCCCCACCTCCATATCTAGTTTATTATTCACAACCATATGTTCAACTCCCTTCATACTCATAATGGCGTGCATCAAATCCATGGAGTCATCCTTCAACTCCATAAACATATCAAAGCCCTTCTAGGCCTGATGTTTGATCCAAGTCAAATAATAAAAAGAGGCAAAAACCTACGTTTAGTTTCACGCTAATTGGAGAATCATATGCCAGTTTATTTCAGATATTGATATAGTAGAGCATATCAATCCTCTCCTTGGGCACATTCCCATTCCTCGTTCAAGAAATTTTGATCCTAGTGTATGATGTGCATATCATTCTGATGTTCAGGGTTATAGTATTGAAGATCATCAGGATTTGAAAAGAGAAATTGAAAAGATAATTCAAGATAAATCAATTATGGTGCAGAACATTGATAGTGAGGGAAGCTCTAGTCATGCTGATATGCAAACTAGTGGCTAAGATGTCATGATCCGCACTTAGGAAGTCATTTCTTTCCTTACTAGGAAAGATTTTTGGTAGTTTATTTTGTTTTTCCTTTTGTTTTCCAAATTATTTTAGGGTTGTAGTTCAGAATCTATCTTGTTTTGTTTCTCTGTTGTCTTTGTTTAAACCCTTCTATCTTTCCTTTAAATGAAATATTGTGTCCCTTGATTGTTTTGTCTTATTTTAAGTTGTTTGTTTGTCCTCTTTACACAATACATTTTATATTAGATTCTAGTGTTATGACATGTTTGCAAAATTTTCAGCCAGATCTTAAAATCCAGTTTTAATCATGAAACATTGAATCAGAGGGCCAAAGTTAGGAAAAGAGAGCATCTGAGAAAATAGGTAGAGTATTGAGGCATTTAGTTATCAAGTTGAAGCCTTCTTTAAAAATCAACGATATTATTTTAAGAATCATAATAAATTGGTCGTCAATTGAAAGGCATATCTCAATTAGGTTAAACAGTGGATGCACGATCCTATACCAAGAGAAATACAAAGATAACCAGCTCCATAGAAGCATAGGTTATTCAATGCTAGAAATTTACAACAAAGGTGGAGTTGTATGCTGAACAAGCACATAAGTAGTGACGCACGTGCTCAGTTAAAGTTAGTGATGTACAAAAAAATCCCAAATGATCATCATCTTTCACTTTCATATTGCATGATGTGTACTTGTATTTTCAAGAGTTGATACGATGAAGGCATTTCATTCTTCTATCCATACATTGCATCATCCTTTGTTTACTCCATTTGGGATTTAGTTCTATTTTCTTTCATACCACTCTTTTGAAATTAAGATAGAGTCAGCAAAACTAAAAAAAAAAGTGTCGAGCAAAAGAATAGAGTCAGAAAAGTTTCAAAAAAAGAGAGAAAAATGTGTCCAAAAAGAAAGAAAAGAGAAGACTGTCAAGAAAATAGAGTCAAAAAATCCCCAAAAAGAAAAGAGTCAACAAAATAAAAAAAATCAGAATCAAGCAAAAGAACAAGTTGTCGGAACTACATGTGACCTGATTCTCCTCTCTCGGGAGTGAGATACGTAGGCAGCCCTACCTTGGGCTCAGTCTAACCAAATAAACAATTGAGAATTACCCAATTAAAAGAAACTGGGGCATAAGTTAATCTTTGTTGTTGGAGTCGATTCCAAAGGTTGTAAGTCCTACCCCACCTTAAGTGTCATTTGGGCCTCATGTAATCCTTTCTTTCTAAATTTATCAAAAAGCCAAGTTACAACCAAAGAAATACCTTTAGATAAATCTTTGAGAATGCTAAGGGTAATAATGCAATGCATATGATGATGCATTTTAGGAACTACTTGTGTTCCTCAGCATAAGGAATCAAGAGAGAAATAAAAATGAGAGAGTCTTATTGGTGAAAAACCCTCGCAGGCACTGTAAGGCAATGGTAAGTTGAGAGAAATAAAAATGAGAGAGTCTTATTAGTGAAACCCCCCACAGGCACTGTAAGGCAAGGATGATTTGAATGAAATAAAAATGAGAGAGTTTTATCGGTGAAAACCCTCACAAGCACGATGATTTTGAGTTGAGAGAAAGAAAATGAGGGAGGCTTGTTGGCAAAAAACCTTCAAGGTGTCACTAGCCGAATGAGGTCTATAAGTACAATTGACTTAAGGAAGCAACTCAGTTTCAGGGTCATTAACTCAACAACTATTGGTGAAAAGTTTGGATGTAAAGATCAGGCAGCTTAATCCAAAAATGCATGGCATAATCATTAGAATTGATTGCCATTTTTAGATAAATATTTTCTTTTCTTTATTTTCAAAAAGGGATAAACAATGTGTTTTCTTTCTTCTCTTTATTTCTATTTTTGTCCTTTTGAGTCTGTCATTCAAATAAAAAATCATTGTTCTCATGTCTTTGAGTCAAGTCCATGTCAAAACAAGTGAGAAAAGATTTCAAAATTGGCTAGCACTTCTTTTATTGCAAAAATCAAGACAAAAGGCCAACACTTTAAAGAAATAAGATTGCAAGTCAGAACAAGGAATGCAGAAGGTTGTTGTCAACATGCAGATTTGGGGGATTTGTGGAAATACCAAGGTTTAAAAGGAATTATCTGAGAAACATAGAAACGCAGAGATACTGTGTTTGTTTTAGTGTCACTTGTAATATTCTGAGTTTGGATCAATGGTGCAACAAGGCAATGATAAATTCTAATGATTGGAAGAAAGATTTAAATGTGACGAGTGCAAGAGAAATCGCCTCAAAATCCAAAGCTGTAAGTCAACTACACTATTATAAACTCATAAGTTTTCTTTGTATGAAACAAGAACAGTTGCTACCTTCAAATCAAAGGATTCAAAGCACAAAATGTACAGAGGTGCAATCCTCATTTTCGCAAATACAAGAGTAGTGTTGCTGTACAGGTTAGGTAATCACAATTATGGTAAAACTCATCATCTTGTACCCCTAAGAGACACATTCTTTAATTTGGGTCTTTCATGTATCATGGCTAGGAGGTAAAATTCCTAATTTGAACCATTAATTCTAAAATTTGCACGTTAAGCAAGAACCTTTCACTTTCATTCTTAAGAGAGGGACTTGTTGGTCTCAATCATTCAATTTTACCCTCAAAAGGGGTATTTGTTGATCAAGATCTTGATTCATCTTTTCACTATGCACTATTGCTAGTAGCTGTGATTGGGTTTGACACTCGAAAAAGCTTTTGATGAAAACTGGGAAAAAATTAAAAGTAATCCATGTTATATGGAACTTCACTTTAAGACCCTCCTAGAAAGTGAGACTATTTTTTTTTGAACTATGGAATCTTTTTTTATCATAATCTTTGTTTGGATAATTTTTGTTCTAGTTTTGATTTAGATTTAAGGAGCCCAACTGGAGAACAGGGTGAGGGAATTGCAATTCAAGAGCCCTTCTGAAGAACAGGGAGATGAAAATGCAAGTCGGGAGCTCTCTCAGAGAATAGAGTAAAGAAATTGCAACCCAGGAGATCGTCAGAAGAATAGGATGATAAAATTAAAAGTTAGGAGCTCGCTTGGAGAATAGAGTGAGGAAATTGCAAGTCAGGAGCCTGCCTGAAAAATAGGGTGATGAAATTGAAAGTTGAGAGATCGCCTATAGAACAGAGTGAGGAAATTGAAAGTCAGGAGCCCGCCTGAAGAATAGGGTGCAAGTCGAGAACTCGCTTAGAGAACAGAGTAAAAAAATTGCAACTCAAGAGCCCGCCCGATGAATAGGGTGATGAAATTGCAAGTCGGGAGCTCTCCCGAAGAACAGAGTGAAGAAATTACAAATTGAGAACCCGCCTTAAGAATAGGATGATGAAATTGAAAGTCGGTATATCGCCCGGAGAACAGCGTAAGGAAATTGCAAGTCAGCAACCCGCCTGAAGAATAGGGTGATAAAATTGAAAGTCGGGAGCTTGCCTAATGTATAGCATGATGAAATTGCAAGTTGGGAGCTCACCCAGAGAATATTGCGAGGAAATTTAAAGTCGTGAGCCTACCCAAATAATAGGGTGATGAAATAGAAAGTTGGGAGCTCACCTGAAGAACAGAGTAAGGAAATTGCAAGTCAAGAGCCAACCTGAAGAACAGGGTGATAAAATTTCAAGTCGGGAGATCACCTGGAGAACAAAGTGAAGAAATTGCAAGACAGGATCCCGCCTGAAGAACATGGTGATAAAATTGATAGTCGGGAGCTCTCCCAAAGAACAGAGTGAGGAAATTAAAAGTTAGGAGCCCGCATAAAGAACATGCTGATGAAATTGTAATTCGAGAGCTCGTCCAGAGAATAAAGTGAATAAATTGCAACTCGAGCACCTGCCTGAGGAATAGGGTGATGAAATTGAAAGTCCAGAGCTCACTCGGAGAACTGAGTGAGGAAATTGTAAGTCAGGAGTCTGCCTGAACAATAGGTGATGAAATTAAAAGTCAGGAGCTCGCCTGGAGAACAAAGTTTGGAAATTATAAATTAGGAGCTCTCCTGATGAACAGGGTGATGAAATCGAACATCAAGCAACAAGGTTAAGAGCTTGAAAGTCAAGCAATAAAGTAAAGCAATTGAAAGTCAATAAAGTGAGGAAATTACAAGTCGGGAGCCCGCCCGAGGAACAGGGTGATGAAATTAAAAATCAAAAGATTTAAAAATAGCAAGCCAGTATCAAGGTTTAGAAGTACCACCGATAGAATATGGTCGATTCGTGAGTTCATCTCCAACATCAAATTTTGTATGGAGAAAGAATCTATCCTCAAGTTCAATAATATTTTTATCTTATAATTTTATTTTTGATATAATGATAGAGCCGCAGAATGAAACCTCGACAGGGCCTCACTCAACTATCAAACTCAGTATAGTCCCCCTTTTGGTCAATCCTAGAACTACCTGTAACACGACTCCCACACAGCTTGGGGTAGTTAGGATATCCTAAATCAAGAACCGGTGGTAATCTGTCCTTTTTTTCCTCCCTTTAAATAATGGTTGGATTAAATTTATGTCTTATCTACTTCTTTGTCTGAAAACACTTTGTGTTTACATCCAAAGAGGGGCATGAAGTAGAAACGTAATTTTGTCCCTCTCGAGAGTGTATTTTTACCCATTTAACCTATCTTAACATACACCCTCAATTATGCAATAATCCCCCACCCTCTGACTAAGCCAAATAAACAAATCAATTACCATCTTATCCTAAAAAACACTCAACAAATTCACAACCCATCCTAACTAACTTTTCCACCTTACACCCTCTACCCCATACCCCCTTCTACCCACATACCCCATCCCACTCACACATCCTATAGAGAATCTTCCATAAAATTTCCATACTCACATACACTAACAAATTTTATTCACAACACAAATAATACACATGCATTCATCCATCATTGACAACACAACACATCACACATTTATTCCCCAATTCCCATTCATATAAAACTCACTATACACACACTCACACAGTAACAAAGAGGAAAAAACACTCATGTTTCTTTGACCAACACATATACACACATAGTAAATTAATAACACACACTTACACGTACAAAAACATAAACACCAGAAATAGAAAAGGGAGAAATCAAGAGAGAAAAACTAATGAGAATAAAAGAGCAAAAATAGTTATGAGAGTGAGAAAAAGAAGCAGGTGAAAAAAGAGAGTGAGAGAAAGAAATGGGTGAACGAAGCGAGTGAGAAACGGGGTTGGTACAACTTTTTTGATGATTTTCTCATTGGAATCCACAATCTTCCACCGGAACTAGCTATCTCTCACCGAATTCAGCCATGCTCACCAAATTTAGCCTACCCAGACACCAAAAGCTACTACCCACCATCAGAAAATATCATTTCAACCCATCCAGTTTCTGTTCTCGGCGAAGTCCACCAAAAAATAGCTGATATGAATCTGTCAATGTGAAATTAAGTGTGGGTTTTTGTGAGTTTTAATTTGGGTTGGTTATTGGTCTTTGATTCGAGTTGGCCGATTGCTATTGAGGTTGAGTGGAGGTTCTTCGCAGGAATTCCATGTCGTTTAGTTAAGTAATATTGAATTTTAAGTGGTGTTTAGGTCTATTTATCAACTCTATTTTTTAAATTTTATACGATTAAAGATATTGATTTGATATTATTGTTCTATTTGTTGGGTGATTTTTGGTTGGTGTTTGATTGTTGTTAATCATTGATCTCATGGTATAAGTTTGATGTTGATATGGGTGGATACCTATTTCATTTTAAAATTCATGTGTTAAAAAGAAATTCAAGGAGGGGTTAATCTTGATAAAGTAAATTGTATTAATTTTTGATCATCGATTATGTTGAATTGGTTGGAATCATGATAAATCAAAATGAGCAAGCAAACGATAGGGGGTAGGAAAATTTAAGAATTCTGGATTGGTGAATGCTTGAAATGTGTGTTGTATGGTTTTGTTTTATCACTTTTGGATCAATTGTACTATTTGGCCGAGCAATGTCCCGAGGTATCTGTATTGTTTTACCCCGGGAATGCCCCAAGAAATTTGTACTTAAAGATGGCGCGTGATCAAGGCACGGAATTTCGGGTGGAGCTTAGTCAAGGAGTAGTTTAGAATAGAATTTACATTTATGCATTTTTCTATTTTTGGAACCGTAAAATTTTGACTGGACACTATTTTTGGATTTTTGATTGTTTGGTTGTTTTGTTTGCTTGTTATGTGTTTTGTTGGTTTATACTTTCCATAGTGTCTTCTAGCCGATATACTCCATGAAGAGACTATGGTCAAACCACGGGACCGAGGGATGCCTAACAACTTCCCCTCAATCAACAGAATTCCTTAACTGGTTTGCGGATTAGTTTAAAAGAGTCAAAATCATTTTGAAAAAGGATTTCCAAAGCTGAATTGGCACACCAGATTTATGACAAGTGGCGACCTTGAGTTCAAATAAAAAAAGAATCCTTTTTGATTTTTTTTTCATTTTTAGTGAATTTAACTAAATAAAACCCCTTTTAAAACTAAAATTAATCTTTTTGGTAAAAAAGGGGTGTGACAAAAATAAAGAGAGGGCAAACCACACTTTAAATTCCAAGGAATTTTCAATGGGTGATGCCAAATCTACACTTTGGAGTTCCTATAATTAATTCTTGTCTCAAATTTTTGTTCAACCCCAATTTTTTTCCAACTAACCAATTAAGCATCATGCTTACGAAACTTAAAACCTAAGTGCTTGATTGTGCTCTTGAAATGTGAAGAATTTCACAATGATTTCATTGGGGCATTTAATCAAACACATGGTGTACACACTAGTTATATCCAATTTAGGCCAAATTTTGGGTAATCAAGACTTTCCCGTTGGTGTGTACACCAACTACAACAACCTACTACACTAATAATCACATTGATGCATAGATTTAGCATTAGAACACTATTTCTGGCCTACTCCTAAAGTACAAGTTTAAGGACAATAAAAGATATAGTTCGAGGGAGTTAGACACATACCATGGTGTAGGATGCATGGGAATGCAATGAGTAACTTGATTACTTAAAAATTTTTGGCTTTTGGATGCAATTTTTGAGAGAAAGATTGAGAAAGTAGTGTAGAAGGGGAAAAGACAGTTGGATGACCTTTAAACTAATTTTATCATGATCGCGGTCTGATTTCTGTGATCACGGGCACTTAGCTACTACGATCACGACCCTGATGATAGCGATCACGGTACTTGAGACTAATTCTTAGGTCCTTTGTACTCCCCTGCTCAGTCTAAAACATAATAATTTCATACTTTTCTTTTCTCAAACTTATTTAAAAACTCTCTAGCACTTTAATTTAATGGGTTATGCAAAAACAAAAATAAAATCTACTCTATCATGAATAAATAAATGGATACGCGCCACTTTTTATGGCATGATGAGATACGTCCCATCAAGCGCTTAGTTTAACATCGTGGCACGATGCCTCTTCAACTGCCATTTAAGTTTCCACTTAGAAAATTTGAATCCACATCCCAAATTTTTCTCACCATGCACTAAGTGAGAGTGGGATAAAAGATTTAAATATTCCAAGATGAAACTTGATAGAAGTGAGGATATGGTGATGCGGCCTCTAACTCGCCACTTTGAAGACTTGAACTTTTTACCTAATTTCACATCAAATGTTTGATTCGGATCCTTGGGTAATGGAAGGAAAATCAATAGGCACTAATTGAACATCGAAAGTTGAGCTCCTTGGCATTTGAGTATGGGGCTTCCGTGTACTCTTTTGGAACGTCAAACCCCAAAATGTAGGGATGGTGCTCCTTCTCCCCAAAATTCATCATTTGCTTGGGTAGGTAGACTTTCATCACATCTACTAAGCACACAGTTGAAAAATGTTTCAAATGAGGTATATCCCTTAATTTTGGAATCGCATCCCTATTATCTTCTTCTCCTCCTCAAAATGGACTAGAGTCTTCATAAGAGATTTGATTGGCTTCTTCTTTTGACTCTAGTGCCATTTCTTTAATTTCAGCATCTTTAACCATATTAGGTTTAGTTGAATGAGAAATCACCAAGGATTGCTACATGTCAAGCTAATTTAAAAGAGTGGGTATACTCATCATATTTGAAAGATCAGCCTCCTCGCACACTTTTTTTTACTCTCCTTTCTAAATGATCCCATGGATTCATGCAAGTCATGCATGTCTTCTTCCAATGTAGTTGTCCATTCCAAGAGAGTATGAAGAATTGCTTCAACACCATTGTCTTCGGTATATTGTTCATCCTTTTTCACATCATGACACCAATCAAACTCATAAAAAGAACTAGCATTTTCGTTATCATAACGAGGGGATGGGGCATTTGAACAATTACTCCAATGTCCATCTCGACCACCACACAAAGAACAATCATACTCCTAATACGATCATGATGGTGCATACATCTCTTTCTGAGGAGTATATCTATAATCTCTCGAAAAGTGTGGTCCGTCATAATATGGATATAGATCATCAAGATAAGATTTCCAACAACCAAACTCATATTCATCCCAAGGTGCCATAGTAACAAGCAAATAAAAAGGAAAATCTACCTAACACAAGAAACAAAAGAAAATCAGAAACAAATATTTACAAGTTCAAATCCAAGCAAATAGGCTAAAATTTCAAACTAACTCAATACGCCAAATTATTTTTGGTAACGGTGCCATTTTTGATAACGCTCAACTTACACGTCAAATTAAGTGCAAGACGTTTGTTGTTAATATAATTACCCAACTTTAAGTCGGGGTTAAATCCACGAGGAATAATGTGAGTGGTGATTGAGATAAATTCTAAATAAAAGTTGCATGCTAAATTCAAGCCTAAGATACAAATAGTATAGGGGATTTTAAAATGATTCCCAAAGTATAAAATAATTTTTTAGGCTTCTAGAAGACTAACATGAGGTTAAGAATAATTAGAGTGTGATCAGTTTGGAATGGATCTTGGTATTATGTTTCCCTAGGAGAAAATTAGTGTTTATGGTGTAGATATATGAAAAATAGAATCCAATTTTAATTAATGTATGAGTGGGTAGGCTAGGTTTGGAGTTTCAGTGTTAGTCTTTCAACAAATCACCGAAATATCACCCATGGATTTTGTCAAATACCCATGGGTGTTAACATTCTAATCAACCTAAAAACCTCAATATAATATCCCTATTTCTAGGATGATGTTCAAAAGATAGCAACTCCATATTTTATCCTTATATCAAAGACAACAAAATGGGAATAACTACTATCTACGTTACTGTAACAAATATTTATTTCACCTACATCCCTCTTTCAAGGATAATGTAGGATCTAGACTACCCACATCCCTCTTTCAAGGATGATGCGGGAATTATAGAGAAAATTGAGGTTCTCACCAATAATTCCCATTTTGCATTCGAACATTTGTAAAACCCATCAACATAAACCATACATTGGAGCTAACAATCAATATCCACACATTACACCCTACTCAAACATAAACCCAAGAAGTATATATAGCAAATCATAAAGATAATAAACACAAATATACCAAGATTTCCATCAAAGTTATTCATTAAAAATAAATAGAGGGCAAACCACACGTTATATTCCAATGAATCTTCAATGGGTGATGCCAAATCTACACTTTGGAGTTCCTCTAATTAATTCATGTCTCAAATTAGTACAAATTTAAGCTCCAAGATCCAAAGAAAACTAAACCTCAAACTAAGATAAGTTGAAGATAGGGTCCAGATCCCTTTTGGATCAGGGTTTTGAGCCTTTTTTTCTTGAGAATTAAGGGTCGGTTGTGTGTATTTACATTTCTACCCCTAGACTGTATTCCTGCTATGCCGTTATCATTGGATCTTGTCCGAAATTATGGCTATCATGGCGGAGATGAGAATACCATGATCACTTTTCTTTAACCTTCCTTAACTAAACGCAATCATGATCTACAGACCACGATCGCGGTAACCGAAGCTAATTTTCTGCTAAGGCCTTCAAGCTACACTTTTCTTATCCTTTTTAAACATTTTTAGCTCAAGTCCATATCTTTCCTTCTCATTAACTATATTCCTGCAAAATGTGAAAATTAGTGCATTTAATCACAATGTTGTCTCATTTATACATTCAAATCAGCATAGTGTGCATGAATGATGAGTTCAAATAAGTGGTAAATTCACCACTCATCATGTATTTATCTCAGGGGCCTCTCTCTGCTCCTCTATATAAAATTCCATACTAGTGCCATGTAACCTCTCTATTTATCTTTAGGCTCCATAGGAAAGATGGGCCCTCATATAGTGATGGAGGTACTATAGTGAGCTTATATGGTCTCCTGGGAAGGCCCAGGTGTGCCAGATCCTTCATCATCCTAGTTTGCGCCACCATCATTAACTTTATTCTCTCATCAACACCTGGTACCTTTGGCACACCGGCCTCATCGCATAACCTCTAGGAAAGACATGGGAATAGCAAAGTCACCATCTTACTAAAGGCTCTCTCAAGAAGCTCATGTAGAATAATAAATACAAAGTCAATATCATACCCAACCATCATGCTTGTTGTAAGTGCAGATATATCCCAAGTTAATAAATTATCTGCAGTGGTCGAACATGAACTATATCAAACAATCAGCCACCAAAACTTTGTGGCAAAAGTCAATGTCACCTTCTTAATCACACCATACCTCTCGATCCATGAAGTATCATCACCTAGAGGTGAAATATAGATGGAGATACATATCACCATCTTAACTCTCTCTTTTTTATGCTCAGTATCATGCATAATGCATCTATTTCATCTAAATCCCAGTCTATAATCACATTCTGCTGTAGACATAAGAGCAATATAATTTACCTTAATAGAACTCGGCAGATAGTCACTGCTAAAATGTCAACCATAACCCCTCTCACAAGCATCTACTCTAGTTGGGGCTTCTCAGTATTCCTCGAAAAACCCATACATTTGGGCATAGTCAGAGCTACTATGGTGTGATATAAGGCATAGAATTCCTGAACTAATGTCAAGCTACAAAAAAATAGGGGTCTGGTCATCCACCTCAACTGATAGCACTCAAAGCCAGCTGCAACTGTGGCTGTCCTACTCAAAATTATCCAAATACCCTTTACACACTATCTTGAGTTCACTTCATCAATAGGTTATATCGAGATATGTGTGGGGCCATATATTTGATCATACTGAGATGGTACCTCTATATCTGGTGGCTGTACCTGTTGTGTATCCTGGTATGTACCGTGTTTAGACTAGGGTATTGCTAATGACTCCTTATGTACTGTGGCCTCGGACTCATCCTTATCTTGTGACCCCTTCTTAGTGGTCCTATGCATCTACCTCTAGTCCTAGCTCTGAATCTACCTCCTTATCATTATCATCCTCATCCTTATCATCATTATCGTCACCCTCTAAAGGCTAGGAAGAGTGTGGTGTTACTCTCCTGGCTTACTTCATCCTCGACCTAGATAAGAACTGAATAGCTTCAGTCTGTGTCCCAGGCTGAGTAAAAGCATGTCGTTTACCCTACTATGATTTCTCTAAAAGTAATACACCCAAATTAGCGATAATAATAGCCTAAGCTACTACATACTTCTGGCACGCAGTCACTTTGTGTCACCCTTATCGGGGTTGCTCTGGTCTGAGCAACTGGATATGTCTCCTTCGAGACACTGGTCTCTAAAGAGTCATCCCATTGCCTAGAAGGTGTAAACTTCTTCTTTGAAGCCTTGGGTGTTATGTATCCTGAAAAATCAAGTGTTAGCATCCTAAAGACAGTGAAAGAGTGCAAAATATGAAGAAAAACTCAAAATTCAAAAACTTTGAAATTTTCCTCAATTTTGGCATCCTTATAACTTATACTCAGTCCGAACTAGTCTAATATGAACGCATTAAACTAAAATCAACTTTTTAATATAAACTAACATTTAAAACTTTTGGTATTTCTCTACCTTTTAAAATTCAACTTTTGTTTAGGGCATGATCTTAAGGTTTAATTAGTGTACAATGCCCCACATTAAGTGTTTAGGCTAATTCAAGTCTCCTACATACACGCACAATGGTTTCTACATACTTTTGTATGAAAATAGACATATCAACTTACTTATTTTATGTTTAGCACACGATACTACTATTAGAAGCCAAAAATATTTACTTTTTATTCAAACTGAAAATGAATTATGAAAAAGTAAAGTAAAACCAAAGATTAAACGTGTACTTACTACCTTTGGACAAGTTGGTGCCCAGAATAAGTAACTTTTTTGTGTAAGGGAGTAGGATAGTTTGAATTTAAGGAAGGAAGAGGGAATTTTGAGGATTTGTATGTTTTAAATAGGTTAAAGGGGATTAAATACCCATAGGGGGTTCTTTTAGGGTTAATACATGTTGGGGTGGGCCCAAATTCTTAAACAAAATTAGGCCTAAAACGTGCCCACTTACGGCAGCCACCTATGGGCGATAGGTGGTACCTACGATTCATAGTCCAAAATTTTAGCCAACTTTCCTACTCTCTGGACTTTGCATTCAGATACTTACTTTGCTACTTATGAGGTCGTAAGTGGTATTTATGAACATGTAAGTAAGTTCGTAGCTTAAATTCCAGGAATTCCTCAAAAAGTCCTCAAAATTTCAGCTTTTCTATTTAGGCATAACTTACCTGGCCCAAATAGGACTTATGACCTTGATGAATTGGTCATAATATCCTCTTACTGGGAATATTCTAATTTAAAGATGGTGTATAGCATTCAATCTCACTTTTCATGCCATAAAACCTACCAAAAAGAAACAAACATGAACACTAAAATAGTGGGTTTCCTCCCACCCAACGCTTGATTTAACATCGCTGCACGATGTGGCTATGTTGATTACTTAGACATCACCAACAAGTCCAGTAGTTGCGTTTCATAAAATGCTTGATTTAACGCCGTGACACAATGGGAGTACCTTGATTACTCAGAATTCATCAAGGTACCCAAAGAAATAACCTCTAGGATCATTAATACAATGGATAACTGACACCACCTTGAAATCGGCAGGCTTCTTCATAGTTCATCGGATGTTGAAGGTAACCTCTTCGTTATTGACTCTGAATCGAAGCTCTCCCTTTTTCATATCCACCATAGCTCTACCCATGGCCATGAACGGTCTTCACAATATGATAGGAATATCAAATTCAACCTTACAATCTTAAATAACAAAATTAGCTAAAAAATGAAGTTATCAACTTTCACCAACACATCGAACGAAATGCCTATAATTTTTTTTACTGTGTGATCTACCATCAATAACTGTGTAGAAGTCAACTCTAGAGGGCTCAAGCTCAATTACTTAAATACAACCAACAACATCAAATTGATGCTGCCTATTAAGTCATATAATGTTCTGGTAAATCTGGATGTCCTGTAGTACATGGGATCATGAATGCACAGGGACTACCCCTTTTTTGGGCCAGAGACTTAAAAGTGAATTTACTACAATGGTGCAATCCATCAATGTCCTAAAAACTAGATACTCATTTATTAGTCGCCAAGATATCCTGGGATCTATTCTTAAGCCTCAAGGAAAGGGATGTTTGAACACAGATCTTTCAATATCTCAATGAATATTTTGAACTTTCCTTCCTCTTTCTTCTATTTTAGTCTTTAAGGAAAAGGTGGGGTCGGTCATAGAATTTGATTCACTATGGGATCATCGACCATGTCCTTACCTTTATCCTCACCAACACTAACATCAACACCTATCGCCTTGTCTCACTCCATAATAGGTATCTCATTAACCATAGTACTACTATTATTTGGCACATTCACAATAGGCAATGGGAGACAATAGTATACTTACCACTCTTAGTAGTTATAGAAAGACAATGACCATCAAAATCATTCTTTGGATTCTGGAACATGCTGCTTGAAAGGGTACCCAACTGCATCTGATTTAAGTTAGTAGACATCTCCCTAAACTGTGTCTCTAACTGCTTGATTGCAGTCGCATGAGAGTCAACTTTCTATGTCAGACCTGAGATATTAACCTTAATCTTCTTTAGGCATGTCTACTTACTTTATTGACCTTTCACCAGTTTGGACAATAATGCTTCCATTCTCGTTCAGTATCTCGGCTGCCCGGTAGAATATACCTATCTTCCTTCTCCTTATAGTCGTCCATTCTTCGCCAGTAACTATCACACTCTCTACCATAATCTCTATATCCATCTCTATAATAGTTATAGCATTGGTTTCCTTGCCTTTTGGAATTTAAACCTTCCAATTTGAAATCAAGATACTTAGCCTCTTTTTCCAAATAAGACTCATATGCTCGGGAGGCTAAACCTTGTGCACTTATCGCATTTAAATTCTCAGAATTCACTGCTGTAAATTGCTTAGTCAGCAACCCAATATCAGTCCTCAACTGTGCAATCTCTTACACTATAGACTCATCTAATACTCTATGGTCATTGTAAGCTCTAATGGCGTAAGTGCCACCACACCTCTCAGCCTCTCAAGTATTCCACCTTAGTTAGTGAGAGAGATCTGGCCTAGAACCTCAGAAGTAGCTTTCCAGCGTAATCTCATAAATGCTACTTCAGTGATTATGTCTGCCATGGCTCAAGAATTGATGTTCAGGGCTCTGTATAATATCTCTAGCAAATAGGTCCTTAGAATATAATGATTGGGTACCATGCCCAACTTTTTCTTAAATCAAAACCAAGCCTTATACATCAACTTTGAATGTAGCTGCATAAAGCTATATATTTCGTATTTTAACTGCAATATTTTGGCTGAAGGAAAGAAATGGTTCAAGAATCTCCTTCATAGCTTATTACATATGGTAATAGATATTTTGGGAAGTTACTCTAAACACAAAGAAGATTTTCTAGTAAGTGAAAGGCAGAACAACCCCAATCTGAGTGCGTTCTAGTCTAGCCCCAAAATAGTATAAGAAGTATAGATCCCAAAAAAATTAGCAAGATGCATATTTGCATCATCTGTAGCCTAGACTAAAAATACACCTTTCAAATTTAAGAGTTAGACTGTGGCACTGATTATGTCAAATTTCACCATTGGGAGGCAATACAAGAGGAATGATAGCTCCTATTTTTAATGGTTCAATATATCCCATATCTCTTCCTCATCATATGGATGGAAGTATTGGAATGCTGGGATCACTTGAGCCTGACCACCTCAAGCTCTATCTCAATTACCATTGAGTCCTACTCGATGATCAACTACTGGTATTTTCCTTGATAGCTCTGCCTGCTGAGATAATCGAGCCTTACCATCCCCTTTTTAGTTAGCAGCATCTACCAACAACTGCTCTATTTGTCTATCGGCAATGTTTTATGGATCACCTAAAGTAGAGAGAGGTACCGCATTAGGATTATCTCGAAACCCTTCTAAATGTCCTGTATGTACTGGTTCTATCATTGTAATATTAGGCTATAAAATTCTCTTTTGATTAGGATTCAGCGAGAGTAAGGGATTGCCTTGACTCCTGGTATTAGGCATACACCAGCGTATACCCAACTAAAAATAAAAAACTAGAGACAAAAAAACTCTAACAAACTTTAATCAATAGTCACACCATCTTATCAACAACAATAACAAAATTTTGATCAACACCAAAAGTACACCTCAGACCTAAGGATAAAACAGTCACTGTTGAGTAAAGTAACCCAACTAGGTTGGGGTTAAACTCACAAGAAAAATGTGGATATGTTTCTCTAGCTTGCTAAACTCATTGGGCGAAACAAAAAGTAAATAAGGGGGTTGTAGTAACAATCTCAAGCAAGTACCAGAATTCAACTTTGGTTGTAATCAGTCGGAGATGAACACTAGGATTGTATTCCCCCTGGCTTCTCAACTTATAAGGCTTATCATGCTTTATTGAACAAATCAGCACCTTCCATATAGAATCTGATAAGTTATGTACCATCAACTATCTTGTGGACTCATTGGTGGATTTCATCCTATATATTTTCAGTCTCAGGATGTTGCATTACTAACCCTTATCCGAGATCTCAGTTAACTATTACCTTTTGATTCTCAAGTTATTAGATGATAGATAACCGTCTTACATAGATGATACTGATTAGCCTAGATCGATAATTAATCTTTAAATTACCATAGTAATTGTCTTTTCCTAGTCACTACTTCTCTTGTGGAGTAAGTAGTGATATTTTAGGCAGCATATTACCATTTGCAACTGCTAAGACATCTATTAAACCGAAGATAATACAATACATGTAAGATTACTGGTTTAGGACAACTTATAACTTCCCCTACTTTGCTAATATGCCAGGGTTCCCACAACCCTAGCTAAGGGCTCTGGCCGCTCATTATTATAAAACGATCAACAAAATTCATAATGAAAAACATTACACAATATCACAATAATCAATAATAAAACCCAAAGTCAATACCTAAATTATCAACCAAAGTTAAGAACAAAGTAATCCCAAGATCAAAATCAAATCTTGGAATCAAATATATGTTTGTAAGTATTGAGAGTATGTAAAATAACTACAAAATACCAAAAGGGTATTTATAGGATAAAGGAAACCTTAAAAATCAAAATACAAACAAAAAAGTAAATTTGAGGTCGGTGGCTACTTACTTGACCACCTATCGACTGTAGGTACTACCTATGGAACATAGGTGGTCCTTGGTAAGTGCAAAACCTCCTGAAAAACTCCCACAACCCTCTGGACTTGGCCTTTTGACACTTACTTAGGTCACCTACGATCCGTAAGTGACAGATTCTTCTTTTTCCTGCTTTTGAGATTTTGTACTTCAAGTTCTGACACCTACTTTGGTCACCTACATTTGATAAGTGTCACTTATGCCCAGAAATGCCTCGATAAGTATCCCAAAACATAAATTTTCATATTATTCTTTTATTTAGTATCAAAAACCTTATTTTCTGCAAAACATATACAAAACACATCATATCTCAGAAAACAACCTAAGAAACTTGCATATTTTTATTTCATTTTAAGCATCAAAAGTGCTATAAATCCATAGTACATCAGTCAACTTGGTCAATTGAGGTATTATTTTTGAGAAATCATGCACAAAACACCTATTGTAGTATTCTAAACCCATATAACTGTGAATCTTTATAGGCGAAGTAGGTCTAGGACATTTTTCACCACTTATCTCTTTTTAGAATCCACCATAATTCTATCTTTGGAAACAACATGGCCTAAAAATGCTATTGAGGCTAGCTAAAATTCACACTTTGAGAACTTAACATAGAGTTTAGGTCCTTTTAATGTATTTAATATAGTTATTAGATAATTCTCATGTTCTTCCTATCTACGATAATAATTCATAATATCATCAATAAATACTATCACAAATTTATCTAGAAATGACCTGAACACCTTATTCATCAAGTCCATGCAGATGGTGCATTAGTTGCTCGAAAGGCATCATAAGGAACTCATAATTCCAATTTTAAGTTCTGAATATGGTCTTAGAAATATCTTTCTCCGTGATCCTAAGTTGATGATAATATGATCAAAGATCAATATTTGAAAAATGGTCAAATCTTTCTAACTAATCTAATAGGTCCCTTATATGAGGTAACAAATACTTATTGCATATCATTACCTTTTTTAGGTGCTTGTAGTCAATACACATTGTTACAGACCCAACTTTCTTCTTTATGAATAAGACTGGTGCACCCCATGATGATACACTTGGTCTGATAAAACTCTTATCTACCAAGTCCTGCAACTTTTATTTAAGTTCCTTCAACTCTGCTTATGCCATATGATATGAAGGTGTAGATACTGGCATAATGTCAGGATCCAAATAAATATGAAAGTTTATCTATTGTACTGGAGGTAATCTTGACAATTCCTTAGGAAATATATCAAAAAATTGCTTTACAATAGATAGTTCCTCTAAACTAAGTTTTCCCTCTCTAACATTACTTACCATAGCTAAGAGAACCATGCAACTTTTTTTTAATAGTCGTTGAGCCTTTACAAAAGATATAACTTTACCAACCTCTGGAACTTGATCCCCTTTTAATATAAGACAAAGTCTGTTAGATATCTCTCACTAAGCTATCTTTGCATGAAAATCTATAGTAGAATAGCAAGGAGATAACCAATCCATGCCCATCAAGTAAGCATGAGTGTCCCTACTTTCTACTATGATATGGCAATCACGATATATATACTTGACTAACAAAGAATCTCCCACTAAAGTAGCAATAAAAAATGATAATTTAACATCTCTTCTTGCATATAAAATCTCATAGCAAAGTATGAGGACAGATAAGGGTGAGTAGGCCAGGATTAGTCAAACCATATGCATTAAATGAACAAACCAAAAAAATATCTATAACCACTGCATTTGAGTCTTGAACCTCCTGTCTATTAAGTGTAACAATGGTCGACTAGCCTCTACTAACATTTTCTTGTACTTGATTTTCAGCAACACAATCTCCATTACCTCGACCTCTATTACAGTACCTATAGTATATTAGGAGTAGCCTAAACATGTGCAATTAACTGACCAGAAGCTTAACTAACATTTCTCGGAGGCTGAGCATAATCCTTGAAGCGATGATTCAATTGTCCACATCAAAAACACTCACCAATAAAAACATGACACTGGACTATATGTGATTTTCCACAAGTCTAACATGATATAGTAGTGGCTTACATCTTCCCAAAACTATGATATCCATGAAATTCTAAAGACCTCTAAGTAACCTGTCTAGGAGGTGGCTTTTATGTAGGCTATGAAACCAAATCAGTCCCTGTTTGGTGGACCTATTGTTTTCCCTAATTCACCACTCTACAATTTGCACTAAAGTCACCACTGAAAGATTCCCCCATCTTAGCTTTTTTATGAACATCATAAGTTGCCCGCTGTGCATGACCCCTGTCCTTAATTTTTATAGCAAGATCAACTGCCTCACAGTATGTTAAAACTTTAATCCGTGGTTCTACTACATTGTAGAGGGGAGAAACCAACCCATTATTAAACATCTGGAAATTAAGCTGCTTCTAATTGTCAAAAAGAAAGTTATCCAGGAAGAACTTAGTGAACTCATCCTATGTTAGTGGTGCTACTCTAGCAAGCCTTCCTAGCAATAATGTATTATAATATATATTAGCCATGTTCTCTATTTTTGATGATGCAAGATCTATATCTCTCTTACTAGAACATCCTATCGCACCCAGTGCTTTGAGTGTACTATCCAAAAAGCTTAGAGGATCACCCAAACTATCTGAACCTGTGAATTTTGGTGATTTCAACTTTGGAAACTCCTAGAAAGATACCTCTTTATTTCCAAACTTGTAAGTTTGTGGTGCCTGGAACAGTGGCCGTGCCTGTGTAGAAAGATCTTATCCAACCCTATCCTACCTATCTAGTTGGTCAGCTAAACCATCTATAACTCTATGCATTATAGCTAGTATTTCAGCTATATTCCCCTAATGTAATGGTGGAAGTATACTAGCATTTATTGACGGAGTGGGCTCTCTTGAAATTCTAAAAGTGGTAATATAATTTCCTGTGGTATTACTACAACTCCTACCTCGACCTTTTCTATGAGCTCTACCTCTTCCCCTAGTTGTGGAAGTTGACTGTCTTCTATAGGTGGCATTACTTATCTAAGGTACAACTTGTGTAGATCTACCATTAATTACTTGCCTGTGAGCTATTTGATTAATAAAAAAATACGGTTAGCTTCATCTAATTGGTCCTAAAAGTCACACATGTAAGGAAGAATGAGAAAGAAAATCCACACACCCTATCACACTCTCGCAGAATCGCAACTATTGAAATGGTTGGCAACAAAACCATAATTGAGATTCTACTACTACCCCGTGCTCCAATAGTCATAGAAATAACCTAGTCTCAGATACCAAATTTGTCAAGATCCAAAATAGGACCATGGACAATGTTAAGAAGGTTAGAACTCCAAAGGAATCCTCATCAGTATTCTACAAAAAATTGGGCAAGGTTTCTTTATTTTAGGGCTTATTCAAATTTTTTTTTTCCTCATAATTCAACAACATATCAAACCAATTATGAAACACCCTGAGTTTTGGCCCATGAAATTTTTTGAGTTTTGAACTCCTTGTCTTTGTAATGACTTACAATACTAGTTATATGGTGTGGGTATGAGTCAGGTGGACCAACTCATAAGGTGTTTAGTGATTTGTGGTTGGGTTTCTATTTTGGTTAGGTGATAACACTCAAACTACACCTCTCTAATGAGAATATAAGCAACCGTTGTCAATATAAAACCCAACTAGGTTGGGGTCAAATCCCACAGGGAATATGATATGAACTTAAGTCGTTTCTAATTTAATCAACTGATAGCTGGATATTTCCTGAAATTGGGGTTTTTAGTTTTGCAAGTAATTGTTGGTCACTTTAGTTACAGTGTTCGTAATCAAGAGATTATAGAAAAACCAGAATTATGTTCACTATGGGTTTTGGTACTTGACAGATGCTAATGGTGGTTCAAGATTCTCACAGCAGGTAGGACAACAAGTTATCTTTATCGAAGTTATGCCTAAATGTCTCTTGACCTACTTAAGCATTTAATTACCTAATCCTCTCAGACTTAGGGAATTTATATTCATGACCATATTTTACCTCAGGTTAATCAACCTTGTTACAACGTCAATTATTAAATGGAAGTTTTTAGTTCTTCCAAGTCCCTGTTAATAATTCACTTCCCACTATATTTGATTTGTTTCTCAAGCAAATCAAAGCAGGTGTTATCTATCATTTGAAACCAATAGATGATGATTAAAACCTAAGAATTATCAAGGAGTCCTACCACTTTCTGAATCTTGAACACAACACTTTATCAAGACTTAACCCTAGATCCCATAATTTAGGTTAAAGGAATTTAGCCGCTTATGATGTAATAATCGAAGTAACTTGTTATATTCATGATTTGAAAGATAAACTTACCACAAGATGAATAGAAACTAGAGATTCTCAGATTTGATCACAATAGTAATCCCAAAATAATGATAATAATCTCTTCAAAGTAATTGCTTGTTCAAGTTAAGAATATATAGAGAGAAAATATCAAAATATGTGTCTCCAAAAGATGTTCAAAACTCTCAATAAACCCTAAACAAAACTTTAAATAGTTCAGCCTAAATAAGGAAACAAAATCATAGAGTTGAATAACCCCTCGAATTAGGTGACGACATTTGTAACAACCTATCAAAAAGCTGACGACTTATCACAAATGTTGTCAGCTCCTCTTTGCTTTTGATACTCGCTGCTTTAGGCTGATAACAAACTGTGATGTCCTATAAGCTACTTGATGACTTATCATGAATATCATCAAGTCTTTACCTCAGCTCTTATGTTCTGCCTTAGGGTAACGACAATTTTGGCGACCTATCAGCTCTTTGACAGCATATCACAAAATGTCATTACAACTCTCAACTCAGGTGCATTCTTTGTCTGAGGTTGACGATGAAGCTGACAACTTATTACAGGGCTGACGACTTATCAAAAATGTCATCAGCCACACTTCTCTTTGAATTACTTCATATTTCAGCTCCTTTGCTTCCATCCTTGTTGGTTCTCTTGCATCATAGTTTCCACTGCAAAATCAAACATAAAACAATCAAAAATGACAAAAGTTTCTTAAGACTTTGCAATTATTCTTAGTTAAAAGCCTCAAATGTGTTAGCATTTGCTCACACATCAACACTCTCAACTTAAAACAATTGCTTGTCCTCAAGCAACTCAACACAACTAAGAGAATCCAAAGTACATTTGGCAGTCAATCATCCATAACATCTAAAAACACTTTCACTCTCTCCAAGGCCAGTAAATTGAAGAACAATGAAGAACACCAATGCAACACACATAAATCAATATACAACATTAATTCAGTCACATTAACTATGCATATACCAGTATTACACTCTTCAAACAAGTTAGCAACTAGCCATAATTTGGTATGCCCTCACAATAAAGAAATCCCTGTCATCTTATATTAGTAATCCTATTCGTAACCTTTAGGAAAATTAAAACACTCACTCTCAGAACGAAGTTCTAACCAATGTATACCAAGTACCATAGGCTTGCCCTTATTTTCATTACCCAAATCTTCAGATAGGTCAGCTAGGATTACTATAGGTCTTCTCTTAGGCTTGTGATGTAGGTTAGGGGTTGGTATAATACTTGATGGTATTTAAAGTGACTAAGCCTCCTTGATACTACACTAACTTTTTGGGTTTTCACTAATTAGTCTTTTTCGCTCTTCTCTTTTATTGATCACACTTATTTAAGCTGGGTGCGATCTTTTCCATAATCACTTATTCTTTTTCATAATTTTTTTCTTTTTCTTGCTCTTTGTCTTCACACCCAGCTTTTTTAATTCATATTTTTGCTACCTTACTTTGTACTCATTCTGTATCACGCACCTCGCGACCCTCAACTTAGGCCATTTGCCTAAGTTAAGGTGCACAGTGTCCAAGGATGACCAGGGCTAAAACAGGTTCATTGTGATCTAAATGGGAAGGTGACATGTGTCATAAAAAGAAATAGGCTAATCAGTCTCAAAACATGGATCAAGGGATATTATACACTTAGGAAAGGTCATTTAGGCTAAAGTGAGCTCATATCAAAATGGCCTATGATCCTTTCCTAACGACTATCCTTTAACCTAGGTAAGACTAACCGGGAAAGCTCTGGCTTCAGCATACAGAGGGAACTAAGTAACATCTCACACATACTTGGCACATAGGTATATCATAATCTACTACTTATTCAGTTCGTGCAGCTATTTAGCAATGATTATTATGTTACTATAACTAATGACATACAAAGATGCACAGTGGTCACACTTAAATGCAAATCACACAGTTAAAGAAGTAGACCACTTGAAGAGATGTACAAAAATCATAAAACAATTCAATTACTTCAAGTACAAGTATTTCTCCTAGTTGGCTACAAAATTTTACAATAACAATTTACCCTACACCCTCAACTTAAAATCAAAGAAAATCTAAAATTAGGATTAGAGTATACTTAGAATAGATCAATCTCGGGGGTTATGGGTTGCATCCCATGCAACACCTAGTTTAATGTTGCGGTACAACTCAGGTATCTCGATTACTTCAGACTTCATCGAGATAGATAGTAGTGACACTTTTCATTGATTCTTTTGGACCAATATAAAGTTTGACTCGTTACCCATTTACTTTGAAGGTACTAACGTCTTTATTTTCAAGTTCCACTACTCCAGATGAGTAGACTTGACAAACTCTAAAAGGGCCTGACCACTTAGATTTAAGCTTACCTAGGAATAGTTTGAGTCTGTAATTGAGCAGAATCACCAAGTCACCCTTTTGGAAGTCTCATTTCTCTATCCTCCAATTATGGTATTCTTCATATTTTCTTTATATAGGTCTGCTCATTCATATACCCTAAGATAGAATTCATTGATCGCATTCAGTTGTCCCAGTCTCAGCTCTGCTGCCTCTATTTAACTCAAATTCAGCCTTTTGAGTGCCCATAAGGCCTTGTGCTCCTGCACTATTGGTAAGTGGAAAGCTTTTCCATAGACCAGATGAAATGGTGACATGCCAATGGGTGTCTTGAAAGCAGTCCGATATGCCCACAAGGCATCATCGAGCTTTCGAGACCAATCTTTCTGACTAGCATTCACCATTTTGGCTAGGATGGCCTTAATCTCTCGATTTGATACCTCCACTTGCCTACTAGTTTGTGGGTGATATAGAGTGGCTACTCTATGTTGTTTCACCCCATATTTTTCTAAAGCTGCTCGAAACACTTTGTTGCAAAAATAAGATTCTCCATTGCTTATAATAGTGCGTGGTACTCCAAAGTGAGAGAAGATGTTCATTTTGAGAAAAGCAACAACTCTCTTTCCTTCATTATCTGACAAGGCAACAACTTTGACCCATTTTGAGACATAGTCAACAACAACTAAAATATACTTCATCCCATACGAGCTTACAAAAGGACCTATGAAATTGATGCCTCAGACATCAAATAATTCTACTTCAAGCATCTTAGTCAAAGACATCTCATGTATTTTGGAGATTGACCACTGCCTCTCACATTGGTCACATTTTAGAATAAACTCATGGGCATCCTTGAATAATGTTGGCTAATTGTAACTACTCTCCAACACCTTCCTAGCCGTTCGGTCACCTGCATGGTGACCTTCAACTGGAAAAGAATGATATGCTTCCAATATACCTAATAAATCCACTTTCAGCATATATCTCCTTATAATATTGTCTGCATATTGCCAAAAAAGATATGACTTATCCCAGAAGTAATGTGTCACATCATGCAGGAATTTCTTTCTTTAATGAAAGGAAAGATTTTCTAGGATGACCTCACTCATAACATAATTTGCAAAATTAGCATACCAAGGCAATTTCTCCACAGCAGCAACCAAGATCTTCTCATCAGGAAAGGCATCATTTATCTCCATTTCATTACTTATTGCCTACTCACATTCCATTCTATATAGATGATCTGCAACCTGGTTTTTACACCCTTTCCTATCTTTGACTTCAAAGTCAAATTCTTATAGAAGCAACACCCAACTAATCAGCCTTAGTTTTGCATCTTTCTTAGCCATCAAATAGCTCAAAGCTGCATGGTTAGTGTGAACCACCACCTTGGTCCTAAGTAGATAAGCCCTGAATTTCTTAAAAGCATATACTACAACCAGAAGTTCCTGCTCAAGGATGTTGTAGTTTTTTTTTGCTCCATTCTGTGCTTTGCTGGCATAATATATTGGGTGAAATAGTTTGTCCTTCTTTTGTCCCAATACAGCTCCAAGGGCAACACCGCTTGCATTATACTTGATCTCAAATGGTTTTGACTAGTCTGGTGGAACAATAATAGGGGCCTCAACCAGCTCCTTTTTAAGGTATTCAAATGACTTCAAGCAATCATCATCGAATGAAAACTTCACTTCTTTCTCCAAAAGTTTTCAAAGTGGATTTGCAACCTTCGAGAAGTCTTTTATAAACCTTCGATAGAAGCTGGCATGTCTAAGAAAACTACGAACTTCCTTCATTGAAATGGGAGGTGGTAGTTTCTCAATAACTTCCACCTTGGCTCGATCAACTTCTTTCCCTTTTGCTGAAATTTTATGACCGAGAACGATGCCCTCTTTTACCATAAAATGATATTTTTCCTAGTTAAGAACCAAATTGAATTCAATATATCATTGCAAGGATATACTCTGGTTTTCCAAGCACACCTCAAATGAATCTCCCACCCCAGAGAAATCATCCATGAATACCTCTATGTTGTCCTCCACCATATCTGAGAAAATAGACATCATGCACCACTGAAAAGTGGCAGGTCCATTGCATAACCCTAATGGCATCCTTTTAAATGTAAAGGTGCCATATCGATATGTGAATGTATTCTTCTCCTGATCTTCAGGAGCAATAAAGATTTGGTTGTATCCAGAATAACTATCCAAAAAGCAATACCATCCCCTTCCGGCCAATCGACAAAGCATTTGGTCCATAAAGGGAATAGGGAAATGGTCTTTTAGAGTCCATGAATTTAGCTTACGGTAATCCATGAAAACTCTGTAACCATTCACAGGACTGAGTGGAATCAACTCATTCCTTTCATTTGCAATCACAGTCATGCCTCCCTTTTGGGCACGCATTGAATTAGGCTTACCCATTTACTGTCAGAAATAGGGTAAACCACTGTGCACCCAACCACTTAATAATCTTTTTCTTAAATAGCTCTTGCATTAGTGGGTTAATACGACGCTGATACTCTATGGTTGGAATACAATCTTTCTCAAGTTGTATTTTATGCGTACAAATGCTAGGGAGAATGCTAATAATATCTGTGATGGTCCATTCTATATCTCTTTTATGCCTCTGAAGTACTGAAATAAGTGCATTTACTTTTTTATCACCCAAATCATCTGTAATAATAATAGGTAACGTGTTTCCGTTTACCAAAAAAACATACCGCAAGTGTCCAGGCAGTTCTTTCAATTCTAACTCCGGTGGCTCCTCAATGGATGGCTTGGCTGGTGATGTTGGTTTATTGGCAAGGTCAAGGTCTATATTTTTAGGAGCATAATGATATGAACCCATTCTTGACAAGGTACAAATAGTCTCTTCATACTCCTCAATGCCTTCACGATCAAAGTTTATCAGAACTGCGGCTAAAGGCTTGACAACAAGTTGCTCCTCTCTTGACACCTCCTGTTCGTCCTTATAATACACATCAAATACTGAGAACATACTTATTTCTTTCTACTACTTCATTGATTTACAAACATCAAATTGTACCACTTCATCATTCATCCTGAATAAGAGCTCATTTGCTCTCATATCAATCAACACACTTTCGATTGCGAGAAAAGGTCGACCCAATATTATGGGCACCTCAAAGTCCACCTCTCAATCTAGAATGATGAAATCTACAGGGAATATAAAGTTGGCTACCTTCACTAACATATCATACAAAATGCCAATAGGTTATTTTACTGACCTATCCGCCATCATGAGTCGCATGTTGGTGGGTGTGGGATTTCCCAGAACCAACTTTCTATATACAACTAGCGGTATCAAAATTAATGCTTTCTCTTAGATCACATAATGCCTTGGTGAATTCCATAGTCCTAATTGTATAGGGAATAGTGAATACGCCTGGGTCTGGCTTCTTCTGCACCAAGGTCCTTGTAGAAATAACGCTAAAATGATGGAGATTATCCTCCAATTCATAGCTCACTGCTCTTTTCTTAGTTACAAGGTCCTTCATGAATTTAGCATATCCTGGAATTTGCTTGAGTGCCTCCACCAATGGCACATTTATTATCAACTACTTGAGCATTACCATGAATTTGTTGAATCTTGCATCATTATTTTTTTTCTTCAACCGCTGAGGAAAGGGAGGTGGTGGTCTTGGGATAGTTTTCAACACTACCTCTTTTTCCTTTTCTATCTTTTTTTATGAAGCATCATCAGAATTATCCAGCTTCTCAGACTCCACTGGACCTTCTTCTTCCAGTTTATCATCAACCACCTCATCAACTACATGTTAGCCCACAAAAGGGACAGGTAATTTCTTACCACTTCTAGTGCTAATCACCATACATGAGACATCATTCAGTGGAATTTGGACCATATCACTTGGCAACGTTGGACTCTTTCTCTTGTTAAATACTGTGGAGAGTTGGCTCATCTCCTGCTCTAACTATTTGGTTATGGTGGAGTGTGAGTTTACCAACTAACTAATAGATGATAGATTAGTCTTCATGGTAGTCACACCAGAGTTGGTAGCTTCCACTCCCTTCAACAACTTAGCCATCATATCCTCTATGGACATCTTTTCAGAACATATTATAGCAACCTTATGATTTCTAGGAAGGACATAGAGCCCGCTCCTATCATTGTTGTTTCTCTAATTTCCCTGCTCCCTATCTTTATAACCAGGCTTATCATAATAATTCCAACCTTAATTCCCTTGGACATTGCCTCAAACCCCCCCTGATTATTAATATAGTTCACCTCTTCTTTTGCATCAGTATCAACTCTATCCTAAGATCCCACAACTTTCACCTTCTTAGTCTTGCCTGATAGCAAGTTCTTGGTTAGCAAGTCCATTTACATTTTAAGGTGAGCCATGTCTTGGTCATTCTCCTCATATCTTCTACGTTATTCCACAGTAATAGCCCTAGACACAGTAGGGATAGCTACCATAGAGTCTCTGGTATGCCTTGCCCGACTCTATTTTGGTCATTCTTTCTAGCATCTCTGAAGCCTCTGGGAATGAAGGATCAAGAAACAAACCACTAGCAACATTATCTACAATTAGCTTTGTCACAAAGTGAAGAGCCCTGTATAAAGTCTCCATCAAGTGTATGTCCGTCATATTATGGTTCAGACATTATGTCAGCTTATTCTTGAATGTTTCCCAAGTTTCATGCAAGGCTTCAGTTAGGAGCTGCCTAAATTTGCTGATCTTATCCCTCAACTGTACCCTCCTAGAAGGCAAAAAGAACCTTTCTAGGAAAGCTTCTTTCAACTGCCTTCAGTTGGTTGTAGAATTGGGTGTCAGCTCATTTAGCCATAAAGTTGCCTCCCCAGACAGAGACAACGGAAATAATCTCAACCGGATAGCATTGTGGCCCACTCCTGGGTTATAAAAAGATTTATGGATGGTGACAAAATTCACCAGACACAAGTTTGGGTCATCCCCAGGAAGGCCACTAAACAACCCCTTCAGATTGAAGAGTTGAATCATAGTACTCGTAATGTTGAATTTAGTCCCAGGTACCAACAGTGGAGGAATGATTGCACCCGTTACACCTACTCCATCCATTCCATCATCATCATCATTGAGGTTATACTGGACTGGCTGGTACTCTTGCCTTTCTCGGAATGGACGGTTCCTATTAACATTACGCCGTACTGGTGAAGCTACTTTCTCTGCACGCCTTGGGTTACCAAGATTTAGAAAATCCTCATCTCCTAAATCTTTATCCTTAGGATTTTGATGTCGTGCTTTTTGACTGACATTTTACACATTCACCTAAGCTCTAGCTAAGACTACCAATCTGTCAGCCTCTTGCTGTTCTGTCATTCTTCCAATTCATTGTGGTTCCAGATTAAGTGGTAATAATGGTTCTCTGGAAACTTTGGTGCTTGGAATACACTACAAAGATCATGTAATAAACAAAAACAAAAAATAAACATAAAACTAGGAAACTTGACTAACAGTCAATTAGTGCTCCCAACTTTAATTTACAACAATATTCCTCGACCACGACATCATTTTTGATAATTCTCAAACTAAACCTCTCTAATGAGAACGTAAGTGATCATTGTAAATATAAAGCCCAACTAGGTTAAGGTCAAATTCCACAGGAAATATGGTATGAACTTAAGTTGTTTGCAATTTAATCAACTAATAGCTGGATGTTTCCTGAAACTGGGTTTTTTAGTTTAGCAAGTAATTGTTAGTCTTAGTTACAATGTTCGTAATGAAGAGTTTATGGAAAAACTAGAATTATGTTCACTAGGGGTTTTGGTACTGGACAAATGCTAATGGTGGTTCAAGATTCTCACAGTAGGTAGGACAACAAGTTTTCTTTATTGAAGTTATGCCTAAATGTCTCTCAACCTACTTAAGCATTTGATTACCTAATCCTCTCAGACATAGGGAATTTATATTCATGACCATATTTTACCTCATTAATCAACCTTGGTACAACATCAATTATTAAATGGAAGTTTTTAGTGCTTCCAAGTCCCTGTTAATAATTCACTTCCCACTATAATTGATTTCTTTCTCAAGTAAATTAAAGTATCATTTGCAACCAATAGACGATAATTAAAACCTCAGAATTATCAAGGATTCCTACCACCTTTTAAATCTTGAACACTCAGCACCTTATCAAGACTTAAGCCTAGATCCCATAATTCAGGTTCAAGGAACTTAACTGCTCATGATGTAATTATTAAAACAACTAGTTATATTCATGATTTGAAAGATAAACTTACCACAATATGAATAGAAACTAGAGATTCTCAGATTAGATCGCAATAGTAATCCTAAAATAATGATAATAATCTCTTCAAAGTAATTGCTTGTTCAAGTCAAGAAACTAGAGAGAGAAAGAATCAAAATACGTGTCTCCAAAAGATGTTCGGAACTTCAAGAAACCCTAAAAAAGACTTTAAATAGTTCATCCTAAATAAGGAAACAAAATCACAGAGTTTAATAATCCCTCAAATTAGGTGACAACATTCATGACAACCTATCAGAAGGCTGACGACTTATCACAAATGTTGTCAGCTCCTCTTTGCTTTTGATACTCACTGCTTTGGCTGGCGATAAACTCTGATGTCCTATCAACTTCTTGACGACTTATCATGAATGTCGTCAACTCTCTACCTCAGCTCTCATATTCTGCCTTAGGATGATGATAATTTTGATGATCTATCAGCTCCTTGACATCTTATCACAAAATATCATCACAACTCTCAACTCAGGTGCACTCTGTCTGATGCTGACGATAAAGCTGATAACTTATCACAGGGTTGATGACTTATCAAAAATGCCATCAGCCACACTTCTCTTCAAATTACTCCAAATTTCAACTCATTTGCTTTCTTCCATCCTTATTGGTTCTCTTGCACCATAGCTTCTACTGCAAAATCAAACATAAAACAATCAAAAATTAAAAAAATTTCTTAAGACTTTGCAATTATTCTTAGTTAAAAACCTCAAATGTGTTAGCATTAGCTCACACATCATTAGAGGTGGTGATGGATCATTTGTTTGGTCCCTTAATTAAATCAGTAACTTAGTTTATTAACTTAGCTCTAAGTATGAGTAGCTCACTAAGATTCGTGAAGATAGGGTACAAGTGGTAAGCTTGAGTCGTGTGTTGTCAAGTGTCCAAGCTCTTTTGTTATTGTCTTGGGTACAACTGAACTATATCAGTCGTATGGTCTGGTCATGAGTGCGGTTAGGGAGTCATATGGTGGAAGGTGTATGGGGTTCCAACTAACTATCTTGGTGACAACTCCATGGTATGAGTCGTATGTTATGTACATGAGTCAAGGGGTCAACTCGTAACCACCCACAGTAATTTTACAGTTTTAAGTTGGGGGCATTCTGGACATTTTTTCTTTGTAACTCCCTTTTATTCCATGACATAAAACACCTTTAGGGGCTTCATTAACCTATTAATCTCTATCAAACACTCTCAAAATCTTTCTCAAACTCTCCCTCAAGCAAAAGTCTAGGGCTTCTTCAAGATTATCAATTAAGGCTTTTAAGGGCGATTTCTCTTCATCTTACTTGGTGTCTAAATTATATTAATCCTCCTTCATTGTTATTTTACAAAATATCATGTGTTTAATTTATGATTTTCATGATATTGTTATGGTTTGAAATAATGTTTGGGGGTTTTAGATATTTATGGTTGAATAATATTTCTCATGGTTTAGTACTGTCTCTTTCATGCTTTTAATATGATTTTGATATTTTGGAATGCGTGGTTATGATAAATGGATTTAAGGGTACTTTGGATTCCCCTAAATTACTTGGTTATGATTTTGAAACATATGTTCCCTCAACCTATTTGTTAAAATTCCAATGAGAATGGTTAGGTCACATAGTTTGATTATTATTGAAATCTTTGCATTACATAAGAGGTAATGGAACTTAAACTGATTTGGTTGGTTTTAATTGGTTTGGATAAGCCTTGATGTCCATGGTTTTAGTTTAATTGGAAAATTGGGAGTCAACATGGTTTAATGGTTTTGGTATGGCATAAAAGGATAGTCTAGTAAACTCTAATTTTGGTATAACGATGCAAAAAGTTAATGCCTAAAAAAATACTCCTTGGCAAATGGTTAGAAAGTGTAAATAGTTTTAATATGGGCTTAAAGAGGGTCGAGTAGTAAAGCCATGAAAGATGGGGGTCCTGGGGAAATCGATACAATAAACTCATGTTTGTCGATGTCAGGGTGGTCTTGGTGACCGTATGCATAATGTCACACTTTATATTTTGGGAGATGTACTAGTTATCTTAGGTTCTTTCCTCTAGTTAAGCAACTAACACGTACTGAGGCCCTTTCAGTAGAGGGAGCTGAACCATATAGCTTGTGGGTAGTTTTAGAATGGTCAAGCTGTGCAACCTAGGTTAAGGTGTTAAATGCATTGTAAACCCGGTTCCTTATCCCAACACGATATATTTATGAATTACTTTGGTTTTGAATTACTGGCATTATTTTATCTTATACCTGAGTATATGCTACCCTTCAGTCTGCTAACTATCTTTGAGGTCTGTATCCTAACGTGATGCAGGAATCGACCATACTACCATTTCCTACTCAGTGACTTGGATTTGGGGACAACTTTGAGTCATACTGAAGTGGTGATCTTCCATACACCGGAAAGATCTATTTCATGTTATGGACTTCTTTTATTTTTATTATTTCCTTGGTTTAGTTTTAGGTACGGTCTGGGGCATATACCAACTGGATGTTATTGATTATGGATAGAGGATTTATCAGACAACTATAGGCATGAGTGGTGTCTGTATTGGTGTCTTTCTTGGTATTGGAATTGGCATTGGGTTTTGCACCAGTTGGGTATTTAATTGAGCTTGTTAGATTACGATTATAGATATTATCTAATGTCCTTAAAATATTCTTGTTTTATCTTGTTATATGTTCAAAATTCATCAAATATAGGGAGTAGAGCAGTTATGATGGTGTATTAGGGGTGGTCTCTGATCCTGATTGTAATTAAGATGCCCGAAAAGACTAAGCCCTAGTTTGGGTTAAGTCAGATTAGTATTAGAGCCCTAGGTTCATGGTCAGTTGTGTGTTTGACAAATCTGTGTTGAGTAGAGTCTCCTTTTAGGGCGTGTACTGCACCATACTCATAAGGGAGAGGCTACAAGGCATTTAGAAAATTTCTTTTTCTTGTGTTCTATTTTAAGCAGCAGAGTCTTAGGTCCTGAAATCTTCTCTAATCCCTGTTTGTTTGCTTTTCAAATCATTTCACCTGGATGATCTAAAGCTCATAGAAACTCTTTTTTCCTACTCGAGAACAATGTTAATGGGACACGTTCTACTTATGGGCTCCAAACCCAATCTAGGGGTCTAGTTCTTGATTGTTCTCTTAGAGTTACATCAGTTCCTCCAGTCCTCTTTGAGCCCCTCGGGCTGATGTGATGAATGTTGAGTTTCATCAGTCTTTCTATTTGGTTAGCTCAGTTAGTAGGTTCTCAGGATGATCATGATATTTTTATTACTTTATTTTCTAAGGCTACAAGGGTTGGCTAGTTCATGAGTTTGAACCCTCCTGTGTTCACTGGTGTTAAGGTGGAGGAGGATCCTCAAAATTTTGTGGATAAAATAGAAAAAACCTTTTGTGTTATGCATGCTATTAACATAAAGGGTATGGAATTTGTTGCCTACCAATGGAAAGATATAGCATACCAATAGTTTGAGAAAAGAGAGCAGTCAAAGGGTGATGATGCTCAGTCAGCCTTATGGGATAATTTCTCTAGTGCTTCTCTGGACTGCTTCTGATATACCCCCAAACTTTTGGCTTTTGTAAAATTTCCTAAGCCTTGGACCTTCTGTCCATCATATGACTTACACCATAACACTCATATAGTGTGGGTACAGGTTTAGGACCCTAGTTGTATGTTGGTTAACGTCACATTAGCCAAGTTCTATTCTTGTCATGAGAATACTCCATGTGAGTTGTATGTACATAATATGATAAGTAGGGTCCCAATAGTATGTTTTATAGTGTCTAGACTAGATATTTCTGCTAAGGGTATGATTTGAAAGGTACTAATTATATGTTGATTGTACGAGATAGGTGAAGGAGTCGTATGTTGGATAGAATATGGTGTCCAACTCTTTGATCAAGGTATGAATGAAAGGTACCACTCATATGTTGAGTATTGTTCTCTCATGATTTGACTTGGATTTATTCATGTTTTAATAATAGTTTTGCACATGTGGGTGCATGGGGATTGTGGTCTAATGAATGGGTCATGGATAACCCTAATTTGATGATTTTTAACTTGAATAATGGTTTTATAATGGTATGCCCTCAACCTGTTTGTCAAAATATTTACGAGACGAATTTTGTTACATGATGAATTGTGTTCTGAACTAATGCTTGGCATAAGAATATTAATAAAGGTAAATGGTTTTGTAAAGGTCTTGATGGCCATAAATTTAATTAAATTATGATTTGAACTAAGGCATTGGTCTATCAATGTAAATAGTTGGTAACTCGTTTTAAGAAGGATTTGAATTATAACCTTGGTGGTTTGAATAGATAAATGGGTCCGGTCTCTAAATATTGAATTGAATTAATGTCTTTGTATAAACCATGGGTTCGAGTCCCAATGTTGAATGATAATGTTTATGGCATATTGGACTCTTACAAGTAGGGTTGGTATGATGATACCAATAGGATACCTTTGGTAAGTAATTAGACTAATGGTTGTGTTTATGTGTAAAAAATGTTATAATTGGGCTTTAATGAGGGATGTGTAGCCGGGCCATAAAAGTGGAGTCTAAAGGAGTAACACTAGAAACCGTGCTAGCTGGTGTGGGTGTCTGTATAATTGGGAGGATCGAGTTCCCCAAATGAATACATAATCAGAGGTTCAAGTGCCCTATATTGTATACATTGGTGCTTAAGTCACCTTGATTGTGTCGGGAAGTTTGAGTCCCCTATAATGGCATATACGATATGGATGCTCTCTAGTTCATGAGGCTACACACACTGAGGGCCTTCTTAGTATAGGAGAGTTGGGACCATACAACTCATGGGTGCCTTGCTATATTACAGTTATGCTACACATCCTAGGTTGATGTTTTCAAAGTTCATGCTGAGCCCTGTCCCCTATCCCAGCACGATATATATATGTATATATGTGGTTGCATATGATGATTTTTCTTAGTTTTGTTGATCATAATATTTTATTCCTCTATTCCTGAGTTACATGCTAACGCGCTAACCATTAACCGTATCCAGATGCTGTATCCCCACACAATAAAGAAACCTGTGCTTCTTTTTGTTTTCCTATATAGTGACCAGTTTTGAGTAGTTCGTGAGTTGACACTAAAATGGTAAGATTCCATTCTTTAGGAGGCATTAATTTCATGGTAATTAAATCCTATGTCTTAGAATTTGTTCGACTTGGTTTTGGGCTATTATCGGGGGCATGTCTCGACATTTTTATTGTCTCAAGATTATAGAGGCTTAATGGATTACTGTGGACTTAGGTGTGTTTTTTAGTGGATGGGTTTCTATATTTAGATGTTATCATTAGTCTTATTTTTCTTTGTCTTATTATATATTTGGGATTCATTCAACACTTATGGTTGTTATGTTGGTTAGGTTAGGTGAAAGGGCTGATCTCCGGTCCACATAGGACTGAAGAAACTTGTCATGGCCAGGCCCTGCTTTGGATCATGAAAAAGTTAGTATCAGAGAGCCTAGCTTCATGGTCAATTGGGTGACCACAAAGCCATGCACAGTAAAGTCTCTTTTCTGGGTGTGTAGAGCACCACACTTATAAGAGAGAGGCTATGAGACATTTAGGAATATTTCCCTTTCTTGTTGTCTTAATTTCAAGATATAGAGTTATGGTCTTGGATTATTCTGATTTTTGTTTGCTTGTCTTTCAAATAATGTTTTGAAGAAGATCTGATTTTCATGCATCCAGTTTTATCCTATTTGAGGACAATGTGGATGGATCTTGTCCAACTTCTGAGGTCCAGACCCTATCAACGGTCGTTGAATCTAACTATCCTCATGGGGTTCTACCTATCCCCACTAATCCTACTCCTAAGGGAGACACTCCTACTCAGTCACCTCTCAAAGAGGTTAGTAATGCTGAGTTCCATTACTCTATTACCCTATTGACTCAATTGGTCACATCTCAATTACAATAGTGCAGTTCTATTAGTGATGCTATGGGTTCATCCAAGGCCACTAGAGTTGGCCAACTTATGAGGTTGCATCTCTGATATTTACTGGTACAAAGGTTGAGAAGGATCCTCAAAGCTTCATTGATGAAATGGAAAAGATCTTTTAGGTTATGCATGCTTCAGAGGTTAAGGGTGTAGAGTTTGATGCCTAGTAATTGAAAGATATAGTGTACCAATAGTACGCAGAGTAGGAGCAGTCGAGAGGTGAGGATTCTAGTTCTACCGTGAGGGATGATTTATTTAGTATATTTCTGGACCGCTTCTTTCCTCAGGAGTTAAAGAAGGAAAAAGTAGAGGAGTTTGTTAACTTGAAGAAACAAAGATTGACAGTTTAAGAGTATCCTTTAAAGTTTCATCAGTTGTCCTGGTGTTCTCCTGAACTGGTGTCTAATATGAGGGACCGAATAAGAAAGTTTGCTTTGGGATTGTCTCATGAGTTGGTACTTGAGGGTAAGGATACCTTATAGATCAAGGATATAGACTTCTCCAGATTAGTTGTGTATATGCAATAGGTCAAAAAGGAGAAAAATAAATAGGCTAAGATCGGTAAGAGGTAGAGTAAGAGGTCTCCATTTTTAGAATAGAGTTTGGGCCAACAACAGAGTAGAAAGTGGCCTAAGTAGAAAAGTTAGGGGAGTCCTAACTTCTATGTATTGGCTAGTGATCCCTATCCAAAGCCATTGGGAGACCAATGTTTTTAGGGTGGTGATGCTTCTAGGGCATAGAGTGCCTAATCTCAGGCCAATGAGGCCCAGTCCACACCATCCTACCCTCTTTATATAATTTATGGTCAGCATCATCGTAGTTAGTATGTGAAGGTAAAGAACTGATGTTGTATGTGTGATAAGATTGAACACATGCAATGGGATTATCCCTCCATAGTTGCTTCTGGGGAAAACAAGTTTCTTATTGTCTCTTTATTATCTCCTGCACCAAAGGGTGCCACTTCTGGCTCTGGCACTGGTCGAAACTACCTTTATGCTCTCACTACTTATTATGAGTTTGAGGTATCTCTGTATGTTATTACTGGTATGCTAAAACTTTTTTCCCTTGATATGTTCTGTATACTTGAGCTAGGGTCCTCTCTCTCTTATGTGACCCTATTTGTGTCTATGTATTTTGGTTTTAGTCCTAAGTGTCTGTCGGATGCTTTTTTTATTTCTACCCCTGTAAGTGACTCTGTAGTTATCAAAATAGTCTGTAGGGTGTGTGTGGTAACTGTTGGAAGTAGAGAAACACTAGTGGACTTGATAGAGTTAGACATGTTTTTTTTTGATATTATTTTGGGAATGGACTAGTTGCACTCATGCTATGCTTCCTTAGATTGCTGAACTCATAAAGTCGTATTTAAATTTCCTAATGAGCTAATTGTTAAGTGGGAGGGTGGTTACCTAGATCCTAAGAAAAAGTTTATATCATATCTTAGAGCTTGGAGATTGATCTCTAAGATTTGTCTCTATCATATAGTCTGGGTTAAAAATTCTAACTCGGAGGGTCTTTCTTTACATTCTTTCCTAGCGATGAATGAGTTTACCGAGGTTTTCTTTGATGACCTTCCCAGTGTTCCTACTAATAGGGAGATTGATTTGGTATTGATCTTCTCTTAAACATTTATCCAATTTCTATTCCCCCGTATAGAATGGCTCCAGCTGAGTTGAAGAAGCTGAAGGAGCAATGAAAAGATCTTTTAGACAAGGGTTTCATCTATCCTAGTGTGTCCTCGTAGGGTGCACCTATCTTGTTTGTGAGAAAGAAGGATGGTTCCTTTCAGATGTGTATTAATTACCAGTAATAGAATAAGGTGATGGTAAAGAATACGTAACATCTTTCGAGAATTGATAATCTCTTTGATCAGCTTTAAGGGTGCTAAATTTTACTCTAAGATCGATCTTCGATCCTGGTATCACTAGTTAAAGATTAGGGAGGTGGATATCCTTAAGACAACTTTTTGTACCCGGTATGGGCAATTCGAGTTCTTGGTGATGTTGTTTGGCTTGACCTATGCCCATTTGATGAATAGGGTCTTCCGTCAGTTTGTGGAACTATTTGTGATTGTCTTCATTATTGATATTTTAGTGTATTCTAAGTGCTAAGAGGATCATGCCAATCACCTTCATATTGTGTTGCAAACTTTAAAAGATCTATAGTTGTATGCTAAATTCTCTAAATGTGAATTCTGGTTGAATACCATAGCTTTTTCTAAGTTATGTCGTGTCTAGTGAGGGGATTATGGTGGATCCTTAAAAAGTTGACGTGAATAAGAAGTGGTCTTGGTCTTAACTCTAATCGATAATTGAAGTTTCTTGGGTTTAGCTGGGTATTATAGGAGGTTTATGGAGAGCTTCTCTTCTATTGCTGGTCTATTGACTAAGTTGACTCAGAAAAAGGTGAAGTTCTTGTGGACTGACACTTGTACAGGTAGTTTTAAGAAGTTAAAAGATAAGTTGATTTCAGCTTTAGTCTTGACTCTACCTGAGGATACCAAGGGATTTGTGGTCTATTGTGATACGTCCTGGGATAGTTTGGGATGTTCGTTGATGCAACATGGTAAGGTGGTTACTTATGCCTCTAGATAGTTAAAGGTTCATGAGAGGAACTATTCGACTCATGACATTGAGCTGTTAGCCATGGGGATGGTTTGGGACTACAGAGAACTACAGAGGGATTTGTGTTCTATTGTGATACGTCCTGGGATGGTTTGTGATGTATGTTAATGCAACATGGTAAGGTAGTTGCTTATGCCTCTAGATTGTTGAAGGTTCATGAGAGAAACTATTTGACTCATGACTTAGAGCTATTAGCCATGGTATTTGCATTGAAAATCTGGCATTGCTATCTATATGGGGTGCATGTTGATATCTTTTTTGATTATAAGAGACTTCAGTATGTGTTCACTCAAAAAGAGCTTAACCTCAGGAAAATGAGATGACTTGAGTTGCTGAAGGACCATGATATGAGTCCTTACTATCATCCAAGTAAAGCTAATATAGTTGTTGATTCTCTTAGCAGGTTATCCATTCAGAGTTTAGCTTATGTAGATAAGGATAATAGGGAATTGGTGAAGGATATTCACCATTTGGCTAACCTTGGAGTTCGTCTCTTGGACTCTGAGAATGGTGGGGTTTTTATGTTACAGGTGGTGCAATCATCTCTTGGTGATGAAATAAAGGAGAAACAACTATTGAATCTTCTTTTGATAAAGATCAAGAATGGTGTGTCTAAGCAGAAGGTGATGATATTCAAAATCAATGGTGATGCTATCTTGAGGTACCAAGGAAGGTTGTGTGTTCAAGATATGGATGGGTTACAAGGCAGGATTTTTTCGTGGCCCATGAGTCACGGTATACGGTTCATCTTGTTTCAACAAAGATTTATCATGATCTCAAGAAGATGTATTGGTGGAACAATATGAAATGGGATACGACCGACAATGTGGCTAAATGTATGGTATGTCAGAAGTGAAGGTGGAACACCTGAGGCCCAGTGGGCTTCTTCAAGAGATTGAATTGCCAGTATGGAAATGGGAGATAATTAATATGGATTTCATTACCGTCCTTCCATTGTCGCGAAATCAGTGTGAATCCATTTGGGTCATCGTGGATAGGATGACTAAGTCATCTCACTTCTTGCTAGTGAGGACTACTTATTCTATCGAGGATTATGCAAAGTTCTTTCTTTAGGAAGTGATAAAGTTGCATGGTGTGCCTATCTCAATTATATCATATTATGGCACTTAGTTCTAGTCATATTTCTGGCACTTTTTCTAGCATGGTCTGGGGACTTAAGTCAGTCTTAGTACAACTTTTCACCCATAATCAAATGGTCAAGCTGAGTGAACTATTCAAACTTTGGAAGATATACTGCAAGCCTGTGTGATTGATTATGGTGGTAGTTGGATCGACCACTTGCCTTTGGTTGGTTTTTCTTATAGTAATAGTTACCATTTTAGTTTTGGTATGGTGCCATTTGAAGCATTGTATGGTAGGAGGTGTAGGTCTCCTATTAGGTGGTTCGAAGTTGGTAAAACGAAAATGTTTGGCCCAGATTTAGTTCACTAATCTATGAAAAAGATGAAGGTAATTTGGGATAGGCTTAAGACCACCCAAAGTCGACAAAAGTCTAATGTAGATGTGAGGCGAAGGGACTTGGTGTTTGAGGTTGGAGATTGGGTGTTCTTAAAGGTATCTCCCATGAAGGGAGTAATGTAGTTTGGGAAGAAGAAAAAGCTCAGTCCCCAATATGTTGGACCGTATATGGTTTTGAAAAGGATTGGTAATGTTACATATGAGTTGGAATTGCCTCCTAGCATGAGTTTCATTCATCCGGTATTCCATGTGTCTATGTTTTGGAAATGTATGGGTGATCCTTTGTTGGTTGTTCCCTTGGAAGACATAGGTATTTTAGATTCTTGTCCTATGAGGAGGTCCCATTGAGGATCTTGGATCAGTAAGTTCATCTATTGCAAACAAAAGACGTGGCTTTGGTGAAGGTTCTATGGCAGAACCAAAAGTCCAAAGAAGCTTCTTAGGAAGCCGAGGAGGACATTAAGTCCAACTATCATTCCTATTCCTGATTTTGGAAAATTGTGCTAGAGGTATGTGTTGTTATTAAAATCCTATTTTCTATCTTTGTTGATGATAGATTATGAACCCGTGGTATTTTGATTTTTGCCTTAAAGGTAAGAGTAGAGCTGTTTGAGGATTAATCATTCTTGTATTTCCTCATCCTATCATTCAAGGACAAATTATCCTAAGTCGGGGAGACTAAAACACCTTGAACTTTGGCTCTGGAAAAAGTTCCTGAGTCTTGGACCTTATGTGCATCATACCACTTAAAACATACCACTCGTATGGTATGAGTATGGGTCTAGGACCCTAGTTATATGTTGGTCAGTGTCATATTGGCAAAGTTCTGTTCTTAGTACGAGAAGACTCCATACGAGTCGTATGTATATGATATGGGAAGTAGGGTCCTAATCATATGCTGTCTAGTGTCTTGCCTAGATATTTATTCTTAGGGGACGATTTAAGGGCTACTAATCTTATGGTGATGGAACGATATAGGTGAAGGAGTCGAATGTTAGACAAAATATAGTGTCAAACGTTCTGATCAAGGTATGAGTGGAAGGTACCACTTGTATGATGTGGGTACAAGTGGAGGGGTCCAACTATACCCTCCTATGCGTCTTCTACAACTTTTAAGCTGAGTGTTCTTAAGATATTTCCAACCCCAAGCCCTTAATACCCAACACCTTATAACACTTTTTGGCCTTTCATTCCTTACTTTAGAAGATTAAAACACTCAAAACTCTCGAAAAAACCTCTCAAGGAGATTGGGCTAGGGTTTTATCAAGGTGTTTATCTAAAGGCTTAAGAATTAAAATCTCTTTGTGAATCTCCATAACTCAGGCATGTGACTCTTCCATCATTTTTATTTCACAAAACTCATGTGTTTTAAACATCATTTATGGTTCTCTTATGGTGGTTTTGAAATCCATGGTTGAGGGTTGAATACATATTATTGAGTATTGTTCTCTCATGATTTAAATTGTGTTTATACATGTTTTAATAATGGGTTTGCACAAGCTGGTGAAAAGGGATTGTAGTTTAATGAATGGGTTATGGTTAACCCTAATTTGATGGTTCTCGACTTGAATAATGATTTGATAATGGTATACCCTCAACTTGTTTGTTAAAATGTCTATGAGAGCAATTGTCACACGATGAATTATGTTTTGAACTAATTCTTGGCATTAGAATGTTAATAAAAGTGAATGGTTTTGTAATGGTCTTGATGGCCATAAATTGAATTGAATTGTGATTTAAACTAAGACATTGGCCTATTAATGTAAATGGTTGGTAAATGGTTTCATGAAGGCCTTATTATCCATAAGTTGATTTGAATTGTACCCTTAGTGGTTTAAATGGATAAATGGGTTTGAGTCCCTAAATGTTGAGTTGAATTGATTTCTTTACATAGACAATGGGTTCAAGTCCTAATGTTGAATGATAATAGTTATGGCATCTTGCATGCTTGCAAGAGGGGTTGTTATGAAAATTTCAACATGATGCCTTTGGTAAGTAATTAGACTAATGGTAGTGTATATGTGTGATAGTGTTTTAATTGGGCTTTAAAACAGGATGTGTAGCTGGGCCATGAAAGTAGAGTCTGAAGGACTTAACACTGGAAATTACGCTAGCCGATGTGGGTATCTACATGACTGGGAGGTTTGAGTCCCCTATATTGTATACATTGGTTCTTAAGTCACCTTGATTATGTCGGGAAGTTTTAGTCCCCCATAATGGTATATACAGTTATGGGTACTCTCTAGTTTATGCGGCTACACGCACTGGGGCCCTTCCAGCTAGGGGAGAGTTAGGCCCATATAGCCTGTGGGTGCCTTGCGATATGACGGTTATGCAACACTGCCCATGTTAATGTTTTTACAGTTTATGCTAAACCCTATCCCCTATCTCGACATGATATATATGTATACATGTGGTTGCATATGATGATTGGACTTGGTTTTAATGATGGTATTATTTATTCCTCTATCCCTGAGTTAAATGCTAGAACTTCAACCGCTAACTGTGTTTGGATGTTGGATCCCCGTGTGATGCAATATTCGTAGCTTCTTCTTCTTTTCCTGAGAAATGATCGGTGTTTGAGTGGTTCGTGAGTTAAAACTAAAGTGGTGAGATTCCATTCTTTGGGAGGCATTCATTTTATGGTCATTACATCTTATGTCTTAGAATTTGTTAGACTTGGTTTTGGGATATTGTTGGGGGTATGTCCCAACATTTTTATTATCTTTGGATTTAGAGGCTAAGTGGATTACTGTGGACTTAGGTGTGTTGTTTAGTGGATTGGTTTATACATTCGGGATTTATCATTAATCTTATTTTGGTTTATCTTATTATACATTGAGGATTCATCCAACACTTGTGGTTGCTATGCTGGTTAGGTTAGGTGAAGGGGGTGATCTTCGATCTACATGGGACTTGAGATACCCATCGCGGTCACGCCTTAGTTTGGGTGATGATAACTTCTTTCCTTAGGAGTAGAGAGACGCAAAAACAGAAGTGTGTTTATCCTGAAGTAAGGCAAGATGTTAGTCAAGGAGTATGCCTTTAAGTTTCACCAGTTATCTCGGTATGTTCCAGAGTTGGTTTAAGCTTGAGCGCTATATTGAGAAAGTTCACTTCGGGTTATATTGAGACTTGATTTTGGAGATTAAGGCTACCTTGTTGAACAAGGACATGGACATCTCTAGATTGCTTGTGTACATACAATAGGTAGAAGAAAAAAAAAGAAGCAGATGGGGATTGGGGAAAGGTTGAGTAAGAAGTTTAGATTTTTTGAGCAGGGTGGTGGCCAACAGCTGCGTGGCAGGGATGGAGGGAAATGGCCCAAGAAAAAATGGGGAAACTCTGGGTCTTACTCGATTACTAGTTCTCCCTACCCAAAGCCATTGGGAGATAGGCATTTCCAAGGTGGCGACATTTATAGGGTATAGGGTGCCCTGTCTCAGGCTAATGGGGACCATCAACTGCATTATATCCTTTCTACAGATTTTGTGGTCAATTGCATTGGGGTTACTGTGATGAAGGAAGGACAAATATTAACACTGTGGTCAACCAGGGCACATAGTTAGAAATTGTACTATTGGTAAGGTTGCTTTTAGGGTAAACTAAGTTCTTATTACCTCTTTTTCAGATATGGCACAAAAGGTTGCACCATCTGGCTCTGACACTGGTTAGAATCGTTTATATGCTCTCACTACTCGTCAGCAGTCAGAGGCGTTGCCTTATGTCGTTACTGGTATGTTGAAACTCTTTTCCTATAATATGTACAGTTTACTTAATTTAAGGGCTACTCTTTCTTTTGTGACCCCATTTGTGGTTGTGTATTTTGGTTTCGGTTTCGAGTGTATTTTAGACGCTCTTTATATTTCTATTCTTTTTGGTGATTTCGTGGTGACTAGAGAGTCTAGAGGGGTTGTGTGATTTGTGGGTGGTTGGGAGACTCTGGTGGATCCATTTGAATTAGATATGGTCGATTTTGATGTCATATTTAGGATAGATTGATTGGACTCGTGCTATGCTTCTCTAGACTTTTATACCCTTAAGGTTATCTTTAAATTCCCTAATGATTCGATTATTGAGTGGGAGGGTGGTTCCCCATCCCCTAACGGGAAGTTCTATCGTACCTTAGAGATTGGAGATTGATCTCCAAGGGGTGTCCTTATCATCTAGTCCAGGTAAAATACTCTAAATCGGTGAGTCCTTCTTTGCATTCTATCCCAATGGTGAATGAATTTCCTGAGGTCTTTCCTGATGACTTTTTTGGTGTTTCTCTCGATAGGGAGATTGATTTTGAGATTGATCTTGTTTCGGACACTCATCCGATTTCTATACCCCCATATAGAATGTCTCCAGCTGAGTTGAAGAAGCTTAAGGAGAAACTAAAGAATCTTTTAGACAAGGGTTTTATCCATCCTAGTGTGTCTCCGTGGGGTGCATTAATTTTATTCATACGTAAGAAGGATGGTTCCCTTAGGATGTGTATTGATTACTGGTATTTAAATAAAGTGATGGTAAAGATAAGTACCCTTTTCTACGGATTAATGATTTGTTTGATCAGCTTCAGGCTGCTAAGTTTTTATCTAAGATTGATCTTTGATATGACTATCATCAGTTAATAATTAGGTAGGTGATATCCCTAAGACTACTTTTCGGACCCAGTTTAGGCATTTTGAGTTTATGTTATGTCTTTTGGGTTCACCAATGCCCCAACGATATTCATGGATTTGATGTATAGGGTCTTTCTTCAATTTCTAGATTTATTCGTCATTGTGTTCATTGACGATATCATAGTGTACTCAAAGAGTGATGTGGATCATGTTAATAACCTCCATATAGTATTGCATACCCTAAAAGAGCAACAATTGTATGCAAAATTTTCAAAATGTAAGTTCTGGTTGAACGTTGTCACTTTTCTGGGTCATGTCATTTCTAGTGAAGGGATTATGGTGGATTCACAGAAAGTTACAGCCCAGACCCATGACTCCAATTGATATTCAAAGCTTCTTGCGTTTAGCTAGTTACTACTAGAGGTTTATGGAAAGCTTTTCTTTTCAAGCTGCCTTGTTTACTAAGTTGACTCAGAAGAAGGTAAAGTTCTTATGGTCTAATGCTTGTGAGGGTAGTTTTGAGAAGATGAAGGATAAGTTAACTTTGGCTCCAATCTTGACCTTGCCTGAAGGCACTGATAGATTTGTGGTCTATTGTGATGAGTCCCATATGGGGCTTGGTTGCATTTTGTGAGTCATGGCAAGGTGATAGCCTATGCCTCTAGACAATTGAAATTGCATGAGAAAAATTGTTCGACTCATGAATTGGAATTGTTGACTGTGGTATTCGCGTTGAAGCTCTAGCTTCACTTTCTATAAGGTGTGCATCTGGATAAATTTTTTGATCATAATATCCTGTAATATGTGTTTAATCAGAAAGAGTTAAACCTCAGGCAAAGGAGGTAGCTTGAGCTTCTCAAGGATTATTAAATAAGTCTTAACTATCATCTAGGTAAAGCTAATATGGTTACTGATGCACGTAGCAGGTTATCCATGGGAAGCCTAGCTCATGTGGATGAATTGAAGCGGGAGTTGGTGAAATATATTCACCATTTGGATAACCTTTGAGTTCATCTCATGGACTCTGAGGATGGTGGTGTGGTTCTCCAGGAGGTGGCACAGTCGTCTCTTGGTGCTGAAGTAAAGGAGAAGCAAGTTTTGAATCTTGTCTTGATGAGGATCAAAGGAGATGCAGCTGGGAAGAAGGTGATGGCCTTCAAGATTAGTGGTAATGGTACCTTGCGGTACCAAGAAAGGTTATGTGATCCCTATATAGATGGTTTATGAAAGAGAATCTTAGCTGAGGCGCATGAGTTGCATTACACTATTCATCTTGGTTCGATGAAAATATATCATTACCTTAATAAGATGTATTAGTGGAAAAATATGAAGAAGGATGTGGCTAGTTTTCTAGCTAATACATGGTGTGACAACAAGTGAAAGTTGAGCACATGAGGCCCGAAGGACTGTATCAAGAAATTGAATTGCTTGTGTGGAAATATGAAGTAATCAATATGGATTTCATCAGCGATCTTCCTCGGTCTTAGAATCAGTTCGATTCAATTTAGGTCATCATGAGTAGGATGACTAAGTCTACACACTTTCTGCTAGTATGGACAAATTTTTTAGCTGAGGATTATGCAAGGTTTTATATTTCTATCATCTCGATCGTGGTACGCAGTTTTATCTCATTTTTGGAGATCATTTTACAAAGGTTTAGGGACCATGGTGAGTCTTTGTACTGCTTTCCACCCGCAATCGGATGGGCAGGAGGAAAGGACTATTCAGACAGTGGAAGACATGCTTAGCTCTTGTGTGATTAACTATGGTGGTCGTTGGGTTAAGCATTTTCCTCTTATAGAGATTGATTACAACAATAGCTACCACTCTAGCATTAGAATAGCTCTATTTTAGGCATTATGGTAGGAGGTGTAGGTCTTCTATTGGGTGGTTTGAGGTTGGTGAGGTAGAAATATTTGGCTCAGATTTGGTTTACCAAGCCATGGAGAAGTTAAAGGTCATTGGGATAGACTAAAGGCTTCCCAAAGTCCCCGAAAGTCCTATGCGGATGTAAGGTGAAGGAAGTTAGAGTTAGAGGGTGGCAATAGGGTGTTCTTGAAGGTGTCTCCCATGAAGGGAGTGATGTGGTTTGGGAAGACGGGGAAGCTTAGTCCATTGTATGTTGGCCCGTACTTGGTTTTGAGAAAGGTTGCTAATGTTACAAATGAGTTAGAGTTTCCTTTTAGTTTGAGCTCCATTCACTCGATATTCTATGTTTCCATATTGAGGAAATGTATGGGTAAGTCATCGTAAATTGTGCTTATCAGGGATATTGCTATTTCAAAATATCTATCTTATGAGGAGGTCCCTGTTGAAATCTTGGATTGGCAGATTCGTAGATTGAGGATCAGGGATGTATCTTCGATAAAGGTTTTATGGAGGAACCACAAGGTTGAAGAGTCTACTTGGGAAGTTTAAGAGGACATGAAGTCCAAGTATTTATTCCTGTTTCCTATCTGGAAATTCGTGCGTCTGGTATATGTTATTCTTAACATCTTTATTTTATAACTTAGTTAAAGGTAAGAGAAGATTGTGAGTTCCATGGTAATCTATTTTATATCTCAAATATAAGTGTAGGGGTGTTGGGGAGTTTAATCGCTCTAGTCACTATGTTGTCTCATCATTGGAGGGTGAATGATCCAAGTAGGGGAGAATTGAAACACCCTAGGTTTCTACCCTTGGAAATTTCCTAAGTTTTGAACTTACTATCCTTTTAATGACTCTCTATACGAGTCATATAGTGTGGGTACGGGTCAGGTGGCCCAACTTGTAAGATGTCCAGGATTGGTGGTTGGGTTTCTGTTGTGGTTACGATTTGGTGGTACGGGTTGTTAGGGGTGGTGACGGTTCATTTTTATCGGTCCCTTAATCAAATTAGTAACTTAGTGACTTAACTTGGCTCTGAGTATGAGTGTCTCACTAAGAGCCATAAAGATAGGGTACATGTGGTAAGGTCAAGTCGTATGTTGTCCAGTGTCCAATCTCTTTGATTTCTGTCTTGGGTATGACTAGACCATACCAGTTGTATGGTCTGTTCATGAGTGGGGTTAGGGAGTCGTATGGTGGACAGTGTATGGGGGACTAACTCACTGTCTTGGTGACGACTCTATGGTATGAGTCGTATGTTGTGGTCACTAGTCCAGGGGTCAACTCATAACCACCTGTAATAATTTTACAGTTTTAAGTTGGGGGCATTCTGGACATTTCACCTTTGTATCTCCCTTTGATGCCACAAAATAAAAAACCTTTTAGGGCTTCATTAATCTATTATTATCAATTAAACAGTCTTAAAATCTCTCTCAAACTTTCTCTTAAGAAAAAGGCTAGAGTTTCTTCAAGATAATCAATTAAACCACTCAAGGGTGGTTTCTCTTCGTCTTTCTTGGTGTCTAAGGCATGTTAATCCTCCCTCATTGTTATTTTAATAACATGTGTTTAATTTATGATTTTCATGATAATGTTATGGTTTGAAATAATGGTTGGGATTTTTGGATATTCATGGTTGAATAATATTTCTCATGGTTTAATAATGTCTCTTTCATGCTTTTAATATGTTTTTGATATTTTACAATGCATGGTTATCGTAAATTGATTTAAGGGTACTTTGGACTCCCCCAAGTTACTTGGTTGTGGTTTTGAAATATATGTGCCCTCAACCTATTTGTTAAAATGCCAATGAGAATGGTTTTAGCACATAGTTTGATTATTATTGATCTTTGCATTGCATAAGAGGTAATGGAACTTAAATTGGTTTTGTTGTTTTTAAATGGTTTGGATAGGCCTTGATGGCCATGGTTTTGGTTTAATTGGAAACTTTGGAGTCAACTTGGTTTAATGGTTTTGGTATGGTACAAAAGGATAGACTTTCTAGCTTTAGTTTTGGTATGATGATACCAACAGTTATTGCCTAAACAAAAGACTCATTAGTAAATGGTTGGAATGTGTAAATGGTTTTAATATGGGCTTAAAGAGGGTCGAGTAGCAAATCTGTTGAAGGTGGGGGTCCCAGGGGTACCAACACTGGAAACTCATGTTTGCCGATGTGAGGGTGGTCTTGGTGACCATGCGCATGATGTCACACTTCATATTTTAGGAGATGTAATAGTAATCTCAGGTTCTTTTCTCCGATTGTGCGGCTAACACACACTGGATCCCTTTTAGCAGGGGGAGTTCAACCGATATCACTCATGGGTAGTTTTTGGATGGTCAAGCTACTCAACCTAGGTTAAGGTTTTAAATGCATGCGAAATCCGGTTCCGTATCTCGACACGATATATATATGTATTTATGTTATTGCATATGGTTATTTATTTTGATTTTGAATTACTAGAATTATTTTATCTTATCCTTGAGTACATGCTAGCATTCACTATGCTAACCGTCTTCGGGCGCTGTATCCCCATCCGATGTTGGAACCGACCTTACTATCATTTGTCCTACTTAGTCACTTAGATTCGAGGACAGTTGTGAGTCAGACTGAAGTGGTGAGCTTCCATACTCCATAAGGCTCCATTTCATGCTATGGATTTCTTTTATTTTTGTTATTTCCTTGGTTTAGTTTTGGCTATGGTCGGGGGCATGTCCTGACTTGATTTTACTGATTCTGGATAGAGGCTTTGTCAGACAACTATAGGCATGGGCGTTGTCGGTATCGATGTCAGCCTTGGTATTGGTATTTGCATTGGGGTTGACATCTGTTGGGTATTTGATTGAGATTGTTGGATTATGATTATAGACTTTATCTAATATCTTTAAACTATTCTTGTTTTATCTTGTTATATGTTACGAATGCATCCGAAATAGGGTGCAGGGCAGTTATGGTGGGGTATTAGGGGCGGTCTTCTGTCCTAAGTTGGACTTGAGATGCCCGACATGACTAGATCTTGGATCGGGTCGTGTCAAATCAATACCAATAATTCACCAATATAAGACAACCCATTCGCAACAAAATAACAATATAAAATCCATCTAAAAAATATGAGAAGTCCAATACTACATAAGTCCATAATAACCAAAAGAATACTCATGACTTTAATAAGGAAAAGACTAAGGAGCGACTCTAAGAGTTTCAAAAAGGCCATAATTATCATGACCCGAACCAGAGCCTAGTTGTGATGGGTGTCTCAAGCCCACCATGGATCGGAGACCATACCCTTAGCCTAACCTCAAGAGCACAATAATAATAAAAACAAAGCAGAAAACAATCAAATCAATGATAATAGTAATAGGAATTGGTGAATCAAATGGCAATTCAAAGAATTCAAATAACAATCCACCCACACTTTTCCATGAAAGCCTCTAAAACCAAAATAACATCTAAGTTGGGATATTCCCCCAACTATGACCAAAAACAATCCAAAAGTACTATGAAGATAAGGAAAGAATAATGAAATGATAAGGACTTCTGAAGGATGGAGGATTACCACTTCACAATAACTCAACAGGCGTGCTCAACCACCTAACGCTACACCGGAGCAACATAAAACCCTTCGGACCCTACATCATGAAATGGTATAGCATTCAGGGATAGTAAGTAGCATAAGCATGGATATGTAACTCAGGGAAGAGGATAAAATAATGCAATTACCAAAATCCAGTCATAAACCATATGCACCACATTTATATATATATATATATATATATATATATATATATAAATATATACAGGATGTCGAGATAAGATCAAGGGTCATGAACATGAGAGTTTAAAGATTTAACCTTTACTATGTAGCTCAATCCATCCTAAAGGAACCTATGAGCTATATGGATCTAGCTCCCCCTGCTGGAAGGGCCCCAGTGTGTTTTACTCGCATAAATCGAGGAAAAACAAAGCGAAAACTAAATCCACCAATGAAATAGTAGTCCCAATATATATATATATATATATATATCCAGTGTTCACCAAGCACATAGTTGTATAAATCCCCGACACCGACAAATGTGGTTTCCAATGTTCATCCCTCCCGGGACTTACACCTTTACGGTGAGCTGCTCAATTCCATTTAAGGCCAAATTGAAATAATTTGCACATAAACCAATCTACTAACCCATGAGTTATTCATTAAGGCATTTACCACTTGGTATCATCATACCAATATGCTTGCAAGATAAATTAATTATGCTAAACCAAATTGGACTCCCAGGGTCCATTTAAAATCCAAAACCAAGGCCACCAAGGACATCCAAAACCATTTTCAATCATTTATCCTTTAATGCAATGTATTGGGATCAAAAACAAGTTAAGCCATGTAATTTTTAATATTCAAAATCAAGTTTACAAAGTGGGTTGAGGTTAATGCAATTATCGAGCCAAGATTTCATTAACTAGGGGAAACCAATGTCCCGCATTCCAACAATTTATACCATGCACCAATTCAGTCCCCAAAATATCAATTTAAAGCTTGAATAATCAATTTGTAACATAGGGCACATAATTTAATCAGTAACAATCTAAACCCCTCCATCCAATTTCAAAACCCACAATTAAATCACATGTAAATTAAAGTTAGGGAAAGAGAAACATGCCACAAATACACAAGGAATTGAAAAAAATTCAGAGTTCAGAGCTTGAATGGTGAATCCCTAATGAAACCCTTAGAGTTTCTTGGTTTAAGTGTTAAAGAGGAAGAGAAAGGTCTTTGATCCTTAAAACTGATGAGAAAAGGGTGTATTGTATGTTTAAAGATCGTACAAGAGGTAAAAAGACCCAAAACCCCTCACCCCACGTGAAAAAATCAAAAACTGGATAACTTTAAAATAGTGACATGGCACACCAATATCATGGAGGTTAGCCTCTGTGCCACACCAATATTATGGAGGTTAACCTTCATGATATGGCCTTATCGAGGATCCTTACTTCCTTAGGGTCCCAAAATGACCCCTAACCCCTCTTGAAAAATCCAAAACTTTCTTGAAACACCCTTTCAACATCCCTAAACGTAATTCATGTCAAAATCGACATTACACACACAGGAGAGTTAAAATAACATGATCAAATTTTAAAGGGTGTTGCATTATCCCCCCTAGGATCAATCGTACCTGAATGATAAGTTAGGACAGTTTTAGTATGAGAATAACAAGAATGCATCTTAATTAAATGACATTCTTGGAAAGTGACAAAAGGAAAACGAAGCTCATACCTTAAGAACTTTCATCCAACATGGGGAACAAAAATGGATACTTGGCCTTTATATCTTCTTCAACTTCCCATGTAGCCTCTTCTACGTTTTGATTTCTCCGAAGAACCTTCACCGAGGCTACATCCTTTATTCTTCATCTTTGAACTTGCCTATCTATTTTTTGCACTGGGACCTCCTCATAAGACAGCGAATCCATGTCACCAACATCCTCAATATATACTATCAAGGAAGGATCACCCATACACTTTTTCAGCATAGATACATGAAACAAAGGATGATTCGAAATTAAACTTATAGGAAAATATAACTCATAATCGATATTCCCAATTCTCCTAAAAATTTCATATGGATCAATGTAATGGGGACTAAGTTTCCCCTTCTTTCCAAACCCCAGGACTCTTTTCATAGGAGATACCTTAAAGAATACCCAATTGTTTACTTCTAACTCCAAATCCTTCTGCCTCACATCTGCATATGACTTTTGGTGACTCTAGGCAGTCTTAAGTATTTCTCTAATCATTTTTACCTTGTCCATGGCTTGGTGAACCAAGTAAGGACCAAACAACCTAGTCTTATCAACCTTAAACCACCCAATAGGAGATCTGCGCCTCCTACCATAAAGGTCTTCAAAAAGATCCATTTGGATGCTAAAACGGTAACTATTATTGTAAGTGCACTCAATAAGAGGCAAATGATCAACCCAAACCTTTTTGAAATAAATGTCAGAAGAGAGAAGTAGACTGCATGCCTAGGTCTGAAATAATAGACACTAGCATGCCATACAACTTCACAATCTCCTGAATGAACAACTTAGCATAATCCTCTCTTGAGTAGTTAGTCGTTACATGCAAGAAGTGAGCAAAATTAGTCATCCTATCCACAATGAACCTAATATAATCAAACTGATTTTGAGACCATAGAAGACCCATAATAAAATCCATATTGATCATCTCTCCACTTCCACATAGGAAACTCTTTCTCTTGAGATATGGCACTACACCTCAAATGCTTAACCTTAACTTTCTGACAAACCATACATTTGGCAACAATATTTTCCATATCCCTCTTCATATTGTTCCAACAGTAGATTTCCTTCAAGTCATGATATATCTTAGTTATACTTAGATGAAATATATATCTGGACTCACGAGCCTCAATTAAAGTTCTTTTCTATAGCCTATCAATATGAGAAACACACAACCTACATTGATACCTCAAGATGCCATCTCCCCCAATCTCGAAAACCGTAACCTTTTGCTGACCTACATCATCCTTAATCTGCATAAGTATGGGATCCAAAGCATGCTTCTTCTTCAACTCTATACCAAGAGATAATTTGACCACTTCCTGAACAATCACTCCCCCATTCTTAGATTCCAAAAGATGAACTCCTAAGTTAGCCAAACTGTGAATATCCTTAACCAATCCTATTTTCTCCCAATCAACATGGGATAAGATCTCGATCTACAACTTGCTAAGAGCATCAATAATAATATTAGCCTTCCATGGATAATAGTAAAGACTAATGTTGTAATCCTTAAGCAATTTGAGGAACTGCCTCTAACTAAGGTTCAATTCCTTCTGCATAAACACATACTGCAAGCTATTATGGTGTAAATAGATATCCACATATACTCTATACAGATAATGGAGCCAAATTTTCAAAGTAAAAACCATACCTGCCAACTCTAAATCATGAGTCATATAATTTATTTTGTGAACCTTAAGCTACCTAGAAGAATAAGGCACAACCTTACCATGTTGTATCAAAACATAACCCCGTCCTAAATAGGATATGTCACAATACACAACAAACACACCAGTACCCTCGGGTAGGGTCAAACCTGATGCAGAAGTCAACTTATCCTTACCTTTCTCAAAACTACCTTCACAAGCATCTAACCATAAAAATTAACCTTTTTCTGTGTCAACCTTGTAAGCGGAGTATTAATAGAAGAGAACTCTCCACAAACCTATTATAATACCCAACCAATCCCAAGAAACTCCTAACGTTGGAGAGAGTTATGAGTTTAGGATATTTCTTAACGCCTTAACTTTCTATGGATCCACCTTGATCCTCTTACTATAAACAACATGCCCCAGAAAAGTTTCAACATTCAGCTAGAACTCACACTTAAAAAATTTTACATACAACTTCTGGCCTGTAAGAGTCTACAAAACAATTCAAAGGTGACTGGCATGATCCTCCTCACTCATAGAGTACACCAAAATGTCATCAATGAAAACAATAACAAACAAATCTAGAAACTGCCTGAAAACTTGATTCATAAGATTCATGAAAGCTAATGGAGCATTATTGTAGAAGACATAACCAAAAACTCATAGTGACCATAGCAGGTTCAGAAAGAAGTCTTGGGAATGTCAGCCTCCTTCATTTTCAAATGATAATAGCCTGAGCAGAGATCAATCTTAAAGAAATACCTTACACCCTGAAGCTGAAAAAAAAGATCATCAATCCTAGGAAGAGGGTACTTATTTTTACTATCACCTTATTAAATTGACGATAGCCTATACATATCTAAAGGGACCCATCTTTATTTCGCATGAAAAAAATAGGGGCACCCCATGGAGAGACACTAGGATGAATGAATTCTTTATCAAGTAGATCTTTTAATTGCTCCTTTAGATACTTTAATTCAGTCAGAGAAATTCTATAAGGAGGAATGGAAATAGAATGAGTATTCATTAGAAGATCAATCTTAAATCTATTTCCCTATTAAAAGGAATTCCATGAAGGTTATTTGGGAAAAATTCAGGAAATTTATTAACTCCATGGACAAATTGTAAAGAAGAACTTTCAGAGTCAGAATCCTTAACCTGACCTAGATGATACATTGTCACGCCCCAAATCCTATTAAGGCGGACTGGCACCCGTTGCCGGTAAGGCTCGGGAGAACCAACCTGTAGCAATACATTACCTATGAACATTATAAGTTACTTTTATACTAAACATGCCCTCAAAAGATAAATGGAACTAGCAAGCCAAAAGATGTTGTATGACTAGGCCGTTGGAGCCACAATGTCTACGATACGATACATGACCATACTATACTTTACATAGTCTACAAAGCCTCTAGACAAGAAACATTATCTTATAAGGGTCGGGACAGGCCCCGCCTCATGATAAGATACTATACAATGCAAAAAGATATGATAAGACTCAAAGCCCCGAAGCAACCTGGAGCTCAGTGACTGCAGTTGATATCCTGTACTCTTACTGGGGAGGTTTATTAGCTTCTGCACCTGCAGCATGGAATGCAGGTCCCCCAACAGGGACGTCAGTACGAAATAATGTACTGAATATGTAAGGCAACATGTACCATATATGAGATAAAAGCTCAAATGAAACCATACACTGCTGTAAGGTAAAAGACCACCTTTATGAATATTGTGGAGTCATGCATCTTATAACAATTATGTTACTTTACTCTTATCACTTGTATAATCTGTGCACATCATGTAATACAAATGACCAGCTGATCAGTGGTAAATCTATATCAGGATCGACCCATGCTAGGCTTTCCTTTCACCCCTGGGATACCCCCTGTAATACTGGGATTGACCCATGCTAGGTGATTCTTTCACCCCTGGGATACCACCCAACAGAAGCAACTGTATACATATATCTTCTTATTACTTTTGATATGAATCTTTGGTGATCGTAACATTTGAGCTATAAGACTATAAGCATGACAAATGACAAGTATGTGACCATGTAACATCATATCACAATGAAAAGAGTGGGTTATACAATTAGTGAAACATGTAGGACATAAACAACGTATGAACTTTATTTTGCTAAAAAGAAGACTCATATGTCATGGTGTCCAATGTATGTATGCAGCAGTGACAAGGCTCGAATCTGGACACACAAATACATGTGAAAGAGTGGAGTGGTTATATCGAAGTTTGTAAAGATCTCTATGTGCCAATAAAGACTTTGGATTCCATGCCAAATAATAAGAGATCGAATAGCCTTACATACCTCGACATATCAACTTGTTTTTACCTCGAAATGACTTCCTTTATTCCAACTATTTATCTACAATATCATGTTTTAAAGCTAGTATTAGCAGCTAATCAATGCATCTGGACAGCCCAATCTCACAAAACACAACACTTTGGCAACAAACGTATAACCATCGACTCAATGGTGTTATTCCGACTTTCTCAATTCTAACTGTCTTCAACCAGTACACATTATCCTATACATGATGTACACAGCCTATATCAGCTCTACAACATGCTGGAAACAGTCCATAACTACAACACAGAACCATTTTACAAAATGCTCAACTAAGAAGCACAACATCTCGTCGTCTCCCTACATTTCGTCGTTAACAATTCATACTTGTCCCAACTTTGAACCAGATGCTCCCAACATATATATACATCAAATAAACCTTAACACAGTCACAAAATAGCTCAAAACACAGGGGGGGAAACGTGAAACATCAGCCCCCTCATCAAAACAGTCCAATACCATTTTGGAAGCACATAAGATCATATAAGGATACTTGTTTCCAAAGAACTTGCAAAACAGTCCAGCAACCTTGGCAACCATATACACACTATAACATATTAATAACCTCAACTTTATATCATATCAAAGTCAAAAATCAGGGTAAGAATCGTTCCAAAGCCAAGAAAATCAAACAACAACTTTCAGGACACAAGCTGTCCAGAAATTCCTGCACAGTACACCAGCCAACTTATCTTGTTTTCCATAGAAAATTCATATCAAGTATATGGTTATTTTTACATACCTTAACTCCCAAGGTGTAAGTATAATTCAAGAACTCAAAAAGTAGCCTTTGGTTGCCTTCCAAGGTGAAGAAATGCCAAGAGAAACTTAGAGAGAAAAGCTGAAATTGTTTTGGTCTCCTACTAGTTAACCTAAGGAGCTCGGTTTTGGTCCCTTTTTAAAGGGGCCTTAGACCGACTTTCTCCTAATATTTGCAACTGATTAACTCAAGTTGGTCAATGACCAATTTTCCCCTTTCACTTGGGCCTTTTGGATCTCTAAATCAATGGGCTTTAGTGACCCATTTTCCTTAATCTTGCTTGCACTTTGTTTGGGCCCAATTTTCTTAGTAGTGAATGAATGTAGTTGGGCCTATTATATAAAAATCTTGGGCTGAACATCTTGGCCCAATATAATGCTAAACCATTGGCTTTAATAGCCTCCCTAACTTGGGCTTCGTTTGTCGCAAGACTTGGAAAGTTTCGGCGTTAAGCCTTGTCTTCGTTCCCCTTTCTTTTTACTAACGTCTAGACTTCAAGTGAGTTCACTTATGAATGAATTATTCTCCCTCATGTATATATACATTTTTTTTTAAGCCAACCACACAGGTGACTCACCTGCTAGCTTCCTAAGTTCCATAAGCACGTCAATGATTTTCTCCGTTTAAGGCCACAGTCTCTAAATAGACTTCCATATAGTGCCCCAATCTAACACTTGAACACTTGAAAAAAAAAGTTTTGGTAGTAATTAAATCAAGTCGTATGTCATTTTATGTGAACATTACTAGTACATGCAAAATGTGGGGTGTTACATACATACACGTTTTTGAAATTAACTTTTGAGGTCTAAGATAGGAAATAAACCTCCTTTTTGGCACTAAGGAACTTCCCTCCCATTCGATCACAGGTTTATTAGGAAATTGAAAACTTGCCTTTTGGGTCCTATAATCCTGAGATGCATAACATAAATGAAGTCAATCCATCCCCAAGGTAGCATCAAAATACACCACATCCAATTTTATCAAATCCACTAATTTCTTTCTATGAAAAATAGACACCACACAACCCCTATAGATTTTTCTCACAACAATAGACTCACCCACCGGAGTAAACGCAGAGAAGGCGTCGAAAATACTTTTGGGACCAAAAACAAAATGGACAACCACATATGGGGCCACATAAGAAATGGTAGAACCCTGATCAACCAAATAATAAACATCATGAGAGAAGAGTTACAACCTACTAGTAACAACATCTGGGAAGGCTCAGATTCCTGACAAGTAGCAAGTGCATAGAGGCGATTTTGACCAATGGTGGTACCAGAAGTATCACCCCAAGGGAAGGAGCTGAAGAAGTAGCAACCAAAACTTTATTAGCCCCAGTGGAAACGCTGGCTGAAGGACAATCTCTCTGCGTATGACCAAGCTGGAAACAATTATAGCACCAATTTCTCCCCTTCTCATAACATCCACAGTGAAATTGCCCATAAAAATGGCAAAGAGGGGAAGGTGGGGCTAACTGAGCTCCACTAGCTTGAGATTTGTCACCCCGTTCCTTAGGACCACTGCTAACCTGAAAAATAATCACCTGAAGGCTTAGGATAAGGAGCAATGGTCGCCGAATATAAATTTCCCCCATTCTTCTTCTTAGTCCACTGTCTGTTTTCACTTTTACTATTTTGATGACCTGCACCCAGCTCTGAATTCCTATTTTGCCTCTCTCCCATCCTTACCTACTTTTATTTCATCCTCTACCTATTGCATATAAACCACCAATCTAGATATGTCCATGTCATTGTTCAACATTGCATCCTTACACTTTATTACCAAATCACAGGACAAACTAAAAGTAAACTTCCTCATTTCGGACCTCAAATTAGATACCAACTCTGGAGCATAATGATCCAACTGCCAAAACTTCAGAGCATACTCCTTAACACTGATTTATCATGCTTCAGATCAATAAACTTCTTATCTTTATCTTTACTCAACACCTGAGGAAAGAAGTGATCAATAAAAGCACGTGAAAAGTTATCATTCACTGCCTGTTCAACATCATCACCCCTCATTGCTTCGCATTCCTCATACCACAAATAAGTAACATCTTTAAACTGATAGGCAGCGAACCCCACACCATCCAAATCAGTAGCATGCATTACCTTAAATATTTTCTCCATCTCATCAATGAACCCCTAAAGATCCTCCTCAACCCTAGTAGCTTATAAAGGTTGGGGGATTCAACCTCAAAAATTGGCCAACCCGAATGACCTTAGATGAATGAGCAACATAACCAACACAAACTGACTGCTGAGACTGTGATGGTACCAACTGACTAAGCATATGAATAAACTGAAGGAACTCCAAATTAGAGATATATCCTTGAGGTGACTGAGAATAGGTGTCACCAAACCGACAAGCTTGAGGAGGACTAGTAGGAATCAGTGGAACTCCAGATGAGGAAGAACAGTTAGGAGAAAGGACCCCAGATCAAATCTATACTTCATAAATAGTGCGAGTTCCATCCATATTATCCTTAGGTGGAACAGAGGTTCCAACAGAGTTTCTACAAACATAAGATCTTTGGGGAGGCATGATGCGAAATGTGACGAAGCTAGGAGTTAGAGAATTTTCATAACAATAGAATCTAAAGCCCAAAATCAAACACAAGAAAAGAAAACATTCATAAATTTTTTGTAGCCTCTCCCTTATAAATATGGCTCTTAACACACCAATAAAAGAGACTCTACTCGACATGGCTTTGTGAACACCCGATGACCCTAAAACTAACTCTAATACCAAGTTTTTCATGACCCAAATGATGGCCTAGTCGTGATGGGAATCTTAAAACAACCATGGACCGAAGACCACCCCCTTAGCTTAACCTAAAGAGCATAATAATCATAAAAATAAAGTCAAAGAAAATCAAACCAATGATAATAGTAATAAGAATAGATAAATCAAATAACGGTTCAAAGAATTCAAATAACAATCCACCCATACTTGTCCACGAAAGCCTCTAAAACCAGAATAATATCTAATTGGAGACACGCCCCTGATTATGACAAAAAAAATTCAAAAGTATTATGAAAATAAATAAAGAATAATGAAATGACAAGGCCTTCTAAAGAATAAAGGCTTGACACTTCACAACAACTCAACAGACGTGCTCAACTAATTAATGCTACATATGAGTAATAGAAAACCCTTTAGATCCTACATCATGAAATGATATAGAATCCAGGAACAGTCAATGGGATAAGCACTAACATGTAACTTAGGGAATAAGGATAAAATAATGCATCTACCAAAATCCAGTCATAAACTATATGCACCACATTAATATACATATATATGATGCTAAGATAGGGACAAGTAGGGGTGGCAAATGGGTGGATTGGATTAGATTCTGATAATATGGGTCACGCAAAAATTGTTTGTATTGCAATCCACCCGCATAAATATGGGAAAATATGGATTTGATCGAATATGAATTGGGTAAAAATGGTTCCAACCCATATTTTTCACTTAGACTTTCCATGATAAATGCAAATGCAATGTCATTACTATGATGTTGTAGTGTGAATTTATATTCAGGACAAGCATTAATAGATGTAGACTATATGACAAGCATTAACATTAATAACAAGAAACAAGTATTAGTTTGCTGCATCTGAAGGCAATTTTAAGTTTAAAAGTGAATTAAATACCAAAACATGAATTGTATCACATTGTAAACTAAAAGATGTAGACTTCTTTCAATTATATTCCAGGGAAAGAAAAGAGCACAAAACTACTTTGTTCAATTCTACAAACTCAAAGGATCTATATCTCAATTACTTAAAACTCCTAAATCATGAACAAGTTTTTCCAAGAACTAATAATATCCAGTATCCGCAGTGTAACTTCACCACCAATCTAACCTGTATCATCAAGAATCACCAACTTATCATCAAAATACATTCCTAAATATTCAGACTCACACAGAAATAATAAAAGAAGATACACACATTAAATGATTAAAAAAAGAGATCATTTTTTAGAAACTATGAGAAATATAAAGTTTACTCTAAGACTATTGTGCATTTTCCTGGGAATGTTTTGGTACCTAAAACTTTAATTTATGAAAGAGCATTTCAAACACCCCATTACCTATGACACTCCAATCAGACAGTATTATTAAGTGTTATAGACCTTCAACAAGAATTTTAAAATCTTTTAGCTTAACACTCAAAATTCATGACAGAAGCAAAGCAGCATAAAGCTAAAAAAGATTCCATATGCTAAATTCATGATAGAACCAATGAGTTGTTTATAGATAATATGGCATCATAAGTTGATATCCATAAAACTATCATTAAGACGGTCTGAGTATGCAACACAGGAGGTAGTTAAGTTGTTTATAGGAAATATGACATATCAACATGTAACATATTTCTAGGTTTGTTGACATACTTATCTAGAACAACAACAACAACATAACCAATGTAATCCCACGAGAGGATAGCGTGTATGCTAATCCTTAACCTTGCCTTTGGAGGTTGACATGCTTATTTGACACACATAATACTTATCAATATCTTAAATAACTAAATAAAACATAGTAGCTAGTTGCCAAAATACAATTAGGAAGAGCCATGAATTATGAGTTTACTAACTCATAAAATAGTAGAGCACAGAAGAATACATAACTAGAAGTTTTAATTTGAATATACAAAAAACCCTCAATTTACCATTTCAATCAGGTGCTACAAATAACTCATACTAAAAGTATACACACATCAAAAGAAAAAACAAGGGATCAATAAAAATATTTCGTAAAGAACTATTTCAGACAACAAAGCTTCATTTCTTCACCGCCCACCAAAGGTCACGTGACTAAACAAAACCATTTTTCCTATCTACTTTCATCCACTAGTTTGTCATCATGTTGTACACCTGAATCCTGAGAAAATAATGCTTTTGTCATTTATTGAGTTTTAAATAAGAAAAAAGAAGATCTTAAATTATTAAAATGGTACTATGTATAAACAACATAATGTTTATGAAGAATAATTTATGTACTCTGCTTAAGCACTACATTACTACCCTATGAAGGCCTCAATACTCCTAGTTATTTTTAAAGCATACAATAATTCAAAAAGTAAATTTCTTTCGAGGGGCAGTGAAGTTCTGGTACGCCTGGTATGGATCATTTAGAGGAAACACCAATAGAAAGATCAAATATTCAGAATGTTAAATCCTTCCCTTAATAAAAAGATAAAAAAAGGGGAAGTGAAATATAATTAGTACCCAAGAAAGAGTCTAACTTCTTTCCTATTCAAACTGCCAGACCCTAAATAAAGATGATCATATGTAATATGATGGTAGTTATGCAATAAGGAAGGTATTTGAATCTTTGATCTCACTCACTGCTAACCTACCAAAGTTTAGAAGTTTCAATCTTTAATATATAGAAAACACTCAATTTACAAATCTTTTAACTACATATCAGCTTAAGAAGACATTGATGTCAATAAATAGAAGTTTAGCTTAGGGGAATTTTGAAGATCTGTATCTGCTAGACAATATATGACTGTAATATTACTTATCCAATAAATATATTAGTTCCATATCTTTGTTGACACATTAAGAACAAAAAACTTACCTTCTTTGGTTACTAAAATATTTAATAATGAGAAAATAACTATTGATAAAACCATTTTCAATCTATGCAAAAGCTGAGCACTTTAAGCCAACACTAAAACTAAAATAAAACTCTCACAGGCAGCACAAACCAATCTTTATGATAGAAGCGAGATGAATACTATGCCACCTATAATACCCCACCACATCTTCACGATAAAGCACATAAATAGATAGAATAATAATCTCAAGTAAAAAATATTATCTATTGTTACAATTCACCTAGTTACTGCTTATTGTACTTTAAAGTGCAGTATCTTACTTGTTCTTTTTTTATTACAGATAGATTGACAGAAAAGTGAATACTATAAAAGAGATATCTACTTTTTGGGAACTAAAATAGTGAGTATCTATCTAGTCTATCAATCACTAGATAGATAACTTACCTTCTTGTCCTATTAATATGAGTTATGTCTAGCAAGATACGGTTAGTGGTCTACAATAATTTTATCCTCATCGTTGTCCGATCCATCACAGTTTGAGACTAAGTTATTAAAATATAAAATACGGCTATTATATGGTAAAACATAACAAAATAAAATCACAATATGCAAATGATGACTCACTTTCTTGTTTGCAAAGCCAATATCTAGCACACAACCTTGATCGATATTTGTAGGTAAAATTGAACTTTGAAATTTTTCTGTAACACAATCTCAAATGCTAAAAGTAGATTCTGAGGCTACAATCATAATAGGTATGCTCAATACATCACATTCTATCAATAAGAGCTCATGATACCTTGTGCTATTTTCCATCAAATATGCAAGTACATCCAAATTCAGATTTGCTTTAAGGTCAAGCTTAGGATCCTCCAAGTATGAATCCAATTTGTGTTTTCTTTCAACCAAACTATAACCAATTCTCAAACACGTTGAACTCCTCATGGACATCCCTAATTCATTGCTAGTTGTGGGCTCCATTGACAAACAAATAGAGGTTAAAGGTATCAAGTATTATTTGAACAACAATTCTAAATGGTCTAAAACTTTTTCAACCTTCGCATCGGCGGTCACGAGATCTATCCTGGAGAAGCCAAATTTAAAAACCTTCATTTTTGTATTAGGGTTCGAGGATAATGACAATTGATAAAATCATATTGTACGACCTCCAATATTTTTTAAACTTACTTAGCATTAATGTAGCCATCTCATTCATAATTGAGTCACTACTATTTTTTGCTTCTTTAACAACATTTGAATTTTTCACATATTAGGAAAATATAAATTTGTTATTAGATATTTTCTACTGAAAAATAGTGTAGTAATCTTATAAAATGGCTTAAAAAATTTAGCAATAACCTCCACCCTTTTCCATTCCTCATCAAAAAGACTACATTTAAAATTAACACCAAGAAACTTATATTGAACATAAGCTTATTGGTAGAGGAGATCACTATAAAGCATCTGGGAAATGGAATTCCATCGAGTAGCTACATCTTGGTAAAGCTTCTTTGAACACTGAAACCTATGATTCTTAATGCATTCCACAAACTTCAATATTTTTCCTTTAGAATGTTTAATGTTCTTAACACCTTCTCTTACTTTTTCAATGGTTTCATCAGCTTTCTCCAAACCCGGCTTCACTATTTAATTCAAGATATGGTTCCACAATGAATATGAAAGAACTTTACATCACAAACTAATGAATGCATTAAAGATAAATGACTTTTTAAATAATCTACCAGACCTTTATTGCAACTCTCATTATCCAAAGTAAGAGTAAGAATTTTCTTTTGAATGCCCACTCCTTAATGAGCTCGATTAGTAAAGGACCTAAAATTGTGCCAGAATATAGGGAGGGGGGAGCATAATGGAAAATTAACACTCTTTTTTGAAGATTCTAATTCAAATCAACATATGAGTGGTTAAACACATGTAGCCATTTGATACCACAGAAGTCCACATGTCTAAGTCAGACAGATTCTACTAGGAGTCATTCAAGCTTACACTTTGATAGTTCTTTTTTCCTATTATACAATTTAAAAATATCAGCCTTTGCGGTATTTCTTGAAATGGTTTTGAAAATTTGATCTAAGTAAAAATGAACTTTCTATTTTCTTGATGTTCAACAAAGCTAAAAGGATAATTATGCTTTAGAATAGCAATAGACACCTTCTTACGATAAACTACTTGATCAATAGATGCACAAACTTGATCTTGTCTATTATCCAAGTGCTTATCCATATGACGTTTTATATTTGTAGTGCTAGAATCTGCTACAAATATTTCCGTACAAACTTGACATTGTCTTTTAACCTTTCATTATCGCTAACACAAGGCAATCTCATAAAGGTATCCCAAATAATCGAAGTGCTTCTTTTAGCTCATTTTCTTGGGACAGATAAACTAACTTCACAAGATTCCTGATTATCCTCCATCAAAATCTCTGTTAAAGAAACATAATTTAAAAAAGGGTACAAATTAGGAGTTTTATATGGATTATTTTTTGATATCCATTCGTTGAATTTTCTTTTTCTAAATTTTTTTGTTTAAAATTAGTAGTATGAGCAAACTAAAATTAAAAAAATAGCAAGAAAAAGAAAAATAATACCTTTAGTTGGATGAATGATTGAGAAAAGTGTTGAGCTGATAGATTCTTTTAACAAAGATTCACTAAATCACACCACGGGTATGGTAGAACGATAGTTTTATTAAATTAGTTTGAGAGGTAAAATTTTGTGTTTTGACAGATGAAGACCAAATTCTCGATTACAAATAGCGTCCAGCGACTAGTGAGTGCAATGTATGAGTGAGTCTAGTGATAATTGAGTAAGGTGCTACTTAGCTATTGTTGTTTATGTTTAAAGGCAAGAAAGGATTTCAAGAATTTTCCTAAACAATAAATAGTCCACAAGTTATGAGAAACCAAAACTTTATTTGGTTTGAGAATGACAGTATGTCGGCAATTGGGTCTTTATATGGGTACCCATATTTTAACCATTTTGTCCATTAATTTAATGGGCTGTTAAATTAATGTAAGCCTATATTTACCCACTTAAAATATGTGTGATCAGACTTATTAAATATGGGTTAAATGGACTGATTTTTTTAAATATGGACAAATATTGCCAGCCCTAGGGACATTTAAAGATTTAACCTGAATTGTGTAGCTCAATCCATCCTAAAGACACCCACAGGCTGTAAGGGTCCAGCTCCCCCTACTGGAAGGGCCCTAGTGGGTATTAGCTGCAAGAATCAAGGAAAAATCGAGGGAAAGCTAAATCCACCAAGGGAATTGGCTATCCCAATATATATATATATATCTAGTGTGCACCAAGAACACAATCATATAGACCCCCAACGCCAGCAAACATAGTTTTCAGTGTTCGTCCCTTCCAGGTCTTACACCTTCACGGTGAGCTACATAATTATATTTAAGCCCAAATTAAAATAATTTGCACAGACCAATCTAGTAACCCAAGATTCATTCAAAAGGTATTTACCACTTGGTATCATCATACCAATATACTTGCAAGGTAAATTAATTATGCCAAATCAAATCCACATAACCAAATTGTACTCTCAAGTTCTATTTAAAATTCATAACCAAGACCACCAAGCCTATCAAAAATCATATTTATTCATTCATCCTTTAATGCAATGCATTGGGTTCAAAAACAAGTTAAACTATGCAATTTTTCGTATTCAAAATTAAGTTTATAATGTAGGTTGAGGTTAATGCAATTGTCAAGCCAAAATTTCATCAATTAGGGGAAATCCATGTCCTCTATGCACTAATTCAGTCCTAAAAACATCAATTTAAAGCATGAATAATCAATTTATAACATGAGAAAAATAATTCAATAAGTAACAGCTAAAACGTCTCAACCCAATTTGAAAACCCATAATTAAATAACATGAAAATCCATTCAATTAATGCCACAATGTAAAATTAAACTTAGGAAAAGAGAAACATGCTTGAAATACACATGGAATTGAAAACAATTTAGAGTTTAGCACTTGAATGGTGAATCTATTGTAAAATTAAAAACTGGAAAAATTTAAAATAGCAACGTGACACGCCAATATCACAGAGGTTAGCTTCCATTCCACACCAATATCGTGGAGGTTAACCTCCGTTCCACGATACTATTGTGGATGTTTACTTCCTTGGAGTCCCAAAATAACCCCATACCTTTTTCAAAAAATTCAAAACTTCTCCAAAACACCCTTTCAACATCCATAAAGATAATGTCAAAAATTGAAATTACGCATGTGGGAGGGTAAAAAATAACTAGATCAAATTTTTAAGGGGTGTTACAATTATAAATAAATAAGTATTCACCTAGGTAAACAAGTGTGGGTCTCACCAGGAATATGCCAACATGTATACTCTAGTTAACAAAATCATCACCATCATTTTCGTTCCCTAACAAAAACAACAAGGAGTGAGACACTAGATCAGTGAGTAATAACATTTAACCACAACCATTTTGGTAAGGACTGGTCAGAAAACATCATAAAATAAATGCCCTTCTAGAAAATAATAAATATAAACAGTATTTTTTTTTGTAAGCAAGATGAACTAATTGTTCAGTAATAAACTTAATAAGCATTGTATCATATCAAATCTTACATATTTGAGAGGTTTTCAAGAATGAATCATGTAATCAGAATGACTTTATACTTTAAGAAAAGTCAATAATTGTTGACCCCTTATAAAGGAGTCAAATAATCGTATCAGTAAATTCCTACTCGAGGGAAATCAACAAAGGTATGCTATTTTTACCTTTCCACTAGCAAGGGCTATGACTATGATTTGTAAATGCTAAGTGCACTCGATCTAACGAATCCCCCATTAGCTACGAGATTCAAATCAAGGTCTACTCCTATTTATATTTTTCTTTGTAAATAGTAGGTACTCGTATAATAACCTTTTCAAAATATCATAGGGCATTTAAGTTCATATCAAATCATATTATATGTAAAACTTAAACCAAACACCTGTCAACATACTTATTGTCAAGTAAATAAATTTTTTTCATAATAATAGTAATCATATCTCAGATAGTAGTAAATATGTCTTATAACAGTAAGAACTTATCAAGTGACCTTTTTAGTATCGTATCAAGTAAAGACTCATCCTACATGATATTCCAGAGCATTTCCTAACAAGTGTTTAAAATCATGTACAAATTATGAAAGTTAAGAAAACATAAATCATGGTGAGGTTATTACTCATAGTTCACTAGTCAAAATATCAAACTTGCCACCTCAAAAAGTTCATATGACTTTCCTCGATCAAATCTATAATCGCATCATACCAATCTCATATTAATTTTCTTATTTAGGCTAATTCATAATTGATTCAAATACCTATTTCCAAAGTTTCATCTGTGCTATCAATTTGTCAAATTATAATTACCAAGCTATGAGTAATATAACTGATCAATATTCTATTGGCAAATTTATAGAACTCATTGCCAGTTTATTAGAACTACACCTTATAATCTAATTACTTGACTTTGATAAATAATTTTTAATATCTGGTGCAAATTTCCCAACTAAGACTCATGTTTTGGCTATATAAAAGACTTACCTCGAGCCCAATAGCTAAACTCTGATGAATTTCTTTTTTTTTCAAAGTATATGTGGTCTTTGTTCTTACCCCTCGTCTAAATCATCTCTCCCTCCCTAAGTTGATTTTGTCTCATGAAGTTGTTACTGCATTAGTAACCCAAAAACCTTATTTGTTTTTTTTTGTTGTACATGCTGTTAGGAAGCTTTTTCTTTTCCTTTGTGGGCTTTAGCCCAAAGCTACATTTGCTTGTTAATTCTTTTTATCCTTTTTTAAAAGAAACTTCTCATATGCCCTTTAAGTATAGGGTATTACAAATACCTAAGCTTCTTGTAATATTAAATAATATGTATATTTGGGGTGATACATTTGCTACATAGATAGATGACTTAATTATTGGAGTCAGCAGGAACCTTTTTGTAATAAGTATGATATTAGGGGAGTAGGACTTAGTAAAAATTAATTGTAGGAAAAAATATTAGTATGATACAACTTCAAAAAATTATTCCTTAAATATGCATAAGGTAAATTATTTATTACTCGATCATAATTTGTTATTTTTTTTGAATACATAATGCTAATCATAACAATCAGTATCTTATAAATTTTATTAATAGGTTGGTTGAATGTTAAATAGATATTAATTTGTAAATAGATCAAGTTTGATCGTGTGTGCGGTTACACTCCTTGGTCATTTTTTTTAAAATAAAATGCTTTGTGTGTGATTACATTCATATTCCAGAATATATAAGTCACAATTTTATGCATATTTATATGGTAAATTAAGATATTAATGAACACAAGTTTGTCCAAGAAATAATTAAGCCAAATGTAAGTTAATAAAGTGACCGTGCTAGAACCATGGGACTCAAGGGGTGTCTCCCACCTTTTTCTCGGTCGATAGGTTTCCTTATTCGACTTTTTAATTCGTAGACTAATAATAAAGAGTCAAATTTTCTTTTGATTAGGGATCCAAAATAAGGTAACTTAAAACACAAAAACTCAATTTCAAGTGGTGACTCTATAAAATAAATAATCCCTTCTCAACTGTTACTTTAATTGAAAAAAATCTTTTTAGACCATTCTTTAGCAGGGTATGGAAAAAATAAGGGTGTGAGAGATGGCGACTCTACTGAGCATTTAATCAGAATTTAAGATTTTGATATTAATTTATTTGTGACTTAATTTAATTCTTTGATGCATATTATGCTTGTTGGTCTAATATGCTATTGCTTGCTTCTCTACTTCTTTGATATTCTGTATTTATAAACTGTCATCTCTTGTATAACCCTTTCTAACACTGAAAATACCTAACACTCTTTACTATGTATGTAAGTACACTCTACAAAACCTTCTATCTAAGATGAACTAGTGTTCAGTTACGCTCTTGCGTTAAGAAATATTAGTCACACATGTTACATAGGTTTGGATTACCAGAAAAACCAAAGTAGCTCTGCTACTAGAAAATTGGTCCTCCCCGACTTGAGTTTTTGCTTGACTAAGCTAGTCTAGACACCTATCTCCATTAGGTTAAACCTAGTAGAACTAAAATTCAGACGTGGCTATCCCTATTCGGATCCTCTTTATCTGTATCATGTGCATTTGACTTAGAGAAACTCAACATAGGGTTTGGGTCAATCTAGGACTGGTATACCTCTTTATATGACCGACAAATGCATTCAATGTTCTCTTTGACATTTATCCAGAAGACCTAATTGATTGTTGATTGGTTTTAGGTAGCTCAGTGAAATAGAAAAGAGCAACATTTCCTACAACTTCTATGGCCATTTTTATTGAAAAAAATTGGTAATAAGAAAAGAAGAATTATTTTTATATATAGTTTCTAAGAAAAAACTGATGAGTGGCGAGTTTACCACTCATTTGTACTCAACATTCTTACATGCTACCATGATTTGGAGGAGTAAATGAGACATAATCGTGATTTAATGCACTAATATCCATATTTGAAGGCACATAGTTGATGAGATAGAAAGATATAGATTGTAGCTACAAAAAATTAAAAGAAAGCAAGAAAGTACAACTAAAGACCTGGAGCAGACATAGCATCAATTACCGCGGTAGTGGTCTAAGGGTCGCGATCGCGGTCAATCAAAGAGGGTCAACATGCCGCGACTACATGGCTGTGGTCGCAGTCGCGGTATCTGCGACCAAAGTCAAGATCTTGCAATCACGGTCTAGAAGAACTTTAGCCCTTTTAGCCCAAGGGCAAAAGTCTAAAAGCACATAACTGTCCCAAATTTTCACTACAAAAAAAAACTCAAACCCTAAGAAACAAAAAAATCTATCTTCCCTAATTTTAAGATATTGTTCGAGGGTTATAGACTCCACTTTTGGAGAAGATAATATTGTATAAATTTTTGGTGAAGAATACCTTAGAGTCACATCCAAGTGAAGAATTAGTGAACTCCCATTAAAGATTTGTTGGATCTCTAGTTTGAAGTAACATTCACTTAGATTTTCTCTAATCAAATTAATGGAGATTTTGGGTAAAGTCTTTACTTTTTTATATTATGAGTATCTAGTTTTTCCTCTTTATATTATGCTAGAATATAGTGCAATTACATATGGGTTGTGATTTATTTGTGCATATGTTAATGTTTTGATTGATGGGTTCTATTGTTGCTTGATTAAATTAGTTGGGTTTTGTGGGTGACAACCCCAAATACTTAAATGGGTTTGTGGGTGAAAATCCCAACCTCTTAAAAGCTCAATCTATCTTTAAAACAAGGGTTTGGATTAATATAATAAACCAACATCATCCTTGAAAGAGGGTTGTGGGAACCAAAGCAATAGTAGAAAATTGTAGGCATAGTTTGCTAAATTTTCACTATCTTAGACATAAGAGTGATTGTGAAGTTGACTATTCCTTGGGTATCATCCTAAAAATAAGGATGCCTAATTGAGGTATTAGGTGGCTTTATTTGACACACTCTTTAGGTACTTGAAAGAGTCGAGTGAAATCTTTGAGACTATGTTGATAAACTAGCCCCAAGGACTTAAAACCTAGACTACCACATCATCATCAATTAGAACATGCACCGAATTATCATGTCTCCATGTATATATTGCCCCTAGGAAAGCCTAATCCAATGGTCCATACCTAATTGTTTAGACTTAAGTATTCGTAGCCTTGAACTTGTACTTGAAAACCTCAAAAAGAAATATTAAGTGTGATACCTTTCAAACCCCTCATTTTTTTTTATCTTTTTGGACTATTGGTTTGAATTTAACAAGTATCCATTATTTAGAATTAACTTGATTGACACTCACATTGTTCCTCGTGGGTTCAACCTCGATTCCAAAGTTAGGTGAATATATTGATGATGACTACCTTGCACTAAAATTGACATGTAAGTTGAGCGTTATAAAAAATGGCACATTACCAGGGAACAAATTGGCGTATTAAGTTAGTTTGGAATTCCAGATTACTTGCTTGAATTCAAATTTGTATATATTTGTTCATGATTTTATTTTGTTTCTTGTGTTAGGTAGATTTTTATTTTATTTCACTTTAATCTATGGAATCTTCCGACAAATATGATTTTGGTAGTTAGAAGTCCTATCTTAACAATCTATGTCCATATTACGATGGACGCTACTTTTGAAGAGATTATAAATATGCTCCCTGGAGAGAGATAAAATCACCATCTCGATCATATTGGGAGTATGATTGTTCTTTATGTGGTGGTTGATATGGACATTGGAGTGATTGTTCAAATGCACCCTCCCTTTATTTTTCTAACCAAGTTGCTAGTTTTTCTTTTGAGTTTGATGGGTCTTATGAGGAGAAGAAGGAAGAGAAACATACCAGGTTCAATAGTTTTAAAGCAATGCTTCAAACTATTTTGGATCAGGTAACTACAATGGGGGGGGGGGGGAATATGCAAGACATACACTAATTCAATGCAGCATTTTGAAGGGAGATTTTTAAGATAGGGGAAGTGGGCAAGGAGATAAACCTTGCAAGTATAACTGTCTTGCCCACCTTCCAAGATGAGGTTAATCAAGAAGGGAAATGAAGATCTGATCATAATCTTGGTAGCGCAAAATCCTTGGTATTTTCCCAATCATCCAAATCAAATGATGTTGAAGATGTCAAAATAAAGGAAATGATACTAGAGTCAAAAGAAGAACAAAAACACATCTCTTATGAAAACTCTAGTCCATTTTAGGGTAAAGGTGCTTCGGAGGAGACAATCTCAAGATTAAGGGTTAGGCCTCATTCAAACCACATCTCAACATTATGATTAGAGGGTCTGATAAGAATTTATCTACCTAGGCAAATAATGGATTGTGGGGAGAAGAGGATCATCCCTACAGTTTAGGATTTTACATTTCAAAAGAGCACATTGAAGCTCTACCATCAATGGCAAAGGACCTTAACCTCTGATATGCAACTAGAGTCCTATTAATGTTCTCACCTTTACCGAAGGAGCCTAATAGAAAATTCAATGTGAAGTTAGGTAAGAGGTTCAAATCTTCAAAGTGGCAAGATAGAAGCATCATCTCATACCCTCACCTATATCTAGTTTCAGCTTGGAAGATTTGAATCTTCTATCCATCTTTCGCTCAATTCATAGTAAGCAAAATTTGTCATGGAGATTCAAATATTCTAAGTGCAAGCACAAACAATAGTTGGGAGGTTGATTCACCACAAAAGATAGGAAGAAACCCATCACGCCATGAAAAGTGGTTGGTATCCTTTAAATTTATGTATAATAGAGTAGATTTTATTTTCACATTTGTTCATGCATAATCCTTGAAAAGGTAATGCTAGGAGGAGTGTTGATTGAAATTAACAAAGAAAATGTATGAAATTAGAATGTTTGATTTTAACAAGAGAGTGTAGAAGACCTAATTCTTGGTATCAGTTACCGCGACCGTGGCCCATGCCTCCACAATCGCAGAACCCACATGACTGCAATTGCTGAACTAGGAATGCGATCGTGGTCAAATTAGTTTAAAATACCATCCAATTGTTATTTTCCCACACACACCCTTCTTCAAATTTTTTCAATTTTTGGCATTGTGAAGAGCATCCAAGTGTTTACTTCAACCTCTTTGCATAATTTCACTTGGTATGTTGTCTCAACTTCCTTAGTTTCAATGTAATAATATTCTTAGAACTTGTAATTTAGGGAAAGGCCTCTATGCTTGTTTATGATTATTATGGTGGGTAGCTATTGTAGATAGTGTACACACCGATGGGGAAGTCTTGAGTACCCTGATTTAGGCCTAAAATTGTTAAAATTAGAGTGTACACCATGTGTTTGATTCAATGCCTCAATAAGTTCAATGTTAATTCCTTCAAGTTTAGGGTTATAATCATGATGTTTATCTTCTTAGTTCAAACATGTATTTGGGGTCAAAATCATGTGTTTTAAGTGATGTGCAGGACTGTCGACCATGGTCTCACGTACCATGATTGCGGCCCTAATGACCACGATCGCAGTCAATGCTCCGCGATCACCATACCTGAGGGAAGTCATCTACAATAGGCAAAAACTTTGTACACCCATTTCTCACCCAAAACCTTCTACAACATTTCCACATGAGTTTATCTTATTGACATAGCATGATGTTGGTGTGATAATACTAATGATGGTCTGGATTGTAATGATTACAGGTACTAAGCCTCAAAGATGGGAGACTTTTACAATACCAGGTTCATGGTTGCTGAATGACAAAACCTCTACTATGGTGATCTTCCAAGAATGAAGTTACTCCCAGAGAGGGGTATTTGACTTGAAAAAGGAGAGGATAAGCTCCCAGGATTCAATACTCGACTCACTGCCACCAGATAGATATGCTTTGACCAGGACCTCTATTATGCGAATGAGCTTTGGGTACGTGATTTTTATATAAACCTTAACATAGTTTCTCTCACAAACCTAGTGATGACAATTCGGGGTAAGAAAGTGAACTTTGGAGCAGAGCAGATTCATGAGATATATGGGCTCTCGGATGCTAACAGAGAGAATTTCTAGGCCAAAGAATGCAAGACAGGGACCTAGATTGCAGACATATTATGTCCAGGCAAAAAAGTTCTTTAGGTCACCACCAAGAGGGATATTTTGATGAATGACTTCACAAATAAGGCCACACTTTAGATGAATATCATATACAATAGAGTATCATTGTTCCCTCACATAACTATTGTCAAAGATTTGTGAGCATGGATGGTGCTTTATATTCGCTATCGCATTACTCTGAACGTGGTTGAGATTGTACTCTTAGAGTGGCAGCACTTTAATAACCATAGAAGTACACTTCTTCTCTTTCCTTCCCTTAACACTGAGCTTTGCAAGAGGGTAAAGGTAGAAGAGTATGCTGTAGATACCTAGGTGCACCCAGGCCTCCGCATCTTCCCATTTAAATTTTGGGGTAAGGTTGCCTCTTGTTAGGGCAAGAAAAATAAGGTGGACTTAGGCAAGTCAACCCAGGAGGACACATACTCTTGTAGACCTTTGTCAACCAACCCTTTCGATGACATCTTAGGTAAGATGTAGGTGGTTAGGGAGCTATTGTCCAGATTTTCTCAGGGATCGGGAGAGTTCTCTACTACTCGATATTCCTATGTATCTCAGTCAGATTATGAGATATATCGGTAAGACGAAAAAAATCAAGAATCCACAGTTGTCAGCTTGAAGAGAGCTTATTCAGCATTGGATACATCACAAAAGGACCTCAAGGAGTCACATGAAAAGATGGTGAAGAAAGACAAATTCTTTAAAAAGATCTGGAAAAGGGTAAAGGTCATCTTCAAGGTGCTCAAACCGAATGATCAACTAACTTCACCTCGGTTGGATAGTGATGATGAGTCCCCTGCTTATTGGTCAGCTAATGATACCGGTGGTGATAGTGCAGAGTCAGCGGGAGAGGACAGCTCCTGATGCAGATTCAGGGAGACCCCTTTTACTCTTGCTTTATTGCACATGCAGTGAGGAAACTGCTTTCCTTTTAGTGTGGGGTACCCCTAGATTTGCATTGTTTTGATATGTTTCTGGATATTTTTATGTTGTTCTGATGACATTCTAGATGATATTTTTATTTTGATTTTTGAATGTTACATTTGGGCACTCTGATGGTGCCCACATTTTCATGGATTATCATGTAGTTTTATTTTTCATTTTACTTTTTAATTTAGTTTTGTTTTGATTATTGCGATGCATGATGATCTTTGCCCTATGATAGATTGAGTGACGACATTCTTAAGGATAAAGCATCGTGTTTGGGATTTTAATTATAGATGTAGGTGAATTCTGAGTGCCCGTAGCATTATTGACTTGGAATCCCATTGTACACCATTGACAAAGTCTTTTTATTGGAGAATGGACCTTACCCAGGGCTCTCACCTCCCGTGGCAATCAGGGGTTGAGCCACATACCCCCAAGCCTTATCATAAATAAAAACAAAAGAAAGTACAAGGAGGGGGACATAAACCTTACCTCCGATCCTAGGGTGGTTCAAAGTCAACTAGCCTACTAAGGCCTATTGAATCATCCCCAATACTAGAAATAAAACCTAAATCTAATCACCTATAAGAGAGGACTCCTCTCAGTACAATATAATCTAGGAAAATATAAATAAGGGAGACTCTCCCCTTACAAAGTAAGAAGAAATTCAAAATAAATATAAACCACTTCATAAGCGCTATAACTTAGAGAGAGTAACAAAGATGAAAATGGTGATGTATAATCTTAATAAGGACCAAAGAACACATCTCATCAAGGCGGCTGCTTTATTCTCTTCAACTTTCTTCTCCTGAAACTAGCTCTACCCATCTTATCTAGAGTGAAGTAACCTTTTGTTTCATATGGTAGTTGTTGGTAAGTGTAGAAATTTTGAGTTGTATCAACCATGTGACTATATTTGGAAAGTGTATATTTTGGAAAATTACCTTCACTGTACACAATTTGCATTGGAACAATTCTATGAGATTGATCAAATTATGAAGTTCAGTTATATAATTGGTGATGTTCCAGGGAGGTGTAGTAATCCGTCTAAACCATTTGACAAGTAACTCTGAGTCAACTTCTAAAATCACCCTTCTATAACCATGTTGAATACATCAAGTGATTCCCGGAATAGCATCTTGGACCTTTGCCTAGTTGTTTGATCCAAAACCAAGAGGTGTAGCAAATTCATAAATTAACCTACTTCTATAATATCTCAAAATACCACTAGCACCTATCTGTCCTAGATTATTAAGTGCACTACCATCAGTGTTGAGTTTAACCATGGAAGAAGGTGGTCGAAACCAGTTGACTTGAACTACCCTTATTTCATGTTGACACTTTTCAATCATCATCACTAATTCTATCCAATTATGAGACCAATGAATACAAGGAAAAGCTGTATGCAACAACATGATAAGCTTCTTGATAATTTTGAATTTAACTCTTTTAATGCTTGAAAGTTTTCCCCCATACTTACTAGGACACCGATTTTTCTACAAGTTCCAACATATAAAGATTGGTGTTGCTTGAAGAATCAGCTAATGAACCACATTTTTAGGCTTAGTAATCCACTATTTGATGAGTAGATTTATCAAAGGATTAACTGCAGGTTTAATACCCCAGAAATCTGAAAATAACCTCCAAATGTGTCTAGCAAAACTCCCAGAAACAAATATATGATCAACTGTATCCCAACCTGGTATGTAGTAACAAGAACATGCAGCTTTGTCATGTTCGAAAGATATGATTATTTCATTCGTTGGAAGATTTTTTTTGAGATCTCTCCATAGTAAAAAAGAACTCTTAAACGAAATTTGTTTATGCCAAATGAATGTATCAGTCATGCTCTTATTCTTTTTTGTACTAAATCCCAAGCTGAAGAGCATATAAAATTACCACTAGCATTTAGCATCTAGATAGCTTGATCTCAAACCCCATCCTAATAATTGAACCTGGTACTAAGGATTTGCTAAACAAAGGCTTGAGGAGCATATTTTGTCACTAAAACTTCATCCCAAACTCTATTATTGAGAACCTGGGAAATAATCATATTATTAAGCCTTGGCAGAAAGTTGTTTTGATAAGCAAGAGGACCCATACCAAGCCAATCATCCCACCAGAATGAGCAACTACCAGAATTTAAGGTCCATTGGATGCACTTTTCTACTTCACTCTTATTATTCATCACGTGTTTCCAAATAAGAGATTGACCGGTATCCTATTTTTTGATAACAGGGTGTGCCCTTTGGCAATATTTAGCTTTAAGAGAATTACCCCATAATGACTTTTTAGATCTAAAAGTCCACCATTGTTTGTAATGAAGAGCTAAACAAATATCATCCAACTATTTCACACCAATACCACCCTCATCACATTGATAACTTAAGGTTTCCCATGATGCCTAGTGATATTTTTTTCTCTGTTTATCCCAACCCCAGAAAGAAATAAACAATGAGACTTCATATCTGCTTCAAAGTTATGGACGTAGGGGTGATAGCTGATGGGAAGTGAATTGGAAGAGAGTGCAAAACCAATTTTATAAGCGTCGCTCTACCCCCATAACTTAATATCTTGGTTTGCCATCCTTTAATCTTAGAGATAACTTTAGCGACCATACTTGTAAAGTAAATATACATTTAAGATAAGTAATTGGACTAGCCTTTTGACTGAAATCGATGATTGAATTAACTCTATTGATAGCTTATTGAGGTTCTTTGTCAGGGATTATGAAGTGGCTCTAGTCTTTGTTTATGAGCTGGCCTAAAGTAGTTTCATAAATCTCTAAAGTCTTGATAATGAGCTGAAGAGAGTAAGTGCAAGTTGATGTGAAAATAATAACATTGTCTACAAACTCAAATGGTTTACTTGAGGACCTATGGTTTCAATGTGAAACCCTTGATAAAGTTAATGATTATGCAGATGGTTCATCAATCTAGATAAAATTTTGCACCAATAATAAAGAGTGTTGGAGATAGAGGGTCGCCTTGCTTTAGACCCCTTGTTGAATGGAAAAACCCATGCCTGGACACATTAACAATGATCGAGTACCAATTATTAGACATTATACTCAATATCATATCAATCATAGCTTCACTAAACCCCATTCTTCTCATTACAAGGCAAATTTAAGACCTAGAAATCCTATCATAGGCTTTGGCCACGTCAGGTTTACTAACAACATTATCACTTTCTTGAGGTTTTTTTATACGATGAATGATTTCTTAGGCTAACATGATATTTTTTTAGATGCTTCTACCCTTGACAAAAATCGACTAGTTTTCAGAAATCAAGTGAGGTAAAATAAGAGCAAGTCGTAGACAAATCAACATGGAAATAACTTTATTGGTAAAATTACTCAGAGATATAGGCCTGAATTCAAAAAATTTATTAGGATGGTCCACATTTGGGAGTAGAACTAAACATGTATGCGAAAATAGGCATTTCATGTCCATAAAAAAATACTGTACCACTTCTAGTAAATCACTACAAATCATATCCCAACATGCTTGTAAGAACCTGCCATTCATACCATCTGGTCCAATAGACGATGTTGGACTCATTGAGAAAACCACTTGCATAAGTTCATCAAGATTAGGCATAGGTTAAAGAGTCTGATTCTGATTTTAAGTGACCATGTTAGGAATACACGTAAGCATCCCTTCATTAATATGCTTAGCTTCACCAGTAAAGATATCCTGAAAATGTTCACAACCGAGAAATACTCAAGGTCTACTGGTGCACCTGTTTGAGACATTCCAAAATCATGGATAACAGGACACACATTAGAGTCAAATATATAAATTTTTTTGAACCTAGAACCTTATTCAGTGAGTTTAGAATAAATGTGATTTTATTATGTGTTCTTCTTAAAACGGTGTAAACAATGAGTTTGGTGGAGTTTGGGGAGGGTAGAGTGTACCTAGACCTTACCTCTACCTCAGAGGTAGAGTGGTTGTTTACGATAGATCCTCAGCTCAAGAAAATAGTCCAAAGCTGTCCCAAGACTTACATATAATAGCACCACCAACATTCTGTCAAATATAGGTTCAGAAACAAAAGGTGTAAGCATGTATTCTTAACTTGTGAAGGTAGAATTCATAAGATAATTTTTAATTGAGTACAACTACCGATGCAACCTGGAAACATGATTATAATCTAGAACCTCACTTCATAAGTCGCTTTTCAGTTGTAACCTATTTACTTACACAATCATTCTACAAAACATTTTCACTACGACTTCTTAGTATACAAAGAATAAGCAATGTTCATGGAAATGCACATTTTCTATTTTTAGATACTGATCACTTGTCTGTACACAATAAATAAGTAATGTTACTCTGTATGGTAGTGAAAAGTGAATCCATTATAATTATGTTTTTCTACAATAATCCTTCATTAAAAAACTCTCAAATCAACATCAACAACATAGCTAGAGTGGTGTTGTCTGAATGAATCACCATGAATTAAACAAAAATAACATTAAAATACTACTGTGATGGTACCTAACTGAAACACTATAAATACATTCAAGATTTCACAATATAATTTCAAGAAAATTATAAGGGGTTTCTAGTGAGCTAAAGTTGTAAGTATTTGGATAAATGGGTATTGAGATCTGGATAATCAAACAACAACTACTCCTCAGTCTCAAACAAGTAGGGATCAACTATATGAATCCCTAGGCCTCAGTTCCAAAAAAGTTGAAGTCGGTTATATGAATCCCCACTACACGCAAGCAACAACAATAGCAATGGTTGTTTTACTATTTGTTATACAACAATAGCCAATGTTATAAAATTAAGGCCACTAGAAGCATACAATATACCAAAATGATAATTGAGGAGATTATACTAACAAACGTTCCAGTAAAAGAGCACAAGTTTAATATAGCATGAATGACTAACACAAATCAAACTAATATTCATATTATTTCTAAAAACAAAACATCTGAGACTACTATGAACTACGAAAGACTCAAGTAAGACAAAGTCATTACGAAACTAACCTGATAAATCACGATTTTGCTGATCATATCCCCAGCCACCTCTTTGGACTTAGCAACAATAAACAACTCGTCAGCAATCCACTTCTTCCCACTTTGTGGACTCACCATTAACACAAATCTCTGGAGATCTGTAATATCTTTTTGCATTGTCTCGGCCAATTTCTTATTAGCCACATCAACAACCATATGATCTATTGCATCATCATTTATACATACCTCAAACGTTATATCACCTTTACAAGGCACCACAATATTATACAACCTCGATATCAAATCTTGTCAACTTATTAGCTTTATTGTAGCCAGCAAAACCTGAAAAAATCTCCTCCCACTAGCATAAAATTTGAGAATATTTTGTCCTCCTTTTAACAACAATGGCGAATCTTCTGTTTCCCCAACACCCAATAAACTAAAATTCTTATCAAATAATCCCTTGTTGCGAATTGACTCACCCAAGCTAACGCTAAGTTCTCATTCTCATTCTTCCCAGTAAATTAATTTAGTACTAACATAATTAAGAAAGAAACACACAATAACTCAATATTATAATCCGATACCAATCTCGATCTTTTAGTGTCAAGCTCCAGTTCAGCGTTCAAACCGGTATCCAATTCAAAAAAAATGGATGTCTCAGTGGCAGATTCCATAATTAAAGAGGAATTAGAGGGCGGAGATTAAGGACTACCTTCTAACTCATCTTCATCCCATTCCTTAAAGGACATCGATGCAGGCTTGAGGGTTGGATGATTAAATATAACTTGAGTGGCAAGATCAGACGGAGCAAAAATAGGTAGACTATGATGAGATTCAATAAGGATATTCAATAGGGTCGATGATGGAAATAGTAGTGGTAGGTGGAGAAGGAGGGAGGTGTTATGTGGTGGAGATGGGTTCATAGAGGTCAACAAAGTCATCAATATCATTGATGTTAAAATCCTCAAATTAGCGATGTTCAACGAAGATGGGAGAGAGGTAGTGGATGAGGAAATAGGGGAAAGGTAAATAGAGTGTTTTGCTGAAAGAAAAAGTTTTTGGATTTGATTTCTCTCTCAATGCTTCAGATAAAAAAATAGTATAACAAATGGAATAGTCTTCAAAGTGGGGAGGAAAAATAAAACTAATGCAATAGCTTTTTTCCCCAATAAACTGTTGCGATAGGTGACTCTATGGAAACAGTTCATGCAATCGTTATATAAGATACCCTATTGCAATGGTTATCCATTAATAGGAATGGTTATAGCACCAACTAGTTGTAATAGAATAATTTTTTTTTGGAACGGTTCTAACCGTTGTAATAGACCTTCAAAAAGTTCATTGCAATAGGGGTAATTTATAGTAGTGAAGTAAGCATCTTACTATAACCTAATCGGACTCCCATTCGTGCGAAAGGTACACACTGACAATAAATAAACCCAATCGACTCCCACACGCATGGTAGATTCAAACAACAAGTAATATTGACATAAATCAAGTACAATAGTAAGTAAATGTTAAAGAATACCATAAAATACAATAACATACCGTATACTCCCCCTCCAGTCATATTTATAAACAAGGCCTAGAATCGAACTGGACTTCCAAATAGAAATCAATAATGATGCATTCCCGAAATCAAACTTAGGATAAACAATTCTAAGTAGTAAACGTAGGTTCTTATAGTAGAACCAAGTATAATAGTCCATTTTTCCTTTTATAAAATAAAGTTCATTTAAAGTATCCAAAAATCTCATTTTTAAGTCGGTAAACTGTACTTTGAGGCCAAAATACCAATATGGAGCATAGGATAAACAAGTACAATAGAGTAAGCAAACCAATCAAATACCAATAACCAATCCACCACAATACAACTTAGGTGTTTTACTATCATCTACAATAGGGAAATATACTATTGATATACAGGAGTAGTAAGACTAGTTACAAGCTCCGCGAAAACCTATCCAAGGCAAACAAACTACCTAGGCCTTGACTGGGGCATCTAACTCTAATCCCAAGAATATTATGTATACTAAGACACATACTAAAGGACAAACTACTACCTAGACTAAGGATTTCAATGCCAAATTCTACTCTAAGGCCCCAAAATAAACTATAAGGATCATAAGTACCTAAGTAGGATATTCAAACCATAATATCCCTCAAACAATTAGTAATTTATCATATAAGTATCTTAAACAGGAAAAGTCTAATAGTTTGTAATCCATAACCTCCCTGGGCGATGAAAAACGCACTCACAACCCACTAAACGAGAGCTTTTCCTTTTTCAGAAGCCTCTGTCTGCTACTATGCTACCAAAATAATAATATAATCATCAACAAGAATAATGAGACCTATATGAAAAATTTACCTTTTGAACCAAAATTTTAATTAGAGATTGCTTGTGGGACTCGTGTATGGATTCCAAAAATTGGACTGACAATAATGTCCCTCAAGGACCAGGTTTGTGTGATAAAAATTTAAGTTTATCAGTGCTCATTTTTTAGTTTAAATCAATCCATAAAGTACCAAAAAATTCAAGAATTCAATAAATAATTAAGCAGAATTAAGGATGAGAACTTACTAATTAACTATGAAAAAGTGATCAAGAATCAAGCTGCAATGAACCCTAGCTTCAATCAACGATCACACACTGATCTCCAAGTTCCCAATGTATAAAAATGGTGATCTTAGACCTAGAAAATGAATTGGGGTCAGAGAAAATTATATATTCATGCAATAGTTGCTAATAAAGCAACCAAATGACCACTTAAGCGGCACTGCTAAAGTGGAATAGGACCGTAGAAGCAACCCCTTCCAGGTTGCATAGTACAACCACTAAATCGATTCCCAAGCTTCTTAAGAGGTTGCACTAGCTAACTTACACCATACTTTTAGATATGTTTTAAAAATTGATTGGGTACTCAAAATTCATTCAGAGTCGTGGACATGCAAATGAAATATGCTACCTTATAAATTTTTTTACTTAACACTCAACGAAGCCATCAACATTTAAAGCAGATATTATTCTGACAAAATATTGGCCATAGCACAAAAAGAGTTGAAAGCTAGACCCAAATGAAAGGTCCTTCTAATCTAAAATCCATGTTCTAGATCCAATAAAACTGTTAGAATTGTCATCTAAGGTCATTTTCTAGGAGTTTTGTCTAAACGCCATATGCTCCAAAATAGGAAAATAGGCATGGAAATTAAATTATCTATCCGTGGACCAAATTACCAGCCACAACCAGTTATAAGTACTTGGGACATCTATAAAAACACTCTAAGCTCATAAAATACATGAAAAAGAGGTAAATAACTTTAAGTGTCATTAAAAATTTTTCATGATTAGTTAGGTACATCTCTATTTTCTTTTTTTGTGCTAAATATTGATGATGCCCAAGCTATACCTTCACTTTGAAGATGATGTGGTCACTGCCAAATATTATAACCCAACAAAGATTAGGGTCGAATCCCAAGAGAATACGTGGAATCTTGTCTCTAAGATGTCATAATCAACAGGCAGAACTCGAAAAGTAAATGTGGGGTTTTGAGTAGAAATATCGAACAAGAGGCGAAAATCAACTTTGGTTATAAACAATCGTAGGTGAACACTAGGATTATGTTCCCTCTGGTTTCTCAAATTCATATGCTTATCATGCTTTGTTGAACCAGCCTGATACCTTACATGCAGAATATGATAAGTTATGTACCATCCACAATCTTTTGGATGAGTAGATAGATTTCATCCTTTACCTTTTGCATCTAAGGATATCGCCTTAAGAACCCTTACTTGATCCAAGTTAACTATTACATTTTGAGTTTCTAGTTACTAGATCCATCTTGCTTAGATAACATCTAGTAGCATGGATCGACAACTAACTTTAAATTACTGTTGTAATTATCTTTTCCTAGTCGCTACTCCTTTTTTGGAGTAAGTAGTAATAATATAGGTGGGATCTTAATGTTTGCAACCGCTAAGATAACTATTAAAGTAAAGATAATACATTGCATGCATGTGTATTGGTTCAAAACAACATTAGCACTTCCCCTACTTTGTCAATCCACCAGGGTTTCTGCAATCTTAGCTAAGAGTTTTTAGTTGCTTATTCTTGTGAAGAAATCAGCAACATTCATGATTCAAATCATAAGATAAAATCATAATAATCATAATTAAAAACCCAAAACCTCAACTGAATTAATCAACCAAAATAAATACAAGAGAATTCTAAGGAAAAAATCAAATCTCAAAATCAAAATGTGTTTGTAAGAATCAAGAGTGCATAACTTTTACTAAAAACACATAAGGGGTATTTATAGTACACGAGGAAACCGTAAAATTAAAGCCCCAATAAAAAAGGACCAAAATAGGTCAGTGACCACATATGGCCTATCCTTGGGTGCATGTGGCACATGCAGCCTGAGGCTGGGTGCATGTGGCCACCGTATATGCTATAAAAAATGCTGCAACTCTGCTCTTAGAATTTTGGACTTGATACATGCTTTTCCCACATGCGGTCCACATGTGCTACATGTAGTCCGCATGTTGACATAAATAGGTGCTGAAAGTTCTTTTTAAGCCCTTTCACTCTCTGGATTCTCTGGATCTTCAATTCTAGAACTTACCTTAGTCTCATATAGACCACATGTGGTCCACATATAGACATAGGTTAGTTTCAATCCTTTCAATACTTGCAACGAAGCTTCAAATCTTGAACTTTCATCACATGCATTAGTCACGTACAATCCTCAAAGTATCATGAATACCTAAGATTGCTCATATAAGTAGTCAAAAACACTATAATTTAACTTTTTACAAACATAGCATCCAAAACCTAGTCTCCTACCAAACATATCCAAAACACATCATATCTAACAAAATAACCTAAGAAACTTGCATTTTTTCATAGTTTTAAGAATCAAAAGTGTTATATTTCTTTAACACATCAACAACCTCAACTTTGAACATCTGCATGTCCTTAGGCTAGAAAATACAATAAAACAAAACAAAATAAAACAAAACACGATGCATAACTTGGATATTCTAAGCTATTGAAGGCAGTCAATCAATACTTTAAGATAAAATCACAACACCCCCTCCTATATCACTTTTCAAAACCAACTGTGTATAAAAACTAAGCACAATAATGTGACACAATGGGTTCAAGGTATGGCACTATATTGCAACAGACAACCACACATATGTACAAGTTACACTACTCAAACACATAACCAACTAGCAATATAACTGATGTGCCCTCACAACAAAGAAGTCCCACTCACTCATATTAAATAATGCAGTCGATACAGGGACAATCAAGAGACACTCATACTCAGAAAAGAGATTTCAATGAATTTGCATCAAATACTATAGGCTTGCCCTTATTTTCTTTACCTTAGTTTTCAAACAATCAAGTTAGGATCACTATAGGACTTTTCTCGGATGTAGTGTAGGCTTGTGGGGTTGGTATGGTACATATGGACATATCAAGTGACTAAGCCTCCTTGGAACTACACTAAACTTGGGGTCTCACTTATTAGTCAGTTTTCTTTTTATTCCACCCTTATTTCTCCCTTTTTATTCTTTATTGGACATTCAAATTGGGTGTGTTCTTTTATTCTTTCTTTTTCACTTTATCATAATTTTTCTTTTCCTTCTTTTTATTTTTTTATATCACATGCCCCTATGTAGCCTCCCTCAACTTAGGTGATTTTCTTGAGTTAAGGTGCATAATTTTCAATGAGGACTAGGGCCAAAATAGGCTATTGCAACAAAACTAGGAAGGTTAGTGGTGAAATAACAAAAATAGGATAAAAGGCTCAAACCAGGGATCAAGAGATATATTTCACATTGTGAAGGTCATTACGCTAAAAGTGGACTAAAATAAAAAATGGACTATGATCCTTTCCTAACCGACTATCCTATAATCTAGGCAAGACTAACCAGGTAAGTTCTAAATTCAACACACAGAGGGAACTAAGTAGCATTTCACACACATGACACAGAGTCAATATTACAAGCAACTAATTAGCCGGTTCATACAACTGTTAGCAATTAATTAGCATGTACCTAATCCTAATGCCATAACAAGATCTATAATGTTCACACATATATACATTCATACATTTCTAAACACCATTTTGAAGGGGTATCAGTTTCTCCCAAAAATTAATTAAAAAATATGACAACTGCCCTAAACACTTAAAAATCTCCTAATTACACAAAAACACAACACAATACGAACCAAAACACAATATGAAACAAATTTTAATCTAGATATGTTAGTTCTATAACTATACTGCAACAAACAAGAAAAAAAGCACTGCACCAAAAACCTGCGGCGGCTATGGTATACCCCAACTTAACTAAAATCTGTGCACTTTCCCTAATGTATTAAAATAATTTTAAAAAAATGGAATTAGGACTTACCTGGGATGCCCTAAGCATCCTTGTACCCTGGGTTGCCTCCCAAGCAGTGCAACACGACACAGTTTTCTTGGCTACTCAGACTTCGCCAAGGTCAATCTCAACACAGACTTTTACTTCCTTCAGGTTTCCCATGTAGTGCTTCACTCGCTTCATGTTTACCTTAAATGGGATTTCACTATCACAATTTATTTCTATAGCACCATGTGGGAATACCTTAACCCCAGGGAATGGTCGAGTCCACCTAAATTTTAGTTTTTTAGGAAACAAGCAGAGTCTTGAATTTATACAATAAGACCAAATACCGGGTTCAAATACTCTTTTCTTGATATTCCTATCATGATACAACTTCATTCTTTCTTTGTATATGGATTAAATTTCATAAGAACTGAGTCAGAAATCATCTAATTCATTCACCTTGCTCAACCTTAAGTTTGCTGCATTATGCCGCTCAAAATTTAGCCTTTTCAATGCCCATTGTGCCTTATACTCAAGCTCAATCGGTAAATGGTATGACTTGCTGTATAAAGATGATATGGTAACATGAATCGATCGGGGGCCTTGTCGTAATAGGCATCCAAAGTCCGATTAAAATCAGATACCACCCACCCCCATTACCCAACTCAACCTTCAGCCTCCTACCTTAAGTTGGCTAAATTTCAAGCATATAACAAGATAGTGTAACAACTCACATGAAGAATCTAGGATAGGATCACAACGATGACCGACCTAATTAAGTCTAACCATCTCATACCAATAGTTCAACCATACCAAACCAATACCAAAACAAGGGCCATAAATCAGGACATTACAAAAGATGTTCCAAGACATAATATAACTAATCCCAAACTAAAATATGATGGAACAATGAGAAATTATATCCAATAATGTTATCCCACTAGCTTATTCCAATACCAAGGACAACACTAGTACTGATCCCACCTATTCAAACCCATAGTGGTACCATAAAGCCTCTAAAGAAAGACTAATAAAATTCAGTTGGGACATGCCCCCAACCATGACCAAAACCAATAATCACTATGTAGGAGGAGTAGAATGGCTAATTACTGCATAGTGTTGGCATATAGATGCTAGTAGATGGGTTATCGGGTGAATGCTAGCATGATCTGAGGATAAGGATAAAATAATACAATTTATAAAACCAAGTAAAATCATCCATATGCATAAAACCATACATATATATGTAACCATGCTGGGAAAGGGGACCGGGTTTAACATGTCTTTAAAACCTTTACCTGGGCTGTGTAGCTTTTTCATCCTAAGCCACCCATGGGATATATGGGTTCAGCTCCCCCTAATGAATGGGTCCCAGTGCGTGAATCCACATGACTAGGGGAGAAAATATAGGATGACCATTACATCTCCCAAATATAAAGTGTGATATCATGCACACGAATACCAAAACCAACCTCACATCGACAAATATGAATTTCCAGTTATGGTCCCCCCGGGACCTCAACCTTTCACGGAATTGCTACACATCCTGACTTTATTACCCAATTAAAACCATTTTCCAAATAACCAAACAATTATCCATTTGTTAACTAAGGTAATTAATATTGGTATTATCATACCAATCCTTACTTACAACCAATCAATTCATTTACAATTTATTAACAAAGGCCACTCAGTGGTGGTATCGTCATACTGACCATACTTGTAAGTACTATCTATATCCATCCATATCGAACCATATATAGGTTTAAGAAGACTTCCAAGTGTCCTACCATTTACCATATTAAACCACTTGGTAGATTCCATGTACCCCATAAGCATAAATATTTAGCCATTTGCCTTTCCAAGCTATTTAAACCATACATAATTCCTTTACCAAGTTTTAAAATAAGCAAGAGTTCCATTAAAAGTACTTAATGCAATAAAACATGCTTATAGGCATTTTGTCAAATATATTGGGGTAATAGTATAACCAAAACTAATTTCAATTACCATTAAACCATACCCATGTAATATGATTATCCAAAACCACAATTAATACAAATAAAGCATCATTAAAACCATAGAGAACCATAACCAACAATTTACTATCAAACCCCCTAATTTATATTTGAAAACTAAAATCATACAAACAATAAAGTCATGAAAACATTCATAAAAACCATGTTTCTAGTTATAATTAACAATGAGGGAAGAGAACATGCCTTAAAACAAGATGATAATGTAAAGAATCACTATGATAAGTCCCAAATCACTCCTCTAGTTGAAACCCTAGCTTCCCTTTCCCAAAAGCTTTTGAGAGAATTATAGAGTGTTTTAGAAGAGTTTCTAAGTATTATTGAATGGAATAATAAGGTAAATAACCTTCCAAGTAAGTTATAAGTCGTGGGACCTTATTAGGATAAGTGGAAAAATATCCAGAATACCCCTACTTAGGTTGTACAAAATCCTTCCCCAGGGGTACGACTGACCCTCATGAGTCGTACCCTTCAATATAATTGGTACCCTTCACTTGTATCCTAGCCTCAACCTTTGGATCCAACATTGTCCAGCATACAACTCATCCAACCAAGTCGTATCTTATGCATACGAGCCATACCCTTCATCTTTAACCCAGGTAGATTAAACCCAAGAAATATTTAGATATTGTCCACCATATGAGTCCATGGTATGGCTCATACCCTGGATTACGTATCATAATGAGCCACTCATACTTATATCCAACCTAAGTAACTGAGTCTAAGATTAAGTTATGGAATTAAATAATTCGTCCCCACTAATGTGACTCATCCCCCTATGTCGTATTTATTCCAGTAACCAAAATCTATTCCACTAACCAATACTGGTTAGCATACAACTGGACCATACCGTTCGTGCCCCACCATATGGATATGGAGGTCTTATAAGCTATCCAGTAGGCCTATAATTCATCATCTAATTTTCTAGACCAGTCAGTCCTATTGGCATTTGTAGTTTTTACCAAGTTGGACTTTATCTCTCCATTAGAGACTTCTACTTGCCCATTTATTTGATGATGGTAAGGTCTTTCCACCTTATTTATTACACCATCTGCACAAATTCTAATTAGATACAGCTAATCCTAAAAGAACTTCCTTACCCCATATATTAATCTTCTTCACTACTGAAAGAATAGGAATTTGGGACAAGAACTCTTGTCAAATAGTTGGCAAATTGGACAAACAAAGGAATTAAATCGTAAGATGCCCCCAACACTCTCTCACATAGAAAAGCATCATCTATCTCAAGATCATTCACTCATTTCTGCATTGTCTCCTCCTCAAGTCTAGATAAGTGATCTACAACCTGATTTTCTTTCCCTTTCCGATCCTTTACTTCAATATAAAAATCTTACATCAAGAGAACCCAACAAATCAATCTTGGTTTGGCATATTTCTTTTCCATCAAGTATCTTAAGGATGAATGGTCAGTGTGAACGATGATCTTAGTCCCAATCAAATAAGACCAAAATTTTTCAAAAGCAAAAAGCACTGTAAGTAGCTCTTACTTTGAAACTGTATAGTTTTTCTACGTGGGGTTTAAAGATTTACTGGCATAGTAGATGGGATTTAGGATTTTTTTCTCATTTTTGGCATTGGATTTCACCTAAGGACACTCCACTTGCATCAAACATTACCTCAAATAGTGCAGACTAGTCAATAGACACAATAATGGGTGCCAAAATCAACCGCTCTTTCAAGCATTTGAAAGCCTTGATACAAATATCATCAAACAAAAATTTCACTTAATTCTCTAAGAGCTTGCATAGAGGATTTGCAATTTTAGAGAAGTCCTTGATAAACCTCTTATAAAAGCCTGCATGACCCAAAAAGCTTCATATGCCTCTGACTAACACTGGTGGTGACAATTTCTTAATTATATCAACCTTCACTTTATCCATCTCAATACCATGTTTGTAGATCTTGTTCCCTATAATGATACCTTCTTTCACTATGTAGTGACATTTTTTGCAGTTTATCACCAAATTGCACTCTTCATATCTCTATCGTACATTGGCCAAATAGGACAAATAATAATCAAATGAGTACCAACCGCTGAAAGGTCATCCATGAATACTTCGATCGTGTCCTCTACCATATCAAAGAATATGGACATCATACATCTCTGAAAAGTGGCAGGCGTATTGTATAACCTGAATGATATTTTATTGAATGCAAAATTCCTATATGGGCAAGTGAAAGTTGTCTTTTCTTGGTCTTCGAAAGGAATCATGATTTGATTGTAACCCGAGAACCCATAAATAAAACAGTACCAACCCCTGCATGCTACTTTATCCAACATCTGATCCATGAATAACATAGGCAAATGGTCCTTTTGTGTCCACTAGTTAAGCTTCCGATAATCTATGCAGACTCTCCAACCAATCATTGGCCTCATGGGTTCTAATTCATTCTTTTTATTTGGAACTATTATGATTCCCCCTTTTTTTGGCATGCATTGAACTGAGTTGACCCACTTGTTGTCTACAATGGGAAAAACTACCCCAATATTTAACCACTTGATTATCTCCTTCTTAAACACCTCTTTTATAAGAGGGTTCAGTCACCTCTGATGCTCAGTACTTGGAATGTTGTCCCTCTCAAGATGTATCTTATGTATATATACCTGGTGGAATGCCCTCAGTGTCTACAATGGTCCACCCAATAGCTCTCTTAAATTTCTTCAACACTGATGTCAAAGTGTTCACCCATGATCCTACCAGAACTACCATAATAATCACCAATAAGGTATTATTTTCCCCCAAGAATGTATACTACAAATGATATGGGAGGGATTTTAATTTTAATACAAGTGGTTCTTTAATAGATGGTTTTGTAGGAGGTATGGTTCTGTTCTTCAAGTCAAGATCCAGCTTCTTAGGGGCATATTTGTAAGAACCTAAGCCATGTAGTATATTAACTATCTCATCATATTCATCTATTCCATCACTCCCTAAGTTCATAATCATTGCTGCTAATGGTTCTGCCCCTAATATTTCCTCAATTGGTACATCCACTACAACCATGTCATTATCCACAACATCTATCACTGTGACCACTCCCATATCATCTGGCTATTATATTGTCATGCATTCATTTAACACTATTTGCTAATTGTTCTATTTGAAGGTGATTTCCTCAAAGTCCATATTAATCAACACCCAACCAGTGGACAAAAAGAGTCTACCCAAGATGATCAGAGCTTGGGCATCCACTTATAGTCCAAAATTATAAAACTTATTGAATAGGTGAATAATGTAACCCTTACTTCTACGTCATGCAAAATACCCATTAGCTCCTTTATAGATGAATCAACCATCAATAGACTTGAAGATGTAGGCTTGAGTTCTCCTAACCCAAAACCTTGTATATCATTAATGACATTACATTTATTCCTACTCCCGAATCACATAGAGCCTAATTAATATCAAAAGGGCCAATAGAACATGGGATGGTGACTGGACCTGGGTCTGCTTTCTTTTCTATTTATGGTACATGAGTAATTATGCTAAAATGTTGCACTTTATCTCTAGGCTCATCTACAATAGAGTCATCACTATAATCACTTTCAAAATCATCTTCACTGCAAGTCAGCTTCTCAAACTCATCTTCAGGTGGCTTTTGGTGACATGTACGCCATTCCTGTTGAGAACCCATTCTTTCTATGTCACGTTGTGCATCCATTCAGTCAACAGAACCTGAATATAACAAAAACAAAAACTAAAAGTAAAAGTACGAGAATCTTTGACCAAAGGGTCTAGTAATTATCACAAACTTAGTTGACAACCGTATTCCCCGGCAGCGGCGCCAATTTTTGATAACGCTCAATCTACAGCTCTCGTAGGAGTGTAAAGCGGTCATTGTCAAATATATAACCCAACTGGGTTGGGTATCGATCCCATAGGGAATAGCTTGGTTAACAAGTAAGCAAAGATTACTAGACTTTTAGTGCAAGTCTCATAAAAAGGGGGGAGTTTTGTCGTGAAAGTAATGTAACCAAAGTAATAAGGTAAAAACAGAAAATAACAAAGTAAAAAGAAAGAATGTTTAGTAAGATGTAAAACAATGAGAATTGAGAAGTTGGGGTTATGCCCACCTTCTGAGTTGTACGTCTCTATTGGCTATGAGTTGTGCGAAATTCAGACATGTATGTACTTATAGAGAATTGTATTCGATGGTAAATCCAAGCGTCTTTCGACCTAAATAAGGACTATTTCACTTTAACTCTTTCGAGCTTAAAGCGTATCTAATGGTACAAATTCTCCAAGAGGTTAATCCAGTTACGGCACTAACTTTTTAATAGGGGATGGGACCCTATTACCTTGACATTATCTCTTTTCCAGACATATAACTTTTCTTTCGAACAAGTTAATGCTATACTGGCGTTATTCTATGCGTCTGCAGCCACAAGAATTTGCATTAAGATGAAGAGAATAATGATATAAGCAACACACGTGTCACGAATTCACAAACTCATAGCCTTAGATAGTATCTCATAAGGCTTCCATAACCCCAACAGAGAAGTTTAGTTACCCATGAGTGCGAAGGAAATCACAATAGACATTATCATTGTACCACAATAAAGATCTCGTGTAGTAGAGTGTGGTAGGCGTTAGGCGTGAACTCCCTTGCAAAGTAACGTTTCTCTTGTTGTGGAAAAATAAGAATTGATTTGATGAATAGAAGAAGAATAAAAATTAGAATTAATGGAAGAATAAAAAGTAGTAGTGAATGAATAAAAATCTCTAGCAAAATAGGGTATTTATAATACCCATATCCTATTCCTACTAAGCTAATGAATTACTTAACCCAATCCTACTTGGTTAATGTATCATTATCCTAATCCTACTAAGTTACTGCTAGTCCCCAAAGTCTTCAGAAATGCTGTTTTTGCCCGAGACAGGTTTTTCATGCGTCACTTTTGGTCCTTGGCGTCCAAGCTTTCCCTTCCTTCTTTCGTGAAGCTTTCTTTGGCGTCAAGTTATCCATAAAATGCTGAAATCTGCATCATTTATACCTGAAAACTTGCTAATCATGTTCGTTAGCTCATTTATAGGAAAAAAGACTAAAAGTGCATGAAATATATAATTTGTTCTCAAAACTTGGCTAAAATATGGGCAAAATCTAGTGCTATAGGCGTGTAAATTCGCCTATCATCAACACCCCACACTTAAAGCTTTGTTCGTCCTCGAACAAACTATCATGTCCATCTAAACATCTACTTGGGATTTCACAGTAACAACACAAAATATTCATCAAGACAAGCACAACAATTATCAACAAAGAGTAGTTTTCCAATCATTAGTAGAAAAAATTTAACCTCCAACATATACTCGTGATGGTGGTCAATTTTTATTCACAAGTTAAGGTACAAAGAATCATACACAGCTAACCAAAACTCATCAACTATGTGTGTCTCACAATATATTACCCATAATCACTCACAAGCATAGTATATTTGTCGAAACATGGGTAGAAGGGTATCCTTGCTCTCGCTCTCACAAAGAATTCATATGCTGCAACTGATGACCATAGGCTTGCCCTTAGTGTAATGCTCCACTAAATGTCAGAATGCTAAGCTTAAGATCAAATAGGTCTTCTACAGGTTGTAATGTAGGCTAAGGGACGGGTAGGACTATTTTGGCTAGAAATAGTGACTACGTTCCTAAGCACTTTAATACATCACATTATGCCATTACTACTTTCTTTTCAAACAACCTTTCTTCTTTCTTTTATTCTACCACCCGTTTTCTCCTCTTTTGTTTTTCAATTTTAAACATAACTAACTTTTTAGTTTTCCTTTCCTTTTTTTTTCTTTCCATAACACCTCTTACGGTAGCAATTCTTTTTCATAATAAATTCAAGCACCATTACTTTCTAAAGCATCATACTCACCCAATTTCCTCTTATTTTGTCACATGACTTTACACTTTAAAGAACTTAGGAATTTGGATCAAATTATGGTCTTGAAAAAATGGATTAGGCTTACATATGAGGTTGTTAAAGAAAATAGGATAAAGGCTCAAAGGGGTTAACTAGGATAATGTCCATGGGTAGGTAAAAAGAAGGTAAACAAGTATAGGTTGCCAAAGAAATGCCTAAATCTTCTCCTAAACTTACACTCTTTATTTTCGCTTTACATACATACCAGGCAAGTTCTAGCATCAGCCACAAGCACAGAATATACTATTATCTCACACACACAAGGCACATGGTCGACTTTATTGGGAGTAGTATAGACTCTCGACCCAAAAGATGAAGGAATTGAACCACACAATATCACATAGTGAGTCACAATTAGAGCCTAAACGTCTCAATAGTCATGATTTTAGCACAAACTCTTGTTATAATCTCATGTTGCCTATTAGAATAATTTCATGCAAAGCTAAGTTAAAAAAAAATTAACTAATAAAGAAAATTAACTACTAAAAAAAATTAACTACTAAAAATAAAAACAAAACAAACAAAAAAAATGCAAATGCAGATAGAGAAGTATAGCATGCAATACCATCACCCCACACTTAGACGGGACACACTGCCCTCAGTGGAAAATAAATACGAAGAACCTGGTTAGTCGAACTCCTTCTCTATGTCTGGGGTCATACCCCCTTCTTCGGAATCATCATTAGAGTCCTCATCATCAGAATTCTCCTCCACGTCAGAGTCTGGCATTCGTCGATCAACATCGGTCGGCACATCATCATCAAGAGGTTCCTCAAAATATGTACCTACTCCATACATTGCCTTCGCGTGCTCATTCATTGGGTAGTCATAATCTAGCTGTTGGAGCTCTGCAGCAGTTGGAACACGGCCACCGCTCATCATTGTAAACCGAGTCATGCCATAAAGATGGCGAAAGAAACTCTTATCTCGAGCATGCCTTTCTGAAGTGGTAAGGTTGACTCCATGCATGGTTTCAGCATCTTTAACCTTCATGAGATCAACCTTCTATGGGTTGTGTGGGAGTTTATGATCAACCGGTTCCTCTTCGATGTCTTCCTTCCTTAGTATTGCAGTCAACAGATTGCCAAAACTGAAGTGGGACCTCTTGTGTAGCCTAGCTTTCCGCATTGTGGATTGAATAATTGCCCCAATGTTGATAGGGACATTCGTCATCAATGCGTATACCAAGCACACTCTATCTCGTGTTATCTTTGTGTACTGAGTCCCTGGAATTAGGCAAGAGTTTACTATACGCAACCATATCCTTGCTTCCCTATTCAAAGGAGCATATGGGAAGGTGTTGTGTCGTCTGGTGTCTTTATGTTTGCTCCACCTTGCCATGGATCTAGTTCCACAAAGTGTGTGTCGAATTGCTCTATATGGAGGTCTACTGTATAGCTCTTTGAATGGTGATGGATCGACTGAAGGCAAGCCAAGAAAGGAGTTGAAGAAATCTGCATTGAGTTGTAAAACTTGGCCCCGAATCTTGACCTCGCTGCCTATGGTTTTCGGCGACTAGTTGGCATAGAATTCTCTTGTTAAATCGAGATTGCATTCTCCCATGTCTCGGAAGATGAAATCAAGATGTAACGCCATGATATTGGCCAACATTCACGGTTCTTTCTTTGCTAGGCTTTCCTTGTTTATCAAGTCTACATAAACATATTTCTTCTCTTTGTTGTTCCTATACCATTCCTTTGCTTCCTCCTCTAAAACCCATTTAATTCCGAACATGCGGCGTGGTAATTGCATCGAGGATGATTCTCCTTGCTCTTTTCGGCCTCTTTTCTTGCCTTTTTGTGAAGTGGTTACCTTTTCTTTGCCTTGTCTTGCTTTGGGTGCCATTGTACCTGAGACTAAACCAATGTTCATGTTAGCATCATCTTGATGTACACAATCTATAAGAAAGTAGTAGGGGCACCACCCCACACTTAGTTTGTTGGCACAAACTAGTGGAGTGAAAGTGGTCGATTATTCAGACTTCATTGTCATACGTTTTAGGTGCTATATTCCAACAATAAAATCAGAGCAGTCATACTTCTTGTAATCTTGGCAATACTTTCATGTTTGATATATCAAGACTACTACATAGGGATTGAATCAAGGTATAACATCTAGTAATAATCACAACCTCCTATGTCGGTAGGCAACTATAATTCTTATTCCGATGAACAAGTCATTCCAACATGTAAGTATTCAAGTGACAAGATTATGCAATTTTTGTGACCATATCAATTCCACAGAAGTATGATAGTGCATCAAAATCAAATTCAAGTTGGAAATAAGTTAAGATCATCCTTACGTATTCATTCACCCAATTGGTTGTATCACAATAATTCAATCACATTCAAATCATCAATACTACTTTCAAGATTCAACAATTCATAATGGGCGTAGTAGTGTAGTACTTACGGAATATAAATGAAGAACAAAGTATTACTTACTTGATTGATGCCTTTGGATGATGTTCTTGTGAAGTAAGAGAGAAAAAGGAAATTTTTTGAGAGGATTTGGGGACTATAGGCGGCGCTTAAGCTAGGTTTCCAATGTGTTTTTGGTTCAAGACTAAGTCTCATATTTATAGGAGAAGGTTGGGTCGGGTTTTGACCCATTTAAAATCGGATTTGGAGACAAGAAGTGACCATAGGCGGTGCCTTTTGCTTTGCCTATGCTTGGCATAGGCGGCGCCTTTTGCAAAGTATTGTCTAGCATAGGCGGCACCTATGCCATGGCATTCCTAGGCATAGGCGGCACCTTTATCATGGCATATGAGATTCAGAGACAAAAGGCATTAGTATAGGCGGTGCCTATGCTATGGCATACTTGGGCATGGGCGGCGCCTATGCTATGGCACACTAGATTCCGAGACCTTAGGCCATAGTATAGGCCTTGCCTTGTTCGTGGCCTAGTTTTACCTAGGACTAGCCTTGTTCGATGCCTATATTTTCATGAGCAATGCTCAATCCATAGCCTTTTGCTTCTTCATTCCTAACTTACCACCTTCAACATGCAATCCTTCCAAATTAAAATTTGAAACCAATCTCCTCTTTGACACCTCTTGTACCTACACTTGCTCAAAGACAACAAAAACGATTAAAATGATGGGTTGCCTGCCATCAAGCGCCTTGGTTTTGGTCGTGGCACGACTCTTCTTTTTGGATTTTTATTTATCAAAAGCAAACAATTAGTAGAACGAAAGAAAGAAAAAAAATGAAAAACAATGGGTTGCCTCCCACCAAGCGCTTGATTTATTGTCGCGGCACGACATAGCTATCTCGATTACTTAGACTTCATCGAGATAGATGGTGGATCATTTTTTGAATGGATTTAGATGACAATGAGGCTTACTTGTAGGCATGCAATCTTCTTCGAGATGACCCTTGTGCATACGTACCTCAGGAGAGATACCAATTATATCATCAATAGTCCAACCCATAGCTCTGTTGTTTCTCGTCAGAGCAGAGATTAGCGCCTCTATTTGCTGTTCACTGAAATCATCCGCCATACTTACCGGAAGTATATTTCCTCTTTCCAAGAACACATACCTTAGATAATCGGGGAGCACTTTCGATTCTAGCATTGGTGGCTCTTCAATGGAAGTCTTCGCTGTTGGTGACGGTTGATTCTTAAGATCAAGGTCTGGCTGTTCAGGAGTATGAGAATAGGACCCTATTTCTATTAGAGCACATGTGGTTTCTTCATAATCTTCATCATCCTTATGCTCAACATTCAATAGCGCGGCAGACAATGGCTCAACAGTAAGCTGTTTTGCTTCAGATAATGCTTTCTTATCCTCATAATGAACATCAGCTACAGAGAACACATTCATATCGGTGGGCTGCTTCATTGCTTTGCATATATCAAAATGGACCACTTCGTTATTCAACCGAAATAAAAGCTCATTAGCTTTCATGTCAATAAGCACACTTCCTAATGCAAGGAAAGGACGTCCCAAGATTATGGGAACTTCAGAGTCTGCCTCACAATCCAGAATTATGAAGTCTGCCAGAAAGATGAATGAAGAAACCTTTACCAATACATCATTCAAGATACCCACAGGTCATTTTACCGACCTATCAGCCATCACGAGCCTCATATTGGTTGGTGTCGAATCGCCTAACCCCAACTTCCTGTAGATGTATAGTGGCATCAAATTGATGCTTGCTCCCAAATCGCACAATGCCTTAGCAAAATTCATAGATCCAACCATGCACGGAATAGTGAAAGCACCGGGGTCTGCCTTTTTCTGAACTAGTGATCGGGTAGCGATTGCGCTGCAGTGATGAACAGTATCCTTCAACTCATATCTTGCTATTCGCTTCTTTGTCAAAAGATCCTTCATAAATTTCGCATACCCAGGCATTTGTTTTAGTGCCTCTACCAACGGAACATTAATGGTCAGCTGCTTTAACATATTCATGAATTTGTTGAACTTTGTATCATCCGCAATCTTCTTCAATCTTTGAGGAAAAGGTGGTGGTCGATAAGGAATTGTTTTCTCCACGGCTTTCTTCTTCTCTTGCGTTCGTTTTTTAGCCTTTTCAGGCTGCAACATACTCGGTGTGACGTCGTGGGCGTCGTGGGTGGTTTCTACGGCAGCTTCTCCTTTTGCCTTATCAACGATGTCTGCTGTCTCGTCAACCACTTGCTTGCCTTTGGATGAAGTATCCAGCACCTTACCACTTCGGGTAGTAATGGCCATGCATGATCCGTCATTCCTTGGATTTTGCACAGTGTCACTAGGTAAGGTGCCATCCTTTCTTTGATTGAGTGCTGCTGAAAGTTGGCTCAATTGCTGCTCTATTTGCTTGATTGAAGTGGAATGTGAGTCAACCAATTGCTTCATCGAGGACAAATCATGTATTACCTCCGTTACTCCCGCGCTGGTTGCCTCCACTTCTTTCAACAATTTAGCCATCATATCTTCCATGCTTTCGTAACCAGATGTAGTGGTGTCACGTCTTCCTGGGGGAACGTATAAACCACTCTTTTCATTCTTGTTCTTCCAACTACCTTGGTCCTTGTTTCCAGATTTATCATAGTAGTTCCGACCTTGGTTTCCTTGGGTATTACCTCAGAAACCCCCCTGATTGTTCAAGTAGTTGGCCTCTTCTTCCGAATCAGATTCGTCTCTTCCTTTTAACACAACAGCTTTGACTTTTTCGGTCTTCCCTGATAATAGATGATTTGTAAGAAGATCCACTTGTGTTTTCATGTGCGCCATATCTTGATCACGTTCTTCTTCTCTTCTCCTTTGTTCTGCAGTCATGCCAATTGATAAAGTGGGGCTTGCTACCTCAGAATCCCTGGTATGCCAAGCTCTACTTTGCTTCGTCATCCGATCTAGCATATTACTTGCCTTTCCAAAGGTAAGTTCCATAAATGATCCACCTGCTGCATTATCAACCACTGGCTTAGTCATAGAATTCAAAGATCTGTATAATATCTCCATCAAGTGGACATTGGTCATATGGTGATTTGGGCACCGCATAAGCTTCGTCTTGAACCTTTCCCATGTTTCGTGGAGAGCTTCAGTTGGAAGCTGTCGAAAATTGGTGATATCATCTCTCAACTGTGCTCTTTTGGATGGCGGAAAGAATCTTTCTAGGAAAGCGTCTTTCAATTGCCTCCAATTAGTAATAGAATTAGGAGTTAGCCCATTCAACCATAGTGTTGCCTCCCCAGACAGAGACAATGGAAATAAGCGTAGTCGAATTGCATTCTGTCAAACGCCAAGATTGTTGAATGACTTGCATGTAGAGATAGAGTTGACTAGATGCATATTCGGATCATCACCCGCAAGTCCACCGAATAATACCTTAAGCAGCAATAGTTGAATCATTGTGCTAGTGATATTGAACTTTTCTCCATGTGCTAAGGGTGGAGGAATAATGGCTCCTGTGGCTCCGGCTCCATCAAGATCATCATCATCATCGTCATCAAAAGGAATCTGCACAGCTCGGCGATCAGGCCTCAATCGCGCTTGACGATCTCTCCTCTACATGGGTGTCGCCACCTCAGTAGTATGCCGTGGGTTTAGTAGCTTCTCATCGCCCAGGTCCTCATCATCAGGATTTGTTGCATGACCTGGGTTATAAATGTTCTGTTGATACACTTGAGCAGCTGCCAATGCAACTAACCTAGCCTGCTCCTGTTGAGAACCCATTCTTTCTATGTCACGTTGTGCATCCATTCTGTCAACAGAACCTGAATATAACAAAAACAAAAACTAAAAGTAAAAGTACGAGAATCTTTGACCAAAGGGTCTAGTAATTATCACAAACTTAGTTGACAACCGTATTCCCCGGCAGCGGCGCCAATTTTTGATAACGCTCAATCTACAGCTCTCGTAGGAGTGTAAAGCGGTCGTTGTCAAATATATAACCCAACTGGGTTGGGTATCGATCCCACAGGGAATAGCTTGGTCAATAAGTAAGCAAAGATTACTAGACTTTTAGTGCAAGTCTCGTAAAAAGGGGGGAGTTTTGTCGTGCAAGTAATGTAACCAAAGTAATAAGGTAAAAACAGAAAATAACAAAGTAAAAAGAAAGAATGTTTAGTAAGATGTAAAACAATGAGAATTGAGAAATTGGGGTTATGTCCACCTTCTGAGTTGTACGTCTCTGTTGGCTATTAGTTGTGCGGAATTCAGACATGTATGTGCTTATAGAAAATTGTATTCGATGGTAAATCCAAGCGTCTTTTGACCTAAACAACGACTATTTCACTTTAAATCTTTCGAGCTTAAAGCGTATTTAACGGTACAAATTCTCCAAGAGGTTAATCCAGTTACGACACTAAATTTTTAATAGGAGATGGGACCCTATTACCTTGACATTATCTCTTTTTCAGACATATAACTTTTCTTTCGAACAAGTTAATGCTATACTGGTGTTATTCTATGCGTCTGCAGCCACAAGAATTTGCATTAAGATGAAGAGAATAATGATATAAGCAACACACGTGTCACGAATTCACAAACTCATAGCCTTAGATAGTATCTCATAAGGCTTTCATAACCCCAACAGAGAAGTTTAGTTACCCATGAGTGCGAAGAAAATCACAATAGACATTATCATTGTACCACAATAAAGATCTCGTGTAGTAGAGTGTGGTAGGCGTTAGGCGTGAACTCCCTTGCAAAGTAACGTTTCTCTTGTTGTGGAAAAATAAGAATTGATTAGATGAATAGAAGAAGAATAAAAAGTAGAATTAGTGGAAGAATAAAAAGTAGTAGTGAATGAATAAAAATCTCTAGCAAAATAGGGTATTTATAATAACCATATCCTATTCCTACTAAGCTAATGAATTACTTAACCCAATCCTACTTGGTTAATGTATCATTATCCTAATCCTACTAAGTTACTGCTAGTCCCCAAAGTCTTCAGAAATGCTATTTTTGCTTGGGACAGGTTTTCCATGCGTCACTTTTGGTCCTTGGCGTCCAAGTTTTCCCTTCTTTCTTTCGTGAAGCTTTCTTTGTCGTCAAGTTATCCATAAAATGCTGAAATCTGCATCATTTATACCTGAAAACTTGCTAATCATGTTCGTTAGCTCACTTACAGGAAAAAGGACTAAAAGTGCATGAAATATATAATTTGTTCTCAAAACTTGGCTAAAATATGGGCAAAATCTAGTGCTATAGGCGTGTAAATTCGCCTATCATCACCTACAATTGTAAATCTTGTCCTTCCTCTGCAATAATATAGATGAAGGGAAAAACCTATTCAAAAATTATCTATGTAACTCATTCCATTTAGTGATAGATCCTCTTAGAAGTTCCCCCATCGATAAAGATTCTTCTTCTCTAGGTAAGAAAGGGAACAACATCAATCTAAATGCCTCTTGATCTACCCCAGGTATAGTATATAAAGTGCAGATCCCAATAAAATTTTCTAGATGCATGTTTACGTTGTCTTAGGCAACACCACAAACGCACCCTTCAAGTATAAGAGTTAGATCATAACACTAGAGATATTAAACTTGACATCAGGGGGAAACATATGAGGAATAATGGATCCAATATCTATCAGCTCAATGTACTCAAGATCTTCTTAATAATCTATATATGGAAGAATATACTAATATGTTGGGATCTATAACACCCCGAAGCTAGTACCCGGAATTCTACACGATGTTCATGAACTCGAAGGACCACAAACTAACCCATGACTGATATCTATAACTGACCAGTATATAATACATTGTAAATATGCAGAATATGAGTTATAAGTCCATAAGGTTCAAAACTAAACTAATACTAAATATAATATAATATCTGTAGTGGGGTATGACCAAAACCAAAACTGAGATAAACTGTCTGAAATATGCTCTAGTCTGAAAGTCTCTAAAATGTCTGAAAACTGTGGAGTTGATGGGACATGTCCCTAACTAACTATGAACTAATGAAATAATAAACTAATAAAATAATAATGATATCTTCGAATGATGAGGAATAACTGCTAGTCTGGCTGCTGAACGTCTGATCTATTAAGGATGCTCGGGAGCTCATGCTTCTAAACCTATGGTATAAAACAACATAGCGCAAATACGTTAGTACGTTTAATGTACTGGGATGCAAGTAAGGTAGGATGAATGCAATGGTTCATATGCATAGTATAGAATACATGCATGAATAAGAGACTGTAACTGAATTTGTGATAACACTGACTCGTGAATTCTGGTAACATGGATTTACTGATATCTGAGTGCTAATACTGGGATACTAAATAATAGAGTATATAGGGTACTGAGGAACTAATTTTATATTATTAATAAAGGAAAGACTATTTCTGAGAGTTCTAATTCTAAAGAATTGGTCTGATTGGCTGTATTTGATAGTCCTAAAACTGAATACTAATAACATAGGATACTGATAACTATATAACTAAAATAACTGATATTGAGCGACTATATCTGACGGTCTAGGTTTTGATGGAACTAGCTGAGTTCTGTACTATTCTAATTTGACTATATCTTACAGTCCTAAAATCTGAATAACTATCTGAGTTCTATTACTTAGACTGAATGACTGTATCTGACAGTCTTGATTCTGTAACTAAAACTATGGGAAGTAGTCATATAACCGGCATGCCCCTAATATGCCATTATGGCTGAGTTGGGGTCCAATCTATAACCCCAATTTGAAGGGTGTCAATACCGTGCCACTGGTAAGGACAATTTATGAGTAACCCTCAACTAACAGGTAACTCTAGTGAGAATGATGGCAACCCTCATATAATAGGTTAAGCCACCTTATCTACCCTTATTTATTAGGCTATGATATCTCAGCCTATGTTGGCTACGTAGTTCTAGAATGCAAGGATTGCTTCCAAGAATTCACCCTCATATAATAGGTGAGTTCCTATCCTTGGGTTCACTCGGTACTAAATCCTTCTCCTACCTGAATAGACACTGAACTGATTAACTGAATTGAACTAATAGTAATGGTATTGTTTAGTGGAGTTAAACTGAGTTCATTGAGTTTCTTTGACTTACGAAATGCTACTGAGAACTAAGGACTGATAGAGAGTATTGAAGTTACTGAGATTTCTGGGAATACTGAGGTTACCGAGATTACTGAGTACTGATGTTACTGATACCACTAAGGTCACTGAGATTATTGAGAAGGACTAGACTGATACTGAATTTAATGAGTTTTTCCTGAGCTACGAGACTGACTAAATTTTAAGGATCATGTCTTGAGTGAGAATATAGTGAAAACATGAAACTAGCTCTAGGAACACATTTAAAATATCGAGTATAAGTACCCCAGGACTCGATAGCATGAAACTGACAGGACATGACACTTCTTGAACACATGACCAATATCAACAATTCATAATATATTAATTTGGGAATTTCACGAAGCAAATGGTTATCATAGTCTTGTACATGAATGGAATTGCATATAAATATGTCATACTTTCATCAACCTAATCTCATGGACATTCTCTTAAACATTCATAATGCACACAATATCATGGAAGTCATTCTTAGTCATAGGGTAAAGCATACACTTATAACTTGGGTCATAATTAAGCTATAATGCATAATTTCTATTCTCTGAGGCATTTTATCAAACACCTAGGATGCATGACTTAGGACATAGGCATGACCATCCAATTAATGGAAAAAACTCCATATTTCAACTCAATTTCACATGTTTCAGACCACATACTAGCATAGGTTCATGAACATTGCATAAAGATTCCAACTAGGGAATCATACAACCATAATCACATGAACATAATTAACTTACAATAAAATATTCACAATACAAGATTTAAAACTTGATTCTTGGGCTTCATGGATGAAAGGAATCCATGAATGAACACTGTGTATACCTTAGTTCTTGATTATACAAAGATTGATGGAGAGATTCTTGAATTTAAGTCTTGGATTTGAATTCCCAATTGAAAACCCTAGCGTGTTCTTGAGAGAAACTTGAGAGAAACACTATTTTTGGATGAAAAATGGTCGAATCATGTGTTATTGGGTTTAAATAGGAGTGGGAAATTGAACCTTTTAACCCTTGGATGCATATTTTAATTTTTGTAAAAATTTCTTGATTTTCATCCTTGGTGCGATGAGCCACTATAGCGCTAAGTCACTGGAACTGGAGAATTGGGAATCTTCATGGTGGTGCAATGCGAGGCTATATCGTTGTCACTTTGTTTGCGACCTGCAAGTTTGGTGCGACATGGAGACATTGCGCTGAGACATTGGAAAAAGGACAATTCTAAATTTAAGCCCTGGCGCGATGCGCCATAATCACGGAGGCTCAATAGATTTTAACGATTGCCATTTTGGCCTGCTCCGCGATGTGTTGATGGCTCAGGTGGAACAGTGCCTTATTAAAAAGGCTCAAACTCTTCGCTCGGGTGTCGAATTTGGGCGAATTTGGTATTAATGGAAAGCTTATTCAATTTAAGTAAAAAATCTAGAAAATACCACATGTACAAAAGTTTATTCATCTTTAAAATAAGTCTTCAACATTCTGGGATGATTTTATGCTAGGTAGAAGTACGGAGTATTACAATATCTTCCCCTTGGGAACTTTCATCTTTGAATGAGACTGATTTAGATGGGAGAAATGATAAGCTGAAGTACATACTGAACATGAACAGCTAAAACATGTCTAATTGACTAACATTACTGAGATTCATATTGAGCATGCATATCTGATGCATGATTTTATAACTGAGCTGATACATGAATGCATGACTGAGAGTACTGATAAGCTGATCATGCATATTTGATGCATGAATACATGACTAAAACAACTCATGAACATGCAACTAAACATGTAAGGGTAATGATACCAAGTTTGAAATATATACTGAGCATGGAACTAAATACCACATTTGTAACTGAAACCTGAGCATAAAATCGAATAAGCTTAAGAAAAGCTATTACCTTAGGCTAAGTCTAAGCTTAATTACTAAATATGTATGAGCGGAAACATATGAACATAACTGGATCTGGAACGTGATACATGAGTTGATTATCATGATCTGAACTAAGTACCTTAAATATTTGGCATACGACAGAGATTGGAGATAGAGGTTCAACCTATGGGTACCCACTACTCCAAACTAGATTTGTTACGAGAAGAGAGTAGCATGTTTTTGTCATGAAAGTTTGGGGGTTCATAGTGTATCTCCCCCTTGGGACACTATGTCCCTCAAAGAATACTGACTTGGCTGAGTCGCGGAGGAAACTAAAGTGATGATCAAGGCATCTATGAGCTGAGTCTTAACTGAATCTGGGATCTGAAACTGAAGAATAATACATGAACTGGGCTGAGCTTGCATCTATATAGTCGGTTCATCTTAGAATGGTTACATTCATGAGGCTTAAGATGGTACGCCTAGATGGAAGGGACAAAAACCCAAACCATGCGAACTTGTCCGTCTGACTAATAGACTGACTTTATGGTTTTCAGAACTAGCTCGTGATGAAAACTTATGGTTTATTGGAGCCTTTATTTAACACTCTTTCAATAGAGTTCTAGTGACTGTAGAGATAAAGCGAATCTTGGCCTGGTCTGAGTAGGACATTTGAATAGGAGATTGCTACATGCTGGGGTTCTCATATTAGGAGGCAAGGCCTATGAAAAATCATCTAAGATTAAGTGACCAAACCTTATGCACTACAACCGAGACTGTTGAAAAGGTTCACATGGGTGCTAAACACGAGTGCAAAAATACACTAACTTATCTGATTAACTGGATAGTTGATAGCTGAATACTGGGCGTGCAAGACTGAATTGTACTTAGTCTTAAATAACTGGACTGCAACTGTAGAGCGTTATGCATAGTAGATAAGGACTTACTGGTTGACATGAGATAATGACCATGAATTGAGGGTAATTATTTTATTTGAGAATGCAACACCAAGAGTACAACATACTTCTAGAAAAGTCTTGTAAACTGAGGTACTTGAAGGCTGACAACTGAGTAGCTGATAACTGTACGCTATGATCAAGTAAACTCGAAATAAAACTGAGTTACCAACTTGATTATTGAACTAGGACTGGGATTGAGATTATAGCTAAGAAGGTAATTGAGACTGTAACTATAACTAAGACTGTAGCTGGGACTGAATACTGATTTTTTGATAACTAACGTTTAGCTTGGTACTGAGGTACTGAATTTAGAGACTGAACACTGATTACTGAGTATTGAATACTGAAACTGTAACTTAGATGGCACCTAAATTTTGATAGTTACACGACGGGGGTTGACATAAGTCAAAGATCTGAATGCACACTCACACACTGTACTTTCCTAACTTCTAAATACAATCTCTTGCTAGCCATTTACTTGCACACTAACATGACATTCAAGACTATCTTCATAACTACACCCTCGTGTAAAACAAATATACAATAAAATTTTCTTAACATATAACATTTACTCTCTCCTCTTTAAGCAACTGACCATCACTACACTATTTTCACAAAGAGAGCTCACTGAAGGGTTAAATCAGGAGGACCTAAAGCATGAATGGACACTAACTAAACATGACACTTGACTGAAGCCTAAGGAATAAAATATAAACATCATGGACTCACCAAAAGGTCTAAACTGAGGATATGCATAACATAGTCTAAATTTAACTGATCAGTAGAGGCATAGCATGAGCCATGAAAGCTGAGTATATTATAAAGCATGATATGTGTACATGAGTTATGAGCTGCATGACCTGAGTTTGGAGTTTTCTGCATTTATGGGACATGATTTGTATTACTGAGGGGAATAGAACTAAACTCATTATGTTGGTAACTGGAATCATACATGATTCTATGGAAAACGTGTGAATATAAGTTGTGCTTATGGACTGAGATGTGAAGCATGCGTAGACATCATGCTGAATAAAGTACCAAACTTTATACTGAGATAAGGATGGGTCAGAAATAATCTTCCCTTACTAATTTTCTATATGTACTGGCACTACTATTGGAATCTGAGAGCGTGAATTGGTCACTTGATCTATCATCTCCTCCTTAGATTTAAGCCATCATCATAAGTATGTGAAAACTTTACTAAACTATGAACTAAACTGCAATCATCATCATATACTTACACTCTGTTCGACACATGCTTGCCTTACTAAACACATCATTTGCTTTTGTTTCTTCATATACTACTAATATTGCATTTCCGAATTCACATCCACACCTTCATACTTAATTTTAGATCAATAATCTTAAATTCATGCTTGCACTGTTAAATCCTACTAGTCTACCTTGGTACAACTATCCCTATGAATATATTATCTACTCAATTTGGATAATCTTATCCCCAATCTACTAATGCTAAACTCCTGGGTTCATGCCTCTAACTCTAGGTCATATACTATCATAGAATTTTGAGAAGGGATCTGATGAAATATCTAATTTTGGGTTTGCGAATGAGGTCTCATGATCATGAATAAGATCTGTACAACTTTAGAACATAACAAAATTGATGGGATACATCTGAGCCTGTGGGCAATCCCATAACTATCTGCAGGGACTGTCTGAGAAAGCCCTACCCCTAAGACCTTGAGCTTCACTGTTTCTGTTACCTTAAAAGTAAGGTGGAGTTGACATGAGTGGAGCATGATAAGAACCTATATGAATTTCTTAGAGAACCTTTCTATAACACAATCTAAAACATCAAAAAAGGGAAATAGTTCCTAAAACATCTCATAGCCTCCTACACATAAGTGTGGTGCACAACACAAACAAGCACAAAACTCTACTAGATACAGCTTTTCAGACTTCCTAGGACACTATTGAACTCGGATCTGATACCTAGTTTGTAATGCCCCAAATATAGTACCCAAAATGCTACATGGTTCTCATAACCCCTAAGGACCACAAGCTAACGCATGACTGATATCTGTAATTGAGCATTGAATAATACATTATAAATATGCAAAATATAAGCTTTAAGGCCATAAGATTCAAAACTAAACTAATACTAAATATAATACAATGTCTGTAGTGGGGTATGACAATACCTAAAACTGAGATAAACTATGTAAAATATGTTGTTGTCTGAAAGCTTCTAAACTATCTAAAAACTGTGGAGTTGATGGGATATGTCTCCAACTAACTTTGAACTATAGAAATAATAAAGTAATAAAATAATCATTATATCTTTGAAAGATGAGGACTCACTACTATTCTGGGTGCTAAACATCTGATCTACTAAGGATGCTTGGGAACTCCTGCTTCTAAACCTATGATATAAAACACCATAGCACAAATACATCAGTATATAAAATGTACCAGTATACAAGTGAGGTAGGCTAAATGCAATGGTTCATATGTATGAACAATACTAACTGACTGAATAACATGAGCGTGAGAATACATGCATGAATAAGAGACTATAACTGAATTCGTGATAACACTGACTCATGAATTCTGATAATATGGATTTACTAATATCTGAGTGCTAATATTGGGATACTGAATAACTGAGTCTATAGAGTACTGAGGAACTGATGTTACATTATTAATAAAGGAAAGACTATTTCTGACAGTTCTAATTATGAAGAACTTGTTTGATTGATTGTATTTGACAGTCTTAAAACTGAATACTAATAACATGTGATACTGATAACTTTATAACTTAAATAACTGATAACGGGCAACTGTATCAAACTGTCTAGGTTCTAATGGAACTAGCTGAGTTTCGTACTTTTCTAATTTGACTGTATCTGACAGTCCTGAAATCCCCAAAACTATTTGAATTCTATTACTGAAAATGAATGACTATATCTGATAGTCCTGATTCTGTATTGAAACTATGGGAAGTATTTATCTAACCAACATGCCCCTAATACTCCATTATGGCTGAGTTGAGATCCAATCTATAACCCTAATTGGAAGAGTGTTAATATCGCACCATTGGTAAGGACAATTTGTGAGTAACCCTCATATAATAGGTAAATCTAGTGAGAATGGTAGAAAACCTCATATAATAGGTTAAGACACCTCATCTACCCTTATATAGCTAGCTATGATATCTCCACCTACACTGGCTTCATAGTTTTGGAATGTAAGGATTGCTTCTAAGAATCACACCCTCATATAATAGGTGAGTTCCTAGCCTTGGGCTCACTCATTACTAAATCCTACTTCCAGCTGAATAGACACTAAACTGATTAACTTAATTGAACTGATACTAATGTTATCGTTTAGCGGAGCTAAACTGAGTCCACTGAGTGTCGTTAACTGATAGAATGGTACTGAGATCCAAGGACTGATGGAGAGTACTAAAGTAACTGAGATTTTTTGAAATACTGAGGTTACCGAGATTACTGAGTACGGATGTTACTGAGACCACTGAGGTTACTGAGTAGGACTAGAATGATACTGAATTTACTAAGTTTTTCATGAGTCATGAGACTGACTGAATTCTAAGGATCATGGCTTGACTGATAGTATCCTGAAAACATGATGCTATCTCTAGGCATACAACTAAATTGTCAGGTACAAGTACCCCCAGGACTCGATAGCATGAAACTGACAAGACATGATATTTCTTTAACACATGTCCAATATCAACAATTCAATATATATAAATTTGGGGATTTAAAGAAGCACATAGTTATCATAGTCTTGTACATGAATGGAATTGCATATAAACATGTCATACTTTCCTCAACCTAATCTCATGGACATTCCCTCAACCATTCATAATGCACACAATATCATAGAAGTCATTCTTAGTCATAAGGTAAAGAATACACTTATCACTTGGGTCATAATTAAGCTATAATGCATAATTTTTATCCTCTTAGGAATTTTATAAAACAACTAGGATGCATGACTTAGGCATATGCATGACCATCCAATTAATGCAACAAAACTCCATATTTCAACTCAATTTCACATGTTTCAGACCAGATACTAGCATAGGTTCATGAACATTACATAAATATTCCAACTAGGGAATCATACAACCATAATCACATGAACATAATTAACCCACAACAAAATATTCACAATACAAGATTTAAAAATTGATTCTTGGGCTTCATGGATGAAAGGAATCCATGAATGAACATTGTGCATACCTTAGTTCTTGATTCTACAAAGATTGATGGAGAGACTCTTGAATTTGAGTCTTGGATTTGAATTCCCAATTGAAAACCCTAGCTTGTTCTTGAGAGAAACTTGAGAGAAACACTATGTTTTGGATGAAAAATGGCAAAATCACGTGTTATTGGGTTTAAATAGGGGTGGGAAATTGACCCTTTTAAACCTTGGACGCGTATTTTAATTTTTGTAAAAATTTCCCAATTTTCATCCTTGGGGAGATGAGCCACTATAGCGCTAAGTCAATGGAACTGGAATATTGGGAATGTGCATGGTGGTGCAATACGAGGCTATATCATTGACACTTTGTTTGCGACTTAGAAGTTTGGCGCGACGCGGAGATATCATGATGAGACACTGGAAGAAGGACAATTCTGAATTTGAGTTGTGGCGTGATGCGCCATAATCGTGGAGGCTCACTGGATTTTGACGATTGCTATTTTGGCCAGCTCCACGACGTGTTGATGGCTTAGGTGGAACACTGCATTACTAAAAAGTCTCTAAATCTTCACCCGAGTGTCGGATTTTGATAAATTTTGTATCGATGGAAATCTTATTCGATTTTTCACATGATAAAAAGTGAAAAATCTCTAAAATACCACATGTGAAAAGGTGGATTCATCTTTAAAACAAGTCTTCAACATTTCTGGGATGATTTTAAGCTATGTTGAAGTATGGGGTATTATAGGATCACTTGAGGATGACCTTCTCTAGCTCTATTTTGATTTCCACTGAGTGTTGTTTGGTAGTCTATTTCTTATCTGTGCTTATCTAGCTCTCCCTCCCTAGCTATCTATTGAGTTTTTTCTATTGTCCTTCTCTTATTAGCGTATTTTCGTAAAAGTATACTTGTCTACTGATTAATAATATCCTGAACTCCTTTAGGAAGAGGGGGAGACATATCATTACGAACCCCTTTAGGAGTATCATCTCCTTTTTATTTCATTATCATACTAGGTGTTTGTAGATACTTTTTGGATACAGATTCACGGGGAGTAAGGGATTACCTCTACTCCATGTTTTAGGCATAGATTTGTGTATACCTAAATAAGAATAAAAACAAAAAGAAAAACCCAAAAACTGCAACAACATCAATTTACAAATAACCACTGTATTCTTCAGCAATGGTGGAAGAATTTGGTGACTCCCGAGCTACACCTTTGCTCTGAATTTGATGAGGTCATTGCCAAATATAGTAACCCAATAAAGGTTGGGGTCAAATCCCAAGTGAATACGTGGAATTATGGCTCTCAGCTATTGTAATAAACGGGCAAAACTGGAAAAATAAATGGAGGTTTTGAGTAGAGATATCAAACAAGAGTCAATATCAACTTCAGTTATAAACAGTCGTAGGTGAACACTAGGATTGTGTTCCCCCTAACTTCTCAACTTCATAAGATTATCGGGTTTTATTTAACCAACCTGATATCTTTCATGCAAAATATGATAAATTATATACCATCTATAGTCTTTTGGACGAGTAGATAGATTTCACCCTTTACCTTTTGAGTCTTAGGATGTTGCCTTACTAACCTTTGTCTTGATCCCAGTTAACTATTACCTTTTGAGTCTCTAGTTATTAGATGAAAGAAAACCATCTTACTAAGATAATACCTAATAGCATGGATCAATAACTTAACTTCAAATTACAATTGTAATTATCTTTTCCTAGTCACTAGTCCTCTTTTGAAGCAAATAGCAATAGTGTAGGTGTGATCCTAACATTTACTGTAAGACCCTGCAAAATCCTAAAGCTTAATTCAGTCCTTTAAGCTTGTCAAGGGGTCCCATAATTAGAAAATTATAGCTACGTTCCCAGACTTAGCCTATTATTGGCCTTCGAAAGTTGGCAGTCTTATTTTGCCACCTTAACATCCTTTAATGGTCCGTATTTTTATTATTTCATGATCAGGAAGGTCAATAGGTGTTCCCGGAAAAGTTTTGGATTTTTTAAAATACGTTTAGATCATGTTCAGAGTCCCAAAATTATGGACCAACGTGATGATGGCGTGCCATGTCGCCAATTACGTCGGTCAATATTTATGGAGGCTGCCAGAGACAAAACTTCTAATGCTCTTTGTGATCATGGCGCGATGTGTCGAGTATCGTAATGCATCTATCAATGCATCGCATCAGTTGTAGCGTTGGCTCCCAGTTTTTTAGTCATTAAATGTTCACGTTTTTAAGGGCAAAAGGGTCAACTTCCCATCCTTAGATAAACCCAATAACACATGATTCAGCCATATTTCACCCAAAATATAGAGTTTCTCTCAAGTTTCTCTCAAGAACAAGTTAGGGTTTTCAATTAAGTATTCAAATTCAATACTCAAATTCAAGAATCTCTCCGTCAATCTTTGTAGAATCTCTTCCTTTCATGCATGAAGTCCAAGAATCCTCTTTCAAAATATAAAAGATGATATTTATGTTGTGAGTTGTTTGTAACCATGTTTATCTTGTTGTATGATTTCCAAGTTGGAATCTTTATGTATTTTCATGAAACTACATTAGAATGGAAGATGAAATCCATGAATTGAGTTGTTTATGATGTGTAATTTGATGATTTCACCTACGCCCTAAGTTGTGCATGTAGGGTGTTTGAAAAAATGGCTAGGAGGATAGAAATTGGGTATTATAGCTCAATTGTGACTTAAATAATAAATGCATGCTTTACCCTTATGACCAAGACTGACTTCCATGATATTGTGTGCATTATGAGTATTTGATGGAATGTTCATGAGATTAGGTTAATGAAAGTATGACATGTCTATATGAAATTCCATCCATGTACAACATTATTACAACCATGTGTTTCATGAAATCCCCAACTTATTGTATTATGAATTTTTGATATTAGTTATGTGTTCACGAAGTGTCAAGTCTCGTCAGTTTCATGCTATTGAGTCCTTGGGGTACTTGTACCTGACAATTTAGCTGGGTGCCTAGAGCCTGTGTCAATTTTCATTATACTCCCACTCAAGCCATGATCATTAGAATTCAGTTAGTTACATAACTCAGGAAAACTCAGTAATCTCAGTAATCTCAGTCTGTTATCCAATCTCAGTAGTATTCCATCAGTCAACAAAATTTAGTGAAGTCTTTTCAAATCAGCTAAAAGATACTATCAGTAATAGTTCAATTCAATTTAAATCATTTTAGTGTCTCTTAAGTTGGGAGTAGGATTTAGCACTAGTGAACCCAAGGATAGGGACTCACCTGCTATCCAGTAGAGGGTGTGATCCTTAGAAGCAAACCTTACATTCCAGAGCTATGTATCCAGCGTAGGTTGAGATTTACCCTATGAGTTTAAGGATTAGACACCTCATTTGAGTTTTTCCTACTAGAAGGGGCTGACAGAAAAGCTCCCTATCAGAGAGAGTTTACTCACAGCTTGTCTTTACCCGTGGCATGGTATTGACACCCTTCCAGCTGGGATTACAGGTTGGAACCCACCAGTTCAATTTCGAGGTATGTCGGTTAGATGATTACCTCTCACAGTCTCAGTTTTGAATCCATTCTTAGTAATAGAACTCAGTTCAGTTCCACAGTTTCAGGAATGTCAGATACAGTCACTCAGCTTAGTACGAAACTCAGCTAATTCCATCAGAATCAAGACTGTCAGACACAGTCACCCAGTTAATAGTATATTAGTTATACAAAATTCATATTACCAGTATTCAAATTTTAGGACTGTTAGATACAGTCAATCAAACTAGTTCTTGATAATCAAAACTGTCAAAAATTGTCATTCCTTTATCAGTAATATGACATCAGTTCCTCAGTACTCAATAGACTTAGTATTTCAGTATCCCAGTATTAGAACCTAGATATCAGTAAATCCACGTTATCAGATCCATGAGTTAGTGTTATCATGATCTAAAATAAAGTTACGTATTCATGCATGTATTCTTACGTTCATGCTATTCAGTCAGTTAGTATTGTTCATTCATATGAACCATTGCATTCAGCATATCTCATTTGCATACCAATATATTCAATTGTACTAACGTATTTGTGCTATGGTGTTTTATTCCATATGTTCAGAAGCACGCGCTCTAGAGTATTAGTTGTATTGTAGTTTCTGTAGTCAGAGTCAGCAGTGAGTCCTCATCATTCGAGGATGTTATTATTTGATTATTTCATTCATTTAGTACTTAGTTTATTTTAGCATATGGGGTTAGTAGGGGATTGTCCCATCAAATCTTTATTCAGACAGTTCAGTTTAGAGGATTTCAGACTACAACATGTTCAGACAGTTGTTTTTGTTGTTTTAGTATTGTTATACCATATTTTCAGTTATGTATCAGTATTAAACCTTATGGCCTTTCATTTCATGTTTCCATATTTACAATGTTACCATTATTATTCAGGGTTTAGTTTCAGATATTAGTCATGGGTTAGCTTGTGGTCCTTCAGGATTATGAGCATCATGTAGAATTTTAGGCACCAGATTTGGGGTGTTACAAACTTGATATTAGATCTTAAGGTTCAACAGCATCCTAGGAACTCTGAAAAGTCGCATGTAGTAGAGTCTTGTACATGGTGTGTTGTACACCACAGTTATGTGCATGAGGCTATGAGATATTTTAGGAAAAGTTTCCCTTCTTTTAGTATTCGTGTCATGAGAGTGAGCATGAGCTTCAGCCAAACTCTTAGTTTAATCCCTTCTTTTCTTTGTTTATAGAACATGCCTCCCAAAAGGGCTAACAAATAAGGAATAGGGAATTAGTCAGCACCTCAGCCTATCCAAGCATATCCTCTGGATGAGCATGTCTCTCATGTAGAATTCAGAACAACATTCATAACTCTAGCCAATTTAGTCACAGCTCAAAATGACCGGCCAGCTGCTGTTTCGGCCAACCTAGTGGCCAATTTTGCTGCAGCCAGGATTCGGGACTTCACCTGAATGAATCCTCCCATATTCTCTATTTCCAAGTCTGAAGAGGATCCACGGGAGTTCCTCTACTAGGTTCAGAAAGTCATAGATATCATGGGAGTAACTTCCATTGAGAGTACATAGTTAGCCGCCTATCAGCTACAAGATGTAGCCCATACTTGGTTCAAGCAGTAGATGGTAGACAGAGGTGCAGATGCAAAGCCCATAGAATGGGAAGAGTTTACTATGGCTTACTTAGGTAGATTCTTTCCCCTAGAGCAACAAAAATCCAAAATGTTAGATTTCATCAGCCTCAAACAAGGTAGCATGGGCATAAAAGAATACTCTCTCAAGTTCATTCAGTTAGCCAGATATGCTCCTCATGTAGTAGAAGACAGTAGATCTTGAATGAATAAGTTTGTGTCTGGGATATCAGGTAGAGTGGTTAAGGAGTGCAGGACTGCAATGTTGATTAAGGAGATATACATATCTAGGATTATGGTCTATGCTCAACAGATTGAGGAGCAGAAAATTAAGAAGAAGGAGAGGGAAAATAAGAGGGCCAAAACTGGTAGTTATAGTTTTTCTCAACCTGGGTCGCAGGGTGGTAAACCTTCTCAGAATAGATAGAAGTTTTCATCCCCAGTTCCATCTTTAACTAGTGCACCAGTACCAAATTTTAGAAATGACCATAGAGACAGGGCACTAGGCTCCAAGGACTAGGGTAGTGAGAGCAGGGTTTTTACTAACCCACTTTGTGAAAAGTGTGGTAAGCATCATAAGGGTATATGTAGAGTCGATAGTTATGTGTATTTTGGATGTGGCGAGACAGGTCACAAGGTCTGAGATTGTCCTGGCCTGGCCCTAGAAGTAAGCACGATTGTCCTTCAATTATGAAATCTCTGAAAGTCAGGCCTTCAGGTTCCAGTAGTAATATCAGTATGTGTAGAAAATCCCTAAGAGAAGATGATTCTCAACTCATTCCTATCTTAGTGCAAAGTTTTGTACTTCAATCATTAAGATACTTACGCATGCTTTTCATTTCAGTCCCACAAATACAACTTATATCCATACATTTTTCATAGAATAGTGTGTGTTTCAAGTTTCTCGTATGAGGAGTCCAAGTTAATCCAATGTTGTGGATCATGTTCCATGAATTCTAAAATTTCGAAACTAGTTCGTACAGCTCATGACTAATGTACTCATGTTATGCTTTACAGTATGCTTAGCCCACATGATTCATGACTTCACTCCTAGTGTTCAGTCAAACTCAAATTATGCCATGTATACCCTCAGTTTAGATCCCTCGATGAATCTGTAGTGTTAATATTAATCTTGAAGGCCTCAATTACAGTGTCAGTTCAGTAATCAATATTCAGTAATGGACTTATATAGTCCTACAGAACCATGGATTTCATCTATCAGTTACTTAGCCATCAAAATTAAACACTCCCGTACTAGTCTAACCCTTAGTTATAGAAAACTAACATTCAGTCTCAGTTATAGTCTTAGTTATGGTTACAGTCTCAATTACCATCTTAGCTGCAATTTCAGTCCCAATCCTAGTCCATTAGTTAGATCAAAAACTTAGTCCAGTTTCAAGATTACCCAACCATAGCATATGGCAATCAGTTACTCAGTTATTAGTATTACAGTATCTCAGTTTACAGAATATTTCTAAATTATGATTAGATGCATGGTCTTGCAATCCTAAGGTAATATAGTTTTCCCTCATTCATGCTCAGTTACCTCATGTTACCTAGTCAATCATTACCTCCTATGTATAATACCCTATAATCTCAGTCCAGCTATCCAAACTACGTACAGTTCAGTCTTACACGCCCAGTAGTCAAATATAAGTTATTCAGTTAATCAGATAAAGTTATTATATATTTATTAATTCATGCTCAGCACCCACATAAATCGTTTTAGTAGTTTCATTTGTAGTGTGTAAGGTCTAATAACTTTGTCTTAGTTTTAGATCCCGGATATCCATTCGTGATTCAGTTTGTAGGTGCCTTGTGCATCGCCCTAGTTTTCCTCTGTATCTCAGATAAAATTAGTATTCTTTGAGGGACCTAGTGTCCCAAGAGGATGATACACGATAATTCCCTAAACTCTTATGACATAAAGCATGCCATTATCTCTTCTCCTAATGAATCTAGTTTGGAGTAAGGGGGTACTTAAAAGTTAATCCTTAAACTACGATCTCAGCCGTAAGCCACGTATTTAAGGTACTCAGTTTAGATCATGATATCCAGCTCATGTATCATGTTCCAAACTTAGTTACGTTAACGTTTTTCCACTCATGCATAGCTAGTAATTAATTTCAGGCTCATTAGCATTTTCAATTTAAGGAAACAGTCTCCCTTGAACTTATCCAGTTTCATACTCAGATTTCAACGATAAACTTGGTATCAATTACCATTGAATATTAAGTTATGCTTCATGAAACAGTTAACCATGCATCAGATATACATGATCAGTATGATATATTTAGTTTATCAGTCATGTCAGTCATGGAATCATGTTCCAGTTGTTCATGTTCAGTATGTACGTCAGTTATATTTTCTTCCCTCTCAGTCACTCTCATTCAAGGACGAATATTTTCAAAGGGGAGATATTGTAAGACCCCGTAAAATCCTAAAGCTTAATTCAGTACTTTAAGCATGTCAAGAGATACCAGACTTAGAAAATTCTAGATAGGTTCCTAGACTTAGCCTATTATTGGCCTTCGAAAGTTGGAAATCTCATTTCTCCACCTTAACGTACTTTAGTGGTCCGTATTTTTATTATTTCATAAAACAACTCCACCTTCTCACCCATCTACTGAGGAACTGTTAGTCTTAGAATTGAAGGCCCTCCCATCTCACTTGCAATATGCATTTTTGGGGGCCAACAACACTTTGTCGATCATTATTGTAGCTGACCTAAGATAGTCAAAAGTGGAAGAATTGTTGTCAGTTTTGCAGAATTTCAAAAAGGCCATTAGATGGTCCATTGCAGACATTATGGGTATTCCAACCAGCTTATGTACTCATAAAATTTAGCTTGAACTAGATTGTATTCCATCTATTGAACATAAAAAATGACTTAATCCTCCTATACAGGAGGTGGTTAAGAAGGAAATTATCAAGTAGTTAGATATTGGTGTGGTATTTTCCATTTCAGATATCAAGTGGGTTAGTCCAGTTTACTGCATTCCCAAGAAGAACGAAATAACTGTTGTGCCTAATGCAAACAACGAGCTAGTGCCTATGAGGTCGTTCACTGTATGGGGAGTGTGCATGGATTATAGAAAGCTAAATGCATTGACCCAGAAGGACCATTTTCTAATATTGTTCAAGGATCAGATACTAGATAGGTTGGCAGGCAAAGGATGGTACTATTTTCTTGATGGGTACTTGGGTTATAACTAGATTACTATAGCATTGGGGGACCAGGAGAAGACTACTTTTACATGTGCTTATGGGACATTTACACTCAAATGAATTCTATTTGGGCTATGCAATACCTCATCTATGTTTTAGAGATGTATGATGTCCATTTTTTCTGATATGGTGGAAGACACAATTGAAGTTTATATGGATACTTTTTGGTAGTTGGTGACTCTTTTGATGATTGTCTCATTCACTTGGAAAAAACTCTACAAATATATGACAAATACAACTTGGTACTCAATAGGGAGAAGTTCTATTTCATGGTTAAAGAAGGAATTGTGCTTGGGAACAAGATTTCGAAGCGAGGCATAGAGGTTGATCAAGAGAAGATTAAGGTGATTGAAAAAAATACATTAACCAATTTCTGTGAAGGGAATTAGAAGTTTTCTAGGACATGTAGGTTTTTATAGAAGATTTATCAAGGACTTCTCAAAATTTGCAAGTACTCTTTGCAAGCTTCTTGAGAAGGAGGTAAAATTTAATTTTGATGATGCATGCATAAAAGTTTTTGAAAGCATTAAAGAGAAGTTGGTGACTGCTCCAATCATTGTGTCTTCTGGTTGGTCCTTACCTTTTGACATTATGTGTAGTGTATTGGACTTAGGGACTGTACTAGGCCAACAGAAATAAAAATCTTTCATCCCATCTACTATGCTTGTAAGTCACTAAATCATGCTCAAAAAAACTATACCTTTACTGAGTAAGAGTTATTGGTAGTATTTTTTTCCTTTGAAAAGTTTAGATCTTACTTGATTGGGACAAAGGTGATTGTTCACACTGATCATTCACAATTGCGGTACCTAATGGAAAAGAAGGATACAAAGCCTAGGTTGATTCGATGGGTGCTCTTGTTGCAAGAGTTTGATTTCGAAGTGAAGGATAGAAAGGGCACAGAAAATCAAGTTGAAGATCACTTATCTAGATTAGAGAAGGAAGCCCTGCAGGAGGTTGCAACAGGAGAGGAGATTGATGATAGTTTCCTAGATGAGAAGATACTAGAAACTTTTTAAGATATTTTTCCATTGTTTGCAGATTTTGTAAATTACCTAGCCAGCGATCTAGTCGCATAAGATCTCTCATATCAGCAAAGACAGAAATGTATACATGAGGTAAGAAAGTTTTTCTGGGATTAACCTTATCTTTTCAAAATTTATTTAGATGGAATAATTCGTAGGTGCATACCTGAGGTGTAGATGATGAGCATACTTAAGGCGTGTCATTTATCGCCAGTTGGGGGTCATCATAGAGGAGCCAAAAAAGCTCATAAGATCCTGTAATGCGGCTATTATTGGATGACCATATACAAAGATGCTCATGTCTATGTTGTTTCCTATGATCAATGTCAACGATAAGGTACTATTACTAGAAGACATGAACTACCTATGACCCCTATCTTAGAATTATAAGTGTTTAATGTGTGGGACATAGATATCATGAGACCTTTGTGAGTTTGTATGTCCTGAAGTGCATACTGGTAGCTGTTGAAAATGTTTTTAAATGGGTGGAAGCAATTACGCTTCCTAACAATGAGGCAAGGAGTGTCACAATATTTTTGAGAAAGAATATCTTTCTTTATTTAGTATGCCACGTGCTATTATTAGTAACTGAGGGTTACATTTTTTCAATTATCTATTCAAGAGTTTGCTAGTAAAATATGGAATATATCACAAGGTGGCAACACCTTATCATGCGCAAACTAGTGGATAAGTAAAAGTATCTAATAGAGAAACCAATCCATATTGGCAAAAACTATGAAAGATGATCGGACTGATTAGGTAAAAAGGTTAGATGATGCATTATGGGCTGACCTTACAACTTACAAAACCCCCATAGGTGCTTTAACCTAGCATCTTATGTATGATAAAGCTTTATATTTATCAATTGATCTTAAGCATAAGGCAATATGGGCATTGAAGAAGCTGAATTTAGTGTGGAAGGATGCACTTAAGTCAAGGTTGAATAACATCAATGAGTTGGATGAATTCATACTCTGTCCATATGAAAATTCAGCAAAATTCAAAAAGAAGATGAAGTTGTATCATTACCGAAAGATCGAGAAGAGGATACTTGAGAAAGGTGACTAAGTGTTACTGTATAACTCCAGGCTTCACTTGTTTCCTTGAAAGCTGAGGTCTAGATTGCATGGTCCATTCAAAGTTTCAAAAGTCTATCCTTATGGTTCTTTTGAACTATAGAAGGAATGTTCACAACCATTCAAGGTAAAAAATCACAGAGTAAATCACTATATAGGAAATACAGAAGAGGTCAATGAAATAGCTGATATCGACCTTGATAAAGTCTGAGTAATCAAGGTTATTTTGTTGTGTCAAGATGTTAAATCAAGCTCTACATAGGAGAAAACCCATAAGGCTAGTTGGTGAAATCTGAGGGTCCAACTTAGCCACGTCGTGATGCAATGTTAAATCACGCGCTGCATGGGAGGCAACCCATGTTTTTGTAAATATTTCATTTATAGGGTAATTTGTTTATTCAATGTGCATGACTAAAGAATGTAGAAAAAATCCAAAGAATTTAGAAATATATCATACAGACTCTTTACGAGTCATATCTAGATGGTATGACTCATGAGTAGGAGTTGTATTGACCTGGGAGAAAAAAATCAGAATTAGGTAGTAGCTTCTAGAATGTATACGACTCACGGTTCAAGTCGTATACCTTGCGTATGGTTAGTAACCAATTTTCATATCCATTTCAGAACTCAGGTAATATCTTAGGTCTATATGAGTCAAGATAATGACCTGTAAGCCTGGGTACGAGTCGTATAGACAACTCATACCCTGGCTTACTAGGTCAGTTCTTGGGTTTGACCCGGCTCGTACCTATGATTCAAATAGAAATTTACACCCATAGGGAACCTAAGAACTCTAAATTGTACCCATTATTTTCCCCACTAAATTTTGAACTTCCATCTGAAAAATCAAGTTCTTTCAGACTTAATCTAATCCAATAACCCCGAATCGGTCACTTGGTGTGATTAGAACTCAAATTTGAGGCCACTAAGATCCAATGTCAAAATCCTCCATTCTACACTGAACAAGTAAGTTTTTCAACTTATTATGCTATATTTTAATGTAAATTGAGTAATATGTGTTATAGGAATCCTGGGTTAAGTACAATGTAGGCATATATTTTGTTGTTGATAGCATAATTTGGATATTTGTGTTGAAAATTGAAAAGAGGGATGAACTAAGGTTTAGAAATGGAATTTTGTGTGTTTATGTGTTTAAAATGTTGGATATAGCTAAATAAAGTAGTGGGTAGTTTCGGAATTTCATCGAAGTCAAACTTCGAATGTTGGACTACTATGTTGCAGTGGATACGGGACTCCTTATCACTCGTACCCACCAGTATAGGAGTTGTAATGGGACTCATACCTACTGACAACATGGAAATCTAACAAATTCAAAGTGATAGAATGGATATGACTCAACCATACGAGTCGTATCCAGACCTTACGACTTATACACATTCATTGTACCCACCTGTCAAGAAATATAATAAACAAAGTTTCTGATTAGCTTACGACTTTTGGTTATGAGTCGTAGCCTAACGGTACATTAGTAAGGAAGATTCGTAAAATGATCAGTGAACAATGATCTGACACATTGAACTTTAGTTGTTAATTTATCTTTTTCTTTCTTTAATTAGTTACTAAACTTAGTGTATTTGTAGGAACTATGCCTCCAAAGACTTCTTCCTCATCAAAAAGCATGGCCAAGAAAGGAATAAACAAGCACCAATAGAGAGTGAGAAAATAAGATTCTCCAAATTTGAAATAATCTTTGAAAGTAGTATGAAGAATACACCGAGGCCGCATCCAAGAAAGGAGCTCTGAAAGTCAAGGAACTTGCTAATGCAAAGGGGAAAAAGGTCGTCCCCCAAGATTCTGATACACCACCAAAGGGTCCGAGAATAATGAACGCAATTGTCTCCCATCCATAATCACCACAGCCTATGGACGATGAAAATGAAGATGATAATAATGAATTTGAATCCATTTCAGCTGAGGAGAGTATAAAGAAAGCCCATGATCATGAGGTTGAGGCCACTAAAATAGCCAAATAGTACCCCTCACTAGCAGTATCCCCTGATCTAGTGCCCATTATTGAATGAAGGGGATACCCTAAAATATAGGTGATATTTAACATGGGATTATCTCAGCTACCAAGTAAGATTAAGAGAGTATTGTACTAAGAGAGATAGAAGACTACTGTAGGTATGGACAAATTTCCTAATTTTGTAGAACGATTCAGAAATTATGGCTTCAAATAGATAATGAGAGTGTTAGGATGATATAGTAAGGTCCCCATCCATGAGTTTTATGTCGTATATGAAGGTGATTTGATGAGACATCATCTCCATGGCATGATGTGGAAGGGAGGTAAACCTTTTACCTCATTGATGATTCATGAAGTTTGGGTTGATATATCACCCCAAACCGTTAAAAGAGTTTTGTATGGCCCGATATATTAAGCCCCTTCTAACACAGCAGAAATAGATTATAGAATTGATGAAATAAGGAAGATCACCAATCGAACATTGGGTAATGATGACAAGATGGTAATGTTTTGATGGATTGCAAAGCATATAGCTTCAAACAATATGCATGCTACGTAGGCTGAGGGCTGTATTGGAGAGTCTCAATAGATAAAGAAGGATACCCTTAACTTTGAGAGTAAGGCTTGGTGGTCTATAGCCCATCACAGGCTATGTCCAACTACAGGTGATGATATACTGAGCCCATTTTGGGCTGCAATGATAGCAGTTTTTACACTTGGGTATGCATTTAATGTTGGTGGTTCTTAGCTCGAGAGCTGAGAGATAGAGTTGTTGTGGAGCAGAAGGCATTGCTACCCTACCCTTGCATGATCACATTAATATGTTTAGCTATAGGAGTTTTGGAGATCCCGAGCATTGATGACATGAGAGAGTCTTTTTAATATCGGATTCATTCATGATACGGCCAATTCATTAGCCGGTCCTATGAGGTAGGAAATGGATGTTATAGAAGGATTTTTCCCATGAGATGGTCAGACAGATGCTCCTAGCACTGTAAAGGACATCGAGACAGGTACATGGACTAAGACTGCACTCACAGATGCAGAGGGTACTTCCAGTACCCTATCACTAGTCCAGTAGGTGCCACCTAGGCCATAGGGTATACCACCTAGGGTTATGTTGATTTCTCAGGTTGCGTGGAAAGATGTGGTGACCCAGTTAGCGACATTGACTATGAGCATGAGTTATATGGTGGTGGAGTAAGAAGTTGGATGACTCAGCAATTGGAGGCATAGGATAGGTGCATCCAAGAGTGCTTAGATGCATTTGAGTCGAGGATAACTTGGCAGTTGGGAAATAGACAGGCACCTAATATTTTTGATGTCAGAGCAAAGATATCAAAGTTAAAGATGATGGTCACAGAGCTGTATAAGAGGCTAATGGTTGCTGAGACCATTATAGATATTATGATTCCCATAGTCGAGGTATCGAATATTTGGAAAGTAGCGGTGGATGAGCATGTCGAGCAAACGGAGTAGATCAAGGAGGAAAGAAGAGAAGAAAAGAGAAAAGGAAGGAAGACACAAAGGCAATGAAGAAATCCAGATGTGAAAGTATACAGAATGAGCAGGACCGATAGACACGGGTCTAAAAGATAGCTATGTCATGTCCAGTTCCTAATGCTGAGGGGGTTGATATTGTGCTCCCACTAGTTGATGATCCAATCTCGGTTAGGACAGTTGTTGAAGAGAGTAGGACCCAATCTGAGGGCCCACATTCTGATGTAGATGCTTTGTCACCTTGAGTGCCTAGGTATGATTTTTATCCCTACTCTTGTTATATAATTTTAGCATTGGCGATAGTCTAATATTTTTAAGTTAGGGGTATGGATACCAAAAACTTTTAGAAGCAATTTGAATTTTTTCAGATATAGCTAAAACTGTAAGTCTATTATGAATTGCAGGCATGAGGCAGACAGCTGAGATATGGAGTAGATCAGCACGCCTATGGAACCAGATATGTTTGAATTTTGATGATGATATTTAGGGATTTTTAAAAAGTTGGGATGTATTTAAAGATTTTTTACTCTGATTTCAGTGTTTATTTTGCGATTGATAAAACATTGCTGATTTTGTGATGATGCTAGAAATGGGATAGTGAATTGTGTTGAAAAATTAAAAATGTTGAGCTCCTTAAAATCTTTATTTGATGAATTGCGTGATTTATATAGTTTTGTGAGACTGTTGAGTATTTGATAATGGCATTAGGATTAGGGATAGTATAGTTCGGGACAAAAACTATTGCATAATTGGAAAACTAATACTTTGTATTTCAACCCTATACAAGTGTATGTAAAATGTTTACTTAGTGCCCGGTTGTGGTGGAATATAGAGCTTTCCCAGTTGATTTTGCCTAGGTCTCAGTATAGTTAGGTAGGAAAGGATTATAGGCAACTTTTGATATTATTCCACTTTTAGCCAAATTGACCTTCCATACATAAATAATACCCCTTGGTCGCAATTTTGAACAAGTATGCTAATTTTTCTTGTTACACCTATCACCTTCCTATTTAACTTATAATGAACCTATTTTGGACCTGGTCCTCCTTAGACATTAAGTAATTCAACTCAGGAAAATCTCCTAAGTTGAGGGTGGCTATCATAGGGGTGTGTGATGTGAAATGGATATGAAGAAGAATAAAATAAGAGAATGAAATGTAAGAATGGGGGTGGTTGAAAAATAGAAAAAAGAAAGAAAAGAAATGAAATTTGTGAAAAAAGAGAAAAAAAACTAGGAGACCACACCCAAGCTGAATATGCTTTAAAATAAAAAGGGAGAAATAAGGGTAGAAATAAAGTGAAAAAATTGGTTAAGTGTGGACCCCAAAAGTTAAGGTAGTTCCATGGTGGCTTAGTCACTTTTTAAATCCCATTGTATCATACCATCCCCAAACCTACATTACAAGCCAAAGAAAAGTCCTATAGTGATTCTACCGTGACTTTCTGACAACTTAGAAAAAGAGCATAAGGGAAAGCTTTGGTATTTTATGCACATCGGTGATACTTTTCTGTGTGAGAGAGAGATAGTACTTTGTATATCCCTAAATAAAGAGGTCTATCCAGGATGAGTAAATGTGATTTCGTTGCCTTTGACCGCACATGGGTTATACTGCTAGATTACTAGATTGCTTAATGAATGTAAAGCATGTATATGCCCAAGTGTCTATTACAAATGTAAAGACATCATCAAATTCTTTCATGTTTCTACATATGTGGAATTGCTATGTGCAAGTATGAGCTGAAAAGTTAAAAATTGATAGGGGAACAACAAGATTTAGAATGGAAGCCAAAATCATTGCCATGGGGTATTTGAGATCTTCCTGTTTTAAGCATAGCCTCTAGGTAGGAAGTAGTATTTAATTTTGTTTGCCAGAGGACATGCAAGAGTCTAAGTTGAGGGTGTTGATGTGGAATGGAAACACGATACTTTCGATGCTTAAAACCGTGAATTTATGAGTGAACTTAGGTTTTTTTGTTAGATATAATATGCTTTGGTGTGAATTACTGGTAAAATAGTTTTATAATATTATTTGAATGAAAAAAGGAGAAAACAACCTGAAAAATACCAACTCCTATTAGTATACGAGTGTGCCCTTAAGTGGCAACCCTTCGTTATGACTTGTATGCGGAATCATATGAGGAACAAAACCAAAAGACAAATCAAGAAACCATGTTTGAAGAAGATATGACTCAAGTATCTCAGTCATAAGGCAGGATGCGAATCATACGCTGAAGCCATGAGCATAACAAAATCCAAGATACTATTTAGGAATTGAAGTATCAGAAGGATATGAGTCAGATATTTGAGTACAACTCTTACTAAGATATGGTACTCTAACCAGTGTTCAAGATTGAAAAAGACTAAAGTCCCAGGTGGATACGGATTAAGGACACGAGTTGTATATGTAGTTACAACTCGTAAGCCAAAGTCGTCAGATAAATAGAGAATTGAATTCATAGGAAGATTACACACTGGAATGGTTACAACAAGGTTGGGTACGACTCATAGGTTGAGGATATGAGTGAAGACCGAGTCATACGGACTGTCGATTTAACTTTACCTTCCCTGTTTTGTATAGGATTTTTATGTTATTTTGAGATACTATAAATACCCTAGGGTTCATCTTTAATTAGGTCATGTGTAGTGACATTATTTTATGTACAATTACATACTTTTACAATTATTCTTGAGATTTGAGGGTTTTATTCATTTAAAGAGTTTGGAGTTTATTCATCTTATTCTTGCGCAATTGGTTAAATGTGTTCTTCTTTAATAATCATGATTTCTTACAAAGACATGAGCGGCTAATCTGCTTAGCTAGGGTTGTAGGAAACCTGATGGATTAGATATGTAAAGAAAGTGTGGCATACATCTATTCTAGGGTTATGCCAATGTATCCTAATTTCTTCTTCACTATAATTGATTTTAAGTAACTGCAACATCTTGAGATAAAAGCTTGTATTCGCATTCTTTCGATAACCAACAAGATTGCTATTGGGAAAAAAAGATTAGGGCAGTAATTTGGGATATATACCTCCACCTGATTGTAATACCCCACATTTGTCCTAGCCTAAACTCGTCCCAAAAATGAAAAAGAGCATTTTCTAGAATGAGTGATGTATATTTTGAAAGGAATTCCTTAGATTTGGACTTTCCATGTCTTAGGAAATTGAATTATCTTTCCAAAGATATAAGATTCACATAAATCCAATAACCGAGTAAGAAGTTATGGCTATTTTAAGTCCCAATCATAAAACACCATCATTAGACCCTTAGCACGCAGCGGAGCAGTGTCAAATTCCAATTATTATTTTCTAGAGGCCCACCACGATATTAGCGCATCGCGAAGAGGGCCAATTTCCCAATCGTTAATTTCCAGAGGTCAAGCGCAATAATAGCGCATATCTCCATGTACCAAAATGGCATTCCAAAAGGGCAACACTATGACTCCGCATTGCAGAGTCTGCCTAGTTTCCATTTGTCAATTTTTAGCGAGGCACCGTGACAGTGGCACATCGCGGTGGCCACTCAGATCGAGAAAAAGTACATTTTCCAATTCTATATAAGAATGTAAAGAGAGTATTTTTGTAAATCCCTCAACCCTTAACCTGTCCAAAAACATAAGATTAACCAAATATCAAAGCACTCTATGCCCTATTCATCATTCTCCTCAAAGAAAAACACTAGTTCATCATAATTCCTTTCAAAAAAAATCAAAATTCCTCCATTAATCCTCCAAGACAATTCAAGATTTAGAATCCCCAATTCAAGAACTCCAAGAAGCCATCTCCAAATATCAATAGTGATCCAAGATTAAAGTTCTAGCATCTAGATCATCAAATTAAGGTATGTGGGGTTTGAACAAGGATAAATCATTCATCCTTGTGCTGCAAACATTATTTCCATTACAAATTTATTGAATTTTATATGATTTTCCATGCATTTCAAGTTAGGGTTTATACCCATTATCATTATTTGCCAGATTATGAGATTTTCCATGATTTAGGAGTTGAATTACATGACTTTATTCATATTTCTATGCCTTGTGCAGTAATTTCCAAATTTTTAGATAAATTATGAATGTTTACATTACCAAGTATGAATTTTGAGATGTTTTTAACATGAGATTGATGCTTGGGTCATTGGACCTTATTTAAAGATTGTTGTTTTAAGATAGTTTGTGCTATAAGCACCCCATGACTAGATTATTTTGAGATTTTACATAATGAATCCACTTTATTTCAGAAGATTTGAGATTTAAAGAAAAAGAAAAGCATAGTTGGTTTTCTATAAACCTTTTTATAATTTCTAAAGTGGATATCTTAAGATTTTGTGCTTGAGATTGGGAGTAGTATTTAGCACCGAGATGGGTAAGTTACTACAATTTCATACCCCAGAACTACGTGCCACCACAGGTACATATTATAAGATTATTCCCACTTCTACCTGGATGACTCAGATTGTGATCACACAGATTAGATTGTTCTATTCCAATGACAAGGGTAGAATAAACCTAACTTTATGGGGGCTAGTCGTGGGACACCATGAATGCTCATATGGTGGACATTTTGATCAGAAGAACCCTGTAATAAATGTCCCCTAATCTTAAACAATTTTATTTGATTTAAAGCCTTTAAATGCATAAAATAAGTTTTCAGACTTCACTTAGCCTATGTGATTTGAGAAATACAACATAACTATAGATTTTAGAACTAAGTGTGATGACTCACAAGATTTAGATTACATGTTTTATTATTCATACTTTACTTACAGATTTTAGATTACTCAAGCTTATGTGAGTCATTTACATTAAGCACGGATGATTTTATAAACTATGATGATATTATTTACATATTGCATACACCCCCATATACTCATTACATCATGAAAGTACTGATCAATATATATGTCTAAGTGATGCATAGTTTGAGGGCTTAGTTATTCCGATTTCTAAGTTACTAGTAAAAATGTCTTTACGTATTTCAGGAAGTCAATTTAGCTAGGGCCTGTCCCTGTGACTCTCTAGATTAAGATAGTAGAGGTTTGTTAGACTACTAGATTTAGTTTTAGAAATTTGATTCAGAATTCAGATTGTTCAGTATTGTTTTACCAAGACTTCTAGCATGTTTTAGATAAGATTTTCCACATTATAATGATTTCATATTCATATATTTCCCTATTTTTAGATCAGACTTAGTAAAAAGTAGCCAGGGTTAACTTAGGACTATATGGCATCCCGAAAACTATATTTTTGGGAATTGCAAACTTGGTATCAAGCCTAAGGTTTAGAGAGTCCTATGGAGTCACACAAGCCGCATTTCATAGAGTCTTGATCATCAGTGTAAAGCCCGCCATATCTACGAGCAAGAGGCTATGAAGCATTTCAGGAAAGCATCCTTTCTTTCATAATCCATCGTGCTTATAGTTGTCTCTATCTGCTATTAACTTATGCTCATTTACAACAGAATATACCTCCTCATCGAGCTAATGCTCTCAGAAATAATAACCAGCCACCACAACCTGCGAATCCTTTGAATGAGAATGTGTCGCATGCAGAGTTTTGGGTTGATCTTTAGGTGCTAGACCAAGATGTGACAACTAATATTTAGGGTAACAATTAGGCTGCAATCCCACCTCTGTAGGATGGGGATTTAGCCATAGCAAGAATTTGAGATTTCATTAGAATGAACCCGCCAGAACTCTTTGGGTCGAAGAAAGGTGAGGACTCACAACTTTATCTTGATAAGGTGTAGAAGATCACCCAAATTATACATGTTTCTGAGGAGGAGAGTGTAGAATTTGCATCCTATAGGTTGAATGATGTTTCTTATGATTGGGTAGTGATGTTGAAGAAAAGTAGATGAGAGAATACAACTCCCATGACTTGGCAAATATTTTAGTGTACGTTCTTAGAGAAGTTCTTGCCATATGAGATGAAAGAAGCTAAGATAAAAGAGTTCATGAACCTGAGGTAGGTCTCTATGATAGTGAATGAGTATTTCCACAAGTTTAAACAGTTGTCTAAGTATACCCCTGATCAGATGGCTGACCCTAGGTCAAGCTTGAGTAAGTTTGTGACTTGTGTGTCTGGGATGCTAGTTAAGGAGTGTAGGACTTCGTGCTCAATAGGGACATGGATCTCCCTAGATTGATGATGCATGCTCAATAGATTTAGGTATAAAAGATAAAAGAAAGAGAGAGAGTAAATAAGAAGGTTAGAACTGAGAAATTTGATCATGGTCAGAAAAGGTCTGGAGGAGAAAATCATTCATATTCTCTGAATCATTCATCCATGCTTTCACCTTCTTCAACCAGTGCTCCTTCACCTAGAAACAGGCAAGAATAATGGGGTAAGTTTTCTATGTCCAAATCTCAGAATTGTGTGAATAGTTGGCCCAACTATCCTTGGTGTGCTAGGTGTGGAAAGAATTATCGTCATGAGTGTCTAGCAAGATGAAAAGGTTGTTATGGGTGTGGCCATCTAGGCCATGGAATTAAAGAGTGTATACATGCCAGATAGGGAAATAAGGACATTCGTCCTCAGACTTAGGCTAATAATGTACAAGCTGCTCTAGGTTGCCCAGCTCCTCCTCATGGCACATTATTTAGTACCGATGGCGGTCAATGCTAGAATCGATTTTATGCTTTACCATCTTGCCAGGAACAAGAGGATTCAACCGATGACGTGACTGGTATACTTCATGTCTTTTATTTTGATGTTTATGTGTTAGTAGGCCCTGGGTTGAGTTTCTCTTATGTGACCCCATTTGTAACAGTAAATTTTGAGATAATTTTAGAAAACATCCCTGAGCCTTTCTTAGTTTCTACTCTAGTAGGTGAGTCAGTTATTTCCAAATAGATTTATAAAAAGTGTTCTATCACTGTCCTTCATAAAGTCATGTTGATAGACATAATCGAGTTAGACATGGTTGATTTTGATCTTATTTTGGGTATGGATTGGCTTCATTCCTGTTATACTTCAATAGATTGTCGCTTCCGAGTGGTGAAGTTTCAGCTTCCAAATGAGATATTCTTTGGGTGGTCAGGTAATTCAGTGTCTCCCAAGAGTCATTTCATATCTTACCTTAAGGCCAGAAAGTTGATATCCAAAGGTTGTATTTACCATTTAGTTCGAGTTAAAGACACTAAGTCTAAGACTCCAACAATTCAGTCTGTCCGAGTGGTCAATGAGTTTCTTGATGTTTTTACAGAAGATCTTCCATGGGTACCTCTCGATAGAGAGATAGAATTTGGTATTGACCTTCTCCCAGATACTTAGCCTACTTCTATTTCTCCTTACCGTATGGCTTCCATAGAGGTTAAGGAGTTGAACGAATAACTTAAGGATCTTTTAGATAGAGGTTTCATAAGACCTAGTATTTCTCTGTGGGGTGCTCCCATCCTATTCATCTGAAAGAAAGATGGTTCTTTGTGTATGTGCATTGACTATCGTCATCTAAATAAGGTCACAGGCAAGGACAAATATTCTCTTCCTATAATTGATGACTTATTTGATCAACTCCAAGGTGCAAGTTATTTCTTAAAGAAAGACATTAGATCTGGCTATCATCAGCTTAAAGTAAAGGAATGTGATATTCCAACGTCATCTTTTGAAACCCGTTATGGTCATTTTGAGTTTCTAGTCATGTCTTTTGGGCTAACCAATGCCCCAACAGCTTTCATGGACCTCATGAACAGAGTGTTCAAATAGTATCTAGACATGTTCATCATTGTACTCATAGATGATATCCTTATGTACTTCCGCAGTGAGGATGACCATGTTGATTATCTTAAAGTTGTCTTGCAAAATCTTAGTGATCATCAATTGTTCGCCAAATTTAGCAATTGTGAATTTTGGCTAAGATCAGTAGCCTTTCTTGGTCATATTGTCTCCACCGATAGCATTAGAGTTGATCCCTAAAAGATAGAAGCCGTAAGGAATTGAACTAGACCGATCTCTCCATCAGACATTAGGAGTTTTGTAGGTCTAGTCGGTTATTACCATCATTTTGTTGAAGGTTTCTCTTATATCGCATCTTCTATGTCTATATTGACCTAAAATAAAGTTAATTTCCTCTGGTCAGATTGCTGCAAGAGGTGTTTTCAAGAGTTGAAAACTCGACTCACTTCATCCCTAGTTCTAGCATCACCTAATGGTACAGACGATTTTGTAGTTTATTGTGATACCTTTAGAATTAGTTTGGGTTGTGTGTTGATATAGATAGGTAAGGAATAGCCTATGCCTTTAGACAGTTGAAGCCTCATGAAAAGAATTACCCAACCCATAATCTGGAATTAGCGGATGTGGTGTTTGCTTTGAAAATCTAGAGACATTATCTGTATGGTGTACATATTGATGTGTTGACGGACCATAAAAGTTTGTAGTATATGTTTACTCAGAGGGAGTTGAATCTCTGTTAGAGAAGGTGGTTGGAGTTGTTGAAGGATTACAATATGATTGTGTTTTATCATTCGAGTTAGGCCAATGAAGTGGCATACACCCTTAGTAGATTGTCTATGGGCAGTGTTGCTCATGTGGAGGACGATAAGAAAGAGATAGCTCGAGTAGTTCATCATTTATCTAGATTGGGTGTTAGGTTAGTTGTTTTATCTGAAGGTAATGTTTGGGTTTAGAGTAGTTCCGAATCTTCCTTAGTTTCAAAAGTAAAGGAGAAACAAGACATGGATTTTAGTTTGGTCAAACTGATGGAATTGGTTAAAGACCAAAAGGTAAAGGTTTTCTTCCTAGGGGGAGATGGTGTGTTGAAATACTAGAGTATATTATGTTTCCCTTGTGTTGATAATTTGAGGCAGCGAATTATGGCAGAAGTGCATGGTGTACATTATTCTATTCGACCAGATGCAACCAAGATGTACCGCGACCTGTGGGAAATCTATTGGTGGAGTAGTGTGAAAAGAGATATAGTAGAGTTTGTAGCTAAGTTGCAACTTGTCAATAGGTTAAGGTAGAACACCAAAGACCTAGTGGTATGTTGCAAGAGTTTGGTATTCCCACTTGGAAGTGGGAAGACGTGAATATGGATTTTGTGACTGGTTTACCCCATTAACATCGTCATTATGATTCGATTTGGGTTATTGTAGACAGATTGACCAAGTCAACAAATTTCTTGGCAGTTCACATGTCTTATATAGCTGAGGATTATGCTAAGTTATATATCCAAGAGTTAGTCAGATTGGATGGAGTCCCCTTGTCTATAATCTCAGACAGGGGTACTCAATTTACTTCCCAGTTCTGGAGAGCTTTTCAGAAGGGTCTTGGTACCCAAGTCTACCTAAGCTCATCTTTTCACCATTAGATAGATGGTCAAGCAGAGAGGACCATCCAAACTCTAGAATATTTGTTGAGATCATGTGCTCTTGATTTTAAAGGTAGTTAGGATGAGAATTTGCCATTGATTGAGTTTTCTTATAATAATAGTTACCATGCTAGCATTTGATTGGCTCCGTTTGAGGCTCTTTATGAGAGGAGATGTAGATCACCCATAGGTTGATTTGAAGTAGGTGAGGCCACTTTGCTTGGGCCTGATGCAGTATATGAGGCCATAGAGAAAGTTAAGTTGATTAGAGAAAGGTTGAAAAGAGTCTATAGTCATAAAAAATCCTATGAAGATATGAGAATAAGGGAACTCAAATTTGAATTTGGTGATTTTGTTATTTGAAGATTTCACCCATGAAAGGGGTGAAGAGATATTGCAAGAAAGGGAAGCTTATTCCCTGGTATGTTGGCCCTTATAGAATTTTTAGTCGTGCTGGGAAAATAACTTATGAACTTGAGTTGCCCGCAGACTTGTCAGCCGTTAAGCCTGTGTTCCACGTCTCTATGGTTAAGAAGAGTATCAGTGACTCTACCATTAAAGTTCCTATAGAAAGATCGGATGTTCAGAACAACCTTTTATATGGAGAGATTCAAGTTGAGATTCTAGATCATCAGATCCGTAGACTAAGGAACAAAGAAGTTCCCTTAGTCAAAGTTCTTTGGAGAAATTAGTTGGTTGAGGGCGCTACTTGGGAAACGGAAGCAGACATGCGAGCCAAGTACCCTCACCTCTTCTTCGCAAACTCAGATCTAGCTAAGGTAGTACTCTTCCTTAATCCAGTTCTTTTCTAATCATACATTCACTATATAGTTGTCCTCATGTAAGTTTATGCACTCACAGAATTACTCAGAAGCTTAGAATGATTTAGATTCAGTTGCTCATTTCACTTCAGTTGTGCATGCTATCTTATATTCTCAAATTCTTCTGAAATTTCAGCTTAACTATCCACATTAGAGGATGAATGTTCCCAAGGGGGAGATATTTTAATACCCTGTGATTTTTCCTAGCCTAAACTCATCACAAAAATGACGAGGAGTGTCTTCTAGTATAAGTGATATTTATTTCATGATGAATTCTTTAGATTTGGACTTTCCATGGCGTAAGAAATTGAATTTTATTTCAAACGATATAAGATTTGTATAAATCCGATAACCATGTAAGAAGTTATGGCTATTTTAAGTCCCAGTCATAAAAGACCATCATTTAGACCCTTAGCGCCCCGTGGAGCAGTGTCAAATCCCAATTGTCATTTTCCAGAGGCCCTCCATGATATTAGAGCCTAGCGGAGAGGGCCAATTTCCCAGTCGTCAGTTTCCTAAGGTACAACGCGATAATAGTGCATTACGCCATGTGGAAAAATGTTTTTCCAAAGAGACATTGCGATGACACCGCATCATGGAGTCTGCCCAGTTCCCATTTGTCAATTTCCAGTGAGGCACCGTGATAGTGGCGCATCACGGTGGCCACCCATATTGGGAAAAAATATGTTTTCTAGTTTCGTTTAAGAATGTAAAGAGAGTATTTTTGTAAATAGCCTAACCCCTAATCCGTCAAAAAACATAAGATTAACCAAATATCAAAGCACTTTATGCCCTATTCATCATTCTCCTCAAAGCAAAACCCTAGTTCATCATACTTCCTCTCTAAGAAACTCAAAATTCCTCCATTAATCCTCCAAGACAATTTAAGATTTAGAATCCCCAATTCAAGAACTCCAAGAAGCCATCTCCAAACATCAATAGAGATCCAAGATTTAAGTTCTAGCATCTAGATCATCAAATTAAGTTATGTGGGGTTTGAACAAGGATAAATATTTCATCCTTGTGCCCAAAACTTTATATCCATTAGAAATTCATTGCAATTTATATGATTCCAGATATTTCAAGTTAGTGTTTATACGCATTATCATTATTTGCTAGATTATGAGATTTTCCATGATTTAGATGTTGAATTACATGACTTTATTCATATTTCTATGCCTTGTGAAGTAATTTCTAGATTTTAAGATGAATTATGAATGTTTACATTACCAAGTTTGAATTTTGAGATGTTTTAACATGAGATTGATACTTGGGTCATTGGACCTCATTTAAAGATTGTTGTTTTGAGATTGTTTGTGCTATAAGCACCCTATGACTAGATTATTTTTAATTTTAGATAAAGAATCTACTTTATTTCAGAAGATTTGAGATTTAAAGAAAAAGCAAAGCATAGTTGGTTTTCTGTAAACCTTTGTATAAGTTCTAAAGTGGATTTCTTAAGATTTTGAGCATGACATAAGGAGTAGTATTTAGGACCGAGATGGGTAAGTTACTACAGTTTTATGCCCCAAAACTATGTACCACCAGAGGTATAGATTATTCCCATTTCTACATGGATGACTCAGATTATGATCACACATATTATATTGTTCTATTTTAATGGCAAGGGTAGAACATCCCTAACCTTATGGGGGGCTTGTCGTAGGACACCATGGATTCTCACATGCTGTACATATCGGTTAGGAGAACTTCCCAAGAGATGTCCTATACTCTTAAACAATTTTGTTCGATTTAAAGCCTTTAGATACACAGAATAATTTGTCAGACTTCACTTCACCTATGTGATTTGAGAAATAGAATAGAACTATAGATTTTAGAACTAAGTGTGATGACTTACAAGGTTTAGATTACATGTTTTATTATTCATGCTTTACTTATATATTTTAAATTTCTCAAGATTTTTGAGTCATTTATATTTAGCATGCATGATTTTATAAACTGTGATGATATTATTTACTTAATGCATACATCCCCATATACTCAGTACATTATCAAAGTACTGATCCACATATATGTCTATGTGCTACATTATCTCATAATGTAGGTTTAGGTGCTCAGGCTCAGCAGTGTGATTGATCTCTGAGTATCCTATATATATCCCTGAAGTAGATGAGTCCTCATAGTTTGAGGGCTTAGTTATTCAGATTTCCAAGTTACTAATAGATATGTCTTTACGCATTTCAAACAGTCGAGTCAGTTGGGGCCTGTCCTAGTGACTCTCTAGATTCAGATAGTAGAGGCTTGTCGAAGTACTAGTTTCAGTTTTAGACATTTGATTCAGAATTTAGATTGTTCAGTATTATTTTACCAAGACCTCTAACATGTTTCGGATAAGATTTTCTACATTATTATGATTTCATATTCATATTTTTCTGTATGTTGAGATCCAGACATAGTACAAAGCAACCAGGGTTAGATTAGGACTACTTATAGTTCGAAGCACCATGTGGCATCCCGGGAACTAGATTTTGGAGCGTTACAAACTTCGTATTAGAGCCTAATGTTTAGAGAGTCCTAGGGTGTCAGATAAGCCGCGTTACATAGTGTCTTGATCATTCGTGTGAAGCATAACACATTTATAAGCAAGAGTCCATGAATCATTTTAGGAAACCATCCCTTCTTTCATAAGCCATCATGCTTACAGCTATCTCTATCTGCTATTAACTCATGCTCTTTTATGACAGATATGCCTCCTCATCGAGCTAACGCCTATAGAAATGATAACTAGCTACCTCAACCCGCAGATTCTTTGAATGAGAATGTATCACATACAGATTTTCGTACTACTTTTCAGGCGCAAGCACAAACTGTGACAACTAATATTCAAGGCAACCATCAGGTTACAGTCCTACCTCAGCTGGATGGGGATTTAGCCTCAGCCAAAATTTGAGATTTCGTAAGAATTAACCCGCCAGAATTATTTAGGTCGAAGGCAGGTAAGGACCCATTATTTTATCTTGATAAGGTAAAAAAGATCTCCCAAATTATGTATATTTCTGTGGAGAAGAGTGTATAATTGGCATCCTATAGGATGAAGGATGTTTCTTATGATTGGGTAGTGATGTTGAAGATGAGTAGAGCAGAGAATGCAGCTCCCATGTCTTGGCATATATTTTATGATGCACTCATAGACAAGTTCTTCCCACTTGAAATGAGAAAATCTAAGATATAAGAGTTCATAAACCCGAGACAGGGCTCTATGACAGTAAAGGAGTATTTTCGCAAGTTCAACCACTTGTGTAAGTATGCCCCTGATCAAATGGCTGACCCTAGGTTAAGCATGAGTAAGTTTGTGACCGATGTGTCTGGGATGGTAGTTAAGGAGTGTAGGACTGCGATGCTCAATAAGGACATATATCTCCCTAGATTGATGATGCATGCTCAACAAATTAAGGTAGAAAAGATGTAGGAAAGAGAGAGTGTAAATAAGAGGGATAGAATAGGTCAATATGATCATGGTCAAAACAAGTCTGGAGGAGGAAATCGTTTTCAGTTTCAGAATCATTCATCCATTCCTGCACCTTCTTCAGCTAGTGCTCCTGCACCCAAAAATAGGCAAGAATAGTGGGGTAAGTTTTCTATGTCCAGATCTCATAATAGTGTGAGTGGTAGGACCAACTATCCTTAATGTGCTAGGGGTGGCAAGAATCATCCTGGTGAGTATCTAGCGGGATGGAAGGGTTGTTATGGGTTTGGCCAGCCAGACCATAGAATCAAAGAGTGCCCGCATGCCAGACAGGGAAATAAGGATATTCGTTCTCAGACTCTGGCTGCTAGTACACCAGCTCCACTAGGTCACCCAGCTTTTCCTCAAGGCGCATCATATAGTACCGATGGCGATCGACGCCAAAATCAATTTTATGCTTTACCATCCCGCCAGGAGCAGAAAGATTCACCCAATGTTGTGACTGGCATGTATGGTGTCTTTTATTTTGATTTTTATGTATTGTTAGAACCTGGGTCGAGTTTCTTTTATTTGACCCCATTTGTTGCAGTAAATTTTGAAATAAATTTGGAAAATATCCCTGAGCCTTTCTTGGTTTGTATTCTGATAGGTGAGTCAGTTATTGCCAAATAGATTTATTAAAAAGTATCCTATCACTATCCTTCATAAAGTCATATTGGCAGACCTGATAGAGTTAGACATGGTTGATTTTGATCTTATTTTGGGTATGGATTGGCTTCATTCATATTAATCTTTTATAGATTGTCACGCCTGAGTATTGAAGGTTTAGTTTCCATATGAGCCAGTCTATGAGTGGTCAGGTAATTCAGTGTATCCCAAGAGTCATTTTATATCTTACCTTAAGGTCCGAAAGTTGATATCCAAAGGTTTTATTTACCATTTATTTCAAGTTAAAGACACTAAGTATGAGACTCCAACAATTCAATCTATCTGAGTGGTCAATGAGTTTCTTGATGTTTTCCCAGAAGATCTCCTAGGGGTACCTCCCGATATAGAGATAGAATTTGGTATTGACCTTCTCCCAGATACTCAGTGTATTTCTATTCCTCCTTAGAGTATGTCTCCCGCAGAGCTTAACAATTTGAAAGAACAACTCAAAGATATTTTAGATAAAGGTTTCGTAAGGCCTAGTATTTCTCCATGGGCCGCTCCAGTCCTATTCGTGCAAAAAAAGATGGTTCTTTTCGTATGCACATTGACTATCGTCAGATAAATAAGGTCGCATTCAAGAACAAATAGCCTCTTCCTAGAATTAATGACTTATTTGACCAACTCCAACGTGCAAGTTATTTCTCAAAGATATACCTTAGATTCAATTATCATCAGCTAAAAGTAAGGGAATGTGATATTCCAAAGATAGCTTTTTGAACTCGTTATAGTTATTTTGAGTTTCTAGTCATGTCTTCTGGGCTAACTAATTCCCCATCCGCTTTCATGGACCTTATGAAAAGAGTCTTCAAAAAGTATCTAGACATATTAATCATAGTATTCATAGATGATATCCTTGTGTACTCTTGCAGTGAGGATGACCATTTGGATCATCTTAAAGTTATCTTGCAAACTCTTAGAGATCATCAATTGTTTGCTAAATTCAGAAAGTGTGAATTTTGGCTAAGATCAGTAGTCTTTCTTGATCGTATTATCTCCGCCGATGGCATTAGAGTCGATCCCTCAGAGACAAAACCCACAAAGAATTGGAGACATTATGTATATGGTGTACATGTTGATGTTTTGACAGACCATAAAAGTTTGCAGTATGTGTTTACTCAGAGGGAGTTGAATCTCCGTTAGAGAAGGTGGTTGGACTTGTTGAAGTATTACAGTATGAGCATGTTGTATCATTTGGGAAAGACCAATGTAGTGGCAAATTCCCTTAGTAGATTTTCTATGGGCAGTGTTGCTTATATGGAGGTTGATAAGAAAGAGTTAGCTTCAGAAGTTCAATGTTTTTCTAGATTGGGTGTTGGTTAGTTGGTTCAGCTGAAGGTAATGTTTGGGTTCAGAGTAGGTCCGAATAATCCTTAGTTTCAGAAGTAAAGGAGAATCAAGACATGGATTTTAGTTTGGTCAAACTGCAGGAATCGGTTAAAGACAAAAAAGAAGAGGTTTTCTCTCAAGGGGGAAGGGTGTGTTAAGATACCAGAGTAGATTGTGTGTGCCATATGTTGATGATTTAAGGCAGTGAATTATAGAGAAAGCGCATGGTGTGTGTTATTCTATTCATCTTAGTGCTACCAAGATGTACCATGATTTGTGGGAAATCTAGTGGTGGAGTGGTATGAAAAGAGATATAGAAGATTTTGTAGCCAAGTATACAACTTGTCAATAGGTTAAGGTAGAACACCAAAAACCTAGTGGTACATTGTAAGAGGTTAGTATTCCCACTTAGAAGTGGGAAGAGGTGAATATGGATTTTGTGACTAGTTTACCCCATTCGCATCGTCGTTATGATTTTAATTGGGTTATCATAGATAAATTATCTAAGTCAGCGCATTTCTTGCCAGTTCATATGTCTTATAAAGTTGAGGATCATGATAAGTTGCATATCCAAGAGTTAGTCAAATTACATGAAGTCCCCTTGTCTATCATCTTAGATAGGGGTACTCAGTTTAGTTCCCAGTTCTGGAGAGCTTTTCAGAAGGGTCTTGGTACCCAAGACCACCTTAGCTTAGGTTTTTACCCTCAGACAAGTGGTCAGGTAGAGTGGACAATCCAAACTTTAGAAGATATGTTGAGAGCACGTGTTCTCGATTTCAAGGGTATTTGTGATGAGCATTTGCTATTGATTGAGTTTGCTTATAATAACAGTTATCATGCTAGCATTCAAATAGCTCTGTTTGAGGCTCTTTATGGGAGGAGATATAGATCACCCGTAGGTTAGTTTGAAGGGGGTGAGGCCACTTTGCTTAGGCCTGATGCAGTGTATGAGGCCATGTATAAATTTAAGTTGATTAGAGAAAGATTCAAAACATCCCAGAGTCATCAGAAATCCTATAAAAATGTGAGAAGAAGGTACCTCGAATTTAAAGTTGGAGATTCTCTGTATTTGAAGATTTCACCCCTGAAAGGCGTGAAGAGATTTTGCAAGAAAGGGAAGTTAAGTGCCCGGTATGTTGGCCCTTATGTTGGCCCGGTATGTTGCACGCAGACTTCTCATCCATTCATCCTATGTTCCATGTCTCTATGCTTAAGAAGAGTATCAGTGACTCTACCATTATAGTTTCTAAAGAAAGATTAGATGTTAAGAACAACCTTTTATATAGAGAGATTCCAGTTGAGATTCTAGATCATTAGATCCGTAGACTAAGGAACAAAAAAGTTTCTTTCGTCAAAGTTCTTTGACGGAATCAGTCAGTTGAGGGCACTACTTGGGAAACAGAAGCAATCATGCAAGCCAAGTACCCTCACCTCTTTTCCGCAAACTTATATCTAGCCGAATGTACTACTCTTCCTTAATCCTGTTCTTTTCTAATAATACATTCAGGTATATAGTTGTCCTCATGTAAGTTCATGCACTCACAGAATTTCTCAGAACCTTTGAATGATATAGATTCAGTTGCTCAGTTCACTTCAGTTGTGCATGTTATCTTTTATTCTCAGATTCCTCAGAAATTTCAGCTTAACTATCCACATTCGAGGACAAATGTTCCCAAGGGGGAGATATTATAATACCTCGCTATATTTCCTAGCCTAAACTCATCCCAAAAATGATAAGGAGTAGCTTCTATAATGAGTGATTTTTCTTTAGTGCAGAATTATTTAGATTTGGACTTCCCATGGTGTAGGAAATTGAATTAGCTTTCCAACGATATAAGATTCACATAAATCTGATAACAAGGTAAGAAGTTATGGCTATTTTAAGTCCTAATTGTAAAACACCGTCATTTAGAACCTTAGCGCGCCACAGAGCAGTGTAAAATCCGAATTATTATTTTCCATAAGCCCTCTACGATATTTGCGCATTGCAGAGAGGGCTAATTTCCTAGTCGTCAATTTCCAGAGGTCCATCCCGATAATGGTACATGGCGCCTTGTGCTAAAATGGAATTCCAAAGAGGCACCATGATGACTCCACATCGCGGAGTCTGCCCAGTACCCATTTGTCAATTTCCAGTGAGTCACCGCGATAGTGGTGTGTCACGGTGGCCACCCATATCGGGAAAAAGTATGTTTTCTAGTTTCATTTAAGAATTTAAAGAGGGTATTTCGCTAAATCCCCCAACCCCCAATCCGTCCAAAAACAAAGGATTAACTAAATATCAAAAGCACTTTATGCCCTATTCATCATTCTCCTCAAAGCAAAACTCTAGTTCATCATACTTCCTCTCCAAGAAACTAAGAATTCCTCCATTAATCCTCCAAGACAATTCAAGATTTAGAATCCCCAATCCAAGAACTCCAAGAAGCCATCTCCAAACAACAACAGAGATTAAAGATTCAAGTTCTAGCATCTAGATCATCAAATTAAGGTATGTGGGGTTTGAACAAGGATAAATCTTTCATCCTTGTGCCCAAAACTTTATTTTCATTACAAATTTAATGCAATTTATATGATTTTCCATTTATTTCAAGTTAAGGTTTATACCCATTATCATTATTTGCATGATAATGAGAATTCATGTGATTTAGAAGTTGAATTACATGACTTTATTCATATTTCTATGCCTTGTGCAGTAATGTCCAGATTTTAAAATGAATTATGATTGTTTACATTACCAAGTATGAATTTTGAGATATTTTAACATGAGATTGATGCATGGGTCATTGGACCTTATTTAAAGATTGTTGTTTTAAGATTGTTTGTGCTATAAGCACCACATGACTACATTATTGTTAGATTTTAGATAAAATATCAAATTAATTTCAGAAGATTTGAGATTTAAAGAAAAAGAAAAACATAGTTGGTTTTCTGTAAACCTTTGTATAAGTTTTAAAGTTGACTTCTTATGATTTTAAGCATGAGACTGGGAGTAGTATTTAGCACTGATATGGGTAAGTTACTACGGTTTCATACCCCAGAACTACGTGCCACCGTAGGTACAGATTATCAGAATATTCCCACTTCTACGTGGATAACTCAGATTGTGATCACACAAATTAGATTATTCTATTCTGATGGATAGGGTAGAAAATCCCTAACCTTACGGGTGCTAGTCATGGGACACCATGGATTCTCACATGGTGTACATTTCAGTTAGAAGAACCTCCCAAAAGATGTCCTCTACTCTTAAATAATTTTATTTGATTTGAAGCCTTTAGATACACAGAATAAGTTTTCCAACTTCACTTAGTGTATGTGATTTGAGAAAGAGAACAAAACTATAGATTTCGGAACTAAGTTTGATGAGTCTTAAGATTTAGATTACATATTTTATTATTCATACTTTACTTACAGCTTTCAGATTACTCAAGATTATGTGAGTCATTTACATTTAGCATGCAGGATTTTATAAATTGTGATGATATTATTTACTTAATGCATACACCCCCATATACTCAGTACATTATCAAAGTACTGATATGTGAGCTAATGCTAACACATTTGAGGTTTTAAACTAGAAATAATTGTAAACTTTTAAGAAACTTTTGTCGTGTTTGATTGTTTTCTCTTTGATAATTCAGGAAAGTCAAGATGCAAGAAAACCAAAGACAATAAGAGCAAAAGAGTGAATTTGGAACAAGTGGTTATGAAAGTGTATTTGACGACTTGTCTGATAAGTCATCAAATTTGTGATAAATAATTAGAGTCATCGTCAGCTGTAGACAGTGTGAGAAAATTTGAGTTGAAGTGTAATGGCATCCCCTGATAAGCCGTCATGTTTCTGATAAGCCGTCAAGAATACCGCCGTCAGCCTAAGGCAGTACATGAGATTTTAAGTAAAGAAATGATGACATTATCTGATATGTCGTCAAAGTCCTGATAAGACATTAGGATTTGTCGTCAGCCTAAAGGAGAATTCATCAAACTTGGAGGAGGAGTTGACGAGAATGTCTGATAAGTCATTTGACTCCTGATAAGGCATCATACTTTGTCGTCAGCTGTGCAAGAAAAAGTTGTATTCTGTGATTTGATTCCTAATATAGCTCTTGGTATTTAAGGCAAAGTTGAGGGTTTTCTAGGGCATCTTAAAATAGAGAACATTCATCTTGAACTACATGAACTTACACTATTTTCTCACTAGTTTTCTTTGTAACTTTCCAATTAACTTTTGTGAGATTGTTATCTTAATTTTCTTGGGATTTCTACTGTGATCTAATTTGAGAAACACTTGTTGATTTTAATTATTATGTAAGTTATCATTTATCAAATTATGAATACAAATTTTTTTGTTGCTTTTAACATTATGAGTAGCTAATTCCTGTAACCCGAGTTGTGGGATCTATGGGTTTGGTTTTGTAAACTAACTAGGTGTTCAAGATTCTAAAGGTAGTAGGAACTCTTTGGTAATTCCTTTATTCTACATATTGTCTATTGGTTGAAAATGATATGTCATGCCTAGTAGTGATTTGCGTGAAATAAGAAATCAATCCTAGTTGGAAGTGAATTATCAACAGGGACTTGGAAGTATCAAACTTTCATTTAATAATTAATGCTGTAACAATGTTAATTAACTTGAGACAACATCCTTTTATGAAATATAAATTCCCTTAGTTCGAAAGAATTAGGTAATAAAATGTCTAAATAGGTTGAGAAATATTTAGACATTACTTCGACAAGGATAATCTATTATTCCTAGCGACAATAAGAATCTTGAACTACTACTAGTATTTGTCAAATACCTACACTCATAGTGAAAACAACTCTTATTTTACATGTAATATTGACTAAGAACACTGACACTGAATTGAGAAATAATTACTTGTTACCCTTTCAAAAACCCCATTCATAGAAAACTACTACCTATCAGTTGATTAACTCAATAATAACTCAAATTAACACCATATTCCCTGTGGGATTTAACCCTAACCTAGTTGTGTTATATATTTAACAACGACTACTTACTCTCTCATAAGAGAGGTGCAGTTTAAGCGTTATCAAAAAATAGCACCGTTGTCGGGGAATATGGATGTCGATTGAGTTTATTTGTGCTAATTGACTGTTAGTCAAGTTTCCTAATTTTACATCTATTTGTGGTTTTTGTTTGTTGCTGGAGCATAGTGATGTATGCCAAAAACTAAAAGATCAAGAGAAATGTTATTACCATTCCATCCAGAACCCTAACTGATCGGTAGAATGGCAGACCCATAAGAAGCTAATAGGCTAGCTGCCTTAGCTACAGCTCAGGTTAATCTACAGAATGATGGTCAACAAGACCATCATCCAAATTCATATGATGATGACTTGAGATATAAGGAATTGTTGAATCCTGTTAACTGAAGGCATGCAGAGGAGGTAATTGCACCAATGAACAAAAATATAAATAGAAACTATCCATTCAGGGCGAGACCTGATTTCTAAGCCATGCTATTTGATCCTAATGACGATTATGATGGAATGGATGGAGATGGTGCTACTGGAGCTATTATTCCCTCACCTCTAGCTCCAGGAGCGAAGTTCAACATTACTAGTACAATGATTTAACTCCTTTACCTAAAGGGGTTGTTCGGTAGACTCCCAGGAGATGATCCCAATTTGTAGTTAGTGAACTTTGTCACCATTTGCAATTCTTTTGATAACCCAAGAGTGGGATAGAATGACATCTGCCTGCATTTATTTCCATTGTCTTTTTCTAGGGAGGCAACATTGTGGCTTAATGAGCTAACACCTGATTCTATAACAAACTAGAGGCAGTTGAAAGAGGCTTTCCGAGAAAGGTTCTTTCCACCTTCCAGGAGGGTACAATCGAGGGATGAGATCAGTAACTTTAGACATCTCCCAACCAAAGCTCTTTATGAGACATGGGAGATGTTAAAAAAGAACCTGATGTAGTGCCCAAACCATAACATGACAGATATTCACCTGATGGAGACTCTTTATCAAGATTTGAACTCTATTACAAACCCAGTTGTTGATAATTCTTCAAGGGGATCATTTATGGATCTTACTCTTCAAGAGGCCTATGAGATGCTTGATCGGATGACAAAAAAAAGTAGATCTTGGCATACCAGGGATTCTATCATAGCATGCCCTACTATGTCTGTTGGTATAACTACAGAACAACGAAATAAAGAGGAAGAATACAATCAAGACATGGCATATTTGAAGACAGATGGATTTATTGACCAAGAACTTATTATCCACAAAGACAGAAAAAGTGAAAGTTGCATCATAAGGTAAAGATGATTTTGATTTAGAAGAAAAAGCCAACTATTTGAATAACCAGAGGGGTTTCCGAGGCAATATCTAAGAAAATCAAGGTCGGACTTATTATAACAAGGCTAGATATCATGATTGGGATCAAGCAAACTGGAAGAGCAAGAATGATAGAAGTGGGTTGTGTATACCTCCCAGAAGCAGAGATAATGCAGAAACTAGCTCTGGCAAGTTGTCCATAGAGGACATGATAGAGAAATTATTAAAGAAAGTTGAGGCTACCAACTCTGGGGTGACTACCATGAAGACCAATTTGTCTTCTATGAGTTAGTTGGTAAACTCTCATCCACTTTGATCAAACTATTAGAACAGGAAATGATCCAACTTTTTACAGCATTGAATCAGAGTAAAAGTGGAAAGCTACTAAGCGATACAATTTAAAACCCTTGAAATGATGGTTCATGCATGGCTATTACCACACAAATTAGTGAGATATTACCTGGCCCTTCTTTAGGCAAAGCTGTTAAAAATAAGGTGATCAAAGAAGATGATAAACATGAAAAAAGTTGTCCAGTGGAGTCTGGGAAGTTGGATAGTCATGTTGATGCTTTAGAAAAAGGAAAAGATAAGGAGAAGGAGGTTGTGGTTACCACTATCCCAAAATCACTGCCACCCTTTCCTTAGAGATTGAAAAAGAAAGCTGATGATACAAAGTTTAGTAAATTCATGGCAATGTTGAAGAAGCTAACAGTGAAAGTGACTTTGGTCGAGGCACTTGAACAAATGCCAGGTTATGCTAAATTTATGAAGGATCTTATGATGAAAAAAAGAGCTGTGAGCTATGAACCAGTGGATAACATCCATCATTGTAGTGTTATTTCTACCAGGGCCTTGGTGCAAAAGAAAGCAAACCCAGGAGAATTCACTATTCCTTGTACTATTGGGTCTCTAGAATTTTCTTAGGCCTTATGTGATTTGGGAGAAAACATCAATCTGATGCCGCTAGCTGTATATAAAAAGCTAGGATTAGGTGATCCCACACCCACCAATATGTGACTTGTGATGGCGGATAGGTTGGTAAAATTAGCTATTGTTATTTTGTACAATGTGCTGGTGAAAGTGCCGAGCTTCATATTTCTTGTAGATTTCATCATTCTAGATTGTGAGGTGGACTTTGAGGTGCCCATAATCTTGGGTTGACCTTTCCTCGTAATCAAAAGTGTGCTGATTGATTTGAGAGCTAATGAGCTCTTATTCAAGTTGAATGATAATGTGGTGCAATTTGATGTGTGCAAATCAATGAAGCAGCATAATAAAATAATTGTGTTCTCAATTGTTAACGTATATAATGAGGATGAGTAGGAGATGTCAATAGAAGAGAAACTTGTTGTCGAACCTTTAGCTGCAGTACTGATGAGTTTTCATCATGAAGGCATTGTCGATTATGAAGAGACTGTTTATGCATTGTCAGGAATGGGTTCATACTCTTATGAACCTATGAATCTAGTTTTAGTCTTGCTGATCGACCAACACCACCAGCTAAGCCATTCATCAAAGAGCCATCGATGTTAAAATTGGAAGAACTACCAAGGCATTTAAGGTATGTGTTTCTGGGCAACGGAAACATATTACCCATTATTATTGCAGCTGATTTGGGCAAGAAACAGGTGGAAGCACTTTTTGCGGTACTTCAAAGGTATAAAAGAGCAGTAGGCTAGACTATTGCAGATATTATTGGCATTACCCCAGCATCTGTACTCATAAGATATAGCTTGAGGAGGAATGCACTCCAACCATCGAACATCAATGTCTTATTAACCCACTGATGCAATAGGTTGTTATGAAGGAAATTATTAAATGGATAGATGCAGGAGTAGTTTATCCTATTTCTGACAGTAAATGGGTGAGCCCAGTTTAAAATGTGCCCAAGAAAAATGGCATAACTGTTGTTGTAAATAAAACAAATAAGTTGATTCCACTCAAGACTGTGACCGGGTGGAGAGTGTGCATGGACTACCGCAAACTAAACTTATAGACTTTGAAATACCACTTCCCGATGCCCTTTATGGATTAAATGCTTGATCGATTGGCAGGAAGCGGGTGGTATTGCTTCTTGGATGGTTATTCTGGGTATAATCAGATCTGTATTACTCCTGAATATCATAAGAAAATAACATTTATATGCATGTATGGCACTTTAGCATTCAAGAAGATGCCATTTGGGTTATGTAATGCACCTGCCACCTTCCAACGGTGTATGATGTCTATTTTCTCAGATATGGTTGAAGACACCTTGGAAGTGTTTATGGATGATTCTTTGGTGTTAGGATATTCATTTGAGTTGTGTTTGGTAAACCTGAGTATGGCCTTGCAACAATGTGTGGAATTTAATTTGGTGCTTAATTGGGAAAAATGCCACTTTATGGTGAAAGAGGGCATTGTTCTCGGGAAAGAAAATTCAGCAAAAGGATAGAGATAGCTCGAGCCAAGGTAGAGGTTATTGAGAAGCTACCAACTCCCATTTCAGTGAAGGGAGTACATAGTTTTCTTAGACATGCTGGCTTTTACAGGACGTTTATAAGGGATTTCTCAAAGGTTGCAAATCCACTTTGCAAGTTTTTAGAGAAAGAAGTTAAGTTCTTCTTTGATGATGATTGCTTCAAGGCATTTGAATTCCTTGAAAAGAAGATGGTAGAGGCCCCTATCATTATTGCACGGACTGGTAAAAATCATTTGAGATCATGTGTGATGTAAGTGGTGTTGCCCTTATAGCTGTGTTAGGACAAAAGAAGGACAAATTGTTTTATCCAATTTATTATTCCAGTAAAGCACTGAATAGAGCTCAAAAGAACTACACTATCGCCAAACAGGAACTCCTTGCTGTAGTTTATGATTTTGAGAAATACAAGGATTATCTTCTAGGGACCAAGTTAGTGGTCCACACTTACCATGCATCCTTGAGATATTTTATGGCTAAGAAGGATTCAAAACCAAGGATAATAAGAAGGGTGTTGCTACTCCAAGAATTTGACTTTGAAGTTAAAGATAGGAAGGGTTGCGAAAACTAAGTTGCAGATCATCTGTCTAGTATAGAATGTGAGCAAGCAATTAGTGATGAAATGGAGATAGATGATGTATCTCTTGATGAAGATATCTTTTCTGCCGCCATGGAGAAAATGCCTTGGTACGCTGATTTTGCAAACTATGCTGTGAGTGAAGTACCTCTGATGTGACACGCTACTTCTGGGATGAGCCATATTTTTTTTGGCAATGTGCTAACAATATTATAAGGATATGTGTGCCAGAAATGGATGTATTATGTATATTGGAAGCATGTCATGCTTTACCATTTGGAGGTCACCATGCAGGTGATCAAATGGCTAGAAAGGTATTGCATAGTGGCTACTATTGCCAATATTATTCAAGGATTCTCACGAGTTTGTACGAAAGTGTGACCAATGCCAGAGCCAGGGGTCAATATCCAAGAGTCATGAGATGCCTTTGATGAAGATGCTTGAAGTAGAATTTTTTGACATTTGATGCATGAACTTCATAGGCCCTTTTGTAAGCTCGTACAGGATGAAGTACATTTTAGTTGTTGTTGATTATGTATCAAAATGGGTTGAATCCATCAGTTTGTTGGATAATGAAGTAAATAGAGTGGTTGTATTTCTCAAAAAGAACATTTTGTCTTGCTTTGGAGTACCATATACTATTATAAGCGATAGAGGATCTCATTTTTTAACAAAGTATTTTTAGTGGCTTTGGTGAAATACAGAGTGAAAATTCATAGAGTAGTGACCCCATATAACCCACAAACCAGTGGGCAAGTAGAGGTCTCGAATTGGGAGATTAAGGCCATCTTAGCTAAAATAGTGAACGCTAGTAGGCAAGATTGCTCTCGAAAGATAGATGACGCTTTAAGAGAGAATCAGACTGTTTTCAAGACACCGATTGGCATGTCACCGTAATAGCTAGTCTATGGGAAAGCATGCTATTTACCGATTTAGTTGGAGCACAATGAGGCAGCGGAGCTAAGACTAGAAAAATTGAATGAGATGGATGAATTTCCTCTCGAGGCTTATAAAAGTGCAGAATTATACAAGGAGAAGATGAAGAAGTATCATGATCAAAAGATTGAAAAATTAAACTTTCAAAAAGATGATTTGGTACTTCTCTTCAACTTTAGACTGAAGTTATTCCCAGGTAAGTTGAAATCAAAGTGGTCCAACCTATTTAAAGTGAGTCAAGTCTACTCATCTGGAGTAGTTGAACTCGAGAATGGGGATTGGAGAATCTTTAAGGTAAATAGTCAGTGAGTGAAGCTATACATCGATCCAATGGACTTGATAAAGTGTATAGCCACCTTATATCTCGATGAAGTCTGAGTAATTAAGATAACTTAGTCGTGTCGCGACATTAAATCAGGTGCTATTGGGAGGGAACCAAAAGTTTTTATGTTTGATCAAGGTGTCTTGATGACCAAGTCTGATAATCTATCACACTTGTAATAAGCTGTCACACTAGGTTGTCAAAGAAGCCAAGCTTAAGGCACATTTTATTTAGGGTTGACGACAACACTTGATGGGCTATTGTACTTATGATAAGCTATCACACCAGGTCATCAACTGAGAAAATTTTAAGATATGTTTTGGATAGAGTAGAAGACAAAATATGACAAGCTATTACAACTCTAATAATCCATCCATCTTGATTGTCGGATATGCTTAAATAAGGAAACACTCTACCTTGAGCTACTCCAGATATACCCTAACGCTTAGTTCAATTTCTCTTTGAATGTAGATTGAGGAAAACGCTTGATTTTAAGTTAAGGGTGTAGGGTGATTTATTGTAAAATATTGTAGTTGACTAGGATAAATACAAGTAACTTAGGTAGTTAATATATTTTTGTTGATTTTTGAACACCTCTCCAATGGTCTATTTTATAACTGTATGATATGCATTTATGTGTGACCATTGTGCATCTTGTTATGGCATTAGCAGTAGTGACATGATAACCATTTCTAAATAATTGCATGAACTGGATGGGTAGTAGCTTGTAATATACCTATGTGCCATGTGCGTGTGAAATATTACTTAGTTCCCTTTGTATGTTAAATTTAGAACTTGACCGATTACTCTTGCCTTGGTTGTAGGATAGGGGTTAGGAAAGGATTATAGGCCATTTTGAGATTAGTCCACTTCTAGCCTAAATTACCTTCCCTGTATGAATAATATCCCTTGATCCCATTTTGAGCCTAAATGCCTATTCTTTTATGATACCTATCACCTTCCTATTTGTATCACAATGAACCTGTTTTGGCCCTAGTCCTCCTTGGACATTGTGCACTTTGACTTGGGCAAATAGACTAAGTTGAGGGTGGCTACCATAGAGGTTCGTGATGTAAAAAGTGTATAAATAAAGGTATAATTAAAGAAAAGAATAAAAAACTGGGTATGGTGGAAAAAGAATAAGAAAAGAAAAGTTGTAAAAAAAAGAAAAAAAAGAAATGATTATCAAAAATACTACACCCATCCGGAGTATGTGTGATCAAGAAAGGAGAGAATTAGGTAAAGGTAAATAAGTGAGACCCCAAAATTTATTGTAGTGCCAAGGATGCTTAGTCACCTTAATTATCATCAAGTATCATAACATCCCTTAGCCTACGTTACAAACCAAAGAAAAAGACCCATAGTGATCCTAGCTTACCTTTCTGAGAAATGTTGGTAATGAAAATAAGGGCAAGCTTATGGTATTTGTCATACGTTGAATAGAACTTCTTTTTGTGAGTGAGAGCCTATTGATTGTCCCCCCAATTATATATGTTATTTATTATATGAGTGAGGAGGGACTTTTTTGTTGTAAGTGCACACTGGTTATGTTGCTAGTTACTAACTTGTTTAGGTAGTGTAATATTGGTACATGCATAGTTGTTGTTGCTAAGTTGATGCCATAGATTGATTCCTTTGAGTAGCATTTTTGGTTTTCAGTAATACACATAGTTGAGTTTGAGATGATTGACCTTGGAGATGGTAAATATGTTTTGAGCTAAAATGGATGATTGACTGCCGAATGTGCTTTGTATCCTCTTAGTTATGTTTAAGTTGCTTGAGGACAAGCAATTGTTTTAAGTTCAGGGTTTTGATGTGTGAGCTAATGCTAACCCATTAAGGCTTTTAACTAGAAATAATTGTAAAGTCTTTTAGAAACTCTTGTCATTTTTGATTGTTTTCTCTTTGATAATGAAGGAAAGTCAAGATGTAAGAAAACCAATGATAATAAGAGCAAAAGAGGTGAATTTGGAAAAACTGGCCATGAAAGTATAGTTGATGACTTGTCTCAAATCACATATACAGTGTGAGAAAGTTGGGGGAGAAGTGTGACAACATCCCCTGATAAGCCATCAGTTGTCCGATAAGCCATCAAGAATGCCGTCAGCCTAAGGCAGTAAATGAGATTTGAAGTGAAGAAGCAACAACATTGTCTGATATGTTATCAAAGTACTGATAAGATGCCATGAGTTGCCATGAGGCTAAGGAAAAAATCATCAAACTTGGAGGAGGAGCTAACGATAATGTCTGATGTGTCGTTAGACTCCTGATAAGGCGTCACACTTTGTCGTCAGTTGTGCGAGAAAAATTTGTATTCTATGATTTGATTCCTAATTTAGATCTTGGTATTTAAGGCAAAGTTGAGGGTTTTCTAGGACATCTTGAACTGGAGAACATTCATCTTGAACTGCACGAACTTACACTATTTTCTCTCTAGTTTTCTTAGTAACTTTACAATTAAATTTTGAGAGATTGCTATCATAATTTTCATGGGATTTCTACTATGATATAATCTAAAAAAACACTTGTTGATATTTATTAGTCTATAAGTTATCATTTATCGAATTATGATTACAAATTGTGTTGTTACTTTTTACAATATGAGTAGCTAATTTCTGTAACCTGAGTTGTGGGATCTATGGTTTTGGTTTTGTAAAGAAACTAGGTGTTCAAAATTCTAAAGGTAGTAGGAACTCCTTGGTAATTTCTCTATTTTACATATTGTCTATTGGTTTAAAATGATAGGTCATGCCTACTAGTGATTTGCTTGAAATAAGAAATCAACCCTAGTAGGAAGTGAATTATCAATAGGGACTTGGAAGCATTAAACTTTCATTTAATAATTAACGCTGTAACAATGTTAATTAACTTGAGACAACATCCTGTTATGAAATATAAATTCCCTAAGTATAAAAGAATTAGGTAATAAATGTCTAAATAGGTTGAGAAATATTAAGACATTACTTCGACAAGGATAATCTGTTGTTCATACCTACCACAAGAATCTTGAACTGCTACTAGTGTCTGCCAAATACCAGCACTCATATTGAACACAACTCTAGTTTTTCATATAATATTGATTAAGAACAGTGACACTTAATTGAGAAATAATTACTTGATACCCTTTCAAAAATACCCATTCACAGGAAACTTTTAAATATCAGTTGATTGACTCATAGACAACTCAAATTAACACCATATTCCTTATGGGATTCGACCCCAACCTAGTTGGGTTATATATTTGACAACGTTATCAATGAGAGGTTGTATGGTTTGGGTTTTCCTTATCTCAATATGATACTTAGTAACTTAAATTAAATTTGAGTACGAGTGGCTCACCATGATCCGTAAGATAGGATATGAGTCATACCATTGACTCATATAGTAGATATTGTTAAAACTTTCTTTGGTTTCATTCTGCCACGAATAGGGTTTAGGCATACTAATAGTATGGTTGGGTACGACATAGCTAGGGTAAGTTGTATGGTGGACATTGTTGGGTCCAATGGGAAGGCCTAGGGTACGAGTGATGGGTACCACTCGTATTTGGAGATATGACTAGTATGGGGGAGTCATACCATCTGACAGAAATTTTAAGTAGTTTAAGTTGGTGGTAATCCGGACATTTCCCTACTTAACCTCTTAAGGTCCCATGACATATGTCACTTCTAATCTTAACACTTTGAAACACTCTCTAATTCTCTCTAAGGATCTTGGGTAAATGAAGGCTAGGGTTTCCATCTAGAGGATTAATTTGGGGCTTGAACATGTGATTTTTCTCCATCATCTTTGAAACCTGAGGCATGTACTCCTCCCTCATTGTTAGTTCTAACTAAAGGCATATTTTATAAAATGTTATCATGACATAATTATATGTATGGTTTGGGTTTTCAAATATATGTTGGGGTTTTGGTATTAAATTCCTGGTTATGGTTTTCCCATGTTTTAATTCTATTTTTGCATGCTTTAATAGTGGTTTTGATAATTGGTTGCATGGGAATGGTTAAATAGTAATTGAATTTTGTTTTAGAAATACTATGCCCCCAACATGTTTAATAAAATGCTTAAGATAATGCTTTTACTATATTGTTGGACTTTTAATGGAACAATTGCATGGTATGATTTGGTAATAGAACCCTAAATGGGATAAATGGTTTAAATGGCTTGGAATTGTTAAATGGTAAGAGTTGGTGGTCATGGTTAAGGTAAATTAAACTTCCTTGTGGGGTACAAGGAAATCCCCCAAGTAAATATGCTAATGAACAACTTGTGGGGTACATGGGATTCCCCTAAGTGAACTTGATAATGTAATCTATGGGTACAAGGGAATCCTTTTACATAAAAAGTTTGGCTAAGGATATTGCTTGCAAGCTATAGTCAGTATGACAATACCACTACTTATAGCCTTGGTTAATAATAATGGAATAAAGGTTTGCTTGGATGTTAATTGTTTAGTTTGGGCAATAATGGCAGGGTGTGATAGCTAACTATGAAGATATGAGTCCAATGGATGGGCTTTGGAAACTCATATTTTCCTACTTGAGGGTTGGTCATAGAGATCATATATGATACTATGAGGTACATGGGAATCCTTTAAGTACAATGTACATATGTATCAAGGAGAGCGAAGGGTACTTGGGAATCTCCTACTCTTATGGTATCTTTAGTTCGTGTGGCTATATGCATCGGGGCCCATTCAGAGGGTTACACTAGATGTATATAGCCTATGAGTGGTTTTAAGTCGGTTATGCTATGCATACAAGGTTAATGGTTTTAAAGGCATGCTAAACCTAACTCTCTATCCCGGCATCATTGTATATATATATGTTTGGTTGGGTGTATATGGGTTGTTTACTTGGTTTGACTGAATGACATTATTTTATCCTTATCCTGAGTTCATGCTAGAGTTCACCCGCTAACCCATCTTTGGGAGGCTGTATCCCCATGCGATGCAGGCACCAGTCATTCTACTCTTCCTACTTAGTGATCGGATTCGAGATTATCTATTAGATTAAAGTGGTGAGCTTCCATATTCAAAAAGGCTGCATTTCATATCATGATGTATTTACATACTTAGTTTAGTTTATCGATATTGGTTTTGGATATAGTTGGGGACATGTGCCAATCGGATATTATTTTTCGTTTGGTTAGATGATTATGTGACTACTATGGGCTAGAATAGGTGGGATCGGTATTGATGTCAGCCATAGTATTGGCATTAGTATCGGGGCTGATACCGTTGGATGGGAGTTTTGATTATTCCATTCTCTTATATTATGTTTTGGATTCGTAATTGGTTATTGTTTCGGTTTTCACATGGTTATAGGTTGGGTTTCAGATAGGTGGACTCATTTTGGTTGGTCACAGTTATAGACCTATCCCAGAGTCTAGGTTTTTTCAAATACTCTATCTTGTTATATGTTTGGAATTCAGTCGACTCAGTGTATGCATTTAGTTAGTTGGGTTGGGCATCGGGGGATGGTATCTGGTCCTAGTTGGATTTGGGATGCCCATTGTGACATGGCCTCGAGTCAGGTCATGTCAAAAAGTATCTAGGCAAAGTCTAAGTTCCTAAGCCTAAAAGGGTAAAAGTAGACCTATGACTGTGGACTGTCTATTCATAGGATATGCTAAAAGTAGTAAAGCGTGTCAAATTTTTGTTCAAAAATTTTGAACATCTAGATATTCATGAAAATAGGGTAATCAAATAAGATAATACTGAGTTCTTAGAACATATTTATCCATATAAAATTTGGCATTAGTTGTCTAGTGGAGGGTCTAAACAAACTCGAGATAAATCAAAGGAGAATGTACTTAACGAGGAAAATCTAAGGCGTAGTACACGTCATCAAACGTCGACTTTTTGTAGATCAGCTTTTGTAAAATTCCTTCCTAAAAATGAGCCTTAAATGTTTGAAGAAGTAATGTTGCCCTCAATCTCATCCTTTTGGAAAAAGACAGTCAATAGTAAGATTGATTCATTGAGCAACCACACTTGGGAGTTGGTTGATCTTTCTCCAGAAAATAAACTTTTAGGTTCTAAATGGATCTTCAAAATAAAAATATAAGTTGATGGTACTATTGACCAATTCAAGGCAAGGCTTGTTTTTAAAGGCTTTAAACAAAAAAAGGCCTTGAATATTTCGACACATACTTGCCAGTAACAAGGATAATGTTCATTCAAATATTGGTTACATAAGAGGCGGTATATGTTCTTGAAATTTATTAAATAGATGTGAAAATAATATTCTTAGATGGGGAATTGGAGGAATGAATTACATGGAACAACCTGAGGGTTTTGAGGATCCTAGTAAACAAAAGAACGTTTGCAAACTTGTTAAGCCATTTCATGGACTAAAACAAGCACCCAAACAGTGGAATGCAAAGTTTGACCAAACTATGTCGGCAAATGTCTTCAAGATAAATGAATGTGATAAATGTTTTCACATTATAGATACTTCAAATAACAAAGTCATTACTTGTTTTTATATGGATGATATGTTGATCATTAGTAGAGAATTTCTGACATAAATGTTACGAAACGAAAGCTTGAGAGAAAGTTTGATATGAAAGACCTTGGAGCTGCGGATATGATCTTAGGAATAAGAATTCATAAAAATCCACAAGAATTAACATTGTCACATTTTTATTACATCGAAAATATATTTGGAAATTTTAAGTATTTGGATTTCCAAGACTCCATTAGATGTGATCTTTACATTTCAAAAAAATGAAGGTGAACGTGACTCAAAGTTGGACTATGCAAGAATGCTAGGAATTTTGATGTAGATCATGAATTGCATGCAACCAAACATATCATTCTCTATTAAATTGAGTTAGTACACGAGTAATCCCAATCAAACTCATTAGATGGCAATAAAAAGAGTTTTGGGGTATCTAAAACATACTTAAGACTATGATTTGCATTGTAATAAATATGCAATAGTAATGAAGGATATAGTGATGCAAATCAGATCACCAAATTGAATAAAGTAAAATCCATGAGTGGATATATATATACTTGAGGTGAAGGAGAAGTCTCTTGAAAATCATCAAAACAGACATGTATTTACTTCTCTACAATGGAATCTAAATTTATCGCGGTAGATAAAGCCTGTGAAAAAAATGAATGGCTTCAAAATTTCTTGGAAGATATTCCTTATTTCCCAAACCTTTGGCACCCGTATGCATATACTGTGATAGTCAAGAGAGAATAGGTAGGAAAGGAAGCATGATATATAATGATAAATCTCATCATATAAGGCAGAGATATAATATCATTAAAAAACTATTCTCTAATGGAATTATCATGGGAGACTTTGTAAAGTCAAAGAGTAATATGTTGGATCCCCATAAAAAAGGCCTATTTAGAGAGGGAGTTGAGAGATCATCAAAGGGAATGGATTTAAGGCTTCGAAAAAATCATCACGACAGTACCTCTACCTAGTGAAATAGATACCTCATGAGATAAGTGATCCCTAGAGATAGATTCAAGGATATCAAGCAAAGTTGTGACTGATGGTTCAACATTATTAATATACTCAATCAATTCTCATGATGAAGACAATGATCAAGAAACAAAGATATGACTTATGGTATGAAACTTTTTAATGGATTCTAAGTTTTGCATATTTTACCAAATAGTTTGATTTAAAGGATTGAACACTTAAGAACCATGTATGTAACAGCGAAGTGAAAGTCGCTTCAAGGAGAATCATAGTAAAGACCTATTCTCTAAGATCTTATGAAATCAGGCCATTTTCATGGTTAAAAAGAAAAAAATTGTGAGAACAACAAATGATAAAAGTCTGGTTTGGTTACTCATGTTATCTAAGTTCGAAGAGTCAAAGATATCACTACTACCGAATGACCAAGTGCATTTGATGCAAGTTCACTAAGGACCAGATCAAAGGGAAACCTACTTATTGAACTGAAATTTGTCTTTGCTTATAGATCACATTCTGGTCTGTAATTTTTGATAAAATAGCCATTTCCTATTAATGTGGGGATTGTTGGGCTGTAAGTAAATATGTGAATGGAAAATGAAGGAAACAAATGGAGAGAAAGTGAAGTTAGTTATTCACTTTAAGAAAGTAAAGTTCTCCCTCATTGGTGGGTGAAAATAACTTTCTTATAATTATATCGAGAAACATTTCTTTATATGGACAGTGAGGTAAGAACAAGAGATGCCTCATTAGCATGACCCGAACTAGGTCCTAGTCGTGTCGTGTATCTCAATTCCCCCCAGGATCGGAGACCACCCGAAATACCCAATCATAACTGCCCTGCACCCTATGTCGGATGAATTACGAATATATAATAAGCTAAATCAATAATAATTAAAAGACATTAAATAAAGTCTATAATCGTAATCCAACCACCTCAATCAAATATCAACTAGTTCCAAAGCTAATGCCAATACCAATACAAAGGCTGACACCAATACCAATACCCCTCAGGCCTATAGTAGTCCAACAAAGCCTCTAACCAGAATTAAGTAACATCTGGTTGGGAAATGCCTTCGACCATATCCAAAACAAAAATCTTAGAAACAAAAATAATGAAATGAATTCCATAGCATGAAATGGAGCCTTACGGAGTATGGAAGCTTACCACTTCAATCTGACTCAAGGCTATCCCAGAATCTAAGTCACTGAGTAGGAGGGATGGTAGTATGGTTGGTTCCTGCATCGCGTGGGATACAACACCCAAAGATAGTTAGCAGAGTGAATGCTAGAATGTACTCCGGGATAAAGGTAAAATAGCTCCATTATTCAAAACCAAATCAAATAACCATATGCAATAACACATATACATACATACATACATATATATATATATATATATATATTATGTCGGGATAGGAAATCAAGTTTAGCATGTATTTAAAACCTTAACTTGGGTTGTGCAGTTCTGCCATCCTAAATATCTACCTATGGGCTATATGGGTTTAGCTTCCCCTGCTGAAAAGGGCCCAGTGCGTATTAGCCGCACGAACCAGAGAAAAAACTTAGATAACTAGTACACCTCCTCATACACATGGTCACTATTACCAAACCTCACATCAGAAAGCATGAGTTTTTAGTATTGGTCCCACGGGTCCTCCACCTTCCACGGTTTTGCCAACACAACCTTATTTAAGCCCATATTAAAACCAATTACAAATTCTAACCATTTACCAAGGTGTCTTTTATTTAGGCATTAAGCGTTGGTATTGTCATACAAAAATTAGAGCTTGCAAGTCTATCCTTTTATGCCATAAGAAACCATTTAACTAAGTTGACTACAAAGTTTCCAATTAAACCAAAACCATGGCCACCGAGGCCTTTCCAAACCATTTGAAATCAACCAGACCAATTCAGGTTCCATTACCATTTAGGCAATGCATAGATATCAAGAGTAGTCAAACAATGTGACAAAATCTTTCTCATTAGCATTTTAACAGACAGGTTGAGGGCACATCAGTTTCAAAAACATGACCAAGTAATTCAGGGAATCCATAATACTCTGAAATCCATTTACCACTAAAATGTATCCCATAATGTCAAATCATACTAAAAGCATAAAAGAAAACATAATTAAACCATGAGAACCATTATTCAACCATGAACATCTAAAACCCCAACCATTATTTCAAACCATAGCAATATCATGAAAATCATACATTAAAACACATTCTCTTTTTAAAATAACAATGAGGGAGGAGTAATATACCTTAGACACCAAGGAAGATGAAGAGGAACCACCCTTGAAATCCTTAATTGATTATCTTGATGAAACCCTAGACTTTTTCTTGAAAGAGAGTTCGAGAGAGATTTTAACAGTGTTTGATTGAGAATAATAGATTAATGAAGTCCCAAAGGGTGTTTTATGTCGTGGTCTCAAAGGTAGTTAAAAAGGGGATTGTCCAGAATTCCCCCAACTTAAAACTGTAAAATTACCGAAGGTGGTTACGAGGCGACCCCATAATTCATGACCACAACATAATACTTGTACCATTTAGCCATCACAAAGAAAATGAGTTGAACACCTATGTACTGTCCACTATACGACTCCCTAAAATCCACTCTTGACTAGACAATACGACTCATATGGTCCAGTCATACCCAAGAAAGAATCTAAAGGGACTGACACTGGATAAAATATGACTTCTCATAATGACACTTAACCTATCGTCATAGCTCTTTATAAGCCACTCATACTTAGAGAAAATTTAAGTCACTAAGTTACTGATTTGATTAAGGGACTAACTAAATGAACCGTAACCACTACTAAAGACTCGTACTACCCCAATTATAACCATACCATAACAGAATTCTAACCACCCTTCACTTAATATATATACTGATTGGGGTCACCTGACCCTTACCCACACTATACGACTCGTATGATGAGTCATTACAAGGACATTTAGCTCAAAGCTCAAAATTTCCCAAGTGCCAAAACACAAGGTATTTCAATTCTCGCCACTTGGATTGTTCATCCTCAAATAATGGAACAAGGCATTGATTGGCATGATTAAACTCCAAACTCCTCTACTCTGACCTTTAACTAAGTTAGAAAACAAAGATGTTGAGAATAGCACATACCTTATGCATGATCTTTTGGAGCAAAAAACAAGAATGGAGACTTGAACTTTTTATCCTCTATAACTTCCCAAGTAGACTCTTTAACCTTATGGTTCCTCCATAGAACCTCACAAAATCTATGACCTTGGTATATAACCGGCGAACCTGTCAATCTATGATTTCAACCTGGACCTCCACATAACACAGAGAATCTCAAATACTAATATCCTTGATAGTTACAATTTACGGCGGATAACCCACATATTTTATCAACATAGATACATATATCATTGGATGAATAGAGCTTAACTAGAAGAAAACTCCAACTCATACGTAAAACTATCAACCCTTCTCAAAACTAAGTACAGGCCAACATACCAGGGTCTAAGCTTTCCTTTCTTCCTAAACGGCATCACTCCATTTATGGGAGATACCTTCAAGAATAACCTATCCCCAACCTCAAACTTTAACTTCCTACGCCTCATATTTAGATAGGACTTTTGGAAACATTTAGCATCTCTAAGTTATTTTGAATCTCTTTTACCTTCTCTATGTCTTGGTGAACTAAATATGGTCCAAATATCTCTGCCATACCAGCGTCAAACCACCCAATAAGATACCTATACCTTTTTTCATACATTACCTCAAACAGAACCATTCCAATACTAGAGGTGTAGCTATTATCCTTTATTCTTGTCCATCTAACTACGGATGAAAAGTCATACTAAGAGTCGCTATGGTCCCTAAAACTTTCTGAAATAACCGCCAATAGTGAGATGAAAAATCTGTGCCATGATCCAAGATAATAGAAATAGGCACCCCATGCAACTTCAAAATTTTATGGAGGTACAACTTTACATAATCCTCTGCCAAAAAATTAATCCACACTTGCAAGAAGTAAGAAAACTTTATCATCCTATCCACGATGACCCAAATTGAATCAAACTAATTTTTAGATCGAGGAAGGTCACTAACAAAATCCATGTTGATCACTTCCCACTTCCACACAGTCAATTCAATTTCTTGATACAATCCTCCGGGTCTCATGTACTCAATCTTCACTTATTGGCATACCACACACTTAGCTACAAAACTAGCCACATCCCGCTTTATATTATTCCACCAATATATTTTGCTAAGGTCATGATACATTCTTATCAAACTAGGATGAATAGCATAGTGCAACTCATGTGTATCAGCCAAGATCCTCTCGCGTAATCCACCCATATTTGGAACGCATAATATTCTTTGGTACTATAAGGTACCATCACCACTGACCTCAAAGGTGAAACACCCTAAACTTTAGCCCTTGCAAAACTTTCTGGGTTGTGAAAATTCTAAGCATCATGTGACTACATCATACCACTCGTATGGAGTGGATACGATTTGAAGTAATTGGTCATATGTTGGTAAATATCACATTGGCTGAGATTTGTTCTTTGTAAGAGAAGGAATCATATTATTTGTATATTAGGGTACATGAAGTATAGTGTTAAACTATATGATATCCAAAGTCTGGCATAGAAGATTCTGCTTAGGGTACTATTTGAGGGTAATTTTTGTATGGTATGGTATAGTTTAGGCTAAGGAGTTGTATGATGGACATAATATGATGTCCAACATTATTATCAAGGTACGAGTAAAGGGTACCACTCATATGATGTAGGTACGACTTAAGAGATCCAACTATACCTTCATGAGCACATTTTTTCAGCTTTTAAGTTGAGTGTATTATGAATATTTCCAACCCAAAAAACCTTAAAACCCCATATATTATAATACATTGTAGCCTCTCATAAAACATGAAAGATCAAAACACTCTCAAAATCCTCTCTAAACTCTCTCTTGAAGATTGGGCTATGGTTTCTATAAGGTGTTTATGTAGAGGCTCACGAGTCAAGTTCATTCCGTGAATCTTCATAAATAAAGTATGTGACTCATCCATCATTATTATTCATGACAATTATGTGTTTAAAGCTTTGTTTAATAATCATTAAAGGTGGTTTGAAAACCAATATTGAGAATTTTGTTGCATATTGTTGAGTATTATTTACTCTTTGTTTAAATTATGAATATACATATTTTAATGGTGGTTTTACACATGTGGGTGCTTGGTAATTGTTGTTTAATAATTGGGTCATGGTTGAACCTAAAATTAATTTTTTTTAATTTGGATTTGGTCTTGTTAAAGGTATACCCTCAATGTGTTTGTGAAAATGCCTAGGAGAAGAATATCGTCACATGATGAATTGGGTTTTGAACTAGTACTTAGTATAAGAATGCCAATGTAGGATAAATGATTTTTTAAAGGTCTTGATGACCATAAATTTAATTGAAATGTGTTTTAAACTAAGGCATTGTCCTAATAATGTAAATTATTGGTAAATAGTTTTATGAAAGGCCTTGTTGTCCATAAGTTAAATTGAATAGTGACCTTGGTGATTTAAATTGCTAAATGGGTTCGAGTCCCTAAATGTTGAATTGAATTGATGTTTTTTCATAGATTGTGGATTGGAGACCCAAAAGTTAAATGATAATAGTTATGGCTTGTTTTACTCTTGTAAGTGGGGTTGGTATGATGATACAAACGGGATGTCTTTGGTAAGTAATTAGAATAATGATTGTGTACATGTGTAAATAATATTTTAGATTGGGATTTAAAGCAGAATGTGTATCCAGGCCATGAAAGTTGAGTCCAAAGGACTAACACTAGAAAACACACTAGCCGGTGTGGGTGTCTATATGACTGGGAAGTTTATTGGATATCTAATGATTTGGGTGACCTGACTTGTACCCACACCATATGACTTGTATGATGAGTTGTTAAAAGTAAAGTGAGCTCAAAGCTCAAAAATTTCTCTAGGTCCAAAACCTAGGGTGATTCCCTTGTGTTGTCGTTGTCAACTCGGCTTTGAATTTGGATTTGAATTTATCAAATGATCTATCAAGAGAATAATTTTTTGGATAAAATTTATTCAAAACTTTAAAATAAGTGATGTTTTAATTCAAAATTTGAATATAAAACTTTTCTCCATTTACGGATGCAGTGCAAACACAGTCATAATGTAACTTGAAAGGACGCGGCCCTTCGAGGCAAGATACACACTGGGCGTAAATATGATCTGTCTGTGTGCCTGTCAACCTATGATTTCAGGTCTAACATAGGTGTAGTGAACATTCTAGAAATTACTAAACACAACCTGTGGGCGCAGGTCTGGCACAGGACCAGTGTAGGTTGCATGATGATTTCAGAAAGTTGTCTCTCTTCTGAACCATTATTTTCTTTCTGAAGCAACACCTTTTGGCTATAAATACCTGAACTTTTTCTAAGGTAAAGGTAAAAAATTTTGATTTTAAAAAACATCATCATCTTCTTCTAAACATTCTCGTATGATCATCAAATCGTTAAGTGAGCTCATGGTTTAAAATTTTGAGGTACCATTATTTTCTAAGGTGAATTATTTTATCACGGGAGGAGATATTCCAATAACCTCAGGTACTTGAGGGAAATAAATTTCTTAAGGACACATCGTGAATTCACTGGACTTGATTCTTCAATTTTTCTTTCTTCATCTTTATTTCTTTAAGTTGATTTTACTTTTGTTTTAGAAAATAGTAGAAATTTCATTTTGATAGTTCATTTGATCATTCATTTGATTTTGTTTTGAAATTTTTGAAACTTCATTGTAGTTTTTGGAGTTGTTTCGAACTTAATACTAAATTTTATATTGTTATATACAGATACCACTAGGATGATATCTAAATGTTCCTTCGATCCTTCAACAAGTTACTTGATCACTTAGTTAGCTTCTTTATCAAATTCGACCACTTCATCATTATCCAAAGAAGGACCCTTTTAAATCAAATAGATTGCATTAAAAAAAGTATAATATTAAACATGATAAGCAGCATAATGTGAAAGTGACATTGAACATAATAAAAATCGGGTGCAACATTTTGTGTTCCCTTACCCAAAGTCTTGTCAGTAGATATTTCATTTGCTGCGACACACTCGCATTTGAGCATTAATCTTCTTAAAATTATTTTATCAACTGAAAAAAAAATATTTGTATATTAAAGGTAAAACACATTGTCAGACTCCTCAGATTGACACAAACTTTTACTTTTGGCATTAAAATTAGACGTTGTTGATTTTAATTACCTAAACCAGCCACCATGTCATTTTGGTACCTTTCGTCATAAGCTCATGCGCATGGACTAAAATTGCTTCCAAAATGAATTAAACGATCAATTGATTTGTGTCATCTCATTTTAAATTGCCACATCATTATATACACCCACAATTCTAAAAAAAAGATCAAAATACATGACAAGATGTCAAATGAATTACTGACAAGTGGTTTTTTTATCAAATAATTACCAAAAAAAAACTACTTTAATCAATTTCCACATCTTCCCCACCAAACAACTATCTTCTTCGAACTTAAACTCCATTAATGAAGGTTGTAAAACTCGAACTCCATAAATGGATGTTGAATTTTCCAAGGAAGATAAACATGCCTTCTCATTTTCTAAGGATGAAAGAAAGAGGCGGATTTAGAATTTAAAGTTTGTGGGTTCCCCATGATAGATAAAACAAAACTAAATATCAACTAGAGGGATTTGAAAACACAACCAAGAGGTCAATAAATTTTTTATAAGTCTCTCTACTCCACTAAACGAACAATACACTTTATTTATGATTCTCAACTTATAATTCTTATATATTTACTAGATTTCTCTATGCAAATATTTATTCACACAAAAAAATTAGGTTCTCGATAATCCTCACCCAAACTCCTAAATCCGCCCCTGATGATAGATCTGTATCAATAGAATTTAGAAATATAACTAAAAAATATGGTGGATAAAGAGGCCAGTGTTCGATTAGATAATTAACAAAAGAAAACACGGTACTGTTGGCAGTTGGACTTCGCAGGTTGGGTACTTTTCTGGAGTACTGTTGTGTGCTTTTTAACAGAAGAAAATATGGGTATAGTTTATAGAAGTGCTTTTTCATATATGAAAAATTAGTTCAACCATTATTTTTTTCAATCTTTGAAGTTATATTGTTAGAACTTATATGAAAAAAATATTCAAATAAATTATTCTACGAGATAGAAAGGGGGTTGGAAGTATCATTAAATAAGTTTAAACTTGGAAAAATGGTGCAAGATAGTGAGATAGAAAATTAAAAAGAAGAAGATAAAATTAAATTAATAATGGACTAAAATTATGTTGTCACGCATCATAATGTGAGTACTCGTGAAAGATGTCAAAGTGACAGTTTATAACTATTTTAGGCATTTAAAATGAACATTGTCTACTTGAGGTGTCAAAGTGAAAATTCATACCAAGTTGAGATGTTTGTCGATGTGTTTGACCATATTATAATTATATCGTAAAACTAATTGTAACACCCCATATTTTTAAGCTAAAAATTAAACCATCGTTTCTAATTTTGTAAACTCTAATTTCATGATTTATTTTGAATACATGTGTCATGATAATTATCCTACGGTGTGAAGTGCCCATGAGGTTAAAAATGTTCATAAAAATCATCTAGAGCCAAGTTGAGCTAAGATCTTTTGATTCGCCTAAAGTTTGAAATTCAATTCTACAAGGGCCATCTTTGAATAAGAAAAACTTTTTTATATATAGAATTTGGGAGATTAAGACCCACCTAATTGTAGATAATCGAAATTTCTTTCCAACGATATCAATTTCTTCTAAATCCATTAACCGAGTGAAAAGTATTGCCATTTTTTGTGTGAGATAGTAAGGGGTCGCTATAGCCCCGTCATGCGAGGGTTGCTTGACCCAAATAGGGGTCGCATCGCAAGGGCTGCTTGACCCAACTAGAGGTCATGATGCGGGGCCTATTCCCCCACAGTTTTAGCTTCTTAAGGGTCAATGGTTACTTCGTTCCTTTCTCCTCGACCCCAAACGTCCAAAACATTGAATTTCAGTCCCAAAACAGCACTTTAGCCCCAAAAATTCATATTCTCATCAAAGTAAAATTATCCTCCCTTTTTTTAAGAACAAAAATACCCTACGCTCTTAAGCGAAGATTTTAAGAATCGAGTTTCATCTTTCAAATCTTATAATCTAAGGTATGTGAGACTTCTCTAAACATAATGGACACAAATTTTTTCTATTGTATTAATTATATAAATGATCCCCAATCATGTTTATAAATAAATAATTTTCGAGTTTGTTTGAAAATTTTAAGTCATGGAGTTGTTTTGAAGAAATTGTATGTTGATTTGAACCTTCTATCATGAATTTTGAAATATAAATATACATCTATGTTTTTGAGGTATAACAAAAGTTTGAATGATTAAAACTTCCTCTTTTATCATGATATTTTCGATTTACATTTTCATGGTTGTTTAAAGGTATGAACTTGTTAGATGGAAAAACTAAAGGGGAGAATATTTGTCTAATGATCATGGTTTGGTATATTTTATAACATGTTGAGGGAGTTTCTTTCATTTGATGAATGTTTACTGAGTCAAATTAATGTTTTTCCTTTAGTTTCGAGTAATGCAAATATGAAATGGCCACCTATTGATTGTATAAATGAGAGGAGAGTGTTTTGATAAAAATTTGAATGAAAGATCTTGTGCATAACTCTCTCTCTTTGTGTTAAAAAGATATGGGTGGTCATTGGCATGGTAATAAGTGAAAAGGGTTGCATAAATGATATGATGTGATTATGATTGACTTTCAAGTTAGGGTGTGACAATATCCGGTGATAACATTTCCTTAACAAGATAAGTATTGAACATTTTGAAAGTATGAATCATGTTTGTTTTTAAAGAACTAAAAGTTGGGCTTAAGAGAGCTAGTAGGTTACCCGAAGGAGGCGTTTGAGTGCAAGAGCTCATCGCTGGAAACTGTAGTTGCCGATGCGGGACTTATGATATGGTATCCTACATGGGAGGATAACAAAATAATTAGAATATCTCACATAGGGGGAGGGTTCCTGTGGTGTGCTCACATGGGGGTATCACCAGCTCCAATCCTGGTGGCTACTTGGGATTGGGGGATTGGCCGTCAATTCAAGGGCGGATCCCACATAGCCCGTGGAATTTTAAATTTATAGGGTGTACCGAGTAGCTCAAAAGAATAATAAAAAACGGGTCAGTGTGACAAGAATTGTTTGAAGTCTTAAAGGTATGCCCATGTACAATTTCTTTTACTTATATGATTATTATTGACATCGTGAAAAGCTCTCATTTATTTTGTATAAAAATATGTTATGTTGAAATATTTCACATACAAGTATAAAAGTATTGACCCCCTATATTTCAGGGTCTAAGGCTCAGTCTAGAGGTCCTGCTAAGCCATAAAGTTATTCAGACAGAAGTGAAGTATGCAGTGGTGAGTCTTCTTTATTCCGGAAGGCCTATTTCTTTTCAGACACTTGTTATTTACTTTGGTTTAGGTCAATTGGGGGCCTTGTCCCAGTTTCAGACAGTTTGTTAATTTTCGTAAGTATTAGTGATTTCGCAGACAGAAACAATTGTTGTCTAGACGTTGATGGGTTTTCTTTCGTATTAATATACTTGATTCAGAACCTGACCATGATTCTGTAGTAATTTATATTTCCGCATCCTTTCTTTATTGTATGAGCATTGTGCTTGATTCCCAGAAACAGAAGGGCGGGCCGCCATGGTTCGGGATGCTCGTTACGGCCAGGACCCCGGCTCAGATCGTGACTCTAATAATACTAGTATAGTATCTTAAACTAACTGCCTCAATCATATGACTCAACTACCATACGACTCAATTATACATCTAATTTAAATTTGCTACCTTTTATATAACAGGAATATTATGCAAATTTAATTTATTTTGTACAATACTATTATATTTTCTTTTCCCAATTTATGCGGTACATATTTCTTTTTATTCTATTTTTTGAAAAATATCACTTTTTCGTAAATAAAAATAATTTAATTTTAATGTCACCCTTTTATCTTTGATCAAATGATTTAAGACACATAAATTATCTAGAAGTGATTTAAGCTGCAAATTTTAAATTTTTTTATTTTTTTCTTACATTTTATGTCAAGTTAAAAGAGTGTCAGTTGTTACATTAATGAGGACGGACGGAGTAGTACAGGATTAGTCGTTTAGCCTTGAATTAGTATATGTAGGTTATCCATGACTAACTAAATTATAAGAAGTTGAAGTTAAAGTATCAAAGGCAAATTAAGTGGGCGAAATACTAATTTTGAAATCATAAGATGAATTTCTGTTGGTGAAATTACAATAAATTTACAATTGAAAATTACAAGTGAAGAAAATAAAACGATTATCTTCTTCTTCGGCTGAGGCACGGATATCTCGCTCTCTTTAAGGAGATTCAAGATCACTACAGTAAATGTTTCACCGGTCCAACAGTAATCTTCTTGACTTGTCCCCTCCATGATACAACAACCTTTATCACAAAGAAGAAACTCAATAACTCTGGACAAGAGTTGAGTTCAAAGCTCCACAAAAAGAACCCCTCCCTTAAACTAGTGAACTCTCTTTTCTACTCTCTTTTGTGAACTCTATATTATGTTATATATGTGAAAAAACCATGCAAGACCACCTCTATTTATAAGAGAAGAAGTCTTCCATGTAATGAATATAAGAATGAATAAGGGGTAGTTAAGATGGAATGTCAATGGCAGGTTAAAAGAGTTACACCACATAAAGAATAGGTTAATGGAAGAATAAAGAATGAAAGTTACATGTAAATTATACCCATATTCTATCATTACTAATCAAGTGTTTAATGGCTCTTAAACTACCAATAAAATGAAAGTTATGGAGGGTGAAAATTGCAGCCATGCAACGTGAAAGATAGACATTAAAGTGGAGGAAATGGCATGAATTGCCAACCATAAAGAAGAGTAACTGAATGCAAACGGAAGGTGTTAAAAGATATTGAATAATGACATTATGTTGTGCCACTAACTCCATGAATTATAGCTGTATACATGCATGAGACAAAACTGATTAAGGTCATTAGCTTTAAAACCAAACTAATGCATGATAATATTAAAATGCACCATCAATTTCCAAACTCTCTAAAAACCTTTATTTGAGTATTTTATATGATGATTTGATCTTTTACAAATATAAAATTTACCACAAGTTTATATTCTGTGAAAAAAGACCATATCATTTTAAGTTTTGCAAAAAGAGTTATGTTCGACATGAAGAGATTGATTAAGGGCCCCACCACAAGGGTGTATCGTACACAGTTTTACCTGACATTTCTATCAGAGGTTGTTTCCAAGCCTAGATTGTACCTACCATATAAGAATTATATTAAAGAATAACTAGATATTATTATTATTGATTAGTGGATCTTTATAAAATAATGTATACTTGAAAGTTTGTAATTGCAAATATTTATTTATAAAAAAAATATGGGGATAACAATATATTAATGTAGTGTCTTAGCATATTATGATATCCTATTTATGTACTATAAGTTTCTCATTCGATAACAATATAAAAGAATTGACAAAAATTTTATAATTTCCACAACTTGTGGAGTTTTCATATTCTGAGAAAACATACAACTTAAAAGTCTAAATTGCATGTCAAAACAAAAGTTTAACTTCATCTCAAAGAATTTCTTCTCATGATTTTATATCGTATGACCAACTCGACCCTAAAACCCCATAAGGGTTGGGTAAGTGGTTTCCACATGAATAACTGGGATCAATTCCCTTCAGCAGCACCTTCTTAGTAAAATGTTTCTACATCGTACTTGCCTAATGAATTTTACATATCTCCTGTATGTTTACATGCTAACATCACATAAACTAATTTACCTAGTGCACACTAAAAAAAAGTAGTGTCCACGAGTTTCCCTGGGGTTGAGAAAGAGGCAATCTAAACAATATTAAACTCCTATATATTAAATCTATACTTCATTTATAATTTTAAAATAATTAAATACGGCTTTCTAAATATGAATCTGTTGAAACTTATTGTGGAAACTATCACATTTGTACAGCTGTACCAGTTAGTTAGAGCATTTAGTTGGTTAGCATAGCAATTACTGTTCCATTGTTTTTTTCTTGATGTGGCTAGCTGTTGCTTGTAGAGAAAAGTGAGTTAGTTGGCGAGCTGTTAGTGAGCTGTTAGGAAACTTCTAGATACTCATGTGATGAGCATGTGAGCTTATAAATAGATGTAATTAGTTCACATTGTAACTAACGCTTGACACAGAAATTATCTTAGCTCAACATTTTCACTCTTCTTCTTTTTCTCCCTTCTTTTCCTTCATCTTGGTAACTGCTACAATGGAAACTATATGTGAATCTGAATAGAGTAGCAGCTATTTTAATGTGGTATCAAAGCAGACGATCGTAGATCTGAAGAAGCCACAATCGAATACTGTGAGTGTCCTATTATGTGTTTCTGTTTGTAACCTAGCCTAAAGGAGTTTAGATCTCCATTTTGTGAGCCATTAATCTCTGCATACAAGTTATAGATTCCAAGGTTTCTGTGATATTTTATTTTAGTTGTAGCTTACAAGTCAGATATGGCACCTATCAAATTAATTGGTTCAGAAAATTATGGAGTTTGGTGTAGATCTATGAAGATTGCACTGTTGGGAGAGATAAAATATGGTTTTGTAACTGGAGCTTGTAGTAGGGACATAAACAGAGAGGAGCTGGATGATCAATGGGAGACATGTAATGCAGTGGTCCTTTCATGGTTGATGAGTTCTGTAAGTGCTAAATTGCTCAGTGGTATTGTGTATGCAACAAATGCTTTTGAGGTAATCTCAAGGAAAGTTTTGATAACGTAAATCTCATGAGGTTGTATCAATTACACAGGGAGATCAATAATCTTCACCAAGGCACGGATTCAGTATCAACATACTTCACCAAGTTGAAAAACTTATGGCGTGAACTTGATGCAGTTATTCCCACTCTATCTTGTAATTGTCCTAAGTCTAAGGATTATGCAGAGCACCTATGTCAACTGAGGCTCATACAGTTTTTGAGTGGCCTAAATGATGCTTATGATCAAGCAAAGAGACAAATATTACTGAAGGGGACAACACCTACACTAAATCAAGCATATGCAATGATAATTAAAGATGAGATCCAGTAACTTACTTGTGCTACAACTATCAGTGATAAGACTGAACCTATTGCTATGCAAATGCATAGAAATAATGCAGAAGCAAGATATGGGAATAGGAATCAAACATCAAGTTATGGAAGTCAAAGATACAAGAACAAAAGATGTTATTAGTGTAATTTCACTGGTCACACGAGGGAGAATTTTTACAAGCTGCATGGATATCCTAATAACTGGAAGAACAAGAAGAAAAACAACTACAACCCAAGGGGAACAACAAATCAACCATTTTATAGTGGTCAAGGCAGAATTGGAGGATATGGGCAATCAGCTACTGGTCACAATAATAATCAGTTATCAGCTCACAGTTTCCTTGGAACTAAGGCAAACAATTCATGCTTGAATAATCAATTAAGTAGCCAGGGTAACAAAGATGTCAACAATGTTGTTGTATCAAAGGCACAAGGCTTCTCAGTAGAAGAATACAAATAAATCATGGCACTGATTGACAAGAAGACACATGACTCAGAACAACCTAACATGACAAGTACTGTTACTTATTTTTCTAGTCATAGTATTCCACATGAATGGATAGTAGACTCTGGATCCACACATCATGTTGCAGCACACAAAGATGTTCTTTCAAACTATCACAAAATGGATAACACCATATGTGATAAAGTCAATTTACCTACTGGAGCCAAGGTTGATTATCACATGTAGGGGAAGCACATGTACTTAAAGATGAGGTTGTTGGAGATGTGTTATATCTCACAGATTTTAAGCTGAACTTGTTGTCAGTATCTAAAATAACTAAGCAGCTATCTTGCTTTGTTAATTTCTACCTTGACTTCTGTGTGTTTCAGGACCTTCACAGTGGCAAGGTGAAGGGGATTGGTAAGGAAAGAGGAGGACTATACATCCTTAAGAGTGTATGTGCAGTAACTGAAACTTCTAATAATGTAGCCTATCAGAAACAAGCTGCAGGAATAGAGGTGCATGACTGCAGATTGTGGCATATAAGGCTGGGACATCCTTCTTCTCAAGCATTAAGAACTCTCAATATAATAAGATATAGTAGTAATGTAGATACTATAAATAAGTGTCATGTATGTCCACTGGCTAAGCAAACTAGACTGATGTTCCTTGATAGCACTTTTAGAGCAATAAAATATTTTGATGTTGTACATATGGATCTATGGGGACCTTATAAGACACCTAATTTTGATAAGAAATACTACTTCTTAACTGTTGTTGATGATCATAGCAGATACATATGGTTGCATTTGTTACAACTAAAGTCTGAATATACTGTTGCCATCAAAAACTTCTTTACTATGATTCAAAACCAATTTGGTGTTCAAGTGAAGATACTCAAATTAGAAAATGGGGCAGAGTTCATTAATTCCAAGTGTAAAGAATTGTTTCAGTCCCTAGGAGTGATATACCAAAGTAGCTTTCCCTACACACTACAACAAAATGGTGTGGTTAAAAGAAGGCATAGACAGATTTCTAATATTGCAAGAACTATTAGGTTCCAATCATAAATGCCTACCAGTTTTTGGGGTTTGAATGTCAAGGATGTTTTCTACCTTATTAACAGGTTACCATCTGCATCTACTAGAGGGAAAAGTCCTATGAGATGCTATTTTGCAAAGTTCCATCCTTGACACATCTGAGAGTAATTTGATGTAAATTTTATGCTTCAGTTCTACCAAAGGGTTATAAGTTCTCTGAAAGATCTAAAGTTTTTGTATTGATGGGCTATTCTATTACTCAGAAGGGCTATATACTTTTGGATTGGTGTATTAACAAGTTGTTTGTCGTAAGAGATGTAGTGTTCAAGGAAGACTCATTCCCTTTTGTAGACAAGGCAAGTTCAGAATCACCTGCAGGTTTTATTCAACCAAGTTCACTAATACATGTTGATGTAGATGAAGGAAAAGATGTTTACACAGATCATGATGATCACTTCTATGAATCACACAATGAAGATATGTCAATACATGAAAATGACAGCATCCAAGATGAGAATACTCATAATGAAACAAGTACAGATGAGCCACCATCAACATCTACAGAAGTTTCTCCAAGGAGATCATGTAGAGCCATCAAACAACCTGCTTGGTTTATGGACTATACTTTACCTGGAGTAAAGAAAGGGACAAGGTACCCTATGGAAAATTATCTATCTTTTGATAAAACCAGTAACAAATATCAGAGATTTGTGTGCAGTTTGTCATCAGAAACTGAACCTCCATCCTACATTGAAGCCAACAAATATGAGAGGTGGATTGAGGCTATAAAGTAGGAAGTCAAGGCCCTGGAAGACAACCATACTTGGGAGGTGGTTGACATGCCTCCAGATAAGAACATTATTGGTTCAAAGTGGGTGTACAAAGTAAAGTATAAGGCTAATGGTGAAATAGAGAGGTTCAAATCAAGGTTGGTAGCCAAGGGATATAGCCAAGTAGAAGGATTAGATTATCATGACACCTTCTCTCTAGTAGCCACAATAGCTATTGTAAGAAGTATCATTGCCTTAGCAGTATCCCAAGGATGGAACATGTATCAGATAGATATTTACAATGCCTTCCTGCAAGGTGACTTAGAGGAAGAGGTGAACATGGAAATGCCAGATGGATTCAAAGAAGGAAAGCAGCACCAAATCTGCAGACTAATCAAGTCATTAGATGGACTTAAACAAGCATCTAGAAAATGGAATATAAAGCTTACTTCAGCAATACTCAATGTAGGATTTACTCAGAGCAGCTATGATTACTCACTTTTTACTTTAAAAAGATTAGAAGGAATGGTGGTGATCCTGGTTTACGTAGATGATCTTTTGATAACAGGTGAAAATGTAGAGATGATAAATACAGCAAAAGATAGTCTATATCAGCAGTTCAAGCTCAAGGACCAAGGTGAGCTTAAGTACTTCTTAGGGATTGAAGTTGTAAGATCTCCAAGTGGAGTGATCTTAAACCAGAGAAAATATATTCTGGAACTCTTATCTTATACAGGGCTTGCTGGTGCTAAACCAAATTCCACTCTATTAGAGACTAAAATCAAGCTAACATCTATTGAAATAGATGAAAAAAATGTGTTAAAGGAGATGTTGTGATGAAAGATGTGACACTATATCAAAGACTAGTTGGAAAATTGATGTATGCAACCATAACAAGGCCTGATATCAGCTATGCAGTGCAGACACTAAGTCAATTCATCCAACAACCAAGGAGATCTCATCTGGAAGCTGCAAACAAAGTGGTTAGATATCTGAAAAGAACTGTAGGGTAAGGGATTTGGCTCAAGGCACATCCTACTACAGAGTTGATTTGTTGGTGTGACATAGATTGGGCTGGAAGTAAAAAACTAGGAGGTTTGTTACAGGCTATGTGGTGCAATATGGTGGTTCATTAATATCATGGAAGTCTAAGAAACAACAAGATGTTTCCAGGAGCTCAGCTGAGGCAGAATATAGGAGCATGGCCTCAGCCTTGGCAGAAGTAACATGGTTGGCAGGGTTGTTTGCAGAACTAAGGGTACCAATCACCAAGACTATTACCATTTTATCTGATAGTAAGTCATCTATTCGACTGGCTGTAAATCCTATTTTTCATGAGAGGACCAAACATATTGAGGTAGACTGTCACTTTATAAGAGACAAGATCAAGGAATGGCTGGTCCTGCCAATGTATGTACAGACTAGTCAACAAGTTGCAGACATTCTCACCAAGAGCCTGAGTCATGATCGGCACTCACACCTCCTAAGCAAGCTTAGTGTGCTCAATATTTTACACCCTGCAGCTTGAGAGAGAGTGTAGAAAATTATTGTGAAAACTATCACATTTGTACAGCTGTAGCAATTAGTTGGAGCATTTAGTTGGTTAGCATAGTAGTTACTATGCCATTGTTTTTATCTTGATGTGGCTAGATGTTGCTTGTAGAGAAAAGAGAGTTAGTTGGTGAGCTGTTAGTAAGCTATTAGGAAATTTCTAGATACTCATGTGATGAGTATGTGAGCTTATAAATAGATGTAATTAGTTCACATTGTAACTAACTCTTGACACAGAAATTATCTTAGCTCAACATTTTCACTCTTCTTCTTTTTCTCCTTTTTTTTCCTTCGAGCTTGATAACTACTACAATGGCAACTATATGTGAATTTGAATAGAGCAACATCTATTTTAATAGAATCTTCCAAAGTTCTTAATAGGATACAATAACTATATATCTTTCTACGCACCGATGATCAAGAGTCTATGTAACGTGGTTTGTAAGACTCCCTAGGACTCCTTAAACCTTAGGCTCTAATACCAGGTTTGTACTGCCCCAAAATATCATCCCAAAACGTCACACGGTGCTTAAGGATACAAGTAGCCCCAAGCTAACCCTTTGAGCCTGTTACTACTACTACCACTTAATTTAGGATGAATAACCAAACAATAAATGTTATATTATATAAAAATAGAACTGAAACCATTGAAAACAAATGTTTGTATATCAAATACTGGAAATCTGGAACAAAACTTCAACTGACAGTTTGACAAGCCTCTACTTACTAAGAACTTGAGACTCATTGGGATAAACCCCCAACTGACTCAACTGGACTAAAAAGAAATAATCAACTACTATAATGAATGAAAACAAGGGATTAGGTCCTCAAACTATGAGTACTCACCAACTGTTGATGTGTAGATAAAGGTACTTGAAGATCACTATCACTGCTGAGACTGAGCACCTGAACCTACAATATGAGACAATTTAGAACATAGACGTATATGTGGATCAGTACTTTGAGGATGTACTGAGTATATGGGAGTGTATGAAATACTTAAAACAACAATATCATCAATCTTTATAAAAATCATGCATGCTGATATAACTAACGGACATAGCTTGAATAATCTCAAAAAATGTGTATCTAGTAAATTATAAATAATGGAACGCTTAGTATAAATCTCATGAGTCAATATACTATTTCTAAAATCTATATTTCTATTCCCTTCTCAAAACATGTAGACTAAGTGGTAAAGTGCTCACATCTGTATCTGAGAGCTAAGACTGTAATTTTAAAATTTAAATCTAAAGTAAAACACTAATTGAATAAGTTTGTGAGGCTTTACACTTAGTATCTAAAAATCTTTACTGACCAGGATATCTTTCAAAGCTTTAGGGAAAATAACTCATCTCAACGAACACACTTTACTTTAACAACTAATTATTTACTCTTAGTAGCAGGGAGGTTCTCTTAACCGACATACACCATGCGAGCTACATGGAGTCCAACATTTTGTCCTCCTAAGGAAGAAACCTTACGTTGGGTAGAGGCATCATACTCTTGCCAGAGAGTATAACCTCAACTTAGTGATCACCATCTAGGCCTCGAGCCCATAAATCTCAATCCTACGATGGCACAAAGTTCTAGGGTATGAAACTGTAGTAACTTACCCAACTCAGTGCTAAATCCTACTCTTTTTTAATTATCTACACTCATCTCATGGAAATACACATTTAATAATCTCATGGTTAATAATGAAACCAACTACAAAATCTGTAATCCCACTCAGTGAAGTAGATTTCAAAGCTACTATGACCATCAAGGTCAAAAATTTCTCAATAATCTTAAAATACTAAAATCATGGGTGCTTATAGCACCAAATTTCTTATAAGTAAAATCTCAAGTAGGGCTTAATAACCCGTAATTCAATCTCAGGTTAAGACGTATCAAAATTTATACTCGATATCATAAAGATTCATAAATCATATAGAAATCTAGAATTTTTCAGCAATATACATTATATTCTCAATATACTTATGTACTTGAATTTCTAAAACATTGAAACTATCATAATCTCAAGAAATAACAACATAGGGTATAAACCCATACTTTAATTTCATAATAAAATATGTAAGACCATATATCTTTGTAATTAAAATAACTTTTGGGCACAAGGACAAAAGGAGTGTCCTTGTTCAAATTCCACATACCTTTAATTATGAATTTAGATAAACAAGCTTGCTTGAGACTCTTTTTCGTACTATTGAGTCAGGGTTCTTAAAGATTTTATCTTGGGAACCTGTATTCTTAAATCAATTTGCAAAAACTATGGTTAAATCTTAGAGAAGGAGTTGGGTCTTGCTCTTTAGGGTTCATCTTGAGAGAAAACCCTAGTTCTTGATGCTTTGGATGAATCTAAAGTTCTATGCTCGTTTATATATATCTAGGTGTTAAAAAAGGTGGAAAAAAACCAAAAAGCCCTTCTAAAAATGGCTTTAAAATGCTGAGCGGGATCTGCGATGGCTCGTGCGATGATACGTCGCTGCCTCGATGGTCCGTCGGTCTAAACGTCGCACTGGAGCCAGAATAGGAGCTTACTGCCTTAGTTGCGATGGCTTGGGCGATGTTCCATTGCTAGCTCAACGGTCCATCAGCCTGACCATCGTACTTGGTCAGTGAATGGGTTTACTGCCTCGATTGCGATGGCCAGAGCGATGGTCCATTGCTTGCACGATGGTCCGTTAGCCTGCCCGTCTCTCCTAGGCAGTTCGAATAGTTCTCTATAAAAGATCCTTAACTTTTTACTCTGATACTGTATTTGGGACAAAATTGGTATCATTGGAAAGCTAATTCAATTTTCTCCATGATAAAAAGTCAAAATTAGGAAAATTCTAAATAATTTAAAAACTACTCACTTTGGAAGTCATTCCTTAATCTTATAGAGATACAATTTATGCTTAAGAAAAGTTTGGGGTACTATAATATTGTTTTCAGTGAGGGTATTAGAGTTGATCCTCAAAAGATAGATGCCATAAGAAATTAGTCTAGACCTATCTCTCCATGAGACATTAGGAGTTTCTTAAGTCTAGCTGGTTATTACAGACATTTTGTTGAGGGTTTCTTGTCTACTATGTATCTCAAGTCTATATTGACCCAAAAGAAAGTTAAATTTCAGTGTTCAAAGTCCTGCGAGAAGAGTTTTCAGGATTTGAAGACTCGGCTCACTTCTGCCCCAATATTAGTGTTACATGATGGTACAGACAGTTTTGTGGTGTATTGTGATGCCTCTAGGGTTGGTTTGGGTTGTGGTTTGATGCAGAGAGGTAAGTTCATATCACATACCTCTAGATAGGTTAAGACTTATGAAAAGAACTACCCAGCCTATGACCTTGAGTTAGTTGATGTTGTGTTTTCTTTGAAAATCGAGAGACATTATTTGTATGGGATAAATGTCGATGTGTTTATGAATTATAAAAGCTTACAGCAAGTGTTTACTTAGAGAGAGTTGAATCTATGTCACAGAAGATGGTTAGAATTGTTGAAGGATTATCACATGAGTATGTTGTATCATCCAGGCAAGGCCAATTTTGTGGCAGACACCCTTAGTAGATTGTCTATGGACAGTGTTGCTCATATGGAGAATGATAAGAAAGAATTATCTTGGGAAGTTCATCGTTTGGCTAGATTGGGTGTTAGGTTGGATGATTCAGCTGAAGGAAATATTTGGGTTTAGAGTAGTTCTGAATCTTCCCTAGTTTCAGAAGTTAAAGAGAAGAAAGATAAGGATTCTAGTTTGGTCAAACTGAAGGAGTCGGTTAAATAACAAGAGGTAGAGGTTTTCTCACAAGGGGGTGATGGTGTGTTGAGGTACTACAGTATACCATGTGCGCCATGTGTTGATGATTTAAGGTAGCGTATTATGCCAAAAATGCATAGTGCGCGTTATTATATTTATCCCAACCCAAACCAACCCTATGGCTACAAACTTATGGGAAATCTATTGGTAGAGTGTATGAAGAGAGATATAGCTGAGTTTGTAGCCAAGTGTACAACTTGCCAACATGTTAAGGTAGATTACCAAAGAACTGGTGGTTCATTGCAAGAGTTTGGTATTCCCACTTGGAAGTGGGAAGAGGTGAATATGGATTTTGTAAGTGGTTTACCCTATTCGCATCATCAGCACGATTCGATTTGGATTATTGTAGACAGATTGAATAAGTTAGTGCATTACTTAGAAGTTCACACTTCTTATAAGACTGAAGATTATTCTAAGTTGTATATTCGAGATATGGTTAGATTGCACGAAGTTCCTTTATCTATCATCTCTGCTAAGGGTACTCAGTTGAACTCTTACTTTTGGAAAGCTTTTCAGAAGGGTATTGGTACCCAAGTTTCTCTTAGTTCAGCTTTTCATCCACAGATAAATGGTCAGGCAGAAAGGACCCTTCAAACCTTAGAGGATATGTTGAGATCTTGTGTTCTTGATTTCAAAGGTAGTTGGGATGAGCATTTGCCATTCATTGAGTTCACATATAATAATAGTTATCATGCTAGTATTCAGATAGCCCTATTTGAGGATTTTTATGGGCGAAGATGTAGATCGTCTATTGGTTGGTTCAAAGTGGGTGAGGCCGATTTGATTGGGCCAGACATGGTGTTTGAAGCAATGAAGAAATTTCAGTTGATTACAGAGAGGTTGAGAGCAGCCCAAAGTCGCCAGAAATCTTATGCAGACGTAAGAAGAAGAGATCTTGAGTTAGAGGTTGACGATATAGCGTATATGAAAGTTTCACCGATGAAATTGAATAAGTTTTCCAATGATATAAGATTCTCCTAAATCTTATAAACCAGTAAGAAGTTATGGTGATTTTAAGTTTCAGTCATACAACACCGTGATTTGGGACCGGGACCGTAGCACATCGCGGAAAAGTTTAAAATCACAATTGTCAAATTCCAGTGAGACGCGGTGATGTCCCATCTCACAATTGTAACTTTATAGTGAAGCTCCACGATCATGGAGCATCGTGGAGGAGTCCCATTTCACATTTGTCAATTTCCAGTAGCCCAACACGATATTAGCGCATCACGCAAGTGGCCAAAATGTCATTTCAAAGGGGTGCTGCAATGGTGGCACATCGCGAAGGACTAGGGTTTTTATCCTGGTCCTAGTCCTACTGGGTTACTGAATACTTGTCCTAATCCTACTAAGTTACTGCTGATCCCCCAAGTCTTTAGAAATGTTGTTTTTGCCCGGGGCAAGTTCTCCATGCATCACATTTAGTCCATAAGCTTCCAAAAGCTGCCTTTCTTCTTACGTGAGGTTTCCTTTGGCGTCAAACAGTCCATAAAATGCTGAAATCTTCATCATTTATACCTGAAAACTTGCTAATCACGTTGGTTAGCTCACTTACAGGAAAAAGGACTAAAAGTGAAGGAATTATATATTTTGTCCTTAAAACTTAGCTAAAATATGGGTGAATTAAGGTGCTTTAGGCATGTAAATACGCCTAACATCAGGGGGTTTCATCATTTATGCTCTTGATTTAATCTTTGCAAAACTAAAAATGCATACATACATATACACGAGCGAAATCAAATTCAAGGAAATGCCTCAAGACTAAAACATTATATCATTTAAAAGTATTTCGTGATTCGGCTATTTAACAATTTTCAAAACCATTTTTGTAAAAATAATAATAATCCTTCAAAACTTTTTAAAAAATAACACATGCCCATGGAGTTTTTTGGACAACCCACATACCTTAATGACGAAGAATTTACGAAAAGATTGAATCTTTAAGTTTGATTGAGAAAACCCTAAGTTGGTTTTTCTCCCCTTGTGTTTTAGAAGATGATTTAGGGATTTGATAGTGTTAAAATATTTTTGGTAGCAATAAATATATGATAAGATTTTTAGGGATGGCTATTGGATGACAAAAGACCATGTTGCCCTTGAAATAACTCAAAACGGAGTTCCTACACTGCTTGGCCATAGGGTATGCGACACCTAACCCTTGGAAAACCTTAAGTTTTGCGGTGCCTAACCCATGGAAAACCTTTAGTTTTACAGCGCCTAATCTATGGAAAACACTTTCTAGTGAAGAAAGGTGATGGTAATGCGATGCCTAGCCATCACCGAAGCTCCATTTTGCAATGCCTACTTAGTTTTGAGGTCCTTAAACACTCCCAACACCCCCTAAAACGTCAATACATGATCTACCATCACTACAAGACTACAAAAGAGCATTTTATAAGCATCAAAAGAGTGTTACAGTTATGGAGTGTCACAATCACAGAACTTGGACAGTGCCTTACTCAAACACTCCTAACTTTCGACTTCGTACTCGGATTGATGAACGGTCGGAAGTGTTAGAAAGAAGACTCGAAGAGATTTAAATTTATATATAGTAGGCCATATGCATCCTTATATACTAGGAGAAACAGTCACTTGAATTTGACCCATGAAAAATTGTCAACTAAAAATTCATGATAGAAAAGTGCTCAACATAACACTTAAGCTAAGCGATTCTTATGTTGTATATTCATCTCCAAGGAAGTTCACACACTAAGGAAAATATAAGTCACACTTATTTATAACTAGACACCATTTTTAGGGTCCATATACATTAGAAAGACGGTTTTACTTTAGATCAAAAGTGTGGGGTATTACACATAACGTACGAGCAAAGTTTAAAGATCTAATGGTGCATGGTATAGTGAAGTCACTAGGGCCCTTATTCTTCTCCACTAAATATCTAGTAGCTAGAGTACTACAATGATAAATATAGTTAACTGGCTTATAACTAATTGTTCTCTACTTGGTGATTATATCCATCATAAACTTTGCATAGCTTGGCATTTACTCCAATGCCTCTACCAGAGGTATATTGATTGATAGTTCTTTTAGCATTGATAAAACTTTTGACACTTACTATATTCTTATTTCTTTCTCAGCCTTTAAGAATAAAGAGGAAGAGGTTTTTTAATGGGCTTCAACACTGGCTCCTCAACCTTATCTTTTTATTTATCTTGAATATTACTGCTTTTTACCTCAATATGATCATCATCACTCTTCTACTTATTTACAACTAGTACATATGGGTCTTTGGTGACTTTACCACTTCGAGTGGTGATGGCATGGCAGTGACCATTATTCTTTGGATTTGCTATTGTGTTACACAGGAGAGTGCCAGGTTGTCTCTGATTCACTATGGGTAATATCTGACCAAATTATTGCTCTAACTGCTTGATTGTTGTAGCATCTAATTTAACTTTTTAGTTTATCCGGGATAAGTCTGCCTTGATATCTTTAAGACAGTTTTCTTGACTCTCTTGCCCTTTGACCAGTTTTGATAAAAGTGCCTCAATTCTTGATTCTGAATCATGATTACCCAATGGAACATATTTGTTAGTCTTTTTTTGGTAGTCAACTTTGTGTCTCCTATCACCATCTCTCTCTCTACTTTTGTCTTTGTATTTGTCATTATAATAGTTCCGACCTGAATTTTCTTTCCCTTATGGTCGAAAATCTGCTAATCCATAATCAAGATACTTTGCCTCTTCTTCAAAATCGATGTACAAAATCAAATGCATAGACATATATATATATATATATATCACATGTCGGGATAGGGAATGAGATTTAGTATGCACTTTTATACCTTAGCCTAGATTTTGTAGCTCAACAATTATATATTAGTACCCACGGGTTATATGGACCCTAGCTCTCAGCCCCTGGACGTCCCTAATGTGTGTTACCACATGAATTAGAGAATAATCTCATATATATGCAAACAAAGCACTTAAACCTCCAAACATATACTTAGGTGACATAAGCACCCAGTTATATAATGATTATGGGGAACTAGAATCTCCCTAATCATGAAATAATAATAATAAGGGAGAATCGAACCTCCCTGGTCACTTTGACCCTCGCATCGATAAACGCAGTTCCTAGTATCAGTCACTTAGCCCTCCACTTTCACGACTCAACTACACAACCCTTATTTGAGCCTAATTAAGACATTTATCCCATAATCCCAATCATAAACCACATTTCACATTAAGGCATACATTATTGGTATCATCATACCCATTGCACTTGTAAGGTAACACAACATGCCAAAACAATTTTCATTAACTTGGAAGAAATAACTTCTTTTGTTCGTTAATGCAAGGTGGTGACATCACTGACTCACTTTGTTCGTTAAATAGGACTATTGTATTTTTAAATACCTCTTTTTATCATGCAATAGTTCAATACTATTTTAATTTACAAATTCCCACCTTTCTTATAACTCAAAACCAATTTACACTTAGGTTAGGGTCATGACCACTTCAAAAGCCACAAATTTTTGAAAAATTATAATTTCCTAGATCAATCACAATACCCATGCACCCCCAAGTTCAAAACCATATTTAAAGCATGAATAATCATAATTAAATTATAAGAAAACATTATTCAACAATAAGCATTCAAAACCTACAACCGTAGTTTTCAAAACCAAAATAATTCCATGTGAATAACACTTTAATACATATGCTTCTTAACAAATTAACAATGAGGGAAGAGTCACATGACTCAAATGGTAAGATGTACAGAGAAAAATCACCCTTGAAGCCCTAATTGATCAACCTCTTGAAAACCCTAAGTGTTCTTGACCTTGAGGAATTTGAGAGTGATGAGAAGTTACTTTGATATGTTTCTGAGTGCTAATAACACCCTAATTAGGTTATAATATGTGGGTCCTAGAATTACCTTAACTTAAAAGATGAAAAATAGTTGTCTTTGACTATGAGTCAACCATAGACTCGTAACCACTCTTTACGACTCATCACCATGAGTCATAAATAGGGCACAACCACAAAAGCACCCTATATTGTTGACCTTACAAATCAGCTACAAGACTCGTAATGGGAACTTACGACTAGTAGGTCCTAGTCGTAATCAACAAAGAACCTATTTGGGTATTATCATGACCCGAGGCTACCCCTAGTCGTGACAACGGTGCTTACGATCACAAGTGCACACAAGCTAATCCATAAGCTGGTACCTGTTGGGAGCACTGAGTAAAACTAATAATAAGAGACATATATGGAAAAACATCTGATAATGCCATAAGATTTTAAATACTAAAATACAACTAAATCATAAATCAGGACATCTAAGGACATACTGAAAAGACTGATAAGCAACTGAGAAACTTACTAACTATCTGAATATCTGAAAAGCCTATAACTGCCTGACTGTTAAGTTGATGGAACAAAACCCCAACTAACTCCAACTCACTGAAATAGAGGAGTACTAAAATAAAGAAATCGAGATAAAATTATCCTTAAAAGATAAGGACTCACCATCTGTTGCTACTGTAGTGCTGAACTATCTAAGCACGGTTAGGAAACTGAGCATTCAAACCTATGATATAAGACATAATAGTGCAAAAAAAGTATGCGGTTAGTACTTTAAATATTCTGGTATATGAGATGAGGTCAGGCCCAAATTCATACGTTCGTGTGTATGAAATATCGACTGATTGGATTACATGAGATAACGACTAACTGAATAATATGAGATATCTAATACGTAATATGCGTGACAGCTATAAAAGCTGAGAAATGTATAACCAAATATATAACATGATACTGAAGTAGTCTGTATACTGGTAACTGAATAACTAATAAACTGTATGCTATGGTCACGCAAACCTAAATGGATATTTGTACTGAATAATGAATTGAGACTATGGGAGGTATCATCTAACCGAAATGCCCCACTCTGAGCTGATTGTGGTCCAACCTGTAACCCCAGTTGGAAAGGTGTCAGTACTATGCCACGAGTACTAACACTGGCTGTGTGGATCCAATAAAACATGACCCTTAACTGGCAGTTGTCCTAATGAGATATGTGTTACCCTCAACGGGCAGGTAAACACTTTATCAACCCTCAACTGGAAGGTTTATATCTCTAACCTATGCTGACTACGTAGTTATGGAACCAAGGAACTGCTACTAAAGGTTACACCCTCTACTGGCAGGTGAACTCCCATCCCTAGGTTTGCTCAAATCTAAATCCTACTCGTAACTGAACTGACACTGATTACTAGGCTAAACTAAGATTAACTGAAATAACAACTGATTATAATAACTGATCGAATGATAATGCTCATGGTTTATCTAAAATCATTCTGCAAATACTGAAACTATGTAAACAACTAAGTTTCAGGTATTCATAACCCCAGCACTGAATGAAAATAGCAATAAGGACATAGTAAAGAGTTTAAACCATGGTAAAGGATGATCAAAATTTAACACTTAGGCATTTCATCAAACACATGTGGGGTCATGATCTTAAACACCGGAAAGGGTAAAGCATGTGAAAATACAATAGTTACAACACAAACCATGAATTAGGGATTTTACATGGAAAGTTCATGCTTCAAATGTGTAAGGTCTACTTTCCAACAAAAAATACTTATAAGGATCATGTATAATCAAAATTCATAAAAGTTTCATGGAGATAACTCATTATAAACATTAAATTTCACGATTTAAAACATAAAAATGGATTCTTGGACTCCATGGATGAGAAGGTCCCATGGATGAATATCTTACATACCTTAGACTTTAAATCATGGATGAGAAACATAAATCCTTAGGATTCCTTGAAGGTTCTTGGATTGGGAGCTTTATTTCTTAGTTTTCTTGAAGAGAATATAATTGAATTTGATATTCTTGGGAGAGAGTTAGGGTTTCTTTGATAGAAAATTGGAGAAGAATGGGAAATAATACCTAAATTATTAATATAAGTCATGTTATGATGACTTAAATTAAGGAGAAAAGATGCTACTGCCCCTCAGGCATTTAAATTCATAACTGGAATATAGTTTAATACGACACAGCAAAGTGTCAAGGAGTTCATCGATATACCTATTGCGATGCGCCACTATCGCAGTGAGCTTTTGGAATCAAAATCAAAACATGTCCTAATCCTCGTTCGAAAAATCCAAAACTTCTTCGAGACATGATCTTTACACCCCTGAACATGAATTAACTCAAAAGCATATATCTTGAGGATAGGACAGTAAGTTTAAAAATCCTTGGAGTTAAGAGTCCAAATATATGACTAAGTCCTCAACACTTAGTAAAACTTTTAGGTTCTAAGCCTCTTATACAAGCACTATAAGTTGAAGTGAGCTAAGAAAATTATGGGGTATTACAATATCTCCCACTTGGGAACATTCATCCTCGAATGAGACTGATTAATCTAAGAGTACTGAAGAAACTGAGATCATATACTGATCATACATAACTGAAAGCATGATTACAAGACTGAGTCTGAAACATGATACATGAACTGAATATCATGAACTAACATGATATATGAACTGATATCATGAACTAACCTAATTCCTTGAATACATGCAATGACAGGAGAATGGTTATAAGGCTGAGATAGAAAAGAGAGTCTCATCATATGAGTAACCATTACTTTTGGCTGGATCTAATTTCATAAAGAAAAGTTGAGAAATTTAGTACATGAAACCTAGGGGGTATTACAACATCTCCCCCCTTAGGATAGTTCATCCACCAAATAATACTATCTTAGCTGAAATACTAAGGAAAGATGAGATGATTCAAGAGACACTTACAAACTGAATCATGACTGAATATTTGGAATCTTAAACTGATGTATGAACATAGAGTATCCACATCTTGTATTCATTACAAAGATAAAAAAATTAGGATATACATGACATAATCTGAATTTCGCAAATCATTAAGAGAGTAGCATGAGTACGGAAACTGAATATACTGTAAATCATGAGTCCATAAGTCATGAGCTATATGACATGAGTTTGAAGTTCATAAATTTCATGGAATATGATCCGTACAGCTGAGCAAACTGGAACTCCTTATACTAAGAACTGGAAGAGTACACGAATCTATGAAAAATGTACGAATATGAGCTATGATCATGGGGATGACATACAAGGCATGAGTATATATATATATATATTGTGGGTCTGAAGTACAAAAATTTGCACTGAGAGAAGAATGGGTCAAGCATTTTCCTCCCCTACTGACATTCTTCAACATACTGGTATCACTACTGGCATCTGAAAGCCTAACTAGGTTACTTATTCTGTCATCTCCCCCTTACCTATAAGCCATCACTCTAAGTCTGTGGGTCCTTTTTGATAAACTCTACACTAAACTGCAGCCACTTTACTCTAAAGTTTTGAATATGAAAATCCTCATAAAAAATAATGTCACCCTGAAAGACTACACTTGAAAGTGCAAAACTTGCTGCTAATACTTTCTTTTGAGATACAACTGTTAAATTTTTATAGCCCCAATAGTTATTACATAATAGATTTAAACACTGCCTAACTTAGAATCCTCATGAGTATCACCATATACTGAGTTCACACTATCAAGAATCTCAACACTACTTTCTATTAACCCAATCTTCAAAGATTCAAACACAGATTCTAACACTTAATATGGATATCCCCAAACATTTAATGAACCACACCAATTTCATATCTCTAAATCATACCCACATTATCGTACTAAATTTTGAATCAATAAACATCAATTCTTCTATACACTATTTCAAGCCTATTAATTCATCTTTCATAGAAGTGATCCTATGGATACATAGTCTACTAAATCCAGATAAACTCTATCGCCACTTTACTGCTGCTAAACTTATGGATTCACACTTCTAACTCTAGATCATATATTGTCATAGGATTTCGAGAAAGAATCTGAAAAGACCTCTGACCCCTAGGCACTGAGGTACTACCCTTCCATTCAATGATCGGTTCATTCGAAAACTGAAAATAAATAACTCTAGTTCTATATTCAACTGAAGCATATCATGAGTGGAGCCAATCCATACTGAGAATGACATCAATATCACTCATATCTCACTTTACAACATCAATTAAGGGGACTTTCTGGGGCATTGCGATCGAAAAACTCTAGTATAACTGCCTGGCCATAATGAATACACCTACTAGAGTAGATACTGAGAAGGGTTCTGCTAAAGATTTGGGACTGACATAAAAATCAACTGTAATATAGTGGCTACAAAGGAGAGCAAAGCTCTGGGATCTGACAAAGCATAAACTTAAAAATAAAAGACCTGTAACATACCCGTAATCACATCAGGAAAGATTTCTTGATCCTGTCAGGAACAAAGTACATACAATCTATTTTGTCGCTATCTATTGGATGCACTAGATGGGACACCCTGCTGAGTTAGGTAAATAAATAGAACTGGAGAACGATTGGACTGACCCTGCTGACCACTCTTTAGGCAATATCTGAAACTGTGTCTTGGCTTGCCATATCCAAAACATACATCACTGCGATCTCTAAACATACCTTTATGATTCCTACCAAATTCTCCGCAAAGTGGATTAGTATGACGACTATTCACACTACCCCGGGTCTTAGAGCCTGGCACTGTATCCCAGCTATTATTCCTAAACCTTGGTACTGGTGTACTAGTTAAAGATGGAGCTGGGGCTAAAGACTTCTGAAAGAATTGAGAACAGTTGCCACTCTCTGACTTTGGCTAAGAAAAATTAAAAAATCTTCTTTTTCTGGCCCTCTTATTGTCCCTCTCACTCTCTTTAAGTTTTTGTTCCTCAATCTATTTAGCATAGACCATAAGCCTGTATATGTTCATCTCCTTAATCAACATGGCAATTCTACACTCTTTGACCATACTATCAGATATACCAGACATGAACTTACTCATTCTAGATGTGTTATCAGTCAAAATGAAGTAGCATACCTCACCAACAGAGTAAACTTAAGTGAATACTCCTTCACATTCATACTACCCTACTTTAGGTTTATGAACTCATGCACCTTAGCTTCCCTCAACTCTAATGGGAAGAACCTGTCTAAGAAAGCTATAGAAAACTCCTCCCACACTATAGGCTCTGCCTCAACACCTCCATCCTTCCTCTACTTCTTATACGAGGTGTGAGCTATATCCTGTAACTGGTAAGCATACAACTCTACACTCTCACTCGAAGTTACACCCATGATATCTGTCACCTTTTGAACCATATCAAGAAACTCCTGCGGATCCTCCTAAGACTTGGGTTCCAAAAACAAGGGATTCATTTAGGTGAAATCTTGAATCCTAGCTATAATTGTATTTGCCACTGGATTAGCTAGGGCAACACCCTACTGATTATTCTAAACTACTACTAAGTGTGATAAGATAGTGAATGCAGATCTAAACTCATCATGAGAGATATACTCATTCAGGGGATATTCCTAAACAGGCAGAGGTATGGGCTGATTCCCGTTCCTTCTTTCGTTATTCTTTTTAGGAGCCATTTTCTGTAATAAAATAAAGGATGGATTAGAAAAAGAGTTTAAATAGTGCTTATTCTTACTCGCATAACATAAATACAAAAAAAAGGGAACTTTTCCTAAAATATCTCGTAGCCTCTTGTCTATAAATGTGGTGTGCTTCATACCCATGCACAAGACTCCACTCAACATGGCATGTCCGAACCTATTACATAAGATATCATAGTGCAAAAAAAGTATGCAGTCAGTACTTTGAATATACTGGTAAATGAGATGAGGTCAGGCTAAAATACAGAGGTTCATGTGCATGAATACTGATTGACTGAATAAAATGAGATAGTGACTTGTTGAATAACATGAGTCTGATGCGTAATATGCATAAGTGTTGTATTATTTTAGAAATGCATAACCAAGCATATAACATGATACTAAAGTAGTCGGTAAACTAAAATACTAAAATCTCGTAACTGAATAACTGATAAACTGTATGCTATGGTCACACAAACCTGAACTGATATCAGTACTAAATAGAAAAATGACATTATGGGAGGTATCATCTAACCTATATGCCCCACTTTGAGCTGATTGGGGTCCATCCTATAACCCCAATTAGACGGGTGTTAGTACCATGTCACGAGTACTAATGCTGGTTAAATGGATCCACTAAAGAGTCACCCTCAATTGGCAAGTGCCCTAATAAGATATGTATTACCCTCAACTGGCACACAAGAAATTTATCAACCCTCAATTGAAAGGTTGATATCTCTAACCTACGCTGGCTACATAGTTCTAGAACCAAAGGATTCCTACTAGAGGTCACACCCTTTACTAGTAGGTGAGCACCTATCCCTGGATTCGCTCGGTGCTAAATCCTACTCCTAACTGAATTAACAATAATTACTAGGCTAAACTAAGCTTAACTAAAATAACAACTGATTATAATAATTAACCGAATGATAATTCTTATAGTTGATCTGAAATCGTTCTGCAAATACTGAAACTATGTAAACAACTATGTTTTGAGTATTCATAACACCCAACACTGAATGGATAAAACAATAAGGTCATATTAAATCTTTGAATCCATGGTAAAGGATAATTGTTTGACAGCACCTAGGAGCACACGCAAGTGTATGTGGTCTACCAAGTAATATTGTGTCCTTCAAGAAAGTCGAATATCGATCCCACAAAGACTTGATTTGGCAATGATTTGATTTCACTTCACAATTCAGATTCAATTGATGCGAGAGTTACTAAAATAAAGTTTGGAGTTTGTAAATGGCAAGTAAAATAAACAAAGTGTAAATAAAAGGTCTTAAGATAGTCAATAGGAGAAAACCCAGGGTTGAAGCACTCTGAACAATCATATTATGCTATTGGATTTCACTCATTAACTTGCTTATCTTAGTTGTTGATTCGCAAGGTTAATTGCATGATTATGGTTTCCCAACCTCTAATCTTTTACCAAAGTTCAACCTTACTACTACATCATCGAGCGGGGATGTAATAGTTTACTTAAGTTCTTTACAAATATAATCCTACGTGTCAATCAAGTACGGTATCTAAGTACATCCCTGTCCTAGATACTAATTTGAATTCCTTATTTCATAAAGAAATACAAACCATACTATGCTTATTCCCATGTTCTATCTCCCTATTCCTTCTCCCGAGTTCACAAGGTTGACAATTGATGTATTCTAAGAGTAGCTAAATCTTAAAATAGTTAAAATAAGAATAAACAAACAACTAATAGTTATAATCAAAGAAAACAAACTTAATCAATAACAATAATACTCATGTTCTTGGCTTCAACCCCGGAAAGAGGACGTTTAGCTATGCATAGTAATAATCATAATCGCAATGTTGTAATTAACGACTAAAAACATGTATGAACTAAATAAAATTTATAAAAAACTAATTATGAAGTTGTAGCAGCACCTTAATCTCCAAAATATTTCAAAAGATATGTAAAAAAGTTATACAACATGTATTTATAGCATAAGGATAAGCCAAGTCCGTGTAGGAGAAAATTTAACTTGAAACGCCCAGGGGTAGAGTGGAGCATGTGCTGCACACTCCATTCCTATAAAATGGAGCATGCAATGCATGCACTATTCAATAGTAATAGAGCATGTGTCATAATGTAATTGCATGGTGCTACTGGAAGTTGTCCTCTAAATTTTGGTTAAGTGTCGGTCCTTCCTCCTTCCATCCCTTGTCTTTTGGTGTATTTCCAATGCTTTTCCAGCCTTCATATATATATATATATATATATATATATATATATATATATATTATAATATTAAGATCGCAAATGATCCTAAAAGAACACACCATACAAATGAGAAGTACAACACTATATCCATAATGATGAATCAGAAACAAGAGCTTAGACTAGACAAATTTCCAGATTTTCCACTCAATGTTTTAACTTTTTCCTTGACTCATTTGGACTTTATACACTCATAGAAACTTATTCCCCAGATAATAACACATTTAAGACCATAAGTACCACATAGAACACAATAGATTCCAACAAGATAGACCAGACAAGCAACTAGCTCAAGCTACAAAGACTACTTTTCTCTATTGAAATCTAATTGACTCTTTTAAGTATAACCTTGTTGGAAAACCCTAGTAACCATTATAAACACATTCTTAAACACTTTGATACACATTTATTTCATTATAAAACACTATATTATAGAATCATCCTCAAACAAGGCTTAAAAAGGATAGAATAGTGATGCTAGAATGCGTAAATATACCCAACATCACCACCAACACGTAAAGCCTTATTCGTCCTCGAACAACTCTTAAATATAATAATCATCAACTAAGGAGACTCTAAAATTATGCTAAATGAAATACACTCAAGCTAGTACTACAATGACTACATAGAATTCAAGTTACTACACTAAGCATGTTATTTACATAATTGAAAGCTCATGAACACTATTCTAAAATATCCTAGCCTCAAGAATTGTCTCACCTAGTTGGAAAACTAATGCTTATCATTAAATCAAGGACGACATACAAATCGCCCACATTCATCAAACATGTGTCCCTCACAACAAGAGAGTTACCCATAATCACTCACAATAATGCAATTTATAACAATGGGTACAAAAATCAAATTATGCTCACTCTCATAAAAAATTCACAAGTTACACACAATGAACCATAGGCTTTCCCTTAGTGTAATGCTCCACTAATATTAAAATGTAAGGCTTAGGATCAATTAGGACTTTTATGGGTTGTAGTGTAGCCTAAGGGACGGGTGGAACTATTTGGGAATACTGACTAACCTCTCTAAGCGCTTTAGTACAATACATTAAACATTTAAAACCAATCTCCAACTACCAAATTACACTTTTCCATATACCCATATCTTTTGTTCTTCCCCATCTCTTTTAAGCATTTTTACAAACACTTGGTGGACGCATAGTTTACTACCACAAGAATCAATTTTTCTCTTTTACACAATCGTGGCATTATTTTTAGCAAAAATTATATCACATCCATCCACCAAACATTAATTATCAACACCAACAACAATTACCTAGGGGCATCAATTTCACCTTTTTCTTCTTCGATTTCTCAAACTACTTATTAATTCAATTTCTCATTAAAGCACTTAGGAGCTCTTTGGATTAAATTATGGTCTATCAAAGAAGGGATTAGGCTTCATATAAGGCTACCAAAGAAAAGGCTAAAGTCTTAATGGGGGTTAAATAGGATAAAACACAAGGGGAGGACAAATAAAAAGTATAAAATAAAGCTATCAAAGAAATGCCTATACCTAAACTCACATTCTTTATTTCACTTCACACACACACCAGATAGTTTTTAGACATCACATGAAACAAGAAATATACAAAAACTCTCACACTCACATGGAACATGCTCAACTCAATAAGATCATTATAGATTCTTAACCAAACAATAGCATAAATTCAAATTTAAGTCAATAAGTACAAGAGTCACAATCAAGAGCCTACGATTCTCAAAAATAGCAACTCACTTAATCAACATGCTTTTACAAAAAAACACACTTGCATCATATAATAAAAAATAGCACCAACAAGAATATCTCACACAAAATTTTTTAAACTGAGCCAAAATTTGGGAATTTCCCACCCCACACTTAAAAATTTACTTTGTTCCCAAAGTGAATTTAATAGTAAGAGATAAAAATACTCCCTGAGGCCTCTAAGCCTAGCTAGTATCATCTTTACACATAAATGAGATCCATGGGACCCCATAATCAGTCTTTTCCATGCTCCTTAGCTTAAGTTTATGGTACTCAGACTTCCTACTAAATTGTGACTCAACCGAAAACAAAAACTATGTAAAATAAAAACTAAAAAAACTGAAAAGAAAACATTCCTAATTAACTTGGGTTGCCTCCTAAGCAGCGCCTAATTTTGTATCGCGGCACAACCTATATAAACTTAATAATATTTCTTCACCATTTTACTCCCTTTCGAGAGCCATTTTTACATTTATTTCTAACCTCTTGAGTTTTAAATTTCAAGGTCAACATCTCTCTTATCATCAACCTTCATCATGTTTTGAAATAATCGCTTCATATTAGGCCAGACAATTAGTTAATCCAAAGAAGTCTTTGGTTGATTAATCACCCCACATATGTCCCTTTCAATAACATTGATCATACATAAATCTTAAACTTGGAACATTACATTAGGTGCTTTATAAATATCAAATACCACTTTTTCATCATCTACCCTCATTTTAAGCGTGCCTTCTCTAACATCAATCAAGGCCCCTCCAGTTTCTAAGAATAGATGCCTCAAGATGATTGTCCCTAGAGATTATAAGCATAGTGTGATGCCGAGGATATACTCTCGGGGTGTTAAAAACTTGGTATCAGAGTCTAAAGTTTTAAAGTGTCCTAGAAAGTCTGAAAGCCACATCAAGTGGAGCCTTGTGCATGGGTGTGTAGCGTGTCACATTATGGATAAGATTCTACAAGGCATTTAGGAAAAAGTTTCCCTTCTTTTACTATTCATGTTATGTGAGTGAGCATCAACTCAAGTTAAACTCCCAGTCTATTTTGTTTATCCCTCTCAAAAAGAATAATAAAAGTAGAATAGGAAACCATCCAGCCCCGTAGCCCATCCAGGAAGATCCTCTGGATGAACATGTATCTCACATAAAATTCAGTGTTGCGTTTACTACTGTAGCAAACTCCGTAGTAGCATAGAATGAACGGCTAGTTGCTATTCTGGCCAACCTACTGGCCAATACTGCTGCAACTAGAATTTGGGATTTCACCTGAATTAATCTTTTTATTTCATAGGATCCAAGTCTAAAGAGAATCCACAAGAATTCTAAGATATGGTTCAAAAGATGATGGATGCTATGGGGGTGACATCTAGTCAGAGTGTTGAGTTGGATGCATACTAGTTGTAGGATGTAGCCCATAGTTGGTTTAAGTAGTGAATGGTTGATAGGGTAGATGTAGGGCCTGTAGAATGGGAAGAGTTTGCCACAGTTTCCTTAGAAAGATTCTTCCCATTGGAGTTAAGAGAGGCCAAGGTGTTAGAGTTTATTAACTTGAAGTAGGGCAACATGTGCGTAAGGGAGTATTATCTCAAGTTTACTCAGTTAGCTAGATATGATCCTAATATGGTAGCTGATAACATGTCAAAGATGAGTAAGTTTGTGTCTGGCGTATCTGATAGTATGGTCAAGGAGTGTCGGACCGTAATACTGATTAGTAAGATTGACTTATCTATGCTGATGGTCTATGCTCAATAGATAGAGGAGCAGAAGATTAAGAAAAGGGAGAGAGAAAAAAAGAGGGCTAGAATGGATAGTTTTAACTTCAATCAACCAAAGTCAGAGGGTGGCAACCGTACTCAATTTCAATAGAGGTCGTTAGCTCTAACACCCTCTTCAGACAGTGCTCCTGTACCAAAATTCTAAAATGATAAAAGGGATAGAGAACCAGGCTCTGAGACCTAAGTCAGTGTTAGCAGTGCTCGTACAAATCCTCCATGTTAGAAATATGGTAGACATAATTAGGGTGAGTGTAGAGCGGGTAGTGATGTGTGCTTCAGGTGTGGCAAGCCAGGCCATCAGATTTTGGAGTGTCAGGTAGTTTTTCAGAAAGGTAGGGATGTGTGCCAGTAGGGCTTATGCCATCAGTCATCAGTTCCATTCGGTCACCAAACTAAGCAGGTGTCACTTCCAGTGCTACCAGTGGTCAGTGTTTGAATAGATTATATGCTCTTCAGTCCTGCCAAGATCAAGAAAATTCTCTTGACATAGTTACTGGTACATTGCAGGTCTTTCACTTACATGTTTATGCCTTACTAGACCCTGGAGATTCTCTTTCTTTTGTAACTCCATATATAGCCATCAATTTTGGAGTCAGTCCCAAAACTCTAGTAGATCCATTTGCCATATCTACCAAAGTAGGTGTTTCCATTGTAGCCAGAAAGGTATACAGGAATTGTCCGGTCATAATATCTCAGAAAGTCACTTCAGTTGATCTCGTAGAGTTAGAGATAATGGATTTTGATATCATTCTCGACATAGACTGACTCTACCCATGCTATGCCTCAGTTGATTGTAGAAAAAGAATAGTTCATTTTCAGTTCCCAAATAAACTAGTACTTAAATGGAGGGGTAGTACTACATTGCTTAAGGGCCAGTTAATTTCATACCTTAGAGTGAAAAATATGTTATCCAAGGGGTGTATTTATCATCTCGTTCAAGTCAAAGACTCAAATTCAGAGACTCCAACCCTTTAGTCAGTTTCAGTAGTCAGGGAATTTCATGATGTGTTCCCTGAAGATCCTCTTAGAGTTTATCCCAAAAAGAAAATCGATCTTCAGAATAGATCTTCTTCTAGATACTCAGCCTATATCTATTCCACCATATAGAATGGCTCAAGCTAAACTCAAAGAAAGAAAAGAATAGTTAAAGGATCTCCTAGATAAGGGATTCATCAGACCCGACATCTCTTCATAGGGCGCGCTTATTTTATTTATTCGTTAGATAGATAGTTCTTTTAGAATCTGCATAGACTACTATTAGTTGAACAAAGTCACAGTCAAGAATAGATATCCACTTCCTAGAATCGATGATTTGTTTGACCAACTTTAGGGTTCCAACTACTTTTCAAAGATAGACATCAGATCAGGCTATTATCAGCTTAGAGTCAGGGAATGTAACATTTTGAAAACAGCTTTCCGAACCCGGTATGGTCACTTAGAGCTCTGAGTTATGTCCTTTGGTCTCACGAATTCCCCAGCAGCCTTCATGGACTTGATGAACCTAGTGTTCAAGAAGTACTTGGACATATTCATCATAGTCTTTATTAATGACATTCTTGTTTACTCTCGTAGCGAAACTGATCATGCAGACCATCTCAAATTAGCATTACAAACTCTTAAATCTCAACAACTGTTCACTAAATTCAGTATATGTGGATACTTACTAAGATCAGTACCTTTCCTTGGCCGTATTATTTCTGGTGATGGCATTAGAGTTGAACCTCAAAAGACTGAAGCAGTGAGAAATTGGCCTAGACCTATCTCTCCATCAGACATCAGGTATTTCTTGGGTTTAGCTGGCTTTTATGGTCGATTTTTTGAAGGATTTTCTTCTATTGCATCCCAATGTCCAGATAAACTTAGAAGAAAGTTACATTTCTATGGTCAGATTCCTGCGAGAAGAGTTTTCAAGAGTTGAAGACTCGACTCACCTCACCCCCACTTCTTACCTTGTAAGATAGTTCAGATGGGTTTGTTGTGTACTGCAATGTATCCAGAATAGGTTTGGGTATTGTCCTTATATAGAGAGATATGGTTACAACCTATGCCTCAAGACAAATTAAACCCTATAAGAAGAATTATCTAACTTATGATCTTGAGTTAGCAACAGTAGTATTGGCCTTAAATATTTGAAGGCATTACTTGTATGGGGTGCACATTTATTTGTTCTCTATTTATAAGAGCCTGTAGTATGTGTCTCTCAGAAAGATTTAAATCTATGTCAGAGAAGGTGGTTAGAGTTATTAAAGGATTATGACATGAGTGTTTTGTATCATTCGAGCAAGGCTAATGTAGTGGTTGATGTCTCAGTAGGTTTCCTATGGGTAGTACTGCTCAAGGTGAGGATGGTAAGAAGAAGTTAGCTCAAGAAGTTCATCAGCTTTCCCGACTAGGTGTCTTCTTAGTCGACTTAGAAGAGGGTAGTGTGTGGGTGCAGAGTAGTGCCAAATCATCCTTAGTTTCTGAGGTTAAGGAATAGTAGGATAGAGATCCCATTCTAGTTATGTTGAAAGAATCAGTCAGAGATTAGAACATGGAGGTTTTCTCCCAAGGGGGAGATGGTGTGCTGCGTTGTCAAGGTAAGCTATGTGTGCCTCGTATAGATGATTTGAGGCAATAAATTCTTGCTGAAGCAAATGGTGAGTGTTCCACTATTCATCCAAGGTCCACTAAGTTGTATCATGATTTGCAGGAGATCTATTGGTGGAGTATGATGAAGAGAGATATTGCAGAATTTGTAGCTAAATGATCTATGTGCCAGCAAGTTGAGATTGAGCATCAGAAGCCTAATGAGTCTTTGGAGGAGTTCAGTATTCCCACTTTGAAATGGGAGGAATTTAACATTAACTTTGTGATGGGTTTGCCTCGTACTCATCATCAGTATATTTCTATTTGGGTTATCATATACAGGATGACCAAATCAGCTCATTTCTTGCCAGTCCATAAGTTTTCCCTTAACTTAACTAGTCTCATTAAAGGATGAATGATACCAAGGGGGAGATATCATAATACCCCATATTTCCTTAGCATAATCTAATTCCCAATGTATGAGTATTCGTAAATAAAATTTTTGAAATACTCATTATTTGTCAGTTTAGAGCCTGCCATTGAGTAGGAAATTGAATTACCTTTCCAACAATATAAAATTCACCCAAATCTAATAACCGGGTAAGAAGTTATAGAAATTTTAAGTTTTAGTCATAAAACACTGTCATTTTAGTCCCCAGCATGTCGCTTAGCCATTCTAAATGACAATTGGCAATTTCCTGTGAAGGTGCGCGATTTTGGCGTTTCGTGCCAAAGGCCAAATTAGCAATTGGTAGTTTCCAGTGTCTATGCCCAATTCTACCGCATCACGATGAGTTTTGTAGGCCGCATCCAAGGTGGAAATGTGATACCACCACACTGTGCCACTAGCCACATTCCCAATTTGCAAATTTCAGTGACAGCGTGATAGGGCCGTATCGCGCCAATGGTGAAAATCGGGAATTTTTCAAATTTTATGATTTTAAATTCCAAGGGTCATTTGGTCTTTTCCTATGACTTCATATCCACCTAAAATGGGATTTAACCCTAAGAGGGCATTATTTTCTTACTTTGTCATTATTCTCTCAAATTGAAATTAACTCTCTTCAAGAACAAGAAACCCTAGCTCTCAAGAATGAATGCCAAATCTCAATAACTCTCCCATCAATCCTTCCAAATTCATTATCTCAGGTATGTTAGATGTTTATCCATGGATCCCTTTCATCCATGTAGTCCAAGTATCCTATTTAAATTACAAAATTGAGATGTTTTCAAGTTAATTAATTTTAAATTGTGATTTAACCCATGAATCTCCATGTACTATTGATTTTATACTATGATTCAATGAAGTTATTGTTATTATTCAATCCTCCATGTTTTAAAATTATTATTTATTGAATTAAACCATGATTTAATACTATTATGTTGAATTCATGCTATTTTAATAAAATCAATGACATTCCTATGATTGTTTTAAACCATGAACTACAAGTGTTTGATAAAATGCCTTCAAGAGTGATTGATTTAATAAAAGCCTTCATACTTTGTCCCCCAAGCTTTAGTGTCATTTTACCATTGTTGTTTTTGAAACCTGGGGTATTGAATACCCAAAAACCATTGGTGCTTATGTAGTATAGTCTCAGTACATTATTGAGTAGTCTTCAGAACATACTATGAGCATTATCAGAAAAGTCTGTTATCAGTTAGTTAAACTCAGAATAGTATAGTATTTTAGTATTTTTTCAGTTGGGATTAGGATTTACAACTGAGCGAGTGTATAGATGGCGGCTTCCCCATCAGATAGCTAGAGTCTTTAGTAGCATTCCCTATACTCTAGAACTATATAGCCAGTGTAGGATATAAGAAGTCACCCGTCAGATTAGGATTGACTATCTCGCAAGGATCACCCATGAGTTCAGGCTTGACACCCTTAGTCCTTTGGACATTATATAAGTTTAGTGGATCCATATATCCAGCGATAGTACCCATGGTACGGTATTAACACCCTTCCAACTAGGGTTACAGGTTGGACCCCGATTAGCTCAAATTGGGGAATGTCGGTTAGATGATACCTCCCATAGTCTCAGATACAATCTCAGTTACAATACCAGTTTATTTATACAACCTTAGTATTGTTTAACCAAAGCATACAGATTTCAGTTATTTCAGTATTTCAGCTTACAAGTTTTACTTAGTTCATGTTATATGCTTGGTCATGCATCTTCAGTATTTATAGATTTTCATGCATACACAGTATTTATAGATTCCCACATATTCACAGTACCTATAAATTGCATGCTCTCTATTCAGTGCTCCATACTTTACATGCATATTAAGTTAATTATTAGTTCTGATCATGAAACCATGCATATTATCGTACCTCATTTAGCATACTAGTATATTCAAAGTACTGATCGCATACCTTTTCTTTTGTTCTATGATGTATTATATCATAGTTTCTAATGCTCAGTTCTTGGCTCATGATTAGACTTATCAGATGCTCAACAGTAGTAGTGGTGAGTCCTCATACTTCAAGGATAAGCTTACTTTATTTCATGTCTCAGTTTGGTAGTTAGTTGAGTTAGTTGGCACATGTCCCATCAACTCTCTATCATTCAGTTTTAGAGGCTTATCAGACATTAGATTCAAATATTTAGTTATTAGATATTTCATATAGTTATCCATTTTATTATTATTTTATCAGATTCAGTCAGTTATTTCTATAGACACATATTTTAGTTTTGAATTTATTTATTAAAACCTTATGGCATATAAGTTGTTCTTCCACAATTATGATATTATTATTCAGTACTCATAGCAGGTACCAGCTCATACGTTATCTTATGGTCCCTCGAGATTGTAAGTACCATGTGACGCCCAGGGTGTACTCTTGGGGCGTTACACTTACGCCATCCAATATAATGAAATCCTACGCACAAGGCATTCAAATAAACTATTTTCACATATAAGCATAACCATTATATTTGTGTAGGACTTTATCTTAAATAGTTAAGTGTAAAATATAGGAAATGTTATTGTAACAAAAGCATATTACATGTTTGTTTATATAACAATAATATTTTCACTAGAATCTAACAAATTTGTGTTTGAAGAGGATAACTTGTAACAAGCCACACTTTTACCTTGGGGTAGAAAGATTGTTCATGATAAATTCTCTTCTCAAGGAAAGTAGTTAAAAGAAGGTTAGAAAAGGAAATAATGAAGACGAAAAGAGTGCTGAAAAAATATTATACATCGCATGATCAAAAATTTTGATTAGTAATTACAACAAAATAATAGGATAATCGATGTATAAAAACATGACTGATAGTAACAAATAGATAAAAAAGGTATAAAATTAATGCTTCGACTACTAATATGAACAAATAAGTGACAACATATTCAATTATTATTTTTACAAATGGTTCTTATTGATATTGTGTTTACTAATTAGAATTATCACAGACATTGCTATATGTAGTTTTGATGATGAGTAGCTAACTACAAGGGACCAGGTCCTAAGATGTTCATGGTACAGTACAGGTAGCACACGTCTACATGGTTTTGTCCTCTTTTATAACAAAGATTTAGGTGTTTCTTGTGCTGAATAGGACACCTAGTCTAATGATATTTTATTCCTAATCATCACTCATCTATAAAAGGATAAAGATTCTTCTTCATCAAATGGTTTTCGGAAAACCCAAAGTGTGAAGAGAGGCAACAAAAATCCCATTTCAACACTGCGCAAGTTCTTAGCTCTTTATGTGTTCCTAAATAGAAATTGTTCTTAAGTGAGTTATGATATGTAAATGAATTACTTGTGTTATAAGAGTAATGAACTTTTCGGTTTGAGTAGAGAGTGATTAGTTAGATTTTCCTAAGTTTGATACGGATTATTGTTAATTAGTGTAGAGGGTCCTTCACAGAGTTGTCAAGATAAGCTTGTAGTAGCGTTAAGTGAAAGGAACCTAGAGTCGGCTTCATTGAACACTATAATCAAGAGTTTGATTATAGTTGATTTTGAGGTATTTATGAGGGAAAGACGTGGCTTTTCCTTCCTAGATTAAAGGGGTCTCTATGTAAAAATCTTATGTTTTTACTCTTCTTGCATTGTCTTTTGATTCCTAGTTACTTTATTATATTTTACCTGTGATTGACTTTGATAGATCTGGTTCCTTACTGTGTAGTGCAATCCTTAGTGTTTCAACAATTGGTACCAAAACCAGTTAACTATAAAATGTTCACACCTAGAGTGTCTGGGTTAGCATGATTTCTTCACCTAATCTAGAATAAGGGCAATCTACCACTAGCCCACCAAGATTCAATGCTCAGTATTATGGATTGTGGAAAACTAGGATGTTTGACTTTATTATGGTTGAGGATAATAAAAGATGGAAAGAATTCTTGATGGTCCTTATGTCTTAGTTAGAGAAGTCAATAAGGGAGAAGTTACAATATTGGTTATCAAATGCAGGAGGGAGTTCAATGATAATGATAGAAAATTGAAAGAATTATAATGCCAAGAAATGTTTGGTTTATGGAATATGGCCTGATCAATATAAAAGAATCTCATCTTGTGAAAATGCCAAAGATATCTAAGATTTCTTAAGTACTGCACATAAAGGTACTACTGATATGAATGATTCTATTGTAGATATGCTGACAACTCAACATGAAACCTTCACTATAAAAGAAGGATAAATAGTCCAAGAAACACATACAAGATTCATTTCTATCACTAATGAGCTTTATTATTTGGGAAAAGTAATACTAGTGTACATGAAAGTGAGGATGATTCTTGGGATTCTTCCTAAGTCCTAGGAAAGTAAATTAGATGCCATAACAGAAGTAAAAAAAAAAAACTAAAGACCCTGACTATGAATGAATTTATTGGAAACCTAAAGGCTCATGAGCTCAAGAAACAGCAAGAGCTAGAGAAGAAGGAAGTTAAAAAGGAAAAATATATAGCATTAAAGGATTCATAACATAACCTAACTGATGATGATACTTATGTTGCCTATTTGGCAAAGAGGATTGTTAAATCCATAAAGAAGAGTGGTCAGTTCCAAAGAAAAGGAAGCAGCAGTGAAAAGGTAAATCATATTGAGGTGTCATAAATGTGGGAGTACTAAGAAAATTATCAAAGACTGTATAATGCAAAATTTTATAATTAGGAGTATCTTAATATTGGAGGTGACAAGTGAAAGAATAGGGACCAGGTCCCTAAAAATTCTAGAAGGAAGGCAGCAACTAAGTACACTATAAAGAAAGCTCTGGAAGCATGGGGAGACTCTTTCAGTGATTCAGGTAAAGATGAGAAGACTGAAGATGTTTCTACGATAGCAGTAGAAGATAATCAAGTTATCTATAATTCCCTATTTAATTCATGACAAAAATAGAAGATGAAAAAGAAAAGGAGGTAATTCTTTCTTTTATTAAGGAGAATCTACCTAATTACACTACTAGAAAGATAAAAAGGCTTGATATTGTCTTGATTGACTCTGTATGTGAACTTTCTACTGAGAAAAAAATATTGTAGATGAGAAAGTAGAAAATAAAAAACATTATTTGATTGCCTTAACTCATTACATATCTGAAACTAAAGAAATGATCACTAAATTTATGTTTGAAAATTTGAATTGTATACTGAAGAAGGTAAGTAGTGTAGATGGTAAAATGAAGAAGGAAGCCTCAAGGGTTTAAATTGATCTTTAAGAGAAATTAAATGCTTCATAAAAATACCTTATGTCAGCAATACAAAGGAATGGTGAGTTAGAGAGGGACCTGGTCTGCTTGAAACGAGTTGAACAAGTCTCTTAAGTGGACTACTTCCTCACTGATCCTTTCTGACTTGACTAGTCGAGGTGTTAATTATAGTAGAGGTCTAGGCTATCAAGGAGAATTCCAAACTGCTGAGTCTAAAGGAAAGGTTGTTTATGATGATAGAAGAAAAGAGAACAAACACCTGTGCACTCACTATAGAAGAGATGGATATTTTAAAGAATGATGCCAGCACTAGCTTAAGGATAAATTGAAGAATACTAAATACATTCAATAGGAGAATAAATATCCTATAGGCTTTAAGTCTCCTAAAAGGGTGAAGAGAAATCAGTTGCTACCTAGATGGTCTAGGAAGAACTTGAATACACCATTATCCTTCTATTAGGAATTCAAACTTAAGTGGGTTCCCAAATCTAACTTATGATCACGATTCCAGGCAAGGAAGGGGATTGCAGTTAGGAATGGCTCTTTGATTGAATAGATCCAAAGCTTAATAATGGAAGGTCTAACTATGTTCTCTCTCTCAAGATACTTCAAGATAGAGGTGTCTCAATTTAAAATAGATTATTTCAGGGGGCCTAGTCCCAAGGAAATCCGTCTCAAAAGAAGAAGCTTCCACAGGATGATTAACAAGGGAATCAGTGTCATTCTAAAAAATAGCTATGTTTAGGAGGTAGGTATTCTTGGTAAAATAGGTGCATCTTAGTCTAACCCAATATTATACCTTTGCAAGTATTCACCCAAGGGAACAACTTTGGAAATGGATAAATATGACAAGCATAAATTTGAAACTTCACCCAAAGAAGAGGGACTTGGTCCCATCTCCTAGGTTAATACTATGAAGGATTCTCTAATACTAATCATAAAATGCTATTTAAATTGGCCTTGTATATTATTTTCCTCTGCAAAAGTAGTCAGTTCCATTTTGCAAAATTAAGGGTCACACTTCGTAAGCTCACACACGTTATTTCAAAAGTGACCTATTTTTAACAACTGACACCTCACTAAAACACCATATTAGATCTTCACTCATCTTTCTTAAAAACTTTTAACTTATCATCCTAAATCAAATTTCCTCTCCAACAAAACTGGTCCCACTTCATCTTTCTCGCCCTTAGATTTAAATGGTTGATAATCTTAGCTCCTCAAACTTAGATAATGGTTCTAAGGTAGACAAAACTCTAAAAAAATAGGTTGAAAATCCCCATTACTCTGATCCTTCAATAACAAAGATCATAGAAAGCATCATCTATAGTTTTCAACCAGAAACTAGGTCAATTTCACCCACTGAGTCATCTTTACAAGTTTTGAAACAAGTAAATAAGTCAGTTCTCATTAAAATTTCCTTCTGAAAAGCATGTGACATTTCCTACTCCTAGAAGGCTTAGGATCGGTCCAATATAAATACACTACATTATACACAATATTGGATAATCTTTTGATAGATTGTTACGTCTTGGACTTTGGGGAGGTTGTTGTACATTATTTTTGGTTCTAATTTTCTCTTTATTTATCTTTTAATTATATCATAACATGTATTCAATTTTTTGGATCATGATTATGAATATTAGTGACTAGAAACTCCCTTTCTGGGTTAAAGCCAAGAACATGACTACTAATGTTTTGGATTAATTTCATTTAATTCTCTTATCATATTTGGTTGCTTGTTTATTCTTGTTTTGATTATTTTGAGGATTGATCACCCTTAGAATACATATATTGTTGAAATTTTGATCTCGGGAGAGGGAATAGGGAGATAGAACCTAGGGATAAATAAAATAAGGTTTGTATTCTTTTATAAAATAAGGAATTCAAATTAGCATCTAGGATAGGGATACACCTAGAAGCCTTACTTGATTCATACGTAGGATGATAAAATTAAGAAATTAATTGGATTTTTACATCCCTGCTCAACGATGTATTTGTAATGTCCAAACTAGGTAAGCGATTAGAAGTCAGGAGACCAAGATCATGCAATTAACCCCACGAATCAACAACCAAGGTAAGCGAGTAAATGGATGAAGTTCAATAATGTAGTTTGTTTTTTCAATGTGTTTTAACCCAGGGTTTTCTCCACTTGATTATCTCAAGGCCTTTATTTTACACATTTTTTACTTTATTTTAGTTTAAAAATATTCAAAACTCGCTTTTGGTCATGCTTGCATCTATTAATCTAAATTGTGAACTAGAATTGAATATTTGTTAGAAAAGTCCCTGTGGGATGGATATTTGGCTTTCTTGAAGGCCACTATATTTCTTGGTATATCACGTACACTTGCATGTGCGCTATCATGTTTTTAATGCCCTTGTTGTGGACCTGTAATTTGGAAAAGGGTATATTTTTAGTTTTGATTTTTGGATTACTTTGGTATTTTATGCTTGGTCTTGGTTTTGTATTCGCAAGAAAGAAGTTTTCAAAGTAGTAAGTTTGCAAGGGTTTAAGAATTCATTGAACAAAGCCCCGAACTAGAGCAATTCTTTCGTCAATGAAGGACAGAAGCAATTATAAACCAATGTATTCCACAAATCAAAAAAGATCAAAATAATCCTGCTATCATAGCTGATGAACAAGCAACCTGCAGGATAGTTAGAGAGTGGCAATCCCACTTCTGATAAATCTAACCTCACCTTTTCAGAAACTAACTGTTGGAGGGAGGTTTTAACTGAACAATAATATGGTGTATTTGTTTATTAAAAGTGGATAGAATATAGGGCTTGAACATAAAGATCCACAGATCCTCTTGAAGAATTTTGTTGAGCTCACTGAAAAACATTCATTATGTTAGATGTGACTGTTGATTATGTGAGGCTGACACTTTTACCCTATTTACTTATTAGGGAAGCTAAAAGGTGGTTAAACTCTGAGCCATCAAATTCAATCACATCATGGGATGAATTATCCTGAAATTTCCTCATCAGATTTTATTTTTGTTTGGGAAGACTGCAAAACTTCATAGTGAGATAGAGAGCTTCAAATTTTTGTGTTGTGATCAAGAACTTCTACAAAAGTATTATGCTTGAGAGTGGGTCAAGGACTTTTTATATGACTTTCCACATCATCAATAGTCCAATGAGGTACTTGCACATACTTTTGTAAAATTACTTGACCACAACACAAAAATTTTGCTAGATTTAGCTAACTGTGGTCAAGTGTTGGAATTGACATATAATGAGATGTACACCTTACTGAACCGTATTTAACAAGGAAATCCAGAGTGGCATGGTTATTCTAGGAGTGCCAGAAAGAAAGTTACAGGTGTGTTAGAGGTAGACCAATACACTGCTTTATCATCTCAGGTTGCTGCATTGCTAAATTTGATGAACACAAAGTTTTATAGCTTGAAAGAAGGAGCTACACAACCTGCAAGATTAGTTAATATAGCTCAGCAAACCAGTGGTTGGTGTGAGATTTGTCCAAACAGTGGTAATTTTGCATCCATGGGTGTTGCAAATCTAGACTCAGTGATGTATGTGGGAAATGATTAAAGGTAGAATTATTGGAATGTCTACAACATGAAGTGGTAGACTTTACAATTGAATCAACCTTGTAATGCCCAACAATAACAAATTTAGCAACAACAGGCAAAAGGAAATCAGTCAACCAGCAACTTGGAAGAGATGATAAAGTAGATTCTACCTAATCAAATACAGTTGGGTGCAGATGTAAGAACCAACAAGTGGCCACGAGAAGCCTAGAGTTGCAGTTGGGGCAGTTATTCTAGACAATAAATACCAGGCCTCAACGTGGTTTGCCAGGTGATACAGAAAAACCTAAATAAGCTATGGCAATCACTTTAAGGAGTGATAAAGAGATTCATGGAGAACCTCCAAAGAAAAGAAAGGAGGTAGATGATGATTCGAGTCCTAAACAGGTAAATAACCAAGTTGCTAAAAATTCGAGGAAGTCTAATTACATGAAAGAAAAAGTTGCTGAAAAAGTGAATAAGATCCCACAACTACCTTTCCCATCGAAGCATATAACGGCAAAGGAGGATGCGTGCTTCAAGAAGTTCTTTGACACGTTCAAAGAGATACACATTAACTTACCTCTTATAGATGTTTTGCAGGGAATGCCTAAGTAAGATAAGTACTTAAGAGATGTGGTTCCTAAAAAATTTAAGTTGCGGGATGTGGAGGAGGTAGTACTCACTAAGGAGTGTAGTTTTGGGGTTACATAAAAGATTCCTAAAAAAGCTTAAAGACCCTAGGAAGTTCACTCTCCCTATTCAGATTGGCAACAACGAGATGGTTCAGGCACTTAGCGGTTTAGAATAAAGTATCATCTTGATTCCCTTATCGTTGTTTAATACATTGGATTTGGGAAAGCCTAAACCAAGCTCTGTGCTGCTGCAGCTAGTAAACGGGACCATAGCTTATTCTGATGAAGTGATAGATAATGTCCTCATAAAGGTTGGTAAATTTATTATTCCTATAGACTTTATTGTTCTAGATTTTTAGGCAGATAAAAAGGTACCAATCATCTTGGAAAGTTTATTTTTAGTGTACAAAAAGCTTTAATTAATGTGAGAGAGGGTACACTCAGTGAGGTTAGAGAATGAGAGGAAGTTTTTAAAATGTATAAACTGCTTATCACACTATCCCACTATAAAGACTTATGAATGAATACTGTGATTGAAGGGGATAAGTGTGGGGTGGTGGTGTCTATTCCATAAAAGACCTCTTTAAAAACCCTCATGGGAGCACCTTAAGCCACAACCACCTAAGCTCGATATAATGCAAATTGATGAGCAAAAAAATGCTATAGTTGAAAAAAGTTATTCACCTTGAGAGTTCACACTTAAGAGGCCAGAAATGAATGAGAAGATGGACTTCAAGTATGAGGAAAAGAATAAAGGAACTTGGTTAAGTGGAGTTGGGTCATGCTGTGATGCTAAATTAGGCATTTCTTGGGAGGCAACCCAAGTTAATATAGGTATGTTTTTATTTTAGTAAGTCATAGGTTGGTGGGAAGTCTAAGTACTAGAAATCTAAGCTAAGGAGAATGTCAAAGACTACGTGTGGGATCCCTGGACCCCCATGTTGTGTCAAGATGCTACTAGCTAGGCCTAGAGGCCTCAGAGAGTATTTCTATCTCTACTTTTAAGTATAAAATAGATTTTTAAGTCTGGGGTGAGGAAATTCCCATTTTTAGGGTAAATTTTAAAAAATTTTGTTTTAGGAATAAGTGAGATATTCTTATTGGTGCTATATTTGATAGAATGGTACAAGTGTTTTAGATGTAAAAAGCATATTAATTGTGTGAATTACTACTTTTGAGACACCTAGGCTCATTATTATGACTTTTGTTCTTATTAGTTATTGAATTCATGTGATTGTTTAGTTGAGAGTCATGATGATCCTACTTGAATTTGAAAATATGCCATGTGTGTGAGGTATTTATATATTCCTTGTTTCATGTGATATCTAGAACTTACAATATGTGTGTATGCAAAGGGAAATGAAGAGTGTGGGTTTAGGAGATGATATAGGCATTTCTTTGATAGCCTTATTTTATACGTTCTTTTCGACCTACCCTTGTACATATCCTAATAAACCTTGCTGAGCCTTTTTATTTTTCTTTGGAAGCCTCATATGTAGCCTAATCCCTTCTTTGATATAATTGAATTTGATCCATGAGAGAAAGATATGAAAGTGATTGAGATAGGAATTTGAAAAACAAGAGAGAAATAGGTGAAAGTGAAGCCTTAAAGTGATCGTTATTGGTGTTCAAAAAATTTTTTATGTGTTGTGGTGGAGAATTGAGTAATGGAAGAAAGTAAAAATTTGTTCAAATTGAAAGATATGTTCTTCGCATACTCCCACCATAGTGTACGAAAATATGCTTAATAAGATAGGGTGGAAACAAAAAGAAATTGGGTAGACAAAAGTGGTATGATCTGGTTATAAGAGTGAATTGAAAGTATAAAGTGATGATGTATCAAAGCGCTTAGGAAAGATAGTCACTATTATTTCAAAATAGTTCCTGCCCTTTCCTTAGACTACACTACAACCTTTAAAGATCTATTTGATCTTAAGCTTTAACATTCTAATATTAGTGGAGTATTACACTAAGGGTAAGCCTATGGTTCATTTTGTGTAACTTGTGAATTCCTTGTGAGAGTGAGCGAAATTTTATTCTTGTACCCATCATGTTATAAAATGCTTTGTGTGAGTGATTATGGAAAACGGTCTTGTTGTGAGGGCACACATTTGATGAATATGAGTGATTTGTATGATGTTCGTTATTGATAAATATGTATGAGTTTGAAACTTTTTGTGTCAATTCTTGAGGCTAGGATGTTTTGAAGTAATGTTCTTGAACTATCAATTTTGTACTTAACTTGGTTAGTATAGAAACTTGCATTTTGTGTAGTCATTGAAGTACTAGCTTGAGTGTATTGCATGTAGTAAAAATGTAGATTATCCTCATCTTATGATGCTTATATGTAAGAGTTGTTCAAGGATGAACAAGGATTTAAGTATGGAATGGTGATGTTGGGTGTATTTTATGCACTCTAGTTTTGCAATTCTAGCATATTTAGACTTGTTGTGAGGATAATTCGTGTGCTTAATGGGTTGATAATGATATAAAAAAAACATATAAGTCTTCAAGTATGTGATTACAATTTTTAAAAGTGTTTTCAAACAAGTTTAGGTTTAAATCACTCAATTAAAGTTTAAACGAGAAAACTAATTTTACTAAATCGAGCTAGGTTTTGTTCTAGTCTACCGTGTTGGATTCTAGTATGTCAAATGAGTTCCTATTGGTTTTACTTTGTAATTATGTGTGGAAAAATTTGTTTGGAATGTTAAAAGTATAATCGAATCAAGTCAAGAGCCAAAATAAAATGTTAAAAATTATGCGAGCAAACCTAGTTTTAGCTCGTGTTTCTTACTCATCATTGTGAATGTTATGTTGTTTTGAGATCTAATCCATGGATATTGATGATATAGGATGCTTTTGATTTAATTATAGTGATGTACGGATGTTGAGCAAGATGGAAATTTAAGGGAAAACAACATCAAAAGCTTGGAAGGGAAGGTAAAGTAACGTCACAAGGCATGGGACAAAAAATTGGATGTTGAACACTTAGAAAATATTTTGAGGGCAATTTCCAATAGCTGCAGGCTCTTAGCATTCTAAGCAGGCTCCATATCAGGCTTCTTTGCCTTAGAAAAATTGGTGAAGCGTAATTCTAGTAGGACCGTGCAAATAGCCCGCGATCCATGGTCCATTCCGGTGGAGAATAGCATGTGCCACATGCTCTGTACCCATGCTCCCATGCATGCGAAGCATACTCTAATTCACTAAAGCCAAGATAACGTCACATGCTTTATTTCTATGGTTCATTTTGGTGCTGAAAATTACGTAACATGTCCCACTCCTAGAAGTCTTAGGATTGGACCACTATAAATACACTACGTTAGACACAATCTTGGACAATCATTGGATAACTTGTTACGTCTTTGACTTTTGGAAGGCTGCTGCACATTATTTTAGGTTTTAATCTTCTCTTTATTTAGATTTTAGATATATCATAACATGTATTCAATTTTTTGGATCATGATTATGAATATTAGTGGCTAAAAATTCCCTTTTTGGGGTTAAAACTAAGAACATGACTACTAATGTTTTGGATTAATTTTGTTTAATTCTCTTATCATATTTGGTTGCTTGTTTATTCTAGTTTTAATCATTTGAGGATTGATCACCCTTAGAATACATATATTATCAACTTTTTAATCTGGGGAGAGGGAATAGGGAGATAGAATATGGGGACAAACAAAGTAAGGTTTGTACACTTTTATAAAATAAGAAATTCAAATTCGCATCTAGGATAGGAATGTACCTACAATCCTTACTTGATTCACATGTATGATGATAACGTTAAGAACTTAATTGGATTATTACATCCCCGCTCAATGATGTAGTTGTAATGTCATAATTAAGTAAACGATTAGAGGTCAGGAGACATGATCATGCCATTAACCTGACGAATCAACAACCAAGCTAAGCAAGTTTATAGATGAAGTTCAATAACGTACTATGATAGTTCGAAGTGATTTAACCCTGGGTTTTCTACAATTGAATGTCTCAAGACCTTTATTTTATGCATTGTTTACTTTATTTTCATTTACAAATATTCAAAACTCTCTTTTCTTTATGCTTGCATCAATTAATTTAAATTATGAACTAGAATAGAACAGTCGCTAGAACAAGTCCATAAGGGATCGATATTCATCTTTCTTGAAGGCCATTATATTACTTGGTAGGCCACGTACAGTTACGTGTGCATTTGGGCACTATCAGGTCTCGAGCACAGGGTTTACAATTCAAGGCTAGTGGTGGCCAGTTGGCTCCACATCACCATCCTTGCAGATTATGTAGTCAGTGAGAGAAGGGGAGAAACAAATGTTTCCATTTTCATTAGATTGGACATATGCACCATGATTTCCCATCTCTAGAAGCTTCTTGGGCCAATAAGTCCCCTATTGTCACTCCATCTACTCCTAGACCGAGGGGTGCTATGTCAATCTTTGCTTTTGTTTTTGACACCAGTGTTGGCCGAAACCACTTACATGCACTTTCTACACACTAAAATTCTGAGGCATCTTCGGATGTTGTCATGGGTATGTTGAGACTTTTCTCCTGTGATGTGTATTGTTTGCTTGATCCTGGGTCTACTCTTTCTTATGTGACCCCTTATCTGGTTGTGCATCTTGGTTGTGGTCTTAAGAGTCTGTCAGTTTCCTTTCTATTTATACCCATTAGAATATCCTGTAGTTGTTAGAAGGGTCTATAGAGGTTTGTGATATCGGTTGGTGGTAGGGATATTCTTGTAAACTTGATTGAGTTGGACAAGATTGATTTTGATGTCATTCTAGGGAAAGATTGGTTGAACTCTTGCTATGCTTCCTTAGATTGTTAGACCTGTAAGGTCATGTTTAGATTCACTAATGAGTCGGTCATTATATGGGAAGGTGGTTCTCTAGTTCCTAAGGAAAGGTTCATTTCTTATCTAAAGGCCTAAAAGTTAATTTCAAATGGGTGTTTGTATGATTTAGTCCGAGTTAAAGATTTTTAACTCGGAAGATCTTTCTCTAGAATCTGTTCTCGTGGTTAATCAGTTTCCCAAGGTTTTTTTAAATGATTATCCCGGTGTTCTTCCTAATTGGGAAATTGATTTTGGGATTGATCATTTCCCAGAAACTCATTTGATTTATATCCATTTTTATAAAATGGCTCTAGTGGAGCTAAAAGAGCTTAAGGAGCAATTGAAAGGCCTCTTAGATAAAGGTTTTATAAACCCTAGTATGTATCCATGGTATGCTCTCGTGTTGTTCGTGCACAAGAAGGATGGTTCCCTCTGTATGTGCATTGATTATCGTTAGTTTAACAAAGTGACCATAAATAATAAATATCCTCTTCCTAGGATCGATGATTTTTTGATCAACTTTAGGGTGTAAAGTATTCGTATAAGATTGATCTTAGATCGGGTTATCATCAGTTTAAGATTAGGGATGCGGTGATGTGTGAGCTGATGCTAACACATTTGAAGCTTTTAACTCTGAATAATTGCAAGGTATTAAGCAACTTTAGTTGTTTTTGCTTGGTTTTAATGTATTAATGCAAATACAAGTGATCGGGGAGGTAACCAAAGAATTTTGAGACACTGTCAGGTTTTCCGTCTAAAGAGTCAGAAAATAACAAGTCACTAGAACCTTTGACGACATCTCGCACACATCATCAGACTTCTGACACGCCGTCAAGATCATCGTCGTCCTATCCAAAGAGAAAACTAAAACTTTAATTTTATTTCCTTATTTAGGATTGACTATTTAATGACTTGTTTTAGGAGTTTTTAGGGATCAATCATTAATTATCAGAGAACAACTTCTGAAGAGAGGCACGTAACATTTCTTCATCTTTACTATCAAATTTTTCTTGTTTCTTTACAAAAGCACTTATCAACTATTTTTGGGGTTCTATCTCGTGAGTAAATTGAAGAAACTACTTGTTGTTTTTTCATCCATTCATAAGTTTATCCTTATTATGATGAATTCAACTTGTTATTTCGTTCATCAAATCATGAGCGGCTAATTCCATTAGCCGGAGTTATGGGATCCATGGATTAGGGTCTGATAGGTTACTAGGCATTTAACGGATTCAAAGAGTAGTAGGACGTCTTAAAATTCTGTTGTTTTGACTGAAATCTATTGGTTGCAAATATTAGATTATGCCTTAGGTTTTCTTTATTTCTAACGGAGAAATAGACTAGAGGACGTGAATTATCAACAGGGACTCGGAAGATACGAACCTTCTGTTTAATGATTAATGCTTTAACTGGATTAATCTACCTGATATAACATCCTATTGGAAATAGATAAGTTATCTAAGTTTGACAGAATTAGATAATAAATTGTCTGGTGAGGTCGAGAGATAAGTCAGACAGTATCATAATCAGGGATATTCTGTTGTTCCAACTTACTTCAAAAGTTTTAAGCAGTACCTAATATCTGTCAATTCCCGAAACTCACAGTGAACATAACTCTGGTTTTCTATTTATATTAATTGCAAACATTAATACTAAAACCCGATTTTATATTTTTGTATCATTTGTTTGAATTTAACTTGTAGCTATAATTTCAAACTAGTTTAATCGCCACTCACATTGTTCCTCGTGGATTCGACCCCGACTCCAAAGTTGGGTAAATATCTTGATGACGACCGCCTTACACTAATTTGAGGTGTAAGTTGAGCGTTATCAGAAATGGCGCTATTGCCGGGGAACAATTTGGCGTATTAAGTTGATTTGGAATTTTACCTTGCTTGCTTGATTTTGAACTTGTAAATATTTGTTTGTGAGTTCCTTTGTTTTGTATGTTAGGTAGATTTTCTTTATTTTTGCTTATTCCTTACTATGGCATCATGGAATGAATGTGAGTTTGATGCTTGGAAATCTTATCAGGATGATCCATGTCCATATTATGATTACTGTAGATATGCTCCCCAGAGAGAGATGTGTGCACCATCTCCATCCTACTGGGAGTATAATTTTTTTTTATGTGGTCAAGATGGACATTGGAGTGATTACTCAAATTCCCCCTCCCCTTAATGTGATAACCCAAATTCTAGTTCTTCTTATGAGTTTGACAGGTCTTATAGTCAAGAAAAGGAAGAACAAAGCACCTGGAAGTGTGGCATTGAAGCTATGCTTCAACTAATGTTAGATCGTGTGGACACAATAAATACTTTTATACATGATATATATCAAAACATAAGGGCAATTAATGAGGAAAAAAGAATGATAGATGACAAGGATATCGAGGTGAATTATTTAAAGCACTGTTCTACATTATACTTAGATGATATCTTGTCTATAGAATCATTTAAAATAACGAAAGAGTGTGAAGATGAGGAGAAAGAATACGATGTTGATGATGAGCTTGATGTTGAGCAACCCTCGGTGATTTTGCAACTAACCAAACTATTTATGAATAAAGATGCCAGAGATAAGGAAATGGTGCTAGAATCGAGAAAAGAAAGAAAGAAAATCTCTTCTGAAGACTCTAGCCCAATTCGGGGTGAGGATTACCAGAAGGATATAACTCTAAAATTAAGGAGAATACCTTATTCAAACCATTTTTCAACATTTTACTTGGTGGATGTGATGAAAGTCGAATCACCCAAGCAAATGATGAATTTTGAAAATGAGGACGAAGATTCTTACATTTTGGAGTTTGTCCTTCCAAAAGGGTATACTATAACACAAATCTTGAGGGCTAAGGAGCTTAAAGATCGATGTGCATTTAGTGGTTGTTTAAGATTCTCACCATTGCCAAATGAGCCCACACGAAATTTTGATGCAAAATTGGGCAAGCAGTTCAAGTCTTTAATGTGGCGTGATAGAACATTCCTCATCACGCCATCACATTTTTTTCCCAACACACCCCAAAGATATATTGATTAAAAGTTGGGCCGATGTTTCAAAACCTCCATCAAAGACTTGAACTGCTTGCCCAAATTCCCATCACATTATTTTGTTATTTGTATTACTATTATGTGATTGACATCAGATCTTCACACTCATGGTGCCACAGGTGTGTTTCTAACATTCTTGTTTTGGTTTGATACATTAGAGACATTGCATGATTTTAAGTTGAGGGTGGGGCTACTTGTGGGTAATGATGTCCTCCTAGGGTTTTTGTTGTTGTGCCTCTTTTCCTCGGAGTTTCATTCCTAGTATAGCTGGCATATTTAGGCGTATTATTTTTTCTTTGTGATGTGTTGTGGTTAACTGGGATAAAAATTAGTATCTACGTTAATTGACATATTTTTTATTAATTTTTCTTAGAATGGTAACTACCTCTCCAATTGTTTATGTGGTAGCTATGTGAAATGCATTCATGTGTAACCACTATGCATCTTGTTATGACATTAAGTTTTAGTTACTTGATAATCACTGCTAAGAATTGCATGAACTGGATGAGTAGTAGCTGGTAATACACTTGTGTGCCATGTGTCTGTGAGATCTTACTCAGTTCCCTTTGTACTGTCGAATATAGAACTTGTCCAGTTCGTCTTACCTTAGTTTAAAGATAGGGGTTAGGAAAGGATCATAGGTCATTTTGACTTTTAGCCACTTTCAGCCTAAATAACCTTCCCTATTATGTATGCTATCAATTGATCCCTGTTTTGAGCCAGAATTGACCATTTCTTTCTATGATACCTATCATCTTCCCGTTTAGATCATAATGAACCTTTTTTGGACCTGGTCTTTCTTGGACACTGTGCACCTTGACTTAGGCAAATAGCCTAAGTTGAGGGTGGCTATCATAAGGGTGCCTGATGTAAACTGGGTATGAAAAGAGGTAGAATAAAAGAAAAAGAATAAGAGAAAAAGAATAAATTGGGTGGTGTGAAAAACAATAATAAAAGAAAAAGAATGAAAAAGAAAAGTCACATCCATCCTGAATAATGGGTGATCAAGAAAAGAGGAAAAGAGAAAAAGAGGAAAAAAGGAACAGAAAAGAAAAGAAAAAGAGAGAAAAAGAGGTTAATAAGTGGACCCCACAAGTTAAGGTAGTGCCAAGGAGGTTAGTCACGCTAAATGCCATTTAATATCATACCATCCCTTATCCTACTTTACAAGCCAAGAAAGACCTATAGTGATCCTAACTTACCTATCTCGATACCTTGGTAATGAAGATAAGGGCAATCATATGGTATTTGGCATACACTGGCTAGAACATCGCTCTGAGAGTAAGTGTTTTGGTGCAAATCCCCATGTTTAAATTTTGATTTCAGAGATGAGATAAAAAGGGGAATTTCTTTGTTGTGAGGGCACACTAGTATCTTGCTAAGTTACTTACTTGTTCGGGTAGTGTTATAATGATACATGCATGACTGTTGGTACTTAATTGATGCCATGGCTAGAATCCTTTGTGTTACATTTTTCTTTTAAATAATCTACACAGCTAGTTTAAATTGGTTGACCTTGGATATGGTAACTGAGTTTTGAGCTAAATTGATAGTTTGCTGCCAAATTGTACTTTGTATACTTCAAGTTATGTTTTGGTTGCTTGAGGACAAGAAATTGTTTAAGTTGAGGGTGTTGATGTGTGAGCCGATGCTAACACATTTGAAGATTTTAACTATGAATAATTGCAGGTCTTAAGAAACTTTTGTTGTTTTTGATTGCTTTTAATGTGTTAATGCAGATATAAGAGATCGGGGAGAAGACAGAAGGAAAGAAGAATAAATCAGCTGAAATCTAGTGTAAATAAGCTGAAGTATAGCTGACGTCAATTTTGAAGAGCCGTCATACATGGGACAGGCTATCAAAGTTGCAGTCAAGCTTTGACAGAACCTGAGAAATTGAGATGACATATGACGGAATTCAGGATGGGCCATCAAATATGTGACATAGAATCAAAATTGCCGTCAACCAGTAGCAGAGAATACTGATTTCCAGTGAAGTTGTAATGGCAGTTTTCATGTGCCGTAAAGAATTTTGACATGTCATCAGGTTTGCCGTCTGATGATTCAAAAGATAACAATTCACTGGAACCTTTGACGATATCTTGCACACGTTGTTAGACATATGACACGCCATTAATATCGTCGTCGTCCAATTCGAAGAGAAAACTGAAACTTTAATTTTATTTCGTTATTTAGGGTTGACTATTTGAAGACTTGTTTTAGATTTTTTTAGGGATCGATCATTAATTATCAGAGAAGAACTTCTAAAGAGAGGCATGTAACATTGCTTCATCTTTACCATCAAATATTTTTCTTGTTTCTTTACAAAGGCATTTATCAACTATTTTTGGGTTTCTATCTCGTGATTAAATTGAAGAAACTACTTGTTATTTTTTCATCTATTCGTAAGTTTATCCTTATTATGATGAATTTAACTTGTTATTTCGTTCATTAAATCATGAGTGGCTAATTCCATTAGTTGGAGTTATGGGATCCATGGATTAAGGTCTGATAGGTTACTTGGCATTTAACAAACACTATCATAGTCAGGGATATTATGTTGTTCTGACTTACTTCAAAAGTTTTAAGCAGTACCTAGTATCTGTCAATTCCCGAAACCCACAGTGAACATAACTCTGGTTTTCAATTTATATTGATTACAAACATTAATACTAAAACCCTATTTTATATTTTTGTATCATTTGTTCGAATTTAACTTATAGCTATAATTTCAAACTAGTTTAATCGCCACTCACATTGTTACCTGTGGATTCGACCCCGACTCCAAAGTTGGGTAAATATATTAACGACGATTGCCTTACACTAATTTGCGGTGTAAGTTGAGCGTTATCATGCGGATATCCCTAAGACGACCTTTAGCATCCAGTATGGTAACTATGAGTTTCTTGTCATGTCGTTTAGGTTGACCAATTCCCCGGCGACATTAACAAACTTATTGAATAGGATCTTCCATCCATTCTTGGACATGTTCTCATTGTCTTCATTAATGATATCTTAGTTTATTCTAAGAGTGAGGCAGATTATGTCAATCACCTCCATGTCATGCTGCAAACTTTAATGGATGATTGTTTGTATGCCAAGTTCTCCTAGCTCGAGTTTTGGTTTATAGCCGTAGTTATTCTTGGTTATGTCATTTCTAGTGAATGGATCATGGTTGATCCCCAAAAGATTGTGGTAGTTAAGATTTGTACATGACCTATGACTCTAACCGATAGTCAGAGCTTCTTGGGTTCAGCAGTTCACTATAAAAGGTTTGTGGAAAGTTTCTCTACTATAGCTGCCCCATTGACCAAATTGACCCTAAAGAAGGTCATATTCTTGTTGTCCAATGTGTGTGAGGGTAGTTTTGAGATTTTGAAAGATAAATTGACTTCGACTCTGGTTTTGACCTTGGTTGAAGGTAGTGATTGTTTTGATGTTTATTGTTGTTCTTCTAATGTTGGTCTTGGATGCATTTTGATTCAACGTGGTAGGGTGGTGTCCTATGCTTTTAGACAACTAAAAGTTCATGAGAATAACTACCCTACTCATGACATATATTTATTATCCGTGGTCTTTGCGTTGATGATTTGGAGACAAATCTATATGGGGTGTATGTTGATATCTTTTCGATCATTAAAGCCTCCAATATGTGTTTACTCAAAAGGAGTTAAATCTTCGGTACATAAGGTGTCTCGAGATATTGAAACACTCTGATATAAGTCTTCATTTCCATCCCGATAAGGAAAACGTAGTTGCTGATGCTCTTAGTAGATTGTCCATAGGTAGTTTGGACCATGTAGATGGGGATAAGCAAGAATAGGTGAAAGAAATTCACCGTTTGGCTAAACTTTAATTTTGACTTACGGACTCCGATGATAGGGTGTATTTGTACTTCCGATATCTCAGTCGTCTCTTGTTGTTGAGAAAAAAAAAATCAAGCATTGGACCCCAACTCGATGAAGATCAAGAGATATGTGGGTCATCAAAAATTTACCGACTTTTTGATTGGGGGTGATGGTACCATAAGATACCAAGGTAGGTTATGCATTCCCAACATCGACTGATTGAGGGAAAGGGTCATGGCCGATGATCATGGATCCCGTTATGCCATTCATCCTGGTTCCACCAAGATTTATCATAATCTTTGTGAATTCTATTGGTGGGATAGTATAAAGCGTAATGTAGCTAGCTATGTGGCCAAGTGTATGGTGTGTCAAAAAGTGAAAGTTGTTCACATGGGTCGCGGGGGCTTGTATCAAAGATCCTATTACCCAAATAGAAGTAGGAGGTAATTAATATGGATATTGTTACCGGTCGTCCAAGATATCAGAATCAATGTGATTCTATTTGGATCATTGTCGATAGAATGACCAATTCTGCTCACTTCTTTCCCATGAAGACGAACTTTTCAGCAGAAGATTATTGTAAAGCCCCAAAATCTCATTCCCGAGATGCCACACGTTTCTGCGAACTACAAGTAGTCCTGAGCTAACCCTGGCTTCTTTCTACTAAGTTTGGATCTCAACATAGGGGAAAACTGAATAAGAAATCATAATAATAAGGAAAATCTTATCTAAACATGCAAGAAGTCTTGATAAAACAGTACTGATAAATCTGAATTTTGAATCAAATGACTAAAATTGAAGCTAGTAGTCCGACAAGCCTCTACTATATGAAATGAATAAAGGAACATCTACTAATAAACTGAAAGTATGAATAACTAAGTTCCCAAAATATAAGGAGTCACCAACTGCAGGGATGTAGATGAGATGCTTGGGAATCATTCGCACTGCTGAGACTGAGCAACTGAACCTACATTATGAGACAATGTAGCACATAGATGTATATGTGGATCAGTACTTTAAGGATGTACTGAGTATATGGGGTGTATGCAATAAGTAAACAAAATCATCACAGTTTATGAAATCACGCATGCTAAATGTAAATGACTCACTTAAGCTTGAGTAAATCAAAAAGCTCAAGATCATAATCAAGAATAGTAAAACATATAGTATAAATCTTGCGAGCCATAACACTTAGTTCTAAAATCAATATTCTGTTCTTATTCTGCAAGTTTATTCTTTCAAAGCTTTAGGGAATATATTCTTAACTGTTAGACTGTAGGGAGAATACTTTTCAAAACTATTCTGAAAATCTTTACTGTTAGGGAGATTCTCTTAACCGACATAAACTATGTAAGCTACATGGAGTCAAATGTCTTGACCTCCTATTAAGGAAACCTCACGTTAGGAAGAGATGTTATACTCTTGCCAGGGAGTATAACCTAATCCATGTGATCGATCACAAGCTAAATTTATCATCCATATAAATGGGAATAATCTTAATCTATACCTACGTTGGCTACGTAGTTCTGTGGAAGATAGGGAACGTTGATCCCACACTTCCCACTCGGTGCTAAATACTACTCCCTCATAAATTTGTATGCTCAAACCATTGGAAATCCACTTTTAAAACTAGCTTAAGGATTTTTAAGATAACCAGTTATCCATTTATCTAAGTCAATCTGTAAATAAAGTTGTTCTGGGTTATGAAAACTATAATAATGTTTAGTGGATTCCAAAGCTAAACCATTCATCAAAAGATCAAAGCTTTTTTGATAAAAAAAATTGAAAAGTAATCTACTCATAAGATGCTTAAAGCATCATCTTTCTTGAAATAATAATATTCAATCTTAGGGTAGTAACCCATGTATCAATCTCATAATAAATCATCATAATAATCATGCTTAATGATGCAAATATTGATAAAACAATCCAAAATCTAGAAACTTAAGCAATATGCATGAAAATATAAACATAAGGGTGCAATTCAACTTCTAAAGCATTCGAAATATCATAATCTTGTAAATAACAATAATAGGTATAAACCCTAACTTAAATTTCTTGAGAAATCACATAAATTGCAGTAAATTTGTAATTAATGTAATGTTTTGGGCACAAGGATGTGCCCACATACCTTAATTTGATGATCTAGATACTAGAACTTGAATCTTGGATCTGTATTGATGTTTTGGAGATAACTTCTTGGAGTTCTTGAATTGGGAATTCTCAATCTTGTATTATCTTAGAGAATTGATGGAGGAAACTTTGTGTTTCTTGGAGAGGAAGTATGAACCTTAGGGTTTTGTTTGAGAGAGAATGATGAATAAAGCATAAAGTGCTTTCAAATCTGATTAATCTTTTAATTTTCGACGGATTGGTGGTTTGAGATTTACAAAAATACCCCTTTTAAACTTTGTAACGAAACTACAAGAACATATATTTTCCCGATCTGGGTGGCAATCGCAATGCACCACTATCATGTTGGCTCAGAGGAAATCAACGAATGGAAACTGGAAAGACTCCGCGAGGTGGAGACATCGCAGTGCCCCATTGGAATGCCATTTTGGCATATGGCACGATGCGCTATTATTGAGCTGGACCTCTAAAAATTGACAAAAAGGAAAATGACCCTCTCCACAACGTGCCAATATCATGGAGGGCCATTGGAATGGGACAATTAGAAATTTATACTGATCTGCGATGCGCTAAGGGTTCAAACGACGGTGTTTTATGACTAGAACATAAAATAGCCATAACTTCTTTCTCAGTTATTGAATTAAGGAAAATTTTATATCATTGGAAAAATAATTCAGTTTCCTACACAATGGAATGTCTAAATCTAAGGAATTCTATGCCAAATAAATAGTATTTGCTTTGGAGTCTATCCCTTAACATTCTACAGATGAATTTAAGCTAGGAACAGTGCAGGGTATTATAATATCTCCCTCTTAGGAAATTCGTCCTTGAAAGTAGCTAGTTAAACTAAACTTCTGAGGAATATAAGAATATAAGGTAGCATGCACAATTGAAATAAACTACGAGTCTGAATCTAAATCATTCTGAGCTTCTGAGTAATCTATGAGTGCATGAAATTACATGAGGACAACTATATAGATGAATGTAACATATGATTTGAAAATAATTGAATTAAAGAAGAGTGTTACCTTCGGCTACATTTGAGCTTGCGGAGAAAAGGTAAGGGTACTTGGCTCCCATATCTACTTCAGCTTCCCAAGTGGAACCCTCAACAATTTGTTCCTTAGTCTATGAATCTGATGATCTAAAATGTCGACTGGAACCTTTTTTTAAGAAAGATTTTTCTGAATATCTAAGCTTTCTAAGAGAACTACAACAATGGAGTCACCGATAGTCTTCTTAAGCATAGAGAGATGAAACACAAGATGAACGACTGACAAGTCTGCAAACAAATCAAGCTCATAAGATAGTTTCCCAACATGACTCACAACTCTAAAAGGACCAACATATTGAGGACTAAGCTTTCCCTTCTTGCCAAATATCTTGACCCCTTTCATGGGTGAAGTATTCAGATACACTAAATCACCAACCTCGAACTTGAGGTCCCTTCTTCTCACATCCACGTAGGATTTCTGACGACTCTGTGCTGTTTTCAATCTTTCTCTAATCAACTTAACTTCTTCCATAGCTTCAAACACTGCATCAGGAAAAAGCAAAGTGGCCTCACCCACCTCAAACCAACCTATGGGTGATCTACATCTCCTCCCATAAAGAGCCTCAAACAGAGTTATACGAATGCTAGAATGATAATTGTTATTATAAGTAAACTCAATCAATGGTAAATGCTCATCCCAACTACCCTTAAAATCAAGAGAGTATGCCCTCAACATATGTTCTACAGTTTGGATGGTCCTTGTTGCTTGACCATATGTCTGAGGGTGAAAAGGAGAACTAAAGTGGACTTCGGTACCAAGATCCGTCTAAAAAGCTCTCCAAACCTGGGAAGTGAACTGAGTACCCCTATCTAAGATGATAGACCAGGGAACCCCATGCAATCTAATTAATTCTCGTATATACAAATTAGTATAATCTTCAACTGTATAAGAACAGCATAAAATGTGCTGACTTAGTCAATCTATTTACAATAACCCAAATCAAATCATGATGACAACTAGATTGGGGTAAACCAGTCACAAATCCATATTCACCTCTTCCCACTTCTATGTGGGGATACCAAACTTTTTGAAATGTACCACCAGGTCTTTTGTGTTCCACCTTAACCTGTTGACAAGTTACACACTTTGCTACAAACTTCGCTATATCTCTCTTCATTCCACTCTACCAATAGATTTCCCGTAAGTCGCAGTATATCATGGTAGCTCCTGGATGTATAAAATAACGCACACCATGCGCATCCGCCATAATCCACTATCTCAAATCATCAACACAAGGCACAAAAAATCTACTCTGGTATCTTAACACGCCATCTACCCCTTGGGAGAAAACCTCTACTCTTTGGTCTTTAACCGACCCCTTCAATTTGACCAAACTAGAATCCTTATCTTGTTTCTCCTTTACTTCTGAAAATAGAAAAGAGTCGGAACTACTCTAACCCAAACATTCCCTTAAGCTGAATCAACAAACCTAACACTCAATCTGTCCAAATGATAGACTTCTCAAGCTAACTCTTTCTTATCATTCACCACATGAGAAACATTGCCCATATACAACCTACTAAGGGTGTTTACCACTATATTGGCCTTGCCCTGATGATACAACAAACTTATATCATAATCCTACAACGACACCAACCACCTTATTTGATAAAGATTAAACTCCATCTGAGTAAACACATACTGCAAACTTTTTTTATCCGTGAACACGTCAATATGCACACCATACAGATAATGTCTTCAGATTTACAAACTAAACACCACAACAGCTAATTCAAGATCATGGGTTGGGTACTTCTTTTAATGAGGCTTCAACTATCTAGAGGAATCGGTTATGACCTTACCTCTCTACATAAATATACAACCCAAACCAGCTCTAGAGGAATCACAATAATCAACAAAGCCATTGTACCATCAGGTAATGCTAGAACTGGGGTTGAAGTGAGTCGAGTCTACGACTCCTGAAAACTCTTCTCGCAGGAATATGAGCATAGAAACTTAACTTTATTTTGGGTTAATCTAGACATAAAAGATGCGATAGAGGAGAACCTTCAACAAAATAGCGGTAATAACCAGCTAGACCTAAGAAACTCCTAATGTCTGATGGTGAGGTAGATTTAGGCCAATTCCATACGACTTTTATCTTTTGGGAATTGGCTCTAATGCTATCGACGAATACAATATGACTGACAAAGGTTACTCATCTTATCCAAAATTTGCACTTGCTGAATTTGGCGAACAATTGATGGTCTCTAAGAGTTTGCAAGACAGGTTTAAGATGATCTACATGGTTATCCTCTCTACGGGAGTACACAAGAATATCTTCTATGAATACTATGACAAACATATTTAGATACTATTTGAACACTTGATTCATGAGGTCCATGAAAGTTGCTGGAGCATTAGTTATCCTGAAAGACATGACTAGAAACTCAAAATAACAATAACGGGTTCTAAAGGCTGTCTTTGGAATATCACATTCCCTTACCTTAAGCTGATATAATCGGATCTAAGGTATATCTTTGAGAAATAACTTACACCTTAGAGTTGATCAAATAAGTCATCAATATTAAGAAGGGTATACTTGTTCCTGACTGTGACCTTGTTTAGCAAAGGACAGTCAATGCACATACACAAAGAACCATCCCTTTTCGCATGAATAGGATAGGAGCTCCTCATGGAGAAATACTAGGACTTATGAAACCTTTATCAAGAAGATCTTTGAGTTGCTCATTCAGCTCCTTAATCTCTGCGGGAACCATATGTAAGGAGTGATAAAAATAGGCTGAGTATCCGGGAGAAGGTTAATACCAATTTCTATTTTTCTATCGGGAGGTACACCTGGGAGATCTTCTGGAAAAACATTAGGAAACTCGTTGACCACTCGAATGAACTAAAGTGTTGGAGTCTCAGACTTTGTGTTTTTGACTCGAACTAGATGATAAATGCAACCTTTGGATATCAACTTTCTAGCCTTAAGGTAATATATGAAATGACTTTTTGGATACACTAAATTACCTGTCCACTCAAATACTAGCATATCTGGGAACTAAAATTTCACCACACAGGTTCAATAGCCTATAGAAGCATAATAAGAAATGGATCCAATCCATACAAAGGATAAGATCAAAGTCAACCATGTCTAACTCTATTAGGTATGCAAACATGACTTTATGAATAACAATGATAGGACACTTTTTATAAATCTCTTTGGCAATAACTGACTCACCTGCTGGAGTAGACACTAAGAAGGGTTCAGGGATCTTTTATGGATTTATGTCAAAATTTACTGCAATTTATGGGGTCACATAAGAGAAAATCGACCCAGGGTCTAACAATATACAAACATCAAAATAAAAGACATGAGGCACACTATTCATGATATCGGGTGAATCCTCCTACTCCTGATAGGATGGTAAAGCATAAAACTGATTTTGGCACTGACCGCCACTAATATTAGATGATGCACCTTGAGAAGGAGCTAGGCAACCTATCGGAGCTGGTGCACTATTAGCCTAAGTCTGTGGATGAACATCCTTATTTATTTGTCAAGCATGCAGGCACTCTTTGATTCTATGGCCCCACTAGCAACACCCATAACAACCTCTCTGTCCTGCTAGACTCTCACCAGGATAATTCTTTCCATACCTAGCACACTGAGGATATCTGGGCCTATCACTCATACTATTTTAAGATCTGGACATAGAAGTCTTACCCCACTATTATTGCTATTTCTAGGTACAGGAGCATAAGATGAAGAAGGTGCGGGCATAGATGAATAATTCTAAAACTGTGGACAATTTTATTCACTAGACACATTCTGACCAAGATCAAATTACTCTATTCTAGTCCTATTATTTGCTCTCTCTCTTTCCTTCCTCCTTTTTACCTTAATCTACTGAGCGTGCATTATCTATATAGGAAGATCCATATCTCCAAGAAGTATAGAAGTCCTACACTCTTTAACTACTAACCCAGACACACCGATAACAAACTTACTTATGCTTGATGTAGGTTTAGCCATCTATTTAGGGGCATACTTAGACAACTGGTTGAAATTGAGGTAATACTCCTGCACTATCATTGAGCCTTGCCTCAGTTTCATAAACTGTTCTATCGTATCTTCCCTTATCTCACATGGGAAGAACTTGTCTAAGAACACATCTTGAAATATCTTCCAAGTCATGGGAGTTGCATCCTCTCCTATACTTTACTTCCATATTACCACACAATCATACAAAATATCCTTCAGCCTATAAGATGCCAATTCTACACTCTCTTCTTCAGAAATATCAATAATTCTGGTGATCTTCTTCACCTCATCTCGATAGAACTATGGGTCCTCACCTGCCTTTCACCCATAGAATTCTAGTGGATTAATCCTCATAAAATCTTGAATTCTGGATATAGTTATGTACCCATCCTACTGATATTAAACTACATCTTGACGGTTGCCCTGAACGTTAGCTGTCACAACTTGGGCTAGTGCCTAAAAGGCAGCCTAAAATTTTGCATGTGACACATTCTCATTCAAAGAATCCGCGAGCTGAGGTGGCTCGTTAGAAATTTATAGGAGAGATTTTCTATCATGTGAAAGCACAATTAGAAATAGATAGAGACAATGAATGCATGATAGATCATGAAAGAATAGATGATTTTCTAAAATGCTCTTTAGCCTCTTGCTTAAAGATGTGGCATGGTTTACACTGATGATCAAGACTCTGTGTAATATGGCTTTTCTGACTCCCTAGGACTCTCTAAACCTTAGGCTTTGATACAAAGTTTGTAACACCCCAAAATCTAGTTCCTGAAATGCCACACATTGCTCCGAACTACAAGTAATCTTGAGCTAACCCTGGCTGCTTTCTACTAATTCTAGATCTCACTATAGGGGAAAATTTAATATGAAATCAAAATAATGTAGAAAATATTATCTGAAACATGTTAGAAGTCTTGATAAAACAATACTGAAACATCTGAATTCTGAATCAAATGTCTAAAACTAAATTTAGTAGTCCGACAAGCCTCTACTATCTAAATCTAAAAAGTCAATGGGATAGGCCCCCAGTTGTCTCAAACTTTCTGAAATAAATAAAGGAATATCTACTAATAAACTGAAAGTATGAATAACTAAGTCCCCAAACTATGAGGACTCACCAACTGCAGAAATATAGATGAGATGCTTTGGAGTCACTCATACTTCTGAGACTGAGCCCCTGACCCTACATTATGAGACAATATAGCACATAGACATATATGTAGATCAGTACATTGAGGATGTACTGAGTATATGGAGGTGTATGGAATAAATAAATAATATTATCACAATTTGTGAAAGCATGCATGCTAAATGAAATGACTCGCGTAGGCTTGAGAAAATCTAAAAGCTGAAGATCATAATCAAGAATAGAAAAACATATAGTATAAATCTTGTGATCCATAACACTTAGTTCTAAAATATGTATTTTTTTCTTATTCTTAAATCATATATTAAAACTTTTTCAGCAAAGGAACTCTTCCAAAGCTTTAGGGAATATATTCTTAACTGTTAGACTGTAGGGAGAATACTTTGAAAACTATTCTAAAAATCTTTACTATTAGGTGGATTCTCATAACCGAAATAAACCATGTGAGCTACATGGAGTCCAATGTCTTAACCTTCTAAGGAGGAAACCTCACATTGGGGAGAGTTGGAATAATCTTACTAGGAAGTATAACCTAATACATATGATCAATCATAAGCTAAATCTGTCATAGATATAAATGGGAATAATCTGAGTCTTTACCTATGTTGGCTACATAGTTCTGTGGAAGATAGGGCACACTGATCTCACACTTTTCGCTCGGTCCTAAATACTACTCCGTCTTAAATTTGTATGCTCAAACCATTGGATATCCACTTTTAAAACTAGCATAAGGATTTATAAGAAAACCAGTTATGCATTTATCTAAGTAAATCTGTATATAAAGTTGTTCCGAGTTCTATAAACTATTATAATATTTAGTGGATTCCAAAGCTAAATCATTGATCAAAAGATCTAAGATTTTTTGTAAAAAAATTGAAAAGTAATCTACTCATGAGATGCTTAAAGCATCATCTTTCTTGAAATAATAATATTCAATCTTAGGGTAGTAACCCGTGTATCAATCTCATAATAAATCATCATAATAATCATGCTTAATGATGTAAATATTGATAAAACAATTCAAAAACTAGAAACTTCAGCAATATGAATGAAAATATAAACATAAACATGGAATTCAACTTCTAAATCATTGGAAATATCATAAGCTTGTGAATAACAATAATGGGTATAAACCCTCACTTAAATTTATGGGAAATCACTTAAATTGCAGTAAATCTATAATTAAAGTAAAGTTTTGGGCACAAGTATGAAAGAATTATCCTTGTTCAAACCCCACATACCTTAATTTGATGATCTAGATGTTAGCACTTAAATCTTGGATCTGTATTGGTGTTTTGGAGATTAATTCTTGGAGTTCTTGAATTAGGGATTCTCAATCTTGTATTATCTTGAAAAATTAATGGAGGAAATTTTGAGTTTCTTAGAGAGGAAGTATGAGCCTTATGGTTTTGTTTGAGAGATAATGATGAATAAAGCATAAAGTGCTTTCAAATACTATTAATATTTTGTTTTTGGATGGATCGGGGGTTGTATATTTACCAAAATACCCACTTTAAACATTGTAATGGAACTAGATAACGTATATTTTCCCGATTTGGTGGCCACCGTAATAGGCAACTATCGTAGTGGCTCACCAGAAATCAACGAATGGAAACTGGGCAGACTCCGCATCGTGGATACATTATGGTGACCATTAAGAATGTAATTTTGGCATATGGCGCGGTGCGCCATTATCGCACTGGACCTCTAGAAATTGACAAATGAGAAATTGACCCTTTCTATGATGCACCAATATTACAGAGGGCCATTGTAATGGGATAATCAAAAAGTTACACAGATTCGCAACACGCTAAGGATCCAAACGATGGTGTTTTATGACTGGAACTTAAAATAGCCATAACTTCTCACTCGGTTATCATATTTAGGCTAATTTTAGATCATTGGAAAGCTAATTCAATTTCCTACATAATGGAAAGTATAAATCTAAGGAATTTCATGCCAAATAAATAGTATTCGCTTTAGAGGATATCCTTTAACATTCTAGGGATGAATTTAAGCTAGGAAAAGTGTAGGGTATTACAATTATGCTAAGTTGTATCTTATGGAGATCGTGAAGTTTCATGATGCTCCGGTATCTATTATTTTGGATAATGTACCTCTATTTTTTGAACTTTTAGAAGTCTTTCCAAAAGTTATTAGGTACTAGCGTGTGCCTTAGTACCAGTTTCCACCCTAAAATGGATAGTCAAGCGGAAAGGACCATCCAAACATTAGAGGACATGTTATGGGCTTGTGTGATTAATTTTTGTGGTAGTTGTATGAACACTTTCCTTTGATTGAGTTCACCTATAATAATAGCTACTACTCTAGTATAGGCATGGCGCCTTTTAAGGGATTGTATGGTAGGATAGTTGATCTCCTATTTGGTTGTACAAAGTGGATGAGTGTATATTGCTTGGACCCGATTTGGTATGCCAAGCCTTAGAAAAGGTAAAGGTGATTTTTGATATAATTAAAAATGCTCAAAGTCACCAAAAGTCCTATGCAGATGTAAGGCATAAGGACTTAGAGTTTAGTTTTGGCAATTGGGGATTGTTAAAAGTGTCTCCCATGAAGGGAGAAATGCAGTTTGGTAAAAAAGGGAAGCTTAGTCCCTGGTATCTTGGACTATACTTGATTGTGAAGAGGGTTGTATATGTTTCCTATGAGTTGGAGTTTCCTTCTAGTATGAACTCAATTCACCTAGTTTTCCATGTCTCTATATTGCAGAAATATGTGGGTGATCCTTCATTGGTTGCTCCTTTAAACGATGTTGGTATTTTTGACTCGTTGTCCTATGAGGAAATCCTAGTGAAGATCTTGGATCGATAAGTATGCCAGTTGCAAATGAAAGAATTGGTTTTGATAATGGTTTTATGTAGGAACCAAAAGTTTGAGAAATCTACTTAGGAGCGTAAAGAGGACATAAATTCCAAGTATTCATATTCGTTTCCCAATCTGAAAACTTGTGATGAAGGTATGTGTTAATCCTTTTTCTTTGATTTTTGGTCTTTGATAGACAATGGATTAAAGTACATAATGTTTTGAGTTGATTTGTGTTATGTTAGACAAAGGGAATTAGTACCTAATTCTTTGAAATTATGTGTGTTTTATTATGAAGGATTCAAGTCCCTAGTATCTTGAGTTAATTCATGACTTTGGTAAATCATAGGTTCAAGTCCCTAATCCTTGAATTGAGTAAATATCCCTAATAAGTTGATGGGTTGAAGACCCTAAGTTATGAAATGAGTAAGTGTTAAAAAGCAAGGGTTTAAGTCCCTAATCTTTGAAATGAACAAGTGTCTTGATTAATAATGGGTTTAAGCCCAAAAGGCGATGACGTGAATGATTAATTGAAAATGAGAATGATGTTTTCTATATCCTTGTTGTATGCTTGTTTTAACTTTCTTAAAGGTTGTTTTGATATGTGATGACATGTTGGCTTATGTTTATTTCTTTCCTTACCCCTTCTTTGGGTATGAATGATCTAAGTGAGGGAGAATTGAAACACCTAGACTTAGAACCATTAAAAAACTTCATCTTTTGGTGTCTTTAGGGTGTGGGTACAACAAGGGGCTTAACTCATACCCCCTGGATATGAGTAATATACTCCTCCCATCCCCCACTCATACCTTGACCAGTATGATAGGTTAGTACACTGTATCATATGTAAAATGACCACCCCTTAATTATAACCAATGCTTACGAGTCGTACCCAACTCAATCGTATGAATGAAGTCTTAACAAAAGTAGACTGTTTTTGGTACGAGTTATGCATATAGTTAGGGCATGAGTCATACCCTTTTGATACATTTCAAGGGTGTTCCCTCATTCCATAACTAGTATAGAAAGCCGTAGAGGATCCTAGGGTACGAGTCAGGTACCACTCGTACCCTAGGGTATGGTTCCCTAGTGAGTCATATGTGGGAGTCATACCTCTGGAAGGGATCATTTTCCATCGTTTAACTAAGGGCCATGTGGTCATTTCCTTTACCTAAAAACCTAATCTCTCTGACAACATAAAGTGTGTCTAGCCTCCTAAACATCTATGTTGGATTAATCAAATACCTTAAAACACTCTCTCAAGCTTATTTTTGGAAGATTGTAGGCTAGGGTTTCAGGGGTGATTTCAAAAGGCAAAGTGAAGTCAAGTTCTTGGTGATTTATCTTGTTTAAGGCATGGACTTCTTCCCCTTTATAAATAACTCTATACCTTTGAATTTCACACTTGGATTAGTAAGTGTACATGGTGATTTCAAAATAAAATAAAAAGGGTTTTGTTTCCTAATGATAAATAATGATGATTCGTACTTAGACTTATGATTATTCATGTTATTGATGGTAGTTTACACATATTAATGCTTGTTGTATGTAGTCTAACATGTGGGTCTTGAATAACCCTAGACTTGATGGTTTCTACCATGAAATTGGCCTTGGTAAAGGCATGAAGAAAAGGGGTGTGTGAAAATATCTAAGTGAGATATCTGGTTACATAATGACAATGCTTTGAAATAGTAAAATGGCTCGATATGTATGAGTTATTTATAAATGAATTTTGAAGGTAAAATGCCATGTATTGTGTAATTTATGACCTTGATGGTTTGACGAATAAGAAAGGGGTGAAAATCCCTAACATAAAAATGAATGTAAATTGTGTATGGGACTAAATTGTGGTATAAAATTGCTATTTAAATGTGAATAGCTTGTAAGGGTCTTAAGGACCATAGTTTAAATTGTATGAGTAGTTGAATTAAGGCATTGGACTATTAATATGGTTAAGCAATGAAGGCTCCCATGATGACCATATGGTCATGTATGATGTTAAATTGGCTAAATGGGTTAAAGTCCTTATTTGTGGAATTGAATGTATATGGATGTTATAAAAAGGGTTATATAGTCCCAATGTTGACTAATGACAGTCATGATGTATTGAGGTTAAAGTCCCTTGCCTAATGAAATTTCTTGTGGTTAATGTCCCTTGCATAATGAGATCTCATGAGGTCAAAGTTTCTTGCCAAATGAATTAGCTTGGGGTTAGAGTCTCTTATCTAATGTGGCATGAGGTTAGAGTCCGTTGCTAAATATGTGATCATATAGTTAGGGTCCCTTGCTTGAATGAATATGTGTGAGCTATTAGAGTCCCTCACTTATCTAAATATGTGTGAGTGGTTAGAGTCCCTCTCTTAAATGGATGTGTAGGCGGTTAGGGTCCCTTATTTGATGATATGTGAATATGGATAAAGTTCCATGACTAATGAGGAATGTTTGAATCTGTAAGTTTGGAAGGTTGAAGTCCTCCATTGCATGTATAGATAAATCTTGTCACCTTGATTTGCATGTGATATGTCTATATAGATGGATAAAGTTATGGATGTTATTGGATATGATATATTGCTTTTTGTTGAATGATGATACTATTTTATCCTTATCCTTGAGTTGCATGCTAACATTACAACTGCTAACCATCTTTGGATGCTATGTTCCCATGCTACGTAGGGTCTGGAGCATTTTCTTCTCCTCCTACACAGTGATTAGATTATTCAAAGTAGTTTGTGCATTGACTTTGGAGTGGTGAGTTTCCTTTCTTCGAAAGATTTTAATCCTCGGTCTCCTATGTTTAGACTTATTTTATCTTTGGCTTGGTTTGGCTATCATCGGGGGCTTGTCTCGACGTATACATTTCTAAACTTTGGTTGTATTGAGGTATTGTGGATAATTGTGGACTTGGGTACATTGGTTAGTTGATAAACCTAATGAAATGGTTAGACATTGTGTAAGTTATGACTTGTGGCATGTTTTTTGCTATCTCATTTTATGGTTGGGATTCACCCAACCCTTGTGATCATTGTGATGATCGTGACGGGTTATTGGGGCGACCTTTGGTTTATGTGGGCTTGAGGTGCCCATACAACATGGCCCTATTTTGGGGCATGTCAGTGTGCATAGTTCAGACTTTATGTAACTATGTATCTATCTATCTATATATAATTAGAAGGGCTGCGGTCGTGGATTCCCTGGCCTTTTCTTGGATTTCTCCGGTTCCTGTGGCCATCACGTTCGGGAGTACTTTCAGCAGAAAAAGTTAAACCCATATAGCCCATGGTGCCCTTAGGATAGTTGAAGCTACATGGTACAGGTTAATGGTTTTAAATCTCTTGCTAAACTTTATTCTTTATCCCATCATCTTATATATATATATATGGATGTTTGTATGTGAACATGTATATTCGGTTTGGAATTGATTTTAAAAAGGGCATTACTTTATCCCTATCCTGAGTTATATTTCAGCACTAACGCTGCTAACCATCCTAGGACGCAATATTATTTCCTAATGTAGGGTAAGAAGACCATTCTTTTACCCCTATGCAGTGCTTGGTGATCCGATTCATCAGTTGGTTCACACTGAAGTAGTGAGCTTCCATCCTTCGAAAAACGTAGTCCTTCCATCATTTGTTTCTATATTTTTGAATTGAAGAGTTTATATTAACATTATCATTGTCATTTTCACTGTCATAGTCCGGGGCTTTTCCTAACCTAGCTTTATATTTTAATTGGTTTTGAGGGTTTTGTGGACATGTGTTGGTTAGATGGTATTGTTGGCTCTTAGAGTTTATTCTTGAGTTACATTAATTGTTTTGCCTTTATTCTTTGGTTTTCTTCCATTTTGTTATTGTTTGAATTATGTTTGGATTGGATGGGCTATAAGGGATGATCTTTAGCCCAGGGTGGGCTTGAGATACCCATTACGGCTAGACCTGGCGGTTGGGTCATGAAAAGCTTGGTATCAAGGCATAGGTTCAGGGCCACTGAGTATTCATGAAGCCGTGTCGAGTAGAGTCTTTTTCTTTGTTGTGTAGCATGCAATACTTTTTAGGGGGGAAGCTACAAGATATTTAATTTTTACCTTTCTTGTGTTCTATTTTAGGCTATAGAGTCTAGGGTCATGGAATTTCTCTAACTCCTAGTTTCTCACATTTCAAATCATTCTTCCTTAAAGTTCTAATGTTAGTAGAAACTATGTCGGAACCTCCGCCCCACCTGAGGGTAATATGGAGGAGACTCGCCGTATTTATAGAGTATAGACCCAATCTTGGGCCCTTTCTTTTGATTGTTCTGCTACACCTGGGGTTCTAGTGATCCCCACTAGTCTTTCTCCGATTGGTGAAACTCATGCTCAGTCACCTCAAGGGGACATATCTGACATGGAGTTCTATTATTTTACTCATCCGTTGACTCAGTTGGTGACCTCCCAATCTCTCCAGTTAGGTTAGAGTGGTTCTTTTTTCTCCTTCTTCATAGTTAACTCAAGTTGGAAAGTTCATAAGGTCGAATCCCCCAACCTTCACTAGCTTAATGTTTCAGAAGGATCCTCAAGTATTTATATATAAGATAGAGAAAATCTTTAGGCTGATGCATGCTTCCTATTCTAAGGGTGTGGAGTTTGTTTCATATCAGTTGAAACATATGGAATATCTTTGGTATGAAGAGTGAGATCTATTGAGAGGTGATAATTCTAAGATAGCTATATGGGATGAGTTCTTTGATACCTTCCTTGATCATTTCTTTTCTCAAGAGTTAAGGGAAGTAAAGGCAGAGGAGTTTGTAAATCTAAAGCAAGGCAAGATGAGTGTGAAGGAGTATGCCTTAAAATTCCATTAGTTGTCTCGCTATGCTCTGGATTTAGTGTCTTTTTTAAGAGTGATGATAGGCGAATTTACATGCCTAAAGTACTATATTTTACCCATATTTTAGCTAAGTTTTGAGGACAAAATATATAATTCATGCACTTTTAGTCCTTTTTCCTGTAATTGAGCTAACAAATGTGATTAGCAAGATTTCAGGTATAAATGATGCAGATTTCGGCGTTTTATGGATAACTTGATGCCAAAGGAAGCTTAACGAAAGAAGGAAGGGAAAGCTTGGACGCCAAGGACAGAAAGTGACGCATGGAAAATCTGTCCCGGGCAAAAACAGCAATTCTAAAGACTTTGGGCACTAGCAGTAACTTATTAGGATTAGGATAATGATGCAGTAATTTGGTAGGATTAGGATAAGTACGCAGTAGCCTAGTAGGAATAGGATATGGGTATTATAAATACCCTATTTTTCTGCAGCTTTTTAAGGATCAATTCATTCAACACAGCATTATTCTAACAATTCACACTCTACTTCTAATTCTTCCATTAATTCTACTTTTTATTCTTCTTCTATTCATCTATTCAGTTCTTAAATTCCACAACAAGAGAAACGCTACTTTGAAAGGGAGTTCACGCCTAAAGCCATACCACACCATACTACACGTAATATCTTTATTGTGGTATAATAATAATGTCTATTGTGAGTTCCATCGCACTCATGAGTAGCTAAACTTCTCTGTTGGGGTTATGGAAGCCGTATGAGATACTATCTATTGCTATGAGTTTGTGAATTCGCGACACGTATGCTGCTTACATCATTATTCTCTTCATCTTAATGCAAATTCTTGTGGTTGCAAACGCATAGAATACGCCAGTATAGCATTAACTTGTTCGAAAGAAAAGTTATATGTCTGGAAAAGAGATAATGTCAAGGTAATAGGGCACCAACCCCTGTTAAAAAGTTAGTGTCGTAACTGGATTAACCTCTTGGAGAATTTGTACCATTAGATACGCTTTAAGCTCGAAAGAGTTAAAGTGAAATAGTCCTTGTTAGGTCGAAATAACCTTGGATTCACCATAGAATACAATTCTCTATAAGCACATGCATGTCTGAATTTCGCATAAGTCATAGCCAATAGAGACGTATAACTCATAAGGTGAACATAACCCCAACTCTCAATTCTCATTGTTTAACGTCTTACTAAAACATTCTTTCTTTTTACTTTGCTATTGTTTGTTTTCATTCTATTATTTTGTTTACATCAATTGCACGTTACAATCCCCCCTCTTTTACGAGACTTGCACCAAAAGTCTAATAATCATTACTTACTTGTTGACCGGCTATTCCTTGTGGGATCGATACCTAACCCAGTTGGGTTATATATTTGACAATGACCGCTTTACACTCTTACAAGAGCTGTAGATTGAGCGTTATCAAAAATTGGCGCCGTTGCCGGGGAATACGGTTGTCAACTAAGTTTGTGATAATTACTAGACCCTTTGGTCAAAGATTCTCGTACTTTTACTTTTAGTTTTTGTTTTTGTTTTCTGCAGGTTTTTATTCAGTGCATACCCCATACTCGAAATTCTAGCCAACCGTTATTACCTATCAATCCTGAACCACAACGTATTGGAAGAATGGAGGCACAACACGAAATTGAAAGGATGGCTGCTCAACAGGAACAAGCGAGACTAGCTGCTCTTGCAGTCGCTCAAGTGCATCAACAGAACATTGATAACCCTGGGCGAGCGACAAATCCTGACGATGAGGATCTAGGTGATGACGAGTTACTAAACCCTAGGCATACTGCTGAGATCGCAACACCTGCTAACAGAAGAGATAGTCAAGATTGTTTTAGGCATGAACGCCGACCCGTGCATCCAACATTCGACGATGATGATGATGATTTTGATGGAGCCAGAGCCACAGGAGCCATTATTCCTCCACCATTGTCACCCGGAGCCAAGTTCAACATTACAAGCACCATGATTCAGTTATTGCAACTCAAGGGATTATTTGATGGACTAGCAGGTGATGATCCGAATATGCACCTGATCAACTTTATTTCTACATGCAAGTCGTTTGACAATCCTAGCGTTGGGCAGAATGCAATTTGATAACGCTAATTTCCATTGTCTCTGTCTGGGGAGGCAACTCTATGGTTGAATGGGCTGACTCCTGATTCTATTATAAATTGGAGGCAATTGAAAGACGCTTTCCTAGAAAGATTCTTTCCACCATCTAAAAGAGCACAATTGAGAGGTAAAATCAGCAACTTTCGGCAGCTTCCAACCGAAACTCTTCATGAAACATGGGAGAGGTTCAAGACAAAGCTAATGTGTTGCCCAAACCATCATATGACCAATTTCCACCTAATGGAGATACTATACAGATCCTTGAATTTAATAACTAAACCAGTGGTGGATAATTCGGCTGGAGGATCTTTTATGGACCTCACCTTTGGTCAGGCAAGCAATATGCTAGACCGGATAACGAAGCAAAGTAGAGCTTGGCATACCAGGGATTCTGAGGTAGCAAGCCCCACTTTATCTATTGGCATGACTGCAGACCAAAGGAGAAGAGAAGAAGAACATGATCAAGATATGGCGCACCTGAAAACATAAGTGGAACTTCTTACAAAACATATATTATCAAGGAAGACCAAAAAAGTCAAAGCTGTTGCGTCAAAAGGAAGAGATGAATCTGATTCGGAAGAAGAGGCCAACTACTTAAACAATCAGGGGGATTTCCGAGGCAATAACCAAGGAAACCAAGGTCGGAACTATTATGAGAAATCTGGAAACAAGGACCAAGGTAGTTGGAAGAACAAGAATGACAATAGTGGTCTGTATGTTCCCCCAGGAAGACGTGACGCCATTGTATCTGGTTCTGAAAATATGGAGGATATGATGGCTAAACTGTTGAAAGGAGTGGTGGCAACCAGTGCGGGAGTAATGGAGGTAATACATGATATGTCCTCGATGAAGCAATTGGTTGACTCACATTCCACTTCAATAAAACAAATAGAGCAGCAATTGAGCAAACTTTCAGCAGCACTCAATCAAAGAAAGGCTGGCACTTTACCTAGCGACACTGTGCAAAATCTAAGGAATGATGGATCATGCATGGCTATTACTACCAGGAGCGGTAAGGTGCTGGAAAATTCATCCCAAAGCAAGCAAGTGGCCGAAAAAAAAGAAGATGAAGATGCCATAGAAGCTGACCAAGACGTCCATGACGTCACCCCTAGTAGTTTGCAGCCTGAAAAGACTGAAATTCGGAAGCAAGAGGAGAAGAAAGCTGTGGAGAAAACAATTCGACTTCCACCACCACCTTTTCCTCAAAGATTGAAGAAGAAGGCGGATGATACAAGGTTCAGTAAATTCATGACGATGTTGAAGCAGCTGACCATTAATGTTTCGTTGGTGGAGGCACTCGAGCAAATGCCTGGGTACGCAAAATTCATGAAGGACCTTTTAACAAAGAAGCAGGTGGTAAGCTATGAGCCGGCAGATAATGTTCACCATTGCAGTGCAATCGCTACAAGATCACTAGTTCAGAAAAAGGCCGACCCTGGTGCCTTCACTATTCCTTGCACTGTTGGATCTTTTAATTTTGCCAAGGCATTGTGCGATCTGGGTGCTAGCATCAATTTGATGCCACTATCCATCTACAGGAAGTTGGGGTTAGGCAATCCGACACCAACCAATATGAGGCTCGTGATGGCTGATAAGTCGGTAAAACGACCTGTGGGTATCTTGAATGATGTGTTGGTGAAGGTTTCTTCATTCATATTTCCTGCAGACTTCGTTATTCTAGATTGTGAGGTGGATTCTGAAGTTCCCATAATTTTGGGACGTCCTTTCCTTGCAACAGAAAGTGTGTTTATTGACATGAGAGCTAATGAGCTTTTATTTTGGTTGAATGACGAAGTGGTCCGTTTGATATATGCAAAGCAATGAAGCAGCCCAGCGATATGAATGTGTTCTCTGTAGATGATGTTCATTATGAGGATAAGAAAGCATTATCTGTAGAGAAACAGCTTACTGTTGAGCCATTGTCTGCTGCGCTACTGAATGTTGAGCATAAGGATGATGAAGATTATGAAGAAACTACATGTGCTCTAATAGAAATAGGGTCCTATTCTCATACTTCTAAACAGCCGGACCTTGATCTTATGAATCAACCGTCACCAACAGCGAAGACTTCCATTGAAGATCCACCAATGCTAGAATCGAAAAAGCTCCCCGATTATCTAAGATATGTGTTCTTGGAAAGTGGAAATATACTTCTGGTAAGTATGGCGGATGATTTAAGTGAACAGCACGTAGAGGCTCTCATCTCTGCTCTGAAGAGATACAAGAGAGCCATGGGTTGGACTATTGATGATATAATTGGTATCCCTCCCGGGATAGGCATGCACACGGGCCATCTCGAAGAAGATTGCATGTCTACAAGGAAGCCTCATTGTCGTCTGAATCCATTCAGAAAATGATCCACCATCTATCTCGATGAAGTCTAAGTAATCGAGATAGCTATGTCGTGCCGCGACAATAAATCAAGCGCTTGGTGGGAGGCAACCCATCATTTTTCATTTTTCTTTCTTTCGTTCTACTAATTGTTTGCTTTTGATAAATAAAAAACCAAAAATAAGAGTCATGCCACGACCAAAACTAAGGTTCTTGATGGGAGGCAACCCATCGTTCTAATTGTTTTTGTTGTCTTTGAGCAAGTGTAGGTACAACAGGTGTCAAAGAGGAGATTGGTTTCAAATTTTGAGTTGGAAGTATTGCATGATGAAGGTGGTAAGTTAGGAATGAAGAAGCAAAAGGCTATGGATTGGGTATTGCTTATGAAAATATAGGCAAAGAACAAGGCAAGGCCTATGTAAATCTAGGCCACGAACAACGCAAGGCCTATACTATGGCCTAAGCTCTCAGAATCTAGTGTGCCATAGCATAGGCGCCGCCCATGCTCAAGTATGCCATAGCATAGGCTCCGCCTATGCCAATGCTTTTTGTCTCTGAATCTCATATGCTATGAAAAAGGCGCCGCCTATGCCTAACAATGCCATGGCATAGGCGCCGCCTATGCCCAACAATGCTTTGCAAAAGGCGCCGCCTATGCCAAGCATAGGCAAAGAATTAGGCGCCGCCTATGGTCACTTTTTGTCTCCTAATCTGATTTTAAATGGGTCAAAACCCGACCCAAGCTTGTCCTATAAATAAGAGACTTAGTCTTAGACCAAAAATACATTGCAAACCTAGCATAAGCGCCGCCTACCTCTCTAAATCCTCTCAAAAATTTTCCTTTTGCTCTTTTACTTTGCAAGAACATCATCTAAGGTCATCAACCAAGTAAGTACTTCTTTGTTCTTCATTTATATTCCGTAAGTACTACACTACTACGCATATTATGAATCGCTAAATCTTGAAGTAGTATTGGTGATTTGAATGTGATTGATGTGGTGTGATACAACTAAGTGAGTGAAAGAATACGTAAGAATGATCTTACCATGTTTCCAACTTGAATTTGATTTTGATGCACTGTCATACTTTTGCAGAATTAACATGGTCAAGAAAATTGCATAATCTTATCAATAGAAATCTTACATGTTGGAATGACTTGTTCATCGAGATAAGAATTATGGTTGATTATCAACATATGAGGTTGTGTTTATTTCTAGATGCTATACCTTGATTCAATCACTATGTAGTAAGTCTTGATATATCAAACATGAAAGTATTGCCAAGATCACAAGAAGTATGACTGCACTAATTTTATTGTTGGAATATAGCTCCTAAAACGTATATCAATGAAGTCTCAGTAATCACCAACTTTCACTTCACTAGTCTGTACCAACAAACTAAGTGTGGAGTGGTGCCAATACTGCTTATTTGTTGATTGTATCCACCAAGATGATGCTAACATGACTATTGTTTTAATCTCAGGTACAATGGCACCCAAAGCAAGACAAGGCAAAGATAAAGCAACAACTTCACAAAAAGGCAAGAAAAGAGGATGAAAAGAGCAAGGAGAATCATCCTCGATGCAAGTACCACGCCGCATGTTCGGAATTAAATGGGTCCTCGAGGAGGAAGAAAAGGAGTGGTATAGGAACAATAAAGAGAGAAAATATGTTCATGTGGACCTGATACACAAAGAAAGCCTAGCAAAGAAAGAACCGCGCATGTTGGCCAAGATAATGGCGTTACATCTTGATTTCATCTTCTGAGATATGGGAGAGTGCAATCTCGATTTAACACGAGAATTCTATGCCAATTGGTCACCAAAAACCACAGGGAATGAAGTCAAGATTCGGGGCCATGTTTTACAACTAAATGCGGATTTCTTCAACTCCTTTCTAGGTTTGCCTTCAGTTGATCCATCACCACTCAAGGAGTTGTACAATAAACCTCCATACAGGTTCATTCGACACACACTTTGTGGAACAAGATCTATGGCATGATGGAGTAGACATAAGGACACCGGTCGGCACAACACCTTCCCATATGCTCCTTTGAATAGGGAAGCAAGGATATGGTTGCGCATAGTCAACTCGTGCCTAATTCCAGGGACCCAGTACTCCAAGATAACACAAGATAGAGTGTTCTTGGTATACGCATTGATGACGAATGTCCCTATCAACATTTGGGCAATTATTCGATCTACAACGTGGAAAGCTAGGCTACACAAGAGGTCTCACTTCAGTTTTGCCAACCTGTTGACTGTAATATTGAGGAAGGAGGACATCGAAGAGGAACCGGCTGATCATAAGCTTCTACACAACCCGAAGAAGGTTGACCTCACAAAGGTTAAAGATGCTGAATCTACACATGGCGTCAACCTTACTACTGCTGAGAGACATGCTCGGGATGAGAGTTTCTTTCGCCATCTTTATGGCATGACTCGGTTTACAATGATGAGCAGAGGTCGTGTTCCAACTGTTGCAGAGCTCCAACAGCTGGATTATGACTCCCCAATGAATGAGCATGCAAGGCAAATGTGTGGAGTAGGTGTGTACTTTGAGGAACCTCTTGATGACGATGTACCAACCAAGGATGATCGGAGAATGCCAGACTTCGACGTGGAGGAGAATTTTGATGACGACATCTCCAATGATGATTTCGACGAAGGGGGTATGACCCCAGACATAGAGGAGGAGTCCGACTAACCAGGTCCTTCTTATTTATTTTCCACTGAGGGCGGTGTGTCCCGTCTAAGTGTGGGGTGATGGTATTTGCATGCTATACTTTCTTATCTGCATTTGCTTATTTATGTGTGTTTTGCTTATTTATGTTTGTTCGTTTTAATTTTTTTTAGGAAATTTTTTTGTTACAAACTTTGCATGAAATTTTTCTGATAAGCAGCATGGTATTATAACAAGAGTCTGTGATAAAATCATTACTGTTTAGATGTTTAGGCTCTAATTGTGACTCACTATATGATATTGTGTGGTTCAATTCCTTCATCTGTTGGGTCAAGAGTCTATACTGCTCCCAATAAAGTCGACTATGTGCTTTGTGTGTGTGAGATAATAGTATATTCTATGTTTGTGGCTGATACTAGAACTTGCCTGGTGTGTGTGAAGCGAAAATAAAGAATGTGAATTAGGAGATGATTTAGGCATTTCTTTGGTAACCTGTGATTGTTTACCTTCTTTTTATCTACCCATGGACATTAACCTAGATAACCCCCTTTGAGCCTTTAGCCTATTTTCTTTGACAGCCTCATATGTAAGTCAAATCCATTTTTTTCAAGACCATAATTTGATCCAAATTCCTAAGTGCTTTAAATTGTAAAGTAATGTGACAAAATAAGAGAAAATTGGGTGAGAATAGTGCCTTAGAATGTATTGGTACTTGAAGTTGTTATGAAAAATAATTGCTATCATAAGAGGTGTGTTATGAAAAGAAAAAGGAAAAGAAAAATAAAAAGAAATTGAAAAACAAAAGAGGTGAGAAAGGGTGGTAGAATAAAAGAAAGTAGAAAGGTTGTTTGAAAGAAAGCATAAATGACATAATGTGATGTATTAAAGCTCTTAGGAACATAGTCACTATTTCTGGCCAAAATAGTCCTACCTGTCCCTTAGCCTACATTACAACCTGTAAAAGACCTATATGATCCTAAGCTTAGCATTCTGATATTTAGTGGAACATTACACTAAGGGCAAGCCTATGGTCATCAGTTGCAACATATGAATTCTTTGTGAGAGTGAGAGCAAGGAAAATCTTGTACCCATGTTTCGAAAAATACAATACTTGTGAGTGATTATGGGTAATATCTTATGTGAGACACACATGGTTGATGAGTTTTGGGTAGTCTTGTATGATTCTTTGTACCTTAACCTTGGAATACGAACTAACCATCATCATGAGTCTATATTAGAGGTTAAAATTGTTTCTAGTAATGATCAGAAAACTACTCTTTGTTAATGATTGCTATGCCTGTCTTGATGACTATTTTGTGTTGTTACTGTGAAACCCTAAGTAAATGTTTAGAAGGACATGATATTTTGTTCGAGGACAAACAAAGATTTAAGTGTGGGGTGTTGATGATAGGCGAATTTACACGCCTAAAGTACTATATTTTACCCATATTTTAGCTAAGTTTTGAGGACAAAATATATAATTCATGCACTTTTAGTCCTTTTTCCTATAATTGAGCTAAAAAAACGTGATTAGCAAGTTTTCAGGTATAAATGATGCAGATTTTAGTATTTTATGGATAACTTGATGCCAAAGGAAGCTTCACGAAAGAAGGAAGGGAAAGCTTGGATGCCAAGGACCAAAAGTGACCAAGGTAATAGGGCACCAACCCCTGTTAAAAAGTTAGTGGCATAACTGGATTAACCTCTTAGAGAATTTGTACCATTAGATACGCTTTAAGCTCGAAAGAGTTAAAGTGAAATAGTCTTTGTTAGGTCGAAAGACGCTTGGATTTACCGTAGAATACAATTCTCTATAAGCACATGCATGTCTGAATTCCGCATAACTCATAGCCAATAGAGACGTATAACTCATAAGGTGGACATAACCCCAACTCTCAATTCTTATTGTTTAACGTCTTACTAAAACATTCTTTCTTTTTACTTTCCTATTGTCTGTTTTCATTCTATTATTTTGTTTACATCAATTGCACGTTACAATCCCTCCTCTTTTATGAGACTTGCACCAAAAGTCTAATAATCATTACTTACTTGTTGACCGGCTATTCCTTGTGGGATCGATACCCAACCCAGTTGGGTTATATATTTGACAATGACCGTTTTACACTCTTACAAGAGCTGTAGATTGAGCTTTATCAAAGAGCCAGAATAAAGAAGTTTGTTTTTGGATTGTCTCATTATTTGGTATTGGAGTGTCAGTCTGTGATATTGAACAATGATATGGATATCTCATGGCCAGTGGAGGACAAAAAAAGTAGGAAGAGACTGGGGAGAGGCGGAATAAGAAGTTTAGGTCTTCAAAGTAGGGTAGAGATCAGTAAGCTAGTGAGAGAAAAGGTAGATAGTAGATCAAGAAAAAGAATTGGGGAAATTTTAGTTTATATTCTTCGGCTAGTACCCCTTATTTGAAGTTATCTGGTGATCGTTGATTTCAGACTATTAGTGATCCTAAAGCATAAAGTGCCTAGTCTGAGGATAGTGGAGCTCTGTCAACCCTACCATATCTTTCTTATAGATTTTGTGTTCAACTTCACTGGAGATATTTTCGTGAAGGGAGAAATTGGTGCTTTAACTGTGGTCTTCTTTGTCACATATAGGGGGATTGCCCTGCAACTAAGGTAGCCACTAGGCTAATAAAGTTTCTATCGCCACTTCTTTGGCTTCTACACCAAATTTTTCTACTTCTAGTATCGACACTAGTCAAAATTATCTTGAAGATCTTGTTACTTGTCAGGAATCTTAGGCATCTCATAATGTTGAACTGGTACACTTAATCTCTTCTCTTATAATATGTATTAATTGCTTGATCCAGGTTCTACGCTATCCTATGTGACCTCTTATGTGGCTATGCATTTTGGCTGTGGTCTCAAAAGTATTTCTAACTTCTTCTCTGGGTCTACTCTAGTGGGTGACTCTGTTGTGGCTAGAAGGGTCTATAGGGCTGTATGTATCCATCTTTCATAGAGGGACCTTTATGGATTTGATAGAGCTAGATTGGGTGGATTTTGAAATTATTTTAGGGATGGATTGGCTTCACTCATGCTACTTTTCTCTGGATTGTAGGACCCAAAGGGTCAGTTTCCATTTCCCTAATGAGCTAGTATTAGAACGGGAGGGGAGTTACTTAGTACATAAAGGGAGATTTATTTCTTATCTTTGAGCCCAAAAGTTGATTTCCAAAAGGTTTCTATGTCACCTAGTTTGGATTAAGGATTCTAGTTTAGTTTGTCCATCCTTGTAATCTGTCCCCGTGGTTAATGAGTTTTCCAAGGTGTTTCTCGGTGATCTTTCTGGTATTCCTCCTGATAGGGAAATTGATTTTGGAATTGATCTTCAACTGAATACTCATGATATATCTATCCCTTCATATAGAATGGATTTGGCTGAGTTGAAGGAACTTAAGGAGAAGTTAAAAGATCTTCTTAGTAAAGGTTTCATCAGTCCTACTATTTCTCTATGGGGTGCTTCGGTGGTTTTTTTTTTGGAAAAAAAAGATGGGTCTCTTTGGATGTGTATAGATTATCCACAGTTGAATAGGGTGATAGATATTTTCCTAAGATTAACCTCTATTTGAGCTATCATCAGCTGAAAATTAGGGAGGATGATATTCCTAAGACTACTTTACAAACCCAGTACGGTCAATATAAGTTCGTGGTTATGTCATTTCTATTAACTAATGCTTAAATTGATTTTATAGATCTTACAAATATGGTTTTCAGCCAGATTTTGGACTTATTTGTTATTGTCTTCATTGATGATATCTTGGTGTATTCTTAGAGTGAGGAGGATCATGATAATCACCTCCAAATTGTGTTACAGACTCTTAAGATCAGAAGTTATATGCTAAATTTTATAAGTGTAAGTTTTGGTTAAATGCTGTGAATTTCCTTGGGCATATTTTTTCTAATAAATGGACCAAGGTGGATCCAAAGATGGTTGAGGTGGTTTAGAGGTGGCCTAGAACCACGACTGTAACTGATATTTGAAGCTTCTTGGGCTTAGCTTGGTATTATAGGAGGTTTGTAGAGAGCTTTTTGTCTATTGCTGCTCCATTGACGAATTTGACTCCAAAAAAGGTGATGTTTTTGTTGTATCATACTTTTGAGGGTAGCTTTGAGAAGTTGAAGGTAAGTTGACTTTTGCGCCAGTTTACACCCTAATCGAGGGCACTAATGAATCAGTGGTGTATTGTGATGTGCCTCACGTAGGACTGGCTTGTGTCTTGATATAACATATCAAGGTTATGGCCTATGCTTCTACATAGCTAAGGTTCATAAAAGGAATTATCCAACTCATGATTAAGACTTAGCGGGTGTGTTTTTTGCTATGATGATTTGGCGCCATTATTTGTATAAGGTGTATGTAGACATTTATTTGGAGAATAAGAGCTTCCAATATGTGTTTACTCAAAATAAGGAGGTTGCAATATATGTTTACTGAAAGGACTACTTTTATGCTAATTGAGGATGATATGGATCAAGGGAAGCTTATGGCATTTGATATTGAGGGGGATGGTATCTTGAGGTATCAAGGCATATTGTGCATCCCTGATATTGATGGGCTGTGTAAAGGATTTTGACTGGAGATATGAGTCAAGGTATAAATTTTATCAAGATTCATCAAATATGAATTATGATTTGAAGTAGATCTATTGGCAGAATGATATGAAGAGTGATGTGGCTAACTTCGTGGCTAAGTTTATGGTTTGTCAGCAAGTGAAGGTTGAGAACTTGAGGCCCGGTGGCTTGTCTCAAGAGATTGATTTACCCATATAGACATGGGAGATAATCAATATGGATTTTTTATAGGTCTTCCACGGTCTCATTATTAGTATGATTTGATTTGTGCTATTGTGGATAGGATGACTAAGTCTGCTTACTTCTTGTCGGTGAGGACTACCTACTCTAGAGAGAATTATGCTAAGTTATTCATTAAAGAGATAGTCATATTTCATAGAGCATTGGTGTCTATTATATCGGATCAAGGTACGCAATTTTCTTCTCACTTTTGGCATTTATTTCAGAAAGGTTTTGGGACTAAGGTGAACCTTAGCACTGCTTTTCACCTTCAAATGGATGGACAAGCGGAACAAACTATTCAAACGTTGGAGGATATGCTAAGGTCCTGTTTGATTGATTTTGGAGGAAGTTGGGTTGATCACTTACCCCTAAATAAATTCGCGTATAATAAAAGTTATCACACTAATATTGGGATAGCTCCATTCAAGTTTCTTTATGGAAAGAGGTATTGGTCTTCTTTTGGGTTATTTAAGATTTGTAAGATTAGGTTTTTTGGTCCTGACTTGGTTTACCAAACCATGGATAAGGTGAAAGTTATTAGAGAGAGGCTTAAGACTGCCCGAAGTCACTAAAAGTCTTATGCGGATATGAGGCAAAGGGAGTTGAAGTTTGATGTAGATTATTGGATGTTTTAAAGTTTCTCCTATGAAGGGAGTGATGAGTTTCAGGAAGAAGGGGAAACTTAGCCCCCGTTATTTTTGTCCATATCTGATTTTGAGAAATGTGGGGAAGGTTGCCTATGAGTTGGATTTTCCTGTGAGTTTAGATTTCATTCTTTCGATTTTCCATGTGTCGATATTAAAGAAGAGTGTGGATGATCCTTCTCTAATTGTGCCTAGTGAGAATATTGGTATTTTTTATTCCTTGCCTTATGAGGAAGCCCCGATTGAGATTTTGGATAGGCAAGTTCGCCTATTAAGGACTTAGTATGTGGCATCGGTAAAAATCCATTGGAGGAATCAAAAAGTGGATGAAACTACTTGGGAAGCTGAAGAGGATATGAAGGCCAAGTATCTATTTTTTTTCTCCGGGTTGGATGATCATGCATTAAGTATGAGATTTTTTTATTCTAATCATTTTTTGGGTATTATTAATGGCTTTATGGTTTCTTTCTATCTTATATTCATGTGAAAGGGTACCTTAACTTCTCATTCAGGAATAGATAATCCTGGGAGAGAGGGTTTAATGTAATACCCCAGGTTTTGAACTCCAAATTTTTCTTAGTAATTGTGTTTTTGCTCAAGGTATGACTCAGACGATAAGTAGTAAAGACTCATCATGAGTCATATAGAGAAATCATGATTTAAATAGTATGGTTTCCCTAAGTTTCTATCATAGTCACCACAGGGACCATATGAGTCGTAAGTTAATATCACGAGTCATGCTGAGGGAATTGTTACCTTGATAGTGAGATGACCTAAGGCTGTTGACTAGGTAACGACTATACATCATGAGTCATAAGGCCAGGTAACGAGTCATAGGGTGGTACTTTTGACCAAACCAGTAAGGATGCCCTGAGTTTCTGCCAGTCTATAAGTCTTGCTGATGACTCATGATCAGTGACCACGAGGCATGATGTAACCCGTCATCACTGGCTATAGTTTTTCATGCATTTTAATAAAGGGAATTTCAGTCATTACCATTCATCCCCAATTGTAACCTACGACCATAAATCACCCTAAGGGTCCATTTTCTCATTATTTTAACAAGTGAAATACATTCTCTTCTCTCTCAAATTCCCAAGTCAAGAACAAAGCTAGTGTTTTTAAGGGTTGGTCATCTAGGGTTGAAAGTATGGTTTCTTCTCAAAATTCTTTGTGTTTCAAGCATATGTCTCTTCCCTAACATAGTTTTTCATAAAGTCATGTTTTTAATCATTGTTTATGTGTTTTTGAATGGTGGATTTGGACTGATGGATTGAGGGTTATGAATGATAATTACTTGGATTGTTAATTCCATGGTTTTGGAATTGTTTTTCATGCTTTAAATTGTGGTTTTTGAACTAATTAGATGCATGGGCATGGTGAATGGGACATGTATCATGGATTCCCCCAAAATTATTGTTTTTGGTTTTGAATTGGTATTAACCTCAACCCACTTGCATAATCGTCTTTGAAATATGGACAATTACATGGTTTTGCTTACTATAATAAACTATTGCATTGCATTAATGGCTAAATGAATAGAAATGGTTTTGGAAAGGCCTTGGTGGCCATGGATTGGTTTCTAAATTAAAATTTTGGAATCGAACTGGCTAATTGGTTTTTGGCATAATAGAAATAGCTTGCGATGAAAATTAATTGGTATAACGATACCATTCAGAAAATGCCTAAACTGAGGACTCATTGGTTAAATGGATGGGTTATGTATAAATGTTTTAATTTGGGCTTAAGGGGGGTGTATAGCTCACCGTGAAATGTGTAGGTCTTCGGCAGGACCGATACTAGTACCACGTTTGCCAACGTGGAGGTCTTGGTGTCCATGTGCATAGTTCACACTTTATATATATATATATGTATATATATATATATATGTGTGTGTATATATATATGTGTGTATATATATAGGAATGGCTGGGGTCATGGATTTTGGCGCTCACTTGGCTGGGGTCATGGATTTTGGCGCTCACTTGGATTTCTCCGATTGGTGCGGCTAACATACACTAGAGCACTTTAAGAATGGGGAGTTGAACCTTTATAGCTCGCGGGTGCCCTTAGGATAGTTAGAGCTACATAGTCTAGGATAATAGTTGTAAATCTCATGCTAAATCTTGTTCCCTATCCCAGCATCTTATATATATGTATGTATGCATGTATGTGAACTTATACACTGAGTTTGGACTTGATTTTGAAATGGAATTATTTTATCCCTATCCTGAGTTATATGTTAGCGCTCACCCCATTAACCATCCAAGGATGCTACATTATTTCATAATATAGGGTCTAAAGTCACTTCTTTTACCCATGTCCAGCATTAGGTGATCCAATTTGTCAGTTGGTTCACGTTGAAGTGATGAGCATCCGACCTTAGAAAGGCTTAGTAACTCCATCAATTTCTTTCCATATTTTAGAAGTTAAGAGTTCACATTAATATTATCATTGTGACTGCCACTATCATCGTCGGGAGCATGTCCCGACCTAGCTTGATATTCTAATTGGTTTAGAGGCTTTTGTGGACATGTATGGGTTGGATGGTATTATTGACTCTTAGAGATTATTCTTGAGTTACATTAACTATTTTACCTTTATTATCTATTGTCTTCCATTTTGTTATTATCTAGAATATTTTGGGATTGGATGGGCTGTGGGGGTGGTCTTTGGCTCACAATAGGCTTGAGATGCCCATCACGGCTAGGCCCGGGGGTCGGGTCGTGACACTTTCTTAATACCACCCCACCAGTAAAGTTTCTTTACATCCTAATACATCTTGGTCATAATCAGATGGATAGAATATCTAGAGTAATGAGCCTTTTTCTAACATTAGACTCACCCAATCTCTGGTTCTTGGCATACAAACTCGGCTACCAATCCTTAATACACCGTCCAAATCAAGGGAGGTTTACTTAGCCTCACCTCTAAAACATTATCTCAAATGACCCTCTAGTTATCATCATTAAACTAGTGAGCATGAATCTGCTACATCAAGGAAGATCTAACATTAATAATGGGTAAAACGTGTCTGGGTTTCAAAATATCAAGCCTAACCATCTGGTTAGCTAAAGGCTGAAACTCTAAGTCTAAAGGCCACTCTTGGGTCAAGATATGAGCTAAACTACCCATACTAGTCGACTTCTGACACAAGGCATCCACAACCACATCAGCCTTGCCAAAATGATAAAAAATAGTGATGTCAAAATCCTTGAGTAACTCAAGAAAATGCCCCTACCTCATATTAAAAGCTCATTGTCTGAAGAAGGACTGATGGTTATAATGGTGATCTGAGGTGGATTTATGCACCTCAGTGTTGTTGTCAAGGCATAATTAGCCTTTTTTTAGGACTTCTTGTGTGCTTAAGGAGTTGTTAATGATATAATTAATAATATAAGTGTTAGAATTCTTGATTATAATTTTTAAGTTGTGTTTCAAATAAGTTTGAAATCAATTTGGCCACTTATAGCTTAGATGAGAAAACTAGTGTTACTAGCTTGAGCTCTATGTTGTTCTAGTTTATCTCGATGGATTATATATGTGTAAAGGGTTACTAAGGGAAACATTATGAAATTTTGTTTGTAATAACTTTTTTTATAGTGTTTAACTTTCAATTTAAACAAGCCAAGATACAAAACACAAGGCTAAAGATCAGAAGGACGAAAGTAGTACTCTTAGCTTAAGTTACTAGTTCATCGTCTTGGAATAAATATTTTTTTGATCTCTAATTTGTGGTGTTTGATGCTATTGTATGCTTGTTTAATTTATAATGATGATATATGTATGATACAAAAACTTTAAATCAAGTGTAAACAACATCATAAGTCTTGTAAAGGATGAACAAACACTTGGGAAAAGACTTGACCTAATGGACGTTTTGGAGTCATTGGTGTGCCACGGACCTTAGGTACCGCGTTAGGGAAGTGGACACACTTAGGGGCATCCTAAATTATTAATTAAAGTATCTTACAATGATTAGGGCTTGCCACGGAACCTAGGCACCGCAATAAATCAAAAATGGAAGCTCTGGTCCAAGTATAAATAGGACACTTAGTTGTTATGTTTCACACCTTGGACGACCTTGGGACATGAAGGGAGTCTGGATAACACTTTAATTATGGTTTTTATTCCATTGTGACTACAGTTACGTCTGTGATCATCTTTACACCCTTTTTCGGGTTTAAGGCCAGCACATGAATATTATTGTCATGAATTTGCTTTGTTATGGTTGTTTATCAATATTGGTTTTTTATTCATCCTTATTATAACTATTTTAAGGATTTACTACCCTTATAATATATGCATAATCATCTTGTGAAACCGGAAAGATGAAAAAGAGGATAGAACATGGGATAGATAGAATAGAATTGTAATCTTTCAATTGAATGAAGTTACAATGTGCATTTAGGATAGAAATGTACTTATGTGCTCTATTTGGGTAAAGTACGGGATAAAATATGAATCTATTTAACTTAGTTCGTGCATCCCCATTCAAGGATGTAGTTGTGGGGCTAAGTTAGATAATAGACTAGAGGTTTAGAAGGCCATAGTCATAGTATGTACCCCGTAAACCAACAACCAAGATAATCAACCTAACCAACAAAGTTTATAGATTAGTATTATTGTTTGTAGTGCCTAATCCTTGGGATTTCCCATTGATTGTTCAAACCTTTACTTTATTGCATTGTTTAGTTTATTGTTAATTTTATCCTATAATTACTTTTGGTTACATTAGCACTAAGCTAATCTTAATAGTTGGACTAGTATGGGATAGTTGCTAACACAAGTCTCTGAGGGATCGATACTTATCTTGTAAAAGCCACTATATTACTTAGTGATACCATGTACCCATGCGTGTGCATTTAATGCAATAGATGGTCTGAGAAAATCTCATAGGGCGCTCCATACAAGTAATGACGCCACAACTTCAACACAAACACTATAGCTGCCAACTTCAACTCATGGGTAAGGTAATTTCTCTCATGGGGTTTCAACAGAAGAAAGGCATAATCAATACCAAAATTATTACAAAACACAGTAAAACTCATACCCAAATAAATACCTGAATTACCCACCTACATCAACACCACACCCAAACAAATACCTGAAGTATCACAAAACACAGTATAACTCTTACCCTTCTTGATCAAAGTCATGATTGGATCCAAAGTCAACAACTCCTTGAGATTTTGGAAGATCTTCCCATATATATCTAACCACTAAAATATTATATTTTTTAGAGTCAACTTGGACAAAGAGGATACAATAGAAGAGAAACCCTCAACAATACGCCAATAATAACTTGTTAAACCGATAATACTCCAAATCTCGATAAGAGAAGTAGGTCTAGCCCAATTATGATTGTCGCAATCTTGGATTGATCAACTATAATATCATCCTTATTAACCATATGACCCAAGAAAGAGATTGAATCCAATGAAAACACATATTTTGGAAGCTTGGCATATAACTTCTCATCATGCAACCTCTAAAGAACTACTCAAATGCTTTACATAGACGACCCAACTCTTGGAATAAACCAAGATTTTATTTTTAAATAGATTCATGAATGAGTCGAGATATGATTGAAATACCTAGTTCATCAACAAAATACATGACCAAGAATGCATAATAACTATATCAAGTATGAAAAACTATTTTTAAAACATTTGAAGCTCTAATCTTCAATTGATGGTACTTGTATCTCAAATTAATCTTGGAAAACAATGAAGCACCTTAAATCTAGTCAAACAGATCAACAATGTGGGGAAGAGGATACTTGTTCTTAACCTTCACCTTGTTCAAATGCCAATAATCAATACACATATGCATTGAACCATCCTTCTTATTTACCAATAAGATAGGCAAACCCTAAGGAGACACAATAGGTCTTATAAGACCCTTACTCAATAGGTCTTGCATAGACTACTTTAACGTCTTTAGTTAAACTGGAATAATACTATAAGGAGAAAAGATATGGGTTTGGTAACCTCTCCACATCAATAGAAAAATTAATATCACAATCTAGGGGCATACTAGGCAAATTCATAGGAAACACATCCATAAACTCATGAACAACTCGAATTGAATCCATAAGAGGTGGTAAGGCCACACTAGTATAAAAAATATGAGATAAATAAGACAACATCCTCTATCTATCATATGGTAAGCATTAAAAAAATATATTACACCCTTTGGACCCAAATTAAGCATACCCTTCCAAGCTAACCTCGGCACACTCAGCGTACCTAAGGTCACTGGCTTGGTATAACAGTCTAAAATAGCATGATAAGGAGATAACTAATCTATACCCAAAATAACATCAAAATCAATCATATCAAAGACAATCAAGTCTACCAAAGTCTCATGGCCTACAAAGGTAACCACAAAATCGATATAGCCGATCCACCACTAAAAAAACTCCTATATGGGATAAACACAAAGAGGCATGGAAAGAGGATTATACACAACATCAAAAATAGAAGAAAAATATTTATAAATATAAGAGAAGGTCGATCCAAGGTTAAAGAATATTGAAGTATATCTATAGCAGACCGGGATAATACCTATAATAACAACACTGAAGGAATCTTTCTTGGGCTTAGAAGGTATAATATAGCACTAATCATGTCAATTTCTAGACTGATTAACCTCGTGACCACCTCTACCTCTACCTGGAGCACCTCTAGTACCACTCAATCCCCTCTATGAACCTCATTCGGCTGCGGATATAGGAGTAAGGTAAAGATAAAGATAAGAACTCTACTATTCATGAACCAATAAAAATTGGGAGTAATATTTTACATAATGACCAATCTCATAACACACAAAATACTCTCTTTTACTAGAGTCACACTAAGAGGGCTCAATAAAACTTGAACGACCAGCCTGGCCAGATGCCTAATAACCCAAAGTTGATGAACCTAAAGGCCTACCACCTGATCCTAAAAAAATAATATGAATTGTCCTACCATGATAAATATAAGAACCTCTACTAAAAAGTTTCTTCCTCGATAAGTGTGTCCACTTGAATCACCATAATAATGAACCTTCTTGATATCTTCCTGAGTAGCCTAGATAATCGACTCGATTATCTTAGCATGCTAAATAACTCTGAAAAGAAGCCCACAAGAATACCATCTAAATTGTAGCTAATTGATAAGTACCATCTAATCCGTTCAAAAACTTTTGAATTTTCTTAGACTCGATAGAGATGCTAGAGGGTGACTACCTTGATAAGGTAAGTAAATAAGCCTCATACACAATAATAGTCATAGAGCCCTACTCCAAATGATCAAAATCTTTAGGTATCTAGTCTCTCAACCTGGATGGAACAAACCCCTTAAGAAACCCTTAAAAAATGGAGTACAAGTCATAGCAAGCGATCCCAAGTGTCTAAAACTAGCTAACAATATCCATTAATCCCTAGCCACAGCTGTTAACTGATTTGTAATGTAAGAAACTCCATGATATTTAAGGGATCCAAGATTATGTAACTTCTCCTAGAAATCAACAAAAATCTCATAGGTGTCCTTGCTAATAGCACCACTACATGTGGGTGGACCCAAACGAATGAACCTCTCAAGCCTCTTCTAATAGTTAAAAGACATAATTATGCCTAAATGAATTAAAGAAATAATAAATTTGATAGGTTTTGAATCCACACATGGGGTTACATTGAAGAAAGTTGTACCCATGAACTAGGAATACCCTAATCAAATACTGGCATAGAAAGTAGAGAACAACTCAAAAGTTGAGAAATATCATAAGTAGATGTTGATACAGATTATTTTACAACACTCGTGGTCGGAGGAATACTATAAGCAGACGCCAATGTTGATACCTAATGTTTTCCTTCCACGACTAAGTTTAATTCAGAGTTTCTTTGGTTTTAAATAAAATTACAACATTTATTTTAAGTGAATAAAACTTTTCCAAAATTCTTATCTAGGAAATTTTGTCATTTTAATAGCAATTATATAGTTTCTTATTCATATATATGAAATCATATAATTTTTTTACCTAAATAATTATTTTACAAAAAATTGGATTTTAATAAAGAACTGTCTTGAAAAGATTAATTCAAAAAGGATAATTCTTGATTTAAATATTTTATTCTTAAAAAATAATTTATTAGAATTATTTGTTTGATTTTAGTAAATCAAGAAGCTCGAGAGAGAATCGGTTGATGGTTTGTATTAAGCTTCAATTCTATTTAGTCAAATTATTAAATTTGGCCTTAATTGAAATTAATGTAACCTATATTACAGTAAAATTAATTAATTAATTTTTAATGAGGTTAAAATTTAAACACACTTGACTGTAACTCCTGATTCTTTTACCCACTACCAGCCCATTCTCTTTTTAATATGGAAAAATTACACAAATTACCAAACTTAAGCATTATTATTTCAAAAAATATCATATGTTTTAAAATATTTCACAATATACCATTTTTTAGAGTTTACCCTTGATATATATTTTTTCTCTGCCAAAATAGCAAAATCTCTACTTTCCAGTCCTAAATTACTCCAATTCCATTTTTCAAACTTTCCACCCAAAAAATAAAACACCCTATGGTTTTGCCGTTGGAAATTTCCTGAGCTTTGAGCTCATTGTCCTAGTAACAACTCACTATAGGAGTCGTATGATGTGGGTACGGGTCAGGTGACCCTAATTATTAGGTGTTCAATAAATGGTGTTTGGGGTTTTATTATGGTTACGACTTGGTAATATGGGCCGCTAGGGATGGTGACGGGTTGTTTGGTTGATCCTTTATCAAATTAGAAATTTAATGACTTGACTTGGCTCTAAGTCCGACTGGCTCACTAAGAACCATGAGGATAGGTTACCAGTGGTAAGATTGAGTCGTATGTTGTCCAATGTCTAATCCATTGGGTTCTATCTTGGATGCGATTAGACCATACGAGTCGTATAGATAGGTCACAGGTGGGGTTATGGAGTCGTATGATGGATAGTATGTGCGTTTCCATCTTATTATCTTGGTGATGACATAATGGTACAAGTCATATATTGTGGTCACGAGTTAAGAGGCCTACTTGTAACCACCTACGATCTTTTTACAGTTTAAGTTGGGAAACTTTAGACATTTCTCACTCAAAACCCTTAAGACCCTATGTACCTATAACACTTTATGGTCATTCATTCCATACTTTACAAGATTAAGCATCCTCTCTACTCTCTCAAAATCCTATCAAGTAAAATTAGCAAGGGTTTCATCAAAGTTGTCATCTAAAGGCTTATGGGTCAATTTCTCTCCATAAATCTTTGTCATTTAGGCATGTGACTCTTCTCTAATTATTATTTTACTAAAGGTATATGTTTTAATGTCTAGTTTGCATGGTATTTTTTTGTTTTTGAAATAAAGGTTGTGGGTTTTTCATGTTCATGGTTGATTAATGTTCCTTATGATTTACTTATAGTTTTTTTATCTTTTAATTATGGTGTTCCACATATAGTTACATGGGAATGGTGATTTAATTGATGGGCTATGTTTGAGCCAGAAATTTGATGATTTTGGCTTTGAAAATAGCGTGTCCTCAACCTATTTGTGAAATTATCAATGAGAATGATTTTGTCACCTAGTTTGATTATCCTTGGAATCTTTGCATTTCATAAATGGTTAAACAAACATAAATTGGTTTGTGTTGGTTTCATAAGGTTTTAGAAAGGCCTTAGTGGCCATGGTTTGATTATAAATGTTTTTGGGTAATTTGAATTAGTAGAGTCTAATTTGGTTTGCTAATTTATATGGCATAAGGTAATAAATAGACTTGCTAGCTCCAATTGTTGTATAATGATACCAATGGTTAATGTCTATTAAAAAAACTCGATGGTAAATGGTTGGAAATGTGTAAATGATTTAATATGAGCTTAAAGGGGGTTGAGTAGCAAATTCGAAGAAGGTGGGGGTCCTAGGGACCGACATTGCAAACTCACATTTGTCAATGTAAGGGTGGTCTTAATGAACTTTTTCATGATGTTACACTTTATAATTTGATGATGTACTAGTTATCTCTGGTTCTTTTCGTATGGCTTACCTACACTAGGGCCCTTACAGTAGGAGGAGCTAAACCCATATAGTCCATGGGTAGTTTTAAGGTTGGCGAAGCTACACAACCCAGGTTAAGGATTTAAATACATGCTAAACTATATTCCCTATCCCGGCACGATATATATGTATATATGTTATTGTATATGGTAATTTGATTTAGTTTTGAATGATGGAATTATTTTACCTTTATCCCTGAGTTCCATGCTAGCATTCACCCTGCTAACCATCTTCAGGCTCTGTATCCCCATACAATGCAGGAACTATCCATACTATCATTTCTCCTACTTAGTGACTTAGATTCAGGGACTACTTTAAGTCAGATTAAAGTGGTAAGCTTTCATACTCTAGAAGTATCCATTTCATGCTATGGACTTTTTTTCATTATTGTTATTTCATTGGTTAAGGTTTTGGCTATAGTCGAGGACATGTATCGATCTATTGTTTTTTTATTCTGGTTTAAGGCTTTGTTGAACAACTATGGGAATGGACGTTGTTGGTATTAGTGTTAGCCTTGGTATTTGTGTTGTCATTAGGATTGGTATTGGTTGGACACTTGGTTTTGACTATTTGGTTATGGTTATAGACTTTATCTTATGTCTTTATATTATTATTGTTTTATCTTATTATATGCTCAAAATTCTTTTAACAAAGTAAGTAGAGCTGTTACAGTTGGGGGAATGGGGGTAGTCTCTGGTTTCTGGTTGGACTTGAGATACCTGATAGGACTAGGCCCTAGTTTGAATCATGTCTGAATGGTATCAAAGCCCCATGATCATATTCATTTGGGAGTCCACAAAGCTATGTTGAGTAGAGTCTCTTTTTGGGATGTGTAGCGTGTCACACTCATAAGGGAGAGGCTACAAGAAATTTAGGAATGTTTCTCTTTCCTGTGTTTTATTGTTGAGCTGTAAAGTCTATGGTCTTGAAATCTTCTCAAATACCCATTTGTTTACTTTTCATATCATGCCTCCCCAATGATTTAAAGTTCAAAAAAAATCTTCTATCCCACCTAAGGATAATATTAATGGGACCCATCCTACTTATGGGATCCAGACTCGATTTAGGGGTCTAGTTCCTGATTGCCCTTCTAGAGTTCCATCGATCCCCTCCATTCCTTCTCGTGCTCCTCAATCTGATGTCACGAATGTTGAGATTCATCAGTTAAGTCATATGTTGGCATATTTGGTAGCTTCTTATGCTGAGCATGGTACTTCTGTTGCTCTATCTTCTAAGTTCGCAAGGGTTGTCCGGTTTATGAGGTTGATCCCTTCTGTATTTACTGGTTTTAAGTTTAAAGAGGATACTCAAGGTTTTAATAATGAGATGGAGATAATCTTCTGCATTATGAATGCTACTAACATGGAGGGTATGTAATTTGTCGCCTGCCAACTGAAGGATGTAACATAGCAATAGTATGAGGAATAAAAATAGTCTAGGGGTGATGACTCTATGTTAGCCCAGTGGGATGATTTATCTAGTGCTCTTATTGCCTACTTCTTTCCTTAGGAGTTGAGAGAGGTAAAGATAGAAAAGGTTAGTTAAACTAAAGCAAGGTAAATGTCAATCAAGAAGTAAGCCTTGAAGTTTCACCAGTTATTGTGGTATGCGATGGAGTTGGTTTCTAGCATATGGGATATGATGAGGAACTTTGATTTTGGGTTATGCTAAGACTTGATTTTAGAGAGTAAGGCTACCTTATTGAATAGGAACATGGACATTTCTAGGTTGGTGGTATATATGCAGTAGGTTTAGGAAGAAAAGATGAAGTAGGCTGAGATAAGGGAAAGGAAGAGCAAGAATTTTAGATTTTCTAAGCAGGATGGTGGCCAACGACAGAGTGGCAGGGATAGTGGAAAGTGGTCTAAGAAAAAGTGGGGAAGTTTTGGGTCTTATTTGACAACTAGTTCTCCCAATCCAAAGCTTTCGGTGGATTAGCATTTTGAGAGTGGTGACAATTATAGGGCGTAGGGTTCCCAACCTCAGGATAGTAGGGCTTAATCAACTCTATCCTATCCTCTCTGCAAATTTTGTGGTCGATTATATCAGGGTTACTGCGATGAAGGAAAGGACAAATACTTCAAATGTGGTATACTAGGGCATATAATTCAAAATTGTCTAGTGTCCAAAGTTTCTTCTAGGGTAAACAAGGTTCTAGTTTCCTATTCATCAGCTCTGGCACCAAAATGGTGTGCCATTTGGATTCAACACTAGTCGGAATCAACTATATGCTCTCACTACCCATCAAGAGTCCTAGGTAATGCCTAATGTTGTTACAGGTATATTGAAACTCTTTCCTTCTAATGAATATTATTTACTTGATCTGAGGTACACTCTTTTGTATGTGACCTCATTTATGGTTGTTTAATTTTGTTTCGGTCTTGAGTGTATTTCAAACCCTTTTTCTATTTCTAAGCCAGTGGGTGACTCTGTGATTTCCAGAAGTGTCTATAGGGGTTGTATGGTATCTGTGGGTGGTCAAGAAACTTTGGTGGATCTGCTTGAATTAGACATAGTTGATTTTGATGTCATATTAGGGATGTCTTAGCTGCACTTGTTCTACGCTTTTCTAGACTATTGAACTTGTAGGGTCATCTATAAATTTCCAAATGAGCCAGTGATTAAGTGGGAGGGTGGTTCCATAGATCCTAAGGAGTGGTTTATATCTTATCTTAGAGGTCGAAGATTAATTTCCAAGGGGTGTCTCTATCATCTATCCTGGGTTGAAGATTCTAACTTGGAGGGTCTATCTTTACATTCTGTCCTTGTGGTAAATAAATTTCCTAAGGTCTTCCCTGATGACCTTTCTGGTGTTTCTCCTGATAGGGAGATTGATTTCAGGATAGATCTCATTTTGTACACTCATCCTATTTCTATTACCATATATAGAATTGCTTCAGCCGAGTCGAAGGAGCTTAAGAAGCATCTATAGGATCCTTTCAACAAGGGTTTTATCTATCCTAGTGTGTCTCCATGAGGTGCATCAATTTTATTCATGCATAGGAAAGAAGGTTCCCTTCAGATGTGTATTAATTACCGGCAACCAAATAAGGTGACAATAAAGAATAAATAGCCTCTTTCGAGGATAAATGATTTGTTTGATTAGCTTTAAGGTGCTAAGTTTTTCTCCAAGATTGATCTTCGGTTTGGGTATTATCAGCTAAAGATTAAGGAGGTGGATATACCTAATTTTTCCTTCCGTAGCCGATATGGGAATTCTGAGTTTCTGTTTATATCCTTTGGATTGACTAATGCCCCAACATCATTCATGGATTTGATGAATAGAGTCTTTCATCAGTTTCTGGATTTGTTCATCATTGTGTTTACATATGATATTTTGGTGTACTCTAAGAGAGAGATGGATCATGTCGATAACCTCTACATTATGTTGCAAACCCTAAGAGAGTAGTAATTTATGCTAAATTTTCAAATTGTTAATTCTGTCTGAACGTTGTAACTTTATTGGGTTATGTAATTTCAGTAAAGAGATCATGGTGGATACACTGAAAGTTGCATTGGTTAAGAAGTTGTCTAGACCCACGACTCCAATCCATATTCAGAGCTTCTTGGGTTTACGTGGTTATTACAGAAGGTTTTTGGAAAGTTTTTTTACTATAGCTATCCCATTGACTATGTTAACTCAGAAGACGATAATGTTCTTATAGTCTGATGCTTGTGAGGGTATTTTTGAGAAGCTGAAGGATAAGCTGACTTTGGCACCAGTCTTGACTTTGCCTAAAGGCACTAATGGGTTTGTGGTCTATTGTGATTCATCACTTGAGGGTCTTGGTTGCATCTTGATATAGCATAGCATGGTGATAGCTTACGCCTCTCGGAGTTGAAGGTGCATGAGAAGAATTATCTGACTCATGATTGTTGGTTGTGGTGGTTGCATTAAAAATCTGGCATCACTATCTTTATGAAGTGCATGTGGTTATCTTTTCAAATCATAAGAGCCTGGAAAATGTGTTTAATCAGAAAGAGTTGAACCTCTAGCAAAAGAGATAGCTTGATATGTTCAAAGATTATGAGATAAGTCTTCACTACCATCAAGGTAAACCTAACATTGTTCCTGATGCTCTTAGCAAGTTATCCATGGGGAGTCTAGCTCATATATATGAAGGGAAGCGGGAGTTTTCAAAAGATGTTCACTGTTTGGCTAACCTTGGAGTTTGCCTCTTGGACTCTGAGAATGGTGGTAAATTTGTGCAGAAGGTGGCGTAGTCATCCCTAGGTGCTGAGGTGAAGGAAAAATGAGTGTTAGATCCTATCCTAATAAATATCTAGGGTGATGTAGGTGGGAAGAAAGTAATGGATTTTATAGTTAGTGACGATGGTACCTTATGGGACCAAGAGAGATAGTGTGTTCTCGACATTAATGGATTGTAAGAGAGGATCTTGACTGAGGCAGATGAGTCGCAGTTGCTATTCATCCTGGTTTTACAAAAATGTATCATGACCTTAAGGATATGTATTAGTGGAACAATATAAAGCGGTATATGACTAGTTTTGTGGCTTAGTGCACAGTGTGCCAATAAGTGAAAGTTGAGCACATAAAGCTCAGAGGGTTGTTTCAAGAAATTGAGTTTCCTGTGTCAAAGTGGGAAGTGATCAACATGGATTTCATTATCGGTCTTCCTCAGTCTCGAAATCATTTAGATTTGATTTGGGTCATCATGGATAGGATGATGAAGTCTGCTAATTTTATACTGGTGAGGACAAATTTTTCAGCGGACGATTATGTAATGTTGTACCTCCATGAGATTATGAATTGCCTGAACTACCTATTTCTATCATCTTAGATCATGGTATGCAATTTTCAACTCACTTTTGGAGATCATTTCAAAAATGTTTGGGGACCAAGGTGAGTCTTAGTGCATCTTTCCACCAGCAATCGGATGGGCATTCGAAAAGAACTATCCATACATTGGAAGATATGCTTCGAATTTATGTGATTGACTATGGTGGATGTTGGGTTGAGCAATTTCCTCTTATAGAGTTTGCTTATAATAATAGCTACCATTCTAGCATTAGAATGGCACCTTTTGAGGCCTTGTATAGTAGCAGGTATAGGTCTCCTATTAGGTGGTTCAAGGTAGGTAAAGCAGAGATATTTTGTCCAAATTTGGCTGACCAAGCCATGGAGAATGTAAAAGTGATTTGGGATAGGCTTATAGTTTACCAAGGTTACTAGAAGTTCTATACGAATGTGAGACGTAGGGAGTTAGAGTTTGAGGTTGGGGATAGGGTATTCTTTATAGTATCTCCCATGATAAGAGCGATGCGGTTTGGGAAGAAGAGAAATATTAGTACCCGGTATATTGGTCCATACTTGGTTTTGAAAAGGGTTGGAAATATTGCATATAAGTTAGAGTTTCCTTCTAGTTTGAGCTCCATTCACCTAGTGTTCCATGTTTCTATGTTAAGAAAGTTTGTGGGTGATCTATTAAAAATTATGCCTATCAAGGATATTGGTATTTTGAATCCCCTGCCATATGAAGGGGCCCTTGTTGATATTTTGGATCGATAAGTTTGTTGATTACGGACCAAGGATTTAGCTTCAGTAAAGCTTCTATGGAAAAACCACAAGGTGGTAGAGGCTCCATGGAAGCTGAAGAGGACATAAATTTCAAGTATTCTTTCCTATTTCCCATTCTGAAAAATCGTGCTAAAGGTATGAGTTTGTCTTAACATCTTTATTTTCTTTCTTTGGTAAGGATGGATTGTGAATTCCTGGGTAATCTATTTTATATCTTAAAGGTAAGCAGAGAGGTATTTGGAAGTTTAATTGTGCTAGTCACTGCCTTGTCCAATCATTCTAGGACAAATAATCCAAGTGGAGGAGAATTGAAACACCCTGGGTTTTAACCCGTATAAATTTCTTGATCTTTGAGCTCACTATCCTAGTAATGACTCACCATACGAGTCGTATGGTCTAGGTAGGGTCAGGTGACCCTAGTCGTTAGGTTTCCAATGAATGATGGTTGGTTTTTTATTATGGTTATGACTTAGTGGTACGGGTCATTATGGGTGGTGATGGGTCATTTAGTCGATCCTTCATGAAATTAGAAACTTAGTGAGTTGACTTGGATCTGAGTATGAGTGGCTCACTAAGAGCCGTGAGGATTTGTTATGAGTGGTAAGGTTGAGTTGTTTGTTGTCCAGGTCCAATCCCTTAGGTTCTGTCTGTGATACGACTAGAGCATATGAGTCGTATGGCAGGTCACATGTGGGGTCATGCAATCATATGATGGACAGTGTGTGGGTGTCTAATTTATATCTTGATAATGAATCGTATGTTGTGGTCACGAGTCAAAAGGTTGACTCGTAACCACTTGCGGTCTTTTTACAAGTTTAACCTAGGGGTACTTCACACATTTTCCACTCAAACCCCTTAAAACCCCATGTTCCTATAACATTTTTTGGTTATTCATTCCACAGTTTAATAGATTAAATATCATCTTTACTCTCTCAAAATCCTCTTAAGCAAAATTGCCTAGGGTTTCTCCAAAGTAGTCATTTAAGGTCTTAGGGATCAATTTCTCTCCATTAATATTTGTAATTCAGGCATGTGAATCTTCCCTTATTGTTATTTTACTGAAGGCATATTTTTTAATGTATGGTTTACATGGTATTGCTATAGCTTTAAATAAAGGTTTGGGTTTTGAATGTTCATGGTTGATTAATGTTCCTCATGATTTACTTATGGTTTTTCATGTTTTACTTATGGTTTTCCACATATGGGTGAATGGGAATTGTGATTTAATTGAGGATCCATGGTTGAGCCCCAAATTTGATGATTTTTTACTTTGCTAATGGTATGCCTTCAAGATGTTTGCGAAATTGTCAATGAGAATGATTTTGTCACCTAGTTTGATAATCCTTAGAATCTCTGCACTGCATAAATGGTTAAAGAAACATAAATTGGTTTTGGTTTGTTTCATATTGTTTTGGAAAGGCCGTGGTGGCCATGGTTTGATTAAAAATGGTTTTGTCTAATTGAAAATGATGGAGTCTAATTTGGTTTAGTGGTTTATATGTTATAAGGTAATGGACTTGCAAGCTCTAATTATGTTATGACAATACCAATAGTTAATGCCTAGTAAAAATACTCCTTGCTAAATGGTTAGGAATATGTAAATGATTTAATATGGGCTTAAAGGGGGTTGAGTAGTAAAGCTATGGAAGGTGGGGGTCCCGGGGGACCGACACTAAAAACTTATGTTTATCGATGTGAGGGTGGTCTTATTGTGTGCATGATGTCACACTTTATATTTTGGAAATGTACTAGTCATCTTAGGTTTTTTTCTCCAATCATGCGGCTAACACGCATTAGGGCCCTTTCAGCCAAAGGAGCTGAACCCATATAGCCCGTGGGTGGTTTTTTAGGACTGCCAACCTATACAACCCAGGTTAAGGATTTAAATGCATTCTAAACCTCATTCTGTATCCCAGCACAATATATATGTATATATGTGATTACATATGGCTATTTGATTTGGTTTTGAATGATGGCATTATTTTACTTTTATCCCTAAGTTACATATTAATAGTCATTCTGCTAACTGCCTTCGGGTGTTGTGTCCCACTGCGATGCAGGAATCGGCCATACTACCATTCCTCCTTCTTAGTGACTTGTATTGTGGGTTATCTTTGAGTCAGATTAAAGTAGTGTGCTTTCCTACTCCCGAAGTTTCCATTTCATGTAATGGACTTTTTTTCATTATTGCTAGTTCTTTGGTTTTGGTTTTTGTGATGGTTGGGGGCATGTCTCGACTTAAGGTTCTTTGATTTTGTTTAGAGGCTTTGTCTGAATACTATGGGCATAGGTGGTGTTGGTATTAGTGTTATCCTTGGTATTGGTATTACCATTGGGATTTTTATTGGTTGGACACTTGGTTGTGTCTGTTTGGTTATGGTTATTGACTTCATATCATGTCCTTAATTTATTATTGTTTTATCTAGTTATATGCTCAAATTCTTTCGACAGAGGGAGTAGGGCAATTACAGTTGGGGTAATAGTGGTGGCCTCTGATCCTAGTTGGACTTAAAATACCCGCCATGACTAAGCCCTGGTTTGGGTCACATCATAAAAATCAGTAACTTCTCCCTAATTTTGAGTTTCAAACTCTTATCTCCATCCTACATCTTCTGCAAACAACATTCAAGTCAATTTGGTGAGAAAAAAATTCTCATTTTTTCGACAGGTGAGTGAAATATTGTAGTAGATTCTAAGAAACATGACATTATCTTAGTTTCCAAATACATTTATTGTGTTTTTTTTGGCTTTTTTCGAATTTTATGTCTTCAAATGATTTACTATCATTAAGTTTGGTGTTACCCAAATTGATAAGAACATTGTTGGTTCTTCAACTGATGAAATGGTGGATTTTGTTCCAGGTACTTTTGATAACATTTTTGAAAATTTTTGCAAAAATAGATCAAAACACTGTAATAACCCCACAAAGATGAAGAAGCTTCGAGAAGATTTTGCTGCCCGAATTGGCAAAACTAACATGCAAAGCAGTGAGGAGCACAATACAGAGGAGATGCACAATTATCCATCAAAAGGGGTAAAAAATACCTCTAAATTTATAACAAATTCATTTGACATTTTGCTAAGATTTGAATACATTTGATATTCTTTTTTGTTGATACTTTTGATACATTTTTGTTGTTGGTACTTTTGTCCCTATTTAAGCGATTTTTATATTTTATTGTTCGTGGTGATACTTGTTGTATTTTATACATTTTAAAGTATGTTATTTGAATTCTTGATTTTCAGATTTGATACATTTAACACATTTTGTAGCAGGTTTTAAATGCTATGTAGTAACTCAATATACAGTTTTTTGATGCATTTGATACATCTGTTTAATAAATTTGGCATATATGTTTTTATCATGACCCGAGACTACCCCTAGTCATAACACGGTGCTAGGAACCACAAGTGATCCCAAGCTAACCCATGAACTGGCCTGATACTTGAGCAACTGATTTAGAATATATTACAAAACTTAATTTGTTGAGCGGAAGCACAATCCTAAAAAAGTCTGAATAAAGTTAATATTGATACACTTTACATCATTATAAAACTGAAGGAAGAAATTCAAAATATATGACTGACTCTAACTGGCATATATAAAGCCTCTACTATACTGACCATATATAGCTGGGACATGCCTCCAATTACCACTAATAAATACATATGGAAAATAAAAAATAAAGTACATGATCCTCAACTGTCTGGAGTTCTCGAAATCATAGGACTCATCACCTGCTGACTAAAAGTTGCAAACTGTCTAACCCTGGCATGAGAGCTACAAATGGTACCTACATTATGAAATATATAGCCATAAACACATATGTGTGGTCAGTACATTGGAATGTATTGAGTATATGGAGACATGCACTAAATCATGTAAATATTTCAAACATGTTGTAAAACTGAGGATATAAGTCATTTGCTGAAATATACATTTGGAACATCACTATACGTAAAAATTGTAAGTCATAAAAAATTTGTAAATCATGATCAGAAAACAATTCTATAAGCTAGGGGCAGTAGAAACATAAATGTTGAAATGTAATTCTCTTGTAAGGCTAAATATGCGATAAAAGTTGTATTGAGGATGATATTAGAATACTTGGTCTGAAAATATGTGGTGGAAACTAATTTAACTCAAGGATATTAATATACAAATATATACTGAGCATGAATGAATATGCATATGAGACCAGCATAACATGTACTAAGTGGATCTGATTAACTGAATGACTGGTGTCTGTGTGACCAAAATATTGAAATTTAAGTAAAAGGAAAACTAACATCGTTATACTGAGTAGTGGAAATATGAATACTGATCATGTAAAACTAAACTGTACTTAGTCTGAATAACTAGACTAAAACTGTTGGGTACTGTGCATATGAGATAAGGACTAATTGAACGACATGATATAATTGAGCATGACTGCATGAAAATTGTGAAATTTGAGAATGCAAGACCAAGCATAAGCATATATTTGAGATAATCTTTAAACTAAAAGATTAAAATCTGATAACTGAATAACTCAGAATTGGTACACTTGGTCAAGCAAAGCTGAACTGAAAATATATTGAATATTGTACTGAGACTATGGGAGCTATTATGTAACCGACATAAACCATTGGATCTATCATGAAGTCCAATGTCTGATCCATGTTGAGGAGGGTTGTTCTATCCTTTCCATCAAAATAGAACCTGAATTGTAGTGATCACTAAACTGATGTTCTGAAGGACTAAAAAATCACCCTATACTGGCAAGTTCTCTCATAAGTTATGTGTCAACCCTCAACTGGTAGGAAGATATCTCAAACCTATGTTGGCTAAGTAGTTCTTGAACATAGGGACTGCTACTAAAGGTCACACCCTCTACTGGCAGGTGAGCCCCTATCTCTAAGTTCGCTAGGTGTTAAATACTACTCCCAACTGAAAGACACTGAAATACTAATTGGTGCATGCACGGATAGCTAATAACTGATAAGCTCAGGTCATGGTATTCTGAAAATAATAATGTATTTTGATTCTGAGGTAATTATTAACATATAAACTGATACTGGACAACATGATCATTGTGTTTTGAATATGATATTAAAAATCATGGTCTAGCTAACTCATTACTTGAAAATTGAAATTATGTAAAACCACATAGGTACCGGGTGTTCATAACCCACCAGCACAGAATGAACATTAAAACGTGATATTTAAACTCAAACTGTTGTATTAAATCATGGTTCAACTCAAGACATAGGCTTTTCTTCAAACGTGGGGAAAAATCAATTTAAAACATAAGAATGTTGCTAAAAACATGAGTTTAGGATCTATCATGGAATTCACCTGAATAAAGCATGGGAAACTAAAATTCATAGCATTAGGAATTCAAAATCTTGCATGGGATCATACATGGGCTGAATTAAATTAAAATCCCCATGAAAACATGAAATTTAATCTTTTTTGAACATATAAAATATCATAATGACAGAAAATTCACTCTTTAATTGAAAGAAAAGGTTCTTTGGGCTCCATGGGTGAAGGGACCCATGAATGAATACCCCACATACCTTAAACATTTACTTGAAAGAGACACACCAATCTTGATGCTTATTGAAGGTGCTTGAACTAAGGGAACTTGAATTCTTGATTTCTTGTGGATAAAGGAATTGAATTCTTATTCTTAGGGTAAGAGAATGGTTTTCTTGAGAGGAAAATTGGAGAAGAAGGGCAAAATTATGCACTAACTGATGCCCAAGTCGTGTAATAGATGAAAGGGTTGAGGGGGGAAAAGATCCAATTGCCTCTCAATTTTTTAAATTAAAAAATTGGATGCAACTACGTCTCCGCGACACGGTCTTATTGCGGTAGCTTATTGGTTCTAATAAAAATAATCATAACTTTCCTTTCGGGTATCGTATTTAGCAAAAATTGGTATCATTGGAAAGATAATTCAACTATAAACAATTTGGTGAGTCTTGACGTAAAAAATTTCATATATTTAAATATTATACACGTTCAAAGTTAACCCTTGTAAAATCAAATACCAAAATTTGGCTGAATAAAAGGCTCTTATTCAACTTTGTTCTAAGTGATTCCTATGAACAGTTTTCACCTTATAAGCACTTCACACACTAGGATAAAGATCATGACAGATGTATTCAATTGTAAATCAAGAACAGAAAATAACACATTCACTGTGACGCGGTCAGCATGTGATTGAGGCTAATGCTGCTTCGCGGGGCTATTGCGGTGACCCACTGGTTTTGTGACCCAAACATGCCCCAAATCTTGTTAAAGAAGTCCAAAACATTTCTGAGACACACTTCTTACATCCCTGAACATGAGTTAACTCAAAAAATAATGTCTCATGGTCGGGAATACAAAAATGAAGATCCTCGAAGTTTAGGGGTCTATAAAATGGCTAATTCCCCAACACTCAGTGAAATTTTAAAGCCTTAAGCCCATGAATCGAGCTAATATTAGTACGGGGTATTACACTGTATCCCCCTTGGGAACATTCGTCCTATAATGAGATTGGTTAGACTGAGAGTATTGTACTAATGTAACTGTTATCATATACTGAACATGCATGACTTGGAACATGAGTGCATAACTGAGTCTAAGCATCATACATGAACTTAACATATTTCGTGAATAAGTGTAATGACATTAGAATGGTTATAAGGCTGAGATTGAAATAAGAGAGTCAACTTATGAGTCACCATTAGCTCAGGGTGGATTTGGTTTCGTGAAGAAAGGTTGGGAGATTTAGGGAATGAAAACTCGGGGTATTATAATATCTCCCCTTGGGATGATTTGTCCCTCGAGTAATAATGACTTAGATGAAATACTAAGAAAAGACTAAGATAATGCACAGTACACTTACAAACTGAGTCATAACTGAATATCTGGAATCTGAAACTGATGCATGATGCATGAACTAAGCTAAATTCATAATTTGCATCGATGTGAATATTTTAACTAATGGAATGGCCATATTTATGAAACTGCAGATAGTACGACTAGATGGAAAAATAAAAAATCATAGGAACTTTTCTATCTAACTACTAAACTGAATTGCTGGTTATACACACTGAATTATGCTAAAATCTTGCACTCAACTGGACTATTTCTTCAACACTCTTTGTAAGAAGTTCTAATAACAGTAGGGAGCAAATAAATTGGGCATAATCTAAATAAGATATATGAGTAAGGACTATTAATTTTTGTATAACTCTGTAACATGGAACATAAGATTGTAAAACTTAAACTATGATAGAATTACTAGGCCTTAGGAAATGCAACTACCTAATTAAATCTTAGCCTCGCTCCTTAAATACTCGCATGGGTACATATAACTACTCTAGTCAAAGTCTGAGTTGAACTACTTGATCTCACAATGTTCAAGCCTGACTCAAAATTAGAAGGTACTGCACCGAACACTATAATGCTAGTCTGAACCATGAATTCAATACCCTATGTATTTTCACAACTTCTCATCTCAAGAAACATTCTTCTTACCACCTCAACAACTAATTTCAACCTCTTACTAGAAATTTACTAGCACATAATGCACCCATCCACTTATATACCAACATATTCAAGCCTATCATTATAACAACGTATGAACTTCTAGGCAAAAACCCATAGAAGCATCATTCTCATATTCTCTAAACCTTTATCAATAACAACCTTCTTGCACTATTCTTAAGAAGAAAAACCTAGAATTCTTAACTAACCATGACATCTACCAAAAGTTTTGCCTTAGTATTTCATCAACCTTATAGCCTTACATAAAACAAACATACAATAGTCTTTTCTCCACAAGAAATATTTACTTTCTCGCATAAAAATAATTGTCCATCACCACAATCTTTACACAAGGAGAGGTCACTGAAAGTTAGAACATGAGGACTTGAAGCATGAAATAATACTATGCATAACTTAGACACTTAACTAAGGCCTAAGGAATAAAGTATCCATGACATGGATTAATTACATAGATCAAAACTAAAGATATTCATGACATAATCTAAATTTTACTGGTCATTAAGGGTGCACCATGAGTACCTAGAACTGAACAATTTATAAAGCATGAGTACATGAGTCATAAGTTGCATAACCTGAGTTTGGAGTTCATAATTTTTGGGAATATGATTTGTCCTGCTGAGTGAACTGGAACTCCTCATACTAGGAACTGGGAGCGTACATAATTCTCTATTATGTGCATGAACATGATCCATGATCATGGAGATTTCATGTAAGGCATGAGTAGATATCGTGATGACTGAAAACATTGCACTAAGATAAGAATGGGTCATACATCTTCCTCCCTACTGTTGTTATACAACACACCAGCCTTACTATTAGAATCTGAGAGCCTGACTTGGTTTCTTGTTCTATCATCTCTCCCTTAGCTTTAAACTTTCATTCTAAGTTTGTGAACCCTTTGATAAAATTTAAATTGAATTACAATAACTTTACACTAGAGTCTGAGATATAAAAATACACATAAATAATAAAATCAACTTGAAAAACTACACCTGAAAGTGTAAAACCCACTACTAGTCCTTCCTTCTAAGGTACAACTCTTATCTTTCTGTAGCCTCAATAGTCATCATATAATAACTCAAACACTGACTAACTTAGAAACTTCATAAGTATCACTATACCCAGAGTTCACACCATCTAGAATTTCAAATCTTCCTTCTATTAGCTCAACCGTCCATAATTTAAACTTAGATTCTAACACTTAACATGGATTTTCCAAAACTTGTAATGAACTATACTAACTTCCTTCATAGCCTACAAATATCACATCTCTAAATTTATAGTTTTCCCTAAAATATGAGAATCACCATTACACTAACATACCTAACTTTATCAACCTATAACCCATATGATAAGAACATCATATACTACATAGCCTCATTCATACTTAACAACTCAAGGTGCTATCTAAGCACACACACTATTAAAACTTAGAACTAATACAATCCCATATTACCTTGGGTTCACCTCTAGATAATAAACTTAATTTTGAATCAATAACTTAAATTTTTGCATATACAGTTTAAAGCCTATGAATTACCCTTTCATACAACTAGCCCCACGGATACATAATCTACTAAATCTAGACAAACTCTATACCCACTTTACTATTTCTAAACTTCTGGGTTCACACTTCTAACTCTAGATCATATGTTGTCATAGGATTCTGAGAAGGGATCTAAGGGCACATATGACTTTATCTTAGTGCACGATTTTCATGAACATGGGTGAAATATTTCAAAGTTTGGAACTTAAAAGCACTAACGTTCCACTTATTGAACAGGGTTCTATGGTCGGGTACTGACCACACCGAGGGATAGGCCCTGAAGCTAAGGACGGGAACTAGCGGAATCAATGTGTTACTTTTGAGCCTGTGTGCATTTTCATAACTATCTGTGGGGACCATCTGAGAAAACTCTATTTGTAAAAATTTAAGGTGGCTATTCTTGTTACCTTAAGAATAAGACAGAGTTGGCATGAATAGATTAATGTAAGAATATGCATAAGTTCCTCAGAGAAAACTTTTATTGCATAATCTGACATGAAAGAATGTAAATATTTCTTAAATGCCCTGTAACCTCTCAAAGAAAAGTACAGATATCTCTATACCATTCCATAATAATCTACTAGATACAACTTCATACATACCTTAGGAAACTTGAACTCTGTGCTCTGATACCAAGTTTGTCACGACCCGAGACTACCTCTTAGTCGTAACACGATGCTTGGAACCACAAATGATCCCAAGATAACCTATTAACTGGCATGATACTTGAGCAACTAATTTAGAATATATAACGAAATTTAATTTGTTGAGAGGAAGCATACTCCTGAAAAGCTTGAATAAAGTTAATGTTGATACAGTTTACATCATGATAAAAGATAAGAAAGAAACTCAAATTACATGACTGACTCTAACTTACACCTATGAAGCCTCTACTATACTGAATATAGATAGCTAGGAAATGCTACCAACTACCACTAATCAATATATATGGAGAATAAAAAATAAGCTACATTATCTAGAATTTTATGGAGTTCTCGAAATAGGAGGACTCATTACCTGCTTGCTGAAAGCTGCGAACTGTCTGACCCTAGTGTGAGATCTACATATGGTACCTACATTATAAAGGATGTAGCCATAAATGCATATGTGTGGTTAGTACGTTGGAATATACTAAGTATATGGAGACATGTACTAAATCATGGAAATATTTCAGACATGCTATAAAACTGAGGATATAAGTTATTTGCTGAAATACACATTTGAAACATGAATATACGTGACAATTGTAAATCATAGAAAATTTATAAATCATGAGATGAAAAATAATTCTATAAGAAAGGGGCGGTAGAAACATAAATATTATCAGCAATTCTCTTGTAAGGTTGAATATATTGTAAAGATGTACTGAGGATGATTTATGAATACTGGGTCAGAAACTATGTGGTGGAAATTGACTTAACCCAAGGATCTGAATATACAAATATACCAAGCATAAGTGAATAAGCATATGAAACCAGCATAACATATAGTAAGTAGATCATATTAACTGAATGACTGATATTTGTGTGACCGAACAACTAAAATCTAAGTAAAGGGATAACTAACATCAGTATGCTGAGTAGCGGATATATGAATATTGGTCATGTAAAACGGAACTGTACGTAGCCTAAATAATTGGACTAAAACTTGAGAGTGTCAGCCACTACATTGGCCTTGCCGGGATGATAGAGGACACTCATGTCATAGTCTTTCTAGAGCTCTAACCACCTTCTATGATAAATATTGAGATCTTTTTGAGAAAAGACATGCTTAAGACTCTTGTGATCTGTGAAGACATCTACATGAAATCCGTAGATATAATACCTCTAAATCTTCAATACAAAGACTACAATTGATAACTCAAGATCATGAGTAGGATAATTCCCCTCATGGGTTTTAAGTTATATGGAGGCGTAGGCTATGACCTTACCATGTTGTATGAGGATACAACCCAAACCTTCTCTAGATGCATCACAATACATCACAAACTTATCTAAACTATCTGCAAAAGCTAAGACTGGGATTAAGGTAAGTCGAGTCTTCAACTCCTGAAAACTCTTCTCGCAAGGGTTTGACCACTGAAACTTGACTTTTTTCTGAGTAAATTTGGACATAGGGGATGCAATAGATAAAAATATTTCAAAAAACCATCTGTAATAGCCAACCAAACCCAAGAAGCTCCTGATATCTGATGGAGAGATAGGTTTTGACCAGTTTCTTACTGCTTTGATCTTTTGAGGATCAACTCTTATGCCATCACCCGAAATGATGTGATCAATAAATGCTACTAACCTTATCTAATATTCTCAATTATTGAATTTAGAGAATAGCTGATGATCTCTAAGAGTCTGAAGTACTATTCAATAATGGTCTACATAATTGCGCTAAGTGTAAGAATACACTAGATTTTGATCTGTGATGACTATGATGAACATATCCAAGTACTGCTTGAACACATAGTTTATCAAGTCCATGAAACCTGCTGGGCATTGGTAAGACCAAATGACATGACTAAGAATTCAAAGTGACCATACCGAGTACGAAAAGCTATTTTTGGAATTCACTTTCTCTAACTCTAAACTGATGATAGCCGGATCTAAGGTCTATCTTAGAGAAATAGCTAGCACCCTGAAGTTGGTCAAACAAGTCATAGATTCTGGGAAGAGGATAATTGTTCTTGACCATGACCTTATTGAGTTGATGGTAATCAATCATATTCTAAGAGAACCGTCTTTCTTGTGCACGAATAAGATTGGTGCACCCCACAAGGAATGCTGGGTCAGATGAATCCCTTATCTAAGAGAACCTTTAACTTTTCTTTCAATTCTCTAAGTTCTGCTACTACCATTCTGTATGGCGGAATATAGATAGGCTGAGTATCTGAAAGAAGATCAATGCCAAAGTTTATTTCCCTTTCAGGTGAAATTCCTAGAAGATCTTAGGGAAAGACATCTAAGTATTCATTCACTACTGGGACTGATTCAAGGCTGGGATTTTCGGAACTAGTGTCCTTAACTCAAACAAAATGATAGTCATATCCTTTATATATTATTTTCCTTGCCCGAAGGTAGGAAACAAGCTGACCCCTGAAAGCGGATACACTACCCTTCAACTCAAGGACGGGTTCATTTGGAAACTGAAATTGGACTATTTTTTTCTACAGTCAATTATGGCATAGTAGGAATGAAGCCAATCTATGATTAGAATGGCATCAAAATAAGTCATCTCTAATTTGACTAAGTCTACTGAAGTGACTTTCTGAAATATCATAATCAGGCAGTTCTGGTATACCTGTCGGGCTATGATGGTTATACCCATTGGGGTGAGAAGGGCTCTACTAGTATTTCGAGACTGATTTTGAAATCACTCACTATATAGGAAGTAACAAAAGATAAAGAAAGTCCTGGATCTAGAAAAGCATAATATGCACATGAAAGATCTGTAACATACCAGTAACTTCATTAGGAGAATTTTCCTGATCTTGTCAGGTCTAAAGATCATGTAGTCTATTTGGGAGTTACCTGCAAGTAGCACTGGTGGTGGCACCCTACTGATTCGGGCGACCTGACTGAGCTGAGGAACAGAGATGACTCTGATTACCTAACTAAGGTTAGTCTCTGACACTGTGGCCTGGCTTGCCACAACCGAAACAAATATTACTACTAGCTCTGCAAGCACCCTTGTAGTTATTACCACAAGTCTGACAGAGGGGATTAGTACGGGCATTGCTAATACTACTCTGAGACTTAGAGCCTAGCATTCTATCTCTAAACTTAAGAGCTGGAGCACTGGCTGAAAAAAAAAGCTGGAACTGATGACTTAGGACGAAACTAAGAACGGATTCCTCCTTTTGATTTAGGCTGACTAAAATTGAAGCTACCTGTCCTAGATTTCTTATTCTGCTTTTCCCTCTGCTTAATCTTCTGCTCTTCTATCTGCTGAGCATAGGTCATAAGTCTGGATAAATTTATGTCACTATTTAACATAGCGGATCTGCACTTATTAATCACGCTATCATTTACCCCTGAAGCAAACTTACTCATCTTGGCTCTGTCGTCTGCAACCACATGAGGGGCATCTCTTGATAATTGAGTATACTTTAAAGAATACTCTTTCACCGTCATATTGCCCTACCTGAGTTTGATGAATTCTAGCACCTTAGCCTTTCTAAGCTCTTTGGGAAAAAATGTATCTAAGAATACAATGACAAACTCCTCCAACTCTATAGGACCTATATCATCTAACCTTTCTGACTTCCACTGTTTGAACCAAGTATGAGCCACATCCTGCAACTGGAATGCGGCTAACTCATTACTCTCAACAGTAATCACCCCATGATGCCTGTAACCTTCTGAACTTGATCAATCAATTCTTGAGGGTCTTCATCTACTTTAGACCCGTGGAAGGATGGAGGATTTATTCGAGTGAATTCTTGAATCCTAGATGCAGCTGAGTTAGCCACTGGGTTGGACGGAACGATAGTTGGTCACGTATTATGGGCATCTACTGACTGAGAAAGAGTGTTAAATATGGTCCTAAACTCTGCTCAAGAAATATGATCGCCCAAAGGTTCTTCAGGCTGAGGGGCTGACTAATTTCTTCTCTTAGGAGGTATATTCTGAAATAAAGAGAAGAAGCGGATTGCACTGAGAGATTGACTTATAATTACGCTCACTATCATGACATAAATACTAAAAGAAGGGAAATAGTTTCTAAACATCTCATAGCCTCTTGCACATAAACATGGTGCGTAACACACCCATGGACAAGACTCTACTAGATGCGACTTTCAGACTTCCTAGGACTCTATTGAACCTTAGGCTTTGATACCAAGTTTGTAATTCTCTGATTTGTTGAACCATAATGTTGCACGGTGCTCATTACCTTGAAGGACCACAAGCTAACCCATGACTGGTATCAGTACCTGTACACTAAATAAAATACTGCATAATATGGAAACAAGCACTGAAAGGCCATAAGGTTCAATACTGAACATAACATAGATGAGATAACATCTGTGGGGCAATACAATACCCAAAACAAAACTGTAAACACTAAAGTCTGAAACATAATAGTCTACATCTAGTCTGAAATCCTCTACAGTCTAAATAATCTGAATAAAGAGTTGATGGACCATGTCCCCAACTAACTCCAACTAATAGCTAATCAATGAAATAATGGAGAAATAATTATTTCCTCGAAAGATGTGGACTCACTTCTATTCTAACTGCTGAGACTAGAATCTACTGTTGATCTAGAACTCGGGTCTCCGAACCTATGATGTTACATAAAAAGAAAGCACCATAGCGCAACTACATCAGTACAATGAAATATACTCAGTATACATGTGAGGTAGGTTAATGCAAGGGTTATCATGCATGGATAATGCTAGCTGACTGTCTAACATGAATGCGAGAATGCATATATAAATACATAACTGTAACTGACACTGTGATATCATGATTACTGAATCTGAATACTGATGACATATTATACTAAAAACTATTATATCTGATAGCATAAATAGTTGTATCTGAATGTAACTAATAAACTGGATGACTGTATCTGACATTCCTGAATCTGATGGAACTATATGAGTTCCTTACTATATCTGAGTCGACTGTATCTGACAGTCTTGAATCTGAAGAACTATCTGAGTTCTTTAACTAAGACTGGTACTAAAATTGTGGGAGTTAGGATTTAACTGACATGCCCATCATATGCTATTATGGCTAAGTTGGGGTCCAATCTGTAACACTAATTAGAAGGGTGTCAATACCGCGCCACTAGTAAGGAAAAGTGAGGGGCGACCCTTATCTGATAGTGTCCCCAAAAGAGAATGGTGGGGTCCTTATCTGACAATGCTAATCCACCTAATCAACCCTTATCGAATAGTGTTGATATCTCAACCTATGCTAGCTTTATAGTTCTGGAATGCAAGAATGACTTTTAAAGATCACACCCTTCTCTGATAGTGTATGTCCCCATCCTTGGATTCTCTCGGTTCTAATTCCTACTCCCATCTGAATGGAAACTGAACATTTTTTACTGAATTGAACATGAGCGAAGTTACTAAGTTCTATTGACTAACGGAATACTACTGATATCTGATAACTGACTGAGTGATGAGATCATGGAGATTTTTTCTGAGTCATAGAACTATCTGAAGTCTAAGGATTCATAGCTTGAATGAGAGTATCATGAAAATATGACATGGCTCTAGGTACACAACTAATGTTTCGGGTTCAAGTAACCCCAGGACTCGATAGAAGGAAACTGACAAAGAATGACTTACTTAAATACATAATAATCATCATAATACATTTACTGAAGCATTTCATCAAACATGTGATAGGCATAAGCTTGTACATACATGGTGATTTTATGTTATCATGCTAATTAGACACTTTCCCTTCATTTAGGCGTTCAACCAAACACATAGTAGGCATAGAATGTGTAAACAACATCATACAACAATTAACTGTCCTGATTCAATTTAATCATTCAAGGGTTTAGTCCTAGGGTTTCATGAATCTATACTCATACAAATCAACCCATATCTAATTTAACACTCATTCATGGAATACAATTCAATTACTCATTATCAACATAAACAAAAATAGCCCAATCATGAAATTCATGAGAAAATGCATAACTTGAATTTAGAAAAGGGATTCTTGGGCTTCATGGATGAAAGGAGTCCATGAATGAACACTATGCATACCTTAGTTTGTGATTTTGTAAAGATTGATGGTGAAACTTTCTTGAAATTAGATCTTGTAGGAAAAACCTAGCTTGTTCTTGAGAGAAACTTGAGAGAAGAGAGTGTATTTTGGGTGAAAGTAGATGAATCACTTGTTAAAGTTCTTAAATAGGGGTGGAAAATTGACCCTTTTAACCCTGGTCGTGTCTTGTAATTTCAGTAAAAACTTCTAAAATTGAACCCCTAGTGCGATGCGGTGCTATCGCGTCGTGTCACTGGAATTTGATAATTGAGAAAATGAGGGATGGCGCGATGCGGAGCCATCGTGTTTCCCCTTCCTTCGTGACTTGGAACTTTGGTGCGATGCAGGGGAAATCGCACTGAGACACTGAAAAAAAGACAATTCTGAATTTGAGTGTTGGCGCAATGCACCATAACGGACACCTACTGAAAATTGTCAAATGCTATTTTCTCTTGTGCCGCGGTGTGCCACTGACTAATATGGTGTTGTTTTATGATAGGAACTTGAAATAGTCATAACTTCTTACCCGGTTATCGGATTATAGAGAATCATATTTTAATGGAAAGCTTATTGAGTTTCCCAGATGACAAAAAGTAAAAATCTTGAAAATTACTCATGAAATAATTATCATTCACTTTAGAAGCTAATACTAGGCATTCTTGGGATGAAATCGACTAGAAATCTTATTGGTATTATAGTAGTTCTGGGGCATGAGACCTTGGAATCGTACCCAACCCAGTGCTAAATACTACACCCACATAAGGCTCAGAACTTTTAGGAACCCACCTTAAAATAGCACAAGGTTTTATAAAGAAAACCAATTATGCTTATATTTGCTTTAAATCATAAAGTGTATGAATAATGTGGATTCCTATCCTTGCTAGGATCAATAGATCAACTTTTCTTATCAAAATCTGAAAATAGCTAATCATAGGATGCTTAAAACATAGTCATTCTTTAAATGTCATCATTCTAACTAGGGCTTAATGACCGATGCTTCAATTTCATGTCAAACACAAAAAGGATCATGCTTGATAATACAAATATTCATGATTCAACTTAAAATTTGGAAAATATGATCATACACATTAATTTTTCAAAAGTAGACATGTAAGTCAACATCCAAATCACTTAAAATCTTAAATCATGCAATTAGCATCATTGGTTAAAACCCTCACTTAAATTTCATGGAAAATCATACAAAACTCAGCAATTTATTATTTAAAGTAAGTATTTAGGCAAAAAGATGAAAGATTTATCTTTGTTCAAAACCCCACATACCTTATTTGTCTTGATTCAATGAAACAAGTTGTATTTTGAAGCCTGGAGAACTTTTTTGTAGGCTTTTCTTGAAGGTTCTTGAATGGTGATGTTTTGATTCTTGATTTTTCTTGAAGAAGGGTTTGAACCTTGTTCTCTAGGGTTGATCTTGAAAGGAACCATAATATTGATGCTATGGATGAATATGAAGTTATGTGCTTTGATTTGATGTAATTAGGTGTTTAAAAGGGTGAAAAAACCCAAAAATATCTTTAAAAATGTCTTTTAATCGCTAAATAGAGGTGCGGGATGGTTTGGACGGCGACCCATCGCCCCAGGGATGGACCGTCCCTCAAACCATTGCTTTATGGCCAGAAAATGGGCTAACTTCCTCATTTGCTATGGTTTGGGAGACGGTTTGTCGCTGGCACGATGGTCCATCGGCCTTCCCGTCGCACTTTGACAGTCCAGATAGCTCACTGTAAAATGGCCATAACTTTTTACCCCGATAATGGATTATGGCAAAATTGGTATTGTTGGAAAGGAAATTCAATTATATATCTTTTAGTGTGTCACAAGATCAAAAATTCGTAGTATAATGAAATATATGATTGTTTGAAGTTGATTGTACTAATATTCTTGTCAAGTATTCAATCGGTAAGGGATGTTTTGATTCACCTAATAGCTCGGACATATTTGAGACCTTAATACACATAAAAATTGATCATAAAACAACCAAATAAGTATAATTTATTTCTCATGAGTTTGAATCATGGTTCTACTATCGGTTGGAATTCTCGGGGTATTACAATATCTCCCCGTTGAGAACATTCATCCTCGAATGAGGTTGGCTAGCTTAGAAAACTGAGGGTGCACAGCTGATTTAAATTACTAAACTAATTCTACATCATTCTAATCCTTTTAGTACTTCTGGGAATGCATGAACTTATAAAAAAAAATAGCTATATAGTTGAATCTTTGATTCGAAAAGAACTGAATTAAAGAAGACTATCACCTTAGGCTGGATCTAAGTTCGCGAAAAAGAGATGAGAGGTTTATGACGTTAAAATTTGGGGTATTACAAAACCCCCTTCTTGGGATCATTCATCCTCGAATGATACTAATTTGGTCGAAATACTAGAAAAGACTAAGATGATATACAGGATTCTTACGGACTGAACCATGACTTGATATCTGAATATGAAACTGATGCTTGATGCATGTACTGAACTGAATTTCGCAATCTACTTGGATACGAACAAACTAACTCTTGAAACGGTCATGCTTACGAAATTTTAGGTAGTGATACTAGCCTAAATCAGAGGATGTAAACTAAATTTCTGGTTGCACGAACTAAATCATGCTGAATGCTCTCCCCTAAATAAGGTATTTCTTCAACACCTTTCTAATGAAATTTCTAAGGCCATTAGGGAATAAGGGACTCTGGGCATGATCTGAACAAGACCTCAGAATAAAGAATTACAACATTTCTCCAAATATAGCATGGAACATAGACCTATGAATCATAAGTCAGGATATAAGTACTAGGCCTCAAGCAATGCAACTTCTTACTTTAAAGCTTAGCCACACTTCTAAAATACTCTCTCAACTAAACTTTCCCCTTAAACACCATACTCATTGACTAAACTTATAATTCTCACATGGCCATTGACAATCCATCTACAAAAGTCTAACTGAACCCAACTCTCTCATTATGGTCAAGACTAACTCGAAATCACAAGGTATCACATATAACACTATAACATAACACCAGTCATAATCATGAATTCATATGCATCTGCACTTTTCACAACTTCTTATCTCCAGAATAATCCTCATTACGACTCTAACAACTACAATCCACCTAGTACTATACATTCACTAACGCTCGATGCATCCCTCCGCATGTATACAAAAATGACATTCAATCCTATCTCCATAACCCCATATGCACTTCTAAACAAAAGTTCATAAAGCATCTTTTCCATATCCTACAAACCTCTATCAAGAAACACTTCCATGAACTATTCTTAAGAAGACATACATACAATTTCAACTACTCACACATAGCATATAAAAATTTACTAACCACGACATATATCAACGACTTGGCCTCAATCCTACTTCACACTTATAGCCTAAGATAAAATAACCATACAACAATCTTCTATTAACAAGAAATATTTACTCCCTCCCATCAAGACAATTATTCGTCATCACTATCTTGATCTAAGGAAAGGTAATAAAAGGTTAGAACATGAGGACCTGAAACATCAAGAGATACTATGTATAACTTGACACTCAACTGAGGCTTGAGGAATAGAATATTTAATACCATGAACTCATCAAAGAGGTCTGATATGAGGACATGCATGATATAATCTGAATTTTTCTGATCATTAAGAGTATTGCTTGAGTGCTTGAACTAAACATACTGTAAAGCTTGAGTACATGATTCATGAGCTGCATGACCTAAATTTGGAGTTCATCACTTATGGAATGTGATTCCAACTGCTGAAAGAACTGGAACTCCTTATTTTGGGAACTAGGAGGCTACATGATTCTCTATCATATGCATCAACATGAACTATGATCATGGAACTAAAACATAAGGCATGAGCAGGTATTGAGATAACTAGAAATACTGAAATAAGAATAGGTCGGTATCATCCTCTCTTACGGGTTTTCTACACTACACAGGCATTTCAACAAGAATCTGGAAGTCTGACTTGGTTTCTCCTTCTGTTATCTCCCACTAAGACTTAAGCCATCACTCTCAGTCTATGAACAACTATATAAACTTTAATCTAAACTGCAATCACTTTATTATAGAGTTTGGGATAAAATGAATACACATAAAACTAAACTTACCCTGAAGGACTGAGTCTTCACGTATAACACCAAATGCTAACACCTCCTTCTAAGATTCAACTCTTAGATTTCTATATCCCCATAAGACATCATATAACAACTTAAACACTCACCAACTTAGATTCTAACACTAAACATGGATATCTCTAAACTTTTGCTGAATTTTCCTCATACTTTGCTAATATCACATCTCTAACATACCATATTACCAACCTATAACCCATAAGTTAACTGATAAGAAAACAATATACTACACAACCTCATTAATACTTATCAAATCAAGGGTATAACAAACCATACACATAACATAATAACCTTAGAAAGACAAAGCAACACTATATTGCCTTGAGCATACAGTTGCACATTATAGTTGCAACACCATACTTAATGACGAATAACTAAACTCAAACTTATTCATACATAGTTCAAGCCTACAAGATCACTCCCATCTAATTATCCATACTAACCAGGGAATCATTACACCCACCTTGGTAACCATCCACTATTCAAACTTAATGTCTAGTGTCAAGCATGATTTGACAACTCATCTTACATATAATTCTCCCTTAAAAACTATAAAATATATCATCAAGAAACACTATTCTATTATAACTTCCGAGCAATAATAATCGATTAAAATCATATGGCCTATCTAATCATAATCCATTAACATATCCTTCTTCTACACCTTATTACTATTTATCTTTTTATACATCTGAATTACTATCATAGCTCTAAGATTCTCAACTAAACACCCTTTTTGTCGCCACAAGGGAAACCTAAATTAATGCTACTATACCACCAGATACTTCATTAATATCCTACACTTTATAGACACAATAAATACTATCAATAACTCTTCTCGTACTTTAAGCAATAACTATTCACCTAACTAATAACTCTGTCTCTACCTTCCACTAAACTAACACACAAAGACATATCACCTTAAAGCATCTTGATAACATACATAAGCTTACATCTATACTTCTTACCAATCGTTATTTCCACATCTTCTTGACACAACTCTGTTATACCCATACTTCTAACTATAATAAGGTTCTACTATTCATAAATCATAACATTGAAGTTCATAATATCCCTCGAATGTATACTATACTTAACAGTCTAGGTTTATATTATCTCCTTTTATGAGGATTATCTGTATTAAAAGGGTCAATGGGCAATCTAAATACATATCTAATTCTGCATCAACTGAACAACTCATAAGAATGAGAATATAACTTTCATCTTGAGGGACTTATTACATACTAAAGAGCTCCTCTCAAACCTTTTGGGTGAATTTTGAAACTTCATGCTAGTAAATCTGAGATCATTATTAGCGGAGAAAATTGGAACTTGTCGATCATGTTATCTCCAAAACATTACACATATAGAGAAGAATAGATTAACATTATGGATTTTGAAAAGTAATATGAACGCACATCTAACTTAGGCTTAGTGCACGATAAAACACTTCAATTTTTGGAATACAAAAGCACTGATGGGATACTTTCTAGCGTTTTTATAATCCCATAACTAGATATAGAGAAATAAGCTTGAATATTTCTGGTACCTTGAAAATGAGGCAGAGTAGGCCTGAATAGAATAGGATGAGAAGCTATTTATGTTTCTTAGAGAACCTTTCTATAGCACGATCTGAGACTTGAAAGAATGGAGACATTTCCTAAATGCCTTGTAGCCTCTAAAAGAAAAGTACAGATGTCTTTGTACCATTCTGCAAGAATCTACAAGACACGACTTCATAGACACCCTAGGACACTTGAACCTTGTGCTCTGATATCAAGTTTATAACACCCCAAAAATCTTTCCCGAGACGTCATATGGTGCTTAGGACCATAAGTGATCCCAAGCTAACCCTTCTAGTTGCATACTACTAAGAAACTAATTAAATATGAATGAATGACGGATTTTACTGTGCGAAAATATTGAGAAATGCTAAAATCTATAAAACATAATAGTGATACCACTTTTGCATTCTAATAAAGTCTGAAGAAAAGGACTAAAATTACAATACTAACTCTAACTGACATATATGAAGCCTCTACTTTACTGACTATAAATAGTTGGGAAGCTACTCCAAATATCTCTAATAAATATATATGAATAAGAAAAGACACAACATAAATAAATCCAACTGAAGTCCTCAAAGTAGGAGGACTCATCACCTTGCTAGCTGGAATCTGCATAGTCTGAGTCTGAATGTGCCAACTGGACCTTGTACCTACATTATGAGATAATGTAACACATAGACATATATGTGGATCAGTACTTTGAGGATGTACTAAGTATATGGTGGTGTATGCATTAAGTCAACAATATCGTTACTCTTTATAAAACCATGCATGCTGATATAAATGATTCACACAGCTTGAATAAATCTGAAATCTAAATCTCATAAATCATGAATAATGAAACATGTAGCATAAATCTCGTGATTCATTATATTTAGTTTTAAAATATGTATAATCCTCTTATTCTCAAAGCTTGTAAGCAAAAAGAAATCTTAAAACAATAACTTTTGAAACTTATGTTTTTATCTTGAGGAGAATAGGACTTACTTGGGAACTGTAGGAATATAAAGCTTTGGAGACTCTGGGAACTTGGAAAATCTTAAAACAATAGCTTTAAAAACATATACATTCATCTTAAAGAGAATAGTGGACTTCTTTTGAAACTTAGGAATTATAGAACTTTGGGAGTTACTTCTAACCGACATAAACCATGTGAGATGACATAGAGTCTAACGTCTTCCCCACATTGGGGAGAGCTGTTCTACCCTTTCCATCAGAATAAAACCTTAACTTTAGTAATCACTATCTTAGCCTACTATGGGAAAATCGAAAATCTATGGTGGCACATAGTTCTAAGGCATGAGACCTTAGAATCGTACCCAACTCGGTGCTAAATACTACTCCCATCTTAGGCTTAGAACTTTTAGAAAATCTATCTTAAAACATCACAAGGTTTTATAAAGAAAACCAATTATGCTTATCTTCGCTTTAAATCATAAACTGTATGAATAATGTGGATTCCTATCCTTGCTTGAATCAATAGATCAACTTTCTTTATCAAAATCTGAAAATAGCTAATCATGGGATGCTTAAAACGTAGCCATTCCTGAAATATCAACATACAAACTAGGGCTTAATGACCCATGATTCAATTTTACGTCAAACACCATAAGGTTCATGCTTGATAATACAAATTCAAATATTCATAATTTAACTAAAAATCTAGAAAATATGATCATACACATTAATTTTTCGAAAGTAGACATGTATTTAAATATCCAAATTACTTAAAATCTTTAAATCATACAATTAGCAACATTAGGTATAAACCCTAACTTAAATTTCATGGAAAATCATACAAAACTCATCAATTTATAATTTGAATTAAGTTTTTGGGGACAAGGATGAAAGATTTATCCTTGTTAAAAATTTCACACACCTTATTTGGTTTGATTCAATAGAATAAGTAAACTTTTGAAGCCTTGAGAATGTTCTTGGAGGATTTTCTTAAAGGTTCTTGAATGGTGATGTTTTGATTCTTGAGTTTTCTTGAAGAAGGGTTTGAACCTTGTTCTTGAGGGTTGATATTGAAACGAACCCTAATTCTGATGCTATGGATGAATATGAAGTTATGTGATTTGATTTGATGTAATTAGGTGTTAAAAAAGGTGTAAAAGACCCAAAATTCCCTTTAAAATGGCTTTTAATCGCTAAACGGAGGTGCGGGATGGTTTGGGCGACGACCCATCACCCCAGGGATGGAACATCCCTCAAACCATCACTTTATGGCCAATAAACAGGCTTACTACCTCAGTTAAAACCGTTTGGGCAACGGTTTATCGCTGGCGTGACGGTCCATCGGCCTTCCGATCGCACTTTTGCAGTCCGGATAGCTCACTGTAAAATGGCCATAACTTTTTACCCCGATAACATATTTTGAAAATGTTTATATTGTTGGAAAGATAATTCAATTATCTATCTTTTGGTGTGTAATGAGATTAGAAATTAGTAGTATAACGAGAGATATGTTCAATTAAAATTGACTATACTAATATCCTTCTCAAGAATTCAATCGATAAGGGATGTTTTGATTCCCCTAATAGCTAGGACATATTTGAGGCCTTAATACACATCAAACTTGATAGTAAAACTACAAAATAACTAAAATTTATTTCTCATGGGTTTGAAGCATGGTTCTACTGTTGGTTTGAATTCTCGGGGTATTACAAATATGAATAGCTATAGTAGGTGGACCAAAGAAAGGTAAAACTTACGAGCATGGAGTTCACAAATCCTCGGGTGGTCCTTCCCCAATTTTTCCCAACTCCTATTATACTTCAAAAAATATGAAAAAATAGAAGCGATGAAAAAGCACATTGAAGAGTTCACGCAATAGTGTGCAGTTAATGATGCTAAGTTTGTAAAGTTTGCTAAATTTGAGGAGTTAGTTAAGAAGCACATGCCTCAAGTATTTAATAATGAGGAAGACAGTGAATCTAATGACTAGATTGTAGTTGTTGGTTCTTGTTTAGACATAAAGATCTCTTGGGATGTTTAAACTATTTCAATCAGTGTTTGTTTTGGATCATGACGTTTAGACTTTAACTTGTCTTGTAATGTTTAAACTATTTGACTAGATGTTTGTTTTTGAAGTATCAAAGTTGTTGAATTTTTAAATTTTTGATGTGTTTGTAATTTTTAGATCCTACTGTGAAAAATACATTAGGTATGTTGTTATTATTTGTAATATGAGAACAGTGGAAGCTAATAAAAGTGCATTGTTTCTAGCAAAATAAAAGATATTCTGACTACATTGGTCAGAATAGTAAACACTTTTTTGAAAAAAAAATAAGATTTCGATGATATCTATCGGATTGAATGAAATAAATATACCGACTATTTTATTAACTTTCGACCACCGTAATCAGAAGATTTTATTTATTAAAAGAAAAAGGGTCAAATATGCCCCCTAAACTTTGCAAAAATATTTAGAAATACCCTCCGTCCAAGTCTTGGGCCATTTATACCGCTGTTGTCAAGCTTTGGGTCATATATACCCCTATTGTCTAGTTTTAGATCATATATACCCTGTTGCCGGTAATTGTTTTGCTAAAAAATTTCAACCCCTTTTTTCCTTTTTTTTATTTAATAAATCATTTTTCCACATCACTTTTTAATTGTCATATCAGATATAATTAAATTCAATTCTTCTTCTACACATTAAGCATCTGTCAAATGCTCTCATCTACCTCTCAATTTCTTTGAATTTTCTCTAATTAGCTGAAATTTCTTTGTTGTATTTTTCGATTCTTGCATAACCCTAAGAATAATCAAGTAAAAAATGAAAAAAGTCAAGAACACACCATAAAACTCAAGCATAGTTACAATAAAAATCAAGAATTACAGTACTTACCAACTGCAAATTATTTTAGCATCATATCAACCGACTTCATCTTTCACACCACCGTCAATACCAACATCAAGAATAAGAAGAATAAGAAAAACCCAAGTTAGAAATTTGGATATAGAAGTGTATGTATGTATGTATGTATGTATGTATGTATGTATGAGAGAAACAATTATGCAGGAATCTAAAAATTCAACAAAAGGGTTTCGACAAATTAGAAAAAATTCAAAGAGATTGTGAGGTATATGAGAGCATTTAACGGATATTTAATGTGTAGAAGAAGAGATGAATTTAATTATATGTCACGTTGCAATTAAAAAATAATGTGGAAAATATAATTTTTAAAGGAAAAAAAAAGAAGAAAAAGTGGGTTGAAAAATTCCAGCAAAGCCATTAACGGCGACATAGGTATATATGACCCAAAACTTGACAATAGGGGTGTATATGATCCAAAACATAACAACAGGGGTATATAAGGACCAAAACTTGGACGGAAATGGCATAGATGAGCTAAACTTTTAACATAGGATATATCTGAACATTTTCACAAAGTTTAAGGGCATATTTGACCCTTTTAATTATACTTTTATTTGTCGACTATTGTAGTCGGAAAGATTTTATTTATTAATCTTCTGACTAATGTAGTCAAAAATATATTTTTATTAAATAATTATTAATTAATATTCTGACTAAAATTGTCGGAATATTTATAATTATTAAGTAATTATTTTTAATTATTTTATTAATCTTCCTATTACATTAGACAGAATACTATTGTTTATTTGGTCATTGTATAATTTGCTTTTTGCGACTTTCGTAGTCGAAAATTACCGAGTATAGTAGTAAGAAAAAAAATTTCGACAAACTTTATCATGACTACCCTTAAATAGTCAGAATATAATTGAAAATGCCTTGTTTTCTAACTATATTCCGACTACATGCGCTGTCGGAAAAGTTCAAATTTCTAGTAGTGATGTATATGTATCTTAGCATTTATCTGTATTCATCAACTGGTCCACCTCTTAATATCTCAAGAGCCCATTCTTTAGCATGCTATGACTTCATGTAATTTATGTCTCGACCAGTTCTCCTTTGATATCATCAATAATGTCAATTGGTGTGATTATCCTTTTATGGTTGTCTAACGTTGGCACTGTTATTCTTCTGACCAAACCAACAGTTGCTTGACATTTATCAAAGACACCATACTTAATTGGAAATGCATGTTCATCATAAAAAATCCTTACTTTAAAAGTATCAGTACTCATATACATGATGCTCGAAAGATTTAACTACAATTAAGAGATTAAATCAGTACCCATATGCGTAATGCTCGAAAGATCCAACTACAATCATGAGATTTAAACCTTAAAAAATAACTGTGTGGATTAAAAACATAATAAATTGCTCAAAATACTAAATGTATCAGTTTAGTTATTCGGTGTGAAATAAAACAACAACTTATGTTTCATCTTAGAAACACTACAGGTATCAAATGCTACATAATAATATGTATGAAACGACACACATCAAAATATATGTATCATTTCAGATTTGAAATTAAACCAATATGAATCAATTCAGAAATTTCATATTGAACAAACACTACACAAAAATAATTTGTCAGCTAAAAAATACTAAATGTGTCAAACTATGACAAACATCACACAACCAAATCGATATATATATCTTGTTTTTGAATAATATGTGTATCAAAATATTTTAGCTAAAAATAAATATCTTTCAAACATTACAAAATATGTATCATAAATATTAAATTTTCATCAGCTACAAAGACAGAAACATTTGATATGTAACAAAGAATGTAGCATTAGTCAGAAAACATAACATTCATTTTTGATTAACTTTTCACTTTTCCATATGTATAATATGAATCAAAGAAATCTATCAACAAATAAGAACATTGAAATCCCAGTTACCCATAAATAGACTATAGTAAATTCAATTAAATAACTAATTAATTAACTTAAAATGTATCAAGTCTAAAAAAAATTAATTTCTAAAAGAATACTCTTTTTGTCAGATCTCTCAACTCTAAAATTAAATCTATGCAGGATGGAATACTTTTGCATCACTAAAATAATAGTTGCTTTATTTTGTAAAGTTGCTTCACTTTCACAATCGTGTTGTTGCAATCTATTATAAAGTTAGTGAAATTGTGATCAATCAAATTGAATGATTCATTACCATCTACTACAGAAAGTGAAAGCATTCCAGTTTCAACATTCTCATGACACTTAATTTCACCTGTATCCGAATAAAATATTTCAGTGTCATTTACTATATCAGTAGTATTAATATATATGGATACATATCAAAGGATGGTGCATGTTTCACAATTTTGAAAAAAAAAACTTCACACTTATATCATTATGAATCTCCATTGCTGTTGCATTTCCTTGAATAATATACTTTTCATGAATGTTTTTCAGAGATTTATTGCTTTTAAGTTGAAAACATATTGTAGCTATTAAATCACTGTAAGATGTTTTTTCATGAATCACAATACCGCCAACCTTATATGAGTCGTATCGAATATCATAAATCCAAACACCCAAATGTCGTAACAAAACAGAGATGGTCGATATTGACACAGTGAAGATAATAGAAAACGAGATGTAGAATTTGTGTAAAAAATAAAGTTTTCAATGGAGTTGGATTTGAAGATATGAATGTTTTGATTTTCTATTAATTGTTACATTTTTTATGATTCCATAATTGATGAAACGTGATTTACTCCCCCAATTTAAGCATATTTTGTTACTTTCTTATTTAGCTAAATGAGTTTTTAAATGTATCAAAACATATGCGTATCAAGGTCAAATATATGTATCAAAAAACGTCAAAAATGGTATATTATTTAATTAGGAAAAGCAGTGACAAAAACAGTTAGTAACACCTTAATGTATGGTATTTATGTAGGTTACCCTTTTAAAATTACCCAAACTGGCCCACCTTATAACTCTTCCCTTTGCCCATTCCATCCAACCAAACATGACAATAATAACAACTCAATATCAGCACCAACAGCCCAACAATCTCAGCATAACACCAGACCCAACAACAACTTTAGCCTCGCTAGCTTTACAATAATCCCAGTCGGCCCAAAATCTCTATCAACCGACCAGGTTTACTCTCTTGTCTTTAAGAGCATACAACAACAAAATAAAATAGTGAACAATATTCAGCACCAGTCGCAGCAGATAAACCCTAGCCGCTCGCTCCATTTACTAATTTAACCCTTCATACAACCGAGAATGGCGAAGGTTCTATCAATTTTTTCCTTTTTCAGACCGTGTTCACCCATTTTGGACAACATTATAATGGACACATCCTTCCCCACGTGTTCTCTTTCTTTCCCTAATAATTTTGAGTAAAAAGTCTATTAATGACCTTCGTCTTACTGGTAACCTCAAATCTTTCAAGAAAATTAATTCCAAAATTCGAATTTGAAATCCACTCTTTCAAATCTAAAACTCTAATTTCTTGTATAAATATATAATGAGGGGGTTTCTCTTGGAAAAAACTTGAGGGTTTTAGAGGTGCGCACCTCAAACCTTACGTAACCAAGAAATCTTCTGAGCACTCTAAAAAATTCATCTAAATCATTGAAATTTTAGGAGCAAATCAAAACTGTGCTGGGAGTTGTTCCGACGAAGCCTCGAAGTCCCATTTGCTGTACCAAAAAAGGTAAAGAACTCATCTTATCAATAATTTTGCTTTAACATTACAATCTGAATCTCACAATAATTGCGAGAATAGCTTTGGCCTTGTATAAAAATATGTGTTGACACTGAAAAAGCTTCAAATTTTATTTATGTGTAGTGTGCTGACTGCCCTTTCTTTCTTTTTATTTGATATCTACACTATCATTTTATGTTCATAAGGATTAGAAAAAGATATTTCTTTGAGATTTAGTGTTGTCAAGGGAGTAATAATGTTCAAAGATCGGTATCGAGTGTGTTCATTTATATTCCATTATTGTTGTTTTTCTCGACTGCCTGAAGCTGTAAAGGGGTGAAATATTGCACTAGAATATTATTTTTCGTGGAATTCTAGTTTGATAATTGTTTGATTTCAACTAGGACGGGTAATGGATTTATTTGAAAGAAATTTTGTAATGTTAGGCTTAACAAATTCAAGTTCCCTTTTTCCTTTTCTTACTTTTATGATTGGTTACGTACATTCATGTTTTTAAGAGGATACAACTATCATTTTATCTATTAATAAATAATGTTTCATTTTTCTTGTTTGGGTATTATATTTGCTCTTAGTCTTGGTCAAAGCAAGTTATTTCTAAAATAGTATGTTGGTTTGCCTGATTTTGCACTTTTATAATTTGTTATAGTTTTTTATAGTTCCTTTAATATTGATGTACTCTCAAAATATGTCAAAATATTCATTCCATGTCATGTACTAATTTTCCTCTTTTTTCGGTTACATGGAACCTTGATCTGAGCCACAGGACTCACTTCAACTGTATTTCCTCGGAACCAAATTTTTCGATCCTCAAGTCAACTCCTTGTCAAAGTCCCAAAATTGGACCATAAGATAAGAAATAAGGTTGTATATACCAATATACAGTAGTATACAAGGGATAAATAGTGTAAAACGAGGAGGTGAAGTTTTTATACATGTGGAAGATTAAAGCATATGCGCATATGACTAATATATGTTCATGTATACACCAATTATACAAAAAATGCAAGAATAAAGCTTTGTGATATACAGTAAATATACACACCTGAAAGGGCTGAAAAATCCAAGAAAAATGGGCCCAAAAATTGAGTTGATTTCAATGGGCCAAAATCAGGGCCCAAAACATAAACTTTTCCTATTTATGTATTTCTATCTGATTACTTGTTTGTTGATTACTTGTTTGTAATGAACTTTGGTTAAATCAAATTAAATCCCCTTTTGAATTGTCATTTCTATTTTATCTTTATATTTTTCTTTCTTTATAATTCGTCAAGTAGTCTAAACTCTCGGGTTAATAAAACAAGTCTCTTTATATTTTCCCTTTGAGAATAAGCTTTTGAAAACACTAAAATTGCCTTCATTTTATTAATGTGTTAAAGTAGTTTATTTAAGCTAAATGAAAATTTTCACCAACCTATAATCTGTTTTCATTGAAAAAATCAAAACATTTTCAGTAATTAGTCTAATTTCTTAATTTGTTTAAATTGATATTTTTCTTTTAAAATGAAAATTTGCGTTATCAAAATCACTATTCAAAATCACTTTATTTCTTATTTTTTGTTTGAAAAATAATTTACACATGAATCAAGTTTAGTTCAACCTTCTCTAAAGAAGATTTCTTTAAGTTAAATGGAACTAATTTTTACTTGAACTAGCTTAGGATATGTGTGTTGCACGTGTGTACCACATTAATAATAAAATTATGTATATAAAGTGAGCAAATTATTACGTGTGTGACTTATATCATTGAGCACATAACTTTAAAACTGCATAAATATTACTAAGCATTATATTTGAGATACAAAATAAATAAATTTAATCAACTGCTAAGCATATTACATAAATAATGTACTTGATAAATTAGGAAGCGCTAAATTGAAAGAGTCGATTATAACCCTAAAATTCATCATCCAAATAAAAGCTCTACATATCAAGATTCAACACTTAATTAAAATCTTATATTTCAAATTCTATAAATAAGAAATTCAACTACAATATTAATGAATGATATACTAAAATATACATAGCTAAATAACATAATTAAAATTAAGTCATGATTAAAATAAAGAAAAATGAAAGAAAGAGATGAAACCTTTGTTTTTTTTTAGTTACTTCATTCGACGACAACATGATTATTTAATTCAATTTTTTGATAAAAAAAAGTTTCAACTGAAAGAAAATAAAAGAAATTATAAAAAGAGAAAACCTAGTGGATATAGTTAAATTACATAATCAAATCGAAATCATCATTAAACAAAGGGAAAAAAAGAAAGAGATAAAATTAATTTTTATATGATTTCAAGACACTCAACAAATACATATTTGATTAGTTCTACTTCAACCCAAAACTATTTGTTAAGTTATGTCCCTCTTTTTGATATATAACCATAGTTTGTAGTCTTGCGAATAGTTTAAGCATATCTGGATGTTCATTAGATCATCATCCATGTCCTCAAAATATGATGAGCTAATCTTGCTTCTATCGGATTGAATAACTTTCTTAGTCTTGCTTCCATCATTGTATTGGAAGATTGAACTGTTTACGATTGCTATAAAAAATTATTAATGTATAATATTAGTAATGAAAAAAAAATGATACAATCAATTCAAATATTGTATTTACTAAAACAATACAATATGATACAATATTATAAAATACAATACGTAACAACCATTCAAACAAACTAAAGTGAAAAAAAAAATGAATACATTACAAAACAAAATAAACCACATAAAAATAAATTAAAAATTTCAGCAAAAAAATAAAAAGTAAAAGAATAAAAGCTATGCACATAAATTAAATGTAAATACGACATATAACATACAATAGTCGTAGATATATGACTTGTTGTGAAGGAAGATTCTGAATGAATGCTTTGTGACCAAAATAACTGGGACATATGTAAGCATGAAACTCATTATACAGACTCCTAAACTTTATAACCATAGCTTCAGTAATTACATGTCTATTATGTTTAAATTTTGATGTATCACGTATGTACCTTCTAATTGGAAATTGGGTATCATTGAGTTTGATTTTATCACTTTTATGAGTGTCATTAAATAAAAATCAATATTTCCTTCATTAACGTCTTTTCTTATGGAGAAAATTTAAAAATCTTATCATAAATTTAGGACTTTTAAATTTTTAAGTTATATTTTTTCTCACAACAAATTTTAAAAATGATCAATTGTTAATTCTTCTAAAAAAATCTACATATATTTTGTCTCTTACCATATATTTAGAATTTTTTAATTTTAAATATTATAAAAATAATTAAATATTAATTTAAAAATATTAAATATACATAACATAGAATTTTTATAATTTCAAAATTATTTTTTTGAAAAATAATTTGTCAATTAAAAATACAATTGGATGTTACTTAGCAATTTCCATACAAAATTAATTCAAAAAGTTCATATAACGTTAATAGTAGTAATTTTTATGTTCCAACGTGCCAAGCTTCCAATTAATATTTTTTTTCTAAAGATTTATTTAAGTAAAATTTTAATGGATTTTAAAAAGCTATATTTAAGGTATATAATTCAAATAAGGAAAGGTTTAATAACCAAATTTCAATGAATTTTAAGTTTTATCTATTAAAAGAAATTAGGACAAAGACGATTTTGTCTAAAGTGGAGACTTTTAATGAAGGGCAAAAAGTTTCAATCACTTTTCTAAGGGTCTTCTCACTTTAATATATTATAGATTATAGATATAGATATAGATAAATAAATGCCACAATATGTCTTCAAAAAAATAATAAATGAATAAATGAATTATCTCTTGAATTAAAGTTAATACTTTTATAAAATCAAGTCTTTGCGAAATTATCCACTTTTTAGTTAGCCAAATTATGTTTTGGTAAAATTTTTTAAACGGACACTCCTAAGTGCGTTAAAAACCTTCTAAGGGCGTTCATTGAACCCTTACCCAGTTTCTCCTATTTCAAAGGTTTATTTTTGTTTTTAAATTTTTGAAATTTCTTTAAATTTTCTTGATATTTTTTTATAAAAATCAAGTAGCAACTCCGTAAATTTCTCAAAAATTATTTCAAGATTTTCTTGAATTTTTGAAATAGTTTGAAAAGGTCAAAATCATTTTCTTTTAAACAAAATTTGAAAGAGGATAAAACAGAAATGGCGACACTGCTAGGGATTTCTCTATGTTCTAACAAAATATTTGGACAACTTTGTTGATTAACTATTCGGATTTATAATAGTTAAACTGTTTGTTTGCTTATGTATTTAAATTTTCCCAAAATATAAATTGTTGCATTTCATGGCACACTTCTGTAATACCCTGTATATTTCTAAGCTAGAAAATGAACCATTGTTCCTACGCATGAAACCTCCTATCCTGTAATTCATGTTTGAGTACATGAATTAGTATGAGTATCCTAGTGATAATAGAGCTTATGATGTGTTAAGCATGTTTATAAGAGTCACTTAGAGTAAGCCAAGCTAAGAACTTTTGAATCCACCAAATTTTTGTGTAATTTCACATAGGTCATATTTGAATGAGCATAACTTAGTTTATAGGTTGTATTTTGGAAGATTTATAGCCTCCAAACTGTAGATAATTGAACAAGCTTTCCATCGATAACAAATTTGCCTAAAATGGACACCCGGTGAAGAAGTTATGGCGATTTAAAGTTTAAGCTGTGTTATTTCAGTCAGTGGCGCGTCGCGCCATAAGTCAAAATGACGTTTGTCCATTTCCAGTGTCTCTACGCAATTCCACCATGTCAAGGTGAGTTTTCAGGTCATAAAAAAGTGGCAATGCTATGTCTCCGCGTCGAGCCAAGGGCCCAAATCGAGAATTTTTTATAGAAATTAAAAGACGCATCTAGAGGGGTATTTGGGTCATCTTCCCACCCCTATATAAGATCCCAAACACGAAATTAAGCCATTATTTCACCAAAACATACTTTTTTTCATCAAAATACTCTCAAGAACATATTAGGGTTTCAATTGGGGGATTCAAGTTCAAGAAAATTCTACAATCAAATTCTAAGAATATCTCCGTTAATCTTTACTAAATCAAGAACTAAGGTATCTGTGTGTTCATTCATGGACTCCTTTCGTCCATGAAGTCCAAGAACCCTATTTTAAACTATATGCTATGCTTGTTATGTTTTGATTTTATTGTTTATCTTATTTATGTGTATATAGAATCTTTATGGATTTGTATGAAACTAGGATGGCATGTTAGTTGAAATTTATGAACTTTGGGTGATATGGGTTGTTGAATTCATGAATAAACCTATGCCCAAAGTGGTGCATGTAAGGTGTTTGATAAAATGCCTAGGATGATAGAATTCATGTCCCATGATTCAATAGTGCTTAAATGACAGGTCCACGTTGTATGCTCTGTGATTTCACATGAATTTCACGTTATTGTTATGTGTTGTTGTTATGATATGGAATGAGCATGATATTAAAGCTATGCAAGTATATACATATTGTATGCATTCCATTCCATGTATAAGAAATTGATCATCATGTATCGTATGAAATCCCAACTTATGATATTGTGAATTTTGGACTCTACTCTTATGATCAAGTCAGTCATATGTGTCAGTTTCCTTCAACCGAGTCCTGGGGGTACTTGTACTCGAAAAATATAGTTGTGTGCCTAAAGCTATGCCATGATTTCACGTTATTCTCAGTCAAACCATGTTCCATAGAACTCAGTCAGTCATGTGGCTCAGGAAAGTTTAGTAATTCAGTTAATCTTAGCTAATCTCAGTAATCTCAGTACTCAGTGATATCAGAAATTTCAGAAATTCTAGTGTTCTCCGTAACTTCAGTAATCTCCATAATTCAATACTCTCAGAAATTTCAAGAACTAAATACTCAGTAAGATTAGTGCTATCATAAACTCTGTATTGCTCTGCTAAACAATCCCACTAACATCACTTCAGTCAATCAGTTCAGTTCAGCAAATCAGTTCAGTGTCTTTCAGTTGGGAGTAGGATTCAGCACCGAGGGAACCGAAGGATGGGGACTCACCTATAACAGTCATAGGGTGTGATTCCTAGAAGCAATCCTTGCATTCTAAAACTACGTAGCCAGTGTAGGTTGGATGTCCCTACCCATAGGGCTAATGTATTTCCTTTGAGTTTACCTGATAGCAGAGCAGATGGAATGAGCTCCAAAATAGAATAGGGTTTACTCATATGTTGTCTCTTCTCGGGGCACGGTATTGACACCCTTCCAGTTGGGGTTACAGGTTGGACCCTAACCAGTTCAATTCCGGGGTATGTCGGTTAGATGATTACCTTCTACAGTCTAAGTTTCAGTAATAGAAACAGATAGTTTTTAAGAATATCAAAACTTAGACTGTCAAATACAGTCACTCAACAATAGTTACATCGGTTACACCGATCATTATAGTTATATCAGTTATATCAGTCATCATAGCTACATTATCAGTATTCAATTTCAGAACTGTTAGACACAGTCAATCTGACTAGTTCTTTATTATTTAAACTGTCAGAAATAGTCATTCATCTATTCAGTACCTCAGTATTAGTGAAGTTATATCATCAGTAATCAGACTTAGTAGTCAGTATCACCACGAGTTCAATTATAGTTGCTTATGCATTTATGTATTCTCACGTTCATATTAGTCAGCATTGTTTATGCATATAACCCTCTGCATTTAGCCTACCTCACTCATATACTCATTACATTTATTCGTACTAAAGCATTTGCGCTATGGTGCTTTCTCTTATGTTACACCATAGGTTCAAAGGCACAAGCTCCAGATCAGCAGTAGATTCCAGTAACAGCAGTCAGAGTTAGAAGTAAGTCCTCATCTTTCGAGGACACGATGATTTCATTACTATTTCAGTTTTAAGTTTATTTAACTAGTTGGATTTAGTTGGGAACATGTTCCATCAACTTCTTGTTCAGACAGTTTAGAGGCTTTCCAGACTATATCATGTCAGACAGTTATTTTAGATTTGTTTTGATATGGTTATACCATTTTCAGACATTGTTCTTATCAAATGTTTATTTAGTTGAACCTTATGGACATTCAGTATATGTTTCAACATTTTTATGTTATATTATGCAGTATACAGGTACATATATCAGTCATGAGTTAGCTTGTGGTCCTTTGGGGTCATAAGTACCGTGTAGCATTCCAGTTCAGAAAATTGAGATGTTACAACTTCCTAATTGAATAGTTAAATTGCTTGGGGTTTCGCGGTCATCATGGTCCCTATTTATTAATTCCAAATGAAGTGTTGGAAATATAACAGTTTATCAGTACGTTATGCGTTTGATGGTTCTTTGTACTTCCAAACCCAAGTTGTCCACTTGGAAACTTGGTCAAAGCCCATTTTCTATCTCAGGATAGAGCAAAATAAAAACCCTATTTTTAGGCATGAGCCTAGGATGATCCAATACCGAGGGAGTATTGAGCCCGTTAGAAAACCTATACTGTGACTATTGATCATGAGTCACTTACAAAAAACCATGCTTCTGTGTTTAATATTGAAGGATGTATATGATATTTGTAAACCATTGTTCCTATACATGAATTTTATTTAGATGCCTTCCCTGCGTGGGATTAAATTTCAGTATACTTTCCTTTCCCTAAAGTGTACCCTAGTCAGTATCTTTCATAAGGACTTCAAGGTCAATCTTTATTATTAATAAAATATTGTAGGGTAAATAGAGTGTTTTAAAATATGCATATGTCTTCAATTCACTAGGCTAACCCTTGTCACAAAAAGGTCACCAAATTAAGACACGTTCTTATTATCATATTATTGTGTGATAACTATTTTATGTGATATAACTGCTCTATGTGCCTATGTGTGTTGTTTGAATCTAGGGTAAATTGGTCAACTTTTCAATAAATTTTTAGAAACCATTTAAGAAAAAATATTCTCCTACTATCCAAAGTCCTCCCAAAACATTCTAGGTCACCAAGTCTCACAGAAAGTCCTCAACCATTCTCCAGTAACTTTCCTTTTAAATGAATTTCTATTTTGTTAGGAAAATTAGTCATGAACTCAAGAACCGCTCAAATGAAAAGAGGAATAGTGGAGAAAGTTCTAAAAGTGGACACCAAGAGAATAATTAGGAGGATTGATCAGGCTGACAAAGAAATTGTTAAAGTCAAACAATTGATCGTGCAAGAAAAGAAGAATTTTGAGCAAGCCTCATCTTCAAATATAAGAGAAGACCATTGGGCTAAGCTCAAAGGGGATATTGTTTGACCAATAAGGATAGGTCGGGAAATGAAAAGATCATTCTCAGAGCTCACTCTTGAGGTTACTCTTGGTTCCCTAAGGTCATGACAAGCTCAAAAGTTTATCAAACTCTTGAAAATATGAGAGTCCTCCACCCTGACCAAATAGAAGGATTTTGAAACTTATTCAAAGATGATCATAAGAGATGTTTTAATCATCCAAATCAACCTTGCCATACAACGGGTGAGTGTATCACTCTAAAAGCTAGAATTTACAACATGATCCACTTCAGTCAGGTAAGTAGTTTGTAGGGTAACAAACTATTCTCTTTTGCGATCGTGTTAATCTAAGCATGATAATGTGTAGATTATAAATGTGACTTTACAATGTTTTAAGATACCTACCATGAAACCCATTAAAAACTCATTCATGCCAAAATCTTAGAGTCGCTTTGAAAAGAAGCCTAACTCAATATCTAATGCTTGGAAGGAATTCAAAGAGGTCTGTCACTATCATGGAGGAATCGAAGGGCATAACTTAGAGACTTTTATAGATTTGGAGAGATTGTTTGATACTAGAATGGATGAGGTGAAATTTCCACCATATCACCCGTAGAATATCAAAATATGAAAGAAGCAGAATAATGAGGGAATGCCCGCACCTATCTGGGATTTAGTTATTAGTCTCGACCTTTCTGTTGAAATTTTTCTTTAATGTTTTCCTGATGTAATGAACTATAAGTAAATTAAAATGAAATTATGTTTTATCCTTGCCTATTTTAACTTTGTATGACCTTATTTCTCCTTTGTGAGATATGTAGGCAGCCTTTTGACTTGGCCTCTATCCTTTAAAATTGTTAACTCTTTATTTTATTGATGAAAGCCACATGAATCCAAAGTGAGCAAATGATGATAAATGGGCAGGGTATGATGAATAAACAATGGACCCATACCATTTAACAAAGGAGCTGAAAGATTTTAAGGGTCGAAAAAGCCCAACTTAGAGGAGACTGAGGTAGTTAATCTAGGTGATGATGACAAATTGAAAGAAACCAGAATTAGTGAACTCATTAGGTTGATTGAAGAATACATTGATATATTTTCTTGGTGCTATTATGACATGCTATTATTGAGTACAAATATTGAGTTGTACTAATTGCCAATTGATCCAGGGTTTAATCTTGTAAAGCGAAAGTCACGAAAATTTAAGCAAGATATGAGTCTGAGAATCAATAAAGAAGTCACTAAGAAAATCCAAGACAATGTAGTTAAAGTTACGAAGTATCCAACATGGCTAGATAGTATTGTTCCAGTACCAAAGAAGGATGGAAAGATCAGGATTTGTGTTCATTATAGAGATTTGAACAAAGCCAGTCCTAAAGATAATTTTTCATTTCCCAATATCCACATTCTCATTGACAACTGAGTGAGGCATAAAATGCAGTGATTCATTAATTATTTTACTAGGTATTATAATATACTAATGGATAATAATGATGCAGATAAAATGGCTTTTACCACAACTTGGGGTGTTTATCACTATAGGGTGACGCCCTCCGATCTCAAGAATGATGGTGCTGCGTATATGAGGATATAACACCCATATTTCATGATATGATATATAAAGAGATTAAAGTGTATGTTAAGAATGTGATCATCATATCTAGCAAGATTTTGGACCACTTGGACTATTTGAAAAAGTTCTTTGATCGATTGGAAAAGTACATCTCAAAGTTGAATCCTACCAAGCGCATTTTTGGGGTGTCATTTGGGATTTTATTGGGCTTCATGGTTATTAGAAGTCACATTAAGCTTGATCCCTTACAAATTAAGGTGATCCAAGAATTTCCTCCTCCTAATATAAAGAAGGAAGTCATGAAGATTGAATTACATTAGTAAATTCATAGCCTGGTCTATGGTTATTTAGAAACCAATACTCAAGTTGTTAATGGTTATTTGTGAACCAATCAACAAGATGTTAAAGAAATATGAACCAAATGAATGGACCAAGGAAACCCAGAAATCTTTTGACAAAATCAAGGATTATCTATCTAGTCTATCGGTGCTAATTCTTCAAAGAGATGGAAGTCCTCTGTTGTTGTATTTATCGATCTCAGACAATGCATTTAGATGTGTAGTAGGGCATTATGATGAAACTGGAAAGAAGGAAAGAGTAATATTACTTGAGTAAGAATTTACTCCATATAAGGCTCATTATACTCTAGTTGAGACGTGTTGTGCATTGACCTAGGTATCCAAGAAGCCGAGGCATTACCAAATGTCATACAGGATATATCTCATTTCCAGAATGGATCCTTTAAAGTTCATATTCCGAAAGTCCAGTACCATGGGGAAATTATCCAAATGACAAATATTGTTGACTGAGTTTGACCTTGCATATGCAACTCAAAAATCAATCAAAAGGCAAGCCCTAGCGGATCATCTAGCAGAAAATTTAGTTGATCAAGAATATGATCCACTCAAAACTTATTTCCCAGATGAAGAGGTTTTGTTCATAGGAGAAGACATTACTAAAGCATATTCGGGTTGGAAATTGTTCTTTGATAGGGCAGTTAATTTCAAGGGTACAGGAAGTAGGGCGATCCTAATATCAAAAACTAGTCAACATTATCCAGCAACCTCCAAACTGCATTTTCCATGCACCAAAAATATGGTTGAATATGAGGCTTGCATTCTTGATCTCAGATCGTCTATTGATATGAATAAGCAAGGATTACTGGTCATTGGAGATTCTGATCTATTGGTTCACCAGGTTCGAGGGGAATTGGCCATAAAGAACTCTAAAATCATCCCATATATAGAATTGATATTGGGGTTATATAGGAAATTCAAGGAAGTGGAATTCAAGCATATTCAAAGGATAAAAAATGAGTTTGTTGATGCTTTAGCCACTATATCCTCCATAATTCAACATTCAGATCAAAGTTACATAAATTCCTTGGAAATAAGTTTAAAGAAACAACGTGTACATTGTGCACAAGTTAAGGCAAAACTTGATGGAAAGCCATGGTACTTCGCTATAAAGATTTATTTAGAAGCTGGGGAATACCCTAAAGCTGGAATCATCAATTAGAAAAAAATGATCCACCGAATGACCAATAATTTCTTTTTGAATGGGAAAGCCTTTTATAAGAGAGCCCCAAATTTAGGATTTCTGTGATGTGAAGATTCCATTGAATCTTCAAAATTATTTGAATAAATCTATGATGGAGTTTATGGACCTCATATGAATGATTTCACTCTCGCGAAGAAGATCCTAAGAGCCAAATATTTTTTTGTAACCATGGAAGTAACTGTAGAAAATTGTACTGAAATGTCATAAGTGTTAGATACACGGGGATTTGCTTCAAGTTCCCGAACATAAACTTAATGTTATGAGTTTTCCCTTGCCATTTGTAGCTTGGGGCATGGATGTTATCGAATCGATTGAGCCACGTCATCCAGTGGACTCAAATTATTTTAATTACTATCAATTACTATACTAAATGTGTGGAAGTTGCCTCATACAAAGATGTAACAAAGAAGGTGGTAGCAGATTTTTTCAAAAACAACTTAATTTGTCGATTCAGGATACCAAAGCCAATCATCATAGATAGTGGAGCAACTTAAACAGTTACTTGAGAAAAGAGATATGTGAATAATTCAAGATCACTCATCGAAATTCAACTGCATATTGACCTTAAATAAATGAAGCAGTAGATGAGGCCAATAAGAACATCAAGAAGATCTTAAGAGAGATGGTTGATAGTCACCAATCATGGCAAGACATGCTTTCTTATGCCCTGCTGGGACATCACACCACGACCAGAACTTTGACTGGGGCAACTCCTTATGTGCTAGTCTATAGGATAGAAACAGTAATACATCCTGAACCTGTATTGCCATATTTAAGAATAATCTAAGAATTAGAGTTGAGTAATGAAGAATGAGTCCGCACCCACCATGAAAAACTTATGATGATGGATGAAAAGAGGATGAGCCTTGTATTTCATGGCCAATTATTTCAACAACAAATGATTTGTTCTTTTAACAAAAGATTAAGAGCTTGCTTGTTTAAAGCTAGAAAATTGGTGCTCAAATACATATTCTCTTACCAAAAGGAGTATAAGGTAAAGTTTGCTCTAAATTGGCAAGGGCCAAATGTAGTCTGCAAAGTGTAATTAGTAGGAGCCCTAATTTTGTATTAGATTGATGGCCAAATGTGGACAAACCAAACAATTTTGATGTAGTAAAGATATATTATGTCTGATGTGGTATTTCTTTGTGCTTATTTCCTAGTAATTACTTTTCCCATTTGCAATATCTTTTATGCTTTGACGTAGCCTTAAAATTCCCTATCCTTTTATGTACAAACTATGTTTGAATTGACTTCCCAAGAAAAGTATATGTAGGTGGCCTATGACAGCTTTGGTCAACCCTTTAGGAAGCTTTATTTATATTCACTTGTACTGCGTGATTACCTGAATTTCCAAAGATGGGATACATAGGTGGCCTTTGTCATCTTTGGTCACTCTTTTAGTTATATGTTTATTATTTTTTATGTTGTGGAAACTATGTTTGAACTGATTCCTATTCAGCGAGATGCATAGGCACCACAACGGCTTAGTCATACCACCCTGGAAAATATAAACTGGGCAGAATTTTTGAAAAGAAATCTCAAAAAATAAAAAGATGAAGGTCATTAACTCGCAATTTGAATGTAAAGATCATCTAGGGATATAGTAAGAGCCAATATTTAGAAAAATATATGTAACTGGGGCAGAAATTTTGAGGTAGACCTCAAAATTTCCATCTTGCCGTACTAAAGAGTTCAAAGACCTGACATCTAATATTGCATCGACATCAAAAGAGTAGAGTCTACTCCATGGACCTTCATCTACAAAGTCTCATCTCTAAAACTTTTCATCCACAATATTAAAGATCTCTAGAGTCACTAATAGTATGACAGATGTGTCAAAGCCTCAAGCCAAAAATATTCATTAAAGCTAGTACATGGCATGGCTTAATTGATAGAGACCCCTCCTAGTCCTATAAAATAATTTTTAAAATTTAACTATTTGCAAAAATACTTACTTTAAATTAATTTATTCTCTAATTTTTACTTAAACCCACTAACTTGGGAGTCAAAGAAGGAGTCTAAAGATGACAAAAACCTAAAGAAGAGGAGAACCCGATGAAGATAATGATGGGAGCTGAAGACCAAAGTGGTTAACACAAATTCATTTTGCATAAAACTAACAACTTTTTTGTGGATACAGGTTATCTTAAAGCCAACAAAGAACTAACAAAAGAACTAATTATTCAAAATATTCCTTTAATTTAGTGGAATACAACAAAGACAATATCCAAAGGCTAATAAGAAAGGGCCAGGATGGTCAGAGAGCTAAAAGTAGTTGAGTTTTCAAAAACTAACAAGTATATGTGGTTATAGGTATCATTAAACATGGAAAATGGAATGATAATCTACTCAAATCTCCAACAAATCATGGATAAAAAAACATGCGACGTTCAAAAATGTTATGTACAGAAGTTCAAATATGCTAATGGATGGTAAAGGTGATGTTTTCTACAATCATTGGATGGTTATTATCACTTATCCTTATATTTATAATACATCATATCATTCCAAGTAGGCCATATCGAGAGGGTCATGCCATAAGGAAAACTAAGAGGGCCATGCCAAGAATTCCATACCAAAAAGGCCATGCCAAGAGAGCCATACCAAGTGGGCCATGTCGAAAGGTCCATACAAAAAGGGCCATGCAATAAGGTCCATGCCATCAGGGTCGTGTCTTAAAAACCATATTTCCCTCACTGACTAGTTTCAAAGAGTCAAAATCCAAGGGCATCTCTAAATTACATTTGATGCCCACAACTAATTCAAATTCTTCTATATCCATTAATCATACAAAGGCAAAAGAGTCTAGTGCTAAAGAATATATAGAATTTGAGATATCATATGATATTTGTGAATATGTGGGGTCTTATGTGTTGTTGATAGCCTAAAATACATGCGAATAATTGTATTATATTGTTAGAAATGCCTATTGTGGTGACTTGGGCATATCGTGATATGTTTATACTTTGTGGGCATATGAATCACATGAAAAATTCATGGATAGTGGAAATAATAAGTGGATATTAGCTCATGTAATTGTGGAATTGTAACATTATGTTCTGTTATGGAAATACATCATATGGATTGGTTGTGGAAATACACTATGTAGATTGATTTTGGAAATACTCATCTTGAATGGTTGTGAACATTGCATCATCATTCTCATGTCATCATAAACACTATTTCACTTATTTACTTTATTTCTTTATATTTACTTGTTATCATATATGTGTACTTGATTTGTGTCTTATATTATGTATGTGTATTGCAAATACTAGAAATATTGTAAACATTAGAAATACTAGAAATATAGGAAACCTAGAAAATACTAAATATTGCTCAAGGCTGCATGCTAATCTTAAGGATGTGTGCCAACCTTATGTATCATCATAAACATTATTATCTTATACATTGCATTAGATTTATTGTGATTGATGTTGTGATTGTATTTCCATATTAACTTGTTATACGTCTATTTGCTATATATCCTATTATTTATACTTGACCATCTTATATATATACATATTCTTCGCTGTTTCTACTTCCATGTGATATAATGTGTACTTATGTTCTGCATACTATATGGTTGTTATAATTGTGATATATTAGAACTATTAGTGCAAGAAGTGTGGGGTTATGTTATGGGATATTTTTTGATTACAAGTAGCGTGCTCTTAGTTTGTATTTTGTATGAATTATTTTCTACTTTTCTCGATCAGTCTGTGATTCCTACTAACTACGAGTGGAGCGTACTCACTCCTATTGTACCCTTCTAGGGAATATTCAGGTTTGGGTGCATCCCACATTGCTTGTTTGGGAGATTGTTAGAGCTTTTATGGTAATTAATGATTTTTAGGCATCTGGATGTCTTTTGCTACCTTTCTCTATAGGCTATGTATTTATTTTGATTACAGAGATAGAGTTTTTCCTATATTTGGATATGATATATATTTTATTTGGACTCGAGTTGTACTAGATACGATCTTCTACTATTGACACCTGATTTTGGGAGTTATGGCTACATTGTTATATTTCTTTTCATATTTATTAAGCTTGTATTGTTTGGTTTCATTCTTGAAGCCTTACCAAAAGGTTATTATTGTCTTTCCCCCCTTTATTTATTGGTTAGAGTGCTAGGATTACTTGTCAATGTTTATCGTGATAAGTATCATCATGACCCCTTTAGATTTTGGGTTATGACAAATTAGTATTAGAGACAGGTTTCATTGGTCTTACTAGTGTAAGAACGGAATGTATAATAGATTCTCGAAGATTGACACATAGATGTTCGTATGTATATTCGAGAGGCTATAGGATGTCGTAAGGAAATTTTATTTATTTTATTTTTATATTGTAAAGTTCTTTCATATCTTGTGTTCTGAGTTATGTTTCACTCTTTTGCAAAGATGGCGTTGACTAGGTCCCATGAGGTCAATGATATAGAGCCTACTTTTGGACAGAGATTTTAGTCAAGAAGGCGAGCATTGAGTCATTATGGACTCAAGAAAAGGGATAAGCCAACGGTGCATCCTCGTCTAGGAGTAGTGCTAGGGGACTCTTTCCTTAGCCTTGTGTTGAGTAGATTTTAGGTATGGGTTTTGCTCTAGTTTTTTAAAGTTTATCTACCCAAGTGTTAGAGGGATTGTTGGTGTGTTTGTTTGACCGTTTAGAGGGTTCTCCTTTGGTTATGCAAGGGGTTCCTCTAGTTTAGAGTGTGGATCCTCCTGTTGCATTTGCATCTATTTTAGGTACTCCTTAGAATCCCAGTCTTATTCTCTTTTCAGCACCAATATCTGGGAATGGTGTTTCGAGATTGAGAGTTTAGCCTTCATTTATGTTACCTCCTCAAATTGGATCTCAGCCTGTTAGATTCACTATATCTTCTCTTATTATGAGTACAATGATATCTTCTGATGATCAGAAGAGATTTGAGAGATTTACTCATTTGTGTCCTCCTATATTTAGTGGTGTTATGGGTGATGATGCCTATGAGTTCTTGATTGATTACTGTAAGAACATGTACAACTTGGGTTCTCTTAAGTCGCAAGGAGTGGCTTAAACTATCTATTAGTTGAGAGATACTATAATAGATTGGTGGAGTTCATTTTTTTGTTATAGACCTTTTGATGCTCCTGAGTTGACTTTGGACTAGTTTACTGATGCCTTTCTGGAGAATTTGTGCATTATAGTTTGAGAGATCAGATGTGTGATAAGCTTGACCGACTAAATCAAGGCTCCATGGTTTTTGCAGAGTATGAGGCATGCTTCCATGCCTTATTAATACATTCCTATGCTAGTATTTCCATTGATTCAGTAAAGATTCAGAAGTTTGTGAAGGGCTTAGATCTCTTTCTTCAATTGGCTACTTCTCAGATGGTTATATTTAGAAAGTCTTTTTAGAGCATTGTGGATCATGCAAAGATGATAGAAGGTATTCTAAGAGTATATCAGAGAGACACCAAGAAGATATGTCATTTAGTAAGTTTAGATGTTAGTCTTCTCATGGTAGAGATTTTATAGGTTCTCATGGTTATCAAGGTAGGCTAGTGTAGGTGGCCTTACTATTATATCCTGGGTTTTGGCCTTAGAAATTTTTCTTGAAATCTATTCTCCAAACCATATACAACTCTAGGGTATAAGTCATATGCTGGGGGTACAAGTGTATGGTCCTATCATAAACTGACCAGTGTTGGTTGGTGGATGGTTTTGATTACTTAATGGTCATAACTTAGGGGTACAAGTTGTAAGGCTTATTACGAATTGTATCGGTGACACGTATGGTAGTACTATTTGATCCTCCTGGTAATTTATTCGGCTAGGAATATAAATCATGGGTACAGATCATATGCTGAGGTTATGACTTGGTTGGATGAGTCGTATACTGGATAGTGTCTAATCCAAAGGTTAAGGCTTCGGTACGACTAGTGGAAACCAATCGTAAGGAAGGGTACGACTTGTAAGAGGGTCAGTCGTATCCTTATGACAGGTTTTTAAGGTACTTAAGTGGGGGTATTCTTGACACTTCCCTACTTACTCTAGTTATAGCCCACTACTTCTAATACACTTAGGAGGTTATTTACCCTATTATTATATTCATTAACACTTAGAATCTATTCTAAAACACATCATAATTCTGTCAAGAGCTTTTGGGAAAAAAGAGCTTTTGTATCTATTCCCTACTTATTATTTCTAAAAAGGCATGGATTTTTGGATGTTTTCATGGTTTCAATGTTGCATGGTTTATGGTTTTCAACTATTAATTATGGGTTTTGTTTATAATAGCTTGGTTATGGTCCTATGGTTTAATTATGCTTTTATGTGCATCAATGATGGTTTTTGGCAATTAGATTGCATGGTAATGGTTTAATGGTCTTCAAAATTGGTTTTGGTTATAATATGCCCCTTTGGTGTTTGATGAAATGCTTATAAATATATGTTTATCGCATTGACTTCTTTAAATGGAACTCTTGCTTGTTTTCAGCTTATATATGAAACTATAAATGGTTTAAATGGTTTACAAAGGTTAAAGGGTAATTGGTTATGCTTGTGGAGAACATGGTAGTCTCCCAAGAGGTTAAGATGGTAAATAAAAAGGGCATTTGAGAGTCCTCTTAAGAAAAATAGATTGGCTATGGATAAATCTTGCAAGTATGATTTGTATGATGATACCACTAAAAATTGGCCTTGGTAATAAATGGTAATTGGACTGTTTATACATGGTTTTAATTTGGGCATTATTGATGGGATGGGTAACTAAGTCATGGAAGGTAGAGGTTATGGGGGAACCAAAACTATAAACTCATATTTATTGATATGAGGGGTCTTCGATGACCACGTATGAGTGTCATAGTTATATTGGAGGGATGTACTAGTTCCATGGCATATTTCCTGGTCGTGCGAATACACTCTCTGGAACTCTTTTAGTAGGGGGAGCTGAACCTATAAAGCCTATGGGCGTGGTTAAACGACAACGTTAGACAGCCCAGATAAAAGATTTTAAATGCATGCTAAACATGAGTTCCCTTTCCTGGCACTTATTTATATGTATGGTTCTATGCATCATTGATGGATTTACTTGGTTCTTTAAGTGGCATTACTTTATCCTTATCTTGTGATACATTTTTTTGGTCACTCACTAACCCGTCTACTAGAGGTTTTATAACCATGCTATGCAAGAACCGACCATTCGACTCCTCCTACATAGTGATTAACTCAGGGAAAACTTTTGGATTAAAGTGGTGAGCTTTCATCCTTTTGGACGACTCTAATTCATGATATAGACATTCTTATACATTTTGTTTTTGTTTTGGATATTGCTTTTGGCCATGGTTGGGCGTATATCCCAATCAAATATTTGTTATACTCCTTTGGATAGAGGTTTTTTGGTACTTATAGAGGTTGGTATGGGTGGGATCGATTTGTGTCGGCCTTACCATTAACATTGGTGTTGGGGAAAACATTATTAGACTATATTGTTGGTTGTTCCATCGTATTACATTTTTGGTTTAATTATCCTATTATGTTTTTATTTTCTCTTTGGTTTGGTATGGTTGGATGGTTGGTTTTGTGTGGGTAGACTTAGTTGTGTCGGTCATGATTGTGACCCTACCCTAGAGTCTTCATAAGAGCATTTATGCAATCTTGTTATATGCTCAAAATTTAGCTCATCTAAGGATGTGAAAGGTTGTTAGGTTGGGTTAAAGGGGTAGTCCCCGGTCTTGGTTGATCTTGGGATGCCCATTATGTTTAGGACCTGGTTCAGGTCGTGACACTTACAAAGTTTAGATGGTGGATCTTTGGATTTAGTAGTGTTGGGTGGTTATTTAGGTCTAGTGGTTCCTTCTCTTATTGAGTCCAGCCATATAACTCGTTATGTGTTTCATGAGGTTAGCCATTTCCCAAGGATTATTCCCACCATATGACTAGAGTTACTCCTATTTCAGTTATAAGAGGTAGGGGTACTACTAGATGCGCAAAAGGTAGAAGTAGTGGAGACTGCAGTTGTGTTCATGGGATACTCAGCCAACTGATGGTCATGGTCATTGCTACGTTATACCTGCCAGTCCAGAGGTAGAGGCTTCTAATTCTATGATCACAGGTATTATCCCCATTTATTTTAAATCTGCATCTATGTTATTTGACCTAGATCAACTTTCTCCTATGTGCCTACATATTTTGCTTTGGGTTTTGATTATGTTATATATGGCTGCTTTTGATGTTATTTTGGGTATGAATTGGTTGGCTCCTTATCATACTATCGGAGATTATTTTTCTAAGACCGTGACTCTAGCTTCGTTGGGTGTACGAAGGATAGCTTGAAAGTGTATGTTTCTTCGGGTCATAAGAGGGACACATCTTATGTTCAAGATCATAAATTATTCAAGAGGAGATGTTTATGTTATTTTGCTCATATTTGTGATATTAGTGTTGTTTCACCTCCTTCTTTGGATTTTATTGGTGTTATCTATGAGTTTATGGATATGTTTCCTACAAATTTTCTTGGTATGACTACGAGTCGTGATACTGAATTTTCTATTAATGTTGATCCGAGCACCAAGCCCATTTTTGTTGCTTCATATAGGATGGCCCCAACTGAGTTGAAAAAATTGAAGGATTAGTTGCAGGAGTTGTTAGATAAGGAATTCATCTAACCTAGTGTAATGCCTTGGGGTATGGCTATCTTTTTTGTAAAGAATAATAATGGTTCTAAGCAGATGTTTTATGATTATCGGCAGTTAAACAAGGTGATGGTTAAGAATAAGTATCCTCTTCCTCACATTGATTATTTATTTAATCATCTTTGGGTGCTGTGGTTTTTTCAAAGATTGATTTGAGACCCGATTATCACCAGTTGAGGATTAGAGCTTTGGGTATTTCAAAGAAAGCTTTTTGGACTCGATATGGTGATTATGAGCTCTTGGTCATGTCCTTTAGATTGACTAATACCCCTGTTGCATTCATAGACTTGCTGAATCGGGTATTTTGGCTGTATCTAGACTCCTTTGTTATTGTAATTATTAATGATATCTTGGTGTATTCCAAGAGTGAGGCTTAGTATGAGGAGTATTTTTAGATTGTTCTACTGAGGGATAAGAAGTTGTATGCAAAGTTCTCCAAGTGCAAGTTTTGGTTGATGTATCTTTCTTGGGTCTAGAGATGACTAAGGATGGTATTATGGTTGATCCAGCTAAGGTTGCAGCGGTTCGTGATTGGGATAGACCTACTTTGCCAATCAAGATTCAGTGTTTTATTAGCTTTGCAGGTTATTATGGATATTTTATTGAGGGTATCTTATCTATTGCAGCTCTATTGACTTAGTTAACTTAAAAGAAGATTTCTTTTTAGTGGTTCGATGCTTGTGAGGTGAGCTTTCAAAAGCTTAAGGATTTGTTGACTTCAACTCCTATTTTGGCTTTGCCTAAGGAGGTCGTGGGTTTTTCCTTCTTTTATGATGCTCCGGGTGTTATATAGGTGTTTTGTTGATGTATAAGTCTAAGGTGATTATGAATGTTTCTCAATAATTTGATCCACATGAGAGGGATTATTCTACCTATGATTTAATGACATATATTTTTTTCCTTTAAAGTTGTAGAGGCACTACTTGTATTGAATCTATTGTGAGATTTTCTTAGATCATTGAGCATTTAGTACTTCTTCACCCGGCGATATCTTAATATTAGGCAGTCATTGGATTGAGTTGCTTAAGGACTATGACTTAACCATTCTCTATTATTTGGGCAAGGCTAATCTAGTTATGGATGTCTTGAGCTAAAAGTTGTCTAGCATGGGTAGTTTGCTACATATTTTGACCTAGGAGAGGCCTTTGGCCTTATAAGTTTAGTCTTTAGCTAACTAGATGGTTAGGCTTGAAATTTTGACTCTTGGGTGTGTTTTGACATTTTGGAGGCTAGGTCTCCATTGATGGAGCTAATTCAAGCTGACTTGTTTGTTAATACGTGATTGAGATTGATTCGAGATAAGGTGTTGAGTGATGAGGCTAAGGAATCCTCACTTGATTTAGATAGAGTTTTTAGGATTGGTGGTAGAGTTTGTGTGTCAAGAGTGGGTGATTAGATTAGATTGATTTTGTTGGAGGCCCATTGTTCAAGGTATTCTATCCATCAAAGTATGAATAAGATGCATCGTGACTTGAGACAACATTACTGGTAGGGTGGTAAAAGGAAGGATGTAACAAACTTTATAGCTCATTGCCTTTGTTCTAGCAGGTGAATTCCGAGCTTATGAGATTTGGTGGATTACTTCAGAGGTTACCCATTGTTGAGTGGAAGTGGGAATGGATCACTACAGATTTTTTGAGGGGTTTGACTTATTCTTTGCATGGTTTGATAGAGTTTGGGTCATCATGGATCGGTTGACCAAGTAGGCATATTCCCTTTCGGTTTAGGCTTTCTTCAGTATTGAGAGGTTGGCCCGTATCTACATTCAAGAGATTATGTGACTACATTGTGTGACTATGTCTATTGTTTTAGATTGAGGCGCTATGTTTACTTCTCATTTTTAGAGTACTTTTTGGGATGAGTTAGGCACTCAGGTTGATCTTAGCACATCGATTCACCCCCAGATTGATGGCCAGCCAGAGCTACCATTCCAGTATCGATATGGATCCTTTTGAGGCATTATATGGTATCGCTGTCGATCTGTAGTTGTTTAGTTTGATGCTTCTGAGGTTAAACCTTCAGGTATGAACTTGCTTTGTGAGTCTTTGGACAGAGTTTGGATTATTCGGGATAGGCTTTAGGCGCTCAGAGTAGGCAGGTCTACTATGCAGATCGTGGGCTTCGTGCTTTGAGATTTGGTATTGGTGATCAAATTTTTCTTCGAGTTTCACCCATGAAGGGTGTGATGAGGTTCGGGAATAGGGGCAAGCTTAGCCTCAGGTATATTGGTCCATTTGAGATTCTTCAGACCGTTGGTGATGTGGCCTATGAGTTGTCTTTTCCCCCAAATTTATCAACTGTTCATCTAGTTTTTCAGGTTTTTATGCTTCTTAACTATATTTTTTATGAGTCTCATATAATTTGTTGGGAATCGATTAAGTTAGATTAGCGGTTGTCTTTTGTTGAGGTGGCGGTCTCTATTATGGCTAGGAATGTTAGACAGTTACGCTCTAGAGTTATCCCTGTGGTTGAGGTTCAATGGTGACATCAACCTGTAGATTAATCTACAAGGAAGATTGAGTCGGATATGCGTAGTTCGTATCCCCATCTCGTCATTATTTGAGGTATTTGTTTGCCTTAGTTCAAGAACGAACTAGATTTTTAGGGGTAGATGATGTAACAACTTGAAAAATTTGATGAAATGTATGAAATATTTGTTTCTATGTGAGTTGACTATTTTACCCCTCCCTATAGTTGCATTGTGGTATTTTAGGGGTGTGGAGGTGAATGTCATAATTATCGATGTATTTTGGTATATTCTATGTGATATTGTTGTTTTTAGTGGCTTTGAGCCTTATTATGGACCTATGAGATTATCGTTTGATCTGTACGATGGATGTCTAAATGGACTGCACCAATAGTTTTGTAATGTCGATTTTAAGGTGGGAACATGCTTGGTCTGGTTTTATGAATTTTAAATCTCATTTTGACCCTCGGTTTGAAAAATTGTGATTTCAATTTTCAGGGATCAACTCTATGAAAACAACATCTTTTCAAAAATCCAACTTTGCTAATGCATCTGTAACATCGAATTTAGAGGGGTTACATAGTTCATTTATGTAAATCGGATTTCAAACGAACTCCAGACACCCCGTCGAAGTCCGTTTTGGACTTAGAAAATTTGGTGCACCAGATTGCGTGCACAAAGTGTAAAATATATTTGCTGAATGTATTTTATGCTTTAAAGTGTAAATCGCTTATAGGGAATGAGATTTATGCTTTATACACCTGGTAACCAAATATGAGTATAAATAGCCCTTTTTTGCTCGATTTTTGCTCATTTTTCACCTTGTCTCTTGGAAGATAAATCCTAAAATAGTATGAAAGGTTAGAAGTAAAGCTTGTGGGTGCTTGAAAAGCTAGATTAACATCTATTACTCGAGTCTTTTATGGATTTAAGGTAATATTTCATCCTTTCCTTACTTTAATTCTTGATTCATTATTCAAACACCCCCCTCCCCCCGCGCCCCTTTCCCAAAGAAAGAAAAAAACTTTATTACTTGATTTATCCGCAAATATTACTCCTTTCTACTTGAATAATGTTCCTAATCCTATAGTTACTTGTTTTTCCTCGATTTTATCTTTAAGGAATCTTCAATTCTTGATTTTAAAAAGGATTTAAAAGGTTTTACCCGATAAAGACTAAAAATTGTTTTTCTTTGATTTGAACCTCCATTTGACTTGAGTTTTTAGTTGTAGATTACTAAAGGCATGGGGTACACGTTTTTTGTAATAAAGTTTTGATTTTTTCCTTCTTTTTTGAAAACCTATTTTGGGGGGTCGTTTTGACCCCAAACCAAAAGTTGACAATATGAGTATCATTAGATTTTTTTTGCCGTGTAGATTCTATATTTCTCCATTTTAGTTGATTTTGGGATCATTTATGAGGAGTAGGACTTTGAGATCAAAGTGTAGCAGATTGGTTACAAGATTCAAGGTAGGTTATGGATTAACTCTTTAGACTGGGTTGGGTAGTTAATTTTATATCGAAATGAATGTTAAGGGTGAGAACTAATCATGAAATACAACTATCTATATGTTGTGCTCGTGGGGGGCTGATGAACCTTTGACACTTAAAACTATGAAAATATGTATGATTCTTAGCTTATTTGTTAGATATGATATGTTTTGGGTATGTTTTGTAGGAAATTAAATTTTGGATGCTAAATTCAAGAAAAAGATGAAAAATGATGTTTTTGGCTACTTGGTCATTTTTAGTGTATGTGGCACTTATTGGGCATATCACACTTACTTCTTTTTGCAGTATCTTTTATAAGGACTTCATGTTCAATCTTTATTATTAATGAAAATGTTTTAGGGCAATGGAATGTTTTAAAATATGGATATGTCCTTCAATTAGCTAGGCTAACCCTTGTCACAAAAGGGTCACCCACTTAAGACGCGTGCTTATTATCATATTATTGTGTGATAACTATTTTATGTGATATAACTGCTCTATGTGCTTATGTGTGTTGTTTCAATTAAGGTCAAATTTATCTACTCTTAAACAAATTTATAGAAACCATTTAAGATAAAATATACTCCTACTATCCAATGTTCGCTCAAAACATTCTAGGTCTCCAAGTCTCACAGAAAGTCCTCAACCATTCTCTAGTAACTTTCCTTTTAAATGCATTTCTATTTTGTCAGGAAAATTAGTCATGGACTCAATAACTGCTCAAATAAAAAGAGGAATAGTGGAGAAAGTACTAAAATTAGACACCAAGAGAGTAATTAGGAAGATTGATTAGGCTGACAAGGAAATTGTTAAAGTCAAACAATTGATCGTGCAAGAAAAGAAGAATTTTGAGCAAGCCTCATCTTCAAATGTAAGAGAAGACCACTGGGCTAATCTCAAAGGGGATGCTGTTTGACCAATGAGGATAGGTCGAGAAATGAAAAGATTATCCTTAGAGCTCACTTCTGAGGATACTCTTGGGTCTCCAAGGTTATGACATGCTTAAAAATTTATCAAACTCTTGAAAATATGAGAGCCCTCCACCCTGACCAAACAGAAGGATTTGGACACTTTTCCAAAGATACTCATAAGAGATGATGTTGTTACCATCCAAATCTACCTGGCTATGCCACGGGTGAGTGTATCGCTCTAAAACCCAGAATTTACAACATGATCTACATCAGTCAGATAAGTAGTTTGTAGGGTCACTAACTAATTTTTATTGCGATTGTGTAAATCTATGCATGATAATGTGCAGATTATAAATGTGACTTCATAATGTTTTAAGATACCTACCATGAAATCCATTCAAGACTCATACATGCCAAGATCGTAGAGTCGCTGGAAAGGAAGCCTAACACAATATCTAAGGCTTGGAAGGAATTCAAAGAGGTCTGTCACTATCATGGAGGAATCATAGGGCATAACTTAGAGACTTGTGTAGATTTGGAGAGCCTGGTGGAGATTAGAAGGGACGAGTTGAAATTTCCACCATATCACCCGTAGAATATCAAAATATAGAAGAAGCTGAATAAAGAGGGAATGCCTGCACCTATCTAGGATCTAGTCATTAGTCTTGTCCTTTTTGTTGTCATTTTTTTTATGTTTTCTTGATGTAATGAACTCTAAGTATATTACAATGAAATAAAGTTTTATCCTTTCTTATTTTAACTATGTATAACCTTATTCTGCTTTGTGAGATGCGTAGGCAGCCTTTCTGCTTGGCCTCTATCCTTTCAAAGCATTATCTTTTTTTTTATTAATGAAAGTCGCATAAATCCAAAGTGATCAAATGATGATGAATGGGAAAAGTATGATGAAGAAAAAATGGCCCCCGACTAGTTAACAAAGGAGCTGAAAGATTTAGAGGGTCGAGAAAGCCCAACTTAGAAGAGACTGTGGTAGTTAATCTATGTGATGATGACAAATTGAAAGAAACCAGAATTAGAGAACCCATCAGGTTGCTTAAAAAATAAATTGATATATTTTCTTGGTGCTATGATGACATGATATTATTGAGTACAAATATCGAGTCTCACTAGTTGGCAACTAATCCGGGGTTCAATCTAGTAAAGCAAAAGTCACAAAAATTCAAGCAAGATATGAGTTTGAGAATTAAGAAAGAAGTCACTAAGAAAATCAAAGCCAATATAGTTGAAGTCACGAAGTATCCAACATGTCTAGCCAGTTTTGTTCCAGTACCAAAGAAGGATGGAAAGATCAGGATTTGTGTCGATTATAGAGATTTGAACAAAGCCAGTCCTCAAGCTAATGTTTTATTACCTAACATCCAAATTATCATTGACAACTGAATAAGGTATAAAATGTAGTCATTCATGTATTGTTTTACAAGGTATTATAATATACTGGTGGATAAAAATGATGTAGATAAAATGGCTTTCATCACAACTTTGGGTGTTTATCACTATAAGGTGTTGCCCTACGATCTCAAGTATAATGATGCTGCATATATGAGGATATGACACACATATTTCATGATATGATCATTAAGAGATTAAAGTGTATATGGATGATGTGATCATGATATCTCGCAAGAGTTTGTACCATTTGGCCTATTTGGAAAAGTTATTTGATCGAATGCAGACGTACAACTTAAAGTTGAACCCTGCATAGTGTGCTTTTGGGGTATTGGCAGGGATGTTATTGGGTTTCAAAGTTATTAGAAGGGACATTGTGCTTGATCCTTCAAAAATTAAGGCGATCCAAGAATTGCCTGCTCCTAATACAAATAAGGAAGTCATGAAGATTGAATTACATTAGTAAATTCATAGCCTGGTCTATGGTTATTTGCAAACCAATCCTTAAGTTGTTAATGGTTATTTGTGAACCAATCATCAAGATGTTAAAGAAATTTGCGCCAAATTAATGGACCAAGGAAAGCCATAAAGCTTTTGACAATATCAAGGATTATCTATCTAGTCCATCGATGCTAATTTCTCTAAGAGAAGAAAGTCCTCTATTGTTGTATTTATCGATCTCTGACAATGCATTTGAATATGTCCTAGGGAAACATAATGAAACTGGAAAGAAGGAAAGAGAAATTTATTACTTGAGTAAGAATTTTACTCCATATGAGGCTCGCTACACGGTACTAAAAAGGATGTGTTGTGCATTGACCTAGGTGGCCCAGAAGCTGAGGCATTACCAAACATCATACAGGACATATCTCATTTCTAGAATGGATCCTTTGAAGTACATATTCCAAAAGTCCAGTACCACAGGGAAATTGTCCAAATAACAAATATTATTGAGTGAGTTTGACCTTGTATGTGTGACTCAAAAATCAATCAAAAGGCAAGCCCTAGTGGATCATCTAGCAAAAAACCTAGTTGATGAATAATATGAGCCACTACAAACTTACTTCCTAGATAAAGAGGTATTTTTCACAGGAGAAGACATTGCTAAAGCATATTCGGGTTGGAAATTGATCTTTGATAGGGCGGTTAATTTCAAGGGTTCAGGAATTGGGGCCGTTTTAATATCAAAAACTGGTCAACATTATCCAGCAACCTCCAAACTGTATTTTCCATGCACCAACAATGTGGTTGAATACGAGGCTTGCATTATTGATCTCAGATCACCTATTGATATGAATATGCAAGGATTATCGGTTATTGGAGATTCTAATCTATTGGTTCACCAGGTTCGAGGGGAATTTGCCACAAAGAACTCTAAATCACCCTATATATAGAATTGGTATGGGGATTATACAGGAGATTTAAGGAAATGGAATTCAAGCATAGTCAAAGGATAAAAATTAGTTTGTCGATGCTTTTACCCCTATATCATCTATAATTCAACATTCAGATCAAAGTTACATACATCCATTAGAAATAAGTTTACAGAAGAAACATGTATATTGTGCACAAGTTGAGGCAGAACTAGATGGAAAGCCATGGTAATTCGATATATAGAGGTATTTAGAAGATTGGGGATACCCTAAAGCTGCAACCGTCAATTAGAAAATATGATCCACCAGATGGCCAACAATTTCTTTTTGAATGGGAAAGTCCTTTACAGGAGGACCCCCAATTTGGGATTTCTGTGATGTATAGATTCCATTGAATATGCAAAATTACTTAAAGAAATCTACCATGGAGTGTGAGGAGCTTATATGAATGGGTTTACTCTAGCCAAGAAGATCCTAAGTGCCAAATATTTTTTTATAACAATGGAAGTGACTGTAGCAAGTTGCACAAAAATGTTATAAGTGTCAGATACACGAGGATATTCTTCCAGTTCCCCCACATAAACTTAATGTTATGAGTTTACCCTTGCTGTTTGTAGCTTAGGGCATAGATGTCATCCGCCCAATTGAGCCACCTCTTCCAGTGGATAAAAATTATTTTAATTACTATTGATTACTATACTAAGTGGATGAAGTTGCCTCATACAAAGATGTAACCAAGAAGGTCTTGGCAGATTTTTTCAAAAATAATTTAATTTGTTGATTCGGGATACCAAAGCTAATCATCGTAGATAGTGGAGCAAACTTGAATAGTTACTTGATGAAAGAGATATGTGAACAGTTCAAGATCACTCATCAAAATTCAATAGCATATTGACCTTAAATGAATGGAGCAGTAGAAGAGGCCAATAAGAACATCAGAAAGATCTTAACAAAGATGGTTGATAGTCACCGATCATGGAAAGACATGGTTTCTTAAGCCCTGCTGGGACATCACATGACAATCAGAACTTTGACTGGGGCAACTCCTTATGTGATAGTCTATAGGATAGAAGCATTAATACATGCTAAAGCTTTATTGCCATCTTTAATAATCATCCAAGAAGTAGAGATGAGTAATGAAGAATGGGTTCGCACCCGCCATGAACAACTTATGATGATAGACGAAAAGAGAATGAGAATTGTAATCCATGGCCAATTATTTTAATGTTTAATGATTTGTGATTTTAACAAAAGATTAAGATCTCACTTGTTCAAAGCTGGACAATTGGTGGTCAAACGTATATTCCCTTACTAATTGGAGTATAAGAGAAAGTTCGCTCCAAATTGGCAAGGGCCGAATGTAGTGTACAAAGTTTACTTAGTAGGAGCCCTAATTTTGTATTAGATGGATGGCCAAAGGTGGGCAAGCAAAACAATTTTGATGCAGTAAAGATATATTATGTCTGATATGGTATTTCTTTGTGCTTATTTCCTTGTAATTGCTTTTCCTATTTGTAATCTCGTTCATGCTTTGACATAGCTTTAAAATTCCCTATCCTTTTATGTACAAACTATGTTTGACTTGAATTCCCAATAAGAGGATACGTAGGTGTCCTATGTCAGCTTTAGTCAACCCCTTAGGAAGCTTTATCTTGAACTACGTGATGACCAAAATTACTAGGGATGAGATACGTAGGCGGCCTTTGTCATTTTTGGTCACTCTTTTCATTATATCTTTATTCTCTTTTATGTTGTGGGAACTAGTTTTACCTGATTACTGTTCAGCGAGATACATAGGCGCCACAACGACTTAGTCATACCACCCCAGAAAATGGAATCTGGGAAGAATTTTTGAGAAGAAATCTAAGAAAATTAAAAGATAAAGGACATCTACTCTCAATTTGAATGTAAAGATCATGTAGGGATATAGTAAGAGTCAATATTTAGAAAAATATATGTAACTGGGGCAGAAATTTTGAGGTAGACCTCAAAATTTTCACTATGCCGTACTAAAGAGTTCAAAGACATGACATCTACTATTGCATCGATGCCGAAAGAGTAGAGTCAACTTCATGGACCTTCAGCTATAAAGGCTCATCTCTAAAACTTTTCATCCACAATACTAAAAATTTCTAAAGTCAATGATAGAATGATAGATGTGTCAAAGCCTCGAGCCAAAAATGTTCATTAAAGATAGTACATGGAAAGACTTAATTGATAGATACCCCTCAGAATCCTATAAAATAATTTTTTAAAATTTAACTAGTTGTAAAAATACTTACTTTCAATTAATTTATGCTGTAATTTTGACTTACACCCACTAACTCGGGGAGTCAAAGAAGGAGTCAAAAGATGACAAACACCTGAAGAAGAGGAGAGCCCAATGATGATAATGACGGAAGCTAAAGACCAAATGGGACAACACAAATCTGTTTTGGCAAAAACTAACAACTTTTCTATGGATGCAGGTTATCTTGAAGCCAACAAAGAACTAAAAAAAGCACCAATTATTCAAAATATTTCTTCAATTTAGAGGAATACAATAAAGATAATATCCAAAGGCCGATAAGAAAGGGCCAGGATGGTCAGAGAGCTGAAAGTAGTTGAGTTTTCAAAAACTAACAAGTTTATATGGTTACAGGTAGCATTAGACATGGAAAATAAAATGATAATCTACTCAAATTCCCAGCAAATCAAGGATATAAAAAATATGACATTTAAAAATGTTATATAAGAAGTTCAAATATGCTAAATTATGGTCAAGGTGATGTTTTCTAAAATTATTGCATGGTTATTATCATTCATCCTTATCTTTCTACTATATCATATCATGCCAAGAGGGCCATATCGAGAGGGTCAGGCCATAAGGGCAAGCCAAGAGGGCCATGCCAAGAAGTCCATATCGAAAGGTCCATGCTAAGAGAGCCATACTAAGAGGGCCAGTTGCGAGAGCCATGTCGAAAGGGCCATGCCATCAGGGTCGTGTCTCAAAAACCATATTTCCCTCTCTAAATAGTTTCAATGAGACAAAATTACAATGTATCTTGAAATTACATTTGATGTCCATGATTGATTTAAAGTTTTCTATATCCATTAATCATATAAGGGCAAAAGAGTCTAGTCCTAAAGTATATTTAGAATCTAAAATATCATGTGATTATTGTGATCGTATGGGGTCTTAGTTGATGTTGATAGACTGGAATACATGTGAATAATTGTATTGTGTTGTTAGGAATGCCTAATGTGGTTCCTTTGGCGTATTATGATATGTTCATACTTTGTGGGCATATGAATCACGTGAAAAATTCATGGATAGTGGAAATAGTGAGTAGATGTTGGCTCATGTGGTTGTTGAATTGTAACATTATGATCAATTATGAAAATACATCATATGGATTGGTTGTGGAAATACACCATGTAAATTGATTATGGAAATACTCATCTTGAACAGTTGTGAACATTGCATCATCATTCTCATGTCATCATACATATTATTTCACTTGTTTACATTATTGCTTTATATATACTTATTGTCATGTATGTGTACTTGATTTGTGTCTTATGTTATGTATGTGCTTTGTAAACTCTAGAAATATTAGAAACACTAGAAATACTAGAAATATGGGAAACCTAGAAAATACTGAATATTGCTCAAGGCTGCATGCTAATCGTAAGGCTGTGTGCCAATCTCATGTATCATCATCAACCTTATCATCTTATACATTACATTCAATTTATTTTGATTGATGTTGTGATTGTATTACCATATTGACTTGTTATATGTCTACTTGCTATATATCATGTTAATTATACTTGACCATCTTGTTTATACATATTCTTCACTGTTTCTACTTGAATATGATAAAATGTATACTTGTGTTCTACATACTATGTGGTTATTATAATTATGATATATTAGAACTATTAGTGCAAGAGGTGTAGGTTTTCGTTATGGGATATTTTCTTATTGCAGGTGGCGTGCCCTTAGTGTGTATTTTGTATGCTTTATTTTCTACTTTTCTTTGTCAGTCTGTGATACCTACTAAGTATGATTGGACCGTACTCACTTATACTATAGCTTTCTAGTGCATATTTAGGTTTTAGTGCACCCTATGTTTCTTGATTTGAGTGATTGTTGGAGCTTTTATGGTAATTGATAATTTTTAGGCATCGAGATGTCTTCTGCTACCTTTCTCTACAGACTGTGTCTTTATTTTTATTATATAGATTGAGGTTTTCCTATATTTTGATATCATATATATTTAATTTGGACTTGAGTTGTACTAGATACGTTCTTATACTATTGACACCTGGTTTTAGGTGGTATAGCTGCATTGTTATGTTTCCTTCAACATTTATTAATCTCTTATGGTTTGGTTTCATTCTTGAAGCCTTACCAAAATATTATTATTATATTTCCCACCTTTATGTATTGGTTAGGGTGCTAGGATTACTTGTCAAAGTTCATCGTGATAAGTGTCATCGTGACCCTTTCAGATTTTGGGTCATGACAAATTGGTATTAGAGACATGTTTTATTAGTCTCACTAGCGTAAGAACATAATGTATAATAGAGTCTCGTTGATCGACATATAGATGTTTATATATATATTCGAGAGGCTACAGGATATAGTAGGGAAACTTCCCTTATTTTATTCTTTATTGTGCAAAGTTCTTTCATATCTTGTGTTCTGAGTTATGTTTCACTCTTTTTGCAAAGATGGTGTTGACTAGGTCCGATGAGGTCAATGATACAAAGCCTACTTTTGGAGAGATATTTTAGCCAAGAAGGAGAGCCTCAACTAATGATGGACTCGAGGAAGGGGACGAGCCTATGGTTCAGCCCTGTCTAGGAGTAGTGCTACGAGAATCTTCACAAACCCTCATGTTGAGTATGTTGGAGGTGAGTGTTTTACTTTAGTTTTTCAAAGTTTATTTACCCAAGTAATTGAGGGATTGTTAGTGTGTTTGTTGGACCGCTTAGAGAGTTCTCCTTTGGTTATGCTAGGTGTTCCTCAAGTTTAGAGTGTGGATCCTCCTATTATACTTGCTTCTATTTCAGGTACTCATTAGAATCCGAGTCTTATTCCTATTTCAGCACCAACATCTAAGCATGATGTTTTGAGATTGAGAATTTAGCCTTCATCTATGTTACCTCCTCAAATGTGATCTCAGCCTGCTAGATTCACTATTTTTCTCTTATTGTTAGTACAATGATATCTTCTAATGATCAGAAGAGGTTTGAGAGATTTACTCAATTGTGTCATCCTAGATTTAGTGGTGTTATGGGTGAGGATGCTTATGAGTTCTTGATTGATTATTGTAAGAAGATCCATAACTTGGGTTCTCTCAAGTTGCATGGAGTGGCTTAAACTATCTATCGGTTGAGAGATACTATAAAAGATTGGTGGATTTCATTTGTTGGTTATAGACCTTTTGATGCTCTTTAGTTGACTTGGGACCAGTTTACTGATGCCTTTCTGGAGGGGTTTGTGCCTTATAGTTTGAGAGATTAGATGTGTGATGAGTTTGACCGACTAAATTAGGGATCCATAGCTATATTAGAGTATGAGGCATGCTTCCATGCCTTATTAATATATTTCTATGCTAGTATTTCCATTGAGTCAGAGCAGATTCAGAAGTTTGTGAAGGGTTTAGATGACTTTCTTCAATTGGCTACTTCTCAGATAGTTATATTTGGAGCATCTTTTTTAGAGCATTATAGATCTTGCAAAGATGATATAGGGTATTCTAAGAGCATCTTAGAGAGGTGCCAAGAAAGTGTACCATTTTAGTGAATTTAGAGGTTAGGCTTCTCATAGTAGAGATTTTATAGGTTCTCATAGTTATCAATGTAGGCTAGTGTAGGAGGCCTTACTATTATATTTGGGTTTTGGCCTAAGAAATTTTTCTTGAAATCTATTCTCTTGACCCAATATGACTCTAGGGTACGAACCGTATGTTAGGGTACAAGTGGTATGGTCCAGTCAAAAGCTAACCAGTGTTAGGTGTTAGATGGTTTTGATTACTAGAATGGTCATGACTCGTATCGGTGACCCGTATAGTGTCACTATTTGATCCTCCAAATAATTTATTATGCCAGGAATATGAATCATGGGTACGAATCGTATGTAGAGGTTACAACTTGGTTGAATGAGTCATATGTTGGATAATGTTGGATCCAAAGGTTAAGGCTTGTGTACGACTGGTGGAAACTAATCATGAGGAATGGTATGACTCGTAAGAGGGTCAGTCGTATCCCTGTGATGGGTTTTTAAAGTTCTTAAGTGGGGGTATTCTTGACATTTCCCTACTTACCCTAATTATGTCCCACAACTTCTAATACACGTAAGAGGTTATTTACCCTATTATTCTATTCATTAACACTTTGAATCTATCCTAAAACACATCATAATTCTCTCAAGAGCTTTTGGGGAAAGAGAGTTTTTGTATCTATTCCTTATTATTTCTACAAAGGCATCAATTTTTGGATGTTTTCATGGTTTCAATATTGCACGGTTTATGGTTTTCAACTATTAATTGTGGGTTTTATTTATAATGGCTTGGTTATGGTCCTATGGTTTAATTATGATTTTATATGCATCAATGATGGTTTTTGGAAATTAGATTATATGGTAATGGTTTAATGGTCTTCGAAATTGGTATTGGTTATATTATGCACCCATGGTGTTTGATGAAATGCTTATAAAGATATGTTCATTACATTGACTTTTTTAAATGGAACTCTTGCTTGTTTTCAGCTTATATATGAAACTATAAATGGTTTAAATATTTTAAAAAGGTTAAACGAAAATTGGTTATGCTTGTGGAGAACATAGTAGTCTCCCAAGAGGTTAAGATGGAAAACAAAAAGGGCACTTGAGAGTCCCCTTAACCAAATTAGATTAGCTATGGATAAATCTTGCAAATATGGTTGGTATGACGATACCACTAATAATTGGCCTTAGTAATAAATTATAATTGTATCTTTTATACATGGTTTTAATTTGGGCATTATTGGTGGGATGGGTAACTAAGCCGTGGAAGGTTGAGTTTATGGGGGAACCAAAACTATAAGATCATATTTATAGATATAAGGGGTCTTTGATGACCACATATATGTGCTATATTTATATTAGACGGATGTACTAGTCATCCCTTGGCATAATTCTTGGTCGTGTGGATACACGCACTTGGACTCTTTTAGTAGGGGGAGCTGAACCCATAAGGCCCATGGGTGTGGTTAAATAACAAGGTTACATAGCCCAGGTAAAAGTTTTTAAATGCATACTTAACACGGATTCCCCTTCCCGACATTTATATATATGTATGTTTGTATGCATCATGGATGATTTTACTTGGTTGTTTAAGTGACATTACTTTATCCTTATCCTGAGATACATTTTTGCAGTCACTCGCTAACTCATCTATAGATGGTTGTATACCCATGTTATACAGGAACCGACCATTGAACTCCTCCTACAAAGTGATTGACTCAAGGATAGGTTTTGGATTAAAGTGGTGACCTTTCATCTTTTTGGAAGGCTCCATTTCATGATATGGACATTCTTAGACATTTTGTTTTTGATATTGGTTTTGGCCATTGTTGGGAAATATCCTAATATGATATTTGTTATATTCTTTTGGATAGAGGTTTTGTGGAACTTCTAGGGGTTGGTATGGGTAGGATCGATTTGTGTCGGCCTTACCATTGGCATTGGTGTTGGTGTTGGGGATAACATCATTGGACAATATTGTTGGTTATTCCATCATATTATATTTTGGGTTTAATTATCCTATTATGTTTTTATTTTCTCTTTGGTTTGGTATGGTTGGATGGTTGGTTTGGTGTTGGTAGACTTAGTTGGGTCGGTGATGATTGTGACCCTACCCTAGAGTCTTCATAAGAGAATTTATGCAACTTGTTGTATGTTAAAAATTTAGCATATCTAAGGCTGTGAAAGGTTGTTGGGTTGGGTTCATAGGGCGGTCCCCAGTTTTTGTTGATCTTGGGATGCCTATTACGTCTAGGCCCTGGTTGAGGTTATGACACTTACAAAGTTCAAGTGGTGGATCTATGGATTCAATAGTGCCAAGTGGCCATTCAGGTCCAGTGGTTCCTTCTCCTATTGATTCAGTCTATAGAACTTGTTATATGTGTCATGAGGTTATCTATTTACCAAGGATAGTTCCCACCATGTGACTAGAGCTACTCCTATTTTAGTTATGAGAGCTAGAGGTACTACTAGAGGTGCGAAGGTAGAGGTAGTTGAGCCTATAGTGGTGTTCATGGGGATACTCAACCAATTGATGGTCGTAGTCATTGCTATGTTATACCCGCTAGGCCAGAGACGGAGGCTTCTGATTCTGTGATCATAAGTATTATCCCCATTTATTCTAAATCTGCACCTATGTTATTTGACCGTAGATTGACTTTCTCTAATGTCCCTACTTATTTTGCTTTGGGTTTTGATTTCTCTAGTGAGCTTATTGCCATGCCTATTCATATATCTATCTTGTAGGAGATTTTCTTAGTGGTTGATCGGGTGTACTAATATTGTGTTATGACTTTTTATGGTCATGAGACTTGGGTAGATTACATTGTGTTAGATATGGTTACTTTTGATGTTATTTTTGGTATGGATTGGTTGGCTCCTTATCATACTGTCTTATATTATTTTGCTAAGACTGTGATTCTAGCTCTATTGGGTATACGAAGGATAGCTTGAAAGGGTATATTTCTTTGGGTCCTAAGAGGGACATATCTTATGTTCAGGATCGTAAATTATTTGAGAGGAGATGTTTATCTTATTTGGCTTATATTTGTGATACTAGTGTTGTTTCACCTCCTTCTTTGGATTTTGTTTGTGTTATTTGTGAGTTTATGGATGTGTTGCCTAAAGATATTCTAGGTATGACTACGGGTTGTGATACTAAATTTTCTATTGATGTTGATCCAGGTACCAATCCCATTTTTATTCATTCATATTGGATGGCCCCAGTTGAGTTAAAGAAATTTGAGGATTAGTTGCAGGAGTTGTTAGATAAGGAATTCATCTAACCTAGTGTAATGCCGTAGGGTACGACTATCTTATTTGTGAAGAAAAATAATGGGTCTAAATGTATGTTTATTGATTATCAATAGTTAGACAAGGTGACGGTTAAGAATAAGTATTCTCTTCCTTGCATTGATTATTTATTTAATCATTTTTAGGGTGCGGCAGTGTTTTCATAGATTGATTTGAGACCCGATTATCACCAGTTGAGGATTAGAGCTTTGGGTATTCGAAGAAAGCTTTTCAGACTCGATATGGTGATTTTGATCTCTTAGTCATGTCCTTTAGGTTGACTAATGCCCCTGTTGCATTCATAAAGTTGATGAATCGGGTATTCCGACCATATCTATACTCCTTTGTTATTGTAATTATTGATGATATCTTGGTGTATTCTAAGATTGAGGCTGAGTATGAGGAGTATTTGTAGATTGTTCTTCAGAGATTGAAGGATGAGAAGTTGTATGCAAAGTTCTCTAAGTGCAAGTTTTGGTTGAAGTATGTTTCTTTCTTGGGTCTAGTGGTGAGTAAGGATGGTATTATAGTTGATCCAGCTAAGGTTGTAGTGGTTCATGATTGGGCTAGACCTACTTCGCCCATCAAGATTTAGAGTTTTATTGGCTTGGCAGGTTATTATTGATATGTTATTGAGGGTATCTCATCTATTGCAGCTCTATTGTCTAAGTCAACTCAGAAAAAGATTTCTTTTTAGTGGTCTGATGCTTGTTAGGCGAGCTTTCAAAAGCTTAAGGATTTGTTGACTTCAACTCCTATTTTAGCTTTACGTAAGGAGGGCATGGGTTTTACCTTCTCTTATGATGCTTCAGGTGTTAGTTAGGTGTTGTGTTGATGCATAAGTCTAAGGTGATTGTGTATGTTTCTTATTAATTGAATCCCTATGAGAGAAATTATCCTACCCATGATTTGAAGATGTGTGCATTTTTTTTCTTTGAAGTTATAGAAACACTACTTGTATGGAATCCATTGTGAGATTTTCTCAGATCATCGTATAATATAGTACTTCATTACCCAGTGAGATCTTAATATGAGGCAGTCATCGGATTGAGTTGCTTAAGGACTATGAATTAACCATTTTCTATCATCCGGGCAAGGCTAATCTAGTTGTGGATGCCTTGAGCTGGAAGTTGACTAAGATGGATAGTTTGGCTAACCAGATGGTTCGGCTTGATATTTTGACTCTTGGGTGTGTTTTAGCATTTTATGAGTCTATGTCTCCCTTGATAGAGCAGATTCAAGCTCACTAGTTTGATAATGCCTGATTGAGATCAATTCGAGATAAGGTGTAAAGTGGTGAGGCTAAGGAAGCCTCACTTGATTCAGATGTAGTTTTTAGGATTGGTGGTCGAGTTTGTGTTTCAAGAGTGGTGAATTGATTAGATTGATTTTGTTGGAGGCCCACTGTTCCAGGTATTCTATCTTTTATGGTGTGACTAAGATGTATCGTGACTTGAGACAACATTATTGGTGGGGTAGTAAAAGGAAAAATGTTACAAACTCTATAGCTCGTTGCCTTTGTTTCCAGCAGGTGAAGGCCAAGCTTATTAGATTAGGTGGATTACTTCAGAGGTTACCCATTCTTGAGTGGAAGTGGGAATGGATCACTATAGATTTTGTGAGGGGTTTGCCTCATTCTTAGCATAGTTTTGATAGTGTTTGGGTCATCATGGATCGATTGACCAAGTAGGTATATTTTCTTTTAGTCTGGGCTTTCTTCATTGTCGAGAGGTTAGCCCGTATCTACAATGAGAGATTATGCGACTACATGGTGTGCCTATGTCTCTGATTTTAGATTAAGGCTCTGTGTTTACTTCTCACTTTTGAAAGACTTTTTGGGATGAGTCGGACACTCGAGTTGATCTTAGAATATCATTTCACCCCCAGATTTATGGTCAGTCAGAGCTACCTTCAACTATTGATATGGATCCTTTTGAGGCATTGTATTGTAAGTGTTGTTGATCTCTAGTTGTTTGGTTTTATTTTTCTAAGGTTAAACCTTGAGGTACGAACTTGCTTTGTGAGTTTTTGGATAGAGTCCGGATTATTCTGGATAGGCTTTAAGTACTCAGAGTAGGCAGGTTTGTTATGCAGATCATAGGCTTCGTGCCTTGAGATTTAGTATTGCTGATCAAATTTTCCTTCGAGTTTCACCCATGAAGGGTGTGATGATGTTTAGGAATAGAGGCAATCTTAGCCCCATATATATTGGTCCATTTGAGATTTTTCGGACAGTTGGTGATATGGCCTACAAGTTGGCTTTTCCCCCAAATTTATCAACTGTTCATCCCATTTTTCATGTTTTTATGCCTCATAGCAATATTTCTAATGAGTGTTATGTCATTCGTTGGGAGTCGACTATGTTAGCTTAGCGGTTTTTTTTTAGGAGCCGGTCTCCATTTTTGCTCGGGATGTTAGACAGTTGTGCTCTAGAGTTATCCCTGTGGTTAAGGTTCAATGGCGACATCAACTTGTAGATGAATCAACATGGAAGGTTGAGTCGGATATGCATAGTTCTTATCCCCATCTCGTTATTGATCTAGGTATTTCTTTGCCTTAGTTCAAGGACGAACAAGATTTTTAGTGGTAGATGATGTAACGACTTAAAAATTTTGATGAAATATTTGTTTTTATGTGATTTGACTATTTTACCCCTCCCCATAGTTGCATTGTGGTATTTTAGGGGTGTGGGGGTAATTGGCATGGTTCCCGATGCATTTTGGTGTCTTCTGTGTGATATTGTTGTTTTTAGTGGCTTTGAGAGTGGTCATATTATGGACCTGTAAGATTATCTTTTGAACTCTACGATAGATGGATAAATTGACTGCGCCAACAGTATTGGAATGTCAATTTTAAGGTGGAACATGGTTGGTTCGGTTTTACGAGTTTTAAATCTCATTTCGACCCTCGATTTGAAAAATTGTGATTTCGGGTTTCCGGGATCAACTCTATGAAAACAACATCTTTTAAAAAATCCAACTTTGGTAATGCATCTGTAACATCAAATTTAGTAGGGTTACATAGTTCATTTGCGTAAATCAGATTTTGAATGAATTCCAGGCACCCCATCGAAGTCCGTTTTGAACTTTGAAAATTTGGTGCACCAGATTGCACGCACAAAGTGTAAAACATATTTGGTGTATGCGTTTTACGATTTAAAGTGTAAATCGCATATAGGGTATGAGATTTATGCTTTATACATTCGGTAACCTAATATGAGTATAAATAGCCCTTTTTGCTCGATTTTTGCTCATTTTTCAACTTGCCTTTTGAGAGATAAATCCTAAAATAGTATGAAATCCTAAAATAGTATGAGAGGTTAAAAGTGAAGCTTGTGGGTGCTGGGAAAGCTAGATTAACATCTATTTCTCAAGTCTTTTATGGATTTTAGGCAATATTTCATTCTTTCCTTACTTGAATTCTTGATTCATTATTCAAACACCCCCCCTTCCCCAAAAAAAAATTAAAATTTATTACTTGATTTATCCCGAGATATCACTCCTTTTTAATGTTCCTAATCCTATAGTTACTTGTTTTTCCTCTATTTGATCTTCAAGGTATCTTCAATTCTTGATTTTAAAATGGATTTCAAAGGTTTTACCTGATAAAGACTAAAAATTGTTTTTCTTTGATTTGAACCTTGATTTGACTTGGTTTTTCAGCTGTAGATTACTAAAAGTATGGGGAACACATTTTTGTAATAAAGTTTTGATTTTTTTCCTTTTTTTTTGAAAACCTATTTTGGGGGTTCGTTTTGACCCCAAACCAAAAGTAGACAATATGAGTATCATTAGATTTTTTTTGCTGTGTAGATTCTATATTTCTCTATTTTAGTTGATTTTGGGATCATTTATGAGGAGTAGGACTTTGGGATCAAAGTATAGCGGATTGGTTACAAGATTCAAGGTAGGTTATGGGTTAACTCTTTAGACTGGGTTGGGTAGTTAATTTATATATCGAAATGCATGTTAAGGGTAAGAACTAATCATGAAATACAACTATCTATATGTTGTGCTCGTGGGGGGGCTGATGTGCAATAAATTTATAGAACCTTTGACACTTAAAACTATGAAAATATACATGATTCTTATGTTATTTGTTAGATATGATGTGTTTTGGGTATGGTTTGCAGGAAATTAAGTTTTGGCTGATAAATTCAAGAAAAAGATGATAAATAAAGTTTTTGGCTACTTACTTGGTCATTTTTGGGCGTATGTGGCACTTATTGTGTGTATGTGACAAAAAATTGCACCTCAACTTAAAGTCTACAGGCTTAGATTCAGGAATTTGAAGACCCTGTCACTTACAAAGGCCGTTTGTGGTCTGTATGTAGTACATACGGTCCATATATAGCTAAGCTAAGTGATAAAATCCAAGATCCAGAGAGAACAAAAGCTGAAGGAAAATTTCAGGCACTTTCCTGGGTCTACTTATGGACCATATGTAGTACATACGGGCTGTATGTGGCCCAAGTAAGTCACCACCGACTCTGTTTTATGTTTGGGCTTTGATTCCAAGGATTTCCATGTAACATAAATACACTCCTATGATGGTTATTGTCCTTATTATGTATGGTTAGTCAAGTATTCATATTTTATATAGGATTGGATTTCTAGGGTTTCTTGTAATGTATAAATTCCCTTTAGGCTTTGTTTAGTTTATTAATTATTCAGAGAGAGGCCCTTTGGGCCGAAGTTCATAAACATCTTATTGTTCTAAATTTGTTCTTAGTTTATTATCCAATTTAAGACTTTGGGATTTCTTCTCTCATTATCATGAGATTGATTTTGTAATTTAGTCTATGGATTCCGTAATTGATCTCATAACTATGAGTGGCTAATTTCCTTAGCTAGGGTTGTGGGAATCCTAGCAGATTAACATAGTACAAAAAGTACCAAGTCATTCTAGATAAAGATTCTTGCATGTATTGTGTTTTCTTTGCTTTGATTGCTTTCTTAATGGGTGTACATGTTAAGATCCCACCTAAATACTACTACCTACTCCAAAAGAGGAGTAGAGACTAGGAAAAGAAGATCACAACGGTGATTTGGGTTAATTGTCGAAATACGCTTACCTATACTATCTTCTTAACATGATTAACTTTCATCTGATAGCTTGTGACTCAAAAGGTAATAGTTAACCTGGGATATAGGATAAGGGTTAAGAAGGAGACACCCTGAGACTCAAAAGGTAAATGTTGAGATTCGTCAGTGAGTCCATAAGACAGTTGATGGTACATAACTTATCAGATTCTACATACAAGGTATTAGAATAGTTTGATAGTGTACAATAAATCTGTGGAGTTGAGAATCTAGGGGGAACACAAGTCTATTATTCGTCTTAGATTATTTACAACCAAGAGCAACAAATTCTTTCACTTTTACTATTTCAACAAATCCCCTCTTTTTTGCTTTTCTGCACTGGCTGGTGATTTCAACAAGTTAAAGAAGGATTTCTGACATATTCTCTATAGGATTAACCCCAACCTAGTTGGGTTACTATATTTGACAGCAACTGCTTTATCCTTTGAAGAAGGGATAGTTTGGGCATTATCAAATTTTAGTACCGTTACCGGGGACTACGGTTTTGATGTTCTTGATTGAAGTTGTTAGAATTGTCAAATTTTATTTTTTTGTTTTATTTGTTCTGTTATTCCTCTTCTTAAGATGACAGCTTGGCCAGAGAAAGTATGGAGTGATGAAGATTTCTTAATTATTGATCATTTTCCTTTTGAAATGGTGCGTTATTGTAGGAATATGGCAGATATAGTGTATGAGCATAAGAAGAGCTTGTTGGAAACACTAACACACCTTGTACACAATAATAATGAGCTTATTTAAAAGGTTGATAGGTTTTTCTTTGATATTACCACTTACAAATAGAGTTAGATGCAAAAGTTATTGCGTGCAATGCCCAACAACCTAGTTATTGGTGGTGTGAGACTGAAATTTTTTCTAGAAACCAACTTGAGGATCTAAAATTGGAGAAGTCAAAAAATTGCTCCTACTCTTATGGGTAATGACACTCTTAAGAATAACATACTAGAGTTATGTGGGGATTTAAATATAACTACAAATCTTGAGTTGGGGCGTGTTGGACCTTATTCGAAGCATTTTTCCACATTGTTTTTGGATAGTCAGATCTTGATCTAGCCATCCAATATTGTAGAAGAATGCAAAGAAGAGGAGAAATATGTCTATATCTTCAAATTTGTCAAGCCAACATCAGTAAATTACATTCCTTACGTAAGGGCCAAGAAGTACCACAAGCTACATATATTTCTTGGGTCATTTATTCTTATACCTCAACCTCATAAGCATAATAGGAAGTTAGAAAAACACTCAAGGGTGAAATTCATATGTTAAAAGTGAAAAAAGAAGACCAGAGGCCAACTTTTGGCTACTTGGACGAAGTCTAGTAATCAAGGTACCTATGGGCTTGTTGGAAAAGTTTGAGCAACCAACATAGCCCCATTATGTAGTGACACAAAATCAGGTGTTGCTCGGGAGGCAACCCAAGGTATTTTATTATTTCTATCTATATTAGTATCATTGATGTCAGATCTTTTCATCTATGGTGCCACGGGTATGCTCCTAACTCTCTTATTTTGTAGCGGTTGGATGCATCGGGGACAATGCATTATTTTAAGTTGAGGGTGGGGTTGCTTGTAGGTCTTGATCTCATCCTGGGGTGTTTGTATTCGTGCCTCTATTCACCAGAGTCTTGTTCTTAGTAGAGCCGACATATTTAGGCATATTGTGTTTTGTTCCATGATGTTTTATGTTTAACTAGGATAAAAATGAGTATCTAGGGCAGTTGACATAGTTTTTTTATTCTTGAGAAAAGAAAACCCCTTCCATAACTTGTTTTTGAATTATGTGATATATATATATGTATGCGACTATTGTGAATCTTGTTATGACAATAGATTAAGGACATGATAATCATAGCTAACTTGTTCATGAATTGGATAGGTAGTAGCTTGTTATGTAACCCTGTTCTATGTGTGTGTGAGATACTACTTATTTCTCTTTGTGTGTTAAATCCATAACTTACCCAATTAGTCTTTCCTGAGTTTTTGGGTAGTTGGTTAGGAAACGATCATTGGTTGTTTTTTATATAGTCCACTTTTAGCCTAAATGGCCTTTTATTGTGAAATAGTATCCCTTGATCCCATTTTTTGAGACTTGTAGCCTATTTCTTTGTTTTCACCTTTAACCTTCTCGATTGTATTACAATGAACCTATTTGTCCCTGGTCCTCCTTGGACATTATGCACCTCAACTCAAGAAAATCGCCTAAGTTGGGGGTGACTATCATAGGGGTGCTAATGTAAAGTGGGTATGAAGAAGGGTAAAATAACAAAACAAAGATAGTAAGGTTGGGTGTGGAATAAAAATAAAAAAATTAAAAAAAGTAACCACACCCAACTTGAATGCACAATAAATATTAAAAGGGAGAAATAGGGGTGGAATAAAAGGAAAATTGGTTAAAGTGTGGACCCCAAAGTTAGTGTAGTGCCATAAAGGCTTAGTCACTTGATATATCCATATGTACCATACCATCCCCCTAAGCCTACATTATAAGCCAAGAAAAGTCCTATAGCGATCCTAACTTGACCGTCTGAAAGCTCAAGCATAGAAAATAAGGGCAAGCCTATGGTATTTAACATGCACTAATTGGTACTTTGTTCTGACTATGAGTGTCTCTTAACCATCCCTGTATTGACATGCTTAATTTCATGTATGAGTTAGGGGAACTTCTTTGATGTGAGGGCGTATGGGTTGTATTGCTAGCCGCTTACTTGTTTGGGTAATGTAACTTATACATATACATGATTGTTTATTGCTAGTATAACGCCATAGCTTTATTCCTTTGTGACACATTATTGTGCTTTATTGATATAAGCATTTATTTTTTAAGTGTTGAACTTGGAGAGGGTATTGCGTTTTGACCTAAAATTAATGATTGACTGCCATAGTTATCTTAGGTTTCTCTTGGTTATAAGCATCGTCCTATTATTTTGTAATGTTTTGTTGCCTAAGGGAATGAAAACATTCTAAATTGAGGGTGTTGATGTGCTATAAATTTATAGAACTTTTGATGCTTAAAACTATGAAAATATGTATGATTCTTAGATTGTTTTATAAGTCTTGGATCTCTTTATCATGCAAGAGTGAGCTGAAATGAGCTAGGATCATACAGGGTCTTACAATATCTCCTCCTTGGGAATATTTATCCTTGAATAGGACTAGTTTAGCTGAGAATTACTGAGGTACTGATATAACATGACTGAGTCTGAACATGGTGAATAGTAGAACTGATTTGAGAATACATGCAATGACATAAATATGATCATATGGCTGGGACTGAGAATGTAAGGGAAAACTGTTTCCTTGAAATTAATCGAAGTTTACGGATAAAAGGTGAGGGTACTTGGTTCTCATATCTTCTTCTGCTTCCTAAGTGGCTCCCTCAATGGACCTATTTTTCCAAAGAACTTTCGCCAAGGGAACTTCTTTGTTCCTTAGTCTGTGAATTCAGAAATCTAAGATTTCGACTGGGACTTCTTCGTAAGAAAAGCTATCTTAAACATCTAAGATTTCTAAAGGAAAAACGATAGCTAGATAACCAATATACTTTTCCAACAAAGAAACAAGAAACACTGGGTGCGATGATGCCAAATTTGTAGGCAACTCAAGCTCCTACGTTACGTTTCCAAAGAGGCTCAAGATCCTGTAAGGGACAATATATTGGGAACTAAGCTTCCCCTTCTTGTCAACATCTTCACCACCTTTATAGGAGAGATTTTTAAATAAACCAAGTCTCTAACTATGAACTAGAGATCCTTCCTATGCACATCCGTATAGGATTTCTGATGGCTTTGGGTTGTCTTAAGCCTTTCTTTGATTACCTGTACTTTATCCAATGCATCAAATACTGAATCTAGCCTTATCAACGTGATCTCACCTACGTCAAATCAAATAATAGGAGACCTATATCTCCTTTCATATAGAGCCTCAAATGGAGCTATCTGAATGCTGGAATGATAACTTTTATTGTAGGAAAACTCAATCAATGGCAAGTGATCATCCCAACTGCCCTTAAAGTCGATAACACAAGGTCTTAACATATCCTCTAGGGTATGAATGGTCCTCTTTATCTGACCATCTGTCTGAGGGTGAAAGGTTGTAATGAGACAAACTTAAGTACCAAGAATCATCTGAAAAGCTTTCCAAAAGTGAGAGGTAAACTTAGTACCTCTGTCTGAAATAATGGACAACGGGACTCCGTGAAACCTAACCAATTCTCTAATAGAGTGTGTGGCATAATCCTCAGTTGAATAACATATGGACTGGAAAGAAATGGGTCAATTTGGTCATTTTTTCTACAATAACCCAAATCAAATCATGCGAACGACGTAAATGAGGCAACCCTTCCACAAAGTCCATGATCACCTCTTCCCACTTCTAAGTAGGGATGCCGAAGTCCTGTATAGTGCCACTAGGTCCTTGGTTCTCAACCTTAACCTGCTGACAATTAGTACACTTGGCTACAAACTCTGTAGTATCCCTTTACATAACACTCCACCAATAATTTCTCTCAAGTCATAGTACATCTTAGTGGCTCCTAGGTGAATAGAGTAACGCACTCCCTGCGCTTCTATGAGAATTTTCTATCTCAAACCATCTACACATGGCACACGCAGTCTACCCTAGCAATGCAACACGCCATATCCCCTTTGGGAGAAAACCTCTACTTTTTGATCTTTGACTAATTTCTTCAACTCCACTAGACTAGGGTCCTTATCTTGCATTTCTTTCACTTCGGCAACCAAAGAAGATTCTAAACTATTCTAAATCCAAACACTACCCTCAGCATAGACAACCAATGAATGCCTAACATAGACAACTAATGAAACTTCTGAACTATCTTTGTCTTATCATTCCCAACATGAGCCACACTACCCATAGATAATCTACTAAGGGCATCTGCCGCTACATTAGTCTTGCTCGGATGATACAAAACACTCCTATCATAGTTCTTTAACAATGCTAACCACCTTGTTTGATGGTGATTTAACTCTCTCTGTAAAACATATAGAGAAAATACATAAAGATCCCCCCGATCTTGTCTGAGTTTTTCAAAAAGACACTTAAACTTTAGATACGATCTATTACCCCACGATTCTTCTTTATTCCCTTTTAAATACACAATTTTGACTAAATTTTTGACTATGCGTGTAGACATGCATAGTAGGCGCATGAATGAGTGAAAAATCACCCCCAAGCCAATAGAAAATTGCCACATGGAACTAAAAACTTTTCTTCTTCAACAACCCATCTTCTCCAAATAATTCATCCTCTCCAAACAAGAAAAAAAAGAAATTCACAAAATTCTTTTCTATCAATATGTAAAAAAAATTTGGTGGTTCTCCTTCATCCATTCAATTTAATCAAAATTCTATTTATGTATTATTTCTTACTCTTCGATTCCATATTTCATCTCCTTAAATATCAATTTTTTTTTGTAATGATATTCATTACATAAAAAAGACATGAAAAATTCTTTTTACTTATGCAGATTCACCTGGATTTATGCTTATGGGTTCGTTATAGATCCCATCATAAGCTCTCAACATGAAAAAGAAATTTAAATTTTTCAAAAATTTTCAAAATTCTGATATGGGATTTAATCCTAAGATTATTAGATACAGAGATGACTTAATTCTTTAATCTCCCATATCTCTGCCGGCAAGCAAATACTAGCCTGGTGACTGTAATCTCCTATAACTTGCACGAGAAAGTGCAGGTTTGTCATAAACATGCGCTAAATATGTCAATGGACCTACGTGAAAATTGAAGATGATGCGATACTCAAAAGATGCCACTGATGGAGAAACAATCACATTAGATTTAGTAAAAGTTGGATGATTCTTTTGTGAAAAAATAATTTCTTGATAACAGTAGGTTTAAGAATCTTTAGCTTAAAATGATTCTTTCAAGATCTTTCATACAATGAAATAGAATTCTCATTAACTTCCTCAAAATCAAGAATTTTTATTTCAAAATGGAAAATGTTCAGAATTTTCCAAAAAATTGTATAAAAATTGTAAATTTTGATTTCCTTACCAATGAAATTTGTCGGAGCTGGAAAAGGGAAGAGAACGAGAGTTCTCTTGAAAAAAATAAAGAAGAGAGAGTGAAAATGGGTTAAAATATTAATGGGTCGGAGTTTATCTGACCCAATATTAAAAAGAGAGATAAATAAATTTAATTGGACAGTGAGACACTCGTACACAACTAAGAATATCACTGATGTAAAAAATGTGTACTTATAACAATATAGGTAAGTTTCATGGGGTAATAGGTCAGTTATATAGTTTAAGTGTCTTTTTGAAAAAGTTGGACAAGTTGAGGGAGGACTTTATGTATTTTCTCAAACATATACTGCAACTTTTATGGTCTGTGAACAAACCAACATGTAGCCCATATAGATAATGCCTCCAAATTTTTAAGGCAAACACAACAACTTCTAACTCAAGATATATGAGTTGGATAATTATTCTCATGGGGTTTAAGCTGTCTAGAGGAATAGGCTATGACCTTACCTCTCTACATCAAAACACAACCCAAACCAACTCTGGAAGCATCACAGTAAAAAACAAACCCATTTGAACCATCTTGCAAGGTCAAAACAGGGGCTGAGGTGAATCTAGTCTTCAACTCCTGAAAACTATTCTCACAAGAATTTGACCACTGAAACTTGACTTTCTTCTGAGTCAATCTAGACATGGGGAATGCAATAGATGAAAACCCTTCAACAAACCATCCATAATAGCCAGCCAAACCCAAGAAACTCCTGATATCTGATGGAGAAATGGGCCTAGGCCAGTTTCTCAATGCTTTGATCTTTTGAGGGTCCACTCTAATGCCATCACTGAAAAAAATTTGGCCAAGAAAATCTACTGATTTTAGCCATAATTTGCACTTCCTAAATTTGGTGAACAACTGATGGGATCTAAGAGTCTGCAATACTATTCTGAGTGGTCAGCATGATTATTTTCATTTCGAGAATAGATAAAGATGTCATTTATGAAGACTATGACGAACATGTCCAAGTACTGCTTGAACATTCTGTTCATCAATTCCATGAAAGATGCTGAGGAATTTGTTAGACCAAAGGATGACTAGAAATTCAAAGTGACCATATCTAGTTTGGAAATCTATTTTCTATATGTCACATTCTCTGACTCTGAGCTGATAATAGCCGGATCTGAGGTCTATATTAGAGAAATAAATAGCACCCTAAAGTTGATCAAACAAGTTATCAATCCTGGGGAGTGGATAATTATTCTTAACTATGAGTTTCTTCAACTGAAGATAATCGATACACATTCTAAGAGAACCATTTTTATTATGCACGAAAAAGACTGAAATGCCCCATGGGGAAACATTGGGCCTGATGAATCCCTTATCTAAGTGGTCTGTCAACTATTAATTTAACTCCCTAAGCTCCATAAGACCATTCTTTTTGGCGAAATAAAGATAGCATGGTATCTAGAAGAAGGTATATTCAAAAGTTGATTTACCTTTTTGGAGAAACTCTAGGAAGATCTTCAAAAAAACACATCTGGAATTTCCCTCACTACTGAAACTGACTTAAGATTAGGAATCTCTGAACTAGAGTCTTTAACTCAAACGAGATGGTAGAAACACCCCTTAGATATTATTTTTCTCGCTCTAAGGTACAAAACTACCTAACCCCTAAGTACTGAAGTGCTACCCCTCCATTCAAGAACTGGTTCATTTAGAAACTAAAATAACAACTTTGTTTATACAATCAACTAAAGCATAGCATGAGTGGAGCCAATCCATGCCGAGAATGGCATCAAAATCAATCATCGCTAACTCTACAAGATTAACTATGGTGACTTTCTAGGATTTTATGACCGAACAAATCTTGTATACTTGCCTGGCAATAATAGAGACACCAACCGGGATAGACACTGAGGAGGATTCCACTAAATTCTCAGGACTTCCAAAATTAATAGCTATGTAGGGACTTACAAAATAAAGAGAAGCCTCGGGTTCTAACAAAGCATAAACATATAAATAAAATACCAATAACATAACAATAATCATATTAGGAGAACTTTCCTGATCGTATTAGGACTGAAGTGCATATAATCTATCTGGGCGCTGACCATTGGTTGCACTTAAAGTGGCACCCTACTGAGTTAGGCGACCCAATGGAATTGGGGAATGACTGTACTGATCCTACTAACCACTATTTAGGAAATCCCTGACTCAGTGGACTAGCTTTCTATACCTAAAGCATACATCACTGCCAAATCTACACACACCCTGATGGTTTCTATCGTATTTCTGGCAAAGAGGATTTGTACGACCACTGTTCACAGTGCCTTGGGACTTAGAGCCTGGAGCTCTATCCCGATTATCATTTCTGAACTTTAGCACTTATGCACTAGCTGAATACATAGCTATGACTGAAGATTTCTAATGGGATTAAGGATGGTTACCACCCTCTGACCTTGGCTGAGCAAAACTAAAGCTACTTGTTCTGGTTCTTTTATTCTCTCTCTTTTTCCTTAAATTTTTGCTTCTTAATCTATTTATGATGGACTATAAACCTAAACAAGACAATCTCCTTAATCAACATTGTAGTCCTGCACTTCTTGATCACGCTATCAGCTACCCCAGAAAAAACGTACTCATCCTAGACCTATCATCAGACACCACATTAGAATAATACCTGACCAGCCAAGTAAACTAAAGAAAATACTCTTCCACACTCATGTTACCTTACTTAAAATTGTTAAACTCCTGCACCATAGATTCCCTTAACTCAAAGGGGAAGAACCTATCCAAAAAGGTTGTATCAAACTCATCACATTCATTAGGCCCTGTATCTGCACCACTATTTCCCTTCCACTACTTAAACTAGGTGTGAGTAACATCCAAGAACTAGTAAGCACCAAAATATGAACTCTCACTTGAAGTCAAACCCATAATTTCAGTTACCTTCCAAACTATGTCAAGAAACTCCTGCGGATCCTCATCAGACTTGGACCCAAAAATAGAGGAGTGTTAATTCGGGTAAAGTCTCGAATCCAACCTGCAATAGTATTAGCTACTAGAATGGCTTGTAAAGTAGCCTACTAACTATTATGATTTGCTACTGAGTGAGCTAAAGTAGTGAATGCAGCTCTGAATTTTGCATTAGAGACATGCTTATTCAGGGGATCTTCCTGAACAGGTGGAGGTTCAGGCTGATTTCCATTTCTTCTTCCATTAATCTTTATTGGAGGTATATTTTGTAAATGAAAATAAGATTGAATTAGAAAGAGAGTTTAAATTGACCTCATGATCATTCGCACGACATGAATGCTGAAAGAAGGGAACTTTCCCAAAAATATTTTGTCGCCTCTTATCCATAACTGTGGTGTGCTTCACACCCATTTACAAAAATCTAGTCAATGCGGCTTTCAGACTCCATAGGAAAGTTTGAAACCCTAGGATAAGATACCAAGTTTGTAACACCCCAAGAGTACACCCTGGACACCACACAGTGCTTATAGTCTCAAGAGCCACAAGATATCGCATGAGTTGGTACTTGCTATAAGCACTAAATAATATACTGATAATGAATATGTGCGGAAATAACTAAGTATGCTATAAGATTTTAATACTGGAAACAATACAACCAAAATCCACAAGTCTGAAAACATAAGCAAAAATGCTAAAAACTGACAGCTAAATAATTTTTTGAAATGTCCAAAAGCCTCTAAAACTAACTAAATGAGAGTTGATGGGATAGGCCCTAAATAACTCCAACTTACTACTAAATTGAAATTCTAAAAATAACATAATTGGTCCTCGGAATATGAGGACTCACCACTGCTACTACGCTGACGCACTGGGAGGTCTAGGTGTGGTCGGAAACCTGAGCATCCGAACCTATAATATAATACATCATAGTGCAAAAAATGAGTATGCAGTCAGTACTTTGAATATACTGGTATGCTAAATGAGGTTAGGCTGATATACATGGGCATATGTACATGAATAATAACTGACTGAATGAGTAACATGAGATAACTGATACATGGTATGAATAAAATCTGTAAAATATTATACCGGAATAGTGTATAAACTGAAATACTAAAATATGAGTACTGATTTAACTGATAACCTGCATGCTATTATCAAACAAACCTGAACTAACTTCCAAACTTAGACTGTACTGAAAATGTGGGAACTATTATCTAACTGGAATGCCCTAATATGAGTTAATTAGAGTCCACCCTGTGACCCTAATTGGAAGAGTGTCACTATCATTCCACGGGTACTAACACTGGCTACATGGATCCACTAAAGTGAAGTCTCGAAGGACTAAAGAGTCACTCTTTAGTGGTAAGTGCTCTGGTCAGATATATGTCAACCCTCAACTGGCAGGTTAATATCTCAACCTATGTTGGCTACATAGTTCTGGAATGTAGGGAATGCTACTAAAGGTCACACCCGTAACTGGAAAGTGAGCCCCCATGCAAAATGTTCGGTGCTAAATCCTACTCCCAACTAGACTGACATTTGATTACTTGACTAAACTGATCTTACTGACATAATATACCGACTGAACTAATAATACTATAATATATCCATAAACATTCTAAAAATATTAATACTATGTAAACAACTAAGTTTTTGGGTTTTCATAAACTCCAGGACTCAATAACATTTACCAGTAGTACCATACTAAAGCTTTAAAAGCATGATATGTAGTCATTGTTCAAAATTCATCTCTTAGACATTTCAGCAAACACATATGGTCATAAAGTCATAGCATGGGAATAGTTAAATCATGGCATAATAACATAATTTCAATACAAAAACATGGGTTAAGGATTTAACATGCAAATATCATCTTTCAAATGGATCAAAGGCTAATTCCAACAAAACACATGCATACATGATATAAAAAAATCTAAATTCATGGAAGTTCATGGATAAAATTCATGAAAACATGTAAAGACCATGAGTTTAAACTTTAAAGCTGATTTTTGTACTCTATCGATGTAAAGGACCCATGAATGTAACTATAACATACCTTAACTGATGAATTTTTGTGAGTTCTTGGTGATTTCTTGAAGCTTGAACTTGGATTTTGAGAAGATAGGGTTTTGTTCTTTAGAGAGTTTATGAAAAGATGAGTGGTTTTTCCCTTTTGGGACCTTAATCTTGAGTTATAGGTCAGGATAAGTGTAAGAACCTATAAAATTCTTAAGCATAATTTTGTCCTTTAAGCTTGTCCAGGGGTCCAGACTTGGAAAATTTTAGCTAAGTTTGAAGACTTAGTTTATTTTGGACCTTCGAAAGTTGACAATCTCATTTTGCCACATTAATGTCCTTTAATCATCCTTATTTTTTTTGTTAATTCATGATCAGAGAGGTCAATAGGTATTTCCGGACAAGTTTTGAGTTTTTTGGAAAATGTTTAGATCATGTTCGGAGTCCCAAAATAGTGGACCAATGCGATTTTGGTGCACCGCATCGTCAATCGTGTTGGTGAATATTTGTACAGGCTATTAGAGCCAAAACTTCTGAGGCTCGACGTAATCATGGTGCGACACATCGAGTATCACGTTGTAGCCACCAACGTATCACATTGTTAATTATGTCAATGCCCACTTTTAATCATTAAATGTTCGCATTTTTAAGGGCAATAGGGTCAATTTTCTACCCCTATTTATGTCTAAAACACTTAATTCAGCCCTAGTCCACCCAAAATATAGTGTCTCTCTCAAGTTTCTCTTAAGAAAAAGTTAGGGGTTTCAATTGGGAATCCAAATATAAGGGAATTCCACCATCAATCTTCATACAATTTAGGACTTAGGTATGCATAGTATTCATTCATGGATTCCTTTCATCACTAAAACCCAAGAATCAGGTTTTTAAAACATGTATTGTGAATGTTTTGTTATGGGTTGATTATGTTCATGAGATTATAATTGTATGATTTCCAAGTTGGAATCTTTATTTGTTTTTATGAAACTATATAAGCATGTGTGTTGAAGACTATAAACTTAGTGGCTATGATATGTTAATTTGATGATTATGCTTATGCCCTAAGAGGGGCATGTAATGTGTTTGACAAAATTCCTAAGAGAATCAAAATTGTGTATTATGGATCAATTGTGACCCAAGTGATAAATGAATGCTTTACCCTTATGATCAAGGATGACTTCCATCATATTCTGTGCATTATGAGTATTTGATGGAATGTTCAAGAGATTAGGTTGATGAAAGTATGACATGTCTATATGCAATTCCATCCATGTACAACATTATGATAACCATGTTCTTCATGAAATCCCCAACTTATTGTATTATGAATTATTTATATTGGTCATGTCTTCAAGAAGTGTCAAGTCTTATCAGTTTCATCCTATCTAGTCCTGCAGGTACTTGTACCGACAATTTAGTTGTGTTTCTATACCTAGTGTTAGTTTTCACGATACTCTCAATTAACACATTAATATTGGAATTCAGTCAATTACATGACTCAAGAAAACTCAGTAATCTCAGTACCCCCGGTAATCTCAGTAACCTTAGTAATCTCAGTAATCTCAATAAGCTATAAGATCTCATTAGTATTCCATTAGTCAATAGAAATTTAGTGAACTCTGTTCAAATAAACTAAACAATACTATAAGTAACAGTTCAGTTCAATTTAAATTAGTTTAGTGTCTCTTCAGTTGGGAGTAGGATTCAGCACCGTGTGAACCCAAAGATGGGGACTCACCTGCTAGCCAGTAGAGGGTGTGATCCTTAGAATCAATCCTTATGTTTCAAAACTATGTAGCCAGCATAGGTTGAGATGTACCCTATGAGTTTGGAGATTTTAAACCTCATTCGAGTTTTCCTACTAGGAGAGGTTAACAGAAGAGCTCCCTGTTAAAGAGGGTTTACTCACAACTTGTCTTTACCCGTGGCATGGTGCTGACACCCTTCCAGCTAGGGTTTTAGGTTGGACCCCACCAGTTCAGTTTCAGGGCATGTTGGTTAGATGATTACCTCCCACAGTCTCAGTTATGGATCCAGCCTCAGTAATAGAACTCAGTTCAGTTCTTTAGTTTTAGGACTATCTGATATAATTACTCATCTCTGTACTAAACTCAGCTAGTTCCATCAAAATTAGGACTTTTAGACATAGTCACCCAGTTAATAGTATATTAATTATTTAAAATTCATGTTACCAGAATTCATAGTTTAGGACTATTAGATACACTCAATCAAACCAATTTTTGATAATCAGAACTGTCAGAAACATTCCTTTATTAGTACTATGACATCAGTTCCTCGGTACTCAATAGAATTAGTCATTTAGTATCTCATTATTAGTATTTAGATATTAGTAAATTCATATTATCAATATTCATGAGTCAGTGTAATCATGATCTCAGTTACAGTTACGTATTCATGTATGTATTCTAATATTCATGTTATTCAGTTAGTTAGTATTGTTCATGCATTTGAACCCTATGTATTTAGCCTACCTTACTTGCATACTAGTACATTCAATTGTACTGATGTATTTGCGCTATGGTGTTTTATACCATAGGTTTAGAAGCACGCGCTCCAAATTATCAGTAGCATTCTACTTTTAGCAGTCAGAGTCAGCAGTGAGTCCTCATCATTCAAGGATGTTATTATTGGATTATTTGATTTATTTTAGTACTTAGTTTATTTCAGCAGATAGAGTTAGTTGGGGGATTGTCCCATCAACTATTTATTCAGACAGTTCAGTTTTAGAGGCTTTTAGACTACAATATATTCAGATAGTTAGTTTAGTTATTTTTGTATTGTTAAACCATATTTTTAGTTATGTATCAGAATTGAACCTTATATCCTTTTAGTTCATGTTTCTATATTTACAATATTATTATTATTATTTAGTTCTCAGTTACAGATATCAGTCATGGATTAGCTTGTGGTCCTTCAGGATTTTAAGCACCGTGTAGTATTTTGGGAACCAGATTCGGGGCGTTATAAACTTGGTATCAGAGCTTAAGGTTCTATATTGTCATAGGAAGTCTTAAAAGCCGCATCTAGTAGAGTCTTGTACATGGGTGTGTTGTGCATCACACTTATGTGCAGGAGGGTGTAAGATATTTTAGGAACAGTTTCCCTTTTTTTAGTATTCATGTCGTGCGAATGAGCATGAGCTCCAGTCAAACTCTTAGTCCGGTCACCCAAATTAGTAAGGTACCAATTCTAACGCTATCACTAGGCAATTCCAAAAAAAACTCTATGCACTTCAGCCCCGACAAGATTAGGAAAGTCCTCCTGATGCAGCCACTAGTATGTTACAAATCCTTATTTACATGTTCTCATTTTTTCAAATTCAGGAGCTTCTTTTCTTTTGTAACTCTTTACATAAAAGTCAACCTTAAGGCTAGACCAAATGTTAACAGGACCTTTTTCCAGTCTCCACCCCAGCGAGTCAGTCTAACACCGCCCGACAGGTATACAAGAACTATCCGGTTATGAAATCTCATAAAGTCAGGCCTTCAGCTTTTAGTACTAATACTAGTATACGTAGAAAATCAATAAGGGAAGATGATTCCCAACCCAGTCCTACCTTATTGAAAAGTTTTGTACTTCAACCAGTCCGATACTTACAAATGCTTTACATTTTAGTCCCACGAATACAACTTATATCCATTTGCTTTTCATAGAATAGTGTGTGTTTTAAGTTCCTTGTATGAGGAGTCCAAGTTCACCTGATTTTGTGGATTATGTTACACGAATTCAGAAATTCCAAACCCAGTTTGTGCAACTCATGACTCATGCACTCATGTCATGCTTTACAGTATGCTTAGCCCACACGATTCATGACTCACTCCTAGTGTTCAGTCAAACTCAAATTATGCCACGTATACCCTCAGTTTATATCCCTCAGTGAATCCGTAGTATTAATGTTCCATCCCGCATGCCTCAGTTACAGTGACAGTTCAGCAATCAATATTTAATAAAGGACTCAAATAGTCCTACAGAACCATGGCTTTCATCTATTAGTTACTTAGCCATCAAAATTCAGTACTCCTATACTAGTCTAACCCTCAGTTATAGAAAACTAAAATTTAGTCTCAGTTACAGTCTTAGTTATGGTTACAATCTCAGTCCCAGTCCTAGTTCATTCAGATTAGAAACTCAGTCCAGTTTCAAGATTTCCCGACCATAGCATATGGCCATCAGTTACTTAGATATTAGTATTTCAGTACCTCAGTTTACAGAATTCTCCCGAATCATGTTAGATGCCTGGTCATGTGTTCCTAAGGTAATATAGTTTCCCCTCACTCATGCATAATTACCTCATGTTACCCAGTCAGTCATTATGTTCTATGAATAATAATCTTTAGTTTTAGTCTAGCTATCCCAAACCAAGTGCAATTCAGTTTTATATGTCCAGTATTCAGCTACCAGTCATTTAGTTAATCAGATAAGTTAGTATACTTATGCATTCATGCTTAGCGCCCATGTGAATATTTTCAATAATCTCAGTTGGAGTGCATAAAGTTTAGTCACCCTATCTTAAGACGATTTTTCATAGGCCTTGCCTCCTAATAAAAAAATCCCTACCATGTAGCGATCTCCTATTCAGATGTCCTACTCAGGCTAGATCAAGATTCATTTTCTCCCTTTAGTCAGTATAAATCTATAGAAAGAATGTCAAAGGAATTCTCCAGTTGAGTACAAGTTTTAAGCATGAGTTAGTCCATAAAGCTAGTAATTCAGTTTAATAGTCAGACGGACGAGTTTGGATGGTATGGTCTCCCTATCATTCCATCTAGATGTACAATCCAGAGTCTCATGAATGTGTTCATTATAAGATAGACCAACTAGGTAGTTGCATGTTCAAATTAATTTATGTATCATGCCTTAGTTTTAGATTTCAGATAATCAGTCAAGATTCAGTTTCTAGGTGCTTTGTGAATCGCCTTAGTTTCCTTAATATCTTAGCAAAGTTAGCCCAGTATTCTCCAAGGTACATTGTGTCCCAGGGGGAGATACACTATAATTTCCCAAAATTTCATGACTTAAATGTTTCACTCTCTTCTAGTAATGAGTCCAGTTTCAAATAAGTGATACTCGTGAGTCGACCCTCAAACTCCGACCTCAGTCGTAAGCCTCGTATTCAAGGTGATCAATTCGTACATGATGTCCAACTTGGGTATCATGTTTCAGACTCAATTACATTCTCATGTTTCTGCTTAGGCATATTTGGTAGTTAACCTCAGACTCATTAGCATTTTTATGTTTAAGGTAACAATCTTCTTTGAACTCATCCAGTTTCAAGTTCAGATTGCAGTTACAAACTCGACATTCAGTTTCATTCTTAGATTCCCATGGTAAACTTGGTAGCAATTACCAATGCATATCAAGTTATGCATTCATGCATCAGTTCAGTCATATAATCATGCATCAGATATGCATTCTCATGGTGATAAACTCAGCATATCAAAAATCTCAGTCATGCATTCATGAACCAGTAACACATGCATCAGATATGCAGGTTTAGAATGATATATATATTCATCTTATCAGTCATTTAAGTTACGGGATCATGTTTCAGGTGTTCATGTTCAGTATGTACTTCAGCTTATCATTCCCCCCATCTCAGTAAGTCCCATTCAAGGACGAATGTTCCCCAAGGGGAGATATTGTAAGACCCCATAAAACTCGTAAGCTGCATTCAGTCCTTTAATCTGGTTAAGAGGTTCCAGACTTAGAAAATTTTAGTTAAGTTCCCAGACTTAGTTTATTTTTTGCCTTCGAAAGTTGGCAATCTCATTTCGCCATCTTAATATCCTTTAATGGTCCATATTTTTTTTCGTTAATTCATGATCAGTGAGGTTAATAGGCATTTCCAAATAATTTTTAGGTTTTTTAGAATAGGTTTAGATTATTTTCAGAGTCCCAAAATAGTAGATAAACATGATTTTGGTGCACCGCATCGCCAATCATGTTGTTCAATATTTGTAAGGCTGCCAAAGCCAAAACTTTTGAGGCTCGACGCGATCATGGAGTAACACATCGGGTATCGCGTCATATCCACCAATGCGGGGCATCAACAATAGCATCGATGCCTAGTTCCATTCATTAAATTTCCGCATTTTTAAGGGAAAAAGGGTCAATTTCCCACCCCTATATAAGTCTAAAACACGTAATTCATCCTTATTCCACCCAAAATATAGTGTCTCTCTCAATTTTCTCTCAATAAAAAGTTAGGATTTTCTATTGAGAATCCAAATCTAAGGAAATTCCACTATCAATCTTCATAGAATCAAGGACTAAGGTATGCATAATACTCATTCATGGATTTCTTTAATCCATAAAGCCCAAGAATTAAGTTTTTAAATCATGTATTGTGAATATTTTGTTATGAGTTGATTATGTTCATGAGATTATGATTGTATGATTCTCAAGTTGGAATATTTATTTGTTTTTATGAAACTACGTAAGTATGCGAGTTGAAAACTATGAACTTAGTGGTTATGATGTGTTAATTTGATGATTATGCCTATGCCCTAAGAGGTGTTTGAAAAAATGCCTAAGACAATAGAAATTGTGTATTATGGCTCAATTGAGACCCAAGTGGTAAATGCATGCTTTACCCTAATGATCAAGGATGACTTCCATGTTATTATGTGCATTATGAGTATTTGCTGGAATGTTCATGAGATTAGGTTGATGAATGTATGAAAAGTCTATTTGCAATTCCATCCATGTACAACATTCTGATAACCATGTGCTTCATGAAATCTCCAACTTATTGTATTATGAATTGTTATATTGGTCATATGTTCAAGAAGTGTCAAGTCTTGTCAGTTTCATGTTGTCGAGTCCTGGGGGTACTTGTACCCGACAATTTTGTTGTGTGCCTAGAGCTAGTGTATGTTTTCACGATACTCTCAGTCAATCCATGATCATTAGAATTCAGTAGTTACATGACTCAAGAAAACTCAGTAATCTCAGTACCCTTGGTAATCTCAGTAATCTCAGTCAGTTATCAGATCTCAGTAGTATTCCATCAGTCAACGAAAATTTAGTAAAATCTGTTCAAACAAACTAAACAATACTATAAGTACCAGTTCAGTTTAGTTTAAATCATTTCAGTGTCTCTTCACTTAGGAGTAAGTTTCAGCACTGAGTGAACCCAATTATAGGGACTCACCTTCCAGCAGTAGAGGTTGTGATCCTTAGAAGAAATCCTTGCATTCCAGGACTATGTAGCTAGCATAGGTTGAGATGTACCCTACGAGTTTAGGGATTCTATGCCTCATCTGAGTTTTCCTACTAGGCTGGGTTGACGAAAGAGCTCCCTATTAGATAGGGTTTGCTCATAGCTTGTCTATACAAGTGGCACGGTATTGACACCCTTCCAGTTGGGGTTACAGGTTAGACCCTACCAGTTTAGTTTTGGGGCATGTCGGTTAGATGATTACCTCTCACAGTCTCTGTTTTGGATCCAGTCTCAATAATAGAACTCAGTTCAGTTCTACAGTTTCAGGACTGTCAGATACAGTCGCTCAGCTCAGTATAAAACTTAGCTAGTTCCATCAGAATTAGGAATGTTAGACACAATCACCAACTTAATAGTATATTAATTAAACAAAATTCATGTTACTAGTATTCAAATTTCTGGACTATCAAATACAGTCAATCAGACTAGTTCCTTATAATCAGAACTTTCAGAAATAGTCATTCCCTTATCAATAATTTGACATCAGTTCCTAAGTACTCAATAGACTTAGTCATTTAGTACCCCAGTATTAGTACTCAGATATCAGTAAATTCACGTTATCAGAATTCATGAGTCAGTGTTATCATGATCTCAGTTACAATCATGTATTCATGAATGTATTCTCACATTCATGTTATTCAGTCTGTTAGTATTGTTCATGCATATGAATCTCATGTATTCAGCCTACCTCACTTGCATACCAGTACATTCAATCATACTGACGCATTTGTGCTATGGTATTTTATACCATAGGCTCAGAAGCACGCGCTCCAAAGTATCAGTAGTATTCTAGTTTCAGCAGTTAGAGTTAGCAGTGAGTCCTCATCATTCGAGGTTGTTATTATTTGATTATATCATTTTTTTAGTACTTAGTTTATTTCAGCAGATGGAGTTAGTTGAGGGATTGTCCCATCAACTCTTTATTCAGACAATTCAGTTTTAGAGGCTTTCAGACTACAACACTTTCAGACAATTACTTCAGTTGTTTTGGTATTGTTATACCATACTTTCAGTTATATTTCAGTATTGAACCTTATGGCCTTTCAGATCATGTTTCTGCATTTACAATATTATTATTATTTAGTTCTCAATTACAGATATCAGTCATGGGTTGGCTTGTGGTCCTTTGGGATTTTGAGCACCGTGTGGAATTTCGGGTACCAGATTCGGGGCATTACAATAAGTAAGGGGAAAATGACTCAAATACCCCCACATAACAAAAATTAATTAAACTAAATGTGCCCAGTGATGCGGTAAGTGACAAATCGCGTCGCTCAGTCGATGCATTAGGTGATGCGCCGTGTTGCACCGGTGTTGCGCCCCACCAATGTTATAAGTGGCGTGTCGTGGCTATGTCATACAGACTCTCCTATTTGAACATCTAAACAAGCCTCGAACCTTATCCAAGAAATCCAACACTTACCCGAGATATGTTGTCGACCACCCCGATCATGAATGAGCTTAAAAATCGACGTTCTAAGGCTGGGAAATTCTGAATTAAAATGATCAAAATTTAAGAGTCTTTGGAAATAACTAAGTCTTAACACTTACTGAAATTTTCCAAGTCTTGGACACCTTTAGCATGCAAGAGTGACCTAAAACGAGCTAGGAACTTATAGGGTCTTACACTTTTAGTGTTCCGATATGGTTCTAAGGTAGTTTTTGTGGATTTTACAGGATCAACAGGGACCAACAACTTACTTATCATATATTTCCCAACATTGAATATCGAGATCATAATGAGGAGGAGTTGTATTCTCGGGGTTTCCTTTAAAAGCAAGTGATACGCCCAAAGTGTAAGCGATCGCTGTCAAATATAGAACCCAACTGGGTTGGCTGTCGAATCCCACAGGTAATATTGTGTTCACTAAGTATTGTGACTATTATTAGACTGTTGATCTAAGGTTCCTGAGTAAAAGGGGGTTTTGATATGTTAATAATGCTCTTTCGTTCTTTTATCATACAGTAGTCCATCTAATAAGAGTTAATGTAAGTGTAATTTCAATGAAAATGAGTTAACGAGAGTTATGCTCACCAAAATGTTCAAACAGTTATGGTTGTGAACTTGTGCCTGAATTCTAACTTATACTTTCAATTGCAAGAAGTATTGAAATCTAATAATTACCCACTTGTTTCTCAACCAAATGGGTGTTTTACCCCTTTCTTCTTTTGAACTTAAAGTATCCACGTATCACTCAATAGACTTCTTATTAGGGTTGATCCCGTTAGGGCATTAACCCGTGACCCAAAGGGTAAACCTATGGATTTTATGTGAATCGCCATTTTTCCCAACATCCACTTTCTTGTAAGACAAGTGGTGTTTCAATTTTCATAAATAAACTATGTAACCACACTAAATTCGACATTCTAGAAGCAATGGCAAAGTCGAATTTTCCATCTGAGGTCATTTTGACCAAGTGTGGTCCCACCCTAAATTAATGGTTTTAAAACTTTTCAACCAATTGGTAGAAATAAGATCCGGTGCATTAGGACCCAAATGAAAGGTTCACCTCCCCTAAAATTGATATTCTGGAGCTGCTAGCATCGTCAGAATTCACAAAAATGATCATTTTATTGACATTTTTTCCCGATGCCTATTTTGAACAAACAAAAACTTCTAAACAGGGAATCGACTCTAAAAACCCAATAAACTGCCAAGTAACTAAATTGTCAATCCCAACAAGTTATAAATGATATAGGGAATCTATGGGAAATATCCACATTTGAAATAAGCTGAAATATGAAAAATAAATGCAAGGTTCCTTGCAATATCCACTACTAAAAGGACTTTTATCCCCAAAAGTCTGTGGATAAAAATAATCTCAAAAGCTCGAAAAGAGAAGTTACTGTGCACATATACTCCGAGCAAGACTTCCAAGATAACCTCAATGAAGAGAAAAACTTCCATGGGATTTCTCCATAGGTACTCCTTTTTATACCAGCACCCTTACTTCTCTTCTAGACAACCAAAACTTATCTTCAACCGCTAACTAGCCTCTAACTGAACCAAAAATGCTGATGCATGCATATCTAAACCACAAAAAATAATACCATCTCTATACTCGCACAAATCATCAAGATTATTTGAGCCAAACCTAACCCAAGGCATGAGTCGTACAACTAATACTAAATTTAAATATAACCTTCCTTTACCACTTCACACCTCCTATCCACTCAAAACAAGGAGGAAAATAACCTCAGTTTGATCCGGACAATTGCATCATAGAGAACTCAACGAACTAAAACTAAAATGTTGAAAATTTATACAATTAACATGTGAATAAACCCATAAGGCACTATCTGGGCACACAAACGGAGATAATTAAGGATTACAATCAAAGCCAATGCTATAGATAGTCTGAATGGTGATGAATCTGAAATCCAAAAGATAAAGGCAAAACTACTCTTTACTAATCGATCCGCTCCAACATGTCCCATCACCCAAGAATTAAACCATACCGAATCTACCTCCAGTATCTTACTGCCACTGATTATATCATCCAAAATTCCTAAAGTAAACTAGGAACTTGAAGCCAAGGCTAAATGAACCTATATCGGGTTCACGAGCTATCATCAAAACACTTATCGACTATAATCTATTTGATATCAAGGAGACTAAATAGGCAACCATGGAGTAGGCTCAACCTACCTATAAATGGAATCAAAACAAGGCCAAATTAAAAATAAAGGTTGCACCGAGCTTTACAACTCCAAAGTAATATCTCAATATCAAGGCTGAAGTGCTCGGTCTCAACTGCCTAAACCAAACATCGATCATACTATCAGAAGCAGACAAATTTATACCAGATCATGTCAAGGTAAAATTAAAACATAACTAGAAAAAATTATTATAGGGGACAAATCACTAGTTGAAAACATAGGAAATCCACTCCATATGTGTTTGAGGGCATGAACTATCAAAGCATACTCAAGAACTCACCAAGGACACAAACAACACTAGTAATTTCAAAACACTAACAACTCGAGTAGTGTAACTCAAGTCAGAAACTAACCAATCCAACACTCAATCTCGGTAAAAAATAGCCATAGTCACATATCATTGAGAAGAAATACTCCACCAATCCTCATTAGGACTAACAAACTCAGAAATGGTGATTTTTCTAAATCCGCCCAACTACGACAATAATTACTCAATCAAACCATAAATCAACCTGCATAGAAAGAAAATACCAATATTGACATTAATACGAATGTACGAGCCACTATAGAAAATCAATAACTCAAGATAAAAAATTTAAAATTTTCCAACTCAAGAAAAGATCACAAGAACTATCATCTATCTCAACTCTCTAATTCCACATAAGTCATAAATCACATCATGGTGAGAATGGAGCATACAATATCAACACTAATAAAAAGTGCAAACCATCGTAAGGAGATAAATCCAACAAATTAAAGTGATGAACTTAGTACATCTCAAAGTCAAAATCAAACCCACTTAGGGAAATGAATAATCCATTAGTGAAGAATGGATCAAAACCTAGTCATGCTAACAAATAGGCTATATTAAGAGGAATAACCAAAGCAAAAACCTTTACAACCCAGGGGCCAAATCTATGAGTCTCAAACATAGGAGTAAGCAATATAACTAAATTTCCAACTCTAGAACCATAAAGAACCACAAAACGTCAACTTACCTTCAATAACACAATTAACTCCATAACAAATCTAACAAAACCAATAAAAAAGGGAAAACAATCAACCACGCTCCACTATATGGAAAATCATCAATTTAGTATATCTATACTGAAGAGATAGAGTAGGAATCAGATAGAAATGGAATTTTAACAAGATAACACTAGTTAGTATGGCTACACAGTAAGGATCAACTACATCAAGTAATAATATCAAATAACACCTATAACCTCAAGAAGCGATAACTATAGTAATATCAAATCAATATCAATATAATGAATAGGTGGAACCAAAATGAACTTTAATATCATGTACCTCTCAATGGCCATAATAAGGCAAATGTGCCAAGATGGATAGTACTACAACCCAAAAGCTACACCCATAGGGAGAAAATAACAATACAAATCTACTCCATCCGCTATTAAAAGAAATAAGCCATAAAGTTTTCATAAAATTTTGAATTCTATACCAAGGCACAAAATAATTAATATGAACTCATCAAGGCATATAATCATCAATAGGTACAAAGACCCCAATACACATAATGAAAGTGGTAAATGCGTGAAAATAAAAGCACTCCAATTATAGTGAGATCCGTAATCATATGTCTGAGAGAATAGAGAGAAAAAATCTAAATGGGTTCAAACTTGAACTAACCAATTAAATTATAAAATGACGCGCTAAGCATACTATCTTTAACGGAATATATCACTAAATCATAAGACAGATTTGAATGAGATAAAAAATAAATAATCCCATGTAGGGACACTATCGACACCACTAGTCGATTACTTTGTTGTTGTAGAGAACTCATGAAGCACCAACATAGGAAGATCGCAAATTGAGCCCAAATGGTCGGCCAACTAATGGTGAGAGGACTCTCTACAACCAATGATCATCCTACCACAATCATAGCATGTCTCAATAACTCTAGGATGGAGGGAAATACATGACACCTCTTATACTAATACATCATGATCTAATTTCTTGGATTATGATGGTGCCTATTATACCCCACTTGTAGGAAAGGCAAACTCGTAGTTTGGAATAGCTAGTAATGGACTACATTAAGAGATAAAAGAAATACTATGAAAAAGATATAATAATAAATCAAATGCAAAATGTTGGCCTAAACCTGGTGGTATTAGTATAAGAGCTTCTATATAAAAAGATATCAAAATAATGGACAAAAGAATACTCTAAAATATTATCTTCGAATACAACATACAAGCTAGTCTAATGCATAAGAAAAAGATAAGTAATACTCCAAAAGCCAGGATCACACTCTATATCTCTAAACCATATCTTCTATGCATGATGTACACATCAATGACGATAACCTGTACTATGATATGAAGGTTGCAAAAGTGTAGTATGAGTACCAAACATATGGTACTTAGTAGGTAGATTCCGATTGAGCTCCAAAGATAAAACAGATATATACAACATATAAACAAAATAGGAAACTACACCCGAATATTACCAGCAACCATATATGATGGCCAATAAGATAATAAGGATAACCTATCCTATTCAAGTCCTAGAGACATAATATATATAAGGATAAGGAAATAGTAAGAATGCACTTTCTTAATTCCAGCCATGCTTAGAAATCTAAGAACTATAATATTTATCATAGGCTAATATACAAAGTAAAGGCCGAAGTAAGATATATATATAAGTGTATAAAGAAAAGGAATGAATATAGCATCTAAACCAAAGAAATAAAAGGATATACAATAAGAACATAGCTACATATAGCCAGGTATGAATATATATATATATAAGTATATAACAAAAATCTATTCAAAAGATAACACAAATCATCAAACTATCTATTTAACACCTCATACCCATAATAGGAGCTAGAGTTAGAACACTCTGGGTTCCAATTTATATATCAGGTCATCAAGCAATAATATAAACTAATGTAATCGTAAGATAAAAGTGGTGGAAATCATACCTCAAGTATCAACACCAAATCAATGACTGATGTGGCATGAACTAGCCATAATAATGATCATAACAATGAAAATAATAATGTCATAATAACACGATTAACAGGCTAGTCCAGAAAACTAAATACCTAAGCAATCCTATCACGTTCCCCCACCACCCCGGGATTAGAAGTTTAAATTAATAAATAACATACCACAAGGCATATTCATCACCTATATCAATCTAACCCTCCCATTTGAGTTGATAGATAAAGGTGTATACTAGTGATAAGAGATGTACATACAAGAATGAATGACATAGAATTCACAATACCATAAGCATCATCATCATCATCACCATCATCAACCTCATAACCATTATTATAATCATCCTTATCATAATTATCCTATGGACATATCGAGAATAAATATATATATTCCATACATAGGACTAGATGGACTCGACCCGATAAATGTGCACAATAACATATCAATAAAATCATCCTCTATCTTTGCCAGGTATTATCATATCATCATAATATCCTTAAAACTTTTTGGGTATCATCATATCATTATAATATCCTTCTTTCTTGTCAGGTATCATTATATCATCATAATATCCTTCGACCTTGCTGAGTATTATCACATCATCATAATATGCTTTGGCCTTTTTGAGTACTATCATTTCACCATAATATCCTCAGGCCTTGTCGGCCTTTCTAGGTATCATTTTACATCATCATAATATCCTTTAGCCTTGCCTAATATCATCAGATCATAATAATATCCAAATCAAAATCAATAATAGATTGTAAGCACTACGCTGGCTAAAATAAAGTGCAAGCCCCATAAGAGTTAGAGTAAAGAAAAAACCTTGTGAGGGCTAATGAAATAAACTTAAAGAGAAAAGAAAGGTATATTATACTTCCATAATTCATTGATCATTATAAATATCACTTTATTAGTAAGCATATGTACATAACATAAATATTATAACTCCATAATGTTTAAGCCAAAATTTATATTATCAATCCAACATCTTCCTACGTTCTACAGAAGAGATATATATATATCTTGATATGATAAGTGCACGAGCTCAAGTTGTAGCTAAAATAGTGTAAAAAAGTAAGTTGTTTCCCAGAGTAAAACGGGTCGAAATCTCTAACAACTGAAATAATCAGTAGTATCAAATCATAGACCAGAGGTTATCCATTCACATCTTTTTAAACATCATTATTAACCTATTTTACCTATAAGTTATTAATTAAAACTGGCATTTATTATTATGAAGAAATTCATTTTAAGGTAGAAAGTTGTCTTTAACCCTTAGTTAGTGACAACAATAACAATATAATAATATAATAGAAATCGTAACAATTATTGATGCAACAATCATTAATGTACAAAAGCTATGCATGACATCAACTTTATTGATATAATTGAACCATAAGAATTAATATATCAGTAAACTACAATCACATCCTTTACAAGGATAGGCACTTTCCAGATGGTCAACTTATTTCATAACATGGTCTTGGGCCAAATAATGTGATGAAAACAAATATAACATCACAATCATGGGCTTTGACCAATATACATTTCCCGAACATATGTGAAAAACATATTTATAATTCATCTCTTTCTTGATAAGTCATAGCATATTCATGAGGCATAATATCTAAATAAACCATAAAGCATATCTATAATAGTTTCACATATAGGAGGCATCTTACTTTTAAGCGGAAAAATGCATTAATGAACCATAAATAACAACAATGAGGATTATAACATTTATACAACGTCTTATATCTATAGGTCATATATGTCATGACTATAAGGGATATCATCTTTATCAGCCAAATATCTTTTCTAAGAGAAAATAACATCTCTAGATGCCATTAAACATAATCAGTAGAAAGTCATCATCATATAATAATCTACAACGAAAGCTTATTCTAAAGACTCAATGGTCTTAACTATACATAACAGCCATAACTAAGTCCATAAAGCTAACGAAAGTCTAAGCCTATGGTGTGCTGGAAGAACCCACCTATAATCCTCAATTTCCATATTTTGGAAATTTATACCCCACACTAGGCTATGGTATCTAGTTCAACTTCAAAATATCAAGAAAGACATATCAAATTCCACGATGGGAGCCTTATCTAGAAACTTAGGAATTTAAATCAACTCCACCTAAATTACTATTTCATGATTTGTTGAATATCACCACTTAGGTTAATCACACTAATCATAATTCAATCACTAAAATAACATTCCTTAACTAGAATCGTATAAAATCCACTATATAAATTAATTCAATCTAGGGAGAAGGGAATAAGATTCCAAAATGATACTGAGCATTTGAACTTATGGGTCAAAACCCTTATCTAATTCCAAAAATTAAATATTCTGTACTATGTCATTCTACCCCTAATAAAATTTAACATTTACATTCACTCACAATATATAACACCCATCATCATACGAAGAAGAGTAGATAAAAGACTACCTCAAAGTCAAACTGTAAATCATTAAATTATTTATGAAAATATTATCTACATTTCACAATTCCAATTTGTCATCACACTATCAAAATCATAATCTACTCATAAATATAAGTATAAAGATACCCATATTTCACCATTATTTTTTGGATAAAAAATGACACAAATAACCCACCCTAAGTGGTTCCCACTTATGGAAATCAGATTTCTGAAGTCAACCCAATGTTTATACATGAACAAGGAATCATTTGCCTAAAGAAATGGGTAAAAACCAAGCAAATTTATGGATAAGATCAAGCATTAAGTGATTTGTAGCTTTCTTCAAATAATCAACAAATTCAAGCAAGAAATTTAGTGATTCTTACATTCAATCCAAAGATATTCATCATAAAAGATGTTAATATGTGACACCCCAAGTTTTGGCCATCGTAAAATTCTGAGTTTTGAATTTAGTGTCCTGACTATGTCTCACCCTATGAGTCATAACATTTCATTGTGGGTCATAGGACTCCAATAGCAGGGTGCCTAGTAATGGTAGCCTATGTTGCTGTCCAGATTATGAATGGCTGATAACGACTTGTTAAGACTCTAAATGAGTCTTATGGTCCCTTTTATAGCCAAATAAGTGTCTACCCTTAGTGTTTCTATCTTGACAATTGCTTGGACCCTACGATTCCTAGGTTCACCTAATGAGTCATATGGTGTGAAACATAGGATCACCAAAGAAGGGTCATTCACCCACTGTCTTGACTAAGAGGTGATAATCCATCACATGCCCTTATGAATCATATAGTGACTCATAGTCACTGGTGATAATTTTTAATATTTAATTAAGGGAACTTTGGACATTTCCCCTATTCCCCAAATGATGACCCACAACTTAAAAATCCTTTAGGGTGTCATTATAACTCCAAAACAAATTGAAATAACTACCCAATCACACTTAATTCTAAGGTAAAAATACTTAGGATTTCCAATAAGGTGATCAATTAGAGCTCCCAAGGTAAAATTCTCTACATAACTCTTGATATTTTAGGCATATTACTCTACCTTAACTATTACTTTATGAAATCATATGTATTAAATAGTTCTCTATGTGGTTTTGATTTTGGTTTCAGAAAATATGTTGAGGGTTTTGAATGATTGTTGTTTATGTGATGCTTCTTGTTTACATATGTATTTTTTATATTTTAAAAAGTAGTTTTGAATTCAATTTGATGCATTGGTAAGGTGAATAAACTTGGGGATTATGATTTCTTCAATTTTGTGAATACTGACAGTAGAATTAGTAATAACCCCAAACTAAATATTGTAGAAGTTGTTTTAAATATGATAAAATTGCATGGAAAAACTTTTGGAACAATTCATGATGTAAAGAGGTTATTGAAATATGATGGTTTGTATTAATTAACAAAGGGAGTTGTTCTCCTGAGTTAATTGAATTCAAATGGAATGTTGGTGTTAGCTTGCATAAGTAGTTGGTACGACGATACCAACATTGTATTCCTAAATATGTATTATTGTTCAATGTATTAGAATGTGTGATAAATGTTTTAATGGAGCTTAAAAGAGGGTTGTGTAGATAGGCGATGAAAGTGGCACACCCGAGGGATCAAAATTAGAAAATCCATTTATCGGTAAAGGGGTTTAAATACCTTGGGGTTTGAGCCGTGTTTCTTATGATAGGGTTGTTTGAGTCCACCTTATTATATGATTTGGAGGTTCAACTACCCTATAATACAATACATGATAGGGTGCTTAAATCACCTTAGTATATGGTTGGGAGGTTTGAGTCCTCCGTTCTTAAAAATAAGATGTGGCAAAACATATCGGGTCCTGACCAGGGGATGAGATTTGGTTTCCATATACACTATGGGTATTATTACATGATGGATAAGCAACACAATCCAGGCTAAAGCTTTAAAGTGCATACTAATCTTTATTCCCTATCAATGCATTTTATATAAGTAAAAATTTTGCCCATATGTATATGAACATTTACTTAATTTGAACTGGATCTTTGAATTTAATTACTTTATCCTTATATCTGAGTTACATGCGAGTGCTCAATGCATTAAACATCTCTAAATATTGTAGACCGACATAATACAAGGTCCGCTCTACTAGTCAGTCATTTTGGTGAAGTGGTAAGTTTTCATTTTCTTCAACAAATGATAATTACATTGGTTTTCTTTCATAAACTATAATTAATGAGTTCTTAAAAACATTATCATTTTCATTGTAAGTGTTGAGGCATTTCTAGACTTAGATTGATTTTGTATTTGTAGAAGTCTTATGGATGTTACTGTGGATTAAGTACTGATGTTAATATTCTTAGATGTCTTTGAGATTGTTACTCTTCTTATCTTTTATATGTTTTGATTTCAGCTATAGTAAGGATTTTTATATCCTTTTTAGCTAGGAAAAAAAGGGTTGATCTTTGGTTTTCAGAGGAATAGAGGTACCCGTTATGGCCAGCCACTTGTTTGTGTTATAACAAACATTGTACTAGAAAATAGGTTCGGCATCATTGGGCACCTGCAAAGCTATATCAAGTTGTGTCTCTTTTATTGGTATGTACCTCGTCACACTAAAAAGGGAGAGGCTAAGAGATAATTAGGAATGTTTCACTTTATTGTTTTTATATTTTAAGCTATAGAGTCTAAGGTTTTGAATATCCTCTACTCCCTATTGTTTGCATCTTAGATCATGCCTCCAAGAAGACATGATGCATATGGAAATTATTCTATCCCATCTGAGGATAATGTTAACAGAGCTTCTTCTACTTATGGAGTTCAAAATTGGTCAAGGGATCAATCTCCTGATTACTCTCGTGGATTTCCACTGGTTCCTACCAATCCTTCTTAGGCCCCTCGGGCAAATGATGATCATGCCCCACCACCCTAGAAAATAATTTCTAACGTTGAGTTTCACTAATCTATTCATTTGTTAACCCAGTTGGTGAAATCTCAGTCATGCAAGTCGGGTGTTGTTGGTACTATTATGAGTTCTTTTGAGCTTAGTTAAGTTGGGTAGTTTATAAGTTTTAATCTTTCTACCTTTACTGGCTCTAAAATTGAGGAGGATCCTCAAGGATTCATATATGAGATGGACAGAATCTTCCAAGTTATGCATGATTTTGACTCTGATGGTGCAGAATTTGCCACATACTATTTGAAAGATGTGGCTTATTAATGGTCTGAAAAATTGGATCAGTCTAGGGGTGATGATGCAAAGTTGGCACTATGGGATGAGTTATTTGGTGCTTTTCTGGACGATTTGTTTCCTCAAGACTCTAGGGAGAATAAATCTGAGGTGTTTGTGAATCTAAAATAGGGTAGGAAGACTGTGAAAGAGTATGCCCAAAAGTTCCACCAGTTATCTTGATAATCTCCTGAGCTAATATCTTCTATGAGATCTAGAATAATGAAATTTGCTTTTAGGTTGTCCTACGATCTGATTTTGGAGAGCAAAGCTACCTTTCTTAATAATGATATGGTTATTTGTTGACCTATGGTGTATATGTAATAGGTTGAAGAGGAAAAGAAAAAGCAAGAAGAAATTAGAGAGAGAAAGTGTAAAACATTGTGACATTTGGATTACAGTAGGGTTCAGTAGCAGAGTGGTAGCAATTCTAGAAAATGGTCTAAGAAGAATTGGGGCAATTATGTTTCTTATTTTATGGCTAGTGCTGCATATCCTAATTCATTTGGTGATTTTTATTTTAAGTATAATAGTAGATTTAGGGCATAGGTTGCCCAGTCTCCGTAAAGTAGAAATTTGTTAGCCCCATCTTATCCCCCTTATTGATTTTGTGGGCAGATGTATCATGGATTTTGAGAGAAGGGTATGGATAAGCTCTTCACGTGTGGTCAGTTGGGACACCTACAGTGGGTTTGCCCATCAGTCAGGGTTGCTACTGGGATAATAAGGTTCCAATTGCAACGTCTTTAGCTCCTACACAAACGAGTTTTACTTTTGGCTCTGGCACTGGTAGAAATTCCATTTATACTCTTTCAACTCTAGTGTTAGGTGTATTTATGCATTCTAGCATTATTATTCTATCCTATTTAGCCTTGTTTATAGGATTATTCATTTTCTTAATGTGTTTATAATGAGATTAATGTGAATATAAGTGTCTAGGTATGTGTTTACAATTTTTAATGGTTTTTCCAAGCAAGTTTTGATTCAAATTGATCATTTAGAGTTCAACCGAGAAAACTAGCGTGACTAGTTTGAGCTAGGTGTTTGTCTAATCTATTGTGTTGGGTTCTAACCTGTTTAATGAGTTCCTAAGGTTCTTATTGTGTATTTATATGTGAAAAAACTTATTGGTACTGATCAAGGGTCAATTGGATCAAGACAAGAGTTGAAACAATGAGTTAAAGATCATAGTGAAATTAGCCTATGCTTAGCTCGAGTTTCTAGTTTACCGTTTTGGATGTTCTGATGTTTTTTGCTATAAATTATGGTGTTTAATTCTATATGATGCTTGGTGAATGGATTACGATTATATATTAAGGATATAAAAGCTTCCTATTAAGTGTAAACAACTCATAAAGGCTCAGAATGGATCAACGAAAGAACAATACACAACTTGGATGCAATTTTGACCCCTGGAATATACAGGGCATGTGTGGGCAGTAGGGATGGAAAATTGGCACGTTCTATGGACCAAAATCTTTAGAATGGACCCAAAATAGTGACCCCTCATGCTAAGGGCGCGTCGTGAGCTCCTCACACACTTTTAGGCCACGCTACGCGACCTACTTTCCCGTTTCCAGCTTGTGAGATGCAACTTCCACTCTTTTTTCTAGATTGTGCATCGCGATCCCCTCCAAATATGCCCAAAAGTTTCAATGCAACTCCTATTAGGCTTGGGACTACATGGACACTATAAATACATCTTTTTAAACATTATTATTCACTTTTAGATGTCCTTGGAAGACATTGGAGGCTACCATAACTTCTTAGGTTTTATCATTTTTAATTAAGTTTCTTTATGGTTTGTATCACCCATCCAAGGGATTGGTTGATTAATATTTCCATTAAAGGCTAAACTCATTTTTTGGGGTTAAGGTTAACATTATGAATACTTTTATTTTGAATTAAGTTTGTTGATTCACTTATCATTATGATTGTTTGTTAATCCTTGTTTTACCTATTGTAAGGATTAGTTCTCCTTAGAATATATTCATTATTGACCTCGTGATCTTGCAAGGGGGAATAGGAAGATAGAACATGGGGATAAATAATGTAAGGTTCGTAGTCTTTTATAAAATAAGGATTTTGAATTAGCATCTAGGACAGGGATGTACCTAGAAACCTTACTTGATTCAAACATAGGAAGATAGATGTAAAACACCTAATTATATTATTATATCCCTTCTCAATGGTGTAGTTGTAATGTCTATATTAGGTAAACGGTTAGAGGTCGGAAGACCATAATCATGTGATTAGCCCTACAAATCAACAACCAAGATAAGAAATTAATGAATGAAGTACAATAATGTAGTATGATTGTTCGTAAGCCCTTGTCCAAAGTCATACTTTTTGCATTTGTTTAGTTTACTTTTAGTTTACAATTCTAACACTTTATTTGCTACTCTCCTCAATTTGTTAAACTAGAGGGATAGTTGCTTAACAAAAGTCTCTGTGGGATTGACATTTGGTTTTCTTGAAAGCCACTCTATTAATTGGTAAACCACGTATACTTGTGTGTAGTCTTGGGCACTGTCACAATCATCAAGAATCTGAGGCATCTCCAAATGTTATGCCTGACACATTACAACTTATTTCCTATGATAGGTATTATCTATTTGATTTGGGATCTACCCTTTCTTATGTGACCCCGTATATAGCTATTCATTTTGTTTTAGTTCCATGTGTATTCCAAATCATTTTTTTGTGTCTAATCTGAGGGTGACTCTATTGTGGCTAGAAGCATCTATTGGGGTTGTTTGGTATTTATCTGTGGTAGTTAGACATTAGTGGATTTGATAGAGTTTTCTATGTTAGACATTGATCTAATTTTTAGACTGATCTTCTTCTGGATGTTTATCCTATATCCACCACTCCCTATAGAATTTCTACAACTGAATTAAATAAAATTAAGGAGCAGTTGAAAGGCCTTCTTGACAAAGGTTTTATTTGACCTAGTGTTTCCCTATGGGGTGCTCCTGTTCTCTTCATTCATAAGAAGGATAGGTACCTCCGATATGTATATATTACCTCTAGTTAAATAAAGTATTGGTAAAGAATAAGTGTCTTCTTCCTAGGATTGATAACCGATTTGACCAGTTTTAGGGTGCTAGTACTTCTCTAAGATCGATCTTTGATCGAGTTTTTATGAATTGAAAATTAGGGAGGTGGATATCCCTAAGACTATTGTTCTTAACCAGTATATCCATTATGTGTTCTTTGTAATATCTTTTTGTTTGACTGATGCCACGACAATATTTTTGGATCTTATAAACCTAGTCTTCCATCAGTTTCTTGCTTGTTCAACATTTTTTTCAATGACGACATCTTGAAGTATTCTAAGAGTAAGGAAGATCATGCCGATAATCTCCGAATAGTGTTGCAAACCCTTAAAAATTAGTGATTGTATATAAAATTCTCTAAGTGTGTGTTCTAGTTAAATGTTGTGACCTTTTTGGTTTATTTTGTATCTAATAAGGTCATTATGGTGTATCCCCGTAAATTTAAGGCAGTTAAGAAGTGGCCTAGTCCTATAACTCCAACTGATATTCGGAGCTTCATAGGTCTAGATAGATATTATAGAAGTTTTTTGGAAATTTTCTCCTTTATTGCCGCCCATTGACTAAGTTAACTTATAAAAAGGTATAGTTCTTCTAGTCGGATGCGTGTGAGGGTAGTTTTATGAATTTCAAAGATAGGTTGTTTTTGGCTTGGTTTCTGACTTTACCTGGGCGTACCGAGGGTTTTTGGTTTATTTTGATGCATCTTATTTAGGATTGGGCTATGATTGATACAATAGTCTTTGTATAGTATTCTGATCGTATCAAATCAGGTTTGCATGACAAAGTGTACGGTTTATTGATATTCAATTTTTAAGTTTTTTAGATTATCTCAGTTTATATTTTACATGGTCTTGCATTTTTTTACATGTTCATGCATCAATGTTAGTTTCCATATATATTTAAGTTGTCCCTACCCTATGAACCAGTACATTTAAAGTACTGATCATATACTTTCTTTGTGCTATGTTTTCTTATAACATAGATTTGGGCGCTCATCTGCCCGATCACCCTTAGTCAGCTCATTACCTCTCAACAACACTAATGGTGAGTCCTTATCCATTGAGTACAAACTATTTTTAGTTACTTTAAGCATTTTAATTTATTTTAGATAGTCAAAGTTAGTTGGGTTTATCCCATCAACTCCTCATGTTTTAGAGGCGTACAGATAGACAAAGTTGTTCTTCGTTTTATCCTTAGTATAGACAAGTTGGATGATGTTTCAATATTCTATTTTTACAGTATTTCTATTAGGTTAAATTCTGCAAATGATACCTTATTATTACATTAGTCTGTGCTCACAGCAGGTACCCGATCATTGGTTAGGTTAAGGTCACATATGTCCTTAAGCACTATTTCAAGACTAAGAGGTAGCCTTAGGTCATGACTAAACTTGGTATCAGAGCTAAAGGTTTTAAAGTGTCCTATGGTGTCTGAAAGCCACATTGATTAGAGTATTATGCATGGGTGTGAAGCGTGGCACATTTATGTGCAAGAGGATATGAGACATTTAAGTAAAGTTTCCCTTCTTTCAGTATTCATGTTGTCCATAAGAGCATGAGCTCAATTGAATTCTTTTCTAACTTGTCCTTGATATATTTATAGAAAATTCCTCCTAGAAAAAACAACGAAAAAAGAAATGAGAATCAGCCCATACCACCACCAATATAGGAAGATCCCCGAACTAACATGTTTCTCACGCCGAATTTAGGGCTGCTTTCATAACATTGGCCAATTTTGTGGTTGCTAAAAATAACCAAAAAGGTGTTTCCCCAGCCAATCCAATAATGAGTACAACTATAGCTAGGATTTGAGACTTTATTCAAATGAATCCGCCAGTGTTTTCTGGATCCAATTCTAAGAAGGATCTATAGGAATTTCTAGACTACATGCAAAATATGATAGACATTATGGGCGTTACTGGTACCAAGAGTGCATACTTAGCTTTTAATTAGTTGTAAGGAGTAGTGAATAATTTATTATACCATGGAAGAAGGACATAGTATTTAGGCAGGACCTATAGAATGGGTAGAGTTTTCCACGGGTTTCTTATACCAATTCCTTCCACTTAAGTTGAGAGAGGATAAGGTGCAGGAGTTCATCAATTTAAAGTAGGGAATCTCACTCAAGATTTCTCAGTTGGCTACGAATGCGCTGATTATGGTGGCTGACTCTACGTCTAGGATGAGTAAGTTCATGTAAGGTGTTTCTGAGGTAGTGGTTAAGGAGTTTAGTACAACTTTGTTGATAAAAGAGATGGATATCTCTAGGTTGAAGGACCATGCTGAAAAGATTGAGGAGGAGAAGAGTAAGGATATGGAAAAAGAAAATAAAAGGGCTAGAATAGGTAGATATAATTTTTCTCAATAGAGGTGTGATAGCAGGAATCATTCTCAATTCTGTAAATCAAATCAACTCCATTCAAGGGCCATATAAACATTTATCACACTAATCCACTTTGTTGTAAGTGTGGTTAGTATTATTAGGGTGAATGCATATCATGTACTGATGCGCGCATTGGATGTGGAAAGATAAGACATAAAATTTGGGATTATCCATTCAGTTTGTAGAAGGGTAGAAACAATTATCAGGAGGGCTTGACTAATTCTTCAGCAGTACCAGCAGGTCTCCCTATTAAGCAGTATGCCACTAGTGGGCATTGTCAGAATAACCTTTATGCTCTCCAAACTCAGCATTATCAGGAAAGTTGTCCTGATATGGTTATAGGTACGTTGCAAGTCTTCCCTCTTCATAATTATGCATTGTTAGAACCTGGAGCTTTACTTTGCTTTTTGACTCCATATATAGCAATATACTTCGATACTAGTCCTGACATACTAATAGAGCTTTTCTTAGTGTCTACCCAGTGGGTAGTTCTATTATAGATAGATAGTTATTTAGAAATTGCTCGATCACTATAGCTAAAAAAGTTACTTCAATTGATCTTGTGAAGTTAGAGATGACTAATTTTGATATCGTTCTTAGCATTGATTGGATATACAAGGGATATTCTTCAACTGATTGTAGAAATAGGATTTTCTCGTGTAAGTTTTCTAATGAACTCGTTATTTAATAGAAAGTAGTACTTTATTGCCTAAAGGTTAGTTTTCCACCTATCTTAAGGCAAGAAAGATGATATAAAAGAGATGTGTTTACCATGTTGTCTGAGTCCAGGACTCAAATTCTAAAATTCCAAGACTTGAGTTAGTTCTAGTAGTGAGTTAGTTTCCATAACTTCTCCCTAAAGATCTTCCTAAAGTTCCTCCCAAGAGGGAAATAGAATCTGGAATAGATCTCCTCCCAAATACATAACCCCTCTCAATTACACCTTATAATATGGATCCAACTTATCTTTAAGAGTTAAAGGAACAGTTGAAACATCTCTTAGATAAGGTTTTCATCAGGCCTAGTGTTTCTAGTTAGGGTTCTCCACTCCTGCGCGTGTGCAACAAAGATGGTTCCCTTAGAATGTGCATTGATTACTGTCAGTTGAACAATGTCACAATCTTGAATATGTTCGTCTCCAAAAAATTGATGAATTGCTCAACCAACTCCAATGTGCAAGTTATTTCTCTAAGATAGACCTCAGATCCGGCTATCATTAGCATAGTATTAGAGAGTGTGACATATAGAAGATATATTTTATAACTCAATATGGTTACTTTAAATTCCTAGTTATGCCTTTTGGAATAATGAATGCCCTACAGATTTGGAGACTTGATGAATAGGGTCTTAAAGCAGTACTTGAACATTTTTATCATAGTCTTTATCGATGACATCCTCATCTATTATTGTAGTGAAGGTGTCTCACCCCGCATTTTTGAGCTAGAAATTGAACCATCATTCATACCTGTTTAAACTCTAATCCCATGATTTATATTCAAATTCATGTGTCATGATCTTCATGCTCGTATTTTTAGTTATTTCAAGGCGATAAAAGTTCATGGGGATCACTTAGAGCAAAGTTGAGCTAAAAGAAATTGATTTGGATAAATCTTTGTATTCGATTCTATAAGATTCTACTTTGAATTTATATAACATTTGATACATGTAGAATTTTGCATCTCAAGAACCACCAAACTTTAGATAATTGAGTTAGCTTACCAACGATAACAATTTTGCCATAATCTGATACCTAAGTTAAAAGTTATAGCATTTTTCACAAGAGGCAGTAAGCCAACGCGATAGCGACGCAATGCATAACTTTCCCAAATACGATATCTGATGCGACCTGAAGCTATTTCACACAACTTTTCAATTCCGTAAGGGTCTAGGGGCACTTTGGTCATAGTACCTCACTCAAAATCCATCCATAACTCAAAATTTAAGTCCGAAGGAGCATTAGTTACCTTTTTATTCAATTTGTCTCAAAGAAAAACCCTAGAAACCTCCCAATAAACAAGATTCAACTTTGTTTCTTCAAAACAAGAATTCAAGCCTTTCAATTAAACATTCTAAAGAAAAGTTTCAATATTAGGGTTCCATTCTTAAAACTAAGGAACTTAAGGTATATGGGGTTTTCCTAAAGTACATAGGCATTTAGAAATCATTTTGACTAAGGTTTAAAGTTATTAAATCATATGGTTATAAAGGGTTTTGAAATTACATTCACAAATATGCATTGTGAACCCTTTTGATGACAATGTTTTGGTCTTGAGGCCTACCCTTAGAACAAATTTTTTCTTGTATATATGTATGTATGCGGTTTGAGATTGAAAGTTGAATACCCCCTCTCTTGTCATGAGATCACTTGATTTTGACATTTTATGATTTGATGAATTTCACATTTGGAAGTATGACATAAATATTTTTGACTATTATTTAATTCTTGATATTGATTATAAACTGGACAGAGGGTGTTATCTTGTTTGTAAATATTAATGATTATTATTGAAAGAATTGCATGGTTTGATACAAAGTAAATGACCACTACATGTTTAAGAATTGAAAGAGGGAACCTTTGCATATGTTTTTATGCACTTTGATACATAAATTCTCTTGTACTATTTGAATGAATTGGTGGTCCAAACACATAGTTTTGAATAAAGGGATTGTAACATGATAATATATGGATTAGACATATGACTTGCAAGTCTTGGTATGATGATACTAAATAGATGAATCTAATGACAGATTCAGAACAAACTAAAAAATTAAAAATTTTACTCAAATTTTGAATTAAGAAAGATGCATATTTATAAATGGTTAAAAATGGGATTAATGAGATTTAGATGGTTACCCGAATAAATTACGAGTTGAGAAACTCAATGCTAGAAATAGTTATTTGCCATTATGGTACCATGGTATGTGGTCTTATGTACCTTGATTTATGTCATCCTAATTTTGGACTATAGATAGGAGCCATGCTTTGTTGTCTTGTGCTCTACCATGACATGTTGATTTGATTGGGCATCATGGCGCCACCCTGTGTGGGCTTGTGTGTCCTCCTTTACTGATACACCAATCCTTGCGGTAAACTTAGATTGGAGGCTTTGCCGCTGAATCAGGGGTGGATTTCATATATCCCATGGAATTACAGATTGTAGGGTGAACCATCTAGCTCAAAAGTAACATAAAGAGTGGTTATTGATTTCAAAGAAATGTTTCAAAGTCTTTAAATTATGCCCATGTGTTTTTCCTATATTATATGTAAACTATTTTTTATGAATTGTTCTAACTTATGCTTTATAAAATTACATTAAATTGGATTTCTCTTTGTACCAGTACCATTGTATTGACCCTCTATATTTCAGGATCTGAGGCTTAGTCCCAGGGTTTTACTAGGCCATAGATTTATCCATCAGAGGTGTATAGTTGGTGAGCCTCTCTTATTCCATAAGGCCTATTTTTAAATTATTGTTATTTTATTTTTGTTTATGGTCCAACTGGGGCATTGTCCCTACCTTAGAAAAATGTTGGTTTTTAAATTTTTAGAGGTTTCACAGACTGGTGTTAGATGTTGTTGACTGTTTATGGATTTAATTTCGTATTGTTCAGTGAATTAAGAGGTTGACCATTTTACATTTTGTTAACTTTCCGCATTTCTCTTAAATGTTGAACGCTGAGAATGATAGATAGATAGAAAAAGGCACCCAGGCCAACATGGTTCAGGATGCTCATTGTGGCTTGGGTATCACCTCAAGTAATGAAAAATTTGGTATCAAACCATGATTCATGGTCCCAGGATAGCTACAAAAAATTTTCTAGTAGAGTCTTGCTTATGGGTGTGTTGTGCACCACACTTATAATCAGGATGCTACCAGGCATTTAGGAGTTATTTTTTATTATTTCATACTCTAGTTCGTGCGATAGCGACATCTATTAGAAATTTATCCAGATTCCTTCCTTGTTAAAATTTCATGGGCCATACCTCATTGTCAAGGTTATACAAGTCTAAGAGTTTAGCTCCCCCAGTGGTTCTCTCTGATTGAGTTATCCATATATTTATGAGATAGCCCAAGGAATTAAGAATAGTCCATTAGTGCTTTAAGGTTTATTGATTTGAGTGTACACCTTTATCCTAATGAAATTATGCTTTGCAGCCTGAGGTCCAAAGTGTATTTAGTCTCCGTTAAAATTTTGTGTTACAAATGTCATACATAAGGGTAATGATGTGTTGTGGAATGTTGTAGCTATATTTCCACCCGAGTAGTAGTATAGGTTAAATTGTCATGACCCAATTGTAGTGAGATGGTCCAGAAGTTGGTGACATAAAGTCATGAGGATCGCAGTGAGAGTGAGGTTGACTTTTTCCTAAATAAGTAGTTTTAATTGTATAACCCTTTGTTTGAGGGGTGGTTTTTCCTTTTATGGTGTTGGCTAATGTTATAGAAAGATTTATAGATTCTATGGTAGTGCTGAAGGAAGGGTTTGGCTATGATTATTATTGATTCAAATTAGTGAAGGAGCATAGAGTTGATAGTTATGGTGGTTATAGAAATTAGTTATAGGTTAAGAAATAAAAGGGGTAGACTAGTCAATATGTTATGGGTAGAGACTCGTTGGTGTTTATTGAATTTGGTGATAGTGCGAATGTATGCATAGGTAAGTAGAGTTAATGTGAAAATGTATGTAGTGGATTCTTAGGTGTAGTTGTAATGTCATGGATAGGATGTGATTGTAGGTAGTAGTCAAATGAAATTTCCCCATCATGATGGACCTGTATAGTATGTGTTAGGCTTTATCGATGGTACATGATTGATTGTAGACTATAGGCTTGAACTTGAGATGTGGGTAGTGGTAAAAATGATAGTAGCTTAAGATTAGTGATGTATGTTTTATAGGAATGAATTAGTAGACTTGATGTAAGGTGTGAATAGCTTAGGTTGGTAGCTTGTAGAAAAAGGTATGGATAATTGTCACATATATATACATACATAAGAACAAGTGTAAAAATGAAATAAATTGTGCATGAATCATTACGTGGATAAGAGAGTTAGTATATAAGAATAAGTTGAACCCCCTGGTAGCATGATATTTGATAAGGTTTATATATGTAATAGTGTCATGTGTACCTAATTCACATTCTTGAATTTTCTAGAATGGGAATATCTGGGAGTTGTTGGATTGTTACCTTTAGAGTTAAATTAAGGAAATATGGATACGCAATACGCACCTTTGGTATAATTTTACATCTTTTATTAATATTGTAACTATACAAGTATAGAGCGAGCATCAGTATGTTAAGTAGTGTAGAATGATTTATTATATGATAAGGAGGATGGATATGTATGCTTATGATGATAGGCGAACTTACACGCCTATATCAATATATTTTGCCCATATTTTAGCCTAGTTTTGAGAACAAATTATATATTTCATGCACTTTTAGTCCTTTTTCCTGTAAATGAGCTAACGAACATGATTAGGAAAGTTTCAGGTATAAATTATGCAAAATACAACATTTTATGGCTTACTTGACGCAAAAGAAAGTTCACAAAGGAAGGGAAGGAAGTCTACACGCCTAAGGACCAAAACTGCTGCATGGAAAATCTGTCCCGGGCTAAAACAACATTTCTGAAGACTTTGGGGACTTACAGACACAAAGCTGGATTTTTAGAAAGATACATTAACCTAGTACAATTGGGTTATGTATTTCATTAGCTTATTTGGATTAGGAGAATGTTACATTAACCTAGTACAAATGGGTTAAGTATTTCCTTAGTTTAGTAGGATTTGGTTATTTATTTCATTAGCATAGTAGGAGTAGGATAGGAGTATTATAAATACCCTATCATGCTAGAGATTTTTAATTAACTCCTCCCTTAGTGGAGAGATACATTCATTCTTCACTTAATTCAACAATTAATTTTCTTCCATCTCTCTCATCTTCCACCACAAACACTTCTAATCTACTCTTCTATTCTTAAATTCCACAACAAGAGAATCGTTACTTGCTAGGGAATCACCAAAATCACACGCCTATCACCTACTCCTCACGCCATCAACCATGCAAATCGTGATATCCTTCGCATTCATGGGTAACTAAACCTCTTAGTTGGGGTTATGGAAGCCGAATGAGTTACTATCTATTGCTGTGAGTTTGTGAGTTCAAGACACGTATATTGCTTATATCATTATTCTCTTCATGTTAATCTACATTCTTTGCGGTTGCAAACGCAAGAATACGCCAGTCTAACATTTAACTTGTTCGCGAGAAAGGTTATTTGTCTGGAAAAGAGATAATGTCAAGGTAGTAGGACACCCTTTCCTATTAAAAAGCTAGTGCCGTAACTGGACTAACCTCTTGGAGAATTCGTACCGTTAGACACACTTTAAGCTCGCGAGAGTAAAATTGAAATAGTCCTTGTTTAGGTCGCGAGACGCTTGGATTTACCATCGACTACAATTCTCTGTAAGCAATTGCATGTCAAGACTCTACACACTCATAGCCGATAGAGACGTATACCTCAGAAGGTGGACATAACCCCAACGCTTCAATTCTCATTGTTTCACAACCTATGAAATACTCTCTTTTTACTTTTCTATTTTCAGCTTTTATTTCATTACTTTGGTTACTTATTACAATCCCCCCTTCTTACGAGACTTGCACCAAAAGTCTATTAATCTTGCTTACTTGTTGACCAAGCTATTCCCTGTGGGATCGACACCCAACCCAGGTTGGGTTCTATATTTGCTATCGACTGCTTTACACTCACACGAGAGCTGTAGATTGAGCGTTATCAAAAATTGGCGCCGTTGCCGGGGAATACGAGTGTCAATCAAGTGTGTGATAATTACTAGACCCTTTGGTCAAAGATTCACGTACTTTTACTTTTAGTTTTTGTTTTTGTTTGTTGCAGGTTTTAACTTTAGTGCATTCCCCATACTAGAAGTTCTGGTCAACCGTTATTACCAATCAATCCTGAACCACAACGAATTAGAAGAATGGAAGCACAAGCTGAAATCGACAGGATGACTGCTCAACACGAGCAAGCAAGATTAGCTGTTCTTGCCGCTGCTCAAGTCCAACAACAAAACATTGATAATCGTGGGCGAGCCACAAATCCTGACGATAAGGATTTAGGTGACGATGAGTTGATAAACCCAAGGCATGTTGCTGAAACTACAACACCTGCCAATCGAAGAGGTCGACAAGCTCGGTATAGGTATGATCGCCAACCTTTGCAACCAACTTTCGACGATGATGATGATGATCTTGATGGTGCCGGAGCCACTGGAGCTATAATTCCACCACCATTAGCGCCCGGAGCCAAATTCAACATCACTAGCACCATGATTCAGTTATTGCAACTCAAGGGGTTATTTGGTGGACTAGCAGGCGATGATCCGAATATGCATCTCATCAACTTTATTTCTACATGCAAGTCTTTTGACAATCCTGGTGTTGGTCAGAATGCTATTCGATTACGTCTATTTCCATTGTCTCTGTCTGGGGAGGCAACACTATGGTTGAATGGGCTGACTCCTGATTCAATTATAAATTGGAGGCAATTGAGAGACGCTTTCCTAGAAAGATTCTTTCCACCATCCAAAAGAGCACAATTGAGAGATGAAATCAGCAACTTTCATCAGCTTCCCTCTGAAGCTCTTCATGAAACATGGGAGAGGTTCAAGACAAAGCTAGCGAGATGCCCAAACCATCACATGACTAATGTTCACCTCATGGAGATCTTATATAGAGCCTTGAATTCAATAACTAAACCAGTGGTGGACAACGCAGCTGGAGGTTCTTTCATGGACCTCACCTTTGGTCAAGCAAGCAATATGCTAGATCGCATGACAAAGCAAAGTAGAGCTTGGCATACTAGGGATTCTGAGGTAGCAAGCCCCACTTTATCTATTGGCATGTCTGCAGACCAAAGAAGAAGAGAAGAAGAACGTGAGCAAGACATGGCGCACATGAAAACACAATTGGATCTTCTGACAAAGCACTTATTATCAGGGAAGACTGAAAAAGTGAAAGCTGTAGCGCTAAAAGGAAGAGACGAATCTGATTCTGAAGAGGAGGCCAACTACTTGAACAATCAGGGGGGTTTCCATGGGAATGCCCAAGGAAACCAAGGTCAGAACTATTATGATAAATCTGGAAGCAAAGACCAAGGTAGTTGGAAGAAAAATAATGAAAAGAGTGGTTTGTACGTTCCCCCTGGTAAACGTGATACCACCACATCTAATTCTATGGAAGACATGATGGCTAAGTTAGTGAAAGGAGTGGAAGCAACGAGCGCGGGAGTTAAGGAGGTGATTGATGATTTGTCCTCCATGAAGCAACTTGTTGATTCTCATTCCACTTCTATCAAGAAAATAGAGCAGCAATTGAGCCAACTTTCAGCAGCATTCAATCAAAGAAAGGCCGGCACCTTACCGAGCGATACTGTGCAAAACCCAAGGAATGATGGGTCATGCATGGCCATCACTACCAGAAGTGGTAAGGTGCTGGAAACTTCAGCAAAAGGCAAGCAAGTGGTTGAAGTAGCAGCAGACATTGACGCCACACCTAGTGACGTTACAAGAGAAGAAGCCGCAACAACTACTTCAAACGTCAAGAATGTTTTACCTAGTGGCGTACAGCCTGAAAAAAATAATAAACGGAAGCAAGAGGAGAAGAAAGCCATGGAGAGAACACTTCCATACCCACCACCACCTTTTCCACAAAGATTGAAGAAGGTGGCCGATGACACTAAGTTCAGCAAATTCATGACTATGTTGAAGCAGCTGACCATCAATGTTCCATTAGTGGAGGCACTTGAAAAAATTCCTGGGTATGCAAAGTTTATGAAAGATCTTTTGACTAAAAAGAGGGTGGCAAGTGATGAGCTGAAGGATGATGTGCATCATTGTAGTGCAGTTGTTACCCGATCGATAGTTCAGAAGAAGGCCGACCCCGGAGCTTTCACGATTCCTTGCACCGTCGGATCTTTGGACTTTGCTAAAGCATTGTGTGACTTCGGATCCAGCATCAACTTGATCCCATTATCGATCTACAAGAAGTTGGGGTTAGGAGATCCTACACCAACTAATATGAGGCTTGTGATGGCGGATAGGTCGGTAAAACGACCGGTTGGTATTCTATGCGATGTCTTGGTGAAGGTATCTTCATTCATATTTCCAGCAGACTTTGTCATCTTGGATAGTGAAGCAGATTCAGAGGTTCCCATAATCTTGGGATGCCCTTTCCTTGCTACAGGAAGTGTGCTCATAGATTTGAGAGCTAATGAGCTTTCATTCTGAATAAATGACGAAGTGGTTCGCTTTGATGTTTGCAAATCAATGAAGAAACTCAAAGATCTGAGTGTATTTTCTGTGGCTAATGTTGTCGTTGATGACGAGGAAGAACTACTTGAAGAAGAATAAATTCTTGATGATCCTTCGGAGGTTTTGCTCATGAAAGGAGAGAATGAGGATGCTGAAATTTCTGAAGAAGCTATTTGTGCTCTATCGGGATTAGGAACATATCGTTATACTCCTAGGAAGCTGGATCTTGATCTCAAGAATCGACCCACACCACCAGCTAAGCCATCTATTGAAGAGCCACCCACATTAGAATTGAAGGAGCTGCCAAGCCATTTGAAGTACGCATTCTTAGGAAGCGGAAATACTCTTCCAGTCATAGTGGCAGCCGATTTGGGTGAGCAACAAGTTGCAGCTCTTATTGCGATCCTACGCAAGTATATTAGAGCTATTGGATGGACCATTGCGGACATTATTGGTATTCCACCTAGGATTTGCACTCATAAAATTCAGCTTCAAGAAAAGTGCACACCCACCATTGAACATCAAAGACGTCTAAACCCACCTATGCAAGAAGTGGTGATGAAGGAGATTATCAAGTGGTTAGACGCAGGAGCCGTGTATCCTATTTCTGATAGTACATGGGTAAGCCAAGTACAATGTGTTACCAAGAAAGGAGGCATGACGGTGGTCGCGAATGCAAAGAATTAACTTATTCCACTCAGGCCCGTTACTGGATGGAGGATATACATGGACTACCGCAAGCTGAATTCTTGGACACTCAAGGATCACTTCCCTATGCCATTTATGGACCAAATGCTAGATCGATTAGCGGGGAAAGGATGGTTTTGCTTCTTGGATGGTTATTCAGGTTATAATCAGATTTGTATTGCTCCCGAAGACCAAGAGAAGACAACGTTCACATGCCCATATGGTACGTTTGCCTTCAAACGCATGCCATTCGGGTTATGTAACGCACCAGCCACCTTTCAACGTTGTATGATATCTATTTTCTCTGATATGGTAGAAGACACTTTGGAGGTATTTATGGACGACTTTTCAGTTGTTGGTGAGTCTTTTGAAGCATGTTTGGCAAACTTGAGCATGGCATTGCAAAGATGTGTAGAGTTCAACCTTGTGCTGAATTGGGAGAAGTGCCACTTCATGGTAAAGGAAGCAATCGTTCTTGGGCACAAGATCTCCGATAGAGGAATAGAGGTTGATCGCGCAAAAATAGAGGTAATCGAGAAGCTACCACCTCCAATTTCGGTGAAGGGAGTTCGTAGTTTTCTTGGCCACGCCGGGTTTTATCGTAGATTCATCAAAGACTTCTCCAAAATTTCTAGTCCATTGTGCAAACTATTAGAGAAAGATGCGAAGTTTGACTTTAATGACGATTGCTTAAAGGCATTTGAATGCCTTAAAGGAAAACTCATTGAAGCCCCTATCATGGTAGCACCAGATTGGACGCTCCCGTTCGAAGTCATGTGTGATGCTAGTGGTGTAGCCGTTGGTGCTGTTCTTGGACAAAGAAAGGAGAAATTGTTTCATCCTATCTATTATGCAAGTAAGGTCCTAAATGAAGCCCAAAGGAACTACACCGTTACTGAACAAGAGCTCCTAGCAGTTGTGTATGCGTTTGAGAAGTTTCGTGCCTATCTATTGGGTACTAAGGTAATCGTTCATACAGACCATGCAGCTCTTAGGTATCTAATGACGAAGAAGGATGCAAAACCAAGGCTGATTCGATGGGTATTGCTGCTGCAAGAGTTTGATTTTGAAGTCAAAGATAGAAGAGGTTGCGAGAACCAAGTGGTTGATCACCTATCTAGACTTGAGAATGAGTATGTGGCCCAACCAGAAAATCAGATTGATGATGCATTCCCTGACGAGGAGATACTAGCGACCATAATGGAGCAATTACCATGGTATGCCGACTTTGCAAATTTCGTGGTGAGTTGTGTGTTACCTTCCAATTTATCTTACCACCAAAGGAGGAAGTTTATGCATGACGTTCAACACTACTATTGGGACGAGCCATATTTGTTTCGAAGATGCGCGGATGGTATCATTCGACGATGCATAACCCATGAAGAAGTGCCTACTACATTGGAAGCATGCCACACTGCGCAAGTTGGAGGACATCATGCAGGAAATCGAACGGCGAGGAAAGTCTTGCAAAGTGGTTATTATTCGCCTACAATATTCAGAGATGCACACGACTATGTGACAAGGTGTAACCAATGCCAACGTCAAGGTGCTATTTCAAAACACCATGAAATGCCCATGTCCAAAATTCTGGAGGTAGAACTCTTCGATGTGTGGGGTATTGATTTCATGGGACCATTCGTGAATTCATTTGGAATGAAGTACATCTTGGTTGCTGTGGATTATGTGTCAAAATAGGTTGAAGCTGTAGCATTGGCCGACAACGAAGGAAAGCGTGTTGTAGCGTTTTTAAAGAAGAATATCTTCTCTCGCGTTGGAGTACCTCGTACTATCATAAGTGATGGAGGATCTCACTTTTGCAACAAGCTATTCAAATCTGTATTGGCCAAGTATGGATTCAAGCAACACAAGGTAGCTACGCCTTATCATCCCCAAACCAGTGGACAAGTTGAGGTTTCCAACCGCGAGATCAAGCAAATCCTTGCCAAGACGGTTAATGCGAATAGGAAGGACTGGTCTCGAAAGCTAGATGATGCACTATGGGCGTATAGGACTGCATTCAAGACACCCATTGGCATGTCACCTTATCAGCTAGTTTATGGGAAGGCTTGTCATCTACCCATCAAGCTTGAATACAAGGCATTGTGGGCATTGAAGCACTTGAATCTGAATTGGGATAATGTGAAGAACCTGAGGTTGGAGCAGCTGAACGAACTAGATGAATTTTGTCTCCATGTATGTGAAAGATCAGATTTATACAAGGAGCGGATGAAGAAGTATCATGATCAGCAGATTGTTCGACGAAACTTCCAAAAAGGTGACATGGTACTACTCTTTAACTCCAGACTCAAGCTCTTCCCAGGTAAGTTAAAATCAAAGTGGTCTGGTCCATTTAAAGTCATCCAAGTCTACTCGTCTGGAGTAGTCGAATTTGAAGACAATGATGGTGTTGTGTTCAAAGTGAATGGCCAACGTGTTAAGCCATATATCGGTCCTCTTGACTCGATGAATGACAAGGCCATCACTTATCTCGACGAAGTCTAAGTACTCGAGATTACTACGTCGAGCCACGACAATAAATAAGGCGCTAGATGGGAGGCAACCCATTGTTTATCATTTTTCATTTATCGTTTATCGTTTTCTTTCATTCTAGTACTTGTATTGTTTTTAATTAATGAAAATCCAAAAATAAGAGTCGTGCCACGACCAAAACTAAGGCGGTTGGTGGGAGGCAACCCATCGTACTAATCGTTTTCATTTTGAGCTAATATAGGTGCAAGAAGTATGCGACGAGGAGATTGATCTCCATCGACAATTTGGACGCATTGTGTGGTAAAGTCGGTAAGTTAGGCATGGTGATGCATAAGGCGATGAATTGAGCCTTTCTCATGTCAAAATAGGCTTCGAGGAAGGCTAGGCCTTGGTAAAAATAGGCCACAAACGATGCACAACCTATTCTATAGCGTAAGGACTCGGAATCTAGTGTGCTATACACTATGCGCCGCCTATACCTAAGTGTTCTTTTGACTATGCGCCGCCTATGCTATGGCATTTGGTCTCAGTATCTCATATGCCATAGACTATGCGGCGCATATGTCTACAAATGCCATAGACTATGCGGCGCATATGTCATGACTATGCCAAGCATTATGCGCCGCATATGTAGCATTTTTGTCTCCAAAACCGATTGTAAATGGGTCATAACCCGACCCATTCTCTTCCTATATAAAGGGGACTTAGTTTTACAACACAACCACACTAAAAATTGACCTAAGGGCGCCGCATATACATCCAAATCCTCTCAAAATTTTCTTCTTTTGCTCTTCCAATTCACAAAACCATCTCCACAAGCTTCAAGCAAGTAAGTACTCTCTTATTCTTCATTTATTTCTCGTAAGTACTACGTTACTACACCTATTATGAATTGCTAAATCTTGAAAAAGTATTGGTGATGTGAACGTGTTTTAATTGTTGATACAAAACCAAGTGAGTGAATATGTACGTTAGGATGCTCTTAACTTATTTCCGACTTGAATTTGATTTTGATGCATTGTTATACTACTTGCGGAATTGCTATAGTAATGAACATTGCATAATCTTGTCACTTGAATACTTACATGTTAGAATATCCCGTTCATCGGAATAAGACTTATAACTACCTACCGACATAGGAGGTTGAGTTTATTGATAGAAACTATACCATGTGGTTACCCCTATGTAGTAGTGTTGTTATATCTACCATAAAAGTAGTCCAATGGCTGCAAGTAAGTGATGCATTTTTGAGTTTCTTGTCAGAATATAATCCTAAAACGTATGTCGATGAAGTCTAAGTAATCGACCACTTTCACTTCACTGATTTGTATCAACAAAACTAAGTGTGGGGTGGTACCCCTACTGCTTGTGTATAGATTGTAACCATTGAGATTGTGCTACCATTAACACTATTTCTAGTCTCAGGTACAATGGCACCCAAAGCAAGACAAGGCAAAGAAAAGGCTACCACTTCACAAAAAGGCAAGAAAAGAGGCCAAAGAGAGCAAGGAGAACCCTCCTTGATGCAAACACCTCAACTCACTCTTGGAATTAAGTGGGATACTTATGAGGAACTTCTAGGGATGATGACTCTGATGATGATTCCGATGCAAGGGGTATGACCCCAGACATAGAGAATGAGTCCGACTAACCAGGTTCTTCTTATTTATTTTCCACTAAGGACAGTGTGCCCTGTCTAAGTGTGGGGTGATGGTATTTGCATGCTATACTTCTCGATCTGCATTTGCATTTATTCATGTTTGTTTGCTTAGTTTTTTTAGTAGTAAATTTTTTTTAGCTTCGCATGAAATAATTCTGATAGGCAGCATGAGATTATAACAAGAGTATGTGCTACAATTATGACTATTCAGACGTTTAGGCTCTAGTTGTGACTCATTATGTGATATTGAGTGGTTCAATTCTTTCACTTGTTGGGTCGAGAGTCTATATTACTCCCAATCAAGTCAACCATGTGCCTTGTGTGTGTGAGATAATAGTATATTCTTTGTTTGTGGCTGATGCTAGAACTTGCCTGGTATGTATGCAAAGTGAAAATAAGGAGTGTAAGTCTAGGATATGATTTAGGCATTTTTTTGGCAACCTATACATGTTTACCTTCAGTTTTACCTACCCATGGACATCATCCTAGTTAAACCCTTTTGAGCCTTTAGCCTATTTCTTTGACAACCTTGTATGTAAGCCTAATCCATTTTTTTTCAAGACCGTAATTTGATCCAAATTCCTAAGTGCTTTAAAGTGAAAAAGTCATGTGACAACATAAGAGGAAATTGGGTGAGTATGATGCTTTAAATTGTAATGGTGCTTGAATGTGTTATGAAAAAGAAAGTTCTATCATAAGAGGTATGTTGTGAAAAGAAAAAGGAAAAGAAAGCTGAAAAGTGAGTTGTGCTTAAAATTGAAAAACAAAAAATGAGAACAAGGGTGGAAGAATAAAATAAAGAAAGGTTGAAAGAAAAAAGTGTCAATGATACAATGTGATGTATTAAAGTGCTTAGGAACTTAGTCACTATTTCTGGCCAAAATAGCTGATCCTACCCGTCCCTTACCTATATTACAACCATCAAAAGACCTACTTGATCCTAATCTTAACATTCTGACATTTAGTGGAGTACTACACTAAGGGCAAGCCTATGGTCATCAGTTGCTACATATGAATTCTTTGTGAGAGCGAGAGCAAGGATATTTTGATACCCATGTTTGAAAAATATGCTATATTTGTGAGTAATTATGGGTACTATATTGTGAGACACATATGGTTGACGAGCTTTGGATAGTTGTATATGATTCTATGTACCTTAACGTTTTCATGCGAGTTGATCACCATCACTAGTCTACGCTAGAGGTTAAACTGTTTCTACTTATAATCGGGAAGCTACTCTTTGTTGATAATTTTTGTGCTTGTCTTGAAGAATGTTTTGTGTTGTTGCTGTAAAAACCCTAAGTTGATGCTTAGAAGGACATGATATTTTGTTCGAGGACGAACAAAGCTGCAAGTGTGGGGTGTTATGATAGGCGAATTTACACGCCTATATCAATATATTTTGCCCATATTTTAGCCTAGTTTTGAGAACAAATTATATATTTCATGCACTTTTAGTCCTTTTTCCTGTAAATGAGCTAACGAACATGATTAGGAAAGTTTTAGGTATAAATGATGCAAAATACAGCATTTTAGGGCTTACTTGACGCAAAATAAAGCTCACAAAGGAAGGGAAGGAAGTCTACACGCCTAAGGACCAAAACTGCTGCATGGAAAATCTGTCCCGGGCTAAAACAACATTTCTGAAGACTTTGGGGACTTACAGACACAAAGCTGGATTTTTACAAAGATACATTAACCTAGTACAATTGGGTTATGTATTTCATTAGTTTATTTGGATTTGTAGAATGTTACATTAACCTAGTACAAATGGGTTAAGTATTTCCTTAGTTTAGTAGGATTTGGTTATTTATTTCATTAGCATAGTAGGAGTAGGATAGGAGTATTATAAATACCCTATCATGCTAGAGATTTTTAATTAACTCCTCCCTTAGTGGAGAGATACATTCATTCTTCACTTAATTCAACAATTAATTTTCTTCCATCCCTCTCATCTTCCACCACAAACACTTCTAATCTACTCTTCTATTCTTAAATTCCACAACAAGAGAATCGTTACTTGCTATGGAATCACCAAAACCACACGCCTATCACCTACTCCTCACGCCATCAACCATGCAAATCGTGATATCCTTCGCATTCATGGGTAACTAAACCTCTTAGTTGGGGTTATGGAAGCCGAATGAGTTACTATCTATTGCTGTGAGTTTGTGAGTTCAAGACACGTATATTGCTTATATCATTATTCTCTTCATCTTATTCTACATTCTTTGCGGTTGCAAACGCAAGAATACGCCAGTCTAATATTTAACTTGTTCGCGAGAAAGGTTATTTGTCTGGAAAAGAGATAATGTCAAGGTAGTAGGACACCCTTTCCTATTAAAAAGCTAGTGCTGTAACTGGACTAACCTCTTGGAGAATTCGTACTGTTAGACACACTTTAAGCTCGCGAGAGTTAAAGTGAAATAGTCCTTGTTTAGGTCGCGAGACGCTTGGATTTACCATCGACTACAATTCTCTGTAAGCAATTGCATGTCAAGACTCTACACACTCATATCCGATAGAGACGTATACCTCAGAAGGTGGACATAACCCCAACGCTTCAATTCTCAATTTTTCACAACCTACGAAATACTCTCTTTTTACTTTGCTATTTTCAGCTTTTATTTCATTACTTTGTTTACTTATTACAACCCCCCCTTCTTACGAGACTTGCACCAAAAGTCTATTAATTTTTCTTAGTTGTTGACCAAGCTATTCCTTGTGGGATCGACACCCAACCCAGGTTGGGTTCTATATTTGCTATCGACCGCGTTACACTCCCACGAGAGCTGTAGATTGAGCGTTATCAGCTTATGAGGGTGGGAGTCATAGGGTGATACTTATAGAGGCTAGCTAAAGTAAAGAGTAACAGTTTCAAAAAGTACTGCCTACAAAATGTAGTTTATTAGGGGGAGTTTAGCATTTATGTGTATGGCGATACCCTATTATGTTGCATGTTGTGCTTGTAGTTGTTATTAGAGGATAAGTCCTCAAATCTAGGATTGTGACTTTGATCTAAGGGGGAGATGATGAAGTAAGGTAGTTCCTTAAATTTCCATCTGGGGTCAAGTTTCAGGTAAGAATCATGATAAATAAATTCCTATTCAAGCAAACTTCTGCTTCTTTAATTTAATGAGGACATTCCTCTAATATCTTATACATTGAAATCATTCCTATGCCCAAGTTCTGATTTATCTATGCAACCTATGTAATGTTTCAACCTCAAAACTAAAAGCAATGATGTCTTAGTAAATTCCGTCTTTCATGGATTCAAGATCTATGTTATGATGTTCATGATCCATAAATTTGTTCCCCAAATCATGCTTGCTTCTAAGGAACCATGTTTTCGTCAGTTACCGGATCATTCTATGTCAGGTTTATCCATCGTGATAAAGTTTATAAAAACTCATGACTATCTCAGCTCGGAAAGTGAGAAGCAATAGCTTCAAGTGGTAATACTTGTCCCATCATTGAACCCATGAGTTTCTCCTTTATGTTATGACGCTCAGGATATATGCTCACATGTTTCTGACTATGCTAGTTTTGAGAACTCATGTTGTGCAGGTTTATGTCTGAACGACTCTCTATTTATGATCCATACACGTGATATATGTAGCACTTCATGTCTATTGTATTATATCTTCATCACATATCCCACCTTGAGTAGTTCAATAAGCATATGGTGTAATCAAATAGTGTTACCCCCTTTCTTGATGCATATGCTTAGGTCCTTTAATGACCCTCCAAATGGTAGTGTGATGTATTCAAGGAGGAGTAGTAGTGATATACGAAGGGGGAAAAGATGTTCTTGAAGGTGAAAATTTTGATATGATTTCTTTAGCAAAGGTTATAGGTGATGGGGGAAAGGAGGAGATGGACTTTTTTCATTTGAAATATTTGGGAAGGAGGTATATGGTGAAAATATTTGTGATGGTGATTGAAATTGTTGGTCTTAGTGGGGAGATCCATGAAGTGCGTGTGGTAATGAAAGACTTGATTGTTGTGATTGATGAAAACACAAAATCAATGTGCTATGTGGTTAGTACTCCTGGATTAAATACCTGAGGGTGTTTGATAGTAGTGACAAGGTGAAATAATATTCTTATATGGGGTCCCATAGCTTAAGCTAGCACATCTTTCATCGAGTTAGGCTTCAACATAGAAGTACCATGTTGTGAGACTCAAACTCTAGTGGTTAGATGTGTGATAGGAGAATTACAAAATGGAAAGGATGAAGTATGTTATTTAATGTTGGGGCATTGCCGAGTAGTGTATAATAGTTTAAGTCTATTTGTTGTATCATATAAGGTGGTGAATGCTTCTATGCTTATCTTCCAACAAATCTCATCTCAACATCGTATCGATGGAAATAAGGCCTATTATCACCAAATTAACTCAAAGCATATGTTGAGATTATCATGATCCCTATAACTCGTATTCAAGGTAATCTCTATGTATATTCTTATCATCTCATGTTTCGGGATTACACCTTTCAGCAAAGGTTGTCATAAAGCTTATATGATGCCATTACATATTTTATTGAGGAAAAATTTTCAATGTGATATTAGGTTCTTTATTCTACACTTTTAGAGCTTCAAAAAAAGTTCCTACCTATTATTCGGGGATCAATGATCCCAAGGGGGAGATAATTTAACACCCCACGTTTTCGAGCTTGAAATAGAAGTGTCATTCCTACGTGTATAAACTCTAATCCCATGATTTATATTCAAATTCATGTTTCATGATCTTCATCATTCTTTTTGAAGCGCTTTCGAGGTGATAAATGTTCATAGGAATAACTTAGAGCGAAGTTGAGATAAGTGCAATTGATTCAGCTAAATATTTTAATTTGATTCTACAAAGGTATACTTTGAACGTGTATAACTTTTGATACAGGTAGAATTTCATTGCTAAAGAACCACTAAATTGTAGATAATTTATTTAGCTTTCAAACAATACCAATTTTGCCTTAATCCGAAACTCGAATAAAAAGTTATGGCATTTTTTAGTGAGAGGCAGTAAGCTGACGCGATAGATACGCGATGCATAGCTCTCCCCAATGCAATATCTGATGCAACATGATGGTTTTTCACATGTTGTTTCTATTCCATAAGGGTCTAGGGGCACTTTGTTCATATTCCCTCACCCAAAATCCGTCCATAACACAAAACTTCAGCCCCAAGGAGCATTTGTTGCCTCTTAATTCAATTTTCTATCAAAGAAAAGCCCTAGCCACTTCCCAAGAAGCAAGATTCAACTCTTCTTCTCCAAAATAAGAATTCAAGCCTTTCAATTCAACATTTTCAAGAAAAGTTTCAAGATTAGGGTTCTATTCATCAAGCTAAGGAACTTAAGGAACGTGTGGTTTTCCTAAACTACATGGGCATGTTGAAATTGTTCTGAGTAAGGGTTAAAGTTACGAAATCATATGTTTATTAATATTTTTGAAGTTACATTAAAAAATATACATTGTGAACCCTTTTGATGACAATGGATTGAGGTCGTCCCCTAAAACTGATTTTTTCTCATATATATGTATGTATGCAGTTTGAGATTGAAAGTTGAATTGAAAGCATGAATGTCTATTCCTCCTCTCTTGTTATGAGACCACTTGATTTTCACATGTTATAATTTGATGAATTTCATATTTAGAAGCCTAGCATAAATGTTTTTGACTATTATTTAAGGCTTGATATTGATTATACACTAAAGAAAGGGTGTTATCTTATTTGTATATATGAACGATTATTATTGAAAGAATTGTATGGTTTTCTATGAAGTAAATGACCACAACATGTTTAAGAAATAAAAGAGGGAATCTTTGCATATGTTTTCATGTACTTCGATATAAAAATACTCGTGTGCTATTAGAATGAATTGGTGTTCCAAACACTTTATTTTGAGTAAAGGGATTATAACATGATACAATATGCCTTATACATATGACTTGCAAGTCTTGGTATGATGATACCAAATATATGAATGCCATGGAAGAATTAAAGTAGATTTAAAATGAGATTTTACTTAGATTTTGAATTCAAAAAGATGCATGTTTAGAAAATATTAAAAATAGGATTAAAGAGAGTTAGATCGTTACCCGAAGAAAGTATGAGTTGAGAAACTCAATGCTAGAAACCGTGATTTGTCGATACGGGGTTATGGTACCATGATGTGTGGTCTTGTGTACTTTGATTTATGTTGTCCCAGTTTGGGACTATGGTTAGGAGCCATGCGTTGTAATCTTATGCACTACCATGACATATTGATATGAATGGGGATCATGGCACCATGTTGTGTGGTCTTTTATGTACCTACTTACTGATACTTTAATCCTTGTGGCAAATTTGGACTGGAGGCTTATCCGTCCTGTCAATGGCGGATTCCATATACCCCATGGAATTACCTATTATATGGTGTACCATCTAGCTCAGAAGTAACATAAAGAATGGTTTGTGATTTCAAAGAAATGTTTCAAAGTCTTTAAAGTATGACCTTGTGTTTTTCTATTATCGTATGTAAATTATTTTTATGAATTTCTCTCACTTTTTTTTATAAAAGTACATTAATTTGGATTGCTCTGTGTACCAGTATATTTGTATTGACCCTCTATATTTCAAGATCTGAGGCTTAGTCCCATGCTTCCACTTAGTAGTAAGTTTGTCCATTAGAGGTGTGTAGTGTGTGAGACACCGCTATTTTTGAATGCCTATTTCCAGATCATTGCTATTTTTATTTTGGTTTATTATCCAACTAGGGGCCTTTTCCCAGTCGTAGACAAATGTTGGTTTTGAAATTGGTTGAGGTTTTGTAGACTGGTGTTAAATGTTGTTGAATTTTTATTGATTTCATTTTGTATTGTTCTATTAATTATGAGGTTTACCATGTTCTATTTTGTTAACATTCCACAATTCTCTATATTGTATGGACGTTGTGTATGATAGCTAGATAGAAAAGGGCACTCGAGCCTACATATTCTGGATGCTCGTCGTGGCTAGGGTCTCCGCTAGAGTTGTAACTGAAGGTGATCATGCAGACCATTTAAGGATTATATTACAAACCTTTAAGGATCATATACAAATTATTCCCTAAGTTCAGTAAATGCAAATTTTGGTTAAGATCAGTAACTTTTCTTGGTCACATCATTTTTAGTGATGGCATTAGAGTTGATTCTCAAAAGACCGAGGTAGTAATAAATTGTCCTAGACATATATCTCCACCAGATATTAGGATTTTCTTATGTTTCATTGGTTACTATATATGATTTGTTGAAGATTTCATTATATTCCTTCCCTAATGTCTCAATTAATCGAAAAGAAAGTCAAATTTAAGTGGTAAGATTCCTTCAAGAAGATTTTTCATAAGTCGAAGACTAGACTCATTTTCGCTCCAGGCTTGACTTTGTATGATGGTTTAGAGAGGTTTTTGTAGTCTATTGTGATTCTTCTATAGTTGGTCTTAATTTTTGTTAATGCATAGAGGTAAGGTCATTGCCTATGGCTCTAGGAAACTTAAAACTCATGAGAGGAATTACTCAACCCATGACCTTGACTTGGCAATAATTGTCATTGTATTAATGATTTTGAGGCATTACCATGATGGGATTCATGTTGATATGCTTATGGATCATAATAGTTTCTAGTATGTGTTTACACAGAAAGATCTGAATCTTCGTCAGAGTGGGCTGCTTGAATTGTTGACAACCTATGATATGGGTGCGATGTATCCCCCGGGTAAGGAGAATGTAGTGGTCGATGCCCATAGTAGATTGTCTGTAAGATGTATTGCTAATTTTGAGAATGATAAGAATGAGTTAGTCCGTGAGATTCATCAGCTTAGAAGGTTAGGTGTTCGGTTGGTTGATTTGGTCGAAGGTAGTATATAGGTTCAGAATTTCTTGAAATCATCATTGGTCGCCAAAGAGATAGAAAAGAAAGATAGGGATCCTATTTTTTTCAAGTGGAAGGATACAATTAGGATCAGAAGGTTGAGGTTTTCTCCCAAGGGAAGATGGTGTGCTTCGTTGTAAAGGTAGGTTAAGTGTTCCATGTGTTGATGGTCTGAGACAACGGATTTTAGCTAAATGCATGGTGTGCGATATTTTATTCACCCAACATCAACTAAGATGTACTGTGCTTCGCAAGAAATCTACGGGTTTAATAGTATGAAGAAACATGTTGCTGAATATGTGTCAAAGTGTTCGAATTGTTAACAAGTTAAGGTTTAAAACATAAGACCTAGTGGTACACATTATGAATTCAGTATCCCTACATGGATGTGGGAGGTAGTGATCATGGATTTCGTGTCATATTTTCTCGTACGTTTCATCAACATGATTTAATTTAGACATGTCATGAAGGTAGGACATCTGCAATATTCGGCATATCATGGAGGTTAGCCTCCGCGATACTTACCGCATCATGGAGGTTGTGTTTTTCATTCAACCTTATTATACTTTAAAGGGGGCATTTTAGTCCTTTACCCTCTCCCCAAACAATTAATTCACGAATTTAAAACCCCAAGAGGGGAACTATTTTTCATTTTCCCCATCAGTTAACACTTATAAACTCATCCCTATCTCTAAGAACTTAAATTCAAGAATTTTCCCAAGGATTCAACCATTCAAGGTCCCAATTCCATACTTCTTATTCAGGAACATAAGCAATTAAGGTATGTGGGTTATTCATCAATGGGTTTCTTCCACCCATTATATCACAAAAATCCCTTTTGGCTCAAGTATGAACTATTTATCCACTTTTTACGAAATTTAAATGTTATGTAAGAAATTACTCAATGTTCTCTTAATAAACTTGATTTAAAGCCACACCCGTATGTTTCCCCATGTGAATAATGTTATTATATTATTTGAATTTAAAATAAGCATATCACATTCAGTCTACAAAATGTTCATTTACGAATTCATCAATTAAACTATGTGAACATATTATCCGGCAAAGTTTATCATATTCCCATATTCAAATTCATGGATTTTGTCCGTTTAGTGAAATGTACTATATTTTGAGTTTTTGAATCATGAATTGTCTTATTGTATTTTAAATGATGTTGTCATAGTTAAAGTTTCATTTAGTGTTGGAGGGTTATGAATACCCAATACTTATATGTATTTACATGTTTTCGTTTTAAAGTTACAAGTCAGTCATAACATGATTTACTATCACATTCTTATTACAATGTTCATGTTGAGAATTTATAAGTGTAGTATCATATCATGTTAAACAAATTATAATAAATGTTTCATTAAGTTGGGAGTATCTCTTAGTACCGAGTGAATGCAGGGGTAGTGTCTCCCCCGTTAGTTAGGAATGAGTCCTTAGTAGCAGTTCTAAGTTCTATTCCTAAGGCTCCATCATATATTATGAGAGGTCCCCCATCGGTAAAGGCATAAAACCCTCGTCCATCGGGACATCACCCTTGTAGATACACATCGTCAGTCATGTGTTGGTACCCCTGGAAAGGTACCATCAACTTTCCAACTGTGTTACAGGTTAGACACCGATACCTTAGATTGGGGAATGTCGGTTGTAGTTAGCTCCAACAGTCTTTGTACAATATTCAGACCATATCAGATCAGGTTTACATAACCAAGTGTATGATTTATCGGTATTCAGTTGTTCAGTTTTTTAGATTTTCTCATTTCAGGTTTTACTGGGTCATGCATTCCTTTTTTACATGTTCATGCATCCATGTTAGAATCCATATGTATTTCAGTTGTCCCTTCCTAACGTACAAGTACATTCAAAGTACTGATCACATAATTTCTTTGCGCTATGTTGTCTTATAACATAGGTTTGTACACTTAGTTCCTTGATTGCCCTTAGTCAGCTCAGTACCTCATAGCAGCAATAGTGGTGAGTCCTCATCCATTTGGGACAAGATACTTTCCATTAATTTAAGAATTTTACTTTATTTCAGACAGTCGGTGTTTGTTAGGGGTTTGTTCCATCGACTCCTTATGTTTTAGATATTTTCAGATAGATAATGTGTTCTCAGTTTAATACTTAGTTAAGACATGATGGGTTATGTTTTAGTATTCTATTTGAATAGTATTTTTTATTAGTTTAACTTCCACATGTGATACCTTATTGTTACATCACTCAGTGCTCACAATAGGTACAAGATCATAGGTTAACTTGAGGTCACTTGTGGCCCTAAGCACCATTTCATGACTAAGTGGTAGCCTCGGGTCGTGACACTACCCATACTCACCGCCTTCAGACTCAAGTCATCTGCTACAACGTTCCCCTTTCGAGGATGACAAAAGATGGAGTTATCATAATTTCTAAGAAACTCTATCCATTTATAAATCCTAGAATTAAGCTCTCTCTTGGTCATAAGATGCTGAACACTATGATGATTTATAATGATCTCACAATGAACGCCATAAAGATAATGTGTCCAAATCTTAAGCGTGAAAACTACTACCGCCAACTCAAGATAATCAGTTGTCTATTTGCACTTTTGCGACTTCAAATTTCTTGATACATAAGAAATAAATTAACCCTGTTGCATCAACAAAACCAAAACCAACACCAAAATTATCATAATACATTGTGAATCCCTTACCCTCGACAAGAAGAGCTAAAATAGGAGGTGATTGAGAAATCCCTTGAAATTTCAAAAGACCGACTCACACTCATCATACCATTAGAAAGAAATCTACTTCCAAGTGAATCTGAACATAAGTAATACAAAATGGGAAAAAATCTCCATGCACCATCCAAAGTAACAGCCAAACAAATGAAGCAATGAACCTCAGTCAGAGAAGTAGGCTGATCACAATAACGAATAGCCTCAATCTTCGTTGGGTGTACCATAATACCATCCTTGTACACCATATGTACAAGGAATGACAAACACTCAATCTAGATCCTACACTTAGAGAATTTGGCAATAAACATTTGATATCTGAATCGCTAGAGCACAATCTTCAAATGTTTCATATGATCCTCCTTACTCCTCGAATATACAAGGATGTTGTTGATGAACATAACCAGAAAGAATTAAAATAAGGCCTAAATACATTGTTCATCAAATCAATAAAAGTTATTAAGGAATTATTCAACCCAAAAGACATCACTAGAAACTCATAATGACCATAATAGGTCATAAATGTTATCTTTGGGATATGTACTACCCGAATCACAAATTGATGGTAAACATTAAATAAATTTTAAAGAACATCGTTTCTTCCTTAAGCTGCTTAAATAAATCATCAATGCAAGGCATAGCATAACAGTTCTTAACTGTCTCTTTATTATGAAGCCTATGATCAATACACATGCACAAAGAGTTATTCTTCTTCTTCACAAATAACATAGGCGCTCCCAAAAGAGACGCACTCGATCTAATAAAGCCATTACCAAGAAGATTCTAAAAATGAGAATTTAGTTCCTTATACACTGCAAGATCCATATCGTATGGTGCCATAGAAATAGTTTTTGCTCCCAACGCATAATCAATAACAAACTCTAAATAACGCTCAAGAGGAAGACTAGGTAGATCGATATGGCAAAATATTAGGAAACTCACGAACTATAGGAACAAAGTCAAGTGACATACTCTCCATACTAACAACAAGAATATAAGTAAGATATGTCTCACAACCCCTCTAGATAAGTCTACTAGTATGAATATAAGAAATAATTTGTACGACTTCAGGGCTAACCGTTTTGTTCCACACAATCGGGGGTACACCAGTCATAGCTCAGGTAACGATCTTAGCAAAATTATTAGGATAGTATGATAGTGGGATAACCAGTTCCTCCCTAGAATAAATTCATAACCCAACATATTTAAAACAATAAGACAAGCATGAGTATCAATTTCTCGAACAGTCACAACACGTGATCTATAAAATCGATCAATACTAAAGAATCACCCACATAAGTAGATACACATAAACGCAGGTATAATGAATCCAAATATAACTATAAATACAGGGAATAAAAAGCAGATACATAAGAATAAGTAGATCTGGAATCAAACAAAGAAAAAGCCAACTGACCAGATACTAAGATCATACCATAATGATATATTCTGAAGACTTATCCCCAGGTCTATCTTGTATGGCATACAACTGAACATGCCAGACACATGGATGGTCTTATGTCTTGCAGGTATAGCATAAAAATGACCACACTCTCCACATGGTTGGTATCCTGATCGACCTCCTATTCTACCTGCTTGAAAAACTTCAGGAGCAACTTGGGGACCACCCCAACGATAGTTCATACCAACTCTAGCTAGGGGATGTACTGCCCTACTTGGAGGAACACTAAACTAAAGGAACAATCGCCCTACGAATGGTGGCTAACTAAGAAAATACAAAATTCAGTAACAACAAAAGAAATATGGAGATTGGTATTAAATATATTGAGTTTTAAATTTATAGTTGAAATAATCAGTACTAACAAGAATGTTATTGCAGATTATATATCAAGACAAAGCTACACAGACTGATATAACAGAAAATGATAAGAGATACTCAAAACCCTAACTACCCTTTCACTGAAAGTGAATAGTATGGGCAATGAGGTAGAAAAGCTAAACACTAATGAAGGTAAACTGAAGTCTAAAGCTACAAGTCAGCTGCATGACTATAAAAATGCAGAGCTATGTCGATCGGAAGTCATCAAAAATCTAGAGCTAAAAGGATACGTTGGGACACTCCATAAAACCCATAATCTTTATCAATCTATGTCTGTAAGTACAAGTAAAGGAGTTAGTAGGCAAGGATTAAATCTGAACAAGATATTTGAAAAACCATTTATACCAAAAATACCAAAAGACCCTTTATTCATACCTCCACAAACTACCACATATCGAGAAATTTTGAGCCACGACAAAAAAACCTATAACTATATAAACCAAGCATACATAGAAAATATCCATAAAATAAAAACTTACCTAAATTATAAACCCAGATCTATAAATATCCAAGAACCGAACACAAACTATTTAACCCATAAACTACAAGGATACAATAAGTTAATTGCACTACCAAAAACCAATCAAAACTTAGTTAGAACTTGTTTTAGTTGCGAACTACTTAATACCATATATACCCAAGACGGAAATGAATTATCAGCTATACCTGAAATATATAGAACATTTTTGACCTATAAAAAAAATAACCAATGGAAACCTATTTTTTATAAAGTTTTATATTGCCCAGCAAAGATATTATATGACGAAATTAAACCAGTTATACAAGTTGTTAAAATTGGATTAACTAGAGATATGATTATACCAGAAGATATTGGACAACATCCAGAAATACCTAAGGTAATAATACCCGATTTCTATGCAAATAAATGCATTATTGGAATATCAATGATTATTCAAGAGCTAGTAAATAATTATCTCAATAGAAACCCTATATAGAGTTATTATTTGTGAGACCAGCTAATGATCTATTCAAATTCAAGGGAGCTACGATAGTTAGATATGGAAGAATTTCAAAAATGGATAATGACATTACTTAATCCAGAAAGACAACCAAATACGAGAGAAATTAAGGAGTTTATTTCAGAAGAATTATTCACAAGATATTGCAAATTAATAGGACATAAATATCCAGATCATCAATGTTTGAGATGTAATGGAGAAGATAATATTTTCTCAGAAGTCCCACTAGAATGAAAAGATAAAGAAAAAAATTAACCAAGAAGATAAGGAAGAAAAGAAGCCAGTAGGAAGATACACAACAAGAGATAGAAAGCAACATAAACAAGGATGGACCAATGAAAAAATAAAGGCAGGATACAAGATATTAAAGCTATGAAAGTGACATGTGAATTATTAGATAGTTTTTTGACTTTTAAGATACGTAAATTATTTTATAGCATTATGAGCTTTTGACTTTTTTTGGCAAGTGCCATTATTAGTTTTTCACTTTTTTGGCAAGTGTAGAATAGGAATAGTATTAGGATTTTCATTTTGTAGATTATAAATGTAAGCCAGTCAGCAGATCTAAGGCAAGACTTTCAACACAGAAAGTAAGCCTCCTTGTACACAACCAAAAATCACTCATAATATTTAATAAGATATTAAGTTTTATACTAAACTAAGGAAAGTCAAAGCTCAGAATCATCAAACTTACAAGAACATGTATTTTCATTTATAATTATGAATAGCTAAATTCATAAATTCCTGACAATCATGATATAATAAAATAAGTTCATGATAGTTATTATATAATAGAATTATTCAAAGGATAATATGTTCTGAAGTTTATTAGCAAAGAGAAAAAAGAGCAAACCCCCCAGAACTATGCTAATAATGACATAGGAGTATAATTATCTAAGGTAGAGAAACCATGATAGGGTAGTAACCAGAGTTGAGGTGTTATTTAGCGAAAACGTATCCAAACGTACTATGCTAATAATGACATAGGAGCATAATTATCTAAGGATAATATAGTACATAGTGATCTAAGATGACCATATTTTGTTATGTATATGATTGAAAGAAATATTTTAAAATAAGCATCATATGAATAAAATGACTAACTACTTATCTGATGAAATGATAAATAGGGTTAAGATACTTATTTTGCATATACTTAAGGATATAGAAATAGTAAATATAAGAAAACTCATATGGGAAAAGATACTTGATTTTGAAGATGATTTACTAAATACTGTAGAGCTAGAACACGAGTTAGAAAATATAGGGTTTGATGGTAAATATCATTATTCAGATTGGTATTACTTAGATTAAAATGATAAATTATGAATACTTAGAATATTGGAGGAAAGATATGGAGAAAATAAGATTAATAGAAATATTTATGAAAAAGAATTTACTCGACTACATAAAAACTAGAAATATGGAGCATATAGTATACCTTAAAAATAATATAGAAGAATTAATAAGGTTAAAACAAATAACTAAGGAATGTTATGACATAGCAGTTCAACAAATATAATAAATCTAATAAATCTAGTACTACAAGTATGCCCCCCCCTAACTTTGGTATCAATCCCTTTTCACCTATGGAGTCCAAGAACCCCTTTTTGATTTTAAATTATGACTTTTTTCAAGATTATGTTGAACCAACTTCAAGAATCTTTTGTTATTTTAACTTCAAGTTAAGACTATAAATATGTTCAAGTGCAATGGATTATAGCATGTTTTGAATGTTTTAGTTCCCGTACATTATCATGGTGTCAGAATAAATCCTCAATTTATGATTTTTGTCATGTAATTATGCTATCACCTTATGTTTAAAAACATCCCCATGTAAGGTCTTGATCTCCATGTGTTTGATGAAATGCCAAAGTCATGGGTTCTAAATAATAATTCTCTATATGGTTTTGAAATCTTATATATGTCCTTATTGTTATTCCCATTCTGTGCTGGTAGGTTCTGAACACCAGATACCTAGTTTTTTTTTACATAATTTCAGTATCTTCAAAATAATTTCAGTTAAATTATAAGCTTTGTTATTCAGTTAGTTATTTATGATCAGTTCTTTGTTCAGTTAAGCTTAGCTCAGTCCAGTAATAAGTGTCAGTTCAGTTGGGAGTAGGATTTAGCATTGAGCAAACCTAGGGATGGGGGCTTACCCATCAGTTAGGACTGGGTGCTTAGTAAAAGTCCCTAAGTTCCAGAACTACGTAGCTAGCATAGGATTATGATATGTCACCCTCTAATTTTGGACTAACACTCTCTTAGAGGTCACCCGTCAGTTTAGGACAACTCTCTAGTCCTTCTGGACACCAGATTAGTGGATCCACACAGCTAGTGTTAGTATCCGTTGCACGATACTGACACCCTTCCAACTGGGGTTATAGGTTGGAACCTAATTAGCTTAGATTAGGGCATGTTGATTACATGATACCTCACAAAGGTTCAATAAAATATCCAATGTATATTCAGTTCAGGTTTGTTCACGCAAAGTATGCAAATTACCAGATATTTAGGTATCATATTTCAGTACTTTAGTTTACAAATTATTTCATAAATATTATGTGTTTGGTCTTGAATTCTCATATTTTTTTAGATGTAATGTTCAATTATCTCATCTTATTTAGTCAGTCATTAATTCATGTACAGTTAAAAAATTTATTTCAACCTAACCTTATCTTATGTACCAATATTTTGAAAGTGCTCATCATATACTCTTCTTTGCGCCATGATTTTTAATATCATAGGTTCAGATACTCACTTTTCCAACCACAGTTAGATATGTCAGCGTTACTTAGCATCAAAAGTTGTAAGTCCTCATTTATTAGGGACATGGTTTATTATTTTATTTATTTTAGTAGTTAAGAATTTTCATTCATTCGAAGTTAGATGGGGGCTTGTACCATCAAATCCTCAGTTAGTTTAGAGGCTTTCAGATGTTCAAAAAGTTAGTTAAACTGTAAGACCCCATAAATTTACCTCGTAGTGTAAGCCTTTAAAGCTTGTCAAGTGAAGGCTTTTTCAATCTCTAAAAGATTTAGAAATGTCTTCTAAAGTGATTGGTGTTTAAACCATGTTTAATTTTCTTAAATTTTACTTTTAATCACGTGGGAAATTGAATTAGCTTTCCAACGATATCAATTTTTTCCAAATACGATATCGGGGTGAGAAGTTATGGTCGTTTTACCCAAAGCTATCAGAACCGCCCAGGTGCGACGGGCAGGTTGACGGACCGTCGCCCAACTTGTCGCAACCAAGAAATTGACTCCCTCTTCTAGCCCAAGTGAAACGGCCAGGACGATAGACCGTCAATATAGCGACGAACCATCGCTAAGGCTATTGCAATGAGGCAGTGTGGGTTTTTTCTGACCAACGTGTGACGAACAATCTGACAGGCCATCGAACTAGCCACGGACCATCACTCCGACCATCATAGATCCCATTCAGCATTTTAAAGCCATTTTTAAAAGTGTTTTTTGGTCCTTTTTCACTCTTTTTTAACACCTCAATATATCAAAATGAAGCGTAGAACTTCAGAATCATCCAAAGCATCAAGAACTAGAATTTTCTCTCAAGATTAACCCTCAAGAGAAAATCCAAATCTTTCTACAAGAACCTTAAGATTCCACCATAGTTTCTACTAATTGAGTTAAGATTCAAGGTTCCCAAGTCAAAAGATTCAAGAAACCTCATTCAAGAGTATGAAAAAGAGTCTTAAGGAAGCTTGTTAATCTAAATGTCATAATCTAAGGTATGTGGGGTTTGAATAAAGACACTCCTTTCGTCCTTGTGGCCAAAAGTTGTTTTAATTTTAAAGATATATGGTTTTACATGTTTTCTTATGAAACTAAAGTATGGGTTATACCCTATGTTGTATTTCTTGAGATTGTGATGGTTTCAATGTTTTAGAAATTGAAGTACATGAGTATTTTGAGATTATAATGCATATTGCTAAAAATTTCTAGATTTTTATATGATTTATGAATTTTTATGATATCGAGTATGAATTTTGATACGTCTTAACATGAGATTGATATATGGCTCATTAAGCCCTATTTGAGATTGTAATTTTAAGAACTTTTGTTCTATAAGCACCCATGATTTGAGTATTTTGATATTATTGAGAAAGTTTTGACCTTAACGGTCGTAGTAGCTTTGAAATCCACTTTTCCAAATGATATTACAGATTTTATAGTTGGGTTCTTTATGAACTACGAGATTATTTTAAAGTGTATTTCCATAAGATGAGTGTAGATAACTAAAGGGAGTAGTATTTAGCACCGAGTGGGGTAAGTTATGAGGTTTCATATCCCAGAAATATGTGCCACCATTGGATTGAGATTTTTGGGCCTGACGCCGAGATAGTGATCACTGAGTTAAGGTTATACTCCTTGGCAAGATTATGACCCCTCTCCCCAATGTGAGGTTTCTTCCTTAGGAGGATAATATGTTGGACTCCATGTAGCTCGCATGGTGTATGTCGGTTAATAGAACCTCCCTAATAGCAAGATTTTTCAAAGTAGTTTCTTAAATTAAAATTTTCCCAAGAAGAAAGTAGTTTTCCCTATTAGTAAGAGTAAGTAATCAGTTCTAAAGTAAAGTATGTTCCTTGAGATAAGATTTATACTATGTGTTCCATTATTCATAAATTACGAGATATGCATTTTGAGATTATTCGAGGTATGTGAGTCAATTATATTAGCATGCATGATTTCTGTAAAGATTGATGATATTATTATTTTAAGTATCGCATACACCCCCATATACTCAGCACATCCTCAAAGTACTGATCCATATATACATTTGTGTGCTACATTGTATCATAATGTAGGTTCAGGTGCTTAGTCTCAGCAGTGTCAGTGATCTTCGAGTATGTTGATCTCTACCTCCATAGTTGGTGAGTCCTCATGGTTTGAGGACCTATTTTCCCTGGTTTCAGTATTCATAGAAGTAGGGTTATTTTTTTTAGTTAAGTATAAGTCAGCTGGGGATATGTCCTAGTGGCTCTCTAGTTCTTTTGTAGTAGAGGCTTTGTCAGACTAGACTATCAGTGGTGTTTTAGCCTTTTGAGCATGTTGCTATTCAGACATTATTCTTTTGTTATTTCAGTTGAGATATGCTATGACAGTGACATTGTTTTGTTTTATCCATTGTAAAAGTAAGTATCAAAAGTAGTAACAGGCTCAAAGGGTTAGCTTAGGGATACTTGTAGCCTTTAGCACCGTATGATGTCTTGAAATGAGATTTTGGGGCGTTACATATACAAATGTTTTAGACTTTTGAAATTAGTTGTATTTTCAGTATGTAGACCTTATGGCATATCAGTTATTTCTACACATGTCCTTTATTATTATGATATTTAGTGCTTGCCGCCGGTACCAGATCATGGGTGAGCTTGTGGTCACTTGTGGTTGCAAGCACCGTTGTCACAATGAGTGGGTAGTCCCGGGTCGTGATACTTCCAAACTATGGAAGTTGACCACTTCAATCCATCACCAACTATTCCTGAATTGGAATAATGAGTAGGAGGAGTAGTATGGCAGCTTCCAGCATCGTGTGGGGATACAACACCCCGAATATACATTATCGAGTGAACGCTAGCTAGTACTCAAGATAAGGATAAAATAATGCAAACCTTTGAAACCAATTAAATTACAAAAACTACTATATGCATACAAATCCATACAAACATATATATATTATCCATGTCGGGAAAGGGAACTGGGTTTAGCATGCCTTTTAAACTATTAACCTTGGTATGTATGGGTCCTGTGTAACTCCCTGGATAGGCCCTGATGAGTGTATCTACATGAATAGGAGATACCAAAAGAGTAGGTGATTACCATGCACCCTTTGTTCTCCATGATACATAAATACAAGCGTTAGGGGATTCCCATGTACCCCTCAAGTATAGGGTCGCTATGCCCATTCCCTATGTTGGCTAGCATGAGTTTCCAGTGTCTGTATTTTGGACCTACACCTTCATGGTTACCAATTACACCAAGCCATTATTTCCCAATTAAAACCTCTACCACACAACCAAACCACCATTCCATTTAATATTAACAAAGTCTATTATTAGTGGTATGGTCATACTGACAGTAACTTGCAAGGAATTTCTTTAGCCATCCTTTGGGGATTCCCATGTACCCCGTACTTTACATCATTTTGTTTACATGGGGATTCCCTTGTACCCCGCAAGTATATCATTATTTATCTTACTTGGGGGGTTTCCCGTGTACCCCACAAGTATTTTATTACTAAGCTTTGTTTGGGTGATTCCCTTGTACCCCACAAGACGTTCATCATTCAAACCATTTTCATTATGCATTCACATAGGTGATTCCCCCGTACCCCACAAGTTTTTTCATTAAAATCAATCTCATAGCCACTAAGGCCTTAGCATATAACAATTCCAAACCATACATACTGTCCAAAACCATGCTAACCATTCAAACCATTTTACCCATTCAAAACAATTCAAAGCAATACAAAACCATTTAAACCCATCCAAATAAATTATGATTCCATTACCAAGCCATACCGTTGAAACCATTTTACCCATTCAAAACCATTCAAAGCACTACAAAACAATTTAAGCCCATGCAAAAACCATTTAAACCAATTTAGGGTTCCATTACCAGACAATAACATTCGAACCATTTTACCCACTCAAAGCAATACAAAACCATTTAAACCATGCAAAAAAAATCCAAACCAATTTAGGGTTCCATTACTATACCATACATTCAATATATTCAATGAAAGTTCAACAATAAAGTAAAACATTCTCATAGTCATTTTATCAAACATGTTAAGGGCATACATTTACAAATACCAAAACCATCAAATTTGGGGTTACCCATGACCGATTTGTTAAACCATAACCAACAAGAACCCACATATGCAAACCACCACCAAAAATATTTTAAAACAGTTTAAGCCAAGAGTAAACAATACCAATCAATATGCATTAACACCCTCAACATTGTTTTTCAAAACCACCATTTATGATCCACAATTAATTTTTAAAAAATATTAAAACATGTCTTTATTTGGATCTAACAATGAGAGAGGAGTAACTTTCCTTATATAAGAAGGTTTACGAAAGGAAACTAGACTCTTGAGCCCTTTGAAGAACACTTGTACAAACCCTTGCCTCTAATCTTAAAGAGAGTCTTTAGAGAGGATTTAAGAGTGTTTCTACTCTTCAAAGTATGTTATGAGAGGCCACCAAAGGTTATATATATGGTCACATAAGGTTTTTGGGGTGGGAAATGTCCGAAATGCCCTCAGTTTAAAAGCTGAAAACCATCTCCCAAGAGGTTACAACCACACCCCTTAGCCGTACCCTAGGGTACAAGTGGTATCCTAACTCTTACCCTATACCTCACCATGGTCCCTTATTCTGACCATCATACGGTCACCTAGGTCTAAGTCATACCTTAGGGTACAAAAAGAACCCCTAAATCGTATCCTGGAAAGATTCATTAAGAACAAACCTAAGACAACGTATGACTTAGCATCATACTCCTCGTATCCTACCATATGACTAGTATGATGATTGGTCATATTTGGGACGAAAACCAAACCAATCACACTTCGTAACATATGAGAACATGCACCTCAAATTGTATCATAGGGTACCACTAGTACACATGAGTCATACCTTTCCCTGAATGCCTAAAACATGAGGAGTTTTGCAATGTCCAAAACTCTAGGAATTTTGCAAGGGCCAAAGTTTAGTGTATTTCATTCTTCCCCACTTAGGATAATTCATCCTTGGGGTAAGAGAAATAACAAGAACGAGATAACACATTAACACACATCAAACTTCCCTCTAACAAAATAGATGATCGAGATATAAATTAAGATGAGAAGTTTATCTCATACCACAAGCATGATTTATACCCCCAACACCTTCATTCCGACCTTTATCTAAGTTAGAGAACAAAGACACAAGGAAATCCGCCCTTTCTTTACTACCAAAAATTACCACACACCCCCTATTAACCCTTTTGGCAAACACAAAGTCACCTATTGGGGTAGAAATAAAAAAATAGTTTGAAATACACTCCGAACAAAAAAAAAACACATAACCACAAATGAGGTCACATAAGAGAGAAAGGACCTTGAGCCATACAACCATACACATCATGAGAAAAGAATTTACAACATAATAGTATTAGCCTCCGAAGATGGCCCAAATTCCTAAAGGATAGTAAAGGAATTTAGACGATCCCGACTAATTTTGGAGCCAAAAATAGCATCTTTTGGTTAAGAGCTAGAGAAGTGGTAACCAGTGTCCTATTTGCCTAAATGACAGTCATTATGGGATTCTCCCATTGCAGATAACCCAATTAACCATAATTAAAATAATAATTCCTTCCTTCCTTGCAACAACCATGGTGCGATTGTCTATAAACCTAAGACGAGGATATGATGGTGTGGATAGGGCCGCGCAGACCTGAGATTAGGCACCTTGATCCCTAGTAGCATTACAAATCTAAAAATATTTATCCCCTAATAACTTTGGTTAGGGAGAACTAGCCATATAATAGGAGTTAGGACCCATCCATCTCTTCCTCTTGGACTACTTACCAATATACCGTTGGCCTCTCCTTTGTTTAGAAAATCGATACCTCTCACTGTACTTATTTCTCGACCTTTCCTTATTCTTCCCTGTACTAATAGAACCGAACTGGCATGATAAAGTTTCCCCTATCTAGGTTAATATATTTATAGAATGTCATAACTCGGCATTGGTAACCTCTTTTTGAGGTAACTGAGCATGAGTGACACCTTCAGAAGTAGGGTCAATGGATACCGGTTGAATTTTATGGGGAAAATACAAAACTATGACCCTCGATCGGGTCTGTGCCCCAAGAGTTGGACTAGATCCATCCATGTCATCCTCAATAGGGATAAGTGAGTTGCCATGAACTTTAGTTCAATAAGAGGACATTATTTGAAAAGTGAACAAAATAAATATTTAGGGAATAGTTCAAGACCTTAGACTATATAGCCAAAAGATATAACAAAAAAGTGAAACATTCCTAAATTCCTTGTAGCCTCCTGATTATATGTTTGGTGCAAAACACACCCATAAGAAAGACTCTACTCAAAATGGATTTGTGGATACCCCATGACACCAAAACCTACGCTTTGATACCAACTTGACACGACCCAAACTCGGGCCTTGTCATAAAGGGAATCACAAGTCCAACCGGGATATGAGACCACCCCTGATACCTAAAACAACCAAATAACATATACCTTGAGTTGGATGAATTCCAAACATATAACAAGATAACATATTTAACAATGAACATCTACATTAAACCATTTAGTTCACTTTATTTACTATGGGCCACTTTTTTTTGTTAAAAATATGCCTACATATATTTCTTTGTTTCACCCATTTTCTTTCTATTTCTTTTTATTTCAGGCCATTTATCCCTTTGTTGAATCTTTTATTCTTCTATTCTTTGTTCAATGCTTAAGCACGTAGACACTCACTAACAACTTCATGGACTAAAGTTTTATCCTTTAATCTCCACCACTCCCAACATAGGATTTTATCCTCAAGTTGTACTTTTAAGTTCAAGGAGGGTATGGTTCAAAAGAGGGATAAATGTTGAATGGCTCAACACTTGTAATGTGTTTTCCCAAGAAAGGTCCAAAGGATCAAAGTGGGTGACTTGGGGAAACATCTATGCCCAGGTAGGCTTCCAATGTCACAAAGATGGACTAAGATCATCTCACCAACCAAATACAATCCAAATTTATCCTTGAGAGACTAATAGGGAAAGATCTAGATGACACAAGTATACATGAGATTTAGACAAATAAAATCACCGCACATGTCATGTGGACTCACAAAGGAGGCTTAATTTCCTCTCATGTTAGAGATAAAAATAGAGTACCTATCAATATTTACAAGCCAAAAATTTTGGAGTTGCAAAAAGAGAAAATAGTTTTGTTACATAATTTCTCATGTCCGTATCCTAGATTATTGAAATATTTTAAACGGAGGGGGTGTTTTCTTTGAATTTGTACCATGCAAAATTTGTTAACCATGGAAACAACCCAACCCTTTCTCTTATATTTTGGCTTCATATGGGCAAATCAACCATATGGCTACTTAGACTTTGCTAATGAAATGAGTGCTGTACCAAATCCAAAATGCCATAGGTACTCAGACTTCCTTTGTATGTGTGATCATGATTCCATATGTACTTAGACTTCCATTACATCAATGTGTAAAAAAATCCCAATCATGATGCTTTTTCCTTAAGAATGTTGTCAATCAATCTATCATAGGGAAAAACTCATCACACATCACCATAATAAAAACAAAAATAAAGAAAAATAGATAATATAAAATCAAAAGACTAATGTAATACCCCAGGAAGTTTTTCGTTGAAATTTTGTGCATAAACGTGTTGGGTTCTATCTTCTAGAATGAATTATAAATTTATCGTGCATAATGTATTAGATTATGACCCATCATTACGTAGAGTATCGAATAAGCTTTACAACAATATATGAATCATTCAAAACGGACACCCGAGCGACGAGTTATGAATATTCCGATCAAACCGTGACTAATAGTGAATAGTAAAACATCCAGGAAAAGTACTGAGGCCTGGCGTATTTTTGCTCCATCTTTAAACGATCATAACTCCTTATACATAATGATTTGGTTGATCTACTATATATCAATGGAAAGATCTGCAATTTATCTGTCTAATAAAATTAGTTTCATCTAATTTGTGTATCGGAGCAAAAAGTTATGGTCAATCTACTTCAGACTACCAAAAGCAAATTTTTAGGTCAACTTCAAATGACCATAACTCCTCGTACACAATGATCTGGGTGAGATACTATATATCAACGGAAAGATATGAGAGTCCTATTTATAATTAAATAGGTTTCATCAAATTTGGATATCGGAGTAAAACGATATGGTTGATCTACTTCAGACTATCAAAAAAGTCCACCAAAGGACATATTCTAGAATTATTTGATTTTTAGGGGCAGTTCGGTCATTCCCCCTCCCCCAAAATCCATCCAAACCCTATATTAAAGCTTAGTAGAAGCATTATATGTTATATTTTATCAAATTCTCTCAAAAAGAAAACCCTAAGCTCCTACATCGAACTTCAAGAACCTCCAAAGTTCACCATTAATTCTGTAAATTTATTCAAGATTTCAAGTTCCTAGTTCAAGAACTCCAAGAACCATCATTCAAAGGCATGATTAAAATCTCAAAAAAAAGTATCGATCTAACTTTCATCATTCAAGGTATGTGAGGTTTTTCAACTAGAACTCTCTTTCGTTCTTGTGCGCAAAAGTAATTTTCTTTACAAAGGCATGATTTTTGTTTGATTTTTATGAATTTGAAGCATGAACCCATATCTTATGATGATTATTATGAAATCTTAATGTTTATGATTTTGAAAGATGAATTTACATGTGTGGAGATATAAAGCATGAATCTTGAACGATATTTATCATGATTTTGATATTTGGGTCGTGAATCCCCATTAGAAATTGTGTTTTTTGGACAAAGTGTGTGTTATAAGCACATTGGTGTTGAATATTTAAGATATTTTGAATGATTTTACCTTTTGATATTAATGGAGTTGTTTTGAACGAGTGTAAAAGAAATCCACAACGTGGTTGATTTTGATAGATGAGAAGCATAATGGCTCTCGATATATATTTATATATTACTGAAATTGTTTTGTTGTGGATTGTCTTCGAAATGATCTGAGCTAAGTTCGGGAGATATATTTAGCACCGAGTAGGAAGTATAAAGTGACCTTACTTTCCTAGAACTACGTGCCCCATAGGAGTGAGCCTGAGGTTGATTTATCTAGTGATTACTAGTTTGTGTGGAACTGGTATGGATAGTCCTACTCCGATGGAAAATATAGGAAGGCTCCCAATGTGGGTTTTACGTTGGACTCCATGTAGCACACATGGTTTATGTCGGTTATAGGATCTCCCAGTGTGTGTTTCCTTGTATCTATGGTGAATGGTGAAGTAATTTGAAAGTGGAATTGTGAAAGTTATTCATTCAAAAGATTTAAATGATATTTACATTATGAGAATTGATATTCTTGATGAACTGAAAGTGATTGACAAATTATATGATGACTCACATGTGTTATTGTACTTATTTCATCCTCTCATGAATATGATGATTTTCTTTGGGCTATGTGAGTCTTTCATACATCCTGCATATTTCTTATAAATATTTATGATGACGATGTTGATACAACTGCATTCACCCCCATATACTCGGTTTCTTTCCATGGTACTGACCCATATCTTTGGATGTAGGCTATATTTTCTTGGAATATAGATTCAGGTGCTCAGTTCAAGGTTTGACAGTGATTCTTCGATCAATCTATTCTACATCCTCTGTTGTGGTGAGGCCTCATGTTCCGAGGATGTGATGTCTGATGTTGATTTCATAGAATTATTTACATTTGATAACTGTGTATGAGTTAGTTGGGGCATGTCTCAATGGGTCGCTGGTTTTATTGATTTTCTTAGATGCTTGTCAGACTAGTATAGATGTTGGGAGTTGACTAATAAGTTGTATTTTGTTATCTTTTTGAAATGCATTTATTCTTGGATGATGATTACTCTATTTATATTTGAGGGTTATTTATGGAAACTCCATTGATTTGTGTTGAACTAAATAAAAATGGCTCAAAGGGTTAGCTTAGGGCTACTCATAGCCCTAAACACCGTGTGACCCTTTGGGACCTATTTTTTAGGGCGTTACACATTTGGTATCAGATACTAAGTTTTTAAGGTGTCCTAGGGAGTCTGACAAGCTACGTTAAGTAGAGTCTTAATCATCAGTGTGTAGCATGCCACATCTATGAGCAAAGGCTACAAGACGTTTTAGGAAAATATGTGATTCTTTCTTTCAGAAGTCTATCATTCTCAAAGTGTCTCTCTGCTATTGATTTGTGCTCTCCTCTTTTAGAAATGTACCTCCACATCGAGCGATAAGAAATAATGATGTCAGCAACCTCAACCCGCTGACCCATTGAATGAAAATGTGTTTTATGCTGAATTTTGGGCAGCCTTTCAGGCGCTGGACCAAGCTGTTACTGTAAATGTTCAGGCCAACCCAGCCCTAGCTCTACAACAGCAGGGAGGTAATTCAGCTACTGCCAGGATCTGTGACTTTATGCAGATGAATCCACCAGAATTCTATGTGTCCATGTCTGATGAGTATCCATGGTTATTTTTAGAGGAGGTGCGGAAGATTACTCAGGTAATGCATGTATCTGAGGAACATAGTGTGGAGTTGGCTATGTATCGGTTGAAAGACCATTCTTATGATGGGTTATTGCTTGGAGGAAAGGGAGAGGTGATGGAGCTATCCCTACAACTTGGCAAAAGTTCTAGGATATATTCCTGGATAAGTTTTTCTCTTTGGAGATAAGGGAGGCAAAGGTGGAAGAGTTTATGAACCTGTGACAAGGCTCTATGACTATTAGGGAGTACTGTCTAAAGTTCAATCAGTTGTCCAAGTATGCTCCTGACTTAGTTGCTGATAATTGGGCTAGTATGAGTAAGTTTATGACTGGAGTGTCTAGTTATATGGTTAAGGAGTGTAGGTCTACTATGCTGAATAGTGAGATGAATTTTTTTAGGCTGATGAATCATACCCAATAGATTGAGGCAGACAAAATTAAGGAGAGAGATAGAATAAGAGGGAATAAGAGATCTAGGTTCGAGCAGCATGGACAGGGTTAGACTAGATCACAGGGCGGGAGTATCCCTCAGTATCAGGATGTGAATTTTGAAATGAGTCCTGAGATTATTCCTGAGCCTATCCTAGTTTCTACCCTAGTGGGTGATTCGATTGTTGCCCAGAAAGTATATAAAAAGTGTTCTGTTACCGTTCTTCATAGAGTTTAGGTGGCTGATCTGATTGAGTTAGACATGGTAGATTTTGATGTGATTCTAGGTATGGACTGGCTGTATTCTTCTTATGCCTCTATTGATTGTCGGACCCGATTGGTCAAGTTTCAGTTTTCGGGTGCATCCATGTTTGAGTGGTCTGGGAATTCTGTGTCACCCAAGAGTCATTTCCAAGGGGTGTATTTACCATTTGGTTAGAGTCAAAGATACTAAGTCTGAGACTCCAACTCTCTAGTCTGTTAACGTTATCAATGAGTTTTCTGATGTCTTTCCGGATGATCTCCCAGGGATACCTTCTGATAGAGAGGTAGAGTTCAGGATTGATCTTTTTCCTGATACTCAGCCCATATCTATTCCTCCTTACCTTATGACCCCTGCAGAGCTTAAGGAGTTGAAAGAGCAACTCAAAGATCTACTAGATATGGATTTCATAAAGCCCAGTGTTTCTCCTCGGAGTACTTTTGTGTTGCTTGTGAGAAAGAGAGATGGCTATATGCGTATGTGCATTGATTACCGCTAATTGAATAAAGTCACCATAAAAAATAAGTACCCCCTTCCGAGAATGGATGATTTGTTTGACCATTTGCAAGGTGCAAGTTATTTCTCAAAGATAGACCTTTATTCCGGCTATCATCAACTCAAAGTTAGGGAGTGTGACATCCCGAAAACCTCTTTTCGAACTCGTTATGGCCATTTTGAGTTTCTTGTTATGTCTTTCGGGTTAACTAATGCCCCAATGGCTTTTATGGACCTCATGAATCGAGTGTTCAGACCATATTTGGATATGTTTGTCATAATATTCATCGATGATATACTGGTGTACTCCCGTAGTGAGGATGAACATTCTGATCATCTCTGAATTGTCTTGCAAACCCTTAGAAATCACAAGTCATTTGCCAAGTTCAGTAAGTGTGAGTTTTGGCTAAGGTCAGTTGCTTTTCTGGGTCATATCATTTCTTTCGAGGGTATTAGAGTTGATCCCCAAAAGATCAAAGTTGTTAGAAATTTGCCTCGACCTATTTCTCTAACTGATATCCAATATTTCTTGGGTTTAGCTGGATATTACCGCTTTTTTGTTGAGGGTTTCTCCTCTATAGTGTCTCCTATGACTCGATTGACCAAAAAGAAAGGGAAGTTTTTGTGGTCCGAATCTTGTGAGAAGAGTTTTCAGGAGTTGAAGACTCGACTCACTTCAGCCCCTGTTTTGACTTTGCCTGATGGTGTTGGTGGTTTTGTGGTGTACTGTGATGCTTTGAGAGTTGGGTTGGATTGTGTATTAATGTAGAACGTTAAGGTGATAGCTTATGCTTCTAGATAGTTGAAACCCCATGAGAAAAATTACCCCACCCATGACATTGAGTTGGCTTCTATTATGTTTGCTTTGAAAATCTAGAGACACTATTTGTATGTTGTCCATGTTGATGTTTTCACTGATCATAAGTGTCTGGAGTATGTGTTTACCTAGAGAGAATTAAATATTAGGCATAGAAGATGGTTAGAATTGTTAAAGGACTATGATATGAGTGTGTTGTACCATCCGGGCAAAGCCAATGTTGTGGTGGATGCGCTAAGTAGAGTGTCCATGGGTAGTGTTTCGCATATGGTAAAAGGTAAGAAAGAGTTGGCCTGTGATGTACATCGTTTGGATAGATTAGGTGTTAGGTTATTTGACTCTGCTGAAGGTAGTATAGGGGTTCAGAGTAGTTCCGAATCCTTTTTGGTTTCAGAAGTGAAGGAAAAGCAATACTTAGATGCTAGTTTGGTCAGACTGAAGGAGTCAGTCAAGGACCAAAAAGTACATGTTTTCTCCCAAGGGGGAGATGGTATATTGAGAATGCTGGGTAGATTGGGTGTCCCGAAAGTTGATGATCTGAGACAGAGGATTATGGCTGAAGCACACGGGGCGCGATATTTTATTCAACCTGGTGCACCAAGATGTACCGAGACTTATGATAAATCTATTGGTGGAGTGGTATGAAGAAAGATATAGTAGCGTTTGTAGCTAAGTGTGAAACATTCCAATAGGTTAAGGTTGAACACCAAAGACCTAGTGGTATGATGCAAGAGTTTAGTATTACCACCTGGAAGTGGAAAGAGATAAATATGGACTTCGTGATTGGTTTACCTCCTTCCCGATGCCATCATGATTCCATTTGGGTTGTGATTGATAGGCTGACTAAGTCTGCTCTTTTCTTGCCTGTTCATACTTTATATACTGCTGAGGATTATGCTAGATTGTATATCCGAGAGCTAATCAGACTCTATGGATTTCCCTTATCTATAATTTCAGATAGGGGTACGCAGTTCACTTCGCAATTTTGGCAAGCTTTTCAGAAGGGTCTTGGTACCCAAGTTATTTTGAGTTCTGCTTTTATCTGTAGACTAATGGTCAGGCTGAGCGGACCATCCAGACCTTAGAGGATATGTTAAGAGCTTGTGCACTTGACTTTAAGGGAAGTTGGGATGATCACTTACCGTTGATAGAGTTTGCTTATAATAACAGTTTCCACTTTAGTATTGGCATGGCTCCGTTTGAAGCCTTATATGGGAGGAAGTGTAGATCACCCATAGGTTGGTTCGAGGTGGGTGAAGCGGCTATGACTGGTCCTGGTTCGATATTTGAGGCTATAGAAAAAGTTAAGTTGATTAGGGAAAGGTTGAAAACTGCGCAGAGTCTTCAGAAGTCATATGCGGATGTTAGAAGGAGAGACATTGAGTTTGAAGTTGGTGACCTAGTGTATCTAAAAATTTCACCCATAAGGGGGGTGAAGAGATTTGGAAAGAAGGGGAAGCTTAGTCCCCGTTATGTTGGTCCTTACAAAATTCTTAGTCGTGTTGGTAAGGTAGCTTATGAGGTCGAGTTGCCTTCCGAGTTATTCTCTGTTCATCCAATATTCCATGTCTCCATTCTTAGAAAGCATATTAGCGATGCTGTGGTAGTGGATTCATCTGTGAGTACTGACATTCAAGAAAATCTTTCTTTTGATGAGATTCCTGTTGAGATTCCTGATTTCAGCGTCTGAAGACTAAGGAACAAAGAAGTTCCCTTGGTCAAGGTGTTGTAGCAAAACCAATCTGTTGAGGGTGTAACTTGGGAAGCTGAGGCGGATATGCGATCCAAGTACCCACACCTATTTTCCACGAACTCCGATCAAGCTGAAGGTACCGTTCTTTCCTAAATCATGCACTTTTGATAAAAGTTGCAGCAGTTCAGCTGTCATTTATTATGTGTTTAGTTGTAGTTTCTTGAATTTATGCATTCTATGTTGCATTCGGAGTGAGAAACGATGTGGTGATGAGTCTAAAGAATGGTTTCAGCTTTATGCTCTATTCCCTATCTAATCTTGGCATGTCTATCGTCATTAGAGGACCCATATCTTTGTTTGATTTTTTTACGAATTTGAAGCATGAACCCATATCTTATGATGGTTATTATGAAATCATGATGTTTATTATTTTGAAAGATGAATTTACATGTGTGGAGATATAAAGCATGAATCTTGAACGATATTTATCATGATTTTGACATTTGGGTTATGAATCCCCATTCAAAATTGTGTTTTTTTGAGAAAGTGTGTGTTATAAGCACGTTGATGTTGAATATTTGAGATATTTTGAATGATTTGACCTTTTGTTCTTAATGGTGTTGTTTTTAACTCGAGTGTGAAAGAAATCTACAACGTGGTTGAATTTGATAGATGGGAAGCATGATGGCTCCCGATGTATATTTATATATTACTAAAATTGTTTTGCTGTGGATTGTCTTTGAGTTGATCTGAGCTAAGTTCGGGAGAAATCTTTAGCACCGAGTTAGAGATATAAAGCGACCTTACTTCCCTAGAACCATGTACCCCCGTAGGAGTGAGCCTGAGGCTGATTTATATAGTGATCACTAGTTTGTGTGGATTTGACATCGATAGTCCTACTTCGATGGCAAAGATAGGACGGTTCTCCCCAACTTGGGTTGTAAGTTGGACTCCATGTAGCTCACATGGTTTATGTCGGTTATAGGATCTCCCAGTGTATGTGTGTTTCCTTGTCTCTATGGTGAATGGTGAAGTGATTTGAAAGTGGAATTGTGAAAGTTATTCTTTCGAAAGATTTAAATGATATTTACATTATGAGAATTGATATTCTTAATGAACTGAAAGTGATTGACAAATTATATAATGACTCACATGTGTTATTGTACTTATTTCATCCTCTCATGATTATGATGATTTTCTTCGGGCTATGTGAGTCTTTCATACATCCTACATATTTCTTATAAATATTTATGATGATGATGTTTATACCACTGCATATAGCCCCATATACTCGGTTCCTTTCCATGGTACTGATCTACATCTTCGAATGCGGGCTGCATTTTCTCGGAATGTAGGTTCAGGTGCTTAGTTCCAGGTTCGACAGTGATTCTTCGAGCACACTGTTCTACATCCTCTGTTGTGGTGAGTCCTCAAGTTCCAAGGACGTGATGTCTGATGTTGGTTTCACGAAATCGTTTACATTTGATAACTGAGTATGAGTCAGTTGGGGCATGTCTCAATGGCTCGCTTGTTTTATTGATTTTCTTAGAGGCTTGTCAGACTAGTATAGATGTTGGGAGTTGACTAATAAGTTTTATTTTGATATCTTTCTGAAATTCATTTATTCTTGGATGATGATTACTCCGTTGATATTTGAGGGCTATTAATGGAAACCCCATTGATTTGTGTTGAACTGAATGAAAATGGCTCAAAGTGTTAGCTTGGGGCTACTCGTAGCCTCAAGCACCGTGTGACGCTCCGGAACCCATTTTTTGGGGCGATACAACTAATTAACGAAATGTGGGCACCATCAGATCACAATCAAAAAGAAAATAAAAACCATATAAGTCAACATCTAGCATCCACAAATAAAAATCTTAACACATCCAAGAATGTCTTAAAACCAACAATAAGAAATGTAAACAAGAGAAAAACATCCTTAACCCATAACTTGAAGTGTCCTTACTGCATAATCATGTAATTCAAAACGGGAAAAAGTCTTCTCCCTGTATCTGCATCACAGACTGCTATATCTCTCAAATTCGGCATCAGCTCCATCATCATCCGCACTAGACCATTTGGTTGGGACCTCGTCATTACTGTCCCCTTCACCCCACTCCACATCTTGGCAAAGAATTTATCTCTTTTTTTTATATCTTTTCACCATCTTTTTATAAGACTCCCTGAAGTCCCTGAGTGAGTCTGCCAAAGTGCAATAGGATCTCTTCAATCTGGCAATAGTGGCTCCCTACTTCTTCTGCTCCTTCAGGTATACTTTATAACATGATTCAGCTACATATGAGTGGAGAGAAGTGGAGGACTCTCCCAATCCCTAAGGCAATCTGGACACTAATTCCTTAATCATCTGCAACACCCCTGAGATCTCCTAAAAAAGGTTTGCCGAAGAAGGTCTAAAAGCATCTGTGTCCTCTTAGGTTGACTTGCCCAAGTTGACCTTTACCTTCTTGCTCTGACTAAGTAAACCCTCACCTCATATTTTTAGTAAAAATATAAGGGTCCTGAGTGTACCTAGTATCTGCAGTATATTCCTCCACTGCTCCCTTTCTACATAGCTTAGTAGTAAGTGAAGGAAAGAGAAGAAGTGTAACCCCTTGATTCTGAAGTGCCTCCACTGTAAAATCATATTTTAGACCCGACCAAAGTAATGCCATATAGAATACAAGCCACCATCCTAGCTCATAACTCTATGATGACAGTCATGTGTGTGCACGATGATATTCTTCTACAAATAATAGTCAACCAAACCATTTCCTCTATAGTGAATTCATTCATAAAGATGCCTTTTTTGGTGGTGAAACTAAGAACTTCTTTTCTAAGGCATAATATGTTCGCCATCTAGGACCCTGACTTACACCTTTTTACCTAGAACTGAGACATGTCTGAATTTGGGAGCCTATATATTTCATTGATCCATTTTGATCCGAAGTGCACATCGTTTCCCCAAATTGTCATCACTAGGCTTGTGACAGAGACCACGATAACATTAGACTAGAATTCATCCACCCATTTCTCATTCGCAAAGTAGGCGACTAGGGCAAAGTACATCCACTCAGTAGAAGTATACCTAGCATGGAATCTAGGGAGTTTCTCCTTTACTTTGACTAAGCAAATTTCCCTTTTCGAGAGTAACTTGGTCTTTGGTAGGTCAATATAGTAGAGGTTGTGGCATTCTGCAGCCATGAATCTAGGATGGTCAAAGTCTCTCATTTTTGTGGCCCAGTATCTGTGATCAACATAACAATGACCATAATTAGCATTTTCACACCAAAGCCATGCCAGATTAATTAGATAAACTCATGTGTTTTTGTCATAGTAGATTTTGGGTTGAGAAATGGGTATACAAAACTTTTTGTCTAAGCTGGAAACTGGTATTAGTTATGGTGATCACGGTATCTGAGACCATTTTTGACTAAGTTTGTAAAAACACCAAACACCAATTTTCAACCTAAATTTGTGTTCCTACTAGCGATGTAGTCATCATGCTTATGGAACTTAAACTCAGAATGGATGATTATGCCCTCAAACTCTATAAAACTAACATATAATTCATTGGGGTATTTAATCAATCATATGGTGTACATATGAATTCTATCATTTTTAGGCCTAAATCAGGGAATTTAAGGCTTCCCTATAGATGTGTACAACAACTACAATAGCCTACCACATAAATAAGTCCATTCTAACATAGATTAAGCATTAAAAATGCCAACTTAGGCCTAGTCCCAAAGCAAAAGTTTTAGGCCTCTAAAACACTCAATTCAAGAGAATTAGGAGGCATACCTTAGTGTAGTATTCACGGGGATGCATTAGCAGCTTATTTATGCAAAAAATTTTGACTTTTAGGTGCAATTTCGAGATAAAAATAAAGAGAGGAACATGGGAAGGACTAGGCAGTTGGAGGTTGATTTAAATTGATTTGACCGTGATCACTGTTAGATTTCCACGATTATGATCACTCGGCTACCGACCACAATTGCATTACTTGAGGCCAACTTTTAGGTTCTCTACATTCCTCTACTCAGTCTAAAATACAATAATTTCCTAGTTTCCATTTTCTATATTATAGTCAACACTTGTCATGGCTGCACAATTTCAGAGATTATGCATTAAAAAAATAAAATCTACCCTACCATGTATAAATAAAAGGATACATGCAACTTTCATGGGGTGATGGGTTGTTTTCCATCATTGGTGACAAGAAACCTTTCAAACTATCACTTGTGTTTCTACTTAAAAAATTTGAATCCCCATCCCAACATTCTCTCACCATGAATTGAGTGAAAAAGGGACAGAAGATTCAGATCTTCCAAGATAAAACATGGTATAAAGGGTCACATGGTGATGCGGCTTCTATCTCACCACTTTGAAGACTTGAACCTTTTATAAAATTTAACATCAAACTTCCAACTCGGCTCCTTAGGTAATAGTTTGAACATCAATAAGCCATTACTTGAACATCATAAGTTGAGCTCCTTTTCCTTCTAGTATGGGGTTCTCATGTCCTTATTTGGAACGTCAAACATCAAAATGTACGGATGGTGATACTTCTCCCTAAAATCTATCATTTTCTTAGATAATGGACTTATATTATATCCACCAAGACTAATGTTGAAAAATGGTTGAAATGAGATCTATCCCTTAATTCTAGAATCGCATCCTTATTAGCATCCTCACCCTAAAATGGGCTATAGTCTTCATAAGAGATTTACATGTCTTCTTATTTTAACTCTAGCACCATTTTCTCAATTTTGGCAATATCAACATTGTTTGGTTTGGTTGGTTGGGAAATTATGGAGCATTATCATTAACCACATAACTTGGTTTCTCCTCTTGATTAACCTTGGTTTCTCCTCTTGATTAACCTTCTCTTGGGAAGTGGGCAAGGTAATGGTGTATGCATGGTTTTTTTCCTTGCCCATTTCCTCTATATTAGGAATCTTCCTTCCAAATGCTTCATTGGATTGATGTATATGGTGCACATTCTCCTTTGTTGTAGTTACCTAATGTAAAATTGTTTGAAGCATTTCTTCAAAACTATTATACCCCACATGTAGTTCTTCATTGATTACATAATGAGACCTATCAAAATCATAAAAAAACTTGCATTTGGGTTAACATAATATAGGAAGGGAGCATTTTGACAATCACTCCAATGTCTATCTTGATCGCCACATAAATAACAATTATACTCCCAATAGCATCGAGATGGTGTTTCCATCTCTCTCCAGGGAGCATATCTACAATCTTTCAAAAAGTGGGTTCATCACAATATAGACATAGTCCGTCAAGATAGGATTTACAACTACAAAAATCATATTTATTCCACGATGCCATAGAAAAAAGAAAACAAAAAAAAAATCTGCCTAACAAAATAAACAAAAGAAAATCCCAAATACTTATTTACAAGATTGAATTCAAGTAAGATAAAATTTCAAACTAACCCAAAATGCCAAATTGTTCCCCGTCAACGATGCCATTTTTGATAATGCTAAACTTACATGTCAATTTAAGTGCAAGGCGGTCATCGCCAATGTATTTACCCAACTTTGAGTTAGGATCGAATTAGCTCTAAATAAAGGAAACTTTCTAAATTCAAACCTTGAATACAAATATGTAAAAATTGGGGGGTTTGAGTAAGTATTAATCCTAGTGTTTATTTACAGACTTTTAAAGGAGTAGTTTGGGGCTATGAATAATTAGAGTATGATACGCCCAAATTACAACTGTCTTACAAGAGTGTAAGTGGTCACTTTTAAATGTAGAACCTAACTGGATTGGGAGTCGAATCCCACAGGGAATACTGTGTTCACCAAGTATTGTGGTTGTTATTAGACTGTTGATCAAAGGTTCCATAATAAAGGTATTTTTTTATGTAAGTGTGAAATAGTAATTTCAGTGTAACAATGAAATAATATGTGTAATAATAGTTGAATATAGAAAAGAACAAGCTAGGGTTATGTCCACCTTGTAGTTTTTAATATCTTCTAACCATGGGTGTTAATATACATGCATGCAATTATAGAGAAATGTATTATAATTCTCAATTCAAGTGTTTATCAACCATCAAAGATTAATTCACTTTAGTTCTCTCGGCTCAAAAGTGTTTATTCAATTATACGAACTCTCCAAATTGTTAATCCTGTTAAGGCATTAACGTGTGAAATAGAGGTTGGAAACCCTATTTTCTTGTCACTACTATTTTTTCCAAACATTAACCTTTCTGCCGAACAAGTTATGTTTCAATGGAACATTCTTTATGTTTGCAACCATGAGAATTCAAGCATAATGAAGAAAGTATGATATAAGTAAATCAATACAAAATGAATTCAAAACCCATAGAAATAAATAATATGCTACAAGGTTTCCATAATACTAACCTATGATCTTAGCTACTCATGATCAAAAAGTAAATCATCATAGAAATATTCATCATACCAAGCTAGAAGATGATCTTGATGTGCTAATAGTGAAAACAAAAGAAAAAGCGTTTTTCACTTATCTCCCAAGCTAAGCCTCCTTTTCCTCCCCAAAAACTAATACAGTATAATGAATAATAATAAAAATTCAGCATCAAGTATTTTAGTAATCTCTTCTCTCATATTTTTCTTCTAAGTCCCCAAACTAATTATAACTGACACATTAGTCTTGAACATAGTTTCTACACGTCACATTTGATCCAACAAACAACTTTTCCTCTTGTGTGATTTGTTATCCACAATCTACAGTCTCATCATGTCTTTATCTACCTCATTAACACCTGAAATCATGCTTAGGTTAGCTCAGTTACATTAAAGTAGAGTAAAACATAAGAAACTAGGCACTTTTTTTCTCAAAAGTTAGATAAAATATGGGTACGTTATGGTGCTTAGGCGTATAAATACACCCAATATCACCACACCACACTTAAAGATTTGTTTGTCCTCAAACAAATTATCCAGTTGCACATACACAATATTTAAATCCCACAAAGGAAACACAAGATGCTCAAATAGGCTCACACCACAAATATGAACCAAGTAGTAGATTCATGAACAATTACTGAAAACTACCTATCCTTAAGAATAGACTCATCGAGTTGGCATACTCATGCATACCATTTAAGCAACGAAGTAATATAAATGACCCAAATTTTCATCAAGTATTTACACTCACAACAAAAGAGTTACCCATTATCACAGACAATAATTCAATTTCTAGCACAATGGGTTAGAAGAATCAAGTTGCGCTCACTCTCACAAAGAATTCTCAAATTACAAATCATAACAACATGCTTGCCCTTAGTGTAGTGCTCCACTAATATCATTAGGTTAAGATTGGGATTATATATGTCTTTACGGGTTGTAATATAGGCTAAGGGATTGGTAGGAACTATTTTGGCAAGTAATAGAGACTATCTTACCTAAGGGCTTTAATACACTACATTAGACAATGAATCCTAATCTTCAACAATCGATTTTAAACTCTACCAACTTCACACATCAGCTTTCTTTCACCCCATTTCAAGGATCACTCACATAACTTATGGCTGCAGTATTTACTATGTTCATATCATATCATGTTGAACAACTTTTTACACTTTTTCCCTATTTTAATTTTTCTTATTTTTTTATAAATATATCACTCCCCACTAATCATATTGATTCACACGAAAAACTATTACTTTGGGGCTTTATTTTCACCCTTTTCTCCTTCTATTAACAACTCCTTACTAAAATAAAATTTTTACTAAAGCTCTAAGGTGATTTGGATCAAGGTAAGATTAATCAAGAAAGGATTAGGCTACACACAAGGTTACCAAAGAACAAGATAAAGGCTCAACAGGGCTAGCTAAGATTATGCACAAAGGTGATTCAAAAGAGGGTATAAAAATCGCTATCAAAGAAGTGCCTAAATCATCTCCTAAACTCACGTTCTTTATTTTATTTTGCACACACACCAGGAACATTCTAGTATCAATTGCAACAAGAAATATACAAATACCTTCACATGCTTAACTTCAAAAAGGATAATTTTAGACTCTTAACCAAACAGTTATACAATCACCACATGAGTCATAAACTAGAACTTAGGCATCTTAATAGTAAAGATTCATCACATGCTTATATTATGGTGTGGCCCACTAGAACAATTTACATTAAATTTTTAGGTCATACATATGAATGATTTTCTCTTAAGACGGTCGTTACCCATCCATCATCGAGAAAAACAACTAACTATGACTTAAAAAAACTAATATATATACACAGAAACAAAACAAATGCATTAAACTAACAAATTCAAAATACAAAAACAAAATGCACTAAAGAGAAGTCAAAATAGTAAGCAATCTAGAAACACTTCTAGCCACCCCATATTTTAAACAAAACACTACCCCCAGTGCAAAGACATAAATAAAAACCTGGCTAGTAGGACTCTATTTCCACATCAGGGGTCATACAACCTACATCAACTACTCCTTACTAGATTCATCCTCTATGTCAGAATCTAATAGTCTGTGATCCTCATCCATTGGTACATCATCATCCAATGGTTCCTAAAAAGCAGTCCTCGCTTCACACATAGCTCTAGCATAGTCATTAAGTGGGTAGTCATAATCCAGCTGTCGTAGCTCTGCATCAGTAGGCACACGGGCTCCACTCATGATCATGAGCTTTCTCATTCCATAAACATGGCAGAAAAACTCTCATCTCGTGCGTGATATTCAATAGTGGTAAGAATTATGCCTTGTCTAGTCTCTAGATCCTTCACCTTTGTGACATCCACTCTCTTTGGGTTCTGAGGCAGCTTGAGATCCACTAGCTCTGCTTCGATGTTTTTCTTTTTTAAAATAATGGTTAGCAAGCTTCCAAAGCTGAATGGTGATCTCTTTTGCAATCTTTTTTTGCACATGGAAGCGTGTATCATTGCTCCACTATTGATAGACACATCAATCATCAAAGCATAGAATAAAAATACCCGATTACGAGAGACCGTAGTAAACTGCTTTCCCAGAATCAAGCTAGCATTGACTATCCTTATCCAGATGTGAGCTTCTCTATTTCAAAAAGCATATGAGAATGTGTTGTGGCGTCCGTTGTCCTTTTGATAGACCATCTAGCCATAGACCTTAAACTATACAAAGTATGCTTTACGGCTCTGTAGGGAGGTTTTCTATACAATTCCTTTAACCTGTAGTGATCCACGTTCAGAGTGCCCAAGAAGGAGTTGAAAAAGTCAGCTGTCAAATGTAGGTTTTGCCCTCGAATTTTCACTTCGCTCCCGCTAGTCTTTGGGGACCAATTAGCATAAAACTCTCGAGTCCAATCTAGATTTCAATCACCCATATCTTGGAAGATAAAGTCAAGTTTTAGTTCTGTGATTGTAGCCATAATACGAGGGCAGTGCCTCGCCAAACTTTCTTTTTGAATCAGCTCTAGTTGCACATATCTATTTACTTTATTAGTCTTGTACCACTCCTGACCATCCTCCTCAAAGACCTATTTAATACCAAAAGTGCATCGAGACACTTGAAGAGAGGAAGAAGTAGATTTCTCCTTTCTTGCTCCTTTTTATCCTTTATGAGATGCGGATGCTTTATCTTTGCTCTGGTTTTCTTTGGGAGCCATATCACCTATGATGATTCCAAAAATCCTAAATTTACCACCTCATTAGTGCTTTGATCACCTACACATAATCAAAAACTATTAAAATGATTAGAAGGATGGGTTGCCTCCTACCTAGAGCCTTAGTTTTGGTCGTGGATCGACTCATGTTTTTGTATTTTTAAGTTACATGTAAAAATTAAAGAAAAATCATGGGTTGACTTCCATGTAGCACCAGATTTATAATTATGGCATGAATCAATTATCTCAATTACTCAAACTTTATCAAGATAGATAGTAACAATACGTTTTATCAAGTCTTTTGGGCCGATATAAAGTTTGACTCATTTCCCGTTGACCTTAAAGTCACTTCCGTCTTTATTTTCAAGTTTGACTACCCCAGATGAGTAGACTTGACTAACTTTAACCGGTCCTAACCACTTGGACTTAAGTTTACATGGGATCAATTTGAGCCTGGAGTTGAACAGAAGCACTAAGTCACCTTTATGGAAGCCTCATTTTTCAATCCTTTGATCATGATACTTCTTCATATTCTCCTTGTATAATGTTTCTCATTCATAAGCCCCAAGACCGAATTCATCCATCTCATTCAATTACCAAGTCTTAGCTGCGCTGCCTTCTTCCAATCCAGATTTATTCTTTTGAGTGGCCATAAAGCCTTATGCTCTAGATCAATCGGTAAATGACATACTTTGCCATAGACTAGCTGATATGAAGACACACCAATTGGTGTCTAGAAAGCAGTCCGATACACCCATAAAACGTCATCGAGCTTTCGAGACCAATCTTGCCTACTAGTATTCACCATTTTAGCAAAGATGACTTTAATCTCCCGATTCAACACCTCCACTTGCCCACTAGTTTGTAGGTGGTATGTTATTGATACTCTATGATGTTTCACCCCATATTTAACCAAAGTAGCTTGAAACACTTTGTTGCAGAAATGAGATCCTCCGTCGCTTATAATAGTACATAGTACTCCAAAGTGAGAGAAGATGTTCTTCTTGAGAAATGCCATAACTCTCTTCCCTTTGTTATTAGACAAGGAAAAAGCTTTGAACCATTTTTATTCATAATCAACAGCAACTAAAATGTACTTCATTCCATACGAGCTCATAAAATAGACGATGAAATCGATGCCCCAGATGTCAAACAATTCTACTTTTAGCATCTTAGTCAAAGGCATCTCATACCTTTTGGAGATCGACCCCTGCCTCTGACATTCTTCATGCTTTATCACAAACTCATGAACATCCTTGAATAACATTGGCCAATACTAGCCACTCTACAACACCTTTCTAGCCGTTTGGTAATCTTCATGGTGACCTCCAACTAGTGAAGCATGTCATGCTTCTAATATGAATAATACATCCACTTCTTGCATACATATCCTTATTTTGTTGTCAGCACATCACCAAAAAAGATACGGCTCATCCCAGAAGTAGCGTGCCACATCATGAAGGAATTTCTTTCTTTGATGGAAAGAAAGATTTTCCAAAATGACCTCACTCACCTCATAGTTTGCAAAATTAGCATACCAAGGCACTTTCTCCATAGTAGCAGCTAATATCTCCTAATCAAGAATATATCATTTATCTCAACTTTCTCACCAACTATTTGCTTACCTTCCATCCTAGACAGATGATCTACAACTTGGTTTTCACAACCCTTCCTATTTTTGACTTCAAAGTCAAATTATTGGAGAAACAACACCCATCTAATTAACCTTGGTTTTGCATCCTTTTTAGCCATCAAATACCTAAAGGCTGCATGGTCAGTGTGGACCACCACCTTGGTACCTAGCTAATATGCTTAGAATTTCTTACAAGCATAAACTAAAACCAAGAGTTCCTATTCGGTGATGGTGTAGTTATTTTGAGCTCCATTCAGTGCTTTACTAGCACAATAAATCTAGTGAAATAATTTGTGCTTCTTTGTCCCAACACTGATCCAAGGGAAACAACGCTTGCATCAAATACGATCTCAAACATTGACTGGGCTCACCCATTTACTGTCGGTAATAGGATAAACCACCCCTGTATCAAACCACTTAATAATTTCCTTCTTAACCACTTCTTACATTGGTGGGTTAAGACGGAGTTGGTGCTCGATGGTCGGAGTACAATGTTCTTTAAGTTGTATCGTATTAGTGCAGATGGCCGGGGGAATACCAATAATATATACAATAGTCCACCCTATTGCTCTCTTGTATCTCTAAAGAACTGAAATAAGTTCTTCCACCTCCATCTCACCCAAACTAGCTATAATAGTAATGGGTAGAATGTTTTCATTGCCCGAAAATATGTATCTAAGATGTCCTGTTAGTTCTTTCAATTCCAACACCGGTGGAACTTCAACAGATGGCTTAGCTGGTGGTGTTGGTCAATTAGAAAGATCAAGATCCAATTTATTAGGATCATAAAAGTATGAACCCATTCCTGTCAAAGAGTATATAGTCTCTTCGTAGTCCTCAATGCCTTTATGATCAAAATTCATCAGCGCTGCAGCTACAGGCTCTACAACAATTTTCTCCTCTATTGGTACCTCCTGATCATCCTCCTAATATACATCAAAAATTGAGAGCACACTTATTTCTTTATGCTGCTTCTGTGATTAGCATACATCAAATCGCACCACTTTATCATTTAGCCTAAATAAGAGCTCATTAGCTTGCAGATCAATCAACATACTTCCAGTTGTGAGAAAAGGTCTACCAAAGATTATGGGCACCTCAAAGTCCACCTCATAATCAAGAATGACAAAATCTACCAGAAATATGATGCTATGCATCTTCACCAACACATCATACAAAATACCAATAGGTCATTTTACCGATCTGTCCGCCATCAAAAGTCATATATTGGTGGGTTTGGGGTCTCCCAAACCCAACTTTTTATAAATAGCTAGCGGCATCAGATTAATGTTTGCTCCCAAATCACATAAGTCTTTTGCAAAGTCAAGAGGTCCAACAGTGAATGGGATAGTAAATGCTCCCGGATTAGCCTTCTTCTCCAGCAAGGATCTTGGGGAAATAACACTACAATGATGGAGATTAACCACCAGTTCATAGCTTACTACTCTTTTCTTCGTCACCAGATCCTTCATAAATTTAGCATTTCCTGGCATTTGCTCAAGTGGCTCTACCAAGTATACATTTATAGTCAACTGCTTCAATGTTGCCATGAACTTACTAAACTTCATGTCATCAACCTTTTTTTTTAATCTTTGAGGAATACAGGTGGCGGTTTTAAGAGAGTATTGACCACTACTTCCTTTTCTTTCTCTTTCTCTTTTCCCAACTCATCAACCTGCTGATGATTAGAAGGGATATAAATGCCATCCAGTTTCTCAGACTCAGTTGGATTACCTTCTTCAAGCTCAACAGCTTTTTCAATTACCTTATCATTCACAGCTTTGCCCAAAGAAGGGTTTGATAAAACCTTACCACTCCGTGCGGTAATAGCCATGCACAAACCATTATTTTAAGTGTTCTGAATTGTATCACTCGTGCAATATTCCACTCTTTGTATGATTCAACACTGTAGAAAGTTAGCTCATTTGCTATTCAAACTACTTGATCAAAGTGGAATCAGAGTTTACTAACTAGCTCATAGAAGACAAATTGGTATTCATGGTAGTCGCCCTAGAGTTGGTAGCCTTAACTCCTTTTAATAATTTCTCCATCATATCCTCCATGGACATCTTGCCAGAGATAGTTTTAGTATTTTCTCTTCTTCAGGGAGGTATATACAACTCTTCTATCATTCTTGCTCTTCTAGTTTCCTTGATCCCGATCCTTATATCTAGCCTTGTCATAAACAGTCTGACCTTGATTTCCTTGGCTATTGCCTCAAAAACCCCCTAGTTATTAAAATAATTTTCTTCTTCTTCTGAATCAAAATTATCTCTATCGTGGGATGCAACAACCTTCACCTTTTTAGTCATTGCAGATAATAAGTACTTGGTTAATAAGACAATTTGTATCTTCAAATGTGCCATTTCTTGATTGCTTTCTTTCTCTTTCTTACGTTATTGTATAGTTATACCAACAGAAATACTAGGGCTTGCTACCACAGAATCCCTGGTATGCCAAGCTCTGCTTCATTTGGTCATCTGATAAAGCATCTCCGAGGCCTCTTAAGAAGTTAGATCCATAAATGATCCCCCTGCAACATTATCAATAACTGGTTTTGTAATAGAGTTCAAAGCTTGATAAAGAGTCTCCATCAGATGAATATCCATCATATTATGGTTTGGGCACTGTATCAACTTCTTTTTAAACCTCTCTCAAGTTTCATGAAGATCTTCAGTTGGGAGCTATCTAAAATTACTGGCCTCATCCCTCAACTGTACCCTTCTGGAAGGCAGAAAGAACCTTTCTAGGAAAGTCTCCTTCAACTTCCTCCAGTTGGTTATAAAATCAGGCGTCAGTTTATTAAGCCGTAATTTTTTCTTCCAATACAGAGAAAATGGAAATAAACTCAAGCAAATAGCATTCTGACCTACTCCAAGATTATCAAAAGATTTTCAAATATTGACAAAATTCACCAAATGTATATTAGGATCATCTCCTGGCAGACCACCGAATAACCCTTTTAGATGCAGTAGTTGGATCATCATATTGGTGATATTGAATTTTTCTCCCGGTGCTAGAGGTGGAGGAATAATAGCTCCAGTTGCTCCTTCTCTATCCATTCCATCTTCATCGTCATTGAGATCATACTGAACAGGTTGGTGGTCTTGTTTTCCCCTAAAAGAGAGATTCTAATGTACATTGTGATTCACAGGTGCAGCTACATTCCCAACATACCATGGGTTTATAGGATCTAATAAGTCATCATCTTCTAGGTCCTCATCATCAATATTTGGCACCCGATATAGGTTATCAGGACTTTACAGATTTACTTGAGCATTAGCCAAGGCGGCTAGTCATTCTGTCTCTTGTGGATCAGCTATTCTACTGATCAACTGAGGCTATGGATTTTTTGGTAATAATGGTGCACCTGTTCTTCGTGTATTGTGCATACACAATTATCAACCTGCACAAACGAAAACAACAAATAAAATTATAACTTTAGGATACTTGGAGCAAAGGTTCATTTAACAATCACAAACTTTGACAACCGTATTCCCTGAAAATGGCGCCAAAATTTGATACGCCCAAATTACAACTCTCTTATAAGAGTTTAAGCGGTCGCTGTCAAATATAGAACCCAGCTAGGTTAGGTGTCAAATCCAACAGGGAATACTGTGTTCATCAAGTATTATGGCTGTTATTAGACTGTTGATCAAAGGTTCTAGAATAAATGGTTTTTTTTATTTAAGTATGAAATAGTAATTTCAATGTAAAAATGAAGCAATATATGTAATAATAGTTTAAAATAGAGAAGAACAAGCTAGGGTTATGTCCACCTTATAGTTTTTTATATCTTGTAACTATTGGTGTTAAGAATTCATACATCCATGCACTTATAAAGAAACGTATTCTAATTCTCAATCCAACTGTTTATCAACCATCTAGGATTAATTCAATTTAGTTCTCTCGACTCAAAAGTGTTTACTCAATTAGATGAACTCTCCAAATTGTTAATCTTGTTAAGGAATTAACGTGTGAAATAGAGGTTGGAAACCTTATTTTCTTGTCACTACTTTCTTTTCCAAACATTAACCTTTCTGACTAACAATTTATGTTTTAATGGCACATTCCCTATGTTTGCAACCACGAGAATTCAAGCATAATGAAGAAAGTATGATATAAGTAAATCAATTTATAATGAATTCAAAACCCATAGAAATAAATAATATGCTACAAAATTTCCATAACCCTAACCTATGAGCTTAGCTACTCATGAACAAAACGTAAATCATCATTGAAATATTCATCATAACAAGATAGAAGATGATTTTGATATGATAATAGTGAAAAAAAAGAGAAATAGCATTTTTCTCTTTTCTCCCAAGCTAAGCCGCCCTCTCTTCCTCAAAAACTAATACAAAATACTAAATAATAATAAAAATTCAGCATCAAGTTTTTTAATAATCTCTTCTTTCATAATTTCCTTCTAATCCCCAAACTAATTATAACTGTCACATTAATCTGAAATGTGGCTCCTAGACGTCACATTTGATTCAACAAGAAACTTTTCCTTTTGTGTGTTTTGTTATCCGCAATCCACAGTATCATCAATGTCTTTATCAACCTCATTAACACCTGAAATAATGCTAATCACATAGGTTAGCTCAATTACATCAAAGTAGAGTAAAACATAATAAACTACGCACTTTTGTTCTCAAAACATAGCTAAAATATTGGTAAGTTTTGTTTCTTAGGCGTATAAATACACCCAAGATCATAGTATAATCAATTAAGAATGAATTATGGGATTATGCTTTCCTAGGGCTTGTTATGAATGGGAACATGATGATTCAGTGCAGATTCAAATAGTTGATGATATGGTAGGCTACTTTGAAAGTTCATAAGACTAGTTTGTCAACATAGTCTCAAAGATATCACTCCTTGACGCTTTTGAGTACCTAACAAATATGTCAATTAAAGACACCCAATTCCTCAATTAGGCACCCAAATTACTAGGATGGTACCTAAGGTATATTCAACTTGACAATCACCCTTATGTCTAAGTTAATGAAAATTACTAAACTATGCCTATAAATTATCTACTATTGCCTTGGTCCCCATATCCCTCTGTCAAGGATGATGTGGTTTCAAAAAGTTCACCGAAAATCCTCTTTTAATGATGGTTTGAGCTTTCAAGAGCTTGGGGTTTTCACCCATAAACCTATTTGGGTATTTGGGGATTTCACCCACAAATCCCATCAAATTTAGTCAATCAATAGTAGAACCCATCATCAACAAATTAACATCTGCATAATTGAATCACAACCCACACACAATTGCACCTTATTCTATTCTAATTCTAGAGGAAAAACTAGCTACACATAAGATATACCAAATAATCTCCATTTATTAGATTTATGAAAGACTAGGTGAATGTTACTTCAAACTTTGAACTTCAACAAATCTTCAATAGAAGTAGCTAATCCTTCACTTGGAAGCTACTCCAATGTATTCTTTACCCAAAATTAATTCAATCACTGTCCTCCAAAAAAAAAAAGAAGTAGACAAGGTTATAATAATTAGGAATGGATTGATACAAGAGATAGTGTTTGAGTTCCTAAGTCTGTTTTTGGATCAGTTGTGCGCATTTATATCTTTGCCCCTAGGATGAAATCCTCCAAGGCCACGATCGTGAGAGCCTGTCAGCATTCACGGATACAACAACTGTGGTTAGAGATACATTGTGATATATTGAACTTTTTTACTAACGTGATCATGGTAACTAAGGCTATGTTTTGCCCCAAGTCTTTAAACCACACTTCTTTCCTTCTTTTGATCTTTTTTAGCACGCATCCACGTAGTTTAATCTTATTGCCTTTGTGCCTAGATAATGTGGATATTAGTGAATTTAATCACAAATATTTCTTATTTATTCTTTCAAAACATTGTAATCTGCACAAATGTTAAGTGCGAATGAGTGGTAAATTTACCACTCATCATGTATTAGTCTCATGAACCAGTGGTATTAAAAAATACCTGTGAATGCCCCAACCAAAAGTTAATCCAAGATACAAATATACATCACTAGTGTGATCCATGAAAATAGGTCTTCAAGACCAAACCTTATGTCATCATAAAATAGAGTTTTTAGTACAAGTTATCTAACACCCACACCTTCATGAATTAGCTACATAACCACCTTAAACCCCAATTTAAAACAAGTTTCACATAACTCATTTTACAAATCAGTGAACAAACTATTAAGGTACACTTGGGTATAGTCATTCCCTTACACTTGCAAGTTTATCTCTATGCCATAATAACATCCATGTTTAACTTGGGGGAATGCCCTAACACTCCCTTTTGTTCATTAAATAAAGTACGGGGGAACGCCTTGACCCTCTTAGTTCATTAAATCAAACCATAGACAATGAGGCCTTTCAAATCCATTTTCTTTATTTAACTTTTTTAAGCCATGCAATTACATATGTGGGTAAATCAAACAAAGTGATATAATTATATTCATTGACAATATCCAAAATAGGTTGAGGGAAACTAATTTCAAAAGTCATAAATCAAGTCAAAATCATCAAATTAGGGACTAACCATGATCCCCTAATTTAATAACATTCAGATGTATCCCACAATGTTTGAACCAATTAATAAAGCATGAATATTATAAAATAAACCATGGAAAATGATTTAAATAACCAACCAAGTCAAAATCCCTCAACTATGCCAAAAACTATAACAAAACCATGCATTAATAATCAATTTATACCTTACACAAGTTATAACTTCAAGGGAAAGAGCTATATCCCTTAAACATAAAAATATTGGGAAGAAATACTGAGCGTGGAACCCAAAAGATGAATGTGTGGTGGAATCCTTGACATTCTTAGGATTTCTACATTGGGAATAAATTTATAAGTAACAAGTCTCTTAAAACTAAAGTAAAGGGGTTATATAACACTTAAGGGTCATCTAAAGGTGTAAAGACCTCATTGCCCCTCGCCCCCTTTTAACATAAAAAAATCAGCCGCAGAAATAAATAGGTCCGCATTCCAAACCTCATCATCATGGTTACCTTCCGTGATGTGGGGATATTACATAGGATTACTGCCTTTGTGACCCAAAACTACCCCAAACCCTATCCAAATATTCTGAAACTTTCCCAGGATACCCTTTTTATACTCCTAAACATGATTTGAGTCAAAAATTGATATTTCAAGCAAATAAAGGCCCAAAAATGAAGGTTTTTACAACCCCGAGATGATTCTTTTAATATTTGATATAGTGGATTAATATAGATATTTTGCTGGGGCGGTAGAATTAGGGATCGAGTCCCACTTACCGTGTCTTATTGGCCTTCTTATGGACCTTTAGTGATACTTGTTGTTTATTTCAATTGGTACCACTTACTCATTATACTAGTGTTTCTAATGCTAATTTTTTATTTTCATTATTTTGATGTTGATTGTTTCTTACTTAATTGATAACTATACTCTTATTATCTAGTAAAAATTCCCTTCCTTGAAATTCTAATTTGTTGTCTTGGTCAGCTAGCTCGGTTGGATGATTTCTCTCTTGTATTCAGGTGAGATTGGTCATTTTGTTCTTCTGTTGGTAAGGTTAGATAAAATCTTAAGTAGGCTATGAAGGTAGAGGTAGTTAGCTTTCTATGGTTCTAGAGTTGGAAAATTGGTTACACTACTTGTTTTTGAGTTTTAGATTCTAGGACTTACCTTTTTAGTGCTGAAATTCTAGCATTTTCTATCCTTCTCTCTATACCATTTTTGAGGTTGACTAGTTTGGTATCCATTTTTTTTTATTTTGCTAGTACATCGCCTGATAGTGGTCTGGTGGTGATATCAAGAGGTCTTGGGCTTGTCCTTCATGTTTTTTATGTTCGTCTCCCATTGATAGTTTGATATTGGTATTGGTATGGAGTTCAGTAATCCATTATTGTCATGATATGGCTCAGGTTCTAGAGGAGTTAAGGGAGGTAGACATAGGTGATCTTTTCTTATGACTACTTCTTAAGTTGGCAAATTAGGAATTCATTATCTTGATTTGCGTAATTCATTTTTTGATAGTGGCCTTGACGTTGGAATTTATGTTAAGATTGGTACTCTATTCTTTGGTGATGTAACTCATGGTAAAATTGAGAATAAATTGGAAAAAAATGGGGGAATTCAGAAAATCCTTATTTTGGATTTTGTTTGGCCTAATAAGACTTGGTAGAGTGCTTATCCTTGGTGATATGTGCATATGGGTATTCGTTGATTTAGATGGCGTTTTGAATTGACAAGTTTCCATCTAAGGTTACATTTCTCAGAGTTTCTATAGTTTTAGTTATCAACAGTACTATTTTCAGCCTTCTAGAGTTTTGGGTATGCTTTGATAATTCATACCCTCCAATAAATATGGAGTTAATTGCTTGTGCTTCCATCCTATGGTTTGTCCTTTACAATGATATACATTTCTCGAATATCCAATGATTCTAATAACACGGCCCTTGGCCCATGCATACATCTAGAATAATTACAACATCATAATCAAGGGCTTTGGCCTATATACATAACCGAAGACATATTGATAATCATATTTATAAGGTATAGCATATATCTAATAATCTCACATATAGGAGGCATCTCACATATAAGAGGCACAATATCAATAAGCATGTAATCATCTCTAATATAGGAGGCATCTCACATCTAGAAGGGATAATATCAATAAGCATGTTATCATAACTCATTTAGGATGGATCTCACACCTAGTAGACATAATATAAATAAGCATGTAATCATATATCATATAGGACACATCTCACATCAAGGAGACATAATACCGATAATGATGTAATCATCTCTCATTTAGGATATCTTATATCAATAGGTCATACATCATGACTATGAGAAATATTACCTCTCAAGGACAATTGTCATATCTATGAGGATTATCGTCTCTAATGGTCCAACAATCAAGTCTAAGAGGAATTAAGATCTCTATAGGACACGCATCAAGTCTAAGAGGAAGGTAGCATCTCTATAGGCCAAACATCATGTCTAAGAGGAATGAGCATCTCTATAGGCCACATAACGTATCTCAGAGGAATATCATCTCTAAATGCCACAATGCCACTTCCACAAGAATTATCATAGCAATATCTCAAAGACCACAATTCAGGGAACATCAATACTATTTACCAAGTCATAAAGTAACCTTATACTAAGGTTTTCTTTCCTCATCTATGTATAACATCCACAACTAATCCCAAAAGGCTAACACAATTCTAGGCCTAAGTGGGCCGGACGATCCCACTTCTAAACCTCAATTTTCATAATTAGGCATACCATGCCCCAAACAGGGCTAGGGTATCTTTTTTAATTTCTAGATATCAAGTATGCCGCATTCAAACTTAACATAGGAGCTTCAAATAAAAAAAAGGATACTCAAGTCTACTCTACCCAAGTTACTGTTTCAGAAATACCATACAAGTACAATAAGGTTAAATATACAATTTATGCTTTAATTGATAAGACCCCATCCCAAAAAAAGCATTACATCCTAACCAAGCTACAACTAATCTAAACTAGAACGCGAAGGCAATAGGATTCAAAAGGGTTAGAAACATATCATCACTCTGATCCAAAACTTGCATCTTATCCACAAAGCATCAATAATAAAGGCGACGTTACGTTACCCATAATTAAGCCTAACATACAAAATTGCATGCATTACATATCACACATCATCTATGAAGAGGAGTAGATAGACGCCCACCTTAAAGCCGAACTATAAAATATCACATCATGCGTCATATGCTCGTCTTCACTTCAGAATCTCCAAAATATCATCAGACTAACAACACCATGATTTTCTCGTTAATATGAGTCTAACGATACAAATATTTTACTATTGTCCTTCGGGTCTAGAAATGATACAAAAACCCCCAAGTGGGTCCCACATATGGAAAATGAGTTTTTGAGACCAACCCACTCTTCAAATACCATTAGGGAGTTATATCCCACAATTAATTGGTACAAATTACCCATATTTGGGGCTAAAATAAATCCTAAAGCCACTTGGGGTTTTGGACGAAGAAATCAAGAATTCAACATAAAAATTAATGGATTCATACATTAGACTCAACGTTAATCACGATTATGCAAGTAATCCAAGCTCCCAATCAACTTTGAAGACTCCCCCTAAGGCCATCAATTTCTATTAGGGTTTTGGGACTAAATAAAATGGATTAAATGGCCATTTCTTGGCAAAAACGGCTATTTAAAGGACCCTTTCTAGGCCTTAGATAGCGCGATCATGGACATACACATGCTGTGATCATGATCATTGCGATTATACTCTAGACCTTCGCAATCACAGTATGTAGCTGCACTTGACAACGGATGGAACTTGGAATTTGATTCAAAGTTTTGCCCAAAGCGTCAAGATGTATCCAGAATCACATTTTCACAAATGAGATATGTAACCAAACTAATTTCAATGTTTTGGACGTGTTGGCAAAGTTGGATTTTTAATTCTAGGTCATTTAGCTGAACTTTTGGCCTTGTGGCCATTCGAAATGAGTGAAAACTTCTAATTAGGAATTTGTTTTTAGAACCAAACGAACTGCCTGATAACTGAACCATAGGTCCCTGCTAGTCATAAATGACTTGGGGAAGCTATGTAGAAGCTCAAGTGGCAAAAATAAGCGTAAATATAAAAAAATGACTTCAAGGTTCATTACAATATCCACTATTAAAAGGACTTTTGTCCCCAAAAGTCAATGTATAGAAATAATCTCAAAAGCTTAAGGGAATGAAGTAATGGGATTGTATGCTCCGATCATGAATTCCCAGATAAACTTAGAGAAGAGATAATGCTTCTAAGGAATTTTGCAATAGGTATCCCTTTTTCAACCAGCACCCTCATTCTTCTTCCAAATAGCCAAAGCTCAACTTAACCATTAACTGGCCTCAAACTGAACCAAGCAAGATGATGCACACACATCTAAACCATATAACGTTGATAGTATCTCAATATCCGTATAAATCAACTAAGGATCATCCTAGGCAAAATCAACCCAAGTCATGAGTCATGCCATCAAATCCAAATACAAATATCTGCTCCACTTATTATTTTTCACATAATACCTACTCCAACCCAGGAGGAAATCACATGAGTCTCGCCTACGCAGTCTTATCACAGAGAACTCAATGAACTGAAGTTGAAGTGCTGAAAGTCCATACAACAAATAAGAGAATAATCTCATAAGGAAATGTGTGAGAACACTAGTGGAGATTATCAAGGAATGCAATCCATGTCAATGTTACAACCAGTTCGGATGGTAATCAAACAAAAATCTCAAAGTCCAAAGTATAACTACTAATTATTAAATAGTAGCACTACTAAACAATTAATATTCCAATCCAGGATGTCTCATCCCCCGAGAATAAAGTCATACTGAATCCAACTCGAGTACATCACTCCTATTGAGTAAATCATCTAAAATTCCCATAGAAAACTTAAAACTCTAAGTCAAGACTAAAGTAACCAATACGAGGCCTATGGACTATAATCTGAACACTTCTCAACTATTATCCAACCGATGTTCAGAAGACCAAATAGGCAACCACATAGTAGGCTCAACCAGACAATAAATGAAATTTGAATTAAGACAAGTCTAAAACAAAAGTTGCACGCAAGCTCTACAACATCAAGCGGAAATCTCAATATTAAGGCTGAATCACTCAGTCTGAATATCTAAACCAAAATGAAAAAAGGGTAGGCAATAATGCTCCAAATCTATCATATTTCCAAATCGCCATTCCACAGAGTCAAATGCAAAATCGAGTCAATAAGGCTATATCAATTTCAACTATCTTAAATTAACTCTTGTATCCAAATTTGACATATCCTTGATAAATCATACCAAGCCAAAATCGAGACATACCTTAAGAGAAAAATCAACTCAGGGATAACCACCGACTGATAGCATAAGTAACCAACTCTATATCATTTGGAGGGAACGAAATATAGTCATAAAATAGAAATAATGCAAAATGATGTAACACTTGCTAAAAATACAATTAACCTACTCCACATTCGCTGGAGGGAATAAACTATCTAAATATACTCAAAAAATCCACAAGGCTGAAAACTAAGTGACTGGAAAAAGCTCTAGCAATTAAAAACAATACAACTTAAGCTGAAAACTAACAAATCCAATACTCTATCTCGGCAAGAAATAGCCATAGGTACATGTAACCAACGAAAAACACTCGACTAAGCCTCATTAAGCCGAACAAACTCTAAAATGGGGATTTCCCAATTCCAACCCACAATCGCATGATCGAAGAAGAAAAATACCAATCTAAAAACCAATGTCAAAGTTAAAACCACTACCAGAAAATCAATAACTTGATATAAGAAACATCCAATTTGCCGCCTTAAGAAGTGATCATAAGAAAGGCCACTTTTCTCTGACTCTCTAACTCTACTTAAGGCAAAACCATATTACAGGAAAGGAGCATCCAATCTATATATTAATAACAAGGTCAAACCATCACAATTGATTAAACCCAATAAATCTAAGAGGTGAATCGACAATATCTCAATCTCAACACCACTATCGGGCGATAAAATAGCCATAAACAAAGTATGGAACTCAACTAGTCAATCTCACAAATAAGCTATATCAGAAGGGATTGTCAAATAAAAATCCTTCACAACCTAGGAGGCAAGTCTAAGGATCTTAAACTCAAAAATAGGCAATATAACTAAATTGCAAACTCTAGGGTCATAACAGAGCCACTAAAGGTCAACCTACCTCTCGATATCACAATACATCCCCAAATTAATCAAATATAGCTAATCAAGAGGGAGCACAATCAACTTCACCATGCTAAGGGAAATAAATAATCAAATTAGGCTATATCTATTCAAGCCACAAAATAATATAACAAAAAAATTAAATTCTAACTAGATAACACAAGTCTATACCTCTAATCAGAAAGAATTAATTACATCAAGTGATAATATCTAATAATATCAGTAACCTCATACAGTGGTAGAAAAAGAAACAACAATAGCAATATCAACATACAGAGCAGGCGGTACATAAATGAGCATCAATATCATGTAACACTCAAGGTCCACAATAGGGCTAATGTGCCATGATAAATAGGACTCTAACTTAAACCACACTTATACGGGAACAACATTGATATAAATCTACACTATCCATTACTAAAAGAAATAAACCACGGAGTAGTAACATAATCATGAATTCGATAACAAGGAACATAATAACCAATATCAATTTATCAAGGCATATAATCACCAATGGGTATGAAAAAACCAATACACATAATAAGAGATTGAGACAAAAAATAAACGCACACCAATCATAGTGATATCTATAGTCACATGCGTGACGGGCAGAAGATAAATAAATCAGAGCAGGTCTAACTCAGACTGACTGACTGAATCACCAACTGAGGTACCAAACACACCATTTCTAACTAGAGATGCCACAACATCATGATGATGATCTGAATGAATAGAATTCCCATGTCGAAGACAATTTTATTGATTTTTTTGCAGTCGAAGCAAACTTCTAAGCCAACTAATGTCGAGAGAAATTTGTCAAATTATGTCCATAGTTCTAAAATCACTGCCTGTTGTAGAAACATAAGTCTAGCAGGGAAATATGTTCTAACCCTAACTAATAATCTATCTCATACCAGGGCATTATTGGAATCAGTGTCTCATCACAACACAAATAAATGAAGATCCTAGAATACTTTGAGATAATGTCTCTCATAATCCAAAATGGTCAGGAAGGCATAAAGAACCATACCATACTCTGAAAGTTTGATGTTGAATCTACCCATTAAGATCATCAAGACTAATCTGAAAACTATCCAAAGTATAGAATACTATCAGCACAGAGTTGATGGGCTACTAGTGTAGTTGAACTCTACCCGAGGGAGCCCCCTCTAGAATAAAGTACCAGTATCACTTTATTGATAGTATTCCTCTTGACACCATTTTGATAAGTCTCAATATATATTCTCCCTATGGTCATCTCATAATCAACATCCTAATGGAAGGAAGATTCAGCTACTATCTAATTCACTAACCCCAAATCGAGTGACAATATTAACCCTCTAATACATCCATATACCAATGTCCAACTCAAGAAGATGTAGCATAGAAAAATGCCTTTACCATATGAGAAATCCAATAGCGTACTCAGAACTGGTGGAGAACCTTGATGAACACCAATTGACCCAACTATAGTCAGAAAACTGCTTAATGAATGAAACATAATCCATGTCTTAGAGGGATTTATAACATGACTCAAATTCCCTATGCTGAACCTTAAGGGCTAATGTAGTCACAAGTTTAACTAGAGCCTAACCTAGCCCAAATCCTTTTTGGTTGCTGGTGAAGATCTTCAATTTCCATCTCTGATTAACTAATATGATCTTGCACTAAAACTCTACGAATGCATGTTGATGTCTCATCCACATCTACCAGTAAGGTCGCATTATCTTTCGGGGATAGAATAGAGTAAAAGAAGGTGTTCAAAGATCATCAGAAATACGAACACACGATAAGGAGTTAAGAAGTGAATTTCCTAAATTTAGGTTATAAACGTCTCTACATTGATCCAAAGAACTATACTAACACTTAGTTCTTGTACAAACACACTGATGAAACCTAGACTATGATAGAAATTTGCCATGACCCAATTTCTCAAGTCATGATGGCACCTACTATAACCACCAATAGGCAAGCTAACACATAGTTTAGAACGTCTAGTAACAGACTACTTAATGATATAAGGAAAATAATGCAGAAAAAATTTAATAAATATCAATACATAATAGAAACCCAAAACCTGATAGTATCAATGCAAGAGCTTCAAATGTCACAAGAGTACAAAACTAAAACAACAACGGAATTACACTAATACAAGTTATGTATGAATACAATATAGAGATTATCCTAATACAAAAAAGAGAGATAAGTAATTCTCTGAACGTCAGCAGTTCACTCTAAGCGTCCGAACCATGGCTACTCCGCACTATGCACACATCAACGGCGATAACCCGTATAATAATTATAAAAATAGAAGTGTAGTATCAGTAGCAAACAAATAGTACTTAGTAGGAAAATTCCAATAGATCTCCAAAGATAAAGTAGCTATATACAAAATATAAACATGGCCAGAGATAATATAATTATGCATAACAATGCAATTATATGGTAAAAGAGGAAAAAACATATATCAAATCTCGATACCAAATCAACAACTAATTGGTCATAAGCTAGCCATAATAATAATTATATCAATGATAATAACAATATCAATAACAACATGAATAACCAACTACTCCAGACAAACATATACCTAACTGAGTAAATGTGTACCCCCGCCGCCCTAGACTAGGAACGTTCAATCAACATAGAAGAACATAAGGTATATACTTTACCCATATTTATGCAACTACCCCATACCTCTAATAGACCTAGGTTCATACTGGTGATAGGTGATGGGCATAAAGGAATGAATGCAAGGTACATAATCAATTTAACAACTTATCATAACTGTCACCATCATGACCATCATCATCGTAATCAATCTCTGGCATTGCCGTGTATCAATATATTATCATAATATCCTCCATACGTGATGGTTATCAATATAATCAAAATAGTATTCTCTGGCCTTTATGAGTATCAATATCACAGTGGTATCCTCCAGCCTTGCCGGGTATCAATATCATCACAATAGTATTCTATGATCTTGCCGGGTATTAGTATCACAATAGTATCCTCTGGCCTTGTCAGGTATCAGTATCATAACAATAGTATCCTTTTACCTTGTTGGGTATTAGTATCACAATAGTATCCTCCATACTTCCTGGTTATTTGTACCACAATAATATCCTCTAACCTTGCTAGGTATCAATATCATCACAGTAGTATCCTCCATCCTTTCTAGGTATCAATATCATAATAATATCCTCTGTCCTTACCGGGTATCAGTATCAACACAATTAACATTATGGAATAACATATACTAATATACCCATGAACTTAAATATATCAGCATAAAATATCTATCTAGACGATACTTCCCCAATAGCTCGTTATAAGCAAACCAACATTATTTATAATGAAACCAATAGTTTGCTAGTAATCACATAACCTCTAGTTATTTGTCTAAATATTATCCTTATTTCAGGGATCACAAGTAAACATTATTTATTAGATAGCCAAATCTAACATCTGGCCAAGGTTTATCACTGGACTAAAATTGCCATTTATCCACTGATCCATATTATCAACTAATCATCATATATCCATCAACCATTATTAGGCAACACATAACCACTTATCATCTAACCATCTTTTATTAACTAGAATCATTCATTAACTAACAATTGTTAACCAACTAATCATCATTTTATTATTCATTAATCAACTATTTAGCAATTATTCATCATTTTAACTAGTCAACTCTTATTACAAATATCACTTCTTATCTTGCCTCATTAATACACAACTTCTCATGTATAGAACAATTGACATAACGAACTTGGTCATCAATATTAGCTAATCTTCACCTATGCTATACCCAACCTCACCATAAGCCACGTATCAACCATCGCAAGATACCATATTTCAACTATGAAAGATTTATCAACTAGTGCATTTGATACCTAGACACAAAGTACTATAGTCCCCTAATAAAAAAATAGATACCATATAGCATAGCCTTTAATTAGTCATAACAATCATACCATCATATTTAATCTAGAATAACATAATTTAAAAATACAGTAATCATATATGTATAAAATATATGCATGCCATCACCAATATCAAATCAAATAAGTCATAAGAAACATACCACATCTTCCTCCGTCCCATATTAGTGAGATATGTATATAAAACATGGATATGAATTCATAAACTATTATTGGTTTCTTTACAATAATAAACACTTCCCAAATATCCAATTATTATCATAACATGGTCCTTGGCCTATTCATATATCTAGAATAATCACAATATCATAATCACAACCTTTGGCCCATATACATATCCAAATTCAAAGAGATAATCATATTTATAAGTGATATCATATCTCCAATCATCTCACATATAGGAGAAATCTTGCATATTAGAGGCACAATATAAATAAGCATGTAATCATCTCTTATATAGGAGGCTCTCACATATAGGAGGCATAATATTAATAAGTACATAATGTTGTCTCATTTATAATGCATTTCACATCTAGGAGACACAATATCAATAAGCATGTAATCATCTTTAATATAGGATGCATCTCATATCTAGGTGACATAATATCAATAAGCATGTAATCATCTCTTATATGGAATATGCTATATCAATAGGTCATACATCATGACTATGAGGAATATCACATCTCTCATTTAATTATTATATCTAAGTGAAATATCATCTCTATAGGTCAAACAATCAGGTCTAATAGAAAGTAGCATATCTATAGGAAAAACATCAAGTCTATGAGGAAGGTAGTGTAATACCCCGTATTTCTACCTAGCTTGAAATCATTCCAAGAATGTTAGAAACTTAGTTTGAAAGATAAATCTATTTTTGTAAATGTGGAATTCTTAATATTTTCACTTTTTGTTGTGTGGGAAATTGAATCAGCTTTCTAACGATACAAATTTTGTCCAAATATGGTATCAAAGTAAAAAATTATAGAAATTTTACTAAGAGTTGTCAGAACTGCCCAGGTGCGATGGATAGGTTGACGAACCGTCGATCTAGAGACGAACCATCGCCTAGACCATCGCAGCTATGGTAGTAAGTCCGTCTTCTGGCTAAGGTGCGATTAACAGGTTGACACACCATCCAACTTGCAATGGAACATCACCCAAGCTATCGCTACTAAGGCAGTGAGTCCCTATTCTGGCCTAGGTGCTATGGTCAGAATGATGGACTATCGAGCCAATAATGGACCATTGCAAGAGCCATCAAAAATCCCATTTAGCAATTTAAAGTAATTTTTAAAAGGGTATTTTTGTCTTTCCCACCCGTTTTATCCCCTAATTATACCAAAAAATAGCTCATAACTTCATTATTCATTCACAATACCTAATTAAAGTTTCTCTCATAGATCAATCCCTAAGAATAAGAAACCCTAGGTGCATAATTTCAAGTCAAGAATTCAAGCTTTCCTCCACAAATCTTTAAGAAATCATCCACCCAGGTATGTCAAGTATTCATTCATTGATTTCTTTCGTCCATGAAGCGCAATAATCTAATTTTAAATTATAAATTATGATGTTTATTTTGTGGATTGATTATGATAATGTTGTTGTTGTGTATGATACCTAGTTTGAATTGTTAAATGTGTTTTCATTAATTTCTGCTAGCATATGGATTGAAATCTACTAAATTATGTTGATTTATGCAACCATGATGAATTAATATAATTTCCATGCCTAAGCTTATAGCTATACATGCAAGGAGTTTGATAAAATGCCTTAGTGAATAGGAAATATGCATTATGCCTCAATTGAGACAAAAATGACGAACCTATGCTTTATCCTTATGTTCAAAATGACTTCCATGTTATTGTTATTCATTGAAATTGTTTGATAGGTTGTTCATGAGATTAGCCTATGAAATTATGACATGTTTATATGCTTTCCTATTCATGTACCAAACCATGATAATAAAGTGCCTCATGAAATTCCCCAATGATTTTATTATGGATTATTGCTAATGGTCGTGAGTCCAGGAAACATCATGTCTTATCAGTTTCATGCTATCGAGTCTTGGGGGGTACTTGTACCCAACAATTTAGCTGTGTTCCTAGAGCCAGTGTCAGTTTTATGATAACCGCAGTCAAGTAATGAGTAGTAGAATTTAGTCAGTTAAATGACTCAAGAGAACTTAGTAAATTCAGTATCAGTCCAGTAATCTTAATAATCTTAGTTAGTATTCAGATCTCAGTAATATTTCGTCAGTCAACGAAACTTAGTGAACTAAGTCCAGTTCAGTTTAGTTAATCATGTTTAGTGTCTATTAAGATGGGAGTAGGATTCAACACCGAGTGAGCCATAGATGGGAACTCACCTATTATTAGAGGGTGTGATTCATAGAAGCAAAGTTTTCTATCCAGAACTATGTAGCCAGCATAGGTTGAGACATCAAAGATTGTAGTTGAGGGTAGATGAGGTGGCTTAACCTGTTATATGAGGGTCCCACCATTCTCCTTAGAGTACCTATTAGATGTAGGATCACTCACAACTTGTCCTTACCAGTGGTGCAGTATTGACACCCTTCCAATTGGACCCCAACTCAGCTATAATAACTTATTAGGGGAATGTTGGTTAAAGGACTACTTCCCATATTTACAGTCTTAGAATCAGTCTATGTAATAGAACTCAATAGTTCTACAGAATTCAGGATTGTCAAAAACATTCACTCAGCTCAGTATGGAACTCAGCTAGTTCCATCAGAACCTAGACTATCAGACACAGTCACTCAGTATCATTTAAATAAGAAATCAAAAATCCATGTTATTAGTATTCAGACTCAGTAAGCGGTGTTGTCACAATCTTATTTACAGTTATATATTCATGTATGTATTCCCATGTTCATATTACTCAGCCATTTAGTATTGTTCAAACGTATGAACCCTTTTATTTAGCCTACCTCACTTGCATACCAATATATTCAATCGTACTGGCGCATAATTATCTTTTATGCTATGGTGTTTTATACCATAGGTTCATAAGAACGAGCTCTAGAGCATCAGTAACTTTCCAGTCTCAGCAGTCAGAGTTAGCAGTGAGTCCTCATCCTTTGAGGACTTGACCATTACTTTATTATCTCATTAATTAATTGATTAGTTGGATTTAGTTGGGGACATGTCCCATCAACTCCTTATTCAAACATTTCAGTCAGTTAGAGGCTTTTCAGACTACAGTATGTTCAGACTATTTATTTCAGTTGTTTTGGGTATTTCATACCCCATTAAAATATTATGTTTTATCAGCTATCATGTCCCATTTTTGAACCTTATGTCCTTTCAATATTTATTTTTGTATTTATACAATATATCATGCAGTTTGTAGGTACATATATCAATCATGGGTTAGCTTGTGGTCTTTTGGCGTCAAAAGCACCGTGTAGCATTCTGGGTAATAGATTTGGGGCGTTACAAACTTGGTATTAGAGACTAGGGTTCAACAGTGTCCTAGGAAGTCTGAAAGCCATATCTAGTAGAGTCTTATAAATGGGTGTGTTGCGCACCACATTTATGTGCTGGAGGATATAAGATATTTTAGGTAAAATTTCTCTTCTTTCAGTATTTATGTCATGCAGTGAGTATATTATAAAGCTAATCTCTCAGTCTAATCTGTTTCTCCCTTTCTTCTACAGAATATGCCTCCTAAAAAAAGAAATGGGAATTAGCCAGCCCATCAGCCTGAAGATCATTTGGGTGAATATGTATTTCATGCAGATTTCAGAGCTGCATTTACTACTCTCTCTCAGTCAGATACTACTTAGAATGAATAACCGACTATCATTTCGGCCAACCCATTGGCCAATTCAGTTGCTGCCAGGATTCAAGATTTCACCCGAATGAATCCTCCATCCTTTTTCAGGTCTAAGTCAGATGAGGACCCTCAGGAATTTCTTGATCATGTTTAGAAGGTTACAAATATCATGCGGGTTACTTCTAGTGAGAGTGAAGAGATAGCTGCAAATCAGTTATAGGATATTGCTCACACTTGATAAAAATAGTGGAAGTTAGAGAGGGCTGTAGATACAGGGTCTATTGCATGGGAGGATTTTTCTAAAGCATTCTAAGATAGATTCTTTCCCCTAGTGCTAGGAGAAGCTAAAGTGTTAAAATTTATCAACCTCAGGTAGGGAAACATGACGATGAAAGATTATTCTCTTAAGTTTACTCAATTAGCTAGATATGCTCCTCATATGGTTGCAGATAGCAGAGATAAGATGAGTAAGATTGTTTATGGGGTGAATGAAAGTATAGTTAATGAGTGTAGGTTTGCAATGTTTAATAGTGACATGAACAAATCCAGGATTATGACCCATGCTCAGCAGATAAAAGACCAAAATATTAAGATGAAAAAGAAGTAGAATAATAGAGCAAGGAGAGGTAGTTTCAACTTTGCTCAGCTTAGATCAGAAGGATGAAACCGTTCTTAATTTTTTCCTAATTCAGCAATTGCAGCTCCTTCTTTATCTAGTGCTCCAGCTCCTAAGTTCATGGATGGTGATAAAGATAGAGTGCCAGGCTCTAAGTGTCATGGCAGTATTAGCAGTGCCCGCACCTATCCTCTTTGCCAGATTTATGGCAAGCAACATCAGGTTATTTACAGAGCTGGCAGTGGTATTTGTTTTGGATGTGGAAAGCCAGGCGATAGAATTAGAGACTATCCTCATCCAGGTCCTTAGGGTCAGCAAAACCATTTCTCAGCTCCGTCTGATCGCCCAAATCAGCAGGGTACTACTTTCGATACAACTAGTGGGCAATGCCGAAATTGACTTTATGCTCTCCAGTCCCAATAGGATCAAGAAAATTCTCTTGATGTGGTTATTGGTACATTATAAATCTTTCACTTGTATGTTTATGCTTTGCTAGATCTAGGATCTTCCTTGTCTTTTGTTACTTCTTACATAATAGTTTAATTTAGATTAGTCCCAAAAATCTAGAAGTGCCCTTCTCAGTATCTACCCCAGTCAGTAAAATTATCATAGCCCGATGGGTATACAAGAACTATTCGGTTATGGTATCTCAAAAAAGCACTTCAGCAAACATAGTCGAATTAGAGATGACTGATTATGATATCATTCTCAAAATGGATTGGATTCATTCCAGCTATGCCACAGTCGAATGTAGAAATAGAGTTTTCCAATTTTAGTTTCCAAATAAACCTATCCTAGAATAGAGGGGTAGTACTTCAGCTTTTAGATGTTAGCTTATTTCCTACCTTTGGGCACGTAAAATGATATCTAAGGGATGTATCTATCATTTTTTTTTTGAGTTAAGGACACTAGTTCTAAAACTCCCTATTTTGAATCACTCCCAGTCATGAATGACTATTCAGATGTCTTTCCTGAAGATTTTCTAGGAATTCCTCCCAAAAGGGAAATAGACTTCGGCATTGATCTTCTTATAAATACTCAGCCTATATCTATTCTGCCATATAGAATGGCACCAGCAGAACTTAGAAAATTGAAGGAGCAGTTGAAAGATCGCTTAGATAAAGGATTGATCAGGCCTAGTGTTTCCCTGTGAGGCAAACCAGTCGTATTTGTGCATAAGAAAGATGGTTCTCTCAGAATGTTTATAGACTACTGTCAGCTCAATAAAGTGACAATCAATAACAAGTATCCAGTTCCCAGAATTGATGACTTATTCAATCAACTTTTGGGTGCCAGCTATTTCTCTAAGATAACCCTCAGATCAGGCTATCATTAGCTCAGAGTTAGAGAATGTGACATTCCAAAAATAGCCTTTCATACTCGGTATGGTCACTTCAAATTCTTAGTTATGTCCTTTGATCTTACCAGTACCCCAACTAATTTTATAGAATTGATGAACCGTGCGTTCAATAAGTACTTGGACATGTTTGTCATAGTCTTCATAGATACCATCCTTGTTATTCCCGTAGTGAGCGTGATCATGTAGATCATCTCAGAATAGTATTGTATACTCTTAGAAATCATTAGTTGTTTGCAAAATTTAGTAAGTGTGAATTTTGGATAAGGTCAGTAGCATTCAATGGTCATATTATTTCTAGTGATGGCATTAGGGTCGATCCTCAAAAGAGCAAAGCAGTAAGAAACTAGCCTCGCCCTATATCTCCATCAAATATTAGGACTTTCCTGGGTTTAGCTATCAATTATCTATGGTTTATTGAGGGATTTTATTCTATTGCATCCCCTATGTCCAAATTGGCTTAGAAGAAAGTCAAGTTTTAGTGGTCAGATCCTTGTGAGAAGAGTTTTTAGGAGTTGAAGATTCGACTCACCTCAGCTCCAGTCTTAACTCTTCTAGATGGTTCCTATGGGTTCGTAGTGTATTGTGATGCATCCAGAGTAGGTTTGGCTTATGTCCTCATGCTTTATGGTAAGTTCATAACTTACGCCTCTAGACAGCTTAAACCCCATGAGAAGAATTATCCTACTCATGATCTTGAGTTAGCAGCCGTAGTATTTACTTTAATGAGTTGGAGGTATTATCTATATGAAGTTCATGTGGATGAGTTCACAGATCATAAAAGCCTTCAGTATGTCTTTTCTCAAAAATATCTCAATATTTGTTAGAAAAGGTGGTTAGAGCTCTTACAAGATTATGACATAAATGTCTTTATCATTCAGGCAAGGCCAATATAGTGGCCAACGGTCTCAGTAGACTATCTATCGGTAGTGTTGCTCATGTTGAGGATAGTAAGAAGAAGTTAGCTCAGAAACTCCATTAGCTTGCCCGACTAGGTGTCCACTTTGTATATTCAGCAGAAGGTAGTATATAGGTTCAGAACAATTTAGAATCATCTCTAGTATCCGAGGTGAAAGAAAATGAAGATAGAGATCCCAATCTTTTTATGTTGAAATAGTCAGTCAGAGATCAGAAGGTAGAGGTTTTCTCCTAAGGGGGAGATGGTGTTCTCTGTTGTCAGGGTCGTCTTGGTGTTCTTTGTGTAGATGACTTAAGGCAATGAATTCTTGAAGAAACGCATGGGGAATGATACTCGATTCATCCAGGGGCCACTAAGATGTACCGCAATTTGCAGGAGATTTATTAGTAAAGTAGGATGAAGAGAGATGTTGCAGATTTCATGGATAAATGCTCTATACATCTGCAGGTTAAGATAGAGCATCAGAAGCCTAGTGGGTCCATGCAGGAGCTCTGTATTCCTACTTAGAAGTGGGAAGAAGTGAACATGGACTTCGTGATGGGTTTATATCGTACTCATCCACAGCATGATTCAGTTTAGGTCATTGTAGATAGGATGACTAAATCAGCTTAATTCCTTCCAGTCCATAGCTTCTATTCAGTTGAGGATTACGTCAAACTCTATATAAGAGAGTTTGTCAGATTTTATGATGTTCCATTGTCTATTGTCTTAGTTAGTGGTACCCAGTTCACTACTCATTTCTGGAAGGCATTCCAAAAGGTTCTTGGTACCCGAGTTTATCTCATTACAACCTTTCACCCTCAGACAGATAGTAAAATAGAAAGGACTATTCAGACCTTAGAAGATATGCTAAGGGCGTGTGCAATTAATTTCAAGGGTAGTTGGGATGACCATTTGCCTTTGATTGAGTTTGCATACAACAATAACTATCATTCCAGTATTCAGATGGCTCCATTTGAAGCTCTCTACGATAGGAGATATAGATCTGTAATCGGTTGGTTTTAAGTCAGCGAGGCCACAATAGTAGGGCCTGACTTGGTCTTTGATACACTAGAGAAAGTTCAGTTAATCATAGAGAGGCTTAAAATAGCTCAGAGCCGATAGAAATCAAACACATCTGTGACAGAAAAGATCTCGAGTTTGAGATTGGTGATTATGTGTACCTGAAAATATATCCCATGAAGGGAGTGAAAAGGTTCAGAAAGAAGGGTAATCTCAGTCCCTGATATGTCGGTCCCTTAAAAATTATCAGTCGCTATGTCAAAGTAGCTTATGAGCTCGAATAGCCTTAAGATCTAGCATCAGTTCATCCAGTCTTCCATGTCTCTTTTCTCAAGAAGTGCATAGGTGAACCAGTAGTTGTAGTCCATATTTAGAGCTTAGATGTTCAGAACAGCCTCTCTTATGAAGAGATTCCAGTCGAAATCCTAGACTATCAGACTCATAGACTGAGGAGCAAAGAAGTCCCTCCAGTTAAAGTTCTTTAGAAAAATCAGTCAGTTGAGGGAGCTACTTGTGAAGCAGAAGCAGACATGTAGATGAAGTATCCTCACCTCTTCTCTACAAACTCAGATCTAGCTCAAGGTAAAAGCTCTCCCAAAACTTTTCAGTTTCATGTTCAGGTTTCATTGACATGCTTGGTATGAATTTCATGTTTTGAATTCCTTTACATCTTTGTAAGAAATGCCATTGCATATCCAGTCATGCATTCATATGTTAGTTTAGCTATATAATCATGCATCATACATGAATTCTTATTGTGAGAATCTTAGTTCATCAAAATACTCAGTCATGCATTCATGAATCAGTTACACATATATCAGATATGCATGTTCGGTATGATATATTCAGTTATCATTCATGTCAGTCATGAGATCATGTTCTAGTTGTTTATTTTCAATATATACATCAGTTTATCTTCACCCCTCTCACTCAGTCTCATCTGAGGATGAATGTTCTCAAGGGGGGATATTATAATACCCCATACTTCTACCTATCTTGAAATCATCCCAAGAATGTTAGAAACTTACATTGAAAGACAAATCCATTTGGGTAAACATGGAATTTTTAAGATTTTAACTTTTGTTGTGTAGGAAATTGAATTATCTTTCCAACGATACAAATTTTGTCCAAATAGGATATCGGGGTAAAAAGTTATGGATATTTTACCAAGAGTTGTCACAACCACCCATGTGCGATAGGCAGGTTGACGGACCATCGATCTAGCGACGGACCATCACCTAGACCGTCATAGCTAAGGTAGTAAGTTAGTTTTCTGGCAAAGGTGCAATGGACAGATAAACGGACCATTGAACTTGTGATGGAACATCGCCCAAGCCATCGCTACTAAGGTAGTGAGTCTCTATTCTATCCCATGTGTGACGGTCAGAACGACGAACCATCGAGCTAGCGATGGACTGTCGCACGAGCCATCGCAGATCCTGTTTAGCAATTTAAAGTCATTTTTAAAGGGGTATTTGGGTCTTTTTCACCTGTTTTAACCCCCAAGTATACCAGACAATAGCTTAAAACTTCATTATTCATTTACAACACCTAATTAGGGTTTCTCTCAAAGATAAATCCCAAGAATAAGAATCCCTACGTACTTAATTCTAAGTCAATAATTCAAAATTTTCTCCGCAAATCTTTATGAAATCATCCACCCAGGTATGTCAAGTGCTCATTAATGGCCGAGAATCCAATTTTTAATTATAAATTATGATGTTTATGTTGTGGATTGATTATGATTATGTTGATGTTGCATTTTATACCCAAGTTGGAATCCTTAAATGTGTTTTCATTAATTTATGTTAGAATGTGGATTGAAATCTACTAAATTATGTTGATTTATGCAACCATGATGAATTAATTTAATGTCCATGCCTAAGCTTATCGTTAAACATGTAAGGTATTTGATAAAATGCCTAAAAGAATAGGAAATATGCCTTATGACTCAATTGTGACCAAAATGATTAACCTATGCTTTAAACCTATGTTCAAAATGACTTCCATGTTATTGTTATGAATTGAATTGTTTGATGGATTTTCATGAGATTAGCCTATGAAATTATGACATATTTATATGCTTTCCTATTCATGTACCAAACCATGATAATCAACTGCCTAATAAAATTGCACAATGATTGTTTTATGGATTGTTATTATGGTCGTGAGTCCAGGAAGTGTCATGTCTTGTCAGTTTCAGGTTATCAAGTCCTGGGGGTACTTGTACCTGACAATTTAGTTATATGCCTAGAGCCAGTGTCAGTTTTATGATAACCTCAGTCAATCCATGATCAGTAGAATTCAGTCAGTTACATGACTCAGGAAAACTCAGTTAATTCAGTATCAATCCAGTAATCTTAGTAATCTCAATAGTCTCAACTAGATATCAGATCTCAGTAATATTCTATCAGTTAATAGAACTTAGTAAACTCAGTCTAGTCTAGTTCAGTTAATCATGTTAAGTTGCTATTCATATGGTAGTAGGATTCAGCACCTAGTGAGCCAAAGGATGGGAACTCACCTGTTATTAAAGGGTGTGATTCTTAGAAGAAATCCTTTCACTCCAGAACTACGTAGCCAGTGTAGGTTGAGACATCAAACCTGCTAGTTGAGGGTAGATGAGGTGGCTTAACCTGTTATATGAGGGTCTCAACATTTTCCTTAGAGTACCTGTTAGATGAGGTATCACTCACAACTTATCCTTATCAGTAGCGTGGTATTGACACCCTTCCAATTGGGGATATAGATTGGACCCCAAATCTCTATAATATCTTATTAGGGGAATGTTAGTTAAAAGAATACTTACTACAGTTACAGTCTCAGACTCAGTCTCAGTAATAGAACTCAGAAAGTTCTACAGAATTTAGGACTGTCAAACACAGTCACTCAGCTCAGTACGAAACTCAGCTAGTTCCATCATAACTTAGACTATTAGAAATAGTCCCTCATTAACATTTATATCATTTTTATTTGGGGTTTTGTTCTAAGAAATCAAGAATTCTACACTAAGATTAAAGGATTTATACCTTAGACACAACATTAATTATGATTATGGAAGTAGTCCAAGATCCCCATCAATTTCCAAGACTCCTAAAGCCTACACTCTTTATTAGGGTTTTAGGACTAAAAATAATGGATCAAAGGGCCAATTCTCAGCCAAAATGACTATTTAAAGGACCCTTCCCAAGCCCTTAAGAAGGGAGATAATAGGCATACACATGTCGTGATTTCAGTCATTATGATCAAACCCTAGACCTCCACAATTTTTGTATCTTGCTACACTCGATGATAACTGAAACTTTGACTTTGATTCTATGTTTTGGCCAGGGCCTCAGGATGCATTCAGAATCAAATTTTTGCAAATGAGATATGTAATCACACTAAATTTGATGTTTCAGATACATTGGTGGAGTCATATTTTGAATTCGATGTTATTTCACTAAAGTTTTTTCTCGTTGGTCATTTGAAATCAGTGAAGACATCTAAATAGATAATTGGTTCTGAACTCCAAATGAACTACCCAGTAACTAAACCGTCGGTCCCAGCATGTCATAAACTACTTGGGGCAACTATGGATAAACTTAAATGGTAAAAATAAGAATAAATATAGAAAATAACTAAAAGGGTCAGTACCAATGCTTAACCAGCTATAATATTTATTTGGATAGTTGGGATTGAGTTTTTCATCAATGGTGTTGATATTTAAGTTTAGAACTATAGATCATAGGAGCTGCCTACACTTTCAGATTTGTCTCAGTTGGGGTTTCACCTAGAGGTTGGCTAAGACTACAATTTATCTACCTATTCGGTCTTCTTTAATTCAGATGTATTGGGATTGATAGATACTCGGGTGATATCCTATTGGCACTTGATGATCATTTTTCTACTCTTGACATTAATTTTTAGTTTTTGTAAGAATTGTAGATTTATACTCAATGAAAATACTATACTAAGGATGAGCTTAGCATGGTTTCATCCCCAGTTGGTGGGACATCCTATAGTGGATCACTTAGAGGTAAGTGTTTACTAGTTGGACACCTGATTATTGGGTTGAGTGTCATCTGGTTAGGTTAGAAACTTTTGCATCAATTACTAACACTAATCATCATGAATTGCATGTCCATGTAGCACCTTATGTAATAATTTATTTTTTGTTTTTTTTTTTAGAAATTATTTGCTTATTAGTAATTATACCATTTTACCCCTCATCATGGTTGCAATATGGTATTTTGGGATATGGGAATGATTGGCATGGTTCTAAATGCATTTCAGTGATATTTGAGAGTGTTTGTTGTTTTTGGAGGTTAAAATGGCATTATAGTTGACTTTGGTCACCATTTGTTGTTTTGTATATCAGATGGCAAAATGGATTATGCCAGTAGATTCAAAATGTCAATTTAGTTTGCTAACTTGATTGGTTTGATTTTATGGATTAATATCTTATTTCATCGCTCAATTCTAAAAGTTATGAAATTGAGTTTCGAGGGTCAATTTTGTGAAAATGATATTTTTAAAAAATTTGATATCTACACTAAAGATTGGAGCATCAAATTTAGTAGAATAGTATAGTTTATGGCATTATTGGGATTCCAAATAAATCTTGTGTGTTTTGGAAAAATTGTGAATTTTTCAAAGTTCAGCTGGTGCACCACTAAGTTTGTGCAACTGCTTGGCCTTTGGTCAATGGTTCTTTAGCGGGGCCCTGTTCATTTTAACGGTAGGGGCTATAGAAACCTTTGTATGCTTTAGCGGAGTGGCATGCATTGGCAGGTACAATTAAAGTGGTACTTCACCACTTTAGAGGTGACCTCTATAGTGGCAATTTGACCGTATTAACGGTGCCAGCACCCATATATAATTTGTTTTCTCAATTATTCCTCACTTTTTGTGACTTGAAGCTTTGGATTTTACTATTTTGGGTGATTTCCTGAATTTTCAAACTTGGGTAAGCTCCCAATCCCTTTTTAAATTGTTTTTATTCGATTCTTGTCATTATATCATGTTAAAACTTGATTTTAGAATTAGAATTTGGGAATTTTGGCCGATAAGGCTAAATTAGTAATTCTTCGATCTAAACCCCATTTCAACCCATTTTCACTTGGGTTTTTATTTAATGGCTTCCTTTAATCATGTGTAAATCCCCACTTATTTTAAAATCCATTTCAGTGGTCCATTTTGACCCCAACCTAGCGATGGAAAATATAGGCATCGTTGGCTTCCTTTTGACCCGTAAATTCTATATTTGTATATTAAGTTGATTACGAGTCTGTTTGTGATGGGAAGGCTCTGTGTTGAAAGCATTCAAACCTAATTTTCCTTACTCGATGTAGGTTATGGCTTAACTTTCTTCAGACAAGGTTGGATATTTAATAATGATATAAAATCTTATTATATGTGTGGGAGCTAATCATGGAAATGGAATATTATTATTTTTTGCCCGTATAGGGCCTTGTGTTTTTTTTGGTGGTTTTGAGATATTATTTACTACGTGTGACTGTATGAGTTCTTATAAAATGTTATTGGACTTGTATTTATGTGTTGTGTTATCCTTGTGGAAAAATATTTAAGTTTGTAGTTGTGTTGTATTAAATGGCATATTATTGTATATCTTAGCCTATTGGTTTATGAACTATATTTGATCATGGATGGTTGGAATATTTTGTGGATTTATGTCTCACATAGTTGGTACACTGATTGGATATAGAAATTCTCATTCTTGTTAGATGTAAGCATTACTTATATAATACACATTCAAGAAGCATTGGTATCAATGTGGAAATATAGGCTTTTTTCATAAAAAATATGACATATTTAAAAGTCCTTTGTCGATGTATGTGTCGTAGAGGAGTTATAGATATTGAGTTGGTATTTGCTATTGGACTATATAAGGGTTGATAAACCCCCTGGGTCCTACCTCAGGAGTAAAGTGTAATACCTAAAGTGTTTAATCTCTAAATCCACCAAGAGGTAGACTATTTAAATGGATATCCAATGACACCGGTCTTGCCTTAATTTGATATCATAGTGAAAATTTAATGCAAATTGTGTGAGGAACTGTCAAACCTCCAACGATAATAACTCTAGCAATGACTCCTTGCCATGAAATAATGAGTTATAGTAAAGATTTGTTGTCACGATAGTAAGTAACCAAGAAATCAGCAGCTTGACAACAACCCTTCATAATGACGTATGGTCAATCTAAATGAGTCATCAGAAGATGAGTTAATGTCAGAACAATAAGGAACCAAGCCTATGTCCTTTGGTTACGACTCGAAGCCATGACTCATGACCAGACCAAACAAGTTGTTGCCTAAGCCATCGTGACTATTACCCAAAAATTGCTAAATGTTTTAGGAAGGGGTTGTTGGTCTTTTCCCATTCTTTTATCATCTAACCAATGTCGTTTAGGCCTTCCAAAGGTTGGAATATAATTCTAAATTTCCCCAAATCCCTCTTAAACTCAAATAGTTAATCAAACATATATTGATAGAACAGAGAAAGAGCGGTTTTCTTCTCTAAAAGGCAACTTAGGGTTCCCAACTTGAAGAACAAATTTGAAGTATTTCTTCAAGAAATTCATCTCCAATTATGTGGAATTTTTTCAATGGGTTCCTTCCACCCATTTTGTCCTAATGATTTCCTCAACTCTCAAGTTTAATTCACCTTTTAAGTTTAGAGTTCTATGGAATGTATATTTTTTTTTTTTGGAATTTCAGTCTATTCTTTTAATTAAGCATAAGTACATATTTTCCATAATTTTTTCATCTTCCTATACTCAAAATCAAGAATTCTTTTTATATTGTTAAATTGTTGGGTTTTTGGCTTAAATTGTGAAATTCTTAGTGATGTTAAGTTTACTATTGTCATGTTTAGAACTGGTGGGTTATGAACTCCCGATACATAGGGATTCAGGACTATAGAGTTTACATGTCTTTGAGCACTTAAAATTATTTATTGTTGATATTCTTAGAATGTAATTATAATGAACAATTCAGTTTTTAGTGTCATTTAGTTGGGTGTAGCATATCATTGAGTGAATGCAGGGATGAAGGCTCACCGGTAAGTTAGGAAAGTGACCTTTAGTAGAAGTCAATAAGTTCAAGAACTTTGATGCTACAACAGATTATAAGGTGTCACGTGCAGGTTGAGGATTGAAACCCTAGTTCTTTGGGACATCTATTTAGTGGATCCACGCTAGTCAGTGATCGTACCGTAGGTAAGGTAGTTAACATCCATCTAACAGGGGTTACAAGTTTTCCCTTGACTGATCAGATTGTGGTATGTCAGTTAATATTATCCCGCACGGTCCTCTATTTATGTTTCAATTTTAGATTTTGCATTACCTTGCATTCAGTAATTTAGTTTTCATTAAATACATGTTTATACTTGGTTTAGCTTTCAGTTTTTATGTTTCATACAGTCATGTTCAGCTTCTACTAGTTAGTTTTCCCATGTCATATGCTTTGTACATTAAAAGTACTAATTGTATAATTTCCCATGTTATATCATCTAATAATATAAGTTTCAATACTCAGCATCCAGATCGCGCTTAGTTTGGTTCGGTACTATATTCAACATTAGGGTTTGATGAGTCCTTATCATTTGATCACTAGTTATCAATATTGATTTTAAGCATTCTATTATTTTTAATTAGTTAGAGGTAGTTGGGGGCATGTGTCAAACACTAATATAGGTAATGGTTTTCAGACAGACAATTAGTTATATCTTAGCATGTTGATCTCATCAGAAAGTTCTAGTTTTGATGTGCTTATTCATTATTGATTCTTTTATCATTACTACCGAATTATTTTAGTTTGGCTTCCGCCTAATAGTTTGTTACTTCTTTTGTTTTCTTTGTGTTACACCAGGCCATTTGTTAGTTTAGGGTCAATTGTGACTCTAAGCATCGTGTTACGACTATAGGAAGTCTTGGGTCATGATAAACTTGGTATCAAAGCCTCAGGTTTAAAGTGCCTTAGGGTGTCTGAAGGATGTGTTATGTAAAGTCTTGTTCATCAGTGTGAAGCACACCACACTTATGTGTGAGAGGCTATGAAATATTTTAGGGAAGTTGCACTTCTTTCATTATTCATGTCGTGAGATAGAGTGGGTACTCTATTATAAATATTCTCCTAACTCGTCCACTACCCATTTTTGGAAAATGTCTCCTAAGAGAACTAAAGGAAGGAGAAATAAAAATAAACAAGCACCACTGTCGATTCCCAAATACCCTCTGAATGAGAAGGTATCATATGCAAAGTTTAGGGCAACTTTCACATTATTAGACTAGTTAATGACAACTAAGAATAACCAACAGATTGTTGCACCAGCCAACCCAACTGTGAATTCAGTAGCTACCACTAGAGTCTGGGACTTCACTCAGATAAATCATTTACTTTTTTTTTGTATAAGTTTGAAGGATCCACATGAGTTCTTGGAAAGTACTTAGAATAAAATTGAAATCATGGGTGTCACTTTAACTGAAAGTATTGATTATGCTTCTTAATAATTGGAAGGAGTGGCTCACACATGGTTCAAGCAATAGAAGAATAATAGAGGTGTAGTTGTAGGATTGGTAAAGTGGAATGAGTTTATTAAAACATATCTAGACAGGTTCTTCTACTTGATTTATGAGAACCCAAGGTGCAGGTGTTCATAACCCTAAAGTAAGGAAACATGAATTGGAAAGAGTATTAATTTAAGTTTACGCAGTTGGCAAGGTATGCTCAAGATATGGTTGATGACTCTAAGGCCCGAATGAGAAAATTTATGCTGGTATTTTTAAGGATGTTGTCAAAGATTGTTGAGCGACTATGTTTGTTAAGGAGATAGACTTTTCCAAATTGATGGTTAATGCTAAACAAATTGAAGGGGAGAAAATAAAACACCCTGTTTTTTGGACCATACATAATTTCCATAATTTCTAGTTTTAAGGTAAGATACTACTTAGGGGAATGAGTCATACACTAGGGTACGGGTGTATGGTCTAGTAGTATGCTGACTAGTGTTGGTTGGTGGGATCGATTTAGTTACTTAAATGATTACAAATTTTTGATACGAGTCATACTAGTGGATACAGGTTTATTGGTTCCTTCACTTAACCTTAGACTTGATAAAATAGGTCGGAGCTGAGTATGAGTGGCTCAGCATAAGAAGTAAGATAGGGTACGAGTTATACCCAGGACTCGTAAGGTGGTAAGTGTTAAAAATTCCTGGATTCCCATTCTGCTAGGGATATGGTTTATGGGTACCAGTAGTATACTTGAATGTATCTTAAGTTTGGGTGTGACATACATTGGAAAGTGTTGGGTACAAGGGGGAAACCAAGGGTACGAGTGGTGGGTACCTCTCGTATAGGAAGGATTCAACTCGTAAGGATTAATCATATCTCGGTGATGGAATTTTTGTTCAACTTAAGTGGGGGTATTTTGGATATTTTCCCATATATTTTAATAAGGTCCCATGACATATATTCCAATTACGAGGTTATTTTCCCTATTATTCTATTCTAAAATACTTTGAAAACACTCTTAAATCCTCTCTAGAGTTCTTGGGCCAAAAAAGATAGGGTTTTATCTTGTGGAATAAATTGGGGTTTGTCTTGGTGATTTCCCTTCATCATTATCTCAGTTTAGGGATTGTGCTCTTCCGTCATTGTTAGTTACAACTAAAGGCATGGTTTTATACAATATTTTTATGATTTGAATATTCTATTATTTTGGGTTTTCAAATATGATTTGGGGGTTTTTGTTATAAAAACTTGGTTATGGTTTTCCCATGTTCTAATTATGCTTCTATATGTATTAATTGTGGTTTTGGATAATTGGTTGCATAGGAATAGTTCTTTGGTGAAGGACTTTAGTTTTGGAAATGCTATTCCACCAATGTGGTTGATAAATTGCATTTAACATTGTTTTCATTATAATATTGGTTTTTCAATGGAAGTTATGCATGGTTTAAACATTTTAATGGAACCCTAAATGATATGAATGGTTTTAAATGGATGGTAAATGCCTTGGTTGCCATGGTTTTTGTAATTGGAATTCATATGGGGTACATGGGAATCCCCTAATGTTTTGCTACGGATAATACTTGGAAGTTATTGTTGGTATAAAAATAGTTCTACAAATAGCCTTAGTTAATAAAATATGGAATAGTATCCAGATTGAAAAATGGTTTTAATTGGGCATAATGGAGGGATGAGTAGAAAAGCCGTGAAAGGTGGAGGTCCCGAGGGGATCTAAACTGGAAACTCATATTTATCGATATGATATTCGGTCCTAGTGACTGTGTAAATGATGTCACACTGTATATTTGGGATATGTACTAGTCCCCTCACATTTTTTTCCCTAGTCGTGCGACTTCATGCACTGGGTCCCTTTCAGCAGGGGTGCTGAACCCATATAGGCCATAGGTTGTTTAGGATGGCAAAGCTACGCAACCCAGGGAAAGGTTTTAATGGCATGCTAAACCTGGTCCCTTCTCCCAGCATAGTTATAGATATATGTGTGTGTATATGGTTCTTTACATATGAATGGTTTTTTTATTAGTCTTATAAATGATATTATTTTATTCTAATCCTAAGTTCTTGCTAGCTTTAACTCAATAACCCATTTTTGGCTGCTATATCCTCATACAATAGAGGAATCAGTTGTTCTTCTCCCTAGCTTTATGATTCGTACTTTGAGGTTAGTATTTGGATTGGAGTAGTGAGCTTTCATCTATTTAGAAGGCTCCATTTTATAGATGTTATTTCATACTTTAACTTATTTATGGGTATTGGTTTGGGATATGGTTAGAGGCATGCCTCAATTGGATTTTGGTATTCATTTGGTTAGATGCTTTCTGGTACTACTATAGGATGGAATGGGCGAATCTGTATTATTGCCGACCATAATATTGGCATTGGTATTGGGGCTAACATCATTGGACATAATTTGTTACTGTTCCATTAAATTTTATTTTGGGATTAGTTATATTATATTTTGTATTCCATTTGGTTATTGCCCTTGTTTTGGTATTAGTTTGGCTTTGTGGTTTGGTTTGAAGGGTTTGGTGGACATGATGAATTTGTATGGTTGGTCTAGGAATAGACCTATCTCAAATTTAGTTCTTGTCTAGTTATGCTATCTTGTTATATGCTCGAAGTTTAACTAACTTAGGGCAGGCGGCTGAAGGTTGGGTTGGATAATGAGGGGGTCGTCTCCAATCCGTGTCGAACTTTGGATACCCATTACAACAAGGCCCCAGGTCGGGTGGTGTCAAGTTGGTATCATAGATTTAGGTTCATGGTCTATTGGGAGCACACAAAGTTGCGCTTGGTAGAGTTTATTTTAAGGATGTGTAGCATGCCACACCCATAAGAGAGAGTCTATAAGGCATTTAGGAATGTTTTCTTTTCTTGGTATTCTTATTTTAAGCTTGGAGTCTATGTCTTGGAATTCTTCTCTAATCGTTGGTTGTTCACTTTTTAGATCATTCCTCAATGATGTGGAACACAAAGAGAATCTTTAGTCCCATCTGGGGACAATATTGATGGGGTACCTCCTACTTTTGGAGTTCATCTTTGATCTCAGGGTCCTATCCCTGATAGTTTTGAAGTTCCTTCAGTTGCTACTAGTCATCTGAATGGTGAGGTAAATAATTTGGAATTTTGTCAGTGTATTCAAACTATTTCTTAGTTAGTTGTTGCTCAAGCTAAGCGGCATGCATTTGCTGGGTTGTCTGCAGTGTCCATAAGAGTTGGTTAGTTCATGAAACTGAATCCTCCAACTTTTATTGGTTTGAAGGTGGAGAAGGATCATCAGGGTTCCTTGGATGAAATAAATAAGATATTCAGGGTGATTTATGCTACTAAAGTGGAAGGCATAAACTTTGCAGCTTATCAACTCAAGGATATTGCGTACCAATGGTACAAAGAGTGGGATAGGCATAGAGGTGATGTAGAGGAGTCATCCTTATAGTATATTTTTTTGGTACATTTCTGGATCATTTATTTCATAAAGAGCTTAAGGAAGTGAAGATAGATGAGTTTGTTAATCTTAAGCAAGGGAGAATGGCTGTTAAGGAATATCCCTTAAAATTTCATCATCTATCAAGTTATTCTCCTAATTTGGTGGCTGACATGAGAGCGAGGATGAGAAAGTTTATTCTGGGATATCTCGAGATTTGATCGTGGAAAGAAAGACTAGTTTTCTTATCAATATATGGACATTTCTAGGTTGACTGTTCATATACAATAGGTGGAGAATAAGAAAATGAAATAGGCAGAGTTTAGAGATAGGCAAGGTAAGGGGAGCAGGTTTTCAGATTAGGAAAGTGCTCAGTCACATGGTGGTCGTGATAAAAGTAAATGGCGAAAGAAGAAGTGGGGTGTTCTGTTTCCTTCTCTACGACTAGCACTCCTTACTCAAGGTAGTTGGGTGATAGGTGTCAGCAGGTTGACGATAATTTTTGGGCATAGGGTACCCAATCATAGAAGAGTGAGGGTTAGTCAGTTTCTTCATGCCCTCCTTACTAGTTCTTTGGTCGTCTTCATCCGGGTTATTATTAAGAAGAAAGGGATAAGTTATTTAAATGTGGCCAACAAGGCCATATGCTCAAGAATTTTTTAATTGGTAAGGGAGCTTTGGTAGCGGTTAAAGCTATGATTACTTCATCTTCTGCTCTTGTGCCTTGTGGGGTAGATTTGGTATCTTCTCCTACTTCTAGTACTGGCATTGGCTGAAATTAGTTGTATGCTCTTGCATCTCGGCAGGAATTTGAGGCATCAATAGATGTCATTACTGGAGTCAGATACAGATGTAAGGCATAGAGACTTAGAGTTTGAGTTGTTGGATCAGTTGTTCCTTAAGGTATCTACAATGAAGTGAGTAGTGCAGTTCGGCAAAAAAAAGAAGCTCAGTGCAAGGTATATTGGTCTTTGAGTGGTATTGTTGAGGGTTGGAAATGTTACGTATGAATTGGAGTTTCATTCTAGTTTGTGCTCCATTCATCCAATATTTTATGTCTTCATGTTGAGATAGTGTCTTGGAGATCCTTCTTCGATTTTTCCTTTGGAGGGGTAGGGTATATCAGACTCTTTATCTTATGAGGAGGTCCTAATTGAGATCTTGGATAGGCAGGTTCATCGGTTGAAATCCAAGAATATGGCTTCAGTAAATGTTCTTTGGTGGAGCCATAAGGTCGACAATGCTACATGGAAAGCGGTGGAGGACATCATGTCCAAGTGTCCGCATCTGTTTTCTACTCCTGGGATTCATGAGGAACGCATGTGCCTTCAACACATCTTTATTTTTTGAGTTTGTTAAAGCAAATATTAATATCTTTGCCACTTTGATTTCAAACGTTCTTAAAGATTAAAAATATATTTGATAATGCAAATGACTCATGCATACGGTTAGTCCTACTTTGTCTGTCATTTGATGAAGAATATTCCTAGTGGGGGAGACTAAAGACTATCGTTTCTGGACCTTTGAAAATTTCCTTGATTTTAGGTTTTTGGGCAAGTTACTATTTTGGGTAATGAGTGATACACTTAGGTATGGGTTGTATGGTCCAGTTGTATGTTAACAAGTGTTGGTTGGTGGGATAGATTTGGTTACTTGAAAAGGTATGACTTGGTGGTACGAGTCGTATTGGTGTATACAAATTGTTTGGTTCCTTAACTTAATGTTAGACTTGGTAACTTAGGTTGGATCTAAGTATGAGTGGCTCACCGTGAGCCGTAACCCAGGGTACGAGTCATACCCAGGACTCGTATGGTGGTCAGTGTTCAAACCTGCTGGATTCTATTGTGCTTGGGCTGCAGTTTATGGGTACCAGTCATACACTTGAATACAACTTGGTTTTGGGTGTTTCGTACCTTGGACAGTGTTCGGTCTAAGGAGAAACCAAGGGTACGAGGTGTGGGTACCACTTGTATAGGGAGGATACGACTCATAAGGGTCAATTGTATCCCTGTGACAAAATTTTGGTGCAACTTAAGTGCGGGTACTTTGTACATTTCCCTAGTTATCCTAATAAGGTCCCACAATTTATATTGCTCTTGGGAGCTTATTTTCCCTATTATTCTACTCTTAAACACTCGAAAAACATTCTTAATTCCTCTTTAGAGTTCTTGGTCATAGGAAGTTATTATTTCATCTTATGGAATAAATTGGGGCTTGTCTTGGTGATTTCCCTCCATCGACACCTCGGTTTAAGACATGTTCTCCTCTCTCATTGGTAGTTCCAACTAACAACATGGTTTTATACAATTTTTTTATGATTTGACTATTATATGTTTTTTTTTGTTTTCAAATCTGATTTAGCGGTTTTAATTATATATGCTTGGTTATGGTTTTTTCATGTTTTAATTATGCTCTATATTCATTAATGGTGGATTTGGATAATTGGTTGCATAGGTATGGTCCTTTGGTGATAGACTTTGGTTTGGGAAATACTATGCCCCTAATGTGTTTGATAAAATGGTTTTAACTATGTTTTCACTATAATTTTGGTTTTGCAATTGAACTTATGCATGGCTTAAACTTGGTAATGGAACTTTACATGATATAAATGGTTTTAATTGGACTGGAAAGGGATTGGTGGCCTTGGTTTTGTAATTATAAATCATATGGGGTACATGGAAATCCCCTAAGTTTTGGATATGGATAATACTTGCAAGTTATTGTTGGTATGACGATACCACAACTAATAGCTGATACGCCCAAATTACAACTCTCGTGAGAAAGTGTAAGCGGTCGCTGTCAAATATAGAACCCAACTGGGTTGGGTGTCGAATCCCACAGGAAATACTATAGTCACTGAGTATTGCGATTATTATTAGACTGTTGGTTGAAAATTCCAAAGTAAAGGGGGGTTTTGGTTTAAGTGCACAATAATATTATTAATGTAACGAATGAGACGATATATGTAATAATATTGAATCACAGAGAATGACAAGTTAGGGTTATGTTCACCTTGTAGTTTCTACTTCTCTATTAACTATGAGTAATGCGGAATTTATACATGCATGCACTTATAGAGAATCGTATTCTAATTCTAAATCCAAGTGTTTTTCAACCATCAAGGATTTATTCACCTTAGCTCTCTCGAACCTACAGTGTACAACAAATGGTACAAATTCTCCAAGACGTTAATCCTGCTAGGGCATTAACGTGTAAATAGAGGTTGGAAACCCTATTTTCTTGTCACACTCTCTTTTCCAAACATGTAACTTTTGTATCAAACAAGTTAATGCTATAATGGCATATTCCCTATGTTTGCAACCATGAGAATTCAATCAAAATGAAGAGAGTAATGATATAAGTGACATGACACATCATAAATTCACAAACTTATATCAATAGAAAGTATATTACAAGGTTTCCATAACCCTAACAAGTTACTCATGAATACAACGAAAGTCAAAATAGACATAATCATCATACCAAAACTTACAATAATCTTCGCGATGGAGATGATTAGCGACAACAAGAGAAGAATGTGTTTCTCTCTAGCCGTTGCTCAAGCCTAGCAATTTTTCTCTGTTCCCCAAAACTATTATAGAATCTGAATAATGAATGATAATGCTGAAAATTCAGCAATAAGGTTTTTAATAATATCCTTCTCTACTAAGTTGCTACTGCATCCTTATGTATTTAAAAATACTGAGTTTGCCCGAGAAAAAGTTTTCATGCATCACATTCAGTCCAAAAGCTGCCTTCCCTCTTATGTGAAGTTTTCCTTTGCTGTCCACAGGTCCCCAAAATGCTGAAATATTCCTCATTGGTACCTGAATAGTATGCTAATCACATAGGTCAACTCACTTAGTTGAAAATAAACTAAAAGTGCAGGAATTATGTATTTTATCCTCAAAACTTAGCTAAAACATGGGTAGGTTTTGGTGCTTGGACTTGTAAATACGCCCAACATCACCACCCCACACTTAAAGCTTTGTTTGTCCTCGAACAAAATATTACATCCATGCGAACACCTAACTAAAATTTCACAAGATCAACGCAAAATTTTCAACAAGATATACACGACAATTATTAACAAAGAGTAGATTTCTTGATAATTACTAGAAACGACTCACCCTCCAACATAGACTCATTAGGACGGTTAATTCGTACACACAAGTTAAGCCATAGAATCAGATAATACTACCCAAAAATCATCGACCATGTGTGCTCACACAAAATGTTACCCATAATCACTCATAGTTTTGCATTTTTCGACACATGGGTATAAGACATTGCTTGCTCTCGCTCTCCCAAAGAATTCTTAGATTACAACTGATGACCATATGCTTGCCCTTAGTGTAATGCTCCACTAATATCAAAATGCCAAGGTTAGGATCAAATAGGTCTTTCTGGGTTGTAATATAGGCTAAGGGACAAGTAGGACTATTTTTGCCAGAAATGGTGACTACGTTCCCCAAGCGCTTTAATACTCTACCTTATGTCATTTACAATAACTTTTAACAACCACTCTACCTTCCTTTCATCTAACAACCCCCTTTCACCCAATTTGTTATTCAATCAGAAACACAATGATGGGAATATACAATTCTTTTTTTTTCTTTTTTCCTCTTTTTTTTTATAAGCATCCCTATGATAGCCACTCTTTTTCACCAAATTTTCAAGCACCAATACACTATGTGGCATTAATTTTACCATTTTTCTCTTATTTTGCCACACTCTTTACTCAACTTGATTCTACAGTTTAAAGCGCTTAGAAGCTTTTGGATCAAAATTATGGTCTTAAAAAAAGGATTAGGCTATATATGAGGCTGCCAAAGAAAATAGCTAAAAGCTCAAAGGGTGTTTACTAGGACAATGTACAAAGGTAGGTAAAAAGAAGGTAAACAAAATCAGGGCTACCAAAGAAATGCCTAAATCATCTCCTAAACTCACAATCTCTATTTCGCTTCACACACACACCAGGCAAGTTCTATAATCAGTCACAACAAACAATATACAATGACCTCACACACACAAGGCACATGGTCAACTTAATTGGGAGCATTAGTGATTCCTAACCCAACAGATAAATGAATTAAACCGCAAACAATTATCACACAGTGAGTCACAACTTAGAGCCTAAATTTTTCAATCGTAATGATTCAGCGCAAACTCCTGTTATCATGCTATGTCGTCTATTAGAACAATTACACGCAAAATCTGGCTCAGTATTACTCATTACAACTAACTAACTAAGACTAAATCAAACAACTAAGAATAAATGTAGGGAAACAGTACACAATACAACAGACATATAACTGCACCCCATACTTAGATAGAACACACTGCCCTCAGTGTAAATAAATAACCAAAACCTGATTAGTCAGACTCCTCCTCTATATCCGGGGTCATACCTCCTGCGTCAGAATCATCATCAGAGTCATCATCATCAGAGTTGTCCTCCACATCTGAGTTTGGCAGTCGATGATCATCGTCAGTCAGCACATCATCATCTAGAGGTTCCTCAAAATTTACCCCCACTCCATACATGGCCCGAGCATGCTCATTAAGCGGGTAGTCGTAGTCCAACTGCCGTAGCTCTACATCAGTCGGCACACGACCCCCACTCATCATGGTAAACCTAGTCATGCCATATAGATGGTGGAATAAACTTTCATCTCGACCATGTCTCTCAGCAGTGGTAAGGTTTATGCCTTGACCAGTTTCTGGCTCTTTGATTTTTGTGAGATCTACCTTCTTTGGGTTGTGTGTCAGCTTAAGGTCTATTGGCTCCTCCTCAATGTGCTCGTTCCTTAAGATTGCAATCAACAAATTGCCAAAACTAAAATAGGAACTTTTGTGCAGCCTTGCTTTGCACATTGACGATTGTATAACTGCACCAATGTTGATGGGAACATTCGTCATTAGAGCGTACACTAAGCAGACTTGATCACGCGTGAGCTTAGTGTATTGTGTCCCAGGAATCAAACAGGAGTTGACTATCCTTCACCATATGCGAGCTTCTCTGTTCAAGGAAACATACGGGTAAGTACTGTGACGACCATTATCCTTGTGACGAGTCCACCGGGTCATGGACCTTGATATACACAATGTATGTCTGATGGCCCTGTAGGCAGGTCTGTGATAAAGCTCCTTGAGTGGTGATTGATCCACACTTGGAGTACCCCGAAAAGAGTTGAAGAAATCAGCGTTCAACTGTAAGATTTGGCCCCGAATCTTTACTTCACTTCCGGTAGTCCTTAGGGACCAGTTGGCATAAAAATCTCGAGTCAGATCAAGATTGCATTCCCCCATATCTCGGAAGATGAAGTCAAGATTTAGTGCCATGATTTTAGCCAAAATGTGTGGGTCTCTCTTTGCTAAACTTTCCTTCTACATCAAATCCACATGAACATATTTCTTCACTTTATTGTTCTTATACCATTCCTTCCCATCCTCCTCCAGAACCCACTTGATCCCAAAAGTGCGTCGAGGCACTTGAAGAGAGGAGGACTCAGCCTAGTCTTTTCTTGATCTTTTCTGACCTTTTTGTAAGCTGGATGCTTTCTCTTTTCCCTGTCGTCCTTTCAGAGCCATTCTACCTGAGATCACAATAGAGTCATGTTAGTTTCATCTCGGAAGATTCACTATAACCGACAAAGAAAATAGTGATGGAACCACCCCACACTTAATTTGTTTGCACAAACTAATTGAGTGAGTGATGCCGATTACTCAGACTTCATAAACATACATTTAGGTGGTATGTGCCAACAACAATATTAGCGCAGTCACACTTTCAACCCTTCACTTTACAATACAATTTCTCAGTTTGATATAGAGAACAAGCACACAATGGTCATGTAATCTTGATTATCTTTTCCAACTTTATTTCAGTGGATTAATGCAATCTTTGAACAAGACTACCACATAGAAATTTTATCATGTTATTGTATAGAAACAATCACACTATCTTAGGCTAGTGGTCAATCATGATCATTACATCGATGAATGAGTCATTCAAACATTCAAGCTTACAGCTCTCAAGATTATGCATTAACTTTAAAATTTCAACTCCATAAAAATTTATGACAGTGAATACCAACCAATACATGTTGGAGTAAAGTCAAGAATACCCACAAGAATCCTTTCACTCAATTAGATGTATTCTTCAAAAAATTATAACAAACTAACCACACTCTTATCACCAAGAACCACTACAAAATTGAATTAACCATTATAAGCGTAGCACTGCAACACTTACTGAATATGGAAGAACAACTTACTTGGTGATATATCGGGAAGAAGAGATTGCAAGATTAGATGAGAAAAGAGGAAAACTTAGAGAGGATAAGGGAGCTTGGGCGGCGCCTAGGTTCAACAAACAATTGAGTGGTGTTCAAAGGTAGAGGGTATATTTATAGTATAAGCCATGGGTCGGTTTGATCTATCTACAATCGGGTTTGTAGGCAGAAAGCATAAGTAGGCGGCGCCTATAGCTTTGCCTATGCATAAGTAGGCGGCGCCTTTAGCATTGCCTATGTTAGCATAGGCGACGCCTATAGCATTGCCTACATTGGCATAGGCGGCGCCTTTCCCATTGCCTATGTGCGGCAGTGAGCATAGGCAATGGCATAGGCGGTGCCTTTCCCATTGCCTACATTGGCATAGGCGGCGCCATACCCATTGCCTACATTGGCATAGGCAGCGCCTTGCCCATCGCCTATGTGAGGCAGTGAGCATAGGCAATGGCATAGGTGACGCCTTGCACATTGCCTATGTTAGCATAGGCGGCGCCTAGCCTATTGCCTACATTGGCATAGGCGGCGCCTAGCCTATAGCCTTTGCCCCATCATTCCTAGACTTACCACCATTTGCATGGCTCACTTTCAAATCAAAATTTGGGTCTAATCTGCTCCTTTGTACTCCATACACCTACACTTAATAAAAAACAATAAAAATGATTAGAAGGATGGGTTGCCTCCCACCAAGAGCCTTAGTTTTGGTCGTGGCTCGACTCTTATTTTTGGACTTTTATTTATCAAAAACAAACTCCTAGTGAAACAAACTCCTAATGATGGGTTGCCTCCCCTGTAGCGCTTGATTTATTGTCGCGGCACGACATAGTTATCTCGATTACACAGACTTCATTGAGATTTATGGTGGACATACATTTTATCGAGTCAGGTGGACTGATATATGGCTTCAGTCATTGTCCATTCACCTTAAAGACACCACCATCATTGTTTTCTATCTCCACTACTCCAGATGATTAAACTTGGCTAATTTTGAATAGACCAGACCATTTAGACTTCAACTTACCTGGAAATAGCTTCAGTCTGGAGTTGAAAAGAAGTACCAAATAGCCCTTCTGAAAGTTTCATTGGATAATACTCCGATCATGGTACTTTTTTATCTTTTCCTTGTAGAGATCTGCTCTTTCATACGCATGTAGACTGAATTCATCCATCTTATTCAGCTGTCTTAATCTCATATTAATAGCATCAACCCAGTTCAGGTTAAGCTGCTTCAATGCCCACAGTGCTTTATGTTCTAGCTCAATTGGCAAGTGACAAGCCTTCCCATAAACTAGTTGGTATGGTGACATGTCAATTGGTGTCTTAAACGCTTTCCTATACGCCCATAAGGCATCGTCCAGCTTTCTGGACCAATCTTTCCTACTGGCATTCACAGTCTTAGCAAGGATCAGCTTGATCTCCCGATTTGAAACCTGTACCTGCCCACTAGTTTATGGGTGGTACGGTGTAGCTACCTTATGTTGCTTAACCCCATATTTTACCAATACAACTCTGAACAGCTTGTTGCAAAAATGTGATCCTCCATCGCTTATGATGGTACGAGGTACCCCAAAATGAGAGAAGATATTTCTCTTTAAGAACGATATAACACTCTTACCTTCATTATCAGCTAGCGCGATTTCTTCGACCCACTTGGATACTTAGTCCACAACACCTAGGATATATTTTATCCCAAATGAACTCACAAATGGACCCATGAAATCAATACCCCAGACATCGAATAACTCTACTTCAAGCATTTTAGGCATGGGCATCTCATGGTGCTTTGAGATAGAGCCTTGCCTCTGATACTGATCATATCTTCTAACAAAATCGTAGGCATCCTTGGATAATGAAGGCCAATAATAACCACTTTGCAATACTTTTTTGGCCATTCGATCACCTGCATGGTGACCCCCAACTTGGGAAGCATGACTTGCTTCCAGTATGCTAGGAACCTCCACATCTGGGATACATCGCCTAATAATACCCTCAGCACATCGTCGAAAAATATAAGGCTCATCCCAGAAGTAATGTTTCACATCATGCATGAATTTTTTCTTTTGATGAAAGGAGAGATGCTCAGGAATCACCTTACTTACCACGTAGTTAGCAAAGTCTACATACCACGGTAAGTCTTCCACCATAGTTGCTAGAATCTCTTCGTCGGGGAATGCATCATCAATATCAAGGCCGGTTTGCACTAGGTGCTCACTCTCAAGTCTAGATAGATGATCAAGTACTTGGTTTTCGCAACCTTTTCTATCCTTCACCTCGAAATCAAATTCATGAAGCAGTAACACCCACCTAATTAGCCTTGGTTTATCATCCTTCTTTGCCATTAGATATCTTAGAGCGGCATGATCTGTATGAACCACTACTTTGGTTCCCAACAAGTAAGCACAAAACTTTTCAAAAGCATAAACAACTGCTAAAAGCTCTTCTTCAGTGACGGTATAGTTCTTCTGTGCTTCATTCAAGGACTTGCTTGCATAGTAGATTGGATGAAATAGCCTTTCTCTTTTCTGACCAAGTACAACACCTATGGCCACCCCGCTTGCATCACACATAACTTCAAAAGGTAGAGACCAATCAGGTGCTACAATAATAGGAGCTTCGATTAGCTTTCCTTTGAGGTATTCAAATGCCTTCAAGCAATTTTCACCAAAGTAAAACTTTACCTCCTTCTCCAATAGTTTGAATAATAGGCTAGCAATCTTAGAGAAGTCTTTAATAAACCTCCGATAAAAACCTGCATGACCGAGAAAACTATGAACCCCCTTTACAGAAATTGGAGGTGGTAGTCTCTCGATAACTATAATCTTGGATCGATCAACCTCAATTCCCTTTTCAGAGACTTTATGCCCAAGAACTATGCCTTTCTTAACCATAAAATGACACTTTTCCCAATTTAGCACCAGATTGAATTCAACACATCTTTGCGAAGCCATACTCAGATTTACCAAGCATGACTCAAATGACTCACCTACAAACAAAAAGTCATCCATAAACACCTCCAAGGTGTCTTCAACCATATCAGAGAAAATGGGAATCATACATCGCTGAAAAGTGAAGGTGCATTACATAGCCCAAATGGCATTCGTTTGAATGCAAAAGTACCATATGGGCATGTAAAAGTGGTCTTCTCCTGATCTTCTAGAGCAATGAAAATCTGATTATATTCGGAATAACCATCTAAGCAACAGAACCATCCCTTCCCTGCCAATTGATCAAGCATTTGATCTATGAATGGCATTGGGAAGTGATCCTTTAACGTCCACGAATTCAGCTTCCGCTAATCCATGCACACTCTCCACCCTGTGACAGGTCTAAGTGGAATTAGCTCATTTTTTTCGTTTGCGATTACTATCATGCCCCCTTTCTTGGGCACACATTGTATCGGACTCACCCATTTACTGTCTGAGATTGGATACACCACCCCTGCATCTAACCATTTTATGATTTCTTTCTTCACTACCTCTTGCATAGGTGGATTCAGACGACGTTGATGCTCAATAGTGGGCACGCAATCTTTCTTGAGCTGAATCTTGTGCATACATATCCCAGGAGGGATACCAATTATATCAGAAATAGTCCAACCAATAGCTCTCTTGTACCTCTTCAAAACCGAGATGAGAGATTCCACTTGTTGTTCACCTAAATCAGCAGCAACAATAACCGAAAGTGTATTTCTACTTCCCAAGAACGTATATTTTAGATGACAGGGTAGCTCTTTCAATTCTAGCACTGGTGGCTCTTCAATGGATGGCTTCGCTGGATGTGAAGGTCGATTCTTAAGGTCAAGGTCCAGCTTCTTAGGGGTATATGAATATGACCCCATTCCTATCAAAGCACAGATAGTTTCTTCGTATTCTTCAATATCCTCACGCTCAAAATTCAAAAGCACAACAACCAATGGCTCAACAGTCAGCTGCTTCTCTAAAGATAATTCCTTCTCATCCTCATAATAAACATCAGCTACAGAGAACACATTCATATCTTTGGGCTGCTTCATTGATTTGCATACATCAAAATGTACCACTTCGTCACTCATCCAAAATAAAAGCGTATTTTCTCATAAATCAATAAGCACACTTTCTGTTGCAAGGAAAGGATGACCCAAAATTATGGGAACTTCAAAATTCACCTCACAATCCAAAATAACAAAGTCTGCAGGAAAAATAAAGGTAAAAACCTTCACTAGTACATCATATAAGATACCAACAGGTCATTTTACTGACCTATCTGCCATTACGAGCCGCATGTTGGTTAGTGTAGGATCGCCCAACCCCAACTATCTATAAATGGCTAGTGGCATCAAATTAATGCTAGCCCCCAAATCGCACAACGCCTTAGCAAAATCCAAAGATCCAACCGTGCAAGGAATAGTGAAACCACCCGGATCTGTGTTTTTCTATACTAAAGACCTCGTGGCAATTGCACTGTAATAATGAAAATTATCTGCCACCTCATAGCTTGCTGCCCTTTTCTTTGTCAAAAGGTCCTTCATGAATTTGGCGTACCCTGGCATCTGCTCCAGTGCCTCCACCAAAGGCACATTAATAGTCAACTACTTCAACATAGTCATGAATTTACTGAACCTGGTGTCATCAGCCTTCTTCTTCAGTCTTTGAGGAAAAGGTGGTGGTGGATTTGGAAGAGTTTTCTCCACCCCTTACTTTTTATTTTCTTCTCATTATCAATCTTTTTAGATTGCTGACATCTGGGTGTAGTATCATGAACGTTCTCATTCTAATTTTCAGCTTCTACAGAATCATCACAATCTGCTTCAATAACATTCTCTTCAATATTATCAACCACCGGCTTGCCTTTTAATGGGTTTTCCAACACCTTAACACTCCTGGTAGTAATAGCCAAACATAATCCATCATTCCTTTGATTTTACACAGAGTCACTAGGTAAAGTGCCAGCTTTTCTTTGATTGAATGCCGCTGATAGTTGACTCATTTATTGTTCCAGCTATTTTATTGCAGTGGAATGCGAGTCAACCAATTGATTTATGGAGGACAAATAATTTTTTACCTCATGTACTCCCGTGTTGGTTGCCTCCACTCCTTTCAATAGCTTAGCCATCATGTCCTCCATAGACATCTTCCCAGAACCAGACGCAGTATCTTCACGATTTCCAGGAGGAAAATACAAACCACTCCTGTCAGTCTTATTCTTCCAACTTCCTTGGCCTCGATCCTTGTATCCGGATTTATCATAATAGTACCGACCTTGGTTTTCTTGGGCATTGCCTCAGAAACCCCCTGATTATTCAAGTAATTCGCTTCCTCCTCAGAATCAGAGTTATTTCTTCCCTGTGATACAATGGCCTTGACCTTTTATGTCTTCCCTGATAATAAATGCTTTGTAAGAAGGTCCATCTACATTTTCATGTGAGCCATATCCTAGTCACGTTTCTCTTCTCTTCGCCTCTGTTCTGCTGTCATGCCAAAAGATACAGTAGAGCTTGCTACCTCAGAATCCCTAGTATGCCAAGATCTACTCTGCTTTGTCATACGATCTTATCACTTGCCTCAATAAAAGTAAGGTCCATGAATGACCCACCCGCAGCATTATCAACCACTGGCTTAGTCACCGAGTTCAAAGCCCTATATAATATTTCCATCAAGTGGATATTGGTCATCTGATGAATTGGGCACCGCATAAGCTCTTCTTGAACTTCTCCCATGTTTCGTGGAGAGCTTCAGTTGGAAGCTGTCAAAAATTGCTTATCTCATCTCTTAATTATGCTCTCTTGGATGGCTGAAAGTATCTTTCTAGGAAAGCGTCTTTCAGTTGCCTCCAATTAGTAATAGAGTCAGGAGTTAGCCCATTCAACCATAGAGTTGCCTCTCTAGATAGAGACAATGGAAATAAGCGCAGCCAAATTGTATTCTGTCCAACCCCTGGATTGTCAAACGACTTGCATGTTGAGATAAAATTAATCAGATGCATATTCGGATCATTGCCTGCAAGTCCACCAAATAACCCTTTGAGTTGCAATAGCTGGATCATGGTGCTAGTGATATTGAACTTTGCTCTGGGTGCCAAGGGCGGAGGAATAATATCCCCTGTGGCACCATCCCCATCCAAATTTTCATCATCATCATCAAAAGGGTCCTGCACAGCTCGGCGTTCAGGTCTCATTCTAGCTTAACGATCTCTATTGACATTCCTATTCACAGGTGTAGCCACATCATCTGGGTTATCAACATTCTATTGATTTACTTGTGCAGCTGCCAATGCAGCTAATCTAGCCTAGTCCAGTTGTGCAGCCCTTCTTTCAATGTCTCATTGTGCATCTATTCTGCCAATAAGATGTGGTTCCGGATTTAGAGGTAATAATGGCAGACCAGAACTTCGTGTATTTGGCATGCACTCTACCAAACTTGAACAAAACAAAAACAACAAACAAAAAGTAAAATTTGGGAATCTTTTACCAAAGGATCTATTAACTATCACAAACTTAGTTGACAACCATATTCCCCAGCAACGGCGCCAAAATTTGATATGCCCAAATTACAACTCTCGTGAGAAAGTGTAAGCGGTCGCTATCAAATATATAACCCAACTGGGTTTGGTGTCGAATCCCACAGGGAATACTATTGTCACTAAGTATTGCGATTATTATTAGACTGTTGGTCGATAATTCCAAAGTAAAGGGGGGTTTTGGTTTAAGAGCACAATAATATTATTAATGTAACGAATGAGATGATATATGTAATAATATTGAATCACAGAGAATGAAAAGTTAGGGTTATGTTCACCTTGTAGTTTTTACTTCTCTATTAACTATGAGTAATGCAGAATTTATACATGGATGCACTTATAGAGAATCGTATTCTAATTCTAAATCCAAGTTTTTTTCAACCATCAAGGATTTATTCACCTTATCTTTCTCGAACCTAAAGTTTACAACAAATGGTACGAATTCTCCAAGACGTTAATCCTGCTAGGGCATTAACGTGTAAATAGAGGTTGGAAACCCTATTTTCTTGTCACACTCTCTTTTCCAAACATGTAACTTTTGTATCGAATATAATGGCATATTCCCTATGTTTGCAACCATGAGAATTCAGTCAAAATGAAGAGAGTAATGATATAAGTGACATGACACATCATAAATTTACAAACTCATAGCAATAGAAAGTATATTACAAGGTTTCCATAACCCTAACAGATAAGCTTAGCTACTCATGAATACAACGAAAATCAAAATAGACATAATCATCATACCAAAACTTAGAATAATCTTCGCGATGGAGATGATTAGCGACAACAAAAGAAGAATGTGTTTCTCTCTAGCCGTTGCTCAAGCCTAGCCGTTTTTCTCTGTTCCCCAAAACTATTATAGAATCTGAATAATTGAATAATGAATGATAATGCTGAAATTCAGCAATAAGGTTTTTAATAATATCCTTTTCTACTAAGTTGCTACTGCATCCTTAAGTATTTAAAAATACTGAGTTTGCCCGGGAAAAAGTTGTCATGCATCATATTCAGTCCAAAGGCTGCCTTCCCTCTTATGTGAAGTTTTCCTTTGCTGTCCACAGGTCCCCAAAATGCTAAAATATTCCTCATTGGTACCTGAAAAGTATGCTAATCACATAGGTCATCTCACTTAGTTGAAAATAAACTAAAAGTGCAGGAATTATGTATTTTATCCTCAAAACATAGCTAAAACATGGGTAGGTTTTGGTGCTTGGACGTGTAATACGCCCAACATCAATAGCTGTGGTTAATAAACGAAGGAATAATGGTTAGGTTGGAAAATTGTTTTAATTAAGAATAAAGGAGGAATGTGTAGGAAAGATGTGAAAGTTGGAGGTCCTAGAGGGATCCAAATTGGAAACTCATATTTGCCGATATGAGGTTTGGTCCTAGTGACCGTGTGCATTTTGTCACACTGTATATTTGGAGGATGTAGTAGTCATCCTAGGTCTTCTTCCCTGGTCTTACGACTTTGTGCATTGGGTCCCTTTCCACAGGGGGAGCTAAAATCATATAGCCCATGGGTGGTTTAGTACGACAAAGCTACCCAGTCCAGGTATAAGTTTTAATTGCATGCTAAACCCGATCACCTTTTCTATGTTTTATAAATGGTATTATTTTATCCTTATCCTAAGTTCATGCTAGTATTCAACCGCTAACTGATCGATGGTCGTTGTATCCCCACGAGATGCAGGAACCATCCGTTCCACTCCTGCTGCTTAGCAATTCAAACATTGGTGTTGGTATTTAGCATTGAAGTGGTGAACTTCATCTATTTGGAAGGCTCCATTTTCTGTATTTTATTTCATACTTTAACTTACTTATGGATATTGGTTTTGGCTAAGATTGGGGAATGTCCCAACCGAATTTTGGTATTTTTTTGGTTAGAGGCTTTGTGGTACTTCTATGGGCCGGAATGGGTGGAATCGGTATTGGTTTCGGCCTTAATATTGGAATTAGAATTGGGGCTTACAATATTAGACATAATATCTCACTTTCCTAACGTATTTCATTCTGGGATTAATCATATTATGTTTTGGATCTCAATTGATTATGTCATAGTTTATGGTCCTTGGTTCAGTATTGGTTTCGCTTAGTTGTTTGGTTGACGGGATAACTTGGTAGGGTTGATCTTGCAATAGACCTATCGTATAGTCAGTTCTTGTCTAGTTACACTATCTTATTATATGCTCAAAATTTAGCAAACTCAGGGCAGAAAGCTGAAGGTTGGGTTGGGTATAGGGGTGGTCTCAGGTCTCGATCGGTCTTTGGGAGCCCATTATGACTAGTCCTCGGGTCAGGTCCTGTAAAAAATCTAGGGGAAGGAAAAGTAGAGTAAGAGGGCCAGAACTAGTAGCTTTAATTTCTAACAAATTTGATGCTCCGAACTCAATGGCAATATTAGATTTTCAAGAAAAAGTTGTTTTCACAAAGTTGACCCCTTAATCCAAAATAATAACTTTCCTAATCGAGTATCCAAATCATATTTAAAAGACATGAATACCCACCAAACATGTTACCACCGTAAAATCAATGTTTTAGATCTGTTGGCACAGTCCATTCTACTATCTATCGCACAGATCAAAAGATATCAATAGAAATAAATTATAAGAGTCTCAATGTTGTAAAAAACCACAGAACCACATAAATGGGACAAAAATCCATTGAGAACCATGCCAATCAGTCCCACACCCAAAAAATACTACAATGCAACTATGGGGAGGGGTAAAATAGTCAAAATACATATTTTACAAAATTCAAAAAAATTCAAGTTGTTACACCATTTACCACTAAAAATTCTAGTTCGTCCTCAAGCCAAAGTCAAGAGAAATATGTGAATCAACAAAGATCTGGGGATAAGAACTACATATATCAGACTCGAGCTCCCATGTAGCCTCATCTAGAGGTTGATGTTGCCACTGAACCTTAACAACTGGGATAACTCTAAAACGCAACAGTCTAACATCCCTAGTTAAAATGGAGATTGCCTCCTCAACAAAAAACATCCTGTCATCTAACTGAACTGAAAACTGAATCGCAATGAATGACATGAGACTTATCTGGAATGTAATGACAATGCACGAAAATATGAAAAACTGGGAGAACAACAGATAAATCAATGGGCAAAGCTAACACAGAAACCATATCTCTAATAACTTTTAGAATCTCAAATTGACCAATATACATCAGTCTAAGATTTCCCCTCCTCCATAACAACATCACACCATTCATGGGTGAAACTCAAAGTAAAACACTATATCCAACACCAAATCTTAAGGCATAAAAGTCTATGATCCGCATAACACTGCTACCTACTTAGGGCTTTATGTAGACTATCATAAATGATCCAGATTCTATCTAAGGACTCACGAAGCAAGTTCATGGCTCAAGGTTTAACCTCAAAACCATAAAACCAACCTACTGGAGAACGAGAACGCCTACCACACAAATATATTAAATGAGAAAAATTAACAATAGAAAGGTAGCTATTATTATATGCAAACTCTACTATATCAAAATCCATCACGCATGTATGGAGCATATCCTCTAAAACCTCAATAGTCTACTCTAACCGTCAGTATAGGGGTGAAATGTTGTGCTAAGGTAAACCTAAGTACCAAACTCATCCTAAAAAGTCTTCCAATAGTGAGAAATGAACATAGAACCTCAATTTGAAATGATAGATACTGGCAAACCATGTAGTTGCAAAATCTGACGAATATAGATATAGTCTAGCCTCTCGGTACTGAAAGAAACCTATAAAGAAAAGAAATGCACACACTTTGTCAATTGATACATGATGACCCAAACATTTGAATGGGTATCCATAATGATCCGTTCGCACTTCTACTCGAGAATGGGTAATCTCTGAAGTTAGCCACCAGGACTCAAATGCTATGTCTTCTCCTGATGTAAACCAAGGCAATGTGATATAAAATATACTACATCCTTTATCTTAAGACCTACCAGTAATGCTTCCTCAAGTCATAATATAATTTAGTCACTCATAAACATGTAGTAATATGAAACGTTCAAACTTTATCAGGATCTACACTTCTTATACGATCCTGGGGGTAGACCAAGAGGCATATAGATCAAGCTTATTCGCTTTTTTGTTGACTAGAGAAGCTTATTTGTGGTAGAGGGAACTTCTAAGAGGATCTATCACTATATTAAACAAGTTGAGCAAGCAATTCTTAAGCTAATTCTTTTTGCGAGCCAGGATGTTGTAGTTTAAATATGAGATATGTAATTTTAGATACCTTTATTCTGAGTCTATATGATATACATGGTTCCAATTTGACAAGATGTTGAGTATGGTACCTACTAATTGAATTTAAGGGACAAGCTCATTAGAGATATTCTATAGGGCCCTGAACATTAGTTCTCAAGCTATGGCAGACACTATCACTAGAAGAAAATTTATGATATTATGATGGGAAGCAGCTTCAGAGGTTCAAGACTAGATTTTTCTAACTAATCAATGGTGGCATACTCAGGAGGCTGATGGGGGTGGTGAAACTTATACTATCGAAGCTTCCAATGAATAGAGAGAAGTTGATGAGTCTGTGCTGCTAGAGATTCTGCAGCTGAGGACCAATATTGGGTTACTAAATAAGCAGTTTGCAATAATGAGTTCCAAAAAGGTAAATGTAGTAGTTGCATTGGGTTCAGCCTCTATATCTTATGAATATGACTTAAATAAGGAGGTAAAGTATTTTGATCGCAAGTTAGTAGGTTTTGAGCTTGAGGGTAGGGAAACGGATGTTGAAAATAATATGACAATAGATATAAAGATCATAGTAGGAAGCGTGATAGTGATTGGAGATGGAAAGATAACTATAAGAAGAAAGGAGATCAGTACATTTCATTAGCAATCGTGATACCAAATCAAGGGTGGAGGCGATGCTTCCCAAACTAGTAAATGGGAAAGAGAGTTAGTAAGATAGCCTTAAAATATCAAGGCTGATATTTTAGGTCTGACCCAAAAGGTTGAGGCTCATGCAAATGATATTAAGTAGTTAGAATACCAATTTGGGTAGATGTTGACTATGTTAATTATGAGACAGCAAGGTACCCATTCTAGTTATAGTTTTGTGTCTTTTATCCATTAGTCATTGTCTTACTATTACCACTAGGAGTTGTGCCCTTACTGGTGATCTCCCTATGCCCATTGCTGAGTTGTCACTAAATAATAGTACAATGATCTATAAGCAACTTGAGGTAGAGTTTGAGAACTGGACATACAGTGATGATAATTATAAGAGTAATTACAGTAATGACTAGGTCGCCGAAGAGTCAAATGCTAATATGAACCCTGGTAGTGCCACCCATTCCCAACTATTTGTAGAGAAGAAAGAGGACCTATGATACACACTATTCTGTGTTCTATTAGGCCTTTTAATATTAAATAGGCTTTGTGTGGTCTGGGTTCCAACATAAAAATAATTTCACTGGTTGTATACAAATTTTTGGGATGGGTAAACTCAAACCCCTGAGCATGAATCTGCCGATGGACGACTCATCTACAAAAAAACCAATAGGTGTTTTATATGATGTAGAAGTAAGGGGCCTCCTTTACATACCCAAAAGATTTCATGATTCTTGACTATGAAGTAGGCGTTCAAGCCCCTATTATACTGGGTAGACCCTTGCTATCCATGGGTAGGGTATTTATTAATATGGACTTGGAGGAGATAAACTTCAGAATTAATGAATAACAAGTAGTTTTTGATGTGTGTATGATAGTTCATAAGCTAAATAATATACGATTGGTGTCTGTGATAGACACTATTAATGATAATGTTAATTTAGAGACTGTGTGTATTAAAGAGAGACTTGGGGCCAAAGCTTTGTTATAGTAATCATAAATTTCAAAAGTGATGGCATAGAAGGATATGATAAGATGGTTAAAGCATTTCATGGTAGAGGTTCTTACAATTATGCTCTAAAAATTAGATATTGATATCAAAAATAGAAAACACCTTTTGCAAAACCATCCATTAAAGAGCCACCGATTTGGAATTGAAGGTACTGCCATCTCACTTGCAGTATGAATTCTTAGGGGCCAATAATACCATATCGGTGATTATTATTATAGATTTGCTAGAGTCATAGGGGAGAATTAATATCCATATTGTAGATATTTAAGAGAGCTATTGGGTAGACCATAGAAATTATTGTGTGAATTACACTAGGTATTTTTAATCTGAAATTATAGCTTGAGCCAAAATAAGTGCAGCAGTATAGATTGAACCCTCCTATGCAGGATGTTGTGAAAAAATTATGAAATGGTTAAATGTTGGAGTAGTTTACCCCATTGCAAAAATTAAATAGTTTAGCTCGATGAAATGTATGCCAAAGAAGCGTAGAATTATAATAGTTCCCAATAAGAAGAATAAGCTTGTGCATATGAACCGATGACCTATTATAGAGTTTTCATGGATTATAAAAAGATTAATGCTTAGACCCAAAAGGGCCACTTCCCCATTTCTTTTATTGATCAGATGCTTTATAAACTAGTAGGCCATGGTTGACATTATTTTCTTTAGGGGTAATTGGGTGAAAATCAGATAACTATTGCTCCTGAGGAATATAAAAGGATTACATTCACTTACCCCTATAGGACTTTTGCATTCAATATAATGCCTTTTGAATTGTACAATGCTCCTGCCACTTTTTAGCGATGCCTGATGTGTATATTTTTTGATATGGTGAAAGGCACAATCGAGGTCTTCATGGATTATTTTTCAATATTTGGGGACTCCTTTGATGAGTGATTGGCCCATCTGGCCAGTGCGCTGTAGAAATTTAAGCAATTCAACTTGGTGTTAAATTGGAAAATATTCCATTTTGGGGTAAAAGAAGGTATTGTTATAAGGAACAAGATCTCCAACCAAGGTATTAAGGTGGAAAAAGCTATGATTTAGGTGATTAAAAAGTTGCCACAACCAGTGTTAGCAAAAGGTATATGATTGTTTTTACGCATGTAGGATTTTATAGGAGGTTAATTAAGGAGTTCTCTAACATTGCAATCTCACTGAGCAATATTTTAGCGAAAGAGGTGAAATTTTTATTCGGTGATGCATGCCTGAAAGCCATAAAATTTCGTAATGAGTGGTTAATTTTAGCTTTAATCATTGTGTCCCCTTATTGCTCTACATTGTTCAAGCTAATGCGTGATGTCAGTGGATTTACCTTGGGAGATATCCTAGGACAAATATGCTGGAAGATCCATCATCCTATATATTAGGCTAGCATAGCATTAAAACTCACACAGAAGAACTTTACAGTTGCAGAGAAAGCATTTCTTGCGGTGGTTTTTACCTTCAAAAAATTCCATTCCTATTTGATTGAGACTAAAGTCACAGTCTGCAAAGATCATGCAACATTGAGGTACTTGATGTCTTAAAAAGATGCCAAACTGAGATTAATTTGTTAGGTCCTTTTGCTTCAATAGTTTGACTTTAAAGTGAAGGATCGAAAAGTCTCTAAAAACCAAGTTGCAGATAACCTATCTAAGATTGAGGATGAGGCAATGTATAAAGTACGGGATAATCTTGAATATATGATATTTTTTTGATTGAGATAGTATTGGCAGTATCTCAAGACTTAATCTCCCGGTTTCCTGATTTTGCCAACAATTTGGCAAGTTATCTTGTCCCAGAAGACCTATCCTTCCAGTAGCATAGGCAGCTTATTCATGAGATAAGAAAGTTCATTTGGGATGAGCTATTTCTTTTTTGTGTTTGTGTTGATAGTGTAATTCGTAGATGTATCCCAGAGATGAAGATGAGGAGCCTTCTTGAAGCTTGTCATTCTTCACCAGTTGGGGGTCATCATAGTGGTACCCGCACAACACATAATATTATTTAGTGTTGGTTTTACTGGCCTTTGATTTAAAAGAATGCCAATGATTTTTTAAAAGCTTATGACCAATGTCAGTGTAAGGCAATATTTCATGACGGCATAAACACCTTATGACACGTATTCTAAAGTTGGAGCTATTTAATGTATGGGGAATTAATTTCATGGATTTTTCTTGGAGAACTTATCGCATGTGTTATATTCTAGTGGTGGTTAACTATGTTTCAAAATGGGAGGAGGTAATTGTGCTCCCAGACAAATAATGTTGAAGAGTCATCACATTTCTAAAGAAAAATATCTTTCCTTGATTTGGCACTCCATGTGTAATTATTAGAGATGGTGTCTCTCACTTTTGAAACTGTCTATTTAAAGCCCTACTTGATATATATGATGTAAGGAACAAGGTGGTAAAACCGTACCATCCTCAAACAAGCAGGCAAGTTGAGATCTAAAACAAAGAGATCAAGTCCATATATGTAAAAACTATGAATGACAATAGAAATAACTATTCAAAAAAGTTAGATGATGCATTGTGGGCCTAGTGAACAACTTATAAGATGCACATAGGTTCCTACTGATGTGATCTTATGCATGACAAGGCATGCCACTTATGGGTTGAACTTGTGTATAAATAACTCTGGGCATTGATGAGGAAAAGTTTTGAGTGGCGTGTTGCAACATGGTCAATATTGGACAAGATAAATGAGTTGTATGAATTTTGACTCCATTCCTATTAGTGTTCTTCCATATATAAATAAGAATGAAGTTCCATCATGATAAGAAAATTAAAAACATAGTGGTTGAACCCGATGATTTGGTCTGGTTGTACAATTTAAGACTTCACTTGTTCTCTGGTAAGCTAAAGTCCAGGTTTTACGGGCCATTCATCGTGGTTTTGGTATTCCCACATGGTTTAGTAGAAATAAATCATGGTGGTGAAGTATGGTTTAAGGTTAATGGGAAGTTGGTGAGTCACTACATAGGAAACCTTGAGGAAGTGAAAGTCTGTGTTTAGATGGACCTTGGCGAATTCTGAGTATTCAAGGAAACTTAGTCATTACGAGGAAAACCATGGTGATGTCCTTTTTTTCATGAAACGGATGCCTAGTGCGTCCCAGTTTTTTCCTCATTACTTCCTTTATATTTATTTAATGCATTGGGGAGAGTGAATAATTTTCTACTAGGGGTGGGGCATACCATAGCTGTGAGTTTTTATTGATGTGCTTTTTTCCTGTCGGTTGTGGTATGGTTCTGTAACCAATAGGTATCAGTTTAAAATTTCTTTTGTGCTGTGTTCTATTTTTTGTTGTGTTCATTTTGTATAATTAGCAGATTTTTATATATTTAGGGCAGTTGTCATATTTTTCTGTTGATTTTGAGGAAAATGATACCCCACCAAATTATGCTTTTAGAACTATGTAAATGTATATATATATATGACCTTTGTGGATCTTTTTATGGTATTATATTAGGGACATGATAATCACAACTATCTTGTGCATAACCAGATAGGTAGTAGCTTGTGATGTGACTCTGTTCCATTGGTGTGTGAGATGATACCTATTTCCCTTTGAGTGTTATATCCAGAACTTGCCCGGTTACTCTTTCCTAGGATGTAGAATAGTTTGTTAGGAAAGGATCATAGGATGTTTTTGATTTTAGTCCACTTTAAGCCTAAATTACCTTCCAATGTAAAATACCATCCCTTGATCAACTTTTTGAGCCTTGTATCCTATTTCTTTGTTTTCACCTTTCACCTTCCTAATTATATTGCAGTGAACATGTTTTGGCTGTAATACTTCTTCGACATTATGCACCTTAACCCAAGAAAATTTTCTAAGTTAAGGGTGACTATCATAGTGGTGGGTGATGAAAAGTAGTTATGAAGAAGGATAAAATAAGAGAAAAGATATTAAGGCTGGGTGTGGTAAAAAAAGAAAAAAAAGAAAAAAAAATTAAAATATGCTGAAAAGAAACAATAAAAGAAACCACATGTCAACCTTATTATGTCACATTTATGTGCTACATGTTTATAGACAGTTGGTTTTGAGTTATTTATATTGGAGGGGAGCAATATGTTGAGCTTAACGTGATGATCAACCAACTTAGATATCTTTGAAACTTTTAGTTAAGCATTATATTTTTGTTTTGTTTTGATGGGTTTCCTGAGGACATGCAAACATTCTAAGTTTATGGTGTTTGTGAGCTATGGATTTATAGCTCAATCCATGGTTAAAACTATGAAAATATGCAAGTCTCTTAGATTTTTTTGTGAGATATGATATATTTTGAGGATGTTTACAAGAAAATTAGGTCTTGGATGATAAAAGGAAGAAAAAGATGAGAATTGAATTTTTAGGCTACATACCAAGGCAATTTTGATTGTATATACCTCTTATAGGGTGAGGCTAGCTAATTACGTATTAGAACTTCAAGTCAAGAGGTTCAGACACCGAAAAAAGAATACTCTACACTTACCTAGGTCCATATACGGTCCATATGTGGTACATGCAGTCTGTATATGACCATGGTATGTGCAGAGATCAAATGTCTAGAGAGTTACAGGATCTCCATTGAAGTTCTTGCACTTACCTAGGGCCACATATGGTTTGTATGTGTTAGATATAGGCTATATGTGGCATAAGTAGGTGGACACCGATCTCAAACCCTTTTCAAATTGGGATTTGATTTTTAAGGTTTCCTTATATACTATATATGCCCATTTTACGTTTTGTTTTTAGGTGATAATTCTAAACTTACACCATTGTTGTAGTGCAAGGTGGTGGTAGTCAATATAAACCCAATAAGAGTCGGGGTCATATCCACAAAGAGTGCAAACTTTTTTTCAAATCGTATGTATGTTGAGAGTTAAGTAATTTTTACCCCATAATGTATATTTAAGACTAGACATGAGATTAAATGGGGTGTGTTATCTAAATATTTGTTTAAACATATTTAACCTATGACACTAAAAAAGAGAAACAATTGAAGATTAAAAATCCAATGAGAAAAGAGTCTTGGGGATATACAATCCTAGGGGTCATTCATGTAATGGGTGCTTGAAGGTTAGTTAATTTCTTAGTCAAAGATGTGGGTAGGCTAGATTTTAACTGTTATATCTAGTCTTTCAACAAAACGCTAAATTGCATTCATGGATTCTTTCGAATACCTCTTGAGTATGCCAAACATACCAATCCAAAACTTCAACTTAGCATCCCTATTTCTAGGATAATGCCCAATAAACTAGATAAATCACATAGCATCCTTAATTATAAGATAATGCTAAGAAAATAACTAATATCAATTAGTTGGTCCTAACCACTCATCACCGACATCCCTCTTTCAAGGATAAAGTGGGATCTAAGCTAATTGGGATTCTCACCCACAACTCTCAATTTAATCAAAGAACGATCAAGGTATGAAAGCAAATTGAAAGATGAAAACAAGCACATAAATCATGAAATGTAGGCACCATCAGGATGCCCATTTATTATAACCCAAAATGGTAATAATATCATCCAAAAACAAAAGCATCCAGATAAATATAAATATAATACAAACCAAGGCATCATATAAAATGAGTACAGAGATAGGAACCGTAAAGTAAAATCTAGCAGTGACCTCATTGCCTCATCAAGAAAGCATAAAAAGAGTGCAAGGTGCTCCCTATAACCACATTAGGACCACATAGTTGGGACTTTATTGACAGCGCCCAAGAACACATACAAGTACGTGGTCTACCAATTAATATAGTGTCCTTCAAGAAAGTCAAATATCGATGCCTCAGGGACTTGTTCTAATAACTATTTAATTTCAGTTCACAATTTAGATCAATCTAGGGTAAACGTAACCAAACAAGAGTTGAAAATATTTGTAAAATGAAGTGAAGTAAGAAATGCGTAAAATAAAACACTTGAGACAATCAATAGAGTAAAGCCAAGGGTTAAAGTACTTGAAAAAATCATACTATGTTATTGAACTTCATTTGTTAACTCGCATATCATGGTTGTTGATTCGTACAGTTAATCGCATGATGATGGTCTCCCAACCTCTAACCGTTTACCTAACGTTGACATTACAACTACATTGTTGAGCAGGGATATAATAACCTATTAGGTGCTTAAAGTTATCATCCTACATGTGAATCAAGTAAGTCTTGTAGGTACATCCCTGTCCTAGATGCTAATCGAATTCTTTATTTCATAAAAGAATAAGAATCCTACTTTGTTCATCCCCACGTTCTATCTCCCTATTCCCTTTTCCGAGATCACAAGGTTGATAAAATATGTATTCTAAGGGCGATCAATCCATAAAATAATTGAAACAAGGATAAACAAGTAACCAAATATCATAAGTGAAGCAAGCGACAACAATTCAAAACAATAGTAGTCATTATCTTTGCTTTAACCCCGGAAACGAAGTTTTTAGCCACTCATGTTCATAATCATCATCCAATTAAATGTACGAAGGATAAAAACAATAAAAAAGCTAAATTAAAGAATGAAAAACTTAAAAATAATGTTTTAGCAGCCTCCACAATTGTAGAAGACTTCCCAAGATAATTTACAATGTGTGTACGTGATATATTTATAGTAAATTGGATAGCCTAAGCCGTGTAGGACAAGGATGTCAAGATTTGCCATGTATGGGATTACTAGTGTGACACGTTACTTAACCAACTTGACTAGACAACTTGCAACATCATAAAATATTGTCAACTAGCCAATGTGTCACATTGCTTTCTCAAATCAACTAGGAATGGTGATGCGGCTCATTCGTGTTGGCTCACTAGAAGTTGCATCCAACAATTTAGTTAAGTGTTTCATCGTACTACCTTTTATCCAGGCCTTTTGGTGTGTTTCCAATGGATTTCCATATCATTAATATATCTCCAATATCAGCACGCAGAAGATCCTACATCAATTTACACCATGGTTTAGAGATCAAAACAACACACAATCCATGGTGATGAACTAAATATACGAGCTAAGACTAGGCTAGTTCACATTGATCTTCAACTTAATGTTTTGACTCTTGGCTTAATCAATTTGACATTTGAAAATTCTAAACAATTTGTTCCCCATATAATTACACATTTAAACCATTTGGAACTTATTTAACGCATTAGAATCCAACGAAACCAACTAGACACATACCTAGCTCAAGCTAGTAAAACTAGTATTCTTGATTGAGCTCTACATGACTGAATTAATTATAAACTTGTTTGAAAACACGTTAACACATTGTAATCACATCCTTGAACACTTATATTCTTGTTTATATCATCATCACACATAAAGAACATAAATTATCCTTAAAATAAGACTATTTAGGCTAGAATAGTAGCACTAAAGTGCATAAATACACCCAACATCACCACACCATACTTAAAGCCTTGTTCATCATCTCACAACTCTTAACTCTAAGAATCATAAGACAAAGAGACTCTCCATTTCTAGTATATGCAAGACACTCAAGCTAGTACTTTAATTACTACACAGAATGCAACTTTCTACACAAAGCATTTTATGTACACAATTGGATGTTTAAGAACACTACTTGCAAACATCCTAGCCTCAAGAATTAACTCAACAAGTGGAAAACTCATGAATATTGATCAATCAAAGATGTCATAAAAATCACCCACATTCATGAAACATATGCCCTACACATCAAGAGATTTACCCATAATTAATCATAATAAAAACATTTTACAACAGAATGAGTAGAAGAATCAAATTTTGCTCACTCTCACAAATAATTCACTAGTGCAATAGATGAACCATAGGCTTTCCCATAGAGTAGTACTCCACTAATATCAGAATGTTAAGCTTAGGATCAAATAGGTCTTTTTCAAATTGTAGTATAGGCTAAGGGACGAGTAGAAACGATTTTTGCTTAATAGTGACTATCTACCCTAAGAACTTTAATACACCATTTTATAAATTTAATTAAACTCTAACAACCAAATCACACAACTTTTGTCTACCTTATTCCTTTTTGTTCTTCACCCCATCTTATTAAGCTCATTCTCAACACTATGGTGGGAGGATTTTACGAACAACTCATTCAATTTGGATAAATTTTTATTCTTTTTATTACAAACCTCCCAACCACAACACATAATAATTCTTTTGAATACGAATAAATATCACTTTGGGGCTTCAATTTTATCTTTTTTCTTCTTCAATTGCACACTTATTAACTCCCTAAATTTACACTAAAAAACTTAGGAGCTTTGGATCAAATTAAGGTTTATCAAAGAAGGGACTAAGCTACACATATGGCTACAAAATAAAAAGCTTAAGGCTCAATGGGACTTACTAGGATTATGCTCAAAGGTAGATCAAAAGAGGGTGTAAAACAAGGCAATCAAAGAAATGCCTATATCATCTCCTAAACCCACACTCTTTATTTAGCTTTGCACACACTAGACAGGTTCTATACGTTACATGTAACAAGGAATATACAACACTGTACACGCACATGGCACATGCTAAACTCACGTCGGATCATCGTAGAATCTCAACCAAACAATAACATTAATTCAAATTTTAAGCCACAAGTACAAGAGTCATAAACATGAGCCTAGGAGTCTCAAAAGTAAGATTTAGAGGCATTATCTATACAGTGTTCATGTAGGCGTCATCACAGATCATAAGAGCCTTCAGTATGTATTTTTCTAAAAAGAGCTCAATCTTCGTCAGAGAAGGTGGTTAGATCTCTTGAAGGATTATGACATAGTGTCCTTTATCATCCTGACAGGGCCAATGTTGTAGCCGGCGCATTCAGTAGACTGTCCATGGGTAGTGTTTCCCATGTTGAGGATAGTAAGAAGAAATTAGCTCAGGAGATTCATCAGCTTGCCAGACTAGGCGTTCACTTAGTTGACTCTTTAGAGGGTGGTGTATGTGGTTAGAGTAGTTCAGAGTCATTTCTAGTTTCTGAGGTGAAAGAGAAGCAAAACAGGGATCCAAGCCTTTTCAAGATAAAAGATTCAGTTCGGAGTCAGGAAGTAGAGGTTTTCTCCAAAGGGAGAGATGGTGTTCTTCGTTGTTAGGGTCGTTTGTGTGTTCCCGGTGTAGATAACTTGAGGCAGCAAATTCTTGCAAAAGCGCATGGTGTACAATACACTATTTATCTAGGGGCCACTAAGATGTACCGCAACTTGTGGGAGATCTATTGGTGGAGTGGGATGAAGAGGGATATTGCAAAGTTTGTGGGTAAGTGATCTACATATAGAAAGGTTAAGGTAGAGCATCAGAAACCTATTGGTTCCATGTAGGAGTTTATTATTCTTGCTTATAAGTGGGAAGAAGTGAAGATGGACTTCATTACGGGTATGCCTAGAACACATCATCAGCATGATTCAGTTTGGGTCACTGTATATTGAATGACCAAGTCAGCTCATTTCCTTTTAGTTCGTACCTCTTAATCAGTCGAGGATTATGCCAAACACTATATCAGGGAGTTAGTTAGATAACACGGTGTTCCACTATCTATCATCTTAGACAAAGGTAGCCAGTTCACCTCTCACTTCTGGAAAGCATTCCAAAAGGGTCTTGGTACCCAAGTTCATCTCAGTACAACGTTTCATCCTCACACAAATGGTCAAGTAGAAAGGACTATTCAGACTCTAGAAGATGTGATAAGGGCATGTTCAATTGATTTCAAGAAAAGTTGGGATGACAACTTGTCTTTGATTGAGTTTGCATATAACAACAGCTATCACTCTAGTATTCAGATGGCTCCATTCGATGCTCTCTATGATAGGAGATGTAGGTATCCGATCAGTTGATTCGAAGTTAGTATTTGATGCCTTTGAGAAATTTCAGTTAATTAGAGAAAGAATCCAGGCTTCTTAGAGCTGATAGAAGTCTTATGCGGATGTTCCTAGAAAGGATCTCAAATTTGAGGTTGATGACTATGTCTATCTCAAGATCTCTCCCATAAAAGGAGTGAAGACATTCAGCAAGAAAGGAAAGCTCAGTCCTCGATATGTCAATCCCTTTAGGATTCTCAGTCGCTTCAGCAAGGTAGCCTATGAACTCGGATTGCCTTCAGATCTAGCCTCAGTTCATCCAATCTTCTATGTCTCTTTACTCAAGAAGTGCATAGGTGACCTAGCGGTTGTAGTCCCTATTCAGAGCATTGACATTCAGAATAACCTCTCTTATGAAGAGATTCCAGTCAAAATCCTTGACTATCAGACTCGTAGGCAGAGAAAAAAAGAAGTCCCTCTATTCAAGGTTCTTTGGTGAAATCAGTCCATGGAGGGAGCTACTTGGGAAGCAGAAGCAGACATGTGAATCAAGTACCCTCATCTTTTCTCTGCTAATTAAGACTTAGCTCGATGTAACCATTTTCCTTAATCTTATGTAGCTACATGTTCAAAATTCAAGTATAAAATTTGTATTAAGTATCAGTACATAGCTTATCATGCATTCATGAGTTTAGCTTATCAGTCATGCATCAGATACATATGTTCAGTTGGGCTATATCCAGGTTAAAATTAAATTTAATCCTAAAATCATGTGCCAGTTGAGCATGATCATTATATGTGTCATTTTATATTTTCTCCCCTCTCAAGCAGTCATGATTCAAGGATGAATGTTTCCAAGGGGGAGATATTGTAATTCCCCAAAAAAATCCAAACCAATATTAGATCCATGTACCAAGCTCATTCATAGTACATCATGGTTATTTTATAGTTTTATGAGAAGTTTAGAAGTATATTAAGGCTTCAAATAACTCCTAGCTATCAGAAGAATCAAAACATTCCTTACCGATAGATAATTTAATTAGCTTTCCAATGTTACAAATTTTGCCTAAATTCGATATCGGAGGAAAGAGTTATTCCTATTTTACTCCAGTATGTCAGGCTACAAACAATGTGAAAACATTCTTGGTAGCTTACCACACTTGTGACGCCCTATCACAAAGGTCATCATCCTTAGGCAGAATCCAGATCCTAAGTGATGACATTCGTGGTAGCTTACCACACTTATGACACCCTATCACGAAGGTCGTCAGCCTTAGGCAAAAACAAGCTCCTAATTGACAACATTTGTGGTATCTTACCACACTTGTGATGCCCTTCAAGAAGGTCATTAGCCTTAGGTAAAATCCAGCTTCTATGTGATGACATTCGTGGTAGCTTACCACACTTGTGATGCTCTATCACGAAGGTCGTCAGCCTTAGGCAGAATCCAACTTCTGTGTCATGACATTCGTGGTAGCTTACCACACCTGTGATGCCCTATCATGAAGGTAGTCAGCCTTAGGCAGAATCCAGCTTTGTCACATTTTTGACGCCTTGTCACAAATATCGTCAGCTATGATTTCAGCAACTAGAAATTTATTTCATAAGGGTATTTTTGTCATTTCCTTTACCTTCCATGACTTGTAACCCCAAAGAGGCGTAATCTTTCCCATTTTTCTTTAATTAAGCATCTCAAAAACCCTCTCTTATGCTCTCAACCAAAAGATTAGGGTTTCCATCAAACTCATCTCTCAAAAAAACATTCAAGCCTTTTTCCAAGATAATTGAGAATTAAGTTTCCAAATCCAAGAACTCTCCAGCAAATCATCAAGGTTTCCTTTCTAAGGTATGCGTAGTGTTCATCTATAGATCCAATACATTTATAGAGCTCAAGAACCATGTTTTAAATATTATTTTGTAAACTTTTTGTGGTGATATGAGTATGTACATATTGACGATTATTGTTTAAGTTTCAATGTGATGTTTAGAGGTGTTTTGATGGAATATATATGTTTGTTAAATGAAAACCATGAACTTTAGGTGGTTTAATATTGTGCAAATATGAAACTCACCTATTCCTTAAAGAATGCATGCAAGGTGTTTGATAAAATGCTTACCATGATAGAAATTCATGTTTGTATGGTTCTATGATGTCTAAATGATAAGTCCATGTTAGCTATATACTTCTATATAAATCCCATGCTTTTCATGTGTTTCTATTGTGGTGTTATGAAACATGTAAGATAATGGAGATATACAATAGGTAAACAAAATATATCCATGCATTCCTATCAATGTTTAAGATGTTGAATAACTATATGAAATATGATATCCCCTACTTATATATTATGAATTGTGGACTCAAATCTTGTGATCAAGTCATGTCATGGGTATCAGTTTCCTTCTATTGAGTCCTGGGGGTATTCGAACCCAAAAACTATAGTTGTGTGCCTAGTGCCATATTATTTTTCATGATATGCAATATCAATCCATGATTCAGTAGAATTTAGTCAGTTATGTGACTTAGGAAACCTCATGGTCTCAGTCAGTTATCAGATATCAGTAGTATTACATCATTCAATAGAATTCAATAAGTTCCACTTACGTACAATCAGTTAAATCATGTTCAGTCTCTTCGGATGGGAGTAGGAGTAAGCACCGAGTGAACCCAAGGATGGGAACTCACCTGTATATCAGGGTGTGATTCTTAGAAGTCATCCGTGCATTTAAGAACAATGTATCCAGCATAGGTTGTGACATCATAGCCTATTATATGAGGGTAGATGAGGTGGATTAACCGGTTATATGATGGTTCCTACCGTTCTCACTAGAGTTACCTGTTATATAAGGGTTGCTCACACGTTGTCTTTACCAGTGGTGCGGTATTGTCACCCTTCTAGTTAGGGCAGACCCTAGACCCTATCTTAGCAATAATGGCACATATGGGGCATGTCGATTAAACAATTACCTCCCACAATTTAAGTATCAATCTTTGTAAAAGAACTCAAAAAATTCTTCAGATATCAGTATACCAGGACTATTAGATACAGTCAAATTCAGTTATTGCATAGATCTCAAAGAGTTCAACCTAATTTAGGGCTGTTAGATACAGTTATCCATGTTATTAGAACTACTATTCCAGCCATGTATTAGCATATAAATTTATCCATTACGTACTCACGATTTCAATTACTATGTATGCATGGTTGTACTCTTACATTCATGTTAGTTAGGTAGTTAGCATCGTCCTTGAATATAAACCCTATTTATATTTAGTCTACCTCACTCGTATACTCAGTACATTCCCTCGTACTAATGCATTTGCACTATGGTGCTTTCTTTTTATGTTACACCATAGGTCCAGAGCCACGACTCCATTCCAGCAGTAGCTTTCCATTCGCAGTGGTGCAGTGAGCCCTCATCCATTTGAGGATAATATGATTTGATTTATTCATTTATTACTTCAGTTCAGTTTTATGGAGTTAGTTGGAGACATGTTCCTTCAACCCCTTATTAAGACAGTACATAGTGGCTTTCAGATTTAGTCATATTTAGCTATCAAATTCATTATACAATTTTATATTCAGTTATTTTGGGTATTCATTACTATAGATGTTACTATATATCTTCAGTTAAACCTTACGGCCTACATGTTCAAGTTTTCCACGTATTATATGTATATTATACAGTGTATAGGTACAAATATCAGTCATGGGTTAGCTTGTGGTACCTAGAGGTCACGAGCACCGTGTAGCATTCCGATTTAAAAAATTAGGGCATTACTGCCCCATGAGAATAACTATCCTACTCATGATCTTGAGTTAGCAGTCATAGTATTTTCCTTAAATATTTTGAGGCATTATTTATATGGACTTCATGTAGATGTCTTCATGGATCATAAGAGTCTCCAGTATGTCTTTTCTCAAAAAGATCTCAATCTTTGTAAGAGAAGGTGGTTAGAGCTTTTGAAAGATTATGACATGAGTGTCCTATACCATCCGAGCAAGGCTAACATTGTTGCTGACACTCTCAGAAGACTCTTCATGGGTATTTCTTCTCACATTTTGAGGCATTCTCACATAGGTTTTCGCTTAGTCAATTCTTCGGAGGGTGGAGTATGTGTTCAGAGTAGTCATCTTTAGTTTCTGAGGTGAAAGAAAAGCAATATGGGGATCTTAGACTTGTCAAGCTAAAAATTATCAGGGTAGTCTGTATGTTCCAGGTGTAGATGACTTAAAGCAGTGGATTCTTGTATAAGCGCATGGTGCACGATACTCTATTCATCCAGGGGCCACTAAGATGTACCGCGACCTATGGAAAATCTATTGGTGGAGTGGGATGAAGGAGAGATGTTGCTGGGTTTGTGGCTAAGTGCTCTACATTTCAACAAGTTAAGATAGAGCATCAGAAGCCTAGTGGACCCATGCAGAAGTTCACCATTCCTACTTTGAAGTGGGAAGAAGTGAACATGGACTTCGTGATAGGTTTGCAACAAACTCGTTATCATCACCATTCATTTTGGGTTATTGTAGATAGGATGACCAAGTCAGTTCATTTCCTTCCAGTTTATACCTCTTATTCAGCCGAGAATTAGGCCAAACTTTATATCAGGGAGTTGGTCAGATTACATGGTGTTCCATTATCTATTATTTAGATAGAGGTACCCAGTTTACCTCCCACTTCTGGAACACATTCCAAAAGGGTCTTGGTACCTAAGTCCATCTCAGTACAATCGTTCATCCTCAAACTGATGGTCAAACAGAATGGACCATTTAGACTCTTGATAATATGCTAAAGCTGTGTGCAATTGATTTCAAGGGAAGTTGGGATGACCACTTGCCTATGATTGAGTTTGTATACAATAATAGCTATCATTCCAGTGTTAAAATGGCTCCATTGGAAGCTCTCTATGGCAGGAGGTATAGATCTTTAATTGGTCAATTTGAAGTTAGTGAGGCCTCAGTCGTAGGTCCTGACTTGGATTTTGATGCCTTAGAGAAAGTTCTGTTGATCCGAGAGAGACTCAAGGCCGTTAAAAGCCAACAAAAGCCTTATTCTGATGTTCGTAGAAAGGATGTCGAGTTCGAGGTTGATGACTATTTATATCTTAAGATCTCTCCTATGAAAAGAGTAAAGAGGTTCGGCAAGATAGGGAAACTCAGTCCCCGCTAAGTCGGTCCCTTCTGGATTCTCAATCATTTAGGAAAGGTAGCTTATGATATCTAATTGTCTTTAGATTTAGCCTTAGGTCATCTGGTCTTCCATGTATCCTTGCTCAAGAAGTACGTAGGTGACTTAGCATTTGTTGTCCCTATTGAGAGCGTTAATGCTCAGAACAGTCTCTCTTATAAAGAGATTCTAGTCAAAATATTAGACTATTAGACTCATCGATTGAGGAAAAAAGAGGTCCCTCCAGTTAAGGTTCTTTGGCGAAATTAGTCCGTCGAGGGAGCTACTTGGGAAGCTGAAGCAGATATGCGTACCATGTATCCTTACCTCTTCTCCGCCAATTCAGATCAAGTTCAAGATAATAGTTCACCTTAAGCTTATTCAGTTTCATATTCATTTTCCCATTATAAATGTGGTATCTACTACCATTTCATACTCTATCATGCATTTATATATTAGTTTAGTTATAAAATCATGCATCAGCTATGCATTCTCATCTTGAGAAACTTAATTTATCAGAACACTCAATCACGTATTCATGTACCAGTTAGCCATGCATCAAATATGCATGAGTTTAGTATATTTAGCATGTCAGTCATGAAGTCACTTCTTAGTTACTCATGTTCAGTTTATGTTCCTTTATTATTTTCCTTCTTAGTCAGTCCCAATCGAGGATGAATGTTCTCAAGGGGGAGATATTGTAATACACGTGTTTATTCCTAGCTAGAAATTAACTCAAGAATGCTAGTACTTTCTTTGAAATACAAATATTTTTTTTGTAACTATGGTATTTTTGATATTTCTACTTTGTAACACGTGGATAATTGAGTTAGCTTTCTAACGATACCAATTTTGTCCGAATCCGACCCCAGACGAGGAAGTTATGGATGTTTTACTCAGCACTGACCGAGACGCCCAAGTGTGATATCCAAGTTGATGGACCACCAAACAAGTGACCGCCACTTTGACCATCAGAGCTAAGGCAGTAGGTCCACGTTCTGGATAAGGATTGACGGATGAGTTGACGGGCCGTCATCCAGGCCGTCAACTCTTATCCAGTGAACCCCATTTGGTGGTTGTTGTTTATGTTTCAAGATGATATCTATAGATGTTTACATGAAGTATATGTGTTTGTTAGTTGAAACCCATGAACTTTATGTTGCTTAATATGGTAAAATTCATGAACACACTTATGCTAAAAAAATGCATGCAAAGTGTTTGATAACATGCCTAGATGATAGAATTCATGCCCCATGATTTAATAGTGATTAAATGACAAGTCCATGCTTTATGCTTTAAAATTTCCCATGAATTCCATGCTAGTAATATGCGTTGTTGTTGTGATATGGATTGACCATGATATTTAAGCTATGCAAGTATATACATGTTGTATGAATTTCCCTTCCATATATAAGATGTTGAGAACTACGCTTAGTGTGAAATCCCCTAGTCATGATATGGTAAATTGTGGACTCTACTCTTACGATCAAGTCAGTCATATGAGTCGGTTTCCTTCCATTGAGTCCTTGGGGTACTTGTACCCAAAAAATATAGCTGTGTGCCTAGAGCCATGTCATGTCATCACGATAATCTCAGTCAAGCCATTAACTATAAAACTCAGTTAGTCATGTGACTCAGGAAATCTCATAAATCTCATGATCTAAGTTAATTCTCCGATAGTAGTACTATTTCATCAGGCAACGGAAGTCAGTTACTTAGTCCATGTACAGTCAGTTAAATCATGTTAAATCTATTCAGATGGGAGTAGAAGTTATCACCGAGTGAACACAAGGATGGGAACTCACCTGCCAGTTTAAGTTGTGATTCTTAGCAGTCATCCTTGTGTTCCAGGACTACGTAGCGAGTGTTTGTTGAGACATCTTAACCTGTTAGATTAGGGTTTATGAGGTGGCTTAACCAATCAATTTAGGGTTCCCACCGTTCTCATTTTTAAGTACTTACTAGATAAGGGTCACTCACAGCTATCCTTACCAGTGGCACGGTATTGACACCCTTCCAGTCGAGGAAGAGATTGTACCACATCTTAGCTATATGCATTATTGGGGCATGTCGTTTAAACAACTACCTCCCATAGTGTCAGTCCCAATCTCAGTAAAAGAACTCAGATAGTTCTTTAGATTTCAGTATATTAAGATTATCATATATAGTCAATTCAGTTACAGACTGGAACAAGATAGTTCCATTAGATTCAGGACTATCAGACAAGTCATCTATGTTATCATAATTTCAGTATTTGTCATGCAAGATATCAGTAGATCATGTATTAGTTACAGATCTAGATATCTCTTAATCACGATCTCAGTTACTATGTATGCATATTTGCACTCTTATGTTCATATCATTCAGTCAGTTAGTATTGTTCATGTATGTACAACCTTTTATATTTAGCCTACCTAACTCGTATACTAAGTACTCCTAGTTATACTGATGCATTAGAGCTATGGTTCTTTGTTTCACGTTACACCATAGGTTCACAGATACGAGATCCAGATCAGCAGTAGCAGTAGCATTCCAGTCGCAGAGTTGCAGTGAGTCCTTATCCATTCGAGAAAGACATTACTTATTTCATCGATTAATTTAGTTCAGTTTTGCTAGATGGATTTAGTTGGAGACATGTTCCTTCCACTCCTTATTCAGACAGTATTTAGTGGCTTTAAGAGTTAGCTCATATTTGATTCAGATTTTAGTTGATTTGGGTATTTGTTACCCCATATGGATGTTATGATTTGTCAAATATTCTATGCAGTTGAACTTTATGGCCTATTGTTCATGTTTTCCGCATTATTACGTCATATATTGCAGTATACATGTACATATATCAGTCATGGGTTAGCTTGTGGTTCCTTGAGATCATGGGCACTGTGTAGCAATCCGGTTCAAAAAATCGAGGCGTTACATCATCCCATGATGTGATTGAATTTACTATCTCAGAATTCAACCACTTTTTAGCTTCCAAAATAAGTAAATAGTAGAAGATTGTCAGCCCTACATAATTAGAATTCACATCTATTGGAATAAATATGTCACTGAACTCAATGAAATCCTTTATGTAGACCTGTGAATCTTTATTTTCAAGCCCTGTAAATTGTCCACTGCTAATCAACAGTTGCACTAGATTGTTCTTTAACTCGAATCACTCTCTAACTGCTGGTTTCTAAAATGGTGAGGTGAGAATTGTCGGAAGTACAATTTCCACTCCTCGAACTATCATGTGGGATGGTTGTTCATCAGGCATGGGAGAAGTATTTTGTTGATCTTCATTGATTTGTGGAATCTTGGGGAGAAGGATTTCTTCTCGTCTTTGTTAATGGAAGATTTGCTTAGGTTCGGGGCTTGGTTCAAGCAATTCTTGAGCCCTTGCCAGCTTACTACTTGTAAAACTTATTTCCTGTAAATACAAAACCAAGACCAAGAGGAAAACACAAATGTAGTCCAAAAATAAACACTAAAAATAAAATTGATGCCAAATTATAAGTTCTTAGCAATAGCGCCATAAATTTGATAGTGACCAAGTGCACACACTAGTGTACGTGGTCTACCAACTAATATAGTGGCCTTTAAGATAGCCGAATATCGATCCCACACGAACTTTTTTTGACAACTATTTGACTTATGTTCACAATTTTTATCAATCTAGTTCAAGCGTAACCAAACAAGTGTTTTGAATATGTATAAACTAAAGTAATGTAAGAAATGCATAAAATAAAAGACTTGAGAGAATCAATAGAGTAAAGCCAAGGTTAAAGATCTTTGAACAATCAAACTATGTTATTGAATTCGTTAACTCAGTTATCTTTGTTTTTAATCACAGTGTTAATCCCATGATTATGGTGTCTCGACCTCTTACCATTTACCGAACTTTGACATTACAACTACATCATTGAGCAGGGATGTAATAACCCAATTAGCTGCTTAAATCTATCATCCTACATGTTAATCAAGTAAGGTTTCTAGGTATATCCCTATCGTGGACGCTAATTCGAATTCCTTATTGCATAAAAGAATAAGAACCCCACTTTCTTCATCTACACATTCTATCTCCCTATTCTTTACCCGAGATCCCAAGGTTGACAATATATGTATTCTAAGGGCGATCAATTCTTAAAATATTTAAAACAATGATAAAAAAGCAACCAATTATGATATTCAAAGTAAGTTAAATCAATTCAAAACAATAGTAGTCATGGTCTTGGCTTTAACCCCAGAAAGGGAGTTTTTAGCCACTCATGTTCATAATCATCATCCAATTTATTGTATGAAGGATCAAAACCATAATGAAGCAAAATTAAAGAATGAAAAACCTAAAAATAAAGTTTCAGCAGCTTCCAAAGTTTTCCAAGACATCCCAAGATGATTTACAATGTGTGTACGTGATGTTATAGTTAATTGGATAACCTAAGCCGCGTACGACAAGGATGTCAAGATTTGTCATGTGTGGGATCACTAGTGGGATGCGTTGCTTGCTCAACTTGACCAGCCAACGTATCACATCACAAAATCAAGTCAACTAGACAATGCCTTGCATTGCTTGCTAAACTTAACTAGGCATGGCACCGCGGCTCAATCACGTTGTCTCACTAGAAGTTGCATCCAACAATTTGGTTAAGGGTTTCATCATCCTTCCCAAGCCTTTTTGTGTGTTTCCAATGGATTTCGAGCCTTTATATCATCAATATATCACAAATATCAGCACACAAAAGATCCTACTTCAATGACCACCGTGGGTTAGAGATCAACACAAAACACAATCCATGATGATGAACCAAAAACACGAGCTAAGACTAGGCTAGTTCACATTGATCTTAAGGTTATTGTTCTGACTCTTGGCTTAATATACGTTGCTTGCTCAACTTGACCAGCCAATGTATCACGTCACAAAATCAAGTCAACTAGACAATGCTTTGCATTACTTGCTAAACTTAACTAGGCATGGCATTGCGGCTCAATCGCGTTGTCTCACTAAAAGTTGCATCCAACAATTTGGTTAAGGGTTTCATCATCCTTCCTTTTATCCAAGCCTTTTTGTGTGTTTCCAATGGATTTCCAGCCTTTATATCATCATATATCACAAATATAAGCACACAAAAGACCCTACTTCAATGACCACCGTGGGTTAGAGATCAAAACAAAACACAATCCATGATGATGAACCAAAAACACGAGCTAAGACTAGGCTAGTTCACATTGATCTTAAAGTTTTGTTCCGACTCTTGGCTTAATAAATTTGAACTTTGCATATTTTAAAAAATTTGTTCCCTCTATTATTACACATTTAAACCATTTGGAAATCATTTTACTCATTTGAATCCAACGAAACCAACTAGACACACACCTAGCCCAAGCTAGTAAAACTAGTTTTCTCTATTTGACTCTACATGACTAAATTAAGAATAAACTAATTTTAAAACACCTTGGCACATTGTAATCACATCCTTGAACATTTATATGCTTATTTATATCATCATCACACATAGAGCACAGAAATCACCCTAAAAAAAGACTAAACAAGCTAGAATAGTAACACTAGAGTGCATAAATACATCCAACATCACTCGTTATCACAATCAAACCTTGGAGAAGAAAGTCTCTCTTTGGGTTTTTGAACCTACCAAGAGACCTTCACCCTTTTCACAATGGAATGAAGAATTTTTGTTTCCTCTTTTCTTCTCTACATCATTTCATGGGACTCCTGCAATGACATACACAAATGTGCTAATGGGGAGTCGGTTCGCTCGTGTCTAAAAATAGTGTTCCCCTTTTTCCTCTAGTTCTCAAGGTATCTCTCATAGTTGATCTAAAAAACATAGGAATGATGAGTGGTGGAGGTCTCTCTGGCCCCTCAAGTTTCTTGGACACAAGATCACTGATGATCTGCATTTGGCCCAAAATTGCCTTAAATGGACTAGCTAATGATCGATCCAAAATCTCCTTAAATGGCCTAGCTAATGATGGTATAAAAGAATCTGTATCGTTCTCTACCGACTTTTTCGTTCCTGGCTTTCTTTATGCTCTTTCTAAGAGTTCCATATCATCGGGACTTAAGTGGGTAAATAGGAGTATTTGTATAGATTCAACTATCCCTCGAGTACTCCTCAACCTTAGCTTGCCTACACAACTCTGTGATCTCTGATGGGAACAAGAGCATGGGATTCCCCTTGTTTTTATAATGCTGAATCTCTGTGAGAATAAAATGTCTAAAATTCAAAGGAATGTTTTCCACTATGCTGGCCATTATCCTAGCATGTGTCACTAAGACATTTCTCAAGCTTGTAGTGGGAGAGACTCGACTGCAAATAGTGGACAACCAGATAATAACTTAAACTGTGACGTCACCCATTAGTATCCATTATTTTGTTGTAGCACACAAAATTTTCCTTCCTGGGCACAAATGCTCAACCAACCAGCTACCAAGGGCACAATTCTTAGCTTCATTGTCCCTCATATCTACCTCTTTTAACCCATAAACTCTGTTAATCTACTCGGCCTCAAATTGAATTTCTTTGCCCATGATTCTCATTACTGCTTTAGAAACCTTCACTGCGCTGAGATTTGTGTAGAATTCTTTCACCCAGTGTTCATTTGCCTAGCATAGTTCCAGGGTAAAACATGGCTATCCATGGACACTAGCATTCCATAGAATGTTTGGAGCTTCTTGGTCATATTTTCTAATTTAATCCCCCTCTCAGGCAACACTAGCCCATCATATTGTTCTATTTCATATTTAGGGACCATGAAGCGATTTATATCGTAGCCTGCCATTGAGTGCCTGAATCCACCTACTGTGTATTATTCCTCAAAATCAATGTAAAACAAATGCTATCTAACTTAATCGAGATAAAGAAAAGGCTTATGGGTCATGGACAAATTGAAAATAAGAGTTCTAAAAGTTGGACCAGTCTTTCATACTGGTCTTATATGTCGCAATCGCGACCTAATTAGATTACGATCGTGATTCTTGAAGGACAGATCAGAACATGCACTTAGTTATCGCCATCGCAGGAAATAAAAATTATGATCGAGGTTCCATTATAATACTCTTGTTACCACAATCGCGGCACCTTAATCTGTGTTCAAAACTTGTAAAGCATCTAGAAAGGTCTAGTTATCTATCAATTTATTTTCAAAACCAAGAAAAATACTAGGAGCATACAACACAATACCTAAATATTTATTCATGACCTTGAATCGGTGGAAATGAATCAAAAAGTTTAATTGGGAATTTCACCAAACACATGGTGTTCACAAGCAATATATATCATTTTTGAACGATTTTGGGTACTCATGGCTTCCCCAATTTGGTGCCCATGAATAACAACCAACCAATATATCCCATAACATTAACAAAGATCATATATAAGCATACAAACTTCAATTCTATATTGTTTTCATAAACATTCATTATAGGTCTCAACAATACGCATACAAGAGGAGAATTCAAACAACATACAAGATTAGGGAATACAAGGATGATGTAATTCACTATTGGATTCTTTCAACGAAGGAAACAATGAGAGTAATTTAAAATTAATTAAAGTGAGGGTGTATAGGGCATTTTGGGCAACTATTTATTGATTAAAAATTCCTTAATCATAGTCGTGAGCAAGGGATCGCAATAGCAAACCCTGTGCAGTCACGATTGCAAATTCTTTGCTATCACGGTCATGATATCAAAGAGCAGTTTTGGCTCTCTCATTTTTTCTTTCTTAGCCGACAACCCAATTTAACTATATTTCACCATAGTCAAAATCATTCAAATCCAGCCTATTGGCTACCTAATTTTCATGGATCAATCTAGACAAACAAAATCAATCCTAATAAATAAAATTTAAGGGATATGTGCAAATTTAATGGAATTGATGGGTTGCCTCCCTTCTTTCTCCTAATTTAATATTGCAGCATGATGTTCTCAATACTCAAGTTGGATCCTTGCATGATCCATCATCTACATCAATGACTAGTACCTCAATGACAGACACCACTTGTAGTTTCACTAGTTGTTTCCTGGTTTTACATACCCGAAAGAAAAATTTATCATTTTGTTCTCAAAATTTCATTACCCCATTCTTTAAATCAATAATTACTCTTTCTATTTCTAGGAAGGATTTCCAAATAATAATAGGTATCTCTTGGTCGATTTCATAATTAAGGACAACGTCCACTGGGAGAGTGAACCTATCAACTTTTCCTATACATCATATATCACCCCAACAGGTTTCTTAATTGAGTGATATGCCATTAATAATATCATGGTGCTAGGTGTAGAAGAACCCAACATAATATTTTAATACACCACATATGACATCAAATTTATGTTAGCACCAAGAACAGGTAATGCCTTATCCAATTTCTGAATTCTAATGGTCCAAGGAATTGTAAAATTAAACAGATCATTCTTCTTTTTAGCCATGGCATTGGACATGATTGAGCTACAACTATGGGTCACTTCAATATTCTCACCTTCCACGAGCATCTATTTTGACATCAAGTCCTTAATCGACTTAGCATACCCTAGAATTTCTCGAAGAGTCTCTAACAGAGAAATATTGACTGAGAGACTGCTAACATTAGCAATAAAACTCTTGAACTTGTCATTTCCATTCTTTGTCTTAAATCTTATGAAAATATGGGAGGAATTTTTACCATGGGTAATGGAACACTTTGATGCTCATCCCCCATTCTCTTGGCACCAACAATCTCCTTAGGAGTTTCCTCCACTTCATCATTCTTTTAAAATACCCATGGTTATTCATACCCCACTTTAAGAGACATCAAAACATCATCAATTTAAAATTGGAGAACTTCTTCTTTCAACAATTTGATCATTAAGAGACTTTTCCTTAATCTCAATATCATATGCTCCAAGTTCTCTACCATTTAGAGTGATTATTTCTAGGACATGAGCATTATTTTTGGGATTGGTCAGCATTTTACTTAGGTGGCCTCCCTTTGGCCTATCATTAAGTGCTATTGAGATTTGGCCAATTTGTGTCTCCAATTGCTTGATCGAGGCCGAGTGCGACACAATTCTTTGTTTGATTTGAGAAAAGTCCCCTTTTTGTTCCCAAACCATCTTTTTCGTACCTTAAACTTGCATGTAGATTCTAGCAAGCATATCCCCAGTTTTAATCTTTTTAAGAATCATGGGATTTCACTCCTTGATCGTCAATCGATCATAGAGGCATATAACTATCATACAATCTTTCTCTATCCCTCAAATAATGATCTCTATATTTACCACACCACTTCCTTTCTCGAGCAAAATTGTTCCAACATTGGCTCCCGCCTTGCCTTTTATAGTTTGGATGGGAACCCTCCGGATGATTAACCAAGAACCTTATCTCTTCATCAAGGGATTTAGCTTCATATTTATCATGCACATTATAGACTATGGCATTTACAACTTTTACGAGTGCACTCATCACCTGCTTTTTAAGGAGGTTTAATTGTGTCCTCATCTTAACCATATTTTTATCCTTCTCTTTGTCTTTCTTTCATTGATCCTTGTTGACAATAGAGACATCAGGAGATACCGTGCATACTTTAGTGTCCCGTGTAAATCACCTCCTATTTTGCTTTGTCATTTTCTCAAGCAAAGTTAAAGCCTCTCCCGATGAAAACCTTATAACTGTCCTACTAGCCGATTGTCCACCACAAGCTTATTTGTTTGGTCCAATTCCCTATAGAATAATTGGAGAAGAATATTCTCCTATACTTCATAGATAGGGCATTGATAAATCATTTTATTAGATCTCTCCCATACTTTGTATAGAGGCTCCTAATTGAGTTTACAAAAATTTGTAGTTTCATTTTAAAATTGCAATATATTTGAAGGAGGGAAATATCGATCCACAAAGGCATCTGTAAGTTCAACCCAAGATGTGATGGACCCATTGGGTAAAGACATCAATAAAAACACCGCTTCGATGGTTAAAATGAATAGGAAAGTCCTCAACCAAATAGACTCTTGTGTGACATGAGCAATGTCTACTAGGGTACACACATTAGCAAAAATTTTCAACTATAGATTTGGCTCATGATGTGATCGCCCTCCAAATAGGCCCTTCATTTTTAACATATGTGGCATTACACTCATCATATTTAATACTCTGTTTCCTTCATTAAAAGGAATAGATATGACTCTAGCATTCCCAACATCATGAAGATAATCCTCATCATCGAGGTAATCATCAAATGAGCCCTCATTGTGACTCATGGTGTTGTGATTACCATGGATATCAGCTAAGAAAATTAAAACAACAAATATTATAAATAAAAACACTATAGGTAAGTCCAAAGTTACTAATAACACCACATAGGAAAAAACTAAGTTTCACTCCCTGGCAACAATGATATTTTTTATAACACTCAACTTACACCATTATTGCAATACAAGGTGGTTGTTACCAATATAAACCCAACAAGAGTTGGGGTTGTATCCACAAGCAGTGCAAACTTGTTTTTAAATTTTATGAATATTTAGAGTTAACTATGTGTTAACTCATAATATATACTTAAAACTAGACATGAAATTTAATGGGAGAATAATCTAAAGCTATGTGTAAATAAATTTAACCTATAACACTAAACAAGAGCAACAATTGAAGATTAAAAATCAAGTGAGAGAAAAGTTTTGGGTTATACAATCCAAGAGGTTTTTCTTGTTACGGGTTCTTGAAGTCTAACCCATTTTTAGTAAAAGATGTGAGCATGGTAGATATTAACTCTTAGTTCTAGTCTTTCAACAAAACACTAAATTGCATTCTTGAATTCTTTCAAATACCTCATTAGCATGCCAAACTTACCAATCCAAAAACTAAACTTAGCCTCCCATTTCTAAGATGATGCCCATCAATCTAAATAAATCACATAACATCCTTATTTCTAAGATGATGCTAAGCAAATAACTAGTATCAAGTAGTTGTTCAAAACTAATCAGCACCAACAAGCATTTTTCAAGGATTAAGTGGTACCCAAGACAATTAGGGTTATCACCCATAGATCTTAATTAAATCAAAGGTTGATTGCAAAACCCAATATAAAAAACTAATAATTAGGACTAGAAAACAACACCCTTACACATTAACACCCAATTAAAGCATAACCCCAAGATAAATATTTACCTGTTAATAGAATTAAAGAAAAGAGATAGACCAAATTTGGCAATAAATTCCTTGATTGAAGACGTAAAAGAAAGAATAATCCCAACTTTAATTCTAAAATCAAAAGTAAAAATCTCTTGGAAATTTAATAGCAATTGTTCTTTTCCAAAATTAGAGTGTTTTTATATAGTAGAAATTTGAAAATTAGTTGATAGATACCCTAATTGTATAAGGGTTTCTGCCTTTTGACACTTAGGTTCAACTGTGTGAATTTATGAAACTACCCTTGGGCACTTTGATGCTCCATCACGATCGCAATCTTTGGATCACATTCGCATTTTCACGATCACGTGGATTCTAGTTGCAATCTGCATTGCTGACCTTAGTAGACCAACCTTGATCGTAATCCCTAAACTCTAATTGGAATAATTGAGGGCTACCTAATTCCCACCTTTTGATCCTTTTTGTTTATTTTCCTTCCCATACAACTTGATTTCCACTTACTTTCATCATAAGTTGTGCAATACCACAAAAGCTAGAAATGAATGCATTCAAATGGAGAATTAGTATCAATTACACAATTTAATCGCTGTAATATTCACAAATTGTGATGTCAATGTGGTAAATTTGTCACTTATCATTAGGTGACACACTCTTAATATTCACAAACATATATTTGGATTCCATGATTCAGATTTAATCTTGGTATAGATTCTATATTATTTTCGTTGAACATTTAATTTTAAACTTTGAGTTTTATTCAATCGTTTTTGTGATATTATGTGAATATCTTCTATCATGAATTTCAATGATCGTTTCTTAAGAATGATTGGCTAAAACCCTTACCTAGGGTTATGGTAACCCTCACATATTGATGGAGTAGGGGAAGTGCTAATTTATTCGCAACCAGTACTCGTGCATGCATTGTATTATCTTTGGTTTGATATATGTTCTAGTGGTTCCAATAATTAGAACCCCACTTAGATTATTTCTACTTAATCTACAAGAGGAGTATTGACTAGGAAATCATAATTACAACAGTAATTTGAAGATTAACTATCGATCTAGTCTAATCAGTACTACGTATGTAAGATGGTTATCTATCATCTAATAACTTGAGACTCAGAAGCTAATAGTTGACTGGAATCTAGGATAACGGTTAGTAATGCAAAATCTTTAGACTCAAAAGGTAAAGGATAAAATTGGTCAATAAGTCCACAAAATAGTTATTGGTACATAGCTTATCAGATTCTCCATAAAAAGTATAAGGTTGGTTTTTCAAAGAATGATAAACCTACAGATTCAAAAAGAAGAGGGAAAAAACTTTAGTGTTCATCTCTAACTATTTAAAACCAAAGTTATATATTGTCTTGTTTGAGATTACTATACAAATACCATATACTTTTTGTTTTATTTGTTGAAATTAGAAAATAAAAGATATAGATAAAAGTATCCCCTATGGGTTCGACCCCAACCTAGTTGGGTTAATATAATAGACAACAATTGTTATATCTTCAATTGGAGGTCTAGTTTGGGTGTTGATCAACCACTTGTATTCACTAAGAACCAACGAGGGAGGCAGAGATTGGAAAAAAAGAGATCACAATATTTATTTAGGGTTAATTACCCAAATATGCTTACCAATACCATCATCTTAAGATGACTAAATTTTATATAATCGACTTAAAACGGAGAGGAGATAGTAGAAACTAGGGTTTAAGGCCAGAGTTAGTAATATGATGCTCTAATACTGAGAGAAGATAATTGTAATGCACAAAATATGTTGTGAGATGGTTGGTGATACATAACCTGTCAGATTCTTTATGCAAGATATTGGAATAGTTTGTCAGTGCATGCCAAATATATAGAGTTAGAATCCAGGGGGAACATAATCCTAGTGTTTGTCTTAGATTTTTTACAATAAAAAAATCCAATTGTTATTACTTCATATTTGTTACTACAAATCCCCCCTTTTTACATTTTTGAATTGTATGGTGATTTTAATAAGTTCAAGAAAGATATCTAACATATTCCCTGAGGGATCGACGTCAACCTAGTTGGAAGGGATAGTTTTGGAATTATGAAATTTTGGCATTATTGTGGGGGAATACTTTTCTAACATGACTGATTCGAATTGTTGAGATTGTCAGGTTTTTCATTTCAATTCTTCTACAGGCATACACTATTGCATACCTAGTCTTCTTGATATGACAACTTAGCTAAATGAAGTATGGAGTGATTAAGACTTATTAATTATTTATCCTTATTATTTTGATATACTATTGTTTTGCAGGAGTTTGGCAGATTTAGTGTGTGAGCACAAGGATAGTCTATTAGAAACATTGACATACCTTATCCATGATAGTCATAAGATTATTTAAATGGTTAATAGGTTTATCTTACATATTTATAACTTACAGGTAGAGTTGGATACAAAATCTGCTGCATATAATGCCTAACAACTTAGTTATGGGTGGTGTGAGACTAAAAATTTCTGAGAATCCAACTGGAGAAGCAAAATTAAAGAAGTCTAAAATTTTTCATACTTTTATGGGTAGTGTCACTCTTAAGGAAAGCGTACTACAGTTATGTGAGGATGTAAACAAGACTATAATTCTTGAGTTTAGGAATATTGTACCTCATTCAAAGCATTTTTCCATATTTTGTTTTGATGGTCAGACCATGAGCGAGCCATCCAAACTTGAAGAATAGTGCAAGAAAGAGGAAATATATGTCTACATTCTTGAATTTTGTAAGCTAGTATCAAAGAATTACATCCTCACATATGGTCCAAGAAGTACAACATGTATTATTTAGAGATTGGGTCCTTTATTTTTATACTACAACCCCTTGAGCATAATGGGAAATTAGAAAAAAATACGGGTGAAATTCATAAGTTGAATAGAAAAGAGAAAGCTAGAGGCTAACTCTTGGGCTACCTTGATGAAGTCTAAGTAAAAAAAGTACCCAGGGGCTCAATGGGGAATTCTGAGTACCAAAACAATCCCCGTATTGCTGTTATGATAAATCAGACATAGCTTCGGAGACAATCAAAGGTATTTTGTTATTTGTACTTATTATTGGAAATGACGTCTGATGTTTGTACCTACAGTCCCACAGGTATGTTTCTAACTCTCTTGTTTTGTTGGAGTTTAGTGCACTTGGTACAATGTATATTTTTAAGTTGAAAATGGATGTGCTTATGGGTCTTAATGTCCTCTTGGGGTTTTTATTGTCATGCTTCTTTTCCTAGGACTCTTGTTTCTAGTAGAGACATCATGTTTAGGCTATTTTGTTTTGTTTCATGATTTTTTGTGCTTAACTCGAATTAAAATGAGTATCTATGGTAGTTGACACATTTTGGTGATTATTAAGAAATGATAACCCTTTGATATCTTGTCTTTGAGTTGTACAATATGTATATATATGCAACTATTGTAAATCTTGTTATGGCATTAGATTAGGCACATTATAATCGTATCTAACTTATGTATGACTGGATAGGTAGTTGCTTGTAATGTGACTCTGTTCCATGTGCGTGAGATTATACTTAGTTCCCTTTTTGTGTTAAATGTAGAACTTGCCATATTAGTCTTGCCTAGGTTGTAGGATAGTTAGCTTGGAAACTATCAGAGGTCGTTTTTGATATTAGTCCACTTTTAACCTAAATAACCTTTGCAATGTGAAATAATATCCCTTAGTAATGTATTGGAGTCTTATAGCCTATCTCTTTGTTTTCACCTTTCACCTTCCCATTTGTGTTATAATGAATCTATTCTAGCCCTAGATCTCCTTGGACATTGTGCACCTCAACTCAGAAAAATTACCTAACTTGAGGGTGGATATCATACGGGTGCATAATGCGAAGTGGGTATGAAGAAGGGTAAAATAAATGAAAAAAATCAGGGTTAGGTGTGATTGAAAACGAAAAGAACAAATAAATGAAGAAAATAAACTACACCCCAACTGAATGTGAAGTAAAGAATAAAAATGGAGAAATATGGGTGTAATAAAAGGAAATTGGTTAAACTGTGGACCCTAAAGTAAGTGTAGTGCCAAGGAGGCTTAGTCACTTGATATATCCATATGTACCATACAAAGCCTCCAGCCTATATTACAAGCCAAATAAAGTCTATAGTGAACCTAACTTGACTGCCTGAAAACTAGTTTAAGGAAAATTAGGGCAAGCCTATGGTATTTGATATGCATAGGTGGAACTTCTCTTGTGAGTGTCTCTTAATACATCTCTGGAATGACATGCATGATTTTATTGATTGACTAGAACTTTTTTTATGTGAGGGTGCATGAGTTATGTTATTAGATTCTTACTTGTTTAGGTAGTGTAAATTGTAAATATAAATGGTTTTAAGTTTCTAATGTAATTCCATAGATTGATTCCCTTGTGTCACATTCTTGAGCTTCATGTATACACACAGTTTGTCTTTATGTATTGAACTTGGAAAGGGTGATGTATTTTTGAGGTTCAATATGATGATTAACTGCCATAGATATCTTAGGTTTCTCTTGGTTCATCATCTTCGTATATTTTTTATGTTTTTTTGCTTGAGTACATGGAATGTTCTGAGTTAAGGGTCTTGATATCCTATTAATTTAAAATGCTTACTATGCTTAAACTTGGAGAATATGCATGTACTTAAGTCTATTTTATTGTGTTTGATGTGTATTTGTAGGGATTATATAGGAAATTGTGTTTTTCATGTTGAACGGAAGAAAAATATGTGTTTAGATAATAAATGTATAAAAAGATGAAAATGGAGGACATTGGCTACTTATTGAGGAAGTTCTAGGCGTATGTGTTATTTATTGGGCATAGGTGACCTAAGTAGGTTCCAAAACTTGAAATCCATAGGCTTAGATGTAGGAAAAAGGTGGTCTGTCACTTACTAAGGACTACATAAGGACCGTATGTGACCATAGTTCATGGTCATTGACTTCAATTTTTTTGTATCATTTCAAAATTGTTTCCTAGGGTTTACATGTAACCCACATACACTTTTATGATGTTTTTAGTCATTAATATGTAGGTTTGGTTAAGTTTTCCTATTTTATTTAGGATATATGTCTAGGGTTTCTTGTAATCTATAAATAGCCTTTAAAATTTATTTATTAAGGGCATGGGAGAGAGAGACTAGGGAGAGGTCCTTTTGTGACAAAGCTTACAATCATCTGGTGGTTTCAATATCATTTGTGATCTTAGGATCTTATTGCTCTTTTTTTTTGTTTGTTATTAAATTTAAGAGTTGGGGATTTATTCTTTCATTTGTGAGAATGATTCTATTATTTTGTCTGTGGATTCCATGATAGATCTTATAACTAATTTTATTGTTGGGGTTAGGGGAACCTTTGGGGATTAACGAAGTAGAGGAAGTGCCAAGAGGTTCCAGATAAAGATTGTTACATGTATTGTGATTTTATTTTATTTTGTTGTCTTCTTATTTTGTGGAAAAGTTTAGGATCCCTCCTGTATTCTATACGAACCCAACCCAGAAAAATTGAAGTCAGTGACTACTTGTTAAGGTCAGATACGAACCGTATATATTACATACATATTATATGTGGTCCTTAGTAAGATATGTACCTCCTCTTTCCTACTCTTGAGTACCTCATATTTCCTACTTTGATCCTTTCGACTTCATGTTCTAGCACCTGCTTAGGCCACCTAGCCCGATAAGAGGTACATACGCCCTGAATTGCCTCAGTAAGTAGCCAAAATCTTCAATTTTCATTTTTTTCTTTCTTTTAGCATCCCAAACTATATTTTTCTTCCTTTTAGTAACCAAAACTTGATTTCCTGCAAAATCACTCCAAAAAAAAATCAAGTCAAACAAAATAACCTTACGTACATGTTAATTCTTAAAGTTTAAGCATCATAAGTGCTAAAAATTCACAGCACATGAACACCCACAACTTAGAACATTGCATATCCTCAGGAAACAAAACATAACAAAACAATATGATATTACTTAACCCCAAAAAACGTAATATACCTATGGTAGTCAATCATCAAATTTAAGTTAAAAAACAAATCACCCTCTCCATGTTCTATACAATCATACCAACTATATGTATACATTAAGCACAATAATGTAACACAAGGGAATCAAGCTATGGAGTTAAATTAGCAAAAAACAACGATGCATATGTACAAGTTATACTACCTGAAAAAGTAAGCAGCTAGACATACAATATATGTGCCCTAAAATAAAAGAATTCCTAGTCACTCAATAGATTCATGCATGTAATTGCAGGGACGTATAAAGTGACACTAACACTCACAAAAGTAGTTCCACCAATGCGCATCAAATACCATAGGATTTCCCTTATTTTATTTACCTTAGTTTTCAAACAGACAAGTTAGGATCACTGCTAGACTTGAAATATATTCTTGGGAGCTGGTATAGTACATATGGGTCTATCAAGTATCTAAGCCTCCTTAGCCTTTATTTGGGGTCTAAACTCTAACCAATTTCCTTTTATTCTATCCTTATTTCTCCTGTTTTATTCGTTATTGTACATTTAATTTGGATATGGTTTGTATTATTTATTCATTTTTTCTATGTTTTTTCTACCTCACCTAACCCTTATTTCTATTCTCTTATTTTACCATTCTTCATACCCTTTTCATATTATACATCCCTATGATAGACATACTCTACTTAGAAGATTTGCCATAGTTGAGGTGCACAATGTCCAAAGAGGACCAGGCCAGAACAGGTTCATTGTAACACAAATGGGAAAGTGAACGGTGAAAAAGAATGAGATAGGATAAGGCTTAAAAACAGGATCAAGGGATACTATTTTACATTAGGAACGTCATTTAGGATAAAAGTTGACTAATAAATGACCTTTGATCCTTTCCTAACCAGCTATCCTAAAATCTAGCCAAGACTAAAAGGGAAACTTATGGACTTAAAACACAAAGGGAACCAAGTAACATCTCATACACACATGGTACAGATTCATATCATAAGATACTACCTATCTGATTCATACACAAGTAAGCTATTATTATAATGTCCCTAATCTAATGACATAAAAAGATGCACAATAGTCACATATATATACATATCACACAATTCAAAAATAAGCTATTGAAGGGGTATTGTTTTCTAAAGAAACACCCAAAACTTATCAACTTCCCTAGATATTAATTTTTCTCCATGTAAAACAAAAAACATCAAGAAATAAAACCCAATTTCGCTAAACATGCCAGATCTACTGAAAACAGGACTCTAGGGAGAAGACGTACGATAAGAAAAACTGCAAAGGGACTTCAAGGCCTACATGCAGCCCCACCTTCAACTTAAAATCATACATTGTCCCCAATGCATTAAAAAACTAAAAAATAAGAGAGTTAGAAATACACCTGCAACACCCTAGGTACGAAGATCTAATGTCAATCACAATAACATGTACAAACAACAAAATACCATAGGTTACCTCCCAAGCAGTGCCTAATTTAACATCGCGGCATGACGAGGCTTGTTTGGATACTCAGACTTTACTAACAAGCCTACGGGTACCTTGATTACACATACTTCATCATGGTAGCCCAAGAGATGGCCTCCAGCTTTATCTTTGAATTTTGAACTTATGAATTTCACCCCTAATTGTTTTTTTAAATTCCTATTATGCGTAAGGGGTGGTGGTAAAAAATAAAGGACCCAAGCACTAGATAAGCAATTTTGTACTTATTATCTCTTATGTGAGGAATGTAATTCTTTGATTCTAGCTTAGCAAATTCAAGAATGTAGACATATATTTCCACCTTCTTGATCTCTTCTTTAGGTTTTGATGGCTTTCTCAATATCTGACTATCTAAACACAATATGGAAAACTACTTTGAATAAGGTCCAATATGCCCCAAATCAGGAATTACAATCTTATTTACATCCCTACATAAATCTAGATTATTGTCCTTAAGAGTGACACTATCCATAAGAGTATGAGAAATTTTAGACTCCTCTAATTTTAAATCTGCAAGTTGGTATTACCAAAAATTTTCAGTCTCACACCACCCATCACTAAGTTGTTGGGCATTACACCCAGCTGTTTTTCCACCTAACTCTCCTTTTAAGTGGTAAATATCCAAGTCAAAAATATTAAGCTTTTGATTAAGCTCATGATTGTTGTGGATAAGGTGTGTCAGTGTTTCTAATAGATTATCTGTGCATTCACTCAATATATCTTCCACACTCCTGTAGTACTGAACCTTATCAAAAGGATAGAAATCAATAATTAAAAAGACTTCATTTCTCAATTCTTTCTTTGGAAAATCTATCCTATCAAGAAGAGTAGGCATACATTAGCGTATGTCATATCAAGAAGAGTAGGCATACAACTCCAATTAGTCAATCAAGAAACATACTCCCCGGCTACGATGCCATAATTTGATAAAGCCCAAACTACCCCTGCTTAAAAGGATAAAGTAGACGCTATCATAATATAGTAACCCAACTAGGTTGAGGTCGATCACACAATGAATACATCTGATATCTTTCTTGAACTTGTTGAAATCACTAGGCAATGCAAAAAAGTATAAAGGGCGATTTGTTCTAACTAGAAAGAAGTAACAAGAATTGGATGCTTTTGGCTGCGAACGTTCTAAGACGAACACTAGGCTTGTGTTCTCCCTGGATCCTACCATTTTAGGTTAGTCATGCATTGTCAAACTATTCTAATATCTTGCATATAGAATCTACCGTGTTATGCATCACTAACCACCTCTCGACATACACATCTCCTTTCAGTCTTAGAGCATCGTATTAATAACCATTGCCTTTGACCCCAGTTTTAACTACCTTTTGTTAGTCTAAAGTTCATTAGATAAAAGTTAAACATCTTAAGAAGATGGTAAAAGTAAGCTTATTTTAACAATTAACCCTAAATCATTGTTGTGATCTCCTTTTTTCTCAATATCTACCTCCCTGTAGTACCCTATACTAATATTATCATTATTTAGTTCTTAGTTGCATGGATAAGGGGATAAAGTCTTGAAATTTTCACTAAGTACTGGTGACTTAGTTATTTTTAAATCTTCTAGACGTGAAGGATTATAAATTTGGTCTTACCACCCCCGAGATGTTAGGTTATGAGTTAATTCATGTTTAGGGATGTAAAGATCATGTCTAGGAGAAGTTTCTAATTTTTCAGATAGTGTTTGGTTCATGTTTGGATCACAGTACTGGATTGTCACCACGATAAGGATGCAGTGCGGCAGTTGTCCGAAACTCTTATTCACCGTATCACGGTGACGTAGTTTCATCCATTATTTTATTTAATTAATTGAGGGGCAATTTGGTCTATTCTTCCCTCAACCCATAACACGATTTGGGGCATCTTTTAGGTAATTATTGCCCCTTCTTCTCAAAATCCCTCTTAAGAAAAACCCTTTCCATTCCTCAAGAACAAATTCAATTCTTTTTTCGCCAAGGAATCACGAATCCAAGTTTCCCAAGTTCAAGAATCTTCAAGAAACATTCAAGAATAATATTTCTTTCCCAATTTTAGAAACATAAGGTATCTGGGGTATTCATCAATGGGTCCCTTTCACCCATGAAGCCCCAAAACCCTTTTCTTTCAATTAAAGAATGAACTTTCTATCATTATGGTATTTAAAATATTCAAGAAAGATTGAATTTTATGTTTTCATGGTAATTTAAATTAAATTCATACCATGTATGATCATATGTAATAATTGATTTCCTCATGCTATGAATTTTAGTTTCCCATGGCTTACTCAAGTAAATTTCATGATTTCTTAAATGCTCATATTTAGAGTATTCTCATGTACAAGTTTATCCATTCCACATGTTTGATGTAAGGGTCATGTCTTGGGTTACACCATGATTCAATACTAATGTCTTACATCTAAATGTCATATTTTATAATCATTTAGTGCTAGTGGGTTATGAATACACAAATACCTATGTGTTATACATGATTTCCATTTTTCAAGAAACAAGTCAGTCACACCATGGTTTTAATATCATATTTAAACATCATGATTATGTTGAGCATTATTAGTTTATATATTTATTATTATCTTAGAATCCTTATGCACTGTTATTTTCTAAAAACCATGATCTGAGGTTATAAGTTATGAGTTATCAGTGTATTCACCACCTAGTATTTTAGTGTCTTTTAGTTGAGGGTAGGATTTAGAACCATGAGAGCCTAAGGATGGGGGCTTACCTTCCACTTCGGATTAGGTCCTTAGAAACAGTCCCTAAGTTCCAGAACTATGTAGCTGACATAGGATTATGAGATCTCCCCCGCCAGTTTAGGAATGACAATCTCTTAGGGGTCACTCGCTCGTTTAGGACTGACTCCCTAGTCCTTTGGGATATTAGTTTAGTGATCACTAAAATTCAACTTTTATTTTAATGGAAATGATTGAATAACTCTCCTTAATGTGGTTCAGATGTATGACTCCATGATAGCTCACATGGTTTATATCAGTTACATAATAACTATTACTGTTTCAATCAATGTTCAATTTTTTTTTAGTTTTGGTTTACTAGACTAAGTGTACATACTTTCAAATATACAATTATATAGATTTTATTCTTTTAGAATTATAGATTATCTCATTAACATAAAAGATATACACTTAGTCTTGCATTCTTAAATATTATAGATTTTACTCATTCATACTTAGTTATCTCATATTTTTCAGTTAGTCCTTATCTTATATGCACAATAGCCCACAGCTTAAGTATGGTTATTCAGAATAGGTACAATTCAGTTTTACATGACTAGTATTCAGTTATCAGTTAATAAGTATACAATTATCAATTAATCATATACAGATACCAACTAATCAGTATCCAGATACGAGTTATTTAGTATCCAGACATCAATTCTTTAGTATCCATCTATCAGTCATTCAGTTAATTAGATCATCTAAGTATATGTTATGTTTGATTTTGTATGTTTATGCCTTTGTGCTCGGTATATTTGTATATTAAGATCATTAAGTTATGTCAGTTTTCATCAGGTTATTTCAGACCCATATTTTATAGAGTATCCATGTTTTACTATTTTTCCACCTTTAGTTCTACTTATTCTACTAAAGTATAGTTTTATGAAACAATGTGTAGTGACTCACCAACTTATCAGATTATGTTTGCTAGTCATGTTGTAAGATATATCATCTTTCAGCTTATTTAAGTCTCTTGGTGAGTCTACTTACACTTAGCATGAATTTTTAAGATTAAACATAAACTCAATTTTACTTATTGCATTCACCCCCAGTTAGTCAGTACATTATAGAAGTACTAATCAACATATACACTTGTGGGGCTGCATTGTTTCATAATGTAGATACTAGTTGTAGTTCACACATCTTGATCAGATGGTTGTAGTTTCTAGCAAATAGGTGATGAGTTCTACTATTTCGAGGACTCCAGTCACATATTGCTCATGCATATTATTTTTATTATTATTCATAAGTCTCAAGCAGTACCCACAGACAGTTATGGGATTACACTCAGGTTCAAATATATCCCACCAGTGACTTTATATTCCAAAGAATGATATATTTTATTCAGGTTTATGAAATAAAAATGGTGCTTTGATCCAAGTTAGATATTCTTTCAGATCCATTCTTAGAATCCTATGATAAAATATTTCCTAGATTTAAAAGCATGAACCTAGATGTTTAGCGACAGTAAAGTAGGGATAGTGTTATCTAAATTTTGTTTATTATGTATCCATGGGGCTAGTTGTATGAAAGTTGAATTAATAAGCTCGGAAATGGTGTATGCAAGAATTTAAGTTTGTTGATTCCAAATTATATGTTATTGAAGTTGGGTATGATGGTATAATGGTAATTCTCATTGTTTAGATGTGATATTAGTAGGCTATGAAGGATGTTAATATGGTTCATTGAAGGTTTGGGGATATCCATGTTAAGTGTTAAAATCTAAGATTGAATCTTTGATGACTGAGCTAATAGAAAGAAGAGTTAAAGCTCTAGATGGTGTGAACTCAGGGTATGGTGATACTCATGAAGATTCTAAGTTTGTAAGTGTTTAAGTTATTGTATAATGTCTATTAAGATGATAGAAAGATAAAGAGTTGTATCTCAAAAGGAAGTATTTGCTATGGGTTTTACACTTTCATGTATAGACTTTTAGGTTGATTTTATTATTTATATGTATTATATATCTCGGGCTCTAGAGTAAAGTGGTTGTAGTTTAGTTTAGAATTTATTAAAGGGGTCCACAGACTTAGAATAATGGCTTAAAGCTAAGGGATAAATGATAGGACAAGTAACCAAGTAAGGCTCTCAGATTCTAGTAGTGAAGCCAGTATGTTGTAGAACATCAGCAGGGGAGTAAAATGCCTGAACCATTCTGATATCATTGAAAAGTTTGGTACTTCAGTCATCACGATATCTACTCATTCCTTACATGTCATCTCTATGATCTTAGTTCCTATTCATGCTTATCATAACGAATCATGAGCACTTCCATTTCCCAGTATAAGGATTTCTAGTTCACTCAACAATACTAATCATATTCCATGAATTTATGAACTCAAAACTTAGGTCATGGAGCTCATGACTCATGTACTCATGTTTTAGAGTTTGCTCAGTCGACATAACTCATGCTATACTCTTAATGACCAGTGAAATTAAGATTTTCTCATGTATGTTCTGAGATTAGATCTCTTTGATGAATTCATAATGTTGATACTTTATTCCTCAGGCCTTAGTTAAATGTAAAAGTTATTCATAGTATCCTTTCATTTTTCAGGTCCTCAAGTTTTAACCTTTCAGTGAGCTCTCTTTATGAATCGACAGTGGTGATAAGTAATTGTTTATATAGGAGAGAGTAAATGTTCCTTGTTGATAAAAGATTCTTGTATACTAATTTTAGCTTAGGCTATAAGTGTGAAGTAAGATCAAGGCAAAGTTTTAAATATATGTCTTTGTTAGATGAGAATTCTATGCATGTATTATTGGGGATAGTGCAGAGAAGTTTATATTGATAGTGGTATTCGAGAATATAAGAAAGATTCTTTTATGGGTTGTATGCCTAGAAGTTTATATGTTGTTGTAATGACAGGATAGAATGTCATGTTAGTATATAAGTAAAATAATGCATTCTGCGTTAGTAAATTCCTATATGAGGTTGAATTTGGTTTTTGATGTGGTAAGAAGAATTATTCTTGAGATGAGATATTATGAAAATGCATGGGGTGTTTGACATGCCTCGAAGTTAAGGCCATGTCATATGGGCACCTCAAGTGCACATGTACCGGAGGTCGCCTCATAACCCAACCTAAATGCCTTATCATATCATACTAGTCGAAGGAACTCCAATTCACCAGTTAAGATCTTGGAATAATAGCATAAGTCAATATTAAATTAGTTATAATAATTGCTCCATAGTTTACAGTTGTTCGCAATACCACTATCCAAAATGAAGTCAACAAATTTTATTTCTGGACAACCCCCTGACAATAGCCAAACCAAGTCATAAAGAGACTAAAAGGAGAAGATCTTCAATAGTAAAGAAGCTCACAACTTGCAACGGCCCGAAATCCCATCCCGAGACGTCATACGGTGCTTAAGGCTACAAGTAGCACTAAGCTAACCCTTTGAGCCTGATACTATTTCTAATACTTGCTTCAGGATAAATAAGTTAAACAATGATACTTTATTGTATCAACTATAGTAAAAAATTATCGGAAATAATGTCAGAATAGCAAAAATACTAATAATCTGGAACACAACTTCAACTAATAGTGTAATCTGACAAAGCCTCTACTACTCAAACTTGAGAGCCATTGGTATATACCCCCAACTGCCTCTCAATGATCTAAAAGTATGACTCAAAACACTAAGAAAGCGGAAAATTAGCAATTATAGGTCCTCGAACCATGAGGACTCACCAACTGTGGAATGTAGACAAAGGCACTCGAAAATCACGATCACTGCTGAGACTGAGCACCTGAACCTACATTATGAGGCATTGTAGCACGTAGACGTATACGTGGATCAGTACTTTAAGGATATACTGAGTATATGGGGGTGTATGCATTTATGTAAACAATGTTGTCAATCTTAATAAAAATCACGTATACACCCATAAATGACTCACATAGCTTGAGTAAAATTCAAGATTGAATATCATAAATCATGTATAATAAGGAATAAATCATAAATCTCGTGAGTCATTATATTAGTTCTAAATCCCACCACCTCTATCTTATTTTCAAAATGGGTAAGTAAGAGAAATCTTATAACATTAGGCCTCGAAAGTTAAACTTTGATCTCATGGAGAATAAATTACTTCTTTAAAACTTAGAGCTTATTAAACTTTGGAACTTAGGAAACTTTTATCTTAATAAGAGTAGTGGACTACTTTAGGAGTTTCTCTTAACTGACATAAACCGTTTGAGCCACATGGAGTCCAATGTCTTGCCCATGTTGGGGAGAGCTTCTCTATCCTTGCCATCAGAGTAGAACCTTAAATTTAGTAATCACTAATCTTAACCCACGTAGGGTAAATCGAAAACCTACGAGGGAACGTAGTTCTGGGGTATGACACTTTGGAATTATACCCAACTAGGTGCTAAATACAACTCCTATTTTTAAGCTCAGAACTTTAAGGAAATCCACCTTAAAATAATTCAAGGATCCATAATAAAGACCAAATATACTTCTATTGTCTTTAAAGAATAACTAATGTGGACTTCTATATTATCTTAGACCCAAAAGGTCAAATCTGTAATTGAAATCTGAAAATAACATAGCTATGGGGTACTAATGACCCAAACATTCTTGGAATAACAATCTTTAAATAGGGTTTATTGACACAAATAGTAATCTCAAATCATATAACTCAACATTCATGCTTGGTAATGCAATTACTCATAAGGTATCTCAAAATCTATAAATTTCCTCAATATGCATGAAAATACAATTAAAATCATGTAATTCAACTCTCAATTCATGGAAAATCTCAAATTTCTTACAATGAGTGATAGTGGGTGTAAACCCTAACTGAATTTCATAGAAAAACCTCATAAATTGCAGAAATTTGTAACATAAAATAAGATTTTGGGCACAAGAGTGAAAGGATTACCCTTGTTCAAACCCCATTACCTTAGATTGTAAAATGGATGAAAAAGCTTGCTTGAAACTCCGTTTAGAAATCTTCAGGGAGAGTTATTGATGCCTTTGACTAGGGAACTTTGATTCTCAGCTCAATTTGTAGAATTTATGGTGGAATCTTGAAGTTCTTAGAGAAGGAATTGAGTTTCCTCTTGATGGTGGAAACCCTAGGCCTTGATGTTTTTGATGTATATGATGTTATTTGGTTCGTTCTGAATATATCTAAGTGTTAAAAGGGTGGCAAAAGGCCAAAAGTCATTTTTTTTTTCAAAAATGGCTTAAGAGTATTGAACGGGATCTACAACGGCTAGAGTGACGGTCCTTTGCTAGTCCGATGGCATATTGGATCGCCCGTCGCACTTTGGTTAGAAAGAAGCTACACTGACTTATTGCGACGGTCTTAGCAAAGGTCCATCGCTAGCTTGACGATCCATCATACTGGCCATTGCACTTGGGCTAGAAGAGGGAGTCACTGCCTTGGTTATGACGGTTTGGACGATGGTCCGTCGCACGCTCGACGGTCCATTAACCTTCCCGTCGCACCTAGGCAGTTCTGACAATTTTTTGTAAAACAACCATAACTTCTCACCCCAATGCCAAATTTGGATGAAATTCATATCGTTAGAAAACTAATTCTATTTCCATATGGTTTAAACACCAATAAATTTGGAAGTCATTCCTAAATCTTTTCGAGAAGGAAAAAGGCTTCACTTGACATGCTCTAAAGTCTTAAACTACGAGGGAACTTTATGGGGTCTTACAATATTTCCCTCTTGGAAACATTCATCATCGAATGTCTCTAGTTAGATTAAGATATCGAGGAACTAAGGATGCACAACTGAATCAAATGGATAAATAGAATTTAAATCTTTCTAAATCTTTTGAATACTCCGGGAAGAGTAAGTTCTTTCACAGGAATAATTATATAGCTGAATTTGATTAGAAAGGAACCAAATTAAGGTTGAATAATAACTTTTTCTTGATCTTAACAAGCGGAGAAAAGGTGTGGGTACTTGGATCACATATCTTCTTCTTCTTCCCAAGTAGCGCCCTCAACTGACTGATTGCACCAAAAAACATTGACCAAGGGAACTTCATTCTTCGTTTGTCTACGAACCTGGTAATCTAGGATCTCAACCGAAATCTCATCAAATGAAAGACAAGCTTGGATGTCTGAAGGATCTAATACAATGAAATCACAAATGTGCTTCTTTAGCATCGAGATATGAAAGAAAGGATGAATAGCTGATAACTCTGCGGGCAACTCAACTTCATAAACTACTTTCCCAACACAACTCCAAACTCTATAAGGGCCAATATAACGGGGACTAAGCTTCCCCTTTTTTTCCAGACATTTTCAACCCTTTCATGGGTGAAATCTTTAAGTATACCTAAACACCCACCTTAAGCTCGAGATCTGTTCTCCTTACAACGGCATATGACTTTTGACAACTCTGAGTTGTCTTCAACATTTCTCTAATCAACTTAACTTTCTCCATAGCCTCAAACACTATATCAGGTCCAATCACATCATCTTCACCCACTTTGAACCAACCTATGGGTGATCTACATCTTCTACCATACAAAACCTCAAATGGTGCTATCTTGATGTAGCATGGTAACAATTGTTATAGGCAAACTAAATCAAGGGTAAGTGCTCATCCCAACTACCTTTGAAATCAAGGGCACACAACCTCAACTTATCATCTAAATACTTGATGGTCCTCTCAGCCTGACCATCTATCCACGGATGAAAAGTGGAACTCAAATGAACTTGGGTACCATGAACCTTCTTGAAATCTTTCCAATACAACAAAGTGAACTGAGTACCCCTGTCAAAGATGATGGAAAAGGGAACTCCATGCAACCTGACTAACTCCAGTAAATACAATCTAGAATAATCCTCAGTTGTATAAGATGTATGTACTGGCAGAAAGTGTGCGGACTTAGTCAACCTATCTACAACAACCCAAATAGAACCATGATGAAGACGCAAAATAGGTAAACCAATCAAGAAATCCATATTAACCTCTTCCCACTTCTGAGTGGGTATACCAAACTCTTGCAACTTACCTCCAGGTCTTTGGTACTCTACCTTAACCTGTTGGCACATTGCACGCTTTCCCACAAATCCTGCTATATCTTTCTTCATGCCACTCCACCAATAGATTTCCTGCAAGTTATGGTACATCTTGGTAGCACCGCGATGAATTGAATAACGTGAACCACGTGCCTCATCCATAATTCTCTGCCTCAAGTCGCAAACACACAGAACACATAATCTATTCTAACATATCAACACACTATCTCACCGTTGGGAGAAAACCTCTACCTTTTAGTCCTTAACTTACTCCTTCAGTCTGACTAAACGATCATCTAAGTACTACTTGTCCTTTACTTCTGAAACTAAAGAGGATTCTGAAATACTCTATACAATAATATTCCATTCAGTAGAATCAAGCAATCTAACACCCAATCTAGCTAGAGGTGCACATAATGAGCTAACTCTTTCTTACTTCCTCCATATGAGCCACACTGCTCATAGACATCCTATTACGAGCATCCACCACTATATTGGCCTTTCCTGGGTGATATAAAAAACTCATATCATAATATTTTAGAACCTCTAACCACGTCCTTTGACAAAGATTCAACTTCCTCTGAGAAAACTCATACTGTAAGCTTTTGTGGTCCACAGACACATTAACATGAACACCATACAGATAGTGACTCCACATTTTCAAAGAAAAAACCACAAAAGCTAATTCAAGACCATAGGTTGGGTAATTCTTTTCATTCGGCTTCAAATATCTAGAGGCATATGCTATAACCTTACCTTTCTGCATCAGCACATAACCCAAACCAACCCTAGAGGCATCACAATACACCACAAAACCGTCTGTACTATTAGGTAAGGTCAACACAGGTGCTGAAGCGAGTCGAGTCTTCAACTATTAAAAACTTTTCTCATAGGAATCTGACTAAAGGAACTTAATTTTGTTTTGGGTCAACCGGGTCATGGGGGATGTAATAGAAGAGAAACCTTCAAAAAAACGATGATAGTATCTAGATAGACATAAGAAATTTCTAATGTCAGGTGGAGAAATAGGTCTGGGATTGTTTCTTACAGCTTATGTCTTTTAGGGATCAACCCTAATGCCTTCTGCTGAGATAACATGACCTAAAAAGGCTACTAACCTTAGCCAAAATTCACGCTTGTTGAATTTGGCAAATAACGGATGATCACTAAGAGTCTGCAGGAAAATTCTAAGATGATCTGAATGGTCATTCTTCATATGAGAGTAAACAGGGAGATCATCTATGAATGCTATGATGAACATACTATGATACTGATTGAACACTCGATTCATGAGGTCCATGAATGTCACTGGAGCATTGGTTAGCCCGAAAGACATGACAAGAAACCCAAGATACCATAACGGGTTTGGAAGGATCTCTTTGGGATATCACAATCCTTTACTTTATGTTGATGATAACCAGATCTAAGGTCTATCTTGGAGAAATAACTTGCATCTTTCAACTTATCAAACAAGTCATTAATTCCCGAAAGAGGGTACTTATTCTTGACCATAACTTTATAAAGTTGATGATAGTCAATGCATATATGCAAAGAACTATCTTTCTTTCATACGAGAAGGATAGATGCGCCCCAAAGATAAACACTGGGCCTTATGAGACTTTTTTCAAAAATATCTTTGAGTTGTTATTTTAACACCTTAAGCTCTGTAGGTGCCATACGGTAGGGAGGAATAGAAATAGGCTGAGTGTCAGGAAGAAGTTCAATCCCAAATTCTCACACTCTATCGGGAGGTACCCCCGGGAGATCTTCAATAAAAACATCAGGAAACTCATTAACAATGTTGGCTAACTGAATAGTTAGAGTCTCGAACTTAGTGTCTTTAACTCTATCTAGGTGATAGATGCAACCTTTGGATATTAGCTTTTTGTCTTTGAGATAGTAGATAAAATGACTCTTGGTAGATACTGAACTACCGAACCACTCAAAAATTGGTTCATCAGGATACTGAAACTTGACCACACAGGTACGACAATCTATAGATGCATTACAAGAATGTAACCAATCAATACCCAGAATAAGGTCAAAATCCACCATGTTCAACTCTATGAAATAAGAAAGTATAGCTCTATGAAGAATAGTAATAGGACACTTTTTATACACTTTCTTAGCAACAACTGACTCACCCACTGAAGTAGAAACTAGGAAAGGTTCACGAATCTTCTATGGACTTATTTGGAAATTCACAGCTACAAGTGGGGTCACATTTGAGAAACTTGACCCAGGGTCCAATAACATATAAACATTAAAGTAAAATACCCAAAGCATACCAGTAACAACATCGAGAGAATCCTCCTGCTCCTGGAGAGATGGTAATGCATAAAATCTCTTCTGGAGCTGACCGCCAGCATTACTAGATAAAGCACCCTGAGAAGGGGCTGGATGGGCTAAAGAAACCGGGGAACTAGTAGCTTGTGTCTGGGTTCGCATATCTCTGTTTCCCTTCCTAGAATTCGAGCACTCTCTAATTTTGTGTCCCACCTTGCCATTACCATAACAACCCCTCTGTTGGGCCAAACACTCACCGGTATAGGTCCTGCCACACTTAGCACAAAGAGGATAATTAGGCCTGTTACTCATACTGTTTTGGGACCTGTACATAGAGGGATTGTTCCCCTACTCCTACCTATTTCAGGGTTCCGAAGCATTAGCTGATGAAGGCGCTGGCATAGATGAATGACTCTGAAATTGTCGGTGATTTTCTCATAAGACCAATTTTTACCATACTCATGCTGCTCGGATCTAGCTCTCTTGTTTCTGCTTACACTATTTCTCTACTATATCTTGTCTGCCTCTATCTACTGTGCATGTATCATCAGTCAGGACAAATCCATATCCCTATTGAGCATAGTATTCCTACACTTTATCAGTAATAAACTAGACACACCTGTCATGAACTTGCTTATACTAGTTCAGGTGTCAGCTATCAAATTAGGAGCATACTTTGCTAACTGTTTAAACTTCAAGAAGTACTTCTTAACAGTCATGGAGCCCTATCTCAAGTTCATAAACTCTTCTATCTTTGCTTCCCTCATCTCTAATGGGAATAACTTGTCCAAGAACGCTTCCTAGAATACCTACCATATAATATGGGCAGTATCCTCCCATCTATTCTTCCTCCATGCAACAACCCAATCATAAGTAATGTCTTTCATATTATAAGATTCCAGCTCTACACTTTTTTCCTTAGAATATGCATGGCTTGGGTGATCTTTCTCACCTTCTCAAGATATAATTGTGAGTTTTCCCCAACCTTAGACCCATAGAAATCTAGCGGATTCATCCACATGAAATCATAGATTCTACCAACAACCAAGTCACCTCCCTACTGATATGGAACTGTGGCCTAATTATTGGCCTGGACATTTACGGTTACTTCTTGTGATAATACCTAATAGGCCACCCAAAACTCAGTATGAGACACCGTCTCATTAAAGGGATCAACAGGCTGAGGTTGCTTCTTATTATTTTTGTGGGCATTCACTCTTTCGGGAAGAATTTTCTAAAATAATAGAGCATAAATTAATAGCTCAGAGAGACAACTATAAGCATGATAGATTCTGAATGAAAGAGATGACTTTTTACTAAAATGTCATATAGCCTCGTGCTAATAGATGTGGCGCATTACACAGCGATGATCAAGACTCAATTAAACGTAGCTTGTTAGACTTCCTAGGACTCCTTAAACCTGGCTTTGATACCATGTTTGTAACACATAGGAATTCCATCCTGAGATGTCACAAGGTGCTTAAGGCTACAAGTATCCCTAAACTAACCCTTTGAGCCTGTTACTACTTCTGATACTTGCTTCAGGATAAATAAGTAAACAATGACACTTTATTGTATCAACTATAATAAAAAATAATTTGAAATAATGTCTGAATTGCAAAAATACTAACAATCTGGAACACAACTTAAACTGACAGTCTATTCTGATAAAGCCTTTACTACTCAAATTGGAGACCTATTAGGACAGACCCCCAACTGACTCGCAATGATCTGAAAGTAAGACTCAAATATTATGAAAGTGGAAAAGCTGCATTTATAGGTCCTCGAACCATGAGGACTAACAAACTATGCAATGTAGACAAAGGCACTCGAAAATCACAATCACTACTAAGACTAACCCCCTAAACCTACATTATGAGACAATGTAGAACATAGACGTATATATGGATCAGTACTTTTAGGATGTATAGACTATATGGGGGGTGTATGCATTTAAGTAAACAATGTTGTCAATCTTAATAGAAATCATGCATGAAACTATAAATGACTCACATAACTTGAAGAAAACTGAAGACAAAATATCACAAATATTTTATAATAAAGCATAAATCATTAATCTCGTATGACAATATATTCGTTCAAAAAACCATATCCTTCATCTTATTCTCAAAACTGGTAAGCAAGAGAAATCTTAAAACATTTGTCCTAAAAAATTGAACTTTGTTCTTATGGAGAATAAATGACTTCTGTATAACATAGAGCTCATAAAACTTTAGGAATTTGGAAAATTTTATCTTAATTAGAGTAGGGGACTAATTTGGGAGTTTTTTTAACCGACCTAAACCATGTTAGCCACATGGATTCCAATGTCTTGTCCACGTTCGAAGAGCTGCTCTATCCTTGCCATCAGAGTAGCACCTTAAGTTTAGTGATCACTTATCTTAACCCACTTGGGGTAATTCAGAAACCTATAGAGGCACATAGTTCTAGGGTATGAGACCTTGGAATCATATCCAACTCGATGCAAAATACTACTCCATTTCTTAAGCTCAGAACTTTTAGGAAATCTACCTTAAAATAATTCAACAGTCCATATTAAAGACCAAATAACTTCTCTTGTCTTTAAAGCATAGCTAGTGTGGACTCCTATCTTAGCTTAGACCCGAATGGTCAAATCTATAACTGAAATCAAAAAATAACTTAGCTATGGGGTACTAATGACCCAAACATTTTTTAGAAACAATCTTTAAATGGGGTCTATTGACCCAAATAGTAATTTGAAATCATATATCTCAAAATTTGTAAGTCTGATCAATAGGCATGAAAATACAATTAAAATCACATAATTCAACTCTCAATTCATGGGAAATATTGAAATTTTTGAAATGAATGATAGTGGGTGCAAACCCTAACTGAATTTTATATAAAAACCTCATAAATTGCAGAAATTTGTAATTTAAAATTAGCTTTTAGGCACAAGGGTGAAAAAATTACCCTTGTTCAAACCCCACATACCTTAAATTGTAAAATTGGATTAACAAATTTTCTTGAGACTTTTTTTTGGAACTTTGGAGGGAGGGTTCTTGAAGCTTTTATCTAGGTAAATTTGAATCTCAACTCAATTTGCAGAATTTATGGTGGAATCTTAAAAGTCTTGGAGTAGAAATTAAGTTTTCTCTTGAGGAAGGAAACCCTAGGACTTGATGATTTTGATATATATGAAGTTATTTTTTTTGTTCTGAAATTATCTAAGTGTTAAAATGGTGGCAAAAGGCAAAAATTCCTTTAAAAATTGGGTTAAGAATACTGAACGGGATATGCAATGGTAAGAGTGACGGTCTTTTGCTAGTCTGCTGGCCCGTCAGATCGTCCATTGCACGTTTGTTAGAAAAAGGCCACACTGCCTCATTGCAAAGTTCTTAGCGACGGTTCGAGGCTACCTTGACGGTACATCGTCTTGGCCGTTGCACTTAGGCCTGAAGAGGGAGTAACTACCTCGGTTACGATGGTTTGGGCGATGGTCCGTCGCATGCTCGATGGTCCGTCAACCTGCCCATCGCACCTCGGTGGTTCTGATAGCTTTTAGTAAAACGGAAATAACTTCTCACCCCAATACTATAGTTGGATGAATTGGTATCATTAGAATGATAATACAATTTCTATTTTATTTAAACACCAATCACTTTGGAAGTCATTCCTAAATCTTCAGAGATGGAAAAAGGCTTCACTTGACATGCTCTAAAGGATTTGTCTACGAGGTAACTTTATAGGGTCTTACACCACTTCAAATCAATGCAAAAACCACTTCGATCTACCAATCACTGCATTGGATGAGAAGAAGATATTGTTGCCCTTATGTCGCTTAGGGATATAGCGTCAGGAGACGGTTGGTGGTTGAAACGTAAGTATGTAACTCAAGGATAAGTGATAAAATTTCATCAACAATAAAAATCATGACAATACATAACATTTTATAACATTCACACACAAATTAGTACATATAGGTATATCACATGCTAATCAAAATATCAAGGCTTATCATTATTCTGAAGCATTAATTGATTAGACATGAATTGGGTCACTCCGACCCTCCATACTTATAGGTTCAATAATTAATACCTAGGACTTTAACCACATTCACATGCACTTAGACAAGGGACATCAACCACGCTTACTCATTTATTAGCCTGGGAGTTTAACCGCATAAATAATTAAAGAAGGGGTTCTAGCCATAAACTCATCCAATCGTACATAGGACTTCAACCACATGTCAACACATTAAATTGTTCATAGGACTTTGACAATTAGGGAGGTTGCTTATGAGTTGGATTTACCTCCAGACTTTCAAGGGAATATAACAATAATCTGTTCCATTCAGCAAGGTTCTCTAATCTTAAGAGATCTCTTTAAGTGAGGGACTCTAACCTCAAGAATATTAATGGGAGATGTAGTTCAACCTCAAACCATTTATAAGGAAAAGGACATCAACCTCAAGCCAGCATATAAGGTAAGGGATTTTGACCTCAAGCATTAACAACTATCATTAGTTGTTATTTGGGACTTTAACCCTTTTGCCCATTCATCAGCATACATTCAATACAATATTTAATGACTTTAACCATTTAAGCTAATAGAGCACTATACATGACCACATGGTCCTTATAGGATCCTTCATTGCTCAACCATCTCAATAGGCCAATACCTTCACTAAATTCAAAATACAAAGAAAGTTATGTTCATCAAGACCCTTACAACAATTCCATGTGACATTATAACCACACTTGGGTTCAACCCATAATTTAACTTCATCATCATATCTAGGGACTTTACCCTTTCATTAGCCAACATCCAAGGTTATAAATTTCATTACACATGCTTCAGAATTCCTTTAACACTTCATTTATCATTTATCCATGGTAATTTGGGCTATTTCCTAGTTCAATTCATCAATAACTTATGACTAGACAACCCAATTAGACATTTTCACAAACACCTTGGGTGCATACCTTTGACAAGGCCATTTTGATGGCTTACATTATCAAGATTAGTGTTACTTAAAACTCTCATGTTAATCTTCATACAATAAGCACCAATATATACAATTCATCATTAATATCATATATAAATATATGTCTAAGCAAGATTTAATATTATACATCATTAGGCTCAAAACCCCTTTTTTATTTGATTTCAAAATCACCATATACACTTACTAATCCAAGTGTGAAATACATGGGATTAGAGAAATTTGAAGACTATAAGAGATACATGACTTGTACAATATCATGCACCAACAATCATCACTCTTCTATGGAACTAGATGAATACCTCTAAACCCTAGCCTCCAATCTTGCTCCAAGAAGACTTTAGATTGTTTTGGAATGTTTATGTCTTAAATAAAGATTTAGGAGGCTACAATGATTTATATATAGAGGGGATTTAGGGTTTTATTTATGGAAAATTACCAAAAGGTCCTTGGTTAAAAGCTAAAAAGCGCACCTGTACAGGGGTATGACTCCTCCTTATGGTTTCTTGAGCAATCGTACTCTAAGGTACGAGTAGTACCCTAAATTGTACCATGGGAATATCCTTGGTCAAGAACACTTTTGTGGGTATGAGTGGTCACCCTTATGTCATAACTAAGGGTACAAGTCATTTCCCTATTTTGAGCTCCATCCATAAAAAAATAGTCCACTTTGTTTGCAGACTTCATTCTAGACGGTTGAGTAGTGTATGACTCGTATGCATTGTTATGACCAAGGGATTCCCTTTTCATATGGAGGACAGTATACTACCCTAACATGACGTCTAGTATACTAAAGGGTAGGGGGAAAAGGTACAAATCATGCCCAAGCATACGACTGATAACGCTAAACTCACTCACATAATTGAGGGGTAAGGCGGTCGTTGTCAAGTAACCCAATTTGAATTGAGGTTGAATCCCTATGGATGCTCAAATTACTAAAATATTGCCCGAAATGCTAATAAAAACAACATGTGAAATAAAATAGGGGGATTTGCTTTGGAATTCTTCATAACTAACTTTAACAAGCATTTGTTGAATAAAACTTCTACTAAAAATTCAAGATTTGAGGGAAATCTAGGGATTATGCCTACCTAGAGGTAATTCGTGTTGATTGATGTTGAATCATCGTGATATTTATCTTTTAACTAAAGGATAGGCTAGGTCGAAGTTCATTAAATTCAATATTTCAATAAAACCACAATGATTTCATTCATTGGCTGTTTTGAGCACCTAATAAGTGTACACATTGTCATAATCGCCCAAGACCTCAATCAAGCATCCCTTTTTAAAGGATGATGCTCCACACATGATTTACACTCCTAATATACTTATATGTAAGATTGCAAATGGTAGTAAACCATAGTATCAATTGTCCACCATTGCTTTATGCCCCTATAACCCTCTTTCGAGATGTTCTTGGTTACTTAATATTGACCTTCATCCCTTTTTCGAGGATGATAAATGGTTTCTATAGTTTATGTATTTTACCTATCAACCTTATTTGGAGAATTAGTTTTTCCCCCCATAAAAGTCCAATCCGTGTGCTCAAGCAATGGTGGATTCCATACTTAACAACTAAAATCCATGCAAACATAAAAATACCCACACACAATTACACTTTAGTTCAACATAATCCTAAGACTAAATTCCTTAGATAATCATGAAGAAAGCAAAGATAAATATAACTTAAGAATAATCCAAATCATTCATTCATCACGAAGAGTCTAAGAGATTTAACCTTTAAAGTCAATTTCACACTTTCCCAAGATTAGGCTTTCAAGTCTTGAATTCCAAATTATCTTATGAGCTAAGATATCCTAAATAAGAGAGAGATTTAGCTTAAATATTGCTTGGGATACATCCAAGTACATTTATAAATCCGCCCTTGTGCATATTCCCACTTAACCGTGATCGTGCATGGATGTCTACAACCGCGACCATGCGACCATGGTTGTTTGCCACAACCACATTGCTCTGACTATTTTGATTGACCGTCACTGCAGATAGTGGACTGCGGTTGCGGTAACCAAGGATGATATAGTCCAGGTCTTTAGCTACACTTTTTTTTTCTCCCTTTTTTTTATTTTTATCTCCAAGGCACATCTCTTGGTCTCCTTAACTTTATGCTTGCAGAGAGTCGATATTAGTACATCTATCCATACATGTTATCTCATTATTAATTCAAAACAAGGTAATTTGCATGATAATGAGATAGAATGAGTTGTAAACTTACCAGTCATCAACCCCACCCCAAGCTTAAGATATTGCCTATCTTCAAGTAATTCTACCTCTTACTATAAGACAATTTCATATGTTTGACCTCATTCAATCACCCAATCATCATGATGACCTAAATTAGATTGCTACCATAAAAAGCTTTTTACACATAGGCATATAGGACTTTAATAACCTCCCTCATCATAAAATAAAATAGTGAAGAATGCAATAAACTTTTAGGAGCAACAATGTAACAACTACTAACTTTCTAGAAATGGCTCACATGTTCACTTCAAACATGTATTACTTCTGATTATCTCATTATGTGAAAGATGACAAAATCATCCACCTCAACTAGTTCACATTCCTCCTCACAAGAAAGGAGAAATTCACACACCTAGCTATAAATCATGCAACAAGGAATTTTAAGTGCAATCACTCACTCTCTCAAAAAATTTTCAATGTTAACATGTACCATGCCACAGGCTTGCCCCTATTTTCAATCACCACTATAGTGACTACACTTGGTTGGGAATCACAAAGGCTTGTTGAGATTGTAATGTCGATTTAGGGTAGGGTTGGAGATCAACTTAAGAACACAAGTCTAGACCCTCCTTGGACTTGTACATCATACGCTTTTCATGCTTCACTTATGTTGCAACTTCTTTTCACTTTACAATTATTCCTACCTTTGATTTTTCCTTTTTTTTCCACTTTTATCTTTTTCTCTTCTTCTATAATTTTTGCACATAGAATAACCCTTTCTTTACTTTATAGGATCTTTTGTTTATTCAAATCCAAAAAGCTTCTCTTTTTTGAGATTGTAGGAACCCTATTAAAACTTCGTGGCCAAACTATACTTCTCTCTCTTTCCACCACCCCCAACTTAAGCTTTTAGCCTCAATTTGCATTCTTAAGTTAAAGGAGGATAGGTTTCAAGAGATGATGTATAGAAGGGTCACAACTTGTAATGCGGTTACCACAGAAAAGTCCAAAGGCTCAAAGAGGGTGACTAGGAGTAATTCTTTTGTATTGGTCAGCTCTATAGGCTATAGTGGACTTCCAAAATCACAAGATAACCTATGATCATTTTACGAACCAAGCACTGTCAAAAATTAGCTTTGAAAGACTAAAGGGGCAAGTTCTACACATGAAATGGAGACAATTAACCTCACACACATGACATGTGAATTTCGTCACGGGGATTCTATTTTTCTACCAGCTCGAGACAAAGATGAAGTATTCATTATTTTTCCAAAGTCAGTTTTCGGAGTCCTAGGAAGAGGGAAATATTTTGTCACAAAGTTTCTCATGTCCATGCCTTTGAATTTTTCAAATTTTTTTGATTGAGGGGGTTGTTTTCTTCTGCATCTGCACCATATGCAATTTGCTAATCATGGAAACCATCCAAGCTATCGTATCATATTGAGGTTCATAGTATGGGTGACTTACCATATGGTTGCTTAGACTTCGCCAATGGATCTTAATGCAATACCAAATTGTCAATGCCACAGGTACTAAGAATTTCCTTGCATTCTATGGATTTGATGCCACAAGTACTCAGACTTCCCTTGCATCTAGGGTTAGAAACCCAATCATGAATGCAAAGCTTGACTAATGAAATTTAGACTAAAATAGCAAACAAAGACTAAAATAGTTAATCCATGCAAATGTGACCACCATTAGAGTGCCCGAATATTACAACCCAAATAAAAATCACACTAGGAGTTTTCCAAAATAGCATAAACGTTTGTAGCAATATCAATAATACAAGCCCAAATGAAATGTATAAGGAAACATTCCCAACCAAAAAAAGTTGCAATGTCCCTACTGCATTAATAGTTAAAGCTAATAAAGAGATAACGGTGCTTCCTGAAATTTAATCAAAGATTTCTATCCGTTTTAGATATTGCACCATCACCATTTATCTTGAGATTAGACCATTCATGCATGCAAGAAATTGAGCGAATGTATGAGGAAATTAAGAAGGTGGTTGGTGAATCAATTAGCTTTTATGTTTCCAATTGTAGACGACTGACCGTGGTCGCAGACAAGTGGGTAACCATGATCTCGCATGGGGACCATGGTTACAATAACCGAGGGCATGTCTGCTCTCTTGTTTTTCCCTTGTCCAGCTTTTCTACTCACTTGGTTCTCATTAATCCTTTGGTTGGTTTTAACCTCAAATTATGTAGTCTACTTATTTTTTAAGATTATGCAAAACACGACATAGTGTCACAAATGCGTAAGTTATTCATATACAAAAACTAACATCAGTACTATAAAAATATTACAAAAAGGATACGAGCCATCTTCATGGTATTTTTGGGTTGCCTCCCGCATAGCGCCTTAGGTATCATCATGGCACAATGTTTTCACATATCAATTTGTCAATTAGGGTTCACAAGACACCACTTATCGAACTCCCCTTTATCAATTAACCTTCCAACAATGATTTCCACCTCTTTCTTTTCTTTTTTGATTAGACTTCAAGACAACCTCTCTTTTGATCGGACGTTGGGAATTTTTTTGCCCAAGTCCTCCATCATATTCTCCTCCTTTGTCTTTTTACCCTCCGCATGCATCGCCAAGATTTTATCATTATTTTTGAGGTTGGAGATTGTGCTAGTAGTGGAGTGCCTATTAGGTTTTGCATCTAGACGTGCAAAGGCTAGTTCCATTTGACTTTATAATTATTTAATAGAGACCGAATGGGAGACTACTATTTTAGAGAGTGAACTGAAGTCCTCTTTTAATTAACTGACCATTTTTTCCATTTCTTCAACTTTGTTCAAAATTCTTGAAAGGAGATCTTCCGCTCTACCTCTGTCGGTGCCAGTGGGGCTTGACTCTTTGTTAGAATCATAATCATAGTGAGGCGCAAAATGGTAATACTCATGTTCCCAATCTCTACAAACTCAACCACCACCATGATTTATCCAATATTTATTCCTACCTTGCCTACGATAGGCTGAATGAGAATCCCCCGAGTGGTTAGATAGGTACCATATTTCTTTCTTTATTCTCCTAGCTTCATCATCTTCATAATGAGATCTTGGTTTCATGGGGTTTCCTATTTTCACGGGTGCACCAATGACTTAATTTGTTGGGAGCTCAAATTGGGTCAAGATCCTTGCGATGGTTTGCTCTTGATCCTCATCCCACTTTGTTTGTTCTCTCATAATCATAGGCTTGGGTGGAGGGCTGGTTGAAATATTGATGTCTCTGGTATGGCATTCTTGATTGTTTTTCATTTACTCTCTCAACAATTTTGTAGTCGCATGGAAGAAAACGTTGAAGAGAGAACCTTCCACCGCGTTGTTTACCATAGTTTGGTTCAAAGGATCTTGTTTGCAATAGAATATTTGGAGAAATGTTTTCCTCAGAATCTCATGGTTTGGGCGTTTAGATAACTTCCTATGAAATCGCTCTCATACTTCATGAAGTGGATCCCCTTTCCTTTGTCTAAAGTTTATGATTTCATTTCTCGTGTTATACACCTTGGATGGAGAGGAGTATTGATTAAAAAACTCCTTTGTGAGCTCGTTCCATGAAGCGAGTGAGTCGTAGGGAGTGTACAAAACCATAGCAATGCTTCACCCGTTGGAGAGAACGGAAAGATCAGAATTCGAAAGGAATTTTGAGTAAAATGGAAATGTTAATTGAATTACAAACTTCCAAAAAATTATTCAAGTGAACATTTGGATCCTCATGGGCTTGGACTCTATATACCCCCTTTACTTGCAACACATAAAGCTTGACATTACTCAAATAAAATATCCCGCACCCATGGTAAGGTGGGATATATGTTTCACTCACATGACTCCCACCATTCAAGTGGATTTCTCCATTAGTGGGTTCATTAAAAAACTCCACAGGATTGGCGCCTTCACTTATAGTTTTGGTTTTGCAAAGATTACCTACAAAAGATCAAAAAATAACAAACAAAGTAAAGTATGATACTCCGGATACTGCCAAGTAAAATTCACACCACACAAGAAAAAATTTATATTTCACTCCCCCGCAATGGCATCATTTTGATAATGCTTAACTCACTCCCATTATTGAGGGGAGAGGCTGTCATTATCAAGTAACCCAATTTGAATTAGGATTGAATATGTAGGAGTGAAATATAGACTTCAAACTCTATGGATGCTCAAATTACTAAGAGATTACCTGAAATACTAATAAAAATGACATGTGAAATAAAATGGGAGGATTTGCTTGGTAATTCTTCACAACCAACTTTAACAAGTACTTGTGAATAAAACATCGACTTAGAATTCAACATATGAGGGAAATCTTGGGATTATGCCTACCTAGAGGTAATCCATGTGGGTTGATATTTGTTGATCATGAAATTTAGTTTTTAACTAAAGGATGGGCTAGGTCGAAGTTCATTGGAGTTAATCTTTCAATAAAACCACAATAATTTAACCCGTTTTCTATTTCGAGCAACTAACAAGTATACACATTGTCATAATCACGCAAGACCTTAATCCCGTATCCCTATATCTAGGATAATGCTCTTGACATGATTTACATTCCTAGGCTCAATTTCCCACAATTGCTTTGTCCCCCTATAACTCTCTTTCGAGGATGTTATAGGTTACTTAATGTTCACCTTTATCCTTCTTGTGAGAATGATAAAGGATTTTTAGAGTTTGGGGCTTTCACCCATCAAACCTATTTGGAGATTTGGGGTTTTCACCCATCAAATTCAAACCTGTGACCTCAAGCAATCGGGTAATCCATACTCAAAAACTAAAATCCATACAAACACAACAATACCTACACACAATTACATGCTAGTTCAACATAATCACAAGACTAAATTACTTAGATACTCATGAAGAAAGCAAAGAGAAATAATCCAAAGAATTCATTCTTTATGAAGAGTCAAAGAGATTTGGCCTTCAAAGTCAATTACAAACTTGCATAAGATTAGGGTTTCAAGTCTTGAACTCCAAAATATATTATAAGCTAAGCTATCCTATATAAGAGAAGGTTTTCGCTAAAATGTTACTTGGGATGCGTCCAACTGGTTTTATAGATCTGCCCCAGGTCATACTCCCGCTTAACCGTGATTGTGGATGGTTGTCCAGGATCGTGACCATACCACCACTATTGTATACCGCGACCCATTTCTTTGACATTCTTGACTGACTGCGATCGCCGAAAGAAGATTGTGGCCATAGTAACCAAGGCTGATGTAGTCCAGGTCTTTAGCTGCATTCTTTTTTGCTCCTTTTTTATCATTTTCAGCTCCAATCAACATCTTTTGGTCTCCTCAACTCTATGCCTATAGTGAGTGGATATTAGTGCATCTATCCATAGATGTTTTGTCATTTATTCATTAAAAACAAGTTAATGTGCATGCATAATGAGTTCAACTGAGCTATAAACTCACCACTCATCAATGACTAAATGCTCCAAGTCGTACCCAACTTAGAAACACCAAAAGTTGTTCTTTATCAATGCTTCAAAGTCTAAGTGTTTCAATTTTCCCCCACTTGGATCATTCATTCGCGAATGAAGAGTAAGGTAAGCATATACAAAAGCTTTCATATCATCACATATTACTTCAATCAATGTTAAAGAAAGCATTCTACAAGGATAGAATACACATCATGGTCATTATCAATCAATCATTCATATCATCAAATTTGGGACTCTATCTTATTGGTCGTCTCATAACTTAGGGAATTCAACCAATTAACAAGAAAAGACATCAAGAACTCAAATCATTGGGGACTTTAACCCATCATCTATCAAAATATGAATTAATTCAACGTACAAGGGACTTTATCTAATGGTATAATAAAGGCACAAATCATTTCACTCATTGGGAACTTTAATCCATTATCTAACAAAGACATAAATCAATTCAAAGCTTATGACTTCAACCCATTGTTTATCAATAGGCACTAATAATGCAAGGAATTAACACGTACCTCTATCACGAGCTTCCATAACAAGAAATAAATGCAGGTACTTAGGCTTTACACCCTTTTCCACCTCCCAAGTAGCTTTCTCTGACTTTTCATTCCTCCATAGAACCTTCACCAAAGCCACTTATTTTTTTCATAACTGACAAACTTTCTAATACAGGATCCCCACTGGGTCCTTTTCATAGGACAAACAGTCTGAGATACCAACATCTTATAAGGGAACAACCAAGTAAGAGTTACCCACATATTCCTACTACATAGACACATGGAAAACATGGTTAATGTACTCCATACTAGAAGGAAATTCAAACTCATAGGTAACATTTCCAACCCTTTACTTAATTTAATAGGGACCAACATAATGGGAACTAAGCTTCCCCTTTTTTTCAAACTGCATGACTCCCTTCATGGGAGATACCTTTAAGAATACCCAATCACCCGCATTAAATTTCTGGTCCCTATGCCTCACATTCACATAGGACTTTTGACTACTTTAAGCGGTTTTAAATCTATCACAAATCAATTTAACTTTCTCTAAGGCTTGGTGCATTAAATTAGGGCCTAGTAACTTACCCTCGTCAACTTCGTACCAACCAATGGGAGATCAACATCTCCTACCATACAATGCTTCAAAATACGCCATGACTATACTAGAGTGGTAAATATTATTATAGGTGAAATCAATCAATGGCAAGTGGTCATACCAACTACAACCATAATCAATCATACAAGCCCAAAATATATCCTCCAATGTTTGGACAATTCTCTACTCTTGACCATCTATTTGTGGGTATAATGTGGTACTAAGGCACAACTTAGTTCCCAAACCTCTTTTGAATGACTTCCAAAAGTGGGATGCAAATTGAGGACCATGATTCGAGATAATAGATACCAGAGAATCATGGAACTTCACAATCTCTGCAAGATACAACTTAGTATAATCTTTTGCTGAGTAATTAGTTCTTATGGGAAAGTGAGATGACTTGGTTATTTTATCAATAATGACCCAAATATTATCCCATTGATTCTGAGACCTAGGAAGACCGATAATGAAATCCATATTAATTGTCTCCCACTTCCACTCAGTAAACACAATCTCTTGGTATAAACCACCAGGCCTCATGTGCTTAAATTTCACTTATTAATACACTATACACTTATCCACATATCTAGCCAAATCCCACTTCATATTATTCTACCAATAGAACTCTCTAAGGTCATGATACATCTAGATAGAATTGGGATGTATAGCATAACTGGCTCTATAAACCTTGGCCATGATTCTTTCCCTCAGTCCATTGACATTGGGAACACATAGCCTACATTGGTATCTCAAGATACCATCACCACCAATCATAAAATCCATGACTTTGTGTTGATCCAAATTACCCTTACCCTTCATCATGTCAGGGTCCAGTACTTTCTTTTTCTTTATCTCAACAACACTTGCCCCATATTTTCTAATTTAAATATGTGTATTATCGTCTTCATACCTAATGATGATTATATGCGCTGATAATTTTATATTGGTTATTGTGAGCCTTGTTATTGAATTCATTATTATATGACCACCCCAAGGTTTATTTATTGTAGTAGTGGATGGAGTAGATTTGTATTGTTTTGTTCTCCCTATGGGTGAAGTATTTGGGTTCGAGTCCCACTTATCTTTGTACATTAGCCTTATTGTGGCCCATGAGTGGTACTCGCTAATTTGATTTTGGTACAAACTATTCATTATATTGATATTGGTATTGTTGTTGTTATTGTTATCATTGCTTGATGTTATTAATCCTCACAAGGTATTGATTTAGACTAGTGTCATCTAGTAAGAATACCATTCTTTGTTGTTCTTATTTAGTATATTGAGCAGCTATTACCTGATTTGATGATTTCTTCCTTTAACAAGAAAATGTCAACTATATTCCTCTTTTGTTGGCTTTGTAAAATTGATTGTGAAGTTAGTTATAGCATTGATGGTAATTTGTCCTTCTGTGGTTCTGTATGGTTCTAGAGTTTGATATTTAGTTATACTGATGTTCTTGAGTTTTAGTTTCTTAGAACTTTCTCATCGATTATGAAGGTTTTGTATTGGCTATCCCTTATATAGTCTATTTTTAGCTTGTTTAGTTTTCGATCTGTTGCTTGTTTATGGTTATTTCATTTCCTGATAGTTGTTTTAATATTATTATCAAGAAATCTAGGATTCATCTCTTATATTTATTGGATTCATACCCCTGTTATGGTTTTCCCTTCTTATTTGTATAGATATTGAATAATTCTTTACTACCGTGATGAATTTCTTGTCTAAAATAGAATTAAAGAGTAAGAGGTAGGTGGTCTTTCCTATGATTGCTTCTAAAGTTGGAAAATCAAAAGTTCTTCATCTTTAGTAATTTGGTGCATTTATTGGTAGTTGACATGACCCGAACTAGGGTCTAGTCATGACGGGTATCTCAAGTCCAACCATGATTGGAAACCACTCTCAATACCCAACTATAACTACCCTTAACCCTATATCGTAAGAATTCCAAACATATAACAAATTATAACAAAATTTATTGGAAGATATTTAAATAAGTTCCTAACCACAACAAAACAAACATCAAACCGGTGTAAGACTCAATGCCAATATCATTAACAAAGTTTACACCAATACTGACACCACTCATTCCCATAGTAGTTGCAAAAAGACTTTAACTGAAATCCAAGAACATCTAGTTGGGATATGTCTGTAACACTACATATTTTGCATGTGCTTGTTCTATATTATTGGAACTTGGTATAGACTTGTGGTATAGGTAACGGACAAGATTTTTTATGTGAGTATTAATTATGTAGATGAAGTTCTACATATTGCCCGATGTTTTAATATGATGCGACCAAGTTAACATTGATAAAACTATTTCACTTATAATAATAAGCCGTTATTTGAATCTAAAGTTTAAACTAACCAAGTGTATACAAGTTTTAAATTATATTAAAGAGATTAAGAAATGAAAATAGAGTAATTTATTGAGGGGCTTGCTTGACTTAATTAAGCTAATAGGTAAGTTACCTACTCGAGATACATGAGCCAAGTTAATGGACAAAGTCCGTGGATTATATTTGGGGCTTTTGTTAGTATACTTATTTAGGCCCAAATTGAGTAAAAGTGCAATGAAATATAGAAAGGGCCTCTATTTAATTGAGCTCAATAAAGGATCAAGCAAGAAGGTGCATCACTTACTTTGAAATTTTGAGCAGCTTAATCCCCATAAGTAGGTGCATCACCTACTTGCACCAATTTGACAAATTTTGAGGCCCTAAATCCAACTAAAAAGATTTCCAATTTTAAGGCCAAGTTGTTGGTCATTTTCGTTTACTCCTAAGTTATAGAAAGCATTATATTTCACAAATTTTTTATACTTTCTCTAAAACAATAAGGAGTATCCCCATATTTCCTTCTAGGGTTCTTCAAGATACCCAAACCTTTGAAGGTCAAGGCAAGTGAAAAAATTTTAGGTTCAACTTAATTCATCCATAGAAGATTAGGGAAAACACGCTATTCATGCTTTATTATAGGTCCATGGCAGAATATAAAACACTCTACCTACTCACCTTTCTTTGTTATTAAGAGACCTCTTTTCTTGTTTGGTTTAAAGTGTGATGGAAAGTTGAAGTTCTTGAGAAGTCTAAATTAAAGGGATAAGCTATAGAATATTGAGGTAAGGTTAATGTTACATTTTTATCCTCCTTATATATGAATTTAGAAAAGAATTAGGGATGTGTTGTTGTTGAGAACTTAACGGATGATGAGTTCCTTATTTGATTGCTACAATAAAAGGGATTTGGGCCAGTTTTGTGCACTATTTTTTGTGTATATGTTGGGAGCTTCCAGGTTGATATTGGGAAAAAGTGTGAATAGTTTGTATTGAAATATATAATAAAGGATGGTGGCACACCACAATTAATTATTACATATTTTTATTGCCCATGCTGTTTTATGTATCATTTGGAGGGTGTAATAAACACTAAGTTGTTTAGCCATATCTTATAAAAATATGTATGGTATGAGGATGTAATTGGACAAGAAAATGGTTAAAATAACATCCTTGATGGATAAATTAAGGGCTTACTTCCCAACTACTATTTTAGTGAAGTTAAGTAGCCCAAATATTTGGGTTGGTTACTAAAACTAGTTTTACTATATACTTTATTGTCGATAAGCAATCCTAAAGTTTGGAACTTAATTGGGTTAACATTACAGTTGTAAGACCAGGTATGTAAGGCTACTCTATGTCATATTCTTTGTCATGAAATCCAACATATTTTGTACAAAGAAAACATCTAAAGGTTTCCCAAAGTAAATGATATCTAGTAGCAGCACATGATCTCCATTCAAGCTGATAATCATGATCCCAATCCCTAACATATTAAAATATCTCAGCATATGATTATTATCATGTCTACATTTTTACATTCATTAGCAAGTCCCAAGAGTTCCCCTTTCAGTCGAATAAAACCCATTGTATTTTTGAGCATCTAATATTTTTATTCATGTACAATCTGCTCTATACCTTTTTGTCTTTTCATTAAGTGTTTATTCACATATATCTTCATTTTATATTATTTTTAAAAGGTACCAAAATGTTATGAGCACCAAAGTAACAATCTCGAAGGTTAAATGAACTAAGTAACACAAATCTTAATTAAATGGGTGGAAGCTTAGGGGCATAATCCTAGCATAGACCATTCCTAATACCTTTATATGCTGGTGAAATCTTAGGGGTATAATCCTAGCATGTGCTAATCCCAATGTTTATATATGGGTAGCAACTCAGGGGCATAAGCCTAGCATAGGTCGATCTTGATTTATATATTTACCACTGATCAGCTTGTCATTTGTATCAGGTGGCTTAAGAATATTAAGAAGTAAGAAAGGTAAAATAAATAAAAAAATGTAATCTACCTAACTCTACAAGTATATATAAAAGTGGTCTACTAGCACTATCTGCACACTTTTATCTAATTTTTATTGAGCTCCTATATTATAGGTGGTTACTTTGAGCCTTACAAATCTAATATATATTTTCATACTGATACTGCATATGAGAGACCTGTATTTCATGCTACTGGCATAAGTGCTTTCTCTAATATACCTTATCAGTTATAGCCTAGGATATCCAGTGCCTATTGGTGAGCTCCAGATTGATTCATGTCATTTAGAGCCTGTTCTAGTATTTTTGTATTGTATAGAAGTTAAAGAGTATTATGGGGTTTTGTCCCGACCTTAACTAAGTATCTTTGTATATTTTAGAGGATTTCTAAACTAACATAAAGTTAAGCATGATAGTGTCTTATGTTTTAGTTGTTATGGCCCCAACGGCCAAGTCTGGTATATATAGTATTGGGGTTGTCATTTAATTATAGGATTTGAGGCATGCAAAAGTGGTAGTACCACAGCAGGTCATCCGAGGGAGTCTACAAAGCGATGTCTACATAGAGTCTTGCTTATGGGTATGTTGTGTACCACATCTTTAAATAGGAGGCTATGGCACATTTAGGGGTTGTCAATATTTCTTCAAATCTTAGATCATGCAGTACAAATCAAGTAGTAGGTGAAGTCATATTTAACCATTGAATTTATTTTTTCATTATAGTAATGATACTGACTACAAGAAGGAGTGAGAATACAAGTAAGCGAGTAGATACGACTTCTGTAGAAGGGACCAGCAAGTCACCATCTAGACAAGATAATCAAGCTGAGTTTGTATCACAAACCTCTTCTACTCCTCTATCCTAAAAGATGTAAGGAGGGGAAAAACAACTTCCTTAGAAGCACCTATTAATTCTACTGAGCAAGATTTAAGGAATGTGATGCAATTGATAGCTCGTATAATTACGGGATAAGCTCAAGGAAAACCTATTCAAACCACAGGTTCCAATAGTACAGATAAGGCAGCTAACCAACAGACACTGGATTTTATTAAGTTGGATCCTCCAACATTTACTGGATAAGATCTAAATAGAGAACCATAAAACCTTATTAATCAAATCCAAAGGGTTCTAGATATCATGCATATATCGTCTAAAGAGAAAGTTGAGTTAGTAGAATATAGATTCAAAGGGGAAACTATATTTTGGTATGAAGACTTGAAGCGATCTAGGGGTATCGATGCACCTTCAGCTACTTGGCAAGAGTTCAAAAAAGCATTTCTTAATAATGACCTTTTATTTGAGATTTGAGATACCCGTGCAGATCAATTACTAAATCTTCACCAAGGGAATATGAGTGTGAGGGAGTACGACCTCCAATATAAGTTTTTGGCTAGGTATGCTCCTAATATAGTAGCTACTATTGATGATAGAGTTCATCGATATGTGGTTAGATTGGATCCATACATGGTTAGAGATTGTACTATTTCTACCTTGAAAAAAGACATAGCTATGACAAGGATACAAGCTTTCTCATAATAAAATAGAGGATCAAAGGCGAAGAAGAAAAATACAAGAATTAGAAAGAGGGTATTCCAAGATGGCCAAATCAATAGGGCAATTTATGGAATCCCCAGGAGAGTTTAGGCGTCAATTTTATAGTAGACCGCCTAGTCCATTATCTTCTTATTCATTAGCAGGTGCTCCATCATTGTGGTATGTGTCAATGTGCAATCAGTTTTGGGAAAAAGTGAGAGTCAGAGTTCACAAGCAATGGGGTATCAATATCAAGGGAGTTTAAGTTAATTAAGGCCCCCTCGATAGCCATGTAAATAATGTGGAAAGCTTTATTTGTGTGCATGTTGGTTTGGGATAAATGCTAGGGTTTGATATGGTATGTCGGGTTATATAATGAGAGAATGCCCTTAAAGAGCCATGGGTTGTATGGCACGACCTACTGTATCAGCCATTGTATCATCATCATTGGTTCATTCTTTAGGTAGGGTGTAAAGCCTATTGGTGGTGGTTGAGGTACTAAAGGATATGCTTGATCTAGTGGAGTTCAAAATCATACATATTCTCTAGCGGATTAACAAAATTTAAAGGCTTCTCCAGATGTGGTTACAGGTACATTGTCATTCTTTTAACATTATTTATATGGATTAATTGATCCGGGTAATTCATTATCATTTGTCGCTCTATTTATTGCTGGAAAGTTTACATGAACACCAAAATTTCTAGTTAAGCAATTTGAAGTGTCTATGTCAGTTTGTGAATCTATTATAGCTACGAAAGTGTATCAAAATAGTATAATAACTATTTGTTGTTGTGATACCATTGCTGATCTTGATGAGTTAGAAATTGTTGATTTTTATGTTACAATGGGTATGCATTGGTTGGCTTCTTGTCATTCCATATTATATTGGTAAACTAAGAGGGTGTATTTCTATTTTGCAAGAGAGGCAGTCCTTGAAAGGAGTGGTAATATTGGTTTGCCAAGAGGTAAATTTATTTCTTATTTTAAGGCAAGTAGGATAGGTTTCAAGGGTTACATATATGATCTAGGTAAGTGAAGGATACGGATGCAGAGCTACCAACTCTTCAAACTATTCTAGTGGTAAATAAATTTCCTGATGTATTTCCATAATATCTTTAAGGTTTGCCTCTAGAATAAGAAATTGAGGTTGGTATTAATGTGATTTCAGGTACTTAACCAATCTTAATTTATCCATATAGAATGGCCTCAGTAGAATTATGAGAGTTTAAAGAGAAATTAAAAGACTTGATAGAGAAACAATTCATAAGGCCTAGTATGTCCCATTAGGGGCACTAGTGTTATTTGTATATAAGAAAGATGGCTCTTGAGAATGTGTATTGACTACTGGAAACTAAATAAGGTGACTTTTAAGAATAAATATCCCCATCCAAGAATTGATGATTCTGATTAGGTACAAGGCGCCATTTTTTATCAAAGATTGATTTGAGGTTGGGTTACCACAAGGTGAGTGTAAAGAAGAATGATATACCCAAGGTAGTTTTTCAAACACAATATGGTCATTACGAGTTTCTAGTTATGTCCTTTGGTATAAATAATGCACCTGTAGGTTTTATAGATTTTATGAATTGGGTGTTCAAGCCTTTCTTAGATGTTCTTGTGATAGTCTTTATAGATTATATTTTGGTTTATTAGAAATCGAAAGAGGACCATATCAGTCACTTACGATAGATGTTACAGATTTCTCATAATCGTACGCTATATTCAAAGTTTTCTAATGGTGAGTTTTGGTTAAAATATGTAGTGTTATTAGGTCAAATTGTATCTAGTGAAGGAATAAAGGTTGATACTCAAAAGATGGATGTTGGGAAGAACTGGCCAAGACATACAACGCCTATAGAGATTCATAGTTTCCTTGGGTTGGCAGGTTATTATATAGGGTTTGTTGATGGATTCTTCAATGTATGAACTTTTAACTAAGCTAACACACAAAATGTTTAAGTTTCAATGGAATGATGCATGTGAAAAGAGTTTCCAAGATATGAAGAATAATTTAACTTCAACACCCATGTTGGTACTTCCAGAAGTAAAAGAAGGGTATATAGTGTATTGTGACTCTTCAAGAATTGGCTTAGTATGTGTGTTGATGAACCATGGTAAAACAATAGCATATAGCTCAGGACAATTGCATCCACATGAGAAGAATTATCCAATGCATGATCTTGAGCTAGAACCTCTTATATTTTCCTTCAAGATAGGGCGCCACTACATATATAGGATTCATGTTTACATATATACTGACCACAAAAGCTTGCAATATATCTTTATCCAAAAGGATCTAAACTTAAGGCAACAAAGGTGTCTTAAACTATTAAAAGACTATGATGTTGATATCTTGTATCATCTAGGGAAAGCAAATATGGTAACTAATTGTTAAGTCATAAGGCTATGGTGTCGTCAATAGAATGATAAGGGATGATTAAAGATCTACACCAATTAAATAGTTTGGGGGATCACCTTTTCAAACTTTAGATTAAGGGCTTATTGTATCATAATATGGTAGAATCTTCATAAGTAGATGAAGTGAAAGGGAAAAAATATGCAGATCCCATTCTATTACAGCTTAAAGAGAATGTACAATGTAATATGACAAAGGGATTTAAGTTACACAAGAGGGAGTACTTTGGTGCTAAAACTGATTGTGAGTGCCTAATGTAGATGGGCTAAGCAAGAGGATTATGACAAAGGCACATTATTCTAGGTATTCCATCCATGAGGTCAACTAAATTGTATCCTGATTTAAAAGCGGTGTATTGGTGGGGTGACATGAATAATAACATTGAAGAATTTGTAGGCAATTGTATAAATTGTAAAGGAGTTAAAGTAGAGCACAAAAGCCCAGGGGTTATATGTAATGTATAGATCTTTCAATTTAGAAGTGGGACATAATAAACGTGGATTTAGTTACTAGTTTTCCTCATACATCTCGAAGGTTCGATACCATATGAGTAATAGTTGATAGCTTTACTAAATCAGCATACTTTATGCCTGTTAGGACCACATACACAGTAAAAGAGTACGCAAAATTGTATATTAAAGAGATTGTTTGGCTACATAGAGTGCCAATATCTATTATATCATATTGAGGAGCTCAATTTATTGAAAATTTTTGGAAGTATCTATAAAAAAATTTGGGAACACAACTAAATCTTAGTACAATTTTTCTCCCTAAAAAAGATGGACAGGAAGAATGTACCATCCAAACACTTGAAGATATGCTATGAACTTGTATATTACACTTTAAATGTTTTTGGGATGATCATGTACCTCTTATCGAGTTCTCCTACAACAATAGCTATTATTCAAGTATCAATATGGCACCATAGAAGCTTTGTGTGAAAGAAATTATAGATCACAAATTGATAGTTTGAAGTGGGTGAAGTTTCCTTGTTAAGGACAGATCTTGTTCATAAAGATATGGAAGAGGTTAAGGAGATTCAGTAGCAGCTGGATACATCCCAAAGTCGACACAAATCATATGCGGATATTAGAAGAAGGGGGCTAGAGTTTGCTATCGGTGATTATGTATTCTTTAAGGTGTCACCAATGAAAGGGGTAATGAGATTTGGTAAGAAAGGAAAACTAATTCCATGTTTTATAGGCTCGTATACAATTATTAAAATGTTTGTCCAAGTCGTATATGAGTTAGAACTACCACAATTGCTTTCAACAGTCCATCCAATGTTCCACATCTTAAAGCTTTGAAAGTGCATCAGAGATATATCTCATACTACTCTTATTGAAGATTTACAAATTACAAAAGATATCACCTATGAACAAATATCTATTGAAATTATGGATTGATAAGATAAGAAGTTAAGGAATAAAAAAATAGCTTTTCTAATAGAACTTCGGAGAAACCAGCAAGTAGAAGAGATCACATGGGAATCTAAAGAAGCGATGAAATCCAAGTAAGCCAACATATTTGAATATAAAAAAAAAGTCCAAGATGTTTAATTGGAGTTACAACAAGCAAGTATAATGTATAAGTACTATGTATAAAAGGAGTATTACACTTAGGATTCAACTTATTTTGGTTGGAATATTATGTTAAAATTCGAGGATGAATGTTCTTAAGAGGGGGGGGGGGGGAGATGTAACACCCCGTATTTTTTATGTACTTATTCTATTAATTTATAATTTTGTATAGCCTTTTGGTCTATGTAACTATTGAAATTTGTTATAAGAGCATTGATGGTGTAGATGGAGTTCTATATTCTACCCGTATATTTTTAATATGATGTGACCAAGTTAATATCGATACAACTATTTCACTTGGAATAGTAAGCCCATATTTTAATCTAATGTTTAAAGCAAACAAGTATATGTTTTTTGTATATTGTTTTGAGGGTGCAATGATGCCAAAGTTGTTTAGGGGGATCTTGTAAGAATATGTATGGTATGTGGACATAATTGGAGGAGAAAAGGGTTAAAATAACACCCTTGATGGATAAATTAAGGTCTTACTGCCCATCTATTATTTTGTTAAAGTTAAGTAGCCCAAATGTTTTGGTTGGTCACTAATACTACTTTTACTATATACTTTATTGTTGATAATTAATCCTAAAGTCAGGAACTTAATTTGGTTAACATTGGATATTTATGACCAGGTATGTAAGGGTACTCTATGACGTATAAATGCAACACTTTTAGTACAAAGTAAGCTTATAAATCTTTCCCATAGTGAATGATACCTAGTAGAAACACATGATCTCCTATCTAAATAATGACCTTACTCCCGCTCCCTAACATGTAAAAATACCTCACCATATGCTTATTATCAAGTATGCATTTTTATATTCACTAGATAGTCTAAAGAGTTCTCCTTTAAGTCAAATAAGACCTATATGGTATTTTCAGCTCCTAAATATTTCATTTGTGTACAATCTGCTCCATGCCTCTTTGTCATTACATTAGGTGTTAATTATTTTCTCTCCTATTGGTAGATTGTTGTTCAAGGTACCAAAATGTTATGACCACCAAAGTAACAATATCAAAGGCTAAATAAACTAAGTAACACAAATATTAATTAAATGGGTGGAAGCTTAGGGGCATAAGCCTAGCATGGGTTGATCCCAATACCTTTATATGTGGGTGGAATTTCAAGGGCGTAAGACTAGTGTGGGCCAATCCCAATGTTTATATATAGGTGGCAGCTCTGGGGAATAAGTCTAGCATGGGCCGATCCCGATTTGTCTGTTCACCACTGATCATCTAGTCATTTGTATCATATGGCTTACAAATATTATGAATTAAGAAAGGTAAAATTATGAAAATAATATAATGTGGCTACAAATATTTATAAAGGTGGTCTACTAACATTATTTGTACACTTGTATCTGATATCCATTGAGATCCCATAATATGTGTGCTTACTTTTGCCTTACACATTTAGTGCATATTTTCGTACTGATGCCCTTTGTGGGGGACCTGTATTTCATGCTGTAGGCACAAGTGCTTAAGCTAATACTCCTTCTAAGTTAAAGCCCAGGTTATCCAGCGGCTATTGGTGGGCTCCAGATTGATTCGAGCATTTCCGAATATGTTCTATATATTTTTGTATTGTATAGATGTTAAGAGTATGGTGGGGGTTTATCCTGTCCTTACGTAAGTGTCTATGTATCTTTTATAGGCTTTGCAAACCAATGTAAGTTTAAGAACAATAGTGTGTTATCTCTTAGATATTATGGCCCCAATGGCCAAGTCTGGTATGTATAGTTTTGGGTTTGTCATTTATTTCTCATGAATGCATTATATCCGTGTATCACAAAAACTTTAGTGATTATAGTTACATGATTGAGTAGTAAAAAGTTATGGATTGTTTCTCTCGAGCCTTCATGGCTATGGGTGCCTGTCCGCCCCAATAGGATTTAAGGTGTCACAATGCCAACAACTATAGACAAAACTAAAGTCTAAGAAATAACAAAAAATTATAAAAACAAGTCCATAGCATGAAATGAGGTCTTCAAGTGTCTGGAAGATCACTTGTTTTGTCTAAAATTAATTCAGTCCCCAAATTCCTGTGATTAAACAGGTGTAGTATGGACAGTTCCTGCATTACTTTGGAATACAATTCCCAAAGATGTTTAGTAGGTGAATGCTAGCATTTACTCTAGAATAAGGATAAAATAATGCCATTATTTAAAATAAAAGTAAGTAATCATGCATAATCTAATATATACATATATACAATGCCTGGGAAGCGAACTAGGTTTAGCATAACCTGGGTTTCACCCACTAGCTATATAGGTCCTGTGTTACGCTCTTTACGGGCCCCAACACATGTAGCCACATTAACCAAAGATATGATAGGGGCTATGGATTCTCGTGTACCATTAGTCCTCCATGATACATGTATATGAGTATAGACTTAGGGAATTCCAGTGTACCCCACAAGCCTAGGGTCACCAAAACCAACCCTAATATCGACATACATGAGTTTCCAGTATCTGTCCTTTGGGCTCACACCGTCACGTCCAGCAATCACAACCCCCATTATTGCCTACTTAAAACCTTTGGCACATAATCAAATCATCATTTCTTGGACTCAACTACCAAGCATTATGAAGTGGTATCATCATACCAACTATAGCTTGCAAACAATGTTATTACCCAACACTTAGGAGATTTCCATATACCCCACAAAATTTCCAATTATACCAAAACCTTGGATATCAATCTCTTCAAAGCCATTTATAACCAACCAATCCAATTTAGGTTCCATTACCAAATTATTCAATGCAAATTTTTCAATAATAGTAAAACTATGAGACTAAATCATTCTCATAAGCATTTTAACTAATATGTTGAGGGCGTAAGATTTTCAACACCAAAACCAATGTATCCATTGACCATTCCTATGAAACCACATGTTCAAACCAAAATTATAACATATAAACCATAATAAAAACTTCGCAAAACATTATCTAACAAAGAACAACCAAAACGACCAACATCAATTTCAAAATCCAAAATAAATCAACAACAATACAATGAAAACCATTCATTAAAATATGCTTATTGTTGAACTAACAATGATAGAGGAATAATACACCTTAGACACTATGTATGATAAAGATAAACCACCTTTAAAAACCTTAATTGATTTTCCCTGAAGAAACCCTAGCATCTGCTTTAACCAAGATCTTGAGACAGATTTTATGAGTGTTTAAGAGTGTTTGATTGACAATAGGGGTGAATGAGGTCCCAAAAGGTATTTTATGTCGTGCGGTCAAAAGAAGATAAGTGGAAAAATGTTTAGAATACCCCCAACTTAATATAAAAAAATTCCCCCATGTGGGTACAATTTGAACCCTCAACTCGTAGTGACATCATATGGGTGGTACCCTTAAATAATCACTTGATAAAAAAATTAGACACCATATTCTGTCCAATATATGCCTCCCTTGCTCGAGTTGTATCATAATAATAGTATCCTTCAAGTCATACCCTAAGAAGAACATTTAGGCTAGACACTAGACAACACACGATTGGAGACTATACTTCTTGGATCCTGATCATATGACATGTAAAGGGTCTTCTTAAATCTAGGTCAAAACATGGCCTATATCAGTCTAACAACAAAAATGACTAGGGTCCTACACTAGTACCAACACAATAAAAGTCAAGGTATGAGTCGTATGATAATTAGAAGGTTTAAGACTTAAAAAATTTTCAAAGGCCAAAACCTAGGGTGTTTCAGTAGTAGTGTTGGACCTGGCATTGATGTCAAAATTGATGTATTCTTGCTCAATAATATGATTTATGGATTGTTTGAGTGATGATTTCCCTACTTGAGTGGATTTAGGAAATCCTTATTTTAGAGTTTTTTTGGCCTAATGAGGCTTGGTAAAGTGTTTTCTTTCGATGATATATGCCTATTCCTATTTTTGTAGAGATGATGTATTGGATTGGTTAGTTCCTATCACAAGTTGTATGTCTTGGAGTTGCTAGATATTTTCCATTACTAGTATGGTTGTGGACTTTATGAGTCCTTAAGTATGTTTTGATAGTTCACATCCTCCAGTAGATATGGAGTGGGTTATTTGTATTTTCAATTGGTGATTTTGTCCTGTGCCATGGTTTCTATTTTATAGCAATATTTCATTGCCTTTGGATGATATAAAGTTTGTTGTTTGTACTTGAAATCAATGATTTATCCTTGTTGTGATTTTTTTCTTCAACTATGTCAAGATTTTATGTTTGCATAATTTACTTAGATGTGTCAGATTTAGCTACTCATGTCAATTTGAGTAGTTGATATTAATATAGACCTATGGCCATTGTTCTTGACTTATCACCTTAGAATAGATATTTAGAAGTCATGACAAATTATGAGTATGAATGCCTACTCATCATCAAGTTGGGTTTGGGTAGTTGAGATCAAGCGAATCAGCCTTGGTGTTGAGCTTTCTGCTTAGGGTGATAGAGCATGAGTGTAGCCTTTAGTTTTATTTTTCAGTTTGAATTTAACTTATAGGACATTTAAGCCTACTACATGGTTACATATTGGTTTTCTCATCTTTGGATGGGTCATAATTAATAAGTGTTCAGATGATAGCCAAGGAAATGGTATTGGGTTTTTTAGCTTTGACCATAGGTCTTTATGTTTATTTGGAAATATTGGATAATATACTCAGTGAGAGTATTATAATTGAGTTGGATTCAGTATGGATTCATTCTCGATTGATGAGACATCGTAAACTGGATTATTCAGTAATGAGTAGTTGTGCCTTGACATTCTGAATTTTAGTGTGATTAGCATCTATAATTTTTTTAATATTGACATACACTACATTCCTTAATTCTCCCCTTTTGTGTGCCCATATAGCTCTTTATGGGCTTATTGTCATTGTTTCTCTATAGACTTTTACCGAATTAACCTTAGTTTTTTGAGTTCACTATGATAAGATTTTGGGGACAAGATTCAAGTTATTTTCCTTCTAGATTATAGTTAGTAGTGTGGAATGGAAATAAAAGGTTATATTTGGATTTAGACTTGGTGGTATGACTCTTTTCTTGGGTTAGTTTTTGCTCGGATGAGCCTTTGATTGACTTGTGTGGGTATCAAGATGTGTTGTGGTTTAAATTTGCATGAATCAGTATATTTTTATTCTTTTAGAGGCCGATAGGTGGTTGAGGTTGAGTTTTAGCTATTTAGGATTGAAGTTCGAGAGATTGTTCAAAAAGGGATACTTGTGGAAAAATCCTTCAAAATTGATATCTATTCTTCGAGTTTATCTATAAGGTTGTTCTCAAAGCATGCAAGACTAATACCTCATCCTTTTGAGCTTCTAAGTTATTACATTGACTTTCGATGTCAAAAGTCCTTTTAGTAGTTAATATTATAATGACCCTCTAGGTTATTTGGCACATTTTTAGTTATTTTCACCATTAGACCTTGTCCATAGCTACCCCAAGTCATTTATGACTTGTAGGGACTAACAGTTTTGTTATAGAGTAGTTCATTTGATTTTTAAGAGACTATTCCCTATTTAGAAGTCTTTGTTGGTTCCAAATGTCCACCGGGCAAAAACTTTAGTAAAACAAACTTGGATGCAAATTTTAGCTATACCAACAGCTCTGGAATATCGATGTTAGGCTAGGTACACCTTTGGTTTGAATCCCAATCGCTCTAGCCCATTTTGACCTATTTGTAAGAAAGTTGGAAAATTAGAAATATGGGTGTGGGATCCTCAATTGGTCGAAATGACCTTGGATTGAAAATTTGAAATTACTGTCGTATACGAAATGTCGAATTTAGTAAGTCTACCTAGATAATTTGCATATATCAAATTTTGAATAAATCTCGAAGCCTTATAAGAAACATGGAAAATTTCTATATTTTAGCTAATATATGGTGCCGATGGTTGAACATCGTGTGTAGTGGAGATTATAAGGTCGCATTAAGGGTGATGGCAATAACAACATCTTCTCCTGAGGTCAAATTGTGTGATTCATACTTTGGTAAATTAATTACAATGAATATCCTAGTGATAGGATACTTTATAATCCATTAAGCATGTTCATATGAGTCACTTAAGGTAATACAAGCTAATAGTTTTTGAATCCATCAAGTTTTAGTGTTCGATTTTGTAAGGGTCATCTTTGAACGAGTATAACTCGATGTTAATGTGGTATTTTGGGTGATTTAGACCTACCAAATTGTAGAGAATTGAATTAGCTTTCCAATGATACCAATTTTGCCTTAATCCAATAACCGAGCGAAAAGTTATGCCCATTTTCGTGAGAGACAATAAGCATAGGCGATTGGTTAGGCACCGCATAACCCAAGCATAGGCGATCACTTGGGCGCCGCCCAACCCATTTCCTGGTGTCAAAAACACTCCTTATTGAGTTATTTTAAAGGTAATTAAGTCTTTAAATACTCCTTACACGTCCCTAAACTTAATCCTACAAAATATATATCTTCTAAACATATTACAACCCTATTTTCATCTCAAATCTCATCATCCAAGAGCACTAAAGGAGAAAAACAACTAGGGTTGTATAATTAATCTTGAAGATCCGATTTCAAGGAAATTCCTCCATCAATCCTCAAAAATCTTCCTTCTAAGGTATGCGTAGTGTTCATCTATGTATTCAATTTGTTCATAGAGTTCAAGAATCAATCTTTAAAATACAGAAGCTTGGTAGATTGTGATGATATGATCATACCCATGTTGATTCTTGTTTCTTTTCCTCTTTTTCATTATGAAGTATGATTTCTATATTGTTGGTTGTTGATGATCATGCTGTTGATATTGGGTGATTCCCAAGATGGAATTTTTATATGTTTTTGTGAATTCATGATATCATATGAGTTAGAAACATGTAAAGTTTATTGTTCATGATATATAATTTGATGAATTCACCTATGCTTAAGATGTGCATGTAAGGTGTTTGATAAAATGCCTAAGGAACTAGAAATCATGCAATATAGCTAAATTGTGACTAAGTGAAGAATTCATGATATGCCCTTATGTTCCAATGACTTCTATGTTGTTAATGTGCCTTATAAATGTTGTTGGAATACTCATGAATTATTCTTATGAGATTATGCTATGTTTACTTGCAAATCCTACTTATGAACAAGATGTATGATAACCATGCAATCCACATGAATTTCTATGCTATTAGTTTGTGTTGCCAATATGATTATGCAACGAACATGATATTAAGATTTTGCAAGTACTTCCATGTGATATGAAATCCTTTCCATGCAATACATTGTTGATAACCATGCATAGTATGAGATCCCTACATATGATATTATAAATTATGGACTCTACTCTTATGATCAAGTCAATTATGTGCATCAGTTTCCTTCCATCCAGTCCTGGGAGTACTTGTACCCAAAAACTATAGCTATGTGCCTAGATCTATGTCATATTTTACGATATTCGAACTCAAGCTATGATTCCATAAAATTCAGTCAGTCATGTGACTCAGGAAAACGTCATGATCTTAGTCAGTTGTCAGATATCAGTAACATTCCGCCAGTCAACGGAATTTAGTAAGATCAAGTCATTCATAGTCAGTTATTTATGTCCAGTCCCTCCAGATGGGAGTAGAGGTTATCACCGAGTGAAACGAAGGATGAGAACTCACCCGCCACTTCAGGGCATGATTCTTAGGAGTAATCCTTGTGTTCCACTACGTAGCTAGCATAGGTTGAGACATCTTAACTGTCAGCTTAGGGTTGATGAGGTGTCTTAACCAGTCAGTTTAGGGTTCCCACCGTTCTCATTTGAGTACTTCCAATATAGGGTCTCACAGTTGTCCTTACCAGTGGGGCGGTATTGACACCCCTCCCATCGGGGCATAGATTGGACCATAGCTGAGCCATAACGGCATACATGAGGCATGTCGGTTAAACACTACTTCCCATAGTTTCAGTAACAGTCTTAGTAAAATAACTCAGGGCGTTCTTTAAATTTTAGTATATACAGGACTGCCAGATACAATCATATATATTATCAATTTCAGTTTCAGTCTCAGTGAAAGCACTCAGGGTGTTCTTCAGAATTCAGTATATACAGGACTGTCAGATACAGTCGTCCATGTTATCAGTTTCAGTATCAGTCATGACAGTTATCAGTAAATCATATATTAGCTTACAGGTCATGCTATCACGTATTCACGATCCCATTTTCTATATATGTGTGTTTGCACTCCCACGTTCATATTAGTCAGTCAGTGTTGTTCATGCATAAAACCCCTTATGTTCAGTCTACCTTCCTCGTATACTTAGTACTCTAGTTGTACTGACACATTTGTGCTATGGTGCTTTCTTTTCATGTTACACCGTAGGTTCTGAGACACAAGCTCTAGCCCAGCAGTAGCGGTAGCATTCCAGTCGTAGAGACATAGTGAGTCCTCATTGATTTGAGGACAATATGATTTGATTCATTTATTTATTTCTTCAGGTCAGTTTTACGGAGTTTGTTGGAGACATGTTCCTTCAACTCCTTATATAGACAGTTTAGAGGCTTTTAGATCCACTTTCAGATTTACATCCAGATTTAGTTGTTTTGAGTATTTTAACCCTCATGATTGTATTCAATTGAACCTTATAGCCTTACAGTTCCATGTATTCCATATTATTATAGTATGATTTGCAGTATACAGGTACAAATATCAGTCATGGGTTAGCTTGTGGTCCCTCGAGGTCATAAGCACCGTGTAGTATTCCAATTTAGCAAATCGGGGTGTTATAGTCTACAATACCAGATTTCCTTGAACGGGTATAAAAATATATCTTAAGTCACAAATTTGTTTATTTTTCAACAATCCAATAAGAGCAAAAGCCTTAATGAGTGTGACAACTAAAACTTAAGCCTATGGGTGACTTGGGAGCTTGTTTGACATTTATTTGCATGATTACCATCTGAATTAATGTAAGTTTCATACACCAAAGGTTTTGAACCTTAGAAAATTTCTTGGATTTTGGGTTTATGGACATCATACGACTTATTGGTACTAGTCATCTAGTGGAATACGGTTGGTATAGGCTGGTCATAAGCTAACCAGTGTTGGTTGGTGTATAGGATTGGTTTCTCGAATAGGTACGACTTGGTGGGTATGAGTCATATGGTTGGTAACAGGTTATATGGGTTGGGTTTTTCTTTGATTTAATTTGAGACTTAGTAACTTAACTTGGATGAGAGTACGATTGGATCACCATGAGCCATTAAATAGAATACGAATCATACCATTGACTCATATGGTAGGCAGTGTTCAAACATTCTTTCGTTCTATTCTTCTAGGGATATGGTTTTAGGGTACTAATTGTACGTCTGGGTATGGCTTGGGTTGGGTAAGTCATATTATGGGCACTATTTGATCTAAAGAAGGGGCTTAGAGTACTAGTGGTGGGTAGTACTCATATGAAAGGGTACGACTGGTATGAGGGAGTCATATCATATGATGGGAATTCAGAGTAGTTTAAGTTGCGTGTAATATGGACTTTTTCCCACCTAATATTATAAGGACCCACACTTATATCACTATTGGGACATCATTTACCCTATTATTCTAATCTTAAATACTTAGAAACTCTCTCTAATTGTCTCTAAGTCCTTTGGATAAAGGGAGGCTAGGGTTCCATCTAGAGGATCAATTTGGGGATTGTATGGATGATTTTTCTCCATCGTCTTCATAATTTAAGGAATTTTCTCCTCCCTTATTATTAGTTCCAACTAAAATCATGTTTTATACAATCATTTCATAGCATAATCGTTGTATGTTTTGGGGTTTTCAAATATATGTTGTATTTTGGTATTAATTGTTTTGTTATGGTTTTGCAATGTTTTAATTATGTTTTTAAATGCTTTAACAATGGTTTAGACTATAAGTTGTATGGTAATGGTTAATTGGTAGTTTTAATTTGTTTGGGAAACACTATGCCCCCAATATGTTTGATAAAATACCTATTCTTATGCTTTTACTTTATTATTGGACTTTTAATGGAACTATACCATGGTATGGTTTTGTAATGGAATCGTAAATGGTATAAATGGATTAAATTGTTTATAATGGTTAAATGATATGGTTTTCTAGTCATGATTTTGGTAAATTAAACTTCCTTGTAGGGTACAAGGGAATTCCTTAAGTAAACATGTTAATGAACAAGTTGTGGGGTACATAGGATTTCCCTAAGCAAACTTAACACTGGAACACTTGTGGGGTACACGGGATTCTCCCTAGTTAACTTGATAATATAATATATGGGTGCATAGGAATATATATACATAAAAAGGTTGGATAAGGACATTTTTTGCAAGCTATAGTCAGTGTGATGATACCACTACTTATAGCCTTGGTTAATAATAATGGAATAATGGCTTGGTTTGATGGTAATGGTTTTAATTGCGCAATAATGGCAGGGTGTGATAGCTAATCATATAGGTGCAACTCCAATAGATAGAGAGAGGAAATCATGTTTTCCAACATGAAGGCTGGTCATAGAAACCATATATGATACTATAAGGTATATGAGAATCTTCTAAGTACACTGTACATATGTATCATAGAGAGCAAAGTGTACTTGGGAATCCCGTACTCTTATGGTATCTTTGGTTTGTGCGGCTAGACGCACTGTGTCCTGTTCAATGGGTTACACTTGACCTATATAGCCAATTGGTGGTTCTAGGATGGTTAAGGTACACATATATAGGTTAATTATTTTAAAGGCATGCTAAACCCTGTTCTCTATCCCAGCATAGTTATATATACATGTATGGTTTGTGTGTATATTACTGGTTTACTTGGTTTTATTAGATGGAATTATTTTATCCTTATCTTGAGTTAATGTTAGTGTCCACCCGCTTACTTCCAGTGGTTGTATCCCTATGCAATGCAGGAATCGGCAATTCTACTCCTCCTATATAGTGGTCGATTTAGGATATACTCGATTGGATTAAAGTGGTGAGATTCAATATTTGGAAAGACTCCATTTTATGTCATAGATGTTTAGAATATTGGTTTCAGCTATGGTTGGGGGCATTTCCCAACCAGATATTATTTTTCTTTTATTTATAGGCTTTGTGTGACTACTATGAGTTTGAATGGAAGGGGCCGATATTAGTGTCAGCCTTAGAATTGGCATTAGTATTTGGCTGATACCGCTGGTCTAAATTTATGAATTTTTCATCCTTTTATGTTATGTTATGGATAGGAACTTGGTTATTGTTTTGGCTTTTATATAGTTATTGGTTGGGTACTGAATGGTTGGACTTGTTTGGGTTGGTCACATTTATGGACCTATCCCAGAGTTTGGAATGCTAATAAATGCTATCTTGTTATATGGTCAGATTTCATCCTACCCAAGGTATGCATATTTGGAGGTTGGGTTGGGTAACAGGGGTGGTCCTTGGTCCTGGTTGGGCTTGGGATGACCATTACGATAAGGCCTTGGTTTGTGTCATGTCTTGTTGGTATCAGAGCTGTAGGTTCATGGTCAATTAGGAGTCCATAAAAGTGTGCCGAGTAGAGTCTCTTTTAAGGGTGTGTAGCCCTCCACACTCATAAGAGAGAGGCTATAAGGCATTTAGGAATGTTTCACTTCCTTCGTATTATATTTTTAAGCTTGAAGTCTACGTCCTAGAATTTTCTGTAATTCTTGTTTGTTCATTTTTCAGATCACGCCTCGATGATCTGAAATGCGATGAAACTTTACTGTCCAAACTAGGGACAATATTGAAGGGCCACGTACTACACAAGGAATCCATACTCATTTTAGGGGTCCTGTCCCAAAATTTTTTGAAGTTCTACTAATTGCTACTAGTCCTTCTTAGGATGTGGTGATGAATTGAGAATTTCATCAATTGATTCATGTTATTGAATAGTTTGGTTTCTGCTCAGGATCAGCGAGATAGATCTGGTGTTTTATATAATGAGGCCACAAGGGTTGTCCAGTTTATGAAGATAAATCCTTCTACTTTAACTGGCATGAAGGTTGGGTAGGAACCTTAGTGTTTCTTGTATGAAATAGAGAAAAATTTTAGCGTGATGCAAACCAAAAATGTAGAAAGGTGAATTTTCTTTCTTATCATCTTAAGGATATGGTTAACCAATGGTACAAGGAGTGGGATAGGATGAGATGTGATGTTGAGGAGTCGACTTTATGGGAGACTTTCTCTAATGCTTTTCTCGATCAATTCTTTCCTCGGGAGATGAAAGAAGCAAAGGCAGAGGAATTTCTCAATCTGAGAAAATAGAAAATGTTTGTCAAGGAATATGCATTAAAATTTCATTAGCTATATGGTTATACTCCAGAATTGGTGTCTGATATGAGGGAAAGGATGAGGAAGTTTACTTCTAGAGTGTCTCAGCATATGATCTTTGAAAGCAAGACAGCATTGCTGATCAACGATATGGACCTTTCTAAATTTATGGTTCATATGTAACAGGTGGAATAGGAAATGAGGAAACATATTGAGTTTTTTAGGAAGGCGGGGTAAGGAGTTCAGGTCAGTTGAATAAGGTGGTTCAAAATAACAATGTGATAAGGATGGGAGTATGTGGCCAAAAAAGAAGTAGAGAAGTTCTGGTTCCTTCTCTGCAGCTAGTACTCCATACTCGAAAATGTCAGGGGATAGGTATTAGCAGGGTGGTGATAATTTTCGGGCACAGGTTGCCCAATTTCAAACATATGGGGCAAAGAAAGAATAATCATGTCCTCCTTGTCATTTCTGTGGTAGGTTGCATAGGGGTTTCTATGATGAGGGGTGGGATAGGTTTTTCAAATTCGGTCAGCTAGTCCATATGCTCAGAAATTATCTAGTTGGTAAGGGTGCTTTGGGAATGAGTATGGCTCTTGATGCTTCATCTTCTTCTCCTAGACCAACAGTTGCTATGTAAGACCGCATAAAAATTTAAGCTTAATTCAGTCCATTAATTCCTGTCAAGGGATCCCAGACATAGAATATTTTGGCTAAATATCCAGACTTAGTTTTATTTCAGCCTTTGAAGGATGTCAATCTAATTTCGCGACCTTCACATCCGTTAAGGGTTGATATTTAAGTTAACTAATAATAAAAAATGTCAATGTGAAGTTAGCGCGTTGCGTTACCAAATGCATCTATAGATAAAATGTTTCTCAGCTTAATGCAATTTCTAGTGAACTGACGGGATATCGGCGCGTCACTTCGATTATCGGGTTGATACCCTTGACGCGCCACGTCGGATGCTGTGTCGCTGGGCATATTTTTCTGCCTTTAAAACCCGCATCTTTAAGGACAATTTGATATTATCCCCCAACCTTCATCCCTCATAACATGATAGTTAGCCCTCTTTTTGCTAAAGATAATCATTATTTCACAATAGCTCAAGAACAAGAAAAACCTTGGTGATTAATTTCAAATCAAGAACTACAAATTTCTCCATTAACTTCCCAGAACTCTTCAAGAATGGTATGTAAAGTGTTCATCCTTGGGTCCCTTCCATCCTTTGAGCTTAAGAAACCCTTTCCAAATTATGAGTTTTGAATTCCATGTTGTGGGTTTGATTGTAAACATGTAAATGTTATGTTATGATTTCCAAAATTGAATATTTACTGAATTTTCATGACTTTATGATAGTATGTGGATTGAAATCCTTAAATTTGATGTGGTTGATATAGCCATGATGTATTAGTTGTTGATGCAAGCCCTAGAAAAGGTTATTCCTTCCATGTGTTTGTCAAAATGCCTAAGTAAATAAGATATGTGTATTAAGATCCATTTGTGATCCAAGTGATGAACTCATGATGTACCCACATGTTCAAAATGACGTACATGCTAAAGCTATGTCTTGCAATGATTTGACTAAATGTTCATGAGATTGAAATTGTGAATTTATGATATATTACATGCTTCCCTATCCACGTATAATTTTATGACCTTTAAGTTCTTGTGAAATCCCTCAATAATTTAATTGTGAATTAATGACAGTGGTCACGTGTTCAAGAATGGTCATGTCTTATTATTTTCATGCTATCGAGTCCTGGGGGTATTACTTGACAATTTAGCTGAGAGCTTAGAGCCAGTATAATTTTTCAAGATACCCTTAGTCAAGCCATGATCAGCATAATTCAATCAGTTATAAAACTCAGGAAAAATCAATCATCTCAGTGTTAGTCCAGTCCCATTAAGTTTTCAGTTAAATCCTTGGTAAACTCAGTCAGTTATCAGAATTTAGTAGTATTAAGTCAGTCATCCAAACTCAGAAAACTCCGTCTAGTTTAGATCAGTATAATCAGTTCAGTGTCTATTCAGATAGAGTAGGATTCAGTACCGAGTGAACTCACGATGGGAACTCACCTGCTAGGAAAGGGTGTGATTCCTAGAAGCAATCCCTGAGTTTTAGAAATACATAGCCAGCATTGGTTAAGACATCAAATCTGCTATATGAGGGTTGATAAGATGGCTAAACATGGTAGATGAGGGTCCCACCATTCTCGTTAGAGTACCTGATAGATGAGGGTAACTCATAGCTTATCCTTACCAGTGGTGCGGTATTGACACCCTACAAATTGGGGTTGTAGATTGGACCCCAACTCATCTATATTATCTTATTTGGGGAAGTCGGGTAGATGACCATCTTCCATGGTCTTAGTCTCAGTCTTCAGTAAAGAACTTAGATAATTATATAGATTTTAGGATTGACAGATGCAGTCTCTCACCTTAGTACGGAACATAGCTAGTTCCAACAGAATCAGGACTATCAGACACAGTCACTCAGTAGACAACATATCAGTTATGGGTAATCCATGTTGTCAGTAAAATCTGTATTTAGAATCCTCATGAATCGAGTTATAGTTGTGTATTTATGCATGTTCTCACATAGTCTTGTTCCTATTGTTAAGTCAGTTATACTTCATGCATTTCAACCCTTGCACTCAACCTACCTTACTTTGCATACCAGTACATTCTCATATACTGATGCATACTTTTCTCTTGCGCTATGGTATTTTATACAATAGGTTCAGACGCGGAGGTTCCCGATCGTACATAGCAGTTTAGGTTTTAGTTGTTAGAGTCAGTGGTTAGTCCTCATAGTTTTAGGACATGATTATTCCATTATTTCATTATTTCAGTACTTCAGTTCTTAGTTTATGTCAGCAGTTGGATTTAGTTGGGGACACATCCCATCAACTCCTTATTCAGACATTTTAGAGGTTTTTTTCAGAGTATAGCATGTTCAAACAGTTATTTCAGTTTTAGGTACTGTTATACCATATTCAGACATTATTTTATTTGGTAATTTTCAGTGTGAACCTTATGGTACTTTAACCCATTATTCTGTATATTTAAGTGTTATTATAATGTCATTGTAGCTGTACCAATCAGGGATTAGCTTGTGGTCCTCCGAAATTATAAGCATTGCATAGCATTTGGGGTATAAGACTCGAGGTGTTATAAACTTTGTATCAGATCCTAAGGGTTAATAGTGTCTGAGGAAGTCTGAAAAGCCGTATCTAGTAGAGTTTGTGCATGGGTGTATTGCGTGCCATATTTATGTACAATAGGCTATGAGGTGTTTTAGGAATATTTTCCTTTTTTTTCAGTATCTATGTCGTGCGAGTGAGCATGAGTTCAAATTTAACCCATAGTCTAATCCATTTCTCCTTTTAATTACAGAACATGCCTCCCAAAAGGTCTAACGAATGGAGAAATAGGAATTAGTTAGTACCTTACCCTGTTCAGGCAGATCCACTAGGCGAACCCGTTTCTCATTCAAATTTCAGAGCTACATTCACTACTCTTGCTAATTTAGTTGCTACTCAAAATGAATGCCCAACTGCTATTCTGGCCAAACTAGTGGTCAATTCTGCTGCAAAAAGGATTCGGGACTTCACCTAAATAAATCCTCATTCTTTAAATGATTCTAAGACAGATGAGGAACCACAAGAATTCCCTAATCAAGTGTAGAAGGTTACAGAGATAATGGGGTAACTGCTTGTAAGAGTGCTGAGCTAGCTGCATATCAGTTGTAGGATGTGGCTCACACATGGTTCAAGTAGTGTAAAGAAGAGAGCGCCGCAGATACAGGGTCTGTTGAGTGAGAGGAGATTACCACTACCTTCATATATATATTCTTTACCCTAGAGATAAGAGAAGATAAGGTATTAGAGTTTATCAACCTCAAGCAGGACAATATGACAGTGAAACAGTATTCTCTGAAGTTCACTTAATTAGCTAGATATGCTCCTCATGTAGGGGCAGACATCAGAGCTAAGATGAATAAGTTTATTTCTATATTGAATGATAGTGTGGTCAAGGAGTCCTGGACCGCCATGCTGATTAGTGAGATAGGCATATCCATTCTTATGGTCCATACTCATTAGATAGAAGAGCAAAGGAATAAGGAGAGATAAAAATAAAATAAGAGAGCAAGGATAGGTTGTTTCAACTTTTCTCAACCTAAGTTAGAGGGTGGTAATAATTGTTAGTTCTACCTAAAGTCTTCAGTTCTAGCTCCTTCCTTTGCTAGTGCTCTTGTTCCTAAGTTTAGGAGTTGTAACAAATATAGGGTGCAAGGCATTAAGTATAACAGTAGTGTTAGCAGTGCTCGAACTCATCCTTTTTCTCAGACTTGTGGCAAGTACCATCAGGGTTTTTGCAAAGCTGGCAGTGATGATTGTTTAAAATTTGGCAAGCCAGGCAATGGAGTTAGAGATTATCCTTAGTCAGGTTTTCAGGGTCAGCATAACCATTTCTCAGCCCAGTCCGGTCACCCAAATCAGAAAGGTATCACCTCCAGTGCCACCATTGGGCAACGCCCATATAGACTATATGCTCATTAGTCCTGACAATTTCAAGAAAACTCTCTTGAAGTGATCACTAGTATGTTATAGATCTTTCATTTGTATGTTTACGCTTTGCTAGATCTAGGAGCATCTTTGTCTTTTGTTACTCCTTATATAGTAGTTGATTTCGAAGTCAGTTCCAAAATTCTAGTAGAGCCATTTTTAGTATCTACCCCAGTGGGTAAATCTATCATAGCCCGACGGATGTGCAGGAACTGTCTAATCATGGTATCTCAAAAAGTCACTTCACCAGACTTAGTCAAATTAGAGATGGCTGATTTTGATGTCATACTCGACATGGATTGGCTTTATTCCTGCAATGCCACAGTCGACTGGAGAAATAGAGTTGTCCAATTTCACTCTCCGAATGAGCCCATCCTAGAGTGGAAGGGTAGTAGTTTATCATTTAGGGGTCAACTTATTTCCAATCTAAGGGCAAGGAACATGATATCTAAGGGATGTGTCTATCATCTTGTTATGGATTCTTGTTATGAAACTCCTAGTCTTCAATCAGTCCCAGTTGTAAATGAATGCCCTGATGTCTTTCCAGAAGATCTTCCCAAAATTTATCTCGAAAGGGAAATAGACTTTGGCATTGACCTTCTCCCAGATACTCATCCCATAGCCATTCCTCCTTATAAAATGGCACTATCAGAACTCATAGAATTGAAAGAACAGTTGAAGGATCTACTAGATAAGGGACACATTAGACCCAGTGTGTCCCCATAGGGTGCACCGGTTCTATTTGTACGTAAGAAATATGGTTCTCTCCGAATATGCATAAACTACCGTCAGCTCAATAAAGTCACGGTCAAGATCAAGTATCCACTTCCCAGAATCGATGACCTATTGGACCAACTTAAGGGTGCAGGTTATTTATCTAAGATAGACCTCAGATCAAGCTATCCTCATCTTAGAGTCAGAGAATGTGACATTCTAAAACCAACCTTTAAAACTCTATATGGTTATTTTGAATTCTGAGTCATGTCCTTTGGTCTTTCCAATACCCCAACAGCTTTCATGGACTTGATGAATTATGCGTTTAAGCAGTACTTAGTCATATTCATCATAGTCTTCATAGATGACATCCTTGTGTATTCTTGCAGTGAACTTGATTATGTAGACCATCTCAGAATAGTATTACAGACCCTCACAAATTATAATTTGATCAACAGATTCGGTAAGTGCAAATTTTGGCTAAATTTAGTAGTGTTCCTTGCTCATATCATTTCCGGTAATGGCATTAGAGTTGATCCCTAAAAGACCAAAGCAGTAAGAAACTGGCCCAGAACCATCTCTTCATTAGATATTAGGAGTTTCTTGGGTTTGGCTAGCTATTATAGATGGTTTATTGTATGGTTATCTTCTATTGCATCTCCTATGTCCAGATTAACTTAGAAAAAAGTCAAGTTTCAATTGTTAAATTCATGCAAAAAGAGTTTTTAGGAGTTGAAAACTCGACTCACCTCAACCCCAGTTCTAACTTTTCCAAACAGTTCAGATGAGTTTGTTGTGTACTGTGATGTATAAAGAGTAGGTTTGGGTAGTGTCCTCATGCAGCAGGGTAAGGTCATAGCCTACGTCTACAGATAGCTTAAGCCCCATGAGAAGAACTATCCAACTCATGATCTTTAGTTAGTAGCAGTAGTGTTTTTCTTGAAGATTTGGAGGCATTACTTGTATGGGGTATATGTAGATGTGTTCACAAATCACAAAAGCCTTCAATACGTATTCTTTTAGAAACACTTAAATATCTATCAGAGAAGGTGGTAGAGATCTTAAAATATTATGACATGAGTGTCCTTTATCATCTGGGAAAGGCCAATGCAGTGGTTGACATTCTCAGTAAACTTTGTATGAGTAGTGTTGCTCTTGTTGAGGACAATAAGAAAAAGCTAGCTCAGGAAGTCTATCAGCTTGATCAACTAGGTGTCCGCTTATTCGATTCAGAAGAATGTAGTATATGGGTATAGAGTAGTTTAGAATCATCTCTAGTTTTTGAGGTAAAGGAAAAGTAGGTAGAGATCCTAGTTTGGTCAAGTTGAAAGAGTCAGTTAGAGATCAGAAGGTAGAGGTTTTCTCTAAAGAAAAGAAGGGTGTGTTGTGTTTTCCGGTTCGTCTGTGTGTACCAGGTGTAGATTACTTGATGTAATGAATTCCCCCAGAAGCGCATGGTGTGCGCTACTCTATTAGTCCAGGGGCCACTAAGATGTACCGTGACTTTCAGGAAATCTATTGGTAGAGTGGGATAAAGAGAGACATTACAGAATTCGTGGCTAAGTGCTCAACATATCTGCAGGTTAAGATTGAGCATCAAAAGCCTAGTGGGTCCATTTAGCATTTCAGTATTGCTATATGGAAGTGGGAAGAAGTCAACATATACTTTATGATGGGTTTACCTTGTACCCATCACCAGCATAATTCAGTTTACGTCATTGTAGATAGAATAACAAAAGCAGATCATTTCATTCCAGTCCATACCTCTTATTTAGCCGAGGATTACACCATGCTCTATGTCAGAAAATTGGTCAGATTATATGTTGTTTTGTTGTTCATTATCTCAGATAGAGGTACTCAGTTCTCCTCTCAGCACTAGAAAACATTCAAAAAGGGTCTTGGTACCCATGTCCTCCTCAGTACAGCCTTTTATCCTCAGAAGGATGGTCAAGAAAAAACGACCATTCAGACCTTGGAAGATATGCTAAGGGCGTGTGTAATTGATTTCAAAGGAAGTTGGGATGACCACTTTTCTTTGATCAAGTTTGTATACAACAATAGCTATCATTCTAGTATTTAGATGGCTTTATTTAAAGCTCTCTACGGTAAGAGATGCAAATCTCCAATTGTTTAGTTCAAAGTCAGTGAGGCCGTAATTGTAGGGCCTAACTTGGTATTCGATACCTTAGAAAAAGTTTACTTGATTAGATAAACGCTCAAGACAGCTCAGAGCCAATAGAAATCGTACATAGATGTGCGCAAAAAGGATCTTAATTTTGAGATTGGTGACCATGTGTACTAAAAAATATCTCCTAAGGAGGGAGTGAAGAGGTTCGGCAAGAAGGGAAAGCTTATTCCCCGATATGTCGATCCCTTCAAAATTCTCTGTTGCTTCGTCAAGGTAGCTTATAAGATCAAATTGCCTTCAGATCTAGCTTCATTCCATCCAGTATTCCATGTCTCCTTCCTAAAGAAGTTCATAGGTGACACCAAAGTTGTAGTCCCTAGAGGGCGTATAGACGTTTAGAATAGCCTCTCTTTTGAAGAGATTCCAGCCAAAATCCTTGACTATCAGACTCCTAGACAGAGAAATAAGAAAGACCCTCAAGTCAAAGTTCTTTGGCGGAATCAGTCCATTGAGGGAGCTACTTGGGAAGCAAAAGAAGATTTGAGGACAAAGTAACCTCATCTCTTCTCCTCGAAATCAGATTCATCCCAAGGTAATAGCTTTCTTTAAGCTTATTCAGTTTCCTATTCATATTTCAATTACAAACTTGGTATCAAATACCATTTCATGTTCAGTCATATGTTCATTGGTTAGATCAGTCATGTATTTATGCATCTGATATGCATACTCATCACAAGAAAACTCAGCTTATCAAAAATCCCAGTCATTCATTCATGAGTCAGTTATTCATGTATTAGATAAGCATGTCAGTATGAAAAATTCAGTATATCAGCAACTTTAGCCATGAAACCATGCATAAGATATGCATGTCTAGTATTCACTCTCAGTGTTCAGTTCTTCCCTATTAGTCATTCTCATTTGAGGATGAATATTATCAAGGGTGAGATGTTGTAAGACCCCGTAAAACTCTAAGCTTAATTCAATCCAATAATACATGACAAGGGGTCCAAGACTTAAATATTTTGGATAACTATCCAAACATAGTTTTATTTTAGCCTTTGAAGGTTGACAATCTCATTTTGCGACCTTCATATTAGTCAAAGGTCGTTATTTAAGTTAACTCATAATCAGGAATGTCTATAGGGGTTCTCGAACGAGTTTCAAATTTTTCAGACCTCGTTTAGACCTTGTTTGAAATCACAAAATAGTGAGTCGATCCTATGTTGGCATGTCGCTTTGCCCATGGTGTCGATATATAAAATGTTTCTCAATTTAAGGCAATTTCCAGTGAACCGCTATGTTGTTGGCACTTCACATCGGTTATCGCATTATTACCCTCGATGCACCACACCGAATGTAGCATCGCTCGGCATGTTTTTTCAATTTCTTAAACCTGCATCTTTAGGGGTAATTATCTCTTTTCCCATGGCCTTCATCCCTCATAACATGAAATTTATCCCTCTTTTGTCTAAAGATACTAATTATTTCACAATTTCATAGGAAAAAGAAAACCCTAGGTGATTAATTTCAAATCAAGAACTCAAGATTTCTCTGCTAACTTCCCAAAACTCTTCAACAAAGTTATGTAAAGTGTTCATAGAAGATTCCTTTCGACCCTTAGAGCTCAAGAAACCCTTTTCAAAATATGAGTGTTAAATTCTACGTTATGGGTTTGATTGTACACTTGTAAATTTTGTGTTATAATTTCCAAGATTGAATTTTTATTGAATTGTCAGGACTTTATGATAGTATGTGGATTAAAATCATTAAATTTGAAGAGCTTGATATAGCCATGATGTATTAATCGTTGATTCATGCCCTAGAAAGTGTTATGCCTTCCATGTGTCTGTCAAAATGCCTAAGTGGATAAGAATTGTGTAATATGACCCATTTCTGATAAAAGTGGTGAACGCATGATGCAACCACATGTTCAAAATGACTTCAATGCTTGAGCTATATTTTTCAATCATTTGAGAAAGTGTTCATGATATTGAAATTGTTAATTTATGATGTATTGCATGCTTTCCCTATCCATGTATGATTTTATGACCTTCAAGTTCTTGTGAAATCCCTAAATGATTGTATTGTGAATTAATGACTATGGTCACGTGTTTAAGAATGGTCTTGTCATATTATTTTCATGCTATCGAGTCCTCGGGGTATTTAATACTCGACAATTTAGCTGTGTGCCTAGAGCTAGTGTCAGTTTTTGAGATACTCTCAGTCAAGCTATGATCAGTATAATTCAGTCTGTTATAGAACTTAGGAAAACTCAGTAATCTCAGTGTTTGTCCAGTCCTATTAAGTATTCATTTAAATCCTCAGTAATGTCATTCAGTTATCAGAATTCAGTTGTATTCCATCTATCAACGAAACTCAGTGAATTTAGTCCAGTTTAGCTCAGTATAATCAGTTCAGTATCTATTATGATGGGAGTAGGATTCTATACCAAGAAAACCTAAGGATGGGAACTCACCAACTAGCAAAGGTTGTAATTCTTAGAAGCAATCCTTGCATTCCAGAACTACGTAGCCAGCGTAGGTTGAGATATTAAATCTACTAGATGATGGTCGATGAGGTGGCTTAATGTAGTAGATGAGGGTCCCACCATTCTCGTTAGAGTACCTGATAGATAAGGCTCACTTACTTCTTGTCCTTACCAGTGGTGCGGTATTGACACCCTTCCAATTAGGGTTAGAAATTGGACCCCAACTCAGCTATATTATCTTAATTTGGGTATGTCGGTTAGATGACTGTCTCCCATGGTGTTAGTCTTAATCTTTAGTAAAGAACTCAGATAGTTCTATAGATTTTAGTACTATCAGATACAGTCTCTCAACGTTTTATGGAACTCAGCTAGTTCCATCAGAATTAGGACTGTCAGACACAGTCACTCAGTAGACAACATATCAATTATCAGTAATCTATGTTGTCAGTAAACTTAGTATTTATAATACTCATAATTTAAGTTATATTTGTGTATTTATTCATGTATTCTCACGCAGTCATATTCCTATTGTTTAGTCAATTATAGTCCATCCATATGAACCCTTGCACTAAGCCTAACTCTCTTTGCATACCAATACATTTTCATGTAATGATGCTTACTTTTCTGTTGTGGTATGGTCTATTATACTATAGGTTCAGACGCTCAGGTTCTCGATCACACTTAACAGTTCTGGTTTCAGCAGTCAAAGTCAGTAGTTAGTCCTCATACTTTGAGGACATGATTATTCCATTATTTTATTTTTTCTATACTTCAGTACTTAGTTTATTTCAGCAGTTGGAGTTAGTTGGGAGCATATCCCATCAACTCCTTATTCAGAGAGTTTAGAGGTTTTTTTCAAACTATAGCATGTTCAGATAGTTATTACAGTTTTAGGTACAGTTATACCTTACTAAGACATTATTTTATTCAGTATTGTTTAATTTGAACCTTGTGGTTATTCCATATATTTTAGTGTTATTATACAGTCATTGTACCAAGTACTATTCATGGGTTAGCTTGTGGTTTTTCAGGATTTTGAGCTTCGTATAGCGTCTGGGTACCATACTTGGGGTGTTGCATGCTGCTTTTGCATTTGTTTCTGATTCTGGTATCTACGTAAGTCAGAATATTTTATATGCTCTTTCTACTCGATAGGAATCTGTGGTATCCCTGATATCATACTGGTATGTTTAATTCTTTTCTCATGACATATATTGTTTGCTTTATCTAGGGTCCAGTCTCTCTTATGTGACCCCATTTGTGGTTGTATATTTTGGTTTTGATCCTGAGATAATTTTGGATCCTTTTTTATTTCTACCTCGGTAGTTGACTCGATGGTTGCTAAACTAGTCTAGAGGGAATGTGTGGTTGTTGTTAGTACTAGGAAGACTTTGGTGGTTTTTTTGACCTTTATAGGGTGGATTTTTATATTATTTTGGGAATGTATTTGATACACTTTTTTTTCCTGTCCTTTTGTCGAACCCTTAAGGCTATCTTTAGGTTCTCTAGAAACCAGTTATTGAGTGGGATGGTGGTTCTCTAGCTCCTACGGGGAGTTTTATTTCTTATCTTAGAGCTTGGAGATTAATCTCCAAAGGGTGTCTCTATTATCTGGTCTGGGTTAAAAATTTTAACTTGGAAGATCCTTCTTTCCATTTAGTTTAGATAGTAAATGAGTTTCCTGAGTTATTTCTAGATGATCATCCTGGTATTCCTCAGGATAGGGAGATTTTTTTAGGCATTGACTAGGTTCTGAACACTCGTCCAATATATGTTCCTCTTTTTAGAATGACTTCGTTGAGTTTAAGAAACTCAAGAAGAAACTTAAGGATTTTTTGGATAAGGGTTTCATCCATATTAGTGTGTCCCCTTGGGGTTTACAAGCATTATTCGTGCATAATAAAGCCGATTACATTCAAATATGAATGATCTATTTGCAGTTTAATAAGGAATGGTTAAGAACAAGTATCCTCTTCCAAGAATAGATGATTGTTTTAATCAATTGGGAGGTGCCAATTTCTTTTCTAAGATGGATCTTCAGTCTGGATTGTCAAATTAAGATTAGGGATGTGGATATCCCTAAGCCAACTTTTCATACTCGGTATGGTCACTTTGAATTCTTTTTTCTGTTATTCAGTTTTACTAATTCCCTTGTAGAATTTATGGGTTTTATGAATAGGGTTTTCAGGTTTTTTTGGATCTTTTTGTCATTGTGTTCATTGATGACATTTTTCTTTATTCTAAGAGTGAGGTGTATCATGCCAATTACCTCCATATGCTGATATAGACCTTGAAAGAGTAGCAGTTGTATTCCAAATTCTCAATGTGTGAGTTTTAGTTGAATGATGTATATTTTCTTAGTCTTATAATTTATAGTGAGGGGATCATGGAGGATCCACAAAGGGTGGTTGTGGTTAAGAGGTGGCATAGACCTATGATTCCAACGGATATTTGGAGTTTCTTGTGTTTGGCTGGGTATTATAGGTGGTTCATGGAAATATTCTCAACAATAGCTGCCCTATTGACTATGTTGACTCAGAAGAAGGTAAAGTTTTCTTGGTTGGCCGCTTGAGAGAGGAGTTTTTTAGAATATAAAGGATAAACTAACTTTTTCTCCAGTTTGACATTTCTTGAAGATAATGAGGGGTTTGTGGTTTAATTTAATGCATCTCGGGTGGTTCGTGGTTGTGGTTTTATGATGCATAGCAAGGCTATTGCCTATTCTTCCAGGAAGTTGAAGGTAGATGAGAGGAATTGTCCCACTCATTATTTGGATCTTTTAGCAGTGGTTTTTTCTTAAAAAATCTGGCGGCATTAATTATTTGGATTGCATGTGGACCTCTTTTCTGATCATAAGAGCTGATCTTAGGAGGTTTTATGCACTTTTATGTTGTCATCCTAGATTTTTTAGCCTTGTTTTGTGGGAAACTTTTGTGCTTAATGAGTTAATGGTGATTTAGATAATCATCTAAGTTTTTAAGTATGAGATTACAATGTTTAAAGGTGTTTTCAAACAAGTTTGGATTCAAATTGATCATTTAGAGTCTTGATGAGAAAACTAGTGTTTCCACCTTGAGCTAGGTGTCGTTCTAGTTGTTCTCGATGGATTCTAATATTTTTAATGAGTATCTAATTTTTTGATTTTATGAATACGTTTTTAAAAACAAGTTATAGTGTTCAAAGTTCAATTGGAACAAGCCAAGAGTCAACAATAAATTAAAGATTAAAGAGGGTGAAACTCGTTCTTAGCTTAAGTTTCTAGTGCAATGTTCTTGATGATGTGTTGTGTTGAGCTCTAATACTTTGTGTTTGATTATATAGGATTTTTCATGGGTTGAATTTGAGGATCTTTGGACTATACATGAGATGGAAATTAAAGGAAAACAAAACCACAAGGCTTGGGATGGAAGATAAGTGAAAGATAAAGAGTTATATGTCAAAAGTGCAATTTAAAGTTAGGTTATGGGAATAGCCCCATACTGCACTAATCTTTTCCTTGTATTGATAAAGGTGGTGCACCACTATATAACTTTCATTTAGCAACACGATGAAGTCCTCTCTCCCATGGGCAAAGCAATGCGGTGCACACCTTGTCCCATGTAAGAAAAAAGTCCCTCCACTATAAATAGGGCACTTGCACACTTTGTTAGACACATTAGACGTCTTATAAATTTTGAAAGGGGCTTCTAAAAACTTCAAATAGGGTTTTTATTACTTTACTTTAGTTTATTTATGGACTATATCATGTATTAATGAATTTGGAATACGGTTATGTCTATTAGTGGCTAAACTATCCCCTTTTTGCAGTTAAGGCCAAGAACATGTCTACGATTGCTTTGAATTGAGTTTATTTGGATTTCTTATAGTAATTATTTGTTTATTTATCCTAGTTATAAGTATTTTAAGGATGTACCACGCTTTAATTCATATATTGTTGACCTTGTGAACTTAGGAGGGGGAATAAAAAGATACAACCTGGGGATAGGTATAGTAAGGTTCTTATTCTTTTATGAAATTAGCATTTAGGATAGGGATATACCTAGAAGCCTTGTTTTTTTTACGTGTAGGATGACATCTTAATTTATCTAAATGGATTATTACATCCCCGCTCAACAATGTAGTTGTAATGTCCCGTTAGTTAGAAGGTTTGAGGTCGGGAGACAATGATCATATGGTAAACCCTATGAATCAACTACCAATATAAGTAATCTAATGAATGAGGTTCAATAGATTAGTATGATTATTCATAGTTCTTTAACCCCGGACATTCATATATTTATTTCCCAAAGTCTTTACTTTTTTTGTTTACTTTTGTTTACATTTAGTTTATAAACTCTCAAAACTATTTTGGTTACGATTGTACTAATTTAAATATTAACTATGAACTAGAATTTGATAGGGTTTTAGCACAAGTCTATGAGGATCTATATTCGTCTATTTATAAGGCCACTGTATTCCTAGGTGAGACTATGTACACTTGCATGTGCGCCTGGGAGCAAAAAGTTTTTAGCACCATTGCTGGGGACTTGTAAATAGGCAACAATTTTTGTTTTAGTTTTAGTTTTTAGATTTCAATATTTCCTTACACTTAGTCTTTGTATTGAATTTGCAAGAAATAGGTTTTCAAACTAGCAAGATGGCTCAGGATAACAAATTGGTTACAGCAAGCCTAGAACTCGAGCAATGCTTTCATCAATTAAGGGGAGAAATAGTCTTTCTCTACAAATTCCTACAAATTCAAGAGGAATAAGACAATCCTTCTCTCATGGATAAAGATAAACTAGCTCGTAGGATTGTTTATAAATTGACAATACCACTTTGACCTCCCCTTTTAAGATATCGGCTGATGAAGGTAACATTGAGCTGAAATTGAACATGGTGCAACTTTTAATCAAGGGTGGACAGTTTATAGGGCTTTCGCATAAAGAACGACAAGTCTATCTATTGAACTTTATGATATCTGTGACACATTTATGAACATGGGTGTGTCAACTGATTATGTTAGGCTGACATTATTCCCCTTTTCACTATGAAAAAAAGAAAAGAAGTGGTTGAATGATGAGTTTAAAAGTTTAATCACAACATGGGATGACTTAGCTTGAAAATTCCTCATCTGATTGTTTTCATCTAGAAAGACTACGAGACTACGCTGTAGATTATGTGCTTCAAATAGAAGCAAGATGATATCTTATATGATACATGTAAGACATTCAAATCTCCTCTCTAAGACTATTCACGTAATCAGTAGTCAAATTAGATATTAGTTGGCACTTCTGTTAAGACACTTGATCACTACACAAAAATTTTTGCTAGATTCAGCTATAGGTAATCAAGAATTGGAATTGACATATGATGAGCTATATATCTTAAAGAATCAGATTGTATAAGTGAATCCTTGAAGATTACAGATGTGTTGGAGGTTGACCAGTTTATTGCTATATTCGCTCAATTTTCTATGCTACAAAATCAGATAACCACTCATCTCAGCAGTATGCAGATAGGGGTTACATAACATGCAATAACAATTAATACAATTTAATAGACTAAAGGTTGGTGAGAGGTTTATGGCAGCAGTGGTCATTACACATCTATGTGTTTAATGAATCACGAGTCAGTGATATTTGAGGCTAATGCTCATAGGAAGAATTTTGGGAACACGTACAATTTAAAGTTTCATACCCATCCACCAAATCCATTATGGAACAACCTATTGCAGAAGTTTAAAGGAAATCAGCCCATGACTCAAACAATCAATATGGAAAAGATGTTGGAACAAATTTTAGCTTTTCAATAAAAATTTGCAGCAGATATAAAGAGCCTGAATATGGCTAAAACAAACTTGGAGATATAGGTTGGGCAGATTTAATAGGCATAAAATCCCAGGCATCAATGTGGTTTGCCAAGTAATATGAAAAATTCTAAACACGTAATGGTAATCACTTGAGGAGTGGTAAAGAGCTTAATAAAAAACCTCCAAGAAAACTAAGGAGGTAGATGCAGAGATAGTTCCCCAAACGATTAATGACAAGGTTGCTAAAAATTCAAGTAATTTTGAGTACTCAAAAATTAAAGTTGTTTAACAGGAGAAGGAGAGACCACCACCACCTTTCCCACAAAGGCTTAGAAAAGCAAAGTACGTGCATGCTTTAAGAAGTTCTTTGATACATTCAGAGAATTCCATATAAATCTTTCTCGTTTAGATGTTTTGCAGGGAATGCCATAGTATGCTATGTACTTGAATAATGAAGTCTCCAATAAGGTTAGGATGTAGGATGTTAAGACAATATCACTCACTGAGGATTGTAGTTCTATGGTTATGCAGAGATGACTAATGAACTCGAAGATCTTTGGAGTTTCAGTCTCTTGGTTAAAATTAGCAGCTATGAGTTGGTCTACCCACTTAGTCATTTAGCGGAAAGTATTAACTTAAGGCCTCTTACCTTGTTCAACACTCTACGTTTAGGAAAGCTGACACTAAGTACATATGTATTCCAATTGGTAGACCAGACCGTAGGTCATCCTAAAAGAATCATAGAGGATGTTTTTATAAATTTTGGTGAGTATATTACTCTTATTGACTTGATTGTTTTAGATTTTAAGGCAGATGAAAGAGTTCTAGTTATCTTGAGATGTCTATTCTTGATTACTGGAGTAGCATTGATAGATATGAGTGGGGGTACACTCATAATTAGCCTAGGTAATGAAGAGGTAGTATTTAAAACATTATCCCACTATAATGATTTATGCATGATTACAGTGATTGAAGGGGATAAGTGTGGTGTGGTGGAGTTGAGTCCACCAAAGACCTCTTTGGACTTCCTCATTGAGTAGCCTAAGACACAAGTACCCCATCACGACATGATGTAAATTGATGAGCCTAAAAAGGCTATTATTGATAGAGTTGTTAACCTTAAGAGTTCACACTCAAGAGGTACGAAATAAATAAGAAGATAGAATTTGAGTGTGAGGAAGATGATAAAGGAACATAAATGAATTAAAGATTAGGTCGTGCAATGACACAAAACCAGGCGCTGCTTGGTAGGAAACCTAAGTTAAGTTATGTTTAACATTAAATATTTTCTATTATTATTTCATAAGTTTTTTTTTGAATCATAGTTTGATGGGAAGCCTGGGTATCAGAAAACCTGATCTAAAGAGCATAGAGAGTACTATGTGTGGGGTCCTTAGACCCCTTTGATATAAGAAGATGCCACTAGCTAAGCCTAGAGGGCTTAGGGAGTATTTCAATCTCTACTTTAAAATAAATTTTGAGGATAAAGTAGATTTAAAGTGTAGGATAGGGGAAATTCCTATTTTAAGGGTAATTTTAAAAATTTTGTGATAGGAATAAGTTAGATGTTCTTGTAAGTTCTATCTTTGATTGCATGCTGCAATTGTTTTGTTGTAAAAAATAAGTTGATTGTGTGAATTAATACTTTTGAGACTCCTAGGATCATGATTATTACTCTTGTAATTGTTGGCTTAATGTTGAATTCATTCTATTATTTGGTTAAGAGTCTATGATGATCGTGCTTCAGTTAAACATATGCCAGGTGTGTGTAAGGTGTTTGTATACTCCTTGTTGCATTCGATGCAAGAACTTGCCTGGTGTGTGCAAACCTAAATAAAAAATATGGGTTTAGGAGATGAAATAGGCAATTCTTTAACAGTAATGTTTGTACCTTTTTTTCAGACATACCCTTGTACATAATTCAAGTTAGCCACTATTGAGCCTTTAGCTTTTTCTTTGGTATCCTCATTTATAGCCTAACCCCCTCTTTGATTGACCTTATTTTGATCCAAAGCTCATAAGTGCTTTAGTGTAAAATTAATTAAGTTAAGGAGTTGGAAATTTAAGTAGGAGAAAGGTGAAATTGTAGCCCCAAAGTTATATTTATATGTATTGTGGTCGAGAGTTGTGTAATATAAAGAAAACAAATTTATTCATATTGAATAAGTTGTGAATAGACAATACTCCCACCATAGTGTATGTGAATAAACTTAATGAGATGGCACAAACAAAAGATAGGGGTAAAGAAAAGTGATGGAAGTAGGTTTTTAGAGATTGATTTTAAATGTATAATGTGATGTATTAAAACACTTGGGGAAGATAGTAACTATTACTGGCCAGAATAGTTCCTACCCGTGCCTTTTTTTACATTACAATCCTTAAAGATATATTTGATCCTAATTTTTAACATTCTAATATTAATGGAGGACTACACAAAGGGAAAGCTTATGGTTCATCATGTGTAACATGTTAATTTCTTATGAGAGTGAGCAAAATTTGACTCTTTTACCCATTAAATTATAAATTTCAATATGTGAGTTATTATGGGTAACTCTCTTATTATAAGGGCATATGTTTGATGACATTTAGGTGAATTATATGATGTCTGTGATTGAGGAATATATATGTGTTTGCTAACTAGGTGAGTTAATTCCTTAGGCTAGGCTATTTTGAAGTAGTATTCTTGAAATTTCAATTGTATATATAACATGCTTAGTGTTAAAACTTAAATTCTGTGTAGTCATTGTGGTACTATCTTAAGTGTATTGATCATAGTAAGAGTGTTGAGTCTCCTCATCTTATGATGCATAGAGTAAAGAGTTTTTAAAAGAAGAACAAGTCTTTAAGTTTGGGGTGGTGGTCTGAGGTTGTTTTATGCACTTTAGTGTTGTTATTATAGCTTATTTTGACTTGTTTTGAGGGAAACTTATGTGCTTAATATGTTAATTATGATATAAATAGGAATCTAAGTGCTTAAGAATGTGATTACAAAGAATAAATATGTTTTCAAATAAGTTTTGATTCAAATTGATCATTTAGAGTCTAAACATTAAAACTATGGTTACTAGCTTGAGCTAGCTGTCATTCTAGTTGATCTCAATGGATTCGAATGTGTTGAATGAGTTCCTAATGGTTTGATTGTGTAAATATGTATGGAACAACTTATTTATGGTGTTCAAACTTCAATTGAAACAAGACAAGAGAAAATAATAATTTAAAGATTAAAGAGGGAGAAATTATTCCTTTTATGTTATGCCACCAACCATGCTTAATGATGCATTATGATCTTGCTTACTATTCTCTATCTTATGTTGGGGGTACATCGGAAATAGCCTCTCTACTTCTTTGGAGGTAGCGGTATGGACTGTGTATATTCTATCCTCCTTAGACCCCACTTTGTGGGAGTACACTAGGTTTGTTGTTGTTGTGTTATTGTTGTTGTTCTAAAGAGGGATAAATTAGTTCTTAATTTAAGTTTCTAGTGAATTATTCTTGAAGATGTGTTTTGTTAAGCTCTAATAATTGATTTTTGATAATTTAGGAATCTTGGTGAGTTGATTTTGAGGATATATTGTTTATACACAATTTGGAAATTAAAGGAAAATAACACCATAATGTTTGGGATGGAAGAAAAGTGCAAGAAAAAGAGTTATGCGTCAAAAGTGCAATTTCCAATGAGGGTATGGGAATAGCCCCTCCCTGGTCTCCTCCCTCCATAGGAAAAATAAATTTGGTGCTCTACTCTCTCTATTTTAGAATTCCACAAAATGCAATCCTCTCTCTCGTGGGCACAACAATACGGTGCGCATCTTGTCCCATACAAAGAAAAAATCCCTCCACCATAAATAGGGCACTCGTACACATTGTTGGATACTTTGGACATCTTGGATCTTTAGAGAGGGGCAACTAAGCACTTCAAATAGGGATTTTATTTCTTTAATTTAGTTTATTTATGGATGTATCATGTATTCATTGATTTGGATTATGGTTATATCTATTAGTGTCTAAACGACCATTGTTTCGGGGTTAAGGCCAAGAACATGTTTACGATTGCTTTGAATTAAGATTTTTCGGATTGATTATCAAAATTCGTTGTTTATTTATCCTTTTTATAACTATTATATAGATTTGCGACCCTTATAATACATATATGGTCGACTTTATAAACTAGGGAGAAGGAAAAAGAGGATAGAACATGGGATTAGATAGAGTAAGGTTCTTATTCTTTTATGAAGAAGAGATTTGAATTAGCATCTAGGATAAGGATATTCCTAGAAGCCTTGCTTGGTTCATATGTAGGATGACATCTTAATGCATAAAAATTGATTTTTACATCCCCACTCACTGATATAGTGGTAATGTCTACTTAGATAGAACTTTCGATCCTAGCATACCATGATCATACGATAAAGCATATGAATAAACAACAAAGATAAGTAATCTAATAAATGAGGTTAAATAAAATTGTATGATTTTACATAATGATTTAGCCCCAGGGTATCATCTATAGATTGTTCAAAGTCTTTAGTTTACCTTATTACCCTAGTTTACTTTTTGTTTATAATCTTTTGAAACTATTTTTTTTACAAATGCACTAATTTAAATCTCAATTTTGGACAAGAATTTGGTAGTTATGTAAGACCAGTCTTTGATGGATAAATATTAAGCTTTTTTACAAGGCCATTATACTGGTTGGTGAGACCATGTACACTTCCGGGTGTGCTTGGGTGCAGTATGAGCCTACAGTATATGTTCACTAAGTAGAAGCTAAATCTCGGGTAGAAGAGATGGTTGGAGCTTCTGAAGGACTATGATATAAGTCTTCACTACCTCTCAGGTAAAGTAAATATTGTTGTTGATGCTTTTAGCTAGTGTTCCATAGAGAGTATAACTCATCTAGATAAGGAGAAGTGGGAATTCGTAAAGGATATTCACTTCTTGGATAATCTGGGAGTTCGTCTCTTAGACTCTAATGATAGTGGTATTATAGTGTAAGAAGTGGTTTGATCATCTCTTAGTGTAGATATCAAGGAAAAAAATGTTAGATACCATCTTGATAAAATTAAGAGTTTTGTTCGAGGGCAAATGATGGTGGTGTTTGAGATCAGTGGTGATGGTGACATGAGGTACCAAGGGAGTTCTTATGTTCCTAACATTGATGGTTTGTGACAAAGGGTTTTAGATGAGGTGCATAAATCATGCTATGTTTGAGAAAAATGTATCGTGATCTAAATGAGATGTATTGGTTGAATGGTATGAAGAAAAAGGTAGCTAATTTTTTAGCCTTGTGTATGGTGAGCCAACATGTCAAAGTTGAGCACATGAGGCCTGGAGGGTTCCATCAAGAAATTGAGTTGCCTGAATGGAAATGAGAGGTAATCAATATGGATTTTGTTATCGGAATTCCTTGATCTCGGAACCAATTTGATTCGGTTTGGGGCATCGTATTTTAGATGAAAAATTTACCAAATTTTTGTTGTAGTAGACTAACTTTTTTGACTGAAGACCTTGCGAAGTTGTATATTTATGATATTGTAAAGCTTTATGCGGTACCTGTTTAGATTATCTCTAATCATGGTAAATAGTTTTCATCTTATTTCTAGTGTTCTTTTCAAAAAGGGTTGGGGACTAAGGTAAGCCTGATTAATATTTTTCATCTGTAGATAGATGGGCACGAAGAGTGGACCATTCAGACATTGGAGGACATGTTTTATGCATGTGTGATTGATTATGGTGGGAATTGGGTTGAGAATAAAACTTTAGGGGAGTTTCCTTACAAAATAGCTATCATTGTAGCATTGTGATGGCCCCTTTAAAGACATTGTATTGTAGGAGGTGAAGATGTCATATTGGGTCATTTGATCTTTATGAGGCATATGTTCTATCCAGATTTGGTTTAGCAAGCTATGGAAAAAGTAAAGGTGATTCATGATAGGCTTAAGGATACCTAAAGTTGCCAAAAGTCATATACAAATATAAGGCATAGACATTTGGAATTTACGATTGGGGATAAGGTGTTCCTAAGGGTATCTCCCTTCAAGGAAGTGATGCTGTTACAAAAAAGAAAAATCTTAGTCCCCAGTATATTTGTCCTTATGCAGTTATGTAGAAAATTGGTAGTGTGGAATATAAATTGGAGTTTCCTTATTATTTGAGCTCCATTCATACAGTATGTCATATCTCTATAATTAGAAAGTTTCTTGGTGATCCTTCTTCGGCATTTTCTTTTTAAAGATTTGGTATCTTAGTTTTACTCTCGTATGAAGAGGTCCTAATTGAGATATTTGATTAACAGGTTCATTGGTTATGGACCAAGGATGATTCCCCAATTAAGGTTCTATGGTAGAACCACAAGGTGAAAGAGGCTACATGGGAAGCAGAATCATGCATGAAGTCTAAATATTCACATTTGTTTTCTGTTTAAGATATTCATGAGAAAGGTATGTGTTCTTGACCACAACTTTGTTTTCTAACTTGCTTAATGGTTCGATTTATATTATATAATGCAAAAAGAAATTATGATTGTGTTTGACCTTTCTTGTCTGTCATTCGGGGAAAAATAATGCTAGTGGGGGAGACTAAAACACCCTAGGTTTGGACCATTATAAAATTTTATGGATTTTTTATTTATGGGCATATACGACTTATTGGTACAAGTAGTATGGTAATGTATGAGATGCTAGCTAGTGTTGGTTGCTAGGTTTGATTAGTTTTTTGTATCAGTACGACTTTGTGGGTACAAGTCGTATGGTTTGTTACGGGTCACATAGTTTGGGTTTTTCTTTCATTTAATCTGAGATTTATTAACTTAACTTGGATCTGAGTACTAGTGGCTCACCATGTATCGTAAGAACGGATATGAGTCATACCATTGACTCGTATGGTAGACAGTGTTCAAACTTCCTTTGGTTATATTTTTTTAGGGATACGGTTTAGGGGTACTAATCATATTGATGAGTATGACTTGGGTTGGTAAGTTATATATTGGATAGTGTTGGGTCCAAGGGTGGGGATTAGGGTATGAGTGGTAGGTACCACTCATATGGGAGTGTACAACTGGTATGGGGGAGTCGTACCATATGGCTAAAATTTTAAGCGATTTAAGTTGGGGGTAATCTGTACATTTCCTCAGTTAAAATCTTAAGGCCCCATGACTTATATCACTATCGGGACATCATTTACCCTATTATTCTAATCTTAAATACTTAGAAACTCTCTCTAATTCTCTCTAAGGCTTTTAGGTAAAGGAAGGCTAGGGTTTCATCTAGAGGATCAATTTGGGGCTTGTATAGGTGATTTCTCTACCTCATCTTCATAATTTAAGGTATGTACTCATCCCTCATTGTTAGTTCAAATTAAAGGCATGTTTTATATAATTATTTCATGGCATGATCATTGTATTTCTTTGGGATTTTCAAATATATGTTGAGGTTTTTGTATAAAATTCTTGGTTGTGGTTTTCCAATATTTTAAATATTATTTTAAATGCTTTAATAGTGGTTTTGACAATTGGTTCAATTGGAATGGTTAATTGGTAATTAGAATTGGTTTTGGAAACACTATGCCGCCAATATGTTTGATAAAATGCCTATGATAATGCTTTTACTATATTGTTGGACTTTTAATGGAACTATTGCATAGTATGATTTGGTAATGGAAATCTAAATGGTATAAATAGATTAAATAGTTTGGAATAATTAAATGGTAAGGTTTGGTCATCATGGTTATTGTTAATTAAACATCCTTAAGGGGAACATAGGAATCCCTAAAGTAAACATGTTAATGAACAACTTGTAGGGTACATGGGATTCCACCCAAGATAAGTTAATAATAGAATACTTATGGGGTATAAGGGATTCCCCCAAGTTAACTTAATAATGTAATCTATAGGTACATGGGAATCTCTATACATAACAACGGTTGCTAAGGACATTACCTGCAAGCTATAGTCAGTATGACGATACCACTACTTATTGCCTTGGTTAATAATAATGGAATAATGGTTTGGTTGGATGATAATGGTTTTAATTGGGAAATAATAGTGGGGTGTGATAGCTAATCGTGAAGGTGCGAGTCCAATGGACGAACATTGGGAACTCATGTTTGCCAACTTGAGGGTTGGTCATAACGACCATATATGATACTAGAAGGTACATAGGAATCCTCTAAATACATTGTACACATGTATCAAGGATAGAGAAGGGTACTTTGGAATCCCCTACTCTTATGGTATCTTCGATTCATGCGGCCACACGCATCAGGGGTCATTTAGATGGTTACACTAACCCATATAGCCCGTGGGTAGTTTTGAGATGATTAATCTACAAATACCTATGTTAATGATTTTAAAGGCATGCTAAACTTGGCTCCCTTTCCTGGCATGGTTATATATATATATATGGTTTGTATGCATACTGTTGGTTTATTTTTTTTTTTACTAGACGTCATTATTTTATCCTTATCCTGAGTTCATGCTAGCGTTCACCCACTAGCCAATCTTTGTGTAGTTGTATCCCCATGTGAATCAGGAACCAACCATTCTACTCCACCTGCAAAGTGCACGAATTTGGGATCAACTCAAATTGATTCAAGCGGTGCGATTCCATATTTTTTATGGATCCATTTTATGTCAAGGATGTTATTACATACTTTTGTCATTTTATGGATATTGGTTTTGGCTATGGTTGGGGCTATGTCCCAATCGAAAATTGGTTTTCTATTTGTTAAACGCTTTGTGTGACTACAATGAGTTGGAATGGGCGAGGTAGGTATTAGTGTTAGCCTTAGTAGTCGCATTGGTATTGGGGCAAATACCATTGGACTGAATTTCTGATTTTTCAATTCTTTTATATTATGTTATGGACAGGAACTTGATTATTGTTTTGGTTTGGGGTATATTATGGTTATTTGTTGGTATTAGATTTTTGGACTTAATTGGGTTGGTTACTGTGATAGACCTATCCTAGAGTCTGGAATCTTGAATACTATCTTGTTATACATTCGGAATTCAATCAACTCAAGGTATGCTTATATGGAGGTTGGGTTGGGTAATGGAGGTGGTCTCCAGTCCTAGTTGGACTTTGGATGCCCATTACAAAATGGCCATGGTTTGGACGTGTCATATTTCATCGCTCTCTTGGTGAATTATCTTTGTTCTTGAAAAAACAACCAAATAGTTTAGGAATTAGCTTTTATCCCCTAAATTAGCTTGGTTTTCACCCATTCTTGAGGGTTATGATTCCTTGATCATATATGAATGTTTGGTTTGTTTTGCAAATGATTTTTCGTAAGTGGGACCTACATGTGTTTTTGGGTGTGATTTTTGGACCCAAATCACAATGGTGTAATTTGGGTACCGTTGTTCCCCTATTGATGAGTAGACTAGATACTGATAGCATGACAATTTTTGAATAGTATTGTGAAGATGGAAATTTGGTGAATAATTTAAGGATTATACAGTTTGGCTTTGAGGTAGGCTCTTGTCTACTCTTCTTTGTAAGATGATATGTGTAATATATTCCATGTGAATGAAAATTTTTAAGATTGATTATTGGTAGAATAACTTAGTCCTGGTTATAGAACTTTGGGGAGTATATGAGGTTTTTTCACCCATAAAGTGAAATGTTTATTACACTTTTAGAATTATATTGCCTTCTCCCTATATTGAACTAATTCATAGAATGGATATGATATGATGTTAGGTTTGGAATGTGGTTTAACCATTGTAATTATGGTTAGAATGATTAACTTAATTTGGATCATTCCAGTGATCTTGAAACCATAATTTAGACGGAGTTGACTTAATTGCTCATCTTTCTAGGTGGGTTATGTATCCTAGAGTTGATTATGGCTTCTGTGCCATCAAGAAGTGAATTTAGATAGCTTATCCTAGTCCGAGGTATACATTGCCTAGATATGGAATTCGGGGATTAGAAGTGAGTTATTTCGGTCTACCTTAATCATATACTTGTGTTAGACCATGTGAACATAATTACGAATATTAGGCGTAGTTGAGACTAGTAAGACTTTAGAGTAATGTTAATTTCTGTCTTTGGTGAGTCATGATGGTATTTCCCCGGATAATGATTAATGGTTCATGTCCATGATATAATCATAGATGTGATATTTGATTTATAGTGATGATATTCCTCATTGTTGTGATATACGACCTATGATATGAGATGCCTTATAGATGTTATATGTCTCATAGTTATGATTTATAACCTAGTGATATATTATGCCTCCTAGATGTGAAATGCTTATTGATATTATCCCTCCTTGATGTGATATGCTTATTGATATCATGTCTCTCAAATCAGAGATGATTACTAATATCCTTTATGGCATATAGATATGTTATACCTCTTAGTTATGCTATGGCTTATCGATTTGAGTTCGGATATGTATGTGGGCTATAGTCCATTATTATGATGTTGCAATTATTTTGGACTTATTATTGGGAGAAAGTCTATGTTATGGTGTTGGTTGGACATTCGAGAATTGTTCACCCTTGTAAAGGATGTGGTTGTAGTTTTTGAATATATATTTATTGACATTTTTTCTATTGTTTAAATACTCGTGATGGCATGCCTAGATTTGGTACATTCATGCTCATTAAATTGATAAATGATTTGATTCTAGAAAAAATATTATCTTATTATTGTCCTTCCTAAATAATGGTTAAAGCCCGCTTTGCACTTTAAAAATAGATTTCTTAATAATAATAACTGCCTATCTTAATGAATAACTTATATGTAAAAGAGGTTAATAATGATGTTTTAAAGATATGATGGAGTAAAATTTTTGTCTATGATTTTATACTACTAATTACTCCGGTCATGAGAGTTTTCTTTTTGGACTTTTATTATGATTTAGTAGTGAGGTGCACTTCAGGCAATCTATTTATGGATTTACATTCTTTTAGCCTTGGCTTGAGTTCCTGCAACTATTATATATATATATATATATATATATATATTCATATCTTTTGATGGGATGAAGGAAGATGTTGTATTGATGATATAAATTTTGGATAAAAATCAAAGACAAATTTTAGTATTGATGTTATATATATGTGTTCATGAATATGATGATATTGATTATATACCCGGCAAGGACGGAGTATGACTAAGATTATATGCTTATATTCCCGGCAAGACCGGAGGACATTGTGATATTATATTAATACCTGGTAAGGCAAGAGGATATCGGGATGATTGTAGTGATACCCGCCAAGGCCGAAGGATTATTGTATTGATTTCATATGTGTACATGTGTACATCTAGCAGTTCAAGTTTGGATAGCCCTATGTAAGGACATTATATACACAACAAGCCTGGAGGATGATTATGATGATGATGGTTATGATGATGACATTTTGATGTTTATTATATACTTGTCATTCATTCTTCCATGCATATTTCCTATCACTAGTGAGTGCATATATCTATCAGCCCATAAAGGGAGAGGGGGTTGTATTTGGGTGATGACTATACCTTATGGTGTGTTGTATGCCGATTGAACCTTCTGAGCCTAGGCAGTGCGGGAATGTGATAGTCTCAGCTAGGTATTCGGTAATCCAGACTAACTAATACCCAAAATGACGTCAAAATAAACCATATCTAACACAAGCAAATCTACCCAAGTGTCATACCTAGAAAAAGACACAAAAAAAGATTGGTACACTAAATTCACAATTAAAAAATATCCTATAGGGGAAGATACATGAATAGGCATGGCAAGAGTCTCACTAAAAGAATCAAAACCCGAAAAAAAAATAAGCAGACACATAAGGGAAAGATAATTCTTGATCAAATAGCTTTGAGGCAAATCTATTACAAATAGGACGGATACCTGTGGTCTCACTATCAAAATCCTCTACCTCTAATCTATCTGGTATAGTATAGCACTATCCATGACATCCAACTGGCTAAGTGGCCCTATTACCACCACCACAGGCTCCACTACCTTTGCCCCTTACACCTCATGTAGAACCCTTACCTCTCATAGTTAAATAGCATTAGCTCTAATAACACGATGGGGACTGCCCCGGTAAAAAGGAAAATATCATCAAAAACAAAGCAAACTTTATTGCTCGACTCAAGAGTATAAGGTACCACTATGCCCGGACGACCACCCTGAACGGATGGACTAGAAGACCTACTGCCTAAACTCTTCAAGGCTGCCTGCACAGGTCTACAATGATAACCATGATGACCTCTAAAATCTATGATGCAAGAACAGTGACATCTGAACTCACCTAAATGGTGCACCATCTTGACGCCTCCCTGAGATTCTCACTGGATACCCTCAGTCATTTTAGCATGATCAATTATACTCCAAAAAAATGCTCAAAATACAATCATCTGAGACGTAGCTAACTAAAGAGAGATATCCAAATCCTTTTTGAACTTTAAAATCTTCTCAGTCTTAGTTGAAGTACTGACATATGAATATCTAGACAAGGCATAGAAGCTTTCCTCATACTCTACAACATTCATGGAGCCTTGCTCTAAGCAATAAAATGTATCTCTTATCTAATCTATCAAATTATAAGGCATGGACCTCCCCAAAAAAATGTCATTAAATTGATCCCAAGTCATATCCAGGGAATCAAGAAGTTTACAACCAACAATCAACGTCCACTAATATTTAGCAACATCTCTCAACTGATAAATAGTATAAGAAACCCCAAATGACTCATGCGAACTTCAAATATACAAGTTCTCCAGACAGTCAATCATTAACTCATAGGCATTCTCTCCTACAGCACCATTGAGTCTTGGAGGACCCAAGCAAATAAATCTCACAAACATCTTTTGATCATCAAAAAATATCACTATACTCGCAGCATAAGAAGGCATAGTGAATCGGTGGGACAAGATCCTAGCTAGGTAAGTAACATAGATGAATGATGGGCTCTTGATCTCAGAACACCATACTCAGGTATCTGCACTGATTAAGGAATAGGACTTGAGGTCTGAAGAATATTAAAATAAAAGTAGTGCAACTAGAAGATCCACACTAGAGATTTGAGGAACACCCGTCATAACAAAAGGAGAACCCTCTAGATGTATCAACAAATTCACCAACCCTCCAAAACTGGGGAAGATGAAATCTGATGAACTTGAACTGAACCTACACACCTAAAATTCTCAATATGAGGAGAAATAGAGATTCCCTGGCACTCCTCCTTGACGGAGTTAATCCACAGTCCCGTGCACACCCTTGAGCCTATCTACGACTTCAGGCTCACTCTCTCAATTGGTATCTCTCTTATAAAGTAGGCTATGCATATCTTATCTTGCATGACCTATTCAACACCATCTACATACAAAAGAGTGAAATATGACTTAGAAAAAAAGGTAGGAAATAAATTTGCACTATAAAGAACTAAATAAGGGAAATTTACTAAACAACATCCTATAGTCTCTCAAAGATATATACGGATGTCTACGTAACAATATAGGAGACTCTATTAGACATCCCATTCTTATAACATTGAGACCAAGGAACTTGGTTTCTCTTACACTAATTTGTCACGATCTTAAAATAAGGGTCATGCTGGCATTTGTCCCAACGAACCTTAATAAGTAAGCTTATACACAAACTGATACCACAGAGTGAAAAAATAGAAATAACCCCAAAGGAAGACTTCTAGAATAAACACAAACAAAACAAATATAATATCAAAGTGAAACATAAAACTAAAGATATCACACCAAACTACCAAAATCTGGTGTTAATTATGTTAGAATTCCTGTAATACCTAAGAATATTCGATAGGAAAAATATCTATCTCTGAATACTAGTAAAGATGATAACTAATGTAGAAACATAGAAGTGGACCTCAGACATATGAAAGTCGAATTGCAACCTTGAACAACTCTAAAAGAACCAAAAATCAAGCCATGTGAGACACACCCGCACCAGAATTTACTCTAAAAGGACATAATAGGTTTGAATATAATCCACTTGTAATTAGTAGGTATAATCGGCCAACCGATCTAAGTAGAAAAAAATATACAAAATAAACACTAAGGGCTTGCCATCAGTAGTAAGAAAATGTGCCACAATGGTATCCTACAAACATTGCACTAATAGTTCTATAATATCCATATATAATATAGAACAAAACCAAAAAATAATATATGTATACATTTACACTATGTTTAAGCAAAGAAAAGGGGAATAACATATACAAAAACATCAAGTACAAGTAAGAAAAAATATAAAGTTAGATGCATAACAAGTCAAACAGAATATACAATCCCATCACAAGCATAATAATGTAAAAATAATAGATAATGATTATGATGATGACGAAGATGATGCACAAGGTTATTGGACAATAATAAAGCCATCCTACAACATCTGAGACCATTGCGAAATCACTGTATACCCCTACGAAGCTTAAGTTTCCCAACATAGGACCCATTGAGAGGGTTCATTAATACATATATAATCTAGATATCATATATCCTCCCCGGCATATCCCTCGTGGAAGGTTTTATAAAATGTCATATTTTTAATTTATAAAAAGGGGCTGCCATTGTTTCTTAAAATTTCCATAGTGGGACCATTATTTCATGAATAAGTATGAGGATGCAATGCTCATAACCGATCCCTATTAGTATTTCCATAACCAACCACAATAAGTATTTCCACAACCAACCAATATATAATCACATGAGGAAAATATCAACTCATTTAAAACCATTCATAAAATCCAACATGATTCATATGCCAATAGAGTATGAATACGTCACAATACACAATTGGTACCACAATATAATTTTCATCAAACAAAATAGACTTATTCTCATGTACACATTCTATCAAAATCCATAGGACCTGACATGGTCACACATAGCATATAAAATATCAAATCCAATAATTATGATAGATAGAGGCCCCCATACGGGCTAAACACAATAATATAACCATTCTTATAATGATTAGTTCCTTGAACCTTAAAATGTTTTTGTATAAAAATTAATTACAAAAATAAGTCAAATAAAGTAAATTCATAACCTACCTAGAAGGCCAAAAATTAGAACAAATCCTCCGATCCTAAAACATTACACCCCACGAACGGTCCTAAAATCAACTAAAACATAAAAATATAGAATCTACGTGACAAAATAAAGCCAATAATAGCCATAATACCTATTTTCAAGTCGGGGTCAAAATAAAACACCAAAATGAGTTTTTGAAAAAATAGTGCAAAATTGTAACTTTGTTCCACTCTTTACGGGGTCAAAAGAAGGCATTACGGGCAAAATCCAAATTCCATTCTCTTATCTAGGTTTAAAAATATAACTTTATATTAAATATGGAAGAAATTAGTTGAAATGGGTGTAATAGAGCTTTCCTAAGCATTGAAATTGAGAAAGTTGCTCAAAACCATAAACCCTAAGATCCAAGTCTAAAACTTAGCGAATAATAGAGAAAACTAGGTATTTATATACCCAGTCTTTGTGATCACAGTTAAGGGTTTTGATCGTGGTACCTCTCTGATCATGAGTATTGAAATTATAAAAGGGTATTTTGATTACGATACCTCGACTACAGGCCCAATCCCAATCTCAATTGAAGCATCGGGATTACGGGTGCACCAATAAGGGAATTGGTAATTTTTCAAGTCTATGTGGTCCCCTTGACATTCATCCAGAATATTGTTAATGCAAATGGACTATACTACCTTATTATATTCTATAGTTTGGACTTAATGTCGATATCAAATTTTCAAAAGAATATGGTTTACAAAAAGTTGACCCTGGAATCCAAAACATCAACTTTCCAAACCAAGGTTCAAAATGATATTTAACATCCATGAACCCATACCAACTATATTTCCACCTTAAAATCGATCTTTTTGATCTTCTCGGATAGTTCGTTCTGTAATCTGTTACATAGACCAAAAGTTATCAACAAGAATCAATTATACGGCTTTCAAAGACTCTAAAAACCACAAAATTATATAGATGGCTCCGAAATACATTAGGAACTGTGAAAATCACTACACACACTACAAAAATACCATAATGCAACTATGGGGAGGAGTACAATAGTTAAATCATACAAAAATAAATTTTTTACATAATTCATGAGAATTTAAGTCGTTACATATTTCCATTCTTTTAGCATATAACTCATAGTTTAGGCCTTCCAATGGTTGGTATATATGCTCAAAATTCCTCAAATCCCTCATAAACTCAAAAATTGAATCAAACACGTAAAGGGAGAATAGGGAAAGAGTAGTTTTGTTCTCTAAAAGGTAACTTATGGTTCACCAACTTCAATCACAAACTACAAGGAGTTCTTTAAGAAAATTATTTCAGGGATGTAGGATTTCATCAATGGGTTTCTTTTACCCATTGAGTCACAAAGATTTCCCCGACTCTAAATTTTAATTCACCCTTTAAGTTTAGGTTTCCATGGCAAGTATGGATTTTATTGGATTTTAGTCTATTATTGTAATTAAACCATGAGTACATGCTTTCCTATAACTTTAGCATCTTCCCATACTCAGAATCATGAATTCCCTTTATATTGATAAATTGCTGAGTTTTGGCCTCGAATTAAGAAATACCTTATGACGTTCTATTTAATATTGTCATATTTAGAGTTGGTGTTTATGAACACAAGATACCTAGGGATTCATGCATATATCAATTTACATGTATTTTAGCACTTGAGATTATATATTGTTGATATTTTTAGAATGCAATTATAATAAGCAATTCAGGTTTCAATATCATATAATTTGGAGGAGTAATTAGCACCAAGTGAATATGGGATGAAGCCTCATCCATTAGTTGGGACCGAGACCTTTAATATAATTCCCTAATTTCTTGAACTATGGACTACCATAGGTTATAAGGGCTCACCCACTAGTTGAGTGCTAACACCCTAGTCATTCGAGATATCAGTTTAGTTGACCACACCAGCTAGTGTTCATACCCTTGACATTATACTGAACACCCATCTAACTAGGGTTACTGGTTGGATCTCGATTGATCTGATTGGTATGTTGGTAAATGTTAGCTCCAACAATCCTTAGCTAATATTTTATGTTTTAGATTTTGCATAATCTTGCATTTAGTTGTTCTATTTTTATTTAGTACATGTTTATAATTGGTCTTGTATTTAGTTTGTCATGTTTCATGCATTCATGTTCAACTTATACTAGTTAGTTTTCCCATCTCACATACTCATTATATTCAAAGTACTGATTGCATAACTATCCAATATTGTCTTTTAATATAGGTTCCAACACTCAACATCTGTATCGAAATTAGAACAACTTGGTTCTACATTCAACAACAGTTTTTGGTAAGTCCTCATCATTTAGAGACTTGTTATTAGTATTGATTTTTGTATTTTTTTTTAATTTTAGTCAGTTGGAGTTAGTTTGGGGAATATCCTAACTACTCATATGAGTAGAGGCTTTCAGACGGACAGTTGGTTATTTTTTAATATGTTGGGTTTGTCAAATAGTTCTATTTTTAATGCTCTTATTCATTATTTATTCTTTTATCATTACTACTAGATTATTTTAGTTTATATTTTGCCCAATATTTTGTTACTTCTTCAATTTTCTTAGTGTTATGCTAGACCATAGGTTAATTTGGGGTAACTTCTTACTCTAAGTACAGTTTTACTACTAGGGGTAGTCTTAAGTTATGACATAAAGCTTAGTAGGTATATATGTAGGTTGTGCGATAACATCATGATTCACTCATCATCTTTATTGCATTTCATATTATATGTAATCTTTGTGTTATTTTTTGATCATTAGTGATATCAATTTATTTATGTCTCTTTATTGTTATTCAATATAGTATATGTGTATATTTATATTTTATAATTATTAGTGGGGACGGTGTGGGCAATTATTTTAGATATTTTCTTATTGTGGGTGACATGCTAATAGTGTGTATTTTATTTTCTTTATTTTCTACTTTTTTTATTTTTCTATAATATCCAGCGAGTACAAGTAGACCATAATAAGTCCTACTGTGCCCTTTTGGTGCAGATCTAGGTATGAGTTTGACACACAATACCTGATTTTAGTGGTGTTTGGAGTATTTTAGAGGTAGTGGATGGTCTATGCTTCCAGAGTTGATCTATTACCTCATCTTATTTAGTTATGTCTTGTTTTTGTGTTTGAGTTAGATTATGTTCCTTCTGGACAATCAGTTATATATTTTAACTTTTATATGTATAAAATTTGTTCTTACGATGTGACACTAGAATTTTGAATATTTATAGTATCTTTGTTATGTATTTTCTACTATTATTATATTTGTGTTGTTTGTCTTTATTCTTGATCTTACCTTGGGTTTTAGTGTTGATTTGCCTTCCATAGTAGTTTTGGTGATAGGATTACTTGTCAATGCTTTCCATGACAAGTACCATCATGACACTATGTTTATGGGTCGTAACAAATTAGTAACTGAGTTATGGACATAGCATTGGTATTTGTTATTGGATTTTTATATGGGTTGATGAACTCCCATGGGTTCTACTTTAGGAGCACAACTCGGTAGGTGTATAGAGAGGTTGTGCGACAAGCTCATGCATAACATCATCATATTTATTGTATTTCATACACTATGTACATTTTGTTTTGTATTTTTTTCATGATATGATATCTAGCTATTTTTTTCTCTTTTTGTACTTATATTTGGTATATGTGTATATTTTAGAACTATTAGTGGAGATAGTGTGGCCTATAATTTAGGATATTTTTTAACTATTGGTGATATAACCATTGTGTTTATTTATATTTTTTATTTTCTACTTTGCTTAGTCAGTCTATGATACCTATTAAGTACAAGAGGATCATAATCATCCCTACTATGCTCTTGTAGTGTAGATCCAGGCATGCGTAGGTTGCATGATAGCTGATTCTTACTATGTTAGGAGTATTTTTGATGAAGTGGTCGATCTATCCTTTTAGAGTTAATCCATTCCTCCTCTTGTTTAGTTTATATCTTATTTTTTAATTTAAAAATAGATATGTTCCCTTTCGACTATTTTTTGTTTATTTTGACTTTGAGATATATTTAGTTGTTTTATATAATGTGACACCAGATTTTGGGAAATTTATGGTATCTATCTTTATGCATGTCCACTACTATTTATATGTGTTGTTCTGCATTATTTTAGAAGCTTTACATTGTGTTTTGGTGTTGTTTTCCCTTTCTATATCAGTTTTAATGATAGGATTACTTGTTAAGGCTTTCCGCAATAAATTCTATCATGACTCTTGGTCTTTGGGTTGTGATGAATTGGTATTATAGGTAGGTTTATTTTCCTCATCTATATAAGAACAAAGGGTCTAGTAGGGTGTTGTGTTTCAGTACATAGACGTCCATATCTATCTTTGAGAGGATATAATATATTTTAAGAAAACTTTTTTTTGTTCCTTATCATACAGATCTTTCATACATTATATCCTAACTCATATATCACTCTTTTCTACAGAAATAATAAGGAATAGAATATATAAGGTTTGAGATATTAAGATAATATTCAAGTGGAGAGATTTGTCTAGAGGTTAGATGCAAGTCATGGATAGGTGAGAAGGTTTTCCCCTTCTAGAGTTAATACCAGGGGTATCTCCCTGAGCCTTAGGTTGAGCATGCAAAGATATAGTCTTACTCAAGTCCCACAGAGTTCTTCTCCCCCGTACTTAGAAGAGTTGATGATTTGTGTGCTGGCTCATTTGGAGGGTGCTCCTTTGAGTGCACCTGTTGTTACTTCAACTCAGATTATTGTAACTTTGTCTGTTCAAAAGCCTGCCTATGGTGTTCCTATTACTTTAAATATGTTTCCTCAAATGGTACCGATATCTAGTTATGGTACTCTATGGACTATGAGTGTTATTCCTTTTTCTATGCCGGTATTCGAGTACGGTAATAAAAGAATAGGGGTTCAACCTTCATCAATGTTATCCCATAAGGTATGATGTCAGCCAGCTAGATTCACTATGCCTCATATTATTGTGAGTACTACTATGTCTTTTGAGGATTTGAAAATGTTTGATAGATTCACTCATTTGGGTTAACCTAGGTTCAATCATGTTGTAGGAGAGAATGCTTATGAGTTCTTTAATGATTATTTTTAGAAGTTGTATAACCTTAGATTACTTGAGTCATATGTGGCTCCTTACACTACTACCAGTTGAGAAATGTAGCCAGGGATTAGTGAAGGTCACATGTTAGTTACAAACTTCTTGGATTGCTAGAGACAACTTGGGATCTGTTTGTTAAGGCCCTTTTATTTAGGTTTGTTCCAAACAATGCTGAGGGATTGCATAAGATATGAGTTTCATTATATAGAGTAGGGCTTCATGATTATTCCAAAGTTTTATGTATATTTCCATACATTGTCTAGATATTCTTATATCTGTATTAACACCGAGTCTTAGAGGATTTAGAAGTTTGTGAAGTTGTTAGATCTTTTTTTTAACTTGTTGCTGCCCAAATGGTTGTGTAAAAGGCATCATTTTAGTGTGTAGTATATCATGCTAAGATGACTAAGTTTATTCTTTGAGCGTCTCAGGGAGGTACAAAGAGAGCACACCATTGAGGAGTATTTAGAGGTCACACTCCCTGAGGTAGAGATTCTAAAGGCTTCCATGGGTATAATAGTAGGACCAAGTAGGTAGATTTGTAGAGTTTAGGTAGTGCATCATCTGGTTCAGCAAATTTGGGTTGTAGTTCTAACTCAATTGTACCTCCCACTATTAACTCAAGTTGAAAAATCTTCTTTGTGTATGATGATGTTGACCAATTTGCCTAGGATTTTCCCCTTCCTTCCTGCCACACCTAACCTCCACCCCATATTTTTAGGCCTACTTTCATATCTGTAGTGTGAGGTAGAGTTTCTACCAAAATTACAGTACCAAGAGGTAGTAGTTCTTGTTGTGGTGTTCATGGGAATACTTAGTCAGGTGGTGGTCATAGATAGTGCTATGCTATTCCTGCCATACTAGAGGTAGAGGCTTTTGATGCTATCATCACAAATTTCACCCCTAATGTTTCAAATCTACATCTATGTGATTTGATCCAGGGTTTACTTTCTCCTACGTGTCTGCATATTTTTCTTAAAGTTTAATTCTTTTACTGAGCCTCTATCCATGTCTATATATGTATCTACCCATGTATGAGACTCTTTTAATTTGGATTGGGTGCACCAATCCTATTTTGCAACGTTTGTTGGGAATAAGACTTAAGTAGATCTAATTATGCTAGATATGGTAGATTTATATGTCATCTTGGTTATGGATTTGTTAGCTCCTTGTTATGTTATCTTAGACTATTATGCTTAGATCCTGACCTTAGCTTTGCCAGGTATGCAAAAGATAACTTGGAAGGGTATTCTTCATTTGGGTCCTAAGAGAGTTATATCTTTTCTTTAGGATTTTCACTAGGTATAGATAGGATGTTTGCCTTTTCTGGACTATATTTGTGATATTAGTATTAATTTGCTACCTTATTTGGATTTTTCTTGTATTATGTGTGTGTTTATGGATGGATTCCCTATCAATTTTCCTGGTATGCCTCCGAATTATGATATTCCCTTTACTATTGATATTGAGTCTAGCATGAAGTTTATCACTATTCTTTCTTATATGATGGCACCAGCAAATTTGAAAGAATTAAAGGATAAGTTATAAGAGTTATTAGACAAGGGATTTATCTGACCTTGTGTATTTCCTTGGGGGTACACCATTCTTGTTTTTGAAGAAAAAAAGGGTTTATGCATATGTGTATTGATTATCGATAATTAAATAAGGTGATAATTATAAATAAGTATCCTCTTTCTTGTATTGATAATTTGTTTAATCAGCTTTAGGGAACTTTGGAGTTTTCTAAGATTGATTTGAAATCTAGATATCACCATTTAAGGATTAGAGTTTTTGATTTTTCGAAGATAGATTTTTGGACTTGGTATGGTCATTATGAGTCCTTTGTTATGTTCTTTAGGTTGAAAAATTCCCCAGTCACCTTCATCAAGCTCATGAACTTGGTATTTTAATATTATATCGACTCTATTATCATTGATTTTATCTATGATATGTTGGTATACTCCAAGAGAGAGGCTAACCATAAGGAGTATTTATCGATTATGCTTTAGATATTGAGGGATGGAAAGTTGTATAATATGTTCTCCAACTATGAGTTTTGGCTGGAGTTTGTTTGTTTCATGGGTCATGTGGTGACTAAAGATGGTATTATGGTCGATCCGACCTAGATTGCAGTAGGTTATGATTGGGATAGTCCTACTTCTCCTACTAAGATTCAGAGTTTTATTTGTTTCATATGTTACTATTAGCATTTGATTGAGTTTTTTCATCTATTATGACTTAGTTGACAAAGTTTACTAAGAAGAAGATTTTCTTTAGGTGGTCCAATATTTGTGAGGTGAACTTCCAAAAGCTTAAGGATTTGTTGACATCAGCGCTTATCTTGACTTTGCATAATGGGGGCATGGGTATTATTATCTTTTAGAATGCTTTAGGTCATAGGTCCAGGTTTGTGATGATGGAGGAGTGTAAGTTGAGTTTTTATGATTTTTATCAGTTGAATCCCCATAAGAGGAATTACTTTACCCAAGAACTAGAGTTGTGCATGGTTCTATTTTCTTTTGAATTTGTAGAGGGACTACTTGTATAGAATCTGTTGTATGATTTTCTTGAATCATCATAACCTTTTTCATTTTTTCACACAACAAAATCTTATGATGATGTAACATTATTAGTTTTAGTTACTTATGGGTTATGACCATACTATTCTCTATCATCGTATAAGGCGAATATGGTTGCAGATAGCTTGAGTAGGAAGTTAACATTCATGGGTAGGTTGGAGTATATTTTGACCTAAGAGAGTCTTTTTGCCTTAAAGGTTCAATATTTGGATGACCAATTGGTTAGGCTTGATATTTTCAAACCTAGTTGTGTTTTAGAATTTGGTGAGGTTAGGTCGTCCTTGATGGAGGATATCTACTCTCATTAGTTTGATGATACTGGGTTGAGCATGATTTGGGATAAGTTGTTCAGTGGGGAGGCTATGAAAGCCTCGCTTGGTTTAGATAGTGCTTTGAGGACTAGAGGATAAGTTTATGTGTCAAGCATGGGTACTTAGATGAGATTTATTTTAGAGGAATTAATTTAGGTATTCCATCCACTTGTGAGTGACTAAGATGTATCGTGACTTCAAATAGCACTACTTATATGGTGATATAAGGAGGAATATATTAGATTTTATAGTTCATTTCTTATGTCATCACCAGGTAAAGGACAAGCATTTCAGGCATGGTGGTTTGCTTCAAAGGTTACCCATTCCCAAGTGGAAATGGGAATGAATCATTACAGACTTTATGATTAGGTTGCCTCATACTTCTCCTGGTTCTGATAGTGTTTGGGTCATCATTCATTAATTGACCAAATTTATTTATTTCATTCTATTACAGGTTTCTTTTAGTATGGAGAGGTTATCCTGTGTCTATATTCGTGAGTTAGTTCATCAACATTGTTTTTCGGTGTATATAATCTCATAAAGAGGTTCAATATTCATATCTAGCTTTTGGAAGAATTTGTACGAGGAGTTCGGTTCCTGGGTTGATCTTACTATAACTTTTTACCCCCAGACTTATGGTTAGTGGGAGGGATGATTTAGCTTTTGGAGGATATTTGTTGTACTTATATAATGGACTTTGGCAGCCTGTGGGAGCAAAATATAGCTTTGGCATAGTTTGCATATAGTAATAGCTACCATTCTAGTATTGAGATGGATCAGTTTGAGGTTTTATAAGGTAGGCATTGTGGCACTCCAGTTGGTTTGAGGTTTTTATGATTAGACCTCTAGGTATAAACTTGCTTTGCAACTTTTTCGATAGAGTCTAGCTCATTCAGGATAGGCTTCATGTGACTTAGAGTAGGCAAAAATGCTATGTGGATCATGGACTTTGTGCCTTGAGATTTAGTGTTGGTTAACAAGTCTTCCTTGATTTGTCTCTCATGAATGGGTGATGAGGTTTTGTAAGAGGGGCAAGCTTAGCCCCAGGTATATTAGACCTTTTGAGATTCTTCAGACAATTAGCGATGCGGCTTATGAGTTAGCGTTACCCCCAGATTTATCATCTATTCATCCATTTTTCATATTTTCATACTTTTAAATTACATTTTGAATGAGCCACATGTCAGTCGTTGGGATTTAGTTTAGTTAGATGAGAAGTTGTCTTTTGTTAAGGATCCCATCTCAATTCAAGCCAAGGATGTTTGGCAATTATGGTCTACAGATATTTTAGTAGTTAAGGTCCAGTGGACACATCAACCTGTATATGAGTCTACATGGGTGGTCAAGTCTGATATGCATGCTACTTATCCCTATTTTTTACTAATTCATGTTTTTTGCTTGCTTTTAGTTTGACGACAAACTAAATTTTTAGTCTGGATGATTCAATGACTTAACTTTTTGTGATTTTTGTGAACTTTTAATTTCTAGGAGGTTTAACTATTTTACCCCTTGTCATGGATGCTTTGTGGTACTTTGGGGTGTGGGGATTATTCACACGGTGCCTAAAACCTTTTTTGTGAAATTTGTGAGAATTTGTGGTTTCTGGAGGTTAAAAATGCTTTATAGTTATCTTCGGTCAACATTTGTTGTTTTGTGCATTGGATGGAATAATAGATTACACCAGTAGATCTGAAATGTCGATTTTAGGTTGGTAACATAATTGTTGTAGTTTTACAGCTTTCTTATCTTATTTCGACCCACGATTTGGAAAGTTATGAGAATGGGTTTCAGGGGTTAATTTTGTAAAAAGTAATATTTTTTTCAAAAATTTGATATCGCCATTGAGTCTAAAGCATCAAACATAGTAGGGCAGCATATTTTGTTTGTGTTCTTGGAATTCCAAATGAATCTCATGGTTTCCACGGGAACGTGAAAATTTTCCAAGTTCAGCTAAGTGGTGTGCAGCCGCTAAAGCTCCATTTTATCCTCTTTAGCGGTAGCTAATAAAGATACACTTGGGTATTTTAGTGGCCAACAAAATCTTGACATGGGCTCTTTAGTGGTGCCCCGTCTGCTTTAGCTGTAGGAGCTAATATGGCCCTTGTTCGCTTTAGCTGAACAAAACGCATTGGAGGGTATCGGTAAAATGGTACTTGATCGATTTTACGATGACAGCTACAACGGCTGTTTGACCATGTTAGAGGTACCTAGTACACATATATATAATCTTTTTTCTTAATTTTCCACTTTTTAAAGACCTGGAGCTTCGGGTTTTAGAGTTTTTGTATGATATCTTCCATTTTTAAGCTTGGGTAAGCTTCAACTGCAAATTTCAATTAGTCTTCTTTGATTCTTGTTATTTAAATCTTGTTAAGACTCAATTTCAAAAGTGTAATTTGATGGGTTTTTCCAAGAAGGCATAAATTAGAAATTCATCAATCTAAATCCCGATTTTAATTTATTTTTATTAAGTTTTTTCTTCTATGGATTCGTTAAATCATGGGTAGTATATATTTGGTCTAAACTTCTATTTTTACCCTTTATTTTGAAAACCCATTTTGGGGGTCCCCAACAAATAAATAGGCAATATGTGTATTATTAGCTTCATTTTGATGCCTAGATTCTATATTTGTATGTTTTAGTTGATTACGAGTTCATTTGTGAGAGAAAGGCTTCATGTGAGGCTTTAAAAAATAGTTTTCTTCATTCAAGGTAGGTTATTACTTAACTTTTTTCGTACTGGGAAAGGTTGTTAATATTGGTATAAAATCATGTTATGGGTGTGGGAACAACTCATGGAAATGGTTTTATTATTATTTTTTGTGCCCATGTAAGGACTTGTGTTTTTGTTAATTTGTTGTTTTGAGACATTATATGTTATGTTGGACCGTGTGGGTGATTTAATTGCCCTCCTATTTATGTAACTTGTTGTCTTCTCCTTGGTGGAAAAATGTCTAAGATTGTATTTGCGTGGTGTCAAATGGCATAATATTGTATATCTTACTCTATTAGTTTGTGGACTAGAGTAGATCATGGATGGTTGGCATATTATGTGTATTTGTGGCTCGCATGGTTGGTATATTTTTTGGATTTGGAACTTTACATTATTGTTGATTGTGATCATTACATCCTCTTATCATAAACTTTCATCAAACATTGGTAACACCATAGAAATAATGGCTTTTTCTTACATAAAATGTGACATCATTAAAAACCCTGTAACGATGTATATGCCAATAAGGATTTATGGATATTGGATTTATATTGGTTATTTTATTGAATATTTGTTGAAAAAACCCCCATGGGTCCTACAGTAGGAGCACAACTAGGTAGGTGTATACGGAGGTTGTGTGATAACCTCGTGCATCTTCATCTTTATTGCATTGCATACAATGTCTACATTTGTGTTGTGTTTTCTTTCTTGATTGATATGTATCTATTTGTGTCTCTTTCGTGTTCATATATTTTGTTTGTTTGTATATTTTAGAACTATTAGGAGACGATATAGGCTAGGATTTGAAATTTTTTTTTATTGTAGATGACGTGCCCATAGCGTGAATTTCATATGCTTTATTTTCTACTCTGCTCAGTTGGCCTATCCTACCTATGCTACCTATTGAGTACAAGTGAACTATACTCATCCCTACTATTCCCTTTCGATGTAGATCTAGGCATGAGTGAGCCGCAATATAGCTGATTCGGTCAGTGTTTTGAGTATGTTTAGGTAGTGCTCAGTCTATACTTCCAAAGTTGATGTACTACCTCCTCTCTTTTTGTTTATGTCTTATTTTTACATTCATAGATAGATTATTTTCCTTTCGGACTATCAGTTATATATTTTGACATTGAGTTGTATTTAGTTGGTTCTTACACTATGACATTCAATTTTGTGAGATTTATAGTATCACTTTTATGTATTTTATTATATTATTAAATATTTTTTGTTTGGCTTCATCCTAGAATCCTTAACTTAGGTATTGTTGTTATTTTTTGTTTCCATATCAGTTTGGGTGGTAGGCTTACTTGTCAAGACTTGTCGAGACAAGTTCTATCATTACCCTTGGTTTTTTGGTCATGAAAACTTATGGGCTTATCCTTAGGCTTTCCATTATGGACTTTTGATGGAAAAGCATTAATTTTTAATGTTTAGTATGATTGGATTGTTTTAACAAGACTCAAATAAAATTTTAGGTAATTTGGAGTAGACGGTAGGTTTGGAAAGGAAAAAGAAGGTTATATTTGGATGTTAGACTTCATCGTATGATTTATGACGAGGATTTCCTTTGGCTTTGATGAGTTTTTGTTGGGTTTTGCTGGTATCAGTTTGGTATCAGTACATTGTGGCTTGGATTTGTGTGCTTCAACCATTCTCGGTTCAGTTGGAGACTAGTTGGTTGTTGAGGTTTAATTTTGATTATTTGAGAAATAAAGTAAGGATGCTGGTTAAAAAAGCAACACCTAAAACAAAATCCCTTGGAAGTGTTATTTGTTATTAGAGGTTACCTGGCAAGCCTTTCTCGGAGCATGCACACAAAGTATCTCATGACTTCGAGATTTGGTGCTCCTCCTATGTATGACCAATTCCTTTATACAGTTGCTATAGGTCATTTTTGACTTGTCAAAACTGTTGGTTAGGTTATCAGATAGTTTGTATAAATTTTAGGCTTTTTTCACTTTTTGAAGCTTTCACTATTAAGGAATTGGTCTCTGACAAAAATTCCTAGTAAAAAACCTCATATGAGAATTCCAACATCGACATAAGCTTTGGAAAGTTGATTTTAGGCTAGATTTACCCTTGTTTTGGGTCATGAGGGTTCCAGACTCGTTTTGAGCTATTAGGTGAATTTTGGTTAAAACAACACTTTGGGTATGGGACCCACATTTGATAGAAATTACCTCATATAGAAATTCTTATGACGCCATCTTTCGATTAGTAGCTTAGTTAGTTTGGGTTCTGAGACATTTTATTTTCTTATAAATGATTAGACAAAAATTAGTTAAAATACCCAAAAAGGGGTACTGGTGGTTACTTCATTGAAGGCAGCGTTTTCCTAGTCTAAAGATTTCATTGGATACAATATGAATTTTATGATCGGTTTACACTATTGGTTCATGTAAATAGGGTTCTGGATTAGTTTCAAGGATCCAAAACAATTTTTGAAGGTTGTAGGTGTTGGTGTTGCCTTTTTATCAGTCATTGGCCATTTGACCAACCCGTAGAGGGATCATTTGACTGCTTTAACGGTATTTTCCCCTCTGATAAGAATGCTTTAGCTATCAAAGGGCCGCTTCAGTGACAATAGCTGAGTATAAGACCCAAACTAAACCCATTACATAATTTTGACATTTTCGGATCTAAGAAGCTCCAAATTCGACGATTCTCATTGGACTTTCCTCATATAATCACTGTCTATGTGATTATAGTTTCACATTTCATATTCTCTAGGATTACCATTTTATTTTTTGTAATTTCCAATAAAAATTATGAGTCAAAACCCTTTTGCCGCTAGTGTTGGTACATGGGGCGTGGGAAATTATTGGAAATTTTCAAATGAGGCTAAGTTAAGTTAATTCAATACCTCCTTTTCTGTTTACAATTATTTTCCCCATCTAATTCTTCTTATTTCATTATAAATTTTTAGACATTAGGTTTTGAATTTCTTAACTTTGTGGGCAGGTTTGGGCCTGGATCTGAGCTTTATTTGTGCTTAAATTTTGAAAATGCATTCTTTGTCCTTCAAGGGACCTCGTGAAAGATTTAATATTGGATTCCATTAGTAGGCCCCACGAGCCTATTATTGACCCAGTTTTGGGCCTGGAGTATTATATAGAAATATGAGTTTCATTTTACTTCTACTAATGCATAAATGTTTATTTTGATAGACAGGTCTCATTTATCAAATTTTGGAGCAAAGATGAGTGGTTTATGGACGGTTGAAGACTTGCATTTCAACATCAAGGTAGGCTTGAATCTACTTTTCTTTGTAAGATGATGGTTAATGTAGATTGTATGCTAGGTGGGTATGATAGGACATGTTTATGATTAGATAATAATGACTTAGCATAATTAGGGAATTTGGGGTAGAAGTGCTACCCGACCTTTTGATATGAAATACTTGTCATGGCTATATAATCCTATTACCTTACATTATAGGCATGTGATTATATTTGATGCTACGGACCCTTTAATATTCACTTTACTATTTGACTTAGTGAGTTGGATTATTATTTCAGGGATTATAGTATTACTACCATGTTTGTAATATGCTTTGACTCCTATGCCATGATTATGATACTAGTTGGACACCAAGTAAGTATTTTATCCTTATAAAGTGTATGGATTTATACTGTAGATGCTTAGACACTTATGATTGTATTGTTTGGATACTGGTGAAGGCATACATACATTATGATACATTAATGCTCACTTTGTGGTATGATTCAAACCAAATAATGATTTTATTATTGTTTTCTACAAAGATATTTATTCCCACTTTCACTTATGAAATGAATTATTTTAGAACAAGAATCGTACCACCATAAATGATGATTGATGAGATTTAGGAACTAAAGATGAGGTCTTGGAAATTAGAATGAGATTATATTCGATCCATGGTTTACTCACCTTTTTACTACTGATATTTACTTTGGTAAAGAGATATTTTTAACCTTTATTCTTTATGATACCAATTTAGTCACGAAATTGATCTAATATAATAGATTTACAGACTTACACTCTTTAGTCATGGTCTGAGTTCGTGTGTTCATTATATATATACATCTCTCTATAATGGATGAAGTAGATGGTTACTGGAGAATATTTGAACTTTGGGATCTGGACTAGGTAAATGTATATGGATATTCTCGAATCCTCTAGGGGCCTCTTCACTCAGAGCCATCATCCCGGAGAAGATAGGTCGTTGTAGATCATGTCTTTGCAAGCTATTGAGATAGAGAACGTGTATACACTTTGTAAATTATGGTACTTGGTCGGTTATGGTTCGATGTGTTTACTTTGCATTCATTCATTCATATGCATTGCCTATCACCAGTATGTTGTTTGATGCTTATACTGACCAGCCTTATGGGGGTGGCATAGGTGTAGGCTATGATTGTTTATTGCTATGTATTCATTCAACCTTTAAAATTTAAGGCGCCCTGGTAAGGTATTGTTTGTCCGGTCTAGCCAGTTACTTCATTGTTGTTATTACAGTTAGTTCATGGTAGGTTGATTAGGGACTGATACTAAGGTTGGAGGTATTATTCGTATCCCTTTCCTTTTTTATTTTAAATTATATTATGGATAATTATATCATGGATAGACATTATTTTTAAGTACTCTAATCATTGTAGTATTAGCTTTCCTACTTGGTTAGGATTTCTTTGAGAAGTTAGGTAGGTTACCTTATCTGGTTACCTTTGAGTTAGTTTTGTTTACCTATATGTTAATACATATATCTAGCTATGGTATCCCCATGTATCCCTCTCTTCCCTTATTTACCGATATTGTATATGTATTCCTTGGCCTTTTATACTACTATATATCCTTATTCCACTGTTTATTTGTATATGGGCTAGTGATATATAGTATATTAATTTATTTCCTAAATACTACTAAAATAGGTTAGTTTATTTGTACCCCCTTTCTAGTTTGTTATGTTATCTTTCTGCATAGTTGCTACTAGTTTATATTCCTTGTTTACATGTTACTTATACTTGCATCATCTTTTGAGCTAAGTCTGTTGTTTGCCACTGAGTCCCACGTGTTCGGTATAAATACTACACTTCTATAGACTTTAGATCATAGTATGAGTTCTTTGTTGGTGTATGCATCGTGAGGGGTAGCTATGTATCAGAAATTTGGGATGAGCTCCTGATACTTAGAGCATCACCACTCCCCCTCATATGGATTTGACTGATCTGTTTATTGTATTCAGAGATAGGTTGTACATTTATTTATTAAGTATTTTACTTTGTACTCTTATTGTATTAGAATCTCTTATACCAGCTTCACCCAGTCTTTTGTTGATTTATACATATTAGCCCCTTTATTATATTTATTTTGATATTTTCAGTCATTTCACTTTAAAGTCCATTACTAATAGTTATATACTATAGGCTGGCTTGCGCGCTGTTAGGTTATAGTAGGTGCTACCAGGACCTGAGAAATACTATAGGTTGGCTTACCCGTTGTTGGGTTATGGTAGGTGCCACCAAGACCTGAGTATTTGGGCTGCGACAAAATCATTAGACTTTAGGACCTGATTTTTGCCCCGTTATGTGTCTTATTTGTGTTCAACTGTTAAGAATTCATTACTTGTTATTCGAGGGACCTCATTACGAATTAAATTTTTAATTCTATTTGTGCGACTCATAGGCACAATCTTGACCCAAATTCCAACCGGACCTTTTATATATAAATATGGGCCTCGAACTACGTGTTTGGTAATCATACTACAATTCAGGCTTTGATCAATATTTCTTCATGAGATAGTGTGATGTATATATTACGTGCTAGGTAAAGAGGATTGAACATATTTATTACTAGTGTATTACGACTTAGCCTACTGATTGACTTTGGGGATAGAAATGGTCAACCGACCCTTAATATAAAATACTTGTTATGGCTATAGAATCTATCATCCTTTGTTATATGCATATTGACCAGAGTTCGATGTTAAGATGTCATGACCCAAAAACCAAAGGTCATGATGGCACTTGTCTCGGTATGCCGTAAAAAGTCAGCGTATCACCCAAACTAATATAAAATGAAAGATAATACCAAAATCCAAGGAAACACTCTTAGAACAGAGTTGAACCACACATATATAGTAAGAACGGGAAAACATAGCCAAAGATGACATACAAAATCCCAACACCAAGTGTCACAGTGCCAGAACTGCTAAATGCATCTCAAATGTCAGAAGATACAATGATAGTCTAAACTTATCATGTCTATGAACGCTAAACAAGATATGAGATAGATAAGAAGAAGCAGGTCAACTCAGAAAGCATAAATCAACCGTTATCTTAAATATACTCTAGTTAATGCCTGAATCTGCTATCATGCAACACGCGTGTACATGAATCTTCATTGGAAGGGCGTACTAAGTGTGAGTATGGTCCACCTATACTCAGTGGGTATTATAGGTTGACTAAGCGGTATAAAATAAAGTATACAATATACGCACTATGGGTACGTCACCTGTAATAAAAAAAGACCAAAATGGTGGCCCACTCCACCTCTACAATTAGTTCTACTATATACCCATATAAGATACACAAATACGACAAAGAATCATAAATTTACACGTATGCCAAATACAAGCACAGGAAAAGAGTACAACTAGACAGATATAACATCAAGGAAATTAATACAACACATAATGAGCATAATATGTATGAAATGTATTGAAGATGATGCTCGAGGTTGTCACACAACCACTGTATATGCCTTCCGAGTTATGCTCCAAAGGTAGGAACCATGAAGGAGGGGGCGGAGTTGACAACGCATAAATAATCCAATAACTAATACCAATATTCATGACTTATCTCTGGCACATCCCTCGGTAGAGGGTCCATCAAGATGTTACCAGCCGGTGTTTCCAGTATTTCCACAGCGGTACCAATGTTCCAAAAGTGTATATAATATGAGGATACTGTGCTTACGATCAACCAAACTATGAATTTTCAAAGCCATCCAATATACCAACCATGTGAGCCAAACTTCACACAATATGCCAACAGTCCATGAATCCAAAGTAATCATATGCCACTAGGGAAAAATACACAACAATGTGCCATTGATATGTAACACCCCAAATCTGGTCCCCGAAATGCTACACGGTGCTCATGACCTCGAAGGACCACAAGCTAACCCATGACTGAGATCTGTACCTGAACACTACATAATATACTGCATAAATGTAGAAATAAAGGTTCTAAGACCGTATGGTTCAAAACAGTAGAATAACTAAAATAAACGGTCTGAACATACTGTAGTCAGAAAAGTCTCTAACTGACTGAACTGTCTGAATAAGGAGTTGATGGGACATATCCCCAACTAACTCCAACTAATAAATTAATTAATGAGATAATAAAGTAATGTTCATGTCATCGAAGGATGAGGACTCATTATTAACTCTGACTGCGGAGACTAGAATGTTACTGATGCTTTGGAGCTCATGCTTCTGAACATATGATATAAAACACTATAGCGCAAGTGCATCAGTACATTTGAATGTACAGGTATGCACTTGAGGAAAGATGAATGGAAAGGGTTCACATGCATGAACTATACTAACTGACTGAATAACATGAACGTGAGATACATGAATAAATACATAATAACTGTTGCTAAGTTTGAGATAACATGATTACTGAGTCTGAGTTCTCATAACATGAGATACTAATATCTGTGTAACTTAAATAACTGATACTGATCGACTATATTTGACAGTCTATATTAACATGGAACTAGACAAGTTTTGTACTGTTCTGAGTTTACTGTATCTGATAGTCCTGAATCCTGTAGAACTATCTAAGTTCTATTACTGAGACTGAATGGCTGTATCTAACAATCTTGACTCTGTACTGAAATTATTGGAAGTAATTATCTAATTTACATGCCCCTAATATGCCATTATAGCTAAGTTGGGGTCAAATCTGTAACCCTAATTAGAAGGGTGTCAATACCACGCCACTTGTAAAGACAATCTATGAGTAACCCTCATATAAGAGTTAATTCTAGTGAGAACGGTTGGAACTCTTATATAACAGGTTAAGCCACCTCATCTGCCCTCATATAACAGGGTATGATGTCTCAACCAACGCTGGCTACGCAGCTTTGGAAAACAAGGATTGCTTCTAAGAATCACACCCTCAAATAACAGGTGGGTTCCCATCCTTGGGTTCGCTCAGTCCTAATTTCTACTTTTATCTAGATAGACACTAAACATGATTAAGTGAACTGATTGGACCGAGTTAACTGAGTTTTGTTTATTGACGGAATACTACTGAGATTACTGAACTGAGCTTACTGATTTTTCCTAAGTCACATAACTGACTGAACTTCTATGAACATGACTCGACCGAGAGTATCATGAAAACATGAAACTGGATCTAGGCACACAGCTAATTGTCGGGCACAAATACACCCCAGGAGTCGATAGCATGAATTGACAAAGCATGACTTTCTTGAATACATGACCAACATCGACAATCCATATTATAATATTGGGAATTTCATGAAGTACAAGTTATAAAGTACCACAATGGCCACACATATATACACAACTCATTAACTAAGACATTTTATTAAACACTTTACATGAATAAACTAGTACCTAAATGGGGATTTCATATTATCATACTAGTATGGCACTTTTCCTTCCCATAGGGATTTAATCAAACACATGGGGAGCATGCTTTGGTTATACAATCATCAACAAATCTAATAATCATGGATAGACCAATAAACGTATATATTTAAGGGTTTATCATGATTATTATACAAATTATCACAACCTAAGGTCAATTATTGGAATATGTAATTTCAAACATAAATCGAAACCCTACAACATCATGAACATGAATCTTAATTCAATATAAATCATGAACATAATAAATACACAAATCATGGATTTTGAAAAGAGATTCTTAAGCTTTATGGGTGAAAGGGGCCCATGAATTAACACATGACATACCTGGGTTATGAGTTTCTTGAAGTTCTTGGATGTGAAGAACTTAGAATCTCTTAGTTTCTTGAAAAATGATTTAGATCTTGTTCTTGGGGATTATACTGAGAGAAAAACCTTATTTGATGTTCTTGATGAATAATGAACTTATAAGCCTTGGTATGATATAATTAAGGGTTCAAACGGGTGGAAATAACCCAAATACCCTTTTAAAATGACTTTAAAATAGCTGAAGAACTATGCGACGGTGGATGCGACAGTCCATCGCTGGGTCGACGGTCCGTTGTCCTGACCGTTGCACCTGGGTAGAATAATAGTTCACTATCTCTAATGTGACGGCTTGGGTGATGGTCCGTCGCTAGCTCGACGTTCTGTTGGCGTGAGACATTCCCCTTAGGCAGAAGGTGGTTTCACAGCCTCCCCTGCGATGGCTTAGGCAAAAGTCCGTCGCTAGCTCGACGGTCCATCGGCTAGCTCGACGGTCCGTTGGCTCTAAGCGTCGCACCTGGGCGGTTTTAACTGCCTTCTATTTTTTGGGCATAAATTCTCTTCCGATGTCAAATTTGAATGAAATTGGTATCGTTGGAAAGCTAATTTAATTTCCTGCATGCTAAAAAGTGAAAATCTTAAAAATTCCATGTATGTAAAAGTGGATTCATCTTTTAAAGTAAGTTTGTAACATACTTGGGATGATTTCAAGTTAAGTACAAGTATGAGGTATTACATGATAACACATCAATTCCAATCAAGGCTTTCCAAAATAAAGATACCACCAATATACATACATACCAACCATATCATACAAACGCCACAAAGTCACATATAGAACATAATGCCTCAATAAAATAAATTAACAACATAGGCCCTCACACGGACACAACAGAGTATTAAAAGCCATTTCCATTATTAGTTTGCACACATATAACCTTATTTTATATAAACATTAACTACCCAACCTAGTTTGAAGAAAATTCCATAACCTACCTCAAATGTCATAAAACAGTAGAAACAAGCCTTAAACACGGAGCTTTCACCTCACGAATGGACCCAAAATTCATTAAAATACATAAATATAGAATATGTGCATTAAAAGAAAGATTACAATACCTATATCGTCTATTTTCAAATTGAGGCCAAAATGGACCCTCGAAATAGGTTTTTGAAACAAAAGGGTAATATTGGAATTTTTGTGCAAAAATATATTTCCCCAGATTAAAGTAACTTATAGAAGAAGCCGCAGTGAAAACGGATAAGAATCAGGGTTTTAATTGAAGAATTCCAAGTTTTTATCCTTCGAGCCAATATCCCTAAATTCCATCTTGGAATACAAGTTTTAAAAGGATTTAAATTTAAAAAATCAAAGAAAAATATGAAATTGGAGTTTTGGAGCTTACCCAGGTTAAAAATGGATGAAATTGCCCAAAAATTAAAACACCCAAGACCCAAGTCTCAAAAATGGTGAAAATCATGAAAATGGAGAATATAATCAACTCAGTTATGGCTTAAACAATCACTTGGTTGCTTTAGCAAACATTGCTTAAGAAAAAAGGCGTAGGTTAATGACACGTGACTTGTCGTGTAATATACCAGGCAATTACTTAAGCAATAATCGCGTTAGAGAACCTGGAGTCGCATTGGCGACACATTGGCTATCAAGCAAAGTCGCTTTAGCCACCAAAATGTTGTTTAAGCGGTGCACCAGCTGGACACTTGGATCCGCGAACCTTTTGGGATTTATTCAAAATCTCAAGAACACAAACGAACTATGATACTAAATAAAATTCGGCGCTCCAGTCTCAATGAAGATATAAGAATTTTGAAAGAATGTTGTTTTCCCAAAGTTGACCGCCAAAATCTAATTTCACAACTTTCTGAATTAAGGGTCGAAAAGACATATACAAGCTATAAAATCACACCAATCATGTTACCAACCTAAAATAGATGTTTTTGATATGGTGGCATAGTCCGTTTTTCCATCCGCTGAATAGATTAATAAATGTTGACTGAAATTAACTAATAGGCCTTTACTGCTACCAAATACCACTATCTCGAACAAATAACACTAAAATACATTAGGAACTGTGCCAGTCATCCTTACATCTCAGATGTACTATAATGCAACTACAGGGAGGGGTAAAATGGTCAAATCAAATAGATAAAATATTTCACAAAAATCACCAAAAATTATGTCATTATATAATCAACCACTAAGAATCTAGTTTGTGCTCAAACTAAAGGAAAGAGAAATAATTGAATCAACAAAAAGCTATGGATAAATACCACGCATATCGGACATCCAAGTAGAATAATCTATAGGATGTTGTATCCAATAGACCTTAGCCATTGGAATATCTCTAGAATCCAATTGTCTCATATTCCTAGCAAAGATAGAGACAAGCTCCTCCATGGAAAATAACCTCTCATCTAATTGCACTGAATCCCATCAAATAACATAAGACGCATCAAAATGAAACATAGAAGGATGAAAAATGAAAAACTAGATGAACAACTAATAAATCTAGGGGCAATGCTAACTCATAAGCCACATTCGTAATAGTCCAAAGAATCTCAAAATGTCCAATATACATGGGGCTAAGATTAACCCTCTCCTCAAACCCCATGTGCCCTTTATGGGAGACCACAAAGGAAGACACAATCACCAACACTAAATCTCAAGGCATGAAGTTAAGGTTCCACATGGCATTTATACCTATTGTGAGCTGCTGAAATTCTTTCCTCATCGGCCCAAACTCTATACAAATACTCATGAAGAAAGTTTTTACCTTGAGATCTAATATCAAAAACCTTAAACCAACCAACTGGAGAGCAACAACTCCTACTATACAAGGCATCAAAATGAGACATCTCAATACTAGAATGGTAGCTATTATTATAGGCAAACTCTGCCAAAACTAGATGTTGCTCCCACTAACCTCTAAAATATATCACACAACCATAGAGCATATGCTAAAAAATTTGAGCAGTCTGCTCTGACTAACCATTGGTCCAATGAAAAGTTGTTCTAAGATTAACCTGGGTACCTAACTCCTCATAAAAAGTCTACCAAAAGTGAAATATAAAGACTGAACCTCAAACTGAGATGATATAAACTTGTAGACCAAAAAAATGAATATTATCACAAATATATATGGGCCGACCCCTCAACACTAAAAGAAACCTTAACAAGAATAAAATGAGCAGATTTGGTCCACCGATTATTGATGACCCAAAAACTATCATTACTATTAGTAGCATTAGGAAACCCATTCACAAAGTCTATAGTGATCTATTACTATTTCCACTTCGGAATGCGAAACCTCAAAACCAAACCACCAGGTCTCAAATGCCTGTCTTTCATCTACTGGCAACATAGGAAATGAGCTGTAAAATCCAAAACATCCTTTCATATACCACCCCACTAGTAATGCTTTCGAAATTTATGATACATCTTAGTCACTCTTGGATGGAGGGAATATCAGGAAGAGTGAGCCTCCTGAAAAATTAATCTAATCTAGTTACCCACTCTTAGCACAGAAACTCAATGACCAATCCTTAAAACACCAAAAAAATTAAGTGAGGCTTCCCCAGATTCAACACTCTACTCATTATCCTAAATCACTCTCAACCCAACATCATCAAACTGATAAGCAAGGATATGTTCCTTGAAGGAAAACCTAGCCTCCAAAAATAACAAAATATATCCAGGTGTCAATATATCAAGCCTAACCATCTGGTTAGACAAAGACTGAACCTCAAACACCGAAGGCCTATCCAGGGTCAAAAGATTCTCTAAGCTACCCAGTTAGTCAACTTTCGACTTAAGGCATTCATAACCACATTACCCTTGCCCAGATTATAGAGAATAGTCGAGTCATAACCCTTAAGCAACTCAAGACAATGACATTGCCTCATGTTAATATCTCATTGGGTGAAAAAATATTTGAGGCTATGGTGATTGAAGAAGATGTCACAAAGAACTCCATACAAATAGTGCCTCCATAACATCAAAGAAAATACAACATAAAATAACTCTAAATCATGGGCAGTGTAATTTCTCTCATGAGGCTTTAGCTAATGAAAAGAATATACAATCTCTTTACTCACTTGCATCAAACACAATACCAAGCCCAATACCTAAAGGATCATAAAAAAACGTGCACCTTAGGAAAAGAAAGATAAGAGCTAAAGCTAGTAACTCTAAGATTTTTGAAAGCTCATCTTATACGTATCAAATTACTTAAAAGAAATCTTCTTCTGAGTCAACTTGGTACATATAGCTATGATAGATGAATAACCCTCAACAAAATGCTAATAGTAACCTACAAAACTAAGGAAACTCCAGATATTTTTTTCTTAAAGTAGGCCTAGCCCAATCTTGAACCACTACAATTGTGGCTGGGTCAACCCTAATACCATCATTGGTTACCACATGACCCAAGAAAGATATAGACTCCAATAAAAATCATACTTAGACAACTTATCATATAACTTGTTATCCCTTAATCTTTAATGAACAATTCATAAATGCTCCTTTTGGTCAGCCTCAGTTCTGGAATAAAATAAGATATTATATATAAATGCACTAACATAGAAGTTTAGATAAAGTTGGTTCATAAACACTATGAATGCTGCTGGGGCATTAGTCAACCTAAAAGTCATGACCAAGAACTCATAATTACCATACTGAGTTTGAAAGGCTATCTTTGGAATGTCCAAAGCACTAATCCTTAAGTGGTGATACTCAGATCTCACATCAATCTTAGAAAACATTGAAGCACCCTGAATCTGATAGAATTAATCATCAACACAAGGAAGAGGATACATATTATAAGTCGTCACCTTATTAAACTGCTAATAATCAATACACATATGCATAGACCAATCTTTTTTTATACAAACTAGATAGTCACGCCGTAAGGCGATACACTATGTTCAATAAATCCTTTATCCATCAATTCTTGTGACTGATCATTCAATTTCTTCAAGTTTATCGGGGCCATCCTATAATGTGAAAAAGAAATAGGCTTGGTTACCAGCTCATCACCAATAGCAAAGTCAATATCATGATTCAGAGGCATACTAGGTGAATTCGTAGTGAAATAATCTATGAACTCACAAAAAAATTGAATCCAAAGAAGGAGGTGAAGAAGCATAAGTATCATGAATATGATCCATATGAGACAAATTTCCTCTCCCAAAAAAGAAACGAGCCTAAAGAAAAGATATATCTCTCTTGAGACCTAAATAAAGCATACTCTTCTAAACTATCCTTGGCACACCAAGTGAAGCTATGTTCAGAATCTTAGCATAAAAATCTAGGACATCATGATTCGTAGATTGTAAATCTATACATAAGATAACATCAAAATCTACCATATCAAAGATAATCAGAGTTACCTATGTCTAATGCCCAACAAAAGTCACAACACAAGATTGGTACACTTAATCAAGATTCTCCAACAGGGGTAGATACACTAATAAGAATCACAAGAGGCTACTAAAAGAATCAAAACCAAAAAAAATGTACAAACTCAAATGAGAAAGTCAATTAGAGATAAAATAACATAGATGTAGATCTAAACAAATAGGGATTATACTTGTGATAATAGAATTAAAACCCTCTAACTTTGGTTTGGTAGGTAGAGAATAGCACTATCCACACTACCACTAGACTAAGTATCCCTGCGACCACCACCACGGGCACCACTATTTCTACCATATGCACCACTAGTTGAACCTATACCTCTCAAAACTGATATAGGAGTGTAAGAACCCATGAATATCCCTCATAGTCTAAGCCTTTAGAGTATGTCAAGTGAAGCCTAATTTTGCCTTTAAAAAATTAAGCAATGACTTCTAAAGTGATTAGTGTTTAAACCATATTGAATTTTGCTAATTTTGACTTTCTATTCCATGGTAAATTAAATTATATTTCCAACGATACCCATTTTGTCAAAAATTGATGTCGGGATAGAAAGTTATGGCTGAATTACAGAAAGCGTTCTAAACAATGCAAGTGTGATGGAAAGGGCTAACAGATTATCGAGCTAGCGACGGGCCTTCTTTCAAACCGTCATAGCAAAGGTAGTGAGTCCACTTTCTAGCTAGGCACAATGAAATAGCCGATGAACTGTCGAGCTTGTGATGGACCGTTGAGCTTGCGATGGACCATCACCCAAGCCATCGCAACTAAGGCAGTATTCCATGTTCTATCCCAGGTGCGACGGTCAGGCCGACAGACCATCAAAATTGTGATGGACCATCACACGAGCCATCACAGATCTCGTTCAGCATTTTTAAAGTCATTTTTAAAAGGTATTTTTGGTCCTTTTATTCCATCTTTTTAACACCTAGATATATCCAAAATGAAGCACATAACTTCAGATTCATAAAAACATCAAAAGTTAGGGTTTTTTCCCTAAAAGAAAAAACCCAATTCCTTCACCAAGAACTTCAATATCCCACCATAGTTTATACAAATTAAATTAATATTTACGATTCCCACATCAAAAACTTCAAGAAACCTCACTCAAGAATATGAAAAAGATTCTCAAGCAAGCTTGTTCATTATAAGTCATAATCTAAGGTATGTGGGGTTTGGACAAGGGTAACCCTTTCATCCTTGAGCCCAAAGTCTTATTTTAAATTACAAAATTTCTGAAACTTATTTGATTTTTCCATGAAATTAAGTTAGGGTTCATACCCATTTTCATTATTTATGTGAGATTTTCCCATGGATTAAAAGTTGAATTACATGATTTTATTTATATTTCCATGCCTACTGATGAAATTTATAGATTTTAAGTTACTTTATGAGTAATTCCATTACCAAGCATAAATTTTGAGATATCTGACTTAAGATTACTATTTGGGTCAATAGACCCCCTTTAAAGATTGTTGTTCAAGATTGTTTCGGTCATAAGTACCCTATAGCTAAGCTATTTTTCATATTTAAGTTAAAGATTTTACCTTTTGGGTCTAAGCTAAGATAGCGATAAACATTCTTTATGAATTAAAGTCAAGAGAAGTATAGTTGATCTTTATTATAGACCCTTGAATTATTTTAAGGTGGATTTCCTAAAAAATTTTGAGCTTAAGTATGAGAGTTGTATTTAGCACCGAGTTGGGTATGATTCCAAGGTGTCATACCCCAGAACTAGCCCCAAGTGGGTTAAGATAAGTGGTCACTAAAGTTAATATTCTATTTTGATTGCAAGGGTAAAGTAACTCTCCCTAACATGGGCAACACGTTGGAATCCATTTGGCTCACATAGTATATGTCGGTTAGAAGAAACTCCCAAAGTAGTCCCCTTCTCTAATAAAGATAAAAGTTTATATATTAAAAGTTTTATTTTGAGGTTCCCAAAGAAATAAAATCTCTATGTTTTAAAGAAGTCCTTTATTCTCCAAAAGATAAAAGTATAAGTTTTGAAAGTTATTATTTTTAAGATTTCTGTTGCTTACAATTTTTAAGAATAAGATGTAGAATATAGATTTTTGAACTAAGTGTAATGACTCACTAGATTTGTACTATATGCTTTATTATGCATGATTTATGAGATTCAAATTTCAGTTTTACTCAAGCTATGTTAGTTTTTCATATCAGCATACATCTTTTATAAAGAATGATAACGTTGTTTACTTAAATGTATACACCCCTATATACTCAGTACATCCTCAAAGTACTTATCCACATATGTGTCTGTAAGCTACATTGTCTTATAATATACGTTCAGGTGCTCAATCTCAGCAGTGATAGTGATTTCCAAGTATCTTTGTATACACTCTATAACTGGTGAGTCCTCATGGTTTAAGGACATATTACTTTGATTTTTAGTTGTTATTGCTTTAAGTTTAATCTAGTCAGTTGGGGGTCTATCCCAATGACTCTCGAGTTCTTGATTAGTAGAGGCTTTATCAGACTAGATTATTCATATTTTTAGACTTTCAGTATTTTGACTGTTCAGAGAAGTATTTCTTCATATTTCATTATGATTTTGGTATGAAAGTACCGCCGTTTTGCTTTATTCATCTCAAAGTAAGCTTTATATGTAATAACAGGCTCAAAGGGTTAGCTTGGAGCTACTTATAGCCTTAAACACTGTGTTATGTTCTAGGATGAGATTTTTGGGCATTACAACTTTGGAATCAGAAACTAAGGTTTAAAGAGTCCTAGGGAGTCTGACAAGCCGTGTTACATAGAGTATTGATCATCGATGTGTAGCACATCATATCTATTAGTAAGAGGCTATGGGATATTTTAGGAAAAAGTTATCTCTTTATTTCAAAGTCTATCATGCCTACTACTGTCTCTATCTTCTATTGACTAATGCTCTCTTATGACAAAAAATACCTCCCCTAAAAGCTAATGCCCAAAGGAATGTCGATCAGCCACCTCAACTGGCCGATCCCCTAAATGAGAATGTGTTTCATGCTACGTTTTGGGCTGCCTTTCATGCGTTAGACCAAGCAATCACCATAAATGTTCAAGCTAATCATAAGGCTATAGTTCTGCATGAATAAGGAGGTTATTCTGCTATCGCCCGGATTCTAGATTTGATGAGGATTAATCTACAAGAGTTCTATAGGTCTAAGGCAGGTGAGGCCCTACGCTTATATCTTGAGAAGGTAAAGAAGATCACCTAAGTCATGTATATTTCTAAAGAAGAGAGTGCAGAGCTTGCCTATTATTGGCTTAAAGATATTGCGTATGATTAGGTTGTGATATGGAGGAAGAATAAAGGTGAGAATGATGCTCCTATGACTTGGCAGGTGTTTCAGGATGCATTCCTAGAAAAATTCTTCCAACATGAGATTAGGGAGGTAAAGATTGAGGAATTTATGAACCTAAGGCAAGGTTCTATGAATGTAAAGAAGTATTGCCTTAAATTTAACCTATTAGGAAAGTATGCTCTTGACTTGGTAGCTGACACCCGATCTAATATAAGCAAGTTCATAACTGATGTGTTTGGTTTGATGTTGAAAGAGTGTACGACTGCTATGCTCAATAGGGATATGGATCTATCCAGACTGATGATACATACTCAGCAGATTGAGGCGGATAAGATAAGAGAGAGAGCCAGTGTAAGGGGAAATAAGAGGGCTAGATCAGAGCATTTTGAGCATGGACAGACTAGATCCCATCGAGGGAACCATTTATAGTTTCAGAGTCGTTTGTCTATGCAAACGCCTTTATCATCTAAGAAAATATAAGACAAAAGAAGTTAGAGTTTGAGGTTAGTGATTGTCTATTTATGAATATTTCTTCTACGAAAGGAGTGATGAGGTTTGGGAAGAAGGGGAAACTTAGTCCATATTATATTAGTCCATGTCAGATTTTGAGGATAGTTCGGAATATTGCTTATGCGTTGGAGTTGCCAACAAATTTTTGTTCTATTCATCCTGTTTTCCATGTTTTGATTTTGAAAAAGTGTATGGGTGATCCTTCTTTAGTTGTTCCGGTGGATGATGTTGGTATCTCAAATTACTTGGCCTATGAGTAAGTTGCTATTTAAATTTTGGAAGGGCAAATTCGTAGGTTAAGGACAAAAGATGTGCGTTTGGAGAAGGTATTTTGAGGATTAAAATAGTGATAAAAGCCACATGGGAATTCGAAGAGGACATGACGTCCAAATATACATTCCTATTTCCTTGGTTGGATAAAAATATTTGAGGAATGGATAATTGTTTTCATTCTCATGGCATTTCTAAATTTGTCAATAAAGTATGTGTGCATCCTTTCTTATAATCATGCTAATGGATATCGTAACTCCTCATTTGGGGAAGAATGATCCTAGGGTGGGGAAGGGGGAGATGTAATACCTCAAGTTTTTGGCCTCTGAAAAATATCTTGATTTTACTATCACTACCTAGTTAACATCTCAAATGATGATCGTGCTCACTCATCATGAGTTTTAGCGCCCCTTTTATTTTCTAAATAATGAGATAATACTTGCTTATTGTCTTGTTCATGACTGAATTTTCCCAAGTCATAAGGTCGGTCATGAGGGAAGGATATGAATTATGACCATACTAGTGTGGTGGCCTTCACTTTTTGTATAAACTGCGAGTTTGAGCAACGACTCATGACTATTGACCCCGAGTCATTACCTGACCCATACGGACTGGATGTTATTATTTTACCTGTCTTTATTAAGGCGATTATGGTCTTTTCCTTTCATCTCATTATTTTTTGTGACTTAAAACCCTTTCTTTTGCCCTATTTCCATCAGTTAGAAAATATAAATATTAATTTTTTCTCTCTAAATTCCCAAATCAATACAAAAGCTAGGGTTTTAAGGATTTGATTGTCTAACTTTAAATGGAGGTTTCCCTTCAAAAATCTTTTGAGTTTCAGGCATGTATCTCTTTTCTAAATTGATTTTTTTGCAAAGCATATTTTTAATTATTATCCATGTTAATTTAATTATGGGTTTTGAGTATGGGTTGAGGGATTTGGAATAGTTATTACATGATTTTATTGTCCATGGTTTTGAATTGGTTATTCTTACATTATTTTATAGTTTAAATCTGAATAAACCCATGGGTTGGGAAATTGAAATTGGGAACAATGATTTCCCCAAATTTTATGGTTTAATGGTTTGTAATTGCCTTTAACCTCAACCCAACTTTTATAATTTGTTTTGAAAACACGGATATATGCACAATTTCACTTACTCTTGGAACCTTTCATTGCATAAAAGTTTAATGGAACATAAAATCATTTTGAAGGGCCTCGGTGGCTGTGATTTGTGATTAGAAATGATTGAAAGGCCTTAAAGCTATGGATGATTTTAAATTGGAACTTGATAGAAAATTTGGCTAAATAGTTTCTAAATGGCATAATTGGAATTTTATTGCAAGCTTTTATATTTTATATGATGATACCAATGATAAATGCCTAATAAAAAGACTTGATTGTTAACGAATGTGAATATGTGTAAATAGTTTCAATATGTGCTTAAAGAAGGTTATCTAGCCTACCTTGGAAGGTGAAGGTCCTCGGGGTCAACATATAGGAAACCAACTTTGTCATCGTGGGGGTCTTGGTAAATTTTGCATAGTTCACGTATTATGTATATTTTTTTGAATGGCTAGTGTCGTGGATTCCCTAGCCCTTCATCGGATATCTCCAGTTTGTGCAACTAACATGCACTGGGGCCTTTTCAGTATGGGAGCTAAACTCGTATAGCCTATGGATGCCCTTGTGATGGACAAAGCTACATAGTGAAGGTTATTGGTTTTAAATATCATTCTTAAACCTAGTAACTTATCCTATTATTTTCTATATAGATATCTATTTATGTGAACATGTACATGTAGTTTTGGATCATTTGGAAATGACAATATTTTATCCCTTACCTCGAGTTATATGCTAGTGGAAATCCCACAAGACATCCCTGAACATTGCATCGCTTCATGATGTAGGATTCTGGAGGTTCTTCTATTACTTAAGACAGTGTTAGGTCATTTTTTGCGTCAGTCAGTCCACTTGAAATGGTAAGCCTCTGTCTTCCAAAAGGACTATTACTTCTTGCTTTCATTATGTTTCCTTGGACTATTACTTCTAGAATTATTTTGGATACAATAGGGGGCATGTCTTGACCTAGTATGATATTTATTTTTTTAGAGACTTTGTCGACAGATTGTAGGTTGGTCATTATTTTGAACTCGTAGTTCTATATAAGTTACATTAATTATTTTGTCTTTATACTTTTGTTGTCTTTTGATGTTTATCTATATTTTGCCTAAATCGTTAGGATATGGGGGTGGTTTTTGATCCTTAGTGGGGTTGAGATACCTATCACGACTAGGCCCTTGTTTGAGTTGTGATAGATATCTCTGACTCTAGGAGTATCATTGCTAGTACTAAGGCCAGATCTACCTTGTCAAAGCTAATTCAGGGTCGTTAGATTGAGGATAGCAGGATATGTAGCATTCAAGGATAGGTGTTGAGATTTGAGTCAATGAGGCTTCATTGGATTCTGAGGGTGTTCTAAGGTTTGATTGTAGTATGTTCTAAGTGTTAGAGATCTGATCTAGTTTACTGTTCGTAAGGCTCATTGCTCTAAGTACACTATTCTTCCTTGGACAACTAAGTTCTATTGATATTTAAGGTAGCACTATTATTGGAGTTGTATGCAAAGAGATCTAGTAGGATTTGTGGCTCGACCACTTTATTTTTAGTAGGTGAATTCAAGCATCAAGGACCTGGTGAATTTTTTCAGTAGCTACCCATTCTCGAGTGGAAGTGGGAGAGAGTTATGATGGATTTCATAGGTTATTTCCTTACTCTACCCATAGTTTTGATAGAATTTTTATCATGGTGGATCGATTGACCAATTTGAACATTTCATTTCTATTCGAGTTTTCTACAATATAGAAAAGTTAGCTCATGTCTATATTTAAGAGGTGGTTCATTTAAATGGGGTATTTGTGCCTATTATTTCAAATCGCATCTTTCATTTCAATTCTAGCTTCTTAAGGACATTTTTTGATGGGTTGAATACATAGGTGGACCTTAGCACCGTATTTCACCCCAAATGGATGGGCAGTCGAAGGAGACTATCCAGGTCTAGAAGGATATTTTTAGTCCCGTTTGTTCGATTTTTGGGGTTCGTAGGATCAGTTTCTACCTTTGTCAAAGTTTTCACATAATAATAGATTTCATTCAACATTAAGTTTGCCCCATTTGAGGCATTATATGCTACGCTATGTTGATCTCATGTTGGTTGGTTCAAAACTTCTGAGGCTAGGCCTCGTGAAACAAATTTTCTTCGTGAGTAGCTGGACTGAGTTTGCGTGATTCATGCCACAAACCTATTTCTCGAATCATGATGATGTCTATTATAGCCCACTAGTAGTGTATTACCCCATAGTATTATTATCTCGATTCAACTTTTAGTTGCATTCTTAACAAGCTTAACGATTGAAAATTTCACCAAGTGTAGGGGACTTATTCATTTTTAAGGCTTCTTAACTTTGAGAATTTTCATTTTGGTCTTATCGATGCTGAAATATTAGCTTTTGAGTTAATTAATATTCAAAAATGTAAGAAGTATGTCTCGGGGGAGTTTCAGATTTTTCGGATAATGTTTACATCATGATTGGATCATAAATCCAGCAAGTCAGCGCAATAGGGCGTCATCGTGGTGACATTCCCTTTCGTATGTACATCACATCATTGGGAAGGTTTTTTTATCCTGTTCTTGATTTATAATTGAATGAATGCTTCATAATCTTTATCCTAGTGTGTGCAGTGCTTATGAGGTGAAAAATGTTCACAGAAATCACTTAGAACAATGTTGAGCTAAGAGTTTTTTATTTGTCAAAGTTTGGTGTTTGATCATACAAGGGTCAACTTCAAACATCTATAATGATTTGAATATGTGAAATTTTTTAGCGCAACAACCACCAAAGTGTAGATAATTGAATTATCTTTCTGATGATACAAATTTTGCCTTAATCCGATTCCCGAGGGAAGAGTTATGATCATTTTTGTTAGAACCAGTAATCCACCATTATAAGACCGCATCACGATGAGCCTTTATTCCGTAATCCAATTATGAATTTTTAGTTTAAATGACTGAGTGGCAGTTGGGTCATTTACCACCTCAACCCAATCGTCCAAAACACGATATGGACACTAGTTAGGACATTATTTTGCCCATCTTCTTTAATTTTCCTCTCAAGAAAACCCTACTCATCCCCCAAGATGATCAATTCAATTACTTTCTCTGCAAGGAAACCAAGAATTCAAGTTCCCCAAGTTCAAAAACCTTCAAAAAAGCATCAAGATTGGTGTTTTAAATCAAAGATTAAGGGTTTAAGGTATGCGGTAGTTCATCCATGGGTCCCATTTCAACCATGGAGCCCATAAAGCTTTTCATTAATTAAAGATATGAACTTTCCCTTTTGTTTATGAAGTATCATGTGTTCAAGATGAATTTAAATCATTATTTCCTTAGTGATTTGACTAAATTCGTGTCCAAGGATGTTTTCATGAAATGTTAGGTTATCTCATGCTTTAAGTCTCGATTCCTATGACATATCCAATTGAATTTCATGTTATAATATCAAATTATGAACTTTACTATGCATACAAGTGTTTTCGCATGAATTAATATATTCATGCTTTGAGTTGCAAGTTTCAATGTCTTATTCCATTGATTTCTTGTTAAATCCCAAACTTATGAATTGAGTCATGCACTCATGTTGTTTTCATGTGTATATCGTATTCCCAAGTTCATGTTCATGATCCCCATGTGTTTGAAGAAATGTCTATGATTTTGAGTCATTGAACCATGACTAAATCCCAAAGTTTTAAGCTTAATGTTGTACTTTATGACCATTCAGTTCTGGTGGCTTACGAACACCCGATGCCTATTTGATTTACATAAATTCTGATATTCAACTATTCAGATAGTTGTCCATGAATCTTATCAGGATACTTAGATATTCATATTCAGTTTGAGTTTTATTAGTTTATATATTCATAATTACCCCATAATCTGTATGCACTGTAACTTGAAGAATACCATGGCCTGAGCTTATCAGTTATCAGTTATTAGTGCATACATTAGTTAGTATTTTAGTGTCATTCTATTGGGAGTAGGTTTTAGCATCGAGCGAATACTGTCAGTTAGGCGAAGTCGTTAGTAGCAGTTCCTGCATTCCAGAACTATGTAGCCAACATAGGATACAATAAGTCACTCGTAAGTTTAGGCTTGGCCTCCTCTCATGGGTCAACTATCAGTTTAGGTTTAATACCCTAGTCATTCAGGATATTAGTTTAGTGATTACTACTCTTGAGGTTCTATTTCGATGGCAAAGATAGAATAACCCTCCTCAACGTGGGTTAGGAATTGAACTCCATGATAGCTCACATGATTTATGTTGGTTACATGATAGCTCCTACAGTCTCAGTGCAATATTCAACATATTTTCAGTTCAGGTTCACTTGACTAAGTGTACAGACTTTTAGATATTTAGATTTACATCTTTTAGTCTTTCAGATAACAAATTATCTTAGCAACATAATAGATATACACTTAATCTAGCATACTCAAATATTACAATTTCCATCATGTAATTTCAGACCTAGTATTGATACAGTACCTATGTTTTGCTATTTTTAAGATTCAGTTCTACTTATATTATAAAAATAAAGTTTTAATGAACTAAGTGTACAGATTCACTAGCTTACCAGATTATATTTGTTATGCATGTCTTAAGATATTTCAGCTTTCTGTTTATTTTAGTGTCTTGGTGAGTCTACTTGCACTTAGCATGCCTATTTTAAGATGTTGTATGAAATTAGTTTTACGTATTGCATTTACCCCCAGTTACTCAGTACATTCTAGAAGTACAAATCCATATATATGTCTGTGTGGGTACGTTGTTTCATAATGTTGGTAACTATTATAGTCCATACGACATGATTAGATTGTTACAATTTCCAGCTAGCAAGTGATGAGTTCTCCTATTTTGGGGATTTCTGTCAAATGTTGTGAATACTTTACCTTATTATTGATTTGTATTGATCAGTGGTAGTTGGAGGCATGTCCTAGTTATCTATAGCCAGTATAGTATAGGCTTCATAGATGTCAGTCATAGTTTGTCATGTAATTTTAGTTCTTTCTTTAGTTTTATAATATTGTAAATTATATCAGTATTATAATTCTACCTAGATTTTTTCATGATTATATTTCTGCACAATAGAACCAGTTATTTAATATGTTATAAATCAGTTGATTAATGTTATGCAAGTTCATGAGTTAGCATAGGCTCACTTGTGGTTGTAAACACCGTGTTACAACTTGGGGGTAGTCTTGGGTCATGATAAACTTGGTATTAGAGCATATAGTTTAAGTGTACTAGGGTTTCTAAGAAGTTGTGTCTTGTAGAGCTTGCAAAATGGTACGGAGATGTCTGTATTTTTCTTCGAGAGGCTACAGGGTATTGAATAAATATTTCTATTCTTTCATGTCTCAGATCATGTAGTGGAAGTGTTCTCTGAGGAACTTATGTAGATTCTAACATTAATCCATTTGTGCCAACTCTTCCTTATTATTGAGGCAAAAGAAACAATGAACCTTAAATCCCTACAGATAGAGCTTTCTCAGATAGTCCCTACAAATAATTATGGGATAATATAAAGGCTCGAAAGTATCCCGTCACTGACTTTATGTTCCAAAGTTTGGTATATTTCATTCATTATAGTGAGAAAAATCATGCATTAAGCTAAAGTCAGATGTGCTTTCAGATCCCTTCTCAGAATCCTATGATAGTATATGATCTTGAGTTAGAAGCATGAACCTAGAAGTTTAGCAACAGTAGGATACGGATATTGTTATCTGGATTAAGCAGATTATGTATCCTTAGGGTTAGTTGTATGAAAATGAATCAGTAGGCTTGAAGCGGTGTATGGAAGAATTTATGTATGTTGACTCAAAATTATATGTTGTTGATATTAGGTATGTCGGTTGAAAGATAATTCTCACGGTTTAAATTTGATATTAGTAGTCTATGAAGGAAGTTAGTGTGGTTTATTGAAGGTTTGGGGACATCCTTGTTATGTGTTAGAATCTAAGTTTAAATCATTGAAAATTAAGCTAATAGAAAGAAGAGTTGAAACTTTAGATAGAGTGAACTCAGGGTATGGTGATACTCCTAAATATACATCGTGTCATAACTTTAAGATATAGTCTTTCAAGATGAGTTTATTATTTGTGTATTTATATTTGTCAAGCTATAGATTTAAGTGGTTGCAGTTTAATTTATTGTTTATTAAAGGGTCCTACAGACTAAGATTAATGGCTTAAAGCTGAGGGGGGATGATAGAAAAAATAACCAAGTCAGGTTTTCAAATTCTAGCAGTGATGCCAGAGTATTGTTGAACATCAGTAAGGGAGGAAGATGCCCAACCCATTCTTATCTCAGTGTAAATTTTTGTACTTCAGTCCTTATGATATATAATCATGCCTTACCTATCAGCTCTACGATCATAACCTATATTCATGCATTTTCTATGGAATCATGTACGTTTCCAGTTCCTAATATGAGGAGTTCAAGTTCACTCAGTACGAATTATATTCTACAAAATTTATGAACTCCAAACTCAGGTCATGCAGCTCATGATTAATGTACTCATGATTTTTAGTATGTTCAGTTTTAGTACTTATGCTACACTATTAATGACCAGTGGAATTCAGATTATGTCATGTATATCCTCAGTTTTGATCTCCGTAATGAATTCATGTCGTGGATACTGTATTTCTCAGGCCTAAGTTAAGTATCCCAGTTATGAATAGTATTCTTTCATGTTTCAGGTCCTCAGTTCTAATCATTTAGTGACTTCTACTTTGGTCAAGATAGAGATGATGAACAATTGTTTAGATGGGAGAGAGTAAACATTTCTTGTAGTTAAAAGATTGTTGTATGCTTGCATTAGCTAAGGATATAAGTGTGAATTGAGATTGAGGACAAGGTTTTGATATATATCATCGTTAGTTCATATTTTTTTTTATGTTTTCTTAGGGTAGTACATACAAGTTGTTGATGATAGAGGTTTGGAGGGTATGAGAAACATGCTTTTATGGGTGTTTGTTTAGAAGTGCATATATGGTTATAAAATTAGGCTTTGATGTCATGCTTATATATATATATGGATGAATGTATTGTACGTTAGTGAATGTCTAGTAAGGGTTGAATATAATTTTTGAAGTGGTAATAGGAATTATTCAAGAGATGAGAAGTTGAGAAAGCTCAGGGTGTATTTAACTCATGATTCATACTATTATAGTGTTATGTGTGCACTTTGTAGATTCGAGTAGGCTTGATCATAGTGAGATAATTCAGTTCAACTCAGACTTCATTAGGTAGAGTTATCAGTGCCCATGTGAATATCTTATGTAGCCTCAATTAAAGTACAATTTTGAAGAAGAATATATAGTTGAGTATAAGATTTTTGTATGATTCAGTCCGTACAACCAACAATCAGGTCTAGAAGTCAAACAGAAAAGTTCCTATGGTTTTCCATCTTTTAATCTTGTCTTATTATCTAAAGTTTCATGAGTATAGCCATTCCAAGAGATATTTTGTTTCATATTATAAATATTCAGTCATATGTCAGTGCTTAAGTGTCCCCAGCATCATCTCAATCTTTCCTTAGTATTTTAGCCAAGTCAGTATCATTTGGGGTGCGAAGTATCCCAAGGGGGAAATGTGGTAATACCCCGAGTTGTCACATCCTAAACCTCTCATCTTTTCTTTATGAAATTAGATTTAGTTGGAGATAATGCTTACTCATAAGTTTACTCTCTCATTTCTATCTCAGCCTTAAAACCGTTCTCATATCATTGCATGTATTCACAAAATTAGTTTAGTTCATGATATTTATTTCATTTATCATGTTTCAAAATCATTTATGCAATCATTTTCAAAGTAATGCAAGTTCAGTACATAATCTCAGTCTCAGTATAGTACTCTTAGTCTAATCAGTCTTATTTGAGGACGAATGTTCCCAAGGGTTAGATATTGTAATACCCCCATACTATTCTTAGCTCTATTCAACTTTTAGTTGCATGCTTAAGGGGTTTAAGGCTTTAAAATTTCACTAAGTGTTGGGGACATAGTCATTTTTAAGGCCTCTTAACATAGAGGACTTTCATTTCGGTCTTCCTAACCATGAGATGTTAGTTTTTGAGTGAATTCATGTTCAAGGATGTAAGAAGTATGTTGGTGGAGTTTTTTATTTCTCAGACAAGGTTTGGGTCACGTTTGGATCATGAATCCGAAAATTCACAACGATAGGGCCGAATCATAGTGACATTCCCTTTTGCACGTACATCGCATTGCGGTGATGGTGTTTTCATCCAGTTATTGATTTATAATTTGAATTCATGTGTCATAATCTTTATCCTAGTGTATGAAGCTCTTATGAGGTGAAAAATGTTCATAGAAAATCTCTTACAACAAAGTGAAGCTAAGAGTCTTTGATTCGTCCAAGGTTTTGTGTTTGATACTATAAGATTCAACTCTGAACGTGTATAACTTCAAATATACGTGGAATTTTTCAGTTCAAGGAAAACAAAATTGTAGATAATTTAAATATATTTCCAACAATACCAATTTCTCCTTAATCTGATACCCAAGAAACAAACTATGATCATTTTTGACAAAACCAGTAAGCCACCGTAATAGGACCGCTTTGTGATAAGACTTTAATCCGCATTCCAGTTATGAATTTTTGGTTTTAATGATTGAGGGGAAATTGCATCTTTTCCCATATAACTAATTGTTAATAATATTATTTGGGCACTAGTTACGGCATTATTTTGCCCATCTTCTGTTGTTTACCTCTCTAGAAAACCCTACTCTTCTCCAATATCATCAATTCAATTACTTTCTCTCCAAGGAAGCCTAGAATTCATGTTCCTCAAGTCCAATAACTTTCAATAAAGCATCAAGATTGGTGTTTCTCCTCCAAGATTATGTGTTTATGGTATGTGAGAGTTCATCCATGGGTCCCCTTTCAGCTAAGGAGCCCAAAAAGCTTTTCTTTAATTAAAGATTTGAAATTTCCCTTTTCTTTATGAAGTATCATGTGTTCAAGATGAATTTAAATCATTATTTCCTTAGTAATTTGACTAAATTCTTGTCAAAAGGATGTATTCGTAAAGTGTTAGGTTATCTCATTTTGTAGGTCTTGAGTCCCATGACGTTTTATCTTAAACATAATCTCCAAGAAACAAGATCCAAATCCATCTTCAAGAAACTAAGAGATTCCAAGTTCTTCCAGTCTAAGAACTTCAAGAAACTTACAATCAAGGTATGTCATGTGTTGATTCATGGGTCCCTTTAACCTATAATGCTAAAGAATCTCTTTTTAAAATTAAAGATTTGTGCGTTTATGAATGTGCATGATTTAAGTTGTATTAAAATACCAATGATAACCATTTCGTCCAAATCCATTTTCGAAGTAAAGAGTTATGGATGTTTTACCGAGAGCAGTCAGAACCTCCTAGTTATGATGGCCAGGTCGACAGAGTGCCGATCTAGCGATGTACCAGTGCCTAGACCATCACAGCAAAGGCAGTAAGTCAGTCTTCTGGCTAAGGTATGATAAACATGTTGACGGACCATCGATCTTGCGATGGACCGTCAGCCAAGACATCGCTACTAAAGAAGAGAGCCAATGATGGACCATCGTACAAGCCATCGTAGATCCCGTTCAGCGAATTCTAAGTCATTTTTGAAAGGGAATTTACATCTTTTTCAACCCATTCTAACCCTATTCGTACCAGCCAATAACCTATAACTTCATTATCTATCTACAACATCAAATTATGGTTTTCTCTCAAAGATAATCCCCATGAAGCAAGATCCAAATCCTTCTACAAGAAATGAAGAGATTCCTAATTCTTCAAGTCCAACAAATTCAAGAAACTCACAATCAAGGTATGTCAGGTTTTTATTCATGGGTCCATTTCACCCACAAAACTCAAGAATTTCTTTTCAAAAAACAAGATTTGTGTATTTAGGAATGTTCATGATTTAAATTAAATTTGCTTTCTAATGATACCAAGTTTGTCCAGATCCGGTATTGAAGTAAGAAGTTATGGATTTTTTACCGAGGGTTGTCACAACCGCCCACATGCGACGAGCAGGTCGACGGACCGTCGATCTAGCGATGGAACATTGCCTAGACTATTACAGCTAAGGCAGTAAGTTAGTCTTCTAGCAAAGGTATGACGGATAGGCTGACTGACCATCGAACTTGTGATGGACCATCGCCCAAGCTGTTTCTATCAAAGAAGTGAGTCCCTATTATGGATGAGGTACGACCATCAGAACGATGGACCATCAAGTTAGTGATGGGTTTACCAAATTCTAGGTCATTCTTAAAAGGTTATTTGGATCTTTTTCCACCCGTTTTAACCCATAATTAAACCATACCATAGCCTATAACCTTATTATCCATCTAAAACATCAAATTTGGGTTTACACTAAAAGATAATCACCCAGAAACAAGATTCAAATCCTTCTTCAAGAAACTAAGATATTCCAAATTCTTTAAATCCAAGAACTTCAAGAAACTCACAATCAAGGTAGGTCATGTGTTGATTCATGGGTCCCTTTTATCCATAAATTGTAAGAATCTCTTTTCAAAATCCGAGAATTGTGTATTTATGAATGTTTATGATTTACATTTAATTAGCTTTACAATGATATCAGAACAGCCCAAGTGTCGACGAGCACGTCAATGGACCGTTGCCCAGATAGTCGTAGCTAAGGTGGTAAGTTAGTGTTCTGTTTATGGTGCGACGGCCTGGTTGACTGACAGTCGAGCTTGCGATGGACCATCGCCCAATCTATTACTACTAACGCAGTGAGTCCATTCTTTTCCAGGTGCAACAATTAGAACGACGGACAGTCGAACCTGTGACCGACCGTCATACGAGGTATCACAGATCCCGTTCAGCTAATTCTAAGCCATTTTTAAATGTGTATTTGGGTCTTTTTCCACCCGGTTTAACCCTTTATTATACCAGACCATAGCCCATAACTTTATTATCTATCTACAACATCAAATTAGGATTTTATCTAAAATATATTCCCAAGAAACAAGATCCATATCCTTCTAAAAGAAACTAAGAGATTTCAAGTTCTTCCAGTCCAAAAACATCAAGAAACTCACAACCAAGTTATGTCATGTGTTGATTCATGGGTCCCTTTCACCCATAAAGCTCAAGAATCTCTTTTCAAAATCCAAAATTTGTGTATATATGAATGTTCATGATTTCAATTGAATTAGATTTACAATAATACCAATTTCATCCAAATCTGGTATTGGAGTAAAAATTTATGGTCATTTTACCGAGAGCTGCTAGAACTATAAAGGTGCGACGAGTAGGTCGATGAACCATCCATCTACTGACGGACCGTCGCCTAGAGTATCACAGATAAGGCAATGGTTAGAATGATGGACCATCGATCCAGCGATGGACCATCACACGAGCCATCGCATATCCCGTTCATTGAATTCTAAGCCATTTTTAAAAAGGTATTTGGGTCTTTTTCCACTATTTTAACCCCTAATTATACCAGACCATAACCCATAACTTCATTACCTATCTACAAGATCATATTAGGGTTTTCTCTAATAGATAATCCCCAAGAAACAATATCCGAATTCTTCTTCATGAAACTAAGAGATTCCAAGTTCTTCAAGTCCAAGAACTTTAAGAAACTCACAATCAAGGTATGTCAGGTGTTGATTAATGTAGACCTTTCATCCATAAATCTCAAGAATTTCTTTTCAAAATCCAAGATTTGTGTATTTATGAATGTTCATGATTTATATTGAATTAGCTTTTCAACGATACTAATTTCGTCCAAATCCGGTATCGGAGTAAAAATTTATGGACGTTTTACCTAGAGTTGTCAGAACTGCCCATTGTGATGGGAAGGTCGACAGACCATCGATATAGTGAAGTACCATCACCTAGACCATCATATCTGAGGCAGTAAGACAATCTTCTAGCTAAGGTGTAATAGACATATTGACGGACTGTTGAGCTTGCGATGGACCATCGCCCCAGCCATCTCTTCTAAGGCAGTGAGTTCCTATTCTGGCCCTAGTGTTTGGGTCAGAATGGTGAACAGTTGAGCCTATAATGAACCATTGCATGAGCCAACGCAGATCCCGTTCAGCGAATTTTAAGCCTTTTTAAAAGTGTATTTCGGTCTTTTTCCATCCGTTTTAACCACTATTATGCCAGACCATAGCCCATAACTTCATTATCCATCTACAATATCAAAAGAGGGTTTTGTGTCAAAGATAATCTCCAAGAAACAAGATCCAAATCCTTCTTCAAGAAACTTAGAGATTCCAAGTTCTTCAAGTCCAAGAACATCAAGAAGCTCACAATCAAGGTACGTCAAGTGTTGATTCATGAAGACCTTTCACCCATAAAGCTCAAGAATCTCTTTTCAAAATACTAGATTTGTGTATTTATGAATTTTCATGGTTTTAATTGAAGTACCTTTCAAACGATACTAACTTTGTCCAAATCCGGTATCGAAGTAAAAATTTATGGAGGGTTTACCAAGAGCTATCAGAACTGCCCAAGTACAATGGGCAGGTCGACAGACCATCGATGTAATGATGTACCGTCGCATAGACCTTCACAACTGAGTCAGTAAGCCATTTTTTGGCTAAGGTGAAACAGACAAGTTGACAAACCATCTAGCTGGCAACGGACTGTCCCCCAAGCCATCTCTTCTAAGATAGTGAGTCCCTACTCTAGCCCTGGTGTGATGGTCCAAACGAAGAACCATCAAGCTAGCGATGAAAAATCATATGAGCCATCGTAGATCCCATTCAACAAATTCTAAGCTATTTATAAAAGTGTATTTGGGTCTTTTTCTACCCGTTTTAACCCCTAATTATACCAGACCATAGCCTATAACTTCATTATCCATCAACAACATCAAAAGAGGGTTTTCTCTCAAAGATAATGACCAAGAAACAAGATCCAAATCCTTCTTCAAGAAACTAAGAGATTATTAGTTCTTCAGGTCCAAGAACTTTAAGAAACTCACAATGAAGATATGTCATGTGTTGATTCATGGGTACTTTTCACCTATAATGCTAAAGAATATCTTTTGAAAATACAAGATTTGTGCATTTGTGAATGATCATGATTTAAATTGAATTAGCTTTCCAAAGATACTAATTTCGTCCAAATCTAGTATCAAAGTAAAAAGTTGTGGATATTTTACGAAGTTCTGTCAGAACTGCCCAAGTGCGACGCGCAAGTCAATGGACTATTAATTTAGTGATGGACCATCACCTAGCCCATCGAAGCTAAGGCAATAAGTCAATCTTCTGGCTAAGGTGCGACGAATAGGTTAACAGACCATCAATCTTGAGATTGACCATTTCCCAAGTCGTTGCGACTAGGGCAATGAGTCCCTATTCTGGTTCAAGTAAAATGGTCAGAACTATGGACTATCGAGCCATCACAGATTTTATTCAATGAATTCTAATCCATTTTTAAAAAGGTATTTGGGTTTTTTTCAACCCGTTTTAACCCTTAATTATAGCAGACCATATCCCATAACTTCAGTATCAATCTAAATCTTCAAACTAGGGTTTTCTCTTAAAAATAGTCTCCAAGAAACAAGATCCAAAACCATCTTCAAAAAACTAAGAGATTCAAGGTTCTTCCAGTATAAGAACTTTAAGAAACTCACAATCAAGGTATGTCATGTGTTGATTCATGGAACCCTTTAACCCATAAAGCTCAAGAATCTCTTTTCAAGATACTAGATTTGTGTATTTATGAATTTTCATGATTTTGATTGAATTACCTTTCAAACGAAACTAACTTTATCCAAATCTGGTATCAGAGTAAAAATTTATGGAGAGTTTACCAAGAGCTATCAGAACTACCCAAGTGCAACGGAAAGGTCGACAGATCATCAATGTAATGACGTACTGTTGCCTAGACCATTACAGTTGAGGTAGTAAGCTATTTTTTGGCTAAGGTCAAACGGATAGGTTGACAGACCGTCGAGATGGCGACGGACTTTCGCCCAAGCTGTCTCTTCTAAGGAAGTGAGTACTTATTCTGGCCCTAGTGTGATGGTCTAAACGAAGAACCATCAAGCTAGCAATGAACAATTGCATGACCCATCGTAGATCCCTTTCAGCAAATTCTAAGCCATTTATAAAAGTGTATTTGGGTCCTTTTCTACCAGTTTTAACCCCTAATTATACCAGACCATAGCCCATAACTTCATTATCCATCAACAACATCAAAAGAGGGTTTTCTCTCAAAGATAATCACCAAGAAACAAGATCAAAATCCTTCTTCAAGAAACAAAGAGATTATTAGTTCTTCCGGTCCAAGTACTTTAAGAAACAATCAAGATATGTCATGTGTTGATTCATGGGTACTTTTCTCCTATAAAGCTCAAGAATCTCTTTTAAAAATCCAACATTTGTGCATTTATGAATGTTCATGATTTAAAGTGAATTATCTTTCCAAAGATACTAATTTTGTCCAAATCTAGTATCGAAGTAAAAGTTATGGATATTTTACCAAGTGCTGTCAGAATCGCCCAAGTGCGACGAGCAAGTCAACGGACCATTGATTTAGTGATGGACCATCACCTAGCCCGTCGCAGCTAAGGTAGTAAGTCAGTCTTCTGGCTATGGTGCGAGTATAGGTTAATAGACCATCAAACTTGAGATGGACCGTTGCCCAAGTCGTTGCAACTAGGGCAGTGAATCCCTATTCTGGCTCAAGTACGATTTTCAGAACTGCAGACTATTGAGCCAGCAACGGATCATCAGACGAGCCATTGCAGATCATATTCAATGAATTCTAATCCATTTTAAAACGGTATTTGGGTTTTTTTCAACCCGTTTTAACCCTTAATTATACTAGACCATAGCCCATAACTTCATTATCAATCTACAATATCAAACTAGGGTTTTCTCTTAAAAATAATCTCCAAGAAACAAGATCCAAATCCATCTTCAAAAAACTAAGAGATTCAAGGTTCTTCCAGTCTATGAACTTCAAGAAACTCACAATCAAGGTATGTCATGTGTTGATTCATGGGTCTCTTTAACCCATAAAGCTTAAGAATCTCTTTTTAAAATCAAAGATTTGTGTATTTATAAATGTTCATGATTTAAGTTGTATCAAAATTCCAATGATACATATTTCATCAAAATCCATTATTGGAGTAAAAAGTTATTGATGTTTTACCAAGAGCTGACAGAACCTCCGAGTTGTGACGGACAGCTTGATAGAGTGTCGATTTAGCGATGGACCATTGCCTAGACCATCACAGCTAATGAAGTAAGTCAGTCTTCTGGATAAGGTGTGATGGACATGTTGACAGACCATCGATCTTGTAACGGACCGTCAGCCAAGCCGTCGCTACTAAGGTAGTGAGTCCCTATTCTACCCTGCCTATGGCCTAAGTGTGATGGCCAGAACGACGGACTATTGAGCCTACAATGGACCATTGCACGATCCATCACAAATACCGTTCAACGAATTCTACGTCATTTTTAACGGGGTATTTAGGTCTTTTTCAACCCGTTCTAACCCCTAATTATACCATCCCATAGACCATAACTTTATTATCTATCTACAACATCAAATTAGGGTTTTCTCTAAAACATAATCCCAATGAAGAAAGATCTGAATCCTTCTACAAGAAACTATGATATTTCAAGTTCTTTGAGTCTAAGAACTTCAAAAAACTCACAATCATGGTATGCCATGTGTTGATTCAAGGGTCCATTTCACCCACAAAGCTCTAGAATCTCTTTTCAAAGTATAAGATTTGTGTAATTAAGAATGTTTATGATTTAAATTAAATTAGCTTTCCAATGATACAGATTTTCTCCAAATATGGTATCGGAGTAAAAAGGTATGGATGTTTTACTGAGCGTTGTCACAACCGCCCATATGCGATGAACAAGTTGATGGACCATCGATCCAGAAATAGACCATCGCGTAGACCACCACAGCTAAGGTAGTAAGTTAGTCATCGAGATATAGTCAGGCACCCAGGTTGATAGATAGTCAAACTTGCGAAAGGCCATCGCCCAAGCCGTTGCTATCAAGGAAGTGAGTCCCTATTGTAGCTGAGGTGCGACGGTCAAAACGATAAATTATCAAGTCAGTGACGGGTTTAGCAAATTCTAAGTCATTTTTAAAGGGTTATTTGTTTTTTTTTCCACCCGTTTTAACCCATAATTATACCAGATCATAGCCCATAACTTTATTATCCATCTAAAACATCAAATTTGGGTTTCCTCTCAATGATAATCACCAAGAAACAAGATCCAAATCCTTCTTCAATAAACTAAGATATTCCAAGTTCTTCAAGTCCAAGAACTTCAAGAAATTCACATTCAAGATATGTCATCTATTGATTTATAGGTCCCTTTTATCCATAAATCTCACGAATCTCTTTTCAAAATCCAAGAATTATGTATTTTTGAATGTTTATGATTTAAATTGAATTAGCTTTACAACGATAACAATTTTTTCTAAATCTGGTAACAGAGAAAAAAGTTATAGACGTTTTACTGAGAGATGTCAGAACAGCCTAAGTGTCGATGAACAGGTCGATGGACCATTGCCAAAACAGTCATAGCTAAGGTAGTAAGTTAGTGTTCTGGTTAATGTGTGACAGCCAGGTTGACTAACAGTTGAGCATGTGAAGGACCATCGCCCAAGTCATCGCTACTAATGCAGTGAGTCCCTATTCTTTCACAGGTGCAACAGTTAGAAAGATTGACCACTGATCCAGCAATCGACAATTGCACGAGCCCTCACAGATCCTGTTCGGTGAATTATAATCCATTTTTGAAAAGGTATTTGAGTCTTTTTCCACATGTTTTAACCGCTAATTATACCAGACCATAGCCCATAACCTCATTATCTATCTACGACATCAAATTATGGTTTTATCTAAAATATAATCCCCAAGAAACTAAGAGATTTCAAGTTCTTCAAGTCCAAGAAATTCAAGAAACTCAAAATCAAGGTATGTATATGTTGATTCATGGGTCCCTTTCACCCATAAAGATTAAGAATTTCTTTTCAAAATCCAAAATTTATGTATAAATAAATGTTCATGATTTAAATTTTATTATCTTTACAACAATACCAATTTTATCCAAATCTAGAATTGGAGTAAAAAGTTATAGACGTTTTACTGAGAGCTGTCAGAACTGTCAAGGTGCAGAACCTAGAAGTTTAGCAATAGTAGGATACAGATAGTGTTATCTGGATTGAACAGATTATGTATTTTTAGGGTTAGTTGTATGAAAGTGAATTAGTAGGCTTGAAACGGTGCATGGAACAGTTTATGTATGTTGACTCAAAATCATATGTTTTTGATGTTGGGAATTTCGGTTGAATGATAATTCTCACAGTTTATATGTGATATTAGTAGGCTATGAAGGAAGTTAGTGTGGTTTATTGAAGGTTTGGGGACATCCTTGTTATGTGTTAGAATCTAAGTTTGAATCATTGAAAATTAAGCTAATAGAAAAAAGAGTTGAAACTTTAGATAGTGTGAACTCAGGGTATGGTGATACTTCTAAATATCCATCGTGTAATAACTTTAAGATATAGTCTTTCAAGATGAGTTTATTATTTGTGTATTGTCAAGCTCTAGAGTTAAGTGGTTGCAGTTTAATTCATTATTTATTAAAGGGTCCTACAAACTTCTAATAATGTCTTAAAGCTGAGGGGGGATGCTAGAACAAATAACCAAGTTAGGTTTTCATATTCTAGCAGTGATGCCAGAGTATTATTAAACTTCAGTAAGGGAGGAAGATGCCCAACCTATTCTTATCTCAGTGTAAATTTTTGTACTTCAGTCATTATGATATAATCATGCCTTACCTGTCAGCTCTATGATCATAACCCATATTCATGCATTTTCTATGGAATCATGTACGTTTTCAGTTCCTAATATGAGGAGTTCAAGTTCACTCAGTACGAATCATATTCTACAAAATTTATGAACTCCAAACTCAGGTCATGCAACTCATGATTGATCTACTCATGATTTTTAGTATGTTCAATTTTAATACTTATGCTACACTATTAATGACCAGTGGAATTCAGATTATGTCATGTATATCCTCAGTTTTATTCTCCATAATGAATTCATGTCGTGGATACTCTATTTCTCAGGCCTAAGTTAAGAATCCCAGTTATGAATAGTGTTCTTTCATGTTTCAGGTCCTCATGTTCTAATCATTCATTAAATTCTCCTTTGGTCATTATAGAGATGATGAACAATTGTTTAGATGGGAGAGAGTAAACGTTTCTTGTAGTTGAAAGATTGTTGTATGCTTGCATTAGCTAAGGGTATAAGTGTGAATTGAGATTGAGGACAAGGTTTTGATATTTATCATGGTTAGTTCAATTTTTTTGTATGTTTTCTTATGGTAGTACATGCAAGTTCTTGATGATAGTGTTTTGGAGGGTGTGAGAAAGATACTTTTATGGGTGTTTGTTTAGAAGTGCATATGTGGTTATAAAGTTAGGCTTGATTGTCATGCTTATATATATATATGTAGATGAATGCATTGTACGTCAGTGAATGTCTACTAAGGGTTGAATGTAGTTGTTGAAGTGGTAATAGGAATTATTTAAGAGATGAGAAGTTGAGAAAGCTCAGGGTGTATTTAATTCATGATCAGACTATTATAGTGTTATGTGTGCACTTTGTAGATTCGAGTAGGCTTGATCATAGTGAGATAATTCAGTTCAACTCAGCCTTCATTAGGTATAGTTATCAGTGCCCATGTGAATATCTTATGTAACCTCAATTAAAGTACAGTTTTAAAGCAGAATATATAGTTGAGTATAAGTTTTTTGTATGATTTAGTTCGTACAGCCAATAATCAGGTCTAGAAGTCAAACAGTAAAGTTGCTTTGGTTTTCCATCTTTTCATGTAGTCTTATTATCTAAAGTTTCATGAATATAGCCATTCCAAGAGATATTTTTTTTACATCCACTAAATTGTGGATTCAGCTCAGCTCATGTATCATTCCTCAGTTTCATATTATAGATATTCAGTCATATGTCAGTTCTTAAGTGTCCCCAGCATCATCTTAGTCTTTCCTTAGTATTTTAGCCAAGTTAGTATCATTTGGGGTGCGAAGTATCCCAAGGGGGAAATGTGGTAATACCCCAAGTTGTCACATCCTAAACCTCTCATCTTTTCTTTATGAAATTAGATCCAGCTGGAGATAATGGTTACTCATAAGTTAACTTTCTCATTTCTATCTCAGCCTTAAGACCGTTCTCATATAATTGCATGTATTCAAGAAATTAGTTTAGTTCATGATATTTATTTCATTTATAATGTTACAAAATCATTTATGCAATCATTTTCCAAGTAATGCAAGTTCAGTACATAATCTCAGTCTCAGTGCAGTACTTTTAGTCTAATCAGTCTTATTTGAGGACGAATGTTCCCAAGGGTTAGATATTGTAATACCCCCATACTATTCTTACCTCTATTTAACTTTTAGTTCCATGATTAAGGGGTTTAAGGCTTTAAAATTTCACTAAGTGTTGGGGACTTAGTTATTTTTAAGGCCCCTTAACATAGAGGACTTTCATTTCGGTCTTCCTAACCATGAGATGTTAGTTTTTGAGTGAATTTATGTTCAAGGATGTAAGAAGTATTTTGGAGGAGTTTTGTATTTCTCAGAAAAGGTTTGGGTCACGTTTGGATCACTAATCCGGAAAGTCACCACGATAGGGCCGAATAATAGTACAATACCTTTTGCACGTACATCGCATTTCGGTGATGGTGTTTTCATCCAATTCTTGATTTATAATTTGAATGCATGTGTCATAATCTTTATCCCAGTGTGTGAAGCTCTTATGAGGTGAAAAATGTTCATAGAAATCTCTTACAACAAAGTTAAGCTAAGAGTCTTTGATTCGTCCAAGGTTTTGTGTTTGATACTGTAAGGGTCAACTTTGAACGTGTATAACTTTAAATATACGTGGAATTTTTCAGTTCAAGGAAAAACAAATTGTAGATAATTGAAATATCTTTCCAACAATACAAATTTCTCCTTAATCTGATACCCAAGAAAAAAATTATGATCATTTTTGACTAAACCAGTAAGCCACCGCAATAAGACCGCTTCGTGATAAGACTTTAATCCGCATTCCAGTTATGATTTTTTGGTTTTAATGATTGAGGGGAAATTGCATCTTTTCCCATATCACTAATTATTCATAACATTATTTGGGCACTAGTTAGGGCATTATTTTGCCCATCTTCTGTTGTTTTCCTCTGAAAAAAACCCTACTTATCTCCAATATCATCAATTCAATTACTTTCTCTCCAAGGAAGCCTAAAATTCATGTTCCCCAAGTTCAATAACTTTATAGAAAGCATCAAGATTGGTGTTTCTCCTCCAAGATTATGTGTTTAAGGTATGTGAGAGTTCGTCCATGTGTCCCCTTTCACCCAAAGAGCCCAAAAAGCTTTTCTTTAATTAAAGATTTGAAATTTCCCTTTTCATTAGGAAGTATCATGTGTTCAAGATGCAAGTAAATCATGATTTCCTTAGTAATTTGACTAAATTCTTGTCAAAGGATGTATTCATAAAGTGTTAGGTTATCTCATTCTGTAGGTCTCGAGTCCCATGACGTTTTCTCTTAAAGATAAACTCAAAGAAACAAGATCCAAATCCATCTTCAAGAAACTAAGAGATTCCAAGTTCTTCCAGTCTAAGAACTTCAAGAAACTTACAATCAAGGTATGTCATGTGTTGATTCATGGGTCCCTTTAACCCATAATGCTCAAGAATCTCTTTTTAAAATTAAAGATTTGTGTATTTATGAATGTTCATGATTTAAGTTGAATTAAAATTCCAATGATACCCATTTCGTCCAAATGCATTATCGAAGTAAAGAGTTTTTGATGTTTTACCGAGAGCTGTCAGAACCTCCTAGTTGCGATGGCCAGGTCGACAGACTGTTGATCTAGCGATGGACCGGTGCCTAAACCATCACAACAAAGGCACTAAGTCAGTCTTCTGGCTAAGGTATGATGTACATATTGACGGACCATCGATCTTGCGATGGACCATCAGCCAAGACATCGCAACTAAGAAAGTGAGTCACTATTATAGCCCGACTCTGGCCCAGGTGTGACGGTCAGAACGACGGACTGTCGAGCCAATGATGGACCATCGCACGAGCCATCGTACATCCCGTTCAGTGAATTCTAAGTCATTTTTAAAAGGGCATTTGGGTCTTTTTCAACCCATTCTAACCCCTATTTATACCAGCCCATAGCCCATAACTTCATTATCTATCTACAACATCAAATCATGGTTTTCTCTCAAAGATAATCGCCATCAAGCAAGATCCAAATACTTCTACAAGAAACGAAGAGATTCCTAATTCTTCAAGTCCAAGAACTTCTAGAAACTCAAAATCAAGGTATGTTATGTGTTGATTCATGGGTCCATTTCACCCACAAAGATCAAGAATCTCTTTTGAAAAATCAAGATTTGTGTATTTATGAATGTTCATGATTTAAATTAAATTAGCTTTCCAACGATACCAATTTTGTCCAAATTCGGTATTGAAGTTAAAAGTTATGGAATTTTTACCGATGGTTGTCACAACCGCCCACATGCGACAAGAAGGTCGACGGACCATCGATCTAGCGATGGACCATTTCCTAGACCATCACTGCTAAGGTAGTAAGTTAGTCTTCCAGCAAAGGTGCGACGGACAGGTTGACAGACCGTCAAACTTGTGATGGACCATCGCCCAAGCTGTTTCTATCAAGGAAATGAGTCCCTATTCTGGTCAAGGTACGACCATCACAACGATGAACCATTAAGTCAGTGATAGGTTTAGCAAATTCTAAGTCATTTTCAAAAGGTTATTTGGATCTTTTTCAACCCATTTTAACCCATAATTAAACCAGACCATAGCCTATAACTGTATTATCTATCTAAAACATCAAATTTGGGTTTACACTAAAAGATAATCACCAAGAAACAACATTCAAATCCTTCTTTAAGAAACTAAGATATTCTATATTCTTAAAATCCAAGAACTTAAAGAAACTCACAATCAAGGTAGGTCATGTGTTGATTCATGGGTCCCTTTTATCCATAAATTGCAAGAATCTCTTTCCAAAATCCGAGAATTGTGTATTTATGAATGTTTATAATTTAGATTTAATTATCTTTACAATGATACCAATTTCATCCAAATTTAGTAACAGATAAAAAAGTTAAGGACATTTTATTCAGAGATATCAGAACAGCCCAAGTGTCGACCAGCAGGTCAATGGACCGTTGCCCATATAGTCGTAGCTAAGGTAGTAAGTTAGTGTTCTGTTTAAGGTGCGACGGCCAGGTTGACAGACAGTCGAGCTTGCGATGGACCATCGCCCAAGCTATCGCTACTAACGCAGTGAGTCCCTATTCTTTCCCAGGTGCAACAATTAGAACGACGGATAGTCGAGCCTATGACCGACCATCATACGAGCTATCACAATTCCCATTCAGCGAATTCTAAGCCATTTTTAAATGTGTATTTGGGTCTTTTTCCACCCGGTTTAACCCCTAATTATACCAGACCATAACCAATAACTTTATTATCTATCTAAAATATCAAATTAGGGTTTTATCTAAAGTATATTCCCAAGAAACAAGATCCATATCCTTCTAAAAGAAACTAAGAGATTTCAAGTTCTTCAAGTCCAAGAACTTCAAGAAACTCACAATCAAGTTATGTCATGAGTTGATTCATGGGTCCCTTTCACCCATAAAGCTCAAGAATCTCTTTTCAAAATCCAAAATTTGTGTATATATGAATGTTCATGATTTAAATTAAATTAGCTTTACAAAAATACTAATTTCATCCAAATCTAGTATTGGAGTAAAAATTTATGGACATTTTACCGAGAGCCACCAGAACTGTGATGGTGTGACGAGAAGGTCAATGGACCGTTGATCTAGTGACGGACCGTCGCCTACAGTATCATAGCTAATGCAACAGTTAAAATGAAGGACCATCGATCCAGCAATGGACCATCGCACGAGCCATCGCATATCCCATTCATTCAATTGTAAGCCATTTTAAAAAGGGTATTTGGGTCTTTTTTCATTATTTTAACCCCTAATTATACCAGACCATCGCCCTTAATTTCATTATCCATCTACAACATCAGATTAGGGTTTTCTATAATAGATAATACTCAAGAAACAACATCCAAATTCTTCTTCATGAAACTAAGAGATTCCAAATTCTTCAAGTCCAAGAACTTTAAGAAACTCACAATCAAGATCTGTCAGGTGTTGATTAATGGAGACCTTTCATCCATAAATCTGAAGAATATATTTTCAAAATCCATGATTTGTGTATTTATGAATGTTCATGATTTATATTGAATTAGCTTTCCAACGATACTAATTTCGTCCAAATTCGGTATCGGAGTAAAAAGTTATGGACGTTTTACCAAGAGTTGTCAGAACTACCCAGCTGTGACGGGCAAGTCGACAGACCATCGATAAAGTGAAGTACCATCACCTAGACCATCATAGTTGAGGCAGTAAGACAATCTTCTGGCTATGGTTCAACAGACATATTGATGGACCATCGAGCTTGCGACAAACCGTCGCCCCTGTCGTCTCTTCTAAGGCAGTGAGTTCGTATTCTGGCCCTAGTGTTTGGGTCAGAATGACGAACAGTTGAACCAGTGATGAACCGTTATATGAGCCAACACAGATCCCGTTCAGCAAATTCTAAGCCTTTTTGAAAGTGTATTTTTGTCTTTTTCCATCCGTTTTAACCAGTAATTATGCCAGACCATAGCCTATAACTTCATTATCTATCTACAATATCAAACGACGGTTTTGTGTCAAAGATAATCTCCAAGAAACAAGATCCAAATCCTACTTCAAGAAACTTAAAGATTCCAAGTTCTTCAAGTCCAAGAACTTAAAGAAACTCAAAATCAAGGTACGTCAGGTGTTGATTCATGAAGAGCTTTCACCCATAAAGATCAAGAATCTCTTTTCAACATATTAGATTTGTGTATTTATGAATTTTATGATTTTAATTGAAATACCTTTGAAACGATACTAACTTCGTCCAAATCCAGTATCGGAGTAAAAATTTATGGAGGTTTTACCAAGAGCTATCAGAACTGCACAGATGCAACGCGCAGGTCGACAGACCATCGATGTAATGACCTACCGTCGCCTAGACCTTCACAACTGAGGCAGGAAGCTATTTTTTGGCTAAGGTGAAATGGACAGGTTGACAGACCGTCGAGCTGGCGACGGACTGTCGCCCAAGATGTCTCTTCTAAGGTAGTGAGTCCCTATTCAGGCCCTGTTGTGATGATCCAAAAGAATAACCATCAAGCTAGCGATGAACAATCGCATGAGCCATCGTAGATCCCGTTCAAAAAATTCTAACCCATTTATAAAAGTGTATTTGGGTCTTTTTCTACCCGTTTTAACCCCTAATTATACCAGACCATAGCCCATAACTTCATTATCCATCAAAATCAACAGAGGGTTTTCTCTCAAAGATAATCGCCAAGAAACAAGATCAAAATCCTTCTTCAAGAAACTAAGAGATTATTAGTTCTTCAGGTCCAAGAACTGTAAGAAACTCAAAATGAAGATATGTCATGTGTTGATTCATGGGTACTTTTCACCTATAAAGCTCAAGAATCTCTTTTGAATATCCAAGATTTGTTCATATATAAATGTTCATGATTTAAATTGAATTACATTTCAAAAGATACTAGTTTCGTCCAAATCTAGTATCGAATTTAAAAGTTGTGGATGTTTTACCAAGTGCTGTCAGAACCGCCCAAGTGCGACGCGCAAGTCAACGGACTATTGATTTAGTGATGGACTATTACCTAGCCCGTCGCAGCTAAGGCAGTAAGTCAGTCTTCTACCTAAGGTGCGACGAATAGGTTAACAGACCATCAAACTTGAGATGGACAGTTGCCCAAGTGGTTGCTACTAGGGCAATGAGTCCCTATTCTTGCTCAAGTACGATGGTCAGAACTATGGACTATCGAGCCAGCAATGGATCATCACATGAGCCATCGCAGATCTTATTCAATGAGTTCTAATCCATTTTTAAAAGGGTATTTCGGTTTTTTCATCCCGTTTTAACCCTTAATTATACCAGACCATAGCCCATAACTTCATTATCAATCTACAACATCAAACTAGGGTTTTCTCTCAAAAATAATCTCCAAGAAACAAGATCCAAAACCATCTTCAAAAAACTAAGAGATTCAAGGTTCTTCCAGTCTAAGAACTTCAAGAAACTCACCTTCAAGGTATGTCATGTGTTGATTCATGGTACCCTTTAACCCATAAAGCTCAAGAATCTCTTTTCAAAATACTAGATTTGTGTATTTATGAATTTTCATGATTTTAATTGAATTACCTTTCAAACGATACTAACTTTGTCCAAATCTGGTATCGGAGTAAAAATTTATGGAGGGTTTACCAAGGGCTATCAAAACCGCCCAGGTGAAACAGGCAGGTCGACCGACCATCGATGTAATGACGCACTGTCACCTAGACCTTTACAGGTGAGGTAGTTAGCCATTTTTTGGCTAAGGTGAAACGGACAGGTGGACAGACCATCGATTTGGCGATGGACTATCGCCCAAGTCGTCTCTTCTAAGGCAGTGAGTCCTTATTCTGGCCCTGGTGTGATGGTCCAAACGAAGAACCATCAAGATAGAAATGCAAAATTGCATGAGCCATCGTAAATCCCGTTCAGCAAATTCTAAGCCATTTATAAAAGTGTATTTGGGTCTTTTTCTACCCGTTTTAACCCCTAATTATACCAGACCATAGCCCATCACTTCATTATCCATCAACAACATCAAAAGAGGGTTTTCTCTCAAAGTTAATCATCAAGAAACAAGATCCAAATCCTTCTTCAAGAAACTAAGATATTATTAGTTCTTCAGGTCGAAGAACTTGAAGAAACTCACAATCAAGATATTTCATGTGTTGATTCATGGGTAATTTTCACCTATAAAGCTAAAGAATCTCTTTTGAAAATACAAGATTTGTGCATTTTTGAATGTTCATGATTTAAATTGAATTAGCTTACAAAAGATACTAATTTTGTCCAAATCTAGTATCGAAGTAAAAGTTATGGATATTTTACCAAGTGCTTTTAGAACCGCCCAAGTAGGACGAGCAAGTCAACGGACCATTGATTTAGTGATGGACCATTACCTAACCCGTCGCAGCTAAGGCAGTAAGTCATTCTTCTAGCTAAGGTGCGACGAATAGGTTAACGGACTATCAAACATGAGATGGACCATTGCCTAAGTCGTTGCTACTAGGGCAGTGAGTCCCTATTATGGCTCAAGTACGATGGTCAGAACTACTGACTATCGAGCCAGTAATGGATCATCAGACGAGCCATCGCATATCTTATTCAATGAATTCTAATCCATTTTTAAAAGGGTATTTGGGTTTATTTTAACCTGTTTTAACCCTTAATTATACCAGACCATAGCCCATAACTTCATTATCAATCTACAACATCAAACTAGGGTTTTCTCTGAAAAATAATCTCCAAGAAACAAGATCCAAATCCATCTTCAAAAAACTAAGAGATTCAAGGTTCTTCCAGTCTAAGAACTTCAAAAAACTCACAATCAAGGTATGTCATGTGTTGATTCATGGGTCCCTTTAACCCATAAAGCTTAAGAATCTCTTTTTAAAATCAAAGATTTCTTTATTTGTGAATGTTAATGATTTAAGTTGTATTAAAATTCCAATGATAGATTTTTCGTGCAAATCCATTATTGGAGTAAAAAGTTATTGATGTTTTACCGAGAGCTGACAGAACCTCCTAGTTGCGACGGACAGGTCGACAGAGTGTCGATTCAGCGATGGACCATTGCCTAGACCATCACAGCTAAGGAAGTAAGTTAGTCTTCTGGCTAAGGTGTGATGGACATATTGACTGACAATCGATCTTGTGATGGACCATCAGCTAAGCCGTCGCTTCTAAGGTAGTGAGTCCCTATTCTTTCCTTTCTCTGGCCCAAGTGTGATGGCCAGAACGACGGACTATTAAGCCAACAATGGACCATCGCACGATCCATCGCAGATACCGTTCAGCGAATTCTACATTATTTTTAAAAGTGTATTTGGGTCTTTTTCCACCCGTTCTAACCCCTAATTATACCATCCCATATTCCATAACTTCATTAAATATCTACAACATCAAATTAGGGGTTTCTCTCAAAGATAATCCCAATGAAGCAAGATCCAAATCCTACTACAAGAAACTTAGAGATTTCAAGTTCCTTAAGTCCAAGAACTTAAAGAAACTCACAATCAAGGTATGCCATGTGTTGATTCATGGGTCCATTTAACCCACAAAGCTCAAGAATCTCTTTTCAAAGTATAAGATTTGTGTAATTATGTATGTTCATGATTTAAATTTAATTAGCTTTCCAACGATAACAATTTTGTCCATATATGTATCGGAGCAAAAAGGTATGGATGTTTTACTGAGCGTTGTCACAACCACCCACATGCGACGAATAAGTTGATGGACCATCTATCTAGCTATCACGTTGACCACCACAGCTATGGCAGTAAGTTAGTCATCTAGATAAAGTCTGGCGCACAGGTTGATAGATAGTCGAACTTGCGACAGGCCATCACCAAAGTCGTTGATATAAAGGAAGTGAGTCCATATTGTAGCCGAGGTGCGACTGTCAGAATGATAAACCATCAAGTCAGTGACTGGTTTAGCAAATTCTAAGTTATTTTTAAAGGGTTATTTGTGTCTTTTTCCAACTGTTTTAACCCATAATTATAACAGACCATAGCCCATAACTTTATTATCCATCTAAAACATCAAATTTTGGTTTCCTCTCAAAGATAATTACCAAAAAACAAGATCCAAATCCTTTTTCAAGAAACTAAGATATTCCAAGCTCTTTAAGTCCAAAAACTTCAAGAAATTCACATTCAAGATATGTCATCTGTTGATTCATGGGTCCCTTTTATCCATAAATCTCAAGAATCTCTTTTCGAAATCCAAGAATTGTGTATTTATGAATGTTTATGATTTAAATTGAATTAGCTTTACAACAATAACAATTACCTGTAAATCTGGTAACAGAGAAAAAAGTTGTGGATGTTTTACTGAGAGATGTAAGAACAACCCAAGTGTCGATGAACAGGCCGATGGACCATTGCCGAAACAGTCATAGCCAAGGTAGTAAGTTTGTGTTCTAGTTAATGTATGACGGCCAGGGTGACGAACAGTTGAGCTTAGGAAGGATCATCGCCTAAGTCGTCGCTACTAATGTAGTGAGTCCCTATTCTTTCACAGGTGAAACAGTTAGAATGATGGACCATCGATCCAGCAACCGAAAATTGTACGAGCCATCGCAGATCCCATTCAGTGAATTATAAGCCTTTTCGAAAAGGTATTTGGGTCTTTTTCCACATATTTTAACCACTAATTATACCAGACCATAGCCCATAGCCTTATTATCTATCTACGACATCAAATTAGGGTTTTATCTAAAATATGATCCCCAAGAAACAAGATCCATAACCTTCTACAATAATTTAAGAGATTTAAGTTCTTCAAGTCCATGAAATTTAAGAAACTCAAAATCAAGGTATGTATATGTTGATTCATGGGTCCCTTTCACCCATAAAGCTCAAGAATCTCTTTTCAAAATTCAAAATTTATGTATATATGAACTTTCATGATTTAAATTGTATTAGCTATACACCAATACCAATTTCATCCAAATCTAGAATTGGAGTAAAAAGTTATAGACATTTTTTGAGAGCTGTCAGAACTGCCAAGGTGCGATGAGCTGGTCGATGGACCATCGATCTAGTGGCAGACCGTCGCCTAGACTATGGCAGCTAATGCAACGGTCAAAATGATTGACTGTCGAGCCAGCGATGCACCATCGCACGAGCCATCAAAGATCCCGTTCAGTGAATTATAAGCCATTTTTAAAAGGGTATTTGGGTCCTTTTCCACCCATTTTAACCCCTAATTATACAAGACCATAGCCTATAACTTCATTATCCATCTACAATATCCAATTACGGTTTTCTCTAAAAGATATTCCCTGAGAAATAAGATCCAAATCCTTCTTCAAGAAACTAAGAGTTTCCAAGTTCTTCAAATCCTAGAACTTTAAGAAACTCTCAATCAAGGTATGCCAGGTGTTGATTCATGGAGACCTTTCACCCATAAAGCTGAAGAATCTCTTCTCAAAATCAAAGATTTATGTATTTATGAATGTTCATGATTTAAATTGAATTAACTTTCCAACGATACTAATTTTGTCCAAATCTGGTATCGGAGTAAAAATATATGGATAATTTTCCAAGGGCTGTCAGAACCGCCAGATGCGACGGGCTGGTTGACAGACCATCGATGTAGTGATGTACCATCACCAAGACCATCACAACTAAGGCAGTAAGCCAATCTTCTGGCTAAAGTGCAATGGATAGGTTGACGGACCGTCGCCCAAGCTGTCTCTTTTAAGGAAGTGAGTCCCTATTCTGTCCCTAGTGTGATGGTCAGAACAACGAACCATCAAGCCACCGATGAACCATTGCATGAGCCACTGTAGATCCCATTCATCAAATTCTCAGCCATTTTTAAAAGTGTATTCTAATCTTTTTCCATCCTTTGTAACGACTAATTATACGAGACCATAGCCCATAACTTCTTTATCTATCTACAACATCAAAATAGGGTCTTCTCTCAAAGATAATCCCCTAGAAACAAGATAAAAATCCTTTTTCAAGAAACTAAGAGATTCCAAGTTCTTCAAGTTCAAGAACTTCAAGAAACTCACAATCAAGGTATGTCAGGTGTTGATTCATGGAAACCTTTCACCCATAAAACTCAAGAATCTCTTTTAAAAATCTAAGATTTGTGTATTTATGAATGATCATGATTTAAATTGAATTATATTTCCAATGATACTAACTTTGTCCAAATCGGGTATCAGAGTAAAAATTTATGGAGATTTTACCAAGAGTTGTCAGAACTGCCCAGGTGCGATGGGTAGGTCGACAGTCCATCGATGTAGTGATCTACCATCACCTAGACCTTCACAACTGTGGAAGTAAGCCATTCTTTTGGCTAAGGTGCAGCAGACAGGGTGACGTACCATTGAACTTGCGATGGACTGTCGCTCAAGCCATCCCTTCTAAGGTAGTTAGTCCCTCTTCTGGCCCTGGTACGATGGTCAGAACGACGAACTGTCGAACCAGTGATGAACCATCCCATGATCCATCGCAGATACAGTTTAGCAAATTCTAAGCCATTTTTAAAAGCGTATTTGGGTCTTTTTTCGCCCATTTTTACCCCTAATTATACTAGACCATAACCATAACTTCATTATCCTTCTACAACATCAAAAGAGGGTTTTCTCTCAAAGATAATCACCAAGAAAAAAGATCACAAATCCTTCTTCAAGAAACTACGAGATTCCAAGTTCTTTCAGACCAAGAACTTTCAGAAACTCACAATCAAGGTATGTCAGGTGTTGATTTATGGGACTTTTCACCCATAAACCTCAAGAATCTCTTTTCAAAATCCAAAATTTGTGCATTTATGAAGGTTCAAGATTTAAATTTAATTAGCTTTCCAAAGATAGAAATTTCGTCAAAATCTAGTATAGAAGTAAGAAGTTATGGACATTTTATCGAGAGCTATTAGAACCACCAAAGTGCGACGAGCTGGTCGATGGACCATCAATTTACTGATGGACCGTCGTCTAGCTAGTCGCAGCTAAGGAAGTAAGTCATTCTTCTGGCTAAGGTGCCACAGATAGGTTAACATACAATCAAAGTTATGATGGACCGTCACCCAAGCCATCAATACTACGACATTGAGTCTCTATTCTGGCTCAAGTGTGATGGTCAGAACTACGGACTGTCGATCCAGCAATGGAACATCAAACGAGCCATCACAGATCCCGTTCAATGAACTCTAAGCCATTTTTAAAAGGGTATTTGGGTTTTTTTCCTCCCGTTTTGACCTTTTATTATACTAGACCATAGCGCATAACTTCATTATCCATCTACAATATCAAACTAGGGTTTTCTCTCAAAGATAATCTCCAAGAAACAAGATCCAAATCTATCTTCAAGAAACTAAGAGATTCCAAGTTATTCCAGTCTATGAACTTCAAGAAACTCATAATCAAAGTATGTCAAGTGTTGATTCATATGTCCTTTTAACCCTTAAATGTCAAGAATCTCTTTTTAAAATCAAAGATTTGTGTATTTATGAAGGTTCATGATTTAAGTTGTATTAAATTTCAAATGATACAAATTTCATCCAAATCCATTATCGAAGTAAAAAGGTATGGATGTTTTACCGAGAGCTACCAGAACCTCCTAGTTACGATGGGAAAGTCGATAGACTATCGATCTAGCGACGGACCGTTGCTTAGACAATGACAGCTAAGGCAATAAGTCAGTCTTCTGGATAAGGTGCGATAGACCTGTTGACGGACCATCGATCTTGTGATGAACCGTCAGCCAAGCCGTCACTACTAAGGTAGTGAGTCCCTCTTCTAGCCTGACTCTAGCCCAAGTGTGACGGTCAGAATGATGGACTGTCGATCCATCGATGGACCATCACATGAGCCATTGCAGATCCCATCCAGCAAATTTTAAGTGATTTTTAAAAGGGTATTTGGGTCTTTCTCCACCAGTTCTGACCCCTAATTATAACATCCCACAGCCCATAACTTCATTAACTATCTACAAAATCAAATTAGAGTTTTCTCTCAAAGATAATCCCCACGAAGCAAGATACAAATCCTTCTACAAGAAACTAAGAGATTCCAAGTTCTTCAAGTCCAAGAACTTTAAGAAACTCATAATCAAGGTATGTCATGTGTTGATTCATGGTTCTATTTCATCCACAACGCTCAAGAATCTCTTTTCAAAATACAACATTTGTGTATTTATGAATGTTTATGATTTAAATTAAATTACCTTTCCAACGATACTAATTTTTTCCAAATTTGGTATCGAAGAAAAAAGTTATGGTTGTTTTAACGAGCATTGTCACAACCACCCACATGCGACGAGCAGGTCAACGGACCGTTAATCTAGCGATGGACCATCGCCTAGGCCATTGCCGCTAAGAAAGTATGTTAGTCTTCTGGCTAAGGTGCGATAGACAGGTTGACGGACTGTCAAACTGGTGATGGGCCATCGCCCAAGCCGTTGATATCAAGGAAGTGAGTCCCTATTATGGTCGAGGTGCGACGGTCACAATGACGTACCATTGAGTCAGTGATGGGTTTAGCAAATTCTAAGTCATTTTTAAAATGTTATTTGTGTCGTTTTCCGCCCGTTTTAACCCATAAATATACCAGAACATAGCCCATGACTTTATTATCCATCTAAAACATCAAATTTGGGTTTCCTCTCAAAGATAATCACCAAGAAACAAGATCCAAATCCTTCTTCAAGAAACTAATATATTCCAAGTCCTTCAAGTCCAAGAACTTCAAGAAACTAACAAATAAGGTATGCCATGTGTTGATTCATGGGTCTCTTTTAACCATAAATGTCAAGATCGCTTTTCAAAATCCATAAATTGTGTATTTATGAATGTTTATGATTTAAATTTAATTAACTTTATAAACGATACCAATTTCATCCAAATCCGGAAACAAGGAAAAAAGTTATGGACGTTTTACCGAGAGATGTCAAAACAGCCCAAGTGTCGATGAGTAGGTCAACGGACCATTGCCTAGATAGTCGTAGCTATGGCAGTAAGTTAGTGTTTTGGTTAAGGTGCGACTGCCAGGTTGATGGACCATTGATCTTGTGATGGACCATCGTCCAAGCCATCACTACTAACATGTGAGTCCCTATTCTTGACCTGGTGCAACAGTTAGAATGACGGACCATCGATCCAGCGACCGACCATCGCACGAGCCATCCCAGATCCCGTTCAGCGAAATCTAAGCCATTTTTAAATGGGTATTTGGGTCTTTTTCCACCCTTTTTAGCCCCTACTTATACCAGACCATATCCCATAACTTTATTATCTATCTACAACATCAAATTAAAGGTTTATCTAAAATATAATCCCTAAGAAACAAGATACATATCATTCTACAAGAAACTAAGATATTTCAAGTTCTTCAAGTACAAGAACTTCAAGAAACATACAATCAAGGTATGTCATGTGTTGATTCAAGGGTTCCTTTTACCCATAAAGCTCAAGAATATCTGTTCAAAATCCAAAATATGTGTATATATGAATGTTCCTGTTTTAAATTGAATTAGCTTTACAACAATACCAATTTCATCCAAATCTGGTATCGAAGTAAAAAGTTATGGACATTTTACCGAGAGTTATCAGAACTACCAAAGTGCGACGTGCAGGTCGATGGACCATTGATCTAGGGATGGACCATCGCCTAGACTATCGCAGCTAAAAAACGATCAGAATTACGAACAATGGAGCAAGCAATGGACCATCGCACGAGACATTGCATATCTCGTTCAGTGAATTCTATGCTATTTTGAAAAGGGTATTTAGGTCTTTTTCCACCCATTTGAACCCCTAATTATACCAGACCATAGACCATAATTTTACTATCCATCTATAACATTAAATTAGAGTTTTCTTTAATAGATAATCCCCAAGTAATAAGATCCAAATCTTTCTTTAAGAAACTAAGAGATTCCAAGTTCTTCAAGTCCAAGAACTTTAAGAAACACACAATCAAGGTATGTTAGGTGTTGATTCATGGAAACATTTCACCCATAAATCTAAATAATCACTTTTCAAAATCCAAGATTTATGTATTTCCAAACGTTCGTGATTGAAATTCAATTACCCTTCCAACGATACTAATTTCGTCCAAATCAGGTATCAGAGTAAAAATTTATAGACGTTTTACCAAGAGATATCAGAACCGCCCAGGTGCGACAGGCAGGTCGACAGACTATGGATGTAGTGACGCACTATCGCCTAGACCATCACACCGAAGGTAGTAAGCCAATCTTCTGGTTAAGGTGCAATGGGAAGGTTGACGAACTGTCAAGCTTGCTATGGACCATCACCCAAGCAATCTTTTCTATGAAAGTGAGTCCCAATTGTGGCCCTGGTGTGCCGGTCAGAACGACGAACCATCGATCCAGCGATGAACCATTGCATGAGCTATCACAGATCCCATTCAGCGAATTCTAATCCATTTTTAAAAGTGTATTTGGGTCTTTTTCCATTCGTTTTAACCACTAATTATGCCAGACCATAGCCCATAACATCATTATCCATCTACAACATCAAAAGAGGGTTTTATATCAAATATAATCTCCAAGAAACAAGATCCAAGTCCTTCTTCAACAAACTAATAGATTCCAAGTTCTTCAGGTCCAAGAACTTCAAGAAAATCACAATCAAGGAATGTCAGGTGTTGATTCATGGACACTTTTCACCCATAAAACTCAAGAATCTCTTTTCAAAATCCAAGATTTGTGTATTTATGAATGTTCATGATTTAAATTGAATTAGCTTTAGAACAATACTAACTTCATCCTAATTTGGTAGCAGAGTAAAAATTTATGGAGGTTTTACCAAGCGCTGTCAGAACTACCCAGGTGCGGTGGGCAAGTCAACAGACCATCGATGTAGTGACGTACAATTTCCTAGTCCTTCACAGCTGAGGCAGAAAGCCATTCTTATGGTTAAGGTACAATGGATAGGTTGACGGATCATCGAGCTTGCGACACACTGTCGACCAAGCCATGTCTTCTTTGGCAGTGACTCCCTATTCTGTCCCTGGTGCGATCCTCAGAATGATGAACTATTGAGCCAGCGATGAACCATTACATGAGCCTTCACAGATCCCATTCAGCAAATTCTAAGCAATTTATAAAAGTGTATTTGGGTCTTTTTTCACCCGTTTTAACCCCTAATTATACCAAACCATAGTCTATAACTTCATTATCCATATAAAATATCAAAAGACGGTTTTATCTCAAAGATAATCACCAAGAAACAAGATCCAAATCCTTCTTCAAGAAACTAAGAGGTTCAAAGTTCTTCAAGCTCAAGAACTTTAAGAAACTAACAATCAAGCTATATCAGGTGTTGATTCATGGGTACTTTTCACTTATAAAGCTGAAGAATCTCTTTTCAAAATCCAAGATTTGTGCATTTATGAATGTTCATGATTTAAATTGAATTAGATTTTGAAAGATACAAATTTCATCCAAATCAAGTATCAAAGTAAAATGTTATGGACATTTTACCGAGAGCTGCCAGAACCACCTAAGTGCAATGAGCAGGTCGACGGACCATCAATTTAGTGATGGACCATCGCCTAGACCATCGCAGCTAATGCAATAAGTCAGTCTTTTGGCTAAAGTGCAATAGACAGGTTAGTGCACCATCGAACTTGCGACAGACCGTCGCCCAAGCCATCGCTACTAAGGTAGTGAGTCCCTATTTTCGCTCAAGTACGACGGTCAGAACTATGGACTGTCGAGCCAGCAATGGACCATCACATGAGCCATTGCAGATCCGATTCAATGAATTCAAAGCTATTTTTAAAAGGGTATTTGGGTTTTTTTCCACCCGTTTTAACCCTTCATTATACCAGATCATAGCATATAACTTCATTATCCATCTACAATATCAAACTAGGGTTTTCTCTTAAAAATAATCTCCAAGAAACAAGATCGAAATCCTTCTTCATGAAACTAAGAGATTCCAAGTACATCTAGTCTAAGAACTTCAAGAAACTCACAATAAAGGAATGTCAGTTGTTGATTCATTGAGACCTTTCACCCATAAAGCTCAAGAATCTCTTTTCAAAATCCAAGATTTGTGTATTTATTAATGTGCATGATTTAAATTGAATAAGCTTTCCAACGATACTAACTTTGTCCAAATACAATATTAGAGTAAAAATTTGTGGAGGATTTACCAAGAGATGTCAGAACCGCCCAGGTGCGGTAGACAAGTTAATAGACCATCGATGTAGTGATGTACCATTGCCTAGACCTTCACAGCTTAGGCAGAAAGCCATTCTTCTGGGTAAGGTACAATGGACAGGGTGACAGACCATCGAGCTTGCGACGGATTGTTGCGCAAGCCATGTCTTCCTAGGCAGTGACTCCCTATTCTGGCCCATCCACAATCGTCAGAATGATGAACCGTCGAGCCTGCGATGAACCATTGCATGATCCATCCCAGATCCCGTTCAAAATATTCTAAGCAATTTATAAAAGTGTATTTGGGTCTTTTTCCACCCGTTTTAACCCATAATTATACCAGAATCTAGCCTATAACATCATTATCCATCTACAATATCAAAATAGGGTTTTGTCTCAAAGAGAAACCCCAAGAAACAAGATCCAAATCCTTCTTCAAGAAACTAAGAGACTCAAAGTTCTTCATGTCCAAGAACTTTAAGAAACTTACAATCAAGCTATATCAGGTGTTGATTCATGGGTACTTTTCACTTATAAACCTCAAGAATGTCTTTTCAAAATCTAAGATTTGTGCATTTATGAATGTTCATGATATAAATTGAATTAGATTTCGAAAGATACAAATTTCATCCAAATCAAGTATCAAAGTAATATGTTATGGACATTTTACCAAGAGCTGTCAGAACCACCCAAGTGCGTCTAGCAGGTTGACGGACCATCAATTTAGTGATGGACCGTCGTGTAGCCCATTGCAGCTAAGACAGTAAGTCAGTCTTTTGGCTAAGGTGCAATAGACAGGTTAGTGCACCATCGAACTTGCGATGGAACGTCGCCCAAGCCATCGCTACTAAGGCAGTGAGTCCCTATTTTTGCTCAAGTGCGACGGTCAGAACTATGGACTGTCGAGCCAATAATGGACCATCACACGAGCCGTTGCAGATCCCATTCAATGAATTCAAAGCTAATTTTAAAAGGGTATTTAGGTTTTTTTTCACCCATTTTAACCCTTCAGTATACTAGACCATAGCCTATAACTTTATTATCCATCTATAATATCAAACTAGGGTTTTCTCTTAAAGATAATCTCCAAGAAACAAGATCGAAATCCTTCTTCAAGAAACTAAGAGATTCCAAGTTCATCTAGTCTATGAACTTCAAGAATCTCACAATCAAGGAATGTCAGGTGTTGATTCATGGAGACCTTTCACCCATAAAGCTCAAGAATCTCTTTTCAAAATCCAAGATTTGTGTATTTATGAATGTTCATAATTTAAATTGAATTATCTTTCAAACAATACTAACATTGTCCAAATCTAATATCAGAGTAAAACTTTATGGAGGTTTTACCAAGAGCTGTCAGAACCACCCAAGTGTGATGGCAAGTCAATAGACCATCGATGTAGTTGTGTACCATAACCTTGACCTTCACAGTTGAGGAAGTAAGACATTCTTCTGGCTAAGGTGCAATAGATAGGTTGATGGACCATTGAGCATGCGACGGGCTATCGCCCAACCCGTGTCTACTTAGGAAGTGAGTCCCTATTCTAGCCCTGGTGCAATCGTCAGAATAGCGAACCATCGAGCCAGCGATGAACCGTTGCATGAGCCATCACAGATCCCATTCAGCAAATTCTAAGCAATTTTTAAAAGTGTATTTGGGTCTTTTAAACACTAATTAAAGCAGACCATAGCTTATAACTTCATTATCCATCTACAACATCAAAAGAGGGTTTTTTGTCTAAGATAATCACCAAGAAACAAGATCCAAATCCTTCTTCAAGAAACTAAGAGATTAAAAGTTCTTCAAGTCCAAGAACTTTAAGAAACTCACAATCAAGCTATGTCAGGTGTTTATTCATGTGTACTTTTCACTTATAAAGCTCAAGAATTTCTTTTCAAAATCCATGATTTGTGCGTATATGAATGCTCATAATTTAAATTGAATTAGATTTTGAAAGATATAAATTTCATCAAAATCTAGTATCAAAGTAAAAAGTAATGGACATTTTCCCGAGAGCTGCCAGAAGCACCCAAGTGCAATGAGCAGGTAAACAGACCATAGATTTAGTGATCGACCATTCAGCTATCCCAGTGCAGCTACGGGAGTAAGCCAGTCTTCTGTCTAAGGTACGACAGACAGATTAATGCACCATAAAACTTGTGATGGACCATCGCCCAAGCCATCGCTACTAAGGCAATGTTCCCTATTTTTTCTCAAGTGCGATGGTCAGAACTATAGACTGTCGAGCCAGCAATGGACCATTACATGAGCCATCGCAGATCCCGTTCAATGAATTCTACGCCATTTTTAAAAGGGTATTTGGTTTTTTTTCCACCCGTTTTAACCCTTCATTATACAAGATCATAGCCCATAACTTCATTATCCATCTATAATATCAAACTATATTTTCTCTCAAAGATAATATCCAAGAATTAAGATCCAAATCCATCCTCAATAAACTAAGAGATTCCAAGTTCTTCTAGTATAAGAACTTCAAGAAACTCACAATCAAGGTATGTCATGTATTGATTCATGGGTCTCTTTAACCCATAAACTCAAGAATCTCTTTTTAAAATCCTAGATTTTTGTTTTCATAAATGTTTATTATTTAACTTGTATTAAATTTCCAATGATACCAGTATCATCAAAATCCATTATCAGAGTAAAAAGCTATGGATGTTTTACCAAGAGCTATGAGAACCTCCTTGTTACGATGCGCAGGTCGATAGAATAACACTCTAGCAATGGATCATTGCCTACACCATCACAGATAAGGTGCTAAGCCAGTCTTCTGGCTAAGGTACGATGGACAGGTTGATGGACCATACAGATTATGAAGGACTTTCACCCAAGCTGTCGCTACTAAGGTAGCGAGTCTCTATTCTAGCCCGACTCTGGCCCAGGTGTGATGGTCAAAATGACGGACTGTGAAGCCAATGATGGACCATCGTAGGATCCCTCGCAGATCCTATTCATCAAATTCTAAGCTATTTTAAAAGGATATTTGGGTCTTTTTCCACCCATTTTAACCCCTAATTATACCAGACCATAGCCCATAACTTCATTATCCATCTACAATATCAAGTTTGTGTTTTCTCTCAAAGATAATCCCCAATAAACAAGATCCAAATCCTTCTTCAAGAAACTAAGAGATTCTAATTTCTTCAAGGCAAAGAACTTCAAGAAACTCACAATCAAGGTATGTCATATGTTGATTCATAGGTCCCTTTCACCTATGAAGCTCAAAAATCTCTTTTCAAAATCTAAGACTTACGTATTTATGAATGTTCATGAGATATATTGAATTGAAATTCATGTTCATGATGTTGTGGTGTTTTGATTCATGTTTCAAATTACATATTCCAAATATTGAACCTAGGATGTGGTGATTTTCATAATAATCATGATAAACCCTTAAATTTACATGTTGATCGATGTATCCATGATTATTAGATGTGTTGATTATTGTATAACCAGATCCTCATGCGTTCGATTAAATACCTATGTGAACGAAAAGTGCCATACTAGTTTGATAAAATGAAATCTCTAATCATTTACAAGTTTATGCATGTCAAATATTTGAGGAAATGTCTTAGCCAATGAATTATGGATACATGTGTAACCCTTGAGGTTCTTTAGAACCTGTACTTCATAAAATCTCTAACTTATTGTATTATGGATTGTGATGTTGATCATGTATTCAAGAAAGTCATGCTCTGTAAGTTTTCTTCTATGAGTCCTAGGGATACTTGTACCCAAAAATTTAGCTGTGCGTCTAGAATCAGTGTCATGTTTTCAATATACTTATGTCAAAAAATGATCTATAAAATTCTGTCAGTCTCATGACTTAGGAAAAACTAAGTAATCTCTATAGTATTTCATGAGTCAATGGTACTCTGTTAACTCAGTCCAGTTAGTTCAATTAATTATGTTCATTGTCTATTTAGATAGGAGTAGTAATTATCACCGAGAGAACCCAAGGATGGGAACCCACCTATTATATGAGGGTGTGATTCTTAGAAGCAATTCTTGCATTACAGAACTACGTAGCCAGTGTAGGTTGAGACATAGCAACCTATTATATAAGGGTAGATGGGGTGGCATAACCTATTTTATAAGATTCCCACCATTCTCAGGAGAGATACCCGTTATATGAGGGTTACTTATAGATTTTCCTTTCCAGTGGCACGGTATTACAAATTAGACCCCAACTCAGCTATATTGCATTATTTGGGGCATGTCGGTTAGATGACTATTTCCACAGTTGCAATGCAGAATTAGGACTATTAGATATAGTCATTCAGTCACAGTAATAGAACTCCAATAGTACTACAAGATTTAGGACTGTCAGATATAGGCAGCTCAGAACAGTACGAAACTCAGCTAGTTCCATCAAAACCTAGACTGTCAGATATAGTAGCTCAGTATCAGTTATTTAAATTATACAAATAATTAGTATCTTGTGTTACTAGTACTCAAACTTAGTATTTATGTTATCATGAACTCAATTATAGTTATTATGTAGTCATTTATGTATTCTCACGTTCATGTTATAAAGTCATTTAGTATAGTTCATGCATATGAACCCTTTTACATTTAGCCTACCTCACATGCATAGTAGTATATTCAAACGTACTAACACATTTGCGCTATGGTATTTTATACCATAGGTTCAGAAGCACGAGCTCCTAAGCATTAGTAGCATTCCAGTGTTAGTAGTCAGAGTTAGCAGTAAGTCCTCATCCTTTGAGGACATGACAATTACTTTATTATATTATTAATTAATTTATTAGTTGGAATTAGTTAAAGGCCATGTCCTATCAACTCCTTATTCAGATAGTTCATTCAGTTAGAAGCTTTTCAGACTATAGTATGTTCAGATAGTTTATTTCAGTTGTTTTCGGTATTTCATACCCCATCCATATGTTATGTTTTATCAGTTATGTTACAATTTTAAACCTTACGGCCTTTCAACCTTTATTTCTATATTTTTATAGCATATTATGCAGTGTTCAGGTATAAATATCAGTTATAGGTTAGCTTGTGGTTCTTTGGGTTCATGAGCATCGTGTAGTACTTTAGGTACTAGATTTGGGGTGTTACAAACATGTTATCAGAGCCTAAGCTTCAATAGTGTCCTAGGAAGTTTCAAATCCGCATCTTGTAGAGTATTATACATGGGTGTGTTGTGCACCAATTTATGTGCAGGAGGCTATACGATGTTAAAGGAAAAGTTTCCCTTCTTTCAGTATTCACGTCATGCCAGCGAGCATAATATCAAGTCAATCTCTCAATCTAATCCATTTCTCCTTTTTTTTACAGAACATGCCTCCAAAAAGAAGAAATGGGAATCAGCCCACACCTCAGCCTGAATATCCTTTGGGGAAATATGTCTCTTTTGTAGAGTTTAGAGCTATATTCACTACTTTTGCTCAGTCAGTTTCTACTCAAAAGGAATAATAAGTTGTCGTTCAGGTTAATCTAGTATCCAATTCAGCTGCATTCAGGATTCAGGACTTCACCGTAATGAATCCTTCATCCAATTTTGGGTCTAAGTCTAATAAGGACCCTCAGGAATTTCTTGATCATGTTCAGAATATGAAGGATATCATGGGGGTTACTTCTAGTAAGAGTGCAAAGCTAGCTATATATCAGTTGAAGGATATTGCTCACACTTGGTACAAATAAAGAAAATCAGAGAGGGTTGTCTGTTTAGGGCCTATTAAGTTGGAGGAGTTTGCTTCAGCATTCTTTGATATATTATTTCCCCAATAGATGAGAGAAGCTAAAGTATTATAATTTATTAACCTAAAGAAGGGCAACATGACAGTGAAAGAGTATTCCTTTAAGTTTACTCAATTAGCTATATAGGCTTTTCATGTGGTTTTAGATAGCAAGGCCAATATCAGTAAGTTGATTTCGGGGGTAAATGATTGTGTAGTCCATGAGTGCAGGTCTGCGTTGTTTAATACTGACATGAACATAGCAAAGCTTATGACCCATGCTTAGCAGATAAAAGAGCAAAACATTAATATGAGGGACAAACAGAATAAGAGAGAAAGGATAGGTAGTTCCAACTCTGCCCAACCCAAATAAGGAGGAAACCATTCTCAATTTTGTCCTAAGCCATCATTTCCAGCTCCTTCTTTAGCTACTGCTCCATCTCCTAGATTCAGAGATGATAACAGAGATAGAGTACCAGGGTCTAAGTCTTAGAGCAGTGTTAGCAGTGCCTAAACCTATCCTCTTTGCCAAACTTATGAAAAGCTCCATCAGGGTATTTGTAGAGCTGACAGAGGTATTTTTTTTGGATATGGCAAGGCAGGCCACAGAGTTAGAGTCTATCCTCAGCCAAGTCCTCAGGGTCAGCAAAACTGTTCCTCAGCTTAGTCTAGTCGCCAAAACCAGCAGGGTGCCACCTCCTGCATTACTAGTGGGCAATTACCAAATCAACTTTATGCTCTCCAATAACAACAAGATTAGGAAAATTCTCCTGATGTAGTTACTGGTACATTACAGATGTTTTATGTGCATGTTTATTCTTTGCTAGATCTAGGAGATTCTTTGTCTTTTCTTACTCCTTATATAACAGGCGATTTTGGAACCTGTCCCAATGTTCTAGAAGAGCCCTTTTTCAGTCTCTACCCTAGTGGGTAAAACCATCATAGCTTGGCGGGTATACAGTAAATGCCCGATTATGATATTTTAGAAAGTTACTGCAGCAGACTTAATCAAATTGGAAATGACTGATTTTAATATCATTCTCAGCATGGATTGGCGTCATTCATTCTATGCCATAGTCAACTGCAAAAAAAGAATAGTCCAATTCTAGTTTTTGAATGAACCTATCCTAGAGTGGAGGGGTAGTACTTTAGCTTTCAGAGGTCAACTTTTTTCTACTTTCGGGTAATGAAATTGATATCTAAGAGATGTGTCTATCATCTTGTTTGAGTTAAGAACACTAGTTCTAAAACTCCCAGTATGGATTCTATCCCAGTCATGAATGAATATTTTGATGTCTTTCCCGATGATCTTCCTAGAATTCCACCCAAAAGGGAAATAGACTTTGGTACTTATCTTCTTCTAAATACTCAGCCTATATCTATTCTGTCATAAATTATGGCACTAAAAAACTCAGAAAATTTAAATAGCAGTTGAAGGATCTCTCAGATAATGGATTTATCAGACCTAACATATCCCCGTGGGGTGCACCAGTCTTATTATGGCAAGAAAGATAGTTCCCTCACAATATGCATTGATTACCATCAGCTCAATAATGTCATGGTCAAGAACAAGTATCCTCTTCCCAGAATCAATAACTTTTTTGACCAACTTTAGGGTTCCATCTATTTCTCTAAATAGACCTCAGATTAGGATATCATCAGCTCAGAGTCAGAGAATGTGACATTTAAAAAATAGCCTTTCATACTAGGTATGGTCACTTTGAATTCTTAGTTTTGTCCTTTGGTCTTACCAATGCCCCATCAACTTTCATGGACTTGATGAACTAGGAGTTCAAGCAGTACTTGGACATATTCATCATATTCCTCATAGATGAAATTCTGGTCTATTCCCATACTGAGCATGATCATGCAGACCATCTTAGAATCATACTTCAGACTTTCAGAGATCATTAGATACTTGCCAAATTTAGTAATTGAAAATTTTGGCTAAGGTCAGTACCTTTCCTTGGTCATATCATTTTTGCTAATGGCATTAGGGTTGATTCTCAAAAGACCAAAGTAGTAAGAAACTAACCCAGACCTATCTCTCCATAAGTTATCAGGAGTTTCTTGGGTTCGACTGGCTATTACAAAAGGTTTACTGAGGGATATTCTTCTATTGCATCCCCTATGTCCAGAGTGACTCAGAAGAAAGTCAAGTTTCAGTGGTCATATCCTTGCGAGAAGAGTTTTCAAGATTTGAAGACTCAACTCACCTCAGCTCCATTCTTAACTCTTCCGGATGGTTCAGATAAGTTCGTAGTGTATTGTGATGCATCTAGAGTTGGTTTGGGCTATGCACTCATGCAGAATGGTAATGTCATAGCCTATGCCTCTAGATAGCTTAAAACCCATGAAAAGAATTATCCTACTCATGATCTTGAGCTTCCAGCCGTAGTATTTGCCTTAGAGATTTGGAGGCATTATCTATATGGAGTTCATGTGGATGTGTTCATAGATCATAAGATCCATCTGTATGTCTTTCCTCAGAAAGATCTTAATATTCATCAGAAAAGGTTGTTTGAGCTCTTGAAAAATTACGACATGAGTGTCCTTTATTATTCGGGAAAGGACAGTGTAGTGGCCGACAATCTCAGTAGACTGTCTATGGGTAGTGTTGCTCATGTTAATGACAGTAAAAGGAAGTTAGCTTAGGAAATCCATTAGTTTGCTAGACTAGATGTTCGCTTAGTCGATTCATAGAAGGGTGACATATGGGTTCAGAGTAGTTCAGAATCATCTCTAGTTTTCAAGGTAAAAGAAGAGCAAGCTAGAGATCCTAATCTAGTCAATTTAAAAGATTCAGTCAAGGATCATAAATTAAAGGTTTTCTACCAAGGGGGAGATGGTGTTCTGCGTTATTAGGGTTATCTGTGTGTTCCAGGTATAGACAACTTAAGGTAGCAAATTCTAGCATAGGTGCGTGGTCCATGCTACTATATTCATCCAGGGTCCACAAAGAGGTACTACGAGTTGCGAGAAATCTATTGGTGGAGTGGAATGAATAGAGATGTTACAGAGTTTGTGGCTAAGTGCTTTATATGTTAGCAGGTTAATATAGAGCATCAGAAACCTAGTGGGTCCATGCTGGAGTTCAGTATTCCTACTTGCAAGTGGGAAAAAGTGAACATAGACTTCAAGATTTGTTTTCCTCGTACTCGTCTCCAATAGGATTCAATGTGTGTCATTGTAGATCGGATGACCAAATCAGCTCATTTTCTTCCAGTCCATACCTCTTATTCATCCGAGGATTATGCCAAACTCTACATCAGAGAGTTGGTAAGTTTATATGGTGTTTTGTTATCTATTATCTCAGACAGAGGTACCCATTTCACCTCTCATTTCTCAAAAGCATTCCAAAAGGGACTTGGCACACAAGTTTATCTCAGTACCACCTTTCATTCACAGATAGATGGTCAATTAGAAAGGACAATTCAGACTGTACAAGTTATGCTAAGGGTTTGTGTAATTGATTTCAAGGTTATTTAGGATGACCACTTATCTTTAATTGAGTTTGCATACAACAAGAACTATCATTCTAGTATTTGGTTTGCTCTATTCAAAGCTCTCTATGGTAGGAGATGCAGATTTCTAATCGGTTAGTTCAAAGCTAGTTAGGACTCATTTATAGGTCCTTACTTAGTATTCGACACTTTAGAGAAAGTCCAGTTTGTCAAAGAAAGACTCCGGTATGCTCAGAGATAACAAAAGTCTTAAGTAGATATGTGTAGAAAGGATCTCGAGTTCGAGATTGGTGATTACGTCTATCTAAAGATATCTCTCATGAAGGGAGTAAAGATATTTGGAAAGAAGGGAAAGCTTAGTCCTTGATATGTCAGTCGCTTCAAGATTCTCAGTCGCTTTGGCAAGGTAGCTTATGAGCTCGAATTTTCTTTAGATCTAGCCTCAGTTCATCTAGTCTTCCATATCTCTTGTCTTAAGAAGTGCATAGGCGACCCAGCAGTTGTAGTCCTTATTTAGAGCATAGATGTTCAAAATAGCCTCTTTTATTAAGAGATTCCAGTAGAAATCCAATACTATAAGACTCATACACTAAGCAACAAAGAAGTCCCTCTAGTCAATGTTCTTTGGTGAAATCAGTCCATCGAGGGAGCTACTTATGAAACAAAAGCAGACATGCATACCAAGTATCCTCACCTCTTCTCCGCCAACTCAAATCAATCTTAAGGTAACAGTTTTGCTTAAGCTTTTCAGTTTCATGTTCATATTTCAGTGACCAGATTGGTATACATTTCATGTGCATAATTCCATTATAAACTTGATATTAAATGCCATTGCATATTCACTCATGCATTCATATGTTAGTTCAGTTGTATAATCATACATCAAATATGCATTGTTATTGTGAGAACACTAGTTCATCAGAACACTAGTATTGCAATCATGAATCAGTTACACATGCATTAGATATGCATGTACAGTATGATATATTCAGTTATAAGTCATGTCAGTCATGAGATCATGATCCAGTAATTCATGTTCAGTATATATGTCATTTTATCTTCTCCTATCTCACTCAGTCTCATTTGAGGATGAATGTTCTTAAGGGGAAGATATTGTAATACCCCATACTTCTACCTAGCTTGAAATCATCCAAAGAATGTTAGAAACTTACCTTGAAAGATAAATATATTTGTGTACACATGGAATTTTTAAGATTTATACTTTTTTTAGTGGAAAATGGAATTAGCTTTCCAACGATACCAATTTCATCAAAATCTGATATCGAAATAAAAAGTTATAGATGTTTTACCGAGAGCTATCAGAACCGTCCAGGTTCGACTGGCCAGTTGGTGGCCCGTCGATCTTGAAATGGACCATCGCCTAGACTGTCGTAGCTAAGGCAGTAGGTTAGTCTTCTAGATAAGGTAAGATGGATAGGTTGAAGGGACGTCGAACTTGCGATGAACCATCGCCGAAGCCATCGCTACTACAGCAGTGAGTCCCTATTTTTGTCCAGGTGCGACAGTCAGAACGACAGACTGTCGTGCTAGCGATGGACCATCGCAGATCCCGTTCAACAAATTCTAGGGCCTTTTTAAAATGGTATTTTGGTCTTTTTCCACCCATTTTAACCCCTAATTATACTAGACCATTGCCCATAACTTCATTATCCATCTACAATATCAAATTAGGGTTTTCTCTCAAAGATAATCCCTAAGAAAGAAGATCCAAATCCTTCTTCAAGAAACTAAGAGATTGTAAGTTCTTCAAGTTCAAGAACTTCAAGAATCTCACAATCAAGGTATGTCATGTGTTGATTCATGGGTCCCTTTCACCCATGAAGCTAAAGAATCTCTTTTGAAAATCCAAGATTTATGTATTTCTGAATGTTCATGATATAAATTGAATTAAAATTCATGTTCATGATGTTGTGGGGTTTTGATTCATGTTTGAAATTACATATTTCAATGATCGACCATACGATGTGGTGATTTGAATAATAATCATGATAAACCCTTAATTTACCCGTTGATTGAAATATCCACGATTATTAGATGTCTTGATGATTGTATAATGAAAGCATGCTCCCAATGTGTTCAATTAAATACCTATGTGAACGAAAAGTTCCATACTAGAATGATAATATGAAATTCCCAATCATGTACAAGTTTATGCATGTCAAATGTTTTATGAAATGTCTTAGTTAATGAATTGTGGATAAAAGTGTAACCCGTGCGGTGCTTTAGAACCTCTACTTCATGAAATCTCCAACTTATTGTATTATAGATTGTGATGTTTGTCATGTATTTAAGAAAATCATGCTCTGTCAGTTTCCTTCTATTGAGTCCTGGGGGTACTTGTACCCGAAAATTTAGTTGTGTGCCTACAATTAGTTTCATGTTTTCAAGATACTTAAGTCAAGCAATGATCTATAAAATTCAGACCGTCTCATGACACAGGAAAAACTCAATAATCACAGTAGTATTCCATCCATCAACGGAACCCATTTAACTCAGTCCAGTTAATTCAGTTAGCACCGAGCAAACCCAAGGATAGGAACTCTCCTATTATATTAGGGTATGATTCTTTTAAGAAATCCTTTCATTCCAAAACTACATAGCCAACATAGGTTGAGACATCGTAGCCTATTATATTAGGGTAGATGAGCTGGCTTAACCTATTATATGAGGGTTCCCACCATTCTCATGGGTGTTACCTGTTATATAAGGGTTCCTCACAGATTGTCCTTACCAATGGTGCGATATTGACACTTCTAATTGGAGTTATAGATTGGAACCCAACTCAACTATATTGCGTTATTTAGGGCACGTCGGTAGATGAATTTTTCCCATAGTTTTAGTATAGAATCAAGATTGTCAGATACATTCATTCAGTCTCAGAAATAGAACTCATGTAGTTCTACAGGATTCAGTACTTTTAGATACAGTAAACTCAGAATAGTACAGAACATAGCTAGTTCCATCAGAACCTACACTGTCAGATATAGTCACTCAGTATCAGTTATTCCAGTTATGCAGATATTAGTATCTCATGTTATCAGTACTCAGACTCAGTAATCATGTTATCATGAACTCAGTTACAGTTATTATGTAGTCATACATGTATTCTCGCATTTATGTTATACGGTCAGTTAGTATAGTTCATGCATCTGAACCTTTTTTCATTATGCCTACCTCACATGCATACTAGTATATTCAAGCGTACTGATGCATTTTTTCTATGGTGTTTTATACCATAGGTTAATAAGAACGAGCTGCAGAGCATCAGTAGCATTCCAGTCTTAGCTGTCAGAGTTAGTAGAGAGTCCTCATCTTTCGAGGACATGACTATTACTTTACTATCTCATTAATTCATTTATTAGTTGGAATTAGTTGGAGACATAGCCTATCAACTCCTTATTCAGACAGCTCAGTCAGTTAGAGGCTTTTAGACTACAGTATGTTTAGACAGTTTATTTCAATTGTTTTGGGTATTTCATACCCTACCCATATGCTATATTTTATCAGTTATGTTATAGTTTTTAACCTTATGGCCTTACAACCTTTATTTATACATTTTTACAGTATATAATGCAGTGTTCAGGTACAGATATCAGTCATGGATTAGCTTGTGGTCCTTCAGGGTCATGAGCACCATGTAGCGCTTCGGGTACCAGATTTGGGGCATTACATTAGGTAGGGCACATGTGTAGTTTTTCTAATGTGCTTCATCACTTTTATCTTCTTCTCTGCTCTGAAACATATTTTGCTTTAGAACAAACATAAAAAACATCAATCTAACATAAATAACTATGTACTTTGATAATTTCCTTGCTTTAATAATTGAAATTTCTGTGTAAGCATGGACCATTAACACCCTCAACTTAGAACATTTGTATGTCCTCAAAGAACTAACACTTGACAAGAAAACCGATGCTTAACTGAAAGAAACCTAAGACATCTACGACAGACAACTCAAGTTAGCTAAAATTACTTACCCCCTCCTATTTCAAGCACTCAAAACCAATGTGTTGACACATGTAGCTCTAAGTATGACATGAAGGAGTCAAGTTATGGCATTACATTTGGAACAAACAACCCAGGAGATATCAATTTACACTAAGAAAATAGATTAGTAATTACCATTATAACCAATGTACCCTTAAAATAATGAAGTCCCAACTCTCATAATATCAACATGAATGTCAATGCAAGATACTATATAAAGACACTCACGTTCATAATAGAAGTTCCAACGAAGTTCATAAAATACCATAGGCTTTCCTTATTTTTATACCGTAGTGTTTTGGATAGTTGGACTATTGTTAATATCAAACTTGTCTAGGCTCGTAGTATTGGCATAAGGGAAGGTATGGTACATTTAGGATATAGCGACTCACCCTCCTTGAGATGACACTTACTTTATTGGCTCCATTTCCAACTAGACTTCTTTTATTTGCCCTATTTTATTTTTTATTGCTAATCGGGTTGGGTGTGGTTTTTTATTGCTTCGCAGTAACTCATTTCTCTTTTTTCTTATTTTACTTTTTTTCCTTTTTCTTATTTATTCACCACACCCAAACCTATTTGTGTTTTCTTTTATTTAACACCCTTTTTCATACCCAATTATAACTATGCACCCATATGAAAGCCACCCTCAACTTAGGAGATTTTTCTTATTTGATGTGCACAATGACTAATGAGGGATCCAATCAAAACAAGTCCATTGTAATTAAACGGGGATATAAAAAGGTAAAAATAAGAAAATAGGTCAATTTAGCCTCTAATGAGGGATCAAAGGATACTTATTCTTAGTTGGACACTCTATTAGGCTAAGAGTAGACTAATTCAACATTTTCCTATGATAATTTCCCAACCAACTACCCTACAACCTAGGCAAGAGTAATTAGCCATGTTCTAGATTTAATTCAAAAAGTAATCTAGGTTAATGGCTCAAACAGACATAGCACATGGTTATATTATCGACTACTACCTATCCATACATACAATTCTAAGATTTTATTATTTTTTCCCTTTTACTAATCCCATAAGATGATTCATAAAACAAAAACATATATATTTACACACATGTCTCACAAAATTTTTATGAAAGGGTATCATATTTTTGAAACTCCTAAAAACACAAAACAAAACATGTTAACTACACTTAGATTTCTTATTTTTCTTCTAATTAAACATAAAAATTACATACAAAATAATTAAAAAAGGCCCAAACATGTCTATTCTAACTAAGTTAGCAATCGAAGGGAAAATAAACAAAACCGTAAAAACACTCAACTGTGTTACACCCCCACCCTCAACTGAAAATTGATTTACTGTCCTAAGTGCATACTAGAAACTAAATAACAAATGGGTGTAAGAACATACCTAGGTAGATCTAGGTGATTAAAGTTGGCTCTCCCCCATATAGTGTAACACGTGGATCATCAGTAGGAGGAGGTAGTTTTGTGTGAATAGAGGAGGTGCCCAATGATATATCTGCATGTCTCTGCTCATTAATAGTAAGCTCTCTGTAGTGACTTTTTTAAAATCCTGTTGATACTCATCATCTCCTAAATTTTCTACTACCTCATATAATAACTTGGCTACCATAGGTAGGGCTTTTTCATCCTAAGAAAACATATCAATGTCCATAGGCTAAGGTCTAGGCAATGGCTCTATGAAAGAAGGAATCACCAGAGGAATGATTGGAATATGCTCTCAACTAATGAATGAACCTATGATTTCAATGTGGTTGCCTCCTCACATAGGCCTAATATATTTGGCAGCTAGACCTTGTAAAGTTGTACTCCCATTCTAGCCTTAAAACTATCAATATGCCTATATAGCTCTTTCGTGAACCACTTTATGGTGTTCATATCCTGCCCTTAACTCTAGCCTTTGCAACCTGTAATATGGTACAAAACCATGGACTAATCTGACTAAATAATATGGACAACTATGTCTTGTCTGTCTTTGGCAATCAACCAACTCTTTTTGTACCTCCACCATTTGTTGTAAGAAATCTAAAAACATTCTCTTTAAACTAGAAATAGGCAGGTAAGGGGGCAAAGTAGAAGTTCAGGATGGTGCTTAAGTTCTTGTTGCCATTTCACTTTATATTATTGTCACAGTATCCATCTGCTTACGACCTGTATCACTTTCATAAACCATGCTCGACCGATATAGAATGCCCTTAAAGTTGGCCGCACTTAAAGAAATATATGCTTGTGATATATGTAGTTTAATAGGGTTAAAATCATCTTTAATCAAACCAATATCAACCATGTGGGTATCCTTGATCATGTATTCAACCTAGAGAATAGAAGTCACTCCAGCCATATGGCATAATCTCTGTATTAATCATTGAATGGAAAGGGTGTAAACTCTCAGTATTCCTTCTCATAGATATCATTCCCAATCCATAAATAAAAATCAATGTCATATCCATATATTAAGTTTTAATTAGTACGACTATATTCTAGTTGAGCACATTATCTATAGATGTCAGACTCATATTGTACCTCACTATTGTCAATGAAAACATAATTGTGAACTACATTGATACCTGCTTAATCTCCCTCTTTTCCTCTACCCAAGATGCATTATTACCCAACTCTATAATCTGCTTAGATACCCATCTACCAAGTCTAATCTCAACTCCTTTTGTTCAGCATCACATGTTATGCACCTACTCTTCACTAACCTCAATCAGTAATTAAACATAACTATGGTGGTTGACCCCATAAACTCAGGTCTAAATAAAAATCATTGTATCATCTCCTTAGATATATCGACATTACTATGTTTGAACTTATGCTTTCTATCCTAGAAGCCTCACTAAGACTGTCTTTGAAATTAAGACTCGTATTCCTCCATCAATTAATGAACAAAATGAAACATTCATCTTCTCATTGGTACATATATATAATGGTATAATTGAAATTGATAAGTTGACACCGCCACTTTCATATGGAATCAGAGGGAGAGGAAATTATGCATTAAGATTCAATGAGGCAGCATGTAAACATACGTAGTGACACTTGTTATTGCAATCATTCTATAGAAACTAACAATTTAATCCATTTTTACAATATATTACTACTACTTTAACATTTAATACAAGTGTATCTATAGCTACAAAACATGAATTGTATGCATTTATATCTTTGAATTATTGTGTTTTTGCTTGGGGGGAATAATTGGATCAAGTTATTCAAGCTCGGGTTTTTGTGATATACTATTTGAAGGCTTCTGGGGAGATATTTTTGCTTTGACGTCTAGGTAGGCTAGAATTATCCTATGTTTAGATTGATATTATTTCCAATAACGTTGTGCTATTATGCTAGTTTTGGATAGGTAGTTGTATTTTGCATATATTTGATATCTATATATTATGCTGATTAATTCGATTAGGACCTTGTCCTAATAAATTATGGTTTTGTTATCTTTTAGAATGATTCAACATTTATGAACTTAGAATGTGGTATTAAAGTTGTAAAATATTGAATACAACTGTTTTTAACTAAGCTACATTAATGGTTATTTAAATGTATTTTAATTACCATTTAGGGTCTGTACATACTTTATTTCTGTCATTTAATGTGAAATTTAGCACAACTGTGACATTGGTTATGATATGATTTGGGTTTTAATTTCATTGTTGTGTATGGTTACTATATTTTTTGGTTCAAATTCGGCATCTGGTTATAATGATTTAGTAATTTTGGTACTTTTTACTACTATTCTGGTAGTTGTGGTTCCTTTCAGTTTTGGTTCAAGTATGGCATTGAGTATGAGTTTTGTTGTATTTCATGTTGGTGGCCTCTTGTTGTTACCCACTATTTTTGTTTTGAATCCGGCATATGTCTTCTTGTTATTATCCTCTACTTCTTGTTTGAGCGTAGCATCTGGCCTCTTGTTACTACTTATTGGTGTCAGATCAAGCACCGTGCACATCTAGGTGACTACTTTGATTTCTTGGGATGGGTTTAGTTAGAAGTTAAATGTTTAATTTCTTTAATTACCTCCCATGTGTCCTACTAGCTTATGGGGGCATGGTATGGTCAATTATCTTCTTCAGTTTTCCTAGTTGGCTTATAGGGGCCAAATTAGGTTATGTTTGTTTTGCCTTTTATTACTGTGTTATTGTCTTTCTGTATCATTTTTACTTATTTCTTTACCATATTTGCATATATCAATAGTTGTTTACTTTTGGATCCCTATTTATTGTTGACTTAAACTACACCCTCACATCAAAATAATACTTTTCATATATTGTACTTACTTGGCCGATGATGTCTACTAAGAACCCATTACTTTGGTACTCATACTATACTTCTGCATATTTTTCCGATATTGATTCTAGTACTAGTAATCAGCGTTGATGTGATTCCTTTTTTCCAGTACTGATTTAAAGCAGGGTGAACTTGCTGTCGTTTGAGGCCGATCCTCCTTCATCCATTCTGATTTAGTATTTTATACTCAGTACTACTAGTATATATTGTATATATTATTGATTCTTTCTAGCACTCTGGGTATCTTTTAGTGGTGGTTCTAGTACTGACCATACCGGGTTTTAAAAGGGATTCATTTGCATATTTTGGTCCTATTCTTACTCTTGGATTTGATATTTTATATATATTCACCTAGAATTTTCATTTATTATTACTACTGTTCTCATTTATATTTGATGTTTTATTGGTTTCTACCTATTAGCCCGTTATCTATAATTCTTATCTATTGTAACCCCCTATATTTCTGGGCTAGACTTTGAACTATCGTTTCGATATATGTAAGGTCTAATACCATGATTTACATTTGAATTCATGAGTCATGAACTTTATCCTAGTGTCGGAGGTACTTATGAGGTGAAAAATGTTCATAGAAATCACTTAGAGAAAAGATGAACTAAGAGCCTTTGATTCGGCCAAATTTTGGTGTTCCATTCCATAGGGGTTGAATTTTAATGTTGACTTTAAATATGTATAACCTTTTATATACATGGAATATTTCATCGCAAGACCCACCAAATGATATATAATTGAATTATCTTTCCAATGATACAAATTTTACCTTAATTCGATACCCGAACAAAACGTTATAAGTTTTTTGTGAGAGGTAGTAAGGGTTAATTATATGGCTATGTTGTGTTTCTCTCTCCATGATCTATGAGGATTAATGAATTTCTCTCTTAATGTGAGATGGAGCTTATTCCTCTTCTATTTCAACTTTTTAAGGGTCAAGGGGCACTTCGGTCCTTTCCCCTGAGCCCCAAACATCTAATGGATGAATGAAAGCACCCAAAAGGGCATTATTTGCCCATTTTCTTTAAGAAAACTCATGTAAAAACCCTCTCCTTTACAAAGAACTATAATCCAAGCTTTTCTTATTAAAAACTTAAGGATTTAAGCTTCAATTTCAAGGATTTCTACAAGAATTTGTCAACTAAGGTATATGGGGTTTATGAACAAGGATCCTCTCTCATTCTTGTGCCCAAAAACTTATTTTGATGATTTAAAGTTCATGATTTTCAATTAGGGTTCATACCCAATTAATCATATTCTTGAATTGTGATATTTCCATGAGATTAAGGGCTTTAGGTGCATCAAGATTTTCTTATATTCATGTTTCCTCACTAATTTTACATTCACGCCATGTTATTAGCTTTATCACATAAATTATGGTTCTATGTGATTCAAACACCAAACCTACATGTCATGGTTGGTAAATGCCCAGTCAAATTGTAAAACTCATGTATTTAGCCTTATAATTATGAGCCCTTTTTCAAGTTCACTTACTTCTATGTGGTAAGTCATAATATTATTAGTTATTTAAATTCATTATGTTTTGGATCCCCAAATTATGACTTTCTATGGATATTTTAGATGATTTTATCATATTTAAAGTGTCGTTTAGTGCTAGCGTCCTATGAATACCCGATGCCTATGTGCTTACTCATGATTTGTATTTATAAGTAAAAAGTCAGTTAAGCTATGATTCTTATCATTATACTCAGCTATTTTGGTCATGTTGAGCATGATTAGTTATGATGTTCAGTTATAATTAGTTCAATTCAATACCAGTTTCAATTCAGTTGGGAGTAAGATTTAGCATCGAGTGAACTTAAGGATTGGGGTGCACCTTCTAATAGAGGGTGTGACCTTTAGTAGTAGTCCCTAATTTCAAATACTGTGTTTCGAATGTAGGTTTTAGTTTTCTTTCTGCCGGTTGAGGGTTGACACAAATCTCATGGGGGAACCTCCTAGTGGAGGGTTACACTTTTAGTCCTTTGGGTCACTAGTTTAGTGTATCCACACAAATAGTGTTAGTACTCATGGTACGGTACTGGCACCTTTCCAACTTAGCAGACAAGTTGGACTCCGATTATCTTAGATTGGGGAATGTCGGTAATATGATACCTCTCACAGTTTCAATCAAAATTCATTATGTCTCAGCTCAGGTTTTCTTTACCAAAGCATATAGATTTTCAGTTATTAAGTTATACATATTTCAATCTTTTAGATTACATATTATCTAAGAAGCATGTTTATGCTTGGTGTTGCATATTCAGATTTACATGTTCTTTTTATTTTTCACGTTCAGTACCCATGCATGATCTTTAGTTGAGTTTTATAGTCCATTATGTTTTACATGATATGTAAATATAGTATTTATGTTTTATCATTTCTAAAGCTTTAGTTTTACTTATTCTATAACAGTAAAGATTTAAGAAACTAAGTGTATTGATTCACCAGCCTATCAGATTATGTTGTACTCATGTCTTAAAATACTACATCTTTCTGTTTTTCTCAGTCTCTTGGAGAGTCTACTAGCACTTAGCATGCATGTTTTAAGATTTTGTATCTACTCATTTTTACTTATTGCATTCACCCCTGCTTACTCAGTATATTCCAAAGTACTAATCCAAAAACATTTCTCTGTGTTAGAATATCTTATATTGTAGGTACCTATTGTAGTGTACACATCATAATCTAGTGATTTATTGCTTTCAGCCAGCAGGTGATGTGTTCTCTTACTTTTGGTGACTCTAGTCAGTTGTGGTTCATGTATTGTATTATATTTATTCATATGTATTTATTAGTGGTAGTTGGAGGCACATCCCATCTATCTATAGTCAGTATAGTAAAGGCTTCATAGATAATTAGTTAGAGTCTTGAAATTTAATTTCTAGTTTTCTCTTCAGTTTTTGTCTGATTTAAACTTTATCAGTAAAATGTTTGTCCAGATTATTCCATAATTATCCTTCCACTCAGCTAATTATGTTTTGTTATATGCATATTAAATTGGTTGGTCAACAATATGCCATTTCATGGATTAGCTTGGGATAACTTGTGGTTCCAAGCATGGTATTTCAATTAGGGGTTAGTCTCGGCTCAAGAAAAAACTTAGTATCAGAGTGCTAAGTTCAAGTGTCTTAAGGTGTCTATGAAGCCGTGTCTTGTAGAGTCTTGTGGAATATTACAAAGAAGTCTATACTTTTCTTCGGTAGGCTATAGGGCATTTAAGAAATAGTTCCCTTCTTTCATGTCTTAGATTGTACAGTAGAAGTGTTCTCTAAGAAACTTATGCAGATTTCTACGTTGCTTTATTCATGCCAGTTCTACATTTTTTCAAGTTAATAGAAACATTCGAGCTCAAATTCCGACAGCTAATGCCTTCTCAGAAAGTCCCTACAAATAGTTATGGACTTGCATGTTGGCTCAAAAGTATCCCATCATTACCCTTATGTTCTAAACCTTGAAAGTATTCATTCATATTCATGAAAATCATGCATTGATCCAAAGTCTAATGTGCCCTCAAATCCTTTCTCTGAATCCTATGATTGCATGTGATCTAGAGTTAGAAGCTTGGATCCAGAAGTTTAGCAGTAGTAAAGTGGGGATAGTGTTATCTAAATTTAGTAGATAATGTATTCATGGAGATAGTTGTATGAAGGATGAACTAGAAGTCTTCAAATAGTGCATGAAAGAATTTAAATTTATTGATTCAAAATTTAGTATGATGATGTGGGTGCGATTTAGAGGTGTACCCAAGGTGATATGGGATAGTGTTATTTCTATGTTTTTACAGTGTGTGTTCTTGATCGTTCCATTGAGGTTTTAAGTTTCAGTGAGGCTAGTTGTATAGTAGATGAAACTCTTACCAGCTAAGTTATGGGATATAGGTTATTTATGTTGGATGTTCATGAGTGATGGTGATTCTAATAGTTTAGGAAAAAAAGTACAAGTTTAGAGTTTTGATATTAATAGGCTATGAAGGAAGAAGTATGGTTCATTAAAAGTTTTTAAATATCCATGTTAAATGTTAGAATATCGGTTGAATCTTTGATGATTAGGAAAATAGAAAGAAGAGTTTGAATTTCCAGATGGGGTGAACTCATGAAGATTCTTAGTTAGTAAACATTTAATTTATTTTATTGTGACTATTAAGGCCATAGAAAGAGAAGAGTTGTATCTCATAAGAAAGTATTAGCAGAGGGTTGTACACTTTTAGTTTTAGTCTTTTAGGGTGAATTTTGTATTGATGTTTATTGTTATATCTGGGCTCCAGAGTAAAGTAATTGCAATTGAGTTTAGATTCTATAAAAAGGGTCCTCAAACATAGAATGATTGCTTAAAGCTAAGGGGGAGATGATAGAAAATAAAAACCAAGTCAGGCTCTTAGATTCTAGTAGTGATGTTAGCGTATTATAGAACTTTAGTAGGGGAGGAATGTGCCCGACCCATTCTTAACTCAGTGCAAATTTTTGTACTTCAGTCATCACAATATCTGCTCATGTCTTACAAGTCAGTTACATGATCATAGCTCATATTCATACACTTTCCATAAAAATCATATACACTGCTAGTTCCTAGTATGAGGAGTTCCAGTTCACTCAGCAGTACAAATCATATTCCATGAATTTATGAACTCCAAACTCAGGTCATGCAGCTCATGACTCATGTACTCATGTTTTACAGTATGTTCAATTCCTGGTTATCATGTTACACTCTTAATGATTAGTAAGATTCAAATTATGTCATGTATGTCATCAGTTTGTTCTCTTTAATGAATTCATGCTTTTTATACTCTATGACTCAGGCCATAATTAAGTGTCAAAGTTATGTATAGCATTCTTTCATGTTCCAAGTCCTCATGTTCTAATCCTTCAGTGGCCTCCCCTTCTGAATTAATAGTTGTGACGAGCAATTATTTAGAGAAGAGAAAGCAATATCTCATGTTGTGTAAAGATTGTTACATGTTTGTTGTATCTCAGGCTATAAGCGTGATATATTATTATGGTAGAACATTTGATAAATGTCATGGTTAGTTGAGAATTCCATGTGTCTTCTTAAGAATAGTACAAGCAAATTATTTCATAGGAGATTAGAGAGTATGAGAAAGATGTTTTTATGGGTGTTTGCCTAGAAGTTAATATGCCGTTAAAATGATAGGCTCGAATTTAATGTTGGTATATAAGTGGATTGGTGCATTTTTTGCTAGTAAATTCTTACAAGGAGGTTGAATTTAGTTATTGAAGGGGTAGGATGAATTATTCTTGAGATAAGAACTTGTGAAAACTCATAGGGTATTCAATTCATGTTTCAGACTAGTCTTCTGGTTTATTTGCAGTAACTGGTGATTTTGTAACGCCCTAATATATCATCCCGAGATGCCACACGGTGCCCAAGGTTACACGTAGCCTCAAGCTAACCCTTTAAGCCAAAACACTACCCTTGGGTTCCAACACAATAACGTACACGCTATGCTAAGGATATATATAAGTACATATCATATCACATCACACATGACACGGAATATCGTTAGATTGTACATATATGGAATGTCTATAAACAAACTAACCCAAAAATACACTAGTCTGACATAGCCTCTATATAGCAAAATCAACGAGCCATTGGGAAAACCCCCCAACTGACTCAATAGTCCAAGGGGATCACAAAACAACAGCACCAAAACTAGCAACTTGGTCCTCAAACCATGAGGACTCACCACTAAAGGAACGCAGATGCGCACTCGGATAACACTGTCGCGGCTGCGGCTGAGTACCTAAACCTATATCATGGTAAGAATGTAGCCCATAGAGAAATATGTGGGTTAGCACAAGATACATAGTGAGTATGTGGGGAAGCATGCAAAATATAAATAATTTCATAAATTTCATAAAAATGTACATACGGACCATAATGACACACCTGGCTTGAGTGACATTGAATCATGCAACTCATAACATCTTAGATAGGAAATATAGGAGAAAACCCTCATAAATCATTATAGATCATCATAGGCAAATTGACTTACCACATCAAAACATGGAGTGACTCGGTATTTCAATAAACATGGCTCTTATAAACTGGAGAGTTTTCTATAACTGACAACCCCACGTGAGCTACGTGGAATACCAACATTTGAAACCCCCGTTGGCGGGAGAGTTATACTCTTTGCCAGGGCGTACGACCTTAAAACTGCAATAATCACAATCGTGCTCTCTGGCCAATAATATCATCATCAAACAACCCTATGGTGGCACATAGGTTTGGGGAAATACCAAATTTCCTTTTCAGTGCTAAGTACTACTCCCCAAAAAGTTCAGAACATCTTAGGAAATCCACAACAACATCAAAAGGGTCTATCATAAAGACCAAATCAAATATCTTTCCTATTTATCAAATAATATTAATTTGTGGATTCCTAACTCAACATAGTTTAGCTCAAAACATTTTAATCTTCCTCAACATCAACAAGGTATCAATGCATTGAACCATAACCGACTAGACATTTGGACAAGGATATGAAGATTTAATATTTTCAACAATTTAACTCATCAAAACCATCCGTAAAATACCAAGACTCATTTCAACTTCAATACCAACATTTCTCAATTTGCCATCCAACTCTCATTTAAAGGTACTTAAGACACCAACCCATAGTAGGGATATAGAATTTCCAATACCAATTATAAATTCATAATAAGGAAATAGTGGAATGACAGTCTAAATCAAGGCTTAACAAATTAAATCATCATACTCTCATAATCAAATACTTTTTGGACATAATTCCATCACAACATCATACACATATCAGATGACATAATCCCATAGCTCATGGACAATAATATAAGATATAGAACCATATTTCCAATTCATGGTAAAACATGTAAAATCCTATGTCAATGTAATTCAACAAAAATACCGAGCATAAGTTCGAAAGGATAATCTTGTTCAAAGCCCAAGATACCTAAAAATAGAAGATGAATATGAACTTCAGACTTCGGATCTTTATTCAAGAAAATAAAGGGTGCTTCTCGAAGCCCTTAACATGATCAACTCGAATCCTAAATCAACTTAAAATTTCTACGGTTCAATCAAGAGACATAGAAAGATGAAATTTGAAGTAGTAGGGTTGGGGTTTGAGCCTTAGGAAATTTTGGAGAAAAATGATCTACCGAATGCTCTTAATGGACTTAAATCCATGGTTTACCCGGATGGATTGGAGTGGGAATGACCAAAATACCTTTAAAAATTAAATAATGTCAAATCTGTCCTTTGGTGGACTGTTTTTGATTGGCTGAAGTAGATCGACCATAACATTTTGCTTCGATGGCCAAATTGGATGAAACCAATTTCATTGGAAAGACTTTCAGAGCTCTCTGTTGACATATAGTAGCTCACTCAAATCATTATGTACAAGGATTTATCATTGTTTGAAGTTGATCATAAAATTCGCCTGGCCTCATTATTTTTTTCCTGCACATTTACTGTCCACCACTATTCACAACTAGATCGGAATGATCATAACTCATCGCTCGAGTGTCCGTTTTGGTTGATCCACATATTGCTGGAAAGCTTGTTTGATTCTCTACGCGATGAGGGGTTGAATATTCAGAAATTCCATACAAAAAATTATTAATCATGATAAAGAACAGAATTCAACACATTTTTGTGTGAGATCTTAACAGAAATTTTTTTTGGGGCATCACATCATCTCCCCCTTGGAAACATTCTTCCTTGAATGTTGATAGGTAGGTCAAGAATACTATTTAAATGAGTATATAGAGAAAAATCATCTTGCCCAAGCATATATTCCATTCTAGATTTTTTTGGGATATCGTAGAAAACACACAAGCCAAGATAAACATAGGAATAACGATTAAATCAAAAGAGAACAATACCTTTGACATGCTCAGGATTCGTATGAAAGAGGTGGGATATTTGGCGCGCATATCCACATCGGCTTCCCAAATACCACTCTTCACGGATTGATTTCGTAAAAGCACTTTAACCAAAGGAATTTCCTTGTTTCTTAGCCTACGAACTTGAAAGTCAAAAACTTAACCGAAATCTGTTCATATGAACGACTATCTTGAATACCCGATATTTCGGAAGGATCAATCACAATAGAATCACCAATAGACTTCTTAAGCTTAGAAACATGGAAAACTGGATAGACGTTAGATAACTCCGCAAGCAATTCAACCTTATATGCTACCTTCCCTATGCGATCCACAATCTTATAGGGACCAATGCAACAGGGACTTAGTTTCCCTTTCTTCCCAAATCTGTTCACCCCTTTCATGGGTGAAACTTTCAAGTACACTAAATCACCAACATCAAATTCAAGGTCTTTCCTACTTACATCTGCATATGATTTTTGATGAAATTCGGCGGTTTTCAACCTTTCCTGAATTAACTTAACCTTCTCCATGGCCTCGAACATTGCATCTGGTCCAGTTGCGGAAGTCTCACCAACTTCAAACCAACCAATGGGTGATCTACACCTTTTACCATACAAAGCCTTAAATGGGGCCATTCCAACAGTAGCATGAAAACTGTTATTGTAAGAATACTCGATTAACGCTAAGTGCTCATCCCAACTACCTTTAAAATCAAGAACACAAGCCCTCAACATATCTTCTAAAGTCTGAATGGTCAGCTCAGCCTGACCATCTGTTTGTGGATGGAAAGAAGAACGTAAACAAATTTGGATACCTAGACTCTTCTAGAAAGATTTTCAAAACTCAGAGGTAAACTTAGTACCTTTGTAGGAAATAATAGACAAAGGGATTCCATGAAGTCTGAAGAGTTCCCGAATATATATTCTAGCATAATCTTCATGTGCATATGATGAATGGACAGGCAAGAAATTTGCTGATTTCGTCAACCGATCTACGACAACCCAAATCGAATCATGATGGCGACGAGAAGGAGGCAAACTAACTATGAAGTCCATATTCACTTCTTCCCACTTCCAAGTAGGAATGTTAAACTCTTGCATCACGCCACTGGGCCTTTGATTCTCTATTTTAACCTGTTCACACGTGGAACACTTCACCATAAATTCTACTAGGTTCCTTTGCATATTGTTCCACAATAGATTTCCCGCAAATAATGGTACATCTTGGTAGCACCAGTATGGAAGGAGTATCGCATACCATGTGCTTCCCCCATAATCCTCTACTTCAAGTTATCAACATGAGGAACACATAATCTTTTTCGAAGTCTCAAAATGCGATCTCCCCCTTGGGAGAAAACTTCCACCATTTGGTCTTTAACTGACTATTTTAACCAAACACAGGTAGGATCCCTGTCTTGCTTCTCCTTCACTTCTGAAACTAAAGATGATTTGGAACCACTTTGCACTCCTATACTACCATAAGCATAACCAAACAACCTAACCCCCAATCTAGAAAAACGATCTACCTCACGGGCTAACTCATTCTTACTAATCTCTACATATGCTACACTACCCATGGACTTCCGACAAAGGGCATCTGCTACTACATTGGCCTTGCCTGAATGATATAGCACGCTCATATCATTATCTTTCAACAGTTCTAACCATCGTCTCTGCCTAAGATTCAACTTCTTTTGGGTGAATACATACTGCAAGCTCTTATGGTCCGTGAAGACGTCGACATGGAAACCATATAAATTATGTCTTCAGATTTTCAAAGAAAAAACTACAACAGCTAATTCAAGGTCATGGGTAGGATAATTCTTCTCTTGAGGCTTTAGCTGCCTGGAAGCATAAGATATAACCTTGCCCTTTTGCATTAATACACAACCCAAACCGACTCTGGAAGCATGGCAATACACAATAAAACCATCAATACCATCAGGCAAAGTCAACATAGGGGCTGAATTGAGTCGAGTCTTCAACTCCTGAAAACTCTTTTCGCAAGATTTGGACCACATGAACTTCACTTTCTTTTGTGTCAAACGAGTCATAGGAGACACAATAGATGAAAACCCTTCAACAAAATGACGATAGTAACCAGCTAGACCCAAGGAAATTTGAATATCAGAAGGAGAAATAGGTCTAGGCTAACTCTTTATAGCCTCTATCTTTTAAGGATCAACACTAATACCTTCGGAAGAAAAAACATGACCCAAGAAGGCTAAAGAGTTCAGCCAGAACTCACACTTACTAAACTTAGCATAAAACTGATGAGTTCAAAGAGTTTCCAACACGATTCAAAGATGATCCGCATGATCACCCTCACTTTAGGAGTAAATAAGACTATCATCAAGGAACACTATTACAAATAAATCCAAATATGTACAAAATACACAGTTCATAAGATCCATGAAAGCTGCTGGAGCATTAGTTAGCCCGAACAACATCACTAAAAATTCAAAATTTCCGTAACGGATTCAAAAGGCTATCTTGGGGATATCACATCCCTAACCTTAAGTTGGTGATAACTGAATCTGAGGTCTATCTTCAAAAAGTAGCTCACACCTTGCAATTGATCAAATAAATCAACAATTCGAGGAAACGCATATTTATTCTTGATAGTAACCTGATTAAGCTACCGATAATCAATACATATCTACAAATAACTGTCTTTATTACGCACAAACAGGAGCTTTTGTCTAAAAGATCTTTCAATTGCTCTTTCAACTCTTTAAGTTCCGTGAGAGCCATGCGATACAGAAGAATGGAAATAGGCTGAGTATCGAGAAGAAGGTAAATCCCAAGCTCTATCTCTCTATCAAGAGGTAATCCAAGGAGATATTTCGGAAAGATATGAAGAAAATCATTAACAACCTTAATTGACTGAATGGTCGGGGTTTCCGACTTAGTATATTTAACCCGAACCAAATGGTGGATGCAACCCTTGATAATCAACTTCCTAGCTTTGAGATAGGATGTGAAACGACCCTTAGGAATCAGAGAACTCCTGGACCATTTAAGGATAGGTTCATCAAGAAACAGAAACTTAACCACATGGGCACGACAATCAATACACGTATAGCATGAGTGACGCCAATCCATACCCAGAATGATATCAAAGTCAACCATATCTTGCTCAATCAAATCAGCATACATAACCTAATGAAAGACAGTAATGGGATATTTCTTATACACCCGCTTAGCAATGACAGACTCTCCTACCGAAGTAGAAACCAAAATAGGCTCAGAAAATAGTTTAGGATCCATTTCAAAATATATAGCAACTAGAGATATCATATAAGAAAAACTCAAACTGGGGTCCATCAATATATAGACATCAAAATAGAAAACATGGAGCATACCAGTGATAACATCGGGAGAGTCCTTCTGCTCCTAACGACGTTGTATAGCTTAGAAACAATTCTGGCATTGATCGCTAGCAGTACTAGATGAAGCACCCTGAGGAGGAACTGGACAGGCTGTGGGAGGCGGGGCACTGGTAGCCTGACTCTGGGGATGGGCATTAGGACTCTGCTGTCTCGCATACGGGCGGTCTCTAAGTATGTGGCCCAACTTTCCACAACAAAAATAGCCCCGCTACCCCATATAACACTCCTCAAAATAGTCTTTACCACACTTAGCACATGAAGGAGGATGAGGCCGATTGCTTATACTGTCCCAAGATATGGAAGGTACCAACCTATTCCCAAGCTCCTAAGGAAGGCACAAGTATAAATGGACCTCTCTAAAACTAAGGGTGACTCCCTCCATAGCATCTAGTCTGACCAGACCCCTGTTTCTCCGATCTTACTCTCTTAATCCCTCTTACTCTTTCTCTTTCCTTTATCTTATCTGACTTAATCTATTGGGCATGAATCATTAACCTAGGAAAACCAATCTACTTGTTGATTATAGCAGATCTATATTGTTTCACCATATAACTCGACACCCAAGTTAGAAACGTTCTCATATAAGTCCTCTAGTCAGCCATCATATTGGGAGCGTACTTTGATAGCTAATTATACTTAAGACAATACTCCATAACCAACATAGAGCCTTGTCTCAAATTCATAAACTCCTCTATCTTAGCTTCCCGTAAATCAAGAGGAAAGAATCTATCCAAGAAAGTATCTTGGAACAAATGCCAAGTCACTGGAGAAGTATCTTCCGCTCTACCCTTATTCCACATCTGTACCCAGTCATAGGCAACATCCTTCAACCGATAATAAGCCAGCTCCACACTTTCTTCCTCAATTATTTGCATAATTTGTGTACTTTTCATTATTTAATCAACATACATTTGTGGGTCCTCACCTGCTCTCGACCCATGAAACTCTGGCGGATTCATCCACATAAAGTCACGAATTTGTGATGCTGCCGAATTATTTTCCTGCGGAGGTAGAGCGGCGGCAACTGCCTGGGCTAGCATCTAAAAAACTACCTATAATTCAGCATGGGATACCATCTTATGTAATTGATCAACGAGTTGAGCTTGGTTGTTGCTTCCGCGAGCTCGATGTGGAGGCATTTTCTTTCATAAGAACGCATGAATTAACAGCAGGAGGAAACAATTGTAAGCATGATAGACTCTTGTAGAAAGAAAGAAATGACTTTTCCTGGAATTCCCCACAGCCTTTTGATCATAGGTGTGGGGCGCTACACACCGATGCTCAAGACTCTACGTAATGTGGCTTGTCAGACTCCCTAGGACTCTTCACAACATTAGGCTCTAATACCAAGTTTATAACGCCTCGAAATATCATCCCAAGATGCCACATGGTGGCCAAGGTTACACGTAGCCTCAAGCTAACCCTTTAAGCTATAACACTACCCTTGGGTTCCAACACAACAACATACACGCTACGCTAAGGATATATATATAAGTAAATATCATATCACATTGCACCTGACATAGAATATCGTTAGACTGTACATATATGGAATGTCTATACACAAACCAACCCAAAAATACACTAGTCCTACATAGCCTTTATACAACAAAATCAACGAGCCATTAGGACAAACCCCCAACTGACTCAACAGACCAAAGGGATCACAAAACAATAGCACCAAAACTAGCAACTTGGTCCTCAAACCATGAGGACTCACCACAGAAGAAATGTAGATGCGGCAGTCAAATATCACTATTGCGACTGCGGCTGAGTACCTGAACCTACATCATGGCAAGAATGTAGCCCATAGAGAATATGCGGGTTAGCACAAGATACATACTGAGTATTTGGGGGCACATGCAAAATATAAATAATATCATTAATTTCGTAAAAATGTATAGACGGACCATAATGACAGACCTGGCTTGAGTGACATTAAATCATGCAACTCATAACATCTTAAATAGGAAATATAGGAGAAAAACCACAATAATCATTATAGATCATCAAAGGCAACTTGACTTACCACATCAAAACTCGGAGTTACTCAGTATTTGGACAGGGGAGTTTCCTATAACCAACAACCCCATGTGAGCTATGTGGAATACAAATGTTTGAAACCCCCATTGGCGGGAGCGTCATACTCTTTGACAGGGAGTATGACCTTCAAACTGCAATAATCACAATCGGGCTCTCTGGCCAATAATTTCATCATCAAACAACCCAACGGTGGCATATAGGTTTGGGGAAATACCAAATTTCCCTCTTGGTGCTAAGTACTACTCCCCGACAAGATTAGAACGTGTTAGGAAATCCACCACAACATCATAAGGGTCTATCATAAAGTCCAAATCAAATCTCTTTCTCTTATATCAATGCATATCAATTTGTGGATTCCTAACTCAACACATTTCTCAAAACATTTTAATCTTCCTCAACATTAACAAGATATCAATACATTGAACCATAATCGACTAGACATTTGGAAAAGGTTATGAAGACTCAATACATAGTATTTTCAATAATTTAACTCATCAAAATCATCTCGAAAATACGAAGACTCATTGCAACGTCAATATCAATATTTCTCAATTTGCCATCCAACTCTCATTTAAAGGTACTTGAGACATCAACCCATAGTAGGGATATAAATTTTCAAATATCAATTATAAATTAATAATAAGAAAATAGTGGAATGATAGTATAAATCAAGTCTTAACAAATTAAATCATCATACTCTTTTAATCAAATACTTTTTGGATAGAATTCCATCTCAATATAAGACACATATCGGATGACATAATTCCATATCTCATAGACAATAATATAAGATATAAAACCATATTTCCAATTCATGGTAAAACATGTAAAATCTCATGTCAATGTAATTCAACAAAAATACTGAATACAACATCGAAAGAATAATCTAGTTCAAAGCCCCACATACCTAAAAATGGAAGATGAATATGATCATCTCGAATCCAAAATCAATTTAAAATTTCTACGGTTTAATCAAGAGACATAGAAGGATAAAATTTGGACTAGTAAGTTTGGGGCTTGAGCCTTAGGAAATTTTAGAGAAAAATAAGCTATTGAATTCTCTTAATGGACTTAAATCCATGGCTTACCTGGATGGATTAGAGTGGAAATGACCAAAATACCCTTAAAAATCAAATAATATCAAATTTGTCCTTTGGTGGACTGATATGATAGGCTGAAGTAGATCGACCATATCTTTTTATTCGAAGGAAAAATTGGATGAAACTAATTTCATTGGAAAGAGGACTTTCAAAGATTTCTGTTGATATATATTAGCTCACCCAGATCATTATGTACAAGTAGTTATGATCATTTGAAGTTGACACTAAAATTTGCCTGGACTCGGTATTTTTTTCCTGCACATTTACTGTTCACCACTATTCACGATTAGACCGGAATGATCATAACTCATCGCTCGAGTGTCCATTTTGGATGATCTACATATCGTTCAAAATCTTATTTGATGTTCTACATTATGACGGGTTGTATATCAAGAAATTTGACAAAGAAAGATTATTAATCATGACAAAGAACAGAATTCAACACATTTTCGTCCGAGATCATAATGGAAAATTTTTCTGGGGCATCACAGATTTCAAGTTAGGCTTGAATATAGTGAGGGTATGCAGTTCAACTAAAACTTTAGGATAAGGTTGTACATTAGAAGTTTCCTTACTTAAGGCATAGTAATTGTACCCCATCTTATGTTTTATAGCCCTACGTTCCATATTATAGCGTTATAGGAATATTAAGATTCCTTACTTAGATATGCTATTAAGAATATTCTAATTTTAGTATAATATTTTAATATAATTCAGTTCGTATAGCCAGCAACTCAGTTTTACAGTCAGATGGACAAGTTCCTATAGTTTTCCATCTTTCCATCTAGTCATACCATCAAAAGTCTCATTAATATGGATATTCCATTAGGTAATTTATTCCTGTTCATGCATGTTACGAATTTAGTTTGGTTTATCCATCATGTTTCAGATTCAACTATGAAGTCATGATTCAGTTCATAAGTGTTTAGTGAATGACCTATGTTTTTTATGTATTTCAGCTCAAATAGTGTAGTATCTCTTGTACGCTCATATTCTCATTATCTCATGATTCACGCTTGCATAATTTATCACCTCTCTGTTCTATGTGCATTAGTGTATTGTGAACCCTTCAAGAGAGTTCTAAACTGTCAGCATGAATTAGCTTCTTATAGTAAGTAAAGTCAAGTAAGCCTAGAAATCAGTTTCATGATAAAGTTATACTACTTTCGCTTAGATATATCCTTTATTTCCAAACATGTCATGTGTAAATTATTCCATACTTCAAAATCTTTAACAAGTTCCTATCATCATTCATGGATGAATGATTCCAAGGGTAAGATAATGTAACACCCCATTTTTTTGGGCTAGACTTTGAACCATTAGTACAATGTGTGTAAACTCTAATACCATGATTTACATTGTAATAGAAGAGTCATGACCTTTATCTTAGTGTGTGAAGTTCTTATGAGATGAAAAATGTTCATAGAAATAACTTAGAGAAAAGTTGAGCTAAAAGCCTTTGAATTGCCAAATTTTTGTGTTTGATTCCACAAGGGGTGATTTTAAACATGTATAACTTTTTTTGTACATGGATTTTGTAAGCTCACAACCTACCAAATGATAGATAATTGAATTATGTTTCTAACGATACAATATTCTCCTTAATTTTATACTGGAGAAAAAACTTATGAGTTTTTTCATGAGAGGTAGTAAGGGTCATAGACAGATGCACATTGCTCTCTTCATGTGATATGGGGTGTGAAGCATTGCTCTCTCCACATAATATGTGATGCAATATAGAGTTTATTCCCCCCCTCCTCCCCAATTTTAGTTTCATAAGGGTCAAGGTTCACTTTGGTATTTTCCCCTCAGCCCCAAATGTCCAAGGCACAAATTAAATAACCCAAAAAAGCATTATTTTCCCATATTCATCAAAGCAAGTAATCTAAAAACACTACTCTTTCCCAAGAATAAGACGCTGAGATTTTTCTCTCAATAACACAAGGATTCAAGCTTCAAATTCATGAATTTCATCAAGAATTCATCAATTAAGGTATATGGGATTTATGAACAAGGATCCTCTCTCATCCTTAAGCCCAAAACTTATTTAAATATTTAAATATGATGATTTTCAATTAGGGTTCACACCCAATTATTCATATTCTTGAATTATGATATTTCTAAGAGATTAAAGGCTTGAAGTGCATCAAGATTTTAATATATCCATGTTTCGTCACTAATTTTATATTAAAGCCATGTTATTAGCTTTATCATGTAAATAATGGTTCTATGTGATTCAAACCCCAAACGTATATGTCACGATTGGTCAATACCCAGTAAAAATGTTAAATTCATTATTTAGACACGTAAACATGATTCTCTTTTTAAGTTCACTTACTTCCATGTTGTAAGTCATGAGATTATTAGTTATTTGAATGAAATATATTTTGGGTTCCCCATACAATGACTTTATACGAATATTTTAGATGATTTATCATATTTAAAGTGTCATTCAATGCTGGTGGGTTATAAATACCTGATACCTATCTGTTTACTCATGTTTTTAAGAGTTTTAAGTAAAAAGTTAGTTAAACCATGATTCTCATCATTATACTCTATTATTATGGTAATGTCTAGCATGATCAGTTATGATGTATATTTAAACTTAGTTTAGTTTAGTACCAGTGTCAGTTAAGTTTGTAGTAGGATTTAGCAATGAACAAACTCAAGGATGGGGACCCACCTGCCAGTAAAGGGTGTGACCTTTAGTAGTAGTCCCTGAGTTTGAGAACTACGTATTCAACGTAGGTTTGAGATGTCTTCCTACCAGTTGAGGGTTGACACATATCTCATGAGAGAACCTGACAGTAGATGGTAACTTTTTAGTTGAGGCACTAGTTTAGTGGATCCACATAACTAGTGTTAGTACCCGAGGTACGGTACTGACACCCTTCAAACTAGGGATACAGGTTGGACCCCGATTAGATCAGTTTGGGGTATCTCGGTTACATGATACATCCCATAGTTTCAGTTAGAATTCAGTATGTCTTAGCGAAGGTTTACTTGACTAAAGCATATAGATATTTTGTTATTCAGTTATACAGATTTTAGTCTTTCAAATTACAGATTATCTCAAAAACTTATTCATGCTTGGTGTTGCATTCTTAGTTTTACATTTTCATGTTATTTTTCACGTTCAATACCCATGTATGATCCTCAATTAAATTTTTTATAGTCTATTCTAATTTACATGATATGTATATACAGTATTCTTGTTTTACTGCTTCTAGCTTTTGTTCTACTTAATCTATAATAGTATTGATTTAAGAAACTAAGTGTAGTGATTCACCAGATTATCAAATTATATTGTACTCATGCCTTTAAATACTACAGCTTTCAGTTTATCTTAGTCTCTTGGTGAGTCTACTAGCACTTAGCATGCATTTTTTTAAGATTTTGTATCTACTCATATATACTTATTGTATTCACCCCTGCTTACTTTGTACATTACAAAGTACTGATGCACTTATATGTCTATATTTTACATTGTCTCTTAATGTATATACCAGTTGTAGCCTACACATTATAATCAGGCAGGTTGCACCTTCTAGCATGTAGGTGATGAGTAATCCTATTTCAGGGACTCTAGTCAGTTGAATTTCATGTTCTATATTTTATTTATTCATATGTAGTTATTAGTTGTAGTTGGAGGAATATCCTATCTATTTATAGTCAGTAAAGTAGAAGCTTCATAAATATTCAGTCAGAGTCATGAAATGTAAATTCCAATTCTCTCTTTAGTTTTTGTCAACTTTTCAACTTTATCTGTATACTGTTTATCTAGATTATACCATGATTATGCTTCCACTTAGCAAATTATCTTTTGTTATATACATATTATATTAATTGCTCATCAGTATGCCAATTCATGGGTTATCTTTGGATCATTTATGGTTCCAAGCATCATGTTTTGACTAGGGTTAGTCTTGGCTAATGAAAACTATGGCCTAGCTTGCCTATTAGTGGGATAAGATAGATGCCATCGTAACTTGATAAATTAGATTTTTAATGCTTGGTTTCATTTGTATTGTTGGTATATGTTATGACGTTTAGTACAGTCCCGCAAATTGATATGAAGATGTTCGTATCCTACCTTTGGGAGGCTACATAACATTTATAGGGAAAAATATCATTTTTATCCATCTCCCCATATTTTTGGTTTGAGTTTTTTTTTTACACTTTACTTCTTAAATAATTATGTAGAAGGCTAGTATGCGAGGTGTGGGAGCCAAGGATAAGAACCTCTAACCCACTGTAATAGTCTCAACTATAGGTAATAGCCAACCTAGAGGCAGTTGCAGGATAGAGCAATAACCTTAATTTGAGAGAAGGCTAAGGATCAATCTCCAGATCCTTCTAGAAGTCCTTAGACTGAGATAACTCCAGGTATTCTGCAACTACAGCAGAAGGTGTGACAAGGGGAAACCCAGGCAATACCTGGATTTATATCTTCTTTAATATTTCGAGATAGATTGGTGTAGTTATTAGGATTAGTTGGTAGTCCATCGACACCAGGAGCTTAGTTGGCAGTATAGAGTGGTGTGGATTTAGGGGCATAAACTGCAGCAAGGACACTTAGGATAGAGGTTCTGCCAGCATGGATAATCCTACGACTGGTAGTAGCATAGATAGTAATGTCTGCAGAGAAGAAGAAGTTGTTGGGTTGATATCTAAGGTTGATTCCACCCAAGTTCATTAGGACCCCAATAGAAGATGCTTATGAGTTACTATCCAATTTTATACAGAGGTTATAGACTTTGGGGTTGGCTGAGTCACGTGGAGTGTACTTTGTTTCTTATTATCTAGATGCAAAATCAAGGAGGTAATAGGGAAGTTATATTGATTAAAGTCCAATTAGATCTCCATCGTTGACTAGGACTTAGTTCTTCGAGGCTTTCCTAGGGTTATGAATTCCTCAATGCATATGCTAGTATCTTTGAGATGTGTTTTTTGTTTGATAGAAGGTTCTACGTATATCACTCTGTATGAGGTATGATTTCATGAGTTATCCAGGCATACCAGTGTGATTCTACTAACTGGGTATAAGCAGATTTGATGCTTTATTAGGGGATTGAGATTACTGCTCAGTAGGGCTACAAGAGTTCGGTGACTTTGAGGAAGCATTTTTCTTATATTGTTGAGTATATTTACTCTATAGGTAAGATGGATCATGAGGCCCAAGGGGTAAATGATAAAAGACCCATAGTTAAATTGGGAGCTTAAACCACTTAAATTTTAGAGGTTGAGGGTTTCAGTGTAGGTACACCAAGCAACAACCTTATCAACATCAAGGTCTACTTAGTAGGCTAATTTAGTCATCACTTCTAATATCAAATAGGAGTTATACCAATTATAGTAGTTCTAGTGGTTAGAGTACCAGTCATCCAGAGGGTTCTTTAGTTAGGATCGTCGAGTCAGCATGGTCATTTTGAATTCACAAAACCATCAAGATAGAGTAGGGTGCTCAAGGTATACTATAACTGTGCATTTGTTGATCACTTTTCCCGTGAGTGTCCCCAGCATGCATGATAGACAATTGGCAAAGAAAAAGATAGGAGAATTGTAATTCATATTGTTCAGATAGTTGTAACACCCTAATTTTCTGAACCGGAATGCTACACGGTGCTCATGACCACAAAGGACCACAAGCTAACCCATGACTGATATTTGTACCTGTATACTGCATAATATATCATAAAATGTGGAAATATAATCATGAAAGGCCATAAGGTTTGAACTAAATAAATGTTTTATAATAAAATATCTGAAAAAGGTATAACAATACCAAAACAATTCATAAATATTGAAAATAATGAGATTTAAAAATCTAAGCTGACATCTAGTGTGAAAGTATCTAACTGAACTGAATAAGGAGTTGAAGGAACATGTCTCGAACTCACTCCATCTAGCAACTAAATAGTAAACGTAGCAGTAATCATATCGTACTTGAATGAGAAGGACTCACTGCAAACTCTGAACACTAGAATGCTAATGCTGTTATGGAGCTCATACCTCTAAACCTATGGTGTAACATAAGAGAATACACCATCGCGCAAATGCATCTGTACATCTGAATGTACTGAGTATATAAGTGAGGTAGGCTAAATCCAAAGGGTTATATGCATGAACAATGCTAACAAATATGAATGTCAGAATACATACATGCATACATAACTGTAACTAAACTCGTGGAGATACTAACTACTGAGTCTAAATACTGACAATATTAGTGTACTGATACTGAGATACTGAATATACAAATGACTATTTTTGACAGTTCAAATTATGAAGAACTGGTTTGAATGACTGTGTCTAATAATCCCAAAACTAAATACTAATAACATAAGAAATGACAACTGATATAGCTGATATAACTGTAATGATCAGACTAATTGATATAATAAATACTGAGCGACTGTATCTAACAGTCTATATTTTGATGGAACTATCTGAGTTCCATTCTATTTGGAGTAACTAAATTTGATATCGGTCCTATCTAGCGGGTTGTCATAAGTATACTGATAATAAGGATGACTTGACTTAGTCTGAGACCAGTCCTATCTAGTGGGTGATCTTTAAATCTAATGATTCTAATACTGATTAATCATAGTTTGATAATTCCTAGATAATGGGTGATATTGAAGTCTATTTACAATGATAAGCATTGACGGTATCTAACAGTACTAAATCTGTACTACTAAGCTGAGTTGACTGTGTCTGAAATCCCTGATTCTGTAACTAAGACTATGAGATGTGTTCATCTAACCGGCATGCCCCAAGTTAAGCTGACTGGGGTCCAATCTCTTCCCTGAATAGAAGGGTGTCAGTACCGCACCACCAGTAAAGACATCTGCTGTGTAGTTAGTCCTAATCTAGAGAGTGATTCCCGGGATCAGTCCTATCCATATAAATGTCCTAATGGGTGACCCCTGAGTATGTCAGTCCCATCTAATGGGTGACATCTCCTTCCTACACTGGCTACGTAGTTCTAGAACTTAGGGATTGCTTCTAAAGATTTCAGTCCTAATCTAGCAGTTGAATCCCCATCCCTAGTCTCACTCGGTGCTGAATCCTACTCCCATCTAAAAGACACTGAACTGAATAACTGGGCTGAACCAAATAACTTAACTGAACGGATTTGCTAAACTGATACTGATTAACTGAACTAAAAGTAGTGGTATTATTTAGTGGAGCTATAACTAAGTTTACTAGATTCTGATGATGGATGGAATATAATGAATTTTGAGGACTGATTAAGAGTACTAAAGTTACTAAGATTTACTATGATTACAGAGGTTACTGAGCACTGAGATTACTGAGAATACCGAACTACTAGGATTACTGAGTTTTCCTGAGTCACATGGCTTGACTGAGAGTATCGTGATAACATAACATAGATCTAGGCACACAACTATATTTTTTGCATATGAATACCCCCAGGACACGATGGAATGAAACTAACTCAAATATGACACGACTTGATCACAAGATCGGAGTCCACAATTCACAATATCATAAGTAGGGGATATTATAATTCATGTATTTATTCAACATATCAAACATGGTAGGGGAAAGAACAAATATATTTCATGTACATAATTCATATCTCTATTATCATACATTCTTCATACCAGAACAGTAACAACACATAAATGGCATAGAAATCCATATAGAAGTGTATAGCTAATATGGACTTGTCACTTAGATATCATGGAATCATGTAAATATGAATTTCTAGCATCCTCGGCATTTTATCAAACACCTTACATGCATTCTTTAAGGCATAGGTTGATTTCATACTTGCATCACATCAAACCACCCAAAGTTCGTGTTTTTCAACTAACAACCAGATGTATTCCATGAAAACACCTTCACATATCACCTTGAAACTTAAACAACAATCCTCAACAAGTACATGTTCATATCACCACAAAAAGTTTACAAAATAACATTTAAAAGCATGATTCTTGAGCACTATGAACGAATTGCATCCATAGATGAACACTACACATACCTTAGATTATGAATTTATGCAGATTGACTGCGAAATTTCCTTGAAATAGAATCTTCTATGAAAACCCTAGGGCTTGTTCTTCAAAGTTTTGATCATGAGAGGAAACCCTAATCTTGTGGTTAGAGTGTATGAAAGAGCTTTTTGAGATGTTTAACTAAAGAGAATTGAAGATAATATGCTCCTTGAGGGTGATAAATCATGGGAAGTGAAGGAATAAGACCAAAATACCCTAACTAAAATAAATTCCCTGTTGCTGAAAGTCATAGATGACGAAATTTGTGACAAGGCGTCAAAAATGTGACAAGCCATCAAAAATATCATCATACAGGAGCTGGAATTGATGGTTTTTGCCTAAGTTTGACGATATTTTTGACAAGGCATCACAAATGTGGTAAGATACCATGAATGTCATCACTTAGGAGCTAGTTTCTGCCTAAGGCTGAAGACCTTCATGATAGGGAATCACAAATGTTTTAAGCTACCGCGAATATCCATTTAGGAGCTGGTTTCTTCCTAAGGCTGACGACCTTCGTGATAGGGCACCACAAATGTGGTAAGCTACAAAGAATGTCGTCACTTAGGAGCAGGTTTCTGACAAAGGCTGACGACCTTCATGATAGGGCATCACAAATGTGGTAAGCTACCACGAATATCATCACACTGTTTCCATCCTGACATGCTGGAGTAAAATAGGAATAACTCTTCACTCCGATATTAGATTTAGGATAAATTAGTATCATTGGAAATATAATTCAAAGAGATTTCATTTGATATATAATAAAACACCCAGTTTGTTATATACAACGAGTTATGGTTGATTAAAGTTGACCCAAGTTTTGACGCTCACTAAAACTTTAACGATAGGAAAGCTTTCAACTTGTACTTGAGTTAGGGGACCTATATGATCTAAATTCATTCTCAAATAGATTCCCACACTACATAATTGATTAACACACTAAATTTACATATTATTCGAGTCTTTTTAAATGTCTACACATAGGAATGACGGATTTTCATCCTTATCCGAAATGTGGGGTGTTACAATATCTCCCCCTTGGGAACATTCATCCTCGAATGATACTGGCTGAGATGAGAGAAAAGAAAACATACATGAATATATAGCATGAATGAATGGTCATGATTTCATGGCTGGCATAACTGATAACTTAGTATATCATACTGTACATGCATATCTAATGCATGGGTAGCTGATTTATGAATGTAGGACTGCGTGTTCTGATAAACTGAGTTTTTCAAATTGAGAATGCACATCTGATGCTTAACTGATAAGATAAATCCATGCATAACTGATGCATGATTATATGACTGACATGATACATGAATTCATGACTGAAAGTGCTGATAAGCTAACCACGCATATCTAATACGTGAATACATAACTGAACTGACTCATGAACATGCGACTGAGCATACAATGGTAAAGTCTCTATGATTGAATTGAAACATGAGAACGTGACTGATTCTACTATGTGACATATGGAATGAACATCATGAACTGAAATGAACCTCTGAATACTTGACTTACAGCTGAGGTCTAACTTGAAGGTAAATTTATAAGTACCCTTTATTCTAGACTGAATTCATTATGCAAAGAGCAATTGAAAGATCTAAGGCATGGTAGCGTTAAGAGAAAGTGAGGTATCTCCCCTTTGGACTATATATCCCTCTGAGAACGGTTACCTTATGGAGATACTGGGTGATGCACAGGGCATCTACAAACTTGATTATAACTAAACTTTGGGAGTCTAAACTAATGCATAATGAATGAGATAAACTGAACTAGCAACAACTAGGAGGTTCTACCTGTAAATAGTTACATTCCCTGAGATTTTGGATAGTATGAAAAGATGCAAGGATGAGAAAATAAGCTATACAAATCTGACTGCTCACTGGCACGACATGAATACTGAAAGAAGAAAAACAATTCCTAAAATATCTCATAGCCTCCTGCAGATAGGTGTGGTGCACAACACGCATATGTATGAGACTCTACTATATGCAGTTTTTAGATTTCCTAGGACTCTATTGAACTTTGCGCACTGATACTAAGTTTTATAACACCCCAATTTTCTGAACAAGAATGCTATACGATGCTCATGACCCTAAAGGACCATAAGCTAACCTATGATTGATATCTGTATCTGTATACTGTATAATATATAATAAAATTTGGAAATATGAACATGAAAGGTCATAAGGTTTAAACTGAATAAACTTCTGATAATAAAATATCTGAAAAAGGTATAACAATACTAAGACAAGTCATAAATACTATAAATAATGAGATCTGAATATCTAAGCTGACATCTTGTCAAAAATCCTCTAATTGAACTAAATAAGGAGTTGAAGAAACATGTCTCCAGCTAGCTCCATCTAGTAATTAAATAGTAAATGTAGAAATAATTATATCGCTCTCGAATGAGATGGACTCACAGAAAACTTTGAACACTAGAATGCTATGGCTGATCTAGATCTCGTGCTTCTAAACCTATGGTGTAACATAAGAGAAAGCACCATAATGTAAATGCATTAGTATGTCTGAATGTACTGAGTATACGAGTGAGGTAGGCTAAATGCAAAGGGTTATATGCATAAACAATGTTGAGTAATATGAATGTGAGAATACATACATGTATACATAACTATAACTGAACTCGTGGAGATACTGACTACTAACAACACGAGTGTACTGATACTGAGATGCTAAATAGATGAACAACTATTTCTGACAGTTAGAATTATGAGGTGTGTGAATTGTGACCATTCCAGTGTGGTGGCCTTGAGTTTTTGTATAGACTACGAGTTCGAGCAACGACTCATGACTATTGACCGTGAGTCATTACCTGACCCATATGGACTGGATGTTATTTTTCTCCCTATCTTAATTAAGGAGATTATGGTCTTTTCCTTTTATGTCATTATTTTCTGTGACTTAAAACCCTTTCTTTTTCCATATTTCCATCAGTTAGAAAATATAAACATTACTCTCTTTTCTCTAAAGCCAAGGTTTTAAGGATTTGATTGTCTAACTTCTAATTGAGGTTTTCCTTAAAAAATCCTTTGAGTCTCAGGCATGTATCTCTTTCCTAAATTGATTTTTTTGCAAAGCATATTTTTAATTATTATCCTGTGAATTTAATTGTGGGTTTTGAGTATGGGTTGAGGGATTTGGAATAGTTATTACCTAATTTGATCGTTGATGGTCTTGAATTGGTTATTCATACATTATTTTATAGTTTAAATTTAAATAAGTTCATAGGTCGGGGAATTGGAATTAGGAACAATGATTTCCCCAAATTTTATTGTTTAATGGTTTGGAATTGCCTTTAACCTCAACCCAACTTTTACAATTGGTTTTTAAAACATGGATATATGCACAATTTCACTTAGTCTTGGAAACTTGTATTACATAAAAGTTTAATGGAACATAAAATGGTTTTGAAAGGCCTCAGTGGCTGCGATTTGTGATTAAAATTTATTGAAAGGCCTTAAACCTATGGATGATTTTAAATTGAAACTTGGTAGAAAATTTGGCTAAATGGTTTTCAAATGGCATAATTGGAATTGTATTGCAAGATTTTCTCTTTTGTATGATGATACCAATGATAAATGCGTAATAAAAAGACTTGTTGGTTAACAAATACGAATATGTAAATATTTTTAATATGGACTTAAAGAAGGTTGTCTAGCTTACCTTGGAAGGTGCAGGTCCTAGGGGAAAAAACACAGGAAACCAAGTTTGTTATCGTGGTGGTCTTGGTAACTTTGTACATAGTGCACACATTATGTATATTTTTTTGAATGGCTAGTGTCGTGGATTCCCTAGATCTTCATCGTATATCTCCAATTTGTGCAACTAATATGCATTGGGGCCCTTTAAATAGGGGAGATAAACCAGTATAGCCTATGGATGCCCTTGGGATGGACAAAGCTACACTGTAAAGGTTAATGGTTTTAAATCTAATTCTTAAACCCAGTAACTTATCCTATTATTTTCTATATACATATCTATTTATGTGAACATGTATATGGAGTTTTGAATCATTTGTAAATGACATTATTTATCCCTTACTTCGAGTTATATGCTAGTGGAAATCCCACAAGCCATCCCGCAATATTGCATCGCTTCATGATGTAGGATTTTGGGGGTTCTTCTATTACTTAATGTAGTGTTAGGTGATTCTGTGTGTCAGTCAGTCCACTTGAAGTGGTAATCCTCTGTCTTCCAAAAGGACTGTTACTTCTTGGTTTCATTATGTTTCCTTAGACTATTACTTCTAGAATTCTTTTGGATACAATAGGGGGTATGTCCTGAACTAGTATGATATTCATTTTTTTAGAGACTTCGTGGACAGATTGTAGGTTGGTCATTATTTTGAACTCGTAGTTCTATATAAGGTACATTAATTATTTTGTCTTTATACTCTAGTTGTCTTTTGATGTTTATCTATATTGTGCCTAAATAGTTAGGATATGGGGGTGGTCTTCGATCCTTAGTGGGGTTGAGATACCTATCACGACTAGGCCCTAGTTTGAGTAGTGATAGATATCTCTAACTCAAGGAGTATCATTGCTACTAAGGCCAGATCTACCTTGTTCAAGATAATTTGGGGTCGTCAGTTTGAGGATAGCAGGATTTGTAGCATTCAAGGACAGGTGTTGAGAGTTGAGTCTAGGAGGACTTCACTGGATTCTGAGGGTGTTCTATGGTTTGATGGTAGTATGTTCCAAGTGTTAGAGATCTGATCTAGTTTATTGTTCGTAAGGCTCATTTCTCTAAGTACACTATTCTTCCTTGGACAACTAAGTTCTATAGATCTTTGAGGTAGCACTATTACTGGAGTTGTATGCAAAGATATATAGTAGGATTTGTGGCTCCACAACTTTATTTTCTGTAGGTGAACCCGAGCATCAAGGACCTGGTGGATTTTTTCGGTAGCTACCCATTCTCTAGTGGAAGTGGGAGAGAGTTTTGGTGGATTTCATAGGTTATTTCCTTGCTCTTCCCATAGTTTTGATAGAATTTTGATCAAGATGGATCGATTGACCAATTTGCATATTTCATTTCTATTCTAGTTTTCTACAATGCAGAAAGGTTAGCTCGTGTCTATATTTAAGAGGTGGTTCATTTAAATGGGATACCTGTGCCTATCATTTCAAATCACAACTTTCATTTTAATTCTAGCTTCTTACGGACATTTTTTAATAGGCTGAATACATAGGTGGACCTTAGCACCGTATTTGACCTTCAATGGATGGGCAGTTAAAGGAGACTATCCTGGTCTAAGAAGATATTTTTAGTCTTGTGTGTTGGATTTTTGGGGTCCGTAGGATCAGTTTCTACCTTTGTAAAAGTTTGCACATAATAATATATTACGTTCAAAATTAATGTTTCCCCATTTGAGGCATTTTATGCTACGCGATGTTGATCTCCTGTTGGTTAGTTCAAGACTTCTGAGGCTAGGCCTCATGAAATTAATTTGCTTTGTGAGTAGCTGGACCGAGTTTGTGTGACTCATGCCACAAACTAATTTCTGAAATCATGATGATACCTATTATAACCCACTAGTAGTGTATTACCCCATAGTATTATTATCTTGATTCAACTTTTAATTGCATTCTTAACGAGCTTAAGGATTGAAAATTTCACTAAGTGTAGGGGACTTATTCCTTTTTGCGGCCTCTTAACTTTGAGAATTTTCATTTTTGTCTTCTTGATGCTGAGATGTTAGTTTTTGAGTTAATTAATGTTTTGAAATGTAAGAAGTATGTCTCGGGGGAGTTTCAGATTTTTCGGACAATGTTTAAGTCACGTTTGGATCACGAATCCAGAAAGTCACCACGATAGGGCCGCGTCGCGGTGACATTCCCTTTGGCATGTACATCGCATCGTGGAGAAGGTGTTTTCATCATGTTCTTGATTTATAATTAGACTGAATATGTCATAATCTTTATCCTAGTGTGTGCAGTGCTTATGAGGTAAAAAATGTTCACAGAAATCACTTGGAATAAAGTTAAGCTAAGAGTCTTTGATTCGTCCAAAGTTTGGTGTTTGATCATACAAGGATCAACTTTGAACGTCAATAATATTTTGAATACGTGGAATTTTTTAGCTCAAGAACCACCAAATTGTAGATAGTTGAATTATGTTTCCAATGATACAAATTTTGCCTTAATCCAATTCCCGAGGGAAAACTTATGATCATTTTCGTCAGAAGCAGTAAGCCACCATGATAAGACCACATTCTCGTTACGAGTTTTTAGTCTAAAGTACTGGGTGGCAATTGGGTCTTTTCCCACCTCAACCCAATCAACCAAAACACGATATGGACACTAGTTAAGACATTATTTTTTCCATCTTCTTTAATTTTCCTCTCAAGAAAACCCTACTCATCCCCCAAGATGATCAATTCAATTACTTTCTCTACAAGGAAACAAAGAATTCAAGTTCCCCAAGTGTAAGAACCTTCAAGAAAGCAACAAGATTGGTGTTTCTTATCCAAGATTAAGGGGTTAAGGTATATGGTAGTTCATCCATGGGTCTCCTTTCACCCATGGATCCCAAAAAGCTTTTAATTAATTAAAGATATGAACTTTCCCTTTTGTTTATTAAGTATCATCTGTTCAAGATAAATTTAAATGATTATTTCCTTAGTAATCGGACTAAATTCGTGTCCAAGGATGTTTTCAGGAAAAGTTAGGTTATCTCATACTTTAAGTCTCGATTCCCATGATGTATCCAATTGAATTTCATGTTATAATATCGAATTATGAACTATACGATGCATACAAGTTTTTTTGCATGATTTAATTTATTTATGCTTTGAGTTACAAGTTTCAAGGTCTTATTTCATTGATTTCTTTTTAAATCCCTAACTTATGAATTGAGTCATGCACTCATGTTGTTTTCACGTGTATATCGTATTCCCAGGTTCATGTTCATGATCCCCATGTGTTTGACGAAATGTCTATGGTTTTGAGTAATTGAACCATGACTAAATCCTAAAGTTTTAAGCTTTAATGTTGTACTTTATGACCATTCAGTTCTGGTGGCTTATGAACACCCCATACCTATGTGATTTACATAAATTATGATATTCAACTATTCAGATAGTTGATCCATGAATCTTATTAGCATACTTAGATATTGATATTCAGTTTGAGTTTTATTAGTTTATATATTCCTAATTACCGCATAATCTATATTCACTGTTACTTGAAGAATACCATGACCTGAGCTTAGCAGTTATCAGTTATTAGTCCATGCATCAGTTAGTATTTCAGTGTCATTCTACTGGGAGTAGGTTTTAGCATCGAGCGAATACTGTCAGTTAGGCAAAGTCATTAGTAGCAGTCCCTGCATTCCAGAATTATGTAGCCAACATAGGATACAAGGAGTCACCCATAAGTTTAGGCTTGGCCTCCTCTCATAGGTTAACTGTAAGTTTAGGTTTAACACCCTAGTCCTTCAGGATATCAGTATAGTGATTACTACTCTTTAGGTTTACTCCTTACATCATTCACCAAACTTTCATCTTTATTTAACAATCCAAAAATGTCATCATGCTATCAAAATTTAAATATACTCATTAATAGGAGAATAAAGATACCTATATTACACCATTGTGATTAAGCCAAAAATGACATAGAAAATGCCAACTGGGTCCCACTCATAAAAATCAGGTTTTTGAGGTTAGCCCAATGTAAATACATGATCAAAGAATCATAACCATCAAATATTGGTGAAAACCAAGCTAATTTGGTACTAAAACCCATCCCTAAAGATATTTGGGGTTTTGGATCAAGAACTATCTAATTCATTAAGAAAGGGATGAAATCTTACCTTAAATACATAGATCACAATAATTAATGTTAATCAACCTCCCAAGTCACCCCCAATACTCAATTTAAAGTAATCACACCCTTTAGGGTTTTTTCCCTCCAGAGGGAGGTGGAAAATGAGCAAAATCGCAACCTAATGGGACTTTTTATATACCTGTTCTAGATCTTGAGATATTTCAATCGCAGCATGTAGACTACAATTACATCGGATGCTAGAACAAGATGATTCAATCACAACAGGAAGTAGTGTGATTTTAATACTCTCTGCACATTAGGTGTGATCGCAAGCACATGACAAAACAACTGAAACTTAGAATTTTCCATGTTTTTGCGAAGGCCTTGGGATTCATTTAGAAATTGATATATGAAAATAAACTATTTAAATACACTAAATTTAATGCTTTGGATGGAATGGAAAGGTTGTATTTTCCATACGAGGTTGTTTCGACCAAATGTGGGTCATACACCTATATTTTTTATTTTTCAACTTTTCGAAAAATATGTCAAAATGAGCTTGGTTGCATTGGGACTCAAACCAAATGTCTATTTAGCCTAAAATAATTATTTTGAAGATTCTGGCATAGTTAGAATTTGCATCCGAGATGTTTTACTACATTTTTTGAATGGCGGCCATTTGGAACTAACGGAGACTTCAAAAATGGTAATTAGCACTAAATACCAAACAAACTGTTCGGTAACAAAACACTCATTCCTAGCAAGTCATAAATAATATATACAAGTTATGGGAAAGATCAAAAATAGAAATAAGTGGAAATATGAAAAATGAAGTAGAGGGTTATTATAATTTAGGATTGACTATGAACTTCACATAGTAGACGAGGAGTTGTATTGACAACAATTGTCATCCATTAAGGTTAACAGTTAGGGACGATTTCTTCTTACGAGTATCTGACAAAAAGGGCATGATGAGTTGTGGGAGGAGGGGCAAGTTTTGCCCCAATTAAATTGTACCCTTGGAGATTTTACTGACAGTTAGGGAGGTGGTATATGTATTGGCATTCTCTCTTATCTTTTCAGCTATCTATCTAGTGTTTCATGTTTAGGTGTTATGAAAAAAATTCCAGTGAAGTCGCACGTTCTTCGGTGGGTGATGTCGCTAAAAACTATACTTTAATTAGAAGTATAAAATGGTATAGTAAAGTAAATGGGGGGGATTTTATTATCAATCACAAATAGTAACCAAGTCTTAAGTTCTTTTGAGTTGTTATTAAAATGAGATGAACTCTAGGTTTTACTCCCCTAAGATTCTTATCTCCATAAATTTCTCATGATCAACCCAACTATTTTATTGCTCTACATGCAAAGTCTACAAGATAAGTCTTATCAACTACCGGGTAAGCTTGATGATAAATTTCAATTTTTACCAGGTAAGTCTCAGGGTGTTTCCTTGTCTTCACTTTCTAAGATCTCAATTCAATTATCGGGGTAGGATAAAATTATTACATAAGATGCAAGGACTAAAAGGTGGAGGTAGAAATCCCAAATCACTTTCTTAACTTCTATTCCTAATAACAACCTCCTTGGTAGGGATGGATGCGAATATAGGTTATCTTAAGGTATGATTGAAAATTGAAATTAATTATTGCAATGAAGATTAAGATACATGCAGAAACCCTAGAATGATTGATGCTCACAGTTCCTATTCATAGCTAATCCACCAAGCTTCCCACAACCCTAGCTTAGGAGATTAGCTGCTCATTTATGTGGAAGAAACCATGATTATTAATGAAGGACACATAAAATCAATTGCACAAGAATAAGATGAATAAACTCCAAAGTCTTTAATTGAATAAACCCTAAAATTTCAAGAACAATTATAAAATATTGAAAAGGTATATAAAAGTACGTAAGAATGTGTAATAGAGCATAACCTAATAAAAGATAAACCCTTGGGTATTTATAGTATCTCAAAACTAACAAAAAAATACTAATAAAAATGGGAATGGTAAAGTAATGTTAGCAGTGTATGACTCGAGCTTCACTCATATTGGCTCAATACTAGTTGTACCATGCCCTCTCGTATCAATTCCAGTGTTTGCTCATCCCAAAGATTCAACTTTCTATTCATCATACGAATTAATCAAATGAGTTGTAACCGAGTTTATGACTCATATCCACCTAGGATTTCAGGCTTTCCAAGTCATTAATACTAGTTTGTATATGTCATCTCTATATGTGACTTACTTAGACTTTCGACTCGTATAATTTTGATAGTTCAACTCCTTGATGATAGCTTCAATTTTGTTATGCTTATAACTAACTTATACGAATTGTATCCTTTATAACGACTAGTATACTAGAGTCATATGTTCCTCACACTTAGATACTTAGGTTGGATTTTTGTTTTGTTACACATATGATTCAATATATGAATTATATCGGAAGGTTAAGACTCAGGAGATGACTCGTATGCTTATCAGAGTTGGTCTTTTTCAGGTTTTTTTCTTCTCCTTTTATTCCACTATTGTTGTAAACTTTTTTTATCTGCAATTCACATTAAAGTGCTTCTTATAAAACAAAATATCCCAAGTTCTTTCATAAATTCACAGTTTTAAGCATCGAAAGTGTTGCATTTCCACACCACGTCAACAACCTCAACTTATACTTTTGCATGTCCTTAGGCAAACAAAACCAACTATAATTTTCTAGTACGGAGGTGATGCTTAAATGAGATGATCTTAAACTACCCATGGTGGTGATTTTTTATTTAAATTAAATCATGTTGTCCTCCTCCTAATTTCGACTTTCAAATCTCAGCTGCATATAATAATTTTGCACATGTAGAAATATGATGGAATCCGATGACGGAATTACATTAGCAATAGAAACTTAGGCATAGACATAATTTACATTAGTCAATCAATCAAGTAACTTAACAGCATAACCCATGTGCACTAACAATTAAAGAAATCACATTCACTCATTGTTTGGATAATTCATTCTATAAAGGGATATAACAAATGACCCTCTTAATCTCAAGGAAGTATCACCGGTATATATAAAATACCATAGGCTTGCCCATATGCTCTTTTCCTAAGTTTTCAGACAGACATGGTAAGATCATGATAGGACATTACTTGGCTTTTAATGTAGGCTTTGGGATGGTATGATATTATTTTAGATTGATTTAAGAACTAAACCTCCTGGACACTACGCATTCTTGGGGTCCATAAATTCTGCACTTTTTCCTTTATTTTCACCCTTATGTCACCCTTCTTCTTTCAAGCACATTCTAATTGAGTCAGGTGTGGTTCTACTTAGAACTTATTTTTATTATTCTTTTTCATTCTTTCCACCATACCTACTTAAGTTTTAACTATTGTTTTCCTTTTACACACCCTTTCTTCATTCTCATTTTGCTCTTATGAACCCCTATTATAGTCACCCTTAACACAGGCGATTTGCCTAAGATGATATGCATAGGAATACTAGGGACAAATAGGTTTATTATAATTTTCAATGGGGAAGGTGACAAGTGTAACAAGAAAAGTTGAACTATTAAGGCAAAAATATTTGCATCATAGAGATTCATTCATTTGGTTAAGACATTTTAGCCTCAAGTGGACTTATACAAAAAGGACCTACAATGACTTCCTGCCAAACTATCCTAGACCTATGTAAAAGCAACCAAGCATGTTCTAGATTTTGATACCATCGGGAACTCAGTAATTCTCACACATACTTGTATAGGGATACATTACTAAGTACTAGTTATCCAACTATGCAATAGTATTGTCCTTAATTATTCTATCCCTAATCCTAATGCCATTATTAGTTTACAATAGTCTCAGAAAAGTATACAAATCAACAAATTAATTAATTAGCCATATCGGCGGATAACCCTCTGGCCAACTGTTGAGTAATCCTCAACTCAAAAGCAACTAGGCACCCTTGGACTCACCAATCCTTCTTCTTTAACTACATTTCAATCTACCTTTTTACTTCTCCCTTTATATGACTAACTTTTGCATTAAACATAGCCAACTGGGTCATAATATTGGTCCATGCATCCTAGGATATAATCATAAAACCTAGAGGTATACCTCATACCGTAGGTGGAACATATTAGACTGGTGTTGGTGCACTAGAAGTAACTATTGCATTTGTATACAATTCCTCAGTGTGTGCTCCTTTCTCAGTCACATCAACTAGGGTAGGGATATTAGGTTGATCATTCTATAGTAACAATTCCACTATTACATCTACTGCCTGTCTAACTAGTGTGGCCAATGTGTTGGCTACTCTCTAATCAGCCCAATATCAAATGTTCTCCTTGCTTCTATCATCTTATTAATACTAGGGAACTCCAACACTCCTGTATCTAAAGAAATATATGCCCCGGTCAATTCCTAGACCATTTCAGCCCCATATAGCATGCCAAAAGGGGTCCCTAACATAGAAAATTTTAGCTAAGTGTTGACAATTAGTCTTATTTTTTGTCTCAATATTTTAATGGTTTTATTTTTGATATTTCTAGTCTTAGTGTTGATTTTTAAATTGAGTCATGATCAGGGTTACCGATAGGTTATCTTGGGTGAGTTTTGAAAATTTTGGACATCATTTGAGTCATGTTTAGATGACAAAAATAGCATATTAATGTGATCAGGACGTGTTAGTTAGCTATTGCATCATTACCATCGTACAACACATCGGTAATTGTGTTTATACAATGGACAAGGTGCATTGCCTATGTTGTCACTGGGAATATTTTGCGTATTAAGATACGACTTTGTGGGGGTAATTAGGACGTTTTTCCTTCACATAATTCAGCCATAACACAAAATTAATCCTATGAAAAGGAAAAGTTCACTCATCATTTTAAAAATTCTCTCAAGAGCAAAACCCTAGTTCATCAAGTCTTAGATTAAGTTCTAAGAAATCACCAACTATTCCCACAAATTCAATAATCATGGTATTTTAGGTGTTCATCCTTGGGTTTCTTCCACCCTTGTAGTTCAATAATCTTTTTTTAAAAACTTATATTATGATTTACATTCTTAAATGGAATTGTTTTTATGTATATGTTGTTATGTGGGTTTCAAGTAAACAATAGTTTTAGTTTCATGTAAAGGAACTAGAATGTGTGTTGAGTTATGTGACCCTCACGTTAAATTCTTGAATTGTGATGTTGAATATGGTAGTCATGACATTTATATATTGCTCATTCTCATGTACAAGTTTTAAACATCCTAGGTGTTTTACAAAATATCTATGTGGAGGAATTGTGAATGATAACATATGTGTGATGTTTTTAAATTTATATATGGTTCTATTAACTGTGTTAGCGAGTCCTGGGGATATTGAACACCCAAAGTTTAGCTGTTTATCTAGTCTCTAGTAGAAGTAGAATGATTCTGTAGTATCCAAACAATAGCATTAGGTTAGTCAATAGAATCAGTATGAATTTAGGTGAGCCTAGTATGGTTTAGTGATTAGTTTAGTGTCTATTTATTTAGGAGTAATATTATGCATTAAGAAAACCCAGGGATGGGGGAATTCCTTCCCGTGGAGGGTTTGGCCCTTAGTAACAAAACTATGTATCCAACATAGGGTAAATCCTCTTCCAATCAGACTAGGGTTGATGAAACTATATATATCTCATGAGTTTTCCTACCAGATTAGGGTTTACCTAATTAGTGTTAGTAAACCATGGCATGGTGCTAACACCCTTCCAACATGGTTACAAGCTAGACCATAAATCAGTCCATAATAGTGGTAAGTTGGCTAATTGATAACACCTATAGTTATAGTTTTAGAATTTATTATTTAGTAACCAATATCAAGTATTTAGTTTTAGGTACAAAAATCCATTCAATTCAAAATGATCATGTCTTACAGTTATCAGTTTTTCTGTTAACAGAAACTCAATACTTCAGCTTTAGACTAACTCAAACAAATAATATATGTTTGGTATTACATATTCAGTACTTATAATAGACCCAGTCTTGCATATGCTCTCATCCAGTTATTTTATGATATTTAGTTATTACTCTCATGTACGTGAACACATGCATATCATTCTAACCTCACCTATCATACCAGTACATTTAAAGTACTGAAACATACTCTTTTCTTTTGCTATGATGTCTCATATCATAGGTTTGGACAGTCGGGTTCCTCACAGTATCTAGCAGAATTAGTCTATCAGTCTCATCTATAGTAGTGAGTCCTCATGCATCGAGAACATGACACTTATTTAGTTATTTTATTATTTATAGTATTTTAGTTTTTCAGTTACTATCAAACAGTAGTTGGAGTTAGTTAGCGCTTCTCCCATCAACTCATTTATTTCAAATGTTAGTGGTTTTCAAACACTTTCAATTAGCAGTTATTTTAAAGATGTATTCAGTATTGATCCAGTTTTATGAACCTTATGGAATTTGAAGTGTTACTTCAATATATGTTTTTTTTGATTATTATTCTATGCTCATAGCAGATGCCAGTGATGGGTTAGCTTGTGGCCCTTCAGGATTGCAAGCACCATGTGATGCCCAGGGTGTATTCTCAGGGTGTTAGAAATTTTGTATTAGAACATAATGTCCTAAAGTGTCCTAGGGAGTCAGGAAGTCACATTAGGTAGAGTCTTGTGCATGGGTGTGTAGCGCGCCACACTTTTGGTTAAGAGGCTACGAGGTATTTTTGGGAAAAGCTTCCTTCTTTCAAAGTTCATATCATGCGAGTTTGCATGAGGTCAAGTTAAACTCTCTGTCTAATACAAATTTCCTTTTATTTACAGAGCATGCCTCCCAGAAAGACTAATAGAAGAAGAAGTGGGAACTAGCCAACACCTCCGCCCATTCAGGAAGATCCCTTAAATAAACATGTTTCTCGTGTAGAATTCAGAGCAGCTTTTACCACTCTAGACCATTCTATGTAGCTTAGAATGTTCAACCATCTATTATTTAGTCCAACCCAGTGGACAATACTATTATAGATAGAACTCAAGAGTTTACCCAAATAAACCCTCCATCATTTTTAGGGTCTAAGTCTAAAGAGGACGCGCAAAAATTCCTTAACATGGTGCAAAAGGTAACATAAATTATGGGGGTAGCTTCTAATGAGAGTATTGAGTTAGCCACCTATCAGCTACAAGATATAGCTCATAAGTGGTTTAAGTAGTAAAAGATAGATAGAAGCGCAGATGTATGGCCTAGAGTAGGAAGATGTTGCTACTACCTTTTAAGATAGGTTCTTTCAGCTAGAGTTGAGAGTGGCTAAGGTGTTAGAGTTCATCAATCTGAAGCAGGGAAACATGAGTGTGTGAAAGAATATTCCCTTAAATTTACTTAGTTAGCCAGGATGCTCTTCATGTGGTAGCTAATAACAGGTCTAAGATGAACAAGTTTTATGTTTGGGGTATCTTACATTGTGGTCAAGGAGTGTTGGAACGCAATGCTGATTAAGGAGATAGACTTGTCTAGGTTTAAGGTCCATGCTCAACAGATTAAGGAATACAAAAGTAAGAAGAATAAGAGGGAGAATAAGAGTGCTAGAATAGGTATCTTCTGCTTTGCTCAGCCTAAGTTAAAAGGTGGAAACCATCCTCAATAATCCCCAAAATCTTACATCCTAGCACTTTCTTCAGCTAGTGTGCCGATGCCCAATTTCATGACTAATAGTAAGGATAGGCCACTAAGATCTAAATCTCAAGGTAGTGTGAATAGTTGTTGAACAAATTCCCTTTGCAAGAAATATGGCAAAAACCATTAAGGGGTCTGCAGGATCAGAGAATGTCATTAGGTGGGTTTGTAGAGTCATCATAACCGTCCCCGAATTCAGTTCAACCGCCTATCTCAATAGGGTGCTGCTTTCAGTGCTACCAGTAGGTAGTGCCAAAACAAGCTCTAAGCACTTCAGTCCCGATAGGATCAGGAGTGTTCTATTGATGTAGTTATTTGTACATTGCCAGACTTTCATTTACATGTTTATTCTTTATTAGAACTAGGATCTTCTCTATATTTTGTTACCCTTTACATAGTCATCAATTTCAGGGTCATATCAGGAGTTTGTTGGGTTTTTCTAGCTATTACCGATGGTCTGTTGAAGGGTTTTAATCTATAAAATCCCCTATGTCCATATTGACTCAGAAGAAAGTTAAGTTTTAGTGGTCAGATTCTTGTTACAAGCATTTATAAGAGTTGTAGAATCGATTCACTACTCAACGGTTAAAATAGATTTGTCATATATTATGATACTTCTAGAGTTGGCTTGGGATGTGTTTTAATAAATAGGGGTAAGGTTGTGGCCTATGCCTTTAGACAACTTAAGCCCTATGAAAAGAACTATCCCACCCATGATTTTGAGTTTGCAGTTATTGGTTTCCCTATAAAGATTTGGAGGCACTATTTATATGGAGTGTATGTTGATATATTCATAGATCACAAAAGCCTGCAGTATTTGTTTTCGCAGAAAGACCTAAATTTATGTCAGCGAAGGTGGTTAGAGTTATTGAATAACTGTGACATAAATATTCTGTTTCTTTTAAGCAAGGACAATGTAGTGAAAGATGCCCTCATTATGTTTTCCATTGGTAGTGTGTCTTACATTGAGGATGGAAAGAAGAAGTTAGCTCAGGAAGTTCATCATCTTGCCAGATTAGGTGTCCGTTTGGTTGATTCGGCTAAGGGTAGTGTTTGGATGCAAAATAGTTTGGAATCTTCTTTTGTTTTCGAGGTGATAAAAAAATATGACAGGGATCCCAATTTAGTTAAGCTGAAAGAGTCAGTTTTAGAGCTGAAAGTCAAGTTCTTCTACCAAGGGAGATAGTGTGTTATTTTTCCATTATAGACTATGTGTGTCATGTGTAGATAGCATGAGAAAATGAATTCTTGATAAAGCACATTGTGTGCACTACTCTATTCATCCAGGTGCCACTACGATATACTGTGACCTATGGGAAGTCTATTGGTGAAGTGGAATGAAGAGACATTGTAGAGTTTGTGGCTAAGTGCCCTACTTATCAGCAGGTGACTATTGAGCACCAAAAGCCTGGTGGTTCCATATAGGAGATCAGTATTCCAACATGGAAGTAGAAAGTTATGATCATGGACTTCGTGATAGGTTTTCTTTTTACTCGTTGTCAGCATGATTTGATTTGGGACATTGTAGACAGGTTGACCAAGTCTACCTATTTCTTGCTAGTCCACTCTTACTATTATGCCAAGGACTATTCTAGGCTCTATATAAGAGAGTTGGTTATGTTACACAGTGTCCCAATGTCCATCATTTTAGATAAGGGTACGTAATTCACCTATCACTTTTTGAAATCTTTCCAAAAGTGTCTTGGTACCCAAGTCCATCTCAGTACAACCTTCCACTCTCAGACAGATGGTCAAGAAAAATGCACCATTGAAAATCTAGAGGATATATTGAGATCGTCAGTCGTCGAATTTAAAGAGTAGCTGGGATGACCACTTAACTTAGATTGTGTTTGCGTATAATAACAACAATCATTCTAGTATTAAGATGGCTCTATTTGAGACTCTTTTTGGAATGTTATGTAGGTGTCCAAGTGGTTGGTTTGAGGTAGGTGAAACTACTTTGATGAGGCCTAACATGGTGTTCAATGCTTTTGAGAATGTTCAGTTAATCATGGAGAGACTTAAGACAGCCCAGAGCTGACACAAATCTTATGCGGATATGAGGAGAAAGGATATCGACTTCAAGATTGTAAACTTTGTGTATTTGAAAGTCTCTCCCATGAAGGAAGTGAAGAGATTTGGTAAGATTGGGAAACTTAGTCCCTGATATGTTGGTCCTTATAGTATTCTGATTTGTTTGGTAAAGGTTGCCTATGAACTTGAGTTGCCTGCTAACTTAGGATCAGTGCACCTAGTGTTTCATGTATCCTTGCTAAAGAAGTCCATAGGTGACCTAGCAGTTGTTGTCCCCACAGATTTTGTAGATGTTCAGAATAGTCTCTCTTACAAAGAAGTTCCAGTCGAAATCTTCAATCATCAGACTCACAGACAAAGGAACAAAGAAGTTCCCTTTGTCAAAGTTCTTTGGTGGAACTAGTTCGTTGAGGGAGACACTTTGGAAGTAAAAGAAGACATGAGAAACAAGTACCCTTATCTCCTCTCAGTAAACTCATATCATTCTTGCATTCATAGATAAGTTTATTCTGGTGTCACGCCTCAAGATTCAGTCATGTTTCAGCTATGCATGTCAGTATGACCTTAGTACCTCAGTACCTCTCAGCTTAATAAGTCTCATTTGAGGATGAATTTTCTAAAGGTGAGATATTGTAAGACCCCGTAAAGTCCTAGCCCATTTCAGCCTCATATAGCATGCCAAAAGTGGTCCGAGACTTAGAAAATTTCACTAAAGTGCTAACACTTAGTCCTATTTTTTTCTTTATATTTCAATAGTTTTATTTTCGATCTTCCCAGTCTTAGATTGCAGATTTTTAAATTGATTCATGATTAGGGTTATCTATAGGTCATCTCGAGTGAGTTTCAAAATTTTCAGAAATAGTTTGAGGCATGTTTGGATAACAAAAAAACATTCCAACCCGATCAAGATGCATAACATTAACTATCACATCATCACCATTGATGTGGTGCATCGGTAATTTCATTGATACCATCAATGCGGTGCGGCACCTGTCGTATCGCTGGACACGTTTTGTGTATTAAGTTACGGGTTTGTGGGGGTTATTAGGTCATTTTCCCATCATATAATTCAGCCAAAATACAAAATTAAGCCTCTCAAGGGGCAAACTACACTTATTATTTCACAAATTTCTCAAGAGAAAAACCTTAGTTTATCAAGACTATGATCAAGTTCAAAGAAAGCACCAACAATTCCTACAAATTCAACAACCAAGGTATGTTTAGTTGTTCATCCTTGGGTTCCTTCCACCCTTGTAGTTCAAGAATTTTTTTTTAAAACATGTAGATTATGGTTTACATTCTTTAATGGAATTATGTTCATGTATGTTTTGTTGTGTGGGTTTCGAGTCGAGAATATTTTAAGTTTTATGTAAATGAACTAGATTTTTTGTTGATTTATGTAACCCTTGTGTTAAATCCTTGAATTCTAGAGTTAAATTTGGTAGTCATGACATTCATATATTGCTCATTCTCATGTACAAGATTTGTGCATCCTGGGTTTTTGACAAAATATGTATGTGGAGGAATTGTCCATGATAACCTATGTATGATGTTTTTATAGTTGAGATATGGTTCCACTAACTATGTTATTCAGTCTTGGGGCTGTTGAATACCTAAAATTTAGTTGTTTTTCTAGTCTCCAGTCCAAGTAGAATGATTCAATAGTTTCCTGAACAATAACATTCGGTCAGTCAACAGAATAAGTGTGAGTTCAGTTAATCCTAGTACAGTATAGTGATCAGTTTAGTTTCAATTCTAATAGGAGTAGGATTCAACAGCGAGCGAACCTAGGGATTGGGGGATTCCTACCAGCAAAGGGGTTGACCCTTAGTAGCTGTCCCTGAGATACAAAACTATGTAGCAAACATAGGTTAAATCGTCTTCCTGTGAAACTAGGGTTTACGTAACTATATATATCTCCTGAATCTACCTTCCCGATAAGGGTTGACACAATTAATGTTTGTAACCCATGGCACGACGCTAACTCCTATCAAATTAGGGTTATAGGGTGGACCCTAAATCAATCCATACTCAGGGTATGTTAGTTAGATTATAACTCCCACATTTATAGCTTTCGTATTTTTTATTCAGTAATTATTATCAAGAATTTAGTATTTAGTACAAAAATCAGTCCAGTTCTACACGATCATGACTTATAGTTCTTACTTATTAGTTATTCTATTATCAGAAACACTATACTTTAACTTCAAACAAACTCAGACAGATGATATACGTTTGGTATTGCATGGTCAGTACCTACAGTAGCCCAGTCTTCCATATCCTCTCATCTAGTTATTTAATGTATTTTATAATTATTTGTATGCACATAAACCCATTCATATTAGCCTAAAATCTCCTGGCATACTAGTACATTCAAAGTACTGATGAATACTCTTTCTTTGCGCTATGATATCTCTTGTCATAGGTTTGGATGCTCGGGTTCCTGATTGTACCTTTCCAGATTAGTATATTAGCCATAACTATAGTAGTGAGTCCTCATCCATCGAGTACATGACACTCATTTAGTTATTTTATTATTTACAGTATTCAAGTTTTTCATTTACTATCAAACTGTAGTTGGAGTTAGTTTGGTCCTGTCCCATCAACTCATTTATTTCGGATGTTAGAGGCTTTTAGAAACTTTTAGTTAGCACTTATTTTAAAGATGTATCAGTATTAATTCAGTTTAATGAACCTTATTGAATTTTCAGTGTTAATTTCATATATGTTTTCATGATTATTATTTTGTACTCACAATAAGTACCAGTCATAGGTTAGCTTGTGGTTCATCAGGATTGCAAGCATGCCTCAGGGAGGTACAAACTTAGTATTAGAGCCTAAGGTTCTAAAGTGTACTAGGGAGTCTGAAAGTCACGTCAAGTAGCGTCTTATGCATAGGTGTGTAGCATGCTACAATTATGGATAAGTTGCTTTGAGGTATTTTTAGCAAAAATGTCCTTATTTTAGTGTTCATATACTTTGAGTAAGCATGATATCAAGTTAAACTCTCTGTCTAATCCAACGTTTCCTTCTGTTTATATTGCATAGCTCCCAGAAATACTAATGGTAGAAGAACTAGGAACCAGCTAGCACCTCCACCCATTCAAAAAGATCACCTAAATTAGTATGTTTCTCATGAGGAATTCAAAGAAGCTTTCATAACTCTAGCCCATTCTATGGAAGATAAAAATGTTTAAATAGCTGCTGTTCAGGCTATCCCAGTGGCCAGTACTGCTGCAGCTAGAATTTGGGACATCACCCGAATGAACCTTCCTTCATTTTTAGGGTCTAAGTCTTAAGGTAGCCCGCAGGAATTCCTTGACATAGTGCTGAAGGAACAAACATTATGGGGGTAACTTCTAATAAAAGTTCTGAGTTAGATACTGATCAGCTATAAGATATAGCTCATATATGGTTTATGAGGTAGAAGGTAGATAGAAGCGCAGTTTCAGGACCTATAGAGTGGGAAGGGTTTGCTAATTCCTTCTTAGATAGGTTATTTTCATTAGAGTTGAGAGGGTATAAGGTGCTAGAGTTAATCCTCTTGAAGTAGGTCAACATGAGTGTGAAAGCATATTTCCTCAAATTAACTCAGTTTTCCAGGTATGCTCCTCATGTGGTAGCTAATAGCAGGTCTAAGATAGGCTAGTTTGTGTGTGGGGTATCTGATAGAGTGGTCAAGGAGTGTAGGATCTTAATGTTGATTAAGGAGATGGACTTGTCTAGGTTGATGCGCCCTGCTCAACTGATTTAGAAATAGAAGACTAAGGAGAATGAGAGGGAGAATAAGAGATCTAGAACATGTAGCTTCCGTATCTCTCAGCAAAAGTCAAAAGGTGGTAACCATCCTTAGTCCATCCAAAATCTTTAATCCTAGCTCCGTATTTTGCTAGTGCACCGAAGTCCAACATCAGGAATGATAATAAGGATATGGCGCTACGCTCTAAATCTCAGGGTAGTGTGAACAGTGCTAAAACAAATTCCTTTTGCCATAAATATAGTAGAAACCAACATGGTGTCTACAGGATCAGAGAGTGTCCTCAGGTGGGTTCGCAGACTCAGCATAACCATCCCCAGTTCAGACTTGCCGCTCGCCTCAGATAGGTTCCACTTTAATTACTCCTAGTAGGTAGAGCCCCATTAGGCTCTATACACTTCAATCCCGACAGGATCAAGACAGTACTCCTGATCCAATTACTGGTACATTGTAGGTCTTTCACTTCCATATTTTTTCTTTTTTAGATCCTAGGTCTTTTCTGTTTTTTATAACCCTTTACATAACCATCGACTTAGGAGTCAGTCCCAAAATCCTAACCGATCCTTTCTTAGTCTCTACCTTAGTCGGTAAGTGTATCATAGCCCAGCCAATATACAGGAATTGTGCAGTTATGGTGTCTCCAAAAGTTACTTCAGCAGACCAGATAGAGCTAGAAATGACAAATTTTGGCATAATTTTTGACATGGATTGTCTCCATTTATACTATGCTGTAGTTGATTGTAGAAATAGAGATATCTATTTTTAGATCCCGAATGAACCAATCCTTGATTGGAGGGGTAGTACCAAAACACTTAAGTGTCAACTTCTTTCATACCTTAGCACAAGAAAAATAATATCCAAGGGGTGTATTTATCATCTCGTGCTAGTCAAAGACCCTAGTTCCAAAACCCCTAATCTTGAGTTAGTTCCAGTCGCAAGTGAATTTCTCGATATGTTCCCCAAAGAGCCCCGAAGATCTTCCTAGAGTTTTTCCTGAAAGAAAAATTGACTTTGGAGTAGACCTTCTTCCCGATACTCATTCCATCTCTATTCCTCCATACAAAATGGCTTCTGGTAAAGTTATTGAGTTGAAAAAATAGTTGAAAGATCTCTTAGACAAAGGGTTAATTAGGCCCAATGTATCTCCCTGGGGTGAACCAATTTTATACATATGAAAGAAAGACATTTTTCTTAGAATGTGTATAGACTATTGTCAGGTTAACAAAGTCACCATGAAGAATAAATACCCACTTCCTAGTATCGATGACTTGTTTGACTAACTTTAGGGTGCCAGTTACTTGCCTAAGATAAAACTTAGATCCGGCTATCATCAACTCAAAGTTAGAGAATATGACATTCCAAAATACCTTTCAAAACCTAATATGGTCACTTCAAGTTTCTAATCATGTCCTTTGGTCTCACCAAGGCTCAGCAGCCTTTATAGACTTGATGAACTGAGTGTTCAAATAATATTTGGATATGTTTATCATAGTTTTCACTGATGACATTCTTGTTTACTCCCACAATGAAAATGATCATATAGACCATCTGTGAATAGTATTACAAACTCTCAGAGCCCATCAGTTGTTCTCTAAATTTAGTAAATGCAAATTTTGACTGTAATTACAATCTTTTCTTTGCCATATTATTTCCGATGATAGCATTATAGTTGATCCTCAAAAGATTAAAGCAGTGAGAAACTGGCCTAGTCTTATTTCTCCATCAGATATTAGGAGTTTCTTATGTTTGGATTGCTATTACCGATGGTTTGTGAAAGGGTTTTTTTCCATTGCATCCCCTATGTCTAGATTGACTAAGATGAAAGTTATGGTTGAGTGGTCAAATTCTTGTGAGAAAAGTTTTCACAAGTTGAAAAATTAACTCACTACAACCCCAGTTTTGACTTTACCCAGTAGTTCAGATGGATGTTTTGTAAATTATGATGCTTTCAGAGTTGGCTTGGGGTGTGTTTTGATGTAGAGGGGTAATATTATGGCCTTTGCCTCTAGAGAGGTTAAGCCCTATGAAAAGAATTATCCCACCCATGTTCTTGAGTTAGCAACTATTGTTTTTTCCTTATAGATTTGGAGGCACTATTTGTATGGGGTGCATGTTGATGTATTCACAGACCACAAGAGCCTAGAGTATGTGTTTTCACAGAAAGACCTAAACTTACATTAGAGGAGGTAGCCAGAGTTGTTGAAAGACTATGATATATGTGTTCTGTATCATCTGGGCAAGGCCAATTTAGTGGCAGATGCCCTTAGTAGGTTGTCCATGGGTAGTGTGGCTCACGTTGAGGATGGAAAGAAGAAGTTAGCTTAGGAAGATCATCATCTTTCCAGATTAGGTGTCAACTTGATAGATTGAACTAAGGGTAGTGTTTGGGTGAAAAATAGTTCAGAATCTTCTTTAGTTTCTGAGGTGAAAGAAAAGCAAGACATGGGTCCCAGTTTAGTTAGGATAAAAGAGATAGTAGGAGACCAGAAGGTCGATGTCTTCTCCTAAAGAAGATGGTGCGTTGCGTTGCCAGAGTAGGCAATGTGTGGCATGTGTAGATGGCATGAGATAGCGGATTCTTGATGAAGCACATGGTTCATGTCACCTTATTCATCCAAGTTCCATGAAGAAGTACCACGACTTGCGGGAAGTTTATTGGTGGAGTGGGATAAAGAGAGACATTGCAGAGTTTGTAGCTAAGCACTCTACTTGACAGTAGGTGAATATTGAGCACCAAAATCCTAGTGATTCCATGTAGGAGTTCAGTATTCCCATATGGAAGTGGGAAGAAGTGAACATGGACTTCATGATGGGTTTGGCTCATACTCCTCGTCTGTATAATTTGATTTGGGTCATTCTACATAAGATGACCAAGTCCGCCCATTTGTTGCCAGTCTACACTTAATATTCAGCTAAGGACTATACTAGGCTCTATATCAAAGAGTTGGTTAGGGTACACGGTGTCCTATTATCTATAATTTCAAATAGGGGTACACAGTTCATCTCTTACTTTTAGAAAGCCATCCAAAAGTGTCTTTGTACCTAACTCCAACCTTCCTTCCTCAGATAAATGGTTAAGCAGAAAGGACCATTCAAAATCTAGAGGATATATTGAAAGCGTGTGTCATTGACTTTAAGAGAAGCTAGGATGACCACTTATCTTTGATTCAATTTGTGAATTATAACAACTATCATTCTAGTATTCAGATGGCTCCATTTTTAACTCTTTATGAAAGAAGATGTAGGTCTCTAGTTGGTTGGTATGAGGTAGGTGAAACCGCTTTTACAGGGCCTAACTTAATGTTTGAAGCTTTGGAGAAAGTTCAGTTAATCAGGGACAGAATTAAGCTAGCCCAGAGCTGACAAAAATCTTATGCTGATGTGAGGTAAAAGGATCTCGAGTTCAAGATTAGCAACTTTGTGTATTTGAAAATATCTCCCATGAAGGGAGTGAAGAGATTTTGTAAGAAGGAGAAGCTTAGTCCCTGATATGTTGGTCCTTATAGGATTTTGAGTTATTTTGTAGAGGTAGTGTATGAACTTGATTTGCCTGCCGACTTAGCATCATGCACCTAATGTTCCATGTCTCTTTGCTAAAGAAATGCATAGGTGACCCAACAATTGTAGTCCCTATAAAGTGTGTTGATGATCATAATAGTCTCTCTTACAAAGAAGTTCCAGTAGAAATCATCGATCTTCAGACTCGTAGACTAATGAACAAAAAAGTTCCCTAGGTCAAAGTTTTTGGCAGATCTACTCCGTTGAGGGAGCCACTTGGGAAGCAGAAATAGACATGTTAAACAAGTACCCTCATCTCTTCTCCGCAAACTCCGACTCAGCCTAAGGTAACAGTCTTCCTTAGATTTAGTTGGTTCCATGCTTAGTTTCAGCTGCATATTATTCTCATATCATTCATGCATTCATAGATGAGTTTAGTAATGTGTTATGCTTCAAGATTGAGTCATGTTTCAGCTATGCATGTAATTATAACCTCATTACCTCAGCGCCTCTTAGCTTAATCAATTTCATTTGAGGATGAATGTTTCCAAGGAGGAGATATTGTAAGACCACATAAAGTCCTAGCCTATTCTTTCCCAATATAGCATTCCAAAAGAGGTCCTAGACTTAGAAAATTTCAGCGAAGTTTATTTGTATTTTTGACCTCGATATTTCAATAATTTTATTTTCAATCTTCTCAATCTTTGATTGCACATTTTTAAATTAATTCATGATCAAGGTTATCTATAGGTAATCTCGAATGAGTTTCAGAATTTTTTGACATTGTTTGAGGTACGTCTGGATGACAAAAACACCAAGTCAATGCTATCGGGAGGCATCACATTAGCTATCGCATTGTCATTATCGATGCAGTGCATCAGTAATCGCATCGCTACCATCAACGCAGAGTGGCGGCTATCGTATCACTGGGCACATTTTGTGAATTAAGTTATAGGTGTGGGGGGGTAATTAGGTCATTTTCCCCTTACATAATTCATCCAAACACAAAATTAAGCCTCTAAAATGGTAAAATTCACTCATTATTTCACAAATTCTCTGAAGATCAAAACCTTAGTTCATCAAGTCTATGATCAAGTTCCAAGAAATCACTAACAATTCCCACAAATTCAACAATCAAGGTATGTTTAGGTGTTCATCCTTGGGTTCCTTACACCCTTGGAGTTCATGTGTATGTTGTTGTGTGGTTAACTTTCTTAAATGGAATTGTGTTCATGTGTATGTTGTTGTGTGGGTTTCAAGTCGAGAATATTTTAAGTTTTGTGTAACTGAACTAGAATGTTTGTTGATTTATGTAACCATCATGTTAAATCCTTGAATTGGGATATTGAATATTGTTGTCATGACATTCATATATTGCTCAATCCCATATACAAGATTTATGCATCCTAGGTGTTTGACAAAATGTCTATGTGGAGGAATTATGCATGATAACCTATGTGTGATGTTTATAAAGTTTTGATATGGTACCATTAGCTTTGTTATCGAGTATTGGGGATATTAAACACCCAAAATTTAGCAGTTTAACTAGTCTCCAGTCAAAGTAGAATGATTTTACAGTATCCCAAACAGTAGCATTAGGTTAGTCAACAGAATCAGTGTGAGTTCAGTTTATCCTAGTACAGTCTAGTGATCAGTTTAGTGTCGATTCAGATGGGAGTAAGATTTAGCACCAAGAAAACCTAGGTATGCAGGAATTCCTGCCAGTATAAGGTTTTACCCTTAGTATCAGTCCCTAAGTTACAAAATTACGTAGCCAACGTAGGGTAAATCATCTTCCTGTCAGACTAGGGTTGATGTAACTTTATATCTCATGAATCTTTCTTCTAAACTAGGGTTGAACTAATTAATATTAGTAACACGTGGCATGGTGCTAATACCCTTCTAATTAGGGTTATAGGTTAGACCACAAATCAATCCATAATTGGGGTATGTTAGTTAGATAATAAGTCCCACAGTTACAATTTTAGTATTTATTATTCATTAATCAGTATCAAGGATTAAGTATTCAATACAAAATTTTTTTAAATTCTACACAATCATGACTTATAGTTATCAGTTATTAGAATCTTAGTACTTCACCTTCAGACTAACTCAGACAAATGACATATGCTTGGTATTTCATGATTAGTATTTACAGTAACCCCAGTCTTGCATATCCTCTCATCAATTTTTTTCATGATATTTAGTTATTATTCTCATGCACATAAACACATGGATATCAACCTAGACTTACCTAACATACTAGTACAATAAAATTACACATGCATACTCTTTCTTTGAGTTATAATATCTCGTATAATAGATTTGGACTCTCGAGTTCCTGACTATACCTAGCTAAATTAGTCTATCAGTCGCACTATAGTAGGGAGTCCTTATCCATTGAGGACGTGACACTTATTTAGTTATTTTATTATTCACAGTATTATAGTTTTTCAGTTACTATCATACTGTAGGTGGAGTTTGTTAATGCCTATCCAATCAACTCATTTATTTTGGATGTTAGATTCTTTCAAACACTTTCGGTTAGTAGTTATTTCAAAAATGTACTCAGTATTGATTAAATTTTATGAACCTTATGGCATTTGCAATGTTACTTCCGTATATGTTTTCAAGATTATTATGTTGTGCTCACAGTAGGTATCAGACATGGGTTAGCTTGTGCTCCTTAGGGATTGCAAGCACTCTGTGATGACTAGGGTGTAGTCTCGGGGTGTTACAAACTTGGTATTATAGCCTAAGGTTCTAAAGTGTCTTAGTGAGTCTTAAAGTCACATCAAGTAGAGTGTTGTTCATGGGTGTGTCGTGCATCAAACTTATGGATAAGAGACTACAAGGCATTTTTAGGAAAAGTTCTTTTAGTCTAAATATCGTGCGAGTAAGCATGATCTCAAGTTAAACTCTTTGTCTAATACAATTTTTCCTTCCATTTATAGAGCATTCCCCGCAAAAAAACTAATGAATGAAGATAGGTGAACCAGGAAGCACCTTCGCCAGTTCAAGAAGATTCCCTGAACGAGCATGTTTCTCATACAGAATTCAGAGCAGCTTTCACCACTCTAGCCCATTCTGTGGCAGCTCAAAATGTTCAACCAGTTGCTATTCAGGCAAACCCAATGGCCATTACTACTACAACTTGAATTTGGGACTTCACCCGAATAAACCCTCCTTTATTTTTAGGGTTTAAGTTTGAAGAGGACCCGCTGGAATTCCTTGCCATGGTGTTGAAGGTAACAAATATTATGGGGGTAACTGCTTGTGAGAATGTTGATTTAGCTACCTATCGTCTTCAAGATGTAGCTCATACAAAGTTTTGAGTAGTGTAAGGTAGATAAAAGTGAATATATAGGGTTTTTAAAGTGGGAAAATTTTGCTACTGCCCTCTTAGATAGGTTTTTTTTGTTGGAGTTGAGAAATACTAAGGACTTAGAGTTCATCAACTTTAAGTAGGGTAACATTAGTATGAAAGAATATTCCCTCAAATTTACTCAGTAGTCCAGGTATGCTCCTCATATGGTAGCTGATACCAAGTTTAAGATGAGCAAGTTTGTGTCTGGGGTATTTGATAGTATCGTAAAGAAGTGTAGGACCACAATGCTGATTAAGGAAATAGACTTGTCTAGGTTCTTGGTCCATGCTTAACAGATTTAGAAATAGAAGACTAAGAAAAATGAGACGGAAAATATGAGGGCTAGAATAGGTAGCTTCAGCTTCGCTCAGCCAAAGTTATAAGTTGGTTACCGTCCTTAGTTCTACAAAAAATCCTCCATCCTAGCTCTGTCTTTGGCTAATGCACCAATGCCCAATTTGAAGAACGATAAAAACTATAGGTTGCTAGTCTCTAAATCTTAGGGTAGTATGAACATTGTTCAAATAAATCCCCTTTGCTAGAAATATGGTAGAAACCATCACAGTGTCTGTAGGATCAGAGAATGTCCTCGGTGGGTTCGTAGAGTCAGCATAACCATCCCCCAGTTTAGTGTGGCTGCCTGTGTCAGCAAGGTGCCACTTCAAGTACTACTAATGGATAGCGCCCAAATAGGCTCTATGCACTTCAGTCGCAAAAAGATTAGGAGAGTTTTCCTTATGTAGTTACTGGTACGTTCCAAATCTTTCACGTACATGTTTATGCTTTATTAGATCCTGGAGCTTTTCTATCTTTTGTAACACCTTACATAGCCGTCAACCTTGGAGTTAATCCTGAAATCCTAACAAAGCCTTTCACGGTCTCTACCTAAGTAGGTAAGTCTATCATTGCCTGATGGGTATATAGGAACTTTTGGGTTATGGTGTCTCATAAATTTACTTGCACAGACCTTATAGTGCTAGAGATGATAGATTTTGATGTTATTCTAGGCGTGAACTGTCTCCATTCATGCTATGGTTCGGTTGATTGTAGAAATAGAGATATCTATTTTTAGTTCTCGAATAAAATAGTCCTTAAATTGAGGGGTACTACCACAATACTTAAGAGTCAAGTTTTTTCATACCATATAGCAAGAGAAATGATATCCAAGGAGTTAATTTATCATCCCGTGTGAGTCATAGACTCTAGTTACAAAAATCCTAGTCTTGTGTCAGTTCCATTCGCAAGCAAATTTCTTGATATGTTTCTTAAAGATCTCCCCAGAGGGAAATTTAATTTTTAATAGACATTCTTGTCAATACTCAGCCCATCTGTATTCTTTATTAAGAAAGGCTTCAGCTGAACTTAAAGAGTTGAAAGAACAATTGAAGTACCTCTTAGACAAAGGGGTTATTAGGCCTAACGAATCTTCTAAGGGTGCACCAGTTCTATTCATATTAAAGAATGATGATTCTCTTAGAATGTTTATTAACTACCGTCAGTTGAACAAAGTCACCTTCAAGAATAAATACCCACTATCTAGAATCGATGACTTGTTTACCTAACTTCAGGATTCTAGTTACTTCTCTAAGATATACCTTAGATTTGGCTATCCTCAACTCAGAGTCAGAGAATGTGACATTATAAAAACAACTTTTAGATCTCGGTATGGTCACTTCAACTTTCTAGTCATGTCCTTTGGTCTCACCAATGCCCCAATAGCCTTTATGGAAGTGATGAATTGAGTATTTAAATAGTATTTAGACATGTTCGTCATAGTCTTTATTGATGACATTCTTGTTTACTCCAGCAATGAAAATGATCATGTACACTATCTCAAAATAGTAGTACAAACTCTTAGAGTTCATCAGTTGTTTACAAAATTTAGTAAGTGCAAATTTTGGCTAAGATTAGTAGTTTTCTATAGCCATATTATTTTTAGTGATTGTATAGAGTTGATCCTCAAAATACTAAAGCAGAGATAAAATAGCCTAGACCTATCTCTCAATAGGATATCAGGAGATTCTTGGGTTTGGCTTGCTATTACCTGTGGTTTGTTGAAGGGTTTTTGTCTATTGCATCACCTTTTTCAATATTGACTCAGAATAAATCAAGGTTTTAGTGGTCAGGTTCTTATGAGAAGAGTTTTCAAGAGTGGAAGACTCGACACACTACAACCCCAGTTTTGATTTTACCTGATTGTTCAGACATATTTATTGTATATTGTGATTCTTCCAGAGTTGGATTAGGGTGTATTTTGATTCAAAGGTGTAAGGTTATGGCATATGCCTCTAGATTGCTTAAGCCCCATGATAACAATTATCTCACCCAAAATATTGAGTTAGTAGCTATTATTTTTGCCTTAACGATTTGGAGGCACTATATGTATGGGGTTCATGTTGATGTATTCATATACCACAAAATTATGTAATATGTGTTTTCACATAAAGACATAAACTTTCATCAGAGAAGGTGGTTAGAGTTGTTGAAAGACTATGACATAAGTGTTTTGTATCATCTTGGTAAGGCCAATATAGTGGAAGATGCCCTCAATAGGTTGTACATGGGTAGTGTGGTCGATTAAGGATGGAAAGAAAAGTTTAGCTAAAGAAGTTCATCAGCTTACCAGATTAGGTGTCCGTTTGGCTGATTAAGTTAAGGGTAGTGTTTGGGTGTAAAATAGTTGGGAATCTTCTTTTGTTTTCGAGGTGAAAAAAAAAGTAAGATAGGGATCACAATTAAGTTAAGTTGAAAGAATTAGTTAGAGAACACAAGGTTGAGTTCTTTTCCCAAGGAAGATGGTATATTGCATTGCCAGGGTAGGCTTTGTGTGTTCTTTGTAGATGGCATAAGGTAGCGTATTCTTAATGAAGCACATGGTTCATGTTACTCTATTCATCAATGTGCCATGGAGATGTACCGCAACTTGTGGGAAGTCTATTGATGGAGTTAGATGAAGAGAGACATTGTAGAGTTTGTGGCTTAGTTCCCTACTTGTCAGCAAGTGAAGATTGAGCACCAAAAGTGTAGTGGTTCCATGCAGGATTTTAGTATTCCCACATAGAAGTGAGAAGAAGTAAACATTGACTTCGTGATGGGTATGCCTCGTACTCATCTTCTGCATGATTTTATATGGGTTATTATAGACAGGATGACCAAGTCCACCCATTTCATACAAGTTCATACTTTCTATTCAGCCAAGGACTATTCCAGGATCTATATTAGAGAGTTGGCTACGTTATATCGTGTCCCACTATCTATCATTTTTGATAGGGATATTCAATTCACCTCTCACTTTTTGAAAGCCTTCTAAAAGTGTCTTTGTACCCTAGTCCATCTTAGTATAGCCTTCCACCCTTAGAAAAATGGTCAAGCAAAATGGACCATTCAAAATCTTGAGGATATGCTGAGAGTATGTGTTGTTGACTTTATCGAAAGTTGGTATGACCACTTACCTTTTATTGAATTCACATATATTAACAACTACCATTCCTGTATTGAGATGGCTCTGTTTGAGGCTTTTATGTAAGGAGATGTAGGTCTCCAATTGGTTGGGTTAAGGTAGGTGAAACGTCTTTGATAGGGCCTGACTTGGTGTTTGATGCTTTGGATAAAGTTCACTTAATCAGGGAGAGACTTAAGAAAGCCCCAAGCCGACAAAAATCTTATAAGGATATAAGAAGAAAGGATCTCGAATTAGATATTGGCAACTTTATGTATTTGAAAATTTGTCCCATGTAAGGAGTAAAGAGATTTTATAAGAAGGGGAAGCTTTGTCCCTAATTTGTTGGTCCTTATAAGATTATGAGTCATTTAGAAAAGGTAGCCAATGAACTTGAGTTTCCTTCCGAGTTAGCATCAGTGCACCCAGTGTTCCTTGTCTCCTTGCTAAAGAAGTTCATAGGTGACCCAAAAGTTGTAGTCCCCGTAGAGAGTTTATATGTTCAGAATAGACTCTCTTACAAAGAAGTTCTAGCCAAAATCCTTGATCGTCAGACTCGTAGAATAAGGAACAAAGAAGTTCCCTTGGTCAAAGTTCTTTGGTGGAACCAGTCCATTGAGGGAGCCACTTGAGAAGCAGAAGAAGATATGCGAAACAAGTACTGTCATCTCTTCTCTGCAAACTCAGACTAAACCTAAGATAACAGTCTTCCTTAGATTTACTCTATTCAATGCTTAGTTTAAGTTGCATATCATTCTAATATCATTCATGCATTCATGGATCAGTTTAGTCATGTGTAATACCTCAAGATTTAGTCATGTTCCAGCTATGCATGTTAAGATAACCTCAGTACCTCAGATCCTCTCAGCTTAATAAGTCTCATTCGAGGATGAATATTTTCGAGGGGGAGATATTGTAAGACCCCATAAAGTCCTAGCCCATTTCATCCCTATATAACATACCAAAAGAGGTCCCAGACTTAGAAAGTTTCAGCAAAGTGCTGACACTTGGTCTTATATTTTGCCTCAATATTTCAATGAATTTATTTTTGATCTTCCTAATCGTTGATTTCAGATTTTTAAATTGATTCATGAGCAGAGTTATCTATATGTCATCTCGGGTGAGTTTTGAAATTTTTGGACATTATTTTAAGGCACGTTTGGATGACCAAAACAACAAATAGAGGTGGAAAGAATGCATCGCATTGGCTATCGCATCGTCACCATCGATGCAGTGCGCCTATAATCTCAAAAATACCATCGATGTGGTGCGGCGCCTGTCACATCACTGGGAATATTTTATGTATTAAGTTACGGGTTTGTTGGGGTAATTAGGTCATTTTCCCCTCACATAATTCATCAAAAAAATGAAACCAAGACTCTCATAGGGCAAAATTCACTCATTATTTCACAAATTCTCTCAAGTGCAAAACCTTACTTCATCAAGTGTATGATCAAGCTCGAAGTAATAACCAATAATTCCCACAAATTAAACAATCAAAGTATGTTTAGATGTTAATCCATGCGCTCCTTCCACCCTTGGAGTTCAAGAATATTTTCTTAATACTTAGATTAAGGTTTATATTCATGAATGGAATTGTGTTCTTGTATGTGTTGTTGTGTGGGTTTCAAGTCAAGAATATTTTTAGTTTTATGTAAAATAACTGCAATGTTTGTTGATTTATGTAACCCTCATGTTTAATCCTTGAATTGTGAGGTTGAATATGTTAGTCATGACATTCATATATTGCTCATTCTCATGACTAAGAGCTATCCATCCTAGGTGTTTGACAAAATATCTATATTGTGCATAATAGCCTATGCGTGATTCTTTTAAAGTTGAGATATGGTTATATTAACTATTTTATCGAGTCTTGGGGCTATTGAATACCCAAAATATAGTTGTTTATCTAGTCTCCAGTCAAAGTAGAACGATTCTGCAGTTTTCTTAATAGTAGCATTCGGTCAGTCAATAAAATTAGTGTATTTCAGTTGAGCCTAGTACAGTCTGGTGATCAGTTTAGTGTTGATTCAGATAAGAGTAGGATTCTGCACCTAGCAAACCAAGGGATTGGGAATTCCTGCCAGCATAGAAGTTAACCCTTTGTACTAGTCCCTGAGTTACAGAATTACATAGCCAATGTAGGGTAAATCGTATTCCTATCAGACTTTTGTTGATGTAAGTATATATATCTCATGAATCTTCCTTCCAAATTAGGATTGACCCAGTTAATGTTAGTAACCCATGGCACTAAGATAATACCCTTCCAACTGGGGTAATAGGTTGGACCCCAAATCACTCCATATTTGGGGTATGTTAGTTAGATGATAACTGCTACAATTACAGTTTTAGTATTTATTATTCAGTAATCAGTATCAAGTATTCAGTTCAGAAATTAGTTTTGTTTTATACAATCATGACTTACTGTTATCAATTATTCTATTATCAAAATCTTGATACTTCATCTTCGAACTAACTTAGACAAACGAAATATGCTTGGTATTACATGATCAATTCTTAAAATAGCCCTAGTCTTACATATCCTCTCATCCAGTTATTCCATGATAATTAGTTATTATTCTCATAAATGTTAAACAATGCATACCAGTCTAACCTCACCTAGCATACCTTTACATTCAAAGTACTAACACATACTCTTTCTTTGTGCTATGTTGTCTCAAATGATAGGTTTGGACGCTCGTGATCCTGACCGTACCTAGCCAAATTAGTCTATTAGTCATAGCTATAATAGTGAGTACTCATCCATCAAGGACATGAAACTCATTTAGTTATTTTATTATTTTATAGTTTCATAGTTTCTTAGTTCTTATCAGACAATAGTTGTAGTTAGTTATTGCCTGTCCCATCAACTCATTTATTTAGGATATTAGAGGATTTTAGACACTTTAAGTTAGCAGTTATTTTAAAAATGTACTCAATATTGATTTAGATTTATGACCCTTATGGCATTGGCAGTGTAACTTTTGTATATATTTTTTATAATTATTAGTCAATTCTCACCGCAGGTACCAGTTATGGGTTAGCTTGTAGTCCTTCAGGATTTCAAGCACTGTGTGATGACTAGGGTGTAGTCTCAAGGGTTTACAAACTTGGTATTAGAGCCTCAGGTTCTAATATTCCTAGAGAGTCTAAAAAACACATAAAGTAGAGTCTTGTGCAAGGGTGTGCAGTGCGCCACACTTATGGATAAGAGGCTACGAGGCATTTTTAGGAAAAGTTCCATTCTTTTAGTGTTCATATCATACGAGTGAGCATGGGCTCAATTTAAAATCTCTGTCTAATCTAAATTTTCATTCCATTTAAAAAGAATGCCTCGTAGAAAGTCCAATGGAAGAAGAATTGGGAACCAGCCAGCACCTCTATCCATTTAGAAAGATCCCCTAAACGAGCATATTTCTCACACAGAATTCAGAGCAGGTTTCACCACTCTAGCCTTTTTATGGTAGCTCAGAATGTTCAACCATCTATTGTTCAGGCCAACCCATCGGCTAATACTTCTGCAGCTAGAATTTGTGACTTCACCCGAATAGACCCTCCTTTATTTTTAGGGTCTAAGTCTTAAGAGGACCCGCAGGAATTCCTTCACATGGTGCAGAAGGTAGTAGATATTATAGGGGTAACTGGTTGTGAGACTGTTGAGTTAGATACCTATTAGCTGGAAGATATATCTCATACATAGCTTAAGTAGTGAATGGTAGATAGAAGCACAAATGCAAGCCCTTTAGATTGGGTAGAGGTTGCTACTGCCTTCTAAGACAGGTTTTTTTTGTTAGAGTTAATAAAGGATAAGGTGATTGAGTTCATCAACCCAAAGTAGGGAAACATGACCATGAAAGAGTATTCCATTAAATTACTCTGTTAGCTAGGTATGCTCCTTATGCGGTAGCTCATAGCAGGTCTATGATGAGAAAGTTTGTTTCTGGGGTATCTGACAGTATGGTCAATAAATGTAGGACTGCAATGCTAATTAAGGAGATATTCTTTTCTAGGTAGATGGTCCATGCTCAATAGGTTAAGGAACAGAAGACTAAGGATAATGAAAGGGATTATAAGAGAATAGAAGAGGTAGCTTTAGATTTGCTCAGCCAAAGTCAGATGGTGGTAACTATCCTCAGTTCTGCCCAAAATCCTCCATCCTAGCTTCGTCTTCATCTAGTTCACCGATGCCTAATTTCAGAAAGATTATAAGGATAGGGCGCTAGGCTATAAATATCAGGGTAATCTGAACAGTGCTAAAAAATCCTCTTTGCCTGAAATATAACACAAACCATCAGGGTGTTTGCAGGATCTGAGAATGTCCTCAGGTGGGTTCGCACAGTCAGCATAACCATCCCTCAGTTTAGTCTAGCTGCCCGTCTCAGCATGGTGCCACTTCCAGTGCTACTAGTGTGTAGCGCCCAAATTAGTTCAATGCACTTCAGTCCCGACAGGATTAGTAGAGTTCTCTTGATGTAGTTACTGGCACGTTGCAAGTCTTTCACTTACATATTTATGCTTTATTAAATACTGTAGCTTTTCTGTATTTTGTAACCCCTTAAATAGCCGTCGACTATGGAGTTAGTCCTAAAATCCTAACATAGCCTTTCTTAGTCAATACCCAAGTAGCTAAGTCTATCATAGCTCGATGGGTATACAGGAACTGTTCGATTATGGTGTCTCAGAAAGTTACTTCAGCAGAACTTACAGAACTAGAGATGCTATATTATGACATTATTCTTGGCATGGATTGTCTTCATTCATGCTATGCTTCAGTTTATTGTTGAAACAGAGTTATCTACTTTAAGTTACTGAATGAACTAGTCCTTGAATGTAGGTCTAGTACTATAAACTTTAGAGTCAACTTATTTCATAACTTAGAGCGAGAAAAATGATATTCAAGGGGTTTAATTATCATCTCATGTGAGTCAAAGACTTTAGTACCAAAACACCTAGTCTTAAGTATGTTCCATTCATAAGTGAGTTTCTTGATGTGTTTCCCAAAGATATCCCTGAAGTTCCTCTCTAAAGGTAAATTGACTTCAAAATAAACTTTTTTCCAAATACTCAGCCCATCTCTATTCCACTATGAAGAATGGCTTCAACTAAACTTAATGAGTTGAAAGAACAGTTTAAATACCTCTTAGACAAAGGGTTCATCAAGCATAACATATCTCTTTGGGGTGCACCAGTTTTATTCTTTGGAAAGAATGATGGTTCTCTAAAAATATTTATAGACTACCGTCAGTTGAAAAAACTCACCATCAAGAATAAATACCCACTTCCTTAAATCAATGACTTGTTTAACAAACATCAAGAGGTCAGTTACTTCTCTAAGATAGACCGCAAATCTGGCTTGTATCTACTCAGTGTTAGAGAATTTGACATTCCAAAAGTAGCTTTCAGAACTCGGTATTGTTACTTTGAGTTTATAGTCATGTCCTTTGGTCTCACCAATGCCCCAGTAGATTTTATGGACTTGATGAATCGAGTGTTCAAATAGTATTTAGAAATACTTGTCATAGTCTTCATTGATGACATTCTTCTTTAGTCTCGCAATGAAAATGATCATATAGACCATCTTAGAATAGTATTACAAACTCTCATAGCCCATCAGTTGTTCGCTAAATTCAGTAAGTTTGAATTTTGTCTTAGACCAATAGATTTCCTTGGACATATTATTCCCAGTAATGGCATTAGAGTTGATCTCCAAAAGAGCAAAGTAGTGAGAAACTATCTTAAACCCATCTCTCTATTAGATATCAGGAGTTTCATGGGTTTAGACTGGTATTACCAGTGGTTTGTTTAAGGGTTTTCATCAATTGCATCCCCTATTTTTAGATTGACTTAGAAGAAAGTTAAGTTTCAGTAGTCAGATTCTTGCAAGAGGAGTTTTTAGGAGTTGAAGACTCGACTCACTACAACACCAGTTTTGATTTTACCCAATGGTTCAGATGGATTTATTTATATTGTGATGCTTATAGATTTGTCTTGGGTGTGTTTTGATGTAGAGAGGTAAGGTTGTGGCCTATTTCTCTAGACAACTTAAGCACCATTAAAAGAATTATCCTACCCATGATCTTGAGTTTGGAGCTATTGTTTTTACCTTAAAGATTTGGAGGAACTATTTTTATGGGGTGCATGTTGATGTGTTCATAGACCACAAAAGCCTGCACTATGTATTTTCACAAAATACCTACACTTGCTTTAGAAGAGGTGGCTAAAGTTGTTGAAAGACTATGAAATGAGTGTTTTGTATCATCTGGGTAAGGACAATATAGTGACAAATGCCCTCAGTAAGTTGTCCATAGGTAGTGTGGCTTACATTAAGGATGGAAAGAAGAATTTAGCTCAGGAAGTTCATCAGCTTGCCAGATTAGGTGTCCGTTTGGTTCATTCGGTTGAGGATAGTGTTTGGGTGAAAAATAGTTTAGAATCTTTTTTAGTTTCCGAGGTGAAATAAAAGCAGGAGAGTGATCCAAGTTTAGTTAAGCTGAAAGAGTTAGTTAGAGACTAAAAGGTCGAGGTCTTCTCTCAAGGGAAATAGTGTGTTGCATTTCCAGTATAGGCTATGTGTTTCTTATGTAGACAGCATGAGATAGCGAATTCATAATGAAATATATGGTGTGTCTTACTCTATTCATCTAGGAACCACTAAGATGTAACACGAGTACAGGGATTTCTATTGGTGAAATGGCATGAAGAGAGACATTACAGAGTTTCTGGCTAAGTGCTCTACTATCAGCAGGTTAAGATTGAGCACCAAAAGCCTAGTGGTTCCACGCAGGAATTTTGTATTGCCACATGGTAGTGGGAAGAATTGAACATGGAATTCCTGATGGGTTTGCCTCGTACTCATTGTTAGCATAATTTTATTTGGGCCATGCTAGACTTGATGGCCAAGTACACTTATTTCATACTAGTCCATACTTTCTATTCAACCAAGGGCAATTCCAGACTCTATATTAGATAGTTGGTTAGGTGACACGGTGTCCCATTATCCATCATTATAGATAGGGTTAAGCAGTTTACCTGTCTTTTTTGGAAATCCTTCTAAAAGTGTCTTGGTAGCCAAGTTCATCTTTGTACAAACTTCCACCCTCAGAGAAATGGTCAAGCAGAAAGGACTATTTAGAATATAGAGGATATGTTGAGAGTCTGTGTTTTTGACTTTATGGGCATCTGGGATGACCACTTATCTTTTATTGAGTTCACTATAATAACAACTATCATTCCAGTATTCATATGGCTCCGTTTGAGGCTCTTTATGGAATGAGATGTAGGTCTCTAATTGGTTGGTTTGAGGTAGTTGAAACAGATTTGATAAGGCTTGATTTGGTGTTTTGTACTTTGGAGTAAATTTAATTAAGCAAGCAGAGACTCAAGACAGCCCAGAGCCGACAAAAATCTTATGCCAATATAAAGAGAATGGATATGGAGCTCGAGATTGGCGAGTTTATGTTTTTGAAAAGTTGTCCCATGTAAAGAGTGAACAGATTTGATAAGAATTGGAATCTTAGTCCTTAATATGTTTGTTCTTATAATATTATGAGTCATTTTAAAAAAGTAGCCTATGAACTTGAGTTGCCTGTTGACTTAGCATCAGTGCACCCAGAGTTACATGTCTCCTTGCTAAAGAAGCGCATAGGTGACCTTGAAGTTCTAGTCCCCATAGAGAGTGTATATGTTCAAAATAGTGTTTCTTACAAAGAAGTTCCAGTCAAAATCATTGATCTTCAGACTCACAGACTAAGGAACAAAGAAGTTCCCTAGGTCAAAGTTCATTAGTGGAACCAGTCCATTGAGAGAGCCACATGGGAAGTAGAAGAAGTCATGCGAAACAAGTACCCTCATCTCTTCTTTACAAACTCAGACTCAGCCTATGGTAATAGTCTTCCATAGATTTACTATGTTCCATGCTTAGTTTCAACTGCACATCATTTTCATATCATTTATGCATTAATGGATCAGTTCATTCATGTTTCATCCTTCAATATTCAGTCATATTTCAATTATGCATGTCATTATAAACTCATTACCTCAGTGTCTCTTAGCTTAATTAGTCTCACTCAGTGAGGAATATTTCCAAGAGGGAAATATTACAAGACCCCATAAATTCCTAGCCTATTTTAGCACCATAAAACATGAAAAAAGAGGTCCAAGACTTAGAAAATTTTAGCTAAGTTCTAGCACTTAGTATTATTTTTGGACTCAATATTTCAATGGTTTTGTTTTAAATCTTCCCGGTCTTAGATTACAAATTTTGAAATTAATTCATGATCAGGGTTATCTATAGGTCATCTCGGGAGAGTTTTACAATTTTTGGACATCGTTTGAGGCATGTTTGGATGACCACAAAATAAGTCAATGCAATTTTGATGCATCATGTTCGCTATAACATCGTAACCAGCAATGCGTCAGTAATCAAATTGATACCATCGACATGACGCATCATATGTCATACTACTGGGCATGTTTTGGGTATTAAGTTATTTTTTGTGGGGTAATTAGGTCATTTTTCCCTCACATAATTTGGCTATAACATAAAATTAAGCCTCTAAATTGGCAAAATGCACTCATTATTTCACAAATTCTCTCAAGGGGAAAACCTTAGTTTATCAATTCTATGATCAAGTTCTAAGAAATCACCAATAATTCCCACGAATTCAATAATCAAGGTAAGTATATGTCTTCATCCTTGCATTCCTTCCACCCTTGGAGTTCAAGAATTCTTTTTTAAAATCTTAGATTATGATTTACATTTATTAATGGAATTGAGTTCATGTATGTCTTGTTGTGTGGGTTTAAAGTGAAGAATATTTTGAGTTTTATGTAAATGAACTAGAATATGTATTGATTTATGTAACCCTCATGTTAAATCCTTATATTGTGATATTGAATGTGGTAGTCATGACATTAATATATTGCTCATTCACATGTATAAGATTTATGCATCCTAGGTGTTTGACAAAATGTCTATTTGTAGGAATTGGGATGATAACCTACGTGTGATGCGTTTAAAGTTGATATATGGTACCATTAACTATGATATAGAGTCTTGAGGGTATTGAATACCCAAAATTTAGCTATTTATCTAGTATCCAGTCAAATTAAAATGATTTTGTGGTATCGCAAATAGTAGCATTTGGTCACTCAATAAAATCAATGTGAGTTAACTCCAGCCTAGTAGAGTCTAGTTATTAGTTCAGTTAACTAAATTTATCATGAAATTTCTTTAGCTTATCATGCTCTCCCTTTCTAAAGGGCCATTTAGGTAAAGGAAAATAGATGAGATTTGATGGAATAGAGACAGTTTGATAATCATTAACTATTTGTGTCTCTATCAATAGCTCACATAGCTTTGGCTCTTCATCATTGAATCTTTTTCTCTTCATCTTTGTCTCCTCCCTATTTTGCATTTCTTCACATTGCCTTTCCTTGAGATAACTTGATATTTTGCTTACTTTTTTCTCTAATTATTGGATGGCGGAGGAGTGAGATGTAACTGTTTAATGGAGCATGAATAATTCACTTTGCATCTAATTCACTAATTCATCGGTCCTCTCAGCACTATTCAAAATCAGTGCTAAAATATCTTTATTGATTGTCTCTTTCTTTTACAATATGCAAAGCTTGGATATTCTCAGGTCCAACCTTGATTCCTATATTGTCTTTATGGGTCAATATGGGAACCCTCCGAGCTTCTACTCATCATAACTAACTTGTCACCAATCACCTCCTCCTTCGCATCTTGACATGGTTCAACTTCTATGGAACTTATCACAGTCACACTTTCCATTTGGTCTCCTAACATATTATCCTTTAGGAGTTCAAGGCATGACATCACTTTTTCCATCATTGAATCAGTATTGGCCACTTCATTTTTCTTATCATAGTACACAAAGGATGAGGAGGGAGCCCCCATGTCCACCTCGACATCCATTATGGCCCAACTCTTATACCACATTGCTACTTGGTCTAAGAATTTTAAAATACTCCCATATGATGAGTTGATGAATGATCCACCGGATATATTGTCCACTATAGCCTTATTTTATTAGTCCAATGCTCTATTTAAGATTTTGAGAAACATCTTCTGTAGTAGCTCATTGGTGGGGAATTTCAAAAGTGTTTCCTCGAATCTTCCCCAAGCATCGGACCATGTTTCTTCAAGATAATGGGAAAAATAAACAATCTTATCCCTTAACTTCATCTTTCTAGATGGTGGGAAGTATTGACATAGGAAATCATCCATGAGACTTGTCCATGAAGCAATAGATCTGGCAGGCAAAGATCTTATCCTTAGTACTGCCTTTCTCGTAAGAGACAGAGGAAAAAGACATAACTGGATGGACTCTTGGGATATATCTGCAACTTTTAATGGAGAACCTACTTCCATGAATCCCATCAAGTGAGCATTCGGGTATTGATGATCTTCTCCCCCAAAGAGTCCTTTCATGTGGAGCAATTGCATCATTTCACTTGTAATATACAATATGCCATGCTCCTTGGTGTGGGGAATAAGAATTGCACTTTCATGATCTCCAGCTCTGAAATAAAGCGAGTTTTCATGACTCATGATTATATAAGAATAATAATGTTTACCTACTCAAATATCAAAAGCAACCAATAAATTAAATGTACACTATGGGTGCACCCAAGTAAAAATCACACCGCACAAGCGAAATCTACATTTCACTCCCCAACAATGAAGCCATTTTGATAACTCTCAGCTACTCCCATGTTTGAGGGGTGAGTCAGTCATTGTTAATAACCTAACTAAAGTTGGGCTCAAATCCACAAGTAGCAAATTATAAATTTTGAGTCTTATTGTTGCTCTAATCACTAGAAGGGAACCCGGAGTATCTATAAACACAACATATAAAATTAAATGAGAGGATGTAATTTGAATTCAGTTTGGAATAATTTTTACTACAATACACCAAAGCAATACTATTAACTTGAAATTAAGAGTTGAGGAGATCTGAGGATTATGTCTACCTAAAAGTGATGCATACGGGTTGTTGGAGGTTTAATACTAACCTTAGATGTTAAGTAAAGGATACGCTAAGTATAAAGTCATTATGTCCAATGTATCAATAAAACCACGATGATTTCCCCCATTGGCTCTTTCGAGAACCAAACAAGTGTACAAACTATAGTCACCCAAAACCTCAATAAACATCCCTATTTTTAGGATGATGCACTCGTCATGACATATACACTAATCACCTTTATTTCTAATATTTCAAAGCATACTAAGCCATAAGCTCGATTGTCTATCATTACCTTTTCCCCCTATAACCCTCTTTCATAGATGTTAAGGGTTACCTCAAGTTCACCTTAATCCCTCTTGTAAGGATGATGAAGGGTTTTAAGGGTTTGGTTCTCACCCATCAAACCTATTTGGAGTTTTGGGATTTTAACCCACAAGTTCCAACTCATAAATTCAAGCAATAGAGGAACTCCTTCTCAGCAACTAAGAACCATCCAAACACAATAACACACATACACAATTACTCTTTTGTTCAACATAATCCCAAGACTAAAGAATTTAGATACTCATAAGATAGGAGAAAAAACTTTTACCATGTAATTCATCTATGGTGTTTTTGATGAAAAAGGGTAAAAATAATCTTCAATTCCACACTCTAATGTCTCTACCATTCTCTTTGAATAAAATAATTTTAACAACTGTGAACAATCAATTTTCTACCCTCAAAGTCTAAGGTCTTTCTCTTTATCTTCTATATACCCCATAGTATTTTGGATCCTCTATATAAGTCCTTTGATTCAGCTGTTTGAATTTACTACATTGCCGTCAACTCATTTATCTTGTTGTGCCGCAGTCGCAAAGCTTCGATTGCGATCGTTTAACTATGGTCATCGCTATGACCGAACGAAGTCAGTCTGTCGATAGACATGACAAATAACTATTATAGTCTTTTGATTGTAATCATTTTACCTGAGTCTAGATATGCTTCCTGCTAAGCTAGCCGTGATTGCAGTGTTTAGACCACTATCACGGTAACCGAGGCCCTTCTTCTCCAAGTATTCAACTATAATTTCCTACTCCTTTTTTTTATCATTTTAAGATCTATTCTAAATCATTCCATCCCCTTAACTCCATGCTGGAAAATAGTGGATATTAGTACATTCAATCCCAATTATGGCTCATTTATTAATTCAAACAAGGTAATGTGCACAACTATGTAGTGCAAATGAGAGGTAAGATTACCCCTAATCAATTATTTAAGTGGATTGGGTACAAGTGATGGGTAGTGGTAGTACCCACTGGGTATGACTTGTATAATTGAGTCGTATCTTAGACATTGCATGACTTTGGTTTACAGGTCAACTTGCGACTCCTTCTTACCAGTTGTACCATATGGGTACGACTCATGACCAATAGTCGTAAGATAGTCAAAAACTTTTATTCACTTTTAATTCTCCCAAAGTGGGTATGATTTGTTACCATATGATTCGTATGGTTTTAATACTACTTATATGGTTGAGTTGTATCCATTCAAGAACTTTAGATTTGTTAAACTTCTATGTTTTCAGTGGGTACAATTCCCATTATATCAGCTAATGCAAGAATAATGACTGTTGTTAAAGGGGTTACATAATTTTTTAGGGTCATTCTTCTAGGGTTAAGGGGTACATGTTGTACAATTTAGGAGGGGTCACTAGTACCTAGAATAGTAAGTAACCCTCAGCACACTACATAGGAAATGAGAGGGAAGCGTAAGGAGGATATGACCTGTATCCAATGAGTATGACTCATCTCCATAGTCGTACCCAACTCAGACACACCCAATGAAGAAGTTCTTCTCAGGGTTCCAAATCTAGGTGTTTCAATTGTCCCTAACATGGAACATTCATCCATGAATGATGGTTTAGGAAATTATAAATTTAGTTAACCCATTATCACATATAAAAACAATGCTCTAACTAGTTAGGACAAAGCACACAATAATGATTCAACACAACACATATTATTATATTATTGAACAACCTTTCATTTCATTGATCTTGGGACTCAAACCCATCATTTATCAAACACACTTGTTCATTTCAAAGCTTGAGGACTTAAAACCCTTACTTATTAACACTTACTCCTTCATATTATAGGGACTTTAACCCATCAACTTATAAAGGATACTTTCTCAACTCAAAGACTAGAGACTCGAACCCATCATCTATCAAAGACCTGAATTAACTTAAGGTATTAAGGACTTAAGCCCACCATAACAAAGACATACATGATTTCAAAGCATTAGGGACTTTAACCCATGGTCTAACATGACACAAATGAATTTAATTCTTAGGGACTTTAACCCATTGTCTAAACAAGGCATAACTCAATTCAACATATTGGTGACTTTAACCCATTGTCTATTAAGACATAAATCAAGGTAACGAGATTAACACATACTTTCTTCACAAGTTCTTGGGATGGGAAAAAATGTAGATAATTGGACTTTATTTCCTTTTCTACCTCACAAGTAGCTTCCTCAGACTTTTGGTTTCTCCACAGAACCATCACTGAAGACACTTCTTTTGTTTGCAACCAGCAAATTGACAATACAAAATACACCCCAGGATCTCCTCATTGTACAAAGAGTCTGAGATATCAACATCCCTCAAGGGAACAACCAACGAAGGATCACCCATATATTTTCGCAACATAGGTACATGGAAAATCGGGTGAATAGAGTTCATGCTAGAAGGAAACTCCAACTCATAGGCAACATTGCCAACCCTCTTCACAATCATGTATGGACTAACATACCAGAGACTAAGCTTCCCATTTTTACCAGACCATATCGTTCCCTTCATGGGAGACACTTTCAAGAATACCCAATCACTAACACTACACTCTAAGTCCCTATGCCTCAAATCTGGATAGGACTTTTAGTGACTTTGAGCAGTTTTCAATCTATCACGAATTACATTCTCCTTCTCTAAGGCTTGGTGAACTAAATTAGGGCCAAACCACTTACTCTTGCAAACTTCATGCCACCCAATAGGAGATCATTGTCTCCTACTATACAATGCCAAAAAATGGGCCATGCTAATATGAGAGTGGTAACTATTGTTATAAGAAAACTCAATCAAAGGCAAGTGCTCATACCAACTACCACCATAATCAATCATAGAAGCATGGAATATATCGTCCAATGTTTGGATAGTCCTCTCTGCTTGCCCATTTATTTATGGGTAGAAAGCAGTACCAAGGCACACTCTAGTACCTAAACCTTTTTGGAATAACTCTAAAAATAGGATAAGAACAGAGGACTATCATCCAAAAGGACCAAAAGTGAAGAACCATACAACTTTACGATCTCTGCTAGATATAATTTAGCATAATCTTCCACTGAGTAATTAGTCCTCACGGGCTAAAAGTGAGCGGACTTGGTCATTCTATCATCAATGACCCAAGAATCTCATTGATCCTAAGATCGAGGAAGAATGGTATCAAAATCTATATTAATTATCTCCTACTTCCATTTGGGTAATGGAATCTCTTGATACAAGCCTCAGGCCTCATGTTCTCAACTTTTACGTTTTGGCACACCAAATAGTTGGCCATATAACTAGCCATATCTCACTTTATATTAAACCACCAACAGAACTCTTTAAGATCCTGATACATCTTGGTAGAATCCGGGTGAATAATATCATGGGATTCATGAGCCTTGTTCATGACCCTTAACCATAATTCTTCAATGTCGGAACACATAGTCTACCTTTGTATCTCAAGATACTAATACAACTAATGACAAACTCTGCAACATTGTATTGACCCACATAGTTTTTGATCTTCATCAAGTCAAGGTCCAATGGTTGATATTATTTTATGTCAACAACCGGAAATGACTGAGATACAAGGAGAATAAATACACCACCATCCTCAAAGTCCACAAGTCAAACTCCAAGATTAGAAAAATGATGAATTTCCTTCACTGATCCCCATATTTTCTCATTCACATGGGCCAAAATTCTGAGGGAAAATCTTCTAAGAGAATCATTAACTACATTATCATTATTGGGATGGTAATGAAGACTCATAGCATAGTCTTTTAACAACTACATCCACCGCCTTTGTCTAAGGTTCAATTCTTTTATACTAAACACATATTAAATACTCTTATGATCGGAGAAAATATTAACGTGAACCCCATAAATATAGTGACACCAAATCTTTAATACAAAAACCACAGCTAACCACTCTAAGTCATGAGTAGTGTAGTTTTTTAGTGCACTTTCAATTGCCTAGAAGCATAGGCCACCACCCTACCATGTTTCATCAAAACATAATTGAGAACAATAAAAGAATCATAACAATAAACTACAAAGCCATCATTACCTTCGGTCAAGGTAAAAATCAAAGTTGATGTCAACTTATTTTTTAAATTCTTAAAACTACCCTCATATGCATTCGACCACAAAAACTTGACCTTCATTTTGGTCCACTAGGTGAATAGGTAATTTATGGTCGATAAACACTCAAAATATTTTCAATAGTACTTGTCAAGACCTAAGAAGCTCTGAATATTGGTTGGAGTTGTAGGTTTAGGCCACTTATTAACCACCGCAACCTTACAGAGATCTATACAATGACCCTTCAGGTAATTTTCCATGTTTATACTTATCTTCCCATTTGAGATTATCCATATCTGACCAAAGTAATTGATGACTTTTTGGGACTGATGATTCAGTTATCATGCAGTTCGTTTGTTTTTTGGAGCCAATTCTCTATTTTGAAGTCTTTGCTAGTTCCAAATGGCCACTGGGCAAAAAATTCATCAAAGAAATCTTGGATGTAAATTTTGAATGTACAAGCAGATCTAGAATATCAATTTTAGTGTAAGTAAACCTTTTTTGGGGTCCCAATGAACCCAAGCTCATTTCAACCCATTGGTCGAAAAATTGAAAATTAAAAGACTAGGTGTGGGACCCATATTTGGTCAAAAGAATGTTGGATTGAAAATATAACTTTTAAATTATGTCCAGAACATTGCGTTTATACTAAGCAAACCTTTGGATCAGGTGCCAATGCTCCAGACTTATTTTGGGCATTTGTGCGAATTTTATGAAAAATAATGAAACTATTATTATGGGCCCCACTTTTTGTGTAAATGATATTTAATAAATGATTTGATGATTACAATGGCTTTGAAATATGGTTTACACTTAAAATTCTCTATTTTATCATTTTATTATGATTTCAGATGAGTTTCATCAAAAATTTATTTTTAAGTTTGCCGTCATCTAGTGCAACAACGATTGCGGCCAAGAGTGTATGATCGCTGGAGCATGAACATGGCCCATACAATAATGATAGCGACATCCATTTACCCGTAGGGTCTATATAAAGGTCCCCAGATGGGTTTGGGGCATTTCCCCTTCACCATTTAGACCTAGAAACCCTAAAATGAGCGCAATAACACAAAATTGGCCATGGGGGAGACTTGGGATCTTAATTATAATCTTGTATCATGATTATCTTAAAGATTAAGGTAATAATTTCTTGAATTCATGTTTGAATTTCTTAGTTTGGACCCAAAACCCCAATTTAGCTTAGGGCTTGATTTTAGCCCAAAGTATGCTTTGTTTTTGCCCAGTCTTTGAGGGTTATGATTTCTTATTCATGTGTGAACATTGGGTTGTTCCCGAAAACTTATTTTCCATATGTGGGACCTACTTGGGGTTTTGGTTTCATTTTTTGACCCAAAGCACAATAGTGTAATATGGGTATCATTAGACTCGTATTGATGAGCAGATTATGGTTTTGATAGTGTGATGGCAATTTACGAATTGAAAAAAGAAGATAAACATATGATGATTGAACGGTGATTTCGTGACTTGTCCTTGATTTAGGATCCTATCCACATTCCTTCATAGATGATGTATGATGTGTATTACGTGTGGATATGAATGTTAGGATTGGTTATGAGTAAGATATCTTTAGCATTGATCATTCATATCTTGGAAAATTAGATAAGGGTCTTAGACCCATAAGATAGTATGTTTATAACTTTATAGACTCCTATTGTCTTCTCCCTAGTTTATATTAAATTATATCATGGATTTGATACATTGCTAGATTAGGGATCTGGTTTTAGTGTTGGAAGCATGATTAGTATATCTGATCTTATTGGGCTAGTGTAGTAGTCTTGGAATCATAATTCGGGTGGAATTGACTTGAGTACTCTTACTTCTAGTTGAAATTCCTATCTTATGCTTGTAGGTGGCTTACTTGAAATCTCTATGTTGGAATAGATATTTTAACCTAGTTTGGAGCATAGTGTACCTAATTAAGGAAATTAAGGTTTAGAAATGGGATTGTCCGACAAACTTAGGCTTACACTTATGTTAGTCCTTTTGGAATTAGATGTGATGTTAGACATAGTTGAGACTAGTAAACCTCAGTATAAGGGTACTTTGTGACTTGGTATACTGTAATGATGATTCTCAGATTTTGACTTATAAGTTATAGCTATATTGTTGATCATAGAAATGATAATATAATGGGCTCATGGAGATGTCATTTCCCCTTAGACTTGATACTTGGCCCATAGAGATACCGTTTCCTATTAGACTTGATATTTGGCCCATAGAGATATTGTTTCCTCCTAGACATGACATTAGAACCTTAGAGATAATTTTTCTCTTAGATTCGAGGTTGGGCATATACAGATACTATCTCGTTTTAGATGTGATAGTTTGACTAGAGAGGTTGTATTCCTCACCGTCATAATGAATGACATTGATAGATAAAATGACTTACAGTCGTGTCATTCTTATTGATATTATACCTCTTATGTGAGAGATGATTGTATTCTTATTGATATTATACCTCATATATAAGATATGCATCCAAGATGAGAGATGATTAGAGATATGGTATGACTTATAAATATGATTATAGAGATATGTTTTGGATACGTATATGGTCCAAAATCCATAATGATGATAGTTTAATTATTTTGAACATATTATTGGGCTGATAGCATAGAGAAGATATCGATTGGACATATGAGAAGTGGTTATCTTTGTAGAGGATATAATTACGATTCATGAATATATATATATATATATTTATGTATGTGTGTGTAAGTATACACATCTTTTCGTTATGGGATAGAGAAAGGTGTGGTACTACACTTATGATTTCACTAATTGAATATTGGTGATGGGATGCATAGCTTTAATACATTTATGATTAATATATCGGTTATTGATGTGATTCTAGTTGAAATGCGATCTTATGACTATTATTTCTAATATTATGATATAAGTTACGTGGTAACTAGTTGTCCATTAGGTTACTACAGTACCTAATGCTTAGAATGTTAAATATGTTAGCTAATGATCCTTGCATAGTAATATGGTAGATAACAACTAGGGTTGATACGTGGCTATGAAGATGGGTTTATCAATGGTAATAATATTTGGCTATTGATAACAATTTATAATGGCTATAGTTATTAAGTGAGTATAACATGGTAAACATTGCTATGTGATAAGCGATACTAGTGATAATGATGCCTAGTTAATAATGACGCCGAGTAGTTAATAATAAGGACTAGTTAATAACGAGGATTACTTGGTAAATGATTATGAGATATTGATTGGTGTTAGTTAATAAAGGATGTTCAGTTAATAAATGATAAATAGTTAAAAATAATGATTATGGTTTAATGGTAAACATTGACAAGACATTAGGTTTAGCTATTTATTGATTAACGGTTAGTTGCTATTCCACAATTAATGATTATATGAAGAATAAGTTAGATTGATAACTAGAGATCATGTGATGACTAGTGAACAAATGGTATAATAATTAGTCTTTGCTAATTAATAATGACATGATAGAATATATTGATAAGATAGTTCTCTTTGCTATGTTATGATTATGGTAGCGAGTATATTGGCTTGAGTTTATGCACCTATTATAAATCTATGTTTATGCATTGATGATGATGATAATATATTGATACCTGGTAGGGCAGGAAAATACTATGATGATATATTGATACCCAACAAATTCAAAGGATACTATGATGATATATTGATATCCCGCAAGGCCGGAGGATACCATAATGATATATTGATACCCGAAAAGACCACAAGATAGTATGATGCTAAATTGATACCCGAAAAGAACAGAGGATACTATGATAATATATTGATACCAACAAGGCCGGAGGATACTATGATAATATATTGATACCTGACAAGGCCAAAAGATACAATGATGATATATTGATACCTAGTAAGGTCGGAGGATACTATGAAGTTATATTGATACACAGCAAGTTTGGAGGTTATTATGATGATATATTGATACCAGACAAGGTGCAAGGTTGACTACAATGATAATGGTCCTGTTGAGCATAGTTATGATTAGTTGTGATGTTGATTGTATACTTTGCATTTATTCCTAGATGTGTATCGCCTATCACCATTATACTCCTATGTCTATCAAACAGTATGGGATGGTTGCACAGATATAGGTGAATCATATGACTTATAATATTGCAATTTAATTGAACCTTTCATGCTTGGGGTGATGGGGGTACACATAGGCTCGTCTAGGTACTTGGTTGTCTAGAGTAGCCATTTATTCACATTGTTATTGATGTTTTTGTTATCATTATTATGATTTTTATTATGGATAGCTTATGACTGATTGTTCTTTGATCTGATATAGGGATTTTAGGTATTTCTTCGGCCTCTCCTATCATGTTGTTGCATTATTATGCACGATTATTTCATGTCTATCCATGTAGATTATAAACCCCTAGTACGATAGTATTTAAATCCCAATTCTATTATAATGAGGTCTCAAAATGAGAATATGATGATATAGGTTATGCTTGGAGATGACCTCGTGTTTATATGTATATTACCTATATATATATATATATATATATCTTTAGCTATATGAAGCTATGATACTACCATGTATCCCTTCCTTCATTGTTGATGTTGTATAGTCATTTGTTTACCTTGTATATTGTTATATATATTTTTCTTTCACTCTTTATTCATATATTTATCTAGGATATACGATATAACATTGATGTATATCGAATCTAGCTATAATAGGATAGTTCACCCTGATTCTAAGTTTTATTATATTAGACTCTTGGACATGAACATGATAGTTGTTCCTTGTTATCTCATTGACTTGTCCAGTGATTTCTGAACTCTTGGGTGTAGTTTCCATTCTATTTATATGTTGTATTTATTTTCTTGCTCTTTGGAGCTCAGTTGGCAGGAGCCTACGGAGTACAATTCATTTGGTAATCATACTACACTTCTGTAGCCTACAAATAAAAGTACAGGTTATTGATGTCGATGTGTGTATCGTACAAAGCTGCCCTATTTTAGAGACTTAGAGTGAGCTTAAAATGTTCGGAGGATTACTTATGTCTCTCTTACGTATTAGATTAGTCTCCAATTTGCATTCAGGTATAAGTTGTATCATTGCATTTCTCTTAATATTTCACTTTTGTACTCTTTTTATATTAGAAACTCTTGTACTGATACCACTAAATTTTCAGATTCTTCTATGTACTAATATTTATTCATATATTATCCATTATTTTACTCATATTATTGAGTAGTTTGTTACTAGCCATTCCAAACTATGGGATTGCTTGCCTACTGGTGTGTTATGGTAGGTGCCATCACGACTTGAGAAGTTGGGTCATGAAAATCTACCATGATCCCTTCACTAGTGATGACATGACCAACAAAAGCTATGGCTTTCAATGAAAACTCACACTTAGAGAACTTGGCATAAAAACGAATATCCTTCAAAGTTTGCAACACAGCATAGAGGTGATAGACATGATCTGCCTCACTCTTAGAATAGACTAAGATTTCATCAATTAATACAATGACAAACATGTCCAAGAATAGATGAAGACCCGATTCATCAAATCCATGAATGATGCCGAGGTATTGGTCAACCAAAAAGACATGACAAGTAGTGACTATTTCAGGTTCTAAAGGCAGTCTCAGGGCTATCTGCTTCCATGATAAAATGATCTAAGATCAATCTTAGAGAATCACTTAGCACCTGAAGTTGATCAAATGAATCATCGATCCTAGGAAGAGAATATTTATTTTTTACGGTCACTTTGTTCAACTAACAATAATCCAATGCACATACAAAGGGAAATATCCTTCTTGCACATAAACAACATGGGAGCACCCCAAGGAGACACACTAGGATGGATAAAACCTTCATTTAAGAAGCCCTTCAATTGTTCCTTAAGCTCCTTTAGCTCTGCTGGATCCATTCAATAATGAGGAATAGAAATCGGACGAGTCTTCGAAACAAGATCAATCCCAAAATCAATTTCCCTATCGGGAGAAACATCGAGAAGATCATCAGAAAATACCTCGGGAAACTAATTAACAATGGGAATAGATTCTTTAGAAGGCTCTTCCAATTTAGAATCTTTAACTCTGACCAACTGATACATACACCCCTTTGAAATAAAAATTTGGGCTTTAAGATAAGAAAATAATCTTTCCCTATGCACCAAAGAACCACCTTAACAAACAATGACTAGCTCATTAGGGAATTTGAACATGACCCTACAGTTCTAAAAATCTGAGGAAGCATAACACGAATACAACCAATCCATCCCTAGAATGACATCAAAATCAACCATTTACAACACTATCAAGTCTACAAGAGTATCTATACAACCAACAGATACCAAACCCCCCATATAGACCCTTCTAGCAAACACAGTCTCCTACCAGGGTAGGAATAGAAAAAGGAACCGATACACTATTGAGACCATAATAAATATACATAACCACATACGAGTTTACATAACAAAGTGTAGAACCTGAATCAAGAAAACAATATACATCAAGGGAGAAAAATTTTAACATACTTGTGACAACATCGGGAGATGCCTCAAAATCATGGCGAGTAGCAAGTGGATACAAGTGGTTTCGGCCAGTGGTAGTGCTAGGAATAGAAGCAGAAGAAGACATAGCTCCCTTTGATGTGGGAGTAGATGGAACAGAAATAATAGACATATTGGCCCAAGAAGCTGTTATAGATGGGCACTCACTCTTCATGTGGACAATCTGACCAGAACTAAAACATTTATTTCTCCCCTTTTCACACTAACCATAATAACTCTAACCATAGAGAAGGGTGGGGTGGTTCCTATTGGGCACCACTAGCCTTTAATAGGTCATTCTTTTCCTATAACCCCCACTAAATTGAGATCGATGATCATCTAACAAATTTATATTAGGAGAGTGAACAGTAGTCAAGGAGAAAGAACACAAACTCCTTGATGAGTGGTGATTTTACCGCTCATTCACACTCAATATTTGTGTACATTACTTTGTTTTGAGTGAATAAAAGAGACAATTCTAATTAAATGCTCTAATATTCCTACTTTGAAGGCATGGAGTTGAGGATATAAAATGATGTGGATTGGAGCTTAAAATGATCAAAAGGGGAGCAAGAAAGTGAAATTGAAGTCCTGGAGCAGAAGGGCCTCAGTTACCATAGTCCCGGTCTTCTGACCAAAATCACGAAATTCAATTAGGGTCAATCAACCACGGTTGTGCAAGTCTATCACGGTCATAGACACCTTTGTATCAGCCAATCTTGTGTGATCGTGGCTTAGCAGAAGAGTTCAATTTAAGTAAAAATCATGAAATGCACGTGGCTGATCCTAATTTTTACAAAAATACTCAAATCCTAAGTCATTCATCGTATTCTATCTTCCCTAATTTGAGGTTTAGTTCTTGATTTCATAGCCTCCATACTTTGAGAGGAAAATATTGTATAAATTTCAGGTGAAAAATGCATTGGAGTCTTTCTGAGTTGAGGATTATCTCACTTCCATTGTTGATTGTAGGAGTGCCATGTTTGAAGTAACATTCACTTAGTCTTCAACAAGTTATTTCAATGGAGATTTTTGATGTATCTACGCTTATTTATCTTATGTGTATCTAGATCTCCCTCTTGATGTTATGTGTGAATAGATATTAATAGTGTGTATGGTTTGTTATTGGTAGCTTCTATTTGGTAGTTAATGTTTATGGGTTTTATCATTGATATGCTAACATGGTTGTTATTTGTGGGTGAATGCCCTGAATATCCACATGGGCTTGATGAGTGAAAGATTCATACTCTAGAAAGCTTAAGGTCATCCTTGAAAGAAGGGTTTTGGGTGAATTTTAGGAACCCACATCATCTTTGAAAGGGGTATATGGAGGCCAAAGCAATGATAGATAATTATGTGTATAGTTTTCTAAATTTTCACTATCTTAGACATGAGGGTGATTGTGAAGTTACCTATAGCATGGGTATCATCCTAGCAATAAGGATTCCTATATTAAGGTTGTGGTTACAAATTATTTAACACAACCGTTAGGCATTCAAAAGAATCAATGGGTGAAAGTTTAGTATTTTTTTTGAAAAACTAGCATCAAAAAACTAGAACCAAACCTACCCACACTTGATCTAATAATTGTGGAATTATCTGTTAACATCCACATTCCAATCCCTTATTAATGCATAATCCCAAGATCTGTGCATAATTTTTAACACTATAATTATTCATAGTCCCAAATTTATAGTAGAACCCCCCCTCCCCCTGCCAAAAAAAGGAACCATTAGTGTAGACACTTGTCCCCTTATTTTTATCTTATATTACTATTCATTTAAATTTAACTTGTATCTATTATTCTTAATTAATTTGATCTCCACTCACATTTTTCCTCATGGATTTGACCCTGACATCAAAGTTGGGTAAATATATTGACGACGACTGCCTTGCACTTAAATTGACGTGTAAGTTAAGAGTTATAAAAAATGGCATCATTGTCGGGGATCAATTTGGTGTAATAAGTTAGTTTGAATTTTTGCTTACTTGCACTAATTCATGCTTGTATATATTTGTTTGTAATTTTCTTTGTAGGTAGATTTTATTTCATTTTTACTTTTCGCTATGGCATCTTCTGAAAAATATGATTTTGGTAGTTGGAATAGCTATACTGACGGCCTATTTATATATTGTGATGGTCCACACATCAGGAGATAGAGTACTCTGCTCCTCGAAAAAAGATGAAATCACCATCTTGATCCTATGGGGGGTATGTTTGTACTTCTTGTGGTAGTCAAGATTGAAATTGGGATGATTGTCCAAATTCCCCTCCCCCCATTATACAAACCGTATTACTAGTTCTTCTTATGAAATTGATAGGTCTTATGATGAGAAGAAGGAGGAGAAACAAACCGGATCCACATGTCTTAAAGCAGTGCTTCAAACTATTTTGGATTGGCTAACCACAATAGGGGAAAATGTGCAACACATGAATAAATCCAAAGGGGTGTTCGAAAGGGAAAATGTCAAGGAAAAGGAATTGGGCAAGAATATAATTCTTGCAAACGTCACAACCATGCCCATTTTAAAAGAGAAGGCTAATCCAGAAGAGAAACCAAGATATAATGATGAGCTTAGTAGAGAAGACTCCTCGGGGATGTCCCAATCAACTGAGTCATATGAGGAGGGAGAATCCAAAATAAAGGAAATGGTACTAGAGTAAAATAAGAAACCAGTCTAATCTCTTGTGATGACTCTAATCTATTTTGAGGTAAAGATACTTCGGAAGAGAAAATTCCAAAATTAGGGATTGAACCTCGTGAAACCCACTTTTCAAAATTATGCCTAGAGGATTTGATGAGGATCTTATCCACCTAGACAAATGATGGATTGTAGGGTGACGGAGTTCAATTTCTATGTTTTAGAATTTGATATATCCAAATAGCATATGGAACCCTACCCATTAATGGATAAGGAACTCAACATCTGATGTACAAGGAATGGCCAACTGATGTGCTCACTTTTACCCAAGGATAAAAACCAAAAGTTTGATGAAAAGTTGGGTAAAAATATCAAATCTTCAAAATGGCGAGATTGAAGCTTGCTTACCATTTTATTACCTCTTCAAAGCCTTATCCTAGAAGATCCAAATCTTCCATCCCTCTACCACTCATTTCATATTTAACGAAAGTTGGGATAGAGTTTCAAATAATCTAAGTTGAAGCACAAAAAGAAGTGTTGAAGGAATCATGCTATGACATTAAACAAAGCGCTGGATGGGAGGTACCCCATCATTCCACCAAAACTGGCATATATCCTTTTTAATTCAGGCATGGTAGAATAGTTTTTATTTTGTTTATGCATGTATAGTCCACAAAATGTTAGTTCTAAGAGGAATTTTAATTGAATTTGAAGAAGAAACATATGAAATTGGCAAGTTTGGAAGAGCATGTAGTGCGGAAACTTGGTTGTTTGGTCTTAGTTACTGTGACCGTGGTCCGTGCCACCACAATTATGAAAGCCGCATGAACACGATTACACGACTAGGCCCGTGATTTTGGTCAAATTAGTTTAAATGACCATTTGAATACCACTTTTCGTCGTGCTCCTCTTTTAATTTCTCTCAAAATTTTCTTCAATTTTTTGTATTACATTGCTAATCCAAGCATCAATTCATCCCTTGCATCATCTAATTTGGTAAGTTGTCTCAATTTACTTGGTTTTGATATAATTGCATGCTTATAACTCATAGTATAGAGAAAGACCTAAAATAGTTTTTTCATTGCGAAATACATGCTTTGTAGTGATTATTGTTGCAGTTAGCTATTGTAGTTGGTGTACACACTAATGGGGAAGTCCTGAGATCCAAAACATAAGCTTTAAATAGTTGAAGTGATCATGTACAACATGTGTTTTATTTAAGTCCCCAAGGAGTTCCATTTGAATTATTTCAAGTTTGGGATCTTCAATCAGACAATCTAGGCTTTAATTCATTGTTTATAATGTTATCATGCCTAGTTGAAATAAAGGATCGAGGTAAAGCTGCATTTTAAGCACTATGTAGAAGCTATCAAACCTAGTCTCAGGTACTGCAATCGGAGTCCCAATGATCGCAATCATAGCACCATAGTCGAGGTGACGCTCTACGAACGCCATACCTAACGGTAATTCTTTTGAAAAATCAAAATTTTTGCACATCATTTGCTGCCGCTGAAGCCTCCCATAACACTACCACATGAGCTTATCTATTTGATCTGGCATGTTTTTGGTATGATAATACTAATGTTGGTCTGATTTACATTTTTTAAAGGTTCTTAGCCTCAAATGTGAAAGACTTCAACAACAACACTTTTGTGGTCGAAAAATGCCAAAACAACTACTTTGAGGATTTACACAGGATTAAGTTACTCCTTGAAAGGTGTATTAACTTAGATAAGGTAGAGGGGAAGCTCCCATAATTCCATGCCAGACTCACTACAACCCGATGGATGTGCCTTACCCCGAAACCGTTCTATGCTAATGAGTAGTGTGTACATCAGTTCTACATAAACCTCAGTAGTTTTTCTCACAAACCCAGTTATGACAATTTATGGTAAGCAATTAAACTTCGGAGAAGAGCAGATTAATGCAGTGTATGGGCTCCCAGATGCTGACATTGGGTAGTTTTATGACAAGGCATGCTAGCTAGGTACCTGGAATGCTAATTTCTTTTATCCAGGAGAAGCAAGTCCCTAGGCAACTGCCAAAAGAGATATTTTGATGAATGACTTCATAGATGAAGCAAGGTTATGGATGAATATCATGTATAGTATAGTCTCTCCATTCACTCATATAACCATTGTCAAAGACATGCAAGCTTGGGTGGTGGCTTGTATTCTATCTGGCATTGCACTAAATGTGGGAGAGATTGTGATTTCAAAGTTTTAGTACTTCAAGAACCATGGAGGTACTCATTTTATCTTTCCTTCCCTTATTATAGAGTTATGTCAAAGGGCAGAAGTGGAGGATCATATGGTAGAAACCTGGGCTTTTCCAGGCTCCCTCATCTGCCTACTCAAATTCAGTGGAGAGGGTACCCTATGTTAGAATATGAAGAGGAAGATGGACATGGTAAAATTATTCCAAGAGGACACAGACTCTTACAACCCCTCATCATCCACTGCTTTTTATGACATCTCTATTCAAATGTAAGGGGTGAGGGAACTATTGTCCAAACTACCTCATGTACCAAGAGAGCCCTCTACTGCACGCATTCATATGTAGTACAGTTAGATTATGAGAAGTACATAGAGGAGCAGCGAAGTAGGGTGCCACAGTATCTAGTATGGAGAGAGCCTATTCATCCTGAGCTACTTCTCACAAGGACCTCAGGAACTCACATGACAAGATGGTAAAGAGAGCAAAAAAAAAAGACAAGTTAATTAGAAAGTTGTGGAAGTGGGTGAAAGCCATCTTTAACCATTGACTACCTTTACCGAGGTTGGATAGTGAAGATGAGGACCCTAAAAATTAGTCAGGTGATGATGCTAGTGGTAGTGCTGCCGAGTCTGCACGAGAAGATAGGTCTTGATGCAGATATAGGGAGACACTTTTACTCTTACTTTCTTACACATGCTGTGAGGACACTTCATTTCTTTTAGTTGGGGTGTAACACCCTAAAATATCATCCCGAGATGCCACACGGTGCCCAAGGCTACACTTAACCTCAAGCTAACCCTTTAAGCCAAAACACTACCCTTGGGTTCCAACACAACAACATACACACTACGCTAAGGATACATATAAGTACATATCATATCACATCGCACATGGCATGGAATATCGTTAGACTGTACATATATGGAATGTCTATACACAAATGAACCTAACAATACACTAGTCTAACATAGCCTCTATAAAGAAAAGTCAACGAGCCATTAGGACAAACCCCCAACTTCCTCAACAGACCATAGGGATCACAAAACAATAGCACTAAAACTAGAAACATGGTCCTCGAACCATGAGGACTCACCACTAAAGGAATGTAGATGTGGCACTCGGATACCACTATCGCAGCTATGGATGAGTACCTGAACCTACATCATGGTAAGGATGTAGCCCATAGAGAAATATAAGGGTCAGCACAAGATACGTACTGAGTATGTCGGGGCGCATGCAAAAGATAAATAATATCATAAATTTCATAAAAACGTACATACAGACCATAATGAGACACCTTTCTTGAGTGAAATTGAATCATGCCACTCATAACATCTTAGATAGGAAATGTAGGAGAAAAACCTCATAAATCATTATAAATCATCATTGGCAACTTGACTTACCATATCAAAACTCGGAGTATCTCGGTATTTCAATAAACATGACTCTTATGGACATGGGAGTTTCCTATAACCCACAACCCCACGTGAGCTACGTGGAATACCAATGTTTGAAACCCCCATTGGTAGGTGCGTCATACACTTTGCCAGGGATTACGACCTTAAAACTGCATTAATCACAATCGGGCTCTCTGGCCAATAATATCATCATCAAACAACCCTACGGTGGCACATAGGTTTGGGGAAATACCAAATTTCCCTCTTGGTTCTAAGTACTACTCCCCGACAAGATCAGAACGCGTTAGGAAATCCACCACAACATCACAAGGGTCTATCATAAAGACCAAATCAAATCTCTTTCACATTTATCAAATCATATCAATTTGTGAATTCCTAACTCAACACATTTTAGGAAAAAATATTTTAATCTTCTTCAACATCAACAATGTATCAATGCATTGAACCATAACCGACTCGAAATTTGGACAAGGATGTGAAGACTCAATACATAATATTTTCAACAATTTAACTTATCAAAACCATCTGGAAAATACCAAGACTCATTGCAACTTCAGTATCAACATTACTCAATTTGCCATCCAAATCTCATTTAATAGTACTTGAGACATCAACCCATAGTAGGGATATAGAATTTCCAAGATCAATTATAAATTCATAATAAGGATATTGTGGAATGATAGTAGAAATCAAGGCTTAACAAATTAAATCATCATACTCTCATAATCAAATACTTTTTGGACATAATTCCATCTCAACATCATACACATATCGGATGACATAATCCCATAGCTCATGAACAATAATATAAGATATAACACCAAATTTCCATTTCATGGTAAAACATGTAATATCTCATGTCAATGTAACTCAACAAAAATACCGGGCACAAGATTGAAAGGATAATCTTGTTCAAAGTCCCACATACCTAAAAATGGAAGATGAATATGAACTTCCGAGTCCGGAACTTTATTCACATAAATAAAGGATGCTTCTGGAAGTCCTTAAAATGATCAACTCGAATCCCAAATCGATTTGAAATTTCTACGGTTCAATCAAGAGATGTAGAAGGATGAAATTTGGAGTAGTAGGGTTGGAGTTTGAGCCTTAGGAAATTTTAGTGAAAAATAAATGCTCTTAATGGAGTTAAATCCTTGGTTTAACCGGATGGATTGGGGTGGGAATGACCAAAATACCCTAAAAAATCAAATAATGTCAAATCTTTCCTTTGGTGGACTATTTTGATAGGCTGAAGTAGATCGACCATAAATTTTTGCTTCGATGGCCAAATTGGATGAAACTAATTTAATTGGAAAGAGGACTTTCAGAGATTTTTGTTGATACATAGTAGCTTAACCAGATCATTATGTACAAGGAGTTATGATCGTTGGAAGTTGACCCTGAAATTCGGCTGGCCTCAGTATTTTTTTTCCGCATATTTACTGTTCGCCACTACTCACGGTTAGATTGGAATGATCATAAATCATTTCTTGAGTGACCGTTTTGGATGATCCACATATCATTAGAAATCTTATTTGATGCTCTACGCAATGACAGATCGCATATCAAGAAATTTCACACAAAAAAATTATTAATCATGATAAAGAATAGAATTCAACACATTTTTGTTTGAGATCTTCACGCAAAAATTTTTTGGGGCATCACATCATCTCCCCCTTGGAAACATTCGTCCTCAAATGTTGATAGGTAGGTCAAGAATACCATGAAAATGAGTATATAAAGAAAATCATCTTGCCCAAGAATATATCCATTCTAGATTTTTTTTGATATCATAGAAAATACACAAGCCAAGATAAACATAGCAATAAGGATTAAATCAAAAGAGAACGATACCTTTGACATGCTCAGGATTCATTGGAAAGAGGTAGGGATATTTGGCGCACATATCCTCTTGGGCTTCCCAAGTAGCACTCTCCACGGATTGATTTCTCCAAAGGAACTTCCTTGTTTCTTAGCCTACGAACTTGAAGGTCAAAAACCTTAACAGGAATCTCTTCATATGAAAGACTATATTGAATACCCGAGCTTTCGGAAGGAACAATCACAATAGAATCACCAATAGACTTCTTAAGCATAGAAACATGGAAAACCGAATGGATGTTAGATAACTCTGCGGGCAATTTAATCTTATACGCTACCATCCCAATGCAATCCACAATCTTATAGGGACCAACGTAACGGGGACTTAGTTTTCCTTTCTTCCAAAATCTATTCACCCCTTTCATGTGTAAAGCTTTCAAGTACACTAAATTAACTTATCTGATTATGATTTTTGACGACTTTGGGCGGATTTCAACCTTTCCCAAATTAACTTAACCTTCTCCATGGCCTCGAACACCACATCTGGTCCAATTGCAGCAGCCTCCCCAACTTCAAACTAACCAATGGGTGATCTATAACTTCTACCATACAAAGCTTCAAACGGGGACATTCCAATAGTAGCATGAAAACTGTTATTGTAAGCAAATTCGATTAATGCTAAGTGCTCCTCCTAATTACCTTTAAAATCAAGAACATAACCCCTCAGCATATCTTCTAAAGTCTGAATGGTCCGCTCGTCCTGACCATCTGTTTGCGGATGGAAAACAAAACTTAAACAAATTTGGGTACCGAGACCCTTCTGGAAGGATTTCCAAAACTAAGAGGTAAACTGAGTACATCTATCAGAAATAATAACTAAAGGGATTCCATGAAGTCTGAAGAGTTCCCAAATATATATTCTATCATAATCTTCAGCTATATACGATGAATACACAGGCAAGAAATAAGATGATTTCGTCAACTGATCTACGACTACCCAAATCGAATCATGATGGCGACGAGAAGGAGCAAACCAACAATGAAGTCCATATTCACTTCTTCCCACTTCCAAGAAGGAATGCTAAAATCTTGCATCACGCCACTGGGCCTTTGATGGTATATTTTAACCTGTTGACACATGAAACACTTCACCAGTTCATCTATGTTTCTCTTCATACCGTTCCATCAATAGATTTTTCGCAAATCATGGTATATCTTGGTAGCACCAGGATGGATGTAGTATAGCGTACCATGCGCCTCTACCCTAATCCTGTGCTTCATGATATCAACATAAGGAATACATAATCTTTTTCAGAGTCTCAAAATGCTATCTCGCCCTTTCGAGAAAACCTCCACCTTTTGGTCTTTAACTGACTCTTTTAACTTGACCAAGGTAGGATCCCTGTCTTGCTTCTCCTTTACTTCCGATACTAAAGAGGATTCGGAACCGCTTTGCACTCCTACTACCCTCAGCATCACCAAACAACCTATCCCCGAGTCTAGCCAAATGATGTACCTAGTGGGCCAACTCCTTCTTATAAATCTCAACATATGCTACGCTACCCATGGACTTCCGACTAAGGTCATTTGCTACTACATTGGCCTTGCATGAATGATATAGCACGCTCATATCATAATCTTTCAACAGTTCTAACTGTCGTCTCTGCCTAAGATTCAACTCCTTTTGGGTGAATACATACTGCAAGCTCTTATAGTCCGTGAAGACGTTGGCATGGACACCATATAAATAATGTCTCCATATTTTCAAAGCGAAAACCATGGGAGCTAATTCAAGGTCATGGGTAGGATAATTCTTCTCGTGAGGCTTTAGCTTCCTAGAAGCATAAGCCATAAACTTTCCCTTTTGCATCAATACACAACCCAAACCGACTCTTGAAGCATCACAATACACCACAAAACCATCAACACCATCAGGCAAAGTCAACACAGGGACCGAAGTGAGTCGAGACTTCAACTCCTAAAAACTGTTCTCGCAAAATTTGGACCACAGGAACTTTACTTTCTTTTGGGTCAAATGGGTCATAAGAGACGCAATAAATGAAAAGCCTTTAACAAAATGATAATAATAACTAGCTAGACCCAAGAAACTTCGTATATCAGAAGGAGAAATAGGTATAGGCCAACTCATTATAGCCTCTATCTTTTAAGGATCAACTCTAATACCTACAAAAAAAAACAACATGACCCAAGAAGGCTGCAGAGTTTAGCCAGAACTCACGCTTATTGAACTTAGCATACAACCGATGAGTTCAAAGAGTTTCTAACACGATTCAGAGATGATCCACATAATTACCCTCACTTCAGGAGTAAATAAGAATATCATCAAGGAACACTATTACAAATAAATCAAGATATGGTCGGAATACACAGTTCATAAGATCTATGAAGTCCACTGGAGCATTAGTTAACCCAAAAGACATCACTAGAAAATCAAAATAACTGTAATAGGTTCAGAAGGCTATCTTGGGGATATCACATTCCCTAACCTTAAGTGGGTGATAACCGGATTTGACGTCTATCTTTGAAAAGTAGCTCGCACCTTGTAATTGATCAAATAAATCATCAATTCAAGGAAGCGGATATTTATTTTTGATAGTAACCCTATTAAGCTGCAGGTAATCAATACACATCCACAAAGAATCATCTTTCTTATGCACAAACAGGACAGGTGCACCCCACGGGGACACACCAGGTATGATAAAGCTTTTGTCTAAAAGATCTTTCAATTGCTCTTTCAACTCTTTAAGTTCCTCGGGAGCCATGCATTATGGAGGAATGGAAATAGGCTGAGTATCGGGAAGAAGGTCAATCCCAAACTCTATCTCTCTATCAAGAGGTACTCCAGGGAGATCTTCCAGAAACATATCAAAAAACTTATTAACAATATTAATTGACTAAATGGTCAGGGTTTCAGACTTAGTGTCTTTAACCCAAACCAAATGGTGGATGCAACCGTTGGAAATCAACTTCCTAGCTTTGAGATAGGATATAAAATGACCCTTAGGAATCACAGAACTCCCGAACCATTCGAGGGTAGGTTCATTAGGAAATTAAAACTTGACCAAACAGACATGACAATCAATAGACGCATAGCATGAGTGAAGCCAATCCATACCCATAATGATATCAAAGTCAACCATATCTAGCTCAATCAAATCAGCATACATAACCCGATGAAAGACAGTAATGGGATATTTCTTATATACCCGCTTTGCAATGACAAACTTTCCTACCGGAGTAGAAACCAAAATAGGCTCAGAAATTAGTTCAGGATCCATTTTAAAATTTATAGCAACCAGAGGTGTCACATAAGAAAAACTCGAACCGGGGGTCTATCAACACATAGACATCAAAATAGAATACACGTAGCATACCAGTGACAACATCGGGAGAGTCTTTCTGCTCCTGATGAGGTGGTATATCATACTAACTATTCTGGCATTGACCTCCAGCAGTACTAGATAAAGCACCCTGAGGAGGAACTGGACGCACTATGGGAGGTGGAGCACTGGTAGCCTGACTTTGGGGACGGGCATCACGACTCTTCTGTCTGGCGTACGGGTAGTATGTAAGTATATGGCCCAACTTTCCACAACCAAAAAAGCTCCACTGCCCCATATAACACTCTCCAAAATGGTCTTTACCACACTTAGCATACAAAGAAGGATGAAGACGGTTTCTTACACTGTCCTGAGACCTAGAAGGTACCAACCTATTTCCAATCTCCTACCTGCCTCGATATATGAGAGCACTAGCTGAGGAAGGCAGGTGTAAATGGATGTCTCTGAAAATGAGGGTGACTCCCTCTAAAGAATCTAGTCTGACTAGACCCTTGTTGCTCCAATCTGACTCTCTTAATCTCTCTTACTCTTTCTCTTTCCTCTATCTTATTTGACTCAATCTATTAGGCTTAAATCATTAACCTAGGAAGATCAATCTCCTAGTTGATCATAGCAGATCTATATTTTATCACCACATAACTCGATACCCCAGTTAGAAACTTGCTCATACTAGTCCTCGAGTCAGCCATCATATTGGGAGTGTAATTTGATAGCTGATTAAAATTAAGACAATACTCCTTAACCAACATGGATCCTTGTCTCAATTTCCTAAACCTCTCTATCTTAGCTTCCCATAACCCAAGAGGAAAGAATCTATCCAAGAAAGCATCTTGGAACGATTTCCTAGTCACCAGAGTGGTATCTTCCTCTCTACCCTTATTCTACATCTACACCCTGTCATAGGCAACATCCTTCAACCGATAAGAAGCCATCTCCATACTTTATTCCTCGATCACATGCATAATCTGTGTAATTTTCTTCATTTCATCAACATACATCTACGGGTCGTCATCTGCTCTCGACCCATGAAACTCTGGCAGATTCATCTGCATAATAGGGAAAAGAAGAGAAAAATGTTTCTCTCTCTCTCCTCAAGCTAATCTGCTTTTCTCTTATCCCCAAAAATAATACAAAATAATGAATTTTGAATAAAAATTCAGCATTAAGCCTTTTAATAATCTCTTCTCTCATAATTTCCTTCAAAGTCCCTGAACCAATTATAAATGACAAACTATTCTTGGACAAAGTTTCAAGGCACCACATTTGGTCTTGTGTCATATGGCATCCACATTCCATAGTCCCATTACATTTTCATCTACGTCATTAATACCTGAAATCATGGTAATCACAGCAGTTATCTGAATTACATAGAAGTAGAGTAAAAACATAAGAAACTAGAAACTTTGTTCTCTAAACTTAGCTAAAATATGGATAAGTTATGGTGCTTAGGAATATAAATACACCCAACATCACATATTTGGTAGTTTGGTGTGTGAAATTCTCTTTTTTATGAGGCTGGCATGTTAACATGTTAAGGTGGGTCATGTGTCACCTCTTGAACAATGAAAAAAATAGAGTATAGCTTAGTTTTTGTCTAGAACTGAGTCACTTCTAGAGTATTAGTTGTTGTTTCTTGATTTCTTATTGAATTCTTGTGTTTACTTTGATAGTGCATCTTATGATGTGGAGAGAAGTAAAAATTAGCTTAGTGCATGTGCAATAAGCTACTTGTGGTAGTGACTAAGGTTGAAGTCATTGTGATATTTAAGGCATGAAGTCAGAGCATAAATAATTGTATCTCAGGGTAAGAAGTAATGCTTCTTGAGGACAAGCACATGCTTTAAGTTGGGGGTGTTGATGAGTGGTGATTTTTTTATTCATTCGCACTCATCATTTTCGTACATTTCCTTGTTTTGAATGAATAAAAGAGACATAATTGTGAATAAAGGAACTAATATCTAATATCCACACTTTGTAGGCTTAGAGTTAGGAAGATTGAAAGATGTGGATTGGATCTTAGAATGATCAAAAAGGGAGCAAGAAAATGCAACTGAATACCTGGAGTAGAAAGGCCTCAGCTATTGTGGTCGTTGTCTTCTGACCACGATCATGGAAGTCAAGTAGGGTCAATCAACCACAGTTGTATAAGTCTATCACGGTCTTCGAGGTTCCAGTCTCGAACAAGCTAGTGCGATCATGTCTTAGCAAAATAGTTCAACGTAAAGGCAAATTTGGAAATGCATGTGGTTGATCCCAATTTTGACAAAAAGACTCAAACCCTAAGTCATTCATCATATTCCATATTCCGTAATTTGAGGTTTAGTTCGTGAGTTCATAGCCTCCATACTTGGAGGAGAAAATATTGTATAAATTTTTGGTGAAGAATACATTAGAGACTTTCTAAGTGGAGGATTAGCTCATTTCCATTGTTGATTTGTGGGAGTGCCAAGTTTGAAGCAAAATTCACTTAATCTTCAAAAAGTCATTTTAATGGATATTTGGGTAAATATATACTAATTTATCTTATGTGTAGCTAGATCTCCCTCTTGGGGTTATATGTGTATAGGGGTTAATTTTGTGTGTCGTTTGTTTTTCTTAGTTACTATTTAGTAGTTCATGTTTATGGGTTTTATCATTGCTATGCTAGCTTGGATGGGATTTGTCGGTGAAAGCCCCAAATACCTATATGGGTCTTATGAGTGAAAGCTCCATACTCTAGAAAGATCAAGGCCATCTTCAAAAGAAGTGTTTTGGGTGAACTTGATGAACCCACATCATCCTTAAAAGAGGCATGTGGAGGCCAAAACAATGTTATATGATTGTGTAATTTTCTAAATTTTCACTATCTTAGATATAAGGGTGATTGTGAAGTTAACTATAACATTGGTATCATTCTAGAAATAGGGATGCCTAGATTGAGGTTGTGCTTACAATTTATTGAACAACCCCCGTTTGGTAATCTATGAATCAACGGGTGAAAGTTTGATGTTTTGTTGAAAGTCTGGAATCAAAATCTATAACCAAACCTGCCTACACTTGATCTACTAATAATGAAGTTAGCTATTAGCATCCGCATGCCAATCCCTTAGTAATGCATAATCCAAAGATTCGTGCATAATTTTCAAAACTCTAATTATTCATAGCCCCGAATTTACACTAGAACCCCCCCCCCCCCCAAAAAAAAATAAACATTAGTGTAGATACTTGTCCGCGCCCCCCCCCCCCCATTTTTATATTTTTGTACTATTGGTTTTAATTTAAATTGAATCTATTATTCCAAATTAATTTGATCTCCACTCACATTGTTCCTCGTGGATTCGACTCCGACTCCAAAGTTGGGTAAATATATTAACGATGAACGCCTTTCACTTAAATTGATGTTTATGTTGAGCATTATCTCTCTCCCACTTTTTGTGGCCACTTAACCCCATCTCTACCACTAGGGACTGAAGTTCTAAACTTTTTCCCTTGCCTTTCAATAAAATCAAATTTCTTCTTTTCCTTTTCTTCCACTTGTTGCATATACACGATGAACCTACAGATGTTTATATTTTGAATCAACAAAGCTACATTGCTTACAAGGATTAACTCACGGGACTATCCTGAGACAAAATTACACATCATAGCCATAATGCTAGAGACCATCTTGGGAGCATACCTATCCAATTGATGTAATTTCAAGGCCTACTCTTGTACAAACATCCTCCCCTTCTTCAAGTTCACAAACTCTTCCGCTTTCGCTTCCCTCAACTCTTCAGGAAAGAAACAGTCTAAGAAAGCCTAGGAGAAATACTCCCACACGGCGGGACTAGAATCTACACCTCTAGAAAACTCCCACCCTTCATCCCATTGGTACGCTACATCTTTCAATTGGTAGGAAGCAAACATAACAACCTCAACCTATGAAGCATCATAATTTAAAAGATCTTCTCCATTTCATCAATGAAGACTTGATATTTTCCCACAAACTTTATACCGGAAAACATAAGACGCCTCAACCTCATAAATTGGCCAATTCTTGTGGACTCATAATAAATAGTAGTTGAAGCACCACACTCCGATTGAGAGACTACCAATTGAGTTAAGAAGTTTATAGAGTGATGAAACTCGGCATTAGTAGCATCTCTTCAGGTGATGGAATAGGAGGGTCACTCTCATAGTCCCGGTCGGTGGGGACAGTGGAACCCTATGAAGATGGTCGAATGTCGCAGCGCTGCCCAAGTCCAGGTTCGAAAAGTTGGACAAGCTTCATCCATAGGGCCCTCAAAAAGATTTTCTTGAGTCTCAGATATCCTTAGAGGGATGATCTCAAAGATAGCAAATAGAAATAAGAGGAATATAAGACCTTAGACTCTATAGCTTGACATTGAAACACATAAAATGGAAATATTCCTAAAATGTCTCATAGTCCCTCTTTTAAAAGTGTGGCACAATTCACACCGATAAAAGAGACTCTACTTTACATGGAATTATGGATACCCGACTGACCATGAACCTAGGATATGATACCAACTTGACAGGACCTAAAACCGGGCCATGTCATATGGGCACCTCAAGAACATATGAACTAGAGGTCATCTATAAAACCCAACATATCCATCATATCAACCACAAAGGTCGGGTGAATCACAACCATATAATAAGATATCAAAAAACATACTACAAGTCATAACATAAACATGTCTAAATATTTTATTTGGTTAATCACGCTAACCAATATATCCAAGTCCGCAATCCTCCATAATACCTCTATACAAACTAATTTTTAGAAATGTATATGCCGAGACAAGCCCCGGACAAGAGCCAAACCTAGTCAAAATATGACTAAGTTTAAAGCTAGGAAACCAAGATGGAATGGCTTCTGAATTAAGGAAGGTCACCACTCCGAAGTCAATGCCCGAATCACTTTGATCAACTAATCACTGCGTAGGAAGAGAAGATGTTGCTCCAACCCCTATGACATAGCATTTAGAAACGATTAGCAATTGGAGCACTAGTATATAACTATGGATAATGATCCAATATAAAAATCAATCATAAAAATTCAATATATCATATTCAACCAAATTCATAACCTTATCCATACATATAGGTTATCACATACCAACAAGTAAGCAACTCATAACAATATTCTTAAAGCACTCAATCATGAAACATGAAGTGGAGGACTTCATCTTTCCACACTTATATTCAATAATTCTTTTTAGGTATGGGACTTTAACCACATTCATATATCACTTAGATATAGGACTTTAACCATGTATACACTCATTAAGTAAGGGACTCTAACCATACTCACATTCATTTAGGAAAGGACTCTAACTACATGCCCATACATTAGGAAACGGATTCTAAACTTATTTTGTATTAGATAGTGGAATCTGAACCAAGTCATTTCATTTGGTGAGAAAATCCAACCTCAAGAAATCTTATTGTGCAAGGGACTTTAAAAATAACTGATTTTATTTGGAAAGGGATTTAACCTTAAGCCCTTTGATTAGGCAAGGGACTTTAACCTTAATCCATTATGACTATAATAAGTTCAAATTAGGAATCCAAACCTTTGTTGATACATCATCAACTATTAAATTCAAACTCAAGGACATTAACCCATTTAGACAACGCAACACTATACAAGACCACATAGTCCAAATTGGAGCCTTTGTTGCTCAACCATTTTAATAGGCCAATGCCTTAATTTAATTCATCATACAGTTCAACTTATGCTAATCAATACCCTCACAAACTATTCATATTTCAATAGCAATTTATACCACATTCATACCAGAGTTTAGTTCAACACATAATTCAATTTCATTTTCATGTTTAGGGACTTTAACCCCTCATAAATCTTCAACCAAGAAGGTCATAAATGTCACTATAAATGGTTCATAATACCTTTACAATATCATTTATCAACCATTAATATTTATTTTTCCATTTTAGTTCAAAACATTACCAACATGTGACTAGACAATCCACTTAGACATTTTCACAAACACCTTATGTGCATGCCTTTACCCAGACCATTTTCATGGTAGAAATCATCAAGAATAGAGTTAATCAAGACTCACATGTTATACCACATACAAAAAGTACTGACATGATCAATTCATCATCAATAATATATATAAATACAAGTCTAAGGAAAAGTCCACATTATTTATCATTAGGAAACAAAACCCTTTCATTTAATTTCAAAATCACCATGTAAACTTACTAAACCAAGTGCAAAATTTATGGGATTAGAGTTATTTATCAAGGGGAATATTTACATGCCTTAGAAAACTTGATTCACCAAGAGTCTTGACTTTACTTTACCTGTTGAAGATAACCCTAGAAACCGTAGCCTCCAATTCTTCAAAGATAAGTTTGACAGAGTTTTTAAGGTGTTTGATCCATCAAGATGGATGTATTGGAGGCTAAAAACACTTATATAGTAAAGGGACTTAGGGTTTAAGTCATAAAAAATGACTTCAATGCCCTTAGTTAAAAATGGAAAAACTAGACTAGTCCAAGGGTATGACTCACTAAAACAACTGTACTTTAGGGTACGAGTGGTACCCTAACTCGTACCCTAGGCTTCTCCTTGGTCACCTATACTTTTAAGGATATGAACATATACCCTTTATTTGTATACAAAGGGTATGACTCAACCCCTAAACTCCAAAGTCTTTAATTTAATAAAACCCTAAATCTCAAGAACAATAAGGAAAGTATGTAATAAGATGTAACAACCCATAAAATAATGTCACAATGCGTAACCTAATAAAATATAAACCCTAGGGTATTTATAGTATCTCAAAATAAAATAAAAATACTATTAAAAATGGAAAAGGTAAAGTTAAGTCGGCAGCCGATATAACTCCATCTTCACTCGTATCCTCAGCTTACAAGTTGTACACTGCCTTGTCGTATCCATTCTAGTGTTAGATTTTCCCACAGATTCAACATTCTATTTAGCATACGACTTCTACTTATGAGTCATACCTAAGTGTACAACTTCATGTCCTTCATCTGTATTCACCTGGGACTTCTTTATTTCTAAGTCTTGAACACTGGTTTTTATACGACATCCCTATACGAGTCATACTCAGACTTTTGAATCGTATAGATTTGACACTTCTGCTCCCGGATAGTAGATCAGGCTCTATTATGCTCATGACTACTGCATATGACTCATTCCCTGGCTTACGACTGGGGTACTTGTGTCGTATCTTCCTTATACTTGGCTCCTAAATTTGGCTTTTGGTTCTATTACTCATATGATTCAGTATATGAGTCGTATCGATTTGTTAGGACTAAGACACTAATTTGTATACTGATCAAATTTGGTCCTTTTCATGTCTTTTCTTCTTTTTTCATTTAAACACTGTTGTAGACCTGTTTTACATCTAATTCACACCAAAGTTCATCATATCAAACAAAATAACCTAAGTACCCTCATAAATTAAAAGTTTTAAGATCGAAAGTGTTATGTTTTCATGCCACATCAACACCCTTAACTTAAACTTTTGCATGTCCTCAACCAAATAAAACCAAATTACTTATTTCTAGCCTAGAGCCGATACATAAAGTGGAAGATTTCAAGCAAACCCATGGTAGTGATTTTGAGTCAGATTTCAATCTTGTTTTTCCCCTATTAATTTTTTCAACTTTTCACTCAAGCCTGCATATAGAAATTTAGCACATGCAAAACACGTAGGAATCTGATAATGGAATTACATTAGCAATAGACACTTGGACATAAACATTCTTTATAGTCATTAAACAATCTAGCAACCTAGAAAAACTACCCAAGTGCCCTAACAGTCAACGAAATCCTATTCATTCTTCATGGATAAACTACTCTGTGTAGGGATATAACAAACAACTCTCTCACTTACCAAGAAGTATCACCAGTGTGCATAGAATACCATAGGGTTGCCCTTATGCTCTTTTTCTACGTTATCAGATAGTCATGGTAAGATCACTATAACACTTTATTTGGCTTGTAACGTAGGCCTGGGGATGGTATGATACATATGCATATGTAAAGTGACTAATCCTCCTGGACACTATGCTCTTCTCGGAGTCCAATACTTTTGATTTCTTTCATTTCCACACTTACGTCTCTCTTTTTTCTCTACTCACATTAAACATAGGTTCGGTGTTTCTATCTAGAATTTTTTTTTCTTATTCTTTTTGTTTTTATGTGCCTTATACATTTTTCTTTTCTTTTTTTAATCCCACCTACCCATGTTTTAACAATTTTCCTTGTACACACTTTTCTTTGTTCTAGCTTTTCTCTTACACACCATCAAAATACCACCCTCAAATTAGGTGATTCACCTGAGTTGAGGTGAAAAGTGCCACATGAGGACAAGGGCCAACACAGGTTCATTGTTAGTTAAATGGAAAGGTGATAAGTGTTACAAGAAAAAATACTCTATAAAGGCTCAAATATATGGATCTAATATCAAAAATTATCACAACCCGAACTGGGGCACTGGCCGTGACAATTATTTCGGTATTTCGAACCATGAAGGCCCGAAATGTCCCTATCTATCTGGTAATCATGCACATAATTCATATGATAAAATAAATTCGGAAGATTCAAAATACTAAAGAAACATGGTCATGAGTCCAATAAAATCAATAAAGGGAAAATAATGTCCCACAACATCTATCAGCATCAGAAAACCGTTTGCAAAATCTCTACTACGTGACTAAAACAAACAACTATCTGAAAATTGGGACAAGTCTCCCAGTAGATCCAAAACTATTAAATGGAAAATAAACTGCTAGACATCAGGCCTTCCGGAATATAGAAGGCTCACCACTTGTCTCTGCAAGACAATCTAAAGAATCTACTGATTTTCTTAACCCCTAGACTATGACTCCGAACCTGAGAGGGAAGGGGGTTAATACAAAGTACTGGTGTGCAGAGTAATTCAAAACAAAGTAGACATTTTTATATAAAATATGAGAGCTGATATAAAGCACATTATTGCAAAAATGATTTCAAAAATACATGGGTATAGTATAGTGATTTTTCAACAAAAATGCAACACATTTAAGCTAGGTGGTACACCCTACAATTTCACATTTACACCTACTGTCAAATTTCTGTTACTGCCGAGATTAGAGTATAAGTGAGTGAAAGATACACAAGATCACACAGCAGGGTGTCTCGACCCAATCGATTATGGTAGTTCACAAGATCACAAAGAAGGTCTCCTAACTATAACCCAAATTTGGGATGACATAATATCAGGTACCCAAGATCACACAGCAAGGTACCAATTTCTTGAGTCAGCAAACACGGTTTCCAACGTAGAGTCATTTGACTCGTGCTTTCTTCGGGTAACCACCTATCTCACAAAATCAATGCATTAAAATTATTTTAATCAATCACATGTCATACTCTGTAAGGTATCATCATACCCGACTTACAAGTCATCAATATCACATCAAATTTTCAGTTTTTCATACCATTTGTAGCATGCACATATGTATGACTTTCACACCATTAAACATATACACCATGGTTGTCAACAAGCAATAATTTAAGAAGTTAAATCATTTATGAGCAATGTCATATCAATTGCAAAACTCATGCTCTCAATGGTTCATCACAAGTGTAATATGGGTTATAAACATTATCATGGGGAATTTAGAAAATCCACAATTGTAAGTCAAATCAATTAAATACAGTGTTAGAAGGGTATAGTATAGTCGAGAGAGTGTTTGAGAAGTGTGGTTGAGTTGAGAGTAAGGAGTTTCCTTTCTTGAAGCTTAGTACTTTTATCCTGACTTATGATTCATAGGTTTAGGTTTCAAGTTATGGGATTATTATAATTCTATGATCTCCAATTCAAATGTCATGTTTAGATCTTGCCTAAAGTTCATTGCTCCTTCCGAACATTAGAATTCCTTGGGAGTGTGTTGAAGAAATGCTTTACTTAAGTATGAGTATCTTGTACGATTCAGTTTGCATAGCTACCAAACCAGTTTTTAAAATTTAGCAGATAGATTTCTATGGTGTTCCATTTTTTCGAACTAGTCTGGTCTGACAACTCGAAATTTCATAGGTATGAGCAATTCGATAAGTAGTTGCTTGTGCCCAAAATCTACGAATTCAGTTCAGTATGTGATCAGGAATCAGTTTCAGATTCAGATATATAATTGTGATTCAGTCTGTGAGCATTCATTGAACAATCTTTGTTTTCCAAGTATTCTAGTCCAGACAATGTAATAACCATTGTGTAGTCTTATCTTTGTTTCTCATGACCTATGCCTGCAGAAATTATCTCATCGCCGTCTATGAGTACGATTCCACCCTTATCACATCAAGTGAATTCTAAACTCTCAGTATGAGCCCGCTGTTTAATATCGGAAGAAGGCAAATCAGCTCACATTCAGTCGAGAATTACAGTTGTCCTCTATCTATTTTTTCTAGTCTCCGATCCATCTGTATAACTATTCTCATCATGAGTTTATACATTCAACGAAGTACTTCAAAGTTTAGAAAGATATAGATTTATATTTCCAAGTTGTTTAAGCTATGTGTCTTTAGTTTTCTCTATATTCTTGGCCAAAAAGAAACATTCGAGGATGAATGTTTCTAAGGAGGCGATATTGTAATACCCCGATCGTTTCTTAAGTCTAAATCCATCTTTTGAGTGAATATGGATGACTTTCAAATTGATTGTTATTTATCTCATGTTGTATTTCCCTAAATTCTACTCTGGATCATGTGGAGAATTGGATAAGCTTTCCATAGACAAAAGATTCACCTGAATCGGACACATCGGTAAGGAAGTTAGAGCTATTTTGTAATTTCCAGAGACTCTAACCAATAGTGGAAACATAAATCAAGATATCAAGAAATAAATTATAGTTCTTTGGTTTTTTTCTAATCAAGAATGGTGTGTATTAAGGCCTTAAAGAGGCCCTAACGATTGGGCGAATGAAAACATTCCTTACCGATTGAGTTCTTTGGAAGGATATTAGTATAGTCAACTTCAAACGAGCATATCTCTCATTATATTTGGAATTTTTGAACGCATGACCTATCAAAATATAGATTACTGAATTATTTTTCCAATAATACAAATTTTGCAAAAATCTGATATCGGAGAAATGAGTTATGCCCATTTTACTACAACATGGTCAAGCTAGAAAATGGTGATGACAGCTCTGACGGGCTGTCACGTTTCTGATGCTATTTCTGACGACGTCATCACTTTCTGATGACATTTATGATGACATCATCAGCCTTAGGAAGAAAATCAAAAATTCAACCCTTTTGTGATGACATTTCATGATGGCCTATCACGGGTCTGATGGCCTATCACGGATGTCGTCAGCCATTGTTTTCAGCAATTAAGGGGCATTTTTAAAAGTGTATTTTGGTATTTTCCACCCATTTTGACCCTCTATATATATCCAAGTAAATAATAAAACTTCATTCTTCTTCTAATCATCAAGAATACTAGGGTATCTCTCTTAAAAATCCAATCCAAATTTCCCAAGAACATCAAGAATACAACCATAGATTTTATAAATTGGTTCAGATTCAAGGTACCAAAGTCAAAAGCATGTAGAACCCTAACTCAAGAAGTTGAAAAGGAGTCTATAGCAAGTTTCTTCATTCAAATCCATAATTAAGGTATGTGGGGTTTGAACAAGAATACTTCTTTCGTTCTTGTGCCCAAAGATTTAATTTCTACTATTGAAATCCATGATTTTGCAAAGTGGGTTTACACCCAAATTACTTTATTAATGATTTATGATATTTGAGCTATTCAAGATCGATACATATGACTATTTCATCATTTTATTTCTTAAATCGTGAACTTATGCCATTAGTTGAATATTAATATTATGAGTTGATGATTTCCGAATGATTTGTGATAAGAGTCATGATTTAACCTTTTCTAGGAGAATTTTTATTATTGAATATATATATATATATATATATATATATATTGATATTTGATCTTGCGAGTCAAGAATGAGTTCTATGATATTTTCTTGAAGTTTTGGATACATGATTATTTTACAACTTCCAAATTATGACTTGATATTTATTATTGTGAATTTCATGTTCTACCATGAGTTGGTATTTCAAGTGCGTCAAACTTTATGGTACCTTATGAAAAATTTGATTATTGAGAATATTGATTCATAATATTGAGCTGTTATAATGAATCTTGATATTTGTTCAAAGTTATTGATGTTTCAATGTCTAAATGAATTGATACATCTTGATGTTGAGAAAGATTGTTTGATTTTGAGTCGAGTTAGGAACCAAAAGTTGTATATTATTTACTGATGAGATATATATTTATGTTTTGGTCTTTATAATGGACCCACGAATTGATATTGATTAAGGTGGATTTCCTAATGCATTCTGAGCTGAGTCTGGGAGTAGTATTTAGCACAAAGCGGGAAATATGGTATTTCCCCAAAACTACGTGGCACCGTAGGATTGATATTGATGATTGTGGGCCAGAGGCCGAGTATGGGATTTTGTTTGAGAAATTGAGGTTGTACTCCTTGGCAAGAGTACGACACTCCCGCCAATGTGGGGTTCTCTCCTTAGGAAGGCAAAACGTTTGACTCCATGTGGCTCACATGGTGTAGTTTTGTCGGTTATAATAAACTCCCAAGTTCATAAGATTTCAAGTTTCATGAGTTACCGAGTCACTCTAAATCATGATTTAAAGAGTTTGAGTTAATTATAATGATTTATGAGATTTATAATGCTTGTATTACTATTGATGATTTACAAGAAATATATTTCTGTTAATTCAAGCGAAGAAAGTTGTTATCATCGGCATGCATAATTTTCATAATTATTTATGATATTATTTATAATGTTGCATTGCATCCCCACATACTCAGTACATTCCTTAACGTACTAACTCCCATATATTTCTATATGCTACAGTGCCTTATAATGTAGGTACAAGTTATAGCACAGACACCGTATTCAATCAGTTCGCAGCTTCCAGTCAGCAGGTGATGAGTCCTTTTGATTCGAGGGCATGAGTTAGTTATACAGTTTGAGAAGTGTTGTATTTTTCTTGCTTTAGTCGTATTAGGATTGGTAGTTGGTAGTCATGACCCATCTATCTTAAGTCAGTACCAGTAGAGGCTTCATAGATAGTCAGTTGAAGTTGATGTATTCTATTTCAGTTTCATTTGTAAAAGTAGAGTTGTAATTTTGTAAAGTTCATGTTTATATTGATCAAGTTCATAGAAGTTCTATATTTTCACTATATTTATATAAATTTAAGCATTTTATCCAATTGTTTATGAGTTATGCCAGTAGGAGGGTTTGCTTGGGGTCGCTTTTGCCCCTAAGCATTATGTGACGTCCTAGGACCCAAATTTTGGCGTGTTACATGCTAACTCCAAGTCATGAGTGGGATAATTTCGCTCATGCACCTTTAACTACCTAGATGCATAAGCTACTACCTTACCATGTTGCATCAATACAAAACCAAGTCCCACACTGGACGCATCACAATATACAACAAAACCATCTACACCCTTAGAAAGAGTCAAAAATGGAGCAGTAGGCAGCTTGTCTTTCAACTTCTCAAAATTATTTTCACACATGTCAGACCATGCAAACTTCTCCTTTTTTGGATTCAATTTAGTGAGAAGAGCAGCTATGGAAGAAAATCTCTCTACGAACCTTCTGTAATAACCCACCAAACCGAAGAAGCTCCTAATATCGGTTGGAGTCATGGGTTTGGGCAATTTTCTCACTACCTCAATCTTTTGGGGATCCACTATAATCCCATCACTAGATACAATATTCCCCAAGAAGACAATAGCATTCAGCCAGAATTCACATTTGGAGAACTTAGCAAATAACTGATGATCCTTAAGAGTCTGAAGGATAATTCGGAAGTGATTGGCATGGTCTTCCTCACTTTTGGAATAATCAAAATATATTCAATGAACACTATGATGAACAAATCTAGAAACTGATGGAACACCCTATTCATAAGATCCATGAAGGACGCAGGGGCGTTAGTCAACCCGAAGGACATAACTAAGAAATTATAGTGACCATATCAGTTTCGGAAGGCTATTTTGGGAATGTCTAACTCCCTAACCTTCAACTGATGATAGCCTGAATGAAGGTCTATTTTTGAAAAAGACATAGCACCCTGAAGCTGGTCAAAAAGATCATTAATCCTAGGAAGAGGATATTAGTTTTTAGTAGTGACCTTATTCAACTGGTGGTAGTCTATACACATATTAAGGGACCCATCTTTCTTTCATATGAAAAGTACTGGTGTACCCCATGGAAAAACACTAGGACGAATAAAGCCTTGGTCTACGAGGTCTGTGAGCTATTTTTTTAACTCTTTCAGTTCTGCGGGAGCCATTCTATATGACCGAATGAAAATAGGATGAGTGTCTGGCAATACATCAATGCCAAAATATATCTCTCTATCTCGTGGTATCCCAGGGAGATCTTCGAGAATGACTTCTGGAAACTCATTCACAACAGGGACTGACTGAAGAGGAAGACTTTCAACCCTGGAATCTTTTACTCAGATTAGATGGTACATACAAAATCTGGAGATGAGCTTTCGGGCTCTAAGATATGAGATAAAGTGACTCTAGGTGCCACAAAATTTCCTTCCCACTCAATTGGTGACTCATTTGGGAAAGAAAAAGTAACCTTTTGAGTTCTGCAATCAAGTATGGCATAACACGAATGGAGCCATTCTATCCCAAGAATAGCATCAAAGTCTACCATATTAAGTTCTATAAGGTCTGCCACAGTATCCCGACTAAGAATAGGCACAACACAATTTCTATACACCCTTCTAGCATCAACAGAATCACCTACAGGAGTGGTAACAGTGAAGGGTACTACAATAACTTTGACCTCAAACCCAAAACCAACATCCACATAAGGGGTCACTTAAGATAAGGTAGACCCAGGATCAAGCAATACATAAACATTACGGGAAAAGATTTGTAACATACCGGTGACAACATCTGGTGAAGATTCCACCTTCTGGTGGTTAGTCAAAGCATATAACCAGTCACGACTACTCCCGGTAGCTGAAGGGGCACCCTTAGGAGGAGGAGCCATGGAGGCGGCTTGGTACTTAGCCCCCCCTCCCCATATTTCCTCTAGTAGAAGGGCAATCTCTCTAAAGATGACCCACCTTTCCACCAGAATAACAATTTCTACCCTCGAAATAACACTTCCTTGGGTGATTCTTTCTGCAATTCTCACACCACGGATAAGTATGATACTACTGGGCCACACTATCTTGTGACTAAGTAACTGGAGCTCTGGTTCCATAGTGAGTCTGAAAACTCTTAGATTGTTTGTCTGCTGATGGGTTGGGCGCTGGGGTGCTGGCAGTAGACTGTGCATTACCCCAATTCTTCTTCTTCTGCCATTTATTTCCCTACATACCGCTTTGAGGCTGACTGTGACCCTGGTCGGCAGATCTGGTTCTTTTTGCCTGTCTTTCCTTCTTCCTAGATTCAGAAATCTTCTTTTTCTTCTCCTCTACCTATTACATGTGAACTGTCAGCCTAACAAAGTCCAACTCCTTGTTCAGCATAGCTCCCTGACACTCAGGCACCAGATCATCTGAAAGACTGGAAGCAAACTTCCTCATTCGGGCCCTCATACTACTCATCATCTCAGGAGTATAACGGGCCAGCTGATTAAAGCTTAGAGTGTACTCCTGAACACTCATCTTACCCTGCTTAAGGTTCACGAATTCCTCTGATTTAGCTTTCCCATCTCTAAAGGAAAGAATCAGTCAAGAAAAGCTTCCACAAATTCGTCCCATACTATGGGCGCAGCACTGTCACCCTTCGCCTCTTCCCACTCATTATACCATTGGTTCGCTACATCCTTTAGATGATAAGTTGCTAGCCCAACAACTTCCACCTGATCCATATGCATCACTCTAAAAATCTTGTCCATTTCATCTATGAACTCTTGCAGATTCTCTTCTACTTTAGTTCCAGTAAACTTAGGTGGGTTCATTATCATGAACTGACCCACCCAAGTAGCTTCAAATATTGCAGGTGTAGACCCAACATCTTCTGATTGTTTTCTTTATTAGCCACCAAGTTTGTCAGCATATTAATAGATTGTCTGAATTCTGCATTCGAATTATCCGTCTAATTAGTTGGGGGACGGTTACCATTAGTTTGTGGAGCCCTAGCTGAACTGGTTGGGGCTAGAGGGTCTCCTGGAGTAGGGACAGGGTCTGGAGTGGGAGATATGTCACGTATCCTCATCCCATGAGTAGGATGGACTTCATCATTCTGAGCACTCTAATCAGTATTGCAACGAGGAGGCATGACTGTTATTTCTGTAAGACGAAAGATTACTGATTACGAATAGACTTGACTCTGAAGCAAAAACTAAATCACAAAGAAGGGAAACATTTCGTAAATGCATAGTAGCCTCCTTCATATAAGTGTGGTGCGCTACAGACCCATTTATAAAACTCTAACCGATGTGATTTTGCAGACACCCTAGGACCATGAACCATGCTCTGATACCAAGTTTGTCATGACCTAAACCAGGGCGTTGTCGGTGACGAGCATTACAAACTATGAAGGCCCTAAACGCCCCTATCTATCTGGTAATCATGCACATAATTCATATGATAAAAGAAATCTGAAAGATTCAGAATACTACGGAAACATGGTCATGAGTTCAATGAAATCAATAATGGGGAAATAATGTCCCACAACATCTATCGGCATCTGAAAACCATCTGCAAAATCTCTACTACATGACTAAAACAAACAACCATCTGAAAACTGGGACAAGGCCTCCAGTAGACACAAAATTATTAAATGATAAATAAACTGCCATACATTAGGCCTTCTGGAATATAGAAGGCTTACCACTTGTCTCTGCAAAACAATCTGTAGAATCTACTGATTTTCTTAACCCCTAGACTATGCCTGCGAACTTGGGAGGGAAGGGGGTCAATACAAAGTACTGGTGTGCAGAGTAATCCAAAACAAAATAGACATTTTTATATAAAATATAAGAGCTGATATAAAGCACATTATTGAAAAAATGATTTCAAAAATACTTACGTATAGTAAAATGATTTTTCAACAAAAATTCAACAAATTTAAGCTAGGTGGTACACCCTACAATTTCACATTTACACCTACTGTCGAATTTCTATTACTCCCGAGATTAGAGTATAAGTGAGTGAAAGACACACAAGATCACACAGTAGGGTGTCTCGACCCAATCGATTATGGTAGTGCACAAGATCACAAAGAAGGTCTCCTAACTATAGTCCCAATTTGGGATGACATAATATCAGGTACCCAAGATCACACAGCAAGGTACCAATTTCTCGAGTCGGCAAACACAGTTGCCAACGTAGAGTCATTTGACACGTGTTTTCTTCAGGTAACCACCTATCTCACAAAATCAATGCATTAAACTTATTTTAATCAATCGTATGTCATACTCTGCAGGATATCATCATACTCGACTTACAAGTCATAAATATCACATTAACTTTCCAGCTTTTCATACCATTAGCAACATACACATATGTATTACTTTCACACCATTAAACACATACACCATGGTTCTCAACATGCAATCATTCAAAAAGTTAAATCATTTATGAGTAATGTCATATCAATTGCAAAACTCATGCTCTCAATGGTTCAACATAAGTGTAATATAGGGTATAAACATTATCATGGGGAATTTAGAAAATCCACAACTCATGTACATCGTGCCCTTTCGAAATTTCAGGTCACGAGTTAAAAATTCAACCATTTAAATACATTCAAACAAACAACCACATGATATCTCAACATTTCTTTCAAAATCATATATCAAAACATTTATTTATATCAATTGGAAACCCCGATTTATAAAAACATATATATACTTGTATAAATTTAAAGTCTTGTGTAAATTTCTTTTTGAAAACATGCCCATGAAATTAAGAAAAACCCCATGTACCTTTATTTATGAAATTAGTGGGTGCTTCTTGAATCCTATGGTTTGGGGATTTTGAATCTTTAATCAATTTTGAAAACCCACGGTTGAATCTTGGGTTTCTTGAAGTTCTTGTTTAAATCCCTGAGAGGATTTTTGATGATTTTAATGTAAATAGGGTTAAGTTGCTCATACATACCCTAAATCCTTTGTATGAACGGTTTTAAAGGCTAGGGAAAAGTCAAATTTACCGTTAATGACTCCTGAATAGAATTGGAAGTTTGAACTTAAAAACCCAATTTTTGGTACAACCGCGACGCGCCACAATCGTGGTAGTCGACTGGAATTCGATGTGTGGGAAATTGGGTGCCTCCGCGATGCGCCACCATCACGGAGCCCTACTGTAATTTAATGATTTTCAATTTGACCCTCTTCGCGACGTGCTAGACCCCAAAATGACTATGTTTACAACTGTTTCTTTAAATTATTAATAACTTTTTCATTGAGGGTCCATTTTTGGATGAATCTTATATCGTTGGAAAGCTAATTCAGTCATCTACGTAATGAAAGGTTGAAATCTAGGAAATTCCACATGAAAAATAATTTAGATCATTCTAGAAGATAATGCTTAGACTTTTCATGGATGGAACTTAGCTAACAAGACGTCGGGGTATTACAAAAATGGCCTGTGATCCTTTCCTAATTAACAATCCTAGACCTGGGTAAATGCAATCGGGCAAGTTATAGATTCTAACACAATTGGGAACTCATTAAACATTATAGAAACACTTGTATAGGGCTACACTCCTAGGTACTATTTATCCGATTATGCAATTTTATAGTCCCAAATGGTACTATCCTAATCCTAATGTCATTATCAGATGCTCAGAGTCTCACACAAAAATATAATTTATGCAATTCATTAAATAATAATTTACAAGGTGGCATCACTTTCACAATAGCATTTCAAAATGTAACATAAATCGACAGCATTTTATCAATTGCACAGTCAAAATAAAAGTTGAATCACATATTTTTTTCAATTCAATACAACATGAAATTCTTTCAAAATCCATAAAAATCATTATCAGAAATAAAAATTCCACTGCCATAGAGGCGTTGATATACTCCCTATCTTAGTTGCCTACATATAACTTATAAGTCATATTAGACTTTCAGTGTTAGCTACATCTGAAAATTTTCAAACTGGTTCCCAAAGTTTTTAGAATAACCCCCACCCCCAACTTACAAATTTTACACTGTGCCCAGTGGTACAAAAATAAAATAGATTAAGGATAAGAGTCTTAACTAGGTGCTCAAGGCGCTGTAGCATCAACATCAGAATATGGGCCCTCAGATCATGTCCCACTCTCCTCAGCAATCGTCCTATCAACCAGGACTACATTAAGAAAGAAAAGGGGTACAACTTTAAACACCACAGCATAACCCATGAGATCTCTTGATCCTCTAGCTCCCAGAACTATCTCTCAAACCCGCATCTCTCGATCAGCCTCATCCTGGATGATCTCGAGTCTTTCTTTCTTCTTAGGATTCCTAGAATATCATCCCTCCTTTCTCTTTCTATTCTTCTCTTCTTTGATCTCCTCATCCTGTTCATCTGTCGGATATAAAAAACTATTAGGCACCTCAACTATGGGAATCACAGTCTCCATAACTAGATTTGTAATAATCGGCCACTCATACAACTCAGTGACAATCATTTTTATCTCCACAGTCTCTGCTCGGACATCAGTAACATTAGGCACCTGCCCAGTACTTAACTATCGAGTAATCCTCAACTCAAATGTATCTAGGTGCCCTTGGAATCATCTATCATATGCCTCAAACACCCTATCCATCCATCCTTGTACTCTGCCCTTAATGTGACCTACCTTCGCAGTAAGAGTAACCAACTTTGTCACAACTTCTATCCATGTATACTGAGAAATCAACATTACACTGGTAGGCATACTCTATGGCCTAGGTGGCATAGAATAGACTGGCAGTGGAGTACTGGATGTACCCATTGTATCTGTGGGTAAAAACTCCGCCTGTGTACTAGCCTCCGTAGTCTACACTAAATTAGGGGCATCTGTCCGGCATCCTGCAGGAACAATCCTGTCATAGCTTCTACACCCTGCCTTACAAGTCAGGTAGAGGGTTTTCTACGTAACAAATCATCCCTAAATATACATTCTTTAGACATCGATCATCACATCAATATCAGGTATCTCTAAAACTCTTGATGTTAATTAGATTTGATTAATCATATAGGGGTTGGCCAACAGTGCCTTCTAACCTCCAACATCCCGGTCTCTCATCTTTCAGGCCAGGAACTCGCCAACATCAAACATATAGCTGACCATAAAACTAGGTATCATATATACCAAGGCCAGGCTAAGCATATCATCTTTACTAGTCGAACATAGCCTGTGTCGGGCTAGTGTCCACTAAGCTTTATCCTCATAGTTTAGGGTACCCTTCATAATTTGCTGTGAATTTTTTAAACCACCTTCGAACCAAGTAACATGTACTCTATTTGAATTTATCCTCTCTTCCATCCACCTAAACATCACCAGTTTAACCTCTATACCTAACATTCTATTTGTGATCTTTCTCATCTCAGCCATTTTGCAATCCATCTCCCCTGTATGTGTCAGGGCTTGATATTCTGGACCATAGAGAAATCTCCCAATGGTTCCGGGTGAAATACTAACTCTGACTCCTTAAAATATGATGGAGGTAATAGGGTCACCTCTCTTCTGCAACATACCTTGCAGATATTGCCGTTGAAGTTCTCCTTTGTATGCATCACAAAACTCATGAAAAAATGCCTCTTTATATCTACCCGGTGGTCTCATCATCCAGTAAGAACCATAGTTCCAAAAGCGCTCTTCAAACTCAAGTAATTTAGCTATCCTAGTAGTAGTCATTCTCCTCTTCGGATACAACACCCCGGCTTATCTTACCACTCTAAAGATAAGATAGCCCTGAGTTAAATGTGACCTGCATACTGGGGTACCCCTATCACTCAATGATGGGCATCGAATAGTGGTCAAAGCGATTAGGGGGTCCTGTCTATCTTATAGGGTAGTATCTACCTCAAGCCTCTAAGTTTTATCTGAAGTCTCTTCGGCTAAACTAGACTCAGCTTCACCATTATCATCCTTATAGTTATCTTCCATAGGTTGTGGTGTATCTTAAGGAGACATTATCACATTCTTTCTCCTTGATGCCTTTGGTGGTGGTGTTTCAGACTCTTGGGGAATGACCTTATTCCTCTTTGTCTTAACCTGTGCCTTTTCATTGTTTGCAATTTTCTTGGATATAGTTCCAACATACTCTCCTCTGCTATTTTTAGATGTTAAATAAAACCCTAAATACTAGTTTTCTCACTCCCAACTGGTACATATTTGTTCACCTTTTACATAGATATTTTGGAGGATGAGGTATTCTTTCAAGGCATTGATATAAAAATTAAAAAATTAAAGTTAAATATGCTTGGTTTCAGTTAGGTGTGAGTGGTGGGTACTATTCATATCTATTGGGTACTACTCGTATACCTGAGTTGTATCCTAGACAGTGCATGACCTTTGTTGATTGGCCAGCTTACAAATCCTCCTTACCATTCATACAAACTGGGCACAATTCATGACCAATAGTCATACACTGGTCAGAACTTTTATGCGAATATCAATCTTACCAGGTGGATGCAATAAGTGTGTACAAGTCGTATGGTCTTGATACAACTCGTATGGTTGTCGTATCTATTCTAGAACTATGAATTGATTAAATTTGCATGTTATCAATGGTTATGAGTCCCATTACAACTCTCATACCGGAGGGTTCGAGTCAAAAAGCCTCGTATCTACTGCAACATAGAAACCCAACTTTAAAGTTTGATTCCGATGGAAATTCACAAAGTACACCTACCACTAAAATCCCTATTCAATATTTTAACACACATAAACACAAAAATCCTTTTAAAAACCCTATTTCTTTCTTAAGTTCGACTTTTGTGAAAAATATATCAACACCATTCTATTTTCTAACCAATATTTGCATTATTTCTACTCAAAACATGTTTACAATGAAAAAATTTACTTATTTCCACTTTAAAAGGGAAAGAAAATGCAATTGCGAACTTTCTTGATGTGTGAGGATTTGAAAATCTCAAATTTGAATTGATTTGCTTCTCGAATTTGAGTTTAAGCACAAAAATTGAAAGATTGGATGATTATGGTAGTGAAATCAAATTGAAAACAGTTAGATTTTTGGTTTGCAGGTTGAAATTTGAGTAAAAAATGCACCGGGTGCGAGTTATAGGTATCGGGTACCTGATCGGGTTTATTTCTCTTTCTTTAATTTAGGTTTGGGGCTATGTCAACCCACAATTTGACCTAGTAGGCATGTGTGCGAGTGGTGTATACAACTCGTACCAAGGTTTATGGGTTATTTCTTTGACTCGTATTCATTATAGAAAGTACTATATGATTCTTATTGTTCTACCAGGCTAATACGACTCCTACTCATAAGTCATACCGTATAGATATGACTCGTAAAGAGTCTCTATGATAACTTTTAAACTTTTTTGGATTTTGTCTGCTTTCTTTAGCCTTGCACATTGAACAAACATATTACCCTATAATTGCAAAGAGTACAAAAACATGGGTTGCCTTCCACGCAACACTTGATTTAACATCACGACACGACATGGCTAAGTTGGATACTTAGACTTCACCAACAAGCCTTATGGCTTGCCTCTCATGAAGCACTTGATTTAACATCGTGGCATGACACAATTTCCTTGATTACCAAGATTTCATCAAGTTGATTGTCAACTAATTTATTAACCTCTTCTATGTTTCCCATACAGTTATTTACTCTTTGCCTGCTTACCTTAAATAGGCTTGACCCATCTTTCTATATTTCTAAAGCACCAAAGGGATAAACCTTTACTACTGTGAACAAACCTTGCTATCTTGACTTAAGCTTACCTGGAAACAAATAAAACCTAGAATTATATAGTAGAACTTGGTCACTCTTTTTAAATACCCTTTTCTCAATCTTCAAGTCATGATACGACTTTATCTTTTCCTTGTACAGTGCTGAACTTTCATATCCCCAGAGTCAGATTTTGTCCAACTCATTTATGCCATTCAAGTTGCGTTCTTCCACTCTAAATTCGGCTTCTTTAAGGCCCATAGTGCCTTATGCTCTTGTTTTGTTAGTAAATGGTAAGCCTTTCCAAACACAAGATGATAGGGTGAAACAACAATGGGGGTTTTATAAGCTATATGGTAGGACAATAATGCATCTTCCAACTTTCTTTCCCAATCATTCCTATTGACATTCACATTCTTTGCTAATACGGACTTGATGTAATGCCCTAAGTTTGTACCCTAGATTCTATATGGTGCTTAAGACCCCTAAGGCCCACAAGCTAACCCATGACTGGTACCTGCTCTGAGCACTACATAATATAACAGTAATTAATGTGAAAGATGGACTAAAATGACATAAGGATCAAAATACTATAATCAAAATTGAATAAAATGCTGAAATAGTGAACAACTGTCATAAACATTCTAGTCAGAAAAGCCTCTAACTATCTTAATATAGAGTTGATGGGACAAGTCCCCAACTAACTCCAACTACTAAAATAATGAACTATTGAATGTACTAAAGTAATATAACATCCTCAGAGTATGAGGACTCACTACTGTAACTGTTGTTGATAATTGGAACTGGCTATGTGCGGTCAGAAACCTAAGCATCTGAACCTATGATATGATATATCATAGCACAAGAAATAAGTATGTGATTAGTACGTAAGAATGTACTGGTATGCTAAATGAGGTAAGGCTAAATGGATGGGTTTATATGCATGAATACTAACTGACTGAATGATATGTAAGATCTGGATTAGCACACATGGAGGATCTATAATTACTAAACATATTGTGCATACTATAACTGAATATACTAGAACTGAATCTAATAACTGATAATTGAATATATTGATAACCTAAGATTACTGATAATCTAAATTACTAATGAGTGAGTGACTGTATCTGGCAGTCCTAATTTTGTAGAACTTAACTAACTTCTATTCTGAAGACTGAGACTAAAACTGAAACTGGGGGAATTCTTACTTAACCAACATGCCCTCTAAGTAAACTCAGTGGGGTCCAACCTGTACCCCTAGTTAGAAGGGTTCTAGTACCATACCTAAAGAAACTACTGTGGTCAAGCCTTTTTGATGGGTGACCCTGAATAGGAAGTCAAGCCTAATCTGACGGGTGACCCCTGGGAGGTAGCTTGGCCATAATCTGATGGCTGACTCCTCACATCCTACGCTGGCTACATAGTTTTGTAGTGTGATACTTCTACTACTGACTCTTCTTTCATAACGAGAGAAGTTATCGCCTCTACACTCGCTCAGTGCTAGTTCCTATTCCCAACTGAATAATAGACTGGTTGACTGGACTTGACAGGACTGAGTTAGCTAGGTTTGATAATTATCTGAGTTCTGCTATTAATGACACTACAGAGTTTATTCTACAATTACTAAGGCTCTAGATAAATAGATAGATTGTCAGGTATTAAATACCCCCAGGACCCAATAGCATGAAAAGTAAATCAAAGCATCATCTTGAATAACATAACAATGTTCCCTTGGTCATAATTCATTCATAGGAAATTTCATCAAACACTTGTAATGAATTAACTTGTACAAGGATGGGGAATGCATGTTAGTATGCTATAATGGCATTATTTCATTCTCATAGACAATTTATAAAACACATGAGAAACATACTTGGTTCATTAAACCATAAACACTTATATTTAACATGGTTACAGCAATAAACTTGCAAATTGAAAGGTTTATCATAAATATTATGTAATTCAACAAATACTAGAATCAATCCTTGGAAATTGCAATCTAAATCATTGATTAAAACTTAAACAACATCATGAACATGAATTTAATCTAATTCAAACATGGAAATCATAAATCATAAATCTTATATCGTGAAAAAGGATTCTTGGTCTCCATGGAAGGTAAGGGTCCATGGATTAACATCTAACATACCTTAATTTTATGAGCTCTTAGAGAAATTCTTGAGATTGACCTTGATTTTTGAGTGCTAGGGTTTGTTTTCTTAAGAGATAAATACCTTTTGATTTTGGAGAAAAGTGAATAATGAAGGGTTAAATAGTTTTAGGGATTAAATGCCATATCTGGGAGAATTAAAATCATGGGGAAAGACTATTTTAACCCTTGGCGCAACTTTAGGTTTTCATGAAATTTTTCAGATCTGGACCCCTAGCGCGACACGGCGTTATTGCGTCGTGTCACTGGAAACTGACAGCTGCGAACTGGGCTGACGGTGCAATCGGGTTCAGTTATGGACCCTTACTGGATTTGGAAAATTTGGAATTAGAGGCCCTCTACAATGCGGTGAGATTGTGGTGTCTCACTGGAATTGATAATTCTCATTTGGACCTATGGTACGACACACTGCTGACAGAAATGACGGTGTTTTACAACTGAAAATTAAAATAACCATAACTTCTTACTAGATTATCGGATTTAGGAGAATTTTATATGGTTGGAAATCTTCACCGATTATCAAAATCTTGACAATTCTACATGTGTAAAGGTGTATTCATCTTTAAAACAAATTTTTGACATTTTTGGGATGAATTTAAATTAGGTAAAAGTACGGGGTGTTACACTTGATTTGTCTATTGAACACTTCAACTTGTCTACTAGTCTGTGGATGATAAGGCATTACCACCATGTGATGCACTCAAAAATTTACAATAAGACTCTTGAATAGATGATTCCAAAAATGTGACCCTCCATCACTAATAATAGCATGTGGCACACCAATCGAGAAAATATGTTCATTCTCAAAAATGCGGTGGCACTCCTTTTTTCATTGTTAGAAAGCACAATTTCCTCCACCCACTTCGAAACATAATCAACATCTACCATTATGTACTTCATGCCACACGAACTTACAAAAGTTCCCATGAAATCTATGCCCCATACATCAAACACTTCCAGTTATAAGATAGGGGTCATAGGTAGTTAATATTTTCTAGAAATAGTATGTTGTAGTTAACATTGATCACCGAGAGAAGCATAGGCATGAGCATATTGTATATAGTTGCCAAATAGTAGCTACATTACATGATTTTGTGAGCAGTGTGGGCCCCTTCATGATGACCCCCAACTTGCGGTGAATGAAAAGATTCAAGTATGCTTATCAACTCCAATTTAGTTATCAATCTGTGAATGATTCCATCTATAAAAATCTTAAACAAGTAAGGTTCATACCAGAAAAAATTTCATACCTCGTGCATGAACTTCTTTCTTTGCTGATATGAGACATCTTTCAGGACTAGATCACTTGCTATGTAATTTGTAGAATTTGCAAACCATGGAATTAGATCTTGGGAAGCTGCCAATATCTGTTCGTCTGGAAAACTGTCATCAATCTCCAAACCCTTAGCAACCTTCTTCATATCTTCCTTCTCTAGTCTATACAAGTGATCCACAACTGGATTTTTTGTTACTTTCCTATCCTTCACCTTAAAATCTAATTCTCTGAACAGCAGCACCCAGTGGATGAGCCTCGGTTTTGCATCTCTCTTAGTCATTAAAAACAGCAATGCCACATGGCCTATGTGAACTTCACCATTGTCCCAATAAAGTAAGATCTAAAATTTTTAAAGGCAAAAACCACTGCCAATAACTGTTGCTCTTTCATGGTATAGTTCTTTGGTAGGATTTAGTACCTTACTAGCATAGTAGAATGGATGAATTTTATTCCATTGGCCTAGTACAACCCCAAATGACAAACCACTTGCATCATGCCTAATCTCAAAAGGTGAGGATGAATCGGGAAAGACAATGATTGGAGAAAATACCAACTTCTCTTTTAAGATTTCAAAGACTTCTTACATGTATCATCAAAATCAAATTTTACGTCTTTGTCAAGAACTTTGACTAGCAATTTTTGAGAAGTCCTTGATAAATTGATAATAAAAACCTTCATTCCCTTGAAAACTCTGAATTCCATTTACCAAAATTGGATAAGGTAATTTTTCAATCACTTCAATATTTGCTCAGTAACATTTCTGCCTTTCTTTAAAATTTTGTGCCCAAGCATAATTCCTTCTTTGACCATGAAATAACACTTTTTTCCAACCAAGTACAAGTTGCATTCTTCACACTTTTGTAGGGCCTTTGCTAAAAGAATAAGGTAGTAATCAAAAGAACCAATGACAATACAAAAATCATCCATAAAACATTCAATAGTGTCTTTGACCAAATTAGAGAAAATAGATATCGTATATCTTTAAAATATGGTGGGAGCGTTGTATAGCTCAAATGGTATTTATTTGAATGCAAAGGTCCGATAAGGACATGTAAAAGTAGTCTTCTCTTGGTACTCAGGCACAATAGTGATCTGATTATCTTCAAAAAAATAATAGCATCCTCTACCTCTTACTTGATCCAATATTTTATCCATGAACAACATAGGAAAATGGTCCTTCTGAGTCCATTCATTCAACTTCCTATAATTTGTGCACTCTCTCATATAGTGACTAATCTTATAGGCACTAGCTTATTTTTCTCATTAGGCACCACTGTTATTCCGCTCTTCATCGGTACGCATTGAATTAGTCTAACCCATTTACTATCAACAATAGGAAATACTATACTAACATCAAACAACTTTATGATCTTCTTCTTCACCACATCCTGTATAAGAGGATTGAGTTGACACTGATGTGTAATAGATGAAACATAATCTGGCTCAAGCTGAATTTCATGAGTACACAAACCAGGCAGAATACACACAATATCTGCAATGGATAATCCAATGGTTCTCTTGAAATTTTGCTATACTGATAATAAAGATTCTACCTATGACTGACTCATATCTTCTGCAATAATAACCGACAAAGTGTTGTTGGCCCACAAAAATTCATATTGCAAGTGGGATGGGAGGGCTTTCAACTCTAACACCAGTAGTTCCTCAATGGATGGGAGAGCAGGTGGAGTTATTGTATTCTTTAAATCTAGATGAAGCATCTTTGGTTAATAATTATAACTATCACCATGCCTTGCACCCACTAACGGCCATGCATTGCACCCACTAACTCCTCGTACTCTTTGATACCTTCAGAGTGAAAATTCATAATCACAGCCACAAGAGCCTCAACACCTAGTATTTTTTCAATTGAAATAGTTGTATCTGAACTATCATTCTAGAAGGTTACTGTATCGACATCATAGATTGACTATATCTCCATATTATTCACATCAATCACAAATACCACTCTAAATTCATCAGGTTGCTTCATAGATTTCCATACACTGAATATCACAAGTTCATCATTGATTCGCAGCATCATGTGTCCCTTTTCTAGATCAATCTGTGTCCTACCTATTGCCAAAAATGTTCTTCCCAAAATAATGGGGACTTTAAAGTCCAGTTCACAATCTAATATGGCAAAATCAACAGGAAATATAAAAGAAAATACTTTTACCAAAACATTATAAAGGATACCAGCAGGTTTTTTTACTGCCCTGTCCAACATTACTAGTCTTATGGTAGTTGTATTGGGAGCTCCCAACCTCAACTGCTTAAATACAACTAAGGGAATAAGGTTTATGCTATCCCCAAAATCACATAATGCTCGACTAAAGTTAAAAAACCCGATAGTACATGGTATTATGAAAATACTAGGATCCTTCTTCTTCTCTACGAAAATTTAGTAACCACAACACTGTAATAATGAATATTATATACTGGCTAATAACTGACTGACCTTTTCTTGGTGATCAAATCATTTATGAATTTTTCATATCTTAGTATCTTCTCTAATGCCTCTACCAGCAGTATGTTGGTAATTAACTCTTTTAACAAAGATAGAAATTTTAGATACTTACCTTCTTCTTGTTTCTTTCTCAGTCTTTACAGGTTTGGAGGATGTGGTCTTGGAATATGTTTTAGCACAGGCTCTATATTCTTTTTTCTCTTTCATTTAGGCTGCTTCTTCCAATATCAACTGGATCATCCTCAGTATTTTGCTCATTATTTATGGGTACAGGTGGATCGGTGGTAACGTTACCCCTCCGAGTTGTAATGGAATGGCATTTCTATCATTAATATGATTTACCACTATATTACTTAGAAAAGTGCCAGGCTGTCTCTTATTCACTGTGGTTGATATCTGTCAAAACTGTTGTTCCAACTGCTTAATTGTCATAGCATGTGACTCAACTTTCTGGTTCAATCCTGATAGATCAACTTTGATATCCTTCAAGAAGTTCTCTTGATTTTCTAACACTTTTGGCCAACTTAGATAACACTGCCTCCATTCTTGAATCGGTATCTCAACTACACGGTGTAATTTATTTGTTACTCTTCTCCATATAGTCATATTTGCACCACCAATCACCCTCTCTAACTATATATATATATATATATATATATATACATCATTATAATATCTTCGACCTTGATTTTCTTACCCTTGGGATCGAAAATCTGCAAATCTTTGATCAAGATAATTTGTTCTTATTTAGATTAAATCTCAAATGCTTTGGATGTACACCCCTATGCTGAAACTACCTTAACTTTCTAGGAATTTATTGAAGAAAATTACTCTGTTAGAAACCCAATATATGTATAAAGCTATGAAACCTCTTGTGCTAACATATAATTCACTGCTTCATACATATTTGTTGCTCAAATAGTATATGTCCCACCACCATATTCAGAATCTCGAGTGTGCCACCCTCTACTAGTAACCGTGATATTATCTAGCATTTTCTGTGCGGCTTCCCAGTGAAGATGCATAAATGCTTCTCCTGAAATAGTATCTTTCGTATCTCTTGATCTATCATTCATTGATGTATAGTAGAACTCATACAAATGATATCCTCTAATTCTTAGATTTGTTACTATGCTCAGCTTTTTCTTGAACCAAAACTATGCCTCATACATAGACTCTGTAGGTAGCTATGTGAAGTTTTAAATTTCATCCATCAACTGTAGCATCTATGCAGAAGGGAAGAATCTATTCATAATCCATTTCTTTAACTCATGCCAAGTAGTGATAGATCCGTTTTAGAGTTTCTCTGACCATAGTGATGCTTCATCAGTCAAAGAAAATATGAACAACCTCAACCTTAATACTTCCTAGTTAACCCTTGGAATACTATAATATATGCAGATCCCAAGGAAATTTTTAAGGTACATGTTTGTGTGATCCTTAGCAGCACTAGAAAACACACCATTCAGATTTAGAAATTGGATCATAGCACTAGAATATCAAACTTCACATTTGGGGCTAATGGAGGTATAAAAATAGCTCATGATTCAGCAGGTTCGACATAACCCAAATCTTCATCATCTTTTTTATCTGGGTCTAAGGGTTGGTATGCCAGAACAAATGGAGCTTTTCCTCTATAGACGCTACGATCAGCAATATGTCTAGGCCTAACTAGTCCCCTACGGTGAGCTTTGTGTGTCTCTACAGCACATCTAGACTGTTCAGTTTGTCTACGTTTTGGATCAAACAGTTGTTATGTCTGTCAGTTTGAAATATTTTGAGGATCTAACGGAGCGGATGGGAGTGCTGCATTTGGGTCCACACGTGAGGTATCTTTCACCCTATCACAAACTTGTCCTAACATCCTTCTAGGTGTGTGAAGGATTCTCTCTAATTCTGGATCAAAGGGGAGTAAGGGGTTGTATCTACACCTAGATCTTGGCATACACTGCCGTATGCTAAATCAAAATAGAAAAGTAAAAACCCATGAACATTACCTATTCAATTCACTACTCAACCTGTCTTCCCTAGTAACATCGCCAAAATTTAATGTTTCCTAAAACTACACCTCCACTTGATGTATAATGCGGTTAATTGGAAGTATAGTAACCCAGCAAGGTTGGGGTAGATCCCACAGGGAACACATGAACAGTTTCTTGCCTTGAGGTAATCCACGAACAGTACTAAAATGTAAATAGGGGGTTTTATTGTTATTTACAAATAGTAACAAACACTTCAGAGCTTTTGAGTTGTTATCAATTTGAGACTGACACTAGGTTTTTGTTCCCCGTACCTTCTTAACTGCGTAAATTTCTCATGATCAACCCAATTATTTTGTTGTTCTGCATACAAATTCAACAAGAATTATCTACTACTTAAAAAATAAATTTCTCCCTTTTTGACATGGTTATCATCTCTTGGTGTCACTTTGTTGCCGCTTAGAACGGTCTCAGCTATACTTGGTTATCATATCACTGTCTAAGTCTTCTTTTCCTAATTGCAAGCCTCTTGGTTATTGAATAGATGTGAATACAGGCAATATTAAGATACTACAACTACTTGAGGATAATTATTGTGAAGTAGAATTAAGGAACATACAGAAACCCTAGACTAATTTAGTCTCACACTTCCTCTACATAGCTAATCTGCTAGGGTTCCTACAACCCCAGCTAAGGAGATTTGCCACTCATGTTTGTACAAGAAACCATGATTATCAATGAAGAACAAATAAAATAAATTCTACAAGAATAAGATGAATAAACTCCAAAGTCTTTAATTGAATAAAACCCTAAAATCTAAAGAACAATTATGAAAGTATGTAATAATATGTGATAGCGCGTAAAAGAATGTCACAACATGTAACCTAACTAAAGATAAACCCTAGGGTATTTATAGTATCTAAAAATAACATAAAAATCCTATTAAACATAGGAAAGGTAAAGTTAAGTCGGAAGTCGCTACGACTCAATCTTCACTCGTATCCATAACTTATGAGTCATACCCTGCCTTGTCGTATCCATTCTAGTGTCTGATCTTCCCCCGACTTCAACTTTCTATTTAGCATATGACTTCTACTTACGAGTCATACCTGAATGTACGATTTCATGTCCTTCATCCGTATTCACTTGGGATATCTTCCTGTCCAAGTCTTAAACACTGGTTTGTATATGGCATCCCTATATGAGTCGTACTCAATTTTATGACTTGTATAACTTTGACACTCAACTCATGGATAGTAGCTCAGGCTCTATTATGTTCACAACCTCTCCTTATGACTCATTCCCTGGCTTACGACTAGGGTACTTCAGTTGTATGTTCTTCATGCTTGGCTTCTCCATTTGGCTTTTGGTTATGTTACTCATATGATTCAATATAGGAGTCATATCGATTAGCTACGACTAAGAGATTGACTTGTATACTGATCAAATTTTGTCCTTTTTAGGTCTTTTTCTTTCCTCTTCATTTAAACACTGTTGTAGACCTATTTTACCTGGAATTCACACCAAAGTGCATCATCTCCAACAGAATACCCAAAATCCCCACATAAAATTATAGTTTTAAGCCTCGAAAGTATCGTGTTTCCATGCCACATCAACTACATCCCCTTATTGCAATCGCAGTCTTGCAAACCGATCAACGATTTACATTCATGACTTCAAATATCTCAATTAGGGAACTTGCTACCCTACTTAATGACTCATGATCGCAGTCAAAGACATTGCAACCAAGATACACCAGAAACATCAAATACAACTGAGACTTGGAAATTTTCAAAGTCTCTAGATTCATACAGAATCCCGTATACACAAATAAACTGTGTAACCATACCAAATTTGATGTTCCAAACTTAATGGGTGTGGTTAAAATTTCTATCCAAGGTCATTTTTGCAAAATATATGTCCGACACCTAATTTAGAATTTCTTAATTGTCCAACAATAGGTTGGAATAAGATCGGATGCCTCGGGACCCAAACCAAAGGTCCAACTAGCCTAAAATTAATATTTCAGAGTTGTTGAGTATTCAAAATTTGCATTTGAGTTTGTTTAGCTTAATTTTTTTCCCATTGGCATTTGGAACCAGCAAAGACTTCAAAATATGGAATTGTCTCTAAAACCCAAAAAAAAAACTTTCCTGTAATTGTACTGGTAGTTCCAGCAAGTCATAAATGACTTAGCCAGCTACAAAAAAGCTCTAATAGCAAAAATAAGAAAAAAAATATGGATATTGACCTGAAGGGTCTTTACGATATCAACTACTAAAGGAACTTTGTTCACGAAAGTTATGGATTAGCGTGTATCTAAAATATCAAACATGTAAGGATACTGGGTCTGCATCTCAGTCTCATCTCCGGAGTTACCTCCTCTACTAATGGTACCTCAACTAAACCTTAACTATAGGAATTTCTCTAGTGCGTGACTGCCTAAATTAGTAGCCCAAATGAGGAGCGACTCCTCCACGAAGGTCAATCGCTCATCCAGCTAGAGTGAGTCCCACCTAAGCATATGAGACGGATTAGGAATATATCACGACAATATTTAAACTTGTAAAAATGGATGGACAACAGAAAAATTTATAGGTAAAGCTAACTCATAAGCCACTGCACCTACTATGCAAAGGATCTCAAAAGTTCCAATATATTAAGGAATAAGCATGCCCTTCCTCCTAAACCTCATCACACCCTTCATGCGCTATATTTAGAGGAATACTCTGTCTCTATCTCCAAATATCCAGGGATAGTGTCTATGGTCTACCATAGGCCTTCTTCCTACTTTAAGCTGCTCTCAACCTATCCTAAATCACCATGACTCTACCTAATGAATCCTTAAGCAAATAAGTACCACGACGAAGAATCTCAGAAATATCAAACCATCCAATCGGAGAATGACATCTCTAACCATATAAAACCTCAAAAGATGCCATCACAATTAACGAATGATAACTGTTGTTGAAAGAAAATTTACAAAGGCTATGTGTACCCCTACTAGCCTCCAAAGTCCATAACACCAAATTGAACCATATCTTCAAGTACCTCAATGTCCACTCGGACTTGCCATCAGTGTGTGGATAAAAAGTTGTAATACGGTCAACCCGAGTACCCAAATCCTCCTGAAAATCTCTCCTAAAGATATAATAAACACTAAATCTCGGTTCGAAATAATAGACATAGCCATACAGTGCAAATGGACTATCACATGCATATAGCTGCAGGCTAAACTATTGACACTAAAATACATTATAATAGGAAGAAAATGTGTAGAGTTAGTAAATCAATCCATAATAGCCCAAATTCCATCGGAAATATAGGAGGTATGGGGCAAACAACTAAAAAAGTCCATGGTAATTTGCTCCTATTTCCACTACGGAATGGACAACTTTTAAGTCAATCCACATGGTCTCTTATACTCAACGTTTTTTTTTAAAACATAGGCAATGGGCTGCAAAATCTTCCAGATCTCTCTTAATGACACTCCCACAATAATGCTTTCTAAAATATCTACACATCTTGGATGTACACGAGTGAATAAAATATCTAGAGCTATCAGCCTCATGCTGAATCAACTTGATCAAGGAATCAATCACACAAATGCGGCTATGTAATCTCAGAATGCCCTCAGAATCTAGGGAGATCCTGTCTAACTCACCTCTCAATACCTAATCAAAAAGGAAACGAAGCTTACTATTTTCAAACTGACAACTCCAAATCTGCTCAAATAGTGAATATCTCAACTCAACACTAGTAAGAATCCTTCCAGGATCTAATATATCAAGGAACACCATTAAGTTGGCTAGAGACTGAATGTCCCATGGAAATGACCTTTGAGAAACTGAAATACAAGCTAAGCTACCCATAACCACTATTTTTCGACATAAGGATTCTGCTACAATATTCGCTTTTCCCAAATAATACAAGATAGAACTATCATAATCCTTAAGCAACTCTATCCATATATGTTATGTAAAATTAAGATCCCTTTGGGTCATAAGACATTAAAGACTGCGATAATTGGCGAAAATCTCAATATACAGAACATAAAGATAACGGCTCTAAATCATAAGTACAAAAACTTCTGCTGCCAACTCTGAATCATGAGTGGGGTAGCTGTGCTCGTGCATCTTAAGATGTCTAAAAGCATATTAATAACACAACCCTGCTACATCACTACATAATCTAAACGAATACCTAAAGCATCATAATTCATGGTGAATCCCTTACCCATTACAAGAAGAGCTAGAATAGAAGCTAAAGTAAGGAAATCCTTGAGTTTTTATAAGCTTGACTCACACTCCTTAAACCATCAAAAAGGAACCTCCTTCCTAGTCAATCATGTTGTAGGTTCTTAAATAGTTGCAAAACCCTCAATGAATCAACTATTATAATCGTCCAAACCACAAAAGTTACAAACTTTAGTCGGAGATATAGGTCTAGCCTAATCAAGAATCACCTCAATATTAGCAGGGTATACCATAATACCATCCTTAGACACCATATGTCCAAGGAATATCACTAACTCAACACAAAACTCACACTTACAAAACATGGCTAAAAGCACATGATTGCTCAATGTCTGGAGCATAATCCTTAAATAATACACATTCCTCTCTACTCCTTGAATACAAAAAGATGTCATCTATGAACACAATCATAAAAGATTCCAAATAGGGTTTGAATACTCAGTTCATCAAATCCATAAATGCGGTTGGAGCATTAGATAAGCCGAATGACATCACCAAGACCTCATAATGACCATAACGAGTCCTAAAAGTTGTCTTTGAAACATCCTCATCCCTAATACTAAACTGATTGTAACTAGATCTCAAATAAATCTTAGAAAACAATGCCACTCCCTAAAGCTAGTCGAACAAATCATCAACGTCAGGCATAAGAAATTAGTTCTTCATAGTCACCTTATTAAGGTACCTATGATCAAAATACATGCACGTAGAGCCATATTTCCTCTTCACATATAACACAAGATGTCTATAAAGAGACACACTTTTCTAATAATACCCTTACCAAAAAGATCATAAAGTTGAGAATTCACCTCATTAATCTTGGTAGGATCCATACAAAAAAGTTCCATAAAGATAGATCACGTGCTATTCTCGAGATCAATATCAAACTCAATCTCATGTGTAGGGGAATACCAGGATGGTTGATAGGGAACACGTCAATAAACTCATAAACTACAGAAAAAATGTCAAGTAATGGACTCTCCATACTAGTATCAAAAAATAAGCGAGATAAGACTCACGACCCCTTGAAATAAGCCTCCTTGCATGAATATAAGAAATAATCCCTTTTGGCTCATGACTATCCACTCCTTATTACACTACTAGGGTATACAAGGCATGGCTAAGGTAACAATCTTGGAAAAATATTCCATGATCGCATGATAGTGTGATAACCTGTCCATTCTTGATATTAATTCAAAATCCACCATATCAAGAATAACAAGATCATCATGAGTATCAATATCTCTATAAGTCTTATCATATGATTTGAAAACCCCTTCCACTACTGAAGAATCACCCACTGGAGTAGATACATGTAAAAGAAAAGGATAATCATTCCTAATATAACTCAAACCATAGAGCATAAAAAGTAAATACATACAAATAAGTGGATCCTGGATCAAATAAAGCAAGGGTCGACTGACGACAAACCAAAATCATACCTATAATAACAACATCTGAAGACTCAACCTTAGGTCTAGTAGGTACTTCATAAAACTAACCACACAACATCACCTAGCTAGGTTCTTGACCACCTCCTATCATGCCTGCCTGAGAACTTTCTCAAGTACCCTACAAACCACCCCTACGACCCTAAAAACCTCCCATAGCTGAGTGGTCAACTGATTTAAAGAGAGAAAGGTCACTACCCAAACTAGGGTTTGTCCATGATAAGTATCTCAAATCTACCGAGGATCGAACACCACGCCCTTTTCCTAGCCCAAAAAAATACAATGCCCCTAATAATTGCCGATTTCCAAACATATAACAAGATTGCATAAGCTGAGCTATAATAAATTAGAATATGTATTTAAACAATAACCATTAACAAACCAAACAACTAACACTACCACCCAATTCCACAGTAATCCAAAAATCCTTAGAAAATAATCGAAATGTATAAAGTGTTGGGATATGCAATCGACCCTAATAATGACAACGACACTATTAATAATAATGTGAACTCTCAATTCTATTCTATAAAAAGAAAACTGATGAACTGATCAACTCTTCCAGATAATGAAAGCTTACCATTTCATCGCAAGTGAATAATGAACCTAGCCAATCCAACTAAATTTGCACAGGAAAAGTAGACTTCCTTCGGACCCTACATTGCATGGACATATTATGTCTGGAGACGATTAGTGGGTTGAGCACTAGTACCAGTAGCATGACTCAAGGATAGAGGATACAATAATGCCATCATCAATAAACCAAATCAAACCAATGCACATGTACACATTCACACAAATCCTTAAGTATTCACATATGTATAAATGCTAAGAAAGGGAACCGATATTATCATGTACTTTAAGAAAAAACTTAACCTAGACTGTGTATCTTGACTATCCTAATTACCCCCACGAGCTATAAGGGTCTTGTTGTAACCCCCTAGTTGGGCCTCAGTGCGTATTAATCGTATGAACCGAGGATATCATAGAAGATCTGGAATTTCCTTGTACTCTTTGCCAACTATGATATATGTATATAAAGTGTGACATAAGCACACATTCAATAAGACCAATCGCCATGTTGGCTAACATAACTTTACGGTGTCTGTCCTTTGGACTAAAATCTTCAAGACCAGCTATCACATCACTTGTCAATGGCTAGTTAAAATATTTAACACATAACCCATCTACCAATTCCAAGGTTCAATTATTAAGGCATTATTAAGTTGTATCGTTATACCGACTATAGCTTGCAATCAATGTCACTAGCCAACAATTTGGAGATTCCTTCATACCCTGCATACTCTATTAATAAAATCGCTTAGGGGATTCCTTCGTACCCTGCAAAGTTTTCATGATCATATTATCCATTTAAACATTTATTTTATGCATTAGTTTCAAAGAAAATAGCCAAAAAAATGATAATTTTCATTCAAAAATCAATTTTGCAAGCAGGTTGAGGTACAATCTAATTCAATACCAGAACTAATTATTTAGGGATTCTATTGTACCCCTATTGCCATAGATTATTAATTTGGGGAGTCCATTATATCTATATTCCATCCACCAATCCCATATACCTCAATGAGTGTACAAACCAACAATTCAGAGCATAATAGTTAAATGGTAACCATCAAAAAACATTTGAACAAATTATATCCAAAACATTCAACCCATAGTTCAAAACCCAATATCAAAATCAGGAGTATTAAACTAATTTTTGTGCCATTAAGAAAAAACAAGTATAGAGAAAGAGATTCATGCATTAATTACTAAGAAATTTGAATAAGATAACACCCTTACAACCTTAGATGACCACTTTTATTAAACCCTAGCCTTTACTTGAATAGGGAATTTGAGTGATAATTGGAGAGTATTTGATATGCCAAAGTATTGGAAATAACCCTCCTTAGATGTTTTATGGACATGGAGTCTAAGTGGGGAAAGGAGGAAATTACCAAGATACCCCTAATTAAAACACTTAAAAATACCTCTCTATCGCTACGGGTGACTAGAAGACTCTTAGGTTTACCCTATGACTCATTCAGTACAGTCATAGTCTGGATAGTGTCCAAGGCCACCCAACACTATTCTAGTTATGAGTCATAGCCAGTCCTTATGATTCATACACTCCTCTCATACCCAATATAAGAATATTTATGGCATACATTGGACACCCTACGATTTACATCTTACAAATTATATGGAGTCGTTATGACTTATTACCCCTAAGTCATCACAAAGATAGTAACTCATGAAAATCTCACTAGCCACCTTATGAATAGTGTCTCTATGACTCGTATAGTCACCCTACAACTCGTAGGGTAAGTTGTATTCAGGATAGTGAGGAAACTTTTTTAGAAATTTTCAAGGACTGAAATTTGGGGTGTTACATGTTCCCCCACTTAGGATCATTTGTGTTGGGCTTGTGGTATAAGACTAGTATTAGACCAAACTGAATCTTTTCAACTTTTTCCACACGTCTATAAGATAGAACAATTTTAAGTTCTAGTTCTGTAATTATTGGTCAAGGTATCCATCAGCATAATTCAACACAGAGTACACACATGGTTGTATTTAACAAAGATAGAAAACAATGATTGTATGAAATACACATACCTCACGCACAATTATTTAAAGCGGGAAACAAAAATGGGTAGTAGGACTTCATGTCCTCTTCATCTTCCCAAGTGGACTCTTCAACTTTATGGTTCCTCCACAAAACCTTTTCCAAAGCACATCCTTAGTTCATAATTGATGGACTTTCCGGTCAAAATATCTTCACCGAGACTTCCTCATAAGAAAAGGAATCCGAAAGAGCATACCTTCCAATGGAACTACCAATAAATGATCACCCATACACTTTCTCAACCTTGACACATTAAAGACTAGGTGAATAGAACCCATGCTCAAAGGAAATTCCAATTTATAAGCCACATTGCCCACTCATCTAAAAATACGATATTAGCAAACAAAATGGGAACTGAGCTTCCCCTTCTTTCAATATCAAAACACTCCCTTTATGAGAGACACCTTTAAAAAATCAAAATCATCCATCTCAAATTCTGTATCACTTTGGCTTACATTAGCATAGGAGTTTTGGCGACCTTGGGCGGTCTTAAGTATATCCCGAATCACCTTCACCTTTTAATAGCTTGGTGAACCAAGTTGGTACTAATAACTTAATTTACCAACCACAAACCGCCCAATAGGAGACCTACATATCCTACCATACAAAGCCTCAAATAGAGCAATCCTAATGCTTAAAGGAAAACTATTATTATATGGAAACACAATGTGAGGCAAATGGTCAACCCAACTACCTCCAAAATCAATCACACAAGACCTTAACATATCTTCCAAAGTTTGTATTATTCTCTCCACCTATTTATCTGTCTGAGGGTGGAAAGTGGTGTTAAGGTTAACATTAGTCCCCAAATCTCGATCAAAGGAATTCCAAAAATGAGACTAGAATTCAGTACCTTGATCAGATATGATAGAAACTGGAGCACCATGAAACTTTAGGATCTTCTTAATGAAAAGCTTATCTCAATCCTCCACTGAATAATTAGTACTCACTAGAAAAAAGTTAGTGGACTTAGTCAACCTATCCACGATGAACCAAATGGAATCGAACTTATTACAAGACCGTAGAAGACCAGTAACAAAATCCATATTAATAACTTGCCACTTCCACATGGTCAACTTTATCTCTTTAGACAACCTACTAGGCCTCAAGTGTTCTACCTTCACTCATTGACAAAACATACACATGGCCTAGAAAATTTTCCACATCCATCTTTATGTTGATCTAGTAATATATTTCCTTTATATCATGATACATCTTTGTTGTACCTGAATGAATAGTATACCCTGACTCATGGGCCTGAGTCAAGATTATTTCTCACAACCCATCATCATTGGGAACACATAATCTACCTTGGTACATAAAAATACCATTGCCACTATTTTTGAGGGCCATAACTCTCTCTTGACCCATATCGCCATTTTATCCTTAATCCGCATCAAGATAGGGTCCAATAATTCTATCTCTTTCACCTCAACACCAAGAGATGACTTCTCCACTGCATGCCCAAGCACCTTACCATCATTAGAGTTCAAGAAACGAACAACATGATTAGAAAAATGGGTGAATATTGTTAGCCAATTCTCGCTTCTTCGTATTCATACGAGATAAGTTTCCCACGAATAACTTGCTAAGAGTATTAGCAACCATATTATCCTTACCTGGATGATAATGCAGTCACATATCATAGTCCTTGAGAAACTAAATCCATCTCCTCTTCGTGAGATTCAACTCTTTCTAGGTGAGTACATACTGCAAGCTCCTATTATATGAGAAGATGTCAACATGGACCCCTTATAAATAGTGTCGATGAAACTTTAAAGAAATGAACAGAGTCAACAATTCCAAATCATGAGCTGGATAATTCTTCTCATGCGCTATCAACTGTCTAGAAGCATATGAAACCTCCTTACCATGCTTCATCAACACATAACCAAGTCCAACACAGGATGCATCACAATAAACAACAAAAACATCAGTACCCTCAGGTAGAGTCAAAATCAGAGCATAAGTTAAAATATATTTAAACTTATTACAAATACCCTCATAAGCATCCTACCACAAGAACTTCACTTTTTTTTATTCAACCTAGTCAATGGGGAAGCAATAGAAGAAAAGATTTCCACAAACCTTTTATAATTACCGACTAAACCTAAGAAGCTTCAGGTATCAGTTGGAATCATATGTCTAGGCCACTTTTTAACCACCCCAACTTTCTGTGAATCCACTATGATCCTTCACTAGAAACAACATGAGGCAAATAGGTCACAATATTCAACCAGAACTCACGCTTTAAGAAGTTTTCATACAATAGATGATCTTTCATGGTTTGAAACACAATTCAAAGGTAATCGGCATAATCTGCCTCACTCTTAGAATACACCAAAATATCATCAATAAACACAATAATGAACGAATCTCAAAACCAATGAAAGACTCACTTCATAAGGTCCATAAATACCGATGGGGATTAGTCAAACCAATGGACATCACCAAAAACTCAAAATAAAGGTACCAGGTTTGAAGGAAGTCTTAGGGATATCCACCTCCCTAATCTTCAACTGATAGTAACCGAACCAAAAATACATCTTGGAAATATAATTTGCATGTTGAAGATGATCAAAGAGATCATCAATCCTAGGTAACAGGTACTTATTCTTCACAGTCACCTTATTCAATTGGCAATAATCTATACAAATCTAAAAGGAAACCATCCTTCTTATAACACTAGGCCGAATAAAAGCTTTATCCAAGAGGAATTTGAGCTACTCCTTAAGCTCCTTCATCTCAGCAGGAGCTATTCTATAAGGAGGGATAGAGATAGGATAGGCGTTCCAAAGAATATAAATCCCAAAATCAAATTTTCTATTGGGAGGAATACTAGGAAGATCATCAGGAAAAACCTCAGGGAATTTACTAACAATAGGAATGGATTGTACGTGAGGAATCTCTAAGTTAGAATCTTTAACCCAAATCAAATTATAAAGACACCCCTTAGCAATCAATTTCTGGGCTCTATAAAAGAGAAATGAATCTTTCCTTAAGAAGTAGGGAACTACCTACCCATTAAATCATCAGCTCATTCGGGAATTAGAAAATAACTCTTCGGGTCCAACAATAAAGAGAGGCATAACACAAGTACAACCAATCCATTCCTAGTACGACATCAAAATATAGCTTGTCTAATTTAACTAAATTTTCCAAAGTTTCCCTACTGCCAAAAGATACCACATAACCTCCGTAGACTCTCCTACCAACCATAGAGTCACCCACCAGGGTAGAAACAAAAAAGGGATCCGAAATACACTCGAGGCTAAAAAAATGGGATACCCATAAATGGGGTCAGATAAAAAATGTTGGACCCCAGATCAAGTAAGCAATATGCATCACGAGATAAGAGTTTTAACATACCAGTGATGACATCCGAAGATGACTCAAATTCCTGACAAGTAGCAAGATCATTCAGGCAATTCCAGCCAATGCTGGTACTAGAAAGGGTACCCTTAGGTGTAGGAGCTAATAAAGAGGCAATAGAAACCTTGTTTGCCTCAGAGGAAACCGTACCCATAGGACAGTTCCTTACCATGTGTCACGACTAACCATAATTGAAACACCTATTCTCCCCCATATTATAAAAACCACAATGCAACTAACCATAAAATTTGCAAGGAGAATTAATAGAGCTAACTGGGGCCCACTGGCATGAGATTAGGAACCCTATTCCATAAAACCATTACTATTTTGAAAATGATGATCATCAAACTACTTTGGATATGGAGACCTAGCAATCGCATAGGAATCAGAATAACCTCACATCTTCTATGACCATTTCCCACTATCTCTACCACTCTGCTGCTGACCTCTATCTACCTCGGACTGAATACCCAAACTTCTTACTTTTCCTTTCACCCATCTAAGATTTCTTCTTCTTTTCTTCTTTCACTTGTTGTATATACACCATAAGTCTTGATATATGCATAGCCTTATTAAACAATGAGACCTTTCTTTCTAAGATCAAATCACAGGATAACCTAAGAAAACTTTCCCATACAAGTAATCATACTAAACACTAATTCCTAAGCATATTGTGACAGCTGATAGAACTTCAAGCCATACTCCTTCATTTTCATCCTTCCTTGCTTCAAATTCATGAATTCCTTAGCTTTTGCCTCCCTCAACTCCTGAGGAAAAAACATTCAAGAAAAAACTAGAGAAATCTTCCCATAAAGCGGACTCAGCTTTATTACCTCAAGACTGGTACCACTCCACATACCATTGATACACTACATACTTCAAATGATAAGAAGCGAACTCCACCCCCTCCATATCAGTAGCATACATTACATAGAAAATCTTCTCCATATCATCAATAAACCATTAAGGATCTTCTTGCACCATGGCACTACTAAAAGTCAAAGGACTCAACCTAATAAATTGACCAACTCTAGTGGCCTCAGAAGACTGAGTAACAGAAGCAACATGTTGAATCTAAGAGGCCACCAACGTTGTCAAAAAATGAATCGACTAATGAAATTTAGCATTTTTCACATTACCCTGAGGATCCTAAGTAGGACTAGTAGAATTTGGGGGAACCCTAGGAGAGCCATCATAAACAATATCCCTAGACTGGGTTTGAACCTTATAAGTAGGATAGTTTTAATCAACATTTTCCTCAAGTGGGATAGAGAAATTTACAGGAGCATCATATCTTTGAGGTATGATTTTAAATGCGAACAAATGAACATTAGACAAAATTTAAGACCATAGACTCTATAGCACAAAAGTAGATAATAAGAAAGGGAAAAATTCTGAAATGATTCGTAAACTCTCTCTTAAAAGTGTGGTGTGCTATATACCCATAAAAGAGACTCTACTTGATATGGCTTTGTTGACACCCAATGACAGCAAACCTAGGTTCTGATACAAACTTTGTCACAACCCAAACTAGGTCCTTATTGTGATGGGTATCTCAAGTCCATCGAGGGCAAAGACCGCCCTTTTTGCCTAGCCAAATAGAGTACTATGCCTCTAATAATGGATGAATTCCAAACATATAAAAAGATAGCATAAGATGAGCTAAAATAATTTATCATATCTCTTTAACTAATAACCATTACCCATACAAACAACTACTACTACCACCAAAGTCCAAAGTAATCCACAAAGCCTTCTAACAAAACTGAAATCGGTAAAGTGTCAGGACATGCCCCCGCCCTTGAAAATGATAATGAAAATTTTAATGGTAATGTGAACTCTCAGCTCTATTCTATGAAAAGAAAATTGATGAACTAATGAAGTCTTTTGGAGAATAGAAGCATACCACTTCACCATAATTGATCGATGAACCAAGTATATCCACCTAAATCTATATAATAAATATAGACTTTTCTTTAGACCCTACATAGCATGGGGATACAGCGTTTAAAGATGATTAGTGAGTAGACCACTAGCATGTAACTCAAGGATAGAAAATAAAATAAGGCCATCACCATAAAAACAAGTCAAACCAATGAACATGTACACATTCACACACATCCCTGAGTATATGCATATTTTTAAATGCTGAGAAAGGGAACCAGGCTTACTATGTCTTTAAAAAAAACATTAACCTGGATTGTATAGCTTGATTATCCTAATTCCACCCACAGGCTATATGGCTCTAGTTGTAACCTCTGGTTAGGCCCTAGTACGTGTTAGCCACATAAATCGAGGATATAGTAGTAGACCGAGGATTCACTTATACCCTTCCTCAACCATGATATATTTATGTGTAGTGTGACAAAAGCACACGATCATTTAGACCAACCCTCATGTCGGCAAACATGATTTCTAGTGTTTATCCTTTGGAATCACACCTTCATGGACAACTTTCACAACCTCCATTAATACCTAATTAAAATATTTACAACATAACACATCCATTAATTCCAGGAGTAAATTATTAAGGCATTATTAAGGGGTATCGTCATACACACTATAGCTTGTAAATAATGTAATTACCAATATTTTGGGGATTCGTTCATACCACACATACTCTATTAATAAAATTACTTAAGGGATTCCTTCATACCTCGCATTGTTTTCAATAACATTATTATCCATTTAAAAATTAATGTAATGTATTATTTTCAAAGATAATAGTCAAACCAAATGGTAATTTTCATTCCAATATCAATTATGGAAGCGGGTTGAGGTTACTATAAATTTCAATACAAAACCCAAATATTTTGAGATTCTGTTGTACCCCTATTGCCATAATTTATCAATTTGGGGAGTTAATTGTACCCCCATTTCATCCAGCAATCCCATGTACCCCAATAAGTGTACAAACCAATAATTCTAAGCCTAATATTTCAATAGTAACCATGAGAAAACATTTAAAAAATTTATATCCAAAACCCTCAACACATAGTTCAAAACCCAACATCAAAATAAGGAGTAATAAATAATTTTTCATGCCATTAAGAAATTACAAGTATAGCAAAAGAGATCCATGCCTTAATTACTAAGAAATTTGAATAAGATAACACCCTTACAACCTTAGATGACCACTTTTATTAAACCCTAGCCTTTACTTGAATAGAAATTTGAGTGATAATTGGAGAGTTTTTGATATGCCAAAGTATTGGAAATAACCCTCCTTAGATATTTTATGGACGTGGAGTCTAAGTGGGGAAAAGGAGGAAATTACCAAGGTGCCCCTAATTAAACTATTAAAAAACACCACTACATCGCTATGGGTGACCTCATGACTTATAGGGTCACCTTACTACTCGTTCAGTCCAGTCATGGTCTGGACAATGTCCAAGGCCACCCCACGCTGGTCTATTATGAGTCACACCTTACAACTCGTATCCAGTTTTTATGATCTATACCCTTCTCTCGTACCCATGACAGGAAGTTTTATGGCTTACATTGGACACCCTACAATTTCCACCATATGACTCATATGGAGTCGTTATGACTCATTACCTAAAAGTCATCACAAAAATAGTAACTCAGTCACATCTCACAAAACACATTAAGACTGGGCTCTATGACCCGTATAGTCATCCTACGACTTATGAGTTGAGTCGTATTTTGGACAGAAAGGATAAAATTTCTAAAATTTTCAAGGAGAAAACTCTGGAAGTTAACAAAATATTCTAAGTTTAAGAAAAAATCATCGTATGCCTAGGGAATTCTCGTGAATAATGACCATGAGATCCACAACTATAGCATGTCACCTGAGCTGAACCCTAACCAACAAATCTAGCTGACATGGAATAAGCACTATGTCTTGAACGACCAAAAGATACACCTCTTTTTTATTGACTAGTACCCTAACCAGGGTGATCAATAGCACTAGATTGACCTCCATCAGTAATCTAAAGCACTACCTGAATATTTCGACTAGGTTGACTCTAAGGCTAATAGGATGGACGCGTAGGTTATCTACTATGAAAATAGTTGTCTATTAATTAGGAACTACTACGGCTCTCATTGAAATTGTCCTAATGTCTAGCTTTCATGTTTGTGCCCTTAAGGGCCTTATGATTCATCTTTTTCATCACCTGGATGTGATTAGAAACCTTAGCAAAAAACCTACCCGCTTCAACTAAACTCTGAGTAGACATACAAAGGGGAAGTCTTATCCCTCTGATAAAGTAATGAAATCCCTCATACTTAGTATCTACAATAAAAGTCACATGCTCTACCAACCCATGAAAACTATCCTAATTCTTTATAACAGCATGGAGCCCTACTCAAATCTAGAGAGTTGATCCCTCAAATAACTGCTATACCTGCAAGGCATGTACTTTTCAAAGAACATCTCGAAGTGCTGAGCCCATGTGAAAAAATAAGATCCAGTTGGTCTAGAATCCATATAACCTCTCCACCAATGTTGAGCAGCCAAGTCTAACTGAACTATGGTTTAATCCACACCACAAGTCTCAACTAGCCGTAAATTACAAAGCCTATCCTCAAAAGCAATCAAAAACTTATATTCATCCTCTCCCATAGCACCAGAAAACCTAGGGGGAGTCAATCTAAAGAATCCACCCATATTTCTACTCTGGAGCAGACAGCAGGCAAGAAAACCACTAGCTAAATAACTACTGAATGAGCAACCATCGATATAGGAGGAACATCAATCTAGGAACCACATCTACAGGTTGCGCCCTTGCCTCCAATATTTATTAACTAAACAAAATTTATCAAATAATCTTTATATCACTAGAGTCTATTCGTATCATACTATATTATAAATATTTTCTCATTTTCAACTTAGCTAGATTGTCAATCTCATACCTTAATGTAATTTTAACATAATAAGTATCTCATCATAGTATAATATGTATAGTCAGACTCGAACTGGTATGAATATTAAACAATATCATCATAAATATCATTATAATAATGTTTTGGTCTTGCCGAACTTGTAGTGAAACACCTCAAACTTTGGCCCTTCCCAAATTTCTTGAGTCATGAACCTTCTAATCACCATATGACTTGCACCATGACTCATATGGTATGGCTATGGATCTAGGACCCTAGTAGTATTTTGGTCAGTGTCATATTGGCCAAGTTCTTTTCAACGTATAAGAAGGCTCCATAGAAATCATTTGTTCATGATACGAGAACTAGAGCGCCCAACCATATGTTGTCCTGTGTCTAGCCTCTGATGTTCTATTTAGGGTACAACTTGAGGTTTAATAACAAGATCTGAACTAGGTCCTAGTCATGTTAGGTATATCAAGCCCAACAGACATCAGAGACCACCCCCAATACCCAACCAGAACCACCCTATACCAAATGTTGAATAAATTTTAATTATATAACATAACAAAATGGAGCAATCACAAATCAAATATAGTCAAATACTATCATCCATTATAACAATACCAATGCAAAGAATGACATTAATACCAATACCATACATACCAACGTAAGTAGTCTCACAAAGCCTCCAACCAAAAATAAAGAACATTCAGTTTGGACATAAACCCAATCATAGCCAAAACCACAGTCCAAGAAATAACCATGAATATGAAAAGATATCCATTACATGAAATAGAGTCTTCTAGTGTATAGAAGCTCGGTACTTCAATCCAACAAAAATCTATCCCCAAATCTATGTTAATGAGTATGAGGAGTAGTATGGTGGGTTCCTGCACACATGGGGATACAACACTCGAAGATGGGTTAGCAGGTGAATGTTAGCATGAACTCAGTAATAAGGATAAAATAATACCAATATTTAAAACCAAGTAAATAACCATATGACTTCACATAGATGTATACATATATACCATGTCGGTAAAGGGAACTAAGTTTAGCATCTATTACTACTTTAACCTGGGTTTGTGTAGCTTAACATCCTAAGACCATCTACGAGCTATGTGCATCTAGTGTTACCTCCTGAATGATCCTCAGTACATATAGCTGCACGATCCCTAGATATCATAGGCGTAGGGATTCTCGTGTACCCTTTGCCCTCCATGACACATATATAAAAGTATAAAATTAGGGGATTTCTATGTACCCCACAAGTATATGGTCACCATGACTAACCCTCATATCAATAAACATGATTTTCAAATGTTCGTATATTAGAATCACACCTTCATGGTTAGCTATCACAACCCACCATTATTTCCCATTTTAACACAAAACCTAACCACCAATTCTATGTATTAATTACCAAGGCATTATGTAGCGGCATTGTCATACAGACTATAGCTTGCTAGAAATATCATTAGCCACTCTTTGAGGGATTCCCATGAACCCCACATGTTTCCAATTTACCAAAACCATGTCCACCAAAGCCTTAACAAATAATTTAGAACCATTTAAACCAATTTTAGTCTTAACATCCTTCCTTACCTGAGGTTCAAAAACTCCTTTATCTTAACTTCTCTCGAATCTTAAGGAAAGAAATGATCCATGAAGACACTAGAAAAGGCCTCCCACAAACCTTTTTTTTCCATATCACCCCTATCTCAGTCCCACTTCTCATACCACTAATAAGCATCATCTTTGAGCTGATAAGCCCCAAATCTAACTCATTCCATATCAAAAGCCAAAATAACTTGAAATATCTTCTCTAGTTCATCCAGAAAGCCCTGTACGTATTCCTCCGCCTTTATTTCTATAAAATTAGGAGGACCCATCATTATAAATTGACAAACCCTTGTGGCCTTAGTAGATAAAGCACTAGTCATACCCCACTCAGCCTGAGCAGTGACAATCTAACCAATAACATGAATAGAATGATAAAACTCCACGTTTATCACATTACCCTAAAGGACCAGAGAAGTAGTATGAGGAATAGGAAGAACCCCAAAACAATCAAGAATAGGACCATAAGATCGATGATGTACTCCATACATAGGAGGTACCCCTTTAGTATTATCCCAGATGGGAGAATTTTCTTGTGTTCCAAATCTAAATGGCATGATATGAAAGACAAACAACCAAGGATTAGAGAAGATTCCAGGATTAAGAATTTCAAAAAAGTAAAATATTCGTAACTGTCGTGTAGCCTCTCTGTTATGAGTGTGGTGCAATTCATACCCCTAAAGAAGACTCTACTCGACAAGGTTTTGTGGACTTCCTAGTTGACCAAGAACTTAAAGCTATAATGACAACTTTTTATGACCCGAACTAAGTCCTAGACGTAATAGGCATCCCAAATCCAACCAGGACTAGGGTCCTCCCAATAACCCAAACCAATAATATTTCGCAACCTTGGATGAGCTGGATGTAAAACATATAATAAGATTGCATAAATGCTCTCATGAATGCTCAAAGATAAGGACACAACCATGACCGACCAAACCGAGTCTACCCACACCAAACTAAAAATCCATGCCATACCTAACAAAAGGGAATATCAAAACATAATATGATAATCAAACCTAAATGTAATATGATAGAATAATAAGAAATCATGTCTGATGATGCCAGCCTCCCAGTTTATTCTAATATCATTAACGACACCAATACCAATCCAGCCTATACCAACCGCCAAAGGTACTACAAATCCTTTATCCAAAAGAATACAAATATACAGTTGGGACATGCCCCTAACCATTGTCAAAACCAATATACAAAATAAAAGCAAAATGTCTAAGAATGTCCATATCATAAAATGGAGCCTTTCAAAAAGATGGAAGCCTACCACTTTAATCCAAATGTTATTCCTAAGATAGTCACTATGTAGGAGAAGTCGAACGGCTGATTCTTGTATAGTGTAGGTATATAACCGCTAATAGATAGGTTAGCATGTGATCGCTATGATGTATCTCGGGATAAGGGTGATGAAATTCCACTTAAATAACCAAGAAAAACCATCCATGATGTGTATAACCATATATATATAAATTCCTAGAAAAGGAATATGTATTTAGCATGAATTTAAAACCTTTACCCAAGGCTGTGTAACCTTGCCGTTTAACCATAACCATGGATCGTATGGCTTTAGCTCCCCCTGCTGAAAGAGTCCCAGTGCGTGTAGCTGTACAACCAGGAAATATACCATGGGATAACTTATACATCCCTCCAATAAAAAATGTGACACTCACATATGGTCATCAAAGACCCCTCATATCAGCAAATATGAGTTTTTAGCTTTGGTCCCCCCGAAACTTCAATTCCATGACTTAGTTAAATATTCTGCCATTAATTCCCAAATTAAAACCATGTCTAAACAATCTAATTACCATGTATTACCAAGGATAATTATTAGTGGTATCATCATACCAACCATACTTACAAGATTTATCCATAGCCAAATTATATAAGTTAAGGGGACTCTCAAGTGCCCTTTCTATTTACCACATTAGCCTCTTGGGACACTACCATGTCCTTCACAAGCATAACCAATTATCTTTTAACCTTTATAGACCATTTAAAGCATTAATAGTTTCAAATATAAGCTAAAAACAAGGAAAAGTTCCATTTAAAGAAGTCAATGTAACAAACATATCTTTATAAGCATTTTATCCAACACCTTAGGAGCATAATATAACCAAAATAAATTCCAAAGACCATTAAACCATTACAATTCAAACCAATTTCCCAAAATAACCATTAATGCATATAAAAACATAATTAAAACATAGGAAACCATAACCAAGCCCTTAAAAATAAAAAACCCCATTAATAGTTGAAAACCACATACCATTTAATATTGAAACCATGAAAAAATTCATGCATTTTAAGAAGTAAGAAGTAGGGAAGATACACATGTATTAAACCGACAAAGTTAATGGTAGAAAATTACAAAAGAAAACCCCAAAGTAGTCCCTACATTACAACCCTAGCTATCTTTCCCAAAATCTCTTAAGAGAATTATGATATGCTTTGAAATAGTTTCTAAGTATTAATTAATAGAATAATAGGGTAAATAATTTCCTAAGTGTATACAATTCATGGGTCATAATTAAGGTAAGTAGGGAAATGTCCAAAATACCCCCACTTAAGTCCTTTAAAAACCCATCATAGGAATACGAATGACCTATTATAATTCGTACCCTTCCTTATGATTGGTTTCCATAAAACGTACTCAACCTTAAACTATTGGATCTTAAGCTATCCAATTATGACTCTTCCATCCAAGGAATAACCTCAGTATATGATCTGTACCCACAATCTATATCCATGGCAAATTGAAATACCCAGAGGATCTAATACTGGCCACCATATGAGTCACTGATAGAATTTATATCAATTCTTATTACTTGCACCCCTAAGTTATGACCATGCTAGCAATCAAAACCATCTCTCCAACTAATGATAGTCAGCTTATGACAGGACCATACTACTCATACCCCAGCATATGGCTCATACCCTGGATTGTATTGGGTCAAGAGAATGGATATTAAGGAAAATTTCAAAAGCCAAAACACAGAATGTAACATAAAGGCTTTGTTGGTTACTGTGGACTTAGGGGTGTTTTTTTGTAGATTGGTTTAGGTACCTTATTATAAATCATTAGTCTTATTTCTCCCTTATCTTGTTATATGTGAGTATTTATCAAACATTTATGGTTGTTGTACTAGTTAGGTTAGGTGGAGGGGGTGATCTCTGGTCCACATGGGACTTGATATCCCATCACGTTTAGGCCCTAGTTTGGGTCATATCAAAGTTGGTGTCAGAGCATATGTTCATGGTCAATTGGGTTTCCACAAAGTCATGTTAAGTAGAGTCATTTTTATTGGTTTGTAGCACACCATATTTACAAGAGAGATATAATGAGACATTTAAGAATGTTTCCTTTTATTGTTGTCTTACTTGGAGCTATAGAGTCTATGGTCTTGGATTTCTCTAATTTTTATTTGCTCCCCTTTTTAGATCAAGCCGCGTAGATAATCTGAAGCTTATAGATCTCCTTTATTCCACACGAGGAAATTATTGATAGGACAGACCCTACTTATGAGGTGCAAACCTGGTCTTCGGATCTAGTTCTTGATTGTCTTCGTAGAGTTCCACCGGTTCCCTCTATCCCTCCTTAGGTTCTTCTAGCAAATATGGCAAATATTGAGTTTCATCAGTCTATTTATATATTGGCTTAGTTTGTAGCTTCTCAATCTTAGCATGGAGCTTTTATTACTCTATCTTCTAAGGCTACAAGGGTTGTCTAATTGATGATGTTGAACCCTATTATGTTTAATGGTGTTAGGGTTAAAGAGGATTCTTAAGATTTTATTGATTAGATAGAAAAGATTTTCCAGATTATGCATGCATCACATATTGAAGATGGGGAGTTCAATTCCTACCAATTAAAGGATAAGGTGTACCAGTGTTATGAAGAGTGGGAACAATATATGAAGAGTGATATTGACTCTATATAATGTGATGACTTTTCTAGTTCCTTTTTGCATTGCTTCTTTTCTCAAGAGTTAAGAGAGGAAAAAGTAGAGAAATTTGTTATCTTAAAGAAATGAAGGATATTGGTCAAGGATTGTGACTTTAAATTCTAACAATTGTCAAGGTATGCTTCTTATTTAGTGTCTAGCATAATAGCTAAAATGCGTATGTTTTCTTTTGGGTTGTCCTATGAGTTTATTCTGGAGAGTAAGGATTCCTTGTTGAATAGGGATATGGATATTTCTTGGCTTATGGTTCATATGAAATAGGTTAACAAATAAAAAAAAAGCATATTAATACTGGTGAGAGGTAGAGCACAAAATTTAGATTTTCTAATTAGGGTGGAGACCAATAGCAGAGCGGTAGAGATGGGGGAAAATGCCTAAGAAAAAGTATGGAAGTTCTGGTTCTTTCTCTAGGGCCAATACTCCTAACCTGAATTGGATGGGTGATCAATTTTCTCAGTATGGTAAAGGGTATAGGGTACAAGATAACCCATCTTAGACTAGCAAAGCTCAGTTTATCCCTTCATATTATCCTTGCAATTTTGTGGTCAGCCGCACCATGGTTTATGTGAGAAAAGGAGGAACCAATATTTTAATTGTGGTCATATTGGGCATATGCAGTCTGATTTTCATTCTAGAGTTGTTTTTTGGACAATAAGGTTCTTTTTGCCTCTCCATCAGCTCTTGTATCAAAGGGTGTTATTCCTACTTCAGCTTTTGGTATCGATACTGGCCAGAATCCCTTATATGCTTTGCTTCTCATTAAGACTCCAAGGCATTTCCCAGTGTCATTACTATCTATTGAAAATCTTTTCTTGTGATGTGTAATGATTACTCAATTTGAGGTCCTTTATCTCTTAAGGGACTCCATTTACATCTATGTATTTTGGATTTGGTTCTGAGTGTATTTCTGACACTTTTTTTGTGTCCACCTCAACAGGTGACTCTGTAGTTACTAGAAGAGTATATAGGGGCTTTGTGGTATATGTTGGTGGTTGGGAGACTATGGTGGATCTATTTGATTAAGACATTGTTGATTTTGATATCATATTGGCGATTGACTGATTGGACTCATGCTATGCTTTTTTAGAATATTGGGCCTATAAGGTCATTTTTAAGTCCACTAATTAGCCAGTTATTAAGTGTAAAAGTGGTTCTTTATCTCCTATGGGGAGGTTTATATCATATCCGAGAGCTTGGAAATTGATTAGTAAGATGTCTCTATCATCTGATCTAAGTTAAAGATTCTAACTCAGAGGGTTATTCATTAACATTCTTTCTCGTATTTAGTGAATTTTCAGAGGTTTTTTTGTATGATCTTCCTAGTGTCCCTCTTAATAGATAGATTGACTTTGGTATTGACCTTCTTTTGGAGAATCATCGCATCTATATTCCCTGATATAGAATGGCTTCAACTGAGTTAGAAGAGCTTAAGAAGCAATTAAGATATCTTTTAGATAAGGGTTTCATCCATCCTAGTATTTTCCCATGGAGTGCACCGGTGTTATTCGTTCATAAAAAGATGGTTCTCTTTGGATGTGTATTGATTATCAGCAGTTGAATAAGGTGATGGTAAAGAATAAGTACCTACTTTCAAAGTTAGATGATCTATTTGATCAACTTCAGTGTGCTAAGTTCTTCTCTAAGGTTATTCTTCATTTCGGGTATCATCAGTTAAAGATTAGGGAGGTAGATACCCCTAAGACAGTTTTCCCTACCCGTTATTGCCATTTTAAGTTCTTGGTGATTTTATTTGGCATGACATATGCATCTATAGTATTCATGGATTTGATGAATATGTTCTTTCATCAGTTTCTAGATTTTTTTCATGATTATCCTCATTGATGACATCTTAGTATACTCTAAGATTAAGTAAAATCATTTCGATCACCTCTACATTGTGTTAAAGACCTTGAAAGATCTGTACTTTTATGCTACATTCTCTAAATATGAATTCAGGTTGAAAGTCATAACTTTTTTGGGTGATGTTGTCTCTATTGAAAGGATCATGGTGGATCCCTATAAGGTTGATATGGTTAAGAAGTGGTTGTAACCTAAGACCCCATCCAATATTCAGAGGTTTTTGGGTTTTGTCAGCTATTATAGGAGTTTTATAGAAGTTTTTCCTCATTACTACTCCATTGACCAATTTGAGAAGTTGTAAGATAAATTAACTTCAGCTCAGGTCTTGACATTACTGGAGGGCACCACGGGTTTGGTCATTTATTGTGATGCATCTCGAGTTGGTTTAGGCTGTGTGTTGATACAGCATAGCAATGTGGTTGCTTATTCTTCTAAATAGTTAAAGGTTCATGAGATGAATTATCCAACTCATGACTTCGAGCTTTTGGTTATGGTGTTCACATTGAAAATTTGGCATCATTATATATATGGGGTGCATGTTTATATTTTTCTGATAATAAGAGCCTGGATTATGTGTTCACTCAGAAATAGCTTAATCTTAGCCAAATAAGGTGGCTTAAGTTATTGAAGGACTATGATATGAGACTTCACTACCATCCAGGTAAAGCTAATGTAGTTTTTGATGCTCTTAGTAGGTTATCTATAGGGAATAGAGCTCAAATAGATGAGGATAAGTGAATTGGTGAAGTATATTCATCATTTGGATAACCTTAGAGTTCATCTTTAGACTTTGAGGATGGTAGTCTGTTTGTGAAATAGGTGGTGCAATCGTCTCTTGGTTCAAAAATAAAGGTGAAGCAGATATTAAATCCTCTCTTGATGTAAATCAAGGATGATGTGGGTAAGCAGAAAGTGATGGCCTTTGAGAACGATGGTAATGGTATCTTGAGGTACCAAGGTAGGTTGTGTGTTTGGGATTTAGAGGGGTTGCAAGGTAATATTTTGGTTGAGGCCTATGAAATGTGGTATACGGTTCATCCCAATTCAACAAAGATGTATCATGATCTCAAGGATATGTATTAGCTAATTTTGTGGCTAAGTATATACTGTGTCAGCAAGTGAAGGTAGAGAACATAAGGCTCGGTGGGCTACTTAAAGAAATTGAATTACCGGTGTTGAAATGGGAAGTAATTAATATGAATTTCGTTATTGTTCTTCCGCAGTCACGGAATTAGTGTGACTCTATTTGGCTCATGGTGGATAGGATGACTAAGTCTGCTCACTTTCTTCTAGTAAGGACTACTTATTCTACTAAGGATTAGGTAAAGTTGTTTTCATTGCATTTATGGACCTCGTTGCAACGTGGTTTGGGAACTAAAGTGAGTGCTAGTACAACTTTTCACCCGCAGTTGGATGGGCAAGCTGAAAGGACTATTTAGACTTTAGAGGATACGCTGTGAGCTTGTGTGATTGACTATGGTGGTAGCTGGTCTGATAATTTACCCTTTATTTAGTTTTCTTATAACAATAGTTATCATTCTTGCATTGGTATGGCCCTATTTGAGGTGTTATATTGAAAGAGGTATAGATCTCCTATTGAGTGGTTGAGGTTGGTGAATCGGAGATGTTTGGCCTAGATTTGGTTTACCAAGCTATGTAAAAGGTAAAGGTAATTTGGGATTGTCTTAAGACCGCCAAAAATTGCAAAATGTCCTATGCGGACATGAGGTAAAAGGACTAAGAATTTGAGGTTGTAGATTAGGTGTTCTTGAAGGTGTCTCCCATGATGGAAATAATGTGATTTAATAAGAAGGGAAAGATTAGTCCGTAGTATATTGGCCTTTATATGGGTTTACCTATGAGTTAGAGTTGACTTTTTGTTTGAGCTGCATTAATCCGGTATTCTATGTTTCTATTTTGCAAAAATGTATGGATGATCCTTCGTTTATTGTTCCCTTGGAGATCATTACTATTTAAGATTCTTTGTCCTATGAGGAGGTCCCAGTGAGTATCTTGGATCGGTAAGTTCATCGGTTGAGAATTAAAGATGTGGCTTCGGTGAAGGTTCTATGGTAGAACTAAAGTCCTAGAAAGTTACTTGGTAAACTAAGGAGGACATAAAGTCACATAAAGTCCAAGTATCCATTCCTATTTCGGATTTTGAGAAGTCATGTTTTAGGTTTGTATTTCTCTTTACACTTTTATTCTATCTTTGTTGATGGTGTATTGTGAATTCCTTGGCATGTTATTTACTATGTTAAAAGTATAAGTAGAAACGTTTGAGGGTTTAATTGTTTTTGTATTAACTTGTCCCATCATTCGAGGATGAACGATCCTAAGTAGGGTGACTGAAATACCTCAAACTTTGTCCCTTGCAAAATTTCTTAAGTCTTGAACCTTATGATTATCATATGACTTGCACCATGACTCGTATGGTGTGGATATGGTCCTAGGACCTAAGTCATAGGTTGGTTAGTGTCATATTAGCCAAGTTCTATTCAAGGTACGAGAAGACTCCATACAAGTCATACGTTCATAATATGAGTAGTATAGTGCCCAACCATTTGTTGTCCAGAGTCTAGCCTCTTATGTTTTTCTTAGGGTAATACTTGAAGGGCACTAGTCACAAGGTGATGATACGATTTAGGCAGAGGATTCGTATGTTGGACAGAATATGGTGTCCAATTTTCTGATAAAGTTATGATTTGAGGGTATTACTCGTATTATTTGGATATGAGTTGAAGGGTCCAACCATACCCACATGCGTTCTTTTTACAACTTTTAAGTTGAGGGTATTTTTAACATTTCCCACGCTAAGACCTTAAGACCCTATGTCTTATAAAACTTTTTTGCCTTTTATTCTTCAGTTAAGAAGATCAAAACAATCTCAAAACTCTATAAAATCCTCTCTAAGAGATTTGGCTAGGGTTTTATCAAGGTGGTCATCTAGAGGCTTAAGGATCAAAATCTCTCTGTGAATCTGCATAACTCAAACATGTGAATCTTCCTTCATTGTTAGTTCACAAAAATCATGTGTTTTAAACATAGTTCATGAATCATAAATGGTGGTTTCGAATGCCATGGTTGAGGGTTTGAATGCAAAATGATGAGTATTGTTTTCCCAAGTTTTAAATTATGATATATATGTTTTGATAATGGTTTTGCACATGTGTGTATGGGAATTTTGGTTTAATTAATGGGTTATGTTTTAACCCTATATTTGATGGCTTTTGGCTTTATTAATTTCATAATAGTATGCCTTCAACCTGTTTGTGAAAATGTAATTGAGGAAAATATTGTCACATATGAATTATGTCTTGAACTAAGGCATTGGCCTATGAATGTTGATGATTGGTAATTGGTTTTATGAATTCCTTGTTAGACATAAATTGATTTAAATAATAATATTTATTGTTTAATTAGCTAAATAAGTTTGAGTCCCAAAATATTGAATTAAATCGATGTCTTGGTTTAAAAAACAGGTTCAAGTCCCAAAAATGATTAATAAATGTTATGGCATATTGTACGCATGCAAGTGGGGTTGTATGACAATACCAACATGATTCCTTTGGTAAGGAATTGTACTAATGGTTGTGTATATGTTTAAGGAATTCTTTTAGTTGGGCTTTAAAGCGGGATGTATATTAGGGCTGTGAAAGTGGACGTTGAAGGACTAACACTGGTAACCGCACTAGCCGGTGCAAGTATCTATATGACTAGGAGGTTCAAGTTCCCTGAATGGATATATGAATGTTATGTTCGAGTCCTTTATATTGTATACATTGGTTCTTAAGTGACCTTTACTCTTTCGGGCGGTTCGAATACCCCATAAAGTGATATATGAATATGGATATTCTCTAGTTCATGCACCTACACACACTGGTCCCTTCCAACTAGGGGAGAGCAGGGCCCATATATATCGTGAGTTCCTTGTTTTCTAATAGTTATGGTACACAAACCACAATAAGCTTTTCAAAGTTCATGCTAAACCTAGTTCCCTATCCTGAAATGAAATATATGTATGTATGTATGTATGTATGTTTGTATGTATGTGATTTCATATGATTATTAAACTTGGTTCTAAATAATGACATTATTTTATTCCTCTATCCCTGTGTCACAACCCAAACCGGGGTCTGGCCGTGATGAGCATTTCAAACGATGGAGGCCCGAAACACCCCTATCTGTCTGGTAATCATGCACCTAATTCATATGATCAAAGTAATGCGTAAATACATAATAATTCGAAAACATGGTCATAAATATGAAAAGAAACAATAACGGGGAGATAAGGTCCCCTTAACATCAATTAACCTCTAAGCAACTGTCTGGGAAATCTCTCACAAATGACTGAGTCAAGTAACCGTGTATAAAATGGGACAAGGGCCCCAGTAGACCCCCAAAACTGAATATAAGATAAAAGGACTGCAGGACATAAGACCTTCCGAAACACAGAATTCTCACCACTTGTCTCTACAGCTTTGTCTAAAAGATTTATTGATTCTCTTGACCCCTAGACTTAGCCTCTGAACCTGAGAGGTTAGAGAGTGGAGGGGGTCAGTACAAAAGTACTGGCACACAGAGATATCAAAACAAAACATAATATTTTTACAATATATAGTTGAGAGCCATTATAAAGTAATTTCGTATCAAGCCATTTGAAAACACATGGGTGTAATGCAATAGTTTCTCAACAACAATGAAATGCAACTGAGCTAGGTGGAACACCCTACATAATTTACACCAACTGTCAAACCCTGGTTGCCGCGGAGATTAGAGTATACGTGAGGGGAAGACACACAAGATCACATAGCATGGTGTCTCGACCCAATGGTAGTTCCCAAGATCACTTAGCCCGGGCTACTACCTATAGTCCCAATTTGGGAATGACATAAAGTCAAGTACACAAGATCACTTAGTCTTGTACCAAATTTCGTGTCGGCAAACACGTTTTCCAGCGATGAGCCCTTGTGTCTCAAACGCCTTCTTTGGGCAACCACCTTTCTCATGTAAAATCAATGCATTCAAATTTCATCTTATTCAATCCCATATCGTATTTTGAAGGGTATCATTATACCCGACTTGCAAGTCATCCATATCACATCCACATATGCATAATCATGTAAAAACCAAGGTGCTTCATCATTTACAAGTGGTGAACAATATTTATTTCAACTTCATTCTCTCTTTTGTTGATCACAATACAATATGGAGTATCGAAACATTATCATGGGAATTTGAAAACAATTTATCATTCGTATTTATCAAACTTCCATGGAAAATCTCAAATCACATATGCATCTTTTCAACCATTGAAGTATATAGGCAAACAATTCCCATGAAATAAAGAAAATGACTTAGAAATCATATTGAAAGAAAGATATTAGCATTTCATTGAAAAACCCCATTTAAAATAATGGATATTCATAAAAACTACACCGATGAGATTTTAAGATAACCCCACATACCTCGATTACTACGAATATTAGGTGCTTCTTGAATCCTACTTTGAGAGAATTACAAATATGCAATTAGTTTCTATAAGCCACAGTTGAATCTTGAGTTGATTTGGTTTTTATTTTAAAGCCCTAGAGAGAGTTCTTGAGCACTTCTGATGAAAGGATATGTATTTTGGGGTCCTTGGAACTAGATTTCGTGTTTTAGGGCTAAGTAAGGGTGGAAAAGGACCACTTTGTCCCCAACACGGACTGTTTGAATCACTAGAATTCTTTACATAGGAACCACCCATCCCATTGCCTATGTTCACATAGGCGCCGCCTAGGCTATCGCCTATGTTTACATAAGAGCCACCTAGGCTATTGCCTATGCTTTCCAGTGGCCATGGGCGATTGGTTAGGCGATGCTTATCACTTTGAAAGGCCATAACTTCTTGCTCGGGTGTCGGATTTTAGAAAAATTTGTATCATTGGAAAGCTAACTCAAATACTTATGATTTGACACATAGTAGACTTCCTAATTCGACATATACAAAGAGTTATGGTCAATGGAAGTTGACACACTTTATAACATCCACTAAAACTTAGTCGATCAAAATAGTTTCAACTTGTCCTTGAGTTGAAGGACCTCTATGGTCTAAATTCAAGCTTGAGTGGATTCACGTGTTACACAATAATTAACATGATGTATTGGCATAGGATTTTATGGCTTCGGGATTAACAACGCGTCGAAATCATGGTCTATATTATAGCCCCAATTATGGGCCATTACATTATCCCCCCTTAGGATCATTTGTCCCCGAATAATGATACGGGACACAGACAGACACGATTTAAAGCATAATAAATGACTAGGAAAGATAATATAGGAATAGTACCTTCTGTCTCCTCCTCCACCGACGCAAACAAATTGGAATATCTAATTGTCATGTCATCTTCTGACTCCCAAGTTGCTTCTTCGACTTTCTAATTCCTCCACAGTACCTTCACTGAGGCTATCTCTTTGCTCCTCACCTTTCGAACTTGGTGATCTAAAATTTCAACGGGCTCTTCTTCGTAAGACATAGAGTCTGTCACTTTGATACCCTCAACTGGAAATACCATAGAATGATCTCCAATGCATTTCTTCAACATGGATACATGAAATACCGGATGAACGGAACCCAAACTTTCAGGCAATTCTAACTCATATGCAACTGTCCCAATCTTTTTCAAAATCTGATATGGCCCTATATAACGAGGTCTCAATTTACCCCTTTTTCCAAAGAGCATAACTTCTTTCATTGGAGAAACCTTGAGAAACACCCAATCCTAATTTCAAACTCTAGTTCTCTTCTCTGAACATCGGTATAGGACTTCTGATGACTCTGAGCAGTCTTGAGTCACTCTCTAATAATATTTACATTCTCCATTGCCTGATGAACAAGATCAGTCCCATACAAATGAGTCTGACCCACTTTATACCATCCTATCGGAGAGCTATATCTCCTCCCATACAAAGCCTCAAAATAAGCCATCTTGATGCTAGCATAGTAGCTATTATTGTAAGCGAATTCAACCAGTGTTAGGTGATCTACCCAACTACCTTTGAAATCAATGACGCATGCCCTCAACATATCTTCGAGGGTATGAATGGTATGCTCAGCTTTCCCATCCGTCTGAGGGTTGAAAGTCGTGCTCAAAATCACTTGTGTACCTAAACCCTTCTGAAAGGATCTCCAAAATTGAGATGAAAACTGTGTACCTCTATCAGATATAATGGACATTGGTGCCCCATTCAATCGAACAATCTCCTCAACGTAAATCTTAGCATAAACCTCTCCTGAATAATTAGTCCTCACAGGCAAAAAGTGGGCTGACTTGGGAACCGATCTACAATCACCCATATAGAATACTACTAGTTTCGGGATCTCGGAAGTCCTGTAATGAAGTCCATGTTTATCATCTCCCACTTCCATAAAGTCAGGGCTATCTCTTCGGAAGTACCACCTGGCCTTATGTATTCTACCTTCACTTGTTGACAGTTCAAACACTTGGACACAAAAGCAGCTATATCACACTTCATATTATTCCACCAATACAATGTTTTCAGATCATGGTACATCTTAGTAGAGCCTGGGTGAACGACATACCTCGAAGTGTGCGCCTCATTAAGGATTTTTTCCATAGCACGTCGACATTCAGAACGCACAACCTACCCTAAAATCTCAGAATACCATCGCCACCAATTTCAAACGACATAACCTTTTGTTGACCCATATCTTTCTTGATTTATATCAAGATGGGATCTTCAACCTACTTCTCCTTAACTTTAGCACAAAGATATGACTTAGCTAACTCATGAACAATCACCCCTCCATCTTCAGAATCTAAGAGTCGCACTCCCAGATTTTCAAGGTGGTGAATATCCTTTACCATCTCTTTCTTTCCTTCTTCTACATGAGAAAGGCTGCCCATAGACAACCTGCTGAGGACATCGGCTACAACATTTTCCTTGCCCAGATGGTAATGCAGGCTCATATCATTGTCTTTCAAAAGTTCCAGCCAACACCTCTGCCTGAGGTTCAATTCTTTCAATGAGAAAACATACCGTAAACTCTTATGGTCAGTATAAATATCAACATGCACTCCATAGATATAGTGCCTCCAGATTCTAAGTACGAACACCACGGCTGCTAACTCCAAGTCATGAGTGGGGTAATTGCGCTCATACACCTTTAACTGCCTAGATGCATAAGCTATCGCCTTACCACGCTCCTTCAGTACAAAACCAAGTCCCACACGGGACACATCACAATAAACCACAAAATCATCTACACCCTCAGGAAGGGTCAAAACATGAGCAGTAGTCAGCTTGTCCTTCAATTTCTCAAAACTATTTTCACACAAGTCAGACCACACAAAATTTATCTTTTTTGAGTTAGTTTAGTAGGCAGAGAATCTATGAAAGAAAAACTCTCTACGAACCTTTTGTATTACCCACCAAACCTAAGAAGCTCCAATTATCGATTGGAGTCGTAGGTCTGGTCCATTTTCTCACTGAATCAACTTTCTGGGGATCTACTCTTATCCCGTCACTAGACACAACATGCCCTAGGAAGGCAATAGGTTTTAACCAAAATTCACATTTAGAAAATCTGGCATACAACTAATGATCCTTAAGGGTCTGAAGAATAATTTGGAGGTGATTGGCTTGATCCTCTTTACTCTTAGAATAGATCAGAATATCATCAATAAATACAATGGCGAACAAGTCAAGAAACTGATGGAACACTCTATTCATAAGATCCATGAAGGTTGCAGGGTGTTAGTCAACCCGACGGACATGACTAGAAATTCATAGTGACCATATTGGGTTCGGAAGGCTGTCTTGGGTATGTCTGACTCCTTAACTTTCAACTGATGATAACCCGAACGAAGGTCTATTTTTGGAAAACACTTGGCACCCTGAAGCTAGTCAAAAGGGTCATCAATCCTGCGAAGAGGATATTTATTTTTAATCGTGACCTTATTTAACTAACGGTAGTCTATGCACATTCGAAGTAACCCATCCTTCTTTCGCACGAAGAGCACGGGTCCACCCCATGGTGAAAGATTAGGACAAATAAAACCTTTGTCTATGAGGTCTGAAAATTGTTCCTTTAACGCCTTTAGTTCCGTGGGAGCCATTCTATATGGTGGAATAGAAATAGGACGAGTGTCTAGCAATACATCAATGCCAAAATCTATCTCTCTATCAGGGGGTATCACTGGGAGATCTTTGAGAAAGACTTCTGGGAATTTATTCACTACAGGGACTGACTGCAGAGGAAGGTTTACAACTTTTGAATATTTTACTCGGATTAGATGATACATACGACGTTAGGAAATAAGCTTTTGAGCTCTAAGATAAGAGATAAAGTGACCTCTAGGTTCCATCGAACTCCCTGCCCATACAATGAGTGTCTCATTCAGGATAAAAAAAGTGAACTTTTGGATTTTGCAATCAAGGGTGGCATAACACGAATAGAGCCAGTCCATTCAAAGGATGGCATCAAAATCTATCATATCCAGTTCTATAACGTCTACCACAGTTTCCCTACTATTAATAGACACGACACAATTTCTATATACCCTTCTAGCAGCAATAGAATCACCTACAGGAGTATAAACAGAGAAGGGTTCTACAATAACTTCAGGCTCAAACCCTAAACCAACAGCCACATAAGGGGTCGCATAAGATAAAGTAGACCTGGGATCAAGTAGTACATAAACATCACGAGAAAAGATTCATAACATACTGGTGACAACATCTGGTGAAGCTTTCGCCTCTTGGCGGTTAGTCAAAGAATATAATCGATTGTGACCGCTTCCAGCAGCTGAAGGGGCACCCTTAGAAAAAAGAGCTGTGGAGGCAACTTAGGAATTAGCCCCCCCTACCCCCCCCTTCCCGCATTTACTCCAGCAGAAGGACAATCTCTCTGAAGGTGACCCACTTTGCCACAAGTATAGCAGTTTCTCCCCTCAAACCAACACTTTTCTAGATTATTCCTTTCATAAACCTCACACCGCGGATGAGTACGATGCTGTTGTGCCACACTGTCCTGAGACTGTATACCTAGAGCTTTAGACCCGTGAGGAGTCTGAAAACTCTGAGTTTGTCTGTCTGTTGGTGGTCTGGGTGCTGGGGCGCCGGATGCTAAGTGTACATTATTCCAAAACTTCTTCTTCTTCAACCACTTATTACCCTAGTTACCACTCTGTGGCTGACTCTGGTGCTGCATATAAACGGTCAGTCAAGCAAAGTCTAACTTCTTATTCAACATATCCCCCTGGCACTCAAGTACCAGATTATCAGCAAGGCCAGATGCAAACTTCCTCATCCGGGATCTCATATTACTAGTCAACTCTGGTGCATAGAGGGCTAGTTTATTAAACTTCAAAGTTTACTCCGGGACACTCATACTGCCCTGCTTCAGATTCATAAAATCTTCCGATTTAGCCTCTCTCAACTCCAGAGGAAAGAATCGATCAAGGAAAGCTTCCACAAATTCACCCCAAACTGTGGGCTCAACACTTTCACCTTTTTCATCTTCCCAGTCGGTATACAACTGATTTGCGACGTCCTTGAGCTGATAGGTTGCTAGCTCCACCCCTTTAACCTCATGCACATGTATCACCTTACAAATCTTTTCCATCTAATCCATGAACACTTGTGGATCTTTCTCCACCTTGGTGCTAGTGAATTTAAGTGGGTTCATCTTCATGAAATGTCCAACTCTAGTAGCCTCAAATGTAATAGATGCAGACCCAACACCTTCCGATCGTTGAGCCTATTTAGCTACCAACTGTGTCATCACATGAATGGACCATCTAAATTCTGTATTTGAAATATCTCCCTGAGCAGTTGGACTGGTCGGGACTGGAGGGACTCTCAGAGTAGGGACAAATTCTTGAGTGTGATCCCTATTACGGGTCCGTATCCCATGGGTGGGACAGACCTCATCTGCCTGAGCATTCTGATCAATGATACGACATGGAGGCATAACTGTGTTTCTGAAACACAAGTGATCATTGATTAGGGGACAGTTCAGACTCTGAAGCACAAACTAAATCACAAAGAAGGGAAACATTTCCTAAATGCCTAGCAGCCTGCTACTTATAAGTATGGCGTGCTACACACCCATAAACAAGATTCTACCAGACGTGATTTCGCAAACACCCTGGGACCATGCACCGTGCTTTGATACCAAGCTTGTCAATATCAAAACTGGGTCCTGGCCATGAGGAGCATTTCGAACCATGGAGCCCTGAAACACCCCTATCTGTCTGGTAATCATGCACCTAATTCATATGATCAAAGTAATGCAGAAAAACACAATAATTTGGAAACATAGTCATAAATATGAACAGAAACAATAACGGGGAGATAATGTCCCCTCAACATCAATTAACCTCTAAACAACTATCTGCAAAAATCTCTAACAAATGACTGAGTCAAGTAACCGTATATAAACTGGGACAAGGCCCCCAGTAGACCCTCAAAACTGAATATAAGATAAAAGTACTGCAAGACATAAGACCTTCCGAAACATAGAAGGCTCACCACTTGTCTCTACAGCTCTGTCTGAAAGATCTACTAATTCTTTTGACCCCTAGACTGGTCCTCTAAACCTGAGAGGTTGGAGAGGGGAGGGGGTAGCACAAAAGTACTGGTACATAGAGATATAAAAAAAAACATAATATTTTTACAATATATAGTTGAGAGCCATTATAAAGTAATTTTGTATCAAGTCATTTGAAAACACATGGGTGTAATTCACTAGTTTCTCAATAACAATGAAATGCAACTGGGCTAGGTGGAATATCCTACATAATTTACACCAACTTTCAGACCCCGATTGCCACCGAGATTAGAGTATACATGAGGGGAAGACACATAAGATCACACAGCATGGTGTCTCGACCTAATAGTAGTGCCCAAGATCACTTAGCCCGAACTCCTACCTATAGTCCCAATTTGGTAATGACATAAAGTCAAGTATACAAGATCACTTAGCCTGGTATGAAATTTCGTGTAGGAAAACATGTTTTCCATCGATGAGCCCTTATGTCTCAAATGTCTTCTTCGGGCATCCACCTTTATCATGTAAAATCAATGCATTCAAACTTCATCTTATTCAATCACATATTGTATTCTGAAGGGTATCGTCATACCCGACTTGCAAGTCATCAATATCAAATCCACATATGCATAATCATGTAAAAAACAAGGTGCTTCATCATTTACAAGTGGTGAACAATATTTATTTTAAATTCATGCTATCTTTTGTTGATCACAATACAATATGGAATATCGAAACATTATCATGGGAATTTGAAAATAATTTATCATTTATATTTATCAAACTTCTATGGAAAATCTCAAATCATATATGCATGGTTTCAACCATTGACGTATATAGGCAAACAATTCCCATCACATTAAGAAAATGAGTTAGAAATCATATTGAAAGCAAGTTATTAGCATTTGATTGAAAACCCCCATTTAAAAGCATGCATGTTCATAAAAACTACACCCATGAGATTTTAGGATAACCCCATGTACCTCGATTACTATGAATATTAGGTGCTTCTTGAAGCCTACGTTGAGATAATTCCAAATATGCAATTAATTTTTTAAACCCACGGTGGAATGTTGAGTTGCTTGGGTTTTTATTTTGAAACCCTAGAGAGAGTTCTTGAGAACTTTTGATGAAAGGATATGTATTTTGGGGTCCTTAGAACTAGATTTCGTGTTTTTGGGCTAAGTAAGGGTGGAAAAGGACTATTTTGTCCCCAACACAGAGTGTTTAAATCACTAGAATTCTTTACATAGGCGCCGCCCATCCCATTGCCTATGTTCACATAGGCGCCGCCTAGGCTATTGCCTATGTTTACATAGGCACCGCCTAGGCTATTACCTATGTTTTCCAGTCGCCATGGGCGATAGGTTAGACGACGCTTATAACTTTGAAAGGCCATAACTTCTTTCTCGAGTGTTGAATTTTAGCCAAATTTATATAGTTGGAAAGCTAACTCGGATACTTATCATTTGACACATAGTAGGCTTCCTAATTCAATATATACAGAGAGTTATGGTCAATGGAAGCTGACACACTTTACAACGTCCGCTAAAACATAGTCGATAGAAATAGTTTCAACTCGTCCTTGAGTGGATTCAAGTGTTACACAATAATTAATATGCCGTATTGGCATAGGATTTTATGGCTTCGGGATTAACAATGCATCAAAATCATGGGCTATATTATAGCCTGAATTGCGGGGCATTATACCCTGAGTTACATGATAGTGCTCCAATAACTAACCATCTCCGGATGCTACGTCCCCCCGTGGTGCAGGTCCTAAAACTTTTTCTTCTTTGCCTGCATAGCGCTCAAGGGTCCGAGTGGTTCATGAGTAGACATTGAAGTGGTGATCTTCCATACTTCGGAAGGCTTCATTTCATTGTTTTTACATTCGATGTCTTAGGCATGTTTAGACTTTAGTTTTGGCTATTGTCGGGGGTATGTCCCGACATTTTATTGACTTCGGATTTGTAGAGGATTTATTGGATTATTATGAACTCGGGTGTGTTATTTTGTGGATTGTTGTAGATACTTTATGAGACATCATTAGTCTTATTTCTCTATTATCTTTTTATATTTTTGAATTCATCTTACACCTTTGGTTGTTTTACTGGTTAGGTTAGGTGGAGAGGGTGATCTCCGATCCACGTAGGACTTGAGATACCTATCACGGCCAAGACCTGGTTTGGGTCGTGACATGTATAACTCATAATAACTTCCTTTGGACTTGCTGGGAATATAGATATATCATGATAATCATCCTCCGGCCTTGTTGGGAATATGCATCAGCATAGTAATCCTCCGGCCTTGCCGTGCATATGTATAATGATAATCATCCTCTGGTTTTGATGGACATATACACATCATCATAATCATTTACCAAGAAATACCCACCCCAGATTAGGCTAATATATCTCAAATGAATATATCTTAAACATGCCACAACTAGCCCTAGGATAGAAATTTCAATTAATATGGAGCAACTAATTCCATTCCACCTAAGGTATTGGCAATTTGGGTATGGTTCATGCTAAATTCAAGTAACCAATAAAATCTTATCATCAGTTCAGTAACTAAAGTATTTCCAACCTAAGTATAAGCCTACGAGGTCAACTTCATCTAAGGCAATTGGTTACCTAGGGTAATCTTGCCAAACACTATGTCTAAATAGCCTAAATGATCCAACTAATCCCCAAGTAGTTCCATTTAACATACTGATACCTAAAACCCATCCCAAATCTAAATCAATATGATAAATATATAATGAACTCGATCAATCTAACAAAGGGTAAATCCTGGGCTACCTGGACGTTGAAGAAAATGCACAAGATTCGCTAAATCACCGTTTTTCCCTTCCAAGAAGTTTCCTCAAGATGTCAAGCTATCAAAATCACATTTTACTCATCAATGCAAGAATAATTATACCCATATCACATCATTATTCTTTAATTATAAAAATCACATCAAAATCTCTTGTGTGTCCTATTTACGGTAAATCATATTTTTAATGCTAACCCAATGTTCTCACATGCTCATGCTCAAGGAGTCATTATCCTAAAAATGGGTGAATTTTGAGCTAATTTGGGGTTAAAATCAAGCCCCCAAGGTTTTGGGATTTTAAAAAGAAATGAAAATTTTTACCATGGAAAGAGTGAAATCTTACCACAAAATGGAAGATAATCATGTAAACAAGTGTTAGATGGGCTCCCAAATCACCCACAAGCTGTAATTTTAAGTTATTTCTCTAATTAGGGTTTTATATCTCAAGAAAATGGATAAAGAATGGGCAAAATTAGGATAACATAGGATATTTATACCCTTACCAGGTCCTTAGGTCTCGCTATCGTGACTTGATGTTTGAGATTGCCTCAATCGCCATACTTTGCGCAGGGTCGGAAGTCGCTATCATGATATCACCTTATCACGATCGTGGTCTGGCGGACTGTTCAAGGAGTTTTAGTCACGTCACTTGCTACCCTTCTTAAGGATCGCGATCATGGCAAAAGCCATCACGATCGCGATGCACCAGTAACATTAGATATAATTGAGACTTGGAAATCTCCTCCAAGCCCTCAAAATTTATTTGGAATGATGTATATGCAAAAAAAATGTGTAGCCACACCAAGTTAGAGTTTCTGGACTCAATGGCTCAGTCAAAATTTCCATTCGAGATTATTTGAACACAATGTGGGTCCCACAGCCAAATCCTAATTTTTTAATTTATCAACAAATAGGTCGAAATGAGCTTGGGTGTTTTGTGACAAAAACAAAATGTCCACCTCGCCTAAAATTGATATTCTAAAGATGCTGGAATAGTCAAAATTTGCATTCGAGGTCATTTAACAATAGTTTTTGCCCATTAGATATTTGGAACTAGCAAAGACATCAAATAAGGAATTATATGTAATCCGAAATGAACTGCTTGGTAACCGTACTATCAATTCAAGTAAGTCATAAATGACATTGGATAGCTATAGAAAATCTCTAACGATAAAAATAAGTAGAAAAATGGAAAATGATATGAAGGGTTATTATATTTATGTAAAAGGATGAGTTCACACATGTAATACCCCGCATGTTTCTAAGCTAAGAAGTGAATAAGTATTCCTACATATGAAATATACTATCCTATGATTCATACTTGAGTACATGAATTACAATGAATATCCTAATGATAGGATAGCTTTTTATCCATTAAGCGTGGTCATATGAGTCACTTAAGGTAATACAAGCTAAGAGTTTTTAAATCCATCAAGTTTTAGTGTTCGATTTTTCAAGGGTCATCTTTGAACGAGTATAACTCGATATTAATGTGGTGTTTTGGATGATTTAGACAAACCAAATTGTAGATAATTTAATTATCTTTCCAATGATACCAATATTTCCTTAATCCAATACCCGAGCGAAAAGTAATGCCCATTTTTGTGAGAGATGGTAAGCATAGGCGATTGGTTAGGCGCCGCCTAACCCAAGCATAGGAGATTGGTTAGGCGCCACCCAACCCAAGCATAGGTGATCACTTGGGCGCCACCTAAGTCAATTCCAGGTGTCAAAAACACTCCGTCTTAAGTTATTTTAAAAGTAATTAAGTCTTTAAATACTCCTTACACATCCCTAAACTTAACCCTACAAACATATATCTTCTAAATATACTGCAACCCTATTTTCATCTCAAAGCTCATCGTCCAAGAGAACTAAAGGAGAAAAACAACTAGGGTTGCATAACTAAGCTTGAAGATGTGATTCCAAGGAAATTCCTCTGTCAATCATCAAGAATCTTCCTTCTAAGGTATGCGTAGTGTTCATCCACGGACTCCTTTCATCCGTGGAGTTTAAGAATCAATCTTTAAAATACAAACATTGTTGATTGTGGTGATATGATCATACCCATGTTGATTCTTGTTTGTTTTCCTCTTTTTCATTATAAAGTATGATTTCTATATTAGTGGGTGTTTATGATCATGTTGTTGATATTGGGTGATTCCCAAGATGGTATTTTTATAGGTTTTTGTGAATTCATGATATCATATGAGTTGAAAACATGTAAATTTTGTTGTTCATGATGTAATCATCTATGCTTAAGATGTGCATGTAAGGTGTTTGATAAAATGCCTAAGGAACTAGAAATCATGAAATATCGCTAAATTGTGGCTAAGTGAAGGATTCATGATATGCCCTTACAATCCAATGACTTCTATGATTGATAATGTGCCTTGTAAAAGTTTTTGGAATACTCATGAACTATTTTTATGAGATTATGCTATGTTTACTTGCAAATCCTACTTATGAACAAGATGTATGATAACCATGCAATCCACATGAACTTCCATGCTATTAGTATGTGTTACCAATATGATTATGCAACGAACATGATATTAAGATTGTGCAAGTATTTCCATGTGATATGAAATCCTCTCCATGCAATACATTGTTGATAACCATGATTAGTATGAGATCCCTACTTATGATATTATAAATTTTGGACTCTACTCTTATGATCAAGTAAGTCATGTGTGTCAGTTTCCTTCCATCACGTCCTGGGGTACTTGTACCCAAAAACTATAGTTGTGTGCCCAGATCCATGTCATGTTTCACGATATTCGAACTCAAGCTATGATTCCATAGACTTTAGTCAGTCATGTGACTCATGGAAACCTCTTGATCTTAGTCAGTTTCCAGATATCAGTAACATTCTACCAGTCAATGGAATTTAGTAAGATTAAGTCATGCACAGTCAGTTATTCATGTCCAGTCCCTCCAGATGGGAGTAGAGGTTAGCACCGAGTGAACCCAAGGATGGGAACTCACCCGTCAGTTCAGGGTGTGATTCTTACTAGTCATCCTTGTGTTCTAGAACTATGTAGCCAGCGTAGGTTGACACATCTTAACCCATCAGATTAGGGTTGATGAGGTGGCTTAACCCGTTAGTTTAGGGTTTCCACCGTTCTCATTGAGTACCCGCTAGATAAAGGTCACTCACAGGTTGTCCTTACCCATGGCATGGTATTGACACCCCTCTAGTCGAGGCAGATATTGGAGCCCAACTTAGCCATAACGGCATATATGGGGCATGTTGGTTAAACACTACTTCCAACAGTTTTAGTATCAGTCTCAGTGAAAGAACTCAGGGTGTTCTTAAGATTTCAGTAAATATAGGACTATCAGATACAATCATCAATGTTATTAGTTTCAGTATTAGTCATGACAGTTATCAGTAAACCATGTATTAGCTTACAGGACATGCTATCACGTATTCACAGTCCCAGTTTCTATATATATGTATTTGCACTCCCACGTTCATATTAGTCAGTCAGTGTTGTTCATGCATAAAACCCTTTATGTTCAGCCTACCTTCCAGGTATACTCAGTACTCCAGTTGTACTGACGCATTTGTACTATGGTGCTTTCTTTTCATGTTACACCCTGGGTTCTGAGACACGAGCTCCAGCCTAGCAGTAGTTGTAACATTCCAGTTGCAGAGATACAGTGAGTCCTCATTGATTAGAGGACAAAATGATTTGACTTATTTACTTATTTCTTCAGTTCAATTTTACGAATTTAGTTGGAGACATATTCCTTCAACTCCTTATTCAGACAGTTTAGAGGCTTTCAAATTTACTTTCATATTTATGTTCATATTTACATTCAGATTTAGTTATTTTGGGTATTTTCACCCATATGATTGTATTCAGTAGAACCTTATGGCCTTATAGTTCTATGTATTCCATATTATTACCTCATGATTTGCAGTATATAGGTACAAATATTAGTCATTGGTTAGCTTGTGGTCCTTTGGGGTCATGAGCACCGTGTAGCATTTCGGTTCAGCAAATTTGGGTGTTACAAATTTGGTATCAGAGCCTAAGGTTCAATAGAGTCCTAGGAAGTCTGAAAGTCACATCTAGTAGAGTCTTGTACATGGGTATGTTGCGTGCCACATTTGTGTGTGGGAGGCTATAAGATGCTTTAGGAACAGTCCCCTTTCTTCATTATTCATGTCATGCTAGTGAGCATAATCACAAGTTAAATTCTCAGTCTAATCCATTCTTCTCTTATTCTAGACCATGGCCCCAAAGAGAAGAAACCAACTAACTCCTCAGCCCGAAGATCCTTTGGGAAAACATGTTTCCCATACAGAGTTTACAGAGGCATTACCACACTTTCTCAATCCATGGCTGCACAAAATTAATGGTCACCAGTCATTTTGGCCAATCTAGTGGCCACTCCAAAAGCAGCAAGGGTTCGGGACTTCACCCGGATAAACCCTCCATCTTTGCATGGGTCTAAGTCTAATAAGGACCCTCAGGAGTTCATTGACCAAGTATAGATGGTCATTGACATCATGGGTGTTACTTCTATTAAGAGTTCTGAGTTAACCGCCTACCAGTTACAGGATGTTGCTCATGATTGGTATAAACAGTGGAAGTTTGAGAGGTTAGATGATACAGTCCCTATCGAGTGGGAGGAATTTTTCACAGCCTTCTTAGACAGATTCTTTCCCCATGAGCTGAGGGAAGCCAAAGTTCTTGAGTTCATCAACCTCAGGCAGGGGAATATGACGGTTAGGGAGTATGCTCTCAGATTTACTCAGCTAGCAAGGTATGCTCCTCATGTGGTTGCAGACAATAGAGATAAGATAAGCAAGTTCGTGTCAGGGTTCAATGATATCATGGTAAATGAGTGTAGTTATGTGATGCTGATCGGTGATATGTCCTTAGCTAGACTCATGACCCATGCCTAGCAAGTAGAAGAGCAGAGGTTTAAGACTAGGGAGAGGCAGAACAAGAGAGCAAGGTCAGGTAATTTCAACTTTGCTCACCCCAAGTCAGATAGAGGAAACCGTTTATAATTTCACTCCAAGTGAGTTGTTCCAGCTCCCAGCGCTCCAGTGCTGAAGTTCAAAGACGACAATAGAGATAAAGAGCCAGGCTCTAAATCTCAGGGCAGTGTTAGGAGTGCTCGAATGAATCCCCTTTGTTAGACTTATGGTAAGAACCATAAGGGCATTTGTAGAGCCAGTAGTGATGTCTATTTTGGTTGTGGCAAGCCAGGCCACAGGATTAGAGAGTGTCTGCAGTCAAGTCTTCAGGGTCAGCAAAATCATTCTACAGCAAAGTCTAGTCACCTGAACCAGCAGGGTGCCACTTTTAGTGCTACCAGTGGGCAACGCCCAAATAGACTCTATGCTCTTCAGTCCCGGCAGGATCAGGAAAATTCTCCTGATATCATTACCGGTACGTTACAGATTTTCCATGTTCATGTTTATGCTTTTCTAGACCCAGGTCTATCTTTGTCTTTTTTTATTCCATACATAGAAGGAGATTTTGGAATCAGTCCCGAAGTCCTAGAAGAGCCCTTCTAAGTCTCTATCCTAGTGGGTAAAACCATGATAGCCCGACGGGTATACAGGAACTGCCCGGTTATGATATCTCAGAAATCCACGTCAGCAGATTTGGTAGAGTTAGAGATGACTGATTTTAATGTCATTCTCGACATAGATTGGCTTCATTCCTACTATGCCACAGTTGACTGCAGAAATAGGATAGTTCAGTGTTAGTTCTCGAATGAGCCCATCCTAGAGTGGAAGGGTAGCATTTCAGCGTTCAGGGGTCAACTTGTTTCCTACCTTTGGGCAAGGAAAATGATTTATAAGGGGTGTGTGTATTATATCGTGTGTGTTAAAGATTCTAGTTCTTAATATACTAGCCTCAATATAGTCTCTGTTGTTAATGAATACTCAGATGTCTTTCCCCAAGATCTTTAAGGCATTTTTCTCGAAAGGGAAATAGACTTTGGCATAGACCTTCTTTTGGATACTCAACCTATTTCTATTCCGCCATACAAAATGGCACCAACAGAACTCAAGAAACTAAAAGATCAGTTGAATAATCTCTTATATAAGGGATTCATCAGACCCAGCGTTTCCCCATGGGGTGCGCCAGAATTTTTTGTGCATAAGAAAGACGGTTCTCTCATGATGTGTATTGATCACCGTTAACTCAACAAGGTCTCGGTCAAGAATAGATATTCTCTTCCCAGGATTGATGATCTATTCGACCAACTTCAGGGTGCCAGTTACCTCTCCAAGATAGACCTCAGATCAGGCTATCATCAGCTCGGAGTTAGAGAATGTGACATTTCAAAGATAGCTTTTCGTACTCGGTATGGTCACTTCGAATTTTTAGTCATGTCATTTGGTCTTACCAATGCCCCTACAGCTTTTATGGATTTGATGAACCATGTGTTAAAGCAGTACTTGGATATGTTTGTCATAGTCTTCATAGATGATATTCTGGTCTATTCTCGCACAAAGCATGATCATGTAGACCATCTCAGGATTGTTCTTCAAACTCTCAGGGATCACCAATTATTCTCTAAGTTTAGCAAGTGCGAATTTTGGCTAAGATCAGTAGCATTCCTTTGCTATATTATTTCCGAGGATGGAATTAGAGTAGATCCTCAGAAAACTGAGACAGTAAGAAACTGGCCCAGACCCGTATCTCCATTAGATATTAGGAGTTTCTTGAGTTTGGCTAGCTATTACAGAAAGTTTGTCGAGGGATTTTCTTCTATTGCATCTCCCATGTCTAGATTAACTTAGAAAAAGATTAAGGTTTAGTGGTCAGATTCATGCGAGAAGAGCTTTCAAGAGTTGAAGACTTGACTTACCACCGCTTCAGTTCTTGCAATTCCTGATGGTTCAGACAGTTTTGTAGTCTATTATGATGCATCCAGAGTGGGTTTAGGTTGTGTCCTCATGCAGCACGGTAGGGTCATAGCCTACGCCTCCAGATAGTTAAAGCCACATGAGAAGAATTATCCTACTCATGATCTTGAGTTAGTAGCGGTAGTTTTTGCCTTGAAGATTTCGAGGCATTATCTGTATAGAGTTCATGTAGATGCCTTCACAGACCATAAAAGCCTCTGGTATGTCCTTTCACAGAAAGATTTAAATCTTCACTAGAGAAGGTCGTTAGAGCTCTTAAAGGATTATGACATTAGTGTTCTTTATCATCCAGGCAAGTCCAATGTTGTGGCCGACGCTCTCATTCGACTCTCCATGGGTAGTATTTCTCACGTTGAGGATAGTAAGAAAAAAATGGCTTAGGAGATCCATCAGCTTGCTAGACTAGGCGTTCGCTTAGTTGATTCTTCAGAGGGTGGTGTATGTGTTCATAGTAGTTTAAAGTTATCTCTAGTTTCCGAGGTGAAAGAGAAATAAGATAGGGATCCTAGCCTTTTCAAGCTCAAAGAGTCAGTTCAGAATCAAAAAGTCGAGGTTTTCTCCCAAGGGGGAGATGGTGTTCTTTGTTGTCAGAGTCATCTATGTGTTACAGGTGTAGATGAATTGAGGCAGCGAATACTTGCAGAAGCGCATGGTATGTGATACTCCATTCATCTAGGGGCCACTAAGATGTACCGCGACATGCGGGAGATCTATTGGTGGAGTGGGATGAAGAGAGATGTTGCAGAGTTAGTGGCTAAGTGCTCTAAATGTCAGCAGGTTAAGATAGTGCATCAAAAACCTAGTAGTTCCATGCAACAGTTCACCATTCCTAATTGGAATTCAGAAGAAGTTAACATGGACTTTGTGATGGGTTTGCCTAGAACTCATCATCATCATGATTTAGTCTGGGTCATTATAGATAGAATGACCAAGTCAACTCATTTCCTTCCTGTTTGTACTTCTTATTCCGCTGAGGATTATGCCAAACACTATATCAGGGAGTTAGTCAGGATACACGGTGTTCCACTATCTATCATCTCAGACAGAGGTACCCAGTTCACATCTCACTTTTGGAAAGAATTCCCAAAGGGTCTCGGTACCCAAGTCCATTTCAGCACAGTATTTCATCCTCCGACAGATAGTCAAGCAGAGAGGACCATTCAGACTCTTGAAGATATTCTAAGGGCGTGTGCAATTGACTTCAAGGGAAGTTCGGACGAGCACTTGCCTTTGATTGAGTTTGCATACAATAATAGTTATCATTCTAGTATTCAGATGGCTCTATTCGAAGATCTCTATGGTAGGAGATGTAGATCTCCGACTGGTTGGTTCGAAGTTAGTAAGGCCTCAATTATAGGTCCTGACTTAGTATTCGATGCCTTAGATAAAGTTCAAATTTTATCAGAGGGAGACTCTGGGATGTTCAGAGCCGACAGAAGTCCTATGCAGATGTTTGGGAGTGAAGAGGTTTGGTAAGAAAAGGAAACTCAGTCCCCAGTATATTGGTCCCTTCAAAATTCTTTGTCGCTTCAACAAGGTAGCTTATGAGCCTGAGTTGCCTTCAGATCTAGCCTCAGTCCATCCAGTCTTCTATGTCTTTTTAGTGCATAGGTGACCCAACAGTTGTTATCCCTATTTAGAGCACCGACATTCATAACAGCCTCTCTTATGAAAAGATTCCAGTCGAAATCTTAGATTATTAGACTCATAGATTGAGTAACAAAGAAGTCCCTCAAGTCAAGGTTCTTTGGCGAAATCAATCTCATGAGGGATCTACTTGGGAAGCAGAAGCAGATATGCGCACCAATATTCTCACCTCTTCCCCGCCAATTCAGATCAAGCTTAAGGTAACAGTTCTCCTTAATCTTATTCAGTTTCACGTTCATGTTTCCAGTATAAACTTGGTACCTATTAATGATTTCACACTCAGTCATGCATTCATGTGTCAGTTGTTCGTGCATCAGATATGCACGAGTTTAGTATGTTTAGCATGTCAGTCATGAGACCAAGTTTCAGTTCTTCATGTTCAGTTCAGGTTCTATTGTCTTGTATCCTTTCTCAGTAAATTCTCATTTGAGGATGAATGTTCCCAAGGAGGAGATATTGTAATACCCCGCATGTTTCTAAGCTAGGAAGTGAATAAGTATTCTTACGTATGAAATATCCTATCCTGTGATTCATACTTGAGTACATGACTTACCATGAATATCCTAGTGATAGGATAGCTTATGATCCATTAATCATGTTCATATAAGTCAATTAAGGTAATACAAGCTAAGAGTTTTTGAACCCATCAAGTTTTAGTGTTTGATTTTGCAAGGGTCATATTTGAACGAGTATAAATCGATGTTAATGTGGAATTTTGGCTGATTTAGACCCACCAAATTGTAGAGAATCTAATTAGCTTTCCAACAATACCAATTTCGCCTTAATCCAATACCCGAGCGAAAAGTTAATCCAATAATCCATTAGCTTCTACAACTGTTGCAATAGTTTCCAAATATGAATATTATATATGGTACCAAGCATAAGATATAACATATCTTGAACATAAAATATTGATATCACCAATGACATAAAATAATTCATTGAGAATATTAAAATAAAAAATTTATTTTGTCATCCTAACCACCAATTACTTAGAAAGCCATCACAAATTACAATCCAACATTAGGGCTTCAAACTCTTGCATTACACCCTAAAATGCCATGCATGTTACATTCTTGACATTGTATTTTCATTTCATTTAAGTATTGGGAGTTGTCATACTAGTATTAGTTATCAAATTCTCAATAAAGGAACGTAAATATGGCACGTACGTGATATAAGTCTTATTTTTTGGGAGCTTCTCTTTTCGCCCTTAGAAAATTCATCTTTTATTAAGCAACTTTTTTGGTAAATGATCAAATATGCCACTTTGATTCAATCACTTTGGAAACAACTCCAAGAGTGACTTAATGAAATATAACAGAAGACAACTTTGGAAACAACGTTAAGGAAAAACATCGACAACACCAACAAATTCATATTTCACTAAAGAAGATGCACAAATTATTTATAATACAACAACCATATCAAGTATTAAGATAATAAATACCACAAATTCATTAACAATATCACTAACTTAACTTTGAATAGAAGACATTAACTTTTTATTAATCAAAATAGCAACCCATTGAAATTGAAGTCACAATTTTTTAACCCATTTCACTACACATTTTCACACTTTTACACCCATATCACCAAATTTCTCTCACATTTCACTTAAGGGTATGGTAGAAACTTAACAACTGATGGATTTTTTCACAACGGATTTCTCCATAAAAATTTCAAATTCGAATTTCTCTACTCTCACAACAAATATTTGAAACCAACAACTATAAAAAAAAATTAGTAAACCAATAATATCACCAATTATTTCTCAATTCTCACTAAAATATATGGTATAATCTCAATAACTATTGAATTTTCTCATAACAAATTTCTCAATAAAAATTCAAAATTCACTACTTTAACAACAATGTTTGAAAATAACAACAACAAAACAAAAATAATATTTCACAAAAAACGATACCACAAATTAGGGTTTCAACAACATATCAAGTACTAAGAGAAGAAATACTATAAATTAGGGTCTCTTTCTTAAGCATGAAATTCCATTATTTTTAAGTCTAACTTTGAAGAAAAAACAACTCAATTCTTCTTCTTCTTCATTAACTCATAAACACTAATTGACTTCTTTACCTGAAAAGAGAGAGAAATCATTGGTTAGAAAGGAAGAAAGAATGATGGATGTTATCTAAGCTATAAATTCTGTAGATCTATTGGAAAAGAAGAGAGAAATCACAGTAGTTGAGAGAGAGTGAAAAAGTGAATTGAGAAAGGAGTTTTTAATTTGGAAAAACTAATTTTATTTTTATTTTTTAATTAAATCGTTTTTTTCTTGTATTTTGAAAAGTTTAGCATGTTTTAAAAGTGCTAATTTGGTCCATAATAGTGAATTATTTTTTAAGTAACCTTCCCAAAATTAGTTGTTCCCATAAAAAATGTGTGAAGGTGGTTTGTATAGAAAAGTGCAAAGGAGGCTTATATATAGTTTAGAAACTCTTAGAATATCAAAAACCAATCCCAATCGTGTTAGGATAAGTTTTAGTTCACTCCATAACCCAAAAAGAGTTGTGGGGTATGGAACAACTTAAAATTTAGACTAGGGGCTAAACTTCAGCCACTCTTTACTTTGGATGAACGGCACAAGCCTTTTCTGACAATAGCAGAAGTCTACGCCACTACTTGATTTACAGCACTGGAACAAGGAACAATAATTTCTACCCTTCTTCACTGCTTTTTCATGTATTGCAACATAGATTCTACCTTGGTTTCTTTTGGTTCCTTAAAGCTCTTTTTCTTCTTATTTAAGCTCCAAATAGCTTAATTCACTCTATATAAGTAAATCATGAAATACAAGCATAAATCACATCATTTAAGATTAAGATGACACCAAAATGGAAATAAACGTGAGGTGAAATGTGATAAAATATGGTGATTATTAGCCTTGGATCAACACCCCACACTTATTCCCTATATCGTCCTCGAGTAGGCTATACCCTCATGAAATAAACTCTGCAACAACAACACTGATTGAAAAAAAATTACTCAAGATAAGACTAAAATGACAATAATAGATGGAAATATCTTATCAAATATGTTTCATTCACACCGTACATCTAAACAACTACACTGAGAACTCTTAATATTGAGAACCAACTCTATGAAATTAGAAAACTCATTAAATTCACCTAATATAGAGACCAAATATGTCACCTATCTTTCATCAACTATGTTACGTTACCAAAAGAAATTTCTCCATATTCACTCACAAGTATACAAATTAAAGTTAGAATCGGTAGAGGAATATGTGTTTGTTCACTCTCAAAAGGAATTTTGCATGCAATATATGATGAAACATAATTTTTTCATTAGGGTACTACTCCACTAATATAAGAATGTAGAATATAAGATCCAGTAGGACTTTACAGTTTATAATGTAGGGTAAGAGGCGGGTAGCAATTAGTTTGGCTGAAATAATGACTATCTTCTCTAAGAACCTTAATACATAACAAATTCTAATTATTTCGTAACTCTTCAATCAAACAACACTTTTTTTACTCTTCTTAACCATAGATTTTTATGATTTCCCATCTCTTTAAGGAAGTTCACGTACCACTAGTTAGGAGTACAAAATTATCAAACCTTTTTCTAATCTATTGTTCTTTTTCTACTCCCTACAAATAGCTTATGAATTTTTTTATGATTTGTAACCTTAGACTTTTCTATAGGCTTCACACCTCAACTATCTTCTTTATTTCAATTAGAGTGTTTAGGAATTTTGTATCAAATTAAAGTTTGTTAAAAGAAAAGGATTAATCTTTATATGTGGCTACCAAAGTATACAATAAAGGTTCAACGGGGCTAATTTGCATCATCAATTATGGGTAGGTAAAGCAAAGGATAAAAATAGGTTAATCTAGAAATGCCTATATCATCTCCTAAACTAAACATTCATCATTTCACTTTGCAAACACACTGGGCAAGTTCTAGGCATCAATATAAAAGTACAAAATATCAACAAACACACCATACATATGGAACATGTTCAACTCAAGAAGGATCCATATAGACTCTAAATCAAGTAAATAATAAGAGTTTAAATTCAAGATAAAGAGCACATACAAGTCAAGCAAACGAGCGTAAGTGTCTCAGGAGAAGTCATTCAAATATTTTTTTTCAAAACATGCTTTTAAGATCAAAACCAACTTGCATCATTCATTCATGTGTAGCACCTAATAAAACCACCTTACATTTTATTAGTCGTAAAGACTATCTAACTCCTAAGTATTAACTCTTTCCCTAAGACAGTCATCAACCATCCATTATAGGAAAAAATCATTATATCTAATAATAAAACAAAAACTATTTTAACAGTAATAGAAAAAAGATAGTCGGTTCAAAAGGCCTCCCCTCAGAAAAGAAATAAAAAGAAAAACAAAGGGATGGACAAAGTATTCTATACTAAAGAACTTAAAACCTATCAACCAACAAAAACTATTCTAATCTATAAAACTAAAAAAGAAAATACTTTTTGTGTTTTTATATTTTTTCCATTTTTTTTCTCAAATTCTCAATAAAAAAAAAAAAAGAAACTCCTATATCATACTACACTCATAACCAAGATTGAAAAAATCTCACCCCACACTCAAAGTCATATTTTGTACCCAAAGCATTAATAAAAATAAAATAGTGGTTCGAATTACTTCTTAAAGACCTTTAAGGCCTAGTTTGAAACATTTTCCTTAATCTTTGCATTAAAGGGTTGAATAAACCCACACTTATGCTTCATCCATGACTCTTAGTTTCAAAATTTTGGTACTCCGACTTTCCCTAATCTACACAAACCAAAAACAATAAAAAAAATAGAAACTAAATTCGACAAAATTTCACCTTAATTTGTACCATCTAATAAGGACATAGAGTCAAGCCTTAGTACTTAAATAAAATTATTCTCAATAATTTCCTCAGGTGGATGGTGGTATGTAAAATCTATCAAGTATCCCTTGTATCTATCCCAAGCTAGGGGAAGGGATTCGACATCTTTATGAAAAAATCCACAAATCTTGACTCTAAGCTATTTTGTTCTTCAAGATGAGAAGACCTATTGAGAACCTATTCGGATAAAGCATCGCAAGATGTGATATATCCTGCTAGTTCATTTTGCAATCATTGCTTCCCTAATAAGTGTGAAAGGGAAGAATGTCAACTTCATGTATTCATCTAAAATATTTTACTAATAGAAGTTGTCACTTAACTGAGTAAACTCTAGTAGGTGATTGTGTGGGTCTTTATTTGGTTTACCCTCATATGGACAAGTATTTTACACTAGTAGACTATGCTCTCTTTAGGCTTAAATTTTTTTATGATATTTAGCTTTACAATATTTATGGAGGCATTTTGCAGATTTGGCCTTACAAAATTTAACAATGGAAGATGTGAAGCAGTATGGGGCTGGATTACAACCATATCTAATGCATTATTTAGTGGGTCTTAGAGAACTGTATTGTTTTAAGTCATCACCCATATCCCTCAACTCTCTAAGAATACATTCAAGCTCGTGGACAATTGAATCAAGGGATTACCTTGACTCCTAGAATTTAGCGTAAACTAACCTGTACCCTATGAAAAACAAAAACAACAAACCAAAAATAAATTCAAAAAAAAACTCAAAATAGTATTAATTCTACCAGATGCATGGCAACGACACCAAAAACTTATTGTGCCCTTTTGCACATGCAAATGTGTATGGTCATACAAGTAATAAATGATGTAAGTACAAATATCATAACCATAGAGATTTGATAAATTATAATTATGTTTTACTTTGAATTCTTATTTGAGCGATGTAGTAGGTGACCAATAACAAAAAGTTATTTGTGTGTTTTGATTGTAAATAAAATTAGTGTAGGAAAGTCATATATTGGTTATGTTGTAATTCATATTTGAGAAAAGATCTAGGATTGTGGTGTCTTAACAATCCGATTGTGGTGTCAAATCACTCATCAAATTTGATTTTTCGAGTTACTAGTTGCAGGTAAACTAAAGCTATGTTAAGAATTTTTAAAGCAATTGTAAGCCTACTCAAATATACCTAATTCCTATATATTTATGGTCATTGCTTAATAGTGAAGTGCACAAAGATATCATATATATCAACTAATCTAGGGTAAACACACTAAATTTTTTCCCTTGTATAATTTTTAAGCTTTGAGCTTATTTCTTCAACTACAACTCATCCTATGAGTCGTAGGGTGTCATTATAAGACCTAGGGACCCAAGTCATAATCAAATCGGTGAAGTAAGTGTCTAAGTTCTATGCTTAGTGTGAGTGGATCTCTATGAGTTTTAAGGACAAGTTACAAGTCCTTGGGTGCAAATTATTGGATGTCTTGTGTTTACCTAATTAGGTTCTGTGTTGACTATGATTGGACCCTATGTGTTGCAGGATCTCACTGTGAGTGGTATCAATTAAGCCTAAAGTCAATATTGTATGGGGTCATAGAGACTGTCTTGGTAATGACTTATGGTGACGAATTGTAATGAGTTGTTACAAGTCAACGATTGACTTATAGTCAAAGGCAGCATTTTTCCATCTTTAAAATTAAGAGCATTCTGGAAATTTCCCCTCTTACCCAACATGAAACCTATGAATTATAACCCCTTTAGGGTGTTATTAGACCTCAAAAATAAATCAAAGTAACTTCTCCACCACTCTAAAGGGCTCTCTAAATTCTCTTAAGCAAGTCAGTCTAGGGTTTTATCAAGTTAGTAATCAAAGGGCTCAAGGGTCGATTTCTCTCAAAATTTCTTGGTTTTGAAGGCATGTTACTCTTTCCTCACTATTAATTTGTTGAAATCACATGTTTAAAAGTGTTTCTCACATGGAATTATTATGCTTTTGAAACAAGAGTTGGGGGTTTTGAATGTTTATTATTGAAAAATATTTTTCCATGGTTTAATTATGATTTTCCATGCTTTAAATTTGGTTTTGGGCATGTGGGTGCATGGGTAGGGTTAATAAACTTAGAAATTGTTATTTTTCCTGAACTTGTGACTCTTGTTATGGTTATGACCCTAACCCTGTATTGTGAAATTTGAATTTAGCTATGAGAAATATGTGAATTGAACTATTCTTAAAATTATGGAATTATGATGTTGAATTGAATCTTATGGGTTTATGTTTTCATGAGCTATGGCTTAATTGAACCAAGGGGTTGTGAATTCCCCAAAGTGGTGTAATTTTGTAGGCATATTATTGTTACCTTGCAAGTGTAAGTTGGTATGACGACACCATTCAATGAACAATAATGTGTGATGATATTTTTAGTTGTGCTTTAAAAAAGGGTTGGGTAGCTGAGTCATAAAAGTAGAGGTCCGAGTGACCACTACTAAAATCCATGCTAGTCAGTGTGGCGACAATTATGGTTTAAAGGTTTGTGTCCCTACGATTATTAGCAGGTGGTTTGAGTCTACCTTATGGTTATTATTATGATTGGATCACTTGAGTCCCCCATATCATATATCATGATCAAGTGCTTAAGTCACCAAAGTATATGATTGGAGGGTTTGAGTCCTCCATGCATATATATGAGATTATTCTCTGGTTTGTGCAGTGACACGCACTGGAGCCAAACTAAGGGTAAGAATGGGAGCCCATATAACCCGTGGGCACTATTATATGATGGTTGATCTACACAATCTAGGTTTAGGTTTTAAAGTGAATGCTAAACTTTGTTCCCTATCTGGCATGAAATATAAATATGTATGTATTTGCATATGCTTATGTGCATGAGATAACTTGGTTGGAATTGAAGGCATTATTTTATCTTTAACTATGAGTTACATGCTAGTATTTACCCTACTAACCACGTTTAAATGTTGTATCCCCATGAAATGTAGGATTTGGCCATACTTTTACTCCTCTTGCTCAATGGTTGTGAATTGATTAAGAGTTGACTTAAAGTAGTGAGCTTCCATGATTCGAAAGGCTCTATTTCACGATTATGTTTTCCTTTTTAGTTATAGACTATTATATACTATATTTTGTTTTAGTTGGGGGTATGTCCCGACCTTTATTAATATTTGATTTGGCAGAGGCATTATCGACTACTGTGGACTTGGAATAGTTTGGTTGTTGGTTTGTTTTGGTTATGTTCATATCATAATATTTTTAATTTTAAGTTTCCATATCTCATTATATTTTTAGAATTCATCCAATAAAGGGTGTTAAGTTGTTGATGGTTTTGGTATTGGGGTGGGTCTCCGGTCCTTGTTGGACTTGAGATACATGTCTTGGCCCATCCCTGGTTCAAGTTATGTGAAGATGGTATTATATCCTAGGTTCATGGTCAATTTGGAGTTCACAAAGCCATGTCGAGTAGAATCTCTTTTATGGGTATGTAGTATGCCCCACATATAAGGGTGAGGCTACGTGGTATTTAGGAATATTTCCCTTTCTTGTTGTCTTATTTTGGGCTATAGAGTTTAAGGTCATGAAATCTTCTCTAATTCCAATTTGTTTGCTTTTTAGATCATGCCTTCTGGATGATCTGAAGCTCGTGGAAACTCCACTTTCCCACTTAAGGATAAAATTGATGAGACACGCCCTACGTATATTGTACAAACCTGATTTAGGGGTCCCATTCCTGATTTCCCTTTTGGAGTTCCACCGGTCCCCTCTAGTCCACCTCAAGATCCTCAGGTGGATGTCTCAAAATCTGAGCTTTGTCAATTTGTTAATATGTTGGCTAAGTTGGTAGCTTATCAGTAGGAGTGTGTTGCTTCTGTTACTCTATCTTTTGAGGTCACACATGTTTTCCATGAGAATGAATCCTCCAACTTTTACTATTATTAAGGTTGAGGAGGATCCTCAAGGTTATATAGAGGAGATAAAGAAGATATTTTAGGTTATACATGCTTTAGATATTGAGGGTATGGAATTCGTTGCCTATCAATTAAAGAATATAGCATAATGGTATGAGGAATGAGAATAATCTAAGAGAGATAATATTTAAAATGCACTATGGGATAATTTCTCTAGTGCTTTGCTATATTGTTTCTTTTTTCAAGATCAAGAAAGGCAAAAATAGAAGAGTTTGTCAATCTTAAGGAAGGTAGGATAACGGTCATGGAGTATGTCGTGAAATTCCATTAGTTGTCCTGATATGCTCCTGATTTAGTATCTAGTATGAGAGCTAGAATGAGGAAATTTGCTTCTTGCTTGTCCCGTGATTCAATTCTAGAGTGTAAGGTTGCCTTGTTGAACAAAGATATGGACATCTCTAGAGTGGTTATGCCTATCAGCTGGTTGAGGAAGAGAAAATAAAACAGGTAGAGATTTGTGTAGAGTTTCTCGACCATAGCTACCTCATTGACTGAGTTGACCCAAAAGAAGGTGAAATTCTTATGGTCTAAGGCTTGTGAGGGTATTTTTAAGAAGCTGAAAGATAAGTTGACTTCAGCTCAAGTTTTGACCCTACCGAGGCGTAATGATAGATTTGTGGTTTATTATGATGTGTCGTATATGGGAGTTGGTTTTTTATTAATGTAGCATGGTAACGTGGTGGCCTATTCCTCTAGACAGTTTAAGTTGAAAGAGAAAAAATATCCAACTCATGACATGGAGTTGTTGGCTGTGGTATTTATATTGAAGATTTGGCATCAATATCAATTTGTGGTTCATGTGGATATCTTTTTAGATCATGAGAGCCTACAATATATGTTCAGCTAATGTGAGTTAATTCTCAAGAAAAAAAGAAGGCTTGATCTGCTTAAGGATTATGACATAAGTCTCTATTACCACCAATGTAGATCTAACGTGGTTGTTAATGCTCTTAAAAGGTTATCCATGGGGTGTCTGGCTCATGTGGAGAAGGATAAGAATAAATTGGTAAAAGATATTCACCATTTGGCTAACCTTGGATTTTATATCATGGACTGTAAAGATAGTGTGTGTTTGTACAAAAGGTGGCACATTAATATCTTGGTACTAAAATAATGGAGAAACAAGTATTAGGATTATGTCTTAATGAAAATTAAGAGAGATGTGGGTCAACAAATTGTTGTAGCTTTTGAGATTGGTGATGATGATATCTTAAGGTACAAAGGCAGACTATATGTTCATGATATTGATGGGTTGTGAGAGAGGATATTAGATGAGGTTCATGAGTTCTGGTAGATAATTCTTCCTAGTTTGATGAAAATGTATCATGATCTTACATAAAATTATTAGTGGAACAATACTAAAAAGAGATTGCCCAGTTTTGACGCTAAATGCACGGTGTGTCAACAAGTGAAAGTTGAGCACTTTAGACCCAAAGGGTTTGTCAACAAATTGAGCTTCCTATTTGTAAGTGGGAAGAGATTAATAAGAACTTCATTATAAATATTTCTTGGTCTTGGAATCAATCTGATTCGATTTGGGTCATTATGAATAGTATGACTAAGTCTGCTTATTTCTTGCATGTGTGAACTAACTTTTCGTTAGAAGTCTATGCGAAGTTGTTCCTCTATAATATTGTAAAGTTGTAAAAGTCGCCTATTTCTATCATCTCAGATCGTGGTACTCAATTCCCATCACACTTTTTCTATTTTTTTAAAGATATTTTAGAACTAAGGTGAGCCTTAGTACTGCTTTCCATATGCAGTCGGATGGGAAAGCGAAAAAGACTATTCTGACATTGAAAGATATTCTTAGAGCTTGTGTTATTGACTATAATAGTAGTTGGGTTGATCATTTCCTATATAGAGTTTTCGTATAATAACAACTACCACTCTAGTATTGGGGTGGCTATGTTTGAGGCTTTGTATTGTAGAAGGTGTCTTTCTCCTATTTATTGGTTTGAAGTTGGTGAGGCAGGATTGTTTGCCTTAAATTTGGTTTACCAAGTCATGGATAATGTGAAGGTAATTCGAGATAGGTTTAAGATCTCCCAAAATTGCCAAAAATCCTATAGGAATGTGAGGTACATGGATTCAGAGTTTGAGATTGGAGATTGGATGTTGTTGAAGGTGTCTCCTATAAAGGTAATAATGTAGTTTGGTAAGAAGGATAAGCTCAGTACCCGTTATCTTGGTCCGTACTTAGTCTTAAAGAAGGTTGGTTATGTTGTATATGAATTGGAATTGCCCTATAGTTTGAGCTCTATTCATCTGGTGTTCCATGTTTTAATGTTGAGAAAGTGCGTAGGTGACCTTTCAATGGTTGTTTCTTTAAAGAAGGTGGGTATTTTGGGTTTCGAGGATCGAGAAGTTCTTCAGTTGCAGTTGAAAAATGTAGCTTCAGTAAAGGTTCTTTGGACGAACTACAAGGTTGATGAGGCTACTTGAGAAGCCGTAGAGGACATGATGTCCAAGTATCCATTCTTGTTTTCCACCCCAAATAATCATACTTAAGGTATGCGTTAGTCTGAACGTGTTTGTTTTTTGACTTTGTTAAGGAAAATTGTGATTCCTTGATATCTTTGTTTTGTGACTTTTTAAAAGAGAAGTGTGGTTGTTAGTTGTGTTAAAATCAGGCTTGTAATAACCTTGTGCCGTCATTTGAGGATGAATTATCTAATTAGGGGAGAATTGAAACACCCTAAATTTGGGCCATTGAAAAATTCTTAAGGCTTAAGCTTATGCCTTGACTATAACTAATTCTACAGGTCATAGGGTGTCTTTATAAAACCTAAGGATCCAAGTTGCAACCAAATCAGTGAAGTAAGTGGCTAAGTTCTACTCTGAGTATGAGTTGCTCTATATAAGTCATAACGACATGTTATGAGTTATTGGGTGCAAATCGCAAGATATCTGGTGTTTACACAATTGGGTTTTGTGTTGACTAAGACTCGACCCAGTGAGTTTTAGGATCTCATTATGACTGATACTAGTTGAGTCGTACAGTCATTAGTGTGTGGGGGTCCTACAGACTATCTTGGTTATGACTCGTGGTGATGAGTTATAAGGATTGGTTACTAGTAAACTATTGAATCATTGTCAGAGGCTGCAATTTTCTAGATTTTAAATTAAGGGCATTACAGATATTTCCCCTCTTATCTAACTTTAAACCCAAGTCTTATAACCCCTTCAGGGTGTCATTAGCACTAAAAAACAAATCAAAGTAGCTTTTCAAACACTCTAAAGGGCTTTATAAATTCCCTCAAGTATGTCAGGCTAAGGGTTTCATTAGATTAGTTATCTAAGGGCTCAAGGGTAAATTTCTCTCCAAATTTATTAAGTGTCTAAGGCATGTTACTCTTCCCACATTGTAAATTTACTAAAATCACATATTTTAAAGTGTTTCTCACTTTGAATTACAATGGTTTTGAAACAAGGGTTGAGGCTTTTGAATTCTTATTGTTGAACAATGTTTTTCATGGTATAATTGTGATTTTCCATGCTTTAAATAAGATTTCAAACATATGGATGCATGGGCGGGGTGAATAAACTTAGGAATTGTGATTTTCCCCTAACTTGTGACTCTCAATGTGGTTTTGACCCCAACCCTGTATTGTGAAACTATTATTTAGTTATGAGAAACTTAGGAAATAAACTATTCTTAAAACTATGGCATTATGATGTTGAATTGAATCTTATGGATTTGTGTTTTCACAAGCTATGGATTAATTTAACCAAGGGGGGTATGAAATCCCCTAAGTGGTGTAATTGTTTTGTCATGTTGTTGTTACTTTGCAAGTGTAAGTTGGCATGACGATACAGATAGTGTATGCTTTAATGTGTAATATGGTTCATTGAATGGGAATATGTGATAATTGTTTTAATTGGGCTTTAAAAGAGGGTTGTATAGCTAAATCATGAAAGTGGAGTTTGAGCGATCGATATTATAAATTGCACTAGTTGGCGTGGGGGTCATTATGGCTTGATTGTTTGAGTCCCCTTACTTGTAACCAGGTGGTTAAAGTAAATCAACTTTATTATTATTATGATTGAAAGGTTTGAATCCCTCATACCACATTTCATGATTGGGTGCTTAAGTTACCTTAGCATATAATTGGAGGGTTTGAGGACCCTGTGAATATATATGAGATTATTCTCTTAGTCGTGCAGCTACACATACTGGAGCCTAACCAGGGGGTGAGAACTGGGGCTCATATAGCCCATGGGTACTATTATATAACGGTTGATCTACACAATCTAGGTTAAGGTTTCAAAGTACATGCAAAACCTTTTTCTCTATCCCGGTATAATATATATATATATATATGTGCGTTTACATATGGTTATGTACATTGGCTGACTTGGTGTGAATTGACGACATTATTTAATTTTTATCAATTAGTTACATGCTAGAGTTTACCCCACTAACCATCTTCGGATGTTATATCCCAACACGATGAAGGATTTTTCCATATTTCTACACCTTTTTATCAGTGATTAGGGATTGGTAGAGAGTTGAATTAAAGTAGTGAGTTTCCATGCTTTGAAAGGCTCTATTTCATTATTATGCTTTCCTTTTTAGTTATAAACTATTAGTTACTATTTTTCTGCTATAGTTGGGGCATGTCCTGATGCTTTATTGATATTTGGTTTTGTAGAGGCATTATTAGGCTACTGTGGACTTAGGATTGTTTATATCATAATATCTTTAATTTCAAGTTCTCTAATCTCTTTAGATTTTTGGAATCCATCTAACATATCCTGTGAGGTGGTCGATGGTTTGGGTATTGGGGGTGATCTCCGATCCTATTTGGACTTGAAATACCTATCTTGGCTTGTCCCTGCTTTCGGTCGTGTGAAGATAGTATCAGAGTGTTGGTTCATGATCAACTAGAAGTCCACAAAGTTATGTACAGTAGGGTCTCTTTTATGGGTGTGTAGTGCGCCGCGCTTATAAGGGATAGACTACAAGGAATTTAAGAGTTTTTCCCTTTCTAGTTGTATTATTTTGGGATATAAGATCTAAGGTCTTAAAATCTTCTTTAATTACTATTTGTTTGCTTTTAAGATCATGCGTTCTAGACTATCTTAAGCTCATGGAAAAATTCTCCGTCCTACTTGAGCATAATACTTATGGGACATGCCTTGCTTATAAGGTACACACTTATTCTAGGGGTCCAGTTCCTAATTTCCCATTTGGAGATCCACCGGTCCCCTCTAGTCTTTCTCGAGCCCCTTAGGCGGATGTGTCAAATATTGAGTTTCACTAGTCTTTTAATATGTTGGCTCAGTTGGAGCGTGTTGCTTTTGTTAATCCATCTTTTGAGGCCACAAGAGTTGGCCTGTTAATGAGGTTGAGTGCTCTAACTTTTATTGGTGTTATAGTTGAAGAGGATCCTCGAGTTTTTAAAGATATGATAGAGAAGATCTTACAAGTTATGCATGTTTTAGAAATTCAGGGCTTAGAATTTGCTGCCTATCAATTGAAGGATGTAGCATACCAATGGTATGAGGAATTGGAACAGTCTAGGGGGTGATAATGCTTAATCTGCACTATAGGATGATTTCTTTGGTGCTTTTCTGGATTGCTTCTTTCCTTAAGACTAAGGGATGCAAAAGAAGAAGAGTTTGTCAATCTGAAGCAAAGTAGTATAGCAGTCAATGAGTATGCCTTGAAATTCCATTGGATGTCCATATATACCCCCAAGTTAGTGTATGGCATGACAACTAGAATGAGGAAATTTGCTTTTGGGTTGTCCCATGATTTGATTCTAGAGTGTAAGGCTGCCTTGTAGAACAAGGAGATGGACATCTCCAGATTGATTCTGTATATGCAACAGGTTGAGGAAGAGAAGAAAAAACATATTAAGATTTGTGTAGAGTTTCTTGACTCTAAATGCCTTGTTGACTAAGTTATCCCAGAAGAAGGTAAAATTCTTGTGGTCTGATTCTTGTGATGGTAGTTTTGAGAAGCTAAAAGGTAAGTTGACTTTATATTTAGTTTTGACCTTGTCCAAGGGTAATAATATATTCATGGTTTATTGTAATGTGTCCCATGAGGGACTTGGTTGTGTATTAATACAACATAGTAAGGTGGTGGCCTATGCCTCTAGACAGTTGAAGTTGAATGAGAAAAAAATCTCTGACTCGTGACTTGGAGTTGTTAGTTGTGGTATTCGTATTGAAGATTAGGAATCACTATCTATATGTGGTTCATGTGGATATTTTTTTAATCATAAGAACCTACAAGACGATTTTACCTAAGGGGAGTTCAATCTCAGGCAAAGGAGATAGCTTGAGCTACTCAAAAATTATGACATAAGTCTCAATTACTACCTAGGTAAACCTAATATTGTTGTTGCTGCTTTTAAAATTTTATCCATAGGTAGTCTACCTAATATGGAGAAGGATAAGTTGGAATTAATGAAAGATATTCACCATTTGGATAACCTTCAATTTTATCTCTTGGACTCTTAAGATCGGGGTGTGTTTGTACAAAAGATGGTGCAGTAATCTCTTGGTACTAAAATAAAGAAGAAGTAGGTATTGTATCATGTCTTACTAAAAATTAAGAGAGATGAGGGTTAAAAGAATATTATTGCTTTTGAGATTGGTGGTGATGGTATCTTAAGGTACCAAGGTAGATTATGTGTTCCTGACTGTAACAAGTTGCGAGAGAGGATATTAGTAAGTCTCATGAGCCGTGGTGTATGATTCAACCTTGATCAGTGAAAATGTATCACGATCTTAAGGAAATTTATTGGTGGAATAATATGAAAAAACGATGTAGCCAGTTTCGGGGCAAAATGGATGATGTGTCAACAAGTAAAGGTTAAGCACTTGAGACCCAGAGGGTTAAATAAATAAATTAAGTCATATATATGTAAGTGGGAAGTGATTAATGTGCACTTCATAATCGATATTCCTTATTCTCAGAATGAATCTGGTTCGATTTGGGTCATCCTGTATAGTATGACTAAGTCTTCTCTCTTTCTGCCATTAAGAACTAACTTTTTGGCAAAAGACTATATGAAGTTATTCCTCCAAGAGATTATGAAGTTGCATGGGGAGCCTGTTGTTATCATGTAAGATTGTGGTACTTAGTTCTCATCACAACTTTGGCATTCGTGTCAAAGAGGTTTTTGAACTAAGGTGATCCCTAGTATTGCTTTCCACCCGCATCGATGGGCAAGCGGAAAGGACTATTCAGACATTGGAAGATATACTTAGAGTTTGTGTGATTTATTATGGTGGTAGTTGGATTGATAATTTGCCTTTTATAGTGTGTCCATATAATAATAACTACCACAATTGTGTTGGGATAGCACTGTTTGAGACTTTTTATTGTAGGAGGTGTCGTTCTCCTATTTGGTGCTTCAAAGTTTGTAAGGCTGGATTATTTGGCTCGACTTTGGTTTACCAATTAAGGAGAAATTGGTGGTGATTCAGGATAGGCTAAAGACCACCCAAAGTCAGCAAAAGTCCTATGCAGATATGAGGCATAGGGAGTTAGAGTTTAAAGTTGGAGATTGGGTGTTCTTAAAGGTGTCTCCCATGAAGGGTGTAATGTTGTTCTATAAGAAGGGGAAGCTCAGTCCCCATTATGTTAGTCCATACTAGATTTGTGTAGAGTTGGTAATGTTGCATTTGAATTGGAGTTACCCTCTAGTTTAAGCTCCATTAACCTGGTGTTCCATATTTTTATCATGAGAAAGTATGTGGGTGACCCTTCGACCATTGTTTCTTAAGAAGAGGTGGGTATCTTAGTTCCGTATATTGTGAGAAAGTCCCAGTTAAAATTTTGGATCAATAAATTCATGGGTTACGGACGAAAGACATAGCTTCAGTAAAAGTTCGCTAAAGGAACCACAAGGTTGAAGAGGCTACTTTGGAAGCAGAAGAGGAAATGAAGTCGAAGTATCTATTCTTGTTTTCTGCCTTGGATAATGGTGCTTAAGGCATGTGTTATTCTTAACTACTTTGGTTACTGACTTTGTTAAAGCAAATTATGATTCCTTGATGTCTTTGTTTTCTGACTTTGTTAAAAGAAAGTGTGATTGTTAGTTTTTTTTTAAATCGTGCTTGCAATTTCCTTGTCCTATCATTTGAGGATGAATGATCCAAGTGGGGGACTGTTCAAATACACTGAATTTCGGCCCTTGAAAAGTTCTTGAGCTTTAAGCTTACTACCTCAACTACGACTCATCTTATGAGTCATAAGGTGCCGCTATGGGACCTAGGGACACAATTCGTATCCATATCAGTGAATTAAGTGGTTAAGCCCTTATTGTAGACCTGGTGGCTCTCTACAAGTAGTAAGGGCTTGTTATAAGTCATTAGACACAAATCGTAAGATGTCAAGTATTTACCCAATTGGGTTCTGTATTAACTACGACTGGACCAACATATTGTAGGGTATAATTATGAGTGGTACCAGTCAATTCGTAGGATCAATAGTATGTGGGGGTCCTAGAGACTATCTTGGTTACGACTCATGGTGAAAAGTCGTAAGGAGAGGTTACGAGTCAATGGTTGACTCATAGTCAAAGGCGACACTTTTCCATCTTTCAAATTAAGGGCATACTGGACATTTCACCTCTTACCCAACTTGAGACCCACATCTTATAACCCCTTTAGGGTGTTGTTAGCTCTCAGAAACAAATCAATGTAACTTCTCAAACACTCACAAGGGCTCTCTAAATTCACTAAAGCAAGTCACTCTAGGGTTTCATTAAGTTGGTCATCTAAGGGCTCAATGGTCGATTTCTTTCAAAATTTCTTAGTATTTAAGGCATGTTACTCTTCCCTCGTTGTTAATTTTTTAAAATCACATGTTTTAAAGTGTTGCTCATATGAAATTGTTATGGTTTTGAAATAAAAGTTGGGGGTTTTGAATGCTTATTGTTGAACAATATTTTCTCATGGTTTAATTATGATTTTTCATGCTTTAAATATGGTTTCAAACATATGGGTGCATGGGAAGCGTGAATGAACTTGGGAATTGTGATTTCCCCAAACTTGTGACTCTTGAAGTGGTTATGACCCCAACCCTATATTGTGAAACTGGTTTTTAGTTATGAGAAATATGGGAATTGAACTATTCTTTAAACTATGGCATTATGATGTTGAATTAAATTTTATGGATTTTTCTTATCACAAACTATAGCTTAATTCAACCAAGGGGATTGTGAATTTCCCCAAGTGGAGTAATTGTTTTAGCATGTTGTTGTTACCTTACAAGTGTAAGTCGATTTGACGATACCGATAGTGTTTGCCTTAATTTGTAATATGGTTTAATGAATGGGAATGTATGATAATTATTTTAATTGGGCTTTAAAAGAGGGTTGTTTAGCTGAGTCATCAAATTGAAGTTTCGAGTGACTTATACTGGAAACCACACTGGCTAGTGTGGCGGTCATTATGGCATTATGGTTCGTGTCCCCTTACTTGTGACCAGGTTGTTTGAGTCCACCTTATTATTATTATTATTATGATTGGAGGGTTTGAGTCCCCTATATCATATTTCATGATCGGGTGATTAAGTTACTTTATTATATGATTGGAGGGTTTGAGTCCCTATTATTTATATGAGATTATTCTCCAGTTCGTGTTGCTACACGCACTGAGGCCCGATGAGGAGCTGAGAACTGCAGCCCATATAGCATGTGGGTATGATGAGTGGTTAATTTATTACTCATTCACACTCAACATTCATGCACATTACCATATTTTGAATGAATAAGTCAGACATACTAGTGATTAAATACACTAATATCCACATTTTGCATGCACTAGGTAATGAGATAAAAATATGTGGATGCGAGCTAAATAAGATCAAAAAAAGGATAATCCCAATTACTATGAAGTTTGATGACCTGGAAGAAAACATATCCTCAGTTATCGTGATTGAGGTTTGAGGACTGCGATCGTGGTCAGTCATGTAACTCAACATACCACGATTGTGTGTTCTTTATGTTGTTGCGGTATCTGCAAACACAGAGAACTCTTGCAATCGCGGAATGTGAAAAATAGACAAGGAAAAATATATAAATTCACACAGTTGTTCCCAAATTTTCCCTTAAGAGACTCAAACCCTATCTATTTGGGGAAGGGAATTCATTCCCAATTATAGGAACATTGTTTGCTTCTTAGTTTCCATTTTTGGAGGACAGTTATTGTATTAGTTTTTTTAATGAAGAATACATTGGAGTAGCTTCCATGTGAAGGATTAGCTTACTCCCATTGAATATTTATTGAAGTTCAAAGCTTGAAGTAACATTCACATAGTCTTTCATAAATATAATCAATGGATATTATTAGGTATATCTTGCTTATTACTCTTATATGTAGCTAGTTCTTTCTCTTAGGATAATGCTAGAATAGGGTTCAATTATTTGTGAGGTGTGATTCAATTGTGCATATCTTAGTTTGTTGATGATGGTTTCTACTCTTGTTTGACTAAATTGGTTGGGATTTGTGGGTGAAAGCCCTAAATACCCAAATTGGTTTATGGGTGAAAACCCCAAGCTCTTGAAATCCCAAACCATCCTTTAAATAGCGGTTTGAGTGAACTTTTGGAAACCACATCATCCTTGAAAGAGGGATATGGGAACCAAGGTAATAGAAGACAATCTATATGCATAGTATACAATTTTTCACTATCTTAGGCATAAGGGTGATTGTGAGGTTGACTATATCTTTGGTATCATCATAGAAATAAGGGTTCCTAATTGAGGTATTGGGTGGCTTTAGTTGAGACACTTGTTAGGTACTCGAAAGGGTCTATGAGTGATATTTTTGAAGACTATGTTGATGAACTAGTCTCCAGGACTTTCAACTTAGCCTACCACATCATCAACGAGTAGAATATGTACCAAATCGTCATATTCTCATGCATAACTTTCCCATAGAAAAGCATAATCCCAAGATCTGTGCCTAATTGACTATACTCTAATTATTCATAGTCCTGTAAAAGTCTGTTAATAAACACTACTTTGATACTCACTCAAACCCCCAAATTTTTACATATTTGTATTTTAGGTTTGAATTAAGCAAGTTTCCTTTATTTCAAGTTAATTTTATTTCCACTCATATTGTGTCTCGTGGATTCGACCGGATTCAAAGTTGGGTAAATATATTGGTGACGACCTCCTTTCAATTAAATTGACGTATAAGTTGAGTGTTATCAAGGTACTATTATATGACGGTTGAGCTACACAATCCAGTTTAATGTTTCAAAGGGCATGCTAAACCTTATTCCCTATCCCATCATGAAATATATATATATATATATATATATATATATATATGTATATGGTTATGTGCATTGGTTGACTTAGTTTGAATTAGCGACATTATTTTATCTTTATCCCTTAGATACATGCTAGTGTTCACCCTCCAAACCGTCTTTGGACACTATATCCCCACGCGATGTAGGATTTGTCCATACTTCTACTCCTCCTACTCAGTGATTGTGGATTGATCGAGAGTCGACTTGAAGTGGTGATCTTCCATTCTTCGGAAGGCTCTATTTCACGATTAGACTATTTGATACTATTTTTGGCTATAGTGGGGGCATGTCCCAACATTTTATTGATATTTGGTTTGGTAGAGGCTTTGTCGGACTACTGGACTTGGGATGGTTTGGTAGTTGGTTGGTTTTGTTATGGACATATCATAATATCTTTAATTTTAAGCTTTCTTATCTTTTTATATAGTCTAAATTCATCCGAGATGAGGTGTAAGTTGGTTGATGGTTTTGGTATTAAGGGTGGTCTTCGGTCCTTGTTGGACATGAGATACCCGTCACGTCCTGTCCCTAGTTCGGGTCATGTCACTAGGTCATAGGGCATATTTATATTCTCTATGGCGAATCGATTCTTTTTCCATATAATGTTCACAAACTAGCCCTATTTCTACTTTTTTCACTTGTCGTTCCCTTTTTCAAGTCCAATAAACAAGCCTTAAATAATATTCGCAAGGTGATCAATCAAACGAATAATTAAATAAAGACGAAATAAATAACATAATAAGTGGAAAACACAATTGATAGTATGATTTTCAAGCCATAACTTTCATGTTCAACCACAAACCTAGAAATTAATAGGCTTAGCTATTCATGAATCTCTTTCGGAGAAGAGATTTCTCGAGTTTAAAAGGAAAAAAATTGAAAATAAAAGAATAAAATAAACCTTATTCTTGAGCTTTGTCTTATTCATTGCCTTCCCAAATAGATGTTCCCCATAAGAAATCTGTGAAGGGGGTTTATATATATTTAGAAACCCTTGGGATGTCGAAAACCAATGCCAGTCACATTAGGATATGTTTTGATTTGTGCGACAACCCAAAAGCGAAGTTGTGGTTCAAGGAACAACCTAAAATTCAGACCAGTTGCTAAACTTGCGCCACTCCTTTCTTTGGGTGAGTCGTGCACACTTTTCCTGAAAGCAAAACAAATCCGCACCACTTCTTTCTCTGTAGCAATGGTGTAAGGAATAATAAAACTACGTTTTCACACTCGATTTTTCATACATTGCGACATAGATTTTTCCTTTGTTTCTTTTGGTTCCTTGATGATCTTTTACTTCTTTTTTAAGTTTTGAATACCTCAATACACTCCTATATAAGAAAATCATGAAACACAAGAAACAATCACATCATTTAAGCTCAAGACAACATCAAAATAAAAATAATTGTGAGACTAAAGTTGGTTAAATAAGGTGATTTGTAGCATTGCATCATTCACCTTTTTTGAACATTCATTATTTGTAGTCTGAAACTATATGTATAGAATGGGTATTAAAATAAAATTACTTAAACTTTTTATATCAGTTTATATACAAACATTTTTTGTTTTTTTGTTGATCGAATTGGAAAAATTTTATCATCTTCTTTGTCAAAAACATTACATCCAGTCATGCATACAATTTCTGTTTCCCCTCAAGCCTAAAGTTCTACACGACCACTCATCTCTGTCCCAGATCTACATAAATCTTCACTATTTATTCTCTATCATTACAAGTAATCCTACTTGAAATAAAATGAGTACTATAATATTTACATTCTTCTTGATTTCTACTAACTGAGGTCTTGGGATTGTATTATCCCAAGAGTTGCATTCCTTGCTTGACGAATGTTGTATAATAGAGCTATTTTCACTGCCCATGTCTATCTTCTTCTAATTTTATCCACTACACACCTCTCTAGTCCTCTACAAATGTCTTGTAAATCCTTGTTTTGTAATAAAACCCCTAGCTATACCAAGATTTCAGTGAGACATATCTGGGAAAAAGGGCATTATGAAAACAGGTGTTCTAGTATTTTAGGTGTTGTAGCACATATCAAACACGTGTCTTCATGGACAATACCCCATTGAGCGAGTCTAGTTCTTATTTGCACTCTTATTTACATTACCAACCAGCATATGAAGCAGTGCTTGGGAACATTTTTCATATTCCACACACCTTTTCACTAGGGTTATTTATGCAAGTTACCCCTCCTCCGCATATACACTTTTTATTATGTATTTTCCTCCTAGTTTTAGCTAGTCATTCTTAAGATACCCATTTAAGAACTTATCATTCATGGAGCTAAAATTCTTCCAGTACCAGCTGCAAATATTTTAGAGCGCTGTAAGATCTCCAGTGTTTACATTGTAAGTACACATGATCCACCCATTTAATCATTAGGTTTTGAGCTTTACTGGATATGTTCCATACATATTTTGCAATAGCTACTTTATACCACACTATGAAATTTGTAATTCCTGATCTACCCTCTTTTTGGTCTCTACATATTACATCCCATGCTATCAAAGTGCCTCTATTATTATGTACCGACCACTTTTTACAAAATTTTCACATATTGAGGCTATATTCTTCAAAACTCCTTCTGGTAGTAAGAAGATAGTAGACCAGTAGACATGAAGGTGCATCACGACTAAGATGATATGTTGTGATTTTCCTATATAAGATAAGTTTCTACTCCCGCAAATCTGAATCCTACCGACAGTTTCCTTACTAGCATCTCACAATCCATGGTTGATAATGTCTTACAGGATATATAAGCTCCATGATATTTAAAAAACAATTGTATTAAGGTGTAATCATCCATCTCACACACATTCTATTATTTATGCATTCATGTTAAGCAGAGAAAATACTGGACTTGCATTTATGGTCAGTCCTAATGCTGCTAAAACGTGCTCAAACCCCTCAGTATGAGCACTATTAGTACCATTTCCCCTGTAAAAAATACCAGCATGTCACCGGAGGGAGGGAGGCCAGGGTTTGGCCTCAGGGGTGGTAGAGGAAGACGTGTGGATAGTGATGGTAGGCTGAGGGTTGGGTCTTGGAATATAGGGACTCTTCAGGGTAAGTCCATAGAGCTTGTGAAGATTCTTAGAAAGAGGAGGATTAATATTGCGTGTGTTCAAGAGACTAAGTGGGTAGGGTCTAAGGCTAGGGATGTGGATGGTTACAAGCTTTGGTACTCTGGGAGCGAGAGGCGTAGGAATGGAGTTGGCATCTTAGTAGATGAAGAGCTTAGAGAGCAGGTAGTAGAGGTAAAGAGGATCAACGATAGGTTGATGACTATTAAGTTGGTCATTCGGGGGTTTACCCTAAACGTGTGTAGTGCTTATGCGCCGCAAGTGGGCTTGGAGGTGGGGGAGAAGATGCGGTTTTGGGAGGCTTTGGATGAGGTGGTGAGAGGCGTGCCTATCTCGAAGAAGATTGTTATAGCAGGAGATTTCAATGGGCACATCGGGGCATTACCGGGAGGCTTTAGTGATGTGCATGATGGTTTTGGTTTTGGGGAAAGAAATGAAGAGGGGGTTACTCTATTGGATTTTGCGAGGTCCTTTGGGCTGGTGGTGGTGAACTCGAGCTTTCCGATGAAGGACGATCACCTGATCACCTTTCGAAGCGCAATAGCCAAGACCCAGATTGACTTTTTGTTGCTTAGGAAAGGGGATAGGGTGTTGTGTAAGGACTGTAAGGTCATCCCGAGTGAGAATCTTTCGACCCAGCATAGGCTCTTAGTTGTGGATTTGGGTATAAAGAAGAATAGAAAGAGGAGGGGTGAGGAGTGTAGACCTAGAATTAAGTGGGGCGGCTTGACGCCAGTGAATGCGTGGGAGATAGGGGAGAGCTGGCGGGAATGGGAGTGTGGAAGTGTAGGGGGGACGTGGATAGTATGTGGGATAGGGTGGCTAGGTGCATCAGGGAGAATGCAAGTGAGGTGTTGGGTGTTTCTAGGGACCGGGCCGGGCATCATCGGGGGGATTGGTGGTGGAATGAAGAGGTTAAGAAGAAAGTGGGGACCAAGAAAGGGGCGTACGCTAAGTTGGTTGAGAGTAAGGACGAAGAAGAGAAGCGGGTAAACAGGAAAGAGTACAAGTTAGCTAGGAAGGAGGCTAAGTTAGCAGTTATGGCGGCTAAGACAGTCGCTTTTGAGAGCTTGTATGCAGGGTTGCAGGGGAAAGGAGGGGAAAAAAGTTGTTTAGACTCACTAAGGCTAGGGAGAGAAAGGGTCGTGACCTCGACCAGGTGAAGTGCATTAAGGGGGAGGACAGTACAGTGTTGGTGGAGGACGGCCACATTAAGAATAGATGGCAGTCCTATTTTCATAGGCTCTTGAATGACGAAGGGGATAGAGCTATTGTGTTAGGGGAGCTAGAGCACTCAGAGGAGTGTCGGGATTTTAGTTATTGTAGACGTTTTAAGGTAGAAGAGGTTAGAGAGGTTGTCGGAGGATGCGAAGGGGTAGGGTGACGGGGCCGGATGAGATACCGGTGGATTTTTGGAAGTTTGCTGGAGAGGCTGGTGTAAGGTGGTTGACTGGATTGTTTAATGAAATCTTCAAGACGGCAAAAATTCCCGAGGGTTGGAGGTGGAGTACCATGATCCGTCTTTATAATAATAAGAGTGACATTCAGAGTTGCTATAACTATAAGGGGATTAAGTTATTGAGTCACTCTATGAAGATTTGGGAGAGAGTGGTCGAGGTGAGGCTGAGACGGATAGTGTCTATTTCGGAAAACCAGTTTGGCTTTATGCCTGGCCGATCGACGACGGAAGCAATTCACCTGGTACGGAGGCTGGTGGAAAAGTATAGGGAAAGGAAGAAGGACCTGCACATGGTGTTTATCGACCTGGAGAAGGCATATGACAAAGTTCCCAGGGAGGTGCTTTGAAGATGCTTGGAGGTGAGTGGAGTCTCGCTAGCATATATTATAGCAATTAAGGACATGTATAATGGAGAAAAAACTCAGGTGAGGACGGCGGGAGGAGACTCAGAGCATTTCACTGTCTTGACAAGATTGCATCAAGGATCTACACTTAGTCCCTTTTTGTTTGCTTTGGTGATGGATGTGTTGACGCGGCATATTCAAGGGGAGGTGCCTTGGTGTTTGCTTTTTGCAGACGATGTAGTTTTGATTGATGAGACACGAGGGGGTGTGAATGACAAATTAGAGGTGTGGAGGCAAACTCTTGAGTCTAAAGGGTTCAGGTTGAGCAGAAGCAAGACAGAGTATTTGGAATTCAAGTTTAATGATGTGAGGCTGGAGAATGAGGTGGTAGTGAAGTTGGAATCACAGGAGGTATGTAAGAGGGATAGTTTCAAGTATCTCGGGTCCGTGATTCAAGGTAACGGTGAGATTGACGAGGATGTCTCGCACCGTATTGGGGCGGGATGGATGAAGTGGAAGCTCGCGTCGGGAGTGTTGTGTGATAAGAAGGTGCCGCCCAAGCTTAAAGGCAAATTCTACAGGGTGGTAGTCCGTCCGACCATGTTGTATGGAGCGGAGTGTTGGCCAGTTAAGAACTCCCACATTCAAAAAATGAAGGTGGCAGAAATGCGAATGTTGCGTTGGATGTGTGGGCTGACTAGAGGGGATAGATTTCGGAATGAGACTATCAGGGAGAAGGTTGGGGTGACTCCAGTGGAGTATAAGATGCGTGAAGTCCGATTGACATGGTTCGGACACGTGATGAGGAGGGGCCTGGATGCCCCGATTCGTAGGTGTGAGAGGCTAGCTTTGGATGGGTTTATGCGGGGTAGGAGTAGGCCGAAGAAGTACTGGGGTGAGATGATTAGGCGGGATATGGAGCAGTTACAGCTCACCGAGGACATGACCCTAGATAGGAAGATCTGGAGGACGCGAATTAGGGCAGAAGGCTAGGGCCAGTTTGGGTCGCTAGTGTAGGGAATTACTTGGTGGGGGTTTTATTCTTGTTATGATACATTGTTCCATGTTTTATGACGATTCTGTTTGTTTTTCTCTGTTTTTTATTACTTATGGGTGTCGTATTTATGTTATGACATCTTGTTCTACGCTTTACTATGTATTTGTGTAGTATCTAGTGTCTCGAGCCGGGGGTCTATCGGAAATAGCCTTTCTACTTCTTTAGAGGTAGAGGTATGGACTGCGTACATCTTACCCCCCCAGACCCCATTATGTGGGAATACACTGGGTTTGTTGTTGTTGTTGCTGTTGTCACCGGAAAAATATAAGTGATTCAGTTGCAAACTGTTACATTTAATGTTGAATTAAAACCCCTCTATTATGTCTACCTCTTTAATTAACCATGAGAAGAATTCCATATAAATTACAAACAATAATGGAGACAAGGGACCACCCTATTTCATCCCTCTCTTGCTATGTGCATTCCAATATAATCCACCATTTAAAGCAATTGTACCTGGGGTGTTGTGATATATTTCATAACCAATTTGATAAAATCATAAAGAAATTAAGTCAGTAGAACATTTCTTCAGTAAACTTCCATTCAATAGTATCATATGTTTTTCTGAAATCATATGCAGAGAAATTATTCTGAACTATAGTAGAGACCTTTTAGTAGAGACCTTCCTATTGTACAGTCTAACCAACTTTTAGTAGAGACCTTCTATTGTACAGTCTAACCAAGTCATGACATATCACTATATTCTGTACTATAGACCTTTGAGCTGCAAAGGCACTTTTTGTACTTGAAATAATCCTATGTAGGATACTCTATTGTCTCTTCCATAGGATATTAACTTAATTAAGTCGTTGCAATAAGATATTTGTTTGTAATACACCACTAATTTTACTTCTTGTAGGAATGAAGGTGATTATGTCATTTATCCCCTTTAACATTTTGCTAGTGTGGAAAAATTCTAACACATTTGATGTTACATTTGCCATAACAACATCAAAATAGTCCTAAGAAGCATGCTACCATATCTATCTAGTCAGAAGATTTGCCTCCATCAATAGACCATAATGCCTCTTTTCCCTTAGCTGCAGTATATACTTGATTGAGCAGTTCGCTTTGCTCATGGGATACTCTTGGTCCTCTATTGATAATTCCACTGCAAAAAACAGTTATGTTAAGCATATTTATGCCCAGTAATTCTTTGTGATACTCTACGAAAGATGTACTAATGCCTCTCATATCCTTGTTGTTGCATCCATTCCTAAACAACAAAAACTCTATTTTTCTTCCTTCTCACATTCTGAGAACTATGAAAGAACACGGTGTTCTAGTCTTCATTTCTAACTATTTCTCCTTGCATTTTTGATAGATAAACTAATTTTATGCCTCTATTGCTGTGCATATTCCTTGGACAATAATATTTCCTTCTCAATTAAGGTTGTTGTAGGGCCTTACTATATCTTCTCTTCATTTTTAAACAATTTTGTTCTTGCTTCCTCAGTTCTCTATTCTATTTAACTAAATCTTTCCCTTTTCAACTTCTTTATAATTTTCTTGAGGCTATTTATCTAACCTACTACCTAAAATTGCCTCCTTCCCCTTGCTGCAATATTCCAACTATTACTCATTTTTTCTTAAAATCAGAAGAAAGGCTCTGCATGTTGAAGTATCTGTATTGACGTTTCAACACTACTTTATTGGGGTTGGTCTTTTTCCATCACTTTTGACTTGGTTATTATTTATAGGTGTCCTTCCCTCTCTCAACCATTTTACTTGTTCTGTCCATAGCTCTTAATTATATACCTTGTATAACACCTCAAAAGTAATTTTTTGTCACCATAGGGATACCCTGGGGATTGCGGTTTTCTGTAGGCTGGCCCTATTTGTGCTGCATATCTCCAGGTTTCAAATATTTTCTCTATTGTGGTAGTTTGTTTCTCCCAACCGTCATTCTGCTTCTTTTTCCCCTTTTTCACCTTCACGTGCCTTCTACAATAGTTGAATTCAGGACCGAGTCTTTTTCAATGCATAAACATGATAATATTCTACTCATACTCCACCCTTTGTACAAACAATACATCCCTTCTTGTTTTCAAGCATTACCCTAGGTGAGTATACTTTGTCGATAGGTAAATACACTAGGAATCTAGCATACATCATACACTCCTTGTTCGTAATATCTCTGTGATCTCTCAATGGTGTCCCAATTAATCCCAGTAGTTTAGTCAAATCTCTTTTGCCCCAATACTTGATGTTAAACACTGGCAATCATACCCACGCTGTCGCTCTAGCAACTTTCTTCTTTATAACTTTAATGTTCTACTCCCAAGATTTCACAACTATTGTTTTCTGACCAAATAAAAATAATCCTTTCTCCACTACTTTACCTTTCTACTCATTCAAGTTGAATTGCACAAGAAAAACCACTTGATTAGCTTGTGCTACCCTTTAGGTTCATCTCCCCTTCCACACACAATAAAGTAACCTTTCATCTTTGATGTGGAGGTTTATACCCCATCACATAACATAGCACTGTCGATTCCCAAAAATTAATTTCCTCTTGAATGTTTTCCACTGTAATCTTCGTCGTAGTGTCAACTTTGTCCTGCAAGTCAAAACCTTCTTTGTGTCACCCCGCTCAATAAATTTAATCCAGAATTGTGCCTTACTATATGGTTTCGGACAGTCTCTTGAGTTTTCTCTTCCACCAGGTCCACCCTCATCATTGTCTTTGAGTTCCCTTGCTTTGCTCTCTTCCCTATTGTCCCTTATCACGACGAAGATTCCATTGGAGTATGTGTTGTTGTAATAATTTTACGATTCCTATCAAAGCACTTGCACTCAATGCTGTTTAATCCAAATGTGGGTCCCACAACCAATTCTTAATTTTTCAACTTTTCAACTAATAGGTCAAAATGAGCTCGGGTGTATTGGGACCTAAACCAAAGGTCTCCCTAGCCTAAAATCGATATTTCGGAGTTCCTAGCATAGGCAGAATTTCAAACTGAGATAGTTTTACTAAAATATTTTCCCGTTGGCCATTTGGAACCAGCGAAGATCTGTCAATAGGGAATTATCTCTAAAAATCAAACTAATTGCCTGGTAACTAAGCTATCAATTTCATCTAGTCATAAATGACTTGGGCAAGCTATGGAAAAGCTCTAACGGCAAAAATAAGCAGAAATATGGAAAATGACTTGAAGGGTCATTATAATATCCACTACTAAAGGAACTTTAATCTCTAAAATTTAAAGATGAGGGAATACCAGAAGACTAGAACATGGGAGGATACTAGGCCCAGCTCTTGCTCTAGATCTTCCAAGTGGCCTCCTCCACTGGCCGATGCCTCCACTAAACCTTAACTATAGGAATCTCCCTAGTATAAAACCACCTCACATCACTAGGCAAAATAAGCACAGGCTCCTCAACAAAGGTCAAATGTTTATCTAACAGGGCTGATTCCCATCTAAGCACAGCAGATGGATTAGAAATATACCGTCGCAATATAGAGACATGGAAAACTGGATGAACAACAACAAAATTTGGAGGTAAAGTTAACTCATTAGCTACCTCATCCACTACACGAATAATCTCAAACAGGCCAATATATCGAGGGATGAGCCTTTTTTTTCTCCCAAACCTCATCACACCATTCATGAGCGATACATGGAGGAATACACGATCACCAACTCCAAATATCATGGCACAAAGTCTACAATTCATATAGGCCTTCTACCTACTCTAGGCTGCTCTCATCCTATCCTGAATAACCCTGACTCTATCAAATGAGTCCTGAAGCAAATTCGCACAACGGGGCCTCACCTCGAAAGTCTCAAACTATCTAACTAGAGAGAGATATCTCTAACCATATAAAGCCTAAAAAGGTGCCATTTTCATAGTCGAATGGTAGCTGTTGTTATACGTGAACTTTGTCAATGCTAAGTGTTGCTCCCACTAGACTAAAAATTCCTTAAACATAGTCTCGTGGCATATAATCAAGAACCTAAATAGTTTGCTCGGACTAACGATCGATTTGTGGGTGAAAGGTAGTACTCAAATCCACTTAAGTTCCAAATTCAACCTGAAATACTCTCCATAATCTCGAAGTGAACATAGAGCCATGGTCTAAATTGATAGAAATTGGCCCCCATGCAAATGGAATATCTCTCAAACATAGATATACGCTAATCTCTCAACATTGAAAGTCATCTGAATAGGTAAAAAGTGGGCTGACTTGGTCAAATGATCTATAACAATCCAAATTCAATCGGAACAACGGGATGTACAGGGAAAGCTACTAATGATGTCCATAGTAATCTATTCCTATTTCTACTTAAGAATGGGAAACCTCTGGGTCAAACCACCAAGACACTAATGCTTAGCCTTTACCTGCTGACAACTTATGGAACGAGCTATAAAGTTTGTCACATCTCTCTTCGTGATACTCTACCAATTATGCTCCCTCAAATGTCTATAGCTCATAGTTGTACCGGTATGAATAGAATATCTAGAGCTTTGATCGTCATAAAAAAAGACTAAATCAAGTCATTAATCTGAGGAAAAAAAATACGAACATCAAACCTCAAAATTCCTAAATATCAATAGTGTGCCTCGCAGACTCCCCGCTCAACACTTGATTACGAAGGAAGAAAAACTTTCTATCCTCCTAGTATCTGAAATATCAAGGAGAACCATCAAATTTTCTAAGGATTTAATGTCTCATGCCAAGGCCCTCTGCAAATCTGATGCGAGCAAACTACCCATATTGGCTGCCTTGGGACTCAGGGCATTAGCTACAACATTTGCCTTACCCGACCGATATAGCTGTCTTTTAGGTTGAATAATGCCCCAGTTGTGTTCAATAGCAAACTAAATCTCACGGATAGAGGGAATACCAGGTACGTCGGTAGGGAACACATCAGGAAATTCATAAACAACAGGATTAGATTTAAGCAAAGGACTCTCCACATGACTATCACAAATATATATAAGATAAGACTTGGAACCCCTCTAAATAAGCCTCCAACTATGAACGTAAGAGATGATCCCCATCGGTTTGCGACTAATCACTCCCTGCCATACGACTGGAGGTACGTCGAGCATAGCTAAGGTATTTGTCTTGACAAAATAATTCATGACTGCATGATAGTGGGATAACCAGTCGATGCCAAGAATCACATCAAAATCCAACATATCCAGAATAATATGCTCCACACAAGTATCAAGATCACTAACTATCACCACAGATAATCTAAATACTCGATCTACTACTAAAGAATCACCCACAAGAGTAGATATGCACAAAGCCATTTATAATTAATCACTAGTCAACTCCAACCGTGGTGCATAATAAGCAGATATATAAGAATAAGTAGATCCTATATCAAATAAAGTAAGAGCCAAATTGTGGTACATAAAATTATACATGAAACTACAACATTCAAAGTCTTATCCTTAAGTCAAGCAGGTATTGAATATAACTAACCATGCCAATAACCTAGTTGGGCACCTGACCGACCTCCTGTCCTGCCTACTTGAGAACCTCTTTGAGCAACCTGGCAGCCATCCCTGCTATAATGATAACTACTTCTACCCAATGGATTAAATGCTCTAATAGGGAAGAACCATGTGTTGAAACAACACTCGCCCAATGACTAGGGAAATCCTATGAATAGTGACCGGAAAGTCCAAAAGTAAAATAGGAAATATGAGTAGAACTAGAACCAACAGATCTGGCTTACCCATAATAACTACAAAATCTAGACTAACCCAAAGATGAACCTCTCTAAGTCTAAACACTAGACTGACCTCCATGAGTAATCTAAAAAGCTACTTGAATCAGTCGACTAGGCTAAATCTATAGTTGAAAATATTGGCCTAGAGAATACCAAACATGAGAAGTACCACCTTTGAATAAGGAACTACTATGGATCGCATTAAATCTTTCTTGGGGCCTAGTCCTCTTATCATGACCCTCATGACACTCACGGTGTATCACTTCCATTACCTTAGTATGATTTGAAACCTTAGCAAAGGCCTACCCAAAACAATAAAACTTTGAGTACCCATATGAATGGGAAGTCTTAACCCTCTAACAAAACAGTAAACTCTCTCATTCTCAGTGTCGAAAAAAAGAAATTGAATGCGTGGATAACTCATGAAAATGGGCCTCATACTAAACAAATGTGATGGAGCCTTACTACAATTTGAAGAATTAATCCCTCAATCAATCTTTAAGGCTGCCCATCATATACTTATCCAAGAACATCCTAGAGAACTGAGTCCAAGAGAAGGGAGAAGATATAACTAGTCTAGAATAAAATATAACCTCTCTACCAATGAATAGCAGACAAATCCAACTGAAATATAGTGTAATCCATGCCACTAGTCTCAACAAGGACCAAACCATAAATCCTATCCACACAAGAATTAAGAAACTCATTTGCATCCTTGCATGGAGCACTAGAAAACCTAAGTACTGCTAACCTCAAGAATCTACCTATTAGTTTTTGCTCCTCTGAAGACATAGTAGGTTAGGTCATAACTAGCTGAGTAGCTACTGGTTGAGCAACTACTGACACAGGGGGAACCTCAACTCTGGGATTCGTAACTATAGGATGCACCCCCATATTAATAGCACACTCATTAGTAGACTATGAACCATCAGATGACACACCACCAACTGTCCCCAAAAGATGAATCAAGTTATCTCTGAGCAATGAAGAGGGAATAAATCTAGGTGGATTCTAGGATGGTCCCTGGACTGTAGCTAGATTTGGTAGAAGAATCTCTAGCTCAGGGGCAGGAATATGGTCTAGGGATAGTGTCTTATCCTGGATCCTAGCTAGGGACACATCATGAGGTTGTCCTCAACCTCTGGGTCATCCACAAATAGGAGTAAGATCTTTGCGCTTAATCTTGGGACCCTCATTTCATGTAGCGATAACACATGTCCTGGCTATCTACAAAACATTAATGTCAAGGGAATATTCTATAAGCCAACTCAGAATCATAGCAAAATAAGAGTGAAAGAAGTGAATAACTCCTAAAAATCCCTCATAACCTACCTAAGATAGGAAACAAATGCCAATGTTCTAATCTGTAGGAATCTGCTAGACTCTTTCTTTTATATCATCAAAATCGATGAAACCTAAGCTCATATACCAATTACTCAGGACCCAATTTATTGTTCATGATGGTCCCTACTATATCCCATTAGTAGGTAAGCAAATACCATAATTTGGAGCTAACATAATGGGTTAATCTAGTAGAAAATTACTATCAAAGGCCAAATTCAATAAGCACAAGAGATAATATAAGATATGTGCTCTAAATATATGAGTAGTCTTTATAAGATGCCAATCCCACAACTTGGTAGAGCCAGTAAAAGAGTATTTAATGTCAATAATACAACCCAAAAGACTTAGAATATAGAAAATACATCTATCTCAAATACTACAGACTGAATGTAAGAGATAGAGGGAAAATGGGAGACTCAAACTCCATAAGGTTACCCTATCTCCAAAAATCAATCAATGTAAGAGAAATAATTGACGACGATAGTTAGTACTCAGATCTGCACCAAAAATGTATAAAAATATAGTATAAGTACCAAAACATTGGTTACTCAGTGAGCATCATCGGCCGACTAAGATAAGTTATTATATAAAGAATATTTAATGCAAGATAATCATAACTAGGTCAAGCTACAAAATCAAACGTGAATCATCTCCATCACAACTATACCTAATAAGTAATTAAGCTGAAATGATAGTATAACATAATGCATCTACACATGCCAATACCGTCGCACATAAGTAATAGATGATTTAGAACTATAACGCATCATAAAGTATAACCACAAGAAAACTCAAGTAAAATATTGACTCCCATACGCCAACTGGTGCATAAAATAAAGGACCCATCATAGTGTCTCATACTACTGGAGAGTACACCTAAGAGAAATAATATTAAGTCATTTAACCATTCACATAACCAAATATCATCACTATTCAACCATATTACACATTTATCATTAATCAAACATTTTATCAAACTTTTATTAGTTACCAACATTAACCATATTACCATATTCCATACTGCTACCATCATTGTCCACTAATCATCAATACCCATTATCTAGTATTTATTAGCTAAACAAGGGTCATTAACTAGTCTATTAGATTCCTAGCCATCATATGATAATAGTCATTAATTAGATAACTATTCATAACATAACCATTATAATAACCAACATTCCTTGACTAACCATTATTTATCACTAACATCACTCACTAAGTGAATGCATAATTTATAGCTAGTTTCCTTCTTACCAACTAGTTTTGATTAATCATTTAAACAATATCCATCACGAATCCTTAGTTATCATTAATCATTAACAATAACACCTTCTATTCATTTAACACTAGTGAGCTACATCAGGCATCCTAATGTCATATAACATCCACATAGCATACACAGAGATATATAAGTGTATATATACATATGTGTAAAGTGTCATACATAGGGCTAGCCGAACTCGAACTGGTATATATACATGTGTGTAAAGTGTCATACATTGCTTGCAAAACAAATCCTCAAAAAGCGTATCTCAATACTCAAATAGTAGATGTTGTTATACGCAATCTCTTCCAAGGCTAAGTGTTGATCCCAGTTGCCTCTAAAATCCATAACACAGGCTCGCAGCATATCCTTGACAACCTAAATAGTCTAATTTAATTTACCCTCGATCTATGGGTGAAATTCTATACTCAAATCCACCTAAGTGCCCGACTCCTCCTGAAATGCTCTCCACAATCTTGAAGTGAACAAAAATCCACAATCTGAAATGATAGAAATAGACATAATATTCAAGTGGATTGTCTCCAAAACATAGATATAAGAATCTCTTAGCACTGAAGGTCACCTAAATAGGAATGAAGTATGCTGACTTGGTCAAATAATCCATAATAACCCAAACGCTATCGGATCCAAGGAAAGGGCGAGGCAAACTACTATTGAAGTCGATAGTAATTTGTTCCCATTTCCCCTTAAGAATGGGCAACTTCTAGGTCAAACCACCAGGACATTGATTCTCAGTCTTTATTTGCTGACAGCATAGACAATGATCTAAAAGGTTTCCATATCTCTCTTTAAGCCAATCCACGAATAATGCTACCTCAAACCTCTATGCATCTTTATTTTGTTGGGATGAGTGGAATGTCTAGAGTTGTGTGCCTCATGCAAAATCAAATAAAGTCACCAATCTGAAGAATACAAATATGACCATGAAATCTCAACATACCTCGGAATGAATAGTATGCCCCTCGAACTCCCCACTTAATACCTTATCACGAAGCGAGCAAAGCTTGTTATCCTTATACTAACGATCATTAATTATCTTAAATAATGAGGACCTCACCTCAATACTATCCAAAATCCTCCTAGGATCTGAAATATCAAGTCAAACCATCAAATTAGCTAAGGACTAAATATCCGATGCCCAAGCCCTCTACGAAGCTGATATGCAACCCAAACTATGTAAACACACTAAATTATGACTCAAGACATTGGTTACCACATTCGCCTTACCCAGATGATACCTAATCGATATATTATACTACTTAAGAAACTCTATTCATCTTTGTTATCAAACATTAAGCTCTCATTGGTTCATAAGATGATGAAGACTATGATGATTTGTTAAAATTTTGCAATGAACTCCATAAAGATAATGCCTCCAAACCTTGAGCGTAAAAACTACCGCCGCCAACTCTAAATCATAAGTGGAGTATTTAAGCTCATGGACCTAAAGATATCTTGAAGCATAGGCAATGACACAACCTGACTACATCAATACAAAACAAAGACCAACACTAGAAGCATGACAAAACATGGTGAATCCCTCACCCTCCACTAGAAGATCTAGCACATAAGATGAAGCAAGAAAATCCTTGAGCTTTCCAAAGATCGACTCACACTCCTCAAATATCAAAAACGAACCTTCTTTTGGGTCAATCTGGTCATAGGTTGAAATAGTAGCACCTTAAATAATGCATCTATAATAACCAACTAAACAAATAAAGCTAGTAAATCAAGTCAGAGATATAGGTCTAGCCCCATCACGAATTTCTTCTATCGTAGTTGGATCTACCATAATACCATCCTTAGAAACTATATGTCCATGGAATGTCATTGACTCTAGATAAAACTCATATTTGGAGAACTTGAAGAAAAGCAAATAATCACTCAAAGTCTGGGGCAAGATCATCAAATATTGTGCATGCTTCTCACTACTCCTTGAATACACAAGAATGTCGTCAATAAATACAATCACGAAGGAGCCCAAATAAGGCATAAATAATCGATTCATCAAATCCATGAATGCGTCTAGGATGTCAGTTAACCAAAAAGACATCACTAAGAACTCATAATGACCATAATGGCTTCTAAAACCTATCTTTAGTACATCCCCATCCCGAATCCTCAAGTGATGGTAACCAGACCTCAAATCAATCTTACAAAACACTATTGCCCCTAAAGCTGGTCAAACAAATCATCAATGTAAGGCGTATTATAATAGTTTATTAACATCATATAATTAAGCTGCCTATAATTAATGCACATATACATAGAACCATCCTTCTTCTATTAAACAACATAGGATCTCCCTATGGGGATACACTTGGTCTAATAAAACTTTTACCAAAAAGATTTTAAAGGTGAGAATTTTGCTCCTTAAGCTCAACAGGAGCCATACGCTAATATATTATAGAAATAGGTTAAGTGTTAGGCTCGAGGTCAATAAGAAACTCAATTTCACGAACATGGGTAATACTCGGCAAGTTGATAGGGAACACACCAGGAAACTCAAAAACAACAGGAACATAATTAAGCGATGAAATCTCCATATGAGTATCACAAATATAAGTGAGATAAGACTCAAAAACCCTTGAGATAAGCTTACAGAGCACCCTCAATAATTCATTGATAAGTCTTATAGAATTTGTAAGGTGATGTAGGTCTCAAATATAGATATAGTTAAATTGGATGCCCGTCGACTGAAAGATGTTGTTGTTGATTGGTATGATACGTGGGTTTCCTTGAGAGGTCAGTAAGCTCCCCTAGTGGTCTAGATAGAATTTGCACAAGCCTTCATGGATCATTTCATGCCATTTGAGCTTAGAGAGGCAAAGGTGGATGAATTTTTCTCCTTAAAGCAGGATAATCTTACTGTTAAGGAGTATTGTTTGTGGTTTACACAGTTTTCCAAATATGCTCCAGAGGTGCTTAGTACACAAGTAAAATGGATTTATCGCTTTGTGAATGGTCTTACGGGTCTTTTGAAGGACCTTCTTCTGTTTCTGCTATGAATAAAGATTTTTATATAGCACTAGAATTATGACCTCAGAGGGGTATTAGTCAAGGGATACCACCTCAACCTATGTGCCAACAGTGTGTCTCACCACATAGAGGGGAGTGTCGGCAAGGTTCAAATACGTGTTATGGTGTGGTATAGAGGGTCACATAGTATGTGAGTGTTCACAGCTCAGAGGTAAAGGTAGTGGTGATCTATTACAACCTTCAGGGTCTGCATCAGCTTCATCTTCATCAGTGTCTTCTTCTTCTCGCTGTCCTTAGGCATCAGCCATAGAGGATCTGGTAGGGGAGGAAGGACCAGTTTGAGAGCAGCCCCGAACCATATGTATGCACTAACTGGTTGATAAGATTTAGATACATCTCTAGTTGTGGTCACAGGTACCTTAGCTGTCATTTCATATAATGTATATTCCTTTATAGACCTAGGATATACCTTGTCATATGTTACTCCATTCATTGCTAAGAAGTTTAGAATAGAGCCAGAGTTATTATCAAACCATTTACGGTATCGACTCTAGTAGGAGATTCTATTATAGCTAGGTGGGTCTATTATGATTTTATGATGACAGTGTGTGGTCGTGCTATATTGGACAATCTGATTGAACTTGAAATGGTCAGTTTTGATGTTATTATGGGTATAGATTGGCTATTATCCTGTTATGCTATAGTTGATTTTTGAGCTAACATAGCCCATTTCCAGTTCTCAAGAGAGCCAGTCTTAGAGTGCAGAGGTGATTCTATGGTGCCTAAAGGGAGGTTTATTTCCTTCCTTAAGGCACAAAAGCTTATTTCAAATAGGTTTCTGTATCACCTATTCCAAGTGAACGACATTGAGGCTAAAAAGAAGATACCAACTCTAGAATCTGTACCAGTGGTGAACGAGTACTCAGATACGTTTCCTGATGAATTCCTTGGATTACCTCCTATCAGAGAGAATGATTTTGGTATTGATGTGGATCTCGGTACCCAGCCGATATCAATTCTACCTTGTAGAATGGCACCTGTAGAGCTGAAAGAGCTAAAAGAGTAGTTAATGGACTTACTTGATAAAGGTTTCATTCAACTCAGTATATCACCTTGAGGTGCTTTAGTGTCTTTTTTATGCAAAAAAAATGACAAGTTATGAATGTGCATAGATTACAGAAAGTTGAACAAAGTGACAATAAAAAATAAGTATCCTCTTCTTCAAATAGATGACTTATTTGATCAATTACAAGGACCTAAATGTTTTTCAAAGATCAATTTGAGGTTCGATTATCACTAGTTAAGAATTTGTGAATAAGATATTGTGAAAATAGCCTTTCGAACAAGATATGGGCACTTTGAGTTTCTTTTCAAGTAATTTGGACTAATGAATGCTCTAGTAACCTTCATGGACATGATGAACAGGATTTGTAAACCTTTTATTGATATGTACGTGATTGAATTTATAGATGATATTTTGATATATTCACGTAATGAAGTTGAGCATGCAGATCATTTGAGGTCAGCATTACAGACACTTAGAAATCACCAGTTGTATGCTAAGTTCTCTAATTGCGAGTTTTGGTTGACTGTGGTAGCGTTTCTTGGTCATGTAGTATCTAGAGAAGGCATTAGAGTAGATTTTCAAAAGATAGAAGCTGTGAAGAATTGGCCTCGACCAACCACCCCTCTTGAGGAGCGTAGCTTCTTGGGGCTATTGGTTACTATAGGAGATTTGTGGAAGTATTTTCCTCCAGTTCTGCCCCATTGACCAAATTAACATAGAAAACGGTTAAGTGCCCGTGGTTAGATGCTTGTGAAAGAAATTTCCAAGAGTTGAAACATAGATTAACTACATAGCAGTATTAGCCTTACCAGAGGGAATAGAAAGATATATAGTGTACTGTGATGCTTCAGGTGTTTGTTTGGGTTGCATCCTAATGCAACATGGAAGATTTATAGCATATGCTTCTCAACAATTAAAAAAGCATGAACAGAAATATCCCACTCATGACTTGAAGCTTGAAGGTGTCGTATTCACACTTAAAATATAGCCCCATTATCTATATGATGTGCATGTTGATATCTTTATTGATCATAAGTGTCTTCAATATTTATACAAGTATAAGGAGTTGAACTTGAGGCAGAAGAAGTGGCTAGAGTTATTGAATGATTATGATGACAATATTCTCTATTATTCGAACAAAGGTAACATTACAGCTGATGCTCTTAGTCAACTATCCATGGGTAGCCTAGTACATTAGGCGCCTGTGCAGCATTAAGTAGTGAGAGATGTTCACAAACTATCCAGCCTTAGAGTTAGTCTTATGGATTTCGATGATAGTGGCGTTGTTGAACTCAATTCAGTCGAGTCTTCACTCATGGCATTTGTTAAAAAGAAGTAATATGATGACTCCTTATTATTTCAGTATAGAGAGGGAATTCCACAACAGCGAGTCAAAGTATTTGAGCTAGTAAGTAATGATACTTTGAGGTATCGAGGTAGCTTGTGTATACCTGATGTATATAGTTTGCGACAATAGATTATGGATAAGGCACATTGCTCTCGCTATTCATTCCATCCCGACTCTACAAAAATGTATCATGATCTTAAAGAGATCTACTGGTGGAATGACATGAAGAAAAATATGTGGCACAGTGCTCTAATTGTCAACAAGTGAAAGTGAAACATCAGAGGCCCAGTTTCCTAGCTCAAACATTTAGTATTCCTGTGTGGAAATGGGATTCTATTAATTTGGACTTCATTGTAGGCTTACCTTTTTATTATCAGAAGCATGACTCTATTTGGGTAATAGTTGATCGGCTATCGAAATCACCCATTTTCTTCCCGTTAAGCCTACTAGTACGGCTGAGAATTATGCCATGTTATATGTGAAAGAGATTTTTCACCTATGTGGGACCCCAATGTCCATTATTTCTGATAGAGGTTCTCCGTTTAAAGCTCGATCTTAGAAATCATTCCATAAGAGCTAGGGCATGCAAGTGAACCTTAGTACTGTATTTTATCCATAGACCAACGACCAAGCCGAGCTTACCATTCAGACACTCAAAGATATGTTGAGAGCATGCGCGCTGGACTTTAAAGGTAATTGATATTATCATTTGCCTTTTATAGCACTCACTTATAATAATAGCTATCACTGCAGCATTGGCAGGGCTCATTTTAAAGATCTATATGGAAGACGATGTAGATTACCTATTGGTTTTTTTGAAATAGGTAGGACATAGGTATTAGGCCCAGATCTAGTCCATCAAGCCATTTAAAAGGTTAAGTTAATACGAGAGTGGTTAAATACTACTTACAATAGGTAAAAATCATAATTAGATGTATGACGTAGAGATTTAGAATTTCAAATTGATTATTTTGTTTTCTTGAAGGTGTCGCCTATGAATTATGTTATGCAATTTGGTAAGAAGGATAAGTTAAATCCTAGGTATAATGGGCCCTATAAAGTTATTCGCAGAATTGGCAAGGTAGCCTATGTACTAGAATTACCTCCGGAGTTAGTTGCAGCGCATCCTGTCTTTCAAGTGTCTATGCTACGTAAATACCTAGGAGAGCCATCTCACATCATACTTATAGAGGGTATTGAACTTACAGGAGACTTATTATTTGAGGAAGTCCCCGTGGCCATATTGGATCGATAGGTCAAAAAGTTATGATCTAGAGATATAGCTTCAGTAAAGGTGTTGTGGAGGAACTAGAATGTAAGAGAAGCCACTTGGGAAGCAGAAATGGATATGAAGACTAAATATCCATATTTATTTATTTAATAAACTATCAAAAGGTTCTTGAACAACTTATCCCTTTACATGATCATTAGTTTCTACTATATTTTGTTCTGTTGATGTCTGATTCTTACCTGATATGTTTAGGTACAAGATTTGTGCCTATGAGTCTTGAGATTTACATGGAAACATCTTGTAGATGCAGAGTATAAGGTAAGTTTCATGATTGATTATGACGTTTAATGGTGTTTAAGGCCAAGAGGAGCCTCGTGTACTATTGTTTTGGAGTTTAAGGCCAAGCGGAGCCTCATGTATTATCTATTGAGTATTATATGTGTCATGACGCTATGTGAAGCATAGTAGGATAGATTCTGGTTAGTTGAAAGGTACTCGATAGGCCTATTTACAAAGAAAACTCTGGCAAATTTTTTGGAAATTTGGAAAGTTAGCTTAAATTTAAGGCCTTATCCGGGATAAGTAAAATGAGAATGAAGTCGATTAAACTTAAGGATTTCTGGGATAGTTGTGAATTTAAAAGTAATCTCCGTACATCATTTGAGGATGAATGATTCTAAGTGGGGGAGATTGTGGCATCTAAAAAAAAAGAATTAATTTAGCACTTTTGACAAGGAATTGTATTTTGTATATTGTATTATTGTGCTAAAGATGGTAAGAAAAAATTAAATTATGGTTCCTTAATTACACCAAGTTCTAATACTAGAAAGTTGGGGCCCCATTATATTATTTCCCTATTATTAATAATAAAATAGTGGTATATTTCTCATTTCACGGGAAAGTAAATTCCAGGAAACAACAACCATTAGGCGTTGTTATGCCATTTTTGTTGCTCCTGTTACTTTTCCTCTTTCTTTCTGCTATCTTTCTTTTGTTATCAAAATGGAAAATTTAATCAAGTTGTCAATAAGACATTGTAAGTGGTGAAAGAATCCCTTTGTCCTTACGAAGCATATAAGTTAAAGAATTTCAAGAAGTTGAATTTCAAGAGGTACATTCTCTATTCTTCTTTTGAATATTGACTATAAATAAGTGACTGAGGTTATTTACCTTCGAATTGTGTAAGTTAAAAAGTTATAGGATTCATTCCGAATGCTTATTAAAGAATTCAATTAACTTTAGGCGTGAGAGGAAAATATTGGGATAATTGTTAAATGTTCCTACAGGTTAATAATGGACCTATATGTTATCCTTATAGCTAGCGAATTGCCTATTGGATAATGGAAGTTGGTGGTGGGACAGATAAAGGCTATACTCCCGCGGGTTAAAATAATTAAGGCTCGAATTACTGTCATAGTTACTAAAGTACTAAGGTATGTGAAGCTAAACCTTCCTTCTTTGTGTTACATTTTCACGATACATCCATATTATTATAAGTTTCTATACTTGAAGTCCTTAGGCTTAATATATTTATGTATATCACACGTTAGGAGTAAAAGTAAATGGTAATAACATAGCTGCACTTGTATGTGTTTGGCACTATTTGATAAACACTAATGATGGGAGGGTACATTGGTTTGGCTTGGCATATCGCTAGACGTGATTTTGTGCACAGGATCGAGAACAGACCACTACAGTGAGCCCAATCATTAGGTGTACCGGCCTTTGTGGCATCATTTGTACTTGGAGTCAGATGGAGCACCATGCATTGGTTTCCCCTGACTCGAGCCAACTTATGGCATATATGGCCTGTGGGCAGACCCCCATAGTGAGCTCCTGGGCAGGGCGTACCTAGATACAGACTACGGTTATAGTGATATGTATGGGATCATAGTAAGGAGTATGTGAGAAACATATTCTTTATACTTGCCTCAGATTGCCTTTGATAGGCTATTTGTGATCAGTTTTACGACTTATAGGATAAACACATCATCTATGCAAATTATAAGCCCTATATTATAATGAACGCTTTTCTAAATACGATATAAAAGGCTAATAAGGTCGGTGCATAAGTTACAAATTTATATCATTCATGTGTTACTTGCTGGCTCATACATTTTTCATTTTACCATTTGACTCATATGAGCTTATGTACTTGTCAAGCTATTATTTTATTTGCTTTCAATTCTAACATGAGAATAACAACAACAATTATGCTAAGAATTTATCAATTTTACTCGAATCAACTCAACTCCATAAATAAACAATAATGAAAATTAACATGAATCGTGATTTACACGAGAAACCACCTTTAGAAATAAAGAACGTAGACCTAGTTCACTCATGGAACCAACGTAATATCAGATAATGTATAAAGATGATTAAATCAAGAAACCAAGGTAATCATAAAGAAAATAATCTCTAGTTCCCAAATGGAACTTTCACATCACCTGAGCCTTGTACACATACACTAAGGGTATGATGATTCCCACTAGTGTTGACCCATAGGGGACGATCTCTATCCATATACCAAAACCCAAACATCAAGGGCCTACAAATCTTATTCCACCAAATCCCTTGAAGATGTCAAAATCATGGTACATCTTTAAATAATCAATAAAATATCACAATAATCATAAAATCCAATGATAACAACCAACATTTATAACAACCACAAACTTTACATATAGATCATTGAATGTAATTACACTTATAATATAATTACCAAATTTCTTCCTTAAGTATTCATTAAAACAATAGGCAACCACCCCAATACTTGGTGAACTTGAGTGAATCATTCTAGGTAAACAATAATTATACTTAAAATATTAGATCACAAGTAGACATGAAATATTTGTTTTATCAATTATGATATGTCCTAATGCAAATCCACGACTTATTCAAGAAAGCATTATCTAACCATATTCATTAAATCCACTACATTTTTACGAGAGCACATTCAACCCAAAAGAGTCTAAACGGTAGTTCATTCACAAGTTTATTACTAGGTTCAAGACCTACTCCATTAGCCTATTATTCAACTATATTCAACTTACAGTCTAGTTTTAGTCATGCACCTAAATACTTTTTACTTTCCTAATCCTTAGCCTAACTTGACCTTAGGCTTTCAAGTTATATGACCACCTCCTCATACCATAATCAGTTCCTATCACTAATATTAATCAGGATTATCAAATATTCTAATACGGGTAATATTATGTTCACCCTTTTTATAACATTTACACTAAATCCCTAGATTATAAGCTTGTTCGAACTCTTTAACAGCATCTATATTCACATAATTCATATTAAGATCTACCATTACATCATACAAACATAAAAAACACATCAATAGTTCATACAATAACATAATAACACACAATTAGATATTTATTACATTAAATTTATATTTTTCCATCAAAAATACATGCACACTGGTCTAAGCATGATTTCTCCAATCAAATCTATATTATGTATACAATTATAAACCAAAACCTACTACTTATAAACCATCACCTACATAGGAGCCAAGCTTCTATAGTAAATAAGTTTTGCCATGGATGATCTTTCTTCTTTTTCCTATTTTCAAAGGCTAAATTGTCTAGTAGACAACAATTACAAGAGTAATTAATAAACAACTCTTCAAAAAATATCATGTGCATTCAGAACCACTTATTTTACCCTTATTCACAGTCAAAAAATTTATCTAAGGGTCAATTAATCATCAACTTAGTTCTATCAAGTTCCAACTAACTCCATCAACGGAGTTTTAAAGCTAAATGTCCCACTTTTATTGAATTCAATATCCCCAACTATCAACTTTCATGTTATTAAACCATAATTTCACACTAGGAAGAGTTAATTCACAAACTAAAATTAATTCCAGGAGAACATACATGTACCCATGGGTTTTCTCTAGACCTTCTTGGTCCTAGGGTTTTAAGCGACATGAATTTTATCATAGGTTCCTCATTCTAATGATTCTATAAGATAAAAGAATTAATCAATGTTCTGAAAAAGTAAAAATCATACCTCAAAGAAGGATTTACACCCAAACCAAGAGAGAATTGCCCCTATGGTCTTAGGAATAAACTTTTAAAGTTTAGGGGATGGAACCCATAAAAATATGGTTATAAACTATTGTTACATCGTTATAACGTTGTGCATATCATCTAGAGATGTCACAATAGTGACATGATCCGACTATGATGCCCTCTGCTTTTCAACACCGAGACTTCAATAAAGCTATCTTAGCTTCTTACTCGGGAAGAAAATTAACAAATAATTGGTTGTGTTGGAAATAAGACTCGGAGATATTTAATTTGGTGGGTATTGGACCTCCTAAAACTTTAAATTCTATGATTAATTCAAGTTTGAGGTTTACCATAGTTTAAATTTAGACCGAAACAAAATTGATAAGGACACTTTAATCTTAAATTTAAGATAAGGGTATTGTATGACCTTAGTATATATCAAATTTTCACGGTATGAACCAGGGCCTGGACATGATGGGAATCCCAAGTCTGTCGAGGACCGAGCATTACGCCCTTTACCTAGCCATATAGAACACACACAAACACATGACACTGGATGTGTTTTGAACATATAAAAAATAGAGTAAATAGGGACTCAAAAGTATATGACAGTCAACAAACAAAACCATCCACAATAATACTAAAAACATTATACCATCAAAATAACCTACGTCGAGACATGTCCCCAACTCTGACAATGACAATAACAATGATAATGTTAATGTGAAGTATTTAATTTTAATTCATGGAAGCAAACAGATGAAATGATCGAGTTTTCTGGAGAATGGAAGCTTACCACTTCACCATAAATGATCGGCGAATCAAATCGATCCACCAAACACTGTGCAGGAAAAGTAGGATGTCCTTCGGACCTTGTATCATATGAAGATACAACTTTCACATATGGTTAGTAGTTTGAGAACTAGTATGTAGCTCAAGGGTAAAGGGTAAAATAATTCCATGATAAGTTGTTCAAAAATCATAAAAATCTAATACACATGATCGCATGTATATATATATATATATAAATATATATATGTCAATTGATGGGATGGGGTACAATGCTTAACATGTACTTTACAATTATTAATCTGGACTGTGTAGCTAACCATTATAATAAGAGATCCATGGGATATATGGGTCTAGCTTTTCCCGAGCTGAAAGGGCCCAATGCGTGTTACCGCATGAACCAGAGAATAATTACATATACATATGTAATATGGGGGACTCGAACCTTCCATCATACATCAAGAATGACTTAAGCACTCAGTAATATAACATGAGGGAGTTGAACCACCCGGCCATTTTTAACCCTATGTCGGCAACTATAATTTCTAGTATGGGCCCCTCAAGACCTCCACTTTCACGGCATAGTCATAGAAGCCTCATTAAATCCCAATTAAGACACTCCTCGCACATTCTCAATCATAAACCAGCGAGTCATCTGTTAAGGCATTATCAAGTGGTATCGTCGTACTGACTATAGCTTGCACGCATATGTCAATTTGCAAATTAAACAATTTTCCAATTGGACTCTACCCAATTAGCCAATGATATTCCAAAGTTCCACGTACGAACCCAACCATGCATCCAAGTGGGACTAACCCACCGAGCCAACGGGAATCCAAAGTCCAATGTTGGAACCAAATTATCTAGCAAAGTGGGACTCTTACCCTTGTCCATTAGGATTCTGGAGTTTTAATTTCAAATTCAGTTCATAGCCCTAATGCCCTTTTTAAGAGTCAATTCAAGTTCCATTACTCTTTAATATGTACTGGGATTCAAAATGTTTTTCAATAAGCAAATTATGGTTCAAAGCCAATTTCACAAGATTGGGTTGAGATAATTGTAAGCGTCAATTAATTAATTCATCAAACTTAGGGAAGACCATATTTCAATTCTCTCACCCATGCATTAAATAGGTTTCAAAACCACCATTAAAAATATAAATAATGCATTTGTAAATTTGAAACATCACATAAACAATAATTATTCAAAATCCTCAACCTATATCCAAAAACCCATAAATAAACCATATGAGTAACCACTTAAGCACATTCTTTTAACAAAATAAGTTTTGGTGAAAGAGGTTCATGCCTGAAAGAATCACAATTTTAGAGGGAATTTTTCCTTGGAAGCTCTAGACAATCAATCTTTAGAAAACCTTAATGCTCTTGCATGAGAAAATTTATAAGAGGAGGGAAGATATTTTATTGTGTTATGTATGAGAATGGGGTCCCAATAAAGTTGTAAAGTCGTGGGTTATGTTAGGGCAAAAGGGAAATTTCCAAAAACCCCTTAATTTAAAAGCTGAAAAATTTTCGCCAGTGACTATGGGTTACTATACGAATTGTAAGGACTCATAACGACTCATAGGGTCTGAGTTGTAATCATGATAGGAAATTTTTTGTACACACTGGTCACCCTACAACTGGTAGGTTACAAATCATATAGAGTCATTACGACTCATAAAGTCTATTCATACTCAAGATAGAACAGTTTGGGCATCATACTAGTTTGGCTACGGACGGGGGATATACGACTCATAATGAGTCTCTCTAACTAGTTACCTCAATTCATCACCAATGAATCAACTCAAGAAAAATTCTCTAGAAACCTTACGATTTAGGTTGTACGACCAATCAAGACACTTTACGACTCATAAAGTGACTTGTAGTTAGGATGGTGAGTTAAAAAACTAAAAATTTTTTAGTGCCCAACACCTGAGGCATCAGATTCTCCCTCCTACGGATTATTTATCCTTGAATAATGGGTTAGGGAATCCATTAGAACAATTTAACACAAGGCACAACCATATTTACCTTTAACAAAGATAGAAAACAAAGATGTTAAGGAATACAATACCTCAAGTATAGTTATCCAAAATGAGAAACAAGAAGGCTTATTTGGACTTCATGTCCTCTTTGCCATCCCAAGTAGCCTATCTAACCTTATGATTACTCTATAGAACACTTACAAAAGCCACATCCTTAGTCCTCAAATGATGGACAAGACTATCCACTATCTCAACCGGGAATTCCTCATTAGAAAAGGAATTTAAAACACCAACACTCTCTAATAGAATAACCTAAGAAGGATCACCCACATATTTCTTTAAAATCGAAACATGAAAGATCGGATGAATGGAACCTAAGCTTTGAGGAAATTCCAACTCATAAGCTACACTGCTTACTCGCCTAAAAATAGATATGGACCAACAAAACATGAGCTAAGCTTTCCCTTCCTTCCAAACCATACCACTCCCTAAATGGGAGACACCTTCAAGAACACCAAATCATCGATATCAAACTTTAAGTCCCTTTGCCTTATATTTTCACAAGGCCTTTGCTGACTCTAAGTGGTATTAAGCCTATCTCTAATCACATTTACCATCTCCAAATCTTGGTAAACCAAGTAGGGACCATACTATCTATTCTCACAAGTCTCAAATTACCCAATAGGAGACCTACACCTCTTATCATACAGAACTTTGAAAGGAGTCATCCCAATACTTGTTTGATAGCTATTATTATACACACACTCTATGAGGGGCAAATGATCAACCCAAAAACCACCAAAGTTAAGCACACAAGACCATATTATGTCCTCCTAAGTCTAAATTATATTCTCTACTTGTTCATACATTAGAGGGTAAAAAGTGGTGTCAAGGTTCACCTTAGTTCCTAAACCTCTATGGATAGAAGGCCAAACGTATGATGAGAACTGAGTACCCCAATCAAATATGATGGAAACTGGAGCACCATGCAACTTTACTACCTCCTGAATAAAAAAGCTTAGAGTAATCCTCCATTGAATAGTTAGTCTTCACTAGTAGAAAATGAGCGGACTTGGTGTTCCTATCCATAATGACTCAGATCGAATCAAACTGACAGCAAGGTCTTAGAATACCGGTAATAAAATCCATATTAATCACTTCCTATTTCCATATGGGCAACTCAATCTCTTAAGACAAACCACCGAACCTCAAGTGCTCTAACTTGACTTGTTGACAAGCCATACACTTGGTCATAAAAATAAACACATCCCTTTTCATGTTATTCTACCAATTGATCTCTTTTAAAACATGGTACATCTTCGTTGATCCATGATAAACAGTGTATGTCAACTCATGAGCCTTAACCAAGATTCTCTCTCGCAGCCCATGAAAATTAGGAACACTCAACCTACCTTGGTACCTCAAGATACTATCACCACCATCCTAAAAAAAATAACATTCTGCACACCCACATTACTCTTAATCTGTATCTAGATAGGATCAAACACCTGCTTTTCTTTCACCTCAGAACCAAGAGATAACTTCATGACCTCTCACACCATTACACGTCCATCCTCAGAGTATAAGAAAAGAACCCCGAGATTAGCTAACCGATGAATATCTTTAATAAACTTTCCCTTTCACTCATCATATAAGAGAAGATTCTCATAGATAACCGGCTAAAAGTATCAACAACTATGTTAGCTTTACTTAGATGATAATGGAGACTCATCTCATAGTATATGAGAAATTCAAACACCTTCTTTTCCTGATATTCAAATTTTTCAGGGTAAACACATACTGTAAGCTCTTATGATCTCAATAGATGCCAACATGAACCCCATAAAAATAATGGTGCCAAATCTTTAAAGCAAAGTCCAAAACCATCAATTCTAAGTCGTGTGTTGGGTAATTCTTCTCTTGAAATTAACTGTCTAGAAGTGTAGGTCACACCCTTAACATGCTTGTTTAACCCATAGCCCAATCCCATACGGGAAACATCATAATAAATAACAAACCCTCGGTACCTTTAGGTATCGTAAAAACTAGAGTCAAAGTCAACTTATCCTTCAACTTCTCAAAACAACCCCCACAAGCATCCGACCATAAGAACATTACTTTTTTCTGAGTCATCATAGCTAATGGGGCGGCAATAGAAGAGAAACTTTCCACAACCCTCCTATAATTTCTGGCTAAACCCAAAAAGCTCTAAATATTGTTGGAGTCGTGGGTCTAGGCCATTTTTAACCACTTCAACTTTATGTGGATCTACCATTATACCCTCACTAGATACAACATGAACTAAAAGCATTCATCCAAAACTCACAATTATAAATTTAGCATACAATTATTGATCCTTAAGGGTCTGAAATAGAACTCAGAGATGATCGGCATGATCTTTCTTACTCTTAGAATAAACTACCGTGTCATCAATAAACACAATGATAAATGTATAAAAAATTCAAGGATGACTGGATTCAAACAATCTATAAATGCCATCGGGGCGTTCGCCAAACCAAAAGACATGACCTAGAACTCATAATGATCATATCAGGTGCAAAAAATAGTCTTTAGGGTATTCCCTCCCTAATCTTCACCTGATGATAATACAAACAAATATCAATTTTAGAGAAGTACTGAGGACCCTAAAGCTAGACAAACAGGTCATATATCCTAGAAAGTGGATATTTATTATTTACCGTCACCTTATTTAACTGGCGGTAGTCTATACACATTTGAAGGTACCTATCCTTCTTATGCATAAAGAGCATAGAAGCATCCCACAGGGAAATACTAGGACAAATAAAAACCTTATCAAAGAGATCAGTTCTTATAACTAGCTAGAGCCATTCTATAGAGAGGGATAGAGATAGGATGAGTGTCCAAAAAAAGATCAATCCTAAAATCAATTTCCCTAGTAGGAGAAACACTAAGAATATCATTAGAAAACACTTTTGGAAACTCACACACCACAAGGATAGAATTAAATAAAGGACCTTCAAAGCAAAATCTTTAACATGCACTAAATGGTGCAGATACCCCCTGGAGATCAACCTACCTGCTCAAAGATAAATCTAGAGAGCCATATATGAATGGAGCTGATCCATCCCTAGGATAATGTCAAAATCACTAATATCCAATTCTATCAAGTCTTCCAAGGTCTCCATACCATAGATACATACTAAAACACCCCTATAAACTCTTTTAGAACCCACAGAATCACCCCTCAGGTTGACATAGAAAAGGGGTCCAAAATACTCTCAGGTCCAAAATCATAAAGAACATCCACAAATAGGGTCACCAACAGAGTCAATAGATGAATAGATTAATGGAATTCTGCATTAAAAATATATCCCTGAAGCGATTGAGCATGACAATCACCAGCTAGAGAAAGATCAGTCATAAATAATGGACCCTTTGAGATAAATAAGGATTAGGGGCTCTAGGCTGGGTCCGTACTCTATAAGTATGATGAGATTTATCGATATTGTCCTCAGATGGGATACAAGAGTTTCCACGTGCATCAAATCTTCAGGGAGGCATGATCTAAAATGCGACCAAATGGGTATTAAAGAAAATTCAAGACCTTAGACACTATATCCCAAAATTAGATTATGGAAATAAAGAAATATTCCAAAATGACTTGTGTCTCTCTCTTATAAGTGTGGTACGCTACACCTATATAAGAAACTCTATATTACACGATTTTGAGGACACCCAATAATACCTAACCTAGGCTCTGATACCATCTTTGTCATGAATTAAACAAGGTTCTAGACTTGACACGCATCGCAAGTCCACCAAAGACTAGGGACCACCACTTTTACCTAATCATACAAAACACACACACACACACATGATAATAGATGAGGTACGACATATAAAACATGATAAAGTAAATAGTGTTTCAAAAGTCTATAAAACTCAATAACAAAAACCATCCACAATAATCCTCAAAGCCTCTATACCAATTAACAAAACCTACGTTAGGACATGCTTCTGAATCTGACAATGACAATGACAATGATAATCTTAATGTAAGGAATTTAATTATAATTCATGGAAGAAAACAAATGGAATTATCAAGTCTTTTGGAGAATAAAAGCTCACCACTTCACCATAAATAATTGATGAATTATATCAATTCACCTTACACTATGTAGAAAAAGTTGAATTGCCTTCGGAATCTATATCACATAGGGATACTACATCCAGAAATGGTTAGTTGGTTTTGCACTAGTATGGAGCTTAGGGTAAGGGGTAAAAATAATTTCATGATAAATAATTAAAAATTCATTAAAATCCAATGCACTATATCATATACATATGCATGTATATATATATATATCAAATACTGGGATATGGTCCAAAATTAGCATGCACTTTAAAATCATTAACCTGGACTATGTAGCAAAATTGTCATAATAAGGTACCCAGGGGATATATGGGTCAAGCTCTCTAATGAGTGGTGAATTTACCACTTATTTACATCCAAATTCATGCATACTACTATGATTTGAAGGTATAAATGAGAAAACATTGTTAGTTGAATGCTCTAATTTCCATATTTTATAGGTATATAGGTTATGAGAAGGAAGGATGTGGAATGAAGCTTAAATAGGATCAAAAAGACAAGAGAAGTGCAGAAACTGAAAGACCCTGAGCAGGAATAGGTCTTAATTATCGTGATCATGATTTGTGGGCCATGATTGCAGCCAATCATGTTTGTTCAAAAGCCTATGATCACAGTGATCTTATGGTTATTGTTATAGCACCAATCGATAGCAATCTTGTGCGATCGCATTAAGATGAGAAAATGCCTAGGGGCAAATCTATTATGAGGCAAAAACCCTTTCCAATTTTGGTATTCTAGACTTGAAAAACAAAAATTGGAGACTTTGTAATACCTACAAAATTGGGGAAACTTAGTGTGTTTAATTTCTCAATTAGTTTTGGTTGTAGTTAAAGTTGGATATTGGACTACCCTTGTTTGCAATTTTGATGGAAACACTGAATAATAAATTTGGTATATTTCTTTTTCCTAACTTCATGAGTAGCTAAACAATTTACCTTGGGTTTATGTTGAAATAGGGTTCAAATATGTGTGGGTTGTGATTTATTATTTTATATTCATGGTCATTGATTGTGAGTTTCACTAATGCTTGCTTGATTTAGTTGGGATTTGTACTCAAAAGCTGACATCATCTTGAAAAGGGATATGATTGAACTTTTGGATCCTATATCATACTTGAAAGAGGGATATGAGTGACAAGGTAGTAGTTATCAATAGATAGATTTAGCTTTTGCTCTTTTCAACATCTTAGAGATAACAGTGAGTTGAGAATTAGCTAGATTTCGAGCATCTTCCTTGAAATAGGGATGCCCAATTAAGGTATTAGGAGATTTTTCTTGTCTCATCCATGAGGTATTTGAAAGGATCCAAGGGTGATAATCTTTAGGTTTGGTTGAAAGACTTTCCTCAACAACTCCTAACCTATCCTACCCATGTAGTTAATGACTAGAACTTGCACTCAATTATCTGAACCCATTAATTATTTTCCCCTCAGAAGACATAATACCAGGACTTGTCTCATATTGAAATCTAAACCACAATTGTCTCCTTGAGTTTGTAGTTTGATTTGATCTTGATAAAAGAACTTTCCAAACCAATCTACCCATTTTAAATTATGTATTTTACTTTTTTACACTATGGGAATACACTTAAGATGCTATCAATACCTATAGGGTTTGAAGACTAGACTCACTCCTCAAATATTTAACCTCAAGGTAAGTTGAGCTTTATTATCAGTTATTTTCTTATATCAAAACTAGGGTATCGGTGAGCGTGATGAAAATAACACCATTATCAGGGAGTGATACTTTGTTTTAACTTGTATGATGTTGATTGTAGCTTTGGGTATACCCATGATGATTTTAATTGACTTTGTTTTTTTATTGTGTTTTTTAGGTGAATTTAATAGTGTCCACGACACTATGAGCGATATTGAATGTAATGCCAAGAGTTTTGATGGTCCCCATAATGACAAAGAGCAACTACATGATGTAGGATGTATGAGTGCCTTCCAAATCCTATCTATTCAACAAAATAAGGTATTCCATATTATGAGTGTTATGTTTCATATGAATCAAATGAAGGGTCTCTTCGGGGAGAATGCTGATGAGGAGCCCAATTCATATTTCAAAAACAATATTGAAGTTTGTGCCCTTTTTGATATTGCACACATCTTGCATAAATTGATATGGTTGCACTTATTCCCATGTTCTCTAATGGTTGAGGCGGTATTGTGGCTACGATTTCTTCTAACTGGGTTAATCACAACCTTGGCTGAACTAACATTGCTTTCATGGACTGATACTTCCCACCATTAAAGATGGTTCAATTTTTTGATAAAATAACAAACTTTGTTTAATTGAATAGAGAAACTTTATTCAAGGTATGGGAGAGGTTGGATGGGAAGCTTATACAATGTCCCAACCATGAAGTCCCAGATAAGATGCTCTTCCAAATCTTCTAAGGGGCTTTGGATCAAATAAACAAAACTATGGTAGATAATGTGGTTGAGTGGTTCACTTATGAGGTTGTCTTATAATGTGGCTAAAAGTTTGCTTGAGGATGTCACAAAACCAAATTGGGGATGGAATACTTATCACATCGAGGTAGCTAAAGGATCTCATACCACCTCCTATATTGATAAATATCAAAGGAAAAAATAGAAAGAGAGGGAGGAAAACATGGCAAAAATAATAACATAATTGGAGTTACTAATGAAGTATGAGATGGGTCCACCCATAAAAATAGTGAATGCTATGGCATCAAAGGGCTATGACAAGGCAGATGCCAAGAGGATTAATGAGGAGATTAGGTATTTGGATAACTATCTAGTGAGTTCTCACTCGGCCTATCAAAGGAAAGGTTGGAACCAAGGTTAGACAAAACATAAAAGAGAATGGGATTGGCGTGATTTGAGAGACAAGGAGAAAGAGTATTATTGATATGTTCCTCCACATGACCGAGCAAAGGGCAAAGAGTCTAACTCGGTTGATCTCAAATATTTCAAGATGAAGGATATGTTTTTAAGGATTTTGATTAGAGTGGAGGGAAGAGACAAGATGGTCTGCAAATTGAAAGATGACTTTTGGAAAATCAACTAATCGGTTCTCTCCCACTCTATCTTTATCAAGAAATTAAAGAATCAAATTGGTTAAATCTCCACTCAACTTAAAGTTGGACAAAAAAGAGGTCTTTCTAGTCGCACCGTTATGAATCCTAAAAATGATTCACAAGTGTTGTCCATTATCACTAGGAGTGGTAAAACCCATGGTGATATTATGGTGGATTTTGAAAAAAAGACCAACATTGAACAAACGAATTTGAAAAAGAAGTCTATGAATGATTCAAATAAGGAGGATTTGAAGTCTCAAGGGAATAAAAAAGAACTGATGTTAAGTGAAGAAGTGAATGATTAAGAAGAAGAGCCGAAGGTATTTGAGAATGATGAATTTAAAAATTAATTATTCCCTACCAGTTTCAAAAAGCTTTGTGTGACCGTGGTGGCAAAATATATCTTATGCCTTATGAAATATATTAAAAACTAAGGTTGGTCACTCCTACTCCATTGAAAATAATGCTATTAATGATGGACATGTCTATCAAGATGCTAGTTGGGGTTTTGTTTAATATTTTAGTAAAGGTGGACCGCTTTATCCTTCCGGTGAATTTTGTGGTGCTTTACGTAAAATCAACCATGAGGTCTCTATTATCCTTCGCTGACATTTCCTTGCAACCAGAAGAGCTATTATGGACGTGGAGTTAGGAGAAATAAAATTTTGGGTTGAAGATGATGAAGTGTCTTTTCGGGTTTACAAAATTTAGAATCAACCCATAGAAATGCAAGTAGTGTTCATCATTGATGTTGAGGACATGAGGATGAATGATGGGTCCATGGTGGATCTAATTTGAAAATATGAAGAACGTCGTGCCACAATGATTAATTAGACGCTATGTGGGAGGCATCCCACAAATGCCACTAAAGTGGCTCGTATATTTTATTTTTGATTTTTTAGAGTAGATTTTAGTTTTATTGTTTACTAATCCAATAATTTGTGGAACTATGGGGTATTTGATCATGGATGAATAGGGGAAAGTGTGAGTTTTTTTGTAGTGGACTGAGCAAGGGAAAATAGAGGACCTAAAAAAGCCTCGGTTACTATGATCACAGCACCTGTGCTACTGCGATCGTAGTGAATGCATTACCACAATCGTTCAGCATTGACTGAAATTGTCATACTGACTGTGTTAAGAGACCATTCAACAACCCATTTCCCTCATACTCCCTCTTCAAGTTCCTTTTAGAATGCACCTTATGTGATTTAATATTAATTATCCCAAAAGCAATGCAGCATTTATCTGGCATCCCTGATCTAGTATATTCTTTGAATTCCCTCTTTAATTGGTTTTAGGTAGGATTTATAATAAATGTATTAGGTATGGCCTAAAATGTTGATTTCTATTGCTAAATAATAGTTTAATTGTACTTGTCTAGTGGTTTGTTAGTTTGAACAATGTGCACATATTTGAGGAAGTCTTGAGTACCTAAATTGCATTAAAAAGTGAGAGAAATATAGTGTACACACTATGTTCTTGATCAAATACCCAAACAAACTCATAGAAAGTTGTTTTCACATTCTAAGGGCATGATCGGGTACCTAGGAACCTTGTACAATGTTCTTATTGTTAATTCCTGCTTTGGAACATGTTTGGCCTTGTAATTGGAGTTTAGAGTTTTTGAAAATTTGGCCCATTTTGTCCTCAGATACTACATTCGTAGTCATTGGATCACGATCGCTGCTTAGTGACCCGCGATCGCCATATCTAAGGCCAATTTCTAGCCTAGACCAAAAATCTTGCCCTTTTAACTTGCCCTAAAACTACCAAGTAACTATCCCATGAGATTTAATGGAAAACATACGTTATTTTTTCATGAAAATTTTAATGATGTGTGTTGTCGTGTTGTTGTCATGTTTTTCAGGTTTACATAATAGGAGATTATGACCACGTCTGTTTCATGGCCCCTGAATTCCACAATATGTACTACAGTGATCTCCTAAAAACAAAGCTTCTTTTGGAGAAGGCCATATTTTTTAAAAGGTGCTAAAAAATCTTTTGGAATTCTGTTACGAACTCATAGCCACTGTGTTTGGCTGTTTTACCTCGTATCCTTGTCGGGAAAATGAGCAATAGGTAAGGGAATTTTACACTATTGTATCTCTCTCCAATATAGTCATCGAGATTTGAGGGAAGGATGTATGCTTTGGACATGAACAAATAAATAACCTATATAGGCTCACGAATGTAGATATGGCTTAATTTGAGGCAAAGAGGTGTGAACTCAGGAGCTGTATGACTGAGAAGTTGTGCCATGATACAGAGGTTCCCTTGGGGACCAACAATAAGGGGATGTCCATTAAAGATTTCACAGGATAGGCGAGGATATGGCTGCACATTATTTGTATTCCTATTTCTCCTTGCACACACATGACTGCTATTCAAAATATAAGAGCTCGGATGATTGCCTGTACACTATACAACAATCCTTTGAATGTTTGTTAGCTTGTGATCTCATATATAAAGTATTTCAAGACTCATGGTGGTACACATCTTTTATTCCCTTCTTTAATTACTAAGCTATTCAGGAGATCCAGGGTTGAGATATACCCCTTAGACACTTGGGTGCACCTAAACACTCCCCTTTATCCTCTCAAGATTTGTGGTAAGGAAGCATCGGGAAAGAGTATAAAGAGGATGATCGACTTCCGCAAGTCAAAATTTAAGGATATAAATTCTTGAAAGCAATCAATAGTCTTCTCCTTTAATGAGATCCTAGTTTATTTGAGGAAAATAAGGGAGCTTGTAGCAGGATTGCCTCAGTAGCTAGGAGAGCCATCCATCACCCACCATTCCTATATGGCTCAGTCTAATTATGAGAGGTACTTAGAGGATCAGAAAACATAGGGAGCCACCATCGCTAGACTTGAGAGGTCCTAATCAATTTTGGATGCGGCTTACTAGGAGCTGAGGAACTCATATGAGAAGATGAAGAAGAGGGAGAAAAAGAAGGACAAGTTCTTCACTAAGATGTAGAAGGGGGTAAAGAGCCTTTGGAAGGTCCTAAAGCCCCGAGAAAGACTTCCTTCATTTATATTTTAGAGTGATGATGAGGCCCCAACATATTTATCCATTTCTAATAATGTTAGAGATGATACAGAGACTGGGGCCGATAACAAATCTTGATGCGGTTATTGGGAGCACCCTTTTTCACTCTTTATGCTTTATTTATTTTTACAATGAGGTCACGACAAGCTTCTAAGTTGGGGGTGCATGTCTCCGTATTCATTCATTTGTATTGTATTATTGAGATATTTATGGATGTTATTATGTTATTTTTGATGATTTTTATTTACATTTTGGGCTATAATATTCGGGCACTCTTATGGTTCCCACATTTCATCGATTAGTTGCTTCTATCATTTTTAGTTTTTATTTTTATCTTGTTTATGATGATATCGAATGAGCCTTTCCCTATGATAGTTTGTGTCGTGACTCGAACTAGGGCCTGACCGTGATGAGAATTTCAAACCATTAAGACCCGAAACACCCCTATCTTTCTGCTAATCATGCATCGAATTCATATGATCAAAGTAATTCGGAAGAAACACAATATAATGGAAACATGGTCAAGAATCATATGAAAATGAAAATAGGGAATAGTGTCCCATAATCTAAATCAACATCTCTAAAACCGTCTACGAAATCTCTACTACATGACTGAATCAATGTCTATCTGAAAACTGGGACAAGGCCCCCAGTAGACCCAAAAACTGAATATAAGATAAAATGACTGCAGGACATAAGACCTTCCGAAACATAGAAGGCTCACTACTTGTCTCTACAGCTCTGTCTGAAAGTTCTACTGAATCTCTTGACCCCTAGACTGGGCCTCTGAACCTGAGAGGTTGGAGAGGGGAGGGGGTTAGCACAAAAGTACGGGCACGCAGAGATATCAAAACAAAACATAATATTTTTACAAAGTATAGTTGAGATCCATTAGAAAATAATTTCGTATCAAATCATTTGAAAACACATGGGTGTAATGCAATAGTTTTTCTCAACAATAATGAAATGCAACTAAGCTAGGTGGAATACCCTACATAATTTACACCAACTGTCAAACCTCGGTTGCCATTGAGATTAGAGTATAAGTGAGGGAGAGAGACTCAAGACCACACAGCATGGTGTCTCCACCCAATGGTAGTGCCCAAGATCACTTGGCTCGAGCTCGTACCTATAGTCCTAATTTGGGAATGACATGAAGTCAAGTACACAGATCGCTTAGCCTGGTACCAATATTCCGTGTCGGCAAACATATTTTTCCAGCGATGAGCCCTTGTGTCTCAAACGCTTTCTTCGGGCATCCACCTTTCTCATGTAAAATCAATGGATTCAAATTTAATTTAATTCAATCACGTATCATATTCTTTAGGGTATGGTCATACCCGACTAGCAAGTCATCAATATCACATCCACATATGCATAATTATGTAAAAAAAGGTGCTTCATCATTTACAAGTGGTGAACAATATTTATTACAAATTCATGCTCTCTTTTGTTAATCACAATATAATATGGAGTATCGGAACATTATCATGGGAATTTGAAAACAATTTATCATTCATATTTATCAATTTCCATGGAAAATCTCAAATCACATATGCATGGTTTCAACCATTGAAGTATATAGGCAAACAATTCCCATGACATAAACCAGATGACTTAGAAATCATATAGAAAGAAAGATATTAGCGTTTGATTAAAAAACCCCGTTTAAAAGCATGCATGTCCATAAAGACTACATCCATGAGATTTTTGGATAACCCCACGTACCTCTATTTCCAAGGATAATAGGTGTTTCTTGAAGCTTACAGATTGATGAATCCAAATATGTAATTATCTATGAAAACCTATGGTCAAGTCTTGAACTATTTGGGTTTTTATTTTTAAAATCCTAAGGAGAATACTGAGTACTTTTGATGAAAGAATATGTATTTTGGGGTCCTTGAAACTAAATCTCATGTTTTAGGGCTAAGTAAGGGTGGAAAAGGACCACTTTGTCCTTAACACAGAGTGTTTAATTCACCAGAAATTCCTTACATAGGCACCGCCCATCCCATCGCCTATCTTCACATAGGCGCTGCCTAGGCTATCGCCTATGTTTACATAGGCTCCGCCTAGGCTATCACCTATGTTCACATAGGCGCCACCTAGGCTATCGCTTATGCTTTTCAGTGGCCATGGGCGATTGGTTAGGTGTCGCTTATTACTTTGAAAGGTCATAACTTCTTTCTCGGGTGTCGTATTTTAGGAAAATTAGTATCGTTGGAAAGATAACTCAAATACCTATCATTTGACACATAGTACACTTCCTAATTCATCATATTCAAAGAGTTATGGTCGATGGAAACTGACACATTGTACAAAGTCTACTAAAACTTAGTCGATCGAAATAGTTCCAACTCGTACTTGAGTTGAAGGACCTCTATGGTCTAAATTCATGCTGGAGCGGATTCACATGCTACACTATAATTAACATACTGTATTGGCATAGGATTTTATGGCTTCGGGATTAGCAGCGCATCGAAATCATGGTCTATATTGTAGCCCGAATTGCGGGGCGTTACAGTTTGAGTGAAGAAATTCTTAAGGAAAAAATTTCTTGATTGGGTTTTTTAGACATGGATACAAGGGAAGTATGAGTACCCGTAGCATCGGAGATATAACTGCAAGGGAAATCTAAGTACTTGTGGCATTTTAGATTTTGTATCACACATATAACTATGGTGAAGTGTGAGTAGACATATGGTTTGCCCTCATTAAATTCTAAATGTGAGACGACAACTTGGTTTGGTTTCATAAATAGCAAATTATGCGTGCTGCAATTGCGAAGGAAACAACCCCCTTTATCAATGTTTTCTTAAATTCAAGGGCATGGACGTGAATAACTTTGTAATAATACTTTACCTCTTTTTGTGACTCCAAAACCTTTAGCTTGTAAAAATTGGTAAATACACCCTTTTGTCTCTTGTAGGAAGTGGGAATGATTCTCCTTAAGGAGTTTTCAAGCCATATACGGTGAGCATAATTGTCTAACTCTCATGCATACTTGTACCATCTAGAACTTTCCCCATTAGTCTCTCAAGGCTAAATGTGATTATACTTGGTTGGTAAACTAATCTTAGGTTTTATTGGAGGACATTAGGAGCCCACTTTAGCCTAAATAACCTACCCATTCATAGAATAGTACCCTTAGTTACCCATTTTGATCCTTCAAGCCTTTCTTTGGCAACTACATTACAAGCCTCAAACAAATATCCTGATGGAATAAAGATTCAGTTGCTATCCAGTGCTCTCACACCAAACGGAGTGAAAATACTAACCATCTAACACATCAATGCACCAATGTCAGCTAAAAACATATAACATAGGAAAGTTCCTGGATCACATGAGAAATTCAATCTCATACTCAAAACTAGTAAGGAACCCTGATGAACACCAATAGACCCAACTCTTGTCTAAGGACTACTCAATGAATCAAACGACATTAATGGATGAGAGGGATCTACAACATGAATTAAATTCATAATTTCGAACCTCAAGGGCTGAAGTATTCACAAGCTAAACAAAAGCATAAGCTAACCCAAAATTCTTTGTGGTTGCCGGTGAAGATCTTTGATATCTATCTCTAACTCTCTAGTCCGACACTGCTAAAACTCTATAAATGCATGTTGAAGTCTCATCTGCATATGCATTTTGAAGTCTTATCCGCATAAATCGACAAAGTCTCATAATTCTTTGGGGATAGAATAACGTCAAAGAATGTGTTTGAGGTTCATATTAATGTAGGCACATGATAAGGTGTCAACAAGCAAATTTCCTAAAATATCGTTGTATCCTCCCAATGATAGGTTATGGATATCTCCGCATTGATCCTTAAGACTCTACTAAACACTTAGCATTTGAACTAATAAACTGATGAAAACTAAGCTCTAATACAAATTTATCATGACCCAATTTCTCCGGTCATGATGAAACCTACCATAACCCATTAGTAGGCAAGCTAGCAGATAGTCTAGAACATTTAGCAACAGACTACTCAATAATATAAGGAAAAGAATACGGAATAAATGAAATAAATATCAATAGATGATAAAATCCCAAAACTTGGTGGTATCAGTAGAAGAGCTTCTTATTAAATAAGAGTACAAAAGTGAAATACAAAGAGAAATACACAGATACGACTTACCTCGGAATACATCATAGAGAAAAGTCCAATTCATAAGAAAGTGATAAGTAATAATGATCTACAGGCTGCAAAGTATAGTATGATTAACAAATGAATGGTACTCAATAGAAAACTAACTGCCAACTGAGCTCCAAAGGTAAAGCAGATATATATAGCATATAAAAAGAGTGGAAACTACACCCAAGAGTCCAGAACTCATATAACAAGTTAATGAGAATAATAAAGGACAACTATCCAATTCAAGACCAATAGTCTAACATAATAAGACTAAGGAAGTATCAGGGTGAACTATCCTAATCTAGCCACATTCAATAGTAGTCAAGAATATACCGTATATATCAATCCAATATACAAATAAAGAGCGAAAGAAAAGAATATAGCAATATACAAGGCCAAGAAATGAATATACAATACGAACAATGAAGGAGGGAATATACGGTAGTGTTATAGCTTCATATAGCTAGGTATATACATATATATGTATATGTATATAAATATAAGGTTATCTCAATTCATAACCTAGATAATCATATCCTCATTCTAAGACCTCATTATAATACAATCTAGATTTAATGCTATCATGATCATGGTTTCTAATCCACATGGCTAGACATGAAATAATCATGCATAATAATTCCATCATAAGATAGAAGAGGCCGTGGACATACCTTAAATCACAATATCGGATCTATGACCAATATACCACAATCTAGCCATAATAATGATCATAACAATGATAATAACAATATAAACAGCAGTATGAATAGCTGGATACTCCGAACAACTAAATACCTATTCGATCCTATACGTACCCCCAATGCCCTAGGTTCTGAAAGTTCAATCAACATACAACACAAGGCATATTCTTCATCCATATCAATGTAATCGTCCTATATGGGGTGATAGATATAGGTGTATACTAGTGACAGGCGATGCACATGCAGGAATGAATGCAAAGTACATAGTCAATATCACAATGTCACCATCATAACCATCTCTGTGATAACTGTTCTCATCATGAACATCATTAGCATAATCAATCATAGGACTTTATGAGGATTAATATATCATTACAGTATCCTTCGGCCTTACTGATTATTAATATATCATCACAGTATCCTCTGTCCTTGTCAGATATTAATATGTATCACAGTATTCTCTAACTTTGCCGTGTGTTAATATATCATCACAATATCTTCCATCCTTATTGGGTATCAATATATCATCACTAGTATCCTCCAGCCTTGTCGGATATCAATATAATTATAAACATCAATAAACATATATCTATAGACATATAATAGGTGCACGGGCTCAAGACATTGCAGAAAGAAGGTTAAATCTACAAGCATATAGCCTAGAGTGATCTTCAGAACTAAATTATTATAAAATAGTAGAAAGGATTGGAATATCCCACGACCAAAGTAAGTGATAGGGTTTAATCATGGAGATGACCTATGATTATTAGTCTAACCATTTCTTCACATTATCTTTATTCACTAAGTAGCCAATATTTAGTACCTTGTAAAGATTCACCTCAAGACCATAATCACACAATTAATAAATTTTTATTTCTAACAATCATAATTTCACAAGTTACCATCTATAAAATACCACTAACCATCATTTAGACACTTTGTTTATTTATCAACTAACATATTTTATTATCTTTCATCATAAATATGCAAATCAATATTTAACAACTAATCAACATCATAAAATTAGTCATCAATAGAAACTAATGTTTACCAACTCTAACAATGTCATCATCATTAGCCACATATTATCCATAATCTCTAGCTACCATATTTCAACTAGATAATGTTCATTAACTAGTACAATATATTTCTAGCCATCAAGTACTATAGTCATGTAAAAGACAACTAGATCCCACATAGCCTAAACCTTATTTAGGAAGAATAGTAATAAGATCGTATTTCAACTAGAATCACATCAATCACAGATATAATAATCAAGAATGTACCAAATATGCATGCCATCACCAGTATTCAATCAGTGGAATAATAAGATTCATAATGCATCTTTCTTCGTCTCGTACTAGAGAGATGTGTAGATAAATATATACATTTATATATATATATATATATATATATATATATATATATATATTCTATAACCATAGCCTTTACAAGGATAAACACTTCCCAAATATCCAATAAATATAAAAAACACAGCTTTTGGCCCAATAATATGTTCGGAATAATCTCAACATCATAACTACAGTCTTAGGCCCGTATATATATCCAAAACACATAATGATAAACATATTTATAAGTCATAGCATATCTATAATCATCTCACATATAAGGGAAATAATATCAATAAGCATATAATCATCTCACATATAAGAGCAATAATATCAATAAGCATATAATCATCTTACATCTATGAGGCATGATTTCAATAGGCATATATTCATCTTATATCTAGGAGGCATAATATCAATAAGCATATACTCATTTCTCATATTTGAGGCATAATATCAATAACCATATTCGTCTCATATCTAAGTGGCATAATAACAATAAGCATATAATCATCTCACATCTAGGAGACATAATATTAGTAAGCATATAATCATCTCACATCTCGTAGGCATAATATCAATAAGCATATATTCATCTTACATATAGGAGGTATAATATCAATAATCATATAATCATCTCACATCTAGAAAATATAATATCAGTAAGCATATAATCTTCTCATATCTGGGAGGCATAATATTAAGAAACATATATTCATCTCACATCTAGGAGGCATAATATCAATAAGAATATAATCATCTCATATCTTGAAGTCATAATACTAGTAAGCAAATAATCATATTATATTTGTAGGTCATACATCATGACTATGAGGAATGTCACCTCGCTAGAGCAATTATCATACCTAAGAGGAATATCATCTCTACGGGCCCAATAATCATAACTAATATGAAAATTATCTGAAATGACCCAACATCATAACTAAGGGGAAATAACATCTCAATAGGACTAACATCATGTCTAGGAGGAAATAGCATTTATGTAGATCCAAATATCCTATTTACCTAGAATTATAGTAGCTTCAAAATAATCTTTGTGATGTCACGTACAATAGTATTCAGGCAGTACAAAACTAAGAATATCCAATCAACAAATAGAACTCATAACATGCAATCAGTTACAGTACTCAGTGAACTCAGTTCAGTTCAGTTCAGTCAGTTAACATAATCAGTAATAGTTCAGAGTAGCCTAGAATAGTTTAGAAATCAATTTAGTGTCTATTTAGTTGGGAGTAGGATTCAGCACCGAGTGAACCCAAGTATCGGAACTCACCTACCAATAGAGGGTGTGATCCTTAGAAGATATCCTTGCATTCCACAACTACGTAGCCAGTGTTTGTTGAGACATTAGTTTACCAGTTGAGGGTTGATTAGGTATTTTACCTACGTGTTGAGGGTACCACCATTCTCGTTCAGAGAACCTGCTAGATGAGGGTGACTTGGCACTTTTCTTTACCAGTGGCATGATACTAACACCCTTCCAACCGGGGTTACAGGTTGGACCCCATGTCAATTTAGTGAAGGAAAATGTCGATTAGATGATTATCTCACATAGTTTCAATTTCATTCTGAGTATAGAACTCAGTTAGTTCTAAAGAATCAGGAATTTCAGACACAGTCACCCAACTCAGTATAAAACTCAGATCAATTCTACAGAATTAGGACTGTCAGAAACAGTCACCAGCTATTAGTAATAGAGTTATTAGTAAACTCAGATATTAGTCATTCAGTTATCAGAACTCAGTATCCAGTATTTCTATGATCTCAGACACAATATATATAGATATGTGCACAGTATTGTATAATCAGTGTTTCATCAATTTAAGTTATACATATACTCTCATTCAGTTGTATACATGCTATTCAGTCAGATATTGTTCATTCACATAAACCCATGCATATCAGCCTACCTCACTTAGCATACCAGTACATTCAAAGTACTAATTCATACCTTTCTTTTTCTCTATGATGTCTTATATCATAGGTTCTAACGCATGGAGTCCTGACTGTACCTAGAAACAGATTATCAGCAGCAAATTTAGTGGTGAGTCCTCATAGTTCAAGGATAGGGTTACTAATTGTAACATTTTTAGTATATTATCACTAGTCGAAGTTAGTTGGGGAATTGTCCCATCAACTCCATTTTCAGACATTTCAGTTAGAGGCTTTTAAGACTAGACTATTTTAGAAAGTTATTCATTTTTTATATATGATTATCAGATATTCAGTATTCAGTATTTACATATCAGTATATGATTTAGTTTTGAACCTTATGGAAATTTCCACCTAATTTTTGCATTACACTGTATTATTATTCAGTGATTGCAGTAGGTACCAGTCAATGGTTAGCTTCTGGTGCTCCATGATTATGAGCATTATGTAGCGTCTGTGGTATAGTCTCGGGGTATTACAAACTTGGTATCAGAGCCTAAGGTTCAATAGAGTTCTAGAAAGTCTGAAAGCCGCATTTAGTATAGTCTTATGCATGGATGTGTAGCATGCCACACTTATGGACAAAAGGCTACGAGGTATTTTAGGAAAAGTTTCCGTTCTTTTAGTATTTATATTGTATGAGTGAGCATGAGCTAAAGTTATAATCTTAGTCTAATTTATTTCTTCCTTCCATTTACAGAAAATGCCTCCTAAAAAAATCAATGGAAGAAAAATAGGAAATCAGCCAGCCCCTTAGCCCGTTCAGGCAGATCACTTGGATGAGCATGTCTCTCATGCTGCTAGCCATTTCCATTGTAACTCAGAATGAATGGCCAAATATTGTTTAGGCCAAACAAGTGTCCAATACTGATGCAGCCAAAATTTGGGACATCACCCGAATGAACCCTCTAGCTTTTACCAGGTCTAAGTTAGATGAGGACCCATAGGCTCATGGATACCTGCTCCCTTCCACACGACTAGGGGTACATAAGCATGGTAAGGTAATGGTCTTGATAATATTTTCATTGACCACATGTTAGTGGGATAACCAGTCTATGCCCAAAATTACAGCAAAATCCATCTTATCCAGAGTAATGAAATCAACCCAAGTATAAATATCACTAACTTTCACAACACATAATCTAAATAGTCGATCTCCTAATAAAAAATAACCTATGGGAGTTGATTAACACAAGTAAATAGATGATAAATTACTAGTCTACTCCAATCATGGTGCATAATAAGCATATATATAAGAATAAGTGGATCCCGTATCAAATAAAGCAAGAGCCAACTTGCGGCACTCCAAAATCATACTTGTAACTATAACATTCAAAGTCTCATCCTTGAGTCTAGCTGGTACTAAATATAACTGGCCACGCCTACATATATAACTGACCACACTCACCACCTGGCTAGGAATCTGACTGACATCCTATCCTACCTACCTAAAAACCTCCTTGACATTTCTTGTAGCCATCCTTAATACCGTAAGAGCAACCTCTACTAGAGCGATGAACTGCCCTAATAGGGAAACACCCCATGTTGAAACAAAAATTGCCCTATGACTAGAGTAATCTCACATATAGTGACCATAAAGTGCATAAGTAAAATAGGAAATATAAGTAGAACCCGAACCATCAAATCTTGCTGACCCAGAATAACCAGCACATCTAGACTGACTAAACCACTACGACTCTGACTAAATTTATCTTGGTACCTAGATCTCTTCTCACGGACCTCATTACTCTCAAATGCATCTCTTTCATCACCTTAGCATGATCAGAAACAACAGTAAAAGTCCTACCTACAACAACTAAACTCTGAGTATCCATACGAATAGGGACTCTCAACCCTCTAATAAAACAACACACTCACTTATAATCAGTAACCAAATAGAATTCACATGCCTGCCAAACTTATAAAATTGGGCCTCATACTCAACAACTATCATGGAGCTTTTCACCAATCTGGAGAACTGTAATACCCCAAATGTTTCTAAGCTAGGATACAAACCATTTTTCCTATGAAACCTCTTATCCTGTGAGTAGAATTATAGTGCATGACTTACAATGAGTATCCTAGAAATAAGATATCTTATGATACATTAACCATGTTCATATGAGTCACTTAAGGTAATATAAGCTAAGAGTTTTTGAATCCATCAAGTTTTAGTGTTAGATTTTGTAAGAGTAATCTTTTAATGAGTATAACTCGATGTTAATGTGGTATTTTGGCTGATTTAGACCCACCCAATTGTACATAATAAAATTATATTTCCAACGATACCAATTTCGCCATAATCCAATACCCGAGCGAAAAGTTATGCCCTTTTTGGTGAGAGATAGTAAGGATAGGCGATTGGTTAGGCGCCGACCAACCCAAACATAGGCGATTGGTTAGGCGCCGCCTAACCTAGCTTAGGAAATCACTTGGGCGCCGCATAAGTCACTTCCAGGTGCCAAAAACACTCTATTTTGAGTTATTTTAAGGGTAATTAAGTCTTTTAACACTCCTTACACGTCCCTAAACTTAACCCTCCAAAATATATAGCTTCTAAACACATTACAACCCTATTAACAACTCAAAGCTCATCATCCAAGAGAACTAAAAGAGAAAAACAACTGGGGCTGTGCAATTAAGCTTGATGATCCAATTTCAAGAAAATTCTTCCGTCAATCGTCAAGAACCTCCCTTCCAAGGTATGCGTAGTGTTCATCCATGGATTCCTTTCATCCATGGAGTTCAAGAATCAATCTTTAAAATACAAAAGCTTGGTTGATTGTGGTGATATGATCATACCCATGTTGATGCTTTTTTGTTTTGCTATATAATAGTATCGTGACTGTATATCTTACGAAAGTTATGATGTTAGTCTAAAAACATGATCTTTAGATGGATTGATACAATGCGTATGAAATCCACCTATGCCTTAAAGAATGCATGTAAGGTTTTCAATAAAATGCCTAGTATGTTAGAACTTCATATTTACATGATTTCATGATATCTAAATAACAAGTTCATGTTAGTCATACACTCCAATATGAATTTCCATGCAAATTATGTGTTGTTATTGTTGTGGTATAAAGCATGTATGATAATGGAGATATAAATTATGTACACAAAATATTTCCATGCTTTCCCTACCATGTTTGAGATGTTTAATAAAAACATGAAGTATAATATCCCCAAATCATTACAATATGAACTAAACGTTATATGATATCGTTCCCTTACGCTTGAATGGTTTCCATGCGATTGCTATTAATAGTATATATTGTCGGAATGCCCATGATATTAGAAAATGTGATTTATGACTTGATTATAAGCATTCCTTTTCATGATAGATATTATGATGACCATGTACTTCATGAAATCCCCCACTCATGTATTATGGATTTTTATTGATGGTCGTGTACTCAAAAAATTCAAGTTGTGTCAGTTTCCTTCCATCGAGTCCTGGGGGTACTTGTGCCCAAAAAATATAGCTGTGTTCCTAGAGCCATGTCAATACTCTAAGTCAAGCCATGATCTATAAAATTCAGTCAGTCATATGACTCAGGAAAACTCAGAAATCTCAACAATCTCAGTAGTCCAGTAATCTCAGTAATCTCAGTGCTCAGTAACCTCAGCAACCTCAGTATTGGCATTCAATATCAGTAACTTCAATACTCTCAACCAGTCCTCAAAAATCAGTATAATTCGTCAGTCATTGGAATCCAGTAAACTTAGTTTAGCTCTGCTAAACAATACCACTAGTATCAGTCAAGTTAATCAGTATCAGGTCAGCTAATTTGTTCAGTTTAGTTATTCAGTTCAGCTTAGTTATTCAGTTCAGTGTCCTTCAGATGGGAGTAGAAGTTAGCACCATGTGAACCCAAGGACGGGAATTCACCCACCCGTTCAAGGTGTGATTCTTAGTAGTCATCCTTATGCTCCAGAACTATGTAGCTAGCATAGGTTGAGACATCTTAACCCATCAGATTAGGGTTGATGAGGTGGATTAACCCATTAGTTTAGGGTTCCCACCATTATCATTGAGTATCTACCAGTATAGGTGTCACAACCCAAGCCTAGGCCCTAGCCATGACGAGCATCCCAAACCATGAAGGCCCGGAACACCTATTCTCTATCTGGTTATCATGCACAACATTCATAATCATAATAAAATGCGTAATTGAAACTGAGTAGGGAAAACATGGTCAAGTCCTGCAATATTTCTGAATAATACTATCTGACATCAGTCTGCGAAATCTCTACTAAGAACATAAACATCTCTGAAAAGAAACTAGGACAAGGCCCCCAGTAAACCAAAAACATAATAAATAAGATAATGTCTGACATAATTAGGCCTTCAGAATAATAGAAGGCTCACCACTGTGAGATCAAGTCTGCAAATCCGAGAATGTCTACTGAGTAGATGGACCCCTAGACTGTGTCTCAGAACCTGGAAGGAGGGGGGGGGGGGGGGGGGGGGGTCAGCACAAAAGTATTGGCATGCGAAGCAATCCAAAAATAGAATAATGGAACATACATACATATATATATATATATTAAGTGAAAGAAATTTTTTCATCAAGACATCATGTATATAACTGTTTCTGAAAAATACATGGGCACTTTCTGAAAACATGCAACCTGTCTGTTTATTTCAAATCATGATCTGTGTTTTACTTCTGAGTTAGGAGGTATTCCCCTATAAGTCTGAATATTCCACGGGCTGTATGGAATCCGCCATTGACTCGGCGGGGAAGCCCCCAACCCAAGTGTGCCGCAAGGGTTGGAGTCTCTGAGTTTGATATGCCACAGGACATTTAAGTCAGCTCATAATAATATACCCGGGTCGGCAAACCACGGTTTTAGGCAAAGAGTTGTTTGAACTCAAGCCCTCTTCGGGAAACCACCTAACATCTCTATATTCCTATTTTTAACCTTTCCTGAACATGCATCATTCTGAAATTTCTAAATCATGAAAGTCTGAAATGTCTGTCAGTCTGAGTCTGATATGGCATTAGTCTGAATTGGTATCGTCATACCAAGACCTTGCAATTCATGATTTTTCTGAGCCATAAGGTACTAAGCAAAAGCTTTCATTCAAAACATAGTTTAGACCACCCAAAACATGCAACTGATGTAAAGGATTTCATATTCCGAAATTAAAGTTCAATTCATGCAGAAATTTCATCAAACATATGGTGGTCATGTGCATTTTGGAAAAACCACGCATTCTTTCATTACATGCATATTCAACATTCACAACCCTCTCTTTCGTGTTCAAGAATCGTATTCCAAACATAGTAAAAGTCAAAGCACTTCATATCATAATTTTTTCTCTTCAAGATGTCTTTCAAAACAATTTATATTACGTGAAACATGGAAGAATTTACATTAAGAGAGGGGTTCCATGAAAATCATGATTTAAATTCATATATTTCAGGACAAACACATATATACATATACATATAATTTTCAAACCACTTTGGGGAAAAGCCAAAAGGCCAAAACAATATCATTAAAGCTTCTAAAACATGAGTATGCACATGAATTCGAAAACCCGATACTTGAAACATGATTTCTATGCCCAAGAGATTTTAGGGAAAACCCCACGTACCTCTATTTCCAAGGATAATAGATGTTTTTTGAAGCTTGCGGATTGGTGATTCCGAATATGTAATTATCTTTGAAAACTTACGGTCGAATCTTGAACTATTTGGGTTTTTATTTTGAAACCCTAAGGAGAATTCTTCAGCAATTTTGAGGAAAGCATGTGTATTATGGTGTTTGAGGGATTAAATCCCGTGTTGGTGGTATATATAGGGGTGGAGGATGACCAAAATACCCCTAAGGAACAATTAAGGTCAAATCTGTCCCTCACAGTTTGATAGGCTGGATTAAATCGATTATAACTTTTTACTCATATATTCAAATTGGATGAAACCAACTGCATTTGAAAGAGGACTCAACGATCTTTCGTTTGATATACTATATCTCACACAGTTCATTATATATAAGGAGTTATAATCGTTTGAAGTTTACCCTGAAATGCTGAAAAAAACTGGGCAATAGGCTATGCGTTTTGCTACTGTTTTGAAATCCAAACGCAGCCTTATGCATTCCGAAAAATTCCAAAACTTATCCGAGATGTACTATGAGATTGCACAATCGTAACTCAACTTGAAAATCTAAAAATGAAGGTCGAGAAGGTCGAGAAGTTGTATCCCGAAGGTTGCCAGCTATGAATGAGTCTAAGTCATTTCAACACTTAGAAAAATTTTAAAACTTAAGTCTAAAGCTCAGAAATTACAGTCTAATAATACATGCATGACTTTTAAGTCTATTAGATCACTTCTATACAACTATATTCATTAACCAAGAAATATACACATCCATCTTCATGGACATCAACTGTTCAAACTTAATATCTAGTGCTATGCATGATTTACAAACCAACCTTACACGAAATTTTCACTTGGAAACTATGAAATAAACATCACGAAACACTAGTGCACTAGAACTTCATAACCACCATAATCGATCATGACCTAACGGTTTTCCTTATCATAATCCATTAGCATGTACTATTTCAGCACATCAAGCCTACTAATTTAATCCCATAAAACATGCATCATCAAACTCGTGCCACTATTTACCACCACACCATTTAAATTCAAGCCTATAGTTTAGTATCAATCATTTACCACCAATGAAGAGTGCAACATAATATAAATATACTAATCCATCAAATTGGGATATTCTACCCAAATAACTCAAAAATCTACTACATACCTTCTCACAAGTAGCACTAGTTTACAACTACCAATGAAAAGAGGGTCAAGGGGGTTAAAGCCTCATAATAGACATGGTCAACTTTATCCTTATATTATAACCCCGTACAATCGTATCTACTTATACTTCTTTCTCACATCACAATTACTTACCCAAGCGTACATTTACACTACCTTCAAAATCCACAACAACCATGAGTCTATACTAATAACCTACTGGCTAATCTGGCCATTTTCATACTTCAATCAAGGACAATTCACCTCGCCTAATAACTCTTTCTCTGTCTTCTACTAATAAACTAACACACAAGGATGAATCGCTTCATTACCAACTCTATCTCATGCAAAAATATTCAGCTATACATATATTCAACCAACACAAGAACCACACGTTGAATGATAAATTGCTAGTGAATCAAAATAGGCCTCACACGGCTTCACTAGACTTTGATTTTTTTGTAGTTTGAACAAGAAAATAAGAAGAATGACAAGGCAACTATGCTAGTGAATCGAAAGAGCCCCACACGGCTTCACTAGACTTTTTAGTTTCACCAACACGATGATAAAATATTTTCAAGAGATAGAAACTTGTCACACAACATTCCATAATATAAGAATACACATTTTACTTTGTATAGATTAAAAAAAAATCTGAGTCAAATATTTCCCCAACAGATTATCATACAATCCACACACGCTACTTGCTACCAATAGGTCATGACACCGACACTTTAACTTATACTACTATTTGGGTGGAAATACAATTCCAACACTTCTACTATACATCTTTTCCCTTAAGCATGACATCTGCAACATAAATTTCTAAAAAGGGTCGAATATACTCAATACAGAAGGCTGAAAAACACGATTTCATTAAGATCAAGGTTCACACTAGAATCCATACACTCTGAAGCAATAACAGACTCTTTTAAGGTCTTTGCAAAATTTTAAGATCTTATATGACATGATCTGAAGGGACAATACCATTTAGACTCTAAATTTCTGCACTTGATTTACCCCAGAAATGTGATGGGTCTAAGAACATCAGAGTAAGGAAAGAATTTGGGATGATTTTACTTTCGTATAGAAGTTACCATAGCACGAATTAGAGTATGAAGGAGGAACATTCTGACTCTGTTTCACCAACTAGAACATGAAGAAAGAGAGACATTCCTAAACGACTTGTAGACTCTTGTTTATAAGTGTGGTGCGCTACACACCCATAAACAGAACTCTACTCGACGCGATTTCGCAGACACCCTGGGACCAAGAACCATTCTCTGATACCAAGCTTGTCACGACCCGAGCCTAGGCCCTAGCCATGATGAGCATCCTGAATCATGAAGGCCCGAAACACCCATTGTCTATCTGGTTATCATGCACAACATTCATAATCATAATAAAATGCGGAATTGAAACTGAGTACGGAAAACATGGTCAAGTCCTACAATATTTTTGAATAATACTATCTGACATCAGTCTACGAAATCTCTACTAAGAACATAAACATCTATCTGAAAAGAAACTGGATAAGGTCCCTAGTAAACCAAAAATTTAATAAATAAGATAATGTCTAACATAATTAGGCCTTCCAAATAATAGAAGGCTCACCACTGTGAGATCAAGTCTGCAAATCTGAGAATGTCTACTGAGTAGCTGGACCCCTAGACTGTGTCTCAGAACCTGGAAGGAGGGGGGTAGGGTCAGCACAAAAGTACTGGCACACGAAGCAATCCAAAAATAGTATAATAGAACATACATATATATATATATTAAGTGAAAGAATTTTTTTCATCAAGACATCATGTATAAAACTGTTTCTGAAAAATACATGGGCACTTTTGGAAAACATGCAACCTGTCTGTTCATTTCAAATAATGATCTGTGTTTTACTTCTGAGTTAGGTGGTATTCCCCTACAAGTCTGAATATTCCACGGGCTATATGGAATCTGTCATTGACTCGGCGGGGAAGCCCCCAACCCAAGTGTGCCGCAAGGGTTGGAGTCTCTGAGTCTTATACGCCACAGGACATTTAAGTCAGCGCATAATAATATACCCGGGTTGGCAAACCACGGTTTTAGGCAAAGAGTTGTCTGAACTCAAGCCCTCTTCGGGGAACCACCTAACATCTCTGTATGCCCATTTTTAACCTTTTCTGAACATACATCATTCTGAAATTTCTAAATCATGAAAGTCTGAAATGTTTGTCAGTCTAAGTCTGATATGGCATTAGTCTGAATTGGTATCGTCATACCAAGACCTTGCAAGTCATGATTTTTCTGAGCCATAAGGTACTAAGAAAAAGCTTTAATTCAAAACATAGTTTAGACCACCCAAAACATGCAACTGATGTAAAGGATTTCATATTCTGAACTTAAAGTTCAATTCATGCAGAAATTTCATCAAACATATGGTGGTCATGTGCATTTTGGCAAAACCATGCATTCTTTCATTACATGCATATTCAACATTCACAACCCTCTCTTTCGTGTTCAAGAATCGTATTCCAAACATAGTAAAAGTCAAAGCACTTCATATCATAATTTCTTTTCTTCAGGATGTCTTTCAAAACAATTTATATTACGTGAAACATGGAAGAATTTATATTAAGAGAGGGGTTCCATGAAAATCATGCTTTAAATTCATATATTTCAGGACAAACACATATATACATATACATATAATTTTCAAACCACTTTGGGGGAAAGCCAGAAGGCCAAAACAATATCATTAAAGCTTCTAAAACATGAGTATGCACATGAATTCGAAAAACCGATACTTAAAACATGATTTCTATGCCCAAGAGATTTTAGGGAAAACCCCACGTACCTCTATTTCCAAGGATAATAGATGTTTCTTGAAGCTTGCGGATCGGTGATTCCGAATATGTAATTATCTTTGAAAACTTACGGTCGAATCTTGAACTATTTGGGTTTTTATTTTGAAACCCTAAGGAGAATTCTTGAGCAATTTTGACGAAATCATGTGTATTATGGTGTTTGAGGGATTAAATCCCGTGTTGGTGGTATATATAGGGGTGGAGGATGACCAAAATACCACTAAGGAACAATTAAGGTCAAATCTGTCCCTCAACTGACAGTTTGATAGGCTGGAGTAAATCGATTATAACTTTTTACTCATATATTCAAATTGGATTAAACCAACTGAATTTGAAAGAGGACTCAAAGATCTTTCGTTTGATATATTATATCTCACACAGTTCATTATATATAGGTAATTATGATCGTTTGAAGTTGACCCTGAAATGCTGAAAAAACTGGGCAATAGGCTATGCGTTATGCTACTGTTTTGAAATCCAAACGCAGCCTTATGCATTCAGAAAAATTCCAAAACTTATCCAAGATGTAATATGAGATTTCCCAATCATAACACAACTTGAAAATCTAAAAATGAAGGTCGGGAAGGTCGAGAAGTTGTATCCCGAAGGTTGCCAGCTAAGAATGAGTCTAAGTCATTTCAACACTTAGAAAAATTTTAAAACTTAAGTCTAAAGCTCAGAAATTACAGTCTAATACATGCATGACTTTTACAGGGCGTTACAATAGGGTTCTCACACCTATCCTTACTAGTGGTGCGGTATTGACACCCCTTTAGTCGGGGCAGAGATTAGACCCCAGCATAGCTATTATAGCATATTTGGGGCATGTCGGTTAGATAACTACTTCCCACAGTTTCAGTTATAGATTTTAGTACTGTCAGCTATAGCTACCCAGTCTCAGTAAAGAACTTAGATAGCTCTTCAGATTTTAGCATATCAGGGTTGTCAGATACAGTCAACTCAAAAATAGAATGGAACTCAAATGTTTTCTTTAGATTTATGGACTGTGAGATATATTCACTTATGCTATCAAACACAACAGTTATCAGAACTCATGCGATTAGTGCTTAGCTTTAGGACTGTCAGATACAGTCAATCAGACCAGTTCTTCATAATTCGAACTATCAAGAACAATCACTCATTTATCACTAACATAATATCCGTCTCTTATAATTTAGTAATATAGTATCAGATCCATCACTTATTAGTGATTTATATTTCAATATCAGTAAACTCAGTCTTTCAGAATCTCATTATCAGTACACTCTTGTTGTCAGTATTCAGACTCTGTAGTCTTTATCTCCACGAGTTCAGTTACAGTTACGTATACATGTATGTACTCTCACATTCATATCAGTCAGTATTGTCCATTCATATAACCCTTTGCATTTAGACTACCTCACTCATATACTCAGTACATTCAGACATACTGATGTATTTGCACTATGGTGCTTTCTCTTATGTTACACCATAGGTTCAGAGGCATGACCTCCAAATCAGCAGTAGATTCTAGGATTAGTAGTCAGAGTTAGATGTGAGTCCTCATCCTTTGAGGACATGATGATTTCATTTCTATTTTAGTTTTCACTTTATTTAAGTAGTTGGAGTTATTTGGGGACATGTCCCATCAACACCTCATTCAGTTCAATTAGAGGCTTTCTAACTAGATGCCATATTAGATTTTCAGACTTCAGTATTTATGTTCTTTTTTTGTATTGTTATACCATATTTTTCAAATATGTATTAGTATTGAAACTTATGGCCTTACAGTTTATGTTTCTGCATATTTTATGAGATATTATGTAGTTTACAGGTACAGATATTAGTCATGGGTTAGCTTGTGGTCCTTCAGGGTCATGAGCACCATGTAGCATTTCGGTTCAGAAATATCAGGGCGTTACAAACTTGGTATCAAAGCCTAAGGTTCAACAGTATCATAGGAAGTCTGAAAGTTGCATCAAGTAGAGTCTTGTACATGGGCGTGTTGTGCACCACACTTATGTGCAGGAGGCTATGAGATGTTTTATGAATAGTTTCCCTTCTTTCATGTCTCAAGATCATGCTATAGCAAGTTTCTTTAATGAAACCATGTAGATTCATATCATGCACCCCTCATGTTCAGTTTACCTTACTTTCAAGGTAATAGAAATAGTGAAGTTCAAAGTCCTAAAGACAGGGCCTTCTCAGACAGTCCCTACGGTCAATTATGAGATTAGCAATAGACTCAAATAGTATCCCATCAATTCATTTTTGTTCCAAGGTCGTACAGATTTTATTCATGATTATGAGAACTCATTCTTGAACCCAGAAATTTAGTTGTAGTAGAGTTGGGACAGTATTATTCTATTTGATCAGATTATGTATTCATGGGGATTAGATCAGTAGTCTTGAACAGTATGATCTAAACACTTAAGTTTATTAGCTCAAAATTAAGCATGAAGGTGTGAATGTGATATTAGCAGTATATGAGGAAACAAAATCAGATGATATATTTAGTAAGACAGACAGGTGTTGAACATAATGTAGGTATGTGATGGTAGATTAAGTACTTAAGCCACGCCCTCAGATTTCAGTAGTAGATCCAGTATGTATAGAAAGTAGTAAGGGAAGACAATTCCAGACCCATTCTCATCTTAGTGAAGAGTTTTTCACTTCAACTATCACCAAACCAACTTAGGCATTGCATACCAACTCTATGGTCAAGAACTATAATCATGTATGATTTTAATTTCCAGCATATGGAATCCCTTTTACTCCATAGTACGAGTCATGTTCCATGATAACAATCTACTTTCACACACTTTCCATGGGATTATGTCCGCCTTCAGTTCCCAGTATAAGGGGTTCAGTTCCTGCTCCCTCAGTATTTGAATCATGTCCCACGAGTATATAAAACTCTAGACTCAAGTCATGCAGCTCATGACTCATGTACTCAGTTATAGTTTTAGTATCCAGCACTTAGTGATCAGTGTTCAGTACTTGAATTCAGTACTTCTATACTAGAGATAGGCTTAGTTATAATGTCTTTTTTTGTTCAGTAACCAGATTTAAAACTCAGTTCAGTTCCAGACATGCTTTAACATAGCATTCAGGTTGTTAGTACTCAGTTATCAGTGTTTTAGTACCCCAGTTTATAGAATACCTTAGAGCCATGTCGTACACTTGGTCTCGCATTCGAAAATAATACAAACTTCATGAATCCATGCTCAGATACCTCATTCTACTCAGTTAGTCCTTATCTCCTATGCATAAAACTCAAAAGTCTCAACCCAACTATTTAGACTGAGTACAGTTTAGCTTTACAGATCCAATATTCAGCTATCAGTTATTCAGTTAATCAGATAAGTTAGTATATTTATGAACTTGTGTTCAGTTCAGTTCATGTATCATGTCTCAGTTTCAGATCCTAGTTATTCAGTCATGAGTCAGTTCCTAGGTGTTTTGAACATCGACTCAATTTCCCCCAGTAGCTCATCCAAGTCAATATTCTTTGAGGGACATAGTGTCCCAAGGGGGAGATACATCATACCTCTAAACATTTATGACATAAACATGCTGCTCTCTTTTCTTTTGATGAATCCAGTTTGGAGAAGGGGTACTCATAAGATAACCCTCAAGCTCCAACTTTAGTTATATGCCATGTTTTCAAGATTTAGTTCAGATCATGATATTCAGTATATCTACCACATTCCAGACTCAGATATGTTCTCATGTTTCAGATCATGCATATGGAGTAATTAATCTCAAACTTATCGGTATTTTCAGTTCAAGGTAACAATTTTCCTTAAACTTACTCGTTCTCATTTTGATAAAACTTACTTTATTAGACTCCTCAGTCTTATATTCATGTATCAGCTTCCCATGCATCAGATATGCATGTTCAGTATGTTATGCTCAGCTTTCAGTCATGCCAGTCATGAACCCATGTTTTAGTAGTGTATGTCTTGTACGTGCTTCATCTTATCATCTCTCCCGATTTAGTTAATTTCCATTCGAGGACGAATGTTTCCAAGGGGGAGATATTGTAATACCCCGTATGTTTCTAAGATAGGAGACGAACCATTTTTCCGACGTATGAAACCTCCTATCCTGTGAGTAGCATTTTAGTGCATGACTTACAATGAGTATCCTAATGATAATATAGCTTATGATACATTAAGCATGTTCATATAAGTCACTTAAGGTAGCAAAGATTTTTTGAATCCATCAAGTTTTAGTGTTTGATTTTGCAAGAGTCATCTTTAAACAAGTATAACTAAATGTTAATGTGGTATTTTTGGCTAATTTAGGCCCACCAAATTGTAGAGAATCAAAATATCTTTCCAACGATACCAATTTTGCCTTAATCCAATACATGAGCAAAAAGTTATACCCTTTTTCGTTAGAGACAATAAGGATAGGCTATTGGTTTGGCGCCGCCCAACCCAAACATAGGCAATTGGTTAGGCGCCGCACAACCTAGCTTAGGATATCACTTGGGCGCCGCCTAAGTCACTTCCAGGTGCCAGAAACATTTCGTTTAGAGTTATTTTAAGGGTAATTAAGTCTTTTAACACTCCTTACACATCTCTAACTTAACCCTACGAAATATATAGCTTCTAAACATATTACAACCCTATTAACATTTCATAGCTCATCATCCAAGAACACTAAAAGAGAAAAACAACTAGGGTTGCGTAATTAAGCTTGAAGATCCAATTTCAAGGAAATTCCTCCGTCAATCATCAAGAACCTCCCTTCCAAGGTATGCATAGTTTTCATCCACGGATTCCTTTCGTCCGTGGAGTTCAAGAATCAATCTTTAAAATACAAAAGCTTTGTTGATTGTGGTGATATGATCATACCCATGTTGATGCTTTTTTGTTTTACTATATAATAGTATCGTGACTGTATATATTATGAAAGTTAAGTTGTTAGTTGAAAAACATGATCTTTAGATGGATTGATACAATGCGTACGAAATCCACCTATGCCTTAAAGAATGCATGTAAGGTGTTGGATAAAATGCCTAGTACGTTAGAACTTCATATTTACATGATTTCATGATATCTAAATAACAAGTTCATGTTAGTCATACACTCCAATATGAATTTCCATGCAAATTATGTGTTGTTATTGTTGTGGTATAAAGCATGTATGATAATGGAGATATAAATTATGTACACAAAATATTTCCATGCTTTCCCTACCATGTTTGAGATGTTTAGTAAAAACATGAAGTATAATATCCCCAAATCATTACAATATGAACTAAACGTTACATGTTATCGTTCCCTTACGCTTGAATGGTTTCCATTCGATTGCTATGAATAGTATATATTGTCGGAATGCCCGTGATATTAGAATATGAGATTTATGACTTGATTATAAGCATTCCTATTCATGATAGATATTATGATGACCATGTACTTCATGAAATCCCCCACTCATGTATTATGGATTTTTATTGATGGTCGTGTACTCAAGAAATTCAAGTTGTGTCAGTTTACTTGCATCGAGTCCTGGTGGTACTTGTGCCCAAAAAATATAGCTGTGTGCCTAGAGCCATGTCAATACTCTAAGTCAAGCCATGATCTATAAAATTCAGTCAGTCATATGACTCAGAAAAACTCAGAAATCTCAGTAATCTCAGTAGTCCAGTAATCTCAGTAATCTCAGTGCTCAGTAACCTCAGCAACCTCAATATTGACATTCAATCTCTGTAACTTCAGTACTCTCAACTAGTCCTCAGAAATCAATATAATCCGTCAGTCATTGGAATCCAGTAAACTTAGTTTAGCTCTGCTAAACAATACCACTAGTATCAGTCAAGTTAATCAGTATCAGTTCAGCTAATTAGTTCAGTTTAGTTATTCAGTTCAGCTTAGTTATTCAGTTCAGTGTCCTTCAGATGGGAGTAGAAGTTATCACCGCATGAACCCAAGGACGGGAATTCACCCACCAGTTCAACGTGTGATTCTTAGTAGTCATCCTTGTTCTCCAGAACTATGTAGCTAGCATAGGTTGAGACATCTTAACCCATCAAATTAAGGTTGATGAGGTGGATTAACCCATTAGTTTAGGGTTCCCACCATTATCATTGAGTATCTACCAGTATAGGGTTCTCACACCTCTCTTTACCAGTGGTGCGATATTGACACTCCTTTAGTCGGGGCAGAGATTAGACCCCAGCTTAGCTATTATAGCATATTTGGGGCATGTCAGTTAGATAACTACTTCCCACAGTTTTAGTTATAGATTTTAGTACTGTCAGCTATAGCTACCAAGTCTCAGTAAAGAACTCAGATAGCTCTTTAGATTTTAGCATATTAGGGTTGTCAGATACAGTTAACTCAGAAATAGAATGGAACTCAGATATTTTCATTAGATTTATGGACTGTGAGATATATTCACTTATGCTATCAAACACAACAGTTATCAGAACTCATGCGATTAGTGCTTAGCTTCAGGACTGTCAGATACAGTCAATCAGACCAGTTCTTCATAATTTGAACTATCAGAAACAATCACTCCTTTATCAGTAACGTAATATCAGTCTCTTATAATTTAGTAATATTGTATCAAATCCATCACTTATTAGTGATTTATATTTAAATATCAGTAAACTCAATCTTTCAGAATCTCATTATCAGTACACTCTTGTTGTCAGTATTCAGACTCTGTAGTTTGTATCTCCACGAGTTCAGTTACAATTACGTATGTATGTATGTACTCTCACATTCATATAAGTCAGTATTGTCCATTCATATAACCCTTTGCATTTAGACTACCTCACTCGTATACTCAATACATTCAGACATACTGATGTGTATTTGCACTATGGTGCTTTCTCTTATGTTACACCATAGGTTCAGAGGCATGACCTCCAAATCAGCAGTAGATTCCAGGATTAGTAGTCAGAGCTAGATGTGAGTCCTTATCCTTTGAGGACATGATGATTTCATTTCTATTTTAATTTTCACTTTATTTCAGGAGTTGGAGTTATTTGGGGACATGTCCCATCAACTCCTTATTCAGTTCAATTAGAGGCTTTCAGACTAGATGTCATATTAGATTTTCAGACTTCAGTATTTATGTTCCTTTTTGGTATTGTTATACCATATTTTTCAAATATGTATTATTATTGAACCTTATGGCCTTACATTTTATGTTTCTGCATATTTTATGAGATATTATGCAGTTTACAGGTACAGATATCAGTCATAGGTTAACTTGTGGTCCTTTTGGGTCATGAGCACCATGTAGCATTTCGGTTCAGAAAAATCAGGGCGTTACAAACTTGGTATCAGAGCCTAAGGTTCAACAGTATCATAGGAAGTCTGAAAGCTGCATCAAGTAGAGTCTTGTACATGGGCGTGTTGTGCACCACACTTATGTGCAGGAGGCTATGAGATGTTTTAGGAATTGTTTCCCTTCTTTCATGTCTCAAGATAATGTTATAGCAAGTTTCTTTAAGGAAACCATGTAGATTCATATCATGCAACCCTCATGTTCACTTTACCTTAATTTCAAGGTAATAGAAATAGTGAAGTTAAAAGTCCTAAAGATAGGGCTTTCTCAGACAGTCCCTACGGTCAGTTATGAGATTAACAATAGACTCAAATAGTATCCCATCAGTTCATTTTTGTTCCAAGGTCGTACAGATTTTATTCATGATTATGAGAACTCATTCTTGAACCCAAAAATTTAGCTGTAGTAGAGTTGGGATAGTATTATTCGATTTGATCAAATTATGTATTCATGAGGATTAGATCAGCAGACTTGAACAGTATGATCTAAACACTTAAGTTTATTAACTCAAAATTAAGCATGAAGGTGTGAATGTGATATTAGCAGTATATGAGGAAACAAAATCAGATGATATGTTTAGTAAGACAGATAGGTGTTGAACATAATGTAGGTATGTGATGGTAGATCGAGTACTTAAGCCAGGCCCTCAGATTTTAGTAGTAGTGTATAGAAAGTAGTAAGGGAAGAGAATTCCAGAACCATTCTTATCTTAGTGAAGAGTTTTTCACTTCAACTATCACCAAACCAACTCAGGCATTGCATACCAACTCTATGGTCAAGAAATATAATCATGTATGAATTTAATTTCCAGCATAAGGAGTCCCTTTTACTCCACAGTACGAGTCATATTCCATGATAACAATCTACTTTAACACACTTTCCATGGGATTATGTGCGCCTTCAGTTCCCAGTATAAGGGGTTCAGTTCCAGCTCCCTCAGTATTCGAATCATGTCCCACGAGTATAGAAAACTCTAGACTCAAGTCATGCAGCTCATGACTCAGGTACTCATATCATGCTTTCTAGTATACTTAGCTTCCATGACTCATGCTATGCCCCGACAAATCAGATACATTTAGACTATGTCATGTTTATCCTCAGTTCAGACCTTATTGGTAAATCCAAACTAGTGATATTTTATTCCTAAAGTTTTAGTCATGTGTCAGGTTTAGTTTGTATCTATTTATGTTTTAGGTCCTCTTGATTTACTCCTCCAGTTATCTCTCCTTATGGAATAATGTAGTGATGAGCAGTTGTTTAGATAAGAAAATATTATTGCATGCTTACTTTGCACGAGGGTGTAGTTGTGAAGAGAGGCTTCACATTCATGATAAATGTGCAAGTAAGCGTCTAGCAAGGGGTTGTATTTAGAAGTTGGGAAAGTACAAAGTGTAAGTGTACATTTAGATACTTGACTTATGTCAGTCCCCAGCATGTAGCTATCAACAACTTAGTTGCCAACTCAGTTATAGTTTCAGTATCCAGCACTTAGTGATCAGTGTTCAGTACTTGAATTCAGTACTTCTATACTAGCGATAGGCTTAGTTATAACGTCATTTTTAGTTCAGTAACCAGATTTAAAACTCAGTTCAGTTCCAGACATGCTTTAACATAGCATTCAGGTTGTTAGTACTCAGTTATCAGTGTTTTAGTACCCCAGTTTATAGAATACCTTAGAGCCATGTCGTACACTTGGTCTTGCATTCGCAAATAATACAAACTTCATGAATCCATGCTCAGATACCTCATTCTACTCAGTTAGTCCTTATCTCCTATGCATAAAACTCAAAAATCTCAACCTAGCTATTCAGACTGAGTACAGTTTAGCTTTGCAGATCCAGTATTCAGCTATCAGTTATTCAGTTAATCAGCTAAGTTAGTATATTTATGCACTTGTGTTCAGCTCAGTTCATGTATCATGTCTCAGTTTCAGATCCTAGTTATTCAGTCATGAGTCAGTCCCTAGGTATTTTGAACATCGCCTCAATTTCCCCAGTAGCTCATCCAAGTCAATATTCTTTGAGGGACATGGTGTCCCAAGGGGGAGATACATCATACCTCTAAACATTTATGACATAAACATGCTGCTCTCTTTTTTTTTGATGAATCCAGTTTGGAGAAGAGGTACTCATAAGATAACCCTCAAGATCCAACTTTAGTCATATGCCATGTTTTCAAGATTTAGTTCAGATCATGATATTCAGTATATCTACCACATCCCAGAGTCAGTTATGTTCTCATGTTTCCGATCATGCATATGGAGTAATTAATCTCAAACTTATCGGTATTTTCAGTTCAAGGTAACAATTTTCCTTAAACTTACTCGTTCTCATGTTCATATTTCATTACCAAACTTGGTATTTGGTTCCATGCACAGTTTTCAGTTCAAACTTGATAACTTTACCATTGCATGTTCATGAGTAAGTTTAGTCATGAATTCACGTATCATATATGCGTGATCAGCTCATTAGTACTTTCAGTCATGCATTCACGTATTATGTCAGTCATATAATCATGGATCAGATATGCATGGATTCAACCTTTCAGTTGTGCATCAGATATGAATTCTCATTTTGATAAAACTTACTTTATTACAATCCTCAGTCTTATATTCATGTATCAGCTTCCCATGCATCAGATATGCATGTTCAGTATGTTATGCTCAGCTTTCAGTCATGCCAGTCATGAACACATGTTTTAGTAGTGTATGTCTTGTACGTGCTTCATCTTATCATCTCTCCCGCTTTAGTTAATTTCCATTCGAGGACAAATGTTTCCAAGGGGGAGATATTGTAATACCCCGTATGTTTCTAAGATAGGAGACGAACCATTTTTCCTACGTATAAAACCTCCTATCCTGTGAGTATCATTTTAGTGCACGACTTACAATGAGTATCCTAATGATAATATAGCTTAAGATACATTAAGCTTGTTCATATGAGTCACTTAAGGTAGCTAAGAGTTTTTGAATCCATCAAGTTTTAGTGTTTGATTTTGCAAGAGTCATCTTTGACCGAGTATAACTAAATGTTAATGTGGTATTTTTGGCTGATTTAGGCCCACCAAATTGTAGAGAATCAAAATATCTTTCCAATGATACCAATTTTGCCTTAATCCAATACAAGAGCAAAAAGTTATACCCTTTTTCGTGAGAGACAATAAAGATAGGCGATTGGTTAGGCGCCGCACAACCTAGCTTAGGATATCACTTGGGCGCCGCCTAAGTCACTTCCAGGTGCCAGAAACATTCTATTTGGAGTTATTTTAAGGGTAATTAAGTCTTTTAACACTCCTTACACGTCTCTAAACTTAACCCTACGAAATATATAGCTTCTAAACATATTACAACCCTATTAACATTTCATAGCTCATCATCCAAGAACACTAAAAAAGAAAAACAACTAGGGTTGCGTAATTAAGCTTAAAGATCTAATTTCAAGGAAATTCCTCCATCAATCATCAAGAACCTCCCTTCCAAGGTATGCATAGTTTTCATCCACGGATTCCTTTCGTCCGTGGAGTTCAAGAATCATTATTTAAAATACAAAAGCTTTGTTGATTGTGGTGATATGATCATACCCATGTTGATGCTTTTTTGTTTTACTATATAATAGTATTGTGACTGTATATCTTATGAAAGTTATGTTGTTAGTTGAAAAACATGATCTTTAGATGGATTGATACAATGCGTATAAAATCCACCTATGCCTTAAAGAATGCATGTAAGGTGTTCGATAAAATTCCTAGTATGTTAGAACTTCATATTTACATGATTTCATGGTATCAAAATAACAAGTTCATGTTAATCATACACTCCAATATGAATTTCCATGCAAATTATGTGTTGTTATTGTTGTGGTATAAAGCATGTATGATAATGGAGATATAAATTATGTACACAAAATATTTCCATGCTTTCCCTACCATGTTTGAGATGTTTAATAAAAACATGAAGTATAATATCCCCAAATCATTACAATATGAACTAAACATTACATGTTATCGTTCCCTTACGCTTGAATGGTTTCCATCCGATTGCTATGTATAGTATATATTGTCGGAATGCCCATGATATTAGAATATGAGATTTATGACTTGATTATAAGCATTCCTATTCATGATAGATATTATGATGACCATGTACTTCATGAAATCCCCCACTCATGTATTAAGGATTTTTATTGATGGTCGTGTACTCAAGAAATTCAAGTTGTGTCAATTTCCTTCCATCGAGTCCTGGGGGTACTTGTACACGAAAAATATAGTTGTATGCCTAGAGTCATGTCATGTTTACATGATACTCTCAGTCAAGCCATGATCTATAGAATTCAGTAAGTCATGTGATTCAGGAAAACTCAAAAATCTCAGTAATCTTAGTAGTCCAGTAATCTCAGTAATCTTAGTGCTCAGTAACCTCAGCAACCTTAGTATTGACAGTCAATCTCAGTAACTTCATTACTCTCAACCAGTCCTCAGAACTCAGTACAATCCGTCAGTCATTGGAATCCAGTAAACTTAGTTTAGCTCTGTTAAACAATACCAGGAGTATCAGTCAAGTTAATCAGTATCAGTTCAGCTAATAAGTTCAGTTCAGTTATTTAGTCCATCTTAGTTATTCAGTTCAGTGTCCTTCAGATGGGAGGAGAAGTTAGCACCGAGTGAACCCAAGGATGGGAACTCACCCGCCGGTTCAGGGTGTGATTCTTAGTAGTCATCCTTATGTTCCAGAACTATGTAGATAGTGTAGGTTGAGACATCTTAACCCATCAGATTAGGGTTGATGAGGTGTCTTAACCTTTCATGTTAAGCTTCCCACCGTTCTTATTGAGTACCTTCCAGAATAGGGTTCTTACATCTATCCTTACCAGTGGCGCGGTATTAATACCCCTCCAGTCGGGGTAGAGATTGGACCCCAGCTTAACTGTTATATCGTATTTGGGGTGTGTCGGTTAGATAACTAATTCCCACTGTTTTAGTTACATATTTTAGGATTGTCAGCTATAGCTACCCAGTCTCAGTAAAGAACTCAGATAGCTCTTCAGATTTCAGCATTTCAGGGCTGTCAGATACAGTCTACTCAGAAATAGAATGGAACTCAGATAGTTTCCTTCAGATTTATGGACTGTGAGATATAGTCACTTATGCTATCAATCACAATATTTATAATAACTCATGCTATCAGTACTCAGCTTCAGGACTGTCAGATACAGTCAATCAGACCAGTTCTTCAAAATTTGAACTGTCAGAAACAATCATTCATTTATTAGTAATGCAATATTAGTCTCTTAGTATTCAGTAATACAGTATCAGATCTATCACTTATTAGTGATTTACATATCAATATCAGTAAAATTAGTCTTTTAGAATCTCATTATCAGTACACTCATGTTATCAGTATTCAGACTCAGTAGTCCGTATCTCCACGAGTTTAGTTACAGTTATGTATGCATGTATGTACGATCACATGCATATTATTCAGTATTATCCAGGCATATAAACCTTTGCATTTAGCCTACCTCACTCGTATACTCAGTGCATTCAGAAGTACTTACACATTTGTGCTATGGTGCTTTCTCTTATGTTACACCATAGGTTCAGAGGCATGAGCTCCAACTCAGCAGTAGATTCCAGGATCAGCAGTCAGAGTTAGACGTGAGTCCTCATCCTTTGAGGACATGATGATTTCATTTCTATTTCAATTTTCACTTTATTTCAGTAGTTGGAGTTAGTTGGGGACATATCCCATCAACTCCTTATTCAGTTCACTTAGAGGCTTTCGGACTAGATGTCAGATTAGATATTCAAACTTCAGTATTTATGTTCCTTTTTGGTATTGTTATACCATATTTTTCAAATATGTATTAGTATTGAACCTTATGGCCTTACAGTTAATGTTTCTGCATATTTTATGAGATATTATGCAGTTAACAAGTACAGATATCAGTCATGGGTTATCTTGTGGTCCTTCAGGGTCATGAGCACCGTGTAGCATTTTTGTTTAGAAAAATTGGGGCGTTACAAGAACCGATCCCTCAGTCAATCTCTATGACTAAACGACATATACTTCTCCAAAAATATCTTAGAGAAAAGAGTCTAAGAGAATGGAAAAGATCTAGCTGGTCTATAATCACTAGAACCTCTTCCCGAATGACGAGTAAACAAATCCAACTAAAATCTGGTGTAATCCACACCACCAGTAGCCCAATCCATAAATCCGATCCTCACAAGCAACAAGAAAATCATATGCATCCTTGCCTGGAGCACCAAAAAACCTAGGTAGATCCAATCTCAAGAATCAACCTAACATCTTCTGCTCCTCAGAAGACATAGAAGGATAGGTCACAACGGGATGAGTAGCTACCGACTGAAAAAACTACTAGTACATAGGGAACCTCAACCCTGGGAGCGGCAGCTGCAGGTCGCGCCCCTGCCTTAGTTGCACTCTTATTAGTAGACTGTGCACCATCAGATAGCACAACACCAATAATCCCCTATATTTTTATCAAGACATATTTGAGAAATAAAGAGGGAATAAAATCGGGTGGAGCCTGGGCTAGTCTCTGGTGCACCACTTGTTATGGCTGAAGAATCTCCGTCTCAAGTGTAAGAATAGGGTCTGGGGAAGGTGGCCTACCTTATCCCTAACTAGGGACACATAAAGAGGTTGTCATCAACCTCTCGGTCATCCATGAATAGGAGTAGGATCTCTAGGATAGGTCTTGTGACCCTAATCTCATATAGCGGTTACACGGTTCCTATGTATCTGCAAAAAAGTAAAGTCAAGGGAATATTTTAAAAGCCAACTCAAACTCTTAGTACGATGTGTGTGAAAGAAGTGTAGAACTCCTAACAATATCTCATATCCTCCTAAAGATAGGAAACAACCATAAATATTCCACTCCAAGCAAACATAAGTACTTAGTTTTCTCCCATATGCCAACTATTGCATAAACTAAAAAACTCACCTCAATATCCCATACTACTAAAGAGTACAACTAAGAGAAATAAAAATAAGGCATTTAACCATTAACATATCACAGTCTCATCACCATTCAACCATATTCCACATTTATCATCAATCAGAAATTTTATCAAACATTTATTAGTTACCAACATTAACCATATGACCATATCCCATACTACTACCATCATTGATACTTATAATTAATACCAATTAGCCACTATTTATTATCTAAACAAGGAACATTAAGTAGTCCATTAAATTTCTAGCCATCATATAATAATAGTAATTTATTAAATAACTATTGACCACATAACCTTTTTAATAGCCAACATTCCTTAACTAACCATCATTTATCACTAACATCACTCACTAGGTGAATTCTTATTTTACAACTAGTTTCCCGTTTACCATCTAGTCTTGATAAATCATTTAAACAATATCCATTATGAATCCTTAGTTATCATTAATTATTACTACACTATCTTGTAGGCATTTAACACTAGTAGGCTACATCTAGCATCCTAATGTCATATTATATCCACATCACTTACAAGAAGATATATAGGTATATATAAATAAGCATAAAGTTCCATGCATAGTGCTATATAGACTCGAACGGGTAGATGTACGCATAGGTATATAAAATAATCATCCTTCAGCTTTTTCATGGATCATCATCCTCATAACAATATTCTCTGACCTTATCAAATATTATTATCATCATCATAACATCCTCCTGCCTTCTCGGATATCCATATCATGATCACACTCTTCTCCGATCTTGTTGGGTATTAATATCATCACAATAGGAAAATCAATGTCAATAATAAAGGACAAGCCCCACAAGGGAAAAAGTAAATGACAAGGCCCACGAGGGCTAAAGTAAATGATAATTCCCATGAGGGATAAAGTAAATAAATGTAAAGGAGAAACAAGGAAAAGCATACCTCTATAACTCATCATTCGTCATCAATGAAAATTTACCAGAGGATGTATGAATATATCACATACGTATTACAAACTATAATCAGGCTTCAAGAATAATTATTAATATAGATTCTCATATAGTCAGTAAACCTTCCTTCTAGAATTATTAACATCATGAATCATAATATTAGCAATAATGGGGGACTTCTAGCATGATCACTAGCTTAATTACTAAACAAAAGTGTATTATGAGAAATAGTGTAGCCCAAAGCCAGAAACAATAGCCTAATCATTAGCTTATATAATAACATAGTCATGGGATCAATTAATAGCATAATCTATAGCTACTCATACCATTAACAATAATTTATCCAACTAACCATATACATCACTTAAAATGCCATCTCCACAATCACTTTACCATGATTAGCCAACATATTTCCAAGGGAGAATTTCCCAGGCCTTTAGTAAGTGTCTAAGGTCTCAAGAGAACTATATCAATCCAAAATTAAGGCGGTTCAAGAACACCCTTTTAATTCCCCAAATACATTATAAGTCCAACTTCCACTTGGGGCTAGGCTAAGGTATATAAATCAACTCATATATGAATAGCAAGAAACTAATATTATTATGGTAAAGGTCCTTCCCAAACACTACACCTAACTCAACCATAGTATCTATGACACTTCTATTAATGTTATCAACTAGGGTCAACTTATGCACAACATGATTTACAAGTTCATTCTCATCCAACTAGAATAATAAAGTCATCACCATGCTAACTATGAGGCATGAAGTTTAATTCCCTAAGGTTCAAGACCACAAGTCAAGTATTTCAATGATTAAGTTCAAGTGGCCTAAATTATGTAACTAATATCAAGTCTCACCGTTCATCAATCCAACACCAAAATCCCCTTGCATATCTAACAAGTTATCACAATTATACTATAACATAGCTCAATCTAACAAGGAATAAGCCTGACCTACCTCAAATACAAAGAAAGCTCACGAACCATAAGACTTTTTCTTTTCCTTTTCGAGAAGATTTCTCATGGTACAAAGCAATCAAAAACACATTCTACACATCATTACGAGAATATCAATACCCATATTACACCATTAATCTTAAGGTCCAAAAAGACACCAAAAACAGTAGTAGGTCGCACTTATGAAAGATGCATTTCTGAGGTCAACCCAATGTTCATACACAATTAAGAAATCACAGCCCTCAAGAAATAGGTGAAAACTAAGATTATGTTTTGCTAAAATTAAGCCCTCAAGTTATTCGAGGTTTTGATCAAGAATTTAATCATGAAATTGAAGTGTTCTTATGTTAAATCTAATGTTAATCATGAAAATATATGCTAACTAATCTCTCAAGTCACACCCAAAACTTGATTTAAAGTTAGCACACTATTTTAGGGCTTTTAGGACTCAAGAATGAGTGAAAGGTGCCTAAAATGCAACCTAAAGGGCATTTCAATACTCATCCCAGGTAATTAGGTATGGCTATCACCACCCATGTAATGTAATCTCCTATGTATGATAGCCAAGGCCTTATTTTGATTGCCATAGTACGATCATAATTGCTTTTGCTTGATTACTATGCACCATCATCAACAAAACTTAAAAAAATTTCAAAGTTTCCAACGACGCCTCTGGATTGATTCTTAATTTTATATACATAAGAAAATATGTAAACATTCTAATTTCAACATTTTCGAAATGTTTGAAAACTCAAATTTTGTATCCGACAACATTCAACCCAATGTAGGTCCCACAACTAATTTCCTAATTTTTCAACTTTTTGACCAATAGGTTGAAATGATCTTATATGTATTTTGACCCAAAGCAAAGGTCTACCTAGGATGAAATCAATATTTCGGAGCTACTGGCTTAGTTAGAATTTGCATCTGAGATCATTTTACTAAAGTTTTCACCTAGTGGTCATTTGGAAATAGCAAAGATTGGCTCTAGAAATTAAATGAACTACTTGGTAACTGAGCTATCAGTTCCTACAAGTCATGAATGACTTGGGGTAGCTAGGTAAAATCTTTTACAAAAAAATAAGTAGAAATATAGAAAATGACCTGGAGGGTCATTACAGGAAATTTATATGTAAATTGGTGCTTATTAAATTTTATGAGTTATTAATTATATTAATCTATGGAATGAGTACACAATTTTTATCTGAGTTGTGATATTCAATTTAGGTGATACAAGTTTGTATACCAATCTCATTCACTATGTGCTTATTTTTTAAATAATGATTTCATCTCATCTACCATTGTGTTTACATCATAATTGAATAAATGATACAATATTTCATACTTGAAAAAAGGATATATCCTATTGCTTTTAAAATTTTATGTATGAAAGCATGATAACCACATCCATTGATGCATAAATCCTAATTCTTTAGTAGAATTTATAGTGGAGACAAATGGAAAGAAAAAACTATCCATGTATTAAGAAGTTAAAGAAAAATCATGAGAATATTAAGGAATATTACCGAGTAAGAATATTAAGAAAATCATGTGAGAATATTAAAAGGGATATTTTAGGAAGAAGATCTTAAAAGAGATATTTAGGGAAAAATATTAGGAAGACTTATTTTTTGCATGAATTTGGAAAATGATCAAGAATGGGTGAATATTGAGGAGTGATATTTTAGGACAGATTTCCTTGAGATTGTATTTTTATCGAGGACATTATATTATATTTGTATCACGATCCAAATCCATCATTAGTGGCACCCATACTAACCCTCTCATGACAGAACAATCTAACTCAAAGAATCTACACCAATCTTAACCATGTTAAATAAGACCAAAAACAATTCCATTAATGAACCAATAATTTATAGTAGTTTAAAAAATGTAGAAATAAAACATAATGTCGAAAACCATTCCCTGAAAATGAATGTCATTGTGCCAAAAACCTAACTAGAATATGTTTATGGGTGCTTTCCAGAAAACATAAACACTAAAGTAAAGTTGTCTTTTCCCAAAACAAGTGGAGAAGATCAAGGTATGATAAATCAATGAATGATTTGAAGACCGAAGTTCACCCTTGGATCTATTATTGCTTTATCATTGACAAGTGATTTCTTATAGAAGCTGTCGAAATATGCTTTGCACTCAACAAAATAAATCATACATGGTAGAATTAGTACAAAACCACTATTTACTGGTGAAATCATAGGCCAACATAACATACTAAGTTTTTCCACCACAATTCCACTTTTATATCAACCATTTCAAGACAGTAAAAGAAATCACATTATGCATATTAATACTCGATTTCATATCAACCACAATAAGAATCGTAGCTCAAATTAATGTAACATTACCTTAAGACATCCTATTATCTTACAACATCAAGTAATATCTCATTTCAAGAAAAACATAAATCATTAAGACAATACCACTAGTTCACTTAAAGAACCTATTCAAATCTTTACCTAAAGGTCCTCACAAGGAACCCAATATATGTATAACAAAATATAATCTGATTCAGTCAAGGAATTATTAAACTCTATAAAAATTATAGTTTATACACATGCTAAGGGTCTTATCGTTGCCCACTAGCCATGACCTTTAGGGAGGAGCTTAGTCCATGTACTAAATCTACCAGAAAACTAGTATCTTGCCAGCCTTATTTCAATCAAAGTGATATACAACCCTTATCCTAATGTCCCCAGCCTTATGCCACCTCAAATTTATTAATTGAATCACAATAAACCTTGCTCAAATCATCTCACAAAAATAAAGCAGTACTATTTACAAGTATAATCACATAGTGTGTTTAATCAATACAACTTGTATATCAATAAGATTTTTTTATCAATAAATTACAAGTTAAAATTTTATACACTTGTATACAAGATTCAGTAAATACACTATATATTAACATGTATTGCATTTAAACAAACAAACAATAAGTTAAACATGAACATATATAATCAACTTGAAACTTAACTCCATATAATCTACCTCATTTCAAGCCTTGCAATGCTCTTAATGACTTGAGGCTTGCCCTTCCTTGTAGCCTTGGCTTGATCTCGATCTAAAAGAATACATAAATAATAACTCAACTAATGTTCCATCAATTCTACGCATTATAACCTAATCTCATTGACTAAAGGCCAAGTTCATACATAATTTCCCGATTCTAGGGTTTTCTACCCTTCATCCTTCTCAAATTCTTCATAAACAAACATTAAAAGGATAATTCTAGTTAAGTAATCATAATTCAACAATTCTAGACTATAATCAAGCAATTTTAATCCCTCCATAACCAATTTATATCTAGTTCTTAGCCTAGGATACACCCACCGTCCCCACTACGATCAAACCTTATGAATTTTAAGGATTTGGGAATTAAACTTGTGTTAGAAGGAAGAAAACCCAGTTACCTTAGTAATGGAAGTTTAAGAAAACTACCAAAACTCACCAAAAATCACTATTACTTGACCTCAGAAACTTTTAGAATGAAAAATAATATTTTTAAATTTGAATTTCTATTTATTGAATCAAGCTTGCTTTAGAGGCTAGATTCCTATTACAGTAGGATCTTATTGCTACCGCAATGCTAACTAAGACTAACTTCTACTATACTAGTTTAATTACCTCTATAGTAACCATGTTGTCTACTGTGGCGAGTCAAGAACTTGTGCTAGTTCCTATTTTCATCATTTTAACAACATAACAAATCTATTTGAACCTTACAAATTAACTTCTTTATGTCAAACACTATATCAGCAGTTCTGATAACCCAATTTTTGTTCAAGAAGTTTCCACAAATTACTAAACCTCTTGGCTAACACATTATAATTTTAAAGACATTATTCACCACCCCATTTATTATCAAATTTACATAGACGACATACACTTGAATTTTTTTATAAACTAGCTAAGCCTAAAGTTTAAAAGATATCATCTAGGGACAAATTTAACCCAAATTTTTGAATGTTAAGCATATTGTAGTGGCCAAAAAGGTTGTTACAACATATATAAATGTAACCATAATTCATCCTTGATTGACAGCAAAATAATGAGGATAAAAAATTTAGCAAAAAAATAAATGAATCATCAAACAAGTGAGGGTACTAGTCATACTATTTGCTTAAGTCTCCCAAGCTGGCTCATCGATAGGACAGTGCTTCCACTTTAATTTCATGGGCTTAATATCTTTTGTTCTCCATCTAGTATCGCCACTAGTTCTTTGTCATAAGTGAGATTCTTATCTAAAGATATAGAGTCCAAATGATTAATGTAATTTCCATCCCTATGGTATTTCATCAATAGAGGAACATTGAATGTGGGATGGACTCCCAACAAACTCGGAGTCACTAGAAGTTTAAAAGCTACTTGATATAAATCTTTAATGTCTTCAAATAGACCAATGTACTTATGGATAAGCTTGTTGTACTTGCAAAATCACATAACTGCATTCCTTAGAGAAGAAGCACATGCTTACCCTTTTTAAAGAACATGTCTCTCACCTTATGATCCGCATACTCTTTTTGGAGAGTTTGGGATGCTAAAAGCTTTCCTTGAATAAACCTTAACTTCTTATGAGAATATCTTACCAAATTGGTGACTAAGGGATGTATATCACCCACCTTAACCAGCCTATGGTTAACTTATATCTTCTTTTATATAGAGTCTTGAAGGGGCAATGTCAATATTGGAATGATATTTGCTATTGTACAAGAATTTATCAGTAAAAATAATCTGAATGACCCCCAAAACCATCCACACATGTTGGAAGCATGTCTTCTCGCACTTGAATTTTCCTCTTAGACTGCCTATCTATCTGTGGATGAAAGACAGTACTAACTACTAAGATCTAACTTAATGCCTAGGTCCTAATACAACTTGCAGCATAACTTTAAGTTACATTGTACACCTCAATTAGATATTATCGATACTGGAACCCCATGCAACTGCAAAACATCCTCAACATAGATCTTGGCTAACTTTTCTATATTATACTTTATTTTAACTAGAATGAAATTTGTAGATTTAATTAGCCTGAAAATAATGGCCCAAATTGAATCATACTACCCTAAGGTCGTAGGAAGATCCACCAAGAAGTCTATGGAAATTCTCTCCTACATTTCCCAAAATGGTCATTCTCTGAAGTATACTCATAGGCTTATAATACTCATATTTTACATACTGACAATTATAAAACCTTTCCACACAATCCACTATGTCCTTCATAATTTAATGCCACCAATAAAGATGTCTCCAATTACAGTATATCTTTGTTTTACCAGTAATTATAGAGTACCTTGATCCATGAACATCTTCTAGAAAAATAGGATTCAAATCATTAACACAGGCACACACACAAATCCCTTCACCCTCAACATACGGCTAGCAACAAAAGTGGGCTATTGGGCCTCACTATGCACTACCTTATTTTATATCTTATTAAACTTTACATCTTTAAACTGCCTGGCCTTGATTTGATAAATGAATATCAACCTTGGCTCAATATAAACAACCCTTCTCCTTATTTGGACAACCCAAACTACGTCAGCTATATTACTAGAGTTTAAATCTCTCTTGCTAAAGCATGTGTAGTTTCTTTCAAACTTGCCAACACTATATATGTAGTTCCTACATGGTACCTTCATAATCCTTTAACAACTCCATCCTCTGTCACAGTCTCAGATTGAAGTCCTTTTTAGTGAACATATGTTGTACGCTATGATAATATTTGAAAAGCTAAAATATAACAACATTTGATTAGTGCCTCCATATTTTGAGTGCAAATACCACCGTCTCCAGCTTTATGTCATGAGTTGGGTAGTTTCTCTCATGAACCTTCAGTTGCCTTGAAGCGTAAATAATCGCATTACTATCTTGCATTAATAAACACCTAAGATAGTAGTTAAGCATCATTATTACTATACAAACCTTACCTTCTACAATAAAGGAAAGACTAGGAGCTATTGTCAAAAGCGACTTACACTTTTAGAATATCTCTTCGCACTTCTCAGACCAAATAAAAGTCACCTCCTTCTAAGTCAGTCTTGCCAAGTGTGTAGCGATCAAAGTAAAGCTCTTAATGAATCTCCAATAATAACTATTTAAACCCAAATACCGATGAACTTCATTCACTGATGTAGACCTTGCCCAATTCTTAATAACATCTATCTTTTAAGGAACCATCATGTGGCATCTAAAAAAAGAATTAATTCAGCATGTTTGACAAGGAATTGTATTTTGTATATTGTAATATTGTGCTAAGGATGGTAAGAAAAAAATTAAATTATGCTACCTTAATTGCACCAAGTGCTAATACTACAAAGTTAGGGGCACATTAAATAATTTCCCTATTAATAATATAAAACAATGGTATATGCATAAAAAAAGGGGGACTTCTCATTTCATTGGAAAGTGAATCGCAGGAAACAACAACCATTAGGCAGGGCTACGCTATTTTTGTTGCTCCTATTCATTTCCCTCTTTCTTTATGCTCTCTTTCTTTTCTTCTCAACAAGGAAAATTTAATTAAGTTGTCAATAAGAGATTGTAAGCGGTGAAAAAATCAATTTGTCCTTATGAAGAATATAAGTTAGAGAATTTTGTGAAGTTGAATTTCAAGAGGTAAATTCTCTAATCATCTAAGTAATATTGACTATAAATAAGTGATGGGGGCTATTTACTAACAAATTTTGTAAGTTGAAAAGTTAAAGGAATCATTCCAAATGCATATTAAAGAATTTTATTAACTTCGGGCGTGTTCAAAAAATATTGGGATAAATTGTTAAATGTTCCTAAGGGTTATTGATAGACCTATATGTTATCCTTGTAGCTAGCAAATTGCCTATTAGATAATGGAAGTTGGTGGTTGGAAAAATAAAGGCTATAATCCCATGAGTTAAACTTATTAGGGATTGAGTTACTATCATAAATACTAAAGTACTAAGGTATGCGAAGCTAAAACTTCCCTCTTTGTGTTACATTTTCATGATACCTCCATAATATTATAAGTTTCTATACTCGAAGTCCTTAGTCCATAATATATATATATGTATATCACACATTAGGTGTAAAAGTAAATAGTAATAACATAGTTACGCTTGTATGTATTTGGCATTATTTGATAAACATTAACGATGGGAGGGTACATGGGTTTGTCTTGGAATATTTCTCAACGTGATTCTGTGCACAAGATTGAGACTAGACCACTACAGTAACCCTATCCATTGGGCGTATCCACCTTTGTGGCATCATTTGTACTTAGAGTCAGCAGAATATCATGCATTGGTTTCCCCTGACTCGACCTAACATATGGCATATATGGCTTGCGGGCAGACCTCTATAGTGATCCCCTAGATGGGGCATACCTAGATACAGACTGTGATTACAGTTATATATATGTGATCATAGTATGCAATATGTGAGCAACATATGATTTATACGTGCCTCAGATACCTTTGGTAGGCCATTTCTTATTATTTGTACGACTTATAGGATAAGAACATCATCTATGCAAAGAAAAAGACCTATATTATAATGAATACTTTTCAAAACATAATATAAAAGTCTAATAAGGATGATGTATAAGATATAAATTCATATCGTGCATGTGTTACTTGCTGGCTTATACATTTTTCATTTTACCGTTTGACTCATATGAGCTTCTGTTCTTGTCCAGCTGTTATTATGTCTACTGGCATACCAGTACATGTTGTTTATGTACTGACATCTCGGGCCCACAATGTTTTATTAATGCAGGCTTAGGTCCTCAAGATAGAAGATGTCTATGTTAGGTCCTATTGCCATTTTTAGCTAATAATTTAGTGAGCTCCAACTCTACTTGGAGCCAGTCTATGCGTAGTATTTTTGAATACATGAACAGGTCTCTGGTTGGGCATAACAAGCCTGATGCCAATTAGTCACTTGTAGTATAGCATATTAAACTGACTAGAGGCTTCATAGACATCGTGTAGTAGTATAATGTATAGTTTTGTTAATACAAATCCCTTGCATATGTATATATCTTATACTGGGTATATTGCTCATTATTACCCTATAATTCTACATATGTCATCTGGTGCTAAAAATGTAAGTATATATGGGTTCTTGTCTGTCCTTATTAATTTGGGACATGACAAACTTGGTATCAGAGCCTAGGTTTAATTGTTTTGGGGGGTCTATGAATACTTGTCTAGTAGGACCTTACTTATCGATGTGTTGCATGCCATATTTATAATTAAGGAACTGCATGGATATTTAGGAATTTGACCTTTATATATAATCTAAATCGTGGAATAGAGTTGAGTTATAGAAAGTTACTTCTGAATCATATTCTGCTTATTTGTGATACAGACCATGTTGCTTCAGAAAAGGATAAAGCAGCCCATTAGTCCGTTACTATCATTACTCAAGAGGCAACCACTACCGAGCAATCTCTCATATTGGTAGATCTGAATAGGACTCAAGAAAATTTGTTAGGTTTATGCTTTCAGGTTCTCAAATGCCTTGATGGAAGGACTTAACAGGGTTACTACACTTCCAGTGGTACTAACCGTAGTTCCTATCCTGCCACCAAGTGCCTCAAACCCAGATATTAAGGGAGTGATACAGTTGCTTACACAGTTGGTTGTCACCCAGGCATAAAGACAGAATGTGGACGTACCTATTGCTACTGAGGGAGGGATAGCTAAATCTAAGATCAAAGATTTTCTTTCTATGACACCACCAGAATTCACAGGTTCTAAGCTTACAGAGCACCCTTAATAATTCATGGATAAGTCTTATAAAATTTGTAAAGTGATGCAGGTCTCGAATACGGAGGTAGTTGACTTGGCTGCCCATCGATTGAAAGATGTTGTTGTTGATTGGTATGATAAATGGGTTGCCTCTAGAGGTCAGGAAGCTCCCCTAGTGGTCTAGACAGAATTTGCACAAGCGTTCATGGATCATTTCATGCCATTTGAGCTTAGAGAGACAAAGGTTGATGAATTTCTATCCTTAAATAAGGGTAATCTTAGTGTCAAGAAGTATTTTTCTAGTTTACACAGTTGTTCAAATATGCTTCAGAGGTGCTTAATACATAAGCAAATGGATTTATCATTTTGTGAATGGTCTTATGGGTCTCTGGAAGGACCTTCTTCTATTTTTGCTATGAATAAAGATTTTTATAAAGTAATAATCATTGCATGTGCTCAGCATATAGAGGAAGATTAATGTAATCGTGAAGTATATAGTGAAAGGGAGCAAAGTAAGAGAGCTAGGATGGCTAGCTACTATCAGGGAAGTAGTGGAGCTTCCACTAGTAAAGGGTCACCTAGAAGACCTAGTTAGTTGTGTGCTCAACATCTACTACTCTAAATCAGTTCTTGGGTCACAGGTATGAGTAGAGTCAAACTTCTAGAGCACCAGACTTATGACCTCAGAGGGGTGTTAGTCGAGGGTTACTACCTCGACCTATGTGCCAGTAGTGTGTATGACCACATGGAGGGGAGTGTCGGCATGGTTCAAATATGTGTTACTGGTGTGGTATAGAGGGTCACATAGTATGTGAGTATTCACAGCTCATAGGTAAAGTTAGAGGTGATCTATTACAGCCTTCAGGGTCTGCATCAACTTTATCTTTATCAGTATCATCTTCTTCTTGCGGTCCTCAAGCATCAGTAGTAGAGGATCTGGTATGGGAGGAGGGACCAGTTTGAGAGCATCCTTAAACCATATGTATGCACTAACTGGTCGATAAGATTTAGATACATCTCTAGTTGTGGTCATAGGTACCTTAGCTGTCATTTCATATGATGTATATGTCTTCATAGACCAAGGATATACCTTGTCATATGTTACTCCATTCATTGCTAAGAAGTTTAGAATAGAGCTAGAATTATTATAAACCATTTACGGTATCGACTCTAGTAGGAGATACTACTATAGCTAGGTAGGTCTATTATGACTTTATGATGACAGTGTGTAGTCGTGCTACATTGGCCAATCTGATTGAACTTGAAATGGTCAGTTTTGATGTTATTATGGGTATAGATTTCCTATTATCTTGTTATGCTATAGTTGATTTTTGAGCTAAGATAGCCCATTTCTAGTTCCCAGGAGAGCCAGTCATAGAGTGGAGGGGTGATTCTATGGTGCCTAAAGGGAGGTTTATTTCCTTTCTTAAGGCACAAAAGCTTATTCCAAATGGGTGTTTGTATCACCTAGTCCAAGTGAACGACGTTGAGGCTGAAAAGAAGGTACTGACTCTAGAATCTGTACCAGTGGTGAATGAGTACTCAGATATGTTTCCTGATGAATTCCTTGGATTACCTCCTATCAGAGAGATTGATTTTGGTATTGATGTAGATCCTGGTACCCATCCGATATCAATTCCACCTTGTAGAATGGCACCTGTAGAGTTGAAAGAGCTAAAAGAGTAGTTAATGGACTTACTTGATAAAGGTTTCATTCAACTCAGTATATCACCTTGAGGTGCTCCAGTGCTTTTTCTACGCAAAAAAGACGGTAAGTTGTGAATGTGTATAGATTACAGAAAGTTGAACAAAGTGACAATAAAAAATAAGTATCCTCTTCTTCAAATAGATGACTTATGTGATCAATTACATGGACCTAAATGTTTTTCAAATATCAATTTGAGGTTCGATTATCACTAGTTAAGAATTTGTGAATAAGATATTCCTAAAATAGCCTTTTGAACAAGATATGGGCACGTTGAGTTTCTTTTCAAGTAATTTGGACTAACGAATGCTCTAGTAGCCTTCATGGACATGATGAACAGAATTTATAAACCTTTTATTGATATGTACGTGATTGAATTTATAGATGATATTTTGATATATTCACGTAATGAAGTTGAGCATGCAGATCATTTGAGGTTAGTATTACAGACACTTAGAAATCACCAGTTGTATACTAAGTTCTATAATTGCGAGTTTTGGTTGACTGTGGTAGCCTTTCTTGGTCATGTAGTATCTGGAGAAGGCATTAGAGTAGAATTTCAAAAGATAGAAGCTGTGAAGAATTGGCCTCGACCAACCACCCCTCCTGAGGAGCGTAGCTTCTTGGGGCTATTTGGCTACTATAGGAGATTTGTGGAAGTATTTTCCTCTAATTCCGCCCCATTGACCAAATTGACATAGAAAACGGTTAAGTGCCCGTGGTTAGATGCTTGTGAAAGAAGTTTCCAAGAGTTGAAACATATATTAACTACAGCAGCAGTATTAGCCTTACCAGAGGGAACAGAAGGATATATAGTGTACTATGATGCTTCAGGTGTTTGCTTGGGTTACATCCTAATGCAACATGGAAGAGTTATAGTGTATACTTCTCAACAATTAAAGAAGCATGAATAGAATTATCCCACTCATGACTTGGAGCTTGCAGGTGTAATATTCGTACTTAAAATATGGCCCCATTATCTATACGATGTGCATGTTGATATCTTTACTGATCTTAAGTGTCTTTAATATCTATTCAAATATAAGGAGTTGAACTTGAGGTAGAAGAAGTGGCTAGAGCTATTGAATGATTACGATGTCAATATTCTCTATCATTCGGGCAAAGGAAACATTGCAGCTGATGTTCTTATTCCACTATCCATGGGTAGCCTAGCACATTTGTCGCCTGTGCAGCATGAAGTAGTAAGAGATATTCACAAACTATCTACCCTTGGAGTTCGTGTTATGGATTTCGATGATAGCGGCGTTGTTGAACTCAATTCAACCGAGTCTTCACTCGTGGCATTGGATAAACAGAAGCAATATGATGACTCCTTATTGTACCAGTACATATAGGGAATCTCACAACAGCGAGTCAATGTATTTCAGCTAGTAAGCAATGATACTTTGAGGTATCGAGGAAGCTTGTGTATACCTGATGTAGATAGGTTGCGACCACATATTATTGCTAAGGCACATTGCTCTCGCTATTCATTCCATCCCGATTATGCAAAAATGTATCATGATCTTAAAGAGATCTACTGGTGGAATGAAATGAAGAAAAATATAGAAAAATATGTGGCACAGTGCTCCAATTGTCAACAAGTGAAAGTGGAATATCAGAGGCCCAGTGTCCTAGCTCAAACGTTTAGTATTCCTATGTGGAAATGGGATTCTGTTAATATTGACTTCGTTGTAGTCTTACCTTTTTCTTATCAGAAGCATAACTTTATTTGGGTAATAGTTGATCGGTTGTCGAAATCAGCCCATTTTCTTCCTGTTAAGCCTACTAGTACGGCTGAGAATTATGCCATGTTATTTGTAAAAGAGATTTTTTGCCTACATCGGACCCCAATGTCCATTATTTCTAATAAAGGTTCTCCGTTTAAAGCTCGATCTTAGAAATCATTCCATAAGAGCTTAGGTACGCAAGTGAACCTTAGTACTGTATTTTATCCACAGACCAACGGCCAAGCTGAGCTTACCATTCAGACACTCAAAGATATGTTGAGAGCATGCGCGCTGGACTTTAAAGGTAATTGAGATTATCATTTGCCTTTTATAGAACTCACTTATAATAATAGCTATCACTGCAGCATTGGCATGGCTCTTTTTGAAGCTCTATATGGAAGACGATGTAGATTACCTATTGGTTGCTTTGAAATAGGTAAGACACAGGTATTAGGCCCAGATCTAGTCCATCAAGCCATTGAAAAGGTTAAGTTAATACGAGAGAGGTTAAAGACTACCTACACTAGGTAAAAATCATAGTTAGATGTATGACGTAGAGATTTAGAATTTCAAATTGATGATTTTGTATTCTTGAAGGTGTCCCCTATGAAATATGTTATGCGATTTGGTAAGAAGGGTAAGTTAAATCCTAGGTATAATGGATCCTACAAAGTTATTCGCAGAATTGTCTAGGTAGCCTATGAACTAGAATTACCTCCAGAGTTAGTTGCAGTGCATCCTGTCTTTCATGTGTCTATTCTACGTAAATGCCTAGGAGAGACATCTCACATCATACTTATAGAGGGTATTAAACTTACAGGAGACTTATTATTTGAGGATGTCCCCGTGGCCATATTAGATCGATAGGTCAGAAAGTTATGATCTAGAGATATAGCTTCAGTAAAGGTGTTGTGGAGCAACTAAAATTTAAGAGAAGCCACTTGGGAAGCAGAAACGGATATGAAAACTAAATACCCTTATTTATTTATTTAATAAACTATCAAAAGGTTCTTGAACTACTTATCCCTTTACATGATCATTAGTTTCTGCTATATTTTGTTATGTTGATGTCTGATTCTTACCTGATATGTTTAGGTACAAGATTTTTGCCTATGAGTCTTGAGATTTACATGGAAACATCTTGTAGATGGAGAGTATAAGGTAAGCTGAATGGTTGATTATGATGTTTAATGGTGTTTAAGGTCAAGAGGAGCCTCGTGTACTATTGTTTTTGAGTTTAAGGCCAAGCGGAGCCTCATGTATTATCTATTGAGTATTATATATGTCATGACGCTATGTAAAGCATAGTGGGATAGATTCTTGTTAGCTAAAAGGTAACCGATAGGCCTATTTACAAAGGAAACTCTGGAAATTTTTTTGGAAATTTGGAAAGTTAGCCTAAATTTAAGGCCTTATTCGGGATAAGTAAAATGAGAATGAAGTTGATTAAACTTAAGGATTTCTAGGATAGTTGTGAATTGAAAAGTAATCTCCGTACATCATTTGAGGATGGATGATTCTAAATGGGGGAGATTGTGGCATCTTAAAAAAAAAGAGAAGAATTAATTTAGCACTTTTGACAAGGAATTGTATTTTGTATATTGTATTATTGTGCTAACGATGGTAAGAAAAAATTAAATTATGGTTCCTTAATTACACCAAGTTCTAATACTAGAAAGTTCGGGGCCCATTATATTATTTCCCTATTATTAATAATAAAATAGTGGTATATTTCTCATTTCACGGGAAAGTGAATTCCAGGAAACAACAACCATTAGGTGTTGCTATGCCATTTCTGTTGCTCCTGTTACTTTCCATCTTTCTTTCTGCTCTCTTTCTTTTCTTATCAAAATGGAAAATTTAATCAAGTTGTCAATAAGAGATTGTAAGTGGTGAAAGAATCCCTTTGTCCTTACGAAGCATATAAGTTAAAGAATTTTGAGAAGTTGAATTTCAAGAGGTACATTCTATATTCTTCTTTTGAATATTGACTATAAATAAGTCATTGAGGTTATTTACCTTTGAATTGTGTAAGTTAAAAAGTTAAAGGATTCATTCTGAATGCTTATTAAAGAATTCAAATAACTTTAGGCGTGAGAGGAAAATATTGGGATAATTGTTAAATGTTCCTACGGGTTAGTGATGGACCTATATGTTATCCTTATAGCTAGCGAATTGCCTATTAGATAACGGAAGTTGGTTGTTGGATAGATTAAGGATATACTCCCACGGGTTAAACTAATTAGAGCTCGAATTACTATCATAGTTACTAAAGTACTAAGGTATGTGAAGCTAAACCTTCCTTCTTTGTGTTACATTTTCATGGTACATCCATATTATTATAAGTTTCTATACTCGAAGTCCTTAGGCTTAATATATTTATGTATATCACATGTTAGGAGTAAAAGGAAATGGTAATAACATAACTGCACTTGTATGTGTTTTGCACTATTTGATAAACATTAATGACGGGAGGGTACATTGGTTTGGCTTGGCATATCGCTAGACGTGATTCTGTGCACAGGATCGAGACCAGACCACTACAGTGAGCGCAACCATTGGGTGTACCCGCCTTTGTGGCATCATTTGTACTTGGAGTCAGATGGAACATCTTGCTTTGGTTTCCCCTGACTCGATCCAACATATGTCATATATGGCCTGTGGGCAAACCCTCATATTGAGCCCTTGGGATGGGCGTACCTAGATACAGACTACGGTTATAGTGATATGTATGGGATCATAGTAAGGAGTATGTGAGAAACATATGCTTTATGCTTGCCTCAGATTGCCTTTGGTAGGCTATTTGTGATCAGTTTTACGGATTATAGGATAAACACATCATCTATGCAAATTATAAGACCTATATTATAATAAACACTTTTCTAAACATGATATAAAAGGCTAATAAAGTCGGTGCATAAGTTACAAATTCATATCATTCATGTGTTACTTGCTGGCTCATACATTTTTCATTTTACCATTTGACTCATATGAGCTTATGTACTTGTCAAGCTATTATTTTATTTCCTTTCATGTCAAGGCTTATGTTGTTTATGTACTGACATCTCGGGCATGCCATGTTTTATTAATGCTAGCTCAGGTCCTTAGGATAACAGACGTGCACGTTGGGTCCTATTGCTATTTCCAGCTGATACTTTGGTGAGCTCTAACTCTCCCTGGAGCCAGTCTATGCCTAGTGTTTTTTTACTAGATGTACAAGTCTCTGGTTGGTCATAACGGGCCTGATGCCTACTAGTCACTTGTAGTATAGCATATTAAACTGACTAGAGGCTACATGGACATAGTCTAGTAGTGTAATGTATAGTTTTGTTGATACAGCTCCTTTGCATATGTATATAGCTTATATTGGGTATCTTACATATTAGTGCCCCATAATCCTGCGTATGTCATCTGGTGTGGGAAAGGTAGTTATATATGGGTTCTTGTCTGTCCTTATTAATTTGGGACTTGACATACCATCACCCCTTCTTAGAAATAACTTTCCCCAAAAAGGACATAGATGACATATAGAATTCACACTTAGAGATTTTTGCATAAATCTTCTTATCTTCTATCTATCAAAGACAATACGTAAATGCCCTACATGCTCCTTAATACTCTTGGAGTCTACCAAAATGTTGTCTATAAATACTATGACAAATATATCAGGACCCAAATTATTGAATCGTGAGTGCACATACTATAATCCACCTAGATTGAAGAACCCCTCACTACCTTTTCAACAAGATATGAAGAAGTCTAAAAATAAGTAACCAAATACCCAAATACCCAAATACTTTGTCCAACAAATAATAAACCATATTAAAATATGGAATGAAAAATACCTAAGGACCTATTCTAGAAATGTACAAGAGATGCTAAATTAATGAATTAAAGAGTAGTCACAACTTCCATTATGAATGAGAGGAGTAGAAGATATGAGAGATCACTATGCATATCACCTAAGAAAAATTAATTGATCCTGCAACCATACTATACCTTAAAAACGGTGTAACAAGAGTAGTATCAGTACAAACAATATGAACTTGTAGGGATCATCATTCGATCAGAGTTAGATCAGGTAAACCAAATATAAAAATCATAGAAAAGAAGCATGACAACCTATGTAACAATTGAATCCACATCATTTTAATCCATTTGTGTTACCTAAGTGCATTCCATTCTTATTCCTGCTTACTTAGTTGTATCTAATCTGTACTAATAGTCAATATATACCATTGACATTACCCTTATAACTTTCACACTTAATTTCACTAATATCAATCTTCACATTAAATATCATCCATCTTAAATCTTACTTTCTTAATCCTAATAGTTATGATAAGACAATCTTTATAAAATAACATCAATAAGAAATGAGAACAATGACCATAATTTTTTAGCAAGTACAACTATGAACACATTAAAATATCCAGAACTATCTATGACTCCAACAATACCCATACCTCAATTCGAACATGAGAATAACAACAACAATTATGCTAAGAATTTATCAATTTTACTCGATTCAACTCAAGTCCATAAATAAACAATAATGAAAATTAATATGAATAGTGATTTACACAAGAAACCACCTTTAGAAATAAATAACGTAGACCCAGTTCACTCATGGAACCAGCGTAATATCAGATAATGTATAAAGATGATTAAATCAAGAAACCAAGGTAATCATAAAGCAAATAATCTCTAGTTCACAAATGGAACTTTCACATCACCTGAGCCTTGTACACATACACTAAGGGTATGATGATTCCCACTAGTCATGACCCATAAGGGACGATCTCTATCCATGTACCGAAACCCAAACATCAAGGGCCTACAAAGCTTATTCCACCAAATCCCTTAAAGATGTCAAAATCATGGTACATCTTTTAAATAATCAATAAAGTATTACAATAATCACAAAAACTAATGATAACAACCAACATTTATAACAACCACAAGCTTTACATATAAATCATTGAATGTGATTGCGCTTATAATATAATTTACCAAATTTCTTCCTTAAGTATTCATTAAAACAATAGGCAACCACCCCAACACTTGGTCAACTAGAGTGAATCATTTTAGGTAAACAATAATTATACTTTAAAATACTAGATCACAAGTAGACATGAAATATTGGTTTTATCAATTATGATATGTCCTAATGCAAATCCACCACTTATTCAAGAAAGCATTATCCAGCCATATTCATTAAATCCACTACATATTTTAGGAGAGCACATTCAACCCAAAAGAGTCTAAAAGGTAGTTAATTCACAAGTTTATTACTAGGTTCAAGACCTACTTCATTAGCCAATTATTCTACTATATTCAACTTACAATATAGTTTTAGTCATACACCTAAATACTTTTGACTTTCCTAATCCTTAGCTTAACTTGACCTTAGGCTTTTAAGTTATATGACCACCTCCTCATACCATAATCAGTTCCTATCACTAATATTAATCAAGATTATCAAATATTCGAATACGAGTAATATTAAGTTCACCCTTTTTATAACATTTACACTAAATCCCTAGATTATAAGCTCGTTTGAACTCTTTAACAACATCTATATTCACATAATTCATATTAAGATCTACCATGACATCATACAAACATAAAAAACACATCAATAGTTCATATAATAACATAATAACACACAATTAGATATTTATTACATTAAACTCATGTTTTTTCATCAAAAATACATACACGCTGGTCTAAGCATAATTTCTCCAATAAAATCTATATTATGGATACAATGATTAACCAAAACCTACTACTCATAAACCATCACCTACATAGGATCCAAGCTTTTACAGTAAATAAGTTTAGCCATGGATGATCTTTCTTCTTTTTCACATTTTCAAAGGCTAAATTGTCTAGTAGACAACAATTACAAGAGTAATTAATAAACAACTCTTCAAAAAAATCATGTTCATTCAAAACCACTTATTTTACCCTTATTCACAGCTGAAAAATTTACCAAAGGGTCAATTAATCATCAACTTAGTTATATCAAGTTCCACCTAACTCCATCAATGGAGTTTTTAAGCTAAACGTCCCACTTTTATTGAATTCAATATCCCCAACTATCAACTTTCCTGTTATTAAACCATAATTTCATACTTGGAAGAGTTAATTCACAAACTAAAATTAATTCCAAGTGAAAATACATGTACCCATGGGTTTTGTCTAGATGTTCATGGTCCTAGGGTTCTAAGCAACATGAATTTTATCATGGGTTCCTCATTCTAATGATTCTATAAGATAAACGAATAAATCAATGTTTTGAAAAAGTAAAAATCTTACTTCAAAGAAGGATTTCCACCCAAACCAAGAGAGAATTTCCCCTATGGGCTTAGGAATAAACATTTAAATTTTAGTGGATGTAACCCATAAAAATATGGTTATAAACTATTATTACATCATTATAACGATGTGCATATCATCTACAGATGTCACAATAGTGACATGATCCGACTACGATGCCCCTGCTTTTCAACATCGAGACTTCAATAAAACTATCTTAGCTTCTTACTCAGGAAGAAAATTAACAAATAATTGGTTGTGTTGGAAATAAGACTCGGAGATATTTATTTGGTGGGTATTGGACACCCTAAAACTTTAAATTCTATGATAAATTCAAGTTTGAGATTGACCCTAGTATAAATTTAGGCCTAAACAAAATCGATAAGGACACTTTAAACTTAAATTTAAGATAAGGGTATTGTATGACCTTAGTACATATCAAATTGTCACGACATGAACCAGGGCCTGGACATGACGGGCATCCCAAGTCTGTCGAGGACCGAGCATTACGCCTTTTACCTAGCCATATATAACACACACAAACACATAACACTGGTTGAGTTTTGAACATATAAAAAAATAGAGTAAATAGGGACTCAAAAGTTTATGAAAGTCAACAAACAAAACCATCCACAATAATACAAAAAATGTCTATACCATCAAAATAACCTAGTCAAGACAAGTCCCTAACTCTAACAATGACAATAACAATGATAATGTTAATGTGAAGTATTTAATTTTAATTTATGGAAGAAAACAGATAGAATGATCAAGTTTTCTGGGGAATGGAAGCTCACCATTTCACCGTAAATAATCGACGAATCAAATTGATCCACCAAACACTGTGCAGGAAAAGTAGGATTTCCTTCGGACCTTGTATCACGTGAAGATACAGCTTTCAGATATGGTTAGTGGGTTGAGAACTAGTATGTAGCTCAAGGGTAAAAGGTAAAATAATTCCATGATAAGTAGTTCAAAAATCATAAAACTCTAATACACACGATCGCATGCATATATATATATAAATATATATATGTCAATTGATGGGATGGGGTACAAGTCTTAACATGTACTTTAAAATCATAAACCTGGACTGTGAAGCTAACCGTTATAATAAGACATCCATGGGATATATGGGTCTAGCTTTTCCCGAGCTGAAAGGGCCCAATGCATGTTACCGCATGAACTAGAGAATAATTGCATATGCATATGTAATATGGGGGACTCAAACCTCCCGTCATACATCAAGAATGACTTAAGCACTCAGTAATATATCATGAGGGAGTTGAACCACCCGACCATTTTTACCCCTACATCGGCAACTGCAATTTTTAGTATGGGCCTCTCGGGACCTCCACTTTCACGGCATAGTCATACAAACATCATTAAATCCCAATTAAAACACTCTTCACACATGCTCAATCATAAACCAAGGAGTCATCTGTTAAGGCATTATCAAGTGGTATCGTCGTACTGAGTGAAGCTTACAAGCACATATCAATTTGCAAATTAACAAATTTGCCAATTGGACTCTACCCAATTAACCAATGATATTTCAAAGTTCCACGTACGAACCCAACCATGCATCCAAGTGGGACTAACCCACCGAGCCAACGGGAATCCAAAGTCCCATTTTGGAATCAAATTATCTAGCAAAGTGGGACTCTAACCCTTGTCCATTAGGAGTCTGAAGTTTTAATTTCAAATTCAATTCATGGTCCTCAAGCCCTCTTTAAGAGTCAATTCAAGTTCCATTACTCTTTAATATATACAAGGATTCAAAATGTTTTTCAATAAGCAAATTATGGTTCGAAGCCAATTTCACAAGATTGGGTTGAGGTAATTGTAAGCGTCAATTAATTAATTCATCAAATTAAATAGGTTTCAAAACCACCATTTATAATATAAATAATGCATTTGTAAATATGAAACATCACATAAACAATAATTATTCAAAATCCTCAACCTATATACAAAAACCCATAAATAAACCACATGACTAACCACTTAAGCACATTCTTTTAACAAAATAAGTTTTGGTGAAAGAGGTTCATGCCTGAAAGAATCACAATTTTTAAGGGAATTTTTCCTTGGAAGCTCTAAACAATCAATCTTGAGAAAACCCTAATGCTCTTGCATGAGAAAATTTATAAGAAGAGAGAAGATATTTTACTGTGTTATGTATGAGAATGGTGTCTGATGATAGGCGAAATTACGCGCCTATATCAATATATTTTGCCCATATTTTAGCCTAGTTTTGAGAACAAACTATATATTTCATGCACTTTGAGTCCTTATTCCTATAAATGAGCTAACGAACATGATTAGTAAAGTTTCAGGTATAAAAGATGCAAAATACAGCATTTTATGGCTTACTTGACGCAAAATAAAGCTCACAAAGGAAGGGAAGAAAGTCTACACGCCTAAGGACCAAAACTGTTGCATGGAAAATCTGTCCCGGGCTAAAACAACAATTCTGAAGACTTTGGGGACTTACAAACACAAAGCTGGATTTTGACAATGATACATTAACCTAGTACAATTGGGTTATGTATTTCATTAGTTTATTTGGATTAGGAGAATGTTACATTAACCTAGTACAAATGGGTTAAGTATTTCCTTAGTTTTGTTGGATTTGGTTATTTATTTCATTAGCATATTAGGAGTAGGATAGGAGTATTATAAATACCCTATCATGCTAGAGATTTTTAATTAAGTCCTCCCTTAGTGGAGAGGCAAGTCCTCCCTTAGTGGAGAGGCAAGTCCTCCCTTAGTGGAGAGGCAAGTCCTCCCTTAGAGGAGAGACACATTCTACTTCTCAATTACAACTCTTCTAATCTTTCCATTAATTCTATTTTTCTTCTTCTACTCTTCTATCCTTAAATTCCACAACAAGAGAATCGTTACCAAGCCAAGGAAACACGCCACATGCCTACCACTTGTGCTACACGAAAATCATCAATCTTGTGGTATAACAACAATGTCAATCGTGATCTCCTTCGCATTCATGGATAACTAAACCTCTCTATTGGGGTTATGGAAGACGAATGAGTTACTATCTATTGTTGTGAGTTTGTGAGTTCGAGACACGTATATTGCTTATATCATTATTCTCTTCATCATAATCCACATTCTTTGCGGTTGCAAACGCAAGAATACGCCAGTCTAACATTTAACTTGTTCGAGAGAAAGGTTATTTGTATGGAAAAGAGATAATGTCAAGGTAGTAGGACACCCTTTCCTATTAAAAAGCTAGTGCCGTAACTGGACTAACCTCTTAGAGAATTCGTACCGTTAGACACGCTTTAAGCTCGAGAGAGTTAAAGTGAAATAGTCCTTGTTTAGGTCGAGAGACGCTTGGATTTACCATCGACTACAATTCTCTATAAGCAATTGCATGTCAGAATTCTACACACTCATAGCCAAAAGAGACGTATACCTCAAAAGGTGGACATAACCCCAACGCTTCAATTCTCATTGTTTACAACTTACGTAACAATCTTTCTCTCTTTACTTTGCTATTTTCAGCTTTTTCTTTATTGTTTTCGTTACACATTACAATCCCCCCTTCTTACGAGACTTGCACCAAAAGTTTAGTAATTTTACTTACTTGTTGGCCAAGCTATTCCCTGTGGGATCGACACCCAACCCAGGTTGGGTTCTATATTTGCTAACGACCGTTTTACACTCCTACGAGAGCTGTAGATTGAGCGTTATCAAAAATTGGCGCCGTTGCCGGGGAATACGAGTGTCAATCAAGTTCGTGATAATTACTAGACCCTTTGGTCAAAGATTCTCGTACTTTTACTTTCAGTTTTTGTTTTTGTTTCTTGCAGGTTTTTACTTTAGTGCATGCCCCATACTAGAAGTTCTGGTCAACCGTTATTACCAATCAATCCTGAACCACAACGCATTGGAAGAATGAAAGCACAAGCTGAAATCGACAGGATGGCTGCTCAACACGAGCAAGCAAGATTAGCTGCTCTTGCCGCCGCTCAAGTCCAACAACAAAACATTGATAATCCTGGGCGAGTAACAAATCCTGACGATGAAGATTTAGGTGATGAAGAGTTACTAAACCCTAGGCGTGATGCTAAAATTATAACACCTGCCAACCGAAGAGGTCGACAAGCGCGGTATAGGTATGATCGCCAACCCATGCAACCAGCTTTCGACGATGATGATGATGATCTTGATGGTGTCGGAGCCACTGGAGCTATAATTCCACCACCATTAGCGCCCGGAGCCAAGTTCAACATCACAAGCACCATGATTCAGTTATTGCAACTCAAGGGTTTATTTGGTGGACTAGCAGGCGATGATCCGAATATGCGTCTCATCAACTTTATTTCTATATGCAAGTCTTTTGACAATCCTGGTGTTGGTCAGAATGCTATTCGATTACATCTATTTCCATTGTCTCTGTCTGGGGAGGCAACACTATGGTTGAATGGGCTGACTCCTGATTCAATTACAAATTGGAGGCAATTGAGAGACGCTTTCCTAGAAAGATTCTTTCCGCCATCCAAAAGGGCTCAATTGAGAGATGAAATCAGCAACTTTCGTCAGCTTCCCTCTAAAGCTCTTCATGAAACATGGGAGAGGTTCAAGACAAAGCTAGCGAGACGCCCAAACCATCACATGACTAATGTTCACCTCATGGAGATCTTGTATAGAGCCTTGAATTCAATAACTAAACCAGTGGTGGACAACGCAGCTGGAGGTTCTTTTATGGACCTCACCTTTGGTCAAGCAAGCAATATGCTAGATCGTATGACAAAACAAAGTAGAGCTTGGCATACTAGGGATTCTGAGGTAGCAAGCCCCACTTTATCTATTGGCATGACTTCAGACCAAAGAAGAAGAGAAGAAGAACGTGATCAAGACATGGCGCACATGAAAACACAAGTGGATCTTCTAACAAAGCAGTTATTATTAGGGAAGACCGAAAAAGTGAAAGCTGTAGCGCTAAAAGGAAGAGACGAATCTGATTCTGAAGAGGAGGCCAACTACTTGAACAATCAGGGGGGTTTCCGCGGGAATGCCTAAGGAAACCAAGGTCGGAACTATTATGATAAATCTGGAAGCAAAGACCAAGGTAGTTGGAAGAAAAACAATGAAAAGAGTGGTTTGTACGTTCCCCCTGGTAGACGTGACACCACCACATCTAATTCTGGAAGTATGGAAGACATGATGGCTAAGTTATTGAAAGAAGTGGAAGCAACGAGCGCGGGAGTTACAGAGGTGATTAATGATTTGTCCTCTATGAAGCAATTAGTTGATTCTCATTCCACTTCTATCAAGCAAATAGAGCAGAAATTAAGCCAACTTTCAGCAGCATTCAATCAAAGAAAGGCTGGCACCTTATTGAGCGATACGGTGCAAAACCCAAGGAATGATGGGTCATGCATGGCCATCACTACCAGAAGTGGTAAGGTGCTGGAAACTTCAGCAACAGGCAAGCAAGTGGTTGACGAAATTGCGGACATGGACGTTACACCTAGTGACGATGCAAAAGGAAATGATGCCACAACAACTACTTCCAACGTCAAGGACGTTACACCTAGTGACGTGTAGCCTAAAAAAGGGGAAAAACGGAAGCAAGAGGAGAAGAAAGCCACGGAGAGAACACTTCCATGCCCACCACCACCTTTTCCCCAAAGATTGAAGAAGGTGGCGGATGACACTAAGTTCAGCAAATTTATGACTATGTTGAAGCAGCTGACCATTAATGTTCCACTGGTAGAGGCACTTGAACAAATGCCTGGGTATGCGAAGTTTATGAAAGATCTTTTGACTAAGAAGAGGGCAGCAAGTTATGAGCTGAACGATGATGTGCATCATTGTAGTGCAATTGCTACCCGATCGATAGTTCAGAAGAAGGCCGACCCCAGAGCTTTCACTATTCCTTGCACCGTCGGATCTTTGAACTTTGCCAAAGCATTATGTGATTTAGGAGCCAGCATCAACTTGATGCCATTATCGATCTACAAGAAGTTGGGGTTAGGAAATCCTACACCAACCAATATGAGGCTTGTCATGGCGGATAGGTCGGTAAAACGACCTGTTGGTATTTTATGCGATGTCTTGGTAAAGGTTTCTATATTTATCTTCCCAGCAGACTTTGTCATATTGGATTGTGAAGCTGATTCTGAGGTTCCCATAATCTTGGGGCGCCCTTTCCTTGCTACAGAAAGTGTGCTCATTGATTTGAGAGCTAATGAGCTTTCATTCCGAATAAATGACGAAGTGGTTCGTTTTGATGTTTGCAAATCAATGAAGCAACCCAAAGATCTGAGTGTATTTTCTGTGGCTGATGTTGTCCTTGATGATGAGAAAGAACGACTTGAAGAAGAGCAAAATCTTGATGATCCTTTGGAGGTTTTGCTCATGAAAGGAGAGATTGAGGATGCTGAAATTTCTGATGAAGCTATTTGTACTCTATCGGGATTAGGTACCTATCGCTATACTCCCAAGAAGCTGGATCTTGATCTCAAGAATCGACCCACACCACCAGCTAAGCCATCTATTGAAGAACCACCCACGTTAGAATTGAAGGAGCTGCCAAGTCATTTAAGGTACGCATTCTTAGGAAGCGAAAACACTCTTCCAGTCATAGTGGCAGCCGATTTGGGTGAGCAACAAGTTGCAGCTCTGATTGCAATCTTATGCAAGCATATTAGAGCCATTGGATGGACCATTGCGGATATTATTGGTATTCCACCTGGGATTTGCACACATAAAATTCAGCTTCAAGAAAAGTGCACACCCACCATTGAACATCAAAGGCGTTTAAACCCACCTATGCAAGAAGTGGTGAAGAAGGAGATTATCAAGTGGTTAGACACAGGAGTTGTATATCCTATCTCTGATAGCACATGGGTAAGTCCTGTACAATGTGTTCCCAAGAAAGAAGGTATGACGGTGGTCGCAAATGCGAAGAATGAGCTTATTCCACTCAGGCCCGTTACTGGATGGAGAGTATGCATGGACTACCACAAGCTGAATTCTTGGACACTCAAGGATCACTTCCCCATGCCATTTATGGACCAAATGCTAGATCGATTAGCGGGGAAAGGATGGTTTTGCTTCTTGGATGGTTATTCAGGTTATAATCAGATTTGTATTGCTCCCGAATACCAAGAGAAGACAATGTTTACATGCCCATATGGTACGTTTACCTTCAAACGTATGCCCTTCGGGTTATGTAACGCACCAGCCACCTTTCAACGTTGTATGATGTCTATTTTCTCTGATATGGTTGAAGACACTTTGGAGGTATTTATGGATGACTTTTCATTTATTGGTGAGTCTTTTGAAGCGTGTTTGGGAAACTTGAGCATGGCATTGCAAAGATGTGTAGAGTTTAACCTTGTGCTAAATTGGGAGAAGTGCCACTTCATGGTAAAAGAAGGAATCGTTCTTGGGCACAAGATCTCCAAAAGAGGAATAGAGGTTGATCGAGCAAAAATTGAGGTTATTGAGAAGCTACCGCCTCCAATTTCGGTGAAGGGAGTTCGTAGTTTTCTTGGCCATGCTGGGTTCTATCGTAGATTCATCAAAGACTTTTCCAAAATTTCTAGTCCATTGTGCAAACTACTGGAGAAAGATGCGAAGTTTGACTTTAATGAAGATTGCTTAAAGGCATTCGAATGCCTTAAAGGAAAACTCATTGAAGCCCCTATCATGGTAGCACCAGATTGGACGCTCCCGTTCGAAGTCATGTGTGATGCTAGTGGTGTAGCCGTTGGTGCTGTTCTTGGACAGAGAAAGGAGAAAATATTTCATCCTATCTACTATGCGAGTAAAGTCCTAAATGAAGCCCAAAGGAACTACACTGTTACTGAACAAGATCTCCTAGCGGTTGTGTATGCATTCGACAAGTTTCGTGCCTACCTATTGGGTATTAAGGTGATCGTCCATACAGACCATGCAGCTCTTAGGTATCTAATGACGAAGAAGGATGCAAAACTGAGGTTGATTCGATGGGTGTTACTGCTGCAAGAGTTCGATTTTGAGGTCAAAGATAGAAGAGGTTGCGAGAACCAAGTGGCCGATCATCTATCTCGACTTGAGAATGAACATGTGGCGCAACCTGAAATTCAGATTGATGATGCATTCCCTGACGAGGAGATATTAGCAATAACAATGGAGAAATTACCATGGTATGCTGATTTTGCAAATTTCGTGGTGAGTAATATACTACCTGCCAATTTATCCTACCATCAAAGAAGGAAGTTTATGCATGACGTTCAGCACTACTATTGGGATGAGCCTTATTTGTTTCGAAGATGCGCGGATGGTATCATTCGACGATGTATATCCCATGAAGAAGTGCCCACTATATTAGAAGCATGCCACACTTCGCAAGTTGGAGGACATCATGTAGGCAATCGAACGGCAAGAAAAGTTTTGCAAAGTGGTTATTATTGTCCTTCGATATTCAGAGATGCATATGACTATGTTAGAAGGTGTGACCAATGCCAACGTCAATGTGCTATTTCAAAACACCATGAAATGCCCATGTCCAAATCCTGGAGGTAGAACTCTTTGATGTGTGGGGTATTGATTTCATGGGTCCATTCGTGAATTCGTTTGGAATGAAATACATCTTGGTTGCGGTGGACTATGTTTCGAAATAGGTTGAAGCTGTAGCATTGGCCGACAACGAAGGAAAGCGTGTTGTAGCGTTCTTAAAGAAGAATATCTTCTCTCGCTTTGGAGTACCTCGTACTATCATAAGTGATGGAGGATCTCACTTTTGCAATAAGCTATTCAAATCTATATTGGCTAAGTATGGTGTCGAGCAACATAAGGTGGCTACGCCTTATCATCCCCAAACAAGTGGACAAGTAGAGGTTTCCAATCGTGAGATCAAGCAAATCCTTGCAAAGACGGTTAATGCTAATAGGAAGGATTGGTCTAGGAAGCTAGATGATGCACTATGGGCGTATAGGACTGCTTTCAAGACACCCATTGGTATGTCACCATATCAGCTAGTTTATGGGAAGGCTTGTCATCTACCCATTGAGCTCGAGCACAAGGCATTGTGGGCATTGAAGCAATTGAACTTGAATTGGGATGATGTGAAGAATCTGAGGTTGGAGCAGCTGAACGAACTAGATGAATTCCGTCTCCATGCATATGAACGAGAGGATTTATATAAAGAGCGGATGAAGAAGTATCATGATCAGCGGATTGTTCGACGAAACTTCCAAAAAGGTGACATGGTACTACTCTTTAACTCCAGATTTAAGCTCTTCCCAGGTAAGTTAAAATCGAAGTGGTCTGGTCCATTTAAAGTCATCCAAGCCTACTCGTCTGGAGTAGTTGAATTGGAAGGCGATAAGGGTGTTGTTTTCAAAGTGAATGGCCAACGTGTTAAGCCTTATATCGGTCCTCTTAACTCGATGAATGACATGGCCATCACTTATCTCGATGAAGTCTAAGTAATCGAGATTATTACGTTGAGCCACGACAATAAATAAGGCGCTAGATGGGAGGTAACCCATCGTACTAATCGTTTTCATTTGTTTTGAGCAAAAATAGGTGCAAGAAGTATTCAACGAGGAGATTGATTTCAATTGACGATTTGGATGCATTGTATGGTAAAGTTGGTAAGTTAGGAATGGTGATGCACAAGGCTATGGATTGAGCATTTATCACACCAAAATAGGCTTCGAGGAAGGCTAGGCCTTGGTAAAACTAGGCCACGAACGATGCACAACCTATCCTATAGCCTAAGGTCTCGGAATCTAGTGTGCTATACACTATGCGCCGCCTATTCCTAAGTGTGCTTTTGACTATGCGCCGCCTATGCTATAGAATTTGGTCTCAGTATCTCATATGCCATAGACTATGCGGCGCATATGTCTACAAATGCCATAGACTATGCGGCGCATATGTCCCATTATGCTATAGACAATGCGCCGCATATGTCATTGATATGCCGAGCATTATGCGCCGCATATGTGGTATTTTTGTCTCCAAAACCGATTGTAAATTGGTCAAAAACCGACCCATACTCTTCCTATATAAAGGGGACTTAGTCTTGAAACATAACCACACTAAAAATTGACCTAAGGGCGCCGCATATACATCCAAATCCTCTCAAAATTTTCTTCTTTTGCTCTTCCAATTCACAAAACCATCTCCACAAGCTTCAAGCAAGTAAGTACTCTCTTATTCTTTATTTATTTATCGTAAGTACTACGTTTCTATCTTTATTATAAATTGCTAAATCGTTTAAGATTGATGGTGATGTTCATGTTTTTGGATAGTTGATACAAAATCATGTGAGTGAACAAATACGTAGGAAAATCTTGACTTGTTTCCGACTTGACTTTGGCTTCAATAGCATTGTTATGATATTTACGGAATTACTATGGCTATAAACATTGCTTAAGATTGTTGTTTGGATACTTACATGTTAGACTATCCCGACCATCGGGATAAGACTTATAGTACCTACCGGCATAAGAGGTTGTGATTGTTGTAAGAATAACTATTCCATGTGGTAACCCCTATGTAGTAGTATTGCTATATCTACCATGAAAGTAGTCCAATGGCTGCAAGTAAGTGATGCATTGCTGATTTTCTTGTCGGAATACAATCCTAAAACGTATGTCGACGAAATCTGAGTAATCGACCACTTTCACTTCACTGATTTGTGGTAACAAAACTAAGTGTGGGGTGGTACCCCTAATGTTTGCTTATAGATTGTATCAAGTGAGATTGTGCTGCAACCAACACTATTTCTAGTCTTAGGTACAATGGCACCTAAAGCGAGGCAAGGCAAGGAGAAGGCTACCACGTCCCAAAAGGGCAAGAAGAGAAGTCGAAAGGACCAAGGAGAATCATCCTCACCACAATTACCCCGCAGAATGTTTGGAATAAAATGGGTTCTTGAGGAAGAAGCCAAAGCATGGTACAGCAACAACAAAGAACGGAAATATGTTCACGTTCACTTGATCAACAAGGAAACCTTATCAAAGAAGGAGCCGCGTATGTTGGCAAAAATAATGGCATTGAAGCTGGATTTCATCTTCCGCGACATGGGAGAATGCAACCTTGATTTAACAAGAGAATTTTATGCCAACTGGTCGCCGAACACAACAGGTAATGAAGTCAAAATTCGGGTATCAACTCTTTTCTTGGCTTACCTTCGGTCGACACAGCACCATTCAAAGAGCTGTACAGCAGGCCTCCTTATAGAGCAATACGACACACACTTTGTGGAAGCAGATCGATGGCAAGGTGGGGCAGACATAAAGAAACAGGCCGACACAACACCTTCCCCTATGCTCCTCTAAATAGGGAAGCAAGAATCTGGATGTGCATTGTCAACTCATGTCTTATTCCTGGGACTCAATACACCAAGATATCAAGAGATAGAGTGTGTTTGGTCTATGCTTTGATGACTAATGTCCCTATCAACTTTGGGGAAATCATTCGATATACCATGAGGAAGGCCAGACTCCACAAAAGGTCCCATTTCACTTTTGGAAATTTGTTGACAGCAATCTTGCGGAAGGAGGATATCGAAGAGGAACCAGCTGACCACAAACTCCCACATAACCCAAAGAAGGTTGATCTCACCAAGGTCAAAGATGTTGAAACAACTCATAGTGTCAACCTTACTACTGCGGAGAGACATGCTCGTGATGAGAGTTTCTTTCGTCATCTCTATGGCATGACATGATTTACTATGATGAGTGGTGGACATATTCCAACTGCTGAAGAGCTCCAACAGCTGAACCACGAATACCCAATGAACATGCATGCACGGGAGATGTGTGGAGTTGGCGTATACTTTGAGGAACCTCTAGATGATGATGTGCCGACTGATGACGATCGACGCTTGCCTAATTCTGACGAGGAGGAGAACTCTGACGATGACTCTTATGATGATTCAGACGACGGGGGTATGACCCCCGACATTGAGGAAGAGTCCGACTAACCAGGTTCTTCGTATTTATTTTCCACTGAGGGTAGTGTCCCATTTAATTGTGGGGTGGCGGTATCGCATGCTATACTTCTCTATTTGCATCTATGTTTGTTTACTTTTTTTTGTGTGTTTTCGATTTTTTTTAGTTAAGTTAAGTTTTTTTTAGGAGTAAATTTTTTCTAGCTTCGCATGAAATTATTTTGATAGGCAGTATGAGATTATAACAAGAGTATGTGCTACAATTATGACTATTGAGACGTTTAGGCTCCAGTTGTGACTCATTATGTGATATTGTGTGGTTCAATTCCTTCACTTGTTGGGTCAAGAGTCTATATTACCTCCAATAAAGTCGACCATGTGCCTTGTGTGTGTGAGATTAATAGTATCTTCTATGTTTGTGGCTGATGCTAGAACTTGCCTGGTATGTATGCAAAGCGAAAATAAGGAGTGTAAGTTTAGGAGATGATTTAGGCATTTCTTTGGAAACCTATATTTTTTTACCTTCAGTTTTACCTACCCATGGACATCATCCCTAGTTAAAACCCTTTTGAGCCTTTAGCCTATTTCTTTGACAACCCTGTATGTAAGCCTAATCCATTTTTTTCAAGACCGTAATTTGATCCAAATTCCTTAGTGCTTTAAATTAAAATAAGTCATGTGACAATATAAGAGGAAATTGGGTAATTATGATGCTTTAAAGTGTAAATGGTGCTTGAATGTGTTATGAAAAAGAAAGTGCTATCATAAGAGGTATGTTGTTGAAAAGAAAAAGAAAAAGAAAGCTGAAAAGTGAGTTGTTCTTAAAATTGAAAAACAAAAGAGGAGAACAAGGGTGGTAGAATAAAAGAAAGAAGAAAGGTTGAAAGAAAAAAGTGTCAATAATACAATGTGATGTATTAACGCGCTTAGGAGCTTAGTGACTATTCCTGGCCAAAATAGTCCTACGCGTCCCTTAGCCTACATTACAACCATCAAAAGACCTACTTGATCCTAAGCTTAGCATTCTGACATTTAGTGGAGTATTACACTAAGGGCAAGCCTATGGTCATCAGTTGCTGCATACGAATTCTTTGTGAGAGCGAGAGCAAGGATATTGTTGATACCCATGTTTGAAAAATATGCTATGCTTGTGAGTGATTATGGGTAATATATTGTGAGACACACATGGTTGATGAGTTTTGGATAGTTGTATACGATTCCTTGTGCCTTAACTTTTGCATGCGAGTTGACCACCATCACGAGTCTATGCTAGAGGCTAAACTGTTTCTACTAATAATCGGAAAGCTACTCTTTGTTGATAATTGTTGGGCTTGTCTTGAAGAATGTTTTGTGTTGTTGCTGTAAAACCCTAAGTTGATGCGAAGAAGGACATGATATGTTGTTCGAGGACGAACAAAGCTTTAAGTGTGGGGTGTTGATGATAGGCGAAATTACGCGCCTATATCAATATATTTTGCCCATATTTTAGCCTAGTTTTGAGAACAAACTATATATTTCATGCACTTTGAGTCCTCTTTCCTATAAATGAGCTAACGGACATGATTAGTAAAGCTTCAGGTATAAATGATGCAAAATACAGCATTTTATGGCTTACTTGACGCAAAAGAAAGCTCACAAAGGAAGGGAAGAAAGTCTACACGCCTAAGGACCAAAACTGCTGCATGGAAAATCTGTCCCGGGCTAAAACAACAATTCTGAAGACTTTGGGGACTTACAGACACAAAGCTTGATTTTGACAATGATACATTAACCTAGTACAATTGGGTTATGTATTTCATTAGTTTATTTGGATTAGGAGAATGTTACATTAACCTAGTACAAATGGGTTAAGTATTTCCTTAGTTTAGTAGGATTTGGTTATTTATTTCATTAGCATAGTAGGAGTAGGATAGGAGTATTATAAATACCCTATCATGCTAGAGATTTTTAATTAAGTCCTCCCTTAGTGGAGAGGCAAGTCCTCCCTTAGTGGAGAGGCAAGTCCTCCCTTAGTGGAGAGGCAAGTCCTCCCTTAGAGGAGAGACACATTCTACTTCTCAATTACAACTCTTCTAATCTTTCCATTAATTCTATTTTTCTTCTTCTACTCTTCTATCCTTAAATTCCACAACAAGAGAATCGTTACCAAGCCAAGGAAACATGCCACACGCCTACCACTTGTGCTACACGAAAATCATCAATCTTGTGGTATAACAACAATGTCAATCGTGATCTCCTTCGCATTCATGGGTAACTAAACCTCTCTGTTGGGGTTATGGAAGCCGAATGAGTTACTATCTATTGCTGTGAGTTTGTGAGTTCGAGACACGTATATTGCTTATATCATTATTCTCTTCATCATAATCCACATTCTTTGCGGTTGCAAACGCAAGAATACGCCAGTCTAACATTTAACCTGTTCGAGAGAAAGGTTATTTGTTTGGAAAAGTGATAATGTCAAGGTAGTAGGACACCCTTTCCTATTAAAAAGCTAGTGCCGTAACTGGACTAACCTCTTGGAGAATTCGTACCGTTATACACGCTTTAAGCTCGAGAGAGTTAAAGTGAAATAGTCCTTGTTTAGGTCGAGAGACGCTTGGATTTACCATCGACTACAATTCTCTATAAGCAATTGCATGTCAGAATTCTACACACTCATAGCCAAAAGAGACGTATACCTCAAAAGGTGGACATAACCCCAACGCTTCAATTCTCATTGTTTACAACTTACGTAACAATCTTTCTCTCTTTACTTTGCTATTTTCAGCTTTTTCTTTATTGTTTTCGTTACACATTACAATCCCCCCTTCTTACGAGACTTGCACCAAAAGTTTAGTAATTTTACTTACTTGTTGGCCAAGCTATTCCCTGTGGGATCGACACCCAACCCAGGTTGGGTTCTATATTTGCTAACGACCGCTTTACACTCCTATGAGAGTTGTAGATTGAGCGTTATCAGTGTCCCAATAAAATTCTAAAGTCATGGGTTATGTTTAGGGCAAAAGGGAAATGTCCAAAACCCCCTTAATTTAAAAGCTGAAAAATTTTCGCCAGTGACTATGGGTTACTATACAAATTGTAAGGACTCATAACGACTCGTAGGGTCTGAGTAATAATCATGATAGGTAATTTTTTGTACACACTGGTCACCCTACAATTCGTACCTTACAACTCATATAGAGTCATTACGAATCATAAAGTCTAGTCGTACTGAAGATAGAACAGTTTGGGCATCATACTAGTTTGTCTACGGATGGGGGATATACAACTCATAATGAGTCTCTCTGACTCGTTACCTAAATTCATCACCAAGGAAGCAACTCACGAAAAATTCTCTAAAAACCTTATGATTTAGGTTGTACGACCAGTCAAGACACTTTACGACTCATAGTGTGACTCGTAGTTAGGATAGTGAGATCAATAACTAAAAATTTTCCAGTGCCCTACACTTGGGGCATCACATTCTCCCTCCTTAGGATTATTTGTCCTTGAATAATGGGTCAAGGAATCCATTAGCACAATTTAACACAAGGCACAACCACATTTACCTTTAACAAAGATAGAAAACAAAGATGTTAAGGAATATAATACCTCAAGTACAGTTATCCAAAATGAGAAACAAGAAGGCATATTTGAACTTCATGTCCTCTTTGCCATCCCAAGTAGCCTATCCAACCTTATGATTCCTCTATAGAACACTCACAAAAGCCACATCCTTAGTCCTCAAATGACGGAAAAGCCTATCCACTATCTCAATTGGGAATTCCTCTTTAGAAAAGGAATTTGAAACACCAACACTCTCTAACAGAATAACCTAAGAAGGATCACCCACATATTTCTTTAACATCGAAACATGAAAGATCGGATGAATGGAACCTAAGCTTGGAGGCAATTCCAACTCATAAGCTATACTGCTTACTCGCCTAAAAATAGATATGGACCAACAAAATATGAGCTAAGATTTCCTTTCCTTCCAAACCATACCACTCCCTAAATGGGAGACACCTTCAAGAACACCAAATCATCCATATCAAACTTTAAGTCCCTTCCCATTATATTTTCATAGGGCCTTTTCTGAATCTAGGTGGTCTTAAGCCTATCTCTAATCATATTTAGCTTCTCCAACTATTAGTGAACTAAGTAGGGACCATACTATCTATTCTCACAAGCCTTAAATTACCTAATAGGAGACCTACATCTCTTATCATAAAGAACATTGAAAGGAGTCATCCCAATACTTGTGTGATAGCTATTATTATACACAAACTCTATGAGGGGAAAATGATCAACCCAACAACCACCAAAGTTAAGCACACAAGACCATATTATGTCCTCCAAAGTTTAAATAATATTCTCTGCTTGTTCATCCATCAAAGGGTAAAAAGTGGTGTCAAGGTTCACCTTAGTTCCTAAACCTCTATGGATAGCAGACGAAAAGTATAATGAGAACTGAGTACCCAAATCAAATATGATGGAAACTGGAGCACCATGCAACTTCACTATCTCCTGAACAAAAAAGCTTAGAGTAGTCCTCTATTGAACAGTTAGTCTTCACTAGTAGAAAATGAGCGAACTTGGTGTTCCTATCCACAATGACTTAGATCGAATCAAACTGACAGCAAGGCCATATAAGACTGGTAATAAAATCCATATTAATCACTTCCCATTTCCACATGGGCAACTCAATCTCTTAAGACAAACCACCGGACCTCAAGTGCTCTACCTTGACTTGTTGACAAGCCATACACTTGGTCAAAAAAATAAACATATCCCTCTTCATGTTATTCTACCAATTCATTTTTTTTAAAATATGGTACATCTTCTTCGATCAATGATAAACAGTGTATGTCAACTCATGAGCCTCAACCAAAATCCTCTCTCGCAGCCCATCAAAATTGGGAAAACTCAACCTACCTTGGTATCTCAAGATACTATCACCACCAGCCTAAAAAAATATAACATTCTTCACACCCACATTACTCTTAATCTGTATCTAGATAGGACCAAAAACCTGCTTGTCTTTCACCTCAGCACCAAGAGATAACTTCACCACCTCTCACACCATTACACCTCCATCCTCAGAGTACAAGAGAAGAACCTCGAGATTAGCTAACCGATGAATATTCTTAATAAACTTTCCCTTTCACTCATCATAACAGAGAAGATTCCCACAGATAACCTGCTAAGAGCATCAGCAACTATGTTAGCTTTACCTAGATGATAATGGAGACTCATGTCATACTATATGATAAACTCAAGCACCTCTTTTTCCTGATATTCAACTTTTTCAGGGTAAACACATATTGTAAGCTCTTATGATCTCAATAGATGCCAACATGAACCCCATAAAAATAATGGCACGAAATCTTTAAAGCAAAGTCCAAAACCATCAATTTTAAGTCGTGTGTTGGGTAATTCTTCTCTTGAAGTTATAACTGTCTAGAAGTGTAGGTCACACCCTTACCATGCTTCTTTAAACCACAGCCCAATCTCATCTGGGAAACATCATAATAAACAACAAAACCCTCGGTACCCGTAGGTATCATAAAAACTAGGGTCAAAGTCAACTTATCTTTCAACTTCTCAAAACAACCCCCACAAGCATCTGACCATAAGAACTTTACCTTTTTCTGAGTCATCATAGCTAATGGGGTGGCAATAGAAGAGAAACTTTCCATAATCCTCTTATAATATCTAGCTAAACCTAAAAAGCTCTAAATATTGTTGGAGTCGTGGGTCAAGGACACTTTTTAACCACCTCAAATTTATGTGGATCTACCACTATACCCTCACTAGATACAACATGACCTAAAAGCATTCATCCAAAACTCACAATTAAAAATTTAGCATACAATTATTGATCCTTAAGGGTCTGAAATAGTACTCAGAGATGATCGGCATGATCTTTCTTTCTCTTAGAATAACAACAGTGTCATCAATAAACACAATGACAAATATATCAAAAACTCAAGGATGACTGGATTCAAACAATCTATAAATGCCATTGGGGCATTCGCCAAACCAAAAGACATAACGTAGAACTCATAATGATTATATTAGGTGCAAAAAATAGTCTTCAGGGTATCCCCTCCCTAATCTTCACCTGATGATAACACGAACAAATATCAATTTTAGAGAAGTACTTAGGACCCTAAAGCTAGACAAACAGTTCATCAATCCTAGAAAGAGGATATTTATTATTTACCGTCACTTTATTCAACTGGCAGTAGTCTATACATATTTGAAGGTACCTATCCTTCTTATGCATGAATAGCATAGGAGCACCCCACAGGGAAATACTAGGAAAAATAAAAACCTTATCAAATAGATCTTTCAACTACTCTTTCAGTTCTTTTAACTAGCTAGAGCCATTCTATAGGGAGGGATAGAGATATGATGAGTGCCCAAAAGAAGATCAATCCCAAAATCAATTTCCCTATTAGGAGAAACACTAAGAAGATCATTAGAAAACACTTTTGGAAACTCACAGACCACAAAGATAGAATTCAATAAAGGACCCTCAAAACAAAATCTTTAACATGCACTAAATGGTGTAGATACCCCTTGGAGATCAACCTACCTACTCAAAGATAAATCTAGAGAGCTATATATGAATGGAGCTAATCCATCCCTAGGATAATGTCAAAATCAAAAATATCCAATTCTATCAAGTCTTCCAAGGTCTCCATACCATAGATAGATACTAAACAACCCCTATAAACTCTTCTAGAACCCACAGAATCACCCCTCAGGTTCACACAGAAAAGGGGTCCAAAATACTCTCAGGTCCAAAATCATAAAGAATAGCCATAAATAGGGTCACCAATTGAGTCAATGGATGAATAGATTAATGGAATTCTTTATTAAAAATATATCTCTAAAGTGACTGAGCATGAAAATCACCAGTTGCAGAAAGATTAGCCATAAATAATGGACCCTTTGAGAGAAATAATGATCAGGGGCTCTAGACTGGGTTCGTACTCTATAAGTATCATAAGATCTATCGATATTATCCTCAAAAGGGATAGAAGAGTTTCCACATGCATCAGATCTTCAGGTAGGCATGATCTGAGATGCGAACAAATGGGTATTAAAGAAAATTCAAGACCTTAGACACTATAGCCATAAATTAGATTATGGAAATAAAGAAATATTCCAAAATGACTTATTACCTCTCTCTTATAAGTGTGGTGCACTATACATATAAAAGAGACTCGATATTATATGATTTTGAGGACACCTAATAACACCAAACCTAGGCTCTGATACCATCTTTGTCATGAATTAAACAAGTTTCTAGACTTGACAAGCATCCCAAGTCCACCAAAGACCAGGGACCACCACTTTTACCTAATCATACAAAACACACACAAACACATAACAAAAGATGAGGTACGACATATAAAACATGATGAAGTAAATAGTGTCCCAAAAGTCTATAAAACGCAATAACAAAAACCATCCACAATAATCCTCAAAGCCTCTATACCGATTAAAACAACCTACGTCGGGACATGCCTCTAACTCTGAAAATGACTATGACAATGATAATCTTAATGTTAAGTATTTAATTATAATTCATGGAAGAAAATAGGTGGAATTATCAAGTCTTTTGGAGAATAAAATCTCACCGCTTCACCATAAATAATCGATGAATTATATCAATTCACCTTACACTATGTAGAAAAAGTAGAATTACCTTCGGAATCTATATCACATAGGGATACAACATCCAGAAATGGTTAGTTGGTTTTGCACTAGTATGGATATTAGGGTAAGGGTTAAAAATAATTCCATGATAAATAATTAAAAATTCATTAAAATCCAATGCACCATATCATATGCATGTGTATATATATATATATATATATCAAATACTGGGATATGGTCTAAGTCTTAGCATGCACTTTAAAATCATTAACCTAGACTATGTAGCATAATTTTCATAATAAGGTACCTTTGGGATATATGGGTCAAGCTCTCTAATGAGTGGTGAATTTACCACTTATTTACATCTAAATTCATGCATACTACTATGATTTGAATGTATAAATAAGAAAACCTTGTTAGTTGAATGCACTAATTTCCCTCTTTTATAAGTATATAGGTTATGAGAAGGAAGGATGTGGAATTGAGTTTAAATAGGATCAAAAAGAGAAGAGAAGTGCAGAAACTTAAAGACCCTGAGTAGGAACAGGTCTTAATTGTCGTGATCATGATTTGTGGGCCACAATTACAGGCAATCATGTTTGTTCAAAGGCCTATGATCACAGTGATCTTATGGTTATTGCTATAGCTCCAATCGATAGCAATCTTGTGCGATCGCATTAAGACGAGAAAATGCCTAGGGGAAAATCTATTATGAGGCCAAAACCCTTTCCCATTTTTTTATTCTAGACATGAAAAATAAAAATTGGAGACTTTGTAAACCCTACCAAATTGGGGCAACTTAGTGTGGTTAATTTCTCAATTAGGTTTGGTTGTAGTTAAAGTTGGATATTAGACTACTCTTGGTTGCAATTTCAATGGAAGCACCGAATAGTCAATTTGATATATTTCTTTTTCCTAACTTCATGAGTAGCTAAACAATTTACCTTGGGTTTTTGTTGAAATAGGGTTCAAATATATGTGGGTTGTGATTTATTAATGTATATTCATGGTCATTAATTGTGAGTTTCACTAATGCTTGCTTGATTTAGTTAGGATTTGTACTCAAAAGCTGACATCATCTTTAAAAGGGATATGATTAATATTTTGGATCCTATATCATCCTTGAAAGAGAGATATGAGTGACAAGGTACTAGTTAACAATAGATAGATTTAGATTTTGCTCTTTTCAACATCCTAGAGATAATAGTGAGTTGAGAATTAGCTAGATTTTGGGCATCTTCCTAGAAATAGGGATGCCCAATTGAGGTATTAGGAGATTTTTCTTGTCTCATCCATGAGGTATTTGAAAGGATCCAAGGGTGATAATCTTTAGCTTTGTTTGAAAGATTTTCCTCTAAAAATCCTAACCTAGCCTACCCATGTAGTTGATGACTAGAACTTGCACTCAATTATCATGAACCCATTAATTATTTTCCCCTTGGAAGACATAATACCAGGACTTGTGTCATATTGAAATCTAATCCACAATTGTCGCTTTGAGTTTATAGTTTTATTTTATCTTGATAAAAGAACTTTCCAAACCAATCTACCCATTTTAAATTATGTATTTTACTTTTTTTACACTATGGTCATACACTTAAGATTCTATCAATACCTATAGGGTTTGAAGACTAGACTCAGTCCTCAAGGATTTGACCTCAAGGTGAGTTAAGCTTTATTATTAGTTATTGTCCTATATGAAAACTAGGATATCGATGAGCATGATAAAAATAATACCATTATCAGGGAGTGATACTTTGTTTTAACTTGTATGATTTTTATTATAGCTTTGGGTATACCCATGATGATTTTAGTTTACTTTATTTTTTTAATTGTGTTTTTAGGTGAATTTAATAGTGTCCACGACACTATGAGCAACATTGAATGTAATGCCAAGACTTTTGATGGTCCCCATAATGACAAGGAACAAATACATGATCTAGGATGTATGAGTGCCTTTTATATCCCATATATTCAATATAACAAGGTATTCCATATTATGAGTGTTATGTTTCATATGAATCAAATGAAGGGTCTCTTTGGGGGGAATGCTCATGAGGACCCCAATTCATATTTGGAGAACAATGTAGAAGTTTGTGTCCCTTTTGATATTGCACACATCTTGCATAAATTGATATGGTTGCACTTATTCCCATGTTCTCTAATGGTTGAGGAAGTATTGTGGCTATGATCTCTTCCGACTAGGTTAATCACAACCTTGGATGAACTAATATTGCTTTCATGGACCGATACTTTCCACCATCAAAGATGGTGCAATTTTTTGATAAAATAACAAACTTTGTTTAATTGAATAGAGAAACTCTATTCGAGGTATGGGAGAGGTTTAATCAGAAGCTTATACAATGTACCAACCATGATGTCCCAGATAAGATGCTCTTCCAAATCTTCTAAGGGGCTTTGGATCAAATAAACAAAACTGTGGTAGATAATGCAGTTGGGTGGTTCACTTATGAGGTTGTCTTATAATGTGGCTAAAATTTTTCTTGAGAAAGTCACAAAGTCAAATTGGGGATGGAATACTTAAGACATCGAGGTAGCTAAAGGGTATCATACCACCTCCTATGTTGATAAATATCAAAGGAAAAAATAGAAAGAGAAGGAGGAAAACATGGCAAAAATGATAAAATAATTGGAGTTACTAATGAAGTATGTGATGGGTCCACCCATAAAAATAGTGAATGCTATGGCATCAAAGGGATATGACAAGGAAGATGCTAACAGGATTAATGGGGAGATTAGGTATTTGGATAACTATCCAGTGAGTTCTCACTCAGCCTATCAAAGGAAAGGTTGGAACCAAGGTTGGACAGAACGTAAAAGAGAATGGGACTGGCGTGATTTGAGTGACAAAGAGAAATAGTATGATTGATATGTTCTTCCACATGACAGAACAAAGGGTAAAGAGTCTAACTTGGTTGATCCCAAAAATTTAAAGATAAATGTGTTTTCAAGGATTTTGATGAGAATGGAGGGAAGACACAAGATGGTCCGCAAATTGAAAGATGAATTTTGGAAAATCAACCAATTGGTTGTCTCCCACTCTATCTTTATCAAAAAATTAAAGACTCAAATTGGTTAAATCTCCACTCAACTTAAAGTTGGACAAAAAAGTGGTCTTCCTAGTGGCACCATTGTGAATCCTAAAAATAATGCACAAGTGTTGGCCATTATCACTAGGAGTGGTAAAACCCATGGTGATATTATGGTGAATTTTGAAAAAAAAGAACAATATTGAACAAACGAATTTGAAAAAGAAGTCTATAAATGATTCAAATATGGAGGCTTTGAAGTCTCAAGAAGGGAATAAAAAAGAACTGATGTTAAGTGAAGAAGTGAATGATTAAGAAGAAAACCCGAAGGTATTTGAGAATGATGAATTGAAAAATGAATTATTCCCTACCAGGAATTTCCTCCTCCATTCCCTCAAGGACTTAAAAAGGGGAAGAAAATGCTAAATTCAAGGCATTCCTTGGTAAGCCTAGCAATTTATCAATTAATATCCCATTGCTAGAGGCAATTCAAAAGATCCAGAGATGCGCTAATCTTATGAAGAATTTGATGTCAAAGAAATATCTTGTTGAGGGTAAAACCATATAAATTACTCATGGTTGTAGATCTATCATGATTAGCACTATAGTTGAAAAGAAGGAGGATCCCGAGGCCTTTACGATCCCTTGCACCATAGGGATACACAAGTTTGAAAAAGCTTTGTGTGACCGTGGTGCCAACATCAATCTCATGCCTTATGCAATATATTAAAAACATGGGTTGGTCACTCCTACTCCATTGACAATGATGCTATTAATGATGGACCAGTCTATCAAGAGGCCAGTTGGGGTTTTGTCTGATATTTTAGTAAAGGTGGACCGCTTTATCCTTCCAACGAACTTCATGGTGATTAACTGTTAAATCAAACATGAGGTCTATATTAGCCTTGGATGAGATTTCCTTGCAACCAGAAGAGCTATTATAGACGTGGAGTTAGGAGAAATAAAATTTGGGGTTGAAGATGATGAAGTGTGTTTTCATGTTTACAAAATTTAGAATCAACCCATAGAATTGAAAGTAGTTTTCATCATTGATGTTGAGGACATGGGGATGAATGATGGGTCCATGGAGGATCTAATTTGAAAATCTGAAGAACGTCGTGCCGTAATGATTAATTAGACGCTATGTGGGAGGCAACCCTCAAATGGTACGAAAGTGGCTTGTATCTTTTATTTTTGATTTTTTAGAGTAGATTTTAGTTTTGTTGTTTATTAATCCAATCATTTGTGGCACTGTGAGGTATTTTATCAAGGCTAAATAGGGGAAAGTGTGAGATTTTTTGTAGTGGACTGAGCAAGGGAAAATAGAGGACCTAAAAAAGCCTCGGTTACTGTGATTAGAGCACCTATGCTACTGCGATCGTGGTGAATGCATAACCATAATTGCTGAGCATTGACTGCAATTATGGTACAGACTATGTTAAGAGACCATTCAACAACCCATTTCCCTCATACTCCCTCTTCAAGTTCATTTCAGAATGCACCTCATGTGATTTAATATTGATCATCCCAAAAGCAATGTAGCATTTATCTGGCATCCCTGATCTCGTATGTTCTTTGAATTCCCTCTTTAATTTTTTTTAGGTAGGCTTTATAATAAATGTATTAGGGATGGCCTAAAATTTTGATTTCTATTGCTAAATCATAGTTTAATTGTACTTGTCTAGTGGTTTGTTAGTTTGAAAAATGTGCACACATTTGGGAAAGTCTTGAGTACCCAAATTGCATTAAAAAGTGAGAGAAATATAGTGTACACACTAATTTCTTGATCAAATACCCAAACAAACTCATAGAAAGTTGTTTTCACATTCTAAGGGCATGATCGGGTACCTAGGAACATTGTACAATAATCTTATTGTTAATTCCTGCTTTGGAACATAATTTGGCCTTGTAATTGGACTTTAGAGTTTTTGAAAATTTGGCCCAGTTTGTCCTCAAATACTACAATCGCAGTCATTGGATCACGATCACTACTCAGTGACCCCCAATCACCATATCTAAGGCTAATTTCTAGCCTAGACCAAACCTCTTGCCCTTTTAACTTGCCCTAAAACTACCAAGTAACTATCCTATGAGCTTTAATGGAAAACATAACTTATTTTTTCATGAAAATTTTAATGATGTGTGTTGTTGTGTTGTTCTCATGTTTTTCAGGTTTACATAATAGGAGATTATGACCAAGTCTATTTCATGGCCCCTGAATTCCACAACATGTACTACAGTGATCTCCTAAAAACAAAGCTTCTTTTAGAGAAGGCCATATGTTTTGAAAAGGTGCCAAAAAATCTTTTGGCATTCAGTTAGAAACTCATAGCCATAGTGTTGGGCTGTTTTGCCTCGTATCCTTGTCGGGAAAATAAGCAATAGTTAAGGTATTTTTATACTAACCTTAGAATTATATCTCTCTCCAATATAGTCATCGAGATTTGAGGGAAGGAGGAATTCTTTGGAGATGAACAAATAAATGACCTATATAGGCTCACGAATGTAGATATGGCTTAATTTGAGGCAAGAGGTGTGAACTCAGGAGCTGGATGACTGAGAAGTTGTGCCATGATAGGGAGGTTCCTTGGGGGACCAGCAATAAGGGGATGTCCATTAAGGATTTCATAGGATAGGCGAGAATATGGCTGCACATTATTTGTATTCATATTTCTCCTGGCACACACATGATAGCTATTCCAAATATAAAAGCTCGGATGATTGCCTGTACACTATACAAAAATCCTTTGAATGTTTGTTAGCTTGTGATCTCAGATATGAAGTATTTCAAGACTCATGGTGGTACACATCTCTTATTCCCTTCTTTAATTACTAAGCTATTCAAGAGATCGAGGGTTGAGATATACCCCTTAGACACTTGGGTGCACCTAAACACTCCCATTTATCCTCTCAAGATTTATGGTGAGGGAGCATCGGGAAAGAGAAAAAAAAGGATGATCGACTTGCACAAGTCAAAATTTAAGGATATAAATTCTTGAAAGCAATCAATAGTCATCCCCTTTAATGAGATCCTAGTTTATTTGAGGGAAGTAAGGGAGCTGGTAGCAGGGTTTCCTCAGTGGCTAGGAGAGCCATCCATCACCCGCCATTCCTATATGGCTCAGTCCAATTATGAGAGGTACTTAGAGGATCAGAAAACGTAGGGAGCCACCATCGCTAGACTTAAGAGGTCCTAATCAATTTTGGATGCGGCTTACTAGGAGTTGAGGAACTCATATGAGAAGATGAAGAAGAGGGACAAAAAGAGGGACAATTTCTTCACTAAGATGTTCCAACTCGTCCTTGAGTTAAAGGACCTCTATGTTCTAAATTCAAGCTGGAGCGGATTCACATGCTACACCATAATGAACATGCCGTATTGGCATAGGATTTTATTGCTTCGGGATTAGCAACGCATCGAAATTATGGTCTATATTGTAGCCCGAATTATGGGGTGTTACAGTTTGAGTGAAGACATTCTTAAGGAAAAATTTTCTTCTTTGGATTTTTTAGCCATGGATACAAGGGAAGTATGAGTACCCGTAGCATCGGAGATATAAATGCAAGGGAAATCTAAGTACTTGTGGCATTTTGGATTTTGTATCACACATATAACTATGGTGTAGTGTGAGTAGCCATATGGTTTGCCCTCATTAAATTCTAAATGTGAGATGACAGCTTGGTTTGGTTTCATAAATAGCAAATTATGCATGCTGCAACTGCAAAGGAAACAACCCCCTCTATCAAATTTTTTTTTTTAAATTCAAGGGCGTGGACGTGAATAACTTTGTAATAATACTTTACCTCTTTTTGTGACTCCAAAACCTTTAGCTTGTAAAAATTGGTAAATACACCCTTTTGTCTCTTGTAGGAAGTGGGAATGATTCTCCTTAAGGAGTTTGGAACCTATATACGGTGAGCATAATTGTCTAACTCTCATGCGTACTTGTACCATCTAGAACTTTCTCCATTAGTCTCTCAAGGCTAAATGTGATTATACTTGGTTGGTAAACTAATCTTAGGTATTATTGGTGGACATTAGCAGCCCACTTTAGCCTAAATAACCTACTCATTAATAGAATAGTACCCTTAGTTACCCATTTTGATCCTTCAAGCCTTTCTTTGGCGACCACATTACAAGCCTCAAACAAATATCCTAATGGAATAAAGATTCATTTGCTATACAGTGCTCTCACACCAAACGGAGTGAAAATACTAACCATCAAACACATCAATGAACCAGTGTCAGCTAAAAAAGATATAGCATAGGAAAGTTCCTGGATCACATGAGAAATTCAATCTCATACTCAAAACTAGTAAGGAACCCAGATGAACACCAATAGACCCAACTCTAGTCTAAGGACTACTCAATGAATCAAACGACATTAATGGCTGAGAGGGATCTACAACATGAATTAAATTCCTAATGTTGAAACTCAAGGGCTGAAGTATTCACAAGCTAAACAAAAGCATAAGCTAACCCAAAATTCTTTGTGGTTGCCGCTAAAGATCTTCGATATCCATCTCTAACTCTTTAGTCCGACACTGCTAAAACTCTGTAAATGCATGTTGAAGTCTCGTCCACATATATCGACAATGTCTCATCATTCTTTAGGGATAGAATAACGTCAAAGAATGTGTTCGAGGTTCATATTAATGTAGGCACATGATAAGGTGTCAAGAAGTGAATTTCCTAAAATATCGTTGTGTCCTCCCAATGATAGGTTATGGATGCCTCCTCATCGATCCTTAAGACTCTACTAAACACTTAGCATTTGAACTAATAAACCGATGAAACCTAAGCTCTAATACAAATTTATCATGACCCAATTTCTTAGGTCATGCTGAAACCTACCATAACCCATTAGTAGGCAAGCTAACACATAGTCTGGAACATCTAGCAATAGACTACACAATAATATAAGGAAAAGAATATAGAATAAATGAAATAAATATCAATAGATGATAAAATCCCAAAACTTGGTGGTATCAGTACAAGAGCTTCTTATTAAATAAGAGTACAAAAGTGAAATACCAAGAGAAATACACGGATACGACTTATCTCGGAATACATCATAGAGACTAGTCCAATTCATAAGAAAGTGATAAGTAATAATGATCTGCAGGCTACAAAGTATAGTATGAGTACCAAATGAATGGTACTCGATAGGAAACTAACTGCCAATTGAGCTCCAAAGGTAAAGCAGATATATATAGCATATAAAAAGAATGGAAACTACACCCAAGAGTCTAGAACTCATATAACAAGTTAATGAGAATAATAAAGGACATCTATCCAATTTAAGACCAAGAGTCTAACATAATACGACTAAGGAAGTATCAGGGTATACTATCCTAATCTAGCCACATTCAATAGTAGTCAAGAATATACCGTATATATCAATCCAATATACAAATAAAGAGTGAAAGAAAAGAATATAGTAATATACAAGGCCAAGAAATGAATATACAATACAAATAATGAAAGAAGGGATATACAGTAGTGTTATAGCTTCATATAGCTAGGTATATTTATATATATATATATATATATATACATATATATATATATATGTATATAAATATAAGTTTATCTCAATGCATAACCTAGATAATCATATCCTCATTCTAAGACCTCATTATAATACAATCTGGATTTAATGCTATCATGATCATGGTTTCTAATCCATATGGCTAGACATGAAATAATCATGCATAATAATTCCATCATAAGATAGAAGAGGTCGTGGACATACCTTAAATCACAATATTGGATCTATGACCAATCTACCATAATCTAGCCACAATAATGATCATAACAATGATAATAACAATATAAACAGCAGTGTGAATAGCCGAATACTCCAAATAACTAAATACCTAGTCGATCCTATACGTACCCCCAATGCCCCAGGTTTTGAAAGTTTAATCGACATACAACACAAGGCATATTCTTCATCCATATCTATGTAATCGTCCTATATGGGGTGATAGATATAGGTGTATACTAGTGTTAGGCGATGCACATGTAGGAATGAATGCAAAGTACATAGTCAATATCACAATGTCACCATCATAACCATCTCTTTCTTAACTATCGACATCATGAACATCATTAGCATAATCAACCATAGGCCTTTACGAGGATTAATATATCATTACTGTATCCTTCGGCCTTTCTGATTATCAATATATCATCATAGTATCCTCCGGCCTTGTTAGATATTAATATATTATCACAGTATCTTCTAACTTTGCCGTGTGTTAATATATCATCACAGTATCTTCCGGCCTTACTGGGTATCAATATATCATCACTAGTATCCTTCAGCCTTGTCGGATATCAATATAATTATAAACATCAATACACATATATCTATAGACATATAATAGTTGCTTAAGACATTGTAGAAAGAAGGTTAAATCTACAAGCATGTAGCCCAGAGTGATCTTTAGAACTAAATTATTATAAAAGAGTAGAAAGGATTAGAATATCCCATGACTAAAGTAAGTGATAGGGTTTAATGATGGATATGACCTCTGATTATTAGTCTAACCATTTCTTCACATTATCTTTATTCACTAAGTAGCCAATATTTAGTACCTAGTAAAGATTCACCTCAAGACCACAATCACATAATTAATAAATTTTTATTTCTAACAATCATAATATCACTAGTTACCATCTAGAAAAATACCACTAACCATCATTTAGACACTTTGTTTATTTATCAACTAACATATTTTATTATCTATCCTCATAAATATGCAAATCACCATTTAACAACTAATTAACATCATAAAGATAGTCATTAATAGAAACTAATCTTTACCAACTCTAAAAATGTCATCATCATTAGCCACATATAATGCATAATCTCTAGCTACCATATTTCAACAAGATAAGGTTCATTAACTAGTACAATATATTTCTAGCCATCAAGTACTATAGTCATGTAAAAGACAACTAGATCCCACATGCCTAAACCTTATTTAGGAAAAATAGTAATAAGATCGTATTTCAACTAGAATCACATCAATCACAGATATAATAATCAAGAATGTACCAAATATGCATTCCATCACCAGTATTCAATCAGTGGAATAATAAGATTCATAATGCATCTTTCTTTGTCTCGTACCAGAGAGATGTGTAGATAAACATATACATATATATATATTCTACAACCATATCCTTTACAAGGATAAACACTTCCCAAATATCCAATCAATATAAAAAATACAGCTTTTGGCCCAATAATGAGTTTGGAATAATCTCAACATCATAACTACAGTCTTAGGCCAGTATATATATCCGAAACACATAATGATAAACATATTTTTAAGTCATAGAATATCTATAATCATCTCACATATAAGAGAAATAATATCAATAAGCATATAATCATCTCACATATAAGAGGAATAATATTAATAGGCATATATTCATCTTATATCTAGGAGGCATAATATCAAAAACCATATAATCATTTCACATATTTGAGGCATAATATCAATAACCATATATTCATCTCATATCTAGGTGGCATAATAACAATAAGCATATAATCATCTCTCATCTAGGAGGCATAATATTAGTAAGCATATAATCATCTCACATATAGGAGGCATAATATCAATAACCATATATTCATCTTACATAGAGGAGGTATAATATCAATAATCATATAATCATCTCACATCTAGAAAATATAATATCAGTAAGCATATAATCATCTCATATCTAGGAGGCATAATATTAAGAAGAATATATTCATCTCACATCTAGGAGGCATAATATCAATAAGAATATAATCATCTCACATCTTGAATTGATAATACCAGTAATCAAATAATCATATTATATTTGTAGGTCATACATCATAACTTTGAGGAATGTCACCTCGCTAGATCAATTATCATATCTAAGAGGAATATCATCTCTATGGGTCCAATAATCATGACTAATATGAAAATTATCTGCAATGACCCAACATCATAACTAAGAGGAAATAACATCTCTATAGGACTAACATCATGTCTAGGAGGAAATAGCATTTATATAGATCCAAATATCCTATTAACCTAGAATTATAGTAGCTTCAAAATAATCTTAGTGATGTCACGTATAGTAGTATTCAGGCAGTACAAAACTAAGTATATCCAATCAACTAATAGAACTCATAACATGCAGTCAGTTACAGTTCTCAGTAAACTCAGTTCAGTTTAGTTCAGTCAGTTAACATAATCAGTAATAGTTCAGTCTAGCCTAGAACAGTTTAGAAATCAATTTAGTATCTATTCAGTTAGGAGTAGGATTCAACACCGAGTGAACCCAAGTATTGGAACTCACCTACCAGTAGAGGGTGTGATCCTTAGAAGCTGTCCTTGCATTCCACAACTTGGTTGAGATATTAGTTTAATACTTAAGGGTTGATTAGGTATTTTACCTACCTATTGAGAGTACCACCATTCTCGTTCAGAGAATATGCCAGGTGAGGGTAACTTGGCACTTGTCTTTACCCATGGCACGATACTAAAACCCTTCCAATCGGGGTTACAGGTTGGACCCCAAATTATTTCAGTGAAGGAAAATGTCGATTAGATGATTATCTCACACAGTTTCAGTTTCAATCTCAGTATAGAACTCAGTTTAGTTCTAAAGAATCAGGACTTTCAAACACAATTACCCAGCTCAGTATAAAACTCAGATCAGTTTTACAGAATTAGGATTGTCAGAAACAGTCACCTAACTATTAGTAATATAGTTATCAGTAAACTCAGATATTAGTCATTCAGTTATCAGAACTCAGTATCCAGTGTTACTATAATCTTAGACATAATATATATAGATATGTGCACAGTATTGCATAATCAGTGTTTCATCAATTTAAGTAATACATGTACTCTCATTCAGTTGTACTCATACTATTCGGTCAGATATTGTTCTTGCACATAAACCCATGCATATCAGCCTACCTCACTTAGCATACTAGTACATTCAAAGTACTGATTCATACCTTTCTTTTGCTCTATGATGTCTTATATCATAGGTTCAAACGGATGGGCTCCTGACTGTACCTAGCAGCAGATTATCAGCAGCAAATTTAGTGGTGAGTCCTCATAGTTCAAGGATAGGGTTATTAATTGTAACATTTTTTGTATATTATAACTAGTCGAAGTTAGTTGGGGAATTGTCCCATCAACTCCATTTTCAGAAAGTTTAGTCAGAGGCTTTTAAGACTAGAATATTTCAGAAAGTTATTCAGTTTTTAGATATGATTATCAAATATTCAGTATTCAGTATTTACGTATCAGTATATGATTTTGTTTTGAACCTTATGGAAATTTCCACCTAATTTTTGTATTACACTGTATTATTATTCAGTGAATGCAGTAGGTACAAGTCAAGGGTTAGCTTCTAGTCCTTCATCATTATAAGCATCATGTAACATCTGGGGTATAGACTCGGGGTATTACAAACTTGGTATCAGAGCCTAAGGTTCAATAGAGTCCTAGGAATTCTGAAAGACACTTTTAGTAGAGTCATATGCATGGGTGTGTAGCACGCCACCCTTATGGATAAAAGGATACAAGGTATTTTAGGAAAGGTTTCTCTTCTTTCAGTATTCATATTGTATGAGTGAGCATGAGCTCAAGTTATAATCTTAGTCTAATTTTTTTCTTACTTCCATTTACAGAAAATGCCTCCCAAAAAAAACAATGGAAGAAGAATAGGTAATCAGCCAGCCCCTTAGCCCGTTCAAGCAGATCCCTTGGATGAGCATGTCTCCCACGCTGAATTCAGAGCCATTTTCACTACCATAGCCATTTCTATTGTAACTCAAAATGAATGGCCAAATATTGTTTAGGCCAACTGAGTGGCCAATACTGCTGCAGCCAAAATTTGGGACATCACCCAAATGAACCCTCCAGCTTTTACCGGGTCTAAGTTAGATGAGGACCCATAGGAATTCCTTAATCAGGTAGAGAAAGTCATAGATATTATAGGGGTGGCAGCTAGTAAGAGTGTTGAGTTGGCCGCATATCTATTATAGAATGAGGCTCACTCATGGTTCAAGTAGTGCAAGGCAGAGAGGGCCGCAGATGTAGGGCTCATAAAATGGGAGAAGTTTGCCACTGTTTTTCTAAATAGGTTCTTCCCTCTGGAGTTGAGAGAAGCAAAGGTGTTGGAGTTTATTAATCTAAAGCAGGGAAATAAGACAGTGAAAGAGTATTCTCTCCAGTTTACTCAGCAATCCAAATACGCTCCTCATGTGATAGCAGATAGCAGATCTAAGATGAGTAAGTTTATGTTTGGCGTGTCTAACAGTATGGTCAAGGAGTATAGGACTACAATGCTGATTAAGGAGATGGACATATCCAGGATCATGGTCCATGCTTAGTAGATAGAGGAGGCTAATAATAAGGAGAAGGAGAGGGATAATAAGAGAGCTAGAATAAGTAGCTTCAACTTCGCTATGCGTAAGTTAGAGGGTGGAAATCGTTCTGAGTTCCCCCAGAAATCATTAGTTCTAGCTCTGTCCGTAGCCAGTGCTCTAGTGCCAAAATTCAAAGACAACAATAAAGATAGGGCATTAGGCCCTAAACCCCAAGGTGGTCTTAGCAGTGCCTGAATAAATCCTTTTTGCCAAAAATATAGCAAAAACCTCTAGGGTATATGTAGGGCTAGCAGTGATGTATGTTTCAGATATGGCAAGCCAGACCATAGAGTCAGATATTGTCCTCAGTCAGGTTCTCAGGGTCAGTATAATTATTCTCAGTCCAGTTTCCCAAATCAGTAGGGTGCCACTTCTATTGCCACCAATGGGCAACACCCAAACAGACTCAATGCATTTCAGTCCCAACAGGATTAGGAAAGTTCTCCTGATATGGTAACTGGTACATTATAAGTTTATCATTTACATGTTTATACTTTGCTATACCTATAAGCTTATCTGTGCTTTGTAACTTTTTATATAACTGTTGACTTTGGAGTCAGTCCTAAAATCCTAGTAGAGCCCTTCTCAGTCTCTACCCCAATAGGTAAATCTATCATAGCTCAACAGGTATATAGGAACTGTCAGATTATGGTATCTCAAAATGTCACTTCAGCAGACTTAGTAGAATTAGAGATGACTGATTTTTATGTCATTCTTGACATGTATTGGTTCCATTCATTCTATGCTTCAGTTGACTTCAAAAATAGAATGGTCTATTTTTAGTTTCTAAATAAAACTGTCCTTGAGTGGAAGGGTAGTACTTCAGCACTTAGGGGTTAGTTTATTTCTTACCATTGTGTGAGAAAAATGATATCTAAGGTATGTGTCTATCATCTCATTTGAGTCCAAGACTGTAGTTTAGACACCTCTAATCTTGAGTCAGTATCGATAGAATATGAATCTCCTGATGAGTTTCCTGAAGATCTTCTCGGTGTCCCTCTCAAAAGGGAAATTGACTTCAGAATACACTATGTTCTAGATACTAATCATATCTCTATTCTTCTATATAGAATGCTTCCAGCATAACTCAAAGATTTAAAATAATAGTTAAAAGATCTCTTAGATAAGAGATTCATCAGACCCAACATATCCCCTTGGGAAATACCAATTCTATTCATACGTAAGAAAAATGATTCTCTTAGGATTTGTATAGACTACCATTAGTTAAATAGAGTTATAGTCAAGAACAAGTATCCACTTCCTAGAATCGATGACTTGTTTGACCAACTTTAGGGTACCATTCACTTTTTTAAGATAGACCTCAAATCAGGCTATCATCAGCTTAGGGTCAAAGAATGTGATATCCTAAAAATAGCTTTCAAAACTCAGTATGGCCACTTCAAATTCTTAGTCATGTAATTTTGTCTTACCAGTGCTCCAGCAGCCTTCATGGACTTGATGAATTGTGTGTTCGAGTAGTACTTGGACATGTTTGTCATAGTCTTCATTGATGATATTCTTGTCTACTCTCATAGTGAATATAAACATGGAGACCATCTCAGGATAGTGTTATAGAACCTCAGAGCCCATAATTTGTTCGCTAAATTCAATAAGTATGAATTTTGCCTAAGGTCAGTAGCTTTCCTTGTCCATATAGTTTTCGGTGATGGCATTAGAGTAGATCCTCAAAAGGCTAGAGTAGTGAGAAACTGGCCTACACCCATCTCTCCATTAGATATTAGGAGTTTATTAGGTTTGGTTGGATATTACTAATAGCTTGTCAATGGATTCTCACATATTACATCCCCCATCTATACATTGACTAAGAAGAAAGTCAAATTCTAGTGGTCATGTTCTTATAAGAAGAGTGCTCAGGAGTTAAAGACTCGACTCACCATACCTCCAGTTTTGCCTCTACAAGATGGTTTAAACGAGTTTGTGGTGTATTGTAATACTTTTAGAGTTGGTTTGGGATATGTTTTGATGCAGAGAGATAAGGTCATAGCCTATGTCTCTACACAGCTTAAGCTCCATGAAATTAATTATTCCACTCATGATCTCGAGTTCGCAACTGTAGTGTTTGCCTTAAAGATTTGGAGGCATTATTTATATGGGGTGCATGTGGATATGTTCACATACCATAAAATCCTACAATATGTATTTTCTCATAAATATCTAAACCTACATCAGAGAAGGTGGTTAGAGCTTTTGAAAGACTATGACATGAGCATCTTATATCCCTGGGTAAGGCCAATGTAGTGGCTAATGCTCTCTGTAGGATGTCTATGGGTAGTGTTGCTCACGTGGAGGATAATAAGAAAAAGTTAGTTCAGGAAGTTCATCAGCTTGCCCGACTAGGTGTTCGCTTAGTCGATTCATCAGAGGAAAGTGTGTGGGTGCAGAATAGTTTAGAATTATCTCTAGTTTCTAAAGTAAAGGAAAAGCAGGACAGAGATCCCAGTTTAGTTAAGATGAAAGAGTCATTCAGATATCGAAAGTAGAGGTTTTCTACCAAGGGGAGACAGTGTGTTGCGTATCCAGGGTTAGTTATGCGTGCCAAGTGTAGACGAATTGAGGCAATAAATTCTTATAGAAGCGTATGGTGCACATTACTCTTCCATGGGACACTAAGATGTACCGCGATTTACATGAGGTTTATTGGTGGAGTGGGATGAAAAGAGACATTACAGAGTTTGTGGTTAAGTTCTCTACGTGTCAGTAGGGTAAGATTAAGCACCAGAAAATTAGTGGTTCCATGCAAGAGTTTAGTATTCCCACATGGAAGTGGGAGAAAGTGAACATGTACTTTGTGATGGGTTTGCGTCACACTAGTCATCAACATCATTCAATTTGGGTTATATCAGATAGGATGACCAAATAAGCTCATTTCTTACTATCCCATACCGCTTATGTAGCTGAGGATTATGCCAAGCTCTATGTTAGAGAGTTGGTCAGATCGTATGGAGTTCTATTGTCCATCATCTTATAAAGAGGTATGTAGTTCACCTCTCACTTATTGAAAGCCTTCCAAAAGGGTCTTGGTATCTAATTTCACCTTAGTACATCATTCCACTGTTAGATAGACGGTCAAGAAGAGAGGACTATTTAGACTTTGAAAGATATGTTAAGGTCGTGTGTCATTGACTTTAATGGTTGTTGGGATGACTACTTGCCCTTGATTGAGTTTGCATATAACAATAGTTATTATTCAAGCATTTAGATGGCTCTGTTTGAGGCTCTTCATGAGAGGAGATATAGATCTCTGATTGGTTGGTTTGAAGCAGGTGAGACCACAGTGCTAGGTTCTGACTTTGTATTTGATACCTTAGAAAAGTTCGGCTGATCAGGAAAAGGCTTAAGACAGTTCAGAGCTGACAAAAATTGTATGCAGATATGTGATGAAAGGATCTTGAGTTTGAGATTTGGGACTATGTGTATTTGAAAATCTCTCATATGAAAGGGTGTAGAGGTTTGGCAAGAAGGGGAAGCTCATTCCCCGATATGATGGTCCTTACCAAATTATCAGTCATTTTAAAAAAATAGCTTATGAGCTTGAGTTTCCATCAAACTTAGCTTCTGTACATCCAGTGTTTCATGTCTCCATGCTAAAGAAGTGCATAGGAGACCCAGCAGTTGTAGCCCTTAAGAGGGTGTAGATGTTCAGAATAGTCTATCTTATAAGGAGATCCCATTTGAAATCCTTGATCATCAGGTTCGCAGACTGAGGAAAAAAGAAGTTCTGCTAGTCAAAGTTCTTTGGCGGAATCAATCCGTTGAGGGAGCTACTTGGGAAGAAAAATCATATATGTGGACCAAGTATCCTCACCTCTTCTTTGAAAACTCAGACTCAGTTCAAGGTAACAATCTTTCTTATATTTGCTCAGTTCCATATTCAGTTACGGTTACAAATTTGGTATTCATTATCATTTCATGTCATCTTCATGACAGTCGTGAATTCGTGACTAAGTTCAACCATGTACTTATGCATCAAATATGCATGTTCAGTTTGAAAAATCCGCTTATCAGTAGTTTCAATCAGGTATTCCATGCATTAGATATGAATGTTCAGTGTGTAAGCTCTGTATATCACTATTTCCCTACTTAATCCATCTCATTCTAGGATAAATGTTCCCAAGAGAGAGATATTGTAAGACCTCGCAAAATTCTACGCTTAACTCAATCTGTTAAAGCTTGAAAAGAGGTCTCAGACTTAGAAATTTCAGCTAAGTTTTTATACTTAGAAGTATTTTATCCTTCGTAAGTTGGCGATCCTATTTCATGATTATTATGACCTTAGATTACTATTTTTTATGTTTATTCATGATCAAGAGTATCAGTAGGTCACTTTGGTTAAGTTTCAGATTTTTCGGAACTCGTTCGAATTGAGTTTGGATGACAAAAATAGTGGGTCAATGCGATCTTGATGCACAGCGTCGCCCATCGCATCAAAAAATATTTTTCCCAGCTTCAGAGTGCAATTCCAGTGATTCAACGAAGACTCGACGCGATGCATTGTCCATCGCATCGATCCCATTGACGTAGTGCATCGTTCTACGCATCATTAGGGACACTTTTAGTCATTAAAAGGCCGCATCTAGAGGGGTATTTAGGTTATTTTCCCAACCTTAATCAGCCCCCAAAATACCAGATTTAGCCTTAAATAAGCAAAATATACTCACTTTCTCTTAAATTCTCTCAAGAACAAACCCTAACCTATCAAATTTAAGATCAAAATTCAAGGAATTCACCAACAATCTTCAGGAATTCTATCACCAAGGTGTGTTAGGTGTTCATCCAAGGGTTTCCTTCTACACTTGGAGTTTAAGAGCCTCTTTTTAAAACTTTAAGTTTGTTGATTTCATGAATTCCATGTTGGGCTTAAATGTATTCATAATTATGATGTAATTCATGATTTATTACAAGATTCAAGTAAATTTACTTTGACATTTGTGTAGTATTATGTGAATTCATGTTAAAGCCCTTGAATTTGTAATTTGGGATTGGAAATCTTGATGTCTCCATGTTGAATAGAATTATGTGCATAGATTGTGTTCCCCAAGTGTCTGATAAATTGCTTATGTGGATTAAATAGGGAAATCATGACATAATAGCATATGTACAAACTTATGTCTTACAAGTGTTTGATAAAAAGTCTCTATGAATGAGCTATGAATATTGTAATGCTTTTCAAGATCATGCTATGCTTTACTTTTCATGTCATCGAGTCTTGGGGGTATCTAATACCCAAAAATCTAGCTGTTACCTAGAATTACAGTAGCTTTAGAATAGTCTCAGTGATGTCACATACAATAGTATTCAGTCAGTACAAAACTCAGTAAATCCAGTCAATAAATAGAACTCAGAACACACAATCAGTTACAATGCTTAGTGAACCCAGTCTAGTTCAGTCAATTAACATGATCAGTAACATTTTATTCTAGCCTAGAATAGTTTAGAAATCAATTTAGTATCTATTTAGTTGGGAGTAGGATTCAACACCGAGTGAACCTAAGGATAGGGACTCACTAGCCAGTAGAAGGTGTGATACTTAGAAGTAGTCCTTGCATTATAGAACTACATAGCTCGTGTAGTTTGAGACATACACCTTCCTATTGAGGGTTGATAAGGTATTCTACCTTCCAGTTGAGGGTACCACTATTCTCGTTCAGAGCACCTATCAAATGAGGATGACACAGCACGTGTCTTTACTCGTGTCACGGTACTGACACCCTTCCAACTGGGGTTATAGGTTTGAACCCAAATTTGTTCAGAGAAAGGGCATGTCTTTTAGATGATTATCTCCCATAGTTTTTGTTTTAGTCTCAATATAGAACTCAGTTCAGTTCTATTGAATCAGAACTATCAGACACAGTCACCCAGCTCAATATAGAACTCAAATCAGTTCTACAGAATCAGGACTGTCAGAAATAGTCACCCAGCTATCAGTAATACAGTTATCAATAAACTCAGAATCAGTCATATAGTTATCAAAACTCAGCATCCAGTGTTACTATGATCTCAGACACAGTCTATGTAAATATGTGCACAGTATTGCATAATCAGTGTTTCATCTATTTCAGTTATACATGTACTCTCATTTAGTTGTATTTATGCTATTCAGTTAGTTATTGTTCATGCACATAAACCCATGTATATCAGCTTACCTCACTTAGCATACCAGTACATTTAAAGTACTGACACATACCTTTTTTTTGCTCTATGATGTCTTGTATCCTAGGTTCAGATACATAGGCTCCTGACCATACCTAGTAGCCTAGATTATCAAAAATAGATTTAGTGGTGAGTCCTCATAGTTCGAAGATAGGGTTGTTATTTTCAGCATTTTCAGTAAATTATCAGTATTCGAAGTTAGTTGGAGAATTGTCCCATCAACTCCGTTTTCAGACAATTTAGTTACAGGATTTTCAGACTAGACTATTTCAGACAGTTATTTAGTTTTCATATATAATTGTCAGATCTTCAGTATTCCATATATACTATATATGATTCAGTTTTGAACCTTATGGTAATTTCACCTAATTTCTGCATTACACAGTATTATTATTCAGTGATTGAAACGGGCACTAGTCATGGATTAATTTGTGGTCCTTTAGGATTATGAGCACTGTGTAGCATCTGGGAAACATAATCGGGTCATTACAATGGAGGAATACATGAGGATCCAGTATCCTCACTTATTTGAGTCTTCAGGTACTTCTTATCACTTGAATTTTGAGGGTGAAAGTCCTTTTATTAGTGGATGTTTTAATTACCCGCCATGTAATTTTCTATATGTTCATGTATTTTTATATATTTTGCACTTTCTTGTAGTTGTTATGGCTTATTTATGACTTTCATGGATAGGTGGCTATGTTCTCATTCAGTTTGTTTGAGTTTTAAGCTAATGTTCTAGTTTTAGAGATTTAACAGTTGAGAAATTTGACTTTCGTCAAAACTTTTAGTAAACATCCTTACATGAGAATTTTGATAGTTTCTTTATCTCTAAAACATGGATTTTGATCTAGAGTGAGTTTTTGTTGGGTCTTGAGGATTTCAATATTGTTTTTGGCTATTGGGTAGATTTTAGTTAAAATAATAAAGAATAGATTTGTGCTCACATTTCATCAAAATGACCTTAGTTAGGAATTTTGTCAATTTCATTGGGTCTAGAATATTGTTTATAATAAGGTAGCACATTTAGTTTGCAAGCACAGGTTTTTGAAAATAATCTCAAGGACCTATTTGGAGAAAACTCCTCTTGGGGATTTGCTCTTGGAGTTTTCTGGTACAAGTCCCTTTTCTTCATCGCAATCATGATGGGGCCTCCATGATCGTGATGGTCTATGAAATTGGCAATTATGTTTGCTATGGATTTATTTAATTTACAAACGAGGTCGATTTGTCTTGGTTCAAATTTGTTCTTCGTAATTGTGGTGTTATTTTATGGTTGGCTCATGTTCACGATAAGGGTCCCTATTTACAAGGAATAGACCCCTGGTTGTAATGATTGTTTTCTTCTTTATTTTAAAATATTCTTGCTTTATATATTTTCCATTGTTGAGTTAAAAGGAGATAGGATTATGGGGTTTTCATCATATTAAGTAAAGCTAAGTAAATGTTACCTCACATGATTGATTTGTCATTAATTCTACGTCAAATTTCATCCTAAATTCCTAGTTTGGGGACTTGATTTCTTTGAATAAAATTTTTCATACCTTGCAACCCTTTTCCCCATCCAATACCTTAAACCTTTAACCTAACTACAATGGTCATCCCATCAACCGAACCGCCTCTTTCTGAGGTTGGTCAAATTCCCCTAAACGCTTAAACTCTCAATTCTCCCCCCCCCCTCCCGCCCACATCTCATACCCTAGAACAATCTATCTCAAACACCTAAGATATTATAATACATAAAATATTTTCCTAGCACAAGCAATGATAATTCAACAAACAATGTGCAAGTAGTATAGTGACATATTTAAATACAATACAAAAATCTACAATTCCAATCAAGAAATCAAGTATCATTAATGTGGAACATGTCTTAAAATGGGTGGAAGTAAAAGTTGCATACATGGACTCCATTGAAAACCTGACATACACCATTATTGGTAAATTCTCACAAGGTTAGCCACTTTTAAAAGGGTTGAGAATAACCATTTCCATTCAATATGGAGTAAAGAGTACTTGTCAAGATGGTTTCTTTCTAAACAAACTTGTACTAATCAAAGGTAAAAGTAAAAAAGATTTTGTAAATATGATGGAAAATAGATCTCATTTCTAAAAGCCAAAGATGGCAAATCTTATTCAGTGATACCTCTTATATATGATTTCTAAATACAAAATTCATGCAAAAACTACTCAATATACTACTTGGATATCCTTTCCATACTTTCTACGCAGCTTCATTAACAGGGAAATCTATTTTCATTTGCAAGTGCAGTTGGAAAACACTTGCAACTGGATGTAGCCACAGTCAATAAGACTAGACACAGTTGTGCTCGGGTTAAGGAGAAAGTTTATCTCTACTTCAACCTCCCTAATCTTTTCACCACGGAAATTGTTTAGGAAGATTCAGGATAAGTTAGGATAGAAAAAGTGAGAATTAGGTTTGACTACATCCCAAAGTACTGCAATATATGTAAATTTCAAGGTTATTCAATGGGGAACTATAGATTCCTACATCTAGAGTTTATACAGAAGAAATATTAAGGAGAATATGAAAAGAAAAAGTATTAACAAAGGCAAAAAGGGTAGCATTAAACAACCTCATAGGATGTAAACCTGCCTCTAAAAGGTCTATATAGTGGGAAGGATGTTAAAATGAGCTAATGGACTAATGTTAGAATGGAACAAGTTATAAAGAATGAAGAGAATAAAAAAATACATGCATACTACGAATAAAATTTATGTGTTTAGCAGTAATAAAGGAAGTTGACAATAAAGGGGGTAAAGAAGATATCTATTAGAGTGTTCAAAAGAATAGAAGTCCTCAAACTCTTCAAAATAGCTCAACTAAGTAGTGGGTAGCAATAGATTTTGGGAAGCAAAAGGTTGATGACAAACTTTCTTGTAATAAACCCAGGGGGGAAAATACAGGATGAATTAGAAGAAGGGAAAATTAGGCAAGAAGTATAGGAGGAAATATTATGAGGCTATGACTCAAGGTATTACGGGTCTACAAGAAAATCATAAATAGAATGAGGAAGGAAATTAGGGTAATATGGAAATCAGGGTATGACAAAAGGTTGGGGATGAATATCCAATAGCTGATAAAGAAATGGATCTTCATAAAGAAGGGATTAATACAGTACAACAATTGACCATAATGATAAAGAATCATTAATGTCAGAGTAGAACAATATTATATTTCACAATGTAGTTACGGAGAAATTGGAACAACATGAAAAGAAGGATAACGTTCCTGAGGAAATTGATTATGGAGATAGATTGGAGAAAAACATAAAGAACCTGACCAAACAAGGAAACATTTCCTATAAAAGAACTATCATGTTAGGAAGAAAGGGAAAGAGATAAGAGAATTCACAAATAACAAATCGGTTCCAAAGAGATGAGTTAACATATCTAATTGTAAATGATGTTGAAAGATATCAGTTTGAATATTAGATCAGTTAGGAAACATAAAGTATTTCATAGGATACACATGTTACATAAGTATCATCAGATTTTCGTGATTGCCTTGTTGGAACCTTTCTAATAGAAAAATTATATCCAACTCTACAAAATATGACTAGGAATACAGTTTGTTGGTACTATGAGAATAGGAAGATTTGACTCCTTTTAAAAGAAGAAATATATATGGAGATAGTGCTTAATAGTGACCAACAATTAACAATTAAGCTAAGTGTTAATTACCGAAATTTGAAGTTACTGTCCACCATTGTCTATGCAAAATGCACAGAAGTTGAAAGACTTCATTCGTAGGATAGTATTTACCAACTAAATAATAGATATGGTGTGCCTTGGTTAGTTGATGGTAGTCTTAATGCGGTGTTAAATAATAAGGAATAAGTTGTTGGCTTACCAATTTCACCTAAACAGGTTAAAGATTTTACTTATTATATTAACTCCTCAGGTCTATTGGAGGCTGACATTAGCAGTAGTTTGTTTACCTAGTGGAATGGTAAGTATGGTGTTGACTATATTTTTGAAAGAAAAGAAATAATTGAGGTAAATTAGGAGCTAAATTATATTTCTTGAACACATAGACTTAGAACACTTAGCAAAGACAGAATCAGATCATGGACCTCTATTTCTTACAATGGAAAATCACTCTTAACTGATTAGGAATCGCTTCAGATTCCTTAGTTCTTGAAGTAAAAATTCATATTTTTTAAAGATGGGGGAGGAATAATAGAAAATTGATGGTGTAGGGCATCTATTTTTAATGTTCAATAGAAAATAAAGAACACTAATAAAGTATTGACCAAATGGATTAGACATACTTATGAGAAAATCTTCAAGCAATTAATCGTTAGCGAAAATATTATGATGGTTAAGGAAAAAATTTTAACGAAGAACCTACACCTCATAATAGAATGATGTTGTAGATAGCTCAAGAACAATTAAAGAAATACTTGCATGTGGAGGAGGAATTCAGGAAACAAAAATCTAGACTACCCTAGTAGGTTGATGGGGATAGAAACACTTCCTAGCTATATAATTTAGTCAATAGTAGAAGGAGAAGACTGGAGGTTAGAAAGATTAAGAATACTGATGGGGTTTGGCTTGAAGAGACAGAGAAAATTAAAGAGGATCCATTAAGGTGTTTAAGAAGAAATTTACTCAAAATGCTGGAGGTACCAATTTTGAAATCCTTAATAGAATACCTCTCACTATGAATGGGGAGGATAATATATTATTATTTTCAATAATAACAATGGAGGAGGTCAAAACAACTATTTTTTCAATGGAGGGGGTAGTTATGGTGGCCCAGATAGTTTGAATGGGAATTTTTTCAATACTGTTGGAAAATTGAGAAATAAGATTTCCTCATTGTAGTAAAGGCTTACTTTGATGGTGACTCATTGCCTAAATCCTTTACTCATACAATTTTGGTTCTTATTCAAAATAAGAATGTGTTAAACCTTTGATGATCTAGTCCTAGTAGTCTAAGTAAATTTATTAATATTATTATCTCCAAGGTGGTACAATAAAAATTGGACATTCTACTTCCATCATCAATTTCATCAAATAAATCAGGATTTGTCAAAGAAAGATGCATTATAGAGAATATATTTTGACCTAAGAAATTGAGACTGAAATAAGAAAGGGGGGAAAACCAATAAATATAGTACTGAAATTAGATATAACCAAGGCATATTATATGGCGACTTGGTTGATTTAACTAATGTATTGAGGAATATAGGAGTCTGAGAGGTTTTTATGTAACTAATCTGGCGGTTGATTACTAATAATTGGTATTCTATACTAATTTATGGACAATCTTATAGGTTCGTTAATTCCACCAGATATGTAAAGAAATAGGATCCTTTGTTCCCTACTTTATTCATTCTCATTTTTGACAAACTGTCCAGAGCCCTAAATGCTTTGTTTGATGATTGAAGATACATTGGTTATGGCATGCCTAAATAGAGTTCAAACATAAATTACTTGGCGTAAAAAGATAACAAAACCTTTTTTTCTTCTGCATAAAGGGGATCCTTGTATATTGTTATGAATGTTCTGAAAAACTATAATTTAGTGTCCAGCCAATTGGTTAACAAAGAGAAAATTAGCTTGTATATGTTTAGTATAACAACACAAGGTTTAGTCTGTGAAGTAGAACAAATTATAAGGTTTGAAAAGAAACCTTTTCCTTTTAGATATCTTAGATACACATATTTAATTCAAAGAAAAAAATGGTATGTTATAATGATCTAATCAAGATGGTGAAGGATAGACCCAAAACTGGAAAGGGAAATTATTGTCATAGTATGGAAAGGCTATTCTTATTTTAAATGTTATTCAAAGCATCCCTGTACATCTATTATCTGTGTTTGCTCCTCATAAATTTAGTTTTCAAGAAATACAAAGAGTATGGCAAGATTTTTCGAGAGTAATAAGGAAGAAGGGAGAAGTAGGTACTGGCTATATGGGAGGATTTATGTCTTACTAAGAGTGAAGAAGGAATTGGCTTTAGTTGTATGTTTGATATTTCTAAAGCCTTATTTTTCTAATTATGATGGACCTTTAGGACCATTAGATAACCATGAACCAATTTTATATGGAATAAATACTGCAAAAATAAATTTCAATAGTAGTATAATGGAAGGGAGGTTCTCAGATCTAGAAAAAAATATTTGAGGCTAGAGATCAAATAGATTAGGAGATATGGTAGGAACCCAGGAATGGATGTTCTAACATTTGTTTTGATAATTGGGCTAGATTAGTCCCTGTCATAAACATATTAACTGTTGATTTTATAAGTAGTAAAGAGATAGAATTGTCAAGTACTTTCATGGAAGATGTGAATTGGAGTTTGCAGGTAATGAACCCGAATCTTCCACAAGTGATTGTAGAACATGTAGTCACAGAGATAATGATTTTTGAAAGATCGATGCTATGTGAAAGACCTTTGTGCATGGCCAATATCAATGAGAAGTTCATAGCGAAGAGTGCATAGGACATTCTAAGACATAAACAGCTGAAGGATAAATGCTTCCTAAAAATTTAAATGTAGGGATTACCGATCAAGATATCTTTTTTCTTATGGACTTTTCGGATGCTAAATATTAAATTGAATGAGGTTGTAGTAGGATGAAGAATTAATATGGTTTCAAGATGCAGATGTTGTATGTAGCCAGAACAAAAAGCCATTAATCATTTTATTAGATCAAGCAATTTTGGTAGAAGTATCTGGTTTGACTTTTCTAATGTTTTAGGCATTTATTGGCCTTTTGTCTTAGTTAAGGTGGTCATATAAAAATGGTGAATTCATGAATGTGTACCTAAACTAAAGCCTGTCTATCATGCTGTAGTTGTTATAATTCTATTGCAAGTTATGAAGTGGTGAAATTCTTTTGTTTATAGAAAGGAGATGTCAAGGAATAGAGCAATCTATGCAATAAATTTGAATCTATATTGGGTAACTAAAATGAAGTATCCATGGATTAAAAATATTCCTACCACTTGGTCTGACATAATTGATTTTTAGAAAGGTATAGACCTAATGTGGCTAGTACAATGATTAGATGGAGACTACCAAAGGTAGGATGGTACAAATGTAACATGGATGGTGCATCAAGGGGAAACCTAGGGGATATCTATATTGATTTTATAGATAGGAACAATGATGGAGGTTCGGTGTAAGCAAGAGCAGAAGTAATTCCTAATACTACAAGTATATGTGCAGAACTACTAGCTATTTAACAAGGGATTGAGTATTGTGTGAGTTATAATATCCTTCTTGTATTGATAGAGATAGATAACATAATGGTGAAGACGATGCTTGATGAAGAATGTAAGTCTCCTTGGAGTATTGTATTTTACATAGAAAAGCTTATGTACTGGAGAACTAATGTAGAATGCCAGATGCAATACATAGTCGGGGAAGGGAACCAACTGGAGAATTTTTTCACTAATTATACTTTTTATTTTGCAAGGACAGTCCAATTCACTAATTTTTAGGAGTTACCAAAACAATCTAGAAAGATTATAAGTGCAGACAAGATAATCCTACCTAATCTTAGATTGAGAGAGCCATACTAGAGATATCATAGCTACAAGTTTAACCATTGTCTATTTGTTGACAGTACAAGTATGAGTGTTATGTCAGTACAAGAAATCCCCAAATGTAAATAACTATCAAATACATTCAATAGGAATAACTCACACAGTGGTATTAATTTCTTTTGAAATTAAATTTATGGGCTTATTATAAAGTTGTTTGAGATAGTCAGGAATATAGTCGATTTATTAGTAGAGAAAGATATAAGAACCTTGGATTCATCTTCACAAAATTTTGATCCAATGATGGAAAAATTTTCATTGGCTTAAAGTACATAGAGCCAGGTGAGAGCATTGAGGTTGCAGATGGAATCTACAACAATTGTGATTTGTGAAAGATAGAGATGATAGAGATAAATAGGGGGAAAGTAGATTGGATCTGAATAGTAGACTTACAAAGGGATGTATGTCTAGTTTTTCATAGAGATTCAGCTACAGCGAATGGTGTTTGAACCTATTCCAACTTCTATCATCATCGTTGATGATTATTTTTAGTAGCATCCATATTGTGCCTCTTATTTCATCTCAGCTAATTTAGGAAAGTAGACGATTGGCTCTCCTCTTTAGTATTGGTTGGGTAACTCTGTAGGCCTACAAAATTAGTTATTACTATTTCTTTTTTTGATTTGCAATAAAATGGGTCTTGGACTTCTTTAATTGAAAAAGAAAAAAATTCCCTTGGACTTTATGGGTTTGAGTCCCAATTTGGGCCCTATTCTTGATAAATTTTTGTGCATGAGTGCTTGTCCTATGAAGAAGGTAATTGTGGGTTAAATTTTCAAATTCTGCCATTAGGCACCACAGTTGATTTTTTACCCAATTTTTGGCCTGAAGTATAATATACAAAATGGGCATATATTTTCTCGTATTAAATAGTAGATTATTATTTTGATAACGTTGTGGTAGTCAAAACTACTCAGAAGGGAAAAAAATTTTAATGCCCCCAAGTCCTATCACAAAGCATCACACGGTGCTTAAGGATACAAGTAGCACCAAGCTAACCCTTTGAGCCTATTACTTAGTATAAAACTTACTTAAAGATAATGAGAGCAAAATAAGGAATCATTTCATATCATGTCTAACTGAAATCCGAATGAGTATTGTAAAAGTAACAAAATACTGCAAATTTAAATATACTAACCATCTAGTCTGATAAAGCCTCTACTACTCAACAAACTAGAGAGCCATTTGGACAGATCCCCAACTCACTCGAATTGAACAAAAAGTAGTATAAAAACTACTAAAAATACTAAAGTGTCTGAAGATAGGTCCTCGAACCATGAGGACTCACAATAGTGGAGGTGTAGATAAAGGTACTCGGGATCAGTGACACTGCTGGGACTGAGCACCTGAACCTACATTATGAGACAATGTAGCATATAGACGTATATGTGGATCAACACTTAGAAATGTACTGAGTATATGGGGGTGTATGCAACTAAATATCAATACAATAAATCTTTATGGAAAACATACATGGTTTTGTAGATGACTCGCATAACTTGAATAAAACTCTCATGAATCATGAATATGGAAATGTGTAGTATAATTCACGTGAGCCATTACACTTTATTCTAAATCTGTATTCTTTCTTTGATCTCAAGCTTGTAAACTAGTTGAACTCTTAAAACAACAACTTTTAGAACATGCACTTTAGTCTTTTGAAAACAAGGAACTTCTTTGAAACTCAAGGACTTAAAACCTCAATAACTTTAAGACATGAGACTCTAGGAAACTTGGGAGTTTCTTCTAACCAACATAAACCATGTGAACTACAGTTGGGGAGAGAATTTCTATCCTTGCCATTGGAGTCGAACCTTTTTTTTTTGTGATCACTAGCTTAACCCACTTGGGTAAATCAAATTCTATGGTGGCTCGTAGTTCTGAGGCATGAGACCTTGGAATCAAGCCCAAATCAATGCTAAATACTACTCCTTTACTTAAGCTAAGAACTTTTAAGAAAAATCCACCTTAAACAACTCAAAAATATGCAATAAAAGCCAAGTATGCTTCCCTTTAGCTTAAATCAAATAGTGTGGATTTTCTTTCTTAGCTTAGGATTAAAATCAACTCTTTTCTTGAAACATTGATAGACTATCACCAGTAGACTTTAGAACTTTAATAGCATGGAAATATCTATACACTTCTTGAAACACTTTATAAAGTATCAACACTTCATTCTTGGACTTAAGGCATGTATATTCTTAAAGGATCACAATTTCACAGTAAAGCTTAATTCATGACACCAATCTTGGAAACCCTTGAAAATATCACATCAATATAGGAATTTGCAATATATAGCATGAATTATAAAATATCACTATTCAGAGCATTGACATTCAGAATAGCCTCTCTTATGAAAAGATTCCAGTTGAAATACTCAACTATCAGACTCGTAGGATGAGGAACAAAGAAGTCCCTCTAGTCAAGGTTCTTTGGCAGAATCGGTCCATGGAGAGAGGCACTTGGGAAGAAGAAGCAGACATGCGAACCAAGTACCCTCATCTTTTCTCTGCTAATTCAAACTTAGCTTGAGGTAACTATTTTCCTTAAGCTTATTCAGTTACATTTACAAAATTCTAGTATAAAATTGGTATCAAGTATCAGTGCATAGCTTATCATGCATTCATGAGTTTAGCTTATCAGTCATGCATCAGATCTGCATGTTCAGTTCGCTATATTCAGTTTAGAATTCAATTCAGTCCTAAAATAATGTGCCATTTAAGCATGATCAGTGTATGCATCGTTTTATCTTTTATCCCCTCTCAAGCAGACATTATACGAGGACGAATGTTTCCAAGGGTGAGATATTATAATACCCCAAAAAAATCCAAACCAATATTAGAGACATGTACCAAGCTCATGCATAGTACCTTATGGTTCATTTATAATTTTATGAGTAGGTCAGATGTTTATTAATGTTTCAAATAACTCCCAGCTATCAGACGAATCAAAACATTCCTTACCAATTGAATTCTTGAGAAGGATATTGGTATATTCAAATTCAAATGAGCATATCTCTCATTATACTAGGAATTTTTGAGCTTATGACCTATCAATAAATATTTAATTGAATTATCTTTCCAATGATACCAATTTTTCCTAAACCCGATATCGGACCAAAGAGTTATTCCTATTTTACTCCAGTATGTCAGGCTGGAAACAGTGGGATGACGTCCTTGGTAGCTTACCACATTTGCGATGCCCTATAACGAAGGTCACCAACCTTAGGAAGAAACCAGCTCCTAAGTGACGACATTCGTGGTAGCATACCATATTTGTGATGCCCTGTCACGAAGTTCGTCAGCCTTAGGCAGAAACCAACTCCTAAGTAACGACATTCATGGTAGCTTACCACATTTGTGATGCCCTATCATGAAATTCGTCATCCTTCGAAAGAAACCATTTCCTAAATGACAACATTCATGGTATCTTACCATATTTGTGACTCTCTATCATGAAGGTCGTCATCCTTATGCAGAAACCAGCTCCTAAGTGATGACATTCGGGGTAGGTTACCACATTTGTGATGCTCTATCACGAAGGTCATTAGCCTTAGGCAGAAACCATCTCCTAAGTGATGACATTCATGGTAGCTTACCACATTTGTGATGCCCTATCACGAAGGTCGTCAGCCTTAGGCAGAAACCAGCTCCTAAGCAACGACATTCGTCACATCTTGGAACACTTGTGACGCCCTATCATGAAGGTTGTCAGCTATGATTATCAGCAACTGGTAATTTATTTCATAAGGGTATTTTGGTCATTTCCTTCACCTTCCACGACTTATAACCCTAAAGAGGCATAATTTTTCCCATTTTTTCTTCAGTTAAGCATCTTAAAAACCCTTTCTTATGCTCTCAACCACAAGATTAGGGTTTCCATCAAACTCATCTCTCAAAAGCAAGATTCAAGCCTTTTTCCAAGATAATTGAGCATTAAGTTTCCCAATCCAAGAACTCTCTAGTAAATCATCAAGGTTTCCTTTCTAAGGTATGCGCAGTGTTCATCTATGGATCCAATCTGTTCATAGAGCTCAAGAACCATGTTTTAAATATTATTTTGTAAACTTTTTGTGGTGATATGAGTATGTACATGTTGACGATTGTTGTTTAAGTCTCAATGTGATGTCTAAAGATGTTTTAATGGAATATATATGTTTGTTAATTGAAAACCATGAACTTTAGGCGGTTTAATATGGTCCCAGTATGAAACTCGCCTATGCCATAAAGAATGCATGCAAGGTGTTTGATAAAATGCTTAGGATGCTAGAAATTCATGTTTGTATGGTTATATGATGTCTAAATGACAAGTCCATGTTAGCTATATACTTCAATATTAATCCCATGCTTTTCATGTGTTACTATTGTGGTGGTATGAAGCATGTAAGATAATGGAGATATACAATATGTATATAAAATGTATCCATGCATTCCCTAAAATATTTAAGATGTTGAATAACTATATGATATATGATATCCCCTAAATACGATATTATGAATTGTGGACTTAAATCTTGTGATCAAGTCATGTCATGTGTATTAGTTTCCTTCTGTCATGTCCTGGGGGTACTCGTACCCGAAAAAAATAGCTGTGTGACTTGAACCATGTCATGTTGTCAAGTAAACTTAGTCAAGCTATAACCAATAGAAATTAGTAAGTTATGTGACTCAGGAAACATCAGTAATCTCATTATATCAATTAACTCTTAGATAATAGTAATACTCCATCAGTCAATGCATGTTAGTTATTTAGTCCATGTACAGTAAGTCGAATCATGTTCAGTCCCTTTGGTTGGTAGTAGAAGTTAGCACCGAGTAAACCCGAGGATGGGAACTCACCTATCAGTTTAGGGTATGATTCTTAGCAGTCATCCTTGTGTTCCAGAACTACATAGCCAGCGTAGGTTAAGACATATTAACCTGTCAGATTAGGGTTGATGGGGTGGCTTAACCTGTTAGTTTAGGGTCCCACCATTTTCACCTTGAGTACCTGCCAAATAAGGGTCACTCACAACTATCCTTACCAGTGGCACGGTATTGATACTCCTCCAGTTGGGGAAGAGATTGGACCCCCTATTATCTATAATAGCATACATGGGGCATGTCGGTTAAACAACTACCTCCCACAGTTTTAGTATCAGTCTCAGTAAAAGAACTCAGATAATTCTTCAGATATCAGTATACCAGGACTGTTAGCTATGGTCAAATTTAGTTATAGCACAGAACTTAGAGAGCTCAACCAGATTCAGGGTTGTCAGATACAGTCATCCATGTTATCAGAACTACGATTCCATCCATGTATTAGCATACAGATTTAGCCATTTCATACTCACGATCTTAGTTACTATGTATGTATATCTGTACTCTTACGTCCATATCTGTCAGTCAATAGTATTATTCATGCATGTAAACCCTTTGCATTAGCTTACCTCACTCATATACTCATTACTTTAGTTGTACTGACGCATTTGCGCTATGGAACTTTCTTTTTATGTTACACTATAGGTTCAGAGGCATGAGTCCCAAACCAGCAGTAGCAGTCGCATTCATCATACAAAGTTGCACTGAGTCCTCTTCATTTGAGGACGACATTATTTGATTTATTCATTTATTTCTTTAGTTTAGTTTTACGGAGTTAGTTGGAGACATGTTCCTTCAACTCCCTATTTCAGACAGTACTTAGAGGCTTTCAGATTTATGCTCAGATTTAGCTTTTAGATTTAGTTTTCTGTTGTTTTGGGTATTTTTCTCCCATATAGATGTTATACTATTTCAGTTGAACCTTATGGCCTATTGTGCATGTTTTCCACATTATTATGTCATGAATTACAGTATACAGGTACAGATATCAGTCAAGGTTTATCTTGTAGTCTCTCAGGGTCATAAGCACCATGTAGCATTTTGGTTTAGAAAATTGGGGCGCTATAAAATTTCCAAGAAACATTCAGTGGTAATCAGAATAGAGTTAGAGTTGGTCAATCTCAAATGATCCTAGTGTACTAGTAGTTGTAGCCATATAGGGATGATGATACGAACTTAGGATATATTGAGCCAACAGAAATAGAAGTTGTTGTTCCTCCTATTTTACCTTAGGTGTTATGTTTGATATAACCTGTGTGATTATCCAACTCTTAAACTTGAATGGAGTATTTGTCGGTTTGCCTACTGATGATGCAACTATGCACCTTAAGTATTTCATTGGGATCTGAAGTTCTTATACAATTCTAGAGGTAAATCAGAAGGCGCTTAGATTATGGTTTTTCCCTTTTTTGCCGACAGGAGAGTATCTTTATGCTTGGGGGCACTTCCAAGAACATTTATCACCACATGGAATGAATTACACAGGTAATTCATAAACTTGCACTTTTGTCCATCAAGGATATTGAAGCTTAAAGTTAAAATTTATAATTTTAGGCAGGTACAATTTGACTCTATATATGAGGCTTGGTACGGGTTCATGAACAAGTTGTGTATGGTGCCTAACAATAAGATTTCAGGGACAAGCTTATTAGAGATATTCTACAGAGCCCTGAACATCAGTTCTAGAGCCATAGTAGACATAATCTCTAGAGGAGATTTTATATGACTATGGTGGGAGTCTAGTATTCTAGACAAGATCACTCTCACTAACCGAGGGTGGAAAACTAAGGAGGAAAAATAGGGTTTTGGCACTTATTCTATTAGTTCCACTAGTGACTAGTGAGTAGCTGATGATTCTGTAGTACAAGAGATTATGCTACCAAGAACTGATCTTGAGTTCTTGGCTAAGCAGTTTGTGAAAGCAAATTCTGAAAAGGTGAACACAGGTGGAACATAGGATACAACTTCTAGAGCTTATGAGTAAAAATTAAAAGAGGAGTTCAAGAATGTGGGTCATCAGGTAGAGGGTTTCAGAGCCCAAGGACAAGGAAACCTATGGTGATAGATACAAAGATTGTAGTAGGGAGTGATATGGGGACTAGAATAGAATGGATGACTATAAAAAGAAGGGAGACAGGTAAATTCCACCAGGCAGTCATGATATAGAATCAAGAATGAAAGCAATGCAAACCAAACTTGTTAAGAGACAAAAGAGTCAGGAGGCTAGCCTTAATTAAATCAAAGTGGATATCTGAAGATTAACCCAAAAGGTGGAGTCTTATGAAAATGATGTCAAGCATATAAGCACCAATTTGGGCAGATGTCAGATACTTTAAATCAAAGATAGCCAGGGACCTTTCCGAGTAACACTATTCAAAATCCAAAAAATAATAGTCATATTCTTGCTATTACCACGTAGAGTGGTATAACTATTATGTATCCCTCTTTGCCTGCTATGAAAGTACAAAGAAATGATGAGATTGTTTTTTATGAGACACCTGTAGAAGAGTCAAAAAAGGCAACAAGTGGTGAAAGTAAAGAGGATAAGGATAAAGGTACAAGTGAGGTAAATGAGCCAGTAATAAAGTCGATCCCACAATGACCCCTACCTTTTCCTTAATAGCTAAAATAGAAGAAAGAGGAATAAAATTTCAATAAGTGTATTGATATGCTGAAAGACTTGAGCTTAAACATCCCTCTCCCCAAAGTGTTGGAGCAGATGCTTCGGTATGCAAGGATTATGAAAAAATTAGTGAACAAGAAGTGGACTGCAATTTTTTAGGGCATGAGTGGACTGCACCATTGTAGTGCAGTTACGTCTAGATCTATATCCCATAAAAAGGGTGATCCCAATGCATGCACGATTCCATGTACTATTGAGACCTCCTTATTTGCCAGAGCTCTACGTGACTTAGAGGCCATCATAAAATTGATCCTATACATGACTAAGTCATGAAAGATTTGATGAGAACCTCTTCTCCATATTGAGAGATAGAGTTATTAAAGGCAACAGAATACCAAATGAATTACATATTAAGAATAACGAATTGACCCAAATAAACGAGACACATATTGTACATTGAAAAGACATCCACAAACAATAATTGATGAAATTAATATGATATTGATACCATATATGAGATGGAATCATAGACTGATGTAAGAGCGCATGATTAGAAATGGATGACTGAATGAAACAGGTGGCAACTCAATTAAGATTCAACAAGTCACATTCTCCAACTACCTAACCTCATATCACATCTTATTTCATCTTTAATATCTTCTTATCATTGTATCATTATTACTCTATTTCTTATTTTGTAATCTCGTATTTTCTATAATCCCCACAATCTCCACTCTCTTATATCCATCTCATACCATATGCTTTGTGGCACTTTATTATGTTTTTACTTTCTTTACATCTAAATCCTTTTAACCTACTAAATACTCATTTGCTCTTTTGCCATAGGATTATTGGTGAAGTCTGAGTAACCAACATAGCTACGTCATGCCACAACGTTAAATCAAGCACTGGACCACTTTGTTTGTTTTGTTTTTATAAGTTATAGCTTATAGATTGACCTAGAATGAGGTAAAATATTGCATCCGTAATTTTCCAGGAATGAGTACATTGTGAACAACTCATCATGGTCATATGTTCCACATATCCTAGGTAAGTTGTGCTTAACTAAAAGAAAAAGATGAAATTTTAAGAAGTTTTTGTGGGATATTTCTAGAGTTTTACCTATAAAATTACTTAAAATGTCAAAAACACAAGTCGTAGACCCATAAGTAGTAGAGTAAATGAAAAACTAAAAAGTCTTGAGAGCAAGGAAATTGGCCAAAGAGATGGCCCCACGTGCGGTCCCAACATGCGGACTGTATGTACTACATATGAATTGTATGTGGATGCCATAAATGGGTACCTTATGGGCAAAATTTTTTTTTAAAATATTGGTCCCACCAATGGTTAAATAGACCTAAACCGGCCCTCCTTGATATTTATGCCCTATTTTACATATTTTTAACATAGCAACTCCTCAAAAATTCAAATTTTCTCTTAATATTTAACTTTCCTCTCAAAGTGCAAAGTCTCCCCACACTTAGTAAAAGGTTAAATTGGCCATTGTTTATGGAACCAACTAGTCTAAAAGTGTTATACACATGTACCAACTTTGAGTTTACTTCACCTTTTTATAGTACACATTGGATTTTTCATCTAAAAAGTAATGTTCTTAGATCCTACTTGCTGTACTATAAGAAAAAGAGTAGTTGGTGTGTTTATTCTCATGAAATATATGTTGTCACCAACAAACTTGTTAGTTAGGATCTTAAACTATACTAAACTCTGAATATAGGGCATGGTAGGGTGTGGTTCTTGGATAAAACCCTAAAATTTTGCTCTAAACAAAGGTGGTACTTGAAGAAGTAGGGGAATACTAAGAGATTGGTATGATAGTTGATAGTGATAAACCTAATTCTTGATGTATGCATGCACATTGGACTCGTTGGGACTTAATTCAAGTATAGAGGTGTGAAAATTGAAGAAAAATTCGAAGTTGTCAAATTTTGAGTTTTTCTTCGAATTTCACAGTCCCTCATTTTCTGTTAGAACCTAACGCTTAGTTTTTGCAAGTGCACATGGCTCCCAAAGTTGCAAAGAAGAAGGTTGTTGTATCTAAGAGATAGAACGATTCCCTTGAGCCTAATAACTTGGTGGAGAAGTACCCTATTATACAATATAGAGTAGTTGTGTTCAGGAAAACAGGCTGAGTGGCTCAGTACCAGGTGCATGAAGTAGCTGAGAATATTATTTTAGGAACTATGGGAATGCAGTTGCTAGATGATTCATAGTGGAGAAGAATTCCAACCTTTCTTCCCTTAGATGTTGCACTGAGGTTACTTAGGCTGTAAGGATGCATGGGAAACTCTATCACGATCGAGGATGAAGTCATCATAGAGATCACCCCGACACTCTCCTCCATCAGGTGATGATGATGATGATGAGGATGAGGTAGAGTTAGATACAATTCCACAGGTTGATACGTAGGACCCCTAGTCTAAGAAGGGGTCATAAGATAAGTTTGAGATTGTAGTGCAGAAGAAGTCGTCAGCAGTACCCCAATCCGAGAAGGGTGCTTCAGTTCATGAATAATCGTCATGTGTACCCATGTCAAAGGAGGGTATAAAGAAATCTTCCCGTTAGGTTCCAGTTCCTTATTCAGAGGAACTAGCACATCAGGGATAGAGTTCTACCTCTACATATATCTCAGAGATACCTTTTAAGGAGAAAAACCCTAGATGGTGTATGGAGGGAATGTGAATAATATTTGATATAGAAAGTGATATTACTAAGATCGGATAACCAAAGAGGCTCATTTTTAAAGAGCGCAGGATAAAGAGATCTGGGTTGATCAAAGCACCACAGGTATGGGCAACTTTTGATCATTATCAATTAGAGTTGATGACTAGACCGCTTAGTTCTCATAGACAGTCTTTGGTACGGGAATTCAACGCATCATACCATGTCACTATATCTTTTATTAGTCCCATGAGGGCTATTCCAAGGCACGTTGAACATCCCCATCTTGAGCAAACCCTTGTGAGAGGATTCATGGTTGATATTTCAAAGGTGGCCATTCGCTGAGTTCTCTTTAGTTTTGACTATATTTCCCCTGCATCCCCAATAGAGCATGACTATAGATTAAGTGCTTTGCATAACAAACATATTATAAGAGATCATAAGTATAGAGATGAGAGAGTTAAGATAGCAAGGTGGATAGCTATCAACATTTCACCTTTGGGTAATGAGACTCTGCGGATTGAGGAGCAGGGTATAATAAAGAAGGTAGCACTGACTTTTGCTGCTAAGTTTTAGTAGATTCTCGTTAGATATAGACTATTTCCAACTGCTTTAGATAATATATTGACTTGGTAGGGATCTACTCCAATTTCTGATATAATGGTCAGGTATTAAATTAACTTCTTAACCATCATTCACATGACATTCATGTGAGATCCTTTCAAGAGATGATGACATTGCCATTTGATTTCCTTATTTAGAGACTGTGTGATGATGTTGGTGTACCAGAGATACCGAAAGTTTATGAGAGAGTACAACTGACAACCATGGTTCTAAGAAATATGATGAAGGATCCAGTATATTTGGCCCTTTCCATGAGGACTAATGGGCTTGCCATAGTACTTCAAGCCCAGAGTAAGGGCCCTTCAGTTTTGATAGAGCATAATGATGTAAAGAGAGAGGATACGAGAAAAAGTGTAGATTTTGAGATGGGGGGCAGAAAAAGGCTCCTAAGGTGAGTACATAAGGTGAGGGGACCCCAGTGACATCTAAATCATCCCTAACTTACACCTCAGAGTTAGTTGGTGTATCTTTGAGTCTCACTCACCCATCAACTTCAGCTACTACATCAGGTATGGTATTAGTTTTTCATACATTATTCCAAATCTTAGTGGACATCTAGAGAACCACCGCCAGACAACTAAAGAATGTAAAAAAAGAGGTGGCAACTTTATATGAGTAGATTTGGCCATGGGTTTAAAACAGACTTGAGATGATAGAGGCTAGATGGGAGTCTGCACACATAGTTTCTATGTCACAGCTATGTTTTGATCTATATGCAGGTATTGATACTTTTAAATGATGTGTGGCAGGTAGATTCACAGCATTTTAGGAACTAATCTAGGAGGCATTAGGAATGAGAGTGATACTTTGAGAGTAGAAGTACACTCTCTTATAAAGATCCATAAAACAACCATTTCTCCATTTAATTCCCTAATTTTTCAAACATCGGATCCATATGGTCCCATAGAATTTGATTTATTTTCATAGAAAGATGAGGAGGTCCCCATAGTTGGGATCAAGAGCTGCCATGAAGGGGAGATTTAGGATCCTAATTTTTACCATTTGAGAAGGCCCTAAAAAGGGCTAGACTTGAGTAGAGAGAGACTAGTTTCATTAAAAGGTAGAGGCATGTTGAGATAGAAGTGGGTGAATTTTCCAGTAGTTCACCGCCACCACCACTGCATGTGCTAGTGAATATACCCTCATCTGGGGAAGAACTTAACACAGATGCTTAGTGCATCCCTAGTATGTTCTTACATTCCTTTGTTTACTTTGTTCATTTCATTGAGTACAATGTACAACCTTTATTAGGGGTGGGCATACCATAGCTACCGTGGGTTTTTGTTGTTATTTTTTTTCCTATTGAATGCGGTATGGTTGTAGAATCGGCATGTCAAGATTTAAATTTGTTTCATGATGTATTTTTTCATTCTTTGATGTGTTTTTTTAGTAACTAAGTGAATTTTAAGTATTTAGGGAAGTTGAGGTGTTTTGATTTTAGTTCTTGACAAAAACTCTACCACTCTAGAATTTTGCTTTTGAACTATGTGATGTATATATGTATGACCTTCATAGATCTTATTATGGAATTAGTATTAGGTACATGATAACCATATCCACTAATTTTATGAACTGGATAAGTGTTGTAGCTTTATGATATAATGGTGTGCCATGTGTATGTGAGATACTACCTAGTTCCCTTTGTGTGTGAACTCTTAAACTTTCTTGATTGCCCTAGTTCTCCTTGAATTTTATGCACCTCAACTCTAGCAAATCCCCTAAGATGAGGGTGGCTATTATAAGGGTGTGTAATGTAAAGTAGGTATGAAGAATGGAAAAATAAAAGAAAAAATGTAATGTTGGGTGTGGCAGCAAATGAAAAAAAGAAATAGAAAATCAAAAAGAAAAAAAAAAGAAGTTGAATAATAAAAGAATAAGAAAACCACACCCAACCTGAATATGCTTTAAAATAAAAAGGGAGAAATAAGGGTGGAATAAAGTAAAAAAATGGTTAAGAAATAAGATCACAAAGTTAGTGTAGTGACAAGGAGGATTAGTCACTTGATACCCATATGTACCATACTAGCCCCTCAAGCCTGCATTACAAGTTGAGAAGAGTCCTATAGTGATATTAGTTTGACCATCTGAAAGCTTAGATATAGAAAATAAGGGAAATTTTATGGTATCTTACATGCATTGATTGGAACTTCTTTCTGGGTGTTAGTGTCTCTTGACCATTCTCGCATTGACATGCTTGATTTCATATATGGGTGAGTGGGACTTCTTTTGATGTAAGGGCACATGGATTTTATTGGTAAGTTGCATACTTAGTTAGGTAAGTGTGACTTGTATATATATGCATAGTTGTCTGTTGCTAATGTACTTTTCATAACTTGATTTCTTTGTGTCATACTCTTGTACTTCTTGTATACACACAATTCGTTATCTCTTGTGTTAAAGGAGGGGATAATATGTTTGAACTTAAGATTATGATTATATTCCTAGGATATCTTAAATTTTCCTAGTTAAGAATTATGTTTTTCCTAAGGACATTCAATGTTCTAAGATGAGGGTGTTGATGTGCTATGAATTTATAGCACTTTTGATGCTTAAAACTATAAAAATATACTTGATTATTAGGTTTTTTGTTAGATATGATGTGTTTTGTGTATTTTGTGCAAGAAATTAGGTTTTTGATGCTAAGTTTAAGAAAAAGATGAAAATGAAGTTTTTGCCTACTTACTTTGACATTTTTGGTTACTTAGTCTTACATTTTTGGGCATTTGTGGAACTTTCTGAGCATATGTGATCAAAGGAAGTTTGGTTTCTTTCTCTTCGGCTAGTGCTCCTTACCAAAAGCCATCGGGTAAGCATCGATCTTAGTTTAATAGTAAGTTCTGGTTATAGGGTAACCAATCCTAGGCTAGTGGGGTTTAGTTGGCTCCAACCCACCATCCTTGCAGATTCTTTAGTCAGTATTATCTTAGAGAACATGGGAAGGGAAGGAATAAATGTTTTTGATGTGGTTAGATTAGGAACATACAACGAGAGTTCCCCTCTCAAGTGGCTTCTTAGGACAACAGGGCCCAATTTCTACTTTATCTACTCCTACACCAAATGGTGTTGTTTCTATCTCTGCTTCTATTTCTAGTACCGGCGCTGGCCGGTATTATTTGTATGCAATTGCTACTCGATAGGATTCTGAGGTATCTCCCGATGTTTTCACAGGTATGTTAAAACTTTTTGCCCATGATGTGTATTTTTTGCTTAATTCAGGGTCCACTTTTTCTTATGTGACCCAATTTGTGGTTAGGCATCTTGGTTTTGATCCTGAGAGCTTGTTAGTTCCTTTTTCTATTTCTACCGTGGTAGGATACTTTGTGTTTGTTAAAAGATTTTATATGGGAGGTGTGGTATTTGTTAGTAGTAGAGAGACTCTTATGGATTTGATAAAGGTGGACATGGTTGATGTTGATGTTATTCTAGGGATGGATTTGTTGCATTCGTTTTATGCTTCCATATATTTTTGGACTTGTAAAGTCACAATTAAATTCCCTAATGAACTTTTCATTGTATGGGAAGGGGGTTCTTTATTTCCTAAGGGGAGATTCATCTCATATCTTAGGGATCGAAAGTTGATCTCTATAGGGGTATGTATTATTTGGTCCGAGTTAAAGATTTTAACTCGGAAGGTCATTCTCTAGAATCTATTCTCGTGTGTAATGAGTTTCCTGAGGTTTGTCCCAAACACCTTGTTAGTGTTCCTCTTGATAGGTAGATTGATTTTGGGGTTAATTTTGTTTCGAACACTAGTTCAATTTCTATCCCTATGTATATAATGGCTTCGACAGAGTTGAAAGATCTTAAGGAGAAATTGAAAGATCTTTTAGAGAAAGGTTTTATCCAACCTAGTATGTCACATTATGGTACTTCCATGTTGTTTGTGCGCAAGAAGGATGATTCCCTTTGTATGTGCATTTATTATCATCAGTTGAAGTAAGTAACCATAAAGAATAAGTATCCTCTTTTGAGGATCGATGATTTATTTGATCAGCTTCAAGGTTCAAAGTGTTTCTCTAAGTTTTATCTATGGTCGGTTTATCATCATCTTAATATTTGGGAGGTGGATATCCCTAAGACTGCTTTCTGGACCTGGTATGGTCACTATAAGTTCCTAGTTATGTCTTTAAGGTTGACCACTGCCCTGGCTGCATTCATGGATTTGAAGAATAGGGTCTTTAGTCTTTTCTTAGAATTGTTTGTTATCATTTTCATTAATGACATCTTAGTTTATTCTAAGTGTGATGCGAATTATGCCTATCACCTCCGTGTTGTGTTGCAAATAATGAAGGATCATCATTTGTATGCCAAGTTCTCCAAGTTTGAGTTTTGGTTTAAGGTCGTGGCTTTTCTTGGTCATGTTATCTCTAGTGAAGGGATTATGGTCGATCCTTAAAAGGTTGTGGCAGCTAAGAAGTTGCCTAGACCTATGACTTCAACCAATATTCGGAGCTTCTTCAGTCTAGCCGATTACTATTGAAGATTGACAGAATATTTTTCCACGATAGCTGCCCTATTGACTAAGTTGACCCAGAAGAAGCTCAGATTCTTATGGTCAGAGGTGTGTGAGGGTATCTTTGAGAAATTGAAATATAAATTAACTTCAGCTCCAGTTTTGACCTTGCCCAAGGGTAATAATAGATTTTTGGTATATTGTGATGCTTCCCGTATTGGGCTTAGTTGTGTATTTATGCAGTATGGGAGGGTGGTTTCTTATTCTTATAGGCAATTAAAATTTCATGAGAAAAACTATCCTACTCATGACTTGGAGTTGTTATCCATGGTTTTTGCATCAACGATTTTGTGAAACTATCTCTATAGGGTTCATGTTGATATCTTTTCCGATCATAAGTCTTTAATATGTGTTTACTCAGAAGGAGTTAAATCTCTAACAAAGGAGGTGGCTTGAGTTATTTAAGGACTACGACATGAGTCTTCATTACCTTTAAGGTAAAGCTAATATACTTGTCAATGCTCTTAGCTGGTTATAGGGAGATTACCTCATGTAGATGAGGATAAGTAGGAGTTGTTGAAAGACATTTACAATTTGAATAATCTTAGAGTTCTATGGTAGTGCATTTGTGCATTAGGTATCACAGTCCTCTCTTGTTGTTGAGATAAAGGAAAAGAAAATATTGGATCCCAAATAGTTAAAGATTAGGAGAAGAGTGGGTTAAAAAAAGGTTATTGATTTTGTGATTAGTGGTGATGGTATCTTGAGCAACCATGGTAATCTATGTGTTCCCACTGTCAATGGATTTAGGGAAAGGATTTTGGATGAAACTCGTGGATCTCATTATACTATTCATCCCAATTCTACGAAGATGTATCATGATCTTAGGGAGTTCTATTGGTGTAATAATATAAAAAGGGATATGGCTAACTATGTGTCTAGATTTATGGTGTGTCAATAAGTGAAAGTTTAATACATGAGACCCGGAGGTTTATACCAAGAGATTGGGTTTCCCAAATGGAAGTTGGAGGTGATTAATATGGATTTCTTTACCAGTCTTCCCCAATCTCAAAATCAATGTGATTCTATTTGGGTTATTATGGATAAAATGACCATGCTCGCTCACTTCTTGCTCGTGAGGACTAGTTACTCTGTGGAGGATTATGCTAAGTTGTATCTTGCAGAGATTGTGAAATTGCATGGTACTCCAATTTCTATCATTTTGAATCATGGTACTACATTCTCATCTCACTTTTGGAAGTCATTCCAAAAATATTTGGGAATTAAGGTGTGCCTTAGTACCATTTTCTACCCAAAAACGAATGGACAAGAAGAGAGAACCATTCAAACATTGGAATATATGTTGCGTTCTTGTGTGATTGATTATGCTGGTAGTTAGTATAACCATTTTTCTTTGATTGAATTCACCAATAACAATAGTTACCATTCTAAAATTGGTATTGCTCTATTTGAGGGGTTGTATGGTAGGAGGTGTTGTTCTCCTATTGGGTGGAATGAGGTTGGTGAGGTTAAGTTGCTTGTCCTCAATTTAGTTCACCAATCCTAGGAAAATGTAAAGCTGATTTATGATAGATTGGAAGCCGCTCAAAGTTTCCAAAAGTCTTATGCGTATGTAAGGCATAGGGATTTGGAGTTTAACATCAGTGACTGGGTATCCTTAAAGGTATCTCCTATGAAGGGAGTGATGCAGTTTGGTAAGAAGGAGAAACTTAGTCCCCGATACGATGGTATTAACTTAATATTGAAGAAGGTTGGCAATGGTCCCTATGAATTGGAGTTGCCTGCTAGTTTAAACTCCATCCACCCGGTTTTCCATGTCTCTATATTGCGAAAGTGTATAGGTGACCCTTCATTGGTTGTTCCCTTAGATAATGTGGGTGTTTTGGACACTTTGTCCTATGAGAAGGTCCCGATGAGGATCTTGGATCAACAACTTCTCTGATTATGAACCAAAGAGGTGGCTTTGGTAAAGATTCTATGGAGGAACAAAAAGTTCGAGGAAGATACTTGGTAGGCAAAATTGGACATAAAGTCCAAGTATCCACATTTGTTTTTTTTTCTGGAAACTCATGCTTGAGGTATGTGTTGATGTTCTTAACTTGATTTATGTATTTGGTAGGCAATGGGATCAATTCCCTAAGCATCGAATCAAGCAACTATCTTTGATAGACAATGGGTACAAGTTAAAAAGGCCATTGAATGAATTGTTGATTAATAATGATACTTATGTGTATCTTATCTTTATTTTATGTCTTGTTTTCTAACTTGGCTAAAGGTTAGGTTTATGTGTAATAATGTGTTGACTAATTTTTATGTTTGCCTAACCCTTCATTCGGGGACAAATGATCCAAGTGGAGGAGAATTTAAACACCTAGGCGTTGGACCCTTAGAAAAATCTATTAAGTTGAGCATATTGGGCAAAATGCAGATTAAAGGTACTAGTCATACCCTTGGATAAAACTTAGTGATTCCACATTGGTGTGTTAGGCAGTGTAGTGTGGGTTACATACTATCTAAAATATGATTTATCCCCTCTGTAGTCGTATGTTAGGGTACAGGTTGTATACTACCTTGTCATATTGAATGCTGAGCTTGACCTAATCAAACTATCTTGGGTACAGTTAAAGGTACGGTTTAGGGTACTATTCATACCCTAATATATGAGTCATATATGTGTGGTCATACATTGGGCAGTGTAGGGGTACTTGGTAAGGCTTAGTGTATGAGCTAGGGTACTACTCGTACCCTAGGGTATGGTTTAGTTAAGTGAGTCATAACCTCGTGGGAAGTCATATTTCAGCTTTTGAGCTAAGGGCTTTATGGATATTTCCCACCCCAAAATCCTAAAGCCCTCTCACTATATAATGTATTGTGGCCTCCTAAACACTCATTTGCCAGACTAAAATATTGTAAATACTCCCTCAAGACACATTATTGAAGATTTAGAAGCTAGGGTTCCACAAGTGTTCTTTTAGAGTCAAGGGGGTGGTCAATTCTTTCTGGGGATCACCTTGTATAAGGCATGTAACTCTTTCCCTTATTTGTTAGCTCATATATCCGTTGTATTAAACATGAATTATGACTTGTAAGTGATGATTTTGAAATCAAAAGTTAAGGGTTTTGATGCCTAGTGTTGAGTAATGTTTGCTCCTACTTAGACTTGTGTTTATACTTTATTTTAGTGATGATTTGCACATGTGCTTACTAGTTTTTTGTGGTTTAATAAGTGGGTCATGAGTAACCCTGAGATTGAAGATTTCTACTTTGATTTTTGCCTTGGTAAAGGCATGCCCATAAGGTGTTCGTGAAAATATCTAAGAGAAATATCTAGTCACGTATTGATGATGTTTTGAACCAGGGCAATGGTCCAATAAGTATGAGTGGTTGGTAAGTGGTATTGTAAATACCTTGTTAGCCATGTAATTAGTTAATTTATGACCTTGATGGTTTGATGGCTAAAATGGTTAAAGTGCCTAAATGTGAACTTGAATTATGTTTGAACTAGGGTGTGGTATATGAAAGGTAATGATGAATGAATGGTTTTGTAATGGTTTTGATGACCACAAATTGAATTGAATGATGAATTGAATTAGGGCATTGGCCTACTATAGAGAATGATTGTTAAAATTCGTTAGAGTCCCTAAGTGTTGAATTGAATGGATGTTGAAGCATAGACAAGGGGTTAGAGTCCCAATGTCGACTAATGATAGTCATGATAGCTTGTTGTTAGAGTCCCTTGCATAATAAGATGGCTTGCAGTTAGAGTCCCTCGCCTAACAAGATGGCTTGTATTTATAGTCCCTTTCCCAACACGACGGCTTGAGGTTATAGTCCCTTGCCTAATAAAATAACTTGGGGTTAACGTCCTCTTGTCTAATATGATTGGGAAGTCCAATCCTTCCAAAGTATGATGGTGGACGGTTAGAGTCCTCTACTTCATGACTCGTGATTGAGTGTGTCAACAATGATTGCTAAGTTTTGTTCCTCTTCCGACATGTGATGAATACATATGTGGCTATATGTATGTCTATGTACTTAAACATGGTTGAATGTGATATTTTGACTTGATTTGAATGATGATCTTGTTTTCTCGTTATTCTTGAGTTACATGCTAGCTCTCCAACTAATAAATGCCCCCAGATGCCGTGTCCCCACACAACATTAGGTCCAGAGCTTCTTCTTATCTTCCTACGCAGTGACTACGTAGTCGAAATGGTTCGTGTGTTGACTTTAAAGTGGTGAGCTTCCCTACTTTGGAAGGCCTACATTTTAGTGTCTTTCTATATTTCATTATAGACCTATTTAGATTTGGTCTGGCTGTTGTCGGAGGCTTATCCCGACTTATTTAAACATTGGATCAGTATAGCCTTCATGAAAGACTGTGGACTTGGCCAGATGGGATATTGTATGTTCACATTAATTAATGGATAGACATTATTAAGTTATAATTATTAGTCTTATTTCTACTATCTTGATTATATACTCCAAGTTCATCCGACACTTATGGATTGATGAGATGGTTTGGTTAGGTTGATGGGGCGATCTCCGGTCCTTGTTGTGCCCGAGATACCTATACAACAAGGCCCAATTTTGGGTCATATAAATCTGCCATTTTTCTCCTCCTGCTTAGTGATCGGATCCGAGATCAGCTATTGGATTGAAGTGGTAAGCTTCCATACTTCAGAAGGCTCCATTTCATATCATGGATGTCTTTACATACTTTATTTTTTTCATAGACATTGGTTTTGGCTATGGTTGGGGCATGTCCTAACTGGATATTGTTTTTCTTTTGGTTAGAATCTTTTTGGAACTACTAAGGGTTAGAATGGGCATTGTCGGTATTGGTGTCAACCTTAGTATTGGCGTTGGTATTGGAACTGATATCGTTTCACTAAATATATGATTATTCCATCCTTTTATGTTATATTATGGACAAGAACTTGGTTATTATATTAGTTTTATTATAGCTGTTCGTTCCTATTCGATGGTTGGGATTGCTTGGGTTGGTCTTAGTCATTGACCTATCCCAGAGTCTGGAATTGTAATAAATTCTATCCTGTTACACATTTAGAATTAATCCAACTCAAGGTATGCATGTTTGGAGGTTGGGTTGGCTAATGGGGGTGGTCCCCAGTCCTAGTTGGACATTGGATGCCCATTACGACAAGGCCCTAGTTATAGGTCATGTTAAGCTGGTATCAGAGCTTTAGGTTCATGGTTAATTGGTAGTCCACGAAGCCATGTCGAGTAGAGTCTCTTTTAAGGTTGTGTAGCATGACACACTCATAAGAGAGAGGATACAAGGCATTTTGGAAATGTTTCTCTTCTTTGTGTTCTATTTTCAAGCTTGGGTTTGAACACTGGAATCTTCTCTAATTCTGTTTGTTCTCTTTTCAGATCATGCCTCGATGATCTAAAGTTCATAAAAACTCCTCTATCCTAACTAGTAACGATATTAATAGGACACGATCTACTTAGGGGATCCATTCTCGGTTCAAGGGTCTAGTCCCTGATTATTCTAGAGTTCCACAGGTTCCTTCTAGTCCTTCTTAGTATAATGTGATGAATGCGAAGTTTTGTCAGTCAATCATTATGATTGCTCAATTGGTATCTTCTCTGGTTGAGTGTTGTACAACTAGTATTTGATATTATGAGGCCATAAGGGTTGGCCAGTTTATGAAATTAAATCCTCCAACTTTTACTAGTGTCAAGGTAGAGGAGGATCCTCAGGATTTTCTAAATGAGATGGAAAAGATATTCAGGATTATGCATGACCCGAATGTGGAACGGGTGGAGCTTACAACTTATTAGCTCAAATATGTGGCATACCAATAGTACAAGGATTAGGATAGGGCAAGGGGTGATGTTAGGAATCATCCTTGAGGGAGAATTTCTCCAATCCATTTCTAGCTCACTTTATTCCTCACGAGTTGAGGGAAGCGAAAGGGGAGGAATTTTTTAATCTAAATTAAGGAAGATGTTGGTCAAGGAGTATGTCTTAAAATTTCACTAGTTGTCTAGGTATGCTCCAGAATTGGTGTTGGATATGTGGGCAAGGATGAGAAAGTTTACTTCAGGACAGTCTCATGAGTTGATCCTTCAAAGTAAGATAACATTGTTGATCAAGGACAAGGATATCTCTAGGTTAGTTGTTCATATGCAACAAGTGGAGGAGGAAAAAAAGAAGTAGACTGAGATAGGTGAAAGACAGGGTAAGAAGTTCAGGTTCACTAAGCAAGGTGGTCAACAACAAAGTGATTGGGATTGTGGTAAGTGGCCAATACAGAAGTAGGGGATTTCTGGTTCCTTCTCCACAACTAATGCTCGTTACCTGAAGCCGTTTAGCGACAGGCATCAGCAGGGTGGCAAAAACTTCAGGTGAAAGGGTGCCCATTCTTATGAAAGTACGGCATAATCGGCATCATCATGTCTTTCTTAAAGGTTCTATGGTCGGTTTCATTGTGGCTTCTGTGATGAGGGGAGGGATAGGTGCTTCAAATGTGGTCAGCCAGGCCACATGCTTAGAAATTATCCGATTGGTAAGGTTTCTTTTAGAACGAATAAGGTTATGGTTGCCTCTTCATCTACTCCTACACTGAAGGGTGTTGCTTCTGCATTTGCTTATGCCTCTGGCACTGGCATATGCAAAAATTGGTTATATGCTCTTGCTACCCGATAGGAGTATGAGACATCGCCTGATGTCGTGACGTGTACGTTACAACTCTTTTCTTCGGATGTTTATTATTTACTTGATCTGGGGTCCACTCTCTCTTATGTGACCCCATTTATGGATATGTATTTTAGTTTTGATCCTGAGGTTATTTCGGATCCAATTTTTGTTTCTACCCAGTAGGTGAATTCGTGGTTGCTAAAAGAGTCTATAGGGTGTGTGTGGTATCTGTTGGTATTAAGGAGACTTTGGTGGATTTGTATGAATTAGATATGGTCAATTTTGATGTTATTTTGGGTATGTATTGGTCAAACTCATGCTATGCGTCCTTAGATTGTCAGACCCATAAGGTTGTCTTTAAGTTCCATGGCAAACTACTTCACTACAAGATAAAAGGACCATTAGGGAAGGGAAAACTAGTCACTAAGAGTTAGATTGTGGTCCCTAAAGGTCAATAGAGATGAGAAAATTTGGGTCTCCACCTATCCTTATCGCCTCTACCGCTAAAAGTCAATAACGACGAGATTAAATCTTTGGTTCTTAATAAACATTGGTGATCAAAAAATGTATGGTCCTTAAAACATTTTTTAGGACAACAAATCTAGTCCCTAAGTGTACTTATACTAGTCCCAACAACATTTTAGCAACAAATTTTTGTTGGTCCTAAAAGGCATTTTTATAATTAAATATTTGGTCCGGAAAGAGGCTTCCTAATTTAATTTTGAAATTATTTAGTTATCAATATAAACACATGATCACAAAAAAAAGTATCAATAAAGCTATTCTTTCATATACAAATATGCATTTCAAAATAAATAAGTATTAATATTCAAGTTATAACTTTAAATCCAAGATTGTATGGGTCATGGTACTATCTATGTTGGCTCTAGTAAAATGTGACATTTTTCTAACTCCCTTAATGAAAAGTTAACTAGTTTGTCTATTTGTCTGGAAGTCTTATAATAAACCTATTTATTTATCTCTTTATCAGCTTAGTTATCCGCACCCCCTCCAAATGGTATCAAAGCCCAGTAATTTAAAAGATACGGAAGTGATATACGTGTTAGATAAATTAGATTTAAATTTAGATAAGATTAGATTTAGTTATTTATTAAATTAATTATGAGAAGACCATTTAAAAATAAAGAAGCTTTTAGAAAAATTAAAGAAAATTTAGTTAGTAATTATTCAGAATATATAAGTCTAAATAAAACAAAAGAAAATCCACAAAGATTATCCTATTTAATTACATTAATATCTAGTATTGAAGCAAAATTAATAATCCATTTAAAATCTAGAAGAATGAGACATATACCACCTAATTATGATAAAATTAGATTTAGATATCCACCAAAATATTATAAACACAATTCAAATGAATAAAGAACAAAAATACAAAGAATTAAAACAATTTATCTCTGAAAAACGTAAAGAATTAAAAATAAGAAAAGAAAGATTACATTATAATATATTTGCCGGAGTTAGTAAAAATTCAATAAATGTACATAAAGATGAAATATCAAAATTAGAATCTCAAATAGATAGTTTAGAATATATATGTCAACACGAACTATTCACAATAAAATGAATAAAGAAGAATTTATAATAGATGAAAAAATATACGAAAATCACGAAGGTACAAAAATAAAAATAGTATTTTCTAATCTAGGAAGAAGGTATAAGAAAATAGGAGAACATTTATATTTAATGTTAGAAAAAGAAGAATTAAAATTAGAAGATAAATTAACAGCAATGGTAAGAATAGAAAAAGAAAATGAAGAGATAGATAGAAAAAAGGAAATAGAAATAATTAAACAACAATCTACGGAAGAAATACGAAAAATAGAAGAAACTAAAAATAGTCGAATTGCTGAATTAGAAAAAGAATTACAAATGTTAAAAGATTTATACGAACAAAGACAAAAAGAAAAAAAAGAAATAGATAAGGAACAAAAATTAATAAATGAGATAAATCAATTTAAAGAAAAATTAGAAATAAATAATATAGAGGTAGAAGAAACGGATAATTATGATTCAGAAGATAGTGAAACATATACGGAAATATTAACAAATATAAAAGATTTAGAAATTAACGAAAAACGAGAAAAAATTAATCAAGAAAACTTGGAAAATAATAATACAGAAATAAATACTCTTGACAAAAAAGAAGATGAAAATTTAATACCCAAAACAACAGAAATAAGAAAACCTATATATTATAAAAATAAATTTAAATGGACACCAAAACAAATAGTTAATAAAAATTATAACTTTTTAGATCTAGACTGTGTAATAGATACAGAAAAAACAATACAATTATGGGTAGGATATATGACAAAACAATTATTAGACAATAATATAAACATAACAGATGCACCAGAATACATAGAAAAAACTCTAATAGGATCAGTAAAATTATGGTTTACAAATTTAACTGAAAATAGTAAGAAAGTATTAAGAGCTAATAAACCTATGGAAGGAGCAGCATCAACAACAACAAAATTAACACCTATAGAATTATTGAAAAAATATGAAACAGCTATAAAAGATGAATTTGGTAGTATGACAACATTAGAAGAAGAACAAGACGAAGAAAAAGATACAAATAGGAATTTAATGATAAAATTAACAATATGTAATATGTGTTATATAGATGAATATACTTGCGCATTTAAAGAATATTATTATAAAAAAGCATATAGTATAGAAGAAAGTAGAGAAATAAGAAAATTATATTTTAATAAATTACCCGAACCATTTAGTTCAAAGATAATAAAAAGTTGGGAAGAAGCAAAAATAGTAGATACATTAGGAGCTAGAATAAAATTTTTACAACAATGGTATAGAAAGTTATGTGAAAAATATAGAGAAGAATTAAAAAGGGAAAAAACATTAATAAGAAATTTAGCATGTTGCAAAAATAAAATAGCACCCCAATTTGGATGCGAAGAAAGATATTATAAGAAAAGAAAAAGACATAAGAAATATAAGAAATATAAAAAATCAAAATATAAATATAAGAAACCAAGAAAAAGATATTATGTTAAAAATTATAAAAATAAAAGACCATATAGAAAGAAAAAATCTATAAAAGAATGTACATGTTATAATTGTGGAAAGTTAGGACATTTAGCTAGAGATTGTAAATTACCTAAAAATCCAAAAAATAAACAAATATCCGAAATAAAAATAGAAAATACAGAATATATGCAAATAGATTATATAGATTATGAACTAGAAAGTGAAGATAGTATATATGAAATTTCAGAAAACGACACAGATACTGAAATAGATAGTGAGATAGATGAATCAAATGACTGAAGAAGATATAAAAATAATAACAAAGGAAGAATATTTAAATGACGAAGGAACAGAACAAAAGATAATATTTGACAGTAATATATTTGATGAAATAAAAGGAAAAGAGTTAGATTTAAGTGTAGAAAAAATATTTAAAATACCAACAATAAAAAATCTTTTTACTAGGAAAAAAGATGAATATTATGTAGTATGCCAAAAAGAACATGTAATAGACTGTAGATATGCAAAAGGAAAAGCTAGTATACCACTAGTAACAAAAAGGATAATTAATAAAGAAATAAATGATATAAAAAGTAAAGGAGATCCAATAAAATATGTACACCTTGGAGGTACAGAAATATTAATAAAAGCATGTTTTAGAGAAGGAATAGATACACCGATAGAATTATATTTAGCAGATGATAGAATTATAAAACCTATAGAAAAAAGTATAATAACTGCCGTAAAAGGAAATTTAATATACCAAAAATTTAAATTTATAATAAGTGCAAATTATTCAGTAGCAGTAACAGATAGAAATATAGATAAATCATTAGTATTATATTGGAAGATATCAGGAATAGAATTAACCCCAGGAAGTAAAATATTTACAGCAAGATGTAAAAATTTATATGTATTAACAACAAAACATAAAATAACAGGGAAAAATAAGATTAATAAAATACAAATAGATAGCCCATTTGAGCAAATTGTAAAAACAATAGATTATAATGACTATAGCTATAGAGACATAGATATAGAAGAGAATTTAGAAATAGTAAATGATAGAATAAGTACAACAAAAAGAATAGCTAATGAAAAACCAGAGTCATCGAGCTCATCAAAAAGAATGAGTTATGAAACAAATTCAATAAGTAATTTAAACCAATATTACATAACAGGAAAGATAAATGAAAAAGAACATTTAATATTATTAAACACAGGACAAGAAGAAAACTATATAGCAAAATATCTAGTAAAAAATGAAGAAATAAAAATTGATAATGATATATGCCCAGATCTACCGAGAAGTTTAATAAATAATAAAGATATAGCAGAAAAAGAAATAATAATAGGAGGAATTAGAAAAATAAAAATAGAATTTGAGGTAAAAGAAGAAATGCAAAAAGCAGATATAATATTAGGAATAAAATGGTTAGAACAAGTAAAACCATATAATATAGAACATACACAATTAGCCATAACATATAATAGGGAAAGATTATTTTTAAGAAGAGCCTTAACATAAAATGAAAATATATGTATTAATGAAGATAGTAGTGGAAGGATATTATAGTAGATATTATACGCCTATGATAGATACAGGAGCAGAAGCTAATTTATGTAGATATAATTGCTTACCAGAAAGTAAATGGGATAAATTAAAAATACCAATAATAGTTAAAGGATTTAATAATGAAGGAAGCTTAATTACTTACAAAGCTAGGAATATAAAAGCACAAATATGGGATAAGATATTGACAATAGAAGAAATTTATAATTATGAACTAACATCAAAAGATATACTTTTAGGAATGCCATTTTTAGATAAACTTTACCCACATATAATAACTAGAAATGATTGGTGGTTCACAACACCATGTAAACAAAAAGTAAGAGCAAAAAGAGTTAGTAATAAAATCAGAAAGAAAACTGACTGGATAAAAGGAAGTGAAAAAATTACACAAAAGTTAGAAAATATAAAAACTGCTGAAGATACAATAGAATTAATAGTATTATCAATAAATAAAACAGAAATAACTATATTTTCAATAAATAAGATAGAAATAGTTAAGAAAAAATTAGAACAATTATATAGCGAAGATCCATTAAAAGGATGGGAAAAACATAAAAATACCATAAAAATTGAATTAATAGATAAAAACAGTATAATAACCCAAAAACCATTAACATATAATTTTGACGATTTAAAAGAATTTAAAATGCATATAGATGAATTATTAGAAAAACAATATATACAAAAAAGTAATAGTAAACATAATAGTCCAGCATTTATAGTAAATAAACATAGTGAACAAAAAAGAGGAAAAAGTAGAATGGTTATTGATTATAGAAATTTAAATGCAAAAACTATAACATATAATTATCCAATACCAAATAAGATATTAAAAATAAGACAAATCCAAAGATATAATTATTTTAGTAAATTTGATTGTAAATCAGGATTTTACCATCTAAAGTTAGAAGAAGAATCTAAAGAATTAACCGCATTTACGGTACCACAAGGATTTTACGAATGGAATGTATTACCCTTTGGATATAAAAATGCACCAGGTAGATATCAACATTTTATGGATAATTATTTTAAACAATTACCTAATTGCATAGTATACATAGATGATATATTATTATATACAAAGACTAAAGAGGAACATATAAAATTATTAGAACAATTTACAGATATAATAGAAAATTCAGGAATAAGTCTAAGTGAAAAGAAAGCCGAAATTATGAAAAACCAGATAGAATTTTTAGGAATACAAATAGATAAAAGTGGAGTAAAAATGCAACAACATATAGTACAAAAAATAATAAATTCGAAAGAAGAATTAGATACAAAAAAGAAATTACAATCATTTTTAGGATTAGTAAACCAAGTAAGAGAATATATTCCAAAATTAGCAGAAAACCTAAAACCACTACAGAAAAAATTAAAAAAGGATATAGAATATAATTATAATGAAGAAGATAAAAAACAAGTTCAAAAAATAAAATTACTTTGCAAGGATTTACCAAAATTACAATTTCCGGATGAAAATAGAAAATTTACATATATAGTAGAAGCAGATGCCAGTGAATATAGTTACGGCGGAGTACTTAAATATAGATATGAAGCAGAAAAAATAGAACACCATTGTAGATACTACTCAGGTACGTTTAACGAGACAGAAATAAAGTGGGAGATAAATAGGAAAGAATTATGTTCGTTATATAAATGTTTATTAGCATTTGAGCCATATATTGTATATAACAAGTTTATTGTGCGGACAGATAATACACAGGTACGCTGGTGGCTAACAAAGAAAATACAAAATTCAGTTACAACAAAAGAGATTCGGAGACTAGTTTTAAATATATTAAATTTTACATTTGTAATAGAAGTAATCAGTACTAACAAAAATGTTATTGCAGATTACATATCAAGACAAAGCTACGCAAACTGAAATGATAGAAGAAAATATACATGAAAAGATACTCAACGCCCTGACTATGCTTTCATTGAAAGTAGACAGTATGGGTACTGAGATAGAAAAGCTAAAGCTAAAGACTAGTGAAGATAATCTGAAGTCTATAGCTATGAATCAGCTAACTCAGCAATGTGCAGAGCTATGTCGATCGGAAGACAATAAAATTCCAGAGCTAGAAGGAGATGTTGGGATACTCCATAAAACCCATAACGCTTATCAATCTACTTCTGCAGGTACAAGCAAAGGAGTTAGAAAAAATATGAACTTAAATAAGCTATTTGACAAGCCATATACACCAAATATACCAAAAGACCCTATGTTTACACCCCCACAAGTTACCACATATCGAGAAAGCCTAAATCAAGACAAAAAGACATATAACTACATAGCCCGCACATATATAGAAAATATCTACAACGTACAAACTTTCTTAAATAGCAACCCAAAAGCTACAAATATCCAAGAACCAGATACGAACTACATAACCCAGAAATTAACCGGATACAACAAGCTAATTGCCTTACCCAAAACTAGACCCAGCTTAGTAAAAACCTGCTACGAATATGGATTACTTAGTACCGTATATACCACAGACGGAACCGAGATATCTACTATACCCGAGATATATGAAGCATTTACCATATTTAAAAGAATAACCAAAGGTACTTTATTTTTTATAAAGATCTACACGGCACCAGCAGAGATTTTTTTTGACGAAGTAAAGAAACCTATACAAGTTGTAAAAATAGGAATGTCAAGAGATATGATTATACCGCAAGATATTGGTACACAGCCAGAGATACCTAGAATCGAGATACCAAAATTTTATGCGAATAAAAGAGTTATCGGACTATCTACGATTTTACAGGAACTAGCAAATACATATTGTAATCAAAATCCTATATGGAGTTATTATTCAAGAAATCATGTATTAATATATTCAAATTCAAAAGAGCTACGAGACACAGATATGGAAACAATTAGGCAATGGATTATGACGTTGCTTAAACCGGAGACAGAACCTATCGCCAGAGCTATTAAAGAAAAATTTATTTCAGAAGAATTATTGACCAGATATTGCAAAACTATTGGACACAAATACCCAGACCACAGATGTTCAAAATGTAACGGAGGAGATAATGACGTCCCAGCAGTGCAGTTAGAATAAAAGAAGATAAAGACGACAGCTGGAAAGATAAGATCAGAACAATAATGGAGATACAACAGATATGACAAGATAGACGGAAGACTTATTTTGCAAAGTTTACGTAAAAGTTAAAAAAGAATTTAATATGATGTAAAGACTTTAGTCTTTAGTAGTTAGCATTGAAATAAATGTAAAGGTTAGAAAGTCTTTAGGAGAAGACTTTTAGTTTTTTAGTTTTTTAGTTTTTTGTCTTTTAGTTTTTTAGCATATTATTGAATACGGATGTAAAAAGGTAGTACACTTTTCATTCTATAAATAAAGAACTTAGGAGGCATTGCAAAGGCAAGCTCTCCAACATTCAGCAAAAATACTCTCTCTATTCCAATCCAAAAATATTTAGCCCAGTTAATTAAATATATACACCGCAATGGAAAAAGCTATGGAACAACAAACCTCAGAAATATCAAAGCTACCGGAACAGGTATATCTATTTACTATTATGAATAGCTAAATTCATAATTCCCGACAATCATGATATGATAAAATAAATTCATATTAGTTACTTTATAGTAGAATTATTCGAAAAATAATATGTTAAGAAGTTTATTAGCAAAGTGGAAACGGAGAAAAATCTCAAGGAACTATGCCATCCTAAAGGTGAAACCAATGAGGCAAGAAGCCGTGGCGGGGAGTAACCAAAGTCGAGGCGCTGTTTAAGGGAGAATATCCGAATTACCATGCTAATAGTGACCGAAGAACATGTTATTTAAGAATAATCTAGTATATAGTAATCTGAGATGACTATATTTTATTATGTATATGATTGCAGGGAATATTTTGAAAAAGCAATTTTATGATAATGAATGATAATATATCTGATGTCATGGTAGATAAATTTAAGATACTTATTTTGTATTCACTTAGAGATATAGATGTTGCAGATATAAGAAAAGTTATATTAGAAAAAGCATATGGAAAAAATTATACGGATAGAATAAATTATATACCACACATACCTAACTACTCTTATAAATATTTATTATGTTAAAATTATGTAGGATTTTTAAAGATACGCAAAAATTACAGTTACTAGAAGAACAGATAAAGATAAATATAGACAAATACATGGAAAATAAAAAATATATAAAATCTCTTAATAAAAATATGCAAAAGCCACTAAGACTAAAACAAATAGCTATAAAATATCAATTTTAAAAATAGCCCATTTAGACTACCTTAGAATTTTAGTCTTATATATACTTAAAGATATAGAAATAATAGATATTAAGAAAATGATATTAGAAGAAGTAATAAACTATGAAATAAACTATGAAATAGAAATGATAAATGCCACAGCACAAATATACGAAGACATTTACCCAGAAGGATATTATTCAGACCAAGATTGTGGATGCTAGAATATATTAGAAAAACTAGAGAAAACCAAGATAATCTAAATAACGAAACTAATTACAGAAACCGAATTAGAAAAATAATGGAAGATCTAAAAGAAAAATTAATATGGATAGAAAAAACCTTAGAAAATTTAGAAAAAAGTACATGTAACAGTTTATATAATATAAAAAACTCACTACGAGAAGAACAACACAAAATAATAAATGACATAGAAAATCTAGAATTAGATATACACTACAGTACAGAAAGAATAAGTTATTACACAGAAATTTGTAATTCAGCAGTTACAACAGGATAAAATAATAAACTAAAAATTAATGAATACATCTCATAAAAAGAATAATTTATTAAAACAAAATCTAAGAAATAACCACGCACAAAAAATAAATAGATTCATCAGTTATAATAAACCTATTTATTTATCTCTTTATCAGCTTAGTTATCCGCACCCCCCTCCAAATACTTATTTTGTATTCACTTAGAGATATAGATGTTGCAGATATAAGAAAAGTTATATTAGAAAAAGCATATGGAAAAAATTATACGGATAGAATAAATTATATACCACACATACCTAACTACTCTTATAAATATTTATTATGTTAAAATTACGTAGGATTTTTAAAGATACGCAAAAATTACAGTTACTAGAAGAACAGATAAAAATAAATATAGACAAATACATGGAAAATAAAAAATATATAAAATCTCTTAATAAAAATATGCAAAAGCCACTAAGACTAAAACAAATAGCTATAAAATATCAATTTTAAAAATAGCCCATTTAGACTACCTTAGAATTTTAGTCTTATATATACTTAAAGATATAGAAATAATAGATATTAAGAAAATGATATTAGAAGAAGTAATAAACTATGAAATAAACTATGAAATAGAAATGATAAATGCCACAGCACAAATATACGAAGACATTTACCCAGAAGGATATTATTCAGACCAAGATTGTGGATGCTAGAATATATTAGAAAAACTAGAGAAAACCAAGATAATCTAAATAACGAAACTAATTACAGAAACCGAATTAGAAAAATAATGGAAGATCTAAAAGAAAAATTAATATGGATAGAAAAAACCTTAGAAAATTTAGAAAAAAGTACATGTAATAGTTTATATAATATAAAAAACTCACTACGAGAAGAACAACACAAAATAATAAATGACATAGAAAATCTAGAATTAGATATACACTACAGTACAGAAAGAATAAGTTATTACACAGAAATTTGTAATTCAGCAGTTACAACAGGATAAAATAATAAACTAAAAATTAATGAATACATCTCATAAAAAGAATAATTTATTAAAACAAAATCTAAGAAATAACCACGCACAAAAAAATAAATAGATTCATCAGTTATAATAAACCTATTTATTTATCTCTTTATCAGCTTAGTTATCCGCACCCCCCTCCAAATGGTATCAGAGCCCAGTAATTTAAAAGATACGGAAGTGATATATCAAAAATTAATAGATAAGGAACAAAAATTAATAAATGAGATAAATCAATTTAAAGAAAAATTAGAAATAAATAATATAGAGGTAGAAGAAACGGATAATTATGATTCAGAAGATAGTGAAACATATAAGGAAATATTAACAAATATAAAATATTTAGAAATTAACGAAAAACGAGAAAAAATTAATCAAGAAAACTTGGAAAATAATAATACAGAAATAAATACTCTTGACAAAAAAGTGAAAATCTTCATTTTCTGTTAAAAAGTAAAATCACTTCAGAAAATTAAAATGATAGTATAATGATCTAACAGATGATAAAATGGAAAGAAACACTTGGATATTGAATACTTTCTTCTCTTGCTTCTTTTGGTTAAATAGTACACTTCTATTAATATAACAAAATATTAAAATGAGGACTAGGAGTGAATCGAAACTATCCACTCCACTATATCAAATACTTCTTCTCCTTCAATGAATATTATTTTCATATATAATCCATTACTTTTATATTTCAAATATAGATTAATATAAATAACTTATTCACATTTAGAAATACACCCTTGTGGTGGGGCCCTTTCCACGGACCATGTGCATAGCGGGAGCTTTGGCTCATTACTATTTTTTCTCCATATTTATGAAATTATTATCTAAGTAACAATACAATCTTTAAGTTATCAGATATATATTGGATCTAGAAAATAAGTTCCTACTCAAAATACAAAATATAAGCTAATACGTAGACAAGAAATGTGTATTATGCAAGAAGGAAGATGATACTAGAGATCACCTCTTTAATGACTATGAGTTCACTAGAAAAAATTGGCAAGCACTGCTTGATTGGATACAGGTGCAATGGTAAGGATGATCCTGAAAGCTAGCAAGGGTATATTAAAAAAACTTAGGTGTTAGAAATAAATACAAGGATTTTTGTGAAAAAGGAAAGGCCTTGGTAAGAAGTAACAAAATATTATTCGCACATTCTATGTTAGAGAAGATGTAGGATTTGCTCAATATATGCATTATTTTTAGTTCTTACAGAGTCGTTGAGGATTGTCACACTTAGGAAACTATCTTTCCTAAGAGTGGTAGAGTGAGTTTGTTCATTAGAAGGTTAAAGATGACTCTATTGATCTTTCTAATTCTATAATTAATGACATGGTAATTAATAAAATTTGCTAGTTTCCAGAAAAAACACATAATCTAGCATTTAATGAATTGACAAAATACCAAAGCATAAAATAAAGGCATGTAATAGTGTGACTAAACTCAACCAAGCAATTCAAGGAAATACTTCTTCATTTACCCCTTAAAGAACTTGAATTACAAGAAAAAGTAAAGTTTTTGTTAACCTTATTGATAGCTAAATATTAAGCAAATTACATAAACAAGACTATAAGATAAAGTACATCATGTAATCTGCTTAAACCTTCGATCACTCTCCATGTTTTTCTCTATTACTACAATACTAGATTACCCAAAAGTAATACACATATTTCTTTTTGAATTAATATGACAACACACAAATTGAGAATACTTAATATTAGACTTTTATTAGTAATATCCTCAAAAAGAAAAATACAATTAGTAAGTCAAATATTATCTTCTCATCGTACAAAATATGGAGATAACAAAATTACCTGCAAATTACATGACATTGTCATGTCCAATTTGAGAATACTAGATTGATGGAGCGAAAACTCAGGTGAGGACGGCGGGAGGAGACTCAGAGCATTTCACTGTCTTGACAGTATTGCATCAGGGATCTACTCTTAGTCCCTTTTTGTTTGCTTTGGTGATGGATGTGTTGACGCGGCATATTCAAGGGGAGGTGCCTTGGTGTATGCTTTTTGCAGATGATGTAGTTTTGATTGATGAGACGCGAGGGGGTGTGAATGACAAATTAGAGGTGTGGAGACAAACGCTTGAGTCTAAAGGGTTCAGGTTGAGCAGAAGCAAGACAGAGTATTTGGAATGCAAGTTTAATGACGTGAGGCTGGAGAATGAGGTGGTAGTGAAGTTGGAATCACAGGAGGTATGTAAGAGGGATAGTTTCAAGTATCTCGGGTCCATGATCCAGGGTAACGGTGAGATTGACGAGGATGTCTCGCACCGTATTGGGGCGGGATGGATGAAGTGGAAGCTCGCGTCGGGAGTGTTGTGTGATAAGAAGGTGCCGCCCAAACTTAAAGGCAAATTCTACAGGGCGGTAGTCCGTCCGGCCATATTGTATGGAGCGGAGTGTTGGCTAGTTAAGAACTCCCACATCCAAAAAATAAAGGTGGCAGAAATATGGATGTTGCGTTGGATGTGTGGGCTGACTAGACGGGATAGAGTTCGGAATGAGAGTATCAGGGAGAAGGTTGGTGTGACTCTAGTGGAGTATAAGATGCGGGAAGTCCGATTGAGATGGTTCGGACACGTGATAAGGAGGGGCATAGATGCCCTGGTTTGTAGGTGTGAGAGGCTAGCGTTGGATGGTTTTAGGCGGGGTAGGGGTAGGCCGAAGAAGTACTGGGGTGAGGTGATTAGGCGGGACATGGAGCAGTTACATCTCACCGAGGACATGAACCTAGATAGGAAGATCTGGAGGACGCGAATTAGGGCAGAAGGCTAGGGTCAGTTTGAGTCGCTAATGTAGGGAATTACTTGGTGGGGGTATTATTCTTGTTATGATACCTTGTTCCATGTTTTAATACGAATCTGTGTGCTTTTCTCTATTTTTATTACTTATGGGTGCCGTATTTATGTTATGAAATCTTGTTCTGTGCTTTACTATGTATTTGTGCGGTATCTCGTGTCTTGAGCCGGGGGTCTATCGGAAACAGCCTTTCTACCTCTTTAGAGGTAGAGGTATGGACTGCGTACATCTTACCCCCCCCCCCCCAGATCCCACTAGGTGGGAATACACTGAGTTTGTTGTTGTTGTTGTCATGTCCAATTTAACTATAAATTGCATAAAACTCTACATCCCTGCAAGAAGCTTGAGCTCAAAATTGATTTACTGCTGCTTGATTCAAGTTGCATGATTAGATACATCTAATTTTCTAAATCCTTCTAAATTATATATATATATATATATGCTTAATAGCTGAGAAGGAACAGAACAGAAGTTCAATGATATGGATTATGGACCAGCACATACAATATAAATTTTGATGTCGTAACATTTTTCTTAATTGACCGAAAAATTTAAAAAAAATAATGTTAAACCCAATCTAAGAAGTAACTAAGCACTACAAATTAGCCAAAAACAAACTTGGGATATGTATGATATGAACTTAAACCTCGAGTTTGAAAACTAATAAAATTCATGAAATCATTAGAATACAAAAGATCATATAAAATAAGAGAACATAACTGATTCCTAGTGCAAAGACTAAAAAAAATTCATACACAAGAATAATGTTAAAGTATAGTATCTCCTGTTTGAATTAACATGTTTCAGTCATGGATCTTTAAAATAGCACCAGGATAATGGCTAACTTAAAAGAAAATTCATATAACTAATCACGTGAAAAGATTAATCATATATTTATTGTAAAGATCAATTTTTATGAAGGCATAATAAGTGAAAGTAAAACGGTCAAGTCAATTGTGTAGTGATACACTATTTCCATCAGTTAAATGCTTTACTATTGCCTTTAGGGGTGGTTTGGTATGTGGGATAACAAAAATAATTTCGTGATACAATTTAGGGTAGCTTTATCCATTATTGGTCTGAGGTATTTACTGACCTCAGGACTGGTTTATCCCATATGAAGGGTGGAATAAAATTGTCCTATGGGACATCCATTCTTATTCCATACAATGCACCAACGACCCCTTAGATAATATCCTCAGCTATGAACTCTTTCTTAATTACAATAAATGAGGATTAGCATTTGATCAAATATTCAAATGAAGTAACTACACTAATTTGAATATTTTCTTGCATTTGAAAGGACATATCATAAAAGAAATACCTGATCCAAAATTACTTTTCTCAAACCAACTAAGTAGTTAATGAGAGACATGTCCATTCCCATATCCTCTGCCTCCAAGCCTTTTTCTAATCTAACCCTAAAAACCATCATCACATAAAACTCAATATTTTAAAATTTATCCCGCACACAAAATCTATGAATATTCTAAAGAAATAATTTAGAAGACTGTCATTCGCAACAACTTCATGATATTTACTTGATGAGTTTAGTAAGACAAAGAAAAGGGATTTCATTGTGTAAATCAAAAGAGGGAAGACGGACAAAATCAATGAACCTATTTATATAGACGATCTTGTGATTCAGTTTGTAAAGCTCTAGCTACTTAAGAGTTTTCATCCTTTAGTGAGAAATTTAGGAGTCGATTGTTTGGGATTCATAGGCAATGGGGTCTCACTTTGGGAGAAAACACAATTTTTTTCATTTTTCCCTTTACTTTTTCTAGACATAGATTATTAGGGACGATACATCTTTTATTTTGTGAACATAAAAAATAAAAATATTATACAAATTAGAGACAATAAAGAAATCTCATCCCTATAAGAACCCTTTTAGTAATGGGATTTTAACTTTGTCGCAAAAAGTTAGTCTTTAATATGCAGTTTTCTTGTAGTGGTTATTGAATGGAAGGGTGGTTCCTTATCTTCCATGGAGAATTTTATATCATATCTTATAGCTCGGAGGTTAATCTTTAAAAGGTGTCTCTAAGGTGGTGAATGAATTTTCTAAGGTCTTTTCGGATGATCTTGGGATATACTTGGTTCCAGACACTCATCCAATATCTATTCCTCCTTATACAATGGCTCAGGCTGAGTTGAGGGAACTCAAAGAGCAATTTAAGAATCTTTGGGATAAGAGTTTCATCTGTCCTAGTGTATCCCCATGGGGTGAAATAGTGTTATTTGTGTGTACCAAGGATGGTTCCCTTCAAATGTGTATTGACTATTAATAGTTGAATAAGGTGACAGTTAAGAACAAATATTCTCTTTTTAGGATAGATGACTTTTTTTATCAGTTTCAAAGTGCCAAATTGTTTTCTAAGATAGATCTTTGGTCTACTTATCATCATCGTAAGATTAGGGAGTTGGATATCTCTAATAAAGCTTTCCATACTCTGTATAGGAACTTTGAGTTCTTGGTTATGTCATTTGGTTTGACCAATAGCCCAGCAGAATTCATGGATTTGGTGAATAGGGTTTTTCCTTAGTTTCTGGATCTTTTTGTCATTGTGTTTATTGTTGACCTTATGGTGTATTCTAAGAGTGAGGTGGATCATGCGAATCACCTCCATGTGGTGTTTCAGACCTTAAAAGAGAAACAGTTGTATGTCAAATTCTCTAAATATGAGTTTTGGTTGAATGTTATTACTTTTCTAGGTCATATTATTTATAGTGAGGGGATCATGGTGGATCAACAAATAGTGGTGATGGTTAAGAAGTAGCCTAGATCTATGACTCCAACCGATATTTGGAGCTTCTTATATTTGGCTGGGTATTATAGAAGGTTTGTAAAATATTTCCCAATGATAGTTGGCCCATTAACCAAGTTGACAGAGAAGAAGGTAAAGTTCTCTTGGTCGGATTCTTATGAGGGAAGTTTCCAGAAGCTGTAGGATAAGCTAACTTTGTCTCCAATATTTTTACCTGAAAGCAATGAGAGGTTTTTGGTTTATTACGATGCGTCCTGGGTGGGACTTGGTATTTTTATGCAGCATGGAAAGGTGATAGCCTATACTTCTAGGAAGTTGAAAGTGCATGAGAGGAAATCTCCAACTCATGCTCTGGAATTGTTAGATGTGGTATTTTCATTGAAAATCAAGCAACACTATTTGATGGACTGCAAGTGGAAATCTTTTCTAATTATAAGAGTCTACAGTATGTGTTCACTCAGAAAGAGTTTAACCTCATGTAGAGAAGATGGCTTGAGCTTCTTAAGGACTATGACATGATTCTTCACTATCATCCAGGTTAGGCTAATATTGTTATTGATACTCTTAACAGGTTATCAATGGGGATTTCAGCTCATGTGGATAAGGAGAGTCAAGAGTTTTTGAAGGATATTCACCACTTGGCTAATTTTGGAGTTTGCCTTATGGATTCCGAGAATGGTCATGTATTGGTATAGGACGTGGTTCGATCTCTTGGTGCATAGATTAAAGAGAAGCAAATACTAGATCCTACCTTGATAAAAATCAAGGGTGATTTAGGTGTGCAAAATGTAATGGTATTTGAGATCAATGGTGATGGTACCTTGCAGTACCAAGGGAGGTTATGTGTTCTTGACATCGATAGTTTATGGGAAAGGGTATTGGATGAGGTGTATGAATCGTGTTGTGTTGTCCATCCTGGTTCAACAAAAATTATCATGATCTCAAGGAGATATATAGTTGGAATGGTATGAAGAATGATGTGATGAATTTTGTGGCTAAGTGTTTAGTGTGTCAACAAGTCAAAGTTGAGCACATGAAGCCTGGAGGCTTGTATCAGTAGATTGAATTGGTGGAATTGAAATGGGAGGTGATCAACATGGATATCATTACCGTTCTTTCTTGATCTTGAAATCAATTTGATTTAATTTGGGTCATCATGGATAGGATAACAAAGTTGACTCACTTCTTAGCAGTGATGACTAATTTTTCAGTTAAGGCTAACACGAGGGTATACCTTTATGAGATTATAAAGCTGCATGGGTTAACTGTATCGATTATCTCTGATCATGGTATGTTATTTTCAATCTTACTTTTAGCGGTCATTTCAAAAGGGATTGGGTACTAAGGTTATTCTGAGTACTGCTTTCCACCCGCAGACGGATAAGTAAGCAAAAAGGACTATTCAAACATTGGAGGATATATTTCATGCATGTATGATTGATTATTATGGTATTTGGGATGAGCATCTACCTATTGTAATGTTTTCTTAAAATAATAGCTATTATTCTATCATTAGGATGGCCCCTTTTGAGGCATTGTATAGTAGGAGGTATAGATCTCCTATTAGGTGGTTCGAGATCGATGAGGTAGATATGTTTTGCCTAAATTTGTTTTATCAGGCTATGGAGAAGGTAAAGGTGATTCGGTATATATTTAAGGCTGACTAAGGTATCCAAAAAACCTATGAGGATGTAAGGCATAGGGACTTAGAGTTTAAGTTTTGGGATAGGGTGTTCCTAAAGGTGTCTCCCATGAAGGGGGTAATGTGGTTTTGGAAAAAGTGGAAGCTCAGTCCTCGGTATGTTAGTCTTTATGTGGTTTTTAGGAGTTTTACGAATGTTGTATATGAATAGGAGTTGTCATCTAGTTTGAGCTCCATTCATTTGGTATTTCATGTCTCTACTTTGAGAAAGTGTCTAGGTGATCCTTCTTCAGTTGTTCCTTTGGAAGGTATAGGTATCTCAAATTCTCTGTCTTATGAGGAGATCCCTATTGAGATCTTTGATAGCCAGGTTCATCAGTTATGGACCAAGGATGTAGCTTTGACAATGGTTCCATGGCGAAACCACAAGGTTGAATAAGCTACTTGGGAAGCGGAAGAGAACATGAAGTTCAAGTATCCACATTTGTTTTCGGCTATGGATATTCATATGGAAGGTATGCGTTTGTGATCACATCTTTGATTTCTAACTTGGAGAAAGTAGAGTTAATTTCCTTGCATCTTTGTGACATGACCCGCCCACGTGCGTTGTTATAATGGGCATCCCAAGTTCAACCATGATCGAGGACCACCCCTTGTTACCTCACCCTACAACCTATATACAACCTAAGATGGGCTGAATTTCGAAAATATAACAAGATAGCATAAATTTTCTCATTAAGACTCTGGGATAGAGTCACAACCCGTGACCGACCTAGCCAAGTTCAACCGTACCACACCAACCACCCAACCATACCAAATCAAACCAAAGGCAATAAACCAGGCCATAACCAAAGAGAATAGCAAAACATAATATGATAATCAATCCCAAAGTATAATAAGATGGAAAAAACAACAATATCATCTAATGATGTCACCCCCAACAGCTTATTCCAATGGAAAGTCCAATAACTCTACCGATCCTGCACATACCAACCCCCAAAACTCCCACAAAGCCTCTCTCTATCCAAAGGATTAAATAAATCTGGTTGGGACAAGCCCCCAACTATAGCCAAAACCAATATCCAAAATAAAATTAAAATGTCCCAAGATGTCCATAATATGATATGATGCCTTCCGAAAGGATGGAAGCTCACCACTTCAATCCAAATGCTGAACCCAAATCTGTGTGCTAAACAGGCGAAGTAGAATAGCCAGTTCCTACATTGCGTGGGTATACAGCTGCTAGTAGACAGGTTAACGAGTGGTCGCTATCATGAATCTTAGGATAAGGATAATATAATGCAAGTTATAAAAAGAAGTAAAATCATCCATAATGCATACAACCGTACATATATATAAGTGTCGGGAGAGGGAACCGGGTTTAGCATGCATTTACAACCTTTACCTAGACTGTGTAGCTTTTTAGTCCTAAATCACCCACGGGCGATATGGGTTCAGCTCCTCCTGCTGAAAGGGCTCCAGTGCTTGTAGCAGCACAACTAGGGAATCATCCCTTGGGATGACTAGTATATCCCCGAATAGTGTAACATCATGTACTCGACCTACTTAAACCAATCTTCATATCAGCAAATACGAGGTTCCAGATTTGGTCCCCCCGAGACCGCCACCTTCCTCGGCTTTGCTACACAACCCGCCATTAATTCACAATTAAAATCAGTTTCCAAATAACCATCCAATCCATTTACCATTTTATTAACCAAGGCCAATATTAGTGGTATCTTTATACCACCCCTTACATGCAAGTAATATCCATAGCCAGACTATTTAGGTTAAGGGGACTTTCAAGTGCCCATTCTATATACCATATTAAACAACTTGGGATACTTCCATGTTCTCCCCAACCCTAACCATATATACTTTAACCTTTTAAAACCATTTAAACCATGCATAATTCATTTGCCAAGTTTAAAACATACAGGAGTTCCATTAAAAGAAGTCAATGCAATGAACATATCATTATAAGCATTTTGTCAAACACCGTGGGGGCATAATATAACAAATAAATTCCAATAACCATTAAACCATTTCCATGCAATCCAATTGTCCAAAACCACGGTTAATGCATATAAAAGCATAATTAAAACCATAGGAAACCATAACCAAGCATTTATTTATCAAAACCCCCAAATAATAGTTGAAAACAATATTCATGAAATAATAAAACCATGAAATCAATCATATAAATCATGCCTTTAATTGAAATTACAATGAAGGAAGAGGATCATGCCTTATATCAAAGAATTGATGGAAAGAAATCACCAAAACAAGCCCTAAAGCAATCCTCAAGATGAAACGCTAGCCTTCTTTCCCCAAAAGCTCTTGAGAGAATTATGGAGTGTTTTGAAATAGTTTTTAAGTGTTAATTAATAGAATAATTGGGTAAATAACATCCAAAGTGTACTAGAAGTCATGGGTCCTAGTTAGGGTAAGTAGGGAAATGTCCAGAATACCCCTACTTAAACCCCTTAAAAACCCATCACAGGTATACGACTGACCCATATGAGTCGTACCCTCCCAATATGATTGGTACCCCCTATTTATACCCAAGCCTCAATCCTAGGACCAAACATTGTCCAGTTTACGAATCATCCAACCAAGTCATAACCATAACGTATGATCCGTAGCCATGACCCATATCCCTAACAGAATAAAACACCAGGAGGATCAGACATTGCCCACCATATGAGTCCCTAATATGAATCATACCAAGACTTACGACTATACCCCTAAGTCATACCCATTCCAGTGACCAAAACCATCCTACCAACTAACACTGGTCAGCATACAAAAAGACCGTACCACTCATACCCCAATATACGGCTCATACCCATGATTTTTATTGGGTTCGGAGAATGAACTTCGAGGAAATTTTCTATCTGTCAAAACTAAAGATATTTTAGTCTCCCCCACTAGGAATATTCATCCCCGAATGATGGACAAGGTAGGGGTAACCACACAGAGAGACATTGCATTATCAACCATCCTTTCAACAAAGTTTGAAAACAAAGAGGCAAAGATGTTAATCTTTCCTTTAACAAACTCAGAAATAAAGATGTGTTGAAAACACATACCTTCTGCACGAACCCCAAGAGAAGAAAACAAATGTGGATACTTGGACATCATGTCTTCTTCTGCTTCCCAAGTAGCCTCTTCCACCTTATGGTTCCGCTATAGAGTCTTAATCAAAGCCACATCCTTGGTCCGCAATTGACGAACTTGCCTATCTATTATCTTAATCAGGACCTCGTGATAAGACAGAGAATATAAAATACCCAATCCCTCAAAAGGAACAACCGAAGAAAGATCACCAATGCACTTCCTCAACATGGAAACATGAAAGATTCGATGAGCCAAATTAAAGCTAAATGGAAACTCCAACTCATATGCAACATCGTCAACTCTCCATAAAATCACATAAGGACCAATAAACTGAGGACTAGGTTTCCTCCTTTTGCTAAAACTCACCACTCAAATCATGGGAGACACCTTGAGGAACACCCTATCGCTGAACTCAAACTCGAAGTCGCTATGCCTAACATTTGCTTAGGACTTTTGGTAACTTTGGGCAGCTTTAAGCCTATCCCAAATCACCTTGACCTTCTCCATCACTTGATAAACCAAATTCGGACCAATAATGTTTGCCTCACAAAGTTCAAACCAACCTATAGAAGATATACATCATCTGCCATACAATACCTCAAAAGGAACCATACCAATACTTAAATTATAGCAATTGTTGTAAGAAAACTCAACTGATGGTAGATACACAACCCAATTGCCACCATAGTCAATCACGCAGGCCCAAAGCATATCCTCCAATGTTTGAATACTTCTCTCTGCTTGGTCATCCAACTGCAGATGAAAAGCAGTACTCAGACTATCCTTAGTCCCCAAACCTTTTTGGAATGACCACTAGAAATGAGATATAAACTACGTACCATAATCAAATATAATCAAAATAGACACCTTATGTAGCTTCATAATCTCCTGAAGATATAATATTCCATAATCCTCCGCTGAAAAGGTAGTCCACACTAGAAAAAAATGTGTAGTCTTAGTCATGCTATCCACAATGACCCAAATCAAATCATATTGATTCTAAGACTGACGAAGACCGGTAACAAAGTCCATATTGATCTCTTTACACTTCCATTAAGGTAAATCAATTTCTTTATACAACCCTTTTAGCCTCATATTCTTACCTTAACCTGTTGACACATCATACACTTGGCCACTAAATCAACCATATCCTTTTTCACGCTATTCCACCAATAGATCTCCTTAAGATCATGATACATCTTCGTCGAGTTGGGATGAACAACATAGCATGAGTCATGCATCTTATAAAAAACTCATTTCCCATAACCCATTGACATCAGGAACACACAACCTCCCTTGGTACCACAAAGTACCATCACCACTGATCTCAAACACCACTACCTTTTGCCCCCACCAACGTCACACTTGATATTTATCAAGACAGGATCCAATACTTGTTTCTCCTTAAACTCTGCACTGAGAGATAATCGAACCATTTTTTGCACCATCACACTACTATCATCAGAGTCCAAGAGATAAACTCTAAGATTATCCAAGTGTTGAATATCCTTCACTAATTCTCGCCTTTCTTTCTCCACATGAACCAAACTACCTATGGATAACCTACTAAGAGCATCAACAACTATATTAGCCATACCTGGGTGATAGTAAAGACTCAAATCATAATCCTTGAGAAGATCAAGCCATATCCTGTGCCTGATATTAAGCTCTTTCTAAGTGAACACCTACTGGAGACTCTTGTGATCAGAAAAGATATCTATATAAACACCATACAAATAATGTCACCATATTTTCAAAGAAAATATAACTGCCAACAACTCCAAATCAGGAGTAGGATAATTCCTATCATGTACCTTCAACTACCTAGAATCATAGATAATCACCTTTCTATGATTCATCAAACACAACCAAGCCCTACCTGAGATGCATCACAATAAACCACAAACCCCTCATTACCTTCTGACAAAGTTAGAATTTGAGCCGAAGTTCACTTATTCTTCAACTTCTCAAAACTCCATTCACAAGCATCCAACCAAGAAAACTTAGCCTTATTCTAAGTCAACTTAGTCAATGAAGCAGCTATCAAAGAAAAACTTTCCATAAAATACCTATAATACTTGGCTTAATCTAAAAAGCTTCAAATATCAGATGTAGTCGTGGGCTTAAATCACCTCTTCACACAATAACTTCTTACAGATCCACTATGATCCCTTCACTAGAAATTATATGACCCAAGAAAGTCACTACGTTTAAGAAAAACTCACACTTAGAGAACTTGTCTTACAACTATTGTTCCCTTAAGGTCTGCACACCACACGGAGGTGATTAGCATGATCCACCTCACTATTTGAATAAACCAAATTGTCATCAATGAACACAATGAATAAAAGATCTAAATACTGCCTGAACATCATATTTATCAAGTCCATAAATGCTATCGAAATGATAGTCAACCCAAATAACATCACTTGAAACTCAAAATGCCCATACCGAGTATAAAAAGTCATCTTAGAGATATCTACCTCTCTATTCTTAAGATGATGGTACCCAGACCGAAGATCTATCTTAGAGAAGAACTTTGCACCTTATAACTATTCAAATAGGTCATCTATCTGGGGAAAAGGATACTTTTTCGTGACTGTCATCTTGTTCAACTACCTGTAGTCAGTGCACATGCGAAGGAAAACATCCTTCTAGCACACGAACAACACCGGTGCACCCCATTGAGAAATAGTAGGATGAATAGACCCCTTGTCTAGATATCTTTATGTTTTTCCTTGAGTTTTTTCAACTCAGACGGAGTTATTCTATTTGGAGGTACAGAAATTGGGCGAGTGTCCAGAAGCAAAACAATACCAAAATATATTTCTCTATCCAGATGAATAGCACAAAAACCATCTGGAAAGACCTTTGGAAACTTATTAACCACAGGGGACAAATACAAAGAAGGACCTTCCAATTTAGAATCTTTAACCCAGACCAGCTGATAAAGGCAACCCATGGAGATTAACCTCCAAGCTCTAAGATATGAAATAAACCTTTCCCTAGGAGCTAAGGAACTACCTTCCCAATTTATAACTGGTTCACCAGGGAACTTAAAGATAACCCTACAGGTCCTACAATCCAAAGACACATAACAAGAATGCAACCAATCCATACCCAGAATTACATCAAAATTCATCGTATCTAGCTCAAACAGATCCACCAAAGTCTGGTTGCCACTAACAAATACCACGTACCCCCTATAGACTTTCTTAGCAATAATCGAGTCACTGATTGGGGTAGAAATAGAAAAAGGATCCGAAATAATTTTTGTATCAAAACCAAAAGATACAGCCACATAAAGAGTCACATAAGAAAGAGTGGACTCTGGATCAAGCAAAAAATATATATTACAAGAGAAAAGTAGTAGCATACCAGTAAATGACATCAGGTGATGCCTGAAATTCCTGTTAGGATGCCAAAGAATTCAACCTTTCTTGAAAAATAGTAGAATGAGGAGCAGTAATAGAAGCAGATACCATACCAGCAGGTGTGGAAGTAGAAGATGAAGCCACAGGAATCTTATTCTCCCCTGTAGCAACTTTGTTAACAAAAAAATCGCTGAGTCGATGGCCTTCCTAGCCACACTTAAAGCATTTATCCCTTCCTTCCAAACAATAACCCTAATGAGGATGACTACAAAATCGACAAGGAGGACACAAAGAAATTGACTAACCTCTGCTCATCTAACATTGGGCAACCTTTTCCAGAGAATTATCACCAACCTTTTCCAGGAACTCCAAAGAATATTTCTTTAATAACATCCTCCCTATCTTGAGGTTTACAAAATTCTCTATCTTAGCTTTCCTCAACTCTTTAAGAAAGAACTAATCCAAAAAGGCATTAGAAAAGGCCTTCCACAACCCTTTCTCTTCCATATTACCTCTATATTTATCCCACTCCTCATACCACTAATAAGCAATATCTTTAAGCTGATAATCTGTAAAGTTATACCCGTCCATATTAGTAGCCTACATCACCTAATAGATCATTTCTATCTCATCTATGAATCCTTATGGATCCTTCTTCACCTTTACTCTAATAAAAGTTGGAGGGCCCATCTTCATAAATTGGCCAACCCTTATGGCCTTAACAGACAATGCACAAGTCGCACCCTACTCAGACTGAGCAGTAACCAGTTGGGAAATAATAAGAATAGAATGATGAAATTCTACATTTATTATGTAGCTCTGAGAGGCCTGAGAAGAACTAGCCAGAATAAGAGAAACTCCAGCATCATCAAAAATAGGACCATGAGATCAAAGATATTTTCTAGACATAGGATGTACCCCTTCAGCATTATTCCCAGATGGGACAGAAGAATTTTCTCGTGTTCCAGATCTAAGAGGTATGATCTGAAAGATGAGAAAACAAGGATTAGAGAAGATTCTAGGATTGAGAACTCAATCTTAAAGATAAAATACCAAGAAAGTTAAACAATCCAAAATGCCTTGTATCCTCTCCCTTATGAGTGTTACATGATTCACACCACTAAAAGAAACTCTACTCAATATGGCTCTGTGGACTCCTAAGTGACCATGAACCTAGTACTAACTTGACATGACTTGACCCCGAGCATTGTCGTAATAGGCATCCCAACTCCAACCAGGACCGAGGACCGCCCCCTAATACCCAACCCAACAAACTATATCTAAGCTTAGATGGGCTAAATTTCAAATATATAACAAGATAGCATAAATGTTCTAATTAAGACTCTAGGATAGGGTCACAACTTGTGACCGACCCAACCGAGTTCAACAGTACCATACCAAATGTCCAACCATATCAAACCAGCAAAGTCTATAAACTAGTCCATAACCAATAAGAATATCAAAACATAATATGATAATCAATCCCAAAATGTAATAGAATGGAACAACCAACAATATCATCTAATGATGTCGGCCTACTGGTATATTCTAATGCCGATGCCTACACCTCTATTGATCTCTCCTATACCAATCTCCTGAAGTATCACAAAGCCTCTATCTAAAAGTGTAAACAAATTTGGTTGGGACATGCTCCCCACCATAGACAAAACCATTATCTAAAATAAAATAAAAATATCCAAAGATGTACATAACATGAAATGATGCCTTTTAAAAGAATGGAAGCTTGCCACTTTAGTCCAAATATTGATACCAAATCAACGTACTAAATTGTAGAAGTAAAACATCTGGTTCCTGCATAGGATGGGTATACAACCGCCAATAGATGGATTAGCGAGTGACTGTTAGCAAAATCTCAAGATAAGGATAAAATAATACAAGTTATAAAACCAAGTAAAACCATCCATAATGCATACAACCATACATATATATAAGTACCGAGAAAGGGAACTAGATTTAGCATGCATTTAAAACCTTAACATAGGCTATGTAGCTTTGTCGTTGTAAACCACCTACGGGTGATATGGCTTCTGCATCCATTGCTAAAAGGGACCTAATACATATAGATACATGATAAGGGAATTATCCAATGGGATGAATAGTACATCCCCCAATAAGGTGACATTATGCACCCGGTCTAATAAGACTAATCCTTAGATCAGTAAATATGAGTCTCCAGTTTTGGTCTCAGCAGAATCACTACCATACATGCCTTTTGTACACACCCCACCATTAATACCCGATTAAAATTAGTTTCCAAATAACCAACCAATATATTTACCATTTTATTAACCAAGGCCAATATTAGTGGTATCGTCATAACAGTCCTTACTTACCAAGTAATATCTATTGCCAAACCGTTTAGGTTAAGGGGGCTTTTAAGTGCCCTTTCCACATACCATATTAAACCACTTGGGAGAATTCCATGTTCTCCATAAGCATAACTATTTAGTATTTAGCCCTTTCAAACCATTTAAACCATGTGTAACCTTTTCCAAGTTTAATACATACAAGAGATCCATTAAAAGAAGTCAATGCAATGAACATATTTTTATAAGCATTTTATCAATCACCTTGGGGGCATAATATACCAAAACCAATTCCAAAGACCATTAAACCATTACCATGCAAATCAATTATCCAAAACCACCATTAATGCAAATAAAATCATAATTAAAACCATATGAAACCATAACCAAGCATTTAATATCAAAAAAACAAATTAATAATTGAAAACCATATTCATGAAATAGTAAAACCATTAAATCAATCATACAAATTATGCCTTTACTTAAAATTATAATGAGGGAATAATATCATGCCTAAAATAAGAATTAATGGAAACAAATCACCAAGACAACCCCCAAAGAAATCCTCAAGATAAAACCCTAGCCTTCTTGACCCAAAAGCTCTTGAGAGAATTATGGAGTATTTTAGAATAGTTTCTAAGTGTTAATGAATAGAATAATAAGGTAAATAAACTTCAAAGTGTATTAGATATTGCGGGATCTATTTAGGGTTTTTAGGAAAATATCCAGAATATCCCTACTAAAATCCCTTAAAAAACCCATCATAGGGATATGACAGACCCATATGAGTTGTATACTTCATGAGATCGGTACCCCTCACTTGTATCTAAGCCTCAGCCCTTGGATCAAATATTCTCAGTTTATGACTCATCCAAAAATATTCTCAGTTTATGACTCATCCAACCAAGTTATAACCACAACATATGATCCATTCCCATGACTCATATCCCTGGAAGAATGAAACACCAGGAGGATCAAACACAGCCCACCATATAAGTCCCTGATATGACTCCTACCAAGCCTTAGGACTCATACCCCTAAGTTGTACCTATTCCAATGACCAAAACCATCCAACCAACTAATATTGGTCTGTACACGATAAGACATACCTCTCTTACTACAACATACGAATTATACCCATGAGTTATATTGAGTCCGAAGAACAAAATTCTAGGAAATTTTCTAAAGGTCAAAATCCATGATATTTCACTTTGTTTTATAACTTAGTTAAATGTTGAAAGAAGGGTGCTTGGGTATAACTAATGCTTGTACTACTTTCCCTAATATTTTGGGATGAATAATCCTAGTGAGGAAGACTGAAATACCCTGGGTTTAATAACATTAGAAAATTTCTTGGATTTTTGTCTTTTGGTCATTATACGACTAGGGGGTACTATTTGTATGATGGGGTATGGTTGGTATGGTTTTGCTAGTATATTATCCAGTGTTGGTTGCTAGGTTGTTTTTGTTTCTAGAATAGGTATCACTTTGATTAATATGAGTCATATGGTGGGTGACGAGTCGTATGGTTGGGTTTTTCTTCAGTTAATTTTAAACTTAGTAACTTAACTTGGATATGAGTATGAGTGGCTCCCCATGGGTTGTGACATAGGGTACGAGTATTATAATCCAACTAGTATGTTAGACTATGTCAACCCCTCTTGATTCTATCTAAGGTATGATTTATGGGTACTAATCATATGATTGGGTACAAATGGGACTTTAAAGTCATAGGTTGGTCAGTTTGGGGGTTGATATTCTACTTAAGGTATGAGTATTGGGTACCACTCTTTCCCTAGGGTACGAATGGGGGGTAGTCGTACCCTCCTGTGGGTAATTAATATAGTTTAAGTTGGGGGTAATCTGATAATTACCCTTAAAACTCCTTGGGACACCATGGCTTAAAACACCTTTTTAGGGATTTATTAACCTATTTGAAATCAATCAAAAACTCAACTCTCTCAAAATTTCTCAAGACTCTTGGGTTAAGAAAAAGGTAGGGTTTCCTTCAAGGTGTTCAATTGAGGATCATAGGAGTGATTTCTTGTCATCTTCTTCTTAATATAAGGCAAGATACTTCTCCCTCATTATTATTTCCAACTAAAGGCATGTTTTATAAAATATTTTCATTGCATAATTGTTTTATGGTTTGGGTTTTAAAAAATATATTGGGGGGTTTGGTTATAAAAGCTTGGTTACGGTTTTCCCATGTTTTAGTTATGGATTTACATGCTTTAATGGTTGTTTGGACATTTGGTGGCATAGAGATTGTTAAATTTTACCTGATTTTTGCTTTGAAAACACTACTCCCCAAATATGTTTGATAAAATAGCTATGAGAATGTTTTTACTATATTGTTGGACTTTTAATGGAACTGTTGCATGGTTTAACATGGTAATGGAACCCTAAATAGTTTGGAATGGTTAAATGGTAAGGTTTGGTAGTCATGGTTATGGTTAATTGAACATCCTTGTGGGGTACAAGGGAATCCCCCAAGAAAAAATAATAATTATCACTTGTTGGGTACATGGGATTCCCCTAAGTCAACTCAATAAAGTAATCTATGGGTAGATGGGAATCCTTTCTTCATAAAAAAGATGGCTAAGGATATTACTTCTAGGCTATAGTTGGTATGATGATACCACTACTTATAGCCTTGTTTAATAACAAATGAATAGTGGCCTTGGTTATGTGGTAATGGTTTTAATAGGGCAATAATAGTGTGGTGTGATAGCTAACCATAAAGGTGTGAGTCCAATGGACGGAAACTGGAAACCCATGTTTACCAATATGAAGATTTGGTCATGAAGACCATACGGGGTACATTGGAATCTCTTAAGTTATAATTGTAGATATGTATCATGGAGAGCGAAGGGTACTTGGGAATCCCCTACTCCTATGGCATTTTCTATTCGTGCAGCTACACACATCAGGGCTCATTTTGAGGGTTACACTAGACCCATATATCTCATGGATGGTCTTATTATGATTAAGATATATATACCCAGGTTAATAGTTTTAAATGCATACTAAAACCAATTCTCTCTTCCCAGCATGGTTATATATATGTGTGTGTGTGTATGTGTATGTATGGTTGTGAATGCACATAGTTGGTTTACTTGGTTTTAAGGGTTGGAATTATTTTATCCTTATCCTGATATTGCTCGGGCAGATATATTCCCATGGGATGTAGAAACCATCCATTCTACTCCTCCTGCTTGGTGATCGAATTTGAGATCAACTATTGGATTAAAGTGGTGAGCTTCCACACTTTAGAAGACTCTATTTCATATCATAAATGTCTTTACATACTTTAGTTATTTTATAGACATTGGTTTTGGCTATGGTTGAGGGCATATCCCAACCGGATATTATTTTTCTTTTGGTTAGAGGTTTTGTGGAACTACTATGGGTTGGAATAGGCAGTGTCGGCATTGGTGTCAGCCTTAGTATTGGTATTGGTATTGGTATTGGGGTTGATACCATTTGACTGAATTTATGATTGTTCCATCCTTTTATGTCATGTTATGGAAAATAACTTAGTTACTATATCAGTTTGGTTATGGTTGTTGGTTAGTATCAGATGGTTATGGTTGCTTGGGTTTGTCACAATTATTGACCTATCCCAGAGTCTGGAATTGTAATAAATGCTATCCTGTTATACATTTGAAATTCATCCCACTCAAGGTATGTGTGTTTGGAGGTTGGGTTTCGTAGTGGGAGTGGTCCCATTCCATATTGGACTTGGGATACCCATTAGATAAGGCCCTGGTTTGGGTAGTGTCAGCTAGTGATCACGTTCATCAATAAATTAGCATTTACGCTATTGATCATGATAGAGGCCATGCATATTTACTATATTGGTGACTAAGCCATTGATTATGATATAACTAAATTATAGATTATGCCATGGTTTAGGTATTGACAAATCTTATGATAAGTTATTTATTATGCTAATGATAAGCCAATAATTAGGATATTGATAAGTTATTGCCAATGCCTTATAGTGCAAATTGATAATATTAGCGTTCATGTTCAATGATTGTATAGGAGAATAAGTATTGGATTATGATTAAGAACATTCTTATTGATTATATTAGTGATTATGCTATTGATATGCCAAATATCATGCTTATTTACTACATTGGGAATTATTTTATTGGTCATTCTATCACTCATGATTTCGATTATGATTATTTATCATGCTAATATCTATTATATTCATACTTATGCTACTAAGTACTTTATTGATTATAATATTGGCCTTATTATGATGATACATGGTATGACCGGAGGATGGTTATGATGATATATATACGCCCAACAAGGCCAAAGGATGATTATAATGTATGTATGTTCAATAAGGCCAGAGGATGATTTTGTTGATACATATGCTCGGCACAGCTGGAGGATGATTATGATGATACATATACTCGGTAAGGCCGGGGGATGATTATGATGATATATATGCCTGGCGAGCCTGGAGGATGATATTGTTGATATATACATGCCTGACAAGACCAAAAGATAATTATGATGATATTTATAGGATGTTGTTGAGTATCCATATCGGTTCAAGTTCAGCTATACATATTATACTATTATGATATATTATTATGATAAAATGAAATTGGGCTGAGAGATTGACAATTTAGCTAAGTTGAATATGAGGAAATAGTTATAGTGTAGTATGATATGAGTAGATTTTAGTGATATAATGATTGGTTGATAAATATTGGTTGGTTGATTCATATTAGTTAGTTGATAAATATTTGTTAGTTGATAAATAATGGCTAGTGATAAATATTGATTAGTTAATAAATAACGATTAGTTGATAAGTATTGTGCAGTTGATTTTAAATGATTTATAAATACATGAGAATTAGTTTCTACTTGATTGATAGTGGATAAGTGTTAATCAATTAACAAATGATGAATATGGACAATCGATGGTTATAGTGTGACATGACTTGTATGAATTCTAATTGTCTTATGAGAGTTGATAAATAACGATTATGGGTTACTCTATCTTGTTTGTACCTTATAGGCTTATGGGGCTTGCGATGGGTTATTTACTGTTTTCTACTAATTGGCATATGGGAGCCAATTTTGTAGTCATGTTTGCTTGTGCTGATGTTTTATTTTATGTTATGCTATTATTCTGGTTTATTTGCTTGGTTACGCACAACGATGTTGGAGTTACTTTAGGTTTGTCTATACCTTGATTTAATTATGTTATCTTTCAGTTTATCATATATATATCATGATTTAGCGTAGTCAGTCGATGATGCCTACTGAGAGCCCATGGCTTTTGTATTCATGCTACACTTCTATACCTTTTTTATGTAGATCTGAGTACTAGTTGCCGCCATTAATCGACGTTCATATTGTGTTGATATCCAGAGATAAGGTGAACTATTGGAGTCGGAGCCACCTATTTTATTCTATCCTACTTAAGTATAATCTTTAGTTTCAAGACAGAATGTACTGACTATTAAAGATATTTGGGTTATATTTAAAGTCACTCTTGTACTACCTATACTAGGTTGTGGAATCGTATTTATGTAATGACTACCTTTAAACTATTTATATTGCCTTGTTTATTTATTGTGTTGGATTGCCTATTAGGCCTTTTTGGGGCATTCCCACCAAGTTAACCCATTGCGTTTAACATCGGGTTAAGGTTTGGCTTACCTACTAATGGGATAGATCAGGTGCCATCATGACTTGTAAATCGAGTCATGATAGTAAATTTGATTACTCTATTGGATCCGAACTTGTTTTACAATCAGATATCACTATTGGATAACGTTATAGGATTTCGAATGAGATACGGGAGTCACAAATAATTTTTTGACATTGTTGGTATTTGTGTTGGTGCTAAACCGTTGGTCAACTGCTTTAGTGGTGTTTGAATATTTTAAAAGCCCTCTTTAGCGACCATTACTGATGGTTAAGACCAAAATCGACCTCATTTTATATTTTTGACATTTTCGGAGCTAGGAAGCTTTGATTATGATGATTCTTTATTCATTTTTCTTTTATAATCATTTTTTTCAATTTATAATTGCATATCTACCATTTACAAAGAACTTATATTTTTTTCATGAATTCTACCCAAGTTGAAAATCAAAATCCCATTTTCACCATTGTTGGGGCTTGGGATCTTGGATTTGGACGATTCAAAAGAGGTTTTCAAGATTTCTTGCATGGGTAAGATTATAGTCTTATAATTATAATTTTTTCTATTATTTTTATCTTCAAAACACCTTCCAATTTATAATTTCAGAATGGGTATCGGGGGGTTTTGCCTATTAAGCTTTTATATGGTTTTTCTTTGATTTGAACCTCATTTTTAACTTTTTTTTTGCTTCAGTTTTCAGGTGTAGACTCCTATTATTATGGATAATATGTTTCTAAAATAAAATTATGATTTTACTCTTTTTTTTAAGAAAAAACATTTCCAGAGTCTATTTGACCCCGATCTGGAAATGGGCCATATGGATATTGTTGGATTTCTTTGTATGCGTAGATTCTATATTTTTATGTTTTAGTTGATTTTGATGCCATTTGTAAGGGGTAGGCTTTGTAGTTAGAGCTTATTGGAATAGGATTTAGTCATTCAAGGTAGGTTATGGCTTAACTTTCTTTAGACAAGGCTAGATAGTTAATAATAATATAAAAGCATGCTATGGTTATAGCGTTGTATCATGGAAAATGTGTTAGGTGATTTATGTGCCTGTGTGAGGACCTATGTGGATAATATTTAGTGGTTTTGAAGCTGTATTTTCTATGTGTGATCATGTGAGGTCTTATATGATATTGTTGTCCTGGCAATGATATATGTATGTTGGGTTATACTCTATTTAGTTGGAAAAATACTAGATTTTGAGAATTAGGTGGTATCAATGACATTTTCTTGCATGTTTCACTTGATGGTTTTTTGATTATATTGGATCATGGATGATTGGTTGATTTTAGTGGATTTTTAGCTCACGTGGTTGGTATATTAGTTGGATAATGGATATTCTCATTTTTATTGGTTGTGACCATTAAATCCTCATATCATATCCATTCATAAAACATTGGTACAACTATGGAAATACAAGAAATACTGGCTTTACCTGACAAAAAATGCGACATCATTAAAAACCCTCTACTTATTTATGTGTCAAAGAGGAGATATGGATATTGTTTATATACTAAGTTGATGAACCTACCATGGGTCCTACCTTAAGAATCTTTATCTTAATAGGTGTATAAGGATTTTGTGTGACGACCTCATGCATCACATCATCATCATCACCACCACAACCACCACCATTATCATCTTCATTGCACTTCATGTATTGTGCTTATGTTGTGATTGTGTTTTGTCTTTGACTTAATATATGTCTATTTGTTACAGGCAAAAACTCATCTCCAGGCTCCTCAACTTGACATGAACTTTAACTTTGTCACCAAAAATGGACAACGTTCATTTTAAGCACCTAAATCAACTACAAACTATGTCATTTTGGCACCTTTTTGCATCAAATCTTATATGTGGGTTGCACTCATTCCAATGTGAACTAAACAATTAATTAAATTATGCCAACTCATTTTAAATCACCATATCATTATATACACCCAAAATTATTTTTTTTAAAAAAAGATCAAAATCATCTTGCCCACCCAGTCTATGTTCTTTTAACTTCTATTAATAGATGTTAAATTTTTTATTTCCTTTATGTTCTTTTTAAATCAAGGCATTTGAAACTATGGCGTCACTAGAATCTCCTTGGAGTTGCTAAAATCTCTTTTTCTTAAGATTTACTGACATAATTGAGCCTTAATTTTTAGAAAATTAGAAAATTAACTAACAAAAGAAAACATGGATTTTGTTGGGAGTTGAATTTATAAAGGTTGGGTGCTTGGAAGTGAATCTTGAAGACCAAATTGTATTTAAATAATACTCTCTAAGAGTTAATTATCATATTGATACAATATAATACTCTTTGTGTTTGAATTAGAAACTTAGTTTTATTAGTTTTTTTTATAGATATAATTTTAGAAAATTTTTTATTTTCTTCACTTTTAAGATTATATTGTTAGAAGTTATGTGGAAAAACCATTCAAATAAATTATTCTCTAGGAGATAGAAGGGGTTTGGGAGTACCATTAATGGAATTAGATCTTGAAAAAATGGTAAAAGATAGTAGGATGAAAAAATAGGGAAGAAAAGATGGTAAAAGATAGTAGGATGAAATAATAGGGAAGAAGATGATAACTTAAATGAAAAATAGAATAAAATAATGCTGCCACATGCCCAAAAGTGAGTATTTTCACTAGCTTTGCCATGTTAGTGAAAGGTGCCAAAGGGATGCAGGTTATGGATACTTGAGGTACTTAACATGAACAATATCCACTTTAGGTGCCAAAGTGAAATATCGTGCCAAGTTGAGAAGTGTGTTGATCTATTTGTCCTTTGTTCTATATTTCTATACTTGTATTTGATATACATGTATATTAATCTTTGTTTCTCTACCTGTATTTTTCATATATGTGTATATTAGAAATTTTAGTGGAGATAATGTGGGCTACCATTTGGGACCTTTTTTTATTATAGGTTACATGACCATAGTTTGTGTTTATATGCTTTATTTGCTACTTTACACAGTCAATCTATGATACCTATTGAGTAAAAGTGGATCATACTTATCCCTACTGTGCCCTTTTGGTGCTAATCCAGGTACGAATGCACTGCACGACAGTTGATTCAAGGGTTACTTGGAGCCCATTCAAGGTAGCAATTGATCTATGCATCCGAAGTTGTCTACTACATTTTCTCATATACACTATATCTTTATTGTATTGAGAGACAGAGTTTTCTCCTATCGGGATAGCCTATGTATTTTAATTTTAAGTTGTATTATTTAGTTCTTACACTGTGACATCGGGTTTTAGGATTTTGGTTTAGTATCCTAGGTTATATATATTAGTTTTTGTTACATTTGTGTTGTTTGACTCTGTACTAAGAGTCTTGCCATGGGTTTCATATTGTCTTTTATTTTATATCAATTTGGGTGATAGTCTTACTTTTTAAGGCTTGTTGCGACAAAAGCCATCATGAACCTTGAGTTTTAGGGTGTGACAAATTGGTATCAGTGCAGCTAGGTTTCATTGGTCTCATCAGTAAAAGAACAAGGTGTCTAGTAGAATCTCATGAATCAGTATGTAGATGTTTGTATCTATCTTTGAGAGTCTATAAGATATCTCTAGGAAACTTCCCTTATTTTATTCTATATTATCTGGATCATTCATAACTTGTGTTATAAACACTATTTCACCAATTTTTATGCCTATATTCGAGTACGGTATTCTGGGTTAAAAGAGTCCATCCTTCTTCTATGTTGCCTCCTCATGTGGAATCTCAGCCAGCTAGATTTACTATACTTTCTATTGTTATGAGTATAGTTATATCTTTTAAGGATTAGAAAAGTTCTGAGAGATCACTAATTTAGGTCCTCCCAGGTTCAATAGTGTTATAGTGAAGGAAGCCTATGAGTTATTAATTGATTACAGGGAAAATTTGCATAACCTTGGTTCTCTTGTGCCATATGGAGTTGCTTATACTAGATAGAAGGTGAGAGATGTAGCCATGGATTCATGGAGGTCACTTGTTAGTTGTACACCTCTTGGTTCACCAGAGATCACTTAAGATAAGTTTATAGTGATGACTTGGGATTAGTTTACAAAGACCTTTTTTGATAGATTTATACCTTTCAGTTGAGGAATTATATGAGAGATGAGTTTGATAACTTGGATTAGGGCTCCATGACTATAAGTAGTGTATGGGGTATCATTTCAAAGTATGTGGATCATGCTAAGATAACTGAGTCAATTCTTTGAGCATCTTATGAAGACGCCAAGAAGGTGCATTAGTAGGGTAAGTTCAAAGGCTACACTCCTTAAGGTATAGATTTTAGAGGTTTTTGTGGGCATTTTAGTAAACCAGTGAAGGCATCTTTGCAGGGTTTTGGTAGTGAGAATTCTAGTTCATCAACTTTAGGTAGTCGTTCATATTTATTTTTAGATCTGGATCTATGTTATTTGATCCAGAATAGACATTCTCCTATATTATTTCATATTTTTCTTTGGGTATTGATTCTTCTAGTGAGCCTCTTTATGTGCCTTTTTGTGCATTTACCATTATAAGAAACACCTTAGTAGTGGATCAGGTGTATCGGTCTTGTGATGTGACTTATGTTGGGTGTTAGACTTGGGTAGATTTGTTTGTCTTACATATGGTTGACTTTGATGTCATCTTAGGTATGGATTTTTTAGCTCCTTTACATGTTGTCCAAGATTGTTAGGCTAAGACCGTGAGCTTAGCTTTGCTAGGTATACCAAGGATTACCTGGAAGGGTATGCTTCATTCGTGTCCCAAAAGAGTTATATCATTTGTTCAGTCTCGTCGCTTAGTTGAGAGGGGGTATTTACTTTACTTATCTCATATTCATGATACTAGTGTTGCTTCACCTCTTTATTTGGATTATGTTTTAGCTATCTGTGAAATTATAGATATTTTCTCGATTAATTTTCCTGGTATGCCTCCAGATTAAGATATCAACTTTGCTATTTATGTTGAGATGAGAACCAAGCCCATTTCTATTCCTCCTTATAGGATTGACCCAACAGAGTTAAAGAAATTGAAGGATCAATTGCAGGAGTTGTCGGATAAGGGATTTATCCAACCTAGTAGATTACCTTAGGGTGTGTCGGTCTTGTTTATGAAGAGAAAGAATGGGTTGATGCATATGCGTATTGATTATCAACAGTTGAACAAAGTGATGGTTAAGAATAAGTAAGTACCTTTCTCCTTGAATTGATGATTTGTTTGACTAGCTTCAGGGTGTTTTCAAATATTTATTTGAGGTTCGAGTATCACTTTGGACATTTCAAAGAGCACTTTTAAGACTCGGTATGGTTAGTTTGAGTTCTTGACCATGTCCTTTGGGTTGACCAATGACCTAGCTTCATTCACGGAGTTGATGAACCAGATATTTTGATAGAATGTTGACTCCTTTATTATTGTATTTATAAATAATATCTTGGTTTATTCCAAGATTAAGGTCAACCATGAGAAGCATTTGCGGATTATGCTTCAGAGATTGAGGGATGAGAAGTTGTATGTTATGTTCTTTAAGTGTTAATTTTTGTTGGATTCAGTCTCTTTCATGGGTCATGTTGTAACCAAAGATGGTATCATGGTCGATCTGACCAAGATCATAATAGTTTGTGATTGGGATAGGCCTACCTCTTCCACTAAGATTCAGAGTTTTATCGGTATAGTGGGCTACTATATGTGTTTTGTTAAGGTTTTTCATCTATTGTTGTAACACCCCGATTTTCTGAACCGAAATGCTACACGGTGCTTATGACCCCAAAGGACCACAAGCTAACCCATGACTAATATTTGTAGCTGTGCACTATAATATATAATGTAATAATGCAGAAAACATGAATATGTAGGCCATAAGGTTCAACTAAATTAAAAAAATCTGTAAAATAGTAACATCCGTGTGGGTGAAAGATACCCAAAACAACTGGAAACTGAATCAAATCTGAACTAAATCTGAAAGCTTCTAAATATTGTCTGAATAAGGAGATGAAAGAATATGTCTCCAACTAACTCTGTCTAGCAAAACTGAGCTGAAATAATAAATAAAATAAAATAATATTGTATCATCCTCGAATGAAGAGGACTCACTGCAACTCTGTATACTGGAATGCAACTGCTACTGCTGGTCTGGAACTCGTGTCTCTGAACCTATGGTGTAACATGGAAAGAAAGCACCACAGTGCAAATGCACCAGTACAACTGGAGTACTGAGTATACGAGTGAGGTAGGCAAATGCAAAGGGCTTACATGCATAAATAATGCTAACTGTCTGACTGAGATGAACATAAGAGTACAAACATACATACATATTAACTGAGATCGTGAGTACGTGATAGTTAAATTTGTACGCTAATACATGATTTACTGATAACTGACATGGCCGAAACTATAGTTCTGATAGCATGGGCGACTGTGCCTGACAATCTTTAATCTGATGGAAATTTCTGAGTCCCATGTTATAACTGAATTTGACTGTATCTAACAGTCCTGCTATACTGATATCTAGTGAACTGTCTGAGTTCTTTTACTGAGAATGAGTCTGAAACTGTGGCAGGTAGTGGTTTAACCGACATGCCCCATATGTGCCATTATGGATAAGATAGGGTCCAATCTATGGCCCGGGTGTCAATACCATGCCACTGGTAAGGACAGTTGTGAGTGACCCTTAGCTGGCAGGTACTCAAAACGAGAGCGGTGGGAACCCTGAACTGGCAGGTTAAGCCACCTCATCAACCCTAATCTAACAGGTTAAGATTTCTCGACCTATGCTAGCTATATAGTTCTGGAACGCAAGGATGACTGCTAAGAATCACACCCTAAACTGGTAGGTGAGTTCCCATCCTTGGGTTCACTCGGTGTCAACTTCTACTCCCATCTGAAGATACTAAACATGATTCAACTGACTGCACATGGACTGATTAACTAACTTCCATTGACTAACGGAATAGTACACTATCTAAGAATTAACTGAGATCATGAGATTTTTGAGGTTTCCTGAGTCACATGACTGACTGAGTTCTATATATTATAGGTTGACTGAGATTATTGTGACAACATGACATGGCTCTAGGCACACAGCTATATTTTTTGGGTACGAATACCCCCAGGACTCGATAAAAAAAAACTGACACACATGACATGACTTGATCATAAGATTGGAGTCCACAATTCATAATGTCATAAGTAGGGGATCTTATACTTCATATAGTTATTCAACATCTTAAACACTGTAGGGATTGCATGGATATATTTCATGTACATATTATACATATCCATTATCATACATGCTTCAAACCAAAACAATAGCAACACATCAATAGCATGGAATTCATATTTAAGTCTATATCTAACATAGACTTGTCATTTAGATATCATGGAACTATATCATGATAAATTACTAGTATCCCAAGCATTTTATCAAAAACCTAGCATGAATTGTTTAAGGCATAGGTGTGTTTCATGACTTGCACCATATTACACCACCTAAAGTTCATAGTTTTCAACTAATAACCATATATATTCCATGAAAACACCTTTAGATATCATCTTAAAACTTAACAACAATCATCAACATGTACATGCTCACATCACCACAAAAAGTACACAAAATAGTATTTAAAACATGGTTCTTGAGCTCTATGAACGGATTGGATCCATAGATGAATACTACGCATACCTTAAATTAATGATCTGTGAAGATAGTAGTGAAATCATCTTGGAATTTGAAACCCCCAATTGAACCCTAGACTTCTTCTTGGTTGTTCTTTAGTGAATTTTGATAAAAAGTAATGTAAAGAGCTGATTTGGGGCCTCAATCCCGTGTTTGGGACTTATATAGGGGTAGAAAGATGACCCAAATACCCCTCTAGATGCGTCATTTAATTTCTATGAAAATTACCTAATTTGGGCCCCCAGCGCGAGGCGGAGACATTCCGTTTCCACCCGTTTCTGACCAGGAAAATCACTGCGACGCACTGGAATGGTGGAGAGACACTAGAAATTGACGAACGTCATTTTGGCTTACAGGGCGACGCGCCACTAACTGAAATAACGTTACGGAAACATTAAATTGCCATAACTTCTTCACCAGGTGTCCGTTTTAGGCGAATTTGGTATCGACGGAAAGCTTATTCAATTGTATACAATTTGGAGTGATAAATCTGTCAAAATACCACCAATAAACTAAGTTATGCTCATTCAAAGATGAGCTATGTGAAATCACACACGAAAACATGGTGGATTCAAAAGTTCTTAGCTTGGCTTACTCTAAGTGACTCTTATAAACATTCTTAACACATCATAAGCTATATTATTACTAGGATACTCATCCTAATTCATGTACTCAAGTATGAATCATAGGATAGGAGGTTTTATGAGTAGGAACAACGGTTTATTTTTCAAGCTTAGAAATATATGGGGTATTACAATATCTCCCCTTTGGAAACATTCATCCTTGAATGAGACTGACTGAAATGAGGAGAGATGATACTGTAAAATTATCTCATGATGGACATGACTGATAAGCTAAACACATTATGCTGGACATGCATATCTGATGCATGAGTAACTGATTCATGAATGCACAACTGAGACTTCTGATAACTAAGTTCTCCCTATTAGAATGCTTATTTGATGCATGATTATACACTGGACTAATACATGAATGCATGAGTGAATATGAAACGGTAATATATACCAAGTTTATGATAGTAACATGAACATAAAACTGAGTACGCTTAAGGAGAACTGTTACCTTGAGCTTGATCTGAATTGGAGTAGAAGAGGTGAGGATAATTGGTATGCATATCTACTTTTGCTTCCCAAGTAGCTCCCTTATGAGACTAATTTTTCCAAAGAACCTTGACTAGAGGGACTTCTTTGTTCCTCAATCTACGAGTCGGATAGTCTAAGATTTTGACTGGCATCTCTTCATAAGACAGATTGTTCTGAACGTCAATGCTCTGAATAGGGACTACAACTGTTAGGTCACCTATTCATTTCTTGAGCAAAGGGACATGGAATACTGGATGAACTAAGGCTATATTTGAAGGCAATTCGAGCCCATAAGCTACCTTGCCGAAGCTACTGACAATCCTGAAAGGACCGACATATCGGGGACTGAGTTTACCTTTCTTGCCGAACCTCTTTACTCCCTTCATGGGAGAGATCTTGAGGTAGACATAGTCATTGACCACAAACCAAGATCCTTTCTATGAACATCTGCATAAAACTTCTGTCGGCTCTGAGTATCCCGAAGTCTCTCTTGGATCTACTGAACATTCTCTAAGGCATTGAATACTAAGTCAGGACCTATAACTGAGGCCTCACAAACTTTGAACCAACCGATTGGAGATCTACATCTCCTATCATAGAGAGCTTCAAATGGAGCCATCTGAATACTAGAATGATAGCTATTATTGTATGTAAACTCAATCAAAGGCAAATGGTCATCCCAACTTCCCTTGAAATCAATTACATATGCCCTGAGCATATCTTCGAGAGTCTGAATGGTCCTTTTTGCTTGACCATCTGTCTAAGGATGAAACAATGAATTGACATGAACTTGGGTACCAAGACTCTTTTGGAATGCTTTGCAGAAGTGAGAGGTGAATTGGGTACCTCTGTCTGAAATAATAGATAGTGGAATATCGTGTAATCTGACTAACTCCCTGATATAGAGTTTGGCATAATCCTCGGCTGAATAAGAAGTACGAACAGGAAGAAAATAAGCTGACTTGGTCATTCTGTCTACAATGATCCAAACTGAATCATACTGATGATGATTTCTAGGCAAACTCATCACGAAGTCCATGTTCACTTCTTCCCACTTCTAAGTAGGAATGGTGAACTCCTGCATGGAACCACTAGGTTTCTGATGCTCTATCTTAACCTTCTGATATGTAGAGCACTTGGACATAAACTCTCAACATCTCTCTTCATCCCACTCCACCAATAGATATCCAAAAAGTCATGGCACATCTTAGTAGCCCCTGGATGAATAGAGTATCGTGCACCATGTGCTTCTACTAGAATTTGCTGCCTCAATCCATCTACACCTGGAACGCACAAATGACCCTAACAACAAAGAATACCTTCTCCCCCTTGGGAGAAAACCTCAACTTTCTGATTCTGAACTGACTCTTTCAGCTTGACTAGGCTAGGATCCCTTTCTTGCTTTTCTTTCACCTCAGAAACTAGAGATGACTCTGAACTACTCTGAACACATACACCACCCTCGGAAGAGTCGACTAAGAGAATACCTATTCTGGCCAGCTGATGGATTTCCTAAGCTATTTTCTTCTTGCTATCCTCAACGTGAAAAACACTACCCATGGAGAGTCTACTAAGAGCGTCGACCATAATATTAGCCTTGCCCAAATGATAAAGGACGCTCATGTCATAATCTTTCAAGAGATATAACCACCTTTTCTGACGAAGATTGAGATCTTTCTGAGAAAGACATGCTAGAGACTCTTATAATCTATAAAGACATCTATATGAACTCCATAAAGATAATGCCTCCAAATTTTAAAGGCAAAACCTATGACTGCTAACTCAAGATCATGAGTAGGATAATTCTTCTCATGGGGATTTATTTTTCTGGAGGCATAGTCTATGACCTTACCATGCTGTATAAGGACACAACCTAAACAAACTCTGGGTGCATCACACTAGACTACAAAACCGTCTGAGCTATCTGGAAGAGCTAGAACTGGAGCTGAGGTGAGTCGAGTCTTCAACTCTTTAAAACTCTTCTTGCGTGAATCTGACCATTGAAACTTAACCTTCTTCTGATTCAATCTAGACATAGGAGATGTAATAGAAGAAAATTCCTTAACAAACCATCTGTAATAGCCGGCCAAACCCAAGTAACTTTTGATATCTAATGGAGATACAAGATGAGGCAAGTTTCTTACCGCTTTGGTCTTCTGAGGATCTACTATAATTCCATCATCGGAAATAATATGGATGAGGAATGCTACTTATCTTAGCCAAAATTCACACTTACTGAACTTGGCGAATAACTGATGATCCCTGAGAGTCTGAAGAACAATTCTAAGATGGTATGAATAATCACGCTCAGTGGGACAATAGACCAGAATATCATCTATGAAGACTATGATGAACATGTCCAAGTACTGCTTGAATAAATGGTTCATCAAGTCTATGAAAGCTACTGGGGCATTGGTAAGACCAAAGGATATGACAAGAAATTTAAAGTGACCATACCGCGTACGGAAAGCTGTCTTCGGGATGTCACATTCCCTAACTCTAAGATGATGATAGACTGATCTGAGTTTTATCTTAGAGAAGTAACGGGCACCCTAAAGTTGGTCAAATAAGTCATCTATTCTTGGAAGTGGATACCTGTTCTTGACCGTAACTTTGTTGAGCTGACAGTAATCGATACACATCCTGAGAAAACTATCTTTCTTGCGCACGAATAAGACTGGTGCACCCCATGGAGATATACTGGGCTTGATGAATCCCTTATCTAAGAGATCTTCAACTGATCTTTTATTTCCTTGAGTTCTACTAGTGCCATTTTGTACAACGAAATAGAAATGATTGAGTATCTGGGAGAAGGTCTATGCTGAAGTCTATTTCCTTTTCAGGAGGAATGCCTAGAAGATCTTTGGGAAAGACATCTGAATATTTATTAAACACTAGGACTGAATTGAGACTGGGAGATTCAAAATTGGAATCGTTAACATGCATGAGATGGTACACATACCCCTTAGAAATCATTTTCCTTGCCTGAAGGTAGGAAATAAGTTGACCCCTGAATGCTGAAGTACTACCCTTCTAATCTAGGATGGGCTCATTTAGAAACTAAAACTGAACTATCCTATTTCTATAGTCGACTGTGGTATAACAGGAATAAAGCTAATCCATGTCGAGAATGACATCAAAGTTAGTCATCTCTAACTCGACTAAATTTGCTGATGTGGATTTTTGAAATATCATAATCGGGCAGTTCCTGTATACCTGCCAAGCTAAGATGGTTTTACCTATTTGGTTAGAGACTGAAAAGGGTTCTGCTAAAATTTAAGGACTGATTGCAAAATTATCTGCTATGACCTTTCTCTCTTGTTTTGTCTCTCCCTAGTCCTATTCTTCTATTCCTCTAATTGCTGAGCATGGGTCATGAGCCTGGCTAACGTCACACTATTTAGCATTGCAGATCTATACTCATTTACCACACTATCAATCACCCTTGACATGAACTTTCTCATCTTAGCCCTATATCTGCAACCATATGAGAGGCATATCTGGCTAGCTAAGTAAATCTAAGAGAATACTCTCTAACCATCATATTTTCCTGCCTGAGGTTGATGAACTCAAAACCTTTGGCCTCTCTCAGCTCTTGGGGAAAGAATTTTTCTAAGAAATTCATGACGAATTCCTCTCACTCAATAGGACCTGCATCGTCTACCCTCTCGAACTTCTACTGTTTGTATGAAGTATGAGCAACATCCTATAATTGGTATGCGGCTAACTCATCACTCTGAAAAGAAGTAACTCCCATGATATCAATGAACTTCTGGACTTGGTCAATGAATTCCTGAGGGTCTTCATCAAACTTGGACCCGAAGAAAGATGGAGGGTTCATTCGAGTGAAGTCTCGAACCCTAGCTTCTATGGAATTGGCCACTGGATTAGCCAGAATAACTGGTGGCCATTCATTTTGGGCAACCACAGACTAAGCAAGTATGGTGAATATGGCTCTAAACTCCATATGAGAGACATGTTCTCCCAAAGGATCTTCGGGCTGAGGAGCTAGATGGTTTCTTCTCTTTGGGGCTATATTCTGAAATAAGAGAAGAATGGATTAGACTGACAGTTTAACTTGAGATTATGCTCACAACAACGACATGAATATTGAAATAAGGGAAACTGTTCATAAAACATCTCATAGCCTCCTGTACATAAATGTGGCAAGCAAGACACCAATGCATAAGACTCTACTAGATGCGGCTTTCAGACTTCCTAGGACTCTACTTAACCTTAGGCTTTGATACCAAGTTTGTAACACCTCAATTTTATGAATCAAAATGCTACATGGTGCTTATGACCCTGAAGGACCATAAGCTAACCCATGACTAATATCTGTACCTGTGTACTACAATATATAATATAATAATGCGGAAAACATGAACATGTAGGCCATAAGGTTCAACTGAATGAAAAAAATCTATAAAAAAGTAACATTCGTGTGGGTAAAACATACCCAAAATAATTGAAAACCGAATCAAATCTAAACTAAATCTTAAAGCCTCTAAATACTGTCTGAATAAGGAGTAGAAGGAACATGTCTCCAACTAACTCCATCTAGGAAAACTAAGCTGAAATAATAAATAAAATAAAATAATATCACATCATTCTCAAATGAAGAGGACTCACTGCAACTCTGTATACTGGAATGCAGCTACTACTGCTGGTTTGGAACTCGTGTCTCTGAACCTATGGTGTAACATAAGAAGAAAGCACCATAGCACAAATGCATCAGTACAACTGGAGTACTGAGTATACGAGTGAGGTAGGGTAATGCAAAGGGTTTACAAGCATAAATAATACTAACTGACTGACTGATATTAACGTAAGAGTACAAACATACATACATAGTAACTGAGATCATCAGTAGGTGATAGCTAAATTTGTACGCTAATACATGGTTTACTAATATCTGACATGGCTGAAATTGTAGTTCTAATAGCATGGTCAACTATGACTGGTAGTCTTGAATCTGATGGAAAGTTTTGAGTCCTGTGTTATAACTGAATTTGACCGTATCTACCAATCTTGGTATACTAATATCAAAAGAACTGTCTGAGTTCTTTTACTGAGAATGAGTCTAAAACTGTGGGATGTAGCGGTTTAACCGATATGCCCCATGTGTGCCATTATGGCTTAGCTGGGGTCCAATCTCTTCCCTGACTGGAGGGGTGTTAATACCACACCACTGGTAAGGACAGTTATGAGTGACCCTTAGCTGGTAGGTACTCGAAACAAGAGCGGTGGGAACCCTAAACTGCTAGGTTAAGCCACCTCATCAACCCTAATCTAACTGGTTAAGATGTTTCAACCTGTGTTAGCTACATAGTTCTGGAATGCAAGGATGATTGTTAAGAATCACACCCTAAATTGGTAGGTGAGTTCCCATCCTTGGGTTCACTCGGTGCTAACTTTTACTCCCATTTGAAGATGCTGAACATGATTCGACTGACTGTACATGGACTGATTAACTAACTTCCGTTGACTAATGGAATAGTACTACAATCTAAGAATTAACTAAGATCATGAAATTTCTGAGGTTTCCTAAGTCACATGACTGACTGAGTTCTATAGATTATAGCTTGACTGAGATTATAATGACAACATGACATGGCTCTAGGCACACAGCTATATTTTTTGGGTACGAATACCCCCAGGACTCGATAAAAGAAAATTGACACACATGACATGACTTGATCATAAGATTGGAGTCCATAATTAATAATATCATAAGTAGGGGATCTTATACTTCATATAGTTATTCAACATCTTAAACACTGTAGGGATTGCATGGATATATTTCTTGTATATATTATACATATCCATTATCATACATGCTTCATACCACAACAATAGCAACACATCAATAGCATGGAATTCATATTTAAGTCTATATCTAACATAGACTTGTCATTTAGATATCATGGAACCATGTAATGATAAATTACTAGCAACCCAAGCATTTTATCAAATACCTAGCATGCATTGTTTAAGGCATAGGTGTGTTTCATGACTTGCACCATATTACACCACCTAAAGTTCATAGTTTTCAACTAATAACCATATATTTTCCATAAAAACACCTTTAGATGTCATCTTAAAACTTAACAACAATCATCAACATGTACATGCTCATATCACCACAAAAAGTTCACAAAATAGTATTTAAAACATAGTTCTTGAGCTCTATGAACGGATTAGATCCATAGATGAATACTATGCATACCTTAGATTAATGATCTGTGCAGATAGTAGTGAAATAAGCTTGGAATTTAAAACCCCCAATTGAACCCTAGACTTTTTCTTAGTTGTTCTTTAGTGAATTTTGATAAAACGTAATGTAAAGAGCTAATTTTGGGCCTCAATCCCATGTTTGGGACTTATATAGGGGTAGAAAGATGACCCAAATACCCCTCTAGATGCGTCATTTAATTTCTATGAAAATTATTTGATTTGGGCCCCCGGTGCGATGCAGAGACATCGTGTTTTCACCCGTTTGTGACTAGAAAACTCATTGTGATACACTGGAATCATGGAGAGAAATTGGAAATTGACAAACGTGATTTTGTCTTATGGTGCAACGCGTCACTAATTGAAATGACGCTGCTGAAACTTTAAATCGCCATAACTTCTTCATTAGGTGTCTGTTTTAGGCGAATTTGGTATCGATGGAAATATTATTCAGTTCTCTACAATTTGAATGGTAAAAATATTCCAAAATACCACCTATAAACCAAGTTATTCTCATTCAAATATGACCTATGTGAAATCACACACAAAAACTTGGTGGATTCAAAAGCGCTTAGCTTGGCTTACTCTAAGTGACTCTTATGAACATGATTAACACATCATAAGCCCTATTATCACTAGGATACTCATCCTCATTCATTTACTCAAATATGAATCATAGGATAAGAGGTTTCATGTGTAGGAACAACGGTTCATTTTTCTCGCTTAGAAATATATGGGGTATTACAATTATAGCTTTGTTGACCAAGTCGACTCAGAAGAATATTTCCTTTCAGTGTTCTAATGCTTGTGAGGTAAGGTTTCAAAATCTTCAGGATTTGTTGACTTTGGCTCCTATCTTGACCCTGCCCAACGAGGGTGTGAGTTTTACCATCTTTTAAAATGCTTCAGGTGTTGTCCTAGGTGTTGTATTGATGCAAAAGGGTAAGGTGATCACTTATGCTTCTTGTCAGTTAAAGCTCTATGAGTAGAATTCCCCTACTTATAATTTGAAGTTGTGTACGGTTATTTTCTCTTTAAAGTAATGAAGGAACTACATGTATGGAGTCCATTATGAAAATTTTGTTGATTATCATAGCCTGAAGTACTTCTTTACCTTGTGAGATTGTAATATGAGTCAGCATTATTGGCTTGATATGCTTAAGGATTATGACTTTGCTATTGTTTATCATCTGGCAAGGCTAATATGGTTACAGATGCCTTATACAAAAGTTGACTAGCAATGGTAGTTTGGCGTATCTTTTGACTCAGGAGAGACCTTTGGACTTAGAGGTTTAGTCTTTATCTAACCAGATGGCTAGTCATGGTATTTCAACACCTATATGTGTTTTGACATTCGTAGAGGCTAGGTCTTCCTTGATGGAGCAAATTCAGGCGCATCAGTTTGATTATGTTGGTTGAAGAGTGATTTGAGATAAAGTGTTATGTGGTGAGGCTAAGGAAGCCTCACTTGATCCAAATGGCATTTTGAGGATTTGTGAATGAGTTTGTGTGCTAAGAGTGGGTGACAGGATTAGTTTGAATTTAGAGGAGTCTCATTATTCTAAGTATATCATTCATCCAAGAGTGACTAAGATGTACCATGACTTGAGATAGCATTATTGGTGGGTATATGGGGAAGGATGTGGAATATTTTGTATCTCGTTGCCTATGTTACCAGCAGCTGAAGGCCAAGCATTTGAGACCTAGTACTTTGTTTCAAAGATTACTTATTCCCGAATAGAAATGGGAATGAACTACTATGGATTTTGTGACCAGGTTGCCTCGTACTTCTCGTGGTTCTAATAATGTTTGGGTTTTCATGGTTCGTTTGACCAAATCTACTTATTTCATTCTAGTACAATTTTCCTTAATGGTGATAGGTTGGCATGTATAAATATTTATGAAATAGTTCATCTTCATGCGATATCAGTGTCTATCATCTTAGATTGAGATTTAGTGTTCTCATCCTACTTCTGCAATACCTTTCAGCAGGAATTAGGTACTCGATTTGATCTTAGTATAGCTTTTGACCCTAGACTAAAGGTTAGTCGGAGTTGACTATTCATGTTTTAGAGGATATGTTTCATGTTTGCATCATGGATTTTGTATGTCAGTGGGAGAAGCATCTATCTTTTACAGATTTTGCATATACTAATAGCTACAGTTCCAACATTAAGATGGATCCTTCTAAGGATTTGTATGGTAGGTGTTATCACTCTCCATTTTATTGGTTTGAGATTTTTGAGATTAGATCTTGTGGAACAAACTTTCTTCGTAAATCTTTTGATAGAGTTCAGATTATTCTGGATAGACTTTGAATGTCATAGAGTAGTCAAAAATATTATACAGATCATAGACTTCATGCCATGAGATTTAGTGTTAATGATCGATTTTTCCTTTGTGTGCCTCACATGAAGGGCATGATGATGTTTAGGAAGAGAGGAAATCTTAGTCCCAAGTATATTGGACCTCTTAGGATTCTTCAAACTCTTTAAGGTGCGGCTTATGAGTTAGCATTGCCCCAAGATTTATTAGCTGTTCATCTAGTTTTTCATGTTTTCACGTTTCAACATTATATTTCAGATTTGTCTCTTGTCATTCATAAGGATTCAATCCAGTTAGATAAGCTATTGTATTTTGTTGAGGAGCCTATCTTCATTCTATCTAGGAATATTAGATGGTTTCCTTTTAGAGTTATTCTGGTGGTTAAGGTCTAGAGCATTCATCGACCTATAGATGAGTCTACATATGAGGTCAAGTCTGATATGTATGCTAGTTATCCCCAGCTTCTTGCTAATTCTAGTATGTTCCTTGGCTTTAGCTCGAGGACAAACTAGATTTTCAGTGGTCGATGATGTAATGATTAGTTTTTTGGTGATTTTATGAAATATTCATTTCCTAGCTCCAAAAATGTCATGGAAAATGTGTTAGGTGACTTATGTACCCAAGTGGAGGCCTATATGAATAATATTAGATGGTTTTGAAACATCGTTTGCTATGTACAACTGTGTAGGGTCATATGTGATATTGTTGTCCTGGTCATGAAATATGTATGTTTGGTTACACTCTTTTTGTCGGAAAAAAGTCTAGCTATTGGGAATTATGTGGTATCAATGACATTTTCCTGCATGTTTTATCTGATGATTTTTGGATTATGTATGATCATGGATGGTTGGTTGATTTGAGTGAATTTTTGTCTCACATGGTTGTTAGATGGGTTGGATACTTGATATTCTCATTTTGTTTGGTTGTGTGGAGTACATCATCATATCATATTCATTCATCAAACATTGGTACTACCATGGAAATACTGGAAACACTGACTTTTTCTGATAGAAAATATGACATCTTTAAAAATCCTCTACCGATGTATATGCGAGAGAGGAAATATAGATATTGGGGGTATAATGGATTGATGAACCCACCATGGGTCCTACCTCAGGAAGCTTTATCTCATTAGGTGTTGTGCGATGATCTCATGCATTGCATCATCATCACCATCATCATCATCTTTATTACACTTCATATATCGTGCTTATATTTTGATTGTATTTCTGTATTGGACTTGATATCTGTCCACTTGTTCTATCTTTCTATACTTGTATTTGATGTACGTGTATATTTTTTATTCTTTTGTCTACCTGTATTTTGTATGTGTGTGTATATTGGAACTGTTAGTAGAGAAGGTATGGGAAACTATTTGGGAGTTTTTTATTGCAGGTGTCGTGCCCATAGTTTGTGTTATATGCTTTATTTTCTAATTTACTAAGTTGGCTATAATACCTACTGAGTTCAAATGGACCGTATTCATACCTATTGCGCCCTTTCGGTGTAGATCCAGGTATGAGTGAGCCTCACAAAAGTTAATTCAAGGAATACTTGGAGCCCATTCGATGTAGCAGTTGATCTATGCATCTAGAGTTTGCTACTACCTTTTCTCATCTAGACTATGTTTTTATTATATTTATAGATAGAGCTTTATCCATTTGGGATATCCTATGTATTTTGATTTTGAGTTGTATTAGTTAGTTCTTACACAGTGACACTATGTTTTGGGATTTTGGTATGGTATCCTTGGTTATATAAATCAACTTTTGTTACATTTATGTGTTTCGACTCTGTTCCAAGAGTCTTGCCTTGGATTTGGTATTATCTTTCTTTTTATATTTGCTTTAGTGATAGTCTTACTTGTCAAGGCTTTCCACGACAAGTGTCATTATGACCCTTGAATTTTGGGTCGTGACACTCCATTCAGAACTAATACACTTAGTTCATCATATAATTACGATTATCACGACCTAATTTATAAGTCATGATGTCACCTACTTTATTTTGCCGGTAGGTAAGCAGAACTATAGCCTAGAGTTACACGGAATAGGAAAACTTGGTGAAAATGGACTAAAATCAAAAAATCAACAATTTGAATGCTTATAATAATAATAAGACATTAATAAAAGTCTAATAGACAGATAAAAGATCAACAATCATCCCATGATCTAGTTGTGCTGGTACAAGAGCTACTATAAATGTAACATAAGTATTGAGGCAATCAAATACAATCTGTTCGGAAAGAAAGGCTACACATACATAATAGAAGAAAAATAGGGAAACTCCAACGTCGAGAGCTCATCCTATCTACGAAATCAACTTAGAATAAATGTCATGCTAGTGACGGCTACTAGTAAATAGATCAACACGAAAAGGTATAAAAGTGTAGTATGAGTACCAAAACCACGGGTACTCAGTAGGTATCATCGGCCGACTAAGCTAAATTCATGATATAAATACGATAAGATATAGGATAAAAAAACTAAGTCAAGGTAATTGGGCAATCCTGGAAAAAAACACCAAAACTGCAACAACATATTACAAATATCATCATTATATCCTCATATTATCAATATCATCATTACGTCCTCAATAGTATTAACATCGCAACATCATTTGCCGGACATAAATCAAAACTCAATTATCAATATTATATTCAATTGTAAGACTTGAGACAGATCTCGTATCAATAAACTATACCAATAAACCATATCAATAAATTATTTCAATAAACCATACCAATAGCCATATCTATAAGTCGTACAGATAATTGTATCCGTAAGCCATACTAATAACCACATCCATAAATCATACCAATAACCATATCAAATACCATACGAACAATCGTATATATAAACCTTACAAATAATCATCTGTAGATGATACTAATAGGCATATCTATAATACCATTGAGTTTTACCCAAAATTAGCTCTAACTCCCAATACCAAACTAGCCTAAGCATTAAGTATTAAACCTTCTCAAAGTCCCAAAGTAATCATAATAATGGTGTAACATACATGTAAAAGTCTAAAAAATCTAACAGTAGTCTTGGCCTAAGGTTGGTCCAATGGGCCAACTTCTAATCCCTGAAATCCAATTTTTGGCAAATGCTGCCCCGGACTAGGCTAATGTATCTGAATCCATTTCTAGATGTTAAATAAGCCATACCTTGCCCTAAGATAACAATTCTTCTCAAACATAAACAACTAAGTCAATTTCGGCCTAAACATGAGCAACTAAGGCAATTTTACCTAACTTGAGTAACTAAGACAATTCACCTAAAACATGATAGACTAAGTACAATTCACCTAGATTACGATTCCAATATAGCCTAAACAACCCAAATAAAATGAATCATACCAATCATGCTTTCAATACATAAATTTCATTGCTATCTAGAATAATATCATCATTATGCTATGAATTAACTAAATCTTCGAATTAGGTAAACCTAGCCTACCTAGACGCCGAAGAAAAGCCCGAAGAATCTCCTAAACCACCGATTACCCTTTCTGAGAAGCTTTTGGAAGATGCCACACTATTAAAATCATAATCAACTCATCAATACGAGAACAATGATACCAATTTTTAACTATTGTGCTTTGGGTCCAAAATTACATAAAAACCCTATGTGGAGACCATTTGCTAAATTGTACTTTAGAAATTGTCAAAACTTCCCTCTGTGCTAAAGGAACATTTACCCTCAAGACTAGGCAAATTCCAAGCTCAAATAGTGATATAATCAACCGACAAATGATTTAGGGATATGGAGGAAATCATGAGAAATCAACCATGGAATTTAATCAAACTTACCAAGAATTCAAACAAGTAATGCTTTAATTGAGCCTATGAATGGTCCCAAATCAAATTCTAATGACTCTCCCAAATTTATACACTATATAGGGTTCCACACACATTAATATGGAAAAAAATGGAGAAAATCAAATTAGGCGAAGTGGAGTTTTTATACCCTTCTCAATTATTTGGGAATCGCTTAACAAGATACTGGGCCGCTTAAGCGGTCACCCCTTAAGTGACCTAGTTTCGCTTTAGCTGCCATTCATGATAGCACAAGTATGACTTAAGTAGTAAGGGTTTCATTTAAGCAGGATGACCTGGTAGCTGAAGTGATTGGCTAACTACTTTAGATACCCCTTCGCTTTAGCGGCCCAAAAGATCTGTTAAGAGGTGCACCAGAAGAAGTTGAGACATGGAATTTTTCCAAGTCTCCCTAACCCCTCGAGATTTATACGAAAAACCATATATGCAAATGAACTATGTTACGCTATAAATTTCAACATTCCAGAGTTAATGGTATAGTCGAAATTTCCACTAATGTTGTCTCAACAAAAAGTGGGTCCCACACCCATTTGTCATTTTTCTTAACTTCTGATCAATAGCCCAAATGAATCTAGAAGCCTCAAGACCTAAACCAAGGGTCCAAATAGCCTAAAATCGATGTTCTAGATCTGTTGGAACTACAGAAACTGGCACATGAGGTCTTTTAATTGAAGTTTCTGCTCGATAGCCAGTTTGAATCACCAAAGGATTTAAAACACATAATTATCTCTAAATGCCAAAAAAACTTCTCGGTAACTGAATTGTCAGTTCCAGCAGGCCATAAATGAATTAGGGAAGGTATTGAAAGCTCTAAATGGAGAAAATGAACAGAAATAAAAAAAATGACAAAGAGGGTCATTACAATATCCACTACTAAAAGAACTTTCATCCACAAAGTTAAGGATTAGGAGGTACCTGAAGCCTCGAACAGATGAGGATACTGGGTCCACATGACACTCTCAATCTCTTAAGTACTCTTCTTAAATGGGCGGTGCCTCTACTAAAACTAACTACTAGAATCTCTCTAGTGCTTAACTGCCCGAAATCACTAGCAAATACAAGCACGACTCCTCTACGAAGGTCAATCGCTTACCCAACTGAATTTTGTCCCATCTAAGCATATGAAAAAAATTAGGAATGTATCTCCATAACTAGAAATATAGAAAATGGGATGAATAGAAGGAAAATTTAGGGGTAATATAACTCATAAGAAACCTCACCAATTGTGCAAAGAATTTCCATAAGTCCAATATATATGGGGATGACCTTGCCTTTTCTCCTGAACTACATCATACCCTTCATGGCCAATACTCAGAGGAATACATGATCACCAACTCCAAATCTGCATGAACAAATTCTATGATCTGCATAAGCCTTCTTCCTATTCTTAGCTACCCTCAACCTATCCTGAGTCTCCTTGACTCTATCCAACAATCCTGAAGTAAGTCAGTACCACGGGATCTAATCCTGGAAGTTTCAAACCACCCAATCAGAGAATGATATTCTTACTATATAAAGTCTAAAAAAGTTCCATCTCAATACTCAAATGGTATCTATTATTATACGCAAACTCTATCAAAGGTAAGTATTGCTCCCTACTGACCTTCCAAAACCATAACATAGGTGCAGAGCATATCCTCAAGAACCTAAATATCTGCTCCGACTTCCGGTCAATCTAAGGTTGGAAGGTCTAAGGATGTACTAAGATATACCTAAGTGCCCAACTCCTCCTATAAAACTCTCTAAAAACTAGAAGTGAACATTGAACCTCGGTCTAGAATAATTGATTTAGGCACACAATACAAACTGACTATCTCACTAATATATATACAGGATAACATCTTGGAGATGGAGTACATTTGAATAGGAATAAAATATGTTGACCTGGTCAATCAATCCACAATGACTTAAATACCATTAGAACCATAGGAAGTGCAAGGCGAACCACTAATAACTTCCATGCTAATTCACTCCTGTTTCCACTCGAGAATGGCAATCTCAAAATAAAGACACTAGGTCTCTGATGCTCGACCTTCACCTACTGACAACATAGGCATTGAGTTGTAAAGTTTGCACATCTCTCTTCATACCACTCCACAGTAATTCTAACATAAATCTCAATATATGTCGATTTTACCTGGGTGAATGGAATATCTATAGTTGTGAACCTCACATAAATTTTACTAAATCAAGTCATCAACCATCGAAACACCAATGCGGATTTTAAATCTAAAACCACCCTCAAATCTATAGTAGCCCTCTTGGACTCACCACTCAACACCTGATCATGGATAATTTAAAGTCTTATATCCTTAAACTAGTGATTACAAATCTGCTCAAATATAGAACACCTCACCTCAACACTAGAAAGAATAAACTAGGGTCTAAAATATCAAGTCCCACCATCAAGTAGGATAAAGATTGATCATCCCATGCCAACGGACTCTGAGAAACTAAAATATAATTCAGGCTACCTATATTCACTATTTTTCAGCTCAAGACATCTACTAACACATTTGCATTGCCTAGATGATACAAAATAGATATGTCATAATCATTTAGCAACTCCATCCATCTATGCTGCCGAAAATTAAACACCTTTTGGGTTATATCTTAAGTACAAAAAATACCACCGCCAACTCCAAATCATGAGTGGGGTATTTGCGATTGATCACCTTAATTTGTGTTGATGCATAAGAAATAACTCAACCCTACTATATTAACACAATTCCTAAACCAATACCACAAGCGTAATAATACATAATGAATCCCTTACCCTCAATAAGAAAAACCAATATAAGAGCTAAAGTATGAAATCCCTTGAGTTTCCTAAAGCTCAACTCATATTTCTTAGACCATTAAATAGGAACATCCTTCTAAGTTAATCTGGTCATTGGCACTACAATAGTAGCAAAACTCTTAATGAACCATCTACAGTAAACAACAAAACCAATGAAGCAACGAACTTTAGATGTAGATGTGGGACTCCCCCAATTACGACTAGCCTTAATCTTTGTTGGGTCTACTTTAATCCCATCTTTATACACCACATGGATAAGGAATGCCACTAATTTAAGCCAAAACTCACACTTAGAGAATTTAAAACATATGATCACTCAAAGTCTGGAGCATAATTCTCAAATACTACATATGTTCCTCTCTACTCCTTGAATACATAATGATGTCATCGATGAACACAATCACAAAAGAATCCAAATAAGATCTAAAAATATGGTTCATCAAATCTATAAATGTAGTTGGGGAGTTAGTCAAAGAAATGACATCATGAGGAATTCATAATGACCATACCGGATCCTAAAGGTTGTCTTTGGGATATCTTCAACCCAAATCCTCAACTGATGGTAAACAAACGTCAAATAAATCTTACAGAACACCGCTGCTCCCTGAAGCTGGTCTAATAAATCACTAATTCCAAGCATTAGATTTTAGTTTTTAACTGTCAACTTATTAAGATGCCTATAATTAATACATATATGTATAAAACTGTTCTTCTTCTTTAAAATAACATATGAGCTCCCTAAGGGTACACTCTTATTCTATTGAAACCTTTACTAAGAAGATAATATAGTTGAGAATTTTGCTTCTTAAGCTCGATAGAAGCGGCTCAAGATCAATGACAACTCTATATCATACTTAGGAGAAATAATATGTAAATCAGTAAGAAAAACATCAAAAAACTTACAAACTACCAGGATAGAGTCAAACGGTGGACTCTCCAAACTAAAATTATGAATATAAGAGAGATAAGACTTGAAACCCCTAAAAATAAGTCTTCTAGCCTTAATATATAAAATAATACCCATAGGCTCATGGCTAATAGTTTTCTGCCATACTATTAGGGGTAATCCAGGATAGCTAAGATAATTGTCTTGGCAAAACAATTCAAGATCGCATGAGAGTAGGATAACTATTATGCCTAGAATCATATAAATCCACCATATCTAACATAATAAGATCATCTAGAGTATCAAATTTTCATAATACATGATCTATAAACCAATCCACTACTAAAGAATCACCCACTGTAGTAGATACACATAATGGTATGAATAATAAATCCTAAGAAGACTCTAGACATAGGACATAATAAGCAGACGCATAAGAATAAGTGGATCTTGAATTGAATAAAGAAAAAGTCAACTAATGGCACACCAAGATATTACCTGTGATAATAGTATCTAAACACTCAGCCATGAGACTAGCAGGTATGGCATTCAACTCACCATACTTACCACCTGGCCAGGCTTCTGATCAACCTCCTATCCTACTTACCTAAGAACATCCAAGAGCAACATAGGGACCATCCCTATGATGATGTATACTACCTATACCTATGTGATAAACCATCTTAATCAATGGAACAATTTGAGCTGAAGGGACAATCCCTCAATGATTGGAGTACTCTCTCAAGAAATATCCCAAAGCTTTATAACCATAACATTCCCTAGGTGATGTACCAAAACTATAATATCCAAATAACCCCCATGACTAGAATTAATAAATACGAACTCCTCAAAGACTAACCACTACCATAGCCTAGATAATTACTAAAACTAAACTAGTCTATATTAGTAATTTGTTGTGTGGCCTGAACAAGCCTAATGAACTAACCCTAATGTTGATATGGTTAATAAGGAGGGTACCCACCCTGAGAACTTGTAATAAACCACAAATTCCTCTTCTAGTTTAAGCCTTAGAGCGTATTCGGTAAAGTAGAAATACGAGTCTAAAAGTTTCAGAAATATCTTCCCAAGTATGAAATAATTTGAATCATGTGGAATTTTGCTAATTTCTACTATTTTAATGTAGATAATTGAATAAGCTTTTCATCGATACCAAATTCACACAAATCGGACACTCGGGTGAAGAGTTAGAGCTATTTTAGTGAGACAGTATGCCACCTGGCACCATAGCGCATTGCGGAGCCAGCCAAAATGGCAATTGGCAAATTACAGTGAAACTCCATGATTCCAACACATCGTGGTATAGTTCCAGTTCACAACCAAAGATGGCAACGCGATTTCCACCACGTTGCGTCGTCATGCAGTTTCCCAATTATCTAATTTCCAGTGAACTGGCGTGATTATGGTGCGTCACGCCAGCATGTAAAATTGGGATTTTACAGTTTATAATTACAAGGGATTTTTGTCTTTTCCCTTTATCCCCCACCCCTGTAAATAACTGTCTAAGGGATTTTGGCCTCATTTTCTCTTTTTTCACCAAAAATTAGGGTTTCCAAAAAATTAAAATCTCCTCTCTTCTTCAAGCAAAATTCAAGAAAGATCTAGAGAAATCAAGAATCTCTCCAAAGGCCTTCAAGAAAAGAGTTTTCCAAAGGTATGTAGATGTTGAATCTTGGGTCCCTTTCATCCAAGAAGCTTAAGAACCTTTTTTAAAATTTCAAGATTTTTATGTTTATGAGATTCCATGATTTGTATGAGTTGAAATTGATGTTCCTTGTGTTTTTGAGTTTTGATTCATGTTTGTGTACAAGATTTATGAGCTTTGAACCTAGTATGTGGAATTTATGTGATGTGTTCATGGCATTTGGTTGTAAAAATGGTTGAATAAGCGAAGCATGTCCCCCACAGGTTTGATAAAGAGCTTAGGTAAAGCATAAGGGCCATTGTAGTATGTTGAAGATGAAACCCCAAATTGTGAGTTAGTTTATGCATGCCTAGTGTTTGATAAAATACCCAAGTGGATGAATTATTCCATGAAAGTGGCAAATCCCCAAATAAGTATGAACCCGTGCATGTCTAGTATTTATTGAAGGACCTTAGAGAACAAATGGAGATGTGATGGTAGTAAACTCCTCAATTATGTGCTCTTTGATATATGCTAACCTTCTAATACATGCCAAATGGTTAGTAAGTAAGTTGACACATGATAGTATGAAGTTTTTCCCAAATCATGTGATGTTCAAATGCTTGTCAAGACTGATTTAGGTGTGAAGTACTTGAGGTAAGACCTTGCTGAAGGAAGTATGATCCAGTAGCATGTTTTCCTATGCTAGTATATATTGATGTTTCTAAAATGCTTGACGTGATACCTTAATAATTATAAAGGTGAAGGTATGTTATGTTTCCTAAATACAAGAAGAGATGCTTTAATGATAATGATGATGAATGAATAACTGTCATAGTGAATGAATGATTGTGATAACAATGATGAATGAATTACTATGATAATTAATGAATGATTGTGATGATAATGATGAATGAATGGTTATGATGATGGAGAAATGATTATGCTTTATTTTATATCATCGAGTACTAGGGGTATTTATACCCGACAACTTAGCTATCGTCTAGAGTCCGTGTTATTATCACAATAATTCCAGTCGAGCCATGATTCTCAAAACTCAGTAAACTATAGAACTCTATATCCTCAGACAATTGTAGAACTTAAGAAAGCTCAGTTATCACTGTAATCTCCGTAGCACTAGTAATCGAGCCTCAGTCATGAAATTAGCTCAGATTTAATAGTATTCAAGTGTTCAATTCTAATCTCGGAATTGATCGAATACTCTATTCAACATCTGTATCATCTGTTAGATACCATGTTTCAATACAATTTTCATCAGATATGGAACTAAGTAATTTAGCGTAGCCCAGTCAGATCTTTCAATAAACATAATTAGTATCAGATTTAGTTCAGTTGTGTTCGGTTAAGATTTTAGTCAGAGTCTTCTAGTTGGGATTAGAAACTAGCACCAAGCTAGGGAAGGAATGGCTGCTCCTTCCGACAGCGAGAGAGAGCCCAGAGTCGTTAGTAGAAATTCTTGACCTCCAGAACTGCATAGCTAATGCAAGATACAGGAGTTATCATCAGGAAAAGGATGTAACCTACAGAGAGAGTATTTGACTATTATATTACCTTAGGTCGACTGCCTGGTAAGGGTCATCCATTAGAGAGGATTGACTAGAGAGAGGTCTTTACCCGTGGCACGGTATTGACACCCTTCCAACTAGGGTTACAGGTTGGACCCCACCTGTGGTATGTCGGGGCATGTCGGTTAAGTAACTACTTCACATAGTTTCAGTTACAGTTTTAGTTTCAGTATCAATCTTTAAAAATTAAGACTACCAGATACAGTCATCTATCTTTATGAGAAACTTAGATAGTTCCATTATTTCATGGATCATCCCGTCAGATAGGCTTGGTCTTATATACAGTTATTTGATATCATATTCATAGATATGCCACCAGACAGGCTTGATTCATAGTCTCATATTCTGTTGAGTATCCTTGTTGTCAGATTTTGATATAATCATACTTTTTATCATTGATAATTGCTTCCAAAATAATCTGTTACAAAAGTTGATCTCTAAATCATATCAGTCGAGAGCAATAAGCTCAGGATTCAGTCATCGATGTAAGTACATCAATATCTTCAGTTATCAGTATCAGAAGAGTCAATAATTTAGTATCTCAATATTAGTATCGAGTTCAGTCTACAGTAAAATTGTCTCTGAGTTCCAGTATCTAGAGTTGTGATGATTGTGTTCATGATCTGTGGATTCATGTATGTATTCTCATGTGATATTTTTATGATTATTCAGTTTAGATATTGTGCATGCATGAGCCCTTGTGTTTAGCCTTACCCCATCCACATACTCAGTACATCTCCGTACTGACGCATTTGTGCTATGGTGTTTTATTTGGCACCATAGGTTCAGAGGCACAGGACCCAGAGTTTCCTCAGCAGTTCAATCCCAATTGGCAGCAGTAGTCGTAGTAGTGAGTCCTCTTCTTTTGAGGACGAATATCAGTTTACTATTATAGCATTACACTTTGTTTATATTTTCAGTAGACAGAGTTAGTTGGGGACATGTCCCATCAACTCTATAGTTCAGATAGTTTAGAGGCTTTTCAGACGAATGTATTACTATTCAGTTTTGAGTACGTATAGTTGTGCTAAACCTTATGGTTAGTTTCCATATTTATTCATGATATTATGTAGTGCACAGGTATAGATATCAGTAAAGGGTTAGCTTGTGGTTCTTCGGGGTCATAAGCACCGTGTGACATCCCGAGATGGGATCTCGGGCATTATAGAACTACTACCTTTGAATCATAATCCACTATGGCTCCCACTAAAACTACCTTAATAATGTGGTATCTTATTATTTCCCCTTTGGGCCTCACGATGTATCTCCTTCATAACCTAAGTATGATTAGAAACCTCAGCAGAAGATCTACCAGCAACAAACAAACTCTGAATAAATATACAAAGAAGAAATCTTAATCCTCGAATAAAGCACCAAACCCTCTCATACTCAGTATTTAAAATAGAAGTATTATGCCTAGTGAATTCATGGAATTTATCCTCATACTCTACAACCATCATGGAACCCTACTCCAATCTTGAGAACTGATCTCTCAAAGGTTCCTTAATTCTACAAAACATATACTTCTCAAAGAAGATCTTAGAGAACTAAGTCCATGTCAATGGTAGAGATCCAACTATCCTGGAATCAAGATGACCTCCTCACCAATGTAGAGCTACCAAGTCCAACTAAAAAGTAGTGTAATCCATACAACGAGTCTCAACTAGGCCTAAAATATAGAGCATATACTCACAAGCAACCAAGAACTTATATGCATCCTCACTCAGTGCACCAGCAAATCTAGGTGGAGCTAAGGTCAAGAATTAACCAAACATCTTATGCTCCTCAATAGACACAGAAGGATGGGGAACTAACGACTGAGCAACTGTTGGTGCAGTAGGGACCTCAATTGTGGGAGCAGCAACTCCAGGTTGCGCCTCTGCCTCAGTACCACTCTAACTTGTAGATTGTGAACCAACATACTGTGCACCAAAAACCAAACCAATAAGTTGAACCAAAGTATCCCTGAATACTAAAGATGATATAAACCCTCATGAAGCCTGGGTTGGTCCTTAGCCCACCGTTGGCTGGGGCAAAATAATCTGTAATGATTTAATTTTTTGTAATTTTTGTGAAATATTAATTTATGTGTAATGTGACTATTTTACCCCTCCTCATTGGTTAAAATATATTTTTTGAGGTATGGGGATGATTGGCATAGTTCCCTATATATTTGATATGATTTGTGTAAGTTTGTGGTCTTTGGTGGCTTGACGCATATAGTTGACTTAGGTCAATATTTATTGATTTGTGTGTTGGATGTCAAAATGGACTACGTCAGCAGATCCCTAACTTTGATTTTAGGTTGGTAGCATGGTTGGTATGGCTTTATAACTTTTATATCTCATTTCAACCCTCCATTTGGAAAGTTATAAAAATAGGTCCGGGTGTCAATTCTTTGAAAAAAACATTTTTTGGAAGATTTGATATTGACATTAAGTCTAGAACGACAAATTTAGTGGGGTATCATAGTTTGTTTGCATTCTTAGAACTCAGGCTGAATCTATAGTGATACGCATAAAGTTAGAATTCTAAGTCTTCTTAGCTAGTGCACCATTTAGTTGGTGTATCCGCTAAAGCACTACTATGGCTATTTTAGCATTGTGTGCTATAGTACCACTTTGGTTACTTTAGCAGCATGCCCTAAAGCACCACTTGGTCACTTTAGCATATGGCTACGAACTGGGCAAGGGTGCTTTAGCAGCCCTTATCTGCTTTAGTGAAAGGCGCTAAAGGAGCCCTTTTCTACTTTAGCGGACTAGCAAGCTAATTGGGTACCGATAAATGGTATTTGATCGCTTTAGATTCACCTAGCACCAGGGTTTATATAATTATTTTCTAGATTTCCTTCACTATTTTCAAGACTTTGAGCTTGGGGATTGAGTTTTTAAGCATTATCTTCCATTTCTAAGCTTGGGTAAGCTCCAAAATTTCTATTTAAACTACTTTTATTTGATTCCATCATTTAAATCTTATTAAATACAGATTTAGTGGTGGAATTTGGAAATTTGTTTGAAAGACCTAAATTATCATTTCATCAATTCAAACCCCAAATTCACTTTATTTTCACATAGGTCTTCTCCTATGAGTTTCTTTAATCATGGAAAATATGTTTTTAGACTAAAATTCTAATTTTACCCTTTTTTAAAACCCATTTCAAGGGTTCATTTTTTACCCTGACTAAAAATAGGCAACATATGTATCATTAGTTTTTTTTATGTATAGATTCTTTATTTATATGTTTTAGTTGTTTTTGGGTCCATTCGTGAAGAAATGGCTCTAGGTTGAAGGTGGTTCAATCTAGTTTTCAGCATTCAAGGTTGGTTATGGCTTAAATTTCTTTAAACTCGATTGGATATTTAATAATATTGTAAATTCATGCTATGGCTATGGTGTGGTATCATAGAAAATGTGTTAGGTGATTTATGTGCTCCTGTTGGGGCTTATGTGGATAATATACAGTGGTTTTCAAATATTATTTGGTATATGTGAATGTGTGGGGTCTTATATGATATTGTTGTCCTAGTAATGACATATGTATGTTTGGTTACACTCTTTTTGGTTAGAAAAAGCCTAGGTTTTTAGAGTTATGTTGTATCAATGACATTTTCTTAAATGTTTCACTTGATGGTTTCTAGATTATATTAGATCATAGATGGTTGGTTGATTTGAATGGATTTTTGGCTCACATGATTGGTATATTGGGTGGATACTGGATATTCTCATTTTGGTTTGTTGTGAGCATTACATCCTTTTATCATATTCATTCATCAAATTGTGGTGCCATCATGGAAATACAGGAAATACTTGTTTTTTCTAATAGAAAATGTAACATCTTAAAAAACCATCTATCGATGTATGTGTCAAAGAGGAGATATCAATATTGGTATTAGATATTTGTTGTGTATGGATTGACAAAACCCCCCATGCATCCTACCTTGAGAAGTTTTAGCTCGATAGGTGTATAAGGAGGTGGTGCGATGACCTCGTGCATCACATCATCATCACCACCATTATTCTTATCTTTATTGAACTTAATATATTGTGCTTATATTATGATTGTATTTCTATCTTTGACCTAATATCTATCTATTTGTTCTATCTTTCTATTCTTGTATTTGATGTACGTATATATTTGTTCTTCTTTTCTCTACCTATATTTTTTATATATATGTATATTAGAACTATTATTGCAGATGGTATGGGCTACCATTTGAGACATTTTCTAATTACAGGTAACATGCCCATAGATTTTGTTTACATATTTTATTTTCTACGTTACTCAATCGGCCTATGATACCTACTACGTACAGCTGGTATACTATCCCTATTGTTCCCTTTCGGTGTAGATCCACGTATAAGTGTGCCTCACGGTAGTTTATTTGGGTGATACTTGGAGCCCATTTAAGGTAGCAATTGATCTATGCATCCAAAGTTGGCTACTATATTTTATATCTAAACTATGTCTTTGTTGTACACAAAGGGAAAGTGGGATATCGTATGTATTTTGATTTTGAGTTATATTAGTTAGTTCGTACACTGTGACACTAGGATTTGGGATTTTGGTATGGTATCCTTGGTTATATATATCAACCTTTGTTAAATCTGTGTAGTTTGACTCTGTTACAAGAGTCTTGAATTGGGTTTGGTATTATTTTTCATTTTATATCAGTTTGGGTGATAGGATTACTTGTCAAGACTTTCCGTGATAGTGCCATCATGACCCTTTATTTTTGGGTTGTGACAAATTGGTAACAGAGCAGCCAGGTTTATTGGTTTTAATAGTGTAAGAATGCGATGTCTAATAAAGTCTCGCGGATAGATACATAGACATCTGTATCTATCTTTTAGAGGCTATAAGATTTATTTAGGAAACTTTTCTTATTTTATTTGATATTATGTTGATCTTTCATACCTCATGTTCTAAGTCATATTTCACTCTTTCTATGTAGATCGTGAGGACTATATCTACTGAGGGTAGGGACTTAGATCTATTATCTAAGGAGAGAGACCAATCAAGAGGGTGAGTTTAAAGTCATGGCCAAGGACATAGAGGACAAGCATGAGGATCTACCCCATCTAGAGATAGCACTAGGGGATCTACCACGAGCCTTGAGATAAGCATGTTGGAGATTTTGGTCCTACTATAGTTCCACCGAGTTCTTCTACCCCAGTCTTAGAGGGGTTACTGGTTTACTTGATGACCCAATTAGAGGGTACTTCTATGAGTACACCTAGTGTTCCTCCGGTTCTAAGTATTATATCTCCATCTGTGACAGAGTTTGCTTATGGTATTCCTTCGATTCTGAGTATAGATCCTCCTATTGTAGTGATATCTGCATATGGTACTCGATAGATTTCAAGTGTAATTCACCCTTCAGTACCTGTATCTAAGTGTAGTGTATTGAGCTCTGGAGTTTAGACTTCTTCAAATATTCCTCCTTATATGTGTTATCAGCTAGCCATATTTACTATGTTTCCTATTATTGCGAGTGTAACTATGTCTTCTGAGAATCAAAAGAGGTTTAAGAGGTTCACACATTTGTGTCCTCCTAGGTTTAATAGTGTTGTAGGCAAGGATTCCTATGAGTTGTTGATGGATTATTGTGAGAATTTGCATAACCTTGGTTTACTTGAGTCGCATGGGGTCATTTATACTACTTACCAGTTGAGAGATGCAGCCAGAGATTGATGGAGGTCGCTTATTGGTTGTTGACGTCTTGGTTCATTATATATGACTGGCAATCAGTTTTCAAAGGACTTTTTGGATAGATTTATGCCTTTTAGATTAAGGAATTAGATAGATATGAGTTTAATTACTTGAGGTAGGGCTCGATGACTCTTATGGCGTATGCAAAATAATTTCATGCCTTGGCTAAATATTCTTATGCTAGTATTGCCACTAACTCTGAGCTAATTCAAAAGTTTGTAAAGGGGTTGGATATTTTTCTTCATCTTGCTATAACTTAAATGGTAGTGTATGGGGCATCGTTTCTGAGTATTGTGGATCATGCTAAGATGACTGAGTCTGTTCTTTGAACATATCGAGGAGGCTCCAAGAAGGAGCATCGTTTGGGTGAGTTTAGAGGTCACATCTCTCATAGTAAATATTTTAGAGGTTTCTATGAGTACCTTGGTAGACCAGTGTAGGAATCCTTATAGATTTCAGGTAGAGGGTTTTCTAATTCAATAGCTTCAGATGGTTGTCCAATTTCAGTCATACCTTATTCTATTGAGCCATGCCGCAGGGTTTTCTATGTGTGTTATGAGACTGGGCATGTGGCCAAGGACTGTCCTTATTGTGTCTTCAGAGCTACTCCTATATCAATTGTGAAAGGTAGAGGTTCTACTAGGGGTGCGAGAGGCAGAGGTATAGGTGCCCATGGTGGTGGTCGAGGGACTACCCATTCAGGTTTTGGACGTGGTCAGTGCTATGCTATACCTACTAGGTCAGAGGTAGAGGCTTTTGATGCCATCATCATAGGTATCGTCCCTGTTTGCTTTAGATCTACATATGTTTTTTAATTATATTGAGCCATGCCGCAGGGTTTTCTATGTGTGCTAATTTTATTTTTTTAGCACCATTTCATAAATACCGAAATAACACAAGCATTAAGTATTTAATCTCCTCAAAGTCTAAAATAATCACTAATATGGGTGTAACATACGTGAAAAGGTCTACAAAGGCTAACACAAGTCTTGACCTAAGGTAGGCCGCAGAGGCCTATTTCTATTTCCTGAAATCCATTTTTAGGCAAATTCTACCCTAGACAAGGCTAATGTATCGAAATCCATTTCTAGATGTTAAACAAGCCATAACTAGAACTAAGATAACAGTTCTTCACAAAAATGAACAACTAAGTGAATTCAACCCTAAAGATGAGCAACTAAGGCAATTTCACCTAACTTGAGAAACTAAGGCAATTCCACCAAAAACATGAGCAACTAAGTCAAATTAACCTAGATTAAAGTTCCAATATAGACTAAACAACCCAAATAGGACTAATGATATCCCTCATTCTATTAATACCTAAATTCATCCAATATCTAGCATAATATCATAATTACACTACGAATTAGCTCAATCTATGAAGAAGGTAAACCTAGCCTAACTGAACGCCAAAGAGAATCTTGAAGATTCTGATAAACCACCGATTTCCCATTCAAAAAATCTTCCATAAGATGTCATGCTATCATAGTCTACTCATCAATACAGGAACAATGATATCCATATTGCACTATTGTGCTTCGGGTCCAAAATTACGTGAAAATCCCATATATAGCCCATTTGCAGAATTCCACTTTCGAACCATCAACCCTTTACGCTCAATGAACATGAACCCTCAAGAATGGGCGAATTCTGAGCTCAAATAGTGCTATAATCAACCCACAACTGATTTAGGGATTTTTGATATGACCCAAACCAGGGCCTAGTCGTGTCAGGTATCATAAGTCCAACCAAGACCGGAGACCACCCCCAATACCTCACCATTAACAACCCTATACCCTATGTTAATAGAATTTTAAAGTTATAACATGGTTAAACAATAATAGTCTAAAGACAATAAGGTAGGTCTATAACCAGAACCATAAAATCACAACTAAATATCAAACCAGTCCCAATCTGACTACCAATACCAATGTTAACACTAATACCGATGTCGCCCATGCCTATAGTAGTCCAACGAAGCCTCTAACCAGAATCAAGGAATATACAGTTGGGACATGCCCCCGACCATAGTTAAAACCAAAACCAAAAAAATAATAAAAATAAAAAGAAATCCATAACATGAAATAGGGTCTTCCAGAGTATGGAAGCTCACCACTTCAATCCGACACAAAAGTTATCCTCGAATCTAAATCACTGAGCATGAGGAATGGTAGTATGGTCAGTTCCTGCATCGCACGGGGATACAACACCCAAAGATGGTTAGCAGAGTGAATGCTAGCATGTAACTTAGGGATAAAGATAAAATAATGCCATCACTCAAAACCAAATAAAATAACCATATGTAATAACATATATATATACACACACACACATATATATATATATCGTGTCGAGATAGGGAACAAGGTTTAGTATGCATTTAAAACCTTAACTTGGGTTATGTAGCTTGACCATCCTAAAACCACCCACGGGCTATATGAGTTCAGCTACCCTAACTGAAAGGGACCTAGTGTGTATTAGCCACACAATCGGAGAAAAGAACCTGAGATGACTAGTACATACAAAAAATATAAAGTGTGACATCATGCATGCTATTACAAAGACCACCCTCACACCGACAAACATGAGTTTCTAGGGTCAGTCCCTTTGGCACCTCCACTTTCCACAACTTTGCTACTCAACCCTCTTTAATCCCATATAAAATAATTTACACATTCCCAACCATTTACCAAGGAGTCTTTAATTAGGAATTAACAATTGGTATCGTCATACCAAAATTAGAGCTTGTAAGTCTATTACCTTTTGCTAATTAAACCTTTAAACCCAATTCAACTCCACTATTTCCAATTAAACTAAAACCATTTATAATCAAACCATGACCACCAAGGCCTTTCCAAAAGCATATGAAACCAACAAAAAACAATTCATGTTTCTTTAACCATTTATGCAATGGAAAGATTCCAAGAATAATAAAACTATGCGACAAAATTATTCTCATTGACAATTTCACAAATAGGTAGAAGGCATGCCATTATCAAAGACAAAACCATCAAATTTAGGGCTCAACCATAACCCCTCAATTAATCACCATTTGCATGCACCCACATGTTGAAAACCATAATTAAAGCATGAAAAAAAACCATAATTATATCACGAGGAATATTAATCAACCATGAACATCTAAACCCCCAATCATTATTTCAAAACCCTAACAATACAATGGAAATAATACCTTAAATCATATGGTTTTAGTAAAATAACAATTAGGGAAGAGTCACATGACTAAATTACAGAGATTAACAAAGAGAAATTGATCCTTAAGCCCTTAGATGACCACTTTGGAGAAACCCTAGTCAATTTTTCTTGAGAGGATATTCAAAGAGTAAAAAGGATATTTAATCTTCTAAAGTGTAGAATGAATAACCAAAAAGTGTTATAGGGATGTGGGGTCCTAAGGGTTTTAAGTGAGAAATATCTAAAGTGCCCCAAACTAAAAACTGTAAAGAGACCGCAGGAGGTTATAAATCGACCCTCTTCACTCGTGACCACAACATACAACTCGTACCATTGAGTCATCACCAAAATAGTGGGTCGGACACCCATACATTGTCAATCTTATGATTCTATGACCCCACTCATTACCAGACCATGAGACTGGTATGGTCTAGTTTTATCTAAGACAAAACCCAAAGGGATTGGATACTGGACAACATACGACTTAACCCTACCAATCGTAACCTATCCTCACAGCTCTTAGTAAGCCACACATACTCAAAGATAAGTCAATTAACTAAGTTACTAATTTGATTAAGGATCATTCTAACAAATCATCACCACCCTTAATTACTCGCACCACCAAGTCATAACCATAACATAACCCTAACCACCATCCACTAGACACCTCACGACTAGGGTCAACTGACCCGTACCCATACCATATGATTCTTATAGTTAAGTCGTTAATAGGACAATAACCTCAAAGCTCTTGAAATTTCCAAGGGGAAAAACCCAGAGTTTTTCAATTCTCTCCTACTTGGATCATTCGTCATAAAATTATGGAACAAGGTAGTGAGCAGCACGATTAAAACCCCAAACATCTCTTTGTTTACCTTTGAGACAGAAAATAGATTACCATGGAATTCACAATCTACCTTTAACAAGACTTAAAATAAAGATGCTAATTACAATACATACCTTAAGCATGATTTTCCAAAATGGGAAATATGAATGAATAGTTGGACTACATGTCCTCTTAACCTTCCCAAGTAGCCTCTTTGACCTTATGGTTCCTCGATAGAACCTTTATAAAAGTTATGTCTTTGTTCTTCAATTGATGAACCTTTCTATCCAAAATCTGAACTAGAACCTCCTCATAAGACAGGAAATCTGAAATACCAATATCCTTGATAGGAATAATTTGTAATAAATCACCCACACACTTCCGTAACATAGAAACATGGAACACCGAGTGAATAGAGCCCAAACTAGAAGGCAACTCCAACTCATACTCAACATGCTGACCCTTCTCAAAACCATGTATCGACCAACATAACGGGGACTGAGCTTCCCTATTTTCCTAAATTGTATTACTCCTTTCCTGGGAAACACCTTCAAGAACACCCTATCCCCTATCAAACTCTAACTTCCTATGCCATATATCAACATAGGACTTTTGCCAACATTGGGTAGCTTTAAGCCTATTCCAAATCACCTTCACCTTTTCCATGACTTGGTGAACCAAATCCGAATTAAACATCCCCACCTTACCAACCTCGAACCACCTAATAGGAGACCTACACCTACTACCATACAAGGTCTCAAATAGCGCCATCTCAAAGCTAGAGTGGTAGCTATTATTATACGCAAACTCTATTAGAGGAAAAAGCTCAGCCCAATTACCACCATAGTCAATCACTCAATCTCAAATCATATCTTCCAATGTCTGAATAGTGTTTTCTGCTTGCCTATCTGACTGTGGGTAAAAAGTTATACTAAGACTTACCTTAGTCCCCAAATATTTAAGAAATAACTGCCAAAAGGATGATAAAAACTGCGTACCATGATCTGAGATGATATAAACAGGCTTCCCATGCAACTTCACAATCTCTTGGAGGTACAACTTTGCATAATCCTCTGCCAAAAAATTACCCCTCCCAGGAAGGAAGTGAGCAAATTTTATTATCCTATCCATAATGGCTGAAATTAAATCAAAATGATTTTGAGACTGCGGAAAACTGATAAAAAAATCCATATTGATCACCTCCCATTTCCAAAAAGCCAACTTAATTTCATGATACAATCATCTGGGGCCCATTTGCTCAAGTTTCACTTGTTAGAACACCATGCACTTAGCCACATCCCATTTCATATTATTCCACCAATACACCTCCTTAAGGTAATGATATATTTTAGTCAAACCAGGATGAATAGAGTAGCGCAACTCATGCACCTCAGCTAAAATACTCTCCAAAAATCCATCCACATCTGGAATGCAAAATCTCACTTGGTACCGCAGGTACCATCACCACTAACCTCAAAAACTATTACTTTTTGCCTACCTACATCATCCATAATCCTTATCAAGATAGGATATAGGACTTGCTTCTCTTTCACCTCAGTACCCAGGGATGACTTGATCATCTCCTAAACAAATACACTACCATCCTCTGAGTTTCCAAGAGGCAAACTCCAAGGTTAGCCAAATGGTGAACATCTTTCAACAATTCTTTCTTCCCCGCATCCACATAAGCTAGACTCCATATGGATAACTTGCTAAGAGCATCAACAACTATATTAGCTTTACCTGGATAGTAGTGAAGACTTATTCATAATCCTTGAATAGCTCATGCCATCTCCTTTGTTTGAGGTTAAGCTTTTTCTCAATAAACATATATTCCAGTCTCTTATGATTGGAAAAGATATCCATATGCACGCCATACAGATAGTGATGCTAGATTTTAAATATGAATACCATAACAAATAATTCCAAGTTATATGTTGGATCATTTTTCTCAAGCACCTTCAACTACCTAGAGGCATAAGCTATCATCTTTCCACGTTGCATCAAAACTTACTTAAGCCCCACACGAGATGCATCACAATAGACTACAAATCCATTGGTACTTTCTGGAAAATTCAAGAATAGACCCAAAGTTATCTTATCCTTCAAATTCTTACAACCATTATAAGCAGTAGACCATAAGAACTTTACCTTTTTCTGAGTTAACTTAGTCAACGGGGAAGCTATAGTTGAAAAAATCTCCATAAAACTCCAATATTAACTGGCTAAAACCAAGAAGCTCTAAATATAGATTGGATTCATGGGTTTAGGCCACTTTTTAACCACTACTACCTTCTTTGGATCTACCATGATCCCTTCACTAGAAATGACATGACCTAGAAAAGTAATAGTATTCAACCAGAATTCATATTTTTAAAATTTGGTATATAACTACTGCTCCTTCAGGGTCTGCAATATAATAAAGAGATGATCGACATAATGACCTCACTCTTCGAGTACACCAGAATATTGTCTATGAACACAATGATGAACAAATCCAAAAACTACGGAAAGACCCTATTCATAAAGTCCATGAATGACACTAGGGCATTGGTAAATCCAAAGAACATAACCAGAAACTCAAAATGCCCATACCGGGTATGGAAGGCAGTCTTAGGAATATCCACCTCCATAATATTTAACTGATGATACACGAATCAAAGATCAATCAAGGATAAAAACTTAGCAACTTGAAGTTGATCAAACAGATCATCTATCCTTGGAAGAGGGTACTTATTCTTTACCTTTGGCATATTCAACTATCGATAATCAATACACATCTGAAGGGAACCATCCTACTTATGCATAAATAAAATTGGTGCACCCTATGGAGACACACTAGGATAGATGAAACACTTGTTTAAAAGATCCTTTATTTACTCCTTAAGATCCTTCAACTCATCTAGAGCTATTCTATATGGGGGAATAGAGATAGGACGAGTGTCCAAAACAAGATCTATCCCCAAATCAATCTTCTTATCGGGAGGGACACCAGGAAAGTCATCACGAAAGACCATAGAAAATTCATTCACCACTAGGATGGAATGTAAAGAAGGACCCTCAGAATTAGAATCTTTAACCCGGACCAAATAATAGATACACCCCTTGGAGTTTAATCTCTGACTCTAAGATATGATATGAACCTCCCCTTAGGATCTAGGGAACTACTCTATCACTCAATAATTAACTCAGTAGGGAATTTAATGATTACCTTATGTATCCAATAGTGTAGACAAGCATAGCATGACTGAAACCAATCCATCCCCAATATGATATCGAAACCAACCATATCTAACTTAAATAGATCCATCAAAGTCTCCTGACCACCCACAAATACCACACAACCCTTATAGACTCTCTTAGTAACCAAGAGTCACCCACCAGAGTTGAAATAGAAAAAGGTCATGAAATACACTCAGGACCAAAACCAAAATGCACAGCCACAAATAGGGTCACATAAGAAAGAGTGGACCCCAAGTCAAGTAAATAGTGTACATCATGGGAAAAGAGTTTCAACATACCAGTAATGAAATCAGGAGATACCTTAAACTTCTAGCGGGTAGTAAGAGCATAAAGTCAGTTTTAACTAGTGTCGGAGCCAGATAATGCACCCTTTGGTACCAGAGTTGAAGAAGAGGTAACGAGAACCTTTTTTACCCTAGAAGAAACCTTACCAATAAGAAAAATTTTAAGAGTATGCCTTGGATTACCATAATTGAAGAACTTGTCCTTTCTTTCATCACATTAACTCCAAAGAAATCAACCATAAAATCTGTAAAAAGGATAGGATGGAGCTGATTGGGCCCCACTAGCTTGAGATTAGACACTTGTACCTTATACTTATCACCACCATAAAAATGCTTATCACTAGATGGTTTTGGGTAAGGATCACTAGCCGCCGAGTAATACCTAAAAATGCCTCATTTCTTCTTAGACCACTTCCCACCATCCTTGCCATTCTATTGTTCGCCACCGCCCTATCATGAATATATAAAATTTTTGCTCTGCCTTTCCCCTATCTCCATCTTCTTCTTCTTCTCTTCCTCAATCGGTTGCATGTACACAACTAATCTGGAGATGTCTATATAATTGTTCAACAAGGGAACCTTACTCTAGAAAATCAAGTCTCAAACCAACTTGAAAGTGAACTTCATCGTTCTAGCCTTCATGCTAGAAACCAACTTTGAAGCATACCATAATAACTGGTGAAACTTTAAGGTATACTTTTTGACTGAGATCTTTCCTTGCCTCAAGTTAACAAACTCTTTTACCATTGCCTCTCTCAACTCCTGAGGAAAGAAGTGGCCTAGAAAATCACTAGAGAAATTATCCCATAGGGTTAACCCTGCATCGTCAACCATAGATTGTCCCATTCCTCACACTATTGGTAGGCTATATCTTTTAGTTGGTTGGTAGCAAATTCCACACCCTCCATATTATTATCATGCATAACATATAAGATCTTCTTTATCTTATCAATTAAACCTAGAGGATCCTCCTTAACCTTAACACCAGTGAACCTAAGAAGGCTTAACTTTATAAACTAGCCAATACTTATGGCCTCAGAAGATAGAGTAACAGATGCACCATGCTCAACTTGAGAAACTATAAACTGTGCCAACATATAAATATACTGACAAAACTCACTATTTGTTATATCAGCCTGAGGAGCTCGAGAAGGACTGGAGAAGATCAGTGGAACTCTAGGAGGATAATCTAGAACTGGACCCCTAGACCTAGTCTGGACCCCATAGTAGGATATGTCCCATAAATATTGTCTTTGAGTGGGACAGGGGAGTTTCCATGAGCTTTAGATCATCAAGAAGACATGATCTAAAAACTGAACAATGGAAATTAAAGAGACTCAAGACCTCAGACTCTATAATTTGAAAAAGAACAACAAGAAAGGGAAATATTTCTAAATGCCTCATAGACTGTCCCTTATGAGTAGGCGGGCAAACAATCCTTAAAAGAGGCTCTAATCGACATGGATTTATGGACTCCCAATGGACTATGAACCTAGGAATTTGATACAAATTTGACATAACTCAAACTAGGGCTTACTTATGTAGGGTGTCTCAAATCCAACCAAAGCTAGAGACCACCCCCAATACCCCCCTACACCCCATGTCATAAGAATTCTAACATATAATAAGATAAAATAATAATAGTTTAAGGATAATAAGGTAGGTCTATAACCAGAGCAAAACAATCACAACCAAATATCAACCCAATACCAGTGATAATCTAATACCAATACCAATGCTAACACTAATACCAACACCGTCCATGCCTATGGATGCCCGACAAAGACTAATAAGAATCAAGGAATATCCAGTCAGGACTAAAACTGACTAGTTTTTACCCTTGGAAATTTCTATACTTTGAGCTCTATGGACATCATACGACTTTTACTTACTTTTCATATGATGTGTATATGGTTTGGAGTCATTAGTCGTATGATACTCAGTGTGGTTTTGGTTGGTTTTTGTCCAAGGTACGAATGGACATCATACTAGTCGTATGTTAGGGTATGAGAAGTATAGTACAAAATCGTATGATGCCCTATTCTAGACTAGATGATTCTACCTAGGGTATAGTTCTAGGGTACCAATCGTATTATTGGATATGAGTTAGGCCAAGAACTTGAATTTTGGACAAAATTGGAGTCTAACATTCTATCTAGGGTATGAGTTGGGTGTACCACTCGTATCATTGGTGTACGAGTTAGGGGGAGTCGTACCCTCCTATGCATATTTTTTAGATTTTAAGTTGAGGACGTTTTAGACATTTACCTCCCCTAAAACCCTTCAGATGCCACATCTTAAAATACATTATATCCTCTCATAACACACTTTGAAGTATCAAAACACTCAAAAAACTTCTCTATAAACACTCTCTAGAAGATTAAGCTAGGGTTTCTACAAGGTTTTTGACTAGAGGCTCAAGAGTCAAGTTCTTTTTGTTAATATTCATGAATAAGGCATGTGACCCTTCCCTCATTTTTATTTCATGAATATAATATATTTAAAAATTTGTTTATGATTTAATAATGGTGGTTTTGAAAACCTATGTTGAGGTTTTTGTTGCATCTTATTGAGTATTGATTACTTTTGGTTTTAGTTGTGTTTATACATGTTTAAGGATGGTTTTGAACATATGGATTCTTGTAATTGTAGTTTATCAATTCGGTAATGGATCACCCTAATATTGATGGTTTTTACTTTGGTTTTTGTCTTGGTAATGGTATGCCCTAAAAGTGTTTGTGAGAATTCCTAAGAAAATAAACTAGTCATATGTTAAATGGTGTTTTGAACTAAGGAATTGGCCTAATGAATATGAATGGTTGGTAAACGATTTTTTGATGGCCTTGTTTGCCATGTAATGATTTAAATAGTAACCCTGGTTGTTTAATTGGATAAAAGAGTTTGAGTACTTAAATATTAAATTGTTTTATGTCTTTATTAGATAATGGGTTTGAGTCCCTACACTTTGAATTAAATTAGTTTCTTTGTTAGACAATGGGTTTGAGTCCCAAAGTCAAATGAATGATTAGTTAATTGATAAAGGTAATGGTATGTTATACTCATGCAAGTGCTATTGGTCTGATGATACCAACGAATTTCCTTTGATAAGTGATTGGCTTAATGGTGGTGTATGTGAAATGATGGTTTTAACTTGGGCTTAAAGTGGGATGTGTAGTCGGGCCATGAAAGTGGAGTCCAAAGGACTAATACTAGAAATGGTGCTAGCCAGTGCGGGTATCTTTATGACCGGGTAGTTTGAGTCCCCCGAATGGATATATGAATAGGAGGTTTGAGTCCACCATAATACATGTATTGGTTCTTGTCACCTTAATTATGTCGGGAGGTTTGAGTCCCACATATAGGCTTATACGGTTATGGATTTTCTCTGGTTTATGTGGCTATACACATTAGGGCCATTCTATGTAAGGAAGAGCTGGGCCCATATAGCTTGTGGGTGCCTTGTTATATGATGGTTATGTTACACACCCAGGTGAATGTTTTCAAAGAACATTTTAATCTTGTTCACTATCCTGATATAGTATATATATGTGTATATATATGTATTACATTGGTTAGGTACATTGGATTATTAGTTCTAAATTATTGGCATTAGTTTATCTATATCCTTAAGTTACATGATAGAGCTCCAACTTCTAACCATCCTCTAATGTTGTATCCCCACATGATACAGGTATTGGTCGTACTATCACACCTCCTGATAAATGACTTGGATTCGGGGACAACTTGTGTTAAGTTGAAGTGGTGATCTTTCATACATTGGAATTCTCCATTTCTTGCTTTGATTTTCTTTTTTATTTATTGGTTTAGACTTGGATATTGGTTTTGGTTGTGATTAGGGGCATGTCACGACCAAATATTCTTGTATTGTTTTAGAGTCTTTTTATGGAAAAAATGTGGACTTGGTTATGTTATGTAATGATTATGGGTTTAATAAAAAATTTTGGGTTTGTTGATTTGGTGGGTTGAGTATCGGGGGTGATCTTTGGTTCTTATTGTACTTGAGATGCCAATTATGATAAGGCCCTGGCGTGGGTCGGGTCAAGTTGGTATCAGAGCCCTAGGTCGATGGTCTATTGAGTGTCCACAAAGTTGTATTAAGTAGAGTCTCTTTTATAGATGTGTGGTACACCATACTTATAAGAGAGAGGTTATGAGACATTTAGGAATGTTTTATTTTCTTGTTTTCTTACTTTGAGATATAGATTCTAAGGTCTTGAATCCTTCTGATATTTGTTTTCTCATCTTTCAGATCATGCCTCTAATAAGATTTGATGTTCATGCAAACTCTTCTGTCCTGACTTTGTACAATATGGATGGATCTCATCCAACTTCTAGAGTCCAGACGCGATCAAGGGTCATGGTATCTGACTGTCCTTGTGAGGTTCCAGCTGTACCCACTGATCCTACTTTTGAGGGAGATACTCATACTCATTTGCCTCAAAGAAAGAATGCTAATGTTGAGTTCCATCGCTCCATTACCATGTTGACTCAATTGGTAGCTTTCAATTTTGAGTGTGGTGTTCTTGTTACTTCATCTTCTGAGGCCATAACGGTTTGCCAGTTCATGAGGTTGCATCCTTCTATGTTTATTGGTACAAAGGTTTAGGAGGATCCTTAAAGTTTTATCGTTTAAATGGAGAAGATATTTGGGGTTATGCATGCTTCAGAGGTTGAAGACGTTGAGTTTACTACCTAGCAATTGAAAGATATGGTGTACTAGTGGTACAAAGAGTGGGAACAGTCGAGGGCAAAGGATGTTGGTTCTGCCTTGTATAAAGATTTTATAGCACATTTTTGGACTGCTTCTTTCCTCAGGAGTTGAGGGAAGCGAAAGAAGAAGAGTTTCTGAATTTGAGGCAAGGTAGGATGTTTATCAAAGAGTATGCCTTTCAATTTTATTAGTAGCCCAGGTATGCTCCTAAGTTGGTTTCTAGCATAAGGGATAGAATGTGTATGTTCACTTTGGGATTGTCTGGTGAGTTGATCCTTGATAGTAAGGATTCCTTGTTGATCAAGTAAATGGATATCTCCAGGTTAGTTTTGTATTTGCAGCAGGTGGAGAAAGAGAAGAGGAAAGAGGTTGAGTTTAGTGAGAGGTAGGTGAAGAATTTTAGGCCTTTTATGTAAAGTGGTAGAGATGGTGGTAAGTAGTCAAAGAAGAAGTGGGAGAGTTCTGGTTCTTTCTCCATGGTTAGTTCTCCTTAACTGAACCCATTGGGTGATCGACAGTTTCAGTATTATAGTGGGATATGAGCATAGGTTTTCCAATCTCAAGCTACTAGGGCTCGGTCGGCTCCATCCCACCCTTCTTTTAGATTTTTTTGAGCGGTCGCATCGTGGGTTCTGTGAGAAAGGGAAGAACAGATTTTTTTACTGCGGTCAGATTTGTCATATACAGCATGACTGCCGTTCTAGAATAGCCTCTGGCTAACAAAATCCCTGTTGATTCTTTATCTGCCCCTACACCAAAGGGTGCTGCTTCTACATCTGTTTTTTCTTTTGGTACCGGCACTAGTTAAAATTGGTTATATGCTCTTGTGTCTTGTTGGGATTCTGAGGCATCCCCCTATGTCGTTACTGCTATGCTAAAACTATTCTCTCATAATGTCATTACTATGCATTTTGTTTTTGGTCCTGAGTTTATTTCTGATACTTTTTCTGTATCTATCCCGATTAGCGACTTTGTGATTGCTAAAAGAGTTTATAGGGGGTGTGGTATATCTGTTAGTGATAGCAAAACTCTTATGGATTTGATAAAGTTAGACATGGTTGACTTTGATGTCATATTGGGGATGGATTGGTTGCATTTGTGCTATGCTTCTGTAGATTGTCGAACCCTCAAGGTCATGATTAATGACCCGACCTCTGGCCTTGTCAAAATGGGAATCCCAAGTCTAGCCAGGACCCCCCAGTTACCCAACCCAACCACCTATATCAAGCCTTGGATGGGGTAAATTTTGAACATATAACAAGATAGAATAAATGTTCTCATTAAGACTCTAGGATAGGGTCACAACCATGACTGACCCAACCGAGTCCAATAATACCACACCAACCGCCCAACCATACCAAACCAAACCACATAGGTCATAACCAAAGTGAATACCAAAACATAATATGATTAATCAATCCCAAAATATAATAGGACAGAACAACCAACAATATCGTCCTAGGATACAAGCCTCAATATCAAAACTGATACCAAGGAAAACACCAATACTGATCCCGCCCATACCAACCACCATAAGTACCACAAAGCCTTTATCCAAAGGAGTAAACAAATTCAGTTGGGACATTCCCCCAAACATGGAAAAAAACTAATTTCCAACCTACAAGAAAAGTGTATAAAGAAATTGATCACATAAAATTATGCCTTTCAAAAGGATAGAAGCTCCCCACTTCAGTCCAAATGTTGTCCCCAAGTCAATCACTATGTAGGTGGAGCATAAAGGCCGGTTCCTGCAAAGCATAGGTATACAGCCGCCAGTAGATGGGGTTAGCGAGTGACCGCTAGCATGAATCTCAGGTTAAGGATAAAATAATTCTAGTTATAAAACAAAGTAAAACTATCCATAATGCATACAACCATACATAGATATAAGTTCCTGGAAAGGGAACCGGGTTTAGCATGCATTGAAAACCACCCATGAGCGATATGGGTTCAACTCCCCCTGCTGAAAGGGCCAATGACTAGCCGCACGACTAGGGAAGTATCCCATGGGATGATTAGTACATCCCCTAATAGTGTGACATCATGCACACAGTCCACTAAGACCAATCCTCATATCGGCAAATATGAGTTTCCAGTTTTGGTCTACACGGGATCGCCACCTTCCACGACTTTGCTACACACCCTCCCATTAATTCCAGATTAAAACCATTTCAAAATAACCAACCAAATCCATTTACTATTTTATTAAACAAGGCCAATATTAGTTGTATCGTCATACTACCCCATTACTTGCAAGTAATATCCATTGCGAAACCATTTAGGTTAAGGGGACTTCCAAGTGCCCTTTCCATATACCATATTAAACCACTTCAGAGACATCTATATTGTCCACTAGAATAACCATTTAGCCTTTAGCCTTTTCAAACCATTTAAACTATGTATAATTCCTTTACCAAGTTTAAAACATACAAGAGTTCCATTAAAAAAGTCATTGCAATAAACATATCTTTATAAGCATTTTTCGAAGACCTTGGGAGCATAATATAACAAAAGCCAATTCCAAAGACCATTAAACCATTACCATGCAATCTAATTGTCCAAAACCACCATTAATACATATAAAAGCATAATTAAAACCATACGACACCATTACCAAGCATTTAATATCAAAAACCCCAGATAATAGTTGAAAGCCATAATCATGAAATACTAAAACCATAAAATTAATCATATAAGCCATGCCTTTAGTTGAAATTACAATGAGGGAAGAGAATCATGCCTTATACTAAAGAATTGATTGAAGGAAACTGCCAAGACAAGCCCCAAAGCAATCCTCAAGATGAAACCTTAGCTTTCTTCCCCAAAAGCTCTTGAGAGAATTATACAGTGCTTTGGAATAGTTTCTAAGTATTAATGAATAGAATAATAGGGTAAATAACCTTCTAAGTGTGTTAGCATTTGTGGGTTCTAGTTAGGGTAAGCATGGAAATATCCAGAATACCCCCACTTAAATCCCTTAAAAACCCATCATAGGGATACGACCGACCCATTCGAGTTGTACCCTCTTATACAATCGGTGCCCACCAATCATATCCAAGCCTCAATCTTTTTATCAAACACTATCTAGTATATGACTCATCCAACCAAGTAATAACCACAGCATACGATCCATACCAATGACCCTTGTCCCTAGAAGAATGAAATACCAGGAAGATCAAATACTGCCCACCATATGACTCCTTAATATGACTCGTACCAATCCCTATGACTCATACCCCTAAGTTATACCTATTCCATTGACCAAAACCATCCCACTAACTATAATTGGTCAACATACTACAGGACCATACCACTCATACCCCAACATACAGCTCGTACCCATGAGTTGTATTAGATTCAAAAATAGATTTCCAGGAAATTTTCTAAAGGTCAAAACCCAGGATGTTTCAGTCTCCCCCACTAGGAAAATTCATCCACAAATAATGGACAAGGTAGGGGTAACCACACACAAAGTCATTTTCCATATCAAACGTCCTTTTAACAAAGTTTGAAAACAAATGGGCAAAGATGTCAATCTTTCCTTTAACAAACTTAAAAAATAAAGATGTGTGTAAGAAGACATTCCTTCCGCATGAATCCCACGAGCAGAAAATAGATGCGGATACTTGGACTTCAAGTCCTCTTTCGCTTCCTAAGTAGCTTCTTCCACCTTATGGTTCTTCCATAGAACCTTAATCGAAGCCACATCCTTGGTCCACAATCGACGAACTTTCCTATCTAATATCTCTACTAGGACCTCTTCATAAGACAGAGAATTTGAAATATCCAATCCCTCCAAAGGAACAACCGAAGAAGGATCACCAAGATAGTTCCTCTACATGGAAACATGAAAGTCTGGATGAACCAAACTTAAGCTAGCTGGTAACTCGAACTCGTAAGCAACATTTACAACTCTCCACAAAATAACATATGGAAAACAAACCGAGGACTGAGTTTTCCCTTCTTGCAAACCCTCACCACTCCCTTCATGGGAGACACTTTGAGGAAGACCCTATCCCCGACCTCAAACTCCAAGTCTCTACGTCTAACATCCGTATAAGACTTTTGGCAAATTTTGGTAGCCTTAAGCCTATCCTGATAAACCAAATTTGGGCCAAACATGGCAGCCTCACCAAGTTCAAACCAACCAATAGAATATCTACACCTCCTATCGGACAACTCCTTAAAAAGAGCCATACCAATACTCGAATGATAGCTATTGTTGTAAAAAAAATCCACCAAAAGTAAATGCTCAACCTAATTTCCACCATAGTCAGTCACACAAGCCTGAAGCATATCCTCTAATGTATCAATAGTTCTCTCCACTTGCCCATCCGGCTGTAGATGAAAAGCGATACTTAGACTATCCTCAGAGCCCAACCTTTTTTGGAAAGATCGCTAGAAATGAGATGTAAACTGCATACCACGATCAGAAATAATTGAAACAAGCACCCCATGCAGCTTCAGAATCTCCAGAAGATGCAACTTTGCATAATCCTCCACAGAAAAGGTAATCCACACTGTCTAGAAGTGCACAGACTTAGTCATCTTATCCACGATGACCCAAATCGAATCAATTAGTTCTGAGACCGAGGAAGACCAATAACAAAATCCGTATTAATCACCTCTTACTTCTATTTAGGAAAATTAATTTCTTGATACAAACCTACTTGGCCTCATATGCTCAACCTTAACATGTTGACAACATGCAATTGGCCATAAAATCAACCACAACACTCTACATACCGTTCCACCAATAGATCTCCTTGAGATCATGATAAATCATAGTCGAGCTGAGATGAACAACATAGCTCAACTCATGCGCCTCAACCAAAACCCTTTTCCATAACCCATCGACATCAGGAACACACAATCTCTCTTTGTACCATACAGTACAATCACCACTAATCTAAAACACTACAACCTTTTGTCTGCCAACGTCACTCTTAATTTTCATCAAGACAGGATCCAACAATTACTTCTCTTTAATATATACACCAAGAGATAATTGAATCACTTCTTGCACCATCACACTACCATCCTTAGAGTCCAAGAGGCAAACTCCAAGATTAGCCAAGAGGTCAATATCCTTCACCAATTCCCATTTCTCTTCTTCCACATGATCTAAAATACCCATGCATAACTTGCTAAGAGTATCAACAACTATATTATCCTTACCTGGGTGATAGTGAAGACTTATATCATAATCTTTATAAAGCTCAAGCCATCTCCTCTGGCTGAGATTAAGCTCTTTCTAAGTAAACATGTACTGAAGACTCTTGTGATAAAAAAAGATATCCATGTGAACATCATACAAATAATGCTTCCATATTTTCAAAGAACACACAACCGCCAACAACTCTAAATCATGGGTAGGATAATTCCTCTCGTGTACCTTCAACTGCCCAGAAGCATAGGCAGTTACCTTCCCATACTGCATCAATATGCAACCAAGCCCTACCTGAGATACATCATAATAAATCACAACCCTATTATTCCCTTTCGACAAAGTCAGGATTGGAGCCGAAGTCTACTTATCCTTTAACTTCTCAAAACTCCTTTCACAAGCATTTGACAAAAAAAACTTAACCATCTTCTGAGTCAACTTAGTCAAAGGAGAAGATATCAGTGAAATGCTTTCCATAAACCGCCTATAATACCAAGCTAAACCCAAGAAGATCCAAATATTAGATAGAGTTGTAGGCCTAGGCCACCTCTTCACCACATCAAATTTTGTTAGATCTACTATAATCTGTTCAGTAGAAATTACACGACCTAAGAAAGTCATAGTGTTCAACCAACACTCAAACTTAGAGAAATTGACATACAACTATTGTTCCTTTAAGGTCTTCATCACCACATGTAGATAATTAGCATTATCCACCTTGCTCTTTAAATTAACCAGAATGTCATCAATAAACACAATGATGGAGAGATCTTAATACTGCCTGAACACTCTATTCATTAAGACCATAAATACTATCGGAGTATTAGTCAACCTAAATAACATCACTGTGAACTCAAAATACCCATACCAAGTAAGAAAAGTTATCTTAGGGATATCCACTTCCCTAATCTTAAGCTAATGGTACCCATACCAAAGATCTATCTTTGAAAAAAACTTGGCACCTTGAAACTGGTTAAACAATTCATCTATTTGAGAAAGAGGATACTTGTTTTTGACTATCACCTTATTCAACTACCTTTAGACAATGCACATCCGAAGGGAACCATCTTTCTTGCATACAAACAACACCGGTGCACCCCATGGAGAAACACTAGGATGAATAAACCCCTTATCCAAAATATCTTTAAGTTGCTCCTTGAGTTTCCTTAACTCGGCCAGAGCTATTCTGTATGGAGGAATAGAAAATAGATGAGTATCCAAAAGCAAATCAATACCAAACTCTATTTCCCGATCCGAAGGAACACCAGGAAGATCATCCAAAAAGACCTCTGTAAACTCATTAACCATAGGTACTGAAGACCAAAAAGGACCTACCGAGTTAAAATTTGTAACCTAGACCAAGTGGTAAAGACAACCCTTGGAGATTAACCTCTAAGCTCTAAGATAATAAATAAACGTCCCCCTAGGATCTAAGGAACTACCTTTCTATTTTATAACTGGTTCACCAAGGAACCTAATGATAACCTTATGAGTCTAAAAATCCAAATATGTATAACATGAATACAACAAATTCATACTCAGAATTACATCAAAATCTACCATATCAAACTCAAACAGATCTACCAAGTTCTATTTGCTACCAACAGATATCACACACACACCAATAGACTATTTTAGCAATAACCAAGTCACCTACTGGGGTAGAAATATAAAAAGGATCTGAAAGGACTTCCATATTGAAACCAAAAGACACAATTATATATGGAGTCAGATAAGAAAAATGGACCCCAAATTAAGCAAACATTATGTATCATGAGAGAAAAGTTGTAACGTTCTAGTAAGGACATTAAGTGATGCCTCGGATTCCTGTGGGATGCCAAAGCATACCACTTATTTTGACCAACACTAGAACCGGGAGCACTAACAGAAGCAGATACCTCACTACTAGGTGTAGGAGTAAAAGATGAAGCCACAAGAATCTTATTCACCCCCGTAGCAACTTAGTTAACCGGACAATCCCTGAGTCGATGGCTTACCTAGCCGCACCTGAAGCATTTGTCCTTTCCTTCCTCGTAATAAACCTAATGAGAAAGCCAACAAAATCCATAAAGAGGACACAAAAAAATTGACTAACCTCCACTCACCTAAGATTAGGCAACCTGTGCACGAGAATGATCACCACTTTGATGACGCTTGTCTCCCGGATGATAAGGAGCATTGGAAGAAAAAAAACTAGAGCTCCCTCACTTTATTTTCTGCCACTTGCCACCATCTTTACCATACTAAGACTGAGCACCTCCCTAATTAAAAAACCTGCACCTCTTTCTCTGCCTATCCCCAAACTCCACGTGCCTCCTCTTCTTATCCTCAACCTGCTGTATATGAATAGTCAACCTCTAGATATCCATATCTTTAATCAACAAAGCAATATTTCTCTCTAAAATCAAATCTCTATTCAAACCAGAAGCAAACTTTCTCATTCTCAACCTTATATCAGCCACCAAGTTAGGAGAATACTTTGATAGCTGATGAAATATTAAAAGATTTTCCCTTGCTAATATCCCCCCTTACCTGAGGTTCACAAACTCCTCCATCTCAGCTTCCCTCAACTCTTAAGGAAAGCACCGGTCTAAGAAGGCATTAGAAAAGGCCTCCCATAACCCTTCCTATTCCATATTACCTTTATCTTTATCCAATCATTATACCACTGATAAACAACATCCTTGGGTTGATAAGCTACAAAGTTAACCCCCTATACATTAGTAGTCTATATTACTCGAAAGATATTTTCCATCTTATCTAAGAAGCCCTGTGGAACCTCCATCACCTTAACTCCAATAAAAGTTGGATAACCCATATTCATAAATTGACCAACCTTTGTGGCCTCAGCAGACAAACCAGCAGCCGTACCCTGCTCAACCTAAGCAACAACCAGTTGGGTAATAACATGTATAGACTGACAAAATTTTGTATTTGTTATGTTGTCCTAAGGGATATAAGGAGAACGAAGAAAAATAGGAGGAACTCTAGTACCATCAAGAATTGGACCATGAGATCAAAGATGTACTCCAGATGTAGGACATACCCCTTCAGCATTATCCCCAGATAGGACAAAAGAATTTTCTTGTGTTCCAGATCTATGTGGCATGATCTATAAGATGAAAAAATAAGGATTTAAAAGGATTCTAGGATTGAGAACTCAAGCTTGAAGATAGAATACCAAGAAATTGAAACATTCCTAAGTATATTGTTGCCTCTCCCTAATGAGTGTGGCACGCTTCACTCCCCTAAAATAGACTCTACTTGACATCGATTTGTTTACTTTGAAGTGACCATGAACCTAGATCTGATACTAACTTGACTTGGCCTGACCTGAAGCCTTGTCTTAATGGGTATCCCAAGTCTAACCAGCATGGGGGACCACCACTATTACTCAACCCAACCACATATATCTAGTCTTTGATGGGCTAAATTTAGAACATACAACAAGATAGCATAAATGTTCTCACTAAGACTCTAGGATAAGGTCACAATCTTGAACGACCCAACCAAGTCCAATTATACCATACCAATCGCCCAACCATACCAAACAAAACCATAGGCCAAAAACCAAGACATAACCAAAGTGAATACCAAAACATAATATGATTAGTCAATCCCAAAATCTAATAGGATAGAACAACTAACAATATCATCAAAGAATATAATACCTAACACCAAAATTAATGCCAAGGAAAACACCAATGCCGATCTCGTCCATACCAACCCCTAAAAGTACCATAAAGTCTCTATCTAAAAGAGAGCTAATCTAATTAGGACATTCCCCCAACCATGGCCAAAACTAATATCCAACCAAAGATAAAAGTGTCTTAAGAAATTCATAATATGAAATAATTCCTTTCAAAAGTATGGAAGCACACCACTTTAGTCTAAATATTATCCCCAAGTCAATCACTATGTAGAAGGAGTCAAATAGTTATTTACTTCATAGCATGGGTATACAGCCACTAGTTAATAGGGTTAGCGAGTGACCAATGGCATGAATCTCAAGATAACGGTAAAATGATGCCAGTTATAAAAACAAGTAAAACCATCCATAATATATACAACCATACATATATATAAGTGTCGAGAATGGGAATCAGGTTTAGAATGCATTGAAAACCTTTACCTAGGTTGTGTATCTTGGTAAACCTAAACCACCCACGGGAGATATGGTTTTAGCTCCCCTACTTAAAGGGCCAAGTGCGTATAGTCGCACGACTAAGAAAGTATCCCATGGGATGACTAATATATCCCCCAATAGTGTGATATTATGCTCATGGTCTACTAAGTCCAATCCTTATTTTGGAAAGTATGAGTTTCCAGTTCTGGTCCCACAAGACCACCACCTTCTACGGCTTTGCTACACACCCCACTATTAATGCCTAATTAAAAAAATTTCCAAAAAAATCAAATCTATTTACCTTTTATTAACCAAGTCCAATATTATTGGTAGCGACATACCACCCCATTATTTAAAAGTAATATCCATAGCCAAATCTTTTAGGTTAAGGGGAATTTTAAATTCCCTTTCCATATACCATATTAAACCACTTAGGAGACTTTCATGTTCTCCACAAGTAGAACCATTTAGACTTTAGTCTTTTCAATCTATTTAAACTATGTATAATTCCTTTACCAAGTTTAAAACATACAAGAGTTCCATTTAAAGAAGTCAATGTAATGAAAATATCTCTATAATCATTATTTCAAACACCTTAGGGGAATAATATAACCAAAACCAATTCCACAGACCATTAAACAATTACCATGCAATCCAATTGTCCAAAACCACCATCAATTCATATAAAAACATAATAAAAACCATAGGAAACCTTAACCAAGCATTTAATATCAAAACCCCCAAATAATAGTTGAAAGCCATAATCATTAAATAGTAAAACCATGAAATCAGTCATATAAACTATGCCTTTACTTTAAATTACAATGACAGAAGATAATCATGCCTTATACCAAAGAATTGATGGAAAGCAATAGCCAAAACAGGCCCCAAAGCAATCCTCAAGATGAAACCCTAGCCTTCTTCCCCCAAAAGCTCTTGAGAGAATTATGAAGTGTTTTGGAATAGTTTCTAAGTGTTAATGAATAGAATAATAAGGTAAATAACCTCCTTAGTGTATTAGAAGTCGTGGGTCCTTGTTTGGGTAAGTAAGGAAATTTCTAGAATACCCCCACTAAAATCTCTTAAAAACCATCACAGGGATACGACCAACCCATATGAGTCGTACCCTCTTATATGATCGGTCACTACTCGTATCCAAGTCTCAACCCTTGGATCAAACACTTTCCAGTATATTACTCATCCAACCAATTTGTAAGCACAATATACAATCTGTACCAATGATCGGTATACCTGGCAAAATAAAATACCAGGATGATCAAACATTGCCCACCATATGAGCCCCTGATAAGACTTGTACCAACCCCTATGACTCATACCCCTAAGTCAAATCCATTTTAGTGACCAAAACTATCCCACCAACTAATACTGTTTAACATATGACATGACTATACCATTCGTACCCCAACATATAGCTCATACTCAAGAGTCATGTTGGATCTTGGTAACGAAATCCTAGGAAAATTTCTAAGGGTCAAGACCTAGGATGTTTCAATTAAATTTCCTTATGAGCTGGTCATTGTATGGGAAGATGGTTCTTTAGTGCCTAAGGGGAGATTTATCTCATATCTTAAAGCCCAAAAGTTATTTTCCAAATGATATTTATATTATTTAGCCTGGTTAAAAATTCTAAATCAAAAGTTCCTTCTTTAGAATCCATTCTTATGGTTAATGAGATTCCTGAGGTTTTCCCAGATCATCTTCCTAGTGTTTCTCCCAATAGGGAAATTAATTTTGAGATTGATCTAGTTCCTGACACTCATCTTATATTGATCTAGTTCCTGACACTCATCTTATCACTATCACTTCTTATAAAATAGCTCTAGCTGAGTTGAAAGAGCATAAGGAGCAATTGAAGGATCTCTTGTATAAAGTATTTATCCATCCTAGAGTGTCTCCTTGGGGCACTCCTATGTTGTTCGTGCATGAGAAGGGTGGTTCCCTTGGAATATGTATTGATTATTGTCTACCGAATAAGGTGACCATAAAGAATAAATATCCTCTTCCTAGGATCGATGACTTGTTTGATCAGCTTCAAGGTGTGAATTATTTTTCTAAGATTGATCTTAGGTTGAGCTATCATCAGCTTAAGATTAGGGAGGAGGATATCCCTAAGACTGCCTTCAGGACCTAGTATGGTCACTATGAGTTCCTATTTATGTCTTTTGGGTTGACCGATGCTCAAGAAGCATTTATGGATATGATAAATAGGGTTTTCCATTAGTTTTTAGATCTGTTCATCGTTGTCTTCATAGATGGTATTTTTGTGTACTCTAAGAGTGGGGTGGATCATGTCGATCACTCTTGTATTGTGTTGTAAACCTTAAAAGATCAATATTTGTATGCCAAGTTCACAAAGTGTAAGTTTTTATTGAAGGTTGTGACTTTTCTTGGTTATGTTATCTCTAGTGAAGGGATCATAGTGACTCCACAAAAGGTTGTAGTGGTTAAAAAGTGGACTACACTTGTGATACCAACCTATATATAGAGCTTCTTGGGTTTAGCCGGCTACTATAGGAGATTTGTGGAAGGTTTTTTTGACTATAGCTGTCACATTGACTAGATTGACCCAAAAGAACGTGAAGTTCTTGTGGTTCGATGCGTGTGAGTGTAGTTTATCAAATTTGAAGGATAGGTTGACTTCAGCTATGATTTTAACCTTTCCTGAGGGTAATGACAGCTTTGTAGTGTATTGTGATACTTCTCATATTGGGCTTGGTTATGTATTGATGTAGCATGGTAGGGTGGTGTCTTATGCTTCTAGACAGTTGAAAATTCATGAGAAGAACTACCCTACTCGTGATTTAGAGTTGTTAGATATGGTATTTGTGTTAAAAATTTGGCATCACTATCTCTATGGGGTTCATGTTGACATTTTTTTTATCATAAAATCCTACATCATATGTTTACTAAGAAAGAGCTTTACCTTAGCCAGAGAAGATAGCTTAAGCTTCTCAAGGATTATGATATGAATTTTTATTACCATCCAGGTAAGGCTAATGTAGCTATTGATGCTCTTCGTAGGTTATCCATGAAAATTCTAGCACATATGGAGGAGGATAATTGAGAAGTGATAAAGGACATTCACCATTTGGCTTATCTTGGAGTTTATCTCACAAGCACTGATGATGGAGGTGTGTTTGTACATCAGGTATCACAGTAGTCTCTTGTTGTTGAGATAAACAAAAATCAAATATTGGATCCTAATTTGATGAAGATTAGAGAAAATATAGGTTAGAAAAAGTTTATTGACTTTGTGATTGGTGGAGACGATATCTTGAGATACCAAGGTAGGCTATGTGTTCCCGATGTGGATGGGTTAAGGGAAACGATTTTAGCTGAAGCTCATGGATCTTATTATACTATTCATCCTGGTTCTACAAAAATGTATCATTATCTTAAAGTGTGCTATTGTTTGAATAATATAAAGCGGGGTATGGCTAAATATGTGGCTAAGTGCAATATGTGTCAACAAATGAAAGTTGAGCACATAAGGCTTGGAGGTTTGTACCAAGAGATTGAATTGCCCGAATGGAAGTGGGAGGTAATCAATATAGATTTCATTATTGGTGTGATTTGATTTGGGTCATTATGGATTTGATGACCAAATTTGCTTACTTCTTTCCTATGAGGACTAGTTATTCGGTGGAGGATTATGCTAAGTTCTATCTTACGGAGATTGTAAAGTTTCATGGTTCTCCTATTTCTATCATTTTTTACCGTGGTACTCAATTCCTTTCTAATTTCTGGTAGTTCTTTCAGAAAGGTTTGGGAACTAAGGTGTGCTTAGTACTGCTTTCCACCCACAAAAATATGGACAAGTGGATAGGACCATTCGAATATTTGAAGATATGATTCATGCCTATGTGATTGACTATATTGGTAGTTGGGTTGACCATTTGCCTCTTATAGAGTTTGTTTATAATATTAGTTATCACTATAGCATTAGTATGGCTCCTTTTGAGGTATTGTATGGTTGGAGATGCCTTTCTCCTATTCGGTAGTATGAAGTTGGTGAGGGTAAGTTGTTCGGCCCTTACTTGGTTCACCAAACCTTAGAGAAGTTAAAGGTGATTCATGATAGATTGAAAGCCGCTCAAAGTCACCAAAAGTCCTATGCGGATGTGAGGCATAAGGAGTTGGAGTTTAAGCTTAGCGATTGGGTGTTCCTAAAGGTGTCTCCCATGAAAGGAGTAATGTGGTTTGGAATGAAAGGGAAGTTCAGTGCCTGGTATATTGGTCCTTTTTTTTATTTTTAATAAGGTTTGTAATGTTTCCTATAATTTGGAGTTTCCTTCTAGCTTGAGCTCCATTCATTCGGTTTTCCATGTCTCTATGCTGAGGAAGTGTGTGGGTGATCCTTCATCAGTTGTTCCTTTGAAAGGATTGGGTATTTTAGATTCCTTATCTTATGAGGTAGTCCTGGTTGAGATAGTGGATCATCAAGTTTGTCAGTTGCAAATGAAGGATGTGACTTCGATAAAGGTTCTTTGGAGGAACCATAAGGTTGAAGAAGCTACTTGGGAGGATGAAGAATACATGAAGTGGAAGTATCCGCACTTGTTCCCTGTTCTGAAAATTCTTTCTTGGGGTATGTGTTGATCTTAATATCTTTGTTTTAAGTCTTTGCTTTCTAACTTGGTTAATGGAAAGTTTGATGACTAAAAATGTATTAACTCATAATTATGCTTGCCTCATCCCGTCATTCAATGACGAATGATCCTAGTGGGGGAGAATTTAAACACCCTAGTTTTGACCCTTAGAAAATTCTGAATTTTGAGCTCAATAGACATCATAAAACTTGTTATTACTTGTTGTATGATGTGGATATGATTTGGAGTCCTTGGTCGTATGATACTTAGTATGGTATTGGTTGGTTTCAATCCAAAGTACGAATGGACATCATACTAGCCGTATGTTAGGGTATGAGAAGTATAGTTCCAAAACCATATGATGTCCTATGTCTAGCCTTGATAATTCTTCATAGGGTATAGTTCTAGGGTGCCAATCATATGATTGGATACGAGTTAGGACATGAACTTATATGTTGGATAGAATTGGAGTCCAACTTTACGTCAAGGGTACGACTGGTGTGTACCACTCGTATGATTGGTGTATGAGTTGGGGGAAAGTAATACCCTCCTACGCATATTTTTTAGCTTTTAAGATAAGGACATTTTAGACATTTCCCATCCCAAAATCCTTAATACCCCACATCTTAAAAAACATTATAGCCTCTCATAACACACTTTGAAGGATCAAAACACTCCAAAAGCTCTCTCCAAACACTCTCTTGAAGATTAGACTAGGGTTTCTACAAAGTTTTTATCTAGAGGCTCAAGAGCCAAGTTCTTTTTGTGACTCTTCGTGAATAAGGCATGTGACTCTTCCCTCATTGTTAGTTTATGAAAATCATGTATTTAAAACTTTGTTTATGATTCATTAATGGTGATTTTGAAAACTAATGTTGAGGATTTCATTAAATATTGTTGTGTATTGTTTACTCTTGGTTTTAATTATGTTTATACATGTTTTAAGGATGGTTTTTCACATGTGTGTTCTTGGTAATTCTGGTTTAACATTTGGGTAATGGTTCACCCTAGACTTTATGGTTTTTACTTTGGTTTTTGTCTTAGTAACGGTATGCCCTCAACGTGTGCGTGAAATTCCTAAGAGAATAAACTAGTCAAATGCTAAATAATGTTTTGAACTAAGGCATTGTCCTAATGAATATGAATGTTTGGTAAATGGTTTTGTGAATGCCTTATTTATTATGTAATAATTTAAATGGTAACCTTGGTGGTTTAATAGGATAAAAGGATTAGTGTCCCTAAACATTAAATTAATTTATGTCTTTATTAGTTAGTAGGTTTGAGTTCCTAAACTTTGAATTGAATTAGGGTCTTGTCAGACAATGGGTTCGATTCCCAAAATCAAATGAATGATTGGTTGATGGATAATGGTAATGGCATATTATATGCTTGAAAGTGGTGTTGGTATGATGATACCAACGAAGGGCCTTTGGTAACTTTTTAGCTTAATGGTGGTGTATGTGAAATGATTGTTTTAAATTGGGCTTTAAAGAGAGATATGTAGTCAAGCCATGAAAGTGGAGTCCGAAAGGACTAACATTGGAAACCATACTAGCCGGTACGGGAATCTCTACGATCGGGTATTTCAAGTCCCCCGAATATATATATGAATGGCAGGTTCGATTCCCCTATAATACATGTATTAGTGCTTAAGTCACCTTGATAATGTTAGGAGGTTCAAGTCCCCCATATAAGCATATACAGTTATTGATTTTCTCTTGTTCGTATGGCTACAAGCACTGGGGCCCTTCCAGCTATGGGAGAACTGGGATCATATAGCTTGTGGATGCCTTGTTATATCATGGTTACGCTACACAACCCAGGTTAACATTTTCAAATCTCATGCTAATCTTGTTCCCTATCCCGGCATGGTATATATGTATATGTGTGTGTGTTGAATTGGTTATGTGCATTGGATAATTGGTTCTGAACTATTGGCATTATTTTATCTTTATCCTTGAGTTACATTCTAGATCTCCAACCACTATCCGTCCTCTAACGCTATACCCCCATGCGATATAGGGGCTGGTCATACTACCACACCTCCTACACAGTTACTTGGATTCGTGGACATTTTGTCTTGACTTTAAGTAGAGCTTCCATTCTTCGGAAGGCTCTATTTATTTCTTTGAGCTTTTTTTTAATCATTGTTGGTTTAGACTAGGCTATTGGTTTTGGCTATGGATGAGGGCATGTCCTGACCGAATATTCTTGTTTTGTTTTAGAGGGCTTTGTATGGACAAACTGTGGACTTGGGTATGTTATGGAATGGTTATGGGTTTGATTAATTTTTTTGCGGTTTGTTTATAGGTTGGGTGGAGTATCAAGGGCGATCTCTGGTTATTGTTGGTCTTCGGATTCCCATTAATACAAGGCCCTGGTTTGGGTCGTGACAGGGACATGCCCCTGACCATAGCCAAACCCAAAACCAAAGAAATAACAAAAATGAAAAGAAGTCCATAATATGAAATGAAGTCTTCCGGAGTAATGAAGCTCACCACTTTAATCTTACTCAAAAGTTGTCCCTAAATCCAAGTCTCTAAGCAAGAGGAATGGTAGTATGGCTGGTTCCTGCATTGCATGGGGATACAACGCCCGAATACGGTTAGTGGAGTGAACGCTAGCATGTAACTCAGAGATAAAGATAAAATAATGTCATCATTCAAAACCAAATCAAATAACCATATGCAATCACACACACACACACACACACATATATATATATATATATATATCGTGTCGGGATAGGGAACAAGGTTTAGCATGCATTTAAAACCTTAACCTGGGTTGTGTATCTTAACCGCCCAAAAACTACCCACGGGCTATATGGGTTCAGATCCCCCTACTAAAAGGGCCCCAGTGCTTGTTAGCCACACGACCAGAGAAAATATCCTGAGATGACTAGTACATCCTAAATATGTAAAGTGTGACATCATGCACACGATCACCAAGTCCATCCTCACATCGGTAAACATGAGTTTCCAATGTCAGTCCCCCTGGGACCTCCACCTTCCACGACATTGCTACCAACCCCCTTTAAGCCCATATAAAATCTTTTACATATTCCTAACCATTTACAAAGGAGTCTTTAATTAGGCAATAACCATTGGTATCGTCATACCAAAATTAGATCTTGCAGGTCTATTACCGTATGACATATAAACCATTTCAATCAAACTAGACTACACCGTTTCGAATTAAATCAAACCCATTTATAATCAAACCATGACGGCCAAGGCCTTTCCATAACCTTATGAAACCAACCAAAAACAATTAATGTTTGTTTAACTATTTATACAATGCAAAGTTCCAAGAATAATCAAACCATGCGACAAAATCGTTCTTGTTGACAATTTCACAAATAGTTAAGCGCATGCCATTATCAAAGCAAAAAATCATCAAATTTGGGTCTGAACCCTGACCCCTTAAATAAATCACAACTCTCATGCACCCACATCTGGAAAACCATAATTAAAACATGAAAAAAAAAATCATAATTAAATGACAAGGAACATTAATCAACCATGAACATCCAAAACCTCCAACCTTTATGATCACTCAAAGTTTGGAACACAATCCTTAAATATTGTATATGCTCCTCCCTATTCCTCAGTACAGAAGGATGCCGTTGATGAACATAATCATGAAGGAGTCTAAATAAGGTCTGAACATTCAGTTTATCAAATCCATAAATGTTGTTGGGACATTTGTCAACCCAAAAAACATCACTAGAAACTCATAATGACCATAGCGAGTCATGAAGGTTGTCTTTATGATGTCCTCAACTCGAATGCTCAATTAATGGTAACTAGACCTTAAGTCAATCTTAGAGAACACCACTGCTCCCTAAATTTGATCGAATAAATCATCAATACGAGGTATAAGATATTTCTTCTTTACTGTAACCTTATTAAGCTGCCTGTAATAATGCATAGATGAAAGGAACCGTTTTTCTTCTTCATGAACAAGATTGGAGCACCCTGTGGTCATACACTGGGCCTAATGAAACCCTTACCCAGAAAATCATGAATCTTGGAATTCAGTGTCTTAAGATTGACGCGAGCCATATAGTTTGATGACATAACAATATTATGGGTGCCCAGCTCATGATCGATCACAAAATCAATATCACACTTAGGAAGAAAACCAAGAATATTGGTAGGAGAAACATCAGGAAACTCATGAACTATAGGAGTTGAGTTAAGTGAAGGACTCTCTACACTAACATCATTGAGATAAGTAAGGTAAGACTCGCAAACCCTCGATATAAGCCTCCTATACAAAACATAATAAATCCTCTTTATCATCTTGCAGCTAAAGCCATATAAACAGGGGTATGTCAGGCATAGCTAAGGTAACGATCTTGGTAAAACAATCCAAGATCGCATGATAGAGGGATAACCTGTCTATGTATAGAACCAATTAAAAATCCATTGTATCTAATACAGTAAGATTGGTCTGAGTATGAAACTCTCAAACAATCACAACAAATGATCTATAAATCTAATCCACTTCAAAAGAATCACCCACGAGAGTAGAGATAAACATCACAACACAGGTAAAGAATCCTAACACAGTTCTAATTGTGGCACATAATAAGCAGAGATCTAAGAAAAAGTGGGTTGATGGCATATTGAATCATACCTATAATAACAGCATCCAAAGACTATGCCTCCGGTCTACCAGTTACAACATATAAATGACCTCGCCTTCTACCTAGCTAGGCATCTGATGAATCTTTTGCTTGCCTGAGGACATCCATGAGCACCCTAGAGACCACCCTGATGACTCTATATACCATATTTAGATGGAGTGATACTGCCCTAATTGGTGGAACACATTAAGCTTCAAATACAATTTCTCAGTGACATGGACACACTAGAGAAATAGTTAAAGGCCCTACAATCATAACATAACCATGACACAACATTATATCTAAAAGAACAAGCTAATCCATAATAGCCACCCTGACTAGAAGACCCAGAATATGAACTCTCAAAGGCTAACCACTACTCTGGCTAGGATAATAACTATATCTAGACTAACCTTCATCAGTAATCTGAAGTGAGAGATAAATGATCCTACTAAACTAACTTTAGCACTAATAAGACTAGAGTAAAGGGTACCTACCCTGAGAACCACTGTGTTTGAACTATGAGTTGACATGGCTCCTAGTGAAACTACCCTAATAACGTGTCCTCTTATTACTATCCCCTTGGGCCTCATAATGTATCTCCTCTATAATCTAAGCATGATAAACCTTAATAAAAAAACTTGCCAGAAATAATCAAACTCTAAGTAGCTATGCAAAGAGGAACTTTCAATCTCGAATGAAACATCAAATCTGTTCACACTCGATCGATAAGATAGATGTAGCATGCCTGACCAACTCATGAAACTGAGCCTTAGACTCTAGAATAGTTAGGGATCACTACTCTAACCTTGAGAACTAGTATCTCAAATAATCTCTAAGTCTACAATGCATATACTTCTCCAAAAAGACCTCGGAGAACTGTGTCCATGTAAACGAGGGAGATATAGTTGGTCTGGAATCAAGATAAAGTCTCCACTAATTTCAAGCTGGCAAATCAACTAAAAAGTAATGGAGTCGACATCATGAGTCTCCACTAATCCTAAATTATGAAGCCTAATCTCACAAGCAATAAAAAACTCATATGCATCCTTGCCCGATGCCCCTAAAAACTTCAGCAGAGTTAATCTCAAGAAGCTACCCAATATCCTTTTCTTCTCGACAGACATAGCAGTCTAGAAAACTATTTAATGAGAAACTACCAATGTTGGAGGGATCTCAACTCTTGGACCCAAAGCTACAAGTTGTATCCCTGCCTCAGTACCACTCTGATCTATCGACTAAGCTAAATAAATAGTGAACCACAAACCAAACCCAAAAGCTGAACTAATGTATCTTTGACCAGCGACGAAGAAATAAACTTGACGGATCCTAAGCTACCCCCTGGCCTACCACTGTCTGGCCTGGAGCAATCTCTGGTGTGAGAGAAGGGATAGGGTCTGGTGAAGGCTATCTATCCTGATCTCTAGTTGGGTCTGTATCTCTCACCTAGCCCTAATGTCTAGGTCGACTATGTCCTCTGGTAGGATCCCTAGTCATGGACTCAAGGTCCTCATCTCTAATATAAGTAGCATGTGTCCTAGCCATCGATGAAAGCGTAAAACAAAATAAAATTAGAAACCAACACAAACTCCTAGCATGAAGTGAGTGAATGAAGTGAAGATCTCTTAAGAATGTGTTATAGCCCCCCAAAGATAGAAAACAAAAGTCATCATTCTGATTCGTGGGACTCTACCAGACACTTGATCTTGTATAAACACTACTAGTGAACCTAGGCTCTCATACCAATTTTTCACAACCCAATTTCTGAGTCATTATGGCACCTACTTTATCTACCAGTAAATAAGCCAAATAGTAGCTCGAAACTATAATTAATGGGATATATGGTTGAAAATGGCATAAATGCTAAAAATATCCACATAAATAATTTATAAATAAAAAGTAATAAGAAAAATAACATAAGATAAGACACATAAAGAGGAGTAATATCATCCCACGACCTAGTAAGTCCGATACAAGAGCCTCTAATTCAAAAATATGAGTACTATAAAAGTCAATATACCACCAATTAAAAAATAGAAAGACTATCCAATAACAGCAGATGGATAAAAGGTCAACTCCAGCTCTGAGAGCTCACTTTATCTCAGAACTTGAACAAGCACAATCAGGGTCAACGACGGTAAATAGTACTCAAATCTGCACCAATAAGGTATAGATATGTAGTATGAGTACCAAAGGTAAGCCTAACCTACCTGGATGACAAAGAAAGCTTGATAAAGTCGGCTAGATCATCAATATCCCCATCTAAGAAGATTCTACATGATTCCATGCTATCAAAATAGTAATCTATGCATTAATATGAGAAATATGATACCTATGATGCTTTTTTATGCTTTGGGTCTAAAATCAAGTCAAAGTCCTAGATGGGGCCCGCTTACAAAATTACACTTTTGAAATCATCAATAAGGATTATTTAATCAAAAGGATGGGTAAATTCCTAGCTCAAATGATACTAAAATAAACCCACCGAGAATTAGGGATTTATGACTAATATTGGGGAATTAAACCAAGAATTAATCAAAATATACAGGGATTTTGATGAGGAAATGATTATTCTAAGCTAGAAAACACCCCATGATCATCTAATGATTTTTCACCCAATTTCCCACACTCTTTAGGGGTTTTAGCTCTTGTGACCTATGAGAAAATGAGAGAAAATTGGGAAAGAAAGGGGATTTAATGACCTCTCAGGTTCTGCTTAAGAGGTCACTTGGCCACTTAAGCAGTCACCTCTAAAGTGGATATCTACCGCTAAAGCAGTACTTGTTGGGTTTAACCATTCCACTAAAGCGGCCAAGTTGCCGCTTAAGCGGGCTATAATTTAGTGGTCTGGCATATTCTTTAGCCACCAAAATAAACAAGCCATGGTTTCTTAAGCAATCGGATAGATGCTAAAGAAGTCTCTGCTAAAGTGACCGAAGTTACGCTTTAGCGGATGCACCAGCTGAAACATTGAAAAATTCCAAGTTTTCACCGCCCTCTTGAGATTCATTTAAAATCCTGTGAATTCAAACGAACTATACTACCTTATAAAATTTGACAGTTTGGACTAAATTGAGCCTTCAAAATTTCCATCCATAGTGGTTTTGATGAAATATGGGGCCCACACATATGGGTTATTTATCAAATTTTGACCAATAGCCCAAAATGTATCTGAAAGCCTTGGGAACCAAAGCGAAGGTCCCTCTAGCGTAAACTCGATGTTATGGAGTTGATGGAACAGTCAGAATTAGCATACAAGGTCATTAAATTTAAGATAACGTCCGATAGCTAATCCTTACTATCAAAGACTTCAAAACAGAGAATTCACTCTAAAAACAAATAAACTGCCTTGTAACTGAACTATCATCTCTAACAAGTCATAAATGACTTAGGCCAGCTATAGGAAAGCTCTAAATGGTGAAAATTTGTAGAAATGTAGAACATAACCTGGAGGGTCATTATACACTACAACCTAGAATTAGAGTACTAGATAACATTCAAAATATACATACGTACAATGTTTTCTAAATGGAAAAGACTATAACCAAATAGATAGAGGAGGATCAGCCTCAAATTCTAGAAAGCTCACCCCATCTCTGGATCAACAACAAGGCCTAGGATAATGACAATGCTGGTGGTTCGTATTGGAAATCTCATCAAGAAAAATATTAAGAAGTGAAGTATGAGTACCAAAGAAATGGGTACTCAATAGACATTATTGGTTGACTGAGCTTAATTATAGTAAAAGCGTGAATATAATGCGAATATTTAAGCTATGTCAACAGAAATTAAGGTAGAAATATAAATTTCTGTTGAGCTATGCAAGGGAAATAACAGAAATAAATAAGAGAAATATAGGAAATAAAAACAAAATGGTAAGAAATGCAAACTAACTATATCCTAACTAGGCCCCTATAATTCAAGGAGGAACATAGAGGAAGACAACTAACCCTATCGAGTCCCCATAAGTCAACAGGTGCATACAAAAAGCAACTAAAGTAGATAGCATAAGTAACCATAGTTGAACAGATCTTAGTTAATGATCAAAATTCCATGATAAAACTATCAAAATGTGCACCAGAATTAAACTAGCATCGATAGGTAATAACGAAAGGTCATATGCCTAGTGGATAATAATGAGAGGCCATACGACGAATTCAAAAATAAAAATCGTAGGTAACAATAAGAGGGGACAGAAATTATGTACAAAGATATCAGTACCACCATTAATACTCCTAGAATAATTGTAGTCAACACTAGGACACCCCAATCATATCATAACCAAAAGTCGAACCCGAATCAAAACTCAGAGTAACCATACCATAACCATAAACTAGTGATCCTATAAATAGACTGCCTCAACTATAAAACTTATACCAAAACCATACCATTATAGATGCCAGAGCCACGGAAAAACTCAAAGAGAATAGTAGAAATAAACTTTATACCAGTCTCAAATTGGAACTGAAATGAACTTATGAAAAATGTAAGCGAATCTAGCGAAATGGATGAACTCTAAGGTTTATAAGCCTTTTTCTAGACCACAAGGTCAATATTACAATTCTCGGGCAAGTAAGTTCCCTAATGAAAGGTGGGTCCCCAATTACTAAGTCAAGAAAGAATAGTCCAGGTCAGATACTAATATACCCAAGTAAAAAAAACAAAAATAGGCCAGAAGTCAAGTCTAGGTCAAACACAACCTAAGGTAATAGCCTAAAATCGTAGTCAAAGAATCAAAATAAGCCTAAAGAGTCTTCAAGCCAAGTATACTAGTAAATAAGTGTAATCGGTCCTACTACAGGGTCCTGAGAATAAAATTTAGGCCAAAATAAATCCTAGCCTAGTATAAAGCTTTATAGTCCCATGTCAAGGTAGAGATGGTACAAATATTATCCCTAATGGATGATTCTACACTATTCTATGAGATAATGGGCCAAAATCTACGAAAATAAGGCCCTAACCAGCTAAATAAGGCATAAAATAATACATAGAGTAAAATTAGCTACAAAAACTAGCTTAATAGCACAGTAATACCATAAATAAGCTCAGTCTAATGATATAATAAGCTTATCCCATCAGGACACCATGAACGCTTGTTGAATTCTCCAAATCTAAGTTGTCCCCTTCTAAGAGGCTTCCAAGAGCGGCCAGACTATTAAAATAATGATCCAGGATTCAAGACAAATAAAATAATACCCATATTGCATATAAACACTTTGGGTTAGAATTCAGACTGAACATCCCTTGCTGGGCCCGCTTTTGAAATCATAAAATTGATACTATCACCGCATCCCTCACAGCTCAAGTATCAAAAGCCACTAAAATGAAGCCAATTTCAAGCTCAAATTAGTCCCGAACTAGTCCCAATAATAATCCTAAGATAATGGTCTATAGTAGAGAATTACTCAAAATTAAATGGGGAAGATTATGAATTATTGTTAATATGGGACCAAAATACATACTCTCTAGCTAAACCCAGCTCAATAGTATAATTATCCCACAAATTCAAATCTCAAAGTGCCATTAATTATGATTGGAACATTGAAATAATAAAGGAAAAACAAAGAATAAATAATATATTCTGCCAAGGGTTTCTTTATGATGGTCGCGAGGTCACTTTGTCGCAGTTGTGGCACCCTACTTATGGGACAATCCCGATTATGGTAACCCAGCCACCTGATAGTAATGAACATGATAGACCAACCCGATGGCTTTCTTCATTGAGATCATGAGCCCTCAAGCCTCATAATATCGAAGGTCCTCATCGTGGTTGTGATGAAGGAACTAGGTCTACACTAGGTTCTGATACACCAACAACTTTTAAAGTTGTAAATATTCTGACTTGGTCCTCGAGATTCATTCAGAATCCCATGAATTTAAATGAACTATGCTATCCTATAAAATTTGACATTTTTGAGTAAATGGTGCCATCTAAATTTCAAAGGTCATTATGATAAAAAATGGGGCCCATACTCCAAGGAACTATTTTTTCCAAATTCCACCCAATAGCCCAAAATGAGTTAGAATGCCTCAAGACCCAAACCAAAAGTCCCTCTTGCCTAAAACAGGCATTCCAGCGCTGTTGAGACTGTCAGAAATGGTATTTGAGGTCATTTGCACTAGGTTTTGGCGTGAGACCCACAACTTTAAAAGCTCCTAAAAATGGAAATAGATCTAAAACCAAATGATCTACCCAATAACCAAACTATTAGTCCCAGCTAGTCATAATTAACCTAGGGCTACTATAGGAATGGTCTAACTACAAAAAATGTATAAAAACAATGGAAATTACCTAGAAGGTCATTCCAATATCCCCTACTAAAAGGAATTTTCTTTGTAGAAGAAGAAGATTAAAAAGTACTTAAAGGCTTGAATAGGTAGGGATACTGGTCCACATATCATGCTTGGTCTTCCATGTAGCCTCCTCGACTGGTCGGTGATACCCCTGAACCTTAACTACATGAATTTCTTTAGAGAGCAACTTCGTGACATCTCTGGCCAAAATAGAGATAGGCTCCTCCATAAAATTCCAACCTCTCATCCAACTGAATCGAGTCTCACCGAGCCATATGAGATTTATTTTTGATATATCTCTGCATTATAGATACGTAAAACACTAGGTGGATGCCTAAAAGGGAAGGACGCAATGCCAACTCATATGTACCTCCCTAACTATCCGTAGGATCATTAATAGTCCAATATACCTAGGATGAGCATGCCTTTTCTCCTAAACCCCACCATGCCCTTTATGGGCGATACTCAAAAGAAGACCTGGTCACCAACTCTAAACCTTAAGGAATGAAGTGTACTATCAGTATAACTTTTATGTCTACTTTGATCTGCCCATAGCCTATCCTGAATTACCCAAACCCGATCAAATGACTCATGAAGTAAATCTTACGTGAGACCTAACCTTAGAATCCTTAACCAACCAACTAGAGATCGATATAGCCTACCATACAATGCCTCGAATGGGGCCATCTGAATTCTAGAATGAAAGCTATTATTATATACAAACTCTGCCAAAGCTAAAAATTATTCCCATTAACCTCCAAAATCCAACATATAAGGGTGAATTGTATTCTCCAAAACCTGAATAGTCTACTCTGACTGTCCATTATTAAATGGATAAAATATGGTTCTAAAATAAACTTAGGTACCTAAATCCTCTCAAAATTTCCTCTAGAATCTAGAAGTAAACTAAGAACCTCGATATGAAATGATATATACATAGGTACCTCATGAAGGAAAACAACTTCTCAAATATACGCATGGGCCAACCTCCTTGCACTATAGGAGATCTGAATAGGGAAAAATGAGAAGATTTGGTCAATTAATCCATAATGAACTAAATGTTATACAAATAGCAACAAGTACAAGGTAAACCCCCTATGAAATTCATAGTAACCCACTCCTACTTTAACTCTAGAATAGGTAGACTCTGAAGCAATCCACCAGGACTCTGATGCTCGACCTTTACCTACTGACAACAAAGGAACCAAGCTATAAAACTTTCTATGTCTCTATAGATAATAATACACTAGTAATGTTGCATCAAATTAATGTAGATCTTAGTTATCCCTGGTTGAATAGAATACCTTGAGCTATGAGCCTCATAAAGAATCAACTGAATTTAATCTTTGACCTTCAGAATATAATTACGACCATTAAATCTCATAACACTCCCAGAATCTGAGGTAGCTCACCTGGACTTACCTTACAATAACTACCCTCAAATACTATAAAGCCTACTATCCTCAAACTGGTGGCTTTGAATCTACTCCAATAGGATAAATTTGGCCTTAATAGTAGAAATAATCCTCTTAGAATATGAAATATCAAGATAACCATCAAATTAGATAAGTACAGGATATCCACAGGCAATAACTGATGCAAAACAAAAATAAAGGCCAAGCTACCTATACTTACTTCCTTCAAACATAAGATGTCTGCAACCATATTCACCTTGTCCAAATGGCATAAAATATAGACATCATAGTTTTTTTTAACTCAATATATTTATGTTTCATCAAATTAACCTATCTCAAGTTTATAATATATAGAAGGTTACAATGATCAGTGAAGATCTTACAACAAACCCCATATAAATAGTGCCTTCAAATTTATGTGCAAACACTATCACTGCCAACTACAAATGTTGAGTGGGGTAGTTGCACTCATGCACATTTAGCTGCCTCAATGCATATAAAATAATATGGCCTCACTATATTATAACACACCCTAAACCAACACCAAAAGAATCATAATAGATGGTAAACCCCTCACCCCAGTTGGAAGAGTCTGAATATAAGCTAAAGTGAGCTAGTCCTTGAGCTTAAGAAAGCTTACCTCACAAAATTTAGTTCACTAAAATGGAACCTTCTTTTAATTTAACCTAGTCATAGAGAATGCAACAGAGAAAATCTCTTGATAAACCACGTGTAGTAACCTACTAACCCAATAAAATTGCAAACCTTAATATGAGATAAAATCTTATCCCAACCACGAATAGTCTCAATATTTATTGGGTACACCACACTACCATCCTCAGTCACCAAATGACCAAAGATAGCTACAGACTCTAGCTAGAACTTGCACTTTAAGGATATGGCACATCGCCTATGATCTCTCAAAGTATGGAACACAATTATCAATCGATCTTGTACTCCCTTACTCCTCGAATACACCAAGATATCATAAATAAAAACTATCAACATGGAGGTTACGTATGGCCTAAAAATATGGTTTATCAAATCCATAAATATTGATGGGATATTATACAACCTAAAAGACATCACCAGGAACTCATAATGATAGTAATGGGTCCTAAAGGCTATCTTAGAGATGTCTATGACTGATCCTCAACTGATGGTAAATAGGCCTCAAATCAATATTAGTAATCACTGTTGCACCCTGAATTTTTTCAAACAAATAATCAATATAAGTCATACGATACTTAATCTTTACTATCACCTTATTCCATTACCTGTAGTCAATACACATATACATACACAAATACATAGATCCATTCTTTTTTTTCATAAATAGAATTCGAGAACCCTGAGGTAACACACTTAGTGTGGTGAAGATGTTCCTTAGAAAATCCAAAAGCTGAATATTTAGCTTCTTTAGCTTGATAGGAGCCATTTGATAAGAATCCATAGAAATAGGTTAGGTATGCAACTCAAGGTCAATAACAAACTCAATATATAGATCAGCAGGAAGGCTAGGTTGGTCATTATGAAAAACATTTGAAAAAACATGGATAAGAGGAATGAATTTAAGTGAAGGACCCACCGTGCTAACATCTCCAACATAAGCATAAAATGACCCATAATCCTTCAATATTAGTCACTTAGCCTATATATGAGAAATAATCCCTTCAGGCATATGGCTAAAAGAAAGCTTCTGCATAACTAGAGGTATTCTATGCATATCTAGAGTAACGGTCTTAGCAAAGCAATCTAAGATCGTATGATAATGGGATAACCAATTCATGACTAGAATCATATTAAAATCCACCATATCCAGCACAATAAGATCAACTTGAATATCATACTCTTGAATAGTTAAAAAGGATGGTCGATATACTCGATACACTACTAAGAAATCACTCATGAGGGTAGCTATATATACAGGAATAAATAACAACTTCAAAGACAAACCCAACTGCAGCGCATAATAAGAAGAAACCTATAAAAATAGGGATCTAGTATCAGAAAAGGTATAAGTTGGTTGACATCATACCTGTAATTATAACATTTGAAGTCTTAGCCTCTAGTCTACTCGATAGAGTATGCAAATGGCCTTGTCTACTATCGAACTGGGTGTCTACCTAACCACCTATCCAAACTCCTTAAGAACTATATCTTATACTTTATAGATAATCTTTGACCTTGCACATCACCTCTAATTAGTGGTGACTTTGATTTGATCAATCGTGCCATTAAAACTAAAGACTCAATCATCCCAAGTAGGGGACACTCTCCAGAAAAGCAACTAACACTCCAAAATCATAATATGACCCTAGCACTTTACTCTGTCTAGAAGATAAGTCTTATTTAGAGTGACCACCTAGGCCCAACAACCCTAACTAAATACCCCTTTGCACATGAGCATTACTCTGACCATCAAAACTACTATAACTCGGTTGACCCCCATCAAATATTTAAAGTTCTACCTGAACTGGCCTAGAAGTCAAACCTTGATGTAGGTAAGGCTTATGTTAGGGGTACCTACCTAAAAATCCTTGGCCTCTAAATTATGAGTCGTTATGGCTACCACTGTAACTAGTCTAATAACAGGGTCTCTGCCCCTTTAGTCTATGTAATACATCTCCTCAATAGAATAAAGATGCTTGATAGTATCAGAAAACACTTCCCTAAAGTCATCAAACTATGAGTATCCCAGCAAAGCGATAGTCTTAAACCCCTAACAAAGTATTGATCCGCTCATACTCTATAGGAAGAATCATAGTAGTGTCTCTAGATAACTTATTAAATTTAGCCTCATACTTAGCTACAGAAATAAAACCCTATCTCAAAGCAAAAAAATTATCTCTCAGGTGCTCGCATATGTTGTGAGACATATACTTCCCTAATAAAGTCTCAAAGAATTGAGTACAAGTCATAGATAGAGATCCATCTAGCTTGGAAACAAGATAACCTATCCACCACCTACTTAGTGTTGTTTTTAGATAATAAGTACTAAAATCCACTCCACATATCTCAACCAACCAAAAATTACATACTTTCCATACAACTAGTGAGAAACTCATAAGCATCCTCTTTTTTAGTCTCAACAAACCTAGGGGATTTAATCTCATAAATTTGATCAATATCTTTTTCTCCTCCACAGATATAACTAGATGGGTTGCTACCGATTGTTGGACTAATGGTGTGATCTTAGGTGGATTTATACACCTAAGTGTCATAATCTCTATGTATTTAACCTAGTTTTAAAGACTTCTTGTGTGCATAATGTTAGATGAGAAAACTAGTAATAATAGCTTAAGCTTTGTGTTGTTCTGGTTGATCTTGTTGGATTCTATTGTATTTAACCATTAATTTGTAGTGTTTGATGATATAGGAGTCCATGTGAGATATTAAGGTTGATTCTACAGTGTTTAAGCATTAATTTGTTGTGTTTGATGATATAGCAGGCCATGTAAGATGTTAAGATTCATATTTTAGAGCAATATAAGGTTTAATGATGATGGAAAAGCACCCATAAAGTGAGAAACTCAATGCCAAATAGATGGAACTTACTTGGATAAAATATAGAAATTATGAGCACAAGGGCATGCCACGTCCTTGGATCTCCATGTTAAGGGTGTGCCACACCCTTGGACATAAAGTAAAATTGAAAATTCTAGTAAGCATCCATGATAAGAGCGTTCCATGACCTTATCAGACAAATTCAATAGTCTGGCACACCCATGGTTTTAAAATGAGAAATTGGTTTCAACTATAAATAGGTCATTCCTATTTTATTGTACACACCTTGGACGACATTTGTTGATGGAAATACACTTGGGAAGGCTTTTTTTAGGTTTCTAAATCTTTTTCTTTTAGTTTTATTTCCAGATTTTATATAAGAATTTAAATCTTGTGATTCATTGTAAGACCATTAGCGGCTAAACACCCTCTACTAGAGTTGGGGATAAGAACATGATTACTTAAATGTATATTTAAGTTATTTATTGTTCACATATATCCTTGTATTTACTATTCTATGGATTTGTAACCCTTAGGATAAATCTATATTTCTATTAGGAGCCTAGAAGGAGGAACAATAGATTAGAAAATGGAATATATGGTCTTATATGGTGAGGTATTGAAGTTAAGTTTTGCGTTTATGATAGGAATATACCTAATTCTCCATATTTGGCTCATATACAGGATGAAATATAAATATGTTTAACTTAGTTCTCACATCCCTTCTCGAAAAAATAGTTGTGGGGCTAAATTAGATAGACGATTAGAGGCTCAAAAAACCATGTTCATATTATCAACCTTGTGAATCAACAACCAAGATAATTAACTAAACCAAAAAAAGTGTATAGATAAGTAGGATTATTTTAGTGTCTTCACCCTGGATTCATCTCCACTATTGTCTCCAATACTGTACATTATCGAAATATTTACAGTTATATTATGTTTTCAAATCTCAAATGCTATTGGGTACTATTACATTTGTGTAATCTTGGTAGTTATACTAGAATTAGATTATTGCTGAGCACAAGTCCCTATGGGATCTATACTTATATTTAAAGGCCATTTTACTACTTTGGCACCATTGTTGGGGACTTGAAAATCAACAATTGTATTAGTTTTAGTTTTTCTATTTTGTTTCATAAGTGTTAACAACTTGACCTTAACTTCTAAATTTGCAGTTATAGGTGTGAATCTTAAGTAAGCTGGAAAGGAAAAGGGATTTGGTTAACCCATATCCTAAACTTAAGCCATGCTTATATTAGTAAAGGAGATAAGTAGTACATCTCAATCAGATAGCTCCAATTCAATAGAAATAAGCTAATTCTGTACCAGTGGTTGAAAATCCACTAGCCCACAATATAGTACACAAAGTGGAAATATTACTCACAATAAATGTCATCTCTTTAGTCTGCAAACTAAACCTGGAGGTAGATTAGAGCTCAAATAAAAGATGGTGTAGCTATTGCACAGTAGTAGGAAATTTATAGGTCTATCACATGAGGATCCTTAAGTTTATCTACACAACTTCTTGGATATCAATGGTACTTTCTACCCCTTTAGAGTCTCCACAAACTATGTGAAACTCACTCTTTTTTGCTTCTAACTTTTATGGTAAGCAAAGAAGTGGTTGAAGGAAAAACCTTTAAAAACTGGAATGATCTAGCAAAGAATTACCTCATCTAATTTATCCCATCCAGCAAGACTACAAGGCTAAGCAGTGGGATTCTATGTTTTAAGCCAAAGATTGATGAAAACTTATATCATTCTTGGGAGAGGTTCAAATCACTTCTCAAGGTTGCCCGCACCATCAATATCTGAATGAGGTATTAGATCAGCCTTTTGATAAAGCTCTTGACCGTAACATAAAGAATTATTAGATTTAGCAATAGGTGGTCAAGTATTGAAGAAAACTTATGATGAGTTGTATACCTTGTATATATGTTTGAGGTGGATAGCATCGCAGCTTTGGCTGCTCAATTATCAGTCTTGCAAAATCAAATTATGGCATAGTTCTATAAGATAAGTGTAAACCAACCACAGGCTTAGGTAAATACAATCGAGAAGACCCCATCATGGTGTGAGATTTATCATATTAGTTCCACATGTATGCTTAAGGGGAGCGATCTAGAGTTAGTGAATTTTTTGGGCAATGTAGAAAAGGGAAATTATGGTAATGCCTACAATCACAAGTGGTGGAGTCATCCCAGCTATTACTTCGGCAACAATCAGGTGCAAACTTAGCATTTTTAGAAGAAACTAAATATACAGGACATTAATATTAAAGAAAAATTGAAAAAAATCATGGCCAATGAAGAACAAATAGTGACAAAAATCAAAAATCAGCAACTTGCCTAGAAAAACTTAGCTATGCGGTTTGGAAATAAACTCATGATATAATCTTAATTGCATTCGGGCCATTGGATAGGATGCTAATGATACTAGAGGTGCTTAATGACTTCTTAGTACTATCAAAAGGTGTCAATTGTCTGATGATTACCTTTAAGGAGGGTCAAAGGACTTTGAAGAGGCCAAAGAAGTATAAGATGAGGCTAAAAAGCCCCAAGAAGGTGACATGTTCCCCATCTCCTCTAGAGGTGCACTCAACCTGCTCTAGATCTACCAGAGAAGGTCTAAATAGATTAACATTCTCCTGATATGCGCACCTAAAGTGCTCAAGAAGATGTCAAAGTGGGATGCCATGCTTTCTTGTTACAAAAAATTCCCTTGTGGGCCCATAAGTTATAATAATTAACCCTAGATTATAAATAGTATTTTATTTCATTTTTATTATAACTTTAATGATACATGACTTATTACTTGCTTTTGAGTGAGTGTATAAGCTTTGATTAGCTTGTGTTGATTCATTATTTAGAGACATTGGTTGCTTAGGAATCGATTACCTCATGGTCAACGTATGATTTAGGTGCTTTGTTTGGTTTAATTTATTGAGGATTAAGGATTTGATATACCATTTATTTTCTATCAATTCCTTTCATTGTGTCTATCTTATTACTTTCCTATCTATCTTTATCATTTGTTTATTATCTTGTAGTTAGTTTTTAATTCTATAGTTTATTCTAGTATCATTTGATATAGAAGTTGTACTTGATTTGTTTCTACATTGGATTTATTCCATCTAGTGATATTTAGGTTTGAACTTGATCATTTAGTGTGTTTGGAACTGCATTTGAGAGGAACCCACCTTTGTGGTCCTAAAATTTGAAGGAAGAGAAGAAATGGTTTTTTAGATCTATGGATTTTGGGTTAAAATTTAAGGTTGAAATTAGTAAAAAAAATTTCACTATATTATAAGGAATGTTGGGTTAAAAGTTGGTGCCATTTGGAGAAACTTCAAAATTTCAACAGTTTTGTGTTCTTGAAGGTTGACGAAATAGCAAGTGGGTTTAAAAATCTGAAGAAATTGAATGACAATTGAAGCTTAATGATGTTTGAAATGTTCTTATAAGGTTAAAAAGTACATGGGTTCTAAATTTCATCGCATTCCAAGTAACGGCGAAAGAGTTTGAAATTTTGGTGTTCATAGTGTTCTTGAAGAAATTCATAACTTCAAGATCCAAGTTCATCAAAAAGTTGTTGTTTGATCCAATCAATAGAAATAAAAAATGTACAAAAGTGTTGCTACAAAATCATATCCAAAGTACCAAAGAATATTCCAAAATAAAAGGACAAAGGCGGAACACAAGAAGGGCATTTTCGGCCTTGTACAAGCTGAATTTTGGGCCATTTGCCTTGAAGGTGCTCTATAAGTGTGCCTGCCCTACTAAATCTGGTCTAAAGTATCCCAAACCAGTATAACATACATTGGAGGTGTCTAGGGTGTGCCTGGTTTACCCCAGATCTGCTCCAGTCCAAACACGCAACAATCCTTTCAACTCACTTTTTGCAAGGTTTCAATCATCCAACTTTTGATTCTTAACTTCATCTTTTTATTCTTAAACACTAGTTAACAACAAATAATTGATCTATTAGTTTATTAATTAGTTCTGAGTCTAATTCTTTCTTGTCCATTCTTGTGTACTTTTTTCGTTTGTTTTCATTGTTGTTTATTGATTTAAGTACAATAGCTTATTTTTGAGTTTTCTTTTCAATTTCAAAGAAGAATTCATTCTTATCACAAGCCACAATTGGTACCAAGTCTTCTAGATGGAGTACAAATGATCGTTCAATGCTTATGACGCCAATTGAGAGATAAAACAAAGGTGTGTTCTCTGAGAGCTTGTGAGGTTGATATCTTAACTCTAACTTGTTTTTTTGTTTAGTATCTTGTTTATTAGGTACAATGTCACCGATAGATTACAACCAAAGTGTTATGGAAGAGATAAACATAGAGCCTTTAATAGTGGCCATAATGAGTGTGAAACAAGATATAAATAAAATTCAAAGTCAAATTTTAGGGTTGGATAGAAGGATGGTTAACATGGAAGTGCGCCTAAACTCTACCACATCTACTCCCCAAAACTAGAATGGTTCCTTTAGTGGTCATGATCATAACACCTCGTCTACTATAACCCATAGACACTCCACCAAATGTTCAATCCATCGAGACAAGTACATGATCCCATCCTCCAAGCCACTACTTATCCAAATAACTAAAATCATCCCATACTTCTACCGATCTTGAAATCATTCCAAGTATGTTGGAAACTTACTTTGAAAGATAAATACACTTTTATGTACATGAAATTTTTAATATTTTCACTTTTTGTCATGTGAGAAATTGAATTAGCTTTTCAACGATTCCAATTTCTTCTAAATTCGGTATCGGGGTAGAAAGTTATGGCCGTTTTATAGAAAGAAGTCAAAACTACCCAGGTGCAATGATGAAGGCCGATGGACCATTGAGCTAGCGATGGACCATTTCCCAAACCATCACAGCGGAGGCAGTGAGACCACCTTCTGCCTAAGGGTGATGGCTCAGGCTGACAAAATATTGAGCTAACAATGGAACACTGAGCTAGCGATGAACCGTCGCCTAATCCATCACAGTGGAGGCATTGAACCCCCATTCTACCCAGGTGCGATGGTCAGAACTAACGAACCAATGATCCAGCAATGGACCATCTCACCCACCATCGCATAGTTTGTTCAGTTATTTTGAAGTCATTTTTAAAAGGGTAATTGTGTCTTTTTCCACCTATTTTAACCCCTAATAATATTAGATCGAGGCTCATAAGTTCATTATCCATCTACAACATCAAATAAGGGTTTTGTAACACCCCATACTTCTACCTAGCTTAAAATTATCACAAAAATATTAAAGACTTGCTTTAAATATGAATCCACTTTATACATATGGTATTTTTAATATTTTCACTTTTTATCATGTGGGAAATTGAATAATCTTTCCATCGATACCAAATTCGCCTAAATCTGATACTCGGGTGAAGAGTTAAAGCCTTTTTAGTAAGACAGTGTATCTCCTGAGCCATCAGCATGTCGCAGAGCCAGCTTAAAAGGCAATTGTCAATTTTCAGTGTTGCTCCACGATAGTGGTGCATCTCTCCAAACTTCCAGGTCACAAACAAAGTGGCAACGTGATAGCACCGTGTCGTGCCACCATATAGATTCCCAATTATCAAGTTTCAGTGACTTGACGCGATAGTAGCGCATCTCACCAAGGATAAAAATTGGAAAATTTTTACAAGAATTAAAATACACATCCAAGGGTCAAAAGGGTCAATTTATCACCCCTATATAAACCCAATAACACGTGATTCAGCCATATTTCACCCAAAATATAGTGTTTCTCTCATGTTTCTCTCAAGAACAAGTTAGGGTTTTCAAATGGGGATTTATATTCAAGACTAGAATTCAAGAATCTCTCCATCAATCTTCATAGAATTAATAACTAAGGTATACACAGTGTTCATTCATGGATTCCTTTCATCCATGAAGCCCAAGAATCAAGTTTTAAATCTTATATTGTGAATATTTTATTGTGGGTTGATTATGTTCATGTGATTATGGTTTTATGGTTCCCAAGTTGGAATCCTTATGTGTTGTTCTTGAACCTATGATAGTATGTGTTCTGAAATATGTGAAATTGAGTTGAAATACGAAGTTTTGTTGTGTTAATTTGATGGTCATGCCTATGCCCTAAGTCATGCATCCTAGGTGTTTGATAAAAAACCTAAGAGAATAGAAAGAACGCAATATAGCTTAATTATGACCCAAGTGATAAATGCATGCTTTACCCTATGACCAAGAATGACTTCCATAATATTGTGTGCATTATGAATGGTTGAGAGAATATCCACTAGAATAGGTTGATGAAAGTATGACATGTATATATGCAATTCCATTCATGTACAAGACTATGATAACCATGTCCTTCATGAAATACCCAAGTTGATGTATTATAAATTGTTGATATTGTTCATGTGTTCAAGAAGTGTCATGTCCTGTCAGTTTCGTGCTATCAAGTCCTGGGGGTACTTGTACCCAATAATTTAACTATGTACCTAGAGCCGGTGTCAGTTTTCAAGATACTCTCAGCCAAGCCATGTTCAGTAGAATTCAGTCAATCATGTAACTCAAGAAAACTCAGTAAACTTAGTATCAATCCAGTCTTACTCAGTAATCTCAGTAATATCAGAAATCTCAAGTAATTTCATAGTCTCAGTCAATTATCAGATTTTAGTAGTATTTCCTCAGTCAATGGGATTTAGTGAACTCAGTTCAAATCAGTTAAAAATGCGATCAGTAATAGTTCAGTTCAGTTATGCATGTTCAGTGTCTATTTAGATGGGAGTAGGATTTAGCACCGAGTGAAACCAAGGATGAGGATACACACTAACAGTTGAGGGTGCAACCCTTAGAAGTAATCCTTGAGTTACAAAACTATGTAGCCAATATACGTTGAGACATCAACACTGACAGATGAGGGTTGATAAGGTAGATAAACACTGTCAGGTAAGGGTTCCACCATTCTTTTTTGGAGACACTTTCAGATGAGGGTCACCCACAGCTTATCCTTACCAGTGGCGTGGTACTGATACCCTTCCAATTGTGGTTACAGACTGAATCCCAACTCATCCATAATGGTGTATTAGGGGCATGTCGGTTAGATGACTATTTCCCACAGTCTCAGTCTCGGTATCAGTCTCAGTAAAAGAACTCAAATAGTTCTTCAGATTTAAGACTGTCATAAATAGTAACTCAGTATAGTATGGAACTTAACTAGTTTCATCGATACCAAATTCATCCAAATCTGACACCCAGGTGAAGAGTTAGAGCCTTTTTAGTGAGACAGTGTATCTCCTGAGCCATCAGCGTGTCGCAGAGCCAGCTTAAATGGCAATTGTCAATTTTCAGTGTTGCTCCATGATAGTGGTGCATCGTGCCAAACTTTCAGGTCATAAACAAAGTGCCAACGTGATAGCCCCACGTCGTGCCACCATACAGATTCCCAATTATCCAGTTCTAGTGACTTGGCACGATAGTGGCGCATCTCACGAAGGATAAAAATCAGAAAATTTTCATAAAAATTAAAATAGCGTCCAAGGGTTAAAAGGGTCAATTTTTCACCCCCTATATAAACCCAATAACATGTGATTCAGCCATATTTCACCCAAAATATAGTGTTTCTCTCAAGTTTCTCTCAAGAACAAGCTAGGGTTTTCAAATGGGGATTTATATTCAAGACTAGAATTCAAGAATCTCTCCATCAATCTTCATAGAATTAATAACTAAGGTATGCACAGTGTTCATTCATGGATTCCTTTCATCCATGATGCCTACGAATCAAGTTTTAAATCTTATATTGTGAATATTATGTTGTGGGTTGATTATGTTCATGTGATTATAGTTTTATGGTTCCCAAGTTGGAATCCTTATGTGTTGTTCTTGAACCTATGATAGTATGTGTTCTGAAATATGTGAAATTGAGTTGAAATACGGAGTTTTGTTGTATTAATTTGATGGTCATGCCTATGCCCTAAGTCATGCATCCTAGGTGTTTGATAAAAAACCTAAGAGAATAGAAAGTACGCAATATAGCTTAATTATGACCCAAGTGATAAATGCATGCTTTACCCTATGACCACGAATGACTTCCATAATATTGTGTGCATTATGAATGGTTGAGAGAATATCCACTAGAATAGGTTGATGAAAGTATGACATGTATATATGCAATTCCATTCATGTTCAAGACTATGATAACCATGTCCTTCATGAAATCCCCAAATTGATGTATTATAAATTGTTGATATTGTTCATGTGTTCAAAAAGTTTCATGTCCTGTCAGTTTCATACTATCGAGTCCTGGGGGTACTTGTACCCAACAATTTAACTATGTGCCTAGAGCCGGTGTTAGTTTTCAAGATACTCTCAGCCAAGCCATGTTCAGTAGAATTCAGTCAATCATGTAACTCAAGAAAACTCAGTAAAATTAGTATCAATCCAGTCTTACTCAGTAATCTCAGTAATATCAGAAATCTCAAGTAATCTCATAATCTCAGTCAATTATCTAATTTTAGTAGTATTCCATCCTTCAATGGGATTTAGTGAACTCATTTCAAATCAGTTAAAACATGCGATCAGTAATAGTTCAGTTCAGTTATGCATGTTCAGTGTCTATTTAGATGGGAGTAGGATTTAGCACCGAAGAGGGTGTCACCCTTAAAAGCAATCTTTATATTCTAGAACTATGTATCCAACATAGGTTAAGACATCAACACTGACAGATGAGGGTTGATGAGATAGATAAACACTGTCAGGTGAGGGTCCCACCATTCTCTTTTAGGGACAGTGTCAGATGAGGGTCACCCACAACTTATCCTTACCAGTGGTATGGTATTGACACTTTTCCAATTATGGTTATAGATTGAACCCCAACTCAGCCATTATGGAGTATTAGGGGCTTGTCGGTTAGATGACTACTTTCCATAGTCTCAGTCTCAGTATCAGTCTCAATAAAAGAACTCAAATAGTTTTTCAGATTTAAGACTGTTGAAATAGTAACTCAGTATAGTACGAAAATCAACTAGTTCCATCAGAATCTAGACTTTCAGATACAGTCATTTAGTATCAGCTATATTAGCTATTAGTAACTCATGTTATCATTATTCAGATTTTAGGACTGTTAGATACAGTCAATCAGACCAGTTATTCATAATCAAAACTTTCAAGAATAGTCATTCCTTTATTAGTAATTGGCATCAGTTCCTCAATACTCAATAGACTCAGTCATTCAGTATCCTAGTATTAGTACTCAGATATCAGTAAATCCATATTTTCAGAATTCATGAGCCAGTGTTATCACGATCTCAATTACAATTATGTATTCATACATGTATTCTTAAGTTCATGTTATTCAGTCAATTAGTATTGTTCACGCATATGAATCCTTTGCATTCAGCCTACCTCACTTGCATACAAGTACATTCAACGTATTAACGCATTTGTGGTTTGATGTTTTGCACCATAGGTTTAGAAGCACTAACTCCAGAGCATCCTTAGTAGATAGACATTCAGCAGGCAGACTTGCAGTGCGTCCTCATCATTTGGGGATAGCATGATTATTTTATTACTTTATTATTTAAGTTATTTGGAGTTAGTTGGGTACATGTACCATTAACTCTACAGATTTCAGACAGTTTAGAGGCTTTTAGACTATTGCATATTTCATATAGTTTATTTCAATTTTGGGTATTAATATACCCCATTACAGATATTATTTTATATTTAATATTAGTTTAGTTTTGAACCCTATGGCCTTACAGCTTATAATCCGTATAATTATAGTATATTATTCAGTGCTCAGTTACAGATATAAGTCATGGGTTAGCTTGTAGTCCTTTGGGGTTATGAGCACCGTATGCCATTTTGGGTACCAGAATTGGGGCGTTACAGGTTTTATCTCAAAGATAATCTCCAAGAACAAGATCCAAATCATTCTTCAAGAAACTAAGATATTCCAAGTTCTTCAAGTCCAAGAACTTCAAGAAACTCACAATCCAAGTATGTCATGTGTTGATTCATGGGTCCCTTTCACCGATGAATTTCAAAAATCTCTTTTCAAAATCCAAGATTTGTGTATTTATGAATGTTCATGATTTAAATTCAATTGAAATTCATGTTCATGATGTTGTGGGGTTTTGATTCATGTTTGAAATTACATATTCCAATGATTGACCCTAGGATATGGTGATTTGCATAATAATCATGATAAACCCTTAAATTTACTAATTGCTTGATGTATCCATGATTATTAGATATGTTGATGCTTTTATAACCAAAGCATGCTCCCCATTTGTTTGATTGAATGCCTATGTGGAGGAAAAGTTCCATACTAGTATGATAATATGAAATTTCTATTTATGTACAAGTTTATGCATGTCCAGTGTCTGATAAAATACCTTAGTCAATTAATTATGGATATATGTGTAGCCATTGTGGTGCTTTAGAACTTGTACTTCATGAATTCCCCAACTTATTGTATTATGAATTATTGATTATGGTCATGTGTTCAAGAAGTGTCATGTCTTGTCAATTTCCTTTTATTGAGTCCTGGGGGTACTTATACCTGACAATTTAGTTGTGTGCCTAGAGCCAGTGTTAGTTTTATGATAATCTCAGTCAAGCCATGATTAGTAGAATTTAGTTAGTTACATGACTCAGGAAAACTCAGTAAATTCTATATCAGTCCAGTAATCTCAATCAGTTATTAGATCTCACTAATATTTCATCAGTCAATGAAATTTAGTGAAACTCAATCCAGTTCAGTCTAGTATATTCAGCTCAGTGTCTATTTAGATGGGAGTAGGATTCAGCACCGAGTGAGCCCAAGGATGGGAACTCACCTGCGAGTAGAGGGTGTGATTCTTAGAAGCAATCCTTATGCTCTAGAACTATCTAGCCAACGTAGGTTGAGACATCAAACCTGCTAAATAAGGGTAGATGAGGTGGCTTAACCTTTTAGATGAGTTTCCTACCATTCTCATTAGAGTACCTATTAGATGAGGGTCACTCATATCTTGTCCTTACCAGTGGAGCGGTATTGACACTCTTCCAATTGGGGTTACAGATTGGACCCTAATTCAGCTATAATATCTTATTAGGGGCATGTCGGTTAAAGGACTACTTCCCATAGTTTTAATTACAGAATTAGGACTGTCAGATACATTCATTCAGTCTCAGTAAAAGAACTCAAATAGTTCTTCAGATTTAAGGACTGTCAGATATAGTCAACTTAGAATAGTACCAAACTCAGCTAGTTTCATCAGAACCTAGACTTTCAGATACAGTCACTTAATATCAATTATTTTAGTTATACAGTTATCAGTGTCTTATGTTACCAGTACTCAAACTCAGTAATTATGTTATCATGAACTTAGTTACAGTTACTATGTATTCATGCATGTATTCGCACATTCATGTTATCCAGTCAGTTAGTATAGTTCATGTATGTGAACCCTTTGTATTCAGCCTACCTCACATGCATACCAGTATATTCAAACGTATTGACGCATTTGCACTATGATATTTATACCATTGGTTTGGAAGCACGAGCTCCAGATCATCAATAGCATTCTAGTCTCAGCATTTAGAGTTAGTAGTGAGTCCTCATCCTTCGAGGACATGACCATTACTGTATTATCTAATTAATTTATTTATTTTAGTAGTTCGATTTAGTTAGGGATATGTCCTATCAACTCCTTATTTAAGCAGTTTAGAGGCTTTCAGACTAGCATGTTCAGACAGTTATTTTAGTTGTCGTGGGTATTTCATACCCCCTCCAGATGTTATGTTTTATTATTTATGTTACAGTTTTGAACCTTACGGCATTACAGCCTTTATTTCAGCATTTATATAGTATATTATGTAGTGTACAAGTATAGATATCAATCATGGGTTAGCATATGGTCCTTTGGGGTCATGAGCACCTTGTAGAATTTTGGATACCAGATTTGGGATGTTACAAACTTGGTATCAGAGCCTAAGGTTCAACAGTATTTTAGAAAGTCTGAAAAGTCACATCTAGTAGAGTCTTGTGCATGGGTGTGTTGTGCACCACACTTATGGATAGCAGGCTATGAGATGTTTTAGGAACAGTTTCCCTTCTTTCAGTATTCATTTCGTTCAAGCGAGCATAAGCACAAATGTAGACTCCTAGTCTAATCCATTTTTCCATTTCATTTACTGAATATGTCTCCCAAAAAGGGCTAACAAAAGACGAACTGGAAATCAATTAGTATCTTCGCCCGTTTAGATAGATTCCATGGACGAGCATGCCTTTCATGACTAATTGAGAACCGACTCCCTCACTTTATCTTACTCAGTAGTACCTCAGACTAATCAGCAGGTTGTTTTCCTAGCCCCTTCTTCAGGGATAGGGCACCAGGCCATAAACCTCAGGGCAGTCTTAGCAGTGACTGAACCCAGCCCTTTTGTCGAACTTGTGGTAAGAACCATTAGGGTATTTGCAGAACTATTAATGTGTGTTTAGGATGTGGCAAGCCAGGGAGTTAGGGATTGTCTTCAGTCAGGTTTTCAGGGTCAGCGTAACTATTTCTCAGCTCAGTTCAGTCACCCGAATCAGCAGGGTGCCACCTGCAGTGCTACCAGTAGGCAACTCCCAAACAGATTTTATGCTCTCCAGTCCCGATAGAATTAGGAAAATTCTCCTGATGTGATGACTGGTATATTATAGATCTTTCATGTACATGTTTACGTCTTGCTAGATGCAAGAGCTTCTTTTTCTTTTTTTACTCCCTATACAGCGGTTGATTTCTGAATTAGTCCCAAAATTCTAGAGAGCCCTTCTCAGTCTCCACCCTAGTGGGTAAAACCATCATAGCTCGGTGGGTATACAAGAACTGCCCGGTTATGATATTTTTGAAAGTCACTTTAGCAGACTTAGTCGAATTAGAGATGACTAATTTTGATATCATTCTCATCATGGATTGGATTCATTCCTGCTATGCCATAGTTGACTGCAGAAATAGAGTTGTCCTGTTTCATTTCTTGAATGAACCCATCCTAGAGTGGAAGGGTAGTACTTTAGTTTTCAGAGGTAATCTTGTTTCCTACTTTCAGGCATGAAAAATGATATCTAAGGGATGTGTCTATCATCTTGTTCGACTTAAGGATTCTAGTTCTGAAACTCCCAGTCTTGAATTAGTTTTAGTAGTGAATTAATATTTAGATGTATTTCCCAAATATTTTCTCAGAGTCCCTTCCGAAAGGGAAATAGACTTCAGCATTGATCTTCTTTTAGATTCTCAGCCTTTATCTATTCTGCCATACAGAATCATGCCAGCAAAACTCAGAGAACAAAAAGAACAGTTGAAGGATCTCTTAGATAAGGGATTTATCAGGCCCAGTGTAGGGTGCACTAGTTCTGTTCATGTGAAAGAGAGATGACTCTCTCATAATATGTATAGACTACCTTCAGCTCAATAAAGATACAGTTGCGAACAAGAACCCACTTCCCAGAATCAATGACTTATTTGGACAACTTTAGGGTGTCAGTTATTTCTCTAAAATAGACCTTAGATCAGGCTATTATCAACCCAGAGTTAGAGAATGTGACATTCCGAGGATAGCTTTTCGAAATCGGTATGGTCACTTTGAATTCGTAGTCATGTCCTTTGGTTTTAGCAATTCCCCAGCAGCCTTCATGGACTTGGTGAACTATGTGTTCAAGTAGTACTTGGACATGTTCATCATAGTCTTCATAAATGTCATCCTCGTCTATTCCCACAGTGAACATAATCATACAGACCATCTCAGAATAGTATTACAGATCCTTAAAACCCATCACGTATCATGATATCTATTCATGTACTACCTATAACCTCTATGATCATCGTACATATTTGTGAAAATTAGTGAAAATCATGTAAGATTTTAGTTCCCAGTATAAGGAGTCCCAGTTTACTCTGTGGTACGAATCATGTTCCATGAACACAGCTTACATTTATGCACCTTTCATAGAATCATGTATGTTTCTAGTTCCTAGTATAAAGAGTTCCTATTTACTCAATAGTACGGATCATGTCCCATAAATACAGAACCTTCAGACTCAGGTTATGCAGCTCACAACTCATGTTCCACTCCTAGTGATCAGCCAAACTCAGGTTATGTCATGTATACCCTCAGTTTAGATCCCTCGGTGAATCTGTGGTATTGATTTTCCATCCTTTATACCTCAATTACAGCGTCAGTTCAGTAATTAGTATTCAGTAAAGGACTCAGATAGTCCTATAGGACCATGTCTTTCAATTATCAATTACTTAGCCATCAAAATTCAGTACTTCAGTACTAGTCTAAACCTCAATTATTAGAAACCAGCATTCAGTCCCAGTATGAGTCTTAATTATAGATTTAGTTGAAGTCTCTGCTATGGTCTTAGATATAGTGTCAGTCTCAGCCTCAGTTCGGAAATCATAATAGTACCACAGTCTAATTTTAGGTTTGCTTGACCATAGCGTGTAGTTATCAGTTATGCATATTATCAGAGTTTCGATACCTCAGCTTATAGAATATTTCTAAATCATGTTATATGCCTGGTCTTGCATTCTCAGACAATATAAGTATTTCATGAATTCATACTTAGCTATCTCATGTTACTCAGTTAGTCCATTTTCATGTTCATAAAAAACTCCATATTCTAAGTCATACATGCCCAGTGCTCAACTCAGATGAGTCAGTCAGTAGGAATTAGTTTGAACAACCAGTACATCCGTCCGACAGTCAACAGACAAGTTCATATCTTTTCCCATTCTGTCCACCTAGTGGCACTATTCAAAGTCTCATGGATGTAACCATTCTAAGATAGACCAATCAAGAAGTTGCGTGTTCAGCTCAGTTTATGTTTTATGACATAGTCTCAGATCCCAAATATTCAATCACAATTCCAATCGTGGGTTCCCTGTGCATTATTCCAATCTCTTCTCAGTATCTCGACCAAGTCAGCTTTATACGAGGGATGTAGTATCCCAAGGGGGAGATACACTATAATCTCTTAAACTTTCATTACCCAAACATGTTATTCCCTCTTCATGTAAGGAACCTGGCTTGGAGTAGTGGGTACTCATAGGTGGACCCTCAAGCTCAAATATTAGCTGTAAGCTATGTGTGTAATGGCTCAATTCAGTTTATGATACTCAGTCCATGTCACACATTACAGACTCGGTCATGTTCTCATGTTCCCATTCACAGGTGTTCAGTAAAGAATCTCGATTTCGAGATTAATGACTTTATCTATCTAAGGATCTCTATTATGTGAGAAGATGCTAACACATTTGAGGCTTTTAACTCTAAATAATTGTAAGGTCATAAGAAACTTTTTTTGTTTTTTATTGTGTTATCCTTGATTTTGCAGTATAAGTTAAGATGCAAGAGAATCTAAAATTATAGAGGTGAAAAAGATGAATTCTGATGTAAATAGTAGGAAAGTGTGGCTGAAGACATTTATGATAAGTCATCATCCCTGTGATAGGCTATCAGAGTTGTCGTCAACCTAGATAGAAAATAGACTTCAGCTGAACTAAGTGACAACATCGTGTGATAAGCCATCAAAATGTGATAAGCCATCAGGATTGCCATCAGGCTTAAGCCGAGAATCAAATTTTGAGTACAAAGTGATGATATTTCTGATATGTCATCACATATCTAATAAACCATCAGGTTTCATCATCAGCCTTAAACAGGAAGTGCCAAAATTAAAGAAAAAGCTGACGACATTTTTGATAAGTCATCAGACTCCTGATAAGGCATCACAAATGTCGTCACCTGTCCAAGAAAAATACTGCACTCTGTGATTTTGTTTCCATAATTAGGCTGAAGTATTTAAAGCATAATTTAGGGTTTTCTTATATAAGGAGGGATCTGCACCTTAAACTGCATGGTGGGACTTGGTCATTTTTCTCTGTAGTATTAGCTCTTAACTTTGATTTCAATTTTTAATTCTTTGCATGAGTTGTGGGATATTTCTCTTGGATTTATTAGAGAATCAACTTTTGACTACATATTTTGTAAGTTTAATTACCTTGAGCTATGGATTCAATTGTTGTTATCTTTTTCTATTCCATGTAGAACTAAGCCCCACAACTAGCGTTGTGGGATCTATGATGATTCCTCCATTGATTTAATAGTTTTCTAGGGTTTGAATGATTGTGGGAACATCTTGATAATTCTTTTGTATTAATTATTTTCTGTTGGTTGCAAATAATAGATCTCACCTTATGTTGATTTTCTCAAACTGAGAAATGAACGAAAGGTAGTGAATTATCAACAAGGATTTGGGAAGGTTAAGCTCCCATCTAATGGTTAATATTGTAACAAGATTGGTCAACTTGAGATAAAATCATTATGAAAAGGAGGGTTTCTTAAGTTCGAGAGAATTAGGAAGTCAAACATCTAGGTAGGTTGAGAAACACTTAGATGAACTATCGAAATTGATAATTTTGTGTTTCCCACAAGTCATGAAAATCCAATACTACAGTTATTATTCAATGAAGGATTAATAGTCATAGTGATCACAACCCTAGTTTCTCTCTATCATTGATTTGAACCGTTGAAATCTTAGTTTTGAGTTATGAAACAAGTTGAACACTTAATTATTGTATAATTATACCCATTTTATCTTTTCGTGTCATTTGCCTAAATTTAAATTGTAGCTATAGTTTCAAATTAGTTTAATCGCCACTCACATTGTTTCCTATGGAGTCAACCCCGACTTCAAAGTTGGGTAAATATATTGATGACGATCGCCTTGTACTAAATTAATATGTAAGTTGAGAGTTATCAAAAATGGCATCATTACTGGGGAAAATAGGCACGGCAACCAAAACCCCAAGAGGATATCAACACCCACAAGTTGGTTGTCAGAAATAGATAGAGAATTGGCCTAAAGTAGAAGTTGTGATGACATTTTGTGATACGTCGTCAAGTTTCTGATAAGCTATCAGGAATGTTGTCATCCTAAGGCATCCAAGGAAAACTGGAGCAAAGCCTTGATGACATTTTGTGATAAGTCGTCACAAAGCTGATAAGTTGTTAAGTTTATCGTCAGCCTTAAGCAGGAAGAGCCAAAATTGAAAAAGGAGCTGACGATATTTGTGATAAGTCATCAGTCTCCTGATAGGCTATCACAAATGTCGTAACCTAATTTGAAGGATTTCTAATTTTTATTAATTTGTTTCCTTATTTAGAGTTAACTATTTAAAGCTTTGTTTTAGGTTTTTTCTGGGAGAGGCCCGCACATTGAGTTTTGATGATACTTTGATATTTTCTCTCTAATTTCTTGGTTTGAAAAAGCAAATACTTTGAAGAGATTATTATCATTTTTAAAAAAAAGGGACTACTTGTGGGTGTTCATGTCCTCTTGGGGTTTTTGTTGTCGTGCCTCTTTTCCCCAGAGTCTTGTTCCTAGTAGAGCCGGAATATTTAGGCGTATTGAGTTTGTTTTGTGATATGTTGTGGTTAATTGGAGGAAAAATAAGTATCTAAGGCAGTTGACATATTTTTGTTGATCTTTCTTGGAATGATAAATATCTCTCCAATTATCTATCTGGTAACTGTGTGAATTACATCTATTTGTGACCACTGTGCATCTTGATTTTGGCATTAGTTCTAGCGACATGATAATTATTGCTAAACAATTGCATGAACTAGATAAGTAGCAATGTGTGATATACTTGTGTGCCATGTGTGTGTGAGGTGTACTGAGTTCCCTTTGTATGATTGAATCTAGAACTTGTTCGGTTAGTCTTTCCTAGGTTGTAGGATAGGAGTTAGGAAAGGATCATAGGTTGTTTTCATATTAGTCCACTTTTAGCCTAAATTACCTTCCATGTGTGAATGATATCCCTTGATCCTGATTTTGAGCCTGAATACCTATTCTTTTTATTATACCTATCACCTTTCTATTTGTATCACAATGAACCTGTTTTGGCCCTGGTCCTCCTTGGACATTGTGTACTTTGACTTAGGTAAATAGCCTAAGTTGAGGGTGGCTATCATAGGGGTGCGTGATAAAAAATAAGTATGAAGAAAGGTAGAATAAAAGAAAAGAAAAGAAAAAAAACTGGGTGCGGTGGAAAAATAAGAAAAAAAGAAAAGTTGTGAAAAAGGAATAAATGATTGTCGAAAAGACCGCACCCATCTTGAATGTGCTTTAATCAAGAAAGGGAGAAAAAAGGTTAAGAAGTGAGACCCCAAGAGGTTAGTGTAGTTTCAAGGAGGCGTAGTCACTCTAAATGTCCTTGAATATCATACCAGCCCCTAGCCTACATTACAAGCCAGAATAAGACCTATAGTGATCCTAACTGATCTGTCTGAAAATATTGGTAATAAATATAAGGGCAAGCCTATGGCATTTGGCATACATTGATTGGAACTTCATTCTGAGAGTGAGTATCTTTTGAGTAGAAGGGATTTCTTTATTGTGAGGGCACATTGAGTATGTTACTAGTTGCTAACTTATTTGGGTAGTGTAATATTGATACATGCATGGTTGTTGTTGTTGAATTGAGCCATATCTTGATTCCAGTGTGTTACATAGTTGTTTTCTAATAATAGACACAATTGTTGTTGAATTGATTTTCCTTGGAGAAGGTGATGATATTTTGAGATTATATGAGTGATTAGCTGCCAATTGTACTTTGTATCCTCTTAGTTGTGTTTTGGTTTCTTGAGGACAAGCAATTGTTTTAAGTTGAGGGTGTTGATGTGTAAGCAGATGCTAACACATTTGAGGCTTTTAACTCTAAATATTTGCAAGGTCTTAAGAGACTTTTGTCATTTTTTATTGTGTTATCCTTGATTTTGAAGTATAAGTCAAGATGCAAGAGAACCCAAAATAATGGAGGTGAAAAAGATGAATTCTGATGCAAATAGCAGGAAAGTGTGGCTGATGACATTTCTAATAAGTCGTCAGCCCTATGATAGGATATCAGAGTTGCTGTCAACCTAGACAGAAAATAGACTTCAACTGAACTAAGTGACAACATCGTGTGATAAGCCATCAGAAGTGTAATAAGCCATCAGTATTGCTGTTAGGCTTAGGCTGAGAATCAGATTTGGAGTGAAAAAGTGACGACTATATTTTTGATATGTCGTCACATATCTGATAAGCCGTCAGGTTTCATCGTCAGCTTTAAACAGGATGTTCCAAAACTGAAGAAGGAGCTGATGACATTTCTGATAAGTCGTCAGACCCCTGATAAGGAATCACAAATGTCGTCACCTTTCTGAGAAAAATACTGCACTATGATTTTGTTTCCATAATTAGGCTGAAGTATTTAAAGCATAATTTAGGATTTTCCTATATAAGGAGGGATCTGCACCTTGAACTGCAGGGTGGGACTTGGTCACTTTTCTCTGTAGTTTTGGCTCTTAACTTTGATTTTAATTTTTAATTCTTTGACTGAGTTGTGGGATATTCCTCTTGGATTTATTAGAGAATCAACTTCTGACTACATATTTTATAAGTTTAATTACCTTGAGTTATGGATTCAGTTGTTGTTATCTTTTTCTATTCCATGTGGAACTAAACCCCACAACTAGGGTTGTGGGATCTATGATGATTCCTCCATTGATTTAATAGTTTGTTAATGTTTGAATGATTATGGGAACATTTTGTAATTCTTTTGTATTAATTATTTTCTTTTGGTTGAAAACAATAGATCTCACCTTATGTTGATTTGCTCGAACGGAAAAATAAATGAAAGGTAGTGAATTATCAACAATGATTTGGGAAGGTTACGCTCCCATCTAATGGTTAATGCTGTAACAAGATTAATCAACTTGAGATAAAATCAGTATGAATAGGAGGGTTTCCTAAGTTCAAGAGAATTAGGAAGCCAACCATCTAGATAGGTTGAGAAACACTTAGATGAACTATCGAAATTGATAATTTGGTGTTTCTCACAAGTCATAACAATCCAGTACTATAGTTATTATTCAATTGAGGATTAATAGTCATAGTGATCACAACCCTAGTTTCTCTCTATCATTGATTTGAACCGTTGAAATCTTAGTTTTGAGTTCTGAAACAAGCTGAACACATAACCATTGTCCAATTATCCCTATTTTATCTTTTCATGTTATTTGTCTGAATTTAACTTGTAGTTATAGTTTCAAATTAGTTTAATCGCCACTCACATTATTCCCTATGGATTCAAACCTGACTCTAAAGTTGGGTAAATATATTGACGACGACCGCCTTGCACTAAATTGATGTGTAAGTTCAGCATTATCAATCTCTCCCACGAAGAGAGTGAAGAGATTCAGCAAGAAGGAAAAGATCAGTCCCTAATATGTCGGTCCCTTCAAAATTCTCAGTCACTTCGGCAAGGTATCTTATGAGCTCAAAGTGCCTTCAGATCTAGCCTCAGTTCATCCAGTCTTTCATGTCTCTTTGTTCAAGAAGTGCATAGGTGACCTAGCAGTCATAGTCCCTATTCAGATCATAGATGTTCAGAATATCCTCTCTTATGAAGAGATTCCAGTCGAAATCCTAGACTATCAGACATGTAGACTAAGGAACAAAGAAGTCCCTCTAGTCAAAGTTCTTTGGCGAAATCAGTCCTTTGAGGGAGCTACTTGGGAAGCAAAAGAAGACATGCAAACCAAGTACCCTCACCTCTTCTTCGCTACCTAGATCTAGCTTAAGGTAACAGTCGTCCTTAAGCTTTTCAGTTTTATGTTCAGATTTTAGTTACAAACTTGGTATACAGTTCATGCTCAGAATTCCATTATAAACTTGGTATTAAATACCATTGGATATTCAGTCATGCATTCATGCACCAGTTCAATCAAATAATCATGCATCAGATATGCATTCTCATTATGAGAAACTTAGTTCCTCAGAACACTCAATCATGCATTCATGAATCAGTTACACATGCATCAGATATGCGTGTTCAGTATGATATATTCAGTTATTAGTCATATCAGTCATGAAATCATGTTCCATTCATTTATATTCATTATGTACGTTAATCTATCCCTCTCCCCTCTCGCTCAGTCTTATGAGAGGATGAATGTTCTCAAGGGGGAGATATTGTAATACCTCGTACTTTTACCTAGCTTAAAATCATCCCAACTATGTTGGAAACTTACTTTGAAAGATGAATCCACTTTTATATACGTAAATTTTTAAGATTTTCACTTTTTCTCATGCGGGAAATTGAATTAGCTTTCCAGCGATACCAATTTCATCCAAAATTTGTATCGGGGTAGAAATTTATGGCCATTTTATAGAAAGCAGTCAAAACTATTCAGGTGCAATGATAAGGGCCGACGAACCATCAAGCTAGAGATGGACCGTCACCCTAACTGTCATAACGGAGGCAGTAAGACCACCTTCAGCCTAAGGGTGATGGTTCAGGCCAACGGAACGTCTAGCTAGCGATAGACCATTGCCCAAGTCATCGCAGCAGAGGCAGTGAACCCCTATTCTACCTAGGTGCGATGGTCAGGACCGACAAGCCGTTGACCCAGCGATGGACCATCGCATAGTTCATTCAGTTATTTTGAAGTCATTTTTAAAAGGGTATTTGGGTCTTTTTCCACCCATTTTAATCCCTAATAATATCAGATCGAGGATTATAAGTTCATAATCCATCTATAATATCAAATTAGGATTTTCTCTCAAAGATAATCCCCAAGAACAAGATCCAAATAATTCTTCAAGAAACTCAAAGATTCCAAGTTCTTCAAGTCCAAGAACTTGAACAAATTCAAAACCCAGGTATGTCATGTGTTGGTTCATGGGTTTCTTTCACCCATAAAGCTCAAGAATCTTTTTTCAAAATCCAAGATTTGTGTATTTATGAATGTTCATGATTTAAATTCAATTGAAATTCATGTTCATGATGTTGTGGGGTTTTGATTCATGATTGAAATTACATATCCCAATGATTGACCCTAGGATGTGGTGATTTTCATAATAATCATGATAAACCCTTAAATTTACACGTTGCTTTATGTATCCATGATTATTAGATGTTTTTATGATTGTATAACCAAAGCATGCTCCCCATTTATTCTATTAAATGCCTATGTTAAGGAAAAGGGCCATACTAGTATGATAATATGAAATCCCCATTTATGTACAAGTTTATGCATGTCCAGCGTTTGATCAAATGTCTTAGTCAATGAATTATGGATATATGTGTAGCCATTGTGGTGCTTTAGAACTTGTACTTTATGAATTCTCCAACTTATTGTATTATGAATTTTTTACTATGGTCATGTGTTCAAGAAGTGTCATGTCTTGTCAGTTTTCTTCTATCGAGTCCTGGGGATACTTGTACCCAACAATTTAGTTATGTGCCTAGAGCCAGTGTCAGTTTCATGATAATCTCAGTCAAGCCATGATCAATAGAATTCAATCAGTTATATGACTCAGGAAAACTCAGTAAATTCAGTATTTGTCCAGTAATCTTAGTCAGTTATCAGATCTTAGTAATATTCTACCAGTCAACGAAATTTAGTGAAACTCAATCCAGTTTAGTCCAATATATTCAGTTCAGTGTCTATTTAGATGGAAGTAGGATTCAGTACCGAGTGAGCCCAGGGATGGAAACTCACCTGCGAGTAGAGGATGTGATTCTTAGTAGCAATCCTTGCGCTCAAGTACTATGTAGCCAGCATAGGTTGAGACATCATACCTGCTAGATAAGGCTAGGTGAGGCGGCTTAACCTTTCAGATGAGGGTACCACCATTCTCATTAGAGTTCCTATTAGATGAGGGTCACTCACATCTTGTCTTTACCATTGGTGCGGTATTGACACCCTTCCAATTAGGGTTACAGATTAGACCTTAACTCAGCTATAATAGCTTATTAGGGGCATGTCGGTTAAAGAGATACTTCCCACAGTTTCTGTTATAGAATTTGGACTATCAAATACAGTCATTCAGTCTAAGTAAAAGAACTCAGATAGTTCTTTAGATTTTAGTACTGTCTGATACAATCAACTCATAACAGTATGGAACTCAACTAGTTCCATCAGAACCGAGATTGTCAGATATAATCGCTCAGTATTAGTTATTTTAGTTATACAGCTATCAGTATCTCATATTATCAGTACTCAGACTCAGTAATCATGTTATCACAAAATTATTTACAGTTACAATGTATTCATGTATGTATTCTCACGTTCATGTTATCCAGTTAGTTAGTATAGTTCATGCATGTGAACCTTTTGCATTCAGCCTACCTCACATGCATACTAGTACATTCAAATGTACTGACGCATTTGCGCTATGCTGTTTTATATCATAGGTTCAAAAGCACAAGCTCCAGAGCATCAGTAGCATTCCAGTCTCAGTAATCAGAGTTAGCAGTGAGTGCTCATCCTTCGAGGACGTGACTATTACTTTATTATCTCATTAATTAATTTATTTTAGTAGTTTGAGTTAGTTGGGAACATGTCCCATCAATTCCTTATTTAGACATTTTAGAGGCTTTAAGACTAGTATATTTAGGCAGTTATTTCAGTTGTCTTTGGTATTTCATAGCCCCTTCAGATGTTATGTTTTATCAGTTACGTTGCAGTTTTGAACCTTACAGCCTTACAGCCTTTATTTCTGCATTTATATAGTATATTAGGCAGTGTACAGGAACAAATATCAGTCATGGGTTAGCTTATAGTCCTTCGGGGTCATGAGCATTGTGTAGAATTCTGGGTACCAGATTTAGCGCATTATAAAACCACTATTGAGCAATGAAATAGCCAAAACTGAAGAACAGACCTCAAATTGGTCAATCTCATACACGAGCTACACAGAAAAGGATAGCCAAAGAAAAAGCCTTCGCAATACAGGATGCAAGTTTAAGAGTCTCAAACTCAAGAATGGGCTACATAGAAAAGGATAGCCGAATGTTGCGATCATTATGGCCTTGCAGCGATTGTCATGTCGATCACTGTCGCACTAGAACCAGCATAATTTAGAAATTTTGCACATTTCCAATGATGCCTTAGGATTTATTTGGAATATAATTTTTGCAAATAAAATATGTAACCATACTAAATTCGATGCTTTGGATGCATTGGTGAAGTCAGATTTTCAATTCAAGGTTGTTTCAACCAAATGTGAGTCCCACACCTAAACTTTTAAATTTTAAAACTTCCAATCGATATGTCAAAATGGCTCGAATGCATCAGGACCCAAACCAAAGGTCTACCTAGACTAGAATTGATATTCTAAAGCTGCTAGCATAGTCAGAATTAACATTCGAGATTGTTTTATTGAAGTTATAGATTGGTGGCCATTTGGAACCAGTGAAGACTTCTAAATAGGGAATTGGCTCTAAAAACATATAAACTACCTGGTAACTGAACCATCATTCCCAGAAAGTCATAAATGACTTGGGGAAGCTATGGATACGCTCAAACTACAAAAATTAGTAGAAATATGGAAAATGATATAAAGAGTCATTACACAGTAGCACATTAGGTTATTCTGTCTCTTGTCATTCCATTCCCATTGTTTGTAAAGATAGCCTTGATTGTGTTAAGAATGCCATATGTGTAAACATGGCTTCTTGTTAAAGGAAGAGTAATCTACACCCTAACGACTCTTGACTCTACCCTTGGTTGTTCCAACATATAATGATTTGCTTGGTAATTTTGTTAATGGAATATATTTGAGAGTTTCTTGATGTTTATCATAGCCAATTCCTTTGCACTTTGAATGATGAATTCTCTTTAATTAATTTAAAAGATGTTTGGTTATATGTGAAGTAGGTGTCCCCTTGGCATTAATATATTGATATTAACCCTTCTACTAACCCTCGTGCTTTGAGGATGTATTGGTTGTCGGTTCTTCTCTTGTGCTTTAAGGTTGAAGATTTGAGGATGAATCTTCTTTAAAAATGAGAGGATTATACAACCCAGATTGCCTCCACACCTTTGGATAAGATGCTTATGATGCTAGAGGTGCTTAACAGTCCGTAGTGCTATCAAAAGGGGCCAGTTAGATTATTTTTACCTTTAAGAATGGTCAAGGGACTTTTAAGAAGCCAAAGTAGTACGAGATGGGGCTAAAAAAACCCCTAAAGATGATATGCACCCCATCTGCTCTAGAGGTGGGACTAACCTGCTCCATATCTACTAAAGCAGGTCAAAACAGATTTATATATTCCTGATATGCGCCTCATGTGCACCTAAAATGATCAAGAAGATGCCAAAGTGGGATGCCATGCTTTCTTGTTCCAAATAGGTCACTTTTAGACACATAAGTTATAATAATTAACCCTAGACTATAGATTAGGAGTTTTCTTTCATTTTTAGAATAACTTTGATAATAAATAACTTATTACTCTTTTGTGAGTGAGTGTGTAGCTTGGATTAGCTTGCATTGATTCTTTGTTTAGAAACTCTGGTTTCTTGGGAATCGATTCTCTTGTTGTCAACATATGATTTAGGTGATTTATTTCATTTAATTGATTAAGGATTAAGGAAGTTATATAAACTTTGTTTGCCATTAATTCCTTTGATAGTTTTTATCTTATTGTTTTTCTATCTATCTTTATCATTCGTTTCTCGTGTAGTAGTTATTTTTCAATTCTGTAGTTTATTCTGATATTAGCTCTGGTGTCTTGCTAAGTGACATAAAGAATTTGAAGTAGCTAATGGAAATCACCTTGATAAGTGGTAGAGATCTCATTTACAAACTTCCAAGGAAAAGTTAGAAGGTTCAGGCAGAGTTAGTTCCATGGCAGGCAGATGGAACACAAGTTGCAACCAAAGATTCTTAAATTTTATAGAAGTTTAAGTACCTAAAAACTAAGTAATATGAGTGGGTCCAAGAAATACCACCACCACCATTCCCTCAAAGTCTTAAAAAGGTTAAGGAAGATGTGTATGTTAAGAAGTTCTTTGACACACTCAAGGAATTTAATATTAACCTCCCATTGTTATATGTTTTGTAGGGTATTCCTAAATATACCAAGTACTTAAAGGATGTGGTAAAGAATAAGACTAAGCTGAGTGATATTGAAACAATGGCACATAGAGAAGTGCAGTTCTGTTATTATGAGAAGATGCCAAATAAGTTAAAGGACGCGGGGAGTTTCATCCTCCCCATACAAAAAAGTGATAATGATACGGTTCATGCATTGAGTTACTTAAGGTCAAGTATATATTTGATGCCCCTGTCTATTTTTAATACTATTGGTTTGGGGAAGACAAGACCATGTTCTGTGGTACTCTAGATGGCAGATAGAAAAAGAGTGCATCCCATAGGAATTATTAAAGATGTCCTTCTTAAGTTTGGTAAATTCATTATTTCTACTGACTTTATTGTCTTTCATTGGGTTCTATATAACAGGATATCGATTATATTGGAATGCCCATTCTTGGCGAAGAAAGGAGCACTAATTGATGTTAGAGAATGCACTTTAAAAATGAGATTGGATAATGAAATTATGGTCTTCAAAGTATACAAACCACATAATCCACATTTTTATTATAATTATTTATGCATGATTATGGCCATGGAAGTGGATGAGTGTGGGGTGGTAGATTACGCACCATAAAAGACCTTTTTGGACCATCTCATAGAGTTACCTAAGATACCAATTAGACCAAAAGGGTGAAGATGAAAGAAGAGCCTAAAAAGGCTATTATTGAAAAATATACAGACCTTGAGATACACACTCAAGAGGTCAGAAAAGAGTGAGAAGATGGACTCCAAGTAGGAAAAAGAGGATAAGGAAATATGGTTAAAGCAGTGATGTGAGTCGTTTCATAATACTAAATTAGGTGTTGCTTAGGAGTCAATCCAATTTAAGGTAGGTAGAAGAGCCTAAAAAGGATATTATTGAAAAATATACAGACCTTGAGAGTACACACTCAAGAGGTCAGAAAAGAGTGAGAAGGTGGACTCCAAGTAGGAGGAAAAGAATAAAGAAATATGGTTAAAGCAGTGATATGAGTCGTGTCATAATACTAAATTAGGTGTTTCTTGGGATTCAATCCAAGTTAAGGTAGGTATATTGTTTTCTTAGTTTTCCTTAGTATCACATCTAAAGAGAATGGCAAAGACTGGTGTAGGGTAAACCAGACCTCATTGATTATTTAAGATGCTACTAGCTAGGCCTAGATGCCTTAGGGAGTATTTGTATCCTGGCTTTTGAATTATACTTTAGGGACAAAGTGTGTTTTTAAGTATGGGTGGGGAATCTTCCCATGACTTAGGGTGAAGTGCTTCAATTGGATTTGTTTTTAGGTTTTCTGCTAGTTTTTAACATTCTTTACTAAATTTAAAAAAATTACAAAAATATTTTCTCTTTGTTCATTTTTAATTTTGTGGTGGCAGTCTAGTGGGGGCACACGTTACCCAGTCTTTGGTTTTTCTTTTCTGTTCTTTTCTGAGGAGGCGCCTTTTGAACCCAATATCTTTTTTTATTTTTAGGAGTAATATTTAAAATTTTTGTATTAGGAATAAGTGAGATATTCTTTCTAGTAGTTATGTGTGATTACATTATGCAAGTGGTTTTAATGTGAAATCATGTTGATTGCAGTGAATGACTATTTTTTAGACATCTAGGCTTATGTTTATGACTCTTGAGCGATGCTGGCTTAATTTGAATTTGTGTTGTTGCTTGGTGTAGAGTCTATAGGGATCCCTACTTTACTTGAGCATGTACTATGTGTGGGTGTGGTCTTTTGTGTATTCCTTATTCTATATTGATGTCTAGAACTTACCTAGTATGTAGGCAAAGCAAAATAAAGAGTGTTAGGTTTAGGAGATAATATAGGTATTTCTTTGATACCCATGTTTCATACCCTCTATTATTTGCCCTTGTGCATAATCTTAGTTAACCCTGCTGAGCTTTTAGTCTATTCTTTAGTAGTCTCATATATAGCCCATTTAACTTAATAGATTGACTGTAATTTGATCCAAATATCCTAAGCGCTTAGTTGAAAAATTAAGATGGTTAAGGAGTGTAAAATTGAAAAAGAAAAAGGTGAATGTGAAGCCCCAAAATAGTAACTATTGGTGTGAAAAAAGCTTATGTGTTGTGGTTGGGAGTATGTAATGAAAAAAGAGAATTGATCAAAATTAAATTATATGTTCGCAAAAAATACTTCGGCATTACTATATGTGAACTAGCTTAAAGATATGGGGTGAAATAAAAAAGGTGTGGGTAGAAAAATATGGTGAGAAATTGGTTGTTGAGAGACAATTTCAATGTTCAATGTGATGTACTAAACTTAGGGAAGTTAGTCACTATTACTGGCCAGAATAGTCCCTACCCGTCCCTTATCCTACATTACAACCAGTGAAGTCCTATTTGATCTTGATCCTTGACATTCTAATATAAGTGGATTACTACACTAAGGGCAAGCATATGATTCATCTTGTGTGCCATAAGAATTCATTGTGAGAGTGAGTGTAGTTGGACTCTTATAACCATTCTTGTGATAAATTGCATCTCTGTAACTGAGTATGGGTATATCTCTTATAGTGAGGGCACATTTGAAGATAGTTAGGTGACTTTCATAATCTCTTTGATTGAGTAATATGCATGAGTTTTCCAACTTGGTTAAGTCAATTCATAAGTCTAGGATGTTTTGAAGTTGTGTTTATGATCTTTCAAATATGTATGACATGTTTAACGAGGAACGTTCTATTTTTTTAGTCATTATAGTTCTAGCTTGAGTGTCTTTCTTTTTGTAGTGTTTATGTGGCAGTATTCCTTATATTATTATTATGGTAAAGAGTTGTTTGAGGATGAACAAGGCCTTAAGTTTGGGGTGATGATCTTAGGTGAATTTATCCACCTAATGTCATAATCTCTATGTATTTAGCCTAGTTTTGAGAAATTCTTATGTGCATGGATATTCATATAATTCAGCATCTAAGTGTTAAGAAACTTGTTGATAATGTTTAATATGTGTTTAAAACTATTTTTGAATGAAAATGATCGTTTAGAGTTTAGATGAGAAAACTAGTCTTACTAGCTTTAGCTATGTGTTGTTCTAGTTGATCTTGTTGGATTCTATTGTGTTTAATCATTAGTTTGGGGTGTTTGATGATATAGGAGGACCTTTGAGATGTTAAGGTTGATATATAAAAGCAAAATAAGGTCTAACAACAACGGAAAAGTACCAACAAACTGAGGAACTCAACGCCAAATTGATGGAGCTTACTTGAATAAGATTTTGGAAATTCTATTAGCATGGCACAACCTTTGATCTCCGCGCTAAGGGCGTTCCTTTCCATTGTACACAATTTAAAATTTCAAATTCCAGTGAGCATCCATAATAAGGGTGATCCATTCCCTTATCGCACCAATGCAAGAACGTGGCATGCCCATGGTTTTAAAACAGGCAATTAGCTCCAACTATAAATAGGACACTCCTATGTTATTGTACACACCTTGGACAACTTTTGGGTCAGGAAATACACTTCAAGAAGCTTATTTTAGGGTTATAAATCTTTATTTTTGTTTTACTTCTTGCTTTTATACATGAATTTTAATCTTGTGATTCATTTTAAGACCATGAGCGGCTAAACACCCTCTTCTAGGGTTGAGGCAAAGAACACGAATATTTAAGTTTATATTTGAGTTGGTTTATGTTTATTATCATTATTGGTTGTTCATATGTTCTTGTATTTACTATTCTACAAATTCGCGAACCTTAATATAAATCTATTTTTCTATTAGAATCATAAAAGGAGGAACAATAGATTATATCATGGGATAATGGAGTAGGATCTTATACAAAGAGGGATTGAAGTTAAGATTTACTTTTAGGATAGGAATACACATAATTTGCCCTTTTTGGTTTCTATACGGGATGAAATATAAATGTGTTTAACTTAGTTCTCACATCCTCGCTCAATGATGTAGCTGTGGGGATAAGATAGAGAGACAATTAGAGGCTCGGAAGACCAGAGTCATGTCATCAAACCCGTGAATCAACAACCAAGACAATTAGTTAAACCAACGAAATTGTATAGGTAAGTAGGATTGTTCGTAGTGCCTTGATCCTGGATTCTTCCCCAATATTGTCTCCAACACATTACATTATCAAATTACTTACGGTAACATTAAGTTTTCAAATCTCAAACGTTATTGGGCACTCACTTGTTTAATCTCAAAAGTAAAACTAAAAGTAGATTGTTGCTGACCACAAGTCCCTATGGGATCGATACTTGGATTTTAAAGTCTATTTTACTACTTGAGAGACCATGTACACTTGTACGTGTGCTAGGACACAACATGTTGCTGGTAGAACCTCTGCTCTAGGGGCTACAGTTGCAGGTTATGCCCCTATATTAATACCACCCTGTGTTATCTGCTGAGATCCATCATTCGGTGGATCGCCAACTAACCCCAATAACTAAAGTAATACATACTAGAGAACTGAAGATGTGTCATGACCCAATTTATGAGTCATGATGATACCGACATTATTCCACTAGTAGTGTAAGACCCCGCAAAATCTTAATCTTAACTCACACCTTTAAAGCTTGTTAAGGTGTCCCAGATTTAGAAAATTTTGGCTAAGTATTCTGACTTAGTGTTATTTTAGCCTTCGTAGATTGGTGACTCTATTTCATAACCCTCGTGACCTTAAATCAATGATTTTTAGGTTGAATTATGATCAGCAATGTCAGTGGATGTTCCCGAACAAGTTTCAGATTTTTCGAACTTTGTTTGGATCACATTTGAAAGCTCAAACCAGTGGATCGACGCGATCTCGATGCACCGCATTGCCCATCGCGTCGATGAATATTTTTCTCCAGATCCCAGTGTAAATTCTAGTGGACCAACACAGACTCGATATGACACGTTGTTCATCGTTTCAACGCCAATGACGCAGCATGTCGGTCTGCACATCGCTAGGTTAGTTTTCAGTTATTAAAAAGTTACATCCTCAAGGGTAATTGGGTCTTTTTTCCACATCTATCAGCCCCAAAACACAAAACTAAACCCTTCTAAGAGCAAAAACTATTCATTCTTCACAAGTTTCTGTCAAGAACAAACCCTAGGAGATTTCAAATTCAATTCAAGGCTCAAAAACTTATCATCAATCTTTCAGAATTTAACTGTTAAGGTATGTCAAGTGTTCATTCAAGGGTCTCTTCCATCCTTGAAGTTCAAGAACCTATTTTTAAAACCTCAAGTGTGTTGATTACTTGAATTTCATGTTGGGCTTAATTATATTCATGATTGTAATGATTAATTAGGTTTCTAATACGTGTTTTGTTATAAGTTTTGTGTGGAGTTATTTGATATATGTAAAGAATCATGTAAATCCATGCTAAACTCTTGAATTATAAATAGGGATTTGAATTATGGTGCCCATATGTGGTTAGTGTTATGTGCATGGATTATATCCTCCAAGTGTTTGATAAATTGCTCATGTAAACAAAGAAAAAGGGAAAACAACCAGGTCATGTTAGCTTGTGTACAAGTTATATCATTCAAGTGTTTGATGGGATGTCTCTATGAAAGAGTTATGATCAAGTGCATATGATTATGCCTTTCAAGCTTATGCTATGATTTATTTTTCATGCTATCGAGTCCTGGGGTATATAATACCCGAAAACTTAATTGTTTACCTAGAGTTGTGGTAGTTACAGAACAGTCTTATAGTATCACAAATAGTAGCCTCAGTAATCAGTCACAGTTACAGTTCAATATTCAGTTGAGACCTCAGTAAATCCAGCTAGTCAATAGAACTCTATTGTAATCCATCAGTTAACAGAATTCAATAGTACTCTGTCAGTTAACGGAACTCAGTGAACTCAGTTCAGTTCAGTTCAGTTAGACAGTATAATCATTAACAGTTCAGTCCAGCCTAGTACAGTTTAGAAATTAGTCCAATGTCTATTCAATTGGGAGTAGGATTCACCACCGAACGAACCCAGGTATGGGGGCATTCCTGCCAGAGGGTTTGACCCTTAGTAGCAGTCCCTGTATTACAATTCTATGTAGCCAGCGTAGGTTGAGCTATCTTCCTGCTAGAATAGGGTTGATACATCTAATACGAGTTTTCCTGCCGGCGAAGGTTGACGAAAGAGCTTCCTATCAGAGAGGGTTAACTCACAATTATCTTTACCCGTGGCATGATATGGACATCCTTCCAACTGGGGTTACAGGTTGTACCCCAATCTATCCATAAAGAGGCATTTTGGTTGATGATTACCTCCCATAATCTCAGTTTCAGTCTTTAAAATATCACTCGGTTTAGTTCTACAAAAATTAAGACTATCACATACAGTCACTCAGTTTAGTACGAAACTCAGAATAGTTCCATAGAATCAGGACTGTCAAATGCAGTCGCTTAGTTAACAGTAATATAGTATCAGCAAACTCACATATCAATAAAACAGTGATTCTGAATGCAGTATCCAGTGTCATCATGACCTTAGTTACAGTTTACGTATTTTATGCATGTACTCTCATTCAGTTATACTCATGTTATTCAGTTAGTATTGTTCATGTATATGAACCCATGCATCTCAGTCTACCTCACTTAGCATACCAGTATATTCAAATTAATGACGCATACCTTTCTTTGTGCTATGATGTCTTAAATCATAGGTTCAGACGCACGGGCTCCCAATCATACTTAGCAGCTCGATCCATCAGCAGCAGACTAGTGGTGAGTCCTCATTGTTCGAGGATAGATTTATTATTACAGTATTTCAGTACTCAGTTTATTTCAATAGTCAGAGTTAGTTGAGGACTTGTCCCATCAACTCCTTATTCAGACAGTAGAAGCTTTTCAGACTAGAGTATTTTCAGACAGATGTTCAGTTTCAATATTTATTTTAGATTTGAACCTTATGGCAAGTTTCCACCTAATTTCTGCATAATTACAGTATTATTATTCAATTATTGCAGCAGGTACCAATATGGCTTAGATTGTGGTCCTTCAGGACTAAGAGCACCGTTTAGCATCTAAGGTACAGACTTGAGGCATTACAAGTAGGCAAGCCGAACCATATCTTGGAGCTAAATGCAATGGGCTAACTTGGTGGGAAATGGCCTAAAAGCCAAAAAAATTACAATTAAAGACTAAAATATCAATAAAACGGCCATAAAGGTCTAGTAGAAAGATACAGAGTTAACAATCATCCCAAGACTCAATAATGTCAATAAAATAGCTACAACAAATGAACTATGAGTACTAAATAGTCGAATACAATTCATCTCAATGATGAAGACTAGACATAGATAAATTAAAGCAAAAAGGGCAACTCTAACTCGATATCACCCAATTTCTAATATCAACCCTGCACAAACATCAAATCAGCAGCGATAACTAGTACTTAAATCTGCACCAAAAAGGTATCAAAGTGTATTATGAATACCAAAACCATGGGTACTCAATAGGCATCATCGTCCAACTAAGCATTATGCTATAAATACGATAAGATACATGATAGAATAAGCCAAGTCAAGATAAGTGGAGAAAACCTAGAAATAAGCTCTGACACCGTTGTACATAAATAAATGAATACATACGAGATAATAACATAAAGATTTCACAATCATAACCACAAAATTAGCCCCCATAAGCAAAAATGTGCGAAAAAGTAAATAACCCAATGCAGGACCCCATAAGCGTAGAGAGTACAATCAAGGAAACTAAATAACTGAATAGCCATAGATTACCAAATTGTCATGCCAAAATCGAGAATCCATCTGACCAGTATTATCTCATACATAATTCCCAATGCCAGACTTGAACTAAAACCCAAGAGTATCATCATCTTATTCTCATTATCTTACTTAAACCGGATCTCAATATTAGCAGGATCATTATCAAATGCCAAACTCAAACTGAAACTCATATTTAAAAACCATATCAACAAAACATATCCACTTGTCTTACCAACAAACTAACCCAATAGACTATACTAATACCACATCTATTAACTCATGCCATTAACTATGCCTATAAGGTATGTCAATAATCATAATCGTAAGTTACTTTAATAATTGCATCCATAAATTATGAATCATATTTATAAGCCATATCATATCTAGAAATTGTATCATAGCTATGAGCTATTAAAAATTAATCATGTCAATATTTATATCATTAACCATGTGATAGGCCATATTATTATTCATATCTAAAGGCCATGTCAATAATCATGTACATATAAGCCATATGAAATCATAGCATATCATTAATCATATAAATAAGCAATATCATTAGCAATACCTAGAAATAGAATCGATCTATCAATATCCAACCACAACCTCATTCAGTCTACACAATCTCCTCAAGTCATAAACCAAACTTTTATAAGGGTATACCATACGTAAATAAGTCTACAAAACTAACACAAGTCTTAGCCTAAGGTAGGCCCAAGGGGCCCACTCTAATCCCCGAAATCCATTTTAGGCAACTTCTACCCCGGACTATGCTAATGTACCTAAGTCCATTTATGTCTATCAAGTAAGCCATAAATAACCCCAAGATAGTGATCTTTCCCAAACATGAACAACTAAGGCAATCCTACCTAAAATAATAGCAACTAAGGCAAATTCCCCTTACATAAGAAACTAAGGACAATTCCAACCTAAACATGAATGACTAAGGCAATTTTACCTAACTTGAGCAATTAAGACATCTCCACTATAAACATGAACCATGAAGCCCAATACACCTATAACATGAATAAATACGCTAATTACTATAAGATTATGGTTGAAAGATACCCGAACCTATCATACTAAACCAAATATTCTCATTCATACTTCCAACACCTAATATCCTACTCTCTATCTAGCATAATATCATAATCATACTACGAGGTAGCTTAATCTACAAAGAAGGTAAACCTAACCTACCTGAACACCGAAGAAAAGTTTGAAGAATCTACTAAATCACTGATTTCCCTTTTTAAAAAGCTTCTTCAAGGTGCCACACTATAAAATCACAATTTACTCATCAAAATGAGAGCAATGATATCCACATTGGACTATTTTGCTTTAGGACAAAAACTACGTAAAAATCTCATGTGGTACCTATTTACGAAATCACACATTCAAAACCAACATAACGTCCCTCTATGCTTAAAGAATGTTTACTCTAAAAATGGGTAGATTCCAAGATATAATGGTGCTAAAATTAAATCACAAACCTTTTAGGGATTTTATCAAAAGTATGGAGAAATCAACCATGAAAATAATAGAATCTTACCAAAAATTAAAAGGGAAATTGCATAAATTAGTGCTACTAAAGCTCCACAATTACCCAAAATTGATTCTTCCACGAACTCCCACTTTTTAGGATTTAAGAATCTAGAGAATGGATAAAGATGGTAAAAAATTGGGATAAGTGGGTATTTATACCCTCCTAGGTGCATGGGTATCGCTTAGGCAAATTTTGGGTTACTTAAGAGATAATTGAGCCCTTTACACTCTAGTCGCTTATGCAATCGATAGTTTGCTTATGAGATATCTAGCTACCTAAGCTAGTGTCGCGTACGTGACACTATGATCGCTTATGTGATAGCCCTGTCACTACTAAGCCATTCGCTTAAGCAACAAAATGAGTCATTTAAGAGATACTTGGTGGGCTTTGCCAGATTGCTTATGTGATCTAAGGCATTTCTTAAGTGATGCACCAGCACCAGTTGAGACTTAGAGAAATTCTAAGGCTTCAAAATAGAGAATTCACTCTAACACCCAAATGAATTGCCCGGTAACCGAACTGTTAGTTCTAGCAAGTCATAAATAATTGAGGGCAGCTATAGGAAAGCTCTAAATAGTGAAAATATAGAAAAAGACCTAGAGGGTCTTTATAATATCCACTTGTAAAAGAACTTTCAAAGCCTCAAACAGGTGAGGATATTGGGTTTGCATCTCACTCTTGATCTCTCAAGTAGCCTCCTCTACGGGGTGGTGCCTCTTCTAAACATTAACTACTAGAATCTCTCTAGTGTGCAACTGCCTGACAATACTAGCCAAATTGAGCACAAATTACTCCATAAAGTTCAACCACTCATTCAATTGAATTGAATCCCATCGAAGTACATAAAACAGGTCAGGAATATATTGCCGCAATATAAAAACATGGAAAACTAGATGGACAACAACAAAATCTGGGGGTAAGGCTAACTCATAAGCCACCTCACCAACTATGCAAAGAATCTCAAAGGTTCTAATATATTGGGGCTGAGCTTGTTTTTCCTCCGAAACCTTATCCACCCTTCATGGGAAATACACAGCGGAATACCAGGTCACCAAATCCAAATATCAATAAAGTGTATGAACTGTAAAAGCCATTTTCCTACTCTGAGCTGCCCTCAACCTATCTTGAATCACCCTTACTCAATCCAACAACTCCTGAAGCATGTCGGTACCACGGAGCCTAATCTCAAAAGTCTCAAACCATCCAATCGAGGAATGAAATTTCCTACCATATAAAGCCTCAAAAGTCACCATCTCAATAATCGAATGGTAACTATTATTATATGGAAACTCTGCCAAGGCTAAGTGTTGCTCCTACTAACCTCCAAATTAAATAACACAGGATCAGAGCATATCCTCAAGAACCTGAATAGTCTGCTCTAACTGTCCATCGATCTAAGGATGGAAAGTTATACTAAGATCTATTTGAGTACCCAAATCCTTCTAAAACACTCTCTAAAAGCTAAAAGTGAACACTGAACCCCAATTTGAAATGTTAGATATAGGCACACCATGCAAAAGGACTATATCACTAACATAGATACGAGCTAACCTCTAGGCACTGAAGGACATCTAAATTAGAATGAAATATGTTGACTTAGTTAATGGAACCACAATGACCTAAATACTATTGAAAACACAAGAAGTATGAGGCAACCACTAATAAAATCCATGGTAATCTGCTCGTATTTCCACTCAAAAATGGGAAATCTCTAAATTAAACCAACCAGGTATTGATGCTCGACCTTCACCTTCTGACAACATAAGCAATGATATAAAAAGTCTAAAAGATCTCTCTTCATGCCACTCCATCAATAATGTTGTCTCAAATCTCTATACATCTTAGTTGTACCCAAGTGAATAAAATACCTGGAGTTGTGAGCCTTATGCAAAATCAACTAAATCAAGTCATCAAACCTCGAAACACAAATATGACTATAAAATCTTAAGACAACCTCAGAATCTAGGGTAGCTCTCTTGGACTCACCACTCAACAGTTGATCACGAATAATGCAAAGTCTCTTATCCTCAAAATAGTGAACACAAATCTACTCATATAGTGAGGACCTTGCCTCAGCACTAGAAAGAATCCTTCTAGCATATAAAATTTTAAGTCATTCCATAAAGTTGTCTAAGTACTAAATGTCCTATGTCAACGCCCTCTAAGAATATTATTTACAAGCCAAGCTACCCATGCTCTCTAATTTATGGCTCAAGGCATCTATTACCATATTTTCCTTTCCCGGATGATACAAGATAAAGATTTCATAATTGATAAAAAACTTCATCCATCTATGTTACCTAGAATTAAGCTCTATTTAGGTCATAAGATGCTGAAGACTGTGATGATATATGAAGATCTCACAATGCACACCATAAACATAATGCCTCCAAATCTTAAGTGCAAGAACTACCGCCGCCAACTCCAAATCATTAGTAGGGTAGTTGTGCTTGTGAACATTTAGTTGCCTCGATGTATAAGCAATAACACAACCCTGCTGCATCAATAAACAACCCAAATCAATACTAGAAGCATCATAATACATGGTGAATCCCTCACCCTCAATAGGAAGATCTAAAATAGGAGATTAAGTGAGAAATCTCTTGAGTTTTTCAAAGCTTGACACACACTTCTCGAGCCATCAAAAAGAAACCTTCTTCCATGTCAATCTGGTCATCGGTGCTATAGTAGTAGCAAAACTCTCAATGAACCATCTACAATAATCGGTCAAACCAATAAAGCTACGAACCTCAGTCGGAGATGTAAGTCTGGCCCAATCACAAATCACCTTAATCTTTGAGGGTCTGCTATAATCCCCTTCTTAGACACCACAAGCCTAAGGAATGCCACCGACTCAAGATAATACTCACACTTAGAGAACTTGGAAAAAATCATATAATCTCTAAAATTTTGGAGCACAATCCTTAAATATTGCATGTGCTTCTTCTGACTCCTCAAATATACAAGGATGATATCGATGAACACAATCACAAAGTAACCCAAGTAAGGCTTGAAAACATGGTTCATTAAATCCATAAACACGGCTAGGGCATTAGTCAACACAAAAGAGATCACTAGAAACTCAAAATAACCATAATGGGTCCTAAAGGTTGCCTTTGAGATATCCTCAGCCCGAATCCTCAACTGATGGAAATTACAACTCAAATAGATCTTTGAAAACACCACCACTCCCTAAAGTTGGTCAAACAAATAATCAATAGAGGGAATAGGATAACGGTTCTTCATCCTCACCTTATTAAGTTTTCTATAATTAAAACACATATTCATGGATACCTCTTTCTTATTAACAAACAACACAGGAGCTTCTCAAGGAGACACACTCAATCTAATAAAATCCTTACAAAGAAGGTCCTAGGCCTGAGAATTCATCTCCTTAAGCTTGGCAGGAGCCCTACAGTAAGGTGTCATAAAAAGAGGTCGGGTGCCCAGCTCAAGATCAATACCAAACTCAATACTACACTCAAGAGAAAGGCCAGGTAGATCAGTAGGGAAAACATTAGAAAACTCATAAACTACAGGAACATATTTAAGCAATGGACATGTAATGACCCTTCAAGTCATTTTTCATATTTTTGCTTATTTTCATCGTTAGGGCTTTTCCATAGATTTCCCAGGTCATTTATGACTTGATGAATTGACAGTTTGGTTACTGGACAGTTCATTTGATTTTTAAAGCCAATTCCCTATTTAGAAAGCTTTGCTAGTTTTAAATAGCCATCATTGAAAACTTTAGTAAAACAATCTCAGTTGAAATTCCTACTATGCCAATAGCTCCAAAATAAAAATTTTAGTCTACGTAGACCTTTGTTCAGGTCCTAATGCATCCGAGCTCATTTCAACCTATTGGTTGAAAAGTTGGAAAATAGGAATTTAAGTGTCAGACACATATTTGGTCAAAACAATCTCTTATGGAAAATCCAACTTCTCCATTGTGTATGGAATATCAAATTTAGTGTGGTTACATAGTATATTTATGTAAATTGGATTACAAATGAAATCTCGAGTCCTTAGTAAAAAATTGGAAAATTTCCAAGTTTTAGCTAATATCTGGTGCCAGAGTGGATGTTCTGATCCTACAAGGGAGGAGGGCAATCTCCATACTTGATTCTATATTTAAGTAGTGCAATTACAACCCATGTCAATGAGAAAGAAACACTTGGATACCTGAAAAGGTTATAAAATGGCACCTTAAGCCATGTTTTGGCTTATTTACACTCACTCTTGAGACCTAAAAACCCTAAAAGGGTGAGGTATCTTAGAATTGGGTCTTGTGGGTGACTTAGGATCTTGATTAACATCCATTATCATGAATATCTTTATATTTAAGGTATGATTTCATCCTTTTCTTAGTGAAATTCTTGGTTCTTGACTCAAAATCTCAAATAGCTTGAGGGCTTGATTTTATCCCTAAATTAGCTTAATTTTCACCCATTTCATAAGAGATATGATTCCTTGGTCATGTAAGAATGCTGGGTTGACGTCAAAAATTTGATTTTCATAAGTGGGACCCAGTTGGGATTTTAATGTCATTCTTGAACCCGAAGAACAATGGTGCAATATGGATATCGTTCTCTCATATTGATAAGTCTATACTATTTCGATAGTGTGAGGGTATTTTGAAATTGTGAAATGAAGATAAATATTTGATGAACGATTTAAGGATTTGCGGTTCAACTTTGAGGTAGGCTTCTGTCTACTTTTCTTTATAAGATGGTGTGTGTTATATATTATCTGTGAATGTGAATTTTAAGTTTGATTATGGATAGAATGAATTAGTATTGAATATTGAAGTTTAGGGATTTGATGAGGGTTTTGACCCATAAGTTAAAATGCTTATTACCTTTTTTGAATCCTATTGTCTTTTCCATAGATTGAACTAGATCATAGCATGGATTGATATAATGCTATGTTTGGGATGTGGTTTTAGCATTGGATGTATCGTTAGTATATTTAACCTTATTTGGGCTATTGGTGTGATCTTGAAATCGTAATTTGGGAGGAGTTGACTTAAATGCCCATGTTTCTAAATGAAATTCTATTTTAGATTTGGTTATGGCTTACTTGACAGCTAGAAGTTGAACTAGATACCTTAGCCTAGTTTGGGGTATCAATTGCCTAAATATGGAAATTAATGATTAGAAGTGGGTTCGTCCGGCCCATTTTAGGCTAGGACTTGTGTTATCCCTTGTGGACTTAGTTGCTGATGTTATGCATAGTTGAGACTATTGAGCCTTTAGAATAAGTTTACTTTGTGGCTTGGTAAATTGTGATGACTTTCCATGGACTATAATTAATAGCTTATGGCTATGAAATTGGGCCTTTGGAGATGTTATTTCCTCTTAGATATGATATTGGGCTTTTAGAGATGTTATTTTCTTTTTAAAATGATATTGGGCCTTTAAAGATGTTATTCCTCTTAGATATGATAATTGGCCTATAGAGATGATAAAGAATAACTAAGTCAAGATAAGAGGGGAAATCCTGAAAATAAGCTCTGATAGCATTGTACATAAGTAAATGAATGCATACCAGATAATAACATAAAGATCACACAATCATACCAACAAGATTGACCCCCACAAGACAAAGAAAAGTAAATAACCCAACGTAGGCCCTCATAAGCCTGGAGCGTGAAGCTAAATAATTGAATAGGTATAGATCACCAAATTGTCATGCCATAATCGAGAACCCATCCGACCAGTATTATCTCATACATAATTCCTATTGTCGTACTTGAAGTGGAACTAAATAGTATCATCATCATTATTCTCATTGTTGGACTTGAACCGAAGCTCAATATTATCAGTATCATTATAAAATGTTGGACTCAAACTAAAACTCAAATTTATAAATCGTATCAGCAAACCATATCAACCATTCCTACTGATAAACTAACCCAATAGACTATGCTAATACCGCATACATTAAGTTATGTCGCTAACCTTTCTTATAAGCCATGTCAATAATCAAAATCATAAGTTACTTCAACAATCACATCCATAAACTATGAATCATATTAATAAGCCTTATCATATTTATGAGTTATATCATATCTATAAGCCATATCATATTTATGAGCCATTAACCATTAATCAATTCTATATCTATATCATTAAGTATGTTAATAGGTCATATTATAATTCATATCCGGAAGACATATAAATAATCATATATATATAAGCCATATCATATCATATTATATCATTAATCATATAAATAAGCAATATCATTAGCAGTACTCAAAAGTAGCATCAATCATTCAATATCCAACCACAACCTCATTCAATATACACAATATCCTTAAGTCCTAAACCAAAGATTTGCAAGGGTGTACCATAAATAAATAAATAAGTCTACAAAGTTACAAAGATCTTCACCTAAGGTGGGCCGGAGGGGCCCTCTCTAATCCCTGAAATCCATTTTAGGCAACTTCTACATCGGACTAGGATATGGTAACTAAGTTCATTTTTTGATGTCAAGTAAGCTATAAATAGCTTCAAGATATTTATCCATCCAAAACATGAACAACTAAGGAAATCCTACCTAACACAATAGCAACTAATACAATCTCCCCTAAATTAAGCAACTACGAACAATTTACCCTAAAAGTGAATAACTAAGGAAATTTTACCTAGCTTGAGAAATTAAGGCACTTCCATTCTAAACATGAACCATGAAGCCCAGTTCACCTTAGACAAGAATAACTACGCTATTTACTCAAACTTTACGATTTCAAAATAGCCTAAATGGTCTAAGTAAACCAAATATTCTCATTCATACTTTCAAAACTTAAATCCACCCCTATCCAGAATAATATCATAATCATACTATGAGATAGATCAATCTATAAAGAAGTTAAACCTAGCCTACCTGGAGGTCAAAAAAAAGCTCGAAGAATTAAATCACTAATTTCCTTTTCTGAGAAGCTTCCTCAAGGGGTCACGCTATCAGAATCATAACCTTCTCATCAAAACAAGAACAATAATACCCATAGTATACTATTTTGCTTCAAGTACAAAATTACGTAAAAATTCCATATGGGTTCCATTTACAATATCGCACATTTGAAACCAACACAACGTCCCTCTATACTCAAGGAACGTTTACCCTAAAAATGGGTGAATTTTAAGCTATAACAGTGCTAAAATTAAGTCACCAAGCTTTAAGGGATTTTAGCAAAAGTATGGAGAAATCAACAGTGAAAATAATAGAATATTTCTACAAATTGAATGGGAAATCACGTAAATTAGTGATACTAGATCTCCACAATCACCCACAATTGATTCTCCAAATAACTCCCACATTTTAGGGTTTGAAATTCTAGAGAAACGATGAAAATTATGAAAATCGTGTTAAGAGGGTATTTATACCCTTCCTAGGGGCACGGATATTGCTTAGTAAGTTTGGGCACCTTAGTAAGGTCACGAGTCTCTCTCCACGACTCGTGACCACACCCTGCGACTCGTAGGGTTTTAGTCATGGTTAGGACAGAAACATGGAAAATCCTCACTGGTTAAGCTACGACTGGCTCTATATGACCCGTGACGAGTGATAAAGACTCATCACGTTTGTCGTTGTCTGGGCTGTGATGACAAAATTCAAGAAATTTTTAAAGGCCAAAATCTGGGGGTATTACATTCCTACTTTAGGATGATTGAGTTAATTTTTGCTCAAATATAAAGCCGATGAATTGAATTCTTGCGCACAACTATTACTATAGTGAACTGATTTTCTTGAAAAAAAAAATTGTTTCTTGAGAAAATTTGTTGACTTAGTTAAAGAGGCAGTGATGATATCTTATTTGGGATATAAATTCTTTTGTCATTGAGACATGCAAATGCGTATCTTGTCTTGGCAAACCCTAACAGTGCGTGATTTGAGGATTCTCTATATGCAACAGGTTCTGTTGTAGTCTTGGCATGGTTTAATCTCTCTGCCAATTAGAACCACAGATCTGATCCTCGTCCTTTAAGACAATGATTAGAACCACAGATCTGAGCCTCGTCCTTTGTAGACATTATCTTATAAAACCTATTTCATTGCTTGTGAACTTAGTATCTAACATTCATCACATTTGTTGTTGTTATTGGGCTTTGAGGATTATTAAGATATTAAAGGAGAGCTAAACAATCTCTAACACTATAAAGCTATTTTCAAGCTTTGCTTTTTAAAAGTGAACATGATATCTTAATATATATTAAGATTGAAACGAGCATAAAAGTTTTCTATTTTTCATAATCAATAAGAAAATAAACTTTAAACAACATTTAACTTCATATTAAAATTATAACTCGAATGTACAAAGTTGCTATTTCAGGAAAAAATACAACAACTTGATATTTGGGAAGTAAAATTCTAGTTACTAGAAATAAATTAATTAAGTTTGAGGAGGACAACTTGAAATAGAGAGAAGAGAATAAAAGATGAAATTATTGAATGGGTAATTCTACCGGACATAATGATAGATTCGATTGCAGGAAAGTACAACAATGACTAAAGAGTTATATCATGTTGCTAAATATTGCACTAAAAGTTCACAACCTCAAATTTTGAAGATGATTTCTAAAAAAGATTAGTATGTTGATAAATTGGAGATGGGTATACACTTATCCTTAAATTTATTATCTTAGTAATATGGTTTCTCAATCTGCTGACCTAATTAAATTATTTCAACTTAGACCATACAAGAATCTATTAATCCCAAATTGAATATAGTAGTATTATAATTCCCTAAACTCTTTGCCTCTCGGTTCTCTAGTATTTACATCTTTTGTTAGTTATTTGTTACATTTATTGGTGAAATTCTGTCTTATATTCACCAACTTTCACCAAGTAAATTCAACAAATTCTGATTAGCGTAACATACTTTGTGAATCTATGAATCTTTTTAATTAGCTCTCTGCCTTAGAAGATGAAAAAGTTGTGGTGGTTTGTGGCGAGACTAACCAAGCTAAGAAAGTTGCCTGTTATAAATGATAGTTCGCACAATCAAGTTCCCTAGGTATTTGAATCATCTTCTATAGAAGATGCTACAGAGGAATCTTTGCTAGTTTTATTGGCCTTTGTATTGTGCCTTTAATTTTACTTAATTGAAATGGCGTTCTGCTCAAGAGAAAACAAGCTCTGATTTTTTCTCTTTTTTTATTGAACAGTTTGGGAGTCTTTGTCAACTATTGATGGATTGTATTTTTTTAATACTACCACAATGCAATATTTTTCTCTACTTTTTATGGTACTTAATTGATAGGATGTTAATGTATTAAGTGCACAAAACAATTTTGTTGATAATAGAATATGTTCTTAAAATTTCAGTTGGTACTTAATATCTGTGGGCATCATCAATGAACTTATGTATATAGAATTGTATTTTAGTTTGATTATTTTTATCAGATCCAAAGGTGAAAAAACTCTTTATCTGAATATGTAAATAGAAGAAACTTTTATCATATTCAGAGGTGAAAAAACTCTTTATCTGAATATGTAAACAGAAGAAAGTATTTGTGTTCCTTTTGCTGATCTTGATAATTGATTGAAGGGCTTGTGGTGAAATTTAAAAAGACCCTATCTTGAAGATACTTTAGTACATAGAACTTCTTTTGAGTTGTCATTTTTTAAATGGTTTTTGAAAAGTTGTTCAAATTTTGAGTTGTTTTCGTGAATAGATTTTGGTCTAAGTAGTTATGTGTTATGTTGGTGGTAGTATGAGTTTTGCAGATGCTTGCAACAAGAAATAAATCACTGTCACCTGCTTTCATTTAGCATATTTGCTATATCAGTTTGATTAACATTGATTAATCAATGCAACTTTATTGTTGGAATGCTAAACAGTGCTAACCATATTTTTGGGAGATCAATACATGTAGAGGAGAGTAAGTTCCTTAGAAATTTTTCTCTTCATGTTGATTTTTAAATATCTAATTGGTGTTTCATGGTGTTTCGATTTGAACTTATATGTTATGAATTGTTAAGACTTTCCTTCTAGGGTAAGGTTAATATCTAATACTTTGCAGCATATGATAACGCAGGGACACGTCTCAAAATATTATTTATGTAGGATGAAAAGGTGGTTTATTTTATTAGACTTTAGATAGCGGTCGGGTGAGAGAAGTTACTAATGCACTAATCCTCTGATTCATTTTGGATATTTTGTACTTTTTACTACGGTGTAGAAGATAGAGTTTGGATAATGCAAGTACTACAACAACAATTGTGCCTCGACCCCAAATAAGTTGGGCTTGGTTATATGAATGTTCATTTCTCATTTAAGCTCATAGCATACATCATCATAACAAATATAAAATAAAAGTGATTGAGAATCTACAATTTGAATATTAACGAGCTTGTGTAGGTAGAAAATATCATAAAACAATGAAGCAACCCAACAACAACCAAATAAGATCAGGAATCATAAGTTTAAATTGAACTTCTACGTGCTTTATGTTTCTTTTTGTCTTTAGGTAGAGTTACAATGAATTAGAGTTTGTGCAAGCCCTACAAAAAATATTTAATGTCAAAAAAATATTTCAATCGTCATCAGGAGAATTACATGTCGCTTTAGCTCTCTTCCTTAATTAATTGATTCTAATTCTTATGTATATTCTTAAATATTTTTATTTTATTCTCTGAAAGGATGTTCTTTAGATGTCATGAAATCAGGTCAGCAACAACATATCTTTCTACGGTCTATCGGTTATTTCCACTTTTCACTTCTTTCTTTATGATTTTTGCCAGTGTTACCTAGATCAAGTGTGTTATCACGTGCAACTGTTACCCGATTGTAGCACCATCTTTTGTATTAGTTTCTATCTTTCTAGCAAATTTAAGAATCTAACCGTATGACGTTTCTCAAATGAATATATATAATATGCAATATTATTATAAAACAACAATGAACTTTCCTTTATAAGTGTTGAATCTCTTGTGTACAATAAAGTTATAGACATGCCCGTGCAGAGCATGGACCATCTAGTATAACAATAGACAAAGAAGGCGACGACGATGAAATTTGTCAAAAAAATCTGAAAAGATAAAGAGTTGTAGAAAAGAGAGAAATGTTGATTTTGGTCGACTTGTATGAAAGATGATCAATTCCAAAACAATATCCCCAATTTTGAACCAAAAAACATGGGGCATTTAAACTTCCAAATCTGCTATATTTTGTAATGTAAAACTACGTTTGGTAAAAAATATTTTTATGTAATGTATTATAGAATCTTAAATATTTATGTGGTGTGATTTTCTCATGATATAATCTCATGCAGTAACACTCAAACCTAATTCCTGTGTGGCATTACCAAATATGCCCCAAATTCTTTAGACGTCTATTTTTTTACTAGTTGTGTAGCCCGGACAGTAATTTACAAGAGGTAAATGTTGATCGCACCATCCACCTATTTCAACACCTCAATTTACATGAGCTACATCACTAAGTCAGTATTCAGGTGAATGTTGTTAGATCAAAAGAACAATACCATAGCATATGATATTAGACCAACAGAAGCAAGTAATGAACAGGTACATGAATACATGTCTTTTCTTATCTTCTAATGGCCCTATGGGAATTTTACTCAAAATTTTGGCATCAAAGACAACGTATTGTTTCTTGATCTTTGGCATTGCTTTCTCAACAAATGGATTCACTTTATCTTCATACTTCTCGTAAAGAACATGAATTGTATGGAGTAGCATGAATGTTGTTGCATTGAGAGGAAGATACAATCAGTATAAGTTTAGAAAAAATAACAAATACAAAAGGGTCAATGGGTCACCTAAAAAATTTACACTTAATCTGTAGAACAGCGTCATAAAGTTGCAGTAATTGCCAGCAAGTGGGAGGACCCATAAACCAACAACATCCTGATCACCTAATTTATGTAAATAAAGATTATCCGGATGAATTCACAGATGTAGAATACCATAGTGACATTACTGATGAGATGTCACAAGCTCTTCTGGACCTATTTAAGAAAAGTCAACAGATAGGATATTTCGGCCAACTTAATTGGGCATAGAGATATTTAAGTATATACATGACGTGAAACCTAAAGAGGATGAACAAGATAGTCGTTACCATTTCTTTTGCACTATGGTTGGTGAAAAAGGAGGAACAACAGTTTCAGGTAAACTTTATTCAAGGAAAGACAGTAGTTGAGCAACTTACAAAAAGGAGCCTCCAAGTATATTATTATGTTATGTCTGTTTTGAAAAACCTATATGTATAGAAATGAATAAATTATTGGGAGATACTAAAACCAAAGATACATCCAAAATGTTGGTGCATAAGTAAAATACATCATATAAGACCAACCAGACTACCATAAATGTAATAATCCTAGGCGTTCATATACTAATCCAAAGAACAAACTAGACTATCATCAAGAACTAATTAGTAGTAATCACATTCTGCCTTGCACTCAGCTTATCGTTACCTCAGCTATCTCCTCTATTTTCTAAATTAGAACACATGGAACAAAACCAAAACATCAAGATGACAAATATAACACTATGTTTATGCAGCTGAAACTTGAAAACCATCTTGCATTATGAGATAGGAAAAAATGTCCAAGATCTATGTTACGCGGACTCTTCAAACATATCAACTGGTGTATGCCACATTTTTTAAAAGTAATGTATTTTTATATAACCTAACACGGACGTGGCATCGAATATGTAAAGTCCACATAGTTTAGTCCAAGACACCCCTAGACAAACACACAGACTTAAAGCTAAGATGCTGATTTCAGCTCCTTAACTGTAACTAAAATAAAGAACAAAGTACTTGGTCTTCACTTGGTTTTTAATAGTTCAAACACATAGTGCATTCAAATGAAACGACTACATTTACTATTAGTTCCGATGACATATAAAAATAAATAGCCCTTACAAAGAAAATTCCTCTATACGTGGGCAAGTTCATAGCCTACTCACCAGTCCATAAGCACATATTTAGACCTCAAACTAAGCACTTCAGAAACAACATCATAGTCATTTCTTGTATTTGCCATCGGCAGCAGAATGTGATATCATACAATCTACTTTTCAATTGCATAAATGCAAGTTTGCTGCTAAGAATAATAATTTAACATAAAATAGAAATAATGTCTTCAATCATCCACCATAAAACATAAGTCAAGGCATACATGAATTGATGCATACATAAACAAAATGGAAGCAATTTAACATTGAAATTATGTGTTTCTTGTTACATTATCTTCAGCAAAATAAAAATCAAATGAGCCCCAACAGTCGTCGTATTTAAAGGATAAAATTACATTGATCAAATAGAGAGGTAGAAAAATACCTTATGCAGCTTATTAACCCAAGCTTTTAACATCACTCAGATGTTTCAAAGAATCAAAGTTAATGTTTTTTCTGAGTCACCTGAAGTACAGTGATGATATAATTAACTTGAGATTTATGTTATCTCCTGTAGTACCATCCTCAACAGTAAATCACCTTACGAATATAACGAACAAAAATATTTAGAAAATAAAGAAGACAAAAGATCAAAGGAAGAATTAGACATCGATATTTTGTTAAGCAAAGAGTTATTCTTTTGTCTCTCAAGAATGTTTTTGTTTTTTTTAAAAAAAAAGACATAAGATCAGAGGAAGAATTAGACACCATGTTTTGTTAAGCAAAGAGTTATTCATTTGTCTATCATGTTCTTGCACAAAATCGAAGTGGCTTAATATTCGTTAATAGCAAACTAAATAATTGGTGGATTGCCGCATTTTTGTCCCTGAAATCAGCTAGTTTAATTCAAATTTAAGAAAGTAATTTTCAAAGAGTTCAGACCATAGAAAATTTAACAACTAACCTGAGGTAGATGATATGAGAAGGTGTTTGTTACACAAAGGCAATCTTCAAGTTTCATCCTAGGAGGAAACTATGAATGTTTTGCCCATTCTGCTTCAAGGCAGACAATATCATGTTTATGGATATAGAGCTTCCAAGTGTATCGTTATGTTATGTCTGTTTTGGCAAATCTGTATGTATAGAAATGAAGAATTACTGGAAGCTACTTATACCAAAGAACTTAAATGTTTCTACCATCGCAAACTATTAATGGAGCACTCTATCATTAAATCGAATGTTAGACAGAAATTATTAAGTAATATATAAATCTTAGAATTGAAACATCAGGAACTCCTAATGCCAAAATAGTACTTCTTCTAATACCAAAATAATTATCACATTAAAGCTCAACAACAACTCGAATAAAACACCATTCAAACACTGAAGACAATGAAAAAGCTTGGTTCCATGAAAATATTACCTTAATAAATCCAAGAACGACTTGTTAGTCATGGTACACCAAAAATTATCATAATTCGAAGAAAAAAATTCATCTTAAAAAATGTGAGCTAGACAAAGTGTAAATGTTGCCTTTCCAGATTCTCCATCGTGGAGTCCACTTGAAAACAAAAGCAGATATAACGAAAATGCTTGCATAGTATGGTAATTTAGAACTTCAAACATGAAACTCTTAAGTGTTTTCTGGCACTGCAGAGTTACTTGAAGAAATGATGTTCCTCAGATAAAATTATATAAACAAGTATGAACTGGTCTAAAACTTTAATTTATCTTCTAAAGCTAAAGATATCTCCTTCCTGGAGTCCAAAGGATATAGCAAATAAAAGATATAGAGATGAGAGAAGTTAACAAAGATCCATTTGATTTTGTTTTACACCATTAATTCAAAGTAAGAATTATATGCAGAAATACTATATGAAAAAGATAATTGTATACACAATTAGTTAGATTGAATCAAGAATATACTCAGATATGTATAGGTATGAATCTTCACATAAGAAGTCATACATGGATAGCACAAGAAGAAATGTATTTCCCTAAACCAATAGCCTACTTAACTTATATCCTACAACTTGATTTTCACAGTTCAGAAATTTTGAAACTGCTTTAATTTCCTTGAGCTTTCGATATTACAATAGATATTTAAGCAGTAAAATACCATTTCAGAAATAATGAAAACTGACCAACTTACCCCCAAAGCGCTCTTAGTTCAGTTCGGTAGAACGTGGGTCTCCCAAACCCGATGTCGTAGGTGACGTTAGAAGGAAATCCATAAGTAGAGGACTTTCAGTTTTCTATTCCTGTTGTTGAGGACTGCTTATAACTAATTTTCCAAATAATTTTCAGAATGTACAGAAAAACTCTTTAAAATGATACTCCCTCCATCTCATTTTATGTGTCGCCATTTGACTGGGCACAGAGTTTAAGAAATAAGTAAAGACTTGATGCTTTTTACAAAATTGTCCTTCATTAAAACAATGTACTATTATTATTTTTAATTAAGTGAGCCCTTATAAGTGGGACAAATAAGGGTAAAAGTGTAATTGTATCTTTAAATAGTTACCAAATAAGAAAAGATGATATTCTTTTTGGGACGAACAAAAAAGAAAAAGATGACACATAAAATGAAACGGAGAAAGTATTAACTTGTGAACATAATGATGAAAAGATGATACTTTTCGTAAAATCTCAGTCCTATAACAAAAGAAATAAAGCAATACAATTAACGTTTCACTTCTAGCTTTCCATCTCGTCAAAGTTGGTTCTGAATAGAAAGTCTTCACCCTCTAATTTGTCATGGTATAGACATATTGACGGGATACAAGTTTTTTCCCCGCGCACTCCTTGCTTTCTGATGATGATTTTTGTCACGTTTCCCATCAAAAGAAGTTTAAATGCAATTTTCAACAAATGGCTTAGCAAAGTGCAGCATATCCTTTTCTATCCAACATATAACTAATCAATTGTTGTGCGATTCCTCAACTATGTTTATTTTTATTTTTGATAGAATTAAAATTTTGCAAACCAATTCAACGAAATCTAAAATGTAAAGGAAAAATTCGAGACAGAGGAAAGAAGTGAACAATCAGCCAAATTAACGTTTCAAACCAAAATTATCAAAAATAATTGATCTTTTACAATTTCAAGAATGCTCCAATATGGTCAAACAAAATTACAACGACGAAAAGTTGAATCTAACGAGAAAACTTACACTATCTAAATTGAAGATCTGAGAACAAGAAGAAGATTATCAGAGGAGAAGAAGAAGATTCTGAGAATAAATTTTGTTTTTTTAGTAAGAGAAAATCAAAGCTTCTATCAAAATGAAGTGTATTAGAGGACAACTATTGTATTTCTAATTCTGAGAACGCAGGTGTACCAACCAAAACTAAAAATGACCTATTTACCCTTATTGAAATGACAAAAATAACCCTTGAAAAGTTGGCAGGACAACCTCCACCTCACTACTATATATTAGTAATTCTGTTAATGTTAATAATGTTAGCAAATCAAAGAAAAATGCAGACAGTGAAAATGAGCAAGTTTATGGAGACTGATAATTGCCACTAAATTGATACAACAGCGTGGGCAAATGAAGCCCGTTTATTGCTATCAAGAAACCAAAAAGTTTGGAGACGGGTTGAAACCCTCTTGAAAGCTAAACAAGGCAAAAAGAGAATAAAAAGGCGGGGAGGTGAGGCTAATTGGATGAGAGGCAAGAGAAAACATCGCCATCGGTACACAAAAGAAAGCTGCACTATGATCAATGTTGGGTTCCATAAACCTGCAAAAAAGGGAAAGCAAATTTAGATGCCTTTGGAGATGATCCCTTCAGCTCATGCAATTAAAGCTGAATCCGAATACAATTTAGAAAGTCAAATAACAACTTTGATTTCACCACTCCCTTTATTGCTTTGTTGTTATCAATCTTAAACATCTTATTCAGTTTTGTTTTGTTCCTTGTCGGTTGTTGAAAATACCAACTGCTAAGTAAGGGTAAAAGAAGCTCAATTTCAATATGCAAGCTGAAAATCCTGAAATCTAGAACCAAAAAATCAAGAGATGTTTTCCCTTCAAGTCATGTCCAAAACCATTCATAATTCATCTGATGGATAGTTTACTTCCCAGCATATTATTATTCTTCTCCAATATGTAGGTTAACTATTAAGTTTTCTAAATATTCCTATTGAGATTGAGCTATAACAATAGTGAACCTCCATTAATGGAGCAAGCAGAGCTCATGGTTGTGATAACCGTAACATGAGAGAGAAGATAATTTGAATCAGAAAGCTGACTTTCACTATGCTGTAAGAGTCTATTTATACAAGCAACAAGTGACACAACTAGTTTCAGCTAATCAATTAAGATAACTAACTACTTCTCTTAAGCTAATCAAGCTAATAACAAACTAGGATGCACATCGTTAACTAACTAGCTGCTTGCATAATTAATCAACTAATTGATCTCAACACCCCCCTCAAGTTGGAGTTGTGAACTCCACTGACAACTTGCCAAGTATAGAATGATGTTTGACACCACCAAGAGCTTTAGTAAGTATATCAGCCAATTGTTGTGTGGTTGAGATATGTTGCAAACTGATAAGTCCATCATGAAGCTTTGTCTCTAACAAAATGGCAATCAACTTCTATGTGCTAGGACCTTTCATGGAACACGGGATTCCTTGCAATATGAATTGCAGCTTCACTATCACAATACACAGAAATTGGTTTGGAAGGACACTCAGTTAACTCTGTCAATAATCTGTCAATCCAGACTAATTCTCCCACTACCTTTCTGAGAGATTTATACTCTGCTTCTGCTGAAGAAAGTGAAATGGTAGACTGCTTCTTGAATTTCCAACTAATGGGAATATCACCAAGGAAAACAATGTAACCACTTACTGACTTTTGTTAGATAGAAAGAGTCCTAAGGTTAGATCATTTTTGAGGTATCTCAGCACATGTAGTGCAGTCTGATAATGTGGTTCTCTGGGAGCACATGTAGTGCAGCCTGATAATGTGGTTCTCTGGGAGCATGCATAAACTGACTAAGATGTTGCACACTATAGGCAATGTCCAACCTTGTGTTGGTGAGAAAATTTAGTTTGCCTACCAGACATCTACTTTCCTTTATCTGGATGTAGTTTAATTGTAGAATCCAAGGGTGATGAAACCTTTGTGTAATTCAGGCAATCAAACTCCTTGAGTAAATCAGTAGCAAACTTCCTTTGAAAGATCAAGGCACCGTCAGCTGTATAGAGAATTTCCCGTCCTACGAAAAAGTATAGTTTGCCCAAGTCTTTAATTTTAAACTAATGATGCAGGAACCTTTTGATATCTTGAATCTCACACAAGGATGATAACACCATCAACATAAACAGCAACAAAACATTCTTCCTATAAAATAAGGAATAATCACTGGCTGAATGCACAAAATCTTTTGAGCATAAAGAATCCGTCAATTTGTCATACCATTGTATGCTTGCTTGTTTTAAACCATATAGTGATTTCTTTAGCCTGCAAACTAGTCCTTCTTGATCAACCAATAAGCCTGGTGGTAACTCCATGTAGACTTCTTCCCTTAAATCCCCATGCAGAAATGCATTGTTAACATCCAGTTGATAAAGTGGCCATCATTTCTTTATGGCTAAACATAATAGGGTTCTGATGGTTGTCATTTTCACCACTGGTGAGAGCGTTTCAGTGTAATCAACACCCTGTTGTAGTGTGAAACCTTTGACTACAAGTCTTGCCTTAAACCTTTCTACACTTCCATCTGCTTTATGTTTGATTTTTACCATGTAGGATTCAAGGCTGCTTCCTCATAAGAAGAGGGTTCACTAGCAAGTGAAATGTTTCTCAGTTTTTTGACTATCTTGCGTAAGTGATGTGAATGGGGTGGATTTACTTGTTAAGGACAGGGATGCTATAGGTGAGAAAAAAGAAAAATTGGATGTACTAGTGGATGGAACAGTAGGTCTGGTGTGAAGACCAGGTAATGTGTAAGTGTATTCTTGAAGATAAGCACGTATTGTATTGTATGAACTCTGGATGACCTCCTTGGTTCAGGTGGATTGGATTGCAATAGGTAGTGTATTTGGAGGTGGTGACATAGGTTGATGAGATGATCTATCATCACTGTTTTCACATGTGGAAATATGGGATGTTTGTATAGAAATATTCTAATGATCAGGTAGTCGAGTTTCAGTGTGAACAGACTTTGGAACAACACAATCAGTGATGTCCTCTATATCCAGATGACTAGTACCAGTGGAGTGTGTGTTAGTGTTCAAGTTTGAAGTGTTGTTGAAGTAGGGCCTTACTGACTTTAAAACAAAGGGAAAAGTAGAGTTATCAGGACATAATGCAAAGGGGAAAACAGTTTCATGGAACACAACATCGCTAGAAATAGATAATCTTTTAGTGGTTTAAGTCTAATACTTTGTAAGCTTTGGGGCCAAAAGGATATCCTACAAATATGTGAGGGGTGATCCTTGGTTCAAACTTGTGTTTGTGTCCTTTGAGAATGGTGGGATAGCACAGGCATCCAAAGGCCTTGAGGTGATTATACAATGGTGGTCTTTAGTTCAATAACTCATATGGACATTTGTTGCCTAAAACTGAAGATGGTATTCTATTTATTAAGTATATAGTTGTCAAGAAGCACTCTCCCCAATATGAAAAAGGTAGTTTGTATTGGTATAACAAGGCTATTGATATTTCTAGGAGACATTTAGGTTTTCTCTCCGCAACACCATTCTATTGTGGTGTGTAGGAACAGGTTCTCTGGTATACAATTCCCTTGGATTGAAGGTAGTTTTGTTTCATTATTAACAAATTCAAGACCATTGTGAGGATCTTGGCAGTAATTGCATATTGATTCTCAACAAGGGAAATGAAAGATTTTATGACATATAGAGCATTATTTTTGTTGCTCATCTGGTGAGTCCAAGTTGATCTAGTAAAGTCATCAACTGATTGTCATGAGTAGGTGTGATATGGTCCCCACATATCAACGTGCAAAATCAAAAGGTTTTATTGTAGTGGTGGCCTTTTCTGGGAAGGGTAGTCTAGTTTGTCTGGACATTGGACAGATCGAGCAAATGAAGGGTTGTTTAGGGACAAATGTGGTAGTGAGGATATCCCTTTCATCTTCACAGAGGGTACATGGCCTAGTCTTAAGTGCCACAAAACATCATTGTTATTTCCATGAGATGTAGAAGTTAAGGAACGACAGACAGAACAAGTTCCTTTATTTATAGGATGTGAACTATATACAAGGTGATGATGAGATACATTCTGCTTATTGTATTTACACGAACCACAACCAAGACTGGACAAACTAGAACAAGAAACAGACAGGTGGGGAAAAATAAAAATAAGGGGTGAAAAAGACTTGCAAGATGCAGCTATATTTGGATGCTTGTTGTGACATTTGGAGCAAAGGTAGTATAGTCCATCTTTGGCTCTACCAATCTCCAAAGGCCTCTTCAATGAAGGGGCCTGCAAAACACAACAAAAACTGGTGAAACTGACCATGCTCTTGTGTTGAGATGTTAAGTAGCTAACAGATATGAGGTTAAACTTGAAACTAGGCACACACAACACTTTGTACAGGGTCAGAAGTGGACTGACGAGGGCATCATCAATTTCAGTGACTTTGACTCTATAACCATTTGAAAAAGATACTAGGAATGGATAAGGTAAAGTTTTAATATTGATTAGTAAGGTCTAGGAATGGATAAGGTAAAGTTTTAATATTGGTTAGTAAAGTTTTATTAAAGGTCATATGGTGGGAGGCCCCAGAATCTAAAATCCAAGGAGTCAACGAATAATGAGTCACATCCACTTGATAGTTCTCCTATCATTGTTATGAGTGAGTGGCAAGCAATAATACCTGCAAAGTTTACTGCACATTGGTGATGTTGGAGTCCTGTCTTGTATCTGAAGGCTGAAGGTTGTTCAGTAAGCTGAGCAACCGGTTGTACTGTTCCTTGGATAGGCTAGTGTTGTTGCTTGCTTGGGGTTCATCTTGGTAGTTAGGCAGAACATGTTTGTTTCCATCTGAAGTACTGGAACCAATACCACAAACATGTGAAGCAGAAGCTGAGTTTCTCCCTTTGGTAAACTTGAAGTCTTGAGGGAAGCCATGTAGCCTATAGCATTTATCTTCAGTGTGACCAGGCTTTTTGCAGTAGTCACAGAAAAAATGGGATCTACCAGCCTTATAACCACCATAATTACTTCCAATATTGTTGAACTGATTGTTACTATAGGATGCAGAGTTTTGTCGGTGATACTGACTAGCATTGGACTTAGTCTTATTCTGCCTAGTGAACTGATTAGAGATATGTTTTCCTTGACAATTTGTTCTGAAACCCAAATTTGTTGTACCATGCACATTCAATGAAGTAGATCCTAAATGCAGTTGACTATGAGGCTTAACTTCTCTTTATTTTTCCTCTTGAATTATGTTAAGTTTTGCATTTAGTTACTGCAGTAATTTTTAGTGAAATAAATTGTTTAGTTTTAGGATGAATTTAAATTTTAAATATTTGTTAGTTTGTTTAGTTTGTTGAGATAGTTTAGGATTTTGAATTTCAAATAATGCAGATTATGTGCTTCATGTTGGCTATTTAAAGTCCTCCTAAGCTTAAGAAAATTATTGAAAGCTGTTAAAAGCTCATTGAAAGCTTGAAAGCCATTTCAATCCAAAGAGAGTTATTTTAAACCCCTTTTTGCTGCCCCATCTTTTTTTAAAAAACCAACAAATTGGAATAACAAAACATTGAGCTATAGTAGGGAGTGGATTCATCACGAGGATATTACCTCGCACAGCAATGTAAACTTCATTTAATCCCATGAGGAATTGAATCAAACGCCTGTCCTGCTCTACCTTGTGCATACTGGCCTTAGCACCACATGAGCATTGACAACTGCAGGTTGTGATAGCATTGAGAGTGTTTAATTCTTCCCACAACTTCTCCATCTTTGTATAGTAAGCAGTGATATCCAAATTTCCTTGTGATAAATCATTGATTTCCTTTTGTAGTTGGTACAATTTCGCGCCATTAGTTTGATCATATTGATCCTCAAGTTCCTTCCAAAGTTCTCTAGCATCATTCACATATTGTAGGCTGTCTGCCAAATCGCGTGAAAATGAATTTAGGATCCATGAGGTCACCATGTTGTCGCATCTTTCCCGAAGACTGAAGTTAGGAGAATCTTCAGCGGGTATTGTAGATTTACCATTGATAAAATCCAATTTGTTCTTCACTGATAATGCCCTAATTACGCCCCATCTCCAGGAATGATAACCAATACCATCAAAAACAACGGGTAAGAGAATGGATCCTGCTGACTTTCAGCAGGGTGAAGGTAAATAGGATTTGAAGAATCAATGTTTCCTTGTGTAGGAAGTGGATGAAGATCAGAATGTGTAGAAGTCTCGGAAGCCATGGAAAGTGAAATCGAAGAACAGGGAGAGCGAAATCGATCGCAAAATCAAGGGGAGCAAAACAGAGGGAAAAAATGAGGAAACAATTAACAGAAGTGAAGCAAAAACACCATTCCTGGCTCTGACACCATGTAGAGATTGAGCTAAAACAATAGTGAACCTCCATTAATGGAGCAAGCAGAGCTCACGGTTGTGAAACCGTAACATGAGAGAGGATATTTTTGCAAATCAGAAAACTGACTTTCACTATGCTGTAAGAGTCTATTTATATAGAAACAAGTGACAACTAGTTTCAACTAATCAATTAAGATAACTAACTAACTACTTCTCTTAAGCTAATCAAGCTACTAACTAACTAGGATGCACTTCGTTAACTAACTAACTGCTTACATAATTAACTGATTGATCTCAACAATTCCTATGGTCCAAAAAATGCAAAAGAATAATTGATGTTGATACTCTTAGACAAAGAAGAAGTTAAAGACCATTACCTCCTTACAACTCATCCTTCACTGGCTCTTTTTGTGCCATATCTGATACTGTTAAATCAGATTTCACAAAATTTGAGGGAGCAGGGGTACCCCTATTTGTCTGGATAAATTCAATATTGGCCTCTTTTGTTCTATTGCCTTCAAACCGTGGCAAACTGCCGGTTGCAGACCTCAAGTATAGAGTTGGGAATCCTTGAACTTCAAACAGGTCATGAGGTATATCATTTTCCGTCCCATCCTAAAGCAGATGACATGGTAGGTGAGAAAAGTAATCTCATAAAAAAATACGGGAAAATAGAAAAAAAGGCAGAGAAAATAGACAAGGGCCGAGGAGATTCATACAATTTTAACAATTAGGACATCAGGGTCTTTTTCAAATGAGAGAGCTCTTTCATCCAAGACCGGAGTGAACTCCTCACAATATTTACACCCAAGTCGATGGAACTCTACCAGTACTGCAAGGGAAAAAAGAACAAAATGTATTACTTCCTTTACACAATACGCTGCAACAGAATCACTGCACCACTTTTCTAATGCTCCAATAAAGTGAGAGAAGAGAAGATGAAACCGGAAAGGAAACAAATCTGTTGGGAGAGGAACATTATGACCAAATCAACATCAAGATAAACAAAATATAACAGAATCTTGACATATCAGTCTAGCTTTTCCACTTTATAACTATTTTTAAATTTCTTCTGCTTCAATGAATGATACAATATATGATACAAACCACCTTTCCCTGAATTGAGCACCATTTCCTCAAGAGTGTCCGCAACCACAGGTTCATTGTTAACTTCTGGGATAGGCTGTGACTTCAAGTATGGTTTCAACTTCCCATCCTGTATTCAAACAAGAAAAGATATAAACAAATTGGAGAAAGAAAAACAGATTGGAAAAATAAGAAAGCAAGTAATCACATTCATAACGAAAACAATAGAAGATACTTGATGTTTGATTGAGTAGCAATAGAATACTGGAAAACATAGAAGTCAGGTTCAAGTCATTACCTTACAATCCTTCAACCAAGATGCAAGGTTATCAGGTTGTACATGTCGCTGAACATATTTTGTGCCGTCCATGGAAAGTACGAAGACTAAAGGTGCCTGATCAGTGTCCAATCCAAAATACTGCAATCAAGAAAAGTGCATATTCAACTCTTGTTTCTCTCCCAGTGGGAAATTAAGTAATCTATGCAGATTGATTCGAAGGAGGACGAAATAACCTGAAGGGCCCTTTTACCAGTCTCAGCATCTCCCAAGAGGAAGTTTGCTTCCTTTCCCTTGTAACTGACTGCAAGATCATAGTATTTGGACTTGAAAGCATCAAGACCAGTCCTGAAGTTGAGAAATAGAAATACCTACAAATTCGAAATATTGATAGAAAATCTTAGGTGTTAGAGAGGAACAAGAAGGAGATACAAATTGCTAAATAAAGTGCAGCATTTTTTTTTACATTGAGTGACTTTAAGAAGAAAGACAGCAAAACCTTTTGGAACAAAAGTCAAAAAGAAAAAAACACAAATCTGCAAAATCAAATAGCACCAAGGATCAATGATTACATATACTGGACTGAAGTCAGCCTTCTTTATTCTCAGAAATAGTTTGGTGGGAAACAACTGGCCTTGGAAACAGATCTGGGAAATCAAGGCTCCTTTCAAAATAGTATGTTTTGCGTGGTTGGTGGCAAACACAGGCTTTCTTAACCCAGAAAAACTTAAAATAAAAGAAAAATTCATATGACTTCCAGGTTATTTATGCCGTGCAGAGTCAAAGAATAATAGCCATCTCTTTTTGCATTGTCGAGTCTGAGTTTATTAACAATCATCTTCTTGTTGACTTTCTTTTGACAGGTAAATGATTTACATGGGTCAGAGCGGAGGTATCCAATTCAAAATATCATGGCGTTCACTAGTAAAGGAGCTAGTGCCAAATGTGTCGTAGATCCCATTCCCAGACTGACCTCAGACTATATGCCTATCCTGTTAGATGGAAGTAGGAGAAGATATCCTTGAGCGCCTTTCCACTTTGAGAACATGCGGCATAAGGCAACAAATTTCAATGCTAGAGTCAAGGACGGGTGGACAGGCTATGATGTATCTGATATACCTTTCCGACTTGCAAAGAAATTAAAATAGCTAAAGGAATATATAAAAGAGTGGAACAAGGGGGTCTTTTTCAGGGTAGGTGATAGCTCCATGGGCAATGATGATGCTATTGAACCCCTAAGAAGACCTTCGTCAAAGCCTCAAGCTCAGATTATTGGGTTTCAATATGAAATCAAGAAGATGCTTATGATGGAAGAAGAGCCCAAGAACGAGTCCAAGAATTATGGAGAAGAATTAGCAAAGTGCTACACATATTTCATGATTCAAGTCCAAGCCCAAAAGGAAGAAGATTGGGCCCATATGGGTTGTGAATAAATTTGAAAACTTTTCCTTATTTTCTTAGGGGAGAATTATTGGTATTGTTTTTACATGCTTTCCTAGTCCTAGAAGGATTTTATTTAGTATTTTCATAAAAGCAGATCCTAATTCATACTATTTGGGATAGCTTTTTCCTAGTCCTAGTTAGATTTGATAAAGGTAGATCCCAATCCCATGCTATTTGGGAAAGTTTTTTTTTTTCTCTATATATAGAGATGGATTTTGTTATTTTCAAGCAAGCAACAATATTATTAATTGAGAGTTTTTCTTATTTACACCTTTGTGTGTGGCTACTTGGAATTTATCTTGCAATCTTATAAGAACGATTCTTTAGGAGGTAAGATTTAATTCTTAACTTGGTATCTTTGGTTTCTATGAAAGTTAATTAAAGAAGGTGATTAGTCTTATACTAATTGTTGTCTTTAATTTCTTCGAAATAGGAGTCTAGATCACTTTTGGATCTAAGTTCTTGAATTGACTCTATTAGTATCATAATTAGTCTTAATCAACTAATTTTGAATACTAAGACCAATTAGGGTTCTTAGCACTTCATCTCGAAATTAGGGATTTATTTGAAATCTTTAATTTTTTGTCTTTAATCTTAGGATTTTCGCTTCCGCATTATTTTTCTTGTTTATCAACGTAACCTGATTCTTATCAAGTGATATCAGAGCGGTTCTATCAAGGTTCCGTTTTTGATAATTCTTGGGAGTTTCGTAGCCCCAAAAAAGAAAAAAAAATCTCTTTACTTTTTTTCCCCTTTTAATAGATTAAAAGAAAAAAAAAAGACTGCTTGCAAATCAAGAAATTCCAAATTTATTGTGTTTCTTATTTTCCAACATCAAGAAGGAAAACTAAGAGGGGAAAATTTAGTGTTTTTTTTCTGGGTTTTTTTCCGTCTCACCAAGCTTAATCCGTCTGGGAGTTGGTTATTTCTTTTTCTCTCTACATCTTACTTCTAAAGGGATTGCTACTAGTAGGGTTAATACATAAATCCTAAAGGAATCAACTAAAGGTTGTAATTTGAGTGGAAAAAGGTAAGAGGGGTGAAATTAAAAAAAAAGTCAAATTGAGAGATTTTTTTTTCTTTAACTTTTGGAGATGCCTCAAAAGGATACTGATGTTGGGACTCAAAACAACAACATAGCCGAGGCACTTAGAAGGATTTCCGCTCGACTCGATACGTTAGAGGTCGCCCAAAATCCTCTTAATCCGATGAACATGGCTGATGTAAGGAGACTGCACCAAAACCCGATGCATCAAGTTAGGAGACAAGTTGTTCGAGCTCCTTAGTTCCAAACAAGATAAGAATCCATTTGGCGACTATGAAGATGCATTGGAAAAAACTTACCAAAGGAGAAACGAAAGGAGAGCACCACGAGCTAGGATTGAAGATGACAATCTTAGTAGCATTAAGATGAAGATGTCTGCTCTCAAAGGAACAAGAGATTCAGACTAATATCTTAATGGGGAGAGAAAGGTGAAGGCCAGTCATAACTACTCTAAAGTTAAGAAGGTTAAACTTGTTGTAGTTGAGTTTTCAGACTGTGTTGCTAGTTGGTGAAAGAAATTTAGCAGAGACAGATTAGACAGCGGAGAGCTTCCTATTGCAACATGGGATGAGATGAGGAGGGTTATGAGGAAGCACTTTGTGCCATCACACTTTCAAAGAGATCTGCAAAACAAACAACAAACAACAAACCCAGTGTATTCCCACCTAGTGGGGTCTGAGGGGTAAGATGTACGCAGTCCATACCTCTACCTCTAAAGAGGTAGAAAGGCTGTTTCCGATAGACCCCCGGCTCAAAACACAAGACACCGCACAAATACATAGATACATAGATACATAGTAAAGCACAGAACAAAATTTCATTACATAAAAACGGCACCCATAAGTAATAAAACAGAGAAAAGCACACAGAATCGTAATAAAACATGGAACCAGGTACCATAGCAAGAATAATACCCCCACCAAGTAATTCCCTACACTAGCGACCCAAACTGGCCCTAACCTTCTGCCCTAATTCGTGTCCCCCAGATCTTCCTATCTAGGGTCATGTCCTCGGTGACCTGTAACTGCTCCATGTCCCGCCTAATCACCTCACCCCAGTACTTCTTCGGCCTACCCCTACCCCGCCTAAAGCCATCCAACGCTAGCCTCTCACACCTACGAACCGGGGCATCCATGCCCCTTCTCATCACGTGTCCGAACCATCTCAATCGGACCTCCCGCATCTTATACTCCACTGGGATCACACCAACCTTCTCCCTGATAATCTCATTCCGAACTCTATCCCCTCTAGTCAGCCCACATATCCAACGCAACATCCGCATTTCTGCCACCTTCATTTTTTGGATGTGAAAGTTCTTAACTGGCCAGCACTCCGCTCCATACAACATGGCCGGACGGACTACCGCCCTGTAGAATTTGCCTTTAAGCTTGGGCGGCACCTTCTTATCGCACAACACCCCCGACGCGAGCTTCCACTTCATCCATCCCACCCCAATACGGTGCGAGACATCCTCGTAAATCTCGCCGTTACCCTGGATCACGGACCCGAGATACTTAAAACTATCCCTCTTACATACCTCCTGTGATTCCAACTTCACTACCACCTCATTCTCCAGCCTCACGTCATTAAACTTGCATTCCAAATACTCTGTCTTGCTTCTGCTCAACCTGAACCCTTTAGACTCAAGCGTTTGTCTCCACACCTCTAATTTGTAATTCACACCCCCTCGCGTCTCATCAATCAAAACTACATCATCTGCAAAAAGCATACACCAAGGCACCTCCCCTTGAATATGCCGCGTCAACACATCCATCACCAAAGCAAACAAAAAGGGACTAAGAGTAGATCCCTGATGCAATCCTGTCAAGACAGTGAAATGCTCAGAGTCCCCTCCCGCCGTCCTCACCTGAGTCTTCGCTCCATCATATATGTCCTTAATTGCTCTGATATACGCCAGCGGGACTCCACTCACCTCCAAGCATCTCCAAAGCACCTCCCTGGGGACTTTGTCGTATGCCTTCTCTAGGTCAATAAACACCATGTGCAGGTCCTTCTTCCTTTCCCTATACTATTCCACCAGCCTTCGTACCAGGTGGATTGCCTCCATCGTCGAGCGGCCAGGCATAAATCCAAACTGATTTTCCGAAATAGACACTATCCGTCTCATCCTCACCTCGACCACTCTCTCCCAAATCTTCATAGAGTGACTCAATAACTTAATCCCCCTATAGTTATTGCAACTCTGTATGTCACCCTTATTCTTATAGAGAGGGATCAAGGCTTATGTTTGTGGATGATTATTTTAAGGCTATGATCCAAGCAAATTTTAATGAGGACAAGGAGGCCACTATGGCTAGGTTTCTTAATGGGTTGAAAGGAGAAACTGCAGATGTAGAATTGCAACAATAAGTTGATAAAATCGGTCAACTACAACTCCAAGGAAGCCATGGACAATCTATGAGGATAAAATTATGCCTAAATCACAAGATGATAAGGGCAAAGGTAAATTGGAGGCCAAAGATGGAGGTAAAGCTTTTAACTCAAAAACTTCTACTCCTTCTAGTGCTATACAATGTCACAAGTGTCAAGGGAAAGGATATAAGGCATTTGAGTGTCCAAATAGAAAAGTTATCATCATTAAAGATAATGGGGAATATGAGAGTGAAAAAAGTGAAGAAGTAAAAAAGGAGGAGGGTGTTAAGAGTAAGGACGGAATAGATGTGGCTGCTTATGAGGGAAAATTTTTAGGGGTAGTTAGGCATCTTATGCATATTAGGAGAGCTTGATGAAGCACAGAGAGAATATTTTTCATACACGATGTGGGATAAAGGGTAGAATTTGCTCAATGATTATCGACAATAGCAGTTATGCTAATGTGGTGAGTGCATATGCAGTGGAGAAATTAGGAATTCCATGCACGAAACGTAAAGGGAAGTTACAAGCTCCAATGGTTGAATAAAGGTGGAGAGCTCAAGGTGCGCAAACAATGCATGATTTCCTTTTCTATTGGGGACTATTCTGATGAAGTTATATGTGATGTTGTACCAATGCAAGCTTGTCATATTTTGTTGGGTCGACCCTGGCAATATGATAGATATAATAGATATTCCTCCATGATGGGAGGAGAAATAAGTACTCTCTGGGGAAGAAGTATATTCTTGCACCCTTAACTCCTTCCTTATTGTATGAAGACCAACAAAGATTGAAAGAAACAATGGAAAACATGGGAAAGAATCAACAAAAGAGAGTGATAAAAAAGAAAGAATTGGTGAAAGGAAAGCGAATAAGGATGACAAAATGGTGTGTCTTGCGAAAGCCAAAAAGTGTTTACTTATGAAAAATGAGGGGATGCCTATTGTCCTACTTACTTACAGGGAAGTTATGATCAACACTAATGGTTTAACTCCTTCTTTGCCTAGTGCTGTTTTAAGGCTTTTGCAGGATTTATGATATCTTTCCTGAGAATATCCCTAAAGGCCTACCTCCTTTGAAGTGAATAGAACATCAAATTGACTTTGTGCCTGGATCTCAACTTCCGAATAAGCCCGCTTATAGAAGCAATCCCGATGAAACAAGGGAACTACAAAGACAAGTGAAAAAGTTGCTTAAAAAGGGATTTGTCAGAGAAAGTATGAGTCCATGCTTTCTTCCTGTGTTCTTTCCTGTGTTCTTGGGTACCAAAAAAGGACGACACTTGGAGGATGTGTGTGGATTGTCGCAGCATCAATAAAATAACGGTAAAGTACCGCCATCCTATTCCTTGTCTAGATGATATGCTTGACCAATTGCATGGCTCTAAAATATCTTCTAAAATTGATTTAAAAAGTGGATACCACCAAATCCAAATGAACCCGAGATATGAATGGGATATGAATTGATAACAGCTTTCAAAACTAAGTATGGTTTGTATGAGTGGTTAATGATGTCGTTCGGCTTAACTAATGCACCTAGTACTTTCATGAGGTTAATGACCCATATCTTCAAGGATTTTCATGGCAAATTTGTGGTGGTCTATTTTGATGACATTCTGATCTTTTCTACCTCTCTTGAAGAACATTTGGAACACTTGAGGTTAGTTTTTCAAGTGCTAAGAGAGCAAAAATTGTATGCTAATCTCACAAAATGCACATTTTGTGTTGATCAGGTAATCTTTCTTGGTTTCGTTGTTAGCTCCAATGGTGTTGAAGTTGACAGAGATAAAATTAAAGCAATAAAAGAATGGCCTACACTGTTAGAATAAGAATAGGAATAGCATATTGAATTCTACTTGGAAAAGGAATGTAATGTTCCTATTAGGAATAGGATTGAAATGTAGTGTCTATAAATAGGGTCTCAATGTAATAATTTAGAGACAACAATTCAATAATATTTTTTCTCCTATATTTCTCACATGGAATCAGAGCAGGTTAGAAATATCAGACAAGATAACTCAGTCATTGTGCGTCTATTCCGGTGACTGATTTGGGTCAATTTTTATTTTGTGGGTTGTGTGAAAAATACAACACCACCAAAAGGATCAGAAAGATCAGGCAACAAAAAATCCGACGAAAACCGCCGGAAAATTACCCTCCACGCGCCAGCCGGAATCCAGAAATTCCAACAAGATCTGCGTCACGTGCCGGCTCGTGAGCCCATCTCCAATCGATTTTTGAGTTGTTTCTTTTTCTGTTGGGGTCGCCGGTCTATTCTGACTCCGAACACTTGCTCCTTTCCAGATTCCGACAATTATTTTGAGATTCCGACCGCCGAAACCCTAATTCCAGCGACATCAATTTTTTTTCGGGGATTTTTTTTTTTAGAAATTCAGATTTGGTTCTTGGAATTTTCAAGTCAAATTCCCAAGATATCTTTTGGGCATAATATTTTTTTTTTTGGCTCCAAAAATATTGAAATTGGAAGTTCAAGTCCTATGATTAAATTTGAGCCCTTAATGAGAAGATCAGAAAATCAAACGTCACAGTCCATGAAGAATCGATGAGGGGAAGGTCAATTTGGAAGATCTAGTCCTAGGTGTAGTTATTGTAAAAGGCTTGGACATACTTGCGGCGTATGTTATTCTAGACCTAAGTGTAATTATTTTAATAGGCTTGGACATACTCGTGGAATATGCTATTCTTTCCATGGTCAACCAAATAAAAATGCTCATATTTCTCAGTCTAACACCACAGGTGATCAACGGGTGTATTTATCTGACAAGGAATATAATGAGTATCTTCAGTATCAAGCAAGTAAAAATATATTTCTACCAATAGCCTCAACTGCACAATCTCCTACCTTTGGATCATGGGTTGTGGATTCAGGTGCTTCTGACCATATTTCTGGTGATAAATCACTTTTGTCTGATATTGTTTATTCGCAATCTCTTCCAGCTATTACTTTAGCTAATGGAATTCGAATAGAGCCAAAAGGAGTTGGACAAGCCAAACCCCTATCTTCTGTCACTCTAGACTCTGTTCTTTATGTCCCTCGTTGTCCTTTTAATCTTGTATTTGTTAGTCGTTTGACACATGCCCTTGATTATAGTGACACGTTCTCTCCCGTGGCTAAGAATGTTTTTCTGCATGGTGATCTTAAGGAAGAAGTTTATATGGAGCAACCACCTGGTTTTGTTGCTCACGAGGAGTCTAGTAGCCTTGTATGTCGATTGCGCAAGTCACTCTATGGCTTGAAACAATCCCCTCGAGCCTGGTTCGAAAAGTTTAGCACAGTTATTCAGGAGTTTGGCATGATTCGGGGGGTCGACAGTCCACCGGATCCGTGAAGAGCATGAAGGGAAGTTCTTTGGGACCTCACATGTAGGAGAAATCTACAGATTGGGAGATGGAAGAGTCCCAAAGGTTATTGGAGTTACTTTACAATCAAATTAGGCACAAATTAAGTGACTCATGGAGGTGTGCCTTGAGGTGTGATGGTTTGTTCACTTTGGATGAGCAAATGCCTTTTCCACATAAGGAAGCTATTCTTTTTGGTATGGTTGGCAACGAGGGGAGCAATTTTGACAGTCGAGAACCAAACAAAAAGAGACATCACTCATGTTAGCTGGTATTTTATGTTCATGTAAAGAAACTAATCATATATTAGTGCATTGCAAAGTGGCATCGAGCTTGTGGAGGGTGGTTTTAAATTATTTTGGTGAAAATAGGTAATGTCGGGTACTGTTAACGATGTCCTACACAGCTGAGATGGAAGACATAGATGTAAACGACATAAGGCATAGAAGGTTGCCCTATAAGCTCTTATGTGGGTCGAATGGAAAGAGAAAAATATGAGAACTTTTGAGGGAATCAATAATGAGGTTTTTTTTTAATAACCGTGGTGTCCGGGCTAGCTTGCGCGCACCTCGACTAAATCCACGGGATACCTGTCACCTCCCACCAGCAACGATACCAGGTAACTCTGTCCACCAAGGCTAGAACAGATGGGAAGAAAACACCTAGTGTTTGTCTCTGTTGGGAATTGAACCTCAGACCTCATGGTGCTCATCCCAACTTCATTAAACCACTAAGTCACACCCTTGGGTGCAATGAGTTTGAACACTTGAGAAATAATTTTTTTTCTTTGATAGCTTTTTTGGTGCACCCTTGAAATTCTTCTTGTATAGATGATTGGGTGTCTTTTGTAGAGAATCATGTTTTGATGCAAGTTCTCCACTTTTTCGTATACCTCTTGTATACGGGAGCTTTCATTCCCATTGTTAATAATATCATTTACCTTATAACAAAAGATAAGCTATATCAACCTTTTACCTCATGGGAAAAAATTGTAAATACCAAGAATCCTCTTTCTTATGAATATCTCTCCTTACATTAGATTAAGCTTCTATGCTCCACTGAAAGGACAATCAAACAGTAGCCAATAAACATCTCATGCATTCTTCAATTCAGAAATAACAAATATCAATCTGCATGCATATAATTTATCCAATGGATATTCAACCTATGTTGCTCGAACTCTTCAAAAATGACAGCGGGTGCGTGTCGGATTCACTAAAAGTAGTGTATTTTTGGAGAATACAACACGGGTGCGGCATCAAAAGTGAAGAGTCCGCCCAACTTAGTATTCAACTTCATCTAGTAGTATCTAGTCATATTGATCTCTCAATATTGATACCACCAAAGCATTTTAATGCCTCATTAAAGTGCGCTATCACAACTTCTCAATTTCTATCCACTCAACGACAGTGAGAGGAAAGGCGTAGGTTACGACAGTCAAAAAGCACAGAAGCACACAATGAAATCCCATCGATCAGACTTTCTATCCAAGTGAATCTTCTCCCACAATGTTCCCCAAGGAGAAAGGGATACAACGATGATGATAGAGATGCAAAACCATTACAATAGATGTTCTTCTCCACATCTTTTTAGATGATCTTGTCTTGCAATAAATAATTTTAAGAAGCTAAGTACCTTGTCTCACGGACTATGCAAAAAGTGGTTGACAAATTGCTGGTTTTCTGGATTGTCATCAAGAAAAGCCATGATTGGAACACTAGTTTCTCCAATGAAATTCTGCATTGCCTCAAGTTGAAAATCCTGGGATAATATGTATATATAACTACACTGTTACTTGCCAAGTGAAACCTTCAAAGCAAAACTATTGGAAAAGGAGGAGAGTTCACTCAAATTGATCAGGTGAAACACAAGAATCAGAGTACATCGAAGTCAGCATAGAGTTCATCAAATGGCTTAAATAGACGAATAGATGGTTTATGAACCAGCCCACCACGAGGAAGGAGTTTGGCATCAAGTGTGTGAACAATATCGTAATCTACTCGTAGATCTTCAGCAAGAGCTGTGAAGTTCTGGATCTTCTCTAAAGAGAGTTCTGGAAATATGCCAGCCTGTATATACAGTATGTCAATTTTAGCCAAAAACAAGTAATTAGGCAAAAAGAGAGATGAAAACTTGAGTTAGACAGAAAAAATGCTCACGACAACGATCTTTTTTCCATCAATAAGGTTTGCAGCATCTTCCTTTGATTTGATTTCAAGAGATGCAGGGCCCGCATGTTTTGTCAAATAGGCAATTATACCCTCTGTCTCACGAGTACCTTTATACTCATGAACTGTCTTGCCACCATTACGGAAGATCCTAATATTTGGAACACCGTTAAGGGTGTAATTTCTTGCAAGTGCTGCATTTTCTGGAATTGTTGTATCCATTTTAGCAAGAATTACTAGAGGATCGTGACTATTCAACACCGAAGCTTCTTGTTCGTACTGGCACGATAGGAAAACAATACCAAAAATTTTTTATTATTAATCTGTTACATAGCAAATATTGATAAAGCTAAAAATAGGTTATTCTAAATAATAAGGACAATAGCAATTCAATTAGTACCTTTGGCTTAAGTTGTTGGCAGTATCCACACCTATAACACAGAAGATATACAATCAAGTTGAAATTTTAAAGGGAAAATGAAAAAAAATATAATCATATTCAAAGACATCTAAAAATACTTTAAGCCATGAAAAGCACTGTAACCAATTCAAAATATTGGAATTTTAGGCAACATGAAGTTGAACCTACATGCCTGAAGAAAATATACCATAGACATCCCGAATAAGCAACTAAACATCTATTTTTCTTTGACATTCGGATCATGAATAATGCATAATCATGTAATTAATCTTCTTTAGTTGATAGAGTTTATACTCGCAAGATAGTTATTCAACTACTGAGATCTAAATCAATGACCCTTGTTTGTCCATCCTTCATTTTTGACTCGCACCCTTGTTTGTCCATCCTTCATGTTTGACTCGCAGCATATTCTTAATTATAAAGTCCATTTACAGGACATAAATTTGAAAATGGAAGGAAAATAGTTGAATCTGTTTACAATGAAGACTTTAGGATAGCAAAATTCACAAATGTAGCCATGCGGATGCCTGTTTGATATAACAACATCCCAAATACTCCCAAAATGTGTACCTGATTTTCTTCATTGTATTTTACCCCTCCTAAGGAGCACCTAATTTTTTTGCTCCCCTAGTGACTCAAACCTACAGCCTTAAGATTGGAGTTGGCGGGTACTTACCACCTGATTACTTCCCGAAAAGCCAAACTAAATGATCTTTAAGTAAGGTATTCATTTATATTTTTCCATTATTTCTGAATGAAATTGCAACTCATGGTATTCTTGTAAAGTTTACTGTGAGTTGGCGTAACTAGTAAAGTTGGTGTAATGTGACCACGAGGTCACAGGTTCGAGCCATGGAAACAATCTCTTGCATGCATAGTAGGAGCTTAGTGCACTGGGCTTCCTTTTTTAAGCATGCAGTGAGAGCGAAAAGTATTTGTGGCAGTTAACTACTTTACTAACATCCCAGTCTATCCATTAGGATTGATAGCCTTGAGCATTCCAGCTTCAGGTCTGAATTGAGAAATCAAGAAACACACACTTTTCAAAGACCAAAAGAAAAGTTTGCAAACGTTAATTCAAGATGCTTCAACGATTTCATCCACTCAATAGTCATGAAAACAATCTGCATTTACTATTAATTGTTACAGGTTACAGTCAAAAACCCACACTTGTATCTAAGATGCAATCGAATGATCAATGGGAGTATCATTACCACCAGAAAGATCCTTAATTCCACTCTATTTAACTCGTTGAACACAGTTGAAACATTTGATACATCATAATTAACTGACCAAGCTCAAAAATATGATGACAAGCAGATCACAGATTACATAGAGTCAACTGCCTGATTAATTATTTTTTTCCTATTAGGCTTGAAATAAAATCTTGCAAAATTAATCCGAAATCAATTAAATACTAGTAATATATTCTACATGACTTGACACGAAAAATAAAAATTACAATAAAAAGAGAATCTTTCCCATATGAAATCATATATAACTGCCGAACTGTAAAAGATGCTGAGATCGAAGTACAGCAAAACAAAAAGAAATTTAAAAGAAGAAGAAGAAAAAGGTCAAAACCTCAGCTTAAAATCAATTAAAAACTAGACTTGTTGGTTTGGCTCGATTAATTAACACCTTACTCTTCAAAAGGAATCACACTACAAAAAGCAAAAGGGTAATACAAAAGAAGAAAATCTTTGGCAGTAGTTGTGGTTCTCCATGAAACGAAGAAGCAGAGACTAAAGTAAAGGAAAATGAGTGACATAAAAACAGTTGCACCGAAAATAAAACTAGGGAAAAGAGTAATTACCAAGGGGCATAGAACTCTACAACGATCATCTTGTGATGGGAAATAATATCAGAGAAGTTAGTATGGTCCAAAGTCCACACAAATTCTTCCTTCGACTGTACTATCTTGTCTCCCTCATTTTCTGCTGAAACAGCAAGAAGAGTTACTACAACTACTAAAAGAGTAGTGAAAATTGAACCACTATTCGCCTTTACCCCCAGCTTTCTCACCATCTATTCACTATTACTCTATTTGCGTCTACGCTCTACCTAAAAGGATAGTAATAGAAACGCCTGAGGCTACTCCTATAAGCTAGTCCATCATCATTATACATTGTGGGTGAACAGAGGACCCATGTCAGCTCTTATGCTGAAGTGTAAGAGGATGATTGGCTACAACATGTGTCTGCATAAGCGTGAAACGTGACCTTAGAAAAAAAAAACATTTTTTTTTTTAAATTTTTTGTTCAAACTCAGTTAAACTTATTTTTATTTATTTATCCCCTTAACATTTTTAAAATATATTTATTTCATTCCTCAAAATTAAATATCACTCTCACAATAAAAAATAAGTTACACACACATCATATTAGTGCCACATCAATGCTAGGTCATTACCACATAAAAAATTAAAATTTTAAAAAAAAATCCATACACATACTATTATATATATTTAATAATATATATTTATATATATAAAATATATATATGTACTATTTTAATATATATATATATATATATATATAATAAAAAATGCCCCACCCCCACCCCATTTTCCTTTAAATAATACATATTTTATATAGTTATTTTTATGTATTTTTATTTTAAAAATAAAAAATATACATGTACTATTTTTATATAATATATATATATATATATATAATAAAAAATTCACCCCCCAGCCCTAGTCTCTTTCTCCATTCCGGGCCCCCTCTTCTTTCCTTCCAGCCTCCGTTCTTTCTCCCCTTCAAGCACCCCCGTCCTCGCCTCGCCTAGCTCCCCGCCCCCGCCCCATCTTTCTTTCTCCTCTTTCAGCCCCATCTCTACCCCACCCTTCCAGCTCCCACCCCTACCCTCTTCTTTTTTATTCAAACAAAAATACTTTTATTAAGTTAAAATTAATTTTTTCAAATTGTCTTATAAACAAAAAAATTCAAAAGTAAAAATCAAAAGAAATCTCACTAATGATAAGTGATTCAAAAATAAAATTATTAATTTAATTTAACTTTTATCTAAATTATGAGGGAGTTGGATTAAAGGTAGAGATGGTGTTCAATGAAGAGAATTATTTAATAGTATTTTCGTGTTTGTTCTTGGGATGTTAATGGAGAAAAGTGAAAAAAATTAAAGGAAAGTGTTATTCTTGGGTAGTGTTGTTAATGAAGGAAAGTGAAAAAAAAATTAAAAGAAAGTGTTGTTCTTGGGTGGTGGTGTCCTCCGGCCTTTTCTTAGAGTCCGTTTGGATACGCTGAAAAAATTACTTTTAAATAATTCTTTAAAAGTGTTTCTGAAAGTGTTGAAATTTATTTTAAAAATAAGCAGTTATATATTTAAATAAAAGTATTAAAACTGAAAAAAGTTGTTAATGTATTTGGTAAATAAGTGTTGTTAAGCATTTTCTTTTTGTCAAAATATCTAAATATCCTTAAAATTATTAACAATATGTAGAGTTGATTATTATTAATTTTTATTTCTAAAATTATTCAAATTAAAATTAATATATATTTTAATTCAGTTTTAATATAAACTACTACCTCTGTCTCATTTGTGTGTTGCCATTTGATTGGACATGAAATTTAAGAAATAAGTGATGACTTTGTAAAGTATACAAAATTGCTCCTTTTAAAGTTATTTTAATGTTTATTTTTTGTTGACTTTTCTTAATAAGTGAGACCCACTAAGGATAAAATGGAAATGATACCATTAAATAGTTACAAAATAAGGAAAGGTAACATTCTTTTTGGGACGGATCAAAAAAGAAATGGCGACACATAAAATATGACGAAGGAAGTACATTTTTTAAACATGCATGGCTACTTGATTTAATTCCACATTATTTTTTATTTGCTTTTCAATCACACCTATTTTTTTCGTCTTGTTGGTGGTGGTGTGTCTCTTTACAATTAGTTTATTTTATATGATTGCCATAGTAATTGAGTTCCTAAGAGACTATGATAATGAATTGACACTTAATTCATACGTAAAAATTGTTCATCATTGATCACTTCTTAATTATATTACTTCACATATGGAACTTCATGACAAAGTCCTAGAATCTCACTCATAAAATTTAAAATTTCAAGATAATGATTAGTACTCCCTCTGTCCCATTTTATGTGTCACCATTTGACCGGACACGGAGTTTAAGAAATAACGGAAGACTTGATAAAGTTTACCAAATTATTCTTTATCAAAAAATGTGTCAATATCTTTTTTTTTTTTAATTAAGTGGGACCAATAAGGGTAAAAGAATAATTGTGCCTTTAAAAAGTTGTCAAATAAGGAAAGGCGACATTTATTTTGGGACAGATTAAAAAGAAAATGATGACACATAATTTTGGACTGAGGGGGTAATTTTTTTCAATCACAAAAGCTGAAATATGACAATTTGTAAATTTTACTTCACCTCATCCTTCCTCAATACGATGTTTGATATAGTATGTAATGAGTAGTTTGACATTAATTAAGCAGAAAAATAATGCACAAGTTGCTTTATGCACTGATAATCTAGAAAAAAATATTCAAATCATATCACTTAAACTAACTACTAATGACTACAATCATTACCAACAAAGGAAAAAGTAATTAGTTATAACGAATTAAATCCCAACAATAATGTCGATAATAATACTCTACCAAATGTCGATAATAATACTCTACCAAATGTCGGTGTATATATTTGCTTAATACATAAGAGTAATTCATAAGTAATGTGATTTAGGGCTACATGAGGGTAATCTTGAAATAAGAGAGAATTATAAGGGACATAAATGTTTTTTACTTGGTCAACTAATAATGGCTTATAAGCCCAAATAAAAAAGTGGAGGATGGGTTACTTTTAGCTTTTGGCTTTTAAAAAGCCAAATTTGATTTTTTAAGCAATTTTTAAAATTGGCAAACACTCCCAAAAGTAAAAAATGGCTTAAAAGTCATTTTGACCAACTTAAAAGTCTATCCAAACACCCTCTCAATTTACACAACAAAGAATAGTAAAATATAGTATTTATTTTACAAGGATGTTAAGACTAGAATTTGACAGAATCATAAAGCATAGTTTCAAAGTTGGAACTTATAAGTTGTTTCTCCCTTGAATTTACAAGTAAAACTATATTCTGCATCACTTTTGTTTGTATCTATTATACTTTTTCCTCTTTTGTTACACATTCCTCTTCTATGTGTCCCTAATGTTAATTTGCCAGATCAAATGTATTATCCATCAATCTTTTGGTATTTTTATTTTAGTATATGGATATTGTAATTTATCGTTGTAGAGAATTTTCCTCTCCTTTGTCTTTTGGTCCTCAAATGAACATACTTCGATATCACCATAGTCAGGAGTAGAGTTAGCTAGGTGATGTGCCAAGGAGTTTAAGTTTTGTCTGTAACATTTTCAGAATGTTGAACCAGTCTGAATGATTACTTGTTCAAATTGTTTCTCAATATTGTATCTACAAGCTTTCTGTAACGATCCTCATGAATGTTTTGTGATTTCTATCTATTTTCCCTATTAGATCGTCACATAACTTTCTTTAGTTGTTCATGACTAGTGGAGATGGGTGGCATAATTTTGTAGTTGATTAAATATGTTTAGAGAAAGATTTTCAGTTTTGAATATTTAGAATTTAAAAAATTTGACCAAAGTCAATATTTTGAATTAATGATATTGTAATGACCCTTCAGGTTATTTTTCATATTTCCTCTTATTTTTATTGTTAGATTTTTTCTATAGCTGCCCCAAGTCATTTATGATTTGCTGGAGCTGATAATTCAGTAACCGGGCAGTTCGTTTTCTTTTTAAAGTCAATTTTCTATTTTGAAGTCTTCGTTGGTTCCAAATGGCCACGGCCCAAAAACTTTAGTAAGACAATCTTGTATTCAAATTCTTACTGTTCCAATAACTTCAGACTGTCAATTTTAGTTACTGTGCCAACAACTTCAAAATGTCAATTTAGGCTAGGTAGACCTTTGGTTCGGGTCCTAAGGCACCCCGGCTCGTGTCGACCTATTGGTTGGAAAGTTGAGAAATTAAAAATATGGGTGTAGGATCCACATTTGGTCAAAATAACCTCGGATAAAAATTTGATTGCGCCATTGATCTCAAAACGTCGAATTTGGTATGATTACATAGTTCATTTGCATATATGAGATTCCAGATAAAAATCCCGAGGGCTTGGCGGAGACTTGAAAATTTCAAGTTTATTGCTATCAGCTGGTGCACCATGATAGTGGCGCTTTAGACCACGATCATGACTCTCTCAATCAGAGAAGATACTGCGATTGTAAAGGGGTGTCGCGATCGCGACTCGGGTGGCAAAAGTGAGATGCCACGATCGCCAACATCGCGACCCATAAGTACTTGAAATGGGCATAAAAGGACCTTTTTTCCACAATTTTAGTCATTCTTCATCACTTCCTTGAGAGGTAAAATTCCTTAATAGTGTGAGAGCTTAAACATGAAGCTTGTTGGTGATTGGAAAGCTAGATTAACATTTATTTTTGCGATTATCTTCCCATTTGAGGTAAGAATTCACCCTTTTCTTGGTGAAATTTCTTGATTTATTGCTCAAAACCCCAAAACCTTTAGGACTTGATTTTAGCCCCAATTATCTTAGTTTTTACCCATTTTGAGGGTAATAATTCCTTGAGATTATAAGAAAGTTGAGTTAATTTCGAAAACGTGATTTCCATAAGAGAGATCCATATAGGTTTTTGATGTTATTTTTGAATCTGAAGCACAATTGTGGAATATGATTATCATTATTATCGTATTGATGATTAGAATGCGTTTATGATAACTTGGTATCTTGAGGAGGCTTCTCAAAAGAGAAAAGCGGTGCTTTATGGTGAGTGGTGATTTTACCACCTATTTTCACTAAACATTCATGCACAGTATTTTGTTTTGAATAAATAAATGAGATACATTTGTGAGAAAATGCATTAATATCCACTCATTGCAGGCATAGAGTTAAAGAGATCAAAAGATGTGGAATGGAGCTTAAAATGATAAAAAGAAGCAAGGAAGAGTGCAGCTGAAGACCTGGACCATGTCAGCCTCAGTTACCATGATCATGGTCCTCAGTCCACAGTCGCGGTCAGTCAAGATGGTCAGCATAATACGGTCGTGAAACACAATTGCGGTCACAGTCAAACTTGCACAATCGCGGTTCAGCGGGATTATACCCCAGGGCAGTTTTGTAAAACTACATGGACGAATCCCAAATCATATATAGGTAAAAAAAAATTTCTTCTTTGGGTATTACTTACCTTATAGATAGTTTTGATTTAAAAATAAGAAACCCTAAATTGGAAAAGTGTGTAACTACTCTTGGAGGCTTAATTTCTTGGTAATTTTGTGAACAATGAATATTTTGGATAATCTTTATGGTATATCTCTCTTTACTTTCTTCAAGAGTAGCTAAGTAATTTAGTCTTGGGATTATGTTAAACTAAAGTATAATTGTGTGTGGGTGTTGATGTGTTTGCATGATTTTTAGTTGTTGAGTATGGATTCCACCATTGCTTGGGTTAATGAGTTGGAATTTGATGGGTGAAAACCCCAAACTCTAAAAACCCTTTATCATCCTCAAAAGAGGGATGAAAGTGAACTTGAGGTAACCCATAACATCCTTGAAAGAGGATTATATGGGGACAAGGTAATGGTGGACAATTGAGTCTACGATTTACTACCTTTTACAATCTTAGAAATAAGTATAGTTGGCGTGTAAATCATGTCAAGAGTATCATCCTAGAAATAGGGATGCTTGATTGAGGTTTTGGGTGATTACGAATCGTATACTTGTTAGGTGCTCGAAAGAGCCAATGGGTGAAATCGTTGTAGTTTTATTGAAAGATTGACTACAATGACTTTCAACCTAGCCTATCCTTTGGTCAACAACTAAGCTTCATGTTAAACCATCATTAACCCGCATGCTTTACCTTTAGGTAGACATAATCCCAAGACCTTATCTATTCTTGAGTTTAAATCAAAAGTGTCATATTCGTGCATTGATAGTCGAAAATCGTTACAAATTAATCCCCCCTTATTTTATTTTACATGTCTTGTTTATTAATATTTCGGGTAACCTTTTAGTAATTAGAGCACCCATAGGCCTTGAAATTTATAATTCACTTCTTGTGGATTCGACCCCAACTCTAGTTGGGTTATTGACAACGATTGCCTCACCTCTCAATCATATGAGTGAGTTGAGCGTTATCAAATGGCGTTGTTGCCAGGGAGTGAAACATAGATTTTGCTTATGCGGTGTACTTCTTACTTAGGTATATCCAGGGTGGTGGCTTTTATTATATTTGTTGTTTTTGGATTTCTTGTAGGTAACCCTAACGTGAACAGAATTATGAGTGAAAGCACTAATGATATAGAGTCATTTGATGTTCTCCTTGATGGAGAGAGCCAACCAAAGGGTGCAGGCCAAGTTGGAGCAATCCGAATCCCACTTTATGGGAGCTGATGTGTGAGCTAATGCTAGCATATTTGAGGCTTTTAACTAAGAATAATTACAAAGTCTTAAGAAACTTTTGTCGTTTTTTATTGTTTTATGTTTGATTTTGTAGTAGAAGCTAATATATTAGAGAACCAATAAGAATGAAAGCAAAGAAGTTGAAAGCTGAAGAAATTTGAATACAAGTGTGGCTGACGACATTTCTGACAGGTCGTCAGCCTTGTGATAAGCTATCAGGTTCATCGTCAGCCTCAGATAGAGAATGAACCTGAGTTGAGAATTGTGACAACATTTTGTGATAAGTCGTCAAGGAGCTGATAGGTTGTTAGATTTGTCGTCAACCTAAGGCAGAACATGAGGACTAAGGTAGAGACTTGACAACATTTGTGATAAGTCGTCAAGGAGTTGATAGGACGTCACCATTTGTCGTCATCCTAAGGCAGCAAGTATCAAAAGCAAAGAAAAAGCTAACGATATTTGTGATAAGTCGTCAACCTCCTGATAGGTTATTAAGAATGGGGTCACCTAATCTGAGAAACTTTTGAACTGTATTATTTTGTTTCCTTATATAGGCTGAACTATTTAAAGTCTTGTTTTAGGGTTTTCTGGAGAGTTCCGAACATTGAGTTGAGGGACACGTATTTTGATATTTTCTCTCTCTAATTTCGTAGCTTGAAAAAGAAATTACTTTAAAGAGATTTTAGTCATTATTTTGGGTTTTCTATTGTGATCTAAACTGCGATTCACTAGTCATTATTCATCTTGTGGTAAGCTTATCTTTCAAAGCATGAATTCATCTAGTTGTTTCGATTATTACATCATGCGTGGCTAAATTTCTTTAACCTGAATTATGGGATCTAGGGTTAAATCTTGATAAGATGCTAAGTGTTTAAGATTCAAAAGGTAGTAGGACTTCTTGATAATTCTGAGGTTGTAATTATTGTCTGTTAGTTGCAAACAATAGATAACACCTGCTTTGATTTGCTTGAGAAAGAAATCAATTATAGTGGGAAGTGAATTATTAACAGGGACTTGGAAGCAACAAAAACTTCCATTTATTAATTGACGTTATAACAAGGTTGATTAACCTGAGGTAAAATCTGGTCATGAACATAAACTCCCTAAGTACGAGAGGATTAGGTAATTAAATGCAAGTAAGTCGAGAGACATTTAGGCATAACTTCGATAAAGATAACGTGTTGTACTATCTACTGTGAGAATCTTGAACTACTATTAGCATCTGTCAAGTACCAAAACCCCTAGTGAACATAATTTTGATTTTTTATAAGCTCTTGGTTATGAACACTTGAGTCAAAGTGACCAACAATTACTTGCTAAAATTAAATCCCCCATTTCAGGAAACCTCCAACTACTAGTTGATTAAATCACAAACGACTTAAGTTCACACCATATTCCCTGTGGGATTCGACCCCAACCTACTTGGGTTTTATATTGACAATGATCACATATATTCTCATTAAAGATGTGTAGTTTGAGCGTTATAAAAAATAGTGCAGTTGCCGGGGAATACGATTGTAAATTGAAGTTGGGTGCGCTAATTGACTGTTAATCAAGTTTTCTAGTTTTACGTTTATTTATTGTTTTTGTTTATTACAGGATCTTTGTAGTGTATTCCAAGCACCAGAAGTTTCAGAGAACCATTATTACCACATAATCTAGAACCGCAACGAATTGAAATAATGGCAGAACAACAAAAGGCTAACAGATTGGCAGCCTTAGATAGAGCTCAAGTGAATGTGCGACTCGGTCAACAAGAATGACATAAGAATCCTGAGGATGAAGATTTGAGAGACGACGAGTTGCTAAATCCTGGTAACCCAAGGTGTGCAGAGTAAACGGTTGCACCAATATGACGTAATGTTAACAAGAATCGTCTATTTCGAGAAAGGCAAGAGTACCAGTCGGTCCAGTATAACCTCAATGATGATGATGATGGAATGGACAGAGCAGGTGTAACGGGTGCAATTATTCCTCCACCGTTGGTACCTGGGGCTAAATTCTACATTACGAGTACTATGATTCAACTCCTCAATCTGAAGGGGTTGTTTGGTGGCCTTCCTGGGATGACCCAAACTTGTATCTGTTAAATTTTTTCATCATCTGTAAATCTTTTGATAACGCAGAAGTGGGCCAGAATACTATCCGGTTGAGATTGCTTCCATTGTCTCTGTCTGGGGAGGCAACTTTGTGGCTAAATGAGCTAACACTCGATTCTATTACCAACTGGAGGCATTTGAAAGGAGATTTCCTAGAAAAGTTCTTTCCACCTTTCAGGTGGGTACAGTTGAGGGATGAGATCAGCAACTTTAGGCACCTCCCGACTGAAGCCTTGCATGAAACCTAGGAAAGATTCAAGAAGAAGCTGACACAGTGTTTGAACCACAACATGACGAACATACACTTGATGGAGACCTTGTACAGGGCTCTTAACTCTGTTATAAAGCCAATTGTAGACAATGCTGGTGGTGTTTTGTTTGTTGATTTTACCTTCCCAGAGGCTTCAGAGATGCTAGAGAGGATGACCAAACAGAGTCAGGCATGGCATACCAGAGACTTTGTGGTGGCCAGCCCCACTGCTTCTGTAGGTATTACTGCGGAACAATGCAGAAGAGAAGAAGAGCGTGACCAAGACATGGCTTACCTTAAAACACAGATGGACTTGCTAACCAAGAACTTGCTATAAGGCAAGGTTGAAAAGGTGAAAGCTGTGGGATCTCAGGATAGAGTTGAGGCTGATGCAGAAGAAGAGACAAACTATGTTAATAATCAGGGGGGTTTCTGAGGCAATATCCAAGAAAATCAAGGTTGGAACTCTTATGATAAGCCTGGTTATAAAGATAGGGAGCAGGGAAATTAGAGTAATAGTAATGACAGGAGCGGGTTATATGTTCCTCCTTGAAATTGTGAGGTTGGTTCAATAAGTTCTGAGAAGATTCCATGGAGGACATGATGGCTAAGTTATTGAAGGGAGTGGAGGCTACCAACTTTGGTGTGACCACCATGAAGACCGATCTGACATCCATCAGTCAGTTGGTGCACTCACACTCTACCGTAATCAAATAATTGGAGTAGCAGATGAGCCAACTCTCCGCAGCGTTCAACCAGAGGAAGAGCAGGACGTTACCAAGTGATACGATCCAGAATCCATGAAATAATGGCTCATGTATGGCGATTACCACTAGAAGTGGTAAGATATTACCTGGACCTTCTGTGGGCAAACATGTAGTTGATGAGGTAGTTGATGATGAACTGGAAGAAGGAGATCCAGTAGAGTTTGAGAAGATGGATAATTTTGATAATGCTTCGGATAAAGAGAAAGAAAAGAAAAAGTAGGTAGTGTTGAAAACTATCCCAATGCCACCACCTTCCTTTCTTTAATGATTGAAGAAAAAAGTGAGGATGCAAAATTCAGCAAATTCATGGCAATGCTCAAGCAATTGACAATAAATGTACCTTTGGTTGAGGCACTTGATCTAATGCCAGGCTACACGAAGTTTATGAAAGACCTTGTCACTAAGAAACGGAAGGTTGGCCATGAGCCAAAGGACAATCTTCTTCATTGTGGAGCTATCTCTACAAAGTCTTTAGTGCAGAAAAAGGCAGACCCAGGAGCATTTACCATCCCGTGCACTATTGGGTCCCTGAATTTCACAAAAACGCTATGCGATTTGGGAGCCAGTATAAATCTAATGCCACTTGCGGTGCACAAGAAACTGGGTTTGGGGGATCCTACCTCGACGAACATGCGATTGGTGATGGCAGATAGGTCTGTAAAGTGGCCAGTGGGCATATTACATGATGTATTGGTAAATATGGTCGACTTTATTTTGCCTTCTGATTTTGTAGTCCTAGACTGTGAGGTGGATTTCGAAGTGCCCATCATCTTGGGCAGACCATTCCTTACAACCGGGAGAGTGATCGTAGATATGGAGCTGAATGAGCTGAAGTTCAGGCTAAATGATAAAGAAGCACAATTCAAAATAGACTCATCTATGACACAACAAAAAGAGATGAGTGTTTTCTCAATCGTGGACGTATTCTATGAAGATAGTAAAAAGGTATTAGTAGGTTGTCTTGGCGAAGTCTGAGTAGTCAAGATAACCAAGTCGTGCCGCGATATTAAATCAAGCACTATTGGGAGGCAACCCAAAATTTTTATGTTCCAGCATATTATTTAGTTTTACAGTTAGGTTCTAGTGTAAAGAGGGTGGAATCGATGTATTCAACTAGTGCTCTTGACGATGTTTTTTGACGGGCTATCACAATTGTGATAAGCAGTCAGATTTGTCGTCAGAGACATCAGCTCTGAGGTAGGGTCAGATTTATAAGCTATCACATTTGTGACTGCTTATCAGAAATGTCATCACAAAAAAAACCCCAAAATTAGCTGAAAGTCTGGGCCCAACTAAAAAGATCCGACCCAACCTAAGACACTGTCTTTCCACCTTCCCTCTTATTTTCTCTATTTCACTTAAAGTTTTATTTTCTGTCCATACGTAGTTAATTTTCTTCCCCTTTTTAAAGTATTTCCATCTAAAACAAAAGAAAGCTTTCTTGTGTGTGTGGGTTTGCAATCAAAATGAAGAATATTTCTTTACTTCCTCTTACTCGTGTAATCAACATGAAGGTACCCACCAAGTATGCTCGAAACCTAGCCCTTCTTTTCAATTGGTAAGTGATAAACTGAGGTGAACCCAAGTTCCCAAGAAGCTTGAATCAAGTTATCTTGCAAATGGCTGAAAATCGAGAACTAGGGTTTGCTGTGCAAACTTGGGACTTATAAGCTCAACTCTAAAATGAGAAACAATGGGGTTTTAGGGAGAAATCAGATTATAAGGCAAGTTAAATTTGTATCCTGAGCTGACGATAGTCATGATAAGTTATCACAACTGTGATGGCTTATCAAAAATGTCGTCAAAGGTTGCTAAAAATATTGTGCGTTCTATTTAGAGCTGACGACATTCATGATAAGCTATCACAACTGTGACGGTTTATAAAAAATGTCATCAGAAGTTGATACAATTTTGTGGGTTCTGTTTAGAGCTGACGACATTTGTGATAAGCTATCACATTTCTGATGGCTTATCATAAATGTTGTCACACCTGGGATCTGAAGTATGAATAAGCCCTTTCAAGGGGTGTGAAACTTAAAATGATTGATGATGTTTGTGTTTATACTCTTGAGGGTCGACTAATGGTCTTTATTTTGCTACAGGTTGTGAAATGGTACCTAAAGGAAAGAACTCAAAAACTACAAAGAAGGTGACCAAGGGAAGTGTACCTCGGAGACTCTTCAATGAAGAGTCTGATTATGAAGAGGAAGAGTCTCTGCTCAGGCAGCAAAAGAAGAAGAAAAGCCCTAAAAAGCCTTCACTACCTCCACCAATTTAAGTGGAGGAGAGTGAAGAGAGTGACACTGAGCCAACAATATCTGAACATACAGCTTCTGAGCAGACGACCTCTGAGCAATAAGATTTTGAACATACTGAATCTGAAGAGCATAATTCAGATCATCTTGTTTTTGGAGAGCATGAGTCTGGGCAACCTGAATCCGTGGAACCATGAACTGAGTCCCCTTCTGCCGAGCCACAAGATGAGGAAGAATCTCCGATTAGGGGAACTATGGTTAAATGCAAGAATCCTAAAGTCTAAAACGACACTTGGTGGAAGATTCCCAAAGCTTAAAAAAATTTCTTTGATAGGCTTCACAGAACTAATAAAAGGGATGTTAAGAGGCCAATCTTCAAAGAGAAGAAAATCATCATTAAAGGGTTGAGTAGATACCCTGAGGTGGAGCAGAAATTTCGGGATTACAATTTGGGATGGACGACAAGAAGAGGAAATTCATTTTGTGCTACACTAGTTAGGGAATTCTATGCAAAATACCAAGCTCGCTTGAAAACATGTGTATAGAAGGGGAGAAAACAGTTGACCAACCTTTGTTGGATAAAGTCCCAGTACGGGGTGTAATGGTGGATGTTTTTGAAGAAATAATCAACAGGTTCCTTCATGGACCAAACTTTACTTCTCAGGCCACTTTACCTACTTTCTATGCCCGGTTGAAGCATCAGGAAAATCAAAGGTCTTGGTTAGCCATACTCATAGCTGATGGAGAACCGGAATGGCTGACCGGCCAAAGTGAAAGAATCTTCAAGGCCTCCCTAAATTCAGAGGCAAGATTTTAGTAGGGTGTTGTACGTACCTGGTTGATGCCCACAGATGGCGATAATATCCTCGGGGATGACAGAGCAATACTAGTTGTAAGTTTTGTGGCTAACCACAAATTGAACTTTGGAGAGATCATCATCGAAGAGATAAAAATTCATGTCTCAAGGTCTGATATAGCATATCGCTTCCCTTGTTTGATTACAAGGTTATGTAGGGCAACCAATGTGCCCAAGATTGTAGGGTTAGAAGAAGAACTCCTTGCTAAGAAAACCCACAATCCTATCCGAAATGAGGAAAATCAGCTGAGGCTAACCCAATATCACATTTGTCCACTATTTTGGGACACCAAACGAGGTCTAAACGTGGTTCAAAAAGTCCAAAACTTGTTCAGGAACACCCATTAACCTCCTAGACCATGAATTAGCTAAAATATCAAATATAAAGGGTCAAAAATAAAATCTTCAAAGTTCTAAGGTCTTGAAAATGACTAAGTTTCAACACTTAGCCAAATTTCTAAGCATAAGGCTTCCTTTATCACGCTCTAAACGCTTAGACAATGAGAAAAACTTACGGGGCCTTACAATATCTCCCCCTGGAAACATTCATCCTCAAATGTCGCTAATTAGGTTGAGAATACTAAGGAACTAAGGGTGCACAGCTAAAATAAGAAGACTAAACTGACTCTGTATCTTTCTAAACTTTTGAATACTTCAGAAAGTGCAAGAAATTATACGAGAATAACCACATAGCTGAATCTTTGATTGGAATGGAACTGAATTAAGAAAGAATAATACCTTCAGCTAGATTTGAATTTGCGGAGAAGAGGTGCGAGTACTTGGCTTGTATGTCTGCTTCTGCTTCCCAAGTAGCTCCCTCAACTGACTAATTTCGCCACAGAATTTTGACCAAAGGAACTTCTTTGTTCCTTAGTCTATGGATTTGGTAATCTAGGATCTCAACTGAAATCTCTTCATATGACAGACTGTTCTAGACATCGGGGTTCTCTGAAGGATCAACAACAACAGAATCACCTATGTGCTTCTTAATCATGGAGACGTGAAAGCCTGGATGAACAACTGGCAAGTCTGTGGGCAACTCTATCTCATATGCTACTTTCCCAACACGACTCAGAACTCTATAGGGGCCAACATAACAGAGACTAAGCTTTCCCTTTTTGCCAAACCTTTTAACCATTTTCATGGGCGAAATCTTTAGATATACCAAGTCATCAACCTCGATTTAAGATACCTTCTTCTCACATTTCATATGACTTCTGATGACTCTGGGCTATTTTTAACCTTTCTCTAATCAACTTTACCTTCTCCATAGCTTCAAATACTACATCAGGTCCAACTAAAGCAACTTCACCCACTTTAAACTAACCAATGGGTGATCTATATCTCCTCTATACAAAGCCTCAAATGGGGCCATCTTGATACTAGAGTGATAACTATTGTTATATGCGAACCCGATCAATGGAAAGTGCTCATCCCAACTTCCGTTGAAATTAAGAGCACAAGCTCTCAACATATCTTTCAAAGTTTGGATGTTCCTCTCAGCCCGACCATCTGTTTGCGGATGGAACCCGGAACTAAGGTGCACTTGGGTACCAAGACCCCTCTGAAAAGTTCTCCGAAATTGGGAAGTGAACTGAGTATACCTATCTGAGATAATAGACATAGGAACTCCATGCAACATGACTAACTCCCATATATACAATCTAGCATAATCCTCTGCTGTATAATATGTATGCACTAGCAAGAAATGCGCTGACTTGGTCAACTTGTCTATAACAACCTAAATAAAATCATGATGACAACGCGAAAGAGGTAACCGTGCCACAAAATCTATATTCACCTCTTCCTACTTTAAGTAAGGTATGCCAAACTCTTGCATTACACCACCAGGTCTTTGGTGCTCTACCTTAACCTATTGGTAAGTTGCACATGTCGCCACAAACTCTGCTATATCTTTCTTCATACTATTCCACCAATAGATTTCCTACAAATTACGATATATCTTGGTAGCGCCGGGATGAATAGAATATAGCGCGCCATGCGCTTCAGCCATAATTCTCTGCCTCAAATTACCAACACAAGGAACACATAATCTATCCTGCAATCTCAACACACCATCTTCCCCATAGGAGAAAACTTTATTTTTTGGTCGTTAACTGACTCCTTCAGTCTGACCAAACTAGGATCCATATCTTATTTCTCCTTCACTTTCGAAACTAAAGAGGATTCAGAACTACTCTAAAACCAAACATTACCTTCGAATAAGTCAAACAACCTAACACCCAGTCTAGCCAAATGATGCACTTCATGAGATAATTTATTTTTATCCTTCTCTACATGAGCCACATTTTCTATAGACTCCTACTAAGGGCGTCTGCCACTACATTGACCTTGCCCGGATGATATAACATACTCATATCATAATCTTTTAACAACTCTAACCACCTTCTCTGATGAAGATTCAACTCTCTCTGAGTAAACATATACTGCAAACTCTTGTGGTCCGTAAAGACATCGATAGGAACACCATACAGAAAGTGTCTCTAGATTTTCAAAGCAAAGACCACAACAGTTAATTCAAGGTCATGGGTTGGGTAATTCTTTTCATGCGGCTTTCACTGTCTAAAGGCATAGGCAATAACCTTACCTCTCTGTATCAACACACAACCCAAGCCTACTCTATAGGCATCATAATACACTACAAAACCATCCATACCATCAGGCAAGGTCAACACTAGGGCTGAAGTGAGTGAAGTCTTCAACTCCTGAAAATTCTTCTCACAGGAATCTATCCAAAGGAACTTTTCTTTTGGGTCAACCGGGTTATGAGTGATGCAATTGAAGAGAAACCTTCAACAAAACGGAGGTAATATCTAGCTAGACCCAAGAAACTTCTAATGTCTAATGGAGAGATAGGTCTAGTCCAATTTCTTACAACTTCTGTCTTTTGGGGTCAACTCTAATGCCTTCGGCTGAAATAATATGACCCAAAAAGGCTACTGACCTTAGCCAAAATTCACACTTGTTGAATTTGGTTAATAATCGATGATCTCTAAGAGTTTGCAAGACAATTCTAAGATGATCTGCATGATCGTTCTCAGTATAGGAGTACACAAGGATATCATCTATTAATACTATGACAAAAATATCAAGATACTGCTTGAGCACTCGATTCATGAGGTTCATGAAAGCCACTGGAGCATTGGTTAGCCCAAAAGACATGACTAAGAACTCGAAATAACCATAACAGGTTCGGAAGGCTGTTTTTGGAATATCGCATTCTCTTACTTTAAGCTGGTGATAAACGGATCTAAGGTCTATCTTTGAGAAATAACTTACACCTTTCAATTAATCAAACAGATCATCAATTATAGGAAGAGGGTACTTATTCTTGACTGTGACCTTATTAACCTGACGATAGTCGATGCACATACACAAGGAACCATTTTTCTTTCACACGAACAGAACAGGTGCACCCCAAGGAGAAATACTCGGCCTTATGAAATCCTTATCTAAAAGATATTTGAGTTGCTCTTTCAAATCCTTAAGTTCTGCGGGTTCCATACGATATGGAGGAATAGAAATAGGCTGTGTATTGGGAAGAAGGTCAATCCTGAATTCTATCATTCTATCAAGAGGTACCCCTGAGAGATCTTCCAAAAAAACATTAGGAAACTCATTAACTATGCTGACTGACTGAAGAGTCGGAGTCTCCGACTTAGTGTCTTTAACTTAAACTAGGTGATAGATACAACCTTTGGATATCAACTTTCTTTCTTTGAGATAAGATATAAAATGACTTTTGGGAGATACTGAACTCCCGAACCACTTGAAGACTGGCTTATCAAGAAATTAGAATTTAACCATACGGGTGTGATAGTCTATAGATGCATAACAAGAGTGAAGCCAATCCATACCCAGAATAATATCAAAATCAACCATCTCTAACTCTATCAAATTAGCAAAGATGACTCTATGAAGAAAAGTGATAGGAAATTTTTTATACACTTGCTTAGCAACAATCGACTCACCTACTGGAGTAGAAACCAGGAAAGGCTTAGGAATCTTTTCGGGACTCATTTCAAAATTCACAGCAATTAATGGGGTCATATAAGAAAAACTTGACCCAGGGTCTAACAACATATAAATATCAAAGTGAAATAGATGGAGCATACCAGTAACAACATCGGGAGAATCTTCTTGTTTCTGATGGGATTGTAAGGCATAGAATCAGTTTTGGCATTGTCTGCCATGGTTACTAGATGAAGTGCCTTGAGGAGGGGCTGTACGAGCTAAAGGAGCTGGTGCACTGATAGCCTGAGTCTGAGGTCGTACATCTCTGTTCTCTTGCCTAGTATATGGGCACTCTCTAAGTCTGTGGCCTAAATTTCCACAACCAAAACAACCCCTCTGTTTGGCCAAACACTCACCAGGATGAGTCCTTCCACACTTAGCACAAGTAGGATAATTAGGCCTATTACTCACACTGTTCTGGGATCTAGACATAGAAGACTTATTCCCTTGCTCCTACCTGTTTCTGGGCATAGGAGCACTAGATGATAAAGGCGCTGGCACATAAAAACGACTCTGAAACTGCAGACAATTCCCTTCATGGGATCTAGTCTGACCATTATCATATTGCTCTAATCGAGCACTTTTATTTTACCCTACTTTATCTCTCTCATTTATCTTATCTACCTCAATCTACTGTGCATGCATCATTAGTCTGGAAAGATCCATATCACTATTAAGTATAGCAGTCCTACACTCTTTCAACACCAAACCAGACATACTGGTCATGAACTTACTCATACTAGTTCAAGTGTCAGCCATCAAATTGGGAGCATACTTAGCTAATCGGTTGAACTTAAGGCAATTCTCATTTACAGTCATAGAGCCTTGCCTCAGGTTTATAAATTCTTCTATCTTTGCTTTTCTCATCTCCAGTAGGAAGAACTTGTCCAAGAATGTATCCTGGAATACCAGTCATAAGCAATATCTTTCGGCCTATAAGAGGCCAGCTCTACACTCTCTTCTTCAGAAATGTGCATGACTTGGGTGATCTTCTTCATCTCCTCAAGATACAGCTGTGGGTCTTCACCTACCTTTGACCCATAGAACTCAGGTGGATTCATCCTCATGAACTCTCAAATCCTTACTACAACTAAATCACCTCCTTACTGGTGTGGGACTGTAACCTGGTTATTGGCCTGAATAATTGCGGTGACTACCTAGGCTAACGCTTGAAAGGCTACCCGAAACTCAGCATGAGACACAGTCTTATTCAGGGGATCAGCAGGCTGAGGTTGCTCGTTATTGTTTCTATGGGCATTTGCTCTTCGAGGAGGCATTTTCTATCATAAATAAGCATAAATTAATAGCAGAGAGAGACAACTGTAAGCACGACAGATTATAAAGAAAAGAGATGACTTTTTCCTAAGACGTCTTATAGTCTCTTGCTCATAGATGTGACGCGCTTCATATTGATAATCAAGACTCTATGTAACACAACTTATCAGACTCCCTAGGACTCCTTAAATCTTAGGCTCTGATACTAAGTTTGTAACACCTCAAAATCTCATCTCGTGATGTCACACAGTGCTTAAGGCTACAAGTTCCCTAAGCTAACCCTTTGAGCCTGCTACTATCTCTATCACTTACGTTAGGATGTCAAATCAAACAATAATATTATATTATACCAAAACCAAACTAGTATATCAAGAAAATACCGTCTGCATATCAAAACAATACTGGAAAGTCTATAACACCATTGATAATCTAGTCTGAGAAAGCCTCTATTACTCAAGAACTAGAGAGTCATTGGGACAGACCCCCAATGGACTCAAATTGAAATCAACCAAATCAACTACTAGTAATACTGAATGTTTGGAAAATAGGTCCTCGCACCATGAGGATTCACCACTGTGGAAATATAGACAATGGTACTCGGGATCATTGACGCTACTAAGACTGAGCACTTGAAACTACATTATGAGATAATGCAGCACACAGACGTATATGTGGATTAGTACTTTAAAGATGTACTGAGTATATGGGGGTGTATGCAGTAATTAAACATTATCATCAATCTTTATAGAAAACATGCATGCTGATCTAAATGACTCGCATAGCTGGAATAAAACTGAAATATAGACCCCATAAATCCGGGATAGTGAATCATGTATATAAACTTTGTGAGTAATTATACTTAATATTTAAAATCTGCGTTCTGTTCTTATTCTCAGAACTTTAAAGCATAAAGGAATCTTGACAACAATAGCCTTTCAGAACTTATACTTTTATCTTAAGGAGAGTAATGAACTTCTTTAAATCTTTTAGAACTCAAAGACTTAGGATTACAAAACTTTGGGAAAACTTTGACGCTTTAAGACTTTGGAATACTATAGGAAACTTGGGAGTTTCTTCTAACCGACATAAATCATATGAGTTGACATGGAGTGCAATGACTTGCCCACGTTGGGGAAAGCTATTCTATCCTTTCCATCAGAGTAGAACCTTAACTTTAGTGATCACTATCTTAACTCACTTGGGGTAAATAAGAAACCTACGGGGGCACGTAGTTTTGGGGCATGAGACCTTGAAATTATACCCAACTTGGTTCTAAATACTACTCCCATACTTAGGCTAAGAACTTTCAGGAAAATCCACCTTAAACAATAAAAAAGTGTGTAATGAAAGCCAACTATACTTTTCTTTAGCTTAAGTCAAAAAAATATGGACTCCTTTCTTAGCTTAGGACTTAAATATCAAAATCAACTCTTTTCTTGAATCTTTGGTAGACAATCATCAATAAGACTTAAATTTTCAATATCAGGGAGATATCAATACACTTCTTGAAACACTTTAAAAAATATCAAAAACTTATTCTTGGACTTAAAGTATGTATGCATATTCAATTTAGTGTGAATATAATTTAGTGTCCTGGTACTGAAGTCTAAAGAACTATCTGAGTTTCTTCACTGAGATCGAGAATAAAACTATAGGAGGTAGTTGTTTAACCAACATGCCCCATATACGCTATAATAGCTGAGCTGGGTTCCAATCTGTGCCCTGATTGGAAGGGTGTCAATACCGCGCCACTGGCAAGGACAAGTTATGAGCGACCCTCATCTGGTAGGTACTCTAATGAGAATGGTGGGACCCTAATCTGATAGGTAAAGCCACGTCATCTACCTTCCACAGATAGATATTGATGTCTCAACCTATGTTGGCTAAAAGTTCTGGAACGCAAGGATGACTGCTAAGAATCACACCCTCATCTGACAGTGTGTTCCCATCCTTGGGTTCTCTCGGTGCTAACCTTTACTCCCATCTGAAGAGACTGAACATGATTAACTGACTGTACATGGACTGAGTAACTAACTTTCGTTGACTGATGAAATAGTACTACTATCTGAGAATTAACTGAGATCATGAGATTTCTGAGATTTCCTGAGTGACGTGATTGACTGAGTTCTATAAATCAGGGCTTGACTGAGAGTATCATGATAACATGACTTGGATCTAGGAAAACAACTATATTTTTTAGGTACAAGTATCCCCAGGACTTGATGAAAGGAAATTGACACACATGACTGACTTGATCATAAGAGTAGAGTCCATGATTTACAATATCATAAGTAAGGGATTTCACACTAAGCATAGTTCTCAACATCTTATACACGGAAAGAAAATGCATACAACATGTATATACTTGCATAGCTTCAATAACGAGCTCAATCCATGTCACAACAACAACACATATCAATAAAATGGAATTCATGTGGAATCATAAAGCATAGAGCATGGACTTGTCATTTAAGCATATTAGATCATGGGACATGAATCCTATCATCCTAGGAACTCTATCAAATACTTTGCATACATTCTTTTGGCTTAGGTGTGTTCATGAATCTCACCATATTAAACCACCCAAAATTCATGGGTTTCAACTAACAAACACATATACTTCATGAAAACACCTTTAGATATCATCTTGAAATTTAAACAACAAATCATCAACATGTACATGTTCATATCACAATAATACAATCATAAAATAATATTTAAAACATGGTTCTTGAACTTTATGAATGAAAGGGTTCCATAGATAAACGCTACGCATACCTTAATGGTGATGAAATTGTTGAAAGATTGAACCTTCAAGCTTGATGGTGCAGCCCTAGTTATTTTTCTCCTATTGTGCTCTTGAATAATGAACTTAAGATGTTAATAGGGTTGTAACGTGGTTAGGAGCTACACATTTTGTAAGGTTAAGTTTAGGGACATGTAAGGAGTGTCAAAAGACTTAGTTTCCCTCAAAATAACTCAAAAATAAAGTATTTTCATCACTAGAATCCTAAGTATGCGTCGCACACCTTATTGCGTAAGCTAGGGTGTGCACCGCACATCTTATGGCACAAGATAAGGTATGTGTCTGACACCTTATGGCATGCTTTAGGGTGTGCGTCACACAACCTATGGCATACCCATTCCAGTAGCCTTATGCGATTTGTTAGGCGACGCACTCCACTTCGCAAAGCCATAACTTCTTGCTCGGGTGCCAGATTTTGGTAAAATTGATATCGTTGGAAATTGAATTCGATTATCTAAAATTTTGTGGGTCTAAATCTACCAAAATACAATATATAAATCAAGTTATTCTTGTTCAAATATTACTCTAAATATTATTCTTGTGTGACTAGCATGAGCAGCTAAGCACATAATCTGTCTAGAGCATGAGCAAAACTATGAGCATATAAGAACTTATTACTTTAATCTGGTATGAATTTACTTAATCTTTAATTATGTTAATATATCTTGTCTTATAATGGGGTTTTAATCCAAGTGTGGGGTAGCAGTTTTGTCTGAGTGTTTGAAGGAACTGATTAATCTCCGGTGTAGACGTTGGTCAGCCTGAAAGTATGGTCGTAGCTAAGGTAAGCATTAGACCTTGTTGGTGGTCCCGTCGCTAAAATAACTCTAGCAAAAATCCTGCATAAAGCCATTAAAACTTGTTAAGATCCCATAAGCCATAGATGTATTCATATAATTAGATTTCGTTGTTTCATACCTGTTTACTGTGATATGCTTGCTTGTGTGACCTTGTATGTTTTCTCTGTTAGTCTCTAGACAGCATGTTTTCATATGAACAATCATATCAAAAACACTGTTAGCTTATCTTCACAGGCAACTCCGATTGCCACCATAGAAAATGATCTTCAAAACTGGAGTATTCCAGAAAAATCTTTTAACACTATTTATCAAATTGGAAAATTTAGCTTTTTGAAAAAGCATAATATCAAGACCTCTGAGTCTACGGTTGCTATAAATAATTCTTTAGAAATTATCCAACTGTTCAATGAATTAGATATAAACAGATTTAAAAATTAGTTTAATTATCTGCATGTTGGACTTGTTCAATTAGCTATAAAGCCACTTTTTCGACAGGGTTTAGATATCCCTGTCTGTGCTATCCTAAGAGATGCTCGTCTACTCAATTTTAATGACTCACTCTTAGGAGTAATTCAGAGTAACCTCGCCGATGGCCCGGTTTACTTTAATTGCTATCCCAATTTCTCTGTTGACATTAATGATCCTAACATCATGGGTGTTTTAACACTTAATGTTAAAACAAAGAACATGAATAGTAAGGAGAACACCCGAGAAATAGCAATTATATACCATGTATATTATCGCCTCATGGGAACTACTCTAGCCCCCAAGGCTAGATTCACGAGCCCTAAAGGGGTTACCACCCTCATGGAAGCAAACAAAGACTGTAACACAGTCTTTGTTCCTAAGGCTCTCGTTTGGGATGATATCCTCCATAGTAATGACTGGCACTTTGAGGCTATCACCCAACCCATTCGGATTTACTCCGAAAAGTCTCAGATCGAGCGGGTGGTTCAACATCCTGACGGATCTATCGACTTGAAATTTCTCGGGCTCGACCCATCTCGGCACTCTTCCTTCCGCCGATCGGTTTCCACTCGTGCCTCTACTTCTAAACCCCCGGAGGAGAGTGAGGATCACGATCATAATAATGACAAGGGAAAGATTAGAGGAGTTGACTTCTCTGGTCCTGTCCCTAAAGTCTATTATCACCAAAATACTAGGGTCCCTGAACCCGAGAACCTTTACGAACCCGGAAGTCCTACGACCTCTGATATGGCCTCCCCTCAAAGGGTTAGGACTGACCCCAGTCTTCTTGTCATCACATCTGATGAAGGCGAATATACTCCTGACCTCAAAACTCTCAAGGTCAGGTGGTATCTTCCAAAAGACGTTATCAAGCGAAATTGGTACATCAGTACCTATTCCAAAGAACAGCAAAAGGAGTTCGATCGGCTATGGATAGCTGATATGAAAAGACTCCGATGTGATATAGAGTTCTTTCAGTGGTTTGAACTAACGTGAAAAATGGGAAACCACATGGAATCCCTCAACGTTATTATCAACAAATGGTATACTCAAAGTAATAAGGTTATAGAATCCGTAAATCCTCCTCTCGAAGGACTTAACATTCCCTATTCCAATGAAGTCATTAAAGCTTCACCTTTTAAGACCAAATCTGAGAGAAGCACCATGACTCCTCAATGCAAATATCTTGATAGAATAATTGAACAGGACAATTATACTAATCAAGTTCTCCATACCATTTCTCAGCAGATAGAAGAAACCAAGGGTTCTACTCTTCCTGCTCCATTACCAGTTAAGAGCACTCCTAGCTCTAAACCTCTCTCAAATCCTATCTTCAAGATTCCGGAATTCTAAAAGGATAAGTTTCCTGACTTGAATGATGATTTCAAGCTCTCTGAGCAGATTTTAGAAAAAATCAATTCCAAACTGACAAAGTTTAAAATTGCTCAGCAAGGAGAGTCCAGTTCCAGTTCCCAAAAGAACTCTCTTTCTAAACTCACCAATGAACGTTTTTCGCTTAAGAAAAACTATTATAAAAAACCTTCTCCTTCAGATGTTCAATACGAGGAACACCCTTACCTCTCTACCTACAATCATGATGGAAGAGGTATAAACGAATGGAATATTGACGGTCTGGTCGAGCACCAGATATACAATAAACTCCACGAAATGGCAGTATCTATTACCGCCTATAAGATCAAAGGCTCCTTTGACAAAGGAGCTGCCACCATGGTTGTCTCAGGTTTTACTGGAATGATAAAGCATTGGTGGGACAATTGCGTCATGGAGGACGAAAAGAACCTCATTTATAATGCTACGGTCCCCGAACAAGTAGTTCGAGTGGTAAATGGTCAAGAAACCATGGTTGAAGAGGCACAAGAAGATGCTTGCGCCACCCTCCTCTATCACATAGCTAGACATTTTGTAGGAGAGCCTAAACTCTTCCAAGATAGGAGCCTAGAAATCCTTAATAATCTTCGCTGCAAAAACCTAGCAGACTTTAGGTGGTACAAAGACACCTTCCTTGTTAAGGTTATGATCAGACCTGACTGCAATAATGACTTCTGGAAAGAAAGATTTATCAGTGGTCTTCCTCCCCTGTTTGCAGATAAGGTGCGAACAAAGCTTAAGGATAGATTCGAAGGTCAAATCCCTTACAATATTCTTACCTATGGCGACTTGGTAAGTTTCATCACCACAACGGGTATAGAACTCTGTACTGACCTCAAGCCTAAGCAACAACTTAAGCAAACCAGTAAATATGGTCTAGGAACCTTTTGTCATAATTATGGCTTCACTGACATTTCCTCCCGCAAAAAGCGTAAGAAGAAAACCTTTAAATCAACCAAGAGAACTTCCTCTGCCAAGCAAAATTATAGGAAAGATTCCTATAAACCCAGCCGCAAGACTAAATGAAAGTCTTCTAAATCTTCCAAAGATACTTGCTGGACTTGTGGTAAACCTGGCCACAGGGCAAAAGATTGCTAATCTAGCAAGAAAAAGAAAATCAACCAGCTTGATCTTTCTGAGGAAGCTAAAGAAAAATTATTCTCCATTATGGAGGACTCTTCTGAAGCGTCTGACTCTTGTTCCTCCTCTGACGAAGACTATAGCGACGAAGAATTTATCAACGCCGCCTATGAGTCTGACAGGTCCCAATCCGGGCAAGATTGCACTTGCAATGGTACCTTCTGTACGTGCTCTAACAAAACTGTTAATGTCATTTCAGGACAACCTAAAGAAATCCTCTTTGAAATTATCGAGCATATTACAGACGATGAGCTACGGAGTAAGTACCTCCAGGAGCTCAAAAGACTTATGCTTTCTCAGGAAGAAAGATCGCCCAAGCCGAAACCTATCATTCAACCTTTCAGTATGAAACAAGTTATGGCCAAATTCAATACTCCTACGGAACCTACCGTAGCCGATCTTAAGGGGGAAATTTCTTCTTTACAGGGTGAGATAAAAAATCTCAAAACCCAACTTGATCAGATAGAACTTAACATTCTAACTAAACAAGTCCTAACAACAGCTTCTCCGACCCATGAAGTCACTCTCCCTGAACCTTCTCGGGAGCTTCCGATCATTATGAGTGATCCTACTCAAGAACCTAGTTCTTTCCCTGGCGAGGATATACCATCTTCCTCTGACAATATTGTTGCAGCCATTAAAACTTACAGTGAGCATATCGTTGTCAAAATTGTTATCGACAAAGACTTTGTTTTAAACAAAGTCGCTCTCTTTGATACTGGCGCCCACAGTAATTGTATTGTCAAATGCCTTATTCCCACTCGGTATCTTCAAAAGAGTATCTCTCGCGTCTACTCTGCCACGGGCGAAAAACTGAGAATAAATTATCAGCTCCCTAAAGATCATGTCTGCAATAATGGCATCTGCCTTATTAATGACTTTGTTATAACCGAAGATATCACTGAAGATATCATTCTGGGTTTACCCTTCGTTAACCAGATTCGGCCGTTTTTGTTGGATTATGATGGAATTCGCACCACTCTGCTAGATAGAGAATTATTCTTTCCTTTACTTCATCCTCTTTCTCCAGCAGACGGACGTCGTATAAAGGAAGAAACTGTGTTCAAAATAAAAGAGGACACAGTCTTCAAAATCAACCGACTTTCCTCCCATGTTTCTTTTCTTAAACATGAAGTTCAGCTCAAACGCATTGAGCAAACTTTAAAACCCCCAGAGATGGTCAACAGAATAACCCTTCTCCAAACGAAGTTCGAAAATGAGATTTGCTCCGAATTGCCTAATGCATTTTGGGAATGCAAAAAACATCTTGTTGAGCTTCCTTATATCACTGGCTTTGATGAACAAAGTATTCCTACAAAAGCCAGACCAATCCAGATGAATCATGAAATGATGGAAATCTGTAAAACAGAAATCAACCATCTTCTCAACAAAGGGATTATTAGACCCTCCAACTCTCCCTGGAGCTGCTCAGCATTCTATGTAAATAACAGTGCTGAAAAGGAACGAGGGACTCCTCGACTTGTTATAAACTACAAGCCTTTAAATGCTGTCCTAAGATGGATTCGTCATCCGATTCCTAATAAAAGGGATCTCCTCAAATGAACCTTTAAAGCCAATCTTTATAGCAAGTTCGACATGAAGTCAGGATTCTGGCAAATCCAAATTGCTGAAAAAGATAAATATAAGACTGCCTTCAATGTCCCTTTTGGGCACTACGAATGGAACGTCTTACCTTTTGGGCTTAAGAATGCTCCTTCCGAATTCCAGAATATCATGAATACTATATTTAATGAATATTCTTATATGTCAATTGTTTATATTGATGATGTGTTAATCTTTTCTGAGAACATTGATTCATATTTCAAACACCTTAATACATTCTTTAAGATTGTAAAATTAAATGGCTTAGTTGTTAGTGCTAAAAAAATGAAGTTGTTTCAAACTTTCATTCGCTTTCTAGGTCATGATTTGCATCAGGGTAGTCACAAACCCATTTGTCGAGCCATAGAGTTCTCTTTCAAGTTTCCCAACGAAATCACGGATAAAACACAACTTCAAAGGTTCTTAGGAAGCCTTAATTATGTTGCTGACTTTATTCCTCATATTAGGCAGGTCTGTGAACCCCTGTATAAACGCCTTAAGAAAAATCCAGTTCCGTGGAGTCCTGATCAAACTAATGTTGTCATAAAGATTAAATCTTTAGTTCAAAACCTTCCCTTCCTAGGTATTCCAAATCCTGAAGCCTTAATGATTGTAGAGACTGATGCTTCAGATATAGGATATGGAGGTATCCTGAAGCAACGGGTAGAAGCTAACTCTCCCGAACAATTAGTTCGTTTCACCTCTGGAGTTTGGAATGCAGCCCAAAAAAATTACAGCACTGTCAAAAAAGAAGTTTTGTCTATAGTGCTATGTATCACTAAATTTTACGATGACCTTATTAATAAGGAATTTCTTCTCCGAGTTGATTGTAAATCAGCTAAAGAAATTTTACAAAAAGATGTTAAAAATATTGTTTCAAAACAAATATTTGCTAGATGGCAAGCTCTCCTATCTAGCTTTGATTTTCAAATTGAATTTATCAAAGGAGGACATAACTCCCTTCCCGATTTTCTAACAAGAGAATTTTTACAGGGCCATGAGACCAACAAATCTGGGGAAAAACCCCAAGTAGGAACAACCTAGAATGGCAAGACCATTTGACTCTCCATCAGCATCCACAAATCCATTGCGGCCAACAGTCCCTCAACGACCTACACTCAAGACAGAGATGCAATCTCAGCTCCATAACAAGTTTTCCGTATTGACGGAAGTTCAGTTTCCTAAGTTATCTTCACCAATTCCTACAAAATTGGTAGATCTAAAGACGAACTTGCCCCTAGACAAGGGGCCAACAGCCAGCTCTCCTTCAGTTCAAACCAAACAGAGTTATGCAATGAAGGCCCCAGAGACCTTCGCTCAAGCAGTTGACCCCCACGGTAGCCCAAGCTACGCCAGCATCTCCAAGCAAGGAGGATTTCAAGTTCATTACTACTCAAGTAATGCCTATTCTGGCACTAGACAAAGCCTATGAAGGATACCACTTAAATCAGCTCATTAAGCCGATTTATAACAACAACAATTTTATGGACACTGAAGATCCACTCAAGACTCGCCGGTTCTACGAAGCCATTTTGGTCGACACAGATTCTATTGAAGTCGAACATTCAGTAGATGAACGATATCCCGACCACATCGGCTACTCCAAGTTTACCATCAAGAGGGTACTAACCCCTTTCAATTGGTTTGTAGATCATCTACATACACCCATTTCCTTATCGATGCCACATAGGCCTCAGACTTACAATTGGTACGACTACAGATCGGCATGGTTCAACTTTTTGTTCGTTCAACCAAGACATACTTGGTTCATTAAATATTGTCCTGCCATGATGGGAGCCATTATACCAAGATGGTTCTACGAATGGTGGCTTTGTTTTGGAGGAACTAAAGACGTTTTTCCCCGGCAGTTTCTTAACAGACTTCTTGATTTTGTAATTAAGGAAGGATGTTCCACACTTCCCGAACACATTCAAATGTGTAAATTTTTTATTAAGAAAAGGATATCTTATATTATCTCCTGGAACTTCTCCAAAGAAGAACAACACAGGATTAAGTATTTATCCAAAGAGATAAAGATTAAAGGTTGGACTCCAAAACCTACTACTCCCAAAACTCCAGACAAAGGAAAGCCTGCAGCAACCTCTTCCAGCTCCTCCGCTAGCAAGAAGGCTCTGAAAGAGAAGCTAAAGAAAGCCTTGGCCGATTTGGATAGCCAAGATGCCTCTACCAATGCCGAAGAACTACTCCAGCTCATCGCAGAAGCTTCTTCTACAGGAAGCAGTGATGATAATGGCGATATGCTAAACCCACAAGGGATAGCTATGGCCTACCTAGATCCCTATTATGAATAGGAAACGGACCCTTCTAAGAGATAGAGGTTCAAAGAACCGGAATTATCTCGGCAAAGGGCAATTGACTATTTCTGATTGGAATCTAAGGCCCATCCTGTCTCTTAAAGAAGACAAAAATATCATTCGCCTTCATTAGATTTGATGACAAGAAGACTGGGGTCAGTCCTAACCCTTTGAGGGGGGGCCATATCAGAGGCCGTAGGACTTCCGGGTTCGTAAAGGTTCTCGGGTTCAGGGACCCTAGTATTTTGGTGATAATAGACTTTAGGGACAGGACCAGAGAAGTCAACTCCTCTAATCTTTCCCTTGTCATTATTATGATCGTGATCCTCACTCTCCTCCGGGGGTTTAAAAGTAGAGGCACGAGTGGAAACCGATCGGCGGAAGGAAGAGTGCCGAGATGGGTCGAGCCCGAGGAATTTCAAGTCGATAGATCCGTCAAGATTTTGAACCACCCGCTCGATCTGAGACTTTTCAGAGTAAATCCGAATGGGTTGGGTGATAGCCTCAAAGTGCCAGTCATTACTATGAAGGATATCATCCCAAACGAGAGCCTTAGGAACAAAGACTGTGCTACGGTCTTTGTTTGCTTCCATGAGGGTGGTAACCCCTTTAGGGCTCGTGAATCTAGCCTTGGGGGCTAGAGTAGTTCCCATGAGGCGATAATATACACGGTATATAATCGCTATTTCTCGGGTGTTCTTCTTACTATTCATGTTCTTTGTTTTAACATTAAGTGTTAAAACATCCATGATGTTAGGATCATTAATGTCAACAGAGAAATTGGGATAGCAATTAAAGTAAACCGGGCCATCGGCGAGGTTACTCTGAATTACTCCTAAGAGTGAGTCGTCAAAATTGAGTAGACGAGCATCTCTTAGGATAGCACAGACAGGGATATCTAAACCCTGTCGAAAAAGTGGCTTTATAGCTACTTGAACAAGTCCAACATGCAGATAATTAAACTAATTTTTAAATCTGTTTATATCTAATTCATTGAACAGTTGGATAATTTCTAAAGAATTATTTATAGAAACCGTAGACTCAGAGGTCTTGATATTATGCTTTTTCAAAAAGCTAAATTTTCCATTTTGATAAATAGTGTTAAAAGATTCTTCTGGAATACTCCAGTTTTGAAGATCATTTTCTATGGTGGCAATCGGAGTTGCCTGTGAAGATAAGCTAACCGTGTTTTTGATATGATTGTTCATATGAAAACATGCTGTCTAGAGACTAACAGAGAAAACATACAAGGTCACACAAGCAAGCATATCACAGTAAACAGGTATGAAACAACAAAATCTAATTATATGAATACATCTATGGCTTATGGGATCTTAACAAGTTTTAATGGCTTTATGCAGGATTTTTGCTAGAGTTATTTTAGCGACGGGACCACCAACATGGTCTAATGCTTACCTTAGCTACGACCATACTTTCAGGCTGACCAATGTCTACACCGGAGATTAATCGGTTCCTTCAAACACTCAGACAAAACTGCTACCCCATACTTGGATTAAAACCCCATTATAAGACAAGATATATTAACATAATTAAAGATTAAGTAAATTCATACCAGATTAAATTAGTAAGTTCTTATATGCTAATAGTTTTTCTCATGCTCTAGACAGATTATGTGCTTAGCTGCTCATGCTAGTCACACAATCTGCCGTCATGGCTTTGATACCAGAAAACGGATCGTAAATATTATAGCGGAAAAAACTATTAAAGTAATTAAAGTATATAAAAGATTTAAACAAACTTACAAGTTTTATTGGAAACTTAGAAAAACATTACAAACTGTTTACAAGAGATTGGGCAGAGAGAAGATTTCTTATGTGGGAAATTTCTGAATGCCTTCTCTAGAGTCTTACAGTGCCTTTTATAGGCAAGAATAAATGAAAGAGTACATCTAGAGTGTACAAGTGGATGGCTTATAATTTGCCGACAAAGTTGAGTGATTACTTTGAGAAAGCAAAAGTGGTTTGGCTTGCCTTTTCAAAAAGCTGCCTGAGTGCGTTTTACTTTATTAAAGTAAAAGTAGATTCTTCTCTTTTCTGAAAAGCTGAGGTGATATTTTTGTCTTCTTTAAGAGACAGGATGGGCCTTAGATTCCAATTAGAAATAGTCAATTGCCCTTTGTAGAGATAATTCCGGTTCTTTGAACCTCTATCTCTTAGAAGGGTCCGTTTCCTATTCATAATAGGGATCTAAGTAGGCCATAGCTATCCCTTGTGGGTTTAGCATATCGCAATTATCATCACTGCTTCCTGTAGAAGAAGCTTTTGCGATGAGCTGGAGTAGTTCTTCAGCATTGGTAGAGGAATCTTGGCTATCCAAATCGATCAAGGCTTTCTTTAGCTTCTCTTTCAGAGCCTTCTTGCTAGTGGGGGAGCTGGAAGAGGATGCTGCAGGCTTTCCTTTGTCTAGAGTTTTGGGAGTAGTAGGTTTTGGAGTCCAACCTTTAATCTTTATCTCTTTGGATAAATACTTAATCCTGTGTTGTTCTTCTTTGGAGAAGTTCTAGGAGATAATATAAGATATCCTTTTCTTCACAAAAAATTTACACATTTGAATGTGTTCGGGAAGTGTGGAACATCCTTCCTTAATTACAAAATCAGGAAGTTTGTTAAGAAACTGCTGGGGAAGAACGTCTTTAGTTCCTCCAAAACAAAGCCACCATTCGTAGAACCATCTTGGTATAATGGCTCCCATCATGGCAGGACAATATTTAACGAACCAAGTATGTCCTGGTCGAACGAACAAAAAGTTGAACCATGCCGATCTGTAGTTGTACCAATTGTAAGTCTTAGGCCTATGTGGCATCGATAAGGCAATGGGTGTATGTAGATGATCTACAAACCAATTGAAAGGGGTTAGTACCCTCTTGATGGTAAACTTGGAGTAGCCGATGTGGTCGGGATATCGTTCATCTACTGAATGTTCGACTTCAATAGAATCTGTGTCGACCAAAATGGCTTCGTAGAACCGGCGAGTCTTGAGTGGATCTTCAGTGTCCACAAAATTATTGTTATTATAAATTGGCTTAATGAGCTGATTTAAGTAGTATCCTTCATAGGCTTTTTCTAGTGCCAGAATAGGCATTACTTGAGTAGTAATGAACTTGAAATCCTCCTTGCTTGGAGATGCTGGCGTAGCTTGGGCTACCGTGGGGGTCAACTGCTTGAGCGAAGGTCTCTGGGGCCTTCATTTCATAACTCTGTTTGGTTTGAACTGAAGGAGAGCTGGCTGTTGGCCCCTTGTCTAGGGGCAAGTTCGTCTTTAGATCTACCAATTTTGTAGGAATTGGTGGAGATAACTTAGGAAACTGAACTTCCGTCAATGCGGAGAACTTGTTATGGAGCTGAGATTGCATCTCTGTCTTGAGTGTAGGTCGTTGAGGGACTGTTGGCCGCAATGGATTTGCGGATGCTGATGGAGAGTCAAATTGTCTTGCCATTCTAGGTTGTTCCTGCTTGGGGTTTTTCCCCAGATTTGTTTGTCCCATGGCCCTGTAAAAATTCTCTTGTTAGAAAATCGGGAAGGGAGTTATGTTCTCCTTTGATAAATTCAATTTGAAAATCAAAGCTAGATAGGAGAGCTTGCCATCTAGCAAATATTTGTTTTGAAACAAGATTTTTAACATCTTTTTGTAAAATTTCTTTAGCTGATTTACAATCAACTCGGAGAATAAATTCCTTATTAATAAGGTCATCTTGAAATTTAGTGATACATAGCACTATAGACAAAACTTCTTTTTTGACAGTGCTGTAATTTTTCTGGGCTGCATTCCAAACTCCAGAGGTGAAACGAACTAATTGTTCGGGAGAGTTAGCTTCTACCCGTTTCTTCAGGATACCTCCATATCCTATATCTGAAGCATCAGTCTCTACAATCATGAAGGCTTCAGGATTTGGAATATCTAGGCAGGGAAGGTTTTGAACTAAAGATTTAATCTTTATGACAGCATTAGTTTGATCAGGACTCCACGGAACTGGATTTTTCTTAAGGCGTTTATACAGGGGTTCACAGACCTGCCTAATATGAGGAATAAAGTCAGCAACACAATTAAGGTTTCCTAAGAACCTTTGAAGTTGTGTTTTATCCGTGATTTCGTTGGGAAATTTGGAAGAGAACTCTATGGCTCGACAAATGGGTTTGTGACTACCCTGATGCAAATCATGACCTAGAAAGCGAATGGAAGTTTGAAACAACTTCAGTTTTTTAGCACTAACAACTAAGCCATTTAATTTTACAATCTTAAAGAATGTATTAAGGTGTTTGAAATGTGAATCAATGTTCTCAGAAAAGATTAACACATCATCAATATAAACAATTAACATATAAGAATATTCATTAAATATAGTATTCATGATATTCTGGAATTAGGAAGGAGCATTCTTAAGCCCAAAAGGTAAGACGTTCCATTCGTAGTGCCCAAAAGGGACATTGAAGACAGTCTTATATTTATGTTTTTCAGCAATTTGGATTTGCTAGAATCCTGACTTCATGTCGAACTGACTGTAAAGATTGGCTTTAAAGGTTCTTTTGAGGAGATCCCTTTTATTAGGAATCGGATGACGAATCCATCTTAGGACAGCATTTAAAGGCTTGTAGTTTATAACAAGTCGAGGAGTCCCTCGTTCCTTTTCAGCACTATTATTTACATAGAATGCTGAGCAGCTCCAGGGAGAGTTGGAGGGTCTAATAATCCCTTTGTTGAGAAGATGGTTGATTTCTGTTTTACAGATTTCCATCATTTCATGATTCATCTGGATTGGTCTGGATTTTGTAGGAATATTTTGTTCATCAAATCCAGTAATATAAGGAAGCTCAACAAGATGTTTTTTGCGTTCCCAAAATGCATTAGGCAATTCGGAGCAAATCTCATTTTCGAACTTTGTTTGGAGAAGGGTTATTCTGTTGACCATCTCCAGGGTTTTTAAAGTTTGCTCAATGCGTTTGAGCTGAACTTTATGTTTAAGAAAAGAAACATGGGAGGAAAGTCGGTTGATTTTGAAGACCGTGTCCTCTTTTATTTTGAACACAGTTTCTTCCTTTATACGACGCCCGTCTGCTGGAGAAAGAGGATGAAGTAAAGGAAAGAATAATTCTCTATCTAGCAGAGTGGTGCGAATTCCATCATAATCCAACAAAAACGGCCGGATCTGGTTAACGAAGGTTAAACCCAGAATGATATCTTCAGTAATATCTTTGGTTATAACAAAGTCATTAATAAGGCAGATGCCATTATTGCAGACATGAGCTTTAGGGAGCTGATAATTTATTCTCAGTTTTTCGCCCGTGGCGGAGTAGAGGCGAGAGGTACTCTTTTGAAGATACCGAGTGGGAATAAGGCATTTGACAATACAATTACTGTGGGCGCCAGTATCAAAGAGAGCGACTTTGTTTAAAACAAAGTCTTTGTCGATAACAATTTTGACAACGATATGCTCACTGTAAGTTTTAATGGCTGCAACAATATTGTCAGAGGAAGATGGTATATCCTCGCCAGGGAAAGAACTAGGTTCTTGAGTAGGATCACTCATAATGATCGGAAGCTCCCGGGAAGGTTCAGGGAGAGTGACTTCATGGGTCGGAGAAGCTGTTGTTAGGACTTGTTCAGTTAGAATGTTAAGTTCTATTTGATCAAGTCGGGTTTTGAGATTTTTTATCTCACCCTTTAAAGAAGAAATTTCTCCCTTAAGATCGGCTACGGTAGGTTCCGTAGGAGTATTGAATTTGGCCATAACCTGTTTCATAATGAAAGGTTGAATGATAGGTTTCGGCTTGGGCGATCTTTCTTCCTGAAAAAGCATAAGTCTTTTGAGCTCCTGGAGGTACTTACTCCGTAGCTCATCGTCTGTAATATGCTCGATAATTTCAAAGAGGATTTCTTTAGGTTGTCCTAAAATGACATTAACAGTTTTGTTAGAGCACGTACAGAAGGTACCATTGCAAGTGCAATCTTGCCCGGATTGGGAACTGTCAGACTCATAGGCGGCGTTGATAAATTCTTCGTCGCTATAGTCTTCGTCAGAGGAGGAACAAGAGTCAGACGCTTCAGAAGAGTCCTCCATAATGGAGAATAATTTTTCTTTAGCTTCCTCAGAAAGATCAAGCTGGTTGATTTTCTTTTTCTTGCTAGATTTGCAATCTTTTGCCCTGTGGCCAGGTTTACCACAAGTCCAGCAAGTATCTTTGGAAGATTTAGAAGACTTTCGTTTAGTCTTGCGGCTGGGTTTATAGGAATCTTTCCTATAATTTCGCTTGGCAGAGGAAGTTCTCTTGGTTGATTTAAAGGTTTTCTTCTTATGCTTTTTGCGGGAGGAAATGTCAGTGAAGCCATAATCATGACAAAAGGTTCCTAGACCATATTTACTGGTTTGCTTAAATTGTTGCTTAAGCTTGAGGTCAGTACAGAGTTCTATACCCGTAGTGGTGATGAAACTTACCAAGTCGCCATAGGTAAGAATATTGTAAGGGATTTGACCTTCGAATCTATCCTTAAGCTTTGTTCGCACCTTATCTGCAAACAGGGGAGGAAGACCGCTGATAAATCTTTCTTTCCAGAAGTCATTATTGCAGTCAGGTCTGATCATAACCTTAACAAGGAAGGTGTCTTTGTACCACCTAAAGTCTGCTAGGTTCTTGCAGCGAAGATTATTAAGGATTTCTAGGCTCCTATCTTGGAAGAGTTTAGGCTCTCCTACAAAATGTCTAGCTATGTGATAGAGGAGGGTGGCGCAAGCATCTTCTTGTGCCTCTTCAACCATGGTTTCTTGACCATTTACCACTCGAACTACTTGTTCGGGGACCGTAGCATTATAAATGAGGTTCTTTTCGTTCTCCATGACGCAATTGTCCCACCAATGCTTTATCATTCCAGTAAAACCTGAGACAACCATGGTGGCAGCTCCTTTGTCAGAGGAGCCTTTGATCTTATAGGCGGTAATAGATACTGCCATTTCGTGGAGTTTATTGTATATCTGGTGCTCGACCAGACCGTCAATATTCCATTCGTTTATACCTCTTCCATCATGATTGCAGGTAGAGAGGTAAGGGTGTTCCTCGTATTGAACATCTGGAGGAGAAGGTTTTTTATAATAGTTTTTCTTAAGCGAAAAACATTCATTGGTGAGTTTAGAAAGAGAGTTCTTTTGGGAACTGGAACTGGACTCTCCTTGCTGAGCAATTTTAAACTTTGTCAGTTTGGAATTGATTTTTTCTAAAATCTGCTCAGAGAGCTTGAAATCATCATTCAAGTCAGGAAACTTATCCTTTTAGAATTCCGGAATCTTGAAGATAGGATTTGAGAGAGGTTTAGAGCTAGGAGTGCTCTTAACTGGTAATGGAGCAGGAAGAGTAGAACCCTTGGTTTCTTCTATCTGCTGAGAAATGGTATGGAGAACTTGATTAGTATAATTGTTCTGTTCAATTATTCTATCAAGATATTTGCATTGAGGAGTCATGGTGTTTCTCTCAGATTTGGTCTTAAAAGGTGAAGCTTTAATGACTTCATTGGAATAGGGAATGTTAAGTCCTTCGAGAGGAGGAGTTACGGATTCTATAACCTTATTACTTTGAGTATACCATTTGTTGATAATAACGTTGAGGGATTCCATGTGGTTTCCCATTTTTCACATTAGTTCAAACCACTGAAAGAACTCGATATCACATCGGAGTCTTTTCATATCAGCTATCCATAGCCGATCGAACTCCTTTTGCTGTTCTTTGGAATAGGTACTGATGTACCAATTTCGCTTGATAGCGTCTTTTGGAAGATACCACCTGACCTTGAGAGTTTTGAGGTCAGGAGTATATTCGCCTTCATCAGATGTGATGACAAGAAGACTGGGGTCAGTCCTAACCCTTTGAGGGGGGGCCATATCAGAGGCCGTAGGACTTCCGGGTTCGTAAAGGTTCTCGGGTTCAGGGACCCTAGTATTTTGGTGATAATAGACTTTAGGGACAGGACCAGAGAAGTCAACTCCTCTAATCTTTCCCTTGTCATTATTATGATCGTGATCCTCACTCTCCTCCGGGGGTTTAGAAGTACAGGCACGAGTGGAAACCGATCGGCGGAAGGAAGAGTGCCGAGATGGGTCGAGCCCGAGGAATTTCAAGTCGATAGATCCGTCAGGATGTTGAACCACCCGCTCGATCTGAGACTTTTCGGAGTAAATCCGATTGGGTTGGGTGATAGCCTCAAAGTGCCAGTCATTACTATGGAGGATATCATCCCAAACGAGAGCCTTAGGAACAAAGACTGTGTTACAGTCTTTGTTTGCTTCCATGAGGGTGGTAACCCCTTTAGGGCTCGTGAATCTAGCCTTGGGGGCTAGAGTAGTTCCCATGAGGCGATAATATACACGGTATATAATCGCTATTTCTCGGGTGTTCTCCTTACTATTCATGTTCTTTGTTTTAACATTAAGTGTTAAAACACCCATGATGTTAGGATCATTAATGTCAACAGAGAAATTGGGATAGCAATTAAAGTAAACCGGGCCATCGGCGAGGTTACTCTGAATTACTCCTAAGAGTGAGTCGTTAAAATTGAGTAGACGAGCATCTCTTAGGATAGCACAGACATGGATATCTAAACCCTGTCGAAAAAGTGGCTTTATAGCTAATTGAACAAGTCCAACATGCAGATAATTAAACTAATTTTTAAATCTGTTTTTATCTAATTCATTGAACAGTTGGATAATTTCTAAAGAATTATTTATAGCAACCGTAGACTCAGAGGTCTTGATATTATGCTTTTTCAAAAAGCTAAATTTTCCAATTTGATAAATAGTGTTAAAAGATTCTTCTGGAATACTCCAGTTTTGAAGATCATTTTCTATGGTGGCAATCGGAGTTGCCTGTGAAGATAAGCTAACAGTGTTTTTGATATGATTGTTCATATGAAAACATGTTGTCTAGAGACTAACAGAGAAAACATACAAGGTCACACAAGCAAGCATATCACAGTAAACAGGTATGAAACAACGAAATCTAATTATATGAATACATCTATGGCTTATGGGATCTTAACAAGTTTTAATGGCTTTATGCAGGATTTTTTCTAGAGTTATTTTACAGACGGGACCACCAACATGGTCTAATGCTTACCTTAGCTACGACCATACTTTCAGGCTGACCAACGTCTACACCGGAGATTAATCGGTTCCTTCAAACACTCAGACAAAACTGCTACCCCACACTTGGATTAAAACCCCATTATAAGACAAGATATATTAACATAATTAAAGATTAAGTAAATTCATACCAGATTAAAGTAATAAGTTCTTATATGCTCATAGTTTTGCTCATGCTCTAGACATATTATGTGCTTAGCTGCTCATGCTAGTCACACAAGAATAATATTTAGAGTAATATTTAAACAAGAATAACTTGATTTATATTTTGTATTTTGGTAGATTTAGACCCACAAAATTTTAGAGAATCGAATTCAATTTCCAACGATATCAATTTTACCAAAATCTGGCACCCGAGCAAGAAGTTATGGCTTTGCGAAGTGGAGTGCGTCGCCTAACAAATCGCATAAGGCTACTGGAATGGGTATGCCATAGGTTGTGTGACTCACACCCTAAAGCGTGCCATAAGGTGTCAGACACATACCTTATCTTGTGCCATAAGATGTGCGGTGCACACCCTAGCTCATGCAATAAGGTGTGCGACGCATACTTAGGATTCTAGTGATGAAAATACTTTATTTTTGAGTTATTTTGAGGGAAACTAAGTCTTTTGACACTCCTTACACGTCCCTAAACTTAACCTTACGAAATTTGTAGCTCCTAACCACGTTACAACCCTATTAACATCTTAAGTTCATTATTCAAGAGCACAATAGGAGAAAAATAACTAGGGCTGCACCATCAAGCTTGAAGGTTCAATCTTTCAACAATTTCATCACCATTAAGGTATGCGTAGTGTTTATCTATGGAACCCTTTCATTCATAAAGTTCAAGAACCATGTTTTAAATATTATTTTATGATTGTATTATTGTGATATGAACATGTACATGTTGATGATTTGTTGTTTAAATTTCAAGATGATATCTAAAGGTGTTTTCATGAAGTATATGTGTTTGTTAGTTGAAACCCATGAATTTTGGGTGGTTTAATATGGTGAGATTCATGAACACACCTAAGCCAAAAGAATGTATGCAAAGTATTTGATAGAGATCCTAGGATGATAGGATTCATGTCCCATGATCTAATATGCTTAAATGACAAGTCCATGCTCTATGCTTTATGATTCCACATGAATTCCATGTTATTGATATGTGTTGTTGTTGTGACATGGATTGAGCTCGTTATTGAAGCTATGTAAGTATATACATGTTGTATGCATTTTCTTTCCGTGTATAAGATGTTGAGAACTATGCTTAGTGTGAAATCCCTTACTTATGATATTGTAAATCATGGACTCTACTCTTATGATCAAGTCAGTCATGTGTGTCAATTTCCTTCCATCAAGTCCTGGGGATACTTGTACCTAAAAAATATAGTTGTTTTCCTAGAGCCAAGTCATGTTATCATGATACTCTCAGTCAAGCCCTGATTTATAGAACTCAGTCAATCACGTCACTCAGGAAATCTCAGAAATCTCATGATCTCAGTTAATTCTCAGATAGTAGTACTATTTCATCAGTCAACGAAAGTTAGTTACTCAGTCCATGTACAGACAGTTAATCATGTTCAGTCTCTTCAGATGGGAGTAAAGGTTAGCACCGAGAGAACCCAAGGATGGGAACACACTGTCAGATGAGGGTGTGATTCTTAGCAGTCATCCTTGCGTTCCAGAACTTTTAGCCAGCATAGGTTGAGACATCAATATCTATCTGTGGAAGGTAGATGATGTGGCTTAACCTATCAGATTAGGGTCCCACCATTCTCATTAGAGTACCTACCAGATGAGGGTCGCTCATAACTTGTCCTTGCCAGTGGCGCGGTATTGACACCCATCCAATCAGGGCACAGATTGGAACCCAGCTCAGCTATTATAGCGTATATGGGGCATGTTGGTTAAACAACTACCTCCTATAGTTTTATTCTCGATCTCAGTGAAGGAACTCAGATAGTTCTTTAGATTTCAGTACCAGGACTGTCATATACAGTCAATTCAGTTACAGTACGAAACTCAGACGATTTCATCAGATTCAGGACTATCAGACACAGTCATCCATGTAATCAGAATTTCAGTATAAGTCATATTAGATATTAGTAAACCATGTATTAGCGTACAGATATAGATATCACTCATTCACGACCTCAGTTACTATGTATGCATATTTGCACTCTCACATTTATATTAGTCAGTTAGTTAGCATTGCTCATACATGTAAACGCTTTTGCATTTAGCCTACCTCGCTCGTATACTCAGTACTTTTAGTTGTACTGACACATTTGTGTTATGGTGCTTTCTTTTATGTTACACCATAGGTTTAGAGACACGAGTTTCGGATCAGCAGTAGCAGTCATATTTCAGTATACAGAGTTACAGTGAGTCCTCTTCATTCGAGGACGATATGATTTTATTTTATTTATTATTTTAGTTAGCTTTGAGTTTACGGAGTTAGTTGGAGACATGTTCCTTCAACTCTCTACTCAGACAGTACTTAGAGGCTTTCAGATTTTAGATTCAGCTTTTAGTTGTTTTAGGTATTCGTTACCCCATATGGATGTTATTGTTTATCAGATATTCTTGTCAGTTAAACCTTATGGCCTATTATTCATGTCTTTTCTGCACTTTACACATATATTATGCAGTTCATAGGTACAGATATCAGTCATGGGTTAGCTTGTGGTTCTTCGGGGTCATAAGCACTGTTTAGCGTTCCGATTTAGCAAATCGGGGCGTTATGGTAGGAAAGTGAAATTCATAGCATAATTTCTCAAATTCAGCCATAATAAGCGAAATAACATGGAATTTCAAGATTTGAACAATTTCAAGATTCAGAAACTCAAAGTAGAGTAATTTAGATATAAATAAACTTTCAAAAATATGAAATTCTTTAATAAAGTCAAATTTTTTGGCACAAGAACGAAAGGAGTGTTCTTGTTCAAACCCCATATACCTTAAATTAGAAACTTTGAATGAATTCTTGACTTTAGGTTGCTATTCGTACAATTGATGGGTGCTTTTTGTAGCCATCGTAATGTGGATTCTGATTCTTGAAGAATTTTTGAAAAGTGATGGATGAATTTTGAGTTCTCTTGAATTTTGGGTTGAAACCCTAGAGAGTGTTCTTGAGCAATTTGGGTGAAAGTGAATATAATTTAGTGTCTTAGAGATTAAATCCCGTGTTAAAGCTGAAAAGAGGTGGGGAAAATGACTAAATTGCCCCCCTAGAATGCGGAATTTTAAAGCTGAAAATAACTGGGCATTGATGCTGTAGGCAACGTGACATGTCATGGGCATCGACGCGATACTCGATGCATCATGCCATCATCGCGTCGAGCCTCAGTAGTTTTCTTCCACAAAAATTTACCAACGTGATGGGTGATGCAGCGCGCCAAGATCGCGTTGGTCCACTATTTTGGGACACCAAACGAGGTCTAAACGCGGTTTGAATAATCCAAAACTTTTTTGGGAACACCCATTAACCTCCCGAATCATGAATTAGCTAAAATATCAACTATCAAGGGTTGGGAAGGTTGGAAATAAGATCTTCAAAGTTCTAAGGTTTTGAAAATGACTAAGTCTCAACACTTAGCAAAATTTCCAAGTATAAGGCTTCCTTAATCACGCTTTAAAGTCTTAGACAATGAGAAAAACTTGCGGGGACTTACAATAAAGCGCAACTACTCTACACTTGTCGAATCCGCGGGTAGCATAACCCCACCATGGCTTATTATCGAGAACCACATCCAATATCCATACCGTAATTTAATCACAACAAAACCAATATTGGTATAACATAGTTATATAATTATTAAATCTCTAGTTTATTAATAAACTCCATGTTTTAGTCTATTGAAGTTAACCTGCATTTCCATAAGACACTAGACTACAAGTCTTATAGGTACTAGTCATCAATTAAGGAACGACTACAAGTTACCCATACTATTCGTTATTCATCTATCCCAAGGCTATTCTCTAACTAGCATTTCCATGGTATAAGTGACCAATTAAACCACCTCAACATCACACATTAGAAGTCGACCTAATGATTTATCATGCAATACTAAGTCTATTATCATTAAGCATATTGCAACTTTAAGGACTAGTTCCCATATTTTAAGTAAGTATGGTCCACCAACTAGTTCACTAGGCTTCTAGCCTATAAGTCATAATTATTTATTTGAAATAACTAGTTGTCATATAATATACTTTATTAGGAGAAATTCCATAACATAACCATTATCCCAAGTCGAATAGATTTGCTAAGTATGCCTTTAGTTCTACACAAGGTTTCATATACCAATTAGCCTTAACCCATTAATAGGCATAAGTTACTTTTAGTTACCAATTAGGGTCAACAAGGGTCACACCACTTATTTAGTGAATTAGGACAAACAATAAATAACCATTTACCAAAGGATACATCATGTCCCACGTACATAAGCGGTTTGGCCCTACACAGCCCAATCTCGCAAGTATCAATGCATTTATGTAAATTTTCCCCACATGGCATCATAGCATCTTTACCTCTTCTGGATTCACCGAGTATCAGCATAACATCAACATATCCTCCGGGTTCACTAGGTATCATTATAACATCAACACCACTTTCAAATTTACCAAGTATCAATATTACTTCAATATATCCTCTAAATTCATCGGGCAACACTATAACATCAACATATCCTCCTAATTTACTAGACAATATCATAACATCAGCACATCCTTCGGATTCACCGGGCAACATCATGAATCAATATATTCTTTGGATTCACCGAGAAATATCATACATTAACATATCCTCCGAATTCACCGAGCAACATCATATATTATTACCTCTTTCAGATTCACCGGGTATTATCATCATATTAACATATCTTCCGAATTCACCAGGCATCATTATGCCATTTCACATTTCTCAAGGCAATAACATACATACATATACATAGCCAAATCAATAAGTAAATACAAGCCCACAATAATAGGGTAATTAGGATGTAAGAGAACATGGATCACCCTACCTTACTATTATGCATTACCACATAACATGAGTATAAACATGAGTATTCTTATGGTATATACACAATTATCACTTTCCCAAGGCTATTCATATCATAACTACAAGATATTCCATTAAGTATACATATTAACCAATCATCAAACACATATATAATCAACCAATGGGGTTTTAGCCATCAGTAATCTCTACGACATAATAGACACTCAATTAGCATATAGGTCTCTAAGGAATTTCATAATTCAAGCTTAAGGTGGGTCAAGTCCCACTCCTATAATTCTAGAACGCCAAATTCCACCATCATAATGCTAACATCTACCCATCTTTGGCTAAGTTATCTAATTCACATCATAGGGTTAATCAATCCTTGCTAAGCCTATCGGGGAAACCTTCTTAAGTATTCCTCGTAAGTCAACCAACACCATGGTCATTTCATAACTAAGCACTAGAAAGGTTAAGATAATCCTAAGGTTAGGGAGAAACACCATTATCATATATTAGAGCAACTAGAGTATTATCATACTATTCATGAAACTACAAGTAGACTATCCAGAGTTCTAGGCTACGGGTTAAGCATATCACCTTGCAAATTCAATAACCTATAAGAACCATCTAATCTCAATTATCACCATTCAATAATTTATTATCTAAACCCTTCCCAATCTTATAAAATATTAATAATCATACTACATTCTAGCTCAATCTAACTATAAGTAAGCCTAACTGTAATACCCCAAACTTTCTTAGCTTCAATTCGTTCCTAGAACGTTAGGAGATAGCTTTAAAAGTAAATAATATTTATTAGATGTGTAATTTTAAAGATTTAGATTTCCTATTGTGTGGGAAATTGAATAAGCTTTCCATCAATATAAGACTTTCCCAAATTCGACACTTGGTGAAGGAGTTATGGTATTTTTAAGTTGACAGTGTGCCACCTGGGCACTTGGCGCATTGCGGGAAAGGCAAAATTCATAATTTTTGAATTCTAGTAGACCTTCGCTATATTAGCATATTATAGAGAGGGCCGATTTTCTATTTGTTAATTTCCAGTGAGCCTTCGCGATACTCATGCGTCGCGCCAGTGGCTAAATAGAAAACTAAAGGGCACCACAATTATGGTGCATCACGGTGAAAGACTAGTTCTCATTGGTCCACTTTCCATTGAGCCACCGCGATAGTGGCGCATCACATTGGCCGTCCATTTAAAAAAATATTGCATTTTTCAGTTCCGTTTAAAAGCTTAAAGGGGGTATTTTGGTCAATTTCCAAGCTCCCAATCCATCCAAAATACAAGATTTCTCATATTCCAAAGCACTTTATGCTTATTTCATCCACTTTCTCTACAAAGAAAACCCTAGATCATCAAAGCTTCTTCTCCAAGAAACCCAATTTCTTCATTAATTCTCCAAGGTAATTCAAGATTTAGAATATCCAACTCAAGAACTCTAAGAATTCATCTCAAGTAGCAATAGATATCCAATATTCAAGTTTTAGCATCTAAGAGCATCAATTAAGGTATGTGGGGTTTTGAACAAGGACAATCCTTTCGTCCTTGTGCCCAAAACTTATTTTAATTCTAATTTTACTGAATTTTATATGATTTCCCATGAAATTCAAGTTAGGGTTTATACCCATTATTGTTATTTATAAGCTTATGAGATTTCAAGTGATTGAATGTTGAATTGCATGGCTATTTTTATATAATTATGTGTATAATGCGATTTTCCAGATTTTTTCAATTGTGTTTAAGCATGATATTGAGATTTGTGATTTTATTACTTTGATATTGTTGAATTATTTTTAAGAGGAATATTTGGCATGATGTTTTGCTATGATTTTACATATGTTTGAAGCATGGGTCATCAAGCCGTAATTAAAGATTGCTATTTCAAGATTGTTTGTGCCATGAGCACTCTATGATAAGATTATTCTCAGATTTTTGATGAAGATTTGACCATTTGGTCCCAAGATTAGATAAAGAATCCATATTATTCATATGACTTGAGAGTTAAAGAAAGAAAAACATAATTGATTTTTCTTGTAAGCCCTTGTGCTATTTTTTTGAAGTGGATTTCTTAGATCCTGAGCATAAAAATGGAAGTAGTACTCAGCACCGAGATGGGTATGTTACCAAGGGTTCATGCCCCATAACTACATGACACCGTAGGATTAAGATTATTCCCACTTCTAAGTGGATGACTAAGATTGTGATCACTTAAGATAAGAAGTTCTATTTCAATGACAAGGGTAGAACAGCTCTCCCCAATGTTCGTAAGACATTGGACTTCATGAATGCTCACATGGTTTAATTCGGTTAGAAGAACCTCTCAAAAGAAGTCCCCTACTCTTAAAGTAGTCTATTAGTTGAAAGACTTAAGATAGAAGTATATGTTTTGAAAGCTATGAATTTTAAGATTTCTTAAAGTTTTGAGATGAAGTATTCCCCTTACAGTTGACAAGATAATGTGGTAGTTTTCAGAAAAGAACAGATTTTATAACTGAATATAATGGCTCACAAGATTCATATTATAAAGCATATAATTCTAACTTGTACCCTCTTCTTAGAATTGATGACTTGTTTGATTAATTACAAGGTGCAAGTTATTTCTCAAAGATAGACCTTAGATACGGCTATCATTAGCTTAAGGTAAGGGAATGTGATATTCCAATGACAACTTTCAGGACCTGTTACAATCATTTTGAGTTTCTAGTCATGTCTTTCGCGCTAAGCAATGCCTCTACAACTTTTATGGACCTCATGAACCTAGTGTTCAAACAGTATCTAGACATGTTTATCATAGTATTGATAGATGATATCCTTGTGTAATCCCGTAGTGAGGATGACCATGTAGAACATCTTTGAATTTTCTTGCAAACCGTTACGAACACCAATTATTCACTAAATTCAGCAAGTGTGAATTTTGGCTAAGACCAGTAGCTTTTCTCGATCATACTATTTCCGTTGATGGTATTAGAGTTGATCCCCAAAAGACATAAGCCATAAGAAATTGGTCTAGACCTATATCTCCGTCAGATATTAGGAGTTTCTTGGGTTTAGCTGGCTATTACCGCCGTTTTGTTGAAGTTTTATCATATATTACATCTCCTATGTTTAGACTGAACCAAAAAAAGTTAAGTTCTAGTGGTCAGATTCCTGCGAGTAGAGTTTTTAGGAATTGAAGACTCAACTCACTACAACTCCAGTCTTAGCACTACCAGATGGTGCAGACGGTTTTGTGGTGTATTGTGATGCCTCCAGAGTTGGTTTGGGTTGTGTGTTGATGCAGAGAGGTAGAGTCATAGCCTATGCCTCTAGAAAACTTAAGCCTCATGAGAATAATTACCTAACCCACGATCTTAAGTTAGCTACTGTAGTGTTTGCTTTGAAAATCTGGAGACATTATTTATATGGTATGCATGTGGATGTGTCACGGATCGTAAAAGCTTACAGTATGTATTTACCTAGAGAGAGTTGAATCTCCGTCAGAGAAAGTGGTTGGAGTTGTGGAAGGATTTTGACATAAGTGTGTTGTATCATTCGGACAAGGCCAATGTAGTGGCAGACAGTGTTAGTAGATTATCCATGGGTAGTGTTGCTCATGTGGAGAATAACAAGAAAGAGTTGGCTCAAGAAGTTCATTGTTTGGATAGATTGGGTATTAGGTTAGTTGATTCAGATGAAGGGAATGTTTGGGTTCAGAGTAGTGCTGAATCTTCCCTAGTTGCGGAAGTAAAGGAGAAGAAAGATATGGATTCTAGTTTGGTCAGACTAAAAGAGTCGGTTAAAGACTAAAAGGTAGAGGTTTTCTCCCAAGGAAAAGATGGCATGTTGATATACCAAAGTAGATTGTGTGTGCCATGTGTTGTTGATTTAAGATAGCGGATTATGGTGGAAACGCATAGTGCACGTTATTCCATTCATATAGGTGCTATAAAGATGTACCACAACTTAGGGAAATCTATTGGTGTGGTGGTATGAAGAGAGAAATAGTCGAGTTTATGGCTAAGTTATAACTTGTCAACAGGTTAAGGTTGAGCACCAAAGACCTGGTGGTTCATTGCAAGAGTTTGGTAGTCCCACCTAGAAGTGGGAAGAGGTGAATATGGATTTTGTGACTGGTTTACCCCATTCTAGTTATCGTCATGATTTGATTTGGGTTATTCTAGATAGATTGATGAAGTCAGCGCATTTCTTACCAGTCCACAAGTCTTATACAACTGAGGATTATGCTAAGCGGTATCTCCAAGAGTTAGTCAGATTACATGGAGTGCCTTTGTCCATTATTTTAGATAGGGGTACTCAGTTTACTTCCCAGTTTTGGAGAGCCTTTCAGAAGGGTCTTGGTACCTAAGTCCATCTTAGTTTAGCTTTTCACCCTCAGACAGATGGTCAAGTAGAGAGGACCAACCAGACTCTAGAAGATATATTGAGGACATGTGCTCTTGATTTCAAAGGTAGTTGGGATGATCATTTTCCATTGATTGAATTTGCTTATAATAACAGTTACCATTCCAGCATTCAGATACCCCTACTTGAGGCTCTTTATAGAATGAGATGTAGGTCACCCATAGGTTGGTTTGAAGTGGGTGAGGCTGCTTTGCTTGTACCCGATGAAGTATTTGAAGCTATGAAGAAATTTAAGTTGATTAGATAAAGATTGAAAATAGACTAGAGTCGTCAGAAATCATATACAGATGTGAGAAGAAGGGACCTCGAGTTTGAGGTTATTGATTTGGTGTATCTGAAAATTTCACCCATGAAAGGGGTGAACAGATTTGGCAAAAATGGAAAGCTTAGTCCCTGGTATGTTGGTTCATTCAGAATTGTGAGTCGTGTTGGGAAAGTAGCTTATGAGCTTGAGCTTCCCGCAGACTTATCAGTTGTTCATTTTGTATTCTACGTCTCTATGCTTAAGAAGTACATCAGTCACTCCACTATTGTAGATACTTTAGAAATCTTAGATATTCAGAACATCCTTACATACGAAAAGATTCCAGTTGATATTTTAGATCATCAGATCTGTAGACTAAGGAACAAAGAAGTTCCCTTAGTCAAAGTTCTTTGGCGGAATCAGTTTGTTGAGGGTGCCACTTGGGAAGCCAAAGAAGTTATGCGAGCCAAGTACCCTCACCTCTTCTCTACAAACTCAGATTTAGCTGAAGGTAATACTCTTCCTTGATTTAGTTCTTTTCTAATCATGTATTCAGCTAAATAGTTGTCCTCATGTAAGTTCATGTACTCACAGAATTACTCAGAAACTCAGAATGATTTAGATTCAGTTTACTTCGGTTGTGCATGCTATCATATAGCCTCAGATTCCTCAGTATTCTTAGGCTAACTAGCAACATTCGAGGGCGAATATCCCCAAGGTGAAGATATGATAATACCCCGAACTTTCTTAGCTTAAATTCATTCCTAGAACGTTAAGAGATAGATTCAAAAATGAATAATATTTATTATATGTGGAATTTTCCTGATTTATACTTCCCATTATGTGGGAAATTGAATAAGATTTTCATTGATATAAGATTCGACCAAATTCGCCACTCGGTGAAGGAGTTATGGCATTTTTAAGTTGACAGTATGCCAGTTGGGCACTCAGATTCCTTTGGACCTCCTTGATATTGGCGCATCGCAGAGAGGTCCAATTTCCCATTTGTCAATTTCCAGTGAGCCTTCGCGATACTGGCGCGTCGCGCCAGTGGCCAAATGGCAAACTAAAGGGCACCGCAATTATGGCACGTCGCGGTGAATGCCTAGTTCCCATTCGTCCACTTTCCAGTGAGCCACCACGATAGTGGCATGTCGCGGTGGCCATCCAGTTTAGAAAATATTGCATTTTTCAGTTCCGTTTAAAAGCTTAAAGGGGGTATTTTGGTCAATTCCCAATCCCCCAATCCATCCAAAATACAAGAATTATCGTATTCCAATGCACTTTATGCTTATTTCATCCACTTTTTCTCAAAAGAAAATTCTAGATCATCAAAGCTCCTTCTCCAAGAAACTCAATTTCTCCATTAATTCTCCAAGGTAGTTCAAGATTTAGAATCCCCAACTCAAGAACTCTAAGAATTCATGTCCAAAGCATCAATAGAGATCCAAGATTTAAGTTTTAGCATTTAAGATCATCAATTGAGGTATGTGGGGTTTTGAACAAGGACAATTCTTGTGTCCTTGTGTCCAAAACTTATTTTAATTCTAATTTTACTGATTTTTTTTTATGATTTTCCATGAAATTCAAGTTAGGGTTTATACCCATATTGTTATTTACAAGCTTATGAGATTTCAAGTGATTGAATGTTGAATTGCATGACTATTTTCATATAATTATGTGTATAATGCAATTTTTTAGATTTTCCCAATAGAGTTTAAACATGATATTGAGATTCTTGATTTTGTTATTTTGATATTGTTGAAGTATTTTCAAGAAGCATATTGACCATAATGTTATGCTATGATTTTACATGAGTTTGAAGCATAGGTCATTAAGCCCTAATTAAAGATTGCTATTTCAATTGTGCAATGAGCACCCTATGATAAGATTATTCTCAGATTTGTGATTAAGATTTGACCATTTGGTCCCAAGCTAAGATAAAGAATCCACATTGTTCATATGACTTGACATTTAAAGAAAGAAAAGTGTAATTGGTTTTTCTTGTAAACCCTTGTGCTATTTTTTTTGAAGTGGATTTCTTAAGATCCCGAGCATAAGAATGAGAGTAGTATTTAGCACTGGGATGCGTATTTTACCAAGGTTTCATGCCCTAGAACTATGTTCCACCGTAGGAATAAAATTATTCTCACTTCTACGTGGATGACAAAGATTGTGATTACTTAAGATAAGAAGTTCTATTTCGACGGCAAGGGTAAACAGGTCTCCCTAACGTGGGTAAGACATTGGAATCCATGAATGCTCACATAGTTTATGTCGGTTAGAATAACCTCCCAAAAGAAGTCCCCTACTCTTAAAACAGTCTATTGGTTAAAAGCCTTAAGATAAAAGTATATGTTTTGAAAGCTATGGATTTTAAGATTTCTTAAAGTTTTGAGATGAAGTATTCCCCTTATAGTTGACAAGATAATGTGGTAGTTTTCAGAAAAGCACAGATTTTAGAACTGAATGTAATGACTCACAAGATTTATACTATATGTTTTATTGTTAATGATTTATGATCTTTAGATTTCAGATTACTCAAGCCTATGTAAGTTATTTACAAATAGCATGCACGATTTTATAAATTGTGATGATATTGTTTACTTATTGCATTCACCCCCATATACTCAGTACATCATTAAAGTACTGATCCACATATATGTCTATGTGCTACATTGTCTTATAATGCAGGTTCAAGTGCTCAGTCTCAGCATCGTGAGTAATTTTTGAGCATCTCATCTACATCTCTGCAGTTGGTGAGACCTCACAGTTTCAGGACTTAGCTATTTTGATTTTTTTTTATCTAGTAGATGATTTATTATTCATTTCAGATAGTTTGATTCAGCTGGAGCCTGTCCCAGTGACTCTCTAGATTCAGTCAGTAGAGGCTTGTCAGACTACTAGATTCAGTTTAGACTTTTAATTCTGTAACCAGATTTTTCAGTATTATTTTACCAAGACTTGTGATATTAGTATGCTTCAGATAAGATTTCTACATTTATTATGTTTTCCTGTCTATTTTCCCTTATTTTGAGATTCAGATTTAGTAGAAAACAGTCAGGGTTAGCTCAGGACTACTTGTTGTTTAGAGCATCGTGTGACATCCCGAGAATTAGATTTCAGGGTATTACATTAACCTACCTTGAGTTGAAGCAACTCATGATCCAACAAGATTTTCTTTCCTTTTGTTGAATCCTCCTTTTCAACGAGCAAAGCTATCAATAATATAATCTAACCATTATAACAAGATTGAAAATACCCATTATGGCACCATTGTACCATGGGTTCAAATGGACACCAAACCCCCAAGTGGGTTTCACCTTTGAAATGAGTTTCCAAGACTAACCCATTGTTTAACTACCTTTAAGGAGTTATAACCCTTAAGGAATTTGAGTCAATCAATCAAATTTGGGGCTACACTTAAGCCTTAATGATTTATTGGTTTTGAGTCAAGAAATCATGAAATTAATACTAAACGATAAGAGATTTCACCTTAGATTGTAGCAAGATTCAATTTCATAAGTTTTTAAGCTTCAATTCAACCTACAAGGCTCAGGTAGAAGGTTTTACACTCTAATAGGGTTTAAGGTTTAATAAGGAGGAATAAAAGACCAAAATATCATCAAAGAAAACACTTAAATAGTCTTTACTAAGGCCTCGGGTAGCGCAATCGCTCCCTCTGCCTAGCTGCAGTCGTGTCTTGACCATCACGGCCGAGGTATATCGGTCAACACTAGGCATGGCTGAAGCTTGAAACTTAGTTCCAAGCTTCGATCATTGCCTTGAGATGCATTAGAGGTCTGTTTCAAATAAATAAAATATGCAACCCCATAGTTTTCGACGTTACGAAAGCGTTGGAGAAGTTGAATTTTGCATACGAGGCTATTTTACCAAAGTTTTCACATAGTGGTCAATTAGGACTAACGAAGACTTCCAATTGTGAAAGTGGTTCGAGGAACTAAACGAACCACCAAGTAACTGAACTACCAGTCCTCGTAAGTCACTAATGACATGGGACGACTATAGAGAAGATCTATCAGCGAAAATAGAAAAGAATATGGATAATGACCCGAAGGGTCATTATAAAATATCACACAGTTTGAAATAAATTTTTAGAGGGGAATTTTTTTCTCAAAGATCAACAAAAAACATATCTAGTGCCTTTGATACTCATTTTTTTCCTAATTAAACATACAATATCACAAAACAAAACATAATAAACCTAAACATACCGGATTTACTAGGAACAGGACTCCAAGAAAAAGAGTCACAAAAATAGAAACCCTAAGATGAAATCAATACCCACAAGTAGCCTCACTCTCAACTTAATATATGCATTATCCCTAGTGCATTGAACTTCTACAAATCAAGAGAGTTAGAAATGTACCTGTTGCATCCTAGGTGCACAAATCTGGCTTCAAGCACAATAATATATACAAATAACAAAATACCTTAGGTTGCCTCCCAAGAAGTGCATGTTTCAACGTCGCGACATGACGGGGCTATGTTGGTTACTCAGACTCCACCAATAAGCTCGTGGGTACCTTAATTACTCAGACTCCATTAAGGGAGCCTAAATGTTGGCTTCAAATTTTTCTTTCTACTTTGATCTTATGAAATGAACCCCTAATTGTTTTTTTGATTTCCTATTATGCTGAAGGGCTGGCGGTATAAAAATAAAAGACCCAAGCAATAGATGAGGCATGTTGTACTTCTTATGCCTTACATGAGAAATGTAATTATTTGTTTTTGGCTTAATAAATTTAAGAATATTGATATATGTTTCCTCTTTCTTGCACTTATCTTTAGGTTCGGATAGCTCGATCAATATCTTACTATCCAAACATAATGTGGAGAAAGGCTTCGAATAAGGTTCTATACACCCCAACTCAGGAATTGTAGACTTATATATATACCCACATAACTCTATTATGCTCTTCTTAATAATGACACTATCTATAAAAGTATGAGCAATTATTAACTTCTCCAATTTTAGCTCCTCAAGTTGGCTTTTTAAAATTTTTCTAGTCTCACACCACCCATAACTAAGTTGTTGGGCATTACACACAAAAATTTTTGTTTTTAACTCTAGTTATATGCGGTGAATATCCAAGACAAATGTATCAACCTTTTGAATAAGCTCATTATTTTTTTTTGCAAGGCTTGTCAATATTTCTATTAGTCTCTCGTTGTATTCCCACACCATATCTACCATGCTCCTATAATACCACACCATATCAAAAGGATAAGGATCAATAATAAAGAAGTCTTTATCACTCCATGCTTTTTTTTGCTAAGTTGTCATATTAAGAAGAGTAGGCATACACTAGAGTATTCCTAAAGAAGAATAGAAAAGAAAAAACCTAACAACTTCAACAAATTCAATTAGTCAATTTGTAACCGTATTCCCTGGCAGTAGTGACAAAATTTTAATGTCACCAAAACTACACCTCCAATTGAAGTATAAAGTGGTCACTGTCAAAATATAGGTACCCAACTAGGTTGGGGTCGATCCCACAGAGAATACATCAAAAATCTTGTTTGAATTTATTTAAATCACCAGGCATTAGTGAAAAGTAAAAAGAGGGTATTTGCTGAAATACTAAAAAGTAATAAGAACTAGATGTTTGAGGTTATACTTAATCTAACATGAACTTTAGGCTTGTGTTCCCTCTGGCTTCTAACTCTGTAGACTTATTTTGCACTGTTGAACTATTCTAATACCTTGCATGAAGAATCTGGTAAGTTTTGTACCATCAACTATCTTATGAACTCATTGAAAGATTTCACCCTTTATATTTTATCTTAGGATGTCACTTTTTTAACCCTTTGATGAGTCATCAATTTGAGTATTTTTTAGCACCTTTTAAGCCTAAATTCTTATGCTTTTCCATTGATTTTATGTTAATCTCTTACTTAATGCTCATTTGTGTAGGAAAATTTGAAAAGGGAAGATGAGCAAGTCATTCAAGTCAAAAAGAGGTTAAATATGAAAGAAAAGAGTCAAATGTTAGAAATCAAGCGTAAGAATTGACCCTTAGTTACCGCGATTGCAGCCTGAGGGTCACGATCGCAACCAATAAATAAGTCAATTGGAGGGCAATCACGATATCACTAAGGCAATCGCTAGAGTCATGAATGCAGTAAAAAGGTGGCGATCATGGTTAAGTGGAAAAGTTTCATGGGCATTTTTGTAATATTTGGGAAATGTGGAATTGTTTTGATCATTCAGGGTAATGGTGAGATTGATGAGATGTCTCGCACCGTATTGGGGCGGGATAGATAAAGTGAAAGCTCGCTTCGGGGGTGTTGTGTGATAAGAAGGTGCCACCCAAGCTTAAAGGCAAATTCTATAGGGTGGCATTCCGTCTGGCCATGTTGTATGGAGCAGAGTATTGGCCAGTTAAGAACTCCCACATTCAAAAAATAAAGGTGGCAAAAAGAATATTGCATTGGATGTGTGGGCTGACTAGGAGGGATAGAGTTCGGAATGAGACTATCAGGGAGAAGGTTAGTGTGACTCCAGTGGAGAATAAGATACGAAAAGTCCGATTGAGATGGTTCGGACACGTGATGAGGAAGGGCATGGATGCCCTAGTTCGTAGGTATGAGAGGCTAGCTTTGGATGGTTTTAGCTGGGGTAGGGGTAGGCCGAAGAAGTACTGGGAAGAGGTGATTAGGCGGAACATAGAGCAGTTATAGCTCACTGAGGACATGACCCTAGATAGGAAGATCTGGAAGACGCGAATTAGGGCAGAAGGCTAGGGTTAGTTTGGGTCGCTAGTGTAGGGAATGACTTGGTGGTGGGATTATTCTTGTTATGACACCTAGTTTCATGCTTTATTACAAATCTGTTTACTTTTATCTGTTTACTATTACTTATGGGTGTCGTATTTATGTTATGCGATCTTGTTCCATGCTTTACTATGAATTTGTTTAGTATTCTGTGTCTCCAGCCAGGGGTTTATCGAAAACAACCTTTCTACTTCTTTAGAGGTAGAGGTATAGACTGCGTACATCTTACCCTCCCCAAACCTCACTATGTGGGAATACACTGGGTTTGTTGTTGTTGTTGTATATTATCTTTCATTTTTTAATTTCTAGGGTTTTATCACTTGAAGAATGGAGAAAAATTTGTACTAATCTTGAGATAAGAAGATATTAGAGTGACTCCTAAGTGAATAATTAGCAAATCTCATTGAGGATTCATTGGAATTTAAAGTGTGTTTTGCATTGTCTTAATTTTTCATGAATTAAATTGGTGGAGATTTTGGTATATTCTTGTTTATTATCTTTATGAGTTGTTGTTCTTCCTCTTGGGATTATGTTAGAATAGGGTGCAATTATGTGTGGGTTGTGATGTGTTAGTGTAGATTCTAGTTTGTTGATGATGGGTTTCACTATTGCTTGATTTAATTAATTGGGATTTATGGGTGAAAACCCCAAACACCTAAAATGGGTTTATGGGTAAAAACCCCAAATTCTTACAATCTCACATCAACCTTCAAAGAGGGATATTGGTGAACTTTTGGAAGACATGGAATCTTTAAAAGAGGTCTGTAAGGGACAAAGTAATAACGAACAATAATAGATGTAGTTTACTATCTTTTTGCAATCTTAGAAATAAGGGTGAAAAGAGAGTAGACTATATTTTGGGCATCTTTCTAGAAATAGGGATGCCCAATTTAGTTGTTGGGTGTCTTTAATTGACACACTCTTTAGGTACTTAAAAGGGTCAATGAGTGCTATCTTTGGGACTTCGTTGACAAACCAGCCTCAAGGACTTTCAACCTAGCTTACCACATCATTAATGATTTGAATTTACACCGAATCATCATGTTCCCATGCATAACATGCCCCTAGGAAAACATAATCCCAAGATCCATTTCTAATTTCTTAGTCTCTAAATTATTCTTAGTCTCGAGTTAGTCTTTTAGAAACCCAAAAATAATTATATCTTTGAAAAGATTCAAAATCCCTAAATATTTGTATCCTAGGTTTGAACTTAGTAAGTACTTTTATTTTGAACTTACCCATTCGTCACTCACATTATTCCTTGTGGATTTGGCCCTAAATTTTGTTGGGTTTATATTGACAATGACCACCTTGCACTTAAATCGATGTGTAAGTTGAGCGTTATCCGAAATGGCACCGTTGCCAGGGAACAATTTTGCGTATTAAGTTAGTTTGAAATTTTAGCTTACTTACTTTTATTCAAACTTGTAATATTTGTTTGTGATTTTCTTGTGTTAGTTAGAATTTTGTTTTTGTTTACTTGTCACTATGGCATCTTTGAATGAATATGATTTTGGTGGTTGAAAATCTTATCTAGATGATCCATGTCCATATTGTGATGGACCACACTTTTTGCAAGAATGTAGATGTGCTCCCCTAAAAGAGATGTGTTCACCATCTCGATCCTATTGGGGGTATGATTGATCCTTTTGTAGTGGTCGTGATGGACATTTGTAGTACCCCAAACTTTTTTCAAGTCAAATCTAGTATTCAGAAGAGTTAGTGATGACTTTCTAAATAATTAATGTTTAAATCAGATAGAATTTCCCCAATTTCGAATTTTTATCATGTGGAAATTGAATTATCTTTCCAACAATACCAATTTCTTCCAAATCCAGTATTGGAGTAGAAAATTATAAATGTTTTATAGAGAACTATTAGAACTGTCCAGAAGCGATGGTCAGACCGGCAGACCATTAAGCTAGCGATAGATCGTCGCCCAAGCCATTGGGACTAAGGCAGTGAACCCGTCTTCTGGCCAAGTATGATGGTCAGGACCGATGGACCATTGAGCTAGCGATGGACCCAAACTGTCACAGATGAGATAGAAAGTTTAGTTTCTAGATATGTATGACGGAATGGACCGACGGACCATCGAGCCAGCGATGGATCATTGCCCAAATTGTCGCCACTTATGATCAGCGATTTTAAGCTATTTTTAAAGGGGTATTTGGTTTTTTTCCACCCGTTTTAACCCCTAATTATACCAAACCAGAGCTCATAACTTTATTATTCACCAAATTAGAGTTTCTCTCAAAGATCAATCCCCCAAAATAAGAAATCCTAGGTGTTTAATCCAAAGGCAAGAATTAAAGCTTTTCTCCACCAATCTTTAAGAAATCATCCACCCAGGTATGTAAAGTGTTGATTGATGGGTTTATTTCACCCATGAAGCTCAAGAATCTCATTTTAAACTCATGAATTGTGATTTCCATGTGGTTAGTTGATTTTAATTATGTTGATGTGGTTGTATGAATCCCAAGTTGGAGTCTTTATGTACTTTTCATGAAATTATGCTAGTATGTGGGTTTGAAAACTTTTAAATTGAGTTGATTAAAGTAACCATGATGTATGAACTAGTGCATATGCCTAAGCCTAAGGTTGTGCATGCAATGTGTTTGATAAAATGCCAAGAGAATGAGAAGCATACTTTAGGACTTAATTATGACCAAATTAATGAACCCATGCGTTACCCTTATGTTCAAAATGACTTCCATGTTATTGTTATGTATTGAAATTGTTTGATGGATTGTTCAGGAGATTATCCCTATGAAATTATGACATGTTTATATGCATTCTTATTCATGTATCAAACAATGATAATCAAGTGCCTCATGAAATTCCTCAATGATTGTATTATGGATTGTTGATTATGGTTGTGAGTCCAGGAAGTGTCATGTCTTATTAGTTTCATGCTATCGAGTCCTGGGGGTACTTGTAATTGGAAATTTAGCTGTGTACCTAGAGCCTGTGTCAGTTTTCAAGATACTCTCTTTCAAGCCATGTTCAGTAGAATTCGGCCAGTCTCATGACTCAGGAAAACTCAGTAGTCTCAGTCAGTTATCAGAGCTCAATAATATTTCATCAGTCAATGGAACTCAGTGAACTCAGTCTAGTCAGTTCAGTATAATTAATTCAGTATCTAATCAGATGGGATTAGGATTCAACACTGAGTGAGCCTAAGGATGGGAACTCACCTGCGAGTAGATGGTGCACTATTAGAAATTACCCCTACGGTGACGGTTGAAAAAGCATTGCAATATACAGAAAAACTGTTGCCATAGATCTACGACAGTGGTTCAACAACCATCCTATAGGTGGGTGTTTCAATACGTATATGGCAATGGTTTATGCGACGATTGTCTGAACCGTCGTATAGGTCAAGCTATGGCAACGATTTTAGACAATCGTCGCCATAGCTTTACCTATGGAGACAGTTATTTTTTGACTTATTGAGATGCCTATTTTCATCTATTATAACGGTTACAACCATCGTCATAGCTTTATTTTTTGACTTATTGATACGCCTATTTTCATCTATTGCAACTGTTACACCGTCTCCATAACTTTATTTTTTGACTTATTGAGACGCCTATTTTCATCCATTGCAATGGTTACTAACCGTTGCAATAGAATATATTGCAACGACATTAAACTGTTGCAATAACATCTATTGCGATGTTTGCAACAGTATCTATAGCAACAACATCTATTGCGACGTATTGTAAATTAGTATTTACATACATAATAAATTATAATAAACAATTATACACACATCATAAAACAAAATCATTCATTGACAATCACTTAATTCAAAATATGGAACAAATTAAACTAGTAATATAAATCCAAAAGAAAAATGTATGTTAAGTACTCAAATGATTTGTTAAGTTTTAACATAGTTTCAAGTTCTAGTCACGATAAGTTTCAAGAAATTCTATATAGCCTGTATTCTTCTTCTTGTGTTCTAGCATCTGTTTTTATGTAAAGCTGCACATGATGCAGTTGAAAAAAAGTTCTTTAACTTTCTGACGATTTCTTGAACACCCTTGTAGATTCATGATTGTTTAAGTCACTGCAAGTTCAAAAAATAAAATATCAAATAGGTTCATAGTAAGTTCAGATAGCATGTTATCAGTTTTTACACCAGCTTAACGTTTATAAAAGAAACTGAAGAAATATGTCGGCATATTTGCATAAAATTCTAAACACTAGTTTAATGCAACTTGTTCAATGACGTAACTCATTCATGTCAATGATTTCAAGCAGTCTGTCCAGAATAATTTCTATTTGTCAAACTAATAAAGTTCAGTTATCAGACTTACAGATACTGATATTCTAATTAGTGATTCAGGATAAGAACCTTCATAACCTTCAACAAAATGATAGGACCACCTTGCCATGAAAAGAGTGACTCCACTATCATAAGATCAACTATTTTTCTAACGTAGCACTCCATCTCCTCCTGGGAAAAGTGTTTTGATTTGTCAAATTGCAATATTCCAGCAGCCAAAATAATGCTTTTAAATTACCACAATTGTAATTTAACCAACAAAATATTGGAAAGCCAACTTATTTTTTGCTGCGTTAATCAGTCAACCAATAATGCCACAATTCCAAATGAATATTACTAAACAGATACAAAATTTAACTATAAATAAGGAATGCCCAACAAGGAACTTGAAATAGTAGATTTATCATACAATACAAACTAGGGGAAAAGGAAAAAGTATAATACTTACTTCTCACACTTGTACTTATTGTTTCCATCCAAAACCTCTGGCTGAAAATTTTTTTGTAAAGCATCCTCTTGTCCCCCATACCTAAAATATTGAGCAGGATCTTTAAGTAATTACTAATCTTGGAAAGAGTATATAGTGCTGAATCAATACTCAAAACCTAGCTATTTGCTTCTCCAATATACAAAAGAGACAAACAGCTGTAGCTCCAGAATCACCTGTACAAAAAAATGGGATTTAAGAAAAGCTAAAAATAACCAGGGCATCAAAATTAAACAATCTACCAACTGCACCTCAACTGTTAAAAAAATCAGCTTAATAGATAGTTTGAACCAGTATATGGATTTAGTGGATATGTTAGGAAGAAGAGTATATGAGGCTGTTTTTATATTTATGGTGTTTCTATTTTTTTTCCTGTACCATCTTGGTACATGTTAATTAAATATCTACCTTTACAGCTGATTATGTAGAGAAGAGCTTATTTAATATCAAACAACCAACAATGAAGTGCTAGATAATATTTGTAGTGAAGATGGACATAAAGCAGTCTTTATGAGAACTTGATATAAAAAATTCTATACTAGGCTATTTTCTATGCATAAAACTTAGTAAAAACATGTTACCACTATAGCGGCCCATCAGCTTCACCAAACCAATGTTGTTCTCAGCACTTTGAGCTTCAACATGTGACGCATTGATGCAAAATTGAGCCTTCTCTATGATAGTATTAAAGACAAATGACTTGTTGATGATCTGATAACAGAACAAAATATCTTCACATAACAGCAGTCCAAACTGAGGACCACTATAAACTACTAGTTGCTTAACTCAAATGAGAGAGAAAACTACCAAAATGATATTTCCAGATAGTACTTTAAAAAGAAAAAGGCATCCCGGTACAGTAAAGATCTTCTGCACTCACTTGAAATATTTGTGATGACATTAACACACTTTTGAGCAAGAATAAAGTGAGAAATTTAAATAAAGAAATGAGAATTCTGGATAGAAAGACACTTCAGTATAACTTTTAATTAGTACAGATGCTAACGCAATTCAAGACATCAATTTTAATCTGGCTAGTAGAAGTATTAACATGTGCAATCATACAGGGTTGCTAGGCTTAAGTGCTTGCTTGTACATACGAGAAAGGATCAAAGGGGAGATTGCATCATTCCCTACCAGAAGCCCATGAAGAGTGGCAATGCATATCAGTAAATAGTTAATCCTAGCTTTTCTGTTACATATGTGGTAAACTCTTGCAACCTACAATGTGATGATCAGTTTTATTGCCTCTACCCAGGCGCATAAGGTAAAATCTCAGACGGTACTGTAGTAAATGAACAAGGTTTTAACAACTGTGAATTTGAAACTCTTCAATACTTAAGTAATCAAACTTCTGAACTGAAGGAGGTTCCTGGATGTACTGCGGATAGTAGCACGCCTACTACCAACATAGGTCAAAACAAGTGAAGAAAAGGCTTATGTGTAAGAATAGCAAGTTGATGAACTTCTTAGGAAGAGCATCTTTGTAATTGAGAAATAAGTATGGTTTGTTATGCATCATCTTTTGGGATTTCTCCCAGTTTCAGTACTTTGCTGAGTTTAAATTGGGAATCTTCTTTCGTCTGTTGAGTTGGTGGCATAGTAGGTGTCTGAATATCAGTTGTTTATCAATAGTCGTGTAAAGCAAAGACAACCGAGGGAATATAGCTAGTAGAACTTATAAGAGGATACCAAGAGTTGTACTTTTTTGTGAAGATCCGGAATCTTTATTCCCGGCTGTTGTATTTATTCATTCTTTGATCTTGGATTTCAGATCTGTGTTCATCTTATATGTAGCTACTTTTTTCATTTTGTTGCATTTTTACCTGCGGTTTTGTGAGGTATACTTGGGTTTGTCTTTCAATTTTCTCTACATGGCCATCTCTTTTTCTTCTATTTCTATTCATGAACTGTTAGTCATAGTTAGAAGGATAACGCGAGAGACATTACTTGGAATAAATTCTTCCTCTAACACCCAAAGTCACCAATTTTTGGTAGTGATATCAAACAATTCTTACCTTTGTAAGACCAATAGCACAACAAAGTCATTCCTCCATCTCTCAATACGTTAAGCCTCTCGATTGCATCTATAAAAGTATCAAGAATGCCAATAAACTTCAAAAGCAAATACAAAAAAACTGTAACTTAGATTCTACAGTAATTATATTCACCTCATAATCAAAATTGCATTACCCAAGCACAGTAAGCATGGGTACAAGTTCATAACAAAAAGCTTTTTTTGTGGCAATCACCGCTGCTGGATTATGTTTCTCAATTGTATCTAACATAAAAATGGTTCCAATCAGTATACAATTTTTTCATGCAACTCCAAATTTTTTTATACATATATGTTACTTCAAAAATAAGAGACTATATTTAACATCAACGGATTATTTCAATCACCAATAAAATATGGTGCAGTTATGAAAGTCATACTATACAGAGGATATTAATTTTGAATCTTGTGATCTTAAATTAGATGTGCCTTTAAATCTTGTGGTCCTAGAAGTATCATGTCGTTCTGGTAAGTTATTGTTATTGGGGGTAAAAGGGGAAATCGGAATCAAAAAGTTACTAAATATAGAAAGTCCACGTTTTTTTTGAGATAAATTATGAAGCAAAGACAGAAATATACCTTGTGTGACATTGTTTCTATCAACTCCTTGCCATGTAATTGTCCAGCCACCACATTGATCTGAGATCTTGTGAACTCAATCTTCAAAGCTAAAAAAGAAATGAACAAAAAAGTAAATTAAGGATCAGTTGGAACTTTCAAAAGGTTTCTTTGATTGAAAAAATTTGAATACATATCTATCAGCTCTTATTATGCTTCAAGAATCATAGGTTTCTGGTAGGATAACTCACTTGAATTACAAATTATTACCCCTTGCTGGAATAAATTATTTTAGAAGCTGTGAATGAAGAAGAGAATAGAATTCAGCCAACATGTTCTTCATAAGAAAGCAAGGATTTTAACTGAAGGTTTCAAGTAAACAGACGAAGAAGAAATCAAGCACTATAATTAATAGATTTAGCAGTGAGAACTCAAAAACATTCATCGTCTTACCTTTCTCTCATTGCACATTGGTATCTGTAGCAATACCATCGGATAATCCTCTGCATTCAGATTTTCTACATCAGAAAAGTACTCAATCTGAGCTAAAGGTTTAAGGCGTCGGAACTTGATCTAAAAGCAACCAAGTACAAGAATCAGTCTATCTACTGACTGTATTAGGAACAACACAATACATATATTGGTCAAGCTCTACAACGGTGGCACCAAATAGTTGGCTCTAATGTCTAACCAATTGGCATACACATATTCTACTAAGTACACCACCTCCGCTGAAGCTGATTCCACAGTAATAGGACTGAAATGCCATACTCTAAAGTAAGCAACCAGATCAAACACTAACAATATCACTGAAACTATTAAAAACATCTTAATTATGTGATCGAGTTTAGAATACGACCTCGAAGGAGCTGATTTAGATGTAAAGGTTCGATGATTGGCAGTGCAAACAATGGAAATGAAGCCATTTATGAGGAATCTGATTGAATTAGCAATTTACTGAAACTTGAGAATGTAAATCCAGGAGTGTAAAAAGTTAATTGGAAGCATGTAAAAATAGTGTAACTTTTTATCTCCATTCAGATGAACCTCTCGACCTTGTACTATATATCAAAAACAACATCAAAGTTTGTTTCTTTTCAATCAGATTCTCACGAAGAATAAGAAAATGAAATGATCAAACACCACTGTAGCAACAGTAGCTATAGGAATTTCACCATATTAAAAACCAATAATATCATCATCATCGGGGACTTAAGGCAATAAAATTGAAGCCAACATAATTAACAAAAGAAATTTATGAATAAAAGCATTACTCAATTACAGCAGTACTAATAAAATATAGAGGAAGAGACCATTGACTCAATTTTGTTGATAGGGCAAAATGCTCCTACAACTCAAAGTGTTAAAAGGTCTCATCAACGAAAAGTAAAGTTACTAATAGATGCGTTGATAAAGTGCAACTAATAAATATTGGAACTTGTTATAGATTATCACTGCAGGTAGCGAAGAAATACATGTTCACATAAAATTAAAGATCAACTAAAAACAATACCTTTGGAATGTGGCCATGATGAATCAGTTAGCATGAGTTCAAAGTGTCTTCAGTTTTACCAATACCCACAAAATAAAAATAGAAAAAAATCAAATATTTGTCAATTCTCATAATAATGTAAGCTAAGACCAGTTAAGGCTAAAGTTCATTAAAAAACGTTTCAATGGATAGGAATAAATAGAAGTTCATGTAAAAAAGTAAATAGTTTAAAGTGTTAAACCAACACAAGATCTATTAACTCAAAATGAAAATTATTTTATGACTGATGAGGAGTTCATTGATGTAGTTTGTATGGTAGAACTAGTTGTTAAGCAAGAATTGACCTGATCTTTGACTACAAGATCACCAATTCAATATTGCATTTATTTGAAATAGACAGAAACTTTTTTAGTTCCATAACAGATTACCCAAGGTTTTCTTGATACAAAAAAAACCCATCAACCAAGCTTTCAAGCTCGCAAGCATATGACTAACTAAAGTACAATAATATACCCAGTGTAATCCCATAAGTCGGGTCTAGGGGAGGTATAGTGTATGGAGACCTTACCCCTACCCTCATAGAGATAGAGAGGTTTCTTACAATAGTCCCTCAACTTAGAACATAACTAACTAAACTACAACAATAATATACCAAGTGTAATCCCATATACATATGTTACCCCTACTTAGAGATAGAGAGGTTGTTTCCCATAGACCCTCTACCTAAAGCATGACTAACTAAAGTGTCTATACATATATTATAGGTAGTCAACAAATTTGGGCATAGTTTTATAATATCTTACAACTTCAATTCAACATCAATTGAACATGAAAGGAGGAGGTACATAAAAGCAGAACTTAAACTACTTAAATATTTGTCATTGATAATATGGTTTTAGGCTATAAAAGTGTCTACAAATTTGTCATTGATAATATAGTTTTCAACTATAATAGTGTCTACAACGGTTGGATCTGCATAAGTGATGAACCCAGGACCTCTAGGTCTACCTGTATGCCTATCTTTCATAATTACCAAGTCTATTATCTCTCCATACCTTTCAAAGTACTTTACAAATTGTTATACCAAAATCTAATTTTCATTAACACTCTCGTTAGTAAATAAAAAACCTACTACAAAAAAAAAATTAGTAATAATACATTAAAACAATGAAGAAGAAGAGCAAAGCAACAACTTTGTTTAAATGAAATAAAAGATTAAGATGTTGTTACCTGACGACCAAAACTATGACTTTTGTTTTCTTATCTCAATTCTCAGCAACAACAAACCGTACAACTTTCGATGAACTGAGTGAAGAAGAAGCACAAAGTATCAAAATCAAAGATTAATGATGTTTTTAGATTGAGGAATAATGGATTTTCGATTGATTGAGAAATGGGTTTTCTAGAAAATTACACTACTGTATCTTTTGTCTTCTTTACTCAATGACAAATGGATTTTCTAGCAAATCACAGAGTAACTTCATCTCTTTTGCTCAATGAGAAATAGATTTTTGACAGTGTAATTATAATTAATTTTTGTTTATGAGAAAGAAGTAGGGTTACGTTTTTTATGAGAAAGAAAAAGGGTTTTTGATTATTTTTATTGAGAAATGTATGTATGGATGAGTAAAATATTATGGAGGGAAATTAAGAAGCGTTGCCATAGATAATTTTTCCTGATTAACCATTGCCATAGATGTTCTATGGCAACGGTATTAAAAAGCATTGCTATACATATATCTATTGCAATAGTTCATTCTTAATAGCAAGAACATCTATTGGCAAATCCCATTGAGAATTCATTGGAATTTAAAGTGTGGTTTGCATTCTCTGTATTTTTCATGAATCAAATTAATGGAGATTTTGGTATATTTTAGTTTATTATCTTTATGAGTTGCTAGTTCTTCCTCTTGGGATTATGTTAGAATATGGTGCAATTGTGTGTGGGTTGTTATGTTTTTGTTTATATTCTAGTTTGTTGATGATGGGTTTCAGTATTTCTTGATTTAACTAGTTGGGATTTGTGGGTGAAAACCCCTAACTCCCAAAATGGGTTTATGGATGAAAACCCCAAACTTTTGAAAGCTCACATCATCCTTGAAAGAGGGATGTGGGTGAACTTTTGGAACCCATGGCATCCTTCAAAAGAGGGCAATGGGGGACAAAACAATAGTGGACAATAATGGATGTGGTTTACTATCTTTTTGCTTTCTTAGAAATAAGGGTGAATAGAGAGTAGGCCATGTTTTGGTCATCTTTCTGAAAATATGGATACCCAATTGAGGTGTTGGGTGGCTTTAATTGACACACTAGTTAGGTACTTGAAAGGGTCAATGAGTGATATCTTTGAGGCTTTGTTGACAAACTAGCCTTAAGGACTTTCAACCTAGCCTACCACATCATTAACGATTAGAATTTGCACCGAATCATCATGTTCCCATGCATAACTTTCCCCTAGGAAATCATAATCCCAAGATCCATTTCTAATTGTTTACTCTCTTGTTATTATTACTCTCAAGTAAGTCTTTTAGAAGCCCAAAAATAATTATATGTTTGAAAACATTCAAAATCCGCAAATATTTGTATCCTAGGTGTGAACTTAGTACTTTTGTTTTGAACTTATCCATTTGCCATTCACATTGTTCCTCGGGGATTTGACTACGACTCTTGTTGGGTTTATATTGACAACGATCGCCTTGCACTTAAATTGATGTGTAAGTTGAGCGTTATCATCCTTATCCTAGACCCCAGTTGACTATCACTAGTTTAGTCTTTAGTTATTAGATTAAATATAATCGTTTTATGTAGATGATGCTGATTAACCTAGAATGATAATTAATCTCCAAATACTGTTGTGATGTTGTTTTCCTACTCTCTACCTCTTTTGTGAAGCAAGTAGTTATATTATTGAACCCTTGGGGGTTTCACCATACAGTGAGTGAACAGGTACCTAAAAGTTAAACACAAGCAATAGAACCATAAGTCAACAATGAGGCACTGGAAAAACAACGACAATGCAAGAAAATAAGAACACATGATTTTTAGGTGGAAACCCAAAAAGGGAAAGAACAAAACTTGCCCTCACAAGCACCAAAGAAATCCACTATAATCAACCTGCTATTTACAGTCTATATTTAAGTCTACCTCTAGGCTTCTATCGCTTGTAGAAACTCTCCTACAAGCTCATCTTAGTAACTCTACCAAAGACCCCTCTACTGATTATCTCTAATCAAGAACTAACTTAGGTAACTCTACCTAAGCACTTACAAAAGAAATACTACTCTTAAAAGATGAGTAGACGCAACTTTCAAACTTTCTAGAACTCTGTTGAACCTTAGGATCGGATACTAAGTTTGTAACACCACGAGTCTGTACCCCGAACGCTACACAGTGCTTATAATTCTGAAGGACCATAAGCTAACCTATGACTGGTACCTATTGAAATCACTAAATAATAATGATGTATAATATGGAAATTAGTCGGAAATTGCCATAAGGTTCAAAACTGAAATCCAAATACTGAATACTAAAAATCAATACTGAAATCTGAATATCTTCCTGTAAAAACTCTAGTTTAAAAGCCTCTAACTATCTGAAAGTGGAGTTGATGGGACAAGTCCCCAACTAACTCCAACTACTGAAGTACTGATAACTACAAATAAAGAAATAACAACTCTGTCCTCGAACTTTGAGGAATCACCACTAAATCTACTACTGATAATTTTGGCTGCTAAGTACGGTCAGGAGCCCGTGCATCTGAAACTATGATATAATACATCATAAAATAAAAAAAGGTATGCGTCAGCACTTTGAATATAATGGTATGCTAAGTGAGGTAAGGCTGAATACATAGGTTCATATGCATGAACAATAACTCACTAAGTGTCATGAAAATAACTGAATGAGATTACATGTATATCTAAAACTACTGTAAAGGATGATTATGCAATAATATGCATATAACTACGCAAACTGTAACTGAGATCATGTTATCACTGGGTACTGAATTCTGATAACTGAATGACTGATATCTGAGTTTACTGATACTGAATTACTGTATACTGAGTGACTGAACTGAGTTCTGTACTGAGCTAGGTGACTGTATCTTACAATCCTGATTCTAAAATTGAACTGAGGTTCTATACTGGGTCTGAAACTAAAATTGTAGGAGTGTATCTAACTGACATACCCCGATTATGTACTGAGTTTGGGTCCAACCTGTGACCCAGTTGGAAGGGTGTTAGCACCTTGCCAAGGGATACTAACAATGACTATAAGTTAACTTTCTCTAACAGGAAGCCCTCGCCAACCCTCGCTACCAGGAAAACTCGTAAAAGATGTATCAACTCTAGACTGGCAGGAAGACATATCAACCTATGTTGGATACGTAGTTCTTTAATGCAGGGATTGCTACTAAGGGTCAAACCCTTTACTGACAGGAATGCCCCTATCTATGGGTTCAATCGGTGCTGATTCTTACTCCCAACTAATAAGATACTGAACTGATATATAGATTATACTAAGTTTGACTGAACTGTTATTGATCGTAATATCTACTGAACTAAACTGAGTTCACTGAGTTTTATTAACTGACTGAGCACGCTGAATTATATTAACTGACTGAATACGCTGAGTTCTGTAACTATCTGAGTACTACTAGAGTGCCATTACTGAGACTATTCTGAAACTACTATAAATCTAGGTAAACAACTAGATTATCGGGTATTAAATACCCCTAGGACTCGAAAGCAAAAATTGTAAAACATAGCACAATCTTGAAAACATGATAACTAGTTATTTTTCCACCATTCCTTCATCGAGACATTTTAACAAACACTTGCATGGCATGAACTTGTATACATGGTAACATAATCTGATTTCATTACTCATCTTACATGAACAATTTATCAAACACTTGGGGAGCACAATCTATTCACATAATAAAGAATAACATATATGCATCATGATTAACAGTCTCAACTTACAAATTCATGGGGTTTTTAACATCAATCAACATACCATTTCATGCGTAAATTAATTTACATGAAACTTGAATTAATCACGGATTAGAAACCCTGAAGAATATTATAATCATAAATATAATCAATTCAACATGAAACTCATGGAAGAAATCAACTTGTAATATAAAAAGGATTCTTGAACTCCAAGGGTAGAAGAAAACCCTTGGATGAACACCTAACATACCTGATTATTAATTCTCTGAAAGTTGTGGAGAACTTCTTGAAGGTTGAATCTTGAATTGGAAGCCCTAGGTTTGTTCTTAAGAGAAATTTAAGAGAAAGTAAGTTTTTTTGCCCTAGGAATGATTTATTCTTGTATTTTTATGGCTTAATGCGGGTGGAATATGACCCAATTACCCCTTTGGATGTGGGTTTTTAAAGACTGAAAAGCATGCCCAGTAATGCGTATACCGATGTACCATGTTGATGGTATCAAATGATGATCAATTCGCCACATCGAGTTTGCGTTAGTTCACTGAAAATACACTGAAAGTTGGGGAAAAATTATCTATCGATGTGTTGGGCGACATGACGCGTTGAGATCGCGTCGATCCATTATTTTGGTTACCCAAACATAGTTCAAATGAGGTCCGAAAAATCCAAAACTCATTCCAAATGACCTACTGAAATTCCTGATCATGAATCAACCTAAAAATTAATATTTTAAAGTCATAAGGGTCTTAGAATAGGATCACCAACTTATGAAGTCTTAGAATAGAAATTCCAAACCCAGTTCATGTAGCTCATGACTTATGCACTCATGTCATGCTCTACAGTATACTTATGCACTCAGATTATGCCACGTATACCCTCAGTTTAGATCCCTCGGTGAATCTGTAGTGTTAATTTTCCATCCCACAGGCCTCAGTTACAGTGTTAGTTCAGTAATCAATATTTAGTAAAGGACTCAGATAGTCCAATAGAACCATGACTTTCAGCTATCAGTTAGTTAGCCATCAGAATTCAATACTCCCATACCAGTCTAACCCTTCGTTATAGAAAACCAGTATTCAGTCTCAGTTACAGTCTTAGTTATGGTTACAATCTCAATCCCATTCCTAGTCCAGTCAGATCAGAAACTCAGTCCAGCTTCAAGAATACCCGACCATAGTATATAGCTATCAATTACTCAGTTATTAGTATTATAGTACCTCAGTTTACAGAATGCTCCCGAATCATGTTAGACGCCTAGTCTTGTGTTCCTAAGGTCATACAGTTTTCCTTTACTCATGATTAGTTACCTCATATTACCAGTCTGTTATTACTTTCTATGCATAACACTCTATATTTTCAGTCCAGCTATCCCAAATCAAGTGTAGTTTAGTTTTACATGTCCAGTATTCATCTACCAGTCATTCAGTTAATTAGATAAGTTAGTACACTTATACATTTGTGCTTAGCGCCCATGTGAATCTTTTTAATAGTCTTAGTTGTAGTGCATAAATTTTAGTCACCTTATCTTAGACAGTGTTTCATAGGCCTTGCCTCCTAATACAAAAATCCCAGCCATGTAGCGATCTCCTATTCAGATTTCCTACTCAAGCCAAATAAAGATTAATTTTCTCCCTTTAGTTCCTAGGTGGTTTGTGCATCGCCTCAGTTTCCTTAGTATCTCAGCAAAGTCAGCCCAGCATTCTCCAAGGGACGTAGTGTCCCAGGGGAAGATACAATATAATCCCCCAAACTTTTATGACTTAAACATGTCACTCTCTCTTCATATAATGAGTCTAGTTTCGAATAAGGGATACTCATGAGTTGACCCTCAAATTTTAACCTCAGCCGTAAGTTCCCAAACTTAGTTTATTTTTGGCCTTTGAAAGTTGGCAATCTCATTTTGCCACCTTAATGTCCTTTAATGATCTATATTTTTTGTATTAATTAATGCTTAGGAAGGTTAATAGGTGTTCTCGAACAAGTTTTGGATTTTTTGGATCACGTTTAGATCATGTTCAGAGTCCCAAAATAGTGGACCAATGCGATCATAACGCGCCGTATCGCCAATCGCACTGGTCAACATTTGTGTAGGATGCCAGAGACAAAATTTCTGAGGCTCAACATGATCATGGCGCGACGCGTCGAGTATCACGTCGCAGCTATCAATATGCCACATCGATTGTAGCTTTGGCACCCAATTTTTAGTCATTAAATGTTTGCTTCTTGAAGGGGCAAAAGGGTCAATTTTCCTTCCTTATATAAACCCAATAACACGTGATTCAACTCTCCATCAATCTTTGTTAAATCAGGAACTAAGGTATGCATAGCATCCATTCATGGATTTCTTTCATCCATGAAGCCCAAGAATTAAGTTTTTAAATCATGCATTGTGAATATTTTGTTGTGGGTTGATTATGTTCATGAGATTATATTTGCATGATTCCCAAGTTGGAATCTTTATTTTTTTGTATGAAACTCTGTAAGCATGCGAGTTGAAGACTATGAACTTAGTGGTTATGATGTGTTAATTTGATGATTATGCCTATGACCTAAGAGGTGCATCTAAGGTGTTTGACAAAATGCCGAAGAGAATAGAAATTTTGTGTTATGGCTCAATTTTGACCCAAGTGATAAATGCATGCTTTACCCTTATGATCAAGGATGACTTCCATGATATTTTGTGCATTATAAGTATTTGATGAAATGTTCATGAGATTAGGTTGATGAAAGTATGACATGTATATATGCAATTCCATCCATGTACAACATTATGATAACCATATGATTCATGAAATCCCCTACTTATTGTATTATGAATTTTTGATATTGGTCATGTGTTCAAGAAATGTCAAGACTTGTCAGTTTCATGCTATCGTATCCTAGGGGTACTTGTACTTAAAAATTTAGCTGTGTGCCTAGAGCCAGTGTCAGTTTTCACAATACTCTCAGTCAATCCATGATTATTAGAATTCATTCAGTTACATGACTCAAGAAAATTCAGTAATCTCAGTACCCTTGGTAATCTTAATAACCCCAATAATCTCTGTAATCTCAGTCATTTATCAGATCTCAGTAGTATTTCGTCAGTCAGTGAAAATTTAGTGAAATCTGTTCAAATCAACTAAATAATACTATCAGTAACAGTTCAGTTCAATTTAAATTAGTTTAGTGTCTCTTCTGTTGGGAGTAGGATTCAGCACAGAGTGAACCCAAGGATGGGGACTCACCTGTTAGCCAGTAAAGGTGTGATCCTTATAAGCAATCCTTGCATTCCAGAACTACGTCAGCGTATGTTGAGATGTACCCTACAAGTTTAGGGATTTTACACCTCATCCGAGTTTTACTACTAGGAGAGGTTGACAAAAGAGCTCCATATCAGAGAGGGTATACTCACAACTTGTCTTTACTTATGGTACGATACTGACACCCTTCTAGCTGGGGTTATAAGTTAGATCCCACCAGTTTAGTTTTAGGGCATGTTGGTTAGATGATTGCCTCCTATAATCTCAGTTTTGAATCTTGTATCAATAATAGAACTCAGTTCAATTCTACAGTTTCAGGATTGTCAGATACAGTTGCTCAGCTCAGTACAAAACTCAGCTAGTTCCATCAGAATTAGGACTGTCAGACACAGTCACCCAGTTAATATATATTAATTATATGAAATTCATATTACCAGTATTCAAATTTCAGAACTATCAGATACCGTAAATCAGACCAGTTCTTCATAACCAGAACTGTCAGAAACAATCATTCCTTTATCAGTAATATGACATCAGTTCCTCAATACTTAATAGACTTAAGTCATTCAGTATGCCAGTATTAGTACTTAGATATCAGTAACTCCACATTAACAGAATTCATGAGTCAGTGTTATTACGATCTCAGTTATAGTTACGTATTCATGCATGTATTCTCACATTCAGGTTATTCTATGAGTTAGTATTGTTCATGCATATGAAGCCCGTGCATTCAGCCTACCTCACTTGTATTCCAGTACATTCAATTGTACTGACGAATTTGAGATATGGTGTTTTATACCATAGGTTCAGAAGCACGAGCTCTAGACCATCCTTAGCAGTTTAGATCCAGTCCGCAGTAGTAGACTTAGGAGTGAGTCCTCATCATTTGAGGATGTTATTATTTGATTATTTCATTTTTTTAGTACTTAGTTTATTTTAGGAGATGGAGTTAGTTGGGGGATTGTCCCATCAACTTTCTATTCAGACAGTTCAGTTTTAGAGGCTTTCAGACTACAACATGTTTAGACAGTTATTTCAGTTGTTTTGGTATTGTTATACCATATTTTCAGTTATGTATCAGTATTGAACTTTATGTCCTTTCAGTTCATGTTTCTGCATTTACGATATTATTATTATTATTATTATTTAGTACTCAGTTATAGATATCAGTTATGGGTTAGCTTGTGGTCCTTCAGGACTGTGAGCACCGTGTAGCATTCAGGGTACCAGATTCGGGGCATTACAACAAGCAAGACAAGACTTGCAACCTCTCAATATAAGTCTCTTAGACCAAATATAAGAAATAATCCCCATCGATGCTGGGCTAATAGATCCTTGTCACACGATCGGAGGTATGCCGAGCATGGCTAAGGTAATAGTCTTAGTAAAACAATCCAAGACCACATGATAGGGGGATGATCAGTCCATGCCCAAAATCACATAAAAGTCCACCATATCTAACATAATTAGATCATCCTTAGTATTTAAATTTCAAATGGCCATAACACATGATCTATAAAATCAATCTTTTTCTAAAGAATCACCCACGATAGTAGATACATGTAATGAAATAGATAAAGAATCCCAAGATTACTGTAACCACAGTGTATAATAAGTAGAAACATATGAATATATGGATATCATATTAAATAAAGCAATAGTCAGCTGATGGCACACTTAGATCATACCTGTAATAGAAGTATCCAAGACTCTACCTTTGGTCTACCTAGTATAGAATATAAATGACCTCATTTGCCACATAGCTGGGGACCTAACTTACCACCTATCCTACCTGCCCGACGACTGCCTTAAGAACCCTGGGTACTATCCCAATGATCCTACATACCACCTCTATCTTGGGGTGGCACTGCCCTAATCGCTGATACATACTGCACTATAGGTAAAACTATCCCATATCAAGTAAACTTTCTAAAATAATAGTTAAAGGTCCAATATTCATAACACGCCCCTAGTACTGTACTCTATCCAAAAGATTTGGTTGACTCAAAATTGCCACCTCAGCTAAATCCAAAATATGTGACTATTAAAAACTGGCTACTTACTACTCTAGCTAGGATGATCACTTTAATTAGGCTTACCCCTATTAGAAATCTATAGTGCATCATAGATGTGCCTACTAGAAGGACTTTGATGCTGATAAGACTGACATGGATGGTACCTTCCTTGAGAACCTCTACCTTGGCTCCCACTGAAATTACCCTAGTAATACAGTTCTTTATTACTACCCTCTTAGGCCTCATAATTCATCTCCTTTGTGGTCTAAGGATAATTAGAGACCTTAATAAAAGACCTACCAATGGCAACCAAACTATGAGTAGCCATGTGAAAGGAAAGTGTTAGCCTCAAAGAAAAACACTGAATCCACTCAAAATCGATCAATAAGATAGCTATAGTATGCTTGGCTAACTCATGGAATCGATCCCCATACTCCAGGATGTTCATAAAACCCCACTCTAAACTCAAGAAATGATCTGTTAAACACTATATAAGGCTACGAGGCATATACTTTTCAAAGAAAACCTTAAATAATTGGGTCCATGTTAAATGAAGAGGTCAAGTTGGCTTGGAATCAACATAACCCCACAAGCAATAACTAGATGTTATGTCTAATTTAAAAGTAGTAAAGTAAACACTGAAAGTCTCAAATAATCCTAAATTATAGAGCCTATCCTTACAAGAAGTCAAGAACACAAATACTTTCTTGATTGATGCCCTAAAAACATAGGCATAGTCAATCTCAGGAATCTGCCCAACATCTTATGCTCCTCAAAAACATAGTAGGCTGGGATACTACCAGTTGAGGAAATATCGGTGCTAGAGGGATCTCAACTCTGGGGGTCACAGATACAGTCTACGCCCCTATTAGAAGTAGCTCGTGTCTTGGTCATCTGCAAAAGAGTGGATCAAAATAAATTTTAGAAAATGAATTAGACTCAAAGCATGAAACAAACAAAGAAAGTGGAGATCTCTTAAGAATCCCATACAACCTCCCACAGATAAGAAATAAACATCATCAATCTAGTCTATATGAGTCGACTAGACACTTATTCTTATACCAATAATACCAGTAAACCTAGACTCTAATACCAATTTGTAAAGATATAATTTTATGAGTCATGATGGAATCTACTTCAAGATACCAGTAGGTAAGCTAGATTGTAGCTTAAAATTACAAGTTATGGGGTAACTGATGGAAAAATGAGTAAGTACTAAAATTATGCAAGTAATTATATTACAACTATAAAATATAAGAACGATAACACAACTGGAGATAAATAAGAGAAAGAGTAGAAATATCCCAGACTTAGTAAGGTCGGTGCAAGAACCTCTAGCAAAATAACAAGAGTATTAGAAGTGTCAAATGTACAATAGTCTCGAACAGAAATACAATAGGCCTCAATTTTGTCCAATAGTCTAAGTAGGTGATGCACCTTCTTAACTAAGCTTAATTAGTCAATCAAGCATAACACTTATCTTATCCTATTTTTCCAAAATCTTAATCCCTCTACTTTAACATAACACGTAACTTTAACTTTAAGCTCAAATACCTATTTACTATCTCAAGTTTAAATACTTTTGTCAATGCTAAGTTTGTCATATATGTTTTGAAATGTATGATATGTTACTTCATCCCCCCTTTGGATCATTCACCCTTGAGTGAGAGGTTTATCTAATGGCTTAATTAATCCTATAATTTCCAAAGAAAGTTTTCTAGAGTCCCCTTTGGAAATAAAACTATCCAAAATTTGTTGTCTAACAAAGATCACATATAAATAAGCCTCACAGGGCATCTCAGTAGACATAACACATGAAATTAGAATATGAAAAATAAAACTCCTCTCTTGGTCATGTAATTTAATGAAGACTATTTCAACATAGTGAAGTCTTCCTCATTTTCTTCTTTAGAAAAGTAGAACACATAAAATTAAGGAATTTAAATAAGAAATTGTATACTTAAACATATGAAATATGAGTCAGATATCAAAAAATTAAATGTTAGAAAAATGTGTGATTATATAAGGGGAGCACATGATTTAGATCCAACTATTTGTGTTTGGAATAAGGTTAGTTATCTAGGCTTCTTAATATTTTTTAAGCACCTTATTCTATATTACCATTCTCCTAAAAACACTTTATTAGAGGTTATATCTTTTTTCTTTAACTTCTTGGACTAAAAATCAAAGATGGTTTAAAGGGACTTGTTTAAATGATAGGTCCTTAGCCGCCTACTATCTTTAAGCGAGAATAAAGAAGAATGGGTCTCCCATATATTTTTACTGGATGGACACATAAAATAATAGACTCCCTAGCTAATTCTCTTTATTATAAGGCCCAACATATCAGGGGCTCAACTTTTCTTGCTTTTAAATCTTATGTCACTTTTCATAGGTTAATATTATAAGAACACATAGTTGTCAATATGAAACCCTAAAGTTCCATGTCTCATCTCTCGGTAGGGAATTATGCTAAGCCATTTGTCTATGATTAAGGTTTGTGCTAAGATTAACATATATTCCTAACCTTTTCTGACTAAAATCGTTACTTCATCATGGTATAGGGAACTTTATCCTAACATGCTCAATACTTAAATTAGTAAGCATATAGAGGCATATAATATATGGACAAATAAGTCACACCAATTTTATGACATATAAGTAGATTAACACAAACAAGTATTTACCATATGAACATGTGAAGCTAAGAAGTTTATGACCTATGAACAATTGATCTATATGAATATCTGATTCATGTAAAATTGACCTATGAAAGCATGTATCAAATACACATACAAAGTATAAAACTGTGTGTAAGAAAATGAATTACATGACTTATGATATGCAAGTAAGTTGACTAACACATTGCCCAAATGGACTATATGAGCAAATGCATGAGTATTAAAGCTATGTAAACATGTACAACAAATAGACCAGTGGACTGTTAAACATGTGGCCTTATAAGAAAGAGAACTACAAAACATGAATCACTTTGTGTAGGCAAACTATATCACGCGGGCAAATTGAATAATATGTGAAATATGAGCAAGTGCACATATGACACAGGGACAAACAAACTATAACGCCTATAATTCTTAAGTAACTATGATATAACACATATAATAAATAGGCAAATGGTTTATGAAATATGTAATAGGTAAGAATGTGATCCATTGTGATACACAAAACCCGCGAGTGCTAATTTTTAAGGCCGCCTATGAAATATGATCAATCAATCTATAATTCACATAAAATATGAATAAGTAAACTATGGAAAGTAACTTGTGTGATATATAATTTATAGGGCAAGGTCTGATGGAATATATAACAATCAGTATGGGTTGTATGAAATGTGAAACATCTATATGCAGTGTTCTATGGATTACGTAACAAGTGAGAAAATAATTCTCTGAGGGCAACTAACCTGGGAATAGATAAGCTAAGGAACATAAATAATGTATATTATGTAACTAACCAGATGCTATGGAAACTAAGATATAGCCTATGGAATCACTCTTCCATAATAAGTGCCAACATACTAATGTGAGTGATAAATAATGGGTGGGATAACTCTTCTTATGTTCTTTATTCGCCTCAAACCCTATAATTATGTTACCTTTTCAACCTCTCAAGAATTTTTCTTATTGGTGTTCTAACAAAGGCATTTAGCTGCCTTTTAAGTCAATATACATACTATGACCAAGATAAGAAAAAAATCCTTAATAACTCATTTGGAGTAAGCGGTTGAGGTCAAACTTATCTTTGTTACTGACCTATAATACATCATACACTCGATGTCTAGTACCTTATGAAGAAATAAGTAAATGCATAGTAAAATTAAAGGGAATATAGCATATGAACTTTTATATAATATTAGATACACATAAAGTCTACTCATAATTATATAACATATGATGGTTTACAAATTTAGGATTAATAAGTGATCATAATCCAATTTTTTTAGTCTAGCAGTATAGATAAACTATGGTATATCATGTGAATGTAACATCAAAATCAAATGAATAAATAATTCTATATAAGTCCTGAAATTTTTATAAGCCCTCATGATTCTGTACATATGCAAAATGAACTTCTTATTTCTTTAAAGGGTACAACACAAATGCATCCCTAGCTATTGCACTGGATCCAATGTGTATCAAGATAGTTAATTGATTATGTTAGCTACATAGGCTTGGTACTGAAATTCACACTGATATAAAAATAATTCCTTTATTTAGTAAATGTCCAAAACATTCTTTAGAGAATATTTTTGGATGTGTTTTTGCATCTAGTTAGAGTAAGAAGAAAACATCTTTTTATTGCTTCACCTTCTTAATAAATGCCCTTCATTGTAAGGAATAACTAGTGTTACTCTTTTATAACCTCTTTTAAAACTAGAATAAGCCATATTCTTACTTTCAAGGAATTTACTCACCATCTCTCCCTAACTTGGGCTCTATAGTATGTGCACAATTGTTCTGTGCTATTCAAATATCATTCTCCTCAATTGATGTATGGCTAATTCTTTCTTGACTATTAGTTCACTAATCTAGTGCCTACTTTTGATGATAATATCCTAATGAATCACAAGTTCCTCTAATATCTCAGTATCCTTTGACCTTAATTCCTAGTTACATATTATTATCATAGTAGGGAAACAACTATATATATACTTTTATATGGAACACCTTTATCACTTATCACTGAGTTTTCAAACCATAAAAATGATCACATATTTTATTATTACCTATGTTGAATGGTTATATACACATATCATATATAATATAACTACTAAAAATTTGGGATGATATCAGGTAAGAATTTGGGCCTTGTTAACCTACTCGAGGCATCTCTATTATCACATTATATTGATACATTCTCTTATTAGACTATGCTACTAACTTCTTCCAACTAAACAAATCTAGTTCAACTATATCAATTTCTAATTCATGTGTCGCCTTGATGATTCGATGTACACTATGGATGAAGCATTAAGTATTCTATTAGAATTAGATCCTATAAATGTGAAAAAAATATAGAATTCAAGAAATGGTTACATCCCCCTAAGAAGTTTTTCTGGAAAATATTTAAGCCTATCTCTGTAAATAGGTAACCCTTCATTATGTAAGCATATGATAACCATGTTATATCTCACTCAATTAAACTAATGTGATAGAAATGGTACAAATGCAACTTTAGATGCAAATAAAATAACACAAAAACCTTTACAATCCTTTCCATTGTGGATTCTTTTTGTGTGTGGAGAGGGAGGGGGGAAAGGGGGAAGGGGCAAAACTAAATGGGCTTAACCTTGTAAAAATTTTAATAACTTGAGACTATTCTCTATAGGTTACTTTTTGGGAAGTACTGGTGCTAGTATTTTGAGCATCACTGACCATAACTACCATAATAGGCATAATCTTGAAAATTAAGATCTGAGATTAAGTGGGAATACCCATCTTAATTGACTTTATTGCACAATCTATATTATGAAAAAAATAACACTTTCTAAATATCAAAACAGTCCTATAACTATAAATGTGGCACACAATAAATTCATAAGTAAGGCTCTACTAAACACGACCTTATAGACTCCTTAGGAAAAACTACTATAATACTACTTTTTCCATACTTTAATGCAGCGTAAGATGGATAAGTACTATATTGACACATGCTATATGAATGGCCTATGATAAGAAAATGAATCACTATGCAAATAGACTTTCCAAAGAGAAGCTATACAACCCAGCCAACTATCTAATCTAGTACAAATGGCAAATAAGTTTGTAAATACATGATGCCTTTAAAATGTCTAAAAATCCTCTAACAGGATCCAAGATTATGCTGCAATCAAAATATATGATAAAGCATGCCCAAATCGACATTGAGCTATCCCACAACCACTGAGTATCTTGTGCTTCAGTGAGGGGGATCTACTAGTAGAGAACCTATGCTTATAATATAGAATGTAAGTCCCTCATGTGGAATGTTAGCGCAAATATGTAAGGCATGAAGTAACCATAAGTAGAAAAAAGCTGAATAAAATTAGATGTCAATACATGAAAATATCGGCAAGGATGAAAGACAACCTTTACTTACACTTGTGGAATCTTGTGCGCTATATTTTTTCGGTGCTCTTCTTTGTTTTATAATCCATGTAATACATAAGACTAGATGATTAGAGGTAAAAGAGGATGGCCACACTAGACATTATACCCTTTGGATATGTTCCTCATCAATACACAAATTAGGTTCAACCATGATAGGATTTCTATTTACCCCTAGAATACCACTTGTAATAGGGGATAAACCCATGCTAGATGTTCCTTCCACTCCTAAGGTACCACCCATAAATCAGTGAATTAGGAATGGCCCATGATAGGTTTTACCCCTAAGCTACCACCCATATATAATCTTATTTTTTCTTTACATCTCTTCTTTAATCTTTGAGAATGTTATATTGGTGGATATAGTGTTATTGTTCTTTAAGACTATAGACCATAGTAGGAGATATGCGAATATACATTTAAGGGAGAAGTAATGACATTGGAATAAACTATAATGCCAACATAATACTTAGGAACTTATGGGACACAATGCGCATTTGGATATCTAAAGTAGGAGAATACGTGTATATCTTATGAAGACATATAATGCCTCAAACAAAGAGGTACGAACTCTGTACAGTGATATATAACTAAATACTAGCAAATTATATCAAATAAAAGGAGTACATAAGAATGGGAACTAGCGAGGCATGTGGGCAAATTTTAAGGGAAAGAGTATATTGTGAGGACCTACAAAACTGTATAATGGAATAAGTATATATTCCTTGGTATAGAATTATATAGTACGACAGTTGGAGTTATATCCAATGTAAATAACATGTACATATGTGATGAAATAAAATACATGTTACACTAAACCAATTAGAGAAAGTTAGCAATGAATGAGAACTTTGTGTACCCAATAAACGAACATACACACCATATGAAATGTAGGATCTTATTGACTTATTTAAGAGAAACATGTGACAAGGGTTTGTCATGGAAGTGTAAGCATACAATTCTATTAATAACCCCTTATTAAAGTATCTAATACACTATGGGGTGGGAAGATCACTAGCTATATTAGAGATTGTATGCCACCCCTACGTGGCATTTTCTAGTAAGAGCACTTAGAACGCTTAGTTTGTAAAAAAATATTAGATTCATGCCAAAGAATATGGAATAAAGTGCCCTTATATACCATGCCTTACTACCAATATGACTACAATTATTTAGCCTTTCTTTTAAGTATTACTCTGCAATATAAGTACATAATGAAGCTAACATTAGAAGCTAATCACATTTTAAGCCCACAAAATAGTAGCTAAACACTTAATGGGCAGTAAGACCGTCCAACCCCCAAACAAATGGTGTATCACCACACCCTCTTTTTATATTTCAATACCACTATATTCATCCATCCTATAATATGACCCATTGCCTCACAACAACAATACCTATAAAATAACCCATAAATACACACAAAATTAATAAACCACTAGAACAATTCCCTAAGTTCACATTTTATATTTCCACCTCAATACGACTCCATATAATTATTTTATAAGGTCATACAATTGCATCCCACAACAATACACATAAAATAGCCTAAAATAGTTTCAAAATTTATTTAAACTAACAGGAGTATATTTTTAGTCACGAAATCAAAAGTTTTAGACAAAAACACATACAAATTTCTTCACCAAATTATCTTAAGGAGGTATAAATTTGGGGAAGAATCTTACCTCAAAATTTGGGAATTTATTTTCCTAACTTATGTTCTTCCAGACTTATAGCTTCTCTTTCAATTTGAACCAAAAATGAAGATAAATCTCTTAGAAGTTAAGAAAGTATTGGACTACAAAGTTTTGACAGGGCTGTCCTACACTTTCAAACATAAAGAACATGATTTACATAATCTCTCATGTAAGAATTAAAATATGTGGTTTTACTTTCCTTGTCTTGCAAGGAGGATGGTTTCTTCACAAATTGAGAGAAAACGGGTGGTTGTTTCAAGCTTGAGAGAAAAGAGAGAGAAAAAGAGGGAGAGAGCTGGATATAATCTGATTTTTCCAAGTGATAATAAAGTGAAGATGAACCAATTTGTACCTTATAATCACCTTTCTTGACCGCTTTTTTTGCCCATTCTCAGCCATATTTTGTTCAAAAATAGTCCAAGTAGGTAATGTAACTACTTGGATCTTTAAGCTGCTCAAAAAGACCAAGTAAGTGATGCACCTAAATGGTTTATTTCTAATGGGATCACATCATATTGGTCCTTAGAAAAATTTAGGTAATAGGTTGGTCATCTATCCCTTTTTATTTACTTAATTTGTGCATCAAATGAGTCCATTAATATAGGCCTTAATTTGGTCCAATAGTCTAAGTAGGTGATGCACCTACTTGTCACTAAGCTTAATTAAGTCAAGAAAGAAACTCACTTATCTTATCCTATATTTCCAAAATCTTAATTCCTCTACTTTAAATTAGCATTTAACGTTAACTTTAATCTTGAATACCCCTTTACTATCTCAAGTTTAAATACTTGCTTCAATGCTAAGTTGGTCATATATGTTTTGAAATGTATGGGGTGTTATACATGCGGTTTTTGATTGGTGTCATCACTTGATTTTATGGGTTTGAATGAGATATATTTCCATCTTTTATGGGGATTAATTTTGTATTTGACCAAGGTGATAAATTGGGAGTAACCTTATTCTTGAAGATAGCTCCTGTGTTTGGTGGATTATTAAAATGGGATGACCTTGTTTATGACATGAAACTTAGTTGTGGGTTGTCATGTGATACTTGACTTTAAGGGGCATTTTGTTTTTATAAATATAGAAACACTAAGGACTTACATGTGTGGTTGGGTAAACACCATGGTTCTTTTGATTCCCCTCTTTGAAAATGTTTCCTATGTAGTCAAGTATCTCTTGTTTTTTTGGGATACAAACTATTTGTGGATCATTTTGATGCTTGAGTATATGTTAAAATATGTGTGCCTTTGGCATAGTGATAAAATTGTTATTGCTAACCCATGTGCTAACCCTTATACTATAAGGATATTGTGGTTTCTTGTCCTTATCATGCGTTTTTAAGATTTGGATTTGAGGATGAATCCTTTTTAAGAAGGGGGGCTAATACAAGCACGATTAGCGTGTAGCACATTAGGAAGGGTTTCTGCATATGGATGATAGCTTAGAGACTGAAGGAAGTAATGTAACAAAAAATACACAAGACCATGGCCGATCAAGATTCCATTTGGGCAATCAAGAAGGACCCTTGTAGGTTATTTCCAAAATAGTCACTTTTGACTTATTTTTGTAATAGGCTAATTTTGTAAAGGCAACACCTATAAGTATTTGTCTTATCCATTTTCATAAGGAGATTTGGGATGATTATATTATCTTGAATAAAATGGATATTTGGTTACTCTAGGTTAGGGTAGTGATAGTGTTCAATTCTAATTATTAGCTTAGATTGAGTGATTAGGGTGGTCTGTGTTATCTTTTTCACTCGATTGACATCGAGTTATAATATTGTGGATTAAATTTGGTTTCTCTTGTATTTGATTGAGTTCTCTTCTTTCTTGGTCTATTTGTGAATTTATTTAGGTCTTTCTTTCTTCTATTCTCATCCCTCATTCTAATCTATCCCTCTGTCTTCAATACGTGTTGTTTAATTTCACATTATTGATATCAATTTTAGTCACCTCGACTAGGATTTTTATCACTTGGTTTGGTTCAAAAATTTTCAAGTTGGTGATTGATATACCCAAATTACACCTTTATGTTCAAGTATAAAGTGCTCGATTTGAAATACAAAACCAAACTAGGTTGGGGTCCAATCCCACAGGGAATACAGTGAAAACTATGTTTTTGCGGTTATTTAACTATTACCCAATTATTTTCATAAAAAGGGGTTTTGTAAAATGTGGAGTTTTTCAATGTCAATTATAAATAAGTAAGAATAATAATATTTTAGAGAATGAATTCAATTAAGAGATAGAACTAGATTTGTGGTCAATATGGTTTCATGACACAAATGGGTAGCAACCAATGGTAGACTCTTTGAGCACATGACTACAAAGCTATTGACTATAATTCCTCTAAGTGTTCCTCACCCTAATTTGATGATTATCACTCCAGTCCTCTCATACTAAGAGTGATTGCACTACAAAATACAATAATATTTCCAAGTTGTCCAATCATAATACAACATTAACTATTAAATGAGGTTTAGAAACCTCGAATACTTATTTTTGACTCATTTTCCTAGCCTTAACTTCTTTCTCAAGCAAGTTAACCGAAGGCATGTTATAATGTTTGCAACCATAAGTAGGCATATAAAACATAAGAATTAATGATATAAGTAATTGCATTATGTGAATCTACTCCATTATTGACCCAGAAGATGTCAATTTACCTTTTTTGCCACAAACCTAGTTGTAAAGTTTAGCCACTCATAACTTAAAGAACAAATAAAGCCATAGAAAACATAAGAGATGAATGAACGTGCACAAACAAAATCATAAGAACTCAATTTGTATTTCAAACTCTAGAGAATTGCTAAAATCCCATAAAAGAATGTACGAGTACTCATATTTTCTCACCAAAATGGAAGATGAATAAAATAAACCCTCATATTAACTATTAATAGTTCAAGGCAATTTGAAATATATTTAAATTTGGAAAAGACCACCTCATGTCACATGGCTAAGTTGACGACCCATCATCTGAGTGATGGTTCATAGCCTTAGCCATCGTCTCTATCCAGTGAATATTGCTTGGAATCTTCTTAAGCTCCATGATCTGGTAGATGGTAATTGAGGTAGTGATGGTCCCTTTGTAACTTTATCACTTCAGTACTCTACTTTTTACATGTTGGTTAAGTGTTATGGTTTGGGTGATAGCTCATCGAAAGATTAATGGGTCATCAACTTAGGCGTTGACTTGCCAACACTTAGCATTCCAAATTGTCTAAGCACTGTGGTCTAAAGGACAATCCATCAAGGGGACTATGACTTATCAGGTGAGCCATCCATTATCGCTTTTTAGCATAATTCATATTGTTTCTTGCCTTAATATATTCTCCTGCACATGAGACATAAAAACTATCAAATCCAACAAAAAATGCTTATTAACTTGAACTTTTTCATGGTTAAAAGCATCAAATGCTTTTCTAAATGATAGCATAAGAAATATATCAAAACTATAATCCAACTAAATGTTTAAAGATACATAGGAACAACTATGACATTCGTAGGGATTTTTCCCAAACATCACACTAATTACAAAACAAATGCGTTGAACCAGTTATCAAATTGACACAGGAGGATCTATGGATGACATTATGACATCAATAGACAATTTTGTATACATGAATGATAGTTAGCCAAACAATCAACAAGTAATAGTGCCACTCTAGTGCGCTCATTACTTAGAAGTCATATACATACAATAATTAATAAAATTGAGAATAGAAGAAGTGTGATCAAATCAACAAAAAAGTTCAAACAATGCTTGCACAATATCATAGGCTTGCTCTTATTTTCTATGCCTTAGTTTTCTGGGCAGTTGGACTAGGATCACCATAAGACTTTCTTTTCTTGTAATGTAGGCTCGGGATGGGTATGACATATATAGAAATAGTGACTAAGACCTTCTTGACACTAAACCTTTTTGATTCCTCTTCCGACTACTCTTTCCTCCATATTTTTTTTTCCTGCTAAGGGTGCGGATTTTTTTCAAACCCAACTTTTTTTGCACTTTAATTTTTCTATTTTTTAGCATACACCACACACATTTTTCCTCTTTTATCACTAGACTTTTCTTTTCATAACCTATTTTTCCATTTATACAACTCTATTTTAACCGGCCTTAACATAGCCAATTTACAAGAGTTGAGCTGCACAATGTCTAGGGAGGCACTAGGGGTAAAACCAAGGTTATATGAAGTATAGGGAAGATAACTAGGCAAATAAATGATAAGGGTCAATTAGGCCTTAAATAAGGGAGCAAAGGAACATTTCCATTACTTGGACTGTCATTTAGGATGAGTGGACTGAAATGAAATATGCCCTATAATTCTTTTCGAATCATTTATCCTACAACCTAAGCAAGACTAACCAGGAAAGTTCTAGATTACACACAGAGATTAAGAATAATATAAATACAACTCACACACACTTGGTACAACATTACATAATCAACCACTATCTATTAAATTTATGCCCCATGTTAAGCAATAATATTCACATCCATATGACTAATTTCATCAAGGACCCATAATAGTCAATATAGCAAAATAGATAAGAATGATGTACAAAGTTTATATGGGTCACCATTTTTCAAAATAGGTTATTACCATATACTGTGCTAGATCCTCCTATTTTTCTTATACAAACAAAAGAGAACAACATTTATATACAAAATACATAAAACATCCTAAACATGCTAGTTCTACTATATAGCACACCCAAGGGAAAAGAAACACGATAATAAAAACCTTAGGTGGTGAGATAGACCTACAACTACCTCACCCGTATAAAAAAGGAATGCATTTTCCCCAATACATAATAAGAAACTAAAGTGCTAGATCCAGGACATACATATGGCAGCCTAGGCATATATGTCTAATAAAATAGAGTGGGCTATAGATGTAGCCTTAGTATCATCAAACACGACGCCAGTGGTTACCAATGCACTCAAAATATTATTAGGATTTATAGCTGGTGGAGTGGAAGACTCCACACTCATATCTGTACCACTGTATTGACAAGTGACTTCGGGTGTTGTGCTAGATGAGGCTCCAGCTACTCGAGCCCTTATACATTCCTCTTCTTTATCTCTTCTTCCATTGACTACTGCTATGCTTTCTCAAATTATTTCTTTCTTCTTTACCCTTTTTCAATTTTTTAGAACTTATCCTTCTTCATATTCCTTTTTCTCTGGGTTACAAAGGTCTACCTAATAGGTCAATGGCAACTTCCTTCTCTTCCAAATCATCAATGGTAAGGATTAAGAATGCCTACACTAGTCTATTGTGGAACTTATTAATTTCAACTTACACCTTTTCTACTTCTGCAGCAAACATAGGTAAGTTGGGCATGGCCAAAGTCTTTAGCCTCTTGTTTATTCGCCATGACCGAATTTCTCAGGTCATGATGGAACCTACTTTAACCCACTAGTAGGTAAGCCAACCTGTAGTCTAGAACTACTAGTAACATATTACTAAGAGAAATAGAGGAAGAATGCAGAATAAATTTAGTAAAAAGGCTAGAATACACAAGATAGTCCCAAATCTCTAATGTAATAAAGATTCAAAATGATGTACTAAATGAATATAAAGATACAACCTATCTCTGAATATAACGTAAAGATTAGTCTAGCACATAAGAGGGAGAAAATTAATACTCTGCAAGCTAGGAGTCACCCTACGCCTCCAAACCATAGCTGCTCTGCAAGACACATACAACAATGGCGATAATCCGTACTATGATCTGCAGGTTGCAGAAGTGTAGTATGAGTAGAGAACATGTGGTACTTAGTAGGCAACTGCCGATAGAGCTCCAAAGATAATAAAAATATAAATAACATGCAATAGGAATGTAAGCTAAACTCAAATATCCAAGATACCACATAGTAAAGATAAGGAGATAATGAGAATAAACTATCCTATTCAAGCCATACTCAGGAATCTAAGCACTATACAGTATATCACTGACCAATATATGAATAAAGAACAGAAGAAGGATACATATATATATATGTATGTATGTATATATGTATACAAGGCCAAGGAAAGGATATAAAAAAGGAATGAAGGAGGGAAAGAATATACGGTAATACCGTAATTACATATATAAATGTATATACATAAACAAGGCTAACCCAAATGTACAACCAAAGTTGTCATACAAGCATCTAAGGGTCACCTAATCTAAGTAGGAAGTAGCATTAGCATAGGTAGGATCTCTAATCCATATGTCAAAATGTGAGATAATTACCAAAATAAAGAAACCATTAGAAAGAAATTAGAATATCAGGGTCTAAAACCATAATGCCTAATCAATGGAAAATCATGCATAATAATATTACCATAAGATAAAATAACCACCATTATAACTTAAATCTTAATACCAGTCTAATAATAAACCTGTCGCAAACTAACAATAATAACAACAACATTATAAATTAATCGGCTAGACCAGACAAATAATACCTAATTGAGTCTTTTTTAAACCCCTACTGCCATTGGCCCAAAAGGTCTAATCAACATACAACACAACACATCAAAAGTAATACTCATCATCTATACCTATGCAACCCCCATAAGGCTGATAGATACAGGCACATACTGGTGATAGGTAATGTTTATGCAAGGATGAATGCAAATAGAATCCACAATACCATAACTGATCCAAGTATCATCATGTAACCTAGTGTATAACCTCACATCATCAATATTATCATCAATCACTGAACTTGAATAAAAACTCATATAATCAACATCGCCATCAATTATCGGACTTGATTTGGAACCCATCTCATCATCAATCGCCAGACTTGATCCGAAACTCATATCATCATCAATCGCCGAACTTGAATCAAAACTCACATCATCGATATTATCATCTATCACCAGACATGAATTGGAACTCATATTATCAATATACTCTGTCTAGTATTTGGAATATATATATATATATATATAATGCATGGCTAGGATAAGTATAAGTCTGTAAATCCATTGCCTAGGGTAAACTTTGGGACTAAGTAATTATAAGAGTGGAGAAAGGGTTAGATTATTTTACGACTAAGGTAAATAGTAGTGACAAACTTATGGACCAGAATCCATCTCGGTCAAATCTCTAAATCATCATTTTTAGTATCAAAGGCTCATATGTAATTCATTAAGATGGTATAATTCCCATTATGATGGAATCTATTTTAAATGTGAAAAATGGGAATATATCCCTTTTTAGGAAAAAAAGTAGTAAAACCATATTTTAGTTGGACTCGTACCATTTACCTCTTTAGCGATCATGAATGTACCAAATATATGCATGCCATCACTAGTGTCCAAACAATGCAATCATAAGCATCAAAACATCTAACAACTATGGACACATCCGTTATAAGGATAAAACACCTCTCGAAATTCAACCAATATCATAATCATGGCCTTGGGACCAAAAATATATCTGACATAACCATAACATTAAAATGGGGAAAAAGCACCACAATCTATCAAGTAACAAAGTAACCTAATACTAAAGGTTCATTAGTCTCAAATATATCTAAAAACGTTTACAAGCATATATAAGCTGACAAGGCTGACACAAGTCTTGGCCTAAGATGGGCTGGCGGGACCCACTTCTAATCCCCAAAATTCATATTTAGGCAATTTCTACCTTATTCTAAGCTAAGGTATCTGAATTCACTCCATGATGTTAAATAAGCCATAATTAGTCCTAAGGAACTAATTCCACATAAAGCCTGGGTAGATAAGTCAATTCCACCAAAAACATGAGCAACTAAGTAATTCCACCTAAATTGCGGTTCCAAAATAACCTAATTAGTCCAAATAATACAAAAATCATACTACGAATCTCATATCTAACACAAAACCTTATCATACAATGAATCTCATATCTACGAAGAAGGCAATATGATCATAGAAGTATAATAAGTATCTCACCTTAAGGGTCAGTTACCCTTCTAGCCACCAAACTCATAGCTTAAGCTAAGTCGTGATGTTCTACCCAAAATCACATCATAACATTCCTATCTAACATGCAACATATATAAAACACCATATCATGAAGAAGAGTAGATAGACACCTACCTCAATGCTGAACTAAAATTCCTTAAATAGTCCACAAGTTATCCATCTTCACTCCATGATCCCAAAATGTTGCCACGCTATCAAAATCATGATATATATATCATTAAGAGTAGAATGAGCCCCCTATTGTTATATTCAAGCCTGGTATAAAAACAGACCTCAAAAATGAGTTTGAAAATAAAAGGGGTAAAATCATAATTTTATTTAAAAATATGTTCTCTATATTCATTGGAGTCTACAGCTAGAAACCTATGTGAAAATGAGTTAAAAATAAGGTTTAAATTAAAGAAGAACTATTTTCAAGCTTTACAAAAAAAAATCTCAAAACCCATTTTGAAATCAAGCACTTGAAGTTGTTTTGAAGATAAAATCGAGGGAAAATAATAATTATAAGATTGGAAAACTTACCAATGGAAGAAATCTCAAAAAAGCCCGTGGAATCGCCCAAATCTGAGCTCTCAAGCCCTAAAAATGGTGAAAATGGGATTTTGATTCTCAACTTGGGTGAAAATCATGAAAAATAATATAGAAGTTCTTGGGAAATGGGGAAATTAAAGGTCTAAATTTATAGCCAAAGATTATATGAGAAAAATGCATCAAAATTGAAGCTTCCTAGCTCCCATAATGTCAAAAATACGAATAAGGGGTCTTATACTAGCGATAGTCGCTTAAGCGACCCGATCAGAGGTTAAAACTGTCGCTTAAGCAAACTTTTGGTCGCTTAAGTGAACTTTTGGTCCCTTCAGCAACCCGGTTAAATAGTCAAAGTTCGCTTTTGCGAACATACCATCACTAGAAAAGTCAAAAACATGTTTTTGACCCTTAGAACTCATCCAAAATCCTATGAACATAATCCAATAGTGAAATTTAATTATAAACCACGTTTTGTATCCAATGGAATCATCAAAAATTTCATTGAAGATTGTTTTGAATAAATTTGGGGACCACACATATAGTTCCATTTTTTATATAATCTGTCTAATAGGACAAAACAAGTCCAGAAGCCTCGGGACCTGAAGAAAGGGTCCCCCAACCTAAAATTAATCTCCATGAGCTGATGGCGCTGTTGAAATTCTCATTCGAGGTCATCTAATATGAGGTTTGGTTCGATACCAAATCCAAAACAACGAAAGCTCAAAAATAGGGAAATAAGCCTAAAATCATAATGAATTGTTTGATCACCGAGCCGATAGTTCCAATAAGTTATAAATACCTATAGCCACTGTGGGAAGGCTCAAAATGCTGGAAACATATGCGAATAGACGAAATGACCTGGAGGGTCATTATAATATCCACTACTAAAGGACTTTCATCCAAAAAAGTCAATGGATAGAAAGATCATCAAAACTCAAAAAGATGAGGTATTGAGCCCGTATGCTTCGAGCACGATTTCACTAATAACCTCCAAGAAAAGACAATACTCCCATGGTATTTTGCCACAGGTATCCCCTTTTTCAACTAACTTCCGTACTTTATTCTTGAACAACCAAAACTCAGCATCAAAATAACCAACTGGCCTCCAAATTAACTCCGGAAGACTGATGTACACAAATCCAAACCACGACACACTTATACCATACTGGTTCTAGGACAATCAAGGAAAAACTCATCCAAGCCAAAGAAAAAACAAGTCATGAGTCATGCAACCATCTCTAAATCAAAATATGAACTTCTTTTGCCTTTCTAAACTACTATCTACTCCAAACAAAGAACAAACTCACCTGAGTCCTGTCCGCGCAATCCCTTCACACTAACATTAAAGAACTAAAGCCGATCTACCAAAAATCCATAATGGTACCCATAAGAATAAACCCATAAGGAGATACCTGGGCATAAACATATAGATAACCAAGGTCTACAATCTTAGGTGATGGTATAACTAGTCTGGATAATCCTTAAAATTTCAAACTAGGAGTCTACAATGTAACCACTTACCATTAAACAATTCGGTCTAGGATGTCCCACAACTGAGAATAAAACCAGGTTGAATCCAACTCAAGCATACTACTCCTACTGAGTAGATCATCCAAAAATCTCAACAAAAACTAAAACCTCGAGGTCAAAACTTAAGGAACCAATATCGTGTCCATGGACTATCGTCACAATACCAATCAACCATAATCCATTCAAAATCAAGAATATCGAATAGGTAACCACATAGTAGGCTTAACCACCCTATAGATAAATCCCCAACTGAGACAAAACCGAAAACAAAGGTAGTGCCTAAGTTCTACAACTCCAAGATAAAATCTCGACCCCAAGGCTAAATTATTCAATCTTGACTACCCAAACCAAACCTGATGATGGGCAAGCATTCATACTCCAGATCTATCGTAACTTCTAAATTGCTATTCCAAGGTATCAAATCTGAAATTGAGCCAACAAACCTGAACTAAGGCCAAATACTCAAATCGACCTTAGTATTCAAATTAGATATATCCTTACTAAATAATGCAAGAACCAAAACCAAAATGTAGCTGAAGATCAAAGTCACCACAAAGGATATATCACTAAATAAAAACACAAGAAATCAACTCCGTATCTCCTGGAGGGCATGAACAACCAAAACATACTCAAGAACTCACTACGGCTGCAAACCGTACTAATAATAGTAAAAACTCTAAAAACTTGGAAAAATGCATCTTTAGCCAAAAACTAAGCAACCCAATACTCCATCTTAAGAATGCCCATAGGCACATATCAAGGAGAAACACTCTACCAAGTCTCATTAGGCCAAACAAATTTTGAGATGAGGATTTCCTAAATCCATTTATGTAGGACAATCTTAACTCAATCAACCCATGAATTACCTCGCCGAGGAAAAAATTAACGATCTCAACACCAATGCCAAGGTTAAGATTCCTACTGTAAAATGAATAAAGCAACTCAAGATAAATAATTTCCAATTTTCCAATTTAAGAAGCGGTCACAAGAAAGATCACCTATTTCCAACTCTCAAACTCCACTTAGACAAGAAACACATCACGATAAGAATGGAGTATCCAAATCCATACCAATACTAAGAGCAAGATACCACCAGGAGACAAGCCCAACAAAGCAGAAAGACAAATTCAATATTTTTTGACATCAACATCAAAACCACTATTTGGTGATGAACTAGTCAAATCAAAAGAATGGACCCCAAACTAGTTAACATTTAAAATGGGCTACAAAGAGAGGCATAGCCAATGAAAAACCTTCATAACCTAATAGGAAAGTCCAGAAATTCTAAACTCAAGAACGGATAATATAACTAAATTTCCAACTCTAGAACCATAACAGTACCTTGGAAGGTCAACTTAACTTTAGAACCATAATTCACTCAACAATTGATCTAGCATTCCCAACAGAAGATGAAAATAACCAACCTCACTTTACTACAAAAGAGAAAACATCCAAACAAATTAGTTGCCCAAGACAATGAATAAAAATTGCAAAGAAGGAAAAATTCTAACTAGATACTAATAGTCTATCTATCTACCAATTGAGGATCAATTACATCATATAATGTCCATAATAACAATAAAAATATAAACATCAATATAAGGGAATAGGAAATACAAAAAATGAAAATAATAGCAAGTACCACTCTAGGGCAATAATAAGGCCAATATTCCAAGGTAAATAGGAATCGAACCCAAATACTACACCTATAAGGTAAAAATATCAATACTAATCCACTCCACCCACTACTAAAGGAAATCTACAGGGTATCCATATAATAATGAACTTTATATCTGGGCATGCAATAATTGATATAAATATACCTAGGTGCACAACCATCGATTGGTATGAGAACCACAATACACATAAATGAAAAGGTAAAAGCAGGAAAAACACCTATCATGTTAAAATCCAAAGTCATATGCCTAATGGGTCTGAGGGATAAAAAATTTGAATGGGTCAAAACTCGGACTGACCGACTGAATTATCTGACCGACTGAATTATCAACTGAGGTCTAAGCGCACTATCTTCCACTTATGGGGCCACAACACTATGAGACTGGTTTGAATGAGCTTAATAACTAGGGATCCCACATAGGGGACACTCTACGGACTAGTGATTGGTCTTTCTATAGTCGTAGCAAACCACTACTACTCTATCCTAGTGAGGAACATGAGATAATCCTAACTAGATCACTAACTGATGTCGAAGGCACTCTCTACTAAATTAACCATCCTTCCCGCAATCAGAACATACCTCAAGAATCCTAGGGTAGTGAGGAACATATGCTAACTCAGTCAGAATAACTAACTCGCATCTGGGGCTCTCTCTAGACCAATGTCCTATCTCACCACAATCAAAATAAGCTTCTAGAATTTTATAAGGTGCTATATATTCTCATCCAAAATGACCACCATGGCCTGAATACCTATACCAATTACTCTGCAAGGTCTGACCAGAACTCTCCCCATTATGATCACCACGACTAATCTAAGAGCCACCTATAGTTAATGCTACCAGAATAGAGGTAATAGGATTCAAGTAAAGTTGACCTTCATTAGGAGAATCCTTACTCTTGGATGGAATAATACTAACACTGTACTTATAATATGGACTCTGATCGCCACGTCTATAAGTCTCCATACATACTCTCTCTGTGGCCCTCACAAAATCAATAAACCAAGAGAGAGAAAGATCCAACTGCTATTAAATACTCTAATGACAAAAAAAACTGGTAATGCTAATCCTCTAATTAATTCATACACCATCTCATGCTCTGAAGGATATAGAAAAGGAATATCCTGGACCACTCAAGAAACCTAATCTAGTACTTTAACCTACCAAGGAACCCTAATGAACACAAAAACCCAATCTGGTCTGAGAACTGCTTGATAAACTGAATGTCATCCCTGGCTATGAGGTATCCATAAAAAAACTTTGGATGATCAATGTTGAATCTCAAAAGGCTGAAGTGATTGTAAATATCACTGGAGCTTGAGTTTGACCCAAGTCCTCTAGCTGTCATTGAAGATCTTTGAAATCCATCCCTGACTCCTTAATTTGATGCTATGATAAAATACTGGAAATGCATGCTGAAGCCACATCCGCATCAATTGATAGCCTTGCATCGTCCATATAGGGCATAATATAGATAAAGAACATTCTTGAGTCTCATAAAAACACAGACACATGACAAAGAGTCAAGAATATAATTCCCTAAGAATGTCCTATAGCCTTCCAAAGATAGGGTACAGATATGTCGACACCGATTTGCAGGACTCTACTAAACAGTTAGCTCTTGTATCAACATAGCAATAAACCTATATTCTACTATTAATTTGTCACGACCCAAGTTCTCAAGTCATGATGGCACCTACTATAACCCACTAGTTGGTAAGCTAACCCATAGTCTAGAACTACTAATAAAAAGACTAAAATGCATAAGATAATCCCAAAACATGATGGAATCAGTACAACATCTTTTAATGTAATAAGGATACAAAATAAGGTACTAAATGAATATATAGATACCACCCATATCCGAATACAACATAGATATTAGTCTAGTATATAAGAGGGAGGAAAGTAATACTCCACATGCCAGGAGCTCACCCTATGCCTCCAAACCATAGCTTCTTCGCATGACGAACACAATAATGGCAATAACCCATACTATGATTTGCAGGCTACAAATATGTAGTATGAGTACCAAACACATGGTACTCAATAGGAAACTGTCGACTAAGCTCCAAATATAATGCAACTATAAACAACATGCAAGAGGAATTTAAACAACACCTAAATATGTAGGATACCACATTGTAAACTTAAGGAAACAATGAGGATATACTATCCTATTCTAGTGATACTCAGGAATCTAAGTACTATATCATATATCACTAACCAATATAGGAATAAAAACAAAAGAAGTATATCTATATGTATGGAATGGATATACAACATAAATAAAGAGGGGAAGGTCCATATGGTAGTACTAACTACATATATAAATGTATGTATATAAATAAGGCTAACCCAAAGGTATAACCCGAAGTAGTCATACTAGTATCTAAAGGCCTCCTAATCTTTAGTAGGAACTAGTACTAGCATAGTCAAGATCTCTAATCCATACATCTAAACATGAGATAATTACCATAATGAAGAAACCATAAAGAAGGAAATTGTGATATCAGGGTCTAAAACCATAATGCCTAACAAATGGAAAATCATGCGTAGTAATATAATCGTAAGATAAATAACCAAAATCATACCCCAAATCCCAATACCATTCTAATAATCAACCTATCACAAACTAACCAACATCTCAAGCATAAATTTCCAGAATGGAAAACAATTATGGATACTTGGACTTCATGTCCTCTTCCACCTCCCAAGTAACTTCCTCGGACTATTGGTTCCCCCATTGAACGTTCATCGAAGCCACTCCTATCATTCATAAATGGTGAACCTACCATCCTAAGATCCTCACTGGGATCCCTTCACAAGGCAAGGAACTCAAAAAATACCAACGCCTTCCAAGGGAAAACCATCAATGAAGGTCCATCTACGCATTTTTGCAATGTAGAGACATAAAAAACTAGGGGAAGTAGAATTCAACCTAGAAGGCAACTCCAACTTATAGGCAACCTTGCCAACCCCCTTCAAGACTAAATAGGGACTAAGCTTCCCCCTTTACCGACTCGTACCACTCTCTTCATGGGATATACCTACACGAATACCTATTTTCTAACACCAAACTATAAAATCCTATAACACATGCTCGTATAGTTCTTTTTGCGACTTTGAGTGGTTTTCAACCTCTCACGAATCACCTCTACCTTATCTAAGGCCTGGTGAACTAAATTAGGGTCAAGAAACTTACCCCTAACAGCCTCATACCAACAAGTAGGAGGATGACATTTCCTATCTATAATGCCTTAAAAAGTGCCCTAGAATCTCCCCCACTTAGGGACTTCTACATTTCCCATTTCCAAATATCACCATGCTCCTCGAGCCACTAACCAACACAAGAAGGATCATGGAGGAACTAAAGCACAAGAACCACTCCCGCCACTCAAGGTAAGACCCTCAGTAAAGATATAAAACCATAGGTATAGAGTGATTCACGTAACCACCTAGGACAGAAATTAAACCTATCCCGACATAACATACCAAAGAAGGAGTCCTTAGGACTGGGCATCAAAGATACACCACGGCATACCTTTTGAGGATCTACCATTATCCCATTACTAAAAATAGATAACATAACCAAGAGAGCTATGGCATTCAACAAAACTCACACTTGGGGAACTTAACATACAAACATTGATCCTTTAAAGTTTGCAACATAACACAGAGGTGATCTACATAATTTGCTTCATTCTTAGAATATACTAAGATATCATCCATGAATACAATGACAAACATATCACAAAAACATACGAAAGACCCTACTCATCAAGTTCATAAATGCCATCGAGGCATTGGTTAAACCAAAGAACATGAAAAGAAACTCATTACCTATAAGAGCAAGTTCTAGAGGAGGCCCTTCCAAGTTAAAATCTTTAAATCAGACCAAAAGATACAAACACACCTTTGAAATCACCCTTTGGGCCTTAAGACAAGAAAATAATCTTTCCTTAGGCACTCAAGAACCATCTTTCTATACAATGACCGGGTCATCAGGGGATTTGAACATGACCCGATGGGTCTGACAATCTGAGAAAGCATAGCAAGAGTGCAACCATTCTATCCCTAGGATGACATCAAAAATCAATCATGACAAACTCTATATAGTCTAAAAGGGTTCTTCTACCATAAAAAAATACCACACACCCTTTATAGACCCTTTGAAAAATCACAGGGTCTTTGATCGGGGTGGAAATTAAAAAGGGAATCGACAGACTCTCAGGACCATAATCAAGATGCACAACCACATGCAGGGTCATATAAAAAAGAGTAGACCTTGGATCAATCAAATAATGCAAATCATGGGAGAAAAGTCTTAACATACCCGCATTAACATTTAAAGAGGCCTCAGGCATTCGAGGGTTAATAAGGGAATTAAGATGGTCCTGACCAATGTTAAAGCTAGAAGCGATACCCCTTAGTACAAAATCTAGAGAAATGGTAACCGACATCTTTTTGGCCCAAGAAAAAATCCTTATAGGAAACTCCCGTTGCTTGTAACCCAATTGACCATATATAAAAAACTGACCCTTTGCCTTCTCACAACAACCATGGTGTGATAGACCATAAAATTAATAAGGAGGATAGGTGAATAAGGATTGGGTCCTGTTGACCTGATATTAGGAACCTTGTGCCCTACGAGCATTATCAATCTGAAGATGCCCATCTCTCAATAGGTTAAGGTAGGGAACTATAGTTGTAGAATGGAAATCAAGGCATACCCAATACTTTCTCCAGGACCACGTTCCACCAATCTGAGCTAATTGAGGAAATGAGTGATGAAACCCACTATTTTGAGGTGACTGAGGGGAAGTGCCAACTCCAATAGTGGGGTTAGTAAGAATAGGTCGAACCCTACAAAGAGAGTCAGATGTCATGAACCTTGACTGAGTTTGAATCCCAAAACTTGGATGAGCTTTGTCCATATTTCCCCCAATTGGGACAAAAGAGTTTGCTTGAATGTCAGATTTCTTGGATACATAATATGAAAGATGATCAAGTAGAAATCAGAGGAATCTAAAACCTTAGACTCTATATATCTTGAGATTGAAACACAAGGAAGAGAAATGTTCCTAAATGCCTCATAGACCCTCTTTTATAAGTGTGGTGCGCTTCACACCCATAAAAGAGACTCTACTTGACACGACTTTATGGACTCCCCACTGACCATGAACCTAGGCTCTAATACCAATTTGACAAGCCCCAAAATTGGGCCATGTCGTATGGGCATCTCAAGCTCACTTGAATTGGAGGTCACCTCGGTAACCAACCTAACCATCATCAAAACAACCATGAGAGTCAGATAAATTCCGACCTTATAATAAGATAGCATAAATATAAGGCTAATAGTCAATACTCAAACAATAACTAAAATTTCAATAATGTCGACCATTTAGCCAAAATACCTAAGTCCACAGTTATCCATAAAACCTCTACCAAACTAAAGTCAATAATATGTCAGGACATACCCCCGACAATAACCAACTACCAAGTCTATACAAGTCTATGACATAGAATAATGTGACTTTGAAAGGTAGGCCTTCTGGAGTATGAAAGCTCACCACTTCAAGGTCAATTGTCGAACCGCATGAAAACCTATTCACTACATAGAATAAGAAGATGCTCCAACCCCTATGTCAAGTGAGGTACGGAGATGATTAGTGGTTGGAGCATTAATGCAACACCCCAATTTTCTAAACCGGAATGCTACACGGTGCTCATGACCCCGAAGGACCACAAGCTAACCCATGACTGATATCTATACCTGTATACTGCATAATATACATAAAATGCGGAAACATGAACCTGGAAGGCCATAAGGTTCGAACTGAATAAATGTCTAATAATAAAATATCTAAAAAAGGTATAATAATACTAAAATAAATCATAAATACTAAAAATAATGAGATCTGAATATCTAATCTAACATCTAGTCTGAAAGCCTCTAACTGAACTGAATAAGGAGTTAAAGAAACATGTCTCCAACTAATTCCATCTAGCAACTGAATAGTAAATATAGAAATAATCATATCGTCCTCAAATGAGAAGGACTCACTGAAAACTCTGAACACTAGAATGCTACTACTGATCTGGAGCTCATGCCTCTAAACCTATGACGTAACATACGAGAAAGCACCATAGCGCCAATACGTCAGTATGTTTGAATGTACTGAGTATATAAGTGAAGTAGGCTAAATGCAAAGGGTTATATGCATGAAAAATTCTAACTAATATGAACATGAGAATACATACATGCATAAAAAACTATAACTGAACTCGTGATGATGCTAACTACTAAGTCTGAATGTTGACGACATGACTTTACTGTTAATAAGGTACTGAATAGATTATTGACTATTTCTGACAGTTTAAATTATGAAGAAATGGTTTGAATGACTGTGTCTAACAGTCCTACAACTGAATACTGGTAATGTGAGCTATGACAACTGATATAGTGGATATAACTGCAATTATTGGACTAATCGATATAACCAATACTGAGCGACTATATATGACAGTCTAAGTTCTGATGGAACTATCAGAGTTCCATTCTACTTGGAGTAACTAAATCTGAGATCAACCCTACCTAGCAGGTAATCATAAGTATACTAATAATAAGGATGATTTGACTTAGTCTGAGATTAGTCCTTTCTAGTGGGTGCTCTTTAAATCTAATGATTCTAATTCTGATTAATCATAGATGAGATCAGTCCTAGCTAATGGGAAATCTTGAAGTCTATTTACAATAATAAGCATTGACTGTATCCAACAGTACTGAATCTATATTACTAAGCTGAGTTGACTGTGTCTGAAAGCCCTGATTCTGTAACTGAAACTGTGGGATATGTTTATCTAACCGACATGCCCCAATCTAAGTTGACTGGGGTCCAAACTCTATCCTGACTGGAAGGGTGTCTGTTCCACGCCACCAGTAAAAACATTTGCTGTGGAGTCAGTCTTAATCTAGTGGGTGACTCCTGGGATTAGTCCTGTACATATAAATATGCTAATGGGTGACCCCTGAGTATGTCAGTCCTATCTAACGGGTGACATATCATACCTACGCTGGCAATTTAGTTCTGGAACTTAGGGATTGCTTCTAGGGATCTCAGTCCTATTCTAGCGGGTGAGCCCCTATGACTAGGTTCACTCGGTGCTGAATCCTACTTTCATCTGAAAGACACTGAACTGAATAACTAGGCTGAACTAACTAACTTAACTAAACTGATTTGCTGAACTGATACTGATTAACTGAAGTAATACTAGTGGTATTGTTTAGCGGAGCTAAAACTGAGTTTACTAGATTCCGATAACAAACAAAATATAATAATTTATGAGGATTGATTAAGAGTACTGAAGTTACTGAGATTTACTGTGATTACTGAGGTTACTGAGCACTGAGATTACTGAGAATACTAAACTACTGAGATTACTTAGTTTTCCTGAGTCACATGACTGACTGATTTCTATAGATCATGGCTTGACTGAGAGTATCATGAAAACATGACATGGCTCTAGGAACACAGCTATATGTTTTTGGTACGAATACCTCCAGGACTCGATAGAGGGAAACTGACACACACGACATGACTTGTTCACAAAATTGGAGTCCATAATTCATAATATCATAAGTAAAGGAATGCGTAGTGTTCATCTATGGATTTAATTAATTCATAAAGTTCAAGAATCATGCTTTTAAATGTTGTTTTGTAAACTTTTTGTCGTGATATGAATATGTACATGTTGATGATGGATGTTTAAGTTTCAAGATGATATCTAAGGATGTTTTCATGAAATATATGTGGTTGTTGGTTGAATATCATAAACTTTGGGTGGTTTAATATAGTGCAAGTATAAAATCCACCTATGCCCTAAAGAATGCATGCAAGGTGTTTGATAAAATGCCTAGGATGATAGAAATTCCTATTTACATGATTCCATGATATTCACATGACAAGTCCATGTTAGCTATACACTTCAATATGAATTTCCATGCTAATTATGTATTCTTATGGTAGTGTCATGAAGCATGTATGATGATGAATATATGAATTATGTATGCGAATTATATCCATGCTTTTCCTACCATGTTTGATATGTTGGATAAATACATGAAGTTTAATATGCCTAAATCATTACAATATGAACTAAATGTTACATGTTGCTGTTCCCTTATGCTTGAATGGTCTCCATACCCTTGATATGAATAGTATATGTTGTCGGAATGCCTATGATATTAGAATATGAGATTTATGACTTGATTATAAGCATTCCTATTCATGATAGATATTATGATGACCATGTACTTCATGAAATCCCCCACTCATGTATTATGGATTGTTATTGATGGTCGTGTACTCAAGAAATTCAAGTTGTGTCAGTTTCCTTCCATCGAGTCCTGGGGGTACTTGTACCCAGAAAATATAGCTGTGTGCCTAGATCCATGTCATGTTTTCATGATACTCTCAGTCAAGCCATGATCTATAGAATTCAGTCATTCGTGTGACTCAGGAAAACTCAGAAATCTCAGTAGTCCAGTAATCTCAGTAATCTAAGTGATCAGTAACCTCAGCAACCTCAGTATTCATAGTCAATCTCAGTAACTTCAGTACTCTCAACCAGTACTCAGAACTCAGTACATTCTATCAGTCATCGGAATCCAGTAAACTTAGTTTAGCTCCGCAAAATAATACCTCTAGTATCAGTCCAGTTAATCAGTATCAGTTCAGCTAATCAATTTAGTTCGGTTATTCAGTTAGCTTAGTTTTTGCAGTTTAGTGTACTTCAAATGGGAGTAGAAGATAGCACCAAGTGAACCCAAGGATGGAAACTCACCTGTCAGTTCAGGGTGTGATTCTTAGCAGTCATCCTTGTGTTCCAGAACTACGTAGCCAGCGTAGGTTGAGACATCTTAACCCATCAGACTAGGGTTAATGAGGTGGCTTAACTCGTCAGTTTAGGGTTCCCACCATTCTCATTTGAGTACCTGCAAGTATAGGGTTTTCACAGTTGTCCTTACCAGTGGCGTGGTACTGACACCCCTCCTGTCGGGGTAGAGATTGGACCCCAGCTTAGCTATTATAGCATATTTAGGGCATGTTGGTTAGATAACTACTTGCCACAGTTTTAGTTATAGATTTTAGGACTGTCAGCTATAGCTACCCAGTCTCAGTAAGAACTCAGATAGTTTTTCAGATTTCAGTATATCAGGACTGTCAGATACAGTCAACTCAGAAATAGAATTGAACTCAGATAGTTTCCTTCAGATTTATAGACTATCAGATACAGTCACTTATTCTATCAATCACAAAAGTTATCAGAACTCATGCTATTAGTACTCAGCTTCAGGATTGTCAGATACAATCAATCAGACCAGTTCTTCGTAATTCGAACTGTTAGAAACAATTATTCCTTTATCAGTAATATAGTATCAGTCTCCCAGTATTCAGTAATACAGTATCAAATCCATCACTTATTAGTGATTTACATATCAATATTAGTAAACTCAGTCTTTCAAAATCTCATTATTAGTACACTCATGTTGTCAGTATTCAGACTCAGTAGTCAGTATCTCCACGAGTTAAGTTACAGTTACGTATGTATGTATGTACTCTCAAATTCATATCAGTCAGTATTTTTCATATATATAACCCTTTGTATTTAGCCTACCTAACTCGTATACTCAGTACATTCAGACGTACTTACACATTTTTGCTATGTTGCTTTCTCATATGTTACACCATAGGTTCAGAGGCATGAGCTCCAAATCAGCAGTAGATTCCAGGATCAGCAGTTAGAGTTAGACGTGAGTTCTCATCCTTCGAGTACATGATGATTTTATTTCTATTTCAATTTTCAGCTTATTTTAGTAGTTGGAGTTAGTTGGGGACATGTCCCATCAACTCCTTATTCAGTTTAGTTAGAGGCTTTCAGATTAGAGTCAAATTAAATGTTCAGACTTCAGTATTTATGTTTCTTTCTGGTATTGTTATACCATATTTTTTAGATATGTATCAGTATTGAACCTTATGGCCTTACAGTTCATGTTTCCACATATTTTATAAGATATTATGCAGTTTACAAGTACAGATATCAGCCATGGGTTAGCTTGTAGTCCTTTGGGGTCATGAGCACCGTGTAGCATTTTGGTTCAAGAAATCGGGGTGTTACACTCTGCTTTTATTAATCAGTTAGAGAAATAGATGAGCCAACTTTCTGCTACACTGAACCACAGAAAAGATGGTACTTTACCTAGTGATACAGTTCTAAACCCATGTACTGATGGCTCTTGTATGATGATTACCACTCAAAGTGGTAAGATGCTATGTGGCCCTTCTGTGGGAAAATCTATGGGGAATGAGGTAAGTGTTGATGAATCAGAAGGAAGAAATACAGTGGAGTCAGAGAAACTGGATGGTTTTGTTGATATTTTAGAGAAAGAAGACAAAAAGGATGGGGAAGTAGTATTGAAAGAAATGCAAAGAACACCACCTCCCATTCCTCAGAGATTGAGGAAGAAAATAGATAATGAATAATTTAGCAAATTCATGGCAATACTGAAAGAACTGACAGTGAATGTGCCATTGATGGAGGCACTTGAGCAAATTCCAAACTATGCTAGATTTATGAAGGAATTGTTAACAAAGAAGTAGAAGGTAAGCTGTGAGCCGGTGGACAACATCCACCACTGTAGTGTTGTTTCTTCATAATCCTTAGTGCAGAAAAAGCTTGACCCTGGAGCATTTACTATACCATGCATAGTTGGGTCCATGAAGTTTACCAAATCTTTGAGAGACTTAGGGGCAAGTATTAATCTAATACCACTTGGTATCTACAAGTTGTATTGTGATGGAAGATAGATCGGTGAAACGACCAGTTGGTATATTGCATGATGTGCCGATAAAGGTGGATGACTTTATTCTGCCTGCAGATTTTGTGATATTGGATTGTGATGTTGATTTTGAGGTACCTATCATTTTTGGTAGACCACTGTTAGCCATGGGAAGAGTATTAGTTGATATGGAGATCAATGAGCTAAGGTTCAGGTATGGAAAAATGGAGGCTAGATTCAAAATGCATCCTCCTATGAAGCAAGTAGAGGAGATGAATATCTTCTCGGTTGTGGATGTATTCTAGGAAAATGGTAATGACTTATCAATATGGTATCTTGATGAAGGATGAGTAGTCGAGATAACCAAGTCATGTCGCAATGTTAAATCAGGTGTTGTTTGGGAGGCACCCAAAGTTTTAATTTTATTGCACTAGTGTTGTTAATTTTTGTAGCTAAGAGTTGTACAAAGGAGGTGAACTGGTTGCAGTCAGCTTAAGAAGGTTGACATTAATTTCGATGGGCCATCACAAGTATGACAAGCCATGAGAAACGTCGTCAAAACAATCAAGTCAAAGCCTTATACTGTTAAGGCTGACGACAATTTTGAAGTGTCGTACGATCTCTGACGGGCTGTAAAAACTGCCGACAAATGAGTTGGGCCTAGTTTAAAAATTTGAGCTAGCACAGCCCAGCAATAGTTGTTCACGTTCCTGCGTACTATAGATACTTTTTTTTCAGTTTTGGTTTCCTTTCCTTAGTGAATTATTTCCCTTTCTTTTTCAAAGTTATTTCCATCTAAGTAAAAATTTTAAAACTTTCCTTGTAAGTTGAAGCTTGAGAGTTAAGTCAAGAAACCTTCCCTCTCTCTTATCACAGTCTTCTCTCACTCACAATTCTAAATTCTCGAAGTACATAAGCTAAGATTTAACATTCAGAACTGAGCATGGCACCCAAGAAAAAGAATCCAACTACAATAAAGAAAGCGGCTAAAGAGAGTGTACATCGACAACTTGTCAATGAGGACTCTGACTATGAAGACGATGAAACATTGCTCAGATGGACTAGAAAGAGGGCTGGTCCAAAGACACCACCTCCACCTAAGCCTATTGAGGTGGAGAATACTGATGATACTGAGGTAACAACCTCATATGAGCAAGCATCGGAAGAACAAGGATAAGAACACACTGAGCATGAGTCAAAGGACACCAAACAAGAATCTAAAAATGAGGGTTCTATGAAGCCTGCAACTGAAGAAATTGAGTCTGAATCACCATCATCAGAGCAGCAAGGTGATAAGAATTCTCCAGTATGGGGAACTTTGGTGAAATGCAAAAACCCCAAGATTAGAAACAGTGTGAGATGGCAAATCCCTGGAGCTGAAATAATATTTTGGGACGGACTTTGCAGAACTGATCGAACAAGTGCTCGAAGGCCAATTTTAGAGGAGAAGAAGATTATCACAACAGGGTTGATGAGATACCCTGAAATGATGCAAAAACTCAAGAATTATGGCCTAGAGTGGACTACTAGGGGAAATGGTATTTACTGTCCTTCGTTAGTTCGGAACTTCTATGTGAACTACTAGGCTATGGTGGAAAATATGTGCAAAGAAGAGGATAGAACTTTCGATAAACCTCTACTGACTAAAGTTGCAGTACGTGGAGTGAGGGTGGATGTATCAAACGCCACTATAAACAGGTTTCTTTATGGGCCAGCCTTCATCCTATGAGTCACGTCACCTGCCTTCTATGCCCGGTTGAAGCATCGGGAAAATCAGCACAAATGGCTAGCAACTCTCATAGCATATGGGGAACCTGAGTGGCAGAATAATCCTGCAGAAAAGATAACCAAAACGTCCCTAAATTTAGAGGCAAGATTTTGGTAGGGTTTACTATGGATTCATCTGATACCCACCAAGGGAGACAACATATTGGGGGATAATCGAGAAATATCGGTTGCAAGCTTGATAGATAGAACTCCCTTGGATTTCAGAGAATTATAGCGGAAGAGATCAAGATTCAGCTCGCAAGACCCGATGATGCATATCCATTCCCATGTCTAATCACTAGGTTGTGTGAAGCAACTAATGTATCTAAGATTTTAGGTATTGATGTTGATTTATATGCCAAGAAGACCCACAACCCTGTCAGAAAAGATGAAATTCAGCCGGGCTTGCGCCTTGATTGAGATGTAGTTGGCGCAGCAGATCCTCTAATCAGTCAGACTATTTTAACACCAAATGCAGGGGTGCAAAGCTCTGAAGCTGTACCACCACCACCAGCATATTCAGATCAGGCAGGCTCAGTGCCTTAAAGTTGCCAACTTCCTCAGTTCTTCCAGCAATAATAGGTTCTGCATTTCAGCCGATTGATATCAGGAAGGTGGCTAGGCAAGAAAATTGGTGTGAGGTACAACTACAGGCCTTCGCCAAATAGTTTTCTGCTGCTTTGGATGAAAGAATCAAGGCTACACTTGAACCTTTCATGACTTTGCGTAGGTGGGTGGCAGATTTAGAGAACATATTCGATGCCCGAGCAAGAGAGATGACAGGTGCTAATCTTGCCACTTTCAGGGGTGCATTGGACAAGGTGAAGGCTGAGGTTGGGATACTGTAGCAACACTAAGTTATGGTGCCAATAGGATCAACCATGTATGATGTGGATGAATAAATTCCTATCCTTGATCTTACTGTGGATTCCCCAAAGAAAATAAAGAAAAAGAGGGAAAAGAAAGGCAAGAACAAGAGATATGAGCCGAATAGTGAAGAGGAGAGAAAAGCTAAAAAAAAATCAAAGAAGAAGGTAGAGAAGGAAGACTTAGAAAGGGCAAGATTGGAGTTTCTGGGTGACACAGAGAAATGGGAAGCAACTATCAAAGCTAGGGCTGCAGGTGCTTCATCGAGCTAGGCTCCAGCAACTGCAAAGGCAGATGCTACAAGTGGGGGGGAGATAATAGATGATGCAGTAGCAGGTTCAGAGACCCAAGATTCATAGGCTTGACTGTCTTCAGGTATATCCTAACTCTTAATGATTTTTATTTCTTGATTTTAAGTTGAGGGTGTAGGGAAACTGTTGTTGTAACATATTCTGAAGATAATTAGGAGTAGTATAAGTACTTGAGGCTGTTAGCTTATTTCATGATTTTTGAGTACCTCTCTAGTGGTCTGATCTGTTGTGTACTGTATGGATTGCATCCATTGTAACCACTGTGTATCTGTTTGTGGCATTAATATGGAAAATGAATAACCTGTAGAAAACAAATGCATGAAATAGATGAGTAGTGATATGCAATATACTTGAGCGCCATGTATGTGTAAGGTCTTACTCAGTTCACGTTATGCTTGAATCCAGAACTTGCCTAGTTATTCATGTCATAGTCATAGGATAGGAGTTACGAAAGGATCATAGGCTGTTTTTGCATGTTATCCCATTTTAGCTTAAATGACCATCCAATTATGAATAATATCCCTTGATCCCTTTTTGATCCTAAATAGCCTTGTTCTTTCTTGTACACCTTTCACCTTTCCATTACATCACAATGAACCTGTTTTGGCCCTAGTCCTCCTTGGACACTGCACACCGTGACTTAGGCAAATAACCTAAGTTAAGGGTGGCTACTATAGTGGTGTGTGATACAATATGAGTATGAAGAAAGGTAAAAGAAGGAAAATGAATAACAAGTGGGTGCAATGAAAAAGAAAATAGGAAAATAGAAAAATTGAAAAAGTTAATCTAATGCTTGAACAGATAGCACCCATCTTAAGAAAGCTTTACAAGTAAAAGAGGGAGGAAAAGAAGGTCAAAAGTTGAAACCCCAAGATTAAATGTAGTGCCAAAGAGGTGTAGTCACTATGAAATACCCATAAATATCATACCATCCCCTAGCCTACGTTCCAAGCTTAAGAAAAGCCCTATAATGATCCTAACTGACTTGTCTGAAGACTTAGGTACTGACTATAAGGGCAAGCCTATGGAATTTGGTACGCAATGTTGGAACTTCATTCTGAGAGAGAGTCTTATGTTCATCCCTATGTCTATACATATGAATCTGAGTAAATAAGGGATTTCTTTGTTGTGAGGCCACACTAGGTATGTTGGTAATAACTGCTTTGTTCGGATAATATAATTTGGGTATGTTCTAGGTTGTTATAGCTGAGATTTTTTCCATATCTATATACTTGTGAGTTACATGGTCCTTTTCAAATACTAGACACAGTTGATTTTACTTTGATTGATCATAGAGATGGTGCATGTATTCTGACCTGAGAAAAGTAGTTAGTTGCCGAATTGTACTTTGTATACTCCTAGTTATGTTTTGGTTGCTTGAGGACAAGCAATTGTTTTGAGTTTAGGGTGTTGATGTGTGAGCAGATGCTAACACATTTGAGGCTTTTAACTCGGAATAAATGCAAAGTCTTAAGCAACTTTTGTTAGTTTTGATTGTTTTTATTATATTAATGCAGATGTGAGTGATAGGGGAGGAAACAAAAGGAAAGTAGAACAAATCAATTAGAATTTGGTGCAGATAAGCTGAAGTAAAGATGATGACATTACTGAAGCACCGTCAGATATGTGAAAGGCTGTCAAAGTCACCATCAAGCGTAGACAGAATCTGAATAATTGAAGTGACGTGTGATGACCTTTTTGAAGAGCCATCACAACTGTGATAAGGCGTCAAAATTGTCGTCAAATTAAAGCAGAACATGATGATTTCCAATGAAGATGTGATGATATTTTTCACATGCCGTCACTTAATTGACATGCCATCAGATTTACCGTCAAAAGACTCAGAAGATAAAAATTCACTAAAATCTTTGACGATATCTTGCATACGTCGTTAAACGTTTGACAAGCCGTCAAGATCGCCGTCGACTATTCCGAAGAGAAAACTGAAATCTTAATTTGTGTTTCCTTATTTAGAATTAACTATTTAAAGACTTGTTTTAGGGTTTTTAAGGAATAATTCTTTTTATCTTTTTAGGGATTTGGATGATTGGGAAGGTTCCAGACAATGAACTCGGAGGGTGGTACGTAAAATTCCTTCATCTTTTTCATCAGATATTTTTCTTGTTTTCTTTTCCAAACACTTATAAACTATTATAGGTTTCCATCTTGGGATTGAATTGAAGAAATACTTTTTGGGTTTCATCCATCAGTAAGTTTATTCATATTACCATGAATTCAACTTGTTATTTCATTCATCAAATCATGAGTGGTTAATTATATTAGCCCGAGTTATGGGATCCATGGATTAGGGTTTGATATGATGCTAGTATTTAAAGGATTCAAAGAGTAGTAGGACATTTTGAAATTCTGTTTCTTTAACTTGAATCTATTGATTGCAAACAATAGGTTATACCTTGGGCTTATTTGCTTTTAATGGAGAAATAAACTAGAGGACGTGAATTATCAACAGGGACTTGGAAGCTACCAACCTTCTGTTTAATGATTGATGCTGTAACTAAATTAATCTACCTGAGATAAAATCCTATTGAAAATAGATAAGTTATCTAAGTTCGACAAAATTAAATAATAAATTGTCTGGTGAGGTCGAGAGATAAGTCCGATAGTATCGTCGTCAGGGATATTCTGCTATTTCTAGTTACTTCAAGAGTCTTAGGCATTACCTAGTATCTGTCAATTTCCAAAACCCATGGTGAACATAACTCTTGTCTCCCATTTATCTTGGTTACAAACACTAAAATATTGAAAGTGACAATTGACTCTCTGTGAAACATAAACCCCCATTTTTTGAAACAATAAACTACCAGTGAAGTATTTCGTAAACCAATCGAATTTCACACCCTATTCCCTGTGGGATTCGACCCCAACCTAGTTGGGTTTTATATTGACAACGATCACTTACACCCATTCAAGAGTATAGTTTGAGCGTTATCAATAGGTAGAATGGGATAAATAATAGAAACTTAGAGCTATCAACCTCCACTTAATAGCTTGATCTGATACTACAGGATAACTATCGGGATTCAGGATAGGGGTTATTAAGGCATGCTTAAGAGGAGAAAACGTACCTGAGGAAATTATTTATACAAGAGCATAAAGTTGTTCTATGTATTCATAACTATCGATATTGCATAATGAACACTAGCAAAGATTTCAAAGTACGACCAGCATATGAAGATATGAAGTTATTGGGGAATGCATCCCTAAAGATTTTCTCATATTGGTTATAGATCTAACAAATCAACAAACTGTTACTACTAAATCATTTTTTACAAATCCCCTTTTTTTACTGGAAAATGTTATTGATTGCCTTGGAATATATATTGATTGAGATTTTGACCTATTCCTAGTGGAATCGATCCCAACCTTTGTTGGGTTCTATATTTGATCAGTGTCGCTTTATACTTTATTTAGAGGCATAATTTGGGTGACATAAACCTACCAAAGTCAATCTATGATAGGTGTACGACATAGGTCGCCAAAATACTAATAACTATGAATTATACATATAATTGTAATCACGATCTTATATAGGGTACGCCTCTATAGGATCAGTATAAGGGTCTACCTACAGGCCATATCTATCATATATCAACTCGAGTCAAGGGAACTAATGCCTAATATTCTAGCTAACCCCAAGTTCAAATAATGCCACAAGGATGGGTATGCCACAGTTTTTTGTCTCACTATTATGATTTGGTCTCAATCTTATGCAAAGTATTATGTCATGTATGTGTGCAAGGTAAATCTATTATCCTTTGTTGATAATGACAGACTTTTATTATATTATGCATTATAGGCATATATAGGCAAATTATACTGATAATTATTTGGTCATTTAGGTGTTACTTTCAAATATAAATAACTTCTTTAATGAGATCCATTTATCTAAACTCTAGTCCTTTAATTATACCAACTTATAGTACATTATTTATGATCAAATATAATTGCTTGACTATTCTATGGCCATTTATTCTAATTTATAGCATAATCTAGAGATACCACATGACAAAAATAATTATAATGAAGACAAACACGATTCTGTGTAGCTTTATAGGTACTGGACTTGACAAGAGTAATATGAGAATTGTGACTTCAGCAAATAGATGTAGGAAGTATGAAAAAAAGAAATTTCAAATGGAGAGTGCATACGGACACTATGGTGACTTAATTTAATTTATAATATATGAAAAATATACCATATTACTTGCAAGTATTTCAACTAAAACACTTATGGTCATGCAAAACAATATACGTACTTTACTTGAAATAATATTATGATTAGCGCATAGAGTGCGAAGATAATAAAGATTAAGTATAATAAGCATATAGATATCATGACCCTGTTAGACATGTAGTCATGGTTTTACATATAGAAATGGAAGATTTTAGTCACATATATTGAGTAACCTATTAAATACCTTGGTGCTTTCCTAGTTAGCGGTAGTATCGTGAGTCCTGGACAAGTCATCATATGGTGGTTTAATCTTTACATAACTAACTATGAGCTTCGACCCTCTAGTTGGTGAGCAAGCAATTCAATGACCTTATTTACATATACAATATATATATATATATATATATATATATATATATATATATATATCATCAATAACCCATAGGTTCATAGACCAAGTTATTCCAATACTCTACTTATGTACGAAACTTATAAATTCTTTAACAATCATTCAGTTAGAATCCCTTAACTTTTCCAACTTATGTAATTCAATATCAAATATGACCAATTAATAGGAATTCCTAAAAATTCTATTTTTATTACAATTCTCTTTTTTACAAGAACCCTAATTATCAAAACCCACTTCATAAGTTAGATCCAAGATTTATATCAAATATCCCTAAATACTTATCCTTAATCCTACTCAAAGATAAGGTAAAGAGTTTACCATTTTGAGTTCAAATCCTCAACTTTAATTCTTGATGGACCCTTTCAAATTATTGAATGAAGACTTCTAGTAGTCAAGATTTTTGGATCCTTGATGCTTCATACCTAGACAAATTATTGATGCTAAAAGCCTTAATCTTTCCATGACTTTACTAAAGAAGGAAAACATGGAATACTATTGTTTGTTCTGATTTTTGGAAAACCAACTTTCTAACCAAATACTGAGTTCTCTTTCTTTTCTCCCGAAACAGCACATTTTCATGTTTTCACCCAAAACCAAACATAATATTTTCCTTTTATTTGATTTTCTCTTTTAATAATTCACTTACATAACATGCTAACAAAAAAATCAAATTGTCCCTGCTTTTCATATATGGTGAAATTAAATAAAAGAATTACTCACCTATCCTTTGTACCACTTCCAGAACCATATATATTATATACACCACAATTGTTTCAATACACATTATAATTCCCTTAAAGTATTTGTATCACGTAACTCATTATAAATTTAGGGTTATACTGGCTTAAAGTATTAAACTTAAATTCAAAATTCTCTAAAGTGATACATGCTTATAGAGCTATGAATGTAGTATAGATGTATGGATGGAAAATTAGTAGCGATGTGTCAAAGGAGGTTATCCTAATGGACTGTACTTAGATGGATTGTATGATTATGTTTGACTATAGTTATAATTGGGTTTTAGTGGACTAGTGTTTCTTAATATTTATCTAGTGGTTGTTATCAAAGATAGTATGTGAAATAATGTTTTTATGAATATTTGGTACTAATACTAAGTTTAAACTGTGAATGATCACCACAATGGAAATAAATGATAGTTAGGGTTAATGATGAAAATTTTATGAAATTGATCTTGTAGGCTTGTAATAGTGCATGTAGGAATTAAAGTTCATTAATCTACAAAAAGTATGATGGGTGAAAGTATGATATTGATGTAAACCTATGGTACTATGTGGTTGTATGATATTCTAAGATTATTAAGTTTTGTGTGTGTCTAGTTAGTACCCATGAGTTGCAAAGTCAGAGAAGGCTAACTATAAAGTATATGATATTCTTAACAGTTGAATTGTGGGGTTATAGAAAGATGAGGTTAAGTGTATTAGTGTAATTCTAATTTCCATTGATTTAGGTAAATATGAACTTAGAAATGTAATATTAGTAGGATAAGAATAGAGGTTAGAATTCCATGTGTTATATAAGAGGATGTACTCACCAATAGAAGTAGAAGTTGTAGGATGATGATTTTAGAAGCAAGAGAAAGTTAAAATTAATATCTTTGAGAGAAATGTCCTAGAATAAAGTTAGCATCTTTCAAATATAGTTGATATTTGTAAGTGTACAATTCATAAGCATAGTGACACCCTTGAACATTAGAGAAAGGTGGTTATAGTTTAATTTAGAGAATATTAAGGAGGTCCACAGACTTAGAATGTTGGGTTTGACCTAAAGGGGTGATGATAGGTTTAAGAACCACATAAGGTTTTGAGTATCAAATAATAATGTGATTTGGTAATACATTCCTCAGATATCATTCATGTGGATACCCTACTAATATTTTCCACATCAATGTCATGCTCATGACACAGATTCACGTCTAATTTCAATTCTAAGTATGAGAAGTAATAGTCTTTCATAAAGTTCCTAATCGTGCTCTAGGAATCTGTGAATTCTAGCTTTATGTTTTATAACTCATGAGATGTGCACTCATATATCATAGTATGCATAGTTCTATGAACTCATGAAATAACCTTAATTACTTATGAAAGCCACACTACGTAATGTATTATCTCAGATTAATGTAACACCCTGCATTTTGGGCTAGACTTTGAAGTGAGATTCTTATGAGTATTAACTCTAATCCCATGATTTGCTTTTGAATATACTTGTCATGATCTTTATTCTAGTGTGTGAAGTGCTTTAAAAGTGAAAAATATTCATAGCAATCACTTAAAACAAACTTGAGCCAAGAGCCTTTGATTCTCCAAAGTTTTGTAATCGATTATACAAAGGTCTACTTTAAACGTGTATAACTTTTGATATACATATAATTTTTCAGCTCAAGACCCACCAAATTGTATATAATTGAGTTAGATTTCCAATTATACTTGTTTTGACTTAATTTTAAACTTGAGAAAAAAGTTATGACCTTTTTCGTGAGAGGCAGTAAGGGGTTTCTATGGCCCTTTACCAGGATGGCTATTCACCACAACTATGGTTCGCATCATGATGGATAGTCAACCCAAATAGGGGTCACACCACGATGGTGATTTACATGGGAAGAAGAGGCCAAGGGGCAGTTTAGTCCTTTCCTCTCTACCCCAGCCGTCCTAACACAATTTATAACTCAGAAAGGGGTATTAGTTACCCATCTTCCTCACAACAACTCACGTAAAAAACCCTCCTTTTTCCCCAGAACAATAATTCAAGTTTTTTCTCTCAAGAGAACAGAGGATTCAATATTCCAAATTCAAGAAACATCAAGAAATCTGTAAGAAATCATCTAATTAAGGTATAGAGAAGTTCATCCATGGTTCCCCTTTCACGCATGGAGCCTAAAAACCTTTCTTTGATTTAAAGTATGAGTTTTCCATTATTATGAAGTTATTTATGTTCAAGCTACATTTAAATCATGTTTATCCTTAGTAATTTGACACAATTCATATCCAAGTATGATTCCATGAAAAGTTAGGTTATGTCAAGTTTCAAGTTTCAATCTCCCATGTCATATTCAATTAAAATACCTACTATAGTGTCAAGTTATGATCTTAATCATGTAATCATGTTGTTTTCACAAGTTTTAAAACATTTCCATGTTCATGTTCATGATTTCCAAGTGTTTGATGAAATATCTATGCTTTTGGGTCTTTGAACCATAATCACTTATTATGGGATTTCAAGTTTGATATCGTATTTTATACTCATTCAGTGCTGGTGGGTTATGAACATCCAATACCTATGTGATTTACATAAATTCATCTTTTCATGTATTCAGACAGTTAATACATAAATCTTATCAGTATACTCAGATATCCATATTCATGTTGAGCTTTATCCGTTTATATATTCATAATTTCCCTAGAATCTATATGCACTATTATTTTAAGAATAACATGAACTGAGCTTATCAGTTATCACTTATTAGTGCATGCACCAGTTAGTATTTTATTGATTTTTAGTTGGAAGTAGAATTTAGCATTGAGTAAATACAGAGATGCCGGCTTCCCTGTCAGTTAGGCAGATTCGTTAGTAGCATTCCTTGCATTCCAGAACTAGCATAGTGTTCATTCATGGACTCCTTTCGTCTATGAAGTCCAAGAATCCTTTTTAACTACAAGTTATGGATTTTTTTCATGTTTTCATGCTTTGTATGTTCACTTTCATGTTGATAAATAAGGAATTGATTTCTATTCCATGATTTGATGATAAATACCATGTGGGTTGATTAGTATAGATAAAGATTTATGAAATCTCATGACTAAAACCTTGTATGATCGAATTGGAATTGAAGCATGATGTTTAATTGTTGTATAATGTGCTTTACACGTACTATGCCTACAATATGTTTGATTAAATGCCCATATGAAGTAAAATTGTCTAACTAGAATTATATCATGAAATCCCCATGTGTGTACAAGTTTATGCCTGTTACATTTTTTATGAAAGGCTCTTATGAATGTAGTATGTATTATGATGTTAGTCAAGTCTTCAAGTAAATCATACTATGTCAGTTTCTTTCTATCTAGTGTTGGGGGTACTTGTACCCAAAATATTAGTTGTGTGCCTAGATCCATGTCATGTATTCACGATACTCTCAGTCAACCTATGAACTCTTAGACTTCAGATAGTCTTATAACTAAGAAAAATTCTCCACGATCTCATGAATCAATCAGTTGTCAGATATCAGTAGTATTTAGTTAGCCACGAAAATTCAGTAACTCAGTCCATGCTCAGTACAATTCAGTAAATCATGTTCAGTGTCCATTCAGATGGGAGTAGGAATTAGCACCGAGTGAACCCAAGGCTGGGGACTCACCTGTTATATGAGGGTGTGATTACTAGAAGTAATCCTTGCATTCCGTAACTATGTAGCCAGCATAGGTTAAGACATCGTAGCCTGCTATATAAGGGTAGATGAGATGGCTTAACCTGTTATGTGAGTGTTTCCACCGTTCTCTCTAGATTTACCTGTTATATGAGGGTTACTCACATGTGGTCCATACCAGTGGCGTGGTATTGACCCCCTTCCAATCAGGGCACAGATTGGACCCCAGCTCAGTTATCATAGCACCTTTGGGGCATATCGGTTAGATACTACTTCCCACAATTTCATGTCACAAAATTAGGACTATCAGATACAGTCAATAAGAATCAGTAATAGAACTCAGATAGTTCTTCAGATTTCAGGACTATCAGATATAGTTAACTCAGTTACAGTACGAAACTCAGATAGTTCCATCAGATTCAGGATAGTCAGCTACAGTCACCTACGTTATCAGCTATACTCAGATACAGTCACCCATGTTATCAGCATTATTCAGATATAGTCCTTCATGTTATCAGTCATATTAGTTACTAGTATGTATCGTTATTAGTATATAGACTCAGAAATCACAAAATCACGTCGTCAGTTCTAGTTACGTATTTATGCATATATTCTCACGTTCATCCTTAAGATTCAGTTAGCATTATTCATGCATGTGAACCATTGCATATAGCCTACCTCATATGTATACTCGGTACATATGTACTGACGCATTCGCACTATGGTGCTTTCTTTTTATGTTACACCATAGGTTCAGAGACACGAGTTCCAGATCAGTAGTAGATTCCAAATTCAGCAGTCAGAGTACAAATGAGTCCTCATCCTTCGAGGACATAATAATTTTCTAGTATCTCATTGATTAGCTTATTAGTTGGAGTTAGTTGGGGACATGTCCCATCAACTACTTATTCTGATTCTTCAGACGGTAGAGGCTTTCATACTAGATCCGACTAGATACAGACTATAATGTTTTAGACTACAATTTTATTTTGGGTATTTTATTACCCCACACAGATGTTACGTTATTTAGTTATGGTCATGATTGAACCTTATGGCCTTTCAGTGCATGTTTCTGCATTATTATGTTATCTTATGCAGTATATAGGTACAAATATCAACCATGGGTTAGCTTGTGGTCCTTTAGGGTCATGAGCACCGTGTAGCATTTTGGATTAGAAAATCGGGTCATTACAAATCCACATGGAACAATGTGAGTGGCGATTAAACTAATTTGAAACTATAGCTACAAGTTGAATTCAAACAACTAGCAAGAAACGATAAGTTGTCAGCCTCCTGATAGGTTGTCACGAATGTCGTCAACTAATTCGAGGGATTATTAGACTCTGTGATTTTGTTTTATTTAGGTTGAACTATTTAAATTCTTGTTTAGGGTTTTCTTGAATGTTCCAAACCTAAGTTGGAGACACGTATTTTGTTACTTTTCTCTCTAGTTTCTTGGCTTGAAAAACAATTAACTTTGAAGAGATTTTCATCAATATTTTAGGATTTTAATTGTGATCGAATTGGAGAATCACTAGTTATTATTCATCTTGTGGTAAGTTTATCTTTCAAATCATGAATACAACTAGTTGTTTTGATTTTTGCATTAGGAGTGGCTAAATCCCTTTAACCCAAACTATGGGATCTAGGGGTAAGTCTTGATAAGATGCTAAGTGTTCAAGATTCGAAAGGTAATAGGACTCCTCGATAATTCCTAGGTTTTAATTATCATATATTGGTTGCAAATAATATATAACTCCTGCTTTGATTTGCTTGAGATAAGAAATCAATTATAGTAGGAAGTGAACTATCAATAGAGACTTGGAAACACTAAAAACTTCCATTGAATAATTGACGTTGTAACAAGGTTGATTAACCTAAGGTAAAGTCTGGTCAGTTAATATAAATTCCCTAAGTCTGAGAGGATTAGCTAATTAAATGCTTAAGTAGGTCAAGAGACATTTAGGCATAACTTCAATAAAGATAATCTATTATCCTATATACTGTGAGAATTTTGAATCACTATTCGCATCTGTCAAGTACCAAAACCCCTAGTGAACATAATTCTAGTTTTTCCATAAACTCTTGATTACAAACACCGAAGCTAAAGTGACCAACAATTACTTGTTCATCTCCAAAAACCCCCCTTTTATCATTTCATATCATCTGTTTGAATTCAACTTGTAGCTATAGTTTCAAAGTAGTTTAATCGCCACTCACATTAGTCCCTATGGATTTAACCCCGACTCCAAAAGTTGGGTAAATATATAGGCGACGACCGCCTTGCACTAGATTGACATGTAAGTTGAGCGTTAGGTAAATATATTCCCTGACAACGGCGCCATATTTGATAACACTCAAACTACACCTCTCAACGAGAATGTAAGATATCGTTGTGAATATAAAACCCAACTAAGTTGGGGTCGAATCCCACAGGGAATATGGTGTGAACGTAAGTCATTTGCGATTGAATCAACTGATAGTTGGATGTTTCCGAAAAAAATGGGGGGTTTTAGTTAACAAGTAATTGCTGGTCACTTTAGTTTAAATGTTTGTAATCAAGAGATTATGAAAAAACTAGAATTATGTTCACTAGGAGTTTTGGTACTTGGCAGATGCTACTAGTGGTTCAAGATTCTCACGATAGGTAGGACAACAAGTTATCTTTAGAGAAGTCATGCTTAAATGTCTCTCGACCTACTTAAGAATTTAATTACCTAATCCTCTCGGACTCAAGGGAATTTATATTCACTGCCCAGATTTTACCGCAGGTTAACCAACCTTGTTACAACGCTGATTATTAAACGGAAGTTTAGTGTTTCCAAGTCCCTGTTGATAATTCACTTCCCACTATATTTGATTTCTTTCTCAAGAAAATCAAAGCATGTGTTATCTATCATTTGCAACCAAAAGACAATAATTAAAACATCAGAATTAGTAAAGAGTCCTACCACCTTTCGAATCTTGAACACTCAGCACCTTATCAAGACCTACCCCTAGTTCCCATAATTCAGGTTAAAGGAATTTAACTGCTTATGACATAATAATCGAAGCAACTAGACGAATTCATGCTTTGAAAGATAAACATACCACAAGATGAATTATAACTAGTGATTTTCCAATTTGATCACAATGAAAATCTCAAAATATTAATGAAAATCTCTTCAAAGTTAATTGTTTTTCAAGCCAAGAAACTAGAGAGAAAAGTAACAACATACGTGTCTCCAACTTAGGTTCGAAACTCTCAAGAAAATCCTAAACAAGACTTTAAATATTTCAACCTAAATAAGGAAACAAAATCATAGAGTTTAATAATCCCTAGAATTAGGTGATGACATTTGTAACAACCAATCAGGAGGCTGACGACTTATCATAAATGTCATCATCTCCTCTTTGCTTTTGATGCTTGATGCTTTATGCTGATGACAAATTGTGAAGTTCCATCAACTTCTTGATGACTTATCACGAATGTTGTCAAGTCTCTACCTCAGCTCTTGTGTTCTGCCATAGGCTGATGGAAATTTTGACGACCTATCATCTCCTTGACGGCTTATCACAAAATATCATCAAAACTCTCAACTCAGGTGCATTCTCTGTCTGAGGCTGATGATGAAGCTGATAACTTATCATGGGGCTGAGGACTTATCAAAAATGTCGTCAGCCACACTTCTCTTCGCATTACTTCAAATTTCAACTCCTTTGCTTCCATCCTTGTTGGTTCTCTTGCATCTTAGCTTCTACTTCAAAATCAAACATAAAACAATCAAAAGTGACAAAAGTTGATTAAGACCTTGCAATTATTCTTAGTTAAAAGCCTCAAATATGTTAGCATTAGCTCACACATCAAATGTCTCGTAGCCTCTTCCTTATAAGTATGGCATGCTACAAACCTATAAAAGAGACTCTACTTGACATGGATTTGTGGATACCCAATGCCACTAAACCTAGGATCTGATACCAACTTTGTTATGGCCTGAAATAGGGCCTGTCCATGACAGGTATCTCAAGTCCACCGAGGACCGAACACCACCCCCTTTGCATAGCAAAACAAAACATAATACCCCTTGTAATGGTTGAATTACGAATATATAACAAGATAGCACAAGATAATCTCAAAGAATTTTAAGATATAACAATAATTAATAATCGGTAATTCAGCCAAAAATGACGAACTAACATCACTACCCAAGTCCAAAATAATCAATAAAAACCTTCTAAAAAAATCAAAATCAATAAAGTATCGGGATGTACCCCCGACCCCGACAATGACAATGACAATGTTAATGATAATGTAAACTCTCAATGCTAATCTACGAATGGAAACTGATGAAATGTCCAAGTCTTCCAGAGAATGGAAGTTCACTACTTCACCACTAACGATCAACGAATCGAACTGATCCACCTAACTCTTTATATGAAAAGTAGACTTACTATTGGACCCTGTATTGTATGGGTATATAGCATCTGAATATGGTTAGTGGGTTGAGTACTAGTATGTAACTCAAGCATAGAGGATTAAATAATGCCATCATCACAAAACAAAGTGTAACCAATGCACATGTACACATTCACACATATCCATGAGTATATACATAAGACTAAATATTGGGAGAGGGAATCAGGCTTAGCATGTACTTTAAAAACCTTAGCCTAGATTGTGTAGCTTGACCGTCCTAGTACCAACCATGGGCTACATGGGTCTAGTTGTAACCCCCTAGTCGGTCCCCAGTACGTGTTAGCTGCATGAACTGGGGATATTATAGAAGGTCATGGGTTCCCTTGTACCCTTTGCCAACCATGATATATTTATATGTAGTGAGACACAAGAACATGGACATTTAGACCAACCCTCATGTTAACAAACATGAGTTTCCATTGTTCGTCCATCAGACTCACACCTTTACAACCAGCTATCACAACCCCCGTTAATGCCTAATTAAAACTTTAACACATAACCTATCCACTAATTCCAAGAGTCAATTATTAAGATGTTATTTAATGGTATCATCATGCCGACTATAGCTTGCAAGTAATGTCATTAGCCAACACTTTAGGGATTCCTTCATACCCCGTAAACTCTATTAATTAAATCACTTGGGGGATTCCTTCATACCCTGCAAGGTTTTCAAGATCATTATTGTTATTATCCTATTTGTCATTTATGCCAAGCATTAGTTTTAAGAAAATGAGCCATACCAAATGATAATTTTCATTCCAAAATCAATTATGCAAGTGGATTGAGGTTATTATCAATTTCCATTCAAAAATCAGTTATTTGGGGATTACATTGTACCTCTATTGCCATAATTTACAAATTTGGGGAGTCCATTGTACCCCTATTCCATCCATCATTACCATGCACCCCAATGAGTTTACAAACCAATAATTCAATGAATAATAGTTCAATAGCATCATGAGAAAACATTGAAATAATTTATATCCAAAATCCTCAACCCATAGTTCAAACCCAACATCAGAAACATATGAATACTAAATCAATTTAATGCCATCAAGAAAATACAAGTATAGGGAAACAGATACATGCCTTGATTACAACAAAATTTGTAAATTATAGCACTCTTAAAACCCTAGATGACCATTTTCCTTGAAACCCTAGATTTTACTTGAATGGAGAATTTAAGAGAGAACTGAAGTGTGTTTAATATGACAAAGTATTGGAAATAACACTCCTTATATTTTTTATGGACATGGGGTCTAAGTGGGTAAGAAGGGAAATTACCAAGGTACCCTTAATTAAAAGACTGAAAAATGTCGTCAGTCATTACAGGTCTCTTAATGACTCGTTAGGAATCCTTATGAATCATATCCATGAGTTGTAGTCAAGACAAAATCACCAAGGCCCTAAACTAGTGTCACGACCCAAGGCTACCCCCTATTCGCGACAATAGTGCTTACGATCACAAGTGACCATAAGTTAACCCTTGAATTGGTACCTACTATGAGCACTGATAATACTATAATGTAATACCTGAGTGAAAGAAGCACTAATAAGATACAGTAAAACTAAATACTAGAATGCGAAGCAAAGCATATCTTAAATCTGATTAAATTCTAGAAACCAAAATATCTATCTGAAATAATTGTTAATACTAAAATAACTTACTAATCATCTAACTGATTATCTAAGAGCCTCTAAACATCATAAGGCATTGATCGGATAGACCCTAACTTACTCCAACTGATTGAACATGAGAAATCACTAAAGTAACTTAAATAAACAAATCATGTCCTTGATGGATGAGGACTTACCACTAAGGGTGTTGAGTAATGTTGATCAGTCTAAGAGTAGTCGGGAAACTGTGTGTCTAAACCTGTGTTATAAGATAACATAGCACAAAGAAAGTATATAATCAGTACTTTAAATGTACTGGTATATGAGATAAGGACTGGCTGAAATACATGAGGTATTTGAGCATAAATAATGAACATGTAATATCTGAGAATACAAGACCAAGCATAAACATGTTTCTAAGATTCTGTAATCTAAAAGACTGAAGGTTGTATAACTAAATAACTAAACATTTGTACACTTGGTCAAGCAAACCTTAACTGAATACACTGATTATTGTACTGAGACTGTGGGAGGTATCATGTAACTGACATGCCCCAATCTGAGCTAATCGAGGTCCAACCTGTAACCCTATTTGGAATGGTGTTAGTATCGTGCCACGAGTACTAACACTGACAGTGTGGATCCATAAAACTGGTGTCCCAAAGGACTAAGGAATCAACCTCTACTGGTATGTGCTCTCATAAGATATGTGCCAACCCTCAAATGGCAGAAAGACATCTCAAACCTACGTTGGCTATGTAGATTAGGGACTCAGGGACTGCTACTAAAGGTCACACCCTCTACTGACAGGTGAACCCCCATTCCTGGGTTTGCTCAGTTCTTAATGCTACTCCCAACTGAACTGACACTGGTACTAAACAGAACTAAGTTTAACTAAACATTATGTCTGATAGTGCTCATCATGATTATATCAATTGAGTGAATAATAATATTCATGGTTTAACTTAATTATTACTTGAAAATTTGAAATCATGTAAAACACATAGGTATCAAATGTTCATAACCCGCCAGCACTAAATGACAATAAAATATGATAACTGAGCTTTAAAACTATAGTATGGGATCATGGTTCAAAACCCAAAAGCATAGACATTTCATCAAATATGTTAAAATTATGAACTTGGACATGGAAATATGTTAAACATGGGAAATCAACATAATTACCTGGATAAATTCATAAATTAGGGAATTTAACATGACATTCACTTGAATAAGACATAGGAAACTGAAAGTTAAAGCATGAGGCAATCTAATCTTCCATAGGATCATATATGGGCTGAACTAAATTTGAATTACCAAGTAAAAACATGAATTAAACCCATCTTGAACATAATAAACTTCATAATAGAGGAAAAACTCATACTTTACTCAAAAGGGAGGTTTTTGGGCTCCATGGGTGATAGGGACTCATTGATGAACATCCCACCTACCTTAAGTTTCTTAACTTGGGAAAGAAAGCCAATTTTTTATGATTTCTTAAAAGTTGTTGAACTTGGGGAGCTTGAATTCATGATTACTTGGGGAAAAAAGAATTGAATTTGTTCGTGGGAAGGATGAGGGTTTTCTTGAGAGTGAATTTGAGAAGAAGAGAAAATAATGCCCTAAAATATGCCCAAACATTTTATGGAAGATTTGGGTTAAGAGGGAAAAGACCTAATTGCCCCTTAATCATTTAAATCAAGAATTGGACGCAACATCCTCATCACGGTGCAGTATTATTGCAGTCGAAGGAATCCCTTATTGTGATGCGGTCAGTATGAGGTTAGGACTATTGTCGCAATGAGGGCTTATCGCAGTGACCCATTGGTTTCATAATACAAACATGCCCCAAACCTTGTCCAAAAATCCAAAACTCTTCTGGGGAATACTTTTCACATCCCTAAACTGAATTTCTCAATAACCAATGTTTTAGAGTCGGGAAGACCACAATAAAGATACTTGAAGTTTAGGGCTTTTGAAAATGACTAAGTCGTCAACACTTAGTAAAAATTTCAAGCCTTAAGCCCCTTATGCATGCAACTAGGAGTTGAATCGAGCTAAGAATATTATGGAGTATTACACTATCTCCCTCTTGGAAACATTCATCCTCAAATGAGGATGGTTAGACTGAGAGTACTATACTAAGAAAACTAAGATCATATACTGAACATGAATGACTTGGAACATGACTACAAAACTAAGTCTAAAACATGATAGATGAACAGAACTAATTTTGCGAATGCATGCAATGACATGAGAATGGTTACATAGCTGGAATAGAGAACGAAAAAGTATCAATCTAAGGAAAAATTATTACCTCAAGCTAAATCTGAGTTTACAGAGAAAGGATGGGGGTACTTGGTCCACATATCTGCTTCTGCTTCCCAAGTAGCTCCCTCAATAGACTGATTCCACCAAAGGACCTCAACCAAGGGAACTTTTTTATTCCTTATCATATGAATCTAATGATCAAGGATCTCACTTGGGACTTCCTCATAAAAAAGGCTATCCTTAACGTCCATATCTTCCAAAGGAACAACTATAGCTAAATCACAAATATATTTCTATAATAAGGAAACATGGAACATCGGATGCATTGATGCCAAATCTGTAGGCAACTTAAGCTCATAAGCTACCTTACTAAAATGGTTCATGATTCTATAAGGGCCAACATATTGGGGACTGAGTTTCCCCTTCTTTCAAAATCTCTTCACTCCCTTCATAGGCAAAATTTTCAAATAGACCAAATCACCAACCTCAAACTTAAGGTCCCTTCTCCATATATATGCACAAGATTTTTGATGGCTTTGGGCTATCTTCGGCCTCTCTTGAGTCAACTGAACCTTCTACATTGCCTAAAACACTAAATTTGGCCCTACCACTATAGCCTCACCTACTTCAAACTTACCAATAATAGATCTACATCTCATCCTATAGAGAGCCTCAAACAAAGCCATCTAAATATTGGAGTGATAATTATTATTGTAAGCAAACTCAATCAAAGGTAAGTGATCATATCAACTAACTTTAAAGTCAATAACACATGCCCTTAACATGTCTTGTAAGGTCTGAATAGTCCTCTCTGCCTGACCATCTATATAAGGATGAAAAGTTGTACTGAGATGAACTTGGGTACCAAGAACCTTCTGAAAGGCCTTCCAAAAGTGAGAGGTAAACTGAGTATCCCTATCAGAAATAATGGACAATGGAATCCCATGAAACTTAACCAACTCTCTAATATAAAGCCTGTCATAATCCTCAGTTAAATACAAAGTATGAACTGCAATAAATGAGCTAACTTTGTCATTCTATCCATAATGACCCATATCGAATCATGTTGACAGACACGTACAAGGCAATTCTGTCATAAAATCCATGTTCACAACTTTCCACTACCAAGTGGGGATACTAAACTACTGCAATGTACTACTAGGCCTTTGGTGCTCAACTTTAATCTGCTGACAATTTGGACATTTAGCCACAAACTCTGCAATATCCTTCTTTATACCACTCCACCAATAGATTTCTCACAAATTGTGGTCATCTTAGTGTCTCCTGGGCGAATAGAATATTGTGCACTATGTATTCAGCAAGTATGCGCTGTCTTAAATCATCAACACACGGAACATATAACCTACCCTGACAATGAAGTACACTATCTCTCCTTTTGGATAAAACCTCTACTTTCTAATCTCTAACTGCCTCATTCAACTTAACCAAACTCAGATCCCTATCTTTCTTTTCTTTCACTTCAGCAACCAATGAAGATTCTAAACCATCCTGAGTTAATCAATCCAACACCTGATCTAGCAAGCTGATGAACCTCATGAACTTAGTTATTCTTATATTCCTAAACATGAGAGACACTACACATAGACAACCTACTAACGACATCTACATTTACATTGGCCTTACTCGGATGATACAACACACTCATATCATAATCTTTAAACAACTCAAGCCACCTTCTATAACAAATATTCAGATCTTTTTGCGTGAACACATACTGTAAACTCTTATGGTCAGTGAAGACATCAATATAAAACCATAGAGATAATGTCACCAAATTTTTAAGGTAAATATAATAGCTGTCAACTCAAGATCATAGGTAGGATAATTATTTTCATGGGGTCTAAGTTTTCTAGAGATGTAGGCTATGACCTTGCCTCTCTGCATCAAAATAAAATCAAGACCAACTCTGAAAGAATCACAATAAACTACAAATCCATTGGAACCACCAAACAAAGTTGAGATTGGGACAAAATTGAGTCGAGTCTTCAACTATTAAAAACTCTTCTTGCAGGAATCTGATGACTGAAATTTGACCTTTTTCTAAGTCAATCGAGACATGGGGATGCAATAGAATAAAACCCTTCAATAAACCATCTGTAATAGCCATCTAAGCCTATGAAACTATAAATATCTAATGGAGAGATAGGTCTAGGCCAGTTTCTCACTACTTTAGTCTTTTGAGGGTCAACTCAAATTCCATCGTCGAAAATAATACCAAGGAAAGCTACTGATCTTAGCCAAAATTTGCACTTACTAAACTTGGTAAACAACTGATGAGCTCTAAGGGCCTGCAACACAATTCTCAGATGGTTTGCATGATCATTCTCACTATGGGAATAGACAAGGATATCATCAATAAAAACTATGATGAACAGGTCCAAGTACTATTTAAATACCATGTTCATTAAGTCTATGATAGCTGTAGGGACATTCGTTAGTCAAAAAGACATAATTAGGAATTCGAAGTGACCATACAAAGTTTTGAAGTTTTTTTTTAGAATGTCACATTCTCTGACTCTAAGCTGATTATAGCCGGATCTGAGGCCTACCTTAGAGAAATAACTAGCACCCTAAAGTTGGTCAAACAAGTCATCAATTCTGGGGAGTGAATACTTATTCTTGATTGTTTCTGAGAGAACTATCTTTCTTACAAATGAACAAGATTGGAAATCCCCATGGAGAAATACTTGGTTTGATGAAACCCTTGTCTAAGATATATTTTAACTATTTTTTCAACTCCTTAAGCTCAGTTGGAGCCATTCTGTATGGTGGAATAGAGATAGGCTAGGTATCTAGAAGGAGATCTATTCCAAAGTCAATTTTCCTTTTAGGAGGAACTCCGAGAAGATCTTCTAGGAACACATTAGGGAATTACCTTACTAATAAAACTGACTTGAGGCTTAGAGTTGTAGAAACAGAGTCTTTGATTCAAACAAGATGGTAAACACACCCTTAAGATATCATTTTTCTTTCTTAAAGATAAGAAATAATCTAACCCCTAAGCACTGAGGTACTACCCCTCCATTCCATGACTGTCTCATTAGGAAACCAAAAGTGAATGACTCTATTTCTTCAATCAGCTGAGGCATAACATGAGTGGAGCCAATCCATGCTGAGAATGACATCGAAATTAATTATTTCAAGCTCCATAAGATCAACTGAGTTTATTTTATGAGATATTATGATCGGGCAATTTCTGTATACCCATCTAGCTATAATAGATTTACCCACAAGGGTGGACACTGATAAAGCCTCGGCTAACATTTTGGGACTGACACCAAAGTTGACAGCTATATAAGGAGTTACAAAATAAAGTAAAGCTCCAGGATCTAACAATGCATAACCAAAAAGATGGAAGACCTATAACATACCCGTCACCACATTAGGAGAACTTTACTGATCATGTCAAGTCTGGAGAGCATACAACCTATTCTGGCACTTCCCATTAGTGGCACTGGAAGTAGCACCCTACTAAGTTGGGCGACTTGCTTGAGCTGAAGAACGATTGGACTTACCCTACGACCAGCCCTTAGGCAATCCCTGACCCTATGGCCTGGCTTGCCAAACCAAAACACACATCACTGCCATCTTTACACTCACTCTAATGATTCCTACCATATTTACTGTAGAACGTATTAGTATGATGACTGTTCATAGTACCCTAGGACTTAGAGCCGAGCAGCCTATCCCGACTTTCTTGCCTAAACTTAGGCACTGCTGCACTACATAGAGATAGAGTTGGGGATAAAAAGTTTTGATGAAACTGAGAACAGTTACCGCCTTCTAATATTTGCTGAGAAAAGTTAAAACTACTTATTATGGCCCTCCTATTCTTTCACTCTCTCTCCTTATGCTTTTTCTTCTCAATTTATTAAGCATGAACCATAATAATCATGGCAATCCTACACTCCTTAACCACACTATCTGATATTCCAGACACAAACTTACTCATTCTAGATCTATTACCTGCCACCATAGAAGGAGCATATCTCACCAACTAAGTAAACTTAAGTGAGTAATCTTTTACACTCATGTTACCCTACTTCAAATTGATAAACTCCTAAATCTTTGCTTTCCTCAACTCTAAGGGAAAGAACATGTCTAAAAAAGTTGTGGCAAACTCTACCCACTCTATCAGCCCTACATTAACACCATAGTATTCCTTCCACTACTTAAAGTAGGTGTGAGCTATATTCTGCAACTGATATGCAGCCAACATTGCACTTTTACTTAAAGTGATGCCCATGATATCTGCCACTTTCTGTACTATATCTAAAAACTTCTATAGATCCTCCTCAGACTTGGATCCCAAAAATAATGGGGGATTCATTCGAGTAAAATACTAAATCCTAACTATAGTTGTATTTACTACTATATTAGTTGGATCAAAAGACTTCCAGTTGTTCTGGGATACAATGGAGTAGGGTAAGGTAGGGAAAAAAGCCATGAATTTGTCATGGGAGACATGTTTATTTAGGGGATCTTCCTGAATAGGTGAGGGTGCAGGTTGATTCCCGTTCCTTCTTTCATTATTTCTTCCAAGAGGCATTGTCTATAAACAAAACAAATAATGAGTTATAAAGAGAAATTATGTTGAGGTCATGCTCTTTCACATGGCATGAACACCAAAAAAAGGGAAACTTTTCTAAAATATCTCATAGCCTCTTCTCCATAAGTGTGGCGCGCTTCATATCTATGCACAAGACTCTGCTCAATGCAGATTTAAGACTCCCTAGGACACTTTAAAACCTTAGGCTCTAATATAAAAATTTGTCATGAATCGAGGCTACCCCTAGTCACAACAATGGTGCTTACGGTCATAAGTTACCACAAGCTACCCCTGAACTAGTTCCTACTGTAAGCACTTAGTAATAATATAATGTAATACCTGAGTAGATGATGCACTAATATGGTACTGAAACTGAATACTATAATATCAATCAAAGCATATCTAAAATATCTGATAAGATACTAGAAACCAAACTATCTATCTGAAATAACTATTAATAATGAAATAACTGACTGACTATCTAACTAATTATCTGAGAGCCTATAAACATCATGCGAAGTTGATGGGATAGACCCCCCAACTTACTCTAACTGACTGAACATGATAAAGCACTAAAGTAACTTAAATAAACAAATCATGTCCTCGATGGATCAGGACTTACCACTAAAGGTGCTGAGTAATGTTGAGCTGTCTAAGAGTGGTCGGGAAACTGTGCATCTAAACCTATGTTATAAGATAACATAGCACAAAAAAAGTATGTGATCAGTACTTTGAATGTACTGGTATATGAGATAAGGACTGGCTAAAATACACAAGGTATCTAAGCATAAATGCATGATCATATAATATTTAAGAATGCAAGACCAAGAATAAACATGCTTCTAAGATTCTGTAATATGAAGACTGAATATTTTGTAACAAAATAATTGGAAATCTATACACTTGGTCAAGCAAACCTGAATTAAATACACTGATTATTGTACTGAGACTGTGGGAGGTATCATGTAATTGTCATGCCACAGTCTAAGATAATCGAGGTCCAACCTATAACCCCAGATGGAAGGTGTCAGTACCATGCAATGAGTACTAACATTGGCTGTGTGGATCCACTAAACTGGTGTCCTGAAGGACTAAGGAGTCACCCTCTACTAACAGGTACTCTCATAAGATATGTGTCAATCCTCAAATGCTAGAAAGACATCTCAAACCTACATTGGCTATGTAGTTTTAGGACTTAGGGACTGCTACTAAAGGTCACACCCTCTACAAATAAGTGAGCCCCCATCCCTGGGTCCGCTCAGTGCTAAATCCTACTCCTAACTAAACTGACACTGAACTTAACTAAGTTTAACTGAACATTATTTCTAATAGTGCTCATCATGATTATATCAACTAAGTAAATAATAATATTCATGGTTTAACTGAATCATTACTTGAAAATCTGAAATCATGTAAAACACATAGGTATCGAGTATTCATAACCCACCAGCACTGAATAACTATAAAATATGATAACAAAGCCTTAAAACTATAGTATGGGATCGTGGTTCAAAACCCAAAAGCATAGACATTTCATCAAACATGTGAGAATCATGAACTTGAACATGGGAATGTGTTAAACATGAGAAATCAATATGATTACATAGAAAAATTCATAAATTAGGGAATTTAACATGAAATACACTTGAATAAGACATGGAAAACTAAAATTTAAAGCATGAGGCAATCTAATCTTTCATAGGATCATACATGGTCTGAACTAAATTTGAATTACCAAGTAAAAATATTAATTAAACCCATCTTGAACATAATAGAGGAAAAACTCATACTTTACTCAAAAGAGAAGGTTTTTAGGCTCCATGGGTGAAAAAGACCCATGGATGAACATCCCATATACCTTAAGCTTCTTAACTTGGGAAAGAAACCCTATTCTTGATGATTTATTGAAGGTTCTTAAACTTGGGGAGCTTGAATTCTTGATTACTTGGAGAAAAAGGAATTGAGTTTGTTCTTTGGGAAGGAGGAGGTTTTTCTTGAGAGTTATTTTGACAAGAATAGGAAATAATGCCCTAAAAGATGCCCTAAGTCATGTTATGGACAATTTGGGTGTAGGGGAAAAAGACCCAATTGGCCCTTAATCATTTAAATCAAGAATTGGACACAACATATTTACCGTGATGTGGTTTTATAACGATTAAAGAAATCCCTCACCATGACGCATTCAGTATGATGTTGGGACTAATTCTACGAAGCAGGCTTATCATGGTGACCTACTTGTTTCGTGATCTAAACATGCCCCAAACCTTGCCCAAAAAATCCAAAACTCCTTTGGAACATACTTTTTATATCCCTGAACATGAACTAACTCAAAAACTAATGTCTTGGGGTTAGGAGAATCAAAATAAAATTCTTTAGAGTTCCAGGATCTTGAAAATGACTAAGTCCCCAAAACATAGTAAAACTTTCAAACAGAAAGCCCTTATGCATGCAATTAGGAGCTTAATCGAACTAAGAATATTATGGGGTATTACAAATGGTATGACTACGAGTCATACATATGACTCATATCTAGTCCTCACAACTCGTACCCATCTCCCATACTTAGGACAGTAACATTTGGACGTCATACTGGACACACTACGACTGACCCCCTTATGACTCATATAGAGTCATTATTACTTGTTACCCCCTTATTGTCACTAAAACAATAATTCAGGAAAATCTCACTAGCCACCTTACGATAGGGGTTCTACCATATAGTCACCCTACGACTAATAGGTTGAGTCATATTAAGAACAGTGAGGATGAAATTTCAAATATTTCTCAAAGATCAACACTTGGGGTGTTTCAGATATGTACATAAAATTATGAATCTAACGATACCCATGTTGAATACATTGGTTTAGGATCCAAAATACCTTTAAAATCAACCCTAAAAATAAAGGGTAAAATTATAAATTTAGTAGGAAATTGTTTTACCCCTAATATAAGGGTTTAAAATCTAAAATCCCATAAAAATGAGTGAAAATCATGTTAGAAGTCATCAAAATATCAATATTTTATTTTACCAATAAAACCCCAAATCTCAAATTTAAAGATCACAATTTGAAGATAATTTTGTAATTTAATCAATGGATAATAATGAAAACAAGTGTTAGAAATGCATTCAAGGTTTACATCTCAAAAATCCACTTGAAATTACCTTAATTTGAGCTCCCAAAATCTAAATTGGTGAACATAAGGTTTTAGGTATGGATAGGGATTAAATATTCTCCAGAGGTTATATGTGCTTCGTTTACACACTTGACTTACGGTGCATGAGGTGATAATGCAACCCAGACCCTCATATGCATGGGCCTCTAGTCATAAATGAAAGGTAACACTTTGTAAGTCAGTATGAATGCAATGCCTATTTCTCAAGTGCGTGGAGAAGGCACCTATTATAGATGACAACAAATGCTAAGGCACTAAAATTCTCCCAATGGACCTTTAAAATGCATTTAGACCTCTGTGAATATATTTAAACTATTCTACTAGGAAAATTTTGACATTCTAGACTCAACAAAACTATCAAAATTACCAAAGGAGGTCATTATCAACAAGTTACACCCAAAATCAACTCGAGGCACCTTAAAACCAATTTCTCGTCTAAAGATTCAAAATCAAAATAAAAGACACAAAACCTAAATTAACAATGCTACTAAGCCAAATTTGATATTTTAGAGCTGATGGAACTGATAAAATTTCCCTATGACACTTAAATCGCCAAATCTTGGCCTAAGCTAACTATATCAACTTACAAGTTTCTCAAACCAAAAACTCATATAAAACTCTCTCAAACCCTTCGAGCACTATTCAACTTACTCCCTCAACTCATAAATGTTATGAGGCAACAATGGTGATATGTTTTTAATTATCCCTTCACTTGTTTTCCCAATATGGAATGTTGGGGTTAAAGATAGCTTGTCTTATAAAGAGGTGATGGATTAGATTTTAGATCATCAGGTTCATAAATTGAGAACTAAGGAAATCTCATTATTTAATTTCATACAAAGGAGTCATTCAATACGTGGGAAGATGAAGAAGATATGAAAGAAAAGTATGTCCATCTTTTCACTCCTAACAGAAGAATTTAAGGTAGTAACATTATTATTATAATGAATCTTAGGATTCTATGTCATTTCTTGATTTCCTATTTTCTTGGTTGAGTTCATTCTTTTATACTCCATATCTGAGTTTTATGTCTAAGTATATTTTAGATAAATGCAATTTATAGTGATTTCTTTGTCCTTTGGTCCTGTCTTTATTTTAAGATGAATAATTCCAAAGGAGAGGTATTATAACACCTTAGATATGGACCCATGAATACTAAGTTTTTGGTACAAAATCTAAGTTTAGAGTCTTAAAGGCCCAAACTAGTACGACTCACTATATGATTCCTACAATAAGACTGTAAGTCATACCATAACTCATGGTATGCATCCCAAAACTCCTAGTTTATTATGAATAATGGTATGAGGCATAAATTTATGTATGATTCATATATCAACACATACTATGAAAATCCAGAAGCTTAACAAGTCCCTGGAAATTGCAATTATATGTACTAGTCATACTTTTAAAGTATGGATCATACTTTCAAAGTATGGGTCATACTATGACTAGTACTAAGAGAGACTAAAGACTTGGAAAATTTATATAGTGACTATGAGTGGAGGTAAAAATCATATTTTGGACCATGTCTCATGTGTTGAGTTGTGGTATCCTGCACAAAAAAATTCATACACATCTCATTAAGGGTAAATTCATATATTTCTTATCTTTTAACCCTTTCCCATGATGTTTTGGTCACCAAACCTTTATATATGAAATGATAAAGCATATTTTCACTTTAAACTCTCAAGATCAACTCTAGAACAATTTTATAACAAGTTTAAACAAGATCAAGCAAGGTAGGGTTCCAAATAAGCAAATTCTTCAAGTTTCTTTCATAAAGTGTTTGACTTTGTTAAGGTACACAAGTGTTTAGAGATGGGTTCCTTTAATCCTCATGACCAAGTAATTTTAAGATATATTGCTATTATGATTCCAAACTAGGATTTTTTCCTAATTTACTAAGGATTGATTTTACTTGTTTTTCTTGATTTCTATGAACAAGTTTTTCTCATAAACTTATGATTACTTATGATTGCTATCTAAAATATGATTTTTATGCACCAAGATTCATGATTTAAGATTTTTATTATCTATGAACTCCATAGTAAAGAGATATACTTTCAATACATGATTTTTAGCATGTTGTTTATGGCATGAAATGGTGACATCTAGATATTTCTATTATTATTTATTAATAGTTTTGATATCCAGATATGTCATATGATATTATGCAAATCACTAGTATGTTTTGGGAGGATTTTTTAGCACTGAAATAATAAGGGTTTAGATAACCTAAGTTTTATAACTACGTTGTCATCATAGGTTTCTCCCTTGAGGAATGAATATAGGATCCACATGTACATGGTTCTATGCCTTGACAAGTTAGATAAACTTTTTCCAGTATGGATGCAATAAGGCGGGAATCATTATCTCACATAGTATTCATCGGTTATGAGACACTCCCTAAATTGCATGATTTATGAACTACTATTTATATCCATTTGTGAACAACTTTATACATGTTTTACCACTCTTGATTTAACCTCTCAATTTTTAAAATATTTAAGCTACTCTTTGTATGTTTCATGCTAAGTTTTTAGTTATATACATATACACACATACTTGTGTACCAATCTATTCTCATGGATTGACTATATTTTGCATTGTATTTTTCAAATGATGAAGATCTAGGTTCTCAAGCATAAGGTTTGCTACTAGAAATTTAGTAGTACACCATATCTAATTGATTAGTGAGTGCTCCAATCATTTTGAAGGCTTGAAGATTCTTTAGCTTTCTTTTATTTATTTTAGTTAGATTTTGATTCAGTAAAAGTTATGGAGACTTTTTCCAATTAGCTTTTATGTTAGTAGTAGAGGTTTCACTAGACAGACAATATTAGTTGTCATTCCTTCTTTCATTTTAATTATGTCTTAATAAAAGGATAATTCTTTCTTTTCAGCCCACTATGATTACGTATATTTTTTCATTAATTTTATTTATCGTATTCATTACAGATATGTATGCCATGTGTCCTACCAAACCACTAGTGAGAAACTAGATATGGCTAATAACTAGGTCTAAACTCGAATCATGAAATATATGACCAATATACAACTTGTATGTTCACTCATTATGTCAACATAGGCAAACCCCAAACTTTAACTATCTAAACTCTTGTTTACATTTGTGATTTTGTCCACTGTACATTATGCAAGACCGTATACATCTATTGGATGTCAACTTCAGAGAATTGATTTTTTACAATTTCTGGACTTCAATATTTCATGTGGACCGTACATCAAAAACATGGTCTGTATGTTGTTTTGAACCTCTATATGTAGATTTAATTTTATCAACTTGATTAGAACTCACAGATGGTTAAACATATAATCCATAAGTGTTTATATAGCCTGTATTCTCATACTTATGTTCTTTTTTATTCTTTTCTACTCTGATCATTTCGTACAATTAGTATATTTTTAGAAATCGACATTAATATGTATTCACACATGACTTATCATAGATTAAATCCAACCACATGTATTTGGAAGTTTAAAAATCACCTAGATTTACATAGAGGTTTTGATACAATCTAAGTACTGTTCCAATTTGCCACACTGAAAGAATATTATTTGATTTGAGGTCTACTCTTTAATCTATGTACATCTACTTCTCTTTGGGCTTGGCTATGCTATGTGATGCATTTTCTTTACTTATTTATATATGCACACCAATTGGGATTCTATAATAGCTAATCAAGTATATGGATCTTGTGTAGCCACTATTCTTGATTAGAATACTTGGGTTGATCTGGTGATACCATAATATTAGATTTTGGTATTATTTTGGACATGGATTGAGTATTTTACTATCATGCAATCTTGAATTACCTAGATCTTGGATTACCATGCCAAGACAGTTATATTATTTATGTCATAAGTTCCTATATTGAAGATAAGAGGGTAACATAGCTACTCCCCGAAGAGGATGATATATTTCATGGAGGCCCAATGATGGTAGATAAAATATTTTTGACAAATATAGCATATATTCAACATACTAGTATAGAGACTCCTACTTTTGGGTTAGTGCCAGTAGGGAGGGAGTTTCTAGAGGTATTCCCTATATATTATAAGGGTATTCCACCCGATTATGATATTAAATTTGAGATTTATTTGGTGTTGTACACTCAACCTACTTTTTTTCCACCATACATAATAGCAAAGGTGGATTTGAAGAAGCAATTATAGGATTTATTGAGAAAATAATTCATTAGACCTAGTGCCTCCTATTGGGTGTGCTCATATGTTATTTGTGAAGAAGAAGAGTGATTCTATGTGGATATGTATTGACTACCCATGGTTGAATAAGGTCAAAATTATAAATAAATTTCCATTCTCACTATATCAAAAAAGATATTTCGCGGTAAATAGTTAAGAACAATAGTTTAATCCTCTAAGTTATGTTTTTAGAGACAATTATAAGTGACAATTTTATTTTAGCAATCTTTTTAGATGCCTCTAAAGCCTATAGTGACTTTCACCCAATTGCAATTAACTAATGCAGTAAGAACTTGGTAATTCTTTGTTAAAATACATATTTATTATAGCTAAAAGCCTTTATTATTGTAGTGTGTTGTTCATTAATGATTTATTTGACCAGCTTTAGGTTTCTTCAATCTCTTTTAAGATTGAATTTCATTTTTCATCAATTAGAGATTATAGCAAAGGATACTCCTAAGACAACTTTCAAGACCAAATATAAGCATTATGAGTTTCGAGTTAAGCTATTTAGGGTGACCACTGCCTCAACAACCTTTATGAACTTGATGAAGTGTATTCAAACCATATTTAGACTCTTTTGTCATTGTATTTATTAATGACATTTTAATATTCTTAGCAAAATAAACATAATCATAATTTGAAGGAAAAAAAGTTATATGGCAAATTTGAAATGTATGTTCTACTGCAAGAACCAAAAGAAAAACACTCTCTTCAAAAATAAACTTTTAACCTAGCCAATATTATTACCCGTCTACTGCCATCTATCTATGGTGGATGGTCTCTAGTTATCTACCAATAATTTTCCTTCTTTACCCTCTACTTCTAATAATAGAAGTCCAAGTTTGCCTAATCCAAACCTTAATCTGCCTATGTTGAACCCTTATTTACCTAATGCAAAAAATAATGCCAATTCCTTGATACTAGAAGAACAATGATAATATTTTGAATTTTGTATGGATATTACCATAATAGGAGGTGCTCCTCATCTCAAATGGATAGAGGTTGAAGTGAAAGAATGAACCAACTAGAAAAGCTTCAATTTATTGTTATTGGTAAGTGTATGCATGACTTGATAGATTTTGTATAACTACGGAGGATTATTCCTCTTCAACAATATGTAAATGAAGGTTGTAAAATTGGTTTGTTATGGAGCAAGCATATTCTAATTCATTTATCACAGCAAGTATACTTCATTAACCTAGTCTCAAAGGGTGTATTTTATATCACATGCTTAGTTGGGTATCCATATTTAATGTGTACCTTGATATATGATAAAAAGTGTAGGTAAATGGAGAAAATTCAGAGACTATGGCTTGGATATCTTTCCCAGATCTTTTACCAACCTTCTTTGTTAAGGAATACTTATATTCCCTAGCATCAGCACTAGGACAAACTGTTCAGCAAGACCAAGCCTTAATAAATAAGACTTGACCTAGTTGTGCATGTGTGAAGGTATTAGTTTATTTTAAAGGTAATTTCCATAATGAAGTGAAGATTCAAATAGATAATAAGGATACAAGGGAAGTAAGAACAAGTATGATTGCAATAAGATATGATTATGTACCAAAATCCTGCTCGAATTGCAAAATAAAAAGTTATAGTGTTGATGAATGTCGCTATAGTGATATACCAAAGCATAATGAGTATTACAATGAAAACTAACAAGAAAAAATAGAGCAAGGAAAAGGAAAAGAACCTCATCATCTGCCACCTATCCAAGGGAAATCAAGAATTCTTTGTTGTGCGAAAGTTGTGGGAAATTTTAAGGGTTGAACTATAGCGAAGGATTTATGTGCCAAAGCGGGATCTTTGCCTATCCCAATCAATAACAAATATGATGCTCTTACACTTGATAATAAGAATGAGAATGATACAAATAGTCTAGTTAATACGTAATTGAGTAATAGTGATAAGATTGAAAAAACTCCAGACTAGTAACAAAGGGGAGAAAGTGGAGAAGCATGTTTCTACCAAGGAGTAGATGACTAATTCTTTTGGGGAGACTAATAAAGAAGATTAAATAGCCTCTTTATTAGTACCCATATAGAACAACAATAAACATATCGGTGATGGTAGTTACAACACCAATAAGGTTGATATTGAGAAAGAAAATCGCAACAATGAAAAGTAGCTCTTAAAATTGAGGAAATAAATATCAATCCCATAAGTAAAGAGGATCTTAATAAGGATAAAGTAGTAATAGAATCCAAGCCCCCTATCTTTAGTACAGAGCTAGTAAGGTCTAGCCATCTTGAGGTTTAGAAAATTCAAAATTTAGAAGACCACCAAGAAATAGGGGAAGATACAACAAATTAGATCTCAAATTAAGAGGTAAAAGAAAGGAAATATTAAGGTCTAAAACAGAGCTAACAATCAATATACACACTAATTCTGACACTAATTCATAGGCAACGGAGGTCCTAGAGGTGATTATTTGGCATTAATAAAATTTCTTGCTATAGTTCAAATGGATGACAGTCAAGTATTAGCTATTTCAAATTAGTTAGATTCTTCTAACAATGTCCTTCATAATATACCCATAGTGTTAAAGAGATTGATTTAGCTAATGAACTAAATAGGGTAAAATAGATGCAAGTTCTACCATCTATTAAAGAATTGGAGGATAATATTACAAATGAGGCTGATCTATGTTCAAGGATCGACAAAGCCATTAAATAAACTAGAAAAGGAAAGACGCAAGGAAATGCGAAATTTTCAAAAGTTATAACAGTTCAAACAAATATGAAGGTGAATCCTCAACAAGTTAAGAAATGATGGAAGCTCTAAATGGAAAAATAAGGACACAATAAGCATTCCAAAGAGTCTAGATATTGTATAATTATCATAAATTTACTTTTTTTTATTTATTCGAACCTTATTAATTAGTTAGAAGTATTAACAGATATAGAAAAATATTGAAAACACATTTAGCTAATCATATTTTGTAATGACTTAATTTTTTGTGAATTATTCATTTCTATGTGGTTTGACAATTTTCATATTTTGTAATGACTTAATTTTTTGTGAATTATTCATTTCTATGTGGTTTGACAATTTTACACCTATATGTTATTGCTTTGTGATATTTCTGGGATGTGGGGATGATTGGCATGGTTCCTAATATATTTTATGTAATTTATATGAGTTTGTGGTTTTTAGAGGTTAAAAAGACTTTATTGTTGACTTTGGTTAACATTTATTGGACAGTGGTCGTATGAAAAAATGAAATGTACCAGTAGATCCAGAACATCAATTTTTGCTTAGTAGCATGGTTGGTATAATTTAATGACTTTTATATCTCATTTCAATCTTCATTTTGAAAGACTGTGAACTTGGGTCTTGGGGACAATTCATTGAAAATGACCTCTTTTTGAAATTTTGATATCACCACTAAGCCTGGAGCATAGAAGTTAATGGGGTAGCATAGTTTATTTGCATTCTCATAATTCCATATCAATGTTGAGAGTTTGGTGTAAACTTGAAAAATTTTCAGGTCACGCTAGTGCAGCCGCTAAAGCGCCAATTTGGTTGATTTGGTGGTGGGTGCTAAAGCTTTATTTTGGCATTTTTAGCAACTTGGTACCCAACTAGGGGACCATTTCCGCTAAAGCAGACTAGGCTGGCATGGGTAGCGCTAAACCGGTGCTTGATCACTTTAGTATTGACGCTTTAATTAGTCAAGTGGTCGCTTAAGCAATCAGACCTGGTATTATTTAAATCATTTTTCTTTAATTTCCACCATTTTAAAATTGAAGCTTTGATTTTTAGAGTTTTTGGATGATTTCTTCTATTGTCAAGTTGGGTAAGCTCTAAATCTTTATTTTAGTTATTTTACTTTGATTCTGGTCATTTAAATCTTGTTAAAATATGATTTTAAAAAGAAATTTGGGAATTTTGGTATGGAATGCCTAAAATGATCTCCTTCAAATTTAAACCTTGTTTTAACCCATTTTCACTTGGGTTTTCTTCTATGGCTTCCTTTAATTATGGCTAATGTATTCATAAACTAAAATTCCAGTTTTATCCTTCTTTTTTAAAAAACTATTTCGGGGGTCCATTTTGACCTTAACTAAAAAATAGATAATATGATATTGTTGCCTTCCCTTTTATGCATAGTTTAATATTTGTATGTTTTAGTTGGTTTTGAGGTTGCTTGTGAGGGGAAGGCTTCGTGATTAGAGGCTTTTGGACCAGATTTTCTTTGTTCGAGATAGGTTATGGCTTAACTTTCTTCAGACTAAACTGAGTAGTTAATACTGATCTATAAACATGCTATGGGTATGGGTATTAATCATGAAAATGGTGTTATTACTATTATGTGCCTGCGCGGGGGCCTATGTCATTGTTATTGGTGTTTTGAGATAGTATTTATTGTGTGTGACCTATGTGGGGGTCTTATATGATATTATTGGTCTTAGGTATACATATTTCGTTGTTTTATTCTTGGTGGAAAATGCAATTTGGGGTTTATATAGTATCAATGACATATTACTTGCATATCTCACCCTAGTGGTACATGGATTATACTAAAATCATGGATGGTTGGCTTATTGAGTAGATTCTAGCTCACTTACGTATGTATTGGTTATATTTAAAACTCTTAGTCTGGTTTGGCTGTGAGCATTACATCATCATTTTATATATATACATTTATGAGACATTGGTACCACTATAGAAATACTGGTTTTTGATAGAAATGTGACATCTTTAAAAACCCTCTGTAGATCATATGCCAAAGAGAAGTTATGGCTATTGGATTGGTATTGATATTAGTTATTGGATTGTATATGGGTTGCAAACTCCCTATAGGTCCTACCTCAGGAGAAAGACGGAAGGTGTATATGGAGGTTGTTCAACAACCTCAGACTTATCACATCATTATCATCATCATGCTCATTGTATTCATACATTATGCACTTTCTGTGTTGTACTTGAAAATTTGATTTAATATATGCATTATGTATTTCTTTATTGTACTTGTACTTGGTATATATGTTGTCTATTAGAACTGTTAGTGTAGATGGTGTGGGCTACCTATTGAGATATTTTTTAATTACAAGTGATGTGACAATAGTATGTATCTTATATAGCTTATTTTCTACTTTGCTCAGTTGTCTTATGACACCTATCAAGTATAAGTGAACTATAATCATCCCTAATATGCCTTTTTTGTGCAGATCCAAGTACAACTACGTTGTACAAAAGCTGATTTTAGGGCAGTGATTGGATATCTTTGAGGTAGTGGTCGCTCTTTACTTCCAGATTCAACCTTCTACCCCATCTTATATAGATTATTCCTTGTTTTCTATTCATAGACAAACTTATTTCCTCTTATGGAATTATCAGTTATATTTTTAGACTTTGACTTGTTTGTAGATTATTTTTGCACTGTGACATTAGGTTTTGGGGTTTATGTATTATTTTAACATTTATATTTTTGCTATCTTTTTGTATGTATGGTTTGACTCTATTCTAAAAGTCCTACCTAAAGATTTTGGTGTTGTTTTTCTCTTTTAATCAGTTTGGGTGATTGCCTTACTTGTCAAGGCTTGGCCACAATAAGCTCCACCATGACCCTTGTTTTGGGTTATGACAAATTAGTATTAGAGCAGCCAGGTTCATCGATCTCATTAGTATAAGAACAGGATTTCTGGTAAAGTCTTGGAGAGGTTATTAATTTGTTTGATGACTTATTTGGAGGGTGTTACTTTGAGTATTATACCTCTATTGATGCTAGAGCCTACTTATAGTATACCTTTGGCTCTAAGGATGGATCCACTAGTGGTACCAAAATTAGATTATGGTATTCTACAGACTTTGAGTGTTGTTCCTCCTTCTGTGTTGGTATCCAAGTATGGTATTTCAATATCAGTAGTTTAGCCTTCATCTATATTACCCCCTTAGATTGGATCTTAGCTAGCCAGATGTACTATGCCTCTTATTATTATGGGTCAAGTTATGTTTTTTGAGGATTAAAAAATGTTTGAGAGATTTATTTTCTTTGGTCCACCTAGGTTTAGTGGTGTTGTAAGAAAGGATACCTGTGAGTTCTTTATTGATTGTTTGGAGAATTTACATAAACTTGGAACACTAAGTTGTACAAAGTTGCTTACACTACCTGCCAATTGAGAGATACAGTCAGGGATTGGTGGAGGTCACTTGTTAGTTGCAGACGTCTTAGTGCTTTCGAGATGACTTGTGACCAGTTTATTGAGGCCTTTTTAGAAAAAGTTATGCAATTCAGTTTGGGGTATCAAATAAGAGATAAGTTTTATAATTTAGAGTAGGGATCTATGACTATTGAATATTATGAGGTGCATTTCCATTCTTTGTCCAAATAATTTTTGGCTAGTATTGCTACCGAGTCTGAAAAGATTTGGAAGTTCATGAAGGAATTGGATGTTTCACTTCAGTTGGATACTACCCAAATGGTAGCATCAGAGGCATCGTTTCAGAGTAAAGTAGATCTTGGAAAGATGACCTAGTCTATTCTTTGAGCTTCTTTGGAATTCTCCAAGAGGGTGCAAAGTTAGAGAGAGTTCACCATTCATACTCGTAGAAGTAAATATTTTAGAGGTTATTGTAGGTATCATGGTAAACCAGTATAGGAAGCCTTACAGGGTTCAGATACTAGGACTTTTGGTTCAGTATTTTAGGCTGGTAATTCTAGATCAATCCTATTTTCTCCTATTGAGTCAGGCTATAGAGTTTGCTATGTGTGTGCGGAGTTTGGCTATTTGGCGAAGGACTGTCCCTACAGTATTTTTAGGTTTTCTCCTCTATAGACGGTGAGAGGCTACCCTTAGAGAAGCAGAGGTGCTACTAGAGGTGCACGTATAAGGGGTAGTAGTACTTGTAGGGTTGTTATATGTCTACTCAGTCAGGTAGGGGATGTGGATAGTGGTATGCTATACTCTCCGGACCAGAGGCAGAGGCTTCTGATGTTGTTATCACATGTATTATCCTTGTTTGCTTTAGATCTACACCTATATTATTTGATCTGAAGTCGACTTTCTCTTGTGTTTGTCTATTTTACTTTGAGTTTTGAATCTACTAGTGGGACTCTTTTTGTGCCTATCCATGTATCTACTCTTGTAGGATACTTTTTAGTGGTGGATCAGGTGCACAGATCCTATGTTATGACCTTTGTTGTGCATGAGACTTGGGTAGATTTGATCATCCTAGATACAGTAGATTTTGATGCCATTTTGGGCATGGATTGGTTAGCTTTTTATCATGCTATTATAGACTGTTATGCTAATATTGTGACTTAGCTTCGCTGGGTGAGCCATGGATAACCAAGAAGGATGTGCTTTATTAGGGGCCCAAGTGATCTATATCTCTTCTTTATGCTCATCGCTTGGTTGAGAGGGTATATTTGTCTTATTTGGCCCATATTCATGATACTAGTGTTGCTTCATCGCCTTCTTTGAATTCTATTTGTATTGTTCGTGAGTTCATGGATATTTTTCCCATTAATTTTCCTAGTATGCCTCTGCATACTGATGTTGAATTTGCTATTGATATTGAGCTGGGAACTATGCTCATCTCTATTCCTCCTTATAGGATGGCTCCAGCAGAGTTGAAAGAATAAAAGAATTGGTTGCAGCAGTTATTAGATAAGGGATTTATCTAACCTAGCTTATCACCTTGTGGTGCCTGTCTTTTTTATAAAGAAAAAGAACGGGCCTAGCATATATGTATTGATTATTGGTAGTTGGACAGAGTAATGGTTAGGAATAAGTATCTCTATTCTTTTATTGATGATTTATTTGATCAGCTTTAGGGTGCTTCAGTGTTTTTGAAGATTGATTTCATTCCAGGTTTCACCAATTGAGGATTAGAGCTTCAAAAATTTTGAAGATAACTTTTTGGAATTGATATGGTCATTATAAGTCCTTAGTCATGTGCTTCGAGTAGATCAATACAACAGTCGCATTCATGGAGTTGATGAACCAGGTGTTTTTACTGTATCTCGACTTTTTCTTCATTGTATTTATAGATGATATGTTATTTTACTCCAAAAGTGAGGCCGACCATGAGGAGAATTGCGGATTGTACTTTCGAGGTTAAGAGATGAGAAGTTGTATGCTAAGTTCTCCAAGTATTAGTTTTGGTTGGAGCCTATTTTTTCTTAGGTTATGTAGTGACCAAGGATGGTATCATAGTCGATATGACCAAGACTAAAGTGGTTCATGATTGGAATAGGCCTATTTTGCCTATTAAGATTCAGAGTTTTGTTGGTTTAGCGGGATATTATCAGTATTTTACTGAGGGTTTTCTTCTATTATAACTCTTTTCAGTGATTGATGCTCGTGAGATGATCTTTTAAAAGCTCAAGGAATTATTGACCTCAGCTCTTATCTTGACTTTTCCTAAAAAGGGTGTGTGTTTTACCATCTTTTGTGATACTTTTGGTGTTAGGTTAGGTATTGTGATGATGTAGGAGGGTAAGGTGATTGTTATCCTTCTCATCAGTTGAACCCCAATGAGGGGAATTACCCTGCCCGCGATTTGGAGTTGTGCATGATTGTTTATGCTTTAAATTTTTGGAAGCATTACTTGTATAGAGTCCGTTGTGAGATCTTCTCAAATTATCATAGCCTTCGATATTTATTCACCCAGAAAGATCTTAATAAGAGGCAGCGTCTTTTGCTTGAGCTGCTTAAGGATTATTACCGTATATTCTATATCATCTAGGCAAGGGTGATGTGGTTGTGGATGCTTTGTGTCAGAAGTCGATAAGTATGGGTAGCTTTACGCATATTTTTACCCAGGAGAGGCCTTTGGCCTTATGTAATACCCCAGGTTTTAAACTATGAATTTTTCTCTGTAATTGTGCTAACTACTCAAGGTATGACTCAGTGATGAGTCATATAGAGCTAATCATGGTTAACCAGAAGGTTTTCCTAAGTTATTGGCATGGTCACAACTAGAATCACATGAGTCATAGGTTAAGGTCATGAGTAATAGGGTGAGACAACCAAACCAGTAGGGAGGCCTTGAGTTTCTATCTATCCTACAAGTCTCGATGATGACTGATGATCTATGACTACGAGTCATGATATGACCCATAGTCACTGGCGACAGTTTTTCCTGTATTTTAATTGAGGGCACATCGGTCATTTTCTTTCATCTCCAATTCTCAAGTCAAGAATAAAAACACTCTCTTCCCTCTCAAATTCTCAAGTCAAGAATAAAGCTAGAGTTTCTAAGGGTTGGTTATTTATGGATCAAAGTATGGTTCCTTCTCTAAATTCTTGGTGTTTTCAGGCATGTATCTCTTCCCTAAATTGTTTTCATATAAAATCATATGTTTCATCATGGTTTATGTGAATTTAATTATGGGTTTTGAATGATGGGTTGAAGGTTTTGAATGATTGATATTTGATTGTTTTTTCCATGATTTATGTGCATCTGTTGTTGCTTTATGATAGATTTTTAAACCCATTGGGGTGCAAGGAATAGGATGGGGTTCATGGACCCCACCCCCACCTCATTTGATGAAAATTGATTTGATAAATTATAGGGGTCATTGATTCCCCAAACTTTATAGTTTAATGGTTTAAAATTAGCTTTAATCTCAACCTAACCTGATGAAATTAGTTTTGAAACATGGATAAATACATGATATAACCCACTTATGAAACCTTGCATTGCATAAAACTTTAATGGAGCATAAATGATTTTGAAAGGCCTCAGAGGCCTTGGATTGATTTTAAATTGGAACTTGAGAGTCAAGTGGTGGCCATGGATTACCCTAACTTAGATGGGTGGATAGGGTCATGGATTCCCCCATCTTACAAAGATTAGCTTGAAATCCTAATTGGTATGACTATACCAAATTGTTAATGCCTTGATAAATGACTCCTTAGTTAAATGGATGGCTTTATGTGCAAGATTTTTAATTGGGCTTAAAGGGAATTTTGTAGCTTGTCGTGAAAGGTAGAGGTCCCAGGGGGACCGATACGGGAAACTATATTTGCTAGCGTAGGGCTTTTCATGATCGTGTGCTTATTTAACACTTGATATATATATATACAATAGATTGGCATGGGGTCGTAGGTTTCTTAGCCTTTCCTTGAACTTCTCTGGTTTGTACGGCTAACATGCACTGGGCCTTTTCAGTGTTGAGAGTCAGACCCATATAGCCCATGGGTGTTTTTAGGATGGTTAGAGCTACACAGTCAAGTTTAATAGTTTAAAACTTGATGCTAAACCTTGTTCCTTATCCAACATCTTATATATGTTTATGTAAACATGTACATTGAGTTTGGACTTGATTTTGAATTGGCATTATTTTATCCCTTCCCTGAGTTACATGCTAGCATTCACCCTACTAACCTTCCCTGGATACTACATTCTTTTATGATGTAAGGTCCTAGGGGTTTCTTTTATTAGTTTGTGCAGTATTAGGTGGTGTGGTAGTCTATCGAGTTTGTTGTGAAGTAGTGAGCTTCTATCTTTTGGAAAGCTTGGTCATTCCATCGATTTCTTTCCATATTATATAAATGAAGAGTTCACATTAGTAATTTCATTATCATTGTCATAGTCATGGTCGGGGGCATGCCTTGACCTAGTTTGATATTCTGATTAGTCTAAAGGTTTTTGTGAACATGTGTGGATTGGATAGTGTTGTTGACTCTTTGATCTTTTTCTTGAGTTACATTACCTATTTTATCTTTATTCTATGGGTTTTTCCTCTTTGTTACACTTTGTATTTTTCTCAGTTAAATAGGCTTTGGGGTGGTATCCAGTCCCTGGTGGACTTGATATGCCCGTTATGACTAGGCTCGGGGTTGGGTCATGATAAGAAAGGTATTATAGCCTAGGTTTAGGGTCATTGGGTGGCTACAAAACCGTGACAGTAGTGTCTTTTTTTATGGGTGTGTAGCATGCCACACTTATAAGGGAGAGGCTACAAGGCATTTAGGAATGTTTTCTTTTCTTGTGTTCTATTTTTTGGCTATAGAGTATGGTGTCAAACTTCGATTTACTCGCATTTTAGATAATGCCTCCTCAATGATCTAATGTTCATAGAAACTATGTCAGACCTACTGTCTTACCTGAGGACAATGTGGATGGAACTTGTCCTATGTATGGAGTGGAAACCTGGTGTAGGGTTCCTGCTCCTAATTGTTCTGCCCCGCTTAGAGTTCCACCAGTTCCCACTAGTCCTCCTCGAGCTTCCTAGGTTGATGATACTCATGCCCTAACTCCTTAAGGTGGTATCTATAATATGGAGTTTCGCCAGTTGATTCATTTGCTTACTTAGTTGGTGACCCTCAGTCTCGTCAATCGAATCATGTTGGTTCTGTTGCTCCTTCTTCTGAGGTTACTAGAGTTGGCTAGATTATGAGATTGAATCCCCTAACCTTTACTGGCTCTAGGGTTAAGGAGGGTCCTTAAGGGTTTATGGATGAGATGGAGAAAATACTCAGGGTGATGCATACTACTGATATAGAGGGTGTGGAGTTTGTTGCGTATTAGTTAAAAGATATTGCATATTAGTGGTATGAGGAGTGGAAGTAGTTAAGAGGTAATGATGCAGAGCTAGCTTTATGGGATGAGTTTTTAGGTGCCTTTCTTGATCATTTCCTTTCTCAGGAGATGAGGAAAGCAAAGGCAGGGTTGTTTGTGAACTTGAAGCAGGGCAAGATAGGTATAAAGAAGTATGCCCTAAAATTTTATCAGTTGTCTCGTTATGCTCTGGAGTTGGTGTCTTCTATGATGGTGAAGATGAGAAAATTTGCTTCTAGGTTGTCCCGTGACTTTGTATTGGAGGGTAAGGTTTCTATGTTTACAATGACATGGACATCTCCAGGCTTCTGGTTTATATGCAACAAGTGGAGGGAAAAAAAAGACAAAGGTAGATATTTGGGAAAGGCGGAGTAAGAAGTTCAGGTATTCAGAGTACGGTACAAATCAACTAAATAGTGGAAGAGATAGTAGGCAGTAGATCAAGAAACACTTGGGGAAACTCTGGTTTATATTGTTCTGCTAGAACTCCTTATCCTAAGTTGTTTTATGATCATCGCTTCCAGGCTGAAAGTGATTTTAAGGCATAGGGTGCCCAATCTCAAACTAGTAGAGCTCAGTCAGCCCCATTATATCCTCTTTGTTGATTTTGTGGACAGCTTTACTGTGGTCAGTGTGATAAGGGGAGGAATCGGTGCTATAATTGTGGTCAGCCTGGTCATATACAACGACATTGTCCGATAGCTAAAGTTGCCAATAAGATGTCGGTTGCTACTTCTTCAGCTCTTGCACCAAAGGGTGCTACTTTTGGTACCGGCACTAGCTGGAATCATCTTTAAGCTCTTGCTACTTTCCAGGAATTCAAGGCATCTCCTGACGTTGTTACTAGTACGTTATAACTCTTTTTTCATGATATGTATTGTTTTCTTGATCTGGGGTCTACCCTTTCTTATTTGACCCCATATGCGGTTTGTGCATTTTGGTTTTGTCTCGAGCCTTTCTCTGTGTCTACTCCGGTAGTGATTCTATTGTGTCTAGAAAAGTTTATAGAGGTTGTGTGGTGTCTATATTTCATAGGGAGACCCTGGTAGATTTGATAGAATTAAACATGGTAGATTTTGATGTTATCTTAGGGATGGATTAGTTCCATTCTTGCTATGCTTCCTTGGATTGTAGGACCAAAAATTTTAGTTTCCAATTTCCTAATTAATCGATAATTGAATGGGAGAGAAGTTCCTTGGTGCCTAAAGTAAGGTTTATTTCTTATCTTAGAGACCGAAAGGTGATTTTCGAAGGATCTCTTTATCATCTAGTTTGAGTTAAAGATTCGAATTCTGAGGGTCCTCCTTGCAATTTATCCCTATTGTCAATGAGTTTCCTGAAGTGTTTCCCGAGGATCTTCCTGGCATTCCTCCCAATAGGAAAATAGACTTTGAGATTGATATTTTATTGGATACCCGTCCTATTTCCATTCCTTCTCATAAGATGGCTCTGGGTGAATTGAAAGAGCTAAAGGAGCAATTAAAGGACCTCCTTGATAAGGGCTTCATACACCCTAATGCTTCTATGTGGGGTGCTCCTATGTTTTTCAGGAGTAAGAAAGATGGTTATCGTTGGATAAGTATATATACTCGGTGGTTGAATAAGGTTACAAAGAAGAATAAGTACCCTCTTCGTAGGATCTGTGAGCTTTTTTACCTGTTTTATGGTGCTAGATGTTTTCTAAGATTGACCTTTGCTCTAGTTATCATCAGTTGAAGATTCAAGAGGTTGATATTCCTATGAATGCTTTACAAACTCGATATGGTCACTATGAATCTTTGGTAATATCATTTGGGTTGACTAATTGATACGATCCGACCTGGGGCCTTGTCGTAATGGCCATCCCAAGTCCATCCAGGACCGGGGACCACCCCCAATACCCAACCCAACTACCCAATAAATACCCTGAGTCGAATGAATTTCGAACGTATAACAAGATAGTGTTATTGAGAAATCTAAGGCTCTGGTATAGGTCTATGACTGTGACCGGCCCAAACAAGTCCAACCGTCAAAACCCATACCAATAACCAGTTACCAAACCAAATCATAATCCACCAACCGAAACAATAACCACGTTCGTGTCCATAGCATAATATAAGAGGATGGAACAATCATAAATCTAGTTCAACGTAATCAACCCCAATACCAATGCAAATACTAAGGCTAACACCAATACTGATCCCACCCATTCCAACCCATAGTAGTCACACAAGCCTCTAACAAAAAGAAAAACAATATCCAGTTGGTACATGCCCCCAACAATAGCCAAAACCAATATTCATAAAATAACCAAAGTATGTAAAGATGTCTATGATATGAAATGGAGCTTTCCATAATATGAAAGCTCACCACTTCAATCCAAACGAGTTGATCCCGAGATCCAATCACTATGCAGGAGGAGTAAAATGGTCGGTTCCTATATCACGTGGGGATAAATCCACCCAAAGACAGGTTAGCAGGTGAATGCTAGCATGAACTCAGGATAAGGATCAAATAATACCATCTAGTAAAACCAAGTAAACCAAACATATGCACACAACTATAGGTATGTGTAGGTATGTGTAGCCGGGTTTAGCATTCATTTAAAACCATTAACCTGGGTATGTGTAGCTTAACCATCCTAAAACTACCCACAAGCTATATGGATCCAGTCTGACCCCCTAAACGGGCCCTGATATGTGTAGTCGCACGAATCGGAGATACCATAAGAGTAAGGGATTCCCAAGTACCCTTCGCTCTCTGTGATACATATGCACAGTGCACTTAGAGGATTCCCATGTACCTCATAGTATCATATGTGGTAACTATGACCAACCCTCATGTCGGGAAACATGAGTTTCCAATGTCCATCTATTGGACTCGTACCTTCACGGTTAGCTATCACACCCTTCCATTATTGCCTAATTAAAACCATTACCATACAACCAAACCATTATTCCATTATTATTAACCAAGGCTATAAGTAGTCGTATCGTCATACCAACTATAGCTTGCAAATAATGTCCTTAGCCGACCTTTTTATGTAAAGGGATTCCCATATACCCATAGGTTACATTATCAAGTTAACTTGGGGGAGTCCCATGTAACCCACAAGTGTTCTATTATGTTATCTTTGGGGAATCCCATGTACCCCACAAGGAAGTTTAATTAACCATAACCATGACCACCATACCTTACCATTCCAAACAATTTAAACCATTTATGCCATTTAGGGTTCCATTACCAAACCATACCATGCAATAGTTCCATTAAAAATCCAATAATATAGTAAATGCATTCTCATAAGTATTTTATCAAACAAGTTGGGGTCATAGTGTTTCCAAAACCAATTCCAATGACCAATCAACCATTCCCATGCAACCAACTGTCTAAACCACCATTAAAGCATGTAAAAACATAATTAAAACATGGAAAAATCATAACCAAGAATTTAATACCAAAACCCCAACATATATTTGAAAACCCCAAAATCATACAATAATCATGCCATGAAAACATTGTACAAAACATTCCTTTAGTTAGAACTAACAATGAGGGAGGAGTACATGCCTTTGATTATGAAGATGATGGAGAGAAATCACCCAAACAAGCCACAAATTTCTCCTCTAGATGAAACCCTAGCCTTCATTTACCCCAGAGCCTTAGAGAGAATTAGAGAGAGTTTTCAAGTGTTTAAGATTAGAATAATAGGGTAAATGATGTCCTAATAGAGTTATAAGTAATGGGGTCATGATAGGTTAATAGGTTAAATGCCCAGATTACCCCCAACTTAACTATATAAATTCCCTCCAGGCGGATATGACTCCACCATACTAGTCGTACAATCTAATACGAGTGGTACCCACCACTCGTACCCTATAACTCTCTTATCCCCACACTAGTCAACACACGACCATGTAGGAAAAACCTTATTAAAGGATATGTTTAGTACACTTTACCCGTACCCTTAGCAAAACCAAGAGGAGTTAATATTGTCCAACATACGAGTGAGACAATACGACTCGTACCCTATCTTATGACCCATAGTGAGGCACTGATACTCATATCCAAGTTAATTTACTACGTCTTAGATTAAGTGAGTGAAAATCCAACCATATGACCCATCAACCACCATACAGCTCATACCAAACCAAGTCGTACCCATTCTAGAAATCAATCCAACCCACAACTAACACTGGTTAATGACCTAACCCTACCAATCATATCCCTGCATATGACCTGTATCCCATAGTTGCATCTTGACCAGAAACTAGAAATCTAGGAAAATTTCTATGGTTTTGACAGTGCCCAAGCGCACACGCAAGTGTACGTGGTCTTATCAAGTAGTAAAGTGGCCTTCAAAAAGCCAAGTATCAATCCCACAGAGACTTGAGTTAACAACAATTCTATTTTAGTTCACAATTTAGATTTAGTTGATACAAGAATAACCAAAAAGAGAGTTTGTAATTTCTAACTAGAGAAAAGTAAACAATACATAACATAAATATCTTAAAATAATCAATAGAAGAAAACCAAGTTTTAAAGAACTTTGAACAATCATACTATGTTGTTGAGTTTCATTAGTTAACTCGCTTATCTTGGTTATTGATTCATAGGGTTAATTGCATGATTATGGTTTCCCAACCTCTAATCCTTTACCTAAGTTTAACCTTACAACTATATTATTGAGCGGGGATGTAATAGTCCACTTAAGTTCATTAAGCTATCAGCCTATGTATGAATCAATTAAGGTCTCTAAGTACATCCTTGTCCTAGACACTAATTCGAATTCCTTAGTTCATAAAGGAATACAAACCATACTTTGTTCATCTCTATATTTTAACCCCTATTCCCTCTCCCAAGATCAAAAGATAGACAATTGATATATTCTAAGGGTCGCGCATCATTAAAATAGTTAAATCAAGGATGAATATACAACCAATAATGATAAGCAGATTAAACAAATTCAATTAAGAACTATAGTACTCATGTTGTTGGCTTCAACCCCAGAAAAAGGCGTGTAGCCATGCATAGTCATAATCGTAATAACAAATTGGTAAATAACGACTAAAAACATGAATGAACTATATTAAAATAATAAAATCTAATGAAGAAGTTGTAGCATCCCCTTGATCTCCAAAATATGTAAAAATGAGATATAACATGTATTTATAGTATAGGATCAAGCTAAGTCTGTGTTAGAGTTGGAAACATTCAGTTATTGAGCCCAGGAGTGGATGGGGCATCGCCCTGGCTATAGACCTGCTCTAGGTGAGGATAAGCCTTGGCTAGAGCACCACACCATGCAAGTTTGAACCCTGAACATAGCCCTGCTCCAGGTGGGGAGGCACCTCAATATCGCCCTGAGCCTTTGGAAGTTGCTCTCTGAATTTTGGTTAAGTGTTGAGTGTCTCCTCCTAGTCCCTTATTTTGTGGTGTTTTTCCCATGGATTTCAAGACTTTTTAACATCAAAATGTCATAATATTCATCTCCCAAATCCTCTTACATATTCACACCACACGAATTATCAATTTAAACAACACTACATCCATAACGACGAAGCAAAACAAGAGCTAAGCTAGTCTCGTTTGCATTGATATTTCACTTATTATTCCAGCTGTACACTCAATAAAATTGAACTTTTCTCACCACCAACACGTTATTCCACTCATAATTACACACTAAAACCATTTGGAACACATTAAACACAATAAATCCAACGAAATCAACTAGACAAGCACCTAGCTCAAGCTACTAACACTAGTTTTTCGACTGGAACTCTAAATGAAACTTTGATGTACAAACTTGTTTGGAATTCACTTTGAAAATTATAAACACATGATTTAACACTTTGATACTAATTTATCTCATTATCAACCTAAATAGCATACAAATTATGCTCAAAACAAGGCTAAAAAGACTAGAATAGTGACACTAGAATGCATAAATACACCCAACATCACCACCCCACACTTAAAGCCTTGTCCATCCTTGAATAACTCTAAACATCATGAGATAGAGACTCTACACTTATACTAGATGTAAGACACTCAACATAGTAGTACAATGACTACACAGAATGTAAGTTTCTACAATAAGCATGTTACAAACACAATTGAAAGCTTATGAACACTACTCAAAAACATACTAGCCTCAAGAATTGACTAACCTAGTTGGAAAACTCATGCTTATCATCCAATCAAGGACATCCTACAAATCATCCACATTCATCAAATATGTGTCCCTCACAATAAGAGAGTTACCCATAACCACTCACAATTAAGCAATTAATAACAATGGGTATAAGAACTAAATTACACTCACTCTCACAAAGAATTCACAAGTTACACACAAAGAACCATAGGCTTTCCCTTAGTGTAGTGCTCCACTAATATGAGAATGATGAACTTAGGATCAAATAGGTCCTTTTCGGGTTGTAATGTAGGCTAAGGGATGGGTAGGAAAAATTTAGGAATAGTGACTAACCTCTCTAAGAGCTGTAATACACTACATTATACATTTAAAACCAATATCAAACAACCAAATTACACTTTTTCATCCACCCATATCTTTTACTTTTACCCCATCGCTTTTAAACATTTTTACAAACACATGGTGGGCGGATTGTTTATTCCTTCAAGATTCAATTTTTCTCATTTTTTACAACCATGGGAATATTTATAAAACCTTTATTATCACTCTCAACCACCACACATCAAATATAAACACCAATAACTATTACCTTGAGGCATCAATTTTACCGTTTTCTTCTTTAATTTCTCAAACTCCTTACTAAATTAATTTTTGGATCAAATTATGGTCTATCAAAGAAGGGGATTAGGCTACATATTAGGTGACCAAATAAAGGGGTAAAGGCTTAATGGGGGTTAACTAGGATAATGCACAAAGGGTAGGAAAAATAGAACGTACAAAATAAGGCTATCAAAGAAATGCCTAAATTATCTCCTAAACCCACACTTTTTATTTCACATTACACATACACTGGGCAAGTTCTAGACATCATATGCAACAAGGAATATACAAAAATCTCACACGCACAGAGTACATGCTCAACTCAATAGGATCATCATATACTCCCAACCATACAATAGCATGAATTGAAATGTAAGCCAAAAAGTACAAGAGTCCCAAAAATAAGCCTAAGAGTCTCAAAAGTTGCAATTAACTTATTCCATATGCTTTTACCAAACAAAACACTTGCACCATGTAATAAAAAATAGCTCCAACAAGAATATCTTACACACAAAAAAAAATTGAGCCAAAATTTAGAAATTTTCCCACCCCACACTTAAAAATCTACTTTGTCCCAAAAGTGAACTTAAAATTAAGAGATAAAAATACTTCCTGAGGCATCTAAGCCTAGGTCATAGCATCTTTATGCATAAATAAGATCCATGGGACCCCACACATTGTTTTTTCCATGCTCCTTAGCTCAGATTTTCAATTTTCAGACTTTTCATCAACCTGTAACTCAATCAAAAACAACAAATATGTGAAATGTAAACTAAAAACTAAAAATAAAACATACCCACTTAACTTGGGTTGTCTCCCAAGTAGTGCCTAATTTAGTGTCGCGGCACGACCCAGCTCACTCAAACATATTCCTTCACTCTTTTACTCACACTTGGTCTCCATTTTCTTATTCTCTTCAACCCTCTTGGGTGCAAATTTTCAAGAGAAATAGTTTTTTAAACTTTAGACTTTTTAGGCTCATCAATTTCTGTCATATCAGGCTTAGGCGATAGAGGCTTAGGCTACTCAATCAAGTAGTCTAAAGAGGTCTTTGGTGGATTAACCACCCCAAACTTATCCCCTTTAATAACGTTGATCATACACATATCCTTATAGTGGGACGTTATATTGGGTGCTATGTAAACATCAAATACCAATTTTTAATCCTCTACCCTTATTTTGAGTGTGTCTTCTCTAACATCAATCAACGCTCTTCTAGTCGCTAAAAATGGATGCCCCAAGATGATCAAAAGCTTTTTGTCTACTTCAAAATCAAGAACAATAGAGTCAGTAGGAATAATGAATTTACCAATCTTTATAAGGACATCCTCAATTACTCTTTCCAGATATGCCATGGATTCGTATGCAAGCTGTAAAACCATAGTGGTCGATCTAGGCTTTCCCAAGCCCAATGTTTCAAATAGACATAGGGGCATCAAATTTATGCTCACCCCTAAGTCACTCAATGTATGGACCACTTTACTTCTAATTTGGATAGGGAGAGTAAACTCTCCTGGATCTCTTAATTTCTTGGGGATTTTCTATGTCATTACAATGCTACACTCTTTAGTGAGTGTTATCGCTCTCATATCCTGCAATTTTACCTTATTAGCAACCATATCCCTCTAGTACTTAGCGTACTTAGGCATAACCTACAAAATATCTAACAAAGGTAAGTTAATGTGAAGCCCTCTGAACGTATCAAAGAACTTCTTAAACATTGCATCCTCCTTTGCTTTCATGTGTTTTTGAGAAAAGGGTAGTGGCAGCACTTGCTTCTTTTCTAGTTCAGCAAAAACTGTCTCTTTTAAGTACTCAGACTTTCTTGACTTATTAGCATCTTTTTTAGAAACCTATTGGGAAGTTAAATCTATATCTACCTCCTTTGTTTCCTTAGGAGGTTCTTCTTGCATGGTGAATAATGCAGTATTAGGGATCCCTTTGACCCTTCTTATGTTTTTATGTTATATAGGGAGGTCACTATAATTCTTTATATTAGGGGTATTTGGCCATGCCTTTGTGTGACCACGCGTTGGCTTGCAATATTTGAATTTAGTACACACGAAGCATGGAATATTTGTGATTTCATTATTTTAATTTTTAGATGTCTATTTCTTTTAATAATGATATTGGGTGAGCCTTTCTTTATGATAGATTGAGTGACGAAATTCTTAAGGAAAACTTATTGTGATTGGGTCTTGAGCCACAAATGCAGGGAAAGTCTGAGTACCCATAGCATCAAAGCTATAAATGTAAGGAAAGTCTGAGTACCTTTGGCATTGTGGATTTAGGATTATACTCACACCATTAGAGAAGTCTGAGTAGCCACATGGTTGGTTTGCCTATATGAAGCCAAAATGTGAGACCAAGACTTGGGTTGTTGCCATGGTTAGTAAGTTGTGCATAGTGCAAATGCAAAGCAAATGCCCCCCTCCATAATTTTTTTTTCAAAAACTAAGGGCATGGACGTGAGTGACATTGTAACAATTCTTTTTCTCTTTTTATGACTCCAAATTTTTAACTTGTGAAAATTGGTAGATACTTTATTTTTGTCCCTAGTGGGAGGGGAAATTGAGCCTCCTTGGTGAATTTGTATGCCATGTGTGGTGAGCTTATTTATTTGAATCTCATGTATACTTGTACCATATAGAACTTGCCCCATTAGTCTCTCAAATCTAATTTTGATTGTACTTGATTGGGGAGATGATCTTAGGCCATCTTTGCGACATTGGAAGTCCACTTTAGCCTAAAATAACTACCCTTGCATAGATGTTATCGCTAGTCACCCATTTTGAGCCTTTATACCTTTTTCTCTCAAACACATTGTAAGCCATAAGCCTTTCAATTCTTATATCTCCTTTGAACCCTATCCTTCCTGGATTTAAAAATAAAATTTGAGGCTAAAAGCCTAAGTTAGGGGTGGTGAAGATTGGAAGAGGTAACTTTGGGCCACGAGAATGTAAGTTAGTGCTAAAGAGATAAATTTTGTGAACAAATGAATAAGAAAAAGAAGGGACCCAATAAAGGAAAGAAAAGTATGAAATATATAAGGCAAAGTAGTGAAAAGAAGATGCTTTCCAAAAGATGGGTGAATAAAGGTAGTGAAAGTAGGCACATGTTTAAAGAGTGAAAACAAAATAAGTGGCTCATTTTCAAAAGTTGGATGAAAACGTATATGTAGATGTTCACGAAGGGTATAGTCACTTTGTTCCCAAATAATATCCCACCCTACCCCGAACCTACATTACGAGTTCAAAAATCTCTTTGAGATCTCCTACCAAGTGCATTCATGGTAGTGGAAATTGAAAATAGGGGAAAGCCTATGGCATGGTACTTGTTAGCATCGAGAGTTCTTGAGAGAGAGAGAGATAGTGTTTCGCACTTAAATTCCTTATTGCATATTTCATAACTTAGTGTGTGGAATTTTCTTTCTTATGAGGAGTTATGTAAGCAAGTTGAGGAGGGGACCTTGTCATCTCTCGAAAAATGAGGTAAAAGGGGTGTAATATAGTAGAGGTCAAAGAGGAGTTATTTCTAGAGTATAGGTGATCATTGCATTGTTTCTCTTTGAAGTCTTTTGCACCCTTGAAAATTGTATTTTATGTTGAGGGGTGTCATGATAATTGCTTTCCCATGTGTGAAGAGATTTTTGTGGTAGTAATAAAGTTGAAGTCAGTGTGATAATTGGGTAATAGAATTTGGGCATACATGTGCAATTGTCTCATGATAAGAAGTAATATTACTTGAGGATAAGCAAAGCTTTATGTTAGGGGTATTGATGAGGGATAAATCTACCACTCATTTGCACTCTACTTCCGTGCACATTATTATGATTTGAATACAGGTTATGAGAAGGAAAAATGCAGATACAAGCTACAGAGGGTCAAGAATGGAGAGAAAAAGTGTAGCTAGTAGAACTAGAGTAGAACATGGTCTCAGTTACCACGATGATGGTCTGAGGGCTGCGGTTGCAGCCAGTAAAGTCAGGTCAAAGACCCACAATCATAATAATTTGAACACTTTTGCGGTTGCCGCGATCGCGGACTAGCGTGATGATTCCCAAGGGTAACCATGTTATTTTTGCTAGCCAACCTCAACATCCTATTTAAGGCTCAAAACCCATTCATATTCATCCATAATTATTCTAAAAATCTACCACCCATCCTTAATTTAGGATTTTTGTAATTTCTTGGAGCTTGGAGCTAAATTTGTACTAATCTTGAGCTAAGAAGACATTATAATGACTTCTAAGTGGAGAATTGGCAGATCCCCATTGAGTATTTATCGAAACTTAAAGTATGGTTAGCATACTCTTTATTTTTGATGAATAAATTTAATGGAGATTTTGGTTTATTTTTTAATTATAATTATGAGTAGCTAGTTCTTCCTCATGGGATTATGTTAGTATAGGGTGTATTTATGTGTGGGTTGTGATTCATTTGTGTATATGCTAATGTGTTGGTATTGGGTTCTACTATTTCTTGAGTAAATTGATTGGGATTTATGGGTGAAAGCTCTAAATATAAATTGATTGGGATTTATGGGTGAAAGCTCTAAATACCCAAAATAGGTTTATGGGTGAAATCCCCAAGCTCTTGAAAGCCTAAACCATCCTTGAAAGAGGGTTTCCCTCATCATCCTTGAAACAGAGATGTGGGAACCAAGGCAATAGTAGATAATTATTAGGCTTAGTTTGCTATTTTTCACCATCTTAGACATAAGGGTGAATACGAGGTTGACTGTTCCTTGGGTACCATCCTGGAAATAGGGGTGACTAATTAAGGTATTGGGTGGCTTTAATTGACACACTCTAAGGTACTCAAAAGATCCAATGAGTGACATCTTAGAGGTTTTGTTAAATAACTAACTTCAAGGACTTTAAACCCATCCTACCACATTATCAACGATTAGAATTTGAACCGAATCATCATATACCCGTGCATAACTTTCCGCTAGGACAGCATAATCCCAAGATCCATGCCTAATTAATTACACTTTAATATTCTTAGTCTAGAATTAGTACCTTAGAAGCCTAAGAATTATTTTCACATTAGAAAACATTGAAAACCCCCAAACCATATTGTACCATAGGTTTGAACTTATCAAGCAACTTTTATTTCAAACTTTCTTAGTAGTCACCCACATTATTCATTAGGGATTTGATCCTAACTCTTAGTTGGGTAAATATATTGACAATGATCGCCTTGCACTTAAATTAACATGTAAGTTGAGCAATATCATAAGGTACGGTTGTCATGATTATAGTTAATTAAACTTTCTTGTGGGGTGCTTGGTATTCCCCCAATAAAACATAATGGAACACTTGTAGGATAAATGGGACTCTTCCAAGTTAACTTGATAATATAATCTATGGGTACATGGGTATCCCTTTACATAAAAAGGCTGGCTAAGGACATTACTTGTAAGCTATAGTCGGTATGACGATACCACTACTTATATCCTTGGTTAATAATAATGGAATAATAGTTTGATTAGATGGTAATGGTTTTAATTGGGCAATAACAGAAGGGTGTGATAGCTAATTGTGAAGGTGCAAGTACAATAGACGAACACTGGAAAGTCATCTTTGCTGATATGAGGGTTGGTCATAGTGACCATAGATGATACTATGAGGTATATGGGAAACCTATAAGTACACTATACATATGTATCATAGAGAGTGAAGGTTACTTAGGAATCCCCTACTCTTATGGTATCGCCGGTTCATGCGGCTACAAGTATTGGGGCTCATTTAGTGGATTACACTCGACCCATAGAGCCTATAAGTAGTTTTAGGACAGTTAAGCTATACATACCCAGGTTAATGGTTTTAAATGCATTCTAAACCTGGCTCTCTTTTCTGGTATAATTATATATATGTATGGTTGTGTGCATATTGTTGAATTACTGGATGGCATTATTTGATCCTTATCCTGAGTTCATGTTAGCATACTCTCACTAACCTATCTTCAGGGCGATGTATCCCCACGCAATACAGTAACCAACCATTCTACTACTCTTGTATAGTGATCGAATCTCAGGATCAGCTCAGTTGGATTGATATGGTGAGCTTTCATATCCTAGAAGGCTCCATTACATATCATGGAAATCTTTACATACTTTATTTATTTTATGAATATTGGTTTTGTCTATGGTTGGGGCATATCCCAACCAAATATTGTTTTTCTTTTGGTTAGAGGCTTGTGTGACTACTATGAGTTAGAATGAGCGAGATCGGTATTTATGTCAGCCTTAATATTGGAATTGGTATTGGGGCTAATACTATTAAACTAGATTTATTATTGTTCCATCCTCTTATATTATGTTATGGACAGGAACTTGGTTATTGTTTTGGTTGATGGCTTATGGTTTGGTTTGGTAATTGGTTATTGGTATGGGTTTGGACGGTTTGGCTTGTTTGGGTTAGTCACGGTTATAGACATATCCCAGAGCCTTGGATTTCACAATAATGCTATTTTTTTTATACATTTGAAATTCATCTAACTCAGAGTACATATTTAGATGGTTGGGTTGGGTATAAGGGGTGATCCTCGATCCTGGATAGACTTGAGATGCCCATTACGACAAGGCCCAGGTCGTGTTGTGTCAAGTGGTTATCAGAGCATTAGGTTCATAGTCAATTGGGAGTCCAGAAGCCATGTCAAGTAGAGTCTCTTTTAAGGGTGTGTAGCATGCCACACTCATAAGGGAGAGGCTAAAAGGCATTTAGAAATGTTTCACTTTCTTGGTATTCTATTTTTAAGCTTTGAGTCTAAGTACTGGAATCTTTTTAAATCCTGGTTTATTCTCTTTTCAGATCATGCCTCGATATCTAAAATACAAGTTAACTCTTCTGTCCCAACTGGGGAAATATGAAAGGGACACAGGGGATCCATACTCGGTCTACGTGTCCATTCCTTGATATTTTTGGTGTTCCATTGATTGCTAATAGTCCTCCACAGGGTGAGGTGAAGAATGCGTAATTTCATCAATTAATTCATGTTATTGCTCAGTTGGTTGTGCTCAAGCTGAGCGGAATGTATCTGGTGTTTCATCTTCTGAGGCCATAAGTATTGGCACGTTCTTTAAGATGAATCCTCCTACTTTTAACAGTGTGAAGGTGGAGTAGGTTACTTAGGGTTTCTTAGATGAAATAGAGAAAATTTTTAGGGTAATATAGGCACAAATATGGAAGAAGTGAATTTTGCTGCTTAGCATCTTACGGATGTGGCATACCAATAGTACGAGGAGTGGGATAGAGTTAGAGGGATGTTAAGGAGTTTACTTTATGGGAGACTTTCTCTAATGCTTCTTTGGAGTGCTTCTTTCCTCAGGAGTTGAGAAAAGTGAAGGCAGATAAATTTCTCAATCTAAGACAAGGGACAATGTCTGTCAAGGAATATGCCTTGAAATTTCATTAGTTGTAAAGGTATGCTCTGGAATTGGTGTCTAACATGACGACAAATATGAGATAGTTTACTTCTAGACTATCTTGAAATTTGATCCTTTAAAGCAAGACTACGTTGCTGATCAAAGTTATAGATATGTCTAGGTTGGTAGTTCATATGCAACATGTGAAGAAAGAAAAGAGGAAATAGGCTGAGTTTGGGGAAAGGCAGGGTAAGAAGTTTACGTCATCTGAATATGGTGGTGCTCAACAGCAAGGTGGTTGGTATGGCGGTAAGTGGCCAAAGAAGAAATGGGGGAGTTTTGGTTCCTTCTCTATAAATAGTGATCCTTACTCGAAGCAGTTGGGCGATAGGCATCCACAGGGTGGTGATAATTTCTTGGCACAGAGTGCCCAATCTCAGGAAAGTGAGGCACAGTCGGCCTTATTGTGTCTTTCCTGTCAGTTCTGTAGAAGGTTGCATAGGGGTTTCTATGATGAAAGGAGGGACAAATGTATCAAATATGGTCAACTAGGACATATTCTCAGAAGTTATTCGGTTGGTAAGGGTTCTTCGGGAGTGATTAAGCCTTCGATTGATTCATCTTCTACTCTTGTACCCATAGGTTCTACTTTTGCATCTATTTTTTTTCTGGTACCGACGTTGGTTGGAAATGGTTATATGCTCTTACTACTTGGTAGGAATCTAAGGCATCACCTGATGTTGTGACTGGTACATTACAACTCTTTGCTCATTATGTGTATTATTTGCTTGATCCAAGGTCCACTCTCCCTTATGCGACCCTATTTATAGCTGTGCATTTTGGTTTTGACCCCTAGGTTATTTCAGATCCTTTTTTGATTCTACCTTGGTAGGAGACTCTGTGGTGGCTAAGAGAGTCTATAGGGTGTGTGTGGTATTTGTTGGTAGTATATAGACTTTGGTGGATTTTTATGAATTTGATATGATGGATTTTGGTGTTATTTTGGGCTGCATCCTAGTGTGTCCCTGTGGGGTTCACCGATGTTATTCATACAAAAGAAGGATGGTTCCATTCGGATGGGCATTGACTATCGATAATTGAATAAGGTAATAGTTAAGAACATGTATCCTCTTCCAAGGATAGATGACTTGTTTGATCAGTTGCAAAGTGCCAAATTCTTTTCTAAGATAGATCTTTGGTTTGGGTATTATAAGCTTAGGATAAGGGAGGAGGATGTCACTAAGGTGACTTTTCGTACTTGGTATGGGCACTTTGAGTTCCTGGTGATATCATTTGGTTTGACTAATGTCTCAGTGGAATTTATGGATTTGATGAATAGGGTTTTCAGGTATTTTTTGGATCTTTTCATTATTGTGTTCACTGATTACATTTTGCTTTATTCTAAGAGTGAAATGGATTAGGCTAATCACCTCCGTGTGGTGTCGCAGACCTTGAAAGAGCAATAGATGTATGCTAAATTCTCCAAGTGTGAGTTTTGGTTAAATACTGTAACTTTTCTTGGTCATATTATTTCTAGTAAGGGGATCATGGTGGATTCACAAAAGGTGGTTGTGGCTAAAAGGTGGCCTAGACCCATGACTTCAATCGATATTCAGAGCTACTTGAGTTTGGCTGGGTATTATAGGTAACTCGTGGAAGGTTTTTGGACAATAGTTGCCCCATTGACTAAGTTGAATTAGAAGAAGGTAAAGTTTTCTTGGTCAGATGCTTGTGAGGGGAATTTCAAGAAGCTAACAGATAAGCTAACTTTGGTTCCAATTTTGACGTTGCCTGAAGGTAATGAGAAGTTTGTGGTTTATTGCGATTCATCCTGGGTGAGACTTGGTTGTGTTTGTATGCAGCATGGGAAGGTGGTAACCTATGCTTCCAGGTAGTTGAAGGTGCATGAGAAGAATTATCCTACTCATGATTTGGAGCTTTTAGCGGTGGTATTTACTTTAAAAATTTTGCGGCATTATTTGTATGGAGTGCATATGGACATCTTTTTTGATCATAAGAGTCTACAGTATGTGTTCACTCAGAAGAAGATAAATCTCAGGCAAAGAAGATGGTTGGAGCTTCTCAAGAACTACGATATGAGTCTTCATTACTACCCATGTAAAGCTAACGTAGGTGCTGATGCTCTTAGTAGGTTGTCCATGGGGAGCTTCGCTCATGTGGATAAGAAGAAGAGAGAATTGGTGAAGGATATTTACCTTTTGGATAATCTTAGAGTTCGTCTCTTGAGCTCCAATGATGGTGGAGTGATGGTACATGAAGAGGTTCGATCGTCTCTTTGTATAGAGATCAAAGATAAACAAATGCTAGATCCCATTTTGATGAAAATCATGAGTGATGTTGGTGGGAAAAAGGTAATAGTATTTGAGATCAGTGGTGATGGTGCCTTGAGGTATCAAGGGTGGTTATGTGTTCCTGACGTAGATGGTTTGCATGAAAGTTTTTTGGTTAAGGCGCATAAATCGCGCTACATTGTTCATCCTTATTCGACAAAAATATATTATGACCTCAAGGAAATGTATTGGTGGAATGGCATAAAAAGGTGATGATAGGCGAATTTACACGCCTATATCAATATATTTTGCCCATATTTTAGCCTAGTTTTGAGAACAAATTATATATTTCATGCACTTTTAGTCTTTTTTCCTGTAAATGAGCTAACAAACATGATTAGGAAAGTTTCAGGTATAAATGATGCAAAATACAGCATTTTATGGCTTACTTGACGCAAAAGAAAGCTCACAAACGAAGTAGAAGGGAGCTGGACGCCTAAGGACCAAATCTGCTGCATGGAAAATCTGTCCCGGGCTAAAACAACATTTCTGAAGACTTTGGGGACTTACAGACACAAAACTGGATTTTTACAAAGATACATTAACCTAATACAATTAGGTTATGTATTTCACTATTCTATTTGGATTATGATATTGTAACCTTACCCTAGTACATTTGGGTCAAGGATTTCATTAGTATAGTAGGATTTGACAATTTATTTCATTAGCTTAGTAGGAGTAGGATAGGAGTATTATAAATACCCTATCATGTTAGAGATTTTTATTCATTCTTCACTTAATTCAACAATTAATTTTCTTCCATCCCTCTCATCTTCCACCACAAATGCTTCTAATCTACTCTTCTATTCTTAAATTCCACAACAAGAGAATCGTTACTTGCTAGGGAATCACCAAAACCACACGCCTATCACCTACTTCTCACGCCATCAACCATGCAAATCGTGATATCTTTCGTATTCATGGGTAACTAAACCTCTTAGTTGGGGTTATGGAAGCCGAATGAGTTACTATCTATTGCTGTGAGTTTGTGAGTTCAAGACACGTATATTGCTTATATCATTATTCTCTTCATCTTAATCTACATTCTTTGCGGTTGCAAACGCAAGAATACGCCAGTCTAACATTTAACTTGTTCGCAAGAAAGGTTATTTGTCTGGAAAAGAGATAATGTCAAGGTAGTAGGACACCCTTTCCTATTAAAAAGCTAGTGCCGTAACTGGACTAACCTCTTGGAGAATTCGTACCGTTAGACACGCTTTATGCTCGCGAGAGTTAAAGTGAAATAGTGCTTGTTTAGGTCGCGAGATGCTTGGATTTACCATCGACTACAATTCTTTGTAAGCAATTGCATGTCAAGACTCTACACACTCATAGCCGATAGAGACGTATACCTCAGAAGGTGGACATAACCCCAACGCTTCAATTCTCATTGTTTCACAACCTACGAAATACATTGAACGGCGAGGAAAGTCTTGCAAAGTGGTTATTATTGGCCTACAATATTCAGAGATGCACACGACTATGTGAGAAGGTGTAACCAATGCCAACGTCAAGGTGCTATTTCAAAACACCATGAAATGCCCATGTCCAAAATTCTGGAGGTAGAACTCTTCGATGTGTGGGGTATTGATTTCATGGGACCATTCGTGAATTCGTTTGGAATGAAGTACATCTTGGTTGCTGTGGATTATGTGTCAAAATGGGTTGAAGCTGTAGCATTGGCCGACAACGAAGGAAAGCGTGTTGTAGCGTTTTTAAAGAAGAATATCTTCTCTCGCTTTGGAGTACCTCGTACTATCATAAGTGATGGAGGATCTCACTTTTGCAACAAGCTATTCAAATCTGTATTGGCCAAGTATGGAGTCAAGCAACACAAGGTAGCTACGCCTTATCATCCCCAAACCAGTGGACAAGTTGAGGTTTCCAACTGCGAGATCAAGCAAATCCTTGCCAAGACGGTTAATTCGAATAGGAAGGACTGGTCTCGAAAGCTAGATGATGCACTATGGGTGTATAGGACTGCATTCAAGACACCCATTGGCATGTCACCTTATCATCTAGTTTATGGGAAGGCTTGTCATCTACCCATCGAGCTTGAATACAAGGCATTGTGGGCATTGAAGCACTTGAATCTGAATTGGGATAATGCGAAGAACCTGAGGTTGGAGCAGCTGAACGAACTAGATGAATTTCGTCTCCATGCATATGAAAGATTAGATTTATACAAGGAGCGGATGAAGAAGTATCATGATCATCGGATTGTTCGACGAAACTTCCAAAAAGGTGACATGGTACTACTCTTTAACTCCAGACCCAAGCTCTTCCCAGGTAAGTTAAAATCAAAGTCGTCTGGTCCATTTAAAGTCATCCAAGTCTACTCGTCTGGAGTAGTCGAATTGGAAGACAATGATGGTGTTGTCTTCAAAGTGAATGGCCAACGTGTTAAGACATATATCGGTCCTCTTGACTCGATGAATGACAAGGCCATCACTTATCTCAACGAAGTCTAAGTACTCGAGATTACTACGTCGAGCCACGACAATAAATAAGGCGCTAGATGGGAGGCAACCCATTGTTTATCATTTTTCATTTATCGTTTATCGTTTTCTTTCATTCTAGTACTTGTCTTGTTTTTAATTAATGAAAATCCAAAAATAAGAGTCGTGCCACGACCAAAACTAAGGCGCTTGGTGGGAGGCAACCCATCGTACTAATCGTTTTCATTTTGAGCAAATATAGGTGCAAGAAGTATGCGACGAGGAGATTGATCTCCATCGACAATTTGGACGCATTGTGTGGTAAAGTCGGTAAGTTAGGCATGGTGATGCATAAGGTGATGAATTGAGCCTTTCTCATGTCAAAATAGGCTTCGAGGAAGGCTAGGCCTTGGTAAAAATAGGCCACAAACGATGCACAACCTATTCTATAGCCTAAGGACTCGGAATCTAGTGTGCTATACACTATGTGCCGCCTATACCTAGGTATGCTTTTGACTATACGCCGGCTATGCTATGGCATTTGGTCTCAGTAGCTCATGTGCCATAGACTATGCGGCGCATATGTCCCATTATGCCATAGACAATGCGCCGCATATGTCATTGATATGCCGAGTGATATGCGCCGCATATGTAGTGTTCTTGTCCCCAAATCCGATTGTAAATGGGTCATAACCCGACCCATACTCTTCTTATATAAAGGGGACTTAGTTTTATAACACAACCACATTAGAAACAACCCTAAAGGCGCCGCATAACCCTCCAAATCTTCTCAAAATTTTCTTCTTTTGCTCTTCCAATTCACAACAACTTCTCCACAAGCTTCAAGCAAGTAAGTACTCTCTTATTCTTCATCTAATTATCATAAGTACTATGTTGCTATGCTAAATCATGTGGGATAGGTAGGTGATGTTCATGTGTTTGGATTGTTGTTGCAAAATCATGTGAGTGAATATATACGTAGGGAATTCTTGACTTGTTTCCGACTTGAATTTTGTTTCGAACGCATTGTTATGATATTTGCTGAATTGATATGGCTATGAATATTGCTTAAGAGTGTTGTTTGGATGCTTACATGATAGATTATCCCGGCCATCGGGATAAGATTATAGTGCCTATCGTCTTAGGAGGTTGTGCTTGTTGTAAGAATAACGATTCTATGTGATAACCCCTATGTCGTAGTTTTGCTATATCTACCATGAAAGTAGACCAATGACTACAAATAAGTGATGCAATGCTGATTTTCTTGTCGGAACACCATCCTAAAACGTATGCCGACGAAATCTGAGTAAATCGACTACGTTCACCTCGCTGATTTGTGCAACAAAACTAAGTGTGGGGTGGTACCCCTAGTGCTTGCATATAGATTGTATCAAGTGAGATTGTGCTGCAACTAACATTATTTCTAGTCTCAGGTACAATGGCACCTAAAGCGAGGCAAGGCAAGGAGAAGGTTACCACGTCCCAAAAGGGCAAGAAGAGAAGTCGAAAAGACCAAGGAGAATCATCCTCAGCACACCTACCACGCAGAATGTTTGGAATAAAATGGGTTCTTGAGGAAGAAGCCAAAGCATGGTACAGCAGCAACAAAGAAATAAAATATGTGCACATCGACTTGATCAACAAGGAGACCTTAGCAAAGAAGGAGCCGTGAATGTTGGAGAAAATAATGGCTTTGAAGCTGGATTTCATCTTCCGCGACATGGGAGAGTGCAATCTTGACTTAACAAGAGAGTTTTATGCCAACTGGTCGCCGAACACAACAGGCAATGAAGTCAAAATTCGGGGCCAAGTGTTACATCTTACAGCGGATTGGATCAACTCTTTTCTTGGCTTACCTTCGGTCGACACTGCACTATTCAAAGAGCTATACAGCAGGCCTCCTTACAGAGCAATACAACACACGATTTGTGGAAGCAGATCGATGGCAAGATGGGGCAGACATAAGGAAACAGGCCATCACAATACCTTCCCCTATGCTCCACTAAATAGGGAAGCAAGAATCTGGATGCGTATTGTCAACTCATGCCTTATTCCTGGAACTCAATACACCAAGATATCGAGAGATAGAGTGTGTTTGGTCTATGCTTTGATGACAAATATCCCTATCAACTCTGGGGCAATCATTCGATCTACCATGAGGAAGGCCAGACTCCACAAAAGGTCCCATTTCACATTCGGCAATTTGTTGACAGCAATGTTGCGGAAGGAGGATGTCGAAGAGGAACCAGCTGACCACAAACTCCCACATAACCCAAAGAAGGTTGACCTCACCAAGGTCAAAGATGCTGAAACAACGCATGGAGTCAACCTTACTACTGTGGAGAGACATGCTCGTGATGAGAGTTTCTTCTATCATCTCTATGGCATGACACGATTTACTATGATGAGTGGTGGACATATTCCAACCGCTGAAGAGCTCCAACAGCTGGACCACGACTACCCAATGAACATGCATGCCCGGGAGATGTGTGGATTGGGCGTATATTTTGAGGAACCTCTAGACGATGACGTGCCGACTGATGATGATCGACGCTTGCCTGATTCTGATGATGAGGAGAACTCTGACGACGACTCTTATGATGATTCCGACGAAGGGGGTATGACCCCCGACATTGATGAAGGGTCCGACTAACCAGGTTCTTCAAATTTATTTTCCACTGAGGGCAGTGTCCCGTTTAAGTGTGGGGTGGCGGTATCGCATGCTATACTTCTCTATTTGCATCTATATTTGTTTACTTTTGTTTTTTTTTTAAGTTAAGTTTTGTAGGAGTAAATTTTTTTCTAGCTTCGCATGAAATTATTTTGCTAGGCAGCATGAGATTATAACAAGAGTATGTGCTACAATTATGACTATTGAGACGTTTAGGCTCTAGTTGTGACTCATTATGTGATATTGTGTGATTCAATTCCTTCAATTGTTGGGTCGAGAGTCTACATTACTTCCAATCAAGTCGACCATGTGCCTTGTGTGTGTGAGATAATAGTATATTCTATGTTTGTGGCTGATGCTAGAACTTGCCTGGTATGTATGCAAAGCGAAAATAAGGAGTGTAAGTTTAGGATATGATTTAGGCATTTCTTTGGCAACCTATACATGTTTACCTTCAGTTTTACCTACCCATGGACATCATCCTAGTTAAACCCTTTTGAGCCTTTAGCCTATTTCTTTGACAACCTTGTATGTAAGCCTAATCCATTTTTTTTAAGACCGTAATTTGATCCAAATTCCTAAGTGCTTTAAAGTGAAAAAGTCATGTGACAACATAAGAGGAAATTGGGTGAGTATGATGCTATAAATTGTAATGGTGCTTGAATGTGCTATGAAAAAGAAAGTGCTATCATAAGAGGTATGTTGTGAAAAAAAAAGCTGAAAAGTGAGTTGTGATTAAAATTGAAAAACAAAAGATGAGAACAAGGGTGGAAGAATAAAATAAAGAAAGGTTGAAAGAAAAAAGTGTCAATGATACAATGTGATGTATTAAAGTGCTTAGGAACCTAGTCACTATTCTTGGCCAAAATAGTCCTACCCGTCCCTTAGCCTACATTACAACCATCAAAAGACCTACTTGATCCTAATCTTAACATTCCGACATTTAGTAGAGTACTACATTAAAGGCAAGCCTAAGGTCATTAGTTGCTACATATGAATTTTTTGTGAGAGCGAGAGCAAGGACACTTTGATACCCATGTTTGAAAAATATGCTATACTTGTGAGTGGTTATGGGTACTATATTGTGAGACACACATGGTTGATGAGCTTTGGATAGTTGTATATGATTCTATGTACCTTAACGTTTGCATGCGAGTTGATCACCATCACTAGTCCACGCTAGAGGTTAAACTGTTTCTACTTATAATCAGAAAGCTACTCTTTGTTGATAATTGTTGTGCTTGTCTTGATAAATGTTTTGTGTTGTTGCTGTAAAAACCTTAAGTCGATGCTTAGAAGGACATGATATTTTGTTCGAGGACAAACAAAGCTGCAAGTGTGGGGTGTTGATGATAGGCGAATTTACACGACTATATCAATATATTTTGCCCATATTTTAGCCTAGTTTTGAGAACAAATTATATATTTCATGCACTTTTAGTACTTTTTCCTGTAAATGAGCTAACAAACATGATTAGGAAAGTTTCAGGTATAAATGATGCAAAATACAGCATTTTATGGCTTACTTGACGCAAAAGAAAGCTCACAAACGAAGTAGAAGGGAGCTGGACGCCTAAGGACCAAATCTGCTGCATGGAAAATCTGTCCCGAGCTGAAACAACATTTCTGAAGACTTTGGAGACTTACAGACACAAAGCTGGATTTTTACAAAGATACATTAACCTAATACAATTAGGTTATGTATTTCACTATTCTATTTGGATTATGATATTGTAACCTTACCCTAGTACATTTGGGTCAAGGATTTCATTAGTATAGTAGGATTTGGCTATTTATTTCATTAGCTTAGTAGGAGTAGGATAGGAGTATTATAAATACCCTATCATGTTAGAGATTTTTATTCATTCTTCACTTAATTCAACAATTAATTTTCTTCCATCCCTCTCATCTTCCACCACAAATGCTTCTAATCTACTCTTCTATTCTTAAATTCCACAACAAGAGAATCGTTACTTGCTAGGGAATCACCAAAACCACACGCCTATCACCTACTTCTCACGCCATCAACCATGCAAATTGTGATATCCTTCGCATTCATGGGTAACTAAACCTCTTAGTTGGGGTTAAGGAAGCCGAATGAGTTACTATCTATTGCTGTGAGTTTGTGAGTTCAAGACACGTATATTGCTTATATCATTATTCTCTTCATCTTAATCTACATTCTTTGCGGTTGCAAACGCAAGAATACGCCAGTCTAACATTTAACTTGTTCGCGAGAAAGGTTATTTGTCTGGAAAAGAGATAATGTCAAGGTAGTAGGACACCCTTTCCTATTAAAAAGCTAGTGCCGTAACTGGACTAACCTCTTGGAGAATTCGTACCGTTAGACACGCTTTAAGCTCGCGAGAGTTAAAGTGAAATAGTCCTTGTTTAGGTCGCGAGACGCTTGGATTTGCCATCGACTAGCATTCTCTGTAAGCAATTGCATGTCAAGACTCTACACACTCATAGCCGATAGAGACGTATACCTCAGAAGGTGGACATCACCCCAACACTTCAATTCTCATTGTTTCACAACCTACGAAATACTCTCTTTTCACTTTGCTATTTTCAGCTTTTATTTCATTACTTTGGTTACATATTACATTTCCCCCCTTCTTACGAGACTTGCACCAAAAGTCTATTAATTTTGCTTACTTGTTGACCAAGCTATTCCCTGTGGGATCGACACCCAACCCAGGTTGGGTTCTATATTTGCTAACGACCGCTTTACACTCCCACGAGAGTTGTAGATTGAGCGTTATCAAAAATTGGCGCCGTTGCCGGGGAATACGAGTGTCAATCAAGTTTGTGATAATTACTAGACCCTTTGGTCAAAGATTCTCGTACTTATACTTTTAGTTTTTGTTTTTGTTTCTTGCAGGTTTTTACTTTAGTGCATGCCCCATACTAGAAGTTCTGGTCAACCGTTATTACCAATCAATCCTGAACCACAACGAATTAGAAGAATGGAAGCACAAGCTGAAATCGACAGGATGGCTGCTCAACACGAGCAAGCAAGAATAACTGCTCTTGCCGCTGCTCAAGTCCAACAACAAAACATTGATAATCCTGGGAGAGCAACAAATCCTGACGATGAAGATTTAGGTGATGACGAGTTACTAAACCCTAGGCGTGCTGCTGAAATTATAACACCTGCCAATCGAAGAGGTCGACAAGCTCGGTATAGGTATGATCGCCAACCTTTGCAACCAGCTTTCGACGATGATGATGATGATCTTGATGGTGCCGGAGCCACTGGAGCTATAATTCCACCACCATTAGCGCCCGGAGCCAAATTCAACATCACTAGCACCATGATTCAGTTATTACAACTCAAGGGGTTATTTGGTGGACTAGCAGACGATGATCCGAATATGCATCTCATCAACTTTATTTCTACATGCAAGTCTTTTGACAATCCTGGTGTTGGTCAGAATGCTATTCGATTACGTCTATTTCCATTGTCTCTGTCTGGGGAGGTAACACTATGGTTGAATGGGTTGACTCCTGATACAATTACAAATTGGAGGCAATTGAGAGACGCTTTCCTAGAAAGATTCTTTCCGCCATCCAAAAGAGCACAATTGAGAGATGAAATCAGCAACTTTCGTCAGCTTCCCTCTGAAGCTCTTCATAAAACATGGGAGAGGTTCAAGACAAAGCTAGCAAGATGCCCAAACCATCACATGACTAATGTTCACCTCATGGAGATCTTGTATAGAGCCTTGAATTCAATAACTAAACCAGTGGTGGACAACGCAGCTGGAGGCTCTTTCATAGACCTCACCTTTGGTCAAGCAAGCAATATGCTAGATCACATGACAAAGCAAAGTAGAGCTTGACATACCAGGGATTCTGAGGTAGCAAGCCCCACTTTATCTATTGGCATGTCTGCAGACTAAAGAAGAAGAGAAAAAGAATGTGAGCAAGACATGGCGCACATGAAAACACAATTGGATCTTCTGACAAAGAACTTATTATCAGGGAAGACCGAAAAAGTGAAAGCTGTAGCGCTAAAAGGAAGAGACGAATCTGATTCTGAAGAGGAGGCCAACTACTTGAACAATCAGGGGGGTTTCCGTGGGAGTGCCCAAGGAAACCAAGGTCGGAACTATTATGATAAATCTGGAATCAAAGACCAAGGTAGTTGGAAGAAAAATAATAAAAAGAGTGGTTTGTACGTTCCCCCTGGTAAACGTGATACCACCACATCTAATTCTATGGAAGACATGATGACTAAGTTATTGAAAGGAGTGGAAGCAATGAGCGCGGGAGTTAAGGAGGTGATTGATGATTTGTCCTCCATGAAGCAACTAGTTGATTCTCATTCCACTTCTATCAAGCAAATAGAGCAGCAATTGAGCCAACTTTCAGCAGCATTCAATCAAAGAAAGGCTGGCACCTTACCGAGCGATACTGTGCAAAACCCAAGGAATGATGGGTCATGCATGGCCATCACTACCAGAAGTGGTAAGGTGCTGGAAACTTCAGAAAAAGGCAAGCAAGTGGTTGACGTAGCAGCAGACATTGACGCCACACCTAGTGACGTTACAAGAGAAGAAGCCGCAACAACTACTTCAAACGTCAAGAATGTTTTACCTAGTGGCGTGCAGCCTGAAAAAAATAATAAACGGAAGCAAGAGGAGAAGAAAGCCATGGAGAGAACACTTCAATAGCCACCACCACCTTTTCCACAAAGATTGAAGAAGGTGGCCGATGACACTAAGTTCAACAAATTCATGACTATGTTGAAGCAGCTGACCATCAATGTTCCATTAGTGGAGGCACTTGAACAAATGCCTAGGTATGCGAAGTTTATGAAAGATCTTTTGACTAAAAAGAGGGCAGCAAGTTATGAGCTGAAGGATGATGTGCATCATTGTAGTGCAATTGCTACCCGATCGATAGTTCAGAAGAAGGCCGACCCCGGAGCTTTCACGATTCCTTGCACCGTCGGATCTTTGGACTTTGCTAAAGCATTGTGTGACTTAGGAGCCAGCATCAACTTGATGCCATTATCGATCTACAAGAATTTAGGGTTAGGAGATCCTACACCAACTAATATGAGGCTTGTGATGGCGGATAGGTCGGTAAAACGACCGGTTGGTATTCTATGCGATGTCTTGGTGAAGGTATCTTCATTCATATTTCCAGCAGACTTTGTCATCTTGGATTGTGAAGCAGATTCAGAGGTTCCCATAATCTTGGGACGCCCTTTCCTTGCTACAGGAAGTGTGCTCATAGATTTGAGAGCTAATGAGCTTTCATTCCGAATAAATGACGAAGTGGTTCGCTTTGATGTTTGCAAATCAATGAAGCAACCCAAAGATCTGAGTGTATTTTCTGTGGCTGATGTTGTCGTTGATGACGAGGAAGAACGACTTGAAGAAGAACAAATTCTTGATGATCCTTTGGAGGTTTCGCTCATGAAAGGAGAGAATGAGGATGCTGAAATTTCTGAAGAAGCTATTTGTGCTCTATCGGGATTAGGAACATATCGTTATACTCCCAAGAAGATGGATCTTGATCTCAAGAATCGACCCACACCACCAGCTAAGCCATCTATTGAAGAGCCACCCACGTTAGAATTGAAGGAGCTGCCAAGCCATTTGAAGTACGCATTCTTAGGAAGCGGAAATACTCTTCCAGTCATAGTGGCAGCCGATTTGGGTGAGCAACAAGTTGCAGCTCTTATTGCGATCCTACGCAAGTATATTAGAGCTATTGGATGGACCATTGCGGACATTATTGGTATTCCACCTGGGATTTGGACTCATAAAATTCAGCTTCAAGAAAAGTGCACACCCACCATTGAACATCAAAGACGTCTAAATCCACCTATGCAAGAAGTGGTGAAGAAGGAGATTATCTAGTGGTTAGACGCCGGAGTCGTGTATCCTATTTCTGATAGTACATGGTTAAGCCCAGTACAATATGTTCCCAAGAAAGGAGGCATGACAGTGGTCGCGAATGCAAAAAATGAACTTATTCCACTCAGGCCCGTTACTGGATAAAGAGTATGCATGGACTACCGCAAGCTGAATTCTTGGACACTCAAGGATCACTTCCCCATGCCATTTATGGACCAAATGCTAGATCGATTAGCGGGGAAAGGATGGTTTTGCTTCTTGGATGGTTATTCAGGTTATAATCAGATTTGTATTGATCCCGAAGACCAAGAGAAGACAACGTTCACATGCCCATATAGTACGTTTGCCTTCAAACGCATGCCATTCGGGTTATGTAACGCACCAGCCACCTTTCAACGTTGTATGATGTCTATTTTCTCTGATATGGTAGAAGACACTTTGGAGGTATTTATGGACAACTTTTCAGTTGTTGGTGAGTCCTTTGAAGCATGTTTAGCAAACTTGAGCATGGCATTATAAAGATGTGTAGAGTTCAACCTTGTGCTGAATTGGGAGAAGTGCCACTTCATGGTAAAAGAAGGAATCGTTCTTGGGCACAAGATCTCCGAAAGAGGAATAGAGGTTGATCGCGCAAAAATAGAGGTAATCGAGAAGCTACCACCTCTAATTTTAGTGAAGGGAGTTCGTAGTTTTCTTGGCCATGCTGGATTTTATCGTAGATTCATCAAAGACTTCTCCAAAATTTCTAGTCCATTGTGCAAACTACTGGAGAAAGATGCGAAGTTTGACTTTAATGAAGATTGCTTAAAGGCATTCGAATGCCTTAAAGGAAAACTCATTGAAGCCCCTATCATGGTAGCACCAGATTGGACGCTCCCGTTCGAAGTCATGTGTGATGCTAGTAGTGTAGCCGTTGCTGCTGTTCTTGGAAAAAGAAAGGAGAAATTGTTTCATCCTATCTATTATGCAAGTAAGGTCCTAAATGAAGCCCAAAGGAACTACACCGTTACTGAACAAGAGCTCCTAGCAGTTGTGTATGCGTTTGAGAAGTTTCGTGCCTATCTATTGGGTACTAAGGTGATCGTTCATACAGACCATGCAGCTCTTAGGTATCTAATGACGAAGAAAGATGCAAAACCAAGGCTGATTCGATGGATATTTCTGCTGTAAGAGTTTGATTTCGAAGTCAAAGATAGAAGAGGTTGCGAGAACCAAGTGGCTAATCACCTATCTAGACTTGAGAATGAGTATGTGGCGCAACCAGAAAATCAGATTGATGATGCATTCCCTGACGAGGAGATACTAGCGACCACAATGGAACAATTACCATGGTATGCTGACTTTGCAAATTTCGTGGTGAGTTGTGTGTTACCTTCCAATTTATCTTACCACCAAAGGAGGAAGTTTATGCATGACGTTCAGCACTACTATTGGGATGAGCCATATTTGTTTCGAAGATGCGCGGATGGTATCATTCGACGATGCATAACCCATGAAGAAGTGCCTACTATATTGGAAGCATGCCACACTTCGCAAGTTGGAGGACATCATGCAGGAAATCGAACGGCGAGGAAAGTCTTGCAAAGTGGTTATTATTGGCCTACAATATTCAGAGATGCACACGACTATGTGAGAAGGTGTAACCAATGCCAACGTCAAGGTGCTATTTCTGATCATGGTATGAAGTTTTCATCTCACTTCTGGCAGTCTTTTCAGAAGGGGTTGGGAACTAAGGTTAGTCGTAGTACTGCTTTTCATCTGTAGATGGATGAGCAAGTAGAGAGGAGTATTTAGACATTAGATGACATGTTTTGTGCGTGTGTGATTGATTATGGTAGTAACTGGGCTGAACATCTACCTTTGGTAGAGCTTGCTTACAACAATAGCTATCATTCTAGCATTGGGATGACCCCTTTTGAGGCATTGTTTGGTGGAGGTGTCGATCTCCTAGTGGATGGTTTAAGCTCAGTGAGGCAGATATGCTCGATCTGGATTTGGTTTATCAGGCTATGAAAAAGGTAAAGGTGATTTGAGATAGGCTTAATGATACGCCCAAATTACACCTCTCTTACGAGAGAGTAAGCGATCGCTGTCAAATATAGAACCCAACCAGGTTGGGTGTCGAATCCCACAGGGAATACTGTGTTACTAAGTATTGTAGTTGTTACTGGACTGTTAGTCAGAGGTTCCTGAATGGGAGGGTTTGGTTTAAATTTGAAATGGCAGTTACAATATAACAATGAAGCAATATGTGTATTAATATTTGATCATAGAGAATGACAAGTTAGGGTTATGTCCACCTTGTAGCTTTTACTTCTCTATTAAATATGAGTAATAAGGATTTATACATGCATGCACTTATAGAGAGATGTATTCTAATTCTAAATCCAAGTGTTTCTCAACCATCAAGGATTTATTCACCTTAGTTCTCTCGAATCCAAAGTGTACAACCAATCATACGAACTCTCCAAGTAGTTAATCCTGCTAAGGCATTAACGTGCAAAATAGAGGTTGGAAATCCTATTTTCTTGTCACTACTCTCTTTTCCAAATAGTAACTTTTCTATAGAACAAGTTATTGCTATAATGTCACATTCCCTATGTTTGCAACCATGAGAATTCAATCATAACGAAGAGAGTAATGATATAAGTGAATTAAAACATCATAAATTCAAAACACCATAGAAATAGAGAGTATACTACAAGGTTTTCATAACCCTAACAAATAAACTTAGGTACTCATGAATAAAATGGAAATCACAATAGAAATATTCATCATACCTAAACTTAGAACGATCTTGGTGGAGAAGATGAATAGCGAAAATAAGAGAGAAAAACGTTTTTCTCTCTTTCTCCTCAAGATAAGCCGTTTTCTCTTCTTTTAATATAATACAAAATGTTGAATAATCCCTAAAAGTTCAGCCATAAGGCTTTTAATAACATCCTTCTCTAATAAATTGCTACTACATCCTTAACTATTTAAAACTATTAAGTTTGCCCGGGATAAAGTTCCCATATATCACATTCAGTCCAAAAGCTGCTTCCCTTTTATGTGAAGTTTCCTTTGCTATCCATAGGTCCCCAAAGTGTCGTAATCTTCCTCATTAGTACCTGAAAAGCATGCTAATCACATAGGTCAGTTCACTTAACTAAAAATAGACAAAGTTTAAGAATTATGTATTTTATCCTCAAAACTTAGCTAAAACATGGGTAAGTTATGGTGCTTAGACATATAAATACGCCCAACATCACCACCCCGCACTTAAAGCTTTGTTCATCCTCGAACAACGTATCTATTTATACATACTACACAAGTTTTAGCACCCACAAAGGAAGACAAGATGCTCAAATAGGCTCACACAACAATTATGAACAAGAAGTAGCTTTAGGAGTCATTCCTAGATACAACCTACCCTCAAGAATAGACTCATTAAGTTGGCAATTTCATGCATATTATTCAAGAAAAAAAATCATATAAATTACCCAACCTTCATGAACCATCTGGCCCACAACAAGAGAGTTACCCATAATCACTCACAATCATGCAATTTCTAACAAAATGGGTACAAGAATTAAGTTGCGCTCACTCTCACAAAGAATTCTCAAATTACAACTGATGACCATATGTTTGCCCTTAGTGTAATACTCCACTAATATCAGAATGCTAAGATTAGGATCAAATAGGTCTTTTACGGGTTGTAATGCAGGCTACAGGATGGGTAGGAACTATTTTGGCCAGAAATAGTGACTATCTTCCCTAAGCGCTTTAATACACTACATTATGCAATTAAGATCAATCTCAAACAACCAATTTCCACTTATTCTATCTTCACAGATTTGCTTTTCACCCCAACTCGTTCAACTTAATTAATAACACTATGGTGGGAGTATGCAACCCTTTCAAATATTTTTTTTGCACCCTTTTCACGTTACGCACCCCTATAATAGCCACCCTCAACTTAAGCAGTTTTCCTTAGTTGAGGCGCACAATGTCCAAGAAGGACCAGGTCTAAAACATGTTCATTGTAACAAGTTTGGGATAAAATTTTGAACTTTTTCAACAATTTTAGCTACTCCCAACCACATCAATTGCTCAAGCCAATAACTAGACTTTGGGGCATCAATTTTAACTTTTTCCTCTTATTCTCAAACTACTAACTCATATTCATTTTACATTAAAGAACTTAGGAGCTTTTTGGATCAAATTACGGTCTATTAAAGAACGAATTAGGCTACATATGAGGCTAACAAAAGAACAAGCTAAAGGCTCGATGGGGCTATCTAAGATAATGTACAAAGGTAGGTCAAAAGAAGGTATGAACAATGGCTATCAAAGAAATGCCTAAATAATCTCCTAAACTTACAATCTTTATTTCAGTTTGCATACACACCAGGAAAGTTCTAGCATCAGTTGCAATAAGGAATATACAACAGTCTTACATACTCATGGCACATGGTCAACTCAATTAGGAGCATTATAGATTCTTGACCGAACAATTACATAAATTCAATTAAAACCAACAATCACAACAAGAGTCACAACTAGAGCCTAGGTGTTTCAAACGTAATGATCCATCACATACTTAGGTTATAATGTCATATGATCCACAAGACCAGTTAAATGTAATTGAAAGACTACTTTTCTCTTAAGACGGTCGTCATCCACCATCATCGAGAAAAACACCTAATTATGACTAATTAACTAACAAAATGAATAAAATAACTAATCCTATCCATAAGTATACTAAGGAGAAGGTCCTATTTTCTTACGAAACAAGTAGCAAAGTAACCAGCCACCCCACACTTAAGCTCAGCACTATCCTCAGTGTAAATAACAAGATAAAGAACCTGGATAGTAGTACTTCTCATCCATATTAGGAGTCATGCCACCTGCATGGAGTCATCATTGGAGCAAATAACAAAGTTATTTGGTACTATTTTTCTTACAAAACAAGTAGCAAAGTGACCAGCCAGTGGGCATAGGCAATGACATAGGCGGCGCCTAAGCTATAGCCTATGTTGACAAAGGCGGCGCCTAACCTATCGCCTAAGTTGACATAGGTGGCGCCTAACCTATCGCCTAAGTTGACATAGGCGGCGCCTAACCTATCACCTAAGTAAGGCAGCAAGCATAGGCAATGGTACAAGCGGTGCCTAACCTATCGCCTATGTTGACATAGGTGGCGCCTAACCTATCACCTAAGTTGACATAGGCGGCGCCTAACCTATCGCCTAAGTTGACATAGGCGGCTCCTAACCTATCGCCTAAGTGAGGAAGTGAGCATAGGCAATGGTACAAACGGTACCTAACCTATCGCCTATATTGACATAGGCGGCGTCTAACCTATCGCCTAAGTGAGGCAGTGAGCATAGGCGATTGGAAATGCGGCACACTCTTGGTCGGAAAGATTCATATCGTGGGGGCAAAGGCTTTGCCCCTATACCCCCATCGAGGTCCGTGGTAGGCTTTGGGATTGGGCCTATCGGCCCGATCCCTACGCTACCACCATAGACCTCATTGAAAGTCATATAATAAAGTCACACCGCAAAACTTTTTGGGTTAAATTAACATAATTCGAGATGCAACTCTAATGCGAATCAGACTTGAGCCTTACATATTTGACCAATCCAACTTACCTGTAATGTTCCCATCACTCCTAAACTTACCACCATTGACGTGGCTCACTTCTAAATCAAAATTGGTACTAGTCTCCTCCTTAGTACTCATGCACCTACACTTAATCAAAAACAATAAAAATGGTTAGAAAGATGGGTTGCTTCCCATGTAGTGCCTGATTTAACATCGCGGCATGACTCGATTATCTTGACTACTCAGACTTTATCAAGATACATCGATGATACCATTTGTACCTTATTTGTTGGATTAAGAAAATGCTTTATTCTTAGTCCATCCACTTTGAAGTCACTCTCATCCTTGCTTGCAAGTTCAACCAAACCAACTATGATCTCCATAAAAGAAATATCCTTAACTGGTACATCTTGCTAATCTTCATAGAATACATCAACAATCGAGAAGATACTCATCTTATTTTCTTGTTTCATAGACCGACATACTTCAAAGCTAACTTCTTTCTCATTGAGCCTAAATTTCAGCTCATCCAGCTCTATGTCAACTAACACCCTTCCAGTTGCTAAGAATGGCTTACCCAAAATTATGGGTACTTCAAAGTCCACTTCGCAATCAAGAATTACAAAATTAACAGGAAATATAAAATCAACAACTTTTACAAATACATCATGTAGAATCCCAATCAGACTTTTTACTGATTTTTCCGTCATTAGAAGTTGCATATTAGTGGGCGTAGGATCTCCCAAACCTAATTTCTTGAAAACCATCAATGGTATAAGATTGATACTTGCCCCAAGATCACAAAGGGCCTTTTCAAACTTTAGCAATCCAATCGTACATGGAACAGTAAATGCTCCTGGATCAACTTTCTTCTGGACAATAGATCTTGTAGCAATAGCACTACAATGATGAAGATTGTCTACCGTTTCATAGCTCATAGTCCATTTCTTTGTCAATAGGTCTTTCATAAACTTAGCATATCTGGGCATCTGTTCTAGTGCTTCAACTAAGGCACATTCACTGTCAACTGCTTCAACATAGCCATGAATTTGCTAAACTTTCCATCATCTTCTTTCTTCTTTAATCATTGTGGAAATGGAGGTAGCGGCCTTGGAATTTCAGTTGGATCAACTTTTACCTTATTTCTTATGCCTTGCTCTACATCACTAACATGCTTCGGCTTAGTTGGTTGTTCAACTTCCGCACTCTTCTTTTTCAAACCTCCCAACTCTATAGGCACCACTGGAGACTCATCAACCATCTCCCCATCCATTTCAACCTCATCAATATAAGAGGAAGCTCCGAAAGCTAGACTAGATAACATCTTACCGCTCCTAGTGGTAATGATCATACATGATCCATCAGTCCTCGAATTCTGAACTGTGTCACTTGGTAGAGTCCCATTCTTTCTTTGGTTGAATGCTGTGGATAATTGGCTCATTTGCTGCTCCAATTGTTTAATAGCAACTGAGTGCGAATTTATAAGTTGACTTATGGAAGATACGTCACTCTTTATTGTAGTCACCCTAGAATTTGCCGCCTCAACTCCCTTTAATACTTTCTCCATCATGTCCTTCATAGACATTTTGCCTGAACTGGTGGCAGCATTATCACTGCTTCTAGGAGGTACATACAGTCCACTCCTGTCACTTTTATTCTTCCAATCTCCTTGATGGTTCCAACCTTGGTTTTCTTAGCCACCACCTCGGAAACCCAACTGATTTTTCAAGTAATTGGCTTTTTCCTCAAGATCGGAGTCATCCCTTCCCTGTGATGCTACATCTTTAACCTTCTCTATCTTTCTTGATAATAAATGGTTAGTGAGAAGGTCCATCTGTGTTTTCATGTGAGCCATATCCTGGTCACGCTCTTCTTCTCTTCGCCTCTGTTCTGCAGTCATGCCAATAGATATAGTAGAGCTTGCTACCTCAGAATCCCTAGTATTCCAAGCTCTACTCTACTTTTTCATACAATCTAACATGTCAGATTCCTCAAGAAAAGTAAGGTCTATGAATAACCCACCCGCAGTATTATCTACCACTGGCTTAGTTACCGAATTCAAAGCCCTATATAATATCTCCATCAAGTGGACATTGGTCATCTGATGATTTGGGCACTGCATCATATTCTTCTTGAACCTCTCCCAAGTCTCGTGGAGAGCTTCAGTTGGAAGCTGTCTGAAATTTCTTATCTCATCTCTCAATTGTGCTCTCTTGGACGGCGGAAAGAATCTTTCTAGGAAAGCATCTTTCAGTTGCCTCCAATTGGTAATAGAGTCGGGAGTTAGCCCGTTTAACCATAGAGTTGCCTCTCTAGATAGAGACAATGAAAATAAATGCAACCGGATCGTATTCTGTCAAACCCATGGATTGTCAAATGATTTACATGTTAAGATAAAATTAATCAGATGCATATTTGGATCATCGCATGCAAGTCCACCAAATAACCCTTTGAGTTACAGTAGCAGGATTATAGTGCTAGTAATATTGAACATGGCTTCGGGTGCCAAGGGTGGAGGAATAATAGCCCCTTTGGCACCAGCCCCATCCAAGTCGTCATCATCATCTTCAAAAGCAACTTGCACAGCTCAGCGTTCGGGTCTCATCCTAGCTTGACAATCTCTGTTCACATTCCTGTTCACTGGTGCAGCCGCGTCATCTGCACGCCTTGGATTTAATAACTCATCATCACCTAGGTCCTCATCATCAAGATTTGGTACCCGACCTGTGTTATCAGCATTCTGTTGATTTAGTTGCGTAGCTGCCAATACAGCTAATCTAGCCTGCTCCTGTTGAGCAGCTATTCTTTCAGGGTCTCATTGCGCATCCATTCTGCCAATGAGATGTGGTTCAGGATTTATAGGTAATAATGGGTGGCCCGATCTCCATGTATTTGGCATACAATACACTCAACTTGATCAAAACAAAAACAACAAACCAAATGTAAAATTTTGGAAATTTTTGACCAAAAGGGCTACTAGCAAACACAACTTAGTCGACAACCGTATTCCCCGACAACGGCGCCAAAATTTGATACGCCCAAATTACACCTCTCTTATGAGAGAGTAAGCGGTCGCTGTCAAATATAGAATCCAACCAGGTTGGGTGTCGAATCCCACAGGGAATACTGTGTTACTAAGTATTATAGTTGTTACTAGAATATTGGTCAGAGGTTCCTGAATGGGGGGTTTTGGTTTAAATTTGAAATTATAGTTACAATATAACAATGAAGCAATATGTGTATTAATATTTGATCACAGAGAATGACAAGTTAGGGTTATGTCCACCTTGTAGCTTTTACTTCTCTATTAACTATGAGTAATAAGGATTTATACATGCATGCACTTATAGAGAGATGTATTCTAATTCTAAATCCAAGTGTTTCTTAACCATCAAGGATTTATTCACCTTAGTTCTCTCGAATCCAAAGTGTACAACCAATCATACGAACTCTCCAAGTAGTTAATCCTGTTAAGGCATTAATGTGAAAAATAGAGGTTGGAAACCCTATTTTCTTGTCACTACTCTCTTTTCCAAATAGTAACTTTTCTATAGAACAAGTTATTGCTATAATGTCACATTCCCTATGTTTGCAACCATGAGAATTCAATCATAACGAAGAGAGTAATGATATAAGTGAATTAAAACATCATAAATTCAAAACACCATAGCAATAGAGAGTATACTACAAGGTTTTCATAACCCTAACAAATAAACTTAGGTACTCATGAATAAAATGGAAATCACAATAGAAATATTCATCATACCTAAACTTAGAACGATCTTGGTGGCGAAGATGAATAGCAAAAATAAGAGAGAAAAACTTTTCTCTCTCTTTCTCCTCAAGCTAAGCCACTTTCTCTTCTTTTAAAATAATACAGAATGTTAAATAATACCTAAAAATTAAGCCATAAGGCTTTTAATAACATCCTTCTCTAATAAATTGCTGCTACAGCCTTAACTATTTAAAAATATTGAGTTTGCTCGAGAAAAAGTTCCCATATATCACATTCAGTCCAAAAGCTGCTTTTCTTTTATGTGAAGTTTCCTTTGCTAACCATAGGTCCCCAAAGTGTTGTAATCTTCCTCATTAGTACCTGAAAAGCATGCTAATCACATAGGTCAGCTCACTTAACTAAAAATAGACAAAGTTCAAGAATTGTATATTTTATCCTAAAAACTTAGCTAAAGCATGGGTAAGTTATGGTTCTTAGACGTATAAATACGCCCAATATCACTTAAGGTGCCCAAAGTCACCAAAAGTCCTATTCGAATGTAAGGCATAGAGACTTAGAGTTTGAGGTTGAGGATTAATTATTCCTAAAGGTATCTCCTATGAAGGGAGTGATGTGGTTCGAAAAAAAGGGGAAGCTTAGTCCTTGGTATGTTGGTGCTTATTTAGTTTTGTGGAGGGTTGGTAATATGGCTTATGAATTAGAGTTTCCCTCTAGTTTGAGCTCTATTCATCCGGTATTTTATGTCTATATGTTGAGAAAATGTATTGGTGATCCTTCTTCAGTGGTTCCTTTGGAAGGAATGGATATCTTAGATTCTCTGTCTTAAGAAAAGGGACCAGTTAAGATATTAGATCGGCAGGTTCATCGGTTGTGGACCAAGGATGTGTCCTCGATTAAGGTTTTATGGCGTAACCACAAGGTGGAAGAGGCGGTCGCTGCCAATATATGTACCCAACTAAGAGTCGGGGTCGAATTTCACGAGGAACAATATGAGTGGCGATTGAGTAAGTTTGAAATAAAACTTGCTTGGTAAGTTCAAACCTATGGTACAAGATGGTTTGGGAGTTTTCAATATTTTCTAATGTGAAAGTAATTCTTAGGCTTCTAAGGGAGTAATTCGAGACTAAGAATAATTAGAGTGTAATTAATTAGGCACAAATCTTGGGATTACTCTAACCTAGGGGCAAGTTATGCATAAGTACTTGATGATTCGGTGCAAATTCTAATCGTTGATGATGTGGTAGGCTAGGTTTAAAGTCCTTGAGTATAGTTCTTCAACAAAACCTCAAAGATGTCACTCATTGACCCTTTTGAGTACCTAACAAGTGAGTCAATTAAAGCAACCCAATACCTCAATAGGCACCCCTATTTTTTAGGATGGTACCTAAGGGATAGTCAACCTCATATTCAGTGTGATGTCTAAGATGGTGAAAATTAGCAAACTAAGCCCAATAATTATCTACTATTGCCTTGGTTCCCACATCCCTCTTTCAAGGATGATGAGGGTTCCTAAAGTTTACTCAAACCCCACTTTCAAGGATGGTTTAGGCTTTCAAGATCTTAGGGTTTTCACCCACAAACTAATTTTGGGTATTTGGAGCTTTCACCCATAAAGTTCAATTAATTTACTCAAGAAATAGTAGAACCCAACCCCAATACATTAGCATACACTCAAATGAATCTAAACCCACACATAAATGCACCCTATTCTAACATAATCTGAAGATAAAGAACTAGCTACTCATAACGATAATTAATAAAAATAAACCAAAATCTCCATTATATTAATTCATCAAAAATATAGAGAATGTGAAACACACTATAAATTTCAATGAATCCTCAATAGTATTTACCAATTCTCCACTTAGAAGTCACTCTAATGTCTTCTTAGTTCAAGATTAGAGCAAATTTAGCTCTAGTCTCTAAGAAATTAAAAAAACCCTGAATTAAGGATGGCAGGTAGGTTTTTAGAATGATAATGGATGGGATATGAATAGGTTTTAAACCTTAAATGGGATATTATGGTCGGTTGGACAAAATGACATGGTTACCCTTGGGCATAATCCCACTAGTCCATAATTGCGGTAGCTTGTGCGCGATTGCGGCAAATGCGAAAGCATAAAGATTATTGTGATCGCGGTTCTTTAACCTAACTTGATTGGCCGCGATCACAGCCCTTAGACTGCGATCTTGGTAACTAAGACTATGTTCTGCTCTAGGTCTACTAGCTGCACTTCTTCTCTCCATTCTTGACCCTTTGTAGTATGTATCTATATCTTTCCTTCTCATAACTTTAATGCCTACAACATGTGGAAAATAGTACATTTAATAGCAAAGTTGTTTTATTTAGACATTCAAATCATAATAGTGTGCACGAAAGTGGAGTGAAAATGAGTGGTTGATTCACCACTCATCACCTTATCATTTAACCATTTATGCTATTAGGGTTCCGTTACAAAACCATAAAATGAAAAAGTTCCATTAAAAATCCAATAATATATTAAAAACGTTCTCATAGGTATTTTATCAAATATGTTGGGGGCATAGTATTTCCAAAACCAATTTCAATTACCAATTAACCATTCCCAAGCAACCAATTGTCCAAACCACCATTAAAGTGCGTAAAAATATAATTAAAATATGGAAAAACCATAACCAAGCATATAATATCAAAACCCCAATATATATTTGAAAACCCCAAAACCATACAATAATCATGCCATGAAAACATTGTTTAAAATATTCATTTAGTTGGAACTAATAATCAAGGAGGATTTCATGCCTTATATTATGAAGATGATGGAGAGAAATCACCCAAAAAAGCCCCAAATTGTTGTTCTAAATGAAACCCTACCCTTTCTTTACCCAAGACCCTTAGAGAGAATTAGAGAGAGTTTCCAAGGGTTTAACATTATAATAATATGGTAATTGATATCCCAATAGATTTATAAGTCATGGGTTCATGATAGGTTAAGAGGAAAAATGTCCAGATTACCCTAACTTAATTAAATAAATTCCCCACAAGTGGGTATGACTTCACTATACTAGTCATACCCTCTAATACAAGTGGTACCCACTACTCATAGCCTAGACCTCCCTTAGACCCCCACACTGGTCAACATACGACCTTGAAAGTGAAACTGTATCCAAGGATACATATAGTACCCTTAACCCGTACCCATAACAGAACCAAGAGGAGTTGACACTATCTAACATACGAGTGAGACAATATGAATTGTACCCTATATTATGATATATGGTGAAACACTCATACTTAGATCCAAGTTACTTTACTAAGTCTTAGATTAAGCAAATTAAAACCCAACCATATGCCCGTCAACCACCATACGACGTGTACCAACCCAAGTCGTCCCATTTCAGAAACTAAACCAACCTACGAACCAACTTTGGTTAGTGTACGACCTAACCCTACCAAAATTACCAACTGTACCCCAGTATACGACCTGTACCCCCTAGTCATATCTTTACTAGAAACCAGAAATCCAAGAAATTTTTGAAGGTTCCAAAATCCAGGGTGTTTCACTGATAATGCTCCGGCTACTTTCATAAAACTTATGAATTAGGTCTTTAAGAAGTTTTTATACTTTTTTATTATGTCTTCATTGATTATATCTTGGTGTATTCTAATAGAGAGAAGGATCTTGCCACTCACCTCTGAATTGTGTTGTAGTTTCGTAAGGATTAATAGTTGTATACAAAATTTTCTAAGTGTGAGTTTTGGCTGAATATTGTAAATTTCCTTGGGCATGTTGTTTTTAGTGAGGGTAACAAGATGGATCCACAGAAATTTGAGGTGTTTAGGCGGTTTCCTATACCCATGACTCCAACTAATATTTAGAGCTTCTTGGTGTTGGTTGGGTATTATAGGAGGTTTTTGTAGAGTTTTTCATATATTTTTGCACTATTGATGATGTTGACTCAGGAAAAGATGAAGTTCTTAGATTTGATGCTTGTCAGGATAGCTTTGAGAAGTTGAAAGATAGTTGACTTTTGTGCCAGTATTGACCTTGTCTGAGGATACTTATGGATTTATGGTGTATTGTCATACATCCCATGTGGGACTGGGTTGTGTCTTGATAAAGCATGGTAAGGTTATGGCCTATGCTTCTGGATAGCTTAAGGTTCATCAAAGAAATTATTTAACTCATGACTTAGAGTGGGTGACTATGGTTTTTTCTTGGAAAATTTGGCATCATTATCTATATGGGGTGCATGTAGACATCTGTTCATATTATAAAAGTTTGCAGTATATGTTCACTCAGAAAGAGTTGAATCTCAGACAGAGGCAGTATCTTAAATTGCTCAAGGACTATAATATGAGTCTTCACTACCATCCAGGTACTGCTAATGTGGTTGTTGGTTCTCTTAGCAGGTTATCTATGGAGAGCTTATCTCATTTGGATGAGGAGAAAAGAGGATTGGTTAAAGACATTCACTAGCTGGATAATTTGGGAGTTCATCTTTTAGACTCTTAAGTATAGAGAGGTAATTGTTAAAAAACTGGTCAAATCTTCTACTGGGGTTGCGGTAAAGGAGAAGCAAGATTTGGATCCCATCCTTGTATAGATTAAGTATTATGTAGGTAAACAAAAGGTTATGGCCTTTGAGATTGGTCATAATGGTATTCTGAGGTATCAAGGCATGTTGTGTGTTCCTGATATAGATGGGTGCGAGAAAGAATTTTGGGAAGGCTCATGAGTCTAAGTATACAGTTCATCTGGGTTCGATAAAGATGTACCATGACTTAAATATATCTATTAGTGGAGCAATATGAAGAAGGATATGGCAAATTTTGTGGCCAAGTGTATGGTCTTTTAGCAAGTGAAGGTTGAATACTTGAGGTCTGGAGGTATATCTCAAGAGATAGAATTACCTGTGTGGAAGTAGGAGAAGATCAATATGCATTTAATTAAAGTTCTTCTACGGTCTCGCAATCAATATGATTTTATTTTGAGTCATTGTGTAGAGGATGACTAAGTGATATACCCAAATTACAGCTCTCGTTAGAAAGTGTAAAAGGTCGCTGTCAAATATAGAACCCAACTAGGTTGGTGTTGAATCCCATAGGGAATACTGTGCAAACTAAGTGTTATGGTTACTAACAGACTGTTGATCGAAGGCTCCTGAGTAAAGGGGGGTTTTGAATTTGTAACAATGTTTAAATAGTTGTAACAACTAGCGTTCCAGCTGATGAATTTTATTGCAAGTACTAATTCAATGAGATCAAACAAACTAGAGTTATGTTCACCAAGATGTTTAAACAGGTGGGGTTGTGAATTCTCTTAAATTCCCAATTTACAACTTTAATTTCAAGAGTTATTCAATTCTAAAGTTTACCCATTTGTTTCTCAACCTAAACGGGTTACCCTTTAATTATTTAGATCTTAAAGAATATATTAAGTTACTCAATTAATCTCTCATGTGAGCCAATCCTTGTTTAAGGTATCAACTTATAACACAAAGGTTAAGGCATTTGGACTTTATGTAAACTCCTTCTTTTCCCAACATATACTTTTCTTCTCAGACAAGTAATATTCTTGTGATCACCCTTCAAGTTTGCAACCAAGAAGGGTCATTAAAGTGAATAAGGGTTTATACAATCTCAATTACATATGGAAACTAAGCATTCTCACAACAATCAGTTGTTCAGATCAAGGCTCCCATAACCCTAGTTATAAGAATAGCCACACATCTCAAGAGAAGAAGAAGAGGAAATCATTGTGTTCTTCCTAAATGGATTAAAAGAATTACTTACAAAGGTTACAATAATTGTTCTTCAATCTTCAATGAGAATTAGAATAAAGATAACTAGATCCAAGATTCTTGCTTGAATCCCAGAGAATAATACGTACAATGAGTTTTCTAGCTGGAAAATATGATAAAATATACCTAAATAAAACCTAAACTGGGTATTTATATGTTCCCAGGTACAGAGAATTTAAAATTCAAACTTAGTAAATCCGCATTAAAGTTGATAGTCACATTGACGGCCCTATCAAAATACTGATGGTCCGTCGCATAGACCGTCACTGATGGTTTGAAGATGTCATGTTATGGTTAAGGGTTGACGGTCATGTTGGCAGACTATCGCTGGACTGGCGGTCTGTCGCATGGGCCGTCGCTTGATCCTCTAAAATTTTATCTTCAGTTTCAGCCTAACGGCCAAGTTGGCGATCTGTCGGGAATCTGACGGTCTATCACTTAGACCGTCAAAGGACTCACTCAATTATTCCTTTCTGTTTAACTCTAAAGGTCACCCTAGCGGTCCATCGCATGACTAACGGTCCATCAGTTCGACCGTCAGTTGCTTTTTCTGCTACTTTTCCAAGTTTCTTCTTTAGCTAACTCTTTGACCTGAAAACACTAAAATCTAGTATTAAATACAACATCAGTTGCTTGAAAACATACAACTATCCTTTGAAAAAGTTGTAAAATGTTCCGTCAAAAGCCGAAACATCAACACCCTCAACTTAAGACAATTGCTTATCCTCAAGCAACTCAACACCAAATTGTATACATGAATAACACAATGATAGGCAATCAACTATTGAACTAGATTTCCCACAACCATTCACTTGTCATCTGACTCATATGGGCTCAACACATCAGGATTTGCAACTGGTATTATTTATAATTCAGTATACACACAAACATGGATATAATATCCCATAGAGATCAGCAAAACTAAGTGTAACTCAAGTTTCCCTCACAATCAATGAAATCCACCACTCATTATATCTTGTGGATGAAAATCAAGACTCTTACACTCATCAAAGAAGTTACAAATATAGCATATACACCCATAGGCTTGCCCTTATCATCTAATTCTCCCTTATGGTTGATTCGCAAAGATCAATCAGGTCTTTTTCAGGCTTGTAATAAGCTTCGGGACTAGGTAAGGACAAATTGTAGGAAAAGTGACTCAACATTTAGACTTAACTCTCCTTACCCTTGAATTCGACTCACCAAGGCTACTGTTTTACTAGCTCACTTACAATCTCTACTATTCATTCACACCTTGCCATAACCCTCATTTTATATATATATAAGCATCAACCGCCCTCAACTTATGATGATGTAGTCATTTAAGGTGCACAATATCTTAAATAAATCAGGGTCAGATGCTTTATTTTAGTTCTACACTACCTCCTCATTAAACGATTAACATCTTGATAGTAGCCGCCCTCAACTTAGGTGTTTTGCCTAAGTTAAGGTGCACAATATCCAATATTGGATCAGGTCCAAAGTTAGGTGTTAACAACCTAAAGAGTATTAATTAGAGTTATTGGGAATGAAGAATACTAATATAAGCTAAAAAAGAGTTCAAAATGGGAAAAACATTAGTGGGTAAGTTATTTCGTCTAAGTAGACTAAAAATAAAAATGGGGCCTGATATCCTATCCTATTGAATCAACCACAGAACAACATCAATGAACCGGACAAGTTTTAGGTGTTACACTATGCAAGAACTAACACAAATACTCACACACAGAGGAAATTGTGTCAAACTTATTCTACTACTCTTAGGATTTTCATCACATGATCATGCATATTTTACATGTTAATTCCAATTACATAATCACTAATGGTTTTCACCCTATGCTAACTGACAAGAGGAAATAGCCATACAAACATATTCATAGTCTTATGCCATAGTCAAACATCATCCATATATACAAAAGATGCTAAAGAAAAAAAAACTTTCATAAATAACATTAACAACGGATATTTACATCACAATTACTTAGGAAAAGAAAATACAATCCTAGACATGTCAATTCTACTAGATAGCACATGAGAGAAAATGAACACAGGCAACAAAAACTCATGTGGTACAAGTACACCCACCCTCACATAAAGTAAATGTGTTGTCCTCAATACATATAAGTAAAGTATAGAGGAAGGGGATACTTGTAAAGCCTCTTATTTAGGTGAGGCATTAGTGAAATGTGATTAGGATCCAGTGGCCTCACCAGCAGCAATGTTGACCCCTATGGTGGTAGGGGTACTCACAATCTCTTCCTCCAGAATTGGAGGTATCACATCTCGAGCTAGGTTTGAACTGGGCCCCTTTGCTTGGGCAAAACTGGTAGAAACTCCTGTAACTTTATCTACTGCCTTTTTATTCCTTTTCTCTTTATCTCTTCTCAATATTTTTGTAATTTTCCTCATATCATACGCTTCTTTCTCTTCCGGTGTCATTGTTTCTCGCTTCTTCTTCTGGTAGCTTTTCTATCTGTACTTTTATCTGCACTTTTATCCACCTACTTGCCTTTGTCTTTCAATAGCTTCCCCATCAATTCAATAATACTTTCGTATTTATTGCTTATTACCAAAGCAGGGTCAAATATAGGTTGTTGTGGCTTCTTGCTCTTCAACTCTGCTATGTTCGCCTATGCTTGTGTAAATTCTACCATGAACTTAGCAAGATCTAGAATGGACATCACAACCAGTCTTTTATTAATTCTCTCTTCCATATGGTCTATCCTAATCTAAATGTTTTGAAATAGACAGATTGCCTCAGCTACAATTTGATTAACAAAAGGCTTGAATTATGAAACCCATGTGTCTAGCTACTTCTTAAACTTTTTCTATAGCTTAACTGACTTGGTAAAATTTTCCTGTGTCAACCTGTACTTCGAATAATCTGTCCCACCCATTGGTGGCATATATTTTGATCCTGCAGATATACTAGGTGGCACATAATCAGGCGGCACATAAGTATTGATGGGTAACGGTATAACTTTGGGAATTTTAGTAGTATCAGGAGCTGGCACCGACTGTGTCTAGTAGGCTGGAAGTTTATTAAATTGCATCTCAAACTTTGATTCATCTTTTGATTTCTCAATGTCCTGCCTATGTGTCGCCCGAATTGCATTATCAACTCCTCAAATCAGAGGCACATTGGCCTGCCTGCATAAATCCGTTATTAAACACGGGAATAGTAGTGTGCTTTCCACTTTGTGTTCCCTCACAAACATCTTATCAGCAATGATTTGGCCAAAATAAATCTTCAGCCCTAAAATCAAACTAGCCACCAGCACATCCCTATGACTATCCAAATTGGAATCATCCCCTATTGGCATCAACCTCAATCGAACAATAGCCCAACAGAACTTAGCTCAGAAAGTAAAGGTAGATTTAGCAATGTGCTCTCACGGGTTGGTTTCCCATGTTGGGTTGTCGTCATCAGTAAGTAGCCTAGACAACCAAAGCCATTGTGTGGATGCTGAAGTCAGATAATACTCAAGATCAGGAACTATAGCCTATGCTTCATAATCAGGGCCAAACATCAACCTGCTGATTGTTCGAGTTGATATATCGATGTTAACTCCTCTTACCAGAACTGATTCTCTAGTTGGCAAGTCTAAAATCTTTATGCCCTTGGGACAATCTTTCTCTATCAATGCCAAATAATTGGTGAAAAACTCTCTTACCAGATTTAGTTGATATGAACTGAGAGGCTTTCTCATCTAGGCCAACTCATCCTCATTTAATTGCTGCTCTAGTTCTAGATATTCGTGCAACTCATTTATTACTATTTGGTACTCTTCAGAGATTAGCCTCTTGATTAGCCTACTGGACGTTGGTTCCGGTCTATCAAGGAACTTATCCTTTGATCACTCAATTTGCCACCTGAGCGCCTTCCTTATTTGAGGGTATTTGCTCTTAACCACATTAATCTCCTTAATTTTAGTCTCAACAGGGCCAGTTCTGCCTCAATGGGATTGGATTTTGATGTGTTAACCCATTCTTCACCTAGGCTTGAATTGGTGCTACTAGTGTTGTTCTCACGCTCCACTTTAGACTAGGAGAGTGTGTTGAGTACCCTATCTCATTGTATTGAAGGCAGGTGCCTCCTCACTCTTAGCTAGACTATCTCTTCCCCTTTGTGCTCTACCATCGCCTCTGGTTAGGGGTAAATTTTGTGCCATATTGCCTGAGAAAAGAACACGAAATTAGTTTATAATTTAAAAACAATCCAAAACAGTGAAAAAATGGCATGATGGATGGTCTGATGGTCCGTTGAGACTGTGATAGTCCATTGAACTCACTGTCAGGCCTTAACTAGTATGCTTATTTTTAGATAGCCTTGTGATAGTCGATACAGTGGTCTGTCAGGTTATTGATGGTCTGCCAAGTCATCCATTGTAGCATATCCAGAGAACATCAAATTTGGCATCTTTGCAATGGGCCATCTGGTGGTTCATCACAGACCTCTTTTCACTTTTAGACTTCACTTTGACTTTTTCTCGAACACCAGGTGTGCATTCTTACTTCTTAACATAACAACGGAATGAACTTGATGTCATAATTTTCTCACTTTTAGTATATGGGTTACTCAGACTTCACCCAAAACAATACATACCAGAGTTCGACTTTGAAATTATAATCAGAACAAAGCAAAAACAAGAGGGAATTTTCTTTAACAACCAACAACTTACTTACTCCATATTTAGCAATTCAAAGAATAAAAATAAGGTTGTGGTCATACCTTGATGGTGCAGTAACTTCACTCTTCTCACTTGAAAATTTAGAATAAAACAAAATTCATAGCCTTTTTCTGTTATTGATAACTTGTGTTGCGATAAGAAGAAGAGAGGGATGGATTTATTTAAATAGAAGAGAAAGGGAAGAAAGAGAGTCCTAAAAGAGAATATTTGATCCCAAATACTCTAAATATAGAAGAAGTTAAACAGATTTAGGATTTGAACAGGTACCAACGTATATAACCGCTTCTTCTTATCGATTTAAAAGAATTTAGGTCAGTTACGGGCAATTAAATAAGCCTTAAAATTAAACCGACCCGACCCGACCCGTCTGACTAGGATTAAGTTGATGGTTGACCTGATGGTCCATTGGGTGTTTGACGATTCGCCAGGCTGACCATCAAGGCTTACCAGAAATACGTAAATCATGTCTTGCTGCAATAGTTGACCCAATGGTCCATCAGTGATGTGACAGTCCATTAGACTATTTGTCAGTTCAATCTAGAAATTTGAATTTTGGCTTCAGCATTACAGAGGAAGTAACGGTCTACGGGACAGCAATGGTCCGTCAACTTGACCGTCAAGCCTTATCCAGAATCTCCATTTTTTACTATGACTTTGACGGTCTATCTTTTCCTTAAGGGTTTGTTAGTCTTCTCGGAACTCTTTACCAACTATAGAAAATCCTCTTTTTCTGCATTTCTCAGTCCTGCACACTTCACAAATACATCAAATTGTATAAAAACAACAAATAAACTCTAACTATAGTTACAACAATATTTTTTGGGTTGCCTCCCACTAGCACCTGATTTATTATCGCGGCACAACTTGGTTACCTCGATTACCAAGACTTTATTGAGATACAAACTGGACAATAGCTTTGCATCATTGATTGGATCAACATAGGTCTTGACTCTTTACCTATTAACTTTGAATAGACTTCTGTCTTTTTCTTTAAGTTCCACCACACCTGATGTAAACACTTGACTTACCTTGAACGGTCTAGACCATCTTGATTTCAATTTTCCTAGAAAGAGCCGAAGCTGAGAGTTGAACAATAACACCCAATCATCAAATTGAAATCTCTTTTCTCTATTTTTTGATTATGGTAATTCTTCATTGTTTCTTTATACAGATCGTCTCTTTCGTAAGGTCTGAGATGGAATTCGCCCATCTCATTTAATTATTCCAATGTTAACTCAGTTGTTTCTTTCCAGTTCATGTTCAATCTTTTAATATCCCACAAAGACTTGTCCTCTAGTTCAACCGGAAGGTGACATTCTTTGTCGTAGACAAGCTGATATGGTGACATCTCAATAGGTGTCTTGAAAGCATTTCAATACGCCTACAAGGCATCATAGAGCTTTCGAGACCAATCTTTTCTGCTCGCGCTCACCATTTTAGCCAAAATTGCTTTTATCTCTCAGTTTAAAACTTCCACTTTCCTACTGGTGTATGGGTGATATGACGTAGCAACCTTATGTTGTTTCACAACGTATTTTAATAAAGCAGCTCAGAACACTCGATTGCAAAAATATGATCCACTATCGCTTATGATGGTACGTGGTACCCCAAAGTAAGAGAAGATATTTTTTAAGGAATGCAACAACTCTCTTTCCTTCAATATCGGCCAAAGCGACAGCTTTCACCCATTTCAAAACATAATCAACGGCGACCAATATGTATTTCAACCCATAAGAGCTCATAAAGGGCCTCATAAAATGAATGCCCCATACATCGAACAACTCAACTTCCATCATTTTTGTCATAGGCATCTCATGGTGCTTTGAGATTAACCCTTGTCTCTGGCATTGGTCACATCTTCACACAAATGCATAGGCATCCTTGAATAAGTTCAGCCAGTAACAACTGCTCTGCAGCACTGTCCTTACATACGGTCACCTGGATGGTGACCCCCAACCGAAGAAGCATGACAAGGTCCTAATATATTCAACATGTCCACCTCTGGAATACACTGTTTGATAATATTATCTGCACACCACTGAAATAAATATGGCTCATCCCAGAAGTAGTGTGTAATATCATGAAGGAACTTCTTTCTATGATGAAAAGACAGATTCTCTGAGATGACTTCACTTACCATATAATTTGCAAAGTCAGCATACCAAGGCACTCTTTCAAACATAGCATCTCGGATCTTCTTATCTATAAATGTATCATTAATTTCAAATTCGTCCTTAACTACTTGATCACTCTCAAGTCTAGACAGGTGATCCGCGACTTGATTTTCACATCTTTTTTTATCTATGACTTCAAAGTCAAACTCTTGTAGAAGCAGCACCCATCTGATTAACCTTGGTTTTGTATCCTTCTTTTCTATCAAATATCTCAAGGCAGCATGGTTTGTATGAACCATCTCCTTAGTTTCCAACAAGTAAGCATGAAACTTTCTAAAAGCATAGACAACTGTGAGAAGTTCCTGCTTAGTAACAGTGTAATTCTTTTGTGCCCCATTTAATTGGAACAATTTTTCTTTCTTCTATCCAAGCACAGCACCCAGTGCTACTCCACTTACATCGCACATGATTTCACAAGGCTTAGACCAGTCTGGAGCAAAAATAATAGGAGCAGCAACAAGCTTCTCTTTAAGGCTTTTAAATGCCTTCTTGCACTCTTCATCAAATACAAACTTAGCTTCCTTCTCCAACAATTTGTACAATGGATTAGCGATCATGGATAAGTCCTTAATAAACTGGTGGTAGAATCTAGCATGACCCAAGAAACTACACATTTCCTTCACAAAGATGGGAGGGGTAATTTCTCTATTACTTCCACTTTTTCCCTATCAACTTCGATCCCTTTTGCAGAAATTTTGTGACCAAGAACAATGCTCTCCTTCACCATGAAGTAGAATTTTTTCCAATTAAGCACAAGATTAAATTCCTCGCACTACTGCAATGCTCCACTCAAATTCACTAAGCACAGTTCAAAAGAATCACCCACCACTGAAAAGTCATCCGTAAACACCTCCAAGTTATCATTCACCATGTCAAAGAATATAGACATCATGCATCGTTGGAATGTGGCGGGTGCATTACATAAGCCAATGGCATCCACTTGAAAGAGAAAGTACCATACGAGAAAGTAAACGTCGTCTTCTCCTGATCCTCTAAAGCAATAAAAATTTGGTTATAGCCCGAATACCCATCCAAGAAATAATACCAACCTCTTCCCACCAACCAATCAAGAATTTGATCTATAAAAGGCATTGGGAAGTCGTCCTTCAAAGTCTATGAGTTGATCTTATGATAGTCCATACAAACTCTCCACCCAGTCACTAGCCTGAGAGGAATCAACTTATTTTTCTCATTCACCATAACAGTCATGCCTCCTTTCTTGGGCAAACATTAGACAGGGCTTACTCACTTACTATTATAAATTAGGTATACAACTCCTGTGTCTAGCCATTTAATGATCTCCTTCTTAACCACCTCTTGCTTTGGTGGATTAAGTCGGCGTTGGTGCTCAATGGTTGGTGTGCAATCTTCCTCAAGCTAAATCTTATAAGTACAAATACCGAGAGGAATGCCAATTATATTGGAAATAATCCATCCTATATCCCATTTATATTGTCTAAGAACAGAGATAAGTGCCTCAATCTGGTTCTCTCCCAAATCAAAAGCAATAATCATAGGCAAAGTGTTTCCACTGCCTAGAAACATGTACCACAAATTTCCTAGCAACTCCTCCAACTTCAACACCGATGGCTCTTCGATAGATGGCTTAGCTAGAGGTATTGGTAGATTTTTCAAATCTAAGTCTAGCTTCTTGGGAGCATATGAATAAGATCCCATTCCTGTCAAAGCACACACTGTCTCTTTATACTCTCAACACCTTCACTGTCAAAATTCATCAAGACTGCATCCAGAGTTTCCACAGCATATTTCTTCTTGATTGGAACCTCTTGCTTGTCTTCATAATAAATATTAATAATGGAAAATACACTCATCTCCTTGAGTTGCTTCATATATTGGAACATATCAAAGCAACCCATCTCATCATTAAGCCTGAACAGCAACTCATTAGCCCTAAAATCAATAAGGACACTTTTAGTTGTGAGAAAAGGTTTACCTAAGATTATGGGTACCTCAAAATCCACCTCACAGTCCAAAATAATGAACACCATAGGAAATATAAAGCTAGCTACCTTTACTAGTACATCATACAATATCCCCACTAGCCGCTTCACAAACTTGTACGCTATCACCAATCGCATATTTATGGGTGTAGGGTCTTCTAAACCCAACCTCTTATAAACAGCAAGTGGCATCAAGTTAATACTTTCTCTATGATTGCATAAGGATTTAGTAAAATCAAGCGACCCAATAGTATAAGGAATGGTGAACGCTCCTCGGTCAGTTTTCTTTTATACCAAGAATCTTGTCGAGATGGCACTACAATGGTGAAGATTATCCATTGGTTCATGGCTAACTATTCTCTTCTTCGTTGTGAGATCCTTCATATACTTGGCGTATCCTGGCATCTGCTCTAGTGCCTCCACTAAAGGCACATTCACCGTCAACTACTTCAATATTCCTATAAATTTCTTGAACTTTGTGTCATCATCTTTCTTCTTTAGTCAATGAGTGAAGGGAAGTAGTGGTTTTGGAAGAGTAGTAATCATTTCCTCCTTCTCATTTTTCTTCACTTCCTCTAACTCATCAACCTGTTGATGCTTAGTTGTACTCCCATTACCATTCAGCTTCTCAGACTTTACTGGATGGGTTTCATTATCTTCTACCTCTTCTTCGATCACATCCTCAATCACAGCCTTGCCCATAGAAGGGCCAAGTAATATTTTACCACTCCAAGTGGTAACTTCTATGCAAGAGCTTTCGTTTTGAGGATTCTGCATGGTATCGCTAGGCAAGGTACCACTCTTTCTCTGATTAAATTTTTCCTAAAGTTGGCTCATCTTCTGCTCTAACTGCTTAATAGAAGTTGACTACAAATTTATTAGCTGGCTCATGAAAGATAAGTCACTGTTCATCATCGTCACCCAGCATTAGTAGCCTCAACTCCATTTAATAGTTTCTCTATCTTGTCCTTCATGGACACCTTACCTAAATTGATAGTTGCATTATCTTGGTTTCTAGGAGGTACATACAGTCCACTCCTATCATTTTTGTTCTTCCAACTCCTTTGGTCCCTATCTTTGTAACCAGCCTTATCATAATAGTTCTGACCTTGATTTTCTTGGCTATTGCCTCGAAAACCCCCTTATTATTTAGATAGTTTACATTCTCCTGAGAATCAAAATCTGCTCTGCCTTGTAACCTAATAGCTTTTACTTTCTCAGTCTTTCTAGATAATAAGTGTTTAGTAAGTAGGTCCATCTAGGTTTTCATATGTGCCATATCCTGGTCATATTCCTGCTATTTCTAATATTTCTCCACAGATATACCACTAGAACTAGTAGGTCTTTCGAGCACAGAATCCCTGGTGCCAAGCTCTACTCATCTTATTTAATCGCTCCAACACATCTGCCACCTCAGTGAATGTAAGCTCCATGAATTATTTCCTAGAGTATTGTCTATAGTAGGTTTAGTGATGGAGTTTAAGGCTCTATAGAATGTCTCAATCAAATGCTCATTGGTCATCTTATGGTTTGGGCATTGTGTAAGCTTCCTGTTGAATCATATCCAAGTCTCATGTAGTGCTTTATTTGGTAACTGTCTGAAGTTTCTTATCTTATCCCTTAACTGTAACATCCTGGAGGGTGGAAAGAACCTTTCTAGGAAAGCTCCTTTTAGTTGCCTTTAGTTTGTTATTAAATTAGGATCCAACTCATTCGGCCACATTATTGCCTCTCCAGATAGAGATAGTAGGAATATCCAAAGAAAAATTACATTTTTTCCAGCACCCAAATTATCTAAGGACTTGAAAATGTTGATGAAATTCACCAAATGCATGTTTGGGTCATCTTCGAGAAGTCCTCCAAACAACCTCTTGAGATTGAGCAGTTGTATCATAGTGCTAGTGATATTAAACTTCACCCCAGGTGCTAATGGTGGTGAGATTATTGCTCAGGTCATAAGCTCCTGATCTAAAGTGTCATCATCCTCATAAGGTGCAAAATGTACAGCAGGTTGGCAATTTGATCTACCTTTAGCTGCCCGATTTCTATTTGTATCCACCTCTACATTCTTCGCACGCCTCTTATTTGATGGGTTGATCAAATTATCATCCCCTAAATCCTCCTTATTAGGATTAGGGTCATGAGCTGGTTGATCCTTATTTTGTCGATTAACCAGTACTCTATCCAAGGTAGCTAGTCTATCAGCTTCTTATTGTTCTTCCGTTCTACTAATTAGATGCGGTTTAAGATTGAGGGTAATAGCGATTCTCCTAAAATTTTTGTACGTGGTATAAACAACAATGAGCTTGTAATGAACCAAAAACAAAACATAAAGGTAAAATTTAGGAAACTTGACCAAAGGTCAACTAACAATCACAAACTAAATTGACAACAATATTCCCCGGCAACGGCACCAAAATTTGATATGCCCAAATTATAACTCTCATTAGAAAGTGTAAGCGGTTGTTGTCAAATATAGAACCCAAATAGGTTTGGGTAGAATCCTACAGGGAATACTGTGCGAACTAAGTGTTATGGTTGTTAACAGACTGTTGATCGAAGGCTCTTAAGTAAAGGGGGTTTTTAAATTTGTAACAATGTTTAAATAGTTCTAATAAGTAGCGTTCCACCTAATGAATTTTATTGCATGTACTAATTCAATGATATAAAACAAACTAGAGTTATGTTCACCAAGATGTTCAAACAGGAGGGGTTGTGAATTCTCTTAAATTCCCAATTTACAACTTTAATTGCAAGAGTTATTCAATTCTAAAGTTTACCCATTTGTTTCTCAACCTAAACGGGTAGTTTACCCTTTAATTCTTTAGAACTCAAAGAATATATGAATTTACTCAACTAATCTCTCATGTGATCCAATCCTTGTTTAAGGAATCAACTCATAACCCAAAGGTTAAGGCCTTTAGGCTTTATGTAAGCTCCTTCTTTTCCCAACATATACTTTTCTTCTCAGACTTGTAATGTTCTTATCCTCACCCTTCAAGTTTGCAACCAAGAAGGGTCATTAAAGTGTAGAAGGGTTTGTACAATCTTAATTACATATGGAAATTAAGCATTCTCACAACCCCAATCAGTTGTTCACATCAAGACTCCCATAACCCTAGTTATGGAAATTTACCCACACATCTCAAGAGAAGAAGAAGAAGAGAAAATCATAGTGTTCTTCCTAATGGATTCAAAGAGTTACTTACAAAAGTTACAATAATTGTTCTTCAATCTTTAATGAAAATATGAATAAAGATAACTAGATCCATAATTTTTTCTTGAATCCTAGAGAATAATATGTACAATGAGTTTTATAGTTGGAAACTATGATAAAATATACCTAAATAAAATCTAAACTGGGTATTTATATATTCCCAGGTACAGAGGATTTAAAATTCAAACTCAGTAAAGCCACGTCAAAGTTAATGGTCACATTGACGGCCCACTAAAAAATTAACGATCACGTTGATGGACCATCGAAATACTTATGGTCTGTTGCGTGGACCGTCGCTGATGGTCCAAAGATCCCATGTTCTGGTTAAGGGTTGACAGTCATGTTGGCAGACTTTCACTGGACTGGCAGTCTATTGCATGAGTTATTACTTGATCCTCTAAAATTCATCTTCTATTTCAGCCTGACGACTAAGTTGGCGGTCCATCGGGGATTCGATGGTTCATCACTTGGACCATCGCTGGACTCACTCAATTATTCCTTTCTGTTTAACTCTGATGGTCACCCTGGCGGTCTGTCGCATGACTGATGGTCCACCAATTTGATCGTCAGTAGCCTTTTTTAGTTACTTTTCCAAGTTTCTTCTTCATCTAACTCTTTGACCTAAAAATACTAAAATCCAGTATTAAACACAATATCAGTTTCTTGAAAACATACAATTATCTCTTAAAAAAATGTAAAATATTTCGTCAAAAGCCAGAACATTACTAAGTCTACTCACTTCTGGCCTGTGAGGACTAACTACTCTGGTAAGGACTATGTTAAGTTGTTTGTCTAAGAAATCATCAAGTTTTATGGTGCATCGGTGTCCATCATTTCAGATTGAGGTATGTTGTTCACTTATCACTTTTGATGTTTAAGAGAGGTTTGGGGACTAAGGTGAACCTTAGCACTGCTTTTTACCCTCAAATAGATGGATAAGTGAATTGAACTATTTAGACTTTAGAGGATATGCTAATAGATTGTGTGGTTGATTTTGGAGGTAGTTGGATTGATCACTTACCTCTTATTGAGTTCGCATATAATAACAATTATCACTCTAGTATTGGGATGGCTCCATTTGAGGATCTTTATGGTAGGAGGTATAGGTATCCTATTGGGTGGTTTAAATTTGGTAAGACTAGTTTTATTGGTCCTAACTTGGTTCACTAAGCCATGGAAAATGTGAAGGTGATTAGGGATAGTCTTAAGACTGCCCAAAGTGCCTAAAAGTCTTATGCAGATATGAGGCGAAGGGAGTTGGAGTTCGATGTAGGTGATTGGGAATTTCTGAAGGTTTCTCCTATGATGGGAGTGATAAGGTTTAGGAACAAGGGGAATCTCAGTCCACATTATATTGGTCTGTATTTGATTTTAAAGAGAGTGGGTAAAACTTCCTATGAGTTGGATTTGCCTGTGAGTTTGGGTTTAATTCACCCAGTTTTCTATGTGTTGATGTTGAAAAAGTGTTTGGGTGATCCTTCTTTGGTTGTACCTATTGAGAATGTTGGAATTTTGGATTCCTTATCATATGAATAAGTATCAATGGAGATATTAGATATGCAAGTCCGTTGGTTGAGGACTAAAGATGTGGCTTCGGTCAAGGTTCTTTGGAGGAATCAAAAGGTGGAAAAAGCTACTTGGGAATATGAAAGGATATGAAGGTAGAGTACATATTTTTGTTCTCTAGGTTGGGTGATCATGCTTAAGGTATGCATTTTTCTTATTTTAATCATTTTTTGGGTGTTTTTCATGGTTTTGTGGTTGCTTTCTATCTTGCATTCATGCAAAAAGGTACCAAAATATTCATTCAAGGATAAATGATCCTGAGGAAAGGGATAATATAATACCCCAGGTTTTGAAATTTGAATTTTTCTCAATAATTATACTTACTGCTCAAGGTACAACTCAAGTGATGAGTCATAAAGACATCACGAGTTTTATAGAGCTAATCGTGGTCTAACCAGCAAGGTTTTCCTAAGTTTCTAGCATGGTCACGACTAGAATCATACGAGTAGTAGGTTGAGGTCATGATTCGTAGGGTGGGACTCATCACCAAACCAGTAAAGAGGACCTGAGTTTCTACCCAAGCTATGAGTCTCGATGATGACTCATGATCTGTGACCACGGGCTATGATGTAACCCATAGTCACTAGCAACAGTAAGGGAACTTTGTTCATTTCCTTTCATCCCCAATTATAACCCATGACCATAAAGCACCCTAGGGGTCCCTTTCTTATTATTTTAACAAGTCAAATACACTCTCTTCTCTCTTAAATTCCTAAGTCAAGAACAAATCTAGGGTTTCTTAGGGTTGGCCATTTATGGTTCAAACTCTGGTTTCTTCTCCAAATTCTTGGTGTTTTCAGGAATGTATCTCTTTCCTAACTTGGTTTCATATAAATGCATATGTTTCATCATGGTTTATGTGAATTTAATTGTAGTTTTGAATGATGGATTGAGGGTTTTGAATGATTCTCACTTGGTTTTCCCATGATTTATGTGCATTTATTTTTGCTTTATGAATGGATTTTCAAACCCATTAGGGTGCATGGATAGGTAATGGCATAGGGTTGTGGATTTCCTAAATTTGATGAAAATTTATTTGATAAATTGTAAGGGTCATAGATTTCCCTAACTTTATGGTTTAAGAATTGGAATGAGATTTAATCTTAACCCAACTTGAAGAAATTAGTTTTGAAACATGGATACATACTTGATTTAACCCACTTGTGGAACCTTGCATTATATAAAAGGGTAATGGCACATAAATGATTTTGAAAGGCCTCAGAGGCCATGGATTGATTTTAAGCTGGGACTTGGGATTCAAGAGAGGGTCGTGGATTCCTCCAACTTAGATGGGCGGATGGGGTTCATGGATTCCCCCATCTTACACGAATTAGCTTGTAAGCTTGATTGGTATGATGATTCCAAACTTTTAATGTCATGATAAATGACTTATTGGTTAAATGAATGGGTTTATGTGCAAGTTTTTTAATTGGTATTAAAGGGGGATATGTAGATCGCCATAGAAAGTGGAGGTCCCTGGGGGATCGATACTGGAAATCATATTATCTGGTGTGAAGGTCTTTATGACTATGTGCATAGTTCACACTTGATATATATACCTTTGATATGCATGGGGTCGTGGATTCCCTGGCCTTTCCTTGGACTTCTCTAGTTCGTATGGATAACATGAACTAGGGCCCTTTCAATGGTGGGAGACATCCATATCTGTGATGCCTCAGGTGTTGGTCATCAAAAATTTTGAGCTTTTGAACTCACTATCCTGACTACGACTCACCTTGCGAGTTGTAAGGTGTCATTGTGGGTCATAAGACCCCAATCATAGGGTGTCCAGTAAAGGTATCCAAAGTTACATTCCTGATTACGAGTGGATCCTAATGAGTCGTAATAACTCTAAATGAGTTGTATGGTCCCAACCATAGCAAACCAGTGTGTTCCCTAAGTGTTTTTGTCTTGACTACGTCTTGGAACCTACGAGTCGTAGGGGTAACGCATGAGTCATACAATGTGAATTGTAGGGTCACCAGAGGACGGTCCTTCAGCTATTATCTTGACTGTGACTCATAGTGACAAGCAGTAATGTGTCCTTATGAGTCGCATAGTGACTCATTGTCACTAGTGACAAATTTTTAGATTTTAATTGATGGAACTTTGGACATTTCCCCTTATCCCTAAATCAAGACCCACAACTTAAAACCCCTTTAGGGTGTCACTATCATTCCAAAACAGATTGACATAACTTCTCAATTCTCTCTAATTCTCTTAAGCAAGATACTTAGGATTTTTAAGAAGTTGATCAATTTGATCCCCCAAGGTCAAATTCTCTCCATAACTCTTGATATTTTAGGTATGTTACTCTTCCACAACTAATACTTTGTGAAAGCATGTGTTTTAAATAGTTCTCCATATGTTTTTTATTTTGGCTTTGAAACATGGGTTAAGGGTTTTGAATGATTTTGGTTTATGTGATGTTTCATGTTTACATATGCATTGCTTATGTTCTAAATAATGGTTTTGAAATAAATTTGATGCATAGTTATGGTGAATAAACTAGGGGATTATGATTTCCCCAAATTTTGTAAATATTGAAAATTGAATTGGTAATAACCCCAACCCAATTTTGTGAAAGTGATTTTGAGTACAAGTAAAATTGCATTGAACTATTTTGTGCATGATAGAAAGAGGTTATTGAAACATGGTGGTTTGTATTAATGAATAAAGGGAGTTGTTCTCCCAAGTTAATGGAATTCAAATGGAATGTTGATGTTACTATACAAGTATAGTTGGTATGACGATACCAACAATGTATGCCTAAATATGTGTTATAGTTCAATGAATGGGAATGTGTGGTAAATGTTTTAATGGGGCTTAAAATAGGGTTATGTAGTTGGGCTACAAAAGTGGCGGTCCCGAAGGACCAATACTGGAAACTATATTTGCCAGTGCGGGAGTGAGTCTAAATAGCCTGGGGTTTGAGTCCCCTTGCTTATGACTGGGTGGTTTGAGTCCACCTTACTCTATGTTTGGGAGGTTCGAGTCCCCCATAATACATTACATGATTGAGAGCTTAAGTCACCTTAGTATATGGTTGAGAGGTTCGAGTCCCCCATGCATATATATAAGATTATTCTCCGATTTGGCAGCTACGCGTACTAGGGCCTGACCAAGGGGTGAGAGTTGGGGACCATATAGCCTATGCGTACTATTATATGATGGTTAATCTACAAAATCCAGGCTAAAGTATAAAAGTCCATGCTAAGCCTTGCTCCCTATCCCAGCATTTTATAAAAGTATAAATGTATGCACACATGTATGTGAACATATACATTGAGTTGAACTGAATTTTTGAATTTTCATTACTTTATCCGTATCCTTGAGTTACATTTTAGTACTCAACCCATTAATCATCTCTAAATGATGTATCTCCACATGATACAGGGTCTAAAAGCAATCCTACTTTTCCTGCACAATGTTATGTGGATCATTTTGGTTCATAGGTCATTTGCAGTGAAGTGGTAAGCTTTTATTCTCTAGAAGAGTTGATCATTCCATCAGTTTTCTTTCATAAACTAGAATTAAAGAGTTCATATTAATATTATCATTGTCATTGTTAGGGTCGGGAGCATATCCCAAATTAGATTATTTTTGGATTAGTAGAGGCTTCATGGATGTTACTATGGATTAGGTATTAATATTGACATGCCTAAATGTCTTTTAGCTTATTACCTATCTATCTTGTTATATATTAATATTTCAACCACTACTAGGAGTATTATATCCTCTTTGGCTAGGTAATAAAGGGATGGTCTCTGGTCCTCAGTGGACTTGAGATACCCATCATGACCAAACTTTGGTTCAGGTCATGACAAAGATATTATCAGAGCCTAACTTTGGTGACATTTGGTGTCCACAAAGATGTGCTAAGTATATCTCTTTTATGGGTGTGTAACATACCACACTGTTAAGGGAGAGGCTATGAGACATTTTGAAATATTTCTCTTTTTTGTTGTACTATTTCAGGCCATAGAGTCTAAGGTATTGAATCTCCTCTGATCCATGTTTGTTCGCATTTCAGATCATGCCTCAAAGAAGATCTGATGCATGTAGAAACCCTTTTGTCCTAATGTCGATGAAGCTAGTTCTACATATAGAGTTCAGACTTTATCTAGGGCCCTATCTCCTGATTATTCTCATAGAGTTCTATCAATCCCTACCGGTCCTCCTCGGGCCTCTCGGGATAATGATAATTATGCCCCACCGCCCCATGGAGACTTTTATAATGCTGAGTTTCGTTGATTTATTCATCTTTCCACACCGTTGGTGACATCTCAATTATATGAAGTTGGTCCTGCTGGTACTGCTATAAGTTCTTCTAAGGTTACTTTAGTCGAGTATTTTATAAGGCTCAATCCTCTAACCTTTACTAGATCTAAGGCTGAAGAGGATTCTCAAAGATTCATAGATGAAATAGAGAAAATCTTCTGAGTTACACATGCTTCTGACTATGAAGATGTGGAATTTGCTGCAAACCAATTAAAGGATATAGCATATTAATGGTATCAGGAGTTGGATCAGTCTAGGGGTGATGAGGCAGAGTTGGCATAATAGGATGAGTTCTCAAGTACCTTTTTAGATTATTTCTTTTCTCAGGAGCTTAGAGAGGCTAAAGCTAAAGAGTTTGTAAATCTTAAATAGAGTAGGATGACTGTGAAAGAGTATGCCTTGATATTTCACCAGTTATCCTATTATGCTCCTAAGCCAGTGTCTTCCATGAGAGCTACAATAAGGAAAATTTCTTCTAGGTTATCCCACAATCTGATTTTAGAGAGAAAGGCTTCTTTTTGAACAAGGATATGGATATCTCTCAACTTGTGGTGTATATGCAATAGATTAAGGAGAAAAAAAATAGGAAAAAATTGGGGAGAGGTAGAGTAAGAAGTTTTGGTATTCAAAATAGGGTAGAGGTCAAAAAATAGTAGTTGTGATGGCAGGAAGTGATCTAAGAAGAAGCAAGGCATTTCAGGTTCCTATTCTATGGCTAGTGCTCCATACCCTAAGTCATTTGGTGACCATCATTTTCATAGAAATAGTGGATTTAGGGCACAGGGTGCCCAATCTCAGGCTAGTGGAGCTCAGTCAGCCCCATCTTATCCCCCTTGTTGATTCTGTGGACTAGCACATCATGGATTTGATAAATAGGGTAGGAATAAGTGCTTTAAATATGGTTAATTAGGCCACCTATTGTGGGATTTCCATCATTCAGGGTTGCTACTAGAGATAATAAGGTTCCAATTTCCATGTTTTCAGATTCTGCACTAAAGGGTGCTACTTCTGGCTCCGATATTATTTGGAATTGCCTTTATGCTCTTACCACTTACTAGGAATTTGAGCCATCTCCAGATGTTGACACTGGTATGTTACAACTCTTTTCCTGTGATATGTATTGTCTACTTGATCTGGGGTCTACTCTTTCATATATAACCCCTGATATGGCTATTCATTTTAGTTTTGGTCCTGAGTGTATTTTGGATCCCTTTTTGGTATCTACTCTGGTGGGTGACTCTATTATGGCTAGAAAAGTCCATAGCGGTTGTGTGGTATTGGTCCATATTAGGGATACATTAGTGGATCTGATAGAGTTGGACATGTTAGACTTTGATGTGATTTTTGGGATGGACTGGTTGCACTCATGTTATGCATCTCTTAAATGTAGGACCTGAGGGGTCAATATCCAATTTCCAAATGAGCCAGTGATTGAGTGGGCAGGTATTTCCCTAGTGCCTAATAGAAGGTTTATTTCTTGTCTTAGAGCTTGGAAGTTTATTTCCAAGGGGTGTCTATACCATTTAGTCCATATTAAAGATTCTAGTCTGAAGGTCCTTCATTGTAATCTATCTCGCTGGTCTATGAATTTCCCAAAGTGTTCCCCAAAACTTATTCAGGTGTTTTTCCTGATAGGGATATTGATTTCGAGATTGTTCTTCTTCTGAACACTCATCCTATCTCCATCCCTCTCTATAGAATAAATCTAGTTAAGTTGAACAAACTTAAGAAGTAGTTGAAAGACCTTATTGACAAGGGTTTTATTCATTCTAGTGTTTCCTCATAGGATGCTCCTATGCTCTTTGTACGTAAGGAAAGATGGGTCCCTTCATATGTGTATAGATTATTTCTAGTTAAACAAGGTAATTGTGAAGAATAAGTATCCTCTACCTAGGATTGATGACCTAGTTGACAAGCTTTAGGGTGCTAAGTACTTCTCGAAGATTGATCTTTAGTTGGGTTATCACCAGTTGAAGATTAGGGAGGTGGATATCTCTAAGACTATTTTTTGTACACGATATGGCCATTATTAGTTCTTAGTTATGTCTTTTTGTTTGACTAATGCCCTGATGGCATTTATGGATATTATAAACCAAATCCTCCATCATATTTTGGACTTATTTGTCATTGTGTTTGTTGTTGACATCTTGGTTTATTCTAAGAGCGAGGAAGATCATGCCGATCATCTTCAAGTAGTGTTGCAGACCCTTAAGGAGCAGCGATTGTATGCTAAATTCTCTATGACCTATCTGGGGCATATTATGTCTAGTGAGGGGATCATGGTGGATCCACAAAAGGTTAAGTCGGTTAATAAGTGGCCTACACCCACGACTCCAACCAACATTTAGAGTTTCTTGGGTTTATCTAGATATTATAGAAGGTTTGTGGAAAGTTTCTCTTCTATTGTTACCCTGTTGTTTAAGTTGACTCAGAAAAAGGTAAAGTTCCTATGGTCTAATGCTTATGAGAGTAGTTTCAAGAAGTTAAAGGATAAGTCGACTTTGACTTTGGTTCTGACTCTACCCAAGGGTACTGATGGCTTTGTGGTTTATTGGTATGTGTCCCGTATGGGATTGGGTTGTATTTTAATGCAGCATGGCAAGGTTTTGCATATGCTTTTAGGCTGTTGAAAGCTCATGAGAAGAATTAACCAATGCACGACTTAGAATTGTTGGTTGTGGTCTTCACTTTGAAGATTTCGTGCCATTATTTGTATTTGGTTTATGTTGACATCTATTCAAATCATAAGATCTTGCAATATATATTTACCCAAAAAAAGTTGAATCTCAGGCAAAGGAGATAGCTTGAGTTGCTCAAGGACTATGATATGAGTCTTCACTATTATCCAAGTAAAGCTAACGTTGTTGTTGATGCACTTAGCAGGTTATCTATGAGAAGCTTATCTTATGTAGAGAAGAATAAGTGAGAGTTGGTGAAGGATATTCACTGGTTGGATACCCTTGGGATTCGCCTCATAGACTCTAAAAATAGAGGTCTGATAGTGCAAGAGGTGGTAAAGTCATCCTTTACTGCTGAGGTATACGAAAAGCAAGTTTTAGACCCTACCTTTATGCAGACTAAGGGTGATGTGGACCAGCAGAAAGTGATGGTTTTTTAAATTTGTGGTGTTGGTGCCTTGAGATAACAAGGCAGGTTGCGTGTCCCCGATATTAATAGACAGCAAGGGAGGATATTTGCTGAGGCTCAATTCTTAGTTCGATGAATATGTAGCATGATTTGAAAGAGATCTATTGGTGGAATAACATAAAGTGGGATGTATCAAATTTTATGGAAAGTGTATGTTTTTCAACAAGTGAAGGTGGAGAACTTCAGACCTAGTAGGCTGTCATAAGAGATTGAGTTTGTCAAATAAAAGTGGGAAGTGATCAATGTGGATTTTATTACAGGTCATCCATGGTCTCGCCAGTAGTTTGATTTGATTTAGGTCATTATGGATAGGATGACCAAGTCCGCTTATTTCCTACTAGTGAAGACTAATTATTCAGTAAAAGGTTATGCTAAGCTCTTTATTTAGGAGATCATGAATTTGCATGGTGCTTCAGTTTCTATCATATCTGATCGACGTACTCAGTTCTCCTCGCACTTTCCACAGAGGTTTGGGTACTACGGTGAACCTTAGCATCGCATTCCACCCCCATATGGATGGGTAATTAGAGAAGACTATTCAGATTTTAGAGGATATGTTAAGGTCTTGTGTGCTTGATTTGCTAGTATTTGGGTAGATCATTTGACTCTTATAGAATTTGCATATAATAACAGCTATCACCCAAGCATTGGGATGGCTCCGTTTGAGGCTTTGAATGGTAGGAGATGTCTTTCTCCTATTAGGTGGTTCGAGGTTAGTGAGGTTGGTTTGTTCAGTCTTGATTTAGCTCGTCGGGCTATAGAGATGATGAAGGTGATTCAGAATAGGCTTTAGACCTGCCAAAATTGCCAAAAGTCCTATACGAATATGAGGTGAAGGAAGTTAGAATTTGAATTTGGCTATTGGGTGTTCTTAAAGGTGTCTCCCATGATGAGAGTAATGTGATTTAGAAAGAAGGGAAATCTCAATCCCCATTATGTGGGCCCTTATTTGATTTTAAAAAGAGAGGGTAATATGGCTTATGAGTTAGATTTACCTCCCTGTTTGGGTTCGTTCACCTGGTCTTTCATGTTTTGATGTTGAGAAAGTATGTGTGTGATCATTCCCTGGTAGTTTCATTTGAAAGTGTAGGTGTTTTGGACTTTTTATCGTATGAGGAGGTCCCAATTTAGATCTTGGATCAGCAAGTCTGTCGGTTGTGAATTTAGGATGTGGCTTCAGTGAAGGTTCTATGGAGGAACCAAAAGTTTAAAGAAGCTACTTGGGAAGCTGAAGAGTACATAATGTCCAAATACACATTCTTGTTCCCCGTTCCAGATAATGGTGCTTAAGGTATGTGCGAATCTTACCATCTTTGTTTTTTTCTTTATTAGAGGTAAGTATGGGTGTGCTTCTGTGTCAAATCTTTCTAATGGGTGCCTTGACCCATCATTCGAGGATGAATGATCCTAGGGGGAATGTGATGCCCCAGGTGTTGGCCACTGAAAATTCTGAGTTTCTGACCTTACTATACTGACTAGACTCACCCTATGAGTCATAACATGTCATTGTGGATCAAAGGACCCTAATCATAAGGTGTAAAGTAAAGGTAGCCTACATTACGAGTTGATCCTAATGAGTCCTAAAGACTCTAAACGATTCATATGGTCCCATCCATAGCAAAACCAGTGTAAGCCCAAGTGCTTCTATTTTGACTATGACTTGGACCCAACGAGTCGTAAGGTAACGTGATGGGTCATATGGTGTGAATCAGGGTCACCAGAAAACGGTCCTTCAGCAACTGTCCACACAGAGGCTCACGGTGATAAGCCGTAACATGTCCTTACGAGTCACTATGTGACTCGTAGTCACTGGCGGTAATTTTTCAGATTTTAATTGATGTCACTTTGGATATTTTCCCTTTTCCCTAAATCATGACCCAGAACTTAAAACCCCTTTGGGGTGTCACTATCACTATCACTCCAAAACAAATTAAAATAACTTTTCAATCTCTCTCAAATTCTCTCAAGCAAGATACATAAGGTTTTTAAGAAATTGATCAGTTAGAGCCCCCAAGGGCAAATTCTCTCCATAACTATTAATATTTCAAGTATGTTACTCTTCCCCAACTAGTACTTTGTGAAAGCATATGTTTTAAATAGTTCTCTATGTGGTTTTGATGTTGGTTTTGGAACATGGCTTGAGGGTTTCGAAAGATTGTTATTTATGTGTTGTTTCATGTTTACATATGCATTACTTATGTTCTAAATGGTGGTTTTGAAATCAATTTGATCCATGGGTATGGTGAATAAACTAGGGTATTATGATTTCTCCAAAATTTTTGAATATTGAAAATTGAATTGGTAATAACCCCAACCCAATTTTGTGAAATAGTTTTAAGTACAAGTAAAATTGCATTGAACTATTTTTGAAACAATCGCATGATATAAAAAGGTTATTAAAATATGGAAGTTTGTGTTAATGAACAAAGGGAGTTGGTCTCCCGAGTTTATGGAATTTAAATGGTATTTTGATGTTACCGTATAAGTGTAGTTGGTATGACGTACCAATAATGAATGCCTAAATGTGTAATATGGTTCAATGAAAGCGAATGTGTGATAAATATTTTAATGGTGTATCAAAGAGGGTTGTGAAGCTGGGTCATGAAAGTGGCGGTCCCAACGGACCAATACTGGAAACCATGCTTTTCGGTGTGGGGGTCTAAATGGCTTGGGGTTTGAGGCCCTTTCTTATGACTGGGTGATTTGAGTCCACCTTATTATATGATTGGGTGGTTCGAGTCCCCCTATAATACATTACATGATCGGGTACTTTATTCACCTTAGTATATAGTTGGAATGTTTGAGTCCCCCATGCATATATACAAGATTATTCTCCGATTCATGTGGCTACATACACTGGGGATCAACCAGGGGGTGAGACCTAGGGCCCTTATAGCTCGTGGGTACAATTATATGGCGGTTAAGATACACAATCCAAGGTAAACTTTTTAAAGTGAATGCAAAGCCTTGCTCTCTATCCCAGCATTTTATATAAGTATATATATATGCACACATATATGTGAATATGGACATTAAGCTAAACTGGATTTTTAAATTTCCATTACTTTATCCGTATCCCTAAGTTACATGCTAGTGCTCAATCTACTAGCCATCTTCGAATGTTGTATCCCAATGCAATATAGGGTCTAAAGGCAATCCTACTTTTTCTGCATAGTGTTAGGTAGATTGGCTCAGTTAGTCAGTCATTTGTAGTAAAGTGGTGAGCTTCCATTCTCAAGAAGACTTGATCATTCGTTCGGTTTCCTTTTACAAACTAGAATAAAAAAGTTCACATTAACATTATCATAATTATTGTTATTGTCAAGGTTGAGGCATGTCCCTATTCAGATTATTTTCGAATTAGTTTAGGCTTTTTGGATTTTACTATGGATTGGGTATTGATGTTGACATGCTTAGATGTCTTTGAGTTTATTACCTTTCTATCTTGTTATATGTTCGCACTTAAGATACTGCTAAAAGTGTTATATCATGTTTGGCTAGGCAATAAGGGGGTGGTCTCTAGTCATCGGCAAACTTGAGAAACTCGTCATGACCAGTCCTTGGTTCATATAGTGACAAAAATAGTACCAGATCTTAGGTTTGGTGTCATTGGGTGTCCACAAAGATATGAGAAGTAGAGTCTCTTTTATGGGTATGTAGCATGCCACACTGTTAAGGGAGAGGCTACAAGACATTTAGAAATGTTTCCCTTTCTTATTATTCTATTTTGGGCTTTAGATTCTAAGGTCTTTAATCTCCTCTAATCCCTATTTGTTCATATTATATTATGCCTCAAGAAGATCTGATGCACATGGAAATCCTTCTATCCTATCAGAGGACAATATCGATGGAGCTCGTTAAAGTTATATAGTTTAGACTCGTCTTGGGCTCCATCTCTAGTTGCTCTTATAGAGTTCCACCAGTCCCTTCCAGACCTTATCAAGCCCCTTGGGTTTATGATTATCATGCCCCACTGCCCCAAGGAGACATTACTAATGCTGAGTTTTGCCAGTTTATTCATCTGTTGACCCAGTTGGGGACATCTTAATCACATCATTCGGGTCCTGCTGGTACCGCTGTGAGTTCTTCTAAGGCTACTCGAGTCGAGCAGATTATTAGGCTCAATCCTCCAATCTTTCCTGGATCTAAGGCTGAGAAGGATCCTCAAGGATTCTTAAATAAAATAGAAAAGATCTTTCGAGTTATGCATGCTTATAACTTAGAGGGTGTGGAATTTTCCATATACCAATTAAAGGATATGGCATATCTATGGTAAGAGGAATGAGATTAGTCTAACAGTGATGATGTGGAGTTGGCTCTATGGGATGAGTTCTCAGGTGCTTTTCTATATTATTTCTTTCCTCAGGAGTTGAGAGAGGCTAAAGCTGAGGAGTTCTTGAATCTAAAATAGGGTAGGATGACTATGAAAGAGTATGTCCTAAAGTTTCACTAGTTATCCAGTTATGCTTATGAGCTAGTGTCTTCTATGAGAGCTAAAATGAGGAAAATTGCTTTTATGTTATCCCGTGATCTGATTTTTTAGAGCAAGACTGCCTTATATAACAACGATATGGATATCTCTCAACTTATGGTGTATATGGAATAGGTGGAGAAGGAAATGAAGAATCAGGAAAAAATTAAGTAGAGGCCGAGTAAAAAGTTTTGCTATTCAAAATATGGTAAAGGTCAGAAAAATAGTGGTGGTGATGGCCGGTAGTGGTCTAAGAAAAAGTGGGACAATTTTGGTTCCTATTCTATGGCTAGTGCTCTATATCCTAAATTATGTGGTGACCGTCATTTTCAGAGCAATAATGGATTTAGCGCATAGGGTGACCAATCTCAGGCTTGAGGAGCTTAGTCAACCCTATCTTAACCCTCTTGTAGACTCTATAGGTAGACTCATTGTGGATTTTTTGAGGTGGGGAGGAATAAGTTCTTTAAATATGGTCAGTTGAGCTACCTACAGTGAGATTGACCATCATTCAGGGTTGCTACTGGGGATAATAAGGTTCTGGTTGCTACATCTTCACCTCTTGCACCAAAGGGTGCTACTTCTAGCTCCGGCAATGGTCAAAATCTCCTTTATGGTCTTGCCACTCATTAGGAATCTAAGGCATCTCAGAATGTTAGCACTGGTACGTCAAAACTCTTTTCCTATGATGTGCATTATTTGCTTGATCCGGGGTGTACCCTTTCTTATGAGACCACCCCTTATGTGGCTATTCCTTTTGGTTTTGGTACCAAGTGTATTTTGGATCCCTTTTTGGTGTCTATTCCAGTGGGTAACTCTATTATTGCTAGAAAATTCTATAAAGGTTCTATGGTATCCGTCTATGGTGCGGAGATGTTAGTGGATTAAATAGAGTTGGATATGTTAGACTTTGATATCATTTTAGGGATGGATTGCATAAATGGCTAGTAATTAAGTGGGAAGGTAGTTCTTTAGTGCCTAAGAGAAGGTTCATTTCTTGTCTTAGAGCCTGAATGTTAATTTCCAAAGGGTGTCTATACTATTTAGTCCATGTTAAAGATTCTAGTTCTAATGGTCCTTCATTACAATCTGTCTGGTTGGTCTATAAATTTTGCAAAGTGTTCCCCAACAATCTTCCTGGTGTTCCTCCTGACATGGAGATTGATTTTGGGATTGATCTTCTTTAAGACACTCTCTTATCTCCATTTCCCTCTATAGAATAGCTCCAACAAAGTTTAGAGAACTTAAGGACCAACTAAAAAACCATCTTAACAAGGGTTTTATTCATCCTAGTATTTCCACGTAGGGTGCTCCTATGCTCTTTGTTTGTAACCAGGATGGTTCCCTCCGAATGTGTATAGATTATTGCCAGTTAAATAAGGTGATGGTAAAGAATAATTATCATCTTCCTTGAATTAATGACCTGTTTGACCAGCCTTAGGGTGCTAAGTATTTCTCTAAGATTGATCTTGGGTTGAGTTATCATCAGTTGAAGATTAGGGAGATGTATATCCCTAAGACTGTTTTCGTACACGGTATATCTATTATGAGTTCTTGGTCATGTATTTGGTTTGACTAATGCCTCAGTGGTATTTATGTATTTTATATATTGAATCTTCTATCAGTTTCTAGACTTATTCAGTATTGTGTTTATTGATGGCATCTTGGTTTATTCTAAGAGCAAGGTGGATCATGTCTATCATCTTTGACTAGTGTTGCAAACCCTTAAGGAGTAGATTTTGTATGTTAAATTCTATAAGTGTGATTTCTGGTTGAATGTTATGACCTATTTTGGTCATGTTATGTCTAGTGAGGGGATTATAGTGGATACAAAGGAGGTTGAGGAAGTTGAGAAATGGTCTAAACCTATTACTCCAATCGATATTTTGAGCTTTTTGGGTTTAGTCGGATATTATAGAAGGTTTATGGAGAGTTTTTCTTCTATTACTGCCCCATTGACTAAGTTAACTCAGAAAAAGGTAAAGTTCCTATGGTCTGATACTTTTGAATGTAGTTTCGAGAGCTCCAGTTCTGACTCTACCCAAGGGTACTAATGGCTTTGTGGTTTATTGTGATGCATCCCGTGTGGGACTGGGTTGTGTTTTGATACAGCATGGGAAGGTGGTTACATATACTTCTAAGCAGTTGAAAGTTCATGAGAAGAATTAACCAACACACGACTTAGAATTTTTGGTTGTGGTCTTTGCTTTGAAGATTTGGTGCCATTATTTGTATGCAGTTTATGTTGAAATCTATTCAAATCATAAGAGCTTGCAATATGTATTTACCCAGAAGGATTTGAATCTCAGGCAAAGGAGATGGCTTGAGGTTCTCAAGGACTATGATATGAGTATTTACTATCATCAAGGTAAGGCTAACATGGTTGTTGATGCTCTTAGCAGGTAATCTACGAGAAGCTTATCTCATGTAAAGAAGAAGAAGTGAGAGTTTATGAAGGATATTCACCGGTTGGATAACCTTGGGGTTCGTCTCTTAGACTCTAAGAATAGTGGTGTGATAGTGCAAGAGGTGGTGAATTCATCCCTCAGTGCTGAGGTGAAAGAGAAGTAGGTTTTGGACCCTACATTTATGCGGATTAAGGGTGATATAGACCAGCAGAAAGTGATGGTTTTTTATATTGGTGGTGATGGTATCTTGAGATACCAAGGCAGGTTGTGTGTCCCCGATAAGATAGACTACGAGGGAGGATATTGGTTTAGGCTCATGAATTAAGGTACACTATTTATCTTGGTTTGACGTAGATGTAGCATGATTTGAAAGAGATCCATAGGTGGAATAACATAAAATGGGATGTAGCAAATTTTGTGGCCAAGTGTATGTTTTTCAATAAGTGGAGCACTTGAGACCTGGTGGCTATCACAAGAGATTGAGTAGCCTAAATGGAAGTGGGATATGATCAATATGGATTTTGTTACTAGTCTTAAGTGATTGAGTTGCCTGAATGAGGTTGGGCTTCTTGAGTGGGCCAAACATACTCCCATGCTATATCTTTAGAGCATGAGATGGTTCATAGTTTTAGTTTAGAATTAGCTTTGTCACTTTTTTTGGCATCAAAGTATCTAATAGAAGTTGGGCCTTCTTTCTCTGAGGTTGTTGATCATGCTAGGACTATTGAGAGAGCATGTATTTAGACATATATAGGTGGGGGTAAGAGGCCATGTCATCAGTACAATGATATTGGTACTCCATCTAGGAGTAGGATCCTCTTGGAAGGATCGACCTCACTTAAAGCCTGTCAGTTCCACACAGGTAGCATCTCACTATAGGTGACTCTGAAATTAGTCTTGGTGCTCACAGCGTGTAAAGTTCTCATCAGACCTTGTAGAGTATGCAACATGGAACTTTTGGTCATGCCTTCCATTCTGAATTAGTGGGTACAGTACCTTAGAATATTCCAGTTGCTTATTTTGGCTATGGTGTGATTGGTAAGTGCCCCTAAAGGGAGTTAGATATTCATACAGGATCAGCAAATGTTCCTCGCTAGCCTAGAGCTCCTAAGCTATGTTATGAGTGCGGAAAGGATGTTCATTTTAGGTAGGAGTACCGACGACATCAGTTGGTCATCCAGTTAGGGTTATCTCATATTTCTCGCCAAGTTAGTGCATTAAGGGTTTGTTATGACTTTATAAAGACGGTCAATGGTCTAGGAAGTATCCCAACATAGGAACATTAGTCATTCAGCTCATCCAAATTAGTCTTAAGGTATTGTGGCACCTTTAATTAGAGGTAGTCTATTTAGTGTCTTAATTGGTGATCCAGACACTCAGTTCGAGTTTAGACTCACTCAGATTCGTGCTCTTTCAAACACATCATGCATATAACTCCAGAATTCCCCGTGTTAGGTGCACCCTCAATTTTTTATCTCTTTCTTTCTATTTGAGTTGAATTAAGGTTTTCATACCAATTGATTATTATATGCCTTGGTATTTTATGTTGGTTGTTGTGTGCCTTGGTGTATAGTTCATCATTAGTGAATACCCTCGTATATGACATCTTTTATTAGTAGATAGAGTGGATCAATATTGATATTTCCAGGGGTGTATCATTTGGGTTTGAGTCTCATTTACCTTAGAATATTAGCCTTCTTATGGCCTTAGAGTGGTACTTGTTAATAATTTTTCTCTTAGGTACCACCTACTCCTTATACTCATGTTTCTATTGTTGTTTTTATTATTGTCATTGTTTTGATATTCATTGTTTCTTGCTTGATAGAAGACTAGACTTTTTTATCTAGTTAGGATTCCGTTCCTTGCGATTCTTATTTATTAGCCTAGGTAGCTAGATTGATTGGATTGCTTTCTCTCTTATAACAAAGTGAGGTTGGTTAGTTTCATCTTCTATTAGTGATGTTAGATCAGTTATTGAATAGGCTATGAAAGTTAAGGTAGGTAGGTTGACCTTTCATGGTTCTGTTAATATTCTAGAGTTGGCAGTTTAGCTTTATTGACTATTTTTTAGTTTGAGATTCTAGAGGTTACCTTCTGGTTTGCTGAGATTTTAGCATTGCCTAGCCTTCTCTATAGCCCATTTCTGAGGTTGACTAGTTTGGGATCCATTCTTGAGATTTGGCTAGTTCATCGCCTGGTGGTGGCCTTGAAGTTGATATTGAAGGGTCTTAGGTTTACCTTTCTGGTTTGTTGGGTTCACCTCATAATGATAGCTTTGATCTTGGTATCGGTATGGAGTTGGATACTCCGTTCTTACTATGATTTGATTTTTGGTCTAGTTAAGCTAAGGATGGTAGATATGGATGACTTTTCCTAAAATCGCTTTTGAGTTGGCTAATTTAGAATTCATTACCTTGATTAACTTGGTTCATTTTCTGTCAGTGGTCTTAACCTTTTCATTGATGAGGAGATTGATGATTTATTCTTTAGCGATTTGATTCATGGTTTAATTGGGTAAAGGTTTTTTACGTAGGTGAATTCGGAAATTTCTCCTTTCGATACTTGTTTTGCCTAATATAACTTCATAGAGTTCTTCACTTTGGTAATATGTGACTATGGGTATTCGTTGCTTTAGGTGGAGCATTGGGTTGACCAGTTTCCATCTAAGGTTGTATTTCTCTGAGTTTCAAGAGTGTTGATCATCACTAGTGCTACTCGCAGCCTTAGTAAGTTCTTGGTTATGTCTTGATGCATTAGTCCTTCAGCAAATATGGATCTAACATCTTGTGTCTTCGACTGGTGGTTTTCCCCAATTGTGGTTACTCCTTTAGTAGCATTTTATTTTCAGTTTTTGTAGGAACCAAAAGGGATATGCCTTACTCTTGATAGTAAGGTCGATTGGATATTTGACCTTAGTTCAGACTCATTGGCTAAAGTTTTTGATTTTGACTATTGTGAATAGTGACTGGGAAGTTGTGCTAGAATTTGGAGTATAGATGCTTACTTATCTACATGATTAGTTCGAATAGTTGAGATCGAGTTGAGATTTCAGCAATGAGTTGTAGATCTTGGGTTCTCCATTACGCAATTTGTCTTAGTTAAGAAATTGCTTATAAGTCGGCTAAGCCTACTCTTTGTCTACCTATTTGGTCTTTTTCAGTTTAGATTGATAGTAGCTGATAGATGTTCAGATGAGAGCATGTTGGCATACTGTGGTGGTTTCTTCTGCTCTTGACCTTGATTCTCAGTTTCGCCAAATTAATTTGGATTATCTACTCTGTAGAAGTAGTGCGCCTAAGTTGGGCATAGCATGGTTTGACCCTCGGTTGGTGGGACACCCTGGAGAAGATCATTCAGTTTTGAGTGTTCATGCTTCAAACTCTTGTCTATCAATTTTGAGAGTCATTCAAATTAATTAGCGGCTTTGGCATCAATTGCAGAGAGTGATCATCACTATATGTGTATCCACATAGTGTCTTATGGGCTATCCATATGCTTGTTGTTATGGATCTTTAGTGGATCAACTCTAGCCCCTCAAAGATAGTGTGATTGGATTGAACGGACAGGACTCGGATGACAGTATGGGTGATTTGGAGTAGATAGTAGATTTGGATAGGCTAAATAAGGTTATATTTAGATATTGGAATTGGTTGCATGACTCCTGCCTGGGATTGCCATTAACGTGGTTGAGTTTTTGCTTGGTGGTGCTGTTATTGGTGTTGTATCAGTGTGTTGTAGTTTGGATTTTTGTGCATCAGCCATTCTTGGTTTAATTGAAGACAAGTTAGTTGTTGAGGTTGAGTTTTGGCTATTTGGAAAGTGAAGTAAGGAAGTTGGTTGAAAAGGATATCAATAGCAAATTCCCTTTGAAGTGTTATTTCTTCTTAAAGGTTATTTGGGGAGTCTTGCTCGGAGCATACAGACCTAGTACCTCGTCTCTTCGAGCTTTAGTGCTCCTTTTATCCATTGACTTTTGCAAATAAAAATCCTTTTAAATAATAGATATTATAATGACCCTCTAGGTAATTTACTTGATTTCCGTATATTTCCCACATTTAGAGCCTTCTTACAACAGCTACTGGTCATTTATGACTAGCCGAAACTGTCAGTTCAGTAATCGGGCAGTTTGTTTAGGTTTTAGGTTTATTTGCCTAGTTTAAGGATTCTACTATTTAAGATTTGGTCTTGGACAAAAACTCCTAGTAAATGACCTCAGATGAGAATTCTGACAGCGCCATCAACTCTGAAACAATAATTTTAGGCTAGGAGGACCCTTGGTTCAGGTCCCAAGGCTTCCGGACTAATTTAGGCTACTGGTTGATTTTATAAAAATTGGAAATATAGGGGTAGGCCCCACATTTAGTCAAAACAATCTCGGATGAATTTTTTAGTGATTCCATTGAGTCATGAAAGTTGAATTTTGTATGGTAGCATAGTTTGTTTGTGCCCACGAGATTCCGAATGAATCTCGAGCACACGATGGGAGTCCATTTGGACTTAGACAGATCTAGTGCCTGGCACCATTTGGTGCAACCATTTAAGCGGACCTTTGGTAGCTTAAACGATAGTCATTTTAGCGACATTGGGTCATTTTAGCACCCTTCTCTATTTGGATGAAGACCACTTAAGCGATCAATGTATGTTTTAGAGAACATCACTTTAGTGGCCAAGGTAACTCTTTAGCAATACTCGTATCCCAATGCCCGACCGCTTTAGCGGTCAAAGAGCTGCTTTAGCGGCAGTTGATTAAGAGACTAGGTGACCGCTTTAACGACATCTAGGTATTGTGAAACCCATCTTCTTCACCCAATTTTCCCCTCATTTTCTCAACCAGTTTCCACCATTTTGAGAGCTTAAAGGTAAGAAAAGTGTTGGGAATCATCCATTGAAGCTAAGTTAAGTTAGCCTAACACTTCGTGGTCATTTTCTATTATTTTTTCTTTCAAATTCCAACCCATTCCATTGTAAATCCTTAGAAATTAGGTCCTTAAACCCTTAGACATTAGGGGCTGATTGGGCTACGACTTATGCTCCATTTGTGCTCAACTTTTGATCACGCATTCCTTGTCCTTCGAAGGACCTAGTGACGGATTTAATTTTGGATTCCATTTGTGAGCCCTACGGGCCCGTTCATGAACTAAATCTAGACACGACCTTTTATATAGCAATATGGGCTCATTTTACACCTATTGATGTGTAGATTATTATTTTGATAGTGTTGTGGAATTTTAGGAACGTGGAGCAAAGGCAAGAAATTTATGGACGATTTAAGGATTGAGGTTTGGCATCGAAGTAGGCTTCAGTCTACTTTTCTTGATGAGATGGTGTGTAGTGTATATTGCATGCTAGGTATGGTACGATAGGACATGTTTATGACTAGAATATCATAACTTAGCCTAATATAGGAATTTGGGGGTATAAGGGTGAGTCGACCCATAAGATGAAACACTTGTTATGACTATAGAATCCTATCACTCTAGAATATAAGCATGTTGACCATAGTTGATGCTAAGTACCCTTTAGTATAAGGTTTACCATTTGACTTAGTGACTTGGATTATAGTATTATTATTATGCTAGTTATATTCTATTGGGCTTGAGGTCATGGATAGGATACCGGTTGGACTCCAAGTGAGCATGCTATCCTTATAAAGGACATGGCTTTAGTCTATGGATGCTTAGACGCTTATGATTGTATTGTTTCGATATTGGTGATGGCATGCATAGATTTTGGTGCATTCTTGCTCACTTAGCAATACAATTCCAACTAAAATCATGATTTTACTGTTGTTTTCTAAAAAGCAATTTATTCCCAATTTCCACTTTTGAAACGTATTCTTGTATAACGGAAATCGTACCACCTTAATTGATGATTTATGAGATTTTGAAACTAATGATGAGGTTTTGTAAATTAGATCGAGATTGATTTTGGTCCATGGTTTATCCACTCTTTTATCATTACTACTAACATCGGTTGAGAGGGACTCCAACCCTTTCTACAATGTGATACTAATTAAGTACCAAAATTGATCTTGGGCAATCGATTTACAAACATACACTCTTTTAGTCACAGTTTTAGTCTGTCCACTTATTATATATGTACATCTCTCTGGTACTGGACAGAGAAGATTGATGATGATTATTATTGGAAATCCTTGATCGGGATTAGGTAAGCGTATATGAATGTTTTTGAATCCTGTAGAGGCCACTTCATTTGTGAGCCGTCGTGCTGGAAAAGAGAGGTCATCATAGGTTCTGCCCTTGTGAGTTGTTGATGTCATGACCCAATTTCTCAAGTCTTGATGGAACTTACTATAACCCACCAATAGGTAAGTTAACCCAGAGTCTGAAACAACTAGCAACAGACTATCCAAAGAAATGTAAGGAAAATATGAAATAAATATGTTTAAGGGCATATATATATATATATATATATGACAGTCCCAAAACCTGGTGAAGTTAGTAAAGAGCTTCTAATACAATACAAGTACAAGATGAAATGCTAAATAAATATACATGTACAACCCATCTCTAAATACAACATAGAGATCAATCAAATCCATAAGAGGGAGAGTATTAATACTCCAAACGCGAGGAGTTCTCCCCAAATCTTCAATCCACAACTACTCTGTACGATGCACACAACAAAAACGAGAACTCGTACTATGATCTGTCGACTGCAGAAGTATAGTATAAGTAGCAAAAAAATGGTACTCAGTAGGCAACTACCTACAGAGCTCCAAAGATAATGAAATACAAACAACATGCAGAGCAGGAATATAAACTACACGCAACTTTCTAGGTAGCTAAATATAATAAGACGAAAGAGACAATAAGGATAAACTATCCTATTCTAGCCCTATTCAGGAACTAAAGCACTATACCGTATATCTCTAGCTAATATACAAATAAAGAGCAGAAGGATATGTAGTAGTATATAAGGCCAAGGAATACATATACAATATGAATAAATGAAGGAAGAGAGGGATATATGGTGATACTATAGCTAGATACATATGTACATATATAGGTATACAAGACTAACTCAAATGTACAACCTAAGTTAGTCAATCTAACATCTTTAAGAAATATTAACCAAGTAGGAAGACTAATACTGGCATGATCAGGGCATATAGTCGAGTGTCTTTCCATGAATACACCATCCGTTATGCAAAATACAATAAAAAGAAAAAGAATTAGATTCATACCTAAAATCTCAGTACCAATTCATAATTAGCCTACCACGAACGAACCATAATAACAACAATACAGTAACTGTCTAGTCCAAATAAACAATACTTCACCGGGCCCCATAAATAGAAAGGTTTAATCAGCACTCACCAAACAACACTCATAACCTATACCAAATGCAATCCCCCATAAAGTTGATAGCTATAGGAACCAAATAACATATTGGTGATAGGAAATATGCTTGCAAAAATGAATGCAAAGTAAATCCATAATACCATATTCAATCCATGTGCCATAACTTTTACAGTGTATACACGTCCTCCAGCTCGACGACTCACAAAGAAAGGACCTACGTCGACCTTTCATCTCTGTCATGACAGCTCATATACAAAAGGGACTCTTGGGGGTTTAGGAGTACTCATATACACTGACCTGGTCCCGATCTAGGATTTTCAATCAACATCATCACCAGTCTACTCTGTCGAGTCCCAGTAAGATATTTATATAATAAATGCATAGACCCAAACCGTGGCTAAAAGGAGATTAAGTCTATAAATATGTTGTCTGGATTCATCTCCAAGACTAAATCATCATAATATAGTAGAAAGGATCGGAATCTCTATGCCCAAAGTAAATGTAGTGGTAAAATAATAGATCGGGATCTATCGCGGTCAAATTTCTAAAACATCATTTGTAGTTACAAAATCTCATTAATCATCCATTAAGGTGGTAAGATTCCCATTATGAAAGAATTCATTTTAAAAGTAAAAAGTGGAAATAAATCCTTTTTGAGGAAAACAGTAGTAAAAACAGGATTTTAGATGGAATTATACCACTAAGTTAGCATAAATGTACCATAATATATACATGACATCACAAGTATCCAAAAAATATAATCATAGGTATCTAATAATCCATAGTATAAAACCATATCCTTTATAAAGATAGAATACTTACCTGGTGTCCAACTGGTATCGTAACCACGGCTTCGAGACCAATAGTATACAACTAGCATAACAATAATAATATAATCTAAAAACCTATGACAATACACCTAGTCAAGAATTAAACCTTAAACTAAAGGATCCTTAATATCAACTATGATCAATACTCTTATGACCAATGTTGATAGGGTTCTATAGTTATAATAAGTATTCCATCTTATGGATCGGTTCACCATTCTATCCCCAAATCCTAGATTAGGCTAGGTCTGGTATTTTACCCAAAATTATATCCTATCATACTTACCTTGAATGAAATATATAACATACACTATCACATAAAGAAGAGTAGACAAAAGCCTACCTCGATGCCGAACAACAAGTCTTATGCCATCCACAAATCATCCATTTTTTCTCCGCAATACCAAAATTTTTCCATGCTATAAAAATAGTAATCTATATGTCATTAATATTAAAATAAGTACTATATTTCTATATAAAGGGTCAGGTCAGAATTTGGGTCAAAAATGGTCTTCGGGGTCCACAAATTGATTCATCATGATGTCTCTTGAAGGACAAAGAATGTGTTTTCAAAAGTAGAGAAAAAATGGTGCATAAATCAGGGCCCAAATCATCCCCTAAGGTCTAGGGATTTTAATACCTAATTTTTAAGAATTTGAAATGAAATACGATGGAAATTGACGGGAAAAATAATGGGAAATGACCAAGAAATGTTAGGCTAACTTACCTTAGCTTCAATGGATGATTCCACACATTTTCTCTCTCTTAACTCTCTCAAATAGTTAAAATTATTGGAGTAAGGAAAATTTGATGAAAAAGGGGATTTAACATCCCCCAGGTGCCGCTAAAGTGCCACTTGTTCGCTTAAGTGGCACTGCTTAAGCGGCACAAATTTGTTAAAGTTGTAATGCACTAGGGATGAAGGCATCTCTAAAGAAGTTTCTTGGACTCTAAAGAAATGTCTACTTAAGTACTCCTCGACCTCTAAAATGGATCGCAGCTAAATAGCCAAGGTTGCTAAAGTGGTCAAACCAGCTATCAGGCACTAGATTTTGTTTTAAGTCTAAAATGGAATTCAAATGAGTGCTTGTGACTATGCTACCATACCAAATTTGATATTTTGGACTTAATGGAACCATCAAAAAATCATGTGAGATCATTTTGACTAAATATGAGTCTCAGACCTATAATTTCATATTTTATATAATCCACCCTATAGAACAAAATAACTTCAGAGGTTTCAAGACTAAAACCAAGGTCCCCTAGCCTAAAATCAATGTTCCAAAGCTGATGGTGCTATCTGAATTCTCATCTAAGGTCTTTTACTAGGAGTTTTGGTTTGATACCGATTCCTTAACAATGAAGGCTCTAAAATAGAGAAATGGACTTAAAATCCAAACAAACTATATGGTGCTAAATCGATGGTTCCAATAAGTCAATGACATATAGTGATGTGGAAAGAATTGAAATGCTAAAAATATGCATTAATTGATGAAATGACCTTGAGGGTCATTACAATTAAGTTGGAGAAAGTGTATACACTTGGTATATTATGTCACTTGGATCAATTATGGAACTATGGATTTACATTGCATTCATCCATTTATATGTATTTATTATCACCATTTTGTTGTTTGGTGATTATATCTATTAGCCTTATGGGGGGTTACATAGGTATACGTTATGTTTGTTGTTTGCTGAGTATTAATTGAACCTTTCGGGTTTATAAGGACCTAGTTAGGTATTATCGGTTTGGAAAGGTTGGTTACTTTATTATTGTTATTATGGTTAGTTCATGGCAGGCTAATTATGGATTGGTACCGAGGTTGGAGGTATGATTCTGATCCCTTTTATTTTATGATTTATATTATGGATAGTCATCTCATGGTGAGACAATATGATTAGGGACCCATATTATACAAGCACTAGCTTTCCTACTTGGTTAGGATCCCCTAGAGAGGTTAGATTGACTACCTTTGAGTTAGCCTTATATACCTATATGTATATATTTATACGTGATATTACTATACATATATCTCTTTCCTTGATTATTCATATTGTATATGTATTATTTGGCCTTGTGTACTATTACATATACTATATCCTCTCTTTATTTTCATATTGGCAAGTGATATATGGAAAAGTACTTTAGTTCCCGAATACTGTCGAAATAGGATAGTTTATCCTTATTGCCCCATTAGCTTACTTATGAGTTTCTTGGATGACTGCTTGTACTTTAAATTCCTACTTTATATGTTATCTATGCCTGCATTATCTTTGGAGCTCAGTTAGTCAAAGCCTACTGAGTACCACATATTTTGTACTCATAGAACACTTCTACAACCTGCAGTTTATAGTACGAGTTTTCGTTGTTTTTTTGTGCATCGTGCGAAGAAGCTATGGATCGAAGATTTAGGGTAAGCTACTGGCATTTGGAGTATTATTACTTTCCCTCTTATTGATTAAACTGATCTTTACATTATTTTAAGAGATGGGTTGTACTTGTATATTTATTTTGTATTGAACTTTGTACTCTTATTGTATTAGAAGCTCTCAAAATAATTTGACCAGGTCTTGAGGTTGCTTCATATATATATATACATATATATATATATATATATATATATATATATTCTGGAAGATCTTAAAATCTATTATCAAATCCTTCCTGCTGACACCTGTTATGGTCGTTGGATCTTTAAGACCCATAAGTAAGCATCATTGTTTAAAATCATCTTTCACCTATGGGACAAACACTGTTTGGGATAACTAGGTTTCTTCTTCTTCTTCTTCTTCAACCAAATTAGCCCATTTCTTAGGGTTGGAAATTGGTATTGGATTTGGACTTGTTTGCATTATATAGGATTGGGGTATTCCCTGCATGGCATAGTCAGTTGGGGTTTGATATCATGGTTGGTTTTCTTCAGCTTCTACAGTTGAAAGTTGTTCGGATGCAACAACATTTTTTGTTGTGGGATAATAGGTTTTTGGGTGGTCTCATTCGGGGATGGAAGAGCCGAAATTTGTGGAGGTGCAATAGTATCTGGTTCTTTTTTTGGTCTTTTTATTTTCCCTGCAAGAATTACCTTGTAAGAAAGTCTGGTATAGACTTGGAGCTCCCTTTGATATATTCAATATCAAAATCTAAAATTGATTAAATAGCTTTCCATCTAGAAAATATATGTTGAGAGGCTAGGTTTTGCACATCTTTTTGTAAAATAGATTTTGCAGCCTTATAGTCTATCCTTAATAAAAAAAAATTGATTTAATAAATCATCTTGGAATTTAGAAATACATAACACAATTGCTAAAATTTCTTTTTTTATAGTTGGATAGTTTTATTCCAATTCTTAGAATAAAATGCAACAATATGTTCTTTATCATTTTTGTTTTGTTTTAAAATGCCACCATAACCTATGTTTGATGCATCTGTTTCAACTATTTTTAATCCAAAAGGGTCAAGGAGTGATAGGCAAGGGAGATATTTTACCTTTAATTTGATTTCTTTAACAACATTTGTGTGGATGTTAGTCCATGGAGAAGGAGGTTTTTTCAACCTGTCATGGAGAGGTTTTAACAGATTATTAAGTACAGGAATAAAATCCACTATATAATTGACACATCGTAAAAACCTTTAGACGTGTTTTATCAAGAATTTAATTAGGAAATTTATCAGCAAATTAGATGGACCATTGATAGGAGTAATAGTACCTTGACATATATTATGCCCGACAAATTTAATATCAACTTGGAAAAGACTATACTTGATTTTGGACAAAACTATAAGCCATTTTCCCTGATAACATTAAAGAAAAATCTCAAGTGTTTAAAATATTGGTCAATGCTAGTGGAAAACACTAAGACATCATGAATATTAACTATTATGAATTTTGAAAATGGATTAAAAATACCATTCATTATCTTCTGAAATTTTGAAGGGGCATTTTTCAGGCCAAAGGGCATTACGTTCCATTTATATTGTCCGAATGGTACTGTAAAGGCAATTTTATATTGATCTCTTGGATCAATTTGGATTTTCCAAAGCCCTGATTTTACATAAAGTTTTGAGAAAATTATAGCAGCATAAAGTAGCTGGAGCAGATTTGTTTTGTTTGGAATTGGATACGTAATACATCGAAGAGCAGTATTTAGAGACTTATAATAGATGTCCAAACGAGATGCTCCTTATTTGATTTTACAAATTTTATTGAAATAAAAATAATCAAAACTCCAAGGGGATTTACTCGGCAAGATGATCTATTTTTTAAGAAGATCATTGACTTCCATTTGGAAGTGGATTGTTAGTTCATAATTTATTTGAATGGGTCGGGATTTGGTGGGGATAATTTTTTCATCAAAGTCGGGTTTGTAAGGAAGCTTGACCATGTTCTTTTTTCACGAATGTTATGGGTAAATCAGCACAAAGTTTTGTTTCAGTTTTTGTCTCTAAGGCCATAATCTTAGATTGAAGGAAAGATTCCTGAAGTTGTTGTTCCAGCCTTCGAAATGTTATTTCTTCTTTGAGGAAATTGATTTGAGCCTCTTTGTTTTTAAAAAAGGACAAAACTTTTCAAAATAGGAGGTTTGTCAAATGGGAAACATATTTTTGTCTTCAATAGTTATTCCCAATTGAGTAAACATAAATGGGATGAGAGTTTCAAGGAAAGGTATGCCTAGTATTACAGGATTGGTTATATACTTTACCAGGACAAAGGAGGTAGAGGATAACAAAAGCAAATTTCCTAGGGAATTTCATATTTTGACATTGGAAAGTTTGTAACTGATTCCTAGTCTATGACCATCTGCGACTCTAAAGGTTTCCTTTGTTTTTTCAAAGTATTTAATAGGGATAAGTACTCCTCTTCCGTGGACTAACATCCACACTAATGTTGCTGAAGAAATTAAATTAAAGGCAAAAGATTGAAGTTCTCTCTCACTAGAAATCTTGGTTAAAGTTTGGTCCCTTTTATTATATTGGACCCTTTTATTATGTTTATCCTATTATTTTCTTTTATTTCTCTTGATATTCCATTTCTAGTTGTTGCATACTATGGGTTGGATTACTTACTGGTGGGTCATAGTAGGTGCCATTATGACCTAAGAAATTCGATCGTGACAAATAATGACTAAAAACATAAAATTTTAGCCTAACATCACTTACTCGGGACTTGTTTTGATCATGCCTCGTTGCTTTTGACATGTGAAGATAGATTCACCAACCCTAAGAAACTTTTTAGATTCTTAAGTTTATGGACTCCTCATGATACTTTTATGGACTTCAAGAGAAATATTAAGAAGATTAAATCAACTTTAACTAGCTGGAGTAGAGCAACTTATGGATACATATTCTAGCAATTGATTATAAGGGAAAAGATTGCTAGAATCAAGGAGAAATAATCTGAAGAATTCCCCACTAGTGAGAATAGAAGCATTAGGCACATGCTAAAGTTGAATGTAACAAGTACCTATAGTTTGAAAAGGTTTACTGGCAATCAAAAGCTAGTTATAACTATTTAAAGAATGGGGATAGGAATTCAAGATTTTTCAACATCATTCATAAAGGAAGAGGCAGAAATTAAAGGTTTGAATAATTCAAATTCTAATGGTTGTTGGACTGAAGAAGATAATCAGATTGCTTGTGAAGCAATACATCATTTTCAAAATTAATTTCTTCAAGAAAGAGAATTTACTATCACACATCCTTAAGTTGATAAATTCTGATAATAATTACATTTTGGAGGCTAATCCAGATCTAGAGGAGGTAACATTAATAGTATTTAAGCTCATAGAGATAGTTCTAGCAGGTTTTTCCAAGTTTGATGGGATATAATTGGACCAGATATCTATAGATGTGTCACAATCCAATTTATCAAGTCATGATGAAACCTACTATAACCTACCAGTAGGTAAGTGAACTCGTAGTCTGGAACTACCAATAATGGACTACTAAGAAAGAATAAGGAACAATGCAGAATAAATATAGCAAAAGACTGAAATACATAAAATAGTTCTAAAACCTAGTGGAATCAGTACAATAGATGCTAATATAATAATATTACACAATAAAGTACTAAGTTAATATATACTGATACAACCCATCCCTGAATACATCATAGAGACTAGTCTAGTACATAAAAGGGAGAATAGAAATACTTCAAATGCAAGGAGCTCATGCTATGTCTCTGAACCATAGTTTCTCCACATAACACACACAATAATAATGAGAACCCATACTAAGATTTGCAGGCTGCAGAAGTGTAGTATGAGTACCAAACACGTGGTACTCAGTAGGAAATTGCCGGCTGAGCTCCAAAGATAATGCAAATATACATAACATGCCAACAATAATATAAGCTATGATCAAATGTCCAGGATAACTAACATAATAAAGTTAAAGAGACAATAAGGATAAACTAGCCTATTCCAATAATAATCCAAGTCCTAAGCACTATATAGTATATCACTAACTAATATAAAATAAGGAGTGGGAAAAGGATATACATAGTAATATACAAGGCAAAGGGATGGATATACAACATGAATACCTGAAGGAAAGAAGGTATATATAGTAATATCATAACTATACATAGATAGATATACATATACATATATATACCATAATAAGGCTAACTTAAAGATAGAACCTAAGTAATCACACTAATATCTAAATCTTAATCATAGTAAAAACTAACGCTAACATATTCAAGGCCTCTAATCCATACGTCTAACACGAGATAAGTGCCCATAAAAAATAACCATAAAAGAAAGAAATCAGAATCATACCACGAAGCTCAGTACTAGTCCAATAACCAACCTGTCATAAATTGATTCCACTCTATCCAGTACTCGATATATATATATATACATATAAAATGCATGGACTAGAATCGCAGCTAAAAGAGTATCAGTCTGTAAATCCATTGCTCAGGGTAAACACTGGGACTAAATCATCATAAAAGTATAGAAAGGGTTGGAATCTCTCTCTCGACCGAGGTAAATAATATTAGCAAAATTGTGGACTAGAATCTATCTTGGTCAATCTCTAAACCATCATTTTTTGTATCAAGGCTCATAAGTTATTCATTAAGATGGTGTAATTCCCGTTAATAAAAAGTCTATTTTAAAAGTAAAAAGTGGGAATAAATCCCTTTTTAGGAAAAGAATAAATAAACCACATTCCGTACCATTATCTATCTCGGTCAATCTTTAAAACATAATTTTGAGTCTCAAAAGCTCATAAATTATTCATTAAGATGGTAGGATTCCATTATGAAGAAGTTCGTTTTAAAAGTGAAAAGTGGGAATAAATCCCTTTTTAGGAAAAGAGTGAACAAACCATATTTTTTTAGTTGAAATCATACCATTTACTATCTAAGTGATCATTTATGTACTGAATCTATGAATGCCATCATCAGTATCCAAACATTACAGTTATAAGCATCAATATCTGTATAAACTATGGCCACTTTCTTTACAAGGATAAAACACTTCCCAAAATTCAACCAATATCATAAACATGGACTTGGGGCCAATAATACATATATGACATAACTGTAACATTATAATCCGAAGAAAACACTCACAATCCAATGATTAATGTAGTAACCCTATATTGAAGGCTCATTAGTCTCAACTATGTCTAATATGCTAGAAATCTAAGATAATAGGATCAAAGAAATATAATTAGTATTTCACCTTAGAGGTTAATTACCCTTCTATCCCCTAAATTCATAAATTAGACTAAGTCACAGTGTTCTACCCACAATCACATCCTAATATTCCTATTTAACATGCAACATATATAAAACATCATCTCAAGAAGAAGAGTAGATAGAAGCCTACCTCGATGTTGAATTGCAATTCTTGAATCATCCATAAATCATCCATCTTCACTCTACGATCTTAAAGTGTCATTATGTTATAAAAATAGTAAGCTACATGTTGTTAGGAGTAAAACAAGACCCATATTGCTATATTACGTGTTGGGTCAAATTTTAGGTCAGGAATGATCCAGCGAGGCCTACAAACGGAATCAAAAATGAACCTATCACAAGGTCTCTCAAAGTACAAGGAATGTGTGCTCAAAAATTAGGCACAAATAGAGCACAAATTGTGTCTCAAATCATCCCTCAAAATTTAGGAATTTAAGAACTAATTTCTAAGATTTACCATAAATTAGGATGGAATTAAAGAAAATTTTAATGTGAAATGACCAAGAAGATTTAGGTTAGCATACCTTAACTTATGTGGATGATATTCCTTTTTTTCCTCTCTTTGAGCTCTCAACTTGGTGTAAAAATGGTGGAAGAGTTGACAGAAAATCGGGTGGGCAAAAGGGTATATACAGCTACCAGGTGTCGCTTAAGTAACCACTCTATCGATTAAGAGGCTCCAGCATCACTTAAGTAATCTGGCAAACCTGGTCAAGTATCACTTAAGTGACTTTGAGGTCACTAAAGCGATGCTCGCTTAGGTGGACAAAGCATCTCTTAAGCAACCATTGAACAAATGGTCAATGTCACTTAAGTGACACAATATTTCATGTGCGATGACTGCTTAAGAGGGTATATGATCTCTTAAGCGATTGTATCAGTACCTCGATGCACCAAATTTTTTAAGTCTGGAATAGACTTCGATCGGGTGCTCGGGATTCGTTTATAACCCCATGCCATAAACAAAATATGCTTCCATATTAAATTCGACATTCCAGACTCAATAAAACCATCAAAATATCCATTCGGGATTATTTCAACCAAGTGTGGGGCCCACACCTATAGTTTTATTTTTCACATAATCTGCCCAATAGCCCAAAATGAGTCTAGAAACCTCGGGACCTGAACCAAGGGTCTCCCTAATCTAAAGTCAATGTTCTAGAGCTTATGGCACTATCAGAATTCTTATCCGAGGTCAATTACTAAGAGCTTTGGTCTGAGACCAAATTATAAACAACAAAAGCTTCAAAATAAAGAAATGAGCCTAAAATCCAAATGAACTATCCAATAACCAAATCAATAGTTTTAGGGAGTCATAAATAACCTTTATCCATTATGAGAATGCTCGAAATATCATAAATACACATAAATCAAGGAAATAAATTGGAGGATCATTAAAAGATGGTACTAGATTTTTTTTATGGTAATACTCTTACCAAGTCCATCACTCATACTAATTTAGTGCTTAAACCTAATAAGTCAAATATAAAACTTTATCAGATATGAAATGTTTGTGTAACTTCATTAATAAGGTGATGTCAATAATTATCCATGATAGATTGGAATTAATTTTGACTAAATTTATAGTAACTAATCAACTTGGTTTTGTTAAAGAAAGGATCATTATAGAGAATGTAATGCATACTCGGGAGTTAGTGACAGATTTGAGTAAGATGGGTAAGCCTGCAAATGTGGTGTTAAAGCTAGACATGGCGAAAGCTTATGATAGGGTCTCTTGGTTTTTCTTAATGAAAGTATTAAGAAGAATAGGGTTTTCGAATAACTTTGTTGATATTGTTTAGATCTCAAACAATTGGTATTAAATCTGATTAATGTATAATCCTATGGCTTCTTTCATTCTAAAAAGGGGGTAAAACAAGGTGCCCCATTATCTTCTATTTTATTTATACTTTATGCTGAAGTTATGACTAGAGCACTTAACTTTATATTTGAAGACCTTCAATATATAGGGTATGGTCCAGCTAAGTAGAGTGCAAATCTTAACCATTTGGCTTATGCAGATCATACAATTATTTTTATCTCTACTAACAACTTCTCCTTTTAAAGAATTATGGATACTTTACAAGAGTATGAAAAGTAATCTGGACAAAAGATGAATAAGGATAAAAGTTTCTTTTATCTACATCAGAATAAGTTGTTGGCTCAATTCAGGAGGTGGAACATATCACAAAGATGTGAAAGGTCTCTTTTCCTATGAAATACTTTGGGTTGTCCTATATATTCATATTTTAGGAAAAGAAGGATTCACTATTATGATATGTTGGAGAAAGTTAAAGGATAGTTGTAGGATTAGAAGGGGAAGATGTTATCATATGGGGGAAAGAGGTTACAATTTCTAGTGCAATGCAAAATATTCCAATCTATGTCTTATTCTCTATTGTTTCTCCTATTTGTGTTATTAATGATCTTCATAGAATATTTACAAATTTCTTTTGGAGTAACAAGGAAGCTGGGAGATGCAAGCATTGGGTTGTTTGTTCAAAAGTTTGTATTCCAAATAAAAAAGGGGATTTGGCATTTAGATCCATGTTAAATGTATCCAAAATAATATTTGCTAGACTTTGGTGGAGATTTAGGACTCAAAACAACTTCTGGACTAACTTTATGTGGAATAAATATTACAAGAAGCAAATTCTTAGTTTTATACAGTGGAAAAGAGGATCTGATTCTTAAAAGAATATGTTAGAGAGTAGAGACATTGTGGAGCAACACTTGTGGTGGGAACCAATAGGTGGTACATATTTTATTTAGTATGATAATTAAAGCAAACTTGACTCTCATTTTTAGTATCAAGTAGAGTTTTCTATATGTCATCCTATAACGGACATTGCCACCTTCTTGAGTCAAGAAGGTAGGGACGCTGAGGCTATGAAAGTAGTTATACCAGAAAATGTGAGAAAATGTGACTGAACATATATAAATTGGAATGAAAGGTGTCAAGCAAACTAATTATGCAAATAAACCTTGGTACACTTAAACTATCTTAGGTATTTTTAGTGTGAAAAGTGCTTGGAAAATAACTAGAGAAAGATAACATATTAATAAAGACATGAAATATATTGGGTTAAAAGAAATTCTATTCAAATTCTCTTTTCTAGCAAGAAGGATTTGGATTGGTAAGATTCCATTTATTGTTATGATGAATCACCAAAATCCTAGTATTGCTCCTATTTATAGATGTTGTGCTAACCCTGAATTTCAAACCATGGAACATTTGTATCTTAAGAGAGAAGAGGTTTCTAAAGTCTAGAAGTACTACTCTAGAGCAGCCTTCATTACAAGTAAACTGGTTTAACTTAAACAAACAACGAAAAAGTTGTGGTCTAAAAAATCTAATGCTAAGTTGAAACTTATGTTTCAATACACTCTCATCATCATTTTGTGGTTTATATTGGAAAGAAGAAACAATATTTTTCATGGAGGATCCTATTCTTATAGGAAGTTGATTTGGTAAATAAATGACTATGATGAAGTTTTGAAAAATTAGACTAAACTAGTCTTTTTAGAGTAATAACTAGTCTAGGATGATTGCTTCATTAAGAGTATTATGATTTATATATCATACGAATATTGTGAGATGGAAACTACCACCTTGGGACTGGTTGAAATATAATACATATAGTGCCTCTAAGGAAAACCCTGGACCTAGCCCTAGCTCTTTTAATAAGGGATCATAGCCCTGGTTTTTTAATAAGGGAGCTGAAAGGAGATTTAATGTTGCTAAAGGTTTCAATATTCCTATTTCCACTAATCTAGTAGCTCAAGTTGTAGCTATTAGAGAAGTTCTTGTTCATTCCAAGTGGAATAGCTTACTAATATCATTATTGAATCTGATTCGTTGGCTATAGTTAACACATTAAAAAGAAGGTAGGAGGTACCTTGGAGTGTGTCAATGTAGGTTAATTCCATAAAGAGAACAATGGGTTCCATAACAACAAAAGTACAACATTCCCTTAGGGAAAGAAATACTCTTGCTGATTATTTTGCTAACCTAGTTTTTCATTTTGCAGGTAACTTTTAGTTGAACTAGTTTCAAGAAATTACCACGGCAGGCAAGAAGATACTAAATCTAGATAGAATGGGAACATCATAATTCAGAATTTGGCCACTAAGTTTTCTCATTCAGTTTATCTTTTATCTTTTGGTACGGAACACACATAGTACATGAGTCTGAAATGAAGAAACATATGGTATTAGGCTTGTTTACATTTAATTCTGAGGAAATCTCATTTGGATATCGATTCATGCACCTGGTGAGAGCTTAGGGTGTTCATGTGAAGCTTATCCAAGATTTATTTGTACAAGTAAGATCACTCTAATATTAACCATAAGCAGACTTCGTGCTATCACTCTGTATAACAAATCATGTTCATTTAGTCTATTGATCTTTTTATGTATTAGAGATCTTTTCTACAAACTTGGTTGCATGATGGTGGTATTAATTTACTAGTGAGATTCAATCCATAGATAGTTGAATAGAAGGCATAGATTTCAAATTTTTAGACAACAAGAACATGTATTTTGGGTTTGCATGAAAGAGTATAAGGTACCTGATTCCACAAGTTCTAAGAAGAATTTTGTTGCGCACGCGCAAGTGTACGACAAGTAATACAGTGGCCTTAAATAAAGTCAAATACCGATCCCATCGGGACTTGTGTCAAGCAACTATCTAATTCTAGTTTACTATTGAGATTAAAGCTATGCAAACGTAACCAAAAAGAGTTTGAGAGTTATAATTTATAATAAGGAAAACAGTGCGGAAAAGTAAAGGTTCTTGTATAATCAATAAAGAGAAACCCTATGTTAAGGCTCTACGAACAATCATACTATGATAATGAACTTCATTGATTAAGTTACTTATCTAGGTTGTTGATTCACGGGGTTGATATTATGATCATGGTCTTTCGAGCATCTAATCACCTATCTAACTTAGACCCACGACTAACCTATTAAACTTAGACCCACAACTATATCGTTGAGCAGAGATATGAGAACTAAGTTAAATACATTTATATATCATCCCATAAGTGAACCAAATTATCATGACCCAAACCAGGGCCTGGTCGTGACGGGTATCTCAAGTCCCAATCAGAGATAACCCCTTTCACCTAAACCAACACAACATCCTCACATGTTGGATGAATTTCAAACATATGACAAGATAACATAAAATAAAAACTAATAAAATTTTATCAAGTGCCTATACCATCAATCGGTAATCGGACATCCATCCTTCACCAAAACAATCAACCAAACCACCCAAGTCCATAGTAATCCAACAAAGCCTCTACAAAACCGAAGGTCAATAAAATGTCGAGACATGCCCCCGATAATAGCCAAAACCAATATCCAAGAAATAGTCAAAACAAAAAGGGAAACCACAATATGAATTAGGGTCTTCTGAATGAAGGAAACTCACCGCTTTAATCTGACTCGCTAGATAATACTGAATCTAAGTCATTGAGCAGAAGATGTGGGAGTATGGCCAGTTCCTGCATCACGTAGAGATACAGCATCTGAAGATAGTTAGTGGTTGGAGCACTAGCATTTAACTCAGGAGTAGAGGAACAAAATAATGCCAAGAAAACAGTTCATAACCAATGCAGCATTCAATGCATAATATCTTATAAAGTGCATATACATATATAATACTACATGCTGGGGTAGGGATCAAGGCTTACCATGAACTTCGAAAACCTTAACATGGGATGTGTAGCATAACCGGCATATAACAAGACACCCACGGGCTATATGGTCCCAACTCTCCCCTAGCTGGAAGGTCCCCAGTGCATGTAGCCACACGAACCAGAGAATATTCATATCTATATATGCCTTTATGGGGGACTCGAACCTCCCGGCATAGTTAAGGTGACTTGAGCACCAATGAATAAAATATGAGGGACTCGAACCTCCCATTTATATATTAAATATGGGGGAGTCGAACCTCCCAATCATTTAGACTCCCACATCAGCTAGTGCGATTTCTAGTGTTAGTCCTTCATACCTCCACTTTCATGGCCTGGCTACACACCTCGCTCTTAAGATAAATTTAAAACATTTAACATGCATCCACCTTTATTAACCCATTATACATATATTCACCCCGTTGGTATCGTCATATCAACCCCACTTGCAAGCGTAAATTATGTCATAACAATAATTTCATCTTTTGGGACTCAAACCCACTGTTCAAACATAGATATCAAGTTAATTTAACATTTGGGACTCGAACCCATTTCTCCAACCAAACCCCAAGGTTACAATTTAAATCAATATATGTCCATCAATTCCTTTACAAAGTCCTTCATCATCATTATCATGGTTATGCCAAAGCCTTAGCTCAAAAACTCAATTCAACTTGTGACAATATCATTCTCATTAACAATTTCACAAACAGGTTGAGGGCATGCCATTATCAAAGCCAAAATCATCAAATTTCGGGTCCTACCATAACCCCTCAATCAAATCACCATTCCCATGCACCCACATGTGCAAAACCATAATTAAAACATGCATAATTACAATTTAAACCATAGAAAACAAATTCAATGAAATACATTCAAACCACTCAACCTTGGTTTTAAAACTACCATTTATGATATATGAACAATGCTTTAAACATATACTTTCAGTAAACTAACAATGAGGGGAGAGTCACATGCCTGGATTACGAAGATTCACAAAGAGAAATTAACTCTTGAACCCTTAGATAGCCACTTTGGAAAAACCCTCACCAATTTTTCTTGAGAAGATTTGAGAGAGTAAAGAGGATATTTTGAGATTGTAAAGTGTAGAATGAATGCCCCAAAGTGTTTTAGGGATGTGGGGCCTTAAGGGTTTTAAGTAGAAAATGTCCAAAGTAACCCCAGCTAAAAACAGTAAAAAAAATGGTCGTCCTTGGTTACGAGTCAACTCATCGACTCATCACCACATCATACGACTCGGAGCCATAAGTCGTATTCTAAACAGTGATTTGGACACCCATACACTATCCATCTTTTAACTCCATGATCCCACACATAACCTGACCATACAACTCATATGGTCTAGTCGTATCTAAGACAAAATCCACAGGGATTAGACGCTAGACAACATACGACTCAACCCTACCACTTGTAACATGGTCTTACAACTTGTGGTGAGTTACTCGTACTCAAAGCAGAACTTAGCCAATTCCACATTGGTTTGGTCACTACTTGGGTCTCTAGACCTGTAACAACTCATATGATGAGTCATCAATAAGGCAGTGAGCAGAAAGCTTAAGGAATTTTCAAGGACCAAATTTTAAGGCATTTCAGTCTCCCCCTTCCCCTAGGATGGCATTGACTAGCACAATTATACCCCAAACATCTCTACTCTTACCTTTAAGATAGAAAACCAAATACCAAGGAAATTTTCAATCTTTCTTTAACAATGACAGAAAACAAAGATGTTAAGAATACACACATACCTCAAGAATGAATTTCCATAATAGGGAATAGGAATGGATACTTGGAATTCTTGTCCTCCTCAGCTTCCGAAGTATCTTCCTCAAATTTTTGGTTCTGCCATAGAACCTTTACTGAAGCCACGTCCTTCTTTCGCAACCAACGATCTTGATGCTCCAAGATCCTCACCGAGACCTTCTTATAGGATAAAGAATCTGACATACCAATATTCTCCAAGGGAATAACCAATGAAGGATCCCCTATGTATTTTTACAACATGGACACATGGAATACTTAGTGAATGGAACTAATTCTAGAGGGAAAATCTAACTCATATACAACATTACCAACCCTTCGCAAAACCAAGTACTGGCCAATATATCAGGGACTGAGCTTCTCCTTCTTTCCAAACCGCATAACTCCCTTCATGGAAGACACCTTCAAGTACACCCAATCTCCAACCTCAAATTCCAAATCCCTTTACCTTACATCCATATAGGACTTTTGGCATCTTTGGGTGGTTTTCAGACTATCCTGGATCACCTTCACCTTCTCTATAGATTAGTGAACAAAATGCAGGCGAAACATCTCTACCTCACCAACCTCGAACCACCTAATAGGAGATCTACACCTCCTACCATACAATGCCTCAAATGGAGCCATACCAATGCTAGAATAGTAACTATTATTATAGGCAAATTCAATGAGAGATAAGTGGTCGTACCAACTACCACCAAAGTCGATTACACAAGCTCATAGTATATCTTTAAAAGGCTAAATGGTTCTTTCCGCTTGCCCATCCCCCTGTGGGTGGATGGTGGTGCTAAGGATCACTTTAGTCCCCAAACTACGCAGAAAAGAGCACCAAAAATATGATGAGAATTGAGTACCATGGTTCAAAATAATCAAGATAGATGCACCATGCAACTTTACAAACTCCTGAAGGAATAACTTTGCATAATCCTTGGTAGAATAATTTGTCCTCACTAGCAAAAAGTAAGCAGACTTAGTCATTCTATCCATGATGACCCAAATAGAGTTACACTGATTTCACAACCGTGGAAAGACGGTAACGAAATCCATATTAATTATATCTCATTTCCATACCAGCGGTTTAATTTCTTGGATTAGCCATCGAGCCTCATGTACTCCACATTCACTTGCTGGCACACCATACACTTAGTCATAAAGTTGGCTATATCCCACTTCATGTTATTCCACCAATAAATCTCCTTAGTGTCATGATATATCTTTGTTAAACTAGGATGAACCATATACCACGATTCATAGGCTTTGGCCAAAATACTGTCTTAAAATCCATTAATATCAGGCACACACAACCTTCCTTGGTACCTTAAGATACTATCACCACCAATCTTAAAGGTCACTACCTTCTTCTTACCCACTTTATCCTAGATCTTCATTAAGAGAGGATCTAATACCTGTTTCTCCTTTATTTCAGAACCAAAAGATGATTAAGCCACCTGTTGCACAAATATACCACTATCCTCAGAATCTAAGAGATGAACTCCAAGGTTAGCCAAACGGTGAATATCCTTCACCATTTACCGCTTATCCTTATTCACATGCGATAATATACCCATTGACAACCTGCTAAGAGTATCATCAACTATGTTAGCTTTACCTAGATGGTAGCAAAGGATCATGTTATAATCCTTTAGCTGCTCAATCCACCTCCTTTGCTAGAGATTAAGCTCTTTCTAGGTGAACACACACTGTAGACTCTTATGATTAGAAAAGATATAAATATAGACCCCATACAGATAGTGATGCTAGATTTTAAACGTGAACACCATAGCTAATAATTCTAAGTCATGAGTCGGATAGTTCTTATCATGAACCTTTAACAGTCTAGAGGCATAAGCAAGCACCTTGCCATGCTTCATCAAAACATAGCCCAAACCAACCCAAGATGCATCACAATAGACGATAAAACCCTCGGTGTCTTCAAGCATAGTCAAGATCAGAGCTTAAGTCAACTTATCTTTTAGTTGCTTAAAGTTATCTTCGAAAGCATCAGACCATAAGAACTTTATCTTTTTATGAGTCAATTTGGTCAATGGAATAGCAATAGAAGGAAAAAATTTCACAAACCTTCTACAGTAATCGGCCAAACCTAAGAAGCTCTGAATATTGGTTGGAGTCGTAGGTATAGGCCACTTCTTAACCACCGCAACCTTCTGAGGATTCACTATGATCCCCTCACTAGACACAACATGACCCAGATAAGTCACAGCATTCAACGAGAACTCATATTAAGAGAACTTAGCATACAACTGTTGATCCTTCAGGGTCTGCAACACAAGGCAAGGGTGATGGGCATGATCTTTCTTATTCTTAGAATACACTAAGATGTCATCAATGAATACAATCACGAATAAATCTAAAAACTGAGGGAAGACCCTATTCATCAAGTTCATAAATACCATAAGGGAATTAGTCAAACCAAACGACATCTCCAAGAACTCAAAATGCCCATACCTAGTGCGGAAAGTTGTTTTAGGGATATCCACCTCCCTAATCTTTAACTGATGATACCCGGACCAAAAATTGATCTTAAAGAATAATTTGGCACCCCAAAGGTAATCAAAGAGATCATTAATTCTCAAAATTCGATACTTATTATTTACCGTCACCTTGTTCAACTATAAGACCCAGCAAGGTTCTAGCTCACTTCAACTTACTAGTGCTTGTTAAGGTGAGTCCATGACTTAGAAAATTTCATCAAGTGTTAGGACTTAGTCTTTCCAAAAGCTCCCAAACTTTGATGATTTTATTTTTGACCTTCTCGACCTTGAAATGTCAATTTCTAAATTATTTCATAATCGGAGTTGTCAGTAGTACATCCTGGGTGAGTTTTGAATTTTCAAATGAGGTTTGGGGCATGTTTGGATGACCAAAATATAGAGGCTCTGCGATATGGCTTCAACTCATTGGTAATCATGTCGAGAGTAGCATGCAACATGCCACCTATCAAGTCATATGAGCGACATGCCGCTTATCTTATCGGGTGCCCAATTCATCTTATTAAATTATGAGTCCATGAGGGTATTTGAGTCATTTCACACTCACCCAAATTCATCACTAACACAATATTTCAGCCCCAAGGAGCATTAGGTACATATTTATTCACTTTTCCTCTTTATGAAAACCCTAACCTCCTCTCAAGAACACCAAAATTCCATTACTCCTTCTTCAATAAAGTCAATAATCTAAGTTTCCAAATCCAAGAACTTCAATAAGAAGCCTTCAATAATATCTTTAGGAGTTCGAAGTCAAGTTTCTACATCAATTAGGCCTAATAAGGTATGTGGGGTTATGAACAAGGATACTCCTTTCATCCTTGTGCCTAAAACTAGCTTTAAAAGTTAAATTTATATAATTTGTAGTCTAGGGTTCATACTCAAATATCATTGTTTGAGGTTTATGAAGTTACCAAGTGATTTAAGTTTTGAATTTCATAACTACTTTCACCTATTTATGCGTGTGACTTGATTTCTTATGTTAAGAATTGAATTTCATTATCTTGACTAGAATTATTAAAGTATTTCAAGATTATTATTATTGAGCATAAATTTTGTTATGAATTGACATGAGTTAAAAGCATGGGTTTTGAGCCCTATGTTTAAGTCATGAGATTTCAAGAATTCTATGTTTCAAGAAATCTTTGATAAGCATGTATTCAGATTTTTAAGCAAGAATTGATCTTTTGATCCTTAGTTAAGATATGGAATCCACACATAATAGGGTTGATTATAGTTTAAAGCAAACTTTTATACTATTTTTAAGATGGATTTCCGACAGAATGAGCATATAAGTAAGGGAGTAGTATTTAGCACCTAATTGGGTACGTGTCCTAGTTCACATGCCCTAGAACTACGAGCCAACGTAGGTTTAGATTATTCCTATTTATATGGATGTAGATACAGATTGTAATCACTTAGCTCAGGTCCTACTCCGTGGCAAGAGTATGACAGCTCTTTCCAACGTGACCTTTTTCCCACAGGAGAACCAGACTTTAGACGTCATGATAGCTTACATGATGTATGTCAGTTAGAAGAACCTCCCTAAGACAGAATAAAAGAACAACTTTTAGAAACAAAGTGTAAACTATCACAATATTATTCAGATATGTTTTTACATAAGATGATAGTTATGATATTTTAGTTTTCAGTTTACGTATGATAAAGGTGTGTCTTTTACACTTAGCTTGCATGATTTGAAATTATAATCAACTTCAGTCCTACTCATTTCACTAATAGAAAGAATAAAAGAAAAGTTTTCTTTTAGAACAAAGTGTAATGGCTCACAAAGATTGTCTTTTATGTTTTATTACATTACGTGTATATTTCGCAGCTTTTGCTTTATTCAAGCCATGGTGAGTTATCTACACTTAGAAGGTATTCTTTATAAGTAATATACATATCTAGTTACTGTTTTTACTTGTGCATTCACCCCCACATCCTCAGTACATTCCAAAAGTACTGATCCACATATACGTCTATGTGCTACATTGTCTTATAATATAGGTCCTGATGCTCAATTCCAGTAGCATAACTGACTGTGAGCATCCTTACCTACATCTCGACAGTTGGTGAGTCCTCATAGTTTGAGTACCTCCCCTTCCCCAGTTTCATATTTCCAGTTTTATGAACTACTTTAATCAGTTGTTTTTTAGTTTAGATTGAGTCAGCTGGGGGTCTATCCCAGTGGCTCTCTAATTAGTAGTAATAGAGGCTTGGCCGACTATTTATCCTATTTTAGATTTAAAGTATAGATTGAATAGATTTATAGGTTAAATACTTTTAGTTTTGTATCGCCCCGAGTCTGTACCCCAGACGCTATACAGCGCTAACAATCCGGAAGGACCACTAGCTAACCCATGACTGGTACCTGCTATGAGCACTGAATAATAAAGATGTTGTAATAACAAAATAAGAAAGTAAATATGGAAACTAACATAAGGTTTAAATCTGAAAACAATACTGTATACGAAAAAACTGAATACTGGAAAATAACTATCTGAAAAATACTCTAGTCTGATAAGCGTCTAAACTGTCTGAAATATGGAGTTGATGGGACAAGTCCCCAACTAACTCTGACTGACTGCTAAAATAACTGAAATGCTAAATATAATTATGTCCTCAAAATATGAGGAGTCACCACTACGTTGTCTGCTGAGAAGATGTACTACTGAGGATGCTCTGGGGGCCGTGCATCTGAACCTATGATATAAGACATCATAGCATAAAAAACATGCATCAGTACTTTGAATATACTGGTATGCTCAGTAAGGTAGGATGAAATGTATGGGTTCATGATGCATGAACAATACTAACTGAATAACATGAATATGGATGAATGGGAGTGCATGCATGAATATGTAGACTGTAATTGAAATCATGATGATACTGGATACTGAGTCTGAATACTAATTTACTGATATCTAATTTTACTAATACTGTATTACTGATTATCTGGATGACCGTATCTGACAGTCCTGAAGTCTTTAAAACTATACTGAGTTCTAATCTGAGACTGAAACTAAAACTGAAACTGAGACTGTGGGAGGTAATCATCTAACCGATATGCCCCTTTTCTGAATAGATTTTAGGGTCCAACCTGTAACCCCAGTTGGAAGGGTGCCAGTACCATGCCACGGGTAAAGACTACTAAAGAGATACCCTCATCTGGCAGGTACTCTAATGAGAATGATGGAACCCTCAACGGATAGGTTAAAACACCTCATGAACCCTCAACTGGGAGGTTTGATTTCTTAACCTACGCTGGCTACATAGTTCCAGAATGCAAGGATTGCTTCTAAGAGTCACACCCTTTACTGGCAGGTGAATCCCCATCCTTGGGTTTACTCGGTGCTGAATCCTACTCCCAACTGAATAGACACTGAACTGATTTCCTACTTCATACTAGGCTTGATTGAACTGGACTGGATTGGTATTGAGTTTACTGAGTTTTCCTGGATTATGCAACTGACTAAAAGTACCACTGATCATGACCTGACTGAGACTATTCTGTAACTGACACTGGCTCTAGGTATACAGCTAAATTGTTGGGTATTAAATACCCTCAGGACTCGATAGCGTAAAGAGTAAAGTGTAACATAAATCTTGAAGGCACGATAATGGCCATATGTTCATAATTCACTTTCTAAGGTATTTCATCAAACACTTGTAAATCTTAAACTTGTACATCTATAGGGATGCATGCTATCATGTCATAAGTACACTAACAATTCACATAGGCATTTCAACAAGCACCTTCAAGGCATAGCTTTAACATGGGAGTCCTTTAGACATGTAGTTCATTCATGAGTTCATAATTAAGATCAACAATGGATCAAATTGCACAATTACTTCACTTAGGCATTTTTTGCAAACACATGGGAGGCATCACATTATACTTGGGCATGAATAATAATTTAATACATCATGGCTACATTAGTTACTTCAATTTCAAAGATTGCAACCCACATGCTAACATAAATTCATGAAATTCATTAAGGACGTCATCTTGGAAATCACACAGCAAGATTAACATGAATACAAATAACCCACAACATAGAAATCATGATTTAAGATTTTAAAAAGGGTTTCTTGAACTCCAAGGGTGAAAGGGCCCTTGGATGAACACTTCATATACCTTTATTCTTGTTTTTGAGAAAATTGATGGTAGAATTCTTGAGATTTGAATCTTGAATTGAAAACCCTAATACTTGTTCTTGAGAGAATTTGAGAGAAAGAATGAGATTTTGCCCTATAGGCTGATTAATTTTATGTTAAGGCTGAATAAGGTGGGGGAAATGACCCATTTTCCCCCCAGAACCTGTATTAAAAATAATACTGAACAGGGTTGCCCTCATTTCGAGACCCCTGCTTGGGTCAAGTATCCATCGCAACGCGACCCCTACTCGGGTCAAGTAGCCATCGTGGTGCGACCCTTACTTAGGTTGACTGGCCCTCGCGATGCGGGGCTATCGCGACCCTCCATTGTTTTGGGCATCCAAACTCGCCCTTACGCTAGTCTAAAGAATTTGAAACTCGCCTGAAATAACCTACAAGTGACCTAGATCATGAATCAATATAAAAATCGACTAACTAAGGCCGGGAAGGTCGGAAATAAAATCCTCCAAATTCGGAAGGTTAAATGATTCTAAGTCTTGATACTTACCTAAAATTTTCTAAGTCTAGGACCCCTTAGTAGGCTTTAAAGGATTGAGTCAAGCTTAGAATTTTGCGGGGTATTACAAGTTCAGACAGTACTTTAACATTTCAGCATTTTGTATACCTAGTTCATCTTTATTATTATTTTCAGAATTTGTAGAAGGCTTAAAGGGTTATCTTGGGATGACTCATACTCTCAAGCATCGTGTGATGATCGGGGTACCTTTTTGGGGCATTACATCAACTTTCGATAATCAATACATATACTAAGGGAACCACATTTCTTATGCACGAACAACACCAGTGCACCCCATAGGGACACACTAGGATGGATGAAACCCTTGTCTAAGAGATCTTTCAACTGATTTTTGAGTTTCTTTAACTCAGATGGAGCCATTCTACATGGGGGGAATCAAAATAGGACAAGTGTTCGAAACAGGGTCAATACCAAAATCAATTTCCCTATCGGGAGGGATACCGGGAAGATCATTAGGGAAGACTTCAGGAAACTTATTTACTAGTGGGACAGAATATAAGGAAGGGTCCTCTGAGTTAGAATCCTTAACCCACACCAAATAATAGAGACAACCCTTGGAAATTAATTTTCGGGCTCTAAGATATGAGATGAACCTACCCTTAGGCTCTATGGAACTTCCCTCTCATTCAACAATTAGCTCATTAGGGAATTTAAACATGACCTTTCGGGTCTGATAGTCTAGAGAAGCATAGCGTAAGTACAATAAATTGATCCCCAATATGACATCAAAATCAACCATATATAATTCAAACAGATCCATCAAAGTCTCCCAACCACCCACATATACCGCACAACCCCTATAGACTCATCTAACAACCACGGAGTCACCCATCGGGGTAGAAATGGAAAAAGGTTTGAAATACACTTGGGACCAAAACCAAAATGCACAACCACAAATGGGATCACATAAGAAATAATGGACCCGAGATCAAGTAAATAATAAAAAATATAAGAAAGAGATTCAACATATCAATAACAATATCCGGAGATGCCTCAGACTCCTGACGAGTAGTAAGAGCATAAAGATGGTTTCAATTAGTGTCGGAGTCTGAAGTGGCAACCTTTGGTACAGGAGCTGATGAAGAGGAAAAAGGAACCTTGGTTTCCTTAGAAGAAACACTAGAGGGATAATCCCACTGTTTATGTCTGATCAGACCACACATAAAACATTGGTTCCTCTCCTTCTCGCACTGACCACGGTGGTGCTAACCACAGAATTTGTATGAAAGGTAGGATAGTATTGATTGGGCCTCACTAGCTTGAGATTGGGCACCCTATTCCCTAAAAGCATCACCACCCTGAAAACGTCGATCACCAGACGACTTTGGGTAGAGAGCACTATTCGTCGAATAGGAGTTAGGAATCCCCCATTTCTTCTTCTCAAACTACTTTCCACTCTACGTTTGGCCTCCACCCTATTTTTAATACCAAAATTTCTTACTCTACATCTCTCCTATATTTGCCTGCTTTATCATTTCTTCCTCAACTTACTGCATGCATACAACTAGTCCAGAGATGTCCATGTCCTTGTTCAACAAGGCAACCTTAATCTCAAGACTCAACTCATGGGATAATCTAAAAGCAAACTTACACATTCTATCCCTCATGCTGACACCAACTCAGGAGCATACCAACACAACTGATGAAATTTCAAGTCATACTCCTTAACTGTCATTCTCATTTGTTTCAAGTTAACAAATTCTTTAACATTCGCCTTTCTGAACTCTTGAGGAAAGAAGTGGTCAAGAAATACACTAGAGAAATCATCCCACAAAGTAGAACCATCATCTTCACCTCTCAACTATTCCTACTCTTCATAATATTGGTACGCCATATCTTTCAACTGATAGCCAATAAACTCCACACCTTTAATCTCCAAAGCATGCATAACTCAGAAAATCATCTCCACCTCGTCAATAAAACTTTGAGGATCCTCATCAACCCTAGTACCAATAAACATCAGAGGATGCAAACTCATAAATTGGCCAACCCTAATGACCTCAGATGAACCCACAATAACATAGCAGAGCCCAACTATTGAGACTGAGATATCACCAACTAGGTTAATAGGTTAATAGAGCGCCGGAACTCATCATTAATATCCTTCTCTTGCGGTGACTGAGTATGAGTGTCACCCTAAGGAGTAGGATTAGCAAGGACAAGTGGGACTCCACGAGGATAGTCAGATGTAGTGACCCTTAACTAGGTCTAGACCTCAGAAATTAGATGAGCTCCCTCCACATTGTCCTCAAACGGGATAGAAAAAGTCCCACGGACATCAGATCTTTTTGAAAGCATGATCTGAAAGATGAACAGACGAAAATCAAAGGGACCCAAGATCTTAGACTCTATGGCCTCAAATTAAGATAACAAGAAAAGAAAATATTCCAAAATCTCTCATAGCCTCTTCTTTATAAGTGTGGCGTGCTACATACCCATAAAAGAGACTCTACTTGACATGAATTTATGGACACCCAATAAACCATGAACCTAGGATCTGATACCATATTTTTTATGGATGTGATGGTTATCTCAAGTCCTACGTGGACCAAAAATCACCCCCTTCACCTAACCGAACCAACATATCATCCTCACATGTTAGATAAATTCCAAACATATAACAAGATAACATAAAATAAAAACTAATAACAGCTCATTAAGTGTCTATACCATCCATCGATAACCAGACATCCGTCCACCATTAAAATAATCAACCAAACCACCCAAGTCCGTAGTAATCTAACAAAGCCTCTACAAAACTGGAGGTCAATAAAATATCGGTACATAGCCCCCGACAATACCAAAAACCAATATCTAAAATATAGTCAAAATGAAAAAAGAAACCATAATATGAATCGGGGTCTTCCGAAGGATGGAAGCTCACCACTTCAATCTGACTCGCTAGCTGATCCCAAATTAAAGTCACTTGGTAGGAGATGTGGAAGAATGGCTAGTTCCTATATTGTATGGGGATACAACATCAAAAAAGGATTAGAGGTTGGAGCTCTAGCATGTAACTCAGGGATATAGGAATAAGATGTAATACCCCGTACTTCTACCTAGCTTAAAATCATTCCAAAAATGTTAAAAACTTGCTATGAAGATGAATACACATTTGTACATATGGAATTTTTAATATTTTGACTTTTTATCATGTGGAAAATTGAATAGGCTTTCCATCGATACCAAATTCGCCCAAAACCGACACCCGGGCAAAGAGTTAAAGTCATTTTAGTAAGATAGTGCACCACCTGGTACTTTAGCGCACCACGGAGCTAGCCAAATGGCATTTGTCCAAAACCAGTGAGGATATTGGCGCATCGCACCCAGGCTCGATTTCAGAATTGTCAATTTCCAGTGCACCAACACGATTCCACTACGACGCAGTCCCATTCCAGTTTGCAACCAAAGTGGCAACGCAATTTCCACCGCATTGCGCCACCAACCAATTTCCCAATTGTCATGTTTCCAGTGAGCTGGTGCGATTTCACCACGTCGCGCCAGTATGTTAAATCAATATTTTTCAAGTTCCGTCATTAATTTTAGGGGCTATTTGGTAAATTCCAAAAACCCCAAATCAGCCTATACACGACATTAAACCCTAAAAAGACCTATTATCTCATTGTTTACCCATATCTCTCAAGAAATAAATCACTCTCTCTCAAAAATAGAAAAACCTAGCCCTAAGTTTCAAAGCAAATCTCAAGAATCCCTCCAAGAACTTCAAGAAACTCACAATCAAGGTATTTTAAGTGTTGATTCATGGGTCTCTTTCACCCATGAAGTTCAAGAATCCCTTTTTAATTCAAAGATTGTGCGTTTATGAATGTTCATGATTTAATTGAATTGACATTCATGTTTATATTGTTGTTGACTTTTAATTCATGTCATAAACTATTAATTACAAGAATTGAATCTAGTATGTGATGATTTACATGATGTTCATGATAAACCCTTTAGTTTGCAAGTTCAATGATGTATCCATGGTAATAATATGGATTGATTATTGTGTGATTAAAGCATGCTCCCCATATGTTTTACAAATGCCTATGTGAATAAAATAGTGTTGTTATAGTATGTTTACAAGAAATCCCCATTTAAGTACAAGTTAATGCATTCTAAGTGCTTGATGAAATGTCTTAGTGAATGAATTATGACACACTAATGTGCATTCCTAACCATGTACGAATTCATGACTCTTAAATGCTTGATAAAATGCCTCATTGATTGTATTATGAGTTGTTTACTATTATCAAATATGCAAGTGTTGTCATGTATAGTCAGTTTCATGCTATCAAGTCCTGGAGGTACTTGTACCCGATAATTTAGCTGTGTGCCTAGAGCCAGAGCTAGTTTTCGAGATACTCTAAGTCAAGCCATGATTAGTAGAATTCAGTCAGTCATGTAACTCAGGAAAACTCAGTAAACTCAGTAAACTCAGTATCAGTCCAGTCCCATTCAATAATCTCAGTAATCTCAGGAATCTCAGTGATCTCAGTCAGTCATCATGTCTCAATAGTATTCAGTTTAGACCTTAGTAAACTCAATCAGCTACCATAACTCAGTAGCATTCTATCAGTTAACAGAATTCAGTAGGATTCCATCAGTCAATGGAAATCCAGTGAACTCTGTTCAATCTAGTTAATTAGTAAAATCAATAACAGGTCAGTCCAGCCTAGTATGAACTAGGAAATCAGTTTTGTTTCTATTCAATTGGGAGTAGAATTCAGCATCGAGTGAACCCAGGGATGAGGATACACACTGTCAGCCAGTAGAGGGTATGATCCTTAGTAGCAATCCCTACATTCCAGAACTACGTAGGCAACGTAGGTTGAGATGTACCCCTACGAGTATAGGGACTATAAATCTCATTTGAGTTTTCCTTACAGGAGGGGTTGACGGAAGAGCTCCCTGTCAGAGAAGATTTACCCACAGCTTGTCTTTACCCGTGGCACGGTACTGACATCCTTTCAGCTGGGGTTACAGGTTGTACCCCACTAGTTCAGATTCAGGGCATGTCGGCTAGATTATTACCTCCCACAGTTTTAGTTTTATATTTATTCTTTAAAATAGAACTCAATCCAGTTCTATAGAAATCAGGACTGTCAGACACAGTCACTCAGCTCAGTACGAAACTCGACTAGTTCCATCAAATTTCAAGACTATCAGATACAGCCATTCAGCTCTGTATAACACTTAGATCAATTATTTATAATCAGGACTGTCAGAAATAGTCTTTCATTTATCAGTTACTAGTAACTCAGATATCAGTAAATCCATGTTGTCAGTAGACTCAGGAGTAGAACTCAGTGTTCAGTCCTAACACAACCTCAGTTACAGTTACGTATTCATGCATGTATTCTCATATTTATGTATACAGTCAGTTAGTATTGTTCATGCATATGAACCTTTTGAATTCAACTTATCTCACTTGCATACCAGTACATTTAATCGTACTGACGCATTTATGCTATGGTGTTTTATACCATAGGTTTAGAAGCACTAGCTCCCGAGCATCCTTAGTAGATCAGACATTCAGCAACCAAACTAGCAGTGAGTCCTCTCATTCGAGGATGGCATGATTATTTTATTATTTTATTATTTCAGTAGTTCGGAGTTAGTTAAGGACATGTCCCATCAACTCCACATATTTCAGACAGTTTAGAGGCTTTCAGACAGTTTATTTTAGTTTTGGGTATTGTTATACCCCATTACAGACATTATTTTATATTCAGTATTAGTTCATTTTTGAACCTTATGGCCTTACAGCTTATATTCCGCATATTTACAGTATATTATTTAGTGCTCAATTATAGATATCAGTCATGGATTAGCTTGTGGTCCTTCGGGGTCATGAGCACCGTATTACGTTCTGGGTAGGGGTGTACAAACCAAACCGTTAAGTCAAACCAAACCGATGAATCAAACCAAATAGAGGAAAAAAACCGACTTATGGTTTGGTTTGATTGGTTTGGTGTTGGCAAAAAAAATCGATCATTCTTGGTTTGGTTTGGTATTAGAAAAAATAAAATCAAACCGAACCCAAACCGAACCGACGTAATACATATATAATTTTAATTTTTTATACGTAAAAAAATATTACTTATAATCTACTTTCTAATTACTTTTATTATTTTTTTATATTCAGAAAATAGATATATATTCTTGGACCTTTAATTATAGTATTTTTTCATTAATAACAAATTAATATAAAGCCCAATATCTATATCTATATTTATATCTATAATTTATATCTATATATATATATCTATATCTATATCTATATTTATATCTATATCTATATCTATATCTATATCTATATCTATATTTATATCTATATCATATCTATATCTATATTTATATCTATATCTATATGTATATCTATATCTATATCTATATCTATATCTATAATCTATAATCTATATCTATAATCTATATCTATAAAATATTAAAAGTGTGAAGGGCCTTAAAAATATTATTTGAACTTTTTGTCCTTCATTAAAAATTTTCGCTTTAGACAAAATCGTCTTTTCACTATTTTTTTCTAATTTTTAAAAGTTAATAATTAATTAATAGATATTTATGGTAAAACTTTTTCTTATTAGAAGTCGTCAGAATTAGTGACAACTAATACTTTTTCCATTAGTTTAAGAATTATAAAACAACTAAATTTGATTTTAATAAGATTTGAAAAATCTAGAAACAAATATAAAAGCCTAAGAATAAGAAAATTTTAATAACTAATAAATTTTAAATAATTTTAAATACATAATAAGAAATGTCTTTTTATTATTTTATCAAATTATTATTTAACTATTTTTACTAAAAAAAACACGTCCCACCTCAAAAAGAAAACAAATAAGTGGTGTCAGATTGTAGTTAGCATACGACCTAATTTTTTTCTTTTAAGTATGATTTTTTATTTAATTAGGAATCCTTAATTTTCTTTTTCTTTAAGTTTCGTTTGTCTTGATTTTCTATAATAATTAGTTTTTTATGAAAAAAACTTCTCAAATTAGATTAGATTTCTTCCATGTTTCATCAACTCTTTCTTAAAATAAAAAAAATCGTACATCTATATATTGAACATTCTTTTTTTCCAATAAATAATAGAATAACATTCACAATTTAATTGTTAAAGAGTATGTTCAAGAGAAGATTAGTTCTATGTTCTTTAATATTAGTTTTTAATTTGTAGGTCAACAATATTAAATATTATGCATCTTTTATTAACGTTTTTTTATCGTATAATTTATTGTAATTTCAATTGTTGGCTTTCGCATGATGTGCAGGCAAAGAAAAATTATGTGAGTGTGTGGTTGAGACTTCGTGCCGATTACGAGAGGATTTAAAGGTGTGTTTTTAAAAAAAAAGAACTATTTCTCATTCATATAGCGCGATTTATGTTGTTAAGGTGTTGATTAGAAGTACACGTTCTGCTCTTTGATTCGATTTTATCAAATTTCAATTCAATTCTTTAATTTACAATTTAAAAAGTAGACATCAAACACCGAATTGAACTATTTCAGTTTGGTTTGTTTTCTTTCAACTTCGTTTTTATTTGATTCAGTATTTAGAAATATTTGAACTTTTTGTCCTTCGTTAAAAGTGTCTCGTTTAGACAAAATTATTTCTTCAATATTTAAGAATTGAAAATTTATTAAATATTTTAATAAAACATATGTTATGTTTGCGCTATTTTATTAAAGTGTGAAGGATCTTTGAGAAGTGATTTAAATTTTTTGTTCTTCATTAAAAATTTTGGCAATAGACAAAATCATCTAATTTTAAATAATCAACTGTTACACGTGCGAGACATGTGGGGTTTAACTAGTTAATATAAAAAACTAAAACTCCTTAATTGCTTCACTTTTTACATTTTACTTTCCAAGTTTTCAGAGAGTTCTCATTATTTTCTCATCTTACTTTCACCTTACTTTTCTCATTCGTCAAGTTGTGATTTAGGTTTGTTTCTCTTCTTTCTCTTTGTATGGAATTATGTTATAATTAGTTACTTTATGGAGTTAAGTTTTTAATAAGTTGTCTAATTATTCATTCTGTTGTGTGCTCACATTTTATGTGAAGGAATCTTTCAGACAAGCTACTGTGACTAGTGACTTAGAAATTAAGCTACTTAGGTATCCACATAATATTACTTTGAGAAATAGTAGTTTAGACGTCTTAGTAATTTGCCAACTTAATTTTTATTGGAACTACTCTATGACCATGGTTTTTTTTAATCTTTTTAGTGAAAACATTTAATTTTTTTCTTCAATCACATTATAATTGTAAAAAAACTGAGAAGATCGAAAAAACTTGACTAAAACCGAAATTAAAAAAACGATTGCATATTGGTTTGATTTGGTTTATAGATTTAAAAAACCGACATTATTGGTTTGATTATATTTTAATAAAAAATCAAACCAACCCGACCTATGTACACGCCTAGTTCTGGGTACCAGATTTGGGGCATTACATAAGATAATGAGACGACAACAGCTTAAAACCAATACAGGATTCAATGCATAATATTACATGAAGTGCATATACATATATAAATCACATACTGGGTACGGAGCAAGGCTTAACATGAACTTCGAAAACCTTAACCTAGGTTTTGTAGCATAACCATCATATAACAAGGCACCTACGACCTCAGTGCGTGTAGCCGTATGAACCAGAGAGTATCCATATCCGTATATGCCGTTATGGGGGATTCAAACCTCCCACATAGTCAAGGTGACGTAAGAAACAATGTATATAATATAGGGGACTCGAACCTCCTATCATATATTCAATACGAGGGACTCAAACCTATTAGTTATTTAGACACCCACACCGGCTAGCGCGGTTTCTAGTGTTCGTCCTTCGGACCTCCACTTTGATAGCCCGGCTACACACCCCGCTCTTAAGCCCAATTTAAAAAATTTAATATGCATCCACCATTATTAACCCATTATATATAGGCACCCCATGGTATCATCATACCAACCCCACTTGCAAAGGTACATTATGTCATAACAACAATTTTATCATTTCAGACTCAAACTAATTGTCCAAACATGGACATTAAGTTAATTTAACATTTGGGACTCAAACCCATTGAGACAACCAAACCCTAAGGTTACAATTTAAATCAATCTATGGCCATCAAGTCCTTTACAAAGTTCTTCATCAATCATTATCATGGCTATGCCAAAGTCTTAGTTCAAAAACACAGTTCAACTTTTGATAATATCATTCCCATAAATAATTTCATAAACAGGTTGAGGGAATGCCATTATCAAAGCCAAAATCATCAAATTTTGGGTATTACCATAACCCCTCAATCAAATCACCATTCCCATGCATCCACATGTGCAAAACCATAATTAAAACATACGTAATCACAATTTAAACCATAGAAAATAATATTCAATGATATGCATTCAAACCCCTCAACCTTGGTTTCAAAACTACCATTTACAATTTATGAACAATGCTTTAAACATATGCATTTAGTAAACTAACAATGAGAGAAGATCCACTTGCTTGATTACAAAGATTCACGGAGAGAAATTGACTCTTGAACCCTTAGTTGTCCACTTTGGAGAAACCCTAGCCAATTTTGCTTGAGAGGACTTGAGAGAGTAAAGAGGATACTTTGATCATATAAAGTGTAGAATGAATGCCCCAAAATGTTTTACGGATGTGGTGTCAGAAGAGTTTTAAGTGGGAGTACCACCAACTAAAAATTGTAAAAAGGTCGACTTTGGTTACGAGTCGACCCATCAACTCATCACCACATCACATGACTCGTAGCAATGAGTCATATCCTAAATAGTGATTTGGGCACCCATACATTGTCCTTCTTACGACTCCATGATCCCATACATAACCTGACCATATGACTCGTATGATCTTGTCATATCTAAGACAGAACCCAAAGGGATTAAACACTGGACAATATGCAACTCAATCCCTAACACTCATAACATAGTCTTACAACTTATAGTGAGTTACTCATACTCAGAGCAGAATTTAGCCAAATCAACACTATTTGGTTACAACTTGGGTCCCTAGACCTATAACCACACCATACGACTCGTATGATAAGTCATCAATGGAGTAGTGAGCACAAATCTCAAGGAATTTTCAATGACCAAACTCTGGGGAATTCACAAATGGGTCACTTAGGTATATTCCTATCCTAAGTGCAAATTATAACTTTATTATGTAGATGATTATAATCCTACTTTATTTACCCCATATTTTATCTTCTTGTTCCTCCTTCCAGGCTCACAAAATGACAATAAATGTATTCTAAGGGTTGTGAATCCTTATAATAGTGATAAAAAGATAAATAAACAACCAAATATGATAAATAATTAAAACCAAATCAATTAAAAGCAACAGTAATTATGTTCTTGGCCTTAACCCCGAAAAGGGGGCTTTTAGCCGCTCATGGGTATAACCTTAGTCACGATAGATAAATACAAGATAAAATCCATTAACAAACTAAATTAAAGGAATAAAAACCCTATTTAAAGTGTTATACATACTCCCTCAAAGTTTCAAGTTGTACAAGGTGTATAGCATCATGTTTAAGTGTCCAATTTATAGGAGGACAAAACTAGCGAAATTGACCTAGGGTCTGCGTCGCGTCACTTATCGCGGTACCTAGGGTGAACGATGACCATAATAGAGGATATACGCTGTTTTGGTCCCTTTTTGAATCTCCATATATGTGTCACGTGTCCCATATATGTTTCTTGGTCCACGACATGCTATGGATATCTAAGGTGTTTGTTTTACGTCAAATCTTGTCTCGTGCTTTTGTCCATCAACCTCAAGCCTTGTGGTGTTGTTTCCACTTAATTTATAGATTGTGTATCATCCATATATCATAATAATCAACTCCAAAAGCATCTTGTAGCATCTAACACCACGAATTAGAGCTCCAAACAACACAACATCCAAGACGGTGAACTAAAAACTTAAGCTAAGAATGCTAGTTTTGTCCTTTTGATCATTAACTTAGTTTTGACTCTTAGCTTGAATCAATTGATTCTTAAACACTATAAACAAGTTGTTCTATTAATAATTACACAATCATACAATTAGGAACTCATTACACACACTAGAATTCATCGAGATCAACTAAAACAACATATAGCTCAAGCTAGTAACACTAGTTTTATCCTTTTCACTCTAAGTGACCAATTTAAGTACAAACTTGTTTGAAAAAAACCTTAAATATTCTAATCAAGTAATTAAACACTTAGATGCTTATTTATATCATTATTCATTCATTAAGAACATAAGAAGTCCTCAAAACAAAGCTAAATAATCCCGGATTACAACTCTGAGGTGCATAAATCCACCTAAGATCATTACCCCACACTTAAAGCCTTGTTCATCCTCGAACAACTCTTTACTATAAGCATCATAATCAGAGAAGACTCCACACTTCTACTACAAAAAAGACACTTAGGCTCGTACAACAATGACTATACAGAATGCAAGTCCTTATACTAAGTATGTTATACACAATTGGAAGTTCAAGAACACTACTCGAAAACATCCTAGCCTCAAAAATTGACTCACCAAGTTGGAAAATTCATGCATATTACTTAATCAAAGACACCATACAAATCACCCAACAATCATCAAACATGCCCCCTCATAACAAGAGAGATTTACCCATAATCACTCACGTAGATGCAATTTATTACATACTGGGTATAAGAATCAAGTTATGCTCACTCTCACAAAGAATTCACAAGTTACACAAAATGAACCATAGGCTTGAACTTTGTGTAATACTCCACTAATATCAGAATGATGAAGCTTAGGGTCAAATAGTTCTTCAAGAATTGTAATGTAGGCTAATGGAGGGGTAGGAACTATCTTAGCTAGTAATAGTGACTATCTTCCCTAAGCGCTTTAATACATCACACTGTTCATTTAATTTACCTCTAACAACCCATTTACACCACTTCTATCTACCCATATCTTTTATTTTACCCCACCTCATTAAGTTTACTCACATACAATATGGGAGGGAGTATTGTCTATTAATTCATAATTTAATACTTAGCATAAATTTCTTTCACTCCCAACCATAACACATTAATTGTACATACCAATAACTATTACTTTGGGACTTTAATTTCACCTTTACCTACTTGAATTTCAAACTCCTTAACTCAATTAATTTTATACTAAAGCGCTTTGGAGCTTTTGATCAAACTACGGTCAATCAAATAAGGGGATACAGGCGACATATGAAGTTGCAAAAGAAAATAAGCTAAAGGCTCAATGGGGCTAACTAGGATTATGTATAAGGGTAGGTAAAAGAGGGTATGAAACATGGCTATAAAAAAGGCCTATATCATCTCCTAAACCCATACTCTTTATTTCACTTTGTACACATACCAGGCAAGTTCTAGACATCACATGCAACAAGGAATACACAAAACCTCAGATCACACAAGGCACATGCTCAACTTAAGTAGGATCATCATAGACTCACAACCAAACAATAGCATGAATTCAACAGTAAGCCAGCAATGTACAAGGGTCATAATCATAAGCCTAGGAGTCTCAAAAGTAGTAATTCATGCAGGCAACATGCTCTAGCAACAAAAATAACTTGTATCATACAATCACATATGGCACCAACAAGAACATCTCACTTACCTAAAACAAAATTTTAATATTTACTCCTAAAAAGAAAAAGGATACCATGGGAATTTCTCTACTCAACACTTAAAAATATACTTTGTCCCCAAAGTATACTTAAAAGTAGAGAGAGAAATACTCCCTGAGGCATCTAGGCCTAGCTAGTGTAATCTTTATACATCAAGAGGGTCCGGGGACCCTACACTTAGTATTCGCCATGCTCCTTAGCTCAGATTTCTGGTACTTAGACTTCCCATCAACCTGTGACTCAATAAAAACAAAAACTAGTGAAGTAAAAAGTAAAATACTAAAAATAAAACCTACCTTAACTTGGTTTTCCTCCCTAGCAGCGAGCTGATTTAGTGTCGCAGCATAACCCACATCAATATTTTCTCTACCTTGAGGATATGAATTTCACCCCTAACCTCGCATCTATCTTTTTGCTTCTCACATAGGGTGGTGGTGCAAAGATTAAGAAACCGAGTAATGGATGGTGTATGATAAACCACTTGTCCTTAAGGTAAGGTATGTTTTTGTGTTATTTGTCTGGTGCAAAACAAAGAATATAGGATTTTTGTTACTCATTTTCACACTCTTCCACTATTTCAGATGACTCCATAGATATGTCATCATATAAAAATAATGTATAAAAGTGATTTGAATGAGGCCCAACCAATCCCACTTCTAAATTTACATCATCCACAATACACTCACTCATGGTCACCTTCTCAATGTCAGTCTCAAGAAAAAATGAATGTTGAATAGCCGAGATTCTTGTGTCTATTCCACAGATTGGCTAGTATCCTCATCATATTATGAAGGTCACATCTACGTACTTCTATCAAAATCAAGACAAATACTCTCTCAGTAGGGTCCTCCACAAAAACAACAAGAATTATTATCACTCAAAAACTATCTATCCCAAACTGACATATAAAAAAGTGTGACAAAATAAATAAAGGAAACTAAAAAGAAAAAAATACTAAACTATAGCTCAATATAGAAAAACTAAAAATAAGACAGTTGTTTATTTATAAGTCCCCGGCAACAGCGCCAAAAACTTATTGCACCCAAGGTCTCATGCAAGTGTACGTGGTCTCACTAAGTAATACAGTGGCCTTAAATAAAGCTGAATATCAATCCCATAGGGACTTGTGTCAAGCAACTATCCAATTCTAGTTCACTATTGAGATTAAACTGGTGCAAACTGACAACTTCCAAGCACACACGCAAGTGTACATGGTCTTATCAAGTAGTAAAGTGGCTTAATGAAAGCCAAGTATCGATCCTACAGAGACTTGATCTAACAAATATTCTATTCTAGTTCACAATTTAGATTCAATTGATGCAACCATAACAAAAAAAAGAGTTTTGAATTATAACTTGGAATTCAAGTAAATAATGTGTAAATAAAAGCCTTGGAACAATCAATAGGAGAAAACTCAGGGTTAAAGTACTCCGAACACTCATATTGTGTTATTGAACTTCATTCGTTAACTCGTTTATCTTGGTTGTTGATTCGTAGGGTTAATTGCGTGATTATGGTCTCCCAACCTCTAATCCTTTACCTAATATAGACATTACAACTACATCATTGAGCGAAGATATAATAATCCAATTAAGCGTTTGAAAGCTATCATCCTACGTTTTTATCAAGTAAGGCATCTAAGTCCATCCCTGTCCTAGACGCTCATTCAAATTCTTTATTTAATAAAAGAATAAAACACATACTTTAATTATTCCCATGTTCTATCTCCTTATTCCCTATCCCTAGATCAAAAGGTCGCAATATATGTATTTTACGGGTGATCAATCTATAAAATAATTAAAACAAGAATAAACAAATAATAAATAATGATAAGCAAACTAAACGAATTTAACCCAAAATAATAGTACTCATGTTCTTGCCTTTAACCCTGAAAAGGGAGTTTTTAGCAACTCATAGCCATAATCAACATCCAATTAATTGTATAAATGATTAAAATCATAAAGAAATCTAAAAAGAAATAAAAACCTAAAAAGAAGTTGGGATTGCCTCCAATGTTGTTCTAAGCGATCTAGGGGTTCCAAGATGTCCAAAATGGAGTTTGGGACATTATATTTATAGTAGATGATACAAGAAAATCAAGGAACACACGAAATTGGCTCAAAACAGTCCAAACACACTCCAAAAATAGTCCACTAATTCAAAGAATCAAGGACCCTTTTGAAAACCACTCTCGGATTCAAGAATAAAATACAAGAAGGACAATATAACTAGGTGTTTGAAACCTTTTGCAGCCAATAAAAAACTAAGTTAGCAACACAAGATGAAAAACAATAAGAAGAACAACAACAAGAAGAAGAAAAACAGCTTCACAATACAAGAGACAAAATGGATACAAGATTACAAAAGAAAAAGGATAGATAGATAGACCACAGGAAGGTATAATGTTAAGAACCCAAGAATGGTAACTCTTGGACCCTTAACACTACACACAACAATAAACCTATCTCTTACAAAGATACAAGATCGAAATCCACCTCCCAAACATCAATGTTTCCAAGAAAATGCAAACACAAATGATTCTATACTTGTCTAAGCCCTAATTTCGGTTTTGGATGCCTCAAGGAAAGAGTACTTGTGTTTCTTTGTCTTGTAAGACTTAAAATTTCATTCATAAAGTAAGTAAATAAAACCCTACATGTTCCTTATATATTACAAAACAAATAGAAGTTAAAATGACCAAAAAGGCCCTTCAAGAATGAGTTGCCCCTCTAGTGTATGGAGTGGGCTATTTTGGTGTGTATTTATGCCTTTAATTACACTTCACTTGCGCATACACTTGGTTTCTTTCAATTCACACCCACATAAGTCTATTTCCGTGATTATTCTCATATTAGTGGACAAGTTATAAACCGATTTGGATTAGGTTTCCACGCTATTTTCTTTCAGGTGGGCAGAATTTTCCCAACTTTGGGCATCACCGCATCATGGTATAGTGCCAAATGCCATCAATGGGCATTTTGTTTCTGATTTTGGTGCTCACCGCGAAGTAGTGTTATCGAGTTGAGCTACTCTTTTTGGACAAATGCCAATTGACTCGACACCGCGACATGGTGTTTTACCATTTTGGAACCCTTATGAATCCAATGGAGTGCAGTATGCACCCATTGGCCAATCACACATGCTTAAAACATTTCAGGGGTCCAGATTGCATCAATTTGTGTATTGTGTTTCCATTGAGCTATTCTGGGCCTTTTTGAGTTGTTTCCACTTGATTTGAAGCTTGTATATCCATAACATATCATAATAATCCATACACCAAGCATACTATATCATTAAACACAACAATTTAGAGCTCAAAACAACACAATATCCAAAACGGTGAATCAATAACACGAGCTAAGCATAGGCTAATTTCACTTTGATCTTTAACTTATTATTTTGACCCTTGGCTTGATCCAATAGACCCTTGAACATTATAATCACGTTGTTTCATATATAAATACATAAAAATAACCTTAGGAACTCATTAAAAAACATTGGAACCTAACACGATAGACTAGACAAACACCTAGCTCAAGCTAGTCACACTAGTTTTCTCGGTTGAATTCCAAATGATCAATTTGAATAAAAACTCATGTGAAAACACCATTAAACATTGTAAACACATGCTTTGACACTTATATGCATATTTATACCATTATCAACACATTAAGCACATGCATTATCCTCAAAACAAGGCTAAATAGGCTAGAATAGTGACGCCAGAATGCATAAATACACCCAACATCACAAATGTAACCAAAAAGAGTTTGAGATTTATAATTTATAGTAATCTAAAAAAAGCAGAAAAGTAAAGATTTTTGGATAATCAATAGAGAGAAACCCAGGGTTAAGGCTCTACGAACAATCATACTATGCTAATGAGTTTCAATGATTAAGTTACTTATCTTGGTTGTTGATTAACGTGGTTTATATTATGATCATGGTCTTCCGAGCCTCTAATCACCTATCTAACTTAGACCTACACCTACATCGTTAAGCAGGGATGTGAGAACTAAATTAAATGCATTTATAGTTTATCTCATAAGTGAACCAAATAGGACTCTTACGTATATTTATATTCTAAGTGAAAATTATAACTTCATTCTATAGAAGATTACAATCCTATTCTATTTACCCCACGTTCTATCTTTTTGTTCCTCCTTATGGGCTCACAAGATTACAATGAATGTATTATAAGGTTCTTGAATTCTTAAAATAGTGATAAAAAGGATAAATAAACAGCCAAATACGATAAATAATCAAAACCAAATCAATTATAAGCAAGAGTAATCATGTTCTTGGCCTTAACCCCAAAAAAAGGGATTTTAGTCGCTCATGGACATAACCGTAATCACGACAGATAAATATAGAATAAAATCCATTAACAAACAAAAGTAAAGGAAGAAAAACCCTATTTGAAGTGTTATACAGAATCTAACAAAGTTTCAAGTCGTCCAAGGTGTATAGAATCATGTTTAAGTGTCCTATTTATAGGAGGACAAAACTGGTAAAATTGAGCTAGGGTCCGCGTCGCATCACTTATCTTGGTACCTAGGGTGTGCGATGCACCCTAATCATAGAGACACACTGTTTTGGGCCCCTTATGAAGCTCCTAATATGTGTCACGTGCCCCATATAAGTGTCTTTGGTCTGTGACGTGCTATGGACATATAAGGTGTCTGTTTTACGTCAAATCTTGTCTCGTGCTTTTGTCCATCCATTTCAAGTCTTGTGGTGTTGTTTTAACTTGATTTACAGATTATGTATCATACATATATCATCATAATTAACTCACCAAGCATCCTATAGAATCTAACACCACGAATTAGAGCTTCAAATAACACAACATCCAAGACGGTGAACTAGAAACTTAATCTAAGAATCTAGTTTGGTCCTTTTGATCTTTAGCTTAGCTTTGACTCTTGGATTGAATCAATTAATTCTTAAACACTATAAACAAGTTGTTCCATGAATAAGTAAACAATCATACAATTAGGAACTCATTACACACACTAGAATTCATCGAGATCAACCAGAACAACACATAGCTCAAGCTAGTAACACTAGTTTTCTCATTTTCACTCTAAGTAACCAATTTAAGTAAAAACTTATTTGAAAAACACCTTAAACATTGTAATCAACTACTTATACACTTAGATGATGATTTATATCATTATTTACTCAGTAAGCACATAAGAACTCCTAAAAACAAAACTAAATAAGCTAGATTACAACTCTGAGGTGCATAAATCCACATCAGATCAAATTTATACTCGAAAATGAAGGAGATGGAGCAGTAGAGCATAAATTGAGGAACTTGAATGATTGAGCTTGTGAATCCTGTAACAAGATCGAAGGGGTTACACAATACTCTGTGACTTTCAAAATCCCTTTAGAGCAAAAGAAATGTGAGATCTGGATTGACTCAATGACTTTTTCAGGCACATCATGTCTAAGGAGCATACTAATTAAGGTGGATTCAAAGAAGATTAAGTCACTTAGAGATGGGAGAAACAAACTTTGCCCATATAGATTGGGAGTTTCTTAAGCTTGAAAGCAGGAATGGATCTACGTGTTACGTAGGGTGGCCATGACACCTGATCATATCGGTTGAAATTCTCTGTCTCTCTTTATATATATATATATATATATATACACACACACACACACATATATATATATATGTATATATATATAAGAATTAATATACATGTAAAGCATGACATCCATTCTATCAATTGAATTTGTATTGCCAGTAGCAAAGTGGCAAGTTTGGTTGTCTATGGTCTTGAATTGAATCTCAAATAAGAACTTTTTTGCTCAAACATTTCTAAACATGGTAAATTACTAAATTATTTTAAAAAATAAGAACTTTTTTGCTCAAACATTTCTAAACATGGTAAATTACTAAATTATTTTAAAAAATAGTAGTGTCAGGCAAGAATTGAACCGTGGACCTCTTGATTCTAAAGATTCAAACAACCAACGAGCCAAACCACCTATTTTGACAAATGAAGAAAAATTTCATTCAACTCTTTCATAGCCAAACTTCTAAAATCAATTAATTTTTGAATGTTTTTTTAAAATAAATATTTTTGATGTTTGCCCAATAAATTTTAAAAACACTTTTCAGCAACGATTAGTGTTTGATGAATCTTCTTAGAAATGTTTCTAAGCATATTTTTAAAAAAAAAATACTTTTTCATTAAAAATATTAGCTTCTAAAAGATAATTTTTATATATTAATTCGCAAAAGCACTTATTTTATCTAAAAACTTTGTCAAACATCTTTTTTTTTAAAAGCATTTTTGGGTCCAAACAAGCTATTGTCTTTTCATGTGTAAACATTAAAATATGCTACTGCTCATAAAATGTGTCACCGAAATCCTCAAAATCCTGGATTCTCCTCTTCCTGAAGGTTTCTACATCAGTCGATTGTTACGCCCAAGCGCACACGCAAGTGTACTTGGTACACCAAGTTGTAATATGGCCTTTTACAAGTCAAGTGTCAATACCATAGGGACTTGTGTTAAACAACTATCCAATTCTAGTTCTACTATAAGGATTAACAAGTGCAAACATAACCCAAAAGTATTTGAGAGTTAAGACTAAAAGTAAACTTAAACAATGTGGTAAAGTAAAGAACTTAGACAATAATAGGGAGAACCCAGGGTTAAGGCACTACGAACAATCCTACTTAGCTTTATAACTTCATTGGTTTTGTTAATTATCTTGGTTGTTGGTTCCCGAGGTTGATAATATAATTATGGTCTTCCGAACCTCTAATCAACTATCTAACTTAGCCTTACAACTACATTATTGAGTTGGGATGCAAGTACTAAGATAAACGCATTTGTATTTCTTCGCTTCTATGAACTAAATAGGGCAAATTAGGTATATTCTTATCCCAAACATAAATTATAACTTCAATCAAATGAAAAACTACAATCCCACCTATGTATCCCTCATTCTATTATATGGTTCCTCCTTTCGGGCTCCTGATAGAATTATACATTTATCCTAAAGGTCACAAATCCATAAGAGAGTAAAAACAAGGATATATGAACAACCAATAATAATAATCAACAATAACCAACTCAACTATAAGCAACAGTAATTATGTTCTTGGCCTTAACCCTAGATAAGGGTGTTTAGCCACTCATGGATATACACATAATCACAATAGATGAATCCATGTTATAATCCATAAACAAACTAAAGTAAAAGGATAAAACCCTAATTAAAGTCTTTTCCAGCGTATGTTAATCCCCACAAGTTGTCCAAGGTGAATACAAAATAAAGGGAGTGTCCTTTTTATATTAGGCCAATCTTTGCCATTTTTTATTTGCTCCGTGCCACGCCCCTATCGCGGTGGCTAGGTAGTGTAGCATGTTGCTATAACACCTATATACTAGAATGGACTTCTTATAATACATCCAAGGTCGTTCCATGCCCTTAAAGAGGTGCTAGATAGCATGGCACGCCAATGAGCCCACAAATTCTAGATTTGGTCACATTGTACTCCATGCATTTGGTTATTTGTCCCTTGCTTTGTGGTGACTTTTCCTCTTGATTTCCAACTAGTATATCATCCCTATATTATATAAATCAAATCCCCATTCATCTAATAATATCAAGCACCATAAATTAGAGCTCAAAACTCGATTGAATCCAACACAATGAACTAGAAAGGAACATAGCTCAAGCTAAGAGTACTAGTTTTCTCGTTTGAACTTTAACTTAATGTTTGACTCCAAACTCATTATGAACACACCATAACACTATCAACACATAGTGTAACACTTTAGATTATTATTAATATAAAGATTAACTCAATAAGAACAAGAGAAGTCATCAAAACTAAGCTAATTAAGCGTACATAGCAACACTTAGGCGCATAAATTCACCTAAGATCATCACCCCACACTTAAAGTCTTGTTAGTCCTCGAACAACTCTTTACTTTAAGCACCATATACAACAAATACTCCAACATTACTACTTCAAGAAAGACACTCAATCTATCACTACAATGACTACACAGATAGCAAGTTTTTACACTAAGCATATTATATACACTAGAAAGCTCAAGAATGCAACTTCAAAACATCTTAACCTCAAGAATTGACTCACCAAGTTGGCAAAATCATGCATATTACTCAATCAAAGAGATCATATAGGTCACCCAACTACCATCAAACATATGTCCTTACCATAAGAAAGTTACCCATAATCACTCACACAGATGTAATTAATCATAAGAATAGGTATAAGAACCAATTTACGCTCACTCTCACAAGGAATTCACAAGTTACACAAGATGAACCACAGGGTTTCCCTTAGTGCAGTATTCTACTAATATTATAATGTTAAGGTTGAGTATCAAATAGGACTGTTAAGGGTTGTAATGTAGGCTAAGGGGTGGTTAGGAACTATTCTGGCCAGTAATAGTGACTATTTTTCTTAAGCGCTTTAATACATCTCATTCAATATTAATTTATTCTCTCAATAACCAAACTTCCCCATATCTACCTTTGCAGATCTCTTTTGCTCTACCCCGTGTCATTAAGTTAGTTCACATATATTTAGTAGGGATCATTCTTTATCAATACATGATTCATTATTGATAAATTTCTCTGTTTTTCATTACATTAGTCCCATTCACAACACATCAACTTTTCAACACCAAAATCTACTACTTGAGGCTTCACTTTCACCTTTCTCCTCTTCAATACTACACTCCTTAACCTTATTAATTTTTTAACTAAAGCGCTTAGGAGCTTTTGGATGAAATTTAGGTCAATTGAAAAGGGGAAAAAGATACATATGAGGCTACCAACGAAATAGGCTAAGGATCAATAGGGTCGGCTAAGATTACGCACAAGGGTAGGTAAAAGAGAGTATGAAATAAGGTTATCAAAGAAATGCCTATATCATCTCCTAAACCCACACTCTTTATTTTGTTTTACACACACACTAGATAAGTTTTAGACATCAATATGCAACAAGGAATACATAAAACCTTACTCACACATGGCATATGCTCAAGTAGGATTATTATATATGCTCAACCAAGTAATCACATTAATTCAACATTAAGCCAACAACATACAAGAGTCATAAAAAAGAGCCTAGGTGTCTCAACAATAGTCATTCACACAATTAACATGCTTTTTACAACCAAAACTACTTGCATCATGCAATAACACATAGCACCAACAAGAACATCTCACCTACATAAAAAAAATTAAATTTACTTCTAAAAAGAAAAGGGCTACTGGGTTCAAAGGCCATCCCTATGGAAAAGAACTTAAAAGAACAACCATAAGGTAGGTACCTGAAGTGTGCACCTACTAGACTGACACCAACAACTACTAAACTGAAAGCTAAAAAGCAAAAATCTTTTTGTATTTTTTTTCAAATTTACCCAAAAACTGGAAAACACTAAGAATGAAAATCCTATAACACCACTTTACCCGAAACCATGGGAATTTCCCCACTCCATACTTAAAACATACTTTGACCCCAATTAAAATTAAACGTAGAGATAAAAATACTCATTAAGGCCTCTAGGCCTAGCTAGTAGCATCTTTAAACATCAATGAGGTCCAGTAGACCCCACACACCTAGTATTTTCCATGCTCTGTAGCTCAAGTCTCTGATACTCATACTTTTCATCGACCTGTGACTCAACAAAACAAAAACTACCTAAAGTAAAAACTAAACATACAAAAATAAAACCTACCTTAACTTGGGTTGCATCCCAAGTAGCACCTGATTTAGTATCACGATAGGACCCATATTACTTTATGTCAGCCTTTTTTCATACATCATTTTCCTCTTCCTCCTACTTGGAGGCCATCTTCTCACTCATTTTTACCTCTATGGTATGTACTCTCAAGGTCATTATCTTTTTCAGAAATAGACTTTCCAGGCTCCATACTTTTCATAACTTTAGGCTTAGGTGGTGGTTAGGACAATTGTATGAGAGATTTCGAAGAGGTCATTGGAGGTTTGGGATCCACCCAACACTCATCCACTTCCATGGTGTGATCATATATAAATCTTTACAGTGGGGCGGTGGAGTGAGTGGCTTATACACTTTGAAGACCATATCTTCATCAACTAGTTTCATCTTGAGAGTGCCCCCTCTCATAACTATCAGCTCTCCTCCGTTTCCAAGAATGTACGCCTCAATATGATTGGTACCCTATCATCTGCATCGTAGTCAAGGATAATAAAGTAATAAGGAATAATAAATTTGCCAACCTTAATGACCACATCCTCAATGATTTTTTTGGGTAGAACTCTGGTTCGGTCTACCCTTTGAAGCACCACAGAGCATGGACTGCTTTTCTAAACAAAGAGTGTTGCAACTAATAGAGGCATTAAGTTTATACTAAATATTCTACCGACTCTTTTTTTTCTTTCTTTTTTTGTATATTTATTAATTGGACTAAAAATATGACAAAATGATTTTGTCTATTGTGAAGATATTTAATGAAAGACAAAAAGTTTAAATCATTTTTTTAAGTTCTTTCTACTTTTAATATACTATAGTATAACAACAGGGATTTCTTGTTACTAAAGTTATGAGAGAAATGAGAGAGAAAAGAGAAAAGGGAAAGAAAATAATCTCTAATTTTCTGATAAGCTCTGCATTTGCAGGTTTTTAATGAAGAATTGAATGAGTTGATGGTACTTGAAGGGATTAAACCAATAGCAGTGCAGATTGAGAATCTATTGGAGAGTGGTAATATCACAGAGAAAGACTTAGATGAGAATGATATGGAAGAAAATATCAATTAAATTGCAAAATCAGCAGATATGTCACTAAGCAAGTGGAAGCTTTGAAGGAGAAACAAAGAAGAAATAAAAAGAAGAAGAAAGCTAATAGTGCCAAGGTAGCTGAGGACAAATCAGTAACAATGCATACCAGAATTCATACAGTTAGATCAAATTCCAAATGAATGCTTTGATATGGAACATAAGGTCTGTTAATACACAGCAGGCTTTTACCAGACTAATAACAATGCAGAGAAGATACCAATTTTATTTTATTGGGATTATGGAACCTTTTCAAGATGGACAGCACATTGAGGAGTATAGAAGGAGGCTGGACATGAAGAATGCAGTTCTTAATATTTCTGGAAAGATCTGGGCCTTTATTGAAGAGAATGTGGATTTTAGTATTTTAAAAGATGAAGATAAGCAACTTACATTGAAGTTGGCCAATCAGAATATAGGCATATCTTTATTGGTGACTTTAGAGTATGCAAAATGTAATGCTAATGAGAGGTTGGCACTATGGGATTCCTTAGTGGAGTTGTCAGATTTATATCAAATGTCGTGGATAATTGGAGGGGATTTCAATGTGATAAGAAGTGAAGAGGAAAAGTTGGGAGGACTTTCTGTACATTCAATGAGACACAGGATTTTAATCAATGTATCAATTTATGTAATATGGAAGAATTTCAATTTAAAGAAAGCAAGTTCACATGGTGGAATGGAAGAACTGATCAAGATTACATATTCAAGAGACTAGATAGGGTTCTGTGCAATGATAGAATGCAAAATTTATTTTAGAAGATAGAAGTAGAGCATCTAGCCAGGAGTGAATCAGATCATTCTCCCTTATTAACACAATGCAGAATAGAAAGTGAACAGATAGTAAGATCTTTTAAATTTCTGAATTTCTGGCTCAAGGAGGAATCTTGTATGGTGGTGATCAAACAAATATGGAATTCTCAGGTTGAAGATAATCCATTTATAGTGTTTTAGCAAAAACTGAAAAAAATGAAGTCAGCACTAACTAGGTGGAGCAAAGATCATTTTGGTAATATTTTCTAGGAAATAGCTACTTTGGAGGATATTATCAAGAAGCGATTTGAAAAAACTCCCAGTGGAGTTAATAGAACTAATTTTTTTAAGGCACATGCTGAATTAAACATGTATCTTAAGAGAAAAAAAAGACTCTTGGATACAAAAAGTTAGATATGAGTGGTTCAAAGATGGAGAAAGGAATACCAAGTTTTTTCACACTATTGTAAAGGGAAGGAGAAGCAGACTCAGGATTAATAAAATTCAAAATGAGCAGGGAGAATGGATGGAAGAAGTACAAGATATAGCAGAAACAGCAGTTAATTTTTTTCAAGATCAATTTACTAAGCAGCAGGATGTAGAAGATTTCTCCATGTTAAATAAAAATACCAAAATTGGTGATAGAAGATCAAAACAAGGACATTATAAGAATACCAGAGGAGGAAAAAGTCAGACAAGTTGTCATGAGGTTGAATAGAAATAGTGCAGAGGGGTAGATGATATGACAGGAGCATTTTATCAAGATGCATGGGAGATTATTAAGCAGGATATTCACAAAATGGTAAATGCTTTCTTTTGTGGATTTCAGCTTCCTAGATTCATTACTCATACAAATTTGGTATTGATACCAAACAAGTTAGTAATGAACAATATTTTCTCAAGAATTGTTCATGAAAGAATTAAAGAAATACTACCTCAATTGATATCACCAAAACAGGTTGGCTTTGTCCTGGGAAGAAGTATTGCTAAAAATGTACTGGTGGTTCAGGAGATTGTGGCTGAAATTAGAGAGAGGAGCAAACCACCTAACATGGTTATAAAGCTTAACATAATAAAGACATATGACAGAGTGGAGTGGTTGTTTTTAACCAAGGTATTGAGGATATTTGGATTTTCAAAGGTGCTTATAGACTAAGTGGTAGGAAACTGGCCATAGAATTTGCTCCATTCGCCAGAGGTGGGGATCGAACCCCCGACCTCTAGCTTAAGGGACATGGCGCTGAACCATATAGATATATATTTTACTATATATAAGAAGCGTAAATGTTGAGCAACTTAGGGTCATCCTGGCTGTTTCAGCTACCTGTTTCAGCTGCTTCAAGCATAATTTTACTATATCACCCCTAATTAATTATTATAAGTCATTTAAGTATTATAACATTAATATTAATAATACGTAATAAAAGGATAGTTTTCAATATGACTAATACGTTCCTCAAAATTCTACTTATTTTATTTGAGGATATTTTTCAGTTGTTTCAATTGTTATTTTAATGTATCACCTCTAATTAATTATTATAAGTCATTTAGGTATAAGAAGCGTCAATGTTGAGCAGCTTAGGGTCGTCCTGGCTGTTTCAACTGCCTGCTTCAGCTATTTCAAGCGTAATTTTACTATATCACCTCTAATTAATTATTATAAGTCATTTTGTGTAGTATAATATTAATAATATTTAATATAATGATAGTTTTCAAAATGACTACTAAGCTCCTCAAAATTCCACTTATTATTATTTAAGGATTTTTTCTAGTTGCTTCAATTTTTATTTTAATGTATCACTTCTAATTAATTATTATAAGTCATTTAGGTATTAGAAAATTAATAATATTTAATAAAAAATAAAACTGACATTTTTAACATGTCTGTTTTAGCTGGTTCGATCGTATTACTATATCGTCCCTTATTAATTATTATAAGTCATCTAAGTATTAACAATTAATATTAAAAAATTAGTATAAAGTCATTTAAGTATTAAAAAATTAATAATATTTAATAGTAAATTAACTTGACGTCTTATATGAGATCCACTTAGAGGTAGAGGTAGAGGTATGGACTGCGTACATCTTACCCTCCCCCCCAGACCCCACCAGGTGGGAATACACTGGGTTTGTTGTTGTTGTTGTTGTTGTATTTTTTTATAATAATTTTGTTATATCACTTCTAATTAGTTATTATAATTCATTCAAGACATGTTTACTTCACTGTTTTAATCATATTTTACTATCTCACCTCTAATTAATTATTATGGGCATTTAAGCATTGTGTCACTTAAATTGAAATAAAAGAAAAAATATTATAAATCATAATAATTAAAAAATTTAATTATTTTTAAAATACAATTGACTATCAATGCCACAAAATTTTGGATAAGAAAAATAACATATATTAATTGAAATTTTTATAAAATATATTATAAATTACAATATTTAACAACTTAAAATATCTTTAAAAAATTAATCTATTATATATTTCAAAAAAAATATTATAGATCATAATAATTAACAATATAAAAAATTTAAAAGGTATAAAATATTTAATTGACTCTCAAAATTATACCAGTGTCACTTAAATTAGAATAGTTAAAAATATAATTAAATATCAAAGCCACACAAGTTAGGACAAGAAGAGTAACATGTATTATTTGAAAAGCACATAAAAAATATTATGAATTACAATAGTTGACATCTTAAAGTATCTAAATAAAATAATTTATTATATATTTAAAAAATACTTTAAAAAGTACGATAAATCAAAATAATTAACAACTTAAAAAATTGTAAAGATATAAAATATTTTGTTGACTCTAGAAACTCTATCAGTACCACCTAAATAGAAATTAAAAAAGTATTATAAATCTCAATAATTAAAAAATTAAATTATTTTTAAAATATAAACGACTATTGATTATCCAAATTTCATTTATGCCACATAAATTGAGACTAAAAACTAATATATTCACGGGCACTCGATATGTAGTTATTGTTAGGAAAAATTACAGAAAGTAGTATACTTAAAACTATAATTACAATAAATAGCAACACTTCTCCAAAATTATAGTTTATAACAAGAGTAGCATTATTTTGCCCATTAACTAGACAAGCGTATGTTTTACTCCCACTACTTTACCTTTTTCTATTTTCACTCCGTTATTTCACTTCTCCCCAATATAGTCGCGTATCTTCTATCCTTTTTTCCATCTTATTCTTTTTATCATTTTATTTTTTAAAATTTTTTTATTTCCACTTTATTTTTCTCTTCAATTTCTCTTCTTTTTTGCCTTTTTAATTTTTTTCTTGATTTTTTTTTCTTTTTTTCCTTTCCCATAGTTGAAGATAACTAGTTTAAGTATACGTGCCTCACGCGTGTACCTCAGTTTATCAAGTTCAAACGTTGTACTAAATAGGACATTTATTTAAATAATAAAGATGAATACAATTATTAAATTCAAAATCTTTTGGAGATTTAATTAATTAAGCCTAACCTTTACCAAAAAAAATTGTCAAAACCGATCGGCATTCATCTACCACCTATAAACTGCAACAAAATAATGCGATGATAAAGACATCAAAATAATATAATTAAATCTAACCTTTACACACAAATTTCCTTAAAGTCGTCTGACACTCGTCTACCACCTGTGAACTATAATAAATAATACAATAATAAAGATATCAAAATAATACAACTAAACTTAACTTTTACACCAAAAAATTCTCAAAACGGAAATATAAATACAATACAATTAAACCTAACCTTTATCTAAAAATATTCTCAAAGTCGACCGACATTCATCTACCAAATGTAAATTCATCTACCACATGTAAATTCACCTATCACTTGTAAATTCATTTACGACGTGTAAACTATAAATATATCTTGATTAATAAATAAACATGCCTATTATACTATAAATATATAGTCATTAGATTAAAATTCTACTTTCACTTTTTTTAATCTTATTTTTGAATAAAATTATTTGATATCATTATAATTCAATTCAGTTAGTACTTTTCTAAAAGCTAGATTATTAATTTAACTATATCTCCTAATATCTCACATGGATAAAAGAAAAAAAAAAGCAATTCGTATACAATTAGAGTGGCTAACCAATTTCTTATGACGAAATATAATCTAAAGAATTTGGTAAAAGTTATAAATAAGTCAATTTCAAATTATTTATTATATATAAGTCATTATAAAAAAATCACAAAAAATATTTCAGTCATTAATTACTTATTCAGAATAGATAATAATTTATTATTTAAACTTCAAGAACATACAAAAATCATTAAAGAGAACTTCTCAATTAGTAGAAGTCTAACAAAAACTCATGATAATTTATTTTTATAACATAAAAAATATACTAAAATTTTAGAAAATTTACCTCAAATCACAAGAAAAATTATCTCTTCAATCATAAATACTGTTAATATTTCACCAAAAACTTCTCAATTAGCAATTGTCTATCACGAATACATGATGATTTGTTATAAACTTCAAGAACATACTAATTAAAATTTTAGAAAACTACCTCAAATCACAAGCAAATTTATTTCTCTAATCATAGATATTATCAAGATTGTAAACATCAAAAACAAAAATTTTAGAAAACATACCTTAAATCACAATCAAATTTATGAACAATGATAATAAAGAAAAAAATTATTTGAGAACTATATTGTCGACGTATTATTGTAAAAAGGAAGAATTCTCAATTTATAAGAAATTTGAGGTTTAGTTTACTTTCCTTCTTTGTCAATTTAATTTGTATTTATTTAATGTAATAAATTAGCCTTTGTGATTTTTTTGTTTCCATGTTCTGTTTGGTTTTTCTTTTTTCTTTTTTCTTTTGTTTTTTTCCTTTTTTCCTCCACACTTTTTCTTTCTTTCTTTTTAATTCAATTTAGCTTTCTTTCCATTTATGTATTTTCCTTCTTTTTTTTTTGCTTTAAACGTTTTTTTTCTTATTTTTTTCAATTCAAATCAAAATTATTTTTTATTTATTTAATTTATTAATAAATTACATATAAGGTAAGCTTTGAATTGATTTAGAACTTTCTTTCCTAACTCAACAAGGATTTTAATTAATTTCAAAGTTCTAATATTAATAATAACTAAATAATAATTTGAGGAAAATACTGAAAAAACGATTCTGTCTAAAGAAGAGACCTTTAATGAAGGACAAAAAGTTCAAATCACTTTTGTAAGGGTCTTCACACTTTTAATATATTATAGATATAGATATAGATATAGATATAGATATAGATATAGATATAGATATAGATATAGATATAGATATAGATATAGATATAGATATAGATATAGATACAGATATAGATATAGATATAGATACAGATACACATATAGATATAGATATAGATATAGATATAAATATAGATATAGATATAGATTATACATTATCTTCGTGATCTTCAAAATTTCAAAATAAAACATCATTGCTGTTTTTTCTCTCTTTCACTCTCTTATATCTCTAACTTTTTTTTCTTGTTTGTTTTTTCATATTATTTTTTATCATTTTATTTTTTTTATTTTGATTTCTTTTTCTTTTTCATTTTTTTCTTTTCACCTTTTTCTCTCTTCTATTTCTTTTTCAATTTTTTCTTTATTTTTTTCTTTTACGTTTTCTTTTTTTTCTTTCTCATACCTTTTTTCTTTTCCTATTTTTGTTTTCTTATTCTTTTTTCTATTTTTTTTTCTTATTTTTACACTTCTATTTCTTTTTTTTGTTTGTTTTTTTACTTTTCTATATCTAACTTTTATTTTGAAAAGACAAATATGTATATCACATACACATATTTAAAAAATATACAAAATACATAGCTATACAAATCTTGATATGTATTTACAGTACAAAACATACATATGTATTTACAGAAATATATATGTCACTCATATGTATATATAAACATATAGGACACAAAATCTCTATAACAAAAAGGATAATTATATACATATACATATAGGTAGTCAAAAAATACATGATATAGATCTTAAACAGGTAAAAATACAAATAAATACATATTTTACCAATTAGAATGACATAAAATAGTTCAAAGATAAATCCAACACCTTACAAAAATACATATAGATATGCATTTATATATACAAAATACAAATACAAATACATGCACATGCCCCAAAAAAATTTATAATACATTTGTGTCGTAATACATCTGCCCAATTGCGCTTGAACTACATGTTTCTTCTTGTTCATGTAGACATCACAAATATTCGTATTACCAAAACCTTGTACTGCCCCTTTAATAACATCGCCTTAATACGTTCTTCAATATCATTGACTGTTGACATTTATATGTGGTGCAAACTTTGAAAGTACTCTTGCCATGAATATATGATCATGCAACACCTACAGAACAAAACAATAACATAAATATATATTACATGTACTTTTCACAAAATATAATACAAAATACATAGTACACATATGTTTTCTTTTACATAATATATATTACATTACAAAACAATACATAGAACTCTGCATATGTATTTATAGATGTATGCTTGATCCATATGTATATTAATATATAAAAAATATAAATATGACTCTGATATGTATTTACAAAATACATATTATATTCATATTAAACAATAACGAACATAACTATACTATATATCTTCATATGTATTTGCAAAATACAAAGGTGACTCATATAAAATAATAATAATATACATATGGATCAGGTATGTATTCTGTAAATACATATGCAGAGCTATATGTATTTTGTACGGTGTTGGATTTGTTTTTAAATTGTTCTATGTCATTTTAGAGGGTAACATATATATTTATTTATATTTCCTACTGTTTAAAATATGTATCCATCTACTTTTTGATTACCTATATGTATATGTATATAGTTGTCCTTTTTGTTATAGAGATTTTATTTCCTATATGCTTATATATACATATGAGTCAAACATGCAGTTCTGTAAATACATATGCAGATATATATATGTATGTTTTATACTGTAAATACATATACAGATTTGTATATTAATTTATTTTATATATTTTTTTAATATGTATATGTGATATAGCTATTTGTCTTTTAAAAATAAAAGATAGAGATGGAAGAGTAAAAAAAATAGAAAAAGACAAAAAATGAAAAAAAAATTGAAAAAGCAAAAAAAAAAAAAAAAGACAAATAGAAGTGTACAAATAAAAACGAAAAAAATAAAAATAAAATAAAAAAAAGAAAAAAAAGAAAAAAAAGAAAAAAAGAAAAAAAATATAGGAAAAGAAAAAAAAATATGTGAAAAGCAAAAAAGAAAAAAATAAAAAAGGAAAAAGGATAGAAAAATAGAAAATAAAATGAAAAGAAGAAAGAAATCAAAATAAAAAAGTAAGATGATAGAAAAAATATAAAAATAAAACTAACAAGAAAAAAGTTAGAGAAATAAGCGAGTGAAAGAGATGAAAAAACAGTGATAATAATATTTCATATTTGAGTTTGATTTGAAAAATGAATCTACTAATTAAAATAAGAGTAATTTATGGGAAAAAAATCTAATCCAGTAATTTAAGTAAAAGAAGTACAATAAATAATGTTGTATATGTATTTTAGTAACAACACTTTTATAAAATATAAAATACAACTTACTATTTTTCATAATTATGAAACAATTGCTATAAAATTTCTAATTATAGCTATAAGTTTGCTACTTCTGAAAAATTCTCCGTTATCTATATATATTATAAAGCAGAAGACGAAGCACTAGAAGAAGCCACGTGGCAAAATGCGGAGAAGCCACGTGGCCGTTTTTAGGACAAAACTTAAGTGTTGTAATAAAATCTTTAAATTTAAAAATATTAAATATTTGAATTAAATAATAATACTAAAAAATTCCCCTAACTTTAAGTAATTATAATTATGCAGCAATTCATTAAAAAGAAACTTTCAATAATCTTGTCAACTATTTGAATTAAATAATAATACTAAAAAATATCCCATCTTTACGACAACAATTAATTTAAAAGAAAGCAGCAATTCATTAAAAAGAAACTTTCAATAATCTTATCAAATATTTGAATTAAATAATAATACTAAAAAATCTTTTTTTTTTTTGATAAAGAATAATAATACTAAAAAATCTCCCAACTTTACGGTATCAATTAATTAAAAAGAAATTTCCCTAACTTTCCGTAGTTATAGTTATGCAGCAATTCATTAACAAGAAAGTTTCAGTAATCTTACTAAGTATTTGAATTAAATGATAATACTAAAAATTTCCCTACTTTATGTCATTATGGTTAGGCAGCATGTTTTTGATATTATCAAATATTTAAATTAATCCTAATTCTCCGGCAGATAACAACTAAAAATCAAACTTTAACCAATTGAAAAGAGATTTTTATCAGATAACAATTTTGATTTTTTTTACTGAATATCTCTGTAATTTTTACAGTTTTTAATTTTATCTCAAACTCATAATGCTTATCCTGAATTGATTTGAATTTGAATTTTAAAGTCTTATCCCAACTCTTATCGTTATCTCTTTCTAATTCAAAAACTACAATATTATTATAAATGCATATCTATATCAACGTTTTACAAATTCATCAGAAATAAAAAAACATGTCTTGCGGGTATAAATTATTCTTGAAAGTAACAGATCTTGCAGAGTCTGGCTTTATTACTTTATTGCTTTGGGACCAACAGGCGATGAAACTCATAGGAAAGACTGCCACTGAATTAGCGAACAGATTACTTGAGGTAAAAAATAATAAAATCATAGTTGAATCTATTTGTTTTAACTCTTCTAATAACACTATTTATTTTAGAATGTAGGTGTATCTTCATATCCATTGGAATTGGATAACATTTTGGATAGAGAGATCATGTTTAAAGTGGCCATCAAGAAAGATGATATAGAGCAACATGATGAAGTTTAAGATGATATAGAGCAACATGATGAAGTTTACACTGTTCTTAAATTTCGTGATGATAAGAATCTAATCAAGCAATATTGTCCCTATCCGAGTGAAGAAACATGCACTGTATGTCCACATGCATTGCTTTTAAACAAATTAAATTTATTGATTAAATTTATTAGTTTATGTTTAGAATATAGATTGTTGTTGATACTATTATTTTTCTTTCACAGTATCTAGAGTTCAATCATGAGCAACTCACACCTAGAGACAATGATTCAACGGTAATTTCTTCTACTTTATATGCAGATATATTGATCATTTGTTAAAATTCATAAAGATACCTGATTTTGACAAAATTTAATTGACTGAAATTTTAGGATTCTGTAGCTGAGAATGAAGTGAACTCTGCTTCAAATACCCCTGCAAAGAGAAGCAGATCTGAGAGTGAATTGTCTGTGGTAGACATTGATGAAGATCCCACTGCACAACTCTCCAGCAGTAAGAGAAAAAGAATCATTAAAAAAGAAAAAATAACATGAGTCGCAGGTTATTTAGTAGACTTGAATAAGATACATTCTATGGGATGTAACCTTTTCGATTTTCAGCATCGTTTTTTATTATAAATGAAATGTTTTGATAAATTTTTCCTTTATTATAAGTAATTTTATGATTCTCTATCATATTTTCATTTTTTGATCATGTTTTGCTATAATAACTAATTCATATAGTTTTTTGGCACTGGAATAACTTAATAAACTCTTAGTATTCCCAAGGTGAAATATGACTTAATAATATATCTCAATGGTGTCATATAGATAAAAGTACCTTTCCTTGGCTAAAATTAAAATTTAGGCAACACTCACTACCTTCACTTACAGTGAACTGTAAGTACATTTTGCTACTAAGTTACTGCTAGAATAAATGTGCACTGTTTATGAACAGTTTAGGAGCTGGTGAACTACGGCTCCTGTTAGTGATTTAAATCAGTCTCACGTTGAAACCCATAAGTAAGAAAATCATAGGAAGTATAATTTTTTAACCTTCTTTTGGTAGCACAGTGCAGAAAATGAGGAGCATAGTGCAGAAAGCTCCCAGTACCAAAGTAGGACTACATGCAGTTTATCTTACACTTTTGCAAGAGACAGCTTAAACCGTGGCCAAGAACATGCAATAAAAAAAGTTATTGCAAATGATTTGGTTTATACCTCACAAGTTCCTAAACCAGTGACATCTTTTGGAAGTCACATTGCCGCTAAATTGCCATAGATGTAGTCTTTACGAAAGGGAATGATAGGAGGAACCACAAACTGACAAAAGTGCCCAACTCTGCTCTCTTAGGGTAGACCATTTACTAATAATCCAAGTCTTCCATTTTCAATAGGTGTCCGTTCAAATGATTAAAGCATTTTCTTTTAAGCACAAAATCTGACAATTCAACAACACCAAAAAACCTCAATGACAAACGACCTTAAGAAGTTGTCAAGACCGAGAAAATTCTTCAAAAGTAAGATGGAAAATGTACCTTCAAGATAGCCCCTTCACCTGTAAGATTCAGGTAACTTCCACGGCAAACCTGGATGCCGCATAACAGACAGAAGCTTCATACTCTTCTTTACTCTACAGCATGAAACATCACCATTTAACAAAAAATATCCACAAAAAAAAAAGTAAAAGGCTCTCCTTAAGCTAAACAGATTCCCTGGTAACAAAATTGCAATAAAAAATAACATCTTTACCATAAGCAATACACTATAAATTCCAATCTGATACAGACCATCGACAATTGTTACTCTTCTCAAAATGAAGTACACAGATGTCACGAGAAATATTAGAGTTTTAAAGAGGGGACAATGCATTAAAAAAGACACATATTAACACATATGTCAAGGTCAAGGGAAATTATAATAATACTGACAATAAAACTGTATTTCAGCCTCTTCACCCTAAAAACTAATGTCTTACATACTTTCCTTATTTCTGAACGAGCAAATATCAGTTAAACATCAATGCAAAAGGCACAAGCAACTGAAAAAAATAGTTTGAAACCATTTGTTTCAAGTACACACAGATCTCGTGTGGTTCGACCTATAAGAGGTTTTTAGTTCTAACTTCATTGTACTTCGGATCATTGGGAAAAATGATTGCCTAACAAGCAGGCACCCCCTAATACAAGAACATTAACTAAATGTGTAATGCCCCGAAAACGGGTCCCAGAGCGTCACACGGTGCTTGAGGCTACGAGTAGCCTCAAGCTAACCCTTTGAGCCATTTTCATTCAGTTCAACACAAATCAATGGGGTTTTCATATATAACCCTCAAATATCAACAGAGTAATCATCATCCAAGAATAAAGAAATTTCAGAAAGATAACAAAATATGACTTATTAGTCAACTCCCAACATCTATACTAGTCTGACAAGCCTCTAAGAAAATCAATAAAACCAGCGAGCCATTAAAACACGCCCAAACACACTCATACTCAGTTATCAAATGTAAATAATTCCGTGAAACCAACATCATACATCACGTCCTCAGAACATGAGGACTCACCACAATAGAGGATGTAGAACAGCGTGCCCAAAGAATCACTGTCGAACCTGGAACTGAGCACCTGAACCTACATTCCGAGAAAATGCAGCCCACATCCGAAGATGTGGGTCAGTACCATGGAAAGAAACCGATTATATGGGGGTGTATGCAGTTGTATAAACATCATCATCATAAATATTTATAAGAAATATGCAGGATGTATGAAAGACTCACATAGCCCAAAGAAAATCATCATAATCATGAGAGGATGAAATAAGTACAATAACACATGTGAGTCATCACATAATTTGTCAATCACTTTCAGTTCATCAAGAATATCAATTCTCATAATGTAAATATCATTTAAATCTTTCAAAAGAATAACTTTCACAATTCCACTTTCAAATCACTTCACCATTCACCATAGACACAAGGAAACACACGCACACTGGGAGATCCTATAACCAACATAAATCATGTGAGCTACATAGAGTCCAACGTACAACCCACGTTGGGGAGAGCCGTCCTATCCTTGCCATCGGAGTAGGACTATCGATATCAAATCTACACAAACTAGTGATCACTATATAAATCAGCCTCAGGGTCACTCCTACGGGGGCACGTAGTTCTAGGGAAGTAAGGTCACTTTATACCTCCCACTCGGTGCTAAAGATTTCTCCCGGACTTAGCTCAGATAATTTCAAAGACAATCCACAACAAAACAATTTTAGTAATATATAAATATACATCGGGAGCCATCATGCTTCCCATCTATCAAAATCAACTAAGTTGTGGATTTCTTTCACACTCGAGTTCAAAACAACTCCATTAATACCAAAAGGTCAAATCATTCAAAATATCTCAAATATTCTACATCAACGTGCTTATAACATACACTTTCTAAAAAACCACAATTTTTAATGGGGATTCACAACCCAAATATCAAAATCATGATAAATATCGTTCAAGATTCATGCTTTATACCCCCACACATGTAAATTCATCTTTCAAAATCATAAACATCAAGGTTTCATAATAATCATCATAAGATATGGGTTCATGCTTCAAATTCGTAAAAATCAAATAAAAATCATGTCTTTGTAAAGAAGATTACTTTTGGGCACAAGAACGAAAGAAAGTCCTTGTTGAAAAACCCCACATACCTTGAATGATGAGCTTTAGATCGATACTCATTTTTGAGATGTTAATCGTGCCTTTGAATGATGGTTCTTGGAGTTCTTGAACTAGGAACTTGGAATCTTAAATAAATTTGCAGAATTAATGGTGAACTTTGGAGGTTCTTGAAGTTGGATGTAGGAGCTTAAGGTTTTCTTTTTGAGGGAATTTGATGAAATATAACATATAATGCTTCTAATAGGCTTTAATATAGGGTTTGGACGGATTTTGGGTGAGGGGGAATGACCAAAATGCCCCTAAAAATCAAATAATTCTCGAATCTGTCCTTTGATGGACTGTTTTGATAGTCTGAAGTAGATTAACCATAACGTTTTACTTCGATATCCAAATTGGATGAAACCAATTTCATTAGAAAGAGGACTCTCATATATTTCCGTTGATATATAGTATCTCACCCAGATCATTGTGTACGAGGAGTTATGATCGTTTGAAGTTGACCCAAAAATTCGCTTTTGATAGGCTGAAGTAGATCGATCATAACTTTTTGCTCCGATAGACAAATTGGATAAAACCAATTTCATTGGAAAGGGGACTCGCAGAGTTTTCCGTTGATATATAGTAGATCACCCAGATCATTATGTACAAGGAGTTATGATTGTTTAAAGTTGGAGCAAAAATACGCCAGGCCTCAGTACTTTTTCCTGCACGTTTCACTGTTCACTACTATTTATGGTTCAATCAGAATGTTCATAACTCGTCGCTCGGGTGTCTGTTTTGGATGATACACATATAGTTGGAAAGATTATTTGATACTCTACGCAATGGTGGGTCATAATATAGGATATTCCGCACGGAAAATTTATAATTCATTCTAGAAGATAGAACCCAACACATTTACGCACAAAATTTCAACGAAAAATTTCCCGGGGTATTACATCATCCCCCCTTGGAAACATTTATCCTCGAATGACGCTAGACATGCTAAGATTAGATAGGGAATAGAGCATACAACTAAAACCACTCATCACCACATCGTTTCTCACTCCGAATGCAACATAGAATGCATAAATTCAAGAAACTACAGCTGAACACATAATAAATGACAGCTGAACTGCTGCAACTTTTATCAAAAGTGAATGATTTTGGAAAGAACGGTACCTTCGTCTTGATCAGAGTTTGCGGAAAATAGGTGTGGGTACTTGGATCGCATATCCGCCTCAACTTCCCAAGTTGCACCTTCAACAGATTGGTTTCGCCACAACACCTTGACCAAGGGAACTTCTTTGTTCCTTAGTCTTCGGACACTAAAATCAAGAATCTCAACAGGAATCTCATCACATGAAAGATTTTCTTGAATGTCAGCACTCACAGAGGAATCTACTACCACAACATCACTAATATGCTTTCTAAGCATGGAGACATGGAATATTGGATGAACAGAGGATAACTCGGAAGGCAACTCGACCTCATAAGCTACCTTACCAACATGGCTAAGAATTTTTTAAGGACCAACATAACGGGGACTAAGCTTCCTCTTCTTTCCGAACCCCTCATGGGTGAAATTTTCAGATACACTAGGTTCAACTTCAAACTCAAGGTCTCTCCTTCTAACATCCACATATGACTTCTGATGACTCTGCGCAGTTTTCAACCTTTCCCTAATCAACTTAACTTTTTCCATAGCCTCAAATACCGAATCAGGACCACTCACAGCTACTTCACCACCTCAAACCAACCTATGGGTGATCTACACTTCCACCCATATAAGGCTTCAAACGGAGCCATGCCAATACTAGAGTGGAAACTGTTATTGTAAGCAAACTTTATCAACGGTAAGTGATCATCCCAACTTTTCTTAAAGTCAAGTGCATAAGCTCTTAACATATCCTCTAAGGTCTGGATGGTCCGCCCAGCCTGACCATCGGTCTGCGGATGAAAAGCAGAACTCAAAAGCACTTGGGTACCAAGAACCTTCTGAAAAGCTTTCCAAAATTGCGAAGTGAACTGAGTACCCCTATCCGAAATGATAGACAAGAGAACTCCATGCAGTTTGACTAGATCTCGGATATACAATCTAGCATAATCCTCAGCAGTATATGAAGTATGAACAGGCAAAAAATAAGCAGACTTAGTCAACCTATCAACTACAACCCAAATGGAATCATGATGGCGTCGGGAAGGAGGTAAACCAATCACGAAGTCCATATTTATCTCTTCCAACTTCCAAGTGGGAATACTAAACTCTTGCATCATACCACCAGGACTTTGGTGTTCAACCTTAACCTTTTGGCATGTTGCACACTTAGCTACAAACGCTGCTATATCTTTCTTCATGCCACTCCACCAATAGATTTCTCGCAAGTCTCGGTACATCTTGGTGGCACCAGGATGAATAGAATATCGCGCCCCGTGCGCTTCAGCCATAATCCTCTGTCTCAGATCATCAACATTCGGGACACACAATCTACCCTGCAATCTCAACACACTATCTCCCCCTTGGAAGAAAACCTCTACTTTTTGGTCCTTGACTGACTCCTTCAGTCTGACCAAACTAGCATCTAAGTATTGTTTTTCCTTCATTTTCGAAACCAAGGAGGATTCGAAACTACTCTGAACCCCTATACTACCTTCAGCAGTGTCAAACAACCTAACCCCCAATCTAGCCAAACGATGTACATCACGAGCCAACTCTTTCTTACCTTCTACCACATGCGAAACACTACCCATGGACACTCTACTTAGGGCATCCGCCACAACATTAGCCTTGCTCGGATGGTAGATCACACTCATATCATAGTCCCTTAACAATTCTAACCATCGTCTCTGCCTAAGATTCAATTCTCTCTGGGTAAACACATACTGCAGACTCTTATGATCAGTGAAAATATCAACATGGACACCATACAAATAGTGTCTCTAGATTTTCAAAGCAAACACAACAGCAGCCAACTCAAGGTCATGGGTGGAGAAATTTTTCTCATGGGGTTTCAATTGTCTAGAAGCATAAGTTATCACCTTACCCTGCTATATCAATACGCAACCCAACCCAACTCTCGAAGCATCACAGTACACCACAAAACCATCAACACCATCTGGCAAAGTCAAAATAGGGGCTGAAGTGAGTCGAGTCTTCAACTCCTGAAAACTCTTCTCACAAGATTCGGACCATAAGAACTTCACTTTCTTTTGGGTCAACCGAGTCATAGGAGATGTTATAGAGGAGAAACCCTCAACAAAACGGCGGTAATATCCAGATAAACCCAAGAAACTTTAGATATCAGTCGGAGAAATAGATCTAGGCCAATTTCTAACAGCTTTGGTCTTTTGGGGATCAACTCTAATACCCTCGGAAGAAATGATATGACCCAGAAAAGCAACTGACCTTAGCCAAAACTCACACTTACTAAACTTGGCAAATAACTTGTGATGTCTAAGGGTTTGCAAAACAGTTCGGAGATGATCAGAATGTTCATCCTCACTACGGGAGTACACCAGTATATCATCAAAGAACACTATGACAAACATATCCAGATATGGTCTGAACACTCGATTCATAAGGTCCATGAAAGCTGTTGGGGCATTAGTTAACCCGAAAGACATAACAAGAAACTCAAAATGGCCATAACGAGTTTGGAAAGTGGTTTTTGGGATGTCACACTCCCTAACTTTGAGTTGATGATAGCCGGAACAAAGGTCTATCTTTGAGAAATAACTTGCACCTTGCAATTGGTCAAACAAATCATCTATTCTCGGAAGGGGGTACTTATTTTTTACGGTGACTTTATTCAGTTGGCGGTAATCAATGCACATACGTAAAGAGCCATCTTTCTTTCTCACAAACAACACAAGAGCACCCCAAGGAGAAACACTGGGCCTTATAAAACCCTTATCTAGTAGATCTTTGAGTTGCTCTTTCAACTCTTTAAGTTCTGCAGAGGCCATACGGTAAGGAGAAATAGAAATGGGTTGAGTATCAGGAAGAAGATCAATCTCGAACTCTATCTCTCTTCAGGAGGTATCCCTAGAAGATCATCTGGAAAGACATCAGAAAACTCATTGACGACGTTAACAGACTGGAGAGTTGGAGTCTCAGACTTAGTGTCTTTGACTCTAACCAAATGGTAAAGACACCCGTTGGAAATAAGCTTTCTAGCTTTGAGGTAAGAGATAAAATAACTCTTGGGTGACACAAAATTCCCAGACCACTCAAACACGGATGCACCCGGAAACTAAAACTTGACCACTCGGGTTCGACAACTAATAGAGGCATAAGAAGAATACAGCCAGTCCATACCCAGAATTACATCAAAATCTACCATATCTAACTCAATCAGATCAGCCAACAAGACTCTATGAAGAACGGTAACAGGACACTTTTTATACACTTTCTGGGCAACAATCGAATCACTCACTGGGGTAGAAACTAGGATAGGCTCAGGAATAATCTCAGGACTCATTTCAAAATTCACAGCAATCAAAGGTATAATATATGAGAAACTGGATCCAGGATCCAACAAAGCATACACATCAAACTAAAATATACGAAGCATACCAGTAACAACATCGGGAGAGTCCTCCTGTTCCTGGCGGGATGGTAAAGCATAAAATCTATTTTGGCGCTGCCCGCCAGCATTGCTAGAAGAGGCGCCCTGAGCTGGGGCTGGGCGAGTCGCTGGAACTAGAGCACTAACAGTCTGAGTCTGAGAGCGATAGTCACGACACCCTTGTCCATCCTGTGGACAATCTCTAACTCTGTGACCCATGTCACCACATTGGAAACAACCCCTCTTCTCACCCCAACACTCACCTAAATGAGCCCTACCATACTTAAGACACAAAGGACGATTTGTCTTACTGCCAGCACTATACTGGGACCTGGATGCATATGACCCGCTACCTTGCTCCTGCCTACCTCTAGGCACGGGAGAACTAGCAGATGATGGTGCTGGCATAGACGAACGATCCTAATACTGAGGGTGACTCCCTCCCTGCGATTTAGTCTGACCCTGTTCGTGCTGCTCAGACCTAGCTCTCTTATTCCCTTTCATTTTATCTCTCTTCTTAATCTTGTCTGCCTCAATCTATTAGGCATGAGTCATCAGCCTAGAAAGATTCATCTCACTATTTATCGTAGCAGACCTACACTCCTTAACCACATAACTAGATACTCCAGTCACAAACTTACTCATACTAGCCCGATTATCAGCTACTAAGTCAGGAGCATACTTGGCCAACTAATTAAAATTTAGACAGTACTCCCTAACAGTCATAGAGCCCTGTCACAGGTTCATAAACTCTTTCACCTTCACCTTTCTTATCTCCAAAGGGAAAAAATTATCCAGGAATGCATCCTGGAACTCTTGCCAAGTTGTAGGGAAAGCTCCCTCACCTCTACCTTTCCTCCAAGCAATAACCTAGTCATAAGTAAGGTCTTTCAACCTATACGCAGCTAACTCCATACTATGTTCCTCAGATACATGCATCACCTGAGTAATTTTCCACACCTTCTCTAAAAACAACTGTGGATCCTCATCAGACTTGGACCCATAGAATTCCGACGGATTCATCCGCATGAAGTCACGAATCCTGGCAGCAGCTAAATCACCTCCCTGCTGCTGTGGAGTCGGGGCTGGGTTGGCCTGAACATTTGCAGTAACAGCTTGGGCCAGCGCCTGAAAGGGTGCCCGAAATTCAGCATGAGACACATTTTTATTTAATGGGTCAACCGGTTGAGGTTGCTGACCATCATTATTTCTTCTCGCTCGACGTGGAGGCATATTTCTGAAAGAGGAGAGCACAAATCAATAGCAGAGAGAGACACTTTAAGCACGATAGACTTCTGAAAGAAAGAATCAATATTTTTCCTAAAACGTCAGCCTCTTGCTCATAGATGTGGCACGCTACACACCGATGATCAAGACTCTACTTAACGCGGCTTTTCAGACTCCCTAGGATACCTTAAAACCTTAGGCTCTGATACTAAGTTTGTAACGCCCCAGAAAACGGGTCCCAAAGCGTCACACGGTGCTTGAGGCTACGAGTAGCCCCAAGCTAACCCTTTGAGCCATTTTTATTCAGTTCAACATAAATTAAGGGGGTTTTCATAAATAACCCTCAAATATCAACAGACTAATTATCATCCAAGAATAAAAGAATTTCAGAAAGATAACAAAATACGACTTATTAGTCAACTCCCAACATCTATACTAGTCTGACAAGCCTCTAAGAAAATCAATAAAACCAGCGAGCCATTGAGACATGCCCCAACACACTCATACTCAGTTATCAAATGTAAACAATTCCATGAAACCAACATCAGACATCACGTCCTCGGAACATGAGGACTCACCACAACAGAGGATATAGAACAGCGTGTCTGAAGAATCACTATCGAACCTGGATTAAAGCACCTGAACCTATATTCCGAGAAAATGCAGCCCACATCGGTAGATATGGGTCAGTACCATGGAAAGGAACCGATTATATGGGGGTGTATGCAGTTGTATAAACATTATAATCATAAATATTTATAAGAAATATACAGGATGTATGAAAGACTCACATAGCCCGAAGAAAATTATCATAATCATGAGAGGATGAAATAAGTACAATAACACATGTGAGTCATCACATAATTTGTCAATCACTTTTAGTTCATCAAGAATATCAATTCTCATAATGTAAATATCATTTAAATCTTTCGAAAGAATAAATTTCACAATTCCACTTTCAAATCACTTCACCATTCACCATAGACACAAGGAAACACACACACACTGGAGATCCTATAACCGACATAAACCATGTGAGCTACATGGAGTCCAACGTACAACCCACGTTGGGGAGAGCCGTCCTATCCTTGCCATCGGAGTAGGACTATCGATATCAAATCCACACAAACTAGTGGTCACTATATAAATCAGCCTCAGGCTCACTCTTACGGGGGCACGTAGTTCTAGGGAAGTAAGGTCGCTTTATACCTCCCACTCGGTGCTAAAGATTTCTTTCGGACTTAGCTTAGATCATTTCAAAGCTAATCCACAACAAAACAATTTCAGTAATATATGAATATACATCGGGAGCCATCATGCTTCCCATCTATCAAAATCAACTAAGTTGTGGATTTCTTTCACACTCGAGTTCAAAACAACTCTATTAAGACCAAAAGGTCAAATCATTCAAAATATCTCAAATATTCAACATCAACGTGCTTATAACACACACTTTCTCAAAAAAACATAATTTTCAATGGGGATTCACGACCCAAATATCAAAATCATGATAAATATATTTCAAGATTCATGCTTTATACCCCTACACATGTAAATTCATCTTTCAAAATTATAAACATCAAGATTTCATAATAATCATCATAAGATATGGGTTCATGCTTCAAATTCGTAAAAATCAAATAAAAATCATGCCTTTGTAAAGAAAGTTACTTTTGGGCACAAGAACGAAAGAGAGTTCTTGTTGAAAAACCCCACATACCTTGAATGATGAACTTTAGATCGATACTCATTTTTGATATGTTAATCGTGTCTTTGAATGATGGTTCTTGAGTTCTTGAACTAGGAACTTGGAATCTTGAATAAATTTGCAGAATTAATGGTGAACTTTGGAGGTTCTTGAAGTTGGATGTAGGAGCTTAGGATTTTCTTTTTGAGGGAATTTGATGAAATATAACATATAATGCTTCTAATAGGCTTTAATATAGGGTTTGGACAGATTTTGGGTGAGGGAAAATGACCAAAACGCCCCTAAAAATCAAATAATTCTCGAATCTGTCCTTTGGTGGACTGTTTTGATAGTCTGAAGTAGATCAACTATAACGTTTTACTCCGATATCCAAATTGGATGAAACCAATTTCATTAGAAAGAGGACTCTCATATATTTCTGTTGATATATAGTATCTCACCCAGATCATTGTGTACGAGGAGTTATGATCGTTTGAAGTTGACCCAAAAATTCACTTTTGATAGGCTGAAGTAGATCGACCATAACTTTTTGCTTCGATAGACAAATTGGATGAAACCAATTTCATTGGAAAGAGGACTCGCAGAGCTTTCCGTTGATATATAGTAGATCACCCAGATCATTATGTACAAGGAGTTATGATTGTTTAAAGTTGGAGCAAAAATACTCTAGGCCTCAGTACTTTTTCCTGCACGTTTTACTGTTCACTACTATTTACGGTTCGATCGGAATGTTCATAACTCGTCGCTCGGGTATCCGTTTTGGATGATCCACATATCGTTGGAAAGATTATTCGATACTCTACGCAATGGTGGGTCATAATCTAAGACATTACTCATGAAAAATTTATAATTCATTCTAGAAGATAGAATCCAACATGTTTACTCACAAAATTTCAACGAAAAATTTCTCGGGGTATTACAAAATGACGCAAGAAAAACAGAGACACTTGAATCCTCGAGAGAAAAAGAACAACTACTCACTGCTTTGCAACATATAACCTTAGAATAATATCCAAGACTCTCAATGCTTCTTGAGAGTTCTCCGACTCTTGACTATGCAAAGCATTTGTAATTGCCTGCATTGGGATTTTGGCAGCAAAACTGATCTCCACCTTGAATTTTTTTTACTGGTAAGGACGACGTAGCCTCTTCCTGTCAGTTTCATTAGGGCTTTCATGTCCACCGAGGATGCTATTACCATTGTTTCTGAATATAAAAGTAGAAAATAGACGGTTAAAAACTGCTATAAGGACTGGGAAGGGAAACCATAATAACTCTGACAATAAAACTATATTTCAGCCTCTTCACCCAAAAAAACTAATAAGTTTTATGTACTTTTCACTTTTCTGAACGAGCAAATATCAGTAACATCAATGCAAAAGGCATAAGCAACTGAAATAAATGGTCTAAAACCATTTGTTTCAAGTATACACAGATCCCGTGTGGTTCGACCTATAAGAGGTTCTTAGTTCTAACTTTATTGTACTTCGGATCGTTGTGGAAAAAGAATTGTCTAACAAAAAGTCACCCCATGATACAAGAACATCAACTAAATGACGGAAGAAAAATAGAGACACTTGAACTCTCGAGAGAAAAAGAACAACTACTTACTGCTTTGCAATATGCTGCCTTAGAATAATATCCAAGACTCTCAATGCTTCTTGAGAGTTCTTTGACTCTTGACCACGTAGAGCATTTGCAATTGCCTCAGCAAAACCGATCTCCACTTTGAATGTCTTTGACTGGTAAGGATGACGTAGCCTCTTTCTGTCAGTTTCGTTGGGGCTTCCATATCCACCGGGGCTGCTATTGCCATCAGGTGAACACAGGAGGATATTTGTGTATGAAGGAAGGATTTTTTATAGTTTGAAAATTGATGCATCAGTAAAATTTCACTTACTGATTCAAATATGAAGAAGCTTCATCACATATTTAAGCAACCGTTTAAGACTAAGATCTTAAACGTCAATCATATTTAATGTGTATTTTTTTCACAAGGTAAATTATTTTATTAATGAGTAGACCAGCCAAAAGAAAATCATTGGCACAATAGAGAGGAGCAACCACCCTTAACAGAAAACCCCTTCTCTCCATTAACCTCATTTCTCCTTCTGAGCTAATACTTTTTTTAGGAAAATACTTGGATCTCACCTGAAAAATTCCCAACTTAAGACACCCTTTTAGAATATCAATACAATATAATATGTAACAACCATTTCTAAAGAAGAGCTATAAGAGTAAAATATAATCTCTAATGTGTTGAAAAAATAAAGAGAATGAAGACAACGCCATGGCTACAAACTTGAGATTACTTTGTGTGTTACCCCGCAAAGATATAGTTCAGTTAATTTTTCTTGCCACCTCAGATTCTCTCAATCACTCTTCTTTGTGAGATGAACTTAGTTCAACCTAAAAGAAAAAAAAAGGCATGCATATGCAGGATGAATATAGGATTCTGTTAGCCTCGGCAGCATGTTAAATAGCTTAAAAACATGTAATACTCTATATTGTTTTCGATGGAAACAATCTTGAAATTTCTTAGCGAATCTTCTTTACTACTTGATGAAAAGGTATACAACTTTTGCAAGATAATGACGATGTACTGATGATTATCGAGACTTCACTCCACACCAATTGATGATTCATGTACTCAAAGTTTTGTTCATATTTGGGCTCCCATAAATAAGTCTAGCTCTTAAAACTTTTTCAATAAGATTCCTGTACCTGTATGTAGTTGATACATATATAAAAACATTAATTTAAGAAGTTTTCATGTGTTAATTTGTTGGCAAGATCACATACAGGGGACATTTATTAGAATCAACTGATGCTCTGTTCATACAAGGAAACTATACAGAGTGGCTGGGCTAGGTGTATTGATGAAAAAGGAAACAATAATTAGTGATTGAGGAAGACTTAAGCACACATACACAACATTGAGAAGAATAGCATTAAGGCTGAAGATAAGAAGGCACTGACTTTATGGTACTTAACTGAACTTCCGGCAATATAACATATCAATATTTTAGGGGTTACCATGCATTACCAATAACAGTAAAGTGATACGTCAGTATACAAGCAAACATACAGATAAACAATATGGAAAAGTCTGTACTCCAGAATATGGGGATACCTTAGTGTTGCAAAATCCAATGGGGAAATTAATTTCAATTTGGCGACAATCATTGGCAAATTTGAGGAAAATATCAGTATCATAGAAGAGTTAATTTATAATAAGATCATCTCCAGCATCAACTTGTAGAATACTCGCCAAAATGAGCATCACAATCTCATAAATGAAACAAAAAAAATTAAGACAACATTACATTCATCATACGAAAAATGTAATGCTGGGAATATGCTACCTTTTTCTTGAGGTAAGCAAGGTCATTTTCTTATATCTCCTTTATAGCTATTCCATTAGTAGGTATAACATCAGGATATGCCTCTAGCAAAGAATCAAATTAGTATTCAGTACCAGCACACAAACAATAGAAAAAGAAAACTCATTTCTGCATAAAAAACTAATATGGAGTAAGTAAATCAAGGTCCATATTTGTCTATATATATATATTCAAAGCCTCAAAGACCCCCAGAATGTAATAGCCACCAACCTGAATAACCTAAACATCTATATTCCAAAGTAATCCCCATACTCGGCATGCATGATTCACTTCCAAATCAACTCTCAAACAACCCTTAAGGTTCAATTATAATTCTCCTTAAAAATAATATGTCACCAAAATAGGTTAGGTAGTCAACAAATTACACAAAAAAATTAAAAACAACTCCAATTTATTATGTGGCCAAACACAACTCTAACATCCGAATATCATTTTCCACTTTTAAAACAAAAATAATTTTTTATCTATTTTCACAAAAAATATATGGCCAACTGCTTACAAAGGTTCTTCTCACCCAATTCTTTGGTCTTGAGCTCAAATCCGTGAGAGAAAATCACGCAAAAAGAGACAAACAAACCACAATGGTTGCAGACCATGTTTGCAAAACGAGATGTCTTACCGGGTTTCCCTGCCAAGATTCGGGAAGCTCTAATACCCTGCGTCCCGACCAACTCTAGAACTTCATTTGTCTTCATCACAACCTCATCATGTAATTAGAAGGTAGTATATCGAAATATATTTTCCATTAACAGATCTGAGCTCAAACACCTGTAAAACAATAAGCACAACTTGGAGATAGCTCCATTCGAACCTAAATACATAGTATCTGGTGAGACTTTAAGGTGACTTGAATTGTATTTGGTTTAAAACAGTTTATTTTAAAATTTTGATTGTTTGAAGCTTAAGATCGAACAAGAGAGAAAAATAACAAGATAACTCAAAAATGATAAAATATTACCTGATTAGATACAATGGTTGACGAAATCGAAACAATATAGAGTGATGACAACAGATTGGAAATGTGAAGAAGAAGAAGAACAGTGTGCACTTTTCATTTTTCATTTTTGCCTTCAGGATTAGAAATAAAAGACTTGCCATTTTATTTCTAGATATTTCTTACATTAATAATTGGGCTTGGGTCTTGCTGTCTAAGTGCTTTGAATAATTATTTTGATTTTTAACCAAATGGCTACATTAATTATTTTATATGTATAAAATTTGATTTTTAATAAATTATTTCCTATAATTTTTACTCACTTCTTTTCAATTTATTATATGAAATATTTGAAATAGGTATGAATTTTAAATATTTAAGAAGATTTTCAAAACTTATGATATAAATAGTTATACACGTTTATACTCACACTAAATAATTTCTTTGTGGGTGAAATTATCATTTTATAGTTGTTTTTACTTAATATATAAATGTTTCATTTTTTTTGTGACTTGCTAAATTGAAAAGTATGTTATAGTAATCAAAATAAAAATAGTTTAATATTATAGACCAAAATTTCAGTGAGAAACGAGATATTTTAATTTGAAATAATTAAAAATAATATTTTAATATTATGCGCGCATTAGAGTGTATTAGAATTAGAAGTTTTGTAATTGACAAAGTTAAGTACTTTTAGTGTCTAAAATGAATTTGAAAGATGACATTTTATTTTAAAAAGTGCAGATGAAGTTGAATTAATAGAGTAAGAAAATGAAATGGATGGTAAGGGATATAATTAAAACTTTTAATTGATTAAAAATATAAAGTTAAAAGTCCAACAACAAAATTGATAATTACTTAATATAATAAAATTTATTATTTTTAAAAATTAATCAATACTGAAATTGTTCTTTTTATATCAAAACACTTAAACAATTAAAATTGCAGTTTGTTATTAAGTACGAATTGTAATTTCACTATTAATAATTATTTTTAATATTCAATTGACTTTGAACTATGTTAATTTTATACAATAGAAATTAATTAATTTTATATAAACAAGTTAATATTTTTTTAATCATAAAAAAATATTTCGCACATCACGCGGGTACATATATTAGTTGATATATATATATCAACAAATATTTAATTGCAGTTCTTCGGGACAACCTAGTTGGTTTGGAGGGCGGTTACCCACCCGGGTGACCAGGGATGATTCCCTCCTCAATGCCTTCTGGGTTTGAGCCTGTCACACAGGGCTTGCCTAATGCGTTTTACATCCCCATGTGATTTGCAGGCTATCGGGGGTTTACCCAGTGTGCACAGTGCTCACTCAAAGGCAGAGGTTGTGGCAGGGTGTAGCGGCTCTGAATTTTTGTGGAAAGATTCCGACAAAAAAAAAAAAATTTAATTGCAACAGTGGGTGACAATTGGCTGGTGCTGTGAAGTTTTTGGGAGAAATTCATCGGAACATGTGGAACCCCTCTCTATCAAAACAAACGCATCCTTGCTATTCTCCACTGGAAACCCTAATGCAGGGATCTTAAAAACCCACTATATGATAGTCGTAAATATGAATGATTCTGATGATGATGAAACTCCGTACCCTTCAAGACCCAACGCCATTTACACTTCTTCTCTTCCATCAAGACGCTCAATTCGAAACCCTAACTTTTATCCAAGAAATACCCATTACGATGAGTATAACAATGAATATCAATATAACAATTATGATGATGATGAAGAATCTGATGAAAATGAAAACCAAGAATTTAGCACTGGAGAAAATGAGTTTGTTACTTTTCAAGGTACACACAAAAAGAAAAGAAAGTTGGAAACTTTAGTCTTAAATTACGAATTTGCCCCTCGTCTGGGTTCTCATAGTTCAAAGGAAATGTGGAGTGAAGAGGAGAGTTTTGTGTTGTTAGAAGTGTGGGGTGAGAGATACTTGGACCTGGGACGGAGGAGCTTACGGGCTGAAGATTGGGGTGAGGTTGCCGAGAAGGTAACTGAAATGATTGGTGTTGATAAAAGTGAAATTGAGTGTAGGAATCAATTAGATGTGCTAAAGAAGAAGTACAAGAAGGAGATAACAAAGATGGAGAAAACTGGTGGTGGGTTTCATAGCAAATGGCCATTTTTTAAGAAAATGGATATGTTGATGAATTTGAGGATGAAAGGGCATTGTGGTTTGGGGTGTGGGCTCGATTCGGGAGAGTATGTGTTTATGGATCCACGAATGTACTTGGATAGGTCGAATGTGTTGGATGAGATGAGGGATAGTCCGGCAGGATCAGATGCAGATTATGATGAAGAAGAGGAAGAGCAGGGTTCTGGAGGTTGGAAGGGTGACGATGAGTCAGCTAAGTTGCTGGCGGATTCAATTCAAAGGTTTGGGCAGATATATGAGAAGATTGAGAATAGTAAGAGGAAGCAGATGATGGAGCTGGAGAAGATAAGAATGGATTTCCAGAGGGAGTTGGAGTTGCAGAAGAAACAGATTGTTGAGAGGGCGCAGGTCGAAATTGCTAAAATAAGGGACAATAGCGAAAATGATGACAATGAAGATGAAGATTGTGCGAACACTGACAATGTTTCGTGTGAGAAGCTTAGGGGCTGATGCAGGTACATTTTAATTTGTGTCCAGTGTCAAATTAGAGCTTTTTGAGCAATTGAACTGGCCTACTTTAATTTATATGGTTCCTTTTAAGTAAATGTCATCAGATTATAGTACTCTCTGTCGACTATTTTACTTGTCGTCCTTGCTAAAGTAGATGGCCCAAAATAGTTGTCATTTTAGAAAATCAAGATATAATTAAGTACATTTTTTGCACTTGGTAATAATTTTTTCTTGGAAGTGATAAACATTTTCCCATGCTAAATGAAGAGCACATGCACATACTCTAATGTTGTGATTGCTTAGATCAGCACTCTTTCAATTTATTGAAGAGAGATTAAAGAGAATATTTGTTGAAGAGAGATTAACATTTTAAATGATCAAAGGTAATAAATAAGGGTATAAACAGTCAAAAACACATAAGTTTCTTAAGGGGTGTGTAAATTAAAAATGTGACAAGTAAAGTGGTCCGGAGGGAGTAGCATATTATGAAAATTGTGGTGCGACTTCCTGCACAACTTGGACTAACCTCTTCAGGAAGTAATCAATTTTGAGATACATCTGATCATATTTTTCTTTCTTAATTTGATTTGAAAGTGGGGATGTTTTTTTCTAACTCAAAATAATATTACACTAATGCATGAAGTGAGAATATACGACTAGGGAGTACATTAGACATCTAAACAAGTTCAACCAACTGTAAATCTAAAACACAAAATCTTACTCTAACTAGACATACAATAAAGAAGAGGTACACCTCAGAAAACTGCTTTAACTCCTGTATATTTCCCCTTTTTGCCAATATGTGGCATCCATTTAATCCTAGTGATACTTGAAAATCCTATTCTGCTTTTATTTAAGTGATGTGCTCTGTCTCCTGACTCTCTTGCCTATCCCTTATCTGCTCCTTCTTCCCTTTCTCTCCGCAGCATGGCCTCCCATAGATTTTGGTACATCTTATAACCCAATTCTGCCTCTATTTTGCAGAATATTTTTTATACTTTACCTAACTTCGCTCTCTTTTTCCTATTATGTAAACTGACTTTTGTCCCATCACAGCTTATTGAACATGTCAATCTCTTCAATTCCAATATTTTCTTCTTTCTGTGATCAGATTTTATAGTAGCTGGGATGGTTTTACTGTCCTTCCTGTCCCTTATCCCCTTGTAGTCTCTTTTCTATTTTGACAATTAGTGTTAAAGCCTCATCCTTGTATGTTTAAACTGAAGTTCCTAAAAATCAAGGAAGTTGTGGAGTTCCCGTTTATCTCTTACCAAATTGTCATCATCTGTTTGCTCTACATTTTTTGTGTTTTTCATATCCTTGTTATCTTCTTCAGTATATGCTTGTCAGGATCTCCTCATATTTGCTTGCACTTCCTTCCATATTTAAAGTGTGGATTCTTGCTCCTGTAGGTATAATTCCTATCACTGCTTTCATTGATTCCTGATTTACTAGATGCACACTTTGATAACGAGTTCCTCCCTGCCCCCAACCTACCCATCCCTCATTATGGTTATGATTATCAATTCAAGCCCCAATCCTGATTTTGGTTATGTCTCTACACTTTCTTGCTTTGGAAGTTTGGGATATTAAAGTAGATTAAGCCCAAAAGCAGGTTAACAAATAATTTTCAGCAAAAATCCATAAGATGAGCTTGTGGTAATCTGCTTATTCTGTCTTTATACCTATTAACAGTTACGGTTAAAAATGTCGGCCAACTTGTCAATGTCAGAAATGTAAATCGTTAACATATTTTGATATAATTCTACTCATATTATGCTGAACAGATCTGTCAGAAATCTAAGCCATCAACATAATTTGATTTTATTCTACTCATATAACGCTGAACATATCTGTCTTTTCAGTCGGCTCACTTAATATTGATAATATTAAATTCTAATTTAGCTCCAAAAAAATTTATATATTCGTCTCGTCTTTTTTTTTTTTTGGGGGTGGGGGTGGGGGGTGGGGTCAGGTCCATGAGAAAAATATAGAGAACTTCTTGCCCTTTGTCTTAGGACCCCGATTTAAACCTATAGAAAATAGCATAGACCAGAAATGTGATTACCAAAAGTTAACAATGTGGTAAAAGTCAGTGAAAGTAAATGTGTTACTTTATTGCTAGAATCAATTGCAAGCATGTGAGTGAGCGAATATGCACTTCATCTAGAAGCTAGAAAAATGCTCTTCTTCTTAATCAGCAAGGTTAAATATGATTGTACTTCCCTAGGGTAGACTAGGGTATCATAAAATATTTTAAGTAGGTGTAAGCTAAGGAAAAATCTAGTTAATAGATGAGGGGAAGTTCTACCCATTTCGTGTAGTGCTAGCGCTGGCAGACTGGGTTTGATATTGAAGTGTTTTGGTTAGAATATAACATCTAGACATGTTACGTTGTTATATTATTGGATGGATAAAGATGAAACACAAGCAACCGATTTTGCCTTAACAATTGGGATGATATTTTCATCATTAAAGTTGGATGAAAAGGCACAAGCTGGGTATAGATCGCAGTGCAACACTGCTTTGTTGGTTTTTGATGAATATTTGCTATAATAATTATTTTAGACATTTGCTTCTCGTTGCAGTATGTAATGATGGTTCATGTGTACATCATCCTTTTAGGGGTTGTTTGGTAGAAGGGATAAGAAAAATAATCCCGAGATAAAGTTTGGGATTAACTTTATCCCATGTTTGGTAGAAGGGATTACTTAATCTCGAGACTATTTTATCCCACCATTTGTACTAAAATGGTTGGATTACTATCCCATGGGAGGGAGGGATAAAATAATCCCACGGGATATCCCACCTCATGGGATATTCTTACTTATCCTGTCCCTTCTACCGAACGACCCCTTAGGGTGTAGTTATGGCTCTAGGATGCTCTTTTAATTTATTTTGTTTTCAATTTTATGAATGGTCTCATGTCCTAGTAAACTTTTTGTACAAATGCATGTGTGTGCGTATGCATATGTATATGTTGTACAAATTAAAAGTTCTAGGACAATCAAGATATTTTGTTTGCAAGGTAGATGATTCTAAACAGCACGAGAGTTGTCTTGTACAATTTTAAAAGGACTTCACAACTAGAGGAAACGTTTGATTTGAGCTAGTCCCAAACTCCCGATGCCCAAAGCCCAGTCAGAAACCAAAATTCTTCTTGGTTTAAGCTCATTTCGTACTTGGGTTATCTTTATGGAAGTGAAATAAGAGAAAACCCAGCTTGATTTATTTCCTCAAGCTATTGGGTTTAAATAGCTAAGTTTACATGTCCTATAAAAGGGAAGGAAATCGGTACAAATTAAGGCCTAATCAATACAAACCATTACCTAATATATATGCTATAGAATATTCATAAGATTCTAAAGCTCCTCCTCAAGCTGGTGCATACACGTTATCTGTACCAAGCTTGTTACATAAATTATTCTGGGACCAGCTAGGGACTTGGTAAATATGTATGCAAGTTGAGCACTTGACTGTACGAACCTTGTGACGATATCTCTTGAAAGTAATTTTTCTCTAACAAAATGACAATCGATCTCCATATGCTTGGTCTTCTCGTGAAACACTAGATTCGATGCAATGTGAAATGCATCTTGATTATTGCACACAAGTTCCATTTCTTTAGTATCTCCAGATTTCAACTCCTTCAATAGTTGCTTGATCCATATGAGTTCACATGTTGCCACTGCCATAACCCGATATTTTAGTTGTGCAGTAGATCTAGCAACCATATTATGTTTCCTACTTTTCGAAGACACCAAATTTCCCCCAACTTGAACACAATATCTAGAAGTGGATCATTTGTTAGAGGGTGACCCTGCATAATCTGCATTTGAAATAATTTTCTCATGTCCTCAATCTTCGTAAAGTAATCCTTTCCATTCAGAATAATGAATAGTGGTAGCTTCTTTCCCCAAAACTAACTTTGCATTTACATAAAGTCTATTCATTAAAGGTGATCAAAGCTCTCAAGTTCTTCCTTTGTTTGTACATAGCTTCCAAAGTCAAGAAGGTTGTTGCAAATCTTGTCTTGGCCAGTTTCACCAAATTTCTTTCATTGGTGAATTTCCTTGTCAAATTCAAAGATGACCTTTGACTAATGTAAGAAACTACCTTGTTGGCCTTCTTGAAAGCTGTAAAAGATATTACAGTAATTATTAGCTTAATAAGTTTTAAGCATTAACTATAAAGTCTAAAGAAAGTTAGAACTTAGAAGAGAGGAGCTATTAAGTATTACCTAAAACATATGGGTTAATCTTGAATATTTCATCAAACATAAAATTGATACAATGGGCAACACATGGAGTCTAATAGATATATGGATACACAACCCTTCATCATCTGCCCCGTTTTCACATTTTCACTAGCGTTATTAGTGACAACTTGAACAACATTTTCTGGTCCAATATCCTATTGTCTTCTCAAACAAGTTGTACATTTTATTGGCAGCGGTAGATTCATTGCTAGCATCAACAGAACCAATGAAGGTACTACCTGTCGACATTTCGCCAAAATATTGATGATCATCTTTGCATTGCTATTGTCGATTTGTCCATCATGATGGAACAACCATATTTTTTGCCACTGACCTTTATGTTCTCAACTAGTTCATCTACTTTCTTCATTTCTTTTTGTTAGCCGAGTAACTCTAGCTTCATGATACGTAGGAGGCTTCATTCCCGGGCCATGTTGTCCTACCGACTCTATGAGCTTATCAAATGATGCATAATTGACACAATTGAAAGGGATGCCCTCATCATACATCCATACTGCAAAAGCATTTACAGCCTGCTCCTATAAAATCTTTTTAGTGTCATCAATTCCTCCTCTTCCTCCTACTCTTCCCTGTTGTTGGGATTTCTGTGGATAATACAAATTAATAGGACCTTTCATCACGGTTTGTGCCGAGGATGATACACCACCACTGGAAGTCATTTTTGAGTTTTGGAGGGAGGCATCATTTCTTCATATTCATCCATATCATCGTCATCATCAATGATATTAATCGATGGCTCAAATTTTTGATTCTTTGATTAGCCACGGCTTTGCTTCCGATATATGCCCTAACTTCTTCCCTAACTTTCGCCGGACAACTTGTAAGTGCTTTTAGATTTCTATTTTCACCTGTCAAATGTTGCTTGAGCAGAATAATACCACCATTGAGAATATGTCGACAAAAGTTACATATCACCCAATATTTTATTGGTCCTTGCAAACCATAATTCCATCCAATGTCCCTCTATTTGTTACTATTCGATTGAGATGCTGCTGCCATTGGAATTGTTTTTAATGATCAAACAATGACGATATTAATTACTCCCTCCGTTTCAAAATGAATGACCTAGTTTGACTTGACACGGAATTTAAAAAAATAAAGAAGACTTTTGAATCTTGTGGTGTTAAATTAAATATATGTCAAATGTACCAAAATGCCCTTCGATCTTGTGGTCTTAAACATGCCATGTGGAAAGTTAAAATTAAAAAGTTGTTAAAAAGGGAAAGGGTCATTCTTTTTGAAACGGACTAAAAAGGAAAGTAGATTATTCTTTTTGAAACGGAGGGAGTAATATATATTAAATAATATAAATAGAAAAAGGTTTTAAAACTTGTAAGTTTAGAAACAGACCGTGTCACTGTAAGCCTGTAAGGAAAAAAAAACAAAAGTGGTCTTCGAAAAAAAATAAATAAAGGAACAAAAAAAAATAAAGTATTGTTTAGAGCTGTTAAAGTGGGTTGGCTCAACCCAACCGTAGCGGGCTAGAGAGTTAATAACGGGTTAGGACAGGCTAGCCTTTTTAATTAAAGAGCTTTTAAAATAGCAACCCGACCCAGTCCTAAGCGGGCCATGGGTTGGGACGGGTCGGCCCCTTAAAAAAAATAGAAGTAACCCGAAACATGATAAACAAAAATATTGTAAGTACTAGACAATCACCAACTTTTATGTTTTCACTTTAATATGTCACCTACTAGTTTTAGCATGTTACAGGCATCTTACTAATAGCTTTAGTTGTAATTAGCTCATGGCATGTACTGTAATAAGCAGAGAAAGGATGATTAGCTACAAATTTTATGGGGAAATTCTAATATGGTTAGGATAACACATACAGGTATACACAACATATCTACATAAAAGCAGTAAGATCATAATAGAAGAGAGCTATAATTTGAAGAACAAAATGTTGCATTAAGCAAAGACATTAAGTACTAAACCATTACGAGTAAAAACAACTTTTTGAAGTTCACAACTAAAAGTAGCTTACCAATCATTTCAAACACATATTAAGAACTTTCAAAAAATTAGTATCAACCAAAGGATGCATAAAAAATAAGTAGCTAGTTACAAAAGATTGACAAAATTCCAATTCCTAACAAATAAAGGACCAACTTAAAAATATTTAATAATTGCTTTTAGTGTCTCGGACCACGGGCTGATCTCTGAGTCTGACGAACCAAGTGAGGTTGGGCTTATAAGCCTCATTTAATTGGGCTGAAAAAATTTAGCCCAACCCTATTTAATTAAAGGGTTGGGTTGGGTCGGCCTCACGGACCAAACCCATTTTGACAGCTCTAGTACTGTTAATTGAGTTGCAGTTGTATGAAAAAAAGAAAACAAAAGAAAAAAATCAAAAGCAGAAAGTAGAAGAAGAAATATTGTTCGAAAAATATGTACTGTTAATTGAGTCGCTGAAAAAGTCAGTGCCGGAGAAATATTTTCGCTGGAGAAGTCACAATAGTTGCAACTCACACGGCAAGAGTCGCAACAATCAATGAAGTGTTCAAATATTGACAAAAAACCCTAAATTTTCCTTTTATAATTTAAAATCCTAATTTAAAAAAAAAATGTGACACCTTTCTTGCTCTCGCCATGGTGTTGCCTTTTCAAGTTGTCATCGCGACGATGCTTAAAGCCGACATATGCTTGCCTCGCCTCTCGCCAGTGACGACAAGGTGATCGCCTTTTATTAACCTGGTCCAACATGTGGAACAACTAAAAACATCTTCGTACGTGGATCCAATTATTTTTCAACACTTGGAGTAGCGGGCATCAACTTAGTAAACTCTTCCTAAACCCACCTAAACCTGTCCAAGGTAGGCAGACATATCCGAATTTACTTTTTAAGATTAGTCAACCGAGAAAAACATTAACATTATAAGAACGAGAGATGTCACTTGAGTATAGCCCACGAGCCTTTTCCCAAACCAAGAAGCAGGTTTAGAATGGTCGGAACAATGGCATCAACTTCGAATCAATAGAGACTACACGACTCTGCATCAATTTTCTCCCACCCGCCCTTCTCTTTTTCATCAACATCCTTAGCCTGTTTTAACAAGTGGTCCTGAATCCCCTCGTCCCTTGCACAATAGCTGAACAGAGGAAGACCAAGATAAGTAGTTTGCACTATCTATCAAGGGTTCAGTGGTGATGGAGTGGTTGGGGTTACGTAATACCACAGGTTTAGAATTAAAAATAGATGAACTGAGGGACATAATGTAGATATTACCTAATCTGGAAATTCTGCAACTTGCAGGAAGCTGGAAGCAAACAGTTGTCTGAATCTGGAAACAAAAATCAGATCTGGCCAGAATCTGAAAAACAGAAACAGTCGTCGGAATCTGGAAAATCTAATTGGCGCGTGGGTTGGCTGGTGGTGGTGAAGCTTACTGGGTTACGCTCACGCCAATGGTTCAAGTCTCGTGGTGGTGTTGGTTTGATCACAGTACCTCCAAAAATCAAGGTCTTTTCCGACAGCCAAGACAAATAGATTGAGAAAAAAACTGAGTTTATAAGTTTGTCTTCCAATGTTGCCGACCTTAAGCAGGCTCCATTACCATGTGAATTGAAAGAGAAATAAGAGAAAAACTCAGTTCTGATGTCAATTGGTACCCGCACCATCTTTTCATCTTACAAAAAATATCGTATAAAGAAGAAAGCTTGATTATTCCTTTAAAATATTGGGTGTAAATAGCTAAGTTTACATTTCCTAAAAAAATGAAAAGATATCAGTACAAATTAAGACCTAATCAGTACAAATCAATACCTAATTATAATTAGAGTAAATTAAGTTACTTGCTATATTTAAGTTACAGGCCCCAGGGTTATCATTTTTGTTGCCTGATCAGTACTTGAAATACCCAAGGTAAGGCCTCTCATGATTTCTCTTATAAATATGGCATGTATAGTTTAGGCACATAGATTGTTCTCCTTCTCCTTTTTTTTTTTTTTAATAATGGTGGTGTCTAAGTGAGGTCATGCGCACCTTGGCTAATACCCCACTGTCATTGCTCTCTCTCTCTCTCTGCTTAGAGAGATTGTTTTCTAATTCTTGGAGAATTTTTACTGTGACACCAAGGCATGGATTGTTAGAAGTCCTTTACACAGTGGAAAGTGCAGGCACGTTGCAGATGTGTAAAAGCTGTAAAAGTGCAGGCACCAAGGCATGTAACTCCTTTTTTTACTAGCAGCAACACCAAGGAGGTACTGCTTATGTGTAAAAGCTGGAAGTGGATCCCTTACGTATGTAAGGATCATAAAAGGTTCAACACTATAACTATGTCATATACAAAGAAGCCTTGCAACCAATACTTCAAATTTGAACGAACCCATACTTAACATAAGTTACATTTTCTGATTTCTTCTTAAAAATCCTATAATTTCTTTCTAATCTTTCTGTGAAAATGTACAACTTCCAGATCTGTTTCGGCATAAATTGTGTTGACTTGGGTGGGGGTGCCGATGGAGGTGCAGATCTAGAATTCAGATCCTTCATGATCTAAATTTTAAGGGTTGAGCATACTGATCTAGGCATGGATATGGATGCGGGGATTTGGCAATAATTCAATATCTAAAAAAAGAGTTATAAAAATATACCTAAATTGTTGTGGCCTATTTGGAAGGTAAGGATGTGCAAATTTTTTGGAGCAATTTTGAATCTAATTATTATTTACAGAGTACAGATGCATCTCCTTGCTGTTTCCTTGGAGTACCATGGCTACTTTGCAAATGATATAGAGGTCGTGATAGACCCTTGAGTTCATTGCACATTCAACATTGATGTTGACCTGTATTTTGAAGCATCTTTTGGTATCTGTCTTTTTAATACAAATATCATTTAACGATAAAAAAGACTTACCCCTTAATGATGATTTCACTTTAGCTTTTGTTTTGATTTCAGAAATCATTGTCTCTTCCTCAAATTTCTCTATTTATTTTAATCAAAATACCCAAAATTGGTTGATCATATCCGGTACGGATCCTATACACACCCACATCATGTTGACTCGGGTGCGGCACCGAAATTGAAGAGTCTGAGCAACTTAGGTATCTGCTCTTGCCTCAGCCTTTGTCCTGCCAATTGCACAAAGCTTACTCCAAGCTGCTAGGCATTACCACACTGTACCACATAAAGACTCAAAACACGCATGAGATATGCCTACTATATTTTCTATGTAACATAATGTGATTGATGGTTTTTGAGTGTTCCTTGAACAGAGAGCACCAACTGCACATATGGACACATCAGTCTTGCATGTTATCTTGTGGTCAGCCACGCATCATGTACATCTGTCCAATCAAAGCATGCTACTTCAGTTGGAGCTTTGGTTCTCCAGGTTATATTCCATGACTGTCTGTAGCCCGTCTTGTTTCCTCTCTTAATAGGCATGATATCACTGAGAATTTCCGGTCCTTCTTTACTATCAAGAAGAGGAATTTTCTTGTCATGTATGTAAAATTACTCCTACTATTTCGAATAATGGATAAGCTCTTTCAACATCCCAATCATTAAAATTCATCTGATTGGAATGTTCCAGCCCCTTTCATTACAGTATTCAGCAATATTACTGTTTGCGGATCCCCGTGCTATATAGTTCTGAAAATATTTCTGCTACAGTGCCCTCCCATGCTGTTTATGCTGCCCAATATTAACTCTCCTTCCATTACTAGTTGTTAGTCGTTTGTTTATTTTGGAATTCACTCCATAAACATTTGTTACGTTTTCAAATAGCCGCACCATGAGAAGAAGTGACGGTTAGTTTCCAGAGTTCTGCATCCCATGCTTATGCTTGATCATCTGCTTCCACAGTTCATTATTGTTATCATTAATTCTCCAAGACTCTGAACAGTAAGCTTTTGTTATGTAATCTTAGGTTCTTGATAATCAATCTTTGCCATTATACCCAGATGAATCTTCCTTCCTGATTTCCTTCTCAGAGTTCCTCTTCTGAACTTGTTCAATTGTTTTCTACTGTGTACCATAGATGTGAGTGAAACCAAGTGGGTAGGGATGCCTTCAAGTTCTCTATTCACTAGTGTCAGTTTTCCACCAAAGGAGATACTGCTTCTTCCATGAACGTACTTACTTTCTCTACTCCAAACTCTTAGACTCATGTTTGGATCCTTATGGTTGTCCAAGTTATAGTGTGGGGAAATTCTTTAACCTTGTTAGAATATGAGTAGGAATAGGAATAGCATATAAAATCCAACTTGAAAAAGGATTATAATGTAGTGTCCTACTAGGAAAAGGATTGGAATGTATTATTGTCTATAAATAGCGCGATAGCCAAGACCCAGATTGACTTTTTGTTGCTTAGGAAAGGGGATAGGGTGTTGTGTAAGGACTGTAAGGTCATCCCGAGCGAGAGCCTTTCGACCCAGCATAGGCTCTTGGTTATAGATTTGGGTATAAAGAAGAATAGAAAGAGGAGGGGTGAGGAGTGTTGACCTAGAATTAAGTGGAGCGGCTTGACGCCAGTGAATGCGTGGGAGATAGGGGAGAAGTTGGCGGGAATGGGGGTGTGGGAGTGTAGGGGGGACGTGGATAGTATGTGGGATAGGGTGACTAGGTGCATCAGGGAGAATGCAAGTGAGGTGTTGGGTGTTTCTAAGGGCCGGGCTGGGCATCATCGTGGGATTGGTGGTGGAATGAAGAGGTTAAGAAGAAAGTGGGGATCAAGAAAGAGACGTATGATAAGTTGGTTGAGAGTAAGGACGAAGAAGAGAAGCGGGTGAACAGGAAAGAGTACAAGCTAGCTAAGAAGGCAGTTACGGCGGCTAAGACGACCGCTTTTGAGAGCTTGTATGCAGGGTTACAGGGGAAAGGAGGGGAGAAAAAGTTGTTTAGACTCGCTAAGGCTAGGGAGAGGAAGGGTCGTGACCTCGACCAGGTGAGGTGCATTAAGGGGGAGGACGGTACAGTGCTGGTGGAGGACGGCCACATTAAGAATAGATGGCAGTCGTACTTTCATAGGCTCTTGAATGACAAAGGGGATAGAGCTATTGTGTTAGGGAAGCTGGAGCACTCAGAGGAGCGTCGGGATTTTGGTTATTGTAGACGTTTTAATGTAGAAGAGGTTAGAGAGGCTGTTCGCAGGATGCGAAGGGGTAGGGCGACGGGGCCGGATGAGATACTGGTGGAGTTTTGGAAGTTCGCTGGGGAGGCTGGTGTAAGGTGGTTGACTGGATTGTTTAACGAAATCTTCAAGACGGCAAAAATGCCCGAGGCTTGGAGGTGGAGTACCATGATCCCTCTCTATAAGAATAAGGGCGACATCCAGAGTTGCAATAACTATCGGGGGATTAAGTTATTGAGTCACTCTATGAAGATTTGGGAGAGAGTGGTCGAGGTGAGGATGAGACGGATAGTGTCTATTTCGGAAAACCAGTTTGGATTTATGCCTGGCCGCTCGACGACGGAGGCAATTCACCTGGTACGGAGGCTGGTGGAACAGTATAGGGAAAGGAAGAAGGACCTGCACATGGTGTTTATCGACCTGGAGAAGGCATACGACAAAGTCCCCAGGGAGGTGCTTTGGAGATGCTTGGAGGTGAGTGGAGTCCCGCTGGCGTATATCAGAGCAATTAAGGACATGTATGATGGAGCGAAAACTCAGGTGAGGACGGTGGGAGGAGACTCAGAGCATTTCACTGTCTTGACAGGATTGCATCAGGGATTTACTCTTAGTCCCTTTTTGTTTGCTTTGGTGATGGATGTGTTGACGCGGCATATTCAAGGGGAGGTGCCTTGGTGTATGCTTTTTGCAGATGATGTAGTTTTGATTGATGAGACGCGAGGGGGTGTGAATGACAAATTAGAGGTGTGGAGACAAACGCTTGAGTCTAAAGGGTTCAGGTTGAGCAGAAGCAAGACAGAGTATTTGGAATGCAAGTTTAATGACGTGAGGCTGGAGAATAAGGTGGTAGTGAAGTTGGAATCACAAGAGGTATGTAAGAGGGATAGTTTCAAGTATCTCGGGTCCGTGATCCAGGGTAACGGCGAGATTGACGAGGATGTCTCGCACCGTATTGGGGCGGGATGGATGAAGTGGAAGCTCGCGTCGGGGGTGTTGTGTGATAAGAAGGTGCCGCCCAAGCTTAAAGGCAAATTCTACAGGACGGTAGTCCGTCCGGCCATGTTGTATGGAGCGGAGTGTTGGCCAGTAAAGAACTCCCACATCCAAAAAATGAAGGTGGCAGAAATGCGGATGTTGCGTTGGATGTGTGGGCTGACTAGAGGGGATAGAGTTCGGAATGAGATTATCAGGGAGAAGGTTGGTGTGACCCCAGTGGAGTATAAGATGCGGGAGGTCCGATTGACATGGTTCGGACACGTGATGAGGAGGGGCATGGATGCCCCGGTTCATAGGTGTGAGAGGCTAGCGTTGGATGGTTTTAGGCGGGGTAGGGGTAGGCCGAAGAAGTACTGGGGTGAGGTGATTAGGCGGGACATGGAGCAGTTACAGCTCACCGAGGACATGACCCTAGATAAGAAGAAGATCTGGAGGACGCGAATTAGGGCAGAAGGTTAGGGTCAGTTTGGGTCGCTAGTATAGGGAATTACTTGGTGGGGGTATTATTCTTGTTATGGTACCTTGTTCCATGTTTTATTACGAATCTGTGTGCTTTTCTCTGTTTTTTTATTACTTATGGGTGCCGTATTTATGTTATGAAATCTTGTTCTGTGCTTTACTATGTATTTGTGCGGTATCTCGTGTCTTGAACCGGGGGTCTATCGGAAACAGCCTTTCTACCTCTTTAGAGGTAGAGGTATGGACTGCGTACGTCTTACCCCCCAGACCCCACTAGGTGGGAATACACTGGGTTTGTTGTTGTTGCTATATTTATATATATGCATATAGAATATTCATAAGATTCTAACAACCAGAACTTTTCTTTTCTACAATATTTTCTCCATATTTTTAACTCTTGTATTTGAAGGGGAGTCTTAATTAACTAGTAAGGTTGAGGCCATGTGACTAGGAGGTCACGGGTTCAAGCCTTGGAAACTACCTCCGGCAGAAATACAGGGTAAGATTGCGTACAATAGGCCCTTGTGGTTAGACCATTTCCTGGACTTGTGCATAGCGGGAACTTTAGTGCATCGGGCTGCCTCTTTTTTTTTTTTTTTTTTTTTTTTTAAGTTTTAACTCTTGTATTTGTCCCACTTTACTATTTTTATTGTCAGTGCTTTGCTTTTCCACAGTGTTTCTCCTTTGCTTTTACTCTTGTATTTGACATACCTGTTTTTGAAAATGCTTTTCTTGAGCCGAGAGTCTATCAGACCACCTCTGTACCTCAGACAGGGTTAGGGGTAAGGTCTACGTACACCCCCACCCCCCTCCTTCCTCGTCCCCACTTGTGGGTTCACATTGTGTATGTTGTTTAATCTCATTTTTTAAATAAGGTTGAAATTGTTTATCAAACTTAAAGGGCGATCCAGTGCACTACGTTCCCTCTATGCGCGGGGTCCGGTGAAGGTGGACCACATTGGATCTTATATGCTACCTTAACTTTCATGTTTGCAAGAGGTTTTCATGGATTGAACCTGTGATATCTTGGTCATTTGATGGCTCTTACCGTTGTGACAAGATTCCTTTTATCAAGCATAAGTTAGATTAGAAAAATCTATTAATTTGTTTTAAGGAAAATATGAGTATATAGATTGAAATAGAAAGATGCATCTCTCTATTGGCGTATTGATGAAAGAACTTGATATGTAATTGAGCTAGACCAGCCTTCTTCAATTCCGCACCTGTGCACTAATGAATTTTAGTTGTTACTTTCTGTAATGCACATTCCAAAACCCACAGAATTCACCGGATGATAGTTGCAGTGAGATACTTAATTTACTGATCAATTATATACACACTCAAACACATACACACAGACGTATATAACGACAGTTTGCCTAGCAGGTAGTGAGTTGGCCAGTTAATTAGTGAAGTTGAGAGATGATTTTTAAATTTTTAATTCTATAGGGGAGATCGTGGATCATTATAGCTCAAGTATTTAATAACTTCAGGTAAAGGAAAATTGTCAGCTATGAGAAAATGTGAGGGTAGTTCCATCCCCTCATTGAGTGCTCAGTCTGGAAGTTTAGGCTAATTTGTAGAATTGGCTTTTTTTAAACTTTTTGTTTTTACCCCTAGTAGGAGCTCCCACACCTTTAGCTCCCTTGGTGAGGGGTGCTTACCATCCGAGGAACCTCCTCTTGTATGTAGAATTGGCTCGAGTATTTCATCAAGACAAGTTTCATTGTCATGACTGTCATAGGGAAAAAAGATCGAAGAATATAGTTTATCCCATTTCAAGATAAGGATACTTTTAAACTCCAATTAAAGCGGGACGGAAGGAGAAATTGGATGCTATATCCTAAACTACGAGCTTAGTCACGGGATGGAAGAAGTAGAAATAACTTGTCAGGTAAGGGGGGAACAAGAAAATGGAAGTAAGACGTGGAAAATAAATAGGAAAAATTTAACATGTTCTGGTTCATATTGTGATGATCAGACTTGGCCTGATTATTTACAGCGATGACTTAGTTTCGCACAGTGATGTGGATTTCTAAGTAAATCACTTGCTTGCAATATGCTAGACATTCTGTTCTGTTAGCAGTTGCTTTCTATATGTCAAGCTTTCAGGGTGTAACTGGGACTCTAGGATTGTTCTTTCATTTTGTCATTTTTATGGATCTTATTCTTAAGAACAGCGTTTGGAGATTTGAGCAAATTTCATAATTTGGGATTAGATATGAAGTTTGAAGAGGTGAATGCTTGCTGAATGAATGTGAGCTGTCTCGTCGGCTCTGGAATTAAGTTCATGGATAGAAGAGAGCCTGATTGGGTTGGTCCTGATGCGACTGAAAACCAGATTGAGTCAAATGAAAGCTTTTGACTTCGGAACAATTATCTGGGGTTTGAGCTCGTTTCTTTAAAAAAAGTAATGTGAGGTGTGGATATTATACACAAAAAATCATTTTTTGCGTTGTCTTGATGTTTATAATCCTGATGTGTCCAGATTAATGGTTTCTATGGCTGGTAATATCTGCCTTAATGGATAAGCATTACTTTCTAGTTGTACTTCCACTGGAACTGGACAATTACATCTCTACATAAATGTAACTGGTTTCTTTCTATTGAGTATGCTCCCAGGTGATGTTCTCACAAAGAGTTTGTTATTTGTTTAGCGTTTGGCAGAATGAAAGATTATACCGCAGAAGCTAAATCACTGATGATTTTGAGGAACATTCCCGTTTGAAGCACTCAAAGGACTGGAATGTCAATTCTGCAAATATTTGTTTTTTTCGTTGAACTAAGCACATGGAAATGACCTTTTTACCCATCATGTAGAGATTATGAGGTTAATTCAAGTGCTTTAACCTTGTATATAATTTCATAAATTTGCTCACTATCATCAGCATATTCCATATTTCACTGCATCGTTTGTCCTTTTTTTGGTAAATCTGGTTTACTTGTTATTTGATGTGTTAATAGTGGTTAGTATATTTACCGGCGCGATGCATGGTCTATTGATGAACGTAATATATAATCTATATCTATAATCTATTATCTTCTATATCTATAATTTATAATATATTAAAAGTTTGAAAGCCTTACAGATGTCGTTTAAATTTTTTACCCTTTATTAAAAGTCTTTGCTTTAGATAAAATCGTCTTTTCACTTTTTCTTTCTAATATTTAAGAGTTGAAAATTAATTAAATATATTTATGATAAAATTTTGGGATAATTACATAACTTTGTCAATATTGACTCCTAATTTATCTTATTTAGTCTAGTTTTAATTAATTATAATTCATAATCTTCTCTTGCCTATTAATTATTCTTCATTACAATTCATAGCTTCTCAGGTATTTTTTTTCTCTATTTTCTAGTACTTTCATTTTTTTTTCTTTTTCAGTTTTTTCCTTCTTTTTTTCTTTTCCTTTTTTTTTTTCGTTTGCTACTTTTTTTTTTTCAATTTTTTTGTTCTCCTTTTTCTCTTTTGTATTTTTTGTCTTTTTTCTTTTTTTCCTTTTTATTTTTCTTCTTTTTTTTTGTTTTTATTTCTCTATTTTCTATTACTCTTTTTTTGAATTTTTTCTTCATTTTTTATTTTCTTTTTTTGTTTTCTCTTTCTTCTTTTTTTTTTAATTTTTTCTTTTTCGTTGTTTTTTTCCCATTGTCTTTCCTTTATTTTTTCCTTTTTTTTTCGTTCTCTTTCTTTTCTTTTTTCAATTTTTTCGTTTTCTTTTTTTTTGTTTGTTTTTTTCCCTCTATTTTCTATTATTTTTTTTTTCTTTTTTCAGATTTTTTGTTAATTTTTTCTTTTCTCTTTTTATTCTTTCTTTTTTCAATTTTTCTTTTTCGTTGCCTTTTTTTCATTGTCTTTTTTTTTCTTATTCTTTTCCTTTTTATTTTTTCTCCTATTTTTTTCTTTTGTTTTTTTCTCGATTTTCTATTCCTCTTTTTTTTTTTCCTCACATTCTCTTTTTTTTTTCTTTTTTCTTTTTTTTACTTTTCATTTGTGCGAACTAGCAAACATAAATACAAGTGTGAACTAAAAAATATAAATACAAAGACGAATTATAACATAAAAATACAAGTGGAAATTATAAAATACAAATGTAAATGTGAACTATAACATATAAATATAAGTGTGAACTATCATTTATATTTTTTAATTATTGAAAAGGATTGATTTTCTTTTTACGAATATTTGTTTGTGTTTATTTATATGAGTTGTATTTATTAATACAAATTAATACAATTCAAATTTTTATAAAAATACAATATGTACTTGTATTTTTAGAATCATTGGTTTCATTTGTTTGTAATAGTATTTGTATCAAGTAGGGGTGCACATAGGTCGGGTTGGTTCGATTTTTCATTAAAATATAACCAAACCAATAATGTCGGTTTTCTAAATCTATAAATCAAATCAAAATCAATTTACCATCAGTTTTTTAATTTCGATTCTAGTCGTTTTTTTTTCGGTTTTCTTGATTTTTTACAATTATAATGTGATTCAAGAAAAAAATTGAATGTTTTCACTAAAAAGATTAGAAAAATAAACAATGGTTATAGAGTAATTTCAATTAAAATTAAGTTGGCAAATTACTAAGACGTCTAAACTACTATCTCTACCCAGTGGTTTAATTTCTTAGTCACTAGTCACAGTAACTTGTTTGAAAGTTCCCTTCACATAAAATGTGATTGGAGACAATTTATTAAAAACTTAACTCCATAAAGTAATTAACTATAACATAATTTCATAAAAAAAAAAGAGAAAGAAAAGAAACAAACCTAAATCACAACTTGACGAATAATGAACAAAATGTAAAGTGAAGAAATGAAGAGTTTTAGGTTTTTATATGGCAAAAATTTAGATATAGGTAACTTTTAATTCATAATTACAAGACATAGTTAAAGTTTGCATAGTTACAAAACATAAATATACCTTAAATTCCTCTCTTTCTCTTACTCTTTCTCACCTCTCTTCTCCTTCTCTGTCCCCTCCTCCATTCCCATCTCTCTATTGGTCCCCCCCCCCCCCCCCTTTTTCTCATTCTTTTATTTTTTTTATAATTTCAAGAATTGTATATTTGTATATAAACTATGCAAAATGTATATGTAAAAATTTCAAGAATTGTATATTTGTATATAAACTATGCAAAATGTATATGTACACACTCAATATAAATTCTGCAAACTGTATATATACAGATATATAGTTATTTAATATACACTATAATAATATACAAACATTCAGATATACAATTGAAAAAAAAATGTACATATACAATTAACAACTTATACATATATGACTTATATAATTGACATATATGACTTATGCATATACGACTTATTCAATTGACTTATACATTATACGACTTATACAATTACATCATATATACAATTAATATACAGTTTATACATATGCGCATATATATACATATACAATTAACAACTTATACATATATGACTTATATAATTGACATGTATGACTTATACAATTGACTTACACATATACTACTTACACAATTATATCATATACACAATTAATATACAACTTATACATATACGCATATATAATTGACACATAATATATAATTGGTGACAATTTAGTTGAATTGAGAAAATAGTGATTGAACTAAGTTATCTCAATCAAAATTTATGATAGAAAGGATTGCAAAATATATATATAAAAAATAAATTAAATCTAATATAAAAAATACTGAAAGATTACCTCAAATCTTCAATAAATATTCTAAACGAATTTTATGTGATGACAAATCCGCAAAAAAGGTTCTTCAAAGTAAAATCAAGGATGATATCTTGTGATATTAAAGTGATTTTGAGAGAAAAATAAGGAGAAAAAAAGTTGAAGAAGGTCTCTTGAAGAACACTACTATGATATTGTCAATGTTGTTGTTTCTTCAATGTAAAATCAAGGATATTAGAGTGATTTTGAGAGAAAAATAAGAAAAAAAAAGTTGCAGAAGATATCTTCAATAATCATGCATTTTGATGTTCCCATTGTTGCCTTTTTTTAGCCAATAGAACAACAAAAATGATTTTAAACTACCAAATAACTATGAATTGTAATTTTTTTAAAATATTAATCATACCATGTAATTAATATAGTATTTTGTCTATAATATATAATTTTTTCTTTTTATATTAATATTGAGCTTTGTATTAATTTATTACTAATGGACAAATATTATAATTAAAGACCCAAGAATATATATCTATTTTCTGAATATAAAAAAGTAATAAAAATAATCAAAAAGTAGATTATAAGTAATATTTTTTTACGTATAAAAAATTAAAATTATATATATATTATGTCGGTTTGGTTTGGGTTAGGTTTGATTTTATTTTTGCTAATACCAAACCAAACCACGAATGATCGGTTTTTTTTTTGCCAACACCAAATCAATCAAACCAAATCATAAGTCGATTTTTTTTCTCGATTTGGTTTGATTCATCGGTTCGGTTTGACTTAACGGTTCGGTTTGTACACCCCTAGTATCAAGTGATATTTATTTATTTACAAACACGAATAATGATTTTGACATACAAATACAAAATGGTACATTTGTATCAAATGATACATTGCATATTTATATATTTTAGAATAAAAAAAATACAATTAATGCATTTACTTGTTTGTATACAAATACAAATGATAAATTGTACATAATCACGGCTAAATACAATATGCAATCAACTTACAAATACAAATATAAAATAATTCTTTAAAAATAAAAAGACATCGACGAAAATAGAATACAAATACAAATATAATCTAAATATACAAACACAATAAAATCATAATACAAATATAATTCAATATAATATACAGTCAATTATAAAATACAAATACAAAATAGTTCTTTAAAATACAAGTGTGAATTATATAAAATATAAATGATGGTGCGAACTAACAAATACAAATACAAGTTCGAACTATAAAATACAAATATAAAAGCGAACTACAAAAATACAAATACAAATGCGAACTTTAAAATACAAATATAGTTGTATCAATGAATACAAAAATATAAATGACGATGTGACTACAAATAGATAAACAATTATGGTATTTACGTTATCATCAATGACTTGTGCTCGAGTAGTTATATTTTTTAAAAATACAAAAAAATATAAAATATGACAAAAAAAATGATAAAGAAAATAAGTATAAAAAAGAAAACAAAAAAAAAAGAAAAAAAAAGAGAGATAGAAGAGAGAAAATATATATGAAAAAATAAAAATAGAAAAAATTAGAAAAAAGAAGAAGAAAAAAAGAGAAAAACACGAAAAAGAAGAATAATAAAAAAAATAAAAAGAAAAAAAATGGCAGTATTTTTTGCAAGACTAAATATGTAGAGTATTTATATTTTTATGAATACAGACCACTAAATAAAAATGAATACAACGGCTGTGAATCGAATACAACAGCTAAATGGTACTCTATTTATATTTTATATGAATACAGACTATTGATAAAATCGAATATAGCGGGCGTAAATTAAAAACAACAGCTATAAATGGTAATTATGTAAAATATGGCTATGAAAGGTGAGTTTTCCAGCAAAATATAGCTATTTTTGAAAGATCCCCTAAAATCTTTCCTTATTAGAAGCAGTCATTAGAATTATTGACAACTAATATTTTTTTCGTTAGTGTAAGAATTCTAAATCAACTAAAATTGATTTTAAGAAGATTTGAAAAATCTAGAAATAAATATATAAGTGTTGTAATCAGAAAATTTAAGTACTAAAATTTTAAAAGTTTTAAGAATGTAATCGATGATTTTGTAAAAAATTGACTTTAAAAATAAGGAAAGATTTTAAAGAATGAAGAAAAAAGAAAATTAATCGTACCACAAATGTGGTTCAAATTAATACGTTTCTCTTCATCTTTGGGAGCAACAGAAAGATATACTATATGACAAACACAAAAGTGATGATTCACCAACCACTTGAAACTTGTGGTGGTAAAATGTGTTTAGGCTAAAATATATGTTTATATTTACATTATTATATTAAAGTGTGAAGGATTTTTGAAAAGTGATTTGAATTTTTACACTTCAATGAAAATCTTCGCAATTGACAAAATTATTTAATTTTAAATAATCAAACATTATACGTGCGAGGTACGTACGGTTAAACTAGTAAAATAAAATAGAGAAAGTACTAAATTCTAGAACATGGCAAGGATGACAAAAAATAAATTAACATGGTAATGTTAACTTTACAAATAAGTTAAGCTGTAACCATGTTAATTATTGATACAATAGTATATTTATTAGTTATGATAGATCAATATATTCTAAACTTTGAAATGCTATAAATTAGTTATTTAGTTTTCTATAATCTTGGAAGGACGTCTTCAATTATGTGAATTCTTGAAATTTTTATTATTTGTAAAAAAGAAAAAGAAAATTAGGTGAGACACAACTGGAAGTTACATATTTGAGATACAATACTTTTCATATCATTTAAATAGATGTAATATTAATTCTAACGTCAATTGCTATTTTTTTAATAATGTTATTCTTCTTGTGTATATAGTTTTATTAATTGTCACAAGACACACGTGTAAAACACGTACACTAAATTAGATTTCGCAAAGATTTAACTTTAAAGACAAGAAAAGATTTAAATGTAGAAAAAAAAATTGTACCTTGACTTTAAAAATAATGAAAGATTTTACATATAGAAAAAATTAATGATACCACAAATATGATTCAAATTGATGCGTCTCTCTAGAAAGATGTACTGCGTGACAAACACAAAAGTGACGATCCATCAACCACTTAGAACTTCTGGTGGTGAAATATATATGTGCTCACACTAAAATATATGTTTATGTTTACATCATTGTACTAAAATGTGAAAAATCTTTAAAAAGTGATTTAAACTTTCACACTTTATTAAAATATTTCGCAATATATCAAACTTTCAAGAATTTTGAGTTGGTTTCTGGTTAGAAAATTAATCTGGCTAAATCAAAGCTCTTTTTCTCTAAGAATACTCCTACCATAGCCAAGGACAAGGCAGTTCATAACCTTAACATTCATGAGGGTCACAAATTTGGTAAGTATTTAGGCTTTCCTATGTTCGTGTCTAAGCCTACCCAGCTTGACTTTCAGTTTCTTCTAGATAACTTTAAGAATAGCTTGGATGGCTGGAAAACTGCTTTCCTTGCTTCTGCGGGGAGAACTACCCTTATTAGGTTAACGCTTAATACCCCCCCAAACATGTGATGTACCTTTTACAACTCCCTAGGTACATTATTAAACAAATGGAAGCCTATGAACGAAATTTCCTTTGGGGCGTAACTTCTACCAAACGTAAGCTTTATCTCCTAAAATAGCAAGATGTTACGACTCCCAAAGATGTTGGGGGCCTTGGAATCCAAGGATTCATAAATAAGAACCTTGCTTTGTTAGCATCTTCTGCTTGGCGTGTTTTTCATTCCAAAGCCCCTTGGGCTCAGGTACTTAGATCCAAGTACCTAGGGCGTAAAAGGGGAAACTCCAGAATTTGGAAAGCTTTTACGACAGGTTGGGCTCAATGTCAAATTGGGCTCCAATGGCAACCTGCTGATGGAAAGCATATCTTTTTTTTACTGTCCCATGGCTTAGGCCAAACTGTTCTATCCGTAAACTTATTCCAGGACCCCTTTAGAGGTATGAATCAAAAGCTATGATTGACTCCTACACAACTGATAATTGGTGGGTATTCTCTGATCTCTCCTTTGACCTTCCCCAGAACTTTCTCTCTCGTATTAGCTCTATTTATTTCCCTCGCTATGAAGTCTCCTAAGCTGAAGAATTATCTGGGGGCTTACGAATAACAAATTATTTTCAGTCGCGTCCTTTTACAATGCCTTAGCCAGAAAAGAGGTTATGGACAAAGGCGACGTCGATTTTTTGTGGATATGGAAGCTAAGTATTTTGCCGAATCTTACGCATTTTTTATGGCTTCTTTATTAGAACCACCTCCCTACAACCTCCTTCCTTCATTATATAAACTGTATTTTCTTCCCTTTCTGTCCTCTTTGCCATTCTTTCCCTAAAATCGTATCCCATCTTTTCTTAAAATGTAAGTTTGTAAAGCTGCTTTGGGTAGAGTTAGGCATCTCCGTTCAAATAGACAACATCATGTCAGCTCTCGTAGATCGCCACTCTCAATGGTGGCTACCTAGAATCTTGTAAATTAATTCAATTATCTCTCACCAACCCCTTAGCTTGTCCATTCCTTCAAAAGTTATCCTCAGTTACTGTTTTTGGTCAATTTGGATGAGCCATCATAAATATACCTTCAAGAAAATGCTTTTTAAGATTAGCCTTGCTCTTATTTTACCCATAGCTTTAGAGTTCTGGTTGTTGGCATGAAAAATAATTACTAAAAAACATGTTTTCCCTATGTATGTTAAATGGAAACCGCTAATACTTGATTCCATAATGCTTAATTCAGATGCAACCTTTAGGTCTGGTTCCGATCGTGCTACTATAGCAGGAGTCTTTAGAAACGACAATGGAGCCTGACTCTTAGGTTTTATCAATCACATCTCCACTACTAGCCCCTTGGAGGCAGAAACCCATGCTCTTATAGGCCTATCGCTCGCTCTTCAATATTGGTTCCACCCTTTGGAAATAAATCTAGACTGTGAGCATTTAGTAAGACTACTGGAAGATTCATCAAATGCTAAATCATCCTTACTAATTGATTCCAGGTACCTACTACTGGCTCTAGGTAAACCGCAGGTAAAACCTGTTAATAAGAAACAGAATAAGTTGGTGGATGCACTAGCAAGAGTGACTGTACATACTACTATTACCACCGATAGACCTTTGCTGCTCTAAGACCCTCCCACCTTCTTAAAGGATATTTTGCAAGCTAATACAAGTGGAGGATCAATTACTAAATGGACTAGAAATATAATAAGTGTAAAGATTTTGTATAATAGTTTGTATAATAGTAATGCTACTACTGATGCTAGTGCTTCTACAATGGACCTGCCATAGAATACCTCCCTATAAGCTCTTTAGCTAGTTTTATGATAATATTATTGTGTTTTACCAAAAAAAAAAAAAGAAATAAATAAGTTTGTTCACTTTTTCCTTTGGGCATCTAATGCCATTAATTTTCCTTTACTTAGGTGTAGGCATGTTTTTAGGTGTAGGCCCGTTTTCTTTTTATGTGGGGTCTGTGGACTCTTTTTTATTTTTCATCAAAATTAATCCCTAATTTGACTCAATTTGTTTCCTTTAGGATTAGTAAATAGCCAGCCGCCTTTTCCTTCCTTAGGATTTGTTTCTCTCCAATCCTTTATTGGCTAGAAGTCTTGTCATGCATAATTCCTTAATTTTTTTTGTCGAGATTTTGTGTTGCCTCATTTTTTTCTCTTTTAGTGGAATTAGGACACTATTACCGCTTCCTTTTCTCTACAAATAGAGGTAACCCGTATCAAGATTCTACAATTGTTAATGCTGTAACCTGCATCATTTGGTATATTATTTTGGTTGCAGTGTTGTGGCTGTTGATTGGTAAGTTCATCGATCATCTCTATTTTATTCTCGTTTGATTCCCTCTTTCTCTTTTTTTGTAGGTTAAAACAAATGGCATTCATGAAGGGTCAATTTAGGGTGCGATAGTTTAATTTCGTCTCTTTCACCTTTTTTTTTTTATTTTTTTCTTTCCCCCCCCAGGAGGATCAATAGTGTTTCCACACTTCCCCTCCAGCGTGACTCGAATCCTCAACCTACCGGTTGAAGGTGGAGGTGCTCAACCACTTGAGCAACCCTCACTTGTCTCTTTCACCTTGAAACTGGCCAATTTGGATTTAAGATGCTGGCTATGTAACAATCGACTTAGGGTGCGAGAGTTTAACTTCTCCTCCATACACCCTAAGACCGACCAATTTGACTTCAAGATGGTGTCTATGCAATGTATTTATGCAATGGTTATCTTTAAGTATGGGCCCTTTTTCACCGATGCACTTATTCAATGGTTATCCTTAATTATGGGCCCTTTCACCAATACATTTATGCAATGGTCTTCTTTAAGTATGGCCCTTTCACTGATACACTTATGTAGTGGTCTTCTTTAAGTATGGGCCCTTTCACAAATGTACTTATGCAATGGTCAGCTTAGTGTGTGAGAGTTTAACTTCGCCTCCGTCGCCTTGAGACCTGACAAGTTCGATTTTAAGTATACATGACTATATTTCGCCAAAGCTAAAACATGGAGAACATTTCTATCATTTGGCATTTTTTTTTGAATCTTAACTTTGTGTTTGACCAAGATTCTTTTGTTTATGCAGCTTACAGAGATGGTTTGCCTTAGAGACTACACATTCTCATCCTCTAAAGGCAAGTATCTCCTAATTGAGGTCGATGATGGTACGGTTTTAACCAGGCTATTGACTGAAACTCCAATACCAGGCAGGTATGCAGATCCATGGCCATCCTTGCAAAATTCTCTCCATATGTTATATTGGACTTCAGAAAATGACATTGGTGCTAATTAATTGATTAAAGTATGGCTTATTCGGACCCCTAACCAACGTCAATTGAATATTGCGAGCACCCTTTCTTGCTTAAGACGTCAGGTACTCAAAGAAGATATATGTTGGGGAGGTACCATGGAGATAACTGGTGAATATCTTCATGTTCAAGGATACTGGGAATTGGCTGAGGACATATTGGCCGAAAGTTCACAAACCTTAAAGGCAACAAAAATATATGATGTCGTTTATCCTTCACTGTTTACTTATGATCGAAACTCGAACATATTACAGGCATTCTTTAAGGCTTGGTGTCCAAATTCTAACACATTGCTTAAAGTTGGAGAGCTATCCATATCTAACTAGGGCTTATACAAAATTGGATGTCTGCCCATCGAAGGTCTTCCTTATGAAGAAGTAGTGCCTATAATGAAGGAGCTTACAGGTATTGATAAAAAGAATGAGAGATTTATCCCCCATTTTTGTGAATTCTTATTTGTAGCCTTCCAAGATCTTCAAAAAGGAGAGCCTCTTAATCTGAGAGTTCCTCTAAGCAAGTGGATAAAGATTTGGTGCGAAAGGGTATTAAGATATGAGTCAGCTCCAATAAGGAAGGAGGAAAAATCTGGTCGCTTGAAGTCAACACATAACCCACATTTTCTAAACTTGGAGTGAAGTATGAACATAGGATCAATATATATTTGGCAACATTTCTATCATGTTAGTTGTGCACCTTTGTATTTCCTCTAAGGATAGAGATTTCATTCGTCCGAGAACTTTTAGAGTTACAGCTATGATGGCAGATAAACAAACTTCCAGTCTTGCAGTTCCAGTCTTATCGAGCATTTATAATGGTCTAAATAGAGTCTATAAATCTTCGCAGCTTGAGCAGCTTAGAGTATCATTTCCTATCCATTATGTGTATGGTTGGCTTGCTTACTACTTTAAGACACACTTTCCACTTTCTAATGGACCATCTATTCCATTGATGACGGTACATTTTGGCGAAGGTGGGACAAGGTATTTTGATAGAGAGCTTTCTAGAAAGCGTATCCATCAAGGAGACATTGTTTTTTGAACTTCCACTATGCAAAGCAAGTCCACTCCTTATTATTTTGTGGACAATGATAAGGATGAAGAGTTATAGATAAGTTACTTTATTTAACTTTCTCCCTTTTAAATATGGAGGTTCATTCATACTTGAGCCATATAGTCCATACCAATTTAGCTGTCAGTTTGGGTTTTATCAAGGACCCCCAAAATCTTGGAAGATGATATTTGAAGTGCTTCACTAGATGAAGGCCTTAAATTTCATTGAATTTATGTATCACAGACTCTATGTCTAAGACAACTTTTCCTAAAGCCAAATCCAATATACGAAGATATTCATCCATTGCGTATAAATCTTGGTGGGACAAAGTTCATGGAAACTTTCTTGAAGTTAACTTGCAATCTTTGGTGAATATCGTAGGTCCTATTATTGACACTCCTATAGAACATGGTGAAGAGGTACTAATTATGGTTAAGCCTGCTGTTTTGAAATTTACGGTAGTCATTCCATACAAAGTTAAGGGACCTCTATATGCAGAAACTCAAAAAGAGGAGTTGCCTGCCCCGACTCAGAAAACTTTTAATAAACGACCATATCAAGACGAGAGTGATAGTAGTCATGGAGATCATTGTTGGAAAAAGGTAAAACTATCTTTGGACAAGCCAGGTGATTCTAACTCCCACGTAGAGATTCTTGTTAGTGATGATAGTTTATCGAAGACTCTGCTAGCCATAAAAAAGGTAACGACTTAACTCATTAGTATTTCATAGAATATTAATCGCCTTTATATACCCCTTATATAATGTTTCTCTTTGTGTGTGCAGCCAAAAAATATCCAAGTTTTAGAAGATCCTCACCAAAGTAAGACACATGATAGTAGAGAGTCCACATAGGTCCAGACTCAAGAGAGTTACTTCTGCCATCCAAAGAGGTCACTTCTAATTCTTGCAGTGAAGTCAAAGAAAATATAGAGTCAAACTTTCCCTGACAACCAACAGTAACCATGTCTATTTTTAATGGCAGGAAGGTTGTCTCATAGCTTAAAAAATAATTTATCATGAAGGTTTGAGCTAGTATCCATACCAAACTTGCAGGCCTTACTTCAAATCATGCTTCTTCTATCCAGGATGATATTGAAGTCATACTCGATGACGTGAGTGGAATGGGTGCAGATATTTCCCTTTTGTAGAATTTATTATGTTTTTTCTTTGAGCTTGCGATTTCCTATGACCAAGCACGATCCACCCTTGTTGATAAAGATATAAACGTTAAAGAGTCAGGGCCATATTTAAAAGCCAAAGAGAATCTTGAGCTTGTATTAAAGGAGAGAGATGAGAAATCTGAAGAAGTTTCTGCCACCTGCAAATCCCCTGAGAAGGTGATAAAGAAGGTGAAAAAGTTAAAAGCTCGTCGAGATAGTGTCAAGCAAGAAGCTGCATAGCTGAAATCCAAAGTTTCAGTTGTTGAAGAAAAGTTTTCCAAGTATTCTGATGTCTCTTTGGCAATAGCAAATACCTCAAAGGTTGTGGAGAAGAAGAATCAAGTCTTACAAGATGCTTTACAAGATTTAGTCAATTATAAGCTACACTTAGAATAGCCTTAGGAGATGCTTCCTTTTCTTCAACCTTCTTGTTGCTTTCTTTTAGCCTTTTTTAAGTAGTTAGATCTATTAGTTGTAAAGAATTTTTTTTATTTATATTGCACATTTCTTTTAATATTCTTTTGAATTTCAACTTCAAGAATTGCTTAATTATTTTGATGTGTTATGTTGTAATATTAAACTCTGGATTTCTCTTCAAACTTGTTGACGGGCTTTATGTCTTTGTATCACCACCAAGTTTAGTTTGGAAGCCTAAAGAGTTAAAGCTTTTGACTTGCAAACTTGATAATTGCATGTTTGGTAGATCTACGCCCCAAACTATAGGGTTTGGGTATTCCATATCCTATTAAAGAGCTTTCTTTCTTTTTGACAGGTTGCCTCCATTGAGCCTTAAGTATTTGGTATAGGTCCAAACCTTAATTGAGATGTATATAGGCTTAACTTTTTTATGGATGATAAAGTGGGGATATGTATTTTTTTGACACTTATGTAACTGAACTCAGAATGAAATTTCAAGTGCCTACGTACCTCAGTAAAGAGGATCAAGTCTCAATGTACTTCTGGGTGAGTGTTTTTTTTTGTCCTAACTTTTGCCTAAGTCGCCTCTTTTAAGGTTTTCAACCTATCTGACTCTTTTATTTTTGCTTTCTAACTATTGCCTAGGCCACATCTTTCGAGGTTTTAAGCCCAGCGGATTATTTTTTTGAGTCCTAAATTTTGCGTAGGCTGCTTTTTTTGAGGTTTTCAACCTAGCGGATTTTTTAAATTCATACACAGTTTATACTCTTGTGGAACAAGAGTGTACATGTAGTTTATACTCATGCCTTTAGGAGTATCATCTTCCTTCAAGACTAGTACTTCTTCAAGAACTTGGCGTTAATAGGACCAATTTTCACGCCATCTGCATCGACAAGCTTATAAGCACTATTTGAATATACTTTTTATATGATATATGGTCCATCCTACTTTGGGGTGAATTTGACCCCAGACTTACGAGAAGTAATTATGGGCCTTCTTACTGCAAGGATTTGATCTCAGACCTGAAAGCACCTCAAGCAAACTCTTTTGTTGAAAGAACGAGATACCCAAGCTTGATAACATTCAAGATTTTTTTGAGCCTCTAGCCTCTTCTCATCAAGAGCTTCTAACTCCACAAGGTGCAACTTAGCATTTTCTTCATCGGTGAGCCCTTCTTGAATAGCCAATCTTAAAGAAGACATTTGGCACTCAAGTGGCAGGACTTCTTCAACTCTAAAATCAAGTGAGTATGGGGTTGCTTGAATTGGTGTGCGATAAGTCGTTCTATATGCCCATAAATCTTCTTCCATTCGCTCATGCCAATTTTGTTTGGACTTGGAGATGACTTTCTTCAACAGATTGCATAAAGCTTTATTAAATGCTTCGGCTAGACCGTTGCCAGCAACATGGTACATAGAAGACTTGCGCTGCTTGAAACCAAAGATATCTCAAATTTTGTTCATCATCTTATTATCAAATGACTTGTCGTTATCGGTTACTATGTACTAAGGGATTCTGAATTATTAGATAATATTCACTCGGATGAAGTTTGCAACATTTTCATTCTTTACTTCCTTGAGAGCAATATCTTCAGCCTATTTTGAGAAGTAATTTGTTGCAGCCAAGATGTACAGGTGCTTACCAAAAGATTTTAGCAGTGGCCCAACAACATCCAATCCCCAAGCATTGAATGGACAAGATGCTATAGTTGGGTGTAATACCTTAGCAGGTTGATATATGAAATTTGCATGGAATTGACAAGCTTTGCATCTTTTAACATAGTCCAAGAATCTGTCACCATTGTTGGCTAATATTACCCCATTCTTTTAATGTGAAAATGGAGCATCGGTCCCAATTAATGAGATCCACAAACTCTCGAGTGCGCTTTGATAAGTCATTAATTTGATGAATTGCTAGCATCTTTTAAGCCTAAATTATCATATTTTCCCATTGATTTGATGGTAATCTCTTACTTAATGCTCATTTGTGTAGGTAAAAGTTAAAAAAAGAAGATGAGCAATTCATTCAAGTCAATAAGAGGCCAAATATGAAGGAAAAGAGCCATCTGTTTGGCATCTGCTTTGCATCTGCTTTGGAGTTGCTTTCCATCCGCTCTCTATCTGTTTTCCATCAGTTTTAGATCCACTCAAGCAGATCAAGAGCAACGTTGCAATTTTTTAAATTTATAAAATGTAGAAGGGGGGCTTAAAGAAGGGTTTCTAGCTTATTTTTCAAGACCTAGCATCTATCTTTTCATCATATGACCTATCTTTTCATCTTAGAGCAATATTGTACTAGTCTTCAGTGAAACATACATATGAGTGATTCCCAAATAAGAATTAGTGATTTTTCATTGAAGAATTATTGAAACTACAAGTTTAGAACTACATTCTCTTTATTTCTCATGGATGAAGTTAATGATAATTTTGGTATATCTCTACCCTTTTTATTTATGAGTAGCTAATTCTAAATGTTGGGGGTTATGCTTGATTAGGTTGTGGTTAGTGCATAGGTGTGAGCTATTTATTCTTCTAATTAGTTATTTGTGATGGGTGTTGCATTTGTTCCATACTTTAATTAAGAGTTGGGGGTTGCAAACCCCAACTACCCTTGAACCCATATCATCCTTGAAAGAGGGGATATGGGTGAGGAATAAATATAACTAATAACTTGAATCATTTTATTTAATGACATCTCTTAGACATAAGGATGTTAATTGAGGCAATAAATGTGTAAAATTATCACACTTGTGAGGTGTTCAAAAGAACCCATTTGTGAAATTTGGTGTCCTAATTGAAAGATTGGCATCAATACCTTTAAGTCTAGCCTACCCATGACTTTTAGCTAAAGTTGGATAAATTGTCAAGTATCCATGTATGAACCCACACCTAGAATTGCATAACCCCAAGGCTTATTCCCAATTAAAGTCACTCTTAGCATTTTTCAACGTCAAGATAGTACTCTAAAAGTAAATTAATTATCATTAGAAACACGTTCAAAATAATTCCTCCATTTTACATTTATGTTTGTTTCATTCACATTATGGGTAACCTTTTAGTAAACTATCAACACTCTTGAATTTTGAATTTCGTGCTTTTACTCCTTGTGAATTCGACCCCAACTTAAGTTGGGTTATTGTATTGACAACGATCGCTTTCGCCCATTCAAGAGTGTAATTTGAGAGTTATCAAAAATGGTGTTGTTGTCGGGGAGTGAAACTTAGTTTTCACTCTTGTAGTGTTTTTAGTTATTTTGGGTTAGTCATGGTGTTTATTTTACATTGTTTGGTGTTTTTGTTCTTCCTCATTTGTGTACTATCATATACATGATACTATGCTGGGATGGTTGATGGGTATCTTAAGGATGAGGATCACCTCGGTAATGCGGGTCGAGCTAGTGCTATTCATATTCCACTGGCAGAAGGAAATCTAGTGTTTTACATTACTAGCGAGATGCTTCATTTGCTTCAAATGAAAGGGTTATTTGGAGACCAAGCACATAAGGATGCTAATCTACACTTGAAGAATTTTATTGATGTGTGTTCTTCATTTGACGTAGCCCACATATCTAAAGAGTCAATATGGTTGTGTATTTTCCTATTCGCTTTGACAAAAAAGCAGTCTTATGGTTTCGGTCTTTACTTACGGGATCCATAACTTTATGGGTTGAGCGAAAGGAAATATTTTTGGAAAGATACTTTTTCTCCTTCTCGAATGTTGCAACTAAGGGATGAAATCGCCAACTTTTGCCAACTTAATGGCGAACCATTATATGAGACTTGGGAACAATTAAACACCAATTTAATGCAATGCCCAAATCATGAGGTTTCAGATAAAATAATTCTTCAAATTTCCATAGTGCATTGGATCAATTGAACAAGACGGTAACTAATAATATGGCCGAGGGTTCTCTTGTCAAACTATCGTATGGTGTTACATTGACTTTGTTAGATTAAGTGACTAAACAAAATAGAGGGTGGGACACAAGAGATACCAAGGTAGCTGTAGGGAATCTCTCTGCATCTTTTATGAGCCAATAGCAAAAAAAGGATAAAGAAAGAGACACAAATATGGCTTAAGTGATGACGCAACTTGATATTCTCTCCAAGCATGTGATGGGAGCTCTTTCAAAGACGGTTAATACCATTGCGTCTAAGAGTGCTAGAACTTATAATGAAACTACCTGGGTTTTGACCCTTAGAAATTTTCCTAGAATTTCATTCTATGGATCAAATATGACTTATGGGTACGAGTCGTATACTAGGGTACAAGTGGTATGGTCCTGTCGTATGCTGACCAGTGTTAGTGGGTTGGATGGTTTTGATCACTAGAATGGGTATGACTTAGGGGTATAACTCATAGGGTTTGGTATGAGTCATATCATGGACTCATATGATGGGCAGTGTTTGATCTTTCTGGTAATTTATTCTGCCAGGGATACAGGTTATGGGTATGAATCGTATGCTATGGTTACGACTTGGTTGGATGAGTCATATACAGGACAGTGTTTGATCCATGAGTTGAGGCTTGGATACGAGTCTTGGATACCGATCATATATGAGGGTATGACTTTATGGGTCAATCGTATCCCTATGATGAGTTTTTAAGGGATTTAAGTGGGGGTATTCTGGATATTTACCTACTTACCCTAACTAGGACCCACGACTTATAATATACTTAGTAGGTTATTTACCCTATTATTCTATTCATTAATACTTGGAAACTATTCCAAAATATCTCATAATTCTCTCAAGAGCTTTTAGGGCAAGAAGGCTAGGGTTTTATTTTACGGATTGCTTTGGGGCTTGTCTTGGTGATTTTCTTCCATCAATTCTTCGGTATAAGGCATTATGTATGGTTTCACTTAGTTTTATAACTGGCATTATTTTATCCTTATCCTGAGTTTAATTCTAGCGGTCATTCACTAACCCTATCTACTGGTGGCTGTATACCTACGCTATGCAAGAATCGGCTATTCTACTTCTTCTATTTAGCACACAGATTTGGTATCAGCATTTGGACTGAAGTGGTGAACTTCCATCCTTTCGAAAGGCATTATTTCATGTTATGGATTTCTTTAAACACTTTTCTTTTGATTTGGATATTGGTTTTGGCCATGGTTAGGGGCATGTCCTAACTAGATTTGTTTACTCTTTTGGATAGAGGCTTTATGGTACTTCTGGGGGTTGATATAGGCGGGATCGATAGAGGTGTCAGCCATAGAATTGGTATTGATATTAAGACTGGCATCATCGAACATGATTTCTCACTATTCTATTATATTACATTTTGGGATTGATTTTTATGTTATGTTTTTGTATTCTCTTTGGTTATGGCTTATGGCTTGGTTTGGTTTGGTATGGTTGGGCAGTTGGTGTGGTATAGTTGGACTCGATTGGGTCGGTCATAATTGTGACCTTATCCCAGAGTCTTAATAAGAACATTAACTCTATCTTATTATATGTTCAAAATTCAGCCCATCTAAGTCTAGATTTAGGTGGTTCAGTTGGGTAACAGGGGGCGGTCCCCAATCCTAGTTGGACTTGGGATGCCCATTATGACAACGCTCGAGGTCGGGTCGTATCAAGTTGGTACTAGAGCCTAGTTTCATGGTCAATTGGGAAGTCCATAAAGCTGTGTCGAGTAAAGTCTCTTTTAGGGGTGTGAAGCGTGCCACACTCATAAGAGAGAGGCTGGAAGACATTTAGGAATGTTTCACTTTCTTGGTATCTTATTTTCAAGCATGAGTTCTCAATCTTGGAATCTCCTCTAATTCTTGTTTGTTCTTCTTTCAGATCATGCCTCCTAGATTGGAACACAAGGATATTCTTTCATCCCATCTGGGGATAATGCTGAAGGGGTATGTCCTACGTCTGGAGTACATCTTTAATCTCGTGGTCCTATTCCTGTTGGTGCTGAAGTTTCTCCTATTTTGGCTAGTTCTCCTCAGGTCCCTCAGCTATCATGATGAATGCAGAATTTTACCAGTCTATCTATGTTATTGCCCAATTGGTTATTGCTCAGGCTAAGCAGGGTGAGGCTAGTGCTTTGTCTGCTGAGGCCATAAGGGTTGGTCAATTTATGAAGATGGGTCCTCCAACTTTTACTGGGGTGAAGGTAGAGGAGGATCCATAGGGCTTCTTAGATGAGATGGAAAAGATTTTTTGGATGATGCAGGCTACTAATGTAGAGGGGGTAAACGTTGTAGCTTATCAACTCAAGGATATTGCTTATCAATAGTTGAGTAGTGGATAAAGATAGAGGTGATATGGAAGAGAAAGAGTTGGGAGAGGCCTTTTTAATGCCTTTTTGGATCGATTCTTTCCTCAAGAGTTAAGAGAAGCTAAGATGGAGGAATTTGTAAACCTCAGGTAGGGGAGGATGTTAGTAAAGGAATATGCTTTGAAGTTCCATCAACTATCACTGTATGCCCCTAATTTAGTGGTGGATATGAGGTCAAGAATGAGAAAGTTTGCTTCTGGGTTGAATAGAGATTTAATTCTGGAGAGTAAGAATGCCTTGCTAATTAAAGTTATGGACATCTCTAGGTCAACTATTCATATGCAGCAGGTTGAGAATGAGAAGAGGAAGTAGGCAGAGTTTGGGTATAGGCAGGGAAAAAGAAGTTGGTTTTCTAATCAGTGAGGTGCTCAATCTTAGGGTGGTAGAGATTGTGGCACATGACAGAAAAAGAAGTGGGGGAGTTTTGGCTCCTTTTCTGTTAGTGCTCCTTATCAGTCGGGAGACAGACGTCTTTAAGATGGTGACAATTCTCAGGCACAGGTTGCCCAATCTCAGGAAAGTAAAGGTTAATCAGTTTCTTCATGTCCTCCATGTTGATTCTGTGGTTGTCCTCATCGAGTCTATTATAAGGAAAGAAGGGACAAGTGCTTCAAGTGTGGCCAGGTAGGCCATCGACTCAGGGTTTTCCGATCAATAAGGTTGCTACGAGGGCGAATAAGATTCCAGTGGCTTCATCTTCTGCTCTATACCTGGTGGGGTGTCATCGGCTTCTGTTACTGCTTCTGGTTCTAGTATTGGCCGGAATGGGTTGTATGCTTTGGCATCCCAATAGGAATCCGAGGCATCACCTGATGTCGTTACTAGTACATTACAACTTTTATCTCATGATGTATATTGTTTGCTTGATCTGGGATCCACTATTTATTATGTTACTCTATATGTGGCTGGATCTTTTGGTTTTAATATAAAAGTTATCTCAGATCCTTTTTCTATTTCTACCTTAGTAGGTGACTCGATTATTGCTAAGAGAATCTATAAGGGAGGTGTAGTATTTGTTGGTAGCAAGAAGACCTTGGCGGATCTATTTGAGTTAGAAATAGTAGATTTTGATATAGTTCTAGGTATGGATTGATTGTATTCTTGTTGTGCGTCTGTGGATTGTCGGACCCATAGGGTTATCTTTAAGTTTCCTAGTGAACCAGTTATAGAATGGGAAGGTAGTTTCTTAGCTCCTAGGGGAGGTTTATTTCTTATCTTAGAGCTCAGAGGTTAATCTCCAAGGGTTGTCTTAATCACAGGTTTGGGTTAAAGATTCTAACTCAAAATATCCTTCTTTGTCTTTGGTCCCTGTGGTTAGTAAGTTTCCAGAAGTATTTTCAGATGATCTTCCTAGTGTTCCTCTAGATAGAAAAATAGAGTTTGGTATTGATTTTTTTCCAAACACTCATCCACTATCTATTCCTCTGTATAGAATAGCTTTGGCTAAGTTGAGGGAACTCAAGGAGCAACTTAAGGATCTTCTGGATAAGGGGTTTATTCATTCTAGTGTTTCTCCATAGGGGGCACCGGTGTTATTTGTGCACAAGAAGGATGGTTCCCTTTGGATGTGCATTGACTACAAGTAGTTAAACAAGGTAACAATCAAGAACAAGTATCCTCTCCTGAGAATAAATGATCTATTTGATCAGTTACAAGGTGCCAAGTTCTTTTCTAAAATAAATCTTTAGTCTGGGTACCATCAACTTGAGATTAGGGAGGTGGATATCCCTAAGACAACTTTTTGTACTTGGTATGGGCATTTTGAGTTCATGGTGATGTTATTTGGGTTGATTAATGCTCCAACAATATTTATAGACTTGATGAATAGGGTGTTCAAGTAGTATTTGGATCGCTTCGTCATTGTGTTTATTGATGACATTCTGGTTTATTCAAAGAGTGAGGTAGATCATGCTAATAACCTCTGTGTGGTATTGCAGACCTTAAAGAAACAACAGTTGTATGCCAAGTTCTCTACGTGTGAGTTCTGGTTGAACGCTGTGACTTTCTTGGGCCATATTATTTCTAGTGAAGGGGTCATGATGGATCCACAAAAGGTTGTTGTTGTGAAGAGGTGGCCCAGGCCCATGATTCCATCCAATTTTTAGAGTTTCTTGGGTTTAGCCAGGTATTATAGGCAATTTGTGGATATCTTTTCTCTTGATAGCTTCTTCTTTGACTAAGTTGACTTAGAAGAAGGTTAAGTTTTCTTGGTCGGATGCTTGTGAAGGGAGTTTTGAGGAGTTGAAAGATAAGTTGACTTTAGCTCAAATTCTGACTTTGTCGGAAGGCAATGATAGGTTTGTGGTTTATTGTGATGCATCTCGGGTAGGGCTTGGTTGTGTTTTGATGTAGTATGGAAATGTGATTGCCTATGCTTCCAGGCAGTTGAAGGTACATGAGAGGAATTATCCTACTCATGATTTGGAGCAGCTGGCGATTGTGTTTACTTTGAAAATATGGCGACATTATTTTTATGGTGTTCACATAGATATCTTTTATAATAATAAGAGTCTTCAGTATGTGTTCACTCAAAAAGAGCTTAATCTCAGGTGGATGAGGTTATCCATAGGGAGTTTGGCTTATGTGGAGAAAGGGAAACGGGAATTGGTGAAGGATATTCATCGCTTGACTAATCTTAGGGTTCGTCTCTTAGACTCTAAGGATAGTGGTGTGGTGGTGGAAGAAGTGGTTCGGTCGTCTCTTGGTGCAGAGATTAAAGAGAAGTTAGTGCTAGATCTTATCTTGATAAAAATCAAGGGTGATATTGGTGGGCAAAAGATCATGGTATTTAAGATCAGTGGTGATGGTACTTTATGGTACTAAGGGAGGTTGTGTGTCCCTGATGTCGACTGGCTGCGGCAAAGGGTTTTGGCAGAGGCATATGAGTCTCTCTATGTTGTTCATCCCGGCTTGACAAAGATGTATCATGATCTCAAGGAGATCTACTAGTGGAATGGCATGAAGAAGGATATGGCTTATTTCGTGGCCAAGTGTAGGGTGTGTCAACAGGTTAAGGTTGAGCATATGAGACCGGAAGGGTCGTATCAAGAAATTGATTTAACTGAATAAAAGTGGGAATTAATCAATATGCACTTCGTTACTGGTCTTCCTTAGTCTCAGAATCAGTATGATTTGATTTGGGTCATCGTGGATGGGATGACCAAGTATGCATATTTCTTTATAGTGCCGACTACCTTTTTGGTAGAAGATTATGCACGGTTATTTCTTTAGGATATTGCAAAGCTGCATGGGGTACCTATTTTGATTATTTCTGAATGTGTTACATAGTTTACGTCTCATTTTTGGCGATCTTTTCAGCGAGAGTTGGGGACTGAGGTTAGTCTGAGTACCACTTTTCATCCACGGTCGGATGGGCAAGTGGGGAGAACTATTCAGACATTGAAAGATATGATTCGGGCCTGTGTGATTAATTGCGGTGGAAATTGGGTTGAGCATCTACCTTTGGTGGAGTTTTCTTACAATAATAGCTATCATTCAAGTATTGGTATGGCTCCTTTTGAGGCGATGTTTGGTAGAAGGTGTAGACCTCCTATTGGGTGGTTTAAGCTTGGAGAAACGGACAAGTTTGGTTTAGATTTGGTTTATTAGGCGATGGAGAAGGTCAAGGTGATTCAGGATAGGCTTAAAGCTGCCCAAAGTCACCAAAATTCCTATGCGAATGTTAGGCGTAGAGACTTGGAGTTTGAGGTCGGGGATAGGGTATTCCTCAAGGTGTCTTCTATGAAGGTAGTGGTGCGGTTTGAATAAAATAGAAAACTCAATCCTCAGTTCACTGGTCCTTATATGATATTGTGAAGAGTTGGCAATATTCTTATGAGTTGGAGTAGCCATCTAGCTTAAGTATGGTTCATTCAGTCTTTCATGTTTCTATGTTGAGGAAGTGTCTTAGTAATCCTTCTTTGATTGTTCCTTTGGAAGGATTGGGTATTTCGAATTCTTTGTCTTATAAAGAGGTCCCGGTTGAGATATTAGATAGGCAAGTTTTTCGGTTGTAGACCAAGGGTGTGGCTTCGATTAAGGTTCTATGGCGAAACCATAAGGTGGACGAAGCTACTTGGGAAGTGGAAGAGAACATAAAATCCAAGTATCCGCATTTGTTTTCTGCTCCTGGGATTCGTGCGGAAGGTATGTGTCTTAAACACATCTTTACCTCTTTGTTTTCAAACTTTGTTGAAGGGATGTTTGATAATGGAAATGACTCTGTGTGTAGTTACCCCTACCTTGTCCATCATTCAGGTATGAATGTTCCTAGTAGGGGAGACTAAAACATCCTGGGTTTTGACCCTTAGAAAATTTCCTGGAATTTCATTTTTTGGAACTAATACGACTCATGGGTTTGAGTCGTATACTGGGGTATGAGTGGTATGGTCCTGTCATATGCTGAACAGTGTTAGTGGGTGGGATGGCTTTAGTCACTGGAATGGGTACGACTTAGGGGTATGAGTCATAGGGTTAGTATAAGTCGTATCAAGGACTCGTATGGTGCGCAGTGTTTGATCCTCCAGGTATTTTATTCTTCCAGGGATACAGGTTATGGGTACGGATCATATGTTGTGGTTGCAAATTGGTTGGATGAATCGTATACTGGACAGTGTTTGATCTAAGGGTTGAGGCTTGGATATGAGTGGTGGATAGCGATCGTATAGCAGGGTATGACTCGTATGGGTCAGTTATATCCCTGTGATGTGTTTTTATGAGATTTAAGTGGGGGTATTTTGGATATTTCCCTACTAACCCTAATTAGGGCCCACGACTTCTAATACACTTAGGAGGTTATTTACCCTATTATTCTATTTATTAACACTTGGAAACTATTCCAAAACATCTCATAATTCTCTGAAGAGATTTTAGAAACTATTCCAAAATATCTCATAATTCTCTCAAGGGCTTTAGGGGCAAGAAGGCTAATGTTTCATCTTACGGATTGCTTTGGGGCTTGCCTTGGTGATTTTCTTTCATCAATTCTTCGGTATAAGGCATGATTCTTTTCCCTCATTGTAATTTCAACTAAAGGCATGGTTTGTATGATTGATTTCATGGTTTTACTATTTCATGATTATGGTTTTCAACTATCATTTGGGGGTTTTGATATTGAATGTTTGGTTATGATTTCCTATGGTTTTAATTATGCTTTTATATGCATCAATGGCGGATTTGTACAATTGGATTGCATGGTAATGTTTTAATGGTTTTTGGAATTGGTATTGGTTATATTATACCCCCAAGGTGTTAGATAAAATGCTTATAAAGACATGTTCATTGCATTGACTTCTTTTAATGGAACTCTTGCATGTTTTAAACTGGATAAAGGATTTATTTATGGTTTAAATAGTTTGAAAAGGTTAGAGGCTAAATGTTTATGCCTGTGGAGAACACGGTAGTCTCTCAAGGGGATTTAATATGGTAATTGGAAGGGCACCTAAGGTCCTCTTAACCTAAATGGTTTGGCTATAGATATTACTTATAAGTAAGGAAAGGTACGATGATACCACTAATATTGGCCTTGGTTAATAAATGGTAAATGGATTGGTTGGACATAGTTTTAATTGGGTTTTAATGATAGGGTGTGTAGCTAGGCCATGGAAGCTGGTGGTCCCGAGGGGACCAAAATTAGAAACTCATATTTGCCGATATGAGGGGTCTTGATGACCATGTTCGTGTGCCATATTTTATATTAGGGGATGTACTGGTCATCCCATGGGATATTCCTTGGTCGTGCGGCTACACGCATTGGGGCTGCAGCTACACGCACTGGGGCCCTTTCAGTAGTGGGAGCTAAGCCCATATTGCCCATGGGTTGTTAGGACGGGAAAACTATGCAACCTAGGTAAAAAGGTTTTAAATTCATGCTAAATCCGATTCCCTTTCCTGAAACTTATATATGTATGGTTGTATGCATTATGTATGGTTTCACTTTGTTTTATAACTGTCATTATTTTATCCTTATCATGAGATTCACGCTAGTGATCATTCGCTAACCCCGTCTACTAACGGATGTGTACCCATGCTATGCAGGAACTGTACATTCTACTCCTATTTAGCACGCAGATTCACTATCAGCATTTGGACTAAAATGGTGAGCTTCCATCTTTTCGGAAGGCATCATTTCATGTTATGGATTTCTTTATACACTTTTCTTTTAATTTGGATATTGGTTTTGGCCATGGTTCGGGGCATGTCCTAACCGAATTTGTTTACTCTTTTGGATAGAGGCTTTGTGGTACTTCTAGGGGTTTGTATGGACGGGATCGATATAGGTGTCAGTATTAGCATTAGTATTGATATTAAGGCTGGCATCATCGGACATAATTTCTCACTATTCCATCATATTACTTTTTAGGATTGATTTTCATATTATGTTTTGGTATTCTCTTTGGTTATGTCCTAGTTTATGGCCTATGGTTTGGTATGGTTGGGCCATTGGTGTGGTATGGTTGGACTCGATTGGGTTGGTCCTGGAGGTGACCCTATCCCAAAGTCTTAATGAGAATAATAGCGTTGTCTTGTTATATGTTCAAAATTCAGCCCATCTAAGGTTGGATATAGGTGGTTGGGTTGGGTAACAGGGGGCGGTCCTCGATCCTAGTAGGACTTGGGATACCCATTACGACAAGGCTCGGGGTCGGGTCATATGATGATACGGAAATGGAGGCCTTTGATGAAAAAATTTGGTTTTTATCAAACCAAGATGGGGATTCTCGCCATACCTATCAAAGTCAAGACGGGAGAATCAAGGTTGGAAGAAAGAGACCGAGATAGAGATTTGCGTAATATAGATCGTGATAGAGATTGGGATTGGAGAGATAATGAAAGAGATTATAACCGGTAAGTACCTCCACATGATTGGTCAAAGGGTAGAAATTCAAGTTCCATTGACTCGGATAAGCTTAAAAATGAAGATGTCCTTGCTCAAATCTTAATGGGTGTTGAGGGGACCGATAAGATGGTGAGAGAGATGAAAGGTGACTTCTCACGACTCAATCAAGTGGTGACATCTCATTTGGCCTCTATCAAGTGACTTGAAACTCAATTGGATCAAATCTAGGCATAAGCTAATGCAAAACCAAAAAGTGGATTGCCTAGTGACACGATCGTTAATCCTAAAAATAATGCTCATATCATGGCTATTGTCACTAGAAGTGGTCGGACTCTTGTTAAATATGTTGTTGATCTTGGTGAAGACCCCAATGAAAAGTCAAATGATGAACAAGCTAATGCAAAGAGAAAACGGCTAGAAAAGCCAAATGATGATGTTCCAAAGCCTAATGAGACAAGTGTTGAACGGTCAAAGGTAGTTGAAGAAAATTTTAAAAGTGAGAAATCTCCTAAGGTGGTTGATGATGATACTCTAATAATGCTCAACTTACACGTCAATTAAGTGCAAGGCGGTCGTCGTCAATATATTTACCCAACTTTGGAGTCGGGGTCGAATCCACGAGGAACAATGTGAGTGGCGATCAAATTAATTCTAAATGATTGATACAAGTTAAATTCAAACAAATGTTACAAAAAGATAAAATGGGAGAAGTGAGTACCTACACTAATGTTTCCTTTTTTGGAATTTTCTAATGTAAATTTGGGGTTATGAATAATTAGAGTTTTAACAATCATGCAAGGATCTTGGGATTATACGTTACTAAGGGAGTGACATATGGGAGCTAGTTATCAACATCACTTTAGTAATTCAAATATGGGAAGGCTTGGTTATAGGTTTTGATGTTAGCCTTTCAGCAAAACACCAAACTTTCATCCATTGATTCTTTCGAATACCTAATGGGTGTGTTCTATATTTAGCAACCACAACCTCAATCAAGGCATCCCTATGTCTAGGATGATACCCATGGCATAGTTAACCTCACATTCATCCTTATGTCTAAGATAGTGAAAATTTAGCAAACTACACACCTAATTGTTTATCATTGCTTTGGTCCCCATATCCCTCTTTCAAGGATGATATGGATTCCTAAAGTTTACCTAAAACCCTTCTTTTGAAGATGGTATTGAACTTTATAGAGCTTGGAGCTTTCACTCATCAAACCATATGGACATTTGGAGCTTTCACCCATCAAATCCCAACCAAAATAGCATAGCAATAATATACCCATAAACATGAACTACGAAATAGATTCTTACAATCACAACCTACACACACTTTAACCCTATTCACTCATGACCCCAAGAGGGAGATTTAGCTATACATAAGATAAGCAAGCATAGATATACCCATAATCTCCATGGAATCAAAGTTTCTAGAAGATCTAAATGTATGTTACTTCAAACTTGGCTCTCCTACAATATCAACAATGGAAGTGAACGAATCTTCTACTTAAAAAATCTCCAATGTATTCTTCACCCAAAATTTACACAATATTTTCTTCTCCAAAAATGGAGGCTACAAAGTCTCAAGCCAAAAACCTAGGAAAATTGAGGAAGAAGGAATGTGATGGAATGAATGATACATAGAATTAGGGTTTGTGTCTTTTTGTTCAAATTGGGATCAACACGTGCAATTATAGTTTTGCCCTTAGGCTGAACATCTCCGCCAAGCTACGATTGTGCAGGTCTGGCTGCGATCGCAGCTAGACGATCGTGATTAACTTCTGTGGTCTTGGTTGATTGACCATTTTGACTGACCGTAATTGCAGCCACTAGGTTGAGACTACGGTAACTGAGGTTCTTCCACTGTAGGTCTTCAGCTATACTTTTTCTGCTCCTTTTTGATTATTTCAAGCTCCACTCTACATCTATTTATCTTTTCAACTTTTATACTTGCAAAGAGTAGATATTAGTGCATTTAATCATAACTATGTCTCATTTATTCATTCAAAACAAGGTAATATGCATGAATAATGAGTGTGAATGAGTGGTAATATCACCACTCATCATACTCCAAAAATGGATGAAACTCCAATTATTCCACTGCCACAAATCAAAATTCCTTGCCCATTACCGCAAAGGCTCAAGAAGAAGTATGATGATACCAAAAACAAGAAATTTCTTGCAAAATTTAGCAATTTATCGATGATTATTCCTTTACTAGAAGCCTTACAAGAAATGCCAGGGTATGCTAAATTTATGAAGGACTTAGTAACAAAGAAGCGAGTCATGAATTTTTAAACAATTGAGGTAACCCACAATTATAGTGCTATAATGTCTAGCACAATGGCGGTGAAGAAAGAAAACCCAGGTACATATACTATTTCTTACACTATCGAGGTGTATAAATTTGGAAAAGTGTTGTGTGATCTTGGGGAAAGTATTAATTTGATGCCATTTACCATGTTCCAAAAGTTAGGATTGGGTGCTCTTAATCCCATCACTATGACGCTTCTAATGACAGGTCGTTCAATTAAAAAGCCCATTGGTATGTTGTATTATGTTCTGGTGAAAGTTGACCGATTTATCTTTTTGGCTGACTTTATTATTTTTATTGTGAGATTGATCATGAGGTCCTAATCATTCTTGGTAAACCATTCTTAGCTACCGAAAGGGACTTAGTGGATATGGAATACGGGGAGATGAAATTTTGGGCGAACAATAAAAAAGTATCCTTCAACGTGTGTAAGTCCATGAAGCAACCAATGGCTTGCATGTGGTATCGATAATTGATGTGATAGATGGGGAAGTGAATAACACCATATAAGTGAAACTTGTGGATGACCGCTTGGTCGGTGTATTGTAGAACCCTGGAAGTGAAGTGGTTGAAGAGTATGATGAGGTGGTTGCTTCGTTGACGGGTCTTGGACTTTATACCAAGAATCTGGCTAAATTAGATCTTGACTTCAAAAATTGTGAGAGTCCGTCCACATGCCAAACCATCCATTATTGAACCACATCAACTTGAACTAAAGTCGTGCCTTCTCATCTTTGATATGTTTTCTTGGGTGAGAACATCACTTCACCAATTATTGTTACGTATAATCTTAAACCTTGTCAAGTGGATGCCTTGAAATCAATTGTGAAAAAGTTCATTCGTGCTATTAGGTCGACTATAGCGGACATTATAGGCATTTCTCCCAAAATTTTCTCTCATAAAATCAAGTTAAATGGTTATCATGTTCCTAGTGTGGAACACCAAAGGAGACTCAATCAACCGATACAAGAGATGGTCAAGAGGGAAATCATTAAGTGGCTTGATGTGGGAGTTGTCTACTTGATTTCCAATAGTACGTGGGTGAGTCAGATCTAACGTATTCCCAAGAAGGGCGGCATGACAGTTGTCCGAAATGATGATAACGATGCATGTTGTCCATTTTTGTGGATATGGTAGAGGATATAATGGAGGTTTTTATGATGAATTCTCTGTGGTTGAGGATTCATTTGATTCTTGCCTTTCTCACTAAAGTAAAGTCCTTGAACGATGGGTGGAGACTATTCTTGTTTTAAATTGGGAAAAATGGCACTTCATGGTCAAGGAAGGTATTGTTCTAGGCCACAAAATTTTGGGAAAAGATATCTAAGTGGATCAAGCAAAAGTTGAGGTGATTGCTAAGTTACCCACTACCTATCTTCGTAAAGGGTGTTGAAAGTTTTCTTAGTCATGCTAGGTTCTATCGGTGTTCCATTAAGGATTTCCCAAAGATTGCTTATCCATTGTGCAAGCTTCTTAAAAAGGAGGCAAAATTTGAATTTGATGGTGATTATGTAAAGGCTTTTAATTGTCGTAAGGAACTCCTTGTGTCGGCTTTTATCATAGTAGCTCCGGATTGGTCATTGCCCATTGAATTAATGTGCGATGCAAGTGGTGTTTCTCTAGGTGCGATTTTGAGCCAAAGAAAAGAGAAGTTGTTCCACCCAATTTACTATGCAAGAAAGACGTTGAATGATGCTCAATGTAATTATACTGTTACAGAACAAGAGTTGCTAGTGGTGGTGTATGCTTTTGAAATATTTTGGGCCTATTTTTGTGCATAAAAGTGGTTGTGCATACGGACCATTACACTCTTAGATATCTCATGGAAAAGAAAGAAGCAAAACCTCAATTGATTAGATGGATATTGCTCTTGCAAGAGTTTGATTTTGAAGTTAAGGATTGAAAGGGGTGTGAAAATCAAGTTGCCAACCATCTTTCTCACCTTGAATACAATCATGAGAAGTTGGGTTAGATTGAGATTAATGAAACTTTCCCGGATGAGTTAGTCATGTCACTCTCGGGTTGTATATCTCCTTGGTATGCGGATTATGCTAACTATATTATGAGCGGTGTGTTTCCCGATGAGCTCAATTATTATCAAAAGAAGTGGTTCCTATTTGATGTGAAAAAGTATTTTTGGGATGAATTGTTCTTGTTTAGGGAGTGTGTGGATGGTATAATCTATCAGTGTGTCATGGATGTGGAAATGAGAGATATTATTATGGGTTGTCTCTTCTTTCCATTTGGTGGTCATCATGGTGGGATCTGAACAGCCGTAAAGGTTCTTCAAAGTGGATACTATTAGCCTACCCTTCATAGAAATGCTTATGAGTTGGTCAAAACATGCCCTCAATGCCAAATGCAAGGTGGTGTTTCAAAGAGGCAAGAGATGCCTCTTAAGCCCAATCTCGAGGTTGAACTATTTGTTGTATGGGGAATCAAATTCATAGGTCCCTTTGTGAGCTCATATGGTAATAAATATATCTTGGTAGCTGTTGATTATGTATCGAAGTAGGTGGAGGCCATTTCTTTATCGAATAATGAAAGCAAAAGTATCACTTTCTTCTTAAAGAAGTACATCTTTACAAAGTTCAAGACCCCAAGTTCAATTATTAGTGATGTTGGCTCTCATTTTTGTAATCGGGTCTTTTGTGGATTGCTTGATAAGTATGGTGTGAGGCATAAGGTTGCTACTTCGTATCATTTCCAAACTAGTGGCCAAGTTGAGGTTTTGAACCGTGAAATCAAGTCTATCTTTGAGAAAACCGTGAATGTTGGTTGTACTAATTGGGCAAGACAACTCGATGATGCTTTTTGGGCATATAGAATGGCCTATAAAACTCTTATTGGTATGTCCCCCCACCAATTGGTGTTTGGGGAGGCTTGTCACTTACTCATTGAGTTGGAGCATAAGGCTTTATGGGCTTTGAGGAAGTTGAATATGGATTGGGAAGACACCTCCAAATCAAAGGTGAATCAACTTCATGATTTAGATTTTGACTCAAAGCATATAAAAGCTCTGTGTTGTATAAAGAGAAGATAAAGAGGTGGCATGGTGCTAAAATCTTAAAGTGAGAGTTTGATGTAGGTGATGATGTGCTCCTCTTTAATTTAAGACTGAAACTTTTTGCGGGGAAGCTTATATCGAAGTGGTCGGGCCCGTTCGTGATATCAAATGTTTATATTAGTGGAGCTATTAATTTGGAAGTTAACCAGAAGATTAAATTTATGGTGAATGGGCAACGATTGAAGCACTATCATATAGTGGACGCAGAGCGACTAAGGTTGATTCACTTCGCTTCAAAGATCCAAAATAATAATCAAGTAATGTCGTGCCACAACTATAACTAAGGTGTTTCTTGGGAGGCAACCCAAGATTTATTTTTTGATGCATTTTTAATGTTTTCGATAATAATTTTAGCTTAGTTTTAATTGTTTCAGGTAATATCACAAAATTGGGGTGCGCAAAGGTAGGTTCGGAGGCTCGAAACTAAGCCTTGAACCAAGATTTTTGTGAAAAAATTGCCTGCCATTGCGCTGGACTTCTTGCAGAAGTCTAGGCGTATACCAAGCGCATGTCATATGTATAGAACACTGGTACAAACTGCCACAATGTGTGTTGTACCTACTTAAGCAGGCCAGCCACAGGTGCATAGCAGATGGGATGCAGGTGGCCTGAAATTGAAGCCATGGAGCTGCAACTACTACCGCGACCTTCGCTGTACCTGCTTAAATAGGCCAACCACAGGTGCAAAGCTCTTAGTGCGTAGGTTGAGTTTAAAAGCTTTGATGTTTCAAAACGTGTCAGATCTTGTTGGGCTGACCAGACTTGGTCAGCCCAAAATCTCTTTAAACACTTAAAAAACGCCAAAAATAGTCAACCCTTGAGCATTTTTCATTACAATTCCCTTTTAAACGGTCCATTCTCTCAAGCTTAACAATCTCTCTTTCTTTAATAAAAATTGAATTAATATGAATTGAGATAATTCTTTTGGACTCGTGATTCATTTTTCTCCTCTCTTAAATCAAGAAAGGTATGCTATTTCATGGTTTCACTTTTAACATCTCTTAAAAAATAGACATAATATTCCATACCTCATGATGATTACTTATTTAAATTTGGTTTTTGTGAGCTTATTGGGTCTGATTTATACTTATTGGAATAACTATATTGGCATGGGTTCCTTGTTTCACTTGTTTGGTTAATGATACTCTCTTAAATGTAACTAGTGCACCATGTGTTTGACAAAATATCCATTAGACCTTTCTTTCTTTATTTTTTGTGGTGGGTGGATCAAGAAGGATAGTATGAGCATCTTGAATGTGTTTTGAGATGATTTGGTGAGATAAACTTTCTCACTTATGCTTCTATTCTCTTTCTCCAAGATCGTAGTTAGCATGCTTACCTTGTGTGTGTTAAAATGACAATAAGAGAGGAATGCCTTGTATGCTTGTAATGGTCAATGTGATCTTTCTTAGGGCATAATGTGGTCATTTTTTATTCATTATTTTGAGTCCAATTGGTCCTAAAAATGGAATAACCAATAGTCATTGGTTGAGGGAGTTTGTAGAGAAATCTGACATCTATGGCTTTTGTTGGTCACTATACCTAACCAGGAGACATGAATACGTGTCTTGCCCTATGATGGATTGGGCGACATCATTCTTAAGGGTGGTGGGTCATTCTTGTTTATATTGGGGGTTAGAGATGTGCTATGAACTAGTATGGTGAAATGTGAAGAATGTGAGCCAATTTAAATCCCAAATTGTTAAGTGTTGTAATGAATGAACCCCACGGGCTCTAATGATGAAGTTACCTTGCATCCATAAAAAAATTTCTTTTCTCATCTTTATTTTCTTTCTTAACATACAAAATTCCAAAACATGTTTTACATGTTATCTTTTATTTTTATTTTGTTTTGTTTCTTTCTCAAAGGTATATCTCCGAGGAAGAACTTGCCACGAGAAGATAGGAAGGGTAATGACCTGGATAAAGGCAAAGCAAAAGCTACTTCGCAAGGGGAAAATAACCGACCTCCAAAGGTATTCTTAAAGTCTCGAATGTCCAAGCCACCATTGATCGTACATGGGAGGTTGGAAAGGAAGCGGATCTAATTCAGTTTAGCGTAGAAGGTGTGAAGGAGTTATATGATGATTCGGTAACTACTCGGGGTTTCAATCTTGAGAAGGTCTTTAGCATGAAGGAAGTTGACACCCATTTTCCCAAAATCATTGTTGAGGTTAAAGAACGGGTATGGAAAGTGTTCATGAATATGACGCCTTTTTCTCACCCACTATGCTATTTTCCAAAAATTGTCCAGGAATTCTATGCTTCCTACGTTGTTCATCATAATGAAAAAAAGCACAAAATTCCAATTGCGGAACAACCTTGTCTCGAGAGTGTATTTTTTTGAGGAGTAGAAGTCTCTTGCGCAACCTTGGAGATCAATGAACTTTATTTTGCTTGTGACTTAGATTCCGCGGTGGAGTGCAAGAAGAAGACATTTGGCAAATATCAAAGTTTCACGTGGCTTTCTAGGGTGATTGCTAAGGGCCTTTCTTCATGGTCTAGTGGTGTAGGTCAAATCAAGAGAAGAGAACTTTTGGTTCAAGCCAATCATTGGCTTAAATTTGTTGGTAACCATCTGCTTCCCTCAAGAAATGAACAAGATATAACGATTGATAGGGCTATCATTGTTGGATTTATCATTGATAAAATTGATATAAATCTGGGAGAATTGATAGCGAAGATGATGAAGTTATGGTCAAAGCAACCGAGCACTTTATTGCCCTTTTCGACATTCATACCTATGCTTTGCCTTTAAGTTCAAAGTCTCTCTACTCTCTAAGATTGATCAAAGGGTTATATGCACCAAAGTCATTGAAATCACACATTGCAAGGATGAGTATAACCCTATGAAAATAAAAAGGAAAGCTTTGGTTTTGTTATACTCAAGTGTGGAAGGGTTGCTGAGCTTAGAGGGGATAGAGATTTCTCTAAATTCTACACTTGATGTTGAGACTCATCATCATTCTACTGATACTCCTGCATCGTCAAGCACTGCACCACCATCTTAGCCTACACAATCGACATGGTCTTCTATAGTGACTTTTGCCAAGGTTGCTTCCATGACTTTGGCAAATAATTCTACTCTTACCCGATTGGCGCTGACATTTCCCAGTTTATTCAGGCTGCTATATAACCTCTCCGTGCCCACATATCAAATTTATAGCAAAGAATGGCCACATTTAAGGCAAGAGGAGATGGTGAGGGGGTGGAATCTTTAAGGACAAACCTTGATAGTTTGCAGGCGGAGTTACACTTTGGACAACCCTCATTCGGTCTTGATGAGGAAGATATTGCTTTTTCCCTGGATACTTCTGGACCAGTGCTTTTATTTGAGTATTTTTCAGAGAGAGTCATGAGGGCATTGATGATGAGGCCGAGGTTGATCTTATAGAGGGGATACCTGAGGCCCAAAAGGTTGAGCTCGCCTTGCAACTATCCAGGAATGATGAGTATGCATGGATGGTTGGGGCTAGTACTAGCACTCGACATGATGATGAGTTACCCTTTGTAGCAGACTCGATGAGAGGACCCCAGTCTAATTAGGTTCCTATTAAGACAGTATGATTATTCACCGACATAGACCCGAGCGCCTAGTGCGCCATAGGGAGTCTTTACCCTCCTCTACTCTTTTTTATTTCTGCATTGGGGACAATGCAATGTTTTAAGTGGGGTGTCAGGAATATTTATGACTCATTTGATGGTCGGGACCTATTGTCTCATTTCATGGAATTTGGTTTGATAGATTGGGTAGACATACTCTATTTTATCACTTTGATATTTGTGTACTCATTACATTTTGTCATGTTTATTTACTTTAGCCCGTGTGGGGCTTGTTTTACTTTTTCCCTAGTGGTGCTTGTTTTTTTTTATTGATATTACTTTGGATAGGCCCTTGTTTGGCATTTGGATAATGATGTCAAATAGTGCCCTTTTTGGACTTTGTGTCATGCGCTTAATATAAATATGATATCTGATTGTGCCCATTGCTTTTGTCACCTTTTGTATACACGTGTTCAATAAACTCCAAGGGTTTTCTTCGAAAATCGGTTCTTTCCTAAGGAGCAAAAGTTTATTTTCTCTTTCTTTTGATATATCATTTTTATTTTAGTTTAGTTTCTTTGTCAAACTAAGTTATAATTCACCCATGATGGATGACAAGGCGACATTCTTAGGTGACGTATCTAATCTTTTTGGTTAACTAGGAAGAAGTAAAAATTCAAAAATACTTTTAAAAAATCGTAATCATTTTGAGCTTTCTTTTGAGTAAGACCATTAAACTCAATTTCTGGTTCTCTCTTTACAAGGATGAGTCTTTGACTTGGAGTAACTTATGAAGCTCAAATTTCTCAAATTGGTTGGGAGACGAACTTCTTGGTTTATGAGTACAATGCCATGTGTGGTGAGATTTTTGAATAATTCTTGTACATATGTGTCGTCTAGAACTTTCCCCGAGTATATTCAAAGAACAATTCTAGGTAAGCTTGGTTTGGAGGATGACCCAATGCCATTTTTGACCCGTCACATAGCCAAATTCCCACCTTAATGTTGTTCCCTAGTTAACTCATTTGAGCTATTTTTCCCATCTTTCTTTCTTATTGTAATGATAACCATGCTAAAACACCTAAACCCTTTTGAAAATCTCTCTTTTGGCACTTAACCTCTTTTGATGTATCGGATGATTCTAAATAATGGATTACAGGCAAAAGCCTAAGTTTGGGGGGGTTGTGTATTTGGGAGAAGATAATGAAAGAAAATGCAAGAAAGGTGTATGTAAGGTTGTCAACTCATGTGCTTAAAAGACAAGAGATGTGCTAGATGATAAAGTTAAATATCCTAGCCCCTAGATTTTGAAAAAAATAAATAAATAAATTAGATGAGTGAGGGGCTAAGAAGTTCTTATAGGTAGAAAATCTCTTGAAAAAGTCAAAGAAGTGAAGAAAGAAAATGGTGGCTTTGAATTGTTTGGTAAATGTTAAACAAAAGATTAGGAAAATATGGAAAATAATTTGAACAAAGAATAAGGTGGGTAGTTTGAAAATTTTTGGGGGTAGAAAGGGTTAAGAGATTGCATTGAAAGAGGTATTTTAGTCACTTAATCCATAGATATTCCTTCCCGTGACTTAAGCCTTCATCTTGACCCGCAAGACCTTTGTAATTCCAAACTAATAAAGTTTACATTAGTGGCGAAAAACACAATGGGCAAGCCTATGGTTCTATTCGATGTACTTGAATTTTTTTGTGAGGGTGAGTATGAATTCTTTGTTTATTTGAGCTTCTTTAAGAATTGAAATGTCTTGTGTGTGGAGCTAACTATTGCATGCGAGCAGCATCGGTACTTTTGGGTAGAGGGTGAAGTTTTACTATCGATTTGGGTAAATGAGTGAAGTTGCATTGTGAAGATTGAGACAATCTTTGAAGATTTTCTGCCTTATCTTAAGATGCTTTGTGATTTGAAAAGTTCATTTGATACAAACATGCATTCTTTCTTCATAAATATGTGCTTATTGAAAAACTTTGGTTTACTTGTTGCCATGACATATTTGGAAAGTATTTGTAGAGTGTCGTTAGCTTATTCCTTTAGTATAGCTTTCTTTTGGGTAAAATTAAGTTAAATACCCTATCTCATTTAATTATTTTTGGTTGCTTGAGGACAAGCAATAGTTTAAGTTTAGGGGGTTTATAAGTCATCAATTTGACGACTTACTATCACCTTTTAAGCCTAAATTTTCACGCTTTTCCATCGATTTAATGGTAATCTCTTACTTAATCCTCATTTGTGTAGGTAAAAGTTTAAAAAGGAAGATGAGAAAGTCATTCAAGTCAACAAGAGGCCAAATGTGAAGGAAAAGAGCCATCCACTTTGCATTTACTTTGGAGCTACTTTCCATCTGCTCTCCATCCTCTAAGGATCCACTCAAAAGATCAAGAGAAAGGTGGTAATTTTGTAATTTTATCAAATATGGAAGTGGGTCTTAAAGAAGGCCTTCTAGCTCATTTTTCAAGACCTAGCATATATCTTTTCATATTAGAGTAATATTGTACTAGTCTTGAGTGAAACATATATATGAGTGATTCCCAAAGAAGAATTAGTGATTTTTCATTGAAGAATTATTAAAACTACAAGTTTAGAACTACATTCTCTTTATTTCTCATAGATGAAGTCAATGATAATTTTGCTATATCTCTACCCTTTTTATCTATGAGTAACTAATTCTAAATCTTGGGGTTATGCTTGATTAGGTTGTGGTTAGTGCATGGGTGTGAGCTATTTATTCTCCTAATTAGTTATTTGTGATGGGTGTTTCATTTGTTCCATACTTTAATTAAGAGTTGGAGGTTGCAAATCCCAACCACCGTTGAACCCATGTTATCCTTGAAAGAGGGGATTTAGGTGTGGAATAAATGCAACCAATAACTTGAATAATTTCATTTAATGACATCTCTTAGACATAACAATGTTAATTGAGGAAATATATGTGTAAAATTATCACACTTGTGAGGTGTTCGAAAGAACCCATTTGTGAAATTTGGTGTAGTAATTTAAAGATTGGAATCAATACCTGTAAGTCTAGCCTACCCATGACTTTTAGCTAAAGTTGGATAAATTCTCAAGTACCCATGCATGAACCCACACCTAGAATTGTATAACCCCAAGGCTTATTCCCAATTGAAGTCACTCTTAGCATTTTTCAACGTCAAGATGGTACTCTAAAAACGAATTAATTGTCATTATAAACACATTCAAATTAATTCCCTCATTTTACATTTATGTTTGTTTTGATTCACATTACGAGTCACCTTTTAGTAGACTACCAACACTCTTAAGTTTTGAATTTTGTGCTTTCACTCCTTATGGATTTGACCCCAATCTAAGTTGGGTTATTGTATTAACAACGATCGCTTACACCCATTAAAGAGTGTAATTTGAGCATTATCACACTTCTTGTAAAGCTGGAACTATTTTTTCTCCCAAACATCGCAAAATAATCCTTCAAATGATCTTCTGTATAACTTGTCTTTATATTAAAGAAAGTGAGGTGCACGACAACAGGTGTCATCCATTCTTCTTGGATCCTCTAAAAGTATCCCATAACATAAATAGTCAATGCCAAGTTATCGCTAATCTTCCTTTATAGATTCATACATGGAGATGAGGTGATCAACCTTATTTTCTATATCTTCATTCTCATTCGGTGGCGGTACTATCCATTTTTGGCGGATAGTAACTCGTGTCTGATTTGAAAGAGTTAGGTTTGAGGCCAAAGCAGCTAGGGCATAATTTTGCTTATTTATTTCTTTGGCACATGATGGAGAGTTAATTCTCCAAGCCATCCCATTAACTTTTGAGCATAATCATGATATGGGCGTCGCTCAGGCTTTCTAACTACATAGATTTCCAATAACTACTTGATCACCAATTGAGAGTCACAAAAGACTTGTAGCTGTAGTTGTTTCATGTCAAATGCCTTATCAAGTGAGTATTAATGCTTGATATTTAGCAACATTATTAGAGAAACGATTTGTTAGGGTAAAAGAGTATAGAATGCCCTCTTCTTATGGAGTGACGAACACCACACCAACACTAGCTCCACCTCAATGTACGGCACCATCAAAGTACATCTTCCATGGGGGTTTGACTTCAATAACCATTGGATATTCATCAGGAAGTTCATCGCTCAGTTCTGAGTCATCAGATATCAGGTGGTCTACCAAGAAGTCAACCCATATATTTCCCTTTACAGCCTTTTGGGGAACGTACACAATCTCAAGCTGTTGAAATTGAAGGTACTATTTTGCAAGTCGGCCACTAAAGACTAGTTTCAACATTACAAACTTGATGGGATTTGCCCTAAACACAAGACGGATAATATGATCTTGAAAGTAGTGTTTCATCTTTTGAATTGAGAAGGCCAATGTCAAACACAATTTTTCGATTGGAGAATAATTTAGCTCATTTGGTGTCATCATTTTGTTCTGATAGTAAAAAGAGTTTTATTTGCCTTTACTATTTTCTTGTGCCAGTAGTGCTCTAACTGACCTTTCTTGTGCCGCGATGTAGAGTATCAATTTTTTCCAGATATAGGTTTTGCAAGAACTGAAGGCTTCATCAAGTATGACTTGATACTCTCAAAGGCCTTACTACAAGCTTGGTCCCATTCAAAAAAGCATCCTTCTTCATGAGATGGCTAAATGGTTGACATTTCGTGGCCAGGTTTGAGATAAACCTCATTAAATATGCTAGCCTTCCTTGAAGACTTTTTAACTCATGAATATTTCGCGGCTCAGACTTCTTCAAAATTGCATTGACCTTGGTCTGATCAATTTTAATTCCTTAGTATCATACAATGAAGCCAAGGAACTTTCCAGAAGTAACTCCAAAGGCATATTTCAATGGATTCATCTGAAGTTGATATCTTCGAAGTAACTCGAATACCGTTTTTAGATTTTTTAAGTAGTCGTCTCTCTTTTTTGACTTCACCATTAGGTTATCTACATAACATTCAATATTTTTATGGAGTAGGCTGTCAAAGATGTTTTGCATAGCCCTTTGATAAGTGATACCATCGTTCTTCAAACCAAGAGGCATTACCTTGTAGCTATAAATACCTTTGGGCTACGAAATGCTGTGAGCCATTTATTCTTTGGTGTCATATAAATTTGGTTGTAGTTGGATGAACCATCCATGAAGGACATTGCCTTATAATCAGTGATGGCATCAATCATTAATTCTGGAATGGAATTGGAAAATCATCCTTAGGGCAGGCGTTGTTGAAATCCTGAAAGTCGACACAAACTCGAATTTGGCAATTCTTCTTCCGTATCAGAACAATACTTGAAATTCATGTGGGTTATTTGACTTCATGAATTAAATCAAATTCAATGAGTTTTTTAACCTCATTTTCGATCAACGGAACCAACTCTAACCTAAAACGCCTTTGTATTTACTTAATAAGACGAGCACCATTCTTGACCGCCAACTGATGGACTTCTACTTTTGGATATAAACCAGGCATATCCTTATAAATCCAAGCAAAGAAATCCCTATAAAATTTGAGTATGTCCATATAAGTGATTTCCTCCTCCTAGAAAAACACTCAGGCAAGTTGGTCTTGGATCTTGATCAGTTCCAAGATTAACTTCCTTCAAGGGGTCTATTGTGGTCTTCACTCCTTCTTTAAGTTGTGATGCAATATATCCAACATCTTCCTCCTCTTGAGGGTCATCTTCATTGATGGATATATAGTAACACCAAGAAATATCTTCCAGCTCTTTATCAACTTTTGTTTGAAATGAGACATCATTCTCATTTTGGGTCGTAACATGATATGAGGAGCCAATACTTTCTTCATCTTTCTCATGTTCATTGGTAAAATACCATAGTATGATCCTTTGATTTTAACATCTCCTTGCATGAAACTACAAGTTTCGTATGTCGCCTAATTCTAGAAGGAATCAAACTTTGGAAATCCTTCTGGATTTTAGGTAAAAAGTGCATCATCATGCTTTGACGTCTTCTCTGACACTTGTTACTTTTCTTCTTATTTAGTGGACCTAACCTCTCAAACACAGAAGGTATTGTGGTTGATTCTCTGAGTCGATCAAAGACAGATGGCCTTTTATTATAAGCAGTGGACTCCTTTTCTACAATGATGTAGTTGCTAACTGCCCTTTTTATAGATATGCAAACTAGAGGTAGCAGTGTATACCCTAGGCCTCACGTGCCTGCCTGGTTGTATTTTTTAACGAAAGTTTACCCAATCTCGATGGCTCATTAGGATTGTATACATCCTTTATAAATAACCTGTAAGCATTTGGATCAACACCTTCTTTTAAGTAGTATTTGGCATTGGCAAAGTGGGATTTAGCTTTAGTGAATGGTTTATCATCGGCTACATCTTTTTTTTCACTCTGCCTTTGAGATACTTTAAGCATTGGTAGTAAGAGAATGAGATAATTTTGTTCTCATGTACCCAAGGACTCCCAAGTAATATATTATATGAAGTCTTTGCATCGATCACATGCATCAACGCATTTGACCTCAAATTATCCATATGAATTCCTAACTTGATGGATCCCACGACCTTTTGACCCCCTTGGTTGAATCCCTGAATCATCAAACGACTTTCGTCAAGTTCATTAGTAGCGATGCCAAGTTCCTTCATTGTGCAAATAGGCAGAATATTGACTCTGAATCCCTCGTCTATCAAGATTTTATTTATCTTCTTTCCTAAAACTTGACCCACCATGTACAAGGGACGATTGTATAGGGTTTCACCATGCAAAAAATTGTTATTTGTAAAAGTGATTTTTGTATCACATACATATGCCTCTTCTCTAAGAGGTTCAATAGGATTTTCGAAAGATAGAGGAACTTCCGTGGATAGGTACTCACCCTTTTCCCCCTCTTTGCCAGTATTAAAATAAGATATCTCAAGGTTGACTTGAGCCATTTTTGCATGGAACCAATTTGGTAACTCTTCTTCAAAATTAACTGGACATCGTGGTTTTTGATGGTGAAGCTCCATTACCCTCGTCTTCTTCAAAAGCTTAATCAACCTCTGTTTCCTTAGTTTCTTCACCATCCTCCTTCTAGTTAGCTGCTCAGACAACTCCTTTCATAGAATCATCTTCTTGCTTCTGTGCCTAGTCACCAGAGTCTAATCTTGATCATCACATTTGTCAATTGAAGACTTATCATGCTCTAATGATTCCTTTTTATGTCCTTAGATGCATATTTAAACCGAATCGAGCGAGCCAAAAGTGATAGAAATTTGAAGAGAACTATCCATCTCATCATCGAAGAAAATCTTCTTTTCATTTGGAAATTGCATGACTTTATCCTCGAAGATAAAACACTTTTCAAGAGGGTAACCCACAAGCCTATAATAGTTGCAATAATTTGGGTCATTGGTCCTTCCAGCTTCGTCGGGCCGCTTCATCTCTGAAATTTCAATAAGCTTATACTTAAAGAGTTCATTGAAAATCTCAGCAACATCAGAATCAAGGAAAGGGTATTTCTTTTTTTGCATCTCTTTTAAAGTTAACTTCTGATTTGGACGTGCTCGAGAAGTCTTTTTCACGCTTTGATTCTTGCTCACCTTCGTGGTGACCTTCACAGGAGACGCATCGAATTTTATGGATTCCTTGTTGTTATTTTTGGGGATAAACTTTCCCCATCTTTTAGGTTCCTGCTTATCTTTTCCCCTTTGAGGGTCATGGATAGACGCTACTCCCCTTCCAGTAAAAGACATGCTCAATTTCATGTCGTGAGCACGAGTAGCTAACTCTTCAAACATTTTTTCTTACTGACTTGCAAAATATAAAAAATCTCCCAGTGCATTCTTGGGACGCATAGCTCTATTGCAAAAACTTTGCTTACCTATCTTTACAGTTTAGACTTGTATTTCTCCATCGATTGATGAAGTCAATAACTGGATCGTCCTTTGTTTGTCGAGTATTCATGAGCTCTACCATGCTCACTGTACGCCTTGGGCTATAAAAGCGATTAAGGAACTCATTCTCCAATTGTTCCCAACTATCGATAGAGTTAGGATCAAGGTTCGTATACCAATCAAAGGCATTTTCCTTTAGGTAATGAATAAATTATTTGACAAGATAGTCACTGTAAGTTCCAGCATTATTACATATCTTAATAAAGTGTGCAACATGTTGCTTTGGGTTCCCTTTGCCCCTAAATTATTAAAATTTGGGGGGTTGATAGCCGGCAGGTATTTTGAGGCTACCAATTCTTGTAGTGTAAGGCTATATGTCAAGAAATACTTGGTAACAATATCATACTTGTCTTTGAGGTTCCCTTTAATAAACTCTTTCAACTGATCAATCGGGATCATTCCCTTGGAAGAAAAGTGTACCTCCTTAGCTAGTGGTTCTTATTTTACAGCAAGTCCTGTCTCATGAACTTTTGGAGATTTTCCAGGTGCATGGCAAGACCTTCAATTGACCTCATCAGGTTTGCAAGTTGCTCCTTCATAAATGAGGCATCAGTCATTATTGCTTGCATGATCACTGGAGACGTTGGAGAGTAACAGGAATTATCGAATAAGGTGATCTTTAAAGTGCTCAACTTATATGGTGTAAGTGGAGATGATACGATAGTTGAACGGCCATTACTCTTTGCTCTAGAGTATTTTGAACCAGATTGCTCAAGTAGAGCTAGAGTTTTCTTAAACGTTTCTGCCACATTGCTTCCTCCTTCTGAAGTAGTTGTATGGGATCTCGCTCCTTTTGGGGTTGAAGATCCAAAAATTAGAGCTGGTGCGGATGACACTTGATGTGATTGTGTCCTAGCAAGTTGGCCTTGCTCCTTGTGACAACTCTAAAGCTTCCAAAAGTAAAGCTACGGATGCTCTCTATTTCAGTAGAGAATTTGGAATCAACAACTTTGAAAGCAGTTGATTGAGAATTGACCTTCTTGGAAGTCTAAATTTTGAAGTTAGAAAAATTGATATGAGTGGCAGAAATTATCCCACTGGGCGTGTCAGAATTTGTTAGACAGTAAAATTTTATGATAAAAAATAAATAATAATCAAGACCGAAAAAATACTGCAACCATTGTTTTATAGATTTCAATAAGTGAGTGTTACAATCTTTATGAATCCTCGAATTCACCTTTTTAAATAAAAATTCAAGGGTTTTGAGTTTGATCTTAAATTTGAATTTGATGGATTTGATCTTGACATATTCTTAAATTCAAGGGCTTTTGGGCTTGTTCTTGAATCTTGGGGTCTTGATCTTGAATCTTGATAAGTTGGATTTGAATGCTTGAGCTTTATAGAGAATTGCACCATTTGATCCACGAGCTTTTTCTTGTTTCTTATTAGAGTTCTTGGTCCCTTTTTTTTTTATAAATTATGAGACCCCTATTTATAGTTGTGGAAAGGAAGAGTCATGATGAAGATGAACTTCCTTTAACCAATCAAATTCAAGTGACGTGGCTTCTTTTATGGGATTTTGATTTCACTAAGTCTGCTGCATCATTTTGACATGTGGCATGGTCCTATTGGTTCCTTCACTTGATTTGGTATGCCACGTCATTTGACACGTGACGCTCATTTTGGGCCTCTAAAATAAGATAACATTTTGGGCTTAGCAAAATGGGCTCATCATTTATAGCCCAAATTAATGGACTAGCCCAATAAATATTGGACTTTATTTATACTCATGTGTTTGAACTTAAATAATTAATTCAATTATATTTGTCCGTAATATTTTATTTAGGATTAATATATTTTAAATATAATTCAAATTTCGTACGAATTTAAATTTAATAAAATTTCATCGCCCACACCTATATCTTGCTTGACAATAAGAATAATATATACTAATATAAAGTTTTCATCTAACATAGGTATGAAAATGAAAAAATAGAACATCATTGTAAATATTATTCAGGAACATTTAATAAAACAGAAATAAAATGGGAAATAAATAGAAAAGAATTATGTTCATTATATAAATGTTTATTAGCATTTGAGCCATATATTGTATATAACAAATTTATTGTACGAACAGATAATACACAGGTACGTTGGTGGCTAACAAAGAAAATACAAAATTCAGTTACAACAAAAGAGATTCGTAGACTAGTATTGAATATATTAAATTTTACATTTACAATTGAAGTAATTAGTACTAACAAAAATGTTATTGCAGATTATATATCAAGACAAAGCTACACAGACTGATATAATAGAAGATGATGCTTTAGAAATGATATTCAAAACCCTAACTACGCTTTTAATGAGAGTGGACAGTATGGGTAATGAAATAGAAAAGCTAAAGACTAATGAAGATAAACTGAAGTCTGTAGCTACAAATCAGCTAACTCAGCAATGTGCAGAGCTATGTCGATCAAAAGACATTAAAATTTCAAAGTTAGAAGGAGACGTTGGGACACTCCGTAAAACCCATAACGTTTATCAATCTACAATTGCAGGTACAAGCAAAGGAGTTATTGGACAAAGATACCAGAATATGAACTTAAATAAGACATTTGAAAAACCATTTACACCAAAAATACAAAAAGACCTCTTGAACATAGCCCCACAAATTACCACATATCGAGATAGTCTGAACTAAGATAAAAAAGTTTATAACTATACAACCCAAAAATACATAGAAAATATTTATCGAGTACAAACTTTTCTAAACCTTAACCCCAGAGCAACAGATATCAAAGAACCCAACACAAACTATATAACCCAAAGATTACAAGAGTTTTCTTCATTAATTACTTCTTGTTTTTCATTGATTTCTAATTTTTTTGTATATGTTAAGATTTCTGTATATGTTTAACTATCTCCTGAATCATAATTATCTGTTTCTTCAACATCTATTGTATTTATTTCTAATTTTTCTTTAAATTGATTTATCGCGTTTAACAATTTTTGTTCTATATCTTTTTCTTCTTTTTCTTTTTGTCTTTTTTCATACAAATCTTTTAGCATTTGTAGTTCTTTTTCTAATTTAGCAATCCTACTATTTTTAGTTTCTTCTATTTTTCGTATTTCTTCTGTAGTTTGTTGTTTTATTTTTTCTATTTCCTTTTTTCTATATATTTCTTCATTTTTTTTCCTATTCTTACCATAGCTGTCAATTTATCTTCTAATTTTAATTCTTTTTTTCTAATATTAAATATAAATATTTATCTATTTTCTTATACCTTCTTCCTATATTAGAAAATACTATTTTTAGTTTTAGTCCTTCATGGTTTTCATATATTTTTTTTATCTATTATAAATTCTTCTTTTTGTTGTACTTATTCTATCATTTATTATTTCTAAATTTTCTTTTATATCTATGTCTCTATAACTATAATCATTATTATAAATTATTTTTACAAATTGTTCGAAAGGACTTTCTATTTGTATTTTGTTAATTTTATTTTTTTCCGTTATTTTATGTTTTGTTGTTAATACATATAGATTTTTACATCTTGCTGTAAATATTTTACTTCCTGGGGTTTGTTATATTCCTGATATTTTCCAATAAAATGCTAATGATTTATCTATATTTTTATCTGTTATTGCTACTGAATAATTCACACTTATTATAAATTTAAATTTTTGGTATATTAAATTTCCTTTTATGACAGTTATTATAATTTTTTCTATAGGTTTCATAATTCTATCATCTACTAAATATAATTCTATTAGTGTATCTATTCCTTCTTTGAAACATGCTTTTATTAATATCTCTGTTCCTTCAAGGTGTACATATTTTATTGGGTCTTTACTTTTTATATCATTTATTTCTTTATTAATTATTCTTTTTGTTACTAGTGGTATACTAGCTCATCCTTTTACATATCTACAATCTATTACATGTTTTTTTTGACTTACTACGTAGTATTCTTCTTTTCTTCTACTAAATATATTTTTTATTGTTGGTATTTTAAATATTTTTTATACACTTAAATCTAATTCTTTTCCTTTTATTTCATCAAATATGTGACTATCAAATATTATTTTTTGATCTGTTCCTTCTTCATTTAAATATTCTTCCTTTGTTATTATTTTTATATCTTCTTCAGTTATTTGGTTTATTCTTATATCTTCTTCAGTTATTTAATTCATCTAATTCACTATCTATTTCATTATCTGTTTCATTCTCTAAAATTTCATATATACTATATTCACTTTCTAATTCGTAATCTATATAATCTATCTGCATATATTCTGTATTTTTTATTTTTATTTCTGATATTTGTTTATTTTTTGAGTTTTTTGGTAATTTACAATCTCTAGCTAAATGTCCTAATTTTCCGCAATCATAACAAGTACATTCTTTTTTAAATTTCTTTTTCCTATATGGTCTTTTATGTTTATAATTTTTTACATAATATTTTTTTCTTGGTTTCTTATATTTATATTTTGATTTTTTGTATTTCTTATATTTCTTATGTCTTTTTCTTTTCTTATAATCTCTTTCTTCGCATCCAAATTGAGGTGTTATTTTATCTTTGCAACATGCTAAATTTCTTATTAATGTTTTTTTCATTTTTATTTCTTCTTTATATTTTTCACATAGGTTTCTATACCATTGTTGTAAAAATTTTATTCTTGCTCCTAGAGTATCTACTATTTTTGCTTCATCCCAACTTTTGATTACTTTTGAACTAAATGGTTCAGGTAATTTATAAAAATATAATTTTCTTATTTCTTTACTTTCTTCTGTATTATATGTTCCTTTAGAATAATATTCTTTAAATGCGCAAGTATATTCATCTATGTAACACATATTACATATTGTTAATTTTAACATTAAATTCCTATTTATATCTTTCTCTTCATTTTGTTCTTTTTCTGTTGTTGTCATGCTGCTAAATTCATCTTTTATAACTATTTCATATTTTTTTAATAATTTTATAGATAATTGTAAGGGGGTGCAGATAACTTGTGTGGTAAAATAGATCTATTATAAATACAATGGATCTATTTTTATTTGTGCATCGATATTTCTTAACTTCTCTAAATATTTTTATTTTTATTTTTATTTTGAGTTTATTTATGTTAGTTTTATCGATATTCATATCTTGGGGGTGATTATATGGTAATTGGTTAAATGCTTTACTATAGTAGTCTTTATTTTTTTCTCTTAGTTTTTGTAATTCTTCTATATTATTTTGAAGTTATTCTAAATATTCTATATCTTTTGCTTCAAAATATCCAATTAGATTGTCTTTCATAAGTTTTTCTAATAATATCATTTCTTCCATATTTTCTCTTCAATATTTTAAATATTCATAGTCTATCATTTTATCCTGTAGTAATTATAGACTTATAAATTTATGTATAATAATTTATTCTAATTGTACTGTAATGTATATCTAATTCTAGATTTTCAATGTTATTTATTATCTTGTGTTATTCTTCTCGTAGAGAGTTTTTTAAATTATATAAACTATCACATGTAATTTTTCCTAAATTTTCTAGGGTTTCTTCTATCCATATTAATTTTTCTTTTAGATTCTCCATTATTTTTCTAATTTGATTTCTATAATTAATTTCTTCATGTAGATTATCTTGATTTTCTCTAGTTTTTCTAATATATTCTAACATTTCTTAATCTGAATAATATCCATCTGGGTAATTATCCAGGTATAACTGTTCTATCCAGTTTATAGTTTCAATTTCATAGTCTAATACTTTTTCTAATATTATTCTCTTAATATCTATAATTTCTATATCTCTAAGTATATATAAGATTAATATTTTAAGATTATCTATCATTTAAAATTGGTTAAATACTTTATTATAATATTTTTTAGTTTTTTGTTTTAATCTCATTAATTCTTCTATATTTTCACTAAGAAATTATATATATTTTATATCTATTTTCCAAAATTCTAAATATACATAATTTATCATAGTTAGTGTGTGGGTTTGGTATGTAAGTATTTATAAGAGTAGTTCGGTAGGTGTGGTATATAATTAATTCTAGTCATAAAATATCTATCAAATATTTTTTTCAATATGATTTTTCTTATATCTACTATTTCTATATCCTTTAGTACATATAAAACGAGTATTTTAAATTTATCTACCATTTCTTCAGATAAATAATTATCCATTTTTCATATGATGCCTTTTCAAAATATTCTCTTCAATCATGCACATAACAAAATATGATCACTTTAGATTGCTATATACTAGATTATTCTTAAATAACATATTCTTCGGTCACTATTAGCATGGTAATCTGGATACTTTTCCCTTAAACAACCCCTCTACTCTAGTTACTTTCCTATCACGGCTTTCTTATCTCACCGGTTTCACCTTTAGGATGACATAGTTCTTAGAGATTTTTCTCTTTTTTCACTTTGCTAATAAACTTCTTAACATTCTATTTTTCGAATAATTCTACTATAAAGCAACTAACATGAACTTATTTTATCATATCATGATTGTTAGGAATTTATGAATTTAGCTATTCATAATAGTAAATGAATATACCTGTTCTGGTAGGTTTGATAATTCTAAGCTTTGTTCTTCTATAGATTTTTCCATTGAAATATACCTGTTTTTTAAAGAATCAAAATATTTGTTGTAGACAAGAGAGAGTTTTTTTTTGCTTCAACGCATGAAGGCTTACTTCTTTCTGCCTTCGATGCCTTCATTTATAATGGATGATTTACATAGTTTTTCGTACTAATGTTTTACACGTTCCTAAAAACTTTACATGTATGCTATTCCTAGAAAAGACTAATCTTTTATAAAGTCTTACAAAAAAGTCAAAAAGCCTATAGTAGGCTAATAATGGTACCTACCTAACCTAACTATACAATGTCTTTTACGTAAAAGAAATCAAAAGCTATAATAATTCACATGTTGAAAATTATAAGTCATATGTCCTTTTCATATCTTTTATGACTTTGATAACTTTTGTCTTCTTTTCTTTATCCATAGTTGATTTTCCTTCGTTGCTGTCTCTATCGTATCTGCTGCTTTTTTATCTTCTTTCCAGCTGGCATGCTTATCTTTATTCTAGCTGTACATCTGGAACAATATTATCTTCTCCATTACATCTAGAACATTGATGGTCTGGATATTTGTGTCCAATTATCTTGCAATATCTTGTCAATAATCCGTCTAAAATAAATCCTCTCTTAATTGCCCTTGCAGTAGATTATTTTTCTGGGTTAAGTAATGCCATTATCCATTGTCTAAAATCTTACATATCTGTTTGTCGTAGTTCTTTTGAATTTGAATAAATCATCTGATGGTCTCTTGAATAATAGCTCCATATTCAGTTTCCATTGGTATAATTGTTTGCTAGTTCTTGAATAATTGTAGCTAGTCCAATAAGTCGTTTGTTTGCATAAAAATTAGGTATCTCGATTCTGGGTATCTCTGGCTACTGCACAATATCTTCTGGTATAATCATATCTCTGGTTAATCCTATTTTTACAACTTGTATAACTGGTTTTATCTCGTCGTATAATATCTCTGCTAGTACAGTATACCACTTTATATAAAATAGATTTCCTTTGGTTACTCTTTTATAGGTGTTGGATATTTTTTGTAATTCTTCCATACCTGATAGTTCTTCTCCATCTTGGGTGTATATGGTATTTAATAATCCATAATCAAAACAAGTTTTTATTAAGCTTGGGTTGGTTTTGGGTAATGCAATTAGCTTGTTGTGACCTTGTAATCTTTGGGTTATATAGTTTGTGTTGGGTTCTTTGATATCTGTTGCTCTGGGGTTAGGGTTTAGAAAAATTTGTACTCGGTAAATATTTTCTATGTATTTTTGGGTTGTATAGTTATAAACTTTTTTATCTTGGTTCAGACTATCTCAATATGTGGTAATTTGTGGGGCTATGTTCAAGAGGTCTTTTTGTATTTTTCGCGTAAATGGTTTTTCAAATGTCTTATTTAAGTTCATATTCTGGTATCTTTGTCCAATAGATCCTTTGCTTGTACCTGCAATTGTAGATTGATAAACGTTATGGGTTTACGGAGTGTCCCAACGTCTCCTTCTAGTTCTGGAATTTTAATGTCTTTCGATCGACATAGCTCTGCACACTGCTGAGTTAGCTGATTTGTAGCTACAAACTTCAGTTTATCTTCATTAGTCTTTAGCTTTTCTATTTCATTACCCATACTGTCCACTTTCATTGAAAGCGTAGTTAGAGTTTTGAATATTTTTTCTAAAGCATCATCTTCTATTATATCAGTCTGTGTAGCTTTGTCTTGATATGTAATCTGCAATAACGTTTTTGTTAGTACTAATTACTTTAATTGTAAATGTAAAATTTAATATATTCAATACTAGTCTCCGAATCTCTTTTGTTGTAACTGAATTTTATTTTTCTTTGTTAGCCATCAACATACCTGTGTATTATCTATTCATACAATAAACTTGTTATATACAATGTATGACTCAAATGCTAATAAACAGTTATATAATGAACATAATTCTTTTTTATTTATTTCCCATTTTATTTCTGTTTCATTAAACGTTCCTGAATAATATCTACAACGATGTTCTATTTTTTCATTTTCATACCTATATTTAAGTACTCCTCCATAACTACATTCACTAGCATCTGCTTCTACTATATATATAAATTTTCTATTTTCGTCTGGGAATTATAACTTTGGTAATTCTTTACAAAGTGTTTTTATTTTCTGGACTTGTTTTTTATCTTCTTCGTTATAATTATATTCTACATCCTTTTTTAATTTTTTCTGTAAAGGCTTTAGATTTTCTGCTAATTTTGATATATATTCCCTTACTTGGTTTACTAATTCCAAAAATGCTTGCAATTTCTTTTTTGTATCTAATTCTTCTTTTGAATTTATTATTTTTTGTACTATATGTTGTTGCATTTTTACTCCATTTTTATCTATTTGTATTCCTAAAAATTCTATCTGATTTTTCATAATTTCATCTTTCTTTTCACTTAAACTTATTCTCGATTTTTTTACTATATCCTTAAATTGTTCTAATAATTTTAAATGTTCTTCTTTGTTTTTTGTATATAATAGTATATCATCTATATATACTATACAATTAGGCAATTGTTTAAAATAACTATCCATAAAATGTTGATATCTACCTGGTGCATTTTTATACCCAAATGGTAGTACATTCCATTCATAAAATCCTTCTGGTACCGTAAATGCGGTTAATTCCTTAGATTCTTCTTCTAACTTTAAATGGTAAAATCCTGATTTACAATCAAATTTACTAAAATAATTATATCCTTGTATTTGTCTTATTTTTAATATCTTATTTGGTATTGAGTAATTATATGTCATAGTTTTTGCATTTAGATTTCTATAATCAATAACCATTCTACTTTTTCCTCTTTTTTTGTTCACTATGTTTATTTACTATAAATGTTGGACTATTGTGTTTACTATTACTTTTTTGTATATATTGTTTTTCTAATAATTCATCTATATGCATTTTAAATTCTTTTAAATCGTAAAAATTATATGTTAATGGTTGTTGAGTTATTATGCTATTTTTATCTATTAATTCAATTTTTATAGTAGTTTTATATTTTTTCCATCCTTTTAATGGATCTTCACTATATAATTGTTCTAATTTTTTATTAATTATTTCTATCTTATTTATTGAAAATATAGTTATTTCCTTTTTATTTATTGAAAATACGACTAGTTCTACTGTATCTTCAGTAATTTTTATATTTTCTTAATTTTTGTGTAATTTTTTCACTTCTTTCTATCTAATCAGTTTTCTTTCTTGTTTTATTAGTAACTCTTTTTGCTCTTACTTTCTATTTACATGGTGTCGTAAACCACCAATCCGTTCTAGTCCTTATATGTGGGTATAATTTAATTAAAAACGACATTTCTAAAAGTAAATCTTTTAATGTTAGCTCATAATTATAGATTTCTTCTATTGTTAATATTTTATCCCATACTTGTGTTTTTACATTCTTAGCTTTATAAGTAATTAAGCTTCTTCGTTATTAAATATTTTAACTATTATTGGTGTTTTTAATTTATCTCATTTACTTTTTGGTAAACAATTATATCCACATAAATTAGCTTCTGCTCCTGTATCTATCATAGGCGTATAATATCTACTGTAATACCCTTCTACTACTATCTTCATTAATACATATATCTTCATATCATGTTAAAGATCTTCTTAAGAATAATTTCTCTCTGTTATATGTTATAGATAATTATGTATGCTCTATATTATATGATTTTACTTGTTCTAGCCATTTTATTCCTAATATTATGTCTGTTTTTTGCATTTCTTCCTTTATTTCAAATTCTATTTTTATTTTTCTAACTCCTATTGTTATTGCTTTTCTGCTATATTTTTAGTGTTTATTAAGCTTCTTGGTAGATCTGGGCATATATTATTGTTAGATTTTATTTCCTCCTTTTTTACTAGATATCTTGCTATATAATTTTCTTCTTGTCCTGTATTTAAGAGTATTAAATATTCTTTTTCATTTATTATTCCTGTTATGTAATATTGGATTAAATTAGTTGTTGAACTTGTTTCATAACTTGTTCTTTTTGATGAACTTGATGATTCTGGTTTTTCATAAGCTATTCTTTTTGTTGTACTTATTCTATCATTTATTATTTCTAAATTTTCTTCTATATCTATGTCTCTATAACTATAATAATTATTATCAATTGTTTTTACAAGTTGGTCGAAAGGACTTTCTATTTGTATTTTGTTAATTTTATTTTTTTCCCGTTATTTTATGTTTTGTTGTTAATACATATGAATTTTTACATCTTGCTGTAAATATTTTACTTTCTGGAGTTAGTTTTATTCCTGATATTTTCCAATATAATACTAATGATTTATCTATATTTTTATCTGTTATTGCTACTGAATAATTTGCACTTATTATAAATTTAAATTTTTAGTGTATTAAATTTCCTTTTATGACAGTTATTATACTTTTTTCTATAGGTTTTATAATTCTATCATCTGCTAAATATAATTCTATTGGTGTATCTATTTCTTCTCTGAAACATGCTTTTATTAATATCTCTGTTCCTCCAAGGTGTACATATTTTATTGGGTCTTTACTTTTTATATCATTTTTTTCTTTATTAATTATTCTTTTTGTTACTAGTGGTATACTAGCTCTTCCTTTTACATATCTACAATCTATTACATGTTCTTTTTGACTTACAACGTAGTATTCTTCTTTTTTTCTACTAAATATGTTTTTTATTTTTGGTATTTTAAATATTTTTTCTACACTTAAATCTAATTCTTTTTCTTTTATCTCATCAAATATATGACTATCAAATATTATTTTTTGATCTGCTCCTTCTTCATTTAAATATTCTTCCTTTGTTATTATTTTTATATCTTCTTCAGTTATTTGGTTTATTCTTATATCTTCTTCAGTTATTTAATTCATCTAATTCACTATCTATTTCATTATCTGTTTCATTCTCTGAAATTTCATATATACTATCTTCACTTTCCAATTCGTAATCTATATAATTTATCTGCATATATTCTGTATTTTCTATTTTTATTTCTGATATTTGTTAATTTTTTGGGTTTTTACGTAATTTACAATCTCTAGCTAAATGTCCCAATTTTCCGCAATTATAACAAGTACATTCTTTTATAGATTTCTTTTTCCTATATGATCTTTTATGTTTATAATTTTTTACATAATATCTTTTTCTTGGTTTCTTATATTTATATTTTGATATTTTGTATTTCTTATATTTCTTATGTCTTTTTCTTTTCTTATAATTTCTTTTTTCGCATCCAAATTGAGGTGTTATTTTATCTTTGCAACATGCTAAATTTCTTATTAATATTTTTCTATTTTTATTTCTTCTCTATATTTTTTACATAAGTTTCTATACCATTGTTGTAAAAATTTTATTCTTGCTCCTAGAGTGTCTATTATTTTTGCTTCATCCCAATTTTTTATTATTTTTGAACTAAATGGTTCAGGTAATTTATTAAAATATAATTTTCTTATTTCTTTACTTTCTTCTGTATTATATGTTCTTTTATAATAATATTCTTTAAATGCGCAAGTATATTCATCTATGTAACACATATTACATATTGCTAATTTTAATATTAAATTCCTATTTATATCTTTCTCTTCATTTTGTTCTTCTTCTGTTGTTGTCATGCTGCTAAATTTGCCTTTTATAGCTATTTCATATTTTTTAAATAATTCTATAGGTGTTAATTTAGTTGTAGTTATTGATGATATTTCTTCTATAGGTTTGTCAGTTCTTAATACCCTTTTACCATTTTCAGTTAGATTTGAAAACCATAATTTTACTCTTCCTATTAGTGTTCTTTCTATATATTCTGGTGCATCTATAACATTTATATTATTATCTAATAATTATTTTGTCATATATCCTATCCATAATTGTATTATTTTTTCTATATCTATTACACAATCTAAGTCTAAAAAGTTATAATGTTTATTAACTATTTGTTTTGGTGTCCATTTGGCATATTCATCCTTTAGATTATATCTTTTAAACTTGTTCTTATAATATGTAGGTTTTCTTATTTCTGATGTTCTTGGTATTATATTTTCATCTTTTTTTTTATCAAGAGTATTTATTTTTGTGTTTCTATTTTTCGTATTTCTTCTGTAGTTTGTTGTTTTATTTATTCTATTTTCTTTTTTATATTTATTTCTTCATTTTCTTTTTCTATTCTTACCATAGATGTCGATTTATCTTCTACTTTTAATTCTTCATTTTCTAACATTAAATATAAATGTTCACCTATTTTCTTATACCTTCTTCCTAGATTAGAAAATACTATTTTTATTTTTAATCCTTCATGGTTTTCATATATTTTTTCATCTATTATAAATTCTTCTTAGTTCATTTTTATTTAATTGTTAATAGATCATGTTGGTATGTATATTCTAGACTATCTATTGTTGATTCTAAATTTGACATTTCTTCTTTTTGTGCATTTATTGAGTTTTTACTAACTCTGACAATTATGTTATATTGTAGTCTTTCTATCCTTATTTTTAATTCTTTACGTTTTTCAAATATTATTTGCTTTAATTCTTTATATTTTGGTAATTTTTGTACGTTATTCATCTAAATAATATTTTGGGGAATATCTAAATCTAGTTTTATCAAATAAGTCATAATTAATAAATTAATCAAATAATAAATTAATCAAATAAATCCAAATATATACTACTTCCGTAACTTTAAAGAGCTTGGGCTTTTTGACCTTTTTGTAAGACTTTGTAAAAGATTAGTATTTTATAGGAATAGCATACATGTAAAGTTTTTAGGAACGTGTAAAACATTAGTACGAAAAACTATGTAAATCATCCATTATAAATGAAGACATCGAAGGCAGAAAGAAGTAAGCCTTCATGCGTTGAAGCAAAAAAAAACTCTCTCTTGTCTACAACAAATATTTTGATTCTTTAAAAAACAGGTATATTTAAATGGAAAAATCTATGGAGGAACAAAGCTTAAAATTATCAAACCTACCAGAACAGGTATATTCATTTATTTTTATGAATAGCAAAATTCATAAACTCCTAACAATCATGATATGATAAAATAAGTTCATGTTAGTTGCTTTATAGTAGAATTATTCGAAAAATAGCATGTTAAGAAGTTTATTAGCAAAGTGGAAAAAAAGAAAAATCCCTAAGAACTATGCCATCCTAAAGGTGAAACTGGTGAGGTAAGAAAGTCGTGATACCGGATTAACCAGAGTAGAGGCGTTGTTTAAGGGAAAAGTATCCAGATTACCATGCTAATAGTGACCGAAGAATATGTTATTTAAGAATAATCTAGTATATAACAATCTAAAGTGATCATATTTTGTTATGTGCATGATTAAAGGGAATATTTTGAAAAAACATCATATGAAAAATGGATAATTATTTATCTGACGAAATGGTAGCTAAATTCAAAATACTCGTTTTATATATACTAAAGGATATAGAAATAGTAGATATAAGAAAAATCATATTGGAAAAAATACTTGATAGATATTTTATGACTAGAATTAATTATATACCACATCTACCGAACTACTCTTATAAATACTTACATATCAAACCCACACACTAACTATGATAAATTATGTTATGTAGAATTTTGGAAAATAGATATAAAATATATACAATTTCTTAGTGAAAATATAGAAGAATTAATGAGATTAAAATAAACAACTAAAAAATATTATAATAAAGTATTTAACCAATTTTAAATGATAGATAATCTTAAAATATTAAACTTATATATACTTAGAGATATAGAAATTATAGATATTAAGAGAATAATATTAGAAAAAGTATTAGACTATGAAATTGAAACTATAAATTGGATAGAACAGTTATACCTGGATAATTACCCAGATGGATATTATTCAGATTAAGAAATGTTAGAATATATTAGAAAAACTAGAGAAAATCAAGCTAATCTAAATGAAGAAATTAATTATAGAAACCAAATTAGAAAAATAATGGAGAATCTAAAAGAAAAATTAATATGGATAGAAGAACCCTAGAAAATTTAGGAAAAAGTATATGTGATAGTTTATATAATTTAAAAAACTCGCTACGAGAAGAACAACACAAGATAATAAATAGCATTGAAAACCTAGAATTAGATATACATTACAGTACAATTAGGATAAATTATTATACAGAAATTTGTAAATCTACAATTACAACAGGATAAAATGATAGACTATGAATATTTAAAATATTGGAGAGAAAATATGGAAGAAATAATATTATTAGAAAAACTTATGAAAGACAATCTAATTGGATATTTTGAAGCAAAAGATATAGAATATTTAGAATAACTTCAAAATAATATAGAAGAATTACAAAAACTAAGAGAAAAAAATAAAGAATACTATAGTAAAGCATTTAACCAATTACCATATAATCAGCCCCCAAGATATAAATATCGATAAAACTAACATAAATAAACTTGAAATAAAAATAAAAATAAAAATATTTAGAGAAGTTAAGAAATATCTATGCACAAATAAAAATAGATCCATTATATTTATAATTGATCTATTTTATCACACAAGTTATCCGCACCCCCTACAATTGGTAACTCCAATTTGCAACCCATCCGATGATAAAAGTTTATGTTGATGAAATAAAAAATATATTGACATTAAGCTTTGGAAAAGCGCAGAAAATTACTTGATCAAACTACTTCTCACCAAAAAAATATTTGTTTGAAAAATTATTTTAAATAAAATAATATTTCCTGGGAGTTGATTTCAGTTTTGATGTTGCTTTAGTTGATCAAGTTCAGCCAAAAATAATTTCGGTATGTTTGTATGATTTATTTGTGTATAATTTATCAAATCTGAATTATGTTCTTATGAAGTTAATTGATCTATTTTTGTTACGGGTTCGAATTGTGAAAATAATTTTCTGGTAAAATTGTATACAATATATATTTATGGTCCGGTGCTTTTTGAATTCCTGTGCATAGCCGAAGTTTAGTGCAATTCAAGATTTAATAGATGAAGCAGAATTGACTTTTGATCTATGTACTTAGTATAAACTTATATATATAAATATAAATTTTCAACGAATGATGTTTAGAGCATTTGTTATTATATTGATTTTTTAATTACTTATATGAAAAATGACGCTGAAATCTATGCAATTTTCTTAAATCTTTTATCTTCGTTTAGCTCTGATTTAAGAAGTAATATAAAGAATTTGGAGAAGAACAATGTAAATGATCTCTAGACATTGGTTAATCGTGGCTCTGAAATATACATGCAAGCTAATGTGTAAATCTTTCTTATCTTTGTTTAAATTAAATGTTAGCAGGAAATATAAAAGTTAAGTGATGTCTTCTTTTATTGAACATGTACTAACTTTTTTTTGCTTTTATTTTTCAGTTATAATAGAAAACTTGTATCTTGATGATTCCACAATATTTTCGTCCACTGCATATTGATATTTCTTCCTGAGTCAATATGACAGATCAGATATACTCGCATATTTATTGACGTCGTACTTAAATTTCATGTGGAGCACTTGATTGAAAGTTATAAATTATATATCAGTTAAGAAAAAAAAAAAATAACTAGATATTACTGATCTCGACTTTCATTAGTAGTATTTTATTTTCATTTGAGGGCTTAAATTCAAGTAAACTTCCTTTCAAAATGTTAACGCACGATTGTACAAAGGATAAATTGGCCGCACGATCAATCCATTTTTTGTTCTTTAGATTTGGCAAATAAGTACATATGATAAAATATACTAACATTCAGTAAATTGGTCATCTTTAAGGGGCATCCATAATAGTAATTTGCAAGTTTTTAGCATGCCATTGAAAAGGTTATTTAGTATCATTAATTACATGACTAAATTATACTTCTTCATTAATCTTTACTCGTCTACTTTTCTATTTTGAAAAGTTCAATAATACTGTTCAATTTATAAAATCAATTGATAATTTACTTATTTCTATCCATTTTTACCTTTAACATTAAATACAATTTATTATCTAATGCATTTTTCAAAAAGTTAAATTTATTATATTCAAAAAGTAAGATGATAAAATTATCTCTATCATATACTACTTCTTAATTTTTGTGTCGATAGAAAAATAGATAAGTAAAAATGGACCGATGCAGTAGTTTATTTGAAATTAAAAGGTCATGCTGTAAGTTCACAAATATTTAAAGTATTTTTTTATGATTAAAGTAAAACATCTTAAAGTAACTTTTGATGAGACACTATGTCAAAATTCAATTAAATAAAACATCTTTCGGTAACTCAATTAATGAGACACTGTGCCAAAATTCAATTAGATTTTTTTTTTTGGAAAGACATATTAACTTGAATGTATTGAATATCATTTAATCTATGCTTTGTAATAATTAATTGTTAATTGTTATGTCAGATTAATTTAAGGTAAGTATTCTATAATTTTAAATTGTTTATGAAGTTTACAATAATAAATAATTATCTTGTATTGATTCGAATTGCTAAAAACTTTTAAAGGAAAAGATGTTTGAGTCCTTTGCGGTTGACTTCTTCTTGATGAAGCTAATAAAAATAAAAAGAAAACCTATTAAACATAATCTTATTTGATTACATAAACTATTGCAGTATTGATGCCTTCATATAAATGGTTTCTGTTGGCTCAAATCATTTTACCGAATGGTGTACTCTTCTGCCTATTAGCCGAATATTATATTTGATCATTAGAGTTCTTTTCATAGTTCTTATAAATGTTCACTTTGTTGAGATTTCTTTCGCAATGTTATTAAGAGCTTATGCTATGATTGCTTTTTGTAGGGATAAAATAATACTTAGGGTGTAATTTTTAGGAAGAAAAATATTTTTCAATATGGCAAATATTTTGTTAAAAAATGATTTTCTGAACAATAAGTGGTAATATCGTGTGATGAATTTAATTAGATAAAGATGCAGATGACAAAATCACAGAATAAAAAAGATATTTTTGAATTATTTTATTTATTTATGATTTTTTTTATTATACATCAGAAATTGAAATGGCATTGACAAAAACTATTTTATATTATTTTTTTAAAAAAAATTGTTTGTGATTTGCAGATTATAGGTCTTACTGCAAGGGAAGATGCTGAAAAGATTTAGAAGTCGGTGAAGATTGGAGTTATCCTAGCTGTTGTTGGTCAAATCCGCTTGGTTGGAAGAATACGAACTTGCAATGCTCAAATTTACTTGTCTTTATGTCGTAATATGGACAGAACTCAAGAAATTATTGAGGTTTGTCTATATACACTATCGTAGCTACGATTATATGTCCATAAATAAAAATTTTATATTTTGTGCTTCGTAGGGTGAAAAAACTTGCATAAGTACCTTTCATTTTGTGTTGTTATTATATTTTTTCCCTATATACTGCTATAACATATTTGTATGTTCGAGATATATAATGATATTCAGTTGCGGTGTGATTTTTTAATGAAGCAAATAATTCTAGTTGAGAATTCAAGCTTTGTATTGAATAATTTGAAATACTAAAAGAATGAGATTTTATTTTTTATTTAGAACCCTCCTGAAAAATGGGATTGATTCGCAGGACTCTCCTAGAGAATGACACTTTATTTTCTGTTTGGAATTCTCCTAAAAAAGAGAGAGAGAGAGAGAGAGAGAGATTTAATTCGCAGACCCTTTAAACTTACTAAAAGATTACATGATAACTAATCAACGGTAAAAAAATTTCAAATCAAACAGCAAATCAGTATAACACATAAAAATTTTCAATAGTTTCCTTTTTCCTGTTCTTCATTTAATTTTCTTTTCAAACGCGATTCTCCTGCTCAGTTTCATTAAGAATATTCTTCAAATGATTTTATTTTTCTTCAGATTCTTTAAGCAATGTCCTAAGAAAATCTCTATCTTGTATGACTTCGTTGACATTAAATAGCGTATCAAACTTCATAGTATTATGTGAAGTCACGGTATCACAATCGAATGTGGGTCTCTTCAATTGTGATATAGCGTTGTTCGTTTCATTTATTGACATAATTTCTATCCATTGAAAATAATCACATCCACCATTTTCCTAAAACAAAAAAATTTGAAACAAGGTTAACATACACATATTTTTAATTGAACAACTTAAAATTTTCACCTTAGAACACGCACAGCTCCAAAATCTACGACCAGGATTTCTTTGAGTCCTTGATATTTTCATTTTACAATATTCATTACATTTACATACATCCGGTTCAACTGAAAATAAAGACATTTCAGATTGTTGAGACATAATTGTGAAGGGATTCTCAAAATAAAAAAGAGATAATAGTAGTAAGAAATTGCTATAGATGAATGAGATAAATGGTAAACAACAACACATATTTATAAGTGGAAATTTCTCATTAAAACGACAAATCTAATTTTCAGGAATCTTCAGCAATTCACGTGAAGAAAAAAATTGAAATATTTTCAGACTTCGAACGATTCTCTTATTCACACAAAAAGAAATGTAGTTTGCCTATTTTTGGGTAAACCATAATAACAAATTTAACCCCAAACATTTTCAGCAAAAGGTATTAGTTGGTGTTAGTTGCAGTTTGCCCCAAAATAGGTAAACTGTCCGTTTTGTATTCAAAATAAAATGAGTATCCGTTTTGACTCCTAAGGTTGAAAAAGTGTCCAGTTTTGCTCCGAACTCCACTCATATTCCTCAACTCTCTTTATCCCATCAGTTAGAATATATGGCTCAATTTAACAATTTCCAATTATGTTGGAAAGGTGGTAAAAAACAATATTATAGAGAGCAGAATAAAGAAAACATCAAACATTATTTTTACTTTCTATTTTTTTCCACTGCAACAATGTACCGACATAGTGAATTCAGAATTCTTTTACTAATTGATATTTTAATAGTATCTATGATTGAAGTGATACATTTGCTTGTCATTTGAGGTAAGTTTTCTAAATTTTTAGTATGTTCTTAAAGTTTACAATAATAAATAATCGTATATTCTTCATAGACAATTACTAATTGAGAAGTTTTCTTTGTGATTTTTATTTATAATGTCCGTGGAGAAGTTGTGGGAGGACGATAGAGCTGAAGTGTTGAACGCAATTGATCTCCAAAAATGGGCGGCAGTAAAGTTGAACGAGAAGAATCTTCTTAATGAGGAATCAACTATTCGAGGAAGAAAATTGTGGGAATGATTTACTTTGGATTTATTTTAGTGTCCTTCATCAATGTCGGATTCAAGACTATATTTAGAGTTAGACCATCCTTTCAACATGGTAAAAAATAATTTTATTTTGATAGAAAGTAATTTTTGTTGGTCAAGTCAGTATACAAGAGAATGAGGAAAATACAAAAACACTCAAGTTCCTCAACCCTCTTTATCCCATCAGTGAGAATATATGACTTCATTTAACAATTTTCAATTATATTGAAAAGGTAGTAAAAAATAATGTGATAGAGAGCAGAATAAAGAAAACATCAAACATTATTTTTACTTTCTATTTTTTCTACTGCAACAATGTACTGATATAGTGAATTCAGAATTCTTTTACTAACTGAAATTTTGATAGTATCTATAATTGAAGTGATAAATTTGTTTGTTATTTGAGGCAAGTTTTCTAAATTTTTAGTATGTTCTTAAAGTTTGCAATAATATATAATCATGTATTCTTCATAGATAATTACTAATTGAGAAGTTTTTTTTATAATTTTTATTTATAATGTTCGTGAAGAAGTTGTCGGAGGACTATGGAGTTGAAGCGTTGAACGCAATTGATCTCCGGAAATGGGCGGCAGTAAAGTTGAACAAAAAGAATCTTCTTAATGAGGAATCAACTATTTGAGGAAGAAAATTGTGGGAATAAATATTGAGAAGTCGAAGAATGTGACTATCAATGCTTAGGATCGATATTACTTTAGCTCTAAGCAGATATGTCATGCTTTCTCTAATGCTTATCTTTCTTTTCAAATTGGGAGGGTCTTAAGTGCTTGGTACCCTTCGAGTTTAAGCGTGGTATTGTTTACAATTGGAGAGGTTTTTTTTTTAACTTGCCATGAAACGCTTGGCTATTGTTAAATTCATGTGTATGCTAGATCGTACTTTGATGCTATACAATGTGATCCGCTTTATCGTGTATTCTTGAAAACAGTTGTTAGTTGAGACATTTTTTTTTTAAATTTTTGGTATATTAAATTTCCTTTTACGGCAGTTATTATGCTTTTTTTTATAGGTTTTATAATTCTATCATCTGCTAAATATAATTCTATTGGTGTATCTATTCCTTCTCTAAAACATGCTTTTATTAATATTTCTGTACCTCCAAGGTGTACGTATTTTATTGGATCTCCTTTACTTTTTATGTCATTTATTTCTTTATTAATTATCCTTTTTGTTACTAGTGGTATACTAGCTTTTCCTTTTGCATATCTACAGTCTATTACATGTTCTTTTTGGCATACTACATAATATTCATCTTTTTTTCTACTAAAAATATTTTTTATTGTTGGTATTTTAAATATTTTTTCTACACTTAAATCTAACTCTTTTCCTTTTATTTCATCAAATATATTACTATCAAATATTATTTTTTGTTCTGTTCCTTCGTCATTTAAATATTCTTCCTTTGTTATTATTTTTATATCTTCTTCAGTCATTTGATTCATCTATCTCACTATCTATTTCAGTATCTGTCTTGTTTTCTGAAATTTCATATATACTGTCTTCACTTTCTAATTCATAATCTATATAATCTATTTGCATATATTCTGTATTTTCTATTTTTATTTCGGATATTTGTTTAATTTTTGGATTTTTGGGTAATTTACAATCTCTAGCTAAATGTCCTAACTTTCCACAATTATAACAAGTACATTCTTTTATAGATTTTTTCTTTCTATATGGTCTTTTATTTTTGTAATTTTTTACATAATATCTTTTTCTTGGTTTCTTATATTTATATTTTGATTTTTTATATTTCTTATATTTCTTATGTCTTTTTCTTTTCTTATAATATCTTTCTTCGCATCCAAATTGAGGTGCTATTTTATTTTTGCAACATGCTAAATTTCTTATTAATGTTTTTTTCCATTTTTAATTCTTCTCTATATTTTTCACATAACTTTCTATACCATTGTTGTAAAAATTTTATTCTAGCTCCTAATGTATCTACTATTTTTGGTTCTTCCCAATTTTTTATTATTTTTGAACTAAATGGTTCGGGTAATTTATTAAAGTATAATTTTCTTATTTCTTTACTTTCTTCTATGTTATATGCTCCTTTATAATAATACTCTTTAAATGCGCAAGTATATTCATCTATATAACACATATTACATATTGTTAATTTTATCATTAAATTCCTATTTGTATCTTTTTCTTCATCTTGTTCTTCTTCTAATGTTGTCATACTACCAAATTCATCTTTTATAGTTGTTTCATATTTTTTCAATAATTCTATAGGTGTTAATTTAGTTGTTGTTGATGCTGCTCCTTCCATAGGTTTATTAGCTCTTAATACTTTCTTACTATTTTCAGTTAAATTTGTAAACCATAATTTTACTGATCCTATTAGTGTTTTTTCTATGTATTCTGGTGCATCTGTTATATTTATATTATTATCTAATAATTGTTTTGTCATATATCCTATCCATAATTGTATTATTTTTTCTGTATCTATTACACAGTCTAGATCTAAAAAGTTATAATTTTTATTAACTATTTGTTTTGGTGTCCATTTGTCATATTTTAAAAAATTCTCTCCGTCCAAAATACTTTTGCCTAGTTAATTAAATATATACACTGCAATGGAAAAAGCTATGGAGCAACAAACCTCAGAAATATCAAAACTATCGGAACAGGTATATCTATTTACGATTATGAATAGCTAAATTCATAATTCCCGACAATCATGATATGATAAAATAAATTCATATTAGTTACTTTATAGTAGAATTATTCGAAAGATAATATGTTAAGAAGTTTATTAGCAAAGTGGAAACGGAGAAAAATCCCAAGGAACTATGCCATCCTAAAGGTGAAACCAATGAGGCAAGAAGCCGTGGCGGGGAGTAACCAAAGTCGAGGCGTTGTTTAAGGGAAAAGTATCCGAATTACCATGCTAGTAGTGACCGAAGAACATGTTATTTAAGAATAATCTAGTATATAGTAATCTGAGATGACTATATTTTATTATGTATATGGTTGAAGGGAATATTTTGAAAAAAGCAATTTTATGATAATGAATGATAATATATCTGATGTCATGATAGATAAATTTAAGATACTTATTTTGTATGTACTTAGAGATATAGATGTTGCAGATATAAGAAAAATTATATTAGAAAAAGCATATGGAAAAAATTATACGGATAGAATAAATTATATACCACACATACCTAACTACTCTTATAAATATTTATTATGTTAAAATTACGTAGGATTTTTAAAGATACGCAAAAAATACAGTTACTGGAAAAACAGATAAAAATAAATATAGACAAATACATGGAAAATAAAAAATATATAAAATCTCTTAATAAAAATATGCAAAAACTACTAAGTCTAAAACAAATAGCTATAAAATATCAATTTTAAAAAATAGCCCATTTAGACTACCTTAGAGTTTTAATCTTATATATACTTAAAGATATTGAAATAATAGATATTAAGAAAATGATATTAGAAGAAGTAATAAATTACGAAATTGAAATGATAAATGCCACAGCACAAATATACGAAGACATTTACCCAGAAGGATATTATTCAGACCAAGATTGTGGATGTTAGAATATATTAGAAAAACTAGAGAAAACCAAGATAATCTAAATAACGAAGTTAATTATAGAAACCATATTAGAAAAATAATGGAAGATCTAAAAGAAAAGTTAATATGGATAGAAAAAACCTTAGAAAATTTAGAAAAAAGTACATGTAACAGTTTATATAACATAAAAAACTCACTACGAGAAGAACAGCACAAAATAATAAATGACATAGAAAATCTAGAATTAGATATACACTACAGTACAGAAAGAATAAATTATTATATAGAAATTTGTAACTCAGCAGTTACTACAGGATAAAATAATAAACTAAATAAATTAATGAATACATCTCACAAAAAGAATAAATTATTAAAACAAAATCTAAGAAATAACCACGTACAAAAAAGAATAGATTCATCAGTTATAATAAATCTATTTATTAGCCTAGTTATTTTGCTAGTTATCCGCACCCCCCTACAAATGGTATCAAAGCATAGTAATTTAAAAGATATGGAAGTGATATACGTGTTAGAGTTAGTTAAAATAGCTATGTTGGAATTAGTTAAATTAGTTAAGTTAGATTTAGTTATTTATTAAATTAATTATGAAAAGACCATTTAAAAATACAGAGGCTTTAAGAAAAATTAAAGAAAATTTAGTTAGTAATTATTCAGAATATATAAGTTTAAATAAAACAAAAGAAAATCCACAAAGATTAGCCTATTTAATTACATTAATATCTAGTATTGAAGCAAAATTAATAATCCATTTAAAATCTAGAAGAATGAGACATATACCACCTAATTATGATAAAATTAGATTTAGATATCCACCAAAATATTATAAATATAATTCAAATGAATAAAGAGCAAAAATACAAAGAATTAAAACAATTTATCTCTGAAAAACGTAAAGAATTAAAAATAAGAAAAGAAAGATTACATTACAATATATTTGTCGGAGTTAGTAAAAATTCAATAAAAATACAAAAAGATGAAATATCAAAATTAGAATCTCAAATAGATAGTTTAGAATATATATATCAACATGAACTATTCACAATAAAATGAATAAAGAAGAATTTATAATAGATGAAAAAATATATGAAAATCACGAAGGATCAAAAATAAAAATAGTATTTTCTAATTTAGGAAGAAGATATAAGAAAATAGGAGAACATTTATATCTAATGTTAGAAAAAGAAGAATTAAAATTAGAAGATAAATTAACAGCAATGGTAAGAATAGAAAAAGAAAATGAAGAAATAGATAGAAAAAAGGAAATAGAAAAAATTAAACAACAAACTACGGAAGAAATACGAAAAATAGAAGAAACTAAAAATAGTAGAATTGCTGAATTGGAAAAACAACTACAAATGTTAAAAGATTTATACGAACAAAGACAAAAAGAAAAAGAAGAAAAAGATAAAGAACAAAAATTAATAAACGAGATAAATCAATTTAAAGAAAAATTAGAAATAAATAATATAGAGATAGAAGAAACAGATAATTATGATTCAGAAGATAGTGAAACATATACGGAAATATTAACAAATATAAAAGATTTAGAAATTAACACAAAACAAGAAATAATTAATGAAGAAAATTTGGAAAATAATAATACAGAAATAAATACTCTTGACAAAAAAGAAGATGAAAATCTAATACCCAAAACAACAGAAATAAGAAAACCTATATATTACAAAAATAAATTTAAAAGATATAATGAATATGACAAATGGACACCAAAACAAATAGTTAATAAAAATTATAACTTTTTAGATCTAGACTGTGTAATAGATATAGAAAAAACAATACAATTATGGATAGGATATATGACAAAACAATTATTAGATAATAATATAAACATAACAGATGCACCAGAATACATAGAAAAAACACTAATAGGATCAGTAAAATTATGGTTTACAAATTTAACTGAAAATAGTAAGAAAGTATTAAGAGCTAATAAACCTATGGAAGGAGCAGCATCAACAACAACTAAATTAACACCTATAGAATTATTGAAAAAATATGAAACAGCTATAAAAGATGAATTTGGTAGTATGACAACATTAGAAGAAGAACAAGATGAAGAAAAAGATACAAATAGGAATTTAATGATAAAATTAACAATATGTAATATGTGTTATATAGATGAATATACTTGCGCATTTAAAGAATATTATTATAAAGGAGCATATAGCATAGAAGAAAGTAAAGAAATAAGAAAATTATACTTTAATAAATTACCTGAACCATTTAGTTCAAAAATAATAAAAAGTTGGGAAGAACCAAAAATAGTAGATACATTAGGAGCTAGAATAAAATTTTTACAACAATGGTATAGAAAGTTATGTGAAAAATATAGAGAAGAATTAAAAATGGAAAAAACATTAATAAGAAATTTAGCATGTTGCAAAAATAAAATAGCACCTCAATTTGGACGCGAAGAAAGATATTATAAGAAAAGAAAAAGACATAAGAAATATAAGAAATATAAAAAATAAAAATATAAATATAAGAAACCAAGAAAAAGATATTATGTAAAAAATTACAAAAATAAAAGACCATATAGAAAGAAAAAATCTATAAAAGAATGTACTTGTTATAATTGTGGAAAGTTAGGACATTTAGCTAGAGATTGTAAATTACCCAAAAATCCAAAAAATAAACAAATATCCGAAATAAAAATAGAAAATACAGAATATATGCAAATAGATTATATAGATTATGAATTAGAAAGTGAAGACAGTATATATGAAATTTCAGAAAACGAGACAGATACTGAAATAGATAGTTAGATAGATGAATCAAATGACTGAAGAAGATATAAAAATAATAACAAAGGAAGAATATTTAAATGACGAAGGAACAGAACAAAAAATAATATTTGATAGTAATATATTTGATGAAATAAAAGGAAAAGAGTTAGATTTAAGTGTAGAAAAAATATTTAAAATACCAACAATAAAAAATATTTTTAGTAGAAAAAAAGATGAATATTATGTAGTATGCCAAAAAGAACATGTAATAGACTGTAGATATGCAAAAGGAAAAGCTAGTATACCACTAGTAACAAAAAGGATAATTAATAAAGAAATAAATGATATAAAAAGTAAAGGAGATCCAATAAAATACGTACACCTTGGAGGTACAGAAATATTAATAAAAGCATGTTTTAGAGAAGGAATAGATACACCAATAGAATTATATTTAGCAGATGATAGAATTATAAAACCTATAAAAAAAGCATAATAACTGTCGTAAAAGAAAATTTAATATACCAAAAATTTAAATTTATAATAAGTGCAAATTATTCAGTAGCAGTAACAGATGGAAATATAGATAAATCATTAGTATTATATTGGAAGATATCAGGAATAGAATTAACCCCAGGAAGTAAAATATTTACAGCGAGATGTAAAAATTTATATGTATTAACAACAAAACATAAAATAACAGGGAAAAATAAGATTAATAAAATACAAATAGATAGCCCATTTGAGCAAATTGTAAAAACAATAGATTATAATGACTATAGCTATAGAGACATAGATATAGAAGAAAATTTAGAAATAGTAAATGATAGAATAAGTACAACGAAAAGAATAGCTAATGAAAAACCAGAGTCATCGAGCTCATCAAAAAGAACACGTTATGAAACAAATTCAATAAGTAATTTAAACCAATATTACATAACAGGAAAAATAAATGAAAAAGAACATTTAATACTATTAAACACAGGACAAGAAGAAAATTATATAGCAAAATATCTAGTAAAAAATGAAGAAATAAAAACTGATAATGATATATGCCCAGATCTACCGAGAAGTTTAATAAATAATAAAGATATAGCAGAAAAAGAAATAATAATAAGAGGAATTAGAAAAATAAAAATAGAATTTGAAGTAAAAGAAGAAATGCAAAAAACAGATATAATATTAGGAATAAAATGGTTAGAACAAGTAAAACCATATAATATAGAACATACACAATTAGCCATAACATATAATAGGGAAAGATTATTCTTAAGAAGAGCCTTAACATAAAATGAAAATATATGTATTAATGAAGATAGTAGTGGAAGGATATTACAGTAGATATTATACGCCTATGATAGATACAGGAGCAGAAGCTAATTTATGTAGATATAATTGCTTACCAGAAAGTAAATGGGATAAATTAAAAATACCAATAGTAGTTAAAGGATTTAATAATGAAGGAAGCTTAATTACTTATAAAGCTAGGAATGTAAAAGCACAAATATGGGATAAGATATTGACAATAGAAGAAATTTATAATTATGAGCTAACATTAAAAGATATACTTTTAGGAATGCCATTTTTAGATAAACTATACCCACATATAATAACTAGAAACGATTGGTGGTTCACAACACCATGTAAACAAAAAGTAAGAGCAAAAAGAGTTAATAATAAAATAAGAAAGAAAACTGATTGGATAAAAGGAAGTGAAAAAATTAAACAAAAGTTAGAAAATATAAAAAACGCTGAAGATACAATAGAATTAGTAGTATTCTAGATAAATAAAACAGAAATAACTATATTTTCAATAAATAAGATAGAAATAGTTAAGAAAAAATTAGAACAATTATATAGCGAAGATCCGTTAAAAGGATGGAAAAAACATAAAACTACCATAAAAATTGAATTAATAGATAAAAACAGTATAATAACCCAAAAACCATTAACATATAATTTTGACGATTTAAAAGAATTTAAAATGCATATAGATGAATTATTAGAAAAACAATATATACAAAAAAGTAATAGTAAACATAATAGTCCAGCATTTATAGTAAATAAACATAGTGAACAAAAAAGAGGAAAAAGTAGAATGGTTATTGATTATAGAAATTTAAATGCAAAAACTATAACATATAATTATCCAATACCAAATAAGATATTAAAAATAAGACAAATCCAAGGATATAATTATTTTAGTAAATTCGATTGTAAATCAGGATTTTACCATCTAAAGTTAGAAGAAGAATCTAAAGAATTAACCGCATTTACGGTACCACAAGGATTTTACGAATGGAATATATTACCATTTGGATATAAAAATGCACCAGGTAGATATCAACATTTTGTGGATAATTATTTTAAACAATTACCTAATTGCATAGTATACATAGATGATATATTATTATATACAAAGACTAAAGAAGAACATATAAAATTATTAGAACAATTTACAGATATAATAGAAAATTCAGGAATAAGTCTAAGTGAAAAAAAAGCCGAAATTATGAAAAACCAGATAGAATTTTTAGGAATACAAATAGATAAAAGTGGAGTAAAAATGCAACAACATATAGTACAAAAAATAATAAATTCGAAAGAAGAATTAGATACAAAAAAGAAATTACCATCATTTTTAGGATTAGTAAACCAAGTAAGAGAATATATTCCAAAATTAGCAGAAAACCTAAAACCACTACAGAAAAAATTAAAAAAGGATATAGAATATAATTATAATGAAGAAGATAAAAAACAAGTTCAAAAAATAAAATTACTTTGCCAGGAATTACCAAAATTACAATTTCCGGATGAAAATAGAAAATTTATATACATAGTAGAAGCAGATGCCAGTGAATATAGTTACGGAGGAGTACTTAAATATAGATATGAAGCAGAAAAAATAGAACACCATTGTAGATATTACTCAGGTACATTCAACGAGACAGAAATAAAATGGGAAATAAATAGAAAAGAATTATGTTCATTATATAAATGTTTGTTAGCATTTGAGCCATATATTGTATATAACAAATTTATTGTGCGAACAGATAATACACAGGTACGCTGGTGGCTAACAAAGAAAATACAAAATTCAGTTACAACAAAAGAGATTCGGAGACTAGTTTTAAATATATTAAATTTTACATTTGTAATAGAAGTAATCAGTACTAACAAAAATGTTATTGCAGATTACATATCAAGACAAAGCTACACAAACTGAAATGATAGAAGAAAATATACATGAAAAGATACTCAACGCCCTGACTACTCTTTCATTGAAAGTGGACAGTATGGGTACTGAGATAGTAAAGATGGGGACTGAGATAGAAACACTAAAGCTAAAGACTAGTGAAGATAAACTGAAGTCTATAGCTATGAATTAGCTAACTCAGCAATGCGCAGAGTTATGTCGATCGGAACACAATAAAATTCCAGAGCTAGAAGGAGATGTTGGGATACTCCATAAAACCCATAACGTTTATCAATCTACTCCTGCAGGTACAAGCAAAGGAGTTAGAAAAAATATGAACCTAAACAAGCTATTTGACAAGCCATATACACCAAATACACCAAAAGACCCCATGTTTACACCCCCACAAGTTACCACATATCGAGATAGCCTAAACCAAGACAAAAAGACATACAACTACACAGCCCACACATATATAGAAAATATTTACAACGTACAAACTTTATTAAATAGCAACCCCAAAGCTACAAATATCCAAGAACCAGATACAAACTATATAACCCAGAAATTAACTGGATACAACAAGCTAATTGCCTTACCTAAAACTAAACCAAGCCTAGTTAAAACTTGCTACGAATATGGATTACTTAGTACCGTATATACCACGGACGGAACTGAGATATCCACTATACCCGAGATATATGAAGCATTTACCACATTTAAAAGGATAACCAAAGGTACTTTATTTTTTATAAAAATCTACACGGCACCAGCAGAGATATTATTTGACGAAGTTAAGAAACCTATACAAGTTGTAAAAATAGGAATGACACGAGATATGATTATACCACAAGATATTGGTACACAGCCAGAGATACCCAGAATCGAGATACCAAAATTTTATGCGAACAAAAGAGTTATCGTACTATCTACAATTTTACAAGAGCTAGCAAACACATATTGTAACCAAAATCCTATATGGAGTTATTATTCAAGAAATCATGTATTAATATATTCGAATTCAAAAGAGCTACGGGAAACAGATATGGAGACTATTAGGCAATGGATTATGACGTTGCTTAAACCAGAGACAGAACCTATCGCCAGAGCTATTAAAGAAAAAATTATTTCAGAGGAATTATTGACCAGATATTGCAAAACTATTGGACACAAATATCCAGACCACAAGTGTTCAAAATGTAATGGAGGAGATAATGACGTCCCAGCAGTGCAGCTAGAATAAAAGAAGATAAAGACGACAGCTGGAAAGATAAGACCGGAGCAATAATGGAGATATATGAGTTTTTAATGCTTTATTATTATTATTATTAACATAATTTTTTCGATTGCGAATACTTTTAATGAAGGACAAAAAGTTCAAACAACATTTTTAAGGAACAAAAAATAAAGTTCTATTTCGAATCTGTCATGTAATATATTTTTCAATTTAAATTCGAAATCGATTCCTATTTAGTAATTGTTGTTCATTTACCTCATCAAGTAGTTATCTGTTATTCATTTGTTACTACAAGTTTTAATTTTTATAAATTGTATTTTATTATCTATATTTTTTAAATCTGTAATTTAAAATTAGAGATGTCGATGTTTAATACTACAAAAAAATGCAATTACATAATGATTTTCTCATAATTCAATGCATGTATTATATAAATATTTTGTTAGATATAATTTATCTATTATTTTTTTTTAATACTCACGTTGTTTAAAAAAGAAAGACCTAATTTAACTTGAAAAAAAGTTTAAAATATAGTGAAAATTTTTGAATCATGTGGTAAGATACACTCTAATCTTGTGGTCTTAAATATGTCACGTGAAATTTTAAAATTGAAGCATTACCAAAAAAGAAAAGAGTTCATTTTTTTGACTTCGATAAAAAAAAAGTAGATCATTATTTTTTAAACGGAGGAAGTATAATATTTTTTGAATAAAAAATTGATTCCTACTCTATATCAGAAGTTCATATATTGTACACTTCATAACTTCAATATCACAAGATTTGCAAACTATAGGTTTTAAACTTCTTCTATAAATCAAGACATCAATATCTTCAATCTCAATTAAACAATCAAGGTAATTTTGAATTTGAATTAATTTTTTATTTTACTTTAAGTTTGGCACAATACAATAATTTTTTTCAGCATTATATTAACCTCAGTAAATTTTACATTTCAATTTAGAAGCTTAAAACTTTTTCTTAAAATATAAGTCAGTGGAGAAAAATATAATTGTACAAATCTTTATGTTTACAATCAATTTAAGAAGACTTAATCTTAAATTTTCGTACTGTTAGGATATTTCAACTTCATTTGTTGGCAGACTTCAAAAACAAAAACTAGGATTTGTACATTTATGGGCAAACTCCATTATTGTTTTTTGAAAAAAACATCTTTGTCTATATAAAAACCTAATTTTTAGTTCTTACAATTTTATGTAACTTTTAATAATTTTTTATATTTGTTGAGAATTTACCATCCTTATAAAAAAGTTTTCAGTGAATAATGAATATTGCTATAGATGAATAAGATAAATGGTAAACAACTACACATATTTATAAGTGAAAATTTCTCATTGAAATGACAAATCTAATTTTCAGGAATCTTAGTAATTCACGTGAAGAAAAAAATTGGAATATTTTCACACTTCGAGCGATCTCTTATTCACACAAGAAGAAATGTAGTTTGCCCATTTTTGGGCAAACCACAATAACAAATTTAACCCCAAATATTTTCAGACTTCGAGCGATCTCTTATTCACATAAGAAGAAATGTAGTTTGCCCATTTTTGGGCAAACCACAATAACAAATTTAATTCCAAATATTTTCAGCAAACGGTGTTAGTTGGTGTTAGTTGCAGTTTGCCCCAAAATGGGCAAACTGTCCGCTTTGTATCCAAAGTAAAATGAGTGTCCGTTTTGACTCCTAAGGCTAAAAAAGTGTCCATTTTTGCTCCCAACTCTATACCTCATTCTCTTGTATACTAACTTGACCGTCCAAAATTATTCTCTATCCAAATAAGATTATTTTTTATCGTGTTGAAAGGATGGTCTAACTCTAAATATAGATAGAATCCAACATTGATGAAGGACACTAAAAAAAATTCAAAGTAAACCACACTATTAATATTTTAATGGAAAAGAAATTAACTTCGCCAAGCTTAAACTTGAATAGGGTGCCACGAACATGACTCAAATCAAATTGAGTTTCATCAAGCAATGTATCCACATAATGAACTTATAAAAAACCCAATTTTTTTTTTTTAATCCAACCATAATTTTCATCCTCATCCAATTTAAGGCAAAAACTTGCATAATTTTGTTATAAGAAACACTAGTTGATGACAACAACTATGCCTCAAATTAGATCACGTCTGACTGCATTAAAACTCATCACAAAGAACTTATGCACACACTAATTGCTTAAGATATGAATGTGCCTTTTCTATGATGTAAATTAAAAGTGCACTCAAGAAAGCCTAGCTAGGAAATTGTGAGGTTCTTTTTTTTCACGGGAGAAATGGCAGAATACGGAGGATGAAGTGTTGGTTTTCTACTTTAATTTTCTTAATATCTTTTATTATATATATTTTTAATCATATATTATATAGCTTTTGAGTCCTTAATTTTTAATTTTCCTTAGATATTTTAGAAGTCAATATCATAATAGTGAACTACTTAATATTAATATTACAAAAAATAGTTTTTTTTTTTAAAATAAAAATAAAAAGACAATTCCTTTAGACTATATTTAATGTTATGTTTCCAAGTTTATCATTTTGAAATTATACTTTCTCCATCTATTAATAAAAAATTTAATTTTAAAACATAAGTTGTTTGATGAGTTTATAAAAACGTCATTATTGATATTCAAAATAGTGCTCAAATACTCTTTCACAGGCCTATCCAATTGAAAAAGTAACTGATCATACATCTATAAGTAAGAATATAGACAATAATTAAAAAAAACTTTCTTTGATGGGTCTTTCTCCTAGTGCACATTAGCATAGTGTGCACCCATCATGGGAAGGAGGGCTCGAGCTTCATCTATGAAGGCTATCATAGTGAAGGAGGCTGAGAATGCTCGAGCAGCAGCTCAGCGTGGCAAGCAAAACACTCGATCGAATAAAATTAGCTCATCGGAAAATGGACCAGTTACCCCCAATTCCATGAATAGAGGTCAACATCAAAATTCAGTTTCGGCATAGAAAGCACCTGCAGTTACTTCGAATTTAGCTCCAAAATCGGTGGATGGAAAGACTTTTATGTCTGTGAATGAACCAAAGATGCAAGATGTGATACAAAGCAATTGGGAAGCCATCACTGCTGCGCAATACTCTGCGCCGAGCATCAGTAGACGCTCTTGGGCGAATGAAGTCTAGGAGATGACGACAGTTCCAGTGAAATAGAGCTCAATTTGGGATAAATTTGACTTTGGAAAAGTGGTTAATGTTGTGTTCAAACTGGAGCATGTAGCTCTGTCAACCCACAGTACGTCGGCCTATGTTGAAATTGGGCATGAGAATATAAGTACTGAGTTGGAATATTGGCGTAACTCAATTGTATATTATGTCTTAGGTGCTCATCCACCATTTGAGGTCATCAAAGGCTATATTCAGAGAATATGGGGGAAATTTGGTCTGAGATTTGGTCTGAATAGAATAGTAATGCTGAAAAATGAAGTTATTCTCGTGAGATTTGATATAGAAATTGAAAGAATGAGGTAATTCGGGTTGGGATCTATTATTTTGATAGAAAACCTTTCATTGTTAAGGCTTGGAACTCGGACATGGACTTTTTCAAAAAGGAATTGCATACAGTTTCCATATGGATTAAGTTTCCAAGTCTGGATTTCAAGTATTGGAGCCCTAAAGGCCTTAGTAAACTGGGTAATTTGATTGGGAAACCTCTAATGGTGGACCAAAATACTGAGAAAAAAATAGGACTTAACTTTGCTATATTGATGGTGGAGGTTAGAATGGATTTTCAATTGCCAGATAGTACTAACTTCAAAAATGAGAAGGGATTTTTAGTGGAGAAAAGAGTCACATATGAATGGAGGCCAACTTTATGCAATTACTGCAAGAAGTATAGGCACGCCAAGGCAGTGTGTAGGAAGAAATTGAAGTTAAATAGAAAGCTAAAGAGGATGTTGTTGTAACAGATGCATTGCACGAGAAAGTCGATGAAGTGTCTGTTGTGCAAAGCCAAATCCCTCATAAGGTAGGAAGTGGTCAAACTGGAATGCAGGATATTGAACCCTTGCTACAAGAAGGGGTTCAGAACCACCAAAAACAAGAAGGATTTGTTGTTTAGGTTACACCTAAAAGGGTTATTCACAAACATAAGCAAGTCAATAATATTGGCATTAATAATGATACAGGACAGTCCACAGGAGCTCACAGGGAAAGAAACCCCATCCCATGTCGTGGGGATGTATAGTATTTTAAGTTGAAATGTGAGAGGCCTCCACGAGCCTAATAAGTAAAAAAAGGTGAAGCTCATTTTCAATGAAGAAAATATAGGTCTAATAGGCCTACTTGAAACTAAACGAAAGAAATCAAGAGTTACCAGGTTGCTGAGAATCTGTTTGGTGGTTGGGAAAGCATCAATAATATAGACTACCATTATAATGGTAGGATTATGGTTAGTTGGGGATTAGATTATTATAATGTAGTGCCTTTACATGTGTCTGCTCAAGCTATCACTTGTAAGCTGGAGTATAAACCTAAGAAGTTAGAATTCCTGGTTATATTCGTTTATGATTTTAACACTAAAGAGGAAAGGAAAACATTCTGGTCAAACATGTTGGAGGTGCAAAGCACTTGCAAGAAACCTTGTCTAGCATTGGGTGATTTCAATTCTATGTTACATATGGAGGATAGGATTGGTGGCAATCCATTTTCATAGGCTGAGGTAGCTGACTTTGCAAAATATATAGAGTATTGTGGTTTACTTGAGCTTACCTCACAGGGAAATAAATACACTTGGAGTGATAAAGGCAGTGCTGTCAGAGTCTATTCAAAGATAGATTGGGCTTTGATAAATGATGTTTGGATACTAAACATGCCTATTAGCAAGGCTATTTTCTTAACCGAGGGCATAAATAACCATTGTCCTATCAAAATTGAATTGTCTACAGAAAGCAAAAGAAGGCATAGATCCTTCTGTATTGTAATGCATAGGGAAAACACCCAAATTTCAAAGGAATTATAGAAGCTGGATGGTCAGTGCCGGTTCAAGAATGTAAAATATACTAGGTTGTAAAAAGATTGAAGCTTCTAAAAAAGAGTTTAAAGACATTCCAGATACAACAACTGAATTGCCTGCTCAACAAAGTAAACTTGAAAAGAGAACAACTACAAATGGCGCAGAAGCAGCTGCAGGATACACTACATAATATGGAAAAGCAGCAGCATGAAAAAAAATGTCAACAAAGGTTCAAGGAGGCATTTTACTTAGCAGGGATGCATCTACAACATCAAAGTAGGGTTAGTGGGTTGAAACTGGGGGATAACAACTCAAAATATTTTTTCTCAGTGATTAAACATAGGAGGTTGAGACAAGCAACTACACAACTTAAAGATTCTAATGGGGAATAGCAAACAGACTCTGATGTTATAGAGAATATCTTTGTTGACTACTATAAAGAATTATTAGGACAACCCACTGCTAATAGAGTGGGTGAAACAAACTTTGTGTTGTCTTGTGGTCCCGCTCTTAGGATTGCTCAACAGCTAAAATTACTAAAACCAGTCACTGCGAAATATTTTAAGATCAAGAGTACGGGTCCCGATGTATATGAAAGTGGATTCTTCAAAACCACTTGGGATATTTTAGGTCAAGATGTCACTGATGCTACTCTGTAATTTTTCCAGAATGGAAAATTCCTAAGACAAATTAATGCTACTAATATTGCTTTGATTCCTAAGATGGAGGATCCTAAAATGTCTAGTCAATACAGACCAATAACATGTTGTAATGCCCTTTATAAGTGCATATCTAAAATGATATATCTGAGGCTGAAGGAAGCGGTGGATTATTTGGTAGCTGAGAGTCAAGCTACCTTTGTTCAAGGTAGTTCTATGGTACACAACATCTTGATTTTCCATGACTTATTGAGATGTTACACTAGGAAAACCACTCCAAGGTGCTTAATGAAGGTAGACTTAAGAAACACTTATGATATGGTAAGTTGGGAGTTCTTGGAGGAAGTTTTGAAAGGTTATGGATTTCCTACAAAATTCATCAAGGTGGTTATGATATGCGTCACTACTACTCAGTTTATAGTAAAACTAAGTGGAGAAGGATATGTTTATTTTGATGGTAAGAGAGGGTTGAGGCAAGATGATCCTGCTTCACCTCTACTTTTTGTATTAGTTATGGAATACCTTTTAAGGCTGCTTAAGAATATGAGTTATCTCCCTGATTTCCAATTCCATCCTATGTGTAAAGACCTTAAACTTACTCACCTTATTTTTATAGATGATCTTATGATTTTTTTTGCAAAGGTGAAGTGCAATCAGTAACTAGAGTAATAGAGGTTCTTACACATTTTAGTGCAGCTTCAGGTTTAGTTGCAAATATGGATAAGTTTAGTCTTTTTCTAGCAGGGATGAATGATCAGGTGAAACAATAATTACTGGAGTTTACAGGATTTTCAATAGGTTGCTTTCCCATGAGATATTTAGGAATGCCCTTATCTTTGAAGAGATGGAACAAACTTGAGTGCCATCAGCTAGTCAACAGGATAACTTTGAGAATCCAGGTAACTTATGCAAAAAACTTATCTTATGCTAGGAGGATTCAAGTAGTGATAGAAGTTCTTTTCTCAGTATATAATTTTTGTGGTTTAGCATTTATCCTTCCCCAAAGTGTTGTAAAGGAAGTTGATAAAAAGTATAGAGATTATGTGTGGGAAGGTTCTGCAGAGAAAAGAAAAACTTCATTGATAGCTTGGGATACAGTGTGTCTTCCTAAGAAGCAGAGTGGTTTGAATGTGAAAGGATATGTATTGTGAAACATGGCATCAGTTGGTAAGCTGGTATATCAACTTTCAGTTAACAAGTAAATAGGTGCATGCAGTATATCTTAAAGGAGACAGTTTTTGGGCTCATAAAACAACTACTAATAACAGCTGGTACTGGAGGAAATTTCATTCATTGAAAGGCAGAATGCAACACTGGTATGTTCAGGAGCATTTTGTATTAACAAGTAGTGGCAAATACTCTATATCAAGAGGGTATTAGGAGTTACTTAGTGATCATCCAAAGCTAGAGGTGGCAGACCTGCTTTGGAATTCTATCTCATTACCTAAGCATAGGTTTATTATGTTGCTCACTATACATGATAGACTTCTCACAAAGGCATGCTTACAATACTTAAATATGTATGTGGAGAATGTTACTTGTTTTTTATGTCAATCCACAGTATTGGAGACTAGCAGACATCTTTTTGTAGAGTGCAAATTTGTTAAACAAGTAAGAAATGAGGTAGTACAGTGGTCCATAGGGATGGCAATGGGGCGGTACGGGTGTAGTGCGGTGCGGTGCGGGTGCGGTGCGGGTGCAGTGTGGGTTAAAGTAATTTATTTTTAAATGGTGCGGTGCGGTGCGGGTTGCGGGTATATGCGGGTTTAAATTAACAAAAAAGCTAAAAGTTAGTATTGTTCTCGTGAATATACCTAAAATTATATGTGTTCTTTGCTTAAATTTTATGATACTTAAAACTACATGCATAACACTACAAATAAATAATTTTATAGTAGCTTTTTTAACATCTCTATTTATTTGAATAAAAATATCATATTTGATCATTATTTGTATACGTTATACTTTTTGATAATTTTTTAGTGAAAAATGATATAATAGAAATTAATTATTATTTTCTACTTGTAGATTTTAAAATATTATGATTTTCAATGGGATTAGAAATTTTTCAAAAAAAAAGAAAAAAAATAAAAATATGGGGCGGTGCGGTGCGGTTATCCGCGGGTATGAATGTGGGGCGAGTTTATGCGGGTTTAAATGTGATACAGTGCGGTGTGATGTGGTTTTAAAACTTGCGGGTTTAGTAAAAACCCGCACCGCACCGCACCATTGTCATCCCTAGTGGTCTAACATACACCTTCCTATTGCAGACCTAAAGACTACTCTGATGAGAATTAGAAAGAAACATTGGGGGAGTTTCAAAAAATAGGTGGTGGCTTCTTTGTGGGAAGCTATGATATACTACATTTGGTAAGCCAGGAATTGGAGGTTATTCAGAGATGTACATACAAGTGTAATTGTAAATAGAATTGAGATGTCCAGCATACAAAGAAAGCTAGTAGAAGTAGAGGTTTTTGGCAGAAGTTTTTGTAATTAGTTTAGACCTTTGGAGGTCCAACTCTCATTGAAATCTCCATCAAGTAGAAATGAGGCTCAGATGCTCTTTAATTTGTATGTCTTTCCTGGCTGTTAATGGTAATGTTCACATTAGTTGCCAAAAAAAAATATGAAACTTAAAATTTCAAAGAAAAGAATATCCATATATATAAACCTAAGCTTTTGGTGCAAGATCAAAGGAATTTAGCAAAAACATACCTTTAAGTCTAATAGTGAGAGGTCTCTTTCCAAACAAATTAAAAATAATTAATGATTTTCAGAATTAGCTAATGGAGCGACGACATCACAATCATGCACTTAATGCCTTCCTCCCATTATAATTCATAGTTCATACTTTAATTTTATGTTAGTCAAAAATACTACAATGAAATTATGACAATAATAACCACCAAAATTCTAAAATTCACAAGGAAAAAAGTAGCATAGCTCATGATATAAGCAATCACGGGGTTAAAAAAGGGTAAAACTTTTATTTAATTAAAAAAGAAATAAAAAAATATAAACCTTTATAGTTAGAGACTTTTTCGGACCGATGCTTAGTGAGAGTTTTAGTGCATTGAGTTACTCTTTCTACTGTCTATCATCATGCAAATAACACGATATAAGAAAATTTGTTATACATACAACATCATGTCACACAAAAATTACATGCTTCACTGATGACTTGCAATTCCATGCATCATGTTGTTTGTTGCTTTGGATTCTTTCCGTAAAAGGTTCAGGCGTCCAAGGAGCATAGAAAAGATCTTGAGCCTGATGTTCTTCCTGCAGAGATAGAATTGGTGTCAATTAGACAATTACAAGTCTTATGACATGAGAAAATTACACGGATATATCCTAGTGGAAAGAATAATTTAATTATGCCTTTTACTTCTTTTTTTTCAACTTCTTCACCAAAAATATTTTACTAACAGTAAATTCTAACTTGTACAACAACTTGCTCACACAGATATATGAAATTGTAATTTATCAATTATCAAATAATAAATTATGAGAATCCTGTAGATCAAATACCTGCATCCAATGTGTAAATTTTTTAGGCATCCACTTGACATATAAAACCATCAACTTTACTCTATTTTTGTTTTCAACTACTTCATTCAGTAGCTTATTTCGTTCAATTTTTGATCTAAAATTTTCAACTAAAAGAGAAATACAAAAAAACAAAACCAATAAAAAAATAAGAAGGAAAGTAAATAAACATAATAAAAGACACAAGGAAAAGTAGAAAACAAACACATGCATGTTATTAATAAATAGAGAAAAGACATCACCCCCCACCCGAACTTATACTCTCAATTTACTTTAACACATAAACTAAACTTTCCTTTATTTACCCCCCTTAACGTCGTTAAAGTGAATTAATTTAACCCCTTAATATCCCGCGTGTAAACAAGCGTTGCTGAGCGCGTAAGAGCTCAATTTTGTCTATTTTTTTTAAATACCCGTTTGGACCCCTCCAACGGTTATATCCAATTTTTCTATAAAACAAACCCTAAATTATTTCCGTTCTTCTTCATATTTAATCCAAAATTTCTTCAATTCATGAAATTGATGCAAAAATTAAAATTGCTTTCTCTTTATTTGTATTAAGCCACATAAACTTGAGATTAAAAAATACAAAATCAAATTGATTTTAGCTTCGTCTCCTTTCCATATTAAGGTATAATCTCATTCATTACTTTGTCTATATTTTATTAGGAATTACTTTCGTAATGAATTTTGAATTGCTTTGTTTATCGTCTCCTTTAATTTTGTTTCTAAATTTTATCTTATTTAGTGAAATTAATTTCTTGTAGCACACAATAATGAAGTCAATTAACTTGAGTAAACTATGTATGGAAGTAAATGATTCTGCTTTGAAGCAACAAATTCATTGTAATCATGGAATTTTATTATATTTGAAGACATCTTGGACTTCAAGTAATTTCGATAGAAGATATTGGGCATGTCCTTATTATGGGGTAAATATCAAATTTTGCGGTTTCTCTTGTTATTTCGATAGAATTGATTAAGAGAAGTGAGGTTAATTCATTCTTTATTTGTCACCATTGAAGGTTCCAAGATCTTGCAACTTTTGATGTTGGAGGGATATAGAAGACATTGATCCGAGGTCCAAATATGTGATTCCTAAACTAATAAGAAACTAGGTGATCTTGAGAATTTAGTTGAATCTTGTCATTTCAATAAAGTTGATAAATTGATTGGATTGAAAAAATCAATTGAGGAAGGTTCAGAAGAAGTTGACAAGCCTAAAGAATCCAAATACGATGATACTGAAATTAATATGAAATTAGAGAAGTTAAAAGAAGAGATTCAAAAGATCAAAGAGAAAGAAAAAAATGGAGACGAATAGCTGAAGGAAGGACTAGAGACCATACTCACTTCTTTGTTGTGTTTTTTTGTTGTATATTAGTAATAACTTTAGGCTATTTAGTTGGGATGCTCTATATGAAAAATGATTCAATGAGGTTATCGTGTACTAGGTTGTTGTTAGATGATGTGTTGCAAATTATTATATTGAGTAGTTCAAATTCTTTTGTATTTGGATTCATTTATATATATGAAGAAGAGAAAGGTTGTTAGATGAAGTGAATCATGTTTCTTTGAGTATCTTTTGTAATGGTGCAGCTTATACTTTGTTTGTGTTTGTTTGAGTATCTATTGATTGCATTTGAATCATTTAATAGCCAAAAAATAAGTACAGACAACAAATTACAATTTGAAGCTGCAAAATGTCAAAATACTGCAGGCACAACACAACAAAAATGCAGTTACAGCTGCTGAGATTTCAACAGAAATATTAGCTAAAAAAATGCAGTCATAGTTGTTGATATTTCAACAGAAATATTAGCCAAAAAAATGCAATCACATCTTATAATATTTCAACAGAAACATTAGCCAAAAACTTATAGTCACAAATGCTGATATTTCAACAGAAACATTAACCAAAAATACAGTCACTACTGCATCATTGTTTTCAAAACATGTCAAATTAGTTCAGTCACAGCTGCATAGTTGAAGTCACCACAATTGAACTACAAGCTAAGTTAAAATCACTACTGTTTCATTACACACCATCAAACACAAAGAGAAAAATATAATCAGGCTTCGACTGGAAAGTTGTTGAACTTGTTTGGCTTAGATGATTCAGTTTAGCAATATTTGACCTTGTCCTCATTCTTTTCTGTTCTCTTATGTCTTCAAGTCCTTTTTGGGTCACAACTTTCTTTTCTTTCCATTTCACACCTGAGGTTGGTTTGTGATGTCCAAGATTTCCAGTTCAGGCTGATAAAAATAAAAAAGAACAAATTTAACTAAAGACTTGAAAAAGGTTTACTTTAAACTAGACATATATAATCAAGAAATTTTAACTTACATTGAGGATTTTAAAACTACTCTCTGTATGAAGCACCCCCATTCCAACTATCCTAGGTCTTTTATAAGTTGTCCCTCTACCTTTGCTAGCACCACTGACACCATCTCCTCTTGCTGTACCAGCATGATAACGCTCAATCTACAACTCTCGTAGGAGTGTAAAGCGGTCGTTAGCAAATATAGAACCCAACCTGGGTTGGGTATCGATCCCACAGGGAATAGCTTGGACAACAAGTAAGCAAAATTACTAAACTTTTGGTGCAAGTCTCGTAAGAGGGGGGAGTCTTGTCGTGTAAGTAATGTAAACAAAAGCTAAAAATAATAAAGTAAAGAGAGAGAGATTGTTACGTGAGTTGTAAACAATGAGAATTGAAGCGTTGGGGTTATGTCCACCTTCTGAGTTATACGTCTCTATTGGCTATGAGTGTGTAGAATTTTGACATGCAACTGCTTATAGAGAATTGTATTCGATGGTAAATCCAAGCGTCTTTCGACCTCAACAAGGATTATTTCACTTTAACTCTTTCGAGCTTAAAACGTGTCTAATGGTACGAATTCTCCAAGAGGTTAGTCCAGTTACGGCACTAGCTTTTTAGTAGGAAAGGGTGTCCTACTACCTTGACACTATCTCTTTTCCAGACAAATAACCTTTCTTTCGAACAAGTTAAATGTTAGACTGGCGTATTCTTGCGTTTACAACCGCAAAGAATGTAGATTAAGATGAAGAGAATAATGATATAAGCGATATGCGTGTCACGAACTCACAAGCTCATAGTAATAGATAGTACCTCATTCGACTTTCATAACCCCAACAGAGAAGTTTAGTTACCCATGAGTGCGTAGGAAATCACAATTGGCATTGTTGTTATACCACAATAATGATGAATTTCGTGTAGCCCAAAAGTGGTAGGCGTTTAGGCGTGAATTCCTTAGCAAAGTAACGATTCTCTTGTTGCGGAAATTAAGAATAAATGAATAGAAGAAGAAAAATAGAATTAATGGAAGAATTCGGAATTGAGAAGTAGAATGTATCTCTTCACTAAGGGAGGAATTAATCTCTCCACTAAGGGAGGAATGTATCTCTCCACTAAGGGAGGAATTTATAGAAATCTCTAGCATGATAGGGTATTTATAATACCCATATCCTACTCCTACTACGCTAATGAAACAAATAACCAAATCCTACTAGGCTAATGGAATACTTACCCCAAATGTACTAGGTTAATGTAACATTATCATAATCCAAATAAACTAATGAAATACATAACCCAATTGTACTAGGTTAATGTATCATTGTCCGAATCCAGCTATGTGTTTGTAAGTCCCGAAAGTCTTCAGAAATGTTGTTTTAGCCCGGGACAGATTTTCCATGCAGCAGTTTTGGTCCTTAGGCGTGTACACTCCTTTTCCTTTCTTCGTGAGCTTTCTTTTGCGTCAAGTAAGCCATAAAATGCTGAATTTTGCATCATTTATACCTAAAACTTTACTAATCATGTTTGTTAGCTCATTTACAGGAAAAAGGACTAAAAGTGCATGAAATATATAATTTGTTCTCAAAACTAGGCTAAAATATGGGCAAAATATATTGATATAGGCGTGTAAATCCGCCTATCATCAACACCCCACACTTAGAGCTTTGTTCGTCCTCGAACAACATATCATGTCCTTCTAAACATCAACTTAGGGTTTTTACAACAACAACACAAAACATTTATCAAGACAAGCACAACAATTATCAACAAAGAGTAGCTTTTCGATTATAAGTAGAAACAATTTAACCTCTAGCATAGACTCGTGATGGTGATCAACTCACATGCAAACGTTAAGGTGCGTAGAATCATATACAACTATCCAAAACTCATCAACCATGTGTGTCTCACAATATAGTACCCATAATCACTCACAAATATATCATATTTTTCAAACATGGGCATCAACATATCCTTGCTCTCACTCTCACAAAGAATTCATATGTAGCAACTGATGACCATAGGCTTTCCCTTAATGTAGTACTCTACTAAATGTCGGAATGTTAAGATTAGGATCAAGTAGGTCTTTTGATGGTTGTAATGTAGGCTAAGGGACGGGTAGGACTATTTTGGCTAAGAATAGTGACTAGGTTCCTAAGCGCTTTAATACATCACTTTGTATCATTGACACTCTTTTTTTTTTATTTATTTTATCTACCACCCTGGTTCTCCTCTTTTGTTTTTCAATTTTAAGCACAACTCACTTTTCAGCTTTCTTTTCCTTTTTCTTTTCACAACATACCTCTTATGATAGCACTTTTCTTTTTCATAACACATTCAAGCACCATTACAATTTATAGCATTATACTCACCCAATTTCCTCTTATGTTGTCACATGAATTTTTCACTTTAAAGAACTTAGGAATTTGGATCAAATTACGGTCTTGAAAAAAATGGATTAGGCTTACACACGAGGTTGTCAAAGAAATAGGCTAAAGGCTCAAAAGGGTTTAACTAGGATGATGTCCATGGGTAGGTAAAACTGAAGGTAAACAAATATAGGTTGCCAAAGAAATGCCTAAATCATATCCTAAACTTACACTCCTTATTTTCGCTTTGCATACATACCAGGCAAGTTCTAGCATCAGCCACATACATAGAAGATACTATTAATCTCACACACACAAGGCACATGGTCGACTTGATTGGAAGTAATATAGACTCTCGACCCAACAAGTGAAGGAGTTGAACCACAAAATATCACATAATGAGTCACAACTAGAGTCTAAACGTCTCAATAGTCACAATTGTAACACATACTCTTGTTATAATCTCATGCTGCCTGTTAAAATAATTTTATGTGAAGCTAGAAAAAATTTACTCCTAAAAAAACTTAAAAAAATAAAAAAAAACGAACTCAAATAAACAAAGTAAAACTCAAATAAACAAAGTAAACAAAAAACATAGGTGCAAACAGAGAAGTATAGCATGCGATACCGCCACCCCACACTTAAACGGGACACTGCCCTCAGTGGAAAATAAATACGAAGAACCTGGTTAGTCGGACTCTTCCTCAATGTCGGGGGTCATACCCCCTTCGTCTGAATCATCATAAGAGTCGTCGTCAGAGTTCTCCTCCTCGTCAGAATCAGGCAAGCGTCGATCGTCATCAGTTGGCACATCATCATCTAGAGGTTCCTCAAAGTATACGCCCACTCCACACATCTCCCGTGCATGCATGTTCATTGGGTAGTCGTGGTCCAGCTGTTGGAGCTCTTCAGCAGTTGGAACACATCCACCACTCATCATAGTGAATCGTGTCATGCCATAGAGATGACGGAAGAAACTCTCATCAGGAGCATGTCTCTCCGCAGTAGTAAGGTTGACACCATGAGTTGTTTCAGCATCTTTGACCTTGGTGAGGTCAACCTTCTTTGGGTTATGTGGGAGTTTGTGGTCAACTGGTTCCTCTTCGATATCCTCCTTCCGCAAGATTGCTGTCAACAAATTTCCAAATGTGAAGTGGGACCTTTTGTGGAGTCTGGCCTTCCTCATGGTAGATCGAATTATTGCCCCAAAGTTGATAGGGACATTCGTCATCAAATCATAGACCAAACACACTCTATCTCTTGATATCTTGGTGTATTGAGTCCCAGGAATAAGGCATGAGTTGACAATGCGCATCCAGATTCTTGCTTCCCTATTTAGTGGAGCATAGGGGAAGGTTTTGGGTCGGCCGGTTTCTTTATGTCTGTCCCACTTTGCCATCGATCTGCTTCCACAAAGTGTGTGTCGTATTGCTCTATAAGGAGGCCTGCTGTACAGCTCTTTGAATGGTGCTGTGTCGACCGAAGGTAAGCCAAGAAAAGAGTTGATCCAATCCGCGGTGAGCTGTAACACTTGGCCCCGAATTTTGACTTCATTGCCTGTTGTGTTCGGCGACCAGTTGGCATAAAACTCTCTTGTTAAATCAAGGTTGCATTCTCCCATGTCACAGAAGATGAAATCCAGCTTCAATGCCATTATTTTTGCCAACATACGCGGCTCCTTCTTTACTAAGGTGTCCTTGTTGATCAAGTCGACGTGAACATATTTTCGTTCTTTGTTGTTCCTGTACCATTCTTTGGCTTCCTCCTCAAGAACCCATTTTATTCCAAACATTCTGCGGGGTAGTTGTGCTGAGGATGATTCTCCTTGGTCCTTGCGACCTCTCTTTTTGCCCTTTTGGGAAGTGGTAGCCTTCTCCTTGCCTTGCCTCGCTTTAGGTGCCATTGTACCTGAGAATAGAAATAGTGTTAGTGGCATCACAATCTCAATCGATACAATCTATAAACAAGCATTAGGGGTACCACCCCACACTTAGTTTTGTTAACACAAATCAGTGAAGTGAAAGTGGTCGAGTACTCAGATTTCGTCGACATACGTTTTAGGATTATATTCCGACAAGAAAATCAGCAATGTATCACTTACTTGCAGCCATTGGACTACTCTCATGGTAGATATAACAACACTACTACATAGGGGTTACCACATGGAATAGTTATTCTTACAACAATCACAACCTCTTATGCCGGTAGGCACTATAAGTCTTATCCCGATGGCCGGGATAGTCTAACATGTAAGTATCCAAACAACAATCTTAAGCAATGTTCATAGCCATAGTAATTCCGTAAATACCATAACAATGCTATTGAAACCAAATTCAAGTCGGAATCAAGTCAAGATTTTCCTACGTATATGTTCACTCACATGATTTTGTATCAACTATCCAAACACATAAACATCACCAACAATCTTATACGATTTAGCAATTCATACTAGACATAGCAACGTAGTACTTACGAGAAATAAATGAAGAATAAGAGAGCACTTACTTGCTTGAAGCTTGTGGGGATGGTTTTGTGAATTAGAAGAGCAAAACAAGAAAATTTTGAGAGGATTTGGATGTATATGCGGCGCCCTTAGGTCAATTTTTAGTGTGGTTGTGCTGTAAAACCAAGTCCCCTTTATATAGGAAGAGAATGGGTTGGGTTATGACCCATTTACAATTGGTTTTAGAGACAAAAATCCCACATATCCGGCGCATAATGCTTGGCATAGACATGACATATGCGGCGCATTGTCTATAGCATAATGGGACATATGCGCCGCATAGTCTATGGCATTTGTAGACATATGCACCGCATAGTCTATGGCATATGAGATACTGAGACCAAATGCCATAGCATAGGCGGCGCATAGTCAAAAGCACACTTAGGAATAGGCGGCGCATAGTGTATAGCACACTAGATTCTGAGACCTTAGGCTATAGGATAGGTTGTGCATCGTTCGTGGCCTAGTTTTTCCTAGGCCTAGCCTTCCTCGATGCCTATTTTGGCATGAGCAATGCTCAATCCATAACCTTATGCATCCTTATACCTAACTTACCACCTTTTCCATACAATACGTCCAAATCGTCATGTGAAACCAATCTCCTCGTTGAATACTTCTCGCACCTATATTTGCTCAAAACCAATGAAAACAATTAGTATGATGGGTTGCCTCCCACCAAGCGCCTTAGTTTTGGTCGTGGCACGACTCTTATTTTTGGATTTTCATTTATCAAAAACAAAACAAGTACTAGAACAAAAGAAAGACAAAACGATAAACGATAAATGAAAAATGATAAACGATGGGTTGCCTCCCATCTAGCGCCTTATTTATTGTCGTGGTACGACATAGTTACCTCGAGTACTCAGACTTCATCGAGGTAAATGGTGGATCATTTTCTGAAAGGATTTAGACGACAATGAGGCTTACCTGTGGGCATGCGATCTTTTTCGAGATGGCTCATACGTTTCTCCGGAAAGTCACCAATTATATCATCAATAGTCCAACCCATAGCTCTCTTGTATCTCTTCAGAGCAGAGATGAGAGCCTCTACGTGATGTTCACTTAAATCATCTGCACTCTCTGGAAGTATATTTCTACTTTCCAAGAACACATACCTTAGATAATCGGGGAGCTCTTGCGATTCAAGCATTGGTGGCTCGTCAATGGGAGTCTTCGCTGTTGGTTGAATCTTGAGATCACAATTCGGTTGCTTAGGAGTATAAGACTCTATTTCTGTTAGATCACCCATAAGTTCTTCATAATCTTCATTATCCTCATGCTCAACATTCAGTGGCGCAGCAGACAATGGCTCAACAGTAGGCTGTTTCTCTATAGATAATGCTTTCATATCCTCTTGATGAACATCAGCTACAGATAACTCATTCATATCGCTGGGCTGCTTCATGGCTTTGCATATATCAAACCGTACTACTTCGTCATTAATTCAAAACAAAAGCTCATTATCTTTCATGTCAATAAGCACACTTTCGGTTGCAAGGAAAGGACGTCCCAGGATTATGGGAACTTCAGAATCCTCCTTACAATCCAGAATAACGAAGTCTGCAGGAAAGATGAATGAAGAAACTTTCACCAACACATCATTCAAGATACCCACAGGTCTTTTTACCGACCTATCAGCCATCACGAGCCTCATATTGGTTGGTGTCGGATCGCCTAGCCCCAACTTCTTGTAGATGGATAGTGGCATCAAATTTATGCTAGCACCTAGATCGCACAATGCTTTGGCAAAATCCAACGATCCAATAGTGCAAGGAATAGTGAAAGCTTCGGGGTCGACCTTCTTCTGAACTATCGATCGGGTAGCAATTGCACTACAATGATGCACATCTTCTCTCAACTAATAACTTGCTGCCCGCTTCTTAGTCAAAAGATCCTTCATAAATTTTGCATACCCAGGCATTTGTTCAAGTGCCTCCACCAATGGAACATTAATGGTCAGCTGCTTTAACATAGTCATGAATTTGCTGAACTTCATATCATCCGCCACCTTCTTCAATCTTTGAGGAAAAGGTGGTAGTGGGTATGAAAGTGTTCTCTCCACGGTTTTCTTCTCCTCTTGCTTCCGTTTTTCCACTTTTTCAGGTTGCACAGTGCTGGATGTGGCGTCCTTGACGTCAGGAGTGGGTGCTGCGGCATCTTCTCCTTTTGTGTTGTCATCCATGTTCGCAACTTCGGCAACCACTTGCTTGCCTTTTGATGAATTTTCCAGCACCTTACCACTTCTGGTAGTGATGGCCATGCATGACCCGTCATTCCTTGGGTTTTGCACAGTATCGCTAGGTAAAGTGCCGGCCTTTCTTTGATTGAGTGCTGCTGAAAGTTGGCTCAATTGCTGCTCTATTTGCTTGATAGAAGTGGAATGTGAATCAACTAATTGTTTCATGGAGGACAAATCATTGATTACCTCTGTTACTCCCGCGCTCGTTGCTTCCACTCCTTTCAATAATATAGCCATCATGTCTTCCATACTTCCAGAATTAGATGTGGTGGTGTCACGTCTACCAGGGGGAACGTACAAACCACTCTTTTCATTCTTGTTCTTCCAACTACCTTGGTCCTTGTTTCCAGATTTATCATAATAGTTTCGACCTTGGTTTCCTTGGGCATTTCCGCGGAAACCCCCTTGATTGTTCAAGTAGTTGGCCTCATCTTCCGAATCAGATTCCTCTCTTCCTTTTGACGCAATAACTTTCACTTTTTCGGTCTTCCCTGATAATAAATACTTTGTAAGAAGATCCATTTGTGTTTTCAAATGCGCCATATCTTGATCACGTTCTTCTTCTTTTCTTCTTTGGTCTGCAGTCATGCCAATAGATAAAGTGGGGCTTGCTACCTCAGAATCCCTGGTATGCCAAGCTCTACTTTGTTTCGTCATACGATCTAGCATATTGCTTGCTTGACCAAAGGTGAGGTCCATGAAAGAACCTCCAGCTGCATTATCCACCACTGGTTTAGTTATTGAATTCAAGGCTCTATACAAGATCTCCATTAGGTGAACATTAGTCATGTGATGGTTTGGGCATCTCGCTAGCTTTGTCTTGAACCTCTCCCATGTTTCATAAAGAGATTCAGTGGGAAGCTGGCGGAAGTTGTTGATTTTATCTATCAATTGTGCTCTTTTGGATGGCGGAAAGAATCTTTCTAGGAAAGCATCTCTCAATTGCCTCCAATTTGTAATTGAATCAGGAGTCAGCCCATTCAACCATAGTGTTGCCTCCCCAGACAGAGACAATGGAAATAGACGTAATCGAATAGCATTCTGACCAACACCAGGATTGTCAAAAGACTTGCATGTAGAAATAAAGTTGATGAGATGCATATTCGGATCGTCGCCTGCTAGTCCACCAAATAATCCCTTGAGTTGCAATAACTGAATCATGGTGCTTGTGATGTTGAACTTGGCTCCGGGCGCTAATGGTGGTGGAATTATAGATCCAGTGGCTCCGGCACCATCAAGATCATCATCATCATCGTCGAAAGCTGGCTGCAAAGGTTGGCGATCATACCTATACCGAGCTTGTCGACCTCTTCTGTTGGCAGGTGTTGTAGTTTCAGCAACATGCCTTGGGTTTATCAACTCGTCATCACCTAAATCTTCATAGTCAGGATTTGTTGCTCGCCCAGGATTATCAATGTTTTGTTGTTGGACTTGAGCAGCGGCAATAGAAGCTAATCTTGCTTGCTCGTGTTGAGCAGCCATCCTGTCGATTTCAGCTTGTGCTTCCATTCTTCTAATTCGTTGTGGTTCAGGATTGATTGGTTATAACGGTTGACCAGAACTTCTTGTATGGGGCATACACTAAAGTAAAAACCTACAATAAACAAAAACAAAAACTAAATGTAAAAGTACGAGAATCTTTGACCCAAAGGGTCTAGTAATTATCACGAACTCGATTGACACTCGTATTCCCCGGCAACGGCGCCAATTTTTGATAACGCTCAATCTACAGCTCTCGTAGGAGTGTAAAGCGGTCGTTAGCAAATATAGAACCCAACCTGGGTTGGGTATCGATCCCACAGGGAATAGCTTGGCAAACAAGTAAGCAAAATTACTAAACTTTTGGTGCAAGTCTCGTAAGAGGGGGGGAGTCTTGTCGTGTAAGTAATGTAAACAAAAGCTGAAAATAATAAAGTAAAGAGAGAGAGATTGTTACGTGAGTTGTAAACAATGAGAATTAAAGCGTTGGGGTTATGTCCACCTTCTGATTTATACGTCTCTATTGGCTATGAGTGTGTAGAATTTTGACATGCAACTGCTTATAGAGAATTGTATTCGATGGTAAATCCAAGCGTCTTTCGACCTCAACAAGGACTATTTCACTTTAACTCTTTCGAGCTTAAAGCGTGTCTAACGGTATGAATTCTCCAAGAGGTTAGTCCAGTTACGGCACTAGCTTTTTAGTAGGAAAGGGTGTCCTACTACCTTGACACTATCTCTTTTCCAGACAAATAACCTTTCTTTCGAACAAGTTAAATGTTAGGCTGGCGTATTCTTGCGTTTGCAACCGCAAAGAATGTAGATTAAGATGAAGAGAATAATGATATAAGCGATATGCGTGTCACGAACTCACAAGCTCATAGTAATAGATAGTACCTCATTCGGCTTCCATAACCCCAACAGAGAAGTTTAGTTACCCATGAGTGCGTAGGAAATCACAATTGGCATTGTTGTTATACCACAATAATGATGAATTTCGTGTAGCCCAAAAGTGGTAGGTGTTTAGGCGTGAATTCCTTAGCAAAGTAACGATTCTCTTGTTGCGGAAATTAAGAATAAATGAATAGAAGAAGAAAAATAGAATTAATGGAAGAATTCGGAATTGAGAAGTAGAATGTATCTCTCCACTAAGGGAGGAATTAATCTCTCCACTAAGGGAGGAATTTATAGAAATCTCTAGCATGATAGGGTATTTATAATACCCATATCCTAATCTCTAGCATGATAGGGTATTTATAATACCCATATCCTACTCCTACTACGCTAATGAAACAAATAACCAAATCCTACTAGGCTAATGGAATACTTACCCCAAATGTACTAGGTTAATGTAACATTATCATAATCCAAATAAACTAATGAAATACATAACCCAATTGTACTAGGTTAATGTATCATTGTCCAAATCCAGCTATGTGTCTGTAAGTCCCCAAAGTCTTCAGAAATGTTGTTTTAGCCCGGGACAGATTTTCCATGCAGCAGTTTTGGTCCTTAGGCGTGTACACTCCTTTTCCTTTCTTCGTGAGCTTTCTTTTGCGTCAAGTAAGCCATAAAATGCTGAATTTTGCATCATTTATACCTGAAACTTTACTAATCATGTTCGTTAGCTCATTTACAGGAAAAAGGACTAAAAGTGGATGAAATATATAATTTGTTCTCAAAACTAGGCTAAAATATGGGCAAAATATATTGATATAGGCGTGTAAATCCGCCTATCATCACAGCACAACCTACAGTAGTAACATTAACTCCTTTATCTCTACCAGCTCCACCAATAACTGCAGTACTAGCTCCTCTACCTCTACCAACTCCACCAACAACTACAACATCAATTCCTCTATCTCTACCAGCTCCACCAACAATTGCAGCACCAACTCCTCTACCTCTACTAGCTTCAGCAACAACTGCAGTATTAGATCCTCTACCTCTACCAATAGCACTATCAACAACATAAGTTGCAGTCCCTTTTCCTCTATCAACACTTATAGTAGCAGCAGTTACTGCAGGTGATCCTCTCCCGCTACCAGTAGTAGCTGCTACTGCAGCAGCCTAAAATATATAAGAAAAAAAATAATAAAAGAAAAGAATTAAAGAAAATAAAAGAGAATTAAAATACTAATAAATTACAAGTCAAATGCTACCTTTGTAGAACCTTTTGGTCTTCCTTTTCCTCTACTTGTGCTTAGTGCTGCAGAAAAAGAACCCACACTAGTTCTAGTTGAACTTGAATTCAACGGACAACTTCTTTTATAATGACCCTTGTTGTGACATGTGCTGCAGGTCATCTCAATACTCCTCTTTGACAACTTTTCAGTCCCAGTTTCATTCTACTATTTTTCTCTAGATTTACTGGGTCTACCTGGAAACTTTCTTATTGTAGGTGGTATAATAGGAAGATTTGTTGACTTGGGCCATATTTTCATACTAGTAACAGGCTGAATGAAGTAACTATAGGTCTTGAGGTAAGTTTCCTTAGTATACCAATGTGCAACTTAGTTAATGGGTTCTAGCCTTCTAAAGAGTAGTGCAGTTATGGCATGGCAACAAGGTATATCTTTTAATATCCAAAACCTACATGTACAAGTATTATTCCTCAAATTCACTATAAAAGTATTTCTCCATCTATCCTTAACCTCAAAACCAAATTCACCATTCCACTCAAGAGTACACTTCATTGATTTTGATATGTTATCTTGCAACACTTTTAGTTCCATAGGAGAAATATCAGTTATTCATGTTTCAGAAAACTGTCTCAACTATTTTATTCCTCTCATCACCTTAGCCCTTATTTCCTCAAGCATGGATATGATAGTCTTGTATCTTGCCCCTAATATCCATGAATTAAAGCTTTCAGCCATGTTGTTGTCAACACTATCACAACAGCTGTGATATTTGAAGTAAACCTTAAACCACCTTTCTAAGTTGTACCACAGAAGATCTTCACAAATTTTATCTCCTAACATCTCCATATGATCTAAATTTCTTCTTAATTCTTGCTCATATGTAGATTTGGCACATTTCCAAAAATATTTTCTTCTTTCAATACCTCTCCAATCCTTAGACCAGTTGGCTAGAACACTCATAGCACACATTCTCTATTCTGTATTTGACAGTAAATCTGAAATTGCACTGTCAAGACCCTTGAACAAAATAAAATATATTAGTTGACATAAGTATAAAATAGGTGAAAAATAAAAATAAAATCAAAAAATGAATAAGAGAAAATAAATGAGGTTACCTTCTGCATATCAGTAATAGTAGTCACTTCAGACCCATCTCCCAGCTCAAGATCATTCTTCATAAGTCTAATAAACCATCTCCAAGTGAATTTTTTTTCAACTTCAACCACTGCCTAGGCTAATGGTAGCATCTGGTTATTCCCATCCTTACAAACAGCCACAAGTAATTGACCCTTACAAACACCTTTCAAAAAACAACCATCAAACCCAATACATCTCCTGGCACCATCTTTGAATGCTTTCTTATCAAAACATATGTAAAATGATTGGAACTATTTTCTTCCACCTTGAAAAGTTTCTTTACTAAGACTCACTACACATGTGCTACCTGGATTGGTCTTTAAAAGCTCATCCCTATAATCCAAAATTCTATTGAACTCCTCTACATGATCACCCATAATTTTCTGCAACACAATATTTCTAGATTTTCTTGCTACAGTCCTCCCTATATACACCTCCAAATTATTTTTTACTAACTCTTGAAACTGACAAACTCTAATTCTAGGTTCTGATGTGATTCTGTCCTTGTACCTTTCAGCTAAGTACTTAGAATTCACCAATTTGTTATTTTTTGTGGCATTACACTTGTGTACTGGAATGTAATTCTTAACTTAAAAATCTGTAGTCCTAGAATCAGTGCTTGCAAACAACAACCATAAACAACCATCTACACAATTTAATCTCACCCTTTTTGGTTCATTCATGAACTTATCTAGCTCTACATGTTCTTGAACAACATATCTAGTAAGAGCTTTTCTAAACTCTCCAACATTTGCAAAACAAAGTCCAAGCTCCCAAACTATTAATTTATAAGTAGGATCAAACAAAATTCTCTTAAAGTTTCTTTTTTCTCTCCTTGTTTTTCCTTCTCTTCTAGCATGTTCTTCAACCTCAGCATCCCCATAATTATCCTCATCAGAATCTATTCAAAACTTACCTCTTCATCTGAGTCAATATATGGCTCATCTCCAACTATCTTATCCTCTAGACTATTTTTCTTCTTGGATAAAATTTCATTATATCCCACATCAACTCTCTTTTTACCTAAACTAACAACTTTTGTTCTAGGCTTTTTTTTTTCTCTTTTTGGTTTCATCAGATCTTTTCTTTTTGGCAGCCCTTTTTTGTTGCCTCAGAATCCTTAACTCCTCATGAAATCACTACCATACTCATCATCTTTACCTTCATCAAAGAAATCACAATAATCTGATTTTTCACTAATATCAGTTTCACTTTTCCAATCTGATGGAATGACTGGGACATCTGCTGCAGTAACAAAAGTAGTATCACCTAAATTCTGCTCAATACTAGCAGAAACACCACCTCAATCCTCACCAATAGCAGAAATACCATTTACACCACCCAAATCATCACTCCTAGCACTACCACCATCACTACCTAAGTCCTCACCCCTAGCAGCAACACTATCATCACCAAAGTCCCCACCAGCAGCAGAAAAATCACTACCATAGCCAGCTAAGTTCTCACCCCTAGCAGCACCACCACAATCACCCAAGTCCCCACCAATAGTATAAACACCACCACCACCTAATTCCTCACCTCTAGCAGCAACACTAACATCACCAAAGTCCCCACCACTAGCAAAAAAATCACTACCACCACCACCTAAGTTCTCACCCCTAGCAACAATACCACTATCACCAAAGTCCCACCACTAGCAAAAAAATCACTACCACTACCACCTAAGTTCTCACCCCTAGCAGCAACACCACCATCACCTAAGTCCCCACCAATAGCAGAAACACCACCACCACAACCACCTAAGTGCTTACTAATAGAAGAAACATCATCACCACTACCTAGGTCTTCACCCCTAGCTACAGTACCATCACCACTCAAGTTTTTAGTAAAAGTAGGTTTAGGAGGTATTGCAGCTTCTACAAAATCCTCTTCAAACCCTAAATATGTGTTAAATATAAATGTGTCAGCCTCATCAACTAAATGTGTCAAATATAACTCAACAACATCTCCATTTTTAAGTTGAGGTATAATACCCAAAATGTCCCTATCACATGTCACTATTACTAATTTTTTTTTTGGGGAGGTCTGAGATAAACAATACACGAGGAACAATTATACCCAATTTTCTTCACGATACCAATAAATTTAAAGTAAAAAAATTTATCTACATCCACATCGAAACAGTCAGTAACAGTACCTCCATGATACTTAATACAAGGTTTTTGTTGTAATTTGCCTCCATGGTAAAACCTCATTGTAACATAGATAAAATCCATGTTTAATCTGAAAAAAATCAAAAAAATATGAGCTTAGAATTTATTCACGGAAAAAATCCTAATATCAAAGTAAAACAACCTAATAATCACCCGAGTTGTCAAATTTCGTCAGGGAGCAACATATAAATCATAAAAAACTACAAATATCAACTAATTTAAAGTGAAATCTTGGGAAATTGACTGAAATCGAGTGAAATAGAGAGGTTTTAGAGAGAGAAAAGTGAAATGGGTTATTATTTAGGATTTGGGGGTATTTGATAAGAGTGGGTTAGGTTACAAATGAGAATGGGTTGGGTTATAACATCAACCAATCAAAGGGCGCGTGTTTAACAACACCCAGCCTTGACTTGGGTTAGGCTTTTAAGGGGTTATTTTAATTCACTTTAAATATGTTAAGGGGGTAAATAAACGAAAGTTTAGTTTAAGTGCTAAAGTAAGTTGAGAGTACAAGATCGGGTTTTTTTGATGTCTTTTCTCTAGTAAATATAATAAATTGTGTAAAATATTGGTTAAATAGAATCGTAGTGTGAATGCTAACTAAATTGCGAAACCTATCACCATCTTCATGAATCTCTGTAAAATCACTCCATTATCAAGAAACAACTTAAAAGAAGTAAAAAGGACAATTATACTACATTAGTATTAGAAAATATATAAGTTATGCTGCATTTACCTAATTATGTACGGTTAAATAGCTTCTAATTATGTATGGTTGAATAGCTTCTACCAGGTTTTTTTCAGATTATTTTGCATTCATCAACTTTATTAAAATAACATACTATTTTTTATTTAGTTTTACTTATTTATACAATAAAATACAGTACCATATACTTTTAATATAATACAGTTGTTAAAAATATATATTTATATATAATAATGATACAATTTCTATATATATACATATTCTATATAATAATTATAGCATTTTTATACACATTCTATACAATTTTTAACTACAATTATATTTAGATACATATTTTATATGACTCTATATAGTTTCTACATGCATTCCAAAAATGTATCAATCTAGTATAAGAGAGTATCAATAGAGTATATGGACACTGCAAGTGTATCAATGTAGTATGAAAGTGTATTAATGTGGTATAAAAGAGTATCAATTGGGTATAAGGACTGCATGTGCTTGCATAGAATTTTCTTTCTCTTTTTTAAAAAGTATATCAATATAGTATAAAAGTGTATCAATGTGGTATAAAAGTGTATCAATTGAGTACAGAGATTACATGTGCCCAATTGAGCAAAATGGCTAAAAAAGAGAATTAAATTGGGCCGACTGACTACAGTTGTCCATATTTTCAAATTGTGGGCCTTTTCTGTAAAGAATGGTCAGCCCATGTCCTTTTTCTTTTTATTTTAGGTTAGGTTAAACATATTTAGGTTGGGTTTTTGTATGTCCTAATTTAGTTAGAATAGAAGTTTGATTTTGGATCAGTACTTTTGTCCTAAATTCACATTGGTTTATTGGACTTGTAATATAAATAAAATATTATAGATAATATTTAATATCATAAAAGGTGAAAAAAAAATGATTTTGTCTAAAAGGAAGACTTTTAATGCAGAACAAAAAGTTCAAACTACATTTACAAGACCCTTCACACTTTTAATATAACTAGTTTAATCGCACGTGCCTCGCATGTGTAACCTTTGATTATTTAAAATTAATGAAGTGTAAAAGTTCAAATCACTTCTCAAAGATCCTTCACACTTTAATATAATAACGTAAACATAATATATATCTTATAGTAAACACATATATATTTTACTACCAGAAGTTCAAGTGGTTAATGGATCGTCACTTTTGCGTATGTCATGCAGTTCTCTTTTCCTTGCCGCTAGAGGTTAAGAGAGACGCATCGATTTGAACCATATTTGTAGTACGATCATTTTTTTTTCTATATTTTAAAATCTTTTCTTATTTTTAAAATTAAATCTTTAGAAAATCTTTGATTACTTACTTAAAACTTTTAAAAATTTGGTACTTCTTATATTTTTCTTATTCTAAGGTTTTCATATTTAGTTCTAGTTTTTTCAAATCTTCTTAAGTTGATTTAAAATTCTTAAACTAATGAAAAAAGTATTAGTTGTCATTAATTGTGATGACTTCTAATAAGGAAAAATTCATTTAATTAATTTTCAATTCTTAAATATTAGAAAAATAGTGAAAAGATGAATTTGTCTAAAACAAAGACTTGGAATGAAGGGCAAAAAGTTCAAATAATATTCCTAAGGCTCTTCACGCTTATATATTCTTCGGTGGTATCTTTATTGATTGATGAGATAGCTTATATGATTCATACGCTAAGCGAGCAATAAGCATTTTCTCAGTTATTTATTTAATTTTATTTAGGTTAAAAACTTGGCAAAAGACACATTAAAACTTCATTACTTCAACAAATATATAATTCTTGAACATCCATTATATCTTTAATATTGTATTTTTGACGTTTTACGATTGATTTTATCCCAAATACTAACATTTAAATACTTTATGAGTTTAAGTTTGATGCACAAATTTAAAAACTATCTAAAAAAACTATATGGATTAAAATACTTCATCCTTTTAATGTTCTTAACTTATTTTGTTTTAGGAACTCTCTTGACATCATCTATGACCTAAAATGGGAGATATTGATTATCAACCTCCTTCAGCTTCTGTGTTATTATAAGAAGACTAATCCCTAATTTCATAATAGAAATTTTATAAACCTTTCGATTTTCTCAAGCCTTCGATTTGCAAGTTATTTCATGCTTCATATTGAACAAATTCATTTCAATCATCAAAACCTGCATTCACATAGTATAATCCTCCTAAAAGGACGCTATCTAGTATTATTAAAATAATGTTTGTGACATACTAACCTTTAATTTCATAATCAGAAACTTATAAAGCTCTCGATTCTAGCTCTCAAACTTTCAGTTTTCAAGTTATTTCATGCTTCATATTGAATAAACTCATTTCAAACTATCAAAATTAACATTCACGTAGCATAGTTCTCACAAAAAGAAGTCATATAGTATTGTTAAAATAATGTTTATGACAAAATCCCAGTTGATCTTAAAGTCATGATAATTAGGCTAAACCCTTAGGGGTCATTTGGTTGAGAATGTAGTTATGCTGTGATTAGTTACACTGGGATACGTTATGATGGGATAAGTTATACTGGGATCAGTTATGATGGGATAAGTTGTACTGGGATTAGTTATGCTGGAATTATTTTTTATTGAGTGTTTGGTTTGTTGTTTTCAAAGTAATATGCATGGTATAATTTCTAAGAATAAATTAATTGATTACCAAAATACCCTCCATCTTATTTATCTTCTTTTTTATTTATATATATTTCTTTTCAAGTTTTAAATATTTATTATTAAAAATAAAACTTTCATCTTATTTAGCTACAAAATTTTTGTGGGCATTTTCATGATTATATCGTGTGTATTTTAAAAATAAAACTTTCATCTTATTAACTTTAATTTTTTTACATGTGTCTTTCCATGATTATGCTGTATGTGTTTAAAAAAAAATCTTACTGCATCTTATTTAGTTTGAAATAAAAACTTTCCACTTAAGTTTGTTAAAGTAAAAGAAGATTTGTTGTTTATGTCACTTTATTTAAACACATATTACTCATATTACATAGAATATTAAAATTCATTTTAATTGATATATACAATATTAATTTTCAAGTGATTAAAAAACTATTTAATTTAAAATATGTAATTGAATAATAGAGTCGATTGTGAAACGATAATGTGTATTAAAGCTAGGCAACGGCTTTGTAGTTGCTAAAATATTTTACAGATTACCGGTGATGATAATTATTATTATAAAATCTACTTACTTTAATTAATCTTTTCATTGTGTAGTAAGAACTTTTTGTAGTACCAATATTACCTATATTTTGAAAATTCTGTTTTTCAATTCCGTTTTTCTATACTTAAAAAATTATAGTACCTATATTTTGTTGGATATATAAAAAATTATAGTACCTAATTTTGATCCTTATTATGTATGAAACTAACATATTTTTATTTTTAATTTGTTAATTTTGCATTTTGATCCTTTATATAAGAAAATAGCGTATAAGTTTATAAAATTCACAAGCAAGGGGATGAAAAAAAATGCAAAGTTTAATTAATAAGAGGTTAATTTTTCTTAGTCATATATTTTCGTCGTTTCAAAATAAGATATTTTAGTCTTTTTAATTTGTCATAAATAACGCATTTTAGATAATCAAGTAGATATCAATAATCTTTTTTCAATTTCAAAAGCAATAATTAGAGATTGAAGAACTAAGAGGAGATGCAAAAGATTGGAGTAGTGTGTTTGTAATGGATTTGGGGGTATTTTTGTCATTTTATAATTTTATTCAAGGATAAATTAAGGTGGGATAACTTATACCATCAAATATGTAGTATAACTTATCCCGGGACTATTATTAGTCCTGGAATAAGTTATCTCGAGTATTGCCAAATCAAACGATATATTAAAAAATTTATCCCGAAACTATTATTTTATCCCAAAATAATTTGCCTTAATACCTTACACCAAACGACCCCTTATACTAATAATAGAAAACATGTTAACAATCCACAATTGAAGAAAATTATATACAAATCAAATTTTATGTGCGCAAGATATAGAAGAATAAATTCTCATGAATCATATCTTCTATATTCATTGTGCAAACAATGTAATTAGTCAAATATAAAGAGAATTGCACATATTAAGTTATTTGTTTTTTAATAAATAATTACTATACTTTCTTAGTCCCAATTTACATGTCTTGTTTCAAATTCAAGATTCAAAACAGTCTTTCTTCGATGGGTTGTGGATCAATTTTTTTTAAGAATATTATTTTCCTCGTATAATGTTTAAGAAATAAATTTGTTATAAATACTACTATTTTTATTTTGATGGGAACCATCAATATTTTCCTTTTTCTTTTCCTCTTGTTTTATAATTTAGAACTCTTTTTTAAAATACACTAGGAAAAACATACAATATTACTTCTCTAAATATTTTCTCTTACCATATATTTTAGAACTTCTTAATTTTAAAGATTATAATTAATATTATATTAATAATTAAATAATAATTTAAAGAAAAATAGTAAATGATAATTTTGTCTATTACAGAATCTTTTAATGAAGGGCAACAAAATGACAAATGTATTGAAAATTTGGAACCAATAACCAATTCTTCTAAATTATAATTCAAAAATAATTTCTTACTTTCATGTATAATAATAAAAAACCATATCTTAGTTTACCAATATTTAAATAAATATTTTATGTGATGAACCATTATTAAACTCCATCTCATTGAAACACAATACCAAACTCTAATTTTCTCATATTAATACCAAATATTTTTTCGTATAACTATTATGCATGCTACAAAAGTTATAAATAGGAATGCTAATCTTAAAGTCAATTCTTTAAAGTTTTCTCATTCTCTCCCCACAATTATTGTTTGAAATAAACTAGAGTATCCCAAAGCTTTAAAATTAGTAAACGAAGAGACTTTATACACGTAATTAGCTTGGACTGTCTGACACATTCATATAAATAAAGAGTAAAATCAAAACATAAAAGCAATTAGCAGCGATATATTTTTGGTCATCATCAAACTCTACTATAACTATAATATCATAAAACAGCGATATTGTACCAGTCTATTCAAAACTCTATTGCATATCTCATCGAACAATACTATATCGTCTACAAACAACATATATTATGGTACATGCATGATTAACCATCGCTCAAAATCTATAACATTGAAATATTAAACATTAAATAAAATGTAAAAGAAATAAATATTGAAATTTATTAGCAAGTTGAGCAATTACAAAGCTTCAGAAATCATAGCAAATAATATATAGCGATACTTTAAAAGCATACCTTGAAGATGTATTTAACTTTGGTGTTTCTTGATCTATATATTTATATAAAGTCCTAAACCTTGTTAACTAAATTTAGTGCATAAAATTTTTCCATAATTAGCTGATATATATAGAAAGTCTAATACTTCCAAGTCACGATGAAAGAAACCTAGTTGCCTAGCATATATTAATTCAATTAGGGCCGAATTTTATCCATTTTCTACATGAATTAGTGCTTACTGTTTTATCCTTTTTCGATTTTGAAGGGTTGGAAAAATATTTGGTTTTGACTATTTAAACCATTTCAAAACTTTAAGAAAATTACAAAACAATATAAGAAATTACAGAGTCGTCAAATAATTTTTGAGAAAATATCAAGAAAAATTAAATATATTATTTAAAAGTTTCAAAACAAAAAAAATCTTTTAAGTTTAGAAATTCCGAGTAAGTGGTTCCTACTAATACTCTTGGGAGGTTGTTAAGGAACCAAGAGTATCTGCTAACTTGCGGCTATCCGGACTATTTGAAAACAACTTTTGACTAACTTTAAAAGGGAAAGTTGATTTTTGAAAAGAAATCGATAAAGGAAAATTTTTGTTTTCAAGATTTGTGCAAAATAAGTTTTGACGACTTAGCAGGAATTTTAACTAAGTCTAAGAAAACTAAAAATAATTAGCATATAAAGGGGAAGGGGAGACTTAAAGACTTAGGCCATTGTGCCCAAATCCACAAACCCTGTCCTAAGCTAATTTAGGCTTTTGGCCATCTTCACCTGTCCTAATCCAAATACTTGAGTTTTTGGCCCATAACTTGTCCTAATCTAATCATTCGAACTTTTGGCCCACAACCTATCCTAAACTACCTTTTTGAACCTTTGGGGGCGGAATCTGCTTCACCTGTTAGATTACAACTTTGACTTCGAGGCCCCAAATGAATGAATAAATAAATGATTAAATAAATAAATAAAAATAAGACAATAATAAAAATAGAGACTTTTCAAGTCTCTTAGCAAGATCATCAATGGGTATTGACTCATTTTCCTGATTCGTCTATCTTCTTGCACCCGCATGCCATATAATTGACTTTTAGGCGTGATCTTCGAAGAGGTGGGCCTTATTGGCTCATTACGACATGCAAGGGAGAAAGGAGTTCATTTGAACTCCAAAGCAGATTCATGCATAGAAAAAGATACGGGAATTAATATGTGTTCAAAAATTTTGCACTTCATAGATAAATGATTAAATGAAAAATAACATTCTCAAGCATAAAGAAATAGTAAACTGTGATATCAAAACAAATCAAGTTATCCAACGAAAAGAAAATTAACTCATATAACAAAGAAGAAGGTGTAAGCTAACTTTTAAGAAAGAGAATCCTTAAACTCCAACTAAGGCGACATTAACGATGATTCATACATCCAAATTATGACCAACTTTAGGAAAAACATATAATGATCTATGGTTTATCTTTCTAAGACATCGTTGATTCTCTTTTGATATTGTGCATCAAAGAGAGACACGAATCAAGTCTTTACACACACAAAGAACACATATAACAATCCAAAAGGAGTAAAAAAATTAAAATAAAAGTTTAGCATCTCTAAAAGTGAAATATCATTCAATAATCATACTATGCATGACTCGAAAATATCTAAATACTTCTATTAGCAACAAAAATGCGAACTTTTTCATTATTTTGACAAAACAACATGTGAAAAAAAGAGGAATAAACATCTTGGATGACAAATAAAGCTAGCACTTCATCTCTCATATGAGGATTTTAAAATTTATTAAAATAATTAGCAAGCAAATGACAGGTTCTTGACTTAACCAATTATTATTTTATTAAGGCAAAACATACAATAGTAACTATTCTTTTCGACATAAAGAAAATAACTTTACATGCTAAAAATAAATATATCCGCCAACAATGAATTTAAACAAAGAATAAGTACGTTTGTTAAGCAAAGATTGAAACTTTATCCATAATAATCAAAGAATAAAGCCAAAGAAACACGTTTAACTATTTTTTGCTCATTTTTATACCATGAAAATAGCCATAATATCGATACCACAACGTCCTATGACCTTCAAGGCCATCTACAACAAACAACCCCAACAAAAAAAATTACAACTACGAACTACGAAGAAGAAGGAGATGAAGAAGAAAATAATAATAAAACTAAAAAGAAAAAGGTGTGTTTACCTTTTTTTAAGGCAGCAAAATGAGACTTCAAGCTTTCTTCGGCGTCTTGATCACCACCGAAAAATAATCTTTCGAGAAACCCGATTAGACTAATGCTTGAAAATTTTTACTAAAAAAAAAATATTTAACTATATGTTCAAAAGTTTTTTCCACTCTTTGAGACTTTTAGACTTTTTTTGAAACATCCTGGGTTTTGACCCTTAGAAAGTTTCCTGAAATTCTATTCTTCGGACCCAATAACACTCACAGGTACGAGCCGTATGCTGGGTACGAGTGGTATAGTCCTGTCGAATGCTGACCAGTGTTAGTTGGTGGGATGATTTTCGTCATTGGAATGGTTATGATGTAGGGGTAAGATTCGTAGGGCTTGGTACGAGTCGTATCAGGGACTCGTATGGTGGGCAGTGTTTGGTCCTCCCGGTATTTCATTCTGCCAGGGGATACGGGTCATGGGTACGGATCGTATATTATAGTTATGACCTGGTTGGATGAGTAGTTAGTGAACAGTGTTTGATCCAAGGGTTGAGGCTTGGATACGAGTGGTGGGTACCAATCGTATAGGAGGGTACAACTTGTATGGGGCAGTCGTATCCCTGCAATGGGGTTTTAAGGGACTTAAGTGGGGGTATTTGGGATATTTTTCTACTTACCCTAATTAGGACCCACGACTTCTAATACACTTTGGAGTCTATTTACTCTATTATTCTATTCATTAACACTTAGAAACTATTCCAAAACATTTCATAATTCTTTCAAGAGCTTTTGGGGGCAAGAGAGATAGGCTTTTAACAAAAAGATGACTTTTGGGCTTGTGTTGGTGATTTTCTTCCATCAATTATTTGGTATAAGGCATGATTCTCTTCCCTCATTGTAATTTGCATGGTTTGTATGATTGATTTCATAATTTTACTATTTCATGATTATGATTTTCAACTATTATTTGGAGGTTTTGATATTGAATGCTTGGTTAAGGTTTCCTATAATTTTACTTATGCTTTTATATGCATCAGTGGTGGATTTGGACAATTGGATTACATGGTAATGGTTTAATGGTCTTTGAAATTGGTTTTGGTTATATTATGCGCCCCTATGGTGTTTGATAAAATACTTATAAAGATATGTTCGTTGCATTGACTTCTTTCAATAGAACTCTTGCATGACTTAAACTTGATAAGTGATTTATACATGGTTTAAATGGTTTGAAAAGGCTAAAGGCTAAATGGTTATGCTTGTGGAGAACATGGAAGTCTCTCAAGTGGATTTAATATGGTAATTGGAATGACACCTAAGGTCCCCTTAACCTAAATAGTTTGGCTATGGATATTACTTGCAAGTAAGGGGTGGTATGACGATACCACTAATATTGGCCTTGGTTAATTAATGGATAATGTAACGACCCGAAATTGCCTTCCAAAATGTTACACGATGCTTAAGGCTACAAGTAGCTCCAAGCTAACCCTTTGAGCCTATTTCTACTAATAACACTCATTTCAAGATAAAATAATTCAAACACTAGTATAATCATATCATATGAAAGGAAATACGAAGAAAATGCTTAGTCCAAATGACTAAGAAATACTGGAAAACCTCAACACAACCACAATTTGATAACGAGTCTGACAAAGCCTCTACTAATCCATGAACTGGAAAGCCATTAGGACAGGTCCCCAACTGACCCGAAATGGACTGAAAGTAGTAACATAGTCTCTCAAACACAGAAATGTATGAAGATAGATCCTCGAACCATGAGGACTCACCACTGTAGAAATGTAGATAGAGGTACCTGGGACTGAGCACCTGAACCCACATTATAAGACAATGTAGCACATAGATGTATATGTGGATCAACACTTGGGAATATACTGAGTATATGGGGTGCATGCATTTATGTAAAACAACATCAATACTCTTTAATCAAATCATGCATGGAATAAGTAATGACTCACATGGCTTGAATAAGTATAAAATGTAAAGCTTATGAATCATGTAGAATGGAGCATGTAACACAAATATCCTGAGTCATCATAGTTTAACTTTGAAATCGGTAATCTTCTCTTATTCTTATTACCCATAGGCTAATGGAAACTTTAAACAATACTTTCAACTCATTCATATGTCTCATGGAGAGTAAAAATTTTTTAATGCTCAAGAACTCATAACTCTTTTGAACTCAAGTACTTGGAATTCAGAATCATATAACTTTGAAACATACTTGAAGGCATTTCATTCACTTTAGGAAAAATCTCATTTCAAGCTTTAGGGAAAAATACTTATATCAAGGGAAAATACTTTGGTCTTAGAGAGAAAATCCGCTACTTTACTATTAGGAAAATAACTTGTATCAAGGGAGGTTCTCTTAATCGACATAAACCATGCGAGCTACATGGAGTCCAACGTTTTGTCCTCCTAAGGAAGAGACCCCATGTTGGGGAGGAGAGTTATACTCTTGCCAGGGAGTGTAACCTCAATTCAATGATCACTTATCTAGGCCTCGGGCCTAATATCTCAGCCTTAGGCCCAAAAATCATCTCGGCCTCAGGCCCAACCTATAGTGGCACATAGTTCTGGGGTAAGAACCATAGTAACTTACCCAACTCGGTGCTAAATACTACTCCCCTTAGATTATCTCTCTCATCTCATGAAAATTCACTTTAGAATAATCTCATGGTCCGATAAGAACCCAATAATTAAATCTGTAATCTCATGTAGTAAAGTGGATTTCAAAACTCCATGACCATTAGGTCAAAACATTTCTTAATAATCTGAGAATACTCAAATAATGGGTGCTTATAGCATAAGAGTTCATAAAATTGCAAATCTCAAGTAGGGCTCAATAACCCATAATTCATTCTCAAGTTAAAACTCATCAAAAGCATATAGATAGCATATAGATTCATAACTCATGTAGAAATCTGGAAATTTAAGCAATTTGTCTCAAAATCTCAACATACTCATATACTCTAATATCTCAAGAAAATATGTGAAAATCATGCCATTAGACTCTCAATTCATGGGAAACATCAAAATATTGCAATCAATAATAATGGGTGAAAAACCCTAATTCAAATTCATGTAAAATCTCATAGATTGCAGAAAATCATAGTTTAATTAAGCCTTTGGACACAAGGATGAAAGAATTACCCTTGTTCAAAACCTCACATACCTCATATTATGAAATTGTATGGATGATCTTGATCTAAACCCTTTTTCTTATACTTGAGAGAGAGTTCTTGCAACCTTTGAACTTGGGAAACTCAAATCTCAACTCAATTTGTAGAATCCATGGAGAGTTCTTGGATTTCTTGGAGAAGGGTTTTAGATTTGCTTTTGAAGGAGAAACCCTATCCTTTGGATGTTTTGGTAGATAATGAGGCAATCAAGTTTGTTTGGAATATATATCTGAGGGTTAAAAGGGAAAAGACCCAAAAACTCCTTTTAAAAAGGACTTAAAAATACTGAACGGGGGCTGCGACGGTCGAAGCAACGGTCCGTCGGGTTGTCCATCACACGATGACCAAAAAAAGGACATACTACCTCGATGCGACAGTCGGATCGATGGTCCATCACAGGTCTAATGGTTCGTCAGATCGTTTGTCGCTCAATAGCCAAGATGAGACCCTACTGCCTTAGTAGCGACGGTCTCTACGATGGTCTGTCGCAGCCTTGACGGTCCGTCATCCTGACCGTCACACTTGGACAAGAAAGGGAGTTTCTGCCTTGGTCGCGATTGTCCGAGTGACGGTCTGTTGGATCGTCCATCGCACCTAGGTGGTTTTGACAACTCTTAGTAAAACAACCATAACTTCTCACCCCGATGTCGGATTTGGACGAAATTGTTATCATTGGAAAGCTAATTCAATTCTCTACATGAGAAAATTCTATATGGTTTAAATATCATTCACTTGGGAAGTCACTTCTCAATCTTTTAGGGCCAGAATTACACTTCGCTTGACATGATCTAAGGCTTAGATTATGAGGAAACTTTGCGGGGTCTTACAATATCTCTCCTTTGGAAACATTCATCCTCGAATGTTTCTAGGTAGAATAGGAACACAGGAAAACAGAGTACACATAGCTGAAGCAAGTTGCTAAAACGGGTTCAAAATCTTGAATGCCTCAGAAATTGCAAGAATTCATGCAAGAATAGATACATATAGATGAACTTTAGAGTAGAAGGGATGAGTTAAGGAAGAATAATACCTTCAGATTGATCTGAACTCGTGAAAAAGAGGTGCGGGTACTTGACTCGCATGTCTGCTTTTGCCTACCAAGTAGTGCCCTCAACTGACTGGTTCCGCCACAAAACTTTGACCAAGGGAACCTCTTTGTTCCTCAGTCTACGGATCTGAAAGTCTAGATCTCAACAAGAATCTCATCGAATGAAATACTGTTCTGAATATCAGCACTCTCTGAAGCATCTACCACAACGGAATCACCAATGTACTTCTTGAGCATGGAGACATAAAAAATAGAATGAATAGCTGACAACTCCGTGGGCAACTTAACCTCATAGGCTACTTTCCCAACAGGGCTCAAAACTCTATATGGTCCAACATAACGGGGACTAAGCTTTCCTTTTCTACCAAACCTCTTCACCCTTTCATGGGTGAAATCTTTAAGTACACCAAATCACCCATTTCAAACTTAAGATCTCTTCTCCTTACATTGGTATATGAATTTTGATGACTCTGAGCTATCTTTAACCTCTCTCTAATCAACTTAACTTTCTCCATAGCTTCAAACACTGCATCACGCCTAATCATGGTAGCTTCACCTACTTCAAACTAACCTATGAGTGATCTACATCTCCTACAATACAAGGCCTCAAATGGTTTCATCTCGATGCTAGCATGGTAACTATTGTTATATGAAAACTCTATTAATGGAAAATGCTCATCCCAACCACCTTTGAAATCAAGAGCATATGCCCTCAACATATTTTCCAGGGTCTGAATGGTCCTCTCAGACTGGCCTTCTATCCGCGGATGAAAAGCAAAACTCAAAAGGACTTGGGTACCAAGACCCTACTGGAACACACTCTAAAATTGAGAAGTAAATTGAGTGCCTCTATCTGAGATGATGGACGAGGGAACTCTATGCAGCCTGACTAACTCCCGGATATACAATTTAGCATAATCCTCAGTTGTATAAGATGTGTGCACGGGCAAGAAATGCGCAGACTTAGTTAGCCTGTCTACAACAACCCAAGTAGAATCATGATGACGATGTGAAAGAGGTAACCCAATCACAAAGTCCATATTCACCACCTCCCATTTCTAAGTAGGTATACCAAACTCTTGCATCACACCACCGGGTCTTTAGTGATCTACCTTAACCTATTGGCATGTTGCACACTTTTTTACAAACTCAGCTATATCATTCTTCATACCATTTCACCAATAGATTTCCCATAAGTTGCAGTACATCTTGGTAGTGCCGGGATAAATAGAATACCGCAAGCCATGTGCTTCAGCTATAATCCTCTGCCTCAGATCATCAACACACGGAACACACAATCTACCCTGCAATCTCAATACACCATCTCCCCCTTAGGAGAAAACCTCTACCTTTTGGTCCTTAACTATCTTCTTCAGTCTGACAAAACTAGGATCTCTATCTTGCTTCTCCTTCACTTTAGAAACTAAAGAGGATTCGGAACTACTATGCACCAAAGTACTTCATTCAGCTGAATCAAGCAACCTAACACCTAATCTAGCCAAACAATGCATATCACAAGCTAACTCTTTCTTACCTTCCTCTACATGAGTAATACTACCCATAGATAATCTACGCATCCGCCACTATGTTGGCCTTGCCTGGGTAATATAACACACTCATATCATAGTCTTTTAATAACTCTAACCACCTCTTATGATCACATACTATAGGCTCTTATGATTATTAAACATATTAACATGAACACCATAAAGATAGTGTCTTCGGATTTTCAAAGTAAAGACCACACCAGCTAACTCAAGATCATGGGTTGGGTAATTCTTCTCATGAGACTTTAACTATCTAGAGGCATAGACTATAACCTTACCTCTTTGCATCAACACAAAACCCAAACCAATTTTATAGGCATCACAATACACCACAAAACCATCTGTACCATCAGGCCAAGTCAACACATTTGCAACTGATCAAACAGGTCATCCATTCTTGGAAGAGGATACTTATTTTAAACTGTGACCTTGTTAAGATGACGATAGTTAATGCATATACGCAAAGAACCATCTTTCTTCTGCACTAATAGAATAGGTACGCCTCAAGGAGAAATACTAGGCCTTATAAAAACTTTATTTAAAAGATCTTTGAGTTGCTCTTTCAACTCCTTAAGCTCTGCAGGTGCCATATGGTATGGCAGAATAGAAATGGGATGAGTGTCGAAAAGAAGGTCAATCCCATATTCTATCTCTCTATTGGGAGGTACCCTTGGGAGATCTTTTGGAAAAACATCTGGAAACTCATTAATAATATTAATTGACTAAATAATTGGAGCCTCGGACTTAGTGTCTTTAACTCTAACTAGGTGATAGATGCAACCCTTGGATATTAACTTTTTGGCTTTGAGATAGGAGATAAAATGACTCTTGGGAGATACTGAGCTCCCAGATCACTCAAAAATTAGCTCATCAAAGAACTAAAACTTGACCACACGGGTACGACAGTCTATAGATGTATAACAAGAATAAATCCAATCCATACCCAGAATAAGGTCAAAATCTACCATGTCTAACTCTATCAAATCCATAAGTATGACTCCATGAAGAATAGTAACAGGACAATCTCTATACACTTGTTTAGCAACAACTAACTCCCCTACTGGTGTAGAAACTTGGAAGGGTTCAAAAATCTTTTCAGGACTCATGTTGAAATTCACAGCTACAAGTGGGGTCACATAAGAGAGACTTGACCCGGGGTCCAACAATACATAAACATCAAAACAAAAGATGCGGAGCATACCAGTAACAATATTGGAAAAGTCCTCCTACTTCTGACAGGATGGTAAGGCATAGAATCTGTTCTCGTACTGATCGCCAGCAGTGCTAGATGAAGCACCCTAAGTAGGGGAGGGATAGAGTACAAGAGTTGGTGCACTAATAGCCTGTGCCTGAGGTCAGGCATCTCTGTTCCCCTGTCTAGCATAAGGACAATCTCTAAGTCTGTGGCCCTATTTTCTATAACTAAAATAGCCCCTCAAATCTATGAAACACTCATCGGGATGATCCCTACCATACTTAGCACAAAGAGGATAGCATGGCCTGTTACCAACATTGTTCTACGACCTAGACATAAAAGACCTGCCCCCTTGCTCCTGCCCGTCTCTAGGCACGGGAGCACTAGCTGACGAAGGCACTGGCATAGATGGACATCTCTAAAACTGAGGGCAGTTCCCTCTATAGAACCTAGGGTGGCTAAACTCATGCTGCTCAGATCTAGCCCTCTTGTTACCCCTTACTCTATCTCTTTCTCTAATCTTGTCTGCCTCTATCTGCTGGGTATGCATTATTAACCTAGCTAGATTTGTATCCTTATACAGCATCACAGTCCTACAATCTTTTAGTACCAACCCAGAAACACCGGTCATGAACTTGCTTATACTAGCGCGGATATCAAAAATCAAATCAGGAGCATACTTGGCCAACTGGTTAAAGTTCAAGCAGTACTCTTTAACAGTTATGGAGCCTTGCCTAAAGTTCATAAACTCCTCAATCTTTGCCTCCCTCATCTCAAGCGGAAAGAACTTGTCCAAGAATGCATCTTGGAACACTTTCTAAGTCATAGGATCAGCATCCTCACCTCTACCCTTCCTCTATGATACAACCCAGTCATAAGCAATGTCTTTCAACCTGTAAGATGCCAACTCAACACTTTCTTCTCAGAAACATGCATCACCTGCGTGATCTTTCTTACCTCTTTAAGGTACAACTGTGGGTCCTTACCTGCCTTAGACCCATAAAAATTTGGTGGATTCATCCACATAAAATCACGAATCCTAGCTGTAGCTACTTTACCTCCTTGCTGATTTGCAACTACACCCTGGTTATTGGCCCAAACATTAGTGGTGATTGCTTGGGCTAATGCCTAAAAGGCTTCCCGAAACTCGATATGAGATAGAGTCTTATTCAAAGGATCAATAGGTGGGGGTTATTCATCATCATTCCTGAGTCCATTCACTCTTCGAAAAGGCATTTTCTGAAATAAAAGAGCATAAATTATTAGATAAGAGGGACAATTGTAGGCACGCTAGATTCTGAAAGAAGAAACAACTATTTCCTAAAACGTCTCACAACCTCTTGCTTATAGATATGGCACGCTACACACTGATGATCAAGACTCTACTTAACATGGCTTGTCAGACTCCCTATGACTTGTTAAAACCTTAGGCTCTGATACCAAGTTTGTAAAGACCCAAAATTACCTCTCGGGACGTCACACGGTGCTTAAGGCTACAAGTAACCCCAAGCTAACCCTTTGAGCCTGTTTCTACAAATAACACTCATTTCAAGATAAAATAATTCAAAAACTAGTATAGTCAATCATCTTAATAATCTGAGAATACTCAAATAATGGGTGCTTATAGCATAAGAGTTCATAAAATTGCAAATCTCAAGTAGAGATCAATAACCCATAATTCATTCTCAAGTTAAAACTCATCAAAAGTATATAGATAGCATATAGATTCATAACTCATGTAGAAATGTGGAAATTTAAGCAATTTGTCTCAAAATATCAACATACTCATATACTCTAATATCTCAAAAATTTCAACTATTAACTTCTCAAGGATTAAAATCATAGGGTTTAGGCCCAGCTGTAATTTCTCAAGAAAACATGTGAAAATCATGCAATTGGACTCTCAATTCATGGAAAACATCAAAATATTGCAATCAATAATAATGGGTGAAAAACCCTAATTCAAATTCATGTAAAATCTCATAGATTGCAGAAAATCATAGTTTAAATAAGCCTTTGGACACAAGGATGAAAGAATTACCCTTGTTCAAAACCCCACATACCTCAGATTATAAAATTGTATGGATGATCTTGATCTAAACCTTTTTTCTTATACTTGAGAGAGAGTTCTTGCAACCTTTGAACTTGGGAAACTCAAATTTCAACTCAATTTGTAGAATCCATGGTGAGTTCTCAAATTTCTTGGAGAAGGGTTTTAGATTTGCTCTTGAGGGAGAAACCCTAGCCTTTGGATGTTTTGGTAGATAATAAGGCTATCAAGTTCATTTGAAATATATATCTGAGGGTTAAAAGGGAAAATACCCAAAAGCCCTTTTTAAAAGGACTTAAAAATACTGAATGGGGGCTACAACGGTTGAAGCAATGTCCGTCGCAAGTCCGATGGTCCGTCGGGTCATCCGTCGTATGATGAATAAAAAAGGGACATACTTCCTTTATGCGATAGTTTGATCGATGGTCCATCGTAGGTACGATGTTCTGTCTGATCGTTTGTCGCTCGATGGCCAAGATGAGACCACACTACCTTAGTAGTGATGGTCCGTCGCAGCCTTGATGGTCCATCATCCTGACCGTCACACTTGAGCCAGGAAAGAGAGTTTCTGCCTTGGTCGCGACGGTCTATTTCAGGCTCAATGGTCTATCAGATCATCCGTCGCACCTGGACGTTCCAATAACTCTCAGTAAAACGACCTTAACTTCTCACCCCGATGACGAATTGGGATAAAATTGGTATCATTAGAAAGATAATTCAATTATCTACATGAAAAAAATTAAATTTAAGAAAATTCTATATGGTTTAAATATCAATCACTTGGGAAGTCACTTCTCAATCTTTTAAGGCCAGAATTCTATATGATTCTATATGATTATGCTAGCGGTTATTCGCTAACCCATCTATTGGTAGTTGTATACCCATGTTAGACAGACACCGTCCATTCTACTCCTCTTGTTTAGCATGCGACTTTGGTATCAGCATTTGGACTGAAGTGGTGAGTTTCCATCCTTTCAGAAGGCATCATTTCATGTTATGGATTTCTTTTGATATTTTTCATTTATTTTGGATATTGATTTTGACCATAGTTGGGGGCATGTCCCAACTGGATTTGGGGAGTATGTCCCAACCAGATTTGTTTACTTTTATAGATAGAGGATTTGTGGTACTTCTGGGGTTGGTATGGGCAGGATCGATATTGGTGTCGACCTTGGCATTGGAATAGGCTGATGGGCTGACACCATATTACAGGATTTCTCATTGTTCTGTCATATTACATTTTGAAATTAATCATATTATGTTTTGGTATTCTCTGTAGTTTATAGCCTATGGTTTGGTTTGGTATGGTTGTGGGGTACAGTTGGACTCAGTTGGGAAGAGTCACGGTTGTGACCCTATCCTTGAGTATTAATGAGAACAATGATGCTATCTTGTTATATGTCAAAATTCATCCCACCTAAGGTTAGATATAGGTGGTCGGTTTGGTTAATAGGGGAAGTCTCTGATCCTGGTTGGACTTATTATGTCCATTATGACAAGACCTGAGATTGGGTCATGTCAAGTTGGTATCAGAGCCTAGGTTCATGGTTAACTGAGAAGTTCGCAAAGATGTGTCGAGTAGAGTTTCTTTTAGGGCTGTGAAATATGCTACACTCATAATAGAGAGGCTGCAAGACATTTAGGAATGTTTTACTTTCTTGGAATTCTATCTTTAAGCTTGATTTATCAATCTCAAAATATCCTTTAATCTTTGTTCATTCATCTTTTAGATCATTCCTCTTAGATCTGGAACATAAGGAAATTCTTCCATCCTATCTGGGGTAATGGTAAAGGAGTACGTCCTACATTTAGTGTACATCTTCAATCTCATAATCATATTTCTGATGGTGCTAGAGTTTCTCTTATTTCAGTTAGTTCTCCTTAAGTCCCTTAGGGCAACATGATGAATGCAGAATTTTATCAGTCTATTCATATTATTGCCTAACTGGTTACTGCTCAGGATGAGTGAGGTACAGCTGGTGCCTTGTCTGCTGAGGCCACAAGGGTTTATTAATTTATGAAGATGGGTTCTCCAATTTTTACTGGAGTGAATATGGAGGATGATGATAGGCGAATTTACGCGCCTATATCAATATATTTTGCACATATTTTAGCCTAGTTTTGAGAACAAATTATATATTTCATACACTTTTAGTCCTTTTTCCTATAAATGAGCTAACGAACATGATTAGTAAAGTTTCAGGTATAAATGATGCAAAATTCAGCATTTTATGGCTTACTTGACGCAAAAGAAAGCTCACGAAGGAAGGAAAGGGAGTTTACACGCCTAAGGACCAAATCTGCTGCATGGAAAATCTGTCCCGGGCTAAAACAGCATTTCTGAATACTTTGGGGACTGCATGGAAAATCTGTCCCGGGCTAAAACAACATTTCTGAAGACTTTGGGGACTTACAGACACAAAGCTGGATTTTTACAAAGATACATTAACCTAGTACAATTAGGTTATGTATTTCACTATTCTACTTGGATTATGATATTGTAACCTTACCCTAGTACATTTGGGTTAAGGATTTCATTAGTATATTAGGATTTAGTTATTTATTTCATTAGCTTAGTAGGAGTAGGATAGGAGTATTATAAATACCCTATCATGTTAGAGATTTTTATTCATTCTTCAACTATCAATTCAACAATCAATTTTCTTCCATCCTTCTCATCTTCCACTACAAACACTTCTAATCTATTCTTCTATTCTTAAATTCCACAACAAGAGAATCGTTACTCGCTACGGAATCACCAAAACCACACGCCAAACACCCACTATTCACGCCATTCACCATGCAAAACGTGATATCCTTCGCATTCATGGGTAACTAAACCTCTTAGTTGGGGTTATGGAAGCCGAATGAGTTACTATCTATAGCTGTGAGTTTGTGAGTTCAAGACAAGTATATTGCTTATATCATTACGCTCTTCATCTTAAATCTACATTCTTTGCGGTTACAAACACAAGAACACGCCATTCTACCATCTAACCTGTTCGAGAGAAAGGTTATTTGTCTAGAAAAGAAAACGCATAGAATAACGCCAGTCTAACATTTAACTTGTTCGAGAGAAAGGTTATTTGTCTGGAAAAGAGATAATGTCAAGGTAGTAGGACACCCTTTCCTATTAAAAAGCTAGTGCCGTAACTGGACTAACCTCTTGGAGAATTCGTACCGCTAGACACACTTTAAGCTCGAGAGAGTTAAAGTGAAATAGTCCTTGTTTAGGTCGAGAGACGCTTGGATTTACCATCGACTACAATTCTCTATAAGCAATTGCATGTCAAGACTCTACACACTCATAGCCAATAGAGACGTATACCTCAGAAGGTGGACATAACCCCAACGCTTCAATTCTCATTGTTTACAACCAACGTGATAATCTTTCTCTTTTTACTTTATTATTTTCAGCTTTTATTTCATTACTTTGGTTACTTATTACAATCCCCCCTTCTTACGAGACTTGCACCAAAAGTCTATTAATTTTGCTTACTTGTTGACCAAGCTATTCCCTGTGGGATCGATGCCCAATCCAGGTTGGGTTCTATATTTGCTAACGACTGCTTTACACTCAAACGAGAGCTGTAGATTGAGCGTTATCAAAAATTGGCGCCGTTGCCGGGGAATACGAGTGTCAATCAAGTTCGTGATAATTACTAGACCCTTTGGTCAAAGATTCTCGTACTTTTACTTTTAGTTGTTGTTTCTGTTTTATTTAGGTTTATTCAGTGCATCAATGGAGGCACAACGTGAAATTGAAAGGATGGCTGCTCAAGTGCATCAACAGAATATTGATAATCGTAGGCGAGCAACAAATCCTGACGATGAGGATCTGGGCGATGAAGAGCTACTAAACCCACGACATACTACTGAGGTGGCGGCACGCATGCAGAGGAGAGATCGTCAAGCGAGATTGAGGCATGATCGCCGAGCTATGCAAATTCCTTTTGATGACGAAGAGGACGATCTAGACGGACCTGGTGCCACCGGAGCTATTATTCTTCCGCCATTGGCACCCGAAGTAAAGTTTAATATCACTAGCACCATGATTCAGCTTTTGCAACTCAAGGGATTATTTGGTGGACTAGCAGGCGATGATCCGAATATGCATCTGATCAACTTTATTTCCACATGCAAGTCATTCGACAATCCGGGCGGTGGACAGAATGCAATTCGATTACGTCTATTTCCATTGTCTCTGTCTGGGGAGGCAACTCTATGGTTGAATGGGCTGACTCCTGATTCTATTACTAATTGGAGGCAATTGAAAGACGCTTTCCTAGAAAGATTCTTTCCGCCATCCAAAAGAGCACAGTTGAGAGATGAGATCATAAATTTTCGACAGCTTCCAACTGAAGCTCTCCACGAAACATGGGAGAGGTTCAAGACGAAGCTCATGCGGTGCCCAAATCACCATATGACCAATGACCACTTGATGGAGATATTATACAGAGCTTTGAATTCGGTGACTAAGTCAGTGGTTGATAATGCGGCTGGAGGATCTTTTATGGACCTCACCTTTGGGCAGGCAAGCCATATGCTAGATCGGATGACAAAGCAAAGTAGAGCTTGGCATACCAGGGATTCTGAGGTAACAAGCCCCACTTTATCTTTTGGCATGACTGCAGAGAAGAGGCGAAGACAAGAGGATCGTGACCAAGACATGGCTCACATGAAAATGCAGATGGATCTTCTTACCAAGCACTTATTATCAGGGAAGACCGAAAAAGTGAAAGCTGTAGCGCTAAAAGGAAGAGACGAATCTGATTCTGAAGCGGAGGCCGACTACTTGAACAATCAGAGGGGTTTCCGTGGGAATGCCCAAGGAAACCAAGGTCGGAACCATTATGATAAATCTGGAAACAAAGACCAAGGTAGTTGGAAGAACAAAAATGAAAAGAGTGGTTTGTACGTTCCCCCTGGTAGACGTGATACCACCACATCTAATTCTGGGAGTATGGAAGACATGATGGCTAAGTTATTAAAAGGAGTGGAAGCAACGAGCGCAGGAGTTAAGGAGGTGATTGATGATTTGTCCTCCATGAAGAAACTAGTTGATTCTCATTCCACTTCTATCAAGCAAATAGAGCAGCAATTGAGCCAACTTTCAGCAGCATTTAATCAAACAAAGGCTGGCACTTTACCTAGCGATACTGTGCAAAACCCAAGGAATGATGGGTCATGCATGGCCATAACTACCAGAAGTGGTAAGGTGCTGGAAACTTCAGAAAAAGGCAAGCAAGTGGTTGACGAAGTGGTACGGTTTGATATATGCAAAACAATGAAGCAGCCCAGCGATATGAATGAGTCATCCGTAGCTGATGTTCATTATGAGGATATGAAAGCATTATCTATAGAGAAACAACCTACTGTTGAGCCATTGTCTGCTGTGCCACTGAAAGTTGAGCATGAAGATAATGAAGGTTATGAAGAACTTATGAGTGCTCTAACAGAAATAAAGTCTTATACTCCTAAGAAACCGGATTGTGAACTCAAGAATCGACCAACAACGAATACTCCCTTTGACGAGCCACCAATGCTAGAATCGCAAGAGCTTCCCGATTATCTAAAGTATGTGTTCCTGGAAAGTAGAAATATACTTCCTGAGAGAGCAGATGATTTAAGTGAATAGCACGTAGAAGCTCTCATCTCTGCTCTGAGGAGATACAAGAGAGCTATGGGTTGGACTATTGATGATATAATTGGTGACTCTCCGGAGAAACGTATGAGCCATCTCGAAAAAGATCGCATGCCCACAGGTAAGCCTCATTGTCGTCTAAATCCTTTTAGAAAACGATCCAACACTTACCTCGACGAAGTCTAAGTACTCGAGGTAACTACGTCGAGCCACGACAATAAATAAGGCGCTAGATGGGAGGCAACCCATCCTTTTATCATTTTATCGTTTTATCATTTTGTCTTTCTTTCATTCTAGTACTTGTTTTTGCTTTTGATAAATGAAAATCCAAAAATAAGAGTCGTGCCACGACCAAAACTAAGGCGCTTGGTGGGAGTCAACCCATCGTACTAATCATTTTCATTTGGTTTTGAGCAAAAATAGGTGCAAGAAGTATGCAACGAGGAGATTGATTTCAATTGACGATTTGGTCGCATTGTATGGTAAAGTCGGTAAGTTAGGAATGGTGATGCATAAGGCTATGAAGTGAGCCTTTCTCACGTCATAATAGGATTCGAGGAAGGCTAGGCCTTGGTAAAAATAGGCCACGAACGATGCACAACCTATTCTATAGCCTAAGGACTCGGAATCTAGTGTGCTATACACTATGCGCCGCCTATTCCTAGGTATGCTTTTGACTATGCGCCGCCTATGCTATGGCATTTGAGATACTGAGACCAAATGCCATAGACTATGCGGCGCATATGTCTAGAAATGCCATAGACTATGCGGCGCATATGTCCCATTATGCCATGGACAATGCGCCGCATATGTCATTGATATGCCAAGAGATATGCGCCGCATATGTGGTGATTTTGTCCCCAAATCCGATTGTAAATGGGTCATAACCCGACCCATACTCTTCCTATATAAAGGGGACATAGTTTTACAACACAACCACATTAGAAAACACCCTAAAGGCGCCACATAACCTTCCAAATCTTCTCAAAATTTTCTTCTTTTGCTCTTCTAATTCACAACACCGTCTCCACAAGCTTCAAGCAAGTAAGTACTCTCTTATTCTTCATTTATTTATCATAAGTACTACGTTGCTATGCTTATTATAAATTGCTAAATCATATAAGATTGTTGGTGATGTTCATGTGTTTGAATTGTTGTTATATAATCATGTGAGTAAACATATACGTAGGGAATTCTTGACTTATTTCCGACTTGAATTTGGTTTCAATAGCATTGTTATGATATTTGCTGAATTTATATGGCTATGAATATTGCTTAAGAGTGTTGTTTGGATGCTTACATGTTAGACTATCCCGGCCATCGGGATAAGATTATAGTGCCTATCGACTTAGGAGGTTGTGCTTGTTGTAAGAATAACGATTCCATGTGGTAACCCCTATGTCGTAGTGTTGCTATATCTACCATGAAAGTAGTCCAATGGCTGCAAATAAGTGATACAATGCTGATTTTCTTGTTGGAATACAATCCTAAAACGTATGTCGACGAAATCTGAGTAAATCGACTACGTTCACCTCGCTGATTTGTGCAACAAAACTAAGTGTGGGGTGGTACCCCTAGTACTTGCTTATAGATTGTATCAAGTGAGATTGTGCTGCAACTAACACTATTTCTAGTCTCAGGTACAATGGCACCTAAAGCGAGACAAGGCAAGGAGAAGGCTACCACCTCCCAAAAGGGCAAAAAGAGAAGTTGCAAGGACCAAGGAGAACCCTCCTCGCAGCAAATACCCCGACTCACGCTTGGAATTAAGTGGGATACTTATGAGGAACTTCTAAGGATGACGACTCTGATGATGATTCCAATGCAAGGGGTATAACCCCAGACATAGAGAATAAGTCCGACCAACCAGGTTCCTCGTATTTATTTTCCACTGAGGACAGTGTCCCGACTAAGTGTGGGGTGGTGGTATTGCATGCTATACTTCTCTATTCGCATCTATGTTTGTTTGCTTTTGTTTCATTTTTGTTTCGTTGTGTTTTTTTAGTAGTAAAATTTTTTTTCTAGCTTCGCATGAATTTTTTCGATAGGCAGCATGAGATTATAACAAGAGTATGTGCTATAATTGTGACTATTGAGACGTTTAGGCTCTAGTTGTGACTCATTATGTGATATTATGTGACTCAATTCCTTCACTTGTTGGGTCAAGAGTCTATATTACTTCCAATCAAGTCGACCATGTGCCTTGTGTGTGTGAGATTAATAAGTATATTCTATGTATGTGGCTGATGCTAGAACTTGCCTAGTATGTATGCAAAGCGAAAATAAGGAGTGTAAGTTTAGGATATGATTTAGGCATTTCTTTGGCAACCTATACATGTTTACCTTCAGTTTTTCCTACCCATGTACATCATCCTAGTTAAACCCTTTTGAGCCTTTAGCCTATTTCTTTGACAACCTTGTATGTAAGCCTAATCTATTTTTTTCAAGACCGTAATTTGATCCAAATTCCTAAGTGCTTTAAAGTGAAAAAGTCATGTGACAACATAAGAGGAAATTGGGTGAGTATGATGCTTTAAATTGTAATGGTGCTTGAATGTGTTATGAAAAAGAAAGTGCTATCATAAGAGGTATGTTGTGAAAAGAAAAAGGAAAAGAAAGCTGAAAAGTGAGTTGTGCTTAAAATTGAAAAACAAAAGATGAGAACAAGGGTGGAAGAATAAAATAAAGAAAGGTTGAAAGAAAAAAGTGTCAATGATACAATGTGATGTATTAAAGTGCTTAGGAACCTAGTCACTATTTCTGGCCAAAATAGCTGATCCTACCCGTCCCTTAGCCTACATTACAACCATCAAAAGACCTACTTGATCCTAATCCTAACATTCCGACATTTAGTAGAGTACTACATTAAGGGTAAGCTTATGGTCATTAGTTGCTACATATGAATTCTTTGTGAGAGTGAGAGCAAGGACACTTTGATACCCATGTTTGAAAAATATGCTATATTTGTGAGTGATTATGGGTACTATATTGTGAGACACACATGGTTGATGAGTTTTGGATAGTTGTATATGATTCTATGTACCTTAATGTTTGCATGCGAGTTGATCACCATCACTAGTCTACGCTAGAGGTTAAACTGTTTCTACTTATAATCGGAAAGCTACTCTTTGTTGATAATTGTTGTGCTTGTCTTGAAGAATGTTTCGTGTTGTTGCTGTAAAACCCTAAGTTGATGTTTAGAAGGACATGATATTTTGTTCGAGGACGAACAAAGCTTCAAGTGTGGGGTGTTGATGATAGGCGAATTTACGCGCCTATATCAATATATTTTGCACATATTTTAGCCTAGTTTTGAGAACAAATTATATATTTCATACACTTTTAGTCCTTTTTCCTATAAATGAGCTAACGAACATGATTAGTAAAGTTTCAGGTATAAATGATGCAAAATTCAGCATTTTATGGCTTACTTGACGCAAAAGAAAGCTCACGAAGGAAGGAAAGGGAGTTTACACGCCTAAGGACCAAATCTGCTGCATGGAAAATCTGTCCCGGGCTAAAACAACATTTCTGAATACTTTGGGGACTGCATGGAAAATCTGTCCCGGGCTAAAACAGCATTTCTGAAGACTTTGGGGACTTACAAACACAAAGCTGGATTTTTACAAAGATACATTAACCTAGTACAATTAGGTTATGTATTTCACTATTCTACTTGGATTATGATATTGTAACCTTACCCTAGTACATTTCGGTTAAGGATTTCATTAGTATATTAGGATTTAGTTATTTATTTCATTAGCTTAGTAGGAGTAGGATAGGAGTATTATAAATACCCTATCATGTTAGAGATTTTTATTCATTCTTCAACTATCAATTCAACAATCAATTTTCTTCCATCCTTCTCATCTTCCACTACAAACACTTCTAATCTATTCTTCTATTCTTAAATTCCACAACAAGAGAATCGTTACTCGCTACAGAATCACCAAAACCACACGCCAAACACCCACTATTCACGCCATTCACCATGCAAAACGTGATATCCTTCCCATTCATGGGTAACTAAACCTCTTAGTTGGGGTTATGGAAGCCGAATGAGTTACTATCTATAGCTGTGAGTTTGTGAGTTCAAGACAAGTATATTGCTTATATCATTACGCTCTTCATCTTAAATCTACATTCTTTGCGGTTACAAACACAAGAACACGCCATTCTACCATCTAACCTGTTCGAGAGAAAGGTTATTTGTCTAGAAAAGAAAACGCATAGAATAACGCCAGTCTAACATTTAACTTGTTCGAGAGAAAGGTTATTTGTCTGGAAAAGAGATAATGTCAAGGTAGTAGGACACCCTTTCCTATTAAAAAGCTAGTGCCGTAACTGGACTAACCTCTTGGAGAATTCGTACCGCTAGACACACTTTAAGCTCGAGAGAGTTAAAGTGAAATAGTCCTTGTTTAGGTCGAGAGACGCTTGGATTTACCATCGACTACAATTCTCTATAAGCAATTGCATGTCAAGACTCTACACACTCATAGCCAATAAAGACGTATACCTCAGAAGGTGGACATAACCCCAACGCTTCAATTCTCATTGTTTACAACCAACGTGACAATCTTTCTCTTTTTACTTTATTATTTTCAGCTTTTATTTCATTACTTTGGTTACTTATTACAATCCCCCCTTCTTACGAGACTTGCACCAAAAGTCTATTAATTTTGCTTACTTTTTGACCAAGCTATTCCCTGTGGGATCGATGCCCAATCCAGGTTGGGTTCTATATTTGCTAACGACCGCTTTACACTCAAACGAGAGCTGTAGATTGAGCGTTATCAGAGGATGATCCACATGGATTCTTGGATGAGATGGAAAATATCATTTGAGTGATGCAGGCTACTAATGTAGAGGAGGTTAACTTTGTAGCTTATCAGCTCAAGGATATTGCTTATCAGTAGTATGAGGAGTGGGATAGAGATAGAGGTGATATGGAAGAGGAAGGGTTGTAGAGGCCTTTTTTAATGCCTTCTTAGATCGGTTCTTTCCTCAAGAGTTGAGGAAAGCTAAGATGAAGGAGTTTATGAACCTTAAGCAGGGGAGGATGTCAGTAAGGAAATATGTTTTGATGCTCCATCAGCTATCAAGGTATGCTCCTAATTTAGTGGTTGATATGAGGTCAAGAGTGAGGAAGTTCTTTTCTGGGTTAAATAGAGATTTGATTTTTTAGAGCAAGACTTTCTTGCTGATTAATGATATAGACATCTTGAGATTGACTGATCAAATGCAGCAGGTTGAAGATGAGAAGAGGAACCAGATAAACTTTAGGGATAGGTAAGGAAAGAGGAGTAGGTTTTATAACCAGGGAGGTGCTTAGTCTCAGGGTAGTAGAGATGGTGGCAAGTGGCAAAAAAAGAAATAGGGGAGTTCTGGCCCCTTTTCAGCTACTGCTCCTTATCGGTCAGAAGACATACGTCATCAAGGTGGTGACAATTCTCAGGCACAGGTTGCCCAATCTCAAGCGAGCGGAGGTTAGTCAATTTCTTGGTATCCTCCTTATCGATTCTGTGGTCATCCTTATCAGGGTTATTGAGAGGAAAGAATGGACAAATTTTGCAAGTGTGTCCAGGTAGGCCATCGCTCAGGGATTATTCTATCAATAAGGTTGCTATAGGGATGAATAAGATTCCTGAGGCTTTAGTTTTTCTGCTCCTGCACCTGGTGGGGCAGCATCTGCTTCTGTTACTTCTCCTGGTTCTAGTGTTAATCGGAATAGGTTTTATGCTTTAGCATCCTGACAAAAATTCGAGGCATCACCTAATGTCATTATTGGTACATTATAGCTTTTCTCTCGTAACGTATATTATTTGCTTGATTTGGGGTCCACTCTTTCTTATGTGACTCCATATATGGCCGTGTCTTTTGGTTTTGCTCTGGAAGTTATTTTGGATCCTTTTACTATTACTACCCTAATAGGTGAGTCAGTTGTTACAAAGAGTGTTTATAGGTTGGGTGTGATAGCTATTGGTGCCAACCAGACCTTGGCAGATTTGTTTGAGTTAGATATGGTAGATTTTGATGTAATTCTGGGTATGAATTGGTTGCATTCGTGTTATGCATCTTTGGATTGTCAGACCCATAAGGTTATCTTTATGTTCCTCGGTGAACCGATTATATAATGAGAAGGTAGTTTCTTAGCTCATAGAGGGAGGTTTATTTTTTATCTTAGAGCTCGGAGGTTAATATCCAAGGGTTGTCTTTATCACTTAGTTTGGGTTATAGATTCTAACTCAAAAGGTCCCTCTTTGTCTTCGGTCCCTATGGTTAATGAATTTCCAATATCTATTCCTCTATATAAAATGGCTCCGACTGAGTTGACGGAACTCAGGAGCAACTTAAGGATCTTTTGGTTAAGGGGTTTATTCGTCCTAGTGTATCTCCTTAAGATACACCGGTGTTCTTTGTATGTAAGAAGGATGGTTCCCTTTAGATGTGCATTGACTACATGCAGTTAAACAAGGTAATGGTCAAGAATAAGTATCTTCTCCCGATGATAGATGATCTGTTTGATCAGTTACAGGGTGCCAAGTTTTTTTCTAAGATCGATCTTTGATTTGGGTATCATCAGCTTAATATTTGTAAGGTGGATATCCCTAAGACGGCTTTTCGTACTTGCTATGGGAATCTTGAGTTCTTGGTGATGTCATTTGGGTTGACTAATGCTTTGACAATATTTATGGACTTGATGAACAGGGTGTTCAGGAAGTATTTGGATCTCTTCATCATTGTGTTTATTGATGACATTCTGGTTTATTTGAAGAATGAGGTGGATTATTCTAATCACCTCAGTAAGGTATTGTAGACCTTAAAGGAACAACAATTGTATGCCAAGTTTGCTAAGTGTGAGGTTTGGTTAAATGCTGTGACTTTCTTGGGTCATATTATTTCTAGTGAAGGGGTCATGGTAGATCCGCAGAAGGTTATTATAGTGAAGAGGTGGTCTCGGCCCATGACTCCATCCGATATTTAGAGCTTCTTAGGTTTAGTTGGGTATTATAGGCGGTTTGTGAAAAGCTTTTCTTTGATTGCTGCTCCTTTAACTAACTTGGCTCTGCAGAAGGTTAAGTTTTCTTGGTTGGATTCTTGTGAAGGGAGTTTTGAGAAGTTGAAGGATAAGTTGACTTCGGCTCCAATACTGACTTTTCTGGAAGGCAATGATGGGTTTGTGGTTTATTACGATGTATCTCGGGTAGGGCTTGGTTGTGCATTGATGCAACATGGAAAGGTGATTCCCTATGTTTCCAGGCAGTAGAAGGTATATAATTTGAATTATCCTACTCATGATTTAGAGTATTGACAGTTGTGTTTGCTTTGAAAATATGGTAGCATTATTTGTATGGTGTTCACGTGGATATCTTTTCTGATCATAAGAGTCTTTTGTACGTATTCACTCAGAAAGATCTTAATCGCAAGCAGAAGAGATAGCTTGAGCTTCTCAAGGATTATGCTATGAGTCTTCATTACCATTCGGGTAAGGCTAATATAGTTGCTGATGCTCTAAGCAGGTTATCCATAGGGAGTTTTGCTCATGTGGAGGAAGGAAAGTAGGAATTAGTGAAAGATATTCTCCACTTGGCAAATCTTGGAGTTCGTCTCTTAGACTCTTAAGATGGTGGTGTGATGGTGCAAGAAGTAGTTTGATCATCTCTTGGTGAGATATTAAAGAAAAATAAGTGTTGGATCTTGTCTTGATGAGAAATAAGGGTGTTGTTGGTGGGCAAAAGTAGTAGTATTTGAGATTAGCGGTGATGGTAATTTATGGTACCAAGAGAGGTTATATGTTCCTAATGTCGATGGGCTGCGACAAAGTGTTTTGGTTGAGGTGCATGAGTCGCACTATGTTGTTCATCTTGACTCGACTAAGATGTATCATAATCTCAAAGAGATCTATTGGTGAAATGGCATAAAGAGGGATATGGTTGATTTTGTGGCCAAGTGTATTGTCAATAGTTTAAGGTTGAGCACATGAGGTTAGAAGGGTTGTATCAAGAAATTGATTTACCTGAATGAGAGTGAAAAGTGATCAATATGGATTTTATTATTGATGTTCCTCTATCTCAGAATCAGTATTAATCGATTTGGGTCATCGTGGATAGGATGACCAAGTCTGCATATTTCTTGCCAGTGCGGACTACCTTTTCGGTTGAAGATTATGTGAAGATGTATCTTCAGGATATTGTGAAGCTGTATGAGGTGCCTATTTCGATTATCTCTGATTGTGGTACGCAGTTTATGTCTCATTTTTGGCAGTCTTTCTAGAAAGGATTGGGGACTAAGGTTAGTCTGAGTACTATTTTTTATTCACAGTCAGATGGCAAGCGGAGAGAACTATTCATACATTAGAGTATATGCTTTGGGCTTTGTGTGATTGACTATGGTGGCAAGTAGGTTAAGCGTCTACCTTTGGTGAAGTTTTCTTACAACAATAGCTATCATTTGAGTATTGGTATGACTTCTTTTGAGGCATTGTATGGTAGGAGGTGTAGATCTCCTATTAGTTGGTTTGAGCTTGGTGACGCGAACATATTTGGTCCGAATTTGGTCTATTAGGTGATGGAGAAGGTTAAGGTGATTTGGGATAGGATTAAAGCTTCCTAATGTTGTCAAAAGTCTTATGCGAATGTTAGTCATAGAGACTTAGAGTTTGAGGTTGAGGATAGGGTGCTCCCCAAGGTGTCTCCCTGAAGGGAGTGGTGTAGTTTGGAAAAAAAGGGAAACTCAATCCTCAGTTCATTGGTCCTTATGTGATTTTAAGAAGTGTTGACAATGTTGCTTATGAGTTGAAGTTACCATTTAGCTTAAGTTTGGTTTATCCAGTCTTTCATGTTTCTATGTTGAGCAAGTATCTTGGTGATCCTTCTTTGGTTGTTTCTTTGGAAGGATTGGGTATTTTGGATTCTCTGTCTTATGAAGAGGTCCCAGTTGAGATATTATATAGGCATGTTTGTTGGTTGAGGACCAAGGATGTGGCTTCGGTTAGATTCAATGGAGGAACCATAAGGTAGAAGAAGCTACTTAGGAAGCGGAAGAGGACATGAAGTCCAAGTATCCACATGTTTTTTCTGCTCCTGGGATTCGTATGGAAGGTATGTGTCCTTGAACACATCTTTATTTTCTGAGTTTGTTAAAGAAAAAATTTACATCTTTTCATCTTTGTTTTCAAACTTTGTTAAAGGGATATTTTATAATGCAAATGACTCTGTGTGTGGTTACCCCTACCTTGTCCATTATTTGGGGACGAATGTTCTTAGTGGGGGTGACTGAAACATCCTAGGTTTTGACCCTTAGAAAATTTCCTGAAATTCCATTCTCTGAGCCCAATACCACTTATGAGTACGAGCCGTATGTTGGGGTACGGCTGGTATTGTCCTGTTGTATTCTGACCAGTGCTATTTTGTGGGATGGTTTTGGTCACTGTTATGGTTATGATATAGGGGTATGAGTCGTAGGTCTTGGTATGAGTCGTATCAGGGACTCGTATTATGGGCAGTGTTTGGTCCTCCTGGTATTTTATTCTGCCAGGGATATGGGTCATGGGTATGGATCGTATGTTGTGGTCACAACTTGGTTAGATGAGTCATATACTGGACAGTTTTTGATTCAAAGGATGCGGATTGGATACGAGTTGTGGATACCAATCATATAAGAGGGTACGACTCGTATAGGGCATTCGTATCCCTGCGATGGGGTTTTAAGGGACTTAAGTGGGGGTATTCTGGATATTTTTCTACTTACCCTAATTAGGACCCATGACTTCTAATACACTTTAGATGCTATTTACCCTATTATTTTATTCATTAACACTTAGAAACTATTCCAAAATACTCCATAATTCTCTCAAGAGCTTTTAGGATAAGAGAGCTAGGGTTTCAACAAAAAAATTGCTTTTGGGCTTGTGTTGGTAATTTTCTTCCACTAATTCTTTGGTATAAGGCATGATTCTCTTCCCTTATTGTAATTTCAACTAAAGGCATGATTTATATGATTGATTTCATGGTTTTACTATTTCATGATTATGGTTTTCAACTATTATTTGGGGGTTTTGATATTAAATGCTTGGTTATGGTTTCCTATGGTTTTACTTATGCTTTTATATGCATCAATGGTGGATTTGGACAATTGGATTGCATGGTAATGGTTTAATTGTCTTTGAAATTGGTTTTGGTTATATTATGCCCCCAAGGTATTTGATAAAATGCTTATAAAGATATGTTCATTGCATTGACTTCTTTCAATGGTACTCTTGCATATTTTAAACTTGATAAGGGATTTATCCATAGTTTAAATGGTTTGAAAAGGTTAAATGTTTATGCTTGTGGAGAACATGGAAGTCTCCCAAGTAGATTTAATATGGTAATTGGAAGGGAACCTAAGGTCCCCCTAACCTAAATGGTTTGTCTATGGATATTACTTGCAAGTAAAGAGTGGTAAGATGATACCACTAATATTGACCTTGGTTAATAAATGAATAATAGTTTAGTTATTTAGAAACTGGTTTTAATTGAGCATTAATGGTGGGGTATGTAGCAAAGCCATGGAAGGTGGTGGTCCCGGGAAGGCCAAAATTAAACACTCATATTTGCCGATATAATGGGTCTTGATGACCGTATGTGTGTCACATTTTATATTGAGGGATGTATTAGTCATCCTATGGGATATTGCCTAGTCGTGTGGCTACACGCACTGGGACCCTTTCAGCAGGGGGAGCTGAACTCATATAGCCTGTGGGTGGTTAGGAAGGCAAAGCTACACAACCCAGGTCAAGGTTTTAAATGCATGCTAAACCCAATTTCCTTTCTCAACACTTATATATGTATGGTTGTATGCATTATGGATGGTTTTACTTGGTTTTATAACTGGCATTATTTTATCCTTATCCTGAGCTTTATGCTAACAGTCGTTTGCTAACTCGTCTACTAACGGCTGTATTGCCACGCTATGCATAAATTGGCCATTTTACCCTCCTGTTTAGCACGTGGATTCAGTATCAACATTTGGACTCAAATGGTGAGCTTCCATCCTTTTAGAATGCATCATTTAATGTTATGGATTTCTTTAGACACTTTTTCTTTATTTTGGATATTGGTTTTGGCCATGGTTGGGGCATGTCCCATACTCTTTTGGATAGAGGCTTTGTGGTACTTCTAGGGGTTGGTATGGGCGGCATCAATATTGGTGTCGGCCTTGGCATTGAAATAGGCTGCTGGGCTAACACCACTTCACATAATTTCTCACTTTCCATCATATTATATTTTGGGATTAATCATATTATGTTTTGGTATTCTCTATGGTTTATGGCCTATGTTTTAGTTTGGTTTGTCATGGTTGTGCGGTACGGGTGGACTTGGTTGGGTCGATCACAATTGTGACCCTATCACAGAGTATTAATGAGAACAATAATGCTATCTTGTTATATATTCGAAATTCAGCCCACCTAAGACTGGATATGGGTGGTCGGTTTGGGTAACAGGTGGCGGTCCCTGGTTCTGGTTAGACTTGTGATGTCCATTACAACAAGGTCCGGGGTCGGTTTATGTCATTTGTCTTTCTACCAAAATAATGATAGTATTTATAAGAAAGGATGACGATTCAATTCTTTTCATTCACCGATGTGGGAGAAAGAATTTAGGGGTGTTTCGGCATTAAAAATTGAGGAAAAGATTTATTGAAGGATAAGGTGAGGTGAAATCATACAATCTAGTACAAATTTTGAAATTCAAAATGGAAAAAGGATGAGGTTGAGGAGGAATTGTATAATATAGTACGAATTTTGAATTTTAAAAAATGATAAAAGGACTAGGTTGGGAGGGAATTGTACAATCTAGTACAAATTTGAAATTCAAAATTTGAATTTCAAAAATGGAAAAAGAATAAGGTTGAGATGGAATTGTACAATCTAGTACAAATTTTGAAATTCAAATGGAAAAGAGGATAATATTGAGGTGGAATTATACAATCTAGTACAAATTTGAAATTCAAAAATGGAAAAGGGATAATGTTGGGTAGAATTAGGTCATTTTTTGGGATTTTGGGATTATTTAAAATATATCCCCAATTGGAATTTAAAATTTAGCCAAATTTATTTAATTTTGACCAAATTGAAAATCATTTCTCGGATTACATTGAAACTATGGCCAAATCTAATTGATTGGCTAAATTAAATTGAAATTCGATATAAATTAATACTTTCTTTAATCTCGAGCTTCTTGATTAGATAAAATTAAATAAATATTTCTCCAAATAAATTATTTTTGAGAACAAATCATATTTAAATCAAGGTTTTAGCCATTTGAATTAATTTTCAAGATAAAATTTGATTAAAATCCGATATTTAGTAAAATGAATATTTTAAGTAACAAAATTATATAATTTTATATTTTTAAATATGATGATATATAATCGCCACTTAAAATGGAAAAATTACTCAGATAAATATTTTGAAAAGCTTTTTTATTCGAATAAAATAACTATTATAATTTATTTGAAAATCGAGACAAAACTTAGTTGTGGAGGACAAAAAATTAGTGTCAACAACTGCCCCCTCCCTTTGGGTTGGGTGGATGCAAGTAATCCTGGGCAAAGGGAGTTTGACGTTCCTAATTTCTGTCCGACCACCAATTAGTTTCTGAAAGAGGTTGTCTTTTTCACAAGTTTCATAGAGTTATGGCCGAACCCTGATATTAGGTTTCCTACATATCTTAGGTTGTATGAGAATTCAGGCCACTTGTAGTTCATAACTCTTGATTTTAAGCACGACTTTCAAGGAATTTACAAGCTATTCCAATTTTTGAATTTTAGTAAAATCAAAAAGCTGGGAAATAAACGGATTGGGGGATATTGGAATATGGTCGAGTTTTCAACATGGAGTCCAACCTACATATCCCCAAGACTTAGAGAATTAGATGATTGTAGTTCGTCTCAATCGGTAGAAAAGATAGTCTTTTATTTTAGACGATCTTTAGTTTGAGATGAGTGAAAAGTTGATTGAGTTACGGAAAAGAGGTTTGTAACCTCTTAACTATGAATGTGGGATCCTTCACATGCATAGGCAAGAACTTACTTAGACATAATTTCCAAAACTCTAAGTATGTTGTCACCCGAATTTGAAAAGAAGAGAAGGTTACCCTCGGTATGAATTTAGAAATATTTCAAAGGCAAAGATGAAACCATAATATCCCAGAATACCCACATGCCTTCTAATAGGGGTATGGTTTGATGGTTGTGGCAATCATCCTTTAGCTCGCGTTCAAATATTTTGATGTCCCTCTCAAGACTTTGTCCCGTTTTGCTGCTAAGAAAGTGTTGCACATTGTGGTGCATCCTTTTTGAAATTGTCCACACCTGTGGTTTTGATTTGAGATTTTCATTCTCTATAATGCTTTCTACAATGTCTCAAACAAAAATCATTAGTGCTAAACATAATTCACGAAAGAGCTATATAATCTTTTACCATATCTCCACTGAGCTTTTGCCTAAAAATACAAAGTCATCCTCTCATGTACCTATTTATAAGGAAATAAATTTCAATAACGGACACAACAACCCTTTTGTTTTTTTATAATTATTTTATTTTTCGATTGAATATGTCTTCAAAGTGGGGTGACCCTTTTGGACACCGATAATACTTTATGCGGAATGTTCCCTGCAACCGTGTAATCTTATGCTGATACGGAAGACCTTTTAGTCACCTATAATGCTTTTTGTATGTGGAATAATAACCTCTCTGGTTATTGACAATGATTTTTTGCATGTGAACTTGGGTAAGTCTTGCACATCTTTTGTATCGATACGACTTATAGATTTCCCTTGAATTGACAATCTTTGGATAATCTTGTGTATTATTTGATGTTGGATACGAGGTGACTTATAGATATCCTTTGAATTGCTAGATATTAGGTAATTTTGCATATTATCCAACCTTATATAAGATATGGCATACAGATATCCCTTCAATAACTAGCTCTCAGGTATTCATACACATCATCCGACCTTGGATACAATATGACTTGTAGATATCTTTTAAATTGATAGTCTTTGGGTATCCTGCACATAATAGATCTTGAATATGATGTGGCTTATAGAGAACCCTTGGACGTGTCAATTTGATATTCTCGGATATTCTCCGGTAAGGATTTAGTTGCGACTTATGGATAACCTTCAAACTATCGATCTTTAGGTAACCTTGCACACTATCCGGTTAGGATGTTTTTGCAACTTATGGATAAGCTATAGGCTATAAGCTCATAGGTAATCTTGCACACTATCCTATTTCAAATCATATGACTTATAGATGATCCTCAAATTGTTAATTTCTAGGAAATCTCATATGTTATCTGTCTTCTGATAGTGACTTAAAGACGTCCCTTCGAATCACATGCTTTTGATACATTCATATGTTGATTCATGATGAGATATCCTCAACTCCAACAAATGCTATCTAGCATGTCAAAAGATATTAAATACTGATGATATCCTCGGTGCCAGCATATGCTATCTTGCGTGTCAATGGATATCAAATACTATGATATCCTCGATGCTAGCGTATGCTATCTCGTGTGTCAATAGATATTAAATACTGATGATATCCTCAACGCTAGCATAATTCATCTCGTGTGTCAATAGATATTAAATGCTATGATGTCCTCGACGTCAGCGTATGCTATCTCATGTGTTAACAAATATTAAATATTATTGATATCCTCGACACCAATGTATGTTATTTCGCATGTCAATAGATATTAAATATTAATGATATCCTCGATGCCAGCATATGTTATCTCGTATCTTATCAGATATTAAATGCTGATGATATCCTCGACACCAGCGTATGCTATCTTGCGTGTCATCAGATATTAAATACTGATGATATCCTTAATGCTAGTGTATTCTATCTCATGTGTTAACAGATATTAAATGCAGATGATATCCTCGATGCCGGCATATGTTATCTCACGTGTCATCAGATATTAAATATTGATGATATCCTCAATGCCAAAGTATACTATCTCGCGTGTTAACAAATATTAAATGCAATGACCCTCTTGGCGATTAAATGAGATACAATGGCCCTCTTTAATGAAATACAATGGCCATCTTGGTAATGAAATAAAATGGCCCTCTTGGTAATGATTTGAAATGACCCTCTTGGCAATGAAATAAAATGGCCCTCTTGGCGATGGAATGATATGAAATGACCCTCTTGGCAATTAAATGATATGCAATGGTCCGCTTGACAATGAAATGAAATGAAATGGCTCTATTGGCAATGAAATGATATGCAATGACCCTCTTGGCAATGAAATAAAATGCAATGATCCTCTTGACAATGAAATGAAATGACCCTCTTAGCAATGAAATAAAATGCAATGGTTCTCTTGGCAATGAAATGAAATGAAATGGCCCTCCTGGCAATGAAATAAAATGAAATAACCCTTTTGGCGATGAAATATAATAGCCCTCTTGGCAATGAAATGTAATAAAATAGCCATCTTGGCAATGAAATGAAATGCAATATCCCTCTTGGCAATGAAATGATATGCAATGTTCCTTTTGGCAATAAAATGAAATATAATGTCTCTCTTACCAATGAAATGACCCTCTTGGCAATAAAATGAAATGAAATGACCCTCTTGGCAATTAAATAAAATAGAATGGCCCTCTTGACAATGAAATAATATAAAATAACCTTCTTGGAATTGAAATGATATGTAATGGCCCTCTTGGCAATGAAATGATATGCAATGGCCCTCTTGGCAACGAAGTGATATGAAATAGCCTAATTTGAAATGAAATAATATGAAATGAACCTCTTGAAAATGAGATGATATGCAATGGCTCGCTTGGCAATGGAATGATATGTTATGGCCCGTTTGGCAGTGAAATGATATGCAATGGCCCTCTTGGCAACGAAGTGATATTCAATAGCCTACTTTGAAATGAAATAATATACAATAACCCTCTTGGAAATGAGATGGTATGCAATGACCCGCTTGGTAATGAAATGATATGCAATGGCCCGTTTGGCAGTGAAATGATATGCAATGGCCATCTTGGCAATGAAATAATATACAATGGCTCTCTTGGCGATTTCAAAATAGTTTCACCTAAATCCATTTGTCTGTATTTTTTTTGCTTTCTGTATGTATTTGTACTCAAGGTAGACAGTTAGTAAACACAATGTCGCTCTGTCTAGAGACCACAGTCAAGTTTTATAACAGTTTAATTTATAAATCCATCGAATATAAACAAATGGGTAAAATTCTTTTTGAGGTGACTTGTCGAATACCATTTGTGTCGCCTCATGAAGAATTTAAGGATGAGTTTTGCTCCTCCTTCTCTTGGCAAATCCTTTGATTGTGGCCTTATAGGTATGTCTCCTTTGAACGTACCATTCTTGAGCGTTATATGCTTTGATGTGGCTTGCAACTCACTTGGGGATTTCATTAAAAATGATTTCTATTTTAATGTATTGATCCCTGCATCCATAGAAAAATGATTAGTCTTGAGTGAAACTACTCCGTTTTGACCTCCTTCAATCCTTGGTTTGCTCCTTGCCATCTTTTGAGTCTCCATCATGTTGGGACTTTCACGTTGACTTCCCATCCTAATAGATGCCTAGGCAATCACTAAGTACAAGATTTGAATAGGTTTTTGAAAGTAGCCTGAACTTTAAGAACTAGTTTCAAAAACTATTGTAAAAACTTTTAGAAAATCTCTACCAATCATGTCATGTACTATCTCAACGAACGTCTTTTTCATAGTTCTGACTATATCTGATTGTTGGGGATTCATTATTATTGAGGCTTTCGACCAGAAGTTCTGTTATAGCCAAAGATTTAGTCTACCTAGACTTTGTCGCAGTTGGTGATATCTAGAACTTGCCTTTGACCTCAGGTGCTAGGAGATTTGAAATATATTCCAATATATTAGTGTAAATTTTGAGGACCTCCTCAAAATATTTGCCCCAGTTTAATGTTGTTTGAGATGATCTCAGCTCGAAAGGATCCGAAGTCTTTGTTGGTTTTCATTCTCTTGGTTGGATGATAATCTTCTTCTTTTGAATTTTTGAGATTCCTTCTCAAAAATTCTTCCCTAGTTTTCATTTCTTGGGGTGATATGACCGAGTCATTGGGGCGCCTACATATGTCGTTAATGTAGGAATTAGGTCAAATATAGTTTAGGCTATTCTAAGGATATATAGAAAATCTAATGGATTGACCAAATCCGACATAGTCCGCCTATGTATCCCTTTCTTGGGAATTCAGGTCACATATAGTTCATACATAAAAGAAAAGGATAAATTCTTCTAAGGGGTTGACCGAAGCCGACATAGACCGCCTTCGTATCACTTTCTTGGGAATTCAGGTCAAACGTAGTTCGTACATAAAGGGAAAGGATAAATTCTCTTAAGGAATTGACCGAAGCTGACATAGGCCGCCTACGTATCCCTTTCTTAGGAATTTTGGTCAAACATAGTTCGTACATAAAGGAAAGGGTTTCTAGGCAATTACTCATCATAAAATCAAATACTATTATAAAGGCGATTACAAATAAACCAAGGAAGCAAAATCTAAAAGCAACCTTCAAACATAGTATCTTTTTACCACATCAGAATTGATTGGTTTGGTCCACTCTTGACCATCCATCTTAGATAGAATTAGGGCACCTCCAGATAGCACCTTCCGAACTATATATGGTCCTTGCCAATTTGGAGCGAACTTGTCTTCGTACTCTTTTTGGTGAGAAAATATGTGTTTGAGAACCAATTTCCTGACTTTAAATATTTGAGTTCTTACCTTTTTTTTGAAGGTTCGGATCATCCTGTGTTGATACAACTAACCATGACACACGACAACCATTCTCTTCTCATCAATCAACATGATTTGTTCATAGCGAGCGCTAACCCATTCTTCGTTACTTAATCTGGATTTTTGTATAATCTAACCTCGTCATGTATCACAACTTCATTCCTATAAATAAGTAGATAAGGGGTTGCCCTAGTTGAGGTTTGAACTGGTGTGCGATACCCTAGTAGAGCATAAGGCAACATCTCATGCCATGATCTATCATTTTTAACCATCTTCCTCAAGATCTTCTTGATGTTCTTCTTGGCGGTTTCCACGGCTTCATTTATCTGTGGATATCGAATTGCGACGAAAAATCTTGAACTGATCATAAATCTCATTCATCAAGTGACTGTTCAAGTTAGCCCCATTATCAGTAATGATCAATTTTGGCACTCCAAATCGGCAAATCAAGTTATTCCTGATAAAATCTACAACCACCTTCTTGGTGACGGTTCTAGATAAAGCATTTTTGACCCATTTAGTGAAGTAATCAATAGCAACCAAAATGAATCTATGTCTATTCGACGTCAGTGGCTCTATTGGTCCAATAACATCTATACCCCAAGCTACGAAAGGTAAAGGTGAACTCATAGCATAAAGATCATATGGAGGCATTCGAATCAAATCCCCGTGTATTTGACATTTTGGGCACTTCTGCACATACATGCTACAATTATTTTCCATGGTCATCCTGAAGTAACCAGTTCTCAGGATCTTTCTAGCAAGGGCATACCCGTTCATGTGGGGATCACAGTCTTCGGTGTGTACTTTCTTTATTAATTTTGTGGCTTTCGTGGCATCAACACATCATAAGAATTCTAAGTCTGGAGTCCTCCTAAAAAGGGTTTCCTCACTTGGAATATAATTCTTTGCCAACTGTAGGATTGTCTTCTTCTGATTACTGGGCCTCTTCAGGATACGTTCCAAATTTTAAATACCTTTTAATCTCATAGTACCATGGCTTTCCATCGGGTTTTATTTCGACGTGTGCACAATGTGTGGGTTGTTCCTTCATCGTTATTTCCAAAGCATTAATGTAACTATGATTTGGATGCTGAATCATGGAGGATATAGTAGCCAAAACATCAGGAAACTCATTCTGTATCCTCGGGATATGTCTGAAATTAACTTCCTTAAATATTCTACACAAATCCTGCACCATCTCTACATAAGGGGTAATCTTGGAGTTCTTTACCGCCCATTCCCCCCGTACCTGGTGAATCAACAAATCTGAGTCTTCGATGACTAGCAATTTACGAACACCTATTTCAAGTGCTAACTTGAGACCTAGAATGCAAGCCTCATATTCAGCCATGTTATTAGTACACGGGAAGCACAGTTTAGCAGTTGTTGGATAGTGTTGGCCTATTTTTGACACCAAAACTGCTCTGATTTCTGAGCCTTTTAAGTTGATCTCACCATCAAAGAACAATCTTTATCCAGGGTAGATTTCTGCAATATCCTCTCTCACGAATAAACTCTCCTCATCTAGAAAGTAAGTTCAAAATGGCTCATACTCATTATCAATTGGATTCTTAGCTAAATGATCCGCTAAGGCTTGTCCTTTGATTGCCTTTGGAGTTATATACACAATGTCGAACTCACTCAACAACATTTTCCAATTAGCTAACTTTCCTGTGGGCATGGCTTTCTGAAATATATAATCCAACGGATCCATTCTGGAAATGTGATATGTTGTGTACAAGGATAGATAATGACTCAACTTATGCGCGGCCTAGGTCAAAGCACAACACATTCTTTCTACAAGAGTGTAGCGAGCCTCATATGGCATAAATATTTTACTCAAGTAGTAGATTGCTTTCTCCTTCTTGCAGGTTTTATCATGTTGCCCGAGGACACACCCGTAAACATTGTCTGAGACTGATAGGTAAAGAAACAACGGACTTTCTTCTCTTGATGGAACTAAGATAGGCCGGGTGGACATAGATTTCTTGATTCTGTCAATATCTTTCTAACATTCTTCTGTCCATTCATTCAATGCATTTTTTTAAACATCTTGAGAATTGGCTCACATATGACTGTTGATTGGAAAATGAACCTACTAATGTAATTCAAACTAACCATGAAAAACATAACCTCTTTCTTGGTCGTTGGCGATGGTAAATCCTGAATTGTCTTAATCTTAGATGGGTCAAGCTCGATGCCCCTTCTGCTGACTACGAACCCCAATAATTTCTCGGCTGGAACACCGAAAGCACACTTAGCAGGATTCAACTTCATGTTGTACTTTCTTAGTGTGTTGAAGAATTTTTCTAGATGGGTTAGATGATTCGAACTCTTACGAGATTTGATAATTATATAATCCACGTACACCACAATCTCTTTTGAATCATATCATGAAAAATCGCCGTCATATCCCTCATGTATGTTGCACCCGCGTTCTTGAGACCAAACGACATCACCCTGTAATGATAAACTCCACAGGGCATAATGAAAGTCATTTTTTCTATATCTTTCTCATCTATTAATGTCTAATGATACCCGACAAAACAATCCATGAAAGGTTGTATTTCATGCTTCGCATATTATTGATGAGGATGTGTATGTTGAGTAGCGGAAAATTATCTGTAGGACTTTCTCTATTCAGATCTCTGTAGTTAACTTAAATTCTGATCTTGTCGTCATTTTTTTAAACTGGAATAATATTGGTTAGACATGTTGGATATCTTGTGACCTTCACAACCTTAGACTGAATTTGCTTCATCACTTCCTCCTTGTATTTACTAGACAGACATCGACCTTGATTCTCTAAACTTAGTCAATGTCCCTTGGTTAACCACCTCGATTTCTTCTAGGTTAGGCTTTTTTAATTCTCGAACTCTTTAGCTCTTCTATTGGCTATTCTAGGGCTATTGTCTCCCATTCATCATTATCTTTCTTGATTTGTTCATTTTGCTCTTGACATGACATGACATTGAAAGGTTTAAAATTATCGTTACTCATTTGTACTACCACCAATTTTGTTGAGAATTAAATTTCATTTATCCATTTGCCCTATTGAACAGGGAGTAATAAGTTGAGTGGAAGTCCAGCTCAATAACGTTTCCTCCAATTCATCTTCTTTGATTTCGATTGTCTTAAAAAAATTTCATGGTAGCATCACGCTTTGTCCTATTCCATCGTCGAGACCATCGCTTACAGGTTTTGAAAAATAACTGGTAGAGTCCAATTTTACTACTAGTCATTTTTTCTTTCCTGTAACAAAGCTATAGTCAAGAGAGAAATCTTTATTCACTTTGATCAAGTGAAGTAGGGACATTTTATACCAATAAAGAGTAGTTTCTATTACCTTCAAAGTAAAAACAACTCAAAGGCTAACGTGTTAGATTCCATTAGTAATGAGCAATACAAGATGATAAGGCAAAAAGTAAACACACAAGGTTATTTCTAATCTCATATGAATTGATCCATGGAGTAATGATGACTCATGAATTTCAATAAACAGGATTTTGCACATTGATATGGATAAATACAATTTTTTTGGAGGGTTCAACTCTTCTTCTTTCTGACCTTATTTTTTCTTTCAAAAAGGTGAAGGACAACAAAGTTTTTGAAGACAGGGGTCGAGCCAAAAGGCTGCCTATGTATCTCACGGAGGAAAAATCAGGTCTTGCATAGTTCGAACATATAATGGCTTCTTATGAATCCACAATCAACCTTCCTAAAATGGTAGCGAGCTCTTAGGAAGTTTTAAGAATGATTGCGGACTTTTCTGAGAGACTTGGAAGACCTAGGATATATTTGGTTGGACTTTTGTATAATGGGTATTTTTCTGCTTAGAGGTGCTTTTTGAAAAATGGGATTGGATCAATTTGACTTTGATTCAAATTAACATAACACGTATAAGCACATAAAATAATTATATTACACAAGCATATTGTAATAGACGTGCATCCTAATTAGGTGACCCTTTTGAGCCAAGGGTTGGCCTAACGTATTTGAAGGAAGTATATGCTTTTTAAAAATCAATCCATTATCCCCCCCCCCCATAAAAGCATAAATGCTTACAAAAGTTGCATAAAAGAGATATAATCTTTAGGGAAAGGTAAAATAACATGAGAAAAAAGAATAATGTCCCGTGCAGGGGATAGGAAATACTAGTTCCTAAATACTCTTTTATCAACCTTCACCCTTTTAGCTCTATACTTATAGATCATTAGTCTGGAAAATCATGCAATTGTCCAAATTGATTGACCTTTTTCCTGTATTGCTTTAATTTTTCCCTCAATTGGTGGATGATTGAGGCATCCTCAAATGAAAGAAAACAAAGTAAATCTTTCCCCTACCCCCAAAGGATAATGGATTGAATTAAATAACATATATTTTTTTCAATACTTAAATATGATTTATTTGTAATTGGCTAGTGACCAATGGACGCAGGGGAAGTTTTTTAATGGGCCCAATACCCCCTCGGATATTCGATCGTCCTAGGTTCATGCCTAAAAGAGGTTTTTGGTTTAGCTCTATCCTAGGTGTCTAGAGTGGTTTTAGAAATAGGTTACCAAGTGGACAGTTTGGTTTTAGAAATACGAACAGCCTCTGACCGCCTAACGTGCCGGTAAACCACTGTATTCCCAACACTTGATTTGGAGTTAATCAACAGGGGTCGGAACATTCACAAAATCACAAAACAGTTTAATACTCATCATGCAGGATTATTCCATGAAATACAACAGTTAAATTTCGTAAATTAAACATATAAGCACATAACAGTTTAATAATTAGTCAAAGAAGCTAATTCAAATATTTGGTTAGAACCTAGTTAAAGTTCCCCAGCAGAGTAGCTATTTTTATTTTATCCTTTTTCGATTTTGAAGGGTTGGAAAATATTTGGTTTCGACTCTTTAAACTATTTCAAAATTTAAAGAAAATTTCAAAATAATTTAAGAAATTACAGAATCACCACTTGATTTTTTAGAAAATATCAAAAAAACTAAAACTATTACTTAAAAGATTCAAAATAGAAAAAATCTTTTAAGTTTAGAAATTTCAAGTAAGTGGTTCCAATTAATACTCTTGGAAGGTTGTTAAGGCACCAAGAGTATCCGCTAACTTGCAGTTATCCGGACTATTTGAAAACAATGTTTGACTAACTTTAAAAGTTGATTTTTTGAAAAAAAATCGATTAAGGAAAAATTTTATTTTCAAGATTTGTGAAAAATAAGTTTTGAGACTTAGCAGGAATTTTAACTAAGTCTAAGAAAACTAAAAACAATTAGCATATAAAGGGGAAGGAGACTAAAAGACTTAGGCCATTGAGCCCAAACCCATAAACCCTGTCCTAAGCTAATTTGAGCTTTTGTCCCATCTTCACCTATCCTACTCCAAATACTTAGTCTTTTGGCCCCTAAACTTTCCTAATCTAACCATTCTGGCTTTTGTCCCACAACCTGTCCTAAACTATCTTCTTGGATCTTTGGGGGGCCCAATCTGCTTCACCTGTATTAGATTACAACTTTGGCTTCAAGACCCCAAATAAATAAATAAATAAATGACTAAATGAATAAATATAAATAAGACAATAATAAAAATCGAGACTTTTAAATTCTCTTAGCGACCTCATCAATGAGTTTTGACCCATTTTTCTTATTCGTCTATATTTTTGCACCCGCACGCCATATAATTTACTTTTGAACTTAATCTTCAAAGAGGCGGGCCTCATTGGCCCACTACGACATGAAAAGGGGAAAGTAGTCCATTTGGACTCCAAAGCAGATTTATGCAAAGAAAAAGATATGGGAATTTTTTGATAAGCCCGATTAGACTACCGCTTGAAAATTCATCAATGGAGTCTTGATCAGCACCAAAAAATAATCTTTTGATAAGCCCGATTAGACTACCACTTGAAAATTTTTACTAAAGAAAAGAAATTTAACTATTTGCTCAAAAATTATTTTCAATCTTTGAGACTTTTAGACTTTTATCTTTCTACCAAAATAGTGATAGTATTTATAGGAAATGATGTGGATTCAATTCTTTTCATTCACCAATGTGGGAGAAAGAATTTAGGGGTGTTTTGAGAATTAAAAATTAAGAAAAAGGTTTATTGGAGGATAAGGTGAGGTAAAATTTTACAATCTAGTACAAATTATGAAATTCAAAATGAAAAAAGGATAAGATTGAGGAGAAATTGTGCAATCTAGTACAAATTTTGAATTTTAAAAAATGGAAAAGCACTAGGTTGAGAGGGAATTGTATAATCTAGTACAAATTTGAAATTCAAAATTTTAAATTTCAAAAATAGAAAAAGAAAAAAGTTAAGATAAAATTGTACAATCTAGTACAAATTTTGAAATTTAAATGAAAAAGAGGATAATGTTGAGGTGAAATTGTACAATCTAATACAAATTTGAAATTCAAAAATAAAAAAGGGATAAGGTTGGGTAGATTTTGGTCATTTTCTGAGATTTTGGGGTTATTTAAAATATAACCCCAATTGGAATTTAAAATTTAATCAAATTTATTTAATTTTGAATAAATTAAAAATCAATTGGCGGATTGCATTGCAATTAGGGACAAATCTAATAAATTGGCTAAATTAAATTGAAATTCGATACAAATTAATACTTTCTTTAATCCCGAGCTTCTTGATTAGATAAAATCAAATAAATATTTCTTCAAATAAATTATTTTTGAGAACAAATAATATTTAAATCAAGGTTTATCCATTTGAATTAATTATCAAGATAAGCTTTAATTAAAATTTGATATTTCGTAAAATAAATATTTAACTAACAAAATTATATAATTTTATATAGTTAAATATGATGACATATAATCGCCAAATATGACAAAATTACTCAGATAAATACTTTGGAAAGCTTTTTTATTCGGATAAATATTATAATTTTATTTGAAAATTGAAGAAAATTACGACTAAACTTAATTGTGGAGGGCAAAAATTAGGTGTCAACACTTACTTTTGGTAAAGTTGAAATGTGGTTCTTTACGTATGCTTTAGGACTCTTAATTTCTTGTCACGACCTAAAAACAAGGGTCATGATGACACTTGTTGCGGCGTACCTTGACAAGTAAGCATATCACTCAAACTGATACAAAAGAGAAAAAAAAGACAGAGATATCCCAAGGTAAGACTTCTAGAATGAAGCCGAACCATATAAGTAATCATAGCAATGTGAAAGAATTTATCCAGAATACCAGTTATGCCCAAAACCAGGTGTCAATAGTGTAAGAACTACTAATACAATCCAGAGTCAAATACATCAAAAAAATAACCACAAAGAAATAATATATGTCTCTGAATACTAATAAAGACATAACTACTATAGAAAGATAGAGGTGAACTTCGGACGCATAAATGTCCAACCGCTACCTTCAAAGCTCTAACAATCGCCTGAGTTAAGCAAGCTGAGGCGCACTCAAGCTAGGACCTGCACCGAAAAGACGCAGTAGGCATGAGTACGGTCCACTTCTACTCAGTAGGTATCATAGGCCGACCAAGCAAAGTAGTAAATAAAGCATACAAAATATACACTAAAGGCATGTCACCTGAAATCAGAAAATGTCCCACAACGGTAGCCACATCGCTTGCACTAACAGTTCTATAATATCCATATATAATACAACAACACATAAGATAGGGATACAAATATACATAATATCACATACAAGTAGAACAAAAGAGAGACATGAATAATCAAGATCATCAAGTACAATTAAAGAAAGATAGAACAATTAGACGTTTACAAGTCAAGATATAGAACAAATAGGTAGATGACAAGTCAATATGGCAATTCAAACACAACATAAACACAATAAAGTAGGTGCAATGTATATGTTATTGCTGCTGCTACTGATGATGATAATGCATGGTATTAGCACACAGCGTCAAGTTTGGCACACAATCTCAAGTTTGGTACACAGCCCCAAGTTTGGCACACAGCCTTCAGGTCACCAATATCCACAACTCTTCTCCAGCATAATCCTTCAGAGATGATCCATAAAATCCAATATCCAATAACAATATCCAATATTCCTGTATTTCTAGTATTTTCAAAGCACATACATAACATAAGATATAAATCAAGTACACATACATGACAACAAGTATATATAAAGTAGTATAATAAACAAGTGAAATGATGTGTATGATGACATGAGAATGACGATGCAATATTCACAACCATCAAAATGAGTTTTTCCATAACCAATCCACGTGATGTATTTTCACACCCAATTCACATGATGTATTTCCACAACCAACCACAATGTTACAATTCCACAACCACATGAGCCAGTATCCACTCATTACTTCCGTTTCATCCATGAATTTCCACATGTCCCATATACCAATAAGTATGGATATATCACAATATAAAATGAAACCACAATAGGCATTTCAACAATATAATATAATTATTCATGTGTATTCAAGGCTATCAACACCACCTAGGACCCCACACGATCGTATATATCATATCATATCTTAATTTCAACAATTACATCACATATAATCTCCCACACGGGCACAAAACATAGATAGCCATTTTTAGTAATTAGTTCCTACCCTTAAAATTCATTTTGTATCATCATTTACTATCCAGCCCAGTCTGAAAGAATTAAGTCATAACCTACCTCAAAAGTCAAAACTAATCTGCTACACGTTGAACCCACAACCTTACTTTCCATGGACGATCTCGAACTCCACTAAGAATATCAAATATAAAATCTACGTGTCAAAACAAAACCAACGACACCCATATTGACTACTTTTAGTTTGGAGTCAAAACGGACCCCCAGAACAGGTTTTCGAAAAAAAGGGCAAAATTAAAACTTTACTTCAACAACATGTTTCTCATATTTTTAGAAATCTACATCCAAAAAACCAAGTCAAATCGAGTAAAAAACGAGGTTCAAATTGAAGAAAAAATATTTTTGAGCTTTACCGAGTAAAATCTTTAAAATCGGGGTTAAAATCAAGAATCAGAGTTGTTTTAGAGGTTAAATTAATGAAAACTAGTAATTATAAGATAAAAATATTATTCAAGTGAAAAGGAGCAAAATTGGAGTTTAAAATCAAGCCCTAAGATTTTTGGGGTTTTAAGAAATTACTAAGAAAAGGATGAATTCTTACCTTAAATCCGTAATAGAATTAAGAAATAGGTATTAATCTAACTTTTCAAACTCCACATGCTTCACTTTTAAGTTCCACACTATTTTAGGATTTAACTCTCATGAGTCAAGGTGAAAGAATGGACTAAATGGGTCAAAAAAGGATAAAAAAACTGGTTTAATGCAGAAAAATCTGCACAACTTTTCAAGTAAAAAAAAATGGACTTCGATGGGGTACTCGAGCTTCGTTTGGAGTACGATATATGCAAACGAACTATGTAACCATACTAAATTCGATGTTCAGGGCGCGATGACTATATCATATTTTCACCCCCGAAACTCGAAATCATAATTTTCTAAATCGAGGGTCGAAATGATATTTAAAAGTCATAAAATCATACCAAATATGCTAACACTCTAAAATCAACATTCTAGATCTTCTGGCGAAGTCAGATTTTCCATCCGAGATCGTTTCAATCAAATATGGGTCCCACACTCATATTTTTAATTTTCCATCTTTCCGATCAATAGGTCGAAATGAGCTCGGGTGAACCGGGACCCGAACCAAAGGTCTACCTAGCCTAAAATCGATATTTCAAATATGTTGGAGCAGTCCATTCAGTCATCCATCGCACAGATCAAAAGATATCCCCATAAGTCTAAAATAAGGCTCTCGAAGCCATCACAAACCACAATATTAAATAAATGGTATCAAAATGCATCGAAAATCATGCCAATCACTCCCACACTCCAAAAAATAATAATGCAACTACGAAGAGAGACAAATAGTCAAATCACACAAAATCACAAATTTAACGTATTTCATCAAATTTTTAGGTCGTTACATTTCTTTCTATATATTTTGGGATTCATATATTTTAGGACTCATATATTTCACATATTTTAGGACTCTTATTTGCTTTCATGTATTTATTTGACAAAGATTCTTCTCATATATTTTATGAATCCTTAATTTAATAAAATAATAATTGGGGGAAAAAGGTAAAAAGACGATTTTGTCTATTACGGAAATTCTTAATGAAGGGCAAAAAGTTCTAATGACATTTCTAAGGCTCTTCACACTTTTAATATATTATAGATATAGATATAAATTATTATAGATTATAGATTATAGATAGAGATTTATAATATAATATAGTCATAAATACCCTTATACAATTCCTATTATCTCTATTCTCTTGTATGAATTTGTTTAATATTATTTTTTTAGTTTAGTTTTTTTATTTAGTTCAAATTCAAATAATGATTTTAAATACTTATAATTTGTTTTCAATATGGTAAAATTGAACTTTAGTATTAGTTGTTGATATTACCTACGCATGAATGTTACATTATATGTATATTCAATATTTGTTCAGATTTCAGTCAGATAACCTTATTCGTAAAAGTATGATTTGTCTGATTATAATTCAAAAGCTTTTTCGTCTAAAAATTTAAAGTTATTTTTTAATTCAATTAAAGAGTTCTTAAAAATTTAGATATACTTGATTTTGTATAATCTACATATGTAACTGCATTAGAAAGACAAGTAAAGAGGTTTAAAAAAGACAAAAATTGATACCTTCATGTGAATATGAGTAATAAATCTTTAAAAATAAGTAATGTATATCGCTTATCATTTTATAATATTATGCTTACCTCTATTATTTATATTACTCATTACTCATGCGCACATGGACACTTATAAATTCAAAATTTAAGAACGTTGTAGATTCACATCAAATACTAAAATTTGAAGCAAAGAAAGCATCATATGACAACCTATTACTGGATAATTGATGAAGAATCAATACATATCAACATAAATTGAATATATTTGAGAATAGAAAGTAAGCAGTTTCTTCCACATTTTTCTTTTTAGTATTACAGATTCAATATATTTCTGAATCTCTCCTCTAATAGATGTTCTATTGCCTCCATAATCTTAAAGCCAGAGATGGGGTAAGGAGCGGCGTTGTACGTTAGGTTAGTTTTAGTTATGCTTCCCTCCTTTTTAATTTTTGAACATTTTCTCTTATTATTTTTTATATTTTTAATTTAAATAATGTGTCTATTTTCAAACTAAATTCAGATGATTTATCTTATAATGATTTATATTTTAGTCTTAATTATTAAATTAATTGTATTTTTATTGCCCAAGTTTACAAATATTACTGTCAAAATCCATAATTAACTTAGTTATCATTAGATAGGGAAGTTAGTTTTATCTTTACAATGATCTACTATTTTATCAATTTCAAATGTTAAAATCACGACCAAAATTTAAGATGAATTTTGATTCCAAAATAGAAGTAACTGTATTATTTATTATTTAGAAACTTAGAAATACACAATATAAATATCATCCATTTTATTATTAAAATACATTATTTAGAAAAGTAACTGCATTTATTATTATAATACACAATATTTTTAGAACAAACTTAAAAAAATGTATCATATAAGTATTTAATGAAATCCTGAATGCCACTAATCCTATTCTCAAACAAAAACAAAGATGAAAAAATTGAAGGAAAGGTGTCTTTTAAGTCTTGAATGAAAGATTAGTGACATTGACTAGCTTAAAGGGTCAAACATAATTAGAAAACTTGATTAAGTTAATTGTGAACTTGATTAATATTTTCAAAACTTTCTAATCTTTACAAAAATACAAATCAACCTAACCCACACCCCTCTTTAATCCAAATCATCGACCGTCTCTCCACAGCTTCTCTCAACCAACAGTTCTACAAATTTCTCCTTTCAATCCCCAGCGACTTTAACCTCCGACGATAAATAGTTGGGCTTCGAGTTCCTTTTAGATTTCAACCTTTAATCGACGTGAAAGCCTTACTCTCCAGCCACAACAATTTTGAATTCTTCATCGTTCCTTTTCTTCTTTCACAGGTAAAAAATTATGGCTTTTTTAGTTTCGAAGAAAACAAGAAACTTGAGCCAACTTCTCTTGTAGTATTGGTTAAGAATTTCAATATTTGTTGCTTTAATTTGAAATGCGGTCTGAATAAAATTCTAATTCTCATTTATTGTATTTTTTTGAAGTTTGATTTTTGTTGTTTGTGTTTATACAACCAAAACAATGATTTTGGTGTTTTTCGTGTCGCGCCCGTTGCTGGGTTGATTTTTTCTTTTCTTATTCTTGGTAAAAATGGTGATATTTCTATTTTTCTGTTGAACAAAATCGTAATACTATTTTTTTCTCCAACAGATTATCCATCTGGTGCAACATATTAACCATCTGATGCAACAAATTTATCATATGATGCAATAGATCAACCATCTGATGCAACAGAAGAACCATCAAATTAAAATTCTGACACAACAGATTAAATATCTGATGCAACTGATTCACCATCTGCTGCAACAGATTAATCTTCTGATGCAACAGAGGAACCAACGGATAAAAAATTTAATGCAACAGATTTAGCGTATGATACAACAGTTTAATTATCTAGTGCAATGGATTAACCATATATTGCAAAAGATTAACCATATGTTACAACAAATTAACCATCTGATGCAACAAATTTACTATCGAATGCAATAGAGGAACCATCAGATTAAAAATCTGATGCAACATATTAACCATCTGATGTAATAGAGAAACCATCAGATTAAAGATCTGATGCAACAGATGAACCTCCTGTTGGATAAAATCCTATCAACTCTTCCAACGGGACATGTTCAAGACTTGATTTTTCCAACTGATCATTCATCTGCCGCGATAGACGACCCTTCTATTGAAAAAAATCTAAACAATATTGACCGTTGATAATTATTCTAACAAATCACTCACATGTTGCAATAGATAGAGACCTGTTGCACAGGCCATTTATCTTTCTCAATAGATGAGTGATATATTTTGTATTGTAGCAACAGATTACTTAGCTTCATTATTGCATGTTAGTTAACTGTTTCGACAGATCACTCATATGTTGCAATAGATGTGTGATCTGTTGCACAGACCATTCATCTTTCTCAATAGATAAGTGATATATTTTGTATTATCGCAACAGATTACTCAAATATTGCTACAGGTTATTTAGCTATTCCAATAGATCACTTATATGTTTAAACAAATTATTTTGCAACAGATCTATGATCTGTTGCACAGACCATTTATTTTTCTCAACAGATGAGTGATATGTTTTGTATTGTTGTAATAAATTACTCATTCGTTACAACAGGTTATTTAACCATTGTAACAAATCACTCATATATTGCAACAGATGTGTGATTTGTTGCACAGGCCATCCATCTATCTTAAAAGATGAGTGATACATTTTGTATTATTGCAACTGATTACTCAACCGCTGCAACAGGGTGGTTATATGCTGCAACAGATATACTACCTGGGTCAATAGATTACTGATCTATTGGAACTGTTATTTTACTATTTTGCTTATTAGATTTACTGTTATCCTGTTTTAACGATGCATTAATCTACTATAATATATTTTTTTATGTTTCTGTTAATTTTAGATAATACAACTCCCAAAATAACAAAAACCAAATCAAGTCTAAGTAAAGGAACAAGTGAAACAGCTAGGCTACATCCACTACTCTATGAGCTTGCTTTACAAATGTTATCTCAATTAGGAGCAGAATACGATGAACACAGGGAGGAAGAATATTTCAAAAGAGATGATCCAAATTCTAATAGCCCTTCTACCAAAGAGTTGGTCAAAACATTCAGCATTGATCGTTATCATGTGAGAATGCAATACGATGGTGCCGCAGATTTAATGGGTGATTTCATGGTTAAGTCAGTCATGGGAAAATCTTTCAACTCCTTCAGAAAATACTTCGAGAATAAAAATTGGATTCTTATTTCAGGGACAGTTGCTTTGGGAAATATCTTGATTTGTCGGAGGACAACAATGCTTACTTCCAAATGAAAATGGTATATGAACTTCTCAAGCATAGGTTTATGAATGAAAACATAGATAAGATGGATGAGATGTGGATAAATTACTGTGGCACGCCTGTTTGTTTTGGTTGGAAGGAGTTTGCCATAGTTACTGAACTAAAATATTATCCTCCTTCTTAAGTTATACATATTATAACCCAAAAAAACACCCCGCACACCCAAAAAAAGCAAAGACAAGTCGTGTGATCGTGATGACCTGGTGTCCATTGTTGGTCCAAGCTTCAAAAATAAAAATTTGATAAAAGCGTTGAAAGGTAAAGGAATTTCAAAGAAGCACAAGCAGTCATTGTGCTTGGTTTGGTTTGTACATAATATTCTTTGGACGCGAGATGTTAACAACAACATAAGCGTTGGTTTAATAAAACTCTCCTAGGATCTTGAGGCATTTAACAGCTATCCTTGGAGTTATGAAAGTTTCAAATGACTGTCAAATATTTGTTGACTCCGTTAGCGCCAAAGACAGTCAACTTATATAGTTTTCCATGGTCTTTCATGGTAAATGTTTCTTTCTTTTATTATGATATCATTCATTTTTTTTACACAATAATAGTTTTAATTTATTAGCGTTATTTTGTAGGTCTGGGCGTTTGAAGCCATTCCTTATTGAGACAACAAGCGAACTACCAAGAAGAAGTTTTCTGTCCAAGAATCTTGAGATGGTTGTCGGCCAAAACTAATAAAAATACAAAAAAATTTATCTCTTCACCCCCCGAAGGATGCAGTAAGTATAATTATAATTTTATTTTTGTTTTAATTAATTATTTTTTGAATGATCTAATCATCATTCTAATATATGTAATGATTTATGTTAGATTATGTATCCATCACTAGTTTTGACTAATCGAGCGTTGAAGATGTCATTTTTCTTAGTTTACGATCTGTGCAAACTTTATCGGACCCTAAAGTCATTGACAAAATAAAAATAGAATTGTTTGGAGCAACAACTATTATAAGAAAAATAATTTTGGAGGGTGGGCTTGTTGTTGTTGATAGTCTTAGTGCTGACGGAGCTGTTGGTGGTGGTAGTGGTGCTGCTGTTGGTTCTAATGATGCTCATCTTACAGTATTTAAAATAAACCATTATGAGTATGATCATACTAGTTATATAGATTTTTCCTCTCCCAGCGAATGTTCTGCATGCAAATGTCAAGACTGTAAGGGGAAATATGATGTAGTGATTAATGCTATTAATGCATTAACTGTTTCTGTAAGGGAATTGACATCTAAGAGGGGTGTCATTCCATTAAATAGGATTTTATATCCATCTACTCCATTAGAGATTAAGTCAAGGGGGAGAAGGAAAGTGATTTTCAAGGCATTATCAAGCATAAAAAAAAGCAAAATTGCAACTCCTCTATCCATGTGTTGCATTGAGCAATGTACAATATCCAAAGAAGAGCAACACGAGCTGAAGAAGTGAGTATATATGTCCGTTTCAACTAACAAATAAACACATATCTGCTAAAAATTATCAAACAGATATATATATTGTAATAGTTGACTAATTTACTACACCAGATAAAGTATCTATTGCGACATATGTAGTCTATTTTAGAAAATCAAACAGCTCTTCATACCGCTTTTATTTGTACTAACAGATAACCTATCTACTACAACAGATGAGTCATATGTTGCAATAGATGGTTCATCCATTGAAAATTATCATACAGGTCTTCCTCATGTAGAAATTTATCCCAACAGTTGATTCATTATTACAACAGAAATATAATTTATTTGGGACAATTTAAAAAAGGAGGGAGACCAGCTTGATTTGCTAGAACATATGAGTTATACTTTTCCGTTTTATTGTATCTCCGTGATTAGCATTGACTAATTCTGACTTTTCAGGTGGATGTAGAAGCTGCTGCTGAACAACATTGACAATATGCTACTCTTTTTATGAAAATACGGAGAATAAAAAGTGCATAAATTGTATTGAGTAGATCTTTATAGCTTGAGTCTGTAAAAGTAATTACCTCACCCCTCATTAGGAATCCTTGACATCAATACTTAAATTGTTGAAGTATTTGTTGAGATATGTACCCATAACAATGTTTTTACATTTTATTTATTCGTTGATTTATTTCAGCTAATTTTTGAATGCTTCAATTTATTTTATTTTGTCTATGAATTTTATTTTTTCTTAGATTTGAACTTATTAATTAAAATAGAATACTAGTTCTAAATATTGCAACAGATAATGTATCTGTTGTAACAGACGATACATCTGTTAAAAAATATCAAACAGATTTAGACATATATTGCAATAGGTAGGTAATCTGTTGGAATTTATCAAACAAGTCTTCCCACTATTGCAACAGATAGACTTAGATAGAAACATCAACATAATACAACAGATGACCAACCTATTACAGCAGGTAGGATATCTGTTACAACGGACGAAGAATCTGTTGCATTATGAAAATTCAACTTTCATTGGACATAAAAAAATTTCACTACATGTAAAAAAGTGAAAGTGAATTGAAATAAAAAAGGTGGAACCCATCGACGGTGTTTAGTTCAAACACCTAAAATAAAATAGGCATCAAGTAGGCAGTGTTCAATTTAAACACGTAAAATAAAATAGGCATCAAATGTGTTAGTTTGACACTTTTTTCCTTGTTGGCTGCTTGCGTGTAATTCACGTAGTCAAGGCTCGTTGAACCCCTATTTTTGCTGACTTAGCGTCTGATTTGTCCCCCAACAGTTATTTTTTTCCCCATTTTCTTATATATTCATCTTCTTCTTAAAATTTAACCCTAAATTCCCAAATATTTTTCTTCATCATCATCTTTTTTTATCTATCCAAATTTTTTAAATTATTTGCATTTGGTCTTTCTTTTCTTTCTTCATCTTTTTTACATTTTTTCAACTAAGCTTGACAATGTCGAGCGCATCTTCCACTTTTTTTGTGATAAAGATTTTCGATATTGTAAGTGTGATCATGAAGCTCTATTGAAGACTTCTTGGACTCAACAAAATCCAGAACGTAGGTTTTTACTTGTAAGTTTCAATGATAATATTTTTTTAATTTAATTAGTTAATTAATTATTGACTTGTAATTATTTTGTAATTGTGTTATTGTTTTTATAAAAATTGGGTGGATGCGATTACTTTGATTGATATAAAGAATGACACCCTTCACAAATAAATAGTGTAATCTAGGATTTATTGAAGAAAGTCAAGGCTTTTGAAGAGAAACAAAATCAAGCAAGAAGATAATACATTATTGCCGTTATTGCTACTGGTTTGGTGTTGTTGGGCACATGGCAATTCAAGCCTAATTACTGAAATTTTTATGGTGGTGTATTTACTATTGGTTTGGTGTTGTCAAACACATGGATATTCAAGCGTAATTGTTGAAAAATATCAAACAGATTTAGGCATATGTTGTAAAATTTATGTCATCTGTTAGAAATTATCAAACAGGTCTTCCAACAATTGCAACAGATTAGACTTAAATTAGATTAGATAGAAATAACATCGGTATAATGCAACAGATGACAAACCTATTGCAACAGATAAACTATCAGCCATAACAGATAGAATATATTTTACAACAAATTGACAATCTATTGTATTATAAAAAACTCAACTTTCATCAGAAAAAATTATTTCCGCTATATGTAAATGTAATTTAAAGTAAAGTGAAGTATGACTTGAAATAAAAAATTATTATTTCACAGGCTCTTCTATATACACAGGCTCCAAGCGTCCAGTTAGTACCCCATAAGCCCAGATCTCTTACAGGTTTGCCATAGCATTATCGCTCAGAAAGGTTATTGGCTTGGCCATTTTTGTGCCAGTCAACAAACAGTCGATGTGTGCAAGAACGTGCGAGCCATACACAAAATTGGTATCATTTTTAGAAGGTTCATGCTCTTGTTTCGACCTTCAAAATCCCATGATTTCTTCATCAACACTTCTTCTGGCAAATGATTCATTAGTTTACTCTCCCTCAACAAGATGGGGAACAACTCCATCAATGGCTTCACGTGGAAAAAAATAGTGACCTCATCGATGGCAGGTTTTTTGTAGTCATAAACTTTGATCTTTTCCTCCTCGAGTAGTATCTCAACAGACCGATAATGTAAGTCTCCCACGCTTATGAATGCAAGAATCCTCTTTGCCTCAGTCCAGCTCTTGCCATGTGGATTTGGCCTCTCCCCTCTAACATATTTTATTATTTCTTCTTCATCCCAGTCCAACGTAGAAACTAACAAATCAAATCCCACGCCACAGGCTGACACTTGATTATTGAGTTGATCGTACTTATCCTTGAGCTTTTTGTTAAAGTCGAGGTACATTATCCTATCGGCAGTGTCAAAGCTTTCGGGTACGCTAATTGTCTTTTCCTCACGAGGCAGAGTATTCTGTCAACATACTTTGATATAAGAAGTCAATTTTTAAATAGGTTAGTAATTGTAAAAATGCAATGGATGGTCCATCTGTTGCATAGGATTTTTTGAATCAATAATCTAACGTAACTTATGCAATAAATGGATAATAAGTTGTAATAGAACCACTACCAGTTGCACCAGAATACCTAGATGCTGCAACAGATTTCACATCTGTTGCGTAGCTTTTTCTTCTTCATGGAGTAGATTAGAAGACTAGGTTAGGAAAAGTAAACTTACATTGTCCTCGTACCGCATACATATATCTATCATAGTCTGGAAGTCTTGGGGGAGAAAAGGAGGCTTGGGGTAATCTAGTGCACCTCTCTTGGCATTCTTGGCCCGTCGCTAATCCTTCTTCTTTTTGGCACAAAGTTCCACGTATATGTCCACCTTCTTGAATGGCCTCTAAAATTCAACAGCTTTTGGAAAGGAAGGAGTTGTAATTTTTTTTATTTCCGACTGTAGAGTACGTTGCTAATTGCTCTTTTTTTTCTCCTAACCACTGCTGTAAAAGTGTATTACTCCCCCACCTTCTTGGATAGTATGACACCCTTTTTTATTTAGATTCCTCGACAGCTTTAGAGATAGCCTTTACTTTTTCAAAGAGTTTATCCTGGCTATCCTTGTACTCTTCGTATTTGCAATGAGAACACGAGGGTGGAGAGGGGTGAGAGGGACCTGTGTAAGGGTGAGAGGGACCTGTGAAAGGGGTGTTTTCAAACATATTTATTTTTTCTTAAATATCAACATGCTCATCATCACGAGTGGTAACGACATCAACATGCCTGCCACCAACACCAATAAATCCTCCAGAAAAAGCACCCGAATCTGCCTCAGTAGGTTGGTCATGAAGAGCCTCAACTTTAGGCTGACCTTGCCTAACTGCTCTTCTTATGACTGTTGCTCCAGCTAATTCCTTCTTTATTAACTCCACCATTGGGTCTGCTATTGTATCAACATGACCTATAGTAATAAAAGAACTCATCGCCAACTCCTACTCTGTAGGCACGATCCATGGATGTACAACCTATAAAAAATAGATATATTTAAATCATATAATATAATAATTTTTACAGTTGGGTTACATGTTAACACAGTCAATTTCTGCAACAGATTAACAAAATATTGCATCAGATTACTTATCTGTTGCATAGTTTGCAGTATATAGTTAAAATTTGTTTGAGTCAGGTTCAGAGAACCAGAGCAACACGTGGATAATCTGATATAAAATATCAATCATCTATTGCAATAGATTATCAATCTGTTGCACCAGTTGTACAAGATGGGTAATCTATTGGGTTATATGTTTGCAATAGATGATCTGTATGTCATAATAGATTAACAATATATTACATCAGATTACCCATCTGTTGCATAATTTACAATAGATGGTTAATCTGTTAGGAGTCGAGTTCAGAGAATCAAAGCAACAGATGGGTAATCTGATATAAGAAATCAATCATCTGTCACAATATATTATCCATCTGTTGAACCGGTTGGCACAGGATGAGTAATATGTTATAATAGATATACCATCTGGTACATCAGATATAACATTTGTTACACCAGATATAACTTCTATTCAATATCTTTCATTGAGTAAAATTATTTTACTTGAAGAAGACGTACTGCATCATCCGAAGAGTTAAAGAGATCAACCTACTTAAATTTTTAAGTTGTTCTTAGAAGCCAACCACTTAAACATCCTTGGATGAAAAACCTCATCCAAGTAATCCATTACCTGCTTTCAGAGGAGAGGAATGACTTCAAATGTCCAAGCCTAAAAAATATAAACAGGAAGCAAGCAAAAAAAAGTCATACTCTAATAACTATATTCAATATAAATTAATGAATGAGTAAAAATAATGATTAATTTTACCATGAAAGCCCAAGGAAAGCCGTATAATATGGTCGTCCCTGAGGATAGATTTGTCAGTAAATATTGGTCAGTCAAGTAGAAGCTGTCGTATCCCCAGAGATAATTGTTGAATTTATCAAAATTCTCAGCACGCGCCAATAAATCATCTTCTCTGATCTTATTGACGTCTCTTGCCAATATAAACTAATGGGCAAATCAAACTATGCACAATTGCTCCCTATTTTGCTTTGGTATGGTTTTATCCCTAAGATCTATCAATAAATTTGATGCTTTGTAGCCACGTTGAGCAATGTCCAAAAACCCATATATATTTTCCTCGCATTTGTTGGTTTTACTGCTTGCCTTGGATCTTTTACGGGGAGTTCCCTTGGTGATAGGTGGTTCTTCTGGATGATCGCATCTCAAGCCCGTCACTATGGTAAACTCTTGCAAGCCAAAACAAACCGGCATGCCACAGTAGTTGATTAAGATTTCATCAATTTTTTTGCCCCCTCCTCCGAATCTTTATCATCCCCGCATACTTGATCTTGCATTTGAGAAGACCATATACCATCCTCATTTGGAAACGGGCAGGGGGTCCTCAGATAGCTCAAGAAAGTGTCCAAAGCAGCTTCTCTTAAAAAGTCCGTCTATGTTTTCTATCTTCGTAATTTTTCTAAAATAATTAAAAGTTTTCCCCAACTGACATTTAAGTATAAGTTCACCAGTTAGTTTTAGTTTATTTGTAGGGCCATCTATCGGCATCGTAACTTGACACTTGTCAATACTAAAAGTTTTGACAGGATGATGCTGGGACGTCGATATTAATTCACGCCTCATTGGTTATCCATTATCATTATATTGATGAACATTCTCTTTCTCACTCTCTAATTTCTTCTCTTTATCACTTTTATTTTTTTCATCGCCATCTACAGACCCTTGTCCACCTTACTCAATGTTGTTTTCATATCTCTCCTCAGCTTTACTTTTCCCTGACTGAGATTGTTCAGAAAGCTCATCTGAATCTCTCTGTACTGTAGACTTTTTTGTTAGGTGGTCAGATGTTGATTCACTTTCACTTTCTTTCTTTTGGGAGACATGTTTTACCTACAAACAAGAGAAAAATAAAAATTACATTATAATTGATGTATGTATAAATTTTAAAAAATACATTACAAACACCATCAATACCGACACACCAACAACAACAACCACAAACACCACCAACCAATACCACAAACACCATGAATACAGATACCACCGACAACCACCACAAATACCACCAACCTATACCATCACAAACACCACCAACCAATCCCACCACCAACTACTGCCAGTGACACCACGACAACCACCACCATGACCACCACAACCACCAACACCATAAATACCATCCAACAATAGCATGATAGTCGATGGAATACTGCGATAAAAACTAGGTTTTTCTCAAGTTCTTCCTATGATTTTACCATTAAAAATCAAAATTGTAAACCTATTCTCGAAGATAATACAACTAAAAGTTTTATTTTTCATCATTAACTTAAAATCCCTTATTTTTTAGAAAAAAATAAAAAATATAAAAATCTTCGCAAACACTTTTACCTATGAAGATAGAGAAAACGACTAATACAAGCCAGAATGAAGTAAAAAATAACACCTATGTGGTCGGAAATGAGAAGAAAATTGATCTGTTGTGAAGGGCTGAGCAATTTGTTGAGTAGTTGTTGTCTGTAGTATATTGTTGAGAGAGAAAAAAGAGCGAGAACTCAAGATTTGAAATGATGAAACATTTTTCTTGCAAATGGATGATTTGTATGGGTTGATTTGTATTTTGAAAAAGAATGACAAGTTTTGAAAATGTTAATTTGGTCAGAATTGATCTTAATTATTTTTTAAAATTATAAAAGATATGCGTAATTTTTAACCCTCTCATCATGTAATTGCCAAAAGACTCAATTAAAGTTGTTGTTGACCCTATGAGAACTCACCCCTAGTCCTAGATTAATCAATTAAGGTATAGTCTAACATATAAACTCAATTGAAATTGTATAAAAGTAAATGTTCAATCTATTGCAACAGATTAACCATATGTTGTAAATTATCAATCAAATTAAGTCATTTATTGAAATATATTAATTATCAAATAGATTAAGTCATCTATTGCGATAGATTACCAATCTGTTGTAAATTATCAAATTGATTAAGTTATCTGTTGTAATAGATTACCCATCTATTGTAAATTATCAAATAGATATTGCCATCTATTATAGTTGACCCTATGAGAACTCATCCCTAGTCTTGGATTAATCAATTAAGGTATTAGTTGAACACATGAGGTAATAAGAATCGATTCAGCTCAAAGCGATCATCGATGACTCTGGTCGGGAGGAATGCAATACCGTCTCATCATATAATTGCCAAAGGACTCAATTGAAGTTTTATTTGACACTATGAGAACTCACCCCTCATCCTATATTAATCAATTAAGGTATTAGTTGAACACATGAGATAATAAGAATTGGTTCAGCTCAGAGTGATCGATCGACGACTCTGGTCGGGAAGAATGCAATATTATCTCACCATGCAATTACCAAAAGACTCAATTAAAGTTGTAGTTGACCCTATGAGAACTCAAAGTATTAATCTAACATATGAACTCAATTGAAATTGTACAAAAACAAATGTTCAACCTATTGCAACAGATTAACCATCTGTTATAAATTATCAATCATATAAAGGCATTTATTTTAACAGATTACCCATATATTATAAATTATCAATCAAATTAAGTTATCTATTGTGACATATTACCAATCTATTGTAAATTATCAAATCGATTAAGTCATCTGTTGTAATAGATTACCCATCTATTGTAAAGTATCAAATAGGCTTTGTCATCTATTGTAGTTGACCCAATGAGAACTAACCCCTAGTCCTTGATTAATCATTTAAGGTATTAGTTGAACACATAAGGTAATAAGAATCAGTTCATCTTAGAGTGATCGATCGACGACTCTGGTCGGGAGAAACGCAATACCGTCTAATCATACAATTACCAAAAGACTTAATTAAATTTGTAGTTGACCCTATGAGAACTTATCTCATGTCCTAGATTAATCAATTAAGGTATTAGTTGAACACATGAGGTAATAAGTATTGGTTCATCTTAGAGAGATTGATCAACGACTCTAGTTGAGAGAAACGCAATACCGTCTTATTATGCAATTGCCAAAAGACTCAATTTAATTTGTAGTTGACCCTATGAGAACTTACCCCTGGTCGTAGATTAATCAATTAAGGTATTAGTTGAACACATGAGGTAATAAGTATTGGTTCATCTTAGAGAGATTGATCAACGACTCTAGTTGAGAGAAACGCAATACCGTCTTATTATGCAATTGCCAAAAGACTCAATTTAATTTGTAGTTGACCCTATGAGAACTCACCACTGGTCCTAGATTAATCAATTAAGGTATTAGTTAAACACATGAGGTAATAAGAATTGGTTCAGCTCAGAGTGATTGATCGACGACTCTAGTCGGGAGGAACGTAATATCGTCTCATTATGTAATTGCTAAAAGACTCAATTAAAGTTTTAGTTGACCCTATGAGAACTCATACCTAGTCCTAAATTAATCAATTAAGGTATTAGTTGACCACATGAGATAATAAGAATTGATTCAGTTCAGAGTGATCGATCGACGACTCTGGTCAGGAAAAATACAATACTATCTCACCATGCAATTGCCAAAAAACTCAATTGAAGTTGTAGTTGAACCTATGAGAACTCACCCCTAGTACTAGATTAATCAATTATGGTATTAGTCTAACACATGAACTTAATTGAAATTCTACAAAAATAAATATCCAACCTGTTGTAATAGATTAACTATTTGTTGTAAATTATCAATTAGATTAAGTCATTTGTTGTAACAGACTACCCATCTGTTGTAAATTATCAAACAAAGTAAGTCATTTGTTGCGACAGATTACCAATCTACTGTAAATTATCAAATTAATTAAGTCATCTGTTGCAATAGATTACCCATCTATTGTAAATTATCAAATAGACACTGCCATCCATTGTAGTTGACCCTGTGAGAACTCACCCCTACTTATGAATTAATCAATTAAGGTATTAGTTGAACACATGAGGTAATAAGAATAGGTTCAACTTAGAGTGATCGATCGACGACTCTGGTCGAATGAATGCAATACTATCTCATCATGCAATTGCCAAAAGACTCAATTGAAATTATAGTTGTCCCTACGAGAACTTTTCCCTGGTCCTAGATTAATCGATTAAAGTATTAGTTGAACATACGAACTCAATTGAAATTGTATAAAACAAATGTTCAATCTCTTGCAACGGATGTCTTTTTTCTTAGATATAATGAAACAAATTACATCATCTATTGCAACATATTACTCAGTTGTTGTAAATTATCAAACAAGCACTGCCATCTATTATGACAGATGACCGAGATTTGGAAAATTTGAAACAAAAATTGTCATATGTTGCAAAGTATGACTTTGGTATTTTAAGATATTTTTTAAAGCAATTTAGGAATTTTAAGTTTGAGATAAAAAAGATAAAATACAAAGGTGGTAAAAAATATTACTTGGATAACTCAAAAATCTCCTGAGTGAGTAGTCTTATCTGGTCTTTTCAATGTCACCATCTCCTTGTGCCCCTCTAAAGTTATTAATGAATATTTAAAACCCATATCTAGAATAATCTCTCCTTCAGCCATAAATTAAGACTCAACTCATCTATCCCTCTTCTCTTCTTTATTTATTCTTAATTCTTTTTTTTCTTTTTTCCTCTCTTCTTTCTTTTTTTGGTTGGGGATCCTTTCGAATCTCAACTGATCAATATTTTTTCTCAACTGAACTGTATGTTCTGATCCCTTTGCTTTTTTGACATTACAGGTATGGTTCACTATTGTTCTTTCCATCTCGTCTTCTTCTTTGTATGTTATTTAAATTAGATATTTACATCTGTTGCTATTAATGATTTACCTATTACTAGTTTCCTATTTATAGAGAAAATTATAGGAAAGGTGATTTTTAAATCTTGAATGAACGAATCATTGTTTTTATTAAATATGCAAAAAAAATTCATCTGTTGGGAGCTCTTAAAAATCCTTGTTGTTAGTATAGCTTTTTATGTCTTTTGTTTGTTACTTTGGTTGTGCTGTTATTAGGGGTGGTGATTGTGTTGGAACATATGGTGTTTGTGTTGTTGATGGTGTTGGAACATATGGTGTTTGTGTTGTTGATGGTATTGGAACATATGGTGTTATTTCCTTGTTGTTGATGATGTTATTGGTGGTGTTGCAATAGTTTTCTCAAATATTGCAACTGATGAATCATCTGTTGGAATAGACGGAGCAACTATTTGAAGAAATCAAACCAGTAGCAAGGCTGGTTTGATTTATTCCAATAGATGACCCATCTGTTGTAACTGTCATCCATCTATTACAATAGATGCCTCATTGTTTGAATAGATGGGTAATCTATTGATCAGATTAGTCATCTGTTAATTCACTTAATTTTGTGTTACCCTTTTGTACAGATGGAGAAACTATTTGAAGAAGTCAAACCAGTAGCAAGGCTGGTTTGATTTATTCCAATAGCTGACCCATCTATTGAAACATGTCATCTATTTGTTGTAACTGATGCCTCATCGATTGAACAGATGGGTAATCTGTTGCATCAGATTGGTCATTTATTGATTCACTCAATTTTGTGTTACCCTTTTATAATGTTCTTTTTGTTCTTCTCTTATTTGACATCAAATATATTTCTCTTGTTTGTAGATAAAAGAAAGTAAAATTGGATCCACTTTTTCCCGACCAGTATTAAAGGCTAGAGTAAAGATGGGTTCAGAGAAATAAGCTGCTTGCAGATGGAACCACTTCATACGTGGAAGGTATGTATTACTGATCAACCTATCGTGAAAACACATATCCAGTATAATGATGTTGTGAATGTTTGTTCTTTACCCATTAGGCGTTAATCCTTCAAACAAGATATGACATTTTACAGAAGATTGTAAGGTTCGAACTAGTAAGGCTGAGGGACCAAGTAGGTGGTATCAATACCCTATTATAATTTAATAATGATTTATGCTCATATTTTTGTGTCATGTTTGGGGAATGGTTTAAGTTTTCGGTGGCAGTGTAAATATCCAATATTTATTGGACCAATTTTAATGGTGCAATGGACTTCTTGAAAGGCCTTCGAAGCCTCACATTGCAGCAAACAACAATGGAACCAATAGAAATTTCCCTGTTCCAAATTTATATGGATGGGTTGCTAGAGGAGACTATTGTGTAACAAAAAGTGTTTGGGAGAATACCTGTGCGGGAAGGAGGAGGTTGAGAAGGCCATATATCATCTCAAACCTTGATTAAGAGGAAACACATGGTAGGAAGGAAAGTGTAGCAAATCTGGATAATGAAATTGACATGAGAAATGAAAAAAACTGAATGAACTTCAAATGTGGAAGTGTATCCAAATATAAAAATCCGTCAGTCATTGAAGAAAAAGAAGAATGGTCAAGGGGACTGGAGCTGGTCACTTTGCTAGAGACTTCAACTAGTGAGCACAGAAGGTGGTAATATTGTCGGTCAGAATTAAAACTTGAACCAACTACTCCTAAATTAAATATATGGTATCAAGCCAAGGTGGCAATTTCTCAAGTTAAACTTGCATCCCATGCCTTTTTTTATGGCTCAGGATAGGTCAAAGGCAGTGGAAATAACAAGGCATGGGATTTCTGCCCAACTTCAAACCTTTTTGTTTCTACTGCTATTGACCTAATCATAGCCACAAATAGAAGGCATGATATGCAAGTTAGAGTTTAAAAATTGACACCTTGGCTTCTCTTATTTTTAATTCAGGAGTTGTTGGTTTAGGTTTCAATTCTGATCGACAATCTTACCAATTTCCTGTGATCGCAAAGCTTCTTCCTTAGAGTTTTGGTCCTGCACTTTGTGAGAGTCTTCATTGAGGACACACTCGTTAGTTGCAGTTTCTAGCAAAGTGTCCAGCTCCAGTCTTATTGACCATTCTTCTTTTACTTCATCGACTGATGGATTTTTATATTTGAATATATTTCCACATTTGAAGCTCATTCTATTTTTTTGTTTCTTAGGTCAATTTCATTGTCCAGATTTTCTAGAAGTTCCTTACTTGCTTTCATATGTTTCCTCTTAAATAAGGTCTGAGGTGATAGATGTCCTTCTCCACCTCCCCCTTCCCACATAGGTATTCTCCCAAGTACCTTCTGCTGTATAATAGTCTCCTCCAGCAACCCATTCATATAAATTTGGAACAAGGGAATTTCTATTGGTTCCATCATTGTTTGCTGCATTGATGGTCCTTCTATTGCAATAGATAATCCATATATTGCAACAGATAATCCATATATTGCAACAAATATTATAGCAGATGGTAAATCTATTACGACAGACAATCTGTTGCACATCAGACTATCTATTACAAAAAATGGTAAATTTATTGCGACAAATAGGCGATCTGTTGCAACAGCTCAGTAATAACGGTTGTTATCATGTCTCAAACCATTTTGAAAGGGTGAGAAGTATTAATGTAAAAGAAAAAGTCGCAACTTTTCACAGAAAATAAAATGCTAGTAGTTTGAATGAATTAATACAATAGAGCTGAACAGTCGTGCCTTTTAATACTCTATAAATAGGTCCCTCCTTAATCTTCATTCTACTCTACTTTATTTATTTCTTGCATTTTTTCTTTTCATATGACATCTTCAACCTCTTCTCTTCAAAGAGCATATTCCTTTTTCGTTGAGGTAAGTTTTTTTCATGCGTAAATCTAATAGTTGGTAGTATACGTTGTATTACATTCCAACTCTTTTCTTTAATTTTGTATCTTACATTTTTAGCCAATTCATGCGTGTTCTAGATATGCCTGATCCTATTTAGGACATTGCTATTCTGTGTGGCACAGTGCGAGAACTTTAGAGATAGGTTAATGACCTACAGAGGGAGTTGGTTGCCGTGAGAGCGATGATGTTCAGAGAGATGCAGAGGCTGATGAGGGACTTGCTGCTGTGAGTTGATTGGTCAGCTGTCATTAATGATGATGATGATGATAATAATAATTAGAATGTGTTTTTTCTTTTAGCTTATGTATTTTAATTTTTCTATATCGAATCTATACCTAATGTATTTTATTTTTCGCTTAATGAAAAATTTATTTTAGTCGACTTTGGTTTTTTAATTCTTATTCAATTTACATTCTATCTATTTCTTCTAAACATACATGTTAACATGTCGACGGATGGAGGTAATGAGCAATTTTGAATCCAATAGCAATAGCAATTTTGGCTTTTGAGTTCATTCAATAGATGGACCAGGTGTTGGAACAAATTAGTCATTGGTTGGGTTTCTGTCAATAGATTATCCATCTATTGCGATAGATTTGTCATCTTTTGGAGGAAAACATTCCAGTTTGATGGAACTGTGTGGTATTCTTCCAGCTAATGTCCTTCTGTTTCCACAGATGGGTAATCTGTTAAAAATAATTATGGTATATTGTATTATTTAGTTCATGTTTTGCCTCTTTTTATTGATGCACAAGTTATTAAGAAAGATATTTTATATAAAATAAATGATAACATTACGTTCACAACAATGAATTAAATATATAATAGTCCACAACAAACAACAACATAAGTTTCTGCAATTACAACGATCATGGTGGATTATGATCCGGGCATATAGTTCTTTTGTGGTCGGCGCGCTTACATATGGAGAACTTATTTCTTCTTGATGAAAATGATTCTCTGACTCCATGCCTCCTCTTATATGGCTTTCTTCCCGGTTTGATAGTGCTTGGGTCAATATATGGAGGAGGTATTAATGTCCCCAAAAGCTCTGCAGGAACAACCCAAGATTCTTCGGGAGGCACCGGAGTAATATGCCCACTATATGTCATTTCATATTTTTTCACCGAATAATATTGAGAGTTCTCGTAAACTTTAGGTCTTTATTTTGGACTGTATTAATCTCGAACAGCTGCCATAACATGTGGACAGGGTATTTTGTCCAAGTCAAAAACTCTGAACGTACAAGATCTTGTTTGAAGATCGACCATGAAAACATCACCATGACCGGTTATACTAAATTTGTAATTTGCTATTTATTTGATAATAACATATTCCCCAAACTGATGTTCGTTTATATTATTTTTTCAATTTCTAGAACAAATGGGGTTCTTCTTGGGCCCTTAAACTGCACATGCCTTTCGTTAAAAAATTGGCCATACTTCTTGTTTATTTTTTCAAACAGAGCCTTGATGGAAAATTCCCTTTCATCTCCAAATAACGAATTCACCGATTTAGTTATGTTTTATGTCATAATATTGTACCTATACAAAAGAATCACTTAGTGCAACATCATACTAAACTTATAACTCAAACAAGACATTAAATTCATAAGAATATACCTATCTACCAGGCAGAATACTCGACTCCATCTCTCGAAACCAACACGTACGAGAAGTTCTGCTACCTTGGGATTCATATCCATTGTTTGATTGAAATGGTATAAAAACTCCTCTCTACTATATGCTTTAACTTCTCTATAAAAAAGGGTCTCAACTCTTTCATAATGATAGTTGGTCTGAATGTTCTCTCCAAGATACCTGATGCAACAACCAAAGTAAGATGAAGTGAAGAAAATTGAACCCATCTTTGGAATACTTGGATGCCTATCCTAAACAAAACACAACTCTTCTGTATCTTCAATGCAGCTTCTCAGTTGTTCAAAAAAAAAATCATAAGAGGCATCACATTCCTTGTCCACTACATAAAAAGCAACAAGAAAGATGTGATTCTTCGCATCATGTGCCACCACCGCTAGTAGAACTCCATTATACCTGCTCCTCAGGAAGGTACCATCGACAGCTATGACTTTTCTCAAATAACAAAAACCTTGAATCCAAGCACCATAAGATACAAAAAAGTACTTGAACCTTCTATTTTCATTAACATGCAATGTCGTCTTACTTTTGGGATTTGTGGACTCAATCATGTAATGGTAGGCATCTAGGAATGCATACCCATGATCGTGTATCCCCCTAACCAAGTATGTGGCAATCCCCATGGCCATATATATCTTCTAATAACTGACTAGGACACCAATTTCATAAGGAGTTGATTGGCCATAACCCTTGTAGAAGGGCCTTTGCCATCGGGGAAACAACTCTTAAAATATTCACCTAGGACCTCTGTTGTGGCATGAGGATTTTGGCCTGAGATGTGCTCCAAACCACATGTGTGATGCTTTTCATATTTATGAATAACGAATCTGTCAGAACTTATATACTTCATCGCTCTCAACCACTACTGGTAGTTGAATTAGCACATTTGTATCTAAAGACACTGCTCGAATTAATCACCTTCTTTATTTTGAAATCTTTTTTCAAGAAAAAAATAAACAAAGTGGTAGATATTTCATTCTTATCCTTGAATGACATTCCTTTGAAAAAGCGGTCCCGTCATCTTGAAAATTTCTAGGCCGTGTCGATCAAGAAGAACAGCCCACCATATTGGTCGCATCAACGGACATAGGTGTTTGATCATCATCTGGAATATTCATGTCTAGATCATCCAGCCTATCATCAAAGATGTCTTGTTGTTGTTCTTCTTCTATATTTTAGTTCTCATTCTCTTTCATCTTTTCAACCACGTACACCCTTAACACCGGCCTGGATGAATCACTAAGATAAGCACGCAACCAAACCTGATCAGTTTTCTTAAAAGGCAGTACCTCTGATTTTCAAAAGAGTTGTGCATGTAGCTGATGACTAGTTCTTTCGGTTGGCAATTCAGTTCACAATAGCTGATGATTAAGTTTACAAAATCATCATACGAAATATCACTTTGGACTGTCATAGCTATCGTCTCTAGCATTTTACCCATCTTACAATGCCATATATTTCAATTGCTCTTCTCGATCCATTGACCATGAAAATCCACTCCTATTGTTATTGATCCCTCCATTAGCGGTACCAAAATAAATTCATTTGTTAAAAAAAGTTAATAGTGATTTCATAGTGTCGTAAATAAATCCCAACAGATGTGAATCAATCATAATAAATTACTTACCTTTTGATATTCATGTTACGCTCCTGAAGTTGATTTAAACAGATGAGTCATCTATTGTAATAGGTGAATCATATATTGCAATAGACAATATATCTGTTGCGACAGATGAAATGCCTATTTAGATAGATGTTACAGTATCGAGGCATCTTTGAAGCTAATTCCAATGGATGAGTGACATATTGCAACAGATAATTAATCTGTTGCGACAGATGACTTATCTATTGCAACAGGTGATAATCTATTAGAATCAAGGTCAGGTTCTATCGCAATAGGTTACTAATATGTTGCAACAGATATTTACCGTCTGTTGGAATTGAGTTCAGGTCCAGTTGCAACAGATTAATAATCTATTGCAATAAATATTTACCCTGTTGCAACAAACAACACGTCTATTGGAATCAAGTTTAGGTTCTGTTGCAACACCTTACTAATCTATTGTAACAGATATTTATCATGTTGTACTAGATAACTAATCTGTTACAATAGATGATCCATTTATTTGATTTATGTTATGACACTATAGAATCATAAACATAAATCCAATATATGAGTCTTCCATTAAAACAAATCTTTTTAAATAGGTGGCTCTTATGTTGCATTCATGTTTGCGTGCTATCTATTGTTTAAAAAATAGCACAATATTAGTTACCCAGATGACAAACTCAACTAAAAATCATAATTTGACTTACCAAAGTCTCCTATGAAGTAATGCCAAAGTGGAAAATGATGTACGAAATAAAATTTGACCTAAAAAACTGGTCAAATAACAACAGTAGCGGTAACGACAACAACAACCACAATGGTCAACAAGAAGCAGATGAAGATAATAATGAAGTAGAATAATATGATAATGAAGTAGAAGATGATGAATAAAGAAGAAACAATAATGAACAACAAAAATTTTTGAGAGAGAGAAAATAACAATGGATGACAAGAGAGAGAAAGACGTCTTTTTTTCTCTCTGTTTCCCGTTATATTAGGTAAACATTTGGATCAAAGTGTAAATTTAAAAACGTGTGGGTTATTTTAAAACTTTCCCAACTTTTTTAATCCATAATAAAGTAATTTTTACCTCTACTTAATTATTAAGATATAACGCCCCGAGTATGGTAACCCAGACGCTAGACGGTGCTTATAATCCTGAAGGACCATAAGCTAATCCATGACTGGTACCTGCTGCAATAACTGAGTAATAATACTGTATAATGCTGAATAATAGGTTGAAACTCCATAAGGTTTAAAACTATAATACTTATAAAGAGAAATGATAAAATTTGATAAAATATCAGAATCTGAAATACTGAATACCGTCCGAACAACTAGTCTGAAAAGCCTCTAAAACTGTCTGAACTATGGAGTTGATGGGAAAAGCCCCCCAATTAACTCCAACTACTGAAAATAAATTGAGATACTGAATGAATAAATATGTCCTCGAACTATAAGGACTTACTACTACTCTGTCTATTGAAAGTCTGATTTGCTAAGGGTGTTTTGGAGCCCGTATGTCTGAACTTATGGTATAAAGCACCACAGCACAAAAAAAAGTATGCGTCTGTACGTGTGAATGTACTGGTACACAAAGTGAGGTAAGGCTGAATATAAGGATTTATATGCATGAACTATAACTGACTGAATAATATGAACATGACAACATAATAATACATGCATAAATACATAAATATAATTAAAGTCATGAGGATTCTGAATACTGAGTTTACTGATAACATGGATTACTAATAACTGATATACTATTTGCTGAGAGACTGTGTCTGGCAGTTCTGTCTCTGATAGAATTAGCTAAGTTTCGTACTAAGCTGAGTGACTGTATCTGACAGTCCTAAAATTTGTAGAACTATCTGAGTTCTTTACTGACGACTGAGACTGTGAAAGGTAATTAACTAACCGACATGCCCCATTCTGAACTGTTTAGGGTCCAACCAGTTACTCCAGTTGGAAGGGAGTCAGTATCATGCCACGAGTAAAGATAAATTATGAGTTAACCCTATCTGATAGGGATCTCTTCTGTCAACCCCTTGCTGATAAGAAAACTCGAATAAGATATATTAACCCTAGACTTGTAGGGTTATATCTCAACCTACGCTGGTTACGTAGTTCTGGAATGAAAGGATTGCTTCTAAGGATCACACCCTCTGCTGGCAGGTGAGCCCCCATCCTTGGGTTCACTCGATACTGAATCCTACTCCCAACTGAATAAACAGTGGATTGATTTCCTAGTTCATACTAGGCTGGACTGATCTATTACTGATTGTACTGATTAACTGAACTAAACTGAGTTTACTGAGTTCTGTTGACTGACGAAATACTACTGAGTTCTATTATCTAACTGAGATTACTTAGGACTGAACTGAATACTGAGTAGGACTAGATTGATACTAACTTTACTAAGTTTTCCTGAGTTCTGCAACTAAACTAGAGTACTACTAATCGTGACATGACTGAGATTGTTCTGTAACTGACACTGGCTCTAGGCAAAATGCTAAATTTTCAGGTATTAAATACCCCCAGGACTCGATAGCATGAAAATAATAAGATATGACAATTCCTGAATACTTGACAATAGTCAATAACTTACAATACAATCTATGAGGCATTTCATCAATCACTTGAAACTCATGAACTTGCACATGAATAGAAATGTACGCTAACACATCATAATTTCATTAAACCAATCTCATGAGTCTTCCATCAAACACATACAAGGTATAACTTTAGCATGAAAGACATTATGAATATGTGGCTATAGCATAAGTTCATCATTTAGATCACCAAAGGATCATAAAAGCACCATAATCTCAATTTAGCATTTTATCAAACACATGGTAGGCGTAGCTTCATACTAGGGCATAAACAACAATGCTAATGCATCATGACTTCATAATTCAAGGGTTTCAATATAAGAGAATCAAAATTCAACTTAAATGCTATCATAATATTAAGAAATATATTAAGATTTCAACTTTGAACACATACCACAACATCAGCATGATTACATTCAAACCCACAACATGGAAATCACAATTTATGTTTTTAAAAGAAATTTCTTGAACTCCACGGGTGGAAAGGACCCTTGGAGGAAAACTTTTCATACCTTGTTGAAGAATTTCTGGAAATAAATGGTGGAAATCTTGAGTTATTGATTTGAAATTTAAAAACCCTAAGGTTTGTTCTTGAGAGAAATTGAGAAAGAATGAGTTTATTTGTTTTCTAGGGTATTGTGTTTTGGGTACTGAGGGTTGGGGGAAAAAGACCCAAATACCCTCAAGAATGTGATCTTTTAATGACTAAAATTGGGTTACCGACGTACAGGTCGATGTGGCACATCGATGGCATCGATGCAATAGTCGATGCATCCTACCAAGATCACACCGACTCACTAAAATTTGATGCTGGTAGCTGGGGAAAATATTAACCAACGTGATAGGCGATGCAGTGCACCAAGATCGCGTTGGTTCACCATTTTGAGATTCTATAGGAGCTTCAAATGAAGTTCAAAAATCCAAAACTTATCCGAGAACACCTATTGACCTTCCTGATCATGAATTAACTTAAAACATAGACATTTAAAGGACATTAAGGTCTCGAAATGAGATTGACAACTTTCAAAGGCTAAAATATAAACTAAGTCTAATACTTAGCTAGAATTTTCTAAGTCTGAGACCTCTTAACAAGCTTAAAGGACTGAATTAAGCTAGAAATTTTACGGGGTCTTACAATATCTCCCCCTTAGGAACATTCATCCTTGAATGATATTGACTGAACTGAGAGTACTAGTAGGCTAAATCTACTTACTGTACATGAATATATGGGACCTGAATATAGGAATGATATTACTGACATGCTGAATTTCATATTGAATATGCATATCCGATGCATGAGTACATGACTGAGCTGATTCATGAATGCATGACTGGGAGTACTGATAATCTTAGTTTCTCATACTGATCATGCATATCTGATACATAAATACATGACTAAACTGACTCATGAACATATGACTGAATACGTAATGGTAAATGATACCAATTTGTAATGAAAATTTGAGCATGAAACTGAATAAGCTTAAGGAAAGCCCTTACCTTAGGCTGAGTCTGGTTAGTGGAGAAGAGGTAAGGATACTTGGTCTGCATGTCTGTTTCTGCTTCCCAAGTAGCTCTCTTAATGGACTTATTCCACCAAAAAACTTTAACTAGAGGGACTTGGGGACATTACTGAGTTTGAAGTGTGATACATGGACTGAATATCAGGTACTGAACTGAGCCCCTGAATACATAGCTCACGGCTAAGATTGGAACTTGAGGATAAACCTGTGAGTACCCACTATTCCAAACTGGTTTTATTACAAAAAGAGAAGCTGGAGGGTTTAGGACATGATAGCTCGGTGTTTATAGAGCATCTCCTCCTTAGTCCTCCTTAGGACATTTTGTCCCTCAAAGAATACTTGCTTAGCTGAGATACTGAGGAAAATTAGGATGATGCACAAGGCACCTACGAACAGAGTTGTTACTGGATATGATATCTGGGGTCTGAAACTAAGACATGATACATGGACTGGGATAAATACGCATCTACCTAGTTTCCCCATCTTGGAATAGTTACGTTCATGAGACTTCGGATAGCACGAATAAATATAAAGATGGGAAACCATATGAACTTATCCATTTGACTGCTAAACTAAATCACGGGCTTTGTGGACTAACTTATGCTAAAAACTTATACTCGACTAGGGCTTTTTTTCTGACACTCTTTCTATAGAGTTCTTGTGGCTTTAGAGGGTAAGAAAATCTTGGCATGGTCTGAATAAGTTATGTAATATGAGTCATGGCCTACGAAACATTATCTAAGATGAAGTGGCTAAGCCTTATGAACTACAACTAAAATTATCGAGCTTAGAGATATCCCTTGAATATCCTTTCAACTATACTCTCAACCTTAGTACAACTCTTCACCTGAGACTACTGAAAATATTTGCATGGGTGCTGAGCACGAATGCATAAGCATACTAACTTATCGGATTAACTGAATTATTGGGTCTATAAGACAAAACTGTACTTAGCCTAAATAACTGAATTGAAACCATAGAGTATCATGTATACGAGGAAAGGACTGACTGGATAACATGAAATAACTAGGCACGAATTCGTGAAAACTATATTATTTGAGAATACAAGACCAAGCATATGATAAGATTCTGAAATAGTCTGTAAACTGAGGTAGTGAAATACCAAAAATCTGAGTAACTAATAACTATATGCGATAGTCGAGCAATCCTAATACTGAACCGAGTTACAAATTTGATTACTGGATTGAGACTGAGGCTGACATTATGTCTGAGACTATATCGATGACTGTAATCGAGATGGTAATGGGGTTGAACACTGTAAGGCATGAGAGTAGTAGTCATAAGTTGCATGACCTAAGTTTGGAGTTTTTTGTACTCATGGAACATGATTCGTACTACTGAGTGAACTGAACTCCTCATACTAGAAACTGTAAGCGCACGTGATTCTATAGAAAATATGTGAATATAAGCTATGTTCATGGAGCTGAGACATAAAGCATGCGTAGGTATCATGATGACTGAAGTACAAGCTTTGAACTGAGGTAAATACGGGTTGGGCATCATTCCCACCCTTTACTTTTTTACACGTACTAATATTACTACTGAAATATGAAAGCCTGACTTCCTGAGATATCATAACCGAATAGTTCCTGTATACCCATCAGGCTATGATAGACTGACCCACTGGGGTGGAGACTGAGAAAGGTTTTATTAATATTTGGTTTGACTTTAAAGTTAACTGTTATGCAAATAGTTACAAAAGACAGAGAAGCTCCTGAATCAGATGAGGCATAAATATGTAAAAAGAGATGTCTGTAATGTACCAGTAACCACATCAAGAAAACAGTCCCAATATTGCCTGGAATGAAGTGCATAAAGCCTATTTGGGCGCTGCCCACTGGCGGTACTAGAAGTGGCACCCTACTGATTCGGGCTATCGAACAGAGCTGAAGGATGACTGTGCTAACTTCGTAGGCCAGGCTTAGGACAATATCAGACTCTGTAACCTCACTCACCATATCCAAAACACACATCACTACCAGTTCTACACATACCCTTATGATTCTTACCACATTCTTTGCGAAATGGGTTGGTTTGAACACCGTTTGCACTACTCTAGGTTTTGGAGATTGGCGTCTCATCATGACTGTTATTCCTAAACTTTGGTACTAGTGCATTAGCTGAAGTTGGAACTGGGGCTACAGACTTCGACCAGAACTGAGAACAATTCCCACCCTCTGACTTACGCCGAGGGAATCTAAAACTACCTATTCTAGCTCTCTTATTTTCTCCCTCATTTTTCTTAAGCTTCTGCTCCTCAATCTGTTGAGCATGGACAATAAGCCTAGATATATCCATCTCCTTAATTAACATCGCATTCCTGTACTTCTTAACCACTCTACTTGATACCCCAGACATAAACTTGCTCATTCTGGATCTATTATCTGCTACTACATGGGGAGTATACTGGCTAACTGAGTAAACTTGAGGAAATTCTCTTTCACACTCATACTGTCTTGCCTGATATTAATGAACTCTAACACCTTTGCTTCTTTCAGCTCTATGGGAAAGAATCTATCTAAGAATGTAGTAGCAAACTCTTCCCATTCTATGGGCTCTGCATTTGCACCCCTGTCTACCTTTCACTGCTTAAACCACATATGGTATACATCTTATAGATAATAGGTAGCTAACTCAGCACTCTCACTGGAAGTTACTCCCATGATATCTGTGACTTTCTGAACCTGATCGAGGAACTTCTGTGGATCCTCTTCTGGCTTAGATCCTGAGAATAAAGAAGGATTCATTTGGGTGAAGTCCCGAATCCTGGATGCAGCAATATTGTCCACTGGGTTGGTTAGAACAATAGCTGGACATTCATTCTGGGCTGCTACTGAATTAGCTAGAGTAGTTAATGCAGTTCTGAATTCTGCATGAGAGATATGCTCGTCCAAGGGATCTGCTTGAACGGGCTGGGGTGCTGACTGGTTTCTGATTCTTATTTTATTAGTCCTTCTGGGAGGCATATTCTGTAACCAAAAGGAAGAAACAGATTAGAATGAGAGTTTAACTAGAGCTTATGCTCACTCACACGACATAAATACTGAAAGAAGGGAAACTGTTCCTACAACATCTCATAGCCTCCTGTACATAAGTGTGACGCACTACACACCCATGTACAAGACTCTACTAGATGAGTCTTTCAGACTTCCTAGGACTCTATTGAACCTTAGGCTTTGATACCAAGTTTGTAACACCCCGAGTCTGGTACCCCGAATGCTACACGATGCTTATAATCCCGAAGGACCACAAGCAAACCCATGACTGGTACCTACTGCAATAACTGAGTAATAATATTGTATAATATGGAATAATGGGCTTAAATAACATAACGTTCAAAACAATAATATTGATAAAGAGAAATGATAAAATCTGATAAAATATCAAAATATAAAATAGTAAATACTGTTTGAACAACTAGTCTGAAAAGCCTCTAAAACCATCTAAACTGTGGAGTTGATAGGACAAGCTCCCCAAACTAACTCTAACTACTAAAAATAAACTGAGATACTAAATGAATAAATATGTCCTCAAACTATGAGGAATCCCCACTACTCTATCTAATGAAAGTCTGATCTGCTAAGGGTGCACTGGAGCCCATACATCTGAACCTATGGTATAAAACACCACAGTGCAAAAAAAAATATATGTCAGTATGTGTGAATATAATGGTATGCAAAGTGAGGTAAGGCTGAATGTAAGGGTTCATATGCATGAGCTATAACTAACTGCATAATATAAACATAACAACGTGAGAATACATGTATGAATACATAACTATAACTGAAGTCTTAAGGATTCTGAATACTGAGTTTACAAATAACATAGATTACTGATAACTGATATAACTGATAACTGATATATTGTTTGCTGAGTGACTGTGTCTGACAATCATGTCTCTTATGGAACTAGCTGAGTTTCGTACTTAGCTAAGTGACTGTATCTGATAGTCCTGAAATATGTAGAACTATCTGAGTTCTTTACTGATGACTGAGACTGAGATTGTGAGAGGTAATCATCTAACTGACATGCCCCTTTCTAAATTGTTTGGGTTCCAACCTGCAACCCCAGTTGGAAGGGTGTCAGTACTATGCCACGTGTAAAGACAAACTGTGAGTTAACCTTCTCTGACAGGGAGCTCTTTCATCAACCCCTTACTGGTAGGAGAACTCGAATGAGACGTATTAACCCTAGACTCATAGGTTTATATCTTAACCTACGCTGTCTACGTAGTTATGGAATACAAGGATTGCTTCTCAGGATCACACCCTCTGCTGGTGGGTGAGCCTCCATCCCTGGGTTCACTCGATGCTGAATCTTACTCCCAACTTAATAGATATTGGACTGATTTCCTAGTTCATACTAGGCTGGATTGATCTGTTACTGATTGTACTGATTAACTGAACTGAAATAACTGAGATTACTGAGGACTAAATTGAATACTGAATGGGACTGGATTGATACTGAGTTTACCGAGTTTTCCTAAGTTCTGTAACTGAACAAGAGTAAAACTGATCGTGACATGACTGAGACTATTCTGAACTAACAGTAGTCTAGGCACACAACTAAATTATCGAGTGTTAAATACCCCAGGAATTGATAGTATAGAGATAATAAGACATGACAATTCTTGAATACTTGACAATAGTCAATAACTCACAATACAATCTATGAGGCATTTCATCAAGCACTTGAAAGTCTTGAACTTGCACATAAATAGGAATGCACGCTAACACATCATAATTTTATTAAACCAATCTCATGAGCTTTCCATCAAACACATACAAGGTATAACTTTAGCATGGAAGATATTGTGAACATGTGGCTATAGCATAAGTTCATCATTTAGATCACCAAAGGATCATAAAAGCACCATAATCTCAATTTATCATTTTATCAAACACATGGTAGGCGTAGCTTCATACTTGAGAATGAACAACAATGCTAATACATCATGACATCATAATTCAAGGGTTTCAATATAAGAGAATCATAATTCAACTCACATGCTATCATAATATCAAGAAATACATAAAGATTTCAACTTGGAACACATACCATAACATCAACATAATTACATTCAAACCCACAACATGGAAATCACAATTCATATTTTTAAAAGAAGTTTCATGAACTCCGAGGGTGGAAGGGACCCTTAGATGAACACTTTACATAGAATGTTGAAGAATTTCTGAAAAAATAATAGTGGAAATCTTGATTTCTTGATTTGAAATTTAAAAACCCTAAGGCTTGTTCTTGAGAGAAATTGAAAAAGAATGAGTTCATTTGTTTTCTAGGGTATTAAATTTCATTTTTTGGGGGATGAGGGTCGGGGGAAAAAAACCCAAATACCTCCAAGAATGCGGTCTTTTAATGACTAAAATTGGTTACCGACGATAGGTCGACGCGGCGCATCGATGGTATCAATGCGATAGTTGACACGCCGCACCAAGATTTTGTTGACCCACTTGAATTTGACACTGGTAGTTGAAAAAAATATTAACCAACACGATAGGAAATGTGGCACACCAAGATCGCATTGGTTCACTATTTTGGGATTCCAAAGGAGCTTCAAACGAAGTCCGAAAAATCTAAAACTTGTTTGGGAACACCTATTGACTTTCCTGATCATGAATTAACTAAACCCTAACATTTAAAGGTAAGGTCACAAAATGAGATTGCCAACTTTCGAAGGCTAAAAAAATAAATTAAGTCTGAATACTTAGTTAGAATTTTCTAAGTCTGGGACCCTTTAACAAGCTTAATGGACTGAATTAAGCTAGAAATTTTGTGGGGTCTTACATAAGACTTGTGTCACCTACACCTCACTTTAAAATGATTTTGTCACCTACAACCCAAAACCCCAACAAAGAAGCACCCTTTTAGCATTACTAACAAAAATTGTTAAATTGTGTTTGAAGGGAGATAAGAGATTAAGCGTATTTTTGTTTGTTTGTTTGTTTTGAATGTACATCAAAATGTAGTTATAAATAAAGAAAAGGATCTACTCACCTGAAAAAACTAAAGGATGTACGATTATTTATTTTACTAAATAGCATGGAATGTTTTTGCACCACAGATTAAAAATTATTATAATATAGAATACAACATATAAATTTAAAATTTTACTCATATGAAGAACTAATTTATTGATCTATGGGCTAATTCTCTAAAACTAGTTTAAAAATTATACTATTGCTATTACCTGAAGAGTAAAAGAGCAAAAGCAATTATAAAAAGGAGGAGACTGAAAAGAGAAAGAGCAAAAGCAACTATTAAGAAGAGGAGGCCAAATGGAGGAGTTAGAGGAGCTGAAAATTTCTAGAGTGCTGGGCAATGCATATTTATTTTACCTTTTTAGAAGAATTGATTTTAAGAAGATGCGGAAGGAAGTTAAGGATAGTAATTGTTTTTTCTTTTTTTTTTTTAAAGAAGTGGATTATAAATTTTCTAGAGATAAGACTAGTTATCTATTTTTTAAAAAATTAAATTAATTATTTAGGTAGCTTGCAACATGGATAATTTTGATTTTTTTCTTTTGAGGACGTCAGTTTTTACTTTTTGAATTGCCACTTATATTTTTTGTCTTTTGAATTTTCTACTATTGAATGATTTTGATATGTTTATTTTCTATTTTATGCTCATACTTTTGCAGTGATGAAACTTGTCATCGTATTAGTGTTTTACTTCTCCTATTATATATAGAAGATATATATTTCCTCATCTTTAAATCAAATAAAAATAATTTTTATCCTTTTAAATTTCAAAGCTAATAAAAAATATGTGGATGATGTACTGCAACGTTTGCAAATTCTTATGTAATTAAAATTTTTTAATTACGTATACTATTAAAATTAAAAAATTAAGGTCTTTTCTGATTTAGTTTTATTTAAATAATATGTTTCTCTTATTAAAAATTTAATTATTAATAATGGATACATCATTTACTGTGAACGCAAAAATCTGAAAATTTGTTTAAGCTATTTTTATAGTTTTTTTTTGTAATTATAAATCAGGAAATTTCAAAAACATTTATTTTTACTTTTAGTTATCTTTTTTTAATATCAAAATTAAAATTTTATTTTTAAAACAGGATTTTTCTGGTGCATGACACTTGTAAGCCTAAGAATGTTTTGCTTCTCCTATTAGTAATAGATAAATTATTCCTATATCTTTTTCTACACTATTTTTTATCGTGAGCCTGGAGTCTATTGAAAATAATTTTTCTACTCATATATAAGATAGTGATATGAACTGCGTATATTTATCCTCTCTAGATCTCACTATGTGAGGATATACTGATATGTTGTTGTTGTTTGTCCTCTTCTTTATGGACACATAAAGTATCACTTTGTTTTTTCAAAGGCTTGACTCTATGCTGACTGTTGGGTGTATGTATATATATGGATTTAGTAGGTGAAATTATTGGAAGGTCGTTTTCCATTTGTTTATATAACTTTCTAATAGGAGCACTTTGTGTTTTGAGAAACATTGCTCTATCATCATTGATAAGATCTCAATTGGGGATTGATATTAGATCGAACTCAAAATATGAAAATTAATACAAAATTAACACAAAAGAGAAATTAGGAGATGATAAGAGAAGAAAGAATGGCTAATTGAATTAATTAACAAAGGGAGAAGAGTAACGTTTTCAATAAAAAATAGAAATTTAATTTGATTCTACAAATGAGTGACTCAATATGAAATCGAAAGGCAAGTAGTTTTGGATCAATAATGGAATTCCACCCAACCAATTAATCCAATCTAAACTATAGCTAATCCTAAACTAATCTAAGGAATTCCACCCTCTACGCTTAATAGTTTCTTTAAATGTCAATATTCAAAATAATCTAAGTTCAAAAATAAATTAAGATATCTATTTATAGGATGCCTCTTACAAATGTAACTATTACAAGAATAGCTTATTCAAATTATTTAAAATATAGCCTAAGTTATCCTTGATCGCTCAAAAGGTTGCCACACTTCGGCGTGTCACCATTGAGTTTGGCAATGTCTTCTTGTAATCTTGTGTCATTAAAATGGTGTCCTTGATCTTCCAAAAAGTTACCATACTTTGGCATGTTACCTTTGAGTTTGGCGATGGATTTTGTGTATCCAAAATGCACTTCCTTGTTGTCTTCCCTTTCCTCACTCCATTGGTCCTCCCTTGCTTCAAGTTATTTTCGCACATGGTATTGCGCTAATGGGAGATCAAAAAGGCCATTTAAAAAATGTCCTTATGTCCTTAAGGCCATCATAGCTTGGATTCCTTTGAGTGGATAGGTATTGAAAGGTGTGTGCTAGTTGTGCTTGTATTAATTATATAGATTCATGAACTTTCTAACCATCTTTCAAGTCCCACTGACCAAGTTTTAGACATTCATTCTTCTATAACCATGGTAAAAGCACACCAGACTATTATGAAATTTGACATCATATTTCAATTGAGAAATTTATATCCAAAATCAGTCAACAACTCACTTCATACTGGCATATTTAAAGCTCAAAAAACCGATTAGGTAAAAAAGATAAACCCTAAAAAAGAAAAGACCCATATTGTAATTAAATAAAAAAGACAATTAAAACTCTTTTAACTCATGCTATCAAGTAGTTGCTATTATAAAAGTCGTTAACGTTATGACGCAAGAAAAGATTTGGACAAAATTTCCCAACCAAAACAAGGAACAACTTCAACAATTGATGCTAGATTATGATGTTTTTGATAAGTGGATAAATCTCCTACAAGTGAAAATTCAATTTCGGCTTCAATTTAAAAAGCTAGCTTGTTTTGAAAATTAGGGCACAATTATTGAGTTTCATAAACTTCTTCAGTGCATTGTCTTTGATTTCAAAGAGGTGTCTTACATTTTAAAAAGAGAAGCATAAGGGATATACTATCCCATATAAAAGGTGGGATTACTAATCTCGAGATAGCTAATTTCGAGATTAATGATCCTAGGATAACTTGTTCCTAACCAAACGACTCCTTCGTGAATAATGCAAATAAGAAGAGAGGTTATGTATTGTATGTAATTAAGAAGAGAGTTTATGGATTGTAATTGAATGAAATTTAGGCTAAAAAAGGTAATTAGACACTTATGTTTGTTGCCCAATGTAGTTTTCCCTTGTTAATGTAACTAACCTCTATGAATGTGCTTTGCACATTATCTCCTATCAACCTCAATCATCACAAAAATATTAAATAATTATTAATAACAATATAAATTTATTTTAAGAGTTACAAAAAGTCAAAAAGTACTCCCAACTATAACGTTAGATTCCTACCTCGATTCATATCTCGACTTTCGATCACTACTCGATACATGTCCTAAGATCTTGATTTCCTACCCCAACTCGGGACTCAACTCTTGACCCAACTTCAAATCCTAAAAGCTAACTCCCAACCCTGACTCAACACATGACCTGAAATATTGATGTTTAACTTGACATAAAATTCGATTTGTACCCAAACCTATATTTTATGAAGAAATAATTAGCCTTTGTAGGATATATGTATTTTATTAATAATTTAGTTCAGAAATTCTTATTTTATAATAGTATAAATATAAAATCTCCTTCTGTAAATAATGTTAAAGTGTATCTCGCATTAAATAACTGTTTAAAAAATATATATACAAGATATTTTGATCACTTCAAATTTAATTATCAGAAAATTACATTCTTTTGAATAATGAAATTAGTATTATTAATACATTAACTTCATACTAGATAATAGGGATTGAGGGCTAGGGTTGTAATGACCCTTCAGGTCATTTTCTATACTTTTACTTATTTCCACCATTTGAGATTTTCATAGCTGCCCAAGTCATTTATGACTTGCTGGGATTGATGGTTCGATTACCGGGCAGTTTGTTTGGTTTTAAGAACCAATTCTCTATTTAGAAGTCTTCACTGGTTCCAAATGGCCACCGGAAAAAAACTCCAATGAAATGATCTTAGATATAAATTTCAACTGCATCAACAGGTCCAGAATATTGATTCAGGCTAGGTAGATATTTGGTTCGGGTTCCAATGCACCCGAGCTCATTTCAACCTATCGATTGAAAAGTTGAAAATTTAAAAGTTTAGGTGTGGGATCCACATTTGGTCGAAACATTCTCAAATTGAAAATCTTAGTTTGACAACGCGTATGAAACATCAAATTTAGTGGAGTTACATATTTCGTTTGTAAAAATCAATTTTGAATTAATCCCGAGGCATTGTTGGAAACTTGAAAATTTTCTAAGTTTTGCTGGTTCTGGTGCCTCGGTGATCGCAGCATGGAGAATTCAATCGCAGTAAGGCCATGCGATTGTGACACCACGAATGCGGCCCATATCTCAGTGATCACGCCACCTCCTTGCTTGGGGGTCTATAAATAGACCCCATAGTCGCGATTTGGGTTATTTTCTCTTCACCCTTGAGAGCATAAACCCTAAATGGGTATAATAACTCAAAATTGATCATGGTGGGTAACTTGGGAGCTTGTATATCATCTTTTATCACAAATACCTTCGAATTTAAGGTAAGTATCCTTTGAATTCATGCTTGAATTTCTTAGTTTTGACCTAAAACCCCAATTTAGCTTAGGGCTTGATTTTAGCCTAAAATATGCTTAATTTTCACCAATTTCTTGAGAATTATGATTCCTTGTTCATGTGTGAACATCGGGTTGGCCTCGAAAATGCATTTTTCGTATGTAGGACCCACTTGAGGTTTTTGGTGTCATTTTTGGACCCAAGCACAATAGTGCAATATAATTATCATTAGACTCGTATTGATGAGTAGATTATGATTTGATAGTGTGATGGCATTTTGGGGATTATAAAGTGAAGACGAGCATATGGTGTATGAAGAAAGGTTTTGCGATTCGACTTTAAGGTAGGCTTTTGTCTGCTTTTCTTTGTAGATGTTGTGTGATGTATACTGCATGTGAATTTGGATGTTAGGCTTGATTATGAATCGAATAATTTAGCCTTGTTTATTGATGTTTGGGGATTAGATGGAGGTTTTGAATCTGTAAGATGACTTGTTTATAACCTTTTAGAATTCTATTATCTTCTCCCTAGTTTAGATTAGTTTATAGCATGGATATGAGATAATGCTAGGTTTGGGATATGGTTTTAGTATTAGAAACATGATCAGTGTATTTTAACCCTATTGGGCTAGTGCGGGTAGTCTTGAAATCATAATTTTGGGTAGAATTAACTTGAGGACTCTTGTTTCTGGTATAAGTCCCCATCTTAGGCTTGAATATGGCTTATTTGACATCTAGAAGTTGAACTAGATACCTTAGCCTAGTTTGAGGTATAGTTTACCTAAATACGAAAATTGAGGATTAGAAGTGGAATTGTCCAGCCCACTTAGGACAAGACTTGTGTTAGCCTTATGGAATTAATTGCAGACATTAGGAATAGTTGAGACTAGTAAACCTTAGGATAAGGCTACTCCATGACTTGGTAAATTGTAATGATGTTCCTTGGATTGTGACTTATGAGTTATGGCTATGTTGTTCCTCATATAAATGATAATGGGCCTTTAGAGATACTATTCCCTCTTAGACTCTATACTGGACCTTTAGAGATGTTGTTTCCTCTTAGACTTTATATTTGTCCCATAGAGGCATTATTCCCTCCTAGACTTGATACTTGGCCCATAGAGGTACTATATCCTCTTAGACATGACGTCGGGCCCTTAGAGATGATATTCCTCTTAGCTATGATTATTGGGCCTATAGAGATAATTTTGTATTAGTTATGATTATCGAGCCTATAGAGAGGACTTCCTCTTAGCTATGATAATTTGCCTAGAGAGGTGACATTCTTCATAGTCACGGTGTATGATCTTTAAATATGAGATGTCCTATACAGATTATATACTTATTGATATTATGCCTTCTATATGTGAGATGCCTCCTATAATGAGATTGTTAGAGGTATACTATGACTTACAAATATGATTATCGATACGAGTTTCGGATATGTATATAAGTCAAAGGTCATGATTATGATGTTGTAATTATTTCAAATATATTATTGGACCGAGGATCATGTTATGATATTGGTTGGATCTCCGAAAAGTGGTTATCCTTATAAAGGATGCAATTATAGTTTATGAATATATATATATATATATATTGTATATACATCTCTCCGGTATGGACGGAAGAAGATGCGGTATGATGCTTATTATTCCACTGATTGAATAGTAGTGATGGCATGCATAGATTTGGTACAGTCATAATTATAATATTGGTAATTGATGTGATTCTAGCTGAAATACGATCTTATGACTGTTCTTCCTAATTAAGGGTTAAGTTATGTGGTAGTTAGTTGTCTATTAGGTGACTATAGTACTTGATGGATAGAATCTAATGTACTATTTAATGAACCTTGCTTAGTTGAAATATGGTAGATAGCGATGATTGATACATGGCTAATGATGATGTCGAGTTTAGCGTAGGTGAAGGTTAGTTGATATTGATGACTAAGTTTATGATGTCGATTAGTTGATAAACGAGGATTTGTTGGTAAGTAATGGTTAATTACTGAATGGTGTAGTTAATATAGGATGGACAGATGATAAATGGTAATGTGTTGACTAATAATGATTAGCGGCTATAGGATGATTAGTTAATAATAATAAATAGTGGATAAATGGCGATTATGGTCCATCTATGAACTTTGACTAGATGTTTGGTAGTGGCTATTAATAAATAATGGTTAGTTGTTGTCCCATGAATAAGGATTATATGAAGGATAATGTTTAGGCTAATAATTTAAGGTTATATAAAGTCTAACGAATTAGTGATTTAATGATAATTAGTGTTGGTTAGCTAATAACGAATAGTTGGGAAGTAATTACAAGTTAGATATTCTTATGATAATACGGTTATAATTATGACTATACTGACAGCCTTGTAGATTCACCCCCACTTTGCCACATCTTGATCTCGTGCACCTATTATATATCTATAAATATATGTGTATTGATGTTTATGATTATATTGATACCCGATAAGGTTGGAGGATACTGTGATGATATATTGGTAATCGATAAGGCCGGAGGATACTGTGATGATATATTGATACCCGGTAATGCCGGAGGATATTGTGATAATATATTGATTCCCGACAAGGTCAGAGGATACTGTGTTGATATATTGATATCCGGCAAGGCCAGAGATAGATTAAGTTGATGATGGACATGATGATGACAGTTATGATAAAGATGGTTATGATGATGAGATTATGATATTGATTATGTACTTTGCATTTATTTCTGTATGTGCATCACCTATCACCAGTATGCCCCTATGTCTATTAGCCGGTATAGGACAGTTTTATAGATATGGGTGAAGAATATGCCTTGTGTTGTTGTATGTTGAATGAACCTTCCGAGCCTGGGGCAGTGGGGGTACGCATAGGCTTAGCTAGGTGTTTGGTTGTTCGGATCAGCCAGTTATTCACGCTGTTATTAATATTGTTATTATCATTATTATAATTATTCTTATGGCTAGCTTATGATAGATTGGTCATTGATCCGTTATCAATATTTGAGGTATGTCTACGGCCTCTTCTATCTTATGATGGCATTATTATGCACGATTATTTCATGTCTAGCCATGTGGATTAGAAACCCTGAGCATGATAGTATTAGATCTTGATAGAATTATAATGAGGTCTTAGAATGAGGATATGATAATCTAGGTTATGCTTTGAGATAACCTCATGTGCATATGTATATATATATATCTAGCTATATGAAGCTATGACACTACCGTATATCCCTTCCTTCATTTGTTCATATTGTATATTCGTTTCTTCACCATGTATATTGTTATATATCTTTCTTTCGCCCTTTATTCGTATATTTTCCTGGGATATACGGTATGGTATTGACGTCTATTGAATGTGGTGGGAATAGGATGGTTCACCCTAATACTTTCTTAGTTTTATTATGTTAGACTCTTGGACTTGAGCAAGATAGTTGAGCCTTATTGTTCTCATTGACTTGTTATTTGATTTTTGGACTCTTGGGTGTAGTTCTCATTCTATTTATATGTTGTATATATTTGTTTTATCTTTGGAGGTTAGTGGGCAGTTTTCTACAGAGTACCATTCATTTGGTACTCATAATACACTTCTACAACCTGCAGGTCATAGTACGGGTTATCGTCATTGATGTGTGCATCGTGCAGAGTAGCTATGGTTTAGAGACTTAGAGTGAACTCCTGATGTACTACTCATCTCTCTCTTATGTATTAGACTATGTTATGATCTCGACTGAGATCTCAAATTGGATTAGGGAAATTAAATCAACTCAACAATACTTTAGGAATTTTCAGGCCTTCTCATTAATTGAAAAATAGACAAAATGGATATCAAATATAATGAAAATAAAAACCATAACTAAAAATAGATAGGAAGAAGTGTCATTGAATCCATGAGAACTTGCAGATTAGATGAGAGAAGAATTAGAAAGAGACTTTGGGACTGAAGAAAAAGGAGAGAGAACCATAGAAAGAGACGAGAAGAATGAGTACCAATTTTCTATTAGCCCTTTCTCTCTCCTCTAATGGGTATTTGTAACTACCCTGACACATGGCTCCATCACGCTCATCAGTTCTCTTCTAATTATTTCTAATACTAGCCCTTTATTTGTCACTACTAAAAAAAGGTCAAAAAGCGACGCAAAAAAAAGCGACGGACTGTGTCCCTTTAAAAAGCGACGTTGGACATCGCTCTTTTAGTTTAATTAAAAAATAATTTATAATTTTTTTAATAAAAGTGTCGGAAAGAGTCGTAATTTATTAAAAAATAATTATTATTATTTTTTAAAAATCGACGTAGTCCATTGATTTTTAAATTGAATTTTTATTTTTATTTATTTTTATTAAAATCGACAGACAATGTCACTATAATTTTTATTTTTATAAATATTAATTATAGAAAAGCGACATTGTTTGTCGCAATTTGTAATTATTTTTAATTTTTTTTTAATATTTTATAAAAAACGACGGATAACATCGCTTTTGTTAAAATTAAATAAAAAATAATTTTTTAAAAAGCGACATAGTCCATTGTTTTTTAAATTTGATTTTTAATTTTTGTTTATTTTTATTAAAAGCGACAGACAACGTCGCTATAATTTTTATTTTTTAAAATATTAATTCTAGAAAAGCGACGTTGTCCGTCGCAATTTGTAATTATTTTTAAAAAAATTTATTTTTTACAAAAAGCGACGGATAGCGTCGCTTTTGTTAAAATAAAATAAAAATTAATTATTTAAAAACTGATGGATATCGTCGATATTTGATATTTTAAATTTAATAATAAATAAACAATGTTTATAAATTTAAAAAATAAATTGAATATATTAATTTTTAAAAAGCGACGGTCAACGTCAAAATTTGCCGTCGAAAATTAAGACAAATTTTTTAGTCTCTGCATATTAGGGCAACAACAGACCCATTTCTTTTCTTTTCTCTCTCTCCTTCTTTCTTTCTCTCTTTTGCGCCGCTTCTCTCTCTCACTCTCTACCTTCCTTTCTCTGATCAGCGCCCCTTCAACGCAGTCGTCGCTATAACATCGCAACCGAAGCTCTCATCGACCAAGTACCTCAAAAAATTAATATTAGTTAGCTTTTGCATATGAAGTTAGGTTCAACAAAATAATATTAGCTTAACTTCACATAAAAGGAAGTTTCGATTTTTGGCTTTTAAAGTTTCGATTTAGGTACTGCTCCTTTCTTAATCTTAATTGTTGAGTTGGAAAAAAGTTTGCTTTTAGCCCCTAAGTTGAAAATGATAGTTATTTATGTTATCTCAGTTTTGGGTTATCTCAATTGTGGGTTTCAGCTGACGAGTAAATATTGACTTAGTTTTAGTTGTTGAAATATCTTTTAGGTTTGTTATCTGAAACTATGGTGTAATTTTGTAACTGTTGTGAAATTTCTGTTGTAGTAAGATTATTTAACTTGTTGGCAGGGAAACTTTTGTGAACTTCAAATTATTTTTTTGTGATGATGTAGTGTGTTTTCTTCTCTAATCATTAGACATTTCACAAATTTTTGCTTTTTCATTGTGCATACTTGAGCCAACAGCTGAAAAAAAATGGCAAGGTGCAATTCAGGCTGATAAAGGAGTATGGACACTTAACCCCTTTAACATCCTACAAGAAAAAAGAGAGGATCCTAGGAACTCACAATAAGAAAATGCAATAGCTTAATCATAGAGGAGGGATAACCAATAGTAATAAGCAGGAGGTCAAGTTAAGTACATGTGTAACTACAATTGAAGAGAATAATGAACAAGCTATGAAAAGTCTAATAAATAGTTTAAAATGAATAACATGAGGCGAGTTCATAGTCATGATGTAGATAAGATAGTGTAGCAAAGAGAGACAATTTTGGACCATTAAAATCTTCATGAATATGGGAGCAAGGGTAATAGTAGTATAAGTGACAATAACACTACAACACAGAAAATATCAAGAAAGTATAAAAGTGATGAACAAAGAGATGTGACGATTGATAGTGCTAAAACTAGTAATGATAAGAAGGTTGTAGTGCAAAGTTATTTTCCTATTATCATGGATGATATCATGCACCACTGAATCCCTCAAGTAGATAGAATCAAGGGAAAAAGTGACAATAAGGCTGCAATACCAGAAGCAACAGGAAAGCATCAAATTCCTAGTTGGACTATTAATACTGTTGATGAAGTAAAGGTTTACTGCAGAGTGTTTTACTTATTGTGTTGGATTCTGAAGCTATGTAGATGGCTTTTGCACATGCTACTTATCATAAAACCTTACAAGTAGATGATTTAGGGGTCAGAATAGGGGGTGAAGATATGATTTCCATTAAAATAAAAACATACAGTATTCAAGTAACAATGTCCTGCAAGAGCTATATATATATATTTTTTAAATGCAGTATGTTCTTTGTTTTTTGTTTAGGATTCTACATAAATCCCCCTTGCTAAACTACGTACTCAGTCTGAATAACCAATCAACAGGTAAACTTATCAAATTTAACCCATCACTTTCTATGTGTTTAATGTCACTGTCATATACTATATAGTATATATTTATAGAATAAAATTGAACGTGCACATACGATGGCAAGTGACATTAGTTAGTAGTACTTGTTGTTCTATAATTGTAAAACATATGCCATAAATAGTAACTAATATCATTAGCATCCAAAACTGGAAAATCTGGTTTCAAATTTCATTACCATCTACTGCCAAGTATTTCTTTATTTTTTCTGCTGAATTCTCATTATTTACCATTGGAATATTTAACACAAAATTGCTTATTTTCAGATTTTCCTTACTGCCATTGCGTTAGTTTTGATTATCACCTGTCTCACTGGTATGCATTGGCATTTTTAGATGGGTTCTACTCTTGTTTTTAGTTTATGATAATGCTAGCTCTGAAACTTGATAGGGATATTCAAAAGCACTGTGATTGTCATAATGAGATGCATGAATAAGCACTACATGAGATTTATTTATTAGATGGATCTATGTTGCTCAAACTCTTCAAAATGGTCAACACGTATGTATTGGATTCACCAAAGGTAGTGTATTTTTGGAGAATCCGATATGGGTGTGGTCTTAAAAGTGAAGAGTCCATGCAACTTAGAGATGGATGACTTAATGTCTTTCTCAACCTTTTGCAATTTCATTCTTACCCTTATTTAAGAATGTCATTTATTTGATGATTTTAACTAATTCAGTTATTGTATCGGTATTTCCCTTGAAGTTATACATATTATAGCTCAACAACCCCCATATGAAGGACTAGGTACTCTTGCTACTCCTGTTTTTTGGTTTATCGTACTTAGAAAAGCTTCTTGTGAGGGTACATTTATTTCTTATAGTTATCTGTTCATAAGGTACATAGACAGAGTTGTAAAAATAAAATTAAAGGCTTACTGGGTGTAAATGTAAATGTCAGGTTTTTCTAATCATTTGACACTGTTATAGTTGGAGAGCTTTCTTACTGAAGAGAATACATCACGATTTTGGCTGGTTGGTTCTCTGCAGTTTCTTTATCTGTATTTTCTACTTAGTGTTGTGGGTCTTGTGCTCCCCTGAAGATTAAATAGCATACATGTTTTAGCTATGGTGATTGTGGTGAAATGTGAACTAGTGACTTGAAATGTGAAGTTAATGACTTGTGACTTGAAAATACTTAAGAGTGTTGCTGCTTGAAATGTGAAGTTAATGACTTGAAAAAGCTTAAGGGTAGTTAGTTGAAATTGTGACTTTGTGACTTAAAAATGATTAAGTGTAGCTACTTGAAATGTGAAGTTAATGAGTTGAAAATACTTAAGTGTAGTTACTTGAAATTGTGAGCTTATCACTTAAAAATGCTTAAGTGTAGCTACTTGAAATGTGAAGTTAATGACTTAAAAATTCTCGTGTAGTTACATGAAATTGTGACCTTGTGATTTGAAAATGCATAAGTTTAGTTACTTGCAATTGTGTATTTGTGACTTAAAAATGGTAAAGTGTAGCTACTTGAAATGTGAAGTTAATGAGTTGAAAATGCTTAAGTGTAGTTACTTGAAATTTTGACTTTGTGACTTGAAAATGGTTAAGTGTAGCTACTTGAAATGTGAAGTTAATGACTTGAAAATGCTCAAGTGTATGAACTTGTGACTTGAAAATATTTTAGTATTGCTACTTGAAATGCGAAGTTAATGAGTTGAAAATGTTTAAGTGTAGTTACTTCAAATTGTGAACTTGTAACTTAAAAATGCTTAAGTGTTGCTACTTGAAATGTGAAGTTAATGAGTTGAAAATGCTTAAGTGTAGTCACTTGAAATTGTGAATTGCGACTTGAAATATTTAAGTGTAGCTACTTGAAATGTGACGTTAATGACTTGAACATGCTCAATTCTAGTCACTACAAATTGTGAACTTGTGACTTGAAAATGGTTAAGTGTAGCTACTTGAAATGTGACGTTAATGACTTGAAAATGCTCAAGTGTAGTTACTACAAATTATGAACTTGTGACTTGAAAATGCCTAGGTGTTGCTACTTCAAATGTAAAGTTAATGACTTGAAAAAACTTAAATCTAGCTACTTGAAAATGATTTAAGTGTATTCACTTGATATCTGAACTAATGACTTGATTTTTATATGTTTTAGTGTAAAGTTGCATATTATTGAATATCTATATTTTTGTAGATGGATCATCGTCTGTGGATGTATGATATGGATTATGGAAATATTGGTGGTTTAAAACCCCAATATCTTGATGGCGTTAGAGGTTTTATCGATCAAGCAATGTCACTATATCTATTTCAAAAAATGGAGTGGTTAGGTGTTCTTGTAGTTCATACAGGTGTTTGAAGTTTTTTCAACCAAATATAGTTATAACTCATCTCTATCGTAATGGATTTAAGCCAAGATACTTTGTGTGGGTCGATCACCGAGAAAGAGATGGTTTGAATGGTATATTTTATAATTCATTACCTGTGGATGAATATGACATGCTTGTACATGGTCGACATGATAGAATTCAACATACTAGAGTTTAACATAGGGTGCAACACGATAGAGTACAACACGAGGATAGGATTAATAAAATGGTCAATGATGCTTTTGGTATTGGGGATAGGATGGAACCCGAACAAAATTTAGAAAAAGATCCTAATGAAAAAACGAGAGGTTTTTATCAACAATTAGAAGAGGATAGTCACCCACTATGTGAAGGGAGTCCGTATTCCGCTTATCTGTTGCAGTTAGATTACTGAGTATCAAATTTGATTGGAATGTTGCTCAAACTGCTATGGACTCTATGGTTGGTCTTTTGGGTGAACTAGTAAATCCAGAGTTGAACATAGCTCAGAATTTTTATCAAGCAAAGAAATTGGTTTCCAAGTTGAGATTGTCATATAATAGAATCCATTGTTGTATAAATGGTTGTATGCTGTTCTTTAAGAATGATGTTGAATTAAAAAATTGTAAGTTTTGTGGACATGCTCGTTATAAGCGGACTCCCAGTGGAAAGATAGTTTCTATTAAGGCGATGCACTATTTACCTCTTAGACCTAGGCTAAAGAGGTTGTATGCTTCAGTGAGTTCTGCCCCACACATGAAATGGCACCATGAAAATAGAAGACCAACAGATGTCTTGTCTCATCCATCAGATGGAGAAGCTTAGAGGCACTTCGATAGAACTTATCCTGATTTTGCTAGTGAACCAAGTAATGTTAGATTGGGGTTGTGTGCAGATGGTTTCACACCATTCTCTAATTCTGGCATACCTTATTTTTGTTGGCCTGTATTTATTACTCCATATAATCTTCCACCTGAAATGTGCATGACAAGTCCCTACATATTTCTAAGTTATATTATTCTAGGTCCCCGCAATCCAAAAAGTTTGATCGATTTGTATCTCCATCCATTGATAGATGAATTACTACAATTATGGCATGAAGGTGTAGTGACATATGATATATCAACTGAGCAGAATTTTGTCATGCGTGCTAATTTAATGTGGACTATTAGCGATTTTCCTGCATATGGGATGTTGTCTGGTTGGATGACTGCTGGAAAGTTAGCTTGCCCATATTGCATGGAAAATATCAAAGCATTCACTTTAAAGTATGGTCGAAAAAATTCTTGATTTGATTTTAACCGCCAGTTCTTACCAATGGACCACGAGTTTAGAAGGATGAAAAATGCGTTCAGAAAGAATAAGATTGAGAATGATCCGCCACCTCCATTACTGTCAGGGCATCATATTTGGGAGAGAGTTTATAATTTGCCTAAAGTTACAGATGGTCCACCTTCTAAACTTCCTGGATATGGTGTTGAACATAATGGATCAAATAAAGCATATTTTGGGAGTTGCCATATTAGGGGGACAATAAACCAAGACAAAATCTTGATCCGATGCACATTGAAAAAAATTATTTTGATAATTTATTTAACACAGTTATGGATGTTAAGGGCAAGACAAAAGATAATTCAAAAGCTAGAATGGATATAAAGGAGTATTGCAAGAGAAAGGAATTATGGTTGAAGGAAAAAAAATGGTAAATTATTTAAGCCCAAGGCCAGTTTTTCATTCACATTAGATGAGAAATGGGAAATATGTGAGTAGGTTAAGAATTTAAGGATGCCCGAGGGGTATGCTTTGAATTTAGGAAAACGAGCGGATATGGAAGAAGGGAAGTTGATTGGTATGAAAAGCCATGATTGTCACGTTTTTATGGAAACCTTAATTCCTATCGCATATAGCCACCTTCCCAAGAGGATATGGAAACCAATCATAGAGATAAGTTTGTTCTTCAAAGATTTGTGTTCAGTAAAGTTGTTGGAGAGTAGCTTGGACAGAATGGAGCAGTTGATCGGAGATTCCAGAAGATCATAGATAAGCAATGTTTGAAGAGTTCAAGGTATACTAGATTTAATTATTATTTATTTAACTTTAATAATAATATATTTGTATATATATCATATAACGTTACTAAAATTGATTTTCATACAATGTGTACTAGGTTGGAAAAACACAATAGAGCTATATGCATTATTTTTAAGAGGAATGTTGGTGCAAGGCTACGCAACTGGCTAGAACGTGTTAGGCATACAGGTAATGTTGCAAAATGGCATCTCAAAGAGGTATATGATGATTTATGTATTTATTGGGATTCTCTTAAATATAAGGCACTCAGTGAACAAAATAAGAAAGCTAGAATAAGTTTAAAAGGTGGCTCATTACAGACCGGGGGTGCAAAGATTATCGGCGTCATAGTTCGAGAAATGGTAAGTAGAAACCTTAGGTTTTAATTTATGTGTTTATATAAAGTTCATTAAATATTTCTTGATTACGCTTATTTACCTTGTGTTTGCAGAAAAAGGACTTGGTTCACGAACCGACTCAACTTAAGATCTTCAGACGAACACACCTTGTGAAAAAAATGAATGAGTTGGACCCAGATGTGTGGGTTGAGCCCAGGGTTGAAAATCCCAATGTAAGACACATATTTATATTTCACTCTGCTATACTTATATATCTCCCTTATAATTTCTTATATTGTATTGCGTCTAAATTTAAGTTCTTTAGATATTTGACGAACCTTAACAATTAGAGCCAGTAGTCTATCGATACCTTTCATTATAAGTAGGTCAAAGAATAACATTTAGGTCTGGTTTGGTTTAAAAAAATAGTGATGTTGTCTCATATATAGTCTTATAACCATTGGGGGTATTAGAATGGTTTAGAGTCTCCCATTGGTTGGTGAATGGATGGGTTGTCTTCCTATATGGACTTGGTCAATCCTCCCTTCAATATCTAGTATTTTGGGTTGTATTAGGTCAAGGGATCATATCTTTACATGTTGAAATAATAAAAATTGAATCTTTTTCCGGTCCTGACATTGCTGTGTAAATTGAGTGTTAGGTGATGTTTTGCAGACTTTGAAAATTATGTTAGGTGTGCCAATAAAGACTATGTTTTTAAGTGATGGATGAATGTACATATATATTTGTAATGCCCCACAAAATCCTCTTCCAGTCTGTGCCTTAGAGAGTATTTGGTAAAGCAAAAATTCAAGTCAAAATGTTTAAGAAATATCCTCCCCAGTATGAAATACTTTGAAATTGTGTGGGAATCTATTTGAGAAATAATTAAGATCATAGAGGTCCCCTAACTCATGAATGAGTTGAAAACTTTTCTATCGTTCAAGTTTTAGTGACAGTCAAAATTTGGGTCAAATTCAATCAACCTAAACTCGTTGTATATTAAGAACTGGGTGGTTTTCTACATATCAAAAGAAATATCTTTGAATTATCTTTCCAACGAAACCAATTTCGCCAAAATCCGATATCGGAGAAAAGAGTTATAGCCATTTTACTCCAGTATATCAATCTAGAAAAAGCTGACGACGTTTCTGACGGGCTGTCATGTTTTTGACCCCATTTCTGACGACGTCGTCACTTTCTGATGACATTTCTGACGACGTCGTCAGACTTAGACATAAAATCAAAAATTCGACCCTTTTGTGACGATATTTCATGACGGCCTATCACGGGTCTGACGGCCTGTCATGGATGTCGTCAACCATCTTTTTTTCGCAATTAAGGGGAATTTTTAAAAGGGTATTTTGGTATTTTTCACCCATTTTGACCCTCTATATATATCCAAGTAAAGAAGAAAACTTCATTCTTTTTCCAATTCTCTCAAGAATATGTAGGGTTTCATTCAAGAACCCTAATCTTCCAAAATTCATCCATAAATTCTTCAAGGTTTCTTTAAGAATCAAGTTCCTCATTGTGTGGGCTTCAAGTTCTTATTTATTTCAAGTGTGGATAAAGTTTCAAGCACTAAAGTTCATCCAATTTCAAAGGTTAAGGTATGTAGATGTTGATTCTTGGGTCCCTTTCATCCAAGAAGCTCAAGAACCCTTTTTAAAACTAAAAGATTTTTATGTTTATGAGTTGTTAATGATTTGTATGAGTTGAAATGGATGTTTAATGTGTTGTTGAGTTTCGATTTATGTTTGCCTATAAAATTTATGAGCTTTGACCCTAGTATGTGGAATTCATGTGATGTTTGTGATAGACCCTTTTGAAGTTATTTTTCCATGTGATGTGTTCTTGACTTTTGGGTGTAGAAATGGTTGAATAAGTAAAAAACGTTACTCATTAGTTTGATAAAGAGCTTAGGTGAAGCATAAGGACCGCTATAGTATGTTGAATAGGAAACTTCAAATTGTGAGCTAGTCCATGCATGCCTATTGTTTGATAAAATGCCTTAGTGAATGAAATGTGCCAAGATAGCACAAAATCCCCAAGTAGGTGTAAAATTGGTCGTGTCTAGTGGTTGTTGAAAGACCCTAGGGAACAAAGGAACAAGTCAAAATATGATGGTTGTAAATTCCCCAATTTTGTGCTCTTTGATATATGCTAAGCTTTTAATACATGTCAAGTGGTTAGCAAGTAAATAGTGACATGTTAGTATGAAGTTTCTCCTAAATCAAGTGATATCCAAATACATGAGAAGACCGAAATAGGTCTGAAGTACTTGATATAAGATCTCGTTGAATGGGGTATAATCTAATAGCATGTCTTCTCTAGGCTAGTATATGATGATGAATAGAGGTCTATGTTTCCTAAATGCTTAATGCGATGTCTAAAGGATCTTGAGAGGGAAAGTATGTTGTGATGCCCAACTACTTGAAGTGATTCTTTAACGATTAAGATAATACGTGAAAAATTGTAATGATGAATGAATGTTTGTAATGATGAATGAATGATGGCAGTGATGAATGGATGATCGTGATGATGCATGAATGATTTGTGATGAAGAATGATTATGTCTTAAATTTATGTTATCAAGTCCTGGGGTATTTATACCTGAAAATAGAGCTGTTGTCTAGAGACTGTGTTAGTTTTTCGATAATTCCAATTGAGTCATGATTCTCAAAACTCAGTAAACTATAGAACTCTATTTTCTCAAACAAGTGCGAAGCTTAATAAAGCTCGGTAATCTAAGTTATCTCTATAATCTCTATATCGCTAGTAACCTAGCCTCAGACCTGTAATCAGCTTAGTTCTAATAGTATTCAAGTGATTTTATCCTAATCTCAAAAGCGATTCGAGTAATCCATTCAAGCTCTGTATCGTCAGTCAGATACCATGATTCGATATCTTTTCGGTCAGATACGGAAATAAGTGATCTCAGCATAACTCAGTCGAACCTTTTGAGTAATATGATCAGTGTCAGATTTATTTCAGTTGTACTCAGTTAAGAATTCAGTCAGATTCTTTTAATTGGGAGTAGAAACTAGCACTGAGCGAGCTCAAGGATGGGAACTCACCTACTAGTAGAGGGTGTGATTCTTAGATGCAATCTTTGTGCTCCTGAACGACGTAGCCCGCGTAGGTTGAGACATCATACCTACTAGTTGAGGGTAGATGAGAGACATCATACCTGTTAGATGAGGGTAGATAAGGTGGCTTGACCTGTTAGATGAGGGTTCCACCATTCTCGTTTGAGGACCTACTAGTTGAGGGTCACATAGAGTTGTCTTTACTAGTGGCGCGGTAATGACACCCCTCCAACTGGGGCACAGGTTGGACCCCACCTATGGTAGGTCGGGGCATGTCGGTTAAGTGACTATTTCCCATAGTTTCAGTTTCAGATTCAGTCTCAGTTTCAGAATCAGTCTTCAGAAATTAGGATTATCAGATACAGTCATCTATCTTTATGAGGAACTCAGATAGTTTTGTTGATTCATGGACCATCCCGGCAGATAGGCTTGGTCACATGTATAGTTGATTGATATCATATTAAGATATATGCCGCCAGACAAGCTTGATCACAGTATCAGATTTCTATTAAATATTCTTATTGTCATATTCAGATATAATCATACTTCTTATCGTTGATAATCTTTTCCAGAATAATCTATTAGTAAAGTTGATCTCTAATTCTGTCAGTCGAAAGCAGTAAGCTTGGAGTACAGCCCTTAATGTAAACACATCCAAATTCTCAGTTATCAGTATCAGAGGAGTAAGTGATTTAGTATCTCAGTATCAGTAGTGAGTTTAGTCTGCAGTAAAGTGGTATGTGAGTTTCAGTATCAAGAGTTGCGATGATTGTGTTCATGTTCTGTGCGTTCATGTATGTGTTCTCATGCGACATCTTTCATGATTATTTAGTTTAGATATTTTGCATGCATGAGCCCTTACATTAGCCTACCTTGTCTACATACTCGGTAGATTCCTGTACTGACGCAATTGCGCTATGGTGTTTTATTTGACACCATAGGTTCAAAGGCACAGGATCCAGATTATCCTCAGCAGTTCAGTCCCCATCAGCAGCAATAGCAGTGAGTCCTCTTCTTTCGAGGACGAATCTCAGTTTACTATTATTATTTCAGATTTTGTTTATTTTTAGTTGACGGAGTTAGTTGGGGACATGTCCCATAAACTCCACATTTCAGACAGTTTAGAGGCTTTTCAGACAGATGTATTAGTATTCAGTTTATTAGTTTTAAGTAAGTATCGATGTGTTGAACCTTATGGCAAGTTTCCACATTTATTTCAGATATTGTGTAGTGTACAGGTACAGATATCAGATAGAGTTAGCTTGTGGTCCTTTGGATCCATAAGCACCGTGTGACGTCTCGAGATCGGATCTCGGGGTATTACAAACTTGGTATCAGAGCCTAAGGTTCAAGAGTATCCTAGGGAGTCTGAAAAGCCGCATCTAGTAGATTCTAGTACATCGGTGTGTAGCGCACCACATTTATATACAAGAGGCTACAGTATGTTCTTAGGAGCAGTTTCTCTTATTTCAGTGATCATTTCGTGCGAGTGTGCAATAGCTCAAGTTGGTCCTCAGTCTAATCCACTTCATTCTTTCATTTATAGAGTATGCCTCCTCGCAGAGACTTTGTCCATAGGGTTGATGATCAGCCCTCTCAGCTAGTAGATCCTAAAAATAAGAGTGTGTTACATACAGAGTTTCGGGAAGCTTTCTAGGCGCTAGCCCAGGCGGTGACTAATATTCATGGCAATCGTCAGGCTGCAGTCCCACCTCAGCAAGATGGGAATTTTGCTGCAGCCAGGATTAGAAGCTTCATGAAAATGAACTCGCCCAAATTCTTTGGGTCAGTTGTAGGTGAGGATCCGCAGTTATTTCTTGAGGAGGTGAAAAAGATCACCCAGATTATGCACGTGTCATAGGAGGAGAGTGTTGAGTTAGCATCTTATAGTTTGAAAGATATTGCTTATGATTGGGTAGTGATGTGGGAGAAAAGTAGAGGGGTGAATGCAGCTCCCGTGACTTGGCTAGAGTTTCAGAGTACCTTTCTAGATAGGTTTTTCCTACTAGAAATGAGAGAAGCTAAGGTAGAAGAGTTTATGAACCTAAGGCAAGGCTCCATGACAGTGAAAGAGTATTGTCTTAAGTTTAACCAATTAGCTAAGTATGCTCACGACTTGATAGCTAACCCTAGAGCGAGTATGAGTAAGTTTTTAACTGGGGTATCAAGTGATGTGTTGAAAGAGTGTAGAGCTGCCATGCTCAATAGAGATATGGATCTTTCTAGGCTAATGATTCATGTGCAAAAAATTAAGGCAAATAATATGAAGAAGAGAGGGAGGGTGAGTAAGAGAGCCTAGACAGGTAGTCGTGGTTTCTCGCAATCAGGGTCTCAAGGTGGTAGTAGTTCTTAGTATGGTCGAAGATTTTTAGTTCCAACTCCATCTTCATCTAGTGTACTCGCACCTGTATTTGGGGGTGTCATATTTGAGGAACCGCCAAGATCCAAAGCCCAAAGTAGTACTATTGGTGTTCGTACCTACCCGTTGTATGAAGATTATGGTAAGAATTATAAGGGTGTATGCAGAGCCGGTAGTGATGTGTGCTTTGGATGTAGTGAGACCAGTCATAAAGTTTGAGACTGTCCTAAGCCAGGTCCCTAAAGTCAGCGTAGTTATCCTTCAGCTCATAATAGATTCTATGCACTTCAAGCTCGCCTTGATCGGGAAAGATCCCCTGAAATTGACCCGGGTATGTTATGAGCCATTCATCTTTATATTATGCATTGATAGATCCTTTTCTCTCATTTTGAGCTTATATGTTAGCATGAGTCATGCATAAGTTTCAGATCTTGATCGATCAATTATGACCCAGTCTGTAGGTGCCTTGCACACCACTTCAGTATTTTAGCGAAGTATGTTTAGAGGGATATAGAGTCCCAAGGGGAAGATAGCATGACATTAGATTCATTTCGATGCATGTTTAGATTTTCCTTATGAAGTTAGCATCAATCATTGTTGCATTGTCAAGTCGGGATTTCAAAAGTCAGCTTAGACGGACATTCATGCATTAGATATGCGCATTTAGTAGAAAGAGTTCAGCTTGTCGGCGTGTGTTCAGTCGTGTATTCATGAGATCATCCCAGTTATAAGTTCATGCATTAGATATGCATGTGTATTATGAGAATTCAGCTATGAGTATCATCAGTCGAGTATTCCATGCATCATATATTCATGCCCAGTGTGAGAACTCTATATGTCAGTCATTCCAGTTGTGTAGTCCTGATCTGAGATGTTTTCATTTTTTGAGTAAGTTTTGTTGATCCGTATTCTTAGTCTATAAAACGACATTCGAGGATAAATGTTCTCAAGGAGGAGATAATGTAATACCCTGCAAATTCCTCTTCCAGTCTGAGCCTTAAAGCGTATTTGGTAAAGTGAAAATCCGAGTCAAAATATTTAAGAAATATCCTCCCAAGTATGAAATACTTTAAAATTGTGTGGGAATCTATTTGAGCATGAATTAAGATCATAGAGTTCCCCTAACTCATGAGAGTTAAAAACTTTCCTATCGTTCAAGTTTTAGTGACCATCAAAATTTGGGTCAACTTCAATCAACTATAACTCATCGTATATTAATAACTGGGTGGTATACTATATATCAAATGAAAGATCTTTGAATTAACTTTCCAAAGATACCAATTTCGCCAAAATCCGATATCAGAGCAAAGAGTTATAGCCATTTTACTCCAGTATATCAATCTGGAAAAGGCTGACGACGTTTCTGACGGGCTGTCACATTTTTTATGCCATTTCTGACTACGTCATCAGCCTTAGGCATAAAATAAAAAATTCGACCCTTTTGTGACAACATTTCGTGATGGCCTATCATGGGTCTGACGGCCTATCACGGATGTCGTCAGCCATTTTTTTTGCAATTAAGGGGCATTTTTAAAAGGGTATTTTGGTCCTTTTCACCTATTTTGACCCTCTATATATATCCAAGTAAAGAAGAAAACTTCATTCTTCTTCCAATTCTCTCAAGAATATCTATGGTTTCATTCAAGAACCCTAATCTTCCAAAATTCATCCATAAATTCTTCAAGGTTTCTTCAAGAATCAAGTTCCTCATAGTGTGGGCTTCAAGAATTTATTTATTTCAAGTGTGGATAAAGTTTCAAGCACTAAAGTTCATCCAATTTCAAAGGTTAAGGTATGTAGATGTTGATTCTTGGGTCCCTTTCATCCAAGAAGCTCAAGAACCCTTTTTAAAACTAAAAGATTTTTATATTTATGAGTTGTTAATGATTTGTATGAGTTGAAATGGATGTTTAATGTGTTGTTGAGTTTTGATTTATGTTTGCCTATAAAATTTATGAGCTTTGACCCTAGTATGTGGAATTCATGTGATGTTTGTGATAGACCCTCTTGAAGTTGTTTTTCCATGTGATGTGTTCATGACTTTTGGGTGTAGAAATGATTGAATAAGTGAAGAACGTTCCCCATAGGTTTGATAAAGAGCTTAGGTGAAGCATAAGGGCCGCTATAGTATGTTGAATAGGAAAATCCAAATTGTGAGCTAGTCCATGCATGCCTAGTGTTTGATAAAATGCCTTAGTGAGTGAAATGTGCCAAGATAGCATGAAATCCCCAAGTAGGTGTAAAATCGAGTGTGTCTAGTGGTTGTTGAAAGAACCTAGGGAACAAAGAAACAAATCGAGATATGATGGTTTTAAATTCCCCGATTTTGTGATCTTTGATATATGCTAAGCTTTTAATACATGTCAAGTGGTTAGCAAGTAAATAGTGACGTGTTAGTATGAAGTTTCCCCTAAATCAAGTGATATCCAAATACATGAGAAGACCGATATAGGTATGAAGTACTTGATGTAATATCTCGTTGAATGGGGTATAATCTAATAGCATGTCTTCCCTAGGCTACTATATAATGATGAATAGAGGTCTATGTTTCCTAATGCTTAATGCGATGTCCTAAGAATCTTGAGAGGGAAAGTATGTTGTGATGCCCAACTACTTGAAGTGATTCTTTAACGATTATAATAATACATGAATGCTTGTAATGATGAATGAATGCTTGTAATGATGAATGAATGATGGTTGTGATGAATGGATGACCGTGATGATACATGAATGATTTGTGATGAAGAATGATTATGTCTTAAATTTATGTTATCGAGTCCTGGGGGTATTTATACCTGAAAATAGAGCTTTTATCTAGAGCTCGTATCAGTTTTTCGATAATTCCAACCGAGTCATGATTCTCAAAACTCAGTAAACTATAGAACTCTATTTCCTCAAAGAAGTGTGAAGCTTAATAAAGCTCGGTAATCTCAGTTATCTCTGTAAGCTCCGTATCGCTAGTAACCTAGCCTAAGACCTGTAATAAGCTCAGTTCTAATAGTATTGAAGTGATTCAATCCTAATCTCAGAAGCGATTTGAGTAATCCGTTCAAGCTCTGTATCATCAATCAGATACCATGATTCGATATCTTTTCCGTCAAGTACGGAAATAAGAGATCTCAGTGTAACTCAGTCAGACTTTTTGAGTAATATGATCAGTGTTAGATTCAGTTCAGTTGTTCTCAGTTATGAATTCAATCAGAGTTTTTCAGTTGGTAGTAGAAACTAGCACCGAGCGAGCTCAAGAATGGGAACTCACCTACTAGTAGAGGGTGTGATTCTTAGATGCAATCTTTGTTCTCCAAAACTATGTAGCTAGCGTAGGTTGAGACATCATACCTACTAGTTGAGGGTAGATGAGAGATATCATACCTGTTAGATGAGGGTAGATAAGGTGCCTTGACCTGTTAGATAAGGGCTCCACCGTTCTCGTTTGAGGACTTGCTAGATTAGGGTCACATAGAGTTGTCTTTACCAGTGGTGCGGTAATGACACCCTTCCAACTGGGGCACAGTTTGGACCCTACCTGTGGTAGGTCGGGGCATGTCGATTAAGTGACTGCTTCCCACAGTTTCAGTTTCAGATTCAGTCTCAGTTTCAGAATCAGTCTTTAGAAATTAGGACTGTTAGATACAGTCATCTATCTTTTTTAGGAACTCAGATAGTTTCGTTGATTCATGGACCATCCCGGCAGATAGGCTTGGTCACATATATAATTGATTGATATCATATTAAGAGATATGCCGCCAAACAAGCTTGATCACAGTATCAGATTCCTATTGAATATTCTTATCATCAGATTCAGATATAATCATACCTCTTATCATTGATAATCGCTTCCAGAATAATCTTTTAGCAAAGTTGATCTCTAATTCTGTCAGTCGAAAGCAGTAAGCTCAGAGTATAGTCCTTGATGTAAGCACATCCAGATCCTCAGTTATCAGTATCAGATAAGTCAGTGATTCAGTATCTTAGTGTCAGTAGTGAGTTCAGTCTGTAGTAAAGTGGTATGCGAGTTTTAGTATCTAGAGTTGCGATGATTATGTTCATGTTCTGTGCATTCATGTATGTGTTCTCATGCGACATCTTTCATGATTATTCAGTTTAGATATTGTGCATGCATGAGCCCTTGCATTATCCTACCTCATCTACATACTCAGTATATTTATGTACTAGCGCAATTACGCTATGGTTTTTTATTTGACACAACAGGTTTAGAGGCACAGGATCCAGATTATCCTCAGCTGTTCAGTCTCCGTCAGCAGCAGTAGCAGTGAGTCCTCTTTTTTCGAGGATGAATCTCAGTTTACTATTATTGTTTCAGATTTTATTTATTTTTAGTTGATGGAGTTAGTTGGGGACCTGTCCCATCAACTCCATAGTTCAAACAGTTTAGAGGTTTTTCAGACGGATGTATTAGTATTAAGTTTTTCAGTTTTGAGTATCTATCGATGTGTTGAACCTTATGGCAAGTTTCCGCATTTATTTTAGATATTGTGCAGTATACATGTACAGATATCAGAAAAGGGTTAGCTTGTGGTCCTTCGGGTCCATAAGCACGGTGTGACGTCTCAGGATAAGATCTCGGGGAGTTACAATATTGCATAAAGATAAGGTATTTTAGATGATGCTTGAGCTTTGTCATTTGTGATTTTTATACAAGTAGGGATACTGCATATCAACGTATAGCAAATATAACAGCTATGTATAATATCCTTGTGTACAGAAATGTTGTTAGGTGATAGCTTGGTCTTTTTTCTGGATGTACTGGATGTACACAAATATACTGGATATACATATGTATGCTTATTATCTTGCTTTTTTTTTTCTACTTGTTGCAATTGCCTTTTCTTTTTCAGTCTTCGTTCATCTGAGGGTTTATCGAAAACTTTATCTCTACCTTCTCAAAGGTAGGAATAAAGGTCTGCGTACGCTCTACCCTTCTCAAATCCCACCTCTAGGACTATACTGAGTTTATTGTTGTTGTGAAAAGTCCATGTAGACTATTTTGTTAGTACTTCAGTCACTACTACATTAGAAGCACCAAGTTGGTACTGCAGAACCTTTAGACCAGAACCTATTGAACTATTAAGACCAGTCTATTTGAAAACTTACCAGAATAACCTGTTGTTAACATGCCTTTTTTTATATTAGACTTGATAAATTAGCAGCCACATGCAGTGAACAATTCAATATTTCCACCTTAGAACAAATTTCAGCTTATTTCATTCTATCTTATTTTTTGTATTTAATATGTAAGCAAAAAATATTGAAATTTATGTTATATTCTACCTTACTTAGTAATAGTAAAATTTACTAATGTGTCTTTTTTAATATGCAGAATGAATATATACGCTACTTATCTGAGTTTGGTTCAACCCAGCATACACAAGAGGAATTAAATAAAATTTAGACTGAAAAAGTGGCACAAGGAAAAAATAAGGGGAAAACCTATAGGTTTGGTTCTCGAAATAATTTACGATGTCTTTGTGCTGGATGGGCAGGTATTGGTTCCTCGCGCCAGGCTGAAGCGATTGACGGTGTTTAGCTTGCTGCTATATCGCAGCAGATTACAGATCTTTCACGTGCCTTCGCACAGTCCATTGCTCAAAATGAAGCCATGAGCAAGACTATCGAGAAAGTCGAGAAAAAAGTGGTTAGCATGAGTCATCGTCGTCACCGTTCTCCATCTTCCGATTCAAGTAGCAAAGAAAAACAGAAAGTGATGTGTTTGTTGTCACTACTCCTTAGTGTTAGTTGGATTTGGCTTTTAGACTTTTTTTAGATATTAATTCTTGAAAACTTTTAACTTTTGAATTAAAAAGTTTAAAGACTTAAGTGTTTTGGATGTTTTTGAATTACTTCTTAAAGTGTTTTTGAATATTGGATAAGTGTTTTGGATGTTGTTGCAGTGTTGATGATTTAAATGACTTAAATATTTTGATGATGTAGTTCGTTGTATGATTCGTAATGTGTGTTGCATGGTGTTCTATATAACAAATTGTATTTTATATATGGCAAGTGGAATGCAAAAAATGTAAATTTTTGTATTAAAAAAATGCAAAAAAGCGACGGACAGAGTCCCTTTTGTTCGTCGCTTTTTTGAAATACATTTCCAGAAAAGCGACGTTTTATGTCATTTTTAAATCAGTGAATTTTTTTTGAGAAAAACGACGATGGCCGTCACTTTTTTAGTCATTATGAAGAACAAAAAACGACAACCAACGTCGCTTTATATTCATTAGAAAGAACAAAAAGCGATGACCAACGTCGCTTTTTTATTCATTAAAAGAACATAAAGCGACGACCAATGTCGTTTTTTTATTCATTATGAAGAACATAAAGTGACGACCAATGTCGCTTTTTTAATCATTATGAAGAACAAAAAACGACGACCAATGTCGCTTTTTTCAAAAAAAAAAATATCAAAGTACGACGGACTGTGTCAATTTTTCTAAAAAAAAATATTGACGATGTCTGTCGCTTTTTGTTCATATGTTCTTCACATGAAGAACAAAAAACGACGCACAGCGTCGCTTTATTTAAAAAAAACTAAATAATTTTTTTTCCAAAAGCGACGTAGTTTGTCGTAATAAAAGTGACGCAGGCCGTCGTTTTCAAAAAACAATGACTCTTTTTGCGATGCAAAATAAAGCGACGCTTTGTCGTCGCTTTTGGACAAAAAAGCAACGCTGACCGTCGCTTTTTGACCTTTTTTTAGTAGTGTGTATTCCGCCAAATTCAAATAAAAACTCATGCCTCACTTCAAACCCCGCTAACTACACTTAATTATTCCATAACTTTGGGGCTATAACAAGTGTTGATAGCCAACAACTGACCCTGTACTTGAGCTCCTATGCCTCCTACCCTTCTTATGCCTAAACAGTGTATCAGCCACTCTATTCTAGGCTTTTTTTTTATATTGGACTTCATAATCAAGTCCCAAGAGCTTGGTTAACCCCTTTTGTTGAATAACTAAAGTCACTTTTTGTTCTAGTAAGTATTTTAAGCTATGATGGTCAGTCCTCACTATGAAGTGCTTGAACTGAAGATAGTGCCTCCATCTATCAATAGCACTTAAAAGTGTCATGTATTCCTTTTCATGTGCTTCAATGTCAGCATGTTACTGAAATAAGCTATTAGTTTACCTTTCTACAATAGCATTGCACCAATGCCTCCATGACTAGCATCTGTCTTCACCACAAACTCTTGTGTATAATCAAGAAGAGCTAATACTGGAGTGGTGGTCATGGTTTCCTTGAGTTCCTTAAATTCTATCTTTGCTTCAGGATTCCACTTAAAGGAATCCTTATTCAATAGGTCAGTGAGAGGCCTACAGATGGAACCATAATCCTTGACATACCTCCTATAGTAACTCGTGAGACCAAGGAACCCCCTAAGAGCCTTGAGTGTTGTAAGTTTTGGACAATCTACTAAGGCTTGAATTTTTTGAGGATTAGTAGCTACTCCATCCTTATTAATGATATGCCCCAAATACTTCACATGTGGTTGACCAAAAGAATATTTAGACTTCTTTTCAAACAATTAATGAGTTTTGAGGGTAGCAAACACCACTCGTAAGTGTTGAATATGATCAGTTGTAGTAAGGCTATAGATAAGAATATCATTAAAAAACACTAGCACAAATTTTCTCAAAAAGGTTTAAAGATCTGATTCATGAGGTTCGAAAAGGTTGCTGGAGCATTAGTGAGTCCAAATGGCATCACCCTGAACTCATAATGTCCCTCAAGGGTTCTAAAAGTTATTTTAAACACATCATCTACGCTCATCCTGATTTGGTGATATCCAGCTCTGATATCAACTTTAGAAAACACAGTAGCACCACATAATTCATCCAATAAATCATCCACTATAGGAATTGGATACTTGTTATTGATAGTAATATCATTTAAGCCTTTGTAATCCACACAGAACCTCTATGTTCCATCCTTCTTTTTTACCAAAATAGTAGGTGATGAAAAAAAAGACTGACTGTGCTGGATCACTCCACTAGTAAGCATGTCCTTCACTTGTTTCTCTAATTCATACTTTTGATGATAATTGTACCTGTAAGGCCTCAAGCCGACTGGCATAGCTCTAGGTTTTAGAGGAATAGAATGATCTAAGGCTCTAGCAGGTGGCATGGATTTAGGCTCAGCAAAAACTTTATCATACTCATCCAACACTTCCTGAATGTCTTCATCAATGGGAACTCCATCCTCATGTGGAACTGTGGTCATCATAAATAAGTCAACAATAAGATCTTGACCCTTCTTCAACATCATGCTCATTGAGCTACTTGATGTCATCCTCAAACTACCCTCCTTAGGTAAACCAGGTAGTACCAGCTAGTTACTTTGAATCCTTGTCCTTAAGAATAACCTGACTCTAATACCAGATGTTATGATCTCGACTTGATCTCGAATTGGATTATGGAAATTAAATTGACTCAACAATACTTTTAAAATTTTTGGGCTTTCTCATTAATTGAAAAATAGACAAAATAAATATAAAATACAATAAAAATGAAAACTATAACTAAAAATGGATAGAAAGAGGTGCCATTGAATCCATGAGAACCTGAAGATTAATTGACAGAAGAATTAGAAAGAGACTTTGGGAGAGAAGAGAAAGAAGAGAGAACCAGAGAAAGAGACGAGAAGAATGAGTACCAATTTTCTATTAGGCTTTTCTCCCTCCTCTGATGGGTATTTGTAACTACCCTGCCACGTGGCTCCATCACGGTCGTCGGTTCCCTTCTAATTATTTCTAATCCTAGCCCTCCATTTGTATTCCACCAAATTCAAATAAAAACGCATGCCTCACTTCGAACCCCGCTAACTACACTTAATTATTCCTAACTTTGGGGTCATAACAGACTAGTCTCTATATTGTATTATGAGATAAGTTGTATCAGTGTATTTCTCTTGATATTTCACTTTTGTACTCTTATTATGTTTGAAGCTCTAGTACTAATACCACCAAGTTTTGGGATTTTATTATGTATTGATTTCTATTTCATTTATTCTGCATTTATTTTCATATATTATTGAGTAGTCCGTTACTAGCCGTTCCAGACTACAGGTTGGCTTGTCTACTGGTGGGTTATGGTAGGCGTCATCCTGACATAGAAATTGGATCGTGACAAGGGTATTTTTATGTTACATAACATGAAACTCAAATACATGAACCGGAATGAAACATAAGTTTCTTCTATAAGTTTCTTCTAGCATTTCGTAACTTGAATAGGTATTTAAGTTTATTCTTACACTTCTTAACTTGAATACACTCCTAAATTCTAACTTTTTAATTAATACTATTCAAAGTCTCAAACTAATAAAAATAAATTTTGACAAAGTTGAACTTGTCTGGTGCACCTAAATACTTTGTAAATAGAATTTTACTAGAGCTGTCAATATGGGTTGGCCCAGCCTATTCGGGCTAGCCCACACAAACTTTGAGTTTGACGGGCCAGGCTGGGCTGGCCAATCAAAATGATGGGCTAAAAAACACCAAGCTCACACCATTACTCTATGCGCTGCGGGCCTCATAGGCCAACCCACTTTTAAAAAAATAATATTTTATAATTTAATTTTAGAATGTTAATAAACATAAATATTACCAGACAATATTACATAGTGTTAATATTTGTTAATCAAGTCTCCAACACCCCCAAAAAATATTTATAATAGTGAAATTAAATAACTTTTGACATGATATCCTTCGAAACAAATAAAAATACTAATAAGCAATCTAAATAGTTGCATGTATTTGACTTATGGGCCAGCTCACGGGCTAGTCCACCCATATTGCTCAGGCCCCACGGGCCACAGGTTTTATCCGAGTTGGGCTAAAAAGCTCCGTTCTTAAATGGACTGTAAAAATTAAAGCCCAACTCCATCAAATTACAGGCTGGGTCGAACCGACCCAATGGGCCTAACCCATATTAACGGCTCTAAATTTTAGGAAAAAGGACGAAAATGGCCAGTCGGCCAAACAAATTCCACCAAAAGTAACCTAAGAATTGTAATTCTACTAATTAGCCATTTTGGCTCCTTTTTAATATACCAATTCATTGTTGTCTGTTTTTCTTTTTTCCTTTGTTGGCTGCTCTTCTCACTCTCTCTCGCTATTCTTTTTTAAATTTTAAGAAGTTACTTTTTTTTATTTTAACAATTAAATATAATTTTATGGATTTTTTTTCTCAATAATTTATAGTTAGAACAGAAAAAAATTGGTACATTATATTTTTTATTCCTATTATTTATACTTTTAATATAATACAATTGTTAAAGATATATATTGATACAGTTTCTATATATATACATATTCTATATAATATTATAGCATTTTTATACACATTCTATATAATTTTTAACTACAATTATTATTTAGCTACATATTTTATACGACTCTATATAGTTTCTACATGTATTCTAAAAATGTATCAAACTAGTATAAGAGATTATCAATTAAGTATATGGACACTACAAGTGTATCAATGTAGTATAAAAGTATATTAATGTGGTATAAAAAATATCAATTGAGTATAGGGACTGCATGTGCTTGCATAAAATTTCTTTTCTCTTTTTTTAAAAAGTGTATCAATATAGTATAAAAGTGTATCAATTTGATATAAAAATGTATCAATTGAGTATAGAGACTGCATGTGCCCAATTAGGCCAAATAGCTAAAAAAGAAAATTACTTTAGTCGGGCTACAGCATGTCCACCTTTTCAATTATGGACCATTTTTTTAAAAATGATCATCCCATGTCCTTTTCCCTAAATTTTACTTTATAATAATCAACACATAAGCCATAGCCCTTGAAACATATTGAGTAAAATATAAATAAATTTAAAACCGATTGAAGAATTCAATTAGGAGATAAAACCCTTTATGGCTTCATAAAACAATAAGAAGTGATTTAACCTTAATCAATCATAATAATTCGTATGGTCTTACATTAGCAGGAACTTGATTGATTATTCGAAAGAGGTTTTTTAACTTGACAATTTTGTTCGAATTAAAAAAAACAACTTAGTCCTATCCTAATACAAAAGTGATTAGTCTAGTCCTAAGACTAAATTATGATTATACTCATTTGTAAGTTTTTAAATGAAGAAAATTATGTCTTAAAGGACAAATAAGTGTGTGTGGGTGGAAATGTTTTGTTTCTTTTTTTTTGGTTAAATTGAGGATGGGGGTTGGGGGTGGAGATGGAGATGGAGGTAAGGGTGGGAGATAAACAAATTATCTAATTATTTTTTTGACATTTCATTAAAAATAACATGATAATAATCTTTTTTATTGTAACGTAATACAATTTAATATGTTCGAATAAGTCATTCAAAACAATTCAAATAATATTTTAATATTATTTATATATTAATATACTAGTTGTTTTTTTAATTAATAAAGCACAATATAAATATGTTTACCTTTTCGATGATATTTTGGACTTGTATGTACAATACTTACCGGACTTGTCTGGCTCAGCCACACACAGCCTCCTCTCTTCATCCTACGCTCATCCAAACCCTAAAATTAACCTTAACCCCGACCCACCCATCCCCATAATATTTCTTCTTCAAATCTCCTTGTCATTTCCCCACGATCCACACCGGAAAACCATTCTCGGAGATTCCCGTTACTATTCAGGGCAATCTTATTTTTATTTATTAATTTCTTATTAAAAGATCTTATTGATTTCCTTCTACTGAGTAGCATCTCAAATTTTCCAGGAAACATCAATTTTAAGTCCATCTTATCTGTTTTGAGAAAATCTCGATTTTGCGATCTTCAGCACTTTACCTACAATTGTCTTGGGAATTATATATATATATATATATATATATATATATATATATATATATATATATATATATATATATATATATATATATATATATATATAAAATCATTAGACAAAAGTTTGTTTGTTTGAACTGGGATTTGTGTTTTACGCTAACAAGTTGTCGAGAAAAAAGAAAATATGGTGGGAGGTGGAAACAGGAAGGACGAACAGTTGGTGATAAGCAACAATAACGTTTTCGCTGCTCTTGGAACCCTAAGGAAGAAAAAGAAGTCTGATAAGGGAAAGAGCGCAGGGAGTTCATCTTCTAAAAATATGAAGCAGCCTGACCCTGTTTTCTGGGATCCAGCCCCATTGACTGTCAAATCGTGGGCAGATGTTGATGATGAAGATGATGATTATTATTACGCTACTACAGCCCCACCTCAGGCTGTTTGGGGAGCTGATACTGCTAATGAACAGCATCACAAGCCAAAGGAAGCTGCAATTCCAGTGGAGGTAAATTATTGAAAATTGAATCCCTTTTTGACTTAATGCTTTATGAATGAAGCATTGCTACATACTTTCATGCTTTTTGGTAATTCTACACTGGTAGTATGAGTTGATTTTACCTAGCTAATTTGTCCATGATATGTTGTGTGTGTAACATTAGGTGTCCGTGTGTATATGTTTATGGGCTTGTATTGCATCGGTTATATGGCTGAATATAGTTAGTTTTATTTCATTTCCCTGGGCTGCTGGGAGGTAGCACCTACTTGGTCGAATCCAGGCGAGCACAACACTTACCTTTAGAAGAAAAAAAAGGTTGGATTGTTATGTACAATTACTGGCTTCTCTTTGTATTGGAGTATATTGCCAAAAGGATTAAAATCTACGAACGATTTAATGTACCTCAAGTCGCTGTTGAAGAGATGACTTTTATTTTGAAGACATTAGGTGTTGGTGTTGGGGGTAAGGAGCTGTTGAACTTAATTTCTAGGCATACTCTAGGCGTATTGTGTGCCCAATATCTTTTATGATCTCTGTCTTCGTGATTCTCATTCTACTGTTCCCGGATCCCGGTTTGTGGTATTACACTGGGTATGTTGTTGTTGTTGTTTGTCTTCTTGATTCTCTGTCCTTGGCTTCTTTCCTGGTGCTGTCTCCATCCAATTTTTGTTGCTTCTTTTATGCTTTTTTGATTGATTATTATTACATTATATTATGTTCTATGAGGGGTTTTGATTGATGGACTATCTTTCTTTTGTGTTTCCATGTATTAAAACTCTTATTCTTGCCTTTTTCGTTCATGTTTCCAGTGGCTCATGGTTCCCATTGTCAGATGAAGGACTATCAATGGCTAGTTAGTGTTGCTTTAACTGAAATGTATTCCCTGATATCTGTTTGAAGAGGAGGGGACAAAACCAAATTTCTTATTACTTTGTAATGAAGAGTTTGGTACAACAGACTTTTCTTCTCTCCCAATATCCTATTTTTCCGCTTTCTAAAAGAAAAACATTTTATTTGTTGGTGTCAAATTATAACATCTCAAAAATAAAGGTTTCTTTTTCATTCTATTGTTTCCCTTTTTCAGCAGTTTATCTGCATTAAGTCTTGTAATCTGTTCATATCAGGAAAGTGAAAGTGAAGAAGATGGTCTTGATGAAGCTGATGATGGTAACGGAGGAGAACACGAGCAGGAACCTGATTTATCAGAGGAGAAGGAACCAACTGTTAAGAAACCTGCTGAACATGTGGCACCCAAAGAGTCGGAAAGGCAGCTTTCAAAGAAGGAACTCAAGAAAAAGGAACTTGCTGAGCTTGAAGCTATGCTTGTTGAATTTGGATTAAACAAAGCTGAGAGCAATGATGATTCACAAGGTAATTTGTTTATGAATGCAAATATAGCCTGCGGTTTCAGCTCATTTAGTCCACATTTTAATTAGTTAGATCATTTATATTCCAGTTGGGTAATTATAATATATTTTCTCCATGAAGGACAAAAAACACATTTTAATTAATTGAAGGTTAAATATGCTTTACTCGAAATTAATATTCTCTCATCAATTTACTTATGTCTACTTTTTTACTGGATTTATTTTGAGAAAAGATTTTAATTTGCGTATGTCTAATTTTTACAAGATTTCTTATACTAGTATCTTGTAAATATGTGTAAGAACATATTACCAAACTTCTACTTTGCAACTTTGTTTTGATTGTCACTACTTCTCCTGAAGGAAACTAACAAGAATGATTTTGTGAAACACGTTTCTGGGGTTGTACTGTGTATAAAAATGTATTGTTAATTAGCTCACTCCAAAAAAAAATTAACTCAGTTAAAGGTTTGAAGAAGATACTTTTTCTCTGGATTTCCTTCACGAAAATATTTGTGTTCTTTTCTTCATTTAGCATTTTAACCTTTAGATTAATGAGCACCTTGATATTGACTATATTAACATTCTACCATCTTTTTTATATTTTTAAATCCAGCAAAGCTAATATCAAAATATTTGGTAATTAATCTTATCAGAGCATGACTTATACAAACTTAAAAGTTAGAAGTCCATTTTATTTAGGAGATTAAAGTGGGTTAGGACCATTTATCCTATTTATATCTTAGCCAGTCCATTTTTTACCCATATTCATATGGGTGAATTACAATTCAAACCATTTGAGCTTAATTCATTTGAAATTTGCTCATTTGCAACTACTAAATGTAACTAAAACTTTTCCTCCACCCAAAAGGGAAGGAGGTCCGGAGAAATCATTGGACTATTTCACATGAGAAATTCTTAAAAATTCTTGCTCGGTACAAAATACAAAAATACAAAATAAGTTTGCCAACTGTCTCCATATTTATTCTATTATTGTATCACTTCTGATTTGTATTTCTTGTACTGCTCTGTCCTCTTCCTGCATCTTAATTTGTTATAGTGAAATATCTATCGAGAGTAAGAACTGATTGACATGTCGAATGCCTCGACTCATGTTCCCCAAAAAGTGGATCATGCGTTTGTAGCTTAGAGTAAATTAAATGGAAAAGGGCCAAAATTAGCCCACAGCTTTTTGCTGAGGAGCACATTTACCCTCTGTTAAAAGTTGGGCAGTTTTATTACCCCATATTACCAAAAGTGCGCATTTTTGCACTTATTTCAAATTGTAGTTAATGGAGCTATTGAAAAAAGAAAAAGTCAAAATTTCCTGCATCTGTCAACATGACCCCCCCCCCCCCCCCCCCCCCCCCCCAAAAAAAAATAAAAAATAAAACATTTTCTGTTTTTTTTCCCTTAAAACATCCCAACTATTAACGGAGGGCAAGAGTGCAATGAGACAATCTTGGCCCTTTTCCACTCTTTTTTATTTTACTTTCTCTTTTCTTTCCTTTTTAACAAATCCCTGCTGCCCCCCCAGCCATGGAGTTTCCGGAAGGTCTCACCGGAAATTCACCAGCACCAGTACATTTGAACGTTTGGGCGCCTCTGCAAAGATGCCAACAGCATCTGGAATACAACCCTCAAGTGGTCAGCTTTTTCCATTATGTCATCTAGCGGTTGTTTTTCTCTTTTCTCCTTGCTTTCCCTCAATCAAAGCATGTTTCTTCTAGTGAGTCTTGAAAGTTTTATGCTTATTTGATAATTTGAAAGTTAGATTATTTTGTTACTTTTACACATATGAGGAACTCTGTTATGGTGGCAAGTAACTCACCTAACCTAATATTTCATTCTGGTTTGGAATTGGTAATGTGGTATGTGTCTTTCACCATTTCCCTAAGTAGCTTGGGATATACAGTGACTATTCCAATGTGACTTGGTGCTCCATTCCACTTGCAGGTGCTGCACAGGATAAGGTGGACAAACTCAATGGAGAGATGGCTAAAAAGGATGATAATGTTCCCGGGGAGAGCAAGAGCGCAAAGAAGAAGAAAAAGAAAGAGAAATCAGCACAGGAGTTTAAAGAACAACATGATGCATCCAATGGTGTAGAGCTTGGTAATGGGACTAATGGAACAGTGACAACCGAGAAAGGACAAGATGCCCCTACTGTTGCCGTGAAGGACAAGGTAAAGAAAATGGCATCTCTTAAGAAGAAGAAATCAAGCAAGGAGGTAGATGCTGCTGCCAAAGGAGCAGCGAGTGAGGCTGCAGCAAGGAGTGCAAGGTTAGCTGCTGCGAAGAAAAAGGAGAAGAACCATTACAACCAGCAACCCCTGCGGTAAAATGTTTCTTGAATTGGAAGTGAGCATGTATTTTCTTGTTCATTTGTTAAATGCTCAATAAAAACATCAGAATCCGGTTTAATGGAGATAGACTCTTGGCATACAACTTTTTTATTTATCAATCTAAAAAATAGATTTACTGAATGGTTGTGGTGGTCTTTTATATTCTGCTGCTGGATGGACAGTTCTCGTGATGTTGCTAGCCAATTTAAATGAACTAAAATTCAATTTGTGTTCGCATGCGTTTGCCGATGAGTGTATACATTCTCTGTTGGAGCTTTCAAGCTAGATAATAGTACTTCTGCAGGGTCTGGATTTCTGCTACCATCATTAACTGTAAAATTTAAAAAGTTTACAAGCATTTCTTATCTAAGTAAAGGAAATGTTATCTGTGGAAGATTGTCGTTGGTTCCTTGGATAAACCCATTCTTAACTGTATCAGTAAAGCCAGAATGAACTGTCAAACCGTGGCGTGTTGTTACTGGTGCTTTTGTGACCCCTGCTGATTTTGCTTTTCAGGGAACACGGAAGAAGTTAAGGTTACTTCATTTTATTTTATGCGGGGACTGTATGGTTGACCTCTGTTGCTTATTATGTTCCGGATTAGTTCATTGTGAAAAACTGGATCCCCACACTACTTTTGTTGCAAAAATGAAAGGTTTTACTGCAGCAGCATTTTTGTTGTTGCACGTAATCACGACCAGCAGAATAAAAACCGACGAAATTACTCAATTTAGCAGAATAAAAACCAACGAAATTACTCAATTTATCTTCTGAGTGACGAGTAAAACTTCATAAGACCAAAAAGATCGGTAGCAGTGGACAAGAGAGATTTATGTTCACATTACTAGCTGAGCATGCTGAGCATGGGCCCATCAACTTGAATAGAAGTAATATTTTGATTTTTAGAATTTTTTTTATGACGTTCTCACAATCATATAAATCTACATTATACGGACATTAAAAATAATTACAATTCTTTTGTTTTTTTTTTAAAAAGAATGTCATACAGTGCATTTGACATGTCTATCTTTGCTCATACTCCAAATGACGATCGTGAATATATCCTCATAACATGCATTTAGCCGGCACACATGTTGTGGATGTCATTTCTAGAGAAGTTGCATTTTCGCATGAGGTACACCAATTTAAAGATAAAACATGTTAGGCCAAAGGAGAAAACTTGAAGAAACTTCGCAGCAAAGATAACTTCAGCAAGATGTTGCACTTCAAGAGTTGTATTAGAACCTAAATACCATTTTATACACATGAAAAACATAAAGGTCAGAGAAGACTTGCCATGGATAAGCTCAAGCTAGTAAAATAGTTACAGCTTTGTTATGCATCTTTGTACACAATTTATATTGCATATTTCCTCACTATATAACTTTCTCTTACCTCTCTCTCGTCATACTCTCTCTTTCTTCTTGCCATTTCCATCAACACTTCTCAACACAAAAAAACACTCATTAATTTTCACGAAAAAGTACCAGCGAATTCTAAATAAGATACAAAGTCAAATAGGGATTAAATCATGCAAATAGGCAAAGTGCGACTATTGAGAGTTGGAACAAGAAAGCACAAAAGACTGCCGAGTTGTAATATTTTATTGTTTTCAGCAAAAGGATCGGTGTAAATTCACTAAAAATAGAAAAAAATCTTTATTATTCAGCAAAAAAGATAAAAACAGCAAAAAGGTCAACACAATTCACTCAAAACAGGGGGGTGTTATGAATAACTATAATCTCAGCATGGTTCGATGAAGTGGCTACGATAGACTGCTTCATTGATCTTCAAGATATGACAATATCCCCACATATGAACACATAGCCTGTTTGAGACCAAGCTTTATGCGGGTCAGATAAGTACCCAGCATCAGCATAACCAACAAAATCGGTACTGCGATCTTTAGAATAAAATAAGCCCATATCGATAGTCCCTTTTAGATATCGTAATATGTGTTTGATCCCATTCCAATGTCTCCTAGTGGGAGAAGAACTGTACCTTTATAACAGATTAACTGAAAAGGCTATATCAGTCCTTGTAGTATTTGCAAGTTATATTAGTGCACCAATTGCACTAAGATATGGTATTTCAAGATCAAGGAGTTCCTCATTCTTTTCTTAAGGTCGGAATGGATCTTTGTTCACATCAAGTGATCGAACAACCACCGTAGTACTTAATGGATGTGCTCCATCCATATAAAATCTTTTCAACACCTTTTCTGTGTAGGCAGATTGATGGACAAAGATGTCGTTTGTCAAATGCTCAATTTGTAAACCAAGGCATAATTTTGTCTTTCCAAGATCTTTCATCTCAAATTCTTTCTTTAGGTAATCAATTTCCTTTTGAAGCTCTATTGGATTCCCAATAAGATTTATGTCATCGACATAGACAACAAGTATAACAAACTCCGACGTTGTTTTCTTTATAAAAACACATGGGCAAATTTCATCATTCGTATAACCTTCCTTAGATAAATATCCACTAAGACGGTTATACCACATGCGTCCAGATTGCTTCAAACCATATAATGATCTTTGCAATCTAATGGAATACATTTCCTGAGGCTTTGAACTATATGCTTCCGACATTTTAAATCCTTCAGGAATTTTTATGTATATCTCATTATCAAGTGATCTATAAGATAGGCGGTTACCAAATCCATTAAATGCATTTCAAGTCTCTCATGGACAGTGAAACTAATAAGATAACACAATGTTATTGTGTCCATAACTGCTAAATATGTCTCGTCATAATCGATACCAAACCGTTGTGAAAATCCTTGTGCAATAAGACATGCTTTATACCTTTGTATTTTATTTTTCTTATTTTTTTCGCACAAATACCCATTTATAGCCAACAGGCTTAACACCATTAGGTGTTTGAGCTATAGGTCTAAAAACTTCACATCTAACAAGTGAATTCAATTCAGATTGAATTGCTTCTTGCCATTTTGGCCAGTCATTTCTTTATCGATATTCTGTGACAGATCGAGGTTCAAGATCCCCACTATCTTACATGATTTTTGTTGCAACATTATATGCAAATACATAATCGACTATTATTTCAGATCGATTCAAATTAGTTTCAACATCATCTGAATTAATGGATAGTTCCTCATTTTCTTGAGTCTTAGGCTTATTGATCCCTTCAGGGATATCAACATTGCTCAAATCTTGAGCTTCCATATGAGGATCTTTTATAGTTTCATCTTGATCATTTGTTGTTCTTTTTCTAGGATTTTGATCCTGAACCTAATGGTCTACCACGCTTCAAGCATTTTTTAAATTAATTAGCTATGACACTAGTAGATGGTCCTTTAGGGACATCAATTTGAATTGAGTCATTCTCTATAGGAATATGTGATTTAGTGATCCTTTTCATATCTATAAATGTGTTTGGCATTCAATTTGCAATTTTCTGCAGATGAATAATTTTTTGTACTTCTTGCTCACAAATAGAAGCACATGGATCAAGATGAGATAGTGATGAATTTTTTCACAAAATATATCTTTTGATGTCACTATCTTCCCTAATTTTGATTAAACTATCTCATCAAATCGACAATCTGCAAATCAAGCAGTGAACATATCTTTCGTTAATGGTTCAAAATAGCGAAAATGGAGGGTGATTCAAACCCAACATAAATTCCTAACCTTCTTTAGGGGCCCATCTTGGTGTGATTTGATGGTGCTATAGGCACATATACACCACACTAAAAAATTCTCAAATGAGATATATTAGACTCTTGACCCAAAATTAATTGCAATGGAGAAAATATATGATAATTTATCGGTATAAGATGAACAAGTATTGCAGCATGCAGAATTGCATGACCCCAAACAGAAGTGGGCAACTTAGTTTTCATAAGCAATAGTCTTGCTATCAGCTGCAAATATTTAATTAATGACTCGACAAGCTATTTTGAGTGTGAACATGGGGTACAAATGTTCCACTCTTATCACAATCGATAAGCAATAGTAATTAAATGCTTGGAATAAAAATTTTACAGCATTATCAAGGCGAATAGACTTAATCTTATTATCAGAAAACTGTACCCGTAATCATATTATTTGTGCCAATAATTTTGCAAATGCCAAGTTGCGAGATGACAATACGCACACGTAAAAACATCTAGAGAAAGCATTTATTATGATCATAAAGTATCTAAACGACCCACTAGGTGGGTGAATGGGTCCACAAATGTCCCTATGTATGCATTCCATGAACGTAGGGGACTCAATTCCAACTTTTGTTAGTGATGGCCTCACAATTAGCTTGCCTTGATAACAAGTATTGCATGAAAATTCACCATTTAAAAAAACCTTCAAGTTCTTTAATTGATACCCATTTGAATTTTCTATGATTCGTCTCATCATTATAGATCCAAGATGTCCCAGACAATCATACCAAAGTACGAAAGTATTGGAATTAGTAAACTTCTGGTTTACTATAGAATGTGCCTCAATTGCATAAATCTTTGTCCAATACATACCATAAGATAAAACAGGGAACTTTTCTATAACACATTTTTGCCCAGAGACATTCTTGGTGATACCAAGATATTCAACATTTATCTCATCAATTGTCTTGATATAATAACCATTTTCACGGATATCTTTAAAACTCATCAAGTTTCTCTGAGACTTAGGAAAAGATATAGCATTATTTATGATGAGTTTAGTTACCTTGGGCAAGATTATAATTGCTTTTTCGAAGCCTCCAATCAAATTAGGACTACCAAAAATTATAGTAATATTATTCTTGCCCATGTTTAGATGAGAGAAATATTTCTCGTCTTTGAATATCGTATGTGTAGTGCCAGAATCAATCAAATAAATATCTTCACAATTGGACAACTTACTTTGAAAATTATTCATATCTTAGCCTTCAAATTTGAGACGGTAGAGTCTCGTGCTGATAACGTATTATGAAATAACTAAGAGTAAAGAGAAGAGTAAAGAGAGAATAGATAGTAATTCTTATTTCTCTTGAGGGATCATTTACAATGAAGAAAGCCCTTCTATTTATAGGAAAATTTTACTACTTTTTGAGTAAAATACATATACTTCAAATCCTGATAGATATCAACTAGATCTTGATAGATATTCACTACAACTGATATATATTAATATCATAAAAGGGAGAAAAAATATTAAATTTTGCAGCAAATAAGAGAAAATCTGAAAAAAAGTTAGCACAACTCTCTAATTTTTTTCAGTCAATAATAAAAAATTAGCAAAAAAACATAAATTCACTCAAAATGGAAAAATCTTGATTTTGCAGCAAAGGGGTTATCTTTTTATGATAGAAGAATAAGGAAAATGTCAAAATCGAACTCAAATATTAACAATAGAAATTATTATACCAATATAAATTTGCTCTTTTTCAATGATATGCTCGATCTTTCTCAAGTCTCAACTATGACACTGCTCCTGACCTTATTATCCTAACTTAATACCAAAGCCCAATATATATAAACAAGAATCATTACCTTAAAAATGATAAGGGCTTCAATAATTAATAAATATTTGATGGAATAGCTAACCTGAAAGCATAATCAGAGATCTTAATAAAGAGGGAGAGAGTTCTCATAGTCTAAAAATTGCTATCAGTTCTTCCCTTGATAAAGACATGCCTTCTTTTCGTTTTTTAGTTTTCGAGTTTAGTTGGGAAAAATAAATAGAATTTCAAATGAGTTTCTTATCCCTTTGATTCACCAAGAAAAAAATCCATAAAAGTTAGCTGCAACTATAACCAAACTTGCAAACATCTAACACCATCCAGAAATCAATAATTTGAACTTTGAAAAAAATATATAAAACTCCAACTAATAAAATCACAGGTTCTATCTACGATAATAAATAAGTGAATAAAACATAATTTTGAACTATATAGCAATGTGAATACCTTGAATGGATCTGCGATCCAGGTTCAAAGTTCGATTAGTGATGATTTGGCTTCTAAATTATCCAAAGATAAGACATACGAGTTCCATGACTGGAACTATCTTTATTTCACTAGGAAATTTCATCAAACACATTAACTGCATTAATACTATTTGTTCCAGAATGAATTTTGTGAGACCAGATTTCACGGAGAACACATAAAGAAACAAGAAAAGCAAATATAACAAATAAAGAATAAATGTCAATGTAATTTCAGAGACAATAAAAATCATTCACAAAATTTCAAAATCAATCAATTTTATAACAACATAACCCGTGTATTTCCACAAAGTAGAGTCCAAAAAGGATGAAGTGTACGCAGTGCATACCACAACCTCAATTTTATAGGAGAAAATAAAAGAAAAAAATGTTGGTGAAATTACAATAATATTACAACTAAAAAAGTTACCAGTGAAGAAAATAAAAGTTATCTTCTTCTTCGACTGAAACGCGGATATCTCCCTCTCTTTAAGGATATTCAAGACCACCATAACAAATTATTTACTGATACAAAAGTAATCTTCTTGACTTGTCGCCTCCAGGGTACAACAACCTTCTCACAAAGAATAACTCAACAACTTTGGACAAGAGTTGAGTTCAAAGCTCCACAAAAAGAACATCTTCCTTCAACTAATAAACTCTCTTTTTACTAGCTTTTGTGAACTTTATATTATCTTGTGTATCTAAAATTATGTAAGACCACCCCTATTTATAGGTGAAGAACTCTTCCATGCAATGAATAGGAAGAATAAATGAGAAGATAAATAGAATAGAGGTTATAAATGTTACAAGAGTTACAACACAGTATGTTAAGGGAGAAATAAAGAGTAGGAAGTTACATGAATCTCAGGAAAAATGGTGATCAAATTCACCCACCACTAACCATGAACTTAATTGACATATAATGTCATCAAAACAAAAAAAACTGTTGTACAATACATGCACAAAACGGGTGGAGAATAGATGAAACAATGTCACTACATCTTATGCCATTAACTCCAAAAATGGAGTAATGTCATGACATAATTAAGTTCAACCATTTACTGAACCTCTTAATTCCTCCAATGTCAAACAAAAAAAATAGAGAATTCACAAAATTAAAGACAATGAGAAGCAAAATTAATATTATTAAAATATTAATATTAAAATGCTTAACTCCATCAATCCCCTACTCATTTTAATATTAATAAGAGAGTCTACTAGCTGAAGAAAGAATACCATGCATAATGAAGGTGTGATCTGCATTGAACCTCCACTTAGTAAATAGTAATTTTTACTCCAGAGTCATAGTGGTCTCAGACTTGAACTATGATGGCTTAAGGGAAATAAAAAGTTACTGCTTACACATATTAGTCAAGGTGTTGACGTGAGTTTTATAGCCAGCACATTATGGCCTTGTGCTATCTCGGTTTCATGAGTGTTCTTTGAGAATGAGACTAATTCTCATACGTATCATCCTACCTTCACACTCATATAAGTGAATTCCATCGAGAGTGATCCTATAATTTTTAGCACCCCACTCATATGAGATGCAGAAATTCATTAAGAGTTTTTTTTTAAACTCAACCTTATACGCATTACAGGTAAATGCACTCACTCCATAGGGAGGGAAAAAGTCTATTTTTCACAACAAGTCATCATGTGATTCATTTTTTCCATTGAGCCTAGTTATAGGATCTATAGTCCCAGGTTTGGTTTTCTCACATATGACTTAAGATTTAATAGGCTTCAATCCCATCCCTCTCGATATGCTCCAGACCTTTTCTCTTGCTAAGGTGTTAGTTAATAAATCTGCAAGTGAAATACCTCGAACTTTGGCCCTTACGGAATCCTTGAGTCTTGAACCTTCTGTTCATTATACGACTCATACCATAAGGTGTATAGTGTGGTGACGGGTCTAGGGACCCTAGTCATATATTGGCTAGTGTGTTGCTGGCCAAGTTCCATCCTTGGCATAATAGAATTTATACAATTCATCTATTGATGTAATGAGAGGGTTGAGTCCAATTGTATGTTCTCCAATGTCTATCCCTTGATGTTCTATCTTGGACATGACTTGATGGTACTGGTCGTATGGTGTTGTGATGCGTTGGGCATGAGAGTCATATGTTGGATAGAATGTAGTGTCCAACCTTCTATTTTGGTGATGATTTAATGGTACCACTCATATATTGTGGTGATGAGTTGGAGGGTCAACTCGTACCCACCTACAAATTTTTTATATCTTTTAAACTTAGGGTATTTTGGACATTTACCATCCTAAGCCCATAAGACCCCACTCTTATAACACTTATTGGGCATTTATTCTACACTTAGCAAGATTAAAACACTCTCTAAAACTTCTTAAGAAAGATTGGGCTAGGGTTTCTTCAAGGCGGTCATCTAGATCCTTAAGGATCAAAATCTCTCCGTGAATATTTGTAACTCAGGTATGTGACTCTTCCTTCATTGTTAGTTCATAAAAATCATGTGTTTCAAACATTGTTCATAAATCATTAATGGTGGTTTTGAAAACCATGGTTGAGGGTTTGAATGCATAATGTTGATTGTTGTTTTTCTCATGATTTAAATTATGATCATACATATTTTTATAATGGTTTTGCACATGTGGATGCTTGGTAATTGTGATTTAAACTAAGGGGTCATGGTTAACCCTAACTTAATAGTTTTTGGCTTGAATAAGGGTTTGACAATGGTATGCCCTCAACTTGTTTGTGAAAATGTCAACGAGAAGAATCTGGTCACATATAAATGATTTCTTGAACTAAGGCATTGGATTATGAATGTTGATGATTGGTAAGTGGTTTTATGAAGGCCATGTTGGCCATAAATTAATTTGAATTATAACCTTGGTGGTTTAGTTGGCTTAATTGGTTCGAGTCCCTAAATGTTGAATTGAATTAATGTCTTTGTTTAGATAATAGATTTGAGTCCCAAAGTTGTTGTACATGTGCAAGTGAGGTTGATGGTAAGTAAATGGATTAATGATTGTGTATGTGTAATGAATATTTTAATTGGGCTTTAAAGTGGGATGTATAGCCAGGCTATGAAAGTAGAGTTCAAAGGACTAACACTAGAAACCTGTGCTAGCTGGTGTGGGTGTCTATATAATTAGAAGGTTTGAGTCCCACGAATGGATATATGAATAAGAGGTTCGAGTGCCCCATATTATATACGTTGGTGCTTAAGTCACCTTGATTATGTTGGGAGGTTTGACACCCCCATAAAGGTATATATGAATATGGATATTCCCTGGTTCGTGCGGTTACACGTACTGGGGCCTTTAAATCTAGGGGAAAGCTGGGCCCATATAGCCTGTGGGTGCCTTGTTATATGACAGTTATTCTACATAGCCCAGGTTAAGGTTTTTAAATGCATGCTAAACCTTGTTTCGTATCCCGGCATGATATATATATGTATAAATTTGATTGCATATGGTTATTTGACTTGGTTTTGAATAATGACATTACTTTATTCCTCTTTCCTTGAGTTACATGCTAGCGCTCCAACCGCTAATCATCTTTGGATGCTGTATGCCCATGCGATGCAGGTACCAAAACTTCTTCTTCCTTTTCTATGTAGTGATCAGGCGCTCGAGTTAGTCTGTGAGTTTACTTTGAAGTGGAGATCTTTCATACTTTGAAAGGCTTCATTTCATGGTTCTTATATTCTATATCTTAGATTTTGATTAGACTTTGTTTTGGCTATTTTCGGGGGCATGCCCCAATATTTTATTAACTTCAAATTTATAGAGCCTTTGTTGGAGTACTCTGAACTTGGGTTTGTTATTTGGTGGATTGGCTCGGTGACGAATGGTTGTCTAATTATCGATGAATGGTTTAATGGATTGGCTCAGTGATTGATGGTTGCCCGATTATCGATGAATGGTTTAGACGTCTCATGATTCGATATAAGTCTTAGCTTGCCTTATTTTATTATATATTTAGAATTTATTTAGCATTTGTGGTTGTTGTACTGGTTGGGCTAGATAGAGGGGCTGATCTCTGGTCTATGTGGGATTTGAGATACCTGTCACGGCCAGGGCCTAGTTCAGATCATGAAAAAGTTAGTATTAGAGCCCTAGGTTCATGGTCAATTGGGTGTCCGACAAAGCCGTATTTAGTAGAGTCTCTTTTAAGGGTGTGTAGCACTCCACACTCATAAGGGAAAGGCTACAAGGCATTTAGGAATCTTTCTTTTTTTTGTGTTCTATTTTTAAGCTATAGAGTCTATGATTTAGAAATCTTCTCTAATTTCTATTTGTTTGTTTCTTAGATCATGCCTCCTTGATAATCTAAAGCTTACGAAACTCATCCATCCTGCCCAAGGACAATGTTGATGGGACTCGTTCTATTATGGGGTCCAGACCCGATCTAAGAGTCCCGTTCCTAATTGTCCTCTTAGAGTTCTATCAATTCCATCCAGCCCCTTTCGAGCTTCTCAAGCAGATGTGATAAATGTTGAGTTTCATCAGTCTATCCATATATTGGCTCAGTTGGTAGCTTTTCAGACTGAGAACGATGCTTTTGTTACTCCATATTCTGAGGCTACAAGGGTTGGCCAGTTTATGAGGTTGAGCCCTCATATTTTCACTGGTGTTAAGGTTGAGGAGGATCCTTACGATTTTGTGGATGATATGGAAAAGATCTTTTGCGTTATGCATGCTACTAATATCTAGGGTGTGGAATTTTCTGCCTACCAACTTAAAGAAATTGCATACCAGTGGTATGAGGAATGAGAGCAGTCAAGGGGTGACGATGCTGAGTCAGCTCTGTGGGATAATTTCTCTAGTGCTTTTCTAGATCGTTTCTTTCCTCAGGATTCGAGGGAAGAGAAGACAAAAAATTTTGTTAACTTGAAGATATGCAAGATATCAGTCAAGGAGTATGACTTAAAATTTCACCAGTTATCTCAGTATGCTCCGGAGTTGGTTTCTAGCATGACGGATAAAATGAGAAAGTTTACTTTCGGGTTATCTTGAGAATTGATTTTAGAGAGTAAGACTGCTTTGTTTAACAAGGATATGGATATATCCAGATTGGTTGTGTATATGCAATAGGTTGGAAAGGAAAATAAGAAGCAGGCTGAGATTAGAGAGAGGTAGAGTAAGAAGTTTAGATTTTTTGATCAGGGTGTAGGCCAGTAGCTGTGTGGTAAAGATGGGTGAAAGTGGTCTAAGAAGAAGTGGGGGAGTTATGGTTCCTTCTCTACGGCTAGTACTCTTTACCCAAAGCCGTTAGGTGATCATTTCTCTCAGCATGGTAGAGAGTATAGGGAACAAGGTGCCCTATCTCAGGCTTGTGAGGCTCAGTCCGCTCCCTCATATCCTCCTTGTATATTCTATGGTCAGCTGTACTGTGGTCAGTATGAGAAGGGGAGAAATCAATATTTTAGTTGTGTTCAGATTAGCCATATACAACGTGATTGTCCTTTTAGGGTTGCTTCTGGGGCCAATAAGGTTCCTATTTGCTATTCATCAGCTCCTGCACCAAAGGGTGTTGTTTCTGCTTCTGGTACCGACACTGTCTGGAATTGCTTATATGCTCTTGTCTCTCATCAGGATTTTGAGACATCTCCCGATGTCGTTACTGGTATGTTGAAACTCTTTTCTCATGATATGTATTTTTTACTTGATCTAGGATTCACTATTTCTTATGTGACCCCATTTATGGCTATGCATTTTGGCTTTGGTCTCGAGTGTATTCCAAATCTTTTTTCTATTTCTACCCTGGTGGGTGACTCTATGGTGGCTAGAAGAGTCTATAAGGGCTGTGTGGTGTCTGTGAGTGGTCAGAAAACCTTGGTGGATCTGTTTGAGTTAGACATGGTTGATTTTGATGTCATATTAGGGATGGATTGGTTGCACTCGTGCTATGCTTCTCTAGACTATCAGACCCGTAAGGTTGTCTTTAAATTCCCTAACGAGCTGGTGATTGAATGGGAGAGTGGTTACCTAGCTCCTAAGGGGAGGTTCACATTATCTTAGAGCTCGGAGATTAATCTCCAAGGGGTGTCTCTATCATCTAATCCGGATTAAAGATTCTGACTCGGAGGTCCTTCTTTGCTTTCTATTCCGGTAGTGAATGAATTTCCTGAAATTTTTCCTGAGACCAACCTGGTGCTCCTCTAGATAGGGAGATTGATTTTGGGATTGATCTTGTTTCAGACACTCGTTCGATCTCTATTCCTCCATATAGAATGGCTCCGGTTGAGTTGAAAGAGCTTTAAGAGCGGCTAAAGGATCTTTTAAACAAGGGTTTCATACATCCTAGTATGTCCTAGTGGGGTGCACCGGTTTTATTTATGCATAAGAAGGATGGTTCCCTTTGGATGTGTATTGATTATCGACAGTTGAATAAGATGACAGTAAACAATAAGTACCCTCTTCTTAGGATAGATGATTTGTTTGATCATCTTCAGGGTGCTAAGTTTTTCTCCAAGATTGAGCTTTGATCTGGGTATCATCAGTTAAAGTTAAGGGAGGTGAATATCCCTAAGATTGCTTTCGTACCCTGTATGGGAATTTTGAGTTCCTGGTTATGTATTTTGGGTTGACCAATGCCTCGATGACATTCATGGACTTGATGAATAAAGTCTTTCGACAGTTCCTGGATTTGTTCATCATTGTATCATAGACGATATTTTAGTGTAGTCTAAGAGCATGGTGGATCATGTCAATCACCTCCGAATAGTGTTGCAGACCCTGAAAGAGCAGCAGTTGTATGCCAAATTCTCAAAATGTGAGTTTTGGTTGAATGCTGTCACTTTTATGGGTCATGTCATTTCTAGTGAAGGAATCATGGTGGATCCGCAAAAATTTTCTGTGGTTAAGAAGTGACATAGACCCACGATTCCAACTAAAATTTGGAACTTCTTGGGTTTAGCCGACTATTACAGGAAGTTTGTGGAAATTTTTCTGCTATAGCTGCTTCGTTGACCAAGTTGACTCAGAAAAAGGTAAAGTTCTTGTGGTCTGATGCTTGTGAGGGTAGTTTTGATAAGCTGAAGGATAAGATGAATTTGGCTCCAGTCTTGACCTTGCCTGAAGGTACTGATGGTTTCATCATCTACTGTGATGCGTCTCGAGTTGGTTTGGGTTGTGTGTTGATACAACAAGGCAAGGTGGTTCCTTATGCCTTTAGATAGTTCAAGGTTTATGAGAAGAATTATCCGACTCATGACTTAGAGCTTTTAGCTGTGGCGTTTGCATTGAAAATTTGGCATCACTATCTTTATGGGGTGCATGTTGATATCTTTTCTGATCATAAGAGCCTGTAGTTTGTGTTCACTCAGAAAGAGCTTAATCTCACAGAAAGAAGGTGACTTGAGTTGATGAAGGACTATGATACTGTCACGACTTGAACCAGGGCCTGGCCATGATGGGTATCTCAAGTCCCACATGGACCGGAGATCTCTCCGTCCACCTAACCTAGTCAATACAACAATCTTAAGTGACGGATGGACTCCGAACATATAACAAGATAGTGCAAACTAAGACCAATATTTATTCATGAAATGTCTAAGCCAATCACCAGTAATTGGACAACCGTCCATCATAGAGACAACCCACAAAAACAATACACCCAAGTCCACAATAATCCAACAAAACCACTATAAATTCGAAGTCAATAAAATTTTGGGACATGCCCCCGACAATAGTCAAAAATGCAGTCTAAGCAAATTCTAAGACATGGAATAAAAAGACCATGAAATGAGGCCTTTCGAAGTATGGAAGCTCACCACTTCAATGTAAACTCACGAACTAACTCGGGCACTTGATCATTGTGCAGGAAAAGGAGAAGAAGTTTTGGTACCTACATACATCGTCTGAAGGATATTTATCCTTCATTAAGATTCTTATGCCAAGCACTAGTTCAAACACAATACAAACTTGTGACAAAATCATTCTCATAGGCAATTTCACAAACAGGTTGAGGGTATATCATTATCAAACCATCATTCAAGCCAAAACCATCAAGTTAGGGTTAACAATGACCCGTTAGTTTAAATCCAATTTCCAAGCACCCACATGTGCAAAACCATTACCAAAACATTTATAATAACAATTTAAAACATGAGAAAACATTACTCAACATTATTCCTTCAAACCCTCAACCATAGTTTTCAAAACCACCATTAATGATTCAGGAACAATGTTTAAAATACATAATTTTAGTGAAATAATAATGAAGGAAGAGTGAAATGCCTGAGTTAAGAAGATTCACAGAGAGATTTTGATCTTTAAGCCTCTAGATGACCCGCTTGAAGAAAATCTAGCCTAGTTTTTCTTGAGAAGTTTTAGAGAGAGTTTAGAGAGTGTTTCAATCTTCTAAAGTGTAGAATGAGTGCCCAATAAGTGTTATAAGATATGAGGTCTTAAGGGCTTGGGGTGGGAAATATCCAAAATACCCTCAGCTTAAAAGTTGTAGAAAACTCATAGGTGGGTACGATTGGACCCTCCAACACGTCACCACAACATACAAGTAGTACCCTCAAGTCGTCTCAAAATTAGAAAGTTGGACACCACATTCTATCCAACATACAACTCCATTGCCCAACTCGTCACCATACCATACGACTAGTACCATCAAATCGTTCCCAAGGCAGAACATCAAGGGCTAGACATTGGACAACATACTATAGGACTCAACCCTCTCATCACATCACCATATGACTCGTATAGTTCATCTCATAACTAGGGTTAAATTTGGCCAACAAACCACTGAAAAACATAAGACTAGGGTCCCTTGACCCGTCACTACACCATACAACTAGGGGTGTGAGTTATATGATGAATAAAAAGTTCAAGACTTAAGAAATTTCCAAGGGCCATAGTTCGGGGCATTTTAGTCTCCCTCATTTAGGATCATTCATCCTCAAATGATAGGACAAGGCAATACAAACACGATTTGGACTATACACACCTCTACTCTTACCTTTAACCAAGTTAGAAAACAAAGATGCCAAGCAATTCATAATTTTCCATTAACAAAGAAAGAAAACAAAGATGTTAAGAACACACTCGCAAACCTCAAGCACAAATTTCTAGAATCGGGAATAGGAATGATACTTGGACTTCATGTCCTCCTCAGCTTCCCAAATATCTTCCTCAGACTTTTGGTTCTGCCATTGAACCTTTATTGAAGCCACATTTTTTGTCTGTAACTAATTAACTTGCTGATCCTAGATCTTTACTGGATCTTTTTCATAAGACAAAGAATTCAAAATACTAATGTTATCCAAGGGAATAACCAATGAAGGACCAGATGAATAAATCTCATGCTAGAAGGAGATTCCAACTCATACACAACACTACCAATCTTTCTCAACACCAAGTACGGGCTAACATACTGGGGACTGAGCTTCTCCTTTTTCCCAAACCGCATTAATCCCTTCATGGGAGACACCTTTAAAAATACCGAATCTCCAACCTCAATTTTCAAGTCCCTTCGCCTTATGTCCATCTAGGATTTTTGGTAACTTTGGGCATTCTTAAGCCTATACTGAATAACATTTACCTTCTCCATAGCTTAGTGAACCAAATTTGGGCCAAACATCTCCGCTTTAACAACCTCAAACCACCCACTAGGATATCTACACCTCCTTGCATACAATGCCTCAAACGGGGCATACCAATACTAGAATGGTAACTATTCTTATAGGAAAATTCAACAAGAGGGAAATGGTCATACCAACCACCACCAAAGTCAATTATACAAGCTCATAAAATATCTTCCAAAGTCTGAATAGTTCTTTTTGCTTTCCCATTCGACTGCGGGTGAAAAACCATACTATGACTTACTTTAGCCCCCAAACAACGCTGAAAAGAGCACTAGAAATATGATGAAAACTGAGTACCACGATCCAAAATAATTGAGATAGGCACACCTGCAACTTTACAACTTCTTGAAGGAACTACTTCGCATAATCCCTAATAGAATAATTAGTCCTCACTGGTAAAAAGTGAGAGGACTTAGTCATCTTATCTATGATGACCCAAATGGAGTCACACTAATTCCACAACCGTAGTAGGCCGGTAATAAAATCCATATTGATTATCTCCCAATTCTACACCAACAAGTCAATCTGTTGAAGTATCCCCACCAGGTCTCATATGCTCCACCTTTACTTGCTGATACACCATACACTTATCCACAAAGTTGGCTGCATCCCATTTCATAATATTCCACCAATACATCTCCTTAAGGTTATGATACATCTTTATTGAACTGGGATGAATCATATGCCACGATTCTTGGGCCTCGACCAAAATCCTACCTTACAATCCATCCACATCAAGAACACATAAAATCCCTTGGTACCTCAAGATACTATCAACTTTTGCTTAGCCACATCATCCTTGATTTTTATCAAGAGAGGATCTAATACCTGCTTCTCTTTTATTTCCAAACTAAGATATGACTGTGCTTTCTATTTTACAAACACACCAACATCCTTATAGTCCAAGAGACGAACTTAAAGGTTAGCCAAATGGTGAATATCCTTCACCAATTCCCATTTATACTCATCCATATGAGCTAGACTCCATACGGTTAACCTGTTAAGAGCATCAGTAACTACATTAACTTTACTTGGATGGTAATGAAGACTCATATCATAGTCCTTCAGCAACTCAAGCCACCTCCTTTGACTGAGATTAAGCTCTTTCTGAGTGAACACATACTGAAGGTTTTTATGATAAAAATAATATCAACATAGACCCTATACAAATAATGCCGCTAATTTTTTGATGCAAATACCACAGCCAAAAGCTCCAAGTCATGAGTCGAATAATTCTTCTTATGAACCTTCAATTGTCTATAGGCATAAGCAACCACCATGCCATGCTGCATTGAAACACAAGCCAAACCAACTTGGGGCGCATCACAATAGACGACAAAACCATCAGTACCTTCAGGTAAGGTCAAGACTGGAGCTGAAGTTAGATTAGCCTTTAGCTTCTCAAAACTATCCTTACAAGCATCAGACCATAAGAACTTTACCTTTTTCTAAGTCAATTTGGTCAATGAAGAAGCAATCACAGAAAAACTTTTAACAAATCTCCTATAATAACCAGCTAACCCCACGAAGCTCTGAATATCGATTAGTGTCGTGGGTCTAGGCCACTTTTTAACCATAATAATTTTCTGTAGATCCATCATGATCCTATCACTAGACACAACATAACCCAAAAATGTAACAATATTCAACCAGAATTCACATTTAGAGAACTTAGCATACAATTGCTAATCTTTTAAGGTCTGCAACACAATATGGAGGTGATTGACTTGATCTTCTTACTCTTAGAGTACACTGAAATATCATCAATGAAGAAAATCACGAACAAATCTAGAAACTGATAGAAGACCCTATTCATCAAGTTCATGAAAGCTGTAGAGGCATTGGTCAAGCCACATGACATCACCAAGAATTCAAAATACCCATACCGAGTATGGAAAGATGTCTTAGGGATATCTACCTCCCTAGTCTTTAATTAATAATACCTAGATCGAAGATCGATCTTAGAGAAAAACTTAGCACCCTAGAGCTGATCAAAGAGATCATCAATTATTGGGAAAGGGTACTTATTCATTACCATCACCTTATTCAGCTATCGGTAATTAATATACATCCAAAGGGAACCATCCTTCTTGCGCACGAATAACACCATTGGACCCCACAGAGACACACTAGGATGGATAAAACTCTTGTCTAAAAGATCTTTTAACTTCTCCTTGAGTTCCTTCAAGTCAGATGGAGCCATTCTATATGGGGGAATAGAGATAGGATAAATGTTTGGACAAAGGTCTATACCAAAATCAATTACCCTATTGGGAGGGATACCAGGAAGATCATCAGGAAATACCTCCGGGAATTCACTAACCATGGGTACGAATGTCAATAAAAGACCTTTTGAGTTAAAATTTTTAACCCAGACCAGATGATAGAGACATCCCTTGGAGATCAGTCTCTGATCTATAAGATATGATATGAACCTCCCACTCAATGACTGGCTCATTAGCAAATTTAAAGATGACCTTATGGGTCCAACAGTCTACAGAAGCATAGCACGAGTGCAGCCAATCCATCCCTAATATGACATTAAAATCAACCATGTCTAATTTAAATAAATCCACCAAAGTCTTTCAACCACCAATAGATGCCACACAATCCTTACAGACTCTTTTAGAAACCGCAGAGTCACCCATCAAGATAGACATAGAAAAAGGGTCCAAAATACATTTGAGACCAAAACCAAAGTACATAGCCACAAATGAGGTCACATAAGAGATAATGGACCCTAGATCAAGTATACAGTACACATCACAGGAAAAGAGTTTCAACATACCAGTAACGACATCAGGAGATGCCTCAAAGTCTTGATGAGAAGTAAGAGAATATAGGCGATTTCGACCAATGCTAGTACCAGAAGCAGAAGTAGTACCCTTTGGTGCAGGAGCTTGTGAAGAGGAAACATGAACCTTATTGGCCCCAGAATTAACCCTAGAAGGACAATCATACTATATATGGCCAATCTAACCACATCTGAAACATCGGTTTCTCTCATTCTCATACTGGCCATAATATGGCTGACCATAAAATCTATAAAGAAGATATGATGGAGCAAATTAAGCCCTACTAGCCCGAGATTGGGCACCCTGTGCCCTGTACCTTTCACCATGCTAGGAAAATAATCACCCAATGATTTAGGGAAATGAGTACTAGTTGTAGAGAAAGAACCAGAACTCTCCCACTTCTACTTAGGCCACTTTTCCCCATCTCTATCACTCTATTGCTAGCCTTCTCTCTAATCAGAGAATTTAATTTTCTTACCCTGCCTCTAACTAATCTCAACCTATTTTTCTTTTCTTTCTTAACCTGCTGCACATAAACCATAAGCTAATAAATATCCATATCTTTTTTCAATAAAAAAGCTTTACTCTCTACAATCAACTCTCGATACAACCCAGAAGCTAACTTACGCAACCTAGCTCTCATTCTATATACCAACTCAGGTGCATACCTGGACAACTGATGGAATTTCAAGGCATACTCCTTGACCAATATCCTACCTTGCTTCAAATTCACAAATTCTTTTGCTTTTACCTCTCTTAACTCCAAAGGAAAGAAGCAGCCCAAAAAGATACTAGAAAAGACATCCCACAATAGATTGAAAAAACTCAGCGTTCATCACATCTGCCTGAGGAGCTCAAGGAGGTCTAGAGGTAACTTTTGGAACTCCAGGATGGCAATCAGGAACTGGATCCCTAGACCTAGTTTGCACCCCAAAAGTATAATTGTCCTATCAGTAGTGTCCCCAAGTAGAATAGAGGAGTTCCCATGAGATTCAGATTATCTAGAAGGCATGATCTGAAAAAACAAGCAAATAATAATTAGAGGAATCTAAAACCTTAGACTCTATAGCTCGAAGTAAGAAAACAAGAAAGGGAAATATTCCTAAATATTTCATAACCTTTCTTATAAGTGTGGTGCGCTACACACTCATAAAAGACACTCTACTGACTTTGTGGACACCCAATTTACTATAAACCTAGGCTATGATACCAACTTTGTCACAACCCAAACTAGGGCCTGGCCATGACGGGTCTCTCAAGTATCATGTGGACCATAGATCACCCCCACCTAACCTAGTCAACACAACAACCTTAAGTGTCGGATGAACTCCAAACATAAAACAAGATAGTGCAAACTAAGACCAATATTTATTCATAAAATTTCTAAGCCAACCACGGATAACCGGACAACCATCCATTACTGAGATTATCCACCAAAAGAACAAACCCAAATCCATAGTAATCTAACAAAGCCCCTATAAATCCAAAGTCAATAATGTGTCGGGACATGCCCCCGACAGTAGCAAAAAATGCAGTCTAAAGAAAGTCTAAGACATAGAATAGAAAGACCATGAAATAAGGCCTTTTGAAGTATGGAAGCTCACCACTTCAATGTAAACTCACAAATTAATCAGGTACCTGATCACTGCACAGGAAAAGTAGAAGAAGTTTTGATACCTACATTGCATGGGGCTACAACTTCCAGAGATGGTTAGTGTTTAGAGAGCTAGCATGTAACTCAAATATAGAGGAATAAAGTAATGCCATCATTCAAACCAAATCAAATAATCATATACAATTCATACTTATATACATAATATATATGTATGTATATATATCTTGCTGGGATAGGGAATAATGTTGAGAATGAACTTTGAAAACCTTAAACTGAGAAATGTAGCATAACCGTTATATAAGCACCCATAGGCTATATGGGCCCAGCTCGCCCCTAGCTGGAAGGGCCCAGTGCGTGTAGCCACACAAATTAGAGAATATCTATATTTCTATATGCCTTTATAGGGGAATCAAACTTCCCGGCATAAGCAAGGTGAGTTAAGTACCAATAAATACAATATGGGAGACTCAAACCTCCCAACCATATATACACCCACACCAACTAGCACGGTTTCCATTGTTAGTCCTTTAGACTCTACTTTTATGGATCGGCTAAATATCCCACTTTAAATCCCATTTAAAATATTCATTACACTTACACAACCATTAATCTAGTTACTTACCAATGGCATCCCATTTGTATCGTCATACCAACCCTACTTGTATATGTACAACATGCCATAACAATTATTAATCAACTCAGGACTCAAACCCATTGTCTAACCAAAGGCATCAATTCAATTTAATATTTAGGGACTCAAACCCATTTAGCCAATTAAACCACAAAGTTATAATTCAAATTAATTTATTGCCAACAAGGCTTTCCTAAAACCATTTTCAACCACTTATATTATTAGGAAAATGCCTTAGTTCAAAGCATAATTCAATTTAATTTATGGTCATTAAGACCTTTACAAGGCCATTAATCCTTGATTAACATTCTTATGCAACAACTAGTTCAAACACAATTCGAACTTCTGACATAATCATTCTCATAGGCAATTTTACTAACAGGTTGAGGGCATACCATTATCAAACCTTTATTCAAGTCGAAAACCATCAAGTTAGGTTTAACCATAAACCATTAGTTTAAATCCAATTTCCAAGCATCCATATGTTCAAAACCATTACCAAAACATGCACATTCACAATTTAAAACATGAGAAAGCATTAATCAACATTATGCCTTCAAACCCTCAACTAAGGTTTTCAGAACCACCTCAATAATTTTTGAAAAATATTTAAAATACTTGATTTTAGTGAACTAACAATGATGGAAGAGTCACATTCCTGATTTACAAAGATTCACGAAGAGATTTTGATCTCTAAGCCTCTAGATGACCCCCTTGAAGAAACCTTAGCCCAATATTCTTGAGAAGTTTTAAAGATAGTTTAGAGAGTGTTTTAATTTTCTAAAGTGTATAATGAATGACCAATATGTGTTATAAGATGTGAGGTCTTAAGGGCATGGGGTGGGAAATGTCCAAAATACCCTTAGCTTAAAAGCTATAGAAAATTTACAGGTGGGTACGATTGGACCCTCCAACTTGTCACCAAAACATATGAATAGTACCCTCAAGTCATAAAAAAATCATAATAATGGACACCACACTCTATCTAATATACAAATCCATTGCCCAATTCATCACCATACCATATGACTGGTACCATTAAGTCATTCCTAAGGTAGAAAATCAAGGGTTAGATACTGGATAACATACGATTGGACTCAACCCTCGTGTCACATCACCATACAACTCATATGGTTCCTCTTATTACTAGGACAGAATTTTTCCAACAACACACTGACCAACATATGACTAAGGTTCCTAGATTCATCACCATACCATATGACTAGGCGTGTGAGTCGTATGATGAATAGAAAGTTCAAGACTTAAGAAATTTACAAGGTCCAAAGTTCATGGAATTTTAGATATGAGTCCTTACTACCATCCAGGTAAAGATAATTTTATTGCTGATGCTCTTAGCAGGTTATCCATGAGGAGTTTAGCTCATGTGGATGAGGATAAGTAGGAATTGGTGAAGGATATTCATCATTTAGCTAACCTTGGAGTTCGTCTCTTGGACTCTAAGGATGATTGTATATTTATGCAATAGGTTGCACGATCATCTCTTGGTTCAGAAATAAAGAAGAAATAGGTATTAGATCCTCTCTTGATGAAAATAAAAGATGATGTAGGTAAGCAAAAGGTGATAGATTTTAAGATCGATGATGATGGTATCTTGAGGTACCAAGGAAGGTTTTGTGTTCCCAACATGTATGGATTGTGAGGTAGGATTTTAGCCGAAGCCCATGAATTATGGTATACGGTTCATCTCTATTCAATAAAGAATTATGATGACCTTAAGAAGATGTATTGGTGGAATAATATGAAATAGGATATAGCTAAATTTTTGACTAAGTATATGGTATGTCAGCAAGTAAAGGCGGAGCACATGAGGCCCGACGAGTTACTTTAAGAGATTGAACTACCGGTGTGGAAATAAGAGATAATTAATATAGATTTTGTTATGTACCTTTCATAATAGCAGAATTAGTTTAACTCTATTTGGGTTATCGTGGATAGGAGGACTAAGTTCGCTCACTTCTTGCCAGTTAGGAATAATTATTCTGTCGAGGATTATGTGAAGTTGTTCCTTCAGGAGGTTGTAAAGTTACATGGTGTGCCTGTCTTGATTATTTTGGATCATGGTAAAAAGTTCTCATTATGTTTTTGGTGCTTGGTTTAGCGAGGTTTGGGAACCAAAGTAAGCCTTAATACCGCCTTTCACCCATAGTCAGATAAGCAAGCATAAAAAACTATTTAGATGTTGGAAGATATATTGTGAGCTTGGGTAATTGATTTTGGTGGTAATTGGTATGACCATTGGCCTCTCATTAAATTTACCTTAATAATAGTTACCATTCTAGCATTGGTATGGCCCTATTTGAGGCATTATATGGAAAAAGGTGTAGATCTCCTATTAGGTGGTTTGAGATTGGTGAAGTAGAGATGTTTGGCCCGGATTAGGTTCACCAGGTTATGGAGAAGGTGGATGTGATTTGGGATAGGCTTAAGACCTCATAAATTTGCCAATAGTCTATGCATAAGTTAGGCGATTAGAGATTAAGGTTGGAGAGTGGGTGTTCTTAAAGGTGTCTCCTATGAAAGGTGTGATGCAATTTGAAAAAAAAAAGAGAAGCTCAGTTGCCGGTGTGTTGGCCCATACTTGGTTTTGAGATGGGTTGGTAGTTTTTTATATGAGTTGGAATTGCCCTCTAGAATGAGTTCCATTCATTTGGTATTCCATGTGTCCATGTTGTAAAAATACGTCGGTGATCCTTCATTGGTTGTTACTTTAGAGAACTTTGGTATTTTGGATTCTTTGTCCTATGAGGAGGTCCCGGTAAGGATCTTAGATTGGCAACTTTATTGGTTATGAACGAAAGACATGCTTTATTGAAGGTTCTATGACAGAACCAAAAGTTCGAGGTAGTTACTTGGGAAGCCGAGGAAGACATGAAGTTTAAGTACCCATTCTTATTCCTGATTCAGGAAATTCATGCTTGAGGTATGTGTTGTTGTTAACATCTTTATTTTCTATCTTTGTTAATGTTACAATGCTAATTGCTTGGCATCTTTATTATCTAATTGGTTAAAGGTATGAGTAGAGGCGTGTAGAGTCCAAATCGTGCTTGTATTGCCTTGTTCCATCATTTGAGGATGAATGATCCTAAGTGGGGTGACTGAAACACCCTAAAATTTAGACCTTAAAAATCCTTGAGTTTTGAACCTTCCATTCATCATATGACGCACACCATAAGTCGTATGGTGTGGTGATGGGTCTAGGGACCTTATTCATATGTTTGTTAATATGTTTCTAGCCAAGTTCTATCCTTCGTATGATAGATTCTAAATGAGTCATATACTGATGTAACGAAAGGGTTGAGTCCAATTATATGTTGTCCTACATCTAGCCCTTGATGTTTTGACTTGGACATGATTTGATGATACTGGTCGTATGGTGTTGCAATGAGTTAGGCATGGGAGTCGTATGTTGGATAGAATGTGGTGTCCAACCTTTAATTTTTGTGATGGTTTGAGGGTACCACTTGTATGTTGTGGTGATGAGTTGGAGGGTCAACTCGTACCCACCTGCGAGTTCTCTATAACTTTTAAACTGAGGGTATTTTAGACATTTACCACCCCAAGATCTTAAGACCCCACATATTATAACATTTATTGGGCATTCACTTTACACTTAGCACAATTTAAAAACTCTCTAAAATTTCTCAAAAAAGATTAGGCTAGAGTTTCTTCAAGGTAGTCATCTAGAGGCTTAAGGATCAAAATCTCTCTGTGAATTGTTGTAAGTCAGGAATATGACTCTTTTTTCATTGTTAGTTCACAAAAATCATGTGTTTTAAACATTGCTCATGAATCATTCATGGTGGTTTTGAAAACCATGGTTGAGGGTCTGAATGCAAGATGTTGAGTATTGTTTTCCTCATGGTTTAAATTATGATCATACATGTTTTGACAATAGTTTGGCACATGTGGGTGCTTGGTATTTTTGAGTTAAACTAAGGGGTCATGGTTAACCTTAAATTGATGTTTTTTAATGGTATGACCTCAATCTATTTGTGAAAATATCAATGAGAAGAATTTTTTCACACATGAATGGTGTTTTAAAATAAGGCATTGGCCTATGAATGTTGATGATTGGTAAGTGGTTTTATGAAGGCTTGTTGGCCATAAATTGATGGTGGTTTAGTTGGATAAATGGGTTTGAGTCCCTAAATATTGAATTCAATTGGAGTCTTTGTTTAGATAATAGGTTTGAGTCCAAAAGTTGATTAATAATTGTTATGGAACATTGTACGCTTGCAAGTGGGGTTGGTATGACGGTACCAATAGGATGACTTGGTACGTAAATGGATTAATTGTTGTGTATATGAAATGAATATTTTAACTGGGCTTTAAAGCGGGATGTGTAGCCGAACCGTGAAAGTGGAGTTCAAAGGACTAACACTGGAAACTGCACTAACTGGTGCTGGTATCTATATGACTGGAAGGTTTGAGTACCCCGAATAGATATATGAATAGGAAGTTTAAGTACCCCATATTATATATGTTGGTGCTTAAGTTACCTTAATTATGCCGGGAGGTTTGAGTCCCCTATAAAGGAATATACAGATATGGATATTCTCTAGTTTCTGCAGCTACACGTACTGGGGCCCTTCCAGCTAGGGGAGTGATAGACCCATATAGCCTTTGGGTGCCTTGTTATATGACAATTAAGCTACACAACCCAGTTTAAGGCTCTTAAATACATGTTAAACCTTTTTCCCTATCCCGACATGATATATATATATATATATGTATAAAAGTGATTGCATATGGTTATTTGACTTGGTTTTGAATATGGCATTACTTTATTTTTCTATCCCTGAGTTATATGCTAGCGCTCCAACCGCTAACCGTCTCTGGGCGCTGTATCCCCATGTAATCCAGGTATTGAAACTTCATATACTTTTTTTCCACAGTGATTAGGTCCTCAAGTTAGTCTGTGAGTTGACTTTGAAGTGGTTAGCTTCCATACTATGGAAGGCTTCATTTCATGGTCTTTATATTCTATGTCTTAGATTTTGATTAGACTTTATTTTGGCTATTGTCGGGGACATATCCCAATATTTTTTTGACTTTAAATTTATAGACGATTTATCGGATTACTGTGGATTTGGGTGTGCTTTTTGGTGGATTGGCTCGGTGATGGAAGGTTGTCTGGTTATCGGTGAATGATTTAGACATCTCATGATTTGATATAAGTCTTAGCTTGCCTTATCTTGTTATATGTTTCATCCAACATTTGTGGTTGTTGTGATGGTTAGGCTAGATGGAGGTGGTGATCTCTAGTCCACGTGGGACTTGAGATACCCATTACAGCCAGGCCCTGGTTCGAGTCGTGACATCAAGGTTATCATTAGATTTGACATAATCAACATTAATGGTACCATTTGTCAAATATGGTCTCACATTACTGTGTTTTCTCCTTATAGATCTGGATTTACTACCGTAATAATGATTTTGAACTCTACCAATTGCAGCGGTGCTATAACAATGAATTAAAATAGAAAAAATTGGTTTTTCAAAAGAAGGTATTTGAAATAACAAATCTCTTAACCAATTTTATTCCTTACTAGCTGAAGTTAAACAAATTAGTTCAGCCTCCTTGGTAGAGTTAGCAATTATTGTTTACTTTTAAGACTTCCAACAAATAGCACCACCACCCAAAGTAAAAATATAACCTGCTAAGGAATCACCTAATTAAGTGTCCCAATCCGCATCACTAAAGCCTTCAAGTACACCAGGATATTTTTTACTGAACAAACCACAAATTTTTGTTCCAATTAAATATATCATTATTCTCGTCATAACATGCCAACGTTCATTACCTGGCTTGCTAGTAAACCTACTCCTACTGCATATGAAATATCAGGCCTAGTGCAATCAGTCGGATATCAGAAACTTCCAATTATACTATCATATTCCTTTTAATTTTTAACATCATTTTTAGTTTCCATAGAAAACAAGTGAATACTGGAATCAAATGGAGTTACAACATGCTTGTAATCAAGGAAATTATATTTTTTCAAAATTTTCTCAACATAATGTGACTAGTCAAGAAAAATTCTATAACATGTTATTGTAATTTTTAATCCTAGAATAAAATTTGCCTCACCAAGATCTTTCATATCAATATGGATTCTAAGAATATTTTTAGTTTTTTCCAATAACTTTCATGTTAGAGCCAAAGATCAATAAATCATCAACTATAGGAATTTAATAACATGTAAATTGTTCCAAGACTTATGATATATACACTTGTTACACTCATTTGTTTTAAACCCATTATCAATCATGCAAGAATTAAACTTTTCATGCCATTGCTTTGGTGCTTGTTTCAAGCCATATAGGGATTTAGTAAGTTTACACACTTTTCTTTCTTGGCCAGCCTCAACAAAACACTCGGTTTGTTCCATGTAAGTATCCTCATTTAGGTATCCATTTTAAAAAGTAGTATTTATATTCATTTGATGAATTTTTAAATAAAAAATTACCACAATCGCAACTAAAAGTGTAATGGATATAATTCTAGTTACCGGAGAAAAAGTATCAAAAAATTCTAGGCCTTCTGGTTGTTTAAAATCTTTAGCCACTAGCCTAGCTTTGTATTTATCAACAGAACCATCCGGTTTTAACTTTTTATGTAATATCCATTTACATCTAATTGTCTTACAATCCGGTGGTAAATTAACTAGCTTCTAAGTTTTATTGGAAATTAGTGATTTCATTTCATTATTTATAGCCTCTTTTCAAAAAATAGCATCATAGGAAGACAAATCTTCTTTTAAAGTGATAGGGTCATCTCCAACGTTAAAAACATAATAACTACTCTAGCTCATTTACTTTTTCTTAACTCAAAATTATCATTTTCTTTATTTTTAAAGTAGAAGAACTAGGTAGTGACAAAATATTTTTTTTCAGTCCTATGGCCCCACTATTTTAGAATCAAAAGGGAATTTATTTTCATGAAAAATAATATCACTTGATTCTATTATAACACTATCTTTAAGATTAAAAAATTTATAGGTAGTACTATTTGAAGCATAACCAACAAAAGTACAAGTAGTAACTTTTTTTATCCAACTTAGAGATTTTAGGGTCCATTAACCTTACATAGGCTAAGAAAACCCAAATTCTTAGATATTCCAAATTTTGCTTATGACCTTTCACAACTCAAAAGGTGTTAACTTAGTTTTCTTATGAGGCACACGATTCAACACATAACAAGAAATCTAAAGAGCATTGCCACAAAAATTTAAAGGTGCAGTAGACTGAATTAACATGGCATTAGTTAACTTAACCAAAGTTTTATTCTTCCTTTCCGCTACACTGTTAGATATAGGAGAATAAGGAGGAATAGTTTCATGAATTATACTCAATGATCTAACAAAATAATTGAACTCATGTGATTCATATTCATGTCCTCTATCACTTCTTATTCTTTTTATTTTTCTATTAAACTGATTTTCAACTTTAGGGAGAAAAATTTTAAAATTCTCAAATGCATCACTTTTATTTTTCATTAAGTAAAAATATGTAAAACTTAGAAAATCATCAATGAAAGTGACAAAATATCTATTTCCTCTATGATTTAAAATTCCACCAAGTTCTAAATATCAGTATGAACTAATTCTAATAAATCAGTTGTAAAATGAAGATTTTTTGTGATTTTGCCTTTACTACAAGCCTCACACTTTTCAAATTTTTTTTTGATCATTGAAATTAATCCTAAACAACTCATGATTCCTATATAATGATCATTTATATGACACAAACGAGCATGCCAAAAATTAGTAGAAGAAAGCATGTAAACAGAAGTAGATGTTTTATTCGTTTCAATATTTAACTTGAACATCCCATCACAAAGATACCCATTTCCCACAAAAATATTATTTTTCACAATTATATATTGGTCATATTCAATAATCTACTTGAAGCCTGCTTTATTAAGAAGAAAACTAGATATCAATTTTTTTCTCATGGAAAGAGTATAAAGTACATCTTTTAGAATGAATACCCTTCTAGAAGTAAATCTCAACTCGACATCTCCTATTTCAAACACTTGAGTTGTGTATGAATCTCCAAGCATGATGGTTTTGGGCTCCTCAATAGGAGTATATTTTTTAAACCAGTCATTGTCAAAACAGACATAACGGTTTGCACCAGAGTCATCCCACCATATATCAAAATTCTCTACCATGTTTATGTTTTTTATCACATCTACAAATGGTTCTTCGGTAACATTTTCTTGATATTTAGGCCCAGATTTTTAAAAATTGCAAAATCAAGCAATATGCCCACTCTTCCTACAGACAAAGTACGATCCCTTTTCTTGATCATGTTGATTTTGATTGGTTATTTCCACCATTATTGTCCTTGGGATGTATATCATTATTTTTCTTGAATTTTTCTTCTTAGGCTTCAAAGTAGTATTTTTGTTAGTTTAAGGGGAAGCATTATTTGAAGTAGTTAAATTTACCTTGGTGTGATATTTTTCTCTTCTGTTTGTAATAGTGTATCTTGGTCCTTTGCCTCATCTTCCATGCAAATTCTCATTATCAAAATCTCAAGAGATGTTTTCTTTTGTTTGTGGCACATAATTTTATGAAATTCCTTCCAAGAAGGAGGAATTTTATCTATTATGCCACAAGCAGTAAGGTTATCTCCAATTTTGATTTCCTTGGACCTGAGCTCTCCAACAATCATTATGGAGTCCTGAACTTGGTCTACCACTGATTTGTTGTCCACCATTTAGAAAAGACAAAATCTTCTCGCAACTTACTTTTTTCACTCCAGCTTCCTCAGAGCCATACTTAATCTGCAAGGATTTCCAAATTTTTTTTGCACTAGAGTAAGTTAAATCATAATAATCATAAAAATTATCAAATAGATAATTAAGTAAAAAATATTGATACTTGTAGGAGTCACCATCATATTTTTCAACTTTCACTTAAAGAGAAATAAGTTCTTTATCGGTCATGGAAGAGTTATCTACTTTGTTTTGATTCTTCTCAACACATAAGAAACATTGAGAAAACTTATGTAGAAAAACACTTTACCCTTCCACCTTTTGAAATGAGTACCATTGAACTAGAATGGTTTGTTAAGATTTTCCATCTAGATATCCGTGAATTATTAGTTTTTGCCATTGAATCTCCATTAAATTGTTGGTGAAATTACAATAATATTACAACTAAAAAAATTACAAGTGAAGAAAAATAAAATTATCTTCTTCTTTGGCTGAAGCGCAGATATCTCATTCTCTTTAAGGGGATTCAAGCCCACCGCAGCAAATTGTTTCACCTGTCCAACAGTAATCTTCTTGAATGCAATAGCCTTTTCACAAAGATCAACTCAACAACTCTGGAAAGAGTTGAGTTCAAAGCTCCACAAAAAGAACGCCTCCCTTTAACTAATAAACTCTCTCTTTTACTAACTTTTGTAAACTCTATATTATCTTGTATATCTAAAATTATGCAAGACCACTTCTACTTACAGGTGAAGAACTCTTCCATGTAATGAATAGGAGGAATAAATGAGAAATCAATAGAATAGAGGTTACAAATTTTACAAGAGTTACAAGAATTACAACACATAAAGAACGGACAATGGAAAAATAAAGAGTAGGAAGTTACATGAATCTCAAGAAAATGGTGATAAATTCATCCACCACTAACCATTAGCTTAATTTACATATAATTTCATCAAAATAAAAAAATGGTTGTACAATTGGTACAAAAAATGGGTGGAGAACAGATGAAACAATGACGTTACATCTTATGCTATTAACTCCAAAAATGGAGTAATGTCATGACACAGTTAAGTATAATCATTTATTGAACCTCTTAATTCATCCAATGTCAAACAAAAAAGGAAAACAGAGAATCTACAAAATCAAAGACAATGAGAAGTGAAATTAAAATAATTAAAATATTAATATTAAAATGCTTAACTATATCAAACAATTATATGATTAGCAAGAAATAAATGGAGTAAAAGTAAGTAGTACTTCATTATTGTAAATGATTGTAATAATGTGGATGTCCATAACTTCTTGGTATAATTCCTTCATAACTTCTTGTTGTAATTCCTCCATAACTTCTTGGTGTAATTCCTCCTTTAAGTGTAGTAACTCCCACACCTCCACTCATTGATCATCCATTCTCCCATATTCTTTCCACTTTTTCATGAGTTAATGTCTTAATTATGACACCTCTCGAAATCCCCTTATGTAATACTATAAATAGAGGTCTTGAGGAAGATGCGAGGAAAATGTGTTATACACTAGAAAGAAAGAAAAAACTCATGTTATATTGTTCTCTTGTTATTTATTTTTCATTGTTCCTCTTAGCTTGTCTTGTTCTTTACATTGTTAGTCTTGCTCTTAATATTGAAATACATTATCAGCACGACTTTACTCTTTCTCAAGTTTCCAATGCGCTAGTTTTTATTATGTCAAATTTATCAAAGCTTGAGTTTGTGGTACTTGAAATCTCTCAAGAAAATTACTTGCCATGGGTTCTTGATGCTGACATTCACCTAGCTGCCAAGGGTCTTAGTTCTACTATTACCTCGGATAATGCAACATCAAGTCCTAGCCAAGGCTATGATTTTTCTTCGTCATCTTCTAGATGAAGGACTGAAGGTTGAATACGTGTCAGTGAAAGATACAGTTGACTTGTGGACTGATTTAAAGGGAAGATATGACCACCTAAAAGCCATGGTATTGCTTAGAGCTCATTATGAGTGGATGGACTTACGGTTTGAAGATTTTAGAACCATTTTTTAATGTAATTCTGTTGTATTTAGGATTGTTTCATAATTGAAATTATGTAGGAAAACTATAAATGATGAAGACATGATGGAAAACCCCCTACTATTTTTCATGCCTCAAATGTGATATTACATCAATAATACCATGAAAAGGGATTCCAAAAGTATTCTGAATTGATATAATGCCTTTTGGTGGCTGAGCAACATAATGCCCTTTTGATAAAAAATCATGAAGCTCATTTCACTAGAGCTACTCCATTACTAGAAGTAAATGGGGTGCAAGCACATGGTTATCCTGAAAGACGGCAAGATTGGGGTCATAATAATATGCGTGGATGTGGCAATTGCAGGAGATAATATAATAATCTTTGTGGTGGTGATAACTAAAAAAGAGAGAACCAAATGGGTCCTCAAAACAATACTTCAAGAGGCAATTGTCAGCATTGTGGTATGAAATACCACTAAAAGAATGAATGTCAGGCACCTAAGCTTTTAGCTAGGCTTTATCAGGAATCTTTCAAAAGAAAGAAAAATGAAAGTGGGACATCTTCTAATGCCCGAATGGAGTCACACTTGACTTTAAAAAATGATGACGAGGCAGGACCTTTACAAAAATATGATGACAATGTTGAGGCTAATTTGATTTTAAAAGATGATGAATTTGATGGCCTTGATGATATCATTCATTTGGAAGGTGAAGACTTCTTTGGAGATCGAAACTAAATCTTGATCAATTTATTTAGAAAATATATAATTTTGTTTTATTATGTTAGTTATCATGTTTTCCATTATATATATTTTTTTATTTTTCAAGAAAAAAGTATTTAAGTTTCATTGTAAGATTGTGAGATTTCACATTTCTTATCATGTATTTTTGTTTTGTGAAGATAATAAAATTTTCTAATCTTAAATTGGATTAAAGATAAGTAATGGAGATATGTTCCTTCTTGATAGTTCTATAACTTACACTATATTAAAAGAAAATAAATATTTCTCTAATTTAACTATGAAAATGACATATGTTAATACTATATCTAACAGTACAAAGTTAATTGAGGGCTCTGAAAGAGCGGCCTTATTACCACCCGGGGATTGGCCATTGATAATGCATTATATTGTAGTAAGTCTGAAAGAAACTTGTTAAGTTTCAAAGTTATTTGCCAAAATGGCTATTATATTGAGACTGCAATTGAAGGAAAGGTTGAATACCTTTATATTGCTACAATAAAAGATGAAAAACATTTGTGCATGAAAACTACCTGTACTTTCTCCTGGATTATACCATATAAGTATTTTTATGGTTGAATCACATGCCATAGTTGTAATACCCCGTGCTTCTACCTAACTTAAAATCATCCTAGAAATATTAAAGACTTGTTTCAAAGATGAATCCACTTTTATAGATGTGGTATTTTCAACATTTTCAGTTTTTATCACGTGATAAATTAAATAAGCTTTCCATTGATACCAAATTCCCCAAATTCGACATCCAGGCAAAGAGTTAGAACCTTTTTAGTAAGGCATGTGCCACCTGAGCCATCAATGCATCGTGGAGCATGCCAAAATGGAAATCGTCAAAATCCAGTGAGCTTTCATGATTATGACGTGTCGCGCCAGAGCTCAAATTCAGAATTGTCCTTTTTCTATTGACTTAGCGTGATGTCTCTGCGTTGCGCCAAACTTCCAGATCGCAAACAAAGTGGCAACGCAATAGCCCCGCGTCGATCTACCATGCAGATTCCCAATTGTCTAGTTCTAGTGACTTGGGCGATATAGTGGCTCATCGCGCCAAGGATGAAAACTGAAAAATTTTCACTGAATTAAAATACGCGTCCAAGGATTAAAAGGGTCAATTTCTCACCCCTATATATACCCAATAACACATGATTCAACCATAATTCACCCCAAATGTATTGTTTCTCTCAAGTTTCTCTCAAGAACAAGCTAGGGTTTTCAATTGGAGATTCAAATGCAAGACTTAAATTCAAGAATCTCTCCATGGATCTTCCCAGAATCAAGAACTTGCGCAGTGTTCATTCATTGATTCATTTCATCCATGAAGCCCAAGAATCAAGTTTTATATCTTGTATTTTGAAAATTTTGTTGTGGGTTGATTATGTTCATGCGATTATGGTTGTATGATTTCCCAAGTTGGAATCTTTGTATTGTTCATGAACCTTTGCTAGTATGTGGTCTGAAATATGTCAAATTGCGTTGAAATATAGAGTTTTGTTGTATTAATTTGATGGTCATGCCTATGCCCTAAGTCATGCATCCTAGGTGTTTGATAAAATGCATAAGAGAATAGAAATTATACATTATAGCTTAATTTTGACCCACGTGATAAGTGTATACTTTACCCTATGACTAAGAATGACTTCCATGATATTGTGTGCATTATGAATGGTTGAGGTAATGTCCATGAGATTAGGTTGATGAAAGTATGACAGGTTTATATGCAATCCCATTCATGTACAAGACTATGATAACCATGTGCTTCATGGAATCCCCAAATTAATGTATTATGAATTGTTGGTATTGGTCATGTGCTTAAGAAGTGTCATGTCCTATCAGTTTCATGCTATTGATTCTGGGGGTACTTGTACCCGATAATTTAGCTGTGTTCCTAGAGCCAGTGTCATGTTTTAATGATACTCTCAGTCAAGCCATGATCCTCAGAATTCAGTTAGTCTCATGACTTAGTAAAACTCAGTAAATTCAGTATCAGTCTAGTCCTACTCAGTAATCTCAATGACCTCAGTGGTCTCTGTAACATCAGTACTCAGTAATATCGGTAACCTCAGTATTCTTACAAATCTCATTTACTTCAGTACTCTCCGCCAGTCCTCAGATCTTAGTAGTATTACATCAATCAATGAAACTTAGTGAACTTAGTTTAAATCAGTTTTACAACATGATCAGTAACAGTTTAGTTTAGTCTATTAGGTTCAATGTCTATTCAGTTGGGAGTAGGATTCAGCACCGAGTGAACCCAGGGATGAGGACACACACTGTCAGCCAGTAGATGGTGTGATCGTTAGTAGAAATTCCTGTATTCCAGAACTACGTAGACAGCGTAGGTTGAGATGTACCCCTACGAGTTTAGGGATTTATACATATCATTTGAGTTTTCTACTAGAAGAGGTTGGTGAAACACCTCCATGTCAAAGAAGGTATACTCACAGCTTGTCTTTAGCTATGGCACAGTACTGACACCCTTCCAGGTGGGGTTATAGGTTGGACCCCACCAGCTTGGTTTTAGGGTATGTCGGTTAGACGATTACATCCCACAGTCTTAGTTTCAGATCCAGTTTCAGTAATAGAGCTCTGCTCAGTTCTATAGAAATCCAGGACTGTCACATATAGTCAGTAAAGTGCAGAACCTAGCTAGTTCTATCTGTATTAGGACTGTCAGATACAGTCACTCATGTTATCAGTATTCAGACTCAGTAATCATGTTATCATGAACTCAGTTATTAGTGTATTAATTATACAAAACCCATGTTATCAGTATTCAGTTCTAGGACTATCAGATATAGTCAATCAGACCAGTTCTTCATAATCAAAACTGTCAGAAACAGTCATTCCGTTATTACTAATATGATATTAGTTCCTCAGTATTCAGTAGACTTAGTCATTCGGTATACCAGTATCAGTACTCAGATACCAGTAAATCCACGTTATCAGAATTCATGAGTCAACGTTATCATGATCTCAGTTATAGTTATGCATTCATGGATGTATTCTCACGTTCACGTTATACAGTTAGTTTATTATTCATTCATATGAACCCTTGTATTTAGCCTACCTCACTTGCATACCAGTACACTCAACATACTGACACATTTGCGCTATGGTGTTTTATTCCATAGGTTTAGAAGCACGAGCTCTCGAGCATCCTTAGTAGATTAGATGTTTAGCAGCCAGACTAGCAGTGAGTCCTCATCATTTAAGGATAGCATAATTATTTTAGTAGTTTGAAGTTAGTTGGGGACATGTCCCATCAACTCCATTTTTTTCAGATAGTTTAGAGGCTTTCAGACTATAACATGTTTCAGACACTTTATCTCAGTTTTGGGTATTTTCATACCCCATTACAGATATTGTATTATATTCAGTATTAGTTTAGTTTTGAACCTTATGGCCTTACAACTTATATTCTACATATTTACAATGCATTATTTAGTGCTCAGTTACAGATATCTGTCATGGGTTAGCTTGTGGTCCTTCGGGGTCATGAGCACCGTATAGCATTCCGGGTACCAGATTCAAGGCGTTAAAAACTTGGTATCCTAGCCTAAGGTTCAACAGTGTCCTAGGAAGTCTTAAATGCCACATCTAGTAGAGTCTTGTGGAGGGTGTGTTGTGCGCCACACTTATGTGCAGGAGGCTATGAGATGTTTTAGGAACTGTTTCTCTTCTTTCATGTTTTAGATCGTGCTATAGAAAGGTTCTCTAAGAAATTCATGTAGGTTTTCATCATGCTCCACTCATGTGAACTCCACCTTACTTTTGAGGTAACAGAAACAATGAAACTCAAGGTCCTAGGGTTTAGGCTTTCTCAGTCAGTCCCTGCAGATAGTTATGGGATTGCCCACAGGCTCAAATGTATCCCATCAGTTTCATTATGATCCAAAGTTGTACAGATCTCATTTATGATCATGAGAACTCATTCGCAAACCCAAAATTAAATTGCCATCAGATCCCTTCTCAGGATCCAATGATAGTTTATGACCTAGAGTTAGAAGCATGAACCCAAGAGTTTAGCAGTAGTAGAGTTGGGATAGCGTTATCCAAATTAAGCAGATATGTATTCATAGGGATAGTTGTACTAAGGTAGACCAGTAGTCTTGAACAGTAGAAGCAAGAATTTAAGATTATTGATCTAAAATTAAGTATGAACATGTGGATGTAAATAAGGAGATGCAATATTAGTAATATATGGAGAAACAAAATCAGATGATGTGTTTAGTAAGGCAAACATGTGTCGAATAGAGTGTAAGTATGTGATGATGATTGCAGTTCAGTTCAGAGTTTAGTAAAGTATTCACAGACTTATGTTGATGGCTTAAAGCCAAGGGGAAGATGACAGGTCAAGTGACCAATTCAGGATCTCAGATTCCAATATTAGTGCTAGTACGTATAGAAAAGCAGTAAGGAAAGATGATTCCTGAACCATCCTTATCTCAGTGTATAGTTTGGTACTTCAGTCGGCATGATACCTATGCATGATTCACATCTCAATTCCATGCACCCAACTTATATTCTCGCGCTTTCCATAGAATCATGTACGATTCCAGTTTCCCTGCATAAGGAGTTCAGTTCTATTTCCCCCAGTAATACAAATCATGTCCCACAAATGTAGAAAACTCTAAACTCAGGTCATGCAGCTCATGATTCATGCACTCATGTCATTCTTTACAGTATACTTAGCCTACATAATTTATGAATTCACTCTTAGGGTTTAGTAAAACTTAGACTGTGTCATGTATACTCTTAGTTTAGATACCTTAGTGAATTTGTAGTGTTAATGTTCCATTCCGAAGGCCTCCATTACAATGTTATTCAGTAGTCAGTATCCAGTAATGAACTCAGATAGTCCTACAGAACCATGGCTTTCAGCTATCAATTATTTAGCCATTAAAATTTAGTGCTCCCATACCAGTCTAAACCTCAGTTATAGAAAACCAGCATTTAGTCCCAGTTACAATCTTAGTTATGGATACAGTCTCAATTACCGTCTTAGCTACAATCTCAGTCCCAGTCCTAGTTCACCTAGATCAAAAAATTAATTCACTTTCAGGATTACCTGACCATAGCATATAGCTATCAGTTACTCAGTCATTAGTATTTTAGTACCTTAGTTACAGAATATTTCTGAATCATGTCATACGCTTGGTGTCACTATTTCAAGTAATATAGTTTTCATAAATCCATGCCCAGTCACCTTATGTCACTCAGTCAGTCTTTACCTCCTATGCATAATACTCTACAGCCTTAGTCTAATTGTTAAGACTAAGTACAGTTTAGTCTTATATGCCAACGTTCATCTATAAGTCATTCAGTTAACCAGATAAATTATTATATTTATGCATTCAAGCTCAACACCATATGAACCTTTTCAGCAGTCTCAGTTGTAGTGCATAAGGTTTGGACACTTTATCTTAGATGATTTTTCATAGGCCTTTCCTCCTAATATAAGAACCCCAGCCATGTAGCGATCTCCCATTCAGATGTCCTACTCAGACCAGGACAAGATTCGCTTTGTCTCTACAGTCATTAGAACTCTATAGAAAGAGTGTCATAGAAATGCTCCAATTGAGTATAAGTTTTTAGCAAGAGTTAGACCACAAAGCCAGTACTTCAGTTTAGCAGTCAGAGTGGATAAGTTTAGATAGTGTGGTTTCCCAATCTTTCCACCTAATTGCACTATTCAGAATCTCATGAATGTGATCATTCTAAGATGGACCAACTGGTAGTTGCCTGTTCAACTTGGTCCATGTATCATGCCTTAGTTTCATATCCCAGATATTCAATCATGATTCAGTTCATTGGTGCCCTGTGTATTATCCCAGTTTTCCTCAGTATCGCAGTCAAGTCAGTATTCTTCTAGGGACCTAGTGTCCCAAGGAGGAGATACATTATAATTCCCCAAAACTTTCATGACATAAACATGCCACTCTCTTCTCATAAAGAATCCAATTTAGATTAGTGGGTACCTATAGGTTGACCCTCTAGCTCCAATCTCGGTCGTATGCCACGTATTCAAGGTATTTAGTTCAAATCACGATATTCAGCTCATATATCACGTTCAAGTCCCAGTTAGGTTCTTATGTTTTTGTTCATGTATATTTTGTAATTAAGCTTAGACTCATCCCAAGGTAAAAGTTTTTCTTAAGCTTATCCAGGTTCATGTTCAGGTTTCAGTTACAAATGTGGTATTCAGTTCCATGCTCAGTTTTTATTTCAAAATTGGTATCGTTACCCTTACATATTCAGTTGCATGTTCATGATTTGGTTAAGTCATGTATTCACGTATCAGATATGCATGATCATCTTATCAGTACTTAGTCATGTATTCATGTATCAGCTCAGTTATAAAATCATACATCAGATATGCATGCTCAGTATGAGTCTCAGTAATGTCAGTCAAGTAGTCATGTTTTAGTTGTTCATGTTCAATATGTACTTCAAATTATCATTTCTCCTATATAAACTAGTCTCATTTGAGTACGAATAGTCCCAAGGGGGAGATATTGTAATACCCTATGCTTCTTCCTAGCTTAAAATGATCCCAGAAATGTTAAAAATTTGTTTCAAAGATGAATCCACTTTTATACATATGGTATTTTCAAGATTTTTACTTTTTATCATGTGGGAAGTTAAATAAGCTTTCCATCTATACTGAATTCGCCCAAATCCAACACCCAGGAGAAGAGTTAGAGCCTTTTTAGTAAGGCAGTGTTCCACCTGAGCCATCAACGCATTGCGGAGCAGGCCAAAATGGTAATCATCAAAATCCAGTGAGCCTCCTTGATTATGGTGCATTGTGCCAGAGCTCAAATTCAGAATTATCCTTTTTCCAGTGTCTCAACGCGATGTCTCCACATCGTGCAAAACTTCCAAGTCGTAAATAAAGTGGCAACACGATAGCCCCGCATTGCGCCACTATGCAGATTCCCAATTGTCCAGTTCTAGTGACTTGGTGCGATAGTGGTGCGTCGCACCAAGGATAAAAATTAAGAAATTTCCACAGAATTAAAATACATGTCCAAGGGTTAAAAAGGTCAATTTATCACCCCTATATATACCCAATAACACGTGATTCAACCGTAATTCACCCAAAATGTATTGTTTCTCTCAAGAACAAGATAGGATTTTCAATTAGGGATTCAAATCCAAGACTCAAATTCCAGAATCTCTCCATCAATCTTTGTAGAATCTAGAACTAAGGTATTCACAGTGTTCATTCATGGATTCCTTTCATCCATGAAGCCCAAGAATCAAGTTTTAAATCTTGCATTGTAAATATTTTGTTGTGGGTTGATTATGTTCATGTGATTATGGTTGTATGATTTCCCAAGTTGGAATCTTTGTATTGTTCATGAACCTTTGCTAGTATGTGGTCTGAAACATGTGAAATTGAGTTGAAATAAGGAATTTTTGTTGTATTAATTTGATGGTCATGCCTATGCCCTAAGTCATGCATCCTAGGTATTTGATAAAATGCCTAAGAGAATAGAAATTATGCATTATATCTTATTTGTGACCCAAATGATAAGTGTATGCTTTACCCTATGACTAAGAATGACTTCCATGATATTGTGTGCATTATGAATGGTTGAGGAAATGTCCATAAGATTAGGTTGATGAAAGTATGACATGTTTATATGCAATTCCATTCATGTACAATACTTTGATAACCATGTGCTTCATGAAATCCCCAAATTAATGTATTATGAATTGTTGATATTGGTTATATGCTCAAGAAGTGTCATGTCCTATCAGTTTTATGCTATTGATTCTGGGGGTACTTGTACCCAGTAATTTAGCTGTGTGCCTAGAGCTAGTGTCATGTTTTCACGATACTCTCAGTCAAGCCATGATCCTTAGAATTCAGTCAGTCTCATGACTTAGGAAAACTTAGTAAATTCAGTATCAGTCTAGTCCTACTCAGTAATCTCAGTGACCTTAGTAGTTTCAATAACATCAATACTCAGTAATCTCGGCAACCTTAGTATTCCCAGAAATCTCATTAACTTTAGTACACTCCGTCATTCCTCAGATCTCAGTTGTATTTCATCAATCAACGAAACTTAGTGAACTCAGTTCAAATCAGTTATACATTATGATCAGTAACAGTCTAGTTCAGTATAATCAGTCCATTGTCTATTTTCAGTTAGGAGTAGGATTCAGCACCAAGTGAGCCCATGGATGAGGACACACACTATCAACTAGTAATGGGTGTGATCCTTAGTAGCAATCCCTGCATTTGAGAACTACATAGATATCATAGGTTGAGATGTACCCCTACGAGTTTAGGAATTTATACATCTCATTTGAGTTTCCTACTAGGAGGGGTTGACGGAAGAACTCCCTGTCAGAGAGGGTATACTTATAGCTTGTCTTTACCTGTGGCATGGTACTGACACCCTTCCAGCTGGGATTACAGGTTGGACCCTACCAGTTCAGTTTTGGGGCATGTCGGTTAGATGATTACCTTCCATAGTCTCATTTTTAGATCTAGTTTCAATAATTGAACTCAGTTCAGTTCTACAGAAATCCAGGACTGTTAGATACAGTCAAATTAGTACAGTGCGGAACCCAGCTAGTTCCATCAGTATCAGGACTGTTAGATATAGTTACTCATGTTATCAGTATTCAGACTTAGTAATCATATTATTATGAACTCAGTTAATAGTATATTAATTATACGAAACCCATGTTATCAATATTCAATTTCAGGACTGTCAGATACAGTCAATCAGACCAGTTCTTCATAATCAGAACTGTCAGAAATAGCCATTCCTTTATTAGTAATATTATATTAGTTCCTCAGTATTCAGTATACTCAGTCATTTGGTATTCCAGTATCAGTACTCAGATATCAGTAAATCCATATTATTAGAATACATGAGTCAGTATTATCACAATCTCAGTTACAGTTACATATTCATGCATGTATTTTTACGTTCATGTTATACAGTCAGTTTTATTGTTCATGCATATAAATCCTTGTATTTAGCCTACACCACTTGCATACCAGTACATTCAACATACTGACACATTTGTGCTATGGTGTTTTATACCATAGATTTAGAAGCATGAGCTCTCGAGCATCCTTAGTAGATCAGAAGTTCAGCAGCCAAACTAGCAGTGAGTCCTCATCATTTGGGGATAGCATGATTATTTTATTACTTTATTATTTCAGTAGTTCAGAGTTAGTTGGGGACATGTCCCATCAACTCCACAGTTTTCAGATAGTTTAGAGGCTTTCAGACTACAATATGTTTTAGATAGTTTATCTCAGTTTTGGGTATTATCATACCCCACTACAGACATTGTATTATATTCAGTATTAGTTTAGTTTTGAACCTTATGACCTTATAACTTATATTCTACATATTTACAATGTATTATTCAATGCTCAGTTACAGATATCAGTCATGGCTTAGCTTGTGGTCCTTCGGGGTCGTGAGCACCGTGTAGTATTTTGGGTACCAGATTCGGGGCGTTACAATAGTAAACATAAGGTATACAGATTCTAATGATTTTATCATTTGCCATAACCGGTTAGGCTATTCTGATTTTAATATGATGCATAAAATTTTTGAGAATTCACATGGGCTTACTTTGAAGAATCAAAATATTCTTCAATCAAAGGAATTCTCTTATGCTGCTTGTTCTCAAAGAAGTTGATTATTAAACCATCAGTAGCTAAGGTTGGGAATGAATCTCGTGTATTTTAGGAACGTATACAGGGTGATATATGTGGACCAATTCACCCTCTATGTAACCTTTCAAATATTATATGATCTTGATAGATACATCTACAAGATGGTCACATGCATGCTTATTATCAACTCACAATATGGATTTTTTTAGATTGTTCACTCAAATAATAAGGTTAAGAGCATAATTTTTAGGTTATTCAATAAAGACTATTCATCTGATAGTGCTGGTGAGTTTACATCTCAGTTCTTTAATGATTATTTTATGTCAACTCAAATAAAAGTTAAACATCTAGTTGCTCATGTTCACACTCAAAATGGTCTAGAAGAATCATTGATCAAACATCTTCAATTGATAGCTAGACCGATGTTAATGAGGACAAAACTTCCTATTTCAATATGAGGACATGCTATTTTGCATACATCATCACTTGTGCGCATAAGACCAAACAGTTATCATAAATTCTCCCTATTATAGTTGGCTTTTGGTCAAGAACCAAACATTTCCCATCTTAGAACTTTTGGATGTACGACATATGTGCCAATTTCTCTACCATAATGCACAAATATGGGACCCCAAAAAAGGTTGGGAATATATATTGGGTATAAATCTCCTTCTATTATAAAATATTTGGAACCTATGACAAGAGATTTGCTTATGACAAGATTTGCTGATTATCATTTTGATGAATTAGTATACCCAACATTAGGGGAGAACATAAGTAGCTGAAACATGAGATAGATTTGAATGCACGATCACTATCTCATTTAGATCCTTGAACAAATAAATGTGAGCAAGAGGTTCAAAAGATGATTTACTTGCAAAATATTGCAGATCAACTGCCAGATGCATTTGCTAACCTCCCAAGGGTTACTATATCTTATATTCCTACTGCGAATGCTTAAGTTTGAGTTAATGTCCTGATAGGACAAGTGGTCAATACAATTGAGTCTAAGTCACATTTGAAATATGGTAGACTAATTGGTTCCAAGGATAGAAATCCTAAAAAAAAAAGAAATAAATGATCAAAATGATCACGATATGATGACAATTGCTCAAAAAGAGTTTTGAGATCTAACAAATAATAAGACCACCGATGAGCTTAAAATACCTGAAACTAATGATAATAAAGAAATCTCAATAAGTTATGTTTTGACGATAAACAAGTAAATCGAAATAATATTGTGGTTGACAATATTTTGCTTACAATGTTGCTACTAAAATAATTCAACAAAATGAGAATTTGGAAGTAAAATCTGTCAATGATGTTGATAGAGAAATGATTGGCTAAATAGGAGGATGCAATTCAAGCAGAATTGACTTTCCTTAAAAATGTTAAGTTTTTGGACCAATAGTTCAAACACCTTAAGGTGTCAAGCTAGATGGGTACAAATGAATTTTTATGCGAAAACAAAATAAAAAAGGTGAATTCATAAGATATAAAGCACGACTTATGACACAAGTTTTTTTGCAAAGTCCTGGCATTGACTATATAGAGACATATTCTCCTGTGGTGAATGGAATTATCTTCAGATATATAATAAATCTAGCAGTTTATGAAAAGCTTGATATGCGCCTATTGGATGTTGTCACGATCTATTTGTATGGCTCATTGGACAACGATATTTTTATGAAAATTTTAGAAACCTTCAAAGTACCTGAAGCATATAAAAGTTTGCAAGAAAGTTGCACAATAAAGTTTTAGAAATACTTATATGGATTGAAACAATCAGGGTGGATGTGGTACAATCATCTTAGCGAATATTCTCTAAAAGAAGGGTACAAAAATGATCTTATTTGCCCTTGTGTTTTTATAAGAAAGTCTGGATCTAAATTTGCTATAATAGTTGTGTATGTTGATGAATTGAATATCATTGACACTCTTAAAGAGCTTTCAAAAGATATTGAGTGTTTGAAGAAAGAATTTAAAATGAAAGATCTGGGAAAGAGAAAATTTTGTGTTGGCATACAGATTGAGCATTGGACAAATAAATTTTTTTTTCATCGATCAACATATACTGAAAAGATTTTAAAGCAATTTTACATGGATAAATCACATCCATTTAGTACCCTAATGGTTGTGAGGTCGCTTGATATAAACAATGATCCATTTCTACCTCAAGAAAATGATGTAAAACTTCTTGGTGATGAAACTCCATATCTTAGTGTGATCGACGCACTAATGTATCTTTACAATAATAGTTGACAAGATATTTATTTTGCGGTAAGTTTATTGGAAAGATTCAACTCGTCCCCAACAAAAGGCATTGGAATGGTGTCAAGCATATTCTCAGATATCTTTGGGAAATCATTGACTTAAGATTATTTTATTCTAATAAATCCAAGTAAAAAATGATTTGTTATTTAGATGCAGGATACTTATCTGATCCACATAAGGCTCGATCTCAAATGAGTTATTTATTTACATATGGTGGCACAGTTATATCATGGCGTTCAATGAAGCAAACATTAGCTGGAACTTCTTCAAATCATGCAGAAATCATTGTCATTCATGAAGCGAGCTGGGAGTGTGTTTGGTTAGGATCAATGACTCAACATATTCAGGAAATGTGTGGATTTCCTTTGAATAAGGATATTCCAACTACATTATATGAAGCTAGTGATTCGTGTATATCTCAGCTGAGAGAGGTTATATTAAAATAGACAGAACAAAACACATCTCACCAAAATTCTTTTTCATTCATGATCTTGAGAATAAAGGTGCAATAGATGTTCAACAGATTGTTCGATCGATAATTTGGCAGACCTATTCACTAAAGCATTACAAACCTTAACATTTGAGAAACTGGTATTCAAGATTGGGATGCCCCGTCTCTGAGAAATAAAATGATGTTTGTATTAGGGGGAGTAAAGTACGTGTTACACTCTTTTTTCCTTGGCCTAGGTTTTGTCCCAATGGGTTTTTCTGGAAAGATTTTTAGCGAGGCAACAAACAGTGTGTATAAGAATATATGTGTACTCTTTTTCCTTCACTAGGATTTCTTTCCATAGGTTTTCTTCTTAGTATGGTTTTAACGAGACATATTGTATCAATAGACATCCAAGGGGGAGTATTGTAAATGATTGTAATAATGTAGATGTCCATAACTTCTTGGTGTAATTCCTCCTTTAAGTGTAGTAACTCCCACACCAACACTACCTCCTCATTGATTATCCACTCTCCCATATTTTTCCCCACTTTCTCATGTGTGAATGTCATGTTTATGACACCTCTTGAAATCCCCCTATGTAATACTATAAATAGAGGTCTTGAGGAAGATATGTTATACACTTGAAAAAAAGAAGAAACTCATATTATATTCTTCTCTTGTTATTTACTTTTCATTGTTCTTATTAGCTTGTCTTGTTCTTTACATTATTAATCTTGCTCTTAATATTGAAAAGCATAAAGCAGAAAAAAGAAAACAATAAATAAGGAAGAGAGTGGAAGACAAAAATTAAAACCGGTGAAATGAAGGAGAAGAAGATTAGTGTATGAATAAGGATGATGAAGATCAAATACAGCTAATGAGGCGGTCAATTAGCTATGATATATATCAAATACTATGAAGCTGATGAGGAGGTCATTCAAGAGCAAATGTTGAGACACGTACGTTTATATATATAGCTAAATGTCAATATTGCCCTTAGATTTGAATTGAATCTCAAGAAGCATACATGTCATCCAGATTTGAACCCACACTTCTTATATGGTTATAAACAAGAATCTACCATCTTGTGAATTCATTTTCCACATAATATTTGAAAACTTGTCACAGTCTTTACGTTAATATTTTTATGGCATGTAAACTCATTGTCTTTATGGATTGGAACAATAATTTCTTTGCCTGGAGATTTACGTTAATATATCCATGGCGTGTTAACCTCAAGTCTCTATGGATTTAACAACAATTTCCTTGACTGGAGATTTATCTAGCTGAAGAAAGATAACATAATAATGAGTGTCAAAATACAATTCTTTATATTTCTCTTCTTGCCTTTTTATGTGAAGCAATGACTTCATTATATCGCAATGCCTTCTCTATTTAGATTGCAATTGGACTCCATAATTCCTATCTTGGTAATATAATTAATCTTAAATTATGTCAGTATTCGAACATTGATCCTACGCTAATTAGGCTTTGCTATACAATTTGTCTATTATCCTCCATCAAGCTGAACATTGACAATGGTAAAACTCTAAGTTGGCTCTGAAGTCAATATGAATGAACCTTGTGTATTCCTGGCTTGAAAAAACAATGGCTTAATCAATAGATACTTCTCACTAACTTATTCTAATGATCTGTATATAGCGATGAGTCTATCACAAATTTCTTTGAATACATTTGAATTCATCTACATAGTGTAATCTCATATTAATACTTTTGAATTTATTGTTTCAATTAAAATTTCTTATTCTTGATAACTTGTAGGTAATTATCCGTAAGAATCTCCTAAATTTGTTTGATCGAAGTACGGTTTATAATAAGGAACAGTTGACTCTTCAGTCATGATTTTAGTCAGCTGATTTCTCTTCTACCAAGACGTCTTTTTCTTTTCATTTTATTAACGTAGGGTTTTCACTTTCTTCTTTGTCCTTTTTGTTTGCCATAATCTTAGATGGAGTTTCCTTCATAATAATATCACCAATTTTTAGGATTCGTATCAATAAGTTTATCTGGGTTCTCTAAATAAGGTAGTTTGAGGGTTTCAATTTTTTAAGATGTATAACCATGAGTTGATAGAGGGATCGATAAATCAACCATTAAAAAATGTAGAATATGGTTCAGGATACAAAATAACTTGGTGAGAGCCAAAACTATGATACCATGAAGATCACAAAATAATATCGTGTACAAAAATATAACTCTATATATTTTTCTTCTCGCCTCTTTATGTGAGACAATGACTTCATTATATAACCATGCATGCCTTCTCTATTTAGATTGAGATTGAGCTCTACAATCCCAACTTAATAATATAACTTATCCTAAACTATGTCAATATTTAATTTCTATATTTAAGTTAATTAGGCTCTACTATACATTGGGTCTATCACTAACATTAATTCTACGTCACATGATCATTTAATCTAAACATTTCTTAAGTGGAGATCATTATTAGTCCGACTCCATTTATGATATGCTATATCAATCAACTACAATCCAAAACTCCTTTCGATTTCAGCTAGTCCTGAAACACACATACACAGAGAGTATTATATGAGCATTTCTCTCCCAGTTGCTGGAAGAGAGAGAGTATTGTTAGAACATGCACAACGGAAGAAACAATTTTAAAGGATCAATATAACTTACATAACATCTAGATAACATAATCAAAATGGAAATCAGAAAACTTACCTCTTGAAGCTTTCGCACAATTCGTTCAACGCTTTGTTTGCCAGGTCTGTTGCCTTCTACTATTTTCTGACTTAACTTTGTAATCAATCATGTGTAAGCAAGTAGTTTTGCACTTAGAAAAGGATTAGTAGTCTAGAATTATCCTTTTTTTTCTTAAAAAGCCAAACCTCTATTCATTCAAAATTCAACTGAAAAGGGAAGGGGAAGAGGTGAACTATTTTTGGCCTTCATTACAGCCTTAATGTCAAAAATGTTTTGGCCTTAATTCCCTCTTAATGCCAAAAATATTTTTGTCTCTTTTAAAGATTCATAATGCCAAAATTGGTTTTTAAATTTACTCCTTTTATTCCCTTTATAGAAGACCAGTAAATAAAATAATATTACCTCTTCTATAACTCCTTTTATTTTCCAAATATGATTAGTTAATCAGAATAGTAGGGACTGTAGATTTATTAATCGAGGTTTTCAATTACGATATTAATTCGGTAATGAATGCATTATCATATCATAATAAGTTAAAATTATTCCACTAAAAATCTGTAATTGCACACTTTAAATTAATTTTAAAATCTACCATTACATCTTATTTAACTCTCCATGTTAGAATTATCGACACCAATCAAGTAAATTAAATTCTCTGAAAAATTTAACTTATTGATTAACTTAATCCTTTATTTATAATGCTTATCTTATTTCACATGACGGATATAAAATCCATCTGTAGGGGTTTCAAGTGAAAACTTATAAGCAACCATAAAGGGGTGTCTTCTCTCTTAAGTCCAAGACATGGTTATGTCAACTAATTAATATTTCACTAAGTAATTTATTATCATCCAACCTATTAGGAATATATTGACTCATAAAAGAGTCTCACCTTTTAATAGATTAAAATAATAAAACCAAACCACATAGATCATAATAATTATATCAAGATTAAGAGCATAAGTACATGCAATGGACTAGAGAAGTTGTTTTTTAAAATTCAAAACATAAAAAAGCATCTCTAATTGGTTGATTCAATACATACGAAATGCACTAGTACAAGAAGTTGAAATATTACCACTCACATAATTAAGATCAAATTATATTTAATCTTGTGCTACAATCATCAAGATGTTTCTCCTACCTCATTTTTGATTGTGAATATTAATTTATTACTTATAAGAATCGGCAGTTTTAATCTTCCGTCCATGAGTTAAAATACCCCATACACAAAATTGTCTACTACATAAGTAAAGGACATGCATGTTAACACAATGATCTATTCAAATAAGGATTTCATTAATATAATAAATTATTTTTACATGGGATAAACGTATAATACTCTAACATAAATCACATTGTTAATAGTATATCCTAACAATCTTCCATTTAGACTCATCACCATGCATGCACAATTTTAACACCCACTTTTTTCAGATGTTTATCAAAAACTTTCTGGGTTAAGCCCTTTGTAAATGGATCCGTCAAATTGTTCTTCGACTTAATATTCAAAACTCTCACACCACCGCTTTGAGTTATATGCCGAATCAAGTTATATTTTCTCTCAATACACTTACTTTTTTATAGCTTCATGGTTCTTTTGAGTATAAAACTGCACCACTATTTTCATAATAAAGTGGTAGTGGTGTTTGAATCGAAGGAACAACTCCAAGCTCTTTCAAAAAGTTACTGATCCAAACAACCCCTTTAGCCGCCTCAGAGGCAGCTATATATTCGACTTTCATGGTGGAATCAATAGCACATGATTGCTTGATACTCCTTCAAACAATGGCTCCACTTCCTAAAGTAAACACATATTCTGAGGTAGATTTTCTAGAATCTTTATCCGATTGAAAATCTGAATCAGTATACTCAATAGGTATAAGATCCCTAGAGTGAAAAACATGCTTGTAATCCATAGTCATTTTTAGGTACTTGACTATATGCTTAGCCACAGTGCAATGTTTTTGCCCAATATTAGACTAAAATCCGCTAACCATGCCAACAACAAAGCAAATATTTGGTCTAGTGCGCAACATAGCATACATGAGGCTCCCTACAATAGAAACATAAAGGACTGCCTTCATTCTCTCTATCTCATCGATCGTTTTGGGCAACTGATCTTTTGATTGAGTAATTCCATACATAAAAAGGAGGAATCCCTTTTTAGAATTTTGTATGCTAAGTCTTGCAAGAATTGTATCAATATAAAGTGCTTCAGATAAGCCTAATATCCTTTGTTTGCAATCTTACATGAGCTTGATCCCAAGGATATGAGTCACTACTTCCAAGTCTTTCATATAAAAATGCGAGGACAACCACTCTTTAGTAAAATTCAACGTACTCACATTATTTCCTATCAACAAGATGTCATGTATGTACAAAATTAAAAATGCTACTCTGTCTCCACCCTATTTTTTATAAAAGCATGACTCATTTTCACATTAATCAAAACCAAAAGTCTTAATCGAATTATTAAAACAAGTATTTCATGCCCTAGATGTTTGTTTCAAACCATAAATGAATTTCTTAAGTTTACAAAACTTATGTTCATTACCACTTACAGTGAAACCTTCTAGTTGTGCCATAAAAATACACTCATCAAGACTTCCATTTAGGAAATCCATCTTGACATCCATTTGCTAAATCTCATAATCATAATGAGCAGCAATGGATAAACAAATCCTAATGGATTTAAGCATAGCTACTGACAAAAAGGTTCCCTCATAATTAATTTCTTCTTTTCGAGTAAACCCTTTCGCAACAAGCCTAGCAGCCTTAAAAGTCTCTACATTACCATCCATACCTCTCTTTTTCTTCTATATCCATCTACAACCAGTGGATTTAACTTCCACAGGTGGTCCTACAAGTTTCCAAACTTGATTGGAATATATAGACTCCATTTCAGATTTCATAGCAGTAATTCATATTTTAGCATCTTTATCATGCAATGCTTCAGCGTAATTAAGGGGTTCCGTATTAGGATCCTCAGGGATTCTATCATATGATTCTCCTAAGAGTGCAAATCATAATGGTTTTCTAATAATTCTTCTACTACGACAACTAGTCACTACTAGAACTAAATTCTGAAAACCCTGAATGTCTTCCTGCACTATGACAGATTTCTCGATATTATCTTGAATGTTTTTCTCCACAATTGCATATTTCTCTCCATTACTCCTACTATTTTGAGGTAGTGTTATGACAAGTGTTTGCTCTTATGGAACCTCTTGCCTATTAATATTTCTCCCACTACGTGGATGCAGTGGTATGTCAATAATGATTTTTGAAAATTATTCTTGTGTTTCATTATTCGTTATTCTATTGCTCAATTCATGTAAAATAATTTTACTTCTAGGAACGTGATTTATTAAATAACCTTCTTCAAGAAATTTGGCGTTTGTCTAAACAATTACCTTTTGTTCCTTAGGGCAATAAAATAAACCCCCTTTCATCCCTTTTGGATATCCAATAAAAATGCACACTTCTATTCTGGATTCCAATTTATTAGTTTTTTCTTTTAGCATATGTGCTGGACAACCCCAAACCCGAATATGTTGTAGACTATTCTTGCACCCACTCCACAATTCAGATGGGGTTGAAGGTATTGATTTTGAAGGAACTAAGTTCAGAATATAGTTTGGTATTTCTAATGCATAACCTTAAAAATAAAAGGACAAATCTGAATAACTTAACATTGATCTAACTATTTCCACAAAAGTTCTATTTCCTCTTTCTGCCACACCATTTTATTGTGATATTTCTGGAGCAGAATATTGAGCTGTAATTTCCAATTTTGACAAGTATTTAATAAATTCCATAGAAAGGTATTCACCACTATGATCAGATCCTAATGTATGGATATCTTTGTTATGCCGCTTTTCTGTTTTCATCTTAAATTCTTTGAATTTTTAAAGCATTTAGATTTATGGCGCAACAAATAAATATATCAATATTTTGAGTAATCATCTGTGAAAGTTATAAAATACTCAAAACCACCTCTTGCTTGTATATTCATAGGACCACACAAATCAGTATGAATTAATTCTAACTTCTTATTGACTCTATTTCTTTTAGAAGGAAAATGTCTATTAGTCATTTTACCTTCTAAACAGAATTCACAAGTCGAAGTGCCTCTACTTTCAATAAACTCAAAGTCCCATCAGAAACCAACCGTGAGATCCTATTTAAGTTAATATGACCTAGATGTAAGTGCCATTAGTATGTTTCATTCAATTCCAAAAAAATATTTTCTTTTATATGATTGATCAACATTATTAAGTTACATTTTTTGTAGGATATCATGGGAAACATCAAAATACAAACAAATCATATATTCTAGGAGCTGAAATAATAAAATCCTTATTACATTTAATAATTGCACAATTAGAAAAATAAATATTATAACCAGCATAAATTATTATTGAAATTAAAATTAAATTCCTTCTTATTGAAGGTATGTAAAGAATATTATTCAAAGTCAAAACTCTAGAACTACTAAATAAAATGAAAATATTTCCTATAGCTAATGCTGGTGTTGGTTCCTCATTAGATTGAAACACATTCAATTTATTTTTACTTAGGCGCCGGATTTTCTGAAACCCCTGCAAAGAAGTGCAAATATAACTAGTCGCTCCCGAATCTATAGCCCATAATTAGGTAGAAACAACCGTTAAAAATCTTTCAACGACATATGAAAAAGATGTACCTTATTTTTGCATATTTTCTATGTAGCTGAGACATTTTTTCTTATAATGACCAGATTGTTTGTAATGATAGGACTTTCCCTTAGGCTTAGCCACATCACTGTTAGAACCTGGAACCTTACAAGGCTTTTTTTTTTCACCTTTTGTCTTAGAAGTCAAAGACGAAGGTTTGTCAACTATCAACGCCATAGGAAGAGCTTGTTTCTTAATAATAGATTCTTTTGCTTGAAGCTTATTCAATTATTTCGCAAGAGATAAGTCAATCTTATTCATGTTATAATTCAAGCAAAACTACTAAAAACTGTCTGATAGAGTCTGTAGGACCATCTCAACCTGATATTCCTTATCAATAACCGCATCAAGAATTTCTAGCTCATTCAACAGACTCATTATTTTAAAAACATGTTCCCTTACTGAAGTTCCTTCAATTATTTTCGTGGTTAAAAGAGCTTTCATGACCCGGCTGCTTTGCAACACGATTTTTCTCAAAAAACATCTCTTTGAGAGATTTAAGCATATCATAAGTAGTAGTCATGGACTGATGTTGATGCTACAACATATTTACCATGGAGGCAAGAATGTAGCATTATGCCATCTCGTCAGACTTTACCTACTTATCGTAGGCTTTAATCTAATCATCAGTGGATTCAATCGACTTAAGAGGATGTTCCTCAGGCAGCACAAATTTAAAGCCCTCAACAGTAAGAACAATATCCAAATTATATTTTCAGTCCACATAGTTAGGGCCTTCTAATTTATTTTGATTCAGGATAGAAGTTAAGGGATTGAATGAAGACATGGTTAATCTATTATATAATCAAATTAAAATCAGATCATTAGACATGTTGGAGAACAATAAAATTCTTAAAAGCATATCACACATATAACCATGCATATAAATAGTTAGGATCATTAGAGAAACTTAACCATTTAAGTAAATATATATGTAATGTTATATATTTTATCTCTCAAGTAAAACAGAACCAATTTAGTTAGAGAATCAACTGTTGATTTAAGATAGATAAATATCACATTTCATAAGTCTCTGTATGATTGAACCAACATGTAACTTAGTTGAAAAGTTAATACAAGTCATAAAAAATAAGAGACTAAAAAAATAGTATTACACTATACAAGTTTATCCAATGGGGAAGATGACTTACGTCAACATATAGAATCATATTATTTAATGTTATTAACTAATGAAAATCATAAGGAATTATCCCTATCACCACTGGTTTGCAAAAAATATTTTTTCAAGGATTTTGAATTTTTTTGAAAACATAAAAATGCCTAAAAACTTATCAAAATGATCCTGAATGGCATAAAAACGTCCTACTTCACATCATTGTTGTGAGTATTGTTCACTGGGTCATTTTCAACAAACTTACCAAATTTTAGATCATTCGGAGTTCGTCAAAAATTGAAAAACTCCAAAATCGACCAAATCGATAATTATTGATCGAGCTGTTTCGAGGGTTAGCAGGACTGCCGACACTACATGGCCTTGCCACTACACTACTTTTCAAGAAATATAGGTGAAGAAGTTATTTGGGCCAATTTCAAAAATTTTACAGTTTTTCCCTCAATTCATTAAAATTTAGGCATAATTCCACAAAAATAGTTTTCACAAAATTAAGCAAAACATGTTAAATTTATTTTATATTTTCTTAATGATAAACTTAGATTTTGAAAATCATAAATATCATCAAAATCAATATGAACAACCACCAACAACATGATATTTACAGTGGTTATAAAAAAAATATATAAACCAATCATGTAATCTCTTTTTACATTATCTAGCATATGTAAGAAGATTACTGATACCAATTGTTAGAACATGCACAACGGAAGCAACAATTTTATAGGATCAATATAACTTACATAACATCTAGATAACATAATCAAAACAAAAATTAGAAAACTTACCTCTTGAAGCTTTCACACAATTCGTTCAATGCTTTATTTGCCAGGTCTGTTGCCTTCCACTACTTCCTGACTTAACTTTTATAATTAATATTATGTGGGCAAGTAGTTTTGTACTTACAAAAGGATTAGTATTCTGGAATTAGCCTCTCTTTTCTCAAAAACCCAAACCTCTATTTATTCCTAATTCAACTGAAAAGGGAAGGGGAAGAAGTAAACTGTTTTTGGCCTTCATTACAACCTTAGTGTCAAAAATGTTTTGGCCTTGATTCTTTGTTAAGGTTAAAAACATTTTTGGCTCTTTTAAAGATGCCATAATGCCAAAATTGGTTTTTAAATTTACTCCTTTTATAGAAGATCAGTAAATAAAATAATATTACCTCTTCTATAATTTTTTTTCTTTTCCAAATATTATTAGTTAATCAGGCATAGTTGGGACCACAGATTTATTAACTGAGGCTTCCAATTATGACTTTAATACGTTAATGAATGAATTATCATATCATAATAAATTACAATTATTCTACTAAAAATTTGTAATTGCACTCCTCGATTTATTTTCAAAATCTGTCATTATATTTTAGTTAACTCCCCATGTTAGAATTACCGACAACAATCAATTAAATTAAATTCTCTAAAAAATTTAACTCATTGATTAACTTAATCCTTTATTTATAATGATTAACACATTTCACATGACTGATATAAAATTCACCTGCAGAGTTTTCATGTGAAAACTTATAAGCAACCATAAAGGGGTGTCTTCTAACTCAGGTCCGAGATATGGTTCTATCAACTAATTAATATTTCACTAAGTCATTTGTCATCATCCAACCTATTAGGAATATATCAGCTCATAAAAGAGTCTCACCTTTTAATAGATTAAAATAATAAAACCAAACCACATAGATCATAATAATTATATCAAGATTAAGAGTATAAGTACATGTAATGGACTAGAGAAGTTGTTTATTAAAATTTAGAGGATAAACAAGCATCTCTAATCAGTCCATTCAATACATACGAAATGCACTAGCACAAAATGTTGAAATATTACCACTCCCATAATTAAGATCAAATTATATTTAATCTTGTGCTACAATCATCAAACTGTTTGTCTTACCTCATCTATGATTGTGAACATTATTTTATTACTTATAAGGACCGACAATTTTAATCTTCTGTGCATGATTTAAAATACTCCATACACAAAATTGTCTATTACATAAGTAAAGGACACACATGTTAACACAATGATCTATTCAAGTAAAGATTTTATTAATATAATAAATTGTCTTCACATGGGATGAAAATATAATATCATAACATAAATCACATGGTTAATAGTATATCATAACAAGTATAATTTGTGCAACCGATGTTTCTCATCACGCTTCATGTTTGGAAGCCATAAGTGTTGGCAATAAATTTTGACTCTTCATTAAAAAAATATTTTTCTTTTCTTCTTGATTTTAAATAATTACCAACACGTTTTCTTAGTAATTTGTTACCAACAAACAATTATATAAGGAAACATAAAATTGTTTAGATATTTTTACAGTTTTTTACTCTTATTTTGAAATATATAAATACATTATTTGGTCATTGCATATATTTGAGGTATAATTACCAAGATATCTTTGCTTCATTTTGTCCAATATTGACAGAATTAAAGGTATTTTAATTTTTTCTTAATATTATCCAATTTCTAAATAAAATAGTTTAATCATTTTTTCAATAGTGTACTATTCTACCAAGTCTTTCCTAAATTATTAATTACGGGTAAATACCTTACGTTTACACATATTTTTATGAAAATGCATAAATATAATTTTTGAGAATTATCTAAGCAAGAAACATTCTAAATTGATAAAGGTCAATTTGGCTTGATTAAAGAGAAAAAGACATCCGCTGGCCAATAGAAAAGATAATGATCCAAGTTTGATCAATTGGACATAAAGTATATCCTTGACCCATTTTATTTCCATTGTGTAGCCTATCGGCTATAATTAACATCATTTTGCAGCTTTTACATATATACATTTCTTTTGTCATTTTCTTTTTCAAAAAAGGTTTTCTCCTCCATTTTTTTTATTGATCTATATGCTATTTTTGCATTTACCCCAAATTTTCTTCTTGCATCTCTTCTGTTGTAAGCTCGATGTGCTTTCATTATTTATGAGCTTATGATGTAAAAGAGAAAAATCAAAGTGTTTTATGGTATTCTCTTTGGATGATAAACAATTCAAATTTGGATGTTGTTTAGGGTGTTGGTTTGAAGCTAGTTACACAGTTGGTCTAGCAGCAGCTATGGTCCATTTTAATGGTGAAAGACGGTGGTGGAAGGGTGGCGAAGGAGTCAGCCGATGTTAATGGTGTTTGGGCTGATTACATGTTTTTTTATGAAAGATTTAATGATGTTTATGGCATAGAGAAAACGATGAAGTTAACAGAAAACTATTGATCTTTCATGGTGGAATATGAGTAGTGGTTTCATGAACGGTGAAAGTTCCAACTTCTGATTATGGCCTTCAAGAAATATCCCCAAAACATATATATATATATATATATATATATATATATATAATAATTGTATTATATGTGTATAATTAGTAAGATTTTATATATTTATTAAATATAAATGATATAATAATGATATATTTTCTATACATATAGGAATACATATTTTATAGATCAAGGATATTATTTTTCTATTGTATGATGCATTTTTTATACGTATATATTAGAGATATAATTTTTATACATATCCTGGAAATAATTGTATATATTATTGATACCATAATGGTACATTTTACATACATATACAATAGATATATTTTCTACAAAATAATGATACAATTTCTATGCATATGTTGGGAGTAGTTTGAAAAAAAGATTATGAAATGAAATTAATTTCAAAAGACAAAAAAAAAATGTCTCCTATGGGTCTTAGGCTATTTGGTGTCAATAGTTTCACCCGGATGACCATTTCTATCCTTGTCCTTGATTAAACATAGTGGGCGTAAACTATTCTACCCATTTCACCTAAATTAGCTTATGTCACTCAATAATATAAGAAAAAGAATGCAGAATAAATGAAATAAAGATCAACACATAATAAAATGCCAAAATATGGTGGTATCAGTACAAGAGCTTCTACTATAATAAATGTACAAAAGTGAAACATCAAGAGAAATACACTGATACGACTTATCTCCAAATACAATATAGAGACTGGTATAATACATAAAAGAGAGATAAGTAATATTCCAAATGTCAGGAGCTCACTTTAAGTCTACGAACCATGGATGCTCCGTATGATACACACATAAACGACGATAACCCATACTATAATCTGCAGAAGTGTAATATGCATACCAAATGAATGGTACATAGTAGACAACTGCCAACTCAGCTCCAAAGATAAAATAGATATACGCAACATGTAAACAGAATGGAAACTACAAAACAGAATTGCAACTACACCTAAGATTCCAAAAACCATATAACAAGTCAATGATAATAAGGGACAACTATCCTGCTCAAGTCCAAGAGTCTAACATAATAAGACTAAGGAAGTATCAGGGTGAACTATCCTATTCCATCCACATTCAATAGATGTCATTACTATATAGTATATCCAAGGCCAATATATGAATGAAGAGCAAAAGAAAGATATATAGCAATATACAAGGCCAAGAAATGAATTTACAATATGAACAAACGAATGAAGGAATATATAGTAGTGTCATAACTTCGTATATATATATAAAAACACGAGGTCATCTCAAAGAATAACCTAGATCATCATATCCTTATTTTGATACCTTATTATAATACTACTAGGATTTAATACAATCATACTCAGGATTTCTAATCCACATAGCTAGACATGAAATAATTGTGCATAGTAATGCAATCATAAGATAGAAGAGGCCGAAGACATACCTCAAATCTTGATACCAGATCAATGACCTATCTACCATAAGCTAGACATAAATAATGATCATAACAATGATAATAAAAATATCAACAACAACATGAATAACCGACTACTCCAGTTAACCAAATACCTAGCCGAGCCTATGCGTACCCCCACCATCTCAAGCTCGGAAGGTTCAATCAATATACAACAACACAAGATATATTCTTCACTCATATTTATCCAACCGTCCCATACCGGCTGATAGACATAGGTACATACTGGTGATAGGCGATGCGCATGCAGGAATGGATACAAGATACACAATTAATATCAGAATCTTATCAACATAACTATCTCCATCATAATATTTATCATCATGACCATCATCAGTGTAATCAACCTACAGCTTTGTCGGGTATTAATATATCATCACAATATCCTCCAATCTTGCCAGATATCAATATCATCACAATAGTATCCTCTAGACTCTAATTGGGTATCAATATCATCACAATAGTTTCCTCTAAACTTAAACCAGGTATATACATATATCATCTTAATCATCAATACATACATACATACATACACACACACACATACATACATACATATATACATACATACACACACATACACACATACATACATACATATATATATATATATATAATAGGTGCACAGACTCAAGTCGTGGATAAAAGAGTGTAAATCCATAAGTTTGTTGACCGAAAAGATCTTTGGTACTAAATCATTATAAAAGTGTAGAGAGGGTCAAAATATCGAAGAAAGTGATAAGGTTGAATCATGGATATGACCTCTTATTATTAGCCTATTCATTTCTTCATGTAATCATTATTTATTAAATAACCAATATCTAGCTCCTAGTCAAGATTCACCACTAGATCATAATCGCCAATTAATAAATGTTAATTTCTAACCATCATAATATCACTAGTCACCATCTTGCAAAATACCACTAACCATCATTTAGACACTTTGTTTATCTATCAACTAACATTTTTTATTATCTAGCATTATTAATACACAAATTCTCGTTTAACAACTAATCGACATCATAAACTTAGTCATCAATAGCAACTAATATTCACCAGCAGTAACTCTGTCATCATCATTAGCCATATATCATCTACAAGTGCTAGCTACCATATTTCAACTAGGTAAGGTTCATTAACTAGTACATTAGAATTCTAGCCATCAATTACTTTAGTCACTTAATAGATAACTAGCTCTCACATAGACTAAACCTTATTGAGGAAGAATAGTCATAAGATCGTATTTCAGCTGGAATCATATCAATCACAGATATAATAATCAAGAATGTACCAAATCTATGCATGCCATCACCAGTATTCAATCAGTGGAATATTAAAAGTCATACCACATCTCCCTCCTTCCTATACCAGAGAGATGTGTACATAAACATATATATATATATATATATATCCATATTCTACAACTATATTCTTTACAAGAATAAATACTTTTTGGATATCCAACCAATATAAAAAACATGGCCTTTGGCCCAACAATGTGTTCAAAATAATCTTAACATCATAATCACGGTCTTAAGCCCGTATACATATCTGAAAATCGTATCGATAAACATATTTATAAGTCGTAGCATATCTATAATCATCTCACATATAAGAGGTATAATATCAATGAGCATATAACCATCTCACATCTAGGTGGCATACTATCAATAAGCATATATTCATCTCACATCTAGGAGGCATAATACCATTAAGCATATAATCATCACAAATCTAAGAGGCATAATATCAATAAGCATATAATTATCTCACATCTAGGAGGCATAATATCAATAAGCATATAATCATCTCTTATCTAAGAGAGATAATATCAATAAGTATATATTCATCTCATATCCGTAGGTCATACATCGTGACTATGAGGAATGTCACCTCTTGAGACCAATTATCATATCTAAGAGGAATATCATCTCTATAGGCCCAATAATCATAACTAATAGAAAAATTATCTCTAAGAACCCAACATTATATCTAAGAGAAAGTAACATCTCTATCTGCCTAACATCATGTCTAAGAGGAAATAACATCTCTATAGGCCCAAATATCATTATTGGGGAAAATACATAATTATTCAATAAGCCATGCAGTAACCTTATACTAAGGTTTACTAACATCGACTACGCCTAACATCCGTAGCTAACTCTACAAGCTTAACACAAGTCTTGACCTAAGTGGGGTGGACAATCCCACTTCTAATCCTCAATTTTCATAATTAGGCACACTATACCTAAACTACGGTAAGGTATCTAGTTCAACTTCTAGATGTCAAGTAATCCATATTCAAGCCTAAGATAGGAACTTCGACTAGAACAAGAGCATTCAAGTCAACTCTACCATAATTATGATTTCAATACCACCACACTAGCCTAAAAAGCTTAAATATACTAATCATGCTTCCAATGCTAAAACTACATTCCAAACCTAGCATTATATCATATCCATGCAATAAATTAATCCAAACTAGGGAAAAGGCAATAGGCTTCTAAAAAGGTCATAAACATACCATCTTATGGGTCTAAAACCCTCATCTAATCTCCAAACAAGAATAATCAAGGCTAATTTAGTCTATTTATAATCAAGCCTAACATCCAAATTCACACGCAATATATATCACACATCATATATGAAGAAAAGTAGATAGAAGATTACCTCAAAGATGAACCGCCAAACTTTCCACCATTCACCAAAAGCTTGTCTTCATTACATAAGCCTAAAATGCCAATACACTATCAAAATAGTAATCTACTCATCAATACGAGTCTAACAATACCATATTGCACCATTATACTTTGGGTCTAAGAACGACACCAAAAACCCTAATCAGGTCCCACATATGAAAAATGCATTTTCGAGGTTAAACCAACATGATATCAAGCTCATACAACATCAAGGAACCATAACCATCAAGAAATGGGTGAAAACAAAGCTAATTTGGAGCTAAAATCAAGCCCTGGGTGAATTTAGAGTTTTGGGTCAAAAACAAAGAAATTCATAAATAAACTGATAAAATCTTATCATAATCCAAGTGAAAATCATGATATTAGATGTTTAGCAATCTCCCAAGTCACCCAAAATGATCAATTTTGAGTTATTACACTCATTTAGGGGGTCTAGGTCTCAAAGATGGGAAAAAATAGCCAAAACGTAGCCTATAAGGTCCTTGTATACCCATACCAAGTATAGAGATGCCACTATCGCATTCCTAGGGGCCGCTATCATGCCAACACCATTGCCATACAATTTGCTGCGATCGCGGTTGCTCCCTTGGGCACTAGATGACAGCAAAATCAAAATCTTGATTTTGACTCTCAAAACTCATTTGAAATCCAAAGAATATGATCCAATAGTGAATTTTGTGCGTAAATCACATTTCAAATCCATTGGAATCATAAATACTTTCATACGAGATCGTTTAGGCAAAAAGTGTGGCCCACAACTATAGTTTTATTTTTTTCATAAAATCTGCTCAATTGCCCAAAATAAGTCCGGGAGCCTTGGGACCTAAACCAAGGGTCCCCCAGCCTAAAATAGATGTTCTGAGTGCGATGGAGATATTGAATTTTACATTCAAGATCGTTTTGACCAAATATGGGTCCCACACCTATATTCTAATTTTTCAACTTTTCGATCAATAGGTCAAAATAAGCTTGGTTTCATTGGGACCCAAATCAAAGGTCTACCTAACCTAGAATTGATATTCTAGATCTGTTGGAGTAGTCAAAATTTTCATTCGAGATTGCTTCATTGAAGTTTTTACCCGATGGCCATTTGGAACCAACGAAGACTTCAAAACAGGGAATTAGCTTTTAAAACCAAACGAGCTGTCTAGTAATCGAACTATCGGTCCCAGTAAGTCTTAAATGGCTTGGAATATCTATGGAGAAGCTCAAACGGTAAATATAAGCAAAAATATGAAAAATGATCGAAAGGGTCATCACAACTTAACCCTACTTCTGACCTTCAAAGCCCAAAACAACATGAACCTACTCGTGCCAACTCCTAAATAGAACACCTAAAGATCTAAGGTTACATTTATTTTCATTACTAGAGGGAAATGACCCGTGTTAGCATGATCCCAATATTATTAAAAGTAAATTGGTAATATATTTTTATCAAAATAACAATATTATGATAAAAATATGCAGTCAGATTTTCATTCAAATAAATGCATAATCTATACGTGTTTTAATTAAATTCTAAACTTTCAATTATCAAATGAGTATAAAAAGAAAAAAATGTTCTTACCAAAAATTTTAATTTATTATTTTTATTTAATTTTATAGGAAATTATTCATTCAATTTTTTAAAAGTATATTATTATTTATATTTAAAAATAACTAAATTTTAAAGATTTTATTTGATCAAGATCTTTTATGTTGAAACATATAGTTATGGACCCAAATATGTTAATATAAAAAACTTTTCTTTTCAAGTAAAATTCTCTAATTTTTGGAAAAATGGAAAAAATAAATATATGCCATTATTCAATCAAATTGCATCATATAAATTTAAATAAAAGAGTATAATTTTATTCAAAGTACATTACATAAATCTAAAAAATGCAAATATGTTTATATGCTCTTGCTCTTTACTTTTAAATGTAAAGTCTTCTTCATATTAAAAAAAATTAATAATGTCATAAGTTCGTATTCTTATTAACATTTATGTGAACTTATTAAATATATCTCCATTTCATTTTTACCTGGTCCATATTGACTTGACACACATCCTAAATATTATTTATTAAAATTTTATTTTATTAACATTTAATATTTTATAGAGTTACTAAATTACAAGGTTAATATTACAAGAAAATAATTAATATTTTTTTAATTGCTAAAATAAATGAGAAAAAAAATATTTTCTATATATTATTTTAATATAAGAATAAAATATATATATATATAATATTTATTTAAATTCTAATTATAATTAATTAATATAAATTATGATTTTAAGAAAAGTTTTGACGAGCTCCACTATATTCCATGATATTTCTTTATAAAGGGAGTCATTTGTAATTTAAATGGGAAATGATGGGCATTTTTGAAGGGCATGATTTGTATGAGAAAGGATGAGCATGTAATGAAAATTGTTGTAAAGTCCAAATTAGAAAACATAAAAGACAATCCTATGTCAACAACATGATCTTATGAATTACTTTAGTGACTATAATACCCTCACTCTTTAGTGTAAATGGCTTTAAGCGGCCATGTTGAAGATACACTTTCTAATATATATAAATATAAAAAATAAGACATGTGGATCTGAATGAACATATAAATAATTAAGATGCTGTCCTTAGAACTGAACATTGAATGATTAAGATTGTTTTTAACATCAGAATTTGCATAATTTATTTATTTCTTAATATAATAAATATACAGTATAAATTTTAAAATTTTGGCTAAGTATTATATCAAGAAATTATTAGATGAGATAATAACCTAAAGAATGACATTATTACTCAAGAAATAAATTAAAATATTTAAAGATATAAATGAATATTTTATGTTAGATACAATAATAAAACTATCTAAATTATTTTTAAAAAATGCTAATATCAATAAAAAGTTGTTGGTATAAAATATAATCGTAAAAATTTAATCAAAATGAATTAATCTATTAATCAAACTTATCCAATAAACTAAAACAATAACTCCAATATAATTTTGCTTTAGATGCATAAATATTGTAGTATTTGAATAACTTATTATCAATCATCTAATCTTGTCACAACCCAATTTCTCAGGTCAATGACGACACCTACTATGACTCATCAGTAGGTAAGGTAATTCGAACTATGTAACTGCTAGTAACAAACTATCAAGAGAAATGAATGAAGATAGGGAATTGAATATGATAAAAGACTAATACTTATAAGTCAATCCCAAAACCTGGTGGAATCAGTACAGGAGCTTCTATAATAAGGATACAAAATAAAGTACTACATGAATACATAGATACAACCCATCTCTGATTACAATATAGAGATTAGTCTAATCTATAAGAGAGAGAATAGTAATACTCCGAATGCCAGGAGCTCACCCCAAATATCCTATCCATAGTTACTCCAGACAATGCACATAAAATGGTGAAAACTCTTACTAAGATTTTCAGGCTGTAAAAGTGTAGTATGAGTACCAAACATGCCGTACTTAGTAGGCAAAAGATAATGCAAATATAGATAACATGCAAGAAGGAATGTAAACTACAACCAAATATCCAGGAAGCTAAAATAATAAAATTAGGGAGACAATAAGAAAGAACTATCCTACTCTAGCCATACTCAGGCACTAAAGCACTATACCGTATAACATAGGTCAATGTACAAATAAAGAGTAAAAGGATATATAGTAGTATACAAGATGAAGAAATGGATATAAAACATGAATCAACGAAGGAAGAAAGGGATATACGGTAATGCTATAGATAAATGTGTGTGTATGTGTACATATATATATATATGTGTGTGTATATGTGTGTGCGTGTGTGTATGTGACTAGGAGGTCATGAGTTCAAGCCTTGGAAATAGCTTCTGAAAGAAATACAAGGTAAGGCTGCGTATAATACATCCTTGTGGTAGTACTCTTCCCCAGACCCTGCACATAACGGGACCATTAATGCACTGGACAACCCTTTATATATTTATATATATATATATGTATGTATGTATGTATATATGTATATATACATATGTATACAGGATTAACTCAAAGGTAACAACTTAAGGTAGCGAACCTAACCTCTTCAGAGAATCCTAACCAAGTAGGAAAACTAATTCTAGCATGATCTGGGCCTATAATCAAAATGTCTAACCATGAGATAATTATTTGTAATATAATAATTGTAAAACTAAGGAATCAGAAAGATACCTCAAATTTCAGTATCAGTGCATACTTAACCGAACATGAACTAACAATAACAACAACAATAATGTAACCGAATAGTCTGGACAAACAATATGTCATGACTCAAACTAGGGTATGGCCGTGACGAGTATCCCAAGTCCAGAGAGAACCGGAGACCACCCCCTTTTCCCAGTCAATATAGAACATAAAATCTAGCAGCGGCTAAATTGCAAACATATAATAAGATAGGGAAGTAAAAAAATCAAAGTCATCTAAGTATGAAAACATCATTACCCAATCCACAGTAATATCCACAAAGCCTCTACTAATCCAAAAATAATCTAAGTCGGGACATGCCCTCTATTCTGACAATGACAATAACAATGATAATGTTAATGTGAAATCCTTAACTATAGATTATGAAAGGAAACTGATGAAATAATCAAGTATTCCTGAGAATGGAAGTTCACCACTTTACCTCAAACAACGGAAAAACTGAGTCGATTCACCTAATACTATGCAGGAAAAGTAAGATTGCCTTTGGACCCTGTATCGCATGGGGATACAACATCTGAAGATAGTTTGAGAACTAGCATGTAAATCAGGGATAAGTATAATGTAATTATAATTCAAAACCAGTTCAAATCAATGTACATGTTCTTATACACGTGTGCATACATATATACTTATATAAAATGCTACGATATGGAACAAAGCTTAAAATGCACTTTAAAACTTTAGCCTGGATTGTGTAGCTTAACTATTATATAATAGTACCTACGGGCTATGTTGTTCCCAAATTTCAACCCCTGATCGGGCCCCAGTGCGTGTAGCCACAAGAACTAGAGAATAATCTTATATATATGCATGTGGACTCAAACTTCTCAACTATATACTAAGGTGACTTAAGCACCCGATAATGTGATGTATTATGGGGGACTCGATCCTCCCAATCATATAATAAGGTGGACTCGAACCACCTGGTCATAAGCAAGGGGACTCAAATCCCACGCAATTTAGACCCCTGCGCCAGCAAATACAGCTTCCAGTGTTGGTCTCTTGGGACCGCCACTTTCATGACCTATCTACACAACCCTTTTTTAAGCCTAATTAAAATAATTAACACACATTCCCAATTAAGTGAATCAATTATGCATTAAGCCATCCCATTGGTATCATCATACTAACATCACTTTCAAGTTCATTATCATGCCATGTCAACTACTTAGTTCACCATCTCCTCCTGATAACTTTAATATGAAAACATTACCATCCCGAGATACTCATCTTAACATTTTCCTAGCCTCTATAGCTACCACCCTATGAATCACACCCTCATGAGAATACACATCTACACTAAGATATTCAATAACATGAACTAGGTACACCTGGAATTTGCATATTTTAAATCTCATCTAACAAGATGCTAACTGGGGATTAGCATAATCTTATAAAATTTATACTTATACCCAACTTATGACTTAGCCCTAATTCATTGCTACAACACTAGGCCGCTAGTATTATCATAATTACCTACTCCGCTATTTCATGAATTATCAACCTAATCTCTTCAACAAATCTCGTCAATCCTACCAATTTATTCCCATAAATCTCGCATCGTTAGTCTCAAGACAACATCCTTTTCACCACAATAAACATCTAAAGTTCAAACTTAATGTCTAGCAATAATCATGCACCACTAACGAAGTACCTTGCATAGTATACTAGTCTGCTCCATAAAGAGGTCACCCCAAATTCCTTATTCAACTACCGATAGTCTATACATAATCGGAGGGAACCATCTTTCTTATATACTAAGAGGACGGGATCATCCCATAGAGATACGCTAGGCCAGGCAAGAACCTTATCAAGAAGATCTTTCAACTACTCCTTAAGTTCTTTAAACCAAGCAAGAGCCATTCTATAAAGGGAAATAGTGATACGGTAGGTATTCGGAACAAGGTTAATCCCATAATCAATTCCCCATTAGGAGGAATACTATGGTGATATCAGAAAAGACCTCAGGAAATTTTATTTACCACGGGGACGGACTGTAAGGAGGGACCTTCAGAACTAGTATCCTTAACCCAAACTAGATGGTATAGACACCACTTGAAAACCAATTGCCAAGATCTAAGATATGAAATAAACCTTCCCATAGTCACTTAGGAACTACCTTCCCACTCAATCATAGGGTTTGTTCGGGAAATGAAAACTGACCCTTTGGGTCCTACAATCAAGAGAGGCATAGCACGAGTGAATCCAATCCATCCCCAATATCACATCAAAATCTAATAAGTCCAATTCTATCAACTCCACCAAAGTCTCCATACCACAGATAGACATCACGCAACCTCTGTAGACTCCTTTAGCCATAATTGAGTCACCCACTGAGGCCAATATAGAAGAAGGGTTTGAAGGCATTTAGGACCAAAACCAAAATGAAAAGCCACATAAGGGGTCATATAAGAAAGGGTAGAACCCGAATAAGTAAATAATATACATCATGAGAGAAGAGTGGTAACATACCGGTAATAACATCAGGGGATGCCTTAGATTCCTGACGGGCGGCAATAGCATAAGGTCAATTTTGGCCAGTGCCGGTACCAAAAGTAGCCGGCTTTGGTGGAAAAATCAAAGGACTAGCTATTGAAATATTATTAGCTCCAGTAAAAACACTAGCAGAAGGACATTGTCGCCGCATATGACCAGGATGACCATAATTAAAGCACAAGTTCCTTCCTCTATCACAATAATCACGGTAAATTCATCCACAAAGTCTACAAGAAGGATAGGGTGGGGTTGACTAAGCTCCACTGTCCTGAAGTTAGGCCATCTTTGCCTCAAACCCACTATTGGTCTGAAAGTGACGATCACCAGAAGACCAGGGATATGAAGCACTAATAACCACACGAGAACTCCCCTAACACCTCTTTTTAGACATCTGTTTCCCATGCCTACCATTATATTTCTTGCCTTCATCCTGCTCTGGATATCTAAATTTTTTATTCTGCCTCTTTTCCATTTTTGCCTGACTCCTTCTCCCATTAATAGGACTAGACCGGCTGGACAAAGAGGCCAGTCTCTGGGTTAATAGATAAATAGAACGACGAAACTCAACGTTAGACACCTCACCCTGAGACATCAGGACAAAAGTATTATCACCCTGAGAGAGCCTGAGTAGGACTAGAGGGAACTGCGGGAGAGAGCCTGAGTAGGACTAGAGGGAACTGTGGAATTCCCCAGGGATAATCATTCTGATCAGGATGAGTTCCATCCATATTGTCTTCAGGTGGGATAAAGGCGTTTTCACGAGCATCTGATATTTAGGGAGGCATGATCTAAAAATGCAAACAACATAATTAGAGAAGATTTCAACACCCTAGACTCTACAGCTTTAAAATATAATAATAAGAAAGGAAAAATTCATAAATGTTTTGTCACCTCTCCCTTATAAGTGTGGCATGCTACACACCTATGAAAGAGACTATACTTGACACAACTTTGTCGACATCTAATTAAATATGAGCCTAGGCTCTAATACCAACTTTATCATAACCCAAACCAAGGCCTGGCTATGAAGGGTATCCTAAGTCCTTTGAGGGCCGGAGACCACTCCCTTTGCCTAATCAACACAGAAAATAATGCTTAGCAACAACTAAAATCCAAACACATAACAAGATAGAAAAGTAACAAAAAGACATCTAAGAATGTCAACATCATTACCCAATCCATAGTAATATCCACAAAGCCTCTACTAATCCAAAAATAATCTAAGTCGGGACATGCCCCCGACCCTGACAATGACAATAATAATGACAATGATAATGTTAATGTGAACTCCTTAACTCTAGTTTATGAAAGGAAACTGATGGAATGTTTAAGCCTTTTAGAGAATGGAAGCTTACTATTCACCGCAAATAATCGACAAACCGAGATGATTCACCTAACATTGTGCAAGAAAAGTAGGATTGCCTTCGGACCCTGGGGATATAACGCCTGAAGACGGTTAGTGGGTTAAGCACTAAAATGTAACTTAGGGATAAGGATAAAGTAATGACAATTCAAAATCTAGTTCAACTCAATGTACATATTCACATACATGTGTGCATACATATATATACTTATATATAATGCTAGGATAGGGAATAAGGTTTAACATGAACTTTAAGACTTTAGCCTAAATTATGTAGTTTAACAATCATATAATAGTACCCATGGGCTATGTGGGCCCTAGGTCTCACCCCCTGGTCAGGCCCTTGTGAATGTAGCCACATGAACCAGTGAATAATTTTATATATATTCACAGGGGACTCAAACCTCCCAATCATATAATAAGGTAAATTAAGCACCCGATCATGCAATGTAATATAGGGGACTCGAACCTCCCAATCATATAATAGGTAGACTTAAACCACCCGGTCAAAAGCAAGAAGACTCAAAACCCAGGCCATTTAGACATCCACCTCGAGAAATACGATTTCCAATGTTGGTCCCTTGGGACCACCATTTTTATGGCCCAGCTATACAACCCTCTTTTAAGCCTAATTAAAACATTTAAACACATTCCCAAATAAGTGAACCAATTATGCATTAAGGCATCCCGTTGGTATCATCATACTAACACCACTTGAAAGTTTATTATCATTCCATGTCAACCACTCATCCATTTGGGACTCTAATCCATTGGCCAAGGGGACTTCAAAATAATTAGTTATTTAAGACTCAAACCCGTTTAGCAAAATGAAATCCAAAGGTCCAATTCAAAATTAATTCATGGCCACCAAGGCCTTTCTAAAGCCATTTATACTCTATTAACTTTCTTATGCCAATGCATTATTATAAGTGAGCAAGTCAAATCATGTGACCAAACCATATTCAATATCAATTTCATAATTTGCATTGAGGAAACACAATTTCCAAAACCATAAGTCAAGCTAAAATCATCTAGTTGGGAGAAACCATCACCCCTTAGTTTATTCACCATGCCCATCTACCTCATATATCTAAATCATTAATAAAGCATGAACAATGCATAATAAATCATGAAAAATCAATTTAAGAATCAATCATATCCAAATCCCTCAACCATATCAAAACCCAAATTTTCCAATCACATAAACAGTTATATATTTTTATGCTTTAACAAAACTAGTTTAAGGGTACAGTTACATGCTTGAAGGATTGTCAATTATAGAGAAGAAACCTTGAATTGACCTCTAGATGCTCAACTTTGAGAAAACCCTAGCTTGCTTTGCTTGAAAGAATTTGAGAGAGTAAAGAGGATTTTTGATTTGGTAAGTGTTAAAATAATGCCCCCAAAGGTATTTATGGATGTAGGGTCTAAGTGGGTAAGGAGGAAACTAACCAAAGTGCCCTTTAAATAAAGCTGAAAATCATCGCCAGTCTTTACGAGTGACCTTACGACTCGTAGGGTCACAATATGACTCGTGAGATCCTATCATAGGCTGGACAGTATATGTGGGCACCCATACTTGTTTGGTTTTGAGTCATACAATATGACTCGTAGCCAGACATTATGACTCATAATCTCTACTCGTAATGAAGACAGAAACTATTATGGCATACACTAGACACCTCACAATTGGTACCTTATGACTTGTATGGTGTCATTATGACTCAAAACCTCAGTTGCCACCAAGGAAGATACATAGGAAAATCTCACTAGACTTCTTATGGCTTGGGTCCTATGCCCCGTCAAAACACTCTACGACTTATAAGGAGAGTCTTTGTCTGGGCAATAAGCATACAGGTCAAGAAGTTTTCTAGGTCCAAAATCCAGGGTATTTCACAATACCTAACCGAGCCTTTCATAAACCCCTACTATCATAGGCCCGAAAGGTTCAATCAACACTAAGTAAACTTCAATTAGAGCCTATACCTATGAAACCCCTATAATATTGATAGAGACAAGCACCACACAATATACTAGTGATAGAAAATGTGCATGCAAGAGTGAATACAAAGTAAATTCATAATACCATAACTGATGCAAGTGCCATAATATAACCCAGTATATACACCTCCTCCAGCTTGATGGCTCATAAAAAAAGGCTATGATGACCTCTCTTCTCTGATATGATGGCTCACAGATGAAGGGTACCTAGGTGGTTTGGGAGTACTCGAATATAATGATCTGTTATTGATCCATAATTTCCAGTAATCATCACCATCATCCTCAATCTACTCCATTTAGTATCGGAGAGATGTACATATAATAAATGGACGAACTCAAACTATGGTAAAAAATGTAAGTATTTAAATCTGTTGCCTAGGGTCGATTCTAGAACTAAATCATCATAATGTAGTAGAAAGGGTTAGAATATCTTACGACTGAAGTAAATAGTAGTGTAAAACCATGGATCAAAATCTATCTCAATCAAGTTTCTAAAACATCAATTTTAGTTCCAAAAAGATCATAAATCATCCATTTAGGTGGTACGATTCCCATTATGAAGGAATCTGTTTTAAAAGTGAAATGTGAGAATAAATCCCTTTTAAGAAAAAATAGAAAAAGCATGATTTTAGTTGGAAACATACCATTAAGTGAGCATGAATGTACCAAATCTATCCATGCCATCACCAATATTCAAACAATATAATTATAAGCATCTAAAGGTTCATAGACTACGGCTACGTCCTTCATAAGGATAAATCACTCACACAAAGTCCAAGTAATATCGTCATTACGACCTTGGGCCCAATAATTACGATTGTCGTAACAATAAACCATAATTCGATAATCATGAAAATCCGTCGTGTCAAGTAGCAAACCTTATACTAAAGGGTTCCTTAGCATCAACTAAGTCTAACATGCTAGTAACCTTGCATAATAGGATCCTATAGGCATAACTATTATTTCTCTTAAGGATCAATTCACCTTTCTATCCCCAAACTTCTAAATTAGGATGAGTTATAGTATTCTACCCAATATCATATAATAACATCCTTACATAATATGCAATCTATATCATATACTATCTTGTGAAGAAGAGTAGACCGAAGCCTACTTCAATGCTGAATCACAAGTCTTTGAGTTGTCCGAGTTTGCTCCACGATCTCAAAATTCCTCCATGTTCTCAAAATAGTAATCTATACATCTTTAGAAGTAAAATGAGATCTATAATGCTATATAATGGGAGGAGGTTGGAATTCAGGTCAAGAACTGGCCAACAGGGCCTGCAAATAGAATCTAAATTGAATTCATCATGAGGTCCCTTAAAGGACAAGGAATGTATGCTTAAAAGTTGAGCACAAATGGTGTATAAATCATGGCCCTAATCATCTCTCAAAGTCTAGGAATTTTAGACTTAATTTCTAAGAATTTGATAATGAAATAGGTGAAAATTTATAGGTAAAATAATGGAAAATGACCAAGAAGTGTTAGGATAACTTACTATATCTTCAATGGGTGATTTCCTACTCTTTCCTCCCTTCATGCGCCCCAAATAGTATAAAAATAATGAAAAAAGAGCGAGGAAAATCGGATGAAGAAAGGGGATCCCCCAGGTGTTGCTAAAATAACTACTTATCCGCTAAAGAGGTGATGCACCAGGGTCGCGGGTACCACTAAAGCAATTTTTTGGCTGCTAAACCGGTACCCACTTAAGCAACCTCTATCCCTAAAGTGGATCTCCGCCAAATTGCTAAGGCCGCTAAAGAGGTTTACGGGTGCTAAAGCACTTGTTGCTTAAGCGGCTCCATGACGGTTAAAGTCATCATACCAAATATTTAATACCATATTTTACTAAGCCCAAAAGTAAACTTTCACCGAGTGCTCGAGATTTATTTGGAACCCTGTGTACTTAAATGAATTATGCTACCTTACCAAATTCGACATTCCAAACTAAATGGAACCATTGAAAATTTCATTCAATATTATTTTGGCTAAATATAGGCCCTATATCCATAGTTCTATTTTTTATGTAATCCATCTAATAGCCCAAATTGAGTTTGGATAACTAAGAAAAAGGTCACTCGAGTCCTATCTGTGCAACTCTATTGCACTATATTAAGAGGATTGAAGCTGATCCACCGAAATACTCAATGGTAAGCATAAGAATAAGACCATAAGGTTCTACCTATGCATATAAATGGGGATGGTCAAAGTCTACAATCCACGACAACACTATGACCGGTTTGGATAACCCTTGAAACTGACAATCGAGAGTCTAAAGCAAAAATACTCACCACTGAACGATCCTCTCCAGGATGTACCATTAACTAAAGATGAAATCATGGTAAATCCAACTCAAGCATACTAGTCCTGCTGAGTAGATCATCCAAAATTTTAACAAAACTAAAAATCAAGGTCAAAGCTAAAAGAACCATCGTCAAGTGCCAACGGGATACCATCTGAATATCTACCAACCTCAATCCATTTGAACTGAGGAAGAAAAAATATGTAGCTAAGGAGTAGGTCTAGTCATCCTATCAGTGAGACCTCTACTGAGGCAAATATGAAAACAAAGGTTGCCTCAACTCCAAGATCAAACCACTCGATCTCAACTATCCAAATTAATCTGGTAGATGGAAAAACATCTATACTCTAAATCTATCATAACTTTCAGGCCATTATTTCAAGGTTATCCAAAACTAAGACAACAAGTTTTAACTAAGGCCAAATACCTAAATCGACTCTATCATCAATGATCAGGCATATCTCCACTGGATCCTGCCAAAGCTGAAATTGAAATAGAGTTGAGAACCAAAATCACGATGGAAGATGAACCATAGGCTCAAACCATAAGCTACCAACTCCATATCTGCTGGAGGAATAAATCATCAAAGCATACCCAAGAACTCACCAAGGCTGCAAATAATACTAGTAATAACCAAAACTCTAACAACTTAGAGAAATACAACCTTAGCCATAAATCGATCAATCTAATATTATATTTCAGGAATGAATACTCAATTTTCCAACTTAAGAAATGGTCATAAGAATGATTACCTATCTCTACCTCCCTTAACTCCACTAGAACAAAAACCATATCATAGCAAGAACGAAGTATCTAACTCTACCCCAATACTAAAATCCAAGCTAACACCTAGAGGCAAACCCCAACAAACCTAAAAGGCAAGTCCATTACCTATCAACATTAACGATAAGACCACTACCAGGCAATGAATTAGCCAAATATTAAAAAGGGATCCTAAATTGGTCAATCTAAAAAACAACCATATAGAGAAGAGTATTAATACAGAAATCCCAGCAGTCTTGAAAGTAAGCCCCATTATCTCATACTCTAAAATAGGTAATAAAACTAAATTTCCAACTCTATAACTAGAACAAAACCAAAGGAATCCAACCTATCTTCACTTCTATAGCCCACTCAACAAATAATCTAGCATCGCCAACAGAAGAGCAAAATGACTAACCCACCTTCATACAAGAGAGAAATCATCCCACCGAGCTAGCCATCTCTGCCAACTAATAAAAACTGTGAGGATAGAAATTTTAACTAGATAATGTTAGTATAGCCATTAACCAAGAAAGGATCAATAAACATCAAATAACGACAATCAAAATAATAGTAACATAAACATCAGTATAAGGAATATGTGGTACCAAATTGAAAATCAATAGTAAGTACCACTCTAGCCCCATAAAAATACTAATATGCCAAGATAAATAGGATACAAACCCAAATGCTATACCCTAGGTGAATATCAACACTGATCCACTCTATTTACTACTAAAAAAAATTATCTATAGGGGTAGTCATATAATCATGAACTCTACACCAAGGCACATAACAATCAATATAAGCCTACCAAGGCACATAAATCATCGATGGGTATGATGTCTCTCAAAACTACACCTCTAAGAAGTATGAAGCAGCCGAAGTTAAAATATAGAAACCCAACTATGTTGGGGTCAAATCCACAAGGAATAGTCCAATTATATATCTCGAGCTTATTCTGATCATCGGACAGGGAAGAAAAGTAAATATGGGGAATTTGTAGTTATTAGTAAAAAGTAACAAAAATCAAATGCTTTTGGTTGTAAACAATCTGAAGTGAACACTAGGCTTGTGTTCCCTCTGGCTTCTAACTCCATAGCTTTATTGTGCTTATTTTAACTATCTCACTGCTATGCATGTAGAATCTGACAAGTTATGTCTCACCTACAACCTCTCAACACTCTTTGGTAAATATTACTTATCTCATTTTGGTTTCAAAATGTTGCATTACTAATTCTTATCTTAGATTCCAGTTTGACTATCTCCTCTCAGTCTTAGGTTTTTAGACGAGGGTTAGTAGCCTTAAATCACTGTTGTGATCTTGTTTTCCCAATCTCTACCTCTCTGTATGTTATTAGTGAATGCATATGGGTTCCTAATATATGCAAGCATTAAGAAATCAATTAAAACAAAGATAATTCCAATACATGCATCAATAAAGGTTTAGAAGGATTGCACACTTCCCCTACTTTGTTGATCCACCAGGGTTCCCAAAACCCTAGCTAAAGAAATTAGCCACTCACAAATGTGAAACAATTGATGGAATTCATAAGTGAAAGCATAAAATAAATCTCACAATAATATACAAAGAAAACCCAAAGTCTCAAATCAATAAATCAACCAAAAACCAAGAACACAAGAATCCTAAGATCAAAAGCCAATCTCAAAATCAAAATATATATATTTGTGAATAGTATGAGTGCATAAACTTTTCCCCAAGGGCTTATATCTAATACAAAAATGTCATAAGGATATTTATAGATTACATGGAAACCTTAGAAATCCAATCCTAAACAAAAGAGGAAAACGTGAGATGGTGGCCACCATGGTGCCACTTACAGCCCGTAGGTGGCATCTAAGGCCAGTAGGTGGCAGGCCATATGTAGCAGGCCAAATTTCCAGCTTCTTATTCTCTTAAATTTAGTCTTCTGGTACCTACATTCTGTCACCTATGCCCAACACGTAGTACCTATGGTCAGTAGGTTCCAAAGTAGGTAGCAAAATATTTTAACTTTTAACTTTTTCTTTTGGTTAGCTCCCAGAATCTAGTTTCCTCCAAAATTAACTCAAAAACACATCATATCGCCCAAAATACACCTAAGTACTTGAATATTTCCTTGTTTTAAGCATTTAAAGTGCTATAAAACCATGACACATCAACACCCTTAGCTTAGAACGTTTGCATATCTTTAGGCAACAAAACACAGCAAAATTACGCAATGATGCCTAACCAAGAGAAACCTAAGATACCTATGGTAGTCAATCTAAAATTTAGCTCAAAACATATTACCCTCTCTCATTCTAACTCTTCAACACCAACTGTGTAAATCTATAAGGCTTAACAATGTTACACAAGGTAATCTAGATATGACATTACATTAGCTACAAATAATCATGCATATGTACAAGTTACACTACCCAAACAAATAAGCAGCTAGCGACACAGCCCTTGAACCCTCACGACAAAAAGTTCCACTCACTTAACAGAATCATGAATGTTAATGTAGGGATGATCACGAAACACTCAAACTCACACTCACACTCACAAAAAAGTTTCAACAATGTGCAAAGGATACCATAGGCTTACCCTTATTTTCTTTACCTTAGTTTTAAGAAAGTCGGGTTAGGATCACTATAAGGCTTTACTTGACTTGTAATGTAGGCTTAGGGGCTGGTATGGTACATATAAAAATTTAGTGACTAAGTCTCCTTGACACTACACTTACATTAGGGGTCCACTTATCAATCAATTTTATTTTACTCCATTCTTATTTTGCTTTTTTTATTCTTTTACAACTTATTCAAGTTGGGTGTGGTTTTCTTTTTATTCCTTCTTTATATTTTTCAATTTTTTTTCTTTCTTTGCTTTTGCTACCACACCCAACACACTTTCTTTTCTCTTATTTACCTTTCTTCATACCCACTTCAAATCACGCACCTATATGATAACCACCCTTAACTTAGGCGATTTGCCTGAGTTGAGGTTTATAATGTCCAAAGAGGACTAAGGCTAAAACAGGCTCATTGTAACTAAAATAGGAAGGTGAAAGATGAAACAAGAAAAATAGTTTATTAGGCTCAAAATAGGGATACTTATTCATATTTGGAAGGTCATTTAGGATAAAAGTAGACTAATTTCAAGAAAAGGCCTATGATCCTTTCCTAACCGACTATCCTACAACCTAGGCAAGACTAATTGAGCAAGTTCTGGATTCAACACACAAGGAGAACAAAGTAATTATCTCACATACACATGGTACATAGTTGCATCACAAACTACCACCTCTCCAGTTTATGCAAATGTTAGCTATGATTATTATATCCTTAATACTAATGTCATAACGAGTTTCAAAATGGTCACATATATATACACATCACATAGTTCAATATAATTTTTTCAAAAGGGTATCATTTTTCTTAAAAAAAATCAAAACATCAAAATACATTAACTGCCTTAGATATTTATTTTCTCCTAGTTAAACAAACACATAACACAATACAAAACAAAAGTAGCTTTACTAAGAACAAACTCCACAGAAAAGACACACGATAACAAAAACCCTAAGAGGACATCTAGACCCATACGTGGATCCACCCCTATTAAATAAATATTCATTATCCCCTATGCATTAGACCTCTACAAAGAAAGAGAGTTAGTTACATACCTGTGGAACCTTAGGTGTGCAGATCTGACATCATTCACACTAACACAAATTAATACAAAAACAACAAGATACCTTGGTTTGCCTCACAAGCAATGCTTGATTTAGCATCACGGCATGATGTGGCTATGTTGGTTACTTAGAACACCAACAAGTCCATGGTTTACCTCCCATGCAGTACTTGATATAATGCCGCGGTACAATGAGGGTACATTGAGTACTTAAACTTTATCAAGGTAGCCAAAGAGTTGGTATCCAATTTTTCTTTCCAATTTAAACATATAAATTGCACCCCTGATTGTTTTTCTAATTCTCTGTTATGCTCAAAGGGAAATGGTATAAAATTAAATGAACTAAGTAATAGGTATTGCAAGTTGCATCTTGGCCCTTAAGTGAGGAATGCGGTTTTTTGATTTTGGCACAAAAAATTCAAGAATATAGATGGCATGACTAATATCTTACTATCCAAACATCGTTTGAATAAATTCTTAGAATGAGGTCCAATAAATCCCAAATCATGACTTGCATTCTTATTTACATCCTTACATAAATCTAGTGTACTCTTTTGAATAGTGACAATATCTACAAACATATGATCAAGTGTTGAATCCTTCTATTTTAACTCCCCAGTTTGTCTTATATGGATTTTTTATCCTTACACAACTTATAACTAATTGGGCATTACACTCACCAACCTTTCCATCCAAGTCTCCTTTTAAGTTGCGAATATCTAAGCCAAACTTGTCAACCTTTTGGCTGAACTCCTTTTTTTCTTTTTCCAGGAGAATTCATGTGTCTAGTATGCTCTTATTATGCTCCAATAATATATCTGTCATGCTCTAGTAGTAATGCATTATATTAACAGGATAAGTATCAATAAATAAGGAGTCATCATCACTACACACTTTCTCTTATAAATATTTTATATTCAGAAGAGTAGCCAAATATATATAAAAACTAAAACTCAAAAACTTCAACAACTTTAACCGATCAATCTACAATGTATTCCTCAGCAATGATGGCAAAATTTTGATATTGCCCAAAACTACACCTCCAAGAAGTATGAAGTGGTCGAAGTCAAAATATAGTAACCCAACTAGGTTATGGTCAAACCCACAGAGATCTCGATTTTATTGAGATCACCAGGCAGTGTAGAAAAGTAAATTGGGTGAATTTGTAGTTATTAGTAAAAAGTAACAAACATTGAATGCCTTTGATTGTAAATAATCTTAAATGAACACTAGACTTGTGTTCCCCTTAGTTTCTAACTTCATAGGTTTATCATGCTTAATCCAACTATCTTATTGCTACACATGTAAAATCTGATAAGTTATTTCTCACCAACTTCTCAACACTCTTTGACGAATATCACTCATCTCCTCTCGATCTAAGAGTGTTGAATTACTAACCCTTGTCTTGGATCCCAGTTTAACCATCTCCTCTCGATCTTAGGTTATTAGACGAGGGTTGATAGTCTCAAATCACTATTATATATTCTTTTCCAAATATCTACCTCTCTCTTGAGTTAGTAGCAAATACATGTGGGTTCCTAACATTTGCAACCATTAAGAAATTAATTAAAACAAAAAGAATTACAATAAATGCAACAATAATAGTTTAGAGGGATTGCACACTTCCCCTACTTAGTTAATCCATCAGGGTTCCCACAACCCTAAGGGAATTAACTACTCATAGTTGTGAAATAATTCATTAAATTCATAATTTAATGTATATATTTAATCTCAAAATAATATACAAAAAAAACCCAAAGTCTTAAATCAATAAATTAACCAAAAATAAAAAACACGAGAATCCCAAGAGTAAAAGGCAATCTTGTAATCAAAATATATGTTTATGAATAGTATGAGTGCGTAAAATTTCCCCCAAGGGCATATATATTATACAAAATTGTCATAAGGGTATTTAAATATTACATGGAAACCCTAGAATCAAATCCTAAACAAAAGAGGAAACTTGAGTCGGTGGCCACTTATAGTGCCACTTACAGGCTGTAGGTAGCACACCAAATTTTCAGCTCCTTATTCTCTGAAGTTTAGTCTTCTAGCACCTATGGTCTATCACCTATACCCAGTAGGTGGTACCTATGACCAGTAGGTATCAAATTAGGTAGCAACGAATTTCAGTTTTCGACTTTTTCTTCTGGTGAGCTCCCAGAACCTAGTTTCTTGCAAAATTAACTCAAAATCATATTATATCCCCCAAAATACACCTAAGTACTTGAATATTTCTTGGGTTTAATCATCAAAAGTGCCATGAAACCATGGCACATTAGGTTACAAAAACCTAATACACTCAAATGAAAAGGTTAAGGCAGGAAATAATGGGTGCACCTATCACAATGCAATCCAAAGTTACATGCCTAATGTGACCGAGAGAGTACAAATTTGAGTGTGTACAAACTCGAAATGAGTGTCTGAATCACCAAATTATGTACTAAGTGCACTTTCTCTAACTGAAGGTGCTACAACACTATAAAAATGATTTGGATGTGCTGAATGACTAATAATGCCGCATTGGGGATACTCTCTAGACCATTGACCAATATTTATGTAGTCGTAGCAAACCCTTGAAGCCCTAACTTGGTGAGAAACATTAGCTGGCCCTAATTAGCATACCAAATAACACCGAGGGCACTCTCTTCTGGGATGAACATCCTCCCTGCAATTATGAAATACCTCAAAAACTCTTGGCTAGTGGGGAACATATTCTAACTCTTCTAACCACCTCGTATCTGGGGCACTCTCTAGACCAATGATCAATCTCGCTACAACTATGACAAACTCCTAGAATACTAATTTGTAGAATTCTCAGGCATTCCAACTTTTGTGCGTTAGTTTGAGTGAAAGCTACTTCTACGTATCATTCATTATCTGAGAATCTTTAATTGTCCAACCAGGTTTATTTGTTTCATTAAATGTTTTTTCTTGTTATCTTTTTTCTTCAAATATTACTCAAGGCATATCAAATTTATTGAAAAAATTATCATTAATTAAAATTATAAGTTTCTCATGCAATAACAACCTTTCTTTGGATATTAATAGGATATGGAGTCATCTTATCCAATATAAAATATCTTGCATACAATACTCTATAAGAACATTCAACAACGCTTCTAAGTTGTGCATGAGCATGATTAAACTTTTCCTCCTTAATTATGGCTTTCATATGGTTATAACAATTCAGCCAATATCAAATATTATGATATAGTGCTAGAAATTCTCAAGTATTAGGACATGTCGCATAACATAGATAGTATTTGACCAGACATTAAAATTAACAATTTTAGTTGTCATACTAAAAAACTAAATAATTATTTCAACTGTTTTAGCTGTATGACTTACTATATGGAGGAAATTTTATGATCCTTTCCATCATTACAGTGTTGATTAGCATACAAAAATTTGAATTATATTTCTCTAGATGAAAATTTTAAAATTTTACTTTAGGCTAGATTCTAACGAATTTGGGGTATTGGGTGGTCTTGATAAATCTAGTTCTTGGCGGTGTAGCATTTCATGAATTTAAGATAATATTATATAAGTCAAGAGGCTTAGTCATCTGTAGAAACTTTTGGAATGAAAGTTGGGTTAGTAGAATTCCGATTATAGTGTTTGACGTAAAGGAGTTTATTTGTAATATCAAATTCTAAGGTATGCATTATGAAAAGATCAAATCTGCAAATTAATATAATATACTGTCTTAGTTCCATTAGAGTAGGAATGAGGGCTGCTACAGTGATCCCACTATGATGGGATGTGGTCCATTATAGCAAAAGTTCAAGGTCGATTTGGCCACTAAATCAAGCTATTTTTTCTATAGGAAGAAACTAGCCAATACAACGGAATTGATGTAGTAAATATTAGTTATCTATGAGTTTAAGCATGTTTTTCATAAAAAATATTCCAAGAGTAAAGCTTGGCCAAAAAGGGACAAATTTTGACAGTTCCAAACTGAATCCTACAATCAAGGTAAGTTATTCCACCAATCTAACATAATTTTACTCCTTTTATCCGTAGAATCACTATATTATGTTCATGGTGGACATAGTGAATTGACCTAGGTTAGATTATTTGGTGTAATATCGAATGAATGGGTTAAATTTTCTTAAATTTGACGTAGATTTCCTAGATTATGTCTTCTACACTAGAATTAGACTTCTCAATCTCAATTTATAAGGAAATTAAGTGGAATGAAAGGTAGAGAACCCTAGAATGGTAAAATTGTCCATGAACATCGGTTAAGAATAATGAATTTAGGTTTATAATGCCTAACATTGTTAAATAAATAGTTGAATTATGCTTTGCTTGTTGTTTTAGTTTAAGATCAAGCTGAGGCTGCAAGAGATAGAAAAGCTCAAGTGAATTAGGGTATTGCGAGGTTTGATTTAAGGCAGGTTATGGTTGAATTAGAGTTTAGATTCAATTTGATTGTCTATGTGCTCCTTATTTAGTTGTTTGTATTGGGTTCTGGCCTTTCTTATTGTAACTCATGTTTTGATGATTGACAAACCTAGTTGAAGATTATTTACATTAACTGGTGTCCCATTATAAAATTTCACTTATTTGTTTTATGTGTGAGCTATCCAGTACTCTCTAACATTATCAGTAGATTTATGGGACATGGTATCAGTGGTCCTCTCTAGTGTCCATTAATGAGAAAGATTTTCTCTCTTGAGGAAAGAAGCTCTAGATTTTTCAAAATCTGAAGAAGTATTCTCTCAATAAAAAGCTGTATTACATCTTATATTTCAAAGATTCAACAATTTAGAAACCTTTTGGTCATAGTGAAATATTTCTTTGTTTATAGGTTGATCGCGGACAAGCCGATAAAGCTGTGGAGATCAGTCGAGATGTGGGCATGGACTAATCATGAATATCCTTAGTATTCATCGGGTCTACCATAATCCCATCCTTAGACACAACATTCCCAAGGAATGTGACCGACTCTAAACAAAATTCACACTTATAGAACTTGGCATAAAGCATATGATATCTCAAAGTTCGGAACACTATCCTCAAATGCTGCACCCCCCTGTACTCCTCAAATACACTAGTATGTCATTGATGAATACAATAATCAAAAATCCAAATAAGGTTTGAACACTCAATTAATCAATTCTATGAACGTAGCTGAGGTGTTAGTCAACCCAAAGAACATCAACCAAAACTCATAATAACCACAACGGGTCCTAAAGGCTATCTTCGGGATATCCTCGACTCGAATCCTCAATTGATGGTAACTAGACCTCAAATTAATCTTAGAAAAGACTACTGAACCTTAAAGGTGGTAAAAAAATCATCAATGTGAGGCATAGGGTAACAATTCTTTATCATCACCTTATTAAGCAGCTTATAATCAATACATATTTGTATGGAGCCCTATTTTTTCTTCACAAACAAGAAAGAATCTCCCTAAGGGAGCATACTCAGTCTAATGAAACCCTTTCCAAGAAGATTTTGAAGCTAAAAGTTCAGATCCTTAAGGTTGGCAGGAGCCATACGGTAAGGAGCTAGAGAAATAAGTCTGGTGTAGGCTCAAGATCAATAACAAACTCAATTTCACGGGCAGGAGGAATGCCAAGAAAATCAGTAGGGAAAACATCATAAAACTCATGAACTATAGGAACAGAGTCAAACCACAGGCTTTAAATAATAACATCATAAATATAAGAGAGATAAGACTTGCAACCCCTCGAGATAAGTCTCCTAGCACAAAAACAAGAAATAATCCCCATCGACTGGCAGCTAACAACTCCCTACCACATGACTGAGGGTATGTCAGGCATGGCTAAGGTAACGGTCTTGGAAAAATGATCCATGACTGCATAATAGTAGAATAACCAGTCCATACCCAGAATTATATCAAAATCTAACATGTCCAATATAGTGAGATAATCATGAGTATCAACGTCTTTAGCAGTCACAATACATGATCTAAAAATCTGATCCACCTCTAAAGAATCACCCATAAGAGTAGATACATATAAAGGCATATATAAAAAATCCCAATATAAATCTAGGGCATAATAAGTAGACACATAAGAGTAAGTGGATCCTAAAAAAAATAAAGCAAAGGCCGACTGACGGTACACCAAAATCATACCTATAATAACAACATCCAAAGATTTAGCCTCAGGCCTAACAGGTACTGCATACAACTAACCATGCATGCCACTTGTCTGGGCTCCTGACGAATCTCCTGCCCTATCTGCCTGAGAATCTCCATAAATACCCTAGAGATACCTTTATGACCATGTATAACATCTCTAGTAAAGAGATGAACAACTCTAATTAGGGGTACACTCTGAGCTGCGGTAATAGTCGCCCCATGACCAGGGCATTCTCACAAGTAATTATTAAATGCTCCATAACCATAACATACCCCATGAGCTCTACCTGAACCAGAAGATCCAGCTAACTCGGAACAACTATCCTAGCTTGAATATCTAGAAGAAGTGCCCCTCAAAGTCTGATCATTACCCTGACTAGGGTGATCACTAACATAAGACTGACCCCGTTATTAATCTAGAGCACTACTTGAATAGGTCTACTAGTCTAACTCAAAAGCTGATATGATGATCGCAGAAGGTATCTTCCCTGAGAACTGCTATCTCTAAATTGGGAGCTACTACGACTCCTACTAACACTGCCCTAATACCCAAGTCCTTTATTGCTGCCCCCTTAGGCCTCATAATGCATATCCTCCATCACCTGAGTGTGGTCAAACACCTCAGCAAAAGACCTACCCACAACAACTAAACTCTGAGTGGTCATGTAAGAGAAAGTCTCAATCTTTGAACAAAGAAACGAACCCTCTCATACTCAATAGTAAGAATAGAGGTAACATACCTTGATAACTCATGAAAATAAGCCTCATACACCGATACCATTATGGATCCCTGCCCCAACCTTGAGAAATAATCTATCAAATGATCCCTAAGGCTACGAGGCATGTACTTCTCCAAGAAGATCTCGAAGAATTGAGCCTATGTAAACGGAGAAAATCTAGTTGGCCTGGAATTAAAATGGCCTCTCCACCAATGTCGAGCTACTAAGTCAAACTAAAAAGTAGTGTAATCCACACCACGAGTCTCAACTAGGCCCTAATTATGGAGCCTATCCTCATAAGCAATCAAAAACTCATATGCATCCTCACTCGATGAACTAGAAAACCTAAGCGTAGCCAATAATAAGAATCTTGCCAATATCTTATGATCCTAAATAGACATAGCAAGTTGGGAAACCACTATCTGAGTGACTACCTATGCAAGAGGGATCTCAACTCTGAGAGCCGCAGCTATAGGTTGTGCCCCTTCCTTAGTACCACACTAATCTGTAGATTGTGGACCAACATATAGTTCACCACTAACTAATCCTAAAAGATGAGCACTATAATCCCTGAGAATTGAAGAATAAATAAATCCCGGTGATCCTGGAAAGGTCCTTGGCCCATCACTGGCTCAAGTGGAAGAACCTTTGGATTTAGAGCGAGAAGATCTAGTAAAGGTCTTCTTTCCTGGACCTTAGTTGAGGACATATACTAAGGCTGCCTATAAACTCTGAGTCATCCATGAACAGTGATAGGATCCTTAGGCTCGATCTTGGGATCCTTATCTTAAATAGAGGTAGTACGTGTCCTAGCCATCTGCGAAAGAGTGAAACTAAAGTAATGCTTTAGAAACTAACTCGAACACTTAGCATGAAATAAGTGAAAAAAGTAAGGAATTTCTATGAATGTCCTATAGCCTCCCGAAGATTCAAAATGAACCTGATTGTTCTGATCTATGGGACTTTATTAAAAACTTGCTCTTATACCAACAATACTGGTGAAACCTAGGATCTAATACCAATTTGTCACAACCTAATTTATAAGTCATGATGGAATCTACTCTACCCTGCTAGTAGGTAAGATGAACTATAGCCCACAGCTATTCGCAATGGGCTAACTTGGTGGAAAATAACTCAAAAGGGCAAAATAGACAATGTAACTCATAAATAAGCTAGGCAATAAATATAGTCTGAAGGGTAGACTAAATAACCCAATCCAGGCCCCTATAAGCTTGGAGGGTACAATTAAGGAAAAATATAACACATATACCTGAGCAATCATCATTTTACAACCTTCATGCTATCACCAGGAACCCTTCCACATTATGTTACATTAATAACAACTCCCCATAGAACACTCTAATTGGTGTTTATACTCAACATCATAGCTAGAATCAGTACATATATCATCAACTTTATAATAAATTATCGGACTCAAATTGGTACATATATCATCAACTTCATAATCAATTTCCAGACTCGAATTGATAATATATCATAATCATGTCTCAAAATAATCATTTCAATATATATATATATATATATAGCAAATGTATAAAGGTCTAACAAAGCTAACTCAAGTCTTGGCCTAAAGCAGGCCGAACAGGTGCCCATTTCTAATTCTCAAAATCCATTATAAGGATAACTCTACCTTAGAGTAGGCAATGGTATCTAGACCCACTTTTAGATGTTAAGCAAGTATAACTAGCCCTAAGATACAAATTCTACTAAGGGCCTGAGGGACTAAGCCAACTACACCTAAATTATGGTTTTTGGATAGCATAATGGTCCAACTAACCAAAGTATTATCAGTTGTATCACCAATACCTAAATTCCATTCCAAATCTAGCATAAGATCATAACCAAACAATGACGTAGCTCAATCTATAAAGGAGGAAAACCATGCCTACCTTAACGCCGAAGAAAGCTCAAAGAATCTGCTAAATCACTGATTTTCCCTTACAAAGAGCTTCCACTAGGTTCTACAATATCAAAAATCACAACCTACTAATCAAAATAAGAACAAAGATACCCATATTGGACTATTGTTCTTTGGGTCCAAAATTATGCAAAAATCACACGTGGGGCCTATTTACGAAAATTACATTTCCAAAACCAACCCACGCTCCTCTATGCTCAAGAAGTATTTACCCTCATAATTGGGTGAAATTTGAGCTATATTGGTGCTAGAATCAAGTCACAACCTTTTAGGGATTTAAGGTAGAAAAGGGAGAAAACCCCATGAAAATAAAGGAATATTACCTCAAACATGAAAGAGAATTGCGTAATTAATCTTTATCCAAGCTTTCCAAATTACCCACCAATGCTATCCCCAGTCTTTCCTAAATTTTAGGGCTTAAATATCTTGGTGATGGATAAAAAATAGTGAAAATAGGCTTAAGGAGGGGTTGTTTATACCCTTCCCAAGTATATGAATATCGTATACACGACCTATCGATTGCCTATGTGATACCTGACCAAATACAGGGAAGTTGCTTATGCAACATTAATACCTCTTATGCGATACTTGCATGCTGCCACAGGGAATAGCTTACGAAACTTCAAATTTTTTCTTACACGACATTCCATGGTGTTTTCTAGATCGTGTACATAATCATTGGCTAACAAACAGATTCACCAACACAATTTAAGACTTAGAAATTTCCAAGTCTCCGTCAACCCTTTGAGATTCATTCAGAATCCTATATATGCAAATATACTATGATAACCTATCAAATTAGATTTTTTAGACTCAATAGCGCTGTCAAAATTTCCATCTGAGGTCATTTTGACAAAAAGTGGGTCCCATACCCAACTTACTATTTTTGTAACTTTTGACCAATAACTCAAAATTAGCCCGAGTATCTTGAGACTCAAACAAAAGGTCCATCTAGCCTAAAATTGACATTTCATAGCTGTTATAACAGTCAGATTTATCATATAAGATCATTTGATGGAAGTTTTTTCCCGATTGCTATGTTGAACCAACAATGACTTTAAAATAACAAATTGGCTCTAAAAATCAAATGAACTACTTGGTAACCAAACTGATTGTCCCAACAAGTCATAAATGACTTGGGCTAACTATAGGAAAGCTCTAAAAGTAAAAATAAGATAAAATATAAAAATAGACCTGAGGGGTCATTAGATGAATGATGAGGCATCCCAAAAGCCTATATGTCATGACCTAATTTATGAGTTATGCATGATGGAACCTACTTTTCTCTCTCATAGGTAAGCCAAACTGTAGCCTAGAGCTATAGGCAATGGGCTAATTTTGTGGAAAATGGCCTAAAATATATAAATCAATAATCTTAAACTTATAAAAACAATAAGACAATAATAATAGTCTAAAATATAGATAAAAAATCAATAACCATCCACAATATGGTAGCATTGATACAAGTGCTGTTACAAAGAAACATAAGTACTAAAATAATCAAATATAATCCATCTTTGATAATGAAAGACTAGACTTAGATAATAGAAGTAAATAAGGGCACATCCAACTCTGAGAGCTCACCCTATCTCCAAAATCAATTCAGTATGATCGTCATATCAGTAAAGGATGCTTTTAATACCCCACAAGATTCTAGACATATTTCCAACTCCTAGACACATATTTACAGGAGTCCAAGGCATTAATTTCACACTAAGTACAAAAAACTTAGCCATTTTACGACCCCCAGAATGAAAACATTTTATTTTTGGCCTTCCTAAGTCTAAAATGTTGATTTATGAGTTAAAATATGTTTAGGATTGTTAAAAGGGTCATCCGAGAGAGTTTCAGAATATTCAAAATAGGTTTGGGGTATTTTTGGACCTAGGAGGGAAGAATGACTTTGTATTTTAGATGTGTCACGGAGGGTGGATCTACGCGATAGCCTTCATGCCATAGAGGTTAGTCTACGCAATAACGTCCGTACCATAGAGGATATATTTTCTATATTCTTAATTAAGGGTACACAGGGTATTTTAGTCTTTCTCCCTCACCCCAAAAACACAATCTTTATGAATTAAAGCGCCAAGAAGGGCATCAATTTCCCCATTGTCTATCAGTTATCATACGTAAACTTATCCCCTTTTCCCAAGAATTTAAAATTCAAGTTTCTCTTTAAGGATTCAAGCTTTTGAGTTCTAATTCCAAGCTTCTTCTTTATGAAATCAAGCAATTAAGGTATGTGCGGTATTCATCAATGAGTTCCTTTCACCCATTGAGTCCTAAATCCTTTTTTGTTCAAGTATGAATTTCTTATCCTCTTTTATGAAATATCAGTGCAAACTATGAATTAATCTATATTTGTTTAGCAGTTTTTGAATTCAAGCCATGTCAATATGTTTCCCTTTGTGAATTATGAAATTTATGCTTTAACTTCCAATCAACCATGTTATGCATAGTTGAAACCATGTTAACTTACCAATTCATTAATTAAACCATGTTATCCTTCCAAGTTTAACATATCCCCATGCCTAAAGATCATGGCTTCTATCAGTTTAGTGAAATGGGCTATGATTGGGTCTCGGAATCATGATTTTCTACAAGTGTTTTAAATAATGTTATCATACTTAAAGTGTCATTCAATGCTGGCAGGTTATGAATATTTTATACCTATGTGTTTTTACATATATCTATTTTTAAGTAACAAGGCAGCCTGACCATGATTTTGTTTCCACATTTAGATTATCATGCTCATGCTGAGAACTTATTAGTACAGTACCATGTCATGTTAAAGAAATAATAATACCAGTGTTATTCAGTTAGGAGTAATACTTAACATTAAGAAAATGGAGGGATGGCGACTCCCCCGTCAGTTAAGCATAAGTTGTTATAGCACTCCCTGTGTTCCAGACCTACGACACTATCATAGTTTATGAGGGGTCCCCATCAGTTAGGCATGACACCCTAATCCTTTAGGACATCAACCTTGTGGATCCACATCGTCAATCATGTATTGGTACCTTGGAAATGTACCAACACCCTTCTAACTGGGGTTACAAGTTGGACCCTAATATCTCAAATTGGGGCATATCAGTTGTAGTTAGCCCCAACAGTTTCATTTTAGTATTCAAACTATATCAGATTAGGTTTGTATGACCAAGTGTACAGTTTATAGACATGCAGTTACTCATGTTATACAGATTATCTCAGTTCATGATTTACCTGGTCTTGCATTTTTTTTATATGTTCATGCATCCATGTTTAGCATTTTTATATACTTTAGTTATCCCCTACCTCCTATACCTGTACATTTAAAGTACTGATTGCATAATCTCTTTTGCACTATATTGATTTCACAATATAGGTTCGGACATTCAGTTCCCCAATTGCCCTTAGCTATCTCAGACCCTCAGCAGCAGTAGTAATGAGTGCTCATCCATCGAGTACAAGGTGTTTTCAGTAAGTTTTAGTACTTTTTCATGTTCAGTCAGTCAGAGTTAGTTGGAGGTTTGTCCCATCAACTCGACATGTCTTAGAGGTTTTCAGACTAGACGTTTAGATATTCAGACATTTAGATTTGTTTTTAGTATCTTTTATCAGTTTTTCAGACATGTTGGTATTTGTTTTAGTATTATATTTTTACAGTAATTAGATCTATTCAACTTCCATATATGAAACTTTAGTATCATTTAGCTCAGTTCTCATAATAGGTACCAGATCATGGGTTAGTTGGGGTCACTTGTGGCCCTAAGCACCGTATCTTGACTAGGGGGTAACCTCAAGTTGTGATAATAATTGGTATTAGATAATAAGGTTTTAAAGCATATTAGGGTGTCTAAAGTACACATTGAGTCGATTCTTATGCATGGGTATGAAGCGTGCCATACTAATGGGTAAGAACCTACAAGATATTTTAGGAAAAATTTCCCTTCTTTTAGCATTTGTGTCATGTGAAAGAGCATGAGCTCTATTGAATTTCTAGTTTCTAACTCATCCTTCATTCTACTTATAGAAAATTTCTCCCAGAAAAAACAACGTGAGAAGTAACAGGGATCATCCCGCACCAACACCTGTTCAGGAAGATCCCCTGAATGATTATGTTTCTCACACTGAATTCAAGACTGCTTTCACAGCTTTGGACCATTCTGTGGCTGCTCAGAATTACCAATAGGTTACTTCCCCAGCCAATACAGTGATGAATATAGGTCCAGCTAGGATCTAAGACTTTACTCAGATGAATCCTCCATTATTTTTTGGATCCAAGTCAGAGGAAGATCTATAAGATTTTCTAGACTATGTGAAGATGGTGACTGACATTAAGAGTGTCACTTTGAGTGAGAGAGCTAACTTAACTGCTTATGCTGGGATGTAGAACAAGGATTAACATGCACTTTAATACTTAGCCTGGATTGTGTAGCTCAACCATCATCATATAAGAAAGCACCCATGAGCTATATGGGACAAAGTATCCCTCAATTGGTGGGGCCCCAGTGTATGTAGCCACACGAACTATAAGGTATACATATGCAATATGGGTGAATCAAACCTCCCAATATATCAAGGTGACACAAGCACCAAATCATGTAATATAATGTTTGGCACTTGAACCTCCCAATCATATGATAATAATAAGGGGTACTAGAATCACCCAGTCATTTAGACCCCCTCATCGGCAACTGCGGTTTCCAGTGTTGGTCCCTTGGGACCTTTACTTTCACGAGTCAGCTACACAACTCTCATTAAATCCTAATTAAAATAATAACACACCTTCCCATTTATTGAACCATGATACATATTTAGGCATACATTATTGGTATTGTCATACCAACTACACTTGCAAGGTAACATAAACATAATGAAACAATTTTATTATTTGTGAACTTCATAGCCCCTTTCGTTCAATTATACATTAGCTTGGGGAATTAGGTAACCCATAAGGTTTAATTCAAAATCATTATGCTGCATTAACCTTTTAGATCATGCAGTGATTCAAGAGTAGTTCAATGTGCATATTTTTTCATATTCAAAACCAATTTCACAATGTGGGGTTGAGGTAATAACCACTTCAAATGTCATAAGTTGGGGGAAATCACAATCCCCAAGTTCATTCACCATACCCATGCACCTCACAAGTTCAAAACCAAAATTAAAACACGAACAGTCATGTGAAAACCATGGGAAACCCTATTCAACAACAAACATTCAAAACCCTCAACCCATGTTTGAAAACCAGCATCAATACCATATGAACAACACTTTAAAACATATGATTTTAACAAATTAACAATTAAGGAAGAGTAACATGCCTGAAATACCAAATTTCACGAAAAGAATTCAACCCTGGAGCCCTTGGATGACCTACTTCTTAGAAATCCTAAGTATCTTGCTTCAGAGACTTGAGAGAGTCCCGAGAGTGTTTGATTACGTTATTAATGAGAAATAACCCCCTTACTTGCTTTATGAATATGTTGTTTTAATTGGGTAAGAAGGGAATTGTCCTAAGTTCCCTTAAATTAAAATCTAAAATTTACTCGTCAGTGACTACGGGTCACTATAAGACTCGAATGGACTCGTTACAACTTTTCACCACGAGTCATAGCCAAGACAATATCTAGGGAACTCAAACTCTATTGACCTTATGACTCAACTAATATGACACATAATGGGACTCTACGACTCGTAGGGACTTGTTACGACTTGTCACCACAAGTCATAGCCAAGACAGTCTCCAGGGAATTCACACTCTATTGACCTTATGACTCAACTAATACGACTTATAATGGGACCCTACAACTCGTAGGGGCTAGTCGTAGTCAACACAGAACCTACTTAGGGTATACATTGGACATCCTATGATTTGATCCCAATGAATCGTAATGAGTCTTAACAAATTTTAGTGAGCCACTCGTACTCAGAGCAAAACTTAGTCACACATATATTGTTTAGGTTACCATTGGGTCTAATGACTGGTCCAGACTCCCTACGACTAGTAGGGTAAGTTGTAGTCAAGGCAGTGAGGATACAATTTCAGAAATTTTCAAGGACCTAAAACCCGAGGCGTTACATACTCCCCCTTAGGATCATTCATCTTCAGATGATAGGACAAGACACTTATTAGCACAATTTGACCACAAAAAAAACCACACTTACCTTTAATGCAAATAGAAAACAAAGATACCAAGGAAATTACAATTTTCTATAATAAAGTTAGAAAACAAGAATGTTAAGGAATACACATACCTCAAGCATGTTTATCCAGAACAGGGAACAAAAATGGATACTTATACTTCATGTCCTCGTCTTCCTCCCAAGTAGCTTCCTCAACCTTTTGGTTCCTTTATAGAACATTTACCAAAGCCATATCCTTGGTATGCAACCGATGGATTTGCCCATTCAAAATCTCAATTGGGGCTTCCTCATAGGACAAAGAATCCGAAATGCCCACCTTTTCAAAAGTAACGACCATCAAAGGATAACCCCTGCACTTTATTAACATCTAAGCATGAAACACCAAATGAATAGAGCTCAAAGCCGATGGCAACTTCAATACATATGCAACACTACCAACCCTCTTCAAACTAGGTACCTACCGACATAAGGGGAATGATCTTCCCTTCCTTCCAAACCGCATCACTCCCTTTATTGGATACACCTTTAAGAATACCCAATCACCAACATTAAATTCCAATTCCCTTTGCCTCACGTTTGCATAGTACTTTTTGCAACTTTAGGTGATCTTAAGACTATCCCGAATCAGCTTCACCTTCTCTATGGCTTGGTGAACCAAATTAGGGCCAAATAACTTATTTTCACCAACCTCAAACCACCCAACAAGAGAGTTACACCTCTTACCATACAAGGCATCAAATGGAGCCACACTAATATTAGAGTGCTAACTGTTGTTGTAGACAAATTCTATGAGAGGTAAGTGATCAACACAACTACCACCATAATCAAATGCACAAGCCCGAAACAGATCTTCCAAGACTTGAATTGTCCTTTTCACTTTCCTATCTGTCTGTGAGTGGGAAGAGGTACTAAGGGTTACCTTAGTCCCTAAGGATCATTGGAAAAACCTCCAAAAGTGAGATGTGAATTGAGTATCTCAACCAGAATTGATAGAAACTGGTGCACTATACAACTTCACTATCTCTTGGATATACATCTTCACATAGTCCTCAGCAGAAAATTTTGTCCTCACTGGGAAGAAGTGAGTAGACTTAGTCCTCATATCCACGATGACCCAAATCGAATAAAGTTGCTACCGAGACTGTAAAAAATTAGTAACAAAGTCCATCCTAATTATCTCCTTTTTCAATATCGGCATGTTAATTTCTTAAGTCAGACCACCAGGCCTCAAGTTCTCCACCTTCACTTGCTGACATACCATGAACTGAGCCAAAAAATTGGCCACATCCCACTTCATATTATTCCACCAATAAATCTCCTTGAGATCATGATACATTTTTATTGAACCAGCATGAACTGTATAACGCGACTCTTGTGGTTCAGCCAAAATTATTTCCTGCAATCCATCAACATGGGGAACACAATCTATCTTGGTACCTTAAGATACCCTCACCACCAGTCTCAAAAACCATCACCTTCTACCTACCTACATCATTCTTGATTTGCATTAAGATAGGGTCCAACACCTTCTTCTTCTTTACCTCCACTCCAAGAGATGACTTTGCCACCTCCTGAACAATCACACCACCATTCTCAAAATCCAAGAGAAGGACTCCTAGATTAACTAAATAGTGAATATATATCACCAAATCCCATTTTTCCTCATCTACAGGAGATAATCTTCCCATGGACAACCTACTAAGAGTATCAACAACCACATTAGATTTACCTGGTTGGTAATGGAGACTCGTATCATATTAGTTTTACCTGGTTGGTAATGGAGACTCGTGTCATAGTCCTTTAGCAACTCAAGCCACCTCCTTTGCCTGAGATTTAACTCTTTTTGAGTGAACACGTACTGCAGGCTGTTATGATCAAAATAAATATCTACGTGGACCCCATACAAATAATGTCGCCAGATCTTTAATGCATACACCATAACTAAAAATTCCAAATTATGAGTCAAATAATTCTTATCATGAACTTTTAGCTGTCTAGATACATATGCAACGACCTTGCTATGCTGTATCAATACACAGTCGAATCTACCTAAGATGCATCACAATAGACCACAAAACCATCTGTACCCTCAAGTAGTGTCAAGATTGAAGACGAAGTTAACTTGTACTTCGACTTCTCAAAACTACCCTCACAAGCATTAGACCACAAGAACTTCACCTTCTTTTGAGTCAACCTAGTTAATGGGGGCAACAATAAAAGAGAACTTTTCACAACCCTTCAATAATAACCGGCTAAAACCAAGAAACTTCAAATGTCATTTTGTGTCATGGGTCTAGACAACTTCTTAACCATTATGATTTTCTGTGGATCCACCATGACCCTTTCACTAGAAATAACATAACCCAGATAAGTCACAACATTTAACAAAAACTCATACTTTGTGAACATTTAATACATCCGCTGATCTTTTAAGGTTCGCAATAAAAGGCAGAGGTGATCAGTATGATCCACTTTTCCCCTGGAATACAACAAAATATTATCGATAGACACAATCATGAACAAATCCAAAACTGACGGAATACTCAATTCATGAGATCCATAAATATTGTTGGGGCATTAGATAGATTAAAAGACATCACCAAAAACTTAAAATGACCATATCAGGTTTGAAAAGTAATCTTAGGGATATCTACCTCATTAATATTAAACTGATGGTACCTAGACCGAAGATCAATTTTTAAAAATTACTTAGTACCCTGAAGCAGATCAAAGAGATTATCGATCCTCAAAAGCGGATACTTATTCTTCATGGTCACCTTATTCAGTTGGCGGTAATTAATACATATTCAAAAGGAACCATCCTTCTTATGCATGAATAGAAATGGAGCAACCCACCGAGAGACACTAGGCCAGATAAAACCCTTATCTAGAAGATCATTCAACTACTCCTTGAGTTCTTTCAACTAAGCCGGAGCCATCCTATACAGAGGGATAAAAATAGAACGAGTGTCTGGAAGAAAATAAATCCCGAAATAAATTTCCCTATATGTAGGAATAACAGGAAGATTATCAGGGAACACCTCTAGAAATTCATAGACCATAGGAATAGTATGCAAAGAAGGACCTTCGAATCTTGAATCCTTAACATTCACTAAGTGATAGAGGCACCCTTTAGAAACTAATTTTTAGTATCTAGGGTACGAAATGAACCTTCCCTTAGGACCTAGGTAACTACCTTCCTACTCTATCACCGGCTCATTAGGGAAGTGGAAACTGGTCTGACAATCAAGAGATGCTTAGCACAAATGCAACTAGTCCATCACCAAAATCACATCAAAGTCTAACATGCCCAACTCTATCAGATCCACCAAGGTCTCTCTACTATAGAATAACATCACACAACCTTTATAGACCCTTTGAGCCCCAATGGACTACCCACCGGGGTGGAATAGAGAGGGGATCTGGAATCCACTTAGCATCAAAACCAAAATGGATAGCCACATAAGGGGTCATATAAGAGAGTAGACCCGAGATAAAACAGAAAATAGACATCATAAAAAAAGTTGAGTATATCAGTAACAACATCGAGGGATGCCTCAGACTTTTAAAGAGTGGATAGAGTGTACAAATCATTCCATACGGTGCTAGAGCTAGAAGTAAAATTAGCACCCTTTGGTATAAGAGCTGATAAAGTAGCAACATGAATCTTATTTTCTCCTAAAGAAACCATAAAAGAACAATACCTCAGCATACGACCAATCTGACTATATTTAAAACACTTGTTCCTCCTCTTTTCACAAATACCATGATGCACTTGACAACAAAATCTACACGGGGGATATGATAGATCTAACTGAGCCCTACTAGCCTGAGGCTGGGCACCCTGTGACCTAAAACCACTACTATTCTAAAAATGGCAATCACCTGACAACTTTAAATAAGGCGCACTAGCCGTAGAGTAGGAACCAAAATTTCCCATATTTTTTTACACTAATTTCCACCATATATACCACTCTTCTGCTGTTCTCTACCCCATTACGAATATCGAATATTTTTATTCAGCCTTTTACTCACCTCTACTGGCTTTTTATTTTCCTCTTTCTCTTATTGAATATACAATACAAGTCTAGAGATGTTCATATGCTTGTTCAACCAAAAAACCTTGCTCTCTAAGATCAAATTATGGGATAACCCAGAGGCTGAATTCCTTACTCTAGCCCTCATACTAGACACTAATTCTGGAGCATTACGCAACAACTGATACTCCTTTACTATCATCCTACCTTGCTTCAAATTTAGGAATTCCTTAACCTTCACCTCCTTCAACTCCTGATGAAATAAATGATCAAAAAGATTACTAGAGATGTCGTCCCATAGAGCGGACTCAACATCATTGCCCCTAAATTGCTCCCACTCTTTATACCATTGGTATACTACATCCTTCATCTAATAAGCAGCAAACTTCTTACCCTCTACATTGGTAACATGCATCATACGAAAGATCTTTTCCATCTCATCAATGAAATTTTAAGGATCTTTCTCAACCTTATAACCAGTGAATGCCGAAGGACTCAACCTTATAAATTGATTAACTCTAGTGACCTCAGAGGATGGAGCAACAAAAGCAACACGCTCAATTTGAGAGGCCACCAACTGGGTAGGAAAATGAATCGAATGGCAAAACTTAGCATTAAAACCATTAGTTTTGAGGTGCCCTAGGAGAGATAGGGGGTACCGAAAGAGCTCCTTTAAGGCAATTAGAAGCAGCAACCCTAGACCATGTCTAAGCTACTTGAGTAGGAAAAACTCCATCCACATTATCCTCAGGCAGGATAAAAGAGTTTTCACGAGCATCAAATCTTCTAGGAGGCATGATTTGAACACCAAAAATATGGGAATTAGAGGAGATTCAAGACCTTAGACTCTATAGCTCAAAATAGAACATCAAGAAAGGGAAAAATTGATAAATACATCATATCCTCTTCCTTATAAGTATGGTACACTACACACCCATAAAAGAAACTCTAATTGACACAGCTTTGTGGACATCTAACGTAACTATACCTAGGCTCTGGTACCACCTTTATCATGAACCAAACTAGGACTAGATATGATGGGGCTATTAAGTCCCACATAGACTGGAGACTACCCTCTGCACCTAACCAAGTGAACTAAACATCCCCAACGCCGGATGAATTCTGAACATATAACAAGATAACATAAGAATAAGCCTAATGATATTTAAATCATGTCTATAATCGACAACCGATAATTGGCTAGACAACCTACCAACATCACCCAAGTCCATAATTATCCAACAAAGCCTTCTAATAAAAGATCCAAAATCTAGTCTTGATCGGGACATATCCCTAACTTTGACAAAGACAATGATAATGTAGATGATAATGAGAACTAATTAAATATAAGAATAAAAATAGATGAAACATTATTCAATAACAAGCATTCAAAGCCCTCAACCCATATTCAAAAACCAATATCAATACCATATGAACAACACTTTAAAACATATGGTTTTAAGAAATTAAAAATTAAGGAAGAGTAACATGCTTGAAATACCAAGTTTTATGAAATGAATTCAACCCTTGATCCCTTGGATGACCAATTTTTTGGAAACCCTAAGTATCTTGCTTGAGAAACTTGAGTGATTTTTGAGAGTGTTTGATTACATTATGAATGAAAATTAACCCCCTTGAGTGCTTTATGAACATGGGGTTTTAATTAGGTAAGAAGGTAATTGTCTAAAGTACCTTCAAATTAAAAGGTAAAATTTAGTTATCAGTGACTACGGGTCACTATACAACTCATAGAGACTCGTTATGACTCATCACTATGAATCATATCCAAGACAGTCTCCAGGGTATTCACACTCTGTTGATCTTATAACTCAACTAATATGACTCATAATGGAAACTTATGACTCATAGGGTCCATTCGTAGTCAACACAGAACCCTCTTGGGTATATACTATACATCCTACGATTTTTTCCCAACGACTCATAATGATTCTTTATGACTCTTACTGAGCTTGAACGCCAAAGGACCAAAAGTGATGCATGGAAAATTTGTGCCGGGCTAAAACAACATTTCTGAAGACTTTGGGGACTAGCAGTAACTTATTAGGATTAGGATAATGATACATTAACCTAGTACAATTGGGTTAAGTATTTCATTAGCTTATTAGGATTAGGATAATGATACATTAACCTAGTACAATTGGGTTAAGTATTTCATTAGCTTATTAGGATTAGGATAATGATACATTAACCTAGTACAATTGGGTTAAGTATTTCATTAGCTTAGTAGGATTTGGTTAAGTAATTTATTAGCCTAGTAGGAATAGGATATGGGTATTATAAATACCCTATCATACTAGAGATTTTTATTCATTCACCATTCACCCATCCACCCATTCCATCAATTCCCATCCATCCACCATCCATCCATCCATCAAAACAATTTTCTTTATTCATTGTTGACATTATTTTTCATCTATTCAATTCTTAATTTCCACAACAAGAGAGACGTTACTTTGCAAAGGACTTCACGCCATCCTCACCCTTACACCTAACATGCAAATCTTTATTGGGGTACAATGATCATGTTTATTGTGGTTTCCTTCGCACTCATGGGTAACTAAACTTCTCTGTTGGGGTTATGGAAGCTTAATGAGATACTATCTATTGCTGTGAGTTTGTGAGTTTGTGACACGTATGCTGCTTATATCATTATTCTCTTCATCTTAATGCAAATTCTTGTGGCTGCAGACGCATAGAATAATGCCAGTATGGCAATTAACTTGTTCGAAAGAAAGGTTATTTTTTTGGAAAAGAGATAATGTCAAGGTAGTAGGGTCACCCCCTAAATTCCCTACTAAATAGTTAGTGCCGTAACTGGATTAACCTCTTGGAGAATTTGTACCGTTAGACACACTTTAAGCTCGAAAGAGTTAAAGTGAAATAATCCTCGAATAGGTCGAAAGACGCCTGGATTTACCATCGAATACAATTCTCTATAAGCACATGCATGTCGGAATTCTACACACTCATAGTCAATAGAAACGTATAACTCAGAAGGTGGACATAACCCCAACTCCTCAATTCTCATTGATTCACAACCTATGAAATATTCTTTCTTTTTACTTTGCTATTTTCAGTTTTGCTTTAATAATCTGGTTACACATTGCAATCCCCCCTCATTACGAGACTTGCACTAAAAGTCTAGTAACCGTTGCTTACTTGTTGGCCAAGCTATTCCCTGTGGGATCGACACCCAACCCAGGTTGGGTTCTATATTTGACAAACGACCGATTTACACTCTTACGAGAGTTGTAGATTAAGCGTTATCAAAAATTGGCGTCGTTGCCGGGGAATACGAGTGTCAATCAAGTTTGTGATAATTACTAGACTCTTTGGTCAAAGATTCTCGTACTTTTACTTTTAGTTTTTGTTTTTGTTTACTGCAGGTTTTTATTCAGTGCATGCCCCATACTAGAAGTTCTGGTCAACTGTTATTACCTATCAATCCTAAACCACAACGCATTGGAAGAATGGAAGCACAAGCAGAAATCGAAAGGATGGTTGCTCAACAGGAACAAGCAAGATTGGCTGCCCTTTCTGCTGCCCAGGTTCAACAACAGAACATTGATAACCCTGCACGAGCAACAAATCCCGACGATGAGGATTTAGGTGATGACGAGTTACTAAACCCTAGGCTTGATGCTGAAATTATAACACCTGCCAACTGAAGAGGTCAACAAGCTCGGTTTGGGTATGATCGCCAACCTATGCAGCCAGCTTTCAACGATGATGATGATGATCTTGATGGTGCCGGAGCCACTGGGACCATAATTCCACCACCATTAGCGCCCGGAGCTAAGTTCAACATCACAAGCACCATGATTCAGCTTTTGCAACTCAAGGGATTATTTGGTGGACTAGCAGGCGATGGTCCGAATATGCATCTGATCAACTTTATTTCTACATGCAAGTCATTTGACAATTCTGGCATTGGACAGATTGCAATTCGACTGTGCTTATTTCCATTGTCTCTGTCTGGGGAGGCAACTCTATGGTTGAATGGGCTGACTCCTGATTCTATTACTAACTAGAGGCAATTGAAAGACGCTTTTCTAGAAAAATTCTTTCCGCCATCCAAAAGAGCACAGTTAAGAGATGAGATCACAAATTTTCGGTAGCTTCCAACTGAAGCCCTCCACGAAACATGGGAGAGGTTCAAGACGAAGCTTATGCGGTGCCCAAATCACCATATGACCAATGTCCACTTGATGGAGATATTATACAGAGCTTTGAATTTGGTGACTAAGCCAATGGTTGATAATGCGGCTGGAGGATCATTCATGGACCTCACCTTTGGTCAGGAAAGCAATATGCTTGATCGGATGACAAAGCAAAGTAGAGCTTGGTATACCAGGGATTCTGAGGTAGCAAGCCCCACTTTATCTATTAGCATGATGCTGAACAAAGGAGAAGAGAAGAAGAACGTGATCAAGACATAGCGCACATGAAAACACAAATGGATCTTCTTACAAAGCATTTATTATCAGGGAAGACCGAAAAAGTTAAGGCCGTGGTATCACATGGAAGAAACAAATTTGATTCAGAAAAAGAAGCCAACTATTTGAACAATCAGGGGGGTTTCCGAGGTATTACCCAAGGAAACCAAGGTCGGAGCTATTATGATAAATCTAGATACAAGGACCGCAATCAAGGTAGTTGGAAGAATAATTAAGATAGGAGTGGTTTGTATATTCCTCCTAAAAATCATGAGGCTGAGGCGTTTGATTCCGAAAAGATGTCTATGGAAGATATGATGGCCAAGCTGCTGAAAGGAGTGGAGGCAACCAATATAGGCGTAACTGAGGTGAAGAACGATTTGTCTTCAATGAATCAATTGGTTGACTCACATTCCATTGCAATAAGACAACTAGAGCAGCAATTGAGTCAACTTTCAGCAGCAATTAATCAAAGAAAAGCCGGTACACTACCCAGCGACACTGTGCCAAATCCAAGGAACGAAGGATCATGAATGGCTATCACTACCTGAAGTGGTAAGGTGCTGGAAACTTCAGCAAAAGGCAAGCAAGTGGTTGACGAAGTAGTGGATATTGATGATAAGGCGACAGAAGAAGCATCCACAGAAAAAGGCCACTATGGTCATGACGTCGACTCCAACAGATTGCAACCTGAAAAAGCTAAAAAACAGAAGCAAGAGGAGAAGAAAGCCATGGAGAGAACAATTCCATACCCACCACCACCTTTTCCTCAAAGATTGAAGAAGGTGGCGGATGACACGAAGTTCAGCAAATTCATGACTATGTTGAAACAGCTGACCATTAATGTTCCATTGGTAGAGGCACTTGAACAAATGCATGGGTATGCGAAATTTATGAAAGAACTTTTGACAAAGAAGCGGGCAGCAAGCTATGAGTTTAAAGATGATGTTCATCACTGCAGCACAATTGCTACAAGATCGCTAGTTCAGAAAAAGGCCGACCCCGGTGCTTTCACTATTCCTTGCATTGTTGGATCCATGAATTTTGCCAAGGCATTGTGCGATCTAGGTGCTAGCATCAATTTGATGCCACTATCCGTCTACAGGAAGTTGGGGTTAGGCGATCCGACACCAACCAATATGAGGCTCGTGATGGCTGATAGGTCGGTAAAACAACCTGTGGGTATCTTGAATGATGTGTTGGTGAAGGATTCTTCATTCATCTTTCCTGCAGACTTCGTTATTCTGGATTGTGAGGTGGATTCTGAAGTTCCCATAATCTTGGGACGTCCTTTCCTTGCAACTGGAAGTGTTCTTATCGAAATGATAGCTAATGAGCTTTTATTTCGGTTGAATGATGAAGTGGTCCGCTTTGATATATGCAAAACAATGAAGCATCCCAGCGATATGAATGTGATCTCTGTAGCTGATATTTATCATGAAGATAAGAAAGAATTATCTGTAAAGAAACATCTTACTATTGATCCATTGTCTGCTGCACCACTAAATGTTGAGCATGAAAACGATGAAGATTATGAAGAACTTACGGCTGCTCTAACAGAAATAGAGTCCTATTCCCATACTCCTAAGCAACCGAACCATGATCTTAAGAATCAACCATCACCAACAGTGAAGACTTCCCTTGAAGAGCCACCAATACTAGAATCGAAAGAGCTCCCCGATTATTTAAGGTATGTGTTCTTGGAAAGAGAAAATATACTTCCGATAAGTGTGGCGGATGAGTTAAGTGAACAGCACGTAGAGGCTCTCATCTCTTCTCTGATGAGGTACAAGAGAGCTATGGGTAGGAAGATTGATGATATAATTGGTATCCCTCCTGGGATATGTACGCACAAGAGTCATCTCAAAGAAGATTGCATGCCTACAAGTAAGTATTAACGTCGTCTGAATCCATTCAGAAAGTGATGCCCCATCTATCTCGATGAAGACTAAGTAATCGAGGTAACTATGTCGTGCCGCGACAATAAATAAGGCGCTAGATGGGAGGCAACCCATCATTTATCATTTCTCATTTTACATTTTTTGTCTTTCTTTCATTCTAGTACGTATTTTGCTTTTGATAAGAGAAAATCCAAAAATAAGAGTCGAGCCACGACCAAAACTAAGGCCCTTGGTGGGAGGCAACCCATCGTACTAATCGTTTTTATTGGTTTTTAGCAAATATAGGTGCAAGAGGTATAAAACGAGGAGATTGATTTCAAATGTTGATTTGGACGTATCGCATGGTAAAGGTGGTATGTTAGGAATAGCGATGCATAAGGCTATGGATGGAGCATTGCTCATGCCAAAATAGGCATCGAGGAAGGCTAGACCTAGGTAAAACTAGGCCACAAACAATGCAAAACCTATCCTATAGCCCAAGGTCTCGGAATCTAGTGTGCTATACACTATGCGCCGCCCATTCTTAAGTGTGCTATACACTATGCGCCGCCTATGCTATAGCATTAGGTCTCAGTATCTCAAATGTTATACACTATGCGGCGCATATGTCCCTAAATGCCATGACCTATGCGCCGCATATGTCCCTACATGCCATACACTATGCGCCGCCTATACTATGACTATGCCAAGCATTATGCGCAGCATATAGGGCATTTTTGTCTCCAAAACCGTTTGTAAATGGGTCAAAACCCGACCCATTCTCTTCCTATATAAAGGGGACTTAGTCTTGAAACATAACCACATTAGAAATTGACCTAAGGGCACCGCATACTCTCTCCAAATCATCTCAAACTTTTTCTTTTTGCTCTTCCAATTCACAAGAACATCTCCAAAGGCTTCAATCACGTAAGTACTCTTGTATTCTTCATATATTTCTCGTAAGTACTACGTTTCTATGCCTATTATGAATTGCTACATCTTGAAATATTATTGGTGATGTTAATGTGTTTGGATTGTTGACACAAAACCATGTGCGTGAACATATACGTTAGGAAAATCTTGACTTGTTTCCGACTTGAATTTGGTTTTAATTGCATTGTAATTCTCTTTGCGGAATTGCTATGGTGATGAACATTGCATAGTCTTGTCACTTTTATACCTACATGTTAGGCTATCCCGTTCATCGGGATACGACTTATAGTTGCCTACCGACATAGGAGGTTGTAATTGTTGATAGATGCTATCCCTTGATTCAATCTCTATGTAGTAGTCTTGATATATCTAACATGAAAGTATTGCAAAGATTACAAGAAGTATGACTGCTCTGATTTTATTGTTGGAATATAGCACCTAAAACGTATGTCGATGAAGTCTGAGTAATCGACCACTTTCACTTCACTAGTCTGTACCAACAAACTAAGTGTGGGGTGGTGCCACTACTTATTGTTTATAGATTGTATACCTCGAGATGATGCTAACATGACTCTATTGAGATCTCAGGTACAATGGCACCAAACGACAAGAAAAGCAACCACTTCACAAAGAGGCCAGAAAAGAGGAAGAAAAGAGCAAACTGAACCCTCCTCGATGCAAACACCTCGACTCACTCTTGGAAGTAAGTGGGATACTTATGAGGAACTTCTAAGGGTGACGACTCTGATGATGATTCCAATGCAAAGGGGTATGACCCCAGACATAGAGAATGAGTCCGACTAACCAGGTTCTTCTTATTTATTTTCCACTGAGGACAGTGTGTCCCGTCTAAGTGTGGGGTGCTGGTATTTGCATGATTTACTTCTCTATCCGCATTTGCATTTGCATTCATGTTTGTTTGCTTAGTTTTTCGTTTTATGTTTTTTTTAAGTAGTTAAATTTTTTTTTTTAACGTAGCTTCGCATGAAATTATTCTAATAGGCAGCATGAGATTATAACAAGAGTATGTGCTACAATTATGACTATTGAGACGTTTTAGGCTCTAGTTGTGGCTCATTATGTGATATTGTGTGGTTCAATTCCTTCACCTGTTGGGTCAAGAGTCTATATTACTTCCAATAAAGTCGACCATGTGCCTTGTGTGTGTGAGATTAATAGTATATTCTATGTTTGTGGCTGATGCTAGAACTTGCCTAGTATGTATGCAAAGCGAAAATAAGGAGTGTAAGTTTAGGAGATGATTTAGGCATTTCTTTGGCAACGTATACATGTTTACCTTCGGTTTACCTACCCATGGACATCATCCTAGTTAAACCCTTTTGAGCCGTTAGCCTATTTTCTTTGACGAACCTCATATGTAAGCCTAATCCATTTTATTTCAAGACCGTAATTTGATCCAAATTCCTAAGTGCTTTAAAGTGAAAAAGTCATGTGACGAAATAAGAGGAAATTGGGTGAGTATGATGCTATAAATTGTAGTGGTGCTTGAAGGTGTTACGAAAAAGAAAGTGCTATCATAAGAGGTATGTTATGAAAAGAAAAAGGAAAAGAAAGCTGAAAAGTGAGTTATGCTTAAAATTGCAAAACAAAAGAGGAGAACAAGGATGGTAGAATAAAAGAAAGAAAGGTTGAAAGAAAAGTGTCAATGATACAATGTGATGTATTAAAGCGCTTAGGAACTTAGTCACTATTTCTGGCCAAAATAGTCCTACCCGTCCCTTAGCCTACATTACAACCATCAAAAGACCTATTTTATCCTAAGCTTAGCATTCTGACATTTAGTGGAGTATTACACTAAGGGCAAGCCTATGGTATCAGTTGCTGCATATTAATTCTTTGTGAGAGCGAGAGCAAGGATATTTTGATACCCATGTTTGAAAAATATGCTATACTTGTGAGTGATTATGGGTACTATATTGTGAGACACACATGGTTGATGAGTTTGGGTAGTTGTATATGATTCATCGTACCTTAAATTTTGCATGCGAGTTGACCACCATCACGAGTCTATGCTAGAGGTTAAACTATTTCTACTAATAATCAGAAGGCTACTCTTTGTTGATAATTGTTGTGCTTGTCTTGACGAATGTTTTGTGTTGTTGTTGTGAACCACTAAGTTGATGTTTAGAGGGACATGATATTTTGTTCGAGGATGAACAAATCTTCAAGTGTGGGGTGTTGATGATAGGCGAATTTACACGCCTATATCAATATATTTTGCCCATATTTATGCCATGTTTTGAGAACAAAGTATATATTTCATGCGCTTTCAGTCCTTTTTCCTATAAGTGAGCTAACGAACATGATTAGCAAAGTTTCAGGTATAAATGATGTAGAATTCAGCCTTTTATGGCTTACTTGACGCCAAAGGAAGCTCACGAAGGAAGGAAAGGAAGCTTGAACGCCTAAAGGACCAAAAGTGATGCATAGAAAATTTGTCCCGGGCTAAAACAACATTTCTGAAGACTTTGGGGACTAGCAGTAACTTATTAGGATTAGGATAATGATACATTAACCTAGTACAATTGGGTTAAGTATTTCATTAGCTTATTAGGATTAGGATAATGATACATTAACCTAGTACAATTGGGTTAAGTATTTCATTAGCTTAGTAGGATTTGGTTAAGTAATTTATTAGCCTAGTAGGAATAGGATATGGGTATTATAAATACCCTATCATACTAGAGATTTTTATTCATTCACCATTAACCCATCCACCCATTCCATCAATTCCCATCCATCCACCATCTATCCATCCATCAAAACAATTTTCTTTATTCATTGTTGACATTATTTTTCATCTATTCAATTCTTAATTTCCACAACAAGAGAGACGTTACTTTGCAAAGGACTTCACGCCATCCTCACCCTTACACCTAACGTGCAAATCTTTATTGGGGTACAATGATCATGTTTATTGTGGTTTCCTTCGCACTCATGGGTAACTAAACTTCTCTGTTGGGGTTATGGAAGCTGAATGAGATACTATCTATTGCTGTGAGTTTGTGAGTTTGTGACACGTATGCTGCTTATATCATTATTCTCTTCATCTTAATGCAAATTCTTGTGGCTGCAGACGCATAGAATAATGCCAGTATAACAATTAACTTGTTCGAAAGAAAGGTTATTTGTCTGGAAAAGAGATAATGTCAAGGTAGTAGGGTCAGCCCCTAAATTCCCTACTAAACAGTTAGTGCCGTAACTGGATTAACCTCTTGGAGAATTTGTACCGTTAGACACGCTTTAAGCTCGAAAGAGTTAAAGTGAAATAATCCTCGAATAGGTCGAAAGACGCCTGGATTTACCATCGAATACAATTCTCTATAAGCACATGCATGTCGAAATTCTACACACTCATAGTCAATAGAAACGTATAACTCCGAAGGTGGACATAACCCCAACTCCTCAATTCTCATTGATTCACAACCTACGAAATATTCTTTCTTTTTACTTTGCTATTTTCAGTTTTGCTTTAATAATCTGGTTACACATTGCAATCCCCCCTCATTACGAGACTTGCACTAAAAGTCTAGTAACCGTTGCTTACTTGTTGGCCAAGCTATTCCCTGTGGGATCGACACCCAACCCAGGTTGGGTTCTATATTTGACAAACGACCGCTTTACACTCCTACGAGAGCTGTAGATTGAGCGTTATCAGGCAGTGAGGATAAAATTTAAGAAATTTTCAAGGTCCAAAATCCCAAGGTGTTACACTTAACCAGTTTCATTCAAGGACGAATGATTCCAAGGGGGATATATTGTCATATCCCACAAGATTCTGGACATGTTTCCAGCTACTAGACGCATGTTTACAGGGGTCCAAGGCATTAATTTCATACTACGTACAAAAGACAGCCATTTTGAGACCCCACGAATGCATACATTTTTATTTTTGGCCTTCTCGAGTCTAAAAGTTTGATTATGAGTTGAACTATTTTTAAGGATGTTAAGCGGGTCATCCAAAAGAGTTTTAGAATTTTTGGAATAGGTTTGGGGTATTTTTTTGGACTTTTCATGGAGGGTGGATCTCTGTGATAGCTTCCGTGCCATAAAAGGTTAGTCTCAATGATAACCTCCGTTCCATGGAGGCTAGCCTTCGGGATAGCCTCTATGCCACGGATCCTGTATTTTCTTGCATTTTTAATTAAGGGTCCAAGGGGTATTTTAATCTTTTCCCCTCACCCCAAATGCCCAATTGATGAATGAAAACCCCAAGAGGGGCATCAATTGCTCTATTCTCTATCATTTAACATATATAAACTCATCCCCCATTCCCAATAACATAAAATTCAAGTTTCTCTTCAAGGATTCAAGTATTCGAGTTCCAATTCCAAGTTTCTTATTTAAGAATTCTATCAATTAGGGTATTCATCAATGGGTTCCTTTCACCCATTGAGTCCCAAAATCTATTTTTTTTCAAGTATGAATTTCTTATCCTCTTTTATGAAATATCATTGTTAATTATGAATTTAATCTATGTTTTCTTAGTTGTTTTGAATTCAAGCCATGTCAATAAGTTTTACCTTGTGAATTATGCACTTTATGCTTTAACTTCTAATCACTCATGTTATGTATAGTCAAAACCATTTTAATTACCAATTCATGAATTAAACCATGCTATCAAATTATCCTCTCAAGTTTAACGTATCCCCATTCCTAAGGATTATGTCTTCCATCAGTTTAGTGAAATATGCTGTGTTTGGGTCTCCGAATCATGATTTTTTACCAGTGTTTTAAATGATGCTATCTTACTTAAAGTGTCATTCAGTGCTGACGGGTTATGAACACCCATACTTATGTATTTTACATGTTTAAAGAAGATGGTCAGACCATGATTTTATTATCATATTAATATTATCATGTTCATGCTGAGAACTTATCAGTATAGTACTATGCCATGTTAAACAAATAATAATGCTAGTGTCATTCAGTTGGGAGTAACACTTAGCACTAAGAAAAAGCAGGGATGACGGCTCCCCTATCAGTTAGGCATGAGTTTTTAGTAGTAGTCCTTTAGTTCCAAACCTATGACACCTCCATAGATTATGAAGGGTACCCCATTAATTAGGAATTAGACCCTCATTCTTAGGACATCAGCCTTGTGGATCCACATCGTCAGTAAAGTGTTTGTACTCTTGGCAAGGTACCAACACCCTTCCAACTGGGTTACAAATTAGAACCTGATAACTCAGATTAGGGCATGTCAGTTATAGTTAGCTTCCATATTCTCAATTCAGTATTCAGACTATATCAAATCAGGTTTACATGATCAAATGTACAGTTTTTAGATATTTAGTTACTCATGTTATACAAATGATCTCAGTTCATGATTTACTTGGTCTTTCATTCCTTTTACATGTTCATGCATCTATGTTCAATGTCTAAATGTATTTCAGTTAGACCCTACCTCCCGTACTAGTACATTCAAAGTATCGACTACATACTCTCTTTTGCGCTATATAGATTTCACAATATAGGTTGTGATCTTGGGCATATTTATACATCTAAGTGCCAATATTTAACCATATTTATACTTGTTCTATGATCAAAAACTTTTTAAGTGTATTGTGTTTGAGCTAAAAACATAAACTTGAGCTAATGGACATGATTAGTGTTGCAGGGCTTGATTTTAGTGTAATTGGACATGCTTTGATGTATTAACATGAGCTTTTAGACTATGGAAGAACTTAGAGTGACATCTTGGACATGAAGACACATGAAAAAGGTTCAAAACACATGGAATTAAATGGGAAGAATAAGAATTAGATGACAAATTCTAGTGAGTGTCTATGATAGCCCCTCGCCATGGACCCTTGTATCTGCTATAACCTCCACGTCATGGAGTATGGTTAATTTAGCAAGCCAATTTTGAGTAAGGGTCCACGATAGCCCCACGTCGTGGACCCTAGCGTATTCGATTACCTCCGTATCATGGTGAAGAGGATTTTTCATGCAGTTTATGCCCCACTATAAAAGAAGTGCTTAAACACAAATTCGAATATCTTGGCATACGTACAATAAAGGCAAAAATAATTATGTGAGTTATCTTAGGGTTGTTTGTACTTTCATTTTTCAACATCAACTATTGTATGATTAATTATATTTCCTTGATGATGATTTGAAACATGAGTGGCTAAACACCCTTGTTCTAGGGTTGAGGCGAGAACATGATTATATTTTGATATCCTTAGAGTGGTTAATATAGATTTATCATATGGATTATTCTTGTTCTCTTGTCTCTACTATTTTAATAAATGGCCACCACTAGCATACATCTATAATTTCTTTGTGAATCCAAAAGGAAAATCATCGGGATATATCGAAGAGTTTAAGGAGAAAGTTCGTGTTCTTCCACCGTACGAAGAATGAAAAGTAGCAACTAGGATAGGAAAATACCTAGAGGCCTTATTTGGTTCAATTGTAGGAAGATAACGTAAAGCATCTAAATGGGTTTTTGCATCCCCATTCAACGATGTAGTTGCAATGTCCATTTAGGTTGAAGATGAGATACTCGAAAGACCATGATCATAATCTAAACCTTGCGAATCAATAACCCGATAATCAATATGACAATGATAATGATGGAGATTTATATGATAGTTAAGAGTGACTCAACCTTGGAATTTCATCTCATATAGATACAACCTAGCTTAAGTTGCGATTGTCATACTTTATTATTTGTTTTGCTGTTAAATTATTCATTTAATTGTTCAACCTATTTTAATACTCTGAAATACTTGAATACATTATTTTTGAAACAGAAATTAAGTAAATTACTAATCAAGTGGTCCTCGTGGGTATGATAGATGATTCTTTGAGTCACTATATTACTTGTACGATCATATGCACTTGCGTGTGCATTAGACCGCAACAATTTTTTGGCCCCATTACTGGGTACTCAAATAATTAGTAATTTTCTAAACTTTTACTTTTGATAATAAATTTAAGTGTTAAAAACTTGATCTTAGCAGCTGACTTTTGTAGGAAAAGAAAAGTATCAGACTGGCAAGAATGAAAGAATTGGTTGAGCCTTATTCGTAACCTGAATTTATATTTCATCAAAAGTGTTGAGCAGCAACATTTCAAAATGTATTTTAGCAAATTCAAATGGGAGATCAAAGGAATCCTAATCCCGAGGATCCAATTGCTCCAGCTCTTGTAGCTCCAACTCTGGTGGCTCTAGCTACCCCTGCTAGATCTGAAGCAAGATCCATTCATGAAATGGCAATACCACTTACGAACATTGCTACTAATAGTATGTACAATCCAGATATAAGTTGTCAGTTAGAATTAAAGCAGAATATGGTGCAACTCTTGCACTCGAGTGAGAAGTTCACAGGTTTATCTCACGAGAACCCCACAACAGCTCATATACAACTATTTTGGGATTAGTGATACCTATATTTTGGATGAGGTATCTATTGATTATGTCAAGATGAATCTCTTTACCTTTTCTCTACTAGGGGAAACAAAAAGGTGGTTACATGCTGAACCAGCAAACTTCATCACTTCCTATGATGATCTTCCTTGGAAATTCTTTATTTGATTCTTTTTATTTGGGAAGATAACATATTTAGAAGTGATATTCTGAGTTTTAGGCAGAAAGATGCAGAGAATCTTTACCAAGCTTGGGAAAGATTCAAGGTTATTGTCTAGAATCGCCCTTATAATTATTAGACTAATGATGTATTGGTACGTACTTTTATTAAGGGTATTGAGTCAATCACCAAGTCATGGATTCAACAGTAGATGGACAGTCTCTAGAGAAAACATATGATGAAGTGTACACACTATATCAGCCCAGATTACTGCATTATAGACTTAGCTAACTACTTAGCTTAGTAATATGAATCTGAGAGTCACATAGTCCATACCAGCAACAACAAATATAGTTCATTAGGCTCAGACCTAGTGCAACACATGTGGAAGAAGTGAACATACAGCTGATGCTTACGCAGCTAATCTAGAGTCTGTTAACTCTGTAGAAAATGCTAATCAACAAGGACAACTAAATTTTTGAAATACTTACAATCCTAATTGGCAGAATCATCCTAATTTCTTATGGGGAGAAAATCAAGCACATAATGCAAATCAATACCATAGGCCAGTAGGTCAGAATCTTTAGTAGCATATTCCAGGGAATCAAGCCTCAACTCAAACTACGAATACAAAGTAGATGGTCAAGCAGTTGGTAGCAGATGTAAAGAAACATCGGATGATTATAAATAACTTGGAGGTTCAAATAGGTTAGATTGTAGTAGCATAGAATATTAGGCCTTACAGAGGTGTAGCCAGTGATACTTATTGAAATCTAAAATATATGAATGCAGTTACTACTCAGAGAGAACTACAACTAAAGGAGTTGGAACCTAATCAGGTGAATCACAAATCTACTGATGGTGAAATAAAGGATAAAGAGAAATCTATAGAAGATAAAGCTGAAAGAAAAGGAAACAAGGTGGAAAGTGTGATGCCACCTCTACCTTTCCTACAAAGTCTTTGGAAACACCATGAGGAGGCTTGTTAAAAGAAGTTTATTGATATGATAAAACAAGTTCATAGTAACTTTGTCATGCCTCAAATCCTGTTGGGGTGGACTGGCACTCGTAATCGAGGAGGCCTGGGAGAACCAGCTCATAACCTTATACTTCCCATGCATACCTCTATGACAACCCAAAATTCGGACAACATCATGTCGTATATAAAAGGAAATAATCACCTGTATAAGCTCGAGCACACATATATATGTATACACAATCTTGACTGTACATTAGGTCTACAAAGCCTCTAAATAATACACAGAGTTTAACTAAGGTCGGGAAACACCCCACCATATAACTAAATTCTATACAATACCAAAAGTGACTGGATATGACACGAAAAGCCCCAAAGTAAACTGGAGCTCACCAAAAGCAGCTGGATATCCTAGAGCCTACTTGTGCGGTGTATGAGCTGAGGTACCTATGCTTGCAGCATGAAATGTAGATCTCTCATGGGGGATGTCAGTACAAAATATGTACTGAGTATGTAAAGCTGTAGATAATCACATATGATATAGGAGCTCAATAAAAATTAGAAACAAGTGAATAAATCGTAATAGGAGTGGAACACACATAGTAGAACTTGTGACAACCTGTACATTTTATTTATTCAACAACTTTACCTTTATTTTTATCATCTTTGTAATCATTACTGTACTGTACTGTGACCATTAGGCTGCCTCCAGTACATATCAACTGGGATCGACCCATGATAGGCTTATGCCCCTGGGATACCACCCATAAACATATAAATAGGGATCGACCCATGATAGGCTTATGACTTTGGGATACCACCCGATAAGAGAGAACTTCTATCATTTTGTTCAATTAATCTTTGAGATTGTTATTTCGGTCGCCACCGCATTTTTGATACTTTCAAACAATGATACATCAATAAAAGACATATAAATAGACCATCAATGCAATAACAATGAAGTAAGAACTAATTGGCATATCAATGAAGTGTTTTGGAGTCATCAATGCCATAACAATGAAGTAGAAACTTATTGGTATATCAATAAAACATTTTGGAGTCATTAATAGCATATGGATCTTGTTTGAGTAACCGGATATCTTCTGACATTCATTAGTGCAATAAACATGTAAGATTTGGAAAACAAGTAAGTATTGAAATGTCTTGACATCTTGTAGGGTGGAAACAAGTTTATTGGTAACGTAGGACATCGTACAAAACCATTATGGATCACATTTATTGAATAACTTTGGAAACTTTCTTAATAGAACAATTGTTCAATTTCATGCCAAAGATATGGTATAAAGTATGCTTTACATACCTGACTGTCAACCTTCAATACTAGTCCCTAATGGACTTCCCGTCTTTTCGGATTACTTATCTACAATGAACATATATAGCAATCTAGTATTAGCAACGAAATGTCACAATTCAATTATTTGAATTCACCAAACTAGTGGTTAAGTAGTAAGCCTTAATTATACGATAAAGGGTGTCACCTTAACCCTCTTATACTCCAATTACATTCACATACCATGCATATTCGTCCAACATTCTCCAATATCAAGTTTGGATTCATTTATCCTTCCAACCAATTCATTAAACCAAATTGAGCCATAGACACAAATAATCATCAATTAAATAGTATATCACCATATCCACATTCCATAACTCATTTACCATATCCACCTTCCACAATTCAATACAGCCAAACTATGCAAAATAGTCCATAACCCTATTTCTATCACCTTTTAATAACAGCCAATACATATAATCCTTTATCACATATATACATATGGAAAAGAACAAAGGAAAACAATATTCATACCTTAGAATTCTCCTCTTGATCATGCAATCCTTTTTCCACAAATAATAGGTGCCGTTCGAAGATCTCGAGATGACAAACACAGTTATCGGATTACTTTGGAATTTTTACGGTTGAATCAAAAGTAATTTAAAGGTTAAATTTGGCTAGGGTTTGTTCTTTCTCAATGATTGATGATGAAAATGAATCTTTGAACTCATATACATGTATATATACACATATTCCCATCCATAATATAATAGGAAATGACCAAAATGCCTTTAAAATTTAAATAATGTCAAATATGTCCTTTGGTGGATTGTTTTGGTAAGCTAAAGTAGATCGACCATAACTATTTGCTCCAACATTAGATTTGGGTAAAATTGGTATCATTGGAAGGACAATTCAAAGGGTTTTCATTTCATAAAAGTAGGCCACCCAGTTCTTCCTGTACAAGGAGTTATAGTCGTTTGAAGTTGACCCTAGAAATCTATTTTGATAGGCTGATGTAAAATGAGTATATATACTTTCTCAGATGTTAGATTTGGATGAAACCAGTTGCATTAGAAATAAGACTCAAAGATATTTATTTTCATAGGTTGCAGCTCTCTCAGTTCATTATATTAAGGGAGTTATGATTGTTCAAAGTTGACCAAAAAATTTGGCTGGCCTTAGTAGTTTGTGTGCAAGAAATTTTCCTACACATTTACTATTTCCAAATATCCTGGTCACCGTTTTATAGTTTCGAATGTGCTTGATTATATCTGAAACCTATCTGCTTTTGGAAATCTTTATGTTGTTGAAAATCTTATTCAATAACCTTCGCATGGAACCATCGACGGGCAAATTCCGGTATAAATAAAATAAAATAAAAAATTAATTCCATATAAATAAGACCAATACACATACTTGAATACGCCAATACACTTACTTGAATATGGGGTATTACATCCTTTCATAACTCAATTACCATATCCACCTTTCATAACTCAATTACCATATCTACCTTTCATAACTCAATTACCATATCCACCTTCGACAATTCAATACAACCAAACCATGCAAAATAGTCCATAACCCTATTTCCATCACCTTTTAATAACATCCAATACATATAATCCTCTATCACATATATACATATGGAAAAGAACAAAGGTAAACAATATTCATACCTTAGAATTTACCTCTTGATTATGCAATCCTGTTTGCACAAATAATAGGTGCCATTCGAAGCTCTCAAGATGACAAACGCAGTTATCAGATTACTTTAGAATTTCTACGGTTGAATCAAAAGTAATTTAAAGGTCAAATTTGGCTAGGGTTTGTTCTTTCTCAATGATTGATGGTGAAAATAAGTTTTTAAACTCATATACATGTATATATACATATATTCCTGTCCATAATATAATAAGAAATGACCAAAATGCCTTTAAAATTTAAATAATGTCAAATATGTCCTATGGTGGACTGTTTTGATAAGCTAAAATAGATTGACCATAACTCTTTGCTCTGATATTGGATTTGGGTGAAATTGGTATCGTTGGAAGGATAATTGAAAGGGATTTTATTTCATATAAAGTAGGCCACCAGTTCGTCCTGTACAAGGAGTTATGGTCACTTGAAGTTGACCCTAAAAATCTGTTTTGGTAGGCCTAAGTAAAAAGAGTATAACTCTTTACTCAGATGTTGGATTTGGATAAAACCAATTGTATTGGAAAGAAGACTCAAAGAGCTTTCTTTTCATTGGTCGCATCTCTCCCAGTTCATTATATTAAGGGAGTTATGATTGTTCAAAGTTGACCAAAAAATTTGGCTGGCCTTAGTAGTTTGTGTGCAAGAAATTTTCCTACACATTTACTATTTCCAAATATCCCGGTCACCGTTTTATAGTTTCGAATGTGCTTGATTATATCTGAAACCTATCTGCTTTTGGAAATCTTTATGTTGTTGGAAATCTTATTCAATAACCTTCGCATGGAACCATCGACGGGCAAATTCCGGTATAAATAAAATAAAATAAAAAATTAATTCCATATAAATAAGACCAATACACATACTTGAATACGCCAATACACTTACTTGAATATGGGGTATTCCATCCTTTCATAACTCAATTACCATATCCACCTTTCATAACTCAATTACCATATCCACCTTTCATAACTCAATTACCATATCCACCTTTGACAATTCAATACAACCAAACCATGTAAAATAGTCCATAACCCTATTTCCATCACCTTTTAATAACATCCAATACATATAATCCTCTATCACATATATACATATGGAAAAGAACAAAGGTAAACAATATTCATACCTTAGAATTTACCTCTTGATTATGCAATCCTATTTGCACAAATAATAGGTGCCATTCGAAGCTCTCAAGATGACAAACGCAGTTATCAGATTACTTTAGAATTTCTACGGTTGAATCAAAAGTAATTTAAAGGTCAAATTTGGCTAGGGTTTGTTCTTTCTCAATGATTGATGGTGAAAATAAGTTTTTAAACTCATATACATGTATATATACATATATTCTTGTCCATAATATAATAAGAAATGACCAAAATGCCTTTAAAATTTAAATAATGTCAAATATGTCCTTTGGTGGACTATTTTGATAAGCTAAAATAGATTGACCATAACTCTTTGCTCTGATATCGGATTTGGGTGAAATTGGTATCGTTGGAAGGATAATTGAAAGGGATTTTATTTCATATAAAGTAGGCCACCAGTTCGTCCTGTACAAGGAGTTATGGTCACTTGAAGTTGACCCTAAAAATCTGTTTTGGTAGGCCTAAGTAAAAAGAGTATAACTCTTTACTCAGATGTTGGATTTGGATAAAACCAATTGTATTGGAAAGAAGACTCAAAGAGCTTTCTTTTCATTGGTCGCATCTCTCCCAGTTCATTATATTAAGAGAGTTATGATCATTCGAAGTTGACCAAAAAATTCGGCTGGCCTCAGTAGTTTGTGTGCCGGAAATTTTCCTGCACATTTACTATTCCCAAATATCCCGACCACCGTTTTATAGTTTCGAACGTGCTCGATTATATCCGAAACCTATCCATTTTTTGAAATCTTTATATCATTGGAAAGCTTATTCAATAACCTTCACATGGAACCATCGACGGGCAAATTCCAGTATAAATAAAATAAAAAAAATTAATTCCATATAAATAAGACCAATACACATACTTGACTATGCCAATACACGTACTTGACTACGGGGTGTTACAAACTTGCATCTTGTTGATTTTTTGCAGAGTGTTCCAAAGTTTGCTAAGTACATAAAGGATATCATGACCAATAAGAACTGCTTTACTGAATATCATACCACAGAACTCACTGAGAAGTGCATAGCATGAATCTAGAATAGGTTGCCCACAAAGATAAAAAATATCTAGGGAGATTTACCATTCATATTAAAACCAGGCAATCAATAAGTGCTCGAGATCTATGTGATCTTGGGGTGAGTATAAATCTTATGCCCACATCATTATTCAAAAATATAGGGCTAGGAAGCCCAAGACCCACCATAGTTGTTTTGTAGTTAGCTGACTGTTTGCTTACCAGACCAGATAGAATTACTGATGATGTATTAGTGCAAGTGAGGTCACTCATTTTCCTGATGGATTTTATTAATCTTAGATTTTCTTTCTTGCTCTCCCTTAGCAGCGGGAAATGAGACTATCTATCTGCCTAGCTTTGGTAGATTTCCCCAACATAATCCACAGAAATTCCATGAATCCCTTGGTGGATAATTACGACGACTCAGCAGCAGTGCGGAATTGAGTTTCTTGTCTGCTGGATCTGATCTATAGTGAGCCAAGTCATGTATACTCTACGCAATAGTACTTCGTTCAAAAAGTCATCCTGCTTTAAAATCCCTAAAAATAGCTCCCGAAAGAAGGAGTTCGATTGCCAGTGTAGTCACTTCATAAAGAAAATGATCCATATAAAATTCAAGTAATTTCGCTTCTTGCTAAAAAAATGCGAGCTTGTGTGAAAAAAAGGAATGTGTTAGTTGGTTGTTGACCAACGAAAAACATGGGAGTTGTTGGGCGTAAAAGTGACTATCTTAATTTTGTTGCTGATCTGAAAATCCCATTTATTTTGGTATGTCCCTTTTTAGCAACCAGGCATTCGTTGATTGATGTAGCTGTAGGACAGTTAACTGTGCATGCTTATGAAAAGGTCGAGGTGTTTGATGTGTACAAGGAAATAAAGTTTCCTGGAGTATGTGAAAAACTATTCTCTATCATAGTCTTGGATATTGAGTTTGACTTTCACCTTATTATGTCCAAGGATCCCTTGGAGTGAGCATTGGTGGGGTATGATATCTTTGGTAATGTTGAAGCAGTTGAAATGGTACAACTTTTGGATGTGGCAGAATTATCACTAGAAATATAGAATTTGAGACATTTAATAGGCCAATTGCTCTACTATCTCATTTTGAAATATGCTTTTCTTAGATAGAATGATACTTTTCCTGTGATTTTGTCTATAGATTTATCTGATGTGCACGTGAATGAGGCATTGACAGTACTGAAGAGAAGAAAAAAGGTAATTTGATGGTAGATGTGGGATATAATAGGAATCAATCCTGCTTTATGTATGCATAAAATATTGATGGATGAGGGATATAAAGAAAGTGTGCAACATCAGCAAAGACAGAATCCTATAATGAAATAAGTAGTCAAAAAAGAAGTCATTAAGTGGCTTGATGTTAGGATAGTTTATCTCATATTTGATAGTAAATGGGTCAGGCCTGTGTAATGTGTTCCAAAGAAAGGAGGGATGACTATTGTTACTAATGAGAATGATGAGTTAATTCCAACTCGTACAATGACTGGGTGGAGAATCTGTATAGATAATAGGAAGTTTTATGATGCTACTCAGAAGGATCACTATCCCATTCTTTTTATTGATCTAATACTGGACAGTTTGGTAGGACAAGAACATTACTGCTTTATTAATGGGTATTCAGGCTATAATAAGATAGCCATGGCACTAGAAGATCAGGAGAAAACCACCTTCAGCTATCCTTATGGCACTTATGCATTCAAACGTATACCCTTTCATCTTTGCAATGCACCAATGGTTTTCTAGAGATGCATGATGACTATCTTATATGATATAGTGGAGGATTTTGTCAAGGTATTTATGGATGATTTTTCCACTTTTTGTAATTCATTTGATGTGTGCTTGCAGAACTTAGATAGGGTCTTGGCTCGCGTAAAGAGACTAACCTTATATTAAACTAGAAGACGTCCCACTTCTTGGTATAAGAAGATATCATGCTTGGTCATAAGGTGTCGCACATAGAACTTAAGGTTGAGAGAGATAAAGTGGAGGTCATTGAAAATCTACCATATTCAGTGTCAGTGAAAGGTGTGAGAAACTTTACTGGGCATGTAGGGTTCTACAGATGCTTTATCAAAGATTTTGCAAGGATAGAAAGTCTAATATGCAAGCTACTTGAAAAAGAGTAAAAATTCAACTTTGGGGTTGAGTGTTAGAAAGAATTTGAGAATTTGAAAAGAAGATTTACATAAGCACCTATTTTTATTACTCTTGATAGGGCATTGCTGTTTGAGCTGATATGTGATGCAAGTGACATGGCTGTTGGATCAGTATTAGGGAAGAATAAAGATATGATATTTCACTCTATCTACTATGCAACTAAAAGTTTAGATACAGCCTAGGTCAATTATACAGTCACAGAGAAAGAGATTCTGGCACACATCTATGCATTTGATAAATTCAAAGCATAGTTGGTGGGCATGAAGATAATTATTCATTTGGATCATGCTACCATCCAGTATTTTTTTAATAATAATGATGCTAAGCAAATATTGATCAAGTGGATTCTTTAGCTCCAAGAATTTGATTTGGAGGTTTGTGATAGAAAGGTAGCTAAAAATCAAGTGGCTGACCACTTATCGAGACTTGAGGGTCATGCTCATGTTTTGATGATACATTATGTATTCGGGAGAATTTTTTATATAAGATTTGATGGCACTGGATGTATCAGATGTTCCTTGGTATGCTAATATAATAAATTTCCTAGCTAGTGGTATTTATTATCTAGACACAATAAGTCAACAAAGGAAGAAGTTGTTATGTAATTCCCACTCATATATGTGGGATGATCCCTATCTGTTCAAATAAAGTGTTGATAGAATTGTGAGAAGATGTATTTCAGAAGTTGAATCCAAATAGGTGCTGGAAAGTTGTCATTCATCACCTTATAAAGGCCATCATAGAGGTGAACGGACAACAAGAAAGGTATTATAGTCTGGTTTCTTTTGGCCCACAATGTTCAGAGAAGATATAGCTTATGTAACGGATTGTGATCAATGCCAAAGAATGGATACTATCTTGAGGAGCCATGAAATACCCCTGATTAATATTCTTGAAATTGAGATCTTCGTTGTATGGGGGATTGATTTCATAGGCTTGTTTCCACCATCGAATGGTAATTTGTACATTTTGGTGGCTGTAGATTATGTGTCCAAGTAGCTAGAGGCTGTAGCACTCCCCACTAATGATTCTTGTGTGGTGATGAAATTTGTTAAGAAGAATATATTTTATTATTTTGGCATACCCAAAGTAATCATTAGTGATGGAGGAACACATTTTATGAATTATAGGTCAAGAACTAATTAGTAAAGTATGGTGTCATACACAAGGTGGCAACTTCGTATAATCCAAAGAAGAGTGGACAATAGGAAGTATTCAACTGAGAAATCAAGCAGATTCTGCAGAAGACTATTTATGGTTAGCGTAAGGGTTGGTCATTAGGCTAGATGATGCACTATAGGTGTATAGGACAACATATAAAATGCCTATTAGGACCCCTTATTATTGTTTGGTGTAAGGAAAAGCGTGTCACTTGCCTACAGATTTTGAGTATCATGCTTATTGGGTAGTGAAGAAATTACATCTTAATCCAAAGATGTTAGGAAAGAAGAGGCCATTACTATTGATTGAACTCAACTAGTTTTGCTTACATGCCTATGATAATGAAAAATTGTATAAAGAAAAAACGAAAAGATGGCATGATAAGAAAATTATGACTAGAGTCTTTGAGCTTGGCCAGTAAATGTTTCTATTTAATTTGAGATTGAAGTTGTTTTCAGGTAAATTGAGGTCGAAGTGGTCTAGAACCTTTGAAGTTTAAAAGATGACTCCTCAAAGGGTTTTTGAAATTTGTCTTGAGGAAAAAAGTGTTACAATTTTCGTAAATGGACAGAGAGTCAAGCATTACTGGGAGCATCATGTGGATATGCATAAGACCTCCATTATATTTGAAGATGACATAAGCTGAGCTGGGTTGTACCACAACATTAAATATGGCACTGCGTGGGAGGCAACCCACGAATGTAAAATAATAGCTTAGTTTATTTCTTTATTATTTGAAAAAAATAAAAGAAATCAAGAATACAAAAAGATGTGTCGATCCATGACAAAAACTAAGGCGCTAGGTAGGAGGCAACCCACATTTTCTTATGTATTTCTATTGTTTTTGTTGAGTGTAGGAATGAGTAACATCATGGCATAGGGGATAAGTGATAAATTTTGTGTTTTGAGAGGTTACCAAGTACGTAAAATATGTATTCAGCTGATAAAAAATAAAGGCACGAAAAAGCGGGACAAAATTTTCCCAAGTGCACAAAATAGTAACCTTTCATGATAGCCTCGCATTGCAGAACCTATCCTCTGTGATAAGGTATGCATCACGATAAAGGGAAATCTGCAGAGTCCATATTCCAGTAAGCCTCCGTGATAGCCTTGCGCTGCAGATCCCATCATGGATACCAACCAACGCGATACAGAGGGGTGTTTTTCTTGGGTTTTTATTTTAAGAAGTCGGGATTTGACCCGATCCAATGCCTTTTAACCTAACAAATTTCTTAAAACACCCTCAAGATCCCCAATTCTCCCATTTCTTTAAACCCTAGCATACTACCTCTCCAAATTCTCTTAACTTCAAACTGTGTCATAGCAAAGTGAAACTAAATCCTTCAACTTTTATTCTACATAACCACGAATAAGGTAAGTGCTCATTTTTTTGGTTAACTTATGTAGTCTTAATGAAGTAGTTGAAAAAGTTCTAAGATTAAAATTGCTAAAATATTTAAAGTTGTCAATGTTGCATAGAAATTCTTAGCTCATTGAGTAATGGGTGCTCATGTATGTCATTGGTTCATTGTTATGTGTGTTTTGATGTGCTTTACATCATTGTGCCTCCTTTAATTGTGGAAATACTTGGTGAACGTGCATGAATGTATGCGGGTAATTTATGCATCAAATTTTGATGCTAAAGGATGCTAATTGAGTGTGGGTATACTGAGTAACATACATTTGACTTGTTATAACTGAAATTGGGCATAATAATTCCGTAATGAGTACCTCGATCTCAAGTATTTTAGACCTACATTATCACCTAAGTGTTGGGTGGACCCTAAACACTCCCACACTTAGTGTTCACTAACCTGACTAGTTGAACATGTGAACTGGTGATCTTGATTTCGTGCACATAAGGATATATTGGTTTCTGTAACTGTGAATAACCTTGTTTGAACTTGCTAAGTTTTTGATAAGGCTCACATTGCAATTATAGTGTTCTTGTAAATATAATGTGCCTAAATCTTGGGTAAATGTATGTGATGTTAAGATACTATTTTAGACACAAGGTTGAACTTGGATACCAAGAAAGGTAAATATTCCTTATGTTAAGATACAGAGAAAGGAAACATGAAAATTAGAAGGCTATCGAGATCTCTTGTAGTTCCCCATAGTTAGTCACAGAGATATAGGACCCGATTGATGGAGGAGGCTAGCGTGAAATGGTATGCAAAGTATAATGAACAAAATACGCTCTAGAAGAGTTCATTAATCGGATAAGTTTGATGAGAGAGTACCCTAGTTTGGTGAGAAGACTAGAGCAGTTGCACATGAATTTCATATTTAAGCAGCCCATGGGGTGTAACTTGTATCTCATCCCAGAGTTTTATGCTAATTAGGACCCAGGGATCCCAACTCTAAAATGAAAATCCATGGATAGGTAGTAACTTTCTTAGCCCATGTTGTGATTGGAATTTTAGGCATCCCCAAGGACTATGTAGTCCCTCTAAAGCAGCTGAACATTACCCCACCATACACAGACATCATACACTTGTATGCGGAAATAAGTCTGCAACTACATGGACTCTTCATGAGACAGTGGCCTTCACCTGACATTCCCGTATGATCAAATGAACAAGGAGGCACATATGTAGATGCAGAGTATCTACCATTGCCTGATTTAAGGAAAACACATAATGGATGTTACTCATGATAGGGTATGCCTGATTTATGCGTTAATGCAGGATGATATTGAGATCAATGTAGGTGTTGTTATCCTTTCCGCAACTAAGAAGGTGCGCTACCATGGGGGCGTAAATATGGGTTTGGGAGATTGCTGATCTAGTTTCTGAGGGGTCAACAGGTTGAGGAGTAGGCTCTATATAAAGGACAATAGTAGACCCATTCCCTATAGATGTGACAAAGACTAAAGGACTAGATATGGATCATGGGTCGGTGCTTACTATGCCCGAGCATCAAGGTCAGAATGATAAGATTACTGCTCGTATATATGAGTTACAAATGCTTTAGCTAAGAGTAGGGGTTAGACTAGCTACGGATGATGAGATTCATGCTATCGACCTAGATTAACCTCTTGGTCACCATGCTTAGACTTTTCTCAGTATAGACCCAAAAATTTTAGAACTTATTGATGAAGATGTGACCATAAATAAGAAGCAGAAATTGAGAGATTCTAATATTAAGTCAAAGAAGGAGGATGCAGTGGACCCATATGTGAGAGCTGAGGCATACCGTTTAAATGTTGATGATGACATAGATAATTCCTGATTAGGGAGTACTACACCACCTCATTACTTGGTTATGTTGCAAGCACCAAGGACAGTGTTACATTTTATGTGTGGGGTGGTAGCTCTCATTATTCACACATCTCATTTTATTGTTATTTATGTATTTGAGGATTTTATTTTTATTCAATGATATTATTTCATTATTTCTATTGATGTGGGATTCGTTTGATATTCAGCCTATTAAGCCTATAATAGTTAGTAATTTTGATATTGGCGGACTTGGTAATACATAGTGGTTTCTCTACTTTTCTTTGTTCATTTCTCCTAGTTCGTAATTTTAGTTTGCTTATCTAAGATTAATTCAATTTTAGGAGTAATTTTTTCTCCCTTTAAGGTAACTTTAATAAATCTTCATAGTTAGGTTCCTTCCCTTATGATGGATAGATTACGACCGTCCTAAGGGGATTGGTCTTATGATAGAAAAAAGGGAGAAGAACCCAACCACAATTCTAGGTCAAGATACTTTGCGTTGGTCAATTTGACTACATGACATGAAAAACACTTGTTTTAAGAGAGAATTTAAAAGAGGAATGCTAGTTTTAGACACTTATTCTAAATTGTGTGACTCTTAGTTAGTTAGCTTAATTCCGAATTTGTGAAATTACTAGATCAAGAGTTTGTATGGATCCTACTTGAATCTAGCATGCACCAAGTGTGAGTGAGAATTTTCTTATTTATACATATGCGTAGTGATGTCTAGAACTTGGTCGGTGTCTTTATGAAGCACAATAAAGGGTATTGGATTTATGAGTTGATGTAGGCATTTTGTTACTATGCATATTTCAAAAATCTTTTTACCTATCCTTGTAATTATCCTTAGTTAGCCTTGTTGAGCCTATAGCCTCACATGTAGCTTATACCCCTTTTTTGTTTGACCTTAACTTTATCCAAATCTCCTAGGTGAAAAATCAGTCGAGTAATATGGTTAACAACAAGTAGTAAAAAAGTGATAGTGAAACCCAAACTATAGCTATTGGTGTAAGAATTGAGGTACAATAAGGTTGGGAGTTAGGTGATGAAAAGAATAAATAATGCTCAAGAATTTTTTTTAAGTGTAAAACTCCCTTCTACAGTGTATCTAAATTAGGTTAATGAGATGGGCCCAAAATAAAAGAAAAAGGGAAGGTAGATGAGGTGAAGAATTGGTTGTTAATTGAGTGTTTGGAGTGTCCATGTAATGTATTAAAGTGCTTAGGGATATTAGCCATTAGTTTTTACCTAAATAGTTCTTACCCGCCCCTTAGGTTACATTACATCATCTGAAGATCTATTTGATCCTTAATTTTAACATTCAACTAATAGTTGAGTAGTAAACTAAGGGAAAGCCTATGGTTAATCATATATCATGTGTGAATTCCTTGCAAGAGTGAGCAAAAATTGTTCTTTATGTGCCCATGATTGTTATAGATTGCAAGATTTTGAGTAAATTGTGTGATCATCTTGTTGTAAGGGGGCATGTTGAGGATGGTTGGGTGACCTATAGGAATACTTGATTAAAAAATATGCATAAGTTTGCCGGCATGCTAGAGTCCACTTGTGAGTTAGGGAGTTTGAAAATTATAATCATGAGTTTTTCATATGCTCTATGACATGTTTGAGGTAAAAAATTGATAAGTTATGTGTAGCTTGTGCATGCCCAACAAAAGTGTCTTATTTAGATTATGGTCTGAACCTATTTCTCCTATAATGATTGCCTGGGATTGTTTAAGAACTAACAAGATTCTAAGTGTGGGGTGGTGATCATGGGCATATTCATACATCCAAGTGCCAATATTTACCCATATTTATACTTGTTCTATAGTAAAAAACATGTAAAGTGTATTGTGTTTGAGCTAAAAACATATTCTTGAGCTAATGGAATGATTAGTGTTGTAGGGCTTGATTTTGGGGCAATTGGACATGCTTTGATGCATTAACATGGAGCTTTTGAACTATGGAAGCATATGGAGTGATATGTTGGACACGTAGACATAGGAAAAAGTTCAAAAAGCATGGTATGAAATAGGAAGGGTAAGAATCAAATGACAAATTCCAGAGAGGTTCCACGATAGCCTTGTAACACGGACACTGATATTTGCTATAACCTCCGAATTGCAGAGTGTGGTTGACTCAACAAGTCAATTTCCAGTGAGGCTTTATGACAGCCCTGCATCACGGACCCTAGTGTTCGTAATTACCTCCATATCGCGGTGAAAAGTATTTTTTAAGCAGATTGTGCCCCACTATAAAAGGAGCACTCAAATGGAAATTTGAACATCTTGGCATACATACAACAAAGGCAAAAACAATTACAAGAGTTATCTTATGGTTCTTTGTACTTTCATATTTTAACATTAACTTTGGTAGGATTAATTATATTTCCTTGATGTTGATTTGAACATGAGTGGCCAAACACCCTTTTTTTGAGTTTGAGGCTGAGAACATGATTATGATTTCATATCCTTAGAGCGGTTAACGTTGATTTATCGTATGAGTTAGCCTTATTCTCTTGTTTCAACTATTTTAATAAATGGCCACCATTAGAATACATCTATATTCCTTTTTAAATATGGACAGACAATCATAGGGATATATCGAAGAGTTTATGGAGCAAGTTCGTGTTCTTCCATAGAATGAAGAATGAGAAGTAGCGGCTAGGACTGGAATTTACCTTGAAGCCTTGTTTGTTGCAATTGTAGGAAGACATCTTATAGCATTTAAATGGGTTTTTTCATTCCCGCTCAATGATGTAGTTGCAATGTCCATTTAGGTGGAAGATCAGAGGATCAAAATACTATGATCATAATTTAAAACCTGTGAATCAATAACTCAATAATCAACACGACCACAACAAGGATGGAAATTTATATAATAGTTACGAATGCCTCAACCCTGGAATTTCCTCTCGTATAGTTTACAACCTAGATTACATTGCAATTGTAATACTTTATTATTCGTTTAGTTTTTAAATTAGTCATTAAATTGTTCAACCTATTTTAATACTCTTAAGAACTTGAATACATTATTGTTGAAATTTAAATTAAGTAAATTACTAATTAAGTAGCCCTTATAGGTACGATATTTGATTCCTTATGTCACTAAATTACTTGTAAGATCACGCTCACTTACGTGTACGATAGAATGCAATAGGTTTGGATGCTCAGTTCCCCAATCAACCTTAGCCAGCTCAGACCCTCAGCAACAGTAGTGGTGAGTCCTTATCCATCGAGCATAAGGCGTTTTCAATTATTTTCCATACTTCTTCATGTTTAGTCAGTTAGAATTAGTTGGGGATTTGTCCCATCAACTCCATATATCTTAGAGGCTTTTAGACAAGATTTTCAGATATTCAGACATTTAGATTTGTTTTTAGTACATGTTGGTATTTGTTTTTATATTATATTTTGATAGTAATTAGATCAGTTCAACTTCTGCGTATGAAACTGTATTATGATTTTACTAATTACTCACAGTAGGTACCAGATCACGGGTTATCTTGGGTCATTTGTAGCCTTAAGCACCGTGTCATGACTAGGGGTAGCCTCAGACTTTGATAATACTAGTACTTGAATCTGCACCAAAAAGGTACAAAAGTGCAGTATGAGTACCAAAACCATGAGTTCTCAATCGGTATCATTGACTGACTATGCTAAATCATGACATAAGTACGATAAAGATGTGAGATAAATAAGCTAAGTCAACATAAAAGGAATAAAATAGAAATAAGCTCCAACATAGTAAATAAATAACCGATATAAATATAATATGAAAGAAAGCATATTATGTTGAATTAACCTACATCCTTCTATGCTCAACGAGCTACAAAGTCCGCTACAATTTGAAATCGATAATATGTCCCTCTATGGTCAAGGAATATTTACCCTAAAAATAGGTGAATTTCAAGCTCTAATGGTGCTACAATCAACCCACTAATATTCTAGAATCTTTGGAAAAAGATGAAGGATTTAATCATGAAATTAACGAAAGCTTACCAAGAATTCCAAGAAGAAACGTGTAATATAAGTTCACAACTTCTCCAAAATAACCCATCAATGATTCTCCTATCTTTTCACACATTTTAGGGTTCTATACTTTTTGAGAATGGGTGGAAAAATTTGGGATAAGCGAGGGCTTTATATTAACCAAGTGCCTCTAAAGTGGTCCTTACCCACTTTAGCGGTGTAATACCCCATACTTTTCTTAGCTCAGTTCAACTCCTAGTTGCATGCATAAGAGGCTTACAAGCTGAAAATTTCACAAAGTGTTGGGACTTAGTCATATTCTTGGCCTCTTTAATTTGAGAATTTTTAAATGGGTCTTCCCGATCCAGAGGCACAGGTTTTTAAGTTAATTCATGGCCAGGGGTGTAAGGAGCATGTCTTAGGGAAGTTTCAAATTTTTTGGACAAGGATTGGGTCGTGTTTGGATTTTGATTCTAGAACCTCACTGCAATAGTGGCATTTTATAGTGGAAGCCTCACCACATTGCAGTGGACCTTTAATCTGCATTCCAGTTGCGATTTAATTCTTCGAAGGGAAATTTCGTCTTTTTCCCTTAATCTAATTCATAAAAACATGAATTAAAACATTGTTAAGGGCATTATATGCCCATTTTCCCTAATTCTCCTCTCAAAGAAACCCTAACCATCTCCCAAGTTCATAAAATTCAATTACCTTCCCTTCAAGAAATCCAAGAAATCAAGTTCCCAAATCCAAGAACTTTCAAGAAAAGCATCAAGATTGTGTTTATCTTTTAAGCTTAAGGATTTAAGTTATGTGTGATATTCATCCATGGGCCCTTTTCACCTATGGAGTCCAAGAATCCTCTTTTGATATCAATTTATGAGTTTTTACATGTTTATGATGAATTGTCTCCATGAAGTTGTTATTGATTTTGATTACAAGTTATGTTACAAGTGTTTTTCGATGGAATAAGCCCTTATATGATTTGAGTATTGAAATTCTCATGTTAAATCCCTAATACATGGTTTTAGTATTGTAACTATGTTTTCAATCACATGTTTTACCCATTCCCATGCATAAATTCATGACTCCCATGTGTTTGGTGAAATTTCTAAATGTTGGGTTTTGAGCAATAATCCTTTATTATGGGTTTTAAAGCTTTGTATGTCCTTATTGTTATTTTCATTAAGTGCTGGAGGGTTATGAACACACGATACTTAGCTGTTTATATAATTTCAGTATCTTCAGAATGATTTCAGATAAACCATATGGGTTGTTATTAAGTTAGTATCATGATCTGTTGTTTGCTCAGTTAAGCTTAGTTCAACTTAGTAATCAGTGTCATTCAGTTGGGAGTAGGATTTAGCACCGAGTGAATCGAGGGATGGGGGCTTACTTGCTAGTAGAGGGTGTTTCCTTTAGTAGCAGTCCTTGAGTTCCAGAACTACATAGCCAGTGTGAGTTAGAGATATCAACCTGTCAGTTGAGGGTTGATAAGGTGTTTACCTGCCAGTTGAGGGTAACACATATCTCACTAGAGCACCTGCCAGTTGAGGGTGACTCATTAGTCCTTCAGGACATTAGTTTAGTGGATCCATACAGCCAATGTTAGTACTCGTGGCATGGTACTGACACCCTTCCAACTGGGTTATAGGTTGAACCCTAATTAGCTCAGATTAGGGCATGTCGGTAAGATGATACCTCCCACATTCAGTACAAATTTGAGTTTAGTTTTACTTGACCATAGCATACGGTACATCAGTTATTTAGTTACCAGATTTCAGTATTTCAGTTTACAAACTATTTTAGAATCATGTTATATGCTTGGTCATGCATTCTCTTATTCTTATTCTTTCATGAATTTTATGCATCAGTTGTCTCATGTTATTCAATCATTCATTATCGCATGCACATGATCCCATGCATTTCAGCCTAACCTCATCTCATATACCAGTACATTCAAAGTACTGATTGCATACTCTTCTTTGCACTATTATCTTTGATATTATAAGTTTGGACGCTCAGTTTCCTAACCACGCTTAGCTAGTTCTGCCTATCAACAAAAGTAGTTATGGTGAGTCCTCATATGTCTAGGACCTATTATGTTATTTCAGTGTTTCCACATTTCTTTTTCAGTTAGTTTATTAGATTTTTTATTATTCTTTTTAGTATGTCTTCAGATGTTTAGATTTAAGATTTAATCATGTTTCAATATTTAAAACCTATGGCTTTATTCATTTGTTTCCTCACATGTTCATTATTAGTATATTATTCAGTGCTCACAGTAGGTACCAACCCATGGGTTAGCTTGTGGTCACTTGTGATCATAAGCACCGTTATCGCGACTAGGGGGTAGCCTCAGGTTGTGACAAGTGGTCAGCGCTAGAGTGGTACCTGCGCTGATAGGGCAGTCAGCTTAAGCGGTCAGTTAGTGCTAAAGTGGCTTGCAGTTTAGTGGCCAACATTCTTCTAAAGTCACATTCACTAGGCTGGCGAGGGTCTCTTATGCACCGAATGGTTACTAAAGTGCCCTCCATAAAGCTTCAAAAGGGCCACTTTAGCAGTCACAGTAGCTGGAGACTTAAAAACTTTTGAGTCTTCATTGACACCTTTGGATTTATTTGGAAATTCGTATACATAAATGAACAACGCTACCCTATTAAATTTGATATTCCGGACTCAATAACATAGTTCATATTTTCATCCAAGTTCATTTTTATGAAAAGGGGCTCCCACACCCATGTGCCAATTTCTAACTTCCGATCAATAGGCCAAAATGAGTTTGGGAGCCTCGAGACCCAAACCAAGGGTCCATCTAGCTTAAAATTGTCATTCTAGAGTTGTTGGAACTGCCATAATTGGCATAAAAGGTTGTTTGACTGGTGTTTTCACCCAGTAGCCAATTCTAATCAGTGAAGACTTCAAAATAAGGATGCTCTAAATCCCAAAGAAACTACCCGATAACTAAACTGTCAGTCCAAACAAGTCATAAATGACTTAGGACGGATATAAGAAAGCTCTAAATGATAAAAATGAGCAATAATATTGAAAATGACCTAGAGGGTTATTACAATATCCACTATTAAAAAATCTTTCATTCACAAAAGTAAAGTATTAGGATGTACCTGAAGCCTTGAATAGGTGAGATACTGGGTTGAATCTTGATCTCAACTCCAATGTAGCCTCCTCTATTGGGCGATGCATCTAATAAACCTTAACTGCTAAAATTTCTCTAGTGCATAATCAGTTGACATAACTGGCTAATATAAGCATAGGCTCCTCCACGAAGGACTACTGTTCATCCAACAGAACTGAGTCCTATCTAAGCAAATAAGATGTATTAGGAATATATCACCACAACATAGAATCATGAAAAATTGGATGGACATCAGCAAAATTTAGGGGTAAGGCTAACTCATAAACTACCTCACTAACTACGCAAAAGATCTCAAAGGGTCCAATATATCTAGGGATGAGCTTTCCCTTTCTGTCAAACCACATCACACCTTCATGGGCGATACTCTGAGGAATACTTAACACCAAATCAAAATATTAATGCATGAATTCTATGATCTGCATAAGACTTCTACTTTCTATGAGATGCCCTTAATCTATCCCAAATCACCCTGACTCTATCCAACGACTCTTGAAGTAGGTTAGTACCACAGGTTCTAATATTAGATTTATCAAACCACCCAATCAGTGAATGACATCACTACTATACAAAGCCTCAAAAGGAATCATCTAAATACTCAAACAATATATATTTTTATATGTAAACTCTGCAAAAGCTAAGTGTTTCTTATACGGACCTCCAAAATTCATAACACAGGCTTGGAGTATATCCTTGAAAACTTGAATAGTCTGGTTCACCTACCCGTTAGTTTGAGGATGGAAGGTTGTACTAAGATCCACCTGAGTACCCAAATCCTCCTAAAAAGCTCTCTATAATATATAAGTGAACACCGAACTCGATCTGAAATAATAGATATAGGCACACCAAGTAAAGAACTATCTTACAAACATAGATACAGACAAACTTCTCGATGCTGAAGGACATATAAATAGGAATGAGATGTGATGAGTTGGTTAACCAATCTATAATAACCCAAATACCATCAAAACCATAGGAGGTTCGAGGAAAACCACTAACAAAGTGCATGGTGTTCTGCTCCTATTTCCACTCAGGAATGACAACCTCTGAATCAAGACACCAGGTCTCTAATGCTCGACCTTCACCTGTTGAAAACATGGGCAATAACCTACAAAGTATGCCACATATCTCTTCATACCACCTCAAATCTCTATACATCTTAGCTATACCCGTGTATATAAAATATTTAGATTTGTGAGTACACATAATATCATCTAAATTAAGTCACCAACTCTCAGAACACAAATGCAACTATTAAATATAAAAAAACCCTGAAAATAAATGGTAGCCCTCTTAGACTCATAATTTAACACCTTTTCACGGTGATGCAAAGTCTCATATCCTCAAACAAACAATTCTAAATCTTCTCAAATAGCAAAGGACTTGCCTCAACAATAGTATGAATCCTCCTAGGGTCTAAAATATAAAGTTGCATTATCAAGTTAGCTAAGGATTGGGCGTCTCGTGCCAACTGCTTCTAAGAAACTGAAATAGAAGCCAAACTACCCTTACTCAACCTTTTGGCTTAAGGCATCGGCTACCACATTTTCTTTTCCTAGATGATACAAAGTAGAGATGTCATAATACTTAAGAAACTCCATCCATTGATGCTACCTAGAAATAATCTCTGTATGGGTCATAAGATCTAAAGACTATGAGATACGTGAAAATTTCACAATGAATGCTATAAAGATAATTCCTCTAAATCTTAAGTGTGAAAAATACCATGCCCAACTCTTATCATGAGAGAGGTAGTTGTGCTCGTGCACCCTTAAATACATTGATACAAAAATAATAACTTGATCCTGATGCATCAACACACAACCCAAGCCAACACCAAGAATATCATAATACATGGTGAATCCCTCACCTCAACAAGAAGTTACAATATAGGACCTAAAGTAAGAAATCATTTGAGCTTTCCAAAGCTCAACTCATACTTCACAGACTATCAAAAAGTAATCTCCTTCCAAGTTAATCTAGTCATCAGTGCTGTAATTGCCAAAACTCTCAATTAATATTCTATATTAACCGGCCAAACCAATAAAGCTATAAACTTTAGAGGGAGATATAGTCTTGGTGTAATCATGAATAGCCTCAATACTTACTGGGTCTACCACAATATCATCCTTAGAAACCATATGCCCAAGAAATTTCACCGACTAAAGCCAAAACTCACACTTAGAGAATTTGGCAAAAAGTCTATGATCTCTAAATGTCTGTAGCACAATCCTCAAATATTACATATAATCCAATTTACTCCTCAAATACACAAGAATGTCATTGATGAACACAGTTACAAGGGAATCTATATAAGGACTAAATATGTGGTTTATCAAATCCATAAATGTTGTTGGGGCATTGGTGTAATGACCTTTCAGGTTATTCTTTATATTTCCACAAATTTTCATTATTAGATCTTTCCTATAGCTTCCTTAAGTCATTTATGACTTGCTGGAACTAACAGTTTGGTTACCAAGCAACTTATTTAGTTCTTAGAGCCAATTCCTTATTTTGAAGTTTTCACTAATTTGAATTGACTACCAAGAAAAAACTTGATTAAAATGATTATTTGTGGATGAGCTAGAGATAGTGGATGATGTGTGAGCTAATACTAACATAGTTGAGGCTTTTAACTAAGAATAATTGTGAAGTCTGAAGAAACTTTTGTTATTTTTAATTGCTTTATGTTTGATTTTGAAGTAGAAGCTAAGATTCTAGAGAACCAACAAGAATAGAAACAAAGAAATTGAAATCTAGAGAAATCTGAAGAGAAGTTTGGCTGACGACATCTATGATAAGTCATCAACCCTGTGATAGGCTATCACAGTTGTCATCAGACTTAACCAGATATTTGGCATCAGTTGAAGCCTGCGATGATATGTGGTGATATGACATCAAAAGTGTGATATACCGAATGTCATCATCCTTAACCAGAGAATAAGAGTTGAAGAGAAGTTGTGATGGTATTCATGCTAAGTCATCAGCCCGGTGATAAGGCATCAGGAGCACTGTCAGACTTAGGCAGAACTTGGAAGCTGAGATAAAGTTTTGACAACATTAGTGACAAGACATCAAACTCTTGATATGTCTTTATCATCGTCATCAGCCTTAGGCAGCAAGAGCCAAAATTGTAGAGGAGCTGATGACATCAGTGATAAGCCGTCAAACTCCTAACAAGCTGTCACAAATATTGTCGTCTATTCCAAGGAAAAATTAAAACTTTTATCTTATTTCCTTATTTAGGGTAAACTGTTTAAATCTTAGGGTTTTCTATGGGGGGGGGGGGGGGATTATCCATCATCATCATTATTCTGAAGAGAGTTCAATACTTTAAGTCTTGGAGAATATTTTTCAATATTTCATTCTCTATCTTTTTGTATTCAAATAACATAACTATTTTGGGTATTTTCCTTTGTGATCTAATCTATGATTCACTAATTATTATTCATCTTTGTAAGTTATTCTTTTCAATTATGAATTCAATTATGTCTTTTATTCTTTACATCATTAGTGGCTAAACTCCATTAACCTGAATTATGGGATCTAGGGTTAGGTCGTAGTGAGGTACTAAATACTCAAGATTCAATAAGTGTTAGGATTTCTTGATAATACTAAAGTTTTAGTTAACGTCTATTGATTGCAAATAGTAGACACACCTGCTTTGATTTGTTTGTGAAAGAAATCATATATAGTAGGAAGTGAATTATCAATAGGGACTCAGAAATACTTTATTTAATAATCAGCGATGTTATAAGGTTAGTTAACTTGAGGTAAAATCTGGGCAGTGAATATAAATTTCCTAAGTCCGAGAGGATTAGGTAATTAAATGCTTAAGTAGGTTGAGAGACATTTAAGCATAACGTCGATATATATAACTTGTTTTCCTACCTACCATGAGAATCTTGAACCACCATTAGCATCTGTCAAGTACTGGAAGCCCTAGTGAACATAATTTTTGTTTTTCAGAAACTCTTGATTACGAACAATGATTAAAGCAACTGACAATTACTTGTTAAACAGAAAACCCCCATTTTATCTTTTTATGCCAGTTGTGTGAAACCCCTATTTTATCTTTTCATGCCAGTTGTGTGAATTTAACTTGTAGCTTTAGTTTCAAACTAGGTTAATTGCCACTCACATTGTTCCCTATGGATTTGACCCCGACTCCAAAGTTGGGTAAATATATTGACGACGATCGCCTTGCACTAAATTGATGTGTAAGTTGAGCATTATCAAAAATGGCGCCGATCCAGGGAATAGTTTGGCGTATTGAGTTGGTTTGGAATTTTAGCCTACTTGCTTGAATTTAAACTTTTCAATATTTGTTTTTAGTTTTCTTTTATTTCTGGTGTTAGGTAGATTTTTATTTTAGTTTACTTATTTTTATGGAATCTTGGAATGAACATGAGCTTGGTGGTTTGAAATCATATCTTGATGATCCATGTCCATATTGTGATGGACCTCACTTTTGGCAAGATTGTAGATATGCGCCCCGAAAAGAGATGTGTGCACCATCTCCATCCTACTGGGAGTATGATTGTTATTTATGTGATGGTCAAGATGGACATTTGAGGGATTTCCCAAATACCCCATCCCCCTGGTATGCTAACCCAAATTTTAGTTCTTCTTATGAGTTTGATAGGTCTTATGGTCAAGAATAGAAAGAACGAAGGACCAGAAAGAATGGCATTGAAGCTATGCTTCAACTAATGTTGGAGTGTGTGGACACAATGAATGATATTATACATGATATACATCAATACATAAGGAAAAATAAATTCTCAACTTTATGATCTTCATGGTAATGGTTTAATTAGTTTGAATGTATCTTCTTGGAGAGTTCCTCTGTTGTTTTTGAAGAAGAATGATTTTTCCATGCATATGTATATTGATTATGGGTATCTTAATAAGGTGATGATGAAGAACCATTATCCTATGATTTGCATTGAAGACTTATTTGACAAGCTTTAGGGTGCAACCATGTTTTCTAAGATTGATTTAAGGTTTGATTACTATCAGTTGAGGATTCAGGCCGAATATCATAAATATATCCTTTAGGACCCGCTATGATAAGTCTTAGTTCTTGGTGATGCCTTTTGGGTTGACTAATACCCAATCCACATTTATAGATTTCATATAACTGAGTATTCAGGCCTTATTTAGACTCCTTCGTTATTGTGTTCAGCAAAGACATCCTTGGGTATTCAAGGAGTAGAGAGGAGCATGCACAATATTTAAGGATTATGCTCCAGACTTTGAGAGACCATATGTTTTTTGCCAAATTCTCTAAGTGTGAGATTTTGATTGAGTCAGTGATATTTTTCGGTTATATGGTGTCTAAGGAAAGGATTATGGTAGACCCAACGAAAATTGATATCATTCATAATTGGGCTAGACCTATATCTCTAACTAAGTTTCATTGCTTCATTGGTTTTTTCAATTTTTACAGATGATTCATCAAGGGTTTTAATACTGTTTCAGCACCTATGACTAGATTGACTTAGAAGGAGGTTCTTTTTCAATGGTTCGAGGAGTATTAGTTGATCATTGGAAATCTCAAGAAGTTTCTTACTTCAGCTCTTATTTTGGCTCTTCCCATTGAAAATAAGGGATTCACCATATATTGTGTTGCTTTTAGTTTTGGTTTTGGTTGTGTATTCATGCAACAGGGTTGTGTTATCACTTATTCTTTGAAGTAGATAAAGGTGCATTAGCACAACTTTCCCACTTATGATTTGGAGTTGGCAACAATAGTTTTCACACTTAAGATTTTGAGGCATTATCTTTATAGTGTTCATTGTGAACTTTTCACTAATGATTATAGTCTTCCACATCTTATGACCCAGAGAGAGCTTAATGCTAGGTAGCATCGATGGATGGAGTTGCTTAAGGATTATGATATCTCTATCTTGTATCAACTAAGCTAGCCGAATGTGGTAGCAAATGCCTTGAGTCAAAAGGCAATGAGTATGGGTGGTTTGTCCTGTATGTCAATTTCTTAGAAGCCATTGGCTTGGGATATTTAGTCCTTAGCCAATTTATGTTTTGACTTGATATTTCAGATCTTTATAGGATTCTTGCTAGTGTTAAGGTAAGGTCTTCTCTATTTGAGCAGATTTGGGATCAAAAGTTTGAGGACAATAGGCTTTGCATTCTCTGTGATCAGGTGTTGAGTGGTGAGTCCAAGAGGGATACCATAGATTCTGAGGGCATTTTGATATTTTATAGTCGTATTTATGTTTTGAGAGTCAATGATTTGATAAAGTTGATTTTCTATGAGGCTCACAAATCTAGATATTCTATTCACTTTGGTACGACCAAGTGATATAGAGATATGAGGGAACATTATTGGTGGAGTGGAATAAAGAGAGATGTAGCAGACTTTGTAGATGATTGCCAATGCTGTCAACAGGTAAAGGCCAAGTATCATTGACCAAGTAGTTTGATTTAGAGGTTTCCCATAGCTGAGTGGAAATAGGAGTGGATTGCCATAGACTTTATTAGTGGTGTACCTCATACTTCCCTTGGTTCTGTGGTATTTGTGTCATTGTAGATCAGTTGACCAAATTTTCCCATTTCATTTCTATTCAGATAGCCTTAAGTGCCAAGATGTTAGCCTGTATCTATGTTAGTGAGATAATCCATTTTCATGGTATGCCTATGTCTGTAATTTTAGATTGGGGTTTTGTATTTACTTGGAGCCTTGAGAGAGCTTTTCAGGATAAGTTGGGCACTCAGGTATATCTTAGTATAATCTGTAATCCGCAGATCGATATCCAATTAGAGCGGACCATTCAGGATAAGTTGGGCACTCAGGTATATCTTATTGATTATGCTAGTGATTACGTTATCGAATATACTAGTGATTATGCTAATGCTTATGATATTTAATATATGATTACTAGTTTGAGTTTGGATATTGATTATAATATTGATGCTTGTAATACCCCATACTTCTACCTAGCTTGAAATCATCCCAAGAATGTTAGAAACTTACTTTGAAAGATGAATCCATTTTGTACACGTGGAAATTTTAAGATTTTCACTTTTTGTTGAGTGAAAAATTGAATTAGCTTTTCAACAATACCAATTTTGTCTAAATTTGGTATCAGAGTAAAAAGTTATCGATGTTTTATCTAGTGCTGTCAAAACTACCTAGGTGCGACGGGCAGGTTGATGGACCGTCGATCTACGGATGGACCATCGCCTAGACCATCGCAGCTAAGGTAGTAAGTCAGTCTTCTAGCTAAGGTGCAATGGACAGGTTGATGGACCATTGAACTTGCGATGAATCACTGCCCAAGTCATCGCTACTAAGGCAGTGATTCCCTATTCTAGTCCAGGTGCGATGGTCAAAACGACGGACCATCGAGCCAGCAACGGACCATCGCACGAGCAGCCGCAAATCCCATTCAGTAATTTAAAGTCATTTTAAAAAGGGTATTTGGGTATTTTTCCACCTATTTTAACCCCTAATTATACCAGATCTTAGCCCATAACTTTATTATTCATCTATAACATCAAATTAGTGTTTCTGTGTTGTCAGGGTCATTTATGTGTTCCAGGTGTAGACGACTTAAGGCAGAAAATTCTTGCAGAAGCACATGGTGCGCGCTACTCTATTCATCTAGGGGCTACAAAGATGTATTGCGACTTACAGAAAATCTATTGGTGGATTGGGATAAAGAGATATGTTGCAGAGTTTGTGGATAAGTGATCTACATGTCAGTAGGTTAAGATAGATCATTAGAAACCTAGAAGGTCTATGCAGGAGTTTAGTATTCCTACTTGGAAGTGTGAAAAAAGTAAACATGGACTTCGTAATGGGTCTCCCTCGTACTCGTTGCTATTATGATTCAGTTTGGTTTATTATAGATAGGATGACCAAATCTGCTCATTTCCTTCTAGTCTATACCTCTTATTCAGTCGAGGATTACAACAAACTCTACATCAAAGAATTGGTTAAATTGTATGGTGTTCCGTTATCTATTATCTCAGATAGAGGTATCCAGTTCACCTCTCATTTTTGGAAAGCATTCCAAAAAGGTCTTGGTACCCAAGTTCTTCTCAGTACAACTTTCATCCTTAGACAGATGGTCAAGAAGAAAGGACCATTCAGACTTTACAAGATATGCTAAGGGCGTGTGCAATTGATTTCAAGGGTAGTTGGGATGACCACTTGCCTCTGATTGAGTTTGTATACAACAACAACTATCATTCCAGTATTTGGATGGCTCCATTCGTAGATCTCTATTGTAGGAGATGCAGATCTCTAATTGGTTGGTTCGAAGTTAGTAAGGCCTCAGTTATAGGGCTTGACTTTGTATTCGATGCTTTAGAAAAAGTCTAGTTGATCAGAGAAAGACTTCGAGCTACTCAGAGCCCATAGAAGTCTTATATAGATGTGCACAGAAAGGATCTCGAGTTCGAGATTGATGATTATGTCTATCTAAAGATCTCTCCCATGAAGGGAGTGAAGATATTCGACAAGAAGGGAAAGCTTAGTCCTCGATATGCCGGTCCCTTCAAGATTCTAAGTCGCTTCAGCAAGGTAGCATATGAGGTTAAATTGCCTTTAGATCTAGCCTCAGTTTATCAAGTCTTCTATGTCTTTTTTCTAAAGAAGTGCATAGGTGACCCAATAGTTGTAGTCCCTATTCAGAGCATAGATTTTCAGAACAACTTCTCTTATGAAGAGATTCCAGTCAAAATTCTTGACTACCAGACTCGTAGACTGAGGAACAAAGAAGTCCCTCTAGTCAAAGTTCTTTGGCGAAATCAGTCCGTTGAGGGAGATACTCTGGAAGAAGAAGTTGACATGAGTACCAAGTATCCTCACCACTTTTCCATCAACTCAGGTCTCGCTCAAGGTAACAGTTCTCCTTAAGATGAATCAGTTCCATGTTCAGAATTCCATTAAAACTTGGTAGGAAATGCCATTGCATATCCAGTCATACATTTATATGTCAATTCAGTTATATAATCATGCATTAGACATGCATTCTCATTATGAGAATCTTAGTTTATTAGAACACTCAGTCATGAATTCATGAATTAGTTACACATACATCAGATATGCATGTTCGGTATGATATATTCAGTTATCATTCATGTCAGTCATGAGAACATGTTGTAGTTGTTCATGTTCAGTATGTACATCAGTTTATCTTCTCTCCTCTCACTCAGTCTCATTCGAGGATGAATGTTCTCAAGGGGGAGATATGGTAATACCTCGTACTTCTACCTAACTTGAAATTATCCCACGAATGTTAGAAACTTACTTTGAAAGATGAATCCATTTTGTATACATGGAATTTTTAAGATTTTCACTTTTTGTTGAGTGGAAAATTGAATTAGATTTCCAACGATATGAATTTCGTCCAAATCTGATATCAAAGTAAAAAGTTATGGATGTTTTACCAAGAGCATGCAGAACCACCCAAGTGCAACGGGCAGGTTCACGGACCATAGATCTAGCGACGAACCATCGCCTAGACCATTGCAGCTAAGGTAGTAAGTCAGTATTTTGGATAAGGTACGACGGACAGGTTGACGGACCATCAAACTTGTGATGGACAGTCGCCCAAGCCGTCGCTACTAAGGTAGTGAGTTCGTATTCTGGCCCAGGTGCGATGGTCATATGATGGACCATTGAGCCAGCGACGGACTATTGCACGAGCCATCGCAAATCCCGTTTAACAATTTAAAGTCATTTTTAAAAGGGTATTTAGGTCTTTTTCCACCCATTTTAACCCTTAATTATACCAGACCATAGCCCATAACATTATTATTCATCTACAACATCAAATTAGGGTTTCTTTCAAAGATCAATCCTTAAGAACAAGAAACTCTAAGCGTTTTACTCTAAGTGAAGAATTCAAGTTTTCCTCCATCAATCTTCAAAAAATCATGCACCCAGGTATGTCATGTGTTGATTCATGGGTCCCTTTCACCCATGAAGCTCAAGAATCTCTTTTCAAAATCCAAGATTTGTGTATTTATGAATGTTCATAATTTAAATTGAATTAAAATTTATGTTTATGATGTTGTGGGGTTTAGATTAATGTTTGAAATTACATATTCTAATGATTGACCCTAGGATGTGGTGATTTGCATAGTAATCATGATAAACCCTTAAATTTACACATTGATTGATATATCCATGATTATTAGATGTGTTGATAATTGTATGTCCAAAGCATGCTACCCATGTGTTTGATTAAATGCCTATGTAAAGGAAAAGTGCCATACTAGTATGATAATATGAATTCCCCATTTATGTACAAGTTTATGCATGTCAAATGTTTGATGAAATGTCTTAGTCAATGATTTATGGATATATGTGTGGCCATTGTGGTGTTTTAGAACTTGTACTTTGTGAATTCTCCAACTTATTGTATTATGGATTATGATGTTGGTCATGAATTCAAGAAAGTCATGCTTTGTCAGTTTCATGCTATTGAGTCCTGGAGGTACTTGTACCTAAAGATTTAGTTGTGTGCCTAGAGTCAGTTTCATGTTTTCAAGATACTCTCAGTTGAGCCATGTTCATAGAAATTCAGTCAGTCGTGTGACTCAGGAAAACTCAGCAAACTCAGTAATCTCAGAAACCTCAGAAATTCTGTAATCTCAGTAGTATTTCATCAGTCAACGACACTCAATTAACTCAGTCTAGTTAGTTCAGTTAATTATGTTCAGTGTCTATTCAGATGGGAGTAGAAATTTGCACCGAGCGAACCCAAGGATGGGAACTCATCTGTTATATGAGGGTGTGATTCTTCGAAGTAATCCTTGTATTCTCGAACTACATACCTAGTGTAGGTTGAGACATCATAGCCTGTTATATAAAGGTAGATGAGGTGGCTTAACCTGTTATATGAGGGTTCCCACCATTTTCACTAGAGTTGCCTATTATATAAGGTTTACTCATAGATTATCCTTGCCAGTGGTGTGGTATTGACACCCTTCCAATTGGAGTTATAGATTGGACTCCAACTCAACTATGATGCATTATTTAGGACATGTCGGTTAGGTGAATACTTCCCACAATTTCAGTATAGAATTAGGACTATCAGATACAGTCATTCAGTCTCAGTAATAGAACTCAGATATTTCTGTAGGATTCAAGGTTGTCAAATACAATCAACTTAGAATAGTATAGAACTTAGCTAGTTCTATCAAAACCTAGACTATCAGATACAATCGCTCAGTATCAATTATTTTAGTTATACAGATATCAGTATCTTATGTTATCAGTACTCATCTCAGTAATCACGTTATCACGAACTCAGTTTAGTTATTATGTAGTCATGCATGTATTCTTACATTCATGTTATACAATCAGTTATTATAGTTCATGCATGTGAGCCTTTTTGCATTCATCCTACCTAACATGCATACTAGTATATTCAAACGTACTGACGCATTTGCTCTATGGTGTTTTATAATATAGGTTCAGAAGCATGAGCTCCAGAGCATCAGCAGCATTTCATTCTCTGTAGTCAGAGTTAGCAGTGAATCCTCATCTTTCGAGGACATGACCATTACTTTATTATCTCATCAATTAATTTATTTCAGTAGTTGGAGTTATTTGGAGACATGTCCTATCAACTTCTTATTCAGATAGTACAGTCAGTTAGAGGCTTTTTAGACTACAATATGTTCAGACAGTTTATTTCAGTTGTTTTACGTATTTCATACCCCATCCATATGTTATGTTTTATCAGTTATGTTATTGTTTTGAACCTTACGGCCTTACAACCTTTATTTATGCATTTATACAGTATATTATGCATTGTTCAAGTATAGATATCAGTCATGGGTTAGCTTGTGGTCCTTTGGGGTCATGAGCACCGTGTAGCATTTCGCGTACCAGATTTAGGGTGTTACAATGCTATACTTACCGATTCAAGTTCGGACATTTATTATGATATGATAATATTATTACTGGTTTAAATCTAGATATTGATGATGACAATAATGATATTATTACTGATTTGAGTCTGGCTATGAAATACATTATTGATGATATATTTCGCGGTTTAAGTCTGGCTACTACTTACGATATTGATTTTATAATATCGGTTTAAGGCTTGCAAAAGAGTATGATATATGAGCAATGTCGATATTGGTTTAATCTTGGAAATGGGAAAATTATTATAGTGTGGTATGGCTTGGATAAATTCTAGTCGTATAATGGAGGTTGGTAACTGATGGTAGTTTGGGTTATACTATCTTTGAGTGTACACTCCAGGCTTATGGAGGCCTGCATTGGGTTATTTATTTTTCCGTACTTATTGGCTAATGGGGTATAATTTTGTAGCTATAATTGCATGTGTTTGATTTCTTATGTTATGCTATATTCTGATTGTTTACTTATTCATGTACCCAGGTTCCCTTCCCTACCTTTACTTAGGTATGTTATCTTGCATTTTATCATAGTTTTATCATGATTTGGCTCAGTCGACCGATGATGCATACGGGGTACCCGTGGTTTTGGTACTCATACTATACTTCTATACCATTTTGGTGTAGATACGAGTACCAGTTTCCACCGTTGATTCAAGGATCATGTTGTGTTAGATTCTGGAGATAGGTGAGCTCTTGGAGTCAGAGTTACCCCATTTCCTTTAATCTTACTTGCGTTTATTCTATAATTGCAAGATAAGATTGTATTGATTGTTTTAGATATGGGTTGTATTAATAGTAGGTCTTGTACTGGCTCTACCAGGCTGTGGGATGGTTGTCTATATTATGGTTATTTTGTAGATTATTTCGATTTCCTTACTTATTTCTTGTGTTGAATTATCTTATTCGTCCTTTTGGGGAAATTTCCACCAAGTTAACCCATTGGAAATAGCTCTAGGTTACAGTTTGGCTTAACTAGTGGAGGAGTTTAGTAGGTTCCATCATGACTCGAAAATCAGGTCGTGACAATTTCTAAACCCAAAATATATCACTAGAACTCATAATGACCATTCTGTGTTGTAAAGGCTGTCTTTGGGATATCATCATCCTGAACCCTCAACTTATAGTAACCCGACCTCAAGTCAATCGTAGAAAACACCGCTTCACCCTGAAGTTGGTCAAGCAAACATCAATGTAAGGAATAGGATATCGATTCTTCATCGTCACCTTATTAAGCTGCCTATAATTAATACACATATGCATGGAACCATCCTTCTTATTCACAAACAAGATAGGAGCTCCCCAAGGAGACACACTCTGTCTAATTAAACCCTTCCCATAAAAAATCTTGAAGCCAAGAATTCAGCTCCTTAATCTAAGCAGAATACATACGACAAGGTTCCATAGAAATAGATCAGGTTCCTGACATAAGATCAATTAAAAACTCAATGTCGTGCTTAGGAGGAAGACCAAGTATATCGGTAGGGAAAATATCAAGAAACTCACGAACTATAGGAACAAAGTCAAGCTATGAACTCACCACATTAACATCACGAATATAAGTGAGATACAACTCCCATCCCTCGAAATAAATCTTGTATACCGAATATAAGATCTACTCCCCGTCGACTCATGGTTAATAGCTCCTAACCACACAATTGGGGTATGCTAAGCATGGCTAAGGTAACAGTCTTGGCAAAACAATCCAAGACTGCATGATTGTGGGATAATAGTCTATGCTCAGAATCACAACAAAATCCACCATATATAACAAGATAATAACAGCTTGAGTATCAAACTTTCGAATAGTCACAACATATGATCTATAAAACCAATCCACCACTAAAGAAAAATCCACGGGAGTAGATACATTTAATAAAATAGATAATGAATCCCAAGATTAATCTAACTGTGGGGCATGATAAGCAAAGATATATGAATAAGTGGATCCCAATCAAATAAAGAAAAAGCTGACTGATAGCACACCAAGATCATCCCTGAGATAACAAAATCTTAAGATATGGCCTTGGGTCTAGCACCTTAGTCATACGACTAATCATACCACCACCTAGTTGGGCTTCTAATCAATCTCCTATCCTACCAGAATCTCCACGAGCACCCTAGGGACCACCCAAATCATCCACACCACCTCTAGCTGGGGTATGTACTACCCTAATTGGTGAAATACTCTAAGCTAAAGGATCCATCACTCTACGATTGGGAAATCTCTCTAGAAATAGCCAAAATTCCTACAACTACAACATGCCCCTAGCATTGTACTAAAACCAGGAGATCTGGCGGACCCAGAATAACCATTATGACTAGAATAACTAGATGATGAACCTCTCAAAGACTGAATACTACTCTATCTAGGATGATCACTGAAACTAGATTGGCCTCCATCGGTATCTAAAGTGCGGCCTAAATAGACTTACTAGAATCACCTTGATGCTGATATGGCTGACGCGGTGGGTTCATCCACTGAGAACCACTACTATTGAACTGTGAGCCACTATGTCTCTTACTGCAACTACCCTAATATCGCGGCCTCTTATCACTTCCACTTGGGGCCTCACAATGTATCTCCTCCATAACTTGAGCATGATTAGAAACCTCAACAAAAGACCTACTCATAACAACCAAACTATGTGAAGACATGAAAAGATGAAGTTAATTCCCTAACAAAGCAATGAACCCTCTCATACTCAGTAGTCAGAATAGAAGTAGAATGCCTAACCAACTCATGAAATTAAGCCTTATACTTTACAATAGTAATGGAGCTCTGCTTAAACCTCAAGAACTAATACTTTAAATAATCCCTAAGACTGTGAGGCATATACTTCTCTAAGAAGATCTTGGAGAACTGAGTACATGTTAATGGGTGAGATCCTACTGGCCTGGAATCAAGATGACCTCTCCACTAATGTTGAGATGCTAAGTGCAACTAAAGGTTGTGAAATTAGCACCATGAGTCTCAACAAGGCTTAAATTACTGAGCCTATCCTCATAATAAATTAAGAACTTATAAGCATCTTTGCCTGGTGCAACAGAAAACCCAGGTGGAGCAAATCTCAAGAATCTACCTAATATCTTATACTCCTTAACAAATATAGAAGAATGGGAAACTATCAGCTGAGAAACCACCAACAGAGGAGGGACCATGACTCTAGGAGTTGCAGCTATAGGTTGCACCCTACCTCAGTACCACTCTGATTCGTAGACTATGCTCTATAATATGGTGCACCAACAATAATTGCCAAAAGCTAAATCAATGCTTCCTTGAGCATTGAAGAATAAATAAACCCTAGGGGAGCCTGGTCTGGTCCCTGGCTCACCACTGGCTGGGGCAAAAGAACCTCTAGATCGAGAGCAGGAAGAGGGTCTAGTAAAGGACCCCTATTTTGGCCCCTAGATAGGGATACATCTCTAGGCTGTCCATGACCTCTAGGCTATCCATGAATAGTGAAAAAATCCCTTGGCTTGGTCTCAAGATTTTCATCTCTTCGTATGCTATCCATCTACAAAAGAGTGAAGACAAAAGTGTTCCTTAGAAACCAACTCAGAATCTTAGCACAAAATGAGTGAAAGAAGCGAAGAACATCTAAGAATGTCCTATATGATTCCGAAGATAAGAAACAAATATCATCATTTTGATCCATGAGACTCTACTAGACACATGCTCTTATACCAACAACATTGGTGAACCTAGGCTCTATTACAAATTTGTCACAACCTAATTTATGAGTCATGATGGCACCTACTTATCTTGCCCATAGGTAAGACAAACCGTAGCTTAGATCTATAGATAATAAGCTGATTTGGTAAAAATGGCCTAAAAGGTGAAATTCAACAATTTAAGACATAAAAAACTAATAAAATAGTAATGATAGTCTAAGCTATAGATAAAGCATCAAGAACCATCCCAAGACCTAGTAGTGTCAGTACAATAGCTACTATAAAGGAACATAAGTACTGAATTATGAACTATTATCCATCTCGAATAAAGAAAGAATTTATATAGATCATGGAAGGAAAAAGAGGCAACTCCGACTCTGAGAGATCACCTATCTCTAAACAACTCATCACTATCGTCAAGTCAGCAGCGGATACTAGTACTTAGATTTATACAAAAAAATTATAGAAGTGTGGTATACGTTCCAAAACTATGGGTTCTTAGCAGGCATCATCGGCCAACTAAGATAAATCATAAAATAAATACGATAAAAAAGTGAGATAAATAAGCTAAGTCAAGGTAAAAGGGAAAACATGGAAATAAGCTCCAATGCTGTAAATAAATAACTGGAATAGGTATAATATGAAAGGAAGTATAATTAATACTACAAAATTGGCCCCTATAACTTGTAAGTGCAGAAAAGTGAATGACCCAACATGAGCCCCTATATGGCTGGAAGGTATAATCACAGAAAAATAAATATCCAAAGATCTATAATTTAACAAATATCAAGACAAAACCATGAATCTATCCAAACCGTATCATACCATAAGTGAGCTCTCTATGACAAACTCAAATCAAAACCAAAAAGCATCATTATCATTATCATCATTTGTTGGACTTGAATCATAACTCATGTCATCAATATCATCATTAATTGTTGGACTTGAGTCGAAGTTCAATATTAATAAACCAATGGGTTTTTCCTAGAATTAGCACCAACTACCAAGTACCAAACTAGTATAATCATTAAGTATCTAATCTCCTCATAGTCCCAAAATAAGCATTTTAAAGGGTATAACATGCGTATAGAATTCTACCAAATCTAGCACAAATATTAGCCTAAGGTAGGCTAAAGTGGCCCACTTTCAATCCCTAAAATCCCTTTTAAGGTAAAGTCTACCCCAGAATAGGATAAGGTATCTAAATTCACTTCTACATGTTATAGAAGCCATAATTAGCCTTAATATATTAATTCTACCTAAATCATGAGCAACTAAGTCAAATTCTGCCTAAAATACAGTTTCTAAATAGGCTAAACACTCCAAATAATACCAATTATCAACCATACCTCCAATTCCTAATCCCATCCCATATCCATCATAATATTAAAAGTATAGTATGAATTATCTCAATCTATAAAGAAAGTAAACCTACACTACGCGTAAGCTAAAGAAAAGCCCCAAAAAATTGCTTAAATAATGATTCTTTTTTCGAGAACCTTTTGCATGATTCCATGCTATAAAAATTATAATATACTCATCAAAATGAGAAAAATGATACCTATATTTCACTATTGTGCTTCAGGTCCAAAATTCATAAAAATCCCATGAGGGTCCTGCTTGCAGAATCTTACTTTCAAAATTGACAATACGTCCCTCTATGCTTAAGGAACCTTTACCCTAAACATGGGTAAATTGTAAGCCCTAATGCTGATATAATCAACTTATTGATATTATAGGGATTTTGGAAAAAGATATAGTATTTAATCAAGAAATTGACAAAAGCTTACCAAGAATTCAGAGAAGAAATGCATAATTTAAGTTCGCAAATGCTCCAAAATTACCCATCAATGATTTTCCTAAGTTTTCATAATTTTTAGGGTTCTATACTTATTAAGAATGGGAGATTAATGGAGGAAATTAAGCTATGTGGAGGTTTTAAATGCACCAGGTGCTGCTAAAGTACGCCCTAGACCACTGTAATGATTAGCACAAACACCTAAGTGCCACTAAAACGGTACCCACGCTGATGGGGCAGGCCTCTTATGCGTTAGTTGGAACTAAAGTGGCCTGCGCTTTAGTGGAAAATATGCCATTAAAGTGACAATCATTGGGCTAGCCAATGCCTCTTAAGTGGCGAAAGGCCGCTAAAGCACCCTAATGCCGCTTTTGCAATCACAGCAGCTGGAATGCATTAACTAGAGATTAGAAATTTTTTTAGTCTTTGCTAACCCCTCAGGATTCATCTGAAATACCAATTATGGAAAAGAACTATACTACCCTATTAAATTGAATCTTTTGGACTCAATGGCTCAATCAAAATTTCCATCCAAGGTTATTTAGATGAAAAGTGGGTCCCACACCTATATGCCAATTTTCTTAACTTTTGACCAATAGCCTAAAATAAGTCTGGGAGCCTCAAGACGTGGAACAAGGGTCCACCTAACCTAAATCAATATTTTGGAGCTATTAGAACTGACATAATTGGCATTCGAGGTTGTTTGACAAATGTTTTTACCCGATATCTAATTTTAACCAGCAAAGACTTAAAAACAATGAATTGACTCTAAAAACCAAATGATATGCTTGGTAACCGAACTGTCATGTCCAAAAAGTTATAAAATGACTTGGGGAAGCATAGGAAATATCTAAAAGAAAATAATAAGTGGAAATATATAAAATAACTCGGAGGCATTATATGTAGTTGTCGAGTCTAACAAAGGGAAGCACAAGGAGGTCACACTAGTATTGAATCCTATCCCCCAACCTACTTCTTATTTCCCCTATAAATTAAAGAAGAATGCAAAAGAAAGAAAATATCAAAATTTTATCTGTATGCTGAAAGAGCTATTTATGAACATCCCTCTTGTGAAAGTATTTGCACAAATGATGAGATATGTGAAGTTCATGACGGACTTGGTGACAAAGAAGAGGATATTAATTTTTAAGTTGGTGGATAATGTACACCATTATAGTTGAATTATTTCTCACTCTTTAGTTGAGAAGAAGAAATATTTGGGATCTTTCATGATTACTTGTATTATCTTATCTTCAAATTTTGCATGGGCTTTATGTGACTTGAGTTCTAGCATTAACCTGATGCCATTAGTGGTTTACAAGCAGTTGGGATTAGTTTTGACTAAACCAACCACTATGAAACTTTTGATGGTGGATTGCATGGTGAGAAGATGGTGGGTATCTTCTTTAATGTGTTGGTGCAAGTAAAATCTTTCATTTTTTTATCTGACTTTGTGATTCCTAATTGTGAGGTTGAACAAGCTACCGGTCATCTGGAAGGCCTTTTCTTGCTACTGGTAGGGCATTGGTGGATATGGAGACTGGGCAGATAAATATTTGACTAAATAACAAGCAAGTCACTTTTAATATATGCCAACCTATGAAGCAACCCACGAATATAGGTATGATCTATGTGATAGATACCATAGATGAAGAGGCATCAGTAGTTCTATTTGAGAAGAGAGTTGAGGCATTTGCAGTTGTGATATTGAATTTTGACAATGATGGCATTGATGAGTATGATAGTAGGTGAACCCACTTATTGGTAGGGGTTCACACAATTATGCACCAAAGAAGTTGGATCTTGATCTGAAGAATAGAGTCTAGTGTAGGCTCTAGTTTTGGATCTAAAAACCCTCTTTTCTCATCTGCATTGTGTATTTTAAGGGGACAACAATACCTTGTCAGTTATCATTGCATCTAATTTATTAGAGTGGACAATTGAGGCCTTAGTGTCTGTTTGATAGAGATCCAAAAGGGCCATTAGATGGACCATTGTTGACATTATTGGAATTCCACCTAGGATTTGTACTCACAAAATCAAATTAGAGATAATGTGTAAACCTAGCATTGTGTACCGATGTAGATTGAATCCACCCATGAAAGAGGTTTTGAAGAAAGAGATCATAAAGTAATTGGATGCTAGTGTAGTTTATATGATTACCGGTAACAAATGGGTAAACCCAGTCCAAAGTGTGCCAAATAAAGGGGAATCAATGTGATTCCCAATGTGAAGAATTAGCTAATTCCTATGAGACCAGTCATTGGATGGTAAGTTTTCATGGATTATAGAAAGCTAAATTTATGGACCTGAGGGATTACCCAAATATTTCTAAAACAAACACAAGAAGTGAGATGAAAAATTCATACCTCAATTTAAAATGATGGACACAGGTGCTCCATGGAACTTGACTATATCAGGAATGAAAAACTTAGCATAATACTCTCTTGAGTACTTAGTCCTCTATAACACCTCGAGAGTACACCCTGGGCGCCACACAGTGCTTATAGTATCGAGGGACTACAATCTAATCTATGAGCTGATACTTACTGTGAGCACTGAATAACATAATAACATATGTGGAAGAACAACTGATAAGACATAAGGTTTTTGCAACTGAAATCAATGCTGGATCATAAATATGGAAAATAACTACTAGAAATAACTATCTGAAACTAATAAAATAATAACAAAACTGACTGACTATCCGTCTAGTCTGAAAAACCTTTACTGACTAACTATCTGTACTAGTCTGAAAAGCCTCTACTGACTGACTGTGGAGTTGATGGGACAAACCCTCAACTAAATCTGACTAAATTGAAAATTACTAAAAATAATGAACTAGCTAAGATAAATAAACCATGTCCTCAAAATATGAGGACTTACCACAGCTACGCCTGATAATCCGGGGAGTGTATGCAAAATTTGGGAACTGAGTGTCTGAACATCTGATATGATACATCGTAGCATAAGATATGAGTTTGCGACCAGTACTTTGAATGTATTGGTATGCTAAATAAGGTAGGTTGATATGTATGGTTTCATGTACAAGAGTAATAACTGATTGAATGAATAACATAAAGTACTGAATGGAATGCATGAAATCTGTAAATATTGAGAGTGCATGACCAAGCATAAAATATAGTTTGAATATAATTTGTAAACTAAAATACTGAAATCTGATACTGAATAACTAATATCTGTATGGTATGGTCAAGACAAAACTAAAACTGAATTACTGAGAGTGCATGACTAAGCATAAAATATGTTTTAAAGATAATTTGTAAACTGAAATACTGATATTTGATACTAAATAATTGATATTTGTATGCTATGGTCAAGCCAAAACTAAAATTGAATTTCTAAGCTGATGACTAGACTGAGGCTGTGGGAGGTATCATCTAACCGACATGCCTCAATGAGTAATTTGGGACCTAACCTATGACCCCAGTTAGAAGGGTGTTAGTACCATGCCACAGGTACTAACACTGGCTAAGCAGATACACTGAAATGTTGTCCTAAAGGACTATAAGGGTATCAATCCTAAACTGATGGGTGACCCCTGGGAGGTAGTCAAGCCTGAACTGATGAGAGACTCCTCAAATCCTACACTATCTACATAGTTCTAGAGTACAGGGACTACTATTAATGACTCTGCCGAACTGACGAGGGAGTTATCATCCTGGCACTAGTTCGATGCTAAATCCTTCTCCCAACTGAACTAACTCGGAATACTAACTGTTCTAACTAACTGATCATGATAAGTATCTGAACTAATATTGCTCATAACATGTCTAAAACTATTGTAAAGATACTGATACTAAGTAAACAACTATGTTTTTGGATATTAATAACCCCTAAGAACCGATAGTAATTATAGTAAAATAGTACTAAAACTTTGGGGACATAATATGAAATCATTTATTTGAAATTCATTCTTGTAGGCATTTCATCAAACACTTGATATGTATAGTGTAAGATACGCATGGGAATATTTCAAGATTGTAGTAATAACATGATTTCAACAGCACTAATTATGGTTTAAATCAGCAAATAACATTATTAAAACGTGTGGGGTTTGATAACGACACCAATTTCATGTAAACATAGTATAGAGTTTTAATCCATGGGAATTCATGGTTAAAATGACAATTAAAAATCATAATTGCTTGTAAAGATCATAACCTTGAATTTAAAATTTGATATGTGGACTCCATGGGTGAAAGGGACCCATGGATGAACATTTAACATACCTTGATTGTGAATTTGTGAGAATTGATAGTGAATTCTTAAGATTTGATCTTAAATATTGAAGGGATAGGGTTTGTTCTTGAAAGAGGGCTACTTTTATTTCAGAGAATTGTGAAATAATGAACAAATAATGTTCTATTGGGAGTTAAATCCCATGTTTTAACTGAATGGAGTGAAGGAAAAAGGACTTAAATGCCTTTGGAAATTAAAACTCAAAACTGGAACTGAAAATCCTATTTTTGACCTTCGGAGTGACACAGTGCAATTGCATCGGGCCACTGGAAATTTGACAATCCCATTTTACCCTTTGGTGCGATGTGGTGCTATTGCGTTGCACCACTAGAATGGACAATCCCGATTTGGCACTTTGGTGCGATGTGGTGCCAATTGCGGTGCCTAACTGGAAAGTGATGAATCCGAAAATGCCCCTTGGTAACGCGGTTTTTGTCATGGTGACACACTGGAAAAAGGATGAACGTGATTTTGGCTATCACCATGACGCGGCCTTATCGCCTTGGGCTACTATTTTTTAGTAAAAGTGCTATAACTTCTCACCTGAGTATCGGATTTAGGCAAAATTGGTATAGTTGGAAAGCTAATTTAGTTTCCTATCATTTGGTGGGTATTGAGATGGAATATTCTCTATGTAATAAAATATATGCTCATTTGAAGTTGACTAAAGAAATATTCTTATCAACAGCTCAATCAGTAAGGAATATTTTGATTCATCTAATAGATGGGAGTTATATGAGGCCTTAATATACATCAAAATCACTCGTAAAACTACCAAAGAACTACAATGTACTATGCATGAGCTTGAAACATGGCTCTAATATTGGTTTGACTTTTGGGGGTATTACAATATCTCCCACTTGGGAACATTCATCATCAAATGAGATTGGTTAAGCTGAAAGCATTGAGGAATTAAGACTACATGCAGAATTTACGTGGTGAAATCATGATTACATGGCTGATTCTAAAACATACCACATGACTGAACTGATTCTTGAATGCATGACGACCTGAGAATGATATGCAACTGAAACTGAGTATTTAAAAAGAGAAATTCTAAGAAAAGTATTAACATAAGATGATTTGAGTTTGCGGAGAAAAGATGAGGATACTTGGTCCGTATATCTGCTTTTTCTTCCCAAGTGGCTCCTTCAATGGACTGATTCCTCCAAATAACTTTGACTAGGGGAACTTCTTATTCCTTAGTCTACGAATTTGTCGATCAAGGATCTCTACTGGAATTTCTTCATAAGAAAGGCTATTCTGAATGTCTGTGCTATATAAAGGAATAACTACAGTTGTGTCACCAATTCAGTTCTTCAACAAAGAGATATGGAATACTGGTGCGCTGATCCTAAGTCTGCAGGCAATTCAAGCTCATAAGCCACCTTTCCGAAATAGATCAAAATTTTGTAAGGGCCAACATATCGAGGACTAAGCTTCCCCTTAATACCAAACCTCTTTACTCCCTTCATTGGGAGAGATTTTTGGATAAATGAAATCTCTAATCTCAAACTCAAGATCATTTCTCCTCACATCTGCATAAGATTTTAGTTGGCCTTGGGCTGCCTTAAGCCTTTCCCAGATTAACTAAACTTTCTCCAAAGCATCAAACACCAAGTCAGGCCCTATTAGAGTATTTTACCTACCTCAAACCAACTAATCAGAGACCTACATTTCCTTCTATATAGAGTCTAAAATAGAGCCATCTGAATACTGGAATAATAGTTGTTACTATACGCAAATTTAATCAAAGCCAAGTGATTATCTTAACTACTCTTAAAGTAAGAAACACACACTCTCAATATGTCCTGAAGGGTCTGAATGGTCCTTTTTGGATGACCATCTGTCTGGGGGTGGAAGGCTGTACTAAGGTGAACTTGCTTTCCAAGACCCTTCTAAAAAGCTTTCCAAAAGTGAGAGTTAAATTGAGTACCTCTATCTGAGATGATAGACAATGGGACCCCGTGCAACCTAACCAACACTGTAATATAGAGTTTGGCATAGTCCTTGGCTAAATAAGAATTATGGACTGGTAAGAAATGGGTTGATTTGGTCATCCTATCCATAATGACCCAAATCGAATCATGTTGACGGCGGGTACGAGGCAAATCTATTACAAAATCCATATTCACTACCTCCCACTTCCAAGTGGGAAAAATAAACTCCTGCATAAACCCACACTTAGCTACAAACTCTGTAATATCTCTCTTCATCCCACTCCACCAATAGATTTCCCGTAGATTGAAGTACATATTCATGGCCCTTGGATGAATTGAGTAATGGCACCATGCACTTCTACAATAATTCACTATATCAACTCATCAACACACGACACACACAGCCTACCCTAGAAATACAACACACCATCTCCCCCTTGGGATAAAACTCTACTTTCTGATCTCTGACTAGCACCTTCAACTTTACCAGACTAGGATCCCTATCCTATTTTTCTTTTACTTCAGCAACCAAAGAAGATTCCAAACTATTCTGAACCCAACCGCTACCCTCAGCTGAATCAACCAAACGAACACCTAATCTGGCAAGATGATGAACTTCCTGAACTAACTTCTTTTCATCATCAAAATGAGCAAATCTACCCATAGAAAATCTACCGAGGGCATCTGCCACTACATTGGCCTTGTCTGGGTGGTACAAAACACTCATCATAATATTTCAACAACTCTAACCAACTTCTCTGACATAGATTCAAATCCTTCTGCGAAAACACATACTGCAAGATTTTGTGATGTGTGAACACATCTACATGTACCCTACACAAATAGTGCCTCCAAATCTTTAAGGCAAACACAATAGCTGCTAACTCAATATCATGGGTAGGGTAATTATTTTCATAGGGCTTAAGTTGTCTAAAGACATAGGCTACAACCTTACTCTTCTGCATCAAAACACACCCTAAACCAACTCTGAAAGCATCATAGTACATAACAAATACGTCTGAACCATCTAGAAATTTCAAAACTAGGGTTGTGGTGAGTGGAGTCTTCAACTCCTGAAAACTCTTTTCACAAGAATCTGACCACTAAAAATTAACTTTCTTCTAAGTCAATCTGGACATGGGGGATGTAATAGATGAGAACCCTTCAACAAACTACCGATAATAACCATCTAAGCCCAAGAAACTCCTGATATTTGATGGAGATATTAGTATGGGCTAGTTTCTCATCACTTCGATATATTGAGGATCAACTCTAATGCCATCACCGAAAATAATATGGCCAAGGAAACTACTGATTTTAGCCTATATTTGGACTTACTAAGTTTTGTGAACAACTGATGGGCTCTAAGAGTTTGCAATACTATTCTGAGGTGGACTGCACGATCATTTTCATTACGGAAATAGACAAGAGTGTCATGAATGAAAACTATGATGAATATGTCTAAGTACTACTTGAACACTCGGTTCATAAAGTACATGAAGGCTGCTAGGGAATTTATGATACCGAAGGACATAACTAGAAACTCAAAGTGATTGTACCGAGTTCTGAAACTATTTTCAGAATGTCACATTCTCTGACTCTGAACTGATGATAGTCGTATCTGAGGTCTATCTTAAGAAAAATAACTGGCACCCTAAAGTTGGTTGAGCAAGTCATTAATTCTGGGGAGGGGATATTTGATCTTGATTGTGACTTTGTTCAACTGACGGTAGTCAATACATGTTCTAAGGGAACCGTGTTTCTTATGCACGAATGAAACTGGTGCGCCCGATGGGGAAACACTGCCTGATGAATCCTTTATCTAGGATTTCTTTCAATTGCTCTTTCAACTCTTTGAGTTCAGCTAGAGCCATTCTGTATGGCAGAATAGAGATAGGTTGGGTATCTGAAGAAAGTCTATTTCAAAGTCAATTTCTCTTTTTAGAGGGACTCCGGGAAGATCTTTAGGGAACAGATCTGGAAATTCCCTCACTACTGAAACTGACTCAAGATTTGGAGTCTCAGAATTATAGTCTTTGACTTGGACAAGATGATAAATATACCCTTTGCATATCAGTTTCCTCGCTTTAAGGTATAAAATAAGATGGCTCCTAAGTGTTGTAGTACTACCCCTCTATTCAAGAACTAGTTCATTTGGGAACTGAAAATGAACTATTTTGTTTCTACAATCAACTGAAGCATAACATGAGTGGAGCCAATCCATGCCAAGAATGATGTGAAAATCCATCATCTCTAACTCCACGAGATAAACTAAATGTAATCAGGCAGTTCTTCTATACCCGCGAGGCTATAATAGAGACAGCTACTGAGGGTAGACACTGAAAAGGGTTCTGCTAAAATCTCAAGACTGACACTGAAATCAACAACTATATAAGGGGTTACAAAAAAAAGAGATGCTCCAGGGTCTAGTAAAGCATAAACAAGTAAATGAAAGACTTGCAACATACCAGTAACTATGTTAGGAGAACTTTCCTGATCTTGTTGGGACTAAAGTACATAGAGCCTATTCTGATGCTGACCACTAGAAGTACTGGAAGTGGTACCCTGCTAAGTCGGGCGGCCGGATAGAACTGATAACCAATGGGACTGTCCCTATTGGAGCAAATGCCTACCTTTATGAGAAACTACCTGAAAATCCCAAATTCAATGGCCGGGCTTTTCACACCTAAAAAATACATCACTACCAGCTCTACACTCACTCTGATAGTTTCTACCATATTTATGGAAATAGGATTTGTACGACCACTGTTACACTACCTTGGGACTTAAAGCCTAGTGCTCTATCGTGATTATCATTCCTAATTTTGGGTATTGGGCATTAGTTAAAGATGGGGTAGGGGCTAAAGATTTCTGACAGAACTGAGGATAGTTGCCACCTTCATACTTTGGCTGAGTAAAATTAAAGCTATTTATTTTAGCCCACTTGTTATTTCTCTCCTTCTCTTTATTCTACTCCTTAATCTGTTGAGCATGGACCATAAGCCTAGATATGTCCATCTCTTAAATTAACATTCCAATCCTGCACTCCTTGACCACGCCTATCAGATACCCCAAACACGAACTTGCTCATCCTAGACCTGCTATTATCCACCACATAAAGAGCATACTTAGCTAGCTACGTAAACTTAAGGGAATAATCTTTCACACTCATGTTGCCCTACCTCAAATTGATAACTCTAACACTTTGGCTTCTCTTAGCTCAAATAGGAAGAATCTATCTAAGAAGTCTGTGGCAGAATCCTCCCATTCTATAGGCCCTGCATCTGTGTCTCTATCCCCTTTCAATTGCTTAAACCAGGTATGAGCTACATCCTGCAACTAGTAAGTGGCTACTTCAACACTCTGACTAAAAGTCACCCCCATAATATCTATCATTTTCTGCACCATGTCTAAGAATTTAACCTGAGGTCATGATCAGTCACACAACATGAACACTAAAAGAAGGGAAACTTTTCTTAAAACACCTTGTAGCCTCTTGTCCGTAAGTGTGGTGCGCTTCACACCCATGCACAAGACTCTACTTAAAGTATCTTTTAGACTTTCTAAGACATTTTAAGACCTTAGGCCCTAATACTAAGGTTGTAATATCCCGAGAGCACACCCTGGGCGCCACATGGTGCTTACAGTCCTGAGGGACCACAAGCTAACCCATATAAGTTGGTACCTATTATGAGCAGCAATTAAGATGATAACATATACAGAAGAACAACTGATAAGCCATAAGAATTTAGAAACTAAAATAAATACTGTATCATAAATCTTGAAAATAACTGTTGGAAACAACTATCTGAAACCAATAAAATAATAACAAAACTAACTATCCATACTAGTCTGAAAATCCTCTATAGACTAACTGTGGAGTTGATAGAAAAAAACCCCACCTAACTCTAACTGAATAGAAAAATATTGAAACTAATGAACTAACTGAGATAAATAAACTATGTTCTCAAAATATGAGGACTCACCATTGCTATGCCTACTAATCTGGAGAGTCTATGTGCGATTCGGGAACTAAGCATCCAAACCTATGATATGATACATCATAACACAAGAAATAAGTATGCATTCATTAATTTGAATGTAGCGGTATGCTAAATGAGTTAGGCTAATATGCATGGTTTTATGTACAAGAGTAACTGACTGAATGAATAGCATGAAGTACTGAATAGAAAACATGAAATTTGTAAATATTGAGAGTGCATGGCCAAGCATAAAATATGTTCTGAAGATAATCTATAAATTTAAATGCTAAAATCTGATACTGAATAAATGATATCTGTATGTTCTGGTTAAGCAAAACCTAAAACTAAATTAATGAGCTGATGACTGGACTGAGACTGTGGGAGCTATTATCTAACCGACATGCCCCAATGAGCAATTTGGGGCCCAATTTGTGACCCCAGTTGGAAGGGTTTCAGTACCGTGCCATGGGTACTAACACTGGCTATGTGGATCCACTGAAATGTTGTCCCAAAGGACTGTAAGCGTGTCAATCCTAAACTGACAAGTGACCCCTAGGAGGTAGTCAAGCCTGAACTAACGGGTGACTTCTCAAATACTATACTGGCTATGTAGTTCTGGAGTACAGGGACTGCTACTAACGACTCTACGTAACTGATGGAGAAGTCATAATCCCGGCACTCACTCGGTGCTAAATCCTACTCCCAACTGAACTGACTTAGAATACTGAACTGTTCAAAGCTTAACTAATCATGATAACTATTTGAGATGATATTGCTCATAATATGTCTAAAACAATTCTGAAGATACTGAGACTAAGTAAACAACTATGTTTTCGGGTATTAATAACCCCCATGACTCAATAGCAATAATAGTAAAATAGTACTAAAACTTTGAGGACATAATATGTAAGCATTTATTCAAAATTCAATCTTGTAGACATTTCATCAAGCACTTAATATTTTTAGTGTAAGCTAAGCATGGGAATAGTTTAAAGCTAGTAGTAATAGCATGATTTCAATATTGACATCACTAATTATGGTTTAAATCAACAAATAACGCTATTCAAATATGAGGGGTTTGATAACAACACTAATTTCATGTAAACATGGTATAGAGTTTCAATTCATGGGAATTCATGGTTAAAATCAAAATTAGAAATCACAATTACTTGTAAAGATCAAAACCTTGAATTTAAAATTTGATACGTTGACTCCATGGGTGAAAGCAACCCATGGATAACATTTAAAATACCTTGATTTCTGAATTTATGAGAATTGATGGTGAATTATTAAGATTTAATCTTGAATCTTGAAGGGCTAAGGTTTGTCCTTGAAAGAGGGCTACTTTAATTTGAGAGGACTATAAAATAATAAGCAAATAATGCTCTATCATGAGTTAAATCCCGTGTTTTGACTGAATGGGGTGAAGGTAAAAGGACTTAAAGGCCCTTGGAAATTAAAACTCAAAACTGGAACTGAAAATCCCGATTTTGACCTTCGGCTGATCTGGTGCAATCGCGTTGGGCCACTAGAAAACTGACAATCCCTATTTTAACCTATGGCACGACACGGTGCTATCACATTTCTCCATGATAACGCTCAAACTACAGCTCTCGTAAGAGTGTAAGCGGTCGTTGTCAAATATAGAACCCAACTGGGTTGGGTGTCGAATCCCACAGGGAATACTTGGTCAATAAGTAAGCAACGATTATTAGACTTTTGATGAAAGTTCTGCGAATAAAGGGGGATTTTGTGCGTGCAAATGATGTAAACAAAATAGTAGAGTAAAGACGGAAAATATAAGAGTAAAATGGAGTACTTGGTAGGTTTAATCAATGAGAATTAAGAGTTAGGGTTATGTCCACCTTATGAGTTATACGTATCTATTGACTATGAGTTGTACAGAATTCAGACATGCATGCGCTTATAGAGAATCGTATTCTATGGTAAATCCAGGCGTCTTTCGACCATCAAGGACTATTTTACTTTAACTCTTTCGAGCTAACTTTTAAACTGGGGTTGGTGCCCTATTTCCTTGATATTCTCTCTTTTCCAAACATATAACTTTTCTTTTGAACAAGTTAATGCTATACTAGCGTATTCTATATGTTTGCAACCACAAGAATTTAAATTAAGATGAAGAGAAGAATGATATAAGCAGCATACGTGTCAAGAATTCACAAATTCATAGCAATAGATAGTATCTCATAAGGCTTCCATAACCCTAAAAGAGAAGTTTAGCTACTTATGAGTGCAACAGAAAATACAATAGCAATTATCATCATACCAAAATAAGAATCTCACGTGAAGTATGTTTTGGTAGAACTTGTGGCATGAATTCCTTGCAAATAGTGTTTCTCTTGTCGTAAAAATTAAAAGTCGAATAGATGAAAAATAATGTGAACAACGAATTTGTGAAGAAAAGGGGAAAGGATCGAATAGGGAGGAATAAGGATGAGGGTGGCGGAAATTGGTGCTGAAAAGTTCAGCAAAATAGGATTTTTATAACACCCATATCCTATTCCTACTAAGCTACTGCATACTTATCCTAATCCTACTAGGTTGCTGCATCCTTATCCTAATCCTACTAAGTTACTGCTGATCCCCAAGTCTTTGGAAATACTATTTTTGCCCGGGACAAGTTCTCCATGCATCACTTTCGGTCCACAAGCTTCCAGAAGCTGCCTTCCTTCTTACGTGAAGTTTCCTTTGGCGTTCAACAGTCCACAAAATGCTGAAATCTTCATCATTTATACCTGAAAACTTGCTAATCACGTTGGTTAGCTCACTTACAGGAAAAAGGACTAAAAGTGCAGGAATTATATATTTTGTCCTTAAAACTTAGCTAAAATATGGGTAAATTATAGTACTTTAGGCGTGTAAATACGTCTATCATCAACACCCCACACTGAAAGCTTTGTTCGTCCTCGAACAAAATATCATGTCCGTATAAACATCTACTTAGGTTTTTACAGTAACAACACAAAATTATTCATCAAGACAGGCACGACAATTATTAACAAAGAGTAGTTTTCTGATCACTACTAGAAACAATCAACCTCCAATATAGACTCGTGATGATGGTTAATTCGTATCCAAAAGTTAAGGCACAAAGAATCATACACAACTACCCAAAACTCATCAACCATGTGTGTCTCACAATATATCACCCATAATCACTCACAAGAATTTCATTTTTCGAAACATGGGTAGAAGATTTTCCTTGCTCTCACTCTCACAAAGAATTCATATGTTGCAACTGATGACCATAGGCTTGCCCTTAGTGTAATGCTGCACTAATATCAGAATGCTAAGCTTAGGATCAAATAGGTCTTTACAGGTTGGAATGTAGGCTAAGGGACGGGTAGGACTATTTTGGCCAGAAATAGTGACTAAGTTCCTTAAGCGCTTTAATACATCACATTATGCCATTAACACTTTCTTTTAAACAACTTCTCTACTTTCCTTTTATCTACCACCCCTTTTCACCTATTTTGCCATTCAAACATAACTATCTTTTTATTTAATCATAAGCACAATTTATCTTTTTGTTTTTCTATTTCTTTTTCCTTTTTTTTATAACATACCTGTAGGATAGCCACTCTTTTTCATAACAAATTCAAGCACCAATACACTCTAAGGCATCACTCTTACCCAATTTCCTCTTATTTTCTCACATGACTTTACAATTTAATGTACTTAGAAATTTGGATCAAATTATGGTCTTGAAAAAAATGGATTAGGCTTACATATGAGGCTGTCAAAGAAAATGGCTTAAAGGCTCAAAGGGGGTTAACTAGGATAATGTCCACGGGTAGGTAAAACGAAGGTAAACCAACACAGGTTGCCAAAGAAATGCCTAAATCATCTCCTAAACCCACACTCTTTATTTCGCTTTACACATACATCAGGCAAGTTCTAGCATCAGTCACCAACATAGAATATACTATTATCTCACACACACAAGGCACATGGTCAACTTTATTGGGAGCAGTATAGACTCTTGACCAAACAGATGAAGGAATTAAACCACACACTTATCACATAGTAAGTCACACTTGGAGCCTAAACGTCTCAATAGTAATGATTTTAGCACAAACTCTTGTCATAATACCATGCCGCCTATCAGAACAATTTCATGAACTTTATGCAAAATCTAAAAAAAAAATTTAAAGAGAAAAAAATTTCAAAAAAATTTAAAAATTTCAAAAAAATTTAACTTCGAAAAAATTTAACTACTACTAAAAATCAAACAAATGAACATAAATAAATGTAGGTAGGCAAAGAAATACAGCATACAAATACCATCACCCCACACTTAGACGGGACACACTGTCCTCAGTGGAAAATAAATAAGAAGAACCTGGTTAGTCGGACTCTTCCTCTATGTCTGGGGTCATACCCCCTGCATCGGAATCATCATCGGAGTCGTCATCCTCAGAAGTTCCTCAAAATGTACCCCACTTGATTCCAAGAGTGCGTCAAGGTATTTGCAGTGAGGAGGATTCAGCTTGCTCTTTTCTTCCCCTTTTCTGACCTTTCTGTGAGGTGGACGCTTTTTTTTTTCCTTGTTGTCCTTTTGGTGCCATTCTACCTGAGATTCATGTTAGCTCATCTCGGAATATATAATTGACAAACAAACTATAGTGGCACCACCCCACACTTAATTTGTTTGTACAAACTAGTTAAGTGAGTGATGTCGATTACTCAGACTTCATCGACTTACGTATAGGCGATATGTTCCAACTATATGTTCAGCACAATCATACTTTTATGTCATCTTAACTCTCCTATGCAACTCTATTTCATGTAATCTTGATTATACTTTCATGTTTGGATTAATGCACCTTTTGAACCAAACTACTACATAGAGATTGTATCAAGTTATGGCATAGAAATAATCACAACATCTCATGCTTGTATTCAATCATGATCTTTATCTCGATGAACGAGTCATTTAAACATCCAAGCATTCAACTTTGAAGAGTATGCAATTAACTTCACCATTTTGATTTCACAAAAGTATGACAGTGTATCAAAATCAACTACAAGACAGAACCAAGTCAAGAACACCCACACGTATTCTTTCACTCAACTAGATGTATCATAACAAATTAACTACATTCAAATCACCACACCACTTTAAGATCTAACAAATCGTTATAAGCGTAGTATTGTAACACTATGGAATATAAAAGAAGAACTTACTTGGTGATAGACTCAGAATATAATCTTGCAAGGTTAGATGAGCAAAGAGAAAAGTTTTGAGAGATTTGGAGAATAAAAGCGTCGCCTAGTTTGAGCAAATAAGTGTGTTTTGTTCTAATGTTGAAGATCTATTAATAGAACAAGCTATGGATCAGGTTTGACCCATGTAAACTCGGATTAGGAGACCAAAAAGTGAGCATAAGCGGCGCCTAATGCTTTGCCTATGCTTGGCATAGGCGGTGCCTTTTGCAAAGCCTAGTTGGACATAGGCTATGGCATAGGCGGCTCCTATGCTATGGCATTCTAGATTCAGAGAGCAAAGGCTTTGGCATAGGCGGTGCCTATGCTATGGCATTGTTGGACCAAAGGCTTTGGCATAGGCGGCGCCTATGCTATGGCATTCTAGATTCAGAGACCAAAGGCCATAGCATAGGCCTTTCCTTGTTCATTGCCTAGATTTACATAGGCCTTGCCTTTACCATTGCCTATTTTTGCATAGGCAATGCCTAACCCATAGACTTTTCTTCTTCATTTCTAACTTACCACCTTCAACATGAATCGCTTCCAAATCAAAATTTGAAACCAATCTCCTCCTTTACACCTCTTGTACCTACACTTACTCAAAAACAACAAAAACGATTAGAACGATGGGTTGCCTCCCATCAAGCGCCTTAGTTTTGGTCGTGGCTCGACAAAATCCTAGGAAAACAAAAACAACAAAAACAATTAAAAACGATGGGTTGCCTCCCATCAAGCGCTTGATTTATTGTCGCGGCACGACATAGCTATCTCGATTACTTAGACTTCATCGAGATAGATGGTCGATCATTTTCTGAATGGATTCAGACGACAATGAGGCTTACTTGTAGGCATGCAATCTTCTTCGAGATGACCCTTGTGCATACATATCCCAGGAAGGGTACCACTTATATCATCAATAGTCCAACCCATAGCTCTCTTGTATCTCTTCAGAGCAGAGATGAGAGCCTCTACGTGTTGTTCACTTAAATCATCCGCCACACTCACAGGAAGTGTATTTCCACTTCCCAAGAATGCATACCTTAGATAATTGGGAAGCACTTTCGATTCTAGCACTGGGGGCTCTTCAATGGAAGTCTTTACTGTTAGTGACAGTTGATTCTTAAGATCACGGTCCGGATGCTTAGGAGTATGAGAATAGGACCCTATTTCTGTTAGAGCACACATAGTTTCTTCATGTTCTTGAGCCTCCTCACGCTCAAAATTCAGCAGCTCATCAGATAGTTACTCATCAGTAAGCTGCTTTTCTACAGATAATTCTTTGTCATCCTTATAATTAACTTCATCTACAGAGAACACACCCATATCTTCGGGCTGCTTCATTGCTTTGCATACATCAAAACGGACCACTTCGTCATTCAACTGAAATAAAAGCTCATTAGCTCTCATGTCAATAAGCACACTTCCAATTGCGAGGAAAGGGCATCCTAAGATTATGGGAACTTCAGAATCCACCTCGCAATTCAAAATAACAAAGTCTGCAGGAAAGATGAAGGTGGAAACCTTCCCCAACACATCATTTAAGATACCAACAGGTCATTTTACCGACCTATCTGCCATCATGAGCCGCATATTGGTTGGTGTAGGGTCGCCCAACCCCAACTTTCTGTAGACAGATAGTGGCATCAAATTGATGCTTTCTCCCAAATCGCACAATGCCTTAGCAAAATTCATAGATCCAACCGTGCAAGGAATAGTGAAAGCGCCAAGGTCTGCCTTCTTTTGTACTAAGGACCTTGTGGCAATTGCACTGCAATGATGAATATTATCTGTCGGCTCATAGATTACTGCCCGCTTCTTTGTTAAAAGGTCCTTCATGAATTTAGCGTACCCAGGCATCTGTTCCAGCGCCTCCACCAAAGGAACATTAATAGTCAGCTGCTTTAACATTGTCATGAATTTACTGAACCTTGTATCATCCGCTTTCTTCTTCAGTCTCTGCAGAAAAGGTGGTGGTGGAAGGGGAATCGTTTTCTCCACCACTTCCTTTTTATCTTGCTTCCGATTATCAGCCTTTTCAGGTGTGTCATCAGCCCTTTTCTTCAATCTCTGAGGAAAAGGTGGGGGTGGAAGAGGAATAGTTTTCTCATGAACGCGCTCCTTCTGATTTTCAGCTTCTACAGAATCATCACAATATGCGTCAATAACAATCTCCTCTATATCATCAACCACCTGCTTGCCTTTAGATGGATTGTTTAACACCTTACCGCTCCTGGTAGTAATAGCCCTGCATGATCCATCATTCCTTGGATTTTGTACAGTGTCACTAGGTAAAGTGCCAGTTTTTCTTTGGTTGATTGTCGCTGATAGTTGACTCAATTGTTGCTCCAGCTGTTTTATTGTAGTAGAATGCGAGTCAACCAATTGCTTCATTGAGGACAAATCATTTATTACCTTAGTTACTCCCGTGCTGGTTGCCTCCACTCCTTTAATAGCTTAGCCATCATATCTTCCATGGACATATTTCCAGAACCAGATGCAGCGGCGTCACGTCTTCCAGGAGGAACATACAAACCACTCCTTTCAGTCTTGTTCTTCCAACTACCTTGATCACGGTCCTTGTTTCCCGATTTATCATAATAGTTCCGACCTTGGTTTCCTTGGGCATTGCCTCGAAAACCCCCCTGGTTATTCAAGTAGTTAGCTTCTTCTTCAGAATCGAATTCACCTCTTGCCTGTGACACAACAGCTTTGACTTTTTTGGTCTTCCCTGATAATAAGTGCTTGGTAAGAAGATCCATCTGTGTTTTTATGTGCGCCATATCTTGATCGCGTTCCTCCTCTCTTCGCCTTTGTTCTGCAGTCATGCCAATGAATATAGTAGAGTTTGTTACCTCAGAATCCCTGGTATGCCAAGCTCTACTCTGCTTTGTCATACGATCTAGCATACCACTTGCCTCATTAAAAGTAAGGTCCATGAATGAACCACCCACAATATTATCAACCACTGGTTTTGTTACTGAATTCAAGGATCTGTATAGTATCTCAATCAAGTGGACATTGGTCATATGATGGTTTGGGCACCTCATAAGCTTCTTCTTGAATCTCTCCCATGTTTCGTGGAGGGCTTCAGTTGGAAGTTGACGAAAATTGCTAATTTCATCTCTCAATTATGCTCTCTTGGATGACGGAAAGAATCTTTCTAGGAAAGCGTCTTTCAATTTCCTCCAATTAGTGATAGAATAAGGAGTCAGCCCGTTCAACCATAGAGTTGCCTCCCCAGATAGAGACAATGGAAATAAGCGCAGCCGAATTGCATTCTGCCCAACGCCTGGATTGTCGAATGACTTGCATGTAGAGATAATATTGACCAGATGCATATTCGGATCATCTCCTGCAAGTCCACCAAATAATCCCTTGAGTTGCAATAATTGAATCATGGTACTAGTGATATTGAACTTGGCTCCGGGTGCCAAGGGCGGAGGAATAATAGCTCCCGTGGCACTAGCTCCGTCCAGGTCGTCATCATCATCATCGAAAGGCATTTGCATAGCGCGGCGTTCAGGCCTAAATCTGGCTTGACGATCTCTTCTATTTGCAGGTGTCGCTACCTAAGCATCACGCCTAGGGTTTAGTAACTCATCATCACCCAAGTCCTGATTATCAGGATCTGCTGCTCACCCAGGGTTATCGATATTTTGTTGATGTACTTGGGCAGCGGCCAACGCAGCTAGTCTAGCCTGCTCCTGTTGAGTAGCCCTTCTCTCAATGTCACGTTGTGCATCCATCCTTTCAATAAGTTGTGGTTCCGAGTTTATTGGTAATAATGGTTGTCCCAAACTTTGAGTATTTGGCATGCACTGAACAAAAACCTGCAGAAAACAAAAACAACAACTAAAAGTAAAGTACGAGAATCTTTGACCAAAGGGTCTAGTAACTATCACAAACTTTGTAGACAACCGTATTCCCCAGCAACGGTGCCAAAATTTGATAACGCTCAAACTATAGCTCTCGTAAGAGTGTAAGCGGTCGTTGTCAAATATAGAACCCAACTGGGTTGGGTGTCGAATCCCACAGGGAATACTTGGTCAGTAAGTAAGCAACGATTATTAGACTTTTGATGAAAGTTCTGCGAATAAAGGGGGGATTTTGTGCGTGCAAATGATGTAAACAAAATAGTAGAGTAAAGACAGAAAATATAAGAGTAAAACGGAGTACTTGGTAGGTTTTAATCAATGAGAATTGAGAGTTAAGGTTATGTCCACCTTATGAGTTATACGTATCTATTGACTATGAGTTGTGCAGAATTCAGACATGCATGCGCTTATAGAGAATCGTATTCTATGGTAAATTCAGGCGTCTTTCGACCATTAAGGACTATTTCACTTTAACTCTTTCGAGCTTAAAGCGTATCTAATGGTACAAATTCTCTAAGAGGTTAATCCAGTTACGGCACTAACTTTTAAACAGCGGTTGGTGCCCTATTTCCTTGACATTCTTTCTTTTCCAGACATATAACTTTTCTTTCGAACAAGTTAATGCTATACTAGCGTATTCTATATGTTTGCAACCACAAGAATTTAAATTAAGATGAAGAGAAGAATGATATAAGCAGCATACATGTCAAGAATTCCCAAACTCATAGCAATAGATAGTATCTCATAAGTCTTCCATAACCCTAATAGAGAATTTTAGCTACTCATGAGTGCAACGGAAAACACAATAGCAATTATTATCATACCAAAATAAGAATCTCACGTAAAGAATGTTTTGGTAGCACTTGTGGCGTGAATTCCTTGCAAATAGCATTTCTCATGTCATAAAAATTAAAAGTCGAATAGATGAAAAATAATGTGAACAACGAATTTGTGAAGAAAAGGGGAAAGGATCGAATAGGGAGGAATAAGGATGAGGGTGGCGGAAATTGGTGCTGAAAAGTTCAGCAAAATAGGGTTTTTATAACACCCATATCCTATTCCTACTAAGCTACTGCATATTTATCCTAATCCTACTAGGTTACTGCATCCTTATCCTAATCCTACTAAGTTACTGCTGATCCCCAAGTCTTTGAAAATACTGTTTTTGCCCGGGACAAGTTCTCCATGCATCACTTTCGGTCCACAAGCTTCCAGAGGCTACCTTCCTTCTTACGTGAAGTTTCCTTTGGCGTTCAACAGTCCACAAAATGCTGAAATCTTCATCATTTATACCTGAAAACTTGTTAATCACGTTGTTTAGCTCACTTACAGGAAAAAGGACTAAAAGTGCAGGAATTATATATTTTGTCCTTAAAACTTAGCTAAAATATGGGTAAATTATAGTACTTTAGGCGTGTAAATACGCCCATCATCACTCCACTGGAATGGATATTCCCGATTTGGTACCTTGGCGCGATGCGGTGCCAATTATGGTGCCTCACTAGAAAGTGACGAACGTGAAAATGCCCCTTGGTGCGGCGCTGTGGTTATCGCGGTGACACACTAGAAAAAAGATGAACGTTATTTTAGCCATCACCGAGACACAACTTTATCACGTTAGGATACTATTTTCCACCAAACGTCCCATAACTTCTCACTCGAGTATCAAATTTACGCAAAATTGGTATCTTGGAAAGCTAATTCAATTTCCTATCATTCGGTGGTCTTGAGATGGAAAATTCTCAGTAGAATAAAAGATATGATCGTTTGAACTTGACTAAAGCAAAATTCTTCTCAACAACTCAATCGGAATATTTTGATTCGACTAATAGCTGGGATTTATTTGAGGCCTTAATATACATCAAACTCACTCGTAAAACTTCCAAAGAACTAAAATGTACTATGCATGAACTTGAAACATGGCTCTAACATTAGTTTGAATTTTTGGGATATGACATGCTCACAGTCAAGAAGTGCACAGACTTAGTCATTATATCCACAATAACCTAAATAGAGTCATATTTATTCCAAGACTACAGAAGACCAATAATGAAATCCATATTGATCATCTCCCACTTCCATATGGGCAAATCTATCTCTTGAGACATGCCACCAGGCCTCAAGTGTTAAACCTTATCTTGCTGACAAACCATACATTTAGCCATAAAATTTGCCATATCTCTCTTCATATTATTCCACCAGTAGATTTTCTTTAAGTCATGATACATCTTAGTTTAACTTGGATGAACTGTATATCTAGACTCATGAGCCTTAGTCAAAATTATTTCCTACAGTCTATAAACATCAAGAACACACAATCTTCCTTGATAACTTAGAATGCCATCTCCCCTAATCTCGAAAGCCATAACCTTTTGCTGACCCACATCATCCTTAATCTGCATTAGTAAGGGATCCAAAACCTATTTCTCCTTCACCTCATCACCAAGAGATGATTTGACCCCTACTTGTACAATCACCCCTCCATTCTAAGAGTCCAAAAGACGAACTCCTAATTTAGACAACTTACGAATATCCTTCACCAACCCTCTCTTATATTCATCAACATGGGATAAGCTCCCCATAGACAACCTGCTAAGAGCATCAACAATAATATAAGCTTTAATTGGATGGTAGTGAAGGCTTATGTCATAATCCTTAAGTAATTTGAGCCACCACCTCTTCCTGAGATTCAATTCCTTCTGCGTAAACACATACTACAAGCTCTTATAGTCCGAATAAATATCCACATGCACCCCATATAGATAATAGAGCCAAATTTTCAATGGCAAAACCATAGCCGCTAACTCTAGATCATGAGTCAGATCGTTCCTCTCATGAACCTTAAGCTTCCTAGAAGCATTTACAGTATGCATCAAGTCACAACCCACTCCCACATAGGACATATCACAATACACAACAAACCCCTCATTACCTTTGGGTAGGTTCAAAATTGTTGCAAAAGTCAACTTATCCTTCAAACTCTCAAAACTACCCTTAAAAGCATCAAACCACAAGAACTTATCCTTCTTTTGAGTCAACCTTGTTAACAGAGCAGCAATAGAAGATAAGATTTCCATAAACCTCTTATAATACCCAGCGAAGCCCAAGAAACTTCTAATATCGATTGGAGTCGTGGGTCTAGGCCATTTCTTATCCACCTTAATGCTTTTACTAGAAACAACATGCCAAAGAAAACTCATAACACTTAGCCAAAATTCACACTTAGAAAATTTTGCATACAACCTCTAGTCGTTAAGAGTCTTCAAAACAATTCAGAGGTGATTGGCATGATCCTCCCCACTCTTAGAGTACACCAAGATGTCGTCAATAAAGACTACAATAAACAAATTTATTAACTGCGTAAACACTCAATTCATAAGATAGATGAATGTAGCTGGAGCATTAGTCAACCCAAATGACATAACAAAAAACTCATAGTAACCATATCGGGTTCAAAAAGAGGTCTTGGTAATATCAACCTCCCTAATTTTAAATTGATGATGACCCAAATGAAGATCCATCTCAGAGAAACATCTAGCACCTAAAGTTGATAAAAAAAGGTCGTCAATCCTTTGAAGAGGGTACTTATTTTTCACTGTGACCTTATTCAGCTGACTATAGTCTATATAGATCTGTACATACCCATCTTTCTTTTGCATAAAAAGCATAGTAGCACCTCATAGAGAGACACTAATACGAGTAAACCCTTTATAAATAATGTCTTTTAGTTGCTCCTTTAGCTTCTTTAATTCTGCTGGAGCCATTCTATAAGATCATCGAGAAATACTTCAGGAAATTCATTGACCATAGGGACAAATTGCAAAGAAGGACTTCAAGAATTAAAATCCTTAACCTGAACTATATGATACAAACACCCTTTTAAAATTATTTTTTAATCTTTAAGATAAGAGATAAATATCTCTTTGGGTACAGAGAAACATTTCTCCCATTCTAATACCGGTTCATTAGGGAAATGGAAACTTACCTTTTAGGTCCTACTATCTAGAGAAACATAGCATGAATGAATCCAATTGTAACACACCGAATATATGCCCCGAGATGTCACACGATGCATAGGACAATAAGTGATACCGAGCTAACCGTTTTACTGGTATAACTCATAAGTAACTAAATAATATGCATAAACAACTGAGTTTACTTTGCAGAAACATAATAATGGTGGAATCTGAGGAAAAAAATAATACTGACATAACTTTTACATTCTGATAAAGTCTGAAAGAGGGACTAAAAATACATAACTGACTCTAACTAACATCTTTGAAGCCTCTACTATACTGACTATAGATAGCTGAAACATGTCTCCAACTTTAACTAATCAATGCATGAGAAAATAAAATACATAAATAACATCTAACTTAAGTCCCCAAAATAGGAGGACTCATCATCTAGTGGCTGGAATCTGCAAGTTGTCTGAATATGGTATGTGTGCTTCAACTGAACTGATACCTATATTGTGAGACAATGTAACACATAGATATATATATGGATCAGTACTTTGAGGATGTACTGAGTATATGGGGATGAAATTCATAAGTAAAACATCATATTATCATCATAATTTGTAAAATAATGCATGCTAAATGTAAATGGCTCACATCAGCTGGAATATCTGAAATACTAAAAATAATAATCATGAGAGACAAATCATACTTTTAAATCTGGTGTGCCACATTTAGTTCTAAAAGTTGTGCTAATACTCTGTCTTTAAATCATAATGTCGAAGTGTAGAAAGGACTAACTTCTAAGTCTGAAATCTGAAAACTAAAATTTATAACCCTTATCTTTCTGTAAAGCATAATCTGAGTAAAACTTGTGAGCCTTTAGACTTAGTTTTATAAAATTTGGAAAATACCTTATCTTAAGGTCTAAAATCTTACAACCATAACTTCCAAAACATATGCTTTTATCTTAAATCTTTCAATCAAAAGACTGTTGAATAGTGAGGGACATCCATTGGAAGGTTCTTTTAACCAACATACACCATGTGAGCACCCTTGGAATCCTACGACTGGCCCTCATTAGGTAGCGTTGTTCTACCCTTGCCATTGGAATAGAACAATCTAATTTGAGTGATCATAATTTGAGTCATCCACATAGAAATGGGAATAATTTGATAATCTGCACCAATGGTGGCATGTAGTTCTGGGGGTATTAAATCGTAGTAACTTACCCATCTTGGTGAAACATACTACTCATATTCTTATGCTTAAAATTGTAAGAAAATCCACTTCATAAATAGTACAAAGGTTTACAGAAAGCCAACTGTTTCTTTGCTCTTCTTTAAATCTCAAGCCTTGTGAAATAAAGTGGATTCTTTATCTAAAATCTGAAAATAATCTAGTCATGGGATGCTTATAGAACAAACAATCTTGAAACAACAATCTTTAAATGAGGTCTAGTGACCCAAGAATTAATCTCATGTTAAAACATCTCAAAATTCATACTTGGTAATGTAAACATTCATAAATCATCTTAAAATCTAGAAATCTCAATAATATGCATGGAAATATAAACATAAGCATGTGATTCAACTTTTAAATCATGGGAAATCTCATAATTTTGTAAATAATGATAATGGGTATAAACCCTAACTTAAAATTCATAGGAAATCATATAAATTGTAGTAAATTTGTAACAAAAATAAAGTTTTAGGCACAAGGATGAAAGATTTATCCTTGTTCAAACCCAACATACCTTGATTGAAGATTGGATGAAGAATCTTGAAATATTGATTCCTAATTAAGTTCTTGAAGATGAGGTCTTGACTATCTTGTCTTGGTAATCTTCAATCTATAGTTTTCTTGGAGAATCTATGGTGGAATTTGATTTCTTAGAGAAGGGGCTTTTGGTTTCTAGGGTTTGCCTTTTGAAGAGACTGGTGAATAGTGAGCAAGAATGCTTGGAAATATGATTAATCTTATGTTTAAGAAGGATTGGGGCCTTGGAAATTGACCAAAATATCCTCTTTAAACCCCCAAATTGAACTGATAAACTAACCAAAAATCCTAATTTGTCAGGCCACCGCGACGCTCCACAATTGCAGTGGCTCACTGGAAAAGGATGAGTGGGAAATGGGCTTTCTCTTCAATGCAAAGATATCGCGGTACCCTATAGTTTTGCCATTTTGTCCACTGGGGCGACGTGCCACTATCGTGTTGACTTGCTAGAAATTGATAAATGTGAAATGGGACTCCTCCGTGATGCGGTGGAATCGCAGAGTATCACTGGAATTTGAGAACTGTTAATTTTCTTAGCTTCGCGATGCGTTGAAAGTCTAGGTGACACATCGTCAACTTAAGAATGCCATAACTTCTTCACCCAGTGTCAGATTTAGGCGAATTTGGTATTGATGGAAAGCTCCACGCAATGAAAAGTCAAAATCTTAAAAATTGCACATGGAATAAATATTATTCATTCTAAAAGCTATCCTTTAACATTCTAGGAATGAATTTAAGCTAGAAAAGTTTGGGTATTACACCAATCCATCCCCAAGATAACATCGAAATCCACCATATCAAACTTTATAAAATCCACCAATGTCTCCCTATGAAATATGGACTCCACACAACCCATATGGATTTTTCTAGCAATAATAGAATCACCCACAATAGTAAAACTAGAAAAAGGGTCGAAAATACTTTCAGGACCAAAACTAACCGAAATGCATAGCCATATATGGAGTCACATAAGATTGAGTAGAACCTAGATCAAGCAAATAGTAATCATCATGGGAAAAGAGTTGTAACATATTGGTAACAACATCAGGGGATGCCTCAAATTCTTGATAAGTAGCAAGTTCATAAAGATAATTTCGGGCAGTGTCGGTACTACAAGTAGCACCGTTAGGGGCAAGAGCTAAAGAAGTGGCAATCAAAACCTTATTATCCCTAGTGGCAACCCTTAATGAAGGACAATCTCACCGTATATGACCAAACTAACCATAATTATAGCATAAATGCCTTCCTTCCTCAAAATATCCATGGTGAAGCTGCCCATAAAAATGACAAGGAGAGTAAGATGCGACTGACTGAGCTCCACTAGCCTAATACTGGGCACCCTATGCCTTAGGACCAGTGTTATCTTGAAAATGATGATCACCTAAATTTCCCCTATTCTTCATCTTAGTCCACTATGTACTGTCTCTCCCAATGTTCTACTGACCTACACCCTGCTTTGAATATGTAAACTTCTTATTATGCCTCATTCCCATCTCTACTTACTTTTTCTTTTCATCCTCTACCTGCAGTATATAAACTACTAGCCTGGAGATGTCCATCTCATTGTTCAACATCATATCCTTATACTCCAATACCAAATCACGGGAAAACTCAAAAGAAAAATTTCTCATCTTGGATCTCATGTTGGACACCAAATCTAGAGCATAACAAACAACTATTGAAATTTTAGGGCATACTGCCTTACACTCATCTTCCCCTGCTTTAAGTTTACAAACTCTTTAGCCTTAGATTCTCTCAACTCCTGAGGAAAGAAGTGATCAAGAACGGAACCCTAAATCTTATCCCATACCAATGGCTCAACATCATTACCTCTCAACTATTCCCACTCCTCATACTAATGATATGCTATATCTTTTAATTGATAAGCAACAAACTCTACACCCTCTACATCGGTAGCATGCATTACCCTAAAAATATTCTCCATCTCATTAATAACCCTTGAGTAACCACCTCAAACTAAAAGCCTATAAAGTTTGGGGGATTCAACTTCATAAACTAGCCAACCTAAGTGACCTCAGATGTATAAGTAACAGAACAAGAATGATCAGACTGACGAGACTGCGATGCCACCAATTAAATAAGCATATCAATAGACTTATGGAACTCTACATTAGAGATGTATCCCTGAGGCGACTGCGAATAAGAGTCACTAGCCCCGGCAGCTTAAGAAAGACTAGTAGAAACCAGAAGAGTACCACATGGAGAGGTACAATCAGAATTAGGGACCCTAGACCGGGTCAGCACTTCATAATTAGGGTAATTCCCCTCCACATTATCCACAGGTGGAATAGAGGTTCCAACAGAGTTTCTAAAAATATCAGATCTTCGAGGAGGCATGATCTAAAATACGAGAAAGTCAGTAGTTAGAAAAGTTCCATAACACTAAACTCTATAGCTCAAAATAAAACAGAAGAAAAGGAATCATTCTTAAATTCCTCGTAGCCTTTTCTTTATAAGTGTGAGGCATTATACATCCATAAAAGGGACTCTACTCGATATGTCTTTCTAGACACTTAATGACCCTGAACTATGCTCTGATACTAATCTTTTGATGACTCAAACTAGGGATTAGTCTGTCATGACTCAATTTCTTAGATCATAATGGGGCGTACTATAACCCACCAGTAGGCAATCCAAACCTATAGTCCAAAATGTCTAGTAATGAACTGCCTAACTAGATAAAGAGAAAAATACAAAAAAGATGAAGAAAGAGATTAAATACATAATATAGTCCCAAAAACTGGTGGAATCTGTACAAGAGCTTTTACGTAACAAGAATCCAATGTGAAGTACAAATGAATATACAGATATAACTTATCTCTGAAAACAACATAGAGACTAGTCTAATACATAGGAGGGGGTAAGTAGTGCTCCAAATATCAGGAGCTCACTCAAAGTATCCAGACTATGGCTGCTCCATACAATGTACACATTAATGACAATAACCTGTACTATGATCTACAGGATGCAGAAGTGTAGTATGAGTAACAAACACGTGGTACTCATTAGGCAACTGCCAATTGAGCTCCAAAGATAAAGCAAATATACATAATACATAAACAAAATGTAAAACTGCACTAGAATGCCTAGGAACCACACAAGAAAACCAATGATATAGTCGAGCCTTTTACATAGCCTGGGTGCCCCAGGCTTAGAAGGTTCAATCAACATACTACATACCACAATGCATAGTCATCACCCATACTTATGCAACTACAACCCAAACCTTGCATCATATCATATCCATTCTATGAATTAATTCAATCTAGGGGGAAGGCAATAGGGTTCTAAAGAGAAATAAGTATTTCACCTTATGGGTAAAAAAGCCTCATCTAATCCCCAAACTTAAATAATTGAGACTAAGACATTCTTCCCATAATCAATCTTAACATTCAAGTTCAAATACAATATATAACACACATTATCTTACAAAAAAGAGTAGACAGAATTTTACCTCAAAGCTAAATCGCAAATCCATAAATCGTTAATCTAAAGCTCATCTTCATTTCACAATCCTAAAATGCCATCATGATATCAAAATCGCAATATACTCATTAATTGAGAATGATGATACCAATATTGCACCATTATGCTTTGGGTTCAAAGACGACCCCAAAAACCCCAAGTGGGTCGCACTTACGAAAATTATATTTTTGAGGTCAACCCAATGTTAATGCATGATCAAGGAATCATAACCCTAAAAATGAGTGAAAACCATGGTAATTAGGGGCTAAAATAAAGAGTTCAAGCTATTTGGGTTTTGGATCAAGAACCAAGAAATTCATCAAGAAAGGGATGAAATCTTACCTTAAATTTGATGAGATTCATGATAATATAAGTTAATCAAGCTCCCAAGTCACCCCAAGACTCAATTTAAAGTTATCACACCCTTTATGGTTTTTTATCTTAAGAAGGAGGTAAAAAATGAGCAAAATTGCAACCTCAAGGTTTTTTTATAGCCCTTCCAGGTCCTCAGATGCTGCAATCGTAGCATGCAGGCTACAATCGAACTATCTAGTGCCAGAACCATATGATGCAATCACAATAAAAATAGTGTGATCAAACTATCCTCTATATATGAGGTACGATCGTAGGCACACTAGAAGACAACTAAAACTTGGAACTTTTCCAAGTCTTCTCTAAGGCCTCAGGATTTATTTAGAATTAGATATATGTAAATGAACTATGTAACCACACTAAATTTGATGCTCCAAATGCAATGGTGAAGTTGGATTTTCTATCCAAGGTTGTTTTGACCAAATATAGGTTTCATACCCAAATTCCCAATTTTCTAACTTTCCGACCAACAGGTCAAAATGAGCAAGGGTGCCTCATGACCCGAACCAATGGTCTACCTATCCTAAAATCAATATTTCAGAGCTGCTTACTCACTGAAAATTTGTATCCAAGATCATTTCACTTTTCTTTGATATGAATGTATATTCTCAAATCAATCTAACACAGCTAACCAAGAGGGAAAAGAAGTAAATTTATATGTACATATATATGTATGTATGTATGTATAAGTATACAAGTCAAAAGAAGGAATATACAATCTAAATCAATGAAAGAAAAAAAAGGATATACGGTAACACCATAGCTACATACAGCTAAATATGCATATATATATATATATATATATATTAGAAGGTCTACTTAAAGTATAGCCTAAATCATCAGACCAGCTATTTAAAACTTCTTAAGCATAGTAGGAGCTATTGCTAGAATACTCAGGGTTCTAGTCCATATATCAAATCATTAGATGATCATGCATAATAATATAGTCATAAAAATAAAGAGGCCAGAATCATACCTCAAATCTCGACACCAAATCAATGACCAATCTATCATAAACTATCCATAACAATGATCATAACAATGATAATAACCATGATATTAATAATGTCATGAGTAATCGTCTAGTACAGACAACCAAAATACCTAGCCGAGCCTGTCACGTACCCTCACTACCCCAGGCTCTGAAGTTTTATTTAATGTACAACACACCACAAGGCATAGTCATCACCCAAACCTATGCAACCCCACCTATATGGGTTGATAGATATAAGTGTACACTGGTGATTGGCGATGCACATGAAAGAATGAATGCAATAGAATACACAATACCATAATTATCATCATAATAATAATTCTCATCATAAACATTCTCCATTCTTGATGGGTATACATACATACATACATACATACATATATATATATATATATATATATATATATATATATATATATATATAATCGCCATACATAGGTCTAGTCGGACTCAAACTAGTAGATATACACATAGGCATATCAATATAATCATCCTCTCGACTTGTTAGGTCTATCATCATAATCATCTTCCAACCTTGCTGGGTATCAATATCATCATCATAGTTTTCTCTGGCCTTGTCGGGTATCAATAGATCATTATAATGTCCTCCAGTCTTGTCGGGTATCAATAGATTATCATAATGTCCTCCATCCATTGCTGAGTATATCAGTAGTATCATCATAATTATCAATACACACACACATATATAAGCATCAATACTAAATTCTGTCAATGGTTTTTACATGAAATTTATATCATTAATACAATATCTTCCTTCATCCTATATCAGAGAGATATGTATATAAATATAATAGGTGTACGGACTCAAGCTGTGGATAAAAAGAGTATAAATCCATAAGTCCATTTCCTGGAGTGAACCTCAAGACTAAAGAATTATAAAAGTGTAGAAAGGGTCAAAATTTCTCATGATCAGAGTAATTAGTAGTATCAAATTATAGACTGAAATATATCTCAGTCAAATATTTTAAACATCATTAATAATCTCTTTTACATATAAGTCATCCATTAAGATAGGTATTTATTAGTTTGAAGAAATCCATTTTTATGGTATATAGTGGGCTTAAATTCGTATTTAGTAACAACAATAATAAGATTATAATCTAATCAAAATTGCATCAATCATTGATGAAACAGTCATGAGTCTACCAAATCTATTCATGCCATCACCAATATTCAAACAATGGAACCATACGCATTAATATATCAATAAACTACAATCATATCCTTTATAAGGATAAACACTTCATGGATGGTCAACTCATATCATAATAGCCTTGGGACTAATAATGTTCCTAAAATAACCACAATATTATAATCACGACCTTGGGCCCACATATATATTCGAAACCCATATCAATAATCATGTCTATAAATTATCTCATATATATAAGCCATATCATAGTCACGAGGAATAACATCTCTATAATCAATAAAACATATCTATAATCATCATACATATAAGAGGCATATTACATCTAGGAGGCATGATATCAATAAGCATCTCCCATATAGAAGGAATAATATCAATAAGATCTAATTTCTATAGGCTATATATCATATCTTTGTGTATGCATATGTTATCAAGCATATTGGTAGACCATGTCATAAATCAAGTCCGGAATGCCATAGCATAGCTACAAGCCATAAGTCATAATCTGGGAAAAGCCATCATAATTTATCATTTCACAAAGTAACCTTAATCTAAAGGCTCCATAGTCTCAACTATGCAAAACATCCGCAACTAAGTCCACAAGGGCTTACACAAGTCTTGGCTCAGGGTGGGTTTGAGAAACCCATTTCTAATCGTCAATTTCCATATTTAAGCATTTTATACCCCAAATAGGCTGAGGTATCTAGTTAAGTTTATAGATTTCAGGTAAGCCATAACCAATCCAAAGATAGGAATTTCGCCTAAAAACATAGGCATTTAAGCCAACTCCACCTAACTTATGATTTCAAGTTCACTAGGATGGTCCACATAAGGTTAATCATACTAATGATGCTTCAAATGCTTAAACCACAACCAAAACCTAGCATCACATCATATCCATTCTATGAATTAGTTTAATCTAGGGAGAAAGAAATAGGGTTCTAAAAGGGTAATAAGCATTTCAGCTTATGGGTCAAAAATTCTTATCTAATCCCCAAACATCAATAATCAAGACTAATCCATTCTACCCATAATCAATATTAACAGTCACATTCACATGGAATAAATAATACACATCATCTTGTGAAGAAGAGTAGAATGAAGCCTACTTTAAAGTCAAATCGCAAATCTTTAAATTATTCACAAAACACTCATCTTTATTTCATAATATCAAAATTCCATCATGCTATCAAAATTGTAATCTACTCATCAATACGAGAATAATGATATCCATACTACACCATTGTGCTTCAGGTCCAAAAATGATAACAAAAGACCCCAAGTGGATCCCACTAATCAAAATCACATATTTGAGGTCAACCCAATGTTCGTACATGATCAAGGCATTATAACCTTCAAAAATTGATTAAACGAAGTAAATTTAGGGATAAAATCAAGCCCTTAAACTATTTGGGGTTTTGGGTCAAGAACTAAGAAATTTATTAAGAAAGGGGTGAAATCTTACCTTAAATTCAAAGGTATTCATGATAATATATGTTAATAAAGATACCAAGTCAACCCCAAGACTCTATTCAAAGTTATCACACCCTTTAGGGTTTTTTCTCTCAAGAGGGAGGTGGAAAATGAGCAAAATCACAATCTAAGGGGTCTTTTTGTACCCAATCTAGGTCTTCGGATGCTACAATCGCATTATGTAGGCTGAAATTGCACTATCTAGAGCCAGAACCAAATGATTCTATCATAAAAAAAGTAGTGAGATACCATTACCCTCTTCACATGAGGTTCAATCACAGGCACAACATAAGATAACTGAAACTTGGAACTTTTGTAAGTTTCTGCTAAGGTCTCGAGATTCATTCAAAATCTGATATTCATAAATGAACTATGTAACCACACTAAATTTGATGCTCTGTGTGCAATGGCAAAGTTGAATTTTCCATCAAAGGTCGTTTTCACTAAATGTGGGTCCCATACCTAAATTTTTTATTTTTCAACTTTTTAACCAATAGGTCAAAGTAAGCTCGGTGCCTCAGGACCGACACAAAGGTCTACCTAGCCTAAAATTATTATTGCAGAGCTGTTGGCATAGTCAAAATTTGATATGACATTGTCTCACTAAAGTTTTTACTATGTGGCCATTTGGAAGTAGCGAAGACTTCAAAATAGAGAATCAGCTCTAAAAACCAATTGAACTACCCAATAATGAAATCGGTAGTCCTAAAAATTTATAATTGTCTTCGGGAAGCTATGAGAAATCTCTAATAGTGAAAATAAGCAAAAATATGAAAAATGACCTATAGGGTTATTACATAGTCGTGACTGGTATCTCAAGCCCACATGAATCGAAGATCACCTCCTTAGCCTAATATCCATAACACCATAAAACAATAAAGTTGAAGCGAATCAAACCATTGATAATAGTAATAAGAATAGATGAATCAAATGAGGGTTTAAAGAATTCAAATAAGAATCCACCCATACTTGTCCACAATAGCCTCTAAGACTAGAATAGCCACTAGGTCGTGGTATGGCCCTAACTATGACATAGTACTAAGTCAATAAAAAAACCAGTGAAATATTAGGCCCTTTTAAAGGATGGAAGCTTACCACTTCACAACGACTCAACAAATGTACCACACCACCTACTGTTGCATAGGAGTAATAGGAAACCCTTTTGACCCTACATCATGAAAAGGCATAGCATCCACAGATGGTTAATGGGATAAGCACTGGCATATAACTCGGTAATAAGGATAAAATAATGAAATTACAAAAATCTAGTAATCAACCATGTGAATCACACTCATATACATATACATAGGATGTAGGGATAGGGACAAGGGTCATGAATATTAGAGTTTAAAAATTTAACCTGAATTGTGTAGCACAATCCATCCTAAAGACACCCTTGGGATATATAGGTTTAACTTCTCAATTGAAAGGGCCCTAGTGCGTGTTAGCCAAATGAATCAAGGAAAACTAAGGGAAAACTAAATCCACCAGGGCAATAGCTATCCTAAAATATATACATAACGTGTGTATCAAGAACACGATCATATAAACCCCCAACACAGACAAACTTGGTTTCCAGTGTTCATGCTCCCCGACTTACACCTTGGCGATGAGCTACACAATTCTCTTTAAGCGCAAATAAAATAATTTGCACATAAACCAATCCATTAATCCAACAGTTATTTATTAAGGAATTTACCACTTGGTATCGTCGTAGCATTATGCTTGCAGGCTTATTTAATTATGCCAAGCCAATTCACACAACTAAATTAAACTCCCAAGTTCTATTTAAATTAAAACACCAAGGCCATCGAAAACCATATTCATATCTATTTATCCTTTAATGCAATGAAACAGGTTCAAAACAAGTTAAACCATACAATTATCTGTATTTAAAACCAAGATTATAAAGTGGGTTAATGTTAATGCTAATTCTAAGTCAAAATTAATCCAATTTAAGGTAACCCATGTCCCTCATTCCACTTATTTAAACAATGCACTAATTCAGTCACAAGAACATCAATTTAAAGTATAAATAATCAATTTAAAACATGGGATAAGTAATTCAATCAGTAATAAACAAAACTCCTCAACCCAATTTAAAAAACCCATAATTTAAATCATATGAAAATCCATTAAATTAATGCTACAATGCAAAATTCAAGTTTAGGGAAGAGAAACATGCCTAAAATGCATAAAGAATTGTAAGCCAGTTTAACGTTTGGAGCTTTAATGGTGAATCCTTTGTGAAACCCTTGGAATATCTTGGTTTAAGTGTTAAAGAGGAAGAAAATGGTCTTTAACCCTTAAAACTGATGGAAAAGGGTGTATTTTATGTTTAAAGATAGTACAAGGGGTAAAAAGATCAAAAGCCCCTCACCCCAAGAGAAAAAAATAAAAACTGGATGAATTTAAAATAGCAGCATGACATGCCAATATCGCGGAGGTTAGCCTCCATACCATTCAAATATCACAGATTTTAACTCTGTAAGACGACTTTATCAAGGAGGATTACTATCTCGGGGTCCTAAAATAATCCCAAACCCCTTCCAAAAAATCAAAAACTTTTCAAAAACACCATTTTAACATCCCTAAACATAATTTAAGTTACAAATTGACATTACGCACACGGAAGGAACAAAAATAAAATCATTAAATTTTTATGAGGTATCATAATTTTTGTCCCAAGGCTTTCAAAATTGTTTTTGGCTATGGGTGGATTCTATAAAAATAGAACTATTGGTATGGGGCCTTATATTTAGTCAAAATAATCTCAAATGATAGCCTTGATGGTTCCATTGAGTCTGGAATATCAAAATTTGGTATGGTGGCGTAGTTCATCTACGTGAATAGGGTTCCAAATAAATTTCGATCACTGAATCAAAGTCCATTTTAGACTTAGCAAAATTTGGTGCCTGATATCTGTTTTGGCCTCTTTAATGATTAAGGAGCTTCTTTAGTGGCAAGCACTTTTATGTCTACGAGCTATTTTAGTGGTGTAACACCCTAACTTACTGAACTGGAATGCTACACGGTGCTCATGACCCCGAGGGACCACAAGCTAACCCACGACTGATATCTGTACCTATATACTAAAAATCATAATATAATAATGCGGAATACATAGAACTGTAAGGCCATAAGGTTCAACTGAATACAATCATATGGGCTAAAATACCCAAAATAACTAAATTAGAACGTAAATCTGAAAGTAAATCTGAAAGCCTCTAAACATCTGAATAAGGAGTTGCAGGAACATGTCTCCAACTAACTCTATGAAACTGAACTAAAGAATAAATAAATGAATCAAAGCCTATTGTCCTCGAATTAATGAGGACTCACTGTGTCTCTGCGATTGGAACGCTACTGCTACTGCTGGGCTGGAGCTCATATCTCATAACCTATGGTGTAACTTGAAAAGGAAGCACCATAGCGCAAATGCGTCAGTACAGCTGGGGTACTGAGTATACGAGGAAGGTAGGCTGAACATAAAGGGTTTCATGCATGAACAACACTGACTGACTAATATGAACGTGGGAGTGAAAACACATATATATAGAAACTGGGACCATGAATACGTGATATCATGACTTGTAAGCTAATACATGGTTTTCTAATAACTGTCATGACTGATACTAAAACTGATAACCTAGACGACTGTATCTGACAGTCCTGTATATACTGAAATCTAAAGAACGTTCTGAGTTTTTTTAATGAGTCTATTAATGAAACTGTGGGAAGTAGTGTTTAACCGACATACCCCGTCTATGCCGTTATGGCTAAGCTGGGGTCCAATCTCTACCCCGACTGGAGGGGTGTTAATACCGCACCACTAGTAAGGACAGTTGTGAGTGACCTTTATCAGGAGGGTACTCAATGAGAATGGTGGAAACCCTAAACTGATGGGTTAAGCCACCTTATCAACCCTAATTTGACGGGTTAAGATATCTCTACCTACGCTGGCTACGTAGTTATGGAACATAAGTATTGCTACTAAGAATCACACCCTAAATTGGCGGGTGAGTTCCCATCGTTGGTTCACTCAGTGCTAACCTCTACTCCCATCTGGAGGGATTAGACATGAATAACTGACTATATATGACTTAATCTTACTGAATTTCATTGACTAGCGGAATGTTACTGATATCTGAAAACTGACTAAGATCATAAGATTTTCCGGAGTCACATAACTGAATAAAGTCTATGGAATTATAGCTTGAGTTCGGATATCGTGAAATATGATATGGTTCTAGGCACACAACTATAGTTTTTGGGTACAAGTATCCCCAGGACACGATGGAAGAAAACTGATGCACATAACTGACTTGATCATAAGAGTAGAGTCAATAATATATAATACCATAAGTAGGGATCTCATACTATGCATGGTTATCAACAATGCATTACATGGAAAGGATTTCATATCACATGGAAGTACTTGCACAATCTTAATATCATGTTCATTACATAATCATATTGACAACATATACCAATAGTATGGAAGTTCAAGTGGATTTCATGGTTGTCATACATCTTGTTCATAAGTAGGATTTGCAAGTAAACATAGCATAATCTCATAATAATAGTTCATGAGTATTCCAACAACATTTACAAGGCACATTAACAACATAGAAGTCATTGGAACGTAAGGGCATATCATGAATCCTTCACTAGGTCACAATTTAGCTATATTGGATGATTTCTAGTTCCTTAGGTATTTTATCAAACACCTTACATGAACATCTTAAGCATAGGTGAATTCATCAAATTATACATCATTAACAACCACATTTACATGTTTCCAACTCATATGATATCATGAATTCACAAAAACATATATAAAGATTCCATCTTGGGAATCACCAATATCAACAACATGATCATCAACACCCAATAATATAGAAATCATACTTTATAATGAAAAAGAGGAAAACAAATCAAGAATCAACATGGGTATGATCATATCACCACAATCAACCAAGATTTTGTATTTTAAAGATTGATTCTTGAACTCCACGGACGAAAGAAATCCGTGGATGAACACTATGCATACCTTAGAAGGAAGATTCTTGATGATTGACGGAGGAATTTCCTAGAAATCGGATCTTCAAGCTTAATGATGCAGACCTAGTTGTTTTTCACCTTTAGTGCTCTTTGATGATGAGATTTGATATGAAAATAGGGTTACAGTATGTTTAGAAGCTACATATTTTGTAGGGTTAAGTTTAGGGACGTGTAAGGAGTATTTAAGGACTTAATTACCTTTAAAATAACTTAAGACAGAGTGTTTTTGACACTTGAAATTGACTTAGGTGGTGCCCAAGTGATCTCTTATGCTTGGGTTGGGCGGCGCCTAACCAATCGCCTATGCTTACTGTCTCTTACGAAAATAGGCATAACTTTTCGCTCGGGTATTGGATTAAGGTGAAATTGGTATCGTTGGATAGCTAATTCAATTATCTACAATTTAGTGGATCTAAATCAGCCAAAATACCACATTAAATTGTGTTATACTCATTCAAATATGACCCTTGCAAAATTGAACACTAAAACTTGATGGATTCAAAAACTCTTAGCTTGTATTACCTTGAGTGACTCATATGAACATGCTTAATGCATAATAAGCTATCTTATCACTAGAAAATTCATTGTAAGTCATGTACTCAAGTATGAATCACAGGATTAGAAACATGCTGGGTATTATAATATCTCCCCCTTGGGAACATTCGTCCTCGAATTAGAATTTACTAAGAAGGGATACAAGATAATAGAACCTGAACTGAACATGAAGAACTGAAACTTGATCTCATAACTGACATGCTAAACATACTGAACTCGTGCATATCTGATGCACGGATAAATGATACATGAATGCATGACTGAGTATGAAAAGGCTAATAGGTACCAAGTTAATACTGGAAACATGAACATGAAAATAAGCTTACGGAGAGCTGTTACCTTCAACTTGATTTGAATTGGCGGAGAAGAGGTGAGGATACTTGGTACGCATATTTGCTTCTTCTTCCCAAGTAGCTCCCTCATGAGACTTCTTTCGCCAAAGAACCATGATTAGAGGGACTTCTTTGTTCCTCAATCTACTAGTCTGATAATCTAAGATTTCGACTGGAATCTCTTCATAAGAGAGGCTGTTCTGAATGTCGATTCTCTAAATGGGGACAACAACTTCTTGGTCAACTATGCACTTCTTTAGCAAAGAGACATGGAAGACTGAATGGACTAAGGCTAGATCTGAAGGCAACTCAAGCTCATATGCTACCTTGCCGAAGCGACAAAGAATTTTAAAGGGTCCGATATACCGGGGACTGAGTTTCCCTTTTTTGAAGAACCTCTTCGCTCCTTTCATGGTAGAGATCTTAAGATAGACATAGTCATTTACCTCGAACTCGAGATCCTTTCTATGAACATCTACATAGGATTTCTGTCGGCTCTGAGCAGCTCGAAGTCTCTCTCTGATTAACTAAACTTTCTCTAATGCGTTGAATACTAAGTCAGGACCTATGATTGAGGCCTCACTAATTTTAAACTAACCAATCAGAGATCTACATCTCCTACCATAGAGAGCTTTGAATGGAGCCATCTGAATACTAGAATGATAGCTATTGTTGTATGCAAACTCAATCAAAGACAAGTGGTTATCCCAACTTCCCTTGAAGTCAATTGCACACGCCCTTAGCATATCTTCAAGAGTTCTGAATGGTCCTCTCTTCTTGACCATCTGTCTGAGGATGAAATGTTATGCTAAGATGGACTTGGGTACCGAGACCCTTTTGGAATGCTTTCCAAAAGTGAGAAGTGAACTGGGTACCTCTATTTGAGATGATAGATAGTGGAACACCATGTAATCTCACTAACTCCCTGATATAGAGTTTAGCATAATCCTCGACAAAATAAGAAGTATGAACAAGAAGGAAATGAGCTGACTTGGTCATTGTATCTACAATGACCCAGACTGAATCATGCTGATGACGAGTTCTAGGCAAACCTTTCACGAAGTCCATGTTAACTTCTTCCCACTTCCAAGTAGGAATGGTGAACTGTTGCATGAAACCACTAGGTTTCTGATGCTCTATCTTAACCTGCTAACATATAGAGCACTTATCCATAAAATCTACAATATCTCTCTTTATCCCACTCCAATAATAGATCTCCCATATGTTGTGGTACATCTTAGTGGCCCCTGGATGAATAGAGTATCGTGCACCATGTGTTTCTGCAAGAATTTGCTGCCTCAATTCCTCTACATCTGGAACACATAGATGACCCTGGCAAAGAAGAACACCATCTCCCCCTTGGAAGAAAACCTCGACTTTCTGATTTTGAACTGACTCTTTGAGCTTGACAAGGCTAGGATCCTTGTGTTGTTTCTCTTTCACCTCAGAAACTAGAGATGACTCTGAACTACTATGAATACATACACCACCCTCTGAAGAATTGACTAAGTGAATGCCTAGTCTGGCAAGCTAATGGATCTCCAGAGCCATCTTTTTCTTACTATCCTCAATGTGAGAAATACTACCCATGAAGAGTCGACTGAGAGTGTCGGCCATAACATTCATCCTTCAAGAGCTCTAACCACCTTCTCTAGTAAAGATTTAGATCTTTCTGGGAAAAGACATACTGTAGGCTTTTATGGTCTGTGAAAATATCTACATGAACTCCATTGAGATAATGCCTCCAAATTTTCAAGGTAAAAACTACCACTGCCAACTCAAGATCATGAGTAGGATAATTCTTCTCATGTGTCTTTAACTGTCTGGAGGTGTAGGCTATGACCTTACCATGCTGTATGAGGACACAAACTAAACTCACTCTGGATGCATCACAATAAAATATGAAACCATCTGAACCATCTGGAATAGCTAGAACTAGAGCAGAGGTGAGTTGAGTCTTCAACTCTTGAAAGCTCTTCTCGTATGAATCTGACCATTGAAACTTAATCTTCTTCTAAGTCAATCTGGATATGGGAGATGAAATAAAAGAAAATCCCTCGACAAACCATCTATAATAGCCAGCCAAACCCAAGAAACTCCTAATATCTGATGGAGACACGAGTCTCGGCCAGTTTTTTACTGCCTCAGTTTTCTGAGGATCTACTTTAATTCCATCACTGGAAACAATATAGACAAGGAATGCTATTGATCTTAGCCAAAATTTGCACTTGCTGAACTTAGCGAATAACTGGTGATCCTTGAGAGTCTGAAGAACAATACTGAGATGGCCTGCATGATCATGCTCTGTACGAGAATAGACCAGAATATCATCTATAAAGACTATGACAAACATATCCAAGTACTAGTTGAACACACGGTTCATCAAATCCATAAAAGTTGTTGGGGCATTAGTAAGACCAAATGACATGACTAAAAATTCAAAGTGACCATACCGAGTACGGAAAGCTGTCTTTGGAATGTCACATTCTCTAACTCTGAGCTGATGATAGCCTGATATGAGGTCTATCTTGGAGAAGTAACTAGCACCCTAAAGTTGGTCGAATAAATCATCAATCCTGGGAAGAGGATATCTGTTCTTGACCGTGACCTTGTTAAGGTGACGATAATCAATACACATCCTGAAAGAACCTTCTTTCTTGCACATGAATAGTACTGGCGCACCCCATGGGGAAATACTGGGTCTGATGAATCCCTTATCTAAGAGATCCTTCAACTGATCTTTCAGTTCTTTAAGTTTTGTTGGTGCCATTCTATATGGTAGAATAGAAATAGGTTGAGTATCCGAAAGAAGGTCTATGCTGAAGTCTATTTCCCTTTCGGGAGGAATGCTTGGAAGATCTTCGGGAAAGACATCTGAGTATTCATTAACAACAGGGACTGTTTTGAGGCTGGGATATTCAGAACTAGAATCTTTAACATGAACGAGATGATACACACACCCCTTAAAAATCATTTTCCTTGCCCGAAGGTAGGATACAAGTTGACCCCTGAATGCTGAAATGCTACCCTTCCACTCTAGGACGGGCTCATTCGAGAACTGAAGCTGAACAATCATACTTCTGTAGTCGACTGTGGCATAATAGGAATAAAGCAAATCCATACCGAGAATGATATCAAAATTAGTCATCTCTAACTTTACTAAAGCTGCTGACATGAATTTTTGAGATATCATAATCGGGAAGTTCCTGTATACCCACTGGGTTATGATGGTTTTACACACTAGGGTAGAGACTGAGAAGGGCTATGCTAGGACTTTGGGACTGATTCCAAAATCGCTTGCTATGTATGGAGTAACAAAAGACAATGATGCACCTGGGCCTAGCAAAGCATAAACATGAACATGGAAAATTTGTAATGTACCAGTAACGACATTAGGAGAATTTTCCTGATCCTGTTGGGACTGAAGAGCATAGATTCTATTTGGATGTTGCCCACTGGTAGCACTGGAAGTGGCACCCTATGGGTTCGGGCGACTGGACTGAGCTGTAGAATGATTTTTCTGACCCTGAAGACTTGACTGCAGACACTCTCTAATCCTGTTGCCTGGCTTGCCACAACCAAAATAGACATCATTACCGGCTCTGCAAATGCCCTTGTGGTTCTTACCACAAATCTGACAAAGGGGATTTGTTTGGGCACTGCTAACACTGCCCTGAGATTTAGAGCCTGGCACTTTGTTTCGATTTCCATCTCTAAACTTCGGGACTAGAGCACTGGCAGAGGAAGGAGATGGAATAACTGACCTGGATCAAAATTGTGAACGACTTCCTCCATCTGACTTTGGGTGAGCAAAGTTGAAATTACCTGACCTTGCTCTCTTGCTCTGCTCTCCCTAGTCTTAAAATTATGCTCTTCTACTTTCTGGGCATGGGTCATAAGTCTTGCTAAGGTCATATAATCGATCAGTATCACAGACCTACACTCATTTACCACGCTATCGTTGACTCCAGACACGAACTTGCTCATCTTAGCTCTATTATATGCAACCACATGAGGAGCATACCTGGCTAGCTGAGTAAATATGAGGGAATACTCCCTAACCGTCATATTCCCCTTCCTAAGGTTGATGAACATAAGAACTTTGGCTTCCCTCAGCTCTTAGGGAAAGAATCTGTTTAAGAAGGCTGTGACAAATTCCTCCAACTCGATAGGGCATGTACCATCTAACCTCTTAGACTTTCACTATTTGTACTAATCATGAGCAATATCCTGTAACTAGTAGGTGGCTAACTCAGCACTCTCAATAGAAGTAACACCCATGATGTCAATGTCCTTCTGGACTTGGTCAATGAACTCCTGAGAGTCCTCATCAGACTTAGACCCATGGAAAGAGGGAGGGTTCATTCGGGTCAAGTCCCAAACCCTAGATGCTTTGGGAGTGGCCACTGGATTGGATGGAATGACTGGTGCCCGTTCATTCTGTGTAGCTATGGAACGAGCAACTATGGTAAATGCGGCTCTAAACTCCGCATGGGAAACATGTTCGCCCAAAGGATCTTCGGGCTGAGGAGCTAGCTGTTCCTAAAACATCTAATAGCCTCCCGCACATAAATGTGGCGCGCAACACACCCATGTACAAGACTCTACTAGATGTGTCTTTTAGACTTCCTAGGACTCTATTGAACTTTAGGCTCTGATACCATGTTTGTAACACCCCGATTTGCTGAACCGGAATGCTACATGGTGCTCATGACCCTGAGGGACCACAAGCTAACCCATGACTGATATATGTACCTGTGTACTGAAAATCATAATATAATAATGCGGAATACATAGAACTCTAAGGCCATAAGGTTTAACTAAATACAATTATGTGGGCGAAAATACCCAAAACAACTAAATCTGAACCTAAATCTGAAAGCCTCTAAACTGTCTGAATAAGGAGTTGAAGGAACATGTCTCCAACTAACTCCTTGAAATCGAATTGAAGAATAAATAAATGAATCAAAACATATTGTCCTCGAATTAATGAGGACTCACTGTATCTCTGCAACTGGAACACTACTGCAACTGCTGGGCTAGAGCTCGTGTCTCAGAACCTATGGTGTAACATGAAAAGAAAGCACCATAGTGCAAATGCATCAGTAAAACCGGAGTACTGAGTATACGATGAAGGTAGGCTAAACATAAAAGGTTTCATGCATGAACAACACTGACTGACTAATATGAACGTGGAAGTGCAAACACACATATATAGAAACTGGGACCATGAATACGTGATAGCATGACTTGTAAGCTAATACATGGTTTACTAATAACTTTCATGACTGATACTGAAATTGATAACCTGGACGACTGTATCTGACAGTGCTGTGTATACTGAAATCTAAAGAACGTTTTGAGCTCTTTTACTAAGACTGTTACTGAAACTATGGGAAGTAGTGTTTAACCGTCATGCCCTGTGTATGCCGTTATCTCTAAGATGGGGTCCAATCTCTGCCCTGACTAGAGAGGTGTCAATACCGCGCCATTGGTAAGGAAAACTGTGAGTGATCCTTATCTGGCGGGTACTCAATGAGAACAGTGGGAACCCTAAACTGACGGGTTAAGCCACCTCATCAACCCTAAGCTGACGGGTTAAGATATCTCAACCTACACTGGCTACATAGTTCTAGAACACAAGGATTGCTACTAAGAATCACACCCTGAACTGGCGGGTGAGTTCCCATCCTTGGATTCACTCGGTGCTAACCTCTACTCCCATTTGGAGGGATTGGACATGAATAACTGACTGTATATGACTTAATCATACTGAATTCCATTGACTGGCAGAATGTTACTGATATCTAACAACTGACTAAGATCATGAGATTTTCCTGAGTCATAGCTTGAGTTTGGATATCATGAAACATGACATGGTTCTAGGCACACAACTATAGTTTTCGGTTACAACTACCCCCAGGACTCGATAGAAGGAAACTGACACACATGACTAACTTGATCATAAGAGTAGAGTCCATAATATATAATATCATAAGTAGGGATCTCATACTATGCATGGATATCAACAATGTATTGCATGGAAAGGATTTCATATCACATGGAAGTACTTGCAAAATCTTAATATCATGTTCATTACATAATCATATTGACAACATATACCAATAGCATGGAAGTTCATGTGGATATCATGGTTATCATACATCTTGTTCATAAGTAGAATTTGCAAGTAAACATAGCATAATCTCATAATAATAGTTCATGAGTATTCCAACAATATTTACAAGGCACATTAACAACATAGAAGTCATTGGAATGCAAGGGCATATCATGAATCCTTCACTAGGTCACAATTTAGCTATATTGCATGATTTCTAGTTCCTTAGGTATTTTATCAAACACCTTACATGAACATCTTAAGCATAGGTGAATTCATGAAATTATACATCATTAACAACCACATTTACATGTTTCCAACTCATATGATATCATGAATTCACAAAAACATATATAAAGATTCCATCTTGGGAATCACCCAATATCAACAACATGATCATCAACACCCAATAATATAGAAATCATACTTTATAATGAAAAAGAGGAAAAACAATCAAGAATCAACATGGGTATGATCATATCACCACAATCAACCAAGATTTTGTATTTTAAAGATTGATTCTTGAACTCCACGGACGAAAGAAATCCGTGGATGAACACTATGCATACCTTAGAAGGAAGATTCTTGATGATTGACGGAGGAATTTCCTCGAAATCGGATCTTCAAGCTTAATGATGCATCCCTAGTTGTTTTTCACCTTTAGTGCTCTTTGATGAAGAGATTTGAGATGAAAATAGAGTTGCAGTATGTTTAGAAGCTACATATTTTGTAGGGTTAAGTTTAGGGCCGTGTAAGGAGTATTTAAAGACTTAATTACCTTTAAAATAACTCAAGACAGAGTGTTTTTGACACTTGAAATTGACTTAGGTGGTGCCCAAGTGATCTCCTATGCTTGGGTTGGGCGGCTCCTAACCAATCACCTATGCTTGGTTTGGGCGGCGCCTAACCAATCGCCTATGCTTACTGTCTCTCACGAAAATGGGCATAATATTTTGCTCGAGTATTGGATTCAGGCAAAATTTGTATCGTTGGAAAGCTAATTCAATTTTCTACAATTTGGTGGGTCTAAATCAGCCAAAATACCACAATAACATCAAGTTATACTCATTCAAAAATGATCCTTGCAAAATCAAACACTAAAACTTGATGGATTCAGAAACTCTTAGCTTGTATTACCTTGAGTGACTCAGATGAACATGCTTAATGTATCATAATCTATTTTATTACTAGGATATTCATTGTATGTCATGTACTCAATTATGAATCACAGGATTAGAAACATGTGGGGTATTACAAGTGGCCTTGGTCATTTAGTCGAGTTTCACTTTAGCGGTCAAGGATTACTTAAGAAGACATTGCTTAGCAGCTAGGAGACTTCTTTTGCAATGCACGTATCCTTGGTGATGACCACTATAACAAACTTGTGTCACTTATAAGGTAGATACTTAAGCAAACAAATAGTCTCTTTAGTAGCACCTAGGGGTTTGATAAATCCCCTTTATTTACCCAATTGTCATCATTTTTTAGGATCTTAAAGAGAGGAACAAGTAGGGAATCATCCGTTGAGGCTAAGATAAGATATACTAACACTCTTGGTCATTTCCCATTATTTTCCCATCAATTTTCATCCTATTTTATTTTAAATTATTAAAAATTAGGACTTGAACTATTTTGACCTTAGGATCTAATTTGAGCCCTGATTTATGTCCCATTTGTTCTCAAATTTTGACTATACATTCTTTGTCTTTCAAGGGACCTCGTGATAGATTTAATTTGGATTCTTGTTGCGAGCCCTACGATTCTTTTCTTGACCCGCATTCTAACTTTACCCTTTATATAGTAATATCGGTCTTGTATTACTCTTCATGATATGTAAATTACTGTTTTAATAACATAGAAGCATTTTAGGATTGTGGAGAAAAGGCGAATGATTTATGGATGACTCGAGACTTGTAGTTTGATATAGAGGTAGGCTTTGATCTACTCTTCATAATTAAATAGTGTATGATATTTATTTTATGCTAGGTAATGATGAAAGGATATTATTGTGGTTAGGGTACCCTTATTTAGTGTAATTTGTGAGTTTGGGAATAGAAGGATGAATCGACCCTGAAGATGAAATATATGTTACAGCGATAGAAGTATATCACCCTAGATTATAAGTATGTTAGACATAGTTTATGCTAAGTATCCTTTAGTATAAGGTTTATTACTTGACTTTGTGAATTATCATAGTTTTTTGGATAATCATATAATTCTTATTCTAGTTTTACTCTATTGGACCGAGGTCGTGGTTACGATACTAGTTGGACTCTAGGTGAGTATCCTATATTTATTAAAGTCATGGTATAGTCTACTGATGCGGGGATGCTTATGATTATATTTTTTGGATGCTGGTAATGACATTCATAGGTTATGGTAGTGGTACGATTCTACCTAAATCTTTGTTTTACTATTATTTTCCTAAAAAGGAATTTACTCCAAATTTCAACTTATAAATGGATTCTTATATAAAAGGGGAACCATACCACCTTAATGGACGATTTATGATATTTTAGACTAAAAATTATGGTTTGGAAGTTTGAATGAGATAGATCCCATTCCATGGTTTAACCACTACTATTTACTTTAATTATGCAAATTTTGATCCTTTCTACTATATTATAATGATTTAGTCCCAGAATGTACCCCAAGTAATAGATTTACAAACTTATAATTTTAGCTACTATTTGAGTCTATGCATCTATTATATATACATCTCTTTAGTGCTGGACAAAAGAGATTGATGATAATGATGATTTGAAATCCTGAATTAGGACTAGGTCAGTAGATATGGATATTCCTAAATCCCCTAGGGTCCCTTTTGGCCATGAGGCATAATGTCAAAGAAGAGAGGTCTTCATAGGTCTTGCCTTTATGAGTTATCGAGTTAGAGGATTTGTATACACTAGGTATGTTATGTCACTTTAATCATTTATAGTATTATGGATTTACTTTGTATTCATTCAAGCATGCACATTGCCTATCACTAGTATTATTTTTGGTTCCTATATCTATCATCCTAATGGGGAGTTGCATAGCTATAGATTATGAATGTTATTTGTTGTGCGTTTTGTGGTGATTAAACCTCCAAACTTATGGGGTCTGATTAGGTATTATTTTTCTACACTAGCTGATTACTGTATTGTTGCTATTATGGTTAATTCATGGTAGGATGATTATGGACTAGTACTGAGATTTAAGGGATGATTTTTATTCCTTTCTTATATGATTATTTTATTACAAATAATTATCTAATGGTTATACATTATGATGAGGGACCCTAATTATGCCAACACTAGTTTCTACTTGAGTATAAAGACTTGAGTTGTTTGAATGACTACTTTAGGTTATACCTTTGAGTTAGTCTTGTAAACATATACATATATATACATATATCTAGCTATGGTATTATCACATATCCCTATCTTTCTTTGTTTATTCACATTGTATATGCATTCTTTAGCCTTGTATACTTCTATATGTCCTTCTTTCATTCATTATTTATATATTGGCCAGTAATATACAATATAGTGCCTTAGTTCTTGAATACAGCTAGAACACAATAGTTTATCCTTATAGCCTCTTTAGCCTTATTGTGTTTAGCTTATTAAATAGTTACCTATAGTTTATACTTCTTCAATGCATGTTATTTGTATTTGCATTATCTTTGGACCTCAGTTGGCAATTGCCTATCGAGTACCACATGTTTGGTACTTATACTACACTTTTGTAGCCTTCTAATCATAGTACGGGTTCTCACTGTTATTTTGTGCATCATACGGAGCAACTATGGACTAGAGGTTTACAGTGAGCTCCTAACATTTGGTGCATTGTTACTCTTTCTTTTCCAATTTAGAATAATCTCTCTATTGTATTCAGATATGGGTTATATGTTCTTACTTATCTAGTATTTGAATTTGTACTCTTATTGTATTAGAACTCTTGTAGTGATTCCATAAGGTTTTGGGACTGCCTTATGTTTATTAGTCTTTTATTATATTTATCTTGCATATTCTTCTTTATTTCTCTTAAGAGTCCGTTATTAGCAGTTTAGGACTATGGGTTGGTATACCTACTAGTGGGTTATAGTAAGTACAAGCACAACCTAAGGAATTGGTCCATGACAAATTGGTATTAGAGTATAGGCTTATCGATGTGTAGGTACAAGAGCTAAATGTCTATCAGAGTCCTACAGATCAATGGAGAGACATTTGTATTCTATATTTAGAAGGATATATGTCATTCTTAGGAAATTCTGTTCTTGAATCCTTATTGTGTGACTATATATCTATGAGCCCCAGTTATATTCTTTAAATCTATTCTATTCTAGATGGATGTAAATGGTTGTCAATAAATATAAAAGAGACTTTGGCACGTGTTTCTAGAGCTTTAGTACAACATCAAACTAGGAAGTCAAAGATGGTTATTGAAGATCTTTAGCATCAGTTAGAGGATTTTGGGCTAGTCCAGGGTCTGATAGAGTTTGTGACCACTTCAACATTTAAAGATTCAACATTAGGAATTTTGAGCCTTTTTATGGATACCCCACAACTGGAGATGATATCCAATTCATCGAGCAATTTTTAAGCTAAAGTTGGGTTTATTGGTGTTCAACAGGGTTCTTTGTCAGTTTTAGAGAATGATATTGGGTTTCTTAAGTGGGATAGAATTACTCTTATTCTATACCCATCATAGTATGAGATGGTGCTTGGATTTATTAGGAGGTTAGCTTTGCCACTTCATTTAGTGTCGAAACATTTGATAGCAGCTGGATCATATTTCATTCAGGTTGTTGATCACATGAAGGCCACATAAAGAGTGTATATTATTACTTATAAAGTATTTAATATAGATCTTTCGTCTATGGTGACTGTTCTAGATCAGTAGGTGCAATACCTTAGAGTATTTCAAAAGCTTGTTATGGTTGTGGTGAGATTGGTCATTGGTCTAGATAATGCCCCAGAAGTGAGTTGGTTGTTTAGATAAAGTTAACATATGTTCCTGACCAGCCTAAAGTACCTGAGGTGTGTTAAGATTGTAAGGATGATGGTAATTTTAGTATGGAGTGACCCTGACATTGGTTGGTCATCCAGTTGAGGTCAACTTATATTTTTTTCAAAGCTAGGGATTTAGGTCTTTGCTACAACTGTAGAGAGGTCGATCACTGGTTCATAAGTTTCCCTAATGCAGGATTGTTAGTCATTCATCTTGTCCAAACTACTCTCATAGCATTATGGCATATTAAATTAGAGGCAGTGCACCTAGTGCCACAACTTATGATTTGGATGCCCAGTTCGAGCTTAGACCTGCTTAGATTTGTACTCTTTCAGGAACATCAAACTAGTAACTTTAGATTCCATCATGATAGGTTTCCTTCCCTTACCTTTTTATTTTAGTGCATTAGGGTTTTTGTACCCATTAATGTTTATGTACCTTGGTAGGTTTATATTAATTATTGTGTGCCTTGGTGTAGAATTCATGATTTTATGATTACCCCCACAAATGATTTCTTTTAGTAGTGGATAGAGTGGAATAGTGTTGATATTTCCTAGGGGTGTCGCATTAGGGTTCGAGTCCCATTTACCTTGGTATATTGGCCTTCTTATGGCCAGAGTAGTACTTGTCACTGATTTTCATTCTTTGTACCACTTATTTCTTATATTGGTCTTTTTATTGCTATTTTTGTTATAATCTTTATTCGATGTTAATCGATCCTTGCTTGATAGACGACTAGACTAACATATCTAGTTATAATTTCTTTCCTCATAGTTCTTGTTCATTGACCTAGGAAGCCAGCTCAGTTAGATGTTTTTCTCTGTTTTAGCGAGGTGAGGTTGGTTATTTTCCTTTTATGTTGGAAATTTGGATTTCATAGCCATTCTAAGGTTGACCAATTTGGGATTTGTTCTTCTAATTTGGCTAGTTCATCTCTTAATAGTAGTCTTGATGTTGATGTTGGGAGGTGTTGGGATTGCCTTTTAGGTTTGTTGGGTTTGTCTGCTAGTGATGGTCTGATTTTAATATTGGTATGGAGTTGGATACTCCACTCTTGATGTGATAATGGCGCTGGTTCTAGTGGTGTTATGTCATGACCCAAACCCGGTCCAAGGCGTGATGCGAAACCTCAAGTCCACTATGGGTCAGAGACGACCCCCTTAGCCTTACCTCAAGAGCACATAAATGTGAACAACGGAAGCCAACCAAAACAATAAATGTATATAGAACAAAAAGATATTTTAAAGAATCAAAGCAAGTCAACAACGACATCCGAATCTTGTCTATAAAAGCCTTTAAACAAAGAATACCAACCTATGTAGGGCCATTTATGTAGCTATGACAAAAATAATTCAAAAGTACGAAGACAATAAAGAAAGAATACTAAAATGACAGGGCATTTTGAAGGATGACGGCTCACCACTTCACAATTGATTAATAGAAGTACTAAACAACCTAACGATGCACGGGAGTAACCAAATATTCATCCAAACCTACATCATGAAATGATGCAGCATCTGGTGATGGTCAGTGGATCGACCACAGACATGTATCCCAAGGAATAGTGACAAAATAATGCATTTTCCAAAATCCAATCATAAATCGAATGCACAATATTTATACATATATATTTGATGCTGGTATAGGGACAATGGGTCAATTTAAATGACAATTTAAGAAATTAGTCTGAACTATATAGCTCGTACCAATATTATGTAGCTCATACCAATATTCCAGGACCCCACGAGCTATATGGGTTCGACTTCACCTGTCAAAAGGGCCCCAGTCCATATTAGTCGTATGTACTAAGGAATGTCTAAAGACATCAAGTAGATAGTCATCAAAAATATAATATGTATCCAAAGACATGGTCATATAAACCCCCAAGTTTTTCAAACATGATTTCCAATGTTGGTCCCCCCCCCCCCGGACTATAATTTTCGGTGACTATACAATTCCCTTTAAGCCTAAATTAAAATAGTTTGCATACATACCAACCATAAACCATGTAGTCTTTTTAATTAGGCATTTCAAACATGGTATCATCATGCTAATATGCTTGAAAGCTAATCCATTTATACCAAACCAGTCCATATAACTGAATTGACTCTAATTATCGATTTAAAAATCAAAACCATATCCATCAAGGGCATCCAAAACCTTTTTGTCCATTTATTCTTTAATGAGCAATATTTTCAAAAGGTAAGCTAACTTGTGTGAAAACCTATATTCAAACCAAGATTATAATATGGGTCGAGGTTAATGCCATTACCAAGACAAAAATTCATCAACTTTGGCGAATTCTGTGTCATCCATTTCAACCATAATCACAATTCACCAATTCAGTCCCAAAACCATCAATTGAAGCATGAATAATCTATTTAAAATATGAGAAAAATAATTCAAATAATAACAACCAAAAACCCTCAACAAAATTTCAAACCCATTAATTCAAAACATATTAATATTGAATAAATTTATGCTACAATATAAAATACAAGTTAAAAAATAAGTAACATCTCTAAAATACTGAAGAATTTGGAGAGAAATCGAGGTTTGGAGCCTAGAGTAGTGATTCTAAGAGAGAGACTTAAAATTTAAATCCTTAACACAAACTAGATGATACAAACACCCCTTGTAAATCAACTTCTGAGCTCTAAGATAGGAAATAAACATCCATTTGGGCACTAAGGAACTCCCTTCACATTCAATCACCGATTTATTAGGAAAATAAAAACTGACCTTTCGGATCCTATAACCCATAGAAGCATAACATGAATGGAGCCAATCCATCCCTAAGATAACATAAAAATATATCATGTTAAGTTCTATAAAATCCACCAATGTCTTCCTATGATGAATGGATATCGTACAATCCCTATAGAATTTTCTAGCAATAATAGACTCATCCACAGGAGTAGAAAAAAAAAGGGTCAAAAATATTTTCAGGAAGAAATCAAAGTGTACATCTAAATTAGGGGTCACATAAAATAGGGTAGAACCCAAATCAAACAAATAATAAATATCACGGTAAAAGAGTTATAAATGCCATTAACAACATCTAGAGATACTTCAACTCATGAAGAGTAACAAGTGCAAAGAAAAATTTTTAGCCATTATCGGTACAACATGTTTCTAGGTGGGTTATCGATCTTAGAGTTGATTATGGCTTATGTACGATCAAGAAGTAATTTAGATAACTTAGCCTAGTCCGGGGTATAAATTTCCTAATTATGGAATTTGAAAATTAAAAGTGGGTTCTTCTAAACCACCTTAGGCTAAAACTTGTGTTAGCCCATGTGGACTTAATTATGAATTTTAGGCATAGTTGAGACTAGTAATACCATAGATAAAGGTTACTTCACTACTTGGCGAATGATGATAGTATTTTCCTCGAAGAATGATTAATGGTTCATGGCCATGATATAGTCATAGATGTGAAGTTTGGCCCATAGGGATGATATTCCTTACAAATGTGGTGATTGGACAATAGAGGTAATACTTCTCATAGTTATGATATTATGCGTCCTAGATGTGAGATGCTTATCGACATTATGCCTCCTAGATGTGAGATGCTTATTGATATTATGCCTCTTAGATATGAGATGCTTAATGATATCATGCCTACTAGATTGAGATTCTTATTGATATTATGTCTCCTAGATATGAGATACTTTTTGATATTATGCCTCCTAGATGTAAGATGCTTATTGATATTAGTGTCTTCTAGATGAGAGATGATTATAAATATGTATTATGGCTTATAAATATGAGATAATTTACTAATATGATTATTAATATGAGTTTTGGATACATATATGGGCCTAAGTTCATGATTATAATATTATAATTATTTTTGACATATTATTGGGCCAAAGGTCATGTCACGATATAGGTTGGACATTTGAAAACTGTTTATCCTTGTAAATGATGCGGTTGTAGTTTATATATATATATATATATTGATGCATATAGTTCCATTATTTGAATACTAGTGATGACATGCATAGATTTGTGAAATGCCTTGGATTTTGGCCCTTGAAAATCTCTTTAGCTTTGAGCTCACTACCTAGTAATGACTCACTCTAAGAGTTGTAAGGTGTCTTAATGGGTCAGGTGACCCTAGTCGTAAGGTCTTCAGTAAGTTTGGCCTAACACACTATCTTTATTATGGCTTGAAGTATCAAGTCGTAAAAACTCATAACAAGTCATAATGATCAAATCATAGGATGTCTAATGTATGGGTTCTTCTCTAACTATGCCTTGGACCCTTTGACTAATACTGGAAACTTGTGTTTGTTGACATAAGGTTTATTCTTGATGACCAAGTTCTATTGAGGTACAAGGGAATCCCCTAAGTGCATATATATATATATATATATATATATATATCATGGAGGGTGAAGGGTAAAAAAGAATCTTCGGTAATCTATGATATCTTTAGTTCATATGGCTAACAAACATAGGGCCTATCCAGGGGGTAACACTGGACCCATATACCCCATGGGTAGATTTATAACGATAATGCTTCACAACCCTGGTTAAGGTTTCCTTTGAAATTCATGATAAGCCCTACTTCCTACCCCAGTATATGTGTATGTATATATATACATACTTTATATGATATTATGCATTGGATGTTGTACTGGTTTGAATTGTTATCATGATATTATTTTGTTCCTCTATCCCTGAGTTACATGCTAGTTCTTCAACTGCTAACCGTCTTTGAATGTTGTATCCCCACGTAATGTAAGAATTAGCCATACTTCCCTAACTCCTACTTAGTGACTCAGATTTTGGATCAGCTAGTGAGTCAAATTAAAATGGTGAGCTTCCATGCTTCGGAAGACCCTTTTTCATGACTATGGTTTTCCTTACATTTTTTGCCTATTCCTTTAGATTTTGTTTTTGGCTATTGTCGGGGGCATATCTTGATATTTCATTAGTATTCAATTTAGGTTCATTATTTAGATGGATTTGTTTGGATTACTGTGGTCATTATGCAGTGCCGGTCAGTTGTTTGGCTGGTCATCGATGGTCAAGTATGGACATGCATTAAGACTTTCATAAGCTATTGTATGTTATCTTGCTATATGTTCAAAATTCATCTGACTTTTGGGTATTGTGTTTGGGCTGGTTAGGTAAAGGGGTGATTTTTGGTCTACATGGGACTTGATATACCCGCCTTGGCCAGGACCTAGCTCAGGTTGTGTTAGATTGGTATTAGAGCCTAGGTTTGGTGTCATTGGGTGTCTAACAAGGTCATGTTTAGTAGAGTCTCTTTTATGAGTGTGTAGCATTCCACACTTATAAGGGAGGGGCTTTGAGATATTTAGTAATGTTTCTCTTTCTTGTTGTTCTATTTTGAGCTTTAGAGTCTAAGATGTAGAATCCCTCTAATTTTCCATTTGTTCATATTTTAGATCATGCCTCCGAGAAGATCTGATAATTGCGGAAACTCTTCTATCCCATCAGAGGATAATATGGTCAGAGCTCATCCTACCATAGGAGTTTAGACCCGATCCAGGGTTACTTCTTTTGACTGTCCTGAGAAAACTCTACTAGTTCCTCCTATCCCTCCCTAGGCACCCTAGGGTGTTGTGTCTAATGCTGAGTTTCACTAATTTATTCACTGGCTTACCTAGTTGGTGGCCTCTTAGACTGATCGAGTGGCTTCTATTGCTCCATCTTCCAAGTCCACTAGCAATGGCCAATTCATAAGATTAAATCCTCCTTTTTTCATTGTCTCTAAAGTTGAGGAAGATTCTCAATTTTCAGTGATGAGATGGAAAAGATCTTTTGTGTGATACATTCTTCAGAGTTGAGGGTGTACAATTCACAGCCTCCTTATTGAAGGATGTGGTGTATCAGTGGTATGAAGAATAAGAGTAGTTAAGAGGTAAAGATACGTATTTTGCCATGTGTGATGATTTATCTAGTGTTTTTTGGACTACTTCTTTACTCAAAAGCTGAGAAAAGTAAGAGTGGAAGATCTTATCAATTTAAAGAATGGAAGAATGATAGTTATGGAGCATGTCTTGAAATTCTATCAGTTATTTCGATGTGCTCCTGAGTTGGTGTCTAACATAAGAGCTAAAATAATGAAGTTTTCTTTCAGGTTGTCTAAAGACTTGATTCTAGAGAGTAAGGCTGCCTTTTTGAACAAGGATATGGATATTTCTTGGCTTGTTGTTTATGTGCAGAAAGTCAAGGAAGAGAAGAGGAGGTATGATGACATTAGGAAGAGGAAGAATAGGAAATTTTGGTATTTAGAATAAGAAAGTGGTCACTAGCAGAGTAGCGGGGATAGTGAAAGGTGGTCTAAGAAGAAGTGGGGCAATTTTATATCCTACTCAATGGCTAGTGATCCTTACCCAAAGTTGTCTGTTGACCGATGTTTTTAGGGTGGCGATATTTCTTGGGCATAGGCTAGTGGGGCCCAATAAGCTCCATCATATCCTCCATGTATATTTTTATGGTCGACTGTATCATGGTTTCTATGATAAGGGGAGAGATAGGTTCTTTAAGTGTGGTCAGCCAGTGCCTATGCTTAGAAACTGTCCCATGGGTAAGGTTGCTTCTTGGGAAAACAAGGTTCCTATTGCCTCTTCATTAGCTTCTGCACCAAAGGGTTCCCCATCTGGCTCCGGCACTGGTCGAAACCATCTCTATGCTCTCACTACCCGTTAGGAGTCTGAGGCATCTCCTGATATTGTTACTGGTATGTTGAAACTCTTTTCTCGTGATGTGTATTGTTTGCTTGATCCAGGGTCCACTCTTTCTTATATGACCCAATTTAGGCTGTGCATTTTGGTTTGGTTTTAAGTGTATTTTGGAATCCTTTTTTGTTTCTACCCAGTGGGTGACACTATGGTAGATAGAAGGGTCTATAGGGGTTTTGTGGTATCGGTGAGTAGTAGAGAGACTTTAGTGGACTATTTGAATTAGAGATGGTCAATTTCAATATAATATAGGAGATAGATTGGTTACATTTATGCTATGCTTCCTTAGATTGTCGGTCCCATAAGGTGATCTTTAATTTCCTAATAAATCGATTATTAAGTGAGAAGGTAGTTCCCTCATGCCTAAGGAAAGGTTTATCTCATATCTTAGGGATCAAAAGTTGGTTTCTAAGGGATGCCTCTATCACTTAGTGCATGTTAAGGATTCTATATCCGAAGGTCCTTCTTTGGAAACTGTCCCTGTGGTCTGTGAATTTGCCGAGGTATTCCCTGATGATCTTCTTGGTATTCCTCCTCATAGGAAGATTGATTTTAGGATTGATCTTGTTTTGGAAACTTGTCCAATTTCTATATCTTCTTATAGAATGTCTCCAGCTAAGTTTAAGTAACTCAAGGAGTAGTTGAAAAATCTGCTATATAAAGGTTTTATCCAGCCTAGTGTGCCCCTGTAGGGTGCACCTATTCTATTTATGCATAATAAGGATGTTCCCTTCGGATATGTATTATTTAATAATAATTGAATTAGGAGACGATAAAACATAAGTACCCTCTTCGAATGATAGATGATTTGTTTGATTAGCTTCAGGGTGCTAAGATTTTCTCCAAGATCAATCTTTGATTCGAGTATCATCAGTTAAATATTAGGGAAGTAGATATCCCTAAGACTGCCTTTCGTACCCGGTATGGGCATTTTGAGTTCTTGGTCATATCTTTTGGATTAACCAATGCCCCGACAACATTTATGGACTTGATGAATAGGGTTTTCTATCAGTTTCTAGATTTGTTCAGCACTGTGTTTATAGATGATATTTTGATGTAATCTAAGAGTGAGATGGATCATGATGACCATCTTTATATTGTGTTGCATACCTTGAAAGATCAATAATTATATGCCAAATCTTTTAAATTTGAGTTCTAGTTGAACGTTGTGACTTATCTATGTCACGATGTGTCTAGTGAGGGGATAATGGTAGATCCATAAAAGGTTGAGCGGTTGAGAAGTTCCCTATACCTACGACTCCAACTAATATTCAGATCTTCTTAGGTTTAGCCGGTTGTTACAGAAGGTTTGTGGAAATTTTTCTTCTATTACAGATCCTTTGACTAAATTAATTCATAAGAAGGTGAAATTCTCGTGGTATAATGCTTGCGAGGGTAATTTTGACAAGCTGAAGGATAAGTTGACTTTGGTACCAATCTTGACTCTTCCTGAGGGTACAGATGGACTTGTAGTTTATTCCAATGCGTCTCATGAAGGACATGGTTATATGTTGATACAGCATGGTAGGGTGGTGGCCTATGCTTCTAGGCAGTTGAAGTTCATGAGAAGAATTTTCCAACTCATGACTTGGAGTTGTTGGCTATGGTGTTCTCAATATAGATAATTTTTTCGATCATAAGATCCTGCAATATGTGTTCACATAGAAAGAGTTGAATCTAAGGAAGAGAAAGTGGCTTGAGTTTCTAAAAGACTATGACATGAGTCTCCATTACCACCATGGTAAAGCTAATATGGTTAGCGATGCTCTTAATAGGTTATCCATGGGGATTTTGGCTTATATGGATGATGATAAGCAGGAATTAGTGTAAGATAATCACTATTTAGCTAACCTTGGAGTTCGTCATATGGACTTTGAAGATAGTGGTGTGTTTGTTCAAGAGGTGGAAAAGTTATCCTTTGTTGCTAAAATAAAGAAGAAACATATATTGGATCCTATATTAATAAAGATTAAGGGAGATGTGGAACATCAAAACATTATAGCTTTTGAAATTTGTGGCAATAGTATCTTGAGGTACCAAGGCAAATTATGTGTTCCCGATATAGATGGGATGTGAGAGAGGATCTTGGTTGAGGCTCATGAATCATATTATTCCATTCTTTCTGGTTTGACAAAGATTTATCATGATATTAAGAAGATTTATTGGTGGAGCAATATGAAGCGAGATGTAGCCATTTTTATAGCTAAATGCATGATGTGTCAATAAGTGAAGTTGAGCACTTGCGGCTTGGAGGGATGTGTTGAGAAATTAAGTTACTTGTGTGGAAGTGGGAAGTGATTAATATGGATTTAGTTACTGGTCTTCCTCGGTCTAAGAATCAATTTGATTCGATTTGGGTCATTACGGATAGGATGACTAACTCTATTCACCTTTTGTCAGTAAGAATGATTTTATCTTTTGAGGATTATGCCAAGTTTTTTATTAAGGAAATTGTGAAATTTCATGGGGCGCCTATTTCTATCATGTTAAATCATGGTACTCAGTTCTCATCGCACTTTTAGCATTCGTTTCTAAGAGGTTTGGGAACTAAAGTGAGCCTTGGTACTACTTTCCTTCCGTAGTCGGATGGGCAAGCGAAAAGGACTATCCAAATATTGGAAGATATGAATAGAGATTTTGTGATTGACTACAGTGGTAGTTGGGTTGATCATTTTCCTCTAATAGAGTTTGCATAACCTAATAGCTACCACTCTAGTATTAGGATGGCCCCTTTTAAAGCTTTGTATGGTAGGAGGTGTAGGTCTCCCATCAGGTAGTTTGAAGTAGGTGAGGCTAAGATGTTTGGCTTGAATTTGGTTCACTAAGCAATAGAGAAGGTGAAGGTGATTTGGGATAGGCTTAAATCTGCCTAAATTTTCCAAAAGTCCCATGAAGCTATATGGAAAATGGAGTCAGAATTTAGTGTTGGTGATTGGATGTTCTTAAAGTTTTCCACCATGAAGGGAGTGATGTGGTTTAGTAAGAAGGGAAAGCTCATTCCTATGCATGTTGGCCCAAACTTAATCTCAAAAGGGTTCGTAATGTCGCATATGAGTTAGAGTTTCCCCTAGTTTGAGTTCCATTCACCTAGTGTTCCACGTATTGATGTTGAGGAAGTGTGTGGGTGATCTATCGCTGATTGTTCCTATCAAGGATAGTGGTATTTTGGATTCCTTGTCTATGAAGAAGTCTCAGTTGAAATTTTGGATCGGCAAGTTCGTCTATTGGGAACGAATGACGTAGCTTCGATAAAGGTTATATGGAGGAACCACAAGGTTGAACAGGCTACTTGGGAAGTCGAAGAGAAGATGAAGTCCAATTATCCATTCCTTCTCCCTATTCCATAAAATCATGCTTGAGGTATGTGTTCATTAATATTTTGTTTTCTATCTTTGTTAAAGGAAATTGTGATTTCTTTCTTTATTTTTTGACTTTGTTAAAGGGAAATGTGGTTATCCTGCTCGTAATTGCCTTGAACCATCATTCAAGGATGAGTTATCTAAGTGGGTAGTATTGAAAAGTCCTAAATTTTGGCCCTTAAAAACCTCTTAAACTGTGATCTCACTAGCTTGGTAACTACTCACGCTATGAGTTGTAAGGTGTCATGATAGGTCAGGTGATCCTTGTCATAAGGTATCCCATAAGTTTGTCCTAAGACACTGTCTTCATTATGACTTATAGTCACAAGTCGTAAAGACTCATAACGAGTCGTAGTGATCGAACCATAGGATGTCTAGTGTTTATCCAATTAGGTTCTGCCCTGACTATGACTTGGACCCTACGAGTCATAGGATCACTGACGAGTCAGTTAATTGAGTCATAAGGAAAAAAATAGGTGAGGTTCCTAGCGACTGTTTTGGTTTTGACTCGTAGTGATGAGTCATAAACTGTGGTTACGAATAAATGGGTGACTCAAAGCCAAGGGTGACACTTTTTCAACTTTTAAACTGAGGGCACTTAGGATATTTCCCACTTTAACCCTTTGAACCTCGCAACTAAAAACCATCCTTGGGTCTTTATTAGCCTACTATACTCTATCAAATACTCCCAAATACACTCTAAAATTCTCCATTAAATTTAAAGCTAGGGTTTATAGAGAGGTGGTCATCTAGGGTTCTAAGGGTGCTTTCTTCCCCAAATTGCTTAGTATTTGAGGCCTTTACCTCTTTCTGTATACTTGTATTTTCTTAATGGCATGAAAATTGAGGGTTTTGGATGAAAATTGAGGGTTTTCTTTATGCATGAATTGTTGGTTTGTACACTCATTGGGGTGCATGGGAAAGGTGAATGAATTTAGGGGAACAATGGATTCCCCAATTTTGTTAACTATGGCAATAGGAGTAAAAAAGAATCCCCAAATGATTGGTTTTGGTATTGAATTGATAATAACCTCAACCCACTTGCATAATTGATCTTAGAATGTGCATTATCAGTTACTTTGGCTTATTTCTTGAAACTAATTCATGACATAAATGTTTAAATGGTTAAGGATTGTTTTGAAAACCTTGTGGGGTATGATGGAATCCCTCAAGTGAATAATTTATGAAAACCTTTTGGGGTATGAAGGAATCCCTCAAGTGATTTTAATAATAGAGTTTGTGGGATAGAAAGGAATCCCCTAAGTGTTGGCTAATGACATTGCTTCTAAGCTACAGTCGGTATGATGATACCACTTAATAATGTCTTATTAATTGACTCTTGGAATTGGTGGTTAGGTTATGTGATAAACATTTTAATTGGGCAATAATAGGGGTTGTGTTAGCTAGCCGTGAAGGTGTGAGTCCAAAGAACTAATACTGGAAACTCGTATTTTCTAATAGGAGGGTTGGTCTTGATGACCAAGTGCTTGTGGGGTACAAGGGAATCCCCCAAGTGCATATACATGCACATGTATCATGGAGGGTGAAGGGTATAAGAAAATCCCCGGTCATCTATGATATCTCCAATTCATGTTGTTAACACGCATTGGGGGTCCATGGGTAACACTAGACCCATATAGTCTATGAGTGGGTTTATGACAGTAACACTTCACAACCCAGGTTAAGGTTTTCTTCGTAGTTCATACTAAGCCTTTCTCCCCATCCCAACATGTGTATATGTATATGTATGTGTATATCATATGATATTATACATTGGATGTTGTACCAGTTTGAACTATTATCATGGTATTATCTTATTCCTCTACCCTTGAGTTACATGTTGGCACTCCAACTGCTAACCGTCTTCAGACGTTGTATCCCCATGCAATGTAGAAACTAGCCATACTTCCACATCTCCTGCTTAGTCACTTGGATTTCGGATCAGCTAGCAAGTCATATTAAAGTAGTGAGCTTTCATGGTTCAGAATACCCCAATGCATGATCATGGTTTCCCTTATATTTTTCCTATTCCTTTAAATTTGGTTTTTGGCTATTTTCTAGGGCATGTCCCGATATTTTGTTAGTATTCAGTTTTGGTTCATTATTTAGAAGGCTTTGTTTAGACTATTGTGGTCATTGGGCGGTGTCAGTCGATCGTTTGGCTGGTCGTTACTTATCGGTTATGTACATGCATTAAAACCTTCTTAAGCGACTGTACGCTATGTTATTATACGTTCGGAATTAATTCAAATTTGGGGTATTGTGTTTGGGTTGGTTAGGTGCAGGGGGTGATCCAATCCATGTGGGACTTGAGATACCCGACACAGCCAGGCCCTGGTTTGGGTTGTATCAATTTGGAACAGTCATGATCATTAAATTGGTATATAATGTGATTCTAGCTAAAATATGATCTTATTATTTTCTTTCCTAAATAAGTGTTAAAGCCCGCTATTCACCTTAAAAATTGATTTCTTCATAATAATAATTGTTTTTCTTAATAAATAACTTATATGTAAAAGAGGTTAATAATGATGTTTTCAAGATTTTCCCAAGACAAATTCTGGTCTATGCTTTGATACTACTAATTACTCCGGTTATGTATGATTCCGACCCTTTCTGCAATTTTATAATGATTTATTTTTGAGGTTTACTCCGAGCAATGGATTTATAGATTTACACTTTATTTAGCCATGGATTGAGTTCGTGCACCTATTTTATCTATCTATCTATCTATCTATCTATCTATATATATATATATATATCTAATATGGTATAGAAGAAGATAATGTATTGATGATCTAAAGTTCGGGTAAAACCCAATGAGAAATTTTAGTATTGATTTTATATATGTGTTGATGATTATGATGATGTTGATTATATACCCGGCAAGTCCGGAGGATGACTATAATAATATTCTTATATATCCGACAATGTCGGAGGATATTGTAATGATATATTGATATCTGGCAATGCCAAAGGATAGCAGGATAATGATATTGATACCCAATAGGTTTGAAGGATATTTCAATAATGATATTAATACACGACATGGCCTAAGGATGATTATGTTGATGTGTCTATGTATACATCTACCAAATCGATTTCGACTAGCCTATGTATGGAAACTATGTACCCGGTAAGGCCGGAGGATGGTTATGAAGATGACATCGTGATATTGATTATATACTTCCTATTCATTCTTCCATGTGCATTTAATACCACTAGTTTTCACCTATATCAATCAGTCCATATGGGGGGATGGTGGTTGCATAGGTATAGGTGATGACTATACCTTGTGGTTTGTTGTATGCTTATTGAACCTTCTAATCCTGGGGAAATGGGGGTACCGTCTAGGTATTTGATTGTCTGAACTAACTAATTACTCTCATTGTTATTAACATTATTATGATCATTGTTATGGCTAGATTATTGCAGATTGGTTATTAATTCAGTATCGAGACTCAATGTATGATTCTGGCTGTTCTATATTTCGATTTCATCATTATGTATAATCAATTCAGGATTAGACATATGAATTAGAAACCCTTAATATACTAGCACTTGTTCTTGACATGATTATGAGGTCTTAAAGTGCTAGTCTGATGATGTAGGCTATACCTTAAGTTCACCTTGTGTCTATATATATTTATATCTAGCTAATAAAGTTATGGTATCACCATATATCCTGTCCTTCATTCATTCAGATTGAATCTCTATTTCTTTGCCTTGTATATTGTTATATACCCCCTTTTCGCCCTTTATTTGCATATTAGAGAGGGATATATGGTATAGTGTTGAGATTCCTGAGTATGGCTGGAATAGGATAGCTCATGCTTGATACTTTCTTAGTCTTGTTATGTTAGTCTCCTAGACATGAATACGATAGTTTATCCTTAATATCTCATTGGCTTGCTTATTTAATTGCTGGACATTTGGGCATAGTTTTCCATTCTAATTGAATGTTATATATATCTACATTATCGTTGGAGCTTAGTTGGCAGTTTCCTACTAAGTACCATGCGTTTGGTACTCATATTATACTTTTATAGCCTATAGATCATAGTATGGGTTATCGTTGTTGATATGAGCATCATGCGGAGCAGCCATAGATCTTTAACGCCATAGGATTTTGGTCCTCAATTTTTTTCTGAGTTTTGAGCTTTGTCCCCTAGCAACAACTCACTTGATGAGTTGTAATGTGTCTTGACTGGTCAGGTGACCTGTAAGACCCCGCGAAGTTCCCTCATAGTCTAAGCCATTAGAGCATATCAAGTTAAGCCTAATTTCTCTCTTAAAAGACTAAGGAATGGCTTCCAAAGTGAGTAGTGTTTAAATCATATAGAATTTTTCTAAATTGAATTATGTTTCCAACGATACCCATTTCGTCAAAATCCGACACTAAAAGAGAAAGTTATGGCCAAATTACAGAAAGCAGTCTAATCTACCTAGGTGCGACGAAACGGTCCGACAGACCGTCGAGCTAGCGACGGGATGTCACCCAAACCGTCATAGCGGAAGCAGTAAGTCAACCTTCTATCCAGGTGCAACAAAATGGACGGCGGATCATCGAGCTAGCGACGGACCTTTGCCTTAGTTATTGCCGCTAAGACAGTAAGTCCCATTCTAGCCAAGGTGCAACGGTCAGGCCGACGGACTGTCGAGCCAGCGATGGACCATCGCAAGAGCTATCGCAGATCCTGTTCATTATTTTTAAGTCATTTTTTAAAAAGTACTTTTTGGTTATTTTCCATCCTTTCCAACATTTATATGCATCTGGCCAAGGAAAACACGCCATATTCTTCTCAAGCATAAAAAATCTAGGGTTTCTTGCAAAAATTACTCCCAAGAACAAGGTCCAAATCTTCCTCTAATAAATTTAAGAACTCGCCATAAATTTTACAAATTGATTTAGGATTCAAGACTCCCAAGTCAAAAGCTTCAAGAACCCTCATTCAAGAGTGCGAAAAAGAGTCTCAAGCAAGCTTGTTCATCAACATTCAAAATCAAAGGGATGTGGGGTTTGAAAAAGGGTAACTCTTTCACCCTTGTGCCCAAAGGCTTATTTTAAATACAAATTTCTACAAATTATGAGGTTTTTCATAAAATTGAAGTTAGGGTTTATACCTATTTTTATTGTTTGCAAGATCTTGTGATTTCCTATGGATTAAAGGTTGAATTACATAATTTTGTTTATATTTCCATGCCTATTTCCAAATTTTCCAGATTTTAAGATTTATTATGAATGTTTTGTTATCAAGCATGAATTTTAAGATGTTGAAATCATGAGATTCATATTATGAGTTATTTTTCCAATATCTTGATTGAGATGATTGTAACCTTTTTAAGATGATGGCTGCGCATGAAGTTTATATGATTTTGATGCATTAAAGCTTTATATTTTGAGTCCTAACTACAAGTGCTGAGTTTATAAGGAGATTATGATCTCAAAGTCTTGTTGATAAGTTTTGGTAAGTACTTTCAAAAGATAAGATAGGAATCCACACTACTTATGATTTAAAGCAAGAGAAATATATTTTGGTCTTCATTATAGACCCTTGAGTTATTTTGAGGTGGATTTCCTAAAGCTTCTGAGCTAAGTATGGGAGTAGTATTTAGCATAGAGTTGGGTATGATTCCAAGGTCTCATACCCCAGAACTACATGCCACAATAGGTTCGAGATTTATGGACCTAAGGTCGAGATAGTGATCACTAAAGTTGAGGTTCTACTCCTATGGCAAGGACAGAACAACTCTCCTTAATGTGGGTAAGACATTGGACTCTATGTAGCTCACATGGTTTATGTCGGTTAGAAGAATCTCCCAAGTTCCAAGTATCCAGAGTCTAAAAGAGTTCCAGAGTTCTCAAGTGTTAAAATTTCCTAAAAGTTCTAAGTCTTTAAGTTTTAAAGAAGTTTTACTCTCCACAAGATAAAAGCATGAGTTTGAAAGTATTGTTTAAAGCTTTCTTTAGCCTTCAAATATTGAGGATAAAAGGATAGTATAGATTTTAAAATTAAGTATAATGACTCACGAGATTTATGTTACATGTTTTGCTATTCATAATTTATAAATTTTATATTTTAGACATATTCAAGCCATGTGAGTCATTCCTATTTGCATGCATGATTTTATTAAAGAGTATTGATATTGTTTTATGTAAATGCATACACCCCTATATACTCAGTACATCTTCAAAGTACTTTCTACATATACGTCTGTGTGCTACATTGTCTCATAATGTAGGTACAAGTTGTAGCGCATACACCATATTCAATCAGTTTGTAGCTTCCAGTCAGCAGGAGATGAGTCCTTTTGATTCAAGGGCTTGGGTCAGTTGTACAGTTTGAGAAATATTGTATTTTCTTTATTCAGTCGTATTGAGTTATGATAGTTGGGAGTCATGATCCAGCTCCCCATAGTCAGTACTAGTAGAGGCTTGATAGACAATTATTAGTGTCGATGTATTTTATTTCAGTTTTGTTCATAAAGACAGAGTTATAATCTTGTAAAATCAGATTTTGTATTGATCAAGTTCAGAGACGTTTTATTATTTCCACTGATTTTGTTTAGATTTATGTATTTTATTCAGTTGCTTGTAAGTATGCTAGTAGCAGGGTTAGCTTGGGATCACTTGTGGCCCTAAGCACCATGTGACGTCTCGGGATCCATTTTTGGGGCATTAAAATCTTTGTGTCAGAGCACAGACTTCAAGTGTCCTAGGATTTCTGTGAAGCCGTGTATAGTAGAGTCTTGCAGAACAGTACGGAGACATCCATACTTTTCTTTGAGAGGATACAAGGCATTTAGGAAATATCTCCATTCTTTCAAGTCCTAGATCATGCTATAGAAAGGTCCTCTAAGAAACTTAAATAGCTTCTCATCTTACTCTATTCAGGCCATCTCTTCCTCATTTTTAAGGTACTAGAAATAGTCAAGCTTAATTCTCCATAGATAGTTATGAGATTATAAGAAGGCTAGAAAATATTCCATTAGTGCTTTTGAGTTTCGAATATTGAAGTGCTTTATCATGTTTGTAAAATTCATGCACTAAGCCCAAGTCAGATATGCTTTTAGATTTCCCTCTCAGAATCCATAATGATAATCTATACTTCTTTATCTATGTACTGTTCTTGAGGTAACCTGATCAGCAAGTTCCAATTTCCTCCCCTGATAATGCTCTCAGACTTGCTAGCAAGAAGTTTTAAATGTCTTATGAAGTGACTTGAGAGGATCCTTCTAGTGTGTTATAAGTCCCCCAAGTTTAAAGTTATGCCTCATTCTTATAAGTCGTTCAGTTAAGATAGAGTAAGATGTGTATTCTTACATCATTAAATATTTTGTATCAAGTTTTATCTCTTGTAATCTTTTTATCATTTTGTTATTGAAAATCAAAGTCTAGTAAAGCTATGTGAGGCCTATTTCGATTTGCTAGAAACTTGTTGTTTATCTTGTTGTCGTTGTGTGTTACTCTAGTAGAAGGGAGAGAAGGAGTTATTAGTTGAGGAAAATTGTTATTTTCTTGAAGTAAGAAAATAGTTTTTGATGGTGTTTGTTGTGCTAGAAAAGTATACGTTATTGATAAAAGTACTTAGTGGAGGAGTATTGATAATTTAGGCTTTTCTGAGATTGCAAGAGAAAGTTTAGTTGAAACTTATAGAGCTATGAAATAAGTTTAGGTGTATAGATAGGGGAATAGTAATGAGGTGTAGAAGGAAGATCTGGTAACAAATTGTGAATAAGATAGACCATAGGATTGTGATATATCATTATTGTTATGAGGTTCTAGCGAGCTAGTATTTTTTGATGTTGGGAAGGTAAGAATAGCTGTCAAGATTGTGGTTAATCATAGCTAGAATGAGATACTAAGTTCTAATAGTAGATGATGAGCAAGGTGGATATATGATTGATGTGTTGTGAATATTAGTCGTATGGAAGTGATCTAGTATTCTTGAATAGTGTATGCAAGATCTTAAGTTTATTTGGCTCAAACTAAAGTATGATGTTGTATGTATGATGTGGAAGTACGCCCAAGATGCTATTGGGCTGGATTATTTTTTGAGGATTATTGCATGTCGTGTGGTTAGTAGTAACGTTGAGTTACTAGGTGGAGAAAGACTAGTTAGGAAATGTATGATGTTCTTGATAGCTAAGTTAAGGAGTTATGATTAAAGATATGGAGCCTGTTAAGTATGATTTTGATTCTCATGGTCTAGAAATATAAGCTTACAAGCGTGAAATTGGTAGGCTATTAGAGAAGTAGTATGGTCCGTCAGAGGTTAGGAGATATTCATGTTAAGTATTAAAATCTAAGTTTGAAACTTTAAAGATTGAGCTAATAGAAGTAAGAGTTGAAGCACTAGATGGAGTGCACTCCGACTATGGGGTGCTCATGCAGGTTCAAAGTTGGTAAATGTACAAGTATTATATGATGACTATTGGGGCTATTAAAAGATAGGGTGTAACTCAGAAGGTAGTGTTAGGAGTTGGTTTCGTGCTTTCAAGTGTAGTCATTCAGGGTAAGTTCTTTTGTTCATGTGCATTGTTATATCCCAGACTCTAGAGTAAAGTGATTGTAGTTAGACTAGAGTTTATATAGTGGTTCACAACCTCAGAGTGATGGCTTAAATCTAAGGGGGAGATGATAGAACTAGTAACCAAGTCAAGATTTCAGATTCTAGTAGATGTACCAGTAAATTGCAGAATAGCTGTGAGAAAGATTATGCTTGATCCAATCTTATTTCAGTATTTTCAGTTGTCCCAATACCTACTCATGCCTTATGTTTTAATTCCATGATCTTAATTCATGTTCATGCACATGATAGAGAATCATGTACTCTCCTAGTTGCCAAAATGAGGAGTTTCAGTTCATTTAGCAGTTGGAATCACATTCCATAAGTTATGAACTCCAAATTTGGGCCATGCAGTTCATGACCCATGTACTAAAGCTTTCCAGTATGTCAGTTTCGGTACTTAGGAAATATTTTTAATGATCAGCAAAATTCAGACTTATAGCAAGCATGTCTTTAAATCAGACTTCTTTAATGAGTTCACGATGTTAAATATTCTATTCCTCAAGCCTCATTTGAGTGTCAAGTTATACACAGTATCCCTTCATGTTTAAGGTCCTCCTATTCTAACCACTTAGCTATCTTTCCTTGGGTCAAGATAGTGATGACAAACAGTTGTCTGGATGGGAGAGAGTAAACATTGTTTTTTGTTATTGGAAGATTGTTGTATGCTTATTTTAGCTGAGACTGTAAGTGTGAAGTAAGATTGAGGCCAAGTCTTTGGTACATGTCATGGCTAGTTAAAATTTTATGTATGTCTTCTTAAGCATAGTGAAGGAAATCTGTAGAGGTTTAGGGAATATGAAATGATTCCTTACGAATGGTTTCTTAGGAGTTCATATGTGGTTATAAATATAGGCTTGAAAGTTATGTTTGTATATCTGGATGAATGTATTGTGCATTAGTAAATGTCTAGTACGAGGTTGAATGTGGTTTTGGGAGTGGTAATGAGAACTTTGCATGAGATGAGAAGTTGTGAAATGCAGGGTATGTTGAATTCACGGTTTAGACAAGTATTACCGCGTGATTTGGTGTATCTTATGACTTTGAGTTAGGCTTTAACATGGTGAGAGAATTTAGTTCTATCTAGACATTAGTAGATAGAAGTATCAGTACCATATGAAAATTTTAAGTTGGACCAAGCGAGTGTAGTATTTGAGGGGAATAGTATAGTTGAATGAGTGTTTGAGAAGTGTTGCTAAGTTTGAGAGTAAGAAGTCCCATTGCTTGAGGCCTAGTACTTATATCCCGACTTATGATTCATAGGTTTATATTCCAAGCTATAAAGTCATAGTAATATTCTAATCTCTTATTCAGATATCTTGTTCAGATCTTACCCAAAGTTCCTTGCTCCCTCATATCGTTAGAACTGCCTAGAATGGAGGTTGAAGAAATCCTCCACATGAGTATGAGTATCTAGTAATGATTCAGACCATAAGTATTCACTAAATGATCTTTGTTTCCAAGTATTCCATCTCAGACAATGTGATACCCATTGTATGACCTTAGCCTCGTCTTCTTATGATTTATGCTTGTATAAACTATTTCTTCGCAGTTTATTAGTACGATCGCACCATTAGCACATCAAGCGAACACTAAACTCTCAGTATGAGTCAGCTCCTCATAATAAGAAAAAGGCATGTTATCTTAGATTCACACGAAGATAAGAGCCTTCCTTCATTCAGCTCCTCTCTAATTAGAGATTCAGCTATATGGCTTTTACAACAAGTTCGTGTACCTTCCGAATTATTCAAAAGTTTAGAAAGATATAAAGCCGGTTTAGCCATTTGTTTCAGCTGTGCATCCTTAGTTCCTCAGTATTTTAGTCTATTTAGCGACATTCGAGGATGAATATTTCCAAGGAGGAGATATTGTAATACCCCGCAAAGTTCCCTCGTTGTCTAAGCCATTAGAGCCTGTTAAGTGAAGCCTAATTTTGCTCTTACAAGACTAAGGAATTGCTTCCAAAGTGAGTAGTGTTTAAATTATATAGAATTTTCCTAATTTTGACTTTTTATGAAGTGAGAAATTGAATTATCTTTCCAACGATACTCATTTCGTCAAAATTTGACACTGAAAGAGAAAGTTATGGCCAAATTACAGAAAGCAGTCTGAACCGCCTGGTGCGACGGAAAGGACCTAGCAACGGGCTGTCGCCCAAACCGTCGCAGCGGAGGCAATGAGTCTACCTTCTGGCCAAGAGTGAGGAATGGCCGATGGACTGTTAAGCTAGCGATGGACCATCGGCCAAGCCATCTCCGTCAAAACAGCATGTCCCATTCTTGCCCCGGTGCAACGGTCAGGCTGATGGACCATCTAGCCAGTGACAAACCGCCGCATGAGCCGTCGTAGATCCCGTTAAGTATTTTTAAGTCATTTATAAAAAGGACTTTTTGGTCATTTTCCATCCTTTCCAACATCTATATGCATCGGGCCAAGGCAAAAACACCATGTTTTCCTCAAGCATAAAAAATCTAGGGTTACTTGGAAAAATTACTCCTAAGAACAAGGTCCAAATATTCCTCCAAGAAATTCAAGAACTCTCCATAAATTTTACAAATTGATATAGGATTCAGGATTCTCAAGTCAAAAGCTTTAAGAACCCTCATTCAAGAGTGCGAAAAAGAGTCTCAAGAAAGCTTGTTTATCAACATTCAAAATCAAATGTATGTGGGGTTTAAAAAAGGGTAACTCTTTCACCCTTGTGCCCAAATGCTTATTTTAAATACAAATTTCTACAAATTATGAGATTTTTCATAAAATTGAAGCTAGGGTTTATACCTATTATTATTGTTTGCAAGATCTTGTGATTTCCAATGTGATTTTGTTTATTTTTCCATGCCTATTTCCAAATTTTCTAGATTTTAAGATTTATTATGAATGTTTTGTTATCAAGCATGAATTTTAAGATGTTGAAATCATGAGATTCATATTATGAGTTATTTTTCCAATATCTTGATTAAGATGATTGTAAGCTTTATAAGATGATGGTTGAGCATGAAGTTTAAATATGATTTTGATGCATTAAAGCTTTATATTTTGAGTCCTAACTACAAGTGATGAGTTTATAAGGAGATTATGATCTCAAAGTCTTGTTGATAAGTTTTGATAAGTACTTTCAAAAGATAAGATAGGAATCCACACTACTTATGATTTAAAGCAAGAGAAATATATTTTGGTCTTCATTATAGACCCTTGAGTTATTTTGAGGTGGATTTCCTAAAAGTTCTGAGCTAAGTATAGGAGTAGTATTTAGCACCGAGTTGGGTATGATTCCAAGGTCTCATTCCTCAAAACTACGTGCCATCATAGTTTTGAGATTTATGGGCCCAAGATCGAGATAGTGATCACTAAATTTGAGGTTATACTCCTATGGCAAGGATAGAACAGCTCTCCCTAATGTGGGCAAGACATTAGACTCCATGTAGCTCACATGGTTTATGTCGGTTAGAAGAAACTCCCGAGTTCCAAGTATCCAGAGTCTAAAAGAGTTCTAGAGTTCTCAAGTGTTAAAACTTCCTAAAAGTTCTAAGTCTTTAAGTTTTAAAGAAGTTTTACTCTCCAAAAGATAAAAGCATGAGTTTGAAAGTATTGTTTAAATCTTCCTTTAGACTTCAAGTACTGAGAATAAGAGGAGATTATAAATTTTAAAGTTAAGTATAATGATTCACGAGATTTGTGTTACATGTTTCACTATTCATGATCTATGAGTTTTATATTTTAGACTTATTCAAGCCATGTGATTCATTCCTATTTACTTACATGATTTTGTTAAAATGTATTGATATTGTTTTATGTAAATACATACAACCCCATATACTTACTACATCCTTAAAATAATGATCCACATATACAGTTGTGTGCTACATTGTCTCATAATATAGGTACAAGTTGTTGTGTATACACCATATTCAGTCAGTTCGCAGCTTCCAGTCAGTAGGAGATGAGTCCTTCTGATTCAATGGCTCGAGTCAATTATATAGTTTGAGAAGAATTGTATTTTCTTTATTCAGTCGTATTGAGTTGGGATAGTTGGGAGTCATGACCAGGCTCCCCATTGTCAGTACTAGTAGCGGCTTCATAGACAGTCAGTAGTGTCGACATATTTTATTTCAGTTTTGTTTGTAAAGGTAGAGTTATAATCTTGTAAACTCAGATTTTGTGTTGTTCAAGTTCATAGATGTTTTATTTTTTTTGCTAATTTTGTTTAGATTTATGTATTTTATTCAGTTGCTTGTAAGAATGCCAATAACAGGGTTAGCTTGGGATCACTTGTGACCTTAAGCACCGTGTGACATCTCGAGACCCATTTTTGGGGCGTTACATGACCCTAGTCTTAAGGTATCCAATGAATGGTGCTTAAATTTGTGTCCTAAGTATGACTTAAGGGTACGAGTTATTGGGAGTCTTAATGGGTCCTATGCACTAAATCTTAACCAAATCAGAAATTAAGTGGCTAAGTTTTGTTCATAGTACGAGTGGCTCACTATGAGTAGTAAGGACTTATCACGAGTCGTTGTGTGCTAATCGTAGGATGTATTGTGTTTACCCAATAGAGTTTTATATTGACTATGATCGGACCCTATGAGTCGTAGGGTCTCATTACGAGTGGTACTAATTGAGTTGTAATGTCAATGGTGTGTAGGGGTGCTAGATATTGTCTTGGTTACGACTTATGGTGATTAGTCGTAAGGAGTGGCTACGAGCCAATTGTTTACCCAAGTCAATGGTGGCACTTTTTTAGCTTTTAAGTTAAGGATATTCTTGACATTTCTTCTGTTACCCAAATTGAACCCACATCTTATAACTCGATAGGGAGTTATTAGCACTAAGAAACAAATATAAATAACTTCTCAAAAACTCCAAAAGGCTCTCTAAATTCCCTTAAGAAAGCCAAACTTCCGTTTCATCAAGTTGTTCATCTAAGGGTTCAAGGGTTGATTTCTCTCAAAATTTCTTGATATTTAAGGCAAGTTACTATTCCTTCATTATTAATTTGTTAAAAGAACATGTTTTAAAGTATTATTCATGAGATATTCATGTTGGTTTTATAACAATGGTTAAGGGTTTTGAATGCTTGTTGTTGAACAATATTTCCCATGGTTTACATATAATTTTTCATTCTTTAATTATGGTTTTGAACTTGTAGGTGCATAGGTACGGTGAATGAACCAGGAATTGTGATTTTCCCAAACTTATGACTTTTGAAGTGGTTATGACCCCAACCCTATAATGTGAAATTAGTTTTTAATTGTCAGAAATATGGAAATTTGTAAAATTGAACCAAAAGGGTTGTGAATTTCCCCAAGTGATAATTGTTTTTGGCATATTGCTATTACCTTGCCATTATAGTTGGTATGACAATACCAATAATGTATGCCTAAATGTGTATTGTGCTTCAATTAATAGGATTGTGTGATGAATTTTTTAATTAGGTTTTAATGAGGGTTGTGTAGCTAAGTCATGAAAGTGGAGGTCAGAGTGATCGATACTGGAAATGCATTTATCGATGCAGGGGTTAAAGCGACTACGTAGGTTTGAGTCCACCTTATTATTATTACATGATTAGGGAGGTTTGAGTTCCCCGTAAATCATCACATGATCGGGTGCTTAAGTCATCTTATTATATGATTGGAGGGCGAAGTCCCCCCTGCATATCTATGAGATTATTTTCTTGTTTGTGTGACTACACGCACTTGGACCTGACCAAGGGGTGAGAGCTAGGGCCCATATAGCCCGTGGGTACATTTTATGATAGTTGATCAACACAATCTAGGCTAAAGTTTTAAAGTGCATGTTAAGCCTTGTTCCCTATCCCGGCAGGTAATATATATATATGTGTGTGTGTGTGTGTGTATGTATATGCATTTGATTATGTGTATTGGTTTTGAATGATTTTGAATTGTTGACCATGTCATAATGTTAACATTATCCCTGAATTTCATGTTAGTGCTCCAACCGCTAACCGTATTCGGATGTTGTATCCTCACATGATGCAGGAATTGGTCATACTTTTACTCCACCTCCTTAGTGATTAGGATTTGAGATCATCTCTTTAGTTGACATTGAAGTGGTGAGCTTCCATATATCAAAAGTCTACATTTCATGTTTTGGTTTCTTATGTCTCAAACTATTTAGAATTATTTTTGGCTATGGTCAGAGGCGTGTCTTGACTTTTTATTAGTATTCAGTTTTGGTTTTTTTATTAGAAAATTTTTTGATTACTGTGGATATCGGGCAATTTTGGGTGGCTGTTTGGCCGATCACCGATCGTCAGTTATAGAGATTCTTTGAATTTCTTTAAGTTTCTTCATGCTATCTTTTTATATGTTAACAATTCATCCAACCTTGTGGGATGATGTGTTTGGTTTGGTTAGGTGCAAGGGGTGATATCCAATCCACGTGTGACTTAAGACACCTGTCATGGCCAGGCGCGCTAGTTTAACTTACAATAAAGAATGGGATCAGATACTAGGTTTGGTGTCATTTGGTTTCCAATAAAGTCATGTCAAGAAGAGTCTCATTTATTGTCTTGTAGCATGCCACACTTATAAGGGACATTATACGAGGAATTTAGGAATGTTTCCCTTTTCTATTGTTATATTTCAAGTTATAGAGTCTAAGGTCTTGAATCTCGACTAATTCCCATGTGTTCACTTTTTAGATCATGCCTCCCAGAAGATCTAGTGCTATCGGTAACTCTTTTATCCCATTTGAGGAAAAGTGTATGGAGCTCGTCTAACACTAAGAGTTCAGACCCAGTCAAGGCTCGCTATTTCTGATTTCCCTAAGGGAGATCCACTGGTTCCCCTTATCCCTCCTCAAGCACCTTAAGATGATGTGTCTAACATTGAGTTTTGCTAGTCGATTCATTTACTTACCCAATTGGTGGGTTCCTAGAATGAGCATCTTACTTTTGTTGCTCCATCATATGTGGCCACTAGGGTTGGACAATTTATAAGGTCGAGTCCTCCTATTTTTACTGGTTCTAAAGTTGAGAAAGATCATTAAAACTTTATTAATGAGATGGAAAAGATCTTCAGTGTGATGCATGCAACTGATGTGAAGGGTATAGAGTTTGTTGCTTATTATTTAAAGGTGTAGCATACCAATGGCATATGGAATGAGACTAGTCTAGGTATGATGATGTGGAGTCCAATTTGTGGGATGACTTTTCTAGTACTTTCCTTGACTGCTTCTTTTCTCAAGATTTAAAGGAGGAAAAGGCCGAGGAATTTGTGAATTTGAAGCAAGGAAAGATATTAGTAAAGGAGTATGACTTGAAGTTTCATCATATGTCATGTTATGTTCCTAAATTGGTGTCTAGCATAAGGTCTAGAATGAGGAAGTTTGCTTTGGGTTTTCCATGAGTTGATCTTGGAGAGCAAGGTTGCCTTGTTGAACAAGAATATAGATATCTCTAGAATTATGGTGTATATGCAATAAGTAGAGAAAGAAAAAAAAGTAGTCAAAGATAAGTGAAAGGAAGAGTAAGAAGTTTTGCTATTTGAATCAAGATAGAGGTCAGCATCAGAGTGGTAGAAATGGTGGAAAGTGGTCTAAGAAGAAGTAGGGCAATTCCGGTTCCTACTATACGGCAAGTGATCCTTATCCAAAATCATTGGGTGACCGTCCTTCTCAATATAATAGTGGGTTTAAAGTACCAAGAGCCCAGTTGAAGGTTAGTGGGGCTCAATTAGCTCCGTCATATCCCTCTTGTAGATTTTATGGTTAGGTGCATCATGGATTTTGTAATAAAGGGAGGAATAAGTGCTTTAAATATGGTCATACCGATCACCAGTAGAGGAATTATCCATCTAAGGTTGCTTCCAGGGAAAATAAGATTCTTATTGCCACTTCATTCTCTCATGTACCAAATGGTGCTACTTCTATTTCTGGCTTCGACACTGGTTAGAACCGTCTATATGCTCCTCCCACTCACTAGGATTCTTAGGCATCCCCCAATATTGTTACTAATATGCTTAAAATCTTTTCTCGTGATGTATACTGTCTACTTAATCTTGGGTCTACTCTCTCTTATTTGAGCCCTTATGTGGCAATCCATTTGGTTTTGATCTAGAGTGTATTTTAGTCTCATTTTTGGTGTCCAACCCAGTAGGTGAATCCAGTATGTTTAGAAGAGTCTATACGTGTTGTGTGATGTTGGTTCATGGTAAGAAGACCTTGGTGGATATAATAAAGTTTGACATGTTGGACTTTGACGTGATTTGGGAGATGGATTAGTTGCATTCATGTTATGAATCTCATAATTGTTGGACCCAATAGGTCAGTTTCTATTTCCCAAATGAGTCGGTAATCAAATGGAAAGGTAGTTCCCTAGTTCTTAAGGAAAGGTTCATCTCGTATCTTAGAGCCCAAAAATTGGTTTCCAAAGGGTGCCTCTATCACTTAGTACATGTTAAGGATTCTAGATCTGAAGGTCCTTCTTTGCAGACTTTCCCTATGGTTTGTGAATTTTCTAAGGTATTCCCTGATGATCTTCCTAGTGTACCTCCCTATAGGGAAATCGATTTTGGGATTGATCTTCTTACAGATACTCTTCCTATTTTTTTCCCTTCTTATAAGATGGCTTCGGTTGAGTTGAAGAAACTAAACAAGAAGTTGAAAGATCTTCTTCACAAGGATTTTATCCAACCTAGTGTGTTTTCGTGGGGTGCTTCCATGCTCTTCATGCATAAGAAGGATGGTTGCCTTCAGATGTGTAATGATTACTGCCAGTTGAATAAAATAATTATAAAGAATAGATATCCACTTCTAATAATTGATGTTCTCTTTGATTAGTTTTAGGGTTCTATGTTCTTTTCCAAGATTAATTTTTCGTCTGGTTACCATCAGTTGAAGATTATAGAGGTGGATATACCTAAAACTTCTTTCCAAACTTGGTACGGTCATTTTGAATTTTTGGTGGTGTATTTTGGTTTGAACAATGCCTCGGTTGTGTTTAAGGATCTTATGAATTAAGTTTTCCATCAGTTCTTGGACTTATTTGTCATTGTCTTTATTGCTGATATTTTGGTGTATTCAAGAGTGAGGCATATCATACCGATCACCTCTGCCTTGTGTTGAAAACCTTAAAGGATCAGTGTTTATATGCAAAGTTTTGTAGGTGTGAGTTCTGGTTTAATGTTTTGACTTATTTGGGTCATGTTGTTTCTAGTTAAGGGATCATGATGGATCCACAGAAGATTGCAGTGGTTAAGAAGTGGCCTATACCTATAACTCCACTCGATATTTAGAGCTTATTTTGTTTATCCGATTACTATAGAAAGTTTGTGGATAGTTTTTCTTCTATCACTACCCCATTGACTAAATTAACTCAGAAAAAGGTAAAATTCATGTGTTCTAATGCTTGTGAGGGTAGTTTCGAGAAGCGGAAGGATAATTTGACTTCGCCTCCAGTCTTGACTCTATCTGAGGGAACTAATGGTTTATTTTATCTACTATGATGCATCTCAGGTAGGGCTAGGTTATGTTTTGATGCAGCATGGCAATGTGGCAAGTAGAAAGTGTTAGTTTTTTAGATTGGTGGTGATGGTATCTTGAGGTACCAAGGTAGACTGTGTGTTTCCGATGTTGATGGGTTGCAAGAAAAAATTTTAGCCGAAGCTCATGAGTCACATTTTACAATTTATCCCAATTCAACAAAACTGTATCATTATCTCAAAGATATTTATTGGTGGAATAATATGAAGTGGGAAGTGTCCAATTTTATGGCTAAGTGCACGGTGTGTCAAGAAATAAAGGTAGAGCACTTGAGGCCTGGTGGGTTGACTCAAGATATTGAACTGCTGATATGGAAATGAGAGGTAATAAGTATTTTGTTACCGCTCTCTGCGGTCTCGCCAGAAATTTGATTCAATTTGGGTTATCGTGGATAGGATGACTAAGACTGCTCACTTTTTGCCAATGAGGACTAATTTCTCTCCTGAGGATTATGTTAAGCTTTTCATTGAGGAGATCATGAAGTTGGATGGTACTCTAGTTTCAATCATATCTGATTGGTGATTGGATGTTTTTGAAAGTGTCCCCTATGAAAGGAGTGATGCAGTTTGCTAAGAAGGGGAAGCTCAGTCCCCGTTATATTAGTTTGTACGTTTATTTGAAGAGTGTTGGTAATGTTGCATATGAATTGTATTTTCCCTCTAGTTTGAGATCCATTTATCCGGTATTTCACATTTCGATGTTGAGAAAGTGCATGGCTGATTCTTCAACGGTTGTTCTTTTGGAGGAGGTGGGTATTTCAAATTCCTTGTCTTATAAGGAAGTCCTAGTTGAGATTTTGGATTAGCAAGTCTGTCAATTGCAGACCAAGGATGTGGCATCGGTAAAGGTTTTTTAGAGTAACCAAAAGGTTGAAGAAGCTATGCGGGAAGCCGAGGAGGACTTGAAGTCCAAGTACCCATCTTGTTTCCTGATCTGGATAATCGTGCTTAAGGTATGTGTATTTCTTGACATCTCTATATTCTAACTTTGTTAAAGGAAATGGAAATATCCTTAGCATTTTTTTTGTCTATATTAAAGGTAAGAGCAGTGATATGTGGAGTCAAATCGTGCTAATAAATGCCTTGTCCTATTTTTCGAGTAAGAATGATCCTATGAGGGGAGTATGTAACACCTCAGGTTTTTTGGTCTTCAAAGTTTTTTTGATTTTTTAGCTTTCTGACCTAGCAACAACTCACTTGATGAGTCGTAATGTGTCTTGACGGGTCAACTGACCCTAGTCGTAAGGTGTCCAGTGAATGGTGCTTGAGTTATTATCCTGAGTACGATTTGGGGGTACGAGTAGTTGGGAGTCTTGACGGGTCCTATGGACCCAATCATAAACAAATTAGAAATCAAAAGGCTAAGTTCTTCTTTGAGTATAAGTGTCTCACTATGAGCCGTAACGACTTGTTATGAGTCATTGGGTGCAAATCATAAGATGTCCAGTGTTTACCCAATTTGGTTTTGTATTAACTATGATTGGACCCTATGAGTCGTAGGGTATCATTACGAGTGGTACCAGTTGACTCATAGGGTCAAGAGTGTATGGTGGTCCTAGAGACTATGTTGGTTATGACTCATAGTGATGAGTCATAAGGAGTGGCTACGAGGCAATGGTTGACCCGTAGTCAATGGCGGCAGTTACTAGCTTTTAAGTTAAGGGAATTTTGGATATTTCCTCTTACCCAAATTGAAACCAACATTTTTTAACCTCTTTAGGATGTCACTATGTAATGACCCGAATCTGGCACCCGGAATGCTACACGATGCTCATGACCCCAAAGGACCACAAGCTAACCATTGACTAATATATGTACCCGTATACTGCATAATATACCAAATAAATGCAAAAATATAGGCTGAAAGACCATAAGGTTCAAATCTGATAAAACATAACATCTGGTGGGGTATGAAATACCAACAACAACTAAGATAAATGTATGAACATAATAGTTTGAAAAGCCTCTAAAACATAACTGTCTGGAGAAGGAGTTGATGGGACATGTACCCAACTAACTCCGCTGACTGAAATAACTAAGTACTATAATAATAAAGTAAAAAATCATATCATCCTTGGAGGATGAGGACTCATTGCTGATATCTGGAATCTACTGATGCTCTGGAGCTCATGTCTCTGAACCTATGGTATAAGACACCATAGCGCAAATGCGTCAGTACTTTGAATGTACTGGTATGCATGTGAGGTAGGTTCAATGCATAGGGTTCATATATATGAATAATATTGCTAACTGACTAGTATGAACGTGAGAATACATGCATGAATACATAGTACTATAGCTGAGACCGTGATAACATGAATTTACTGATAACTAACATGAGTGGTAACTGAGTTCTGATGACTAATATGACTGATAACATGAGTGATTGTATCTAACAGTCCTAAATTCTGAAGAACTATCTGAGTTCTTTTACTGTGACTGTGGGAGGTAGTTATCTAACCGACATGCCCCAAATGCGCTATAATAGCTGAGATGGGACCAATCTGTGCCCTGATTGGAAGGGTGTCAATACCGCACCATTGGTAGAGACAAACTATGGGTAACCCTCATCTGACAGTGTCCCCAAAAAAGAATAGTGGGGCCCTCATCTGATAGTGCTTATCCACCTCATCAACCCTCATCTGACAGTGTTAATGTCTCAACCTATGCTGGCTACATAGTTCTGGAATGCAATGATGACTTCTAAGAATCACACCCTCATTTGGCAGTGTCTATTCCCATCCTTAGGTTCACTCGGTGTTAATTCCTAATCCTATCTGAATAGACTCTGAACATGATTAACTGGACAGAACTGACTGGGTTCATGAAGTTTCGTTGACTGATGGAATACTACTGAGATTATTGAGTTACAGACTTTCCTGCGTCATATGACTGACTGGATTCTACTGAACATGGCTTGACTGAGAGTTTCATGGAAACATGGCACTGGCTCTAGGCACACAACTATATTTTTTGGGTACAAGTACCCCCAGGAATCGATAGAAGGAAACTGACATATCATGACAATTCTTGATCATAGGAATAAAGTCCACAATTCATAGTTCCATAAGGTGGGGATTTCATACAACACATAGTCTTCAAAATTTTATACATGGAAGGGACAGCATATAACAACATGACATAAATCCATCAAATCTAGTTTCATGAACATCCCATCAACAATCATAATGCATACAATATCATAGAAGTCATTGTTTTCATAAGGGTATAGCACGCATTGGTCATTTAGTCCACAATTTAGCTATAATACATGATTTCTGATCTCTTAAGTATTTTATCAAACACCTTACATGCACAACTTATGTATAGGTGTAATCATCAAATTATTCATCATGAACAATCAAATTTACATGTTTCCAACTCATATGATATCATAGCTTTATAAAAACACACAAACACGCTAACTTGGGGATTTTACAACATCAATTACGTGAACAAATCAAACCACAACATAATAACAAGTTACATAATTTAAAAGAGAGTTCTTGAGCTTTATGGATGGAAGGAATCTATAAATCAACACAATGCATACCTTAGAAGAAAGTTCCTTAACGATCTATGGTGAAATCTCTTGGATTTGGGTCTTCAAATTGAATCCCTTGCTCTTGTTCTTGAGAAAAATTGATGAAAATAAGTATATTTTGGTTTTTTGTGCCTTAATCACGTGTTTTTGATATATATAGGTGTGGGAAAATGACCAAATTAACCCTTAAGACATGGAAGTGTAATGCTGAAAAACTGGGTACAAAGGCTACACAAAGGGTGGCGCCTTTGGTAGAGCCTTTTATACCCTGGGTGGCATCTTTGGTGATGATTTTCCCACAAAGGATACACCATGGGCGGCGCCCCTTAATAGCCTTTGGCTACTGGTTTAGCATACAAAACGTGCCCTTATGCTACTCTAAAAATTCCAAAACTCACCTGGGATGTACTACGACCTTGTCCCATCGCAATGCAACTTGAAAATCTAAAAACGGAGGTTGGAAAGGTCATCAAATAAATCCCCAAAGTTTGAAGGTCTAAAATGACACGAAGTTCTGAATACTTAGCTAAAATTTCTAAGTGTTGGAGCTTGTAAAGATTAGGGAGCTGAATTTTAGACTTAGAACTTTATGGGATCTTACAATATCTCCCCCTTGGGAACATTCATCCTCGAATGAGAGTGACTGAGAGGGCAAACAATAATCTGATCATAAACTGAATATGAATGACCAAAACATGATCTCATGACTTACATGACTGGTAAACTGAACATATCAAACATTCATATCTGATGCATATGTAACTGATTCATGTATGCATGGCTGAGTGTTCTAATGAACTAAGTTTCTCAAAATGAGAATGCATATCTAATGCATGATTATGTGACTGAAATGATACGTGAATTCATGACTGAATATGTAGTGATACTTGATACTAAGGTTATAATGGGAATATGAGCATGAAACTAGATATCAAGTTTGTAATGGATACTGGACATGAAGCTGAAAAGCCTAAAGAGAACTGTTACCTTGAGCTTGACCTGAGTTGGTGGAGAAGAGGTGAGGATACTTGGTCTGTATATATGCTTCTTCTTCCCAAGAATATCCCTCAACAAACTGATTTCGCCAAAGAACTTTGACTAGAGGGACTTCTTTCTTCCTCATTCTACGAGTTTGATAGTGTAGGATTTCGACCAGAATCTCTTCATAATAGAGGTTGTTCTGAACATCTATGCTCTAAATAGGGACTATGACTGATGGGTCACCTATGCATTTATTAATCAAGGAGACATGGAAGACTGGATGAACCGAGGTTAGATCTGAAGGCAACTCGAGCTCATAAGCTACTTTGCCGAACCGACTGAGAAGGGATCAACATAGCGGTGACTGATCTTTCCCTTCTTGCCGAACCTCTTCACTCCCTTCTTGGAAGAGATATTTAGATAGACATAGTCACCAATCTCAAACTCAAGATCCTTTCTACAAACATTTGCATAATACTTCTGTCAGCTTTGAGCAGCCCGAAGCCTTTCTCTAATCAACTGAACCTTCTATAAGGCATCGAATACTAAGTCAGTCCCTATGACTGAGGCCTCACTAACTTCGAACCAACAAACTGGAGATCTTCATATCCTATCGTAAAGAGCTTCAAATGAAGCCATATGAATACTTGAATGATAGCTATTATAATATGCAAACTCAATCAAAGGCAAGTGGTCATCCCAACTTTCGTTGAAATCAATTGCACACGCCCTTAGCATATCTTCTAGGGTCTGAATGGTCCTTTATAGTTAACCATCTATCTGAGGATGAAAGGTTTTATGGAGATGGACTTGGGTACCAAGACCCTTTTGGAATGCTTTCCAGAAGTGATAGGTAAACTGGGTACCTCTGTCTGAGATAATAGCTAATAGAGTACTATGCAATCTGACCAACTCTTTGATGTAGAGTTTGGCATAATCCTTGGCTGAATAGGAGGTACGAACTAGAAGGAAATTAGTTGACTTGGTCATCCTATCTACAATGACCCAAACTAAATCATGCTGATGATGAGTTCAAAGTAAACCCATCATGAAATCCATGTTTACCGCTTCCAACTTCCAAGTAGGAATAGTGAACTCCCGCATGGAACCACTAGGCTTCTATGCTGTATCTTAACCTGCTGACATATAGATCACTTATCCACAAACTTTGCAATGTCTCTTTTCATCCCACTCCACCAATAGATTTCCCGCAAGTCATGGTACATCTTAGCGGCCCCTAGATGAATAAAGTAGCACGCACCATGCGCTTCTGCAAGAATTCACTGCCTAAATTCATCTACACCAGGAACACACAGATGACTCTAACAATGAAGAACACCATCTCCCCCTTGGGAGAAAACCTCTACTTTCTAATCCTTGATTGACTCTTTTAACTTAAAAAGGTTGGGATCGCTATCTTTCTTTTCTTTCACCTCAGAAACTAGAGATAATTCTGAACTACTCTAAACCCATATATTACTCTCTTCTATGTCGACTACGTGAATGCCTACTCTGGCAAGATAATGGATTTCTTGAGCTAACTTTTTCTTACTATCCTCAACATGAGCAACACTACCCATAAACAGTCTACTGAGAGCGTCAGCCATAATGTTGGCCTTTCCCGGATAATAAAGGACATTCATGTCATAATCCTTCAAGAGCTCTAACCACCTTCTCTGACTAAAATTGAGATATTTCTGAGAAAAGACATACTGAAGGCTCTTATGATCTATGAACACATCTACATGAACATCGTATATATAATGCCTCCAAATCTCTAAGGCGAATACTATGGCTGCTAACTCAAGATCATGAGTAGGATAATTCTTCTCATGGGGTTTAAGCTGTCTGGAGGCTTAGGCTATGACCTTACAATATTATATGAGGACACAACCCAAACCTACTCTGGATTCATCACAATAAACTACAAACCCATCTAAACCATTTAGATGAGCTAAGACTGGAGCTGAGGTGAGTCGAGTCTTCAACTCCTGAAAACTCTTCTCGCAAAGATTTAACCATTAAAGCTTGACTTTCTTTTGAGTCAACCTGGACATAGGGGATACAATAGAAGAAAATCCCTCAATAAACCGCCTGTAATAGCCAGCCAAACCCAAGAAACTCCTGATGCCTTATGGAGAGACAGTTCTGTGCCAATTTCTTACCACTTCGATCTTTTGAGGATCTACTCTAATGCCATCATCAGAAATTATATGACCAAGGAATGCTACTGACCTTAGCCAAAACTCGCACTTACTAAATTTAGTGAACAACTAATAATTTCTAAGAGTCTGAAATATGATTTAGAGATGGTCTACATGATCACGCTCACTGGAAGAATAGAATAGAATATCATCTATGAAGACTATGACGAACATGTCCAAGTACTGATTTAACACATAGTTCATCAAGCCCATGAAAACTGCTGGGGCATTGGTAAGACCAAAGGACATAACTAAGAATTCAAAGTGACCATACCTAGTATGGAAGGCTATTTTCGCAATGTCACATTCTCTGACTCTGAGCTAATTTTAACTGAATCTGAGGTCTATCTTAGAAAATAGATGGCACCCTAAAGTTGGTCAAACAAGTCATCAATTTTGGGAAAAGGATACTTGTTCTTGACTGTTACTTTATTGAGCTGACGGTAATCAATGCACATTCTGAGAGAGCTGTCTTTCTTGCACATAACTAAGACTGGTGCACCCCATAGGGAAACACTAGGCCTGATGAATTCCTTATCTAAGAGATCCTTCAACTGTTCTTTTAGTTCCTTGAGTTTTGCTGGTTCCATTCTGTATGGAGGAATATATATAGGCTGAGTATCTGGAAGAAGATCAATGCCAAAGTCTATTTAACTTTTGAGAGGAATTTTTGGAAGATCTTCGAGAAAGACATCTGAATATTCATTCACTACTGGGACTGATTCAAGACTAGGAGTGTAAGAACTAGTGTCCTTAACTCGAACAAGATGATAGAAAAATCTCTTATATATCATTTTCCTTGCCCAAAGGTAGGAAACAAGCTGACCTCTAAAAGCGGATGCACTACCATTCCACTCCAGGATGGGCTCATTCAGAAACTGGAATAGGACTATTCTATTTCTGCAGTTGACTATAGCATAGCAGGAATAAAGCCAATCCATGCTGAGAATGACATCAAAATTAGTGATCTCTAATTTGACTAAGTCTGCTGAAGTGACTTTCTGAAATATCATAACCGGGGAGTTCCTGTATACCCGTCGGGCAAAGATGGTTTTACCCACTGAGGTAGAAACTGAGAAGGGCTCCACTAGAATTTTGGGATTTATTCTGAAATCGCCTACTATATAAGGAGTAACAAAGGACAAAGAAGTGTCTGGATCTAGCAAAGCATAAACATGCACATGAAATATTTGTAATGTACCAGTAACTGCATCAGGAGAATTTTTCTGATCCTGTCGAGTCTGAAGAGCATAAAGATGATTTGGGCGTTGCCCACTAGTAGTACTGGAAGTGGCATCCTGCTAATTTGATCGACTAGAATGAGCTGAGGAATGGTTCTGCTGACCCTGATAACCTAATCGGGGAAAATCTCTAACTCTGTAGCCTGGCTTGCCATAACTAAAACAAACATCGCTGCCAACTCTGCAAATACCCTTGTGGTTCTTACCACAAGTTTGACAAAAGGTTTTGGTTCGGGCACTGCTAAAATTGCCCTGAGACTTAGATCCTGACGCTCTATCTTTGTTGCCGTCTTTGAATTTCTGAACTAGAGCACTGGCTGATGAAGGGGATAGAACTGATGTCTTAGGATAAAATTGAGAATGATTTCCTCCTTCTGATTTAGGCTGAGCAAAGTTGAAACTACCTTTTCTTACTCTCTTACTCTGCTTCTCCCTCATCTTAATCTTTTGATCTTCTATCTGCTGAGCATGAGTCATGACTCTAGCTAAAGTCATATCATTGTTCAACATGGCGGATCTGCACTTATTTACCACGCTATCATTCACCCCTGAAATGAACTTACTCATCTTAGCCCTATTGTCTACAATCACATGAGGGGCGTATCTGGCTAATTGAGTAAACATAAGAGAATACTCTTTCACTGTCATGTTGCCCTACCTGAGGTTAGTGAATTCTAGCACCTTAGCTTGTCTAAGATCATGGCGAAATAATCTATCTAAGAATGTAGTCACAAACTCCTTCCACTCTATAGGACCTACATCATCTGACCTCTCAGACTTTTACTATTTAAACCAAGTATGAGCCACATCCTGCAACTAATATGTATCTAGCTCAACACTCTCAACAATAGTCACCCCTATGATATCTGTCACCTTCTGAACCTGATCAATGAGTTCTTAAGGGTCCTCATCTGACTTAGACCCGAGAAAGGATGAAGTTTTTATTTAAGTGAAGTCTCAAATACTGGTTGCAGTTGAATTGGCCACTGGGTTAGCTAGAATGACATCTGGTCATTTATTCTGAGCAGTAACTGACTGAGCAAGAGTAGTAAATGCATCCCTAAACTCCACATGAGAAACATACTCATCCAAGGGATCTTCTTGGATAGGCTAGGTTCTTCTAGTGGGAGGCATGTTCTGAAATAAAGAAGTGAAACAAAATAGACTGAGAGATTGACTTGAGATTATGCTCACAAGCATGACATGAATACTGAAAGAAGGGAAACTGTTCCTAAAACATCTTATAGTCTCCTGCACATAAATATGGCGTGCAACACACTTATGTACAAGACTCTACTAGATGTGGCTTTCAGCCTTCCTAGGACTCTATTGAACATTAGGCTCTGATACCAATTTTGTAATGCCCTGAATCTAGTACTCAAAATGCTACACGATGCTCATGACCCCGAAGGCCCATAAGCTAACCCATGAGTGATATATGTACTTGTACACTATATAATATACTGAATAAATATGGAAATAAAGGCTAAAAGTCCATAAGGTTCAAATCTAATAAAACATAACATCTGGTGGGGTATGAAATACCCAAAACAACTGGGATAATTGTCAAAACATAATAGTCTGAAAAGCCTCTAAAATATAGCTATATGGATAAGGAGTTGATGGGACATATCCCCAATTAACTCCTCCAACTGAAACAACTAAGTACTGTAATAATGAAGTAACAAATTATATCATCTTCAGAGAATAAGGACTCATTGCTGACTGACTGTTGATATCTGGAACCTACTAATGCTCTGGAGCTCATGTCTCTAAACCTATGATATCAGACACCATAGCGCAAATACGTCAGTACTTTGAATGTACTGGTATGCATGTAAGGTAAGCTAAATGCATGGGGTTCAAATGAATGAATAATACTGGCTAACTAACTAGTATGAACGTGAGAATACATGCATAAATACATTGTACTATAGCTGAGATAGTGAAAACATGAATTTACTGATAACTAACATAACTGGTAACTGAGTTTTAATGACTAATATGACTGATAACATGAGTGACTGTATCTGACAGTCCCAAATTCTGAAGAACTATCTGATTTCTTTCACTGAGACTAACACTGAGACTGTGGGAGGTAGTTATCTAACCGACATACCCTAAATATGCTATGATAGGTGAGCTGGGGTCCAATCTGTGCCCTGATTATAAGGGTGTCAATACTGTGCCACTAGTAAAGAAAAGCTATAGGTAACCCTCATCTGACAGTGTTCCCAAAAAATAATGGTGGGGCCCTCATCTGACAGTGCTTATCCACCTCATCAACCCTCATCTGACAGTGTTGATGTCTCAACCTATGCTGGCTATATAGTTTTGAAATATAAGGATGAATTCTATGAATCACACCCTCACCTGACAGTGTGTGTTCCCATCCTTGGGTTAACTCAGTGCTAATTCCTACTCAACCTGAACAGACTCTGAACATGATTAACTGGACTAAACTGACTGGGTTTATAAAGTTCTATTGACTGATGGAATACTACTGAGATTATTGAGTTACTAACTTTCCTGAGTCATATGACTAACTGAATTCTACTGAACATGGTTTGACTGAGAGTGTTGTGAAAACAAGACACTAGCTTTAGGCACACAACTATATTTTTTGGGTACAAGTACCCCCAGGACTCAATCGAAGGACACTGACATATCATGTCAATTCTTGATCATAGGAATAAAGCCACAATCATAGTCCCATAAGTTGGGGATTTCATACTACACATAGTCTTCAAAATTTTATACATAGTAGGGAATGCATATAACAACATGCCATAAGTCCATCAAATTTAGTTTCATGAACATCCCATCAACAATCATAATGCATACAATATCATAGAAACCATTTTTTATAAGGATATAGCATGCATTGGTCATTTAGGCCACAATTTAGCTATAATAGATGATTTCTAATCTCTTTGGCATTTCATCAAAACACCTTACATGCACAACTTAGGTAAAGGTGTAATCATAAAATTATTCATCATGAACAACCAAATTTACATGTTTCCAACTCATATGATATCATAGCTTTATAAAAACACACAAAGACCATAACTTGGGGATTTTACAACATCAATTATATGAACAAATCAACCCACAACATAATAACAAGGTTCATAATTTAAAAGAAGGTTCTTGAGCTTTATGGTTGGAAGGAATCCATAAATCAACACATGCATACCTAAGAAGAAAGTTCCTTCACGATCTACGGTGAAATCTCTTGGATTTAGGTCTTCAAATTGAACCCTTGATCTAGTTCTTAAGAGAAATTGATGAAATAAAGTATATTTTGATGTTTTTGTTCCTTAATCATATGTTTTTGATAAATATGGGGGTGGGTAAATGACCAAATTAACTCTCAAGACATGGAAGTGTAATGTTGAAAAACTGGGTAGAAAGGTTACACAAAGGGCAGCGCCTTTGGTAAATCCTTTTGTACCCTGAGGGCGTATTTGGTGTTAATTTGACCACAAAATCTACACCATGGGCGGCGTCCCTTAATATCCTTTCGCTACTGGTTTGGCACACCAAACGTGCCCTTACGCTACTCTCAAAATTCCAAACCTCACACGAGATGTACTATGACCTTGTCCCATCGTAATGCAACTTGAAAATCTAAAAACGGAGGTTAGGAAGGTCTTCAAATAAATCTCCAAAGTTCAGAGGTCTAAATTGAGACTAAGTTTTGAACACTTAGCAAAAATTTCTACATGTTGGAGCTTGTAAAGCTTAGGGAGCTGAATTTCAGACTTAGAACTTTACGGGATCTTACACACTAGCACTCAGGAAAAAAATATAAGTAGCTTCTCAAACCCTCCAAAAGGCTCTCTAAATTTCCTCAAGCAAGTCAACATAGGGTTTCATCAAGTTAGTCATCTAAGGGCTCAAGTGTCAATTTCTCTCCAAATTTCTTGGTATTTAAGGCATATTACACTTCCTTCATTATTAATTTGTTAAAAAAATATGTTTTATAGTATTGTTCATGAGATATTCATGTTGATTTTATAATAAGGGTTCAAGGTTTTGAATGCTTGCAGTTGAACAATGTCTTCCCATGGTTTACATATGATTTTTCATGCTTTAATTATGGTTTTGAACTTATGTTTGCATGGATATGGTAAAAGAACTAAGGAATTGTGATTTTCCCAAACTTGTGACTTTTGAAGTAGGCATGACCCCAACCCCATAATGTGAAATTGGGTTTTAATTATGAGAAATGTGGGAATTTTAAAATTAAACCAAAGGGCTTGTGAATTTCCCCAAATGATGTAATTGTTTTGGCATGTTGTTGTTATCTTCAAAGTGTAGTTGGTATGACAATATCAATAATTTATGCCTAAATGTGCATTGTTGTTCACTGAATGGGATGGTGTGATAAATATTTTAATTAGGATTTATGGGGATTATGTAGTTGAGTCGTGAAAGTGGAGGTCCAAGTGACCAATACTAGAAATCGCGTTTGACAACATGGGGTCAAAGTGACTGGAGAGGTTCGAGTCCCCCTAATTATTATTACATGATTAGAAAGGTTTGTATCCCCCATAAATTATCAAATGATCGGGTGCTTAAGTGACTGTAGTATATGATTGCAATGTTCGAGTCCCCTATGCATACATATGATATTATTCTTTGGTTTTTGTCGCTACACGCACTGTGTCCTATCCAGGGGGTGAGAGATGTGTTCTATATAGCTTGTGGGTATATGTTATTATGGTTAAGCAACATAATCTAGGCTAAAGTTTAAAAGCGCATGTTAATCCTTGTTCCCTATCCCAGTATGTAATATGTATATGTATATGCATTTGATTATGTGCATTAGTTTAGAATGATTTTGAACTATTGACCATGTCATTATGTTAACCTTATCCTTGAGATCATGATAGCGCTCCAACTATTAACCATCTTTGGACGTTGTATCCCCATGCGATGCAGGAATTGGTCATACTTTTACTCCTCCTGCATAGTGATTAGGATTTAGGATTAGCTTATGATTTAACATTGAAGTAGTGAGCTTTCATACATCAAAAGTCTACATTTCATGTTTTGGTCTTTTATGTGTCAAACTATTTAGCATTATTTTTGGATATAGTCAGGGGCATGTCCTAACACTTTATTTGTATTTAGTTATGGTTCTTTTTTTAGAAGGCATTTTTTGGATTACTGTAGATTAGGCGATGTTAGTCAGGTGTTTATCCAAATATCAGTCATCAATTATAGAGACATTTTGAATTTTATTAAGTTATTGTCTGCTATCTTGTTATATATTCAAAATCCATCCGACCTTGAGGGATGATGTGTTTGGTTTGGTTTGGTTAGGTGCAAGGGGATCTCCAGTACATGTAGGACTTGATATACCCATCACGGTCAGGCCCTATTTTGTGGCGTGATAGGTTCGAAGACTTTGAGTGAACTCCTAACATTTAGAGTATTACATACCACCCTTTTATATACTAGACTAGTCTCTAGCTTGTATTCAGAGAAAAGTTGTATCAGTGTAATTCTCTTGGTATTTCATTTTTGTACTCTTATTTAATAGAAGCTCTTGTACTGATACCACCAGGTTTTGCGACTATATTATGTATTTGATCTTTTATTACACCTATTATGCATTCTTTCTTATCTCTTTGGGTAGTACATTACTAATTTTTTTGTACTACGGGTTTGGCTTTCCTATTGGTGGGTTATAATACGTGCCAACATGACCTGAGAAATTAAGTCGTGACATTAATTATTGTAAATATTATGTGTTTTTGGGGACTATCTTTCGTGATAAGGCATGTAAACTAGGATAGATTGGTGTAGTTGAAACATTCTTAAAATATGGAAACGGAGCATGCTAGAACAACTATTGATTATGAGTCACTTCTTTAAAATTGGTAGTTATTGCTTGATTATTTTTGAAATTCCATTGTGGTCTTAAAATGTGCTTGAATTTGAGGGAGTTATTTGATTAGCAACTTGCATGCTTGTTTGCTAATTTTTAGTACAACCAAAGTCATAATCATTGTGCTCGTGTGAAGTGAAAGTGTTGACTTCGGTGTCGGGCTTAATTTGATAGTCTCACTAGTCTTGATGTTGTTTCGATTGAGGACAAGCAATGTCTTTAAGTTTAAAGTGTTGATGACTGGCAATTTTTCCACTTATTTGTATCTTGTTTCATATGCTTTATTGTTGTTAATTGATAATATTAAGTTAATTACCCTTTGAATGGTCTTAATTCAAGGTTTTTTGGTGTTACAAGAAGTTTTGATGAAAGGGAATAAGATCGAACTGAAAAGGAATGGCTAGGAAAAATGTGCAGAAAAAGGCCCTCAAGTATCTTTAAAGTGGACTGAGAGGAGCTTTAGCAGAAGGTCAAAATTTGATTCAATGGCTCTTTAGCGATCCAGTCAAAGATGGTCAACTAAAGCTTTAGCACCAAAACGACCTTTTTAGCAGTCAAGAAGTCAAAGTCAAAGGATCATTTAAGCGACCAACTTGACCGCTTTAGCGGCCAGTCAAAGTCGACATGGCCACTTTAGCGGCCTATTTTTCTACTTTAGTGGTCATCATGCAGATTTTCCGGTGAGGTAATAGAATTTTATGTTTTTGGATCCCAATTCATCAGATTCTTAATCCCAAGGTATTCCAAGACATCTTTGGCATAATCTTCAGTGTTGGAGGATAGGGTTCTTGACTCAACACCCTTGGAATTGAAGATTGAAGCTTTGTATTGTCTTTGTTTAGACTATTTGAATGTTGTTTGACTTTAGTATTTGAGTGTTGTTGTTAGACATAATGCAATACTTGGATTTTGAATTTGGGTTTTATTTCTATTTATGCTTTAATGTTGATTGATTACTCTTGATTTGAGAATGGGTTTTGTTTATCTAAATTAATCTCATGTTCTACCATTCCTACTCTCGTTGAGATCGAAAGAGGAGATTAGAGTGGGTGTTGCCATCTACCTCAATTAATGCTTGACAGAGCTAATTGAGGTTGGGAAAGATTAATTTAGCTCGATTTAAGTTGTATGACCTATCTTATGGAATTTGATGCTAGACAGCCAAATCCTAGCGTAGCCCAAAATTGGTTTTGTACTTTATGCTTCTAAGATTTGTGTAACATAACAAGTGACGACTAACCGTCAATGGTCGACGGACGTTAGTGGGTGATATTGAATCCAAGGCTAATTTACAAAATTCGTGATTAAGTTGACAACTTTTAGTTAAATATGATGTTTCATTGATATATTTGATTCCTCGTGCCATACGTCTCCTTTTCCATCATTATGATAGCCATTGATCACTTGTTCATATTTTATATTGATTTTATTCGTGATTCACTTTTATTATCAAAAACCCCCAAAATAATTGTTTCTTATATTTGAATTTTTCAAATCACTTTTCCTTCAATCTTACTCGATCACAACTCAGATTGTTCCCTGTGGATTCAACCTCAAATTTTTGTTGGGTAAATATATTAACAATGTCAGCTACACCTATTAAAAAGAGTAATCTGAGCATTATCAGTTGGGATATTTTTAGATATAGGTCCAACTTTTTGGGGGGCACAAGAATACAACCCCATTCTAGCCAAAGCACTCACTGTCTCCTCATAATCTTCTATATCATCTCTATTGAAGTTCATCACCATAGTAGGTAATGTTTCCACCAAAAAATCTTTCTTCATTAGGTAACTCAATGTCAACTTCATTAATTACATTAATGACAGATACCACACTCATATCTCTTGGTGACTTCATTGATTGGCGTATGTTTAACTTCACCTCTTCGTTGTTCAACCTAAATTTTAACTCATGTACTCCATGTCAACTAATACCTTCTCGGTGGTTAAGCACGGTCTACCCAAGATTATAGGTATTTTATAATCCACTTCAAAAATAAGGAAACAAAGTTTTCCCAAATATAAAGCTCTTAACTTTCACCAACACATCATACAATATTCCCATAGGCCTTTTGACTAAATGTCAGCCATAAGTAGCCACATAGTTATCAATTTTAGGGATCCTAAGCCCAACTATATATGATTGGACAAAGTCTTCAAATTGAATCTAGAACCAATATCACAAAAGGCCTTAGCTAAGGTGATTGTACCAATTATGCATGGAATAGCAAAAATAGCTGGAACTGTCTTCTTTTGAACCAATGATCACAAAGAGATTGTACTTCATAACTAAGTTCTTCATGAACTTAGCATATCCTAAAATCTATTCAAAAGCTTTCATAGCGGGATGTTTACTGATTGCTGCTTTAACATAAATAGGGACTTATAGGATTTTCCATCCTCCATCTTCTTCTTCACTCAATGTAGTAATAGGGGAGGAGGCCTAGGGATTTGTATTTGGGGTTTCAAAACCTTTTTCCCTTATCTCTGCTCATCAAGGCATCATCCTTCCCACTGGTAGACTTTTTAGAATATATATTTTTACTATCAATATTTTCCAGCCTCTCAAACTTGACCCAAATCTCACAACACCAATATATCCATCCATTATTTCGGATAGGGTTTAGGTAAAACTTTACCACTCCTAGTGGTGATAGCAAGGAAAAACCCATCATACCTAAGGTTCTGAACAGTGTCGCTAGGTAGAGTGCCATTCTTCCATTGATTGAAAGTTGTGGACAACTGACTCATCTAGTACTCTAACTCCTTGATAGAAGTGGAGTGAGAATCTACAGGTTGGCTCATATAACATAAGTAATTCTTCATCTCTTTAATCTGTTCTTCAATAAATTCCACCCTATTCAGCACTTTTTCCATCATATAATCCATTTTAGACATCCTTTAAGAGTTGCTAGCTCTATTGTCATTTCTTGGCGGTACATATAAACCACTTCTATAGTTCTTGATGTTCTGATTCCTTATCATGATCCTTGTAGCTATCCTTATCATAATAGTTATCCCTCTAATATTTCTAACCTTGGATTCCTTATTCATAGCCTAAATAGTTCAATTTTTCTTCTAATTTGGACTCAATTTCCTTGTCCTGTGAACCAGACCTAGGTCTTCTCAAGACAAACTATCAACAAGTCTTTTATCAGAAAGTCCATTTAAGTCTTTATGTGAATCATGTTCTTTATATCTTCAGTGTTGTTCAACTTACATACCAATAGCATAGGTTTTCCTTACTATCCTACTTTCCTTGGTATGCCAAGATGTCTAGTACCATCTATGAAAGACAATACCATAAATTCTCCGTGTACTGCTTTATCCACTGTTAGCTTAGTATTTGAATTCAGAGACCTATAGAAAGTCTCCATCAAGTATTCATCTATCAGTTCATGATTGGGGCCTTTGGCCAACTTCTCTTAAACCTCAACCACATATCATGTAGTTCTTCATTATTCTTGTATGTAAAGTTACTAATTTTTTCCCTCTATTGTGACATCTTAGAAGGCAAAAAGAACCTTTCAAATAAAGATCCCTTTAGTTACCTCCAGTTTGTTATGGAATTGGGTACTAGCTTAGTTAACCATAAGATTGCCTCTCCAGACAATGACAAAGAAAACAACCTCAGTTGAATGGCGTTCTGATTAACCCTGAAAAATCAAAGGACTTGTAGATTCCTATGAAATTCATCAAGTGTATATTCATATCATCACCAACATTCCCTTTAAATAAACCTCTGAGATTCAAAAACTGGATATAGTGCTAGTAATATTAAAATTTTCTCCATGATCTAGTGGTGGTAGAAAAGAGGCTCCAGTGGTGCTAAGCCTATCTAAATTAGCCTCATCTTCATCATCGAGGCCAAAATTCATAGGGGGGATGCTGACCTCTAACTCTTCATTATTGAGGCTGGTTTTCTAGAGATATATTTTCATTGAGTTATGCATACTCATTGTCACCCAAATTATCATTATCTGGTATATATTCTAGTGCATTCAGATTTTGTGGATGCACTTAACCAACACCAAGTCCAACAAGCCTTGTTACTTCCTATTTTTGTGCATTCAAATTTCTTCTTAAGTTTCTTGCAATATTGAGGTAAAAAAGTAGAAATGGTTCACCTAAACATCGAGTGCTTGTCATGCACAACCAGTATCTTGTAAGTTATAGAAGCATCAAAAGAAGTAAGAAGAGGACATAGAACTAAAAGTCAAATAAACATAACGTAATAGACCATAGTATTCCCCGATAATGGCACTAAAATTTGATATGCCCAAATTACAACTCACTTAAGAAGAAAAAGTGGTCATTTTCAAATATATAACACAAAAAAGGCTGGGGTCAAATTCAATAGGGAATATGGTGATAACTAAGTCCTTTGCGATTTAAGTGATTATTAGTTGACAATTTCCATAAAATGGGGGGCTTTACAATAAATGATTTTAAATAAATTTCCAACATATTTCTAGTAACCAATGTTAAATTAATGAAATATAAATCAGTAGAAAAAATGAACTAGGTATGTATTCATTGCTGAGCCCAAGTGCAGACACAAGTGTATGTGGTCTCACCAATTAATACAGTTGCCTTAATTAAAGATGAATATCGATCCCTCAGGGACTTGTGTTTAACAACTATTAGATTCTAGCTTAACTATTAAGATTAAAATGATGCAACGTAACCAAAGGAGTTTGGAAAGTTATAAACTAAATTTAAAGTAAACAGTGCATAAAAGTAAGAACTTTGAACAATCAATTGATGAAACCCTGAGGTTAAAGCACTACGAACAATCATAAAATGCTATTGAACTTCATCGGTTAAGTTACTTATCTTGGTCGTTGATTTATGGGATTGATTTTATGATCATGGTCTCCCGACCTCTAACCACCTATCTAACTTAGACCCACAACTATATCGTTGAGCAAGGATGTGAGAACTAAGCTAAACTCATTTATATTACATCCCATAGTGAACCAAGTAAGTATTATAGGTATATCCCTATCATAGACCCTAATTCAAATCCCTTATTTTATAAAGGAATAAGAAAGCTACTCTATTTATCCCCACATTCTATCTTTCTAGTCCCCCTCCCGAGATTACAAGGTCAGCAACATATGTATTCTAAGGGTCATGAATCATTAAAATAATGGTAACAAAGGTAACAAAACAACCAATTATGATAAATAAACAAAACCAAATCAATTCTTAGCAATTGTAGTCATGTTCTTGGCTCTAGGCCCGAAAAGGGTGTGTTTAGCCACTAATGACATAACCATGATCCAAATAATTAAATACATAATCAAATCTATTAAAAGCTAAAGTAAAGAGAAATAAACTCTAAAATAAGTGTTAATAATCCCCTCTCCAAGTCCAAAAAGGTCCAAATTTCCCTAGCAACAAGTACACAAATAGTAGAAGATTTTAGTCGGTGGGGGAATAAGGGGTATGTCAAGTTGGTGAGCCCTTATGGATGGATCAGTGCATCGTGTGGCTTTTTAAAATAGATAGATAAGTGTGCATCATTTTTTATGTACACAATTGACAGTTCAAGAATACTACTCCAAAACATCCTAGCCTCACGAATTGACTTACCTAGTTAGAAAATTCATGCACCTTGTTTAATGAAAGACATCATATAATTCACCCAAAATTCATCAAACATGTACCTCACAATAATGAAATTACCCATAATAACTCACATAAATGCTACTTTTAACCAGTTGGGTACAAGAATCAAATTTCCCTCACTCTCACAAAGAATTCACAAGTTACACATAATGAACCATAAGCTTTCCCTTAGTGTAGTACTCAACTAATATCAGACTGATGAAGCTTAGGATCAAAAAGGTCTTTAATGGTTTTAATGTAGGCTAAGGGATGTGTAGGAAATATTTTGGTCAAGAATAGTAACTATCTTACCTAAGCACTTTGATACACCATATTTTTCTATTAAGACCAATCTCTAACAACCAACTTACATCACTTTTGTCTACCCACTTCTTTTATTTTACCCCATATTATTAAGCTCACTTACATAAACTATAGGGGTAGTATTATCTATTCACAACTTATTCAATTTGAACAAATTTTTATTCTTTTCATTACTCAACTCCCAACCGTAATACATAACAATTGTATATACCAATAACTATTACTTTGGGGCTTCACTTATATCTTTTCTCCTCTTATTTTTTTCAAACTACTCAACTCAATTAATTTTATACTAAAGTGGTTAGGAGATTGGGTCAAATTAAGTTTAATCAAAGAAGGGGATTAGGCTACATATGAGGCTGCCAAAGAAAAAGCTAAAAGCTCAATGGGGATAACTAGGATTATGCATAAGGGTAGGTAAAAAGAAGGTATAAACATGGCTATCAAAGAAATGCCTATATCATCTCTTAAATCCATACACTTTTTTCATTTTTCACACACACAAAGAAAGTTAGATCACATGTAACAAGGAATATACAAACAACTCACACGCTTATGGCACATGCTCAAATCACGCAGTATCATCATAGACTCTTAACCAAACAATCGCATAAATTTAACTTTAAGCCAAGAAGTGCAAGAGTCATAATCATGAGCCTAGGAGTCTCAAAAGTAGCAATTCACACAATCAACATGCTCTTATAACCAAAATACTTGCATTATGTAATCACAATTAGAACCAACAAGAGCATCCCATAATTATTCCTAACATAAAAATTTTAAAATTACCCTAAAATAGGAATTTACCCACCCCACACTTAAAAATCTACTTTTTCCCCCAAAGTATACTTTAAAAGTAAATATAGAAATACTCCCTGAGGACTCTAGGACTAGCTAGTAGCATCTTTTTACATCACGGGGGTCCAGAGACCCCAAACTTAGTCTTGGGTTGCCTCCCAAGCAGCCCCTAATTTAGTGTTGCGAAACAATCCAATCTTCGACTCAACCATATTCCTTCATTCTTTTCCTCCTACTTAGAAGCCATATTCTTATTCATTTCCGACCTCTTGAGTGTGAACTCTCAAGGTCAACAACTTTCTAAACTTTAACCTTTTCAGGCTTATCAATCTATATCATGTTAGGTTGTGGTATTGAAGGCTTCGGTTGCTCAATGTGGAAGTCCAAAGAGGTTTTTTATGGAATAAATTCCTCCACCCCATACTTATCTCCTTTAATCACAGTAATTATGCATATATCTTTGAAGTGGGATAGTATTTTTTACAGTTTGTATACTTTGAAAACTACCTCTTCATCATCCAGCCTCATTGTGAGTGTGCCTTTTCTCACGTCTATTAAATATCCCTCCATTGCTAAGAATAGATGTCCTAAGATGAATAGTACTCTTTCATCCTCCTGAAAAACTAAGACAATAAAGTCATCAGTAATAATAAACTTACCAAACTTAATGAGAACATCCTCAATAATTCTTTCAAGATGTGCTAAGGTCCGATCTTCTAACTGGAGTATCACAGAGCTCGGTCTCAGCTTCCTCAAACCTAAAGTATTGAACTGGGAGAGAAGCATCAAGTTAATACTTGCCCCTAAATTACTAAGTTTGTTGACCACCTCGCTGCTACCAATTTGAATAGGGAGAGTGAAACTCCCAGGATGTTTGAGCTTTTTTGGCATCTTCTCATTCAACACAACACTGCACTCCTTAGCAAGTGCCACTGTCTCAACATTCTCTAGCTTAAATTTATTACTGACCATATCCTTCAAGTACTTAGTGTACTTTTGCATTCCCTACAAAACATCTTAAAGTGAAAGGTTAATATGAATCTCTCTAAGCGTGTCAAAGAAATTATTGAAGAATGCATCCTCCTTTGCCTTAATATGCTTTTATAGGAAAGGTAGTGGTGGTCTCTCCTTCACCTATTCAGCAACTTTTGTTTTCGAGTACTCAGACTTTCTCAAATTTTTAGCAACTTTTTCAGATACCTGTGGGGGACTCAACTCTATATCTACCTCCTTAGTTTTCTTTGGAGGTTCTTTATTCAGCTCTTTCCCACTCCTCAGAGTGATTTACAAGACTTCTTTAGTAGGTTTAGTATCACTTGGCAAACCACTATGCGGCCTGGTATTTTATGCCTGTTAAAGTTGACCTATCTGCAACTCCAAGCTCCTTGTCGCCACTTGCTAGCTCTTTATATTTACTTCCAATTGCTCTTGAGAAGCCATAATTTATTTCAACATCTCTTACATATTGCTAGTGGCTCGATTTCCTTGTGCATATGGTTGCTGAAACTGTCGTTTGTTGTTCCATGAGGTATTTAGTGGTTGAGTCTGCCAATTTTTACTGTAGGTATTACCATAATTTGGCCTTTAAGCATTGCCTACAAATATCACAAACTCAGGATTTACAGCACACATATGCGTAGAATGACCACTCTTGCCACTAACTACACACCAACTTGTAGTTTACTAAATTGTATTAGTTGTGGCTACAGGTTGTGTGTTACCCCCTACTTCATATTGCTTATATAATTTTCCAAAGCAGCAAGCTGGGCTGATAAGGAAGTAAAATGGTCCAACTCCAACATACCTGCAACTTTTTTTGTAGCATTTCTTGAGTCGAAATGCTACTCAAATTTCCTTGAGCAGATTGGTTCAACAAAGTCTAAAGCTCATCATATGTCAACTCCAAATCTTGACCACCTGCAGCTAAATCTAGCAAAATTTTATGTTATGGTCAAGTGCCTCAACAAAAGTGTGAGCTAATACCTTATTGGACAACTGATGATGTGGACAGTCCAGAAAAAAAAGCTTTGAACTACTCCCAAAAAAGATATAAATTCTCATCTGGCTTCTGTTTGAAGCACACAATCTCACTGTAAAGTCTCACAGTTATGCTAAATAAAAAGATCCGGATGAGGAATTTCTGACCTAAGTCATCCCAGGTTGTGACTGAATTTTTGGCTCGGCGTTCAACCACTTCTTTGCTTCCCCCAATAGTGAAAGGGAGAATAGTATCAGCCTAACATAATAAGTTGACATACTCGTAGGGATGAATGTGTCACTGATCTCCAAGAAATTCCACAGGTGGACTTGTGGATCTTCATGTGAAAGCCCCATAAACTGTCCACCACTGATCAAAAGTTGTACCATGTTTTGTTTAAGCTAAAAACTACCTCTGGTAGTCATTTTCTAAAAAGGGCAGGTCAAAATTGTCGGAAGGGGGATTGCCAATTCTCTAACTGCCCTGCAGGCTAGTTTTTCTTCATCTATGAGAGCAGTATTGGCTTGATATTTTTCAATTTGCGAGATACGGGGGAGAAGGATTGCTTCTCTCCTTCATTGATGGTAGCGTTGCTTGGGATTAGGGCCTTTTTTAACCTAATCCTTATCTCTTGCCAACTTATTAGCATGTAAACCTATGTTATGCAAATACAAAACCAAGACCAAGCGTAAAGAATCAAAGAAATCTAAATAGTAAAACAAAAACAAAAATAGTTGTCAATTTGCAAGTCCTCGACAACGGCGCCAAAAAGTTGTTATGCCCAAACGCACACGCAAGTGTACATGGTCTCACCAAGTAATACAGTGGCCTTAATTAAAGTCGAATATAAATCCCTTACATAATTGTGTTTAACACCTACCAAATTCTATCTTAACTATTAATATTAATATGATGCAACGTAACCAAAAGAGTTTGGAAAGTTATAAAATAAATGTAAAGTAAACAGTGCATGAAAGTAAGGACTTTCAACAATCAATGAATGCAAACCTGGATTTAAAGCACTATGAACAATCATACTATGCTATTGAACATCATCAGTTAAGTTACTTATCTTGGTTGTTGATTCATGGGGTTAATTTCATGATCATGGTCCCCCGACCTCTAACCATCTATCTAACTTAGACCCATAACTACATCATTAAGCGGAGATGTGAGAATTAAACTAAACGCATTTTTATTTCATACTGTAGTGAACCAAGTAAGTATTCTAGGTATATACCTATGCTAGATTCTAATTCAAATACCTTATTTTAGAAAGGAATAAGAACCCTACTTTATTTACCCCCACATTCTATCTTCTTATTCCCCCATTTAAAATTACAAGGTCAACAACATAATATTCTAAGGGTTGTGGATCCTTAAAATAATGATAAAAAGGGTAAAAAAATAATCAAATATGATAAATAAACAAAACCAAATCTATTCTTAGCAATCATAGTCATGTTTTTGGCTTTAACCCCAAAAAGGAGGCGTTTAGCCGCTAATCAACATAATCATGATCCAAATAATTGAATTCATAATCAAATATAATAAAAATCTAAAGTAAAGAGAAATAAAACCTAAAATAAGTGTTGATAATCTCCTTTCAAATTCCAAAAACATCTAACGTTCTCTAGCAATAAGTACACGAATCCTATTTATAGTAGAATATTTTAGTCGGTGGGGAATAAGGGGTGTATTGCATTAGTGAACCCATCTGGAGGGAACAACATGTTATGAGGATTATTCCACTAGATATATCAGAGTGAAGAGTTTCTTATTCCACCATGGAGACATCCGCTCATCCCCCATTTCGTATAGGCTCACTGAAATTGCAACTTCAACGTTCAATTTTGCCTTGTGCCATTCTTCTCCTTCCCAAGACTTTTGGTGTTGTTTTCCTTTAATTCCTAGCTTGTGTATACTCTATATATCCTCAAAATCAACTCACCAATAATAATTATTGATAAAACACAAAAAATTAGAGCTCAAAACACCACATCATTCACAATGATGAACTAAAAACTCAAGCTAAGACTAGGCTTTCCACATTGATCTTTAACTTATATTATGACTCTTGGCTTATTTCAATTGCACTTTGAACATTATAAAAAAGTTTTCACTCACATAATTACACAATAAAACAATTAAGAACTCATACAATACATTAGAATCGATCGAGATCAACTAGAACAATACCTAGCTCAAGTTAGTAAAACTAGTTTTCTCATCTAGACTCTAAGTGATCAAATTGAATCCAAACTTGCTTGAAAACGCCTTTAAACATTATAATCTAGTACTTACACACTTATATTCTCATTTACACAATTATTAACACATAAATCACTCAAGAAGTCCTCAAAATAAGGATAAATAAGCTAGGATAACCATACTTAGGTTCATAAATACACCCAACATCATTCATCATGGCTATTATAGCCATTACATCACAATTACTGCATACGATTCTCATGATATCAAAGAATATAAAGTTACAGACTTCTAACATACACCCAAATATTTCTCAACCTTATTTGGTGGTTATCATTTTAATTCTTTCAAACTTAAAGATAAAATTATTCAAATTTGATTCAACTTTGAGTTGGTTAATCTTGTTATAGAATTAATCACTAGACAGAGTTTGAAACTCTAAATCTTCATTGATAATCTTTATTCCAGTTTTAATTCCTTATTCCAAGAAAATTAACCCTAGGTAATGTTCTAATGTTTACAATCATTAAAAATCTATTAGGATAGAAGGATTATCAATATAATTTCAATTAACATTCGAATCCCAACAACAATAAGGTTTGAATTACATAATTCACCATGGATCACATAACCTTAGTTATGGGAGTGTAGCTGCTCGTAATTGTAAGATAAAATAAATATAAATAATTCATAGATGGGAATGTTTCACTTACAAAATATAGGTTCAAACTTCAATTATCTTTCAAAGTTGAAAAATGTTGCTACAAACGCACGAGAAAAATCAAGAATTAGAGTATTTCAGAGTATGTAATGTAATATATATCAAAAATCACTAGAGTCATTTCTATTATGCAAGGAAATTTTAATTTGAAATAAAATTTAGAGCAGGCCTGCCTCGTCCTAATGACCCTAAGAGATGGCTCATCATAGGGCTGATGGCTCATCAACTCAGGTTGTCACTTAATATCTTAGTGACGTGAACATTTGTTAAGGGTGATGGTCTTGAGTGACTTATTGTCATCTAGCTGATAGCTCATCAACTCAGTTCATCACTTGACTTCTTGGCACTTTTCTTTCTTGATAAGGTTGATGAGGTTAGTGACAACTCATCACTTAGTTGGTAGTTCATCATCATGGACCACCAGTTGACTCTTTCATCTTATATCTTCTGTTAGATTATTTTCCCTTATTTATTATTTAGTTCCCTATGTTAAACACGAAAGGTAAAAATATATTAAAAACAACACGAGATGCTTAAGAACTTACAATTATTTCTAGATGAAAGCCTCAAATATGCCATCAAAATATCGGCACATCAAGTACATCCTCATTATTCATCCATATTCAAGGAACTGGTAGCACTATGAAACATAATTTTTTAAAAGAAAATTAGATACTTTATAAAACTGCTTGATTGGGGGATGTGCCAACAAGATTGATTTATGAGATTGTCATAGTCTATGGGTTGCGAACCCCCATGGGTCCTCTCCTGAAAGCTTGTACTCAGGAGATTTATGTGAGGTGATACTGAGACATTTCATCCTTATCATACCATTGGATCATTTGCATTTCTCTTATATATTCATTGCTGTGTAGTCTAGTATTCATTTTTCATATTTTCATGTGTAATTACTTTTATCATAGTTGTATTATTTAAATTGTTAGGAGTTGTATGGCTTGATATGCCATTAGAAATTTTTTTATATACAGGTGGAAGTGTGCTTATAGTATCCTTTATTTTCTTTATTTTCTACTATATTGGCTTATTGTGCTTACTAAGTACAAATTAGCCGTACTCACTCCTACTATCTAAAGCCTTTCAATGCAGATCCAAATTTGAGTATGACTCATGGAATTTGAGTTTGTACTAAGTTGAGGTTGTTTTGGAGTATTTGTGAGTTCTTCATTTGGAGAATGATTCCAGCCTTCTCAAATATTTCTCTTGTGTTTATTTTACATCCAAAGACATAGTTATGTATTTCCATATTTTATGTCAAGTATTAGTTCTCTTTACTTATGACACTAGATTTTGGAAATTTTAGTTGTATTTATTTTTAATTTTGGAAATGATTTTTATATCAAGGGCCTAGATTTATTTCAAAATCTCATATTTGGGTGTTATTAATCTTATTTCATATCTCTTATCTCTTGTGGAATTCCACTTACCTAACAAAGTTGGGTTGAGGTAGGTGGCATCATGAACTCGGCTTTTGGATCATGATGGGATGGTCTAGACAACTAAAAGGTGGTGAAATAACTCCATTAGAGCCTACCAGGCCCAACCTTTGCAACCTATCACGGTAACCAACAAAGAACTCATAAGCATCAAACTTAGGATCTCCATCAAAGAAATGGGGTCTTTCCTTATGAACTCTACAAATCAACCTTGTCCCTCCACAAACATAACGGTAAAGTTAATGGATGTAGGGAAATACTCAATAATATCACATCAATGCTAGGAGAATCTATAGCCATAGACAACTTATGTCTAGAGTTTAAAGCCCCAAAGTAGTGTGCTAATTGAAAGTATGAGCCATACCCTATAAGAAACCCAACACTTGGATCAATAAATCCTTAATCATAGATATAGACATATAAATAAGTTATTTCTACATTGGGATCAACCCTTTTATCCCAACAGACCCATCATCATGAGCAACTCCTAAACTTAGAGAGACAGCCCTTACCTGACCTTTAGCTGGTCCAAATGCACTAGTATAACCTCTGTATCAATCTCTACCACTGCAATATACTGAAAGCACGAGCTCTAAGTCTCTAGTTTACAAAGAATGTGTTTGTACCAACTATGAGAGAGTGAATAAGAGGTTTTTGAGTTACATTAAGCTATGAATGCATGACATAAAATAAAGTAGTGGATTTATTGTAATGTCTATTAGCCTCTTAAAGATAAATAATAGATGTCTCTACACCATTTTATAAGACTCTAGTAGACTTGGCTTGTATTTGTATGACCAACGAATCTGATTTCTGATACAAACTTAATACAATCCAAAATAGGGACTGTGATAGCACTTTTTACACATTTTTGTACATATAAGCCTAGCACAACCCAAAAATAATAAATAAAGTGAGACAGAGGTGGAAGAAGTAAGACTGGAAATAATCCCCAATTGGTATAAAAAGAGGTACAATATCAACTCAATATCCTAAATCTAATTGTCACTAGTACAAACCTCTAATTCCAAATAAAATAAAATATTCTAAAATATTTTAAATTATATTCGAATAAGCATTCGATAAAAGAATGAGAGTTCTGGGTAAACTTTGAGATCCATCAGTCGCTGCCTGAATCTCTAAAAGAGCCGACACCAGAAGTCACAATAGGTACTCAACTATTTACTTAATACCTTCATGTTGGTAAAGAAAATCAAAGCAAGGTTGAGTACAAAATGCGTATCAGCTAAGGATTTTCATGGGGAGGGGGTGTTCGCAATCCATCCACTAATCACAAAATCATCAATCAACCTTGACGATGCTTCCTCCAACTAGGAAATTTTATAAAATAGTTTTTCTTAATAGTCTAGTTCCATGAATCATAAAATGATGAATAAGTATGCATGTCCATGGAAAAATCAACAATGCACAATAATCATCTCAATAATGGTATAAATGAACCAAAAATAGCCTAATCTTTGAAAGTCGTGATGCAAGCCCCCAACACAGCCACCACAATAGTAAAGAAATCAAATAAGACATCAATAAGGTCGATAGAAGCCCTCACTCGAGCATCATAATGATAATAGGATCTTTAGGAAATAACAAGACCAAAACAAGTACCCACTCAGGTATCACAATTATAATGACCTCTCTAAGCAATAAAGTCAACACAAGCCCCCACTCGGGCATCAGATTGCTGACACTCAATCAAATTAGTGTAAACATTGAGAATTCACCCAAACCATAGCATGATTTACATGATATGTTTCCTGCTATTTCCCACCTCTAACACTATTAGACTCAAATATACTAAAGGGAAATTTATTTGTCAACAAGCATGTTCAAAAGTTCACCCTTATTCATAATACATAGTAATTATGTTAAGATCCCTCTTTTAATCATCTTATTTATAACCTTAATCTCTTTATACCTTATGTAGTTACTAACACTAATTATTCAATCAAATTTTTTGAAAAATGATTCAAACCCTCAAGTGGATACTCATTATTTTTTTATGCATAATCAGTAAGTCATTTATCAACATAATTTACCATAAATATGTCGACATGTAGAGAGAACAATCAAGATGATCATTTTATTATTACTTTTAACCAAACAATAAACATTTATACCTACATAAATACTCATCATATCAGGGATGCCCATATACCTAGTTATTTATAATATATAAGCAAGTAAAACATATAAGATAAACACTTCATTAAAGAGTCAAGTTTAATTTAAGTTTGCCTTACAGAAGACTCGCAAAGGAAAATCACAGTCCAAAAAATCAAAAGGGAAGATCCACTCTCTTAGAATTCCTCTGAACAAACGTGATCTATTCAATTATCAAATTTACATATAAATATAAGGACAACGCTACCTATATTCTATTTCAAGTCCAAAATCACCTCAAAAACCAACCGTAAAAAAAGGCTAAAACTAAAAGTATAATAGAAAATTATATTACCCATAATCTAAGGGTTTTCAATCTAAAATTCCATCAAAAAGGAATTGAAATCAACTTAGAAATCATCAAAATATCAATATTTCACTTTACTAATAAAACTCCAAAATCTCAAGTTTAAAATCATGATTTGAAAATGATTTTGTAAATATAAAAAATGGGTAATAATGAAAATAAGTTTTAGAAACTCATCCAAGGTTTAAATCTAAAAACCCCACTTGAAATCGCCTCAATCTTAGCTTACAAGCTCTAGAAATGGTGAAATAAGGTTTGGAAAAAAGGTAAAATAAATAGCTGAACAGGGGTCATTTATAGTTTGATAATGCAAGCCTCCTTATCATGAATGTGAGGCTAACCCAATCCAAAAAATCGCAAAGATGGTCCTCAGGTCACGAATGTAAATATAAAAATCTGACCCTAGCCCAACACATGACTTTGAAAATACGATATCCAAGCACAACCACATATCATGGATATGGTACCTCCTCAGAAATGCAAAAATGGCACCAGCTAGCTGTTGATAGCAAAATCATGAATAGACAAATTTCTTGATTGGACAAACAAAGTACATTTAGAACCCTATAAACACATTCTAGTTATGCTTTTGGGCTAATGTTGACATTTCAAACTCAATGAAACTACTAAATCACCAAAAAAAGTCTTTATCAACAAGTTATACTGGAAACTAACTCTAGACAACTTAAAACCAACTTCTTATATAAAGACTCAGAATTAAATCAAAAGCCTCATAACCCGAATCAGCTACACTACTAACTAAAAATTGACATTACAGAACTGATGAAACTAATAGAATTTTCATTTGATGCTTGGATCTCAAAATGTTGACTAAAGTCGGTTGTTGTATCAATTTAAAAGCCTTTCAAAAACAAAACACCTCACATATAACTATCTCTAATACTTTGATAGTTGTAGCACTCACTATCACAACTTATAAATGCTATAAAGTAATTATGGGGAGAGATAAAATAGTCAGAATATAAAGAAAGAAAAAAACTACAATGAGAATTGCTATAGGCAGCTCATGGAGTTGCTCAATCTAGGGGGAATGTGGTCAGTGTTTTGCAGTTCTGGGTAGAACTGAGGCAAAATCCCCTAATGTTGTTATTATAGGTATTGTTATAATTTGTTATTGGCCTACTTCAGTATTATTTGCTCCTCATCCTACTTATTACTATGTGTCTGTATATTTTCATAGATTATTGATATGGTGATTGAGTCCCTAGTTGTACCTAAACAGGTGTCACAATCCAAAACCAGACTATCATGGCATCTACTAAACCACCAATAGGTAAGCCATATATGATAAGCATTAAGCAAATAAATAATAAAAGAAGGACAAAAGAGAAAAACTATATAGATACACACCTTTACAAATAAAAAAGGGTCCAAAAGTAGCGAAAGATAAAAAGAATACAAAAATAAATAATCTTTAAACTTGATGTCAATAGTACACAAGCTACTAAGATATAAGAATAGGAACTAGACTGATACATATTTATCAAAAAGAATAAAATATGGACTATAAATACAAAAGAAAAATGGATAATCCTCTGGACTCTAGGATCTTAACACAAATTTGAGCAACACATCTCCCCAAATTAATAGAATTAATAAGGATGACTAGTTCTAGGTTTTGCATTAGAAAAAGATGCAAAAGTGCTACGTGAGTACAAAACACGACTACTCAGTAGGTATCATAGGTCGACTAAGCTCAGGATATAAACATATAATATAAATTACAATAAAAATAATCCTAAACACAAAAAAGTTGCAATAATCTACATCATAATAGGATAGTCTTACCTTGGATTGAATTATATGGTCATACAATCTTTCTTTAAAACAAAATTTAAAATTTTTTCTCAAATTCGAATCATAATCCATGCGAATATATATATTTATATATATATATATATGATATCAATACTAGAGATGTCGGATATAACCCAAAAGTGGTAAAAATTATAGTTAGTGGACTTGTGAGGGTTAGTGATATTTATTGATTAGTGATAAATGATTATAAGGTGGTATAGTTGATAATTAGTGATAAATAAGGATTAGTGGTGGATATTAATTACATTACTAATCATAAATAGTTGATAAAGGGGATTAGCTGGTAAATAATGATTAGTTAGTGAATGATGTTAGTTGATAAATGATTGTTATCTAATAAATGGTAATTAGTGGATAGGTGGTGAATAATGTTAAATATGACTAGAGGTTATATGATGATTAGGAATCAAATGAATTAGATAATAAGAGATGATTAGCTAATAATAGTGGCTAGTGAGTATCAATGATAAAGTTGTTAAATGCTGGTAATATTATAGAATATGGGTACTTTGTCAAAAATTGGTAAATGATTGATTGATGATAAATTGTGGAATGATGGTTATATAACGAGTTGGTTATATATAAGCGATGAATGATTGTTTTATTCTTTGGGTGTACTCTCCAGGCATATGGGAGTCTATGAAGAGTTATTTACTTTTCACATCAATTGGCGTATGGGAGCCAATTTTGTAGTTTATGATTGCTTGTGTGATGCCTTGTGATGCATTATTATTCTAATTGATTTATATTGCATGACAATGTTGTCATGTTGATGCCTTATGTTATATGGCTATTATGGTTATATTATTTATTTTGTACAATGATATCAGAAGTGATTCAAGTTTATTTTTGTACCTTGACTTAGTTATGATATCTTGTGTTTTATCATACTTATATCATAATTTAGCTCAGTCATCCGATGATTCCTACTGAGTACCTATTGCTTTGGTACTCATACTATACTTCTGTACCTTTTTGGTGTCGATCGAGTACTAGTTTGTCGCTATTAATCATTGATTATGTTGTGTTGATATTTTTAGAGATATGGTGAGGTCTTGGACTCAGAGCCGCCTATTTTCGTCTATCTTTTGATATTCAGTCTCTAGTTATTGAGACAAATGTTGTTGACTATTCTAAGTCTTATTTGTATTATTATTAGATGCCCTTGTACTAGCTCTACCAGGTTGTGGAATGGTATCTTGTATTGACTGTTTAATCTATTTAAAACTCTTTTCTTAATTATAAGTGTGTTGTTTATTTTTTTCTATGATTGGGAATTTTCCACCAAGTTAACCCATTGTGTTTAGCTCCAGATTCCTATTTGGCTTACCTACTAATGGGGTAGATAAAGTTCCATCATAACTCGCAAATCGAGTCGTTAAAGGTTTCCACTAAGTCATTCAAAGATTAAACAATATGACTTTCACTAATTTGTATGCGGAGGGAAAAACTTCCAGGGTGTCATGACCCGAGACTACCCCCTAGTCATGACACAATGCTTAAGGCCACAAGTGACCCTAAGCTAACCCATGATCTGGCACTAGCTGTAAAGACCAAAAGAAAATAACAAAATACTATGCGAAAGTCATTTAATATAATGTCAGAGTAATCAAATCAATAACAAAAAGAGTCTAAAACATATCGTTAAAAACATGACTAACTGTCTGACTGTTTGAAAGCCTCTAAACCTGATGAGTTATTAGTTCAGGTCCTCAACTAACCATGACTACTGAAATAAAATGAATTAAAGTATTGGAAAGCATGATAAATAATATGACTATTCCTTGAATTATAAGGACTCACCAATGCTGCAACTAGGTGATACAGGAACGGACTATATGCGATCGAGGAACTAAGCATCCGACAAAAGAGAGTTTGTGGTCTGTACTTTAAATGTACTAGTATCTAATATAGGGACTAATTGAAATACATATAGGTACTGAGCGTGAATACATGGACATGTAAAATGAATGCAATACCAATCCTATACATATACTGAAATAATCTGAATAACTGAGTAACTGGTATATGGACACTTGGTCATGCAAATCTGAACTAGTATAATTTGAATATGGAACTGAAATTGTGGGACCTAAATTTAATTGTCATGCCCTATTCTAAGATAATTAAGGTCCAACCTGTGACCCTAGTTGGAAAGGTGTTAGTACTTTGCTAGGGTACAAATACTGGTTGTATGGATCCACTAATTTGATGTCCAAAGGGACTATGGTGTCAAGCCTAAACTGATGGATGACCCCTAAAAGGGTGTCAAGCCTAATCTGACGGGTGACCCCTCATAACCTACATTGATAATGTAGTTCTAGAACTTAGAGATTGTTAGTAAAGATATCATCATATACTGGCAGGTAAGCCTTCATCCCTAAATTTGCTCGGTGCTAAGTTCTACTCTTAACTGAATTGACACTATTAAGGCTAATCGCTTAACATGATTCAATACTAATAATTCTCAACATTTCAATGGTATAAAATTCATGGTATAAATATGGTATGTATGTATGTATGTATGTATATATACATAACTTGAAATCCTGTAAACTATAGCATGCATGATCATCTAAGTATCAGGTCTTCATAACCCAGTAGCATGGAAAATAGTATAATAAATATGATGATTTCAATGTAATGAAATGATAATAAATTTCATGACTTAAACTCAAGAATCCAACAATTTCATCAATATAACAAGTTATCATGATTAGAGTATGGAAGAATACTTGAAGTTGTGACGAAACACTATTTGAAGGTTGAATTCAAGAATTGCATAGAGGAATCATGGAATTTATACTTTTCATGGAACCCTTAACAAAAGAGGAATTAAACTTGAAAATTAGTGAAATTTTGGGACTTAATGGGTGAAACAAACCGATTGATAAATATCCCACATACCTGAAATTCTTGACTTCTTGAAGGGAACTTGGATTTGAGACCTTGGGAGGAGAATTTGTGTAAGAAACCCTACACTTTTTGTTCTTGACTGTGGGAGAGGAATTGATGTCATTCACTGACTTAGAATGGAGCAAATAATGCCTATTTTATGTTTTGGGTCGTGGATAGGGAGTTTAAGGAGAAGAAAAGATCAAAACTCATTTCACCCATAAGTGAACTGCACAATTTTTACACCATGTTGTGGCACGTTACTTATCATGGAAACTAGCCTCCATGTCATTCCAATATCATGCATACTCATTGTCACCCAAATTATCATTATCTGGTATATATTCTAGTGCATTCAGATTTTGTGGATGCACTTAACCAACACCAAGTCCAACAAGCCTTGTTACTTCCTATTTTTGTGCATTCAAATTTCTTCTTAAGTTTCTTGCAATATTGAGGTAAAAAAGTAGAAATGGTTCACCTAAACATCGAGTGCTTGTCATGCACAACCAGTATCTTGTAAGTTATAGAAGCATCAAAAGAAGTAAGAAGAGGACATAGAACTAAAAGTCAAATAAACATAACGTAATAGACCATAGTATTCCCCGATGATGGCACTAAAATTTGATATGCCCAAATTACAACTCACTTAAGAAGAAAAAGTGGTCATTTTCAAATATATAACACAAAAAAGGCTGGGGTCAAATTCTATAGGGAATATGGTGATAACTAAGTCCTTTGCGATTTAAGTGATTATTAGTTGACAATTTCCATAAAATGGGGGGGCTTTACAATAAATGATTTTAAATAAATTTCCAACATATTTCTAGTAACCAATGTTAAATTAATGAAATATAAATCAGTAGAAAAAATGAACTAGGTATGTATTCATTGCTGAGCCCAAGTGCAGACACAAGTGTATGTGGTCTCACCAATTAATACAGTTGCCTTAATTAAAGATGAATATCGATCCCTCAGGGACTTGTGTTTAACAACTATCAGATTCAAGCTTAACTATTAAGATTAAAATGATGCAACGTAACCAAAGGAGTTTGGAAAGTTATAAACTAAATTTAAAGTAAACAGTGCATAAAAGTAAGAACTTTGAACAATCAATTGATGAAAACCTGAGGTTAAAGCACTACGAACAATCATAAAATGCTATTGAACTTCATCGGTTAAGTTACTTATCTTGGTCGTTGATTTATGGGATTGATTTTATGATCATGGTCTCCCGACCTCTAACCACCAATCTAACTTAGACCCACAACTATATCGTTGAGCAAGGATGTGAGAACTAAGCTAAACTCATTTATATTACATCCCATAGTGAACCAAGTAAGTATTATAGGTATATCCCTATCATAGACCCTAATTCAAATCCCTTAGTTTATAAAGGAATAAGAAAGCTACTCTATTTATCCCCACATTCTATCTTTCTAGTCCCCCTCCCGAGATTACAAGGTCAGCAACATATGTATTCTAAGGGTCATGAATCAATAAAATAATGATAACAAAGGTAACAAAACAACCAATTATGATAAATAAACAAAACCAAATCAATTCTTAGCAATTGTAGTCATGTTCTTGGCTCTAGGCCCGAAAAGGGTGCGTTTAGCCACTAATGACATAACCATGATCCAAATAATTAAATACATAATCAAATCTATTAAAAGCTAAAGTAAAGAGAAATAAACTCTAAAATAAGTGTTAATAATCCCCTCTCCAAGTCCAAAAAGGTCCAAATTTCCCTAGCAACAAGTACACAAATAGTAGAAGATTTTAGTCGGTGGGGGAATAAGGGGTATGTCAAGTTGGTGAGCCCTTATGGATGGATCAGTGCATCGTGTGGCTTATTACAATAGATAGATAAGTGTGCATCATTTCTTATGTACACAATTGACAGTTCAAGAATACTACTCCAAAACATCCTAGCCTCACGAATTGACTTACCTAGTTAGAAAATTCATGCACCTTGTTTAATGAAAGACATCATATAATTCACCCAAAATTCATCAAACATGTACCTCACAATAATGAAATTACCCATAATAACTCACATAAATGCTACTTTTAACCAATTGGGTACAAGAATCAAATTTCCCTCACTCTCACAAAGAATTCACAAGTTACACATAATGAACCATAAGCTTTCCCTTAGTGTAGTACTCAACTAATATCACACTGATGAAGCTTAGGATCAAAAAGGTCTTTAATGGTTTTAATGTAGGCTAAGGGATGTGATACAATATCAAACCAACAACACCAAGAGTTTCGGATTTTAGCCCAACAACACAAGAACAACAAGTTTTAGTTTCCGGTTTTCAGCTTACAACAAGAACTAGTTTTCGGTTTTCAGCCGACAATCCGAGAACAACAAGATAGAACACAAATGCTAGTGAATCGAAAGAGCCCCACACGGCTTCACTAGACTTTCAAGATAACAAAATCAACAACAACACAAGATAAAGAAAGATAGATAACTTGACATATAACATTCAAGAAACTAAGAACCCTAACATCAAGAGAGGACCCTAAGTCTAATGAATATAAACACCAAGTTCTTACAAGGACCAAGAGGCACTCAACAACCTCAAAACCCTTGTTTCTAGCCAAAGAGACAACACAAGTATCCCTCTACTTGTGAGATCTAGGGACGGCTTCTTGGAGAAGAAGAGAGAGGATTATGTTTTGTGTTTTAGGTTACAAATTTCAGATTTCAAAACTAGAGGATATCTCACTATCTTGTTCTATTTATACTACAACAAAAAGGAGTAAAAAGACCCATACGCCCTTGCTTTCTTGTGGCATCCTTGGGGATTAGTTTATTACACTTTAGGACCCCTCTTCACACATGAAAACGTTTAGGTCCTTAGTTGGTTCGATCAACAACTCATACACGGCCATTTGCATGAACAAAGCTTGGAGTGTTTGTAATTCCCGAGCTTGGCTTCGTGTGAAAGGCCGTGTACCTATGGAGGCTGCCTTAGCCGTATCATCTACCTAACCTTAAGAGTGAACTGCTAACCAACTGCTCTAAAAGCTATAGCTGGTAGAGCGAGGCAGCAACCCACCCTTTATAGGCCCTGAACCACGCGAATCACGAACCCGATCCACACCCCCACCAAGGCCAACTCGAGGTAGATGGTGACCCACGAAGCCCCACCTGTACGAACCCGAGATAGGTGGCCACTGTGCCATCATCACCCCTTTCTTAGGGTAAGGTTCGCCCTCGAACCTGCGCATGGTGTAAGCGGGATTCGAACCCGTGACCCAGCTCTGATACCAAACCTTAAGAGTGAACTGCTAACCAACTGCTCTAAAAGCTATAGCTGGTAGAGCGAGGCAGCAACCCACCCTTTATAGGCCCTGAACCACGCGAATCACGAACCCGATCCACACCCCCACCAAGGCCAACTCGAGGTAGATGGCGACCCGCGAAGCCCCACCTGTACGAACCCGAGATAGGTGGCCACTGTGCCATCAGGATGTGTAGGAACTATTTTGGTCAAGAATAGTAACTATCTTACCTAAGCACTTTGAAACACCATATTTTTCTATTAAGACCAATCTCTAACAACCAACTTACATCACTTTTGTCTACCCACTTCTTTTATTTTACCCCATATAATTAAGCTCACTTACATAAACTATAGGGGTAGTATTATCTATTCACAACTTAAATATTGTGTGTCAAGTTTTATCTCTTGTAATCTTTTTATCATTTTGTTATTTAAAATCAAAGTCTAGTAAAGCTATGTGAGGCCTATTTCGATTTGCTAGCAACTTGTTGTTTATCTTGTTGTCCGTGTGTGTTACTCTAGTAGAAGGGAGAGAAGGAGTTATTAGTTGAGGAAAATTGTTATTTTCTTGAAGTAGGAAAATAGTTTTTGATGGTTTTTGTTGTGCTAGAAAAGTATACGTTATTGATAAAAGTACTTAGTGGAGGAGTATTGATAATTTAGGCTTTTCTGAGATTGCAAGAGAAAGTTTAGTTGAAACTTATAGAGCTATGAAATAAGTTTAGGTGTATAGATAGGGGAATAGTAATGAGGTGTAGAAGGAAGATCTGGTAACAAATTGTGAATAAGATGGACCATAGGATTGTGATTTATCATTATTGTTATGAGGTTCTAGCGAGCTAGTATTTTTTGATGTTGGGAAGGTAAGAATAGCTGTCAAGATTGTGGTTAATCATAACTAGAATGAGATACTAAGTTCTAATAGTAGATGATGAGCAAGGTGGATATAATGATTGATGTGTTGTGAATATTAGTCGTATGGAAGTGATCTAGTATTCTTGAATAGTGTATGCAAGATCTTAAGTTTATTTGGCTCAAACTAAAGTATGATGTTGTATGTATGATGTGGAAGTACGCCCAAGATGCTATTGGGCTGGATTATTTTTTAAGGATTATTGCATGTCATGTGGTTAGTAGTAACGTTGAGTTACTAGGTGGAGAAAGACTAGTTAGGAAATGTATGATGTTCTTGATAGCTAAGTTAAGGAGTTATGATTGAAGATATGGAGCCTGTTAAGTATGATTTTGATTCTCATGGTCTAGAAATATAAGCTTACAAGCGTGAAATTGGTAGGCTATTAGAGAAGTAGTATGGTCCGTCAGAGGTTAGGAGATATTCATGTTAAGTATTAAAATCTAAGTTTGAAACTTTAAAGATTGAGCAAATAGAAGTAAGAGTTGAAGCACTAGATGGAGTGCACTCCAACTATGGGGTGCTCATGCAGGTTCAAAGTTGGTAAATGTACAAGTATTATATGATGACTATTGGGGCTATTAAAAGATAGGGTGTAACTCAGAAGGTAGTGTTAGGAGTTGGTTTCGTGCTTTCAAGTGTAGTCATTTAGGTTAAGTTCTTTTGTTCATGTGCATTGTTATATCCCAGACTCTAGAGTAAAGTGATTGTAGTTAGACTAGAGTTTATATAGTGGTTCACAACCTCAGAGTGATGGCTTAAATCTAAGGGGGAGATGATAGAACTAGTAACCAAGTCAAGATTTCAGATTCTAGTAGATGTACCAGTAAATTGCAGAATAGCTGTGAGAAAGATTATGCTTGATCCAATCTTATTTCAGTATTTTCAGTTGTCCCAATACCTACTCATGCCTTATGTTTTAGTTCCATGATCTTAATTCATGTTCATGCACATGATAGAGAATCATGTACTCTCCTAGTTGCCAAAATGAGGAGTTTCAGTTCATTTAGCAGTTGGAATCACATTCCATAAGTTATGAACTCCAAATTTGGGCCATGCAGCTCATGACCCATGTACTAAAGCTTTCCAGTATGTCAGTTTCGGTACTTAGGAAATATTTTTAATGATCAGCAAAATTCAGACTTATAGCAAGCATGTCTTTAAATCAGACTTCTTTAATGAGTTCACGATGTTAAATATTCTATTCCTCAAGCCTCATTTGAGTGTCAAGTTATACACAGTATCCCTTCATGTTTAAGGTCCTCCTATTCTAACCACTTAGCTATCTTTCCTTGGGTCAAGATAGTGATGACAAACAGTTGTCTGGATGGGAGAGAGTAAACATTGTTTTTTGTTATTGGAAGATTGTTGTATGCTTATTTTAGCTGAGACTGTAAGTGTGAAGTAAGATTGAGGCCAAGTCTTTGGTACATGTCATGGCTAGTTAAAATTTTATGTATGTCTTCTTAAGCATAGTGAAGGAAATCTGTAGAGGTTTAGGGAATATGAAATGATTCCTTACGAATGGTTTCTTAGGAGTTCATATGTGGTTATAAATATAGGCTTGAAAGTTATGTTTGTATATCTGGATGAATGTATTGTGCATTAGTAAATGTCTAGTACGAGGTTGAATGTGGTTGTGGGAGTGGTAATGAGAACTTTGCATGAGATGAGAAGTTGTGAAATGCAGGGTATGTTGAATTCACGGTTTAGACTAGTATTACCGCGTGATTTGGTGTATCTTATGACTTTGAGTTAGGCTTTAACATGGTGAGAGAATTTAGTTCTATCTAGACATTAGTTGATAGAAGTATCAGTACCATATGAAAATTTTAAGTTGGACCAAGCGAGTGTAGTATTTGAGGGGAATAGTATAGTTGAATGAGTGTTTGAGAAGTGTTGCTAAGTTTGAGAGTAATAAGTCCCATTGCTTGAGGACCTAGTACTTATATCCCGACTTATGATTCATAGGTTTATATTCCAAGATATAAAGTCATAGTAATATTCTAATCTCTTATTCAGATATCTTGTTCAGATCTTACCCAAAGTTCCTTGCTCCCTCATATCGTTAGAACTGCCTAGAATGGAGGTTGAAGAAATCCTCCACATGAGTATGAGTATCTAGTAATGATTCAGACCATAAGTATTCACTGAATGATCTTTGTTTCCAAGTATTCCATCTCAGACAATGTGATACCCATTGTATGACCTTAGCCTCGTCTTCTTATGATTTATGCTTGTATAAACTATTTCTTCGTAGTTTATTAGTACGATCGCATCATGAGCACATCAAGCGAACGCTAAACTCTCAGCATGAGTCAGCTCCTCATAATAAGAAAAAGGCATGTTATCTTAGATTCAGACGAAGATAAGAGCCTTCCTTCATTCAGCTCCTCTCTAATTAGAGATTCAGCTATACGGCCTTTACAACAAGTTTGTGTACCTTCCGAATTATTCAAAAGTTTAGAAAGATATAAAGCCGGTTTAGCCATTTGTTTTAGCTGTGCATCCTTAGTTCCTCAGTATTTTAGTCTAACTAGCGACATTCGAGGATGAATATTTCCAAGGAGGAGATATTGTAATACCCCGCAAAGTTCCCTCGTTGTCTAAGCCATTAGAGCCTGTTAAGTGAAGCCTAATTTTGCTCTTACAAGACTAAGGAATTGCTTCCAAAGTGAGTAGTGTTTAAATTATATAGAATTTTCCTAATTTTGACTTTTTATGAAGTGAGAAATTGAATTATCTTTCCAACGATACTCATTTCGTCAAAATTTGACACTGAAAGAGAAAGTTATGGCCAAATTACAGAAAGCAGTCTGAACCGCCCGGTGCGACGGAAAGGACCTAGCAACGGGCTGTCGCCCAAACCGTCGCAGCGGAGGCAATGAGTCTACCTTCTGGACAAGAGTGAGGAATTGCCGATGGACTGTTAAGCTAGCGATGGACCATCGGCCAAGCCATCTCCGTCAAGACAGCATGTCCCATTCTTGCCCCGGTGCAACGGTCAGGCTGACGGACCATCTAGCCAGTGACAAACCGCCGCATGAGCCATCGTAGATCCCGTTAAGTATTTTTAAGTCATTTATAAAAAGGACTTTTCGGTCATTTTCCATCCTTTCCAACATCTATATGCATCGGGCCAAGGCAAAAACACCATGTTTTCCTCAAGCATAAAAAATCTAGGGTTACTTGGAAAAATTACTCCTAAGAACAAGGTCCAAATATTCCTCCAAGAAATTCAAGAACTCTCCATAAATTTTACAAATTGATATAGGATTCAGGACTCTCAAGTCAAAAGCTTCAAGAACCCTCATTCAAGAGTGCGAAAAAGAGTCTCAAGAAAGTTTGTTTATCAACATTCAAAATCAAATGTATGTGGGGTTTAAAAAAGGGTAACTCTTTCACCCTTGTGCCCAAATGCTTATTTTAAATACAAATTTCTACAAATTATGGGATTTTTCATAAAATTGAAGCTAGGGTTTATACCTATTATTATTGTTTGCAAGATCTTGTGATTTCCAATGTGATTTTGTTTATTTTCCATGCCTATTTCCAAATTTTCTAGATTTTAAGATTTATTATGAATGTTTTGTTATCAAGCATGAATTTTAAGATGTTGAAATCATGAGATTCATATTATGAGTTATTTTTCCAATATCTTGATTAAGATGATTGTAAGCTTTATAAGATGATGGTTGAGCATGAAGTTTAAATATGATTTTGATGCATTAAAGCTTTATATTTTGAGTCCTAACTACAAGTGATGAGTTTATAAGGAGATTATGATCTCAAAGTCTTATTGATAAGTTTTGATAAGTATTTTCAAAAGATAAGATAGGAATCCACACTACTTATGATTTAAAGCAAGAGAAATATATTTTGGTCTTCATTATAGACCCTTGAGTTATTTTGAGGTGGATTTCCTAAAAGTTCTGAGCTAAGTATAGGAGTAGTATTTAGCACCGAGTTGGGTATGATTCCAAGGTCTCATTCCTCAAAACTACGTGCCATCATAGTTTTGAGATTTATGGGCCCAAGATCGAGATAGTGATCACTAAATTTGAGGTTATACTCCTATGGAAAGGATAGAACAGCTCTCCCTAATGTGGGCAAGACATTAGACTCCATGTAGCTCACATGGTTTATGTCGGTTAGAAGAAACTCCCGAGTTCCAAGTATCCAGAGTCTAAAAGAGTTCTAGAGTTATCAAGTGTTAAAACTTCCTAAAAGTTCTAAGTCTTTAAGTTTTAAAGAAGTTTTACTCTCCAAAAGATAAAAGCATGAGTTTGAAAGTATTGTTTAAATCTTCCTTTAGACTTCAAGTACTGAGAATAAGAGGAGATTATAAATTTTAAAGTTAAGTATAATGACTCACGAGATTTGTGTTACATGTTTCACTATTCATGATCTATGAGTTTTATATTTTAGACTTATTCAAGCCATGTGATTCATTCCTATTTACTTGCATGATTTTGTTAAAATGTATTGATATTGTTTTATGTAAATACATACAACCCCATATACTTACTACATCCTTAAAATAATGATCCACATATACAGTTGTGTGCTACATTGTCTCATAATATAGGTACAAGTTGTTGTGTATACACCATATTCAGTCAGTTCGCAGCTTCCAGTCAGTAGGAGATGAGTCCTTCTAATTCAATGGCTCGAGTCAATTATATAGTTTGAGAAGAATTGTATTTTCTTTATTCAGTCGTATTGAGTTGGGATAGTTGGGAGTCATGACCAGGCTCCCCATTGTCAGTACTAGTAGCGGCTTCATAGACAGTCAGTAGTGTCGACATATTTTATTTCAGTTTTGTTTGTAAAGGTAGAGTTGTAATCTTATAAACTCAGATTTTGTGTTGTTCAAGTTCAGAGATGTTTTATTTTTTTTGCTAATTTTGTTTAGATTTATGTATTTTATTCAGTTGCTTGTAAGAATGCCAATAACAGGGTTAGCTTGGGATCACTTGTGACCTTAAGCACCGTGTGACATCTCGAGACCCATTTTTGGGGCGTTACATGACCCTAGTCTTAAGGTATCCAATGAATGGTGCTTAAATTTGTGTCCTAAGTATGACTTAAGGGTACGAGTTATTGGGAGTCTTAATGGGTCCTATGCACTAAATCTTAACCAAATCAGAAATTAAGTGGCTAAGTTTTGTTCATAGTACGAGTGGCTCACTATGAGTAGTAAGGACTTATCACGAGTCGTTGTGTGCTAATCGTAGGATGTATTGTGTTTACCCAATAGAGTTTTATATTGACTATGATCGGACCCTATGAGTCGTAGGGTCTCATTACGAGTGGTACTAATTGAGTTGTAATGTCAATAGTGTGTAGGGGTGCTAGATATTGTCTTGGTTACGACTTATGGTGATTAGTCGTAAGGAGTGGCTACGAGCCAATTGTTTACCCAAGTCAATGGTGGCACTTTTTTAGCTTTTAAGTTAAGGACATTCTTGACATTTCTTCTGTTACCCAAATTGAACCCACATCTTATAACTCGATAGGGAGTTATTAGCACTAAGAAACAAATATAAATAACTTCTCAAAAACTCCAAAAGGCTCTCTAAATTCCCTTAAGAAAGCCAAACTTCCGTTTCATCAAGTTGTTCATCTAAGGGTTCAAGGGTTGATTTCTCTCAAAATTTCTTGATATTTAAGGCAAGTTACTATTCCTTCATTAGTAATTTGTTAAAAGAACATGTTTTAAAGTATTATTCATGAGATATTCATGTTGGTTTTATAACAATGGTTAAGGGTTTTGAATGCTTGTTGTTGAACAATATTTCCCATGGTTTACATATAATTTTTCATTCTTTAATTATGGTTTTGAACTTATAGGTGCATAGGTACGGTGAATGAACCAGGAATTGTGATTTTCCCAAACTTATGACTTTTGAAGTGGTTATGACCCCAACCCTATAATGTGAAATTAGTTTTTAATTGTCAGAAATATGGAAATTTGTAAAATTGAACCAAAAGGGTTGTGAATTTCCCCAAGTGATAATTGTTTTTGGCATATTGCTATTACCTTGCCATTATAGTTGGTATGACAATACCAATAATGTATGCCTAAATGTGTATTGTGCTTCAATTAATAGGATTGTGTGATGAATTTTTTAATTAGGTTTTAATGAGGGTTGTGTAGCTAAGTCATGAAAGTGGAGGTCAGAGTGATCGATACTGGAAATGCATTTATCGATGCAGGGGTTAAAGCGACTACGTAGGTTTGAGTCCACCTTATTATTATTACATGATTAGGGAGGTTTGAGTTCCCCGTAAATCATCACATGATCGGGTGCTTAAGTCATCTTATTATATGATTGGAGGGCCAAGTCCCCCGTGCATATCTATGAGATTATTTTCTTGTTTGTGTGACTACACGCACTTGGACCCGACCAAGGGGTGAGAGCTAGGGCCCATATAGCCCGTGGGTACATTTTATGATAGTTGATCAACACAATCTAGGCTAAAGTTTTAAAGTGCATGTTAAGCCTTGTTCCCTATCCCGGCAGGTAATATATATATGTGTGTGTGTGTGTGTATGTATGTATATGCATTTGATTATGTGTATTGGTTTTGAATGATTTTGAATTGTTGACCATGTCATAATGTTAACATTATCCCTGAATTTCATGTTAGTGCTCCAACCGCTAACCGTATTCGGATGTTGTATCCTCACATGATGCAGGAATTGGTCATACTTTTACTCCACCTCCTTAGTGATTAGGATTTGAGATCATCTCTTTAGTTGACATTGAAGTGGTGAGCTTCCATATATCAAAAGTCTACATTTCATGTTTTGGTTTCTTATGTCTCAAACTATTTAGAATTATTTTTGGCTATGGTCAGAGGCGTGTCTCGACTTTTTATTAGTATTCAGTTTTGGTTTTTTTATTAGAAATTTTTTTTGATTACTGTGGATATCGGGCAATTTTGGGTGGCTGTTTGGCCGATCACCGGTCGTCAGTTATAGAGATGCTTTGAATTTCTTTAAGTTTCTTCATGCTATCTTTTTATATGTTAACAATTCATCCAACCTTGTGGGATGATGTGTTTGGTTTGGTTAGGTGCAAGGGGTGATATCCAATCCACGTGTGACTTAAGACACCTGTCATGGCCAGGCGCGCTAGTTTAACTTACAATAAAGAATGGGATCAGATACTAGGTTTGGTGTCATTTGGTTTCCAATAAAGTCATGTCAAGAAGAGTCTCATTTATTGTCTTGTAGCATGCCACACTTATAAGGGACATTATACGAGGAATTTAGGAATGTTTCCCTTTTCTGTTGTTATATTTCAAGCTATAGAGTCTAAGGTCTTGAATCTCGACTAATTCCCATGTGTTCACTTTTTAGATCATGCCTCCCAGAAGATCTAGTGCTATCGGTAACTCTTTTATCCCATTTGAGGAAAAGTCTAACACTAAGAGTTTAGACCCAGTCAAGGCTCGCTATTTCTGATTTCCCTAAGGGAGATCCACTGGTTCCCCTTATCCCTCCTCAAGCACCTCAAGATGATGTGTCTAACATTGAGTTTTGCTAGTCGATTCATTTACTTACCCAATTGGTGGGTTCCTAGACTGAGCATCTTACTTTTGTTGCTCCAGCATATGTGGCCACTAGGGTTGGACAATTTATAAGGTCGAGTCCTCCTATTTTTACTGGTTCTAAAGTTGAGAAAGATCATTAAAACTTTATTAATGAGATGGAAAAGATCTTCAGTGTGATGCATGCAACTGATGTGAAGGGTATAGAGTTTGTTGCTTATTATTTAAAGGTGTAGCATACCAATGGCATATGGAATGAGACTAGTCTAGGTATGATGATGTGGAGTCCAATTTGTGGGATGACTTTTCTAGTACTTTCCTTGACTGCTTCTTTTCTCAAGATTTAAAGGAGGAAAAGGCCGAGGAATTTGTGAATTTGAAGCAAGGAAAGATATCAGTAAAGGAGTATGACTTGAAGTTTCATCATATGTCATGTTATGTTCCTAAATTGGTGTCTAGCATAAGGTCTAGAATGAGGAAGTTTGCTTTGGGTTTTCCATGAGTTGATCTTGGAGAGCAAGGTTGCCTTGTTGAACAAGAATATAGATATCTCTAGAATTATGGTGTATATGCAATAAGTAGAGAAAGAAAAAAAAGTAGTCAAAGATAAGTGAAAGGAAGAGTAAGAAGTTTTGCTATTTGAATCAAGATAGAGGTCAGCATCAGAGTGGTAGAAATGGTGGAAAGTGGTCTAAGAAGAAGTAGGGCAATTTCGGTTCCTAACTATACGGCAAGTGATCCTTATCCAAAATCATTGGGTGACCGTCCTTCTCAATATAATAGTGGGTTTAAAGTACCAAGAGCCCAGTTGAAGGTTAGTGGGGCTCAATTAGCTCCGTCATATCCCTCTTGTAGATTTTATGGTTAGGTGCATCATGGCTTTTGTAAGAAAGGGAGGAATAAGTGCTTTAAATATGGTCATACCGATCACCAGTAGAGGAATTATCCATCTAAGGTTGCTTCCAGGGCAAATAAGATTCTTATTGCCACTTCATTCTCTCATGTACCAAATGGTGCTACTTCTATTTCTGGCTTCGACACTGGTTAGAACCGTCTATATGCTCCTCCCACTCACTAGGATTCTTAGGTATCCCCCAATATTGTTACTAATATGCTTAAAATCTTTTCTCGTGATGTATACTGTCTACTTAATCTTGGGTCTACTCTCTCTTATTTGAGCCCTTATGTGGCAATCCATTTGGTTTTGATCTAGAGTGTATTTTAGTCTCATTTTTGGTGTCCAACCCAGTAGGTGAATCCAGTATGTTTAGAAGAGTCTATACGTGTTGTGTGATGTTGGTTCATGGTAAGAAGACCTTGGTGGATATAATAAAGTTTGACATGTTGGACTTTGACGTGATTTGGGAGATGGATTAGTTGCATTCATGTTATGAATCTCATAATTGTTGGACCCAATAGGTCAGTTTCTATTTCCCAAATGAGTCGGTTATCAAATGGAAAGGTAGTTCCCTAGTTCTTAAGGAAAGGTTCATCTCGTATCTTAGAGCCCAAAAATTGGTTTCCAAAGGGTGCCTCTATCACTTAGTACATGTTAAGGATTCTAGATCTGAAGGTCCTTCTTTGCAGACTTTCCCTATGGTTTGTGAATTTTCTAAGGTATTCCCTGATGATCTTCCTAGTGTACCTCCCTATAGGGAAATCGATTTTGGGATTGATCTTCTTACAGATACTCTTCCTATTTTTTTCCCTTCTTATAAGATGGCTTCGGTTGAGTTGAAGAAACTAAACAAGAAGTTGAAAGATCTTCTTCACAAGGATTTTATCCAACCTAGTGTGTTTTCGTGGGGTGCTTCCATGTTCTTCATGCATAAGAAGGATGGTTGCCTTCAGATGTGTAATGATTACTGCCAGTTGAATAAAATAATTATAAAGAATAGATATCCACTTCTAATAATTGATGTTCTCTTTGATTAGTTTTAGGGTTCTATGTTCTTTTCAAAGATTAATTTTTCGTCTGGTTACCATCAGTTGAAGATTATAGAGGTGGATATACCTAAAACTTCTTTCCAAACTTGGTACGGTCATTTTGAATTTTTGGTGGTGTATTTTGGTTTGAACAATGCCTCGGTTGTGTTTAAGGATCTTATGAATTAAGTTTTCCATCAGTTCTTGGACTTATTTGTCATTGTCTTTATTGTTGATATTTTGGTGTATTCAAGAGTGAGGCATATCATACCGATCACCTCTGCCTTGTGTTGAAAACCTTAAAGGATCAGTGTTTATATGCAAAGTTTTGTAGGTGTGAGTTCTGGTTTAATGTTTTGACTTATTTGGGTCATGTTGTTTCTAGTTAAGGGATCATGATGGATCCACAGAAGATTGCAGTGGCTAAGAAGTGGCCTATACCTATAACTCCATTCGATATTTAGAGCTTATTTTGTTTATCCGATTACTATAGAAAGTTTGTGGATAGTTTTTCTTCTATCACTACCCCATTGACTAAATTAACTCAGAAAAAGGTAAAATTCATGTGTTCTAATGCTTGTGAGGGTAGTTTCGAGAAGCTGAAGGATAATTTGACTTCGCCTCCATTCTTGACTCTATCTGAGGGAACTAATGGTTTATTTTATCTACTATGATGCATCTCAGGTAGGGCTAGGTTATGTTTTGATGCAGCATGGCAATGTGGCAAGTAGAAAGTGTTAGTTTTTTAGATTGGTAGTGATGGTATCTTGAGGTACCAAGGTAGACTGTGTGTTTTTGATGTTGATGGGTTGCAAGAAAAAATTTTAGCCGAAGCTCATGAGTCACATTTTACAATTTATCCCAGTTCAACAAAAATGTATCATTATCTCAAAGATATTTATTGGTGGAATAATATGAAGTGGGAAGTGTCCAATTTTATGGCTAAGTGCACGGTGTGTCAAGAAATAAAGGTAGAGCACTTGAGGCCTGGTGGGTTGACTCAAGATATTGAACTGCTGATATGGAAATGAGAGGTAATAAGTATTTTGTTACCGCTCTCTGCGGTCTCGCCAGAAATTTGATTCAATTTGGGTTATCGTGGATAGGATGACTAAGACTGCTCACTTTTTGCCAATGAGGACTAATTTCTCTCCTGAGGATTATGTTAAACTTTTCATTGAGGAGATCATGAAGTTGGATGGTACTCTAGTTTCAATCATATCTGATTGGTGATTGGATGTTTTTGAAAGTGTCCCCTATGAAAGGAGTGATGCAGTTTGCTAAGAAGGGGAAGCTCAGTCCCCGTTATATTAGTTTGTACGTTTATTTGAAGAGGGTTGGTAATGTTGCATATGAATTGTATTTTCCCTCTAGTTTGAGATCCATTTATCCGGTATTTCACATTTCGATGTTGAGAAAGTGCATGGCTGATTCTTCAACGGTTGTTCTTTTGGAGGAGGTGGGTATTTCAAATTCCTTGTCTTATAAGTAAGTCCTAGTTGAGATTTTGGATTAGCAAGTCTGTCAATTGCAGACCAAGGATGTGGCATCGGTAAAGGTTTTTTAGAGTAACCAAAAGGTTGAAGAAGCTATGCGGGAAGCCGAGGAGGACTTGAAGTCCAAGTACCCATCTTGTTTCCTGATCTGGATAATCGTGCTTAAGGTATGTGTATTTCTTGACATCTCTATATTCTAACTTTGTTAAAGGAAATGGTAATATCCTTAGCATTTTTTTTGTCTATATTAAAGGTAAGAGCAGTGATATGTGGAGTCAAATCGTGCTAATAAATGCCTTATCCTATTTTTCGAGTAAGAATGATCCTATGAGGGGAGTATGTAACACCTCATGTTTTTTGGTCTTCAAAGTTTTTTTGATTTTTTAGCTTTCTGACCTAGCAACAACTCACTTGATGAGTCGTAATGTGTCTTGACGGGTCAACTGACCCTAGTCGTAAGGTGTCCAGTGAATGGTGCTTGAGTTATTATCCTGAGTACGATTTGGGGGTACGAGTATTTGGGAGTCTTGACGGGTCCTATGGACCCAATCATAACCAAATTAGAAATCAAAAGGCTAAGTTCTTCTTTGAGTATAAGTGTCTCACTATGAGTCGTAACGACTTTTTATGAGTCATTGGGTGCAAATCATAAGATGTCCAGTGTTTACCCAATTGGGTTTTCTATTAACTATGATTGGACCCTATGAGTCGTAGGGTATCATTACGAGTGGTACCAGTTGACTCATAGGGTCAAGAGTGTATGGTGGTCCTAGAGACTATGTTGGTTATAACTCATAGTGATGAGTCATAAGGAGTGGCTACGAGGCAATGGTTGACCCGTAGTCAATGGCGGCAGTTACTAGCTTTTAAGTTAAGGGAATTTTGGATATTTCCTCTTACCCAAATTGAAACCAACATTTTTTAACCTCTTTAGGATGTCACTATGTAATGCCCCGAATCTGGCACCCGGAATGCTACACGATGCTCATGACCCCAAAGGACCACAAGCTAACCATTGACTAATATATGTACCCGTATACTGCATAATATACCAAATAAATGCAAAAATATAGGCTGAAAGACCATAAGGTTCAAATCTGATAAAACATAACATCTGGTGGGGTATGAAATACCAACAACAACTAAGATAAATGTATGAACATAATAGTTTGAAAAGCCTCTAAAACATAACTGTCTGGAGAAGGAGTTGATGGGACATGTACCCAACTAACTCCGCTGACTGAAATAACTAAGTACTATAATAATAAAGTAAAAAATCATATCATCCTTGGAGGATGAGGACTCATTGCTGATATCTGGAATCTACTGATGCTCTGGAGCTCATGTCTCTGAACCTATGGTATAAGACACCATAGCGCAAATGCGTCAGTACTTTGAATGTACTGGTATGCATGTGAGGTAGGTTGAATGCATAGGGTTCATATATATGAATAATATTGCTAACTGACTAGTATGAACGTGAGAATACATGCATGAATACATAGTACTATAGCAGAGACCGTGATAACATGAATTTACTGATAACTAACATGAGTGGTAACTGAGTTCTGATGACTAATATGACTGATAACATGAGTGATTGTATCTAACAGTCCTAAATTATGAAGAACTATCTGAGTTCTTTTACTGTGACTGTGGGAGGTAGTTATCTAACCGACATGCCCCAAATGCGCTATAATAGCTGAGCTGGGTCCAATCTGTGCCCTGATTGGAAGGGTGTCAATACCGCACCATTGGTAGAGACAAACTATGGGTAACCCTCATCTGACAGTGTCCCCAAAAAAGAATAGTGGGGCCCTTATCTGATAGTGCTTATCCACCTCATCAACCCTCATCTGACAGTGTTAATGTCTCAACCTATGCTGGCTACATAGTTCTGGAATGCAATGATGACTTCTAAGAATCACACCCTTATTTGGCAGTGTCTATTCCCATCCTTAGGTTCACTCGGTGTTAATTCCTAATCCTATCTGAATAGACTCTGAACATGATTAACTGGACAGAACTGACTGGGTTCATGAAGTTTCGTTGACTGATGGAATACTACTGAGATTATTGAGTTACAGACTTTCCTGCGTCACATGACTGACTGGATTCTACTGAACATGGCTTGACTGAGAGTGTCATGGAAACATGGCACTGGCTCTAGGCACACAACTATATTTTTCGGGTACAAGTACCCCCAGGAATCGATAGAAGGAAACTGACATATCATGACAATTCTTGATCATAGGAATAAAGTCCACAATTCATAGTTCCATAAGTTGGGGATTTCATACAACACATAGTCTTCAAAATTTTATACATGGAAGGGACAGCATATAACAACATGACATAAATCCATCAAATCTAGTTTCATGAACATCCCATCAACAATCATAATGCATACAATATCATAGAAGTCATTGTTTTCATAAGGGTATAGCACGCATTGGTCATTTAGTCCACAATTTAGCTATAATACATGATTTCTGATCTCTTAAGTATTTTATCAAACACCTTACATGCACAACTTATGTATAGGTGTAATCATCAAATTATTCATCATGAACAATCAAATTTACATGTTTCCAACTCATATGATATCATAGCTTTATAAAAACACACAAACACGCTAACTTGGGGATTTTACAACATCAATTACGTGAACAAATCAAACCACAACATAATAACAAGTTACATAATTTAAAAGAGAGTTCTTGAGCTTTATGGATGGAAGGAATCTATAAATCAACACAATGCATACCTTAGAAGAAAGTTCCTTAACGATCTATGGTGAAATCTCTTGGATTTGGGTCTTCAAATTGAATCCCTTACTCTTGTTCTTGAGAAAAATTGATGAAAATAAGTATATTTTAGTTTTTTGTGCCTTAATCACGTGTTTTTGATATATATAGGTGTGGGAAAATGACCAAATTAACCCTTAAGACATGGAAGTGTAATGCTGAAAAACTGGGTACAAAGGCTACACAAAGGGTGGCGCCTTTGGTAGAGCCTTTTATACCCTGGGCGGCATCTTTGGTGATGATTTTCCCACAAAGGATACACCATGGGCGGCGCCCCTTAATAGCCTTTGGCTACTGGTTTAGCACACAAAACGTGCCCTTATGCTACTCTAAAAATTCCAAAACTCACCTAGGATGTACTACGACCTTGTCCCATCGCAACGCAACTTGAAAATCTAAAAACGGAGGTTGGAAAGGTCATCAAATAAATCCCCAAAGTTTGAAGGTCTAAAATGAAACGAAGTTCTGAATACTTAGCTAAAATTTCTAAGTGTTGGAGCTTGTAAAGATTAGGGAGCTGAATTTTAGACTTAGAACTTTATGGGATCTTACAATATCCCCCCCTTGGGAACATTCATCCTCGAATGAGAGTGACTGAGAGGGGAAACAATAATCTGATCATAAACTGAATATGAATGACTAAAACATGATCTCATGACTTACATGACTGGTAAACTGAACATATCAAACATTCATATCTGATGCATATGTAACTGATTCATGTATGCATGGCTGAGTGTTCTAATGAACTAAGTTTCTCAAAATGAGAATGCAAATCTAATGCATGATTATGTGACTGAAATGATACGTGAATTCATGACTGAATATGTAGTGATACTTGATACTAAGGTTATAATGGGAATATGAGCATGAAACTAGATATCAAGTTTGTAATGGATACAGGACATGAAGCTGAAAAGCCTAAAGAGAACTGTTACCTTGAGCTTGACCTGAGTTGGTGGAGAAGAGTTGAGGATACTTGGTCTGTATATATGCTTCTTCTTCCCAAGAATATCCCTCAACGAACTTATTTCGCCAAAGAACTTTGACTAGAGGGACTTCTTTCTTCCTCATTCTACGAGTTTGATAGTGTAGGATTTCGACCAGAATCTCTTCATAATAGAGGTTGTTCTGAACATCTATGCTCTAAATAGGGACTATGACTGATGGGTCACCTATGCATTTATTAATCAAGGAGACATGGAAGACTGGATGAACCGAGGTTAGATCTGAAGGCAACTCGAGCTCATAAGCTACTTTGCCGAACCGACTGAGAAGGGATCAACATAGCGGTGACTGATCTTTCCCTTCTTGCCGAACCTCTTCACTCCCTTCTTGGAAGAGATATTTAGATAGACATAGTCACCAATCTCAAACTCAAGATCCTTTCTACAAACATTTGCATAAAACTTCTGTCAGCTTTGAGCAGCCCGAAGCCTTTCTCTAATCAACTGAACCTTCTATAAGGCATCGAATACTAAGTCAGTCCCTATGACTGAGGCCTCACTAACTTCGAACCAACCAACTGGAGATCTTCATCTCCTATCGTAAAGAGCTTCAAATGAAGCCATATGAATACTGGAATGATAGCTATTGTAATATGCAAGCTCAATCAAAGGCAAGTGGTCATCCCAACTTTCGTTGAAATCAATTGCACACGCCCTTAGCATATCTTCTAGGGTCTGAATGGTCCTTTATAGTTAACCATCTATCTGAGGATGAAAGGTTTTATGGAGATGGACTTGGGTACCAAGACCCTTTTGGAATGCTTTCTAGAAGTGATAGGTAAACTGGGTACCTCTGTCTGAGATAATAGCTAATAGAGTACTATGCAATCTGACCAACTCTTTGATGTAGAGTTTGGCATAATCCTCGGCTGAATAGGAGGTACGAACTAGAAGGAAATTAGTTGACTTGGTCATCCTATCTACAATGACCCAAACTGAATCATGCTGATGATGAGTTCAAAGTAAACCCATCATGAAATCCATGTGTACCGCTTCCAACTTCCAAGTAGGAATAGTGAACTCCCGCATGGAACCACTAGGCTTCTATGCTCTATCTTAACCTGCTGACATATAGATCACTTATCCACAAACTTTGCAACATCTCTTTTCATCCCACTCCACCAATAGATTTCCCGCAAGTCATGGTACATCTTAGCGGCCCCTAGATGAATAAAGTAGCACGCACCATGCGCTTCTGCAAGAATTCACTGCCTCAATTCATCTACACCAGGAACACACAGACGACTCTAACAATGAAGAACACCATCTCCCCCTTGGGAGAAAACCTCTACTTTCTAATCCTTGATTGACTCTTTCAACTTAAAAAGGTTGGGATCGCTATCTTTCTTTTCTTTCACCTCAGAAACTAGAGATAATTCTGAACTACTCTAAACCCATATATTACTCTCTTCTATGTCGACTACGTGAATGCCTACTCTGGCAAGATAATGGATTTCTTGAGCTAACTTTTTCTTACTGTCCTCAACATGAGCAACACTACCCATAAACAGTCTACTGAGAGCGTCGGCCATAATGTTGGCCTTTCCCGGATAATAAAGGACATTCATGTCATAATCCTTCAAGAGCTCTAACCACCTTCTCTGACTAAAATTGAGATATTTCTGAGAAAAGACATACTGAAGGCTCTTATGATCTATGAACACATCTACATGAACATCGTATAGATAATGCCTCCAAATTTCTAAGGCGAATACTATGGCTGCTAACTCAAGATCATGAGTAGGATAATTCTTCTCATGGGGTTTAAGTTGTCTGGAGGCTTAGGCTATGACCTTACAATATTATATGAGGACATAACCCAAACCTACTCTGGATTCATCACAATAAACTACAAACCCATCTAAACCATTTAGATGAGCTAAGACTGGAGCTGAGGTGAGTCGAGTCTTCAACTCCTGAAAACTCTTCTCGCAAAGATTTAACGATTAAAACTTGACTTTCTTTTGAGTCAACCTGGACATAGGGGATACAATAGAAGAAAATCCCTCAATAAACCGCCTGTAATAGCCAGCCAAACCCAAGAAACTCCTGATGCCTTATGGAGAGACAGTTCTGTGCCAATTTCTTACCACTTCGATCTTTTGAGGATCTACTCTAATGCCATCATCAGAAATTATATGACCAAGGAATGCTACTGACCTTAGCCAAAACTCGCACTTACTAAATTTAGTGAACAACTAATAATTTCTAAGAGTCTGAAATACGATTTAGAGATGGTCTACATGATCACGCTCACTGCAAGAATAGAATAGAATATCATCTATGAAGACTATGACTAACATGTCCAAGTACTGATTTAACACATAGTTCATCAAGCCCGTGAAAACTGCTGGGGCATTGGTAAGACCAAAGGACATAACTAAGAATTCAAAGTGACCATACCTAGTATGGAAGGCTATTTTCGCAATGTCACATTCTCTGACTCTGAGCTAATTTTAACTGAATCTGAGGTCTATCTTAGAAAATAGATGGCACCCTAAAGTTGGTCAAACAAGTCATCAATTTTGGGAAAAGGATACTTGTTCTTGACTATTACTTTATTGAGCTGACGGTAATCAATGCACATTCTGAGAGAGCTGTCTTTCTTGCACATAAATAAGACTGGTGCACCCCATAGGGAAACACTAGGCCTGATGAATTCCTTATCTAAGAGATCCTTCAACTGTTCTTTTAGTTCCTTGAGTTTTGCTGGTTCCATTCTGTATGGAGGAATATATATAGGCTGAGTATCTGGAAGAAGATCAATGCCAAAGTCTATTTAACTTTTGAGAGGAATTTTTGGAAACTCTTCGAGAAAGACATCTGAATATTCATTCACTACTGGGACTGATTCAAGACTAGGAGTGTAAGAACTAGTGTCCTTAACTCGAACAAGATGATAGAAAAATCTCTTATATATCATTTTCCTTGCCCAAAGGTAGGAAACAAGATGACCTCTAAAAGCGGATACACTACCCTTCCACTCCAGGATGGGCTCATTCAGAAACTGGAATAGGACTATTCTATTTCTGCAGTCGACTATAGCATAGCAGGAATAAAGCCAATCCATGCTGAGAATGACATCAAAATTAGTGATCTCTAATTTGACTAAGTCTGCTGAAGTGACTTTCTGAAATATCATAACTGGGGAGTTCCTGTATACCCGTCGGGCAAAGATGGTTTTACCCACTGAGGTAGAAACTGAGAAGGGCTCCACTAGAATTTTGGGATTTATTCTGAAATCGCCTACTATATAAGGAGTAACAAAGGACAAAGAAGTGTCTGGATCTAGCAAAGCATAAACATGCACATGAAATATTTGTAATGTACCAGTAACTGCATCAGGAGAATTTTTCTGATCCTGTCGAGTCTGAAGAGCATAAAGATGATTTGGGCGTTGCCCACTAGTAGCACTGGAAGTGGCATCCTGCTAATTTGATCGACTAGAATGAGCTGAGGAATGGTTCTGCTGACCCTGATAACCTAATTGGGGAAAATATCTAACTCTGTAGCCTGGCTTGCCATAACTAAAACAAACATCGTTGCCAACTCTGCAAATACCCTTGTGCTTCTTACCACAAGTTTGACAAAAGGTTTTGGTTTGGGCACTGCTAAAATTGCCCTGAGACTTAGATCCTGACGCTCTATCTTTGTTGCCGTCTTTGAATTTCTGAACTAGAGCACTGGCTGATGAAGGGGATAGAACTGATGTCTTAGGATAAAATTGAGAATCATTTCCTCCTTCTGATTTAGGCTGAGCAAAGTTGAAACTACCTTTTCTTACTCTCTTACTCTGCTTCTCCCTCATCTTAATCTTTTGATCTTCTATCTGCTGAGCATGAGTCATGACTCTAGCTAAAGTCATATCATTGTTCAACATGGCGGATCTGCACTTATTTACCACGCTATCATTCACCCCTGAAATGAACTTACTCATCTTAGACCTATTGTCTACAACCACATGAGGGGCGTATCTGGCTAATTGAGTAAACATAAGAGAATACTCTTTCACTGTCATGTTGCCCTACCTGAGGTTAGTGAATTCTAGCACCTTAGCTTGTCTAAGATCATGGGGAAATAATCTATCTAAGAATGTAGTCACAAACTCCTTCCACTCTATAGGACCTACATCATCTGACCTCTCAGCCTTTTACTATTTAAACCAAGTATGAGCCACATCCTGCAACTAATATGTAGCTAGCTCAACACTCTCAACAATAGTCACCCCTATGATATCTGTCACCTTCTGAACCTGATCAATGAGTTCTTAAGGGTCCTCATCTGACTTAGACCCGAGAAAGGATGAAGTTTTTATTTAAGTGAAGTCTCAAATACTGGTTGCAGTTGAATTGGCCACTGGGTTAGCTAGAATGACATCTGGTCATTTATTTTGAGCAGTAACTGACTGAGCAAGAGTAGTAAATGCATCCCTAAACTCCACATGAGAAACATACTCATCCAAGGGATCTTCTTGGATAGGCTAGGTTCTTCTAGTGGGAGGCATGTTCTGAAATAAAGAAGTGAAACAAAATAGACAGAGAGATTGACTTGAGATTATGCTCACTAGCATGACATGAATACTGAAAGAAGGGAAACTGTTCCTAAAACATCTTATAGTCTCCTGCACATAAATGTGGCGTGCAACACACTTATGTACAAGACTCTACTAGATGTGGCTTTCAGACTTCCTAGGACTCTATTGAACATTAGGCTCTGATACCAATTTTGTAATGCCCTGAATCTAGTACTCAAAATGCTACACGATGCTCATGACCCCGAAGGCCCATAAGCTAACCCATGAGTGATATATGTACTTGTACACTATATAATATACTGAATAAATATGGAAATAAAGGCTAAAAGTCCATAAGGTTCAAATCTAATAAAACATAACATCTGGTGGGGTATGAAATACCCAAAACAACTGGGATAATTGTCGAAACATAATAGTCTGAAAAGCCTCTAAAATATAACTATATGGATAAGGAGTTGATGGGACATATCCCCAATTAACTCCTCCAACTGAAACAACTAAGTACTGTAATAATGAAGTAACAAATCATATCATCTTCAGAGAATAAGGACTCATTGCTGACTGACTATTGATATCTGGAACCTACTAATGCTCTGGAGCTCATGTCTCTAAACCTATGATATCAGACACCATAGCGCAAATACGTCAGTACTTTGAATGTACTGGTATGCATGTAAGGTAAGCTAAATGCATGGGGTTCAAATGCATGAATAATACTGGCTAACTAACTAGTATGAACGTGAGAATACATGCATAAATACATTGTACTACAGCTGAGACAGTGAAAACATGAATTTACTGATAACTAACATAACTGGTAACTGAGTTTTAATGACTAATATGACTGATAACATGAGTGAATGTATCTGACAGTCCTAAATTCTGAAGAACTATCTGATTTCTTTTACTGAGACTAACACTGAGACTGTGGGAGGTAGTTATCTAACCGACACACCCTAAATATGCTATGATAGGTGAGCTGGGGTCCAATCTGTGCCCTGATTATAAGGGTGTCAATACTGTGCCACTAGTAAAGAAAAGCTATAGGTAACCCTCATCTGACAGTGTTCCCAAAAAATAATGGTGGGGCCCTCATCTGACAGTGCTTATCCACCTCATCAACCCTCATCTGACAGTGTTGATGTCTCAACCTATGCTGGCTATATAGTTTTGAAATATAAGGATGAATTCTATGAATCACACCCTCACCTGACAGTGTGTGTTCCCATCCTTGGGTTAACTCAGTGCTAATTCCTACTCAACCTGAACAGACACTGAACATGATTAACTGGACTAAACTGACTGGGTTTATAAAGTTCTATTGACTGATGGAATACTACTTAGATTATTGAGTTACTAACTTTCCTGAGTCATATGACTAACTGAATTCTACTGAACATGGTTTGACTGAGAGTGTTGTGAAAACAAGACACTAGCTTTAGGCACACAACTATATTTTTTTGGTACAAGTACCCCCAGGACTCAACCGAAGGACACTGACATATCATGTCAATTCTTGATCATAGGAATAAAGCCACAATCATAGTCCCATAAGTTGGGGATTTCATACTACACATAGTCTTCAAAATTTTATACATAGTAGGGAATGCATATAACAACATGCCATAAGTCCATCAAATTTAGTTTCATGAACATCCCATCAACAATCATAATGCATACAATATCATAGAAACCATTTTTATAAGGATATAGCATGCATTGGTCATTTAGGCCACAATTTAGCTATAATAGATGATTTCTAATCTCTTTGGCATTTCATCAAAACACCTTACATGCACAACTTAGGTAAAGGTGTAATCATAAAATTATTCATCATGAACAACCACATTTACATGTTTCCAACTCATATGATATCATAGCTTCATAAAAACACACAAAGACCATAACTTGGGGATTTTACAACATCAATTATATGAACAAATCAACCCACAACATAATAACAAGGTTCATAATTTAAAAGAAGGTTCTTGAGCTTTATGGTTGGAAGGAATCCATAAATCAACACATGCATACCTAAGAAGAAAGTTCCTTCACGATCTACGGTGAAATCTCTTGGATTTAGGTCTTCAAATTGAACCCTTGATCTAGTTCTTAAGAGAAATTGATGAAATAAAGTATATTTTGATGTTTTTGTTCCTTAATCATATGTTTTTGATAAATATGGGGGTGGGTAAATGACCAAATTAACTCTCAAGACATGGAAGTGTAATGTTGAAAAACTGGGTACAAAGGTTACACAAAGGGCAGCGCCTTTGGTAAATCCTTTTGTACCCTAAGGGCGTATTTGGTGTTAATTTGACCACAAAATCTACACCATGGGCGGCGTCCCTTAATATCCTTTGGCTACTGGTTTGGCACACCAAACGTGCCCTTACGCTACTCTCAAAATTCCAAACCTCACACGAGTGTACTATGACCTTGTCCCATCGTAATGCAACTTGAAAATCTAAAAACGGAGGTTAGGAAGGTTTTCAAATAAATCTCCAAAGTTCAGAGGTCTAAATTGAGACTAAGTTTTGAACACTTAGCAAAAATTTCTACATGTTGGAGCTTGTAAAGCTTAGGGAGCTGAATTTCAGACTTAGAACTTTACGGGATCTTACACACTAGCGCTCAGAAAAAAAATATAAGTAGCTTCTCAAACACTCCAAAAGGCTCTCTAAATTTCCTCAAGCAAGTCAAGATAGGGTTTCATCAAGTTAGTCATCTAAGGGCTCAAGTGTCAATTTCTCTCCAAATTTCTTGGTATTTAAGGCATATTACACTTCCTTCATTATTAATTTGTTAAAAGAATATGTTTTATAGTATTGTTCATGAGATATTCATGTTGATTTTATAATAAGGGTTCAAGGTTTTGAATGCTTGCAGTTGAACAATATCTTCCCATGGTTTACATATGATTTTTCATGCTTTAATTATGGTTTTGAACTTATGTTTGCATGGATATGGTAAAAGAACTAAGGAATTGTGATTTTCCCAAACTTGTGACTTTTGAAGTAGGCATGACCCCAACCCCATAATGTGAAATTGGGTTTTAATTATGAGAAATGTGGGAATTTTAAAATTAAACCAAAGGGCTTGTGAATTTCCCCAAATGATGTAATTGTTTTGGCATGTTGTTGTTATCTTCAAAGAGTAGTTGGTATGACAATATCAATAATTTATGCCTAAATGTGCATTGTTGTTCACTGAATGGGATGGTGTGATAAATATTTTAATTAGGATTTATGGGGATTATGTAGTTGAGTCGTGAAAGTGGAGGTCCAAGTGACCAATACTAGAAATCGCGTTTGACAACATGGGGTCAAAGTGACTGGAGAGGTTCGAGTCCCCCTAATTATTATTACATGATTAGAAATGTTTGTATCCCCCATAAATTATCAAATGATCGGGTGCTTAAGTGACTGTAGTATATGATTGCAAGGTTCGAGTCCCCTATGCATACATATGATATTATTCTTTGGTTTTTGTCGCTACACGCACTGTGTCCTATCCAGGGGGTGAGAGATGTGTTCTATATAGCTTGTGGGTATATGTTATTATGGTTAAGCAACATAATCTAGGCTAAAGTTTAAAAGCGCATGTTAATCCTTGTTCCCTATCCCAGTATGTAATATGTATATGTATATGCATTTGATTATGTGCATTAGTTTTGAATGATTTTGAACTATTGACCATGTCATTATGTTAACCTTATCCCTGAGATCATGATAGCACTCCAACTATTAACCATCTTTGGACGTTGTATCTCCATGCGATGCAGGAATTGGTCATACTTTTACTCCTCCTACACAGTGATTAGGATTTAGGATTAGCTTATGATTTAACATTGAAGTAGTGAGCTTTCATACATCAAAAGTCTACATTTCATGTTTTGGTCTTTTATGTGTCAAACTATTTAGCATTATTTTTGGATATAGTCAGGGGCATGTCCTAACACTTTATTTGTATTTAGTTATGGTTCATTTTTTAGAAGGCTTTTTTTGGATTACTGTAGATTAGGCGATGTTAGTCAGGTGTTTGTCCAAATATCAGTCATCAATTATAGAGACATTTTGAATTTTATTAAGTTAGTGTCTGCTATCTTGTTATATATTCTAAATCCATCCGACCTTGAGGGATGATGTGTTTGGTTTGGTTTGGTTAGGTGCAAGGGGATCTCCAGTACATGTAGGACTTGATATACCCATCACGGTCAGGCCCTATTTTGTGGCGTGATAGGTTCGAAGACTTTGAGTGAACTCCTAACATTTAGAGTATTACTTACCACCCTTTTATATACTAGACTAGTCTCTAGCTTGTATTCAGAGAAAAGTTGTATCAGTGTAATTCTCTTGGTATTTCATTTTTGTACTCTTATTTAATAGAAGCTCTTATACTGATACCACCAGGTTTTGCGACTATATTATGTATTTGATCTTTTATTACACCTATTATGCATTCTTTCTTATCTCTTTGGGTAGTACATTACTAATTTTTTTGTACTACGGGTTTGGCTTTCCTATTGGTGGGTTATAATACGTGCCAACATGACCTGAGAAATTAAGTCGTGACATTAATTATTGTAAATATTATGTGTTTTCGGGGACTATCTTTCGTGATAAGGCATGTAAACTAGGATAGATTGGTGTAGTTGAAACATTCTTAAAATATGGAAACGGAGCATGCTAGAACAACTATTGATTATGAGTCACTTCTTTAAAATTGGTAGTTATTGCTTGATTATTTTTGAAATTCCATTGTGGTCTTAAAATGTGCTTGAATTTGAGGGAGTTATTTGATTAGCAACTTGCATGCTTGTTTGCTAATTTTTAGTACAACCAAAGTCATAATCATTGTGCTCGTGTGAAGTGAGAGTGTTGACTTTGGTGTCGGGCTTAATTTGATAGTCTCACTAGTTTTGATGTTGTTTCGATTGAGGACAAGCAATGTCTTTAAGTTTAAAGTGTTGATGACTGGCGATTTTTCCACTTATTTGTATCTTGTTTCATATGCTTTATTGTTGTTAATTGATAATATTACGTTAATTACCCTTTGAATGGTCTTAATTCAAGGTTTTTTGGTGTTACAAGAAGTTTTGATGAAAGGGAATAAGATCGAACTGAAAAGGAATGGCTAGGAAAAATGTGCAGAAAAAGGCCCTCAAGTATCTTTAAAGTGGACTGAGAGGAGCTTTAGCAGAAGGTCAAAATTTGATTCAATGGCTCTTTAGCGATCCAGTCAAAGATGGTCAACTAAAGCTTTAGCACCAAAACGACCTTTTTAGCAGTCAAGCAGTCAAAGTCAAAGGATCATTTAAGCGACCAACTTGACCGCTTTAGCGGCCAGTCAAAGTCGACATGGCCACTTTAGCGGCCTATTTTTCTACTTTAGTGGTCATCATGCAGATTTTCCGGTGAGGTAATAGAATTTTATGTTTTTGGATCCCAATTTATCAGATTCTTAATCCCAAGGTATTCCAAGACATCTTTGGCATAATCTTCAGTGTTGGAGGATAGGGTTCTTGACTCAACACCCTTGGAATTGAAGATTGAAGCTTTGTATTGTCTTTGTTTAGACTATTTGAATGTTGTTTGACTTTAGTATTTGAGTGTTGTTGTTAGACATAATGCAATACTTGGATTTTGAATTTGGGTTTTATTTCTATTTATGCTTTAATGTTGATTGATTACTCTTGATTTGAGAATGGGTTTTGCTTATCTAAATTAATCTCATGTTCTACCATTCCTACTCTCGTTGAGATCGAAAGAGGAGATTAGAGTGGGTGTTGCCCATCTACCTCAATTAATGCTTGACAGAGATAATTGAGGTTGGGAAAGATTAATTTAGCTCGATTTAAGTTGTATGACCTATCTTATGGAATTTGATGCTAGACAGCCAAATCCTAGCGTAGCCCAAAATTGGTTTTGTACTTTATGCTTCTAAGATTTGTGTAACATAACAAGTGACGACTAACCCTCAATGGTCGACGGACGTTAGTGGGTGATATTGAATCCAAGGCTAATTTACAAAATTCGTGATTAAGTTGACAACTTTTAGTTAAATATGATGTTTCATTGATATATTTGATTCCTCGTGCCATACGTCTCCTTTTCCATCATTATGATATCCATTGATCACTTGTTCATATTTTATATTAATTTTATTCGTGATTCACTTTTATTATCAAAAACCCCCAAAATAATTGTTTCTTATATTTGAATTTTTCAAATCACTTTTCCTTCAATCTTACTCGATCACAACTCAGATTGTTCCCTGTGGATTCAACCTCAAATTTTTGTTGGGTAAATATATTAAAAACGTCAGCTACACCTATTAAAAAGAGTAATCTGAGCATTATCAGTTGGGATATTTTTAGATATAGGTCCAACTTTTTGGGGGGCACAAGAATACAACCCCATTCTAGCCAAAGCACTCACTGTCTCCTCATAATCTTCTATATCATCTCTATTGAAGTTCATCACCATAGTAGGTAATGTTTCCACCAAAAAATCTTTCTTCATTAGGTAACTCAATGTCAACTTCATTAATTACATTAATGACAGATACCACACTCATATCTCTTGGTGACTTCATTGATTGGCGTATGTTTAACTTCACCTCTTCGTTGTTCAACCTAAATTTTAACTCATGTACTCCATGTCAACTAATACCTTCTCGGTGGTTAAGCACGGTCTACCCAAGATTATAGGTATTTTATAATCCACTTCAAAAATAAGGAAACAAAGTTTGCCCAAATATAAAGCTCTTAACTTTCACCAACACATCATACAATATTCCCATAGGCCTTTTGACTAAATGTCAGCCATAAGTAGCCACATAGTTATCAATTTTAGGGATCCTAAGCCCAACTATATATGATTGGACAAAGTCTTCAAATTGAATCTAGAACCAATATCACAAAAGGCCTTAGCTAAGGTGATTGTACCAATTATGCATGGAATAGCAAAAACAGCTGGAACTGTCTTCTTTTGAACCAATGATCACAAAGAGATTGTACTTCATAACTAAGTTCTTCATGAACTTAGAATATCCTAAAATCTATTCAAGAGCTTTCATAGCGGGATGTTTACTGATTGCTGCTTTAACATAAATAGGGACTTATAGGATTTTCCATCCTCCATCTTCTTCTTCACTCAATGTAGTAATAGGGGAGGAGGCCTAGGGATTTGTATTTGGGGTTTCAAAACCTTTTTCCCTTATCTCTGCTCATCAAGGCATCATCCTTCCCACTGGTAGACTTTTTAGAATATATATTTTTACTATCAATATTTTCCAGCCTCTCAAACTTGACCCAAATCTCACAACACCAATATATCCATCCATTATTTCGGATAGGGTTTAGGTAAAACTTTACCACTCCTAGTGGTGATAGCAAGGAAAAACCCATCATACCTAAGGTTCTGAAAAGTGTCGCTAGGTAGAGTGTCATTCTTCCATTGATTGAAAGTTGTGGACAACTGACTCATCTAGTACTCTAACTCCTTGATAGAAGTGGAGTGAGAATCTACAGGTTGGCTCATTGAACATAAGTAATTCTTTATCTCTTTAATCTGTTCTTTAATAAATTCCACCCTATTCAGCACTTTTTCCATCATATAATCCATTTTAGACATCCTTGAAAAGTTGCTAGCTCTATTGTCATTTCTTGGCGGTACATATAAACCACTTCTATAGTTCTTGATGTTCTGATTCCTTATCATGATCCTTGTAGCTATCCTTATCATAATAGTTATCCCTCTAATATTTCTAACCTTGGATTCCTTATTCATTAGCCTAAATAGTTCAATTTTTCTTCTAATTTGGACTCAATTTCCTTGCCCTGTGAACCAGACCTAGGTCTTCTCAAGACAAACTATCAACAAGTCTTTTATCAGAAAGTCCATTTAAGTCTTTATGTGAATCATGTTCTTTATCTCTTCAGTGTTGTTCAACTTACATACCAATAGCATAGGTTTTCCTTACTATCCTACTTTCCTTGGTATGCCAAGATGTCTAGTACCATCTATGAAAGACAATACCATAAATGCTCCGTGTACTGCTTTATCCACTGTTAGCTTAGTATTTGAATTCAGAGACCTATAGAAAGTCTCCATCAAGTATTCATCTATCAGTTCATGATTGGGGCCTTTGGCCAACTTCTCTTAAACCTCAACCACATATCATGTAGTTCTTCATTATTCTTGTATGTAAAGTTACTAATTTTTTCCCTTTATTGTGACATCTTAGAAGACAAAAAGAACTTTTCAAATAAAGATCCCTTTAGTTACCTCCAGTTTGTTATGGAATTGGGTACTAGATTAGTTAACCATAATATTGCCTCTCCAGACAATGACAAATAAAACAACCTCAGTTGAATGGCGTTCTGATTAACCCTGAAAAATCAAAGGACTTGTAGATTCCTATGAAATTCATCAAGTGTATATTCATATCATCACCAACATTCCCTTAAATAAATCTCTGAGATTCAAAAACTGGATATAGTGCTAGTAATATTAAAATTTTCTCCATGATCTAGTGGTGGTAGAAAAGAGGCTCCAGTGGTGCTAAGCCTATCTAAATTAGCCTCATCTTCATCATCGAGGCCAAAATTCATAGGGGGGTTGCTGACCTCTAACTCTTCATTATTGAGGCTGGTTTTCTAGAGATATATTTTCATTGAGTTATGCATACTCATTGTCACCCAAATTATCATTATCTGGTATATATTCTAGTGCATTCAGATTTTGTGGATGCACTTAACCAACACCAAGTCCAACAAGCCTTGTTACTTCCTATTTTTGTGCATTCAAATTTCTTCTTAAGTTTCTTGAAATATTGAGGTAAAAAAGTAGAAATGGTTCACCTAAACATCGAGTGCTTGTCATGCACAACCAGTATCTTGTAAGTTATAGAAGCATCAAAAGAAGTAAGAAGAGGACATAGAACTAAAAGTCAAATAAACATAACGTAATAGACCATAGTATTCCCCGATAATGGCACTAAAATTTGATATGCCCAAATTACAACTCACTTAAGAAGAAAAAGTGGTCATTTTCAAATATATAAGACAAAAAAGGCTGGGGTCAAATTCTATAGGGAATATGGTGATAACTAAGTCCTTTGCGATTTAAGTGATTATTAGTTGACAATTTCCATAAAATGGGGGGCTTTACAATAAATGATTTTAAATAAATTTCCAACATATTTCTAGTAACCAATGTTAAATTAATGAAATATAAATCAGTAGAAAAAATGAACTAGGTATGTATTCATTGCTGAGCCCAAGTGCAGACACAAGTGTATGTGGTCTCACCAATTAATACAGTTGCCTTAATTAAAGATGAATATTGATCTCTCAGGGACTTGTGTTTAACAACTATCAGATTCTAGCTTAACTATTAAGATTAAAATGATGCAACGTAACCAAAGGAGTTTGGAAAGTTATAAACTAAATTTAAAGTAAACAGTGCATAAAAGTAAGAACTTTGAACAATCAATTGATGAAAACCTGAGGTTAAAGCACTAAGAACAATCATAAAATGCTATTGAACTTCATCGGTTAAGTTACTTATCTTGGTCGTTGATTTATGGGATTGATTTTATGATCGTGGTCTCCCGACCTCTAACCACCTATCTAACTTAGACCCACAACTATATCGTTGAGCAAGGATGTGAGAACTAAGCTAAACTCATTTATATTACATCCCATAGTGAACCAAGTAAGTATTATAGGTATATCCCTATCATAGACCCTAATTCAAATCCCTTATTTTATAAAGGAATAAGAAAGCTACTCTATTTATCCCCACATTCTATCTTTCTAGTCCCCCTCCCGAGATTACAAGGTCAGCAACATATGTATTCTAAGGGTCATGAATCATTAAAATAATGGTAACAAAGGTAACAAAACAACCAATTATGATAAATAAACAAAACCAAATCAATTCTTAGCAATTGTAGTCATGTTCTTGGCTCTAGGCCCGAAAAGGGTGCGTTTAGCCACTAATGACATAACCATGATCCAAATAATTAAATACATAATCAAATCTATTAAAAGCTAAAGTAAAGAGAAATAAACTCTAAAATAAGTGTTAATAATCCCCTCTCCAAGTCCAAAAAGGTCCAAATTTCCCTAGCAACAAGTACACAAATAGTAAAAGATTTTAGTCGGTGGGGGAATAAGGGGTATGTCAAGTTGGTGAGCCCTTATGGATGGATCAGTGCATCGTGTGGCTTACAATAGATAGATAAGTGTGCATCATTTCTTATGTACACAATTGACAGTTCAAGAATACTACTCCAAAACATCCTAGCCTCACGAATTGACTTACCTAGTTAGAAAATTCATGCACCTTGTTTAATGAAAGACATCATATAATTCACCCAAAATTCATCAAACATGTACCTCACAATAATGAAATTACCCATAATAACTCACATAAATGCTACTTTTAACCAATTGGGTACAAGAATCAAATTTCCCTCACTCTCACAAAGAATTCACAAGTTACACATAATGAACCATAAGTTTTCCCTTAGTGTAGTACTCAACTAATATCAGACTGATGAAGCTTAGGATCAAAAAGGTCTTTAATGGTTTTAATGTAGGCTAAGGGATGTGTAGGAACTATTTTGGTCAAGAATAGTAACTATCTTACCTAAGCACTTTGATACACCATATTTTTCTATTAAGACCAATCTCTAACAACCAACTTACATCACTTTTGTCTACCCACTTCTTTTATTTTACCCCATATAATTAAGCTCACTTACATAAACTATAGTGGTAGTATTATCTATTCACAACTTATTCAATTTGAACAAATTTTTATTCTTTTCATTACTCAACTCCCAACCGTAATACATAACAATTGTATATACCAATAACTATTACTTTGGGGCTTCACTTATATCTTTTCTCCTCTTATTTTTTTCAAACTACTCAACTCAATTAATTTTATACTAAAGTGGTTAGGAGATTGGGTCAAATTAAGTTTAATCAAAGAAGGGGATTAGGCTACATATGAGGCTGCCAAAGAAAAAGCTAAAGGCTCAATGGGGATAACTAGGATTATGCATAAGGGTAGGTAAAAAGAAGGTATAAACATGGCTATCAAAGAAATGCCTATATCATCTCTTAAATCCATACACTTTTTTCATTTTTCACACACACAAAGCAAGTGAGATCACATGTAACAAGGAATATACAAACAACTCACACGCTTATGGCACATGCTCAAATCACGCAGTATCATCATAGACTCTTAACCAAACAATCGCATAAATTTAACTTTAAGCCAATAAGTGCAAGAGTCATAATCATGAGCCTAGGAGTCTCAAAAGTAGCAATTCACACAATCAACATGCTCTTATAACCAAAATACTTGCATTATGTAATCACAATTAGAACCAACAAGAGCATCCCATAATTATTCCTAACATAAAAATTTTAAAATTACCCTAAAATAGGAATTTACCCACCCCACACTTAAAAATCTACTTTTTCCCCCAAAGTATACTTTAAAAGTAAATATAGAAATACTCCCTGAGGACTCTAGGACTAGCTAGTAGCATCTTTTTACATCACGGGGGTCCAGAGACCCCAAACTTAGTCTTGGGTTGCCTCCCAAGCAGCCCCTAATTTAGTGTTGCGAAACAATCCAATCTTCGACTCAACCATATTCCTTCATTCTTTTCCTCCTACTTAGAAGCCATATTCTTATTCATTTCCGACCTCTTGAGTGTGAACTCTCAAGGTCAACAACTTTCTAAACTTTAACCTTTTCAGGCTTATCAATCTATATCATGTTAGGTTGTGGTATTGAAGGCTTCGGTTGCTCAATGTGGAAGTCCAAAGAGGTTTTTTATGGAATAAATTCCTCCACCCCATACTTATCTCCTTTAATCACAGTAATTATGCATATATCTTTGAAGTGGGATAGTATTTTTTACAGTTTGTATACTTTGAAAACTACCTCTTCATCATCCAGCCTCATTGTGAGTGTGCCTTTTCTCACGTCTATTAAATATCCCTCCATTGCTAAGAATGGATGTCCTAAGATGAATAGTACTCTTTCATCCTCCTGAAAAACTAAGACAATAAAGTCATCAGTAATAATAAACTTACCAAACTTAATGAGAACATCCTCAATAATTCTTTCAAGATGTGCTAAGGTCCGATCTTCTAACTGGAGTATCATAGAGCTCGGTCTCAGCTTCCTCAAACCTAAAGTATTGAACTGGGAGAGAAGCATCAAGTTAATACTTGCCCCTAAATTACTAAGTTTGTAGACCACCTCGCTGCTACCAATTTGAATAGGGAGAGTGAAACTCCCAGGATGTTTGAGCTTTTTTGGCATCTTATCATTCATCACAACACTACACTCCTTAGCAAGTGCCACTGTCTCAACATTCTCTAGCTTAAATTTATTACTGACCATATCCTTCAAGTACTTAGTGTACTTTTGCATTCCCTACAAAACATCTTAAAGTGAAAGGTTAATATGAATCTCTCTAAGCGTGTCAAAGAAATTATTGAAGAATGCATCCTCCTTTGCCTTAATATGCTTTTATAGGAAAGGTAGTGGTGGTCTCTCATTCACCTATTCAGCAACTTTTGTTTTCGAGTACTCAGACTTTCTCAAATTTTTAGCAACTTTTTCAGATACCTGTGGGGGACTCAACTCTATATCTACCTCCTTAGTTTTCTTTGGAGGTTCTTTATTCAGCTCTTTCCCACTCCTCAGAGTGATTTACAAGACTTCTTTAGGAGGTTTAGTATCACTTGGCAAACCACCATGCGGCCTGGTATTTTATGCCTGTTAAAGTTGACCTATCTGCAACTCCAAGCTCCTTGTCGCCACTTGCTAGCTCTTTATATTTACTTCCAATTGCTCTTGAGAAGCCATAATTTATTTCAACATCTCTTACATATTGCTAGTGGCTCGATTTCCTTGTGCATATGGTTGCTGAAACTGTCGTTGGTTGTTCCATGAGGTATTTAGTGGTTGAGTCTGCCAATTTTTACTGTAGGTATTACCATAATTTGGCCTTTAAGCATTGCCTACAAATATCACAAACTCAGGATTTACGGCACACATATCCGTAGAATGACCACTCTTGCCACAAACTACACACCAACTTATAGTTTACTAAATTGTATTAGTTGTGGCTACAGGTTGTGTGTTACCCCCTACTTCATATTGCTTATATAATTTTCCAAAGCAGCAAGCTGAGCTGATAAGGAAGTAAAATGGTCCAACTCCAACATACCTACAACTTTTTTTGTAGCATTTCTTGAGTCAAAATGCCACTCAAATTTCCTTGAGCAGTTTGGTTCAACAAAGTCTAAAGCTCATCATATGTCAACTCCAAATCTTGACCACCTGCAGCTAAATCTAGCAAAATTTTATGTTATGGTCAAGTGCCTCAACAAAAGTGTGAGCTAATACCTTATTGGACAACTGATGATGTGGACAGTCCTGAAAAAAAAGCTTTGAACTACTCCCAAAAAAGATATAAATTCTCATCTGGCTTCTATTTGAAGCACACAATCTCACTGTAAAGTCTCACAGTTATGCTAAATAAAAAAATCCGGACGAGGAATTTCTGACCTAAGTCATCCCAGGTTGTGACTGAATTTTTGGCTCGGCGTTCAACCACTTCTTTGCTTCCCCCAATAGTGAAAGGGAGAATAGTATCAGCCTAACATAATAAGTTGACATACTCATAGGGATGAATGTGTCACTGATCTCCAAGAAATTCCACAGGTGGACTTGTGGATCTTCATGTGAAAGCCCCATAAACTGTCCACCACTGATCAAAAGTTGTACCATGTTTTGTTTAAGCTAAAAACTACCTCTGGTAGTCAGTTTCTAAAAAGGGCAGGTCAAAATTGTCGGAAGGGGGATTGCCAATTCTCTAACTGCCCTGCAGGCTAGTTTTTCTTCATCCATGAGAGCAGTATTGTCTTGATATTTTTCAATTTGCGAGATACGGGGGAGAAGGATTGCTTCTCTCCTTCATTGATGGTAGCGTTGCTTGGGATTAGGGCCTTTTTTAACCTAATCCTTATCTCTTGCCAACTTATTAGCATGTAAACCTATGTTATGCAAATACAAAACCAAGACCAAGTGTAAAGAATCAAAGAAATCTAAATAGTAAAACAAAAACAAAAATAGTTGTCAATTTGCAAGTCCTCGACAACGGCGCCAAAAGGTTGTTATGCCCAAACGCACACGCAAGTGTACATGGTCTCACCAAGTAATACAGTGGCATTAATTAAAGTCGAATATAAATCCCTTACATACTTGTGTTTAACAACTACCAAATTCTATCTTAACTATTAATATTAATATGATGCAACGTAACCAAAAGAGTTTGGAAAGTTATAAAATAAATGTAAAGTAAACAGTGCATGAAAGTAAGGACTTTCAACAATCAGTGAATGCAAACCTGGACTTAAAGCACTATGAACAATCATACTATGCTATTGAACATCATCAGTTAAGTTACTTATCTTGGTTGTTGATTCATGGGGTTAATTTCATGATCATGGTCCCCCGACCTCTAACCATCTATCTAACTTAGACCCATAACTACATCATTAAGCAAAGATGTGAGAACTAAACTAAACGCATTTTTATTTCATACTGTAGTGAACCAAGTAAGTATTCTAGGTATATACCTATGCTAGATTCTAATTCAAATACCTTATTTTAGAAAGGAATAAGAACCCTACTTTATTTACCCCCACATTCTATCTTCTTATTCCCCCATTTAAAATTACAAGGTCAACAACATAATATTCTAAGGGTTGTGGATCCTTAAAATAATGATAAAAAGGGTACAAAAATAATCAAATATGATAAATAAACAAAACCAAATCTATTCTTAGCAATCATAGTCATGTTTTTGGCTTTAACCCCAAAAATGAGGCGTTTAGCCGCTAATCAACATAATCATGATCCAAATAATTGAATTCATAATCAAATATAATAAAAATCTAAAGTAAAGATAAATAAAACCTAAAATAAGTGTTGATAATCTCCTTTCAAATTCCAAAAACATCTAACGTTCTCTAGCAATAAGTACACGAATCCTATTTATAGTAGAATATTTTAGTCGGTGGGGAATAAGGGGTGTATTGCATTAGTGAACCCATCTGGAGGGAACAACATGTTATGAGGATTATTCCACTAGATATATCAGAGTGAAGAGTTTCTTATTACACCATGGAGACATCCGCTCATCCCCCATTTCGTATAGGCTCACTGAAATTGCAACTTCAACGTTCAATTTTGCCTTGTGCCATTCTTCTCCTTCCCAAGACTTTTGGTGTTGTTTTCCTTTAATTCCTAGCTTGTGTATACTCTATATATCCTCAAAATCAACTCACGAATAATAATTATTGATAAAACACCAAAAATTAGAGCTCAAAACACCACATCATTCACAATGATGAACTAAAAACTCAAGCTAAGACTAGGCTTTCCACATTGATCTTTAACTTATGTTATGACTCTTGGCTTATTTCAATTGCACTTTGAACATTATAAAAAAGTTTTTACTCACATAATTACACAATAAAACAATTAAGAACTCATACAATACATTAGAATCGATCGAGATCAACTAGAACAATACCTAGCTCAAGTTAGTAAAACTAGTTTTCTCATCTAGACTCTAAGTGATCAAATTGAATCCAAACTTGCTTGAACACGCCTTTAAACATTATAATCTAGTACTTACACACTTATATTCTCATTTACACAATTATTAACACATAAATCACTCAAGAAGTCCTCAAAATAAGGATAAATAAGCTAGGATAACCATACTTAGGTTCATAAATACACCCAACATCATTCATCATGGCTATTATAGCCATTACATCACAATCACTGCATACGATTCTCATGATATCAAAGAATATAAAGTTACAGACTTCTAACATACACCCAAATATTTCTCAACCTTATTTGGTGGTTATCATTTTAATTCTTTCAAACTTAAAGATAAAATTATTCAAATTTGATTCAACTTTGAGTTGGTTAATCTTGTTATAGAATTAATCACTAGACAGAGTTTGAAACTCTAAATCTTCATTGATAATCTTTATTCCAGTTTTAATTCCTTATTCCAAGAAAATTAACCCTAGGTCATGTTCTAATGTTTACAATTATTAAAAATCTATTAGGATAGAAGGATTATCAATATAATTTCAATTAACATTCGAATCCCAACAACAATAAGGTTTGAATTACATAATTCACCATGGATCACATAACCTTAGTTATGGGAGTGTAGCTGCTCGTAATTGTAAGATAAAATAAATATAAATAATTCATAGATGGGAATGTTTCACTTACAAAATATGGGTTCAAACTTCAATTATCTTTCAAAGTTGAAAAATGTTGCTACAAACGCACGAGAAAAATCAAGAATTAGAGTATTTCAGAGTATGTAATGTAATATATATCAAAAATTACTAGATTCATTTCTATTATGCAAGGAAATTTTAATTTGAAATAAAATTTAGAGCAGGCCTGCCTCGTCCTAATGACCCTAAGAGATGGCTCATCATAGGGCTGATGGCTCATCAACTCAGGTTGTCACTTAATATCTTAGTGACGTGAACATTTGTTAAGGTTGATGATCTTGAGTGACTTATTGTCATCTAGCTGATAGCTCATCAACTCAGTTCATCACTTGACTTCTTGGCACTCTTCTTTCTTGATAAGGTTGATGAGGTTAGTGACAACTCATCACTTAGTTGGTAGTTCATCATCATGGACCACCAGTTGACTCTTTCATCTTATATCTTCTATTAGATTATTTTCCCTTATTTATTATTTAGTTCCCTATGTTGCACACGAAAGGTAAAAATATATTAGAAACAACACGAGATGCTTAAGAACTTACAATTATTTCTAGATGAAAGCCTCAAATATGCCATCAAAATATCGGCACATCAATTACATCCTCATTATTCATCCATATTCAAGGAACTGGTAGCACTATGAAACATAATTTTTTAAAAGAAAATTAGATACTTTATAAAACTCCTTGATTGGGGGATGTGCCAACAAGATTGATTTATGAGATTGTCATAGTCTATGGGTTGCGAACCCCCATGGGTCCTCTCCTGAAAGCTTGTACTCAGGAGATTTATGTGAGGTGATACTGAGACATTTCATCCTTATCATACCATTGGATCATTTGCATTTCTCTTATATATTCATTGTTGTGTAGTCTAGTATTCATTTTTCATATTTTCATGTGTAATTACTTTTATCATAGTTGTATTATTTAAATTGTTAGGAGTTGTATGGCTTGATATGCCATTAGAAATTTTTTTATATACAGGTGGAAGTGTGCTTATAGTATCCTTTATTTTCTTTATTTTCTACTATATTGGCTTATTGTGCTTACTAAGTACAAATTAGCCGTACTCACTCCTACTATCTAAAGCCTTTCGATGCAGATCCAAATTTGAGTATGACTCATGGAATTTGAGTTTGTACTAAGTTGAGGTTGTTTTGGAGTATTTGTGAGTTCTTCATTTGGAGCATGATTCCAGCCTTCTCAAATATTTCTCTTGTGTTTATTTTACATCCAGAGACATAGTTATGTATTTCCATATTTTATGTCATGTATTAGTGCTCTTTACTTATGACACTAGATTTTGGAAATTTGAATTGTATTTATTTTTAATTTTGGAAATGATTTTTATATCAAGGGCCTAGATTTATTTCAAAACCTCATATTTGGGTGTTATTAATCTTATTTCATATCTCTTATCTCTTGTGGAATTCCACTTACCTAACAAAGTTGGGTTGAGGTAGGTGGCATCATGAACTCGGCTTTTGGATCATGATGGGATGGTCTAGACAACTAAAAGGTGGTGAAATAACTCCATTAGAGCCTACCAGGCCCAACCTTTGCAACCTATCACGGTAACCAACAAAGAACTCATAAGCATCAAACTTAGGATCTCCATCAAAGAAATGGGGTCTTTCCTCATGAACTCTACAAATCAACCTTGTCCCTCCACAAACATAACGGTAAAGTTAATGGATGTAGGGAAATACTCAATAATATCACATCAATGCTAGGAGAATCTATAGCCATAGACAACTTATGTCTAGAGTTTAAAGCCCCAAAGTAGTGTGCTAATTGAAAGTATGAGCCATACCCTATAAGAAACCCAACACTTGGATCAATAAATCCTTAATCATAGATATAGACATATAAATAAGTTATTTCTACATTGGGATCAACCCTTTTATCCCAACAGACCCATCATCATGAGCAACTCCTAAACTTAGAGAGACAGCCCTTACCTGACCTTTAACTGGTCCAAATGCACTAGTCTAACCTCTGTATCAATCTCTACCACTGCAATATACTGAAAGCACGAGCTCTAAGTCTCTAGTTTACAAAGAATGTGTTTGTACCAACTATGAGAGAGTGAATAAGAGATTTTTGAGTTACATTAAGCTATGAATGCATGACATAAAATAAAGTAGTGGATTTATTGTAATGTCTATTAGCCTCTTAAAGATAAATAATAGATGTCTCTACACCATTTTATAAGAGTCTAGTAGACTTGGCTTGTATTTGTATGACCAACGAATCTGATTTCTGATACAAACTTAATACAATCAAAAATAGGGACTGTGATAGCACTTTTTACACATTTTTGTACATATAAGCCTAGCACAACCCAAAAATAATAAATAAAGTGAGACAGAGGTGGAAGAAGTAAGACTGGAAATAATCCCCAATTGGTATAAAAAGAGGTACAATATCAACTCAATATCCTAAATCTAATTGTCACTAGTACAAACCTCTAATTCCAAATAAAATAAAATATTCTAAAATATTTTAAATTATATTCGAATAAGCATTAGATAAAAGAATGAGAGTTCTGGGTAAACTTTGAGATCCATCAGTCGCTGCCTGAATCTCTAAAAGAGCCGACACCAGAAGTCACAATAGGTACTCAGCTATTCACTTAATACCTTCATGTTGGTAAAGAAAATCAAAGCAAGGTTGAGTACAAAATGCGTATCAGCTAAGGATTTTCATGGGGAGGGGGTGTTCGCAATCCATCCACTAATCACAAAATCATCAATCAACCTTGACGATGCTTCCTACAACTAGGAAATTTTATAAAATAGTTTTTCTTAATAGTCTAGTTCCATGAATCATAAAATGATGAATAAGTATGCATGTCCATGGAAAAATCAACAATGCACAATAATCATCTCAATAATGGTATAAATGAACCAAAAATAGCCTAATCTTTGAAAATCGTGATGCAAGCCCCCAACACAGCCACCATAATAGTAAAGAAATCAAATAAGACATCAATAAGGTCGATAGAAGCCCTCACTCGAGCATCATAATGATAATAGAATCTTTAGGAAATAACAAGACCAAAACAAGTACCCACTCAGGTATCACAATTATAATCACCTCTCTAAGCAATAAAGTCAACACAAGCCCCCACTCGGGCATCAGATTGCTGACACTCAATCAAATTAGTGTAAACATTGAGAATTCACCCAAACCATAGCATGATTTACATGATATGTTTCCTGCTATTTCCCACCTCTAACACTATTAGACTCAAATATACTAAAGGAAAATTTATTTGTCAACAAGCATGTTCAAAAGTTCACCCTTATTCATAATACATACTAATTATGTTAAGATCCCTCTTTTAATCATCTTATTTATAACCTTAATCTCTTTATACCTTATGTAGTTACTAACACTAATTATTCAATCAAATTTTCTGAAAAATGATTCAAACCCTCAAGTGGATACTCATTATTTTTTTATGCATAATCAGTAAGTCATTTATCAACATAATTTACCATAAATATGTCGACATGTAGAGAGAACAATCAAGATGTTCATTTTATTATTACTTTTAACCAAACAATAAACATTTATACCTACATAAATACTCATCATATCAGGGATGCCCATATACCTAGTTATTTATAATATATAAGCAAGTAAAACATATAAGATAAACACTTCATTAAAGAGTCAAGTTTAATTTAAGTTTGCCTTACAGAAGACTCGCAAAGGAAAATCACAGTCCAAAAAATCAAAAGGGAAGATCCACTCTCTTAGAATTCCTCTGAACAAATGTGATCTATTCAATTATCAGATTTACATATAAATATAAGGACAACGCTACCTATATTCTATTTCAAGTCCAAAATCACCTCAAAAACCAACCGTAAAAAAAGGCTAAAACTAAAAGTATAATAGAAAATTATATTACCCATAATCTAAGGGTTTTCAATCTAAAATTCCATCAAAAAGGAATTGAAATCAACTTAGAAATCATCAAAATATCAATATTTCACTTTACTAATAAAACTCCAAAATCTCAAGTTTAAAATCATGCTTTGAAAATGATTTTGTAAATATAAAAAATGGGTAATAATGAAAATAAGTCTTAGAAACTCATCCAAGGTTTAAATCTAAAAACCCCACTTGAAATCGCCTCAATCTTAGCTTACAAGCTCTAGAAATGGTGAAAATAAGGTTTGGAAAAAAGGTAAAATAAATAGCTGAACAGGGGTCATTTATAGTTTGATAATGCAAGCCTCCTTATCATGAATGTGAGGCTAGCCCAATCCAAAAAATAGCAAAGATGGTCCTCAGGTCACGAATGTAAATATAAAAATCTGACCCTAGCCCAACACATGACTTTGAAAATACGATATCCAAGCACAACCACATATCATGGATATGGTACCTCCTCAGAAATGCAAAAATGGCACCAGCTAGCTGTTGATAGCAAAATCATGAATAGACAAATTTCTTGATTGGACAAACAAAGTACATTTAGAACCCTATAAACACATTCTAGTTATGCTTTTGGGCTAATGTTGACATTTCAAACTCAATGAAACTACTAAATCACCAAAAAAAGTCTTTATCAACAAGTTATACTGGAAACTAACTCTAGACAACTTAAAACCAACTTCTTATATAAAGACTCAGAATTAAATCAAAAGCCTCATAACCCGAATCAGCTACACTACTAACTAAAAATTGACATTACAGAACTGATGAAACTGACAGAATTTTCATTTGATGCTTGGATCTCAAAATGTTGACTAAAGTCGGTTGTTGTATCAATTTAAAAGCCTTTCAAAAACAAAACACCTCACATATAACTATCTCTAATACTTTGATAGTTGTAGCACTCACTATCACAACTTATAAATGCTATAAAGTAATTATGGGGAGAGATAAAATAGTCAGAATATAAAGAAAGAAAAAAACTACAATGAGAATTGCTATAGGCAGCTCATGGAGTTGCTCAATCTAGGGGGAATGTGGTCAGTGTTTTGCAGTTCTGGGTAGAACTGAGGCAAAATCCCCTAATGTTGTTATTATAGGTATTGTTATAATTTGTTATTGGCCTACTTCAGTATTATTTGCTCCTCATCCTACTTATTACTATGTGTCTGTATATTTTCATAGATTATTGATATGGTGATTGAGTCCCTAGTTGTACCTAAACAGGTGTCACAATCCAAAACCAGACTATCATGGCATCTACTAAACCACCAATAGGTAAGCCATATATGATAAGCATTAAGCAAATAAATAATAAAAGAAGGACAAAAGAGAAAAACTATATAGATACACACCTTTACAAATAAAAAAGGGTCCAAAAGTAGCGAAAGATAAAAAGAATACAAAAATAAATAATCTTTAAACTTGATGTCAATAGTACACAAGCTACTAAGATATAAGAATAGGAACTAGACTGATACATATTTATCAAAAAGAATAAAATATGGACTATAAATACAAAAGAAAAATGGATAATCCTCTGGACTCTAGGATCTTAACACAAATTTGAGCAACACATCTCCCCAAATTAATAGAATTAATAAGGATGACTAGTTCTAGGTTTTGCATTAGAAAAAGATGCAAAAGTGCAACGTGAGTACAAAACACGACTACTCAGTAGGTATCATAGGTCGACTAAGCTCAGGATATAAACATATAATATAAATTACAATAAAAATAATCCTAAACACAAAAAAGTTGCAATAATCTACATCATAATAGGATAGTCTTACCTTGGATTGAATTATATGGTCATACAATCTTTCTTTAAAACAAAATTTAAAATTTTTTCTCAAATTCGAATCATAATCCATGCGAATATATATTTATATATATATATATATGATATCAATACTAGAGATGTCGGATATAACCCAAAAGTGGTAAAAATTATAGTTAGTGGACTTGTGAGGGTTAGTGATATTTATTGATTAGTGATAAATGATTATAAGGTGGTATAGTTGATAATTAGTGATAAATAAGGATTAGTGGTGGATATTAATTACATTACTAATCATAAATAGTTGATAAAGGGGATTAGCTGGTAAATAATGATTAGTTAGTGAATGATGTTAGTTGATAAATGATTGTTATCTAATAAATGGTAATTAGTGGATAGGTGGTGAATAATGTTAAATATGACTAGAGGTTATATGATGATTAGGAATCAAATGAATTAGATAATAAGAGATGATTAGCTAATAATAGTGGCTAGTGAGTATCAATGATAAAGTTGTTAAATGCTGGTAATATTATAGAATATGGGTACTTTGTCAAAAATTGGTAAATGATTGATTGATGATAAATTGTGGAATGATGGTTATATAACGAGTTGGTTATATATAAGCGATGAATGATTGTTTTATTCTTTGGGTGTACTCTCCAGGCATATGGGAGTCTATGAAGAGTTATTTACTTTTCACATCAATTGGCGTATGGGAGCCAATTTTGTAGTTTATGATTGCTTGTGTGATGCCTTGTGATGCATTATTATTCTAATTGATTTATATTGCATGACAATGTTGTCATGTTGATGCCTTATGTTATATGGCTATTATGGTTATATTATTTATTTTGTACAATGATATCAGAAGTGATTCAAGTTTATTTTTGTACCTTGACTTAGTTATGATATCTTGTGTTTTATCATACTTATATCATAATTTAGCTCAGTCATCCGATGATTCCTACTGAGTACCTATTGCTTTGGTACTCATACTATACTTCTGTACCTTTTTGGTGTCGATCGAGTACTAGTTTGTCGCTATTAATCATTGATTATGTTGTGTTGATATTTTTAGAGATAGGGTGAGGCCTTGGACTCAAAGCCGCCTATTTTCGTCTATGTTTTGATATTCAATCTCTAGTTATTAAGACAAATGTTGTTGACTATTCTAAGTCTTAGTAGTATTATTATTAGATGCCCTTGTACTAGCTCTACCAGGTTGTGGAATGGTATCTTGTATTGACTGTTTAATCTATTTAAAACTCTTTTCTTAATTATAAGTGTGTTGTTTATTTTTTTCTATGATTGGGAATTTTCCACCAAGTTAACCCATTGTGTTTAGCTCCAGATTCCTATTTGGCTTACCTACTAATGGGGTAGATAAAGTTCCATCATAACTCGCAAATCGAGTCGTTAAAGGTTTCCACTAAGTCATTCAAAGATTAAACAATATGACTTTCACTAATTTGTATGCGGAGGGAAAAACTTCCAGGGTGTCATGACCCAAGACTACCCCCTAGTCATGACACAATGCTTAAGGCCACAAGTGACCCTAAGCTAACCCATGATCTGGCACTAGCTGTAAAGACCAAAAGAAAATAACAAAATACTATGCGAAAGTCATTTAATATAATGTCAGAGTAATCAAATCAATAAAAAAAGGAGTCTAAAACATATCGTTAAAAACATGACTAACTGTCTGACTGTTTGAAAGCCTCTAAACCTGATGAGTTATTAGTTCAGGTCCTCAACTAACCATGACTACTGAAATAAAATGAATTAAAGTATTGGAAAGCATGATAAATAATATGACTATTCCTTGAATTATAAGGACTCACCAATACTGCAACTAGGTGATACAGGAACGGACTATATGCGATCGAGGAACTAAGCATCCGACAAAAGAGAGTTTGTGGTCTGTACTTTAAATGTACTAGTATCTAATATAGGGACTAATTGAAATACATATAGGTACTGAGCGTGAATACATGGACATATAAAATGAATGCAATACCAATCCTATACATATACTGAAATAATCTGAATAACTGAGTAACTGGTATATGGACACTTGGTCATGCAAATCTGAACTAGTATAATTTGAATATGGAACTGAAATTGTGGGACCTAAATTTAATTGTCATGCCCTATTCTAAGATAATTAAGGTCCAACCTGTGACCCTAGTTGGAAAGGTGTTAGTACTTTGCTAGGGTACAAATACTGGTTGTATGGATCCACTAATTTGATGTCCAAAGGGACTATGGTGTCAAGCCTAAACTGATGGATGACCCCTAAAAGGGTGTCAAGCCTAATCTGACGGGTGACCCCTCATAACCTACATTGATAATGTAGTTCTAGAACTTAGAGATTGTTAGTAAAGATATCATCATATACTGGCAGGTAAGCCTTCATCCCTAAATTTGCTCGGTGCTAAGTTCTACTCTTAACTGACTTGACACTAGTAAGGCTAATCGCTTAACATGATTCAATACTAATAATTCTCAACATTTCAATGGTATAAAATTCATGGTATAAATATGGTATGTATGTATGTATGTATATATACATAACTTGAAATTCTGTAAACTATAGCATGCATGATCATCTAAGTATCAGGTCTTCATAACCCAGTAGCATGGAAAATAGTATAATAAATATGATGATTTCAATGTAATGAAATGATAGTAAATTTCATGACTTAAACTCAAGAATCCAACAATTTCATCAATATAACAAGTTATCATGATTAGAGTATGGAAGAATACTTGAAGTTGTGACGAAACACTATTTGAAGGTTGAATTCAAGAATTGCATAGAGGAATCATGGAATTTATACTTTTCATGGAACCCTTAACAAAAGAGGAATTAAACTTGAAAATTAGTGAAATTTTGGGACTTAATGGGTGAAACAAACCGATTGATAAATATCCCACATACCTGAAATTCTTGACTTCTTGAAGGGAACTTGGATTTGAGACCTTGGGAGGAGAATTTGTGTAAGAAACCCTACACTTTTTGTTCTTGACTGTGGGAGAGGAATTGATGTCATTCACTAACTGAGAATGGAGCAAATAATGCCTATTTTATGTTTTGGGTCGTGGATAGGGAGTTTAAGGAGAAGAAAAGATCAAAACTCATTTCACCCATAAGTGAACTGCACAATTTTTACACCTTGGCGTGGCACGTTACTTATCATGGAAACTAGCCTCCATGTCATGCCAATATCATGGAGACTAGCCTCCATGACATGGCAATATCTTGAAAGCACACTACCTCCGTGCCCACCAATATCGCGGAGAGTAACCTCTATGACACGGCAAAAATACAGAGGGTTACTACCTCCAAATTTGTCAATGACCCTGAACCTTATTCAAAAATTTTTAAAGTCTTTCGAGACAACCTACTAACATACTTAAAAATAATTTAAGTCAAAAAAATTATTTTTCGAACATGGAAAGGAAAAAATAAAATGATCAAAATTTTGAGGGTGTCACAGTTCATAGTCATGACACTTATCTATGGTTTGACATAGTTTCTTTGGGGCCTTTAAACATATGATAAATAGTTGGAAACTTATCTAGGATCTTGTGGGATATTACAATATCTCCCCCATGGAATCATGTATCCTTGAATGAAACTGCATGAGCTAAAATACTAGGAAGACTAAGATTATGCACTGATTTCTTATGAGCTAAATCATCACTAAATATCTGAATCTAAAACATGATGCATGAATTGAACTAAATTCATGAATGCATGTTATGACATGAGGATAATTGGGTAGATGACATAGAAATGAGATAATTAATTTAAGAAAACCATTACCTCTAGATAAACCTAAATTCGTAGATAAAATATGGGGATACTTGGCTCGCATATTGTCTTCTGCTTCCCAAGTAGCTCCCTCAACGGACTTCTTTCTCCACAAAACCTTTACTAAGGCAACTTCTTTATTCCTGAACCTACAAATTTGATGGTCAAGGATTTTAACTGGGACATCTTCATAGGATAGGCTATCTTCCACGCCTACACTTCCTAATAGAACAACAGAACCTGGATCACTAATGCATTTCATTAGCAAAAAGATATGAAACACTGGATGTACTGATGCTAATACTGCAGGCAATTCTAACTTATAGGATACCTTCCCAAAATGGCTCACGATCATATATGGGAAAATATAGAGGGGACTGAGCTTTCCTTTTTTGCCAAATCTCTTTATCTTTTTCATGGGCGAAATTTTTCAAGTACACAAAATCACCCATATCAAATTCAAGCTCTCTCCTCCTCATATAAGCATAGGATTTCTAATGACTTTAGGCTATCTTCACCCTTTCTTGAATTAACTAAACTTTCTCCATTGCCTCACAAATTAAATCTCACCATACCAAAGTAGCCTCGCCTTCCTCAAACCAATGTATCCTTTAAGTTAAATTCAATCAAAGGTAAGTGATCATCCTAACTACCCTTGAAATTGATAACACAATCCCTTAACGTATCCTATAAGTTCTGAATGGTCCTCTCTGCCTGATCATCTGTTCCGGATAAAAAGTCATACTGAGATAAACCCAGGTACTAAGACCCTTCTAAAAAGCCTTCCACAAATAGGAGGTAAACTGAGTACCTCTATCTAAAATGACGGTCAACGAAACCCCATGTAACTTTACCAAATCTATAAGATATATTCTAGCATAATCCTCTGCTGAATATAAAGTATGGACTGGCAAGAAATGGGTCGACTTGCTCATTCTATCTATAATAATCCAAATCAAATTATGCTAACGAGCGTATGAGGTAAACTTGTAGCAAAATCCATGTTTTCCACTTCCCAATTCTAAGTAAGGATTTTCAACTCCTGAAGCATCCCACTAAGTCTCTGGTTTTCAACCTTAACCTACTAACAATTTGAACACTTATCCATGAATTTCGCAGTAACTTTCTTCATGCAATTCTACAAATAGACTTTCCATAAATTGCGGTATATCTTAGTAGACTCCTAGAAGAATAGAATATCATGAACCATTTCCTTCTGCTAACATTCACTACCTCAAATTTTTTACATTCAAAACACATAACCTACCCAGACAATAAAGTACACTATCTCACCCTTAGGAGAAAACCTCAACCTTCTTATCCCAAACTGCGTCCTTCAACTTAACCAAAATAGGTATCTCTATCTTACTTTTCCTTTACCTTAGAAACCTACCTAAGAAGACTCCGATCCATTCTAAACCCATATACTACCTTCGTCCAAATCAACCCACTGAACACCTAACCTAGTAAGTTTATGAACCTTACGAACTAACTCCTTCTTATCCTCCTCAACATAGGCAACACTTTCCATGACAATCTACTAAGGCATAAGCCACCATATTGGCCTTACCCAAGTGATACAACATACTATATCATAGTCTTTAAATAATTCAAGCCACCTTCTCTAACAAAGATTTAGATCTTTCTACGTGAGAACATACTGCAAACTCTTGTGATTAGGAAACAATCAACATGAACTACATAAGGCAATGTCTTCAAATATGTAAGGAAAATAAAACTACTTCCAATTCTAGATCATGATTTGGATAATTGTTCTCATTGGATTTGAACTGTCTAGAGGCATAGGCTATGACATTACCTCTTTTCATCAAAACAAACCCAATACCAAATCTGGAAGCATCGCAATAAACTATAAACCTATCTAAACTCTCTAGTAGAGTCAAGAGTGGGGTGGAAGTGAGTTGAGTCTTTAATCCCAAAAACTCTTCTATTAGGAATCAGACCACTAATACTTGACTTTCTCCTAAGTCAGTGGACACATGGGAGAATCAATATAAGAAAATCCTTCAACAAACCATTTGTAGTAACTAGATAAACCCAAGAAAATCCTAATGTCTAATAGACAAATGGGTCTAGGCTAGTTTTTTATTATTTTGGTATTTTAAGGATCAACTCAAATGTTGTCACTAAAAATGATATGAACAAGGAAAGCTACAGATCTCAACTATAATTCCCACTTGCTGAACTTTATGAAGATTTGGTGATCCTTAAGGGTCTACAAAGAAATCCTCAAATGGTTTGCATGATCACCTTCACTATGAGAATTGATGAGGATGTCATCTATGAGGACTATGAAGAACATGTCCAGGTACTACTAGAACACTCTATTCATCAAGTTCATGAAAGCTGTAAGGGAATTTTATAGTCTAAAAGACATAACTACCAATTTAAAGTGACCATTCCAAGTTTTGAAGGTTGTCTTAGGGATGTCACATTCTCTGACTCTTAGCTAATGATAGCAAGATTTGAGGTCTATCTTAGAGAAATAGTTTGAAACCTAAAGTTGGTCAAACAAATCACCAACCCAAGGGAGGGGATACTTATTCTTGATTATGAATTTGTTAAATTGATGGTAGTCAATTCACATTCTGAGAGAACCATCTTTCTTGCTCACGAAAAGAACTTGAGCACCTTGAGGGGACATACTTGGCATGATGAAGCCATTACTATGAGACTTTTGAACTATTATTTCAATTCCTTTAGCTCAGCTGGAGCCATTCTATATGGAGGAATTAAGATAGGATGGGTATCTAGGAGGAGATCTATTATGGGGTCAATTTCCCTCTTAAGAGGGACTCCGGGAAGATCTTTAGGGAATACTTCTGGAAACTTATTCACTACTGGAACTGACTCAAGACACGGAGTGTCATAACCTGAGTCCTTGACTAGGAGAAGATGATAAATACAACCTTTGGATATCATCTTCCTTTCCTTAAGGTAGAGACGAATCGACCTATAGGCATTTAAGTACTATCCCTTTATTCTACGACTGGCTCATTAAAAATTGGGAACTATACTATTTTGTTTCTATAATCAACTGAAACACAGCAAGAGTGAAGCCAATCCATATTGAGAATGCCATCAAACTAGTCATATTTTATTCTACAAGGTCTACTAAGGTACTTTATGGGAAACTATGACTGGGAAATTTCTGGATACCCATCTGGCTATAATGGATCTACCCACTAGAGTAGAAACTAAGAAGGGTTCTACAAGAATCTTGGGACTGACACCGAAGTCTATAGCTATATAAGGAGTCACGAAGGAAAGTGTGGCTCTGGGATCTTATAATACATATACATAAAGGTGCAAGACTTGTAAAATACCAGTAACCACATCAACAGAACCTTCCTGATCCTGAAGGGCATAAAATCAATTCTGACACTGTCCACTAGTGGCACTAGAAATGGAACCCTTTTAAGTTAGGCATCCTACTAGGACTGTTGAAGAGTTAGCTTGGCTCTACTGATGATCATTCCTTCCTCGCTGGGAAACTATAGGACATCCTCTTATCCTGTGGCCTGTTCTTCCACACCTAAAATAAGTATCGCTGCCCTCTATGCACTCACCCTTATGGTTCTTACCACATCTCCTGCAAACCAGATTGGTGTGACCACTATTCATTCTACCCGGAGACTTAGAGCCTGGCGCTCTATCTCGATTATCCTATTTAAACTTAGGAATTAGGGCACTGGCTAAAGATAGGGATGGAGATGAAGACTTCTCGTAGAACTGAGAACAATTCCTACCATCTGAGCTTTGTTGAGAAAAGTTAAAGCTACCAGTTCTAGCCCTCTTATTCTCTCTTTCTATTTTCATAAGATTTTCCTCTTCAATCTACTGTGTATGGACCATAATCTAGAAAGGTCCATCTCTTTAATCACCATAGTGGTTCTACACTCCTTGACTACATTATCTGATACATGAAACATAAACTTACTCGTCTAGCCCTTGAATCAGCCACCACAGTAAGAGCATACCTTGGTAACTAGGTGAACTTGAGTGAATACTACTTCATACTTATGTTATCTTGCTTCAGATTTATAAAATCCTACACCTTGTCCTCCCTCAACTTGAGTAGGAAGAATCTTTCTAAGAAAACCATAGTAAACTCATCCCACTCTATAGGCCCTGCCTAAATACCTCTGTCCTCCTTCCACTACTTAAACCAAGTATAATCCACTCCTTGTAATTCGTAAGCAGCTAAGTCAGCACTATCACTAGGAGTAACACCCATGATATCTGTCACTTTCTGTACACTATCAAGAAACTCTTATAAATCCTCCTAAAACTTGGATCCAGAGAACACTGGAAGATTTATCTGAGTAAAGTCTTAAATCCTACCTACTATTATTTTCACTACTGCATTTGTTGGGGCAATAGTCTACTGGTTATTTTGGGCAACCATAGTCTACGCCAAAACTATGAAAGCAGTCCTAAATTTGGCATAGGAGACATGTTTATTTAAAGGGTCTTAGTTTCGATCCTTCATCCGTTATTCCTTCTAGGAGATATTTTCTATAAATAGATGAAGTACGAGTTAGAAAAGTAAATCCAATAGAGCTCACGCTCTATTGCAGGACATGAATACTAAAAGAAGGGAAACTTTCCTAAAATGTCTCGTAGCCTCTCGCCCATAAGTGTAGAGCGCTTCACACCCATAAATAAGACTCTAGTTTATTTGGATATCAGATACATGAGGACACTTTAAACCATGTAGTTTGATACCAAGTTTGTCATAACCCGAGACTACCCCCTACTCATGACACAATGCTTAAGGATACAAGCGACTCCAAGGTAACCCATGATCTAGCACAAGCTATAAAGACTAAAATATAATAAAAAAAATACATGCATAAGTCATTTAATAAAATTTTAGAGTAATCAAATCAATAACAAAAGGATTCTAACACACATCTCTGAAAAACATAACTAACTATCTGACTGTCTGAAAGCCTCTAAACCTAATGAGTTGTTGGGATAGGTCCCCAACTAAATCTAACTACTGAAATAACATAAACAAAAGTAATAAAAAGCATGATAAATGACATGAATAGTCCTCGACTGATGAGGACTCACCAATGCTATAGTTGAGTGATACAGGAATGGACTACATGCGATCTAGGAACTGAGTGTTTGAACCTATATTTTGAAATCAATATAGTGCAAAAGAAAGTATGCGGTAGTATTTTAAATGTACTAGTATGTGATAATGGAAATAATTGAAATACATATAGGTACTAAAAATGAATGCATAGACATGTTAAATGAATGCAAGACCAAGTATAAACATATACAGAAATAATATGAATAACTGGGTAAATGATATACGGACACTTGGTCATGCAAACCTAAATTGGCATAATCTGGATATTGAACTGAAACTATGGGAGCTAATATATAATCTATATTCCTTAATCTGAGATAATCGGGGTTCAACCTATGATCCCAGTTGAAAGGGTGTCAGTACCTTGCCACGGGTAGCAACATTAGCTCTGTGGATCCACTAATTTGATATCCCGAGGGACTATGGTGTTAATATTAAACTGAAGGGTGAACCCTAAGAGGGTTTCAATCCTAAAATAATGGGTTACCCCTTGTAACCTATGCTGGAAACATAGTTTTGAAACTTAAGGACTTCTACTAAAGGTCTCACCCTAATTGGCAGGCACGCCTTCATCCTTAGATTTGCTCAGTGCTAAGTTCTAGACCCAATTGAACTAACACTAGTAAGGATAATTACTTAATATGATTCAATAATAATAATGCTAAATATGTTAATGATATAAACTTAATAGTATAAACATGGAATATATATATATATATATATAACTTGAGATCTTTAAAACTATAGCATTCATGATCATCTAAGTATCGGGTGTTCATGATTCACCAGCATGGAAAATAATAGAATTAAATATGATAATTTCAATATAATGACATGATATGATATTTCATGACTTAAACTCAAGAATCCAACAATTTCATCAATATAACAAGTTATCATGATTAGAGTATGTAAGAATACTTGAAGTTATAAGGAAACACTATTTTATGGTCGAATTCAAGAATTACATAGAGGAATCATGGAATTTATACTATTTATTGGATCTTAAATAAAAGGGAAATTAAACCTTTAAACTAGTGGAACTTTGGGACGCAATGGCTGAAACAAACCCACTGACGAATATCCTACTTAAACATCATAGTTTTGGGACCTTAGAAAATTTCCCTTATTTCTAGTTTCTGGGTGAGATACGACTTAGGAAATGAGTCGTATGCTTGGGTACAAGTGGTATGGTCCAATTCTATACTGATTAGTGTTGGTTGGTAGGATGGATTTAATCACTATAATGGGTATGACTTGGGTGGTACGAGTCATATCGGTGGATATGGGTTGTTTGATTTCTTTGTTTAACCTTAAAATTTATAACTTAGGTTGGATCTAAGTACGAGTAACTTACTATGACTCATAAGCCAAGGTACGAGTCATACCTTAAACTTGTATGATATCAGAGCTTTAGGTTTATAGTCAATTGGGAGTCCACAAAGCCATGTCTAGTAGAGTCTCTTTTAGGAATTTGTAGTACGCCATACTTATAAGAGAGAGGCTACAGGGCATTTAGGAATGTTTCACTTTCTTGAAATTCTATTTTCAAGCTTGGATCCTAAGTCTTGGAATCTTCTATAATCGTTGGTTGTTCACTTTTCAGATCATGCCTCAATGATCTGGAATACAAGAAAATTCTTTTGTCCTATATAGGGATGATGTTGATGGGGTACATACTACACCTGGAGTTTGCACTCGTTCTCAGGGTCCTATCCCTGATTGTCCTGGAGTTCCTCTAGTTGCTACTAGTCCTTCTTAGGGTGAGGTGACTAATGTAGAATTTCACCAATCTATTCATATTATTGCTCAGTTGGTTGCTGCTCAGGCTGAGCAGGATGCTTCTGGTGGGTTATCTGTTGAGGCCACAAGGGTAAGTGTGAAGGTGGAGGAGGATCCTGAGGGTTTCTTGGATGAATAGAGAAGATATTTAGAATGATGTAGGATACTAATCTTGAAGGTGTAAAATTTGCAACTTATCAGTTCAAGAATATTGTGTACCAATAGTACAAGGAGTAGGATAGAGATAGAGATGATGTGGAGGATTTTTCCTTATGAGATGCTTTTTCTAATGGTTTTCTAGATTGTTTCTTTCCTCAAGATCTGAGGGAAGCAAAGATGGAGGAGTTTGTTAATCTCATGCAAAGTAAAATGTCTATTAAAGAATATGCCTTCAAGTTTCATCAATTGTGAAAAGGTATGCTCCTGATTTGGTGGATAATAAGAAGGAAGGGATGAGAAATTTCACTTCTAGGCTATCTTGGGATCTGATCTGTGAAAGAAATACATCTTTGCTAATCAACGATATTGAAATTTTAAGGTTGGTTATCCACATACAGCAGATAGAGGATAAGAAGAGAAAACAAGCAGAGTTTGGGGAAAGAATGGGTAAGAGGAGTAGGTTCTCTGAGCAGAGTAGTTTCAGCACCAGGGTGGTTGGGATGCAGGTAAATGGTTGAAGAAGTGGGGAAGTTATGATTCCTTCTCTACTACTAGTGTTCCTTACCCGAGGTAGTTTGGTGATAGGCATCTGCAAGGTGGTGATAATTTCCAGGCATAGGGTGCCCAATCTCAAGCGAGTGGGGGTCATTTAGTGTAACGCCCCAAAATCTGAGTTCCTGAGATGCCACACGGTGCTCCGAAGTACAAGTAGTCCTGAGCTAAACCTAGATGTTTTCTACTAAGTCTGGATCTCAAAATAAGGAAATAAATATGAAATCATAATAGATGCAGAAATCTTATCTGAAAACATACTAATCTCACAAGTCTTGGTAAAACAATAATGAAAAATCTGAATGCTAAATAAAAAGTCTAAAACTGAATCTATTAGTCTAACAAGCCTCTACTGACTGAATCTAGAGAGTCATTGGGATAGGACCCAACTGACTCAAACTATCTGAAATGAATACGAAAACATCTATTAATAAACTGAAAATATAAATAGCTAAGTCCCCAAACTATGAGGACTCACCAACTGCAAAAGTATAGATAAGATGATCTAAAATCACTCATGCTGCTGAGACTGAGCATCTGAACCTACATTATGAGACAATGTAGCACATAGACATATATGTGGATCAGTACTTTGATGATGTACTGAGCATATGGGGGTGAACGCAATAAGTAAACAATGTCATCACAAATTTATAAAAAAGATCATGCATGCTAAATGTAAATACTCGCATAGGCTTGAGTAATCTGAAAACTGAAGATCATATATCATGAACAATAAAGTATATAATATAAATCTTGTGAGTCATTATATTTAGTTCTCAAATCTGTTCTTTCTTAAGGCTATTACATCATCTTTTCAACTTGTAATGGAAATACTTCATCTCAAGACTTTAAGAATCTTAAAACCATAGATTTCAAAACATATGCTTTTATCTTAAGGCTTTAAACCAATAGATTATTTTAAGAGTAAGGGACATCTTTTTGGGAGTTTCTTCTAACTGACATAAACCACGTGAGCATTCATGGAGTCCCACATCTTGCCCATGTTGGGTTGAGGAATTCTACCCTTGCCATCGGAATAGAACTTCTTATGTTATGTGATCACAATCTTAGTCATCCACATAGAAGTGGGAATATTCTTAATCCTACGGTGGCACATAGTTTTGGGGCATGAAACCTTGGAAACATACCTATATCGGTGCTAAATACTACTTCCATTCTTATGCTCAGGATCTTAAGAAATCTACTTTAAAAATATAGCACAAGGGTTTACAAGAAAACCAATTATGCTCTTTATTTCTTTAAATCTCAAGTCATATGAACAAACTGGATTCTTTATCTTAGCTCAAGACCAAAAAGGTCAAATCCTTATAGAAAATATGAGAATAATCTCATCTTAGGGTGCTCATAGCACAAACAATTTTAAAATAGTAATCTTAATTAAGGCTTAATGACCCATGCATCAAACTCATGTTAAAACATCATAAACATGAAATTCAATTTCTAAATCATTGGAAATCTCATAAACTCATAAGTAGCAATATTGGGTGTAAACCCTAACTTTAATTTCGTGAGAAATCACATCAAATTTCAGTAAATTTGTAATTAAAATAAGTTTTGGGAACAAGGATGAAAGGATTATCCCTGTTCATACCCCACATACCTCAATTAATGATCTTTAGATGCTAAAACTTAAATGTTGTATTCCTATTGATGCTTTTGAGATGACCCCTTAGAGTTCTTGTATTAGGATTCATAAATCCTTAATTTCCTTGGAGAATTAATAGACGAATTTGGATGTCTTAGGGAGAAAGTTTGATGATGTAGTGTTTTCCTTGAGAGTATTTTAGTGAAAAGTGAATGTAATATGCTTAGGATGGGTTAAATAATCTGTTATTCATGACTTAGGGATTTGGAAAATACCAATGAGACCTTTTTAAATTCTTACTCAGAACTGAGAAAATTCGCAAATTTGGCGTACGGTGCGATGTGCCATGATCGCGATGGCCTGCTGAAAACTGCCATTTGGGACTTGGAAAGACACCACGACGTGGACCTATCGCGATGTTATGCTAAATTGCCATTTGGTCCATGACCGCGTTGCGCCACCATCTCGATGAGTCATTGGAAATGGACAAATTAGAAGTAAGGTCTCTCCGCAATGTAGGGAAATCACAGAGGTCCACTGGATTTTTGTGAATGGGAAATTAGATCACTCCATAAAGTGCCAATATCATGGAGTCTTACTAGAATTTGAAAATTTCATTTAAATCTTCTCCTCGATGCGCTAAAGACCTAAATCACTGTGTTTTACGGCTAAAGCTTAAAATAACCCTGACTTCTCACTCAGTCATTGGATTTATGCGAATCTTATATCATTGGAAAGCTTATTAAATTTCCCACACAATAGGAGGTCTAAATCTGAAAAATTCCACATGAAATAATTATTCTTCATTATGAAAACTATCCCTTAACATTCTAGGGGCTAATTTTAGCTAGAAAAGGTACGGGATATTATAATATCTCCCCTTTGGGAACATTCATCCTCTAATGTGGCTATATGAGCTGAGAATACTGAGGAATCTAAGGCTATAAGCTATCATGCACAACTAAAATAAACTGAACAACTGAATATAAATCATTCTAAGCTTCTGAGTAATTCTGTGTGTGCATGAACTTACATGAGGACAACTATATAGCTGAATCTATGATTATAAAAGAATTGAATTAAGGAACAATATTACCTTCGGCTAAATCTTAGTTTACGGAGAAGAGGTGAGGGTACTTGGCTCGCATATCTGCTTCTACTTCCCAAGTATCCCCCTTAACTGACTGATTCCGCCAAAGAACTTTGATCAAGGGAACTTCTTTGTTCCTTAGTCTGCAGATCTGATGATCTACAATCTCAAGTGGAATTTCTTCATAAGAAAGGTTGTTCTGAATATCTGAGCTTTTTAAAGGAACTACAATAGTGGAGTCACCGATGCACTTCTTAAGCATAGAGTTATGGAATACAGGATGAACGACTGACAAGCCTACGGGCAAATCAAGCTCATAAGCTATTCTCCCAATATGACTCAGAATTCTATAAGGGCCAACCTACTGGGGACTAGATTCCCTTTTTTGCCAAATATCTTTACCTCTTTCATAGGTGAAATTTTTAGATACACTAAATCCATAACCTCAAACTCGAGGTCCCTTCCTTCTCACATATGCATATGATTTCTGATGACTCTAGGCTATTTTCAATATATCTCTAATAAACTTAACTTTCTCCATAGCTTCAAACATTGCATCAGGACCAAGCAAAGCAGCCTCACCCACTTCAAACCAACCTATGGGAGATCTATATCTCCTCCCATAAAGAGCTTCAAACGGAGCAATCTGAATGCTAAAATGGTAACTGTTATTATAAGAGAACTCAATCAATGGCAAATACTCATACCAACCACCTTTGAAATCAAGAGCACATGCCATCAACATATCTTTTAGCATTTGGATGGTCCTCTCTGCTTGACCATCTGTCTGAGGGTGAAAAGACAAACTAAGATGAACTTGGGTATCAAGACCCTTCTGAAAAGCTCTACAAAACTGGAAAGTAAACTGAGCACCCATATCTAAGATGATAGACAAGGGAACTCCATACAATCTGACTAACTCTCTGATATACAACTTAGCATAATCCTCAGCTATATAGGACGTATAAACTGGCAAGAAATATACTGACTTAGTCAATCTGTCTACAATAACCCAAATTGAATCATGATGATGATGCAAATAGGGTAAACCATTCACAAAATCCATATTCACCTCTTCCCACTTCCAAGTGGGGATACCAACATCTTACAAGGTACCACTAGGTCCTTGGTGCTCTACCTTAACCTATTGACAAATTGAACACTTAGCTACAAAATTTGCTATATCTTTCTTTATACCACTCCACCAATATATTTACCATAAATTGCGGTACATCTTGGTAGAACTTGGATGAATGGAATAACGTGCACCATGCACTTCCTCCATGATTCACTATCTCAAATCCTCAACACAAAGGACATATAATCTACCCTAATATCCAATACACCAACTCCCCCTTGGGAGAAAACCTCTACCTTTTTGTCTTTAACTGATTCCTTCATTTTGACCAAACTAGAATCCATATCTTACTTCTCCTTCACTTTCAAAACTAGGGAAGATTCGGAACTACTCTGAACCCAAACATTCCTTTTAGCTAAATCCACTAACCTAACACCCAATCTAGCGAAATGATGCAATTCTTGAGCTAACTCTTTCTTATAATTCCCCATATGAGCAACACTGCCCATAGATAATCTACTAAGGGCATCTGTCACTACATTGGCCTCTCCTAGATGATACAACACACTCATAGAATAAACCTTCAACAATTCCAGCTGCCTTCACTAATGCAGATTTAACCCTCTCTAAGTAAGCAAATACTGCAAGCTCTTGTGGTCCATGAACACATCAACATGTACACCACATAAATAGTGTCTTAAGATTGTCAAAGCAAACACCACAACAGCTTATTCAAGATCATGGTTTGGGTAGTTCTTCTTATGAGGCTTAAGCTGTCTAGAGGCATAGGCTATGAATTTACCTCTCTGCATCAACACAAAACCCAACCCAAATCAACTCTAAAGGCATCACAATACACCACAAAATCATCTGTACCATCTGATAACACTAAGACTAGGGTTGAAGTGAGTCGAGTATTCGACTCCTAAAAACTCTTCTTGCAGGAATCTAACCACAGGAATTTAACTTTCTTTTAGGTTATTCTAGACATAGGGGAGGCAATAGATAAGAATCCCTCCACAAAACAGCAGTAATAGCTAGCTAAACCCAAGAAACTCCTAATGTCTGATGAAGATATCGGTCTAGGCCAATTTCTTATGGCTTTTGTCTTTCGAGGATCAACTCTAATGCCATCGGGGGAAACAATATAACCAAGAAAGGCTACTGATCTTAGCCAAAATTTACACTTGCTGAATTTGGCAAACAACTGATGATCCCTAAGAGTTTTCAAGACAATTCTAAGATGATCTACATGGTCATCCTCACTACGAGATTATACAAGGATATCATCTATGAATACTATGACAAACATGTCTTGATACTATTTGAACACTTAATTCATGAGGTCCATAAAAGTTGGTGGGGCATCAGTTAGCCTGAAGGATATGACTAGAAACTCAAAATGACCATAACAGGTTTTAAGGGTTGTCTTTAGAATATCAAACTCCCTTACTTTAAGCTGATGATAGCCGGATCTAAGGTCCATCTTTGAGAAATAACTTGCACTTTGGAGTTGGTCAAATAAGTCATCAATTCTAGGAAGAGGATATTTTTTCTTAACTATGACCTTATTTAGTTGATGATAGTATGCACATTCGCAAAGAACTATCTTTCTTTCACACGAGTGGGATAAAAGTGCCCCATGGAGAAATACTAGGCCTTTGAAACCTTTATCTAAAAGATCTTTGAGTTGCTCTTTCAACTTCTTAATCTCCGCAGGAGACATACAATATGGAAGGATAGAAATAGGCTGAGTATCTAGGAGAAGGTCACTACCAAATTATATCTCTCTATTGGCAGGTACCCCTAGGGATATTCTAGAAAAACATCAGGAAACTCATTAACTACACTGACTGACTGAATTGTTGGAGTCTCAAACTTTGTGTCTTTGACTTAAACTAGGTGGTAAATGCAACCTTTGCATATCAACTTATTGGATATAAGGTAAGATACGAAATAACTTTTGGGAGACACTGAATTACCTGACCACTCAAAGATTAGCTCATCTGGGAATTGAAAATTCACCACACGGGTGTGACAATCTATAGAAGCTTAACAGGAATGGATCCAATCCATACCAAGGATAAGATCAAAATCAACCATATATAAATCTATCAAGTCTACTAACATGACTTTATAAAGGATAGTGATATGACACTTTTTATAGATTTGTTTAGAAACAACTGACTCACCTACTAGGGTAGAAATGAAAAATGGCTCAGGGATCTTTATAGAACTTATCTCAAAATTTACAGTAACTAACGGGGTCACATAAGAGAAACTCAACCCAGGGTCTAACAACACATAAACATCAAGATGAAAGACAAGAAGCATACTAGTAACAACATCTAGCGATTCTTCCTGGTCCTAGAGGGATGGTAAATAATAGAACTGATTCTCATGGTTACCACTACCAATACTAGATGATGCACCCTGAGGAGGGGCTGGGTGACCTAGAGGAGTTGGTCCACTATTAGCTTGTGTCTGAGAACGAACATCTCTATTTCCTTACTTAGCATGTGGATAATCTCTAATACCATGACCCAAATTACCACAACCAAAACAACTATTCTGTCCAGCTAATCACTCACCATGATGATTCTTGCCACACCTAGCACACTAAGGATAGTTAGGCCTACCACTCACACTATTCTGAGATCGGTACATAGAAGACTTACCCCATTGTTCTTGCCTGTATCTGGGTGCTGGAGCACTGGCTAAAGAAGGTACGGGCATAGATGACCAACTCTGAAATTCTGAATGATTTCCTCCAACAAACCTATTCTGACCATAATTAAACTGCCCTATTCTATCCTTTTTATTTACCCTCTCTCTTTCCTTTAACTTATCTACCTTAATCTAATGAGTATGTATCATCAGCCTAGAAAGATCCATGTCTCCAATAAGCATAATAGTCCTACACTCCTTAACTACCAACCCAGATACAATAATCACAAACTTACTCATGCTTTACCTAAGGTCAGCCATCTGATCAGGGTCATACTTAGACAACTAGTTGAACTTGAGGCAATACTCCTTCACTATCATTGAGCCTTACCTTAAGTTCATGAACTCTTCTATCTTAGCTTCCCTTATCTAATGTGGGAATAACTTGTCTAAGAACGTATCCTGAAATATCTGCCAAGTCATAGAAGTTCCATTCTCTCCTCTACTTTTTTTCCACATCACCACCCAATCATATGCAATATCCTTCAGCCTATAGGATGCCAATTCTACACACTCTGCTTCAAAAAATTCAAATTAGGGTGATATTCTTCACCTCATCTATATACAACTGTAGGTCCTCACCTTTCTTCTATCCAAAGAATTCTAGTGGGTTCATTCTCATAAAATCTCGAATTTTGGCTGTGGCTAAGTCCCCATCTTACTGAGGTGGGACTGCAGCCTAATGAATGCCCTGAACATTAGTTGTAACAGCTTGGGCTAGCACCTGAAAGGCAGCCCAAAACCCTATATATAAAACATTCCCATTCAAAGGATCTGCAAGATGAGGGAATGGTTATCATTTTTGTGTGTGTTAGCTCGATGAGGAGGCATTTTTGGTCTCATAAAAGAACGAGTTATAAGAAGATAGAGACACTGAATGCATGATAAATCATGAAAAAGGGATAGTTTCCTAAAATGCTCCATAGCCTCTTGCTTATAAAGGTGGCATGCTTCACATCGATGATCAAGAAACTACATAACGTGACCTGTCTGACTCTCTAGGACTCTCTAAACCTTATCTCTAATACCAAGTTTATAACGCCTCAAAATCTAAGTTCCCGAGATGCCCCACAGTTCTCCAAACTATAAGTAGTCTAGAGCTAACCCTAGCTACTTTCAACTAAGTCTAGATCTCAAAATAGGGGAAATAAATATGAAATCATAATAGATATAGAAATCTTATCTGAAAACATACTAATCTCACAAGTCTTGGTAAAACAATACTGGAAAATCTGAATACTAAATCAAAAGTCTAAAATTGAATCTAGTAGTCCAATAAGCCTCTACTGACTAAATCTAAATAGCAATTGGGACAGGCCCTAGATGAATCAAACTATATGAAATGAATACGAAAATATCTATTAATAAACTAAAAATATGAATAAGTCCCTGAACTATGAGGACTCGCCAACTACAGAGATGTAGATGAGATGCTCTGAAATCACTCACGCTGCTGAGATTAAGTACCTGAACCTATATTATGAGATAATGTAGCACATAGACATATATGTGGATCAGTACTTTGAGGATGTACTGAGCATGGGGGGGTGTATACAATAAGTAATTAATTTTATCACATATTTTAAAAAAATGATCATGCATGCTAAATGTAAATGACTCACATAAGCTTGAGTAATCTTAAAACTGAAGATCATAAATCATGAATAATATAGTATCTAATATGAATCTTGTGACCTATTAATTTCAGTTCTAAAATTTGTTCTTTGTGAAGGATACTACATCATTATGTCAACTTGTAATGGAAATACTTCATCTCAAGACTTTAAGAACCTTAAAATCATAGATTTCAAAACATATGCTTTTATCTTAAGGCTTTAAACTAAAAGACTATTTTAAGAGTAGGGGATATCTTTTGGGAGGTTCTTTTAACCGACATAAACCATGTGAGAATTCATGGAGTCCCAAGTTTTGCCCACATTGGGTTGAGTTGTTGTATCCTTTCCATCGGAATAGAACTTCTTATCTTATGTGATCACAATCTTAGTCATCCATGTAGAAATGGGAATAATCTTAATCCTATGGTGGCACATAGTTCTGGAACATGAAACCTTAGTAATATACCCATCTTGGTGCTAAATACTACTCGCATTCTTATACTCAGGATCTTAAAAATACACTTCAAAAATATAGCACAAGGGTTTACAAGAAAACTAATTATGCTCTTTCTTTCTTTAAATCTCAAGTTATATGAAAAAAATGGATTCTTTATCTTAGCTCAAGACCAAAAAGGTCAAATATTTATATAAAATATGAGAATAGTCTCATCTTAGGGTGCTCATAGCACAAATAATCTTGAAATAGTAATCTTAATTAGGGCTTAATGACCCAGGCATCAAACTCATGTTAAAACATCATAAACATGAAAATCAATTTCTAAATCATTGGAAATCTCATAAACTCATAAGTAGCAACATTGGGTATAAACTCTAACTTCAATTTTATGAGAAATCACATAAAAGTTTAGTAAATTTGTAATTAAAATAAGTTTTGGGCATAAGGATGAAAGTATTATCCTTGTCCATACCCCACATACCTCAATTGATGATCTTTAGATGCTAAAACTTGAATCTTAGATTTCTATTGATGCTTTGGAGATGACTCCTTAGAGTTCTTGTATTGGGATTCCTAAATCTTAAATTTCCTTGGATAATTAATGGAGGAATTTAATTTCTTGGGGAGAAAGTCTGATGATATAGGGTTTTCTTTGAGAGTTTTTTGGTGAAAATTGAATGTAACATATTTAGGATAGGTTAAATCATTTGTTATTCATGACTTAGGGATTGGGAAAAGACCAAAGATACCCTTTTAAATTCTTACTCGAAACTGGGAAGATTCTCGAATTTGGCCTACTAGAAACTGCCATTTGGGACTTGGAAAGACACCGTGACATGGATTTATTGTGATGCTATGCTAAATTGCAATTTGGAACATCACCACAATGCACCACCATCATGATGAACCATTAGAAATGGACAAATGGGAAGTAAGGCTTCTCTGCAATACGGGAAAATTATGAAGGTCCACTGGATTTTGACAAATGGGAAATTGGATCACTCCGTGATATGCCAATATCTTAGAGTCTTACTTGAATTTTGACAATTGTTATTTAAACCTTCTCTGCAATGCGCTAAGAAACCAAATCACGGTGTTTTATGATTGATGCTTCAAATAAACCTAACTTCTCACTCGGTCATCAAATTTAGGCAAATATTATATCATTAAAAATCTTATTAAATTTTCCACATAATGAGAGGTCTAAATTTGAAAAAATTCCACATGAAATAATTATTCTTTATTTTGGAAGTTATCCCTTAATATTCGAGGGGAAGATTTTAGCTAGAAAAGGTATGGGGTATTACAGTTGGCTTCTTCATGACCTCTTTGCTATTTTTTGGTCTTCTTCATTGGGTCTATTATGATGAAGGTAGGGACAAGTGTTTTAGATGTGGACAGCCAGGCCATATACTTAAGAATTATCTAGTTGGTAAGGGAGCTTTGGGAGCGGTCAAAGCTTTAATTTCTTTATCTTCTGCTCCTGCACCTACTAATGTGGCTTTGGTGTCTTCTCCTTCTTATGGTACCAGTATAGGCTGGAATAGGTTGTATGCTCTTGTATCTCAATAGGAATCTGAGGTATCACCTGATATCGTTACTGGAATGTTACAAATTTTTTCTCATAACGTGTATTATCTGATTGATATGGGGTACACTCTTTCTTATGTGACCCTATTCAAAGATGTATGTATTTTTGTTGATCCTGAGGTTGTCTCAGATTTTTTTTATGTTTCTACCCTGATAGGTGAGTAATTTATTGCTAAGAAAGTCTATAGAGGTTGTGTGGTATCTGTTGGTAGAAAGAAGACCTTGGTAGATCTATTTGAGTTAGATATAGGGATTTTGAAATTTTTATAGGGATGGATTGGTTACCCACTTGTTACACATCTTTGGATTGTTGAACCCGTAAAGTTGTCTTTTAGCTCCCTGGTGAATTGGTTATAGAATAGAAGGGTGGTTCCCTAGATCCTAGGAGGAGGTTTATTTCTTATTTTAAAGCTCAGAGATTAATCTCTAAAGGTTGTCTTTATCACTTGATCTGAGTTAAAGATTCAAACTCGGAGGGTCCTTCATTTTATTAAGTTCTGGTAGTAAATGAGTTTCCTGAGGTCTTTCCACATGACCTTCCTGGTGTTCTTATGAATAGGGAAATAGATCTTGATATTGATTTGGTTCCGTACACTCATCCAATATCTATTCCTCCTTATAGAATGGCTTAGACTGAGTTTAGAGAACTTAAGAATCTTCTGGATAAGGGGTTTATTTGTCCTAGTGTATCCCCATACGGTGCACTGGTGTTGTTCATGCATAAGAAGGATGATTCCCTTCAAATGTGCATTGATTATCGAAAGTTGAATGAGGTGTCAGTCAAGAACAAGTATTCTCTTCCAAGGATAGATGATTTATTTGATCAGTTTAAAAGTGTCAAGTTCTTCTCTAAGATAGAACTTTTGTTTAGGTATCTTCATCTTATAATTAGGGAAGAGGATATCCCTAAGATTGATTTTCATACTCGATATGGGAACTTTGAATTCTTGGTAATGTCATTAGGTTTGACTAATGCCCCAATGGAATTTATGGATTTGATGAGCAGGGTTTTCAGGAAGTTCTTGGATCTCTTTGTCATTGTGTTTATTGATAACATTTTGGTTTACTCCTAGAGTGAGGTGGATAATGTTAATCACCTCTGTATTGTATTGCAGACCTTGAAGGAAAAAAAGTTGTATGCTAAGTTTTTTAAATATGAGTTTTGGTTAAATGTTGTGACTTTTCTTTATCATATTATTTTTAAAGAGGGTATCATTGTGGATCCTCAAAAGGTGGTGATGGTTAAAAGGTGGCCTAGACCCACGACTCCAATAGATATTCAGAGTTTCTTGGGTTTGGCTGAGAATTATCAGTAGTTTATGGAAAACTTGTCGATGATAGCTTCTACTTTGACTAAGTTGACTTAGCAAAAGGTAAAGTTTTCTCGATCAAATGCTTGTGAAGGGAGCTTAGATAAGTTCAAAGATAATATAACTTTGGCTTAGGTTTTGATATTATCTGAGGGCAGTGAGGGGTTTGTGGTTTATTGTGATGCATCTGGGATGGGACTTAGTTATGTCTTAATACAGCATGGGAAGGTGATTGGCTATGCTTTAATGAAGTTGAAGGTGCATCAGAGGAATTATCCTACTTATGATTAGAAGCTGTTGGTAGTAGTTTTGCTTTGAAAAAACTGGTGGCATTACTTGTATGTATGGCACACAGATATTTTTCTAATAATGCGAGCCTACACTATATATTCACTTAGAAGGAGCTAAATCTCAGGTAGAAGAGATGGTTGGATCTTCTTAACGACTATGATATGAGGCTTCACTATCACCCAGGTAAGGCTAACGTAGTTATTGATGCTCTTAGTAGGTTATCCATGGGAAGTTTGGCATATATGGAGAAAAGAAAGTGGGAACTGGTGAAGGATATTCACCGCTTGGCTAATCTTAGAGTTTATCTTTTATACTCCAAGGATGGTGGGTGATAGTATAGGAAGTGGTTCGATTTTTTCTTGGTGTAAAGGTCAGGGAGAAATAAGTGCTAGATCCTGTCGTAATGAGAATCAAGAGCAAAATAGGTAAGCAAAAGGTAATGGTCATTTAGATCAGTGGCAATGGTACTTTAATGTACCAAGAGAGGTTGTGCATTCCTGATGCTAACGGCTTATGGCAAAGGGTCTTGGCTGAGGTGTATGAATCGCACTATATTGTACATCCCATCTTGATAAAGATGTATCATAATCTCAAGGAGATATATTTGTGGAATGGTATGAAAAGTGATGTGGATTATTTTGTACCCAAGTGCATGGTGTGTCAATAAGTTAAAGTTGAGCACATAAGGCTTGGTGGGTTGTATCAAGAGATGAATTTTCCCAAATATAAATGCGAGGTAATTAATATGGATTTCGTTACCGGTCTTCCTCAGTCATAGAACCAATTTGATTTGGTTTGGGTCATTGTGGATAGAATGACAAAGTCTGCTCATTTCTTGCCAGTGAAGACTACTTTTCGGTGGAAGATTATGTGAAGTTATACCTTCAAGTGATTCTGAAGTTGCATGGGGTACCTGTTTTAATTATCTCTAATCATGGTATGCAATTTTCATCTCATTTTTGGCAGTCTTTTTAGAAAGGGTTGGATACCAAGGTTAGTTTGAGTACTTCTTTCCATCTGCAGATAGATGGGCAAGCAGAAAAGATAATTCATACATTACAGGATATGTTTTGGGCATGTATGATTGATTATGGTGGAAGTTGGGTTGAGGATCTACTTTTGTAGAGTTTGCTTACAATAATAGCTATCATTCTAGTATTAGTATGGCCCCTTTTGAGGCATTGTATGGTAGGAGGTTTAGATCACCTATTGGTTGTTCGATCTTGGTAGGTTAGATATATTCGGTCCAGATTTGGTCTATTAGGCTATGGAAAAGGTGAATGTGATTTGGGATAGGCTTAAGGCTTTCCAATGTCACCAAAAGTTCTATGTAGATGTAAGGCATAAGAACTTAGAGTTTGAGGTTGGGGATAAGGTATTCCTAGAGATATCTCCCATGAAGGGAGTAATGCAGTTTTGTAAGAAGTGGAATCTCATTCCCTAATTTGTTGGTCCTTATGTGGTTCTTTGAAGGGGTTGTAATGTGGCTTATGAATTGGAGTTGCCTTCTAGTTTGAGCTCTGTTCATTCATTATTTCATGTTTCTATGTTAAGGAAGTGCATTGGTGATTCTTCTTTAATCGTAACTTTGGAGGGGTTGGGTGTCTTAGACTCATCGTCTTATGAAGAGGTCTCGGTTGAGATCTTGGATAGGCAGGTTTGTTGGTTACGGACCAAGACCATAAGGTGGAAGAAGCTACATGGGAATCAGAGGAGGACATAAAGTCCAAGTATCTACATCTATTTTCTGCTCTTGGGATTCATGCGAAAGGTATGTGTTCTTGAACACATCTTTATTTTCTAGGTTTGTTAAGGGAAAGATTAACATCTTTGCATCTTTGTTTCCAAAATTTATTTAAGATTGGAAATATAATTGATAATGTAAATAACTCATGCATATGGTAACCCCTACCTTGTTCGTCATTCGGGGACAAATATTCCTAGTGAGGAAGATTGAAATACCCTAGTTGTATACTTGGGTATGGGTGGTATGGTCCAATTGTATGTTGACCAGTGTTGGTTAGAGGGATGGATTTAGTCACTGAAATGGGTAAGACTTAGGTAGTACGAGTCATATCGGTGGATACGGGTTGTTTGGTCTCTTTATTTAACCTTAAACTTGATAACTTAGGTTGGATTTGAGTACGAGTGGCTCACCATGAGCCGTAAGCCAAGGTACGAGTCATACCCAGGACTCGTATGGGGGCCGATGTTCAAACCTCCTAGGTTCTATTCTGCCAAGGGTACGTTTTATGGGTATTAATCGTACACTTGGATACGACTTTTGTTTGGGTGTGTCGTACCTTTGAAAGTGTTGGGTTTAAGGGTTAAATCCTAGGGTACGATAGGTGGGTAACACTCATACAGGATGGGTACGACACGTATAGGCCAGTCGTATCCTATGATGGGAATTAAGTTCAATTTAAGTGAGAGTAATCTGGAGATTTCCCCACTTATCTTAATGAAGTCCCATGCCCTACTATTCCATTCTTAAACACTTAGGAAATACTCTTAAATACTTTCTCGAGTTCTTGGGCAAAGGAAGCTAGGGTTTCATCTTAAAGAGCAAATTGGAGCTTGTCTTGGTGATTTCACTCTATTATCATCTTGGTTTAAGGCATGTTCTCTTCCCTCACTGTTAGTTCCAACTAAAGGCATGGTTTTATGCAATGTTTTCGTGATTCAAATGTTGTATAATTTTGGGTTATCAAATATAATTTGGGGATTTTGGTTATAAATGCTTGGTTATGGATTTCCTATGTTTTAATTATGCTTTTATATGCATTAATGGTGGTTTTAGATAATCGGTTGCATGGGAATGGTTTTTTGGTGATGGACTTTGGTTTTTGAAAATACTATGGCCCCAAAGTGTTTGATAAAATGTTTATAACAATGTTTTCACTATAATATTGGTTTCTTAATGGAATTAATGCATGGTTTAAACTTGATAATGGAACCCTAAATGATATGAATGGTTTAAATGGTTTTGGGATGGTTTGGCTTAATAAACATACTTTTGGGGTACATGGGAATCCCCCAAGTTAATTGGATAATATGATCTATGGTTACACTGGAATCCCTTGATATCAAAAGGGTTTGGCTAAGGATAATACTTGCTAGTTATAGTTGATATGACGATGCCACTACTAATGGCCTTGGTTAATAATAAATAGAAAATGGTTTGGTTATTTGGTAATGATTTTAATTTGGCTTAAATAGGGGGTGTAGCAAAGTCGTGGAGGGTGGCATTCCCGAGAGAATCAAAACTAGAAACTCATATTTGTCGATGTGAGGTTTGGACCTAGTGACAGTGTGAATAATGTTTCACTTTATATTTTTAGGGATGTACTGGTCATCCCAGATTCTTTTCTATGGTCGTGCAGCTTCACCCACTTGGACCCTTTCAGCAAGGAGAGATGAACCCATATAGCCCATGGGTGGTTTTAGGATGGCAAAGCTACACACTCCAGGTAAAGGTTTTAATGGCCTGCTAAACTCGATTCCTTTTCCTGACATAGTGTAGTGTAGGTAATACAAGCTGACAATTTACAAAGATGTTCATGACTTTGTTGCAACCTGTGACCAATGCCAGCGTCAAGGTAATATTTTGAGGCGCCATGAACTCCCTATGACCTCTCTTTTAGAGCTGGAGCTATTTGATGTGGGGTGTGGATTTCATGGAGCCATTTGTGAGCTCTTATGGCATAAGGTATATATCAGTTGTGGTTGATTATGTGTAAAAATGGGTGGAAGCAATAGCTTTCCCCAAAAATAAAGGTAGAAGTGTCACCACATTCCTAAAAAAGAATATTTTTTCTCGATTTGGCACTACACGTACAATAATTAGTGACAGTGGATCACATTTTTGTAATCATCTATTCAAGAGTCTGCTTGAGAAATATGGAGTAAAGCATAAGGTGGAAACATCTTATCACCCTCAGACAAGCGAACAGGTTGAGGTTTCTAATCGAGAGATTAAGTTCATTTTGGCAAAGACTGTGAATGTCAACCAGACTGATTGGTTGAGAAAGTTGGATGATGTTTTATGGGCCTACTAGACAACTTATAAAACCCTATAGGTGTCTCCACATATCATCTTATGTTTGGCAAGGTATGCCACTTTCCTGTCGAGCTTGAACACAAGGCACTATGGGCATTGAAGAAGCTGAATTTTGAGTGGCATGATGCAACAAAAATAAGGATGAGCAAAGTGAATGAGTTGGATTAATTTTGACTCTGAGCTTATAAAAGTAATTCACTATACAAGGAGATAATGAAGCTGCATCATGATCAAAAAATGAAGAAAAGAATATTTAAGCCTGGTGACCAGGTGTTACTGTATAATTTGAGACTTTGCTTGTTTCTAGGCAAGTTTGAGTCTAGGTGGTATAGTCCGTTCACTATGATGAGAGTGTTCCCTTATGGTTCTATAGAATTAATGCGTGATGGTGTATCCCTATTCAAAGTAAATGGGAAAAGGGTCAAGCACTATATGGGTAACACTGCGGAAATAAAGGTGATGGATAATTTGAGCCTTGGCATAGTCTAAGTAACCAAAGAAACTGAGTCGCGTTGCAACGCTAAATCAGTCACTGCATGTGATTCAAACCATGGAGATAGTTAGTGAAATCTAAGTATCCAACCTATAAAGGTTGCATTGTGACGTTAAATCAAGCGTTGCATAAGAGGCAACCCATGTTTTGTACTTATTTATTATAGGGTATCATGTTTGTTCAATGTGAAGGGATGGAGATTGTAGGATTAAACCATAAAATTTTCTGGTACCAGGCCATACAAGACACGTAACGAGTCATAACCAAACCTTGTGACTCGTGACCAAGAGTCGTAAGGACCTAGGACTCAGGCCACCATTACGAAATTGGTTTCTGATGTCATTATAACTCTTAGAACAAGTCATAGTTAGTGACTACGACTCGTCACCTTGAGTCGTAATGACTGGAGACCCAGGTAACGTTCCAGGCATTAGAGAGGGAGTCTACAACTTATAGAGTACAGTTAAGATTCATACTAAACACTCATAACCAGGCTCAGTGGGTCGACCTAGTTTGTTCCAAATCAATTTACTAAAAATTGAATACCAAGTGATAGGTATTCCAATCATTTGAATCCGGTGACTCCCTAAGTTTCTAATATCTACTCAAAACTCAAAAACCTTCATTCCTCAACATCACATTCAAAAATTAAACCTCCCCAAAGCAAGAAAAAGCAGAAGAAGTAGGTATTAAGTCATTAAGGTATTTATCAAGCAACCAAAGAAAGTAAAAGCAAGTAAGTTTGTTCATTTAATTCTTAGTCTACGAATGTAGTGCTAAAATATGTATATACTCCATTGGTTGCTTGAATCAAATACACATATACGGGAACTTTGAGCCATATTCTTGAAATAAAGTTGCAATGAAATGAATGAATGGGAGTAAATTATTATATTTGCTAAATGTTGTTATTTAGGGATGAATATTGTTGTGTTGGGTTTAAAATTAACCAATTACTCTAATTATACATGTTACAGTAGCTACGTGTCTCTTAACAACTCATAAGGACACTTAATGAGTTATTGCATCACTCGTAACCACAAGTAACATGATTGATTAGAAAAGTGTTAGTCCTATTACTATTGTGACTCATTTCAATGAGCTGTAGGCACACTATATGACTCATAACCAGGAGTCATAATGACTGGAAAAGATATTGCATCAAAAAAGTAATTTTGGTTAGATGAAGAGTATTGCTAATTAGTCATAGCCTAACATTATGACTCATTAGCAGGACTCATTGCCCAACCAGTGTTTACTAATCCGGCATCCTTCCACCTTACGAGTCTCACTACGACTCATACTCATAGTCGTGGTGTGCCTCGATCTTACCACAATAACTCCTTATTTTATTCATTCTCTTTCTTTTTCTTAGGACCAACTTATGGGTATTATTCAATAGGTATTAATGGATCCAAAAGGTGATTCATCAAAGAATCTGACACCAGAGAAGAACACCCAAAAGAAACCTACCCCAAAGTCCACTCTTTACCTTAGAAATAAAGACACCGATGAGTCATGCTGTAACCTGGAAGAATATCCAAATGTGAGGTAGGTGGATCCAAGGTAAAATCAACCCTATGGGTAAGAAATCAACTATGGTAGAGAAGGACACACCGCTTAGGTATACACCAAGGATGAAGAACCCTAGCACCTACCACCCTATTCACCGTCATCCTTCGATGAGGAAGATAATGATGATGATGATGATTATAATGATAATGATGATGATGATGAATAAAATGGTAAGTATTTTGATAAGGAAGAATCAGGGTTCGAGAAATATGAAAGTAGGAGCGACAATGAAGACAAGAATGAGGATGACAATGGGTCTTCATCTAGAGAAGATAGTAGTGGGAAGAGTTGAGGTCCGTTTAGAGAAGTGCCACTAAAATAAGTACCACCCACTCCACTTTTCATCAAGGACTCTCTGATACCCATTATTGAATAGTGGGGATACCCTAGAATGCAGGCTCTATATGAAAAAACATAGTGCCATAAATCCTAAAAATAAAAAGGCCCTAAGAAGTCTTTATCTTGATATAAGGTTGACCATAATATGCATGTCTAAGATGCATGCATTTGACACTCGATTCAATAAGTATAAGTTTGAGTGGATGACTAGAACACCAGGTTAGTATAGCCAAGCATTGATAAGTGAGTTTTATGTTGGATATCAAATAGAGTTAAAAAGAAAAAACCTGTAGGGAAATTTGTAAAGGGGTGCAGACACAGTATCATATTTGGTAATTTGAGATGTTCGAGTGAATATCTCTACTAAGATTATCTCCCAAATTCTTTATGGACCATAGTATCAACCAACACCACAGAGATAGACTTTCAAGTAGAGGAGATGAAGAAATTAAAGGTTAAACAAATAGGTTTGGAAGACAAAGTTGTTCAGTTTTGGTGATTGGTCGAGATCATTGCTATGAATTGGGAGGAGGCCCTGTGGGTAGTTGGTGGTGTTGGAGGATCATCTCGATTAAGAAAGGCATCTTGAATTTCTAAGAAAAAGCTTGGTGTACCTTGGTTATACACAAATTGAGTCTTAATTTATCGAACAATATTGTGGGTCCAGACAAACCTGTATTGATAGCAAGTATAATATAGGGTTACGAGATTAATGTAGCAGAGTAGATAGATGATGTTTGGTGTATTTACACGCCTAAAATACTATAATTTACCCATATTTTAGCTAAGTTTTAAGGGCAAAATATATAATTCCTGCACTTTTAGTCCATTTTCCTGTAAGTGAGCTAACCAACGTGATTAGCATGTTTTCAGGTAGTAATGATGAAGATTTCAGCACTTTGTGGACCCTTGGGCAGCAAAGGAAAACTTCACGTAAGAAGGAAGGTAGCTTTTGGAAGCTTGTGGACTGAATGTGATGCATGGAGAAATTATCCCGGGCAGAATCGGTATTTCTTAATACTTAGGGGTGCAGCAGTAACCTAGTAAAACTAGGAAAAGAATGTTATAAAAAACTTATTTGCTGAATTTTTCAGCATAGATTGTCATAATTCATTCGACACTTTTAGTATTATTCAGTTTACAGATTCTGTAAGTTACCAACAGAGAAACACGCTACACAGAAACCTACGGCTAGAAAGCAAACACGTTATTCTCTCTTTTGGACGCAAATTTCATCCCAACGTGAGATTATTCTAGTTTTGTGGTATGATGATTATATCTACTGTGATCTTCGTTGTAATCATGAGTAGCTAAACTTCTCTATTAGGGTTATGGAAGCCTTTTAAGATACTATCTACTACTATGAGTTTGTGAATTCTTGATACGTATGCTACTTATATCATTACTCTCTTCATCTTAATTAAATTCTTGTGGTTGCAAGCATATAGAATACGCCATTATAGCATTAACTTGTTCGAGAGAAAAGTTACATGTTTGGAAAAGAGAGTGTGATAAGGAAATAGGGCTACCAACCCCTATTTATACGTTAGTGTCGTAACTGGATTAACCTCTTGGAGAGTTTATACCGTTAGTTATACACTTTAAGCTCGAGAGAGTTAAAGTGAAATAATTCTGGATGGTCGAGAGACACTAGGATTTACCATTAGAATACGAATCTGTATAAGTGCATGCATGTCTGAATTCTGCATAACTCATAGTTAATAGATACGTAGAATTCATAAGGTGGACATAACCCTAACTTATTTTTCTCTGTTATTAAATCCTACTACACAAATCGTTTCATTCGTTACTTTGATACTCTTAATTCACGCCACAATTAAATCTCCCCTTTTCGTAGAATTTTCGACCAACCGTCTACTAATAGTTGCATACTTAGTGACCAAGTATTCCCTGTGGGATTTGACACCCAACCCAGTTGGGTTCTATATTTGACAGCGGCCGCTTACACTCTTATGAGAGCTGTATTTGGGCATTATCAAATTTTGGCGCCGTTGCCGGGGAATACGGTTGTCTACTAAGTTTGTGATAGTTAATAGACCCTTTGGTCAAAGATTCTCAAATTTTACTTTTCGTCTGTTGTTTTTGTTTTATTCAGGTTTTGCTCAGTGCATGCCAAATACTCGAAGTTCGGGTCAGCCATTATTACCCATAAACCCTGAACCGCAACTTATTGGCAGGATGGAGGCTCAACGAGACATTGAAAGAAGGGCTGCTCAGCAGGAGCAGGCTAGATTAGTTGCATTAGCCGCTGCTCAAGTGCATCAACAGAATATCGATAACCCAGGTCGTGCAACAAATCCTGATGATGAGGACCTTGGTGATGATGAGCTACTAAACCCAAGGCATGATGATGATGTGGCAGCACCTGTGAACAGAAGAGATCATCAAGCTAGATTGAGGCCTGAACGTCGAGCTGTGCAGATTCCTTTTGATAATGATGATGACGATTTGGATGGGGCTGGTGCCATAGGGGCTATTATTCCTCTAACCTTGGCACCTGGAGTCAAGTTCAATATCACTAGCACCATGATTCAGCTGTTGCAGCTCAAGGGATTATTTGGTGGACTTGCAAGCGATGATCCGAATATGCACTTGATCAATTTTATCTCAACATGCAAGTCGTTTGATAATCCAGGAGTTAGACAGAATGCAATTCGGCTGCGTTTATTTCCATTGTCTCTATCTGGAGAGGCAACTCTATGGTTGAACGGGCTAACTCCTAATTCCATTACTAATTGGAGGCAATTGAAAGACGCTTTCCTAGAAAGATTCTTTCCGCCATCCAAAAGAGCACAGTTGAGAGATGAGATCAGCAATTTTCGACAGCTTTCAACTGAAGCTCTCCACGAAATATGGGAGAGGTTCAAAAAGAAGCTTATGCGGTGACCAAATCATCATATGACCAATGTCCACTTGATGGAGATATTATACAGGTCTTTGAATTCGGTGACTAAGCCAGTGATTGATAATGCTGCAGGAGGGTCATTCATGGACCTCACTTTTATTCAGGCAAGTGATATGCTAGATCGTATGACAAAGCAGAGTAGAGCTTGGCATACCAGGGATTCTGAGGTAGCAAGCTCTACTGCATCTATTGGCATGACTGCAGAACAAAGGCAAAGAGAGAAGGAACGTGATCAAGATATGGCGCATATGAAAACACAGATGGATCTTCTTACCAAGCACTTATTATCAGGGAAGACCAAAAAAGTCAAGGTTGTCGTGTTATAGGGAAGAGATGAATCTGATTCTGAGGAGGAGGCGAACTACTTAAATAACCAGGGGGTTTTCGAGGCAATGCCCAAGGAAACCAAGGTCGGAACTATTATGATAAATCTGGAAACAAGGACCGTGATCAAGGTAGTTAGAAGAATAAGACTGACAGGAGTGGTTTGTATGTTCCTCCTGGAAACTGTGAGGCTGTGGCGTCTGGCTCTGGGAAGATTTCCATGGAAGATATGATGGCTAAGCTGTTAAAAGGAGTGGAGGCAACCAATACGGGAGTAAATGAGGTAAATAAGGATTTGTCATCAATAAATCTATTGGTTGACTCGCATTCCACTTCAATAAAACAGCTGGAACAACAATTGAGTCAACTTTCAGCAGCATTTAATCAAAGGATGGCTGGCACTTTACCTAGTGACACTGTGCAAAATCCAAGGAATGACGGATCATGTATGGCTATTACTACCAGAAATGGTAAGGTGTTGGAGAATCCTTCCAAAGACAAACAGGTGGTTGATGATATAACAGATGATGTTTTTGATGCCGAAGAAGCTGAGGTGAGTGTTAATGATGTCACCCCTGGACGTCTACAGTCTGAAGATCATCGGAAGCCAGATACAAAAGAAGCGGTGGAGAAAACTATTCCCCTTCCACCACCACCTTTTCCTCAGAGACTGAAGAAGAAAGCTGATGATACCAGGTTCAATAAATTTATGACTATGTTAAAGCAGCTGACTATTAATGTCCCTTTGGTAGAGCCTCTGGAACAGATTCCTGGGTACGTAAAATTCATGAAGGACCTATTGACAAAGAAGCGGGCAGCAAGTTGTGAGTTAACAGATAATGTTCATCATTGCAGTGCAATCGCTACCAGATATCTAGTTCAGAAGAAGGCAGATCCTGGTTCTTTCACTATTCCTTACACTATTGGATCTTTGGATTTTGCCAAGGCATTATGCGATTTGGGGGCTAGCATCAATTTGATGCCGCTATCCGTCTACAGGAAGTTGGGGTTGGGCAATCCTACACCAACCAATATGCGGCTCGTGATGGCAGATAGGTCGGTAAAATGACCTGTTGGTATCTTATATGATGTATTGGTGAAGGTTTCTTCCTTCATTTTTCCTGCAGACTTTGTTATTTTGGATTGTGAGGTAGACTCTGAAGTTCCCATAATCTTGGGGCGTCCCTTTCTTGCAACAGGAAGCGTGCTTATTGATTTAAGAGCCAATGAGCTTTTATTCCAGATGAATGACGAAGTGGTCCATTTTGATGTATGCAAATCAATGAAGCAGCCCAAAGATATGAATGTGTTCTCTGTAGCTGATGTTTATTATGATGATGAGAAAGAATTATCAGTAGAGAAGCAGATTATTGTTGATCCATTAGCGGTTGTGCTTATGAATATTGAGCGTGGGGATGTTGAAGATTATGAAGAAACTATTTGTGCTCTAACAGGAATAGGGTCGTATTCTCATGCTCCCAAGAAGCTGGACCTTGATCTCAAAAATCGTACTACACCACCAGCTAAACCATCCATTGAAGAGCCACCAATGTTAGAATTGAAGGAGCTACCCAGTCATCTAAAGTATGCATTCTTGGGAAGTGGAAACACACTTTCGATTATTGTTGCGGCTGATTTGGGTGAGCAGCAAGTTGCAGCTCTCATCTCTGTTCTGAGGAGATACAAGAGAGCCATTGGTTAGATTATCGCTGATATTATTGGTGTCCCGCCTGGGATATGTATGCACAAGATTCAGCTTGAAGAAAATTGCATGCCCACTATTGAGCATAAAAGACATTTGAATCCACCTATGGTGGTGAAGAAAGAAATTATTAAGTGGTTAGATGCAGGGGTAGTGTATCCAATCTCCGACAGTAAATGGGTAAGTCCGGTACAGTGTGTGCCCAAGAAAGGGGGCATGACGGTAGTTGCGAACGAAAAGAATGAGTTAATTCCACTCAGACCTGTCACAGGGTGGAGAGTATGCATAGACTATCGGAAGCTGAATTCATGGATGCTTAAGGATCACTTCCCTATGCCATTCATGGACCAAATGCTTGATCGATTGGCAGGGAAAGGATGGTTTTGTTTCTTAGATGGGTATTTCGGCTATAATCAGATTTGTATTGCTCCCAAAGATCAAGACAAGACAACGTTTACATGCCCATATGGTACGTTTGCCTTCAAACGTATGCCATTTGGGCTATGTAACGCACCTGCCACTTTTCAGCATTATATGATGTCCATTTTTCTGATATGGTTGAAGACACCTTGGAGGTGTTCATGGACGATTTTTCAGTTGTAGGTGAGTCGTTTGAAGCATGCTTGGTGAATCTAAGTATGGCATTGCAGATATGTGTTGAATTCAACTTGGTACTAAACTGGGAGAAGTGCCACTTTATGGTTAAGGAAGGTATTGTTCTTGGGCACAAAATCTCCGAAAGAGGAATTGTGGTTGATCGAGCTAAAATTAAAGTTATCGAGAAACTACCACCTTCAATTTCTGTAAAGGGAGTTTGTAGTTTCCTCGGTCATGCAGGTTTTTATCGAAGTTTATTAAAGACTTTTCCAAGATTGCTAGTCCGTTATGCAAACTTTTGGAGAAGGATGTTAAGTTCAACTTTAATGAAGATTGCATGAAGGCATTTGAATGCCTCAAAGTGAAGATAGTTGAAACTCCTATCATTGTATCGCCTGATTGGTCTCTACTGTTTGAAGTTATGTGTGATGCAAGTGGGGTAGCATTGGGTGCTGTACTTGGTCAGAGAAGAGAAAGGTTATTTCATCCAATCTACTATGCGAGCAAGGCTTTGAATGGATCCCAGAAGAACTATACCGTCACATAACAAGAGCTTCTAGCGGTTGTTTATGCATTTGAAAAGTTCCGTGCTTACTTGTTGGGGACCAAAGTGGTGGTCATACATACCATTCAACTCTGAGATATTTAATGGCAAATAAGGATGCTAAACCGAGGCTAATTCGATGGGTATTATTGCTGTAAGAATTTGATTTTGAGGTAAAAGATAGAAAAGGTTGCAAAAACCAAGTGGCTGACCATCTATCTAGACTTGAGAATGAGCACATAGCGCAGCCCGATCTTGAGATTAATGATACATTCCCCGATGAAGAGATCCTAGCCACAATGGTGGAAGAGTTACCATGGTACGCAGACTTTGCGAACTACGTGGTAAGTAATGTGATGCCTGCAAATCTATCGTTTCATCAAAAGAGGAAGTTCATGCATGATGTGAAACACTACTTCTAGGATGAACCATATCTGTTTCGACGATGTGCGGATGGTGTTATTAGGTGATGCATATCGCATGTGGAAGTTCCTAGCATATTGGAAGCAAGCCATGCTTCCCAAGTTGGGGGTCACCATGCAGGTGATCGGAAAGCCAGAAAGGCATTGTAAAATGGTTATTATTGGCCTTCATTATTTAAGGATACGTATGATTTTGTCAAAAGATGTGATCAGTGTCAGAGGCAAGGCGCAATTTCAAAGCACCATGAGATGCCCATGTCTAAGATTCTTGAAGTAGAGCTATTTGATGTGTGGGGTATTGATTTCATGGGCCCATTTGTGAGCTTGTTTGGGATGAAATATATCCTAGTTGTTGTGGATTATATATCCAAATGGGTCGAAGCTGTAGCGCTGGCTGATAATGAAGGTAAGCGTGTTGTAGCATTCTTGAAGAGAAATATCTTCTCTCGTTTTGGGGTACCACGTACCATCAGAAGCGATTGAGGATCACACTTTTGCAACAAGCTATTCAGATCCGTATTGGTGAAATATGGGGTCAAGTAACATAAGGTAGCTACACCTTACCACCCATAAACTAGTGGGCAGGTAGAGGTTTCTAATCGGGAGATCAAGCTAATCCTTGCTAAAACGGTAAATGCTAGTAGGAAAGATTGGTCTCGGAAGCTTGACGATGCCTTATGGGCTTATAGGACTGCATTCAAAACGCCAATTGGCATGTCCCCATACCAACTAGTTTATGGGAAGGCTTGTCACTTGCCCATTGAGCTCGAACATAAAGCATTATGGGCGTTGAAGCGGCTTAATTTGAATTGGGATGATGCTATGAATCTGAGATTGGAGCAGCTGAATGAGATGGATGAGTTCCGTCTACATGCGTATGAAAGATCAGACCTCTACAAGGAACGGATGAAAAAGTATCATGATCGGCGGATTATCCAACGAAACTTTCAGAAGGGTGATATGGTACTTCTTTTCAACTCCAGACTGAAGCTATTTCCAGGTAAGTTGAAGTCTAAATGGTCTGGCCCGTTCAAAATTAGCCAAGTCTACTCATCTGGAGTAGTAGAGTTAGAAGACAATAATGGTGGTGTCTTTAAGGTAAATGGCCAACGAGTGAAGCCATATATCGGTCCTCTTGACTCGATGAAATACATGGCCACCATTTATCTCGATGAAGTCTAAGTAGTCGAGGTCACTATGTCATGCCGCGACAATAAATCAAGCGCTACATGGGAGGCAACCCATCATTTTTAATTGTTTTATTTTACTAGGAGTTTGTTTTTGTTAAATAAAAATCCAAAAAGAAGAGTCGAGCCACGACCAAAACTAAGACGCTTGATGGGAGGCAACCCATCGTTCTAATTGTTTTTGATGTTTTTGAGTAAGTGTAGGTGCAAGATGTATAAAGAAAGAGATTGCTCTCAAATTTTGGTTTGAAAGTGGTTCACGTTGAAGGTGGTAAGTTAGGAATGAAGAAGTAAAGGCTATAGGTTAGGCATTGCCTAAGCAAATCTAGGCAACGAACAAGGCAAGGCCTATGTAAATCTAGGCAACGAACAAGGCAAGGCCTATGCTATGGCCTAAGCTCTCTGAATCTACAATGCCATAGAATAGGCGCCGCCTATGCCCAACAATGCCATAGCATAGGCGCCGCCTATGCTCAACTAGGCAAAGCATTAGGCGCCGCCTATGCTTACTTTTTGGTCTCCTAAACCGATTTTAAATGGGTCAAACCCGACCCACGCCTTGTCCTATAACTAAAACTCCAACCTTAAGACAAAATCACATTGTTTTCTAGACCTAGGCGCCGCCTTTACTCTCCAAATCTTTCAAAATTTTTCTTTTTGCTCATTCAACCTTGCAAGATCATCTTCCAAGTACATCACCAAGTAAGTTCTTCTTTTATATTTCGTAAGTGTTACGATACTACGCTTATAATGGTATTTTAGATCTTAAAGTGATGTTGGTGATTTGATTATGGTTGGTTTGTTTTTCTACATCTAGTTGAGTGAAAGAATACGTGTGGGTGTTCTTGACTTGTTTCCAACGTGTATTTGATTTTGATACACTGTCATACTTTTGCGGAATCGACATGGTCAAGTTACTTGCATAACCTTGTAACTCGAAAGCTTGAATGTTTGAATGCATTGTTCATCGAGATGAAAATCATGGTTGACTACAAACATGAGATGTTGTGATTATTTCTATGCCAATAACTTGATACGATATCCATGTAGTAGTTTTGTTCAAAAGATACATTAAGCCAAAAATGAAAGCATAGTCAAGATTACACGAAATAGAATTGAAAAGGATAGTTAAAGACAACATGAAAGTATGATTGTGCTAAAATGTATTGTTGGAACATATCACCTCTACGTATGTCGATGAAGTCTGAGTAATCGATATCGTTCACTTAATTAGTTTGTACCAACAAATTAAGTGTGGGGTGGTGCCACTATTGTTGTGTATCAATCAAATCCTCTGAGATAATCTAACATGATTTTATTCTAATCTCATGTACAATGGCACCAAAAAGTCGACCAGGAAAAGAAAAAGCATCCACCTCACAGAAGGGACAGAAAAGGGGAAGAAAAGAGCAAGCTGAATCCTTCTCACTGCAAATACCTCGCAGCATGTTCGGGATAAAATGGGTCCTAGAGGAGGAAGGAAATGAGTGGTACAGGAACAACAAAGTGAAAAAGTATGTTCATGTGGAGCTGATACAAAAGGAAAGCCTAGCAAAGAAAGAACCTCGCATTTTGGCCAAAATAATGGCATTACATCTTGATTTCATTTTCCAGGATATGGGAGAATGCAATCTTGATCTAACGCGAGAATTCTATGCAAATTGGTCCCCAAAGACTACCGGAAGTGAGGTAAAGATTAGGGGCCAAATCTTACAGCTGAATCCGGAGTTCTTTAACACTTTTCTGGGTCTTCCATCTGTCGATCCATCACCGCTCAAAGAACTTCAACAACGACCTCCGTACAGGGCAATCAGACACACACTATGTCGAACAAGATCAATGGCACGTTGGAGTCGACACAAGGACACCGGTCGGCACAATACCTTCCCGTATGCTTACTTGAACAGAGAAGCACGGATATGGTTACGGATAGTCAACTTTTGCCTGATTCCAGGGATGCAGTACATAAAGATCACACGTGATAGAGTATTCTTGGTGTACGCATTGATGACGAACATCCCCATCAACGTTGGGGCAATTATTCGATCTTCAATGCGTAAGGCTAGGCTGCACAAGAGGTCTCACTTCAGCTTTGGCAATCTGTTGACTGCGATATTAAGGAAGGAGGACATCGAAGAGGAACCTGCAGATCATAAGCTTCCACACAACCCAAAGAAGGTTGATTTGACAAAGGTTAAAGATGCTAAATCTATGCATGGCATCAACCAGACCACTACAGAAAGACATGCTCGCGACAAAAGCTTCTTTCGCTATTTATATGGCATGACGAGGTTCACCATGATGAGTGGGGGTCGTGTTCCAACTGCTGCAGAGCTCCAGCAATTGGATTATGACTACCCGATGAATGAGCATGCAAGGGCTATGTGTGGATTAGGTGTATATTTTGAGGAACCTCTTAATGATGACGTGCCAACCGACGATGATCGACGAATGCCAGACTCAGACGTGGAGCAAAAATCTGATGACGACAACTCTAATGATGATTCCGATGCAGGGGGTATGACCCCAGATATAGAGGAGGAGTTCGACTGATCAGGTTTTTCTTATCTATTTTCCACTGAGGGCAGTGTGTCCCGTATAAGTGTGGGGTGCTGGTATTTATATGTTGTACTTCTTTGCCTGCATTTATTTATGTTTTTTATTTTAGTTAGTTAGTTAGTTGTAGCGTAGATTTTTATTAGTTTGCATGAAATTGTTCTGATAGGCGACATGGTATTATGACAAGAGCTTGTGTTAAAATCATTACTATTGAGACGTTTAGGCTCCAAGTGTGACTCACTGTGTGATAATAGTGTGGTTTAATTCCTTCATATGTTGGGTCAAGAGTCTATACTTCTCCCAATAAAGTTGACCATGTGCCTTGTGTGTGTGAGGTTATAGTATATTCTGTGTTTGTGGCTGATGCTAAAACTTGCCTGGTGTGTATGTAAAGCAAAATAAAGAGTGTGAGTTTAGGAGATGATTTAGGCATTTCTTTGGCAGCCTATAATTTTTTACCTTCTTTTTACCTACCTGTGTACATTATCCTAGTTAACCCCCTTTTGAGCCTTTAGCTATTTTCTTTGACAGCCTCATATGTAGCCTAATCCATTTTTTTTCAAGACCATAATTTGATCCAACTTCCTAAGCGCTTTAAATTATAAAGTCATGTGACAAAATAAGAGGAAATTGGGTGAGAGTGATGCCTTAGAGTGTATTGGTACTTGAATTTGTTATGAAAAAGAGTGGCTATTATAGAGGTGTGTTATAAAAAAAATGAAAAGAAAAATAAAAAGTTAATTCTGTTTAAAATTGAATAACGAAATAGGCGAAACGGGGTGGTAGATAAAAGGAAAGTAGAGAGGTTGTGTAAAAAAGAGTGTTAATGGCATAATGTGATGTATTAAAGCGCTTAGGGAACATAGTCACTATTTCTGGCATAATTAGTCCTACCTGTCCCTTAGCCTACATTACAACCTGTAAAAGACCTATTTGATCCTAAGCTTAGCATTGTGATATTAGTAGAGCATTACACTAAGGGAAAGCCTATGGTCAGCAGTTGCAACATATGAATTCTTTGTGAGAGTGAGAGCAAGGAGAATCTTATACCCATGTTTCAAAAAATGCAAAACTGTGAGTGATTATGGGTGATATCTTGTGTGAGACACACATGGTTAATGATTATTGGCTAGTTCTGTATGATTCTTTGTACCTTAACTTGTGGATACGAATTAACCATCATCACGAGTATATATTGAAGGTTGAATTATTTCTAGCAGTGATCAAGAAAACTACTCTTTGTTAATGATTGTCGTGCATGTTTTGTTGAACATTTTGTGCTGTTACTGTGAAATCTTAAGTAGATGTTTGCATGGACGTAATATTTTGTTCGAGGACAAACAAAGCTTTAAGTTTATCTTGATATAAGGTTGACCACAATATGCATGTCTAAGATGCCTGCATTTGACACTCGATTCAAGAAGTATAAGTTTGAGTGGATGACTAGAACACCAGGTTAGTATAGCAAAGCATTGATAAGTGAGTTTTATGCTGGATATCAAATAGAGTTAAAAAGAAAAAACTGTAGGGAAATTTGTAAAGGGGTGCAGACACAGTATCAGATTTGGTAATTTGAGATGTTCGAGTAAATATCTCTACTAGGACTATCTCCCAAATACTTTATGGACCATAGTATCAACCAACACCACAGAGATAGACTTTCGAGTAGATGAGATGAAGAAATTAAAGGTTAAACAAATAGGTTTGGAAGACAAAGTTGTTCAGTTTTGGTGATTGGTCGAGATCATTGCTATGAATCGGGAGGAGGCCCTGTGGGTAGTTGGTGGTGTTGGAGGATCATCTCGATTAAGAAAGGCAGCTTGAATTTCTAAGAAAAAGCTTGGTGGACCTTGGTTATACACAAACTGAGTCTTAATTTATCGAACAATATTGTGGGTCCAGACAAAGCTGTATTGATAGCAAGTATAATATAGGGTTACGATATTGATGTAGCAGAGTAGATAGACTGAGAGATCAAAGATATGTTGATGTGTACCCACACAGTTATGGCCTTACCTTGTCTTTTGACTTAGATATGCATAGATGCGGGAGTACCTAATAACAATGGTTTGAATCCTAGTTCGAAAATATGGGGTGTTACAATATCTCCCCCTTCGAAACATTCATCCTCAAATGAGGTTGGTTAAGCTGATACCACTGAGAAATTGATGTTATATGTTGAATTACATGCTGAAAACATGATTACATAATGGGGTCTGAAACATGGCACATGAACTGAATATCATAAACTGAACTGATCTCTTGAATGCATGCAATGACATGAGAATTGTTATAAGGCTGAGATAGAAGTGAGAGAGTTAATTTACGAATAACCACTGCCTTAGGATGGATCTTGTTTTGCGATGAAAATATGAGTGATTTAAGACATTAAAACTCCCCCTTGGGATACTTTGTCCCCCGAATAATACTGACTTGGCCCAATTACTAAGGAAAGACTGAGATGATGTGCAAATTAATTACGGACTGAATCATGACTGAACATTTAGAGTGTGAAACTGAGGTTTAAGGAATAGAGGGTTAATGACATTAATTCATTAAAGAGGTTTGAACTGAGGACATGCATAGCCTGAATCTAAATTTCACTGATCATTAAGAGTGTAGCATGAGTACTGAAACTGAACATACTGTAAAGCATGAGTACATTAATTATGAGTTTCATGACCAAAATTTGGAGTCCATAACTTTATGGAACATTCTAACACCCCAAAATCTCATCTCGAAACATCATACGGTGCTTAAGGCTACAAGTAGCCCTAAGCTAACCCTTTGAGCCTGCTACTACTTCTAACACTTACTTTAGGATAAATAAGTCAATCAACAACACTATATCATATTAAATCTAAACTAAAATAATCATCTCAATGTCAAGTACTGAAAATAATCTGGAAAACTTCAACCGCTAGTCTAGTCCAACAAGCCTCTACTTACTAATGAACTAGAGAGTCATTCGGACAAACACCCAACTGACTCAACTGATCTGAAAACAATAACAACTGATAAAAATCTAAAAATCTAAGAAATAGGTCCTCAAACCGTGAGGACTCACCAACTGAAGAAATGTAGACAAGGCACTCGGAGATCACTGACGTTGCTGAGACTGAGCACCTGAACCTACATTATGAGATAATGTAGCACACAGACGTATATGTGGATCAGTACTTTGAGGATGTATTGAGAATGTGGGGATGCATGCAATATTTAAAACAACATCACCATAGTTTATAAAATCATGCATGCTAATGTAAATGGCTCACATAGCTTGAATAACACAAACTTTGAAGATATAAAACAATAAATAGTAAAACATATAATCAGAATCTCATGAGCCATTATAATTAGTTCTAAATTATGTATTCTTTTCTTGTTCTCAAATCATGTAAGCTAGGTGAAATCTGAAACTCATTCTGCATAGTAAATATTTTATCTCAGTAAACCATTTTAAGAGTGAGGAACTTCTATTTGGGAGGTTCTTCTAACTGACATACACCATGTGAGCACCCATGGAGTCCTATGTCTAGCCCCCATTAGGTAGGGTTGTGCTACCCTTTCCATCGGAATAGAACAATCTAATCTATGTGATCACAATTTGAGTCACCCACGTAGAAGTGGGAATAAATATTTGTACCTATGATGGCACGTAGTTCTGAGGAAGATACGGCACGCTAATCCCATATTTCCCGCTTAGTGTTAAATACAAGTCCCAATCTTATTCTCAAAATCTTTAATAAAATCCACTTTAAAAGTAATCTAATGATTTATAATGGAAACCAACTATAAATCTGAAATCTGAATCTGTAAAGTGGATTTCAATTCCATAGTGACCAAAAGGTCAAATCTTTTCTCAATAATCTTTCTTAATGACCCATGTATTGATATCATGATAAAACATCTAAGATTTCATGCTTGATAACATGATCATTCGTAAATCATATTAAAATCTAGAAATTTTAGTAATGCTAAAGAAAATATACTCATACTCATAAAATTTCAACTTCTAAAGCATTGAAAATATCATAACCTCATGAACAACAACATAGGGTATAAATTCATACTTCAATTTCATAGGAAAATATGTAAAGTCATATATTTTCATAAATAACCACAATTTTGGGCACAAGAATGGAAGGATTGTTCTTGTTCAAACCCCACATACCTTGAATTATGGACTTTGAATGAGCTCTAACTTTTGGAATGCTATTCTTATAATTGATGGGTGCTTCTTGTATACCTCGCAATGGGCATTCCAAATCTAAAAGAATTATTGAAAACTGACGGTTGAATTTTGAGTTCTCTTGAACTTTAGGTTTAAACCCTAAGGTGTATTCTTGAGTAAAATTGATGAAAGTGACTATAATTTGGAGTTATTGGGATTAAATCCCGTGTTAAGGATGAAAAGGGAATGGAAAATACCATTCATGCCCTTAATAAGTCGGAGAAGGATTCTGAAATTTGCCCAGGGGAGTTCCCATGGCGGAGCCCTTCCTAGACTGGAGGAGTACCCTAGGCAGCGTCCCACCTAGATTGGGGGGACTACCCTGGGCGGAGCCCTGCCTAGCCCGAGGGACTACCCTGGGTGATGCGAGCTTAGCGCCTTTAGCTACTGGTTTGGCATACCAAGCATGCCCTTAAGCTTGTCTAAAAATTCTGAAACTCACCCAAGATGTACTCTTGACTTGCCCCATCTGTATCAACAAAATAAATCAAGAAACGAAGGTTGGGAAGGTCGTGAAATAATTCATCCAAGTTCAAAGTCTCAAAAAATAAACTAAGTGTTGAACACTTGGCTAAAATTCTAAGTATAAGGCTTTACTTGACATGCTCTAAAGGATTAGATGAAGAGGAAAAACTAGTGGGGTCTTACAAACATGATCTGTACTACTGAGCAAACTGGAACTCCTTTTACTAAGAACTGGAAGCATACACGATTCTTCATGATGTGCATGAACATTAACTATAATTAGGGAACTGACATGTTAGGTATGAGTAAATATCATGATGACTGAGAAACCTTGCACTGAGATAAGTACGGGTTGGGCATCATCCTCCCCTACTCCTTTTCTACACATACTGGTATCACTACTAGGATCTGAGAGCCTGACTTGGTTACTTACTCTATCATCTCCTCTTATCTTAAAGACATCATTCTAAGTCTGGGAACCACTTAATCAACGCCTCTAAACTGAACTGCCACCACTTTATTCTAGAATCTGGGGTATACTAATACACATAATTGGTAAACTCACCCTGACTGACTATGCCTGACAATATAAAATTTGTTGCTAGTACTTTCTTCTGAGATAGAACTCTTAACTTTCTATAGCCCCAATATTCATCATAAAATAACTTAAACACTGACTTATAGAATTTTCAACTCTTCTTTTTATTAGATCAACCTTCAAAGATTAAAACTTAGATTCTAACACATAACATGGAATATCCCCAAATCTTTAATAACCATGCTACTTTTATTGTAGCCCGCATTATCACATCTCTAAACTTATATTTTCACCACGCCATGAGAATTACCACTACACTAACATCAACAACACATATAATTTTGAATTATTAAACTTAAATTCTTGCAAACACTATTTCGAGCCTGTTGATTCACCTTTCATACAACTAACCCCATGAAATAGAATCTGTTCAAATTCGGATAACACTATCCCAACTCTACTACTATTTCTAAACTCCTTGTATCATGCTTCTAACTCTAGATCATACACTATCCTAGAATACTGAGAAGGGATATAAGGGCACATCTTACTTTAGGTTTAGTGCACGATTTTCATGAATTCAAATGAAATATTTCAAACTTTGGAAATAAAAATCACCTGATGGAACACTCTCGAGCCTGTGTACAATCCCACAACTATCTGTAGGGACTGTCTGCGAAAGCTCTATCTGTAGGACTTTGAGCTTCACTATTTCTATTACCTTTAAAGTAATTTAGATTTGACATGAGTGGAGCATGATGAAAATCTGCATAAGTTTCTTATAGAACCTTTCTATAGCATGATCTGAGATATTAAAGAAGGGAAAATTTTCCTAATACATCTTGTAGCCTCTTGTCCATAAGTGTGGCGTGCTTCACACCCATGCACAAGACTCTACTTAATGCGGCTTTCAGACTCCCTAGGACACTTTAAAACCTTAGTCTCTGATACCAAGTTTGTAACAACCTGGAAGTATACCCTAGTCGTTACACGATGCTTATGGTCCTGAAAGACCACAAGCTAACCCATGAGCTGGTACCTGCTACGAGCACTAAATAAAAATAATAACAAAAGATTTATTTTGTGGAATTTAACTAAAATTTCCATAAGGTTTTAATTCATAATTCTGATAATCTCTGCAACACAACACTGATAATAACAATAAAAAATTTAACTAACTGTATATACTAGTTTGAAAGTCTCTAACTGAATAACTGAAGAGTTTATAGAAAAAGCCTCTAACTAACTCTGACTGTCTGCTAAAATTGAGAAACTAAAATATCATAACTCGTCCTCAAAATATGAGGACTCACCATTATTGTTGCTGCTGCAGTGGAATAACTAGGTACAGTCGGAAACCTGAGCATCCGAACCTATGATATGAAATATCATAGGGCAGAAAATGGGTATGCAATCAGTACTTTGAATGTATTGGTATGCTAAATGAGGTAAGGCTGAGATACATGGGTTTATGTGCATAAGTGATAATCAACTGAATGAATAGCATAGGATAACTGAACATGAAGTAATAACTAGTTGAATTATATAAAGTAACTAAGTAGACATGCATGGAGCAAGGACTATCTGGTTAGCATGAAAATACTAAATATAAATGTGTGAAAGCTGTATGATATGATAATACATGACCAAGCATATAATATATTTTTTATATAGTTTGTAACTGAAATACTGAAAACCTGATAACTGAATAACTGATAAATGGTATGCTATAGTCAAGCAAAACTGGACTGAGTTTTGCACTGAATATTGAAACTGAAACTGTGGGAGGTATTATCTAACCGACATGCCTTAAAGTTGAGTTGATTGGGGTCCAACCTATAACCCCATTTGGAAGAGTGCTAGTACCGTGCCACGGGTACTAATAATGGTTGTGGAGTCAGTCCAAATCTAGCGAGTGACCCCTAAGATCAGTCCTAACTAATGCGTGATCCCTGAAAGTGTCAGTCCTAAACTAGCTCCTGACATCTCATAACCAATGTTGGCTATGTAGTTCTAAAACTTAGGGATTGCTTCTAAGGAACTAGTCCCAACTAACGGGTGAGCCCCCATCCCTAGGTTTTCTCGGTGCAGAATACTACTCCCAATTGAACTGACATTGATTACAGGACTGTGCTAAGCTTAACTGAATAGGGAATTAACTCGATTTACTAAACTGATCTAAGATGACTGATATGATAATGGAGTGAAATAATAAGGCTCATATGTATCCAAAACTATTCTGAAACTACTGAGACTAAGTAAACTGCTAGATTTTAGGTATCCATAACCCCCAAGACTCGATAACAATAACAATAGAGTGGCGTGAAAGCTCTGAAACTGTGGAAGGAAATTATTGTTCAAAATTATTCACTTAAGCATTTCATCAAATACATGAGGACCAAGACTTTAACACAAGAATACTTCTAGACCTGATGAGATAGCACGATCACATGACAAAATCATAAGCTGAGGATTTATTCCAAAATTCTCATGAATATGATATGGAAACTACAATATTTAAAACATACTATAATGCATTCTACTTGAAAACAAATTCCAAAATCTTAACTTGTAAACATGAAATAAGTAGTCATAGTTCAAAATTCTTTCATATAGGTATTTTATCAAATACTTGCATTGCATGGTTTAAGCTAAGCATGGGAAAAGTTTTAAAACTTGTAGTTATAATATTATTTCACTTTTAAGACACCAAATAGGGTTTAAATTCAACAAACAACACCATTCAAATATGTAAGGCTTAATATCACCAACAATTTCATGAAAATATGATAAAAATTCAAATATGTAAGTTCATGGAAATAATTCATAAAATATGTAATGAGGGCTTCTTTCATCAAAAATAGATTGTAAACCTCATGTAAAATCAAAATCCATAAAGGCTTCATGAAGGTAAATTATTATAAATGTGTAATTTCATGATTTAAAACATAAAAGATGGATTCTTGGACTCCATGGGTGAAAAGAGCCCATGGATGAATATCTAACATACCTTAAGTCTTTGATCTTGAAAGATAATTGACTTTTCTTGAATGTTCTTGGAATGGAAACTAAAATTTCTTGGTTTTTTTGAAGAAGAAGAGGTAATCTTACGAGGTAACACGAATTTTCTTGTTCTTGGGATTAAGGACGGTTAAGTATTTGTAAAAAAACTTATTTATGATGTTTAAGTATGTGTTTTTGGTGATGTAAGTCATGGGAGGTAATGGAAAAGACTAAAATACCCCTCCAAATTCGAATGGGAATTGCTGAATTTCATGGGTGACTACTTGGGTTGATAAGTCATCAGTTAGGTGATGGCCCATCACCCCAGATCGTCACTTAAAAGATGAAATTGATGATTTTTTGCCTAAGGCTGACAACTTGGGTTGATAAGTCATCACATAGGTGACGGCCTATCAGCTCAGGTCGTTACTTAGTTGATAGGCTGACATGCTGGAGTAAAATGGACATAACTTCTCGCTCCGATATTGGATTAAGGTGAAATTAAATGCGTTGGAAAGAAGATTCAAAGATATTTCATTTTATATAAAGTAGGAAACGTAACTCATTATGTACAAGGAGTAATGGTTGTTTAAACATGACCTAAACTGTTCACTAAAACTTAATCAACAGAGGTGTTCTCAACTCGTCTTTGAGTTTGGAGATTTTTAAGACCTCGACTTGTATAAGAGGACATTTTTAAACTATTGTATTAATCATCTCACCTATGTAGACATAAACTCATTGGATTCTGGTCTGCATACCTAATAACAATGGTTTGAATCCTAGTCTGAAAATGTGGTCGGTTGTAGTTATATTTGTAGTTGGGTCTCTTCCACTACCAAACTGACAAATGTAATAACTATGCATGCTCATATGGTGGCCTGCCTCTTGGACAACATTTCTTTGAATGTTCGCCATTGTGGTCATGGAGATTTGGCATTATAGAAATAAATGTGGTCCCATGCTCATGTTCCTATCTTTGATCATGGAGTTATGTAGGTGAGCTGGGGTTGATGAGAACCCGAAGGATAGTTGGATCTCTCCAGAGACTCCCATTTACCTACTTAAGATCTGAGGAGATGGAGCCCTTGAAAAGAGCAAAAAAAGAAAGGTTAACTTGGGGAGGTCAGTAGAAGATGATATAGACTCTTATAGACCATCAGTAGCTAGTCCTTTTAAAGAGATTTTGAGACAAATACATATCATCAGTGAGACTATGTCCAACATACCTCTGGGGAAGGGAGAGCTTTCCATTACCATCAATCCTATATTGCTTAATACGACTATGAGAGATACCTTGAGGACCAGAAGAAGCATGGGGACACTATTTCTAGTCTTGAGTGAGCCTACTCCTCATTGGCATGATCCCATCAATCGATATAGAATTCGCATGATAAGACGCGAAAGAGGGAGAGGAAGATGGAAAAATTATTCACTAAGATATGGAAGGGGGTGAAGAGCCAATAGAAGGTCCTAAAACCTAAGAAGAAACTTCCTTCTCCATGGACAAATTTTGATAATAAGGTCCCAGCCACGTGGTCAGACTCTGATGATGGAAAGGATGAGTACAAGACCAAGAGCTATGACAGTTCTTGATGCAATTATAGGGAGCACCCTTTACCTTTTTATTTTTTTATGATTACACAATGAGGTCACTATAAGCTCTTAGTTGGGGGTTCCATCTCCGTATTCATTTGATGCCTTAGTCAGTATTATTTGGATATTTGTTGGATGCTTTTATTTTGTTTTTGGCTAATTTTATTTCTATTTTGGGTTGTAATATTTGGGCACCCTGACGGTGCCTACATTTCATGGATTAGTTGTTTATTTTCAATTATAGATTTGTTTTTATTCATAGTTTTCTACTTTTTTAATAATGATGTTGAACGAGCCTTTCCCTATTCTAGAGTGAGTGATGACATTCTTAAGGTAAAATCGTCATTTTTTTATCTTTGTGAACTATAGATGCAGGGAAAGTTTAAGTGCTTATGGCATTCTAGATGTGGGATTTCCTTTATGTCTATGGTGAATTCTGAGTAGCCATATGGTTGGCCCTTATGAGATCCAAAATATGAGATGATGGCTTGGTTTGGTGCTTATAATAGTCAATCTTGTGAGATGACAATGTGCAATAAACATCCCCTTCCATCTTAATTTTTTTGTGAAAAATCAAAGGCATGGACGTGAATGGTTTTGTATTTGTGACTCCAAAGTCTTTAGTTGGTAATGTGTGGCAAATATCTCCTTATGTATCTAATAGGAAATTCAATTAGACCCGTATGAATAGTTAGCATGCCTTGTGTGGTGAGCTTAGTCATTTAATTCTCATGCTTACTTGTGTTATTAGAACTTGCCTCATTAGTCTCTTAAAGCTAATCTTGATTATGCATAGTTAGTGAGATGATCTTAGGCCTTCTTGGTGATCATGGAATCCACTTTAGGCCAAAATTCCTACCCATACATAGATTGTATTTCTAGTTACCCACTTTGAGCCTTTGAACCATTCTTTGTAAACCATATTACAAGCCTTGAGCTATTTGACTTTTGTCCCTCTTTTGAACCCTGCCCTCCTTGAAATTGAAACTGCACCTTGAGGCTAAATGCCTAAGTTGGGGGTGGTGAGTCATGGAAGAGGTAACTTTGGGCCACGAAATTGCAAGTGAGCGCCTAAAAGCTAAGATAAGAGATCAAGTGAAAAAAAAAGGAATCATAAAAAGAAGGAAAGACATAGATTACGCAAAAAAAAGAGAAGGAAATTCTTTCAAAATAACGGGTGAATCAAGGTAGTGAAATAGGGCACATGTGTAAGTTATAAATAAATAAATTGGCCCATGTTCCAAAGTTTAATTAAATAGTGTGATGTAGAAGTTCAAGTAGGGTGTAGTCACTTTGGTCCCAAATGATATCATACCCTCTCCCGAGACTACATTATAAGCTTGAATAATTTCTTTGAGATCTCCAACTAAGTGTATTCAAGTTACTGGCGATTGAAAATAAGGGAAAGCATATGGTATAATTGTTTGCATCGAGAGATTCTTTGTGAGAGTGAGTGCTTGATTTTTAATCCCTTGTTGCATGATGGATACTTTGGTGTGTAGGATTTTATTTCAAGAGGAGTCATGTAGACCAATTGAGGGGGGTGAAATTGTCATCTTCCAAAAATGAGGAAAAAGAGTGTAGTTGAGTCGCTATTAATGTAGAGTCACTTCTAGAGAGTTAGTGGTTGTTACTTAGTTGTTCTTTAAAAGTATTTTGCATCCTTGAAAGTTCGCTTAAGTTTAAGGGTATTTGTGAGAATAGCTTTTCCCATGCTTGAAGGCTAATTGTGGGTACTAATATAGTTCAAAATCATTATGATCATTTAGTTGTATGAATGGGCTTATAGTTGCATAATCTCCTTGAGTAAGTAGTAGTGTTACTTGAGGACAAGCAAAAACTTAAGTTGGGGGTGTTGATGAGTGGAAAATTTGCCACTCGTTGACATCCAAATTCATGCACTACTATGGCTAAAATTATGTACATGAGCCTAATTCTCCATTAGAATATATTAATTTCCAGTTTTTATGATCTTGCAAGACCTATGATGAAAATAAATAGAAATCAAGCTGAAAGAAAAGGAAAATGGGCAAAAGAAACAAAAGTTGGAGAATATGAGGCCCTCTGGTACCATGATCGCGATCCTCATAGTCGTTATCATGATCAATCAACCAGGAATCAGAACACCCGTAGGAATCACATCTGCAGTAAGATGCTATGTGATTGCAGATCTCGATGCAAAGGACGCAATTATGATGTAGCAGAAAAATGTTCAAGGGTAGCTTAGTCATTTCATATGGTTGATCCTAATTCTCAAAAGGACACAACGTTTACACAATTAAGGCATCTTCCAACTAATTTTCAAGTTTGTATTGAGAAAAACCCTTCCAATTTGGAAAAGAACAATTGTGTTAAAGATCCAAGAGATTTTTAGTTGTGATTTGACATTGAAGTGTGGATTACTCTTGTTTTGATTTTCAATGGAAGCATTGAATGTTAACTTGGGTATATCTCTTTTCTCCAATCTCATGAGTAGCTAAATATTCATCTTGAGGATATGATTGATTAAGGTGTTAAAGTGTATGTATGTTGATTGTTAGTCCTAATTATTAGTCATTGATGTTGGGTTTTTCTATTACTCTTTGATTGTGAAGAAAAGTGGGGGTGCACCACCTTACAAGGGACCAGGCCCCTTAGAATCTGACATAGGCAATAAAATAGTAAAGAAGTAAGGAAATAAAACTTTGCAAGAAAGTAAATAACACAATGATTTAACGTGGAAACCTCCTTGCGCAAGGTAGGAAAAACCATTGCCCGCCCTCATATGCACTCATGAATCCACTATAATCAAACTTATGATTACAAACTCCATTGAAGCTTAACTCTAAGCTCCATTAACTTGTAACAACTCTATTACAAATTATCCTTGACAACTCTGTCAATATCTCTCCTCAATATTGATTAACTCTAACCAATATCAACTCAAATAACTCTACCTAAGCACTCAACAAACACAAGAAAAGCATCACTCTTATAAGACTAATAATTCAATTATAGACCAAGACTTGACTCAAGAACAATCAAAGTGTAGGATAATGATTAGGATAGAATTTTGCGAAATATCTCAGCACACAATAACTTGGAACTTGTGCAATATTTGAGTGTTTGCTAATTTTCTTCTTGAATTATTAGATTGCAAAAAACTATTAAATTAAGAAGCATTCTCTTATATTTATAGTAGTATAATGATTAGGGTAGAATTTTTATTGGGCCAGGTGTTTGGATTGGTACACATCTCACCTACGTAGTTTGTTACAATAACTGACAAAACTGTACAGATATATGATAGTTATATTGAACTTATGAAGACCAAGGGACCTGGTACCTTGTTGTCTGTTGATCATCATCAAAACAAGATAGATCAATTTCCCCCTTTTATATGATGACAAACCATAAAACTTGGCACATTAAAATTCACTCACCTCATTTAATATTCCCCATATCACTATATACCATGCTTCCCCCTATCAATATGCCAATATGTTTCCCCCTATCACTATGCCTATACTTCAACACATTATTCATTACAAGTGTTACACCTAGTACCTGGTCCCTACCACATATGAATCCTGGTCCTTACCACATGACTTTGGTATTTCCCCTTTGGCATCATTGAAAAGTAAGAAAAGTAAATCAAGAATAAATTAAGAACATGTCAGTTAACTCATGGCCACTGGGGTAACACTAACATAAAAAATAACTTTTAAAGTAAAGAAGATATGGATGAAACATACAAACAAAGATTCATTTATTAAATGGGATCGGTACCATTATAGTATACCATAAAAAACATAAAGCATCTAATCCTTCATAAGCCACATTAGAAACAAAAATAGGAAACTGACACAGGGATAACAAAGGTATAGAGATTATAGGACTTAGGTAGAAGGAGGTTTAAGGAAGAAGGATTTGAGCAACAAATCCATCATAGCACTTTCTGTAGCATGAGCATTCAGAAGTTTCTTAGTGAGGTCCTAAACTTCTGCATTCAACCCTTGAACCTCTATAGTGAGTGCTGCAACTTTAGTCTAGAGTTCTGTATTTTCAGCTGTAAGATCCTCTACAGCACCTAGTCACTTTGAGGATAACTTCTGATTCTACATCTTTAGGTGCAAAATTTTAGCATCCTTAGCAGCCAAATTTACCCTCATCTCCTTCATTTCATTGGTCAGGTTTTCTTGAACAGCCAACAGCTCTGACACTTGGGACACGGTCCCCATTTTTCCTTCTATGCACTCATTTTTTACCAAAGTTGTCAGACAAAACATTTGTTTCACTATTCTAGGATTCCTTTTGGTCCCCACATTTCCAAAGTAATCAAAGAATTTGTGCAAGAAATACCCATAAGGCATACCATGTTTTCCTTCCTTCTCTAGGATGACCTTATACATGTACTCTATCACTAGAGTAGGCAGACCTATCAACTCAAATTTACTGAGATATTCTATCATAAACAAATCAACAACAGCAGTTGTAGACCTTTTCTCTGACCTAGGCAGAATGACCTTGTTAACAAATTGAAACACCAACTGAAACTCACTTATGAGAAACTTCTTTCTTACACCAGCTACTGATATTCCTCCCACTTTTGAGGTATCAATCATAAACTTAGTTAAGGCTGCATTAAGACAGTCCTCACACCCATAATAGGCACATCCAAGATTTTTCCCAATGTTTCTTCATCCAATTTTATCTGCTTTCCTTGCACCTGGGCAATTAGACTTATCCCATCATTTGAGAATCTGAAGTGTGATAAAAATACTCTTACTTCTCTTTCAAATACCATAGGAGCTAGTTCTTCTAGGAGGTGTAACCATCCCTGGTGTATTACATAGTCCACCAACACTACCATGCCAGGTTTCTCATAAATCTTGAGATCAAAAAGTCTACTAAATAGTACTTTTAGGGTTTTCAATATTGTATTTCTTTCATCTCTAGACACTGACATCTTTTGTTCCTCCTTTCTTATTCTTTTGGAATCATTGATTGGTTCTTCTTCATCAACTTTTATCTTCTTGGGACCAAGTCCCTCAAAGACTTTCTTCTTGTTAACAGCAATGTGTTTTTGTTTCATCCTAGTGGTACTTCTTGACTTCACAGTGGAGTACCTGGTCCTTCTTTCTTTGTGGACTTCTTTTCTCAGTGTTTAGTTGTAGTAGCAATATCAAGATTAATAACTTCACCTTATCTAATATCTATACTTTTAGCATTTTCAACCTCTATAACACTAGCTTTCTTCAATCTCCTTCTCCTAGTAATAGATGATTTGCTAGCTTTCATAGCATCCCTCATCAACTTTTTTTAGAACTCTTAGTAGAGTATGTTCTGTTAACCTTTAAACCAATCTCCATCACCTTCTCTTTCCCTTTACTAACCCTATATTTTTTAATTGAATACCTTAGAGGTAATTCCTTATTATCAACTTAATCTTCTTTATTTGGAGGTTGCACAAACTCTTCATCCTTTGTGACATCATCCTTTTCACCTAATGTTTGCTCTTCTACACCCAAAAAGATTTCCTTGGGATCATTTGAAAGCAGAAGTAAGTTTTTAGCTACCCAATTAATACGCTAGAAAGGTTAGACCTTTTTATTGTATTTTTTTACTGCGGAGTTAAGTAAAAATGGGTTTTGATTCTGAGGAAGTAGGGGAACCAGGTACTTATAAGGGTTTTGATAGTTCTATTTTTTCTGCTTCTTCAGAGGGAAGAGGGTTTTAATAGCCTTTAGGTAATTTTATGAAATATCCTGGCTTTTTAGTTCTTAGAAAATTTCTTGACTTGGGGAAATAACTCGTACACTGGGATATGAGTGGTATAGGTTAGTCGTATGCTGACTAGTATTAGTTAGTGGGTTGGATTTGGTTTTAGGAATGGATACAACTTGGGTGGTATGATTCATATCGGTGGACATGAGTAGTTTGGTTTAGGTTTATCCTTTGCTTAATATTAGGCGTGGTAACTTACGTTTGATCTAAGTACGAGTGGTTTACCAAGAGACGTAAGATAGGGTATGAATCATACCAAGGACTTGTATGGTGACCAATGTTCAATCCTCTATAGATTCTATTCTACTAGGGGTACGGATCATAGGCACCAGTCATTTGCATTGATATGATATGGGTTAGGGTGAGTCATACCTTGATAGTGTTGGGTCCAAGGGAGATGGCCTTGGGTATGATTAATGGGTACCACTCGTATTGGAGGGTTGACTAGTATGGATAGTCATATCCATCTGACGAGATTTTGGTGCATTTTAAGTAAGGGCAATCTAGACATTTCCTCACTTAACCTAATAAGGCCCCATGACTTTTAACTCACTTGGGAGGTTATTTTCCCTATTATTCTATTCTTTAACACATAGAAAACATTCTCTAATCCTCTTTATAGTTTTTGGCAATAGAAGCTAGGGTTTTATATTAAGGGTTAATTTGGGGCTTGTGTTAGTGGTTTCTCTCCATCATCTTCTTAGTTTAAGTCATGGTATCTTCCCTCATTGTTAGTTCCAACTAAAGGCATGGTTTTATACAATATTTTCATGGTTTGATTATTGTATGGTTTTGGGTTTTCAAATATATGTTGGGGTTTTAGTTATAAATACTTGGTTGTGGTTTTCCCATATTTTAATTATGCTTTTAAATGCTTTAATAATGATTTTGGATAATTGGTTGCATGGCAATGGTTATTTGGTAATTGGCTTTGGTTTTGGAAATACTATGCCCCTAATGTGTTTGATAAAATGTCTATGAGAATGTTTTCACTATATTGTTGGATTTTTAATGAAACTTATGCATGGTCTAAACTTGGTAATGGAACCCTAAATGGTTAAATGGTTTGGAATGGTCAAAATGGAATGATTTTGGGTTTAAAAATCATTCTTGTGGGGTACAATGGAATTCCCCGAGTAATCAAAATAATGGAACATGTGTGAGATACATGGGACTCCCCCAAGTCAATTGGATAATGTGATCTATGGGTACATGGGAATCTCTTTACCTCAAAAAGGTATGGATAAGGACAATACTTGTAAATTATAGTAAGTATGATGACACCACTATGTATAGCCTTGGTTAATATTAATGTAATAATGGTCTGGTTGGAAACAATTTAAATTGGGAAATAATGGCGGGGTGTGATAGCTAATCGTGAAGGTGGAAGTTCAATAAACGGACACTAAAAACTCATTGTAAGACCCCACAAAATCCTAGTCATTTTAGTTCTATATAGCATGCCATAAGAGATCCCAGACTTAAAAAATTTTAGCAAAGTGTTAAGACTTAGAATTATTTTTAGCCTTCATAATTGGATAATCTTATTTATGATCTTTCCGGCCATATATTGTTGATTTTTGAATTGATTCATGATCAAGGATGTCAATAGTTTATATTGTGTGAGTTTCAAAATTTTTGGACATTGTTAGTGTTATGTTTGTATGCCCAAGATAGTGCACACAGTCAGACCAGATGCATCAGTAATCGCATCGACAGCATCGAAATGGTACATAGGCAATTGCGTTAACACCATCGAGGAGGTGCATAGGGTATCGCATCACTGCGCAATTTTTGTGTATTAACCTTTGAGTTTTCAAGGGCATTTAGGTCCTTTTACCCTTACCCAATTCAGATAAAACACGAAATTAAGAATCTAAAGGGACAAAATATACTCATTATCTCCCAAAATACTCTCAAGAACAAGCCCTAGTTTCATCAAGTTCAAGTCCAAGTTCTAAGAAAGCCTCCACAATTTCTACCAAATCTACAACCAAGGTATGTTAGGTGTTTATCCTTGGGTTTCCTTCCACCCTTGGAGTTCAAAAACCTTTTTTAAAATTACAAGTTTTCATATTCATGATTTACATGCGCAAATTGGATTGTATTCATGTTTGTGATTTTGTATGAATTTCAATTAAAGATTTAATTGTAAGTTTCATGAACATAAGATAGAATGTATGTTGTTTGATGTAATTCCTATGTTAAAATGCTTGAATTTTCAAGTTTAAGTTGTAGTCACAATGCTTATGTGTTTTTCATTATCATGTGCATTAATCATGCTCCCTAAGTGTTTGATAGAATGTCCATGTGAATTGAATAGTGAAATCGTGACATGTTATCATGTGTTCTCTTTAACGTACAAGTTCATGACCTCCAAGTGTTGGGAAAATGTCCCAGTGAATGAATTGTGAACAATTGACTTTTGTTATGCTTTCAATATTTGTTATGTTTTCTTATTGATGCTATCGAGTCCTAGGGGTATTTATTACTCAAAATCTAGTTGTTTACTTCGTTGCAGTAGTTATAGAATAGTCCCAGTAAAGGTCAAGAATAGTAGTACTTAGTCAGTAATAGAACTCAGTCCGGTTCAGTCAATCAACAAGATCAGTGTCAATGCAGTCAAGCCTAGTATAGTCTAATGATCAGTTTAGTGTCGATTTTGTTGGGAGTAGGATTCATCAACAAGCAAATCCAAGGATGGGGGCATTCCTACCAGCAGAGGGTTTGATCTGTAGTAGCAGTCCCTACATTACAGAACTACGTAGCCAGCGTAGAGTAAGTCGTTCTCCTACCAGATTAGGGTTGACATAATCATATATATATATTTCATGAGTCTTCCTGCCAGATTAAGGTTGACACAGTATTGTTAGTATCCCTTGGCAAGGTGCTAACACCCTTCCAAATAGGGTCATAGGTTGGATCCCAACTCCGTTTATAATCAGGGTATGTTGTTAGATAAATACTCCCACAGTTACAATTTTAGTCTCAGTATTCAGTAAAGAACCATAGCTATCAGTTATCAGTTACTTAGCCATCAGAATTCAGTACTTCAGTTCCAATCTAAAATTAGTTATTAGTATTCAGTTATCAGAACTCAGTACTTTAGTTTCATTATAAATCAGACAGATGTTATATCTGCAGTATTGCATATTCAGCATGTTTAGTAATTACAATTTTGCATGTTCTCTCATCCAGTTACTTCATGATGTTCATTCAATCAGTTATCATCTCATGCATATGAACCCATGTATATCAGCCTACCTCACTTAGCATACCAGTACATTAAAAGTACTGACGCATAGTCTTTCTTTGAACTAAGATATCTCATATCATAGGGTCAGATGCATGGGTTCCTAATCATATTTAGCAGCTCAGGATATCAGCAGCAAATTCAGTAGTGAGGCCTCATCCATCAAAGATATTATTTCATTATAGTATTTCAGTTAGTTTAGTAGTTATTTTAGTCAGATTTAGTTGGGGGTTTGTCCCATCAACTCCATACTCAGATAGTTAGAGGCTTTCAGACTAGCACAATCAGTTTTCAGTTTTTCATATGTTATTATCAGTTACACTTAGTTATTATTTTAGTATTTTGAGAATATTATGGCATTTTAGTTCTACTTCTGCATATATTTTTCAGTATTATTACTCAATGCTTACAACAGGTACCAGTCATGGGTTAGTTTGTGGTCCTTTAGGATTGTAAGCACCGTATAACACCCAGGATGTAGTCTCGGGGCATTACAAATATGGTATCCAAGCCTAAGACTCTAAAGAGTTAAACGGATTCTAAAAGCCGGATCAAGTAGAATCTTATGCATGGGTGCGTAGCATGCCATACTTATAGATAAGGGGCTATGAGATATTTTCGAAAAAGTTTCCCTTCTTTCAGTATTCATGTCATGCTATTGAGAACGAGCTCAAGTAAAACTCTTTGTCTAGTCTAATTTTCCCATCTATTTACAGACTATGCCTCCCAAAAAGGCCAACAAAAGAAGAACAGGAAACCAGCCAGCACCCCCACCTGTTCAGGTAGATCCTCAAAATGAGCATGTCTCTCATACAGAGCATCTTTCACCACTCTAGCCCATTCTATGACAGCTCAAAATAAATGCCCAACTACTTTTCAGGCCAACCGAATGGCCAATATTGTTGTAGCTATAATTTGGGACTTCACCCGAATGAACCCTCCTTTATTATCAAGGTTTAAGTCAAAAGAAGACCCATAGGAATTCCTCGACATAGTGCAGAAGGTAACAGACATTTTGGGGGTAACCGCTAGTGAGAGTGCTGAGTTAGTTTCCTATCAGTTATAGGATGTGGCATATACATGGTATAAGCAGTGGAAGGTAGATAGGGCTACAGATGCAGGGCCTATAGAATGGGAGGAGTTTGGTACTGCCTTTCTAGAAAGGTTTTTCCCGTTAGAGTTGAGGAAAGCTAAGGTGCTAGATTTCATTAACCTGAAGCAGGGAAACATGAGTGTGAAAGAGTACTCCCTCAAGTTTACTCAGTTAGTTAGATATGCTCCTCATGTGGTAGCTGATAGCAGATCTAAGATGAGTAAGTTTGTGCCTAGCATCTCTCACAGTGTGGTCAAGGAGTGTAGGACCACAATGCTAATTAAGAAGATGGACTTGGCTAGGTTGATTCTCCATGCTTAATAGATAGAGGAGAAGAATACTAAGGAGAAAGAGATGGAGAACAAAAGGTATAGAATAGGTAGCTTCACCTTCAATCATCCAAAGTCAGAGGGTGGTAATCGTCCTTAGTTTCACTCAAAATCTTTAGTTTTGGCTCCATCCTCAGCCAGTACCCTAGTGCCTAAATTTATAAAAGGTAATAAGGATAGGGCGCCAGGCTCTAAATCTCAGGGTAGTGTTAGCAGTGCTCGAACAAATCCTCTTTGTCAAAAATAGAGTAGAAACCATCAGGGTGTATGTAAGGTTGGCAGCGATGTATGTTTCAGGTGTGGTAAACCAGATCATAGAATTAGAAAGTGTCCTCAGGTGGGTTCACAGAGTTAGCATAATCATTCCCCAGCTAAGTTTGATCGCCCGTCTCAGCAGGGTGCCGCTTCCAGTGCCACCAGTGGGCAATGGCCAAACAGGCTCTATACAATCCAGTTCCGACAGGATTAGAAAAGTTCTCCTGATGTGGTCACTGGTACATTACAAGTTTACCATTTATATGTTTCTACTTTGCTAGATCTAAGATCTTCTTTGTCTTTTATAACTCTTTATATAGCTGTAAACTTTGAAGTCGGTCCTGAAATCTTAGCAGAGCCTTTCTCAGTATCTACACTAGTGGGTAAATCTATCATAGCTTAGCGGGTATATAGGAACTATCCAATTATGGTATCTCATAAAGCTACTTCAGCAAACTTAGTAGAGTTAAAGGTGATGGATTTTGACGTCATTCTCGACATGGATTTGCTTCATTCATGCTATGCTTCAGTTAACTGTAGAAACAAATTTGTCTATTTTCAGTTCCCAAATGAACCTGTCCTAGAATGGAGGGGTAGTACTTCAACACTTAGGGGTCAGCTTATTTTATACCTTAGATCGAGAAAAATGATATCCAAGAGGTGTATCTATCATCTCGTTTGAGTTAACGATTCTAGTTTTGAGACTCCTAATATTGAGTCATTTCTAGTAGCAAGTGAATTTTTAGATGTGTTTCCTGAAGATCTTCCTAGAGTTCCTCCCGAAAGGGAAATTTACTTTGGAATAGACCTTCTTTCAGATACTTGGCCCATCTCTATTCCTCCATACAGAATGGCCCCAACAAAACTTAAAGATCTAAAAGCGCAGTTGAAGGATCTCCTAGATAAAGAATTTATCAGGCTCAGCGTATCTCCTTGGGGTGCACCAGTTCTATTCGTGCGTAAGAAAGACAGTTCTCTTAGAATGTGTATTGACTACCGTCAGTTGAACAAAGTCATAGTCAAGAACAAGTATCTACTTCCTAGAATCGATAACTTGTTTGACCAACTTTAGGGTGCCAGTTAATTTTCTAAGAAAGACCTCAGATCAGGCTATCATCATCTCAAAGTCAAAGAATGTAACATTCCAAAAATAGCTTTCAGAACTTGATATGGTCACTTCAAATTTCTAGTCATGTCATTTGGTCTTACCAGTGCCCCAACATCTTTCATAGACTTAATGAATCATGTGTTTAAGCAATACATGGACATGTTCATCATATTCCTCATCGATGACATTCTTGGTTACTCCCACAGTGAACATGATCTCACAGACCATCTCAAAATAGTATTATGAACTCTCGAGGCCCATCAATTATTCACTAAATTCAGTAAGTGCGAGTTTTGGCAAAGGTCAGTAGCTTTCGTTAATCATATAGTTTTCGATGATGGCATTAGAGTTGATCCTCAAAAGACTGAACTATGAGAAACTGTCCTAGACCCATCTCTCCATCAGACATCAAGAGTTTTTTGGGTTTGGTTGGCTATTACCGATAGTTTTTTAAAGGATTTTCATCTATCGCATCCCCCATGTATAGTTGACTCAGAACAAAGTCAAGTTCCTATGGTCATATTCTTGTGAGAAGTGGTTTTAAGAGTTGAAGACTCGACTCACTACAGCCCCAGTACCGACTTGCCCAATGGTTCAGATGGTTTTGTTGTGTATTATGAGGCTTCCATAGTTGGTTTGGCGGGTGTTTTTATGCAAAAAAATGAGGTTGTGGCCTATGCCTCTAGACAGCTTAAGCCCCATGAAAAATATTATCCCACCCATAATCTAGAGCTAGCAATTGTTATGTTTGACTTAAGATTTTGAGGCACTATTTATATGGGGTGTATGTTGATGTGTTCACAGAACACAAAAGCGAGCATTATGTATATTCTCAGAAGACTTGAACCTGTATCAAAGAAGGTAGTTAGAGTTGTTGAAGGATTATAACACAAGTGTTCAGTATCTTCCAGGCAAGGCCAATGTAGTGGCAGATACCCATAGTAGGTTTTCCATGGGTAGTATTGCTCACGTTGAGGATGGTAAGAAGAAGTTAGTTCAGGAAGTTCATCAGCCTGCCAGACTAGGTGTCCCTTTGGTTGATTTGGTTGAGGGTAGTGATTGGGTGCAGAATAGTTTGGAATCATCTTTGGTTTCTGAAGTAAAAGAAAATCAATATAGGGATCCCAGTTTAGTTTAGTTAAGATGAAGAGTCAGTCAGAGACCAAAAGGTTGAGGATTTCTCCCAAGGGGGAGATAGTGTGTTGCATTGCCATAGTAGATTATGTGTGCCAGGTTTGGATGGTGTGAGATAGCTAATTCTTACAGAAGCACATGGTGCATGTTACTTGATTCATCCAGGGGCCACGAAGATGTACCGTGACCTGTGGAAAGTCTATTGGTGGAGTGGAATGAAGAGAGATATTGCAAATTTTGTGGCTAAGTGCTCTACTTGTCAGTAGGTGAAAATTGAGCATTAGAAGCTTAGTGGGTCTATGCAGGAGTTTAGTATTTTCACTTGGAAGAGAGAGGAAGTAAACGTGAACTTTGTGATGGGTTTGTCTCATACTCATCGTCAGCATGATTCGATTTGGGTCATTGTTGACAGGATGACTAAATTAGCCTATTTTTTTCCAATTCATACTTCTTATTCAGCTGAGTACTATTCCAGGCTCTATATCAAAGAGTTGGTTAGGTTGCACGGTGTCTTATTTTCCATCATTTCAGATATAGGTATGCAGTTCACCTATCCCTTTTGGAAAACCTTCCAAAAGGGTCTTGGTACCCAAGTTCACCTCAGTACAACCTTCCACCCTCAGAAAGATAGTCAAGCAGAAAAGACCATTCAAACCCTTGAGGATATATTGAAAGTGTGTGTCTTTGACTTTAAGGGCAGTTGGGATGATCACTTTCTTTTGATTGAGTTCGTGTATAATAATAGCTATTATTCCAGTATTTAGATGGCTCCATTTGAGGCTCTTTATGGGAGGAGATGTAGATCTCCTATTGGTTGGTTTGAAGTAGGTGAGGCTGCTGTAGTGGGGAATGACTCGGTTTTTGATGCTTTAGATAAAGTGCAATTGATCAGATAAAGGCTTATGATAGCTTAGAGCTGATAGAAAATGTATGCAGATATGAGAAGGAAAGATCTCAAGTTTGAGATTGGCGACTTTGTGTATTTGAAAATCTCTCCTATGAATGAAGTGAAGAGGTTTGGTAAGAAGGGGAAGCTTAGTCCCCGATATATTGGTCCTTATAGGATTCTCAGTCATTTCGGTAAGGTAGCTTATGAGATTGAGTTACCTGTAGACTTAGCATCAGTGCACCCAGCGTTTTACGTCTCCTTGCTAAAGAAGTGCATACCTATTAGTTGTAGTCCCTATAGAGAGTGTAGATGTTCAGAACAGTCTCTCGTATAAGGAAATCCCAGTTGAAATCCTTGATCGTCAGATTCACAGACTAAGGAACAAAGAAGTTCCTTTGGTCAATGTTCTTTGACTAATTTGAGGGAGCTACTTGGGGAAGAAGAATCGAACATGCGAACCAAGTATCCTCACCTTTTCTCTACAAACTCAGACTTAGCCTAAAGTAACAGTATTACTTAGATTTACTATATTCCATGCTCAGTTACAACTGCATAACATTCTTATATCATTCATGCATTCATAAAACAGTTCAGTCATGTGTTATGTGTCATGTATCCAGAATTCAGTCATGCTTCAGTTATGCATGTCAGTGTAAGTACAGTTCCTCTCAGTTCAGTCACTATTATTTAAGAACGAATGTTCCAAAGGGGGAGATATTGTAAAACCCCATAAAATCCTAGTCATTTCAATTCTATCTAGCTTGCCAAAAGAGGTCCTAAACTTGGAAAATTTCAGCTAAGTGTTAAGACTTAGAATCATTTTTAGCCTTCATAATTAAATGATCTTATTTACTATATTTCTGACCTTAGATTGTCTATTTTTGAATTGATTCGTGATCAAGGATGTCAATAGGTCATAATGGGTGAGTTTCAGAATTTTTAGACATTGTTAGAGTCATTCCCAAAATAGAGCATCAACACGATCAGGTTACGACGCATCAGTAATCGCATGACAGCATCAACGTGGCACACCAATAATTATGTCAACACCATCAATGTGGTGCATCGGCTATTGTATCACTGGGCAATTTTTGTGTATTAACTTGCGAGTTTCCAAGGGCATTTAGGTCCTTTTACCCTTACCTAATTCAACTAATACACAAAATTAAGGATCCAAAGAGGCAAAATATACTCATTATGTCCCAAAATACTCTCAAGAACAAGCCCTAATTTCATCAAGCTCAAGTCTAATTTCTAAGAAATCCTCCACAATTTCCATGAAATCAACAACCAAGATATGTTAAGTGTTCATCCTTGGGTTTCCTTCCACCCTTGGAGTTCAAGAACTCTTTTTAAAACTACAAGTTTTTATATTCATGATTTACATGCATAATTTGGATTGTATTCATGTTTGTGAATTTGTATGGGTTTAAATTAAAGATTTAATTGTAAGTTTCATGAACATAGATACAAATATATGTTGTTTGATGTAATTTCTATGCTAAAATGCTAGAATTTGCAAGTTTAAGTTCTAGTCACGATGCTTATATGTTGTTCATTATCATGTGCATTAATCATGCTCCCTAATTATTAGATAGAATGTCCATGTGAATTGAATAGTAAAATCATGACATGTTATCATGTGTTCTCATTCACGTACAAGTTCATGACCTCCAAGTGTTTGACAAAATGTCCATTGTGAGCAATTGACTATTGCTATGCTTTCAAGATTTGTTATGTTTTCTAATTGATGTTATCGACACCTGGGGGTATTTATTACCCAAAATCTAATTGTTTACTTAGTTTTAGTAGTTATAGAATAGTCACAGTAAAGTTCAAGAACAGTAGTATTCAGTCAGTAATAGAATTCAGTAAACTAAGTTCAGTTCAGTCAGTCAACACGATCAGTGTCAGTTTAATCAAACCTAGTACAGTGAAGTGATCAGTTTAATGTCGATTCAGTTGGGAATAGTATTCAGCACCGAGCGAACCCAGGGATGGAGGCATTCCTGCCAGCAGAAGGTTTGACCACTAATAGCAGTCCCTGCATTATAGAACTACGTAGCCAGCGTAGGGTAAGTCATTCTCCTTCTAGATTAGGGTTGATGCAATCATATATGTATTTCATGATTTTTCCTGCTAGACTAAGATTGACACAGTATTGTTAGTATCCCTTGGCAAGGTGCTAACACCCTTCCAATTGGATCACAGATTGGACCCCAACTCAGTTTACAATCAGGGTATGTCGATAAGATATACACTTCAACATTTACAGTTTCTGTCTTAGTATTAAGTAAAGAACTCAAACATTTCTACAGAACCATGGCTTTTAGTTATCAGTTACTTAGCCATCAGAATTTAGTACTTCAGTTCCAGTTTAAACATTTAATTATGAGCATTCAGTTATCAAAACTTAGTACTTCAGTTTCAGTCTAAATCAGACAGATATTATATGCGCAGTATTGCATATTCAGCATGTTCAGTAGTTATAGTTTTGCATGTACTCTCATCCAGTTACTTTATTATGTTTATTCAGTCAGTGATCATCTCATGCATATGAACCCATGTATATCAGCCTACCTCACTTAGCATACCAGTATATTTAAAGTACTGCTGCATACTCTTTCTTTCCGTTATGGTGTCTCATATGATAGGTTCAGATGTATGGGTTCCTGATCATACTTAGTAGCTTAGGATATCAGCAGAATATTCATTAGTAAGTCCTCATCCATCAAGGATATTATTTTATTTTAGCATCTAAGTATTTCAGTTAGTTCCGTAGTTATTTCAGTCGGAGTTAGTTGGGGGTTTGTCCCATATACTCCATACTCAGATAGTTAGACGCTTTTAGACTAGCACAATCAGTTTTTACTTTTTCAAAAGTTATTACCAGTTACACTCAGTTATTATTTCAGTATTTTGAGAACCTTATGGCATTTTAGTTCTACTTCTACATATGTTTTTCAGTATTATTACTCAGTGCTCATAGTAGGTACCAGTCATGGGTTATCTTGTGGTCTTTTGAGATTGTAAGCATTGTGTGACGCCTAGGATGTAGTCTCAGGGCGCTACACTCATATTTTTCGACATGAGGGATAGGGCATGGAGACCCTTTTATGATACAACGAGGTACGCGAGAATCCTCTAATCACATGGTACATATGTTTCATGCCATGTAAGGGTACTTGGAAATACCTTATTCTTATGGTATGTCTGGTTCATGCGGATACACACATAGGGTCCCATTCAGGAGGTTACACTGGACCCATATAGCCTGTGGGTGGTTAAGGATGGCTAAGCTACACATACCCAGGTTAATGGTTTCAAATACATGCTAAACCCGATTCTCTTTCCTGGCATGGTATTATATATATATATATATATATGTATATATGGTTTGTATGCATATGGATGGTTTACTTGGTTTTATTAAATGGCATTATTTTATCCTTATCTTGAGTTTATGCTAGCGTTCACCCGCTAACCCATCTTTGGGCGGTTGTATCCCCACGCAATGCAGGAACTGGTCATTCTACCCCTCCTGCTTAGTGATTGAACTTCAAGATCAGCTATTAGATTAAAGTGGTGAGCTTTTATCATTTCGAAAGGCTCAATTTCATTGATGTTATTACATACTTTAGTTTGTTTTTGGATATTGGTTTTGGCTACAGTTGGGGAGGGTGTCCGAACAGTATTTTGGTATTTTTTAGTTAGAGGATTTTATGGAACAACTATGGGTTGGTACAGGTAGGATCGGTATTAGTGTCATCCTTGGTATTGGCATTGGTATTAGGGCTGATATCGTAGGACTAAACTTCTCACTACTCCATCCTTTTTTATTTTAGGATTACATATGATTACTATGGAACTCATAGAGTTATGGTTTGGTTGGTATTGGTTATTGCTTAGGTATCGAGCGGTTGGACTTGTTTGTATGGTCACGGATATAGACCTATCCTAAAGTCTTGGATTATGCAATTACGCTATCGCGTTATATGTTTGGAATTCATCCAACTCAGGGTATGCGTAGGTCAGTTGGGTTGGGTAACGGAGGTGGTCTCCATTCCTAGTTGGACTTAGGATGCCCATTATGACAAGTCCCTAGTTCGGGTCATGTCATTTAAGTTCTTTTGAGGAAAAAGAAATTTTAGTTTGAGAAACTTCAGGTTCAATTGGTGAATTAGAGCAAGCATTTAGGTTTACCACCATGGCTGACCCAGTAGGGGTTTCCTTGGTAACTGAAGTTTTGATAGGAACAGGTACCTCTAGAGTCTCAGTAGGTTCTAAAGAGGATGTAGTAGGTGGTATGGACTCTGATTTTTGTTGACGGTTTGAGGAGGGATCTTCTACAATTCTGGGTATTGAAGAATTAGAATGTTCAATTTGGGGCTTTTCAGACTAAATTTCTAGGGAGTGACTGATTTTTAGGTCTTTAGTGGGGTTCAAGTGGGTGGGAATATTAGCCATTTGGATCTTTTGTGAGAAAAAGAATAAGAACACTTCGTTACTAAGAGGATGAATAAATGAGGAAGATGATTTGTGAGTTAATTTGGAAGTGAATAAAATGGAATGAATTTGGTTTTGTATTTAAGGGAGACGACCATTGTTATTAACAGATGCCTTTTGAATGAAAAAACATGTCTGGTTCTAATAGGTCTAATCCTTCACCTTACTAAAGAATTGATATCTTTTATTTAGATAAGGAAAGACACATGGCTTTTTTGGCATAATTTTATGAATTTTAAAGCACACTATTTAGGTACTAACATGAGAGATAGGACCAGGTCCCTCTCTTTCTTGAGTGAATCCTTAAATTTGTGTCTACCTCAACTATTCTCTTCTAAAGTTATTCTTATGTATTTATACCTGCAAATGTATGGTACTGAGTTAGACCAGCAAGTACATATTTTATCAAGGATACCTGTCTCCTGATCATAGCCAATTTTCTGGATAAAAATTAATTTATCTAGTATGTCAGGTTATTTTGATCACCCCTAGTCTCAACCTATTCTTCATATTTTTGGCTCAATTTGGGACAAGAATACTGAGATTTCCATGAAATTTCGAGCTTGAGCTCTTGTTTGGACTCCAAATTCCAAAGGTGTATTCACATTCTCAAGTTGATGAGAACATTTGTGCCTCAAGTTTGACCGTTTGAAATGAGTTTCACTTGTACCAGGTCCCTGAAGATTTTGATTAGACCCTTCTTGATGTTCTTCATCTGGAGAAAGGGTCTGTAACTGAGATCCTAGATAACCATCACCTTTTTCATCTAGTCCTTGACCATCATCTTCAGTAATTTTATCCCTTTGAACAGGAATGAGTTCTTTAATATCAGAATCTTCATCATCACCTGGATTCACTAGATTTTCTAACTCATCAAAGACCACATGTATACTTTATTCCACACACAGAGTTCTTTAACTGAAAACTCTATATGATTTGCTTGTTGATGAGTAGCCCACAAATGTTGCTTCATATCTTTTGGAGTCAAACTTTCCTAGTTCATTCTTCCCATTGTTTAGCACAAAGCACTTACACCCAAAAGGTCTGAAGTAGTCAATATTATGATTTCTATTGAACATAAGATCATATAGGGTCTTATTTTGGAGAGATCTAATCAAACACCTATTTGTTACAAACACGCAGTATTAACAGCTTCAGCCCAAAAGCTCTTTGGAAGCCCACTGTCAATCAGCATAGTCCTTGTGAGGGTTTCGTTCTTTCTTTCAATATCTCTATTTTTCTAAGGAGTCCTAGGAGAAGAGAAGTTGTGAAAGATACCATATTCTACGCAGAATCTTGCAACTTAGGAGTTATCAAATTCAGTTCCATGATCAAATCAGAATTCAGCAATTTTACAATTCAGCTTCATTTGAATTTGCTTGGCAAAAGTTACCAGAACCTCATAGGTTTCATCCTTGGTTCTCAAGAACATTATCCAGGTGAACCTGGAGTAGTCATCCATAATGAAAAACACATACTTCTTTCCACCTCTAAGTTGGACGTTAACAGGTCCACATAGGTCCATGTGCAGTAACTCAAGAGGTCTAGAAGTACTCATCTGCTTCTTCTGATCAAAGGAAGACCTGGTTTGTTTACCCTTAACACACGCATCACAAACCTTGTTGTTTAGAAATTTCATCTTTGGCATGCCACGGACAAGGTCCTTTGAAATCAACTTGTTCAGCAAAGAGGAACTTACATATCCCAGGCTTCTATGCTATATATCAGCATCTTCACTTTGAACAGTTAAGAAAGTTAATTCCCCATCAACTACAAACTCTAAATCAGCCATATATATATATTATTGATCTTTTTGGCCTTGAAATAACACTCCTAAATTTCAAGCTTGACACAGTGCATCCATTAGATGATAATTTTACTTCATTACCTTTGTCACAGATTTGAGAAACACATAGAAGACTGTACTTCAGGCCATTCACATAGTACACATCTTTTATTGCTTGATCAAATGATTTTCCAATTTTTCCCACACTACGAATACACTCTTTTTACCATTTCTAAATGAGATACCTCTACCCTAAAGTGTCTTGAGAGAGAGAAAATAATCAGTCTACCTCTACCCTGAAGTGTCTTAAGAGAGAGAAAACAGTCAGTCTTTCTAGTCATATGCTTTGAGCATCCACTATTCATTAACCAGTTTTGACTGTAATCCCTTTCTCCCACCTATATACATAGTCATTTGTTATATTTGGGAACCCACTTTAGTTTGAGTTCCCAGAAGCAAGACAAAAGTGTGATCAAATCTTTTTTGGCCCATCCAGGTAGTGAGTTCTTCTTCATATTTTTCAATGGTTTGGAACCCTTAAGATAGGAATTCTCTTGTTGTATGTATCTAGTATTGTTTATTTAAGCTCTAACCCAACTTTGACAATTCTCCTTCAAGTGCCCATCCCTTCCATAATGTGTTCATAGAGGTGTGTGGACATTGATTTTAGTACCATGAATTTCCTTCCCTGGAGATTCAAGTGAGAGGGTTCTATATTGATATCAATGTACTTTACCATTATTGGCACCCTGACCAGTTAACTTAGAAAGGATTTGAGGAGATGTGGTCTATTTTAGTGATTTGTTAAGTTCTTCTCTTATATGGACCAGATCTCTTTCTAATTATTTATTATTATGGAGTGAATTCATGAGGTGCTTCTGAGAATCCCTTAATTTTCTTTAAGATCAACTTGAATCCTTGAGGCTTCTTTCTTCCTTTTATCATCAGAATCATTCACTTTCTACAATTGACTCTTTAAACTCAGATTTTCAAATTTCAATTTTGTGAACTGTTCCTCTATTTCAGATATCTCGAGAATCAATTCAATCTCTTGATTTTCGAATTTCTCTTCTAGCACATTTTTCTCAGCAGTCAATTCACAAACAGAATCAATCAGAACATTTGCAAGCTTCTTTATCTTTTTAGCTGATTAGTTATCTAAATTTTCTTTAAAGTTAAAAATAGTTACCTCATTATCTTCATCATCTTAAGTGTTTTCCATAAGAGCAAACAATGAGTCAAAGGTAACTTCACTCTCCTCCATAACCTACATAGACATATCATCAATTTTTTTTCCTTCTCAGATTCACTAGAGGAATCTCCCTAGACATCTAAAGCATGTTTCACTGCATAATCAATTGCAGGCTCTTTTCTTGATTTTACAGGGACCTTGTCCTTGCTCTTTCCATTGTCCCCTCCAATCTTAAGATATTTTGAAAATCCATTTTGTGCATTGGGAAATCCTTGATGAAATGCTTAGGACTTCCTTATTTGTGACAAACTTCCACAATGCCTCCCTTTTTACTGCTACTTCCTCTCCTTTGAAATTGACCACTTTTCTTCATGCCTCTAATAATTCTTTTTGCCAAATTGGAAACTTCAAATTTCTCCTCACTTGAATCAGACTTTGAAGCCTTCAATGTCAGGGATTTTTCTCTTTTTGATTCCTTCTTCTCTTGCCCTTATTTTTTCTTGAATTCATGAGTCTTCAGAATACCAATCAGTTCATCCCTAGTGAGAGTATTTAGGTTTCTTGCCTTGTTATTACCATCCATTGTGCTTTCCTAGGATTTAGAAAGAACACCTTGAATTTTTCTAACCTATTTATAGAAAGGAATAACTCCTCATAAGCAATGCAACTCATAGGTGATAGAGGTGAATCTAGTATGCATCTCTTGGATAGTTTCTCCTTGTTTCATAGCGATGGTTTCATACTGAGTAGTCAGTATATCAACTTTTCAATTCTTCACATCACTGGTTCCTTCATGATCAGTCCTCAAACAATCCCATATTCCTTTGGCATTTTTACAAGAAGAAATCCAATTATATTCGTGAGGTCCTATGCCACAGACAAGCAATTTCTTTGCCTTATAATTCTTCTCAACTTTCTTTCGATCTTCAGCATCAAACTCTCTCCTGGTTTTCACAACCATCCTTGTTGTATCTCCTTATTTGACCTCTCTGACTAGCACATGAGGACTATTAAGTATTACATCTATTAGCTCACTGTCCTCAGCTATAATAAAGTTATATATCCTGGTTTTCCACCACCAATAATACTGCCTATTAAAGCGGGGTGGTCTAGTGGTATATTTCCCTTCTTCTAGATTAGTTGGAGTGGCCATGATAAATAATCACTCTAGGTATGAACCTTTTAGAGTTTCCTTACTCTGATACCAATTAAAGAAATATGGGGTGCACCACCTTACAAAGGATCAGGTCCCTTAGAGTCAGACACAGGCAACAAAATAGTAAAGGTTTAAAGAAATAGAACTTTGTAGGAAAGTAAAGAACACAATTATTTAACGTTGAAACATCCTTGCTCGAGAGAGGAAAAACTATGGTTTGCCCTCACAAGCACTCAAGAATCCACTATAATCAAAATTATGATTACAGACTCCATTAAAGCTTAGCTCTAACCTCCACTAATTTGTAACAACTTTATTACAAATTATCCTTAGCAACTCTGTCAAGATCTCTCCTCATTATCGGTTAAATCTAACCAATATCAACTCAGGTAACTCTACCTAAGCACTCAACAAACATAAGAAAAGCATTACTCTATTAAGATGAGTAATTCAATTGCAGACAAAGACTTGACTCAAGAACAATCACTCTCTCAGCAGACAAAAACTTAGAACTTAAGTAGTATTTAAGTTTTCACTGATTTCCTTCTTGAATGATCAGATTGCAAAAAGTACTGAATTGACAAGCATTCTCTTCTATTTATAGTAGGATAATGATTAGGGTAGAAATTCAATTAGGCCAGGTTTTTTGATTGGTACACAGCTCACCTGGGTAGTTCATTACACTAGCAGACAAAACTGTATAGACATGTAAAGTTGTACTAAACTTATGAAGACCCAGGGACCTGGTACCTTGTTGTTAGTTGATCATCATTAAACTAAGATACAGTAGATTGAATCGATAATTGTGGGTGAAAATCCTAATTGACTTGGATCATACGTCATGTTTGAAATAGGGGTGTGGTGATGAGTACTAGTGAAAAAACTATTTGATACTAGTTATTTCCAAAGCATTATTTTAGAAATAAGGATTTTTTCTAATGTAGAAATAGGGATGTTTAGTTGAGGTGTGGATTGGTGAAATTGGCACATTCATGAGGTATTCAACATAATCCATGAGTGAACTTGGTGTATTGTTGAAAGGCTCACATCAAGAGTTAAAAATCTAGCCTACCCAAACCTTTGACTAAAAAATAGACTAACCCTCAATTACCCATTCATGTATGACCCCTAGGATAACTATAACCACAAGACTAGTCTTTTATTAAATTTTAATCTATAATTGTTGCTCTCGATTAGTGTCACAAGTTAAATTTTTTCAATCAACATTTTAAAGCATACCCCCACTTTAATTTATATTTTTCTTTAAGCATACATTGTGGTTCAACACCTAGTGGTTTTCAATGTACATAGGTTTTAAAAGCTAAATTACGCTCCTCGCAGATTCGACCCAAACCTAAGTTAGGTTATTATATTGACAATGATCGCCTTGCACCAAAATAATGGTGTAAGTTGAGTGTTATCAGTGTCCAAGAGATGGCAGTAGGCAGGTAGTTTAAGACACGATGATGTTGATGAGTTAAGTAGTATGACAGCCTCGCCGCCTAAGACACCATCGAGTGCACCGGTCATCACCAATACTACTATTGATTTGAGAACCCCAATCACCACTTGGGACATTGATGTTGAGAGTGGGACCCATACTGAGTCCCCACGTGCTAATACATCCTGATTTAGAGCCTAGTATGCCTAGGTATATCCCAGACCTTTGTTTTATATTTATAGATGCATTAGGGATAGTGCATAGATATTTAGTTAGGGTGGGGGTGTAACGCATAGCTGCCATGAGTTGTTGTTGTCGTGTTTCTTTTCCCATCAGTTGTGGTTTGAATGCATAATTGGCAAGTTAGTTTTCTTTGTGTTTTGTGTTTTTTTTTGTGTTTGTGATGTTTAATAAGGAAGAAAATGTATATTTGGGTAGTAAATATGTTTTGACTGATGTTTGGTTGGTGCCTAAGTTGTTTTGAGAAAATGGTACCCCCTCTTTAGAATTTTAACATCTGTGTGATATGTATATAGGTATATCCATTGTGAATCTCATAATGGAATTAGAATTAGGGACTTAATAACTGTGGCAAATAATTGTTGAACTGGATAGGAAGTACCTAGAAATATGACCCTATACTATATAACTGTAAGGAGTTACCAAGTTCCTTGGGTGTGTGGAATCCAGAACTTGCTTGGTTAGTCTTGCCTAGGTGTAACACCCCATAGTTGTAGTGCTCAAATAATGCATTCAAAATGACCTTTAGGACCTCCATTTCGATGGTAAACCATGTTTAGATGTTAGGGGTTGTCTTGAGGGTGACTTTCGATGCTGGAATTAGGTGAGCGTCACCAAATCAACCCTCCGCTAAGGTTGTGCATTGCACAACAAATGCCAATAGCTAGTGGATAGGCTTGGCTTTTGCAGTGCGCCCACCCTGGGGTGTGCTTTTAGCGTGCGCCGCCCAATCTCAGGAGTACTTTGGCTATGCCCCTCCCATCAAAAGACAAGTGCCAAAGTTGCTTTGTTTTGACTTAATTTAAGGGCATTAAGGTCTTTTCACACCCCTAAACCATTTCTAATCATTATTAAACGAATTAATGGATCTTAAAATATGTTATTTCCACTTTCTTAACCCCAATCGTCCAATACACAATTCAAAACCATTCCTCTCTTCCCAAGAACAAAATTCAAGTTTCTTCCCTAAAAGACTCAAGAAGTTAAGTTCCAATTGCAGGGTTTCTTCGATAATTTATCCGATCGAGGTATGTGAGGTTTATGAACAAGAATAATTTTCCATCCTTGTGCCCAAAGTGCATGATTTCAAGATTTAATTTCTTTATTAGGGTTCATGCCCAAATAGTCATATTCTTGAATTATGATAATCGCCATGAGATTGAAACCTTAAGTATATCAAGAATTGCATATGTTCATGTTGTAACTTAAAAGATTCATATTATGATTTTAATTTCATTATTTTGACTAAGATTGTTGAAGGATTTTAATATGAGTATTGAGCATGAAGTTTTGTTATGAATTTTCATGAATTTAAAGCATGAATTCTCAGCCCTAAGTATAAGTACTGAGTTCACAAGAAGATTATTCTCTTTATCTCCATTGAGAAGTTCTAAATCATGTTTTAAAGCAAAGATTGATCTTTTAATCTTAAGATAAGATACAAAATCCAAATTTGTTCATCTTAATTATGATTTAAAGTAAAGAGAAGCATAACTGGTTTTCATCCTATGAACCCTTATGCTAGTTTAAGGTGGATTTCCTAAAGTATGAGCATATAAGTATTTTGGGAATGGTATTTAGCACCGAGAAGAGAGTGCGGATGAGCTTATCCTTAATTCCTAGAAATTATGAGCCACCGTAGGTTAAGCTTTTTCCCAATATGGATAAAGTAAAGTGATCACTTAAGATAAAGGTTTTATTCCAATGGCAAGGGTAGAATAGCTCTCCCCAACGTCGGTAAGATATTGGAATCCATGATAGCTCACATGGTTTGTGTCGGCTAGAAAAACCTCTCAAAGAAATAATAATAAGTAAAGCTTTTAGAAACTAAGTGTTATGGCTCACAAAGTTTATTCTTATGCTTCCTCGTTGTAATTATGATCTTGCAATTTTTTATTTTATGCATGTTCTAGGTGACCCATTTACACTTAGCATGCATTATTGAAAGTTTAACTGAACATTCAGTTATCATTTTACTTATGAATTCACCCCTACTTACTCAGTACATTTCAGAGGTACTGACCCACATATATGTTTATATACTACATTGTCTTATAATGTAGGTCCTGGTGCTTATTTGCAGCAGCATGATTGACTACGGGCATCACTACCTACCTCCTAACTTTTGGTAAGTTTTCATAGTCTAGGGACCCAGTTTATCAGACTCTTGTTGTTGATGAAGTATTTTAGTAATTTGATTTATGTTTATGTTCGGGTCAGTTGGAGTCTATCCTAGTGGATCTCTGGTCAGTATAAGAGGCTTGTCAGACTATTAATGTTTTTAGTTTTTTAAGAGTTGTCTAAAGATTTCCAAGTTAAATACTTTTTTCAAGATATGAATTCATTTACCTTTAAATTCTATTATATAGTTTGATTTTCATATGAGATCCAAGTTAAGTAACAATTATGGGTTAGCTTGGGATTATTCGTAGTCTTGAGCACCGTGTGACATCCTAGGGTACTTCTGGGGTGTTACAAACTTAGTATCAGAGCCTAAGGTCTTAAAGAGTGCTAGGGAGTCAGAAAAGCAGCGTTACATAGAGTCTTGATCATAGATATGAAGCGTGCCATATTTATGAGCAAGAGTCTGCAGAACGAGTTAGGAATTATCATTTCTTTCATGATCTATCATGCTTATATTTGTATCTACCTTCCTTAACTCGTGCTTTTACATAAAAGAATATGCCTTCTCGCTGAGATGATGCACGTAGAATGGTGATCAACCACCCCTGAATGCCAACCCTTTAAATAAGAATATGCCTCACTGAATTTCAGACTGTTTTACAAGTGTTGGCCCAAGATGTGAACGCTAATGTTCAGGGAAACCAACAGGTGGCAATCCCACTTCAGCAAAATAGTAATTAGCTACATTTAAAATTAGAGATTTTATGAGGATGAATCCACCTGAGTTCCATAGGTCAAGGGTGGATGAAAATCCTCAACTCTTTATTGATGAGGTGAAGAAGATTACTCAAATTATGCATGTTACTGAAAATAAGAGTGCAGAACTGGCATCCTATAGGGAGAAGGATTTTGCTTAAGATTGGGTTGTTATTGAAAAGATAGTAGAGGTGAGAATGCAGTTCCTGCGAGTTGGCAAGTATTTTAGAATGCTTTTCAAGATAGGTTATTTCCACATAAGATGAGGGATGATAAGGTGGAGGAGATCATGAACATGAGGCAGGGCTCTATAACAGTGAAGGAGTACTACCTAAAGTTCAATCAGTTGCCTAAGTATGCTCCCGAGTTGTTATCTGACTCTAGAGCTCGTATAAGTAAGTTTGTTACTGGATATATGATTTGGTGGTCAAGGAGTGTAGAACTACCATGTTTATTAAGGATATGGGTATTAGTCGATTGATGAATCATGCTCAACTATTAAGGCAGAAAAGTTGAAGGAAAAAAAGAAGAGAAACAAGAAGGCTAGGACTGGAAAGTTTGAGTATAGTCAGCCAAGGTCTAGAGGAGGAAATTGTTCAAGTTTCAGGGTTATTCATCAGTGCCTGCACCATATTCAGCCAGTACCCCTACACCCAGGACCAGGCAATAGCCGTGGGGCAGGACTTCAAATTCCAAGTCTTAGAACAGTATGGTCGGAAGGCCCTATTATCCAACATGTGCAAAGTATGGCAGGACCCATCCTAGTGAGTGTTTTATGGGCAAAAGGGGTTGTTATGGGTTTGGCAAGTTGGGCCACATAATCAAGGAGTGTTCGTAAGCTACGCAGGTAATTAGGGATGTTCGTTCTCTGACTTAAGTTACTAATGCACCAGCTCATCCAGGTCGCCCATTTCCTCCACAAGGTGTATCATCTAGTACCAGTGGCGGTCAGTGACATAATTGATTTTATGCTTTACCATCCAATTAGGATTAGGTGAGTTCACCAAATGTTGTCACTGGTATGCTTTATGCCTTTCACCTTGATGTATATGTGTTGTTAGACCTGGGATCAAATCTCACTTATGTAACTCCATTAATTGCGGTAAATTTTGGGATAGGAATTGAAAATCTCTTCGATCCCTTCTCAATTTCCACCCCAGTAGGTGAGTTATTTATTGTAAGACGAGTTTATAAGAGGTGTCATACACTGTCCTCGATAACATCATACTAGCAGGCCTAATAGAGTTAGAGATGGTAGATTTTGATGTTATTTTGGGCAGGGATTGGCTCCATTCATGTTATGCATCAATAGATTGTCTCAACCATGTGGTGAAGTTTCAGTTTCCTGGTGAGGCAGTTTTAAATGGGAGTGTAGTTTTGTATCTCCCAAAGGTCGTTTCATCTCTTATCTTAAGGCCAGAAAATTGATATCAAAACTGTGCATGTATCATTTAGTTTGAGTCAAAGATACTAAGTCTAAAGCTCCAACAGTTCAACCAGTCTGTGTAGTCAATGAGTCTCCTAAGGTTTTTCCTAAAGATTTGACATGAATACCTCCAGCTAGAGAAATAGGATTCAGAATTGATCTTCTTCCTGATACTCATACCATCTCTATCCCTCTATATCATATGGCTCTAACCAATCTTAAAGAGTTAAAAGAGTAGCTTAGGGACCTCTTAGATAAAGGTTTCATAAGAACCTGTATCTCTCTATGGGGGTGCTCCAGTCCTTTTTGTATGCAAGAAAGATGGTACTCTTAGAATATGTATATATTATAGATAGTTAAACAAGGTTACAATCAAGAACAATTATCCCATTCCAATAATTGATAATTTGTTTGATCAGTTTCAGGGTGCCCGGTGGTTCTCCAAGATTGACCTTAGGTCGGGATACCATCAGTTAAAAGTTAAGGAGCTAGACATTTTGAAAAATAGCTTTTTGAATGAGGTGTGGCCATTTAAGTTTGTGGTTATGTCATTTGGACTGACAAATGCTCCTGCAGCCTTTACAGATTTAATGAACAAGGTCTTCAAGCAGTACTTGGATATTATTATGATTGTTTTTATAGATGATATATTAGTGTATTCCAGGAGTAAGGAAGAATATGCAGACCATTTGAGAATAGTGTTACAGACCCTCAAGGACCATCAATTGTATGCGAAGTTTGGTAAATGTGAGTTCTAGTTGGTAACACATGTGTATTCTAGGAGTAGGGCATGTTCTTTCATGGGAGTTTATTCATGTAGATCCTCAGAAGATTGATGCAGTAAAGCGCTGGCATAGACCCATCACTCCATCTGATATCCAAAGTTTCTTGGGTTTGGCTGGATACTATAGGAGATTTTTTGAAGGGTTCTACTCTATAGCTGCACCATTGACTAAGCTGACACAAAAGAAAGAGAAGTTTATATGGTAGGATAAGTGTGAGAAGAGTTTCCAAGAGTTGAAAAATAGATTGACTTCGGTACCAATGTTAGCTTTTCCAGAAGGGTTAGATGGATTCATAGTGTATTATGATGCTTCCAGAGTTGGGTTAGGTTGTATGTTGATGGAAAAAGGAAGAGTGATAGCCTATGTCTCTAGACAACTTAAGGATCACAAAACGAATTTCCCAACTCATGATTCAGAGTTAGCTGTTGTGATTTTTTCCTTGAAATTAGGACACTGACCATAAGAGTCTTTAGTATGTATTTTCTCAAAAAAAGATGAATTTTCATTAGAAAAAGTAGTTTGAGTTGTTGAAAGATTATATATGAGTGTGTTGTATCACTTGAGTAAGGCTAATGTAGTGGTGAATGCCCTTAGTATATTGTATATAGGTAGTGTTGCCCGGGTTAAGGATGATAAGAAGGAGTTAGTCTGTGAGGTTCATCAGCTTGCTAGGTTAGAAGTTCGATAGGTTGATTTGGCTGAAGGTAGTATATAGGTTCAGAATGACTCGAAATCTTCATTGATTGTTGAAGTAAAAGAAAAGCAAGAGAGCGTTCCTAGTTTGGTTAAGTTAAAGGAGGCAATTAGAGATCAGAAGTGGAGATTTTCTCCTAAGGAGGAGATGGTATGCTCGTTGTTAGGGCAGGTTATGTGTTTCGTGTGTTGATGGTTTGAGACAGCAAATATTAGCAAAAGCGCATGTTGCGTGGTATTCTATTCACCTCGGAGCCACTAAGATGTACTGTGACTTACGAAAAATCTATTGGTGGAGTAGAACGAACAAAGATATTGCAGAGTTTATGGCTAAGTGTTTAAACTATCAGTAGGTTAAGGCTGAACACCAAAGGCCTAATGGTACACTTCAGGAGTTTAGCATCCGCACTTGGAAGTGGGAGATGGTGAACATGGATTTTGTGATAGGTTTGCCTCGTACGTGTTATCAGCTAGATTAAATTTAGGTTATTATAGATAGAATGGCCAAGTCAGCCCATTTCTTGACAGTTCATATTTCGTACTCTGTTGAGGATTATGCCATGTTCTATCTTAGGGAGTTGGTGAAGTTGAATGAGGTCCCCTTGTCTATCATTTCAGATAGAGGTACTCAGTTTACCTCTCACTTTGGGAAAGCTTTTCAGAAGGGTCTTGGTACCCAAGTTCACCTCAGTACAGCTTCCATCCTCAAACGGATAACAAACATAGAGGACCATTCAGACTCTTGAGGACATATTAAGGGCCTATGTTATTGACTTTAAGGGTAGTTGGGATGACCACTTACATTTGATTGAGTTTGCCTACAACAATAGGTATCACTCCAGTATTCAGATGGCTCCATTTGAGGCTTTCTCTGGGAGGGATGCAGATATCCTGTTGGTTGATTTAAAGTGGGTGAGACTGCTTAGATTGGGCCAAATTCAGTGTTTGAGGTGATGGAGAAAGTTTAGTTAATTTGAGAGACGCTAAAGACAGCCCAGAGTCATTAAAAATCTTATGCAGATATGAGGAGAAGGAATCTTGAGTTTGATATTGGTGACTTGGTGAATTTAAAAATTCCCTATGCAAGGAGTAAAAAGATTTGGCAAGAAGAGAAAGCTCAGTCCCTACTATGTTGGCCCATATAGAATTTTGAGCCGTTTTGGGAAGGTAGCTTATGAGTTAGAGTTGCCTACTCAGTTGGCATCAATGCATTCGGTGTTCCATGTTTCTTTGTTAAAGAAATGCATTGGTGATTCAGCTTCTGTTGTTCCTTTAGAAAGTATGGGTTTTAAGGATAGACTTTTATACGGAGAAGTCCTAGTTGAGATCCTTGATCGCCAGATTCGTAGGCTAAGGAATAAAGAAGTTCCTCCGATTAAGGTCCTATGGTATAATCAGTCTTTGAGGGAGACACTTGGAAGGAAGAAGTAGATATGTGAGCCAAGTATTCCGATCTTTTCCCTATGAATTCATACTCATGTTGAGGTAGTGGTTTCTCTTAAATTGACTCTCTCGCATTCTCTATCTTAGCTATATAACTATCCTCATGTCATAGCACATGTTCATAAAACTCAGGTCAGTCCATGTATCATGTTTCAAATTCAGTTACTTAATCATGTTCAGTGCATGAGTATTTAGTGTACGATCTCAACCTTTATAGTACTTCACCTTAAATAGTTTCATTCGAGGATGAGGGGGAGATAATGTAACACCCCATAATTGTAACGCTCAAATAATGCATTTAAAATGACCTTTAAGGCCCCCATTTTGATGGTAAACCATGCTTAAATATTATGAATTGTGTTGGGGGTGTCTTTGGATGTTGGAATTAGGAATGTGTTACCAAATATACCCTTCACTAAGGTTGTGCGTCGCATGACAAATGCCAATAGCCACTGGATGGGCTAGGCTATTGGTGTTCCATAAGTGTGCACCGCCCACCCTCAGGTGTGCTTTGGCTATGCGCTGCCCAGCAAAAGCCAAGTGCCAAAGCTGCTCTATTTTGACTTAATTTAAGGGTGTTGAGGTCTTTTCATACCACTAAACCATTTCGAATCATTCTTAAACGAATTAAGGGGACTCAAAACACGTAATTTTCACTCTCTTAACCCCAAACATCCAGTATATGATTCAAAACCCTTCCCCTCTTTCCAAGAACAAAATTTATGTTTCTTTCCTCAAGAACTCAAGAAGTTAAGCTCCAATTTTAGGATTTCTTTGAGAATTCATCCAATCGAGGTATGTGGGGTTTATGAACGAGGATAATCTTCCATCCTTAAGACCAAAATGCATGATTTAAAGATTAAATTTCTTTATTAGAGTTCATACCCAAATAATCATATTCTTGACTTTGATATTGCCATTAGATTGAAAGCTTTAAGTATATCAAGAATTGCATATGTTTGTGTTTTAACTTATAAGATTCATATTGTGATTTTAGTTTCATTATTTTGACTGAGATTGTTGAAGGATTTTAATATGAGTATTGAGCATGAAGTTATGTTATGAATTTCCATGAATTTAAAGAATGGATTGTATCCCTAAGTATAAGTATTGAGTTTACAGGTAGATTATGCTATTAAGCTATATTGACAAGTTTTACATCATGATTTAAAGCAAAGATTGATCTTTTGATCTTAAGATAAGATACAAAATCCATATTTGTTCATCTTGATTATGATTTAAAGTAAAGAGAAGCGTAACTGGTTTTCATCCTATAAACACTTTGCTAGTTTAAGGTAGATTTCCTAAAGTATGAGCATATAAGTATTCTGGGAGTGGTATTTAGCACCGAGAAGCGAATACGGATGAGTGTATCCTTAATTCCTAGAAACTACCAGCCACCATAGGTTAAGATTTATCGATAAAGTAAAGTGATCACTTAAGATTAAGGTTAAATTCCGATGGCAGGGGTAGAATAGTTCTCCCCAACATCGGTAAGATGTTGGACTCCATGATAGCTCACATAGTTTATGTCAGCTATAAGAACCTCCCAATGAAAGAATAATAAGTAAAGCTTTTAGAAACTAAGTGTTATGGCTCACAAAGTTTATTATTATGTTTTCACATTGTGACTATGATCGTGCAGTCTTTTGTTTTATTCATATTCCAGGTAAGTCATTTACACTTAGCATATATCATCGAAAGTTTATTTGAACATTCAATTATCTTTTTACTTATGTATTTACACCCCATATACGTAATACATTCCAGAAGTATTGACCCACATATATGCTATGTGCTACATTGTCTTATAATGTAGGTTCTGGTGCTCATTTCTAACACATGATTGACTATGGGCATCACTACCTGCATCTCAACTTTTGGTGAATCCTCATAGTCCGGGGACCCAGTTCATCAAACTCTTGTTGCTGATCAAGCGTTTTAGTTATTTGATTTCTGTTTATGTTTGGGTCAGCTGGGGTTTGTCCCAAAGACTTCCAAGTTAAAGACTTTTGTTAAGATATGAATTCATTTACCTTCATATTCTATTATGTAGTTCACTTTTCATATGAGATCCAAGTTAAGTAAGAATTAAGGGTTAGCTTGGGACTATTCGTAGTCTTGAGCACCATGTGACATCCAGGGGATACTTCTGGGGCGTTACACTAGGTTGTAGGATCATCAGTTAGGAAAGGATCATAGGCCATGTTTGAAAATCAGTCCACTTTAGCCTAAATAACCAACCAAATGTGATTGAGAATCCCTTGATCCCAATTCGATCCCTAATAGACCTAATTTTTTTTGTTTACCCTAATTTACCTTTCCATTTAATTGTAATGAAACTATTTTAGACCTGGTCCTCCTTGGACACTGTGTACCTCAACTCAGGAAAATCACCTAAGTTGAGGGTGGATATCACAGGGATGCATAAAGAAAAATGGGTATGAAGAAGGGGTGTGAATAAAAAACAAAAGTAGGGTTGGGTGAAGTAGAAAAAGAAAAAAATGGTATAGAAAAAGAGCAAGAAAAAGAAATTTATGAAAAAAATAAGAAAAAAAAATAAGAGACCGCACTCAGTTTGAACATGTAGAGAAAGAATAAAAAGTTAGAAAAAGAGTGAATTGAAATAAAGTTGGAAAATAAGTGGACTCCAAAGTAATTATAGTGTCAAGGAGGCCTGTCACTAAAAATTTCCCAACTATACCCATGCCTGCCCCAAGCCTATGTTACAAGACAAATAAAGTCCTGTAGTGATCCTAACATGACTGTCCAAAAACTAAGGCAAAGAAAATAAGGGCAAACCCTTGGCATTTTGTGCGCACTATGGACCCTTCTTTGTGAGTGAGATTGTCTCTTAACCATCCTTGCATTGTCACGATAGATCCATATGACTGAATGGGAATTCTTTGACTGTGAGGGTACATGGGTTGCTTTGTTAGATTTTTTTTTTTGTTCAGGTAGAGTAACTTGTGTATATGCCTAGTTGTTCATTGCTACTATAATGCCATCACTTGATTCCTGTGTGTCATGTTTTTGTCGTGGATCTATGTACACAGTTGGGTTTTGAAACTAAAAATAGGAGAGGGTATTGTGTTTTGAACTACAATGGAGAATTGACTGCCAATGGTATCTTAGGATCTTCTTATTTGAGCATTATGTTTGTGTTTTTTTTGTGTTTTGCCTATGGACATACAACCATTCTAAATTGAGGTGTTGATGTGTTGTGGAAACATGGTGCATTTGATGCTTAAACTGGTGAATTTATGCATTGACTTAGGTCAATTAGTCGGATATGATGGGTGGTTTATGTGTTTTGCAAGGAAACTAGTTCGAAAGTGGATTAGAATGAAAAATTGAATAAAATGCTTTCAAAAAGTGAAGTACTGGTCAAGTTATGAGTCATCAAGTCACCTTACAACTCGTAGCTCAATTCTTAAGGATAAAAATGGCAAAATATAACCTGAGAAACTAAGTAATAGAAGGATACGAGTGGTAAGGACATACTATAACTCATAATGGGAAGTCATACTGTGACCAGTGTCTAAAGAATTGAAGATTGACGCTCCATGGATACTATGAAGACCAAGATTCATAAGTTATGAGTATGACTCGTGGTGAAAAGTCGTCAAGACAACAGAGTCAAGTGCCCTGAAGATGAAAAGCTACTAGAATGATTACGACTAGAAACATACAACTTTTAAGGTTACTAGATGATTCGTAACCACTAAATACAAAAGGGAGCTACGATAGTAGGAAGCGAGTTGTAAGGAGACCTAACAACTCGTTCTCAGGGGAGTAACCACTACCGACTTAATTTTCCCATTCTGTTTTAATTAGGATTCTTTTATTATTTTGAGATACTATAAATACCCTAGGGTTATTCCTTTATTATGTTAAGCATTTTTATAATTTTCATTATACTTTCACATACTTAGATTATGATACTATTGTTCTTCAGTTTTTGATTTCGCATTCAATTAGTGATTTTGGATTTTGCTCTTTCATTATTGTGAAATTAATTACATGTCTTCTTCATTGATTTTCATGGAATATTGCATAAGAATGAGTGGCTAATTTACTTGACTAGGGTTGTGGGAATCTTGGTGGATTTACTATGTAAGGGAAGTGGGAGATTCTCATATTCTATTGTAGCTGCGTATATTGCAATCTTCTTCATATTAATTGTACCCCAAGCTATTGTAGAAGCTTAGAAATTTCTTGTATTCGAGAACATCCTCACAAGGGAGTTTGAGATTGGGAAAAGGAAGTTACAATAGTAATTTGAGGCTATCAACCCTCACCTAATCAACTCGAGACTCAAGAGGTGAGAGTTGTATTGAGGTTATAGACAAGGGACAGTAAGGTGACACCTTGAGACTCACAATATGCAGGGTGATATTTATCAATGCGTTCACAAGACGATTGATAATACATAGATTGTAAACTTTGCACGCAGAGCAATGGGTTAGGTGGATCAAACACGAGAAACTTACGAAGTTGAGAATCTAGGGGGAACACAGTCCTAGTGTTCATCTTCTATTATTTACAAACTCAAGCATTCAAGTTCGGTTACTTGTTACTATTGACTTTAAAATCCCCCCATTTACTTTTCCGCACTGCTCATGGATTTTTTTCAAGTTTAAGAGATCGTTCTATGTATTCCCTGTGGGTTCGACCCCAACCTTGTTTGGGTCACTATATTTGACATCGGCCACAACATACTTCTTTGGAGGTTAGTTTTTAGGCAACATCATCGCTGAATCTAGAAAAATCTATATGTTATATTTAATACTTTCAATAGAATTATGAGATAATAACTCATTTGTCTATTGATGATGCAGGAAATCTTTGAGAAGAGATTTGAATTTCTCCCATGAATGATAGAGATTTTCATATGTCTTCTACTTGAAACTTAAGATCTCACTCCTCAACCTTTTCTCCCATGAATGATAGAGATTTTCGTCTGTCTTTTGCTTGAAACTTAAGATCTTACTCCTCAACCTTATAGTTTTGCTAGATGGAAAGAATTAAAAGAGGAACTTCCTTGCCAAGTTATCCCATGTTATGATTGAATTTGAAGGTTCTTCCTTCAATCATTTCTTTGTTTCTCCCAAGAGTGAGAATGAAAAAGAGTGAGCCTCACATAATCAGTGGATACTCCCATGGGAATGAATGTGTCACTGATATCTAGAAAATTCTAAAGATGAACTTGTGGATCCTCATGTGACAGGCTTGCAAACTGTTTGCTTGTGTGTGACAATTACACCATATTCTATTTAAGCTCAAATCTTCCTTCTATGATCGATCTGCGGATACTGGAGGTTACATTAATTGAGAGTGAGATTGTCACTTTGCACACTATCCTGTGGGCTGGTTGTTCATCACCCATTGCTACAGAAATGGTCTCATTTTGTTGAACTTGCGGGATTGAATAAAGAAGTATTGCTTGTCTCCGCAGTTGGTGCAAGCGTCGATCAGGATTGGGATATGGTTCAACCGATTCACTCTCCCTTGCCAGTTTACTTAAGATTCAAATATGTATCTGCAAATTCAGTAACTAAGACCAAGTTTCCAGAACTTATCAAATAAAATAGTAAAACTAAAAATTAAAAGGTTGCTAATTATTCAATTCCTTGAAAACGACCGCAAAATCTTGTTGCATCGCACACAATGTGTACGTAATTGTGCAAGTAATAAAGTGGATCTTGCGAGCCGAACATCAATCCCATAAGGACTTGGCATTTAGCAAACAATCCAATTCAAGTATTACTACTAAAGTTAAATTAGTGCAATTTGTAACTAAAGAGAGTTTAAGTTTTATTATGCTAAAAATAACAATGAACAATAACAAAAATTGAAAGTGTTGTAAACAATAATTTGGAGGGTTACAAGGTCAAGGCATCTTGAACATTCATGCAAAGCTATACAATCCCATTGGTTAAGTTATTTATCTTGGTTGTTGATTCATAGGGTTAATATCATTATTATGGTCTTTCGATCCTCTAATTATCTATTTAAATTAGTCTCACAATTAGATGGTTGAGCGAGGATGTGAGAACTAACTCATATGTATTTATATCTTTTCTCGTATTTGAACCAAATAGGGAAAATTTGATATATTTCTGTCCTAACCGTAAATCTTATCTTTAATTCATCCAAAAGACAAGAACTCATTCCTTATGTTCCATGTTCTAATCTAATGTTAATCCTTTCGATCTCACAAAAGAAATGTAGATGTATATCTACAAATGCCCCCTACTTCAAGACTTATCGAAGTGTAAACTTGATGAACTCAAAGACGAGGCTTGAAGTAATTTCCATCTTTGCAGTTTGTGATCGCAGATTTGATTTGTGAGAGAAGAGATGAAGGATAGATTTGGTCCCACTAGACGTATCAATTTATTTGCAACAAATTTTAATTCATGAAAAAATAAACTTCAACCACAAACAAAACATGAAGAAACAAAAATTTTTTATTGATAAACAATATGAGTACAAATCTCTGTCCCTTGATTTCTCTCTCTTGAATTTGTCCGTAATCCAAAGGTCGTTAGTAGTGCCTTTTTGAATGTAGGATGAACTCTTTATAAATATCCATGATTTTGTAGGATATTAGAGATGTTTTGCAGGATATTGGAGATGCCTTTTTAAGGGAATATGTAACCCTTTAACTTTAAATAGGGACAATTTAAGTTTATGACAAAGTAGCCTCCAAGGTATCATTATGATAAAGTAGCTTCCAAAAACTCCATTGAAATTGAAATTCTTCTTGCAGAATCCAACTAAATTTCGATGTCTATAGAGACATTTCAAATGTACTAGACTCATTATTTTGGATAAAAAATCATGAAATAGTATTTATTTATTTATTTATTGATCTTTTCTATGGTTTTATTGAATCCTATGAATAAAAATATCAAAACAGTTATATAAGGAAGCTGCATAAACTTAATATTAATATTATTGTTATATTTGTTTCAAACAAAATCCTCAATTAATTTTATTTATGTTATAAATGTATTACATTATAGTGAATGTATATCAAGAATATAGATAAGATCTAATAAGATCTATCAAGATCTAATTGATATCATCAGGATTTGAAGTATCTGTTTTTTAGTCAGAAACTAGGAGTATTTTTTCCTATAAATAGAGGGATTTTGTTCATTATATCCTCAATCTTATGATCTCTCATCCTTCAAGAGAAATACAATTACTCTCTCTTCTTTCTCTACTCTTCTTCATTATTCTTTGCTTTATATTTCATAATACGTTATCAGCACGAGACTCTGCCAAACAAGGTGAGATTATAAATCTAAAGGATTTCAAGGTTAGTAATTTCTTATGTTATTTGTCTTTTGCTACTAATGATATAATTATTGTTGAATTTGAGGAAAAATAATTGGTTTGGAACCACTTATTCTTTAAATTTGTTCATGAAAAATAATATTATTAAAAGATATGATGATGAATTTAAATCTCATCTCATTAAGAGGGTAAGACATTGGGTTAAAATTTCTAATGCACCATGATGATAAGATGTTGGGTTCAAGTCCCATCGATTTATGCCTAAGACGCCTTTATACGGATAAGACATTGAGTTTGAATCTCAATGCACCATATTGATGATCAGTGGCGGAGCCAAACTTTCCTTTAAGGGGGTTCAGAATTAAATATATGGATTAGTCGAAGGGGGTTCAACATCTATAATACATACATAAAAATATTTTTGATCATATAAAAATAGTATAATTTTCCAACAAAGGGGGTTCGAATGAACCCTCTAAATTGCATGTGGCTCCGCCACTATTGATGATATTATGATCGCTAAGACAAAATAATAAGTGTTTGGTGAAAAGCCACGAAACATATCTTATTGAATATGCTTCATTCTATGAAGTGAATGTGGTAGCAATATATGATAGGTCTGAAAGATGACAATTTGCTCCATTCTTAAAGTGAATTTGGTAGCAATATATGATATACTTTGAAAGACATGTATACCTCGATGTGCTCTTGAAGTAGAAATATCATGAAAGAGATTATAAGTTATCGGAATTTAATAGGCTTAAGGCACAATTATATTCCATTCCTGAGAATAAGAAGCTTACTAATACAAACGTGCACTTAATTGTGATGGTATCACAACTCACCTCCGAAAGAGGTTGAATAATTGAGAAGAGTTATTCTAAAATTTACTTCTAAAGTAGTAACTCTGAAATTTACTCATGTCATAGTAAATCTGAAATTTACTAATGCAAAAGCACATGTCATTTAAACTTGAAGTTTACTAGAATAAAAGTTCATAAATTGACATGAATGATTGCGACATCCCAAAGATGTGCATACTGAATATTGAACATATATTGAAGAATCAATAAATTCTTCATTACTTTTAATATTGTTTGTTCTCATAATAAGTTGGTTGGACCAATTAATATTGGGATTGGATCCCTCAAAATTTGAAAAGTTAAAAAGGAGAATAAGGGCCCGTGCACCTATCAAGTGATATCTTGAAAAGATGTGTCAATAAAATGATCACATGTACATGCATTGTCAACCTGCAGTTTGACATTCATAAAGTTGCTTTCTCAATAAAATTGAGTTAAGAGCATAACTTTCAGATTGTGTAATCAGGACAATTCATCTTGATAATGATGGCTTGACATTGAATGCCTTTGATAAATAATTAAACCATTGCTAATGAGAACAAAGCTTCATGTGTTGGTCTGAAATATGATATGTTGCATACAATAGTACTTGTATGCATTAGACCAATAAATTATGATTATTTCTTCCTTTTCTATTAGTTCAAGGTCAGGAACCAACTATTCCATCTAATAATTTTAATGTGCGGTATATGATTAATGAATATACCACGATTCACAAAGATGAATTTCTCAAAGAAATAGAGGATGTATGTTAGTTTTCCTAACATAAGGAGGAGATTATAAGCAGCTATGAAATATGTTAGGAGTTATCATCAGATCCTCATTCAAAAGATAATTCAAGTCAAATGTCAAAAACATCTCATATTAAGCTGCAAGTACTCCTATTTTGTGTCCCAAAAGGACAAAGTCTATGCATACGTAAAGCGTGGTAGACCAATCGATTCCAAATAAAATAATCCTTGAAACGAATAAGGAGCAAATAATCATAATAAAAAGGCAATGTGTGCTTGAAGAGCCTATGACATAACACATCATGAAACTTTATGAGGTTCAGGTACTTGAAAATCATGAAGTGATGAGATATCAAAATGTTATGTCACATTGTGAATCAATATGAAATGATGTATCATCAATATAATTGATACAATATTAGCGCACTATTGTAAAAGATACGAGAATCTAAATTCTACGTTTATTTAAGCATACTAACGTAGAAACATTTATCAAATAACATGAAAGGATGAATTTTGATAAGCATAAAACTTATTTGATTTGCAGTCCAGACACTAGAAGATGTCACACATGAAATGTTGGATATTGTCACTAGACAAAAAACTACATGAAAATCCTTAAAGGATTCAAAATGTCTGAAGCATATAAAGTTTCTGTAAAACTTGCTTATTATCCTTATAAAGGATAAATTGATGGTTTGAATATTATAAAAACTCTTGTAGAGTTTCAAAAGCAATAAATTATTTGCTGAAATGAGAAACATACCAAATTGGATTGGTCCTGAAGTACCATATCTTAGTCCAATTGGTGCACTAATGTATCTTGCAAATACTACAAGGCCTGATATAGCTTTTTCAGTCAATTTGTTAGCAAGGTATGGTTCTATTTCTACTAGGAGACATCGGAATGAGATCAAACATATATTACGGTATCTAAAAGGGACTATTAATATGGGCTCATTTTCGCAGTTATGATCTTATTGATTATGTTGATGCTGGAGATTTATTTAACCTGCATAAATCTAGATCTTAAACATACAATGTGTTTACATGTGGGGATACTGTCATGTCTTGGAGATATACAAAGTAGTCTATCGTAGCCACCTCATCGAATCATGCTGAAATAATAGTTATTCATGAAGCAAGCCGAGAATGTGTATGGTTAAGGTCCATGATACATCTCATTCGAAAAAAATGTGGTTTGAAATGTGAAAATGTACCCACAATTTTATACAGAGATAATGCAGTATGCATAGCACATTTTAATGGAGGATTCATAAAAGGAAATAAAACGAAGCACAATCCATCAAAGTTTTTGTACATACATGAGCACAAAAAAATAGTGATATTAACGTGCAATAGATTTGTTCAAGTGACAATGTGGCTGATTTATTCACCAAGTCTCCTCCAATTGCAACTTTCAAGAAAATGGTGCACAAGATCGAGATGCAAAGGATCAAGAATGATCTCATTAGGGGAGTTAATACGCGTTAAACTCTTTTTCCCTTACGAGGCTTTGTCCCACTGGATTTTCCTTGTAAGATTTTTAATGAGGCAACCTATATGCGTATTGTTAGAGATGTGTACTCTTTTTCCTTAACTAAATTTTTTTTCCACTGGATTTTTTCTAGTAAGGTTTTAACGAGACACATTATCTATCAATTAGACATTCAAAGGGGAGTGTTATAAATGTATTTACATTATAATGAATGTATATCAAGAATATAGATAAAATCTAATAAGATCTATCAAGATGTAGCTGATATCTATCAGAATTTGAAGTATCTGTCTTTTAGTCAAAAATTAGTACTTTCCCTTCCAAATAGAAAAGTTTTATTCATTATATCCTCAACCTTATGATCTCTTATCCCTCAAGAGAAATAACAGTTACTCTTTCTTCTTTCTCTACTCTTCTTCATTATTCTTTATTTTATATTTCATAACAATTTCATGTTTAATTTAAAGTATTAAGCATTCTCAAAATTATTTATCCGACCACTTATACTAATATAATAGAGTAAAATAATTTTATGAGATCATCTCTTTTTGGCATCTCTTTTTATCCCATTCCGCATACAAGTTCTTCCCAAAGAGAATATCAAGGAAAAAATAAAAGCTTTACAATAAGCTGTGCCAAAACTCTTTAGAAACAAATAAAAAGAATTAAAATTATGCTACTAACAAATAGAATAACTTTCTCTAAAACCAAAAGTCAAGTGAAAAACAAACAAAATCATAATGCATTTCTTATTGGAGAGGCTTACGTGGAGAGTCGATGGGGCTAAGAATTGCCGCTGAAATGAGCAAGCATGAAATACCAAGCAAACATGTCGATATACAGGCATGTCGATGATACAGACACCTCAAGTAGCACAGCTGCTGCTTATTATATAAGAGAACATGGAAAGCAGCCTCCCAATGTTATCCATCTAATAACAGTACTACGACGACAAATTCTAATAATTGCCGCAGCAATACCACAAGACATGCTAAGAAATAAGAATATGTTGAGTCAAAGGGATTAAATAAAAAGGGAATGTCCAAAATACTATGTCTGGTTCAGCAAATGCAAATGGCTGCACAATTGAAGTACATAAACAGGTTCTGAACTTGATAGAAAATATGTGCTTGGATAATACCAGTCCTAGTAAAATATTTGGGTCGCTTTTAACTTAGCTAACCAGAAAACGTACATCAAATATAATCATCTCAACACCAGCTAAAAAGCATCTCGTCCAACACGCCGATCATCTCGTCCCCTTCCGATGTATAAATCACGGCGATAGTCTTTGGGTGGTGGTCCGCCTCTCACTGGAGAACGGCTTCTTTCCCTGATATCCCGGGGCCATTGACCACGAGGTGGTAGAACTGGTGGATGAGGTGGAGATGGTATTCGCCTTTCATAACCTTTCCTCTCGCTTAAATAGCTCTCTCTCCCATGCTCTCTATGTCCCCAATCCAGGGCTGGAGGCCTTTCAAACCTACTCTGGGCCCTACAATCAGCATCAGCAAAATCAGGCCTATCTCTACGGATTGGCAGATTTGCAAACCTCCCTTCGTATCTGGAATGGGGAACCCCAGCTCTGAAATCTCTGGGGTCATCTCTAGCCCAGCCACGAGGGGACCTATACCCATTCACTAACCTTCCTGGAGAACGGCTGATTGGAGGCCCAGGAATGCGACCAGGGGGGGGTGGGCAATGATAAGCCCTCCTAGGACTCCCCAGAGGTGCATATCGAGGCCTTTTGCACTTGTTACAGTGCTCTCGTCTGGCAAAGTTCAAGTTGTTACACCTGCGATGTCAGGAGAGGCGAGTAAGATACACAACTATGACACATGTAGAACAGAAGATTTTTACTTCCCCTTTTTCTTCGTAGGAGTAAGCAGTCACACGGTTCTTATCCACAGGCACAGATAACCAGCAAGATACTCATTGAAACAGCAATAATGCTTATGCTTTTCAGTTATGTGTATGCCTGCCTGGTAATCCCCTATCATTTGTGCTTCCACAAATCAAAGTATATACAGTCCTTTGAAAATCTACTTCTAGAACTTAAAACTACTGAAGCAGCTCAAACATTACAAATAATCAAGAAAAGAACTCAATAAATCCATTCAACGTTCTTGCTATTTTCTTAGTTAGCAACAAAATTATTTTTGTCTAAGCTCTTCTTGCATAAACTATGGTTCATTTGTCACTTAAATTTATTCTAAACCTTGAAAAATCAGAACTCCTAGCATGAGCAATTTCCAATATAAGTCGTGCTCCAACTGGCTACTAGCTATGGAGACCTGAAGGCAAGTCGCAGGAATCAGAGATGCAAAAACCATTTACAGTGCAATTCAAACCAAAAATTAGAATCATATTTCAAGTCCTTAGAACGAAAGTTGTTTCCAGAAAATATAAAGAGATGACTCCCATGAAAACTATCCTTATCTACGACACATTGAAACGCTCAATTAATTCAATGCATTCAACTAAAGGACCTCTACTGAGTCACAATTCTTAAGAGAGACAGGATAACATTTTCAGGCACTAAAAGAAAAACATAAGTTTAGGAGAAAAGAAATGAAACACATTCAAAGGACAACTCAATGCTAAAAGAAATAGGGGCAAGAAAGAAACAGAACATACAAGGGATCCGGGCACATCCAATCACCATCTCTTGGCCGTACATTTGGATTACTTCTAGGAAGACCTTCTCCTCTAACTTGCCCTGCACCATAACCAGGTCCATCAGAACTTCTGCACACAAACCTGCCAGCTTCTCTCCCACGACCAGAAGGGGGTGAATAGCCTCGATGTCTACCAGGATCTCTACTGCTACCAAATCCACGACTACGTGGTAGGCCACGTGAATGATCAAAATCGGGACTATACCGATGATCTGCATTCCTATGGCGCACAGGTGAAACAGAACCTGCATGCGCTCTACATCCTGAAAAAATCCAGTGAATCCCAAACATAAGAGGGCGCTATATCATGAGAGAAAGTTACCCATATTAGTTCCTAATTAAGCTTAAGTGTGGAACCCATGAAATGGCAACAACAATTGGACTACACTTGTGCAACCAGTTACCATTGTTCAGAATTTCTTGTCGATAATAAGAGAAAAGAGTAGCAGCATGAAGAGAATGTGAATCCCAGAGGACAACTGACTTCAAAGTTATGTCACAAATTACATGAATTATTACAGAGCATCAACCGTAGAAACTACATTTTTCCGTATCATCCACACCTGACATGATAATTTATTGAAAAATCCTCGAGGAAAAATAGACCTGGTTACTAAATGTGAAGCCAGTAGCATGGTGACACTCATTTCACGGTTGACATTAATTCCTTCTAAACAAATCAAATAGAATACCCGTATTCATTGATGAGAAACAACCAACAACTACCAACTTAAGCAGTAATGGGAAACTTCAGACCAGACTCCAAACTGCACCAGAGCCAAGAGACCTTACAATTACCGAACTGCTAACAATCCAAGCATGCCATAAAATTACCAAACTGCTAACAATTGAGTCAAAATCCAACTCCTTAGCCAAAGGACTGCAAATTGAATGAAACCAACCATAACCATTGTAAACACTTGTGCAAATGGCTGAAAAAACCCATTCACTGAACTCGACAAACCCCTTCCACAAACCAGCTCACAGTATGTGGATAAGACCTATTAAGTTCAAGCTTCTAAATGGAACTGATGCGTCGTAACTTACATGGAATCTCTTATTCACCAAAATTTTATCTGGAGCAAAGCAAATAATCCCCATGCATGCGCAATTCAACTCCTACCTAACCAGCAAAATAAAGTACTAAAAGAATAAATCCAAAAACCACTGCTAATTGGAGAAAGCAAAAAACTGAAAAGACAAAACATTCATTAATTTCCCTGAATCCAAATCACAAGGATTGGGAGGGACTCGAAAACCATTAACCAGGCAATCAGTGTCTACCAAATGATATCTGTTGCTTCATAAGGAGTTGAGGGCTTTGTCACGTTTCACCAGTTATGACTCATCACCCTTGCAGAATTTCCAAAAAATACAACTACAAAGACGATCAAAAACACTTCATTCACATGATCAACCATTCAATGATGGATCAGTCAGATACCTCATGTAACATTCTCAATTTCCTTCCAAGAGATAATTTACCAATTCCATACTAGCTGGCCATCAATAGAGCATCCCATGAAACACAACACGATACAAAGAGTTCACAGCTCATGCAAAAGTCCATAAAACATATTACTTGACATAAACTGTTTCCTGTTCAAAATACCCCAACAAAATTTCTCACCAGAACCCCACCATGTGCCTTCTTCAAGACCAAAGTTCTTGCACCAGGAAAAGTGCTCAGCTGTAAAACACAATAGCAGAATTCATTCACAATTCAACACTCCGTAAAGTGATACTGGAGAGCAACAATGGGAATCAAGTAGGTGGATAAATGGTGTTACATCTCGCTGAGAAATGCAGAGGCTTGGCACGAAAAAGATCTGCCTGATGAAATAGATCTGTCAAATTTGTCTCGGTGATTGCCTAAAGCCTGCAAATCTCCCAACTACCTCATTAATATTATCTATAGCAAGAGCCCCTAACAAGTGGATTCAAGGACGATAAGAAGAGTCAAACTGTAGCCACTTCACTATGGCATTGGATATGAAGGAATTGATTATGAACTAGAACATACAAAAATTAGGGGGAAAAAGTAAAGAAGATTAAAACAAAGTTGAGCCTCTACTTGTTTAAGCTAGCAGCTTATGAGTTCACCAAATAATATACAAGATGAGTTTCATGGTTTATACTTTCAGGAACGTTGTCACTTTAATTGATGAAACCAGCGAGGTAGTTAACCTCAAAAGCTCGAAGGGAACACCGTAAAGTAAAGGCTTTAGGACAATTAAAAGTAAGATAGGATGTATGCACAACAAGTTTAGCATAAATAAGAAAATTTTGAAACAAGACTAAACAAAATTATGTGCCAAAATAAAAACAATTCAAATATCAATGCTCAGCCTTTTAGAATAATGGCATGATAGATGAAGTTGTAAGACATTGAACTAAAATAGCATGACCAAACTGGAAATGTGCTATGAGGGTGTTACGCAACATACACATATATATAGCAAAGAGAAAAGAGACTGGTTGGTGAGACCAGCTATACTAAATGAAGAGATTGTTGAGCCTCTAAAAACCCAACATACCCACCACACAAGACAGAAGCTCACCGAAATGAGAATATTAAGATGATTCTCTATCATACGAAATTAATAGAGAATGAGAAAATGAACTTATAGACAAAAAGTGCAAGTCACAACCAGAGGAAAAGATGACTAAGATGATTTAATCATACTACACAAGACCAATGTCAGTCAGTGAACTATGGATAATAACACCATGTTAACTGAAGATTAACTACAATCAAAGATAGTAAATTTGTCCAAAAATACATAAAATGTCTTAGAAATAATATGGGCTAAATGAAAAACGAAACAAATTGGAAGCAACGAATTGTTATAAACCATAGTAGCTATTTGAAGTTTAGGTTAGCCATGATTGGCACACTTAAAACAAACCAGGTTTCTGACAAGTCCTTTTGGTTAAATTCTTTTTCATGCGGAGGCCTTTTGGTCATAGATTACAACAACATACCCTGTGTATTCCCACAAAGTGCGGTCTGGGGAGGGTAAAATGTATGCTGTCCATAGATGAAGTAGAGGTTGTTTCTTATATAACCCCGACTTAGGAAAACACCAATATAACAAACAAAAAACATAAAAACACACAGCAGAATGATACAAGTAACAAGACACCCATAGATTAATACTATAAACTATCTATCCGAAATCACCAACAACAACAAACCACTACACAAAAAAAAAAACTACAACACACGCGCATAACACTATGACTACAAGCACAACAACACACAAAAGCACTCCTCCCTATTAGTAAGGACACACTCCTACCCACTAACCCTCTACCCTAATCCGCATTCTCCATCGAGGGTCATGTCCTCCGTAAGCTGCAACTGCTTCATGTCATGCCTAATCACCTCCCCCAATATTTCTTCTGCCTACCTCTACCCCTCATAAAACCATCCATAGCCACCCTCTCACACCTCCGTTAAGGGCATCCAAGCACCTCATCATCACATGCCCAAACCATTGTCTTCCACCGAAGCCACTCTATCTTCTCTCGAATAATCTCATTTCTAACCTTATCTCTCCTAATAAGTTCACACATCCATTGCAATATCCTCATCTCCACCACCTTGAACTTTTGGATGTGGGAGTTCTTAACTAGCCAAGACTCCGCTCCATACAACATAGCGGATCGAACTATCACTCTATACAACTTACCTTTAAGCTTAGAAGGCACTTTCTTATCACACAAGACTACCGAAGCAAGCCTCCATTTCAACCACTTTACACCAATACAGTGCATACCATCCTCATCAATCTCCCCATTCTCCTGACTCATAGACCCAAGATACATGAAACTCTCCCTTCCGAAGGGCTTAAGAATCCAGCTTCACTACCATATCTGTCTTATACGTCAAATCACTGAACTTACTTCCAAGTACTCTGTCTTGATCCTTCTCAACCTAAACCCTTTAGAATCAAGGGTTTGTCTCCAAACCTCAAACTTATTATTAACTCCTCCCAAAGTCTCGTCAATTAGCACTACATCATCAGCAAATAACATAAACCAAGTCACCTCCCCTTGAATGTACCGCATCAAAACATCCATTATCAATGCAAATAAAAACGAACTAAGAGTCGACCCCAATTGCAACCCTGTCAAAACGGGAAACAACAACAAACCCAGTGTATTCCCACCTAGTGGGGTCTGGGGGGTGTGATGTACGCAGTCCATACCTCTACCTCTAAAGAAGTAGAAAGGCTGTTTTCGATAGACCCCCGACTCAGAACAGGAGACACCACACAAATACATAGTAAAGCACAGAACAAGATTTCATAACATAAATACTGCACCCATAAGTCATAGAAAACAGAGGAGAGCACCCAAATTCGTAATAAAACATGGAACACGGAATCATAACAAGAATAATACCCCCACCAAGTAATTCCCTACCCTAGCGACCCAAACTGGCCCTAGTCTTCTGCCCTAATTCGCGTCCTCCAGACCTTCCTATCTAGGGTCATGTCCTCGGTGAGCTGTAACTGCTCCATGTCCCGCCTAATCACCTCGCCCCAGTACTTCTTCGGCCTACCCCTACCCCGCCTAAAACCATCCAACGCTAGCCTCTCACACCTACGAACCGGGGCATCCATGCCCCTCCTCTTCACGTGTCCGAACCATCTCAATCGGACTTCCCGCATCTTGCACTCCACTGGAGTCACACCAACCTTCTCCCCGATAGTCTCATTCCAAACTCTATCCCCTCTAATCAGCCCACACATCCAGCGCAACATCCGCATTTCCGCCACCTTCATTTTTTGGATGTGGGAGTTCTTAACTGGCCAACACTCCGCTCCATACAACATGGCCGGGCGGACTACCACCCTGTAGAATTGGCCTTTAAGCTTGGGCGGCACCTTCTTATCACACAACACCCCCGACGCGAGCTTCCACTTCATCCAACCCGCCCCAATGCGGTGCAAGACATCCTCGTCAATCTCACCGTTACCCTGGATCACGAACCCGAGATACTTGAAACTGTCCCTCTTACATACCTCCTGTGATTCCAGCTTCACTACCACCTCATTCTCCAGCCTCACATCATTAAACTTGCATTCCAAATACTCCGTCTTGCTTCTGCTCAACCTGAACCCTTTAGACTCAAGAGTTTGTCTCCATACCTCTAATTTGTCAGTCACTCCCCCTCGAGTCTCATCAATCAGAACTACATCGTCTGCAAAAAGCATACACCACGGCACCTCCCCTTGGATACGCCACGTCAACACATCCATCACCAAAGCAAACAAAAAGGGACTAAGAGTAGATCCCTGATGCAATCCTGTCAAGACAGTGAAATGCTCGGAGTCTCCTCCCGCCGTCCTCACCTGAGTTTTCGCTCCATCATACATATCCTTAATTGCTCTGATATATGCCAGCGGGACTCCACTCACCTCTAAGCATCTCCATAGCACCTCCCTGGGGACTTTGTCGTATGCCTTCTCCAGGTTAATAAACACCGTGTGCAGGTCCTTCTTCCTTTCCCTATACTGTTCCACCAGCCTCCGTACCAGGTGAATTGCCTCCGTCGTCGAGCGGCGGCCAGGCATAAATCCAAACTGGTTTTCCGAAATAGACACTATCCGTCTCAGCCTCACCTCGACCACTCTCTCCCAAATCTTCATAGAGTGACTCAATAACTTAATCCCCCTATAGTTATTGCAACTCTGAATGTCACCCTTATTCTTATAGAGAGGGATCATGGTACTCCACCTCCATGCCTCCGGCATCTTCGTCGTCTTGAAGATTTCGTTAAACAATCCAGTCAGCCACCTTACACCAGCCTCTCCAACGAACTTCCAAAACTCCACCGGTATCTCATCCGGCCCCGTCGCCCTACCCCTCCGCATCCTGCAAACAGCCTCTCTAACCTCTTCTACCTTAAAACGTCTACAATAACTAAAGTCCCGACACTCCTCTGAGTGCTCCAGTTCCCCTAACACAATAGTTCTATCCCCTTCTTCATTCAAGAGCCTACGAAAGTACGACTTCCATCCATTCTTAATGTGGCCGTCCTCCACCAACACTCTACCGTCCTCCCCCTTAATGCACCTCACCTGTCAAACCGGGAAAGTGCTCTGAATTTCCTCCTGTCATCTCATGCGTCTTCGCTCCGTCATATATGTCCTAAATCGACCTAGTGTACGCCACGAGCACAACTCTAGCCTCAAAGCACCTCCACAAAACCTCTCTGGATAATTTGTCATACGTCTTCTCAAGATTGATGAGCACCATGTCTAAGTCCTTCCACTCCCTATACTGCTCCACTAAGTCTCCTCACAAGGTAAATAGCCTTAGTTGTCAAACGAACTGGCATGAAATCAAATTTATTTTCAGAAATTGTCACGATCCTTCTCCGCCTCAACTCTACAACTCTTTCCCAAACCTTCACAGTATGACTCAACAACTTGATACCCCTATAATTGTTGCAACTCTATATATCCCCCTTGTTCTTATATAATGGAATCATCATACTCCATATCTCCAAGCTTCGAGCATCTTTACCAACCTAAATATAATGTTAAACAACCTTGTCAGCCACTCTAAACCTTCTCGGCCAGTGCTCCTCCTGAACTCCACCGAAATCTTGTTTGGCCAGTCGCCCTACCCTTATACATCGTACGAATAGCCCACTTGACCTCATTAACCTTAATACGCCTACAATAACCATAAGCATAATCACGACATCTCTCAAAGTGCTCCAAGTCCCCAGCATGAAACCTTTGTCCCCCTCATCACTCAAAAGTCTATGGAAATAAGACTGCCACCTAACCTTTGTCCCTTTCGTCGTTCAAAAGTTATGAAAATAAGACGGTCACCTCCTCCTAATGACGGTATCCTCTGCCAACACTTCGCCATCCTCTTATTTGATGCACTTCACTTGATCCAAATCACGGGCCCTCCGCTCCCTAGCCTTGGCAAGCATATGCAACCTCTTATCCCCACCTTTTTCTTCTAAAGACACATACAAGCTTTCAAAAGTTGGCGTCTTAGCCACCGTAACCGCTAACTTAGCCTCTGTCCTAGCTAACTTATACTCCTCCCTATTCATTCCCTTCTCCTCATCACCCTTGATCTCAACCAACTTTGCATCAGCCAACTATTTAGTCTTCACCTTTTTTTAACTTTTGTTGTTCCACCACCAATCCCCCTTGTGCTTGCCAGATCGGCCTCTCGAGACACCCAACACCTCTTTGGTGGTCTCCCTGATGCACCTGGCAACCATCTCCGATATGCTATCCACATCCCCTCTACTCTCCCAAGTCCCCCTAGACGCTAATTGCTCCCCTATCTCCAAAGCACTATTCATAGTCAAGCTTCCCCACCTAATCCTGGGTCGTTCCTCCCCACCCCCCTTCTTTCTGCCCTTCCTGAATTCCAAGTCCATCACTAAAAACTTATGTTGGGTCGAAAGACACTCGCTAGGTATGACCTTACAATCTTTTCATAGCACTCTATCACCTTTTCTAAGGAGCAAAAAGTCTATCTGAGTCTTGGCCATTGAACTATGAAAGGTAATAAGGTACTCCTCCTTCTGTGGGAAGCTCGAATTCGCTACCGCCAACCCAAAGGCCCTAGCAAAATACAAAAGTGAGGCTCCTCCTTCATTCATCTCCCTATAACTGAAACCTCCATGCACATCATCATAGCCTTTCGAAAATGACCTGATATGCCCACTAAAATCACCTCCTATGCGAAGCTTCTCAGTGCCCGAGATATCTCTCACCACCTCATCCAAACCTCCTAAAAAATCTTCTCCTCCTCGTCCAAGCCTGTTTGCATAGCGTAGGCACTAATAATGTTTGTCGTAGACCCCCAATAACCAACTTAATCAACATCACCCTACAAGTTCGAAGAACCGCGGACCCCTTTGGTGACCACTCTCGGATTCACTACCAACAACAAGAATACAAGATGTAATGGTGTATTTGACACCAAAACAGCCAACCTAAACTAATGTAACAACAAGAAGAAGATGAACAACACAATAAGATTTCAACAATAGAACGGTTACAAGGTTACACAACAAGAACACTACCAACAGTTACAACAAAATAAAGATAGAAAGATAGACAAATGGAGGTATAATGTTAAGAACCCAAGAACATATGACACTCTTGGACCCCAAACACTACACACTACAATCATGTATCTCTTACAATTGACACAAGAGAGGCGTCCACCACCCAAGCACCAATGTATCAAGCAATGCAACACACAAGTGATTCCACACTTGTATATGACCCTAGTTACGATTTTGGGACTCTCTCTCTAAGAAGAGTGTTCTCGCAATATCATTAAGCAACTAAAGAAATAAACCCTACATTGTTCTATTTATACTACATTACAATAATAGACAAAATGACAAAAGGGCCCTTTAGTGACTAGTCTACAAAAATACTCAAAAAGTGTCATGATCATGATCATACTTGTATTATCGTTGAACCGCTTGACCTCCACCACCTACCTTCTAAGCTCATCATCAACTAAAACACCTACCCCGTTCCTAGTGTTTTGGACAGCGAAAGGCAACAAAGGCTCTGCCTCGCTCTGCAACGAGGTGAGCGACAAGGCAATCACCTTTTGAAAATGCGGCAATAATTAATACCAAAAATTAAAATATTAAATTATTATATATATAAATAACAAAAATCTTAATAGCAATAATATATTAGCAAATATTTTAAGTAAAAAACTAAAAATAGATAGTAGATACTAAAAGGCTAGAACTTGAATGACAAGACTCAATGGTCATTAACAAAAATTACATATCATCGAATCTTTCGTTGGTCCTTGCGAACCATAATTCCATCCAATGCCTTTTTGTTTGTTACTATTAAATTGAGACACAAATGCCATTGAAATTGTTGTTAATGATCAAACAACAATGATATTAATTAGTACATTATAAAAGTTATGAGAATTCAGAAACAATAAGCATTATGTCTATTGTGAGTGTCTGTGTGAAAAAAACTGGAAGAAGTAAAATGAATCAAAGGAAGACATGAACTGATTTGAAGAAGAAATCATAGGAGAAATCAGAAGAAGAAAATAGAAGAAAGTAGAAAAGGAGAAAAAACAAAGTTACGTACCAGTCGCGAGTTGCCACCCGCCGAAGTCGCAAGTTGGGCAGTTGTGAGTCGAACTCGAATGGTAATGGTAATAGTCGAAGAAAATATGGAAATAAAAGCCCTAAGATTACATTTTATCCTTAAAGTCTTAATTTAAAAACAATATAAAACAAAAGGTGTTGCCTTTCTCGCCTCATCGTGATACAAATCAAATGGCAGCCTTAGCTTTTGATGACTTCTTTGGAGGCAAACACCTAAAGGCTCAAGACTTGGTCACCCCAAGGGCACAAGAATATGCAAAAAAGGCCCGTTTTGAGCAAAACATAAAGCAATCCCGTGCGTGGAAGGTTGCTTGGATGATTGCCTTGATGCTAACCCGAGGACCATAAGCCTTGAAGAATGAACCATACTCAATTTTGAGAGCATGAAAAAGGCGTCATTCATCAAGTCCAAACACACAAGGCGCCATTTATGAAGATGGAGGCTCGTGAGAGAGTGTGGCATTCATCCAAGGGAGTGTGCTAATATGTGAAGAGGGGCCATGAATATAATCCAAGGCAACCTTGGATACACTCCAAAGGCACCTCAACTTAGGGGTATTATGGTCTATTAAGATGCCTCTTTTACACTCCAAAGGAGCATCCTTCATTAAGGGTATTTTAGTCTTTGTTTGTATTAAGTATAAATAGACAATTAGGCTTCTATTTTCCATAGTTTTGAAGAATTGATTGAGTGAAACTCAAATTGTATTTTCTTTCCTTAGTGTAGGGCTTGGAAAATCCATTGTAGTGTAGGTCTTGGAAAAGACATTGAAACTAGGGTTAGCTTGAGTGTGGATTCACTTGAGTTGACATTTTGACAAAAAAGGTAGGTGCTTGAGGAGTTGATCCCTTTGTGTCCACCTAAGAGTGTGGTGTTATCCTCCATTGGTGTTGTATGTCTTGGTGTTTAATACACACCTTGGTGCTATTCATTGGTGTAGGGGTGTGTCTCACTATCTATCCTTTACATCTAGGCAATTTTCTCTTCTTTTGGTTTGACTCCGTGTGTTCTCTTCTTCATCTACTCTTCTCTAGTTGTTGAATTTTGATTTCTTAGGAGTAATTTCATGTTTAGTAGTTTATTTTCTTATCATTTGGTATCAGAGCCATGTATTAGAGTTGTTCCTACAACTCTAAACCTTGGATCTAAGAAAATCTCAACAAAAAAAGAGTCTAGAGTCAAAAAAAAATGCAAAATAAGTGTTGAATCTTGTGTGTTTGATAGTAGATCCGAATTTCTTAGCCTAGATCTACCAATTTTTAGCTTGTTTTGATAGTTTCTAGTGTTAGATTCTTGGTTTCTAGCACTTAAAGGGTCTAGATCTAAGTTTAGAACAAGATTTGGTTGTTTTTGAGCTAGATCCACCATTGTTGTGCCTTGTTTGAAGCTTTTTAAGGTGGGATTTCGTGGTGAATACCTTGTTTGTGGCGTGTTGTGGCTGATCTGTTGATATTTTAACTTGTCTTGGCTAAAGGAACCTAGATCTAAAAGAAAATTTGAATTTGGGGTTCATTTGCCTAGTGGTCAAACCTTGGTCAACTCTTGAACATTCATCTTGTTCATCCATCATCTTCAAATCTTGTTGAAGAAGAATATTCAAGTAGCTTGTTTGATCCAAAAAGGGAGAAGAAAAAGTGTACTAACTAAGTGTTTGCACAAGAATATTCCCTAGCATATTCTAAGTCTTCCAAAAAGGAGGAGGGGACAAGGGGACAAACAAGTACAATTGAAAGTACACTTGAGGGGACCAATCCATTTTGAATTTATTTAAAGATCCAAAAAGGCTTCAAACCTTCAATTTCCCCCCTAAAACCGAAATTTCTTCTTCTCCTATGTGTGTTTGGCCGAAACAAGTGAATTGGGATTTGAAAATTTTGAAAAGTGACGTCCAATCACAAGCTGGCACATCATCGCTTATATAAACAACCAAATTGAGTCTTAAATTAGATTTCTAAGTTTCCATTTGTTGTTTCTAGTGGCTTTTGTGTTGATTCTACCATTAATTACCAAACTAGTAACTACCTACTAGGTTGATAATTAGTCTAGAGTTTTTTGTTTGGTGTCTACGTTTCTTTTGTGCTTTTATCGTTTGTAATTCGTTGTAACTTATTGGTTAAAGTCCGTAAGCAATTTTCTTTGAGTCATATCAAACGAAAATCCATTCCGAGCCAAAGTAGAATCATCCCTCACTCACTTGCCAAGTACATGCCAAAGTTTCAACACTTTAGACCACGTGTGAGGTAAGAATCCGAGAGTGAGAGAGTTGGTAAGGATATTTGAACTAACTTGTTTGTTCGTTTTGTAGGTTTGTTTCTTTCTTTAAGGTACCATGGATGCCAATAATTTTAATGCCACGTTTGATCGCATCAATGACCATTGTGATAGCTTCATTGTCCATGCTGAAAATTGCATACAAACCATTGAAAAGATATGCCAAATGCTTAGTGCACTAAATCCCAATTTCGGGAAAAGAGATAAAGAGGTGAACCAAGGGAGAAGACTTGACAAACACCCTATTGATGCGAGCTTCTCAAAGGAGAAATTGGGCTGCCATGATCCTAACCAAGGCAAAGAAGAATGTGCTCAAGAATTTAAAGGTAAAATAGCCAACTCTTACACTTTTGTGCATGTGAACGATGATTGTGTGGCTAGCAGCCTATTGAGCGTGAGTGGTAGCTTATCTATTTGTGAGTCTATTGTTTCTTTGCCTCTTGATAATGATGTACATGTTGTGAGTGTGGATACACTAGTTGATCCTATTGATGACTGAATTGACTCTTCTTGTAAGATCAATTTAAGTCCACCTAGTGTTGAAGCCAATGTGATGAATGAAAGTACATCATCTATTGATTCTTTGCCTATTGTTGATGATGTACATACTGTGAGAGTGGATACACTAGTTGATCCTATTGATGACCGAATTGAATCTTCTTGTAAGATTGATTTGCGTCCACCTAGTGTTGAAGCCATTGTGTTGAATGAACGTACATCGTCTCGTGAAACTTGTGTTGATCAACTCGTGTGTGAAAATTGTCCACCACTTGAGGTTATGTGTGTTGTAATTAATAGAACTCAAGTGAGTGAAGAATTTAATAATGTTGGTCAACAAAATGGGAGTGAACCCGAGAGTTATTCTCGAAACAATCTTGTGCTTGAAACTGCTTTGAAACTTGATATTGATCTTTTAGAGAGTGAAGAACTCACGCGTTTCGAATCTGCCCGTGGATTAGATCATGCTCTCTTTTGGAATAATGCCTTCTTTGAAAATGATATAAACACTCCAAATGAGCCTAGTGGTGAAAAGGATGGTATAGCTTACTTTGGAGGCTATAGCCTATATGCTAACCCACTATGGTGTGACAACATTCCTCCTAAAGATGGGAATCTCTTCTTGAAAAATGAGAGCACTCTTAAAGATAAGGAATGTGTAGTCTTGGAAAGGAATAACCAATTAGGTGATGAATGCTTTGAATTGCTTGAATATTTAAGAAACCCAATAGGCGGATTTTCCTTGAAAAATGATTGCAAATGTGATCCTTTGTTTGACACCTCACCTTTGTTTGATAATTATGAGGGTGAATTGCTTGTTTTTTGTATAGACTTAAGCACTAATCCCTTTGATTTTTATGGTGGTATGTGTCTACTTGAGGGATCTTCCATAAAAGGAGAAAGTGTCCATTGCTTGGAAATTACTTCTTCTACTATGTGTGACCTTATTGTTGAGAGTACTTATGGCGATGATGTTGAAATAGTGGTGAGCACATACACGAAGACACCTTAGTAGAAGTTGACTTGAGTGATACCTTACTCTACTCTCTACTTGCTTTTGATGATATGTATGCTATTGTAGAGAGTATGCCGTGTAGTTTGGGTGAAGCCTACGGGAAAGGAAAGTGTTGTCTAGACCCATGTCTATGGCCACTCTTCCCGTTTGACCTCGGTGCCAAATATAGAATTGATGATGTTGGCGCACCCAACTTGTTTCTTAGTTTACATGACAAGCAAAGTATCACTTTTGGTGAATCCCATAACCAAATCCTTCGTTCATCTTTCATTGAAATTTTAATATTTAATTCAAATGATCCTTGGTTATATTGCAAATATGTGCAACCTTGGCATGTTGAGATGATTTGTTGTGCTAACCCTAACCCTCATGCCATGAGGAGTTTGTATTTTTTTGTCCTCTCTTCGGTTTTGCAAGATTTGGATTCGAGGTTGAATCCTTTTCAAGAAAGGGAGGATGATTCAAATCAAATGGCCGACTTAGCTTATGATGACTTCTTTGGAGGCCAACACCTAAAGGCTCAAAGACTTGGTCACCCTGAGGGCACAAGAATATGCAAGGAAGGCCCGTTTTGAGCAAGACATAAAGCAATCCCGTGCGTGGAAGGTTGCTTGGATGCTTGCCTTGATGCTAACCCGAGGACCATAAGCCTTGAAGAATGAACCATACTCGATTTTGAGAGAATGAAAGAGGCGACATTCATCAAGTCCAAACACACAAGGCGCCATTTATGAAGATGGAGGCTCGTGAGAGTATGTGGCATTCATCCAAGGGAGTGTGCTAATATGTGAAGAGGGGCCATGAATATAATCCAAGGCAACCTTGGATACACTCCAAAGGCACCTCAACTTAGGGGTATTATGGTCTATTAAGATGCCTCTTTTACACTCCAAAGGAGCATCCTTCATTAAGGGTATTTTAGTCTTTGTTTGTATTAAGTATAAATAGACAATTAGGCTTCTATTTTCCATAGTTTTGAAGAATTGATTGAGTGAAACTCAAATTGTATTTTCTTTCCTTAGTGTAGGGCTTGGAAAATCCATTGTAGTGTAGGTCTTGGAAAAGACATTGAAACTAGGGTTAGCTTGAGTGTGGATTCACTTGAGTTGACATTTTGACAAAAAAGGTAGGTGCTTGAGGAGTTGATCCCTTTGTGTCCACCTAAGAGTGTGGTGTTATCCTCCATTGGTGTTGTATGTCTTGGTGTTTAATACACACCTTGGTGCTATTCATTGGTGTAGGGGTGTGTCTCACTATCTATCCTTTACATCTAGGCAATTTTCTCTTCTTTTGGTTTGACTCCGTGTGTTCTCTTCTTCATCTACTCTTCTCTAGTTGTTGAATTTTGATTTCTTAGGAGTAATTTCATGTTTAGTAGTTTATTTTCTTATCATTTGGTATCAGAGCCATGTATTAGAGTTGTTCCTACAACTCTAAACCTTGGATCTAAGAAAATCTCAACAAAAAAAGAGTCTAGAGTCAAAAAAAAATGCAAAATAAGTGTTGAATCTTGTGTGTTTGATAGTAGATCCGAATTTCTTAGCCTAGATCTACCAATTTTTAGCTTGTTTTGATAGTTTCTAGTGTTAGATTCTTGGTTTCTAGCACTTAAAGGGTCTAGATCTAAGTTTAGAACAAGATTTGGTTGTTTTTGAGCTAGATCCACCATTGTTGTGCCTTGTTTGAAGCTTTTTAAGGTGGGATTTCGTGGTGAATACCTTGTTTGTGGCGTGTTGTGGCTGATCTGTTGATATTTTAACTTGTCTTGGCTAAAGGAACCTAGATCTAAAAGAAAATTTGAATTTGGGGTTCATTTGCCTAGTGGTCAAACCTTGGTCAACTCTTGAACATTCATCTTGTTCATCCATCATCTTCAAATCTTGTTGAAGAAGAATATTCAAGTAGCTTGTTTGATCCAAAAAGGGAGAAGAAAAAGTGTACTAACTAAGTGTTTGCACAAGAATATTCCCTAGCATATTCTAAGTCTTCCAAAAAGGAGGAGGGGACAAGGGGACAAACAAGTACAATTGAAAGTACACTTGAGGGGACCAATCCATTTTGAATTTATTTAAAGATCCAAAAAGGCTTCAAACCTTCAATTTCCCCCCTAAAACCGAAATTTCTTCTTCTCCTATGTGTGTTTGGCCGAAACAAGTGAATTGGGATTTGAAAATTTTGAAAAGTGACGTCCAATCACAAGCTGGCACATCATCGCTTATATAAACAACCAAATTGAGTCTTAAATTAGATTTCTAAGTTTCCATTTGTTGTTTCTAGTGGCTTTTGTGTTGATTCTACCATTAATTACCAAACTAGTAACTACCTACTAGGTTGATAATTAGTCTAGAGTTTTTTGTTTGGTGTCTACGTTTCTTTTGTGCTTTTATCGTTTGTAATTCGTTGTAACTTATTGGTTAAAGTCCGTAAGCAATTTTCTTTGAGTCATATCAAACGAAAATCCATTCCGAGCCAAAGTAGAATCATCCCTCACTCACTTGCCAAGTACATGCCAAAGTTTCAACACTTTAGACCACGTGTGAGGTAAGAATCCGAGAGTGAGAGAGTTGGTAAGGATATTTGAACTAACTTGTTTGTTCGTTTTGTAGGTTTGTTTCTTTCTTTAAGGTACCATGGATGCCAATAATTTTAATGCCACGTTTGATCGCATCAATGACCATTGTGATAGCTTCATTGTCCATGCTGAAAATTGCATACAAACCATTGAAAAGATATGCCAAATGCTTAGTGCACTAAATCCCAATTTCGGGAAAAGAGATAAAGAGGTGAACCAAGGGAGAAGACTTGACAAACACCCTATTGATGCGAGCTTCTCAAAGGAGAAATTGGGCTGCCATGATCCTAACCAAGGCAAAGAAGAATGTGCTCAAGAATTTAAAGGTAAAATAGCCAACTCTTACACTTTTGTGCATGTGAACGATGATTGTGTGGCTAGCAGCCTATTGAGCGTGAGTGGTAGCTTATCTATTTGTGAGTCTATTGTTTCTTTGCCTCTTGATAATGATGTACATGTTGTGAGTGTGGATACACTAGTTGATCCTATTGATGACTGAATTGACTCTTCTTGTAAGATCAATTTAAGTCCACCTAGTGTTGAAGCCAATGTGATGAATGAAAGTACATCATCTATTGATTCTTTGCCTATTGTTGATGATGTACATACTGTGAGAGTGGATACACTAGTTGATCCTATTGATGACCGAATTGAATCTTCTTGTAAGATTGATTTGCGTCCACCTAGTGTTGAAGCCATTGTGTTGAATGAACGTACATCGTCTCGTGAAACTTGTGTTGATCAACTCGTGTGTGAAAATTGTCCACCACTTGAGGTTATGTGTGTTGTAATTAATAGAACTCAAGTGAGTGAAGAATTTAATAATGTTGGTCAACAAAATGGGAGTGAACCCGAGAGTTATTCTCGAAACAATCTTGTGCTTGAAACTGCTTTGAAACTTGATATTGATCTTTTAGAGAGTGAAGAACTCACGCGTTTCGAATCTGCCCGTGGATTAGATCATGCTCTCTTTTGGAATAATGCCTTCTTTGAAAATGATATAAACACTCCAAATGAGCCTAGTGGTGAAAAGGATGGTATAGCTTACTTTGGAGGCTATAGCCTATATGCTAACCCACTATGGTGTGACAACATTCCTCCTAAAGATGGGAATCTCTTCTTGAAAAATGAGAGCACTCTTAAAGATAAGGAATGTGTAGTCTTGGAAAGGAATAACCAATTAGGTGATGAATGCTTTGAATTGCTTGAATATTTAAGAAACCCAATAGGCGGATTTTCCTTGAAAAATGATTGCAAATGTGATCCTTTGTTTGACACCTCACCTTTGTTTGATAATTATGAGGGTGAATTGCTTGTTTTTTGTATAGACTTAAGCACTAATCCCTTTGATTTTTATGGTGGTATGTGTCTACTTGAGGGATCTTCCATAAAAGGAGAAAGTGTCCATTGCTTGGAAATTACTTCTTCTACTATGTGTGACCTTATTGTTGAGAGTACTTATGGCGATGATGTTGAAATAGTGGTGAGCACATACACGAAGACACCTTAGTAGAAGTTGACTTGAGTGATACCTTACTCTACTCTCTACTTGCTTTTGATGATATGTATGCTATTGTAGAGAGTATGCCGTGTAGTTTGGGTGAAGCCTACGGGAAAGGAAAGTGTTGTCTAGACCCATGTCTATGGCCACTCTTCCCGTTTGACCTCGGTGCCAAATATAGAATTGATGATGTTGGCGCACCCAACTTGTTTCTTAGTTTACATGACAAGCAAAGTATCACTTTTGGTGAATCCCATAACCAAATCCTTCGTTCATCTTTCATTGAAATTTTAATATTTAATTCAAATGATCCTTGGTTATATTGCAAATATGTGCAACCTTGGCATGTTGAGATGATTTGTTGTGCTAACCCTAACCCTCATGCCATGAGGAGTTTGTATTTTTTTGTCCTCTCTTCGGTTTTGCAAGATTTGGATTCGAGGTTGAATCCTTTTCAAGAAAGGGAGGATGATTCAAATCAAATGGCCGACTTAGCTTATGATGACTTCTTTGGAGGCCAACACCTAAAGGCTCAAAGACTTGGTCACCCTGAGGGCACAAGAATATGCAAGGAAGGCCCGTTTTGAGCAAGACATAAAGCAATCCCGTGCGTGGAAGGTTGCTTGGATGCTTGCCTTGATGCTAACCCGAGGACCATAAGCCTTGAAGAATGAACCATACTCGATTTTGAGAGAATGAAAGAGGCGACATTCATCAAGTCCAAACACACAAGGCGCCATTTATGAAGATGGAGGCTCGTGAGAGTATGTGGCATTCATCCAAGGGAGTGTGCTAATATGTGAAGAGGGGCCATGAATATAATCCAAGGCAACCTTGGATACACTCCAAAGGCACCTCAACTTAGGGGTATTATGGTCTATTAAGATGCCTCTTTTACACTCCAAAGGAGCATCCTTCATTAAGGGTATTTTAGTCTTTGTTTGTATTAAGTATAAATAGACAATTAGGCTTCTATTTTCCATAGTTTTGAAGAATTGATTGAGTGAAACTCAAATTGTATTTTCTTTCCTTAGTGTAGGGCTTGGAAAATCCATTGTAGTGTAGGTCTTGGAAAAGACATTGAAACTAGGGTTAGCTTGAGTGTGGATTCACTTGAGTTGACATTTTGACAAAAAAGGTAGGTGCTTGAGGAGTTGATCCCTTTGTGTCCACCTAAGAGTGTGGTGTTATCCTCCATTGGTGTTGTATGTCTTGGTGTTTAATACACACCTTGGTGCTATTCATTGGTGTAGGGGTGTGTCTCACTATCTATCCTTTACATCTAGGCAATTTTCTCTTCTTTTGGTTTGACTCCGTGTGTTCTCTTCTTCATCTACTCTTCTCTAGTTGTTGAATTTTGATTTCTTAGGAGTAATTTCATGTTTAGTAGTTTATTTTCTTATCACATCGCCTTTCTCGCTTTGTCTCCATTCTCAACTTGGTGTCGTCTTTCGAAAGTGGCATCGCCACAAAGGCAGATGGCAACATTGTCTTGCCTTGCCTCACCAATCGCCATTGGCGACATGGTGCTCGCCATTGATAACACTGCTTGTTCCTATGCCTCACGCTACCCGAGTACCACAACTTATATTCGTCCATATCCTTCATCTTTAAACCTACCCATTTGGTCTCCTGGACATAAGCTATACTAATCCCTTTTTCCTAAGAATCTTCACGAGCTTTATGGACTTACCTCGAAGAGTCCCTACGTTCCACGACCCGACTCTCAACCTAGAAACTCCCTTATCCCACTTAACCCTACTCCCCTTCACCCCAACACCGAACTCGCCCCTAGACCCATACCAAAACCTAGACCTCACCCTGGACCCCGATCCCCGACCTATGACACGACCCTACTCTACCATCGACCACCAAAGTCACTACTCAAAAAAGGAGAAAATAAGGAGGCGCGCAAACAAGTAAGGCTTAAAACAAATATGTAATGGCTAAAAGCAACAGGCTAGAAGATCAAGACAAATTTCCAATTACACCTATTCATAGAACAAGTAGATGCGGACCAATCAAAGGGAAGAAAAACAAAACAGTCAAGAACGCAATCAAAACAACGTAAAAACTACAAGCCATAAAGATAGCTCACAAGAAAGGCAAGAGTAAAACTTAATTCAAAGATTACAATTGTATGAATAGATGTAAGACTTGGAGAAACCCTAATTTAAGGAATCCCTGATTTTTCCCCAAAAAAAATATCAAGCAATGGAATGTAATAAGCCCCAAGAGTAGGATTCATTTAGGGGATCCCAACTGTTTGGGGTTACCATTGTTGATGTCAAATTAACTTGACAACTTAATGCAGCAGAAGATATAAATGTGTAAACCCAATGAGACAATTGTCAACAATCACGCGCCAAAAAGTAAACTGCAGCCCTTTGAAAGTCCATCAGTTAACCCCATCTAAAAGAAAGATACAATATGTGTAATATGAAAACAATGACAAGCCTCATCCTCCAAGAGAAAAAAGAGACTACTACATATTTAGTAAAACCAAACAGCTACTCCATTTCCAACAGCTATGAGTAGTAAAATCCACATGGACATAGATAGTTATTTTATTCAATTCTGAAGTTGAAGCAAAAATAAACAATTATAAATTTCATCAACAATCAGATCAATTTACTTTTATGTTAGAGGTTTGATCTAGGGTTTCGCACGCCCTCGTGAAGATCCACAAAACTATCCAAGCAGTTAACAAATTGACTTCAAAATTGATAAACAATTGGAGAAATTATCGTGAAACGAAATGAGAAGTAAAGGTGTCGCAAAGGACGAACCATGCTTATCAGAGAATCGATCGGAACGTGAATACGGCGGCGCATCCCGACGAACTTCACCTGGCTCGTAGTCGCTACCGGCGCCATTTTCTTCGCCGCTGTCGGTGGGCCGTACAACTAGGCTGCTCAGGTGCAGCGTCGGCTGGCCCTTCTCTCGCGAACCCATGTTGCGCTTGATGCCGCACTGTGTGGCGATTCTCTTTCGGGGCTCACTTCGTTATATCCTAGCTTTCTTTCTTTCTACAACAATATTACGAAACCTAGTGGAGAAAAATAAATTGAGGGTGCCTTTATATGTCTCAATTAATATTGGCGACATCTTTGATCACCCGAGGTCAAGGGTAAGGAATGAAAAATATTCTCTTTCGGTGTGTGTTTGGTACGATGGAAAAATATTTTTTCATGGAAAATGTTTTACTGGAAAAAATTTTGTTTGGAAAATAAGTTAATTTTTTACTTATTTTTTCATGTTTGATTAGTGAATAAAAAATATTTTATGATATTTGATTGATGAGTAGAAAATATTTTTCAGAAATATATTTTCTAGTGTTTGGTTGGTGAGTGAAAAATATATTTTAGAAAATATTACTAACTGTTGACTAGTATATCACTGCGTGAACTAATTTAAGCATAGTAAATTATATCAATATCGAGTATTAAAATATTACAAGTCACTAAATTTTAAGCAATTACTAATTAGCAAACATAGGAGACACTTTTTAACATTTTATCAGGACAATCTCAAGATACCACAATCAATAGAAATACAATTGAACGACGAGATTATTCAACCTTGTGAAACAAGCTACAACGATAACAAAATGAAATATGCAATTAGCAAAAGTAACATAGGAAAGTCTTTCTCTATGCACATGTAAATAACAATACATTCAACGAACATTGGAAACAAGGAAAAATTCGGACTTCAGTAATTTTTATTTCAAGTAGTGAAAAATTAGAGCAAAGAATAGTAAAAAATATTTGTGGGTAATGTGAATTTGAGTGTTGTTGGGGTGGGAGAAGAGAGGTGGGGGTGGGGCATAAAAGTCATATCTGTCATTTTCTGGAAAATGACTTCCCTTGGCCCATGACGGAAGTCATTTTCCCTCAAATAGAGGAAAATAAGGGTGTGTTTAGTATGAAGAAAAACATTTTTCAGAAAATGTTTTCCAATTTTCTCATGTTTGATTGGCTTAAAGGTTTAGGAAACTATTTTTCAAATCAACTTATTTTCCTCAATTCTAAGGAAAATGACTTTCCTTCAAAAAATAAGGAAAACATTTTTCAAAACTCTCTTTCAACCTCACTTTTAAGTTGAAATATTCATACAACTCTCAAAATTATCCATCCCTACTCCGACCCTTAATCTCTAATACAATACTAAGTGTGTATCAAGAGATTCCAACTAACACAAGAACAACAACATGAACAACAAAGTGCTAGTGAATTGAAAATGGTCACACATGGCTTCACTAGGCTTGCAACACTTGTTTGAGCTAAAAAAGTGAGTTTAACAACAAGAACAACAAAGACAACATTGCTAGTGAATCGAAAGAGCCCTACACGGCTTCACTAGGCTTTTATATTCAACAACACAATGTTAACAAGATTTATAAAGAAAGAGATAGAAACTTAACACACAATATTCATTAATTGTAATACCCCGTATGTTTCCAAGCTAGGAAATAAATCAGTTCTCCTACGTATGAAACCTCATATCCTGTGATTCATATTTGGGTACATGATTTATAATGAGTATCCTAGTGATAAGATAGCTTATGATGTGTTAAGCATGCTCATGTGAGTATCTCAGAGTAAGGTAAGCTAATAGCTTTTGGATCCATCAAGTTTTAGTGTGTGATTCCGCATGAGTGACCTTTTAACGAGGATAACTTGATTTATATATGACATTTTGGAAGATTTAGACCCACCAAATTGTAGAGAATCGAATTAGCTTTTCAACGATTCCAATTTTATAAAAATCCGACACCCGAGCAAGAATTTATGGGGGGCAAAGTAGGAGTGCAATGCATAAACAATCGCGCATGGCTACTGGAACAAGTGTGCGACAGGTTGTGCGGCGCACACCCTCAAGTGTGTGATAGCATATGCGACGCACACCTTATCTTATGCGATAGGATGTGCGGTGCACACCTTAGCATGTGCGATGAGGTGTGCGACGCACACTTATGATTTCAGCCACAAAAAACATTTAGTTTTTGAGTTATTTTGAGGATAATTAAGTCTTTTAACACTCCTTACACTTCCCAATACTTAACCTCACAAAATTTATAGCTTCTAATCACATTACAACCCTATTAACATCTTAAGTTCATTATCCAAGAGCACAAGTGTAATACCCCAAAAAATCCAAACAAATATTAGAGCCATGTACCAAGCTCATGCAAAGTACATCATGGTTATTTTATAGTTTTATGAGTAAGTTAGATGTATATTAAGGCTTCAAATAACTCCCAGCTATCAGACGAATCAAAACATTTCTTACCGATTGAATTCTTGAGAAGGATATTAATATAGTCAACTTCAAACTAGCATATCTCTCATTATACTTGGAATTTTTGAGCTCATGACCTATCAACAGATAGGTAATTGAATTATATTTCCAACGATACCAATTTCGTCTAAATCCGATATTGAAGCAAGGATTTATTCCTATTTTACTCCAGCATGTCACGCTGGAAACAGTGTGACGACATTCGTGGTAGCTTACCACATTTGTGACGCCCTATCACGAAGGTCGTCAGCCTTAGGCAGAAACTAGCTCCTAAGTAATGAAATTCGTGGTAGCTTACCATATTTTTGATGCTATGTCATGAAGATCATCATCCTTAGGCAGAATCCAGCTCCTACGTGACGACATTCGTGGTAGCTTACCATATTTTTGATGCCATGTCACAAATGTCTTTATCCTTAGGCAGAACCCAGCTATTGTGTGACGATATTTTTGATGGCTTACCACATTTTTTATGCCATGTCAAAAATGTCATCAGCCTTAGGTAGAATCCAGCTTCTGTGTGACGATATTTTTGACGGCTTGTCACATTTTTGATACCTTGTCACAAATGTCGTCAGCTATTATTTTCAGCAACTGGGAATTTATTTTATAAGGGTATTTTGGTCTTTTTCCTTCACTTTCCACGACTTATAACCCTCAAGAAACGTATTATCTTCCATTCTCTAGAGCTAAAGCATCTCAAAAACCCTCTCTTACACTTTCAACCACAAGATTAGGGTTTCCTCTCAAGATCATCTCCTCAGGAACAATAACATTCTTTCCCAAAGGGGTTAAACCCTAGTCAAGAAAAACCAAGGGAAAACCTAAGGATTTCTTCAGGAACCTTTAGAAACATTAGATCTCATTCAAGATCAAACTTTAAGGTATGCGTAGTGTTCATCTATGGATTCAATTCACTCATAGAGCTTAAGAATCATGCTTTTAAATGTTATTTTGTAAACTTTTTGTGGTGATATGAGCATGTACTTGTTGATGATTGTTGTTTAAGTTTCAAGATGATATCTAAAGGTGTTTTCATGGAATATATGTGGTTGTTAGTTGAAAAACACGAACTTTAGGTGGTTTGATATGATGCAAGTATGAAATCCACCTATGCCTTAAAGAATGCATGCAAAGTGTTTGATAAAATACCTAGGATGCTAGAAATTTATATTTACATGATTCCATGATATCTAAATGACAAGTCCATGTTAGCTATACACTTTAATATGGATTTTCATGCTATTTATGTGTTGTTATTGTTATGGTATGAAGCATGTATGATAATGGAGATATGAATTATGTACATGAAATATATCCATGCTTTCCCCTACCATGTTTGAGAGGTTGAATAAATACATGAAGTATAATATCCCCTGCTTATGATATTGAGAATTGTGGACTTCGATCTTGTGATCAAGTCGTGTCATGTGTGAGTCAGTTTTATTCCATCGAGTCCTGGGTGTATTCTATAATACCCTGCACTTTTCTAAGCTAGAAAGCGAACCGTTGTTCGTACATGTGAACTCCCCAATTCTGTAATTCATATTTGGACACATGAATTACCAAGAGTATCCTGTTTATAAGAGAGCTTATGATGTGTTAAGTGTGTTTATATGAGTCACTTAAGGTAGTACAAGCTAAGAGTTTTGAATCCATTAAGTTTTAGTGTTTGAATTCGTAAGGGTCATCTTTGAATGAGCATAACTTGAGGAATATGTGGTATTTTTGAATATTTTGACCCACCAAATTATATAGAATCGAATTAGCTTTCCAATGATACTAATTTTATCAAAATCCAACACCCGAGCAAAGAGTTATGGCTTTGCAAAGTAGAGTTCGTCGCCTAACTAATCGCACATGGCTACTGGAATGGGTACGCGATAAGGTGTACAAGGAACACTTTAAAGTGTGCCATAAGGTATGTGGCACACACTTCAAAGTGTGCCATAAGGTGTGCGACACACACTTGGTGTTTCTAGTAGCGAAAATACTCCGTTTTGAGTTATTTTGAGGGCAATTAAGTCTTTTAGCACTCCTTCCACACCCCTAAACTTAAACTTACGAATTTAATAGATTCTAAACACATCATAACTCTATTATCAGTGTAAGTTCATTATCCACTAGCACCAAAGGAGAAAAACAACTAGGGTTGCACAATCAACATTGAAGGTCCAATCTTTCAACGAATCTGTTACCATAAAGGTATGTGGGGTCTTTCAACAAGAACATTCTTTCGAACCTTATGGCCTTTTATGTCCATGTTTCCTCATTTTATGATATATTATGTAGTATACAGGTACAGATATCAGTCATAGGTTAGCTTGTGGTCCTTTGGGGTCATGAGCACCGTGTAGCATTCTAGTTTAGAAAATCAGGGTGTTACAAACTTAGTATCAGAGCCTAAGGTTCAATAGAGTCCTAGGAAGTCTGAAAGCCGCATCTAGTAGAGTCTTGTACATGCGTGTGTTGTGCACCATACTTATGTGCAGGAGGCCATGAGATGTTTTAGGAAAATTTCCCTTCTTTCATGTCTCAGATTGTGCTATAGAAAGGTTCTCTAAGAAAACTCATGTAGATCCTCATCATGCTTTAGTCATGTCAACTTTACCTTACTTTCAAGGTAATAGAAGTAGTGAAGCTCAAGTCCTATAGATAGGGCTTTCTCAAATAGTCCTTGCAGATAGCTATGGGATTTTCCTTATGCTCAACAGTATCCCATCAGTTCAGTTATGTCCCAAAGTTGTATAGATCTTATTTATAATCATGAGAACTCGTTCTCGAACCCAGATTTAGATATGCCAGCAGATCACTTCTCAAAATTCTATGATAGTATATGACTAGAGTTAGAAGCATGAACTCAGGAGTTTAACAGTAGTAGAGTTGGGATAATGATATCTAGATTGAACAGACTATGTATTCATGGGGATAGTTATGCCTGAATGAATCAGTAGGCTTGAGCAGTAGGAGTTAGAAATTTAATTTTATTGACTCGAAATTAACCATGAAGGTGTAAATGGGATACTAGTAGTATGTGAGAGAAATAGGGGCAGATGATGTATTTAGTAAGGCAAGCATGTGTTAATCAGAGTGTAAGTATGTGATGATGATTGTAGTTCAGTTCAGAGTTTAGTTCAGTGCTCACAGAATTATAATGATGGCTTAAATCCAAGTGGGGATAGTAGATCAAGTACCCAAGTCAGGTTCTCAGATTCCAGTAGTAGTGCCAGTATGTACAGAAAAATAGTTAGGGAAGACGATTCCCGACCCATCCTTATCTTAGCGTAAAGCTTCGTACTTTAGTTGGCATAATGCCTATGCATGCTTCATGTCTTAGATTCCATAAATGCTGCTTGCATTCACACGCATTCCATAGAATCGTGTGCACTTTCAGTTCCCACTCAGTGTTACAAATCATGTTCCACTAACTCAGACATTCCAGAATCAGGTCATGCAGCTCATGACTCATGTACATATATCATGATCCCCAGTATACTTAGTTTCCATGACTCATGCTACGCCTTCACTGCTTAGATAAATCAAGACTATGTCATGTATATCCTTAGTTCATCTCATGCATCATGTACTAGTTTCAGACTCCTGAAGTTCAGTTATAATTTAGTTCATAGATGCCCTGAGCATCACCCAGTATCTTCTTAGAGGGACGTAGCGTCCCAAGGGGGAGATACCCCAACTTCTCTTAACGCTCTCATGTCCTAGATCTTTTAGTTTTTCCATGCATAACGAATTCAGTCTAGAATAGAGGGTACTCATAAGTTGACCCACAAGTTAGAACTCAGCTGTAAGTCAAGTATTCAGAGGTTCAGTTCAGTTCATGATGTTCAGTTTATATGTCACATAGTAGACTAGTCATGTTCTTAAGTTTTAGTTCAATCTTAGTGCCTTTATCATTGCATATTTAGTCGCATGTTCGTGAGTCAATTCAGTCATGTATTCATGCATCAGATATGTGTGGTCAGCTTATCAGTACTTTCAGTCATTCATTCACGTATCATGTTAGTCATATAATCATGCATCAGATATGCATGGATTCAAATTATTAGTTAAGCATCAGATATGCATTCTCAGTTTATCGGAACACCCAGTCCTACATTCATAAATCAGCTACCCATGCATCAGATATATATGCATGTACAGTATGATATGCTCAGTTTTTAGTCATGTCAGACATGAAATCATGATCAGTCATTCATGCTATATATGCGTCATTTTATCTTTTCTCCCCTCTCAAGCAGTCATCATTCGAGGATGAATGTTTCCAAAGGGGAGATATTGTAATACCCCAAAAAATCCAAATAATATTAGAGCCATGTACCAAGCTCATACATCATGCATAGTACATCATGGTTCTTTTATAGTTTTATGAGTAAGTTAGATGTATATTAAGGCTTCAAATAACTCCCAGCTATCAGACGAATCAAAACATTCCTTACCGATTGAATTCTTGAGAAGGATATTGGTATAGTCAACTTTAATTGAGGATATCTCTAATTATACTTGGAATTTTTGAGATCATGACCTATTAACATATATATAATTGAATTATCTTTCCAACTATACCAATTTCGCCTAAATCCGATATCGGAGCAAGGAGTTATTCCTATTTTACTCTAGCACGTCAGGCTGGAAATAGTGTGACAACATTTGTGGTAGCTTACACATTTGTGACGCCTTATCATGAAGGTCGTCAGCCTTAGACAGAAACTAGATCGTAAGTGACAAAATTCGTGGTAGCTTACCATATTTTTGACGCCATGTCATGAAGATCATTAGCCTTAGGTTGAATTCAACTCCTAAGTGACAACATTCGTGGTAGCTTACCACATTTTTGATGCCATGTCACAAATATCGTCAGCCTTAGGTAGAATCCAGCTTCTGTTTGATGATATTTTTGACATCTTACTATATTTTTAACTCCATGTCACAAATGTCGTCAGCCTTAGGTAGAATCCAGCTTCTGTGTGACGACATTTTTGACGGCTTGTCACATTTTTGACGCCTTGTCACAAATGTTGTCAGCTATTATTTTCAGCAACTGGGAATTTATTTCATAAGGGTATTTTGGTCTTTTCCCTTCACTTTCCACGACTTATAACCCTCAAGGAACGTATTATCTTTCATTCTGTTTAGTTAAAGCATCTCAAAAACCCTTTCTTATGCTTTCAACCACAAGATTAGGGTTTCCTCTCAATATCATCTCCTCTAAAACAAGAACATTCTTTCCTAAAGGGGTTAAACCTAGTCAAGAAAAATCAAGAGCAAGCCTAAGTATTTCTTCAGGAACCTTTAGAAACATTAGATCTCTTTCAAGATCAAACTTTAAGGTATGTGTAGTGTTCATCTGTGGATTCAATTCATTCATAGAGCTCAAGAGTCATGCTTTTAAATGTTGTTTTGTAAACTTTTTGTGGTGATATGAGCATGTACTTGTTGATGATTGTTGTTTAAGTTTCAAGATGATATCCAAATGTGTTTTCATGAAATATATGTGGTTATCAGTTGAAAAACATGAACTTTGGGTAGTTTGATATGATGCAAGTATGAAATCCACCGATGCCTTAAAGAATGCATGCAAGGTGTTTGATAAAATGCCTAGGATGCTAGAAATTCATATGTACATGATTCCATGATATCTAAATGACAAGTCCATGTTAGCTATACACTTCAATATGGATTTCCATGCTATTTATGTGTTGTTATTATTGTGGTATGAAATATGTATCATAATGGAGATATGAATTTCGTACATGAAATATATCCATGCTTTCCCCTACCATGTTTGAGATGTTGAATAAATACATAAAGTATAATATCCCCTACTTATGATATTAAGAATCGTGGACTCCGGTCTTGTGATCAAGTCGTGTCATGTGTGATTCAGTTTTATTCCATTGAGTCCTGGGGGTATTTGTACCCAAAAATATAGCTGTGTGCATAGAGCCATGTCATGTTATCATGATACTCTCAGTCAAGCCATGATCTATAGAATTCAGTCAGTCATGTGACTCAGGAAAATCCAGTAACCTCAGTAATCTCAGTAGTTCAGTAATCTCAGTGATCTCAGAACTCAGTAATATCTGTTAGCTTAGTATTCAAAGTCAATCTCAGTAATTTCAGTACTCTCAACCAGTCCACAGAACTCATTATATTCCGTCTGTCATCGAAATCCAGTAAACTCAATTTTAGCTATGCTAAATAATACCACTAGTATCAGTTTAGTTAATCAATATCAGTTCAGCAAATCAGCTCAGTTAAGTTATTTAGTTTAGCCCAGTTATTCAGTTCAGTGTCTTTCAGATGGGAGTAGGATTCAGCACCGAGCGAACCTAGGGATGGGGGCTCACTCGCTAGAATAGGACTGAGATCCCTAGAAGCATTCCTTAAGTTCTAGAACTACGTTTCTAGCATAGGTACGAGATGTCACCCGTTAGATAGAACTGATATGCTCAGGGGTCACCCGTTAGCACATTTATATGTATAGGACTGATCCCAGGAGTCACCCACTAGATTAGGACTGACTCCACAACAGATGTCTTTACTGGTGGCGCAGTACAGACAACCTTCCAGTCAGGGCAGAGATTGGACCCCAGTCAGCTTAGCTTAGGGCATGTCGGTTAGATGAACACATCCTACAGTTTTAGTTACAGAATCAGGGCTTTCAGACACAGTCAACTCAGCTTAGTAGTACAAATTCAGTACTGTTAGATACAGTCAATCCTTGCCATTATAAATAGACTTCAAGATCACCCATTAGACAGGACTGATCTCAACTATATTTAAACAGTATCAGAATCATCAGATTTAAAGATCACCCGTTAGATAGGATTGATCTCAAATTTAGTTACTCTATATAAAACAAAACTCAGATAGTTCCATCAGAACTTAGACTGTCAGATACAGTCGCTCAATATCAGTTACATCAGTTAGGCCGATCATCACATTTATATTAGTTATATCAATTTTCTAAACTCATGTATCAGTCATATCAGTTATCAGAATTCATGATATCAGTATTCAGCTTCAAGATTGTTAGACACAGTCAACCAGACTAGTTCTTCATAATTGAAACTATCAGAAATAGTCGTTCTTCTATTCAGTGAGTCCTTCTCATTCGAGAACGATATGATTATTGCTACATTTTCTATTCAGTAGCTAGATGGAGTTAGTTGGAGACATGTTCCTTCAACTCCTTATTCAGTTCAGTTAGAGGCTTTCAGACTAGATGTCAGATTAGATATTCAGATCTCATTATTTTTAGTATTTATGACTTGTTTTGGTATTGTTATACCTTTTTCAGACTTTTTATTATCAGATGTTTATTCAGTTCGAACCTTATGGCCTTTCATATTTATGTTTCCGTATTTTATGATATATTATGTGGTATACAGGTACAGATATCAGTCATGGTTTAGCTTGTTGCCTTTTGGGGTCATGAGCACCGTGTAGCATTTCGATTCAAAAAATCGGAGTTTTACAACAAGAAGGAAAAAAACTACTAGGGTTGCATAATCAAGCTTGAAGGTCCAATCTTTCAACAATTTCATCGCCATTAAGGTATGCATAGTGTTTATCCATGGATCCCTTTCGTTCATGGAGTTCAAGAATCAATCTTTTATAACAAAATCATGAATATTTTATGGTGATATGGTTGTATTCATTTTGTTATTTGTGGTTTGTGTTATAGAGTGGGAATTTGATGAACTTCCAGGAAGATTGTGATCATTGAACCCATAAATTTGGGTTGATTAAAGTGGTGTAAGTTTGTGAATACACCTATGCCTTAAAGAGTGCATGTAAGGTAATTGATAAAATACCTAAGAGAGTAGAAATCATGCATTATAGCTAAATTATGACTAAGTGAAGGATTCATGATAGGCCTCTCTGATTCAATGTCATCCATGTTGATAATGTATCTTGTGAACACTGTTGGATTACTCATGAATTAGTCTTATGGAATTATGCTATGCTTACTTGCAAAACCCACTCATGTACAAGATGTAGAATACCCATGTACTTCATGAAATTCCCCAATTTATGATATTATGGATTGTGGTTGTAATATGTAATGAGCGTGATATTGAAAGCTATGCAAGTATATACATGTTGTATGAAATTCCCTTCCATGAAATAGAATGTTGAGAACCATGCTTAGTAAGAAATCCCTTATTTATGATATTGTGGATTATGGACTCTACTCTTTTGATCAAGTCAGTCATGTGTGTCAGTTTTCTTCCCTCGAGTCCTGGGGGTACTTGTACCTAAAAAATATAGTTGTGTGCCTAGAGCCATGTCATGTTTTCATGATACTCTCAGTCAAGCCATGATCTATAGAAATCAGTCAGTCATGTGACTCAGGAAAACTCAGTAATCTCAGTAGTTAAGTATTCTCAGTAATTTCAGTGCTTAGTAACCTGAGTAATCAAAGAAAGTCTCGGTAACTTCAGTACTCTTAATCAGTCCTCAGAATTCATTATATTCCGTCCGTCATCGAAATCCAGTAAACTCAATTTTAGTTACGCTAAATAATACCACTAGTATCAGTTCAGTTAATCAATATCAGTTCAGCAAATCAGTTCAGTTAAGTTATTTAGTTCAACCCAGTTATTCAGTTCAGTGTCTTTCAGATGGGAGTAGGATTCAGCACCGAGCGAACCTAGGGATGGGGGCTCACCTGCTAGAATAGGACTGAGATCCCTAGAAGCAATCCCTAGGTTTTAGAACTACGTTGCCGGCATAGGTATGAGATGTCACCCATTAGATAGGACTGACATACTCAGGGGTCACTCGTTAGCACATTTATATGTATAGGACTGATCCCAGGAGTCACCCGCTAGATTAGGACTGACTCCACAACAAATGTCTTTACTAGTGGCGTGGTACTGACACCCTTCCAGTCAGGGCAAAGATTGGACCTCTGTCATCTTATCTTGGGGCATGTCGGTTAGATAAACACATCCCATAGTTTCAGTTGCAGAATCAGGGCTTTCAAGCACAGTCAACTCAGCTTAGTAATACAGATTCAGTACTGTTAGATACAGTCAATGCTTATCATTATAAATAGAATTCAACATCACCCATTAGCTAGGACTGATCTCAACTATGATTAATCAGTATCAGAATAATTAGATTTAAAGATCACCCGCTAAATAGGAATGATCTCAAACTAAGTCAAATCATCCTTATTATTAGTATACTCATGATCACCCGCTAGATAGAACTGATCTCAGATTTAGTTACTCCAAGTAGAACGGAACTCAGATAGTTCCATCAGTACTTAGACTGTCAGACACAGCCGCTCAGTGTCGATTATATCGATTAGCCGATCATTACAGTTATATCAGCTATATCAGTTGTCATAGCTCACGTTACCAGTATTCAGTTTTAGGACTGTTAGACACAGTCATTCAAACTAGTTCTTCATAATTTGAACTGTCAGAAATAGTTAATAATCTATTCAGTACCTCAGTAACAGTAAAGTCATGTCTTCAATATTCAAACTTAGTACTCAGGATCATCACCAATTCAGTTATAGTTGTTTATGCATGTATGTATTCTCACGTTCATATTAGTTAGCATTGTTCATGCATATAACCCTTTGCATTTAGCCTACCTCACTCGTATACTCAGTACATTCAGACATACTGACACATTTGTGCTATGGTGCTTTCTCTTATATTACGCCATAGGTTCAGAGGCACGAGCTCCAGATCAGCAGTAGTATTCCAGTGTTCATAGTTTGCAGTGAGTCCTTCTTATTCGAGAACGATATGATCATTTCTATATTTACTATTCAGTTGTTAGATAGAATTAGTTGGAGACATGTTCCTTCAACTCCTTACTCAGTTCAGTTAGAGGCTTTCTGACTACATGTCAGATTACATATTCAGATCTCATTATTTTCAGTATTTATGACTTGTTTTGGTATTGTTATACCTTTTTCAGATATTTTGTTATCAGACATTTATTCAGTTCGAACCTTATGGCCTTTCATGTTCATGTTTCCATATTTTATGATATATTATGCAGTATACAGGTACAAATATCAGTCATGGGTTAGCTTGTGGTCCTTCGGGGTCATGAGCACCGTGTAGCATTCCGGTTTAAAAAATCGGGGTGTTACATTAATCTAAGAACCCTAACAAGAGAAAGGACCCTAAGACTAATAAATATCAATACCAAGTTCTTACTTGGACTAAGAAGAGCTCAAAGAACCCTAAGAACCTAGTTTTTAGCCAAGATACAACACTAGTACACTCTACTAGTGAGAATTCGGTTTTGGCCTCTCCAAATGAGAAAGAAAAGTAAAAAATTTACAAGTCTTTTGTTTCTTGAATAATAGGAATGAACTAAAGCAAAACTATCCCTATTACAAGGCTTATATAGTCTCTTAGAAAGGAGGGATAAAGACCAAAATACCCTTGGTATTTAAGTGGGTGGGTTTGGGGTGTCTTGGTGAGCCTCTTCACATTTTATTAAATATAGGGCCTTAGATGGGCTCACAAGGGCCCCACACATGGCCAAGAATTTGAACAAGGCTTGGAGTCATTGTAACTCACGTGCTTGGCTTCGTGTGAAAGGTCTCGAGCTAGGAATTCCTATATCATCCTCTCCATCTTTAAGGGAATTTGTCCTCAAATTCGGATCATTCCCATCCTCTACCATTTCCGCCCGAGAGAGATCACACACGTTTAAAGTGTTATGCACTTGATATTTCAGGGTAGATCAATCTTGTAGGAATTATCGTTGATCCTTTATAATACTTGGAACGGGCCATCACCCCGTGGCATAAACTTAGCATTTCCTTGAGATGGGAATCTATCCTTTCTTAGGTGCACCCACACCCAATCTCCCGGTTCAAGAATGAGCTTTCTTCTTCCTTGGTTGGCTCACCTCGCAACTTCCTGGTTTTTCTTCTCCAACTGCAACCTCACCTTCTCATGTAGCTTCTTCATGGCCTCGGCCCATTTTCTTCCATCTATGCTTATCACAAGATCACTTGGCAAAGGGGTTAAATCCAAAGGGGTGAGGGATACACACTTAAAAGGTGTCATTCCCGTGCTTGAGTGTATAACACAATTATAAGAAAAATCAATCAACGGTAAGTGCTCCTCCCAAGAAGTCATTTTTCCTTTAACCATGGACCATAGCATAGACCCTAAGGTCCGATTTACAACTTTCGTTTGGCCATCGGTTTGTGGGTGGCATAAAGTCGAAAACAACAACTTAATACCGAGTCTAGCCCATATGGACTTCCAAAAATGGCTTAGAAATTTAGAATCCCTGTCACTCACTATGGTCCTCGGAACACCATGAAGTTTTACAACATTATCAACAAACAAAGAGGTTACACTAGGCGCATCCTCATATTTAGAACAAGGAATAAAGTGAGCCATCTTGGAAAATCGATCCACCATGTCAAAAATACTATCCCGCCCTCTTCTTTAGTCCTTGGCAATCCCAACACAAAGTCCATTGATATGTAGAACCAAGGACGCAAAGGGGTGGACAATGTGGTGTACAACCTGTGGGGTTGGAGCCGTGACTTGGCTCCTTTGCACTCAACACATTGGTCATAAAGTCGGGCCACATACTTGTGCATTCTAGGCCAATAAAATTGTTCTTCCAAAATTTCGAGGGTCTTCTCGACCCCAAAATGGCCTATTATACCACCATTGTGTACTTTCCTCACAAATAATTCTCTCCACGAACTTGAGGGAACACACAATCATCTACCTTTATAAAATAATCCATCAAATTTGGTATAGGGATGGGAACCCCTATCCGTAACCCACTTATCCCTATCCAACTCTTTACTTTCTCTATAGATAGGAGCGAAGTGAGGGTTCTCGGGATATAAAGACTTAAGGCTTTCAAACCCCATCAACTTAGATGACAAACTAGACACAAGCACATATTTTTGGGATAAAGCATCAGCAACCACATTCTCTTTACCTTTCTTGTATTGAATAACATAAGGAAAAGTTTTAAGAAATTCAATCCATTTGGCATGCCGTCGATTAAGCTTGTCTTGTGCCCGTAGATGCTTCAACGATTTATGATCCATTCAGATCATGAATTCCTTAGGCCACAAATAATGTTGCCAAGTGGACAAGGCTCCAATTATGGCATACAACTCTAAATCATACGTATAGTAGTTTAGAGTTTCTCCTTTGAGCTTTTTGCTAAAGTAGGCAATAGACTTTAATTCTTGCATTAAAACTGCGCATATGCCGACTTTGCTAGCATCATATTTAACCTCAAAAGTCTTGTCAAAATTCGGAAATTATAGCAAAGGGGCCGAGATGAGCATAACTTTCAAGTCCCCGAAGGCCTTAGTTTGTTCATCTTCCCATTTGAAAGGCCGATTTTTTTTAATCACTTTGGTCAAGGGGGCGGAAATGGTGCTAAATTCTTTGACAAAACATATATAAAAACTAGCCAACCCGTGGAAGCTTCTGACTTCACCTACGGTTTTGGGAGTTGGCCAATTTTTAATGGCGTCAATCTTAGATTCATCCATTTCAACCCCTCTTGATCTTACCACAAATTCAAGAAATACAATCTCATGGACACCAAAAGAACACTTTTCTAGATTAGCATATAACTTCTATTTTTGGAGGATATCAAACATACATTGTAAATGCTTTACATGCTCATCTAAGGACTTACTATACACCAACACATCATCATAGTAAACAATAACAAACTTTCCGATAAATGGCTTCATCACATGATTCATTAGCCTCATGAAAGTACTTGGAGCATTTGTTATGTCGAATGGGATAACAATCCATTCAGAGATAGAATTTGGTCTTGAAGGCAGTTTTTCATTCATCACTCGGTTGCATACGAATTTGGTGATAGCCACTCCTCAAATCAATTTTAGAAAATAAACACGAACTACTCAATTCATCAAGCATATCATCTAACCTAGGAATAGGGTGATGATATTTTACCGTTATCTTATTGATGGCTCAGCAATCTACGCACATATGCCAAGTCCCATATTTCTTATGAACTAGTAGCACCGGGACCACACAAGGGCTTATACTCTCCTTGATAAACCCTTTGTTGAGGAGTTCCTCAACTTGGCATTACAATTCATTGGTATCCATCAGGTTTCTTGTATAAGCTAGTTTGTTGGGCAATTGTGGATCCGACACAAAATCTATTTGGTGTTTAATTCTCTGAAGTGGGGGTAATCCTTGCGGTAATTCTATTGAAAAAACATCCTCGTAATCCTGCAAAATATGAGAAATAGGCGGAGAAATGGAAATGTTAGTGGCGTTAGTATTAAAAAAATGAGCCAAGTGGAGTATCGGAGTGTCCTCGTCATGATCAACAAATAATTCTTTCCTCCAGCCATCATTACCACACTTCCTCGCCCCTTAGAAATTAGGAGCCCCTCGGTTTCCCTTACCCCCTCACTCTCGGGTTTGTTTATCTTTTTCCTCAATTCTTGCATCTTTTGGTGTAATTCATTCACTTGGGAAGGCAATAATAGATGAAGAGCGACCTTGCAGCTATCCTTCTCAAGTGTATACCGATTGGACCTTCCATCATATTTGGTCGACCTATTGTATTTCCAACGCCTTCCTAATAATAAGTGTCAAGCTTGTATTGGTATCACGTCACAAAGCACCTCGTCATGGTAGTTGGCTACCCTAAAACGTATCGTATATGGCCATGTGACCTTTAACTCACCGCATTCATTCAACCACTGCAACTTGTAAGGACTAGTGTGAGGTTTAGTCGGCAATTTTAAGAATTCACCATTGCAACACTAATCATATTCGCACAACTTCCACTATCTATCACCATAGTGCACACACTTTCCTTCACAAGACATTTAGTATGGAATAGATTCTCCCGTTGGCTAGGATCACCTATTGTCTTACTAATAATGGCACGCCTCACTATAAAGTTTGGAACCACGCACTTCTCTTCTTGCGGATAAGCATCCTCACAATCATCATCATCATCATATGGATCATTTTTGGGTTCCTCTCCATCTGGAGGCTCGACCTCATTCTTTTTTTTATAAGATCCACCTTCTCACCAATGTAATATAATCTTCCTTCACTTAGGATCACATTACGCCGGTTTGGACATTCATTGGCTTTATGTCCCCAACCTTGGCACTTGAAACATTGGAACCCTTTAGGATTAGGATACTTGTGATCTTTTTGTCGGGGAGGAAATTTATGGACTATTTTAGTCTCGGGCAGCCTTGTAGTGGTGGGTTGGTCCTTGTTTTTGGGCCAACCCAAAGATGGTTGAACCATATCTTTGCTTTTCGGCCAACCCGAGGTTGATGGTCCCTTTGACTTGAACGACGACCTCTCTTTATGATCCCCTTCAATCTCAAGAGCCGCTTGGAAAATCCCTTTAATGGTATCAAACTTGTGAAGCGTCAAATGGGTGGAGATCTCTTTGTTCAACCCACACTTCAACCAAATAATGTCATGGCCAATTTGTTCTCCCCGATGATCAAACTTCAACATGAGTTGTTGAAACTCATCATAATATGCCATAACACTTCGATTCCCTTGTCGCAAATTGTACAACCTAGCAATCAACTCATGATGATAACTTTCGGGAAGATACCATTGCCTCATTAGGTACCTCAACCGAAACCATAGTGGTGGTTGTCCCTCTACCAAATCATTGTTGAACTGCTTGTCGTATTCCCACCAAGTGTTGGCATAGCCTTTAAAATGAGCTATGGCATAACAACTCTTCTTCTCCTCCGAGATATCATTCACTTGAAATACTTTATCATATGCCGACTCCCAAGAAAGATACACCTCGGGGTCACTTTCACCCTTAAAGATAGGTAGGCTCAATTTGATGGTATTGATGCCTACGTTTCTCTCTAGGTGTCGGTTTTCCCTTTCTCTATACCCTCGGTATCTATTTGGATCCATACGACCTCCTCTCATCTTTTCCTCCATCATATAGTCATCGTCAAAGGTTCCATACCCTTCATAATCCTCTCTACCATATTCCTCAAGGTGGATGGGACGGTTTTGGACATTTGGAACTTGATTCGGAGGAATTAGATTTTGTGGAGGTGGTGGTCTTTGGTTTAGTGGAGCTTGGAAGGGAGGTTCGAATTTTGTGGAGGCATTTGATGTCCGAGTAACTCTTACGGAACTTGAGGCATTTAGGAATGGGTTAACATATTAGAGTCTTAGTTTAGAGGGTTATAAGTGGTTTGGCTTGCGGCATTCAGTAGAGCTAGTGAAAGATTTGGCAATTGTGGCCATGTTTTGGGAGAAACGGTGCAAAGGAATTTCTATCATGTTCACGTGATGAAACATGCCAAGGAGTAGAAGGACGAGAGTTCCTTTAACTCTCCACTTGTTCTAACCTCCCACTAATAGTCGTCACTTCTCCCCTTATGGCTCCTACTTCCGTACTCAACCTTTCAAGAGCTTGGGCCATAGCCTCAAGAGTGACCCTCATATTCTCTATTTCATTAGAATCCATGGTTAGAGACGTGGTTCCCTCCATTATTAAGGTATCACCTACAAAAGCAACAAACAAGTTAGTTTAAAATCTCTCTCCTCCCTCACACTCTCTTGGTTCACTCACACTCAAGTTCCACAAGTGTTGTAGATTGGCTAGGAACCCGGGAATTCGTAAGGTATGAGTATGCTCTTGCCCGGAATGGATTCTTGTTTGAAACTCAAAGAATTCTCATTGGACTATAGCCAAGAGTTACATCGTATTCAAATGAAAAAACCACACAAACAAACAACGTTAATACGAAGAACGTGCACAAAACTAACTTACAAGCTAGTAGGGTATTTACTAGGTTGTCAATTAGTGTCGAGCAAACAAACGAAACTAGGAAACAATAAAATGAAACTAAGAAATCTAAAATTTGAACTCAAAAATATTGCGTGAACATTACTTTAGTAACGTGACAGTCCACTATAGGCCTCGAGTTTTATCTAAATTTTATTTCCCAATTTCAAGTCTTGATCAATATTCAATTTGGAATTGGTGGATTTGGTTAATGGAGGGAAAAGTGGTCTTGGAGTCTTTTTGTTCAAATTTCAAAAGAAAAACTTGACTTCTTGGAACTTTCTCCTTGAAGCAAGGTCTTTAAATCAAGGAAAAGTAGATGAAAAGTCTTTGAAATGATAGGGACAAGTCTTTCACTAATAACTACTACAAGTTTCTCTTTCATCTTTTTAGACCTAGTTTGCACTTTAAGGATTAACAAGATAATGAAAGGGTGAAGAACCTTAAGAACACAACAACTCCAAGAACAAAAACAATTTCAGTTTCCAACTCCACTACAACAAGACCATCAAATCGGCCAAGGTTTATCTAACAACAACATCCAACTTGGCCACACCTTGTTCACATCTACAACTTCAACAAGTTCAAGTTTAATCATTGATTTGGACACTTTTTAGTGTTGGTAAGAAAGAAACCAACACTAGAAACATTCTAAACAAACAAAAGACTACATGTTCTAGACATACAACAAATAATCTTGGCCAAGATAACAACAACACAATTTTCGGCCAAAAATACAAAATGGACAGATTTGCACTTTTCTGGATTTTTTTTCCAGTTTTTCGCTTTTTTTTATTTCTTTATTTTCTTAGCAAGAAAGCCCAAGATTGGTATTGTAAGAACATACCAAAGATGGATTTGATACCAAATGATACAATACTAAGTGTGTATCAAGAGATTCCAACCAACACAAGAACAACAACATGAACAACAAAGTGCTAGTGAATCGAAAATGGCCAGACACGACTTCACTAGGCTTGCAACACTTGTTTGAGCTAGAAAAGTGAGTTTAACAACAAGAACCACAAAGACAATATTGCTAGTGAATCGGAAAAGCCCCATACGAATTCACTAGACTTTTATATTCAACAACACAATGTTAACAAGATTTATAAAGAAGTAGATAGAAACTTGATACACAATATTCATTAATCTAAGAACCCTAACAAGAGAAAGGACCCTAAGACTAATAAATATCAATACCAAGTTCTTACTTGGACCAAGAGGAACTCAAAGAACCCCAAGAACCTAGTTTCTAACCAAGATACAACACTAGTATCACTCTACTAGTGAGAATTCAGTTTTGGCCTCTCCAAATGAGAAAGAGAAGTAAAAAATTTACTAGTTTTTTGTTTCTTGAATAATAGGAATTAACTAAAGCAACAATATCCCTATTACATGGCTTATATAGTCACTTAGAAAGAAGAGAAATAGACTAAAATACCCTTGGCATTTAAGTGGGTGGGTTAGGGGTGTCTTGGTGGGCCTCTTCACATTTTATTAAATATAGGCGCTTAGATGGGCTCACAAGGGCCTCAAACATTGCCAAGCATATGAACAAGGCTTGGAGTCATTGCAACTCATGTGCTTGGCTTTGTGTGAAAGGTCTCAATCTAGGAATTCCCGTATCATCCTCTCTATCTTGAAGGGAATTTGTCCTCAGATTCGGATCATTGCCATCCTCCACCATTTCCACCGGAGAGAGATCACACATGTTGAAAGTGTTGTGCACTTGATATTTTGGGGGTAGATCAATCTTGTAGGAATTGTCGTTGATCCTTTCTAATACTTGGAACGGGCCATCACCCCATGGCATCAACTTAGCATTCCTTTGAGACAGGAATCTATCCTTCCTTAGGTGCACCCACACCCAATCTCCCGGTTCAATAATGAGCTTTCTTCTTCCTTTGTTGGATTGCCTCACAACTTCTTAGTTTTTCTTCTCCAACCGGAACCTCACCTTCTCATGTTGCTTCTTCATAGCCTCGGCCCATTTGCTTCCTTCTAAGCTTATCACAAGATCATTTGGCAAAGAGGTTAAATCCAAAGAGGTGAGGGGGTTGATGCCGTATACACACTCAAAGGGTGTCATCCCTATGCTCGAGTGTATAACACGATTATAAGCAAACTCAATCAACGGTAAGTGCTCCTCCTAAGAAGTCATTTTTTCTTTGACCATGGACCGTAGCATAGACCCTAAGGTCCTATTTACTACTTCCGTTTGGACATTGGTTTGTGGGTGGCATGAACTCAAAAACAGCAACTTAGTACCGAGTCTACCCCACATAGACTTCCAAAAGTGGCTTAGCAATTTAGAATCCCTATCACTCCCTATGGTCCTCGGAACACCATGAAGTTTTACAATATTATCAACAAACAAAGAGGCTACACTAGGCGCATCATCACATTTAGAACAAGCAATAAAGTGAGCCATCTTGGAAAATCGATCCATCACGACAAAAATACTATCCCGCCCCTTTCTAGTCCTTGGCAATCCCAACACAAAGTCATTGATATGTCAAGCCAAGGATGCAAAGGGTTGGACAATGGGGTGTAAAACCCGTGGGGTTGGAGCCATGACTTGGCTCCTTTGAACTCAACACATTGACCGCAAATCTGGGCCACATCCTTGTGCATTCTAGGCCAATAAAATTGTTATTCCAAAATTCCGAGGGTCTTCCCGACCCTAAAATGGCCCATTAGACCACCATTGTGTGCTTTCCTCACAAATAATTCTCTCCACGAACTTGAGGGAACACACAATCATCTACCTTTAAACAAGTATCCATCAAATTTGGTATAGGGATGGGAACCCCTATCCGTAACCCACTTATCCCTATCCAACTCATCACTTTCTCTATAGATAGGAGCAAAGTGAGGGCCCTCGGGATATAAAGACTCAAGGCTTTCAAAACCCATCAACTTAGATGACAAACTAAACACAAACACATGTTTTTTGGATAAAGCATCGGCAACCACATTATCTTTACCCTTCTTATATTGAATAACATAAGGGAAAGTTTCAAGAAATTCAATCCATTTGGCATGCCGCCGGTTAAGCTTGTCTTGTGCCCGTAGATGCTTCAAGGATTCATGATCCGCTCGGATCATGAATTCTTTAGGCCACAAATAATATTGCCAAGTGGCCAAGGCTCTAATCAAGGCATACAACTCTAAATCGTACGTAGAGTAGTTTAGAGTTCCTCCTTTGAGCTTTTCACTAAATTAGGCAATAGGCTTCAATTCTTGCATTAAAATTACGCCTATGCCGACTTTTCTAGCATCACATTCGACCTCAAAAGTTTTGTCAAAATTCGGCAATTGTAGCAAAGGGGCCGAGATGATCATAACTTTCAAGTCGTCGAAGGCCTTAGCTTATTCATCTCCCCACTTGAAAGGCTGATCTTTTTTAATCACTTTAGTCAAGAGGGCGGCAATGGTGCTAAATCCTTTGACAAAACATCTATAAAAATAAGCCAACCCATGGAAGCTTCTCATTTCACCTACGGTTTTTGGAGTTGGCCAATTTTTAATGGCGTCAATCTTAGATTCATCCACTTCGACCCCTCTTGATCTCACCACAAATCTAAGAAATACAACCTTATGGACACCAAAAGAATACTTTTCTATATTAGCATATAACTTGTTCTTTCGGAGGACATCAAACACACATTGTAAATACTTTACATGCTCATCTAAGGACTTACTATACACCAACACATCATTAAAGTAAACAACAACAAACTTTCTGATAAATGGCTTCATCACATGATTCATTAGCCTTATGAAAGTACTTGGAGCATTTGTTAGGCTGAATGGGATAACCATCCATTCATAGAGACCAAAATTGGTCTTGAAGGCGGTTTTCCATTCATTACCCGGTTGCATACGAATTTGGTGATAGCTACTTCTCAAATTTATTTTATAAAAACAAACACGAACCACTCAATTCATCAACCATATCATCTAACCTAGTAATAGGGTGATGATATTTTACCGTTATCTTGTTGATGGCTCGGTAATCAATGCACATATGACAAGTCCCATCTTTCTTGGGAACTAGTAGAACTGGGATCGTACAAGGGCTCATACTCTCCTTGATATACCCTTTGTTGAGGAGTTCCTCAACTTGGCATTGCAATTCCTTATTATCCATCGGGTTTCTCCTATAAGCTGGTTTGTTGGGCAATTTTGAACCCGACATAAAATCTATTTGGTGTTCAATTCTCCAATCCTTGCTGTAATTCATTTGCGAAGACATCCTCGTAATCCTGCATAATGTGAGAAATAGGAGGAGAAATGGAAATGTTAGTGGCGTTAGTATTAAAACAATGAGCTAAGAGGAGTATCATAGTGTCCTCGTCATGATCCACAAATAGTTCTTTCCTCCTAGCCATCATCACCACACTTCGTTGCCCCTTAGAAATTAGGATCCCTTCGGTTTCCCTTACTCTCTCACTCTCGGGTTCCCCTTTTTTCCTCTCACTCTTGGCCTTCTTTCCATTTTCCCTCAATTCTTGCATCTTTTGGTGTAATTCATTCACTTGGGAAGGCAATAATAGATGAAGAGAGACCTTCCGGATATCCTTCTCAAGTGTATACCAATTGGACCTTCCATCATGTTTGGTAGACCTATTATATTGCCAAGGCCTTCCTAACAACAAGTGACAAGCTTGTATTGGTATCACGTCACAAAGCACCTCATCATGGTAGTTGGCTACCTTAAATAATATCAGATATGACCTTGTGACCTTTAACTCGCCGTATTCATTCAACCATTACAACTTGTAAGGACTAGTGTGAGGTGTAGTCGGAAATTTTAAGAAGTTCACCATTGTAACATAAACCACATTCGCATAACTTCCACTATCTATCAACATAGTGCACACACTTTCCTTCACATGACATTTAGTATGGAATAGATTCTCCCGTCTGCTAGGATCATCTATTGCCTTACTAATCATGGCACGCCTCACTACAAAGTTTGGAACCACACACTCCCTTTCTTACGGATAAGCATCCTCACAATCATCATCATCATCATGTGGATCATTTTTGGGTTTCTCTCAATCTTAAGGCTTGGCCTCATTCTCCTCTTTTTCAAGATCCACTTCCTTAGCAAGGTAATACTATCTCCCTTCCATAAGGATCATATTACCCCGGTTAGGATATTCATTGGCTTTATGTCCCTAACCTTGGCACTTGAAACATTGGAACCCTTTAGGATTAGGATACTTGTGAGCTTTTTGCCGGGGAGGAAATTTGTGGACTGTTTTAGTCTCTGGCAGCCTTGTAGTGGAGGGTTGGTCCTTGTTTTTTGGCTAACCCCAAGATGGTTGAACCGTATCTTTGCTCCTCGGCCAACCCGAGGTTGATGGTCCCTTTGCCTTGAACGACGACCTCTCTTTAAGATTCTTTTTAATCTCAAGAGCCGCTTTGAAAATCCCTTCAACGGTATCAAACTTGTGAAGCATCAAATGGGTGGAGATCTCTTGTTTTAACCCACACTTGAACTAAATAATGTCATGGACAATTTCTTCTCCCCGATGATCAAACTTCAACATGAGTTTTTGAAACTCGTCATAGTATGCCCTAACATTTCGATTCCCTTGTTGCAAATTGTACAACCTAACAAGCAACTCATGGCGATAACTTTCAAGAAGTTACCGTTGCCTCATTAGGTACCTCAACCGAAACCATGGTGGTGGTTGTTCCTCTACCAACTCATTGCCGAACTGCTTGACGTATTCCCACCAAGTGTTAGCATAGCCTTCAAAATTAGCTATGGCATAACAACTCTTCTTCTCCTACGAGATATCATTCACTTGAAACACTTTATCACACGCCGACTCCCTAGCAAGATACACCTCGGGGTCACTTTCACCCTTAAAGATAGGTTGGCTCAATTTGATGTTATTGATGCCTACGTTTCTCTCTAGGTGTTGGTTTTCCCTTTCTTCATACCTTCGGTATCTCTTTGGATCCACACAACCCCCTCTCATCTCTTCCTCCCTTATGTAGGCATCGTCAAAGGCTCCATACCCTTCATAATCCTCTTTACCATATTTCTCGAGGTGGACGGGATAGTTTTGGACATTTGGAACTTGATTAGGAGAAATTAGATTTTATGGAGGTGGTGGTCTTTGGTTTAGTGGAGCTTGGAAGGGGGGGTTTGGATTTTATGGAGGCATTTGATATCCGAGTACCTCTTACGGAACTTGAGGCATTTGGGAATGTGTTGGTCTATTGGATTCTCAATTTAGAGGGTTATAAGTGGTTTGGCTTGCGGCATTTAGTGGAGCTAGTGAAGGATTTGGCAATTGTGTCCATGTTTCGAAAGTAACGATGGCGGAGGAATTTCTATCATGTCCACTTAACGAAACATGTCAAGGAGTAGAATGATGAGAGTTTGTTTGACTCTCCACTTATTCTAACCTCCCACTAATAGTCGTCACTTCTCCCCTTATGGCTTCTACTTTCGTACTCGACCTTTCAAGAGCTCGGGTCATAGCCTCAAGAGTGACCCGCATATTCTCCATTTCATTTGAATCTACGGTTTGAGACATGGTTCCCTCCATTATTAAGGTATCACCTACACAAGAAACAAATAAGTTAGTTTAAAATCCCTCTCCTCACTCACACTCTCTTGGTTCACTCACACTCAAGTTCCACAAGTGTTGTAGATTGGCTAGGAACCCAGGAATCTGTAAGGTATGAGTATGCTCTTGCATGGAATGGATTCTTGTTTGAAACTCAAAGAATTCTCGTCGAACTAAAGCCAAGAGTTACAACGTATTCAAACAACAAAAGCACACAAACAAACAACGTTAACACAAAGAACGTACACAAAACTAACTTACAAGCTAGTAGGGTATTACTAGGTTGTCAATTAGTGTCGAGCAAACAAACGAAACTAGGAAACAATAAAACGAAACTAAGAAATCTAAAATTTGAACTCAAAAATATTGTGTGAACAGTACTTTAGTGAAGTGACAGTCCACTATTGGCCTCGAGTTTTATCTAAATTTTATTTCCCAATTTCAAGTCTTGATCAATATACAATTTGGAATTGAAAGAGCCCCACACGGCTTCACTAGACTTTTATATTCAACAACACAATGTTAACAAGATTTATAAAGAAAGAGATAGAAACTTGACACACAATATTCATTAATCTAAGAACCCTAATAAGAGAAAGGACCCTAAGACTAATAAATATCAATACCAAGTTCTTAATTGGACCAAGAGGAACTCAAAGAACCCCAAGAACCTAGTTTCTAGCCTAGATACAACACTAGTATCACTCTACTAGTGAAAATTCAGTTTTGGCCTCTCCAAATAAGAAAGAGAAGTAAAAAATTTACAAGTCTTTTGTTTCTTGAATAATAGGAATGAACTAAAGCAAGACTAGCCCTATTATATGGCTTATATAGTCACTTAGAAAGGAGGGACAAATAACAAAATACCCTTGGCATTAAGTGGGTGGGTTTGGGGTGTCTTGATGGGCCTCTTCATATTTTATTAAATGTAGGCCCTTAGATGGGATCACAAGGGCCTCACACATGGCCAAGAATGTGAACAAGGCTTGGAGTCATTGCAACTCACGTGCTTGGATTCGTGTGCAAGGTATTGAGCTAGGAATTCTCGTATCAATCCCTCCCTCCCCCTCCCCCACCCTCACCCCGCCCCCTACCACTCCTATTACAAAAATATTTTAAATTTGTTTCTTGCTTCACCCTCCTACCCAAAACCCAAAACCCAAACCCCTACTCCCTCCCCCCCCCCCCTCCCCATTTTTTTTTTTTAAATTTAAACTTTTTTCTTACCTCTTCTACCCGACCCCCTACCAACCTCCCCCCTAAAAAAATTTAATTTTTTAAAATTAATTTTTTGAAAAATTTTAATTTTTTCCTTACCCTACCCTCACTCCTCTATTCCAACCCCACCCCCTAATACTCCCCATTAAAAAAATATTTCAAATATTTTTCTTACCCTACTCTTTCTCCCCTACCCCCACCCTACCCCCGACTAGCTCCCCAACCTCTCAAAAAAATTAATTTGTTTTTTAAAAAATAAAAATTATTTTCTTACCTCACCCTTATCACCTACTTTGACAACCTCAACCCCCACCGACCAATCCCTTTTTAAAAAAATATTTTTAATTTGTTTTTTAAAATAAATTCAAAAGTTTTTTCTTATCCCACCTTTTTTATCCTATTTGTTCTAATTATTTTTGTTAAATATATACAAATACTTTTACAAAACATATACTTATCCAATTTGCATAACGATCACATGAATATAAGTAAGAAATAACTTATTTTTCTAGAAAATATTTTTCCTCCTTCATATCATAGCATCCTATAAAAGTATTTTTTGAGATCAAAAATTATTTTTTTAACGTATATTTTTACGCTTTAGCTAAACACTAGAATGTATGTTTTGAAAAATATTTTTTTATTCACCAATCAAACACTATAAATTATTTTCTGAAAAATATTTTCCATCCACCAGCCAAACATAGGAAAACAAGTAAGAAATCAACTTGTTTTCCAAGAAAATATTTTCTAGGAAAACATTTTCCACGGAAAACATTTTCCTTCATACCAAACACACCCTAAGTCATTTTTTAAAACATTTTCCCAATGTTTTAGTACAACCAAACAAGGGAAATAAGAAAACATTTTCCAAAAAATATTTTCCATCATACCAAACACACCCTTCATTATAACTTTTTTGGCTTACTTTTTTTTTTTTACTTTGTGTTAAAAAAATGATTATTTTCTTTTGTTTAGCTAATTTTTAATTTCAATTTTTCACATATCATGTTTAAGGATACAAGATTAATGGATATTTTGATACATTTGACGTATTTTTAATTTAAAATCACAAAATTTAAATATCTTTTTTACTTTCTTAAACTCTGTGTTAAGTCAAAATAGATCAAATAAATTGAAATAAATGGAGTAAGTTTTAAAACTTGTTAATTTTTTGTTAACAACAAAAAAAGCTCAAACTCATTAATTGCAAAAACAAAACCAAAACTGTTCTCTCAAAACCAAAAACAAACTACAGTCGACCTCTCTCATATATTTTTTTTCAAACTATAGTTCTTCTTATCCTTCTTCTATTCTTCACCGATTTTCTGGTGACTTCAACCTTCGACAACCTCAATGTCAATGGAGACCTCTTCTTTTCTTCTTTCTTCCCTTCAAAAGGTAAAGTTTTTGCTTTTATTTTGTTCAAAAAGTTAGGCTTTTGAAAATAATGATTTTGGTTAAAGAAAAAAAATAAAGAACATAGTTTTCTCTTCAATGTTAGGGTTAATGAAAAAAATTAAATATCTATTTAAAAATAATGATTTTGGTTAAAGAGAAAATTCCAGAACATAGTTTTCTCTTCAATGTTAGGGTTAATGAAAAAATTAAACATCTATTGCAACTATTAAAGATATCTGTTGTAACAAATTCCTAACATGTTGGTAATAATCAAACAAATTTTATATTTATTATTAAAATATTGTTTTTATTGCAACAGATTTAGCATTTATTGTAACTGATGTCAGTAGCTATTGCAACAGATGTGAAATCTGTTAGGAATAATAAAATCTATTATAGCTAATGATGAATATATTACAACAGATGTTAAATTCTATTGGAACAAACGCAAAATCTATTGGGAATAATCAAATAGATTCTAAACAATATTAATACTATCACAAGCACCATACCAACATCATCACCAATATTAGTACCAAGAGCCCTAACACCATCAACAACACCAACGACCTCCTAATCACCACCAGCACTAAGAACAAGCTCACAAGCCCCGATTGCTTATTTGTGATGGTGGTTCCTCTAGTTAATTCTTTTTTTATCCTATCAATCACATTAGGATCAGGTAAAGTTTTCATAAACCATAAAGTAACAAGGAATGACATCTCTAACTCTTGATTTGTAGGGACAAACCACGAACACACAATCTATAATAAATAAGTAGATATATTCAAATAAGGTGGTAGATGGTCAGCTTCTACCAGACTATGTAATGACTTACTTTTTGATTAATGAAAATGCCTATTAATAAAAAAAATAAGTAGATATATTAAAATGGTGTTTAAATCATAAAAATTAATCATTAATTAAAGCATCACAATTACTATCCAGTATTAAATTTTGTTTCAACAAATATGTAATCTTTTAGAAGAAATCAAATAGATGAATAATCTATTGCAACATATTACAGATTTGATACAAGGAAAATCAGTTCCATTCTTTAGTGATTTATGTTTTATGGACAACACACAAGGATCCAAGATGTAATCACCTTAGGAAAGCATGTATGTGTTTGGATGATAGCTTGGTGCACGAGAGGAACTATATCTGATAATACAATCCAAAGGACCATTTAGCACCATTGTGTTTGGATGATAGCTTAGAAGTGTCATGGACATTCCTTCTAAAGTTGAAAACACTATTGACAACTTGTCAATCAGTTGACAAGTTGCCAACCAGTTGACAAGAAAGTTAACGACCTATCAAGTTGGCTGTCGCCTATTTTCAAGCTTAGTATTAGGGATGATTTCCTAAGCCTATTAAGTGCTAATTTTATCCCTTTTATAGTTAATAGTCTATGGCTATAAGTACCTAGGATTTCCCTTCTTTGAGCTAAGATACTTTGGATAAAATTTACACTTGGGAGTATTTTAAGCTTGTTGGAGGGGTTTGTTGACTTGTTTAGAAATATTGATTGTGAATGGATTAATTTTCCTTTAAGTCTTCATAGGAGTTAGTTACTTATAGTTGCTTGCATTTTCTTTTCTTGTGTCTATTGATTTATCACTTCCCTTGTTTAACATTTTGATTTTCGTACTTTTCTTTAATTTTTGTATTTCGATTCATATCAATATTACACATCTATTGCATATATGTTCTAACTGATGCTAATATATTAATAGAAATCAAACAAATATCTAATCTGTTGTAATATATTACACTTCTATTGCAGCTGATTTATAGTCTGTTAGAAGAAAGCAAATGAATATGTAATCTATTATAACAGATTGAACAATTGTTGGACATCTATTTTAATTGATATGTAATCTTTTAAAAGACAAACAAATGTAAAATTGATAAAGCTCAATTACAACCTAGAAAAGATACATGTGAATGTTAGCAATATATTTTACCCAATAATAGAGTCGTGGTAACAAGGATAGAACCAATTATAATGTGAACAAGTTAATCAATGACTTCTACAAATAATGGAAAATAAGAAAAATGACGATGGGAAATCAACATAAATAATCCATTGTATTTAAATCAAGTACTCATGATTAATCACGGATTAACAAATTAGCCTTAGAACATCAATTACCTTCCATGTCTTTCAACCGATTGGCGAATATTTCTTGGTTAATTTCTTTTAAACATCAACCCAAGTGCCAACACAAATAGTTCCAATCTATGACTACACTAGAAATTTGACTATGTCTAGTACTAAAATTCATTAGATGGATCATACGTCCCAAGTTACACTAAATTAATCTTTCCCAATCTTGATTAGCTCTTTCAATCTTAATCAAAGTAAATAGGCAATTATCACTCTAATATCCTCTTTCAAGCTCAACTAGAGTAGAAATCGATAAAGCACGAGATTATTTAAAAAAGCAAAATCTATTTATAAATTAAGACTATTCAATCAATACGAAAGTATGAGATAGAATCAAAACCCATATTCAATATAAAAATATTGCATTATGTCTAACAACAATATCCAAGTATGATTTTAACTACACCTAAATATTTAATATAAAGTAAGGAGATGATGAAATGATTAAGAAATATTCACTACAAAACTTCCAAATTCTTACTCCAAGGGTATCAAATTAAGAACCCTAACATCCAAGGTTGAGAAATATGCCAAAGATGTATTCTAAGGAAGCTTGGATTAAGTTTTATGCATTTTGAGATCTAATAATATGAAATTATAGCCTTGCCCTTAAATAGTACCTCGATGACTGCTAAATTGGTCACTTGACCATTAAAGTAGCATCATAGACTTTGACCAAACTGCTAAAACAGTCAAATAGCCGCTAAAGCATTATTGACTAGATCTGACTTGATCGCTACAGTGATCAAAATGGCCACTAAAATAGTTTTGAGTAGATTTGACTTGAATTTTAAAGCAGTCACAGTGGTAGCTAAAGTAGCATTGACTGGACCTTGACTGTACCTCTAAAGCGCTCCTTAAGTTATTTAAGCATGTAACGACTTATTTTATATGAATTATGTATTTTTGTTTGATTTGATAATTTTACTTCTTTTTATGGTTGGTACTGATATTTCTATTATGTAGGGATGTTCGCAATGATTGCCAATGCATTTCGGTGTGATTTGCGCAAGTTTATGGTTTTAGAAGGTTAAAAAAGTTTTATAGTTGACTTCGGTCAACATTTGTTGTTCTATGCATCAATGGCAAAATAGACTATACCAATCGACCCAGATTATTGATTTTAGGTTGGTTGCATAGTTGGAATGATTTTGTGGTTCTTATATCTCATTTTGACCCTCGGTTTGAGAGATCGTGAAATTGGATCTCAGGGTCAATTCTGGAAAAATAATTTTTTCAAAAATCTGATGTGGCTATTAAGTCTGAAGCATCAAATTTAATAAGGTAGCATAGTTAATTTTTATTTTTGGGATTTCAGATGAAACCTGAGGGGTTGGTAGAGACTTGAAAAAATTTACAAGTTTAGATGGTGCAGCCACTAAAGAACCATTTTGGCCGCTTTAGCGGTAGGCACTAAAGCGTAACTTTGGCTACTTTAGTAACCCAACCCCAGAAGGGGAACTTTAGTAAAGCCTGTCAGCTTTAACAGAGGCCACTAAAGTGGCCCCGTGTCCGCTAAAATGGAGTGGGTTGGCATGTGGGTACCGCTAAAGCGACATTTGGTTGCTTTAGCGATAACTGCTTAAGCAGTCAAATGGTCGCTTAAACGGTCAGACCTGGGTATTATATAATTATTTTTTCTTAATTTTTTCTATCATTTTTAAGACTTTTAGCTTTGAATTTTTGAATTTTTGGGTGGTTTCTTCTATTTTCAAGCTTTGGTAAGCTCCAAATCCCTATTTCAATTATTCTACCTTAATTATTGTCATCTAAAACTCGTTAAAACTCGATTTTAAAAGTTAAATTTGGGAATTTTGACCTGAAAGGTTTTATTCAACTTTAAACCTCGTTTTTAACCATTTTCACTTGGATTTTCTTTTATGGATTCCTTTAATCATGGGTAATGTATTTATGAACTAAAAATTTTAATTTTACCCATCTTTGTTGATAACTTATTTTGGTGGTTCATTTTGACCCCGACTCAAAAATAGGCAGTATGGATATCGTTGACTTCCTTTTAATGCATAGATTTTATATTTGTATATTTTATCTGGTTCTGAGACTATTCGAAAAGAAAAGGCTCTATGTTGAGGCTATTTGGACCGAGTTTTCTATATTTGAGGTAGGTTATGAAGTAACGTTCTTCAAACTGGGTTGGATAGTTAATACTGATATAAAAGCATGTTATGGGTATGGGTATTAATCATAAAAATAATGTTATTCCCATTATATTCCCGTGTTGGGGTCTATGATGTTGTTATCGGTGGTTTGAGATATTATTTTCTAGTATGATCGTGTGGGGTCTTATATGATGTTGTTGGGTTGGTATTTATAGTTTTGGTTGTTTTCTTCTTGGTGGAAATTGCCTAAGTTTGGATTTGTATAGTATTAATGACATTATATTGCATATCTTACCCTCTTTGTATATAGACTATATTGGATCATGAATAGTTAGCTTATTAAGTGGATTTATGGCTCACTTGTTTGGATGTTGGGTGGATTCATGAAATTCTCATTCTAGTTTGGTTGGAGCATTACATCCTCATATCATATATACATTTATGAGGCATTGGTACCACTATGGAAATACTAGTTTTTCTAATAGAAATATGACATCTTTAAAAATCCTCTACCAAAGATCATGGCAGAGATGAGTTATGGATATTGGATTAGTATTGCTATTGGTTATTTGATTGTATATAAGTTGTGAAACCCCCATGGGTCCTACCTCGGGAGCAATGCTCTGTAGGTGTATTCAGAGGTTATGCGATAACCTCAAACTTATCACACCATCATCATCATCATTGTATTGGATTTTATACACTATGCACCTTCTGTATTGTATTTTATGTTTGATTTTAATGTCTATCTTTATGTGCTTCTTTTCCATACTTGTACTTAATATATATGTTGATATTTAAAACTATTAGTGGAGATAGTGTGGGCTACCGCTTGGGACATTTTTTGATTGCAGGTAATGTGCCCATAGTGTGTATTTATATACTTTATTTTCTACTTTGCTCAGTTAGTCTATGATACTTGCTGAGTACAAGGAGATCATACTTATCTTTATTATGCCCCTTTGATACAGATATAGGTGCAAGTACGCTATGCGATAGCTGATTTTAGGAGGTGCTTAGAGTTTTTTCGAGGCAGTGGTCTCTCTATGCTTCCAGAATCGATCTCCTATCCCATCTTATCTATTTTTTGTCTTATATGTATTCAAAGATAGACTTATGTTCCTTCTTTAATGGTCGGTTGTATTTTCAAACTTTAAGTTGTATGTAGATTGTTCTTATATTATGACACAAAGATTTTGGGTGATTTATGGTATCCTTGCTATATATGATTCTGTTATTATTGTATATATGTAGTTCAACTTTGTTCTAGAAGTCTTGCCACTGGAATTTTAGTATTGATTTCTCTTTTTGTCTTAGTTTGTGATTGACTTACTTTTCAAGGCTCTCCATGACAAGTGTCATCATTACCCTTAGTTTTTGGGCATAACAAATTAGAACAGAGCAACTAGGTTTATTGGTCTCATTAGTGTAAGAACAGGGTGTTTGGTAGAGTCTCACGGATCGATACGTAGACATTCATATCTATCTTCGAGAGGCTATAATATAAATTTTGGAAACTTTCTTATTTTATTCCTTACTGGGGGATCTTTTATACCCTGCATTCTAAATCATATTTTTCTTTTTTTGCATGGATGGTAAGGACTAGATCTTGTGAGGTTAGAGATGTTGTGCCATCATCCAAGGAGAAATCCTAGTTTAGAGGGTGAGCTGCGAATTGTGGATTAGCCCGAGATAGAGGATAGACACGTGGATCTTTCCCTTTCAGAGGTAGTACTAGGGGGATCCCCCTTGAACCTCAGGTTGAGATGCTAAAGATATGGGGACCTACTCAAGTTCCACAGAGTTCGTCTACCCCGGTCTTTGAGAGGTTATTAATTGCTAACTCATTTGGAAGGTGTTCCTTTAAGTGCACCTGGTGTTCTTTCAGCTCCAAGTATTGTACGTCCATCTGTACCAGAGTTTGCAGATAGTGTTCCTTTGACTCTGAGTGTGGATCCTTCAGTGGTTTCCATATCAACTTACAATACTCTACAGGCTCTAAGTGTTGTTTCTCCTTTTGTGTCGGTATCTGAGTATGGTATTTCGAGATTAGGAGTTCAGCCTTCATCTATGTTACCCCTTTAGGTTGGATCCTAGATGCCTAGATTTACTAAGCCTCCTATTGTTACGAGTACAGTTATGTTTTTTAAGGATTGAAAGAGATTTGAGAGATTCACTCATTTAGGTCCACCCAGGTTCAGTAGTGTTGTGGATGAGGATGCCTATGAGTTCTTTATTGATTATGGTAGGAAGTTGCATATACTTGGATTGCTTAAGTCACAGGGGGTTGCTTGCACTACCTACTAGTTAAGAGATTTAGCCAAAGATTGGTGGAGGTCACTTGCTATTTGCAGACCTCTAGGTTCTCTAAAGATGAGTTGGGATCAGTTTGTTGAGGCCTTTTTAGATAGGTTTATGCCATTTAGTCAGACAGATTAGATGAGAGATACGTTTAATCACCTGGAGCAGGGCTCTATGACTTTTGCATTGTATGAGGCATATTTCAAAGCCTTGTCTAGATATTTTTTACAAGTATTGCCACCGATTATGAGAAGATTTGGAAGTTTTTAAAGGGATTGGATGTTTCATTTCAGTTGGCTTCCCCCCAAATGGTAGTGTTGAGGGCATCATGTTAGAGTATAGTGGATCATGCAAAGATGATTGAGTCTATTTTTTGAGCTTCTTAGGGAGATTGATGAGTGGCAAATTTACCACTCGTTGACATCCAATTTATGCACTATTATGGCTAAAATTGTGTACATAAGCTTAATTATCTATTGGAATATACTAATTTTTAGTTTTTGTGATCTTGCAGGACCTACAACGAAAATGAATGGAAATCAAGCTGAAAGGAAAGGAAAATGGGCAAAAAGAAACAAAAGATGGAGAACAGGAGGCCCTCAGGTACTGGGATCGCGATCCTCAGAGTCGCAATTGCGGTCAATCAATCAGGGATCAAAACACCCGCAGGTACCATAATCACGGTAAGATGCTATGCGATCGTGCTTCTACGTTGTGATCCAAAGGACGTGATTGCGATGGAGTGGCCAAATATCTAAGGGTAGTTTTATCATTTCATGCAGTTGATCCCAATTCTTAAAAGGCCAAAACCCTTAAACAATTGAGGCATCTTCCAACTATTTTTTAAGTTTGTATTGAGAAAAACCCTTCTAATTTGGAAAAGAATAATTGTGTTAAGGTTCTAAAAGATTTTTAGTTGTGATTTGACATTAGAGTGTGGATTACTCTTGTTTTGATTTTCAATGGAAGCATTGTATGTTAAGTTAGTATATATATTTTCTCCAATCTCACGAGTATCTATATATTCATCTTGGTGTTATGCTTGACTAGGGTGTTAAAGTGTATAAGTGTTGATTGTTAGTCCTAATTATTAGTCATTGATGTTGGGTTTTGCTATTACTTTTTAATTGAATTGATAATTGTGGGTGAAAACCCCTATTGACTTGGATCCTACATCATTCTTGAAAGAGAGGTGTGGGTGATGAGTAGTAGTGAACAACTATTTGATACTAGTTATTTCTGTAGCATTATCTTAGAAATAAGGATGTTTTGTGATGTAGCTAGATGAATTAGCATTACCCTAGAGATAGGGATGTTTAGTTGAGTTGTGGATTGGTCAAATAGGTACACTTATGAGGTATTTAAAAAAATCCATGAGTGCAACTTGGTGTGTTGTTGAAAGTCTCACATCAAGAGTTAAAAATCTAACCTACCCAAACCTTTGACTAAGAAATAGACTAACCCTTAATCACCCATGCATGTATGACCCCTAGGATAAGTATAACCCAAGACTAGGATCTTATTATATTTTAATCTACAATTGTTGCTCTCAATTAGTGTCACAAGTTAATTTTTTTCAATCAATGTTTTAAATCATACCCCCACTTCAATTTATGTTTTGCTGTACGTATACATTATGGGTCAACGCCTAGTGAATTTCAATGTACATAGGTTTTGAAATCTAAATTACACTCCTCATGGATTTGCCTAAATTGGGTTACTATATTGACAATGATCACTTTTCACTAAAATAATGGTGTAAGTTGAGCGTTATCAAAAATGGCATTATTTTCGGGGTGTGATACTTAGTATTCGCTTGTGTGGTGTTGTTAGTAGCTTTAGGTTTACCCATAGTGTTTTTATTTACATTGTTTGTTATTTTTATTTTGTTAAGTGATTTCCATAGTAATCATGACACCATGAGTCACAACAGGAGCAATAAGGGCTTATTTGATGGGCTTCTCAATGATGAGGATCATCTTTATGATACAAGGCGTGCTACTGCCATCCGAATTTCCCTTAATAAAGGAAATAGAGTATTCCATGCGACGAGTGTGATGCTACATATGTTATATATGAAGGGTCTATTTGGGGGCCAAGCACATAAATATCTAAATCTATGTTTGAAATTTTTTATTGAAGTATGTGCCATTTTTAACATTGCTCATATCACATAAGAGTCCATTCGGTTGAGGCTTTTCTCGTTCTCTTTTACAGGTGAAGCGATGTTGTGGTTGAGGTCTATATCTACCGGGTCCATCATATCTTAGATCAAACTTATGGAGGCCTTTTTGGATCGATATTTCCCTCCTTAAATATGTTGCAATTATGAGATGAAATTATAAATTTTCGTTAACTCAATAGAGAGTATCTATATAAAGTTTGGGAGAGATTTAATAAAAAACTTTTGCAATACCCTAACCATGAAGTGCCGGATAAGATGTTTCTCTAAATATTCTATAGGGAGTTGGACCAACTAAACAAGACAGTGGTGGACAATGCAGTGGAGGGAGGGGGTGTCTTACTTGTGAGTTATCATATGGAGTAGCTTCAAATTTGCTTGAGCAAATAATAAAGCAAAATAGGGGGTGACATACAAGGGACACAAGATTATCTGTGGGGTCCTCTACCGCCTTGATTGTGAACAAAGAGCAAAGAAATAAAGATGAAGAAAGATAAAAAATATGGCTAAGTTGATGACCCAATTGGACCGCCTTACAAAGCATGTGATGGGTGCACCCGCAAAAGTGGTCAATGCCGTGGTATCTAAAGGGTATGATTAATATGAATCAAAGGCCCTTGACGAAGAAATAAGATACTTAGTAAACTATTCTGGGGGTTGCCGCCCGACCTACCAAAGGCAAGGTTTGAACCAAGGTTGGAACGATCGTGATCGAGAAATGGTATGATGTGATAAAGATAGAGATCATAATTGGAGAGATAAGGAAAGGAAGTATGATAGATATGTACCCCCCATGACCTAGTGAAGAGTAAGGATTCAAATCTTGTGAATCCCAAAAATTTCAAAATTGAGGATGTGCTTGCTAGAATCATGATAAGAGTAGAAGGGATGAACAAGATGGTCCATGAACTAAAAGGGGACATTTCTCAAATTAACCAAATGGTCATGTTGCATTAGGCCTCAATCAAATAATTAGAGAACCAAATTGGCCAAATCTCAACCACACTTAATGCTAGGACTAAAGGTGGACTTTGATAACGCTCAATCTACAACTCTCCTGGGAGTGTAAAGCGGCCATTAGAAAATATAGAACCCATCCTGGGTTGGGTGTCGATCCCACAGGGAATAGCTTGGTCAACAAGTAAGCAAAATTAATAGACTTTTGGTGCAAGTATCGTAAGAAGGGGGGAATTGTAATATGTAACCAAAGTAATGAAATAAAAGCTAAAAATAGCAAAGTAAAAAGTGAGTATTTCGTAGGTTGTGAAACAATGAGAATTGAAGCGTTGGAGTTATGTCCACCTTCTGAGGTATACGTCTCTATCGTCTATGAGTGTGTAGAGTCTTGACATGCAATTGCTTACAGAGAATTGTAGTCGATGGTAAATCCAAGCGTCTCGCGACCTAAACAAGGACTATTTCACTCTAACTCTCGCGAGCTTAAAGCGTGTCTAACGGTACGAATTCTCCAAGAGGTTAGTCCAGTTACGGCACTAGCTTTTTAATAGGAAAGGGTGTCCTACTACCTTGACATTATCTCTTTTCCAGACAAATAACCTTTCTCGCGAACAAGTTATATGTTAGACTGGCGTATTCTTGCGTTTGCAACCGCAAAGAATGTAGATTAAGATGAAGAGAATAATGATATAAGCAATATACGTGTCTTGAACTCACAAACTCACAGCAATAGATAGTAACTCATTCGGCTTCCATAACCCCAACTAAGAGGTTTAGTTACCCATGAATGCGAAGGATATCACGATTTGCATGGTTGATGGCGTGAGAAGTAGGTGATAGGCGTGTGGTTTTGGTGATTCCCTAGCAAGTAACGATTCTCTTGTTGTGGAATTTAAGAATAGAAGAGTAGATTAGAAGCGTTTGTGGTGGCAGATGAGAGGGATGGAAGAAAATTAATTGTTGAATTAAGTGAAGAATGAATGTATCTCTCCACTAAAGGAGGAGTTGTCTCTCCACTAAGGGAGGACTTGATTTAAAAATCTCTAGCATGATAGGGTATTTATAATACTCCTATCCTACTCCTACTATGCTAATGAAATAAATAACCAAATCCTACTAAACTAAGGAAATACTTAACCCATTTGTACTAGGTTAATTTAACATTCTCCTAATCCAAATAAACTAATGAAATACATAACCCAATTGTACTAGGTTAATGTATCATTGTCAAAATCCATCTTTGTATCTGTAAGTCCCCAAAGTCTTCAGAAATGCTGTTTTAGCCCGGGACAGATTTTCCATGCAGCAGTTTTGGTCCTTAGGCGTGTAGACTTCCTTCCCTTCCTTTGTGAGCTTTCTTTTGCGTCAAGTAAGCCATAAAATGCTGTATTTTGCATCATTTATACCTGAAACTTTCCTAATCATGTTCGTTAGCTCATTTACAGGAAAAAGGACTAAAAGTGCATGAAATATATAATTTGTTCTCAAAACTAGGCTAAAATATGGGCAAAATGTATTGATATAGGCGTGTAAATTCGCCTATCATCAACACCCCACACTTAGTGCTTTGTTCGTCCTCGAACAACATATCATGTCCTTCTAAACATCAACTTAGGGTTTTTACAACAGCAACACAAAACATTTATCAAGACAAGCACAACAATTATCAACAAAGAGTAGTTTTCCGATCATTAGTAGAAACAATTTAACCTCTAGCATAGACTCGTGATGGTGATCAACTCTCATGCAAACATTAAGGTGCATATAATCATATACAACTATCCAAAGCTCATCAACCATGTGTTTCTCACAATATAGTACCCATAATTACTCACAAATATAGCATATTTTTCAAACATGGGTATCAAAATGTCCTTGCTCTCGCTCTCACAAAGAATTCATATGTAGCAACTGATGACCATAAGCTTGCCCTTAGTGTAATACTCCACTAAATGTCAGAATGCTAAGATTAGGATCAAATAGGTCTTCTGATGGTTGTAATGTAGGCTAAGGGACGGGTAGGACTATTTTGGCCAGAAATAGTGACTAAGTTCCTAAGCACTTTTATTCTACCACCCTTGTTCTCCTCTTTTGTTTTTCAATTTTAAGCATAACTCACTTTTCAGCTTTCTTTTCCTTTTTCTTTTGATAACATACCTCTTATGATAGCACTTTCTTTTTCATAACACATTCAAGCACCATTTACAATTTAAAGCATCATACTTGCCCAATTTCCTCTTATGTTGTCACATGACCTTTTTAATTTAAAGCACTCAGGATTTTGGATCATATTACGGTCTTGAAAAAAATGGATTAGGCTTACATACAAGGTTGTCAAAGAAATAGGCTAAAGGCTCAAAAAGGGTTAACTAGGATGATGTTCATGGGTAGGTAAAACAAAGGAAAACATGTATAGGTTGCCAAAGAAATGCCTAAATCATCTCCTAAACTTACACTCCTTATTTTCGCTTTGCATACATACCAGGCAAGTTCTAGCATCAGCCACAAACATAGAATATACTGTTACCTCACACACACAAGGCACATGGTTGACTTGATTGGAAGTAATATAGACTCTCGATCCAACAAGTGAAAGAATTGAACCACACAATATCACATAATGAGTCACAACTAGAGCCTAAACATCTCAATAGTCATAATTGTAGCACATACTCTTGTTATAATCTCATGCTGCCTATCAAAATAATTTCATGCGAAGCTAAAAAAAATTTAACTACTAAAAAAACTTACAAAAACAAAAAACAACAAAAAAAACAAACTAAAAAACTAAAAAAACAAAGTAAACAAACAAACATAGGTGCAAACAGAGAAGTATAGCATGCGATACCGCCACCCCACACTTAAACGGGACACTGCCCTCAGTGGAAAATAAATACGAAGAACCTGGTTAGTCGGACTCTTCCTCAATGTCGGGGGTCATACCCCTTGCGTTGGGATAATCATAAGAGTCATCATCCTCATAAGTTCCGCATAAGTATCCCACTTAATTCCAAGCGGGAGTCGAGGTATCTGCAGCGAGGAGGGTTCTCCTTGCTTTCTTGCTCTTTTGGGAAGTGGTAGCCTTTTCCTTCCCTTGTCTTGCTTTTCGTTCCATTGTACCTGAGACTAAAAATAGTGTTAGTGGTAGCACAATCCCAATGGATACAATCTATACACAGGCAGTAGGGGTACCACCCCACACTTAGGTTGTTGGCACCAACTAGTGAAGTGAAAGTGGTCGATTACTTAGACTTTATCGACATGCGTTTTAGGAGCTACATTCCAACAAGAAAATCATAGATATATCACTTCTTGCAACCTTTTCAATACTTTCATGTTAGGTATAACAAGACTACTACATAGGGATTACATTATGGTATAGTTTCTATCAATAAACTCAACCTCCTATGTCGGTAGGTAGTTATAAGTCTTATTCCGATGAACGGGATAGTCTAACATGTAAGTATCCAAGTAACAAGCTTAAGCAATGTTCATAGCCATGGCAATTCTGCAAATAGTATAACAATGCTTATTAAAACCAAATTCAAGTCGGAGACCGGTCAAGATTATCCTAACGTATATGTTCACTCACATGGTTGTGTATCAACAATCCAAACACATTAACATCACCAATGATCTTTGAAGATGTAGCAATTCATAATAGACATAGCAACGTAGTACTTACGAGAAATAAATGAAGAATAAGAGAGTACTTACTTGCTTGAAGCTTGTGGAGATGGTTTTGTGAATTGGAAGAGCAAAAGAAGATTTTGAGAGGATTTGGATGTATACGCGGCGCCCTTAGGTCAATTTTTAGTGTGGTTGTGTTGTCAAACTAAGTCCCCTTTATATAGGAAGAGAATAGGTCGGGTTTTGACCCATTTACAATCGGTTTTGGAGACAAAAAAACCACATATGCGGCGCATAATGCTCGGCATATCAATGACATATGCGGCGCATTGTCTATGGCATAATGGGACATATGCGCCGCATAGTCTATGGCATTTGTAGACATATGCGCCGCATAGTCTATGGCATATGAGATACTGAGACCAAATGCCATAGCATAGGCGACACATAGTCAAAAGCATACCTAGGAATAGGCGGCGCATAGTGTATAGCACACTAGATTCCGAAACCTTAGGCTACAGGATAGGTTTTGCATTGTTCGTGGCCTAGTTTTACCTAGTCCTAGCCTTCCTCGATTCCTATTTAAGCATGAGTAATGCTCAATCCATACCCTTATGCATCCTTATACCTAACTTACCACCTTTACCATTCAATACATCCAAATCGTCATTTGAAACCAATCTCCTCGTTGAATACCTCTTGCACCTATATTTGCTCAAAATAATAAAAACGATTAGTACGATGGGTTTCCTCCCACCAAGCGCCTTAGTTTTGGTCGTGGCACGACTCTTATTTTTGGATTTTTCATTAAAAACAAGACAAGTACTAGAATGAAAGAAAAAATGATAAACGATAAAACGATAAAATGATGGGTTGCCTCCCATCTAGCGCCTTATTTATTGTCGTGGCTCGACATAGTTACCTCGAGTACTCAGACTTCATCGAGGTAAATGGTGGATCTTTTCTGAAAGGATTTAGACGGCAATGAGGCTTACCTATGGGCATGCGATCTTCTTCGAGATGGCTCCTACGTTTCTCCGGAGAGTCACCAATTATATCATCAATAGTCCAACCCATAGCTCTCTTGTACCTCATCAGAGCAGAGATGAGAGCTTCTACGTGCTGTTCACTTAAATCATCTGTACTCTCCGGAAGTATATTTCTACTTTCCAAGAACACATACCTTAGATAATCGGGAAGCTCTTGCGATTCTAGCATTGGTGGCTCGTCAATGGGAGTCTTCGCTGTTGGTTGATTCTTGAGATCACAATCTGGTTGCTTAGGAGTATAAGTATCTATTTCTGTTAGAGCACTCATAAGTTCTTCATAACCTTCATTATCTTCATGCTCAACTTTCAGTGGCACAGCAGACAATGGCTCAACAGTAGGCTATTTCTCTATAGATAATTCTTTCGTATCCTCATGATGAACATATAACTCATTCATATCGCTGGGCTGCTTCATTGTTTTGCATATATCAAACCGTACCACTTCGTCATTAATTCGAAACAAAAGCTCATTATCTTTCATGTCAATAAGCACACTTCCAGTTGCAAGGAAGGGACGTCCCAAGATGATGGGAACTTCAGAATCCTCCTTACAATCCAGAATAACGAAGTCTGCAGGAAAGATGAATGAAGAAACCTTCACCAACACATCATTCAAGATACCCACAGGTCGTTTTACCGACCTATCAGCCATCACGAGCCTCATATTGGTTGGTGTAGGGTCTCCCAACCCCAACTTTCTGTAGATAGATAGTGGCATCAAATTGATGCTAGCTCCCAAATCGCACAATGCCTTAGCAAAATCCAACGATCTAATTGTGCAAGGAATAGTGAAAGCTCCAGGATCTGCCTTCTTTTGAACTAGCGATCTTGTAGTGATTGCACTACAATGATGAACATTATCTGCCAAGTCATAACTTGCTGCCCGCTTCTTTGTCAAGAGATCCTTCATAAATTTCGCATACCCAGGCATTTGTTCAAGTGCCTCCACCAATGGAACATTAATGGTGAGCTGCTTTAACATATTCATGAATTTGCTGAACTTTGTGTCATCCACCACCTTCTTCAATCTTTGGGGAAAAGGTGGTGGTGGGTATGGAAGTGTTCTCTCCACGGTTTTTTTCTCCTCTTGCTTCTGTTTTTCCACTTTTTCAGGCTGCACGTCACTAGGTGAAACGTCCCTGATGTTGGGAGTAGTTGTTGCGGCTTCTTCTCCTTTTGTAACGTCACTAGGTGTAATGTCCATGTCCGCAACTTCGTCAACCACTTTCTTGCCTTTTGCTGAAGTTTCCAGCACCTTACCACTTTTGGTAGTGATGGCCATGCATGACCCATCATTCTTTGGGTTTTGCACAGTATCGCTTGGTAAGGTGCCAGCCTTTCTTTGATTGAATGCTGCTGAAAGTTGGCTCAATTGCTGCCCTATTTGCCTGATAGAAGTGGAATGAGAATCAACTAGTTGCTTCATGGAGGACAAATCATCAATCACCTCCTTAACTCCTGCGCTCGTTGCTTCCACTCCTTTCAATAACTTAGCCATCATGTCTTCCATACTCCCAGAATTAGATGTGGTGGTATCACGTCTACCAGGGGGAACGTACAAACAACTCTTTTCATTATTTTTCTTCCAACTACCTTGGTCTTTGCTTCCAGATTTATCATAATAGTTCCGACCTTGGTTTCCTTGGGCATTCCCACGGAAACCCCCCTGATTGTTCAAGTAGTTGGCCTCCTCTTCTGAATCAGATTCGTCTCTTCCTTTTAGCGCTACAACTTTCACTTTTTTAGTCTTCCCTGATAATAAGTGCTTTGTCAGAAGATCCAATTGTGTTTTCATGTGCGCCATGTCTTGCTCACGTTCTTCTTCTCTTCTTCTTTGGTCTGCAGACATGCCAATAGATAAAGTGGGGCTTGCTACCTCAGAATCCCTGGTATGCCAAGCTCTACTTTGCTTTGTCATGCGATCTAGCATATTGCTTGCTTGACCAAAGGTGAGGTCCATGAAAGAACCTCCAGCTGCGTTGTCCACCACTGGTTTAGTTATTGAATTCAAGGCTCTATACAAGATCTCCATGAGGTGAACATTAGTCATGTGATGGTTTGGGCATCTCGCTAGCTTTGTCTTGAACCTCTCCCATGTTTCATGAAAAGCTTCAGAGGGAAGCTGACGAAAGTTGCTGATTTCATCTCTCAATTGTGCTCTTTTGGATGGCAGAAAGAATCTTTCTAGGAAAGCGTCTCTCAATTGCCTCCAATTTGTAATTGAATCAGGAGTCAGTCCATTCAACCATAGTGTTGCCTCCCCAGACAGAGACAATGGAAATAGACGTAATCGAATAGCATTCTGACCAACACCAGGATTGTCAAAAGACTTGCATGTAGAAATAAAGTTGATGAGATGCATATTCGGATCATCGCCTGCTAGTCCACCAAATAACCCCTTGAGTTGCAATAACTGAATCATGGTGCTAGTGATGTTGAATTTGGCTCCGGGCGCTAATGGTGGTGGAATTATAGATCCAGTGGCTCCGGCACCATCAAGATCATCATCATCATCGTTGAAATCTGGTTGTAAAGGTTGGCGATCATACCTATACCGAGCTTGTCGACCTCTTCGATTGGCAGGTGTTATAATTTCAGCATCACGCCTAGGGTTTAGTAACTCGTCATCACCTAAATCTTCATCGTCAGGATTTGTTGCTCGCCCAGGATTATCAATGTTTTGTTGTTGGACTTGAGCAGCGGCAAGAGCAGCTAATCTTGCTTGCTCGTGTTGAGCAGCCATCCTGTCGATTTCAGCTTGTGCTTCCATTCTTCTAATTCGTTGTGGTTCAGGATTGATTGGTAATAACGGTTGACCAGAACTTCTAGTATGGGGCATGCACTTAAAGTAAAAACCTGCAAGAAACAAAAACAAAAACTAAAAGTAAAAGTACGAGAATCTTTGACCAAAGGGTCTAGTAATTATCACAAACTTGATTGACACTCGTATTCCCCGGCAACGGCGCCAATTTTTGATAACGCTCAATCTACAACTCTCGTGGGAGTGTAAAGCGGTCGTTAGCAAATATAGAACCCATCCTGGGTTGGGTGTCGATCCCACAGGGAATAGCTTGGTCAACAAGTAAGCAAAATTAATAGACTTTTGGTGCAAGTCTCGTAAGAAGGGGGGAATTGTAATATGTAAACAAAGTAATGAAATAAAAGCTGAAAATAGCAAAGTAAAAAGTGAGTATTTCGTAGGTTGTGAAATAATGAGAATTGAAGCGTTGGAGTTATGTCCACCTTCTGAGGTATACGTCTCTATCGTCTATGAGTGTGTAGAGTCTTGACATGCAATTGCTTACAGAGAATTGTAGTCGATGGTAAATCCAAGCGTCTCGCGACCTAAACAAGGACTATTTCACTTTAACTCTCGCGAGCTTAAAGCGTGTCTAACGGTACGAATTCTCCAAGAGGTTATTCCAGTTACGGCACTAGCTTTTTAATAGGAAAGGGTGTCCTACTACCTTGACATTATCTCTTTTCCAGACAAATAACCTTTCTCGCGAACAAGTTATATGTTAGACTGACGTATTCTTGCGTTTGCAACCGCAAAGAATGTAGATTAAGATGAAGAGAATAATGATATAAGCAATATACGTGTCTTGAACTCACAAACTCACAGCAATAGATAGTAACTCATTCGGCTTCCATAACCCCAACTAAGAGGTTTAGTTACCCATGAATGCAAAGGATATCACGATTTGCATGGTTGATGGCGTGAGAAGTAGGTGATAGGCATGTGGTTTTGGTGATTCCCTAGCAAGTAACGATTCTCTTGTTGTGGAATTTAAGAATAGAAGAGTAGATTAGAAGCGTTTGTGGTGGAAGATGAGAGGGATGGAAGAAAATTAATTATTGAATTAAGTGAAGAATGAATGTATCTCTCCACTAAGGGAGGAGTTGTCTCTCCACTAAGGGAGGACTTGATTTAAAAATCTCTAGCATGATAGGGTATTTATAATACTCCTATCCTGCTCCTACTATGCTAATGAAATAAATAACCAAATCCTACTAAACTAAGGAAATACTTAACCCATTTGTACTAGGTTAATTTAACATTCTCCTAATCCAAATAAACTAATGAAATACATAACCCAATTGTACTAGGTTAATGTATCATTGTCAAAATCCATCTTTGTATCTGTAAGTCCCCAAAGTCTTCAGAAATGCTGTTTTAGCCCGGGACAGATTTTCCATGCAGCAGTTTTGGTCCTTAGGCGTGTAGACTTCCTTCCCTTCCTTTGTGAGCTTTCTTTTGCGTCAAGTAAGCCATAAAATGCTGTATTTTGCATCATTTATACCTGAAACTTTCCTAATCATGTTCGTTAGCTCATTTACAGGAAAAAGGACTAAAAGTGCATGAAATATATAATTTGTTCTCAAAACTAGGCTAAAATATGGGCAAAATATATTGATATAGGCGTGTAAATTCGCCTATCATCAGCCTTCCTAGTAATACTGTGGTAAATCCAAAAAATAATGCCCTTGTCTTGGCAATTATCACTAGAAGTGGAAAAAACCTCATTGATCATGTGGTTGAGGGTGAGAAAGAGGTTAAACATGAACAAGCTAATATGAAGAAAAACATATAGGTGGTCAAATAATGAGACTCCAGAGTCTTAAGAAGGGGATGATGAAGATCCAATAGTAATTGAAGAGATAGTTGGTGAGGAGAGAACTTCTAAAGTAGTAGAGGGTGATGAAAAAAAAAATAAACTGCAGTGTGAACCCTTGTCTCCAATAAAAATCCCTCCTCCATTACTACAAAGACTCAAGAAAAAGGAGGAGAATGTAAAACTCAAGAAGTTCCTCACCAAGCTTAGCAATGTTTCAATCAATATCTCATTGCTAGAGTCCATTCAAGAAATTTTGAGATATGCTAAGCTAATGAAGACATTGATGTCCAAGAAATGCATTATAGATGGGTAAACCATTAAAGTGAACCATGGTTGTAGCACTATCATGACTAGTGCTATGGAGAAAAAGAAAGAAGACTTGGGAGACTTCACAATTCCTTGCACCATTGGGACACATAAATTTAAGAAAACATTGTGTGACCTTGGCACAAGAATAAATTTAATGCCATGTCCATTATATCAAAGGCTTGGTTTGGGTACCCCTACTCTCATAATAATGAGGCTCTTGATGGTGGATAACTTTATTAATAAACCAGTTGGAGCCTTGTATGATGTCTTGGTGAAGGTCAATCATTTTATTTTGCCGTTGAACTTTGTTGTCCTTGATTGAGAAATCGATCAAGAAACACCCATTATTCTTGGGAGACCCTTTTTTGCAACTAGGAGAACTACTGTTGATAGAATAAGGGGTGATGAAATTTCAGGTGCAAAATAATAAAGTATCCTTTTGGGTATGTAAGACTGAGAAACAACCATTGGTTATCTATTATTTACAGTCAGGTTTCTCCCACTTCCTACCTAAATGAATTTCCCAACTATGCGTGCTTAGATGGTGGCCTGCCTCTTGGATAATATTTCATTGAATATTGGTGGTTTTGTGGTCATAGAGATTCGACATTACAGAAATAGAGGTGGTCCCATGCTCATAGTCCCATCTTTAATCATGGAGTTGTGTGGGTAAGCTAGGGTTGATGAGTACCCAAAGGATAGTTAGATATCTCCAAAGACTCCTATTTACCCACTTAAGATCTCTGGAGAGGAAACCTTTGGAAAGAGCAAAAAGAGAAAGGTTGACTCAAGGAGGTTAGTGAAAGATGGTATAGACTCTTGCAGACCATCAACGGTTGGTCCTTTTGAGGAGATCTTGGGTCAAATGCGTATTATCAGTGAGCTTGTGTCCAAGATACCTCAGGGGCCAGGAGAGCCTTCCACTACTCGTCATTTCTACATTGCTCAGTCCGACTACAGAGATCCCTTGAAGACCAGAAAAAAGAGAGGCACTATTTGCAGACTCGAGCGGGCCTACTCCTCACTGGCACGATCTTAATAGTTACTACAGGAGTCATATTATAAGATGTAAAAGAGGGAGATGAAGTGGGATGAATTTTTCATTAAGATGTGGAAGGGGGTGAAGGGCCTATAGAATGTCCTAAAACCCAAGGGAAAACTTCCTTCTCCCCAAGCATATTTGGATGATGAGGTCCCAACAACGTGGTTGGACTCTGATGAGGGAAAAAATAAGGCCGAGACCGACAGCGATGACATTTCTTGATGCCATTACAGGGAGCACCCTTTACCCTTTTATGCTTTTATAATTATGCAGAGAGCTCACCGCAAGCTCTTAGTTGGGGTGCCCGTCTTCATATTAATTTAATGCCTTGGTCTGTATTATTCGGATATTATTTGGATTTTTTTATTTTGTTATTGGATAATATTATTTCTATTTTGGGTTGTAATATTTGGGTACCCTAACGGTGCCTGTATTTTATGAATTTATTCTTTATTTTTAGTTTTAGATTTAATTTTCTTCATATATTTCTACTTGTTTTAATAATGACATCAGACGAGCCTTTCCCTATGGTAGATTGAGTGACGATATTCTTAAGGAAAATTATCGCTTTTTTGAGTTTGTGAACCATAGATATAGGGGAAGTCTCAGTACCCGTGGCATTCTCGATTTGGGATTACCTTTATGCTTATGGTAAATATTGAGTGTCCATATGGTTTGCCCTTGTGAGAGGCAAAATGTGAGATGATAACTTGGTTTGGTGATTTTAATAGCCAATCTCGTACAATGAAAATGCAAAATAAACATCCTTTTCCCTCCTAAAATTTTTCTACAAAATCAAGGCATGGACATGAATAGTGTTATAGCAATACGTTTCTCTTTTTGTGACTCTAAAGTCTTTAGTTGGTAGTGTGTGGCAAATAGCTCCTTGTGTCTCTGATAGGAAATGCAATTAAGTCCCCTTGAATAGTTAGCATGCCTTGTGTGGTAGGCTTAGTCATTTAATTCTCATTCTTAATTGTGTCATGTAGAACTTGCCCCGTTAATTTCTCAAAGCTAATCTTGATTAAGCATGGTTGGTGAGATGGTTTAGGCCTTCTTGGTGAACATGGAGATCCACTTTAGCCCCAAAAGCCTACCCGTACATAAATTTATCTCTAGTTACCCATTTTCATCCTTTGAACCTTTCTTTGGCAACCACATTATGAGCCTTGAGCCATTTGACTTTTATCCCTCTTTTGAACCCTACCCTCCTTAAACTTAAAAGTTCAACTTGAGGCTAAAATCCTAAGTTAGGGGTGGTGAGTCATAGAAGAGGTATCTTTGGGCCACGAAATTACAAGTGAGTGCCTAAAACCAAAGCAAAGAGAGCAAGTGAAAAAGAAAGAAGACATAGATTGTACAAAATAAAAAATGAGAAGGAAATGCTTTCAAAAATATGGGTGAATCAAGGTAGTAAAAGTAGGCACATGTATAAATTAGAAATAAATGAAGTATTCTATGGTTCAAAGTTTAATCGAATAGTGTGATGTAGGTGTTCAAGAAGGGTGGTCACTTTGGTACCAAATGATATAATACCCTCTCCCGAGCCTATATTACAAGATTGAAAAAGACATTCGAGATCTCCAACCAAGTGTATTCATGTTAGTGGCGATTGAAAATAAGGGCAAGCATATGGTATGATATTTGTTTGCATTGAGAGATTCTTTGTGAGAGTGAGTGATTTCCTTTTAATCCCTTGTTACATGATGGATACTTTGGTGTGTGGGATTTTCTTTTGAGAGGAGAAATGTTGGCTAATTGAGGTTGGTGAAATTGTAATCTTTCAAAAATGAGGCAAAATAGTATAGTTGAGTCACTATTGATGGAGAGTCACTTCTAGAGAGTTAGTGGTTGTTACTTAGTTGTTCTTTATAGTCTTTTGCATTCTTGAAAGTGCGATTAAGTTTAAGGGAATTATGAGAATAGCTTTTCCCATGCTTGAAGGTTAATTATGGGTGCTAATCAAGTTCAAAATCATTGTGATCATTTGGTTGTATGAATGGGATTATAGTTGCATAATCTTCTTAAGTAGTAGTGTTGCTTGAGGATAGGCAAAGACTTAAGTTGGGGGTGTTGATGGGCGGCAAATTGACCACTTCTTGATATCCAAATTCATGCACTACTATGGATAAAATTGTGTACATGAGCCTAATTCTCCATTGGAATATACTAATTTCTAGATTTTGTGATCTTGCAGGACCTATGATAAAAATAAATGGAAATCAAGCTGAAAGGAAAGGAAAATAAGCAAAAGGAACAAAGTTTAGAGAATAGGAGGCCTCAAGTACCGCGATCATGATCTTTAGAGTCGCAATCGCAGTTAATCAACCAGGGATCAGAACAACTGCAGGAACCACGATTACGAAAAGATGCTATGCAATAATAATCTAAAGGATGCGATCATAATGGAGCAGCCAAATGTTTAAAGAAAGTTTTGTTATATCCTTCAGTTGATCCCAATTCTCAAAGGGACAAAACTTTTACATAATTGAGGCATCTTCCAACTAAATGTTATATTTGTTTTGAGATAAACCCTACCAATTTGAAAAAGAACAATTGTGTTAAAGTTTTAAGAGTTTTTTAGTTGTGATTTGACATTGAAGTGTGGATTACTCTTGTTTTCATTTTCAATGAAAGCATTGACTATTAACTTGGGTATATCTCTTTTCTCCAATCTTATGACTAGCTAAATATTTATCTTGGTGTTACACTTGATTAGGGTGTTAAAGTGTATGGGTGTTAATTGTTAGTCTGAATTATTAGTCATTGATGTTGGGTTTTGATATTACTTTTTGATTGAATTGATAATTATGGGTGAAAACCCCAATTTACTTGGATCCCGCATCATCTTTGAAAAAAGGCTGTGGGTAATGAGTAGTAGTAAAAAACTATTTTATACTAGTTATTTTCATAGCATTATCATAGAAATAAGGATGTTTTGTGATGTATCTAGATTGATTGGCATTATCCTAGAATAAAGATGTTTAGTTGAGGTTTAGATTGGTGAAATTGGTGCACTCATGAGGTATTCAAAAGAATCATGAGTGCAACTTGGTGTGTTGTTGAAAGGCTCCCATCATGAGTTACTAATCTAACCTACCCAAACCTTTCACTAAGAAATAAACTAACCCTCAATCACCCATGCATGTATGACCCCTAAGATAAGTATAACCACAAGACTAGTATCTTATTGGATTTTAATCTATAATTTCTACTCTCAATTAGTGTCATAAGTTAATTTTGTTCAATTAATATTTTAAATCTTACCGTTTACTTTAATTTATGTTTTTCTTTAAGTTTACATTGCGGGTCAATGCCTAGTGACTTTTAATGTACATAGGTTTTAAAAGCTAAATTACACTCTTCGTGGATTCAACCCCAACCTAAGTTAGATTATTATATTGACAACAATCGTCTTGCACCCAAATAATGGTGTAAGTTGAGAATTATTAGAGGTGCTAAGATGGTGCACCATCAGCGTAAGTTCAGAGTCAAACTACTCGAGGAGCAGATTTTAGATGTTCTCAAGCATCATAGTAGACCAGTAGAGGCAGCCTTGCAGAGTTCTGATAGTAGGTCTTTTGGTTTAGCGCTACCTCCTCCTATTGAGTCAAACTATTGAGTTTTCTATGTGTGTGATAAGTTTTTCCAATTGGCTAAGAACTGTCCCCACTGTATTTTCAAGCATACTCTTATATCAATAGTGAGAGGTGACCCTTAGAGAGATAGAGGTGCTACTTGAGGTACGCATGGCAGAGGTAGTGGTGCCTATAAAAGTATTTGTGGGTCTATTTAGTTAGGGAGGAGACGTGGAAAGTGCTGCGCTTTACCCATTGGGCCAAGGTAGAGACTTTCGATAGTGTTATCATAGGTATCATCCCTATTTGCTTAAGATCTGCATTTGTGTTATTTTATCTGGGGTTGACTTTCTCCTATGTGTCTGCATATTTGCTTTGAGCTTTGATTTTACTAGTGAGCCTTTTATTGTGCCTCTCTATCTATCTACCCCTGGAGACTCTTTTATAGTAGATTGGGTGTATTTATCCTATGTTATGACCTTTGTTTGGCATGAGACTTGGTAGACTTGATCCTCCTAGATATGGTAGATTTCGATGTTATCTTCAGTATGAATTGGCTAGCTCCTTATCATGCTATTCTTGACTATTATGCTAAGACCATAACTTTAGCTCTATAGGGTGTGCCAAGGATAGCGTAGAAGGGTGTGCTTCATTCGGGTCCCAAGAGAGTTGTATATTTCCTTTAGGCTTATCGCTTGGTGGATAGGAGATTTTTATCGTATTTGGCTATATTCGTGATACTAGTGTTGCTTCACCTCCTTCTTTGGATTATGTTTGCATTGTTTGTGAGTTATGGATGTTTTTCCTATGGATTTGCCTAATATGTTTCTGGATTTTGATATTGACTTTTCTATTAATATTGATCGATAAACAAGCCAATCTCTATCCTTCATATAGGATGGCCCCCAAAAAATTATAAAAATTAAAGGATTAGTTACAGGATTTGTTAGATAAGGGGTTTATTCGACCTAGTGTATCACCTTAGGGTGCGCTCTTTTGTTTATAAAGAAAAATATTAGGTCTATACGTATGTGTATTAATTATCGACAATTACATAAGGTATCGATTAAGTATAAGTACCCTATTCCTTGTATTAATGATTTGTTAGATCAGCTTCAGGGTGCTTCAATGTTTTTGAAGATTGATTTAAGGTCTAGGTATCATCAATTGAGGATTAATGCTTTGGATATTTCGAAGACAACTTTTTAGACTCGATACGATTATTATGAGTTCTTGGTCATATCCTTCGTGTTGACCAATGGCCCAACTGCATTCTGGAGTTGATGAAACATGTGTTTTAATCGTATCTCAACTTTTTTGTCATTGTATTTATATATGATATCTTGGTTTACTCCTAGAGTTAAGCCGACCATGAGGAGAATTTATGGATTTTACTTTAGAGGTTAATGGATGAAGAGTTGTATAATAAGTTCTAAAAGTGCGAGTTTTAGTTGGAATCTATTTCTTTCTTAGTTCATGTGGTAACCAAGGATGGTATCATGATCGATTCAGCCAAGATCGCAGTGGTTCATGATTGGGCTAGGCCTACCTCTCCTACTGAGATTTAGAGTTTTATTGGTTAAGCAAGCTACTATTTATGCCTTATTGAGGGTTTTTCATCTATCGCAATTTTTTAACTAAGTTGACTTAGAAGAAGATTTCATTTCAGTGGTTTTAATTTTGTAAGGCAAGTTTTAAAAATCTCAAGAATTTGTTGACCTCAACTCATAGCTTGACATTGCCCAAGGAGGGCATGGGTTTTACCATCTTCTATGATGCTTTTGGTGCTAGGTTTGGTGTTGTGTTGATATGAAAATGTAAGGTAATTGCAATGCTTCTCGTCAGTTGAAGCCCTATGAGAAGAATTACCCTGCCTATAATTTGGAGTTGTGTGCGATTGTATTTACTTTAAAGTTATGGAGGAACTACGTGTATAGAGTCCATTATGAGATTTTATCCGATCATTGTAGCCTTCAGTATTTATTCACCCAGTGAGAGGTTAATATGAGGCAATGTCACTGGCTTGAATTGCTTAAGAATTATAACCTTACTATTCTCTATAAATCGGGCAAGGCTAATATGTTTGCAGATGCCTTGAGCCGGAAGTCAACTAGTATGGGTAACTTAGTGCATATTTTGACCCAAAAGAGTCCTTTAGACTTATAGGTTCATTCTTTGGCTAACCATATGGTTAGATTTAATATTTAGCATCGAGGTGTGTTATGGTATTTATGGAGGTTAGGTCTTTCTTGATGGAGCAGATAGAGCTCATCAATTTAATGATACTAGATTGAGTGTGATTTGGGATAAGGTGTTGAGTGATGAGGCTAATGAAGCCTCACTTGATTTATATAGTGTATTGAGGATTAGAGGCTGAGTCTGCATACCGAGAGTAGGTGATTGGGCAAGATTTATATTGAAGGAGGCTTATTGTTCTAAGTATTCCATTCACCTAGGAGTGACCAAGATGTATCATTATTTACGACAACACTACTAGTGGGGTGGTATGAGAAAATATATAGTGGATTTTATAGCTCGTTGCCTATGTTGCCAGCAGGTGACGACCGAGTATTTGAGTCTTAGTGTCTTATTTTAGAGGTTACCATTCCAGAGTGGAAATGGGAATGGATCACTATGAATTTCTTGGATGGGTTGCCTCATACTTTTCATGGTTCTAGCAGTGTTTGGGTCGTAGATTGATTCACCAAATCTTCTTTCAGTGCTGAGAGGTTGGCCTATGTATATATTTATAAGATAGTTCATCTCTATGGTGTGCCAGTGTCTATTATCTTGGATAGAGGTCATGTCTTCACTTATCACTTTTAGAAGGCATTTTAGGAAGAGTTGGGTACCTAAGTTGATCATAGTACATCTTTTCACCCCAGACTGACGATTAGTTAGAGCGGACTATTCAGGTTTTGAAGGATATGCTCTGTGCTTGTGTTATAGAATTTGGAGGTCCGTGGGAAAAACACCAAGATTTAGCAAAGTTTGCGTGTAATAATAGCTACTATTCCAGTATTGAGATGGATCCCTTCGAGGCTTTGTATAGTGGGCTTGTTTCTGTCTAATTGGTTGGTTTGAGGTTTTTGAGATTAGACCTCGAGTTATAGACTAGCTTTTCAAGTCTTTGGATAGAGTTTGGGTCTTTTATGATAGACTTAGAGCGGCTTAGAGTAGGTTGAAATGCTATGCGGATCGTAGACTTCATGCCTTGAGATTTGGTATTTGTGATCGAGTCTTCCTTTATGTTTTCTCTTAAAGGGCGTGATGAGGTTTGAGAGGAGGGGTAAGCTTAACCCTATGTATGTTCGTCTATTTGAGATCCTTCAAACTATTGGGGATGTAGCTTATGAGTTAGCATTAACCCCAAATTTATTAATTGTTCATCTAATTTTTTAGGTATCCATGCTACGATGCTATATTCTAGATGATTCTTATGTCATTCATTGAGATTCAATGCAGTTAGACGCGAGGTTGCTCTTTGTTGAAGATCCCTTCTACATTCTATCCAGGGATGTTCAATGGTTAGGTTCTAGAGATATTTTGATGGTTAAAGTCCAGTGGAGACATAGACCTATAGGTGAGGCTACTTAGGAGGTCGAAGAGATATTTTGATGGTTAAGGTCCAGTGGAGACATCGACCTATAAGTGAGGCTACTTAGGAGATCGAGTCTGATATGTGTGGTAGTTATCCCTAGCTTTTTGCTATTTCAGGTATTTTCTTTGAGTTTAGTTCGAAGATGAATTAGATTCTTAGTGGTGGATGATGTAACGACTTAATTTTTTTTGAATTAAGCATTTTTATGTAATTTGATCATTTTACCCCTCTTCGTGGTGCTATATGATATTTTTGGTGTATGGGGATGATTGAAATGGATTCTAATGCATTTCGATGTAATTTATGCGAGTTTGTGGTTTTTGGTAGGTTAAAAAGGCTTTATAATTGACTTCAATCAACATTTGCTGTTCTATGCGTCGGATGGCAAAACAAACTATGACAATAGATTCGAAATGTTGATTTTGCGTTGGTAGCATGGTTGGTATGATTTTATGGTTTTTATATCTCATTTTTGGCCTTGAGTTTGGGAAATTATAAAATTAGGTCTCGAGGGTCAATTCTGTGAAACCAATTTCTTTTCAAAACTTTAATGTCGCCATTGAGTCCAGAGCATCAGATTTGATTGGATGACATAGTTCGTTTCCATTCTCGAGATTTTTGATGAATCTCGAGGAGTTGGTGGAGACGTGGAATAATTTCCAAGTCTAGCTGGTGCAACCGCTAAAGCACCATTTTTGGCCGCTTTAGCGGTGGGCGCTAAAGCACCACTTTGGCCGCTTTAGCGACTGGTCCCCTCTGGGATAGGGCATTTTAGCAAAGCCTGTCCTCTTTTGCTGAGTCTGCTAAATCGGACCTTTGTCCGCTAAAGTAACTAGGTTGGCATGCGGGTACCGCTAAAGCAACACTGGACCACTTTGGCGGTGACTGCTTAAGCGGTCAAGTGGCCGCTTAAGCGGTTAGACTTGGGTATTATATAATAATTTTCTCTCAAATTTTCCACCATTTTTGAGACTTTGAGCTTCGTTTTTTAGAGTTTTTGGATGATTTCTTCCATTTTCAAGCTTGGGTAAGCTCCAAATCCCTATTTCAATTATTTTACCTCATTTCTTGTCATCTAAATCTTGTTAAAACTCGATTTCAAAAGTGAAATGGGAATTTTGGCCCAAAAGTCCAAAATTTGTTTTCTTTAACTTTAAACCTCAGTTTTAACTAGGGGTGTGCATCGGTCGGTTTCGTTTGGTTTTACATATTATTGGTTCGGTTTATCAGTTTTTGGTTTTTAAATATGCTAAACAAATGACCAAACCAGTAAGATATTTTTTATTTGGTATTCAGTTTATCGATTTTTAGTCTTTAACGGTTTGGTTTTCGGCTTAACTGATAAGAAAATATTCATAAAATAGAAATAGTAGTAACTAACATGAAAAAAAATGAATCTTAGTTGCAACCAAAAATCCTACATGATGTGTTTAAATTTACAAAAATCTTCAAGTTTGAATTAAATGTTGTTTGGAGAAATTAAGAGTTTGTATAATTGAAATAATAGGTTTGTTAATTTGTAGAAATAAAAGAGAAATGTATACAAGTCATATATATATATATATATTGTCATTGGGTTATCGGTTTACCCAATAACCCAATAAGAAAAAATCAAATCGAACCAATAACCCAATAATTTTTTTTTATAAAACATTACAAAACCGTTAATCCAATAACCCAGTAACAATAAACCAATAATATTTGTATTGGTTCGGTTCGATTTTTGCACACCCCTAGTTTTAACCCATTTTCTTAATCATGGATAATGTATTTATGAACTAAAAATTCCAATTTTACCCTTATTTTTTGAAAACCCATTTTGGGGGTCCATTTTGACCCTAACTTGGAAATAGGCAGTATGAGTATCGTTGGCTTTCTTTCTTTTATGCATAGATTCTTCATTCGTATGTTTTGGTTGGTTCCGAGATCAGTCGAAAAGGAAAGGCTCTATGTTGAGGCTATTTGGATCGGGTTTTCTACATCCAAGGTAGGTGATGGCTTAACTTTCTTCAGACCGGGCTGGGTAGTTAATACTGATATAAAATTATTCTCTGGGTATAGGTATTAATCATAAAAAATAGTGTTATTCCTGTTATGTGCCCGTGTGGTGTCCTATGATGTTGTTATTGGTGGTTTGAGATATTATTTACTATGTGTGACTGTGTGGGGTCTAACATGGTGTTGTTGGCCAGGTATTTATATATTTGGTTGTTTTCTTCTTGGTGGAAATTGCCTATGTTTGGATTTGTAAGGTATCAATGGCATAATATTGCATATCTTACTCTACTGCTACATGGGCTATATTGGAACATAAATGGTTGGATTATTGAGGGGGGTTTTAGCTCACGTGCTTGTATATTGGTTGGATTCTTGAAATTCCCATTCTGGTTTAGTTATGAGAATTTCATCCTCATATCATATATACATTAACAAGGAATTGGTACCACTGTGGAAATACTGGTTTTTCTGACAAAAATATGACATCTTTAAAAACCTTCTGCTGAAGATCATGGTCGAAGAGGAGTTATGGATACTAGATTGGCATTGGTATTGCTTATTGGATTGTATATGGGTTGCAGAACCCCCATGGGTCCTACCTCAGGAGCAATTCTCGGTAGGTGTATATGGAGATTGTGAGACAACCTCAGACTTATCACATTATCATTGCACCGCATTTCATACTTGATGCACCTTCTGTGTTGTATTTTTGTGTTTCATTTTAATGTCTATCTTTTGGTGCTTCTTTTCCGTACTTGTACTTTATATATGTTCTGATATTTAGAACTATTAGTGAAGACAATGTGGGCTACCATTTGGGACATTTTCTAATTGCAGGTGACGTGCCCTTAATGTGTATTTTTATACTTAATTTTCTACTTTTCTTAGTAGGCCTATGATACCAACTAAGTACAAGTTGACTATACTCACTTTTGATGCAGATTATGGTGCAAGTGCACCGTGCGGTAGCTAATTTCGGGCGGTTCTTAGAGTATTTTTGAGATAGGCATCGCTCTATACTTCCAAAGCAGATCTCCTACCCCATCTCTCTATGATTCCAGAGCTGATCCCTTACCCCACCTTATCTAGTTTGTGTCTTGTTTGTATTCAGAGAAAGATATATGTTCCTTCTTGGATTATCAGTTATATTTTCATACTTTGAGTTATATGTATATTGTTCTTACACTGTGATACAAAATTTGGAGTGATTTGTGGTATCCTTGCTACGTATGCTTCCGTTATTATTGTAAATGTGCGGTTCAACTTCGTTCTAGAAGTGTTGCCTTGGCATATTGGTGTTGATTTCTCTTTCTATATTAGTTTGGTTGATTGTTTACTTGTCAAGGCTTGTAGCGACAAGTGACATTATGACCCTTAATTTGTGGGTCGTGACAAAGCAGTATCTAAGGGTGTTTTTTTAGGTCTTCTTCCACATCTTTCTTTTCATCACGTTTTTTTTCTTTTTTCTACTTCTTTACATACAATCTTCTTATAAACTCAAAATACCTAAAATAAATACTATTCAAAGGATAATTAGCCTCATATTATGGATTAACAACATCAAATTATAAGAAATGAGATACAAATAAGTGGAAAAACTTGAGATACAAATAAGTGGAAAAACTGTCACTTATTAGTACTCTGTTGCAACATATGTTAAATCACTTGTAACAAATGTGAATTTGTTAACTTAAAAAATTATTCTATATAAAAGTAGATGCATTGTATCCTTGGGGGCTAAAAAATCAAGAACATTTACCCTTTTATTGTGATTGGTAGACAACTGTCTAAGGATGCTTAGATAAGAAACCTTTCCTGAGTAGTCCTTGACATGCCACTGGAGGTGAGAAATGACTTCAAATATCTAAGCCTAAAACAAATGTGTCCAACAAAAATTAGAAGAATTATTCAATAAAAAATAAAACACCAAAGAAGAAAATTAGAAGCTTACAATGAAGCCCATAGAAAATTTATATAAGTTGATTATCATCGGTGATAACTCTATCAACAATTATTTGATAGTTAGTATAGAACTTTCATGTCCCCGTGGAGAGTAGTTAAATGTTTCACGATCCTAGGAGAGCTTTATCAAATCAGCTAGTATGACTTGATTAGTGTCTCTGGCCAAAGGAATGACATGCACAAACCAAATTAAGCACAATGACTTCTTGTGATTCTCTAAGATACTTTTATACTCCAAATATTGCAGCAAGTTTGTTCTTTTGTAGTCCTTTCCAATAATGGACACCCATGTCATAACCATCTACTATTTTGTCTTTACCTTTCTTGGTTTTGTTACCTGTCTTGGTTGCCTTTGGTGTGTAGATTGTTTCCTTTGGTTCAACAGTAGAAAGAGGCTATGACTGAGATGGCGTCTTAGTCTAGTCACTATAGCAAACTCCTTTATGACAAAACAAACTGGCATGCCACAAAAATTTATCCAAATTTCATTCTTCTTTTTTATCATTCTCATACATAGTTCTATGTTTGAGAAGATCCTTGAAAAGTTGTGATTTTACCACTTATTAATATCTTTTTTCTTAAGTCTTTGTGTCTTTAATCAATAATATGAGGTTAATTATTATTTGAATTATCTCTATTTAAGTTATTATGAGATTAGAAGAAATGAAGTAAAATTGAGGCAAAATGGAGTTGAGACGATTAAACAATGAACTAACCAAGAATTTCTTCACGAACTCAGTGGACCGTCTATGAATGTGAAGAAGGATTATCATAAACTCTTTACAAATGCGACATACCGACCACAAATACGACAAAGAGCTTTAACAGGCTTAGGCAGCTACGAAATTTCATAGATTTAACACATAAGAAACTTGACTCTACTCCGAAAATACATCTTTGGCTACTTTCTCAAGCTTAGAGACTAGGATTCTACAACCAACACCTTGGAAGAGATGATTGGACATACTTTAACAAGCAATTATTTGCTCTTTTCTTTGAATTCTCATTTTGTATTGAATATTTAGGTTTAGTTGTTAATTTTTGATTTGAATATTGTGTTCGAGACAAAGCAATATTTGGATTTTAAGTTCCTTGTTCTGCTTTTGTATTAGTAGAATACTTAATAGTTATGAAATGGATTTGTGTGTTATGCAACTAATTCTCTTGCTTAAATTACTTTCCAAAGGGAGTGATCAACCGTATAACTTGTCCATTTACTTCAATTGATGTCAAGAGAGGATGTTGAAGTTGTAAAAGCTTAATTATTTACTTCTATTTTTGTTTATTTCTTTTTATATCAACCCCTCCCCCTTCTAAGAAAATTGTACCATCTAATGTTTGGTATCTATTTATAATTCCTTACTTTCTAAATTGCCTATTTATTTTTCTTCGTGGAATCCACTCTGACTCTTTAGCTGGGTTAATATATTGTAAACAAATATTTACATTTATTTTTGAGAGGTGTATTTGAAAGTTATAAAAAATATCATCATTGCCATGGAATAATTTGGCAATTGAGTTAATTTGGAATTTGAGCTTACTTGCTTGGTTCAAATTTGTAAATATATGTTTTCATTTCTTTTATCGCATTTCTTTTTGTTTGTTAGATTTTATTTTTTGTTATTTTGTTGCTATGACATCTTGGGATGGAATAGTTTTGACGGCTGCAATTTTCATATGATGACCCATACCCATATTGTGAAGGACCCTACTTTTGGCATAATTGTGAAAATACCCCAGAGAAAGAGAGATGTGTACACCATATCGATCCTATAATGGGTATGATTGTTATTTCTGTGGTGGTCTAGATGGACATTGGAGTGATTGTCCTAATTATTATGCCCCCCTAGTTATTCTAGGAAAAATGCTAGTTGTGCTTTTGAGTTTGATAGGAACAATGACATGACAAGTGAAGAATAAAGTGTCAAATTCTAAGGCAGTCAAGCAATGCTTCAAACTCTCTTAGATCAGATATCTAAAGTGGTAGAGGAAGAACAACTCACCAAACAATTCATGGAAGTATGTAGGAAGAATAGGGAAAAGAAAAAAAAGACCCTTGTGAAGATTTCAAACTTTAAAGTGTCATAAAATTTCCTACTTCTCAAGAAGAAACTGTTGAAGAGTAGATTTGAAGCCAAATAAATGAGCCAAGAATAGTTGATGACCATAATGAAAGTTGTGAAGGTGAAGAAGTGGTTCAATGAGGAAGAAGATCAAAATTACGTTGAAGAAATCCTAGTTCTTAGTAGGAAGAAATTGAGGAGATGTTGAGAAGTTTAAGGAAGAGGAGTGAAAAATGTGGCTAAGTGTTGACTAAATGGAGGGACCAAATTCAATATGAAGGTGATGAAGTTGCTCAAATCTAGAACTTTTCTTTGGGCAGATTTTGAACTTTGATTAAGTCCCAACATGAAGAAGAACTTGATGAAGATGAAATTATGAGCCACGAGTGATAGTGAACCAAGCTCAACATATTGAAGTCAATATGGAACAATGAGAAAGAATCTTCCTCAAAAGACAAATTGAGCAAATCCAAGAGGTGGAACAAGTCAAAATTTTGATGTACTGGCTCATGACGTATATTTTGAATATACAGAGAAGGATAATTGCATGTTTTCTAACAACCATTGGTGTTTTTAATGTGTTTTATGCTTGTTTACAGGAATCAAACACACAAGAAGGAAAAATCATAACTTTAAGCTATTGAGACCTACGACGTGGTGCCTGACGAACCTTCAGTGTCCTGACGGATTGCCGGTCTCTCCTTCACCATAAAATAGAAAAGAGGGGAAGAAAAAGTTTGGTGATGATCCAGCTGATTAACCAACAAGATTGCAATAGACCATCACCCGAGGTTTCATAGTGAAATAAAATCCATGAAAATTCTAAGCCAAGTGATGATTAGGGCGACAGGTCGTCATCACAGAGATTGACCTTCCCAAAATCCATCATGAGTCACGAAGAGAAAATATTAACCGGAAGTAAGCGATATTTACTCGATGAATCATTGCCCCAGTGACAGACCTTCAGATAAGCCGTCAACTATAAGGCGGCAATCCAACTTTGAAATTCAAAACTCCACTAGTTGGAGTATACAAATACCTAGTCTAGGGTTTAGAATAGGCATTTTTTACTAGGATTTGAATTTTTTAACATGTTCTATTACAGAAAAATGAGTTTGGATAGTTTGGAATGTAGTATTCTTGATTTGATTTTGGATTCAAAATCCTGAATTTCAATATGTAAGTTCTAAACTTCAATTTATTAAATCAAGATTTTTAATCTATTTTTTGTTCATAAGTGGCCAAAATTCCATTAATTGGGTTATGGGATCCTTGGTGGAATTTTGCGTCTAGGGCTATGGGTTATTGGATTTTGTTCCATTCTTGTGATTATATTGCTTTTCTCTTCAATTTAATGGGTTCTTTTGGTTGCAAAATTTAGAACATGTCATAAGCTTAGCTTGCTTGAGTAAAGAAGTTAGTGTTAGGAAAAGAGAATAGTAACAAAAATTTAGAGTTTTCAACCTTTAAATATTGATTAATGCTTTAACCAGATTAATCTCTTGGGGATTACATTGATTTACTATTTTCAACACCTTAAGTTTGAAAGAATTAAGGTGAAAACTCTCTTTGAAGGTTAGGAATCACTTAGGTGGAGTATTGACTTCAAGTTCCCTATAATTGCATGGAATGGTATAAAGTCACATACCATGTACTTAGAAAGTGATTAAACCCCAAGGTGAACATAATCCATGTTCACTCTTTCTTGATTGATAATACGTTATAGAGAATACATCAACATTTTAATATACCACAATTACTTATTCAATTTTATAACAAAAACTGCTATTTTGTGGAAACTAAGGATTAACGATTAATTAATTCACATACAACTTAATTAGCACTCTATTCTATGTGGGATTTGACCCCAACCTTAGTTGGGTTAAATATTTGAAAAATATAGCTTATACTCTTTAAAAGGAGTTGTAATTTGGGCGTATCAAAATTTTGGCACCATTAATGGGGAATACAGTTGTCAATTGTGGCTCTTAAAGACCAGGAAATACTATGTTCACGTGTTCGTATAGTACTTTTACATTCACGTGGATGCCATTTGGATTGTATGATGCTCTAGCTACTCTTCAAAGGTATATAATGTCGATTATCTCTGATATGGTTGAGGACACCTTAGAAGTTTTCATAGATGACTTCTTAATGGTTGGAGATTCATTTAATGGTTGTTTGATGAATTTGAGCAATATGTTTCAACATTGTGAAGAGTTCATCTTGTGCTAAATTGGGAGAAGTGCCACTTTATGATGAAGAAAGGCATAGTGTTGGGCCATACGATCTCGAAAAATGGAATCAAAGTAGACTGATCCAAAATTGAGGTGATAAAAAAGATACTCCCACCAATCTCGATGAAGGGTGTGCAAAGTTTCTTTGCCATACGGGATTCTACAAGAGGTTTATCAAAGACTTCTAAAAAATTCCCTACAAGTTGTGCAAACTATTAGAGAAAGAGGAAAAGTTTAAATAGAATGATGAATGTTTGAAAGCTTTCCAGCTCCTTAAGGAGAAATTAGTAGCAACACCCATTATGATTGCACCTGATTGGTCCAAACCCTTTGAACTAATATGTGATGCTAGCGGAGTGGTGCTTGGGGCAGTTTTAGGGAAAAACAAAGAGAAACTTTTTCACTTGATATATTATGCAAGTAAGGCATTAAATGGTACGTGAAAAAGAACTATACAGTCACAACATAAGATATTCTTATTGTTGTGTATGCCTTTGAGAAATTTAGGGTATATTTGTTGGGAACTAAGGTTGTGTCCACCCAGATCACTCAGTGTTACAGTACTTGATGGCAAATAAAGATGTTAAATCCTAGTTAATCAGGTGCATATTTTTCCAACAGGAATTTGATTTTGAAGTCAAGGACATAAAAAATTATGAAAATCAAGTAGTTGATCACCTATCCAGATTGGAGAACGATTGGGGAAATCTGATTTGTTGTAGAATCATGATTCATTCCCTGATGAACAAGTACTTGCAACTACTCTTGAACTTGTTCCTTTGTATATAGACTTTGCAAATTATCTTGTGATTGACATTATTCTAGAAAATCAAAATTTCCAGAACCAAAATACATTCCTCTATGATGCGAACAGGTACTTGTAGGATGAGCCTTATTTGTTTAGATTGTGTGGTGATAATATTATCTGGAGATGTGTACCAAAATTGGAGATGTTAGATATATTGCAAGCTTGTCATTCATCCCCTATTGGAGGGCATCATATAGATAATCTCACAACTCAAAAGATTCTGCAAAGTGGGTAATACAGGTCCACTATTCACAAAGATTCATATGAGTTTGTCAGAACTTGTGATCAATGTCAGCAGCAAGGTTCGATCTAGGCATTAAGAGATGCCTATGTTGACTATGATAGAGGTAGAGATATTTGATGTGTGGGGAATTGATTTTATGGACCCCTTTATGAGTTTCTATGGCCATAAATACATTCTGGTTGTTGGGGACTATGTGTTCAAATGGGTAGAAGCGATGGCATTAGTAGATAAAGAAGGAAAAATGGTAGTGTCATTCTTGAAGAAAAATATTTTCTCCTATTTTGGCACTCCACGTACAATCATAAGTGATAGGGGCTCCCACTTTTATAATAAGGTGTTTAGGGCAGCATTATCTAATTATTGTGTAAGGCAACTCAAGGTGGCTACGCCTTATCACCCTCAAATGAGCGGATGAGTGAAAGTGTCAAATCGGAAGATTTTGATGATTTTGGCTAAGTCTGTGAATGCCAACCGAAGTGAATTGTCAAGAAATCTTTATGATGCTCTTTGGGCCTACCGTACCACCTTTAAAACACTACGTTATGACCCAATTTCTTAGTTCATGATGGAGCCTACTAAAATCCACCAGTAGAAAAGACAACCCCGTAGTCTAGAACGGCTAGTAACGGATTACCCATATAAAATAGAAAAGAATACATACTACATAAAATAAGAAAATCAAATACATAATAAAGTCTAAGAACCTGGTGGTATCAGTACAAGAGCCTCTAATATAATAAGAGTACAAAAGTTGAATAGAAGAAGTAAAATACACTAATACAACTTATCTCCGAATAAAGGTTAGAGACAAATCTAGAAATAAGATAGAGATAAGTAATACGCCAAATGTCAGGAGCTCACTTAGTCTTTGAACTATGGCTGATCCACACGATTCACATATGAATGATGATAACCCGTACTATGATCTGCAGGATGTAGAAGTGTAGTATAAGTACCAAATAAATGTTACTTAGTAGGAAACTTCCAACTAAGCTGCAACGATAAAATATATACAACACATAAATAGAATGAAAACTACACCCAAGAGTCCATAAATCATATAACAAAGCAATAAGGTAATAAGGAACAACTATCCGATTCATGTCCAATAGACCAACTTAATAAGGCTAAGTGAGTAATAAGGGTACACTATCTTATTCCAGCCATATTTAGGAATCTCAACACTATAGCATACATCCCTATACAATATACGAATAATGAGCGGAAAAAGAATATATAATAATATTCAAGGCCAAGGAATGAATATACAATCTAAACAATGAAGGAAATGATATACGGTAGTACCATAGCTACATATATATATAAATATATATAGATAAATATGAGGTAAACTCAAAGCATAACCTAAGTCATTATATCCTCTTTTTAAGATCTCATTATAATTCTATCATGATTTAATACTATCATACTCAGGGTTTCTAATCCACATGGATAGACATGAAATAATCATGCATCATGATGGAATCATAAGATAGAAAAAGCTGAAAAATACCTCAATTCTCGGTAATTAATCAATGACCAAACTATCATAAAGTTAGCCATAATAATATCATAAAAATAAAAATAATAATATCAATAATAACACAAGTAATCGACTATTTAGACCAACTAAATACCTAGCCGAGGCTATGCATACTCCCACGTTCCCAGTCTTGGAAGGTTCAATTAGCATACAACAACACAAGACATGGCCATCACCCATATCTATGCAATTGCCCCATGTAGACATAGACGCATACTGGTGATAGGCGATGCACATACAAGAATGTGTGCAAGGCACACAATCAATATCATAATCTCATCATCATAACCATCTCTATCATAACTATCATTATCATGACCATCATCATCATAGTCAACCTTTGGCCTCCTCGGGTATCAATATCATCATCACAATATCCTTCGGCTTTGTCCGGTACCAACATCATCATTATCACAGTATTCTTCGGCATTGTCAAGTATCAATATCATCATCAAAGTTTCCTTCGTCCTTGTCGGGTATCAATATCATCACAATTATCAATACATATATATATATATGTATATTTTTATATGCATACATATATATGTATATATATATGATAGGTGCACGACTCAAGCCGTGGCTAAAATAGTATAAATCTGTAAAACTATTGCCTACAGTGATCTTCGGGACTAAATCATTGTAAAGATACAGAAAGAGTCGAAATATCTCACGATCAGAGGAAGTAATAGTGTCAAATCATAGACCAAAATCCACCTCGGTCATATCTTTAAAAGATCATCATTAACCCTTTTTATTGATATAAATTATCCATTAAGTTAGGCAGTTATTGCAGAGAAATCAGTTTTTAAAGGTGAAAAGTGGGTTTTAACATTTATTTAGGAAAACAGTAATAGGATCATCTTTTAGAAAGAATTCTATTAATTACCTATATAATGATCATGAATGTATCAAATCTATGCATGCCATCACTAGTATTCAATCAATGAAATTGTACGCAACATATAATATCTACTTTTATCCCATACCAAAGAGATGTGTATGTAAAAACGTATACATATATTCATAAACTACAACCACATCCTTTACAAGGATAATTACTTCCCAAATGCCTAAATCATATGATAACATGGCCTTTGGCCAAATAATATGCCTGGAATAATCACAATATCATAATCAAGGGCTTAGGCCCATATACATATTCAAAACCCATATCGATAATTATATTTATAAGTCATAGAATAGCTATAATCATCTTATATATAAGAGGCATCTCACATCTAGGAGGCATCTCAAATATATAAGGCATCTCACATCTAGCAGACATAATATCAATAAGCATTTCACGTCTATAAGACATCTCATATCTATAGGTCATACATCATGACTATGATGAATATCACCTCTCTAAGTCAATTATCATATTTAATAAGAATATCATCTCTGTAGGCCCAATAATCATAACTAAGAGAAAAATAACCTCTATAGGCCCAATAATCATAAATAAGAGGAAAAACATCTCTATAGGCCCAATAATCATAACTACGAGTAAAATCATCTCTATAGGCCCAACAATCTCAATAGGCCCAATAATCATAACTATGAGGAAAATCATCTCTATAGGCCCAATAATCATAACTAAGAGTAAAATCATCTCTATAGGCCCAATAATCATAACCATGAAAAAAATAATCTCTATAGGCCCAATAATTATAACTAAGAGAAAAATCATCTCTATAGGCCTAATAATTATATGTAAGAAAAAATAACATCTCTATGTGCCAAATATCACTCCTAAGAGGAACAATAACTCTATAGGCTAAATATCACATCTATGAGGAATAACACCTGTAAAGGCCCAATATCATAACTATAAAGAAAATCATGGCCATAAGCCATTAGTCATTATTCGGAAAAAAATACATCATTATCCATCAATTCACCGAGTAAATCTCATAAATAAGGCTCATTAGTCCCAATTAGGCTTAACATCCACAACTAAGTCCACAAGGGCTAAACAAGTCTTGGCCTAAGTTAGCTGGACGAACCCACTTCTAATCTTCAATTTCCATATTTAGGCAATCTATGCTCCAAACAAGGATAAGGTATCTAGTTCAACTTATAGATGTCAAGTAAGACATAACCAATCCTAAGATAGGATCCTTATCTAAAAGCATGGCCATTCAAGTCAACTCTACCCAAATTATGGTTTCAAGATGACTAGACTTGCCCAACCAAGGTTAATCATACTAACCATGATTCCAACACTAAAACCATATCCCAAACCAAGCATTATATCATATCCATACTACAAAATAGTCCAATCTAGGGAGATGGTAATAAGATTCAAAACGAGGTCATAAACATACCACCATACAGGTATAAAAACCTCATCTAATCCCCAAACATCAATAATCAAGGATAAGTTATTCTATAAATAACTAAGCCATATATAATAGAAACACCTTGGGTTTTGACCCTTAGAAATTTTACTGAGTTGTTGGCTTATAGACATCATACAAGTTTGGGCACTAGTTGTATTGTAGGGTACGGGTAATATGGTCCAATCATATATTGTCCAGTGTTGGGTGGTATTAGGTGTTTAAGTTTCTAAAATAGTTATGACTTGGGTGAGTACGAGTCGTATGGTGGATGATGGGTCATATGGTTAGGTTTTCCTTCACTTAATCTAAAACTTTATAGCTTAACTTGGATTTGAGTATGAGTGGCTCACCATGAGTCATGAGATAGGGTATGGGTGGTATAGTCCAACTCGTATATTGGATAGTGTAATTCCCTCTTGATTTTGCCTAGGGTACAATTTTATGGTACTAGTTATATGCTAGGGTATGATTTGTGATAGGATTAAGGCTTCCTAAAGTCACAAAAAGTCCTATGTAGATGTAAGACATAGGGATTTGGAGTTTGAGGTTCCCCTAAAGGTGTCTCCTATTAAGGGAGTAATGCAGTTTGGCAAAAAGGAAAAGCTCAACCACTGGTATATTGGTCCTTATGTGGTTTTGAGGAGGGTTGGTGATGTGGCGTATAAATTAGAGTTTCCTTCTTGTTTGAGCTCCATTAATCTGGTATTCAATGTCTCTATGTTGAGAAAGTTTATAGGGCATATTTCATCGATTGTTTCTTTAGAAGGATTGGGTATTTATAGTTCTTTATCTTATAAAGAGATCCTAATTGATATCTTGGATCGACAGTTTCATCGATTGTGGACCAAGGATGTAGCTTAGGTTAAGGTTTTATGGTACAACCACAAGGAGAAAAAAGATACTCGGGAAGCAGAAAAAGAAATAAAGTCTAAGTATCCTCATTATTTTCTACTTCAGATATTCATGTGGAAGGTATGTTTTCTTGATCACATCTTTGTTTTCTATCTTTGTTAAATGAAGGTTGATTTACTTGCATATTTTTTTTCTAACTTTGTTAAAGATTAAAATGGTTATGTTGGGGTGTAATTAGTGCTTGACCTGCCTTGTTCATTATACAGGGATGAATGATCCCAGTAGGAAAGATTGAAACACCCTGGGTTTTGACCCTTAGAAATATTCTTGGTTTTTGGCTTCTGGACATCATATGAGTTTGGTTACTAGTCGTATGGTAGGGTACGAGTAATATGGTCCAGTTGTATATTGTCCTGTATTAGGTGGTTAAGTTTTTGGAATGGGTACAACTTATGTGGGTACGAGTCATATGGTGGGTGACGGGTCGTATGGTTGGGTTTTACTTTACTTAATTTTAAACTTAGTAACATAACTTGGATCTGAGTACGAGTGGATTACCACAAGTCATGAGATAGGGTACGAGTTGTATATTCCAACTCATATGTTAGACAGTGTCAACCCCTCTTGATTCTGCCAAGGGTATAATATCATAGTACTAGTCGTATGCTTAGGTACGTATGGAGCTTGATGGTCGTATGTTGACAGTATTGGGGGGTCCAAGGGATGATCATGGTATGAGTGGTGGCTACCACTTGTATCAAAGAATATGGGTGGTATGATGAAGTCGTACCCTCCTATGAGAAATTAATACATTTTAAGTTGGGGTTATTTTGAATATTTTTCTTTATAACTCCTTGGGACCCCATGACTTAAAACACCTTTTTGGGGTTTCATTAACCTATGTGCAGTCAATCAAACACTCTAAACTCTCTCAAAATATCTCAAGTATCTTGGGTTAAGCAAAAGCTAGGGTTTCCTTCAAGGTGGTTAATTGAGGCTTATAGGGGTGATTTCTTCTCATCTTCTTCTCAATATAAGGTATTTTACTCCTCCCTAATTATTAGTTCCAACTAAAGTCATGTTTCATGAATTTTTTTCATGGAATAATTGTTGTACGGTTTCGGGGTTTCAAATATATATTGAGGTTTTTGGTTATAATAGTTCTATTATGGTCTTCCCATGTTTTTAATCATAGATTTATATGTTTTAATGGTGGTTTATATATTTGGTTACATATGAGTGGTTAAGTGGTAATTGGTTTTGGTTTTGGAAACACTATGTCCTCAACATATTTGATAAAATGCCTATGAGAATGCTTTTACTATATTATTGGACTTTTAATTGAACTATTGTATGGTACAACTTGGTAATAGAACCCTAAATGGTATAATTAGTTTGGAATGGTTAAATGGAAAGGTCTTGGTGGTCATGCTTATGGTTAATTGAACACCTTAAAGGGTACGTGCGAATCCCCAAAGCAAACATAATAATGATCACTTGTGGTGTACATGGGATTCCCCTAAGTCAACTTAATAATGTAATCTACGTGTAGATGGGAATCTCTTTTACTTAAAAAGAATGTCTAAGGATATTGTGTGCATGCTATAGTCAATTTGACGATACCACTACTTATAGTCTTGGTTATTAATAAATGGAATGGGGGTTCAGTTGTGTGATAATGGTTTAATTGGGCAATAATGGCAGGGTGATAGCTAACCGTGAAGGTTTGAGTCCAATGGACGGACATTGAAAACTCATGTTTGCTGACTTGAGGGTTGGTCATGGTGGGAATATCCTAAGTACACTTGAACATATGTATCATGGAGAGCAAAAGGTACTTAGGAATTCTTTACTCTTATGGTATCTCTAGTTTGTACGGTTACATGGATCGGGACCTGTTCAGGTGGTTATACTTGAGCCATATAGCCCGTGGGTGTTTCTAGGATGGTTAAGCTACACATACGCAGGTTAATGGTTTTAATGGCATGCTATACACAATTCCCCTTCCCAACATGGTTATATATATATATATAAATATAAGGTTGTGAGTGCATATGGCTGGTTTACTTGGTTTTAAAGGTTGTCATTATTTTATCCTTATCCTGAGTACCTTCTAGCATTCACCTACTAACCCATCTTCGGGTGGCTGTATCCCCACACAATGCAGGAACCAGTCATTCTATTTCTTCCGCTTAGTGATCGAATTTGGGATCAGCTCTATTGGATTAAAGTGGTGAGCTTCCATATTTCAAAGGCTCCATTTCATGTCATGGATATCTTTACATAATTTAGTTATTTTATGGATATTGGTTTTGGCTAATACAGGGTTTATGCTAGTTAATTGGGTTGGGTATTAGTGGTGGTCTCTGATCCCAATTGGACTTGAGATGCCCATTATGGAAAAGCCTCAGTTCGAGTCGTGTTAAGTTGGTATCAGAGCTTTAGGTTTATGGGAAATTGGGAGTCCACAAAGTCGTATCGAGTAGAGTCTCTTTTAAGGGTTTGTAGTGCGCCACACTCATAAGGGAGAGGCTACAACTCATTTAGAAAATGTTTCTCTTCTTTGTGTTCTATTTTCAAGCTTTGAGATTAGGGTCTTGGATTCTTCTGATTATTTTTTTTGCTTTTTAGATCATGCCTCAATGATTTGATACACATGGAATCTCCTCTATCCTAGCTGGGGACAATATTGATAGGGAATATTTTACTCAGGGGATCCATACTCGATTTAGGGGTCCAGTCCCTGATATTTCTAGAGTTTCACCAATTTTTGTAAGTCCTCCTTAGGTAGACGTAATGAATGTAATGTTTTATTAGTCTATCCATGTGATTGCTTAGTTGGTAGCTTCTCTGTCTAAGCGTGGTGCATCTAGTATTGTATTTTTTGAAACCACAAGGATTGACCAATTCATGGGGTTGAGTTCTCTAATCTTTACTGCTATTAAGGTGAAGGAGGATCCTCAGGGTTTTCTGGATAAGATGGAAAATATCTTCAAGGTCATGCAAGCCATGAATATAGAAGGGGTGAATTTTTCTACCTATTAGCTAAAGGATGTGGCATACCAATGGTATGAGAAATGGGATCAGGCAAGTGGTGATGTTGAGGAGTCCTCTTTGTATGAGACTTTCTCTAATGCTTTTCTAGATTGCTTCTTTCCTCAGAAGTTGAGGGAAGTAAAGGCGGAGGAATATTAACCTGAAATGGGGGAATATATCGGTCAAGGAGTATGCCTTGAAATTTCACTAGATGTCTAGGTATGCTCCTGAATTGGTGTCTGATATATGGGATAAGATGAGAAAGTTTGTTTTAGGACTATCTCGAGATTTGATCCTTGGAAGCAAAACTATATTTTTATTAAGGACATAGATATTTCTAGGTTGGTTGTTCATATGCAATAGGTGGTAGAGAAAAAAAGAAAGTAGATGGAGATAGGTGAAAGGAAGGGTAAGAGTTTTAGGTTCTTTGGGCAGGGTGGACAACAACAAAGTGGTCGAGATGGTGGTAAGTGGCTAAAAAAGAAGTGGGGGCAGTTTTGGTTCTTTCTCCATAGCTAGTGCTCTTTACCCGAAGCTGTCGAGTGATAGGCGTTAGCAGGGTGGCAATAATTTTAGGGAATAGGGTGCCTAATCTCAGGCTAGTAGGGCTTAGTCGGCCTTATTATGTCTTTCTTGTAGGTTCTATGGTATGTCACATCAGGGTTTTTATAGTGAGGGGAGGGAAAAGTGCATCAACTATGGTCATCTAGGCCATATGCTTAGAAGTTGTCTGATTGGTAAGGTTTATTTGGAGGTGTGTAATGTTCCGGTTGTCGCTTTATTTGCTCCTGCACCGAAGGGTACTGCTTCTACATCTGTTTCTGCTTCTGGTATCGACATAGGCCGAAATAGGTTTTATGCTCTTGCTACCCAATAGGAGTCTGAGGCATCACCTGATGTCATAATTGGTACATTACAACACTTTTCTTGGGATGTTTATTACTTACCTGATTTGAGGTCCACTCTCTCTTATGTGACCCTATTTGTAGCTGTGTATTTTGTTTTTGATCTTGAGATTATTTTGGATATTTTATCCATTTCTACCCTGGTAGGTGACTCTATGGTTGCTAAAAGAGTCTATAGGGGGTGTGTGGTATCTGTTGGTAGTAAGGAGACTTTTGTGGATTTATTCGAATTAGATATGGTGGATTGTGATGTCATTTTAGGTATATATTAGTTACACTTATGCTATACGTCCTTATATTGTTGGACCCCTAAGGTTTTCTTTAAGTTCCTCGATGAATCAATTATTGAGTGGGAGGGTGGTTCCCTAGCTCCTATGGGGAGGTTTATATCATATCTTAGAGTTTGGAGGTTAATGTCTAAAAGGTGACTCTATCATTTGGTCGATTTAAAGATTTTAACTCAGAAGTTCCCTCTTTGTATTTGGTTTTGGTGGTGAATGAGTTTCCTGAGGTCTTACCGGATGATCTCCCTGGAGTTCCTCCAGATAGGGGGATTGAGTTTGGGATTGATTTGGTTTCGAACACTCGTCCAATATTTATTTCTCCTTATAGAATGGCTCTAGTTGAGTTAAGGTAACTCAAGGAGCAACTTAAGGATCTTTTAGATAAGGGTTTCATCCATCCTAGTGTATCCCTGGTCTAGGTATCATCAGCCTAAGATTTGGGAGGTGGATATCCTTAAAATGGCTTTTTGTACTTGGTACGGGCACTTTGAGTTCTTGGTTAAGTCATTTCGTTTGACCAATGCCCCAATGGCATTCATGGATCTGATGAATAGGGTCTTCCATCAGTTTCTGGATCTTTTGGTCATTATCATCATTGATGACATCTGGTATTTTCTAAGAGTGAGGCAGATTATGTTAATCACTTCCATATGGTGTTGCCTATCTTGAAAGAGCAATAGTTGTATGCCAAATTCTCTAAATATGAATTTTAGTTAAATGATATCACTTTTCTAGGTCATATTATTTCTAGTGAGGGGATTGTGGTAGATTCACAAAAGATGGCGTTGGTTAAGAAATGGCCTAGACCTATGAATCTAATCGATATTCAGAGCTTCTTGGGTTTGGCAAGGTATATAGTGGAATGTTTTTCAATGATAGCTACCCCATTGACTAAGTTGACTTAAAAGAAGGTAAAATTCTCTTTGTCGAATGCTTGTGAGGGTAGTTTTGAGAAGCTGAAGGATAAGCTAACTGCGGCTCTAATTTTGACTTTGCTTGAAGGCAATGAAGGGTTTGTGGTTTATTGTGATGCATCCCAGGTGGGTCTTGGTTATGTTTTGATGCAACATGGTAAGGTAATTACCTATGCTTCTAGGCAGTTGAAAGTGTATGAGAGGAATTATCCGACTCATGATTTGGAGTTTTTAGCTGTGGTATTTGCATTGAAGATTTGGCAGCATTATATTTCTGGAGTGCATGTGGACATCTTTTCTGATTATAAGAGTCTATAGTATGTGTTAAGAAGAAGGAGCTTAACCTTAGGTAAAGAAAATGGCTTGAACTTCTCAAGGACTATGACATGAGTCTTCACTATCATCTAAGTAAGCTAATATTGTTGTTGATGCTCTTAGCAGGTTATCCATAAAAAGTTTAGCAAATATGGATAAGGAGAGATGGGAGTTGGTAAAGGATATTCACCGCTTAGCTAATTTTATGGTTTGCCTTTTGGAACTCCAAGAATAATGGTGTGTTGGTATAGGAAGTGGTTTGGTCGTCTCTTGGTGTAGAGATCAAGGAGTAAAAAATGCTAGATACTGTCTTGAGAAAAATCAAGAGTGATACATATGGGAAAAAGGTAATGGTATTTGAGATCATTGGTGATGGTACCTTGCGGTACTAATGGAGGTTATGTGTTTCAGACATTGATGGCTTGCGAGAAAGGGTAATAGTTAAGGCACATAAATTACACTATGTTGTTTATCTCGGTTCGACAAAAATGTATCATGATCTCAAGGAGATGTATTAGTGGAATGGTATGAAGAAGGATGTGGCTAATGTTATGGCCAAGTTTTTTATATGTAAGCAAGTGAAAGTTGAGCACATGAAGCCTGGAGGCTTGTATCAGGAGATTGAATTGCCAGAATATAAATAGGAGGTGATCAACATGGATTTTGTTACCGGTCTTCCTCGGTCTTAGAATTAATTTGATTCGATTTGGGTCATCGTGGATAGGATGACAAAGTTGGCTAACTTTTTGCTAGTGGGGACTAACTTTTTGACTGAGGATTATGTGAGGTTGTATCTTCATGAGATTGTGAAGCTGCATTTGATACCTGTTTTAATCATCTCAGGTGGTACACAGTTTTTATCTCACTTTTGGCGGTCATTTTAGAAGGGGTCGGGTACTAAGGTTAGTCTGAGTATTGCTTTTCACCTGCATACACATGGGCAAGTAGAAAGGACTAGTCAAATATTGGAAGATATGCTTCATGCATGTGTGATTGATTATAGTGGTAATTGCTTTGAGCATCTACCTTTTGTAGTGTTTGCATACAATAATAGCTATCATTCTAGCATCTGGATGGCCTCTTTTGAGGCATTGTATGGTAGGAGGTATAGATCTCCTATTGGGTGGTTCGAGCTTGGTGAGGTAGATATGTTTGGCTTGGATTTGGTATATCGAGCTATGGAGAAGTAAAGGTGATTTGGGATAGGCTTAAGTCTTCCTAAAGTCACCAAAAGTCCTATACAGATGTAAGGTGTAGGGAGTTGGAGTTTGAGGTTGGGGATAGGGTTTTCCTAAAGGTATCTCTTGTGAAGGGAGTAATGTGGTTTGGTAAAAAGGGGAAGCTCAGCCACAGGCATGTTGGTCTTTATGTGGTTTTGAGGAGGGTTGGTAATATGGCATATGAATTAGAGTTGTCTTCTAGTTTGAGCTCCATTCATCTGGTATTCAATGTCTCTTTGTTGAGAAAGTTTATAGGGGATACTTCATCAGTTGTTACTTTGGAAGGATTGGGTATTTATAATTCTTTATCTTATGAAGAGATCTCGATTGAGATCTTGGATCGGCAGGTTCGTTGATTATGGACCAAGGATGTAGCTTCAGTTAAGGTTCTATGGCGAAACCACAAGGTGGAAAAAGATACTTGGGAAGCAGAAGAGGACATGAAGTCCAAGTATCTACATTATTTTTTGCTCCGTATATTCATGCGGAAGGTGTGTGTTCTTAATCACATCTTTGTTAAAGGAAGGTTGATTTCCTTACATCTTTGTTTTCTAACTTAATTAAAGATTGGAATGGTTATGTTGGGGTATAATTCGTACTTGTACTACCTTGTTCGTCATTTGGGGATGAATAATCCTAGTGGGGAGACTAAAACACCCTAGGTTTTGACCCTTAGAAATATTCCTGGGTTTTGGATTTTGGACATCATATGAGTTTGGGTACTCATCGTATGGTAGGGTACGAGTAATATGGTCCAGTTGTATGTTGTCCTGTATTGGGTAGCTGAGTTTCTGGAATAGGTACGACTTAGGTAGGTACGAGTCGTATGGTGGGTGACGGGTTGTGTGATTGGGTTTTCCTTCACTTAATCTGAAATTAGTAACCTAACTTAGATCTGAGTACGAGTGGCTTACTATGAGTCGTGAGATAGGGTATGAGTGGTAATTCCAACTCATATGTTAGACAGTGTTAACCCATCTTGATTCTGCCTAGGGTACAATTTTATGGTACTAGTCGTATGCTTAGGTAGATTTGGGGCTTGGTTGTCATATGTTGACAGTGTTGGGGGGTCCAAGATATGCTCATGTTATGAGTGGTGGGTACCACTCGTATCATAAGGTATGGGTGGTATGGTGGAGCCATACCCTTCTATAGGAAATTAATACAATTTATGTTGGGGGTATTTTGGATATTTTTCCTTATAACTCCTTGGGACCCTACGACTTAAAACACCTTTTTGGGGCTTCATTAACCTTTTTGCAATCAATCAAACACTCTAAACTCTCTCAAGGTTCTTGGGTTAAGCTAACGCTAGGGTTTCCTTCAAGGTGGTAAATTGAGGCTCATAGGGGTGATTTCTTATCATCTTCTTCTCAATCTAAGGCATGTTACTCCTCCGTCATTGTTAGTTCCAACTAAAGGCATGTTTTATGAATTGCTTTCATGGCATAATTGTTGTATGATTTTATGTTTTCAAATATATGTTGGGGGTTTTGGTTATATTGGTTTGGTTATGGTTTTCTCATATTTTAATTATGGATTTACATGTTTTAATGGTGGTTTGGACATTTGGTTGCATTGGAGTGGTTAATTAGTACTTGGTTTTGGTTTTGGAAACACTATGCCCTCAATATGTTTGATAAAATGCCCATGAGAATGCTTTTACTATATTTTTGGACTTTTAATGGAACTATTGTATGGTACAACTTGGTATTGGAACCTTAAATGGTAAAAATATTTTAAGTGGTTTGGAATGGTTAAATGGTAAGGTCTTGTTGGTCATGGTTATAGTTAATTGAACATCCTTGTGGGGTACAAGGGATTCCCAAGAAAACATAATAATGATCACTTTTTGGGTACATGGGATTCCCCCAAGTCAACTTAATAATGTAATCTATGGGTACATGGGAATCCCTTTTTCTTAAAAAGGATGGCTAAGGAAATTGCTAGTAAGCTATAATCGGTATGGCGATATCACTACTTATAGCCTTGGTTAAAAATAAAATGTAATGATGGTTTGGTTGTGTGGTAATGGTTTTAATTGGACAATACTAGTGGGATGTTATAGATAATTGTGAAGGTATAAGTCCAATGGATGGGCACTGGAAACTCAAGTTTGACGACATGAGGGTTGGTCATGGCGACCATCTATGATACTTATGGGGTACACGGGAATCCCTTAAGTACACTTGTACATATGTATCATGGAAAGGGAAGGGTAGTTGGGAATCCTCTACTCCTATGGTATCTTTGATTCATGTGGCTACATGCATCAGGGCCCGTTCAGGGCATTACACTGGACCCATATAGCCCGTGGGTAGTTCTAGGATGGTTAAGCTACACATAACCAGGTTAATGGTTTTAAAGACATGCTAAATTAGGTTTCGTTTCCCATTATGGTTATATATATATGGGTGTATGTGTGCATGTATGGTTGTCAATGCATATAGTTGGTTTACTTGGTTTTAAAGGTTGACATTATTTAATCCTTATCTTGAGTGCTTGCTAGCATTCACCTGCTAACCTGTCTTCAGGCGGCTGTATCGCAACGCGATACAAGAATCGACCATTCTATTCCTCCTGCTTAGTGATCGGATTCGGGATCAACTCGGTCGGATTGAAGTGGCGAGCTTCCATATTTTGGAAGGCTCCATTTCATATCATGGATGTCTTTACATACTTTGGTTATTTTATGGATATTGGTTTTTTCTATGGTTTTGGGCATGTCTCAATCGAATATTGATTTTCTTTTGGATAGAGTCTTTGTGAAACTACTATGGGTTGGAAAGGGCGGTGTCAGTATTGGTATCAGCTCTAGTATTGGCATTGATACCGTTTGACTGTATTTATAATAGTTCTATCTTTTTATGTTATGGACTAGTACTTGGTTATTGTTATTTTTGGGTATGGTTATTGGTTGGGTTTTGGATGGTTGTACTTGCTTGGGTTGGTCACGATTATAGATCTATCCCAGAGTATGGGTTGATACAAATACGCTAGCTTGTTATATGTTCGGAATTTATTTGACACAGGGTTTATACTGGTTAATTGGATTGGGTATTGGAGGTGGTCTTCGGTCCAAGTTGGACTTGAAATGCCCATTACGACAAGGCCCCGGTTCGGGTCATGTCAATAACATATATCATCTTTGAGGAAGAGCATGTATAAGCCTACCTCAAAGTCGAACCACAAAATCTCACATCATTCACCAACTTCCATCTTCACTTTACAATTCCAAAATGCTATCACACTATCAAATTCATAATCTACTCATTAATACGACTCTAATGATACCCATTTTGCACTATTGTTCTTGGGTACAAAACAATAGTAAAAACAACTAGTGGGTTCCACTTACAGAAAATGCATTTCCGAGGTCAACCCAATGTTAATACATGAACAAGGAATAATAACCCTCGAGAAAATAGTGAAAACAAAGAAAATTTAGGGATAAAATCAAGCCCTAAGCTTGTTGGGGTTTTGGGTCAAGAACTAAGAAATTCATCAATAAATTAATGAAATCTTACCTTAATTCAGATGATAATCACGATAAAAGATGTTAATCAGGCACCCAAGACACTCAGAAGACTCAATTTTGAATTATTATGCTCATTTAGGGGTTTTAGGTCTCAAAGATGGGTAAAAAATGACCAAAACACGGTCTATAGGGTCCTTATATACCCATACCAGGTATGGAGATGTCTCTATCACGACCTAGGGACCATGATCGCACTATCGCGATCATAATAGGCCCTGTGATCGTGATGCACCAGCACCAACAAAGTTAAAACTTATTTTTGACCCCCAAAACTCATTCAGACTCTTTTTTTCGTAAATAAAGTATGTAACCCCTCAAAATTCAACGTTTCAGACGCATTGGTGAAGCCAGATGTTTTATCCAAGGTTGTTTAGAACAATTATGGGCCCCACATACATATCTATCGATTTTCCCACTTTTCGACCAATACATCAAAATGAGTTCGGGTGCATTAGGACCCGAACCAAAGGTCTACCTAGCTTAAATTCGATATTCCTGATCTGCTGACATAGTCAGAATTTGCATCCGTGATCATCTTACTGAAGTTTTCACTCGATGGTCATTTGGAACGAGGGAACACTTTAAAATTGGAATTGGCTCTAAAAACCAAACGAACTGCCCTATAATCGAACCGTCAGTCCCAGCAAGTCATAAATGACTTAGGGAAGCTATGGAGAAGCCATAACAGTGAAGATAAGTGGAAATATGAAAAATGATCGGAAGGGTCATTACAATATTGACTACTAAAAGGACTTTTAATGCTAAAAGTCAATGGATAGAAAGAATCTCAAAAGCTCAAAAGGATAAGGTACAAGGCCTGCATGCTCCGAGCTTGACTTCCCAAATAACCTCAATGAAGAGAGGACACCTTTAAGGGATTTTACCATAGGTATCCCTTTTTCAACCAACACCCTCACTTTACTTCCAAACAGCCAAAACTCAACTTCAACCGCTAACTAGCTTCCAACTGAACTGAAAAGGCTAATACATGCAAATCTAAGCCGCAATATGCCGCTACTATCTCGATTCCTACACCAATCAATCAAAGGCTCATCCATGCCAAAACTAACCCAAGGCATGAGTCATACTGCCGATTCCCAATCAAAATATAACCTTATTTTACCAATCCATACTTGCTATCTACTCTGAACTAGGAGAAAATCACTTGAGTTCTATTCTCAAAATATCATCATCGAGAACTCAAAGAGCTGAAGCTGATCTGCTGAAAGTCCATACGACAAACATGAGAATAAGCTCATAAGGCGCTATCTGGCTAAAAAATGGAGCTAATCAAGGAATATAATTCATGCCAATGCTACAACCATTCCGGATGTCAATCCAAAACTGGAATCTAGAAGATCAAGATATAACTACTTATCACTGAACATTCCACTCCCAGATGTCCCATCAACAAAGAATGAAGCCATACTGAATCGAACTCGAGTATACTACTCCTACTGAGTATATCATCCATAATCCAAAGAAAACTGGAAATTTGAGGTCAAAGCTATAAGAACCAATATCGGGTCCATGGGCTATCATTTGAAAATTTATCAACTATAATCCATCCAAAGTCGAGAAGAACTAATAGAAAACTATAGAGTAGGCTCAACCAGCCTATAAATGAAATATGAACTAAGACAAGTCCAAAACAAATGCTGCGCGCAAGATCTACAATACCAAGCTAAAATTTCAATACCGAGGCTGCGGTCTCAACTACCCAAACCAAACCTGAAGACGGGTAGGCATTCATACAGCAAATCAATCATAACTTCCAAATCGCCATTCCAAGGCATTAAGTCAAAACAACACCAATAATCCTATACATTGCCATCCATTCAAATTGACTTTACCATCCAAATCTGACATATCTGAGATAAATCATACCAAGCCACATTTGAGACGTATTTGAAAAGGAAAAAAATTCACCACAGGGATAACCATCAACTGAAAATGCAAGCAACCAACTCTATATCAGCTAAAGGGTGTGAAATATAGCCACAAAATAGAAACCATGCCAAATGATAAACTACTGGTTGAAAATGCAAATAACCTACTCCATAACTACTGGAGGGCATGAACTATCAAAATATACTCATAAACTCCCCGAGGCTGTAAACCACATTAGTAAAGGCAAAAAATCTAGCAACTTGGAGAAATACAACTTTAGTCAAAATTTAACTAGACCAACACTCTGTCTCTGTAAGAATATCCATAGACATCTATCATAAAAGAGAAACACTCAGCCAGGCCTTATTAGGCCGAACAAACTCTAAAATGGGGATTTCCTGAATCCACCCAAAAATTACATCATCTAAGAAGAAATATACTAATCTCAAAACCAAGGTCAAAGTGAAGACCACCATCAGAAAATCAACAACTCAAAATAAAGAATTTTTACATTGCCATCTTAAGAAGCGATCACAGGAAAGGCCACCTACCTCTAACTTTCTAACTCTACTAGACAAAACCATAACACAGTAAAAAAGGAGCATCCAATCTCAACACTAATAACAAGGGCAACCCATCACAAAGGAACAAACCCAACAAGCCTATGAGATGAATCCATGACATCTCAATCTTCATATTAAAACCATTGTCGGCTGATGAAACAGTCACAATTGAAGATTGGACCTCAATCTGGTCAATCTCACAAATGGGCTATATAGGATAGGATATCCAAAACAAAAGTCTTTTCAAGCTAGGAGGCATGTCCAAGAGTCTCAAACTGAAAAATAGGCAATATAACTAAATTGCCAACTCTAGAGTCATAACAAAACCATAGAAGGTCAACATATCTTTAATAACACAATATATCCCAAAATCAATCTAACATAGCTAGCCAAGAGGAAACACAATCAACCTCTTTGCGGTAGGAGAAAAAAATCATCAAATTAGGCTATATCTACTCAAGCCACTGAATAAGATCACAAAGAAATGAAAGTCTAACCAGATAACATAGTCTATACAGCTACCTAGCAATGATCAATTACATCAAGTAATAATATCAAATAATATCAATAACCTTAATTAGTGATAGCAATAGCAATAACAATAACAATATCAATATAATGAATAGGTGGTACTAAAATGAACATCAATATCATGTACCACTCAAGGGCCACAATAAGGCTAATGTGCCAAGGTAAATGGGACTCAAACCCAAATGCTACACTCATAATGAGAAATATCAACACATATCTACCCCATCCACTACTAAAAGAAATAAACCACAGAGTAGTAACATAATCATGAATTCGATAATAAGGCACATAATAACCAATATTACTTCATTAAGGCATATAATCATTAATGGGTATGAAAACCCCAATATAAATCATAAAAGATAAATGTGGGAAATAAAAGCATACCTATCTTTGGTGAAATCTACATCACATGCCTGATGTGCATAGGGAGAATAAATCTGAACGGGTCTAAAATTAGACCAACCGATTAAATTATCAACTGAGGTGCTAAGCACACTATCTCTAACTGAATATGCCATAACATCATAGGGCAGATCTGAATAAGTTGAATGACTAAAAATCCTATGTCGGGGATACTCTTTAGTCCAGTAGGCTATTTCTCTGTAGTCATAGTAACTCCTAAAGCATCAATATGGCAAGAACACAAACTAAGCCCAAGTGGCTTTCCAACTGATACCGAGAGTAAAATTTAGTAGAATATCTATCATTCCTATAATCATAACCTATCTCAAGAACTCTAGAATGGCGGGGAAAACATGCTAACTCTGCTTGACTATTAACCCACATTTGGGGCACTCTTTAAACTGAGGTATTATGTCTCCAGAATCAAAACAAGCTCTCGAACAGAATACCAATAACACTATACTGATTGCATGAAATCTTGCTTCACCTTCATAAGACTCAACACACGCTCTCTCTATGGCCCTCGAGTAATCCATAACTTAAGAGAAGAATGACCCAACTATTATCATATGCTCCGACGCTAAGTGGATTAGTAGTGTTAGTCCTTTAATAATTCCATGAATCATGTCCAAATCAGAAGAATATAATTTAATAATATGTTTGGATCACTCAAGAAACTAAATATCATACTCAGAAACTAATAATGAACCTTGATGAATACCAATAAACCCAACTATGGTCTAAGAACTGCTCGATGATTCAAATTCCATGATCTACAATATGACTTGGATTCCAAATGCTAAGCCTCTAAGGGTTGAAGTAGTCACGAGCTCAACTAGAGCCTAAAATGGCCCCAAATATTTTGGCTAACAATGAATATCTTCGATATCCATCTCTAATTCTCTAGTTTGATACTGCACCAAAACTTTAAAAACACATGCTGAAGTTTTATTCTAATCTGTCAAAAATATCGCCCATCTTACTTTATTCATTGGGGATAGAATAGAGTCAAAGATAGTGTTTGACGTTCATAGAAATATGGACACATGATAAGGAGTCAAGAGGTGAATTTCCTAAAATGTGCCCGTAGCCTCCTGAAGATAGGTTACAAATCTCTCCACACCGATCTGCAGGACCTTACTAAACACTTAGTTCTTATTCTATTACAGCAGTGAAACCTAGGCTCTGATACCAATTTGTCATAACCTAATTTCTTGGATCATGATGGGGCCTATTAAAGCCCGCTAATAGGTAAGCCAACCCCATAGTCCAAAATGGCTAGTAACAGACTACCTACATATAAATGAAAAAGAATATGGAATAGATGAATAAGAGAATCGAATACATCATAAAGTCCAAAAACCTAGTGGTATCAGTACAACATCCTCTATTATAACAAGAGTATAGAAGTTGAATAGATAAAGTAAAGTACACTAATATAACTTATCTTTGAATACAACATAAAGGATAATCTAGAATATAAGAGAGAGATAAGTAATACTCCAAATATTAGGAGATCACTCCAAGTCTCTGAACCATGGATGCTCTGCACGATGCATACATCAACGATGATAAATCATACTATGAGCTTCAAGATGCAGAAGTGTAGTATGAGTACCAAACAAATGGTACTCAATAGGCAACAATCAACTGAGCTCCAAAGATAAAGTAGACATATAAAGCATATAAGTATAATAAAAACTACACCCAAGAGTCCATAAATCATATAACAAGCCAATTAGGAAATAAGAAACAACTATACGGTTTATGTCCAACCAACATAATAAGGCTAAGTGAGTAACAAGGGTGCACTATCTTATTTCAGCCATACTTAGGAATCTCAACACTATACCATATATCCCTAACCAATATACAAATAAAGAGCAGAAGAAGAATATATAAAATATATAAGGCCAAGGAATGAATATAAAATCTGAACAAATAAAGAAAGGGATATATAGTAGTACCATAGCTACATATAGCTATATATATGTATATATATATAAATATGAGGTCAACTCAAAGCATAACCTAAGTTATCATGTCCTTATTTTAAGACCTCACTATAATCCTATCAAGATGTAACACTATCATACTCAGGGTTTGCAACCCATATGTTAAATAACCATGCACAATAACGCAATCGTAAGACAGAAGAGGCCAAAAACATCCCTCAAGTCTCAATATTGAAACAATGACCAATTTGTCATAAACTTAGCAATAATAATGATCATAACAACGATAATAATAAGTTCAATAACATCATGGGTAACTGACTATTTTGGACAACCAAATACCTACCCAAACCTATGCGTACCCCTACCACCCTATGCTCAGAAGGTTCAATCAATGTACAAAAACACAAGAAAAGATCATCACCAATATCTATGTAACCGTCCCATACTGTCTGATAGACATAGGTACATACTGGTGACACATAATACGTATGCAAGGTATACAATCAATATCACAATCTCATCATCATAACCATCTCCATTGTAACTGTCATTATCATGATTATCATTATCATGGTCAACCTTTGACCATATTGGGTATCAATATCATCATCACAACATCCTTTGGTCTTGTCGAGTATCAATATCATCATTACAATATCCTCCAGCCTTGTAGGGTATCAATACTATTATCACAGTTTCCTCTGGCCTTACCGAGTATCAATACTATTTCAATCATCAATATATATATATATATATATATATATATATATATATATATATATATATATATATATATATATATATGATAGGTACACAAACTCAAGCCATGGCTAAAAGACTGTACATCCATAAGTCTATTGCCCAAAGTAATCTTCAAGACCAAATCATTGTAAAGATATAGAAAGGGTCAGAATATCTCATTAGTAGAGTAAGTAATAGTGTAAATCATGGACCAAAATCTATCTAGGAAAGATCTTTAAAACATCATAATTAAACGTTTGTATTTATATAAGTTATCCATTAATTTAGACAGTTATTATTGTAGAGAAATCCATATTTAAAGGTGAAAAATGGGTTTTAACCCATATTTAGGAAAATAGTAATTGGATTATATTTTATCTAGAATCACATCAATTACTGATATAGTAATCATGAATGTACTGAATCTATACATGCCATCACTAGTATTTAATTAATAAAATAACAAGTAACATACTGAGTCTTTCTCTATCCCATGTTAGAGAGATGTGTATGTAAATGCATATAAATATATTCATAAACTATAACTGCATCCTTTATAAAGATAATTACTTTATGAATGTCCAACTCATATCATAATATGGCCTTTAGCCCAATAATATGCCCAGAATAATCACAACATCATAATCACGACCTTAGTCCCATATCCATATCCAAAACTCGTATCAATAATCATCTTTATAAGTCATAGCATATTTATAATCATCTCACATATAGGAGGTATCTCACATTTAGGAGGCATCTCAAATATATAAGGCATCTCACATCTAGGAGGAATATTATCAATAAGGATTTCATATCTATAAGGCATCTTATATCTATAGGTCATACATTATAATTATGAGCAATGTCATCTCTCTAGGACAATTATCATATCTAAGAGGAATATCATCTTTATAGGACTAATAATCATAACTAAGAGTAAAATTATCTATATAGGCCCAATAATCATAACTAAGAGAAAAATCATCTCTCAAGGACAATTATCATATCTAAGAGGAATATTATCTTTATAAGACTAATAATCATAACTAAGAGTAAAATTATCTATATAGGCCCAATAATCATAACTAAGAGAAAAATCATCTCCATATGCCCAATAATCATAACTAAGAGAAAAATCATCTCTATAGGCCCAATAATCATAACTAAGAGAAAAATCATCTCTATAGGCCCAATAATCATAACTAAGAGGAAAATCATCTCTATTGGCCCAATAATTATATCTAAGAGAAAATAAAATCTCTATGGGCCAAATATAACTCCTAAGAGGAATATCAACTCTATAGGTCAAATATCACATCTATGAGGAATAACACCTCTAAAGGCCCAATATCATAACTATAGAGAAAATCATGGGTATAAGCCATTAATCATTATCCTAGGAAAAATACACCATTATCCATCAATTCACCAAGAAAATCTCATAAATAAGGATAATTAGTCTCGACTAGGCCTAACATCCGCAACTAAGTCAGCAAGGGCTAACACAAGTTATGGCCTAAGTGAGCTGGACAAACCTAACTCTAATCCATAATTTCCATATTTAGGAAATCTATGCCCCAAATTAGGCTAAGGTATCTAGTTCACTTCTAGATGTCAAGTAAGCCTGTAGAAAGAAAAACAAAGAATGAATAACTGTTGGTTGGAATATTGTGAAATAAGGAGGACCCTTCAAAATTTTTTATTATGCATGTAGTTGTGTTGATAATTAACTATTGTTGATCTGCAATTGTCATTAGTAATTGATACACCCAAATTACACCCCTCTTATGAGACAGTAAGAGGTCATCATCAAATATATAACCCCAACTAGGTTGGGGTCGAATCCCACAGGGAATATGGTGTTAATCAAGGCTATTTGTGATTTAACTGTCTAATAGCTAGTAGTTTCCTTTAAATGAGGGGTTTTCATCAATCAATCTATCATTAACTTTTCAACTTGCTATAGAAACTCAAAGTTAAGGTTGCAGTATTTCAAATCAATGATATAGAGAAACTAGAGTTGTGATCACTATGATTATCAATCCTAATTGAATAATAGTTGTAGTATTAGATTCTCGTGACTTGTGGGAGACACCAAATTATCATTATCGATAGCCTATCTAAGTGTTTCTTAATCTCCCTAGATGTTGAGTTCCCTAATTCTCCCGAACTTATGAAAACCTTCTATTCACACTGATTTTATCTCGAGTTGATTAATCTTGTTACAATATTAATTATTATATGGAAAATTAACCTTCCCAAATCCTCGTTGATAATTCACTACTTTTAGTTGATTTCTCAGTTCGAGCAAAGCAACACAAAGTAGGTTTTATTGTTTGCAATGAATTGAAAACATGTAATATAACAGAATTATCAAGATGAATCCAACAGTCATTCAAATCTTATCTAACTATTAAATCAATATAGGAATAATCATAGATCCTAAAACTCTAGTTATGGGTTTTAGTTCCACATGAAATAGAAAGAGATAACGACAATTGAATCCATAATTCAAAGCAATTAAACTTACAAAAGATGTAATCAAAGGTTGATTCTCTTCCATGTTCAAGCAGAATTTCACAAAACTAAACCAGTGATACGAAAAATAAATTCAAAATTAAGAGTAGTAAAAAAGATGTAAAGTCATGTTTTGTTGGAGTAAGTTCCTGATTCTTAATGAAACCCTAAAAATTGCTATTTATATCCATAGCCTTTAGAATTTGAGATTTAAAATCCATATTTTTTTCCCCATAGATAACGCCCATGTCTGTTGGCCTATCACGTAGTTGATGACCTATCAGACCAGGTCATCAACTATTTCTCCAGTTCTTGTTCTCTATCTATGGTTGATGACCATGTATGATGGCCTATCACATAGTTGATGACCGATCAATCTAGGTCGTCAATTATTTTCTCCAACTATTGATCACTGCTTTCAACTAATGACCAACTATGATGGCTTATCAGATAGTTGATGACCTCCTGTGATGACCCATCAGATAGTTAACAGCCACCTGTGATAACTTACAAGATGGTTGATGACTTATCATACAAGTCATCAACTAAAATATTCCTATCTATTTCAATCAAAAATATCCTTCTTGACATGGTTTTCATAGGTTTTCATGCAACTTGACTTTCCCTGCAAAATCACATGAAATACAATAAAAAACAATAATAGTTACTTAAGAACATACAATTATTCCAAGCTAACAGCCTTAAATATGCTGGCACAAAGCCAATACATCAACACCCCCAACTTAAAACAATTGCTTGTCCTCAAGCAACTAACACAATACAATACTACGATGCTTAGCTAAGAGAAACATAATGTACCTATGATAGTTAATCATCAATTTTGTCTTAAAACACATTACCCTCTCCAAGTTCAGTCACGTTAAACCCAACTGTGAGTATTAATAAAGAGCAACAATATGACACAAGGGACTCAAGATATGGCGTCACATTAGCAACAAACAACCACACATATATACAAGTTACACTACCCAAATGAGTAAATAGCTAGGAATACAACCCATATGCCCTTACAATAAAGAAGTCCCTTCTCACTCATATATGAAATCAAGCATGTCCATGTAGGGCCGGCTAAGAGATACTCAGTCTTAGAAAGAAGTTCCAATCAATGTATGTCAAATACCATAAGCTTGTCCTTATTTTCATTACCTAAGATTTTAGGCAGTTAAGTTAGGTTCACTATAGGACTTTTTTTCAACTTGTAATACAGGCTTAGGGCTGGTATGATACGTAAAGATATTCAAAGTGACTAAGCCTCCTTGGCACTACACTACTATTGAGGTCTCACTTATTAACCATTTTTTAAACCTTATTTCTCCCCTTCTTTATTAAAGCATATTCAGGTTTGGTGTGATCTTTTAGTCTTTCTTTTTCTTTATTTCACAAATTTTCTTTACTTTTTATTTTTCCACCACACCCAGTCCTACTTTCTTTTCTCTTATTTTACCCTTCTTCATACTCGTTTTACGTCACACACCCTTATGATAGCCACCCTCAACTTAGGCAATTTGCCTAAGTTGAAGTGCACAATGTCCAAGGAGGACTAGGGCTAAAATAGGTTCATTATGATACAAATAGAAAGGTAATAGGTGTAATAACAAAAATAGGCATACGGGCTCAAAATCAGGATCAAGGAATATCATTCACACATAAACAGTCATTTAGGCTAAAAGTGGACTAATATAAAAAATGGCCTATGATCCTTTCCTAAACACTATCCTACAACCTAGGTAAGACTAACCGGGCTAGTTCTAGATTTAACACACAAAGGAAACTTGGTAGTATCTCACACACATATGGCACAAAGGTATATCTCTAATACCCCGAGATTACCAACCGATAGTAGAACCATGATTCACACTCATGAGAAATAACTTAAATTAATTTAGTAGTTTTGTGATCAAGTTTGAGGTATATTAAGGCCTCAAATATGTCCTAGCTTTTAGACGAATCAAAACATACTTTACCGATTGATTTCTTGAGAAGGATATTTCCATAGTAAACTTTAAATGAGCATATCTCCTATTCTACAAAGAATTTTGGAGCTCATGACCTACCAAAAGATAGATAGTTGAATCATCTTTCCAATGATACCAATTTCGTCAAAATTCAATATGAAAAAAAATTGTATATATTTTACTCCAGCATATACCCTGGCAACTAAGTGACGACATATCTAATAGCTTATCAACACCCCTTAGTTCCAAAATAAAAATTAATATCCCTCAAAATTCAACCGTAGGAATTGAAAATTGATTTAAGAATTAGAATCCCTATTGCGAGAGCTATGAGGAGTGCCCATCAATCTTACGAATAAAGTTTCAAAATCAAGAGTTCATCCAAATTCATGATTTGAGGTATGCAAGTGTTGATTCTTGGGTTTCTTCCACCCAAGAAGTTCAAGAATCCTTTTTCTAAAAATTCAAGATTTATGTCTTTATGAGTTTTCATGATTTTAAGAATTGAGGTTGGAGATCATGTTGTTGATGAGTACTAGTTCATGTTTTGATTATAAAGTTCCAAGTTTTGATTCTAGTAAGAGATGAATTCCATGATATTCATGATAACCTTTCAAGTTAGTTGATTTTGTAGATCTTATATTAGATCTAAGTCTAATCATGATTATAAAGTTAGATTGAGATTTTATTCCATAAGATTCATCAAGATCCATGAAAACTAGTTAGTTATGGAATGATTTATATGAATATCATATTGAACCCTTTAATTAAATGTTGGATGTTGTATCCATGATATTGTTACATGTTGATTGATGTTTAAAATAATCATGTTTCACCATGTGTGTTGAACTATGATCATATCGTGTTGATATTATGTATTGATGAATTGGTTGGTGTAGTCATGATATTAGAGGTAGTAACTTGTTGAATAATTAAAGCATTCTCCCTACATGTTTGGTAAAATGCTTAGGTGAAGGAATTAAAGTCATTATAGCATGTTTATAAGAAATCCCAAATTTCATGTAAAGTTCATGCATGCCAGGTATTTGTTAAGAGGTCTTAGTGAATGAATGATGATATGTTATATGTGTTTAAATTCATGTGTATTTCATATTGAATAAATTATGAGACATTAGTATGATTTTTTGTGCATGTACTATTTTATGATTTCCAAGTGCTTGAAGAGATGTTTTATTAAGCTATGGTGAATGATAGTCTATTATTACGATGTTGATGCTGGTAATGAATTCAAGAAGTCATGTCTTGTTAGTTTTGTTCTATCGAGTCCTGGGGGTACTTGTACCCAAAAAATATAGATGTATGCCTAGAGCCGAGTCAGTCTCAAGATAATCTCAGTTATGCTATGATTAGTAGAACTCAGTCAGTGGTTGAATAGTAAGAAAACTCGGTAATCTCAGTATTCAGTCTAATCAAGCTCAGTCCTCAGTTTAGATCTAGTAGTATTCAGTACCAAGTAAAGATTTCAGTAAAGATCAATAAGATACGAAATTCAGTAGCATTCAGATAGAGAGTAGAATTCAGTAGTATTTTGTCAGATATGAAACAACGCAAATTCAGTCAGTTAAGTCAAGTAAGATAATCAGCAACAAGATTCATCTTAGTATAAGTTCAAATTCAGTTAAGAATATGTTCAGTGTCTTTCAGTTGGGAGTAGGAACTACCACCAAGCGAGTGCAGATGGCGACATCCCAGTTAGAGAGGCAGAGTTATTAGCAGTAATCTCTGTACTCCAGAACTGCGTAGCCAGTGCAGGATGAGGAGTCACTCGTCAGTTAAATACATGACTACCTACAGGAGTCCACATAGCCTTAGGCTTGACTTCCCCTTGAGGGTCACCCATTAGAGAGGATTGACCAGAGAGATCTTTACCCATGGCACGGTATTGATACCCTTCCAGCTGGGGTTATAGGTTAGACCCCACTAGTTTAGATTTAGGGCTTATCGGTTAAGTAAGAACTCCCACAATTGGAGTTTCAGTATCAGTCTTCAGAGTAAAACTCAAAAATCAGGACTATCAGATACAGTCATCTATCTCAGTAAGGAACTCAAATAGTTCCATTGATTCGTGCACTACCCGTTAGATAGGCCTGGTCTTACATAAAGTTATTCAGTATTAGTACTTACAAAGATCACCCGTTAGATAGGCTTGATCTCAGTCTTAAATTTATTTGAGGATTCTCATTATCAGTTCCAGAGATCACCCATTAGATAGGCCTAATCTCAAGTTCAGTTAATCTTAATCATTATCAGAAGATTCAGAGATCACCCGTTAGATAGGGTTGATCTCAAATTAAGATTTTTATCAGTTCTTCTTATTATTAGAAGACTTAGAGATGATCCACTACATAGGTTTGATCTCAGATTTAGCCAGTCATATAGCAAGCTCAGAACTCAGTTGTCGATGTTAGTTGATTTAATTATTTCAGTATTCCGGAGTTGGTGAACTCAGATATCAAATATTAGTAGACTCATCTATCCAGTTTCTCAGTATTAATAAGTACTGATATCAGTTTCAGTAGTTTCAGATACTTATAATCTCAGTATGTTTAGAAGTTTTAGATTGACAATATATTAAGTATCAGTTATCAAATTTAGTCCTAGTATGCTCAGTGACAGTATGCGCAGTATGTTCAATAGTTATAGATTCTCTATATATGTTAATCAAGCTCTTCCATATAATTTAGTTAAGTAATTATTCATGCATAATACCTTGTATTTAGCCTTAACTCATTTGCATACTCAGTACATTCCAATGTACTCACGCATTTGCGCTATGGTATTTTTATCTTACACCATAGATTCAGAAGAACAAGACCTAGAGTACTCTTAGTAGCTCACTCCCTATCAGCAGCAGTAGACGTAGAAATGAGTCCTCATCTTTTGAGGGAGAATTATCATTTTAGTACATTATTATATTCAATTTATTTTAGTAGACGGAGTAAGTAGGGGCATGTCCCATCAACTTCATAGGTCAGACAGTTAGAGGCTTTTCAGACAGATGTATAAGTATTCAGTTTTCAGATTATGTATTTTAGATGTTTTGAACCTTATGGAAAGTTTCCACTAGTTTTCCACTTATATTTTATTAAATTATGCAGTGTTAAGGTACAGATATCAGAAGAGGGTTAGCTTGTGGTCCTTCGAAATCATGAGCACCATGTGGTATTCCGATTATAGAAAATTTGGGCGTTACAAACTTGGTATCAGAGCCTAAGGGTCAATAGGTATCCTCAGAGTCTTAAAATTCACATCTAGTAGAGTCTTGTACATGGGTGTGTTATGCGGGCCACATTTATGTACATGAGGCTATAAGATGTTTTAGGAAAAGTTTCCCTTATTTCATGTCTCAGATCATGGTATAGAAAGGTTCTTTAAGAGACTTATGTAGACTCTTGTTGTGATTCATTCATGTTCACTTTACCCTACTTTCAAGGTAACAAAATAACTGACGCCCAAAGTTCTTTATATAGAACTTTATCAGACAGACCCCCACAGATAGTTTCGGGATAGTGTTCTCTAAATTTGAGCATATTATGTTTCATGGGGTTAGTTGTATAAGAAGTGAATCAGTAGACTTGAAACAATGTATACAAGAATCTAAGTATATTAACCAAAAGATTTTATATATTATTGATGGAGATATAGTGGTAATTCTTATGGTGTGGAGGAAATATATGTTTAAGAGATGTGGCATTTGAAGGCTAGGATGAGAGTAGCATGGTTGTTAAAAATTTGTGGATATTCATGCTATGCTTTAGAAACTAAGCATGAATCCTTGAACAAATTTAAGTTTATAGAATCCAAACTAAGTATTAAGGTATGAATATGGTGTTAGGAGCCTATAAAGAAATAGAAGAAGATAATATATTTAGTGAGATAAGCATGTGTCAAAAAGAGTGTAAGCATATGGTGATGATTGCAATGACTAAATAAAGTTAAGAGTTATAGTCCAAGAGAAAGCATTATTAGTGAGTTTATACTTTTGGGTGTAGTTTTTCAGGATGAGTTTATCCTTCATGCGTATAATTATATATTGTTGTATCCTAGACTCTAGAATACATTGATTACAGTTTAGTTTAGAAAGTAGTAAAGTGCTCACAGATTTATGGTGATGGATTGAAGCTAAGGGGGAGATGATAGAGAAAGTGACAAATTTAGGCCCTCAGACTCTAGTAGTAATTCCAGTATGTTTAGAAAAGCAGTAAGAGAAGACAATACCCGACCCATTCTTATATCAGTGTAAAGTCCTGTACTTCAGCTAAGTATGATTTTTCAGCATGAGTTATCTAGTAAAGCCAACATTCAGTTTAGCAGTTAGACATTCTGGTTTACATAGTTTGTTTTCTCATTATTTCATGTAATCATGCTATCCAAAATCTCAAAGCGTGTAATTATTCTAAGATAGAGTGTTCTAGTAATTACAAGTATCGCTCAGTTCATGCATCATACATCTGATCCGTTTTATAGATGCCTTGTGCATTGTTACAGTATATCAATGAAGTAAGTGTCCCAAGGGGGAATACCCTATAATTACCCTATGCTTTCATGTTCTTTAAATCCATTCAGTTTCATGCTCAGATTCTTATTACAAGCTTTGCATCAGTTATCATTGCTTAGTCAGTCATGCTTTCAAGAGTAAGTTCAGTCAGACCTCCATGCATTTGACATCCATGTTTAGTAGAAAAGTTCATCCCATCAATGTATTCAGTCATGTGTTCATGAGGAAAACTCAGTCAAGTATCCATGCATCAGATATGTATGTACGTTATGAGAATTCATCTTATCAATAGTTTCAGCCGTGTATTCCATGCATCAGATATGTATTCTCAGTGTAAGAACTCAGTATAATAGTAGTTCTAGTAATATAGATATTTTTTAGATGTCCTTTTCCCATAACTAAGTTCAGTCGATCAATACTCTTAGCCTAGCAAGCGACATTCGAGGACGAATGTTCCCAAGAGGGAGATATTGTAATACCCTGAGATTCCCAATCGATAGTAGAACCATGCTTCATACTCATGAGAAATAAATTCAAGTGATTTAGTAGTTTTGTGATCAAGTTTGAGGTATATTAAGGCTTCAAATATTTCCTAGCTATTAGACGAATCAAAACATCCTTTACCGATTGAATTCTTGAGAAGGATATTTCCATAGTAAATTTCAAACAAGCATATATCCCATTCTACAAAGAATTTTGTAGATCATGACCCACCAAAATATACATAATTGAATCATCTTTCCAACGATACCAATTTTGTCAAAATTCGATATCGAAGCAAAAAGTTATACCCATTTTACTCTGGTATGTTACCCTGGCAACTAAGTGAGACATATCTGACGGCTTATCACATTTCTGATGACATTTCTGATGACTTATCAGATAATGTCGTTAGCCTTAGGAATAAACTCATAAATTTCAGATCCTAGGTGATGACCTAGGCTGACGGGCTATCACAGAACTGATGGCTTATCAGACTTGGTCGTCAGCCGAGAATTTCAGGCCCTAATTTTAGGGTCAACTTCAAACAATCATAACTTTCCGTATATAATGAATTGGGAGAGATGCTATATATAAAATTAAATCTATTTGATTCTTCTTTCCAATGCAATTGGTTTCATCCAAATCCAGCATCAGAGTGAAAGTTTATGCCAAATTTACTTCAGCATACCAAACCTATCAACTGAGGGACAACTATGACTTTATTTATTCCTTAGCGGTATTTTAGTCCTTTCCCACCCCTATATAGTCCATAAACATGGTATTTTAATCCCAACGGAACAAAATATGGTCCTTATTCTCAAAGTTCTAAAGAAAAACACCCCTTAGTTCCAAAACAAAAATCAAGATCCCTTAAAATTCAACCGTAGGAATTCGAAATCAATTTTAGATTCAGAATCACCATTGTGAGAGCTATGAGGAGCACCCATCAATCTTATGAATAGAGTTTCAAAAGCAAGAGTTCATCTAAATTCATGATTTGTGGTATGCAAGTGTAGATTCTTGGATTTCATCCACCCAATAAGTTCAAGAATACTTTTTCTAAAATTCAAGATTTATGTCTTTATGATTTTTCATGATTTTGTGAATTGCAGTTGGAGATCATGTTGCTGATGAGTTCTAGTTCATGTTTGATTATAAAGTTCTAAGTTTTGATTCTAGTAAGAGATAAATTCCATGATATTCATGATAACCTTTAAAGTTGGTTGATTTTGTAGATCTTATATTAGATCTATGTCTAATCGTGATTATGAAGTTAGATCGAGATTTTATTCCATAAGATACATCAAGATCCATGAAAACTAGTTAGTTATGGAATGAATTATATGAACATCATGTTGAACCCTTAACTTAGATATTGGATGTTGTATCCATGATATTATTACATGTTTATTGATGTTTAAAATAATCAATTTTCCCCATGCGTGTTGAACTATGATCATATCGTGTTGAAATCATGTATTGGTGAATTGGTTGATGTAGTCATGATATTAGAGGTAGTAAATTGTTGAATAACTAAAGAATGCTCCCTACATGTTTGATAAAATGCTTAGGTGAAGGAATTAAAGTCATTATAGCATGTTAATAAGAAATCCCCAATATTATGTAAAGTTTATGCATGCCAGCTGTTTGTTAAGAGGTCTTAGTGAATGAATGATGATATGTTATATGTGTTCCGATTCATGTGTATTCCATATTGAATGAATTATGAGACATTAGTATGCTTTCCTGTGTATGTACTATTTTATGATTTTTAAGTGCTTGGAGAGATATTTTATTAAGCTATGGTGAATGATAGTGTATTATTATGATGTTGATGTTGGCCATGAATTCAAGAAGTCATGTCTTGTTAGTTTTCTTCTATCGAGTCCTGAGGGTACTTATACCCGAAAAACATAGTTGTGTGCCTTGAGCCGAGTCAGTCTTAAGATAATCTCAGTCATGCTATGATTATTAGAACTCAGTCAGTGACTGAACAGTAAGAAAACTCAGTCCTTAGTTCAGATCTCAGTTGTATTCAGTACCCAGTCAAGATTTTAGTAAAGCTCAATAAGATACAAAATTCAGTAGCATTCAGACAGAGAGTAGAATTTAGTAGTATTTCATCAGATACAGAACAAAGAAAACTCAGTCAGATCAGTCAAGTAAGATAATTATCAACAAGATTCAGCTTAGTCTAAGTTCAAATTCAGTTAAGAATCAGTTCAGAGTCTTTCAGTTGGGAGTAGGAACTACCATCGAGCGAGTGCAGGATGGCGGCTTCCCCGTTAGAGAGGCAGAGTTATTAGCAGTAATCCCTATACTCCAGAACTACGTAACCAGCGTAGGAAGAGGAGTCACCTATCAGTTAAAAGCTTGACTACCTGCAGGAGTCCATATAGCCTTAGGCTTGACTTCTTCTTGAGGGTCACCTATTAGAGAGGGCTTTACCCATGGCACGGTATTGACATCCTTCTAGCTGGGGTTACAGGTTGGACCCCACTAGTTCAGATTCGGAGCCTGTCGGTTAAGTGAGAACTCCCACAGTTGCAATTTTAGTATCAGTCTTTAGAGTAGAACTCAGAAATTAGGACTGTCAGATACAGTAATCTATCTCACTAAGGAACTCAGATAGTTCCATAGATTCGTGGACCACCCATTAGATAGGCCTGGTCTCACATAAAGTATCTCAGTCTCAAATTTATTTGAGTATTCTTATTATCAGTTCCAGAGATCACCCGTTAGATAAGCCGGATCTCAAGCTCAGTTAATCTTAATCATTATCAGAAGATTCAGAGATCACCCGTTAGGTAGGCTTGATCTCAAATTAAGATTTTATCATTTCTTCTCATTATTAGAAGACTTAGAGATCATTCTCTAGATAGGTTTGATCTTAGATTCAGCCAGTCGATATTAGTAAGCTCAGAACTCAGTTGTCGATATTAGTTGACTCAGTTATTTCAGTATTTCGGAGTTAGTGAACTTAGCTATCAAATATTAGTAGACTCATCTATCCAGTTTCTTAGTATTAATAAGAACTAATATCAGTTTCAGTAGCTTCAGATACTCATAATATCAGTATGTTTAGAAGTTTTAGATTGACAATATATTCAGTATCAGTTATCAAATTTAGTCCTAGTATGCTCAATGACAGTATGCGCAGTATGTTCAGTAGTTACAGATTCTCTATATATGTTAATCAAGCTCTTCCATATCATTCAGTTAAGTAGTTGTTCATGCATAATCCCTTGTATTTAGCCTTACCTCATTTTCATACTTAGTACATTCCAATGTAATGATGCATTTGCGCTAATGGTATTTTTATCTTACACCATAGGTTCAGAAGCACAAGACCTAGAGCACCCTTAGTAGCTCAGTTCCTATTAGCAGTAGTAGACGTAGCAGTGAGTCCTCATCTTTTGAGGGTGAATTATCATTTTAGTACATTATTATATTTAGTTTATTTTAGTAGGATTAAGTTGGGGTATGTCCCATCAACTCTACAGTTTAGACAGTTAGAGGCTTTTCGGACAGATGTATAAGTATTCAATTTTCAGATTATGTAGTTCAGATGTTTTGAACCTTATGGAAAGTTTCCACTAGTTTTCCACTTGTATTTTATTATATTATACAGTGTTAAGGTATAGATATCAGAAGAGGGTTAGCTTGTGGTCCTTCGGGATCATGAGCACCATGTGGCATTCCGGTTATAGAAAATTGGGGCATTACTACATCACAAGCTACTACCTATACGGTTCATGCAGTTGTTAGCAATGATTATCATGTCCTTAATACCAATGCCATAAAAAGATTCATAATAGTTGCATATAGATACATATCACACAATTCCAAAATATACAATTGGAGAGGTATTTATCATTTATCCTAAAAATCAACAAAAAATATGTCAACTAACCTAGATACTTATTTTTCTCCCAGTTAACCACAAAACATCATGAAACAAAACACAATACTCCAAAACATGCCGGCTTTACTAGGAACAGGACTCTGGGTAAAAGAGACAGTACAACAAAATAATCCTAAGAGGACATCAAGACCCACAAGTAGCCCCACCCTTAACTTAAAATCATGCATTGTCCCTAATGCATCAAACTAAAATAAGAGAGTTAGAAACATACCTGTGGCACCATAGATGCATAGATCTAATGTTAATCACATAATACAAATACAAATAATAAAATAATTTAGGTTTCCTCCCAAGAAGCACCTGATTTAACATCGCGGCACGACTCAGTCATTTTAACTACTCAGAATTCATCAAAATTCCTTATTGATATCACTTTACTTTACTTGTTGGATTAAGAAAATGCTTTATTTCTAGTCTATCCACTTTGAAGGCACTCACATCCTTGCTTTAAAGTTCAACCATACCAGCTAAGGTCTCCACAACTGTAATACCCCAGGAAATGTTTTGTTGAAATTTTGTGCATAAATGTGTTGGGTTCTATATTCTAGAATGAATTATAAATTTTTCGTGCAGAATGTCTTATATTATGACCCACCATTGCATAGAGTATCGAATAATCTTTCCAACTATATGTGGATCATCCAAAATGGATACCCGAGAGGTGAGTTATGAACATTCCGATCGAACCGTGAATAGTAGTGAATAGTAAAATGTACAGGAAAAAGTACTGAGGCCTGACATATTTTTGCTCCAACTTTAAATGATTATAACTCCTTGTACATAATGATATGGGTGATCTAATATATATCAACGAAAAGCTCTGTGAGTTCTCTTTCCAATGAAATTAGTTTCATCTAATTTGTCTATTGGAGCAAAAAGTTATGGTCGATCTACTTCAGCCTACCAAAAGCAAGGTTTTAGGTAAACTTCAAACAATCATAACTCCCCGTACACAATGATCTGGGTGAGATAATATATATCAACGGAAAGATATGAGAGTCCTCTTTCTAATGAAATTGGTTTCATCAAATTTGGATATCAGAGTAAAACATTATGGTTGATCTACTTTAGACTATCAAAATAGTCCACCAAAGGACATATTCGAGAATTATTTGATTTTTAAGGGCGTTTTGGTCATTCCCCCTCACCCAAAATCTGTCCAAACCTTATATTAAAGCCTATTAGAAGCATTATATGTTATAGTTCATCAAATTCCCTCAAAAAGAAAACCCTAAGCTCCTACATCCAACTTCAAGAACCTCCAAAGTTCACTATTAATTCTGCAAATTTATTCAAGATTCTAAGTTCCTAGTTCAAGAACTCCAAGAACCATCATTCAAAGGAACGATTAACATCTCAAAAGTGAGTATCGATCTAAAGTTCATCATTCAAGGTATGTGGGGTTTTTCAACAAGAACTCTCTTTTGTTCTTGTGCCCAAAAGTAATTTTCTTTACAAAGGCATAATTTTTAGGAATTTGAAGCATGAACTCATATCTTATGATGATTAATATAAAATCTTGATTTTTATGATTTTGAAAGATAAATTTACATGTGTGGGAATATAAAGCACGAATCTTGAATGATATTTATCATGCTTTTGATATTTGGGTCATGAATCCCCATTGAAAATTATGTTTTTTTGAGAAAGTGTATGTTATAAGCACGTTGATGTTGAATAATGATTTGACCTTTTGGTCTTAATGATGTTGTTTTGAACTCGAGTGTGAAAGAAATCCACAACATGGTTAATTTTGATAGATGGGAAGCATGATGGCTCCCGATGTATATTTATATATTACTGAAATTATTTTGTTGTGGATTGTCTTTGAAACAATCTAAGCTAAGTACGAAAGAAATTTTTAGCACCAAGTAGGAGGTATAAAGCGACCTTACTTCTCTAGAACTAGTACCCCCGTAGGAGTGAGCATGAGGCTGATTTATATAGTGATCATTAGTTTGTGTGGATTTGATATCGATAGTCCTACTCCGATGGGAAGGATAGGACATCTCTCCCTAATATGGGTTGTACATTGGACTCCATGTAGCTCACATGGTTTATGTCGGTTATAGGATCTCCCAGTGTGTGTGTGTTTCCTTATGTCTATGGTCATTGGTGATGTGATTTGAAAGTGGAATTATGAAAGTTATTCTTTTGAAAGATTTAAATGATATTTACATTATGAGAATTGATATTCTTGATGAACTGAAAGTGATTGACAAATTATATGATGACTCACATGTGTTATTGTACTTATTTCATCCTCTCATGATTATGATGATTTATTTGGGCTATGTGAGTCTTTCATACATCCTATATATTTCTTATAAATATTTATGATGATGATGTTTATACAACTGCATACACCCCCACATACTCGGTTATTTTCCATGGTAATGACCCACATCTATGAATGTGGGCTATATTTTCTTAGAATATAGGTTCAGGTGCTCAGTTCCAGGTTTGACAGTGATTCTTCAGACATGTTGTTCTACATTCTCTATTATGGTGAGTCCTCATGTTTCGAGGATGTGATGTCTGATGTTGGTTTCACAGAATTGTTTACATTTGATAACTGAGTATGAGTCAGTTGGGGCATGTCTCAATGGCTTGTGGGTTTTATTGATTTTCTTAAAGGCTTGTCAGACTAGTATAGATATTGGGAGTTGACTAATAAGTTGTATTTTGTTGTCTTTCTAAAATTCTTTTATTCTTGGATAATGATTACTCTATTGATATTGGAGGGTTATTTATGGAAACCTCGTTGATTTGTGTTAAACTGAATGAAAATGGCTCAAAGGGTTAGCTTAGGGCTACTCGTAGCCTCAAGCACCGTGTTACGCTCTGTGACCCATTTTCTGGGGTGTTACAAACTTGGTATCAGAGCCTAAGGTTTTAAGGTGTCCTAGGAAGTCTGATAATCCACGTTAATTAGAGTCTTGATCATCGGTGTGTAGCACACCACATCTATAAGCAAGAGGCTACAAGACGTTTTAGGAAAAAATATGATTCTTTCTTTCTGAAGTCTATCCTGCTTAAACTGTCTCTCTCTGCTATTGATTCGTGCTCTCTTCTTTCAGAAATATGCCTCCACATCCGGTGAGAAGAAATAATGATGGTTATCAACCTGAACCCGCTGACCTATTGAATGAAAATATGTCTCATGCTGAATTTCAGGCAGCCTTTCAGGCGCTGGCCCAAGCTGTTACTGCAAATATTTAGGCCAACCCAGCCCTGGCTCCACAACAGAAGGGAGGTGATTCAGCTGTTGCCAGGATCCGTTACTTCATGCGGATGAATCCACCAAAATTTTATGGGTCCAAGTCTGATAAGGATCCAAAGTTGTTTTTAGAGGAGGTGCTGAAGATTACTCAGGTAATGCATGTATCTGAGGAACATAGTGTGGAGTTGGCTGTGTATAGGTTGAAAGACCTTTCTTATGATTGGTTTGTTGCTTGGAGGAAAGGTAGAGATGAGGGAGCTGTCCCTACAACTTGGTAAGAGTTCCAGGATGTATTCCTGGATAAGATTTTCCCTTTAGAGATGAGAGAGGCGAAGGTGGAAGAGTTTATGAACCTGTGATAGGGCTCTATAACTATTAGGTAGTACTGTCTAAAGTTCAATTAGTTGGCCATGTATGCTCCTGACTTAGTGGCTGATAATAGGGCTAGTATGGGTAAGTTTATGACTAGAGTGTCTAGTTGTGTGGTTAAGGAGTGTAGGTCTGCTATGTTGAATAGTGAGATGAATCTTTCTAGGCTGATGACTCATGCCCAATAGATTAAGGTAGACAAAATTAAGGAGAGAGATAAAATGAGAGAGAATAAGAGAGCTAGGTTCGAGCAGCACAGACAGGGTCAGACTAAATCGTAGGGAGGGAGTCTCCCTCAGTATTAGGATCGTTCGTCTATGCCAGCACCAACATCTGCTAGTGATCCTGTGCCTAGAGGTAGGCAGGAGTAAGGTAGCAGGTCATATGCATCCAGGTCTCAGTACAGTGCTGGAAGTAAGCCAAATTGTCCCCTGTATCCTAAGTGTGGTAGGGCTCAGTCGGGTGAGTGTTGGGGTGAGAAGAGGGGTTGTCTCCGATGTGGTGACATTGGTTACAGAGTTAGAGATTGTCCACAGGATGGACAAGGGCATCGTGACTATTGCCCTCAGACCCAGACCCAGACTCAGACTCAGACTGTTAGTGCTCCAGTTCCAGTGACTCACCCAGCCCCAGCTCAGGGCGCCTCTTCTAGCAATGCTGGCGGGCAGCGCCAGAATAGATTCTATGCTTTACCCTCCCACCAGGAATAGGAGGACTCTCCCGATGTTGTTACTGGTATGTTTCGTATATTTCAGTTTGATGTGTATGCTTTGTTGGATCCTAGATCCAGTTTCTTATATGTTACACCTTTGATTATTGTGAATTTTGAAATGAGTCCTGAGATTATTCCTGAGCCTATCCTAGTTTCTACCCCATTAGGTGATTCGATTGTTGCCCAAAAAGTGTATAAAAAGTGTCCTATTACCGTTCTTCATAGATTCTTGTTGGCTGATCTAATTGAGTTAGACATGGTAGATTTTGATGTGATTCTAGGTATGTACTGGCTGTATTCTTCTTATGCCTCTAATGATTGTCGAACCCGAGTGGTTAAGTTTCAGTTTTCGAGTGCATCCGTGTTTGAGTAGTCTGGGAATTCTGTATCACCCAAGAGTCATTTTATCTCTTACCTCAAAGCTAGAAAGCTTATTTCCAAGGGGTGTATTTACCATTTGGTTAGAGTCAAAGACACTAAGTCTGAGAGTCCAACTCTCCAGTCTGTTAACGTCGTCATTGAGTTTTCTAATGTCTTTCCAGATGATATTCCCGGTATACCTCCTGATTGAGAGATAGAGTTTGAGATTGATCTTCTTCCCGATACTCAACCCATTTCTATTTCTCCTTACCGTATGGCCTCTGCAGAACTTAAAGAGTTGAAAGACCAACTCAAAGTCTACTAGATAAGGGTTTCATAAGGCCCAGTGTTTCTTCTTGGGGTGCTCCTGTGTTGTTTGTGAGAAAGAAATATAGCTCTTTGTATATGTACATTGATTACCGCCAACTGAATAAAGTCACCGTAAAAAATAAGTACCCCCTTTCGAGAATAGATGATTTGTTTGACCAATTGTAAGGTGAAAGTTATTTCTCAAAGATAGACCTTCGTTACGGATATCATCAACTCAAAGTTAGGGAGTGTGACATTCCAAAAACCGCTTTCCAAACTCGTTATGGCTATTTTGAGTTTCTTGTTATGTCTTTCGGGTTAACTAATGCCCCAGCACTTTCATGGACCTCATGAATCGAGTGTTCAAACCATATATGGATATGTTTGTCATAGTGTTCATCGATGATATACTGGTGTACTCCCATAGTGAGGATGAACATTTTGATCATCTCTGAACTGTCTTGCAAACCCTTAGAGTTCACAAGTTGTTTGCCAGGTTCAGTAAGTATGATTTTTGGCTAAGGTCAGTTGCTTTTCTGGGTCATATCATTTCTTTCGAGGGTATTAGAGTTGATCCCTAAAAGACCAAAGCTGTTAGAAATTGTCCTAGACCTATTTCTCTGACTGATATCCGAAGTTTCTTGGGTTTAGCTGGCTATTACCACCATTTTGTTGAGGGTTTCTCCTCTATAGCGTCTCCTATGACTCAGTTTACCCAAAATAAAGTAAAGTTCTTGTGGTCCGAGTCTTGTGAGAAGAGTTTTTAGGAGTTGAAGACTCGACTCACTTCAACCCCTGTTTAGACTTTGCCTGATAGTGTTGATGGTTTTTTGGTGTACTATGATTCTTCAAGAGTTGGGTTGGGTTGTGTATTGATGCAGAAGGGTAAGGTGATATCTTATGCTTCTAGACAATTGAAACCCCATGAGAAAAATTACACCACCCATGACCTTGAGTTGGCTGCTATTGTGTTTGCTTTGAAAATCTAGAGACGCTATTTGTATGGTGTACATGTTGATGTTTTCACTAGTCATAAGAGTCTGCAGTATGTGTATACCCAGTGAGAATTGAATCTTAGGCAGAGACGATGGTTAGAATTATTAAAGGACTATGCTATGAGTGTGTTGTGCCATCTGGGCAAGGCCAATATTGTGGCGGAAGCCCTAGGTAGAGTGTCCATGGGTAGTGTTTCGTATGTGGTAGAAGGTAAGAAAGAGTTGGCTCATGATGTACATCGTTTGGCTAGATTGGGGGTTAGGTTGTTTTACTCTGCTGAAGGTAGTATAGGGGTTCAGAGTAGTTCCGAATCCTCCTTGGTTTTGGAAGTGAAGGAAAAGCAGTACTTAGATTCTAGTTTGGTTAGACTAAAGGAGTCAGTCAAGGACCAAAAAGTAGAGGTTTTCTCCTAAGGGGGGGATGGTGTGTTGAGATTGTAGGGTAGATTATGTGTCCCGAATGTTAATGATCTGAGACAGAGGATTATGGATGAAGCGCACGGGGCACAATATTCTATTCATCCTGGTGTCACCAAGATGTACCGAGACTTGTGGGAAATCTATTGGTGGAGTGGCATGAAGAAAGATATAGCAGAATTTGTAGCTAAGTGTGCAACATGCCAACAGGTTAAGGTTGAACACCAAATACCTAGTGGTATGATGCAAGAGTTTAGTATTCCTACCTGGAAGTGAGAAGAGATAAATATGGACTTCGTGATTGGTTTACCTCTTTTTCGATGCCATCCTGATTCCAATTAGGTTGTGGTTGATAGGTTTACTAAGTCTTCTTATTTCTTGCCTGTTTATACTTCATATGCTGCTGCGGATTATGCTAGATTGTATATCCGAGAGCTAGTTAGACTGCATGGAGTTCCCTTATCTATCAATTCGAATAGGGGTATTCAGTTCACTTCACAATTTTGGAAAGCTTTCCAGAAGGGTCTTGGTGCCCAAGTGCTTTTGAGTTCTGCTTTTCATCTGCAGACCGATGGTCAGGCTGAGCGGACCATCCAGACCTTAGAGGATATGTTGAGAGCTTGTGCACTTGACTTTAAGGAAAGTTGGGATGATCACTTACCGTTGATAGAGTTTGCTTACAATAACAGTTTCCACTCTAGTATTGGCATGGCTCCATTTGAAACCTTATATAGGAGGAAGTGTAGATCACCCATAGGTTGGTTTGAGGTGGGTGAAGCGGCTATGAGTGGTCCTGATTCAGTATTTGAGGCTATGGAAAAAGTTAAGTTGATTAGGGAAAGGTTGAAAACTGCGTAGAGTTGTAAGAAGTCATATGCGGATGTTAGAAGGAGAGACCTTGAGTTTGAAGTTGGTGACCTAGTGTATCTGAAAATTTCACCCATGAGGGGGGTGAAGAGATTCGAAAAGAAAGGGAAGCTTAGTCCCCATTATGTTAGTCCTTACAAAATTCTTAGCCGTGTTGGTAAGGTAGCTTATGAGGTCGAGTTGCCTTCCGAGTTGTCCTCTGTTCATCAAATATTCCATGTCTCCATGCTTAGAAAGCATATTAGCGATGCTGTGGTAGTGGATTCCTCTGTGAGTGCTTACATTCAAGAAAATCTTTCTTTTGATGAGATTCCTGTTAAGATTCTTGATTTCAGTGTCCGAAGACTAAGGAACAAAGAAGTTCCCTTGGTCAAGGTGTTGTGGAGAAACCAATCTGTTGAGGGTGCAACTTGGGAAGCTGAGGCGGATATGCGATCCAAGTACCCGCACCTATTTTCCATGAACTCCGATCAAGCCGAAGGTACCATTCTTTCCTAAATCATGCACTTTTGATAAAAGTTGCAGCAGTTCAGCTGTCATTTATTATGTGTTCAGCTGTAGTTTCTTGAATTTATGCTTTCTAAGTTGCATTCGGAGTGAGAAACGATGTGGTGATGAGTCTAATGAATGGTTTCAGATATATTCTCTATTCCCTATCTAATCTTGGCATGTCTAGCGTCATTCGAGGATGAATGTTTCTAAGGGCGGTGATGTAATACCCCGGGAAATTTTTCGTTGAAATTTTGTGCGTAAATGTGTTGGGTTCTATCTTCTAGAATAATTTATAAATTTTCCATGCGTAATGTCTTAGATTATGACTCACTATAGCATAGAGTATCGAATAATCTTTCTAACTATATGTTGATCATCCAAAACGAACACCCGAGCGACGAGTTATGAACATTCCAAACGAACCATGAATAGAAGTGAACAGTAAAACATGCAGGAAAAGTACTAAGGCCTGGCGTATTTTTTCTCCAACTTTAAATGATCATAACTCCTTGTACATAATGATAAGGGTAGTCTACAATATATCAAAGGAAAGCTCTGCAAGGCCTCTTTCCAATGAAATTGATTTCATCCAATTTGTCTATCGGAGAAAAAGGTTATGGTCGATCTACTTCAGCCTATCAAAAGCAAATTTTTAGGTCAAATTTAAACAATCATAACTCCTCGTACATAATGATCTGGGTGAGATACTATATATCAACGGAAAGATATGAGAGTCCTCTTTCTAATGAAATGGTTTTCATCCAATTTGAATATCGGAGGAAAACGTTATGGTTGATCTACTTCAGACTATCAAAACAGTCAACCAAAAGACAGATTTGAGAATTATTTGATTTTTAGGGGCGTTTTGGTCATTCCCCCTTACCCAAAATCCATCCAAACCCTATATTAAAGCCTATTAGAAGCATTATATGTTATATTTCATCAAATTCTCTCAAAAAGAAAACCCCAAGCTCCTACATCCAACTTCAAGAACCTCCAAAGTTCACCATTAATTCTGCAAATTTAATCAAGATTCCAAGTTCCTAGTTCAAGAACTCCAAGAACCATCATTCAAAGTCATGATAAACATCTCAAAAATGAGTATCGATCTAAAGTTCATCATTCAAGGTATGTGGGGTTTTTCAACAAGAACTCTCTTTCATTCTGGTGCCCAAAAGTAATTTTCTTTACAAAGGCATGATTTTTATATGAGTTTTATGAATTTGAAGCATGAACCCATATCTTATGATGATTATTATGCAATCTTGATTTTTATGATTTTGAAAGATGAATTTACATATGTGGGGATATAAAGCATGAATCTTGAATGATATTTATCATGATTTTGATATTTGGGTCGTGAATCCCCATTGAAAATTCTATTTTTTTGAGAAAGTGTGTGTTATAAGCATGTTGATGTTGAATATTTGAGATATTTTGAATGATTTGACCTTCTGGTCTTAATGGAGTTGTTTTAAACTCGAGTGTGAAAGAAATCCACAACGTGGTTGATTTTGATAAATGGGAAGCATGATGGCTCCCGATGTATATTTATATATTACAAAAATTGTTTTGTTATGGATTGTCTTTGAACTGATCTGCTAAGTCGGGGAGAAATCTTTAGCACCGAGTGGGAGGTATAAAGCGACCTTACTTCCCTAGAACTACGTGCCCCCGTAGAGGTGAGCCTGAGGCTGATTTATATAGTGATCACTAGTTTGTGTGGATTTGATATCGATAGTCCTACTCTGATGGCAAGTGGAGGACGGCTCTCCCCAATGTGGGTTGTACGTTGGACTCAATGTAGCTCACATGGTTTATGTCGGTTATAGGATCTCCCAGTGTGTGTGTTTTCTTGTGTCTATAGTGAATGGTGAAGTGATTTGAAAGTGGAATTGTGAAAGTTATTCTTTCAAAAGATTTAAATGATTTTTACATTATGAGAATTGATATTCTTGATGAACTCAAAGTGATTGATAAATTATATGATAACTCACACGTGTTATTGTACTTATTTCATTCTCTCATGATTATGATGATTTTCTTCGAGCTATATGAGTCTTTCATACATCCTGCATATTTCTTATAAATATTTATGATGATGATTTTTATACAACAGCATACACCCCCATATACTCGGTTCCTTTCCATGGCACTGACCCACATCTACGGAAGTGGGCTGCATTTTCTCGGAATATAGGTTCAGGTGCTCAATTCTAAGTTTGACAGTGATTCTTCGGACATGCTGTTCTGCATCCTCTATTGTGGTGATTCCTCATGCTCGGAGGACGTGATGTCTGATGTTTGTTTCACGGAATTGTTTACATTTGATAACTAAGTATGAGTCAGTTGGGGCATGTCTCAATGGCTCGCTGGTTTTATTGATTTTCTTAGAGGCTGGTCAGACTAGTACAGATGTTGGGAGTTGACTAATAAGTCGTATTTTGTTATCTTTCTAAAATTCTTTTATTCTTGGATGATGATTACTCTATTGATATTTGAGGGTTATTTATGGAAACCCCATTGATTTGTGTTGAACTGAATAAAAATGGCTTAAAAGGTTAGATTGGGGCTACTCGTAGCCTCAAGCACTGTGTGACGCTCCAGGACCCATTTTCTGGGGCGTTACAACAACAGACTTATCCTTAACTGGTACATCTCACTCATCTTTGTGGAATACATCAACGATCGGGAAGACACTCATCTCCTTTTGCTGTTTCATGGATTGACACACTTCAAAACTAACTTCTTTCTCATTGAGCGTAAATTTTATCTCATCATCTCCATGTCAACTAACACTCTCCCAGTAGCTAGGAATGGCCTACCCTAAATGATGGGTATTCGAAGTTCACTTCATAATGAACAATTACAAAGTCGGCAGGAAATATAAAATTGGCCACATTTACAACTACATAATGTAGAATCCCAATCATCCTTTTCACTGATCTATCCACCATTAGAAGCTGCATATTAATGGGCGTAGGATCTCCCAAACCCAGTTTCTTGAAAACCGCCAATGGCGTAAGATTTATACTTACCCCAAGATCACAAATTGCCCTTTCAAAATATAGCGATCCAATAGTACATGGGACAGTAAATTCTCCTAGATCAACTTTCTTCTGCATAAAAGATCTTGTAGCAATAGTGCTATAATGATGAAGATTTTCTACCATTTCATAGCTCACAATTCTTTTCTTTGTTGGCAGGTCTTTCATAAACTTAGCATATTTGGGCATCTGTTCAAGTGCTTCAACTAAGGGCACATTCACTGTCAATTGCTTCAACATAACCATGAATTTGCTAAACTTTCCCTCATATTCTTTCTTCTTTAATCATTATAGAAACGGGGGTGGTGGCCTTGGGATTCTAAATAGAGAAACCTCTACCTCCTTTCTTATTTCTTTCTCCACATCACTAATATGCTTTGAATTAGGTGGTTGTTCTACTTCTGCACTCTTCTTTTTTAAAACTCCAAACTCCACAGGCACCACTGGAGATTCATCAACTATCTCCCCATCTATTTCGACATCATTAATATGAGAGGATTCTCCCAAACATGGACTAGATAACATCTTACCACTACTAGTGGTAATTTCCATAAATGACCTGTCAGTCCTCGGATTTTGATCTGCATCACTTGGTAGAGTCCCATTCTTTTTTTGGTTGAATGCTACGGATAATTGACACATCTTCTGTTCAAGTTAATTAATGGAAGTCGAATGAGAGTCGACTAGCAGACTTATAGATGATTAGTCTCTCATTAATTCTGTTACGCTTGCATTAGTTGACTCCACTCCTTTCAACAACTTTGCCATTATGTCTTCCATAGATATCTTACCCGAATTATTCACAGCATTATCACGACTCCCAGGTGGTACATACAATCTATTTTTATCATTTTTATACTTCCAATCTCCTTGATAGTTCCAACCTTGGTTTCCTTGGCCACTAGCTCGGAAACCCCCTGGTTATACAAGTATTTAGCCTCCTCTTTAGTATCTAATTCAGCTCCCCTACTTTGTAATCCAATGACTTTCATTTTTTTTATCTTCCCAGATAGCAAATACTTGGGGAGAAAATCCATCTAGGTCTTCATATGTGCCATATCTTGGTTGCACTTTTCTTCTTTCCTACGTTGCTCTATAGACATACCACTAGACATAGTAGGGCTCGCTACCATAGAATCTCTAGTGTGCCAAGCTATACTCGTCTTACTCAACCGCTCTAATATATCTGCAGTCTCAGTGAATGTAAGATCCATGAATGCTCCTCCTGCAACATTATCTTTAGTTGGTTTAGTGATAGAGTTTAAAGCTCTATAGAATGTCTTCATAAAATGCTCATTGGTCATCTTGTGGTTGGGGCACTATGTCAACTTCTTCTTGAATTGTATCCAAGTCTCGTGTAATGCCTCATTTGGTAATTTTCTAAAGTTACTAACCTCACCCTCAACTGTAACATCTTGGAGGGTGGAAAGAACCTTTCTAAGAAAGCTACTTTTAGTTGCCTCCAGTTTGTTATCGGATCTGGAGCCAACTCATTCAACCACATTATTGCCTCTCTAGATAGAGACAACTGGAATAACCAAAGATGAATTACAATCTATCCAACACCAGGGTTGTCAAAGGATTTGCAAATGTTAATGAAATTCACTAAATACATATTTGGGTCGTCCCTGGAAGTCCTCCAAATAGCCCCTTGAGATTAAGCAGCTGTATCATGGTGCTTGTGATATTAAACTTCACCCTAGGTGCTAGTGGTGGTGGAATGATTGCTCCAGTTGCACCAGCCTCATCTAAGTGTGTATCATCTTTCTCATCAGGTGAAAATTGCACAGCAGGTTGGCAGTTTTCTCTTTCTCTAGCTGCCCGATGTCTATTCACTGGTGCAACTACCTTATCAGCGCACCTCCTGTTTGCTGGGTTGATCAGATCATCATCTCCTAAATCTTCTTCATCAAGATTAGGGATATGGGCTAGCTGACCATTATTTTGTTGATTAACTTGTCTCTAGCCAAAGCAGCTAGTCTCTCAACTTCTTGTTGTTCTTCTATTTTGCCAATTAGATGTGGTTTAGGATTGAAGGGTAATAGTGGATCCCCTAAACTTCTGGTGCATTGCATAAAAAACAATGATCCTACAAATATCAAAAATAATAAATAAAAGTAAAACCAGGAAACTTAAATAAGAGTCAATTAACCCAGATATATTCAATTGACAATTGTATTCCCTAGCAATGGCCCCATAATTTGATATCCCAGATTACACCTCTCTTATGAGAGAGTAAGCGATCGTCGTCAAATATATAACCCAATTAGGTTGGGGTCGAATTCCACAGAGAATATGGTGTTAATCAAGTTTATTTGTGATTTAACTGACTTATAGCTAGTAGTTTCCTTTAAACGGGGTTTTTTTTTATCAATCAATCTATCATTAACTTTTCAACTTGCCTTAAAAACTCAAAGTTAAGGTTGTATTATTTCAAATCAATGATATAAAAAACTAGAGTTGTGATCACTATGATTATCAATCCTCATTGAATAATAGTTGTAGTATTGGATTCTCGTGACTTGTGGGATACACCAAATTATCATTATCAACAGCTCATCTAAGTGTTTGTCAACCTACCTAGATGTTGAGTTCCCTAATTCTCTCAAACTTAGGAAAACCTTCTATTCACACTAATTTTATCTCGAGTTGATTAATGTTGTTACAACACTAATCATTAGATGAAAAATTAACCTTCCCAAATCCTCGTTGATAATTCACTACTTTTAGTTGATTTCTCAATTCGAGCAAAGCAACAGAAAGCAGGTTCTATTATTTGCAACCAATTGAAAACATGTAATACAAAAGAATTATCAAGATGAATCCCACAGTCATTCAAATCTTATCCAACTATTAAATCAATATAGGAATAATCATAGATCCAACAACTCTAGTTATGGGTTTTAATTCCACATGAAATAGAAAGAGATAATAATAATTGAATCCATAATTCAAAGAAATTAAACTTACAAAAGATGTAATCAAAGGTTGAATTTCTTCCAAGTTCAAGTAGAATTTCCCAAAACTAAACCAAAGATTCAAAAATTAAATTCAAAATTAAGAACCAAAAAAAAATGATGTAAAGTCATGTTTTGTTAGAGTAAGTTCCTGATTCTCAATGAAACCCTAAAAACTGCTATTTATATCCGTAGCCTTCAAAATTTAAGATTTAAAGTCTATATTTTTCTCCTTATAGCTGATGCCCATGTCTGATGGTCTATCACATAGTAGATAACCTATCAGACCAGGTCGTCAACTCTTTGCTCCAATTCTTGTTCTCTGTCCATAATTGACACCCATGTCTGATGGCCTATCTTGTAGTTGATGACCTATCAGACTAGGTCGTCAACTATTTGCTCTAATTATTGCTCATTTCTTTAAGCTGACGACTAACTGTGATAGCTTATCAAATAGTTTATGACCTCTTGTGATGACCCATCAGATAGTTGACGACCACTTGTGATGGCCTATTATATAGTTGATGACCTCATATGAGGACCCATCAGATAGTTGACAGCCACATGTGATACCTTATCATATGGTTGACGATTTATCAGAGAAGCCGTCAACTAATATCTTCCTATTTGTGATGATAGGCGAATTTACATGCCTATATCAATATATTTTGCCCATATTTGTGCCATGTTTTGAGAACAAATTAAATATTTCATGCACTTTTAGTCCTTTTTCCTGTAAGTGAGCTAACGAACATGATTAGCAAAGTTTCAGGTATAAATGATGCAGAATTCAGCATTTTATGGCTTACTTGATGCCAAAGAAAGCTCACGAAGGAAGGAAAGGGAGCTTGGACGCCTAAAGGACCAAAAGTGATGCATGGAAAATCTGTCCTGGGCTAAAGTAGCATTTCTGAAAACTTTGGGGACTGCAGTAACTTAGTTGGATTTGGATAATGATACATTAACCTAGTACAATTGGGTTAAGTATTTCATTTGTTTATTTGGATTAGGAGAATATTACATTAACCTAGTACAATTGGGTTAAGTATTTCATTAGCTTAGTAGGATTAGGATATGGGTATTATAAATACCCTATCATGCTAGAGATTTTTAAGAATTCGACATTCAACCATTCTACATCTTCTTACATTCTACGCTACAAACAATTCTGCAACTCTTCTAATCTTTCCATTAATTCTATTTTTCTTCTTCTATTCATTTATTCTTAATTTCCGCAACAAGAGAATTGTTACTTTGCCTAGGAATTCATGCCTAAACGCCTACCACTCTTGTGCTACACGAAATTAATCAATCTTGTGGTATAACAACAATGTCAACCGTGATCTCCTTCGCATTCATGGGTAACTAAACTTCTCTGTTGGGGTTATGGAAGCCAACTGAGATACTATCTATTGCTATGAGTTTGTGAGTTTATGACACGTATGCTGCTTATATCATTATTCTCTTCATCTTAATCTACATTCTTTGTGGTTGCAAACACAAGAATACGCCAGTATAACATTTAACTTGTTCGAAAGAAAGGTTATTTGTCTAGAAAAGAGATAATGTCAAGGTAGTAGGGTCACACCCTAAATTCCCTACTAAACAGTTAGTGCCGTAACTGGATTAACCTCTTGGAGAATTCGTACCGTTAGACACGCTTTAAGCTCGAAAGAGTTAAAGTGAAATAATCCTCGAATAGGTCGAAAGACGCCTGGATTTACCACCGAATACAATTCTCTATAAGCACATGCATGTCGGAATTCTACATACTCATAGTCAATAGAGACGTATAACTCAGGAGGTGGACATAACCCCAACGCTTCAATTCTCATTGTTTCACAACCTACGAAATATTCTTTCTTTTTACTTTGCTATTTTCAGTTTTGCTTTAATAATTTTGTTACACATTGCAATCCCCCCTCATTACGAGACTTGCACTAAAAGTCTAGTAACCGTTGCTTACTTGTTGACCAAGCTATTCCCTGTGGGATCGATACCCAACCCAGGTTGGGTTCTATATTTGCTAACGACCGATTTACACTCCTAAGAGAGCTGTAGATTGAGCGTTATCAAAAATTGGCGCCGTTGCCGGGGAATACGAGTGTCAATCAAGTTCGTGATAATTACTAGACCCTTTGGTCAAAGATTCTCGTACTTTCACTTTCAGTTTTTGTTTTTGTTTACTGTAGGTTTTTATTCAGTACATGGCCTATACTAGAAGTTCTGCTCAACCGTTATTACCTATCAATCCTGAACCACAACGCATTGGTAGAATGGAAGCACAAGCAGAAATCGAAAGGATGGCTGCTCAACAGGAACAAGCAAGATTGGCTGCCCTTGCCGCTGCCCAAGTTCAACAACAGAACATTGATAACCCTGCACGAGCAACAAATCCCGACGATGAGGATTTAGGTGATGACGAGTTACTAAACCCTAGGCGTGATGCTGAAATAACACCTGCCAACCGAAGAGGTCGACAAGCTCGGTTTAGGTATGATCGCCAACCTATGCAGCCAACTTTCGACGATGATGATGATGATCTCGATGGTGCCGGAGCCACTGGAGCCATAATTCCACCACCATTAGCGCCCGGAGCCAAGTTCAACATCACAAGCACCATGATTCAGTTATTGCAACTCAAGGGATTATTTGGTGGACTAGCAGGCGATGATCCGAATATGCATCTCATCAACTTTATTTCCACATGCAAGTCGTTTAACAATCCTGGTGTTGGTCAGAATGCAATTCGATTACGTCTATTTCCATTGTCTCTGTCTGGGGAGGCAACACTATGGTTGAATGGGCTGACTCCTGATTCAATTACAAATTGGAGGCAATTGAGAGACGCTTTCCTAGAAAGATTCTTTCCGCCATCCAAAAGAGCATAATTGAGAGATGAAATCAGCAACTTCCGTCAGCTTCCCACTGAAGCTCTTCATGAAACATGGGAGAGGTTCAAGACAAAGCTAGCGAGATGCCCAAACCATCACATGACTAATGTCCACCTAATGGAGATATTATATAGAGCCTTGAATTCAATAACTAAGCCAGTGGTGGATAATGCAGCTGGAGGATCTTTTATGGACCTCACCTTTGGTCAAGCAAGCCATATGCTGGATCGTATGATAAAACAAAGTAGAGCTTGGCATACCAGGGATTCTGAGGTAGCAAGCCCCACTTTGTCTATTGGTATGACTGCAGACCAAAAAAGAAGAGAAGAAGAACGTGATCAGGATATGGCGCACATGAAAACTCAAATGGATCTTCTTACAAAGCATCTATTATCAGGGAAGACCAAAAAGGTGAAAGCTATTGCGTCAAAAGGAAGAGACGAATTTAATTCGGAAGAGGAGGCCAACTACTTGAACAATCAGGGGGGTTTCCGAGGGAATACCCAAGGAAACCAAGGTCGGAACTACTATGATAAATCTGGAAACAAAGACCAAGGTAGTTGGAAGAACAAGAATGAAAAGAGTGGTTTGTACGTTCCCCCTGGTAGACGTGACACCGCCACATCTAATTCTGAAAGTATGGAAGACATGATGGCTAAATTATTGAAAGGAGTGGAAGCAACGAACGTAGGAGTAACGGAGGTAATCAATGATTTGTCCTCCATGAAACAATTAGTTGATTCACATTCCACTTCTATCAAGAAAATAGAGCAGCAATTGAGCCAACTTTCAGCAGCACTCAATCAAAGAAAGGCCGGCACTTTACCTAGCGATACTGTGCAAAACCCAAGGAATGATGGGTCATGCATGGCCATCACTACTAGAAGTGGTAAGGTGCTGGAAACTTAAGAAAAAGGCAAGCAAGTGGTTGACGAAGTTGCCGACATGGATGACAACGCAAAAGGAGAAGATGCCGCAGCTACTACTCCTGACGTCAAGGACGCCACCTCCAGCACGGTGCAGCCTGAAAAAGTGGAAAAACAGAAGAAAGAGGAGAAGAAAGCCGTGGAAAGAACACTTCCATACCCACCACCACCTTTTCCCCAAAGATTGAAGAAGGTGGCGGATGACACAAAGTTCAGCAAATTCATGACTATGTTGAAACAGCTGACCATTAATGTTCCATTGGTGGAGGCACTTGAACAAATGCCTGGGTATGTGAAGTTTATGAAGGATCTTTTGACAAAGAAGCGGGCAGCAAGCTATGAGTTGAAAGAAGATGTTCATCATTGTAGTGCAATTGCTACCCGATCGATAGTTCAGAAGAAGGCCGACCCCGGAGCTTTCACTATTCCTTGCACCGTAGGATCTTTGAATTTTGCCAAAGCATTATGTGACTTAGGATCCAGCATCAATTTGATGCCATTATCGATCTACAAGAAGTTGGGGTTGGTTAATCCTACTCCAACCAATATGAGGCTCGTCATGGCGGATAGGTCGGTAAAATGACCTGTTGGTATTCTATGTGACGTATTGGTAAAGGTTTCTTCATTCATCTTTCCGGCAGACTTTGTTATTTTGGATTGTGAGGTAGACTCAGAAGTTCCCATAATCTTGGGGCGCCCTTTCCTTGCTACAGGAAGTGTGCTCATTGATTTGAGAGCCAATGAGCTTTCATTCCGAATAAATGATGAAGTGGTTCGCTTTGATGTGTGAAAATCAATGAAGCAACCCAAAGATCTCAGTGTATTTTTGGTGGCTGATGTTTTCTTAGATGATGAGAAAGAATTACTTGAAGAGGAGCAAAGTATCGATGATCCTTTGGCGATTGTGCTCATGAATGGAGAGAATGAGGATGCTGAAAATTCTGAAGAAGCTACTTGTGCTCTATCGGGATTAGGGACATATCGCTATGCTCCCAAGAAGATGGATCTTGATCTCAAGAATCGACCCACACCACCAGCTAAGCCATCTATTGAAGAGCCACCCACGTTAGAATTGAAGGAGCTGCCAAGTCATTTAAAGTACGCATTCTTAGGAAGCGGAAACACACTTCCAGTTATTGTGGCAGCCGATTTGGGTGAGCAACAAGTTGCAGCTCTTATTGATATTCTACGCAAGTATATACGAGCCATTGGATTGACCATTGCGGATATTATTGGTATTCCACCAGGGATTTGTACACATAAAATTCAGCTTCAAGAAAATTGCACACCCACCATTGAGCATCAAAGACGTCTAAACCCACCTATGCAAGAAGTGGTGAAGAAAGAAATTATCAAGTGGTTAGACGCAGGAGTTGTATATCCAATCTATGATAGTACATGGGTAAGCCCGGTACTATATGTTCCCAAGAAAGGAGGCATGACGGTGGTTGCACATGCGAACAATGAGCTTATTCCACTCAGACCCGTCACTGGATGGAGAGTACGCATGGACTACCGAAAGCTGAATTCTTGGACACTCAAAGATCACTTCCCAATGCCATTCATGGACCAAATGCTAGATCGATTAGCGAGGAAAAGACGGTTTTGCTTCTTGGACGGTTATTCAGGCTACAATCAGATTTGTATTGCCCCCGAAGACCAAGAGAAGACAACATTTACATGGCCATATGGTACGTTTGCCTTCAAACGTATGCCATTCGGGTTATGTAATGCACCAACCACCTTTCAACGCTGTATGATGTCCATTTTCTCTGATATGGTTGAGGACACTTTGGAGGTATTTATGGATGATTTTTCAGTTGTTGGTGAATCTTTTGAGTCATGCTTGGAAAACTTGAGCATGACATTGCAAAGATGTGTAGAATTCAACCTTGTGCTGAATTGGGAAAAGTGCCACTTCATGGTAAAAGAAGGAATCGTTCTTGGGCACAAGATCTCCGCAAGAGGAATAGAGGTTGATCGAGCAAAAATAAAGGTTATTGAGAAGCTACCGCCTCCAAGTTCAGTGAAGGGAGTTCGTAGTTTTCTTGGCCATGCAGGTTTCTATCATCGGTTCATCAAAGATTTCTCCAAAATTGCTAGTCCATTGTGCAAACTATTGGAGAAGGATGCGAAGTTTGACTTTAATGAAGATTGCTTAAAGGCATTCGAATGCCTTAAAGGAAAACTCATTGAAGCCCCTATCATGGTAGCACCAGACTGGTCTCTCCCGTTCGAAGTCATGTGTGATGCTAGTGGTGTAGCCATTGGAGCTGTACTTGGACAAAGAAAGGAGAAATTATTTCATCCTATCTACTATGCGAGTAAGGTCCTAAATGAAGCCCAAAGGAACTACACTGTTACTGAACAAGAGCTCCTAGCAGTTGTGTACGCGTTTGAGAAGTTTCGTGCCTATCTATTAGGTACTAAGGTGATCATTCATACAGACCATGCAGCTCTTAGGTATCTCATAACAAAGAAGGATGCAAAACCAAGGTTAATTCGATGGGTGTTGATACTACAAGAGTTCGATTTTGAGGTCAAAGATAGAAGAGGTTGCGAGAACCAAGTCGCCGATCACCTATCTCGACTTGAGAATGAACATGTGGCGCAACTTGAAAATCAGATTGATGATGCATTCCCGGACGAAGAGATATTAGCAACGACAATGGAAAAATTACCATGGTATGCCGACTTTGCATATTTTGTGGTGAGTAACGTGATACTTGCCAATTTATCTTACCACCAAAGGAGGAAGTTTATGCATGACGTACAGTACTACTATTGGGATGAACCTTATTTGTTTCGAAGATGCGCGGATGGTATCATTCGACGATGTATATCTCATGAAGAAGTGCCTACTATATTGGAAGCATGCCACACTTCCCAAGTTGGAGGACATCACGCAGGCAATCGGACGGCAGGAAAAGTTTTGCAAAGTGGTTATTATTGGCCTTCGATATTTAGAGATGCCTACGACTATGTTAGAAGGTGCGACCAATGCCAACGTCAAGGTGCTATTTCAAAACACCATGAAATGCCCATGTCCAAAATTCTTGAGGTAGAACTCTTTGATGTGTGGGGTATTGATTTCATGGGTCCATTCGTGAATTCGTTTGGAATGAAGTACATCTTGGTTGCTGTAGATTATGTTTCAAAATGGGTGGAAGCTGTAGCTTTGGCCGACAATGAAGGGAAGCATGTTGTAGCATTCTTAAAGAAGAATATCTTCTCTCGCTTTGGAGTACCACGTACTATCATAAGTGATGGAGGATCTCACTTTTGCAACAAGCTATTCAAATCCGTTTTGGCCAAGTATGGTGTCAAGCAACATAAGGTAGCTACGCCTTATCATCCCCAAACTAGTGGACAAGTAGAAGTTTCCAATCGGGAGATCAAGAAAATCCTTGCGAAGACGGTTAATGCAAATAGGAAGGATAGGTCTTGGAAGCTTGATGATGCACTATGGGCGTATAGGACTGCGTTCAAAACGCCCATTGGCATGTCTCCTTATCAACTAGTTTATGGGAAGGCTTGTCACTTACCCATCGAGCTCGAGCATAAGGCATTGTGGGCATTGAAGCAGTTGAATTTGAATCAGGATGATGCTAAGAATCTGAGGTTGGAGCAGCTGAATGAATTAGATGAGTTCCGTCTCCATGCATATGAAAGATCAGACCTATACAAGGAGCGGATGAAAAAGTATCATGATCAGCGGATTGTTCGACGAAACTTCCAAAGGGGTGATATGGTACTTCTCTTCAACTCACGATTGAATCTCTTCCCAGGTAAGTTAAGATCTAAGTGGTCTGGTCCATACAAAGTTATTCAGGTCTACTCGTTTGGAGTAGCCGAATTGGATGACAATAATGGCATTGTCTTCAAATTGAATGGCCAACGTGTTAAACCTTATATCGGTCCTCTTGACTCGATGAATTATATGGCTATCACTTATCTCGACAAAGTCTAAGTACTCGAGGTAACTATGTCGAGCCACGACAATAAATAAGGCGCTAGATGGGAGGTAACCCATCGTTCCATCGTTGCATCATTTTATCGTTTTTCGTTTATCGTTTTGTCTTTCTTTTGTTATATTACTTGTTTTGCTTTTGATAAATGAAAATCCAAAAATACGAGTTGTGCCACGACCAAAAGTAAGGCGCTTGGTGGGAGGCAACCCATCGTACTAATCGTTTTCATTGGTTTTGAGCAAATATAGGTGCAAGAGGTATTCAACGAGGAGATTGGTTTCAAATGATGATTTGGATGTATTGGATAAGGTGGTAAGTTAGGTATAAGGATGCATAAGGCTATGGATTAAGCATTTCTCATACCAAAATAGGCATCGAGGAAGGCTAGGCCTAGGTAAAACTAGGCCACGAATATTGCACAACCTATCCTATAGCCCAAGGTCTTGGAATCTAGTGTGCTATACACTATGCGCCGCCCATTCTTAAGTGTGCTATACACTATGCGCCGCCTATGATATAGCATTAGGTCTCAGTATCTCAAATGCTATACACTATGCGGCGCATATGTCCCTAAATGCCATGACCTATGCACCGCATATGTCCCTAAAGGCCATACATTATGCGCTGCCTATACTATGACTATGCCAAGCATTATGCGCCGCATATAGGGCATTTTTGTCTCCAAAACCATTTGTAAATGGGTCAAGACCTGACCCATTCTCTTCCTATATAAAGGGGACTTAGTCTTGAAACATAACCACATTAGAAATTGACCTAAGGGCGCCGCATACTCTCTCCAAATCATCTCAAACTTTTTCTTTTTGCTTTTCCAATTCACAAGAACATCTCCAAAGGCTTCAATCACGTAAGTACTCTTGTATTCTTCATCTATTTCTCATAAGTACTATGTTGCTATGCCTATTATGAATTGCTACATCTTGAAAGATTATTGGTGATGTTAATGTGTTTGGATTGTTGACACAAAACCATGTGCGTGAACATATACGTTAGGATAATCTTGACTTGTTTTCGACTTGAATTTGGTTTTAATAGCATTGTTATACTATTTGCGGAATTGCTAGGGTTATGAAAATTGCTTAAGTTTGATACTTGGATACTTACATGTTAGACTATCCCGTTCATCGGGATAAGACCTATAGTTGACTACCGACTTAGGAGGTTGTGATTGTTGAAAGTAACTATACCATAATGTAACCCCTACGTAGTCGTGTTGTTATACCTAACATGAAAGTAGTGCAATGGCTGCAAGTAGTGATACATCGCTGATTTTTTTGTCTGAATATAGTTCCTAAAACGTATGTCGACGAAGTTCAAGTAATCGACTACATTCACTTCACTGTTTTGTATTAACAAACCTAAGTGTGGGGTGGTACCCCGACGGCTTGTTCATAGATTGTTTCCTTTGAGTTGATGCAAACATGAATATTGTTTAAGTCTCAGGAACAATGGCACCTAAAGCACGACAAGATAAGGCTATCACTTCCCAAAAGGGCAAGAAGAGAGGTCGCAAGGACCAAGGAGAATCATCCTCTATGCAACTACCCCACAGAATGTTTGGAATAAAATGGGTTCTTGAGGAGGAAGCCAAAGAATTGTACAAGAACAACAAGGAAAGAAAATATGTTCACGTCGACTTGATCAATAAGGACACCCTAGCGAAGAAGGAGCCGCGTATGTTGGCGAAAATAATGGCGTTGAATCTGGATTTCATCTTCCGTGACATGGGAGAATGTAATCTCGATTTGACAAGGGAATTCTATGCCAACTGGTCGCCGAAAACCACAGGCAACGAAGTCAAGATTCGGGGCCAAGTGTTACAGCTCAACGCGGATTTGATCAACTCCTTTCTTGGCTTACCTTCGGTCGACCCAGCACCATTTAAAGAGCTGTACAGTAGGCCTCCTTATAGAGAAATACGACACACACTTTGTGGAAGTAGATCCATGGCAAGGTGGGGCAGAAACCGAGACACAGGACGACACAACACCTTCCCCTATGCTCCATTGAATAGGGAAGCACGAATCTGGTTGCGTATTGTCAACTCATGCCTGATTCCTGGGACTCAATACACCAAAATATCAAGAGATAGAGTGTGTTTGGTCTATGCTTTGATGGCGAATGTCACTATCAACTTTGGGGTAATCATTCGCTCTACAATGCAGAAGGCCAGACTCCACAAAAGGTCCCACTTCACTTTTGGTAATCTGTTGACAGCAATCTTGCGGAAGGAGGATATTGAAGAGGAACCAGCTGATCACAAACTCCCACATAACCCGAAGAAGGTTGACCTCACAAAGGTCAAAGATGCTGAAACAACTCATGGTGTCAACCTTACTACTGCGGAGAGACAAGCTCGTGATGAGAGTTTCTTCCGTCATCTTTATGGCATGACACGATTTACTATGATGAGTGGTGGACGTGTTCCAACTGCTGCAGAGCTCCAACAGCTGGACCACGACTATCTAATGAATATGCATGCACGGGAGATGTGTGGAGTGGGCGTTTACTTTGAGGAACCTCTAGACGATGATGTGCCGACCGATGACGATCGACGCTTGCCAGACTCTGACGAGGAGGAGAACTCTGACGACGACTCTTATGATGATTCCGACGAAGGGGGTATGACCCCCGACATTGAGGACGAGTCTGACTGACCAGGTTCTTCGTATTTATTTTCCACTGAGGGCAGTGTCCCGTTTAAGTGTGGGGTGGCGGTATCGCATGCTATACTTCTCTATCGCATCTATGTTTGTTTACTCTGTTTACTTGGTTTGTTTATTCTATTTATCTATGTTTGTTTACTCTATTTACTTTGTTTTATTTTTGTGTCGTTTTTTTAGTTTTTTTAGGAATAATTTTTTTAGCTTCGCATGAAATAATTCCAATAGGCAACATGAGATTATAACAAAAGTATGTGCTACAATTATGACTATTGAGACGTTTAGGCTCTAATTGTGACTCATTATGTGATATTGTGTGGTTCAATTCCTTCACTTGTTGGGTCAAAAGTCTATATTACTTCCAATAAAGTCGACCATGTGCCTTGTGTGTGTGAGATTAATAGTATATTCTATGTTTGTGGCTGATGCTAGAACTTGCCTGGTATGTATGCAAAGCGAAAATAAGGAGTGTAAGTTTAGGAGATGATTTAGGCATTTCTTTGGCAACCTATATATGTTTACCATCGTTTTACCTACCCATGGACATCATCCTATTTAAACCCTTTTGAGCCTTTAACCTATTTCTTTGACAACCTTGTATGTAAGCCTAATCCATTTTTTCAAGACCGTGATTTGATCCAAATTCCTAAGTGCTTTAAAGTATAAAGTCATGTGACACTATAAGAGGAAATTGGGTAAGTATGATATTTTGAAATGTAATGGTGCTTGAATGTGTTATGAAAAAGAAAAGTGCTATCATAAGAGGTATGTTGTGAAAAGAAAAAGGAAAAGAAAGCTGAAAAGTGAGTTATGCTTAAAAATTGAAAAACAAAAGAGGAGAACAAGGGTGGAAGAATAAAAGAAAGAAAGGGTTAAAAGAAAAAAGTGTAAATGATACAATGTGATGCATTAAAGTGCTTAGGAACTTAGTCACTATTTCTGGCTAAAATAGCTGATCCTACCCATCCCTTAGCCTACATTACAACCATCAAAAGACCTACTTGATCCTAATCTTAACATTCTGACATTTAGTGGAGTATTACACTAAGGGAAAGCCTATGGACATCAGTTGCTACATATGAATTCTTTGTGAGAGTGGGAGCAAGGATATGTTGATACCCATGTTTGAAAAATATTCTATACTTGTGAGTGATTCTGGGTAATATATTGTGAGACACATATGGTTGATGAGTTTTGGGTAGTTGTATATAATTCCTTGTGCCTTAACTTTTGAATATGAGTTGACCACCATCACGAGTCTATACTAGAGGTTAAATTGTTTCTACTAATGATCGGAAAGCTACTCTTTGTTAATAATTATTGTGCTTGTCTTGACGAATATTTTGTGTTGTTGCTGTGAAACCCTAAGTTGATGTGTAAAGGGACATGATATTTTGTTCGAGGACGAACAAAGCTTCAAGTATGGGGTGTTGATGATAGGCGAATTTACACGCCTATATCAATATATTTTGCCCATATTTGTGCCATGTTTTGAGAACAAATTATATATTTCATGCACTTTTAGTCCTTTTTCCTGTAAGTGAGCTAACGAACATGATTAGCAAAGTTTCAGGTATAAATGATGTAGAATTCAGCATTTTATGGCTTACTTGACGCCAAAGAAAGCTCACGAAGGAAGGAAAGGGAGCTTGGACGCCTAAAGGACCAAAAGTGATGCATGGAAAATCTGTCCCGGGCTAAAGCAGCATTTCTGAAAACTTTGGGGACTGCAGTAACTTAGTTGGATTTTGATAATGATACATTAACCTACTACAATTGGGTTAAGTATTTCATTTGTTTATTTGGATTAGAAGAATATTACATTAACCTAGTACAATTGGGTTAAGTATTTCATTAGCTTAGTAGGATTAGGATATGGGTATTATAAATACCCTATCATGCTAGAGATTTTTAAGAATTCGACATTCAACCATTCTACATCTTACTACATTCTATGCTACAAACAATTCTACAACTCTTCTAATCTTTCCATTAATTCTATTTTTCTTCTTCTATTCATTTATTCTTAATTTCCGCAACAAGAGAATTGTTACTTTGCCTAGGAATTCACGCCTAAACGCCTACCACTCTTGTGCTACACGAAATTAATCAATCTTGTTGTATAACAACAATGTCAACCGTGATCTCCTTCACATTCATGGGTAACTAAACTTCTCTGTTGGGGTTATGGAAGCCAACTGAGATACTATCTATTGCTATGAGTTTGTGAGTTTATGACATGTATGCTGCTTATATCATTATTCTCTTCATCTTAATCTACATTCTTTGTGATTGCAAACACAAGAATACGCCAGTATAACATTTAACTTGTTCGAAAGAAAGGTTATTTGTCTGGAAAAGAGATAATGTCAAGGTAGTAGGGTCACACCCTAAATTCCCTACTAAACAGTTAGTGCCGTAACTGGATTAACCTCTTGTAGAATTCGTACCGTTAGACACGCTTAAGCTCGAAAGATTTAAAGTGAAATAATTCTCGAATAGGTCGAAAGACGCCTGGATTTACCACTGAATACAATTCTCTATAAGCACATGCATGTCAGAATTCTACATACTCATAGTCAATAGAGACGTATAACTCAGGAGGTGGACATAACCCCAACGCTTCAATTCTCATTGTTTCACAACCTACGAAATATTCTTTCTTTTTACTTTGCTATTTTCAGTTTTGCTTTAATAATTTTGTTACACATTGCAATCCCCCCTCATTATGAGACTTGCACTAAAAGTCTAGTAACCGTTGCTTACTTGTTGACCAAGCTATTCCCTGTGGGATCGATACCCAACCCAGGTTGGTTTCTATATTTGCTAACGACCGCTTTACACTCCTAAGAGAGCTGTAGATTAAGCGTTATCAATTTGTTCCAATAAAAAATTCCTTCTTGACATGGTTTTCATATGTTTTCATGCAACTTTTCTTTCCTTACAAAATCACATGAAATACAATAAAAATAACAATACTTACTTAAGAACATACAATTATTCCAAGCTAAAAGCCTTAAATGTGCTAACATAAATCCAACACACCAACTGTGATAGCTTATCAGATAGTTGATAACCTACTGTGATGATCCATCAGATAGTTTAGGACCTTTTGTGATGACCTATCATATAGTTGATGACCTCCTATGAGCACCCATCAGATAGTTGACGACCATATGTGATAGCTTATCAGATAGTTGGCGACTTATCAGACAAGTCGTCAACTAACATCTTCCTATTTGTTTCAATCAAAAATATCCTTCTTGATATGGTTTTCATAGGTTTTCATGAAACTTTACTTTTCCTACAAAATCACATGAAATAAAATAAAAAATAACAATACTTACTTAAGAACATACAATTATTCCAAGCTAAAATGCTTAAATGTGCTGTCACAAAGCCAACACATCTGTAATATCTAAATAAAGTGAAGTACGCTTAAGCTTAAGCACGAGTCTAATAATTAGTAGTATGAGTATTATTTCATTGAAAAGTGTGTGTGAGGAGCTTGTGCAAATTTTTACTTTGAGTATGCAACGAAAACTTGCTTGGTCCATTTTGTTAAGTGATAGTTGGTTGTATAGGACATGATCACATGCATTGTTTCAATTGAGTCCACCTAGCCTTAAAATCTTGACCAAATAATGTATTTATACGTATAAAATCCCTTGATCCTTGTTTGAGATAATAGCCTTTTATTTAACAACTGTTAGACTTCACTTCTTTAATGTTAAACTACTATTTTGGCCTTGGTCCCTTCTTGGACATCGTGCACCTCAACTTAAGAAAATTGCTTAAGTTGAGGTTGTCTACTACAAAAATATTTAGTGATTAAAGAAGGGTATAAAGAGTCCTTACTATTAAACTCTATTTTGGATCTGGTCTTCTTTGGACATCATATACCTTAACTCAAGCAAATGGCAAAAATTGACGGTAGCTGTTGGAGAAATGTTTAATGAGTGGAAGTTGAATCAAAGGAATTGGGAGTGTGCAAATATAATAAACATTTGTATTTTTTCTACAAGATTATATTAGCAAGAAGGTAGGGGTTAGTAGATAAGGATAGGAATGTTTGAGTTGTAAATTAAATCGAATAAGAGGTAACGATGGCAAGGAGGGCTGAGTCAGTATCGAGAGATATACCTCACCTGCACCCAAGATTTATTACAAACCAAATAAAGTCCTATTGTCACGACCCAATTTATGAGTCATGATGGAACCTATTAAATTCTATTAGTAGGTAAGCCAAACCATAACTCGGAGCTAACACAATAGGTTAGTTTGGTAGGAATTTCCCAATAAGGGCAAAATTTTAAGAAAACCATTTATAAATAACAAAAGTTCTAGATAAAATAAACAGTTAATATAAGATACCATCCTATGACCTGGTAGAGCTAGTACAAGAGCATCTAATAGTATTAATACAACTCAATATATCTATATGAATAGTCAATAAATCTATCACGAAACTAAAGATTGAATTTCAAGATAGAGGGAAATTAGGTGACTCAAACTCCAAGAGCTCACCTTATTTATAGAAATCAATAACCATATGAACGTCGATCAATGGCAAATACTAGTACTTAGATATGCACCAAAAAGGTATAGAAGTGTAGTACGAGTACCAAAACAATGGGTACTCAGTAGGCATCATCAACCGATTGAGCTAAATCATGATACAAGTATGACAAACTGCAAGATATTATAACTAAGTCAAGGTATAGAAATGAACTTGGATCATCTCCAACACCACTGTACATAATCGGTAAATAAATCGGAATGTCTTACATAAAATAATATCACACAAGATATCACAAACTATAACATTATCTCTCATACGCTAATTGGTGACTCATCACAGCCTCCCATATGATTGGAGAGTACACTCAAGAGAAGAATAAGAAATCAACCTACATTATAACTAACCTTCATTGTCATTTAACCATCATTCCACAATTTATCCACATTCTAGAATGCTACCATCATTACAAAACCTTATCATTGTTGCACACTAATCATTATTTATTAGATAATCATCACTTATTAACCGGTCCATTTAATTACTGGAGTTCATTTATGTCATACCACATTATAACTATTTCTGCATTTTATTACTTAGATAAATTTCTACTTTATCTCACATCCATATATTGTCAATCATAAAAAGTATGCCATCATAGCATAATATTGTAATACCCGTACTTTTCCTAGCTTGAAATGTTTCCCTAAGAATGTTAGAAGCTTTCATTAAAAAATGAATCCAATTTTACAGATGTGGCATTTTCAATATTTTCACTTTTTATCACGTGGGTAATCAAATAATCTTTCTATAGATACCAAATTTTCCCAAATCCGACACCCGGGTGAAGAGTTAGTGCCTTTTTAGTGAAAAAGTGTATCACTTGAGCCTTTAGTGCATCGTAGAGATAGATTAAATAGAAATAGTCAATTTCCAGTATTGATCCACGATGGCGCATGACGTCAAACTTCCACATCACAGACAAGGTGGCAACGTGATAGCTCTGCGTCGCGCCACTGTGTAATTTCCCATTTGTCACTTTCCAGTGACTTGGCGCGATAGTGGCACTTTGCGCCAAGGATGAAAATTGGAAAATTTTTACAAGAATTAAAATACGTGTCCTAGGGTTAAAAGTGTCAATTTCCCTACACTCTATAAACTCAAAAACACAGATTTGAGCCTTTCTTACACCAAAATATACTCTATTCTCTCAAAATCCTCTCAATAACACATTAGGGTGTTTTTATAGAAGATTCAAGTTCAATAATTTCCTCCATCAATCTTCGTGTATTTATGAACCAAGGTATGCATAGTGTTCTTTCATGAACTCCTTTTGTCTATAAAGCCCAAGAATCTCTTTCTAAGTTTAAGTTTATGGATTTCTTTATGAATTTCATGTTGGGTTTGTTTTGTTTATGTTGAGAATGATCAATTGAATTCAAATCCATGTTGAGTGATCAATTTTATGTGGAATTGATTTGTATAGATGTATATTCATGTGAACCAATGAATAAACCATAGATGATAAAATTAGAGATGAATCATGATGATTAATTATTGTATAATGTTGTCTACATGTTCTATGCCTACCATGTATTTGATTAAATGCCTATACAAAGGAAAAGTGCCCAACTAGCATGATATTATGAAATCCCGATGTTTGTTCAAGTTTATGCATATCACATGTTTGATGTAGTGCTTAAATATATGAATTATGAATTGTGTTGTTGGTCATGTGTTCAAGTAAGCCATGCTATGCCAGTTTCTTATCATCGAGTCTTGGGGGTACTTGTACCTGGACATTTAGCTGTGTTGCTAGAGACATGTCATGTTTTCATGATCTCCTCAGTCAAGCTATGATCCATAGAACTCAGTCAGTCATGTGACTCAAGAAATCTTAGAAATCTCAGTAATCTTAGTAATCTTAGTGATCTCAGTACTCAGTAATCTCAGTAACCTCAGTATTCCCAATCAATCTCAGTAACTTCAGTATCCTCAGTCAGTCCTTAGAATTAATACATTCCGTTAGTCAACGAAACTTAGTAACTTAAGTTTAGCTCTGCTAAACAATACTACTAGTATAAGCTCAGTTTAGTTAATCAGTTCAGCTTAATTAATCAGTTCAATGTCTTTCAGATAGAAGTTGTATTCTGTAGTGAGCGAGCTTAGGGATGGGGACTTACCCACTAGATAGGACTGAGATTCCTAGAAGCAATCCCTAAGTTCCAGAACTGCATAGCCAGGGTAGGTATGAGATGTCACCTGTTAGATAGGATTTACATACTTAGTGATCACCCGTTAGCACATTTAAATGTATAGGACTGATCCTAAGGGTCACCCGCTAGATTAGGACTAACTCCACAGCAGTTGTCTTTACAAGTGGCACGGTACTGACACCCTTCCATCTAGGGTTATAAGTTGGACCCCAGTTAGCTTAGTATAGGGCATGTCTATTAGATAAATACATCCCACAATTTTAGTTACAGAATCAGGACTGTCAGATACAGTCACTTCAGCTCAGTAGTATATATTTAGGACTGTCCGATATAGTCACTCCTTATTATTATAAATAGACTCTAGTATTACCCACTAGATAGAACTGCTCTCAACTATGGTCAATCAGTATCAGTATCATCAGATGTAGAGATCACCTGCTAGATAGGACTGATCTCAAATTCAATTACTCAGATACAGTACGAAACTCAACTAGTTCCATTAAACTCAGGACTATTAGATACAGTCACTCATGTTATCAGTTATATTAGTTATCAGAACTCATGTTATCAATATTCAGCTTCAGGATTGTTAAACACAACCAACCAAACCAGTTATTCATAATCAGAACTGACAAAAATAATTATCCACGTATCAGTGACATAGTATTAGTCCCTTAGTATTCAATAATATAGTATCAGTGTTTCAATATCAGTAGACTTCGTATCCAGTCCTATCACGATCTCAGTTACAGTTACGTAGTCATGCATGTATTCTCACGTTCATGTTAGTCAATCAATTAGTATTGTTCATGCATATGAACCATTTGTATTCTGCCTACCTCACTTGCATACCAGTATATTCAAAGTACTGATGTATTTGCATTTTGGTGTCTTATATCATAAGTTTAAAAGCTCGAGCTCCAGATAACCAGTAGCATTCCAGTACAGCGATTGAGTAAAGTCCTCATCCTTTGAGGACATGACAATCTCATTACTATTTTAGTTTTTAGTTTATTTTAGTATTTAGAGTTAGTTGGGGACATGTCCCATTAACTCCTTATTCAGATAGTTTAGAGGCTTTAAGACTATAGTATGTTAGACATTTATTTCATATTTGCTTTGGTATTGTAATACTATTTTCAGACATTATTATGAAATATTCATTCAGTTTTAAAATTTATGGCCATTTAGTTCATGATTCTGCATATTTATAGTATATTTATCACTGATTAGTTACAGATATAAGTCATGGGTTAGCTTATGGTCCTTTGGGGTCATGAGCATCGTGTAACATCTCGGGTACTAGATTTGGGCCATTACAGACTTGGTATCAGAGCCTAAGGTTTAATAGTGTCCTAGGAAGTCTGAAAAGCTGCATCTAGTAGAGTCTTATACATGCATGTGTTGTGCACCACACTTATGTGCAGGAGGCTATGAGATGTTTTTTGAATAGTTTCCCTTCTTTCAGTATTCATGTCATCCTAGTGAGTATAGGCTCAAAGTTAAATGCTTAGTCATGAATTAGTCCGTGGATGCCTTGTGCATTACCCAATATCTCAGTAAGGTTAGCATTCTTAGGGGGACATAGTGCCCTAAGAGGGACATACCCCATTATTTCCTCAATTCTCTCATGTCTTTAATTAAGCTTCTCTTAGCATAAGGAATCCAGTTTAGAATAGAGGGTAATCATACGTTAACCCTCAAAGTCCCAACCTCAGCTATGGGCTAAGTAATCAGAGGCTCAGTTCAGTTCATGAAATTCAGTTTATATGTGATGGTTCTGCCTTAGTCATGTTCTCAAGTTCTAGTTCATGTATACTTCAATCATAATCATGGGGTTATCAGTTCCTTTCAGTCATGTAACCGTTTTCTTAAACTTAGTTCCATGTTCAAACTACCATTACAAACTTGGTATTCAGTTCATACTCAGATCCCTATTACAAACTTGGTACTAAGTACTCTTGCATATTGAGTCATGCATTCATATACCAGTTCAATTATGTAATCATATATTAGACATGCCTTCACACTGAAAGAAATTTAGTTCATCAGAACATTCAGTCATACATTCATAAGTCAATTATCTATGCATCAGATATGCATGAATTCAGCTTATCAGTCATGCATCATACATGCATGTTCAGTATGTTATATTTAGATCTTTAGTCATGTTAGTAATGAGATCATGTTCAGTTATTTATGTTCAGTATTTACGTCAGTTCATCTTCTCTTCTCTTACTCAGCCTCATTCGAGGATGAATGTTCTCAAGGGGGAGATATTGTAATACTCGTACTTTTCCTAGCTTAAAATCCCCCTTAAGAATGTTAGAAGATTTCTTTGATAGATAAATTCACTTTTATAGATGTGGTATTTTCAATCTTTTCACTTTTTATCTTGTAGAGAATCAGATAAGCTTTCTATCGATACCAAATATACCCAAATCCAACACCCGGGTGAAGAGTTAGAGGTTTTTTAGTGAGACAGTGTAACACCTGAGACTTAGCGCATCGCAGAGATAACTCAAATGGAAATAGTCAATTTCTAGTGTTGCTCCATGATAGTGGTGCATCACGCCAAACTTCAAGGTCACAGACAAGGTGGCAATGCGATAGCTCCACATCACGCCACCGTGCAATTTCCCATTTGTCACTTCTTAGTGACTTGGCGCGATAGTGGCGCGTCACACCGAGGATGAAAATTGGGAAATTTTCACGATAATTAAAATACATGTCCTAGGGTTAAAAGTGTAAATTTCCCTGCCCTATATAAGCTCAAAAACATGGATTTGAGCTTCTATGAGATGTTTTAGGAATAGTTTTCCTTATTTCAGTATTCATGTTGTGCCAGTGAGCATAGCTGAAATTTAAACTCTTAGTCATGAATCAGTCCATGGATGCCCTATGCATCACCCAGTATCTCAGTAAGGTGAGTATTCTTAGAGGGACATAGTTCCATAAGGGGGAGATACCCCATTGTTTCCTCAATGCTCTCATGTCTTAAATTAAGTTTCTCTTTGCATAAGGAATCCAGTTTAGAATAGAGGGTAATCATAAGTTAACCCTCAAAGTTCTAACCCCAGCTATGGGCCAAGTTTTCAGAGGCTCATTTCAGTTCATGAAATTCAATTTATATGTCATAGTTCAACCTTAGTCATGTTCTCAAGTTGCAGTTCATGCATACTTCTAGCATAATTATGGGGTCATCAGTGCCTTTAAGTCACGTAATAATTTTCTTAAACTTACTCAGTTCCATGTTCAATTTACCATTACAAACTTGGTATTCATTTCATGCTCAGATCCCCATAACAAACTTGGTACTAAGTTCTCTTGCACATTCAGTCATGCATTCATATACAAGTTTAGTTATGTAATCATGTATCAGACATGCCTTCACACTGAAAGAAATTTAGTTCATCAGAACATTCAGTCATATATTCATAAGTTAATTATCCATGCATCAGATATGCATGAATTCAACTTATCAGTCATGCATCATAAATGCATGTTCAGTATGTTATATTCAGCTCTTCAGTCATGTCAGTAATGAGATCATGTTTCAGTTATTAATGTTCAGTATGTACTTCAGTTCATCTTCTCCCCTCTCACTCAGTCTCATTCAAGGACGAATGTTCTCAAGGAGAGATATTGTAATACCCATACTTTTCCTAGCTTGAAATTTCCCCCCAAGAATGTTAGAATCTTTCTTTTAAATATGATTCCACTTTTATAGATGTGGTATTTTCAATATTTTCACTTTTTATTATATGGGGAATTGAATAAGCTTTCTATGGATACCAAATATACCCAAATCCAACACCCGGGTGAAGAGTTAGAGGTTTTTTAGTGAGACAGTGTAACACCTGAGACTTAGCGCATCGCAGAGATAACTCAAATGGAAATAGTCAATTTCTAGTGTTGCTCCATGATAGTGGTGCATCACGCCAAACTTCAAGGTCACAGACAAGGTGGAAATTTGATAGCTCCGCATTGCGCCATTGTGCAATTTCCCATTTATCACTTTCAAGTGACTTGTTTCAGTAGTAGCCGTCGTTCCTTGGATGAAACTCAGGAATGTTTCACAAGAATTAAAATATTTTTCCTAGGGCTAAAAGTATCAATTTCCCTACCCTATATAAACTAAAAAATTTGGATTTGAGCCTTCATTACGACAAAATATACTCTATTTTCAAAAAATCCTCTCAAGAACACATTAGGGTTTTTCATAGAAGATTCAAGTTCAAGAATTTCCTCCATCAATCTTCATTTATTTACGAACCAAGGTATGCATAGTATTCTTTCATGGACTCCTTTCTTCCATGAATCTCAAGAATCTCTTTTCTAAGTTTAAGCTTATGGATTTCCTTATGAATTTCATGTTGGGTTTTTTTTTTATGTTGAGAATGATCAATTTAATTCAAATCCATGTTGGGTGATCAATTTAATGTGGAATTGGTTTGTATAGATGTATATTCATGTGAACCTATGAATAAATCCTAGATGATGAAATTAGAGATGAATCATTATGATTAGTTATTGTATAATGTTGTCTACATGTGCTATGCCTACCATGTGTTTGACTAAATGCCTATACAAAGGAAAAGTGCCAAACTAGCATGATATTATAAAAACCCTATGTTTGTACAAGTTTATGCATATCACTTGTTTGATGAAGTGCTTCAATATATGAATTATGAATTGTGTTGTTGGTCATGTATTCATGTAAGCCATGCTATGTCAGTTTCTTCTCATCGAGTCCTGGGGGTACTTGTACCCAAACATTTAGCTGTATGCCTAGAGCCATGTCATGTTTTCATGATCTCCTCAGTCAAGCTATAATCCATATAACTCAGTCAGTCATGTGACTCAAGAAATCTTAGAAATCTTAGTAATCTAAGTATTTCAATAATCTCAGTGATCTCAGTAACCTCAGTATTCCCAGTCAATCTCAATAACTTTCGTATTCTCAGTCAGTCCTTAGAACTTAGTGCATTTTGTCAGTCAATGGAACTCAGTAAATTCAGTTTATCTCCACTAAATAATACCACTAGTATCAGTTCAGTTCAGTTAATTAGTTCAACTCAATTAATTAGTTCAGTGTCTTTCAAATGGGAGTTGTATTCAGCATCGAACGAGCCTAGGGATGGTGACATCCTCTAGATAGGAATGAGATCCCTAGAATTAATCCCTTAGTTCTAGAACTATGTATCTAGCATAGGTACGATAGGTCACCCATTAGATAGGATTGATATGATGAGGGATCACCCGTTAGCGTATTTAAATGTATAGGACTGATCCCAGGGGTCTTTCGCTAGATTAGGACTGAGTCTATAGCAGCTGTCTTTACCAGTGGTGTGGTACTGATACCCTTCCATCTGGGGTTATAGTTTGGACCCTAGTTAGCTTAGTATAGGGCATGTCGGTTAGATGAATACATCCCATAGTTTCAGTTATAGAATTAAGACTGTCAGATATAGTTACTTCAGCTTAGTAATATAGATTTAGGACTGTTAGGTATAATCACTCCTTATTATTATAAATAGACTCCTGGATCACCCACTAGATAGGACTGGTCACATCTATGGTCAATCAGTATCAGTATCATCAGATGACACATCACCTTCTAGATAGGACTGATCTCAGATTCAGTTACTCAGATACAGTACAAAACTTAGCAAGTTCTATCAAACTCAAGACTGTTAGATACAATCACTCATATTATCAGTTATATCAATTATCGGAACTCATAATATCATTATTCAACTTCAGGACAGTTAGACACAGTCACCAAACCAGTTCTTCATAATCAAAACTGTTAAAGATAGTTATCCATGTATCAGTAACATAGTATCAGTCCCTCAGTATTCAGTAATACAGTATCAGTCTTTCTCACTTATCAGTGACTCAGGGGTCAATATTAGTAGACTAAGTATCAAGTCCTAGCACGATCTCAGTTATAGTTATGTAGTCATGCATGTATTCTCACATTCATGTTATTCAATCAGCTAGTATTGTGCATGCCATGAACCATTTACATTCAGCCTACATTACTTGCATACCAGTATATTCAAAGTACTGATGCATTTGCGCTTCATGTCTTATACCATAGGTTTAGAAGCACGAGCTGCAAATAACCAGTGGCATTCTAGTACAATGATTAGAGTTAAAAGTGAGTCCTCATCCTTTGAGGACATGATAATCATATTATTGTTTCAGTTTTCAGTTTATTTCCGTAGTTGGAGTAAGTTAGGGACATGTCCTATCAACTCCTTATTCAGATAGTTTAGAGGCTTTTATTCTATAGCATGTTAGATAGTTACTTCAGATTTGCTTTGGTATTATTATAACATTTTTAGACATTGTTTATCAAATGTTCATTCAGTTTTGAACCTTATGGCCATTTAGTTCATATTTCCATATATATATAGTATATTTTTCAGTGCTTTGTTACATATATCAATCATGGGTTAGCTTGTGATCCTTTGGGGTCATGAGCACCATACAACGTCTCAGGTGCCAGATTTGGAGCATTACAAACTTGGTATCAGAGCTTAAGGTTCAATAGTGTCCTAGGAAGTTTGAAAATGTGCACTAAGAGAATTAGGTGGTTACCTGAAGTAGGCATGGGTCACTCGATTCATTGCCCAAACTGTATTTTGCTGATATGGGTTTATTATTATTATACGCTGGCCTAGTGCCCTGTGGCGTATCAGAATCATAATAAAAAACTCCAACTCTTGTGGCAAACTTGGGTTGGGGGCTTGGCCGCCGAGTTAAGGACAGATCCTATATAGCCCATGGGATACTTTCAAAAATGTAGGGTGTACCACCAAATTTAGAAGTAATATAAAGAATGGAAATTTCATCGACATAATTATTTTAAGATAATTTGAAAACTGCCTATGTGTTTTAAGTTATTTCATTCATAAAGTTTTATAAATTTCTCTCACTTATGTTATATATAAAAGTACATTATTTTGGATTGCTCTACGTACCAATATATCTGTATTGACCCCCTATATTTTAGGATTCTGAGACACAGTCCTAGGGTCCCATTAAGCATTAGATTGACTTATCAGAAGTTTGCAGCTGGTGAGCCTCCCTTACTTCATAAGGCCTGGTTATGAAACTTGTTATTGTTATTTTATTTTGGTTCATGGTCCGACTGGGGGCTTTGTACCAGATTTCAAAAAAATGTCATTTTCATCTATTAGTGATTTTACAGACTTATGTTAGGCGTTCTTAGATATTTATGGTTTCCATTCCAGATTATTCAATTGAATTATGATATTGACCATGATTTTGTATAGTTTTGTATTTCTGCATTTTCTCTTTGTATATGAATGGTGTATATGATTTTAAGTTAGAAGGGGTACTCAGGCCTTCATAGTTTGGGATGTCTGTCATACCTGGGCCTCGATTTGGGTCATGACAAACTTGGTATCAGAGCGCGGTTCATAGTCCCAGGGTATCTGCAAAATTATGTCTAGTAGAGTCTTTCTTATGGGTGTGTCGTGCACCACTCTTATAATCAGGAGGCTATCGGGCATTATGTAGTTGTTTCTTATTCTTTCATACTCTAGTTCGTGCTATAGCATTGTCTATAAGAGAGTTATCCGAATTTCTTCCTTACTCTAATTTCATGGGCCATGCCTCACTTTCGAGGCGATACAAGTCTAAGAGTCTAGCTCCCCTAATGATGTGGTTCTCTCTGATTGAGTTATCTATAAAGTTATGAGATAGAATGAGGTCTTGAAAGGATTCCATTAGTGCTTTAAGGTGTATTGATTTAAGTGTATGCCTTTATTCTGATGAAATTATGCTTTCAGCCTAAGGTACAAAGTTTATTCAGTCCCCTTTTAAAATTCTTACTGCAGATGTCTTGCATAAGGGCAATGATATGTAGCAGATTGTTGGAACTGTCTTTCCACCTGAGTAGTAGTATATGTTAAAGTATCATGACCTATTGGTAGTGAGATGGGCCAAGAAGTTGGTGATATGAAGTCACAAGGTTAGACGTTAGAGTAATGGTAACTTTTATGTAAATATGTAGTTTTAGTTATATAACAGTTAATTGGGGGATGGTTTGCCATTGTATAGTGATAGACTAATGTGGTATAGTGATAAACTAATGTGTAGCAATATTTGTAGATTGTATGGTAGTCTGTGAAGGAAGATACATGATATGATTATTATTTATTCAGATTAGGGAGGGATCTCAGAATGTATGGTTATGGTAGTTGTAGAAATCATTTATAGGCTATGAATGGAAAGGGGTAGATTAGTTTATAAGTTGTACATAGAGACTCATTAATGTTTATTGAATTTTGAAGATCATTGTGATGTATGATTAGGTAAGTTAGTATGATGTGAGGAATTAGAATATGTTGATAAGATTGAAATGGGTTATGTTATAAGATTAAGATCTACAAATCCTATCATGCAACTTTACCTCTTTTATTTTCCTTACTTTAGTAGTAGTAAACTAGAACTTCATGTGAAAAAGTATGCAGTGGTTTTTGAGTTGTAATAGTAAGGTTATGGAAGGGTTATGATTGTAGGTAGAAGCTATGTGAAGTGAAGTATTTGAGTTGATTTCCCAATTTGAAGGACTAGTATAGTATGTGGCATGCTTTACCGGTGGTATATAATTGAGGATAGACAACAGGCTTGAAATTTAGTAATAGAGTTTAGGTGTGGAGTGTAGCAGTGAGAATAATAGCTTAAGATTAATGATACATGTTTTGTAGAGTAATTAGCAGGCTTGATGTGATGTGCGAAATGGACTAGGTTAATGATTTATGAAAAGTTTAAGTGGTAATAATGAGGTATATGTGTACATGAGGACTAGTGTTAAAATGGTGAATTGTGGTTGAATCATTAAGTGAATAAGAACATGAGTATATAGGAATAAGGTAAACCCCAGGTAGCAGGTTCTTAAATAAAGTTTTATGTGTATAAGTGTTTTGTGTACCTAGATTTAATTATTGAATCTTGTAGTATGGATAATTCTGGGAATTTATTGTACGATGCTCTTTAGAGTTGAATTGAGGAAAAATATGTAGGTATTATGCGCCCTTGGTATAGTCTTACAGATTTTGTGCAGTTGTAGGTTATGTGATTTTAGGTGTAATGATAGTATTCTAAGGAATTGAAGATGGAGCATTAAGTGTTTACAAGAATGGGTGTCTATGTCCATGAAAATGTTAGTCGTAAGTTGATGACTTTGGGAGTTATAAGAAATTATGATTAGTGTCCTTGAAAAAGATGTCCTAGAAATTAATTTAGTGTCTTTGTATTTGAGATTAATGAGAGGATCTTCTATTCATATATATACTGATACCCCTTTTGTGATAAGGAGTGTGGATGCGAACGCTCATGAGAGTGGGAGTTATAGAGTGATGGCTATAGTGGCTAGCACAAGTTAACAGTAGCATTTACAGAAAAGCAAGGCCTTCAGAGTATAGTTCTTCAGCGAGATTTTAGAGCTTAAGTATATGGTGATGTCTCTTTTATGTTAAGAGTTGTGGCTATAGATATTGATGTGTGGATATATCCGTAAGTCTAGGATTGTGAATTTGATCTAAGGGGGAGATGGAAAATTAAGGTAGTTCCCAAATGTTCTCAATATGGCAAGTTGTGGGAAGGAACCATGATAAACCTATTTCTACTCGAGCATAATCCTCTTACTTCAATTTAGAAGAGTATCCTGCTAGTATCTTACGATATCTGTTCAAGTCATGCCTATGCCTATGGTTTGTGTTCTCTATGGAGTTATATGTATGATCTGATCTTCAAAACTAGAAGCAATTATGTCTCAATATTCCAGTCTTTCATGTATTCAAGCCATATGTTGTGTTGTTAGTGATCCATGAAAATTTATGTCTCTCACCATGCTTGGTTCTAAGGAAATATGTTTCTATATGTCACCAATTCATTCTATGCTGGGGTTAGCCAAAGTGATAAAGTTTATGAAAATTCATGGAAAATCTTAGTTCCTTAAATGAGGAGCAATCGCTTCAAGCTGAAATTTTTATTTAGTTGTAAAGTAACACCCCGTAGCATTCTCGACTCAATACCATTCTTTGTTGTATGTATGGAGAGACGACAACCTGAATTTTTTTCTAATTGTTAAAAGACTTAGTCATATTTATGAGCTCTTAACTTCCATGATCTTCAAATTGAACTTCCCGACCTCGAGATGTAGATTTTTAAGTTGATTCATGACCAGGGGTGTAAAAGAGGTGTCTCAGGAAAGTTTTTAATTTATTAGACGATGTTTGAGTCATGTTAGGGTGATCAAAATGGTGGAGCAACGTGATGTTGACACGTCGCATCGATAGGGACCAGCGTGTTGCATCACTTAATGTGTCAGTGCCCAGTTCTTCTTATGATTTTTGGGCTAAGAAAGGTAATTTAGTCTTTTTCCTTTGTTTTACCTTGATATGTGCACCAATTCTTTCTCACTGTGCTCTATACTAAGTAATTCATTCTTTATTATATTTCTTCCAGACTACTATTTACTTATGATCTAGACTTTTGATATATGGAGAAGTTCGTGATTGTATTGTATCTTCACCTTAAGTCGTTGTTCCCCTTTGAGTAGATTAATAGATATGGGTCATAATTGAGTAGTTTTTCTCCCCTTCATGATACTTATGCTCGGGTCCTATAATGACCCTCCATATGTTAGTATGATGGTGATGGTGGAAGCGCAGTAATGTGTTAGGTAGGTGAGTAGATGTTCTTGAAGGTGAAAAATTTGATGTGAATTCTTGAGCTAAGGTTATAGGTGAAAGGGAAAAGAAGGGGATGAACTTTTGTTGTGTGAATTAGCTAAAAAATAGGAATGTGGTAAAAATAATTGTGAAACTGATTAAAATTGTTGGTCTTAGTGGGGAGATCCATATAGTGGGTGTAGTAAGGATTAGGCTTGAACGTTGTGGTTGCTGAAAACACAAACCTATGTGCTATGTGGTTAGTACTCTCCAAATAAAACCTCGAGGGTGTTTGATGATAGTGATAAGATAAGGTAATATTCTTAGTGGGATGTAGAGTACAGGTACTATAGCTTAAGTTATCACCTAGTTTGTAAGACCCCACAAAATCCTAAGCTCAACTCAGTCATTTAAGCTTGCTAAGGGGTCCCAGGCTTAGAAAATTCTAGCTTAGTATTATTTTGGTTTTAGTAAGTTGGCAACTCTATTCCACGACTCTTATGACCTTATAGTATCAATCTTTAGATTGATTCATTATCAGGAATGTCAGTAGGTGTTCCTGGATGAGTTTCAGATTTTTCAAACATCGTTTGAACTATGTTTGGGAATCCAAAATAGTGTATCTACGCGATCTCGACGCGGCAGGTCGGCCATCGCGTCGATCAATATTTTTCCTTGGCTCCCAGTGGCAATTTCTAGTGAACAAATACAGACTCGACGTGGCGCGTTGGCTATCATGTCGATGCCAATGATGCAACGCATCGTCCTATGCGTCAACAGTCCGTTTTTCAGTAATTAAAAAAGTTATATCCTCAGAGGGTATTAGGGTTTTTTTCCAACCCCTATTCAACCCTAAAACACGAGATTCATCCTTCATTGAGCAAAATATACTTACTTTCTCTCAAATTGCTCAAGAACAAGAACCCTAAGTGATTTCATTTCAAGGGCAAGACTTAAGATTTCCACCATTGTTCTTCAGGAATTTAGCAACCAAGTTATGTCAAGTGTTCATCCAAGGGTTCCCTTGTACCCTTGGAGTTCAAGAACCCCTTTTTACTACAAGTTTATGAGTTTGATGATTTTCATGGTTGAATTTGAATGTGTTCAGGATTACCATGTTAATGGGGTTTCTAGTTCATGATTTACTACAAGATTCATGTGGAATTGATTGATATGTGTGCATTATCATGCGAAACCATGTTGAAACCCTTGAAGTTATTTGAACTATTATGTGTACATGTTGTTGTAGTGTCATGTGCATAGATTATGTCCTTCAAGTGTTTGATGACTTATTTATGGGAATTAAATAATACTATTATATCATGTTAGAATGTATTCAAGTTCGTATCATGCAAGTGTTTGATAGATTGTCCCTATGAATAAATGATGATCAAGTAGTTATTAATCATGTTTCAAGATTGTGCCATGTCGTATAATTTATGCTATCGTGTCCTGGGGGTATTCAATACCTGACAATTTAGCTTTTTACGTAGAGCCTTGGTCAGTCACAGGATAGTATCAGTCATGTCACGATTGGTAGAATTCAATTAGTTAAAAGAATTCAGTAGTATTCCATTAGTCCACGGAACCTAGTGAACTCAGTTCAGTTCAGTTATACAGTACGATAAAAAACTGTTCAGTCCAGCCTAGAACAATCCAGAATCCAGTCCAGTGTCTATTCAGTTGGGAGTAGGATTCAACACTGAGTGATCCCACGGATGGGGACTTACATGCTAGTAGAGGGTGTGATGCTTAGAAACAGTCCTTCTATCCCAGAACTACGTAGCCAGTGTAGGTTGAGACATCAACCTTCCAGTTGAGGGTTGATGAGGTGATCTACCTGCTAGTTGAGGGTACCACCGTTCTCACTTAGAGCACCTGCCAGATGAGGGTGCTCAGTTTGTCTATACCCGTGGCATGGTAATGGAACCCTTCCAGCTGGGGTTACAGGTTGGACCCCAACCTATTCAGAGAGGGACATGTCAATTAGATGATTACCTCCCACAGTCTCAATTTCAGTTCCAGTCTCAGAATAGAACTCAATTTAGTTCTACAGATTCAGGACTTTCAGATATAGTCACTTAGTTTAGTACGCAACTCCGTATAGTTCCACACGATCAAGTATATCAGATACAGTTACTCAGTTATCATTTTTTTATATCATTAAACTCTAATATCAGTAAATTAGTAATTCAAAACTCAATATCCAGTGTTATCATGATCTCAGTTATAGTTTACGTATTTACCATGTACTCTCATTCAGTTATACTCATATAATTCAGTCAGTATTGTTCATGTATATGAACCAATTCATTTCATCCTACCTCACTTTGCATTGCAGTACATTCAAAGTACTGACACATACCTTTGTTTTGTGCATTGATGTTTTATATCATAGATTCAGACGCGCGGGCTCCCGATCATACCTAGCAATTTAGATATTTAGCTAACAGAGTTAGTGGTGAGTGCTCTTAGTTCGAGAAAATGATGAATATTTTTGTAGTTTAGCTTATTTCAGTAGTTCGTAGTTAGTTGGGGACTTGTCTCATCAACTCCATATTTCAGACAGTAGAGGCTTTTCAGACTAGAGAATTTTTCAGATAGATATTTCAATTTGGTATTGTTATATCGTATTCATTTTTATTATAGTATTGAACCTTATGGCATGTTTTTTGCCTAATTTCTGCATATTTGAAGTATTACTATTTAGTTATTGCAGCAGGTACCAGTCATGGGTTAGCTTGTGGTCCTTCGGGATTATGAGCACTATATAGCATCCGGGGTAGATACTCAGGGCGTTATAAGATTTGGTATTAGAGCATAAGGTTCAATAGAGTCCTAGGAAGTATGATAGCCACATCTAGTAGAGTCTTGTGCATGGGTGTATAGAGCGCCAACTTATGGACAAGAGGCTAGTAGGTGTTTTAGGAAAAGTTTCCCTTCTTTCAGTACTCATATCATGTGAGGGAGCATAAGCTCTAGTTAAAATCTCTGTCTAATCCCATTTTCTATTCTATTTACAAAATATGCCTACAAAGAGGACTAAGGGAAGAGGAACAGGAGACCATCCAAAACCCCAATCCATCCAGCTAAATCCTCTGGATGAATACGTCTCCCACACTGAATTCAGAGCAGCTTTCACCACCCTAGCTCATTCTGTGGCAGCCCAGAATGAACGTCCAGCTACTGTTCTAACCAATCCAGTGGCCAATACTGCTGCTGTTAGGATTCGAGATTTCACCCAAATGGATCCTCCATCTTTTACTGGGTCTATGTCAGATAAGGACCCTCAGGAGTTTCTTGATCAGGTGCATAAAGTTACAAATATTATGGGAGTAACGGTTGGTGAGAGCACTGAGTTGTCCTCATATCAGTTGTAGGATGTATCCCACTCCTGGTTCAAATAGTAGAAAGTAGAAAGGGCCATAGATGCAGGGCCCATAGAATGGGAGGAGTTTGCCACTACTTTTCTGGATTGGTTCTTCCCATTGGAGTTGAGGGAAGTGAAGGTTTTGGAGTTTATAAATTTGAAGCAGGGGAATATGACAGTGAAAGAGTATTCTATCATGTTTACTCAATTAGATAGATACGCTCCTCATGTGGTAGCAGATAGCAGATCTAAGATGAGTAAGTATATGTCTGGTGTATCTAATAGTTTGGTTAAGGAGTGTAGGACCGCAATGTTGATTAAGGAGATAGAAATATCTAGGCTCATAGTCTATGCTTAGCAGATAGAGAAGTCTAAGAATAGGGAGAAAGAGAGGGAGAACAAGTAAGCAATTATAGTTAATTTTAACTTTGCTCAGCCTAAGTCAGAGGGTAGGAATCGTTATCAATTCTGCGCAAAATCCTTTGTTCCAACTCCGTCCTCAGCCAGTTCTCCTATGCCAAAATTTAGAGATGGCAATAGAGATAATGCACCAAGCCCTAAACCCCAGGGTAGTGCCAGCAGCGCTCGAACTAATCCCCTTTATCAGAAATATGGCAAAAATCACTAGGGAATCTGCAGAGTAGGCAGCGATGTGTCTTTTAGGTATGGCAAGCCAGGCCACAGAGTTAGAGATTATCCTGAGTTAGGTTTTCACGGTCAGTATAATCGTCCCTTAGCTCAGTCCGGTCTCCCAAATCAGCAGGGTGCCACTTTCAGTGCAACCAGTGGGCAGCACCCAAATAGACTATGCTCTTCAATATAGACAGGATCAGGAAATTTCTCCTGATATGGTCACTAGTATGTTACAAGTTTTCAATTTACATGTTTATGATTTGCTAGATCCAAGATCTTCGTTGTTCTTTGTTAATCCATATATAACCATTGATTTTGGAGTCAGTCCCAAAATTCTAGCTGAGCCTTTCTTAATCTCTACCCTAGTGGGTAAATCTATCGTAGCCCGAAGGGTATATAGGAACTATCCGCTTATGATATCTCAGAAAGTGACTTCAGTAGACTTAGTCAAACTAGAGATGACTAATTTTGATGTCATTCTCAGCATGGATTGGCTTCATTCCTGCTATGCCTCAGTCGACTGCAGAAATAGAATTGTCCAGTTTCAGTTTCTGAATGAGCCCATCCTAGAATAGAGGGGTAGTACTTTAGCCCTTAGGGGTCAACTTGTTTCTTACCTTCGGGCGAGAAAAATGATATCTAAGGAATGTGTCTACCATCTCATTCGAGTCCAGGACTCTAGTTTAGAAACCCCTACTCTTGAATCAATGTCAGTAGTATGTGAATTCCCAGATGTGTTTCCTAAAGATCTTACTAGAGTTCCTCCCGAAAAGGAAATTGACTTCGGAATAGACCTTCTTCCAGATACTCAGCCCATATTTATTCTGCCATATAGAATGGCTCCAGTAGAACTCAGAGAATTAAAAGAACAGTTAAAGGATCTCCTAGATAAGGGATTTATTAGACCTAGTGTGTCTCCGTGGGGCACACTAGTTTTATTCGTACGTACAAAAGATAGTTCTCTCATAATATGTATTGACTACCATTATATAAACAAAGCCACGATCAAGAACTAGTATCCACTTCCCAGAATTGATGACTTGTTTGACCAACTTCAGGGTGCCAGTTACTTTTCTATAATAGACCTCAGATCAGGCTATCATCAGCTCAGAGTCAAAGAATGTGACATCCCAAATACAGCTTTCAGAACTCGATATGGCCACATCAAATTCTTAGTCATGTCCTTTGGTCTTACCAATGCCCCAACAGCCTTCATGGACTTGATGAACAATGTGTTCAAGCAGTACTTGGACATGTTCGTCATAGTTTTCATAGATGACATTTTTTTCTACTCCCACAGTAAGAATGATCATGCAGAACATCTCAAAATAGTATTGTAGACTCTTAGAAACCATCAGCTATTGGCCAAATTTAGTACGTGTGAAATTTAGCTAAGGTCAATAGCCTTCCTTGGCCATATCATTTCTGGTGATGGCATTAGATTTGATCCCTAAAAGATCAAAACAGTGAGAAATAGGCCTAGATCTTTCTTTCCATCAGATATCAGGAGTTTCTTTGGCTTGGTGATGTTAGGCGTATTTACACGCCTAAAGCACCTTAATTCACCCATATTTTAGCTAAGTTTTAAGGACAAAATATATAATTCCTGCACTTTTAGTCCTTTTTCCTGTAAGTGAGCTAACCAACGTGATTAGCAAGTTTTCAGGTATAAATGATGAAGATTTCAGCATTTTATGGACTGTTTGACGCCAAAGGAAACCTCACGTAAGAAGGAAGGCAGCTTTTCGAAGCCTATGGACTAAAAGTGATGCATGGAGAACTTGTCCCAGGCAAAAACAGCATTTCTAAAGACTTGGGGAATCAGCAGTAACTTAGGAGGATTAGGACAAGTATGCAGTAACCTAGTAGGACTAGGACAAGGATAAAAACCCTATTTCAATAGGATTAGGATATGGATGCTATATAAACCCTATTTTGCTGAAACTTTTCAGCATTCTCTTCTTATCCCCCTTTCTATTCTTTCCCTTCATCAAAAATTTGTTTTCAAACATTATTCTGCATCTATTTGACTTTTAATATTCACGACAAGAGAAACGCTACTAGCAAGGAAATCACGCCACAAATGACACCAAAACATACTTCACGTGAGATTGTTATTATTTTGGTATGATGATAATGTCTATTGTGTTTTCTGTTGCACTCATGAGTAGCTAAACTTCTCTGTTAGGGTTATGGAAGCCTTATGATATACTATCTATTTCTATGAGTTTGTGAATTCTTGATACGTATGCTTCTTATATCATTACTCTCTTCATCTTAATTGAATTCTTGTGGTTGCAAACATATAGAATACGCCAGTATAGCATTAACTTGTTTGAAAGAAAAGTTACATGTCTGGAAAAGAGAGATTGACAAGGAAATAGGGCTACCAACCCCTGTTTAAAAGTTAGTGCCGTAACTGGATTAACCTCTTGGAGAATTCGTACCATTAGATACACTTTAAGCTCGAAAGAGTTAAAGTGAGATAATCTGTGATGGTCGAAAGACGCTAGGATTTACCATATAATACGAAACTCTATAAGCGCATGCATGTCTGAATTCTGTATAACTCATAGTCAATAGATACGTAAAACTCATAAGGTGGACATAACCCTAACTTACAATTCTCATTGATTAAAATCTTACTAAACATTCCATTTTTACTTTGCTCTTTTGATAATTTTACTTAACGCATAAAATCCCCCTTTTTCCGTAGAACTTTCACCAAAAGTTTACTAATCGTTGCATACTTAGTGACCGAGTATTCCCTGTGGGATTCGACACCAAACCCAGTTGGGTTCTATATTTGACGACGACCGCTTACACTCTTATGAGAGCTATAGTTTGAGCGTTATCAAATTTTGGCGCCGTTGTCGGGGAATACGGTTGTCAAGTAAGTTTGTGATAATTACTAGACCCTTTAGTCAAAGATTCTCGTACTTTACTTTTAGTTGTTGTTTTTGTTTTCTGTAGGTTTTTGTTCAGTGCATACCAAATACTCGAAGTTCGGGACAACCATTATTACCCATAAACCCTGAACCGCAACTTATTGGAAGGATGGATGCACAATGTGACATTGAGAGAAGAGATGCTCAATAGGAGCAGGCTAGACTAGCTGCGATGGCCGCTGCCTAAGTACATCAACAGAATATTGATAACCCTGGGCGGGCAACAAATCCTGACGATGAGGACCTAGGTGATGACAAGCTACTAAACCCTAGGCATGATGCTGAGGTGGCGACACCTGGGAACAGAAGAGATCGTCAAGCTAGATTCAGTCCTGAACGCCAAGCTATGCAGATTCCTTTTGAGGATAATGATGATGATTTGGATGGGGCTGGTGCCACAGGGGCAATTATTCCTCCACCCTTGGCACCTGGAGCCAAGTTCAATAGCACTAGCACCATGATTTAATTATTACAGATCAAGGGGTTATTTGATGGACTTGCAGGTGATGATCCGAATATGCATCTGATCAACTTTATCTCTACATGCAAGTCATTCGACAATCCAGGCATTGGACAGAATGCAATTAGGTTACGCTTATTTCCATTGTCTCTATTTGGGGAGGCAACTCTATGGTTGAACGGGCTGACTCCTGATTCTATCACTAATTGGAGGCAATTGAAAGACGCTTTCCTAGAAAGATTCTATCCGCCATCCAAGAGAGCACAATTAAGAGATGAGATAAGCAATTTTTGACAGCTTCCAACTGAAGCTCTCCACGAAAAATAGGAGAGGTTCAAGAAGATTATGAGGTGCCCAAATCATCATATGACCAATGTCCACTTGATGGAGATATTATACAGGGCTTTGAATTCGGTGACTAAGCCAGTGGTTGATAATGTTGCGGGTGGTTCATTCATGGACCTTACTTTTAATGAGGCAAGTGGTATGCTAGACTGGATGACAAAGTAAAGTAGAGCTTGGCATACCAGGGATGCTGAGGTAGTGAGATTTACCACATCAATTGGCATGACTGCAGAACAAAGGCAAAGAGAGGAGGAACGCGATCAAGATATGGCGCACATGAAAACACAGATGGATCTTCTCACCAAGAACTTATTATCTGGGAAGACCAAAAAAGTCAAGGCTGTTGTGTCGCAAGGAAGAGATGAATCTGATTCTGAGGAAGAAGCTAACTACTTGAATAATCAGGGGGGTTTTCGAGGCAATGCCCATGGAAACCAAGGTCGGAACTATTATGATAAATCTGGATACAAGGACCAAAATCAAGGTAGTTGGAAAAATAAGACTGACAGGAGTGGTTTGTATGTTCCTCCTGGAAGCCGTGAGGCCGCTGCATCTGGTTATGGAAAGATGTCCATGGAGGACATGATGGCTAAGATGTTGAAAGGAGTGGAGGTGACCCACATGGCCGTAACAGAGATGAAGAATGATTTATCTTCAATAAATCAATTGGTTGACTTGCATTCTACTGCAATAAAACAACTAGAGCAGCAATTAAGTTAACTTTCAGCGGCATTCAATCAAAGAAAAGCTGGCACTTTACCTAGTGACACTGTACAAAATCCAAGGAATGATGGATCATGTAGGGATATTACTACCAGGAGCGGTAAGGTGTTAGACAATCCGTCTAAAGGTAAGTAGGTGGTTGATGATATAGAGAAGATTGTTATTGACGCAGATTGTGATAATTCTGTAGAAGCTGAAAATCAGAAGGAGCGCGTTAATGAGAAAACTATTCCTCTTCCACCCCCATCTTTTCCTCAGAGATTGAAGAAAAAGGCTGATGACACACCTGAAAAGGCTGATAATCGGAAGAAAGATAAAAAGGAAGTGGTGGAGAAAACGATTCCCCTTCCACCACCACCTTTTCCGCAGAGACTGAAGAAGAAGGCGGATGATACAAGGTTCAGTAAACTCATGACGATGTTGAAGCAGCTGACTATTAATATTACTTTGGTGGAGGAGCTGGAACAGATGCCTGGGTACGCTAAATTCATGAAGGACCTTTTAACAATGAAGCGGGCAGTAAGCTATGAGCCGGCAGATAATATTCATCATTGCAGTGCAATTGCCACAAGGTCCTTAGTACAGAAGAAGACAGACCCTGGTGCTTTCACTATTCCTTGCACGGTTGGATCTATGAATTTTGCTAAAGCATTGTACGATTTGGGAGCAAGAATCAATTTGATGCCACTATTCGTCTATAGAAAGTTGGGGTTGGGCGACCCTACACCAACCAATATGCGGCTCATGATGGCAGATAGGTCGGTAAAACGACCTGTTGGTATCTTAAATGATGTGTTGATGAAGGTTTCCACCTTTATCTTTCCTGCAGACTTTGTTATTTTGGATTGCGAGGAGGATTCTGAAGTTCCTATAATCTTGGGACGCCCTTTCCTCGCAACCGGAAGTATGCTTATTGACATGAGAGCTAATGAGATTTTATTTTGGTTGAATGACGAAGTGGTCCGTTTTGATGTATGTAAAGAAATGAAGCAGCCCAAAGATATGGATGTGTTCTTTGTAGCTGAAGTTAATTATAAGGATGACAAAGAATTATCAATAGAAAAGCAGCTTACTGATGAGTCACTATCTGATGAGCTGCTGAATTTTGAGCGTGAGGAGGCTCAAGAACATGAAGAAACTATGTGTGATCTAACAGAAATAGGGTCCTATTCTCATACTCCTAAGCAGCCGGACCTTGATCTTAAGAATCAACCGTCATCAACAGTAAAGACTTCTATTGAAGAGATCCCAGTGCTAGAATCGAAAGAGCTCCCCAATTATCTAAGGTATGCATTCTTGGGAAGTGGAAATACACTTCCTATGAATGTGGCGGATGATTTAAGTAAATAGCACGTAGAGGCTCTCATCTCTGCTCTGAAGAGATACAAGAGAGCTATGGGTTGGACTATTGATGATATAATTGGTATCCCTCCTGGGATATGTATGCACAAGGGTCATCTCGAAGAAGATTGCATGCCTACAAGTAAGCCTCATTGTCCTCTGAATCCATTTAGAAAACGATCCACCATCTATCTCGATGGGAGGCAACCCATCATTTTTAATTGTTTTTGATGTTTTTATTTTCCTAGGATTTTGTCGATCCACGACCAAAACTAAGGCGCTTAATGGGAGGCAACCCATCGTTCTAATCGTTTTTGTTGTTTTTGAGTAAGTGTAGGTACAAGAGGTATAAAGAAGGAGATTGGTTTCAAATTTTGATTTGGAAGCGGTTCATATTGAAGGTGGTAAGTTAGGAATGAAGAAGAAAATGCTATGGGTTAGGCATTGCCTATTCAAATCTAGGCAATGAACAAGGCAAGGCCTATGTAAATCTAGGCAATGAACAAGGCAAGGCCTATGCTATGGCCTTTGGTCTCTGAATCTAGAATGCCATAGCATAGGCGCCGCCTATGCCAAAGCCTTTGGTCCAACAATGCCATAGGATAGGCACCGCCTATGCCAAAGCCTTTGGTCCAACAATGCCATAGCATATGCGCCACCTATGCCAAAGCCTTTGCTCTCTGAATCTGCAATGCCATAGCATAGGCGCCGCCTATGCTCACTTTTTGGTCTCCTAACCCAAATTTTAATGGGTCAAACCCGACCCAAGCCTTGGGCTATAAATATAACTTCAACCTTAAGACAAAATCACATTGTTTGCTAGATCTAGGCGCCGCTTTTACTCTCCAAATCTTTCAAAATTTTTATTTTTGCTTATTCACCCTTGCAAGATCATCTTACAAGTACATCACCAAGTAAGTTCTTCTGTTATATTTCGTAAGTGTTACGATACTATGCTTATAATGGTATTTTAGATCTTAAAATGATGTTGGTTATTTGAATATCGTTGATTTGTTGCGATACAACTAAGTGAGTGAAAGAATACGTAAGGATGCTCTTGACTTGTTTCCAACTAGTATTTGATTTTGATACACTGTCATACTTTTGCGTAGTTGACATGGTCAAGAAAATTGCATAATCTTGTAACTCGAAAGCTTACATGTTGGAATGACTTGTTCATCGAGATGAAAATCATGGTTGACTACAAACATGAGATGTTGTGATTATTTCTATGCCATAACTTGATACAATATCCATGTAGTAGTTTTGTTCAAATAATGCATTAAGCCAAACATGAAAGCATAGTCAAGATTACATGAAATAGAGTTGGAAAGGATAGTTAAAGATGACATAAAAGTATGACTGTGCTAAACGTGTTGTTGGAACATATCGCCTATACGTATGTCGATGAAGTCTGAGTAATCGATATCACTCACTTAATTAGTTTGTACCAACAAATTAAGTGTAGGGTGGTTCCATTACTGTTTGTTTTCCGATTACAGTGAATCTTCGGAGATGAAGCTAACATGACTCTATTAGGAGCTTAGGTAGAATGGCCCCAAAAGGACGACAAGGAAAACAAAAAGTGTCCACTTCACAGAAAGGTCAGAAAAGGGGAAGAAAAGAGCAAGCTGTATCCTCCTCGCTACAAATACCGCGATGCACTTTTGGGAACAATTGATCTACAATTTGAGAAAACTCTGAGGATGACGACTCTGATGATGATTCCGACGCAGGGGGTATGACCCCAGACATAGAGGAGGAGTCCGACTAATCAGGTTTTCCGTATTTATTTTCCACTGAGGGCAGTGTGTCCCATCTAAGTGTGGGATGTTGGTATTTGTATGCTGTATTTCTTTGCCTGCATTTATTTATGTTTTTTTGTTTTAATTAGTCGTAGATTTTTTTTTCAGATTTTGATGCATAAAATTGTTCTGATAGGCGGCATGGTATTATGACAAGAGTTTGTGCTAAAATCATTACTATTGAGACGTTTAGGCTCTAAGTGTGACTCACTATGTGATAAGTATATGGTTTAATTCCTTCATTTGTTGGGTCAAGGGTCTATACTGCTCCCAATAAAGTTGACCATGTGCCTTGTGTGTGTGAGATAATAGTATATTCTGTGTTGGTGACTGATGCTAGAACTTGCCTGGTGTGTGTGTAATGCGAAATAAAGAGTGTAAGTTTAGGAAATGATTTAGGCATTTCTTTGGCAACCTATACTTGTTTACCTTCGTTTTACCTACCCGTGGACATTATCCTATTCAACCCCTTTGAGCCTTTAGCCATTTTCTTTGACAGCCTCATATGTAGCCTAATCCATTTTTTTTGAAGACCATAATTTGATCCAAATTCCTAAGCGCTTTAAATAGTAAAGTCATGTGACAACATAAGAGAAAATTGGGTGAGAGTGATGCCTTAGAGTGTATTGGTACTTGAATTTGTTATAAAAAAGAGTGGCTATTATAGAGGTGTGTCATAAAAAAAAAGAGAAGAAAATAAAAAGAAATAGAAAAACAAAAAGATAAATTGTGATTATGATTAAATAAAAAGATGGTTATGTTTGAATGGAAAAATAGGTGAAAAGGGGTGATAGATGAAACAAAGGTAGTAGGGTTGATTAAAAGAGAGTGTTAATGGCATAATGTGATGTATTAAAGCGCTTAGGGAACATAGTCACTATTTCTGGCCAAAATAGTCCTACCCGTCCCTTAGCCTACATTACAACCTGTAAAAGACCTATTTGATCCTAAATTTAGCATTATGATATTAGTAGAGCATTACACTAAGGGCAAGCCTATGGTCATCAGTTGCAACATATGAATTCTTTGTGAGAGTGAGAACAAGGAAAATCTTATACCCATGCTACGAAAAATGAAATACTTGTGAGTGATTATGGGTGATATATTGTAAGACACACATGGTTTATGAGTTTTGGGTAGTTGTGTATGATTCTTTGTGCCCTAACTTTTGGATACGAATTAACCATCATCACGAGTCTAGGTTGGAGGTTGAATTGTTTCTACTAGTGATCAGAAAACTACTCTTTGTTAATAATTGTCGTGCCTGTCTTGATGGATATTTTGTGTTGTTACTGTGAAACCCTAAGTAGATGTTTATATGGACATGATATTTTGTTTGAGGACGAACAAAGCTTTAAGTGTGGGGTTTTGATGTTAGGCGTATTTACACGCCTAAAGCACCTTAATTCACCCATATTTTAGCTAAGTTTTAAGGACAAAATATATAATTCCTGCACTTTTAGTCCTTTTTCCTGTAAGTGAGCTAACCAACGTGATTAGCAAGTTTTCAGGTATAAATGATGAAGATTTCAGCATTTTATGGACTGTTTGACGCCAAAGGAAACCTCACGTAAGAAGGAAGGCAGCTTTTGGAAGCCTATGGACTAAAAGTAATGCATGGAGAACTTGTCCCGGGCAAAAACAGCATTTCTAAAGACTTGGGAAATCAGCAGTAACTTAGGAGGATTAGGACAAGTATGCAGTAACCCAGTAGGACTAGGACAAGGATAAAAACCCTATTTCAATAGGACTAGGATATGGATGTTATATAAACCCTATTTTGCTGAAACTTTTCAGCATTCTCTTCTTATCCCTCTTTCTATTCTTTCCCTTCTTCAAAAATTCGTTTTCAAACATTATTCTTCATCTATTCGACTTTTAATTTTCACGACAAGAGAAACGCTACAAGCAAGGAAATCACGCCACAAGTGACACCAAAACATACTTCACGTGAGATTGTTATTATTTTGGTATGATGATAATGTCTATTGTGTTTTCCGTTGCACTCATGAGTAGATAAACTTCTCTGTTAGGGTTATGGAAGCCTTATGATATACCATCTATTGCTATGAGTTTGTGAATTCTTGATACGTATGCTGCTTATATCATTACTCTCTTCATCTTAATTGAATTCTTGTGGTTGCAAACATATAGAATACGCCAGTATAGCATTAACTTGTTCGAAAGAAAAGTTACATGTCTGGAAAAAAGAGAATGACAAGGAAATAGGGCTACCAACCCTTGTTTAAAAGTTAGTGCCATAACTAGATTAACCTCTTGGAGAATTTGTACCATTAGATACGCTTTAAGCTCGAAAGAGTTAAAGTGAGATAATCTGTGATGGTCGAAAGACGCTAGGATTTACCATAGAATACGAAACTCTATAAGCGCATGCATGTCTGAATTCCGCATAACTCATAGTCAATATATACGTAAAACTCATAAGGTGGACATAACCCTAACTTACAATTCTCATTGATTAAAATCTTACTAAACATTCCGTTTTTACTTTGCTATTTTGATAATTTTACTTAACGCATAAAATCCTCCCTTTTTCCGCAGAACTTTTACCAAAAGTTTACTAATCGTTGCATACTTAGTGACTGAGTATTCCCTGTGGGATTCGACACCCAACCCAGTTGGGTTCTATATTTAATGACGACCGCTTACACTCTTACGAGAGCTGTAGTTTGAGCGTTATCACTTGGCTTGCTATTACCGATGGTTTGTTGAAGGATTTTCATCTATTGCATCCCCTATGTCTAGATTGACTCAGAAGAAAGTCAGATTACAGTGGTCAGATTCTTGTGAAAAGAGTTTTTCAGGAGTTGAAGTCTCGACCCACTCTAACTCCAGTTTTGACCCTAACAGATGGTCAAATGAGTTTATGGTATGTTATGATGCCTACAGAGTCAGTTTGGGGTATGTTTAGATGAAGAGGGGTAAGGTCATAGCCTATACCTCTAGACAGCTTAAGCCCCATTAAAAGAACTATCCTACTCATGATCTTGAGTTAGCAGCAGCAGTATTTTCCTTAATGATATGGAGCCACTATTTTTATGGTGGCACGTTGATGGGTTCATAGACCATAAGAGCCTATAGTATGTGTTCTCTCAGAAAGACCTAAACCTCCATCAAAGAAGGTGGTTGGAGTTATTGAAAGACTACGACATGAGCGTCCTGTATCATTCGGGTAAAGCCAATGTAGTGGCTGATTCTCTTAGTAGGATGTCTATGGGTAGTGTTGCTCATGTGGAGGATGACAAGAAGAAGTTAGCTCAGAAAGTTAATCATCTTGCCCGACTAGGTGTTCGCTTAGTCGATTTGTCAGAAGGTAGTGTATGGATATAGAATAGTTAAAATTATTCCTAGTTTCTGAGGTGAAGAAAAAGAAGGATAGGGATCCTTGTCTAGCTAAGTTAAAGGAATCAGTCAGAGATCAAAAGGTAAAGGTTTTCTCCTAAGGGAGAGATGGTGTGTTGCACTGCCAGGGTCAGCTATTTTGCCAGGTATGGATGATTTGATACAGCAAATTCTTGCAGAAGCGCATGGTGCGCACTACTCTATTCATGCAGGGGCCACTAAGATGTTCCGTCATTTGTGGGAGATCTATTAGTGGAGTGGGATAAAGAAAGACACTGCAGAGTTTGTGGCTAAGTGCTTAATATGTTAGCAAGTTAATACTGAGAATCAAAAGCTAAGTGTGTCTATACAGGAGTTCAGTATTCCCTCCTGGAAGTGGGAAAAAGTGAACATGGACTTTGTGATAGGTTTTCCTCGTACTCATCGACAACATGATTCAGTTTGGGTGATTATAGACAGGATGACCAAATCAGCTCATTTCCTACCAGTCCATATCTCTTAGTCAGTTGAGGATTGCGCCAAACACTATATCAGGTAGTTGGTCAGATTGCACAATGTTCCATTGTCCATTATCTCAGATAGAGGTACCCAGTTCACCTCTCATTTCTAGAAGGCATTCCAAAAGGGTCTTGGTACCCAAGTTCACCTAAGTACAACCTTTCATCCCCAAACATATGGTCAAGCAGAAAGGACCATTTAGACTTTAGAATATATGTTGTGTGCGTATGTGATAGACTTTAAAGGTAGTTGGGATAACCACTTTCCTTTGATTGAATTCGCATATAACAACAACTATTATTCCAGCATTCAGATGACTCTATTTGAGGTACTTTATGGGAAGAGGTGTAGATCTCCCATTGGTTGGTTTGAAGTGGGTGACGCCGCAGTGGTAGAGATTGGATTGGTATTTGATACCTTACATAAAGTTCAATTGATCAGGGAAATGCTTAATATAGCTCAAAGCCGATAGAAATCATATGTAGATGTACGTAGAAAGGATCTCGAGTTTGAGATTGGTAATTTTTTGTATTTGAAAATCTCTCCTATGAAAGGAATGAAGAGGTTTGGCAAGAAGGGGAAACTTAGTCCCCGATATATTGGTCCTTGACGAATTCTCAACTATTTCAGGAAGGTAGCTTACGAGCTTGAGTTGCCTTCAAACTTAGCTTCAGTTCATCTAGTGTTCCATGTCTCATTGCTTAAGAAATTCATAGGTGACCCTGTAGTCGTAGTCCCAATAAAGGGCATAGATATTTAGAACAACCTCTCTTATGAAGAGATTCCAGTTGAAATCATTGATTATCAGATTCGTAGATTGAGGCACAAAGAAGTCCCTCTAGTCAAAGTACTTTGGCAGAATCAGTCCATTGAGGGAGCTAATTGGGAAGCAGAACTAGACATACACACCAAGTATCCTTACCTTTTCATCGCAAACTCAGACTCAGCCCAAGGTAACAGATTTCCATTGAATTTATTAAGTCTCATGTTTAGATACAGCTACCAAATTGGTATCAATTAACGTTGCATACTCAATCATGCATTCACGAATCAGTTCAGTTATGTACTCATGCATCAGACATGCATGTCCAGTAAATAAACTGAGCTTATTAGTAATCCTAGTCATACATTCATGACTCATGTTTAGCTATACACTCATGCATAATCTATGCATGTTCAGTATGATAATTTAGTATATCAATATTTTCAGTTATGAAATCATGCTTCAGTTGTGCATATCTAGTGTCTAAATTTAGTCTATTAGTATTCTCAGTTTAATCAGTCTCATTTGAGGATGATGTTCCCAAGGGGGAGATATTGTAAGACCCCATAAAATCCTAAGCTCAACTCAGTCTTTTAAGCTTGCTAAGGGGTCCCAGACTTAGAAAAATCTAGCTAAGTGTTCAGACTTAGTATTATTTTGGCCTTCGTAAGTTACAAACTCTATTTCATGACTCTTATGACCTTAAAGTATTGATCTTTAGATTGATTCATGATTAGGAATGTCAGTAGGTGTTTCTGGATGAGTTTCAGATTTTTTGGACCTCATTTGAACCACGTTTGAGAATCTAAAATAGTGTATCGACGCGATCATGGTGCAGCGCATCGACCATCGCATCGATTAATATTTTTCCTTAGCTTCTAGTGGCAATTTCCATTGAATTGATATGGACTCAACACGGTACATTGGCTATCATATTGATGCCAATGACGCATCGCGTCTCCTTATATCGACAGTTTGGTTTTCAGTAATTAAAAAAGTCGTATCCTCAGGGGTATTAGGGTCTTTTTCCCACCCCGATTAAGCCCTAAAAAATGAGATTCAGACTTCATTGAGCAAAATATACTTACTTTCTCTCAAATTACTCAAGAACAAGAACCCTAGGTGATTTAATTTCAAGGCCAAGGCTCAATATTTCCACCATTGTTCCTCAAGAATTTAGCAACCAAGGTATGTCAAGTGTTCATCCACGGGTTCCCTTCCACCATTGGATTTTAAGAACCCCTTTTTACTATACGTTTATGAGTTTGATGAATTTCATGGTTGAATTTTAATGTGTTCATGATTACCATGTTAATGGGGTTTCTAGTTCATGATTTACAACAAGATTCATATGAAATTGATTGATATGTGTGCATTAACATGCGAAACCATATTGAAACCCTTGAAGTTGTAAATATGGAATTAAACTATGATGTGTACATGTTGTTTTAGTGTCATGTGCATAGATTATGTTCTTCAAGTGTTTGATAAATTGTTCATGAGAATTAAATAATGAAATTATATCATGTTAGTATGTATTTAAGTTCATGTCATGCAAGTGTTTGATAGAATTTCCCTATGAATGAATGATGATCAAGTAGTTATTTATCATATTTCGAGATTGTGCCATGTCGTATTATTTATGCTATTGAGTCCTGGAGGTATTCAATACCCGATAATTTAGCTGTTTACCTAGAGCCGTGATTAGTCATAAGATAGTATCAATCATGTCATGATTAGTAGAATTCAGTCAGTTAACAAAATTGAGTAGTATTCTGTTAGTCCATAGAACCTAGTGAACTCAGTTCAATTTGGTTATACAGTACAATCAAAAATAGTTCAGTGCTGCCTAAAACAGTCTAGAATCCAGTCCAGTGTCTATTCAGTTGGGAGTAGGATTCAACACCAAGTGAACCCACAGATAGGGACTCACCTGCCTGTAGAGGGTGTGATCCTTAGAAGCAGTCCTTGTGTTCTAGCACTACATAGCCAGTGTAGGTTGAGACATCAAACTGCCAGTTGAGGGTTGATGAGGTGATCTACGTACCAGTTGAGGGTACTACCGTTCTCGTTCAGAGCAGCTGCCAAATGAGGGTGACTCATCTTGTCTTTACCCATGGCACGGTACTGACACCCTTCCAGCTGGGATTATAGGTTAGACCCCAATCAATTCAGAGAAGGGTATGTCAGTTAGTTGATTACCTCCCACATTCTCAGTTTCAGTTCCAGTCTCAGAATAGAACTCAGTTCAATTCTATAGGTTTAGGACTATCAGATATAGTCACTCAGTTTAGTATGGAACTTAGTATAGTTCCACAATATCAAGACTGTCAAATATAGTCACTCAGTTATCAGCTTCATAGTATCAATAAACTCAGATATCAGTAAATCAGTAATTCAGAACTCAGTATCAGTGTTTTCATGATCTTAGTTACAGTTTATGTATTCATGCATGTACTCTTATTTAGTTACACTCATATCATTCAGTCAGTATTTTTCATTCATATGAACCCATACATTTCAACCTACCTCACTTTGCATACCAGTACATTCAAATTACTAATGCATACCTTTCTTTTTCTCTATGATGTTTTATATCATAGGTTAGATGCGGGGGCTCCCGATCATACTTAGTAGTTCAGATATTCAGCTGACCGAGTTAGTGGTGAATCCTCTTAGTTTGAGGACATGATGATTATTTTAGTAGTTCAATTTATTTTAGTAGTTTAGATTTAGTTGGGGACTTGTCCCATCAACTCCATATTTCAGACAGTAGAGGCTTTTTAGACTAGAGTATTTTTCAGACAAATGTTTCCATTTTGGTATTGTTATACCATATTCAATTTTATTACAATATTGAAACTTATGTCATGTTTTCCACCTAATTTATGCATATTTGTAGTATTACTATTTAGTTATTGTAGAAGGTACCAATCATGGGTTAACTTGTGGTCTTTCAGGATTATGAGCACCGTATAACATTTGGGGTACAGACTCGGGGCGTTACATTATTACATAGAGTTAAGCTTCACCATAAAAGCACTTTACATTAGGACTCAAACTCTTGTGGTTAGCTATGTGATGGAGAATTATAAGTTGGAAAGTGTGAAGTATGCTATTTATTGTTTGGGGTATAGACGATTAGTGCCTCTAAGTTTAAGTCTATTTGTGGTACCTTGTAAAGTAGAGAATTCTTCTATCCCTATATTCCCCAAAATCTTATTCATGATTAGTACCAATATTAATTAGGTTTATGATCATCAAATAAACCCCTTCCTTATGTTGTGATGATTATGGTGCATAGAGATCATGTGCAAGATCATCCTTATGTAAAATCTCATTATCTCATGTTTCGTGATTCCATGTTTCACTAGGGGTTATCATGAAACTACTTTGATGCCTTTACATATTTTGTTAAGGAAACATGTTCAATGCATGGTTTTTCTCTTTATTCAACACTTTTAGAGCTTCAAAAAGTACCTACCCATCATTCGGGGATGAATGATCCCAAGGGGTAGATAATGTAACACCTCATATTTTTGAGCTAGAAATCAAACCGTCGTTCCTATGTGTGAAGATCAAATTCCATGGTTTTTATTTAAATTAATGTTCTATGTTCCTTATCCTAGTGTATGAAGTGGTTAGGAGGTGAAAAGTGTTCATAAAAATCATTTAGAGCAAAGTTGAGATAAGAGTCTTTCATTCATCCAAAGTTGGATATTCGATTCTACAAAGGTCTACTTTGAATGTGTATAACTTTTGATACACGTAGAATTTGCCTCTAAAGACCCACCAAATTGTAGATAATTGAATTATCTTTCCAACAATACCAATTTTTTTAAAATACGATAACCGAGCAAAACGTTATGGCATTTTATGTGTGAGGCAGTAAGCCGATGCGATCTTAACGTGTCGCGTCGACTGCGCCCCGACACGAAACTTGACTCGAATCTAAAGTGGTTTTACATATTATTTCAATTCCTGAAGGGTCTAGGGGAACTTTAGTCATATTGGCTCACCCAAATTCCATCCCTCATCATCCTTAAACAAAATTAAGCGTCTTAGTAATGTTTTAACTCTCTCAAGATCCCTAATTTATCATTCAAGAACACAAGAGGAGAAAACAACTAGGGTTTGGTCAATCAAGCCTAAAGGTTCAATCTTTTCAAAATTTCTTTGTAATCCTTCACAATTAAGGTATGTGGGGTTTCCTTAAACTACATGGGCATAAGAAAATTATTTCAACAATAATTAAGCATTGTGAAATCATGAGTTTTTGAAGGGGCTTTGGAATTTATGTTACAATTTTGCTTTATGAATTCTTTAATGATATTATTGTTTTGGTGTTGAGGCCTTTTCCCCAAATTTGATTTATAATCATGTATAAGTATATATATGTATGTGTTTGATGAGTTTGAATGATGAAATGAGAGCATGAACTATTAGAAATCCCTGTCTTGTTTACAAGTTTCTTTTTTTCGTAAGTTATGATTTATTCGAAATGCATTGTTAGAATCATGATACAAATGTTTTGATTTTTTGTTTATGATTGGATTATGGATTTAAAATGAAGAAATGAGGTTTTACTTCGTTTTAAAGGTTAAAGATGTTTACTAAGAAAATGGCATGTTTTGTTACAAAATTAATGACTACCACATGTTTGTTGAAATGCTGAAAAGAGTGATCTTTGAATAACTTAATAAATGTTTTGAAGTCTAAATCTTCTTGAATTGTTAGAAGTATGGTGGTAAAAACTTCATGTTTTGGAAGAAGAGTCTATGATATGATATTTTATCGCTCAGAAACATGACTTGCAAGTCTTGGTATGACGAGAACAAATCAGATAAGGCCATGGTAAAAGTCAACACGGAATAGAAATTTCATTTCAGATTTCAGATTTTGAATTCAGAAAGATGCATGTTTAGAAAAGGATAAAAATGGGCACTTAGAGAATTAGGTGGTTACCCAAAGTAGGCATGGGTCACTCAATTCATTTCCTGAAATCGTGTTTTGCCAATACGACTTTATTATTATTATATGCTGGCCTAGTGCCCTGTGGCATATCAAAATCAGAATCAGAAACTCCAACTCTTGCGGTAAACTTGGGTTGGGGGCTTGGATGAAGAGTAAAGGGTGGATCCCATATAGCACGTGGGATACTTTCATAAATGTAGGGTGTACCACTCAAAAGTAATACAAAGAAGGGTAATTTCATCGACAAAATTGTTTTAAGATCATTTGAAAACTGCCTATGTGTTTTAAGTTATTTTATGCATAACATTTTATAAATTGCTCTCACTTATGTTATTTATAAAAGTAAATTATTTTGGATTGCTCTACATACCAGTACATCTATATTGACCCCCTATATTTCAAGATTCTTTGACACAGTCCTGGGGTCCTGTTATGCAGTAGATTAACTAGTCCAAAGTTTGCAGCTTATGAGCCTCCCTTACTTCGAAAGGCCTGGTTATGAAACTTCTAAATCACGACGCATAACATCTCTATAAGCTCTGAAGAATGTCTATAATCATCTCACATATAGGATGCATCTCATGTATATGAGGCATAATTCATAAATAAGCATATCACATAACTATGAGGAATATCACATCTATGATGCATCTCGTATCTATAGGTCATGTATCATGACTATGAGTAATATCATCTCTATAGGGCAATTATCATATCTAAGAGGAATAATGTCTAAAGTACCAATATTATATCTATAAGGAATGTGATGGACATAAGCTACTATTCATTATCAAGGAGAAAATACCATCACTATTAGTCAAACCACCAAGTAACCTTACCCTAAGGCTTACTAATCTAAACTATGCCTAAAATCCATAAGTAAGTCCACAAAGGCTGCCAAGTCTTGGCCCAAGTGGGGCAGGATGATCCCACTTTTATTCCTCAATTTCCATATTTAGGCAACTTATACCCCAAACTAGGATAAGTTATCTAGTTCAACTTCTAGATGTCAAGTGATCCATAACCAATCCTAAGATAGGAACTTCTCCTCGAAATATGGGTATTTATGTCAATTCTACCAAAATTATGGTTTCAAAATCATTAGACTATCCCAACTAATGTTAATCGTACTAACCATGATTCTAACACTTAAATCATATTTCAACTCTAGTATCTATGACATCCATACTACAAACTAGTTTAATCTAGGGAAAAGGCAATAAGATTCTAAAAGGTAATAAGCATATCACCTTATGGGTCCAAAATCCTCATATAATACCCAAACTTCAATAATCAAGACTAAGTCACTCTACTCATAATCAATCTTAACATTTACATTCACAGGCAATATATATCATATATCATCTTACGAATATGATTAGATAGAAGCCTACCTCAAAGCCGAATCACAATCCTTACATCATTCACCAACTTCCATCTTCACTTGAAAATACCAAAATGCTATCACACTATCAAAATAGAAATATACTCATCAATACGAGTCTAACAATACCTATATTTCACTATTGTTCTTTGGATTAAAAAAGACACCAAAAACCCCAAATGGGTACCACTTATGGAAAAATCATTTTTGAGGTTAACCCAAGTTCATACATGATCAATGAACTATAACCCTCAATAAATGGGTGGAAACAAGGCTAATTTGGGGCTAAAATCATGTCCTAAGCTAAATTGTGGCTTTAGGTAAAAAAATCAAGAATTTCACCTAAAATGTGACGAAATCTTACCTTCATTTCAAAGATATTCACGATAACAGATGATAATCAAGCACCCAGTCACCCATAATGATCAATTTTGAGTTATCATACCCATTTAGGGTTCTTGGCTCTGAAGGGTGAGGATAAAATAACAAAATCGTGACATTGAGGTCTATTTATAGAATCCTCAGCTATGGAGATGTTGCAATTGCCATCACATAGACTGTGACTACCATGGGCCTTACTACGATTGCCATAGAGCAATCATGGTGATCCTTGCATGATCGCCATGTCACCGCTACTAATAACTTGGTAATTTTTAAAGTTTGCAATGATACCTCGGGATTCATTCGAAATCTAATTTTCCCAAATAAACCATGTAACCATACTAAATTCAACGTTCAGGATGCATTGGCAAAGTTATATTTTAAATCTGAAGTTATTTCAATGAAATGTGGGTCCCATACCTATATTTCTAAATTTCCAACTTTCTAACCAATATGTCAAAATAATTTGGGTTCATTGGAACCCGAACCATAAGGTTTACCAATCCTGGAATCTATATTCCAGAGCTGCTAAAGCAGTCAGAATTTGCATACAAGATTTTTTGTTGATGTTTTCACCTATGGAAATTTGGAATCAGTGAAGACTTCCAAATAGGAAATGGTTTTAAAAACCAAATGAACCACCCGATAACCAAATGATTTGTCCCAGATAGTCATAAATAACTTGGGGAAGCTATGAAGAAGTTCAAACGGTGAAGATAAGCAGAAATATGAAAAATAACCAGAGGGTCATTACTATATCCACTACTAAAAGGACGTTCATCCCCAAAAGTCATGGATTAAAAGATTCTCAAAAGCACAAAGGGATAAGGTATTGAGCCCACATTCTTCGAGCATGACTTCCTAGATAATATCCATGAAGAGAGAAAACTTCTGAGGGATTTTGCCAAAGGTTTTCCTTTTCAACCAACACTCCTATTTTAATTCCAACCAGCTAAAACTTAAATTTAACCACTATCTGGCTTCCAACTGAACCAAAAAGGATGACACACACTAATATGAACCATAATACACTAATACCATCTTGATATAACATAAATTAACAAAGGTTTATCCAAGCTAATACCAACCCATGATATGAGTCATACCACTTACTCTAAATCTAAGTATAACTAAAACACCTATACTTGAACCATTTACAAACAACTTTATGTGTGTCTTTGAGTTGGGTAAGACTAGAGACTTGAGTCGTACCTGTGGTGATGACTCGTACCCACCTTGCCCTTCCCTTTCATACCTTGATTAATCCATGAGGGTAGTATACTATTTCTATATAACATGACCTTTTCTTGATCGTACTGATGCATATGGGTCGTATGCAACTCAATCTTATAGAGGGTAGTCACCGTTTGGAATGGACTATTTGGTATATGGTTTGCGTATACGACTAGGGGGTAAGTCGTACCCTTTGGTTATGACTCAAAGGTTCTCACTCGTACCTATAATAGTATGGTTAAACTAGGAGAAACCTAGGGTATGAGTTAGGGTACCACTGGTACCCTAGGGTATGATCACTATGGTAACCATATGGAGGAGTCGTACCCCTGTACAAGTGAACTTTTCAGCTTTTAACTAAGGAACTTTTGGTCATTTCCCTAGCCTAAGACCCTAAAACCTCTCACTATATAAGGCATTGTATCCTCCTAAGTCTTTATTTACAAGGATCAAACATTCCAAACACTCTAAAAAGCTTCTTGAAGGAAGATTGGAGGCTAAGATTTTGAGAAAGATCATTTAGTGGCAAGAAGAAGCCAAGATTGTTGGTGTGTTATATTGTTTAAGGAATGTATCTCTTCCCCTCTTTAAATATCTCTAAATCCATGTATTTCACACTTGGTATTAGTAAGTTTACATGGTGGTTTTGAAATCAAATTAAAACAGTTTTGTTGTATAATAATGGATAATGATTATTCTTGCTTAGACTTATATTTGTATATGTTATTAATGATGAATTGCATATGTGGGTGCATGTTGTATATGGTTTAACATTAGGGTGTTAAGTAACCCTAATTTTGATAATATATACCATGGGAATAGCCTTGTTGAAGGTATGCACCCAAGGTGTTTGTGATAATGTCTAAGTGAATTGTCTAGTCATATGTATGATGTATTGAACTAGGGTAATGGCCTAATGAGAATGAATGATTAATAATTGATATGTTAAAGAAATTATGAACCACGTGTGATGAAATTGATAACCTTGTTGGTTTTTGGATAATGAGAGGGTAAAGTCCCTTGATATAAAGATGAACTTAAATTGTGGGTTGATCCTAAGTGTGATGAGAATGCAGTATAAGATTGTCATTGAAGTATGAATTGTTGTAAAGGTATTAATGATCATAAATTGAATTGTATGTTGAATTAAGTAAAGGCATTGTCCTATTGAAATGGTTTACCAATGAAGGCTCCCATAAAGACTATGTCGTCATGTATAGTGTTGAATTGGCTAAAATAGTTAAAGTCCTTAAATGTTGTATTCAATGTATGTTGATGCATAGATAAAGGGGTTAAAGTCCCAAATGCCAACAAATGATAATTGTGATGGATTGAGGTCAAAGTCCTTTGCCTTATGAATGGCTCAAGGTTGAAGTCCCTTATCTAATGATATTGCTCGAGGTTAAAGTCCCGTGCTTAAAGAGATCTCTTGAGGTCAAAGAACCTCACCGAATGAAATGACTCGTTGTTAAATTCCAAATAAGACACGTAGTTAGATTTCCTTGTCTAATAAGATGGAACGAGGTTGGAGTCCCTTGCCTAGAGAATTGTGTGTGCGGTTAGAGTCCCTTGGTTGCGTGAATGTATATGTGGTTAAAGTCCTTTATTAGTGAATAAGTGCACATGGTTAAAGTCCCATGATAATGTGAATATGGTTAGAGTCCGTTGCCTATTGAGAATGTTTAAAGCTATAAGTGTGGGAGGTCATAGTTCTCTATTCCATGAATGATGAATGAGTGCTTGAAGCATAATTGATGAGACTTGTTCCTTTGATTAGAATGTGATATACCTATATGTATGGATAAGTGTACGAATGAGAAATTATGATATATTGACTTTTTATTGATTAATGATGTTCTTTTATCACTTATCCTTTAGTAACCGTCTCCGAGTGCTATGTCCCCATGCGACATAGGGTCTATAGCATCTTCTTATTTTCCCACACAGTGATTAGGCGATTGAAGCAGTTCGTGCATTAACTTGAAGTGGTGAGCTTCCTTACTTCGGAAGACATGCGCCTCTTGGTCTATTATCTTTAGACTTGGTCTCTTTAAGACTCAGTTTGGATATTATCAGGGGATTGTCCTAACATATACATTTATTGACTTTGTTTTGTATAGAGGTATTGTGAACAACTGTGAACTTGGGTGTGAGTTAGTAATTATGAATCTAATATTCACTTATGATATTATTTCCACAATCTTAACTTGTGAGTCGAAGTTCCTTCGACTCCTATTGTATGATGAGATGCTTGGGTGGGGTTATTGGGGTGGCCTCTGGTTTATGTGTGCTTGGGGTGCCCATACAACATGGCCCAGGGTTAGAGTCGCTTCACTAGCCTTCCTTTACCATTTTACACCGGCTATCCACTCCAAAACAGGAGGAAAATCACCTGAGTCCTGGCCACAAAATCTCATCAAAGAGAACTCAAAGAACTGAAACTGATCGAAAGTCCATATAGGTAACAAGAGAATAAGATCATAAGCTATCTGGGCACACAAATGGAGAAAATCAAGTAATGCGATCTATGCCAATGCTATAGCTAGTCCAAATGGCAATCAAAATTGAAATCTAGAAGATCAAGGCATAACTACTCATCACTGAACATTTCACTCTAGGATGTGCCATCAACCGAGAATAAAGCCATACTAAATCCAACTAAAGTATGTTACTCTAACTAAACATACCATCCAAAATTCCCAAAGAAAACTAGAAACTCGATGGCTAAAGCTAAAAGAACCAGTACCGGGTCAATGGGCCATCATCTTAACACTTAGCAACTATAATCCATCTGAAGTCATGAATTCCGAATAGAAAACTATGAAGTAGGATCAACCATCCTATTAATGAAATTTGAACTGAGACAAATCGATAAAAAGGCTACACGTAAGATCCATAAGACCAACCTAAAATCTCCACACCATGGCTGAATTGCTCAATCTAAACTATCCAAGCTAAACCAAAAGATGGATAAGCATTCATATTACAAATCTATAATAACTTCCAAATCGCCATTCCAAGGCACCAAATCAAAATTGAGCCAATAAGTCTATATCTGTGCCAACCACTAAAATAAACTTAAGTATCCAAATCTGACATGCCCAAGCTAAATTATACCAAGCTAAAAGCAAAACTTAGCGATGAAAAAACTCACCACAAGGCTAAACCATCAACATAAAATACAATAACCAACTCTATATCAATTAGAGGGCATGAAATGTAGCCATAAAACTGAAACTATGACCACATCTAAATCACCACCTGGAAATGCAAAACCCACTTCATAACCGCTAGAGGGCATAAACTATAAAAACATACTCAAAACTCCCCAAGGCTGCAACCCACACCAAAAATGGAAAAAACTCTAGCAACTCGAACAAATGCAACTTAAGCTGACAACTAATCAATCCAACACTTCATATTTGAAGGAATACCTATAGGCACATATCATCAAGGAGAAACACTCCACCAAGATTTATTAGGCTGAACAACTCTTAAATGGGGATTTCTTAAATCCACACAATTAGGGCAATCATCCTTCAATCTATTTAAGAATCACATCATCGAAGATGAAGATACCAAACTCAAAACAAAGGTCAATGTCAAGAACATCACTAGAAAATCAAACAACTCAGGATAAGGAGTTTTCAGTTTGCCAACTTAAGAAGCGATCACAGGTAAGACCACCTTCCTCTATCTCTATAACTCTATGGAAGACAAGAATCACATCACAGTGAGATTGGAGCATCCAATATCAACACCAATAATTGGGAAAACCATCACAAGGAGATGAACCCAACAAACCTAAGAGATGAATCTAAGACATCTCGATGTCAATATCAAATCATTATTTAGCAATGAAATAGTCACAAATAAAGGACGGACCCAAACTGGTCAAGCATACAAATGGGCTATATATAAAGGAAAGAATAACAAAAATAAAAACCTTCACCACAGAAGATAAGTCCAAGAATCTTCAACTTGAGATTGGGAAATATAACCAAATTATGAATTCTAGAATCATACAGAACCATATAAAGTCAACTTACCTTTGAAACAATAATTGTCACAATCCAAATTTCTCAGGTCATGATGGTGCCTACCATAATCCACTAATAGGTAAGCTAACCCATTGTAATACCCCGATTATTTCTTAAGCCTAAATCCATCTTTTGAGTTGATATATATGACTTCCAAAGTGATTGATATTGAAACCATATTGTATTTCTCTAATTTCTACTTTTTTCATGTATATTATTGAATAAGATTTCCATCGATACCTATTTCATTGAAATTCAACTTTGGATGAGGGAGTTATTGCCATCTTACATAGTGATATTGGATCACCCAGGTCTGACAGTCGACCTGGCGGACTGTCACGTCCTTGGTAAACCGTCAAGTGTACTATCAGGCCAAGGCAGTGACACCTTTTCCTAGTCACTGTATGAAGACCAATATGGTGGACCATCAAAAACTTGACGGACCGTCAAGGGGTCCATCAAGTCGAGATAGAATATCTCATTTTTCGCCCTCGAGTGACAGACGACTTGGTGGACTATTAGTTTCCTGACGGACCGTCACGTTGACCGTAACATCAAGGAAGAATGTTCCAATTTTGGTACTCGAGTGATGGATGATCTGGTGGACCTTCAGGAGACTTGACGGACCGTTCGATCTACTGTCACAGGCCTCGATCAACAAATTTCAGCTTTTTCAAATGGGAATTTTGGTTCTTTCCGCTCCATATGGTCTTATATATATATCCTAGTAGATAATAGCCATTCATTTTTCTCCTTTCCTCTTCCAAGAAACATCTAAAAATTAGGGTTTCTTCCAAAACCTAAAAAATTCAATCTTCTTCTAAGAAATTCAAGGATCTTCCATGGATTTCTCCAAGTTGTTTGAGAATTAAGTTCCCCAAGTCAAGGGCATGAGGAATCTTGGTCTAAGAGTGTGATAAAGAAGTTACAAACAAGTTTCTACATTTCCAAAATCATAATCCAAGGTATGCGGGGCTTGAACAAGAAAACTCCTTTCGTTCTTGTGCCTAAAGATTTACTTTGTATTACTGATTTAAAGGATTTTGCAAGAGGGTTTACACCCAAATTTCATTATTTATGATTTATGAAATTTGAGTTGAATAAGTTTGATATTTATGATTATTTCACCATCATGTTTCTTAAATTGAGAATTTATTCCATTAGTTGTATATTATCGTTACGTATTGATGCTTTCTAAGTGATTTAAGAAAAGTGTCATGAGTTATGCCTTTCTATGAGAAATTTGACTATTGAATATATATCGATATTTGAGGTTGAAAGTAAAGAATGAGTCCTATGATGTAAAAAGGGATTCTCAAATACAGGCAATTCTCAAGCTTCTATAGTAGCTCTGAGGTCGATAAATATGAAGAATATTAAGATACATGCAATCACGTTAGAATAGATGAATCTCCCACTTCCTCTACATAGTTAATACATCGCGGTTTCCATAACCCTAGTTAAACAAATTAGCTGCTCATGTTCATGCAATAATCCATGATAATCTGTAAAGAACATATGTAATTAATTGAACAAGAACAATAGGAAGAAAATCCGAAGTCTTCAATTGGATAAAAACTTAAAATCTCCAGAACAAAAATCTCAATGATTAAAGTATATTAAAAAGAGTAAAGTAAAGCAAAAGTGTGTAACCAAATAAAGAAATAACCCTAAGGTATTTATAGTGTCTCAAAATAACAAAGAAATCCTATAAAAAATAGAATAGGAAAGGTAAGTCAGCACAAGGTACGACTCACAAAGTCCACTCGTAAGGTATTCTTACGAGTCGTACAGTGCTAGTCGTATGTATTCTAGTAGTTGATCTCCTTGGATTCAAGTTTATATTATCCTTAAGACTTATCCCAATGATTCATATCTAGACCTAATGACTCGTGCTCTTCACTCGTCACCACTTGGGCCTTGCTCTTAAGATCTCTTATACACTAGTAGACATACAACTGGTCACTACGAGTCATCATCAGACTTTACGACTCGTCTCCTTATCTGACTTCACATCTGAATGACACTTGACTTTTTGTTCTCATTGTGATTTATCATAATGACTCATTGCGACTCCTTAAGAGTTGTGAAATCTTTTACTTGGCTTATTCAACTCATCTTTTGTTATTTCTTTGTTCATAAGTTAGGCCATAAGTAGTATGATGATTTGATGGCTTGTAGGCAGACTTGTAAGATGCGTAGACTTCACATTTTTAGATATGTTTCTTCCAATTTTTATTTCTAGGTACTTCATGCCTATTTTTCCTGCAATTAAGTAACAAATACCTCATATCCACCAAAATAACGTAAGTGCAAGCAAATTCCTTATTTTTAGGCATTGAATGTGCCATATTTCTAGATACATCAACATCCTCAACTTAGAAAGTTTGCACATCCTATGGCAAAACAAAACTCAAAACTACTAACAACAATAATGTCTAAACATAAAGATCCTAAGATACCCATGGCAGTGACTTTTTATTTCAGTTATCAAGATTTCATTCTCCCTCCTAGTTTTAACTTTTCAAGAATCCAACTGTGTATCTCAATTTGGTATATAGAGTGACAAAAAGAAATCCAATGATGGCATTACATTAGTAATAGAAAACTAGGGATAAATACCAATCACACTCACCGAATAGTCTAGCAACCTAATAGCATAACCCTTGTACGCTCACATCAAAGAAATCTCATTCACACAGTTTAGATCAATAATATTTATTCACCGATATTTCAAAAGATACTTTCGCTCACAAATAAGTAACGTATGGTATATGCAAAATACCACAGGTTTGCCCATATGCTCTCTTCTTAGGTTTTCAGATAGTCGGGATAGGATCACTATAGAACTTTTTTTATATTATAACATATGTGTGGGGCTGGTATGGTATCTTTTTGGGATTTTTCAGTGACTTAGCCTCCTTGACACTAAGTTTTATCTGGGGTCCACTTATTTTCAATTTTTTTTCTTTTATTTTTGCCCTTTTTTCTCCCTTTTTTATTTTATAGCATATTTAGATTGGGCCACGTGCAGTTTTCTTTTATTATTTTTTTCTTTTTCTTTTCTTGCATTCTTCTTTTTCTTTTATTATCTTTTTATTTTCACCTCACCCGTCCTTCTTCATTTTTCTTTCTACACTTCTTTCTTAATACTCATTTTCCCCTACACACCTCTATAATAGTCATCCTCAACTTAGCCGATCTACTTGAGAGAATGTGCACAATGTCGAAGAATGACTAGGGCCAAAATAGGTTCATTGTAGTTGAAATGGGAAGGTGAAATTGGTGTAAACAATAAAAATGGGTCAATTACGCTCAACATTTTTGATCAAGGGATTCATATATCATTTGGTAGGGCAGTTTAGGCTTGAGTGGACTTAAAACAAAAATGGCATCTAATCATCTCCTAATCGACTATCCTAAACCCTAGGTAAGGGCAACCGGGAAAGTTCTTAATTCTGACACACCAAAAACTAGGTAATGCCTCACACACACCTCATACAGTGTCATACTGCTAGCTACTACTTATCCAGTTATGCACTTGTTTTCCATAGTTGTTCTATCCCTAGTTCTAATGTCATTATCAGATTCACAGTACCTCACACATACACATATCACACAATTAGTAAAATTTTAGGAGAGGTATCCATCTTTCAACACAGTTATTCAAAATCAAAATCCGTTCAACATAATCATTCAAAACCCTGTCTACTGCCGCAGTAAAAATTTTCTTCCTATTTTCAACATCACACAACATAGGAATAACAATAAACAAAAAAAACAACAAAATATGTCGGTTCACAAGCTTTTCAGATTATGGCCTACGAGTGTCAAAACATGGAAAGTGTAAAACTTGGCGACCTAAGTACATCCCCACCCCTAACTAAAACCTATGCACTATCCCAGTACATCTAATAATAAAATATAGGGATCGAGTACATACTTGGGCACTCAAGGTGCCAGCTCATGATCTATGATCACAGGGACTCTCAGATTAGGTCTCACCATCCAGAATAGTAGTCCCATCAACTGCTGGGACTATCTCCACAGTAGTGGCACCAGTTTTAAAAGGTGCTCTCAATGGTACGTCAGTTGTTGGGGCTACACTACCGTCCCCTTCAACATATTTACTTATTGGTTTTGAATTACTGGCACTATCTATAATCTCTTGGACCTTTACTTGCCAGTCCTTTTCACTCTTCACACTATCTTTCTTTACTTTTTTTAGATATTTTTCAATACTTCGGATTTTTCTCTTCTTTCTTTCCTTACCTTTTTCTCACACAGGGACTTTCCAGATGTTTTCAACTTTAAACTTAGGCTTGACCTCCATTATAGTAAGTGATGGGACAAATGACCTATCATTTATTTCATCTGTCATCTTCCTCAGCTCAGCCGCTTCACCTTTAAATTCTCCAATACTAAGGTTCTAGCCACATGTAAGCTGCTATGTAAGTCTCATCTTAAAACTTTTCAAACTCATCTGGACTCTTCTATTCTGCTCCTCTAATTTATCTTTAACCTAGATTGCACACCCTCCTTTACATACCAGACTTTTATCTCCAGCGCAGTCAATCTCTTTATTACACCACCCTACATGGTTTATGAGATGACTATCAAACTAGCCGATATCGATCTAGAAAAATTTAGGCAACGTGGTGCAGACTGTGTACGAGGAGGAGTGCTAAATATACCCACTATATTAGATGACTATGGATCAGTTTGCACTCCTTCACCCATGGTGTCATCTGTCTCATTCAGCCTTGTAGCCTAGGAATTTTCACCCTAGTTTCTGAATATTTTAGCTAATATTGCAGCTCCTTGCCTTACTTTCCTGTCCATGGGGTTCGCTGCATCTCTAATCAATCCTAAATTTGTAGTATTCTTTGGCTAAATGAATTGATCAATGTTAGGTAGTTTTAGAACTCCTGAACCCAAGCAAATCTATGTTAATAAATAAGGGAATACTAGAATTGCCTTTTCTGTTTCCACTGCTCTGTCACGTATCTCCCTCATAATGAATTATTTTATGTCGAACTCACATCTGGTGATAAATCCTGCTATGAATTTTGTACGGATCGAACTATGTACAATGTCCCTAGTAGTAGGACAAAGCTTGTGTTAAGCCAATGTCTACCAGGACTTGGTTTTAAAATTCAGGGTCTGCTTCTCAATATTCGGTGAAGTCACACCTGGGCCACCTATCACCCAATATACTTCTTCCTTAAGTATAGCAATAATTTTTATTATCCATCTATAATGCATCATTTTGTCAGCTGACCCATCTTCTTCTTTGTGACCTTTAGTATTTCATCCATGTAGTAATCAATTTCTTCTGTGTTTACTAGAGGTTGGAATTTGGACCATGCAGAAATCTAGAGATAGTTTTGGGAGAGATATTTATCTAACCTTCACGAATAGTCAAAACTATTATTGGATCACCATCCGTCCACAAGCTTTCCTGAGGGTGTTGTATCTTCATCTCACTTTTATATACAATATAAAATTCCCACACTAGTGAAATACTGAACCTTCCTGGTTCTATAGTCGTCTACTGGAACCTTACTGTTGAAATCTATCCTCAAATCCAGCATTGTAGACATGCTTGTAGTAATCAATCTTAGTTCTAGGTATATCCCTCTTCTCTGATTTCCTGTAGCTGGGTTCACTTACATCCTAAAATTATATGTTTCCTGTATTTTGGGGTACCTCCACCGTTCAACGGTGTGCACCAAAGCAGGTGCAATTGCTAACTGAATATGGGGTGGTGGTGGTGGTGGTTGCTGAATATCGAATGGGGTAATATCCTCTTCCCCATCACCTTCATTCTCAAAGTATATTTCATATGAGCTCGACTCTTCTTCCCCTTTATAATCCTTAGATTCTACATGTTCATCATCCTCAAAAGATAATATAGAGTGTGGTGGGGAAGTACTTGGCTGCTTTATTTTGATTGTATTTTTAGGAACTGTGACTGCCTTTGCAGGTGTTTTCTTACCACTAGGTAGTGGCTTTCTGGCTGAGCATTCTTTTTCATTGAGTATTCCATGAGTTCGCTACTCGACTAACTTTTTTCCTCGTTCATCTGATGGTAATAAAATTTAGGAGATGACTTCTTCTTAGTGTTCTTCTTTGATGAGTCACCATTTGTAAACATAGTACATGTGTGCATAAATTATTAGTTATTACTAAGGAAAGGAAAGAAAAAAAAGGAAATTTAATGTCAGTGTGCATGTTTTGTTCGTGTGATGATTAGGGGGTATGATTCGTATATACTAGTTACAAATCATATGACTGAGTTGTAAGATAGATAAAAGGCAAATAAATGTTTACTAGTTAGGTTATGAGTCCTCCCAACAAGTCGTAAGGTTATCTTATGACTCGTTACCAATACCCGTAAGCTAACCAGAAATATTTTCTTCTATGAGTGTTTCCCCAGTCCTTACGACTTCTAGTTACCAGTCATAGGGATTGTTTACGACTCATATAGTCAAGTCGTATCCATACCAGAACCTATACCCTTCTAATCCTTTATGTTGTCAGTGGCTACGAGTCTCATAACGACTCATTACATGTAGATAAGAGTCATTCAGAGCCCCTTATCCACTGTAACATAAGGATTTAGCTTTTAGTTGGTTCCAATACACAATCCCCCTACTACCCTTCAATGCACTACATTACCACCCCACATCTATTCAAAACCACACAAGAAAAATATAAAATTCTAGTTCACTCCCATTTGTACATTTCTAAGTCAAATCTAAAGAAATATGGTTCAAGTATTCACATACATACATGTTTAGAATTAAGAAAATCTAAACCCTCAAATATTTTTTGGATTTAATCTTGATTCAAAAAGCTTTTAAGTTCAAAAACTTGGGTTATTGAGATTTTAGGTTTCTTGATTTCAATTCTTTTCTACCCTAATGCTTGATAAATTCTTGATGTTTGGGAGGATTTTGTGTTCTTGAATTGATTGGTGAATGATTTTGAGTGGTTTTGTGATTTTAGAGATAAAAAATCAGCAATAATGGAGGGAGTTCGTCGATTGTGACGTCGGGTACCCGAATCGGGTACCCTTTTTTTGTTGAAAAGGTAATTCTGGGTCGGGTTGACCCGCAACCCTTGACTCGGTAAGTCTGGTAAAAAGTCATGCATACGACTCGTAACCAATTCTTACGGGTCGGTTACTCCCTCCGTAAAGTCTAGGAACTCTTACCTGATTCTGGAGTTGGTACGACTCAAGGTGATGAATCATAACCAGAGGTTACAACTCATTCTGAGAATCGTAAAGACTCTAGAAAATTCATACTTGGATATGTTTCAAGTACTAGGTCCTTACGAATCCTTCTCTCAAGTCGTGATGTTAAGGTATGACTAACGAAGAGTACGTATGACCTGAATTGAGGAATTCCTAGCTCTTTTCTGCAATCTTTAACCCTGCACACTTAACTCATATATTACCCTATAAATAATTAAGTACAAAACGTGGGTTGCCTCCCCCACAGCTCTTGACTTAATGCCGAGGCACGATGGGGCTATGTTGGATACACAAACTTCACAAACTAGCCTCATGGGTTGGCTCCCATGTAGCGCTTGGTTTAACATTGTGGCACGAGGCAGTTGCCTTGGTTATTCAGACTTTATCAAGATTGATCTCAAAAATCATCTTAACTTTCTTAGTGTTACCTATATAGTGGTTTACGCTTTTCCCATTCACTTTGAATGGGGCTTCTCCATTACGCTTCAACTCCAAAGAACCATATGGAAACACTCTTGTTACAGTAAATAGACCATATTACCTAGATTTCAACTTACCTGGAAACAATCGAAGTCTTGAGTTATAGAGCAATACTTGGTTATCTTTCTAAATATCCTTTTATCAATTTTGTTATCATAATGCAATTCATTTTCTATTTGTAAAGTGCAGAACTTTCATAAGTGTCATGACCCCATTTGGAATAATGATGGCACCTACCACATCTCATCGGTAGGTAAGCCGATATCGTAACCCGGAGCTATTGCAATGGTTTACCTCAGTAACAATGTCCAACATGGACCCTATATGTGAACACAATATATAACAACAACATTTCACAACTAAGGACAATCGATATTGGAACACAAATCCCACGACCTAATAGTATTAATACAAGAGCTTCTAAACTTTACAACAGGAGTTTACAATCTCAGAATATAAAATGTCTTTAATAATCTCATTCATTTGTCTTGAAAGCAAAAGACAAATAAGGATAGAGGGGAAAGAGGGCAACTCAATCTCCAAGAGCTCACCTTGTCTCCGAATAGTCAACTCACACGAACTAGCTCAACGGCGGAAACTAGAACCTAGGTTAGTACCAAAAAGGTACGAAAGTGTAGTATGAGTACCAAAACACGGGAACTCAGTAGGCATCATTGGCTGAATGAGCCCAAATATAATGTAAAGACGATATAAAGTAAGATAATAACCTTAAATTCAAGGGATAGGATTGAACCTGAATCTTCTTTGATACCACTGTAATAACATCTATACTACTAAAGCAATAATATGACATACTATCTCAATATATTCCATAATCGCCATAACAACCGGATATCATTTCGAAAGCGTCAAGCCATATAAACAATAGCAAAGCATCTACTTGCCATAATCGTCATCAACCATATTTTGAACAATAAGCACAAGAACATACCACGACATTCCATACCGCTGGGAAGTACAAAAAGAGAGCACAACAAAGAACTCATCACGGCATCGCATACCACCACAGAGTAAACAAAAGAATATCAAACAAGAACTCATCACGATGTCCCATACCATTGGAGAGTACAACAAAAGAATACAACCAATAATATAATAAAGCACAATTATTCCATTAATTGACCAAAACTGCGGGTAGATTAATCCCGCCATAGCTCATTACCGAATTCCACTTCCAATACCCATACCTTAATTTATCATAAAGAAGGCAACATTGTCATAGCATAGGCATGTAGTCTTCAATTCTACAACTCATTGAAAACACTGTGTGAAGTCGATACTAGTTATCCTTATCATTTGATGGATCAATAGATTAAAAGTTCTATCATTACTAGCCATTAAATTGGGGTAAACTACAAGCCACCAATATTATAGGTTATTAATCTATCATAAGGCCATTCTTTAGCTAGCATTTTCATGACATGAGTTATCAATTAAGTCATCTCAACCTCACATATTAGAAGATAATTTAACTAACCATCATGCAATACTAGGTCCATAATCACTAAGCATGTCATAACCTTAAGGACTAATTTCCATACTTTAATCAAGTAAAGTCCACCAACTAGTTTACTAGGTTTCTAGTCTCCAAATAGAAATCATATGTTTTAGAAGTAACTAGTTATCACATAAGCCACTTTACTAGGCAAGATTTCATAATACAACCTCTTATTCAAGTCAAGGATATATATTAGGTTAACCCTTGATTCTATGCAAGTTTATTCACATCACTAATTCTTAACTCAATATTAGGCATAGGTTTCCCTAGTTACTAATTTAGCATCAACAAGGGTCACACCTCTCATTTAGTGATTTGGAACAAGAAATGAATATCAATTTACAAAGTGACACCTCATACTTCAAGAAGATAGGCGGTTGGCCCCACATGGCCTAACATTACAAATATCAATGCATATAAGTAAATTTGCCCCACATGGCATTGCAACGTTCTTACCTCCTCTGGATTCACCGGGCATTATCATGATATCAACATATTCCTCTGAATCACTGGGCATCATCATAATATCACATATTTCTCTGGATTCACCTAGCATCATCATATTATCACATATTTCTCCGGACTCACCGGCATTATCATAATATCACATATTCCTTAAGATTCACCAGGTATCATCATAATATCACATATTCCTCCAGACTCATCGGGAATCATCATAATATCACATATTCCTATAGATTCATCAAGCATCATCATAATACCACATATTCCTTCAAACTCACCGAGCATCATCATAATATCACATATTCCTCCAGACTCACTGGACATCATCATAATATCATATATTCCTCCAAATTCACCGGGCATCAACATAACATCGCCAGTCTCCTAATACAACAACATACATCCATATGCATAGCCGAAATAATAAACATACACAAAGGTTCACAATATAAGAAAGTAGGGATGTAGGATAACACTTGCCATATCACCTTACTAATAAGCTTCACACAAAATATGAACATAAACAAGAGCATAAGTATATACAAGACATGCACAATAATCACTTAACAAGGTTATTCAAATCATGATCACAAGATAATCCGATATTTGAGTTCAACAAACACAACTCCTATGTATACATATAATTTAGGCAATCACCATGTATCTAGGTCGCTAAGCATTTACTTTTTTCTAGCCTTAAGTGGGTCAAGTTCAACTTCTATATTCTGAGAATGCCAAGCTTACTAACACAAGTCTATATTCTACCCGGAATTAATCTAGGTCATCTATACCTCACCATAAGGGCTTACTAATCCTTTCAAGGTATATAGGGAAAGTATCTTCAAGAATCTTTCCTAAGTCAATTCAACACCAATGTCATCTCCTATCTAGGCATTATATAGGTCAATACACTCCTAAGAATAGAGAATCATGCCATTCATGTCTACTTAGAACAACTATAGTGTTCTCACACTAGTCATGAGACCACAAATAAGCTAACCAAGGTCCTAAACTAAGGGTCAAATATCATACCTTACAAATTAATAGTCTAAAGCAATCAATAAATCCCAAGTTCAATATTTAATCAACTATCATCTAAATTCCCTACCCAATCTTAAAAGATATCAATAATTACATTACAAATAAGTTCAATCTAGTCTACGAGTAAGCCTAATCGACCTTGAATCCAAGAAACTCACAATCAAATGAGCTTTTCCTTTCCTTTCTATGAAGATTCTTCTTCCATACGAGACATTATCAACAATACAATCTAAGAATTACAATAAGAATAACAATACTCATTTTAGCACCATTGTGCCATGGGTTTCAAATAGACACTAAGACCCCAATTGGGTTTCACCCTTGGAAAGGAGTTTCCAAGACCAAATCATATCCCAACTATCATTAGGGAGTTAAAACCCATAAGTAATTTGAATCAATCACTTAATTCTGGGGCTACAATTGACCCTCAATGATTTAGGAGTCTTGATTCAAGAAACCAAAAATCAATACCAAATTAGAGGAATTCTTACCTTAGATTGTAGCAAGAATCAATCACACAAGTTGTTTAAGCTCCAATTCAACCCACAACATGCACTTAGAAGGTTTTACACTCCATTAGGGATTTTAGATTTAGAGGGAGGCACAAAATGGCAAAAATTTATGCAAGATAGCACATAAATATGGACCACCCATCCCTCTGATGGTGAGTCACAACCCCTATGTCACCACGATCATTGCCTTACGGTCGCACCTCCTTGGCCATGGTCACAAAAAATCGGTGCATTCTATGCATGGCTAAAGCTTAGAACTTGGTTTCGAGCTTTGGCCAATGCCTCAGGATATATTCGGGGTTCGTTTCGAGCATATAAGAATGAAACCCCATAGTTGTCGACATTCTAGATGCATTGGCGAAGTTGGATTTCATATACAAAGCTGGATTACTAAAGTTTTTGCTTAGTGGTCAATTAGGACCAATGAAGACTTCAAATTGAGGAAAAGGGTTCTAAAACCAAAAATGGACAGTCAGGTAACCAAACTATCGGTCCTACCAAGTCATTAATGACTTGGGGTATATATGGAAAAGGTCTATTGGAGGAAGAAAGCAAGAATATGGATAATGACCAGAAGGGTCATTATAATAAGCCCAGAGACGGAATTCATCCAACTCATTCTTCCTATTCATAATTGACTTTGCTGCATCTTGCCACTCCAAATTTAGCTTATTCAATGCACATAGTGCTTTGTGGTCATGTTCAACAGGAAACTGACATGATTTTCCATACACTAACTAATAAGAAGAACCACCGATAGGAGTATTAAAAGATATACGATAAGCACATAAAATATTGTTAAGCTTTCTAGGCCATCAGTCCTATTGGCATTAACTTTCTTTGCCAAAATAGACTTGATTTCTCTATTGGACACTCAACCTATCCACTGGTCTATGGATGGTAAGTTGTTTCCACCATGTTCTTTACATCATACCTCTCAAGTAGACTCTTGAATAGATGATTAAAAAAATATGATGCATTATCACTAATAATTGCACGTGGCATACCAAATTGAGAAAAGATATATTTATTCAAGAAGGTGGTAACACTTATTCCTTTATTATTGGGAGCGCAACTACTTCCACCCATTTAAAGACATAATCTATCACCACAGGAATATACTTCATACCAAAGGAGCTCGTAAAAGGTTTCTTGAAATCCATACCTCATACATCAAACAATTCTAATTCTAAAATAGAAGTTATAGAATGTACATGGCATCTAGAGATGTTACGTTAGTGTTGTTATTTGTCAAAACATGAAGCAACATCATGAGCGTCCTTGTAAATTATTTGCTAGTAGTACCCATAGAACAACATCTTATAGGTTGTATGGGTTCCTCCATAGTGACCATCAAATGGTAAAGCATGACAAGCCTCAAGGATGCTCATCATTTAAATTTCAAGGATACATTTACAAATAACCTCATTTGTACAGATTTAGAATAAATAAGTTTTATCCTAGAAAAGTTTCCTTACCTCATGCATAAATTTGTTTCTCTACTGGAAGATAGGTAATTTGCATAACTATCAAACCATGGAATTAGATCTTGATAAATAGATAATATCTTCTCATCTAGAAAACTATCATGAATATCAAGTCCATCTTTAACTTTCTGCATAACTTCTTCCTTAAGTCTAGACTAATGATCCGCAACTTGATTCTTAGTTCCTTTTCTGTCCTTGACATTAAAATAAAAGTCTTGTAGCAAGAGAACCCACCTAATAAGTATAGTATTTGTATATTTTTTATCTATTAAGTACCAAAATGTTGCATGATCAATGTGTACAACTACCTTTGTCCCAATCAATTAAGACCAAAATTTTTTAAAGGGAAAAACCACTGCTAACAACTCTTGTTTAGTAACTGTGTAGTTATTTTGAGCAAGGTTTAGTGACTTGTTGCCATAGTTGATACGATAAAGGATATTTTATTTTTGTTGGACTAGAAAAATACCTAAGGCTACTTCACTTGTGTGACACATGATCTCAAATGGAAAGGACCAATCAGAGGACACGATGATAAGAGTCATCATCAAATTTCTTTTAGATATTTGATCTTGGGTGTATTTATATGCCTAAGCACCATAATTTATCTATATTTTAGCTTTGTTTAGAGAACAAAGTGCCTAGTTTCTAATGTTTTTACTCTACTTCTATGTAATTGAGATAATCGATGTGATTACCATGATTTTAGGTATTAATAAGGTAGATGAAGACATTATGGGACTATGGAATGCAGATGGCATATGACACAAGAGAGAGTAGCAACCTAGACCAAATGTGGTGCCTAGAAACTACAATCTGGACCAAATGTGGCGCCTAAAAACTATGTCCAAGACTAGTTTGTCATTTATAATTAGTTCAGGGACCTAGAAGGCAATTATGAGAGAAAGGATTATTAAAAGGTTTAATGCTGATTTTTTATTCATTACAAAAATTGTTCTGGAGTTTTTGAAAGAAGAGTGGCGGCTTAGCTTGAGGAGAGAGAGAAACATTTTTCTCTCTTGTTTTTAATATTCGCACACCAAGATCATCTTCTAGTTTTTTTGTATGATGAATATATTTATGATTCTTTTCGTTTTATTCATGAGTAGATAAGTTTATTAGTTAGGGTTATGGAAGCCTTGTAGCATACAATCTCTTACTTTGGGTTTTGAACTCATTATGCATTGACTTGTTTACATCATACTCTCTTCATTTATTGTGAATTCTCATGGTTGTAAACATAGAGGGTATGCCTTAAAACACAACTTTTTTGTAAGAAAGGTTGATGTTCGGAAAAGAGACTAGTGACAAGAAAATAGGATTTCCAACCCCTATTTGATATGTTAATGCCTTAATAGGATTAACTACTTGGAGATTTCGTATTGTTTTTGGTAAATACTTTTGATTCGAGAGAACTAAAGTGAATTAATCCTTGATGGTTGATAAACACTAGTATTATGTTATTAAATACAGTATGTTTCTCCGTAAACACAATGCATGTATAAATTCATAAAGCCCATAGTTAGAAAGTATTGGAAACTACAAGGTGGACAAAATCCTAGCTTGCTATTTCTCTGAATTGAAATACTACTACACATATTTCATCTTGTTAAACTAAAACCATTAATTTGTGAACTGAATCAAAATCCCCCCTATTTATTTTACGGAAACAAATGATCAAAAGTCAACTAATCTGCATACAACTTAATTAGCATCATATTCCTTGTGGGATTCTACCCCAACCTAGTTGGGTTATATATTTGACAGTGACCGTTTACATTCTCATAAGAGAGTTTTAATTTAGGCGTATCAACATTCAAAGGCTTATAAGCATGCTTTATTGAAATCACTTTTACCTCTTTCTCAAGAAGTTTGCAAAGAGGATTGCAATCTTTAGAAATCTTTGATGAATCGCCTATTGAAATAGGCATGTCCTAAAAAACTTCGAATAGCCTTCATAGAAATTGGTGGATGTAATTTCTCATTCACCTTAATCTTAACTCTATTCACCTCTATACCCCTTTTTGAAATCTTGTTCCCAAGAACAATCCTTCTTTAACCATGAAATGACACTTTTCCCAATTAAGTACCAAGTTGTATTCCTCATATTTTAAAAGAATTTTTGCCAAGTTATCCAAGCAATCATCAAAAGAATTAAAAACTACCAAAAAATCATCCATAAATACTTAGATGGTGTCTTATACCATGTCAGCGAAGATTGACATCATACATATCAGAAATGTGGCTAGAGCGTTACATAACCCAAATGGCATATGCCTGAATGCAAATATCCCATAAGGACAAGTGAAAGATGTCTTTGCTTGGTCTTCAGGAACAATAGTGATATGTTTGTAGCCTAAATACCTATCCAGAAAACAATACCACCCTCTGCCTGCAAGTCTATCAAACATCTGGTCAATAAAGGGAATAAGAAAGTTGTCCTTCTAGGTCCATAGATGACACTCATATAAAACATTTAAAGTGGTAGAGGGCGGTCGTTGTCAATATCCAAACTTGGGTTGAGGTTGAATCCATAAGGAGTGAAAGATAGAGTTCTAATCTTGTGGCTAATTAAGTCCTAAGATAATGCCCAAAGTTTTAGTATAGTAAATGATATTATTAAAAATAGTGGGAAGGGGTTCTTGGTTAAGGGAGAATGTATATCACTAGTAACTTGATTTCACAAACTAAGCAACAAACTTTAATTTAACTTCTATATTTGAAGAATCTTTGGATCATGTCTACCTATGGGAAACTTAGGTATTAGTGTGTGAGATTTGATGCACATGCTAGTAAGTTTCTAATGTGATAAGTTAGGTCTAGGACCCTTGAGGCTAATTTCTCAGTAAAACCTCAAAGATTTCACTTGTTGAACCTTTCGCGTACATAACTTAGGTGACAATCACATTCACCCACTACGTTAAATTGGGCACCCCTATTTCTAGGATGATACCCAAGGTAAAGTCAGCTATAAAATCACCCGTATGTCTAAGCTAGTGAAAATAAGTAAACTAAACCTACTAATTATATACTATTGCCTTGGTTCCCACACCGCTCTTTCAAGGGTAATGAGGGTCCCTAAAGTTCTAAACCCTAATTTCAAGGATTATATGGACTTTCAAGAGCATGGGGTTTTCACCCACAAACCCATAGGGGTGTTTTGGGTTTTCACCCACATATCCCAACCAATTTAATCAACCAATAGTATAACCCCTTATCATCTAATTAACTTATACACAAATACATCACAACCCACAACTAATTTGCACCTTAGTTCAAAATAATTCCAAGACTAAAACATTTAGCTACTCATGAAGACAAGAAAGAAACATATACCAAATAGGTTGTTCAAAGATTCAATTTTTCACAAATACCAAAATCTAAATCAACAAATAAAATTTCCAATTCTTGCCCAATTTAGGGTTTAAATTTCAAATTTAAAGTGTTTCTAATCTCTAGAATGCCCAAAATGGGAAAAGGGTTTTAAGCTTTTAAAGGATTTTGGGTCAGTTGCTGAAAATTATGACACTTCCCCTGAGATAAATCCCGCGTGAACGTGATCTCACCAGATTAGCTGCGATTGCAGTTACTGCAACCACATATAGATCAACGCAATTGCAATTGCTGACCATTTTGACTGGCCGCGATTGTAGCCCTCAGGCCACAATTGTAATAACTGAGGCCTATTTCTTCTCCAACTCTTTCAGTTGCACTTCCTTTCTCTTTCTTAGATCCTTTTTAGCTCAAATCCACATCTTTCCATCTAATAACGTGTATTCTTGCAAAATATAGATATTAGTTCATTTAATCACACATAGGTCTCTTTTATTCATTCAAAATATGGTAATGTTCTCAAATGTGAAGTGTAAATGAGTGGTAAATTCACTGCTCATCACACCCCCCAGCTTAAAGAATTGGTTGAACTCAAGCAATACTACCTCTTACCATGAGAATATGCATATTTATGCCTATATTGAATGACCCAAGTGATAATAATGACTTCAAGCTTAGTATATACCACAATTTAGCTCTTCAGATATAGGCAAAACTATTTTCACAACAACCCTCAACATAGAATGTGATTTTTCAAGGTTGCAAAAGACTTTAAAGAGAAACTATGCAATAATCTCTAATTCTCTAAAATTGAATCCTTTTTTAACCTAATTATATTATACTTCTTTTTGCCCTATTTTTTGGGAGATGACAAAATTACCCACGTCGACTTATTTACATGCCTCCTCACAAAAAAGAAATTTTCACACATTAAGTCATCAGTTATGCAACAACTAATTTAAGTGTAGAACACTCTATCACTCCCTAGAACTCTCAGTGCTATCATGTACCATGCCATAGGCTTACTCCTATTTTCAATCGCCACTATAATGAAAATACTAGGTTGGGAATCATGAAGGGCTTTTTGTACCAATAGGTTTGGGGTAGGGTGGGATATATTTTAGGAACAAACATGTCTAAACCCTCCTTGAATATCTATATCATGCAATTCCATCCAACTTTTGATCATGGTCCACTTCTTTTGTTTTTACTCTTTACACGTGCCTACTTTTTATTTTCTTGGTTCACCCATTTTCCTTTTCATTTCTTTTTATTGCACCCTTAGTTCTTCTCTTTACTTTATTGGTTCATTCCCTCTCCTTATTCATTTGTTGTTAATACTTAAGAACATAGGCACTTACTTATAATTTCGTGGCCTAAAGTTACCTTTTTTAATCATCAATACCCGCAACTTTGGCTTTTAGCCTTACTTTGTAATTTAAAGTTCAAGGAGGATAGGGTTCAAAAGAAGGATATAGTTTGAAAAGCTCACAACTTGTAATGTATTTGTCAAAGAAAGGTCTAAAGGCTCAAAGTGGGTGACTAGGGATAGCATCTATGCAAGGGTAGGCATTTTAGACTAAAGTGGACTTCCAATGTCGCAAAGATGACCTAAGATCATCTCCCCAACCAGGTAGAGTAAAAATTAGCCTTGTGAGACTAATAGGGAAAGTTCTAGCAGGTATAAAAGCACATGAGATTCAGACAAATAAGCTTACCATACAGGACATGTAAAATTTGCCAAGGAGGTTCAATTGCCACTTTCTCTAGAGACAAAAAAATGAAGTATCTCCCAATTTTCACAATTAAAAATTTTGGAGGCACAAAAAGAAAAAAAGATTTTTACAAGGTTGCTCACGTCCATGTCCTTAATTTTTGAAAATTTTCAAATACAAGGGGGTGTTCACTTTTCATGGGCACCACATATGATTTGCTAATTATGGTACCAATCCTAGCCTTGATCTCACATTGTGGTTTTCATACGGGCCAACCAACCATATGGATACTCGATATTTTCCATAAGTATAAATTCAATCCCAAAGTCCAAAATGCAATAGGTACTTAGGCTTCCCTTGTATTTGTGACTTTGGTGCCACGGATACTCAAACTTCCCTTGTATCCATGGCTCTAAATGCAAACACTATTCTTTCCTCTTAAGAATGTCATCACTAAATCTATCATAGGGAAAAGCTTGTCCAATATTTCCATTATTAAACTAAAGAAAAAGTAGAAATCTATGATCAAAATAACTAATCCATTCAAATTTGGGTACCATCAGAGAGCTCGAATATTACAACCAAAATAAAAAATTAAAGTCATAAAAATGAAAACAACAAAATATTCAAAAATATCAATAATATAGGCCCATATCAAATGAATACAGAGACAAGCACTACCAACTAAAGAGGTGGCATTGTCCTCACTGCATAAATAATCAAGCATAAAGAGAGATAAGGGTGCTCCTTGAAATGGCATCAAGAACTGCTGTTACTCTCAGACTCTGCATCATCATTAGCTTTTTAAGGACCAAACCACTCGGTTGAGTCCTTATTATCCCTCTCTACTTGGGAAGAGGTAAGTTGATCATGGGGTTTTAGGACATTCTAAAGAGCCTTCACCTCATTCCACATCTTATTAAAGAATATATCTCTGTTCTTCTCCCTTATGACCATCTGTTCATGTCCAACCCGAAGATCATGATGTGACACTGCTAAGGATAAGTAGTATTTCTCAAGCCTAGCAATGGTATATCCTTGTTTCTTCTGGTTCTCTTGATACTTTTCATAATTGGCCTATAACACATATGAATATCAAGTAGTGGAGATCTCTCTAGGTCCCTGGGGTAAAATTGACATGAGATCTTTGATGGCCACAATATCAACACCAATTTTCTAAAGAGTCCCATCGATGGATGGCCTATAAGACTCAAGCTCCTCACATGTTGACTTTCCCAAGTCGACCTTTCACTTCTTACTTTTACCTGGTGCGCCTTTTTCTTGAAAACTCAAAGGATAGATGGGGGTACTAGGGCGCACCTAAGTATCTCCATAGTATTCGTTAACCCCAGCTCTACTACAAATCTTAATAATCAAAGAGGGTAAGAAGAGATACATACCACCTTAGTTCTTGAAGAATTTCATATCATAAACCATAAGCTAATAAACATTAAAAAGAACGTCGTGTAGAATGAAAACGACATCCGGACCCGTAAGTCTGGGACTGATGTCATATGGGTGCAAGGGGAGACTCGACTACATATTATGTTCAACCAATTCTGGGACTCAGAAATAAAGTCATTCATGTGGATACTACTCTTGGTTTCTGCCCACTAAACTTTCTTTTTGAGGTATAATATTTCTGCCAACTATCTTCTTAGCTCACTCCCTTTCTCTTCAAACTCACCCATGTTTTTATTTGGGATCCTGTACAATAAGAACAACAACAACAATAACAACATACCTAATTTATTCCCACCTAGTGGGGTCTGGAAAGGGTAGAGTATATGCAGTCCATTCCACTACCTCAAGTGAAGTAGAGAGGCTGTTTTTGATAGACCCCCGACTTAGAACTAATAAAAATATTATAATACCTGTGTCTTTTACGTAGTTAGAAATTATCTTAAGAATGATAAGACTTACTTTGAAATGCAAATCTATTTTTATACATGCAGTATTTTTGAGATTTTCACTTTCTATCATGTGGTAAATTGAGTTGGCTTTCCAATGATACTAATTTCGTCCAAATCCAACATCAGACGAAGGAGTTATGGACGTTTTACTCGGAACAGTCAGAATCGCCCAGGTGCGACGGCCCAGTTGGCGGACCGTCAAATTATTGATGGACCACCACTTGGACCATTATTTCTAAGGCAGAAGGGTCCCATTCTGGTTAAGGCCAGACGGTAAAGTTGATGGACCATCAACTTAGTGACGGACCACCACTTGGACTGTCAAAGCCATGCTAGTTAAGCTATGTTCTGGATAAGGACTAACGGATGAGTTGACAGACCATCAAAGTTGTGACGTACCATTAGCCAGGCTGTCAACCCTTATCCAGTAAAGCCCATTTCTGGTCCACGTCTGACGGGCTGAATGACGGTTCACCAGGAGTTTAACGAACCATCAGTCGGACCGTCACATTCCATATTTTGCTTATTTCTAAGTCATTTAAATAGGGGTATTTTGGTCACTTATCACCCGCCTATATATACCCAGATAAGTTCGATTTAGCCATTTTGCTCACTTTTTTTTCACAAAAAACAACTAGGGTTTCTCCCTAAATTAAATCTTCAAGACCAAGACTAAATCTTCTTCAAGAATCAAAGGATTAAAATCCTTCTAATTCAAAAATATCAAGAACCTTGAGTCAGGTATGTGTAGTGTTCATCTATGGACCCCTTTAATTCGTAGAGTTCAAGAACCATGATTTTAAATGAGAAACTTTGATTTCCTTGTTACTATGTGATGTCGTTCATGTCAATGACCATTGTTTAAACTTTAGAATATTATTTTAAGATGATTTCCATGAAGTATACATGTTGTGGTTAAAACCCATGAAATTGGGTGGTTCAAGATGATTAATATTTGTTGAAACAAACTATGCCCAAGGTGTGCATGCAAGGTGTTTGTTAAAATGCCTAGGATGCTAGAAGTTCATATTTACATGATTCTATGATATCTAAATGACAAGTCCATATTAGCTATACACTCAATATGAATTCCATGCTATTTATGTGTTGCTATTGTTGTGGTGTGCAGCATGTGTGATAATGGAATTATAGAACATGTACACAAAATGTATCCATGATTTCTCTACCATGTTTGAGATGTTGAATAGACTCATGAAGCACACTATCCCTTACTAATGATAATATGAATTATGGACTCAAATCTTATGATCAAGTCATGTCATGTGTGTCAGTTTCCTTCTATCGAGTCCTGGGGGTATTCGTACCCAAAACTATAGCTGTGTGCCTGGAGACATGTCATGTTGTCATGATATCTTCAGTCAAGCCACGTTCCATAGATTCAGTCTATCATGTGACTCAGGAAACCTCATAAACCTCATGATCTTAGACATTTATCAATATTATTCTGCCAGTCAATGGAAATTTAGTAAACCCAGTTCATGTATCGTCAGTTAAATCATGATCAGTCTCTTTAGATGGGAGTAGGATTTAGCACCGAGTAAACTAAAGAATGGGAACTCACCTACTTCAGATGAAGTTGTGATTCTTAGAAACAATCCTTGTGTTCCAGAACTATGTAGCCAGCATAGTTTGAGACATCAACACTTCCAGCTTGAGGGTTGATGGGGAAGACATCCGCCGTTCTCTTTTGGGGACACTGCCAGATTTGAGGGTCACTCACAACATGTCTTTAGCCGTGGCATGGTATTGATACCCTTCTAATCAGGGAAACAATTGGACCTCAGTTCAGCTTCTTTAGCATACATGGGGTATGTCGGTGAAATAACTACCTCCCACAGTTTCAGTATCAGTCTCAGTAAAAAAACTCAGATAGTTCTTTAGATATCAGTATACCAGGACTGTTAGATACAGTCAAATTCAATTATAGCAGGGGACTTAGAAAGTTCCACCAGATTCAGGACTGTCAGACACAGTCGTTCATGTTATCAAAACTACAGTTTCAGCCATGTATTAGTGTACAGGTTTAGTTATCACGTACTCACAAGCTCAGTTACTATGTATGTATGTTTGCATTCTTACGTTCATATCAGTCAGTCAGTTTGCATTATTCATTTATGTAAACCCTTCGCTTTAGCCTACCTAACTCGTATACTCAGTACTCCAGTTGTATTGATGCATCTGCGCTATGGTTCTTTCTTTTTATGTTACACCATAGGTTCAGTATCAGGAGTTCCAGACCAGCAGTAGCAATCCATTCAGCACACAAAATTGCAGTGAGTCCTCTTCATTCAAGGATGATATTACTTGATTTATTCATTTATTAATTTAGTTAGTTTTCAGTTTATGGAGTTTGTAGGATACATGTTCCCTCAACTCCTTATTCAGACAGTACTTAGAGGTTTTTAGATTTAGTATTCAGATTCAGTTGTTTTGGGTATTTGCTACCCATATGGATGTCATGTTTTGACAGTTTCTTTATTCAGCTGAACCTTATGACCTATTATTCATGTTTTCTATATTATACAAGTATATTATACAGTGTACAAGTATAGATATCAATCATGGGTTAGCTTGTGGTCCTTTGGGGTCATAAGCACCGTGTAGCATTCTGGTTCAGAAAATTGGGGCGTTACAAAATTGGTATCAAAGCCTAAGGTTCAATAGAGTCCTAGGAAGTCTGAATGCCGCATCTAGTAGAGTCTTGTACATGGGTGTGTTGCACACTACACTTATGTGTAGGAGGCTATAAGATATTTTAGGAATAGTTTCCTCTCTTTCAGTATTCATGTCGTGCTAGTGAGTATAATCTTAAGTTAAACTCTCAGTCTAATATATTCTTTTATCTATCTCAGAGTATGACTCCAAAGAAAAGAAACTAACCAGCTCCTCAGCCCGAAGATCCTTTGGGCTAACATGTTTCTCATATTAAGTTTAGAGCCGCATTCACCATACTTTCTAAGTCTATGGCTGCCCACAATGAATGGACACCAGCTATTCAGGCTAATAAAGTGGCAAATTCCACAACATCTAGGATCCAGTACTTCACCCGAATGAACCCTCCTTCTTTCACAGGGTCTAAGTCTGATAATGACCCTCAGGAGTTCATTGACCAAGTCTAGAAGGTCATTGACATCATGGGTGTTACTTCTGTTCAGAGTGATGAGTTAGCCGCATATCAGTTGCAAGATGTGTCTTACACTTGGTACAAATAGTGAAAATCCGAGAGGGTAGATGGTGCAGGTCCTATTGAGTGGGAGGAATTTGTCATGGCTTTCTTAGAAAGATTCTTGCATTCATCAACCTCAGGTAGGGAAACATGATGGTTAGGGAGTATTCTCTCAGATTTACTCAGCAAGCTAGATATGTCCCTCATATGGTTACAGACAATAGGGCTAAGATGAGAAAGACTATGTCAGGGGTGAATGATACAGTAAATGAGTGTAGGTCTACGATGCTGAATAGTGATATAACTTTAGCTATACTCATGAACTATGCCTAGCAAATGAAGAAGCAGAAGGTTAAGACTAGAGAGAGGCAAAATAAGAGAGGAAGATTAGGCAGTTTCAGTTTTGCTCCACCCAAATCTGAGGGAGGAAACTATTCACAGTTTTATCCCAAGTCATCAGCTCTAGCTTATTCTACAGCCAGTGCTTCAGTTCCTATGTTCAGAGAGGGTAACCAAGATAGAGCCCCAGGATATAAGTCTCAGGGCAGTGTTAGCAGTGCCCAAAGCAATCCCCTATGCCAAACTTGTGGTAAGTACCATAAGGGTATTTGCAGTGCCGATAGTGAAAACCCACACCATAGGATCAAGGATTGTCCTCAATCAGGTCAGTAGAAACATCTCCATTCCCCAGCTCAGTCTGGTCGCCCGAATCAGCAGGGTGCCACTTCCAGTGCTAATAGTGGGCAACGTCCAAATAGACTATATACTCTTTAGACCCGACAGGATTAGGAAAATTATCCTAATGTCATTACCGGTACGTTATAGATTTTCCATGTTCATGTTTATTCTTTGCTAGATCCAGGTGCATCTTTGTCTTTTATTACTCCCTTTATAGTAGGAGATTTTGGAATTAGTCCCAAAATTCTTTCAGACCCTTTTTCAGTCTCTACCCCAGTGGGTAAACCCATCATAGCCTGGTGGGTATATAGGAACTGCCCTATTATGATATTTTAGAAAGTCACCTTAGTAGATTTAGTAGAATTAGAGATGAATAATTTCAATGTCATTCTCGGCATGGATTGGCTTCATTCCTGCTATGCCATAGTCAAATGAAGAAATAAAATAGTTCAGTTCCAGTTTCTGGATGAACCTGTCGTAGAGTGGCAGGGTAGTACTTTGTCTTTCAGGGGTCAACTTATTTCCTACCTTCGGGCAAGGAAAACAATTTCTATGGGGTGTGTGTATCATCTCTTGAATGTTAAGGACTCAAGTTTCGAATCTCCCAGTCTCGAATCAGTCTCAGTGGTTAATGAATATTCTGATGTCTTTCTCGAAAATCTTCTAGGAATTCCTCTCGAAAGGGAAATAGATTTTAGCATAGACCTTCTCTTAGATAATGGGGTTGTTGTTTTATTCCTATGTTGGGATCCTTTTGTGAAGTCATGAAAACTATGTTAGCATATAAATTGAAATCCATGAATTTGGTGGTTTATGATTTGTGAACTTTGATGATTTCACCTATGCCTTAAGTTGTGCATGTAAGGTGTTTGATAAAATGCCTAAAGGGAAAGAAATTATGCAATATAGCTAAATTTTGATCCAAATGACAATGTATGCTTTAACCTTATGTTCAAAATAACTTCTATGTTAGTCTTATGTATTGAAATTTCTTGTGGGATTGCTCATGAGTTAGCCTTATGAAATTATGCTATGTATACATGCTATCTTATTCACATACCAATCTGTGATAATCAAATGCCCATGAAATATATCCAACTATTGTATTATGGATTTTTGATGTTGGTCATGTATTTAGAATGTCAAGCTTGTCAGTTTCCCTCTATCGAGTCCTGGGGGTACTTGTACCGGACAAGGTAGCTGTATGCCTTAGCTAGTGTCATGTTTTCACGAGATCCTCAGTCAAGCCATGATACATAGAACTCAGTCAGTTATGTGACTCATAAAAGATCAGTAATTTGATAATCTCAATAGTACTTTGTCAGTTAATGGAACTCCATGAATTTAGTGTAGTCTAGTTCAGTTAATCATGTTTAGTGTTTATCTAGATGGGAGTAGAAATTAGCACCGAGTGAACCCAACGATGGGAACTTACCTGTTACATGAGGTTGTGATTCTTAAAAGCAATTCTTGCATTCTAGAACTATGTAGCCAGCATAGGTTGAGACATCATATCTTACTATATGAGGGTAGATGAGGTGGCTTAACCTATTATATGAGGGTTCCAATTGTTCTCACTAGAGTTACCTATTATATGAGGGTAACTCACAGATTGTCCTTACCAGTGGCACGGTATTGACACCCTTTCAATTAGGGTTATAGATTGGACCCCACCTCAGCAATAATGGCATATTAGGGGAATATCAGTTAGATGAATGCTTCCCACTGTTTCTCTTATAGAATTTAGGGTTGTCAGATATACTCAGAATAATGTGGAACTCAGCTAGTTTCATAAGAAACTAGACTGTCAGATAGAGTCGCACAGTATCATTTATTTTGTTTATACAGTTATTAGTATCTCATGTTATCAGTACTCAGACTCAGTAATAATGTAATCCCAATCGTAGTTACAGTTAATATATAATCTTGTATGTATTCTCACATTTATATTATTCAGTCAGTTAGTATAGATCATGCATGTAAACCCTTTGCATTCATCCAAACTTACATGCATACCAGTATATTTAAAGTACTGACGCATTTGTGCTACTGTGTCTTACACCATTGGTTCAGAAGCATGAGCTCCAGAGCATCGGTAGCATTCCAGTCTCCGCAGTCAGAGTTAGCACTAAGCCCTAATCTTTCGAGGACATGATCATTTCTTTATTATATCATTAATTAGTTTATTAGTTGGAGTTAGTTGGGGATATGTCCCATTATCTCCTTATTTAGACAATTATATTTTAGAGGCTTTTCAGACAACAATATGTTTAGATAATTTTGTTTAGGGCATTTATACCCTATCCTAGATGTTATATTTTATTGGATATTATGTTATAGTTTGAACCTTATGGCCTTTCAGTTCATGTTTCCACATTATGCAGTATATCATGTAGTATACAAGCACAGATATCAGTCATGGGTTAGCTTGTGGTCCTTTGGAGTCATGAGCACCGTGTAGCATTTCTAGTACCAGATTTGGGGCGTTACAAAATTGGTAATAGAGACTAAGGTTCAATAGTTTCCTAGGAAGTCTGAAAGTTGCATCTAGTATAGTCTTATGCATTGGTGTGTTGTGCGCCACATTTATGTAAAGGAGGCTATAAGAGGTTTTAGGAACAGTTTCCCTTCTTTCAGTATTTATGTCATGCCAGTGACCATAATATCAAGTCAATCTCTCAACCTAATCTGTTTCTCCCTTTTATCTACAGAACATGCCTATAAAAAGAAGAAATGGGAATCAGTCAGCCCTTCATCCTGAAGAATCTTTGGGCGAACATGTTTCTCATGCAGAGTTTAGAGCTGCATTCACTACTATTGCTCAGTCAATTGTTGCTTATAATGAACGACCAACTATTATTCTGGCCAACCTAGTGACTAATTCAGCTGCAGCCGGGATTCGAGAATTTACCTGAATAAATCCTCCATCCTTTCTCAGGTCTAAGTTAGATGAGGACCCTCAGGATTTCATTAATCAGGTTTTGAAGGTTACTGACATTATAGGGGTGTCAGCTGTTGAGAGTGCTAAGCTAGCTGCATATTAGTTAAATGATGTTGCTCACATTTGGTACAAGCAGTGAAAGTTAAAGAGGTCAGTTGATACATAACCTATAGAGTGGGAGGAGTTTGTCACTGTATTTTTAGAGAGGTTCTTTCCCCTATATCTTAGAGAGGCTAAGGTGTTTTAATTTATCAACCTCGGGTAGGGCAATATGATGGTGAAAGAGTATTTTTTTAAGTTTACTCAATTAGCCAGATATGCCCCTCATGTAGTTGCAGACAATAGGGCCAAGATGAGTAAGTTAGTTTCTGGGGTGAATGATAGCGTAATCAATGAGTGTAGGTCTAAGATGTTGAATAGTGACATGAATTTAGTAAGGCTTATGACTCATGTTCAGTAGATAGAGGAGCAAAAGATTAAGATGAGGGAGAAGAAGAAGAAGAGAGCAAGAATTGGTAGTTTCAACTTTGCTCAGCCCAAATCAGAAGGTGGAAATCATTCTCAGTCTTATCCTAAGACATCAATTCCATCTCCTTCTTAAGATAGTTCTCCATATCCTAAGTTTAGGGATGGTACAAAATATAGAATGCCAGGCTCTAAGTCTTAAAAACGTATTAGAAATTCCCGCACCTATCCTCTTTGCCAGACTTGTGGCAAGCACCATTAGGGTATTTGTAGAACTGGCAATGGTATTTTTTTTAGACACACCACAGAGTCAAAGACTGTCCTCATCCACATCCTTAAGGTCAGTAGAACTATTACTCATCTTAGTCCGGTCGCCCAAATTAGCAGGGTTCCACTTCCAGTGTTATTAGTGGGAAACGCCTAAATAGACTCTATGCTCTCCAGTCCCGAGAAGATCAGGAAAATTCTCCTGATATGGTTACTGGTATGTTACAAATCTTTCATGTGCATGTTTACGCTTTGCTAGATCCAGTTTCTTCCCTATTTTTTTTTACTCCCTATATGGCAGTTGATTTTAGAGTCACTCCTAAAATTCTAGCATAGTCCTTTTTAGTCTCTATACAGTGGGTATAATCATCATAGACCAGTGGTTATATAGGAACTGCCCGGTTAGGATATTTTAGAAAGTCACCCTAACAGATTTAGTCGAATTAGAGATGATGCATTTGATGTCATTCTCGGCATGGATTTTCTTCATTCATACTATGAAATAGTCAGCTGAAGACAAAGAATAGTCCAGTTCTAGTTTCCAAATAAACCCATCCTAGAGTGGAAGGGTAGTGTATTCTCTTTCATAGGTCAGCTTATTTCCTACCTTCAGGCATAGAAAATGTAATCTAAGAGATGTGTCTATCATATTGTTTGAGTTAAGGACATTAGTTCTGAAAGTCCTAGCCTTGATTCAGTCCCAGTTATGAATGAATATTCTGATGTCTTTCCCGAATATCTTTCAGGAATTCCTCCCAAAGAAAAATAGACTTTGGCATTGATTTTCTTCTAGATACTCAGCCTATATATATTCTGTCATACAGAAGGACACCAATAGAACTCAGATAATTGAAAGAGAGCAGCTCAAGGATCTTTTAGATAAGGGATTTATCAGGCCTAGTGTGTCCTTGTAGGGGCAATAGTCTTATTCGTGTGCAAGAAAGACGGTTCTCTCAGAATGTGTATTGATTATCGTTAGCTCAATAATGTCACAGTAAAAAACAAGTAGCCTCTTCCCAGAATTTATGACTTTTTTGACAAACTATAGGGTTCTAACTATTTCTCTAAGATAGACCTTAGATCAGGCTACCATCAGCTCAGAGTTAGAGAATGTGACATTTCGAAGACTGCCTTTCATACTCAGTATGGTCACTTTAAATTTCTAGTCCTGACATTTGGTCTTACCAATGCCTCAACAGCTTTCATGGACTTGATAAACTGTGTATTTAAGTAGTACATGGACATGATTGTCATAGTCTTTATAGATGATATTCTGGTGTATTTGCGCAATGAGCGTGATTATTCAGACCATCTCATAATTGTACTTCAGACTCTCCAAAATCATTAGTTATTGACCAAATGAAATAAGTCTGAATTTTGTCTAAGGTCAGTAGCATTCCTTAGCCATATCATTTTCGGTGATAGCATTAGGGTTGATTCTCAAAAGATCAAAGCTATAAGAAACTGGCCTCTCCCTATCTCTCCATTAGATATCAGGAGTTTCTTGGGTTTTGCTAGCTAACACAAATGGTTTGTTAAAGGATTTTCTTCTACTGTATCCCCTATGTCCAGATTAACTCTGAAGAAAGTCAAGTTTCAGTGGTAGATCCTTGCGAGAAGAGTTTTCAGGAGTTGAAGACTCGACTCACCTAAACCCCAATTTTAGCTCTTCCAGATGGTCCAGATGGGTTTGTAGTGTACTATGATGCATCCATAGTAGGTTTAGGTTGTGTCCACAAGCATCATGGTAAGGTCATAGCCTATGCCTCTTGATAACTTAAACCCCATGAGAAGAATTATCCTACTCAGGATCTTGTGTTAGCAGCTGTAGTATTTGCCTTGAAGATTTAGAGGCATTATTTATATAGTGTTCATGTAGATGTGTTCATCAATCATAAGAGTCCTTAGTATGTTTTTTCTCAGAAAGATCTCAATCTTCATTAGAGAAGGTGGTTAGAGCTCTTGAAAGATTTTGACATAAGTGTCCTTTATCATCCGAGCAAGGCTAATGTAGTGGCTGATGCTATCAGCAGACTGCCTATGGGTAGTGTTGCTCATGTGGAGGATAGTACGAAAAAGTTATCTCAGGAAATCCATTAGCTTACAAAACTAGGCATTCGCTTAGTCGATACAGAGGAGGGGGATATATGGGTTCAGAGTAGTTAAGAATCATCTCTAATTTGCAAGGTGAAAGAAAAACAAGATAGAGATCCCAGTCTAGTCAAGTTGAAAGAGTTAGTTAAGGAACAAAATTCGAAGTTTTCTCCCAAGGGGGAGATGGTGTTTTGCATTATCAGGGTCGTCTGTGTGTTCCAGGTGTAGATGACTTAAGGCAGCGAATTCTTACAGAAGTGCACGGTGCGCGCTACTCTATTCATCCAGGGGCCACAAAGATGTACCGTGACATATGGAAGATCTATTAGTGGAGTGGGATTAAGAGAGATATTAGAGAGTTTGTGGTTAAGTGCTTTACATTTCAGCAAGTTAAGATAGAGCATCAGAAGCCAAGTTGGTCCTTGTAAAAGCTCCATATTCCTACTTAGAAATGGGAAGAAGTGAACCTGGACTTGGTGATGGGTTTATCTTATACTCGTCATCAGCATGCTTCAGTTATGGTCATTGTAGACAAAATGAATAAATCAGCTCATTTTCTTTCGATCCTTACCTCATATTAAGCTGAGGATTACACCAAACTCTACATCAGAGAGTTGGTTAGATTGAATGGTGTTCCGTTATGTATTATCTCAGACAGAGGTACCCATTTCACCTCTTATTTATGGAAAGCATTCAAAAAGGGTCTTGGTACCCAAGTTCATCTCTTTACAACCTTCTATCCTCAGATAGATGGTCAAGAAAAAAGGACCATCAGACTTTAGAAGATATACTAAGGGAGTGTGCAATTGATTTCAAAGGTAGTTGGGATGACCACTTCCCTTTAATTGAATTTGTATACAACAATAGTTATCATTCCAGTATTAAGATGGCTTCATTCGAAGCTCTGTATGGTAGAAGATGAAGATCTCCAATTAGTTGGTTCTAAGTTAGTGAAGCCTCAGTTATAAGGCCTGACTTAGTATTCGATGCCTTAGAAAATGTCTAGTAGATCAGAGAAAGACTCTGGGCTGCTCGGAGCTGACAAAAATCCTATGTAAATATACGTAAAAACGATCTCAAGTTTGACGTTGGTGACTATGTCTAACTAAATATCTCTCCCATGAAGGGATTGAAGAGGTTCGGCAAGAAGGGAAAGCTCAGTCCCCAATATGTCGGTCCCTTTAAAATTCTCAGTCGCTTCGGTAAGGTAGCTTATGAGATCGACTTGCCTTTAGATCTAGCCGCAGTTCTTACAATCTTCCATGTCTCTTTTCTCAATAAGTGCATAGGTGACCCGAAAGTTATAGTCCCTATTCGGAGCATAGATGTTCAGAACAGCCTCTCTTATGAAGAGATTCTAGTCGAAATCCTAGACTATCAGACTCGTAGACTGAGGAATAAAGAAATCCCTCTAGTCAAAGTCCTTTGGTGCAATCAGTCCATTAAGGGAGCTACTTGGTAAGAAGTAGAAGACATGCATACCAAGTATCCTTACCTTTTCCCCACTAACTCAGATCTAGAACAAGGTAATAGTTCTCCTTAATCTTTTCAGTTTTCATGTCCAAATTTCAGTTAAATTTAGTATCAATCTCATGTTCAGAATTGCATGTTTAAACTTGATACTAAGTACCATTGCATAATCATTCATATGTTCATGCATCATATTAGTCATATGTTCATGCATCAAATATGCATTCTCCTACTTAGAAACTTAGTTATCAAAATACTCAATCATGTATTCATGAATCACTTACAGATGCATCAGATATGTATGTTCAGTATGATATATATATACGTTTTAGTTATCAGTCATGTCAGTCCTAAGATCATGTTCTAGTTGTGCATGTTCAGTATGTACTTTATTTTATTTTCTCCCCTCTCACTCAGTCTTATTCAAGGACGAATCTTCTCAAGGGGGAGATATTGTAATACCCCATATTTCTACCTGGCTTGAAATCATCCTAAAAATGTTAGAAACTTACTTTGGAAGATAAATCCACTTTTGTACATGTAAAATTTTTAAGATTTTCACTTTTTGTCATGTGAGAAATTAAATAAGCTTTTCATCAATATAATATTCGCCTAAATTCAAGTTACCATCATAAAACAATGCCATATTAGTTAGTGGCGCACCACACCACAATAGAAAATGGAATTTGTCAAATTCCAGTAGGGGTCCGTGATAGTGGAACATCACGCCAAACTTCTAGGTCACAAACGAAGTGACAATGCAATTGCTCCGCATCGCTCCATCTCCCAATTTACCAGTTGTCAAATTCCAGTGACACGGTGTGATAGCGCTTCGTCGAGCCAGTGGTCTAGGTCGGGAAATTTTCACCAATTTTAAAAGAGATGTCTAGGGTTAAAAGGTTTAATTTCCAACCCCTATTTAAACCCAATAACACATGATTTAGCCATTCTTCACCCAAATATACTAGTTTCTCTTAATTTTCTCTCAAGAACAAACTAGGGTTCCAATTGGGGATTCAATTTCAATAAAATCTCTCCATCAATCTTCATTAAATCAAGAACTAAGGCATGCGTTGTGTTAATTTATGGATTCCTTTCATCCATAAAGTTCCAGAACCTTGTTTTACATTATGAATCATGATTATGTTGTGGGTTGCTCAAGTTTTGTGATGGTTGTTGTTTGATTCCCAAGTTGGGATCCTTATGTGAAATTAAGAAAACTACATTAGCATATAAATTGAAATCCATGAATTTCGTGGTTTATGATTTGTGAAATTTGATGATTTCACATATTCCTTAAGTTATGCATGTAAGGTGTTTGATAAAATGCCTAAAGTTATAGAAATTATGCACTATAGCTAAATTGTAACCCAAATGACAATGTATGCTTTAACCTTATGTTCAAAATGACTTCCATGTTATTCTTATGTATTGAATTTTCTTGAGGGATTGCTCATGGTTAGCCTTATGAAATTATGCTATGTATACATGCTATCTTATTGACGTACCAAGATATGATAATCAAAAGCCCATGAAATAACTCAAACTATTGTATTATGGATTATTGATATTGGTCATGTATTTAGAAGAGCCTTATCAGTTTCCCTCTATCGAGTCATAGGGGTACTTGTACCTAAAAAATTAGCTATACTCCTAGAGCTAGTGTCACGATTTCGCGATATTCTCAGTCAATCCATGATCTATAGAACTCAGTTAGTCATATGACTCAGGAAAGATCAGTAATTTAGTAATCTTAATAGTATTCCGTTAGTTAATGAAACTCCATGAATTTAGTGTATCCCAGTTTAGTTAATCATGTTTAGTGTCTATTCAGATGGGAGTAGGAATTAGCACCGAGTTAACCCAAGGATGGGAACTCACCTGTTATATGAGGGTGTGATTCTTAGAAGTAATCCTTACATTACTATGTAGCCATCATAGGTTGAAACATCATCGCCTGCTATATGAGGGTAGATGCGGTGGGTTAACCTGTTATATGAGGATTCCCAATGTTCTCACTAGAGTTACCGGTTATATGATGGTTACTCACAGATTTTCCTTGCCAGTGGCGCGGTATTGATACCCTTTCAATTGGAGTTACAGATTGGACCCCAACTCAACCATACTAGCTTATTATGGTCATGTCGGTTAGATGACTACTTCCAAAATTTTCGGTTATAGAATTTAGGGATGTCAGAGATAGTCAACTCAGAATAGTGCGGAACTCAGCTAGTTCCATCAGAAACAAGACTATCAGATATAGTCGCTCAGTATTAGTTATTTCAGTTATACATTTACCAGTATCTCATGTTATCAGTACACATACACATTATTCATGTTATCATGACCCTAGTTACAGTTATTATGTTGTTATATATGTATTCTTACTTTCATATTATTCAATCAATTAGTATAGATAATGCATGTAAACCCTTTATATTCAGCCTACCTCATATGCATACCAGTACATTCAAAGTACTGACGCATTTGCGCTACGGTGTCTTATACCATAGGCTCAAAATCTTGATCTACAGAGCATTAGTTGCATTTCAGTCTTCGCAGTTAGAGTTAGTAGTGAGTCCTGATGTTTCGAGGACATGATCATTTCTTTGCTATCTCATTAATTAGTTTATTAGTTGGAGTTAGTTGGGGACATATCCCATTATCGCCTTATTCAGACATTTATGTTTTAGAGGCTTTTCAAATTACAATATGTTTAGACAGTTTTGTTTTGGGCATTTATACCCATCCTAGATGTTATATTTTATCGGATATTATATTACAGTTTGAACCTTATGGCCATTCGGTTTATGTTTCCGCATTATACAATATGTCATGCAGTATACAGGCACAAATATCAGTCATAAGTATCTTATGGTCCTTCGGGGTTATGAGCATCGTGTAGCATTCCGGATACCAGATTTGGGGCATTACAAACAGGATGAGCAAACAGGTTCGGCTAAAAACAACAAAATAATTAAACAAAAAACCAGCAAACGAGTTTGCTACTCATAAGCAACAAGAAACACTATACTACCCACCTAGGTATACTAATAAAGAACACTTATAAAGTTCCAGAGAAATCGAAACTTGAATTCACACAGTATAAATCAAGAAAAACAGACAAGATATCAAGATTGAAAAAGAGATATAAAGACTACACTAAATAAACTAGGGTGAAATAAACTAGAGAAGAATGAAATAAGTGCAACTGATACTTGGAGAAGATGCAATGATTGATGTTTTCTTGATTGTTTGGTCAAATTCTAGCAAATTGGTGCAGAAATTTGTCATCGGAATTTGTTGTTGCTTTCTTTACCCTACTGTTGGTACCGCATCCCTGTAATTGATCGCCGGAGTATATACTGCTCGTCCAAAAATACATTGGACTTCAAAATCTTGATGTTGCCACCTAAAGTGATCTGTACTTGTAGTACCTAAAAAAATTGTAAATAAAAAAGAAGAAAGCCAAAATACTCACCAAAAACCGACGTTACTCATCGGAAACTAGAACTCCTGCATTGGCTTAATGCGTTGACTGGTTTTGCTAGAGTGTTCACTGGAGAAAAGAAAAGAAAGTATGATATTGAGTGATTCTGTCCAATATTGCACCGGAAAGGGTTGTTCTGGTCAGAAATGAAATAGAGACATGTTGGAGTTATTGTTGGCTTGTGGTGTTTTGTCGTTGGGTCAAGAACTAGTTTTCTAATGGAGAGAATTGTACATCAGGTATAATATGGGAAACCACAAGTAATCTCGAGGGAAGAATTTATTGATTCAAAGATGATTTTTTCCAAGGAGTTCACTGGAGAAAAGAGAGGTCAGTACGATTTTCCTTAAGCACCTAAACATTGAAAAAAAAATATGCTCTAAGAATAGACATTGAAATAATAAATTAAGATGAAGAAAGTAATTATAAAACTTCAATTTTCAAAACATAATTAATAAAAATAGTTTAGTAGAGAATCAAGTACTAATAAATGTCCTTTGGGAGCCTGTAGATATCATTAATTTGCTTCGCCCCAAAGTTCACCGCTTTCCCCCAGATCTTGATAGTCATGTTCGATGGGTCCAAGAAAGACACTATACTAAGGTTGTCGTAGAATTCACAAACTAATTGGTCGTTTTCCTTGCACGGATCTGGGGAAAAACTCCGCCACCCTGTAGCCTCAAGCCTTTCATGAAATTTCAGAAGCATTTTTGGCACATTATCCAAACATATACATCTCTCCAGGAGTAACATTATCCTCAAAAGATCGCTGTAGTATTGAGTGTGGCACTCAAGTGCCATGAATTTAATGTGGTTGTATTTTTCCATGAGATTATTCTTAAATGAAACATACAATACACACAACAATAATTGACATTTCTATGCACAAAGTATGCTATGTTGTTCACCAAAGCTCATTAAATAGTTGCTTAGTGGTGTTTATGAAAAAATCTTAAGTGCAGGATTTTTGGGCATTGCAGGAAATCACCCTTGGTTACTGCAATCGTGGGCCATAAACCCGCATTCATATTTTTTAGATCGTTGTCCCGATGACCGTAGTCGCAGTAATTGAAACTAGTTCCATACTAGCTTTCCATGCTCAAAATTTCCAAATTTTTAGGCCATAAGCATGCTCTATAATAGGTCAAATTAAAGCCTATTAAAAAGACTACTAAGTTCTTGATTATGCCTTAAAAGAGCAAAAACCATTATTGAATACTCATTTGGGAAATATATCGAGCACTTAGTGTGCACTCTTTATTTGTCTCAATTTCATAATCATTGTTGGTACTCAAGACATCCCCAATTATGTGCACACAGTAATATAGAATCTACATACCACACAAGCACAAATTTATGAAACAATTAAGCATGAAAATCAAATATTCAGGCCTTCTCTACAACATGCATTTAGTGGACTATTTTAAATAATCAAAGCATGAACTCATGACACCTACCAGATACGTGATACAAGAGGGAAGCAAGGATGTTGTTGTGGATCTCACAATCTTATCCTAAATGGATCCAATTAGAAAGTAAAATTAAAAAAGAAGTGTGAGGGAAATGAGGGAATTAGATGGTTATATATCTAAGGTAAACACGGTCACAGTCAAGTTCCACGATCACGGATATACGAGTGACCGTAATCATGGCCTAGGGACCAGAGTCACGGTAAATGAGGGCATTTTTGCACCTTAGTTTCCCCTATTCAACTCATTTCAAAATTTGACAAATTTTTCCTTGTTTAATTTATCATGCGAAAAATTCACGCTTCCCCATTTTCAAGCTCATACAATGCACTCTATAGTGCCACAAATGCATGGGTTATTCCAATGCCAAAACTAAAATCTATGCTACAAAATCATAAATAAAGGATACGAGCCACTTTTGTGGCATTTATGGGTTGCCTCCTACATAGCTCCTTAGTTATTGTCATGGCATGATGTCTTCCTTATTTTTTTCTCAAGGTGGGTCCTCAAGGCCTCCCTCATTGACTTCTTTGGTTTCAACCTCAACCATGGATATCACTTGAAACTTTGTGGGTTTCTTCTTTGTCTTGCAAACTTTAAAGGATACCTCATCCTCATGCACTATAAACATCATATCCCCTATTTCTAAGTCAACAATCACTCTTCTGATGACTAAGAAAGGCCTACCAAGGATGATGGGTACCTCATGGTCCATTTTGTAATCCAAAACCACAAATTTCATGGGAAGTATGAATTTGACTACTGTAAGTAGATCATCAAACAAAATCCCAACCAGTCACTTGATAGACCGATCCTCCATTAATAATCTCGTAGATATTATAGTTGGAGTATCCAAGCCAAGATTTTTGTAGATGGCAAAAGGCATGAGTTTTATACTTGCACCAAGATCGCATAGAGCTTTCGTGAAGATATGCATTCCAATGGTGTAAGGGATGGTAAAATCCCTGGGGTCTTCCTTCTTTTCTGTAACTTGGCTACTCATGATAGCACTACAACCATGGGTGACTTCAATTTTGTCACCTTTGAAGAGATTTTCTTTGACATTAACTTTTTCATAAGCTTAGCGTATCCCGGGATTTCTTGGATTGGTTCAAGTAATAGGATATTAATAGAGAGGCCGCTAAGCTTGGCCATGAATTTCTTGAGTTTATTACCCTCTACTTTTCTTTGAAGCCTTTAAGGGAACGGGGGAGGTACTTGTATTATAGGGATCACATTACTTTGTGGTTTCTCATTTTCCACCACCTCTTCATCAACTTCCACTGCTTCCTTTTCATTATTTTCATCTTGAGATTTTGGTGGCACTTCTTTCGACTGAACCTTAGGTATCTCTTATTAAGATCTTTGCCAAAACATCTTTGGACTTGTACTTGTTGAGTCAATGGAACTCGGCTGTTTGTTCATTTCCCAATCATGGGGAGGGACATAGCGCTCATAGCCATGATCTCTATCCCTCCAATAATGATCACTTTCATGGTTCATCCAACCTTGGTTCCAACCTTGCCTTTGATAGGTGGGGCGGGAATCCCCCGGATAGTTTACCAAGTACCGAATCTCCTCATCAAGCTATTTAGATTCTTCATAATATTCATAGGCTTTTGATGTCTTGGTATTCACCACTTTTACGGGTGAACCCATCATATGTTTTGTAAAAAGCTCTACTTGCATCATTATCTTACCCATACTCTCCACTCTTTATTTATCTCATTTCCTTTGTTCCTTGTCAACCAAGGATGTAGTGGGAGAACTCTTAGGAACCTTAGCATCTTGGGTATTCCATCCATGGTTTTGATTGGTAACCTTCTCAAGCAAACTAATTGTGGCATGATAATACAACTTCACAAGAGAGTCTCCCACCACATTTTCCACCTCGGTTTTGTTGAGTAGGACAAAAGCTGGTAGAATATTTAGAGAAACATCTTCTGACCTCATGGTTTGGACATTATGTTAGTTTTTCGTTAAATATTTCCCAAACTTCATACAAAGGCTCTCCATTAAATTTCCTAAATTTAATGATTTCATCCCTCAATTAAAGCATTTTGGAAGATGGAATTACCAGTCAAGAAATGTCGTGGTGAGTTCATCCCATGAAGTGATAAACCAAGCCCAAAGATATTGGAGCCATAATACCACCTCTCCCATTAGCGAAAATAGGAAGAGGCAAAACTGAATGGACTCATAGGTTATATAAGGAATATCAAAGGGTGCACACACCTCTATAAAATTCTTCAAATGAAGGTTGGGGTCCTCATAAGCTTTCCCCATAAAATGTTACTTCATTTGCAACATGTGCAACATGACACCTGTGGCATGAAAGACACCGTTCCCTTGATTAAGTGAGATCAGGATGGCACTTGAATGATCAACGTCATTGAGTTTCATCATATCACCAAGAGGGACGTCAGCTTGACTTGCATTGTCTCTCATAGTTCCTTCTATGCTATGTAAATCACCTATAAAAGAACAAAAACAACAACCAAAATAAATACACACCACTATTGGTATATCCTAACTAAGAACCAACAACGCATAAATGAAAACTAAATTTCTTTCCCCGGCAATGACTCCATTTTGATAATGCTCACCTATACAATTTAAAGGGGTAGACGACCGTCATTGTCAATATCCTAACTTGCATTGAGGTCGAATCCATAAGGAGTGAAAGATAGACTTCAAATATTATGGGTAATTAAGTCCTACTAAGATAATACCTTAAGAGTTAGTATAGTGGATGACATAATTAAAATTGGGGGGGGGGGTCTTGGCTAAGGGAGAATGTATATCACTAGTAACTTGATTTCACAAACTAAGCAGCAAACTTTAATTTAACTTCAATATTTGAAGAATCTTAGGATCATGTCTACCTAAGGGTAACTTAGGTGTGGGTGTGTGAGATTTGATGCACATGCTTGTAAGTTTCTAATGTGTTAGGCTAGTTCTAGGACCCTTGAAGCTAATTTCTCATTAAAACATCAAAATTTTCACTTATTAACCCTATCGGGTACCAAACAAGTATGATAATCATATTCACCTACTACCTCAATTTAGGCACCCCTATTTCTAGGATAATACCTAAGGTAAAGTAAACTACAAAATCACCCTTATGTCTAAGATAGTTAAAATGAGTAAACTAAACCTACTAATTGTATACTATTGCCTTGGTTTCAATATTCCTCTTTCAAGGGTAATGAGGGTCCCTAAAGTTCAAAACCCCTCTTTCAAGGATTATTTGGACTTTCAAGAGCATGGGTTTTTCACCCACAAACCCATGTGGGTATTTTGGGCTTTCACCCTCAAATCCCAACCAATTTAATCAAGCAATAGTATAACCCCTTTTCAACTAAATAACATGTACACAAATACATCTCAACCCACAACTAATTTGTATCTTTGTTCAACATAATTCCAAGACAAAATGATTTAGCTACTCATGAAGAAAAGAAAGAAACATATACCAAATGGGTTGTTCAAAGCATCAATTATTCACAAATACAAAAATCTAAATCTACAAATTAAATTTACAATTCTTGCCTAATTTAGGGTTTCAATTTCAAATTCAAAGTGTTTCTAGTCACTAGAATACCCAAAATGGGAAAGGGTTTTAAACTTTTAAAGGATTTAGGGTCGGCTGCTAAAAATTATAAAACTTCCCCTGAGATAAATCCTGCGTGATCGTGATCTCATCAGATTCTCCACGATCACAGCTATCGCAATCGAATGTAGATCAACACGATCGTGGTTGCTGATCGTCTCAACTGGCCGTGATTGTAGCCCTTAAGCCATGATCGCGGTAACTGAGGCCTGTTTCTGCTCCAGGTCTTCCAGCTACACTTCCTTTTTCTTTCTTAGATTCCTTTTTGCTCAAGTCCACATCTTTCCATGCCATAATGTGTATGCTTGCAAAATGTAGATATTAGTGCATTTAATCATACATAGGTCTCTTTTATTCATTCAAAATATGGTAATGTGAACAAATGTCGAGTGTAAATGAGTGGTAAATTCACCGCTCATCAACACCCCTAACTTAAAGGTTTGCTTGTCCTCAAGAAACACTACCCCTTACCATGAGACTATACATACTTATGCCCATATTGAATGACCCAAATGATCATAATGAATTCAAGCTTAGTTAATACCACAATTTAGCTCTTCTAACATGGGAAAAACTATTTTCACAACACCCCTTAATATAAAATGTGATTTTTCAAGGTTGCAAAAGACTTTAAAGAGAAACTATGCAACAATCACTAATACTCTAAAATTGAAACTTTTTTTAACCCAACTACATTATAATCCTTTTTGCCCCATTTTTTGGGAGATGAAAAAATTACTCATGTCGACTTATTTACATGCCTCCTCAAAAGAAAGAAAATTTCACACATTAAGTTATCTATTATGCAATAAGGAATTTAAGTGTAGAACACTGCCTCTCACCCTAGAACTTTCAATGCTATCATGTACTATGCCATAGGATTTCCCCTATTTTCAATCGCCACTATAATGAAAATACTAGGTTGGGAATCACGAAGGGCTTTTTGTACATATAGGTTTGGGGTAGGATAGGATATATTTTAGGAACAACATGGCTAAACCATCCTTGAATATCCACATCACACTATTCCATCCAACTTTTTGTCATGGGCCACTTCTTTTGTTTTCACTCTTTACATGTGCCTACTTTTTATTTTCTTGGTTCACCCATTTTTCTTTCCATTTCTTTTTGTTGCACCCTTAGCGCTTTCCTTTCTTTTGTTGGGTCATTCCCTCTCCTTAAATATTTGTTCTTAATACTTAAGCATATAGGCACTTACTTATAATTTCGTGGCCTAAAGTTACCTTTTACAATCATCTACACCCACAACTCAAGGTTTTAGACTCAATTTATAATTTAAAGTTCAAGGAGGGTAGGGTTCAAAAGAAGGATAAAGATTGAAAGGCTCACAGCTTGTAATGTGTTTGCCAAAGAAAGGTCTAAAGGATCAAAGTGGGTGACTAGTGATAACATCTATGCAAGGGTAGGCATTTTAGGCTAAAGTGGACTTCAAATGTCACAAAGATGGCCTAAGATTATCTCCCCTACAAGGTAGAATCAAAATTATCCTTGAGAAACTAATAGGGCAAGTTCTAGAAGGTACAAAGGCACAGGAGATTCATACAAATAAGCTTACCATACACGGCATGTAAAATTTTCCTAGGAGGTTCAATTGCCCCTTCCACTAGAGATAAAAAAAATGGAGTATCTCCCAATTTTCATAATTCAAAATTTCAGAGTCACAAAAAGAGAAAAAGATTTGATACAAGGTTGCTCACGTCCATGTCCTCGATTTTTGTAAAATTTCAAATAGAAGGGGGTGTTCACTTTGCATGGGCACCACACATGATTTTCTAATTATGGAACTAACCCTAGACTTGATCTCACATTGTGGTTTTCGTACGGGACAACCAACCATATGGCTACTTGATATTTTCCATAGGTATAAATGCAATCCCCAAATCCAAAATGCTATAGGTAGTCAGACATCCCTTGTATTTGTGACTTTCATACCACGGATACTTAGACATCTCCTTCATCTATGGCTCTAAACCAATACTCTACTCTTTCCTCTTAAGAATGCCTTCACTCAATCTATCATAGGGAAAAACTTGTCCAATATTTCCATAAGTAAACTATAGAAAAAGTAGAAATATAAGATCACAATAACTAATCCATTCAAATTTGGGTACCATCGAAGTGCTAGAATATTACAACCAAAACAAAAAAAAAGTCATAAAAAAGAAAAAAACAAAATATTCAGAAATATCAATAATATAGGCCCAGATCAAATAAATACGGAGACCATAACCCCCAACTAAAGAGGTGGCATTGTCCTCACTACATAAATAATCAAACATAAAGACAAGTAAGGGTGATCCTAAATTGACATCAAGACCTGTTGTCACTCTCAGACTCTACGTCATCATCAATCTCCTAAGGACAAACCACTCGGTTGGGGCCTCATTATTCCTCTCTACTCAGGAAGAAAAAAGTTGATCATAGGGTTTTAGGACATTCAAAAGGCCCTTTACCCTATTCCACATCATGTTAAAGAACCTATCTATCTTCTTCTCCCTTATGACCATCTATTCACCTAAATGATTTAGCTACTCACGAAGAAAAGAAAGAAAAATATTCCAAATAGGTTGTTCAAAGCATCCATTATTTACAAATATAAAAATCTAAATCTCCAAATCAAATTTACAATTCTTGTCCAATTTAGGGTTTTAATTTCAAATTCAAAGTGTTTCTAGTCTCTAGAATGCCCAAAATGGGAAAAGGTTGTAAGATTTTAAAGGATTTGGGGTTAGCTGCTGAAAATTATGAATCTTCCCCTGAGCTAAATCTTACGTGACCTTGATTGCACTAGATTCGCCGCAATTGCAGCTACTACAACTGCATGTAGATCATTCCGATTATAGTTATTGACCATCTTGGGTTGTCACGATCACAGCTCTCTGGCTATGACCACAGTAACTGAGTCCTGTTTCTTCTCCAGGTGTTCCTGCTGTACTTCTTTTCATTTTATTTTACCCTTTTTAGCTCAAGTCTACATCTTTCTATCTCATAACCAGTATGCCTTTAAAATGTAGATAATAGTGCATTTAATCATACATAGGTCTTTTTTATTCATTCGAAGCATGGTAATGTGCATGAATGTTGAGTGTAAATAAATGGTAAATTCACTGCTTATCATCCATGCATTTAGTTTTCTATAATCTATGCACACTCTTTATCCTATGAATGACCTCATTTGTACTAGCTTATTCTTGTCATTAGGCATAATAATAATAATACATTTCTTTGACATAAATTATATCGGACTGACCCACTTGCTATCAGCAATGGGATAAACTATATCAACATCTAGCCACTTAATTATCACTTTATTTACCGCCTCCTACATAGAAGGATGAAGCTGACACTGATGTTTTATACTTGGAACATAATACGATTCAAGTTGGATCTTGTGAGTACAAATATCAAGTGGGATACCCATAATATTTATAATGGACCAATCTATGGCCCTCATGAATCTATGTTGCACTAATAATAAGGCTTCCACTTTTTTCTGCATCAAGTCAGCTGCAATAATTACCGTTAAAGTATTGTCGGCCCCCCAAAAGGCATATCACAAATAATAAGAGAGGTCCTTTAACTCAAAGATGGGTGGCTCCTCAATAGATAGGCTAACATGTGGAGTGGTTCTATTTTTTAGATCCAAATCAATCTTCTTTTATGCAAAAGTATAAGAATCGCTCCCATAAAGTGCACATACTATCTCATCATAGTTTTAATACCATCGCTATCAAGTTCATAATCACTGCTACTAACGCTTCAACACCCAACCTTTTTTTAATAGGAACAACCTCAAAACTATCATCCCAATTAGTTACAACATCAAGATCATAGAATGAGACCAACTCTTTATAAGGAACATCAATCACAGATACTACCATTAACTTATTCATCTGTTGCATAGAATGTCATACATTAAATATCACCTTCTTATCGTTGAGTCTGAACATTAGATGTCCTAACTCTATATCAATAAATGTTCTTTCTGTAGATAGGAATGATCTTCCTAAGATAATTAGAACTTGAAAGTCTACTTCGCCATCCAAAATCATAGAATTAGTAGGAAAGATAAAAGAAGCCACCATCACCAATACATCACCATAGAATACTAACTGGCCTTTTCACTGTTCGGTCTTCCATCACTAGTCTTATAGATATGGGTTTTGGTGCCCCCAACCCCAATTGCTTAAATACTACTAGTGGCATAAGGTTGATACTAGCTCCCAGATTGTATAGTGCCAAAGTAAATTTAAAAGACCCAACGGTGCAAGAAATAGTGAACACAACCAGATCCTCCTTCTCTACCAACGATCTAGTAGGAAAAACACTGTACTGATGAACATTGTCTTTTGTCTCATAACTGATTGTCCGCTTCTTGGTGACTAAATTCTTTATGAACATTGCATAGCCAGGCATTTGTTCCCAATGCCTCTACAAGTGGAGTGTTAATAGATAAATCCATTAACATAGATAGAAACTTGTGATATTCACCTTCCTTTTGTTTTTTTTTAAATCTTTGAGGAAAAGGAGGGCATGGTCTTGGTATAGTCTTCAAAATTGGCTCCTCAACCATATTCCTTCCTTTTTTTGCTCGCTACAATTATCAACATCAATATGGTCATCTTCTTTTGTTGGATCAATCAAGGTAGATGTAGGCAGATCTATGGTGGTTATACCACTCTGAGTGGTAATGGCATAGAAATAACTATCATTGTTTGGGTTCTGATCCATATTACTTGGAAGAGTGCTTGGCTGTCTTAGATTTTCAATATAGCAGATATATGGCCATACTGCTGCTCTATTTTTTTTTTATTGCAACAACATATGACTCAACTTTTTGATTCAACCCTGATAGTTCCACCTTAATCCCCTAAGGATAACTCTCTTGACTTTCTTGGCATTTGACTAGTTTAAACAACATTGCCTATATTCTAAACTTAGTATCTCGGCTACCTGGTGGGATGTATTTATTACTCTTCTCTTTATAGTTATCTTTACATCTCCAATAACCATCTCAATCTCTTCTCCTATATCGATATCTATCAGTGTAATAGTTCTAACCTTGATTCCTTGGCCCTTGGGCTTGGAAATCCGCCAACTGCAAGATACTTTTCTTTCTCTTTAGACTTGTTCTCATAAGTTGTAAAAGTAGAACTCTACGCCCTTGCTATATTTACTTTCTCAGCACTTGTTGTTACAAATTATTTTGTAAGAAGCTTAATGTCTATTTGAATCTGGTCAACCTCTTGTGCTACTAAATCATAACCAACTCAATAATCATTACTTGCTATAATAGCATAAGTACCTACACTTCTCTCAGCATCTCTAGTATTCTAACCTCGATTAGTCACTTAAATATCCTCTAGCATATGTTGCACAACATCCCACCAAATATGAACAAATTCATCTCTCAAAATCGTATCTTCCATTACTCTCGAACTGACATTTGGTGATATATAGAAGATTTCTAACAAATTAAAACCTGTATTCTTTAATCAGGTACCATGCTTAGCTTCTTTTTGAACCTATACCACGCCTCATATATGGATTCTGCAGGTAGCTATCTAAAATTTTAGATTTATACCATCAATTGTAGAATCCTTGTTAGAGGGAAGGATCTATTCAGAAACTTCCTACGTAACTCATGCCAAGTAGTGATTGAACCTCTCAAAAGTTTCATTAACCATAGCGATTCTTCTCCAGTCAGTAAACACGAAAACAACCTCAACCTCAAATCTTCTTATTTTACCCCCGAAATAGTATACGACATATAAATCCTAGTAAAATTAGCAATATGTATGTTCACATCAGCTGTTGTTGATCCCAAAAACACACTTTTCAAGTTTAGCAATTGGATCATTACATTAGTAATGTCAAATTTAACATTTGAGTGTAGAGCAGGAGGAATGATAGCTTCTGTCATAATAGGTTCAATATATCCCATGTCCTTATGTTCATCATATGGCTAAAGATGCTGATATGCAAGAACCATTGGATCTTTGCCTCTTTGGACACTATCTCGATACTCGGCCACTTGTCTTGGTCTAGCTATTTCTTCTTGCCGATCTATCCTAGACTCTTCAAGTAACTGGACCTCCTTAGCTAATATAGCCTCTTCAGTTGCTTCTCCTAATAAGTATTGTCTGTCTATCAACAACATTTTGCGGATCCCCTAAATCACGAGAAGGTAATGCATTACACATCCTAAACCTCTTTAGGTGGAATATCTCGTACTCTTTTTGTCATCTTTCTCAATGTTTAAAGGACTTTTTCAGGCTTAGGATCTAATAGGAGAAAGGGATTGCCTCGACTCCTAGTGTTTGGCATACACCAGCATATACCAAATCAAAAAATAAAATAAAACCCCCAAACTTTACCAACTTCAATTAATAATTCACTTTGCCTTCCCTAGCTACAATGCCAAAATTTGATGTCACTTAAAAACTAACCTCCAAAGAAGTATATTGTGGTTGATGTCAAATATAGTAAACCAAAACAAGTTGGTCTTGAATGGAAAACATTGACTAGTATCTCAAACTTGATAAAATCCATGAGCAGTGCAGAAAAGTAAATGGGGGAAGTTGAAGTCAATAGTAAGTAGTAACCAAACTTGAATGGTTGGAATTGTAAATAGTAAAAGATGAACACTAGGACTGTGTCCCCCCTGGCTTCTTAACTCTGTAAACATCTTATGTTCAACTCATCTATTCTTTTGCTCTGCATGAAAAGTTGACAAGCTATGTATTATCAACCGTCTTGTAAACATGTTGATAACTTTCACCCTTTACCTTGTGAGTTTTAGGGTGTTTCCTTATTGCTATTGTCTATAACCTCAATTAAACTTTTACCCTTTGGGTTTCAAGTTTATTAGATGAGATGGAAGCATTATAAGATGTATGTGAATCCCAAATTACTGTCTTAATCCCATTTTTCTAATCTCAAACTCCCTTTTGAGAACGTTCTCGAATACAGGAAATTCTTAAGCTTCTGCAATAGCTATGAGGTCAATTAATATAAAGAAGATTAAGATAAATTCAATTACATTAAGATAGATTAATCTCCTACTTCTTCTATGTAGTTGATTTGTTAGGGTTCCAACAACCCTAGTCAAGGAAATTAGATACTCGTGTTCATGCAATAATCCATGATAATCAATAAAAGGACAAATATAATTAATTGCACAAGAATAAGAGGAAGAAAAAAGTCTTTAATTGAATAAAACCCCAAAATCTCCAGTACAAAAATCTCAATGATTAAAGTATGTGAAAAGTAGTAAAGTAATGTAAAACTGTGTAACCTAATAAATAAGTAACCCTTAGGTATTTATAGTGTCTCAAAATAACAAATAAATCCTATTAAAAATGGAATAGAAAAAGTAAGTTGGCATAAGGTACGACTCGCGTAGTCTACTTGTAAGGTATTCTTTTGAGTCATATAGTTCTAGTCGTATGTATTCCAGTAGCTAATTTCCTGGGCTTCAAGTTTCTGTTATCCTTATGACTTATCCCCAAGAGTTGTACCCAGACCTTATAACTCGTGGTCTTTACTCGTTACCACCTATGCCTTGTTCTTTAGATCTCTTAGACACTTGTCGGCTTACGACCTGTCATTGTGAGTTGTCATCAGATATTACAACTCATCTCCTTCTCCGACTTCACCACTGAATGACACTTGAGTTTCTATTCTTTTTATGATTGCTCCTCATGACTCATTTTGAATCCTTACAAGTTATGGAACATCTTTTACTTGGCTTCTTCACTTGCCTTTTGTTATTGCTTTGTTCATGACTCGGTCCATGAGTCGTATGATGACTTGAAAACTTGTAGGTTGACTTGTAAGATGGGTAAACTTTACATTTTTAGAGATTTTTATTCTAATTTTAATTTTAAGGTTCTTCATACCTATTTTTCCTGCAATAAAGTAACAAACACCTCATATCCACAAAAGTAACCTAAGTGCAAGCATAAATTCCTTGTTTTTAGGCATCGAATGTGTCGTGTTTCCAAGACACATAAATAACTAAAATGAGGACTGCAGGACCTAACTACAACTGACATACCCTAATTTGAGCTAAATGGTTCAAATTATAACCTTAGTTTGATGGGTGTTGATACTTTTACAAGGCTACCAACACCGGCTGGTGTGGATTCATTAATCAAATTCCCCAAAAGAATAGAGTGTCAAGACAAAATTGATGGGTGAACCCTAAGAGGGTGTAAAGCTAAACTGATAGGTGGCCCCTCATACCTATGCTAGTAACATAGTTCTGGAACTTAGGGACTGCTACTAACAACTCCGCCTAACTAACGGGGGAGCCATCATCCCTATGTTCATTCAGTGCTAAGTGTTACTCATAACTGAACGACTCTAAAGTTTAACTAAAACATAAACTGAGTAATGATATGCTCAAGTCATGGTATTCTAAAATTAATATTGTATACATAACTGAAGAAATCATGAACTTGTAAATTAATCCACGTTTAAAACATTGGTACCAGGTTTTCATAACCCACCAATATAAATTATTGCAACTGATCATGAAAGTGGTAAAACTGACCATATTATTGAAAATCATAATTAATACTCAATATGTCAATAACTTATTTTGATATGGACATTAAAGATTATCAGTCATATGGAAACACAATTCTCATGAGGGAGCATATTTTCATGATACATAGTCCAAACAACTAAGAGAAATAGAGGATTAAATTCCTATTTAACTTGAAACTCTATAAAAAAAGGTAAAAGGGTTTGTATTTGTAATTATTAGGAATGCTTGGTACGCAATGGGTAAAAGGGGCCTATTGATGAATATCCCACATACCTAAGAATAGAAGCCTGGTGAAATCCTTAAAGTTGATCATGTAGTTGGGAACCCTAGATTGTTATTGAGTAAGAAGGCAATCGCTTTATTTTTATAAGAGAAGTGATTTCTAAAGTTATATGGTATTAGGGTAGTTTTAATCCATTAATAACTGACGTTGGGGTACCCAAACGATGTGGGTTTCAGGTTAAAAGAGGTTAAAATTACTAAAAAGCCCTAATTAAAAACATGCAGGAATTACGTTCCTAGTATTTACAACTCAGTTAACAAATTCTTATGATTGGTCACAAGTCATTGTCTGAGTCGTAACCTAGAATCCTGAGGTATGGGGTTCATTCTGCTATGACTATCAGCTTCCTCCTATGACTCATTACTACTAGCTATGAGTCATTAAGTGGAGTCTTAGTCTGAGGCTTGATTCATGGATCCTTTACTAGTTAGGTTACGGGTCCATACAATGACTCATAATTCCTAACAACAATTCATGTTTTGGACTCGTAACCACTGGAAAGAATTCTTGGTTGAACAGTGTTGTAACTACGACTCCCTCCTAATGACTCATATTCTCAGATTATGAATCATGGAGTGGAGTCATGGTAACTGGGTTAAAATTGAAGGTTTTTTCTATTTTGTATATGATTACTACTCGTAATGAATCCTAACCAATGATTATTGATCATCACATGAGTCGCAGCCACTGGCAGCTGACTGACACTTAAAGGGAAAATTGCATAACTTCTTGCCATGATATCGATTGAGGCGAGACTTGTGGTGTTTGAAAGCCAACTTAGTGTCCTGTCTTTTGAGAGGTCTAGATCTTGAAAATCCAAGTCATTAAAATATCTCCCCCTTAGGATCATTAATCTATGAATGAACTATCTGAGTTGGGGTACTAGGAAAAATTGAGATCATGCACTGAACACGCATGAGATGAATCATGACTAGCTATATGGATTTGAAACATGATGGTTGGACTAAAATAAACTCATTAATGCGTGTTATAACATAAGTATGGTTGGATAGATGACATAGAAATTAATAAAATTTAATAATTAAGGAAAATGTTCCTCAAGATGAATCTGGATTCAAAGAGAAAAGATAGGGGTTATTGGCTCACAAATCAGCTTCTGCTTCCCAAGTAGCTCCCTCAACTGACTGATTTCTCCATATTACTTTCACTAAAGAAACTTCTTTATTCCTCAACCTATAAATTGATGGTCAAGGATCTGAACTGGGACTTTTTCATAGGAGAGTCTATCTTCTACGCCCACACTCTCTAAAGGAAGGACGGTAGCTGGATCACCAATGTATTTATTTAGCAAAGATACATAGAATACTGGATGCAATTATGCAAACTCTGCAGGAAACTCTAACTCATAGGCTACCTTACCAAAACAACTCAATATTCTATATGGGGCAACATAGTAGGGACTGAGCTTCTCTTTCTTACCAAATCTCTTTACCCCTTTCATGAGTGATATTTTTAAATACACCAGGTCACCAATATTAAACTCAAGATCCGTTCTCCTCACATCTACATAGGATTTTTATCGACTTTGGGATGTCTTTACCCTTTCTTAAATCAACTAAACTTTATCCATTACCTTATACAGAGAGTCTGGACCTATCAAAGTAGCTTTTCCAACCTTAAACCAATTAATAGGATACCTACACCTCCTACTATAGAGATCTTCAAATAGAGTAATCTGAATATTAGAGTAATATTTATTATTATAGGAAAACTCAATCAAAGGAAAGTGATCTTCCTAAATACACTTGATAGAAGGTCTGAATGGTCCTCTTTACCTGTCCATCTATTTTGGGGGGTGAAAAGTCATACTAAGATAAACTTGGGAAACAAGACCTTTCTAAAAATCCTTCCAAAAAAGAGAGGTAAACTAGGTACCCCTATTTGAAATGATGGTCAATGGGACTCGATGTAAATTTACCTACTCTATGAGATAGAGTCTAGAATAATCCTCGGCATAATTTGAAGTATGGACGAGAAAGGAAAGGGTTGACTTGGTCATTCTATCCATAATAACCCAAATAGAATCACGTTGATGATGCACATGAGGTAACCTTGTAACAAAGTCCATAGTCATCATTTCCTACTTCCAAGTGGCAATGTTGAATTCTTGAAGTATATCACTATGTCTTTGGTGCTTAACCTTAACCCATTGACAATTTAAACAGTTAGCCATGAATTCCGCAATATCCTTCTTCATACCATTCCACCAATAGACTTCTTGCAAATTGCAGTAAATCTTAGTGGCTAATGTGTGAATAGAATACCACAAACTATGCATCTCTACTAATATTCACTGCCTACCTCATATCACCCATGTTCAAAACACATAACCTTTAATAACAATAAAGTACACCATTTCCCCTTAGGAGAAAGCCTCAACTTTAGGATCCCAAACCGCCTCTTTCAATTTGACAAAAATAGGATCTCTTTCTTGCTTCTCTTTTACCTAAGAAACCAAGGAATATTCCAAACGATTCTGAATCTATATGCTACCTTAGGCCAAATCAACCAATCAAACACCCAATCTAGCAAGCCGATGAACCTCACTGACTAAGTCTATTTTATTATTCTACACATGAGCAACACTCCAGATAGAAAATATACTAAGGGCATTGACCACAACATTTTCCTTATTCGGGTGATACAACACACTCATATCATAGTCAAAACAATTCAAGCAACCTTCTTTGGTGAAGATTTAGGTCTTTCTGAGTGAACACATACTGTAAATTCTTGTGATCCATAGACAAATTAACATAAACCGCATAAAAGTAATGCCTCTAAATCTTAAAGGCAAAACTAATAGTTTCCAACTCAAGATCGTGAGACATGTAGTTATTTTTATGCAGTTTGAACTATCTATAGGCATACACTATAATATTGCCCTACTACATCAACAAAAAACCAAGACCTACTCTAGAAGCATCATAGTGCATTACAAAACTATCTGAGCCCTCTGGTAGGGTGAAAATTAAAGCAGAAGTGAGTCGAGTCTTCAAATCCTAAAAAATCTTCTCACAGGAATGGAACCATTGAAATTTGACTTTCTTCTAAGTAAATCTGGACATGGAAGAAGCAATACAGAAAACACCCCGAAAAACAATCTATAGTAACTATCTAAACTCAAGAAACTTTTGATATTTGATAGAAGGATGGATCTAGGCTAGTTTCATACTGCCTCGGTCTTTTGACGATCAACTCAAATGACACCAATGGAAATTATGTAGCCAAGGAAAGCTACTAATTTTAACTAGAATTCGCACTTGTTGAACTTAGCAAATAACTGGTGATCTTTAAGGGTCTACAAAACAATAAATGGTCTACATGTTCACCTTTACTTTGAGAATAAACGAGGATGTTATCTATGAAAACTATGACTAACATGTCCAATGACTTCTTGAATACTCTGTTCATCAAGTCCATAAATGTTGAAGGGGTATTCATTAGTCCAAAAGAGATAACTACAAATTCAAAGTGACCATACCAAGTTCTAAAGGCTATCTTTGAAATGAAACTTTCTCTAACTCTGAGCTACTGATAGCCGCATCTGATATCTATCTTACAGAAATAATTGGCAACATAAAGTTGGTCAAACAAGTTATTAATCCTAGGAAGAGGATATTTGTTCTTGATTGACACTGTGTTCAACTGATGATAGTCAATAAACATTCTGACAGAACCATTTTTCTTGCGCATGAATAGAATTGGGGAACCCCATGGGGAAATGCTAGGCCTAATGAAGCTCTTATCTAAGATATAAATCAACTTTTAATTCAATTCCCAAACCTCAATTGGAGCCATTTTGTAATGTGAAATTAAAATAGGTTGGGTGTCTGGGTAGAGATCTATTCTGAAATGATTTCCCTTTCAAGAGGAACTTCAGGCAGATATTCAGGAAATACTTCCAAAAACTCATTGACTACTAGAACCGATTCATGACTTGGAATCTCATATTTGAGTCCTTGACTTAGACTAGATAACAAATGCAACCCTTGGATATCATCTTTCTTTCCTTAAAGTAAGAGACGAATAGACCTATAGGTGCACAGGTACTACCCCTCTATTCTTTGATTGGATCATTAGTAAACTGGAACTAGACTATTTTTTTCTATAGTAACCTGATCCATAACAAGAGTGGAGAGAATCCATGCCAAAAATGACATCAAAATTTGTCATCTCTAATTCTATAAGATCAACTGTGGTAATCTTTTAGCATACTGTGTCTGGGTAGTTTTTGTACACCCATTTAGCTATGATGTAACAACCTATTGAATTTAACACAGTGAAGAGTTCTGCAAGAATTTCTAAACTGACATAGAAGTTTACATCAATATAAGGAGTCATGAAGGACAGTGTGGCTCCTAGATCTAATAATGCATACAAATGAAGTTGGAAAATTTGTAACACACTAGTAACCATATCAGTAGAACCTTACTGATCTTGTCGAGTGTAAAAGACATAGGTTTGATTCTAATGTTGTCCACTGGTGGCACTAGAAATGGCACCCTACAGACTCAGGCATCCTATTAAGACTGCTGAAGAGTTAGCTAGGAACTTATGATGATAATTTCTTCCTCGTAGGGCAACTTCTGGACATTACCTTAATTGATGGACTAACTTGCCACACCCAAAACACATATCACTATATATAAAGCACTCACCTTTATGGTTCTTACCATATCTCCTACAAACTACGTAGGTGTGACTACTATTTATTCTACCCTAGGATTTAGAGCCTGGTGCTCTTTCCCAATTGTTCTGTCTGAACTTAAGAACTAAAGCATTAGTAGAAGATGGAGCTAGAGCTCTTGTAGAACTGAGGATGATTACCACCTTCTGACTTTTTCTGAGAAAAGTTAAAACTAATAGTTTTGTCCCCCTTATTCTTCATTTCCCTTTATTTTAGATTGTCCTGCTCAATATGCAGAGCATGAACTATCAATCTAGAGAGGTCCATCTCCTTAATCAACACAGTTGTCCTATACCCCTTGAAAACATCTTCTGAAACACTAGATATATATTTACTCATCCTGGCCCTAGAATCATCCACCATAGTCAAAGCATATCTTGTGAGCTGGGTGAACTTGAGTGAATACTCATTCACACTCATGTTACCCTACTTTAAATTAATGAACTCTTTCATCTTAGCCTCCCTCAGTTCAAGTGGAAAGAACCTTTCTAGGAAAGCAGTAGAAAACTCTTCCCACTCTAAAGGTCCTACATTGGCTCCTCCATCTTTCTTCCACTACTTAACCCAAGTGTGAGCCACCCCTTGCAATTGGTGAGTAGATAAATCAGCACTCTTACTTGGGGTAAAACCCATTATATCAGTCACCTTCTGCTCACAATCTATAAATTTCTATGGATCCTCCTCAGACATAGATCAAGAGAACTCTGGGGATTCATCCAAGTGAAATTCTGAATTCTTGCTACTTTTATGCTTACCACAGGATTGGCGGGGGCAATAACTTGCTGATTATTTTAGGCAGCCACAAATTAGGATAAGACAGTGAAATTAACCTGATTCAGTATGAGAGACCTGTTCATTTGGAGTGTCCTCTGGAATAGGTGATGGTGTGGGTTGGTCCCCATTTCTTCTTCCATTATCTATTTTGGGCGGCATTTCTATAGATAGTAGATAAAGAGTTAGAAGAAGGAGTTTGATAGAGCTCATGCTCGATCGCACGAAATTAATACTGAAAGAAGAAATACTTTACTAAAATATTTCATAGCCCCACCCATAAGTGTGGCGCACTTCAAACCTATGAAAAAGACTCTACTTAACGCGTCTTTCCAACACTCTAGGACACTTTAAAGCTTATGGTCGGAAACTAATTTTTTCACGACCCCAGACTACACCCTAGTCATAAGACAATGCTTAAGGTTATGAGTGGCCCCAAGCTAACCCATGATCTGGCACAAGCTGTAAATACAAAAAGAAAGGTAACAAAATACTGTGTGGAAGTCATTTAACAATTTCTGATGATCAAAAAAATATTATATGTAACTAAAATACATCACTCGAAAACACATCTAACTATTTGAAATCCTCTAAACATGATGAAACATGATGAGTTATTAGGACAAGTCCCCAATTAACTCTAACAAACTGAAATAGCATAAAATAAAAAACTGGGAGTAATAACTAATCATATAACTAGTCCTCAACTGATGATGACTCACCTATGTTATAATTGAGTGGAATAGGAATGAACTATGTATGATCTGGGAACTTAGAGTCCTAACATATGTTGTAAGACAACTTAGCACAAAAGAGAGCATGCAATAAGTACTTTGAATGCATTGGTATGTGAGATGGAAACTAGTTGATATGGATATATACTAAGAATGAATAAATGCACATGAAAAATCAAATGTAAGACCAAGTATAAAGATGTACTGAAATAATCTAAATAACTGGATGACTGAGATACTGAACAATTGGTTATGCAAACCTGAACTGAAGATAATCTGAATAACTAAATAGAGGTCTGTGGGAGCTAACTACAACCGAAACACCCTAATTTGAGCTAATTGAGGTCCATCCTGTAACCCAAATTGGAAGGGTGTTGATACCTTATCAAGAATACAAACATGTCTAGCATGGATTTACTAATTTGATATCCCAAAGGATTGAGATGTCATGCCTAAACTGATGGGTGACCCCTAAGAGGGTGTCAAGCCTATATTAGGTGACCCCTTATAACCTATCTTGGAAACATAGTTTTGTAACTTTGGGAATCCTATTAATGACTCTACCTAACTAATAGGGGAGCCATCATCCCTGCATTCAATCGGTGCTAAGTGTTACTCCCAACTAAATAACTCTAAAGTTTAACTAAAACAGAAAATGAATAATGATATGCTCAAGTCATGGTATTCTAAAATTAATATTGTATACTTAATTGAAGGAATCATGAACTTGTAAATTGATGCATGTTTAAAACCTTGGTATCAGGTGTTCATAACCCACAAGCATAGACTAATGCAACCGATCATAAAAATGATAAGACTAACCATAGTATGGGAAGTCATAATTAATACTCAATATGTCAATAATTAATCTTGCTATGGACAACAAAGATTATCAAACGTATGGAAACACAGTTCTCATGAGGGAACATATTTTCATGGTGTATAATCAAAACAACTAAGAGAAAGAGATGATAAAATTAATATTTATCTTGAAACTCTATGGAAAGGGAAAAGGGTGTGTATTTGTAAATTGTGAAAATTTCTTGGGAATCAATGGGTGAAAGGGGTCCACTAATGAATATCCCATATACTCGAGAATAGATGCCTTGGTAATATCCTTGAAGTTGATCTTGTTCTTGGGAAACACTAGTTTTCTCTTGAGGAAGAATGGAATCACTTTATTTTTCTAAAAGAAGTGATTTATGAAGTTGTTTTTCCACAAATAACTAATGTTGGGATACCCAAACAATGTGGGTTTTGGGTTAAAAGGGGTGGAAATTACCAAAACACCAATATTAAAAATGTCCAGATATTCTATTGCCAGTTTTAATAACTCACCTTACAACTAGTTACGGCTGGTCATGAGTTATAACATAGAACCCTAAGGTGCGGGGTTCTTTATACTATGACTATGACCCTCCTACAACACATTGTGACTTACTATGAGTCGTTAGGTGGAGTCGTAGTCTGAGGTTTGATTCTTTGATACCTTACTAGTTTAGCTATGGGTTAACACAATGACTCATAATGTCTGACTACGAGTAATGTGCTGGACTCATAACCACTTGAATGGATTCTTGGTTGAACACTTTTGTGACTATGAATCCCTCCCAATAACTGGTAATGTGTGGTTACAAATCATAGAGTGGAATCGTGGTCACTAGGATGAAACTAAAATTTCTTTCTATTGTGACTACAACTAATCATAATGACTTATAATATTTTATTATGGGGCATAAAGTGACTTATAGACACTGGAAACTGACAAACACTTAAAGGGAAAATTGCATAACTTCTTTTCATGATATCAAATCGAGGCGAGACTTGTGACATTAGAAATCTAACTTAGTGGCCTATCTTTTAAGACGTTTAGATCTTGAAAATTCAGGGTATTACAACAAAAATTCAATTTTCAATCCTGACAAAAATATGAAAAGAGAAAGAGGCCATGGTATGTTTCACACCAATTTGGGGAATCATATACCTGTTTGTTCTAAAAATTAAGATAGTGGAGCATGATCACTCCTCTTCTTGGATATACTCTTGATCCAAATTCAAGAGTTTTAGATCCTTTTGTACAATGTGAATATGATTCTAATGTCCAAGGACACAGTACCAAAGTCTGCCACACTTTCAAAAGATAAATAAGAAAGATTATTCAAGAAAAATCAATTGTGGTTAAAGACATTAATATTACAAGTGTCACATAGAATTATTTACCAACGCATGGTAGAACATAATTCATGGGAAGTGATGATTTTATCATGGGGATCCAAAACTTATTTAGAGGGAAATATATATAAAAGCGCTGAATGTTCTAGTAATGTTTATGTGCAAACTAGTGTCTATGATGTCAGGCTTGATAATTGGAAAATCACTTCTCCCCCCACTAGAAAGGAGTTTTGGTAGTTTGTTTTGTTTTTCTTTCTGTTATCAAAACTATTCTAGTGTTGTAGTTTGGGATCTATATTGTTTTGTTTCCTTTTGGTTTATTTTTAAACTCTTCTATCTTTTCTTCTAATAAAATGCAATTCCCTCTTTTTGGTTTTTATTTCTAATATGTTTTGCTTGTTTTTATTTTCTTTAACTAGTTCTTTCTATGTTGATTCTAGTGATATTACCTACATGTGGAATCTTTAGCCATATCTTAACATACAATATGATCATGAAACATCGAATCAAGAAGTTAAAATTGGAAAAAGATCATGTAAGGAAATAAATAAAGTGTTGAGACATTTGGTGATTGCAGTGGAAGTCTCTCTTGAGTATATTGAGACAATCAATTTGAGAATCACAAAATTGAATTTGTAACCATGATAAGGTATAGCTCAAGAATTCTGAATTTGATCAATCAAAAATTGGGCAATCTCCTCTACCACAAGAAATAAAAGGAAAATTAGCTCTAAAAAAACATGAGTTATCAGATGTGAGTAATGCATAGAAAAGGTGAAGTTATATGTTTAATAAGTACGGAAAGAGAAGTGAAACACATGCTCAATTAAGGTTAGTGTTTTGTATATATGTTGTTAAAGATAATCATTTTCCACTATCATATTGCATGTTATGTACTTGTATTTTAAGGATTGATTTGACGAAGATATGTCATTATGCTATTCAAATATTGTGTCATTATTTTTTTAACCCTTTTGTTGTTTAGTTATATTGTCTTTCATATCCATATTTTTGAAAAAATAAAGTCAATTAAAGAGAGAAACCTATCAGAAAAGGAATAAAATTACAAAAAATCCAAAAAAGAAAAAGTGTTAAGAAAAATAGAATTAGAAAAAGTCCAAAAAGTCAAAGAGAAAGAAATATGAAAAATGTCAAAAATAAAGTCCAAAAAAACCAAGAACAACCTACCTGAAATTCGTTTGACCTAATTTTTATTACAACAAGATATGTAGGGAACCCTACTCTAGGATCCGGTCCAACCAAATAAAAAATTCAAATTGTCCAGTTTAAGAAAATCGAGGAAAGAGTTATTTTTTGCTGATTGAGGTAATTCTTACAGATGTAAATACCACCCCATTTAAAGTGTCTTTGAGCTACCATGCCATACTTTTTGTTGAACCTTATCAAAAATCTACGTTATAATCAAAAAAATACATCTGATCAATCTTTGAGAATGTCAAGGAAAAGCATGCTAGGGCTATATGATGTTCTGCATTTTAGGCAATACTTGTATTCATCAGCATAAAGAAATGAGAGAAATAAAAATGAGATTTTTATTGGTGAAAATGCTCATGGTCACCATAAGGTGATGATGATCTGAGAGAACTAAAAAAAAGTATGTCATTGATGAAAACCGTCATGAGCACTGTAAGGCGATGATGGGTTGAGAGAAATAAAAATGATAGTTTTATTATTGTAAACTCTCTTGATCACCATAACATGATGGTTAGTCAAGACAAATACAAATGAGAGAGGCTCGTTGCAGGAAACTTTCAAGGCATCACTTGTCGAATAAGGTCTTTACCCTAGATGCAATGCTTTTAAGGAAAGAAACTTAATTTCAGATTTAATGAGTTGACAACAACTGATTAATAGTTTCGATGGAAAGTTCAGTATTCTTAATTCAAAATACATGTCATAATCATTACAGTCGGTTACCATACTCGGATAAGTTTTTCTTTTCATTGAATTTGAAAAAGGGATATCCATTGTCTTTTCTTTGCTTTCTATGTTTCTATTTATGTTTTCTTGTGTCTGTTATCAAAGTAGGAAATCATCATCATTTTTATCATGTATTTGAATCATGTCCATGTCAAAACATGTAGGAATGAGTTCAAAACTTGTTACCAGTTTTCTCAATGCACAAACAAAAGTCAAGGACCAATACATTAAGGAAAAATGATCGTAAGTGAAATAAATCATACAAAAAATTAGCATCAACTGATAGGTATGGGCCATGAAAATACACTGTTTCAATGGAGTTAATTTTAGAAACATAGTGAAATAGAGGTACTGGTGGTTGGATTTCAGATGCTCCCACTTGCTTGAGTTTAGGTCAATTGTTCAACACGTAAAAGACATATACCAATTGTCTAAAATAGAGCTAAAAATGACCAGTGCAGGAGTAGATTCCTTGAAGCCAAGTGTCGCAAACCACCCCTATTTTTTTAACTCACAAAATTTTTTCTTGTTGAACAAGGGGAAATTTTCGTTCATTTTGTGCAGTTACCCTTGGAAAAAACATGGCCATGAGTTCTCATAATCTTTATTAGCATCCAACTGAAAAATGGGACTTTAATTTTCTATTTAGGATCCTCCCAGAAAATGCAACTTTAGTTTCATGTTTTGCACTCTCCTTTGGGACTTTAATTTTCTATGCAAGATATTTCTGGAAAATACGATTTTAATTTTATGTTTAGGACCCTACTGCAAAATGGGACTTTAACTATATGTTCATGGCCCTCCTGGAAAATGTTACTTTATTTTTCAGGTCTGAACATCCTAGAAAATGGTCCTTTATTTTTCAGCTTAGGACATTTTTGGAAAATGATACTGTACTTTTTAGCTCAGGACCTTCCTATAAAATGAGATTAACAGGACCCTTCTAGAAAATAAGACTTTACTTTTCTACTTAAGACCCGCTCAAGAAAAAAGGATTTTATTAATAAGGACCTCCTAGAAAATGGGATTATCAAGACCCTCTTGGAAAATGGGACTAGCAGGACCCTCATGGAAAATGGGATTAGCAGGACCCTTTTAACAAATAGGATTAGCAGTACCCTCCTGGAAAATAAGATTAGCAGAACCCTCCTGGAAAATGAGATTAGCAGGAACCTCTTGAAAAATGAGATTAGCAGGACCCTCCTTGAAAATGGGATTATCAGGATCCTCCTGGAAAATGAGACTTTATTTTTTATTTAGGGCCCTCATAGTAAAGGAGATTAGCAAGTCCCTCCTAAAAAATGAGATTAGCAGGACCCTCCTAGATTATGGGACTTTATTTTTTATTTTGGACCCTCTTAGAAAAATGGAATTATTAGCACACTCTTGGAAAATAGGATTATTAGACCCTTCTAGAAAATGAGACTTTATTTTTTATTCAGGACCTTCCTGGAAAATGGGATTAGCAGGACCCTCTTGAAAATTGGGCTTTACTTTTTCACTTGAGGAACCTCGTAGAAAATGGGATTTAGTGTATCAGGACACTCTTAGAAAATGGGATTATCAGGACCCTCCTAGAAATGAGATTATCAGGACCCGCCAAGAAAATGGGATTATAAGGACCTCTTGGAAAATAAAACTTTATTTTCTATTCAGGATCCTATTACAAAAATTAGATTAGCAGGTCCCTTCTAAAAAATAGAACATTACTTTTCATCTCATTAACCTCCTAAAAATAGGATTTTCCTTATCATACCCTTTTTGAGATAAATTTTGTTCTAGTTCATTATTAATTTTGATTTTAGGAACCCCGCCTAGACAATAGGGTGTAGACTTTCATTTTAATTTTAGAAGTCCACTTGGACAACATGGATCATTTTCATTTCAAGCATAGGAACCTACCTGGAGAATAGGATGAAGATTTTTTTTCAATTTTAGGAGAGTACCTAGACAACATGGATCATTTTTAATTCAAGCTTAGGAACCTGTTTGTAGTATAGGATGAAGATTTTCAGTTAAAGCTTAGAAGCCTGCCTAAAGAATAAGGTCAAGACTTTTATTTAAAGTTTAGGAGCCCATATGGAGAATAATGTCAATTGTAAATTTAAAATTTAGAAGTAGCAGGAGCCCCTTGAAGAATAGGGTCGATGTTCCAGTTCATCTTCAGTACCAAGAACCTACATGCAAGAAGAGTTCACGGTTAAGGCTCATTTTAGGATGAAAGTGATATCGCTACTTGAGAAAGCTTAAAGATCCAAGTCAAGAGAGGATTTATAGCTAGGATCTTTTAATTTTAAATTTCTTTAACTTTTAGTTTTTATTTTGGTTTAACAACAAGACCCGTAGATCGAAACCTCGATAGGACCTCACTCAAATATCCATCGTGGTATAGTCCTTCTCCTTTCTAACCCTTAAAATACTTATGACCTAATTTCCTTATAACTCAAGATAGGTAGGATCCCAAAATAAGGGCTCGATTGAACTTTATCTTTCCTTTTACCTTTTAAATAATGGTCGGTTCAAAACTTATCTTGTTGTATAATTTTTTATTTAAAAACTCTTTTTATCTAATGTTGATAAGGGAAAAGATGTGGACACATGATTTTTGACCCTCCACGAGCTTCAAATCATTTTATTATGTAAAATTTATTTGACCCTTCATTGAAAAATTCAAAATAGTAACAAATGAATTTGTGTCACATGGAATATTCTATTTTATCCATTTCATAACTAATTGTGTATTTATTATTTATTTTTATTTTATTTTATTTTTTTATTTTCCACCACTTAAAAATTAAACCCACACTACCATATACCTTCCCTCATTAAAAATAATCATCCCACTTTATTTTCCAAGAAGCTTCTTTACATCCCACTTAAATTAGCGTACACCTTCACACACCTGATAAATGACCCCCTAATATTTTCTCAAAAAAGAAGTGGACCCCACCCATCAAGGCTACATTCGTCTTTCACACACATATGAATATACACAAACCAGCAAAATGACTTATACTCCCTCACTTGTTTTCATCAAAGGAGAACACCAACATCACCTCCAATCCTTCATTAACAGAGCAACACCTCTATGATTCTTCATAGCTCAATTAACACAAAACTCTTCTCCACTAGAACTTGTACTCCAAAATAAAGGAAAACACCTGTACACACCATAAATAATAACACTCACCATTAGCAACTCAATCCAGACACAACAACCGACCTACACACAGTAAGAGAAACATAGTAGCTCCATCCAAATAATTCTAATATAATTATACGACACTCACCTATTTTTATTTTTTTGAAAATTATTAGAGAGTGAATACTTTATCTCCTTTATTTTAAATTTCCTCAATAAACACCCAAATTAGTTACTCCATTTTTCTTCACCATTGATAAATACCCACAACAACACATATTTCTTTTTTAATTTAGATGGGTTTATTTAATTGAGGGTTCATGTTTAATAGAAAAATAGAGGAAGTATTAAGTTTGGAAAAGCAAAGGTTTGATGTCAAGGCTCATCAGATTCGAATTTTGTTTTGAGGTTTTTGGTGAGGCTTCGTCAATTTATCTAATTGAAATTTCAACCCAAAAGATCTATATCCTTAATTTTATTTTCTTGAATCTCTTTAAATTATTGGTGATGTGATTTTTGTGGTTTAATTATGAGATTTTCGATCATCAGGGCTTAATTGTTCAATCTATATTGAGTTTTATTAAATAATATAAATGGGAAATTATATTAAAATTGGAATTGAGGGTGGGATTTAGAATTGATAAGGTTGGTTATGAAATGTTTGTTTAAGTTGTCATCATAAATAATTTTGATTTGTTCAACTCGGTAGTAGTATGTCTAGGTCCAGGTTGGTAGGTGAATTTCGGATTCGATATTGGATTATGTTTTGGCTAATGTGCTTGCATATGTTTCATTTATTATTTTTGATCAAATGTATTTATTCATCAGAAATTACCCAAAGAACATGTATTTAGATGCCATTCGTGGACAAGACTCAGCATGTCGGGTAAAGCATAGATTAGGCTAGTTTAGGTCGCATAGATTTATTTTCATACTTTTTTTACTTTTTGACTGTATAATCGGATTTCACATTGTTCCTTTTTACACTTTGGGCATGTGCTTTCCTATATATGAGTTTATTCATTTAAATTCTTTATTTAACTGATACAACTTAATGATGTGACCCTGCTAAATCCATGGGATTGAAGGGTGCCTTACATATTCATTTAATGTCTTAATTTAGCTGATACAACTCAATGAAGTGATCATGCTAAATATATGGGACTGAGGTGTGCCTGAAACCTTTTCCTATGGTGGCACATAGTTTTGGCGTAAGAAACCATAGTGACTTACCGGCTCAGTGCTAAGTACTACTTTCTTTAGATTATCTGCGCTCATCTCATAAAAATATACTTTTAGAATAATCTCATGGTTCACCACAAACCCATTAATCAAATCGATAATCTCTAATTATGAAGTGGATTTCAAAGCTTTTGGACCATTAGGTCAATTCATTTCTCAATCATCTAAAAATACTCAAATTTTTTGTGCTTATAGCATAAGAGTTCATAATTTCACAAGTCTCAAATAGGGATTACTAACCCATAATTTAATCTCAAGTGAAAGCTCATCAAAAGCATAATATATACAATATAGATTCATAAATCATGTGGAAATCTGGGAATTTCAGAAATTTATCTCAAAATCTCAATATAGTCATATGCTTCAATATCTCAACATTGAAAATATTAGCTTCTCGAGGAGTAAAATCATGGGGTTTATGCCTAGCTGTAAATTCTTAATAAAACATGCATAAATTATGCTATTTGACTCTTAATTCATGGGAAATATCAAGGTAATGCATGTAATAATAATGGGTGAAAAACCCCAATTCAAATTCATGTAAAACCCTCATAGATTTCAGGAAATTCATAATATAAATAAGCCCTTTGGGCAAAGGGTGAAAAGGTTACCCTTGTTAAAAACCCCACATACCTTGAATTAGAAGCTTTGGATGAACTCTCACTTTTGGAACTCTATTTGTGCTTTTGAATGAGGGTTCTTGTGGCCCTTGACTTGGGAACATTGAATCTTCACTCAATTTAGAAAATCCATGGTGGATTCTTGAGATTCTTGGAAGAGGTTTTGGATACTTAGGGATTTTGATGAGAGAAAAGTTGAGAAAAATCTCATAGGATGCTAGTAAATGGCCTTGATTTGGTATTTACAAGGTTTTATAGGCTTGGGAAAAGTCCAAAGTGCCCTTTTTGGCTTTTGCATGGACCTGGAAAAATTGAACTGGGAACCTAATTTCATAGGCCACTGCAATACACCACTTATCGCAGTAGCTCACTGGAAATTGACAATTGGTAAACTAGCAGTCCCTATGATGAGAAGCCATCGTGTTGTCCCACTGGTTGGGACCTAAAACTCTTCCACAATGTGCTACTACCATGGGGTTCCACTGGAAATTGACTATTAAAATATTGGGCTATTCCGCGACACGCCACCATCGCGGAGTCCCACTGGAAATTGACAATTGCCAAATTAACCCTCTCTGTGATGGGCCAATCACTTAAATGATGCAGTTTTATGATGAAGGCTTAAATTATCCATAACTTCTTATTCAGGTATCGGATTTGGGAAAATCTTAGTTCGACGAAAAGCTTATCGAATTTCCTATGTTATAAAAAGTCAAAATTAGGGAAATTCTATGTGGTTAACATGATCCCTACTTAGGAAGCCACTTCTCAATCTTTTAGGGCCAATATCACTCCTTACTTGACATGCCCTAAGACTCGGACTACGAGGGAACTTTGTGGAGCCTTACAAGTATATTTCTTATGCTGAATAATAGATGGTTTACATAATGAGTAGCTTTTGAGATCATGTGTGCATATGTTAAATAGATTTAAGTTTTTCATACAGGTTTGGTTGAGTGCATTACATTTTCATAGTATGCATACATTCATGATACATTTTTACTATTAAGGAAACACCAGATTTTGACACAAATGAGACATTTCTACAAAACCCTCTATCATAGTCTATGAGTTGGAGAGAGGACATAGATATTGAGATTAGGATTGAGTATTTACAAATTATATGGGTTGAGAACCCCCCATGGGTCCTACCTAGGAGTTGAGTCTCAGTAGGTGTATACAAATGTTATGCAATAACCTCAATCATATCAGATAATCATTATTGTATTTAATATATTATGCATCTTTAATGTTGTTCTTCTGCATTTCATTCGATGCATGTCTACTCTATTTTTTTATGTACATGTTTTATTAGTTGTGCGCTATATTTAGAACTTTTAGTGTAGATGATATCAGCTACCATTTGGGGAATTTTGTAATTGCGGGTTACATGCTCATAGTATGTATTTATATAAATTATTTTCTATGTTGCTCAATCAAGCTATGATATCTACTGGGTATAAGTGGACCATACTCACCCCTACTATGCACATTTAGTGCAAATCCAAATGTAAGTACGATATGCATCAACTAAGTTCATATAGTTTGTTATTTATATTTTTGAGGTAGTGGCTGCTCTATGCCTTCAGAATTGACCTTATACCTTGTTTAATCTAGTTGATTTCCTTTTTTCATATTCAGAGACAATCTTGTAGTTTTCCTTTAGATTTAATTGTATTTCTAATTCTGAGGATGGGAGATATTAAGCCTCACATAGTTTGTGGATATTCAAGTGGGAATGAAGGTGTTACTGATCACCAAAAAGTTTTGCAAATGCACATATGGAGCCCCATCGATAGGCCTGTGAATTGTCCACTGTTGTACCATAGTTAGACCCTGTTCTACTTAAGCTCAAATATACCTCTAGATTCTAGTCTATAGATGAGGTAACATTAGTTGTGACTGGGATTACCACTGTAAGATCTATCCTACGGGCTGGTGGATCTTTAACCATTTATGCAGGAATAACTTTTTGTTGTTAAATCTACGGTATCAAATATATAAGTACTTCTTCTTGTCGTGGTTGATGTAATTGTCCCTCAGGTTTAGAATATTGATCAACAAAATCCCCTTTCCTTAGCTGCTTACTTATCTTTTAAACCTATACTTGCAAATTCAGAAGCTAAGATCAAGTTATTAACACTTGTATAACAAAGTAGCAAATCTAATGGTCAGATAGCTGCTAATTTATAAGTCCCTAAAAATGGCACCAAGAACTTGTTGTGCCCAAGCACACACACAAGTGTATGTGGTCACCCTAGTAGTATAGTGGCTTGTGAAACAAAAATATCAATCCCATAGAGACTTGTGCTCAACACCGATCTAATTCTATCCTTACTATGAAAATTAAATAAGTGCAAAAGTAACCAAAAATGTTTGAGAATTGAGAACTAAAGGCCTGTTCTATAATAGGGAGAAATCCAAGGTTAAAGCACTACAAATAATCCTAGTTAGCTATATAATCTTGTTAGTTTAGTTAATTAACTTGGTTGTTGGTTCACGAGGTTGATGACATGACTATGGTTTTACGATCCTCTAATCTTCTATCTAACTTAGCCCAATAGCTACATCGTTGAGAAGGGATGTGAGTGCTAAGTTAAATACATTTATTTTTATCTCAAATACGAACCAAATAGGGAGAATTAGGTATATTCCTATCTTAAACAGAAATCTTAACTTCAATAGCTTGAATGATTACTATCATAAAAGAATATATGAACAACCGATAATTATTAATAAAATAGATATTTGAACAACCAATAATTATTAATAACATAACAAAATTCAATTATAAGCACAAGTAAGCATGTTCTTGTCCTCAATCCTAGATGAGGGTGCTTAGCCGCTCATGATCTTACAATGAATTGCAATTAAGAAATTCATGTATAAAAACAAAAGTTAAACTAAAGGAACAATTAAGAACCCTAATTTAAGTATCTTCAAGAGTATTTTAATCCTCAAATGTCATTCAAGGTGTTTACAACAAGTCTCAGGTGTCCAATTTATAATATGACAAAAGCTGTCTGTTTTGGTGCCATGGGTGTGCCACACTGGTGTTGCTTCGCGTTTAGTGTGTTGAACGACCTTAAAGTGTAAAAACACTATTTTTGACAAATTTATTTTGTTTCTAATGGTGTGGAACACCATTATCTCAGTGGTCCAAGGGCGTGACACGCCAATGTGCTCAGAAATTGTAGATTTTGTCATCGATTGCTCCTTCTTTTTGCCTTTAATTTCCTCACTTATTTGGTATCTTTCCACTTGAAATTTATATTTTTTAGCTTCCATAAAATTATATTATAATTTTTAATGGTCTCCAATAACATAAAAACAAGAATTAGTTTATACAACACAGTAGAATTCTAATAAGTCGACTAAAACCAAGCAATGCTCAAGCTAGCACGACTAGGTTTGTCGTCTAAACTCCAGTTTATCTTCTTGATTATTAGCTTTTTAAAATTGAAAACTAAATATTAAAATGTTATTACACACATATTTACGAGATTATACCCTTAATAACTCATTATGCACACTAGAATCCATTGAGATAAACTAGAACAACACATAGCTCAAGCTAGTAACACTAGTTTTCTCGTCTAAATTCTAAGTGACCAAATTGATTCTAAAACTTGTTTGAAACACACCTTAAACATTATAATAAATTAGTTTAAAACATATATTCTCAGTTATAGGAATATCACCTCATTAATCATAAAAGAAGTCCTCAAAATATTGCTAAACAAGCAGAGTTTATGATACTTAGGTGCATAAATCCACCTAAGATAAAGTTTTCACAAATATGAGAGTCTAACTTGTAAACCAATATAAAATTTTTATAGATGGGCACATTTTTTGAAAATTGGACATTTATTAAAATGGATAAGGAATTCAAGAATCGCACATGTGAACTTTATTTGGAATGAAACTTAGAACTACTAAGCTAAAATAAAAATCAATCAAAATAACAAAATGAAAAATAATAAACCACATGCCACATATACAATAAAATTCAAAGAAAAAAATCCAAAATATTACAGCCCAAAATAAAAAGCATCCGAATGTCAAATCTAAATGTCAACACCAAAACAAAATAAAGTAATAGAAAATATTATAGACCCATTCGGATGCCTCAAAATAAAGTAAGTGTTCTTTGATGGTTTTTTCCATCCAACTACTTCCGAAAATGCCTCAAAGGATCCCAAATCCCAGTATCTCTTCATGTACTAGCTCCAAATGGCTCAGATCACTAGCAATTATGCCCACTATCTTTCCTTAAAGCCTAGATGTAATAGTGTCAACTTAATAGGCTAACTACCCTATCTTAACAGTGTCAGGAAAAGTTTGTATGGTCCTAGATGAACCCAAAGTAGTGAAATGATAAGAACTAGGGCGCAGTTGTGAAGATATGGCCAAAGATGGGGGTATAGGGGTAGGAGCAGGTATAAAGTCTGAATAATAATTAGAGTGGGACGGCTGGCACCACTATAAAAAATACCCATATCAATTGTTAGGGAACCTTTGTCATGGATGTTTTCTTCCTTACCTCATCAACTAACTAAATAGTAGTAATATCAATCATTGACACAGAGGTATACCTGAAATACTTCTTCTTGCAAGAAGAAACCTTTGCATGCTAACATAATTATATAATCAAACATAGAAAGCAAGGGAGATCTGTTTTTTTGAGCTCGACTAGCAATATTTAAGACTATGCTTGATCCCTAATTCAAAGTATCCTTGCTTTTATAAAGCCAACAAATAGCTCTCAGGGACTAACTAGAATGGATTTGTTTTGGCAGGAAAAAAAATTGCTACAAATGAAGCTCAACCAATACTGAAATTATAAGCAAATGTCCTCCATTTGAATTTGAATTGCCAAGTCAAGCCACTTGGGTGAGACATCACTTAGCAATGGGATAACCAAGCCTGCATATACGTATTTGGATCTTTACCCAAAGATGAAAAATAATGCTCATTAATCTTTTTAAACCTAATACCTTATTGATTGTTTTCAAATCACATACTACATCAAACTCTTTCAACCTTACAACATCTTTTTTTTCTTGAGGACTTCTCTTTTTTCTTTTCAATAATAATTTCCCATAAGAAACATAGAACTCCCTAACCTAATTCTAGACATTAGGTTTATGGGGCTCAATGAATACCTAAAATTTCATAATAGTGAAGCGCTTAATTTTCACAAGTATTCTTTCCCTACCAAAAATCCAAGTTTAGACACTGCTCCTCTTTAATAGTGCATTGATGTAGCGATTTACGATGATTTAGAACGTGATGGCCCCTGTGAAGATGCACAACAGTTACAATTCTAGTGCTAGAAGGTTGATCCACCCTCTTTCTCTTTATCGAAGCTATATTAGGAGTATGAAGAGGTGCATATATGGGTGTAGTATTCCTCTCTTATGGAGGAATCAAGATTGTCCTGTAGAGTTGGAGCTATTTTATCAGTTGTCTTTTGCAAACCTTGGGGCGTTAGATTTGCCCACATCATTCCTCTTATGTTTAGTAACATTTTTAGGACTTTTTCTCTCTCAAATCATGACCCACTTAGTAATTTTTGAGGTGGTCGAAGATGACTTGGCTTGTTTCTTAACACGTTCTTGATACACGACATACCTACACGTAATAGTAGTAATGGGCTTGGCCAATGTTGAAAAAAAAAGTAATATTTCTACTTTGGTAATGCCAAACAACTTGATGCATTACTAGTTAAATTAGCCACACAAATGTTCATCATTGAATCTCATAGAAAATTTGGGTATAAGTCAAAGATAGAAAGTGGGATATCAGCGATATGCCAAATAATTCAGTGATACTCCTCGAGCTTCATCGAATTGCGAATGAATCACCGAATCGTACCTTAATTAGTTGACCTTTTTGTAACTTTTGTTAAAAAAGGGAGCACTTCAATAATGCACTACACAATTTGGTGCATCACCAAGGTTCTTAGCCCATTGCCAATTTCCATCATCCCTAACTTTAAAGTCGTGATTCCATGGCCTTTAATGGCAATTTTTTGGAATTTTCCTACTATGCATAGTCAGACTTCCTTAGGTTTTACTTTTAAGAACACTACGATAATTTTTCCCTTAAGAATGACATCATCAATCTGTCATTGGGAAAAGTTCATTGATTTAGAACCAACTTATGAGAATTTTAATAATTTTATCAAAACCCAAAGCATAAACAATCAAAAGGATTATATCAAACTTTCATTTTAACATGAATCTATTCTGATCATTACTTAATTTCCAAGAACAAACATTATATACTCATTTCCTAAGTTTTTCATCCCCGACTAGGGTTATGTCATGTTCCAACTTTTAAACTCCATTATTCACCTACAAAAGTCAACAAACGTTATTCAAAATGACAAAAACTACACTTAGTTGCCTCCCAAAAAGTTCCTTTGTTATAGTGATTGCACAATATTTTCCTTCATTCATTAACCATCGCTGAGGTAGATCAGCTCAAGAAATCGACTATTGAGAGTAACCTATGGTGATGTTTAACTCGTTGCCATTCATGGAAAACCAGGAAATCTTTCAATATCCAATCATAACCTTATTAAATATATTAAATCTCCTAAATTCCTAAGTCAAACATTTATAAGGGTGCATCATATGTGAATAAGTTTACAAAGCTACCACAAGTCTTGGCCTAAGGTGGGCCGAAGGCGACCACATTTTATCCCTAAAATCCATTTTAGGCAACATCTACCCAAAACTAAGATAAGATATCTAAGTTTATTTATAGGTGTTTAATAAGCCATAAGTAGCCCTAAGATAGTAGTCCTTCCCAAATTTGAACAACTAAGTCAATCCCAATTAAAATAATAGCAAATGAGGCAATTTACCTTAACTTGAGCAGCTAAGCCAATTTCACCCTAAACATGAATGATTAAGGCAATTTCACCTAGATTGAGTAACTGAGGCATTTCCATTTTAAACATGAGCCATGAAGACCAATCCACCTAGAACATAAACAACTAAGCTAATTACTCCATGTTCACGATTTTAAAATAGCCTAAATGGTCTAACTAAACCAAATATTCTCAATCATACTTCAACATATAAATACCACCCCATATCTAGCATCATATCATAATCATCCTACCAGATAGCTCAAACTATGAAAAAGGTTAAACTTAGCCTACCTGGACATCAAACAAAACCCAAGACCTTATTAAATCACCAATTTTCCTTTTTGAGAAGCTTTCAAAAGGTGCCATATTATCAAAATCACAATCTACTCATCAAAACAATAAAAGTGATACCCATATTACACTATTCTGCTTCGGGTCCAAAATTACGTAAAAATCTTAGGGGGGACCATTAATGGATTCACACTTTTAAAACCAACAAAACATTCCTCTATGCTGAAATAACCTTTACCATAAAAAATGGGTAAATTTTCAGATCTAATGGTGCTACAACTAAGCCAACAAGCTTTTAGAGATTTTAGCAAAAGTATAGGGAAATTAACCATGAAAATAATGGAATATTGCTGTAAATTCAATGGAAAATCGCACAAATTAATGATACTAAAGCACTATAATCACCACATAATTAATTCTCCCAAGAACTCCTATCTTTTAGGGCTTAGGATTCTAGAGAAAGGATGAAAATGGTGAAACATCGGGCTAAGTAGGTATTCATGTCCTTCCCAGATGCACGAGTATCACTTAAGCAAACTTGGGTCAATTATACGATACTTGTTCTCTGGTACGCCTTTTAATTACGCGATCAATGGATCACTTATGGGATATCTGGTTGCCTGAGAAAATGTTGTGTACGTTACATAATCATAGCTTACACGATAGCACCCACAATGTCAAGCCATTCGCTTAAGAGATAAGACTTATCGCTTAAGCGATACATGTTGGAGAGGGTTGAAAATGGGCCGGTCGATTCGAATATGGGCGGGTAAAATATGGATCATCTCAAAATGGATAAACTATTTGACCCGACCCATATTTGATATGGATGAAATGGGTAAACCCAATGGATAATATGGATATCCATATTATCCATTACTTCTTATTATGTAAAACCAAAAGTACCCCTATATTACAAGATAGACTACATGGCTTAGCAAACATAAGCTTTTAATTATTTAATTTAGCCTAAGTTTCTCTTAGTTACAATCCATAGCCTCTCTTGCTAATTAAACAAAATCCATGACCCCCTTTCATTTATTTCACCCTTAATTTTATCTCTTTTTCTTTCTTTTTTTACTTTTCTAGCTTTTTTTCTTCTCTTTATTCCTTTTTTATTTTTTCATCTTTTTGTCTTTCTCATTTTTTAGTATTTTGTTTTTTCATTTTTTTCTTTTCAGCGTTCCTCATCTTTTCTTTTAAGTTTTTTTCATTTTATTTAAAAAAGATCTATATTTTTTCGTTTTGTTTCATTTTTTATTTTTTTCATCTTTATTTCCCTTTTTTGTATTTTCTCTTACTTTTTTCTTTGTTTCATTTATTCTTTTTTGTTATCATTTTTTTTTTGCATTTTTCCTCTCATTTGTTGTTGTTGTTGTGTTTTATATTTATTTATATCATATAATATACTTCAAATAAATTTAATATTTTTATTTGAATAGTTTAGACGTGTATATGTATAATTTATCATTTGTATCAATGAATACTTCAAACAATTATTTTTAATTACTTAAAATACAAGCAATGCAAACTATAAAATACAAATACAATTGTATCAACGAATACAAATTATAAATGATGATACACATACAAATTCAATAAGATATTTTGGTTTTTTTATGTTTGATGTTGACATATTTTCAAAAGTACAAAATTTTCAAATAGAAAAGAAAAAATGAGAAATATAAAATACAAAAAAATAAAAAAAAAGAATAAAGAGGAATAAAAGCTAGAGATACAAGATATACAACAAAAAAATGTAAAAAAATCATACAAGAAAAAAAAGGGGCACAAGAAAAAGAAAAAAATAAAAAAAAGTAAAATGAGAAAGACAAAATGAAAAGGAAAAAAAAGACAAAAGAGAAATAGAAGTTAGAGATAGAAGAGAGAGAAAAAATAAAAAGAAAAAAAAGAAAAAGAAAATGAAAAATAAGAAAAATCAATAAATAAAAAAAAAGAGAGAAAAAGGGTGGTTCAAAGAATTTAAATGAAAAAAGTCAATTTTTTTTTAAAAATTTTTTTTTAACAAAAATTAAGAAATTAAAAATTTTTAAAAATAAAAAATATTTTCTATTTTGAAAAAAAATTTAAAATATTTTCCTTCATTTCAAACACACCTATAGTAAGTATACTTTCGAAGTTGATACATTTCACATACATCATACTTTAAGGATAGTGTAATTAGTGGATACTAATGAGTTATCCATATTTTAGAATGGATAATATGGTTTGACCCACTATTAAATGAGTTGGATATCCAATTCATTTGACATGGATAAAATGGGAGGATACCTATATTATTTATCTATTTTGCCATCCATTAGGGTTTGACTGATCGCTTAAGTGATCAAAGTAATTAATGAAGCGATGCACCATCAACAGTTGAGACTTGGAGAAATTCTAAGTCTCCTCCAATGACATGACCCGACTCCGAGCCTTGTTATGATGGGCATCCCAAGTCCAACCAGGTCCAGGGACTGCCCTTTGTTACCCAATCTAACCACCTATATCCAGCCTTAGATGGGCTGGATTTCGAACATATAAAAAGATAGCATATTATTCTCATTAAGACTTTAGGATAAGATCGCAACCATGAATAACCTAACAGAGTCCAACTGTACCACGTAAACCGCCCAACTATACCAAACCAAACCATAGACCATAACCAAAGGAAATTCTAAAACATAATATGAAAATCAATCCCAAAACGTAATATTATGGAAAAGTGAGAAATCATGTTTGATGATGCCAAACTAAATATCAATACCAATGTTAAGGCTAATACCTTTACCGATCTCGCTCATAACAACCCCCAGAAGTACCACAAATCCTCTATCCAAAAGAGAAAACAAATTCGCTTGGGACATGCCACTAACCACAGCCAAAACCAATATCTAAAATAAAAGAAAAGTGTCTAAAGAAATCCATAACATGAAATGATGCATCCCAAAAGGATAAAAGATCATCACTTCAGTTCAAATGATGATAACGAATTCACGTGCTAAATAGGAGGAGTAGAATGGTTGGTTTCTGCATTGCGTGGGTATACAGCCGACAGTATATGGGGTCAGCGAGTGACCACTAGCATGAATCTCAGGATATGGATAAAATAATGATAGTTTTAAAATCATGTAAAACTATCCATAATGTATACAACTATACAGATATAAGTTCCGGGAAAGGGAATAAGTTTTAGTATGCATTTAAAACTTTACTTGGACAGTGTAGCTTTGCCGTCCTAAACACCCACGAGCCATATGGGTTCAGCTCCCCTGCCGAAAGGGCTCCAACGCGTGTAGCTGCACAACTAGGGAATATCCCATGGTGACTAGTACATCCCCCAATATAAAATGTGACATGCACGCGGCCATCGAAAACCCCTCATATTGGAAAATATGAGTTTCTAGTTTTGGTCCCCCCTAGACCACCACCTTTTGATACAAGACAGAAAAGGAACACATGAAAACACAATCCAAAAATAGTCCACTAGTTCAAGAATCGAAGACCCTTTTGAAGAACACTCTCGGATTTGACAAATACAATAAGAATATAAGAAACAATGTTGTATTAGACACCGAATCATCCACCAGAAACTAACAAAGATATTAACAATATAACAAGATGAAGAACATGATGATAAATAATAAAATGGAAAAATTAATACAAATTTTTTACTAGAACAGTAACAAAGAGTACAAGAATATAAAGATAGGTAGTGAGACATATATTATTACAAGACCTAACAACTAGGGTGTGTATTAAACACCTAAACACTTAGAAAAATGTAATAAGAACTCCTACAATCTTCGTGGACACAAGATGGACCTCAATCCTTCATGCACCTAATGTTCCAAGCATTGAATCCAACACGAGTAATTGCACACTCAAGTTAAAAACCTAGTTTGGATTTTGCCTCAAAGAAGAGATGACTTGATGTTCCAAAATTCATACAAGACTTACAAATATCATAAATTATCTAAGACTAAATGACCTAAATGTTTTATTTATAGTAGGTTACAAAAATAGTGCGAAATATCCAAAACACCCCTTAGTCAAATCCTTCACTTTGGGCACCCTTGGAGTGTAGTTTGTGGACTATTTTGGAGCCTATTTAGGCCTTTCTTTTCACTTCACTTGTACGCTCCAAGTCTCAGGTTAAATATATCTCATATCCATCCATCCTCGTGGTCGTACTTGTATTATCCCCCTTCTTAAAAAGGATTCGACCTCGTATCCATACCTTGCAAAATCAAAAGAAGACAAAAAGCACACATCGTCATGACAAGAGGAGTTAGTGTTAGCAAAACAACTTATCAACATGCCATGCTGAGGTGGAACAAACTTAAAGTATATCCATAGGTTATTTGTTTTAAGCATGAAAAGATTAGTACAAATACGACAAAGTAAAAGGATCGGATAAACATTAACACAAAATGACAATAGGTTGAGAGTCATCGTTTTTCACCCTAAGATGGTACCAGGATCAAATGGTAAAAGAAACCAAGGACTTAGGTCTCGCCCACTCTCACTCACCCCTAGGATGTCATCCTCAAAGTTAAGCATACCCTCTTTATCATCATTGGAAATATCATGAAGAAAAAGAGGTTTGAGAAAGGTTTTCCACAAGTCAACTTCAAATAAAGGATTCTCATGTATGCACTTATTACTAGTTTCAAAATCTCCACTAGGCGTATGTCCAACATAAGAAAAACATAGAGAAGAAATTATTGGAATTTCTAAACACGTATCACCTTCTCTTTCACAAGAGTATTCCTCACATACATACAAACCATCGCGGGCAGCCCAAGGAGCATAATCAAAAACTTCTTCCTAAGGACAATCACAATTCACATTTTCTAAAAAATCAAGCAAATCAAGATCATCTTCACCAGGTTGATCATTTTGCTCACCCTCTGTAATACCCGTGCCTTTTTCCTAGCTACAAATCATATTAAGGATACTTGGACTTACTTTTAAATATAAACATATCTTTGTAAAAATGGCATTTTTTTAGATTTTTACTTTCTATATCGTGGAAAATTGAGTTAGCTTTCCAACGGTACCAATTTTGTCCAAATCCAACATCAGACGAGGAAGTAATGGATGTTTTACTTGGAACTATCAGAAACGCCCAGGTATGAGGCCAAGTTTATGGACCACCATATAAGTGACGGACCTCCACTTTAACCATAGAGTTCAAGAACCATGCTTTTAAATGAGAAACTTTAATTCCCTTATGGTTATGTGATGTTGTACGTGTTAATGAAAATTGTTTAAGCTTTAATATATTCATTTAAGTTGACTTCCATGATGTATGCATGCTTGTAGTTAAAACCCATTAATTTGGATGGTTCAAGATGATTAAAATTGCTGAGAAAACTTATGCCTAAAAGTGTGCATGCAAGGTGTTTGTTAAAATTCCTAGAATGCTAAAAATCATGATCCCATGACCCCATAGTATTTAAATGACAATCTATGTCAACTCTTAAGATAATTCCACATGAACTTCCATGCTATTGATATATGTTGCTAGTATGATTATGCAATGAACATGATATTAAGGTTGTGCAAGTACTTCCATGTGACATGAAATCCTTTCCTTGCAATACATTGTTGATAACAATGCTTAGTATAAAATCCCTTATGTATGATATTATGAATTGTGGACTCAAATTTTATGATCAAGTATGTCATGTGTGTCAGTTTCCTTTCATGGAGTCCTGAGGGTATTCATACTCAAAAGATATAGTTGTGTACCTAGATCCAAGTCATGTTATCTCAATAATCTCAGTCAAGCCATGATCTATAGAACCCTGTCAGTCAGGTGACTCTGGAAACCTCCGAAATATCATGATCTCAGCAAAATCTCAGATAGTAGTGCTATTCCATCAGTCAACAAAGTCAGTTACTCAGTCCATGTACAGTTAGTTAAATTATTTTCAGTCTCTTCATATGGGATTAGAAGTTAGCGCCGAGTGAACCCAAGGATGGGAACTCATCTGCCAATTTAGGGTGTGATTCTTAGTAGTCGTCTTTGTGTTCCAACACTTCATAGCCAGCGTAGGTTGAGACATCTTAAACTGTCAGACTAGGATTGATGATGTGGCTGAACCTATCAGTTTAGGGTTTCCATTATTCTCATTTGAGTACCTGCCAGATGAGTGTCACTCACAACTATCCTTACCAGTGGTACAGTATTGACACACCTCCAGTCGGGGCAGAGATTAGACCCCAACTTAGATATATGCATTATTGGGGCATGTCGGTTAAATAACTACCTCCCACAGTTTCAGGATCAATCTCAGTAAAAGAACTCAGATAGTTCTTCAGATATCAGTATACCAGGACTACCAAATATAGTTAAATTTAGTTATAGTATGGAACTCAAATAGTTCCATCAGACCCAGGACTGTCAGACACAGTCACCCATGTTGACAGAACCATATTTCAGTCATGTCAAAAATCAGTAAATCATGTATTAACGTATAGATCTACTATTACATATTTATATTTCAAGTTATTATGTATGTATGTTTGCACTCTCACATTCATATTTATCGGTCATTTAGCATTGCTCATGTATGTGAACCCTTTTCATACTAACACATTTGTCCTATGGTGATTTCTTTTTATGTTACTCCATAGGTTCAGAGACATGAGTTCCAGACCTGCAGTAGCATTCGCATTACAGTAGATAGAGCTTTAGTGAGTAATCTTCATTCGAGGATGATATCATTTGATTTATTTATTATTTTAGTTGGTTTTTAGTTTATGGAGTTAGTTGGAGACATGTTCCTTCAATTCCTTATTAACTCAGTACTTCGAGGCTTTTCGATATAGTTCAGATTTAGTTTAGTTTTGATTCAGACTTTAGTTATCTTGGGTATTTTACACCCATATGGATGTTGTAATTATTTTAGTTGAACCTTATGATCTATTGTTTATGTTTTTCATATATTAGAATTATGTTATGCAGTGTAAAGGTACGGATATCAGTCAAGGGTTATCTTATGGTCCCTAGGGGTCGTGAGCACTGTGTAGCATTCCAGTTTAGAAAAATTGGGGTGTTACAAACTTGGTATCAGAGCTTAAGGTTCAATAGAGTCCTAGGAAGTTTGAAAGCCGCATCTAGTAGAGTCTTGTGCATGGGTGTGTTGCGCGCCACATTTATGTACAGGAGGCTATAAGATGTTTTAGGAATAATTTCCCTTCTTTCAATATTCATGTCTTGCTAGTAAGCATAATCTCAAGTTAAACTCTCAGTCTAATTCATTCTTCTCTTATTTCAAAATATGCCTCCAAAGAGAAGAAACTAGCCAGTTCCTCTGCCCTAAGACCCTTTGGGCTAGCATGTTTCTCATGTAGAGTTTAGATCCATATTCACAACACTTGCTCAGTCCGTGGCTGCCCAGAATGAATGACCACCAGTTATTCCAGCTAATCCAGTAGCCAATTCCGCAGTAGCTAGAATTTGGGACTTCACCCGAATGAATCCTCCATCTTTCTTTGGGTATAAGTCTGATAAAGACCCTTAGAAGTTCATTGACCAAGTCCAGAAGGTCATTGAAATCATGGGAGTTACTTCTATTCAGAGCACTGAGTTAGATGCATGCCAGTTACAAGATGTTGCTCACACTTGGTATAAATATGAAAATTCTAAGAGGTTAGAGGGTGTAGGTCCTATAGAGTGGGAGAAATTTATCATGGCTTTCTTAGAAAAATTCTTTCCCTAAGAGCTAAGGGAGGCCAAAGTTCTTAATTTAATCAACCTCAAGCAGAGAAATATAATGGTTAGGGAGTATTCTCTCAGATTTAATCAGCCAGCCAAATATTCCCCTTATGTGGTTGCAGACAACAGGGCTAAGATAAGAAAGTTTATGTTAGGAGTGAATGATAGCGTGGTAAATAAGTTTAGATCTGCAATGCTGAATAGTGATATGACTTTAGCCAGGCTCATGACCCATGCTCAACAGATAGAAGAGCAAAATATTAGGGCTAGAGAGAGGAAGAATAAGAGAGAAAGATTAGGTATTTTTAGTTTTGCTCAGCCCAAATCAGAGGGAGAAAATTGTTCCCAATTTTGTCCCAAGTTATCAGCTCCAGTTCAGTCTTTAGATAGTGCTCCAGCTCCTAAGTTCAGAGATAGAGCACCCAGCTTTAAATCTCATGGTAGTGTTAGCAATGCCCAAACTAATCCCCCAATGTCAAACTTATGGTAAGAACTACTAGGGTGTTTGCAGAGCCAGTAGTGATGTTTGTTTTTGTTGTGGCAAGCCAGGCCACAGAGTTAGAGATTGTCCTCAGTCCAGTTATCAGGGTCAGCAAAATTGTTCCACAGCTCAGTTCGATCGCCCAAACCAATAGGGTGCCACTTCCAGTGCTACTAGTGGGCAACACCCAAACAGACTGTATGCTCTCCAGACTTGACCGGATCAGGAAAATTCTCTTGATGTCATTACTGGTACATTATATATTTTCCATGTTCATGATTATGCTTTGCTAGACCCAGGTGCATACTTTTCTCTTGTTACCCCTTACACAGCAGGCGATTTTGGAATCAGTCCTAAAATTTTAGCAGAGCCCTTTTTAGTCTCATCCCCAGTGGGTAAAACCATATAGCCAGCGGGTAGATAGGAACTGGTCGGTTATGATATTTCAGAAATTCACGTCAGCAGATTTAGTCGAGTTAGAGATGATTCATTTTGATGTTATTCTCGACATGGATTGGCTTCATTCCTACGATGAAATAGTCGAGTATAGAAATAGGATAGTTCAGTTTCAGTTCCCAAATGAGCCCATCCTAGAATGGAAGGGTAGTACTTCATTTTTCAGGGGTTAGCTTATTTCCTACCTTCGGTCAACGAAAATGATTTCTAAGGGGTGTGTGTATCATCTCGTCCATATTAAGAATTCCCGTTCCGAATCTCTTAGTTTTGAATTACTTCTAGTGGTTAATGAATATTCAAATATGTTTCCCGAAGATCTTCCAGGCATTTCTCTTGAAAGGGAAATAGACTTCGGCATAGACCTTCTCCCAGATACTCAGCCTATTCCTATTTCTCCATATAGAATGGCACCAACAGAACTCAAAAACTGAAAGATCAGTTGAACGATCTCTTAGATAATGTATTTATCAGTCCCAGTGTATCCCCATGAGGTGCATCAGTCTTATTCATGCGTAAGAAAGGTGGTTCTCTTAGGATGTGTATTGATTACCGTCAGCTTAAAAAGGTTATGGTGAAGAACAAGTACCCTCTTCCCAAGATAGATGACTTATTTAACAAACTTTAGGTCACTAGTTATTTCTCTAAGATAGACCTCAGATTAGGCTATCATCAGCTCAGAGTTAAAGGATGTGACACCCTGAAGACAACTTTCCGTACTCGGTATGGTCACTTTGAATTTCTAGTTATGTCCTTTGGTCTTACCAATGCCCCTGAAACCTTCATGGACTTGATGAATCAGGTGTTCAAGCTGTACTTGGACATGTTCATCATAGTCTTTATAGATGATATTCTTTTCTATTCTCTCACAGAGCATGATTATTCAGACCATCTCAGAATTGTTCTTTAGACTCTCAGAGATCATCAGTTGTTCTCCAAGTTCAGTAAGTGAAAATTTTGGCTAAGATCAGTAGCATTTCTTAGACATATTATTTTCGGTGATAGATTTAGAGTATATCCTCAAAAAACTGAAGCGGTAAGAAACTGGACTCGCTCTATCTCTCCATCAGATATCAGGAGTTTCTTAGGTTTGGCTAGCAATTACAAACACTTTGTCAAGGTATTTTCTTCTATTTCATCTCCTATGTCCAGATTGACTCAGAATAAGGTTAAGTTTCAGTGGTCAGATTCTTGCGAGAAGATTTTTCAAGAGTTGAAGACTAGACTCACCTCAGCCCCAGTTCTAAATCTTCCAGATGGTTCAGACGATTTTGTAGTCTATTGTGATGTGTCCAGAGTAGTTTTAGGTTGTGTCCTTATGCATCATGGTAAGGTCATAGCCTATGTCTCCATACAACTAAAGCCCCATGAGGAGAATTATCCTAGTCATGATCTTGAGTTAGAAGCCATAGTATTTGCCCTAAACATTTAGAGGCATTATTTATACGGATTTCATGTAGATATCTTCACAGATCATAAGAGTCTCCAGTATGTATTTTCTCAGAAGGATCTCAATCTTCGTCAGAGAAGGTGGTTAGAGCTCTTGAAGAATTATGACATAAGTGTCCTTTATAACCTGGGAAAGGCCAACGTTATGGACGATGCTCTCAGTACACTCTCCATGGGTAGTGTTTCTCACATTGAGGATAGGAAAAAATATAGCCCAGGAAGTCCATCAGCTTGCTATACTAGGCTTTCGCTTAGTTGAATCTTCAAAGGGTGGTATATGTGTTCAAAGGGATCCCAACCTTGTCAAGCTAAAAAAGTCAGTTCAGAATAGGAAAGTAGAGGCTTTCTCCCAAGGGGGAGATGGTATCCTTCGTTGTTAGGGTCATCTAAGTATTCTGGGTGTAGATAACTTGAGGTAGCGAATTCTTGCAGAGGCACATAGTGCGTGATACTCTATTTATCCAAGGGCCACTAATATGTACCGCGACTTATGGGAGATCTATTGGTGGAGTGGGATGAAAGAGATATTGCAGAGTTAGTGGCTAAGTGTTCTACATATCAGCAGGTTAAGATAGCGCATCAGAAACCTAGTGGGTCCATGCAGGAGTTCACCATTCCTACTTGGATATGGGAAGAAGTGAACATGGATTTTGTGACAGATTTGCCTCAAACTTGTCATCAGCATGATTCAGTTTGGGTTATTGTAGACAGAATGACCAAGTCAACTAATTTCCTTCCAGTTCGTACCTCTTATTCAACTAAGGATTACGCCAAACTCTATATCAGGGAGTTGGTCAAATTACATGATGTTCCATTATCTATCATCTCAGACAGAGGTACAAAATTTACCTTTCACTTTTGGAAAGCATTCCAAAAGGGTCTTGGTATCCACGTTTATCTCAGTACCGCCTTTCATCCTCAGACAGATGGTCAAGCAGAGAGGACCATTCAGACTCTTGGAGATATGCTAAGGTAGTGTACAATTGATTTCAACAGAAGTTGGGATGACCACTTTCCCTTGATTGAGTTTGCATACAACAATATGTATTATTCCAGTATTCAGATGGCTCTATTCGAAGCTCTCCATGGTAGGAGGTGTAGATCTCCTGTTGGTTGGTTCAAAGTTAGTAAGGCCTCAGTCATCGGTCCAGACTTATTATTTTATGCCTTAGATAAAGTTCAATTGCTTAGATAGAGACTTCGGGCTGCTCAGAGATGATAGAAGTCTCATGCAAATGTTCGTAGAAGGGATCTCGAGTTTGAGGTCAATGCCTATGTCTATCTCATGATCTCTCCTATGAAGGGAGTGAATAGGTTCAGCAAGAAAGGGAAACTCAGTCCCCGCTCTGTTGGTCCCTTCAGGATTCTCAGTCGCTTTGGCAAGGTATCTTATGAGCTCGAATTGTCTTCAGATCTAACTCAGTTCATTTGGTCTTCCATCTCTCCTTGCTCAAGAAGTACATAGTTGACCCAGATGTTGTAGTCCCTATTAGGAACATTGATGTTCTGGAAAACCTCTTTTATGAATAGATTCCAGTCAAAATTTTAGAATATCAGATTCGTAGGATGAGGAACAAAGGAGTCTCTTTAGTCAAAGTTCTTTGGAGAAATCAGTCCGTTGAGGGAGCTACTTGGGAAGCAGAAACAGAAATGCGTACCAAATACCCTTACCTTTTCTCCGCCAACCCAGATCAGCTTAAGGTAACAGTCTTCCTTAAGCTTATTCAGTTTCACGTTCAGCATTCAATACAACTTGATATTTTATTTTCTGTTCATGTTCCATCACAAATTTGGTATCAAGTACCATTGCATATTCATTCAAGCATACATATATCAGTCCAGTAAATAATCGTGTATCAGATATGCATTCTCATTGCGAGAAACTCAGTCATGCATTTATGAATCATTTACACATGCATCAGATATGCATGTTTAGTACAATGCGTTCAGTTTGTCAGTCATAAGATCATGTTCAGATTATTGTTTCTCCTCTCAGTCAGTTCCATTAGATGATGAATGTTCTCAAGGGGAAGATATTGTAATACCTAGGCCTTTTTCCTAGCTAGAAATCATCTCAAGGATGCTAGGACTTACTTTGAAATGCAAATCTATCTTTGTACACATGGTATTTTTTTGTGATTTTCACTTTCTATCACATGGGAAATTCTTTCCAATGGTACCAATTTTGTCCAAATCCGACATCAGGTGAGGTAGTTAGGGACATTTTACTTGGAACTGTTGAAAATGCCAAGGTATGATGGCCAAGTCGACGGACCACCATATAAGTGATGGACTGCCACTTTGACCGTCACAACTAAGACAGTTGAGCCACATACTAGATAAGGACTGACAGACGAGTTGATGGACTATCAAAGTTGTGACGGACCGTCATCCAGGCCGTCAACTCTTATCTAGTGAACCCCATTCTGGTCCACGTCTGATGGGCTAAGTGACGGACCGTCAAGTGTTTGATGGACAGTCATTTGGACCATCACATACTGCGTTCAGTTTATTTCCAGGTTATTTTAATAGGGGTATTTTGGTCACTTATCACTCGCCTACATATGCCCAGATGAGTTCAAATTCATCCATTATGCTCATTATTATTTCATAAACAAAAACTAGGGTTTCTCTCTAAATTTAATCTCCAAGAACACAACCCAATCCTCTTGAAGATTCAAATGATTTCAAACTCTTCAAGTTCAAAAACGTCAAGAACCTTGAGTCAGGTATGCCTAGTGTTCATCTATGGATCCCTTTCGTTCATAGAGTTCAAGAACCATGCTTTTAAATGAGAAACTTTGATTCCCTACTGGTTATGTGATATTGTTCATGTTGATGATCAGTTTTTAAGCTTCAAGATATTAATTTAAGTTGACTTCCATGATGTATGCATGCTTGTAGTTAAAACCCATGAATTTGGATGGTTCAAGATGATTAAAATTGTTGAGAAAACCTATTCCTCAAAGTGTGCATGCAAGGTGTTTGTTAAAATGCCTAGAATGCTAAAAATCATGATCCCATGACCCCATAGTATTTAAATGACAAGCTATGTCAATTCTTAAGATGATTCCACATGAACTTCCATGCTATTGATATGTGTTGCTAGTATGATTATACAATGAAGATGATATTAAGGTTGTGCAATTACTTCTGTGTGACATTAAATCCTTTCCATGCAATACATTGTTGATAACCATGCTTAGTATGAAATTCCTTATGTACAATATTATGAATTGTGGACTCAAATCTTGTGATCAAGTCATGTCATATGTGTCAGTTTCCTTCCATCAAGTCCTAGGGGTATTTGTACCTGAAAAATATAGCTGTGTACCTAGAACCAAGTCACATTATCTTGATAATCTCAGTCAATCCATGATCTATAGAACTCAGTCAGTCAGGTGACTCAGGAAACATCTGAAATTTCATGTTCTCAGCAAAATCTCAAATAGTAGTACTATTCCATAGGTCAATGGAAGTAAGTTACTCAGTTCATGTACAGTCAGTTAAATCATTTTCATTCTCTTCAAATAGGAGTAAAAGTTATCACCAAGTGAACCCAAGGATGGGAACTCACCTGCCAGTTTAGGGTATGATTCTTAGCAGTCATCCTTGTGTTCTAGAACTACGTAGCCAGCGTAAGTTGAGACACCTTAACCTATCAGACTAGGGTTGATGAGGTAGCTTAACCTATCAGTTTAGGGTTCCCAGCATTCTCATTTGAGTACCTACCAGATGAGGGTCACTCACAACTGTCCTTACCAGTGACGCAATATTGACACCCCTCCAGTTGAGGCAGAGATTTGACCCCAACTTAGCTATATGCATTATTAGGGCATGTCGGTTAAAAAACTACCTCTTCAGATATCAATATACCAGGACTGCCAGATACAGTCAAATTCAGTTATAGTACGGAACTCAGATAGTACCATCAGACCCAGGACTGTAAGGCATAGTCACCCATGTTGATAGAGCCATAGTTTCAATCATGTTAGGAATCAATAAATCATGTATTAGTGTACAAATACAATATTACGTATTTATGCTTACAGTTATTATGTATATGTTTTTGCACTCTTACATTCATATTAGTCGGTCAATTAGCATTGCTCATGCATGTGAACCCTTTTTATTTAGCCTGCCTCACTCGTATACTTAGTACTCTAGTTGTTCTGACGTATTTGCGCTATGGTTCTTTCTTTTCATGTTACACCATAGGTTCAGAGACATAAGTTCCAGACTAGCAATAGCATTCACATTCCAGTATACAGAGCTGCAGTAAGCCTCTTCATTCGAGGATGATATGATTCGATTTATTTATTATTTTAGTTAGTTTTCAGTTTATGGAGTTGTTGAAGACATGTTCCTTCAACTACCTATTAAGTTAGTACTTCGAGGATTTCATATACAGTTCAGATTTAGTTCAATTTTGATTCAGTCATTAGTTCACTTGGGTATTTTTCACCTATATGGATGTTATAATTATTTCAGTTGAACCTTATGGTCTATTGTTTATGTTTTCCGCATATTACATCTATGTTATGCAGTGTATAGGTAAGAATATCAGTTATGGGTTAGCTTGTGGTCCTTCGGGGTCATGAGCACCGTGTAGTATTCTAGTTCAGAAAAATCAGAGTGTTACACCCTCACTAGTTGTTGGTAACTCACATACCAACGTAGACTCACCTTGATTTTAACAAGGGTTAACTAGTGTATGAATACTCTCATCATTTGGTAATGGAACCGTAGTAAAGTTATAAGTGCTAGCACTATATAGAGACAAATCTTTCTCACGAGGAGAATCAATTTAGTCTTCTTAAGGATCAACTAGTGCTTGCATGCCTTCAACAAGAAGTTGGTCCTCATGCGACCTAACAATATCAATAGTATCAGAAAGGGAAGACTCAAGAAGCTCTACCCTAGGCAAAGTCACAACTACACACACTTGGCTCCTTCTAGCTACAACACAACATTCTAAGTTCATAGAAGGGTAGGGGATAGAGTTTTTAACTTTTAGTTCACATGAGCTACGACCTTCCTCTTGAAGTGTGTTCGGGAAGCCAACTTGCTCCCTTTGGCCTACCATATGATCCAACCTTTCATTTGCCATAGCGAGATCTCGGGACATAGTTTCAAGGTAGGCCAAAATGGCATTGGTGGCATTGTTGTCCATGAGTTCAGAGGTTGAAGCTGCGGGTTCCCTTGTAATTGTACCTAAAAAAGAAAAGAACAAGCCAACAAAACCAAACACAAGTTAGTTCAAAATAACCTCACCACATTCTCACACACTTGATCATCGCACACTTGGATTCACAAGTATTGAAAGACGGCTTGTACTTCATGAGTGATTGAGGGATGAGTCTATCTTTTCCCGAAATATATTTTCATTTGAGTTGACTTAAAGAAATTTTTTTTACGGACTTGAACCAACAAGATACAACGAATTCACAAAAGAGAAAAGCACACAAGAAATGATAAACACAAATTAACAAACACAAAGACTAACTAACAATCTAGTAGATCAGTACCAGTTTGCCAATTAGTATTGGAACCAACGAAATTGAAACTAAGGAACAACAAAAGGAAACTATGAAATCTGAAATTTGAGCTTAAATATGATGCATGAACAGTAAATGATGATGTGGCAGCCATGTATTGTTGCAGTTCGTTAATACTTTTAATTTTCCAAATTTGGAAGTCTTGGTCAATTTTTCAATTTGGGAATTGGTGGAATTGGTTAAGGATGGAAAAATAAGTCTTTTAATCCTCTGTCAATTATCAGAAAGGAAGACTTGACTTTTTTTGTTCTCTCTCCTTAAAACATGGCCCTTAATTCATGGAAAGTTGTTGGTAAGTGGTTGTTAAAGTCTTTGGTGGTTGAGGAGTCTTTCAAGACAAACAAACTTTACACCTTTTTCCTCCAACCTTTTAGATATAGCATCAACTTTTCTTTCAATAAAGGATGAAAATTGGTGAAGAACACCATGCACAAAAACTTTTGAGTTTTGGAGTCTAAGGTTCAAGTTGGTCTCACATTTCAATCAACGCTTTCTCAAGTTCCACCTTTCACCAACAACTTCAACAAAAGTTTCTTAGGCCACCAATTTATAACAGCATCAACGTGCAAGCTTAATGACAACAAGGTGAAACCACACGGCGAAAAACAGTGCAACACAACAATGTTCAACAACAATAGGTCAAGTTTATGTTCACAACAACAATATCAAAATACAAGTTAAAATAAATATATAGACTCAATGTATTAGTAAGGAACAAAACTAAAACTTAGAGAAAATAAATACAAGTAAAAATCTCGGCCAATACACAATAAACACGTAATTTTCGGCCAAGAACACAAAATGGACAAATTACTCTCTTTTCTGGAATTTTTAGTTTTCTTTTTTTTTATTTATCAACTCTCAAGCCCAAGTTGTTAGAAAAAAATCAAAGATGACTCTGATACAAAATTATACAAGACAAACAAGAAATACATGAAGACACACTCCAAAAACAGTCCACTAGTTCATTAACTAAGGACCATTTTGAAGACAACTCTCAGATTTGAAAAATACAACAAAAAAACAAGAAACAGGGTCTATTTGATACCAAGTAAGACACCACAAACTAAAAAAGAGATTAAAAAGATAACGAGATGAAGAACAAAGTGAGAAATAACTCAATGTAAAGAACAATGCACATTTTTGACTAGAAAAACAACAAAGAGTTCAAAAATTATAAAGATAGGTCGTGAGACATATATTATTAGAATACCTAAGACCTAGGGTGTATATTAAACACCTAAACCCTTAGAAAAATGTAATAAGAACACCTACACTCTTCGTGGATACACGAGGGACCTCAATCCTTCAAGCACCCAATGTTCCAAGCCATGAATCCAACACGAGCGATTCCACACTCAAGTTGAAAACCTAGCTTTGATTTTGCCTCAAAGGAGAGAGGACTTGGTGTTTCAAAATTCATACAAGACTTACAAATATCAGGAATAATCTAAGACTAAATGATCTAAAATGTTCCATACATAGTAGGTTACAAAAATAGTGTGAAATGTCCAAAAGAACCCTTAGTCAAATCCTTCACTTTGGGCACCCTTGGAGTGTAGTTTGTGGACTATTTTTGAGCCTATTTAGGCCTTCCATTGCACTTCACTTATACGCTCCAAGTCTCAGGTTCTACGCTCCAAGTCTTAGGTTCAATACATCTCACATACGTCCATTCTCATGGTCGTACTTGTATCACCTTCCACGGTTTGCTACATACCCCACCATTAATGCCCAATTAAAACCATGTACAAACAATACATTTACTATTTATTAACCAAGTCCAATATAAGTGGTATTGTCATACTACCTCTTACTTGGAAGTAATATCCATATCCAAACCATTTAGGTTAAGGGGACCTTAGGTGCCCTACCAATTACCATATTAAATTCACCTGGGAGACTTCCATGTTTTATACAAGCATAACCATTTAACCATTAGCCTTTCCAAACCATTTAAACCATGTAAAAATCCTTTATCAAGTTTAAAACATACAAGAGTTCCATTAAAAGAAGTTAATGCAAAACAATGAACATATCTTTATAAGCATTTTATCAAAGACCTAGGGTATAACATATTACCAAAACCAATTTCAAAGACCATTAAACCATTACCATGCAATCTAATTTTCCAAAACCATGATTAATGCATATAAAAGCATAATTAATCCATAGGAAATCATAACCAAGCATTTAATACTAAAACCCATAAATAATAGTTCAAAACCATAATCATGATATAGTAAAACCATGAACTCAATCATATAAACCATGCCTTTAGTTTAAATTACAATGAAGGAAGAGAATCATGCCTTATACTGAAGAATTAAAGGAAATAAATCACCAATACAAGCCCCAAAGTAATCCCTAAGATGAAACCCCAGCCTTCTTTACCCAAAGGTTCTTGAGAGAATTATGAGATGTTTTGAAATAGTTTCTAAGTGTTAATGAATAGAATAATTGGTTAAAGAACCTCCTAAGTGTATTAGAAGCTATGGGTCCTAGTTAGGGTAAGTAAGGATATGTCCAGAATACCCCCACTTAAATCCCTTAAAAACCCATAACAGGGATATGTCTGGCCTATACGAGTTGTACCTTCCAATATGATAGATATCCACCACACGAATCCAAGCCTCAACCCTTGGATCAAACATTGTCCAGTATACAAATCATCAAACCAAGTTGTAACCATAGCATACGATCTGTACCTATAACCCATATCCTTGGCAGAATAAAATACCTGGAGGATCAAACACTGCCCACCATACAAGTCCTTGATATGACTCATACCAAGCCCTACAACTCATACTCTAAGTCGTACCCATTCAAGTGACAAAATAATCCCACCAACTAACACTGGTCAATGTATGAATGGACCGTACCACTCATACCCTAGCATACAACTCATACCCATGAGACGTATTGGGTCCAGAATGAATTTCTAAGAAATTTTCTAAGGGTAAAAACCCAAAATGTTTCAGTCTCCCCTACTAGGAACATTCATCCCAGAATGACAAACGAGGTAGGGGTAACCACACATAAAGTCATTTGTATTGTCAAACATCCCTTTAACAAAGTTTGAAAATAAAGAGGCAAAGATGTTAATCTTTCCTTTAAAAAACTTAGAAAATAAAGATGTGTTGAAGACACATACCTTCTGCACGAATCCCAGGAACAGAAAAAAATACAGATACTTGGAGTTCATGTCCTCTTCCACTTCCGAAGTAGCTTCTTCCACCTTATGAATCCGCTATAGAACCTTAACCAAAGCCACATCCTTTATCCGTAACCAACGAACTTGCCTATTTATTATTCAATCGAGACCTCTTCATAAGACAGAGAATCTGAAATACCCAATGCTTCCAAAGGAACAACCGATGAAGGATCACCAAGCCACTTTCTCGTCATAGAAACATGAAAGACTGGATAAACCAAACTTAAGCTAGATGGCAACTCTAACTCATAAGCAACATTGCCAACTCTCCAGAAAATCACATAAAGACCAATGAACCGAGGATAGAGTTTCCTCTTTTTTCTAAATCGTACCACTCCCTTCATAGGAGATACCTTGAGGAACACCCTATCCTAGGCCACAATCTCAAAATCTCTATGCCTAACATTTGCATAGGACTTTTGGTGACTTTTGGAAACATTAAGCCTATCTTGAATAAACTTGACCTTCTGTATCGCCTGATAAACCAAATTCGGTCCAAACATGTATGCTTCTCTAAGCTTAAACCAACCAATAGGAGATCCAAACCTTCTACCATACAATGCTCGAAAGGATCCATACCAATACTCGAATAATAGATATTGTTGTAAGCAAATTCTACCAAAGGTAGATGCTCAACTCTATTTCCACTATAGTCAATCATGCAGGGCCGGAGCATATCTTCCAATGTCAAAATAGTTCACTCTTCTTGGCCATCCGACTGTGGATGAAAAGCAGTACTCAGACTAACCTTGGTCCCCAACCCTCTAAGAAATGACCTCCAGAAATGAGATGCAAAATACGTACCATGATCAGAGATAGTAAAAATAGGTACCCCATGCAACTTAACAATCTCCTGAAGATACAACCAAGCATAATCCTTCACCAAAAAGGTAGTTTGCACTGGCAAAAAATGCACTGACTTAGTTATCCTGTCCACTATGACCCAAATAAAATCATACTAATTTTGAGAGTTAGGAAGACCAATAACAAAGTCCATATTTCCCACTTCTATTTGCGTAAATCAATTTCTTGATACAACCTTATTGGCCTCATGTACTCAATCTTAACCTATTGAATCACACCATACACTTAGCCATGAAATAAGCCACATCCCTCTTCATGCCATTCCACCAGTAAATCTCTTTAAAATCATGATACATCTAAGTTGAGTAGGGATGAACAACATAACGTGACTCAAGCTCCTTAGCCAAAACCCTTTGTTGCATCCCGTTGACATCAGGAACACACAATATTTCTTGGTACCTTAAAGTACCATCACTACAGATCTCAAACACTATTACCTTTTGCCTACAAATGTCACCCTTGATTTTTGTCAAGATATAGATATTAGTTTTTGTTCGAGTTCTGCATTGAGATGCTACTTATGAAGATTATGGAACTGGTTTGAGTCTAGTGTTTCTGCTTATTACTTCTTATTAATTGCATCCACTGGGCTTATGGGGGCACACATTGGATCATGTACTTTCATTTGCATTTTCTGGCACATGGGGTCCTAGTATGTTATTTATACCTTGGTCTTCTTGATATTATTTATTCAATTGTTTAATTTTAGTATTTGGAACATTATTCTAGGTTTTCACCTAACTTTGCTTGTGATCTCGCATCTTATAGTATTTAAACTATGATTTAACTCAATCGGTCAATGATGTTTATTGAGTACTCATTGCTTTGGTACAAATACTAAACTTTTGTACTTTTTTCTAGTTTAAATCCGAGTACTAGATGCTATTGTTGACTCTGTGTTAGTGTGGGTTAGAGTTCAGAGATAGGTTAAACCCTTGGATTCTGAGTTGACTTTCTCTCCTTCCTTTTTATGGCCTTTCTATTTCAAGACTGTTATATATTTGACATTGATAGTACACTGATTCTTTTACTAGAAGATCTTATACCATTATTATTAGGTCATGGTATATTGTAAATCTTTTCCTTATTTCTCTTTAGTTATGTCATTATTCTTATGCTTTAAGGCTTGTAATCCAATTATTTTCTAGCATTTTTGCCATTTTCCACCACCTAGCGCATTATTTGTCGTTCCAAGCTATGGTTTGGCTTGCCTACTAGTGGGATAAGGTACATGCCATCATGACTCATGGAAATTGGGTTGTGACAATGGGAGCACCCTAAGGAAAGGAACTTAGCCTAATAAAATCCTTACCTAGAAAATCTTGAAGTTGAGAATTCAACTCCTTATTCTTAGTAGGATCCAAGTCATAAGGTCCAATAAAAATGGGCCTGGTGCTCAGCTAAAGATAAATAATGAACTCAATATCATGGTCAGGAGGAAAGCCATGTAGATTGGTAGAAAAACATTAGGAAAATCATGAGCTATAGGAACAAAATCATGTGAATTTATGTCCCCATTAACATCATGAATATAAGAAAGATAAGACTTACAACTCCTCGATATTTGTCTCCTACAAAAGTACCATGGTTTGATGGAACTTTAGATGCTTAAAACAAGAAAATTATTCAAGTACTTAGGTATTCTTGTTAAATTTGATATGCTTTTGTGTTGATTTTGTAGCAAAATAGAGTTTCCAACTAATAATGAGAAAAAGGGATGAAGAAAAGTCTAGAAGACTACTTATGACCCAACCTGTAGATTGTAGGTAGTACCTACGAGGTCGTAGGTGGCCACAAAGGTGCATATTATGAAGAATATACAAGTTGATGATTGACTTTGATTCCTACGAACCCTACTTATGAGGCATAGGTACTACTATGGACCTTAGGTAGCCTCGTTATTGGTGATCTACAGTATGTAGATTTCTCTGATTTCCATGAGCCTACTTACACCCGGTAGGTACAACCTACGACTGGTAGGTTGCCTCATGGGTTGGTGCTGACTCAAGTTTCCTATGTTGTTAAGGATAGATTTTTTGATGTATCTATAAATACCCTTTTGATGTTTTATTATCACTTTACACACTATACACGTTTTGCATTGTTTTGGGTTCTAAGATACATTATTCATCTTGGAATTAGTTTTCTTGGTTTTTAGGGTTTGAAATTAATTTGAGATTTTGGGTTTTCATTGTTATTCTTCTTAAGATCATTCATATGATTTCATCTATGAAATCCATGTGCATTCTTACAATTATGATCAACTAAACCTCATAACTAGGGTTTTGGGAACCCTGATGGATTAACAAAGAAACTTTACTGCAAAGTCATTATAAATTGGTGTTCTTGCATATATTTTGATTTCCTTCATTTAGATTTATTTCTTGATGGTTTCAATGTTAGGAACCCATCTTATTCAATACTTGCTCGAGAGAGAGGTAGAGATTAGGTAAAAGATATTAAAATAGTAATTTGAAGCTTCCAACCTATATCTAATTAACTTGAGACCAGAGGAGATAGTTAATCTGAGATCAAGAACAATTTTAGTAATGTGACACTCTAAGACCAAAAAAATATGAGTGAAATTCACGCAAACCAATGTTGAGAGATGATTAGGTGATACATAACTTGTTAGATTTTGCATGCAAGGCACTGAGATAGTCTAACGATCATGAATGGTATGTGGAGTTGTGAAATCAGAGGGAACTCAATCCTAGTGATCAACTCATATTCATAACAACCCTAATTACCCAACATTATTACTATTACTCCTACTTTTACAAAAAACACCCATTTATTTTCTGTAAGTTCCAACTATATCAATAAGATCGTGACAAATTCTCAAGTTATTCCTCATGGGATCGACCCCAATCCTGTTGGGTTCTATATTTGATAAGAGACCACTTTATACTTTCTAGGATGTGTAATTTAGTTAACATAAAATTTTTGTGCCATAGTTGGGAAATATGATTACAGATTGATTGATTGAGGCTGCTAAACTTATTTGCTTTGTTTTGTTAAGTTTTAATTTTCTACTTTTTCTGGTGCACACGCTGGTGTATGCCCAGTACATAAATTCAAGGATAGCTCTAGATTTTTTTGTTCTCGAGCTTTACCACACCATACAACAAAATAATAAGATGGAAAAAAGGAGAATAATATGACCATGGAGCCCTGTACAAAGGTGTTCATGATAACCCAACTGCTTTGAATTTGCCACCTCAGCATAGTTTTCATGCAACTGTTAAGAAAACTACTGCTTGGTTAATAGCCTAAGAAAATGCAAGGTTGGCACATGCCCGATGTGTTGAAGAAAGGGCTAGACAAGAAAAAGAAAATCATTAAGCAATACTAAAAAAATATAGAGTTATAAGGAATATAGTTCAATCCATACCAGGTCATTAATATTTTCTAATTTATGATAATTAAGCATAATATCTAGGGTATGTAGGACCAATTGAGATAGGGTCTATCATTACTTCAGAATTTCCCCAAGGAACAAAATTCGATATTATGAGCACAATGATACAACTTCTAAATTTGAAGAGATTATTTTCTAGTTTTCCTACAAATTATGCAAATAATAATATTATGATCTTTGTGGGGATTAGAAATTCATACTATTTGTTAGGGTTGAGTCAATAAGGTTTATAACTCAGGTTCTTCCCATTCTCTTTTGGAGGTAAAGGGATGTTATGGTTAGGAGAGCTATCTCGTGGGTCTATTACCACTTGGAATAATTTGAGGATACAACTATTAGACCATTTTTTCTTGAATTCTAGAATGCTACAGCTGAAAGATGATATTTATAATTTAAGACAATTACATTCAAAGACATTCTTCAAAACATAGTTGACGTTTAAGAAGAAATTGATGAATGTTCCAAATCACTGAATCACGGGGAGAAAATTGCTGGAGATATTCTACATGGACTTGAATGCTAATACCAAGGTTGTGTTTGACACTATTATAGGTGGATCTTTCATGAGTGTTAGATGGATCCGATCGAAGTCCATCCTAAAGTTCCAAATCTACATCCAACACTAGAGGTTCCTGATGAGAACAAATTGTAAGGCGTTTAAAGAAACCATTAAGAAATATGTCAAGACCCTATTTGACTTTGATATAGAGCACATAAAGGGGGAGAATCACAATCTCCCTTATTTCCTAACAATAAAATGCATTTTTGGAAAGGCCAATAATAATGCGATAAGGCAACCTCGATTAAACAACCTGGGTTCATGGGTTCCTAAACCTTAGAAAATTTCCTACGATTTTGGTCTCTAGATAGGATACGACTAGGGTAAATAAATCATACACTGGGATATGAGTAGTATAGGTTAGTTGTATGCTGCTAATTGTTGGTTGGTGGGTTGGATTTGGTTTTTGGAATGGGTACAATTTGGTTTGTATGAGTTGTATGTATGGATACGAGTTGTTTGGTTACTTTACTTAATCTTATAGTTGGTAACTAATGTTGGATCTGAGTACGAGTGGCTCGCCAATATCCATAAGCCAAGGAATGGGTCATACTATGGACTCGTATGGTGGACAATGTTTAATCCTTTTGGGATTCTGTTCTACTAAGGGTACGAGTCGAGGGTTCTAGTCATATCTTAGATTTGACATGGTTTAGGGTGAGGTGTACCTTTGATAGTATTGGGTCCAATAGAGATGGCCTTGGGTATGAGTGGTGGGTACCACTCCTATTTAAGGGTACGACAGGTATGAATAGTTCTACCCTCCTGACGGGATTTTTGGGAGTTTAAGTAAGGGTAATGTAGACATTTTCTTACTTAACCTAATAAGACCCCATGACTTATATTCCTATTGGGAGGTTATTTTTCCTATTATTCTATTCATTAAGACTTAGAAACTTCTCTTAAACACTCTCCAATTCTTTTTAAGGCTGTTGGGTAAAGAAAAGCTAGGATTTTATCTTGAGGATTAATTTGGGGCTCTTGTTGGTGAATTCTCTCCATCATTTTCTTGATTTAAGGCATGTTCTCTTCCCTCATTGTTAGTTTCAACGCATGATTTTACACAATGTTTTCATGGTTTGTTTATTGTATGGTTTTGGATTTTAAATATAATATGGGGGTTTTGGTTATAAATGCATGGTTATGGTTTTCCCATATTTTAGTTATGCTTTTATATACTTTAATGGTGGTTTTTGATAATTGGTTGTATTGGAATGGTAATTTGGTAATTGTCTTTGGTTTTGGAAATACTATTCCCCAATATGTTTGATAAAATTCTTGTGAGAATGTTTTCACTACATTGTTGGTTTTTAGTGGAACTATTGCCTTGTTTGAACTTAATAATGGAACTCTAAATGCTTTAAATGGTCAAAATGGAATGGTTATGGGTTTAACAATCATTCTTACGGGGTATAATGGAATCCCCTAAGTAATCATAATAATGGAATAGTTGTGGGGTACATGGGACTCCCCCAAGTTAACTTAGTTAATGGGTACATGGGAATCTCTTTACCTTAGAAACGTTTGGCTAAGGATAATACTTTTAGTTATAGTTAGTATGACGATACAACTATTAATATCCTTGGTAAATAATAAATGGTATAATGGTTTGGTTGGTTGGAAATGGTTTTAATTAGCCAATAATGGCGGGGTATGATAGCTAACCATGAAGGTGGGAGTTGAATGAACAAACACTAGAAGCTCATGTTTGCCAACATGAGGAGTAGGTCATGGAGACCCTATATGATACTATAAGGTACAAAGGAATTTTCTAAGTACACTGTACATATGTATAATGGAGGATAAGGGTACTTGGGAATCCCCTACTCTAATGGTATCTTTGGTTCATGAGGCTACACACATCTAGGCCTATTCAAGGGGTTACACTGGACCCATATAGGTCATGGGTGTTCAAGGATGGTTAAGCTACACATAACAAGGTAAATGGTTTCAAATGCATGCTAAACTAGGTTCCCTTTCCCGGCATGGTTATATATATGTATGGTTTGTATGCATATGGAAAGTTTACTTGGTTTTGTTAAATGGCATTATTTTTTCCTTATCTTGAGTTCGTGCTAACATTTACCTGCTAACCCATCTTCAGGCGACCGTATCCCTACGCGATGCAGGAACCATTCGTTCTACTTCTCCTACTTCATGATTGATCTTTAGAATTAGCTTTTGGATTGAAGTGGAGAAATTTTATCTTTTCATAAGGATCCATTTCATGGATGTTATTTCATACTTTGGTTTATTTATGGATATTGGTTATGTATAAGGTTGGGGGCATGTCCTATTCGAATTTTAGTATTCTTTTAGTTAGAGGATTTTGTGGTACTACTATAGGTTGGTATAGGTGGGATCGGTATTGGTGTCAGCCTTAGTATTGGCATTGGTATTGGGGCTGATACTGGTGGACTAATGTAATACCTTGAATTTTTTCTTGCTTAATTTTGTTCCTAGAATGTTAAGAGATGGCTTCCAAAAATCAATAATAGTTAATTCATATAGAATTTTCTTGATTTTGACATTCCATTATGTAGGAACTTCAATAAGCTTTCCATCGATACCAAATTCTTCCAAAACGACACTCGGTGAGGAAGTTAGGGCATTTTTAGTAAGGAGAGTGCTAACTGGGCAGTCGTCGCATCGCGATGGACGCCAAATCTACATTTGTCTATTTCTAGTAGCTCATCGCAATTCTACCGCATCTAGGTAAGAATATCGATGAGAAGGCCACCACATCGCGGTAAAGGACAAATAACCGTTTGTCAAATTCCAATGGGTCATTGTGATTGCACCGCATCGCGGTGAACCTTAAAAAACAATTGTCGATATCCAGTAAGTCAACATAATTCCACCGCATTGCGGTGGATATCATGATGACACACTCAACGCATCTTGGTGAAGCCTTAAAAGGCATTCCAATTTTGGATTTTTAAATCCTAAGGGTAGTTTGTTCTTTTGCCTACTCCCCAAAATCACGAAAATAGACGATTAAAGGCATTATTGAGCAAAATATGCTCATTCTTCTTCAATTTCTCTATAAAAAACCCCTACCCTTCAAAATCTAACTTCAAGAATCCCCAAAATTTCACTATTTTTCTTCCAAACTAGTTTAAATTTCAAGATTTCCAAGTCAAAAGCTCCAAGTATCAACCTCCAATGACATAAATAGGACATCAAAACCAATAATCTTAATTTAGTTCATTATCTAAGGTATGTGGGGTTTGAACAAGGATAAATCTTTCGTCCTTGAACAAAAAAACTTGATTTTTATTAAAGATTACATGATTTGCAAGTTAGGATTTACACCCAAACTATCTTATTTTGAGTTTGCGAATTTACTAGTGATTTGAATATTGAAGTGCATGTTATCTCCTTTAATTATTCTTTAACTTGAAGATTTCTATTATGAATTGCACTTCCTTATTGTCAATTGATATTGTTGAATGAATTTCAAGATGACTGTTGGGAATGAAGCTTTATTATGAAATTTTAAACATAAGTACATATTCTATAAAACCCAAGTATGAGTTTTGACATTTCAAGAAGAGTATATTATTAGCATGCTTTGACAAGTAAGTATTTATATTTTAAAGAAATATTTAACTTTTGATCCTAATCTAAGATAGGAATACACATTATTCATACAATTTATGATTTAAAACAAAGATAAGCATAGTTGATTTTAAATACGAATGCTTGTGCTATTTTTTAGAAGGATTTTCTAAAAGTTCTGAGCAATAAGTATGGGAGTAGTATTTAACACCGAGTTAGGTATGATTCCAAGATCTCATGCCCCAAAACTATGTTCCACCATAGGTTTATGAATTGCCCATAGTGGGCTAAGATAGTGATCACTTAAGTTAAGGTTCTATTGCAATAGCAAGGGTAGAACAACTCTCCCCCACGTGGGCAAGACTTTGTACTCCATGTCAGCTCACATGGTTTATGTCAGTTAGATGAAACTCCCTAAGTCCCAAAGTTCCAAGTTTCCAAAGCTCCCAAAGTTTTGAAGTTACAAAGGAAAAGAATGATAGAAAAGCTTTTATAAGACTAAGTGTAAAGGCTCACATATTTTACTCAATTATGCTTTACGAAAATATAATAGTTATAGTTTTTGGTTTTCTAATTTTAGATTCAAATGTGAGTTCTTTCAACACTTATCCAACATTATTTATAAAGAAAGTATAATTACAACCTTTGCAACTAAATATTAGGACTTACTAGACTTACAAAGCTTGATTTGCCATGCATTATTTCAGATCTCAGTATTTTAGACATTCTAGTGTATTTGAGTTATTTACATTTAGCATACATTGTCTTTATAAAGTATGATAATGTTTTCTTATACATTGCACCCCTATATACTCAGTACATCCTCAAAGTGCTGATTTACGTATATGTCAATGTGCTGCATTATTTTATAATGTAGGTTCAGGTGCTCAGTATTAGTAGCTTGAGTAGTTCAAGCATCTCTATCTACACTCCCGCAGTTGGTGAGTCCTCATGATTTGAGTTCCTGCTTCTTTATATTTCCATCTTTCATAGTACTTGATTTATCATTTTAAGTTTAGTTTGAGTAAGTTGAGGGTCTGTCGCAACAACTCTCTAGTTTTTTAGTAGTACGACTTGTTGGACTACTAGTTGATTTCCAGACTTTCAATTTTTGTTATTTAGGCAATGTTTTTAGTTTATTCTATCTCATTTTTGGTATAATACAGTATTATTGCATGACTAGTTTATCTTGAAGTAAGATCCAGACCTAGTAGCAGGTTTAAAGGGTTAGGCATGGGGCTCCTCAGAGCCTTGATCACCGTGTGATGTCTAGGAACTAGATTTGGGGACGTTACAAACTTGGTATCATATCCTAAGGTTTAGAGAGTCCTACAGAGTCAGACAAGCTGCATTACGTAGAGTCTTAATCATGGATACGAAGTGCGCTATATTTATAAACACGAGGCTACAGGATGTTTTGCAAAAATCATCCCCTTCTTTCATAGTCCATCATACTTACAACTATCTTTATCTTCTATTAACACATGATCTTTTATTATAGAATATGCCTCCTCGTAGAACTAATGCCTGTACGAATGATAATCAGCCACCCCATCCTGTTGATCCCCTAAATGAGAATATGTCATGCAAAATTTTAAGATACCTTTCAGGCATTAGCCCAAGCTATGACCGCTAATATTTAATCCAATAATCAGGCTGTAGTTTTGTGTTAATATAAAGGTGATCTAATCGCAGCCAGACTTTGTGACTTTATGAGAATGAATCCACTCGAATTATTTGGGTCAAAGGTAGGTGAGGACCCACATCTGTATATTGATAAGGTGAAGAAGATTATAAAAGTTCTGTATGTTATTGAGGAGGAGACTATGGAATTAGCTTCTAATAGGTTGAAATCTGTTTCTTATGATTGGGTTTTAGTATGGAAGAAAGGTAGGGGTGAGGATATAGATCCCATGAGTTGGCAGGTGTTTCAGGATAATTTTCCGGACAGGTTTTTTTCATGTGAGTTGTGAAAAGACAAGGTTGAGGAGTTCATAAACCCGAGGTAGGGCTCAATGACAATAAAGGAGTACTGCCTTAAGTTCAACCAGTTATATAAGTATGCTCCTGAGTTGATAGCTGTCACCAGGTCTAGTAGGAGTAAGTCTTGCTAGATTAATGACTTATGCCTAACAGATTGAGGTAAAAATATTGAAAGGGAGGGATAAAAGTAATAAGAAGGCTAGAACTGGACAGTTTGAGTACGGTCAGACTAGATCTCATGGAGGGAATCATTTGCAATTTCAGAATCGCCCACCATTGTCAGTGCCATCTTCATCTAGTGCCCCATACCTAAAACCAAGCAAGAAAAGTGGGGCAAGTCTTCTATGTTTGGGTCCCTAAATAGTGTGAGTGGTAAGCCCAGTTATCCTCCATGTACTAAGTGTGGTAGAACTCATCCCGGTAAGTGCTTTGCTGAGCAGAAAGGTTGTTTTGGTTATGGCAAGTTGGGTCACAGAATGAGAGAGTGTTCGTATGCTAAGCAAGGAAATACAGATTTTTGTCCCCAGACTCAGGCTACCAATGCACCAACTCCTGTAGCTCACTCGATCCCTCCCCAAGGTGCTTTATCCAGTACCAGTGGTGGACAACGCCAGAATCAGTTTCATGTATTACCCTCCTACCAGAAGCAGGAAAGCTCTCTAGATGTTATTACTGGTATGCTTTGTGCCTTCCATTTTGATGTTTACATATTTTTGGACCCTGGGTCGAGTTTCTTTTATTGACTCTTCTAGTTGCATTTAATTTTGACATAAGTTCTAAAAAGATCCCTGAGCCTTTTCTGGTTTCTGCCCTAGTAGTTGAGTCAGTTATTGCCAAACAGATCTATAAATAGTGTCCCATTATAGTCCTTCATAAGATTATGTTAGCAGTTTTAATAGAATTAGATATGGTTGACTTTGATCTTATCCTTGCTATGGATTATCTCCATTCTTGTTATACATCTATAGATTGTCACACCCAAGTGTTGAAGTTTCAATTTCCAGATGAGCCAGCCTTTGAGTGGAGGGGTAATTCAGTGTCTGCCAAGAGTTATTTCATATCTTATCTTAAAGATAGAAAGTTAATCTCCAAAGGGTGCATATATCATTTAGTTCAAGTCAAAGACACTGTCTGAGACTCTAACAGTTCAGTCAGTCAGTATAGTTAGTGAGCTTCCGAATGTTTTCCTAAAGATCTGCCAAGAGTACCTCCCAATAGGGAAATAGAATTTGGAATTGATCTTCTACATGATACTCAGCCAATTTCCATTCCTCCATATTTTATGGATCCTACCAAGATTAAGGAGTTGAAAGAGCAACTCAAAGACCTATTAGACAAAAGTTTTATAAGACCTAGTGTTTCTCCATGGGGCACTCCTATCCTATTTGTGTGAAAGAAAGATGGTTTTGCGTATGTGCATTGACTATCATCAACTGATTAAAGTCACAGTAAAGAACAAATATCCTTTTCCTAAAATTAATAACTTATTTGAGCAACTCCAAGGTGTAAGTTATTTCTCAAAGATAGACCTTAGGTCCGGCTATCATCAGCTTAAAGTTAGGGAATATGATATTTTGAAGACTGCCTTTAGAACCCACTAAGGTCATTTTAAGTTTCTAGTCATGTCCTTTGGACTAACCAATGCCCTAGCAACCTTCGTGGATTGAATGAACAGAGTGTTCAAATAGTATTTAGACATGTTTGTCATAGTGTTTATAGATGATATTCTTGTCTAATATCGTAGTGAGGATGATCCTGCAGACCGCCTTAGAATTGAGTTGCAGACTCTTAGAGATCATCAATTATTTTCCAGATTCAACAAATGTGAATTTTGGCTAAGGACAGTCACTTTCCTTGGTCATATTATTTCTAGTAAGGGTATTAGAGCTAATCCCTAAAAGATAGAAGCCATAAGAAATTGGCCTAGACCTATCGCTCCATTAGACATTAGGAGTTTCTTGGGTTTAGATGGCTATTACAGACGTTTTGTTAAGGGGTTTTCATCCATTACTTCTCCTATGACCCGGTTGACTTAGAAGAAGGTTAAGTTTCAGTGGTCATATTCCTATGAGAAGAGTTTTTAAGAGTTGAAAACTAGACCAACTTCAGCCCCAGTCTTAGCCTTACCTGGTGGTATGGATGGTTTTGTTATGTATTGTGATGTCTCTAGAGTTGGTTTGGATTATGTTTTTATTCAAAGAGGTAAGGTCATAACCTATGCCTCTTGATAACTTAAGCCTCACAAAAAGAATTACCCAACCCACAATTTTGAGTTAGATATTGTTGTGTTTGCTTTGAAAATTTGGAGACATTACCTCTATGGGGTGCATGTTGTTATGTTTACGAATCATAAAAGTCTCTAGTATGTGTCTATGTAGAGAGAGTTAAATGTCCATAAGAGAAGGTGGCTAGAATTATTAAAAGATTATGACATGAGCATTTGGTATCATCCGGGCAAAGCCAATATAGTTACACACATCCTTATTAGATTGTCTATGGGTGTTGTTGTACATATGGAGGATGATAAGAAAGTGTCGGCTCAGGAAGTACACCATTTGTCTAGGTTGGGTGTTATATTGGTTGATTTAGCTAAAGGGAATATTTAGGTTCAGGATAGTTCTGAATCATCCCTTGTTTTGGAAGTGAAGGAGAAACAAGATCTAGACCCCGTCCTAGTTAAGTTAAAAGAGTCAGTTAGAGATCGGTAGGTAGAGGTTTTCTCTAAAGGGGTAGATGGTGTACTGATGTACCAAAGTAGACTATGTGTACCATGTGTAGATGATTTGAGGTAGCGGATTATGTATGAAGCACATGGTGTGCGTTACTCTATTTACCCTGGTGCTACTAAGATATAACGTATTGGTGGAGTGGTATGAAGAAAGATATTTCGAGTTCGTAGCTAAATGTTTGATTTGTCAATAGGTTAAGGTAGAGCACCAAAGGCCTAGTGGTGTTTTCCAAGAGTTTAGTATTCCTACTTGGAAGTGGAAAGAGGTGAATATGGATTTTGTGACTGGTTTACCCCATTCACATCATCATCATAATTCGATTTGGGTTATTGTGGACAGATTGATTAAGTCAGTTCATTTCTGTCCTATTCATACGTCCTATACAACTGAAGATTATGCTAAGTTGTACATCTGCGAGTTGGTTAGATTGCATGGAGTTCCCTTGTCATTCATCTCAGATAAGGGTACTCAATTTACCCCTTAGTTTTGGAAAGATTTTTAGAAGCGTCTTAGTACCTAAGTTCATCTTAGTTCAACTTTTCATCCATAGACTGATGGTCAGGCAGAGAGGACCATTCAGACTTTGGAGGAAATATTAACGGCATGTGTAGTTGATTTCAAAGGTAGTTGGGATAAGTATTTGTCATTGATTGAGTTTGTATACAACAACAGTTATCATGCTAGCATTAAGATGGCTCTATTTGTGGAATTTTTTGGGAGAGGATGTAGATCACCTATAAAATGGTTTAAAGTGGGTGAGGCCGCGTTGTAAGGGCCAGATATGGTGTTAGAAGCTATCGAGAAAGTACAGTTGATTCGAGAAAGGTTGAAAACTGTTCAAAGTTGTTAGAAGTTGTATGCTAATATGAGGAGAAGAGATCCTGAGTTTCAAGTTGGTGATTTAGTTTATCTGAAAGTTTCACCCATGAAGGGGATAAAGAGATTTGGCAAGAACGGGAAACTTAGTCCCCATTATGTAGGTCCCTTCCGGATTATGAGCTGTGTTGGAAAGGTGGCTTATGAGCTTAAGCTACCAATAGATTTAGCGTCCATAAATCCGGTGTTCCATGTTTCTTTGTTAAAGAAGTGTATTAGTGATCCAGTGGTCATAGTACCCTTAGAAAGCATAGAGATTCATGATATCCTCTCTTATGAAGAGATTCCAGTTAATATCCTTGACCATCATACTCGTAGACTAAGGAACAAAGAAGTTCCCTTAGTCAAAGTTCTTTGGCAAAATCAATCCGTCAAGGGAGCCACTTGGGAAGCAGGAGAAGATATGCGGACCAAGTACCCTCATCTTTTCGCTGTAGATTCAGATTCAGTTAAAGATAACAAGTTTCCTCAGATTATCTCTTTTCATTCAAAGTTTTAGCTTTATATAGCCATTCATTCGATAATTCTTGAATTTATAAATCAGTTTAGTCATCTTTCAGTAGTGCATGCCAATAATAGCCTCAATTTTTAGCATCTCAGTTTTGCTAGCCACATTCAAGGACAAATGTTCTCAAGGTGGAGATAGTGTATTATCCAAAACAATTTATAGTTTAATTTCATTCCTAAAATATTAAGGGATAGCTTCCAAAATGAATAATATTTAATTAATATAGAATTTTCTTGATTTTGACTTTCCATTGTGATGGGAAATTGAATAAGCTTTCCACCGATATCAAATTTGCCAAAAACTGACACTCGGTGAAGAAGTTAGGGTATTTTTAATAAGAAGTGTGCTAATTGGGCAGTCGCCACATCACGATGGGGACCGAATCTACATTCATCAATTTCTGGTAGCTTATCGCAATTCCACTATATCGCGATAAGAATATCAATGAAAATTCCATTGTATCACGGTAGAGGCCAAATCAATATTTGTCAAATTCCTGTGGGTCAGCGCGATTACACCATATCACGGTGAACCTCAAAACAACAATTGACAATATGCATTAAGTCACCATGATTCTACCGCATCGTGGTGGGTATCGCAATAACACACTCACCATATCGTGGTGAAGCCTTAAACGGTATTCTAGTTATGGATTTTTAAATCCCAAGGGCAGTTTGATCTTTTGCCTACTCCCTTAAATTGTTAAAACAGACGATTAAAGGCGTTATTGAGCAAAATATGATCATTCTTCATCAATTTGTCAAAAAAAAAACTAAGCTTCAAAATCCAACTTTAAGAATCCCCAAAATTTCACCATTTTTCTTCCAAACTAGTTCAAATTTCAAGATTTCCCAGTCCAAAGCTCAAAGAATCAACCCTTAAGGGCACAAATAAGACCTCAAAACCAAGCTTCTTCATCTAGTTCATCATCTAAGGTATGTGGGGTTTTAACAAGGATAAATATTTCTTCCTTGTACCCAAAAACTTTATTTTTATTAAAGATTGCATGATTTGCAAGTTAGGGTTTACACCCAAAGCATCTCGTTTTGAGTTTACAAATTTACAAGTGATTTTAATATTAAAGTGCATATTGTCTCATTTAATTATTCTTTGACTTAAAGATTTTTATTATGAATTGCACTTCCCTATTGTGAATAGATATTGTTGAATGAAGTTTAAGATGATTGTTTGGAATGAAGCTTTATCATGAAATTCTGAACATTTAAGTACATATGCTATAAAACCTAAGTATGGATTTGGACATTTCAAGAAAAGTATATTATGAGCATGCTTTGATAAGTGTGAATAGTATTAAGCACCGAGTTGGGTATGATTTTAAGGTCTCATTCCCCAGAACTACATGACACCGTAGGTTTATGAATTTCCCCTAGTGGGTTAAGATAGTGATCACTTATGTTAAGGTTCTATTCCGTTGGCAAGGGTAGAACAACTCTCCCCAACATGGGTAAGACGTTTGACTCCTTGTCAGCTAACATGGTTTATGTCGTTTAGATGAAACTCCTTAAGTCCTAAAGTTCAAAGTTTCCAAAGCTCCCAAAGTCTCTAGATTTCGATGGAAAAAATGATAGAAAGGCTTTTCTAATAATAAGTGTAAAGGCTCACATATTTTACTCAACTTATGCTTTACGAAAAGATAATAGTTATGGTTTTCAGTTTTCTGATTTCTGTTTCAAGCATGAGTTCTTTCTACCCTTAGCCAGCACGATTTAAAAAGAAAGTATAAGTACAAGCTTTAAAACTAAATTTTATGACTCACTAGATTTACAAAGCTTGATTTGCCACGCATGATTTTAGATCTCAGTATTTTAGACATTCCAACTTATACGAGTCATTTATATTTAGCATGCATTGCCTTTATAAAGTATGATGATGTTTTATTATGAATTACACCCCCATATACTCAGTACATCTTCAAAGTGCTGATCCACATATATGTCTATCTGCTGCATTGTCTTATAATGTAGGTTCAGGTACTTAGCATCAGCAGCATGAGTAGTTCAAGCTTCTCTATCTACTCTCCCATAGTTTGTGAGTCCTCATGATTTGAGGGCCTACTTCTTTGTATTTCCAGCTTTCATAGTACTTGATTTATTATTTTCAGTTTAGTTCGAGTTAGTTGGGGGCCTGTCCAATCGAATCTCTAGATCTTTAGCAGAAGAGGCTTGTCAGACTACTAGTTGATTTCTAGAATTTTAGTATTTATTATTCAGATAGTGTTTTCAGTTTATTCCAACTCAGTTTTGGTATAGTACAGTATTATTGAATGACTAGTTTATCTTGAATTAAAATCCAAACCTAGTAGCAGGCTTGAAGTGTTAGCTTAGGGCTACTCATTGCCTTGAGAAACATGTGCCGTCTCGGGATTAGATTTTGGGGTGTTACAACTAAATTTCTCACTCTCCCATCCATTTATGTTGTGTTATGGAACTTAGTTTAGTTATTATATGGGTAATAGTTTTATTGTTTTGTTTTGTTATCGGATGGTTTTGGGGGTTGGACTCTATTGGGCCGGTCTCGGTTATAAAACTAACCTAGAGTCTTGATATGAACAATTATGCTATCTTTTTATATTTTTGAAATTTAGCAAACTCAGGGTAGGCAGCGAGAGGTTGGGTTGGGTAATAGGGGGGGAAGGGGTGATCTTCGGTCTTGGTCAGACTTGGGATGCCCATTACGATAAGACCACAGGTCGAGTGTGTCACTAGATTTAATTATTAAAACCAACTGAGGGTGGAATACTAGGGAGGCAAACAAGTCAGCTGATACTTATGCTACTAGTACTTCTAGTGAGCAGAGATCCCTAGATGAGCAAGTAGATCAAGAGGTAGCACAACTGAGGACTGAGATTGTGTTTCTTACTAAGTAATTTGCAGCTATGGAAGTAGAATAGGTAAATGTTGTGGATGCTTAAGGTACGGATTCTAAGTATGAAGTGTCTAATTTTAAAGAAAAATCAAAGTACTTTGATAGAAAGATGACGGGTTTTTGATCCAAGGGACAAGGGTCTAATTAGGATACTTGGAAATTAAGGTAAGGGAGTCAAGGTCAAAACTACATCAGAGATATGTATACGAACATGAGTACAGAGAATGATGGTTCAATGAGGATAAAAGATGATTACAATAAGAAGAATGGTGTATTTGTTCCATCGGTAAACCATGATGCTGACTCTATAATGGAAGCATTATTTGCTAAGCTTGTAAAGGGTTTAGAGAGACAAAAGAGTTGCCTTAAGGTGATTAAGGAAGATATATAGGGGTTAAGCCAAAAATTATAATCATATGCAACTATGATTATGCAGCTTGAGCATCCGTTTGGGCAGATGTTTGCTACATTGAATCAACATCACCTAGACACTCTTCCTCGCAATACTATTCTAAATCAAAAAAATAATAGGCACTGCCTAGACATCACCATTCAAAGTGGTAAGGATACCATTGATCCGCCTATGCCTATGATTTTTGAGGTAAGGAATGATACTGTGGATGCTGATAATGCACCTAAAATAGAAAATGAGAAATTAGTGACTAGTGGTAATATGTTGCAAAAATCGATGGATGTATAGAAATGAGTTGATAATGCTAAAAGAAAGGGTATGGAGGTCACACCAATATTGAAACCCATCCTATGATGTCCTCAACCTTTTTGTTAAAGTTTGAAGAAGAATGTGGAAGAAGGTAAATATTAGAAACTCATGTCAATGTTGAAGGAATTATCCTCGAATATCCCTCTTGGGAAAACTTTAGTACAGATGCCTGCTTATGCAAAATTTATGAAAGATTTATTGATTATGAAACTATCGATGAGTATTGATCCCACTGATCATATGCACCACTTTAATGCTATAGCTTCATGATCTTTAGCCGAGAATAAAAAGGATCCCAGAGTTTAACTATTTCTTTTGCACCTTGATTTTAGTGTTGCAGAGGTTTAAACCAACCATTGGTTGGACTACTACATATATTGTATGAATTCCACCTAGAATTTTCACTGACAAGATTAAGCTTGAACTAGAGTATGTGTCTAACATTAAGCATAATCAATGTATGAATCCATCTATGCAAGTAGTGGTGAAAAGGGAAAATTTTAAGGGGTTAGATATAGGTGTGATTTACCCTATTATCAATAATAAGTGGGAAAATTCAATTCAGTTTGTGCCAAGAAGGGTAGGATTACTATGGACCCTAATGAGAATGTCACGAGATGGCGAGTTTGCATGGAATATTGAAAGATGAATACTTGGACATAGAAGGGTCACTTTCATATGCCATTCATGGACTATATATTTGACCATCTTGTAGGTAGAGGAATACATTGTTTTCTTGATAGTTATTATGGGTATAATCAGATTTCTATTGCTATAAATGACAAAAAGAATACCACTTTAACTTGTCCATATTTAGTTTTCTATGAAAGGTATTCAAAGTTTCTTGTCTCATGCAGGTTTTTATGGGCGATTCATCAAGGACCTCTCTAAGATTGCAAATCCATTATGCATGTTTTAGAGAAGGAGGTGAAGTTTATTTCTGATGATGCTTGTCTCAAGGCTTTTGTGTACCTAAAAGAGAGGTTGATTTCTACTCCTATCATTGTGTCTCCGGATTGGATCCTTCCATTTGAGGTTATGTGTGTGATACGCCCAAATTACAACTCTCGTGAGAAAGTATAAGCGGTCGCTGTCAAATATAGAACCCAACTAGGTTGTGTGTTGAATCCCACAGGGAATACTCTGGTCACTAAGTGTTGCGATTATTAGTAGACTGTTGGTCAAAAATTCCAAGGAAAAGAAGGGTTTGGTTTAGGAATGAACTAATATTGTCAAAGTAACGATGGAATGTTATGTGTAGTAAGATTTAATCACAGAGAATAATAAGTTAGGGTTATGTCCACCTTTTAGTTTCTACTTCTTTATTAAGTATGAGTAACGCGGAATTTAGACATGCATACACTTATAGAGAATCATATTCTAATTCTAAATCCAAGTGTTTCTCAACCATCAAGGATTTATTTCATTTCACTCTCTCGAGCCTAAAGTGTATAACAAATGGTACAAATTCTCCAAGAAGTTAATCCGGTTAAGGCATTAACGTGTAAATAGAGGTTGGAAGCCCTATTTCCTTGTCACACTCTCTTTACCAAACATGTAACTTTTCTCTCGAACAATTTAATGCTATAATGGCGTGTTCTCTATTTTTGCAACCAGGAGAATTCAATTGAAACGAAGAGAGTAATGATATAAGTAGCATAACACATCAAGAATTCACAAACTCATAGTTAATAGATAGTATCTTAGAAGGTTTTCATAACCCTAACAGAGTAGTTTAGCTACTCATGGATTCAACGGAAATCATAATAGACGTAATCATCATACCACAACTTAGAGTAATCTCGGCTATGGGGATGATTAGCGTTGGTGAGAGAAGAACGTCGTTCTCTCCTTCCGTCTCTCAAGCCTTAGCCGTTTTTCTCTGTTCTGAAATATTACTGAATCTGAAAACTGAATAATGAATGAATAATGAAAAGTGTCGAGTGATAATGATAACGCATGCTGAAAAATTCAGCAATAGGGTTTTTATAATATCCTTGTCTACTAAGTTACTGCTGCACCCCTAAGTATTTAGAAATACTTATTTTGCCCGGGACAAATTCTCCATGCGTCACATTCAGTCCACAAGCTTCCAAAAGCTGCCTTCCCTCTTATGTGAAGTTTTCCTTTGCTTCCCAAAGGTCCACAAAGTGCTGAAATCTTCACCATTAATACCTGAAAAACATGCTAATCACATAGGTTAGCTCACTTAAAGGAAAATGGACTAAAAGTGCAGGAATTATATATTTTAACCTCCAAACTTAGCTAAAATATGGGAAAATTATGGTTCTTAGGGGTATAAATACGCCCAACATGACCACCCCACACTTAAAGCTGTGTTCATCCTCGAACAAAATATTACGTCCATGCAAACACCTAACTAGAATTTCACAATAGCAACACAAAATGTTCAACAAGACATGCACGACAATTATTAACAAAGAGTATGTTTCTTGATCATTACTAGAAAAAATTCAACCTCCAAGATAGAATCGTGATGATGGTTAATTCGTATCCACAAGCTAAGCCACAAAGAATCATATAACACTACCCAAAAATCATCAACCATGTGTGTCTCACACAAGATATCACCCATGATCACTCACAGTTTTGCATTTTTCTAAATATGGGTATAAGACTCTCCTTGCTCTCACTCTCACAAAGAATTCTTATGTTGCAACTAATGACCATAGGCTTTCCCTTAGTGTAATGCTCCACTAATATTAGAATGCTAAGCTTAGGATCAAATAGGTCTTTACATGGTTGTAATGTAGGCTAAGGGACAGGTAGGACTATTTTGGCCAGAAATAGTGACTATGTTCCCTAAGCGCTTTAATACACTACATTTTGCCATTTACACTAGCTTTTAACAACCCCTGTTCCTTCTTTTCATCTACCAACCTCTTTTCATCCAATTAGTTATTCACTCAGAAACACAAAGATGAATACAACTCTCTTATTTATATATATATATAAATTTTTTATAAGCATCCCTATGATAGACACTCTTTTTCACCTTATTTTCAAGTACCAATACACTCTGTGGCATTACTTTTACCATTTTTCTCTTATTTTGCCACACTCCTTACTCACTTGGTTCTACAATTTAAAGCGCTTAGGAGTTTTGATCAAATTATGGTCTTGAAAAAAATGGATTAGGCTACATATGAGGCTGTCAAAGAAAATAGCTAAAGGCTCAAAGGGGGTTTACTAGGATAATGTACAAGGGTAGGTAAAAAGAAGGTAAACAATTACAGGCTACCAAAGAAATGCCTCAATCATCTCCTAAACTCACACTCTTTATTTCGCTTTACACACACACCAGGCAAGTTCTAGCATCAGTCACAACACAGAATATACTATATCCTCACACACACAAGGCACATGGTCAACTTAATTGGGAGCATTATAGATTCTAGAACCAATAGATGAATGAATTACCACACAATTATCACACAGTGAGTCACACGTAGAGCCTAAATGTCTCAATAGTAATGATTTAGCATAAAATCTTGTTGTACTACCATGCCATCAGAACAATTTCATGCAAACTCTAAAAAATCTAATTACGACTAATTAACACAAACAAGAATAAATGTAGGCAAAGAAGTACACTACAGCATACAAGTACCAGCACCCCACACTTAGACGGGACACACTGCCCTCAGTGAAAATAAATAAAGAAAACGTCGGACTCCTCTTCTATGTCTGGGGTCATACCCCCTGCATCGGAATCATCACCAGAGTCGTCATCCTCAGAGTTGTCCTCCATATCTGAGTCAAACAGTCGGCGATCATCGTCAGTCGGCACGTCATCATCAAGAGATTCCTCAAAATATATTCCCACTCCACACATAGACCGCGCATGCTCATTCATCGAGTAGTAATAATCCAACTGCTGAAGCTCTGCATCAGTCGGAACACGATCCCCACTCATCATGGTAAACCTAGTTATGCCATATAGATGGCAAAAGAAACTTTCATCTCGAGCATGTCTTTCTGCAGTGGTAAGGTTGATTCTATGACCAGATTCAGGTTCATTAACTTTCGTGATATCAACCTTATTCGGGTTGTGTGGAATCTTATGATCTGCAGGTTCTTCTTCAATGTGCTCCTTCCTTAATATCACAGTTAACAAATCGCCAAAGCTGAAATGGGACCTCTTGTGCAGCATTGCTTTATGCATTGACGATCGTATAACCGCATCAATGTCGATGGGAATATTCATCATCAAAGCGTACACCAAGCATACTCGATCACGTGTGATCTTTGTGTACTATGTACCAGGAATCTAGAAAGAGTTGACTATCCTCAACCATATACGAGCTTCTCTGTTCAAGGAAGAATACGAGAAGGTATTGTGCCGACCGGTATCCTTGTGATGAATCCACCAGGCCATGGACCTTGTTCCGCACAGTGTGTGTCTGATTGCCCTGTAGGAAGGTCTGTGATAAAGCTCCTTGAGCGGTGATGGATCCACAGATGGAAGACCCAGAAAAGAGTTGAAGAACTCCACATTCAGTTGCAAGACTTGGCCCCGAATCTTCACTTCACTTTCGGTAGTCTTTGGGGACCAATTGGCCTAAAAATCGCGTGTTAGATCAAGATTACATTCCCCCATATCTCGGAAAATGAAATCAAGGTTTAGTGCCATGATTTTAGCCAAAATATGGGGTTCTCTCTTTGCTAGACTCTCCTTTTGCATCAAATCCACGTGACCATATTTCTTTACTTTGTTGTTCTTATACCACTCCTTTCATTCCTCCTCTAGGACCCACTTTATCCCGAAGTGCATCGAGGCAATTGCAGAGAGGAGGACTCAGCTTGCTCTTTTCTTCCCCTTTTCTGATCTTTCTGTGAGGTGGACACGTTTTTTTTCCTTGTCGTCCTTTTGGTGCCATTCTACCTGAGATCACAATAGAGTCATGTTAGCTTCATCTCGGAAGATTCAATCGACAAACAAACAGTAATGGCACCACTCCACACTTAATTTGTTGGCACAGACTAATTAAGTGAGTGACGTCGATTACTAAGACTTCATCGACATACATTTAGGCGATATGTTCCAACAACATGTTTAGCACAGTCATACTTTCATGTAATCTTGACTATCCTTTCCAACTTTATTTCATTGGATTAATGCACTTTTTGAACAAGACTACCACATAGAGATCATATCAAGTTATTGCATAGAAATAATCACAACATCTTACGCTCGTGGTCAATCATGATCGGTATCTCAATGAATGAGTTATTCAAACATTCAAGCTTTCAACTTTCGAGATTACGCATTAACTTCACAATTTCGATTCCATAAAAATATGACAATGTATAACAATCAAACACAAGTCGGAACAAAGTCAAGAACGCCCACACTTATCCTCTCACGCAACGAGATTCATCATAGCAAACCCACCATATTCTTTATCACCAAACATCACTTCAAAATCTAATAAATCATTATACGTATAGCATCGCAACAACCACGGAATATAAAAGAATAACTTACTTGGTGATGGATCCGGAAGATGAGCTTGCAAGATTAGATGAACAAAAAGAAAAACTTTGAGAGAATGGGGAAGCTTGGGCGGCGCCTATATGGAGCAAACAATTGAATTTTGTTCTAAGGTTGAAGATCTATTTATAGACTAAGCCATGGGTCGGGTTTTATCCAAGTACAATTGGGTTAGGAGACAAAAAGTCATATGTATGCGGCGCCTAATGCTTTGCCTATGATAAGCATAGGCGGCGCCTTTGTCAATTCCTAGTTGGGCATAGGCAGTGCCTTTGTTAATGCCTAGTTGAAACAGTGAGCATAGGCAATAGCATAGGCGGCGCATATGGTATTGCCTAGATTTTCATAGGCAATGCCTTGTCCGTTGCCTATGTGAGGTAGTGAGCATAGGCAATGGTATAGGCCTTGCCTTGTCCATTGCCTAGTTTGGTATAGGCATTGCCTTGTCCATTGCCTAGATTAGCATAGGCAATGCCTAACCGATATGCTTTGCTCCTTCATTCCTAACTTACCACCTTTAACATGGCTCCCTTTCAAATCAAAATTTGGGACTAATCCCCTCTTTTGTACATCTTGCAACTACACTTAATCAAGAACAACAAAAGCAATTAGAAATATGGGTTGCCTCCCACCAAGCGCCTTAGTTTTGGTCGTGGCTCGACTCTTCTTTTTGGATTTTTATTTAACAAAAACAAACTCCTAGTAAAACAAAACAATTAAAAATGATGGGTTGCCTATCATGTAGCACTGGATTTAGTGTTGCGGCATAACATAGTTATCTCGATTACTTAGACTTTATGGAGATAGATGGTGGCCATGTATTTTATCGACTCAAATGGACCGATATATGGCTTCACTCGTTTGCCATTCACCTTAAAGACACCACCATCATTGTTTTCTAACTCCACTACTCCAGATGAGTAGACTTGGCTAATTCTGAATGGGCCAGACTATTTAGACTTCAACCTACCTGGAAATAGCTTTAGTCTAGAGTTGAAAAGAAGTACCAAATCACCCTTCTGAAAGTTTCGTTGGATAATCCTCCGATCATGGTACTTTTTCATCCATTCCTTGTAGAGGTCTGCTCTTTCATACGCATGTAGACGGAATACATCTATCTGATTCAGCTGTTCCAACCTCAGATTAGTAGCATCCTCCCAATTCTAGTTAAGCCGCTTTAGTGCCCACAGTGCTTTATGTTCTAGCTCAATTGGCAAGTGACAAGCCTTCCCATAAACTAGTTGGTATGGTGACATGCCAATTGGTGTCTTGAACGCAGTCCTATATGCCCATAAGGCATCGTCCAGCTTCTGAGACCAATCTTTCCTACTAGCATTTACAGTCTTAGCAAGGATCAGCTTGATCTCCCAATTAAAAACCTCTACCTGCCCAATAGTTTGTGGGTGGTAAGGTGTAGCTACCTTATGTTGCTTGACCCCATATTTCACCAATACGGCTCTGAACAACTTGTTGCGAAAATGTGATCCTCCATCGCTTATGATGGTACGTGGTGCCCCAAAATGAGAGAAGATATTCCTCTTTAAGAATGCTACAACACGCTTACCTTCATTATCAGCTAGCGCAACTGCTTTGACCCATTTGGATACATAGTCCACAGCAACTAGGATATATTTCATCCCAAATAAACTCACAAATGGGCCAATCAAATCAATACCCCAAACATCAAATAACTCTACCTCAAGTATTTTGGACATGGGCATATCATGGTGCTTTGAAATCGCGCCTTGCCTCTGACACTGATCACATCTTCTCACAAAATCGTAGGCATCCTTGAATAATGAAGGCCAATAATAGCCGCTTTTCAATACCTTCCTGGCTATCCGATCACCTGCATGGTGACCCCAAACTTGGGAAGTATGACTTGCTTTCAATATGCTACGCACCTCCAAATCTGATATGCATCGCCTAATAACACCATCAGCACATCGTCAAAAAAGATACGGCTCATACCAAAAATAGTGTTTCACATCATGCATGAACTTTCTCTTTTGATGAAAGGAGAGATGCTCAGGAATCACTTTACTTAACACTAAGTTCGCAAAGTCTGCATACCACGGTAAGTCTTCTACCATAGTGGCTAGGATCTCTTCGTCGAGAAATGCATCATCAATCTCAAGGTCGGGTTGCACTATGTGCTCACTCTCAAGTCTAGATAGATGATCAGCTACTTGGTTTGCACAACCTTTTCTATCCTTTACCTCAAAATCAAATTCTTGAAGCAACAACACCCACCGAATTAGACTTGGCTTAGCATCCTTCTTTGCCATTAAATATCTCAGAGCTGCATGATCTGTATGAACCACCACTTTGGTTCCCAACAAGTAAGCACGTAACTTTTCAAAAGCATAAACAACTGCTAAAAGCTCTTGTTCGATGACGGTATAGTTCTTCTATGCTCCATTCAAGGCCTTGCTCGCATAGTAGATTGGTTGAAATAGCCTTTGTCTTTTCTGACCAAGTACAGCACCCAAAGCTACCCTGCTTACATCACACATCACTTCTAAAGGTAGAGACCAATCGGACGCTACAATAATAGGAGCTTCAACTATCTTCCCTTTGAGGCATTCAAATGCCTTCAAGCAATCTTCACCGAAGTCGAACTTTCCATCCTTCTCCAAAACTTTGCATAATGTACTAGCAATCTTTGAGAAGTCTTTAATAAACCTTCGATAAAACCCTGCATGACCGAGAAAACTATGAACACTCTTTACAGAAATTAGAGGTGGTAGTTTCTCGATAACTTCAATCTTGGCTCGATCAACCTCGATTCCCCTTTCAGAGACTTTATTCCCAAGAACAATGCCTTCCTTAACCATAAAATGGCACTTCTCCCAATTTAACACCAATTTGAATTCAACACATCTCTACAAATCCATACTCAGATTTGCCAAGCATGATTCAAACGACTCACCTACAACTAAAAAATCATCCATGAAAACCTCTAAGGTGTCTTCAACCATATCAGAAAAGATGGACATCATACATCGCTGAAAAGTGGCAGGTGCGTTACATAGCCCAAATGGCATTTGTTTGAAGGCAAACGTACCATATGGACATGTAAAAGTGGTCTTCTCCTGATCTTCAAGAGCAATGCAAATCTGATTATATCAGGAATAACTATCCAAGAAATAGAACCATCTTTTCCCTGCCAATCAATCAAGAATTTGATCCATGAATGGCATTGGGAAGTGATTCTTTAGCGTCCATGAATTCAGCTTCCGGTAGTCCATGGACACTCTCCACCTTGTGACAGGTCTAAGTGGAATTAGTTCATTTTTTTCGTTTGTGACTACCGTCATGCCCCCTTTCTTTGGCACACATTGTACCGGACTCACCCATTTACTTTCTGAGATTGGATACACCACCCATGCATCTAACTACTTAATAATTTCTTTCTTCACCACCTCTTGCATAGGTGGATTTAAACGTCGTTGATGCTCAATGGTGGGCACGCAATTTTCTTCGAGCTGAATCTTGTGCATAGATATCTCAGGAGGGATACCAATTATATCAGCAATAGTCCAACCGATGGCTCTCTTATACCTCTTCAGAATAGAGATGAGAGCCGCTATTTGCTGCTCACCCAAATCAGCCACAACAATAATCGGAAGTGTATTTCCACTTCCCAAGAATGCATACTTTAGATGACTGAGCATCTCCTTCAATTCTAGCATTGGTGGCTCTTCAATGGATGGTTTCGCTAGTGGTGAAGGTCGATTCTTAAGATCAAGGTCCAGCTTCTTAGGAGCATGAGAATATGACCCCATTCCTGTTAGAGCACAAATAGTTTCTTCATACTCTTCAACATCTTCACGCTCGAAATTCATAAGCACAGCAGCCAATGGCTCAACAATAAGCTGCTTCTCTACAGATACTTCTTTCTCATCCTCATAATAAACATCAGCTACAGAGAATACGTTCATATATTTGGGCTGCCTCATTAATTTGCATACATCAAAATGGACCACTTCGTCATTCGTCCGGAATAAAAGCTCATTAGCTCTTAAATCAATAAGCAGACTTCCTGTTGCGACGAAAGGGCATCCCAAGATTATGGGAACTTCAGAATCCACCTCGCAATCCAAAATAACAAAGTCTACAGGAAAAATAAAGGTAGAAACCTTCACCAATACATCATATAAGATACCAACAGGTCGTTTTACCGACCTATCTGCCATCACAAGCCGCATATTAGTTTGTGTAGGATCGCCCAACCCCAACTTTCTATAAATGGATAGCGGCATCAAATTGATGCTAGCTCCCAAATCGCACAATGCCTTAGCAAAATCCGAAGATCTAACAGTGCAAGGAATAGTGAAAGCACCAGGATCTGCCTTCTTCTGAACTAACGATCTTGTAGCGATTGCACTGCAATGATGAGCATTATCTGCCAGCTCATAGCTTGCTGCCCTCTTTTTTGTCAAAAGGTCCTTCATGAATTTTGCGTACCCAGGCATCTGTTCCAGCGCCTCCATCAAAAGAACATTAATAGTCAGCTGCTTCAACATAGTCATGAATTTACTAAACCTGGTGTAATCAACATTCTTCTTTAGTCTTTGAGGAAAAGGTGGTAGTGGAAGAGGAAGAGTTTTCTCCACCACTTCCTTTTTATCTTGCTTCCGATTATCAATCTTTTTCGGCTGGTAACGTCTAGGTGTAGTGTCATGAACGTTCTCATTCTGATTTTCAACTTCTACAGAATCATCACAATCTGCTTTAATAACATTCTCTTCTGTATTATCAACTACCTGCTTGCCTTTGGATGGATTTTCCAACACTTTACCACGCTGAGTAGTAATAGCCATACATGATCCATCATTCCTTGGATTTTGCACAGTGTCACTAGGTAAAGTGCCAGCCTTTCTTTGATTGAATGCTGCTGAAAGTTGACTCAGTTGTTGTTCTAGCTATTTTATTGCAGTGGCATGCGAGTCAACCAATTGATTTATTGAGGACAAATCATTCTTTACCTCAGTTACTCCCATGTTGGTTGCCTCCACTCCTTTCAACAACTTAGCCGTCATATCTTACATGGACATCTTCCCAGAGCCAGACGCCGCAGCCTCACGATTTCCAAGAGGAACGTACAAACCACTCATGTCAGTCTTATTCTTCAAATTTCCTTGATCGCGGTCCTTGTATCCAGATTTATCATAACCGTTTCGACGTTGGTTTCCTTGGGCATTTCCTCGAAAACCCCCTGATTATTCAAGTAATTTGCTTCCTCCTCTGAATCGGAGTCATCTCTTCCCTGTGATACGACAACCTTGACTTTTTCGGTCTTCCCTAATAATAAATGCTTGGTAAGAAGATCCATCTGCGTTTTCATGTGCGCTATATCCTGGTCACATTCCTCTTCTCTTAACCTTTGTTCTGCAGTCATGCCAATAGATATAGTAGAGCTTGCTACCTCAGAATCCCTGGTATGTCAAGCTCTACTCTTCTTTGTCATACGATCCAGCATATCACTTGCCTCAATAAAAGTAAGGTCCATGAATGACCCACCTGCAACATTATCAACCCCTGGCTTTGTCACCGAGTTCAAAGCCCTATATAATATTTCCATCAAGTGGATATTGGTCATCTGATGATTTGGGCATCGCATAAGCTTCTTCTTGAACCTCTCCCATATTTTGTGGAGAGCTTCAGTTGGAAGCTGTCGAAAAATGCTTATCTCATCTCTTAATTATGGTCTCTTGGATGGTGAAAAGAATCTTTCTAGGAAAGCATCTTTCAGTTGCCTCCAATTAGTGATAGAGTCAGGAGTTAGCTCATTCAACCATAGAGTTGCCTCTCCAGATAGAGACAATGGAAATAAGCACAGCCAAATTGCATTCTGTCCAACTCCTGGATTGTCAAACGACTTGCATGTTGAGATAAAATTAGTCAGATGCATATTCGGATCATCGCCCACTAGTCCACCAAATAACCCTTTAAGTTGCAACAGCTAAATCATGGTGCTTGTGATATTGAACTTGGCTCCGGGTGCCAAAGACGGAGGAATTATAGCTCCTATGGCACCAGCCCCATCTAAATCATCATCATCATTATCAAAAGGAACCTACACAGCTCGGCGTTCAGGTCTCATTGTAGCTTGACGATCTCTCCTATTCACAGGCACTGCCACCTCATCTGCACGCCTTGGATTTAGTAACTCATCATCACCTAGGTCCTCTTCATTAGGATTTGTTGCCCGACCTAGGTTATCAATATTTTGTTGATGCACTTGAGCAGCTGCCAATACAGCTAATCTATCCTGCTCTTGTTGAGCAACCATCCGTTCAAGGTTTTGTTGCGCACCCATTCTGCCAATAAGATGTGGTTCAGGATTTATAGGTAATAACGGTTGACCAGAACTTCGTGTATTTGGCATGCACTCCACTAAACCTGAACAAAACAAAACCAACAAACAAAAAGTAAAATTCAAGAATCTTTGACCAAAGGGTCTATTAACTATCACAAACTTAGTTGACGACTGTATTCCCCGGCAACGGCACCAAAATTTGATACGCCCAAATTACAACTCTCGTGAGAAAGTGTAAGCGGTTGCTGTCAAATATAGAACCTAACTAGGTTGGGTGTCGAATCCCACAGGGAATACTCTGGTCACTAAGTGTTGCGATTATTAGTAGACTGTTGGTCGAAAATTCCAAGGAAAAGGGGGGTTTGGTTTAGGCGTGAACTAATATTGTCAAAGTAACGATGGAATGTTATGTGTAGTAAGATTTAATCACAGAGAATAATAAGTTAGGGTTATGTCCACCTTGTAGTTTCTACTTCTCTATTAACTATGAGTAACACGAAATTTAGATATGCATGCACTTATAGAGAATCGTATTCTAATTCTAAATCCAAGTGTTTCTCAACCATCAAGGATTTATTTCACTTTAACTCTCTCGAGCCTAAAGTGTATAACAAATGGTACAAATTCTCCAAGAAGTTAATCCGGTTAAGGCATTAACGTGTAAATAGAGGTTGGAAGCCCTATTTTCTTGTCACACTCTCTTTTCCAAACATGTAAATTTTCTCTCGAACAAGTTAATGCTATAATGGCGTGTTCTCTATGTTTGCAACAATGAGAATTCAATTAAAATGAAGAGAGTTATGATATAAGTAGCCTAACACATCAAGAATTCACAAACTCATAGTTAATAGATAGTAACTTACAAGGTTTTCATAACCCTAACAGAGTAGTTTAGTTACTCATGGATTCAACGGAAATAACAATAGACATAATCATCATACCACAACTTAGAGTAATCTCGGCTATGGGGATGATTAGCGTTGGTGAGATAAGAACGTCGTTCTCTCCTTCCGTCTCTCAAGCCTTAGCCGTTTTTCTCTGTTCTAAAATATTATAGAATCAAAAAACTAAATAGTGAATGAATAATGAAAAGTGTCGAGTGATAATGATAATGCATGCTGAAAAATTCAGCAATAGGGTTCTTATAATATCCTTGTCTTGTAAGTTACTGCTGCACCCCTAAGCATTTAGAAATACTGATTTTGCCTGGGACAAATTCTCCATGCGTCACATTCAGTCCACAAGCTTCCAAAAGCTGCCTTCCCTCTTATGTGAAGTTTTCCTTTGCTGTCCAAAGGTCTACAAAGTGCTGAAATCTTCACCATTAATACCTGAAAAACATGTTAATCACATAGGTTAGCTCACTTAAAGGAAAATGGACTAAAAGTGCAGGAATTATATATCTTATCCTTCAAACTTAGCTAAAATATGGGTAAATTATGGTTCTTAGGGGTATAAATACGCCCAACATCAGTGTGACACCGGTGGTGTGTCCCTAGGAGCACTTCTAGGCTAAAGACGCGAGAAGATACTTCATCCCATTTATTATTCCTGCAAAGTACTCAACCCCGCACAGAAAAATTAGATAGTTATTGAATATGACTTTCTTGTGGTGGCGTTTGCTTTTGAGAAATTCTGGTCCTATTTGATTGGTACCTCATTTATTGTGCCCACTGACAATGAAAATTTTAAGTACCTTAGAGAGAACAAAGATGCTAAGTCTAGATTGATTTGATGGGTACTATTGCTGCAAGAGTTTGATTTTAAGGTTAAGGAATAGAAGGGCACTAAAAATTAGGTTGCATACCATCTATCCAACCTAGAAGAGGAGGAGATTCTTACATAAAGGGATGAGATTGAGATTGATGATACTTTTCAAAATGAGCATATCTTGGCAGCATCACAAGACTTACTCCCTTGGTTTGCTGACTTGGCCAATTATATGGCAAAGGACCTCATCCTAGAAGCCATGTAATTTAAGCAGTGAAATAATTTATGCATAAGGTACAGGATTCTTTTAAGATTATCCTTACTTATTTTGGGTGTGTGTAGATGGTGTGATTTAGAGGTGTATTCTCAAAGGTGAGATTATGAGTATTCTAGAGGCCTTCCATTTATCTCCAATTGGGGGTCACTGTAGAGGTACTCGCATGGCCCACAAAATTCTACAATGTGGTTACTATTTCCCGATGATTTATCAGGATGGACAAGACTATGATTGGGCTTGCGACGGATACCAAAGGTAGGGAAATATCTCATGGAATCATTAACTTCCCATGACAACTATTTTGAGATAAAGCTATTTTATGTGTGGGGTATTGATTTCATGGGAACATTCGTGAGTTCACATGGTATGAAGTACAACTTGGTGGCAATCGACTATGTGTCTAAGTGGGTAGAAGTAGTTGCACTTTCGAATAGTGAAGGTTGTAGTGTCACTGCATTCTTAAAGAAAAATCTTTTCTCTAAGTTTTGTACGCTATAAGCTATCATTAGTAATTGTGGTCCCATTTTTACAATCATCTGTACAAGGCCATACTTGAGAAATATGGAGTGAAACATAAGGTGGAAATTCCTTACCATCTACATAAAAGTTGGCTAGTTGAGGTATTTAGTTGGGAGATCAAGTCTATTCTGGTGGATACTGTGAGTGTCAACGAGACTAATTGGTTGAAAAAGTTTAATAATGTCGTTTGGGCATATTGTAAATCTTACAAAACATCCATAGGTGCCTCATATTATCTGTTTGTATATGGAAATTCATGCAACTTGCCAGTTGAACTTGAGCAAAGGAAATATGGCTGTTGAAAAACTTAAATTTTAAGTGGAGTTATGCCACAAACTTAAGAATAGACAAGATAAATGATTTAGACAAGTGTTGCTTTTGTGCTTATGAAAGTTCAGCATTCTATAAGGAGAAGATAAAATTATACCATGGCAAGAAAATTTGAGATAAAGGTATTGATAACACTCAACATACACATCAACTTAGTGCAAGGCGGTCATCGTCAATATATTTACCCAACTTTGGAGTCGGGGTCGAATCCACAGGGAACAATGTGAGTGGCAATTAAACTAGTTTGAAACTAAAGATACAAGTTAAATTCAAACAAATGATACGAAAAGATAAAATGAGGTTTTTTGATGATCAGCAAATAATTGTTGGTCACTTTAGCTTCAGTGTTTGTAATCAAGAGTTCATGAAAAACCAGAATTATGTTAACTATGGGTTTTATTACTTGAAAGATGCTAATAGTGATTCAAGACTCTCATGATAGGCAGGAACAATAGATTGTCTTTATCGAAGTTATGCCTAAATATCTCTCGACCTACTTAAGCATTTAATTACATAATCCTATTGGACTTAGGAAGTTTATATTCCCTAACTAGACTTCACCTCAGGTTAATTAACCTTGTTACAATGTAAATTATTAAACGGAAGGTTAGTAGCTTCCAAGTCCCTGACAATAATTCACTTCCTACAATAGTTGATTTCTTATCTCAAGAAAATCAAAGTAGGTGTTATCTATCATTTGCAACCAATAGACAATAATTAAGACCTCAAAAATATCATGGATTCCTATTACCTTTAGAATCTTGAACAGTTAGCAACTTACCAAGACATAACCCATAGATCCCATAATTCGGATTAAAGGGATTTAGCCACGCATAATGTAATAATTGATGCAACAAGTTGAATTAATAATTTGAAAGATGAACTTATAGCAAGATGAATAGCAACGAGTGTTTCTCAGATTAAATCAAACTAGAAATCCCAAAGAAATGATTAAAATCTCTTCAAAGTAATTGTTTTTTTCAAGCTAAGAAACTAGAGAGAGAAAATAACAAAAATATGTGTCTCAAAACTCAGGTTTGGAACCCTTCAGAAAAACCTAAACAAGCTTTAAATAGTTCAGGCTAATTATGGAAACGAAATAATAAAATTTAGAAATTCCTCAGATTTGGTGACGCCATTTGTGATAGCCTATCAGGAGGCTGATGACTTATCATAAATGTCGTGAGCTTCCTCTATGCTTTTAGTACTCGCTTCCTAACGCTGACGACAAATGGTGATGCCTTATCAGCTCCTTGACGACCTATCACAAATGTCGTTAAGGCTTTTCCTCAGCTCTCATGTTCTGCCTTAGGTTGACAGCAATCTTGACGACTTATTAGCTCTTTGACGTCCTATCACAAAATGTCATCAAAGCTTTCAACTTAGGCCAATTCTCTGTATAATGCTGATAATGAAGCTGATACATTATCACAGGGCTGGTGACTTATCACAAATGTCGTCAGTCATATTTTGCCTCAGATTTTAGCTCATTTCCTTCCATTCTTGTTGGTTCTCTAGCATCTTAGATTCTACTACAAAATCAAACATAAAGCAATCAAAAACGACAAAAGTTGCTTAAGACTTCACAATTATTCTTAGTTAAAAGCCTCAAATGTGTTAGCATTAGCTCACACATCAACACCCTCAACTTAAAACAATTGCTTATCCTCAAGCATCTCAGTACAACTAAGAGAATACAAAGCACATTTGGCAGTCAATCATCTATATCATCTCAAAACACTTTCACCATCTCCAAAGTCAGTCACTTTAAGTACAATGAAGAACACCAATGCAACATAGAAGAATCAAGATATGGCATCAATTCCGGTATAAAAACCATGTATAGAAAAGTATTACACCACCTGAATAAGTTAGTAACAACAATGTAACCAGTGTTCCCTCACAGTAAAGAAATCTCACTCATCTCATATCAGGAATTATATAAGTAACCATGGGGACAATCAAAACACTAACTCTCAGAACGAAATTCCTATCACTGTATGCCAAGTACAATAGGCTTGGCCTTATTTTCATTACCCAGATCTTTAAATAGGTCATCTAGGATCACTATAGGACTTCTCTTAGGCTTGAAATGTAGGCTTGGGGTTGGTATGATACTCGATGGTATTTAAAGTGACTAAGCCTACTTGACACTACACTAGATTTTTGGGGTTTCACTCATCAGCCTTCTCTGTTCTTCTCTTTTCTTGATCACAATTATTTAGGATAGGTGAAATCTTTTCTCAATTGCTTTTTTTTACAACTTTTCTTTTTCTTGCTATTTTCTACCGCACTCAAATTTTTATTGTTTTCTTTTACTCTACCTTTCTTCCTACTCATTTTACATAGCGCGCCCCTATGATAGCCACCCTCAATTTAGGCCATTTTCCTAAGTCAAGGTGCAAAATGTCCAAGGAGGACCAGGGCCAAGATAGGTTTATTATGATATAATCTGGAAAAGTAATAGGTGTTATAAAAAGAAATAGGTTAATCATGCTCAAAGCAGGGATCAAGGGATATTCTACATACAGTAAAGGTTATTTAGGCTAAAAGTGGGATAACATCAAAATGTCCTATGATCCTTTCCTAACCCCTATCCTTCATCCAAGATAAGACTAATCGGGCAAGTTCTAGATTTTAACATACAACGGGAACAGAGTAAGATCTCACATTGACTTGGTGCACCAAGTATATCACAAGCTACTACTCATTCAGTTCATGCAGCTGTTTAGTAATGATTAATGCATCACTAAAACTAATGCCATAAAAAGATGCACAGTGGTACAATAAGATGAAATTCACATAGTTAAATACTCAGTCCATTGGAGAGGTGCTCAAAAATCACAAAAACATATTAACTGTCTAAGGTACTTGTATTTCTCCTAGTCAACTATAATTATTTACAACAAATCACAATATGCCTAAACATGTCGGCTCTACTAGAAAAAAGACTTCGGGGAAAAGAGGCACGATAAGAAAAACCCCAAGAGGACATCAACACCCATAATTAGGCCCACCCTTAACTTATAATCATACATTGTCCCCAATACATCAAACCAAAACAAGAGAGTCAGAAACATACCTGTGGCACCATGGGTGCAAAGATCTGATGTCAATCACATAATATGAATACAAACAATAAAATACCTTGGGTTGCCTACCAAGAAAAGCCTAATTTAGTGTCGCGGCACGACATCATTCAGTCATCCTTTATCCCTTCCCTTTGATGATTTAAATTGTCAGCCCATCTTTTGATCTTTACTCCTTTTAGGTCCATTGGGCAAAGGTGAGGGCATGATAAGGAATGTTCTATCACACCACTTCGAAGACTTGAACCGCTTGCCCAATTTTGCAGCAAACTTTCATGTGAGCTCATTGGGAAGCAGTGCGAATCTTAAAAAGCCACTAAATGGACATCGATCTTTAGAATTCTTTGATTTTATGATTGGGGTTGTGGTATACCCTTTTTGAAAGATAAACTCCAAAATGTAAAAATTTTCCTCCTCATTTTCAAAATTCATCATTTGCTTATGTGATTCGACTTTCATCAAATCCTCCAGGAATAATGATGAAAAGTAGTTCGAATAAGGATTAACTCTTACTTCTGGAGTAGCATCCCTATTATTATCTTTACTCTGAAATGGAATAGAGTCTTCACAAGGATTATGCTTGATTTCTTCTTTTGTCTCTAGCACCATTTCCCCAATCTTGGCATCATCCCTCATGGTTGGTTCGCTTGGTTGCGAAATCTCTAAGGGTTGATCAACATCAAGCTCATCATCAGTACAGGATTCTTGCTCCCCATATTCAGACTCTTTTATTAGTCTAAATGATTCCATAAACAAAATATCATCTAAACATAATGTAGAAGAGTGCCTTAGATGATTGACATTGATATCCATCTCCCCTATCCTTTCTCTTTCCTTGTTAAATTCCCTAGTGTTTTAACGTATATCACATATGATATTATTCATTGTGTCCATACAATCCAAAATTAGTTGAAGCATAGCTTCAATGCCACTCTTTTCGGTTCTTCATTCTTTCTTTCTTGACCAAAAGACCTATCAAAATCATAAGAAGAACTAGAACTTGGGTTAGCACAATGGGTGTAGGGGTCATTTGGGCAATTACTCTAATGTACATTTTGGCAACCAAATATAGAACAATCACACTACCAATAGGATAGTGATGGTGCACGAATCTCTCTCTGGGGAGCATATCTACAGTCTTGCCAAAAGTGAGGTCCATCACAATATGGACATGGATCATCAAGATAAGCTTTTCAACCACCAAGATCATGTTCATTCCATGATGTCATAGTAGTAAGTAAACTAAAATAAAAATCTACCTAACACAAAAAATAAAAGTAAACTAAAAACAAATATTTATAAGTTTAAATTCAAGCAAGTACGCTAAAATTCCAAACCAACATAATACGCCAAATTGTTCCCTGGCAACGACACCATTTTTGATAACGCTCAACTTACATGTCAATTTAGTGCAACGTGGTCTTCAATATATTTGCCCAACTTTGAAGTTGGGGTCATATCCACAGGGAAAAATTTGAATGATGATTAACTTAGTTTGAAACTAAAGCTACAAGTTAAATTCAAATAAATAATACGAAAAAATAAAATGGGGAGTTTTTGATGATCAACAAAAAATTATTCGTCACTTTAGTTTCAGTGTTTCTAATCAAGAGTTTATGGAAAACTAGAATTATGTTCACTATGGGTTTCGGTACATGACAGATGCTAATAGTGATTGAACATTCTCACGATAGGTAGGAACAACAGATTGTCTTTATCAAAGTTATGCCTAAATATCTCTTGACCTAATTAAGCATTTAATTACCTAATCCTCTCGTACTTAAGGAATTTATATTCCCTAACCAGAGTTTACCTTAGGTTAATTAACCTTGTTACAACGTCAATTATTAAACGGAAGGTTGGTACCTTCCAAGTCCCAATCAACAATTCACTTCCTACTATAGTTGATTTCTTATCTCAAGCAAATCAAAGAAGGTGCTATCTATCGTTTGTAACTAATAGACAGTAATTAAAACCTGAAAATTATCAAGGAGTCCTATTACCTTTAGAATCTTAAACACATAGCAACTTACCAAGACCTATCCCATAGATCCCATAATTCGGGTTAAAGGGATTTATCCACACATAATATAATAATCGATACAACAAGTTGAATTCATAATTTGAAAGATGAACTTACAACAAGATGAATAGCAAAGAGTGTTTCTCAGATTAGATCAAAGTAGAAATCCCAAAGTAATGATTAAAATCTCTTCAAAGTAATTGATTTTTTCAAACCAAGAAACTAGAGAAAGAAAATAACAAAAATATATGTCTCAAAACTCAGGTTTGGAACCTTTCAGAAAAAACTAAAAAAGGCTTTAAGTATTTACCATAATTATGGAAACAAAATAATAAAATTCAGAAATTCCTTGGATTAGGTGAAGCCTTTTGTGATAGCCTATCAAGAGGCTGACGACTTATTACAAAAGTCGTCAGCTTCCTTTATGCTTTTGGTACTCGCTGTCTAACACTGACGATAAATGGTGATGCCCTATCAGCTCCTGGACGACTTACCACAAATGTTGTCAAGACTTTTCCTCAGCTCTCATATTCTGCCTTAGGATGACGACAATCTTGACGACTTATCATCCCCTTGATGTCCTATCACAAAATGTCATCACAGCTTTTAACTTAGGCCAATTCTCTGTCTATTGCTGACGATGAAGCTGATAGTTTATCACAGGGCTAATAACTTATTACAAATGTCGTCAGCCATACTTCGCCTTTATTTACTTCAGATTTTAGCTCATTTGCTTCCATTCTTGTTGTTCTCTAGAATCTTAACTTCTACTGTAAAATCAAACATTAAGCAATCAAAAACAATAAAAGTTGCTTAATACTTTGCAATTATTCTTTTTTAAAAGACTTAAAAGTGTTAGCATTAGCTCAAACATCAGGTATTCCAATCTAGTGGCGTGGTCTTCTTGTATAATTTGAGACTTTGCTTGTTTCGTAGAAAGTTAAAGTCTAGGTGGTCTAGATCAGTTACCAAGGTAAAATTATTTCCACATGGTGAAACTGATCTGTAGTGAGATGGGGATGCCTCATTCAAGGTTAACACGCATCATGTTAAGCATTTTACGCAAAGCATAGAGGAGTTGAAAGTTTGTTAGAATGTAAGCCTTGGCGAAGTTTGAGTAGTGAAGGTAACTGAGTCGTGTCATGATGTTATATTAAGAAATACATGGGAGGAAACCCACAAGCTTGTTCATGATGTATAAGTACCCGAAATATCCATGTCATGCCACAAAGTTAAATCAAGCGTGGCTTAGGCGGAAACCCAAAGTTTTAGTGTATAATTTATTTTTTATTTTGTAGGTTAAAAGCATGGAGAAGTAACTAGAGAAAGGAAAGAAGTGAAAAATTTCAGACAAGTCCAGGTAAGTGGACTCACGACTCAACCTACAGGTCATAGGTCTATCCCACAACATGTAAGTTGAGTTGTGGAAATCAAAATCAATATTTAGGTCCTTAAAATTTAACCTACGACCTGTAGGTACAACCTACGACCCCGTAGGTTGGGTCACAGAAGTCAAAACCAAAAAAGGGTCGATCCCTACTTACGGGCTCGTAAGTACTACCTACATCCCATAAAGTAAGGGCATAGGTAGGTTCTAAAATCTGGACCATTTTTTTTAAAAAATAATGGTTGGGCACTTATAACCTAATTCAGATCAAGTCACCCACATCTTTTAAACCCTAATTTCAATCCTATGACCCATACAATCATCAGTTACAACTTCTTACTCAAAGTCAAACTCTTTCTCTGCCATTTAAAAGTTCAAAAGGCAAACCCTACTTCATATTACCACTCATTTATGCATATTAAACTTAGAAGTTAGGAAAAATCACTTTCTCTTCTTTATATTCTATAATCTTCACTCAAGGTAAGGTTTTTCATGGTTTAATTTTTAATTAATAACATATGCATGAACTTAAAAGTAGATTAGAAGTTGATTGACACAATTAACTCTGGTAATACTCGTGAAAACTAGATTGATACATGCTATGGCGATCGAAATTAGTCAAAAATTTTGAAAAATTATGTGTGTTAGGTAGAGAATTTTGGGAAGAAATTGAAATACCCTCGAATTAAAACCAAAAAACATAGATACAAAATGTAAGTTACACCTACGAGCTCATAGGTTTCCACCTACGTGTCAGACCTGAAGCCTTGAAAATTCAGAGGCTTTGTCTGCGACCTATGAGGCTACTTACAAACCCTTTGGTACAACCTACAGTTCATAGGTTGGGACATAGGTAGACCGTGAGATGGAATCTCCATATTTATTTCATTCTTTATTCCATTATTGCATTTTAATCACTGACAACTCCCTCTACAAGTACTATGGTACCCAAAGCTACACCAAAAAAGAATATGCAGTCCATATTAAAAAAATGAGTCTCTTGAACATAGTGGATCTGTGGAGGATTACCCCATTGACATTATGCCCTTTTCTCTATGACAAATAAGGGGCTAGAATAAAAGATCGATAGTAGCCAAGTATGCAATTCAACCATGCTCTTAGCCTACACCAACATCGGTACATCAGTCCATATTTCAAGATACCCTAGCTTATGTTATTAGGACTGGACCTTGAATGAAGTCAGCCTCAACATAACAAACATACTCTTTTATCTCTCCCCAGTCTGATGAGGGAGATGAAGAGTCCACTTTTAGTGCTAGTGAGGAGGATTAAGTTGTCCCCCAGTCTAAGGAGGGTGCAGATTCTATATCCGACATCGGTACTCATAATACAATTGAGTCCAAGTCTAATTATGATGTAGAGACTTTATAGGGTACTCAAGATACTTCTGTATCATCCTCATCCACTCAAGTGTCCACACACAGCTTTACAGTACCAATTGCTCAGGCCATTCTATAATAATATGTGGAAGACATGCAGTGTATCTCTGATAGGGATATTACTATTACTAAGAAGTGCAAACCTTGGCATAGTATTTTTGATGAGGCTCATATTGAGCTTGTAGCTCTGGTAAGTGCTCCAGATCTTAAAACTATTTTTGATAGATATGGGCTGTGTTGGATAGGCGAGACTTCAAGATCATATGGCCTAGATATTATGTGAGATTTTTATGTATCATATGAAACATCGATAGATTTTATCCACCCAACTATAGCAAGAGAACATGGACAACCTCTATTGACTCATACACTTATTAGAGGGGTTAGGGTTGATTTATATAAAGAAATTATTTGTCAATTCTTATTTGGGTCGGAGTTTGTAGGGTAGACAACTATAATACAGTTTGAATATAGATTAAAGGTTGTGAGGAGTAGACAAACTATAAGATTTGATTATTAGAGGTATTTGAGAATAGACTTGCCAAGTTGTGTAGCTCAATAAATAGCTGAGCTTGGTACCGATGACCCTTGGGTTGAGTAGACAGGGGATATAAAGACGGCCTTGATGTGCTTTTTAGTAAAATTTTGCTAGACCATTGTGAGGCCTCGATTATGTCTGATATATATAGATAATGTACTCACATAGGATTGAGTTGTATTGATTGCTATCCTTATAGATGGCCTTGACATTGACTTCACTAGGTAGATTTGAGCTAAGATTCATAAGAGGGCATTTTGAAAGTTCACCACCATTACTCTCCACTACATAGTACAGATATTATGTGATGTAGTAGGAGTTCTGGCTATTCCATTGGTTGATCATAGGGTTGAGGCTACCGGCATGGATGATTATGGATCGATGAAGGATTATTCCAACTCCTTTGTGCTTCATAGAGCACAACCTTCTACATCTTCAACAGCGGCCCACTTTGAGGGGCCTTTTGTTTTGGTTGATCATGTTGAGAAGCTGATATTTGGTGTGGATTTTGATATTCGCAGCCAATAGGTAGAGCTTTTATCTATGGCGGGTAGTAAAGGGGCTACAAGCATGTCAGATCTAGTTTCAACTTCTACCTTGCCCCTTTGCTCTCCAGTTTTAAGCCTGGATACTATATCCTAGGATTTCTTACAGTAGTTGGTGTATTAGCAAAAAAAGTTGAGTGGTCGCCAGACATACATTGACACTCAGTTGGCCACATTATTTCCTCATATCTAGCCATGATTGCAGACTACATTAGAGGCATCTAAGGTAAGAGTAGATGCTAAGACGATGGCTACCATTAATTGGTTTACTAAAGAGATGCATGGTCATATTGATATTTTTTTAAGGTCCAAATAATAGATAGTCTTAGTGAGGATTAGGTACGTGATTGATCGGGCCTATATAGGAAGGTGGCCACTGTGAAATTTGAGGTGCACATTTTAGCTGAGAGTCATATTTCTATTGCCCCTATGGTGATACTTTTAGTTATGCAGTTAATTCCTAGAACACAACCACTAAAATTTGATCTTTTTCTGAGGATGATGAGGCCCAAACTATTGGGGCAAATAAAAGATGTAAGTAAGAGGAGTAGGATGATTCAAATGGGAAGTTTAGGTAGGCATTGAAGAAGTCTACCACAAAGTTTGTAATGTATCTTATTGTTGATGAGCGAAGGAGTTTCGAAATGGTGTTGGGTGCCTCTTCTATCATGCATCACCACCACTTCCTGGTGATGATACACATGATGCCCCAGTTGTGGGCAAGCACACTTTTTATACCTAGATCATCTTAGGAATATCCCTACAACCTTATATTTTTTATTTTCTAGTATACATTGGGAATAATGCATTATCTTTAAGTTGGGGGTGGGGGTGTTCCAACCACCCGAGGTTCTTGTTGTCGTATCTCTTTTTCGATGGTGTTCTATTATAGTAAAGTTGGCATGTTAGGTATTGTATTATTATACATGTTATGCATTGTGTTGTTTAATAAGGAACCTAAGTGTAATCAAAATATTTTTCTTTTGCTTTTATGTTTCAAAAATATGATACCCCTTCTAAAAATTTTATGAAACAATGATGTGAATGTATATGTGGTAATTGTTGGATCATGTTATGGCATTAGTATTAGGAAAAATAATCAAAGCTTAGCATTGAATGAACCGTATGTGAGGTATTTACCTAGTTCACTTAGTGCATTTAATCCAGAACTTGCCTGGTTAGTCTTGCCTAGGTTGTAGGATAGTTGGTTGGGACATGATCATAGGCCATATTTGAATAAGTCTGATCTTAGCCTAAATGATATACCAAATAAGAATAAGTATCCTTTGATCCCTAATTTGAGCCTAAATAAATCTATTTTATTATTGTAACCATTTCACTTTCCTTTTTTTTATTACAATGAACCTATTTTGGCCCAAGTCCCTCCTTAGACACAGTAGACCACGACCTATTAAAATTGCTTAAGTTGAGGGTGGCTATCATAAGAGTGAGTACGTGAAATTAGGTATGGAGAAGGGTGTTGAATTAAGGAAAAGGGAAAGTAGGGTTTGGTGTGGTAGAAAACTATGAAAAAGAAAAAAAAATTGAAAGATAAAAAAAATAAGGAAATGAATAACTACAAAGAATAAAGGAAACTACACACAATCTGTATAAGCAATAAAGGAGAAAAGGGTATTATAAAAGAATAATGGTTAGGTAGTGGAGCTAAAAATGTAAGTGTAGTTTTTAGGAGGGTGAGTCACTATATCCCATATGTTCCATACATGCCCCCAAGCATACATTACAAGCCTAGAAAAGTCCTATAGTGATCCCAGTTCAACTATCCAAAAAAAACTAAGGTATAGAAAATAAAGGAAAGCTCGTGGTATTTTTTGCATGTTGCTTGACCTTCTTCTGAGAGTGTGAGTGTTTGATGTAGTCCTTTCATTGACATGCATTATTGCACTATGAGATTTCAGAATAACTTGTTATGTGAGTGTATGAGTTGTATTGTTAACTTCTTATTTGTTTGGGTAGTGTAAATTACATATATGCTAGGTTGTTTATTGCTAATGTAATTCTATCACTTGATTCCTTTGTGTTATACTATTGTGCTATATGGATATATATATATATATATAGTGATTTTGAAGTGTTAATAGGAGAGGGGTACAAAATTTGAACAAAAATACGCTAATTTTCATAAGTGCCTTAGGTTTTTCTTAGTTAAGCATCATATTTTCATTTTGTGTTAATTGCCTAAGAACATGTAAATGTTACAAGTCGAGGTTGTTGATGTGTCATGGTTTTATGGCACTTTCAATGCTTAAACAAGGAAATTGTAAAAGTACATAGGTATTCTTATTAGATTTGATGTGCTTTTGTGTTGATTTTGCAGAAAAAAGAGTTTCGAGCTGAGAATTAGAAAAGGGATAAAGATAAGTTAGGAAGACTAGCTACAATCCAACCTATGGCCCATAGGTGGCGCCACTTCGTTGTATGTTATGAAGATTATGAAAGTTGATAATTGACTCTAATTCCAGTGAGGCATAGGTACTACCTATGGACAATAGGTAGCCTTGTAGGTAGGTGGTCTTCAGTATGAAGATTACTCTAATTTTCATTATCCTATATACTCCCCAGAGGTACAACCTATGACCTATAGATTTCCTCATAGGTTGGTGTCGACTCAATCCTATATTGTTTAGGATAGGCTTTTTGATGTATCTATAAATAGCCTTCGGATTTTTTATTATCATTTTCCACACTTTTTACATTGTTTTGAGTTCCAAGATACATTATTGATCTTGGAATTATTCTTATTCTTCATAAGTTCATTCGTATGCTTTCATCTATGAAATCCATGTGTGTTCTTACAATCATGAGCAACTAAACCCCATAATTAGGGTTATGGTAACCCTAATAGATTAACAATGTAACTTTATTGAAAAGTTATTTTAAATTGGAGTTCTTGCACGTATTAGTATTTCTTTTATTTTTATTGCTTCATTGATGGTTGTAAACATTAAGAACTGGCTTGTATTTGATACATGCTCAAGAGAGAGGTAGAGAGTAGGAAAAAGAAATCAATAATAATTTAAAGTTACTAACCATTATCTAATTAACTTAAGATAAAGAGGTGATAATTAATCTCATATTAAGAACAAGGGTTAGTAATACGACACTCTGAGACCGAGAGGAGATGTGTGAAATTCACCCAAACCAAAGTCGAGGGATGGTTAGATGATAAATAACTCGTTAGATTTTGCATTCAACGTACTGAGATAGGTGACGAGCATGAACAATCTGTGAAGTTATGAAATAGGGGGAACAAAATCCTAGTGATGTTCTCAAATTAATAAAATCCCTACTTACCCAACATTGTTACTATTGCTCTAACTTTTACAAAAACCCCTATTTATTTTCTGCAATTTCCAATTACATAAGCAAGATCGAGATAATTTTTTGGCCTATTTCTAGTGATATTGACCCAAACTTGTTGGGTTTTATATTTTACAAGAGATCATTTTACACTTTTTAGGAGGTGTAATTTGGGCGACATCACCTAGCCCAAACATAAGTAATAATCGATCTCGGCGTGCGACTAATAGAATCCTGTGACATAATCAAGAGTATGTTAGGTATAGATAAGGAAATAGTCTAAGAAAAATAATCCAAGATAAATTGATAAAGTTATAACTAGTCCATGTCCAGAACCACATCTAAGTCCTCCATATCAAACATAATAAGATCAACTTGAGTATCAAACTCTCGAATAGTTATGAGATATGATATATAATCCATAGATAACTCTAACTGTGGTGCATAATAGGTAGACACATATGAATAAGTGAATCTCAGATCAAATAAGGCAATAGCTAGTAGGCGAAACACTAAAATCATACATATAATAACAATATCTGAAGACTTTACCTTCATCCTACTAAGTAAAATAGATAATGATCTCGATCGCCACCTGATTGGGTTCCTGATTGACCACATGTCCTACCTACTTGAGGACCTCCTTAAGAGCCCCGAGGACAACCCTCGTAACCCTAGATACCACCTCTAGCTTGGGAAAGCACTCTCCTAATCGACTGATAATTTGTGTTGCAATCACAACTACCCTATTCCTACCCCATGCTGGGGACACTCCCTAGACGACCCCAAAATCATGTTATTTTCTATGCAATCCATTCTGACAAGAAGATTTGTTTGACCCAAAATAGCCACCTTACGTAGAAAACCTAAAATATGCTCCCTCAAAGAATAGCAACTGCTTTGACTAGGACAATCATTATAACTAGGATATACCCTAATAAATAATTAATTTGATGACTTATTTCACTTTATACACTTAAACTATCATGCTTTTCCATTGATATTATGTTAATATCATGCATAATACTCATTTATATAGGTAAAGGTTTAAAATGAAGAGGAGCAAGTCATTCAAGTCAATAGGAAGTCAAATATGATAAAAAAACTAAGTGTTAAATTTCACATGGACATCCCGGGAGGCGACCCGCGGTCTGCTCAAGCAGATCAATAGCGTGGTGGCATTTCGGTAATATCTAGTGAACAAAAATTTGGGGTCAAAAGGAGGGGCTTTCAGCTTATTTCCAACATTATTGAACTATTCTTGTATTTTATTGAGATAAGAAACATTGAAGAGACTCAAGTGGAGAATTAATAGTTTTTATTTAAGATTTATTGAAATTAAAGCTTGGACATTGTATTCTATTTACTTTATGTAGACCAGTTTGAAGGGAATTTTTGTATATCTCTATTTTTTTCTGTATGAGTAGCTAATTCTTTATCTTGGGGTTATGCTTGAATAGGTTGTGATTATTTTATGGGTTTGGTTTATTTTTTTCGCTACGTAGCTACTTTATATCGATTTTGCATTCATTCCATGTTTTAACTAAGAATTAGGGGTTGTAAACCCCAATTACATTTCAACCCATATTATCCTTGACAAAGGGGATATGGGTGAAGACAGGATATGGACAATAACTTGAATTAGTTCATTTAGTAGCATCTCTTAGACATAAGGATGTTAATTGAGGCCAAAGATTAGTAAAATTGTTACACCTATGAGGTGTTTTTATGAACAAATTTGTGATATTAGTGTTTCATTTAAAAATTGACACTAAAACCTCTAGATCTATCCTACCCATGAGTTCAACCTAAATTTGGAAAAATATTCAAATACCCAAGCATGAACCAACACCTAGCAAGGCACAACCCCAAGTCTTATCTACACTTGATTAATAGCTAATTATTTCTAGCTTCAAAATAATATTCTCAAACAACAAAGTTGTTAAATTTGAAATCATTCAATTAAAACCCCCATTTTTAATTTTATGTTTATTTACTATACTTTATGGGTCAATGCCTACTTTACTTCTAACACTTTAGAGTACTAAAATCATTGTCTACACTCTCTGTGGATTTGACCCCAACCTCTCTTAGGTTACTATGTTGAAAACGATCGCCTACATTCTCAAGGGTGTAATCTAAGCATCATCAAGATTTCGGCACCATTTTTTGGCACTGAAACATAGGTTTCATTATTAATAGTGTTTTTAGTCACTTTGGGTTAGCCGTAGTATTTATTTTATAGGGTTTGTTGTTTTTGTTCTTTCTCAGATAAGGATAATAGTGTACAAATACTATGAGCCAACACATAGTAATACTAGTACTTTTGATTAGCATCTGAGTATGATGTTACCTTTGGTTTGTGGGCTGAGCTCATGCTATTACTGTTTCACTGGTGGAAGAAAATGATGTGTTTCACATTATTACCGTGATGTTTTATTTTCTTCAAATGAAATACGTATTTAGGGATCAAGCCCACAGGGATGCCAATCTTCACTTGAAGAATTACATTGATGTGTGTGCTCCATTTTAACTAGCCTACATAACATAAAAATCAATTTGTTTGCATCAATTTGCATTATCATTGATTAGAGAAGTGGTCTTATTCTTGCAGCCTTTTCTTGTTAGATATATCACTTCATGGGTTGAGATTACAAAAGTATTGATGGATAGGTACTTTCCTTCTTCTTGAATATTGCAACTAAGAGATTAAATTATCAACTATCACCAACTTAATGGTAAACCATTGTATGAGGCTTGTCAATGATTTAACTATAAGATAATGCAATACCTAATTTATGAGGTACCAGAATAGATGCTTCTTCAAATCTTTTATAGGACATTTAACTTATGGTATTGTAGTGGATTTATTGGATCAACTGAAAAAGAAAATTAGACATTGGCATACACGAGATACTGACGTGGTTGTGAGGGAGATACATGACTAAATAATAATTCAACTTGAACTTCTCACCAAACATGTATTATGAGCTTCTTTAAATGTGGTTAATGCTATTAATTCTAAGAGTTTTAAATATTATGATGATGAGGAGTTAGAGTCTCTTGATGAATAAATTTGGTTCTTGCCTAACCAATCGGGGGGCTCCCACCCTCCTATCAAAGATAAAGTGGGAATCAAGGTTGGAAAAAAAGGGATCGTGATAGAGATTGACAAGAAAAAGATCATGATAGAGATTTATATGATAAGTAAATATGGTAGAGAGCATGATCTAAGAGATAAGGATAGATACCATTACCAGTATGTTACTGTACATAATCGGGCCAAGGGAAAAGAGTCAAGCTATTTCTTTGGAGAAGTTCAGAAGTGAAGATGTTATTTCTCGTATCCTAATGGGTGTTGAAGGAAGGGAGAGGATATTAAGGGAAATAAAAAGTAATTTCTCACAACTCAAACAAATGGTAATATCTTATTTAGCCTTTATCAAGTAACTTGGAACTCAGTTGGGCCAAATCTCGGCCAATTGCAATGCAAGGCAAAGAGGTAGTTACTTAGTTACACGAATTTTAATCCTAAAAATGATGCTCACATCATGGCTATTGTCATTAAGAGTGGTCGAAATCTTGGTAAAGATATGGTTAATGTTGATGAATACCAACATAAAAAGGAAAGTGATAAGCACAGAAATGGAAAGAGAAAATGGCTAGAAAATTTAAATAATGATGTTCTAAAGACTAATGAACCAATTATTTAAAATAAGAAGGTAGTTTAAGAAAATATTGAAAGTGAGAAAGATCCAAAATAGGTGTATGGTTATTTTCCAAAATTGGATGAAACTTTGGTTGTTCGTTTTCCATAAATAAAACTTCCTCCTTCATTTTTACAACGAATCAAGAAGAAAGAAGATGATACCAAGTTCAAGAAATTACTTGGAAAATTTAGTAAACTATCAATTAATATTCATTTTTTTGAAGATTTAGAAGAGATGCCCGAGTATTCTTAATTTATGGACTTGGTTACAAAGAAATAAGTCATGGATTTTAAAACTATTGAGGTGAGTCATAATTGTAGTGCTATCATGTCTAGTACAATGTTGGGGAAGAAAGAAAACCTGGGTTTATTCACTATTCCTTGCAATATTGGGGTGTAAAATTTTGAATAAGCATTGTGAGTCTTGGATCTGGCATTAACATGATGCCATTGGGTGTATTTCAAAAGGTAGGATTAGGTTCTCCCAAACTAACAATAATTAAGATTTTAATAGAAGATCGATATATTAGGAGGACCTTGGGAATTTTGTATGATGGTCTATTGATATACATTGGTTTATCTTCCTGATTGGTTTTTGTTATATTGGATTCTAGAGATAGACCATAAGGTCCCCATCATCCTTAGTAGGCCATTCTCAACTACTGAATAGGCCTTGGTTGATGTTGAATGTGATGAACTTAAATTTCAACTTAATGATAAATAAGTTTTTTCAATGCATGCAAGTCCATAAAGCAACCAATTGACTTGCAAGTTGTTTCAATAATTAATGTGATTGATGATGAGGTGTCCAACACCATGGACGAAGACAGTGTAGATGACCCCTTGGTATGTTAAAAATGTGGAACGTGGGAAGTTATGTGATTTAAAAATATGATGAGGTGGTTTATTCATTGATAGGTCTTGTCTCTTAAACCAAGAATTTGATCAAATGTGGATTTATGCACCTAAGTATCATAATCTCTATGTATTAAGCCCAGTTTTGAAGACTTCTTGTGTATGTAATGAGTTGATATTCATAAAATTGAGCATATAATTGTTGAAGTTTTTGTATATGATGTTTAATCTGTGTTAAAAACAAATTTGGAATGAAAACAATAACTTAGAGTTTTGACGAGAAAACTACTATTACTAGCTTGAGCTAGGTGTTGTTCTAGTTATCTTAATGGATTCAATTCTGTTTTAAGCACTAATGAATGGATTTTTAAGTTGTATAAGGACATATAAGATGTTAGTAGTGATTTTCAAAAGTAAAACAAAAACAAACAATAAGGGAAAGTCACCTACAAAGTGAGAAACTCAATGCCAAATGGATGTACAAAACATGGGTGAAATCTAGAATTTTTTAGAACTAGGGCATGCCACTCCCTCTAGCCTCTGAGATAAGGGAGTGACAGGACATTAGGGTGACTTGCACGTGCCACTCAGGAGTAGCTCAGGCGCAGGCTGGGCGTAGGGCCCTTAAGCCATGGCCAAAATATTTTTCAAGCATCATGGGTTAGATTTTTCTTTGACTCACCCAACCATTAAGCACAAATTCATTTTATAAACATAAAAAGACACAAATCTTACCACACTTAATAATTTTTCATCCACAACAAAAGCATAACCAATTTTACACTTTACAATTCAAAAAATTTCTCTTTACTCACACTCTTAAATTCCTTCAACCTCAATTTAAAATTCTAAATTCAACTCTCAGAAATTCAACTCCAGATAATGAATATAGGCTTTATCTTCTATCGCTTCTCTCTCTTATGTGAAATTAAAGGTATGAGATTTTGTAAAATTCTCTTTGACTTCTCTTTAAAATAAAAAAAATGGTGTTTCACATTCCATGGTTTCTTTTGGTTTAGATTTGAATTCTTTGAGCTAATGTTGGGAGAATATGATGGTTTGAATGGAAACTTTTGAATGGGTGTCATGTTTTATATTCTTATCAATTCTTTCTTTCTTAAACTAGTACACACCATGTGTTTAATGAAATACCCACTTGAGTTTTATTTGCTAATTTGTGTTGTGGGGGATCTAACTAGGTTAATATAAGTCCCATGGATGTGATTTCTGATGAATTGGTAACTTATGCTTGCTCACATTTGTTTTTATTCTATTTTTAATACTCTTATATTTCTTGCACACCATGCATTTGTTAAAATGTCAATGAGAAAAGGATGTCTTAAATGTTAATAATTTTTGATGTGTTTTTTCTTGGGGCATAATTTTATCATTCTTGAAGCCTATATATGATTCAATTAGACCTTAAAAGGGGAAGACCAGTAGATATTGGTTGAAGTTGTTTGTTGCTAAATGTTAATTCCATGGATTTAGTTGGTAAATGTACTTAATATAGACTCCTTGGCTAAAGTCTAAGTCACCAAAGAGACATGAATACTAGCATTTACCTATGATAGATTTGGTGACACCATTCTTAAAGGTATAGGGTCATTTTTTATTTCCATTGGTGTATAGGTGTCCTGTGATCTAAATTGGAGAAATGTGTTGATTGTTTGGCAGTATAAAGTCTCAATAATGGAAAGTTATGATGAAATAGTCCCATGAGTTGTTTTTATAATGTTACCTTGCATTTACCTTTATTTTCCTTGTGCTTTGTTTTCTTTCTTAATGTATGAAAATCTACAAAAAAAAATGTTTTACCCTTTTTCTTTTGTTTTGTTTTTATTCTCTTCTTTTTTCATAGGTATGTCTGGAAAGAGGAATTTGTTGTGTGGTTAAAAAAATGGCTATGCTTTAGATAGGGTCAAGGAAAAAGCTACAACCCAACTAGAGCCCTATAAGCCCAGAAGGAGCACACAAAGATAAATATACCCATCCAAGCCCCATAAGCATGGTGAGTACACATAAAAATAATGTTAAAGTAAGGACAAATATAACACTGATTAAAATAAATTGAACTAAAATGTTCAATACGTTTACCATATATTCATTTTCTAGCCATAACCACCATTCTATCGGTATCTATTGATTTCCCAAGCATAGATCAATATTATTAATGAAATATATTAAAGGCTCAAACCACAACTAGTGAATAATAACAATCTAGCATTTGAACTCAAAGCAGAACTAATAAATAACAACAATATGATAGTTGTCAGACTCAAACTAAAACTAATAGATAATAATAATATGCCAAGTGTTGGACTTGAATAAAAACTTCTAAGTAGGTAATATGTAGTGATATCCTAGGGTTTTAACACATCTACAGCCTATTTAATAATAAGTTCCTAATTTATGTGGCCAAATCCTTTATGGAGAAGTGAGTTCCAATTATTCAAAGAAAAATTTGCAATTTAAGGTCAAATACTATCCTACCCAAGGTAACCAAGCTAACTAAGCGTTTTATAATCACTAAGTCAACCCAAGCCTATGAAATAGCCTATAAGAGTGGTTATGAGATTATTAGGTCAAAAGAGTACTATTGTAAGCATCCTAACTAAAATGGGGTGATAGGACCCACAATAAGTATCAAAACCCGACTAAAGTTAGGCACTTATAAAAATGTAGGGTAATTCTCTACAATATAATCCCAAGTCAGTAAGTAAGATAAGTCTAATTCTGAAGGATAATCATAGAATAAATTATTCAGAAATAAACTAACGAGAATTTGAGTAATAAGAAACCTCCAACAACTAGCACAATATAATACTAATACTATAACATAGAAAAATTTAGAAGAAAGGTAAGCCTAGACTCGTAAAAATCGCTGAAAGCACGTGAAGTCCTATATACCAAATATTTTTATAAAGAACCTCTTGGAAATTATTTTTTTTTTTATTTATATTTTTTATGTTTTGTGATTTCCTATAGAAGCTATAGGTCATTTATAACTTTCTGGGACCGCTAGTACTTTTCCTACATAGTTTATTTTGATTTTTTGCCTATTTCTTAGTTTTGGAATTATTGAAAGGGGTTTGGGGATATTTTGGAACTCCAAAGTAGTGATCCTCCATGATATTGGTATGTCACAGTGGTTAGCCTTCGCGATAAGGGCATGGGATGGAGGCTACCCTCCGCGATAGCAGTGTACCATGTTGCTGCTTTAATTTCATCCAAATTTTGTTTTACACACTTGGGTTGAGGGGATTTTGTATTTTTTACCCCATGCATCAACTAATAGCATAAAATAAACCTTATCTTTTAGTTTTAAAAGATCTAAATATGATTCATTCTTTGTTAAACTCAAAACCCAAGAAAACTCAAGGGTTTTTCAAGAATCACTACTCTGAGCTCCAAACTTTGGATTGTATTCAATTATCTGTGTATATTAGATATATTGCTCATCCCTAACTGGTAATTATATTTTATGATATTAATTTATTATATAGTCATATGATTTAAATTGTGGATTTTAAAATTAGGTAGGTGTTTTTGGTTGTAACTGATTGAATTACTTTTCCTACGTTTTAAATTAATTATTCATTATTTAAATTGATGTTTTTGTGACTTAATTATTGAACTATTTATATGATTGGAATGGGGACATGGGTTTCCCTGAATTAATGGAATTTGGCTTGACAAGGGCATTAACCTTAACCTACTTTGTAAACTAAGTTTGAATATGGGTAATTGAAGGATTTATCTTATCTTTTGAACCCATTTCATTTTATTAAAGGACTAGTGAAAAATAATGGATTTTTGATGGCCTTGATGGCTATGGATTGGATTTGAATTGGAACTTGGGAGTCAATTTGGTTATACGAATTGGTTTAGCATAATTATGTAAGTTTGTAAGCATAATTAGTATGATGATACCAAGTGGTAAATGCTTTAATGAATAACTCCTGGGTTAATGGTAGGTTATATGTACTTTGTTTTGTTCTGGTCTTAAAGAAAATTATGTAGCTCACTGTAAAGGTACAGATCCATGGGGGATCGATAATGAAAACCACATTTGCCAGCATTGGGGGTCCATGTGATAGTGTTCTTGGTACACACTTTATATATATTTTTAGAGGTACTGACCTTTACGTATTCGGCCATTCTACAGTTTTCCTTGGTTCTTACAGGTAACACGCACTGGGACCCTTCCAACCGGGGGAGTTAGACCCATATATCCCATTGGTTCCTTTAGGACAAATTAAGATACATAGTTCATGTGAAATCCTTAAAATCTTAAGTTCATGTCATATCTATGACATCTTATATATGTATATAAATGTTGTACACATGGTTTCTATAAATGTCATTATTTTACTACTTTTCTTGATTTACATGCCAATTCTCACCCCACTAACCATTTCTAGATACTGTATCATTTCATGATATAGGGTTTAAGGGTTTTTTTTTCTCTTGTGCAGCATTAGGCGGTGTGGTGCATTTATTGAGTTGTTGTGTAGTGGTGAGATTTCATTCTTCAAAAGGCCCTGTCATTTCACTGTTTTTATTATTATCTTATTACTTTGGATTTATTTTTATAATAGTTAGAGACATGTCCCAACAAAGTTGGTATTCTGGTTTTAAAGGCTTTTATGGGAAAATGTGTGTTGGATTGTTGGTTTTGACTCTTAGAATTTCATTTAACTTACTTATCATTTTATCTCTATCTTGATTAACTTCTATTTTCTTATTATTATTATACCCAGGAGGTAAGGCTAAGGGTGTTGTCTTCATTCCGTGGTGGGATTGAGATTACCCGTCACGACCAGGATCGGGATTGGATCATGACAGAGGACCCTTGGTCTAGGTCACGAGGCTTCTAGTCTTGTTTTGAGCTATTGACTGGTTTTGGTAAAAATAGAACCTTGGGTATTGGACCTATTTTTATCAAAATAACCTATAAATAAAATTTTAATGGATATGTTGAGACTTGAATTTGGTAGGGTAGCAGAGTTCGTTTATATACATGGAGTTTAGAATAAATCTCAAGCACCCGACAAAAATCTATTAAGACTTAGCCAAACTTTTTGGTTCCAAGTGTTCTTACAATTGCTTAGTGGCTTGGCTATTTAAGTGGTAGTCGCTTTAGTTATGGTTTTCCAACTAAAGCAGGGTTGCTTATGCACCATTGTTGCTACTTTAGCGGTGACCACTTAGGTTGTCATTTAACTTCTTATGAACCCACTGTTGAGGTTATTTATATCATTCTTTCACAAATTTTAGCTTTATTCATAAGTGTTTATCTTCCATTCTTGACATTAAGAGCTTATAAATTAGTAGAATTGATAAGTTGGATTTGGAATTTTATTGGGAACAGTAAAATGACCTTTTTGCATCAAAATCCCTTAAGTTTCCAGCATAAATCTCTGTTTAATTCTCTAATTAATTCTTTATTTTATTCATTTTAGGGCTATTATAAGCCTCAATTCAAGTATCATTTGTGCTCAAATCTTGAGAACACATTCCTTATCCTTCGAGGGACATTGTGATAGATTTAATTTTTGAATTCAGTTAGTGGGCCCTATGGGCCTATTTTGACCCAAACATTATCCCAGAGTTCTACAGTGTAATATAGGTCTTATTTTTCTTATATTAGTGTATAGTTTATATATTTGATAGCATGAATAATTTAGAGATTTAGGATTGAAGATGAGCAGTTCATGGATAGTACTATGATTCTGCGATAAGGTAGCCTATATTCTATTTTTCTGCATGACATTTTGTGCTACATAGATTTCATGCGAGGTGGTTTTTTACAAGATAGGTATAAGGCCATTTGTATCTTCTTTAAATATTTGACCTATTTAGGGGAATTTTAGAATAGAATCATAGTTTGAGACATAGCCTAGAATACCCGCTACAACTATAGGTTATCTTAAGCTTACTTACTTGCTTTCTTGGACCTTAGTTATTCATTATACATTTCTAGTATAATATTTGAAGTAGTACTTATTTATTTGAGAAATAATCTCTATTAAGCCCTCCTAGTAGGATGATGCCTTTATTTACCTCAACTTTCTATGTTATGCTCTCGATATCCTTTTAACTTTTTTATATTATTGGTCCCAAGGCTTTAGTTACATGAACAGTTAGACACCAGATTAGTTTTTTGTGCTCTAAGAGAGTTGCAATTTCAGTTTATAGATACTTGACTGCTTACATTTTTATTGTTTGTATGCTGGTGATTATTGGTCCCAAGGCCTTAGTTACAAGACCAGCTGGACACCAGGTTTGTTTTTTGTGCTCTAAGAGAGTTGCCATTTCAGTTTATAGATTCTTGACTACTTACATTTCTATTTTTAGTATGTTGGTGATGGCATGCATACATTTATATAAACTTAATCTATTTTAGTGGTATGATCCCAACTAAAACCTTAATTTTCGTGTTTGTTTGCATAAAATGGATTTATTCCCATTTTCTTTTAAATATAATTTCTAATTAAAAGTCCTAACACTTCTATTATTGGTCTATGGTATTTTAACCTAAACATACTACTAAACGTACCACTTTTACTCTATTCCATCACCAATGTACTCATTTGTCATTATTTTCATATTTTGGTCACAGGAGATTCTAAACCTTTCCACTATTGTTTATCCTGGATATGATCTTAGGCATTGGAATTTTACAAATTACTACTTGTTTAGTGTAAAACAAATTTCAAGCATTTTTATACTCTTATTTATCTCCAATACTAGGAATAAAAGATTTTTTTATGATTGATTATTGGAAGTCCCGATATATACGAATATCTTGAGGTCTCTACGGGTCCCTATGCTTGGAAAGCACATATAAATAGAAGAGATACCCTATTTATCTTTCCTTGTGTATGGGAAAGACGAAGGAGGTATATATACTTGGTACAATATGGAACTAAGTGGTGTGGTAGTATTGGATTACTTTGGATTTGTTCATTTACATGCATTGCCTATCTCCATCATGATTTCTTATTGTCTGTACCTACTGGTCTTATAGGGGCCTTGTTAGGTTATGTTTGTTTTTATTCCCTTTTCAAGCTTATAGGGATACATTTAGGTTATTATTTGGATTTATTTATTTGTATTATCATTTGGTTATTATTCTTTAGTCAGTGGCAGGATGGTTATGGATTCTACTCGAGGCTATAAGTACGTCTCTGATGTCTTTTCCCTTTCATATTATGAGATTTGTTATTAGATTATCTTTTGTTTATTCTTTGATAAGCTAGATGTTCTAGCGGTGCTAAATCTAACTCCCTTCTTGTTTATGATCCTTGGGATTTTAGGTTGTTTGCTAGCTCTCTCAAGTTGGTACCTTCATGTTTAACTACCTATATTTCATTCTTCTCTAGATATTATCATTATATATCACCTTTTTTTCCTTCATTATTGTTATTATTTTATATTACCTTCAACCTTGACTAATTATATTGTATACCTCTTTGGTCCTAAGTTACTTATAGAATATGGTGGTTTATCTCTTCTCCTCCTTTATCTCGATCACCATTAATTCTTAGTTAGTTGTTTGTAATGATATTCTTATCATATGTGTTATTTATAATATATTAAATTGTGATCTTTATCGATCGATGTCTATTGAGTACCTTGTGTTTATTACTCATACAACACTTCCACGCCTTACAAATATAGTACGAGTTCTCTCTGTTGATATGTGCATAATATGGAGCTGCCATGGATCAGATATTAGGATGAGCTCTGATATGTGAGCAGATGGTAACACATTTGAGGCTTTTAACTAAGAATAATTGCAAAGTCTTAAGCAATTTTTGTTGTTTTTGAGTGTTTTATCTTTGATTTTATAGTAAAAGCTAAGATGCTAGAGAACCAACAAGGATGGAAGCAAAAGAGTTGAAATCTGAAGCAAAAAGACGAAAAGTATGGCTGACGACATTCTTGAAAGTCATCACCCCTCTGATAAGTTATCAACTTTATTGTCAACCATAGACAGAGAATGGACCTCAGCTAAAAGTTGTGATGACATTTTGTGATAAGCTGTCAAGGAGTTGGTAGGTCATCAAAATTGTCGTAAGTCTAAGGCAAAACATGGGAGCTGAGGTAGATAAGTCACGACATTCATGATAAGTTGTCAAAGATATGATAGGATGTCACAGTTCGTCGTCAGCCTAAGGCAGTGAATGTTAAAATAAAAAAGGAGCTGACGACATTTATGATAAGTTGTCAACCACCTTATAGGCGTCACGAATGGCGTCACCTGTCCGAGAAATTGCTGCACTCTATGATTTTGTTTCCATAATTAGGGTAAATTATTTAAAGCATTATTTAGGGTTTTATAAGCAGTTCCAAAGGTCTTTTGGAGACACGTATTTTGTTACTTTTATCTCTATTTTCTTGTCTTGAAAAAATAAAATAACTTTGAAGAGATTTCCATCAATACTTTGGGATTCCTATTGTGATCGAATTGGAGAATCACTAGCTATTATTCATCTTGTGGTAAGTTTATCTTCCAAATCATGAATACAGCTAGTTGTTTTGATTTTGGCATTATGACTGGCTAAATCCCTTTAACCCGAATTATGGGATCTAGGGGTATGTCTTGATAAGATGCTAAGTATTCAACATTCGAAAGGTAATAGGGCTCCTTGATAATTCTGAGGTTTTAATTATTGTCCATTGGTTGCAAATAATAGATAACACCTGCTTTGATTTTCTTGAGAAAGAAATCAATTATAGTAGGAAGTGAACTATCAACAGGGACTTGGAAGCACTAAAAACTTCTATTTAATAGTTGATGTTGTAACAAGGTTGATTAACCTGAGGTAAATTCTGGTGAATGAATATAAATTCCCTAAGTCCGAGAGTATTAGGTAATTAAATGCTTAAGTAGGTCGAGAGACATTTAGGTATAACTTCGATAAAGATAATCTGTTGTCCTACCTAATGTTGGAATCTTGAATCACTATTCGCATCTGTCAAGTACCAAAACCCCTAGTGAACGTAATTCTGGTTTTTCCATAAACTCTTGATTACAAACAATGAAGCTAAAGTGACAAACAATTATTTGTTAATCTCCAAAACCCCCATTTTATATATTTGTATCATCTATTTGAATTCAACTTGTAGCTAAATTAGTTTAATCGTCACTCACGTTGTTCCCAGAGGATTTGACACCGATGCCAAAAGTTGGGTAAATATATTGATGACGATCTCCTTGCACTAAATTGATGTGTAAGTTGAGCGTTATAAAAAATTGCACCGTTGTCGGGGAACAATTTAGCACATTGAATTGGTTTGGAATTTTAGCCAACTTACTTGAATTCAAACTTGTAAATATTTGTTTTTAGTTTTTTTATTTGTTTCTTGTGTTAGGTAGATTTTTATTTTAGTTTACTTATTACTATGGCATCGTAGAAGGAACATGAGCTTGGTGGTTGGAAATAATCTTGATGATCCTTGTCCATATTATGATGGACCTCACTTTTGGCAAGTTATAGATATGCTCATCAGAGAGAGATGTGTGCACTATCTCCATCCTATCGGGAGTATGATTGTTCTTTATGTGGTGGTCAAAATGGACATTGGAGTGATTGCCAAAATTCCCCTTCCCTGTATTGCGCTAACCCAAATTTTAGTTCTTCTTATGAGTTTGATAGGTCTTATGGTCAAGAAAAGAAAAAATGAAGCACCGGAAAGAGTGGCATTAAAGCTATCCCTCAACTAATGATTGATCGTATGGACACAACAAATGTTATCATAAGTTATATACATCAATACATTAGGGCATTTAATAAGGAAAGGGAAAGGATAGGGGAGATAAATATCGAGGTCAATCATCCAAAGAACTTTTCTATATTATGTTTACATGATATCTTGTCTGTGGAATCATTTAGACTAATCAAAGAGTGTGAATATGAGGAGGTAGAATCCTATACTATTAATAAGCTTGATGTTGATCAACCCTTGGAGATTTCCTAACCAACCAAACCAACCACGAGGGATGATGCCAACATTGGGGAAATGGTGCTAGAGGCAAAAAAAGAAATGAAGTACAATTCTTGTGAAGTCCATTTCGGGGTAAATATACTAATAAGTTTGCTACTCCAGAAATAAGAGTTAGTCCTCATTCGAACCACTTTTTAACATTATGCCTGGTGGATATGATGAAAGTCGAATTACCTAAGCAAATGATGAATTTTGAAAAGAAGGAGGAAAATTCTTACATTTTGGATTTTATCTTTCCAAAAGGATATACCACAACCCCAACGTAAAAGCTAAGAATTCTAAAGATCGATGTTCATTTAGTGGCTTCTTAAGACCCTCACTACTTCCCAATGAGCCCATACAAAAGTTTGATGCAAAATTGGGAAAGCAGTTCAAGTCTTCGAAGTGGCGTGATAGAACATTCCTTATCATGCCCTCACCTTGACCAACGGACCTAAAAGAAATAAGGATCAAAAGATGGGCCGACAATTTAAATCATTTATGTGGAGGGATAAGGGATGAAGCACTTTCAAGGTATCTGGATGAATTCTGAGTAGTCAAGATAACCTAGTCATGCCGCGACATTAAATCAGGCGCTGCTTGGGAGGCAACCCAAGGTATTTTGTTGTTTTTATTCATATTATGTGATTGACATCATATCGTCGTACCCATGGTGCCATATTTATGTTTCTAACTCTCTTGTTTTGGTTTGATGAATTGGGGACATTGCATAATTTTAAGTTGAGGGTGGGACTACTTGTGGGTGTTGATGTCCGCTTGGGGTTTTTGTTGCCGTGCCTCTTTTTCCCTGATTCTTGTTCCTAGTAGATCCTTTATGTTTAGGTGTATAGTGATTTTTTGTAACATTTTATAGTTGACTAGGATAAATACAAGTACCTATGGCAATTAACACGGTTTTGTTATTTTGTGAACACCTCTCAAGTGGCCTAATTCTTTAACTGCGTGATTTGCATCTAATTGTGACTACTGTGCATCTTTGTATGGTATTAATTCTAGTGCCTTGATAACCATTGCTAAAAAATTGCATGAACTGGATAAGTATAACTTGTGTACCATGTGCGTGTGAGATTCTACTTAGTTCACTGTGTATGTTGAATTCAGAACTTGCCCGATTAGTCTTACCTAGGATAAAGGATAGGGGTCAGGAAAGGATAATAGGTCATTTTGATATTACCTCACTTTAGCCTAAATGACCTTCCCTATATGCATATTATCCCTTGATTCCTATTTTTAGCCTGAATAGCCTATTTCTTTTTACGATACTTATCACCGTCCCATTTTTATATCATTATGAACCTATTTTGGCCTTAGTCATCCTTGGACACTGTGTACCTTGACTTAGGAAAATAGCCTAAGTTGAGGGTGGCTATCATAGGGGAGCATGATTTAAATTGAGTATGAAGAAAGGTAGAGTAAAAGAAAAGGCTAGAAAGCTGGGTGCAGTGGAAAAGAGCAAGAAAAGAGAAGTTCTGAAAAAAAAAAGTGATTATAGAAAGAAACCGCACCCATCCTGAATAAGTGTGATCAAGAAAAGAGAAGAGTATAAAAAGGTAAATAAGTGAGACCCCAAAAGCTAGTGTAGTGTCAAGGAGGCTTAGTCACTTTAAATATCATCGAGCATCATACCAGCCCCTAGCCTACATTAAAATCCAAAGAGAAGACCTATACTAATCCTAGCTGACCTATCTTAAGATCTTGGTAATGAAAATAAGGGAAACCTTATGGTATTCGGCATACATTGATTGGAACTTCATTCTGAGAGTGAGTGTCTTTTAATTGTCCCTATTGTTACATATATGATTGCTGATACGAGAAAAAGGGGATTTTTTTGTTGTAAGGGCATACCAGATATGTTGCTAGTTGCTAACTTGTTCGGATAGTGTAATAATGGTCTATGCCTCATTGTTATAGATGAATTAATGTCGTATCTTGATTCCTGTGTGTTGCATTATTGTTCTTCAATAATATACACAATTGTTCTTGAATTCACTGACCTTGGAGATGGTGAAAATATTTTGAGATAATATGGATGATTGACTAACGAATGTACTTTGTATCCTCTTGGTTGTGTTTGAGTTACTTGAGCACAAGTAATTGTTTTAAGTTGATAGTATTGATGTGTGTGCAGATGCTAACACATTTGAGGACTTTAACTGAGAATAATTGCAAAGTTTTAAGTAACTTTTGTTGTTTTTGAGTGTTTTATCTTTGATTTTGCAGTAGAAGCTAAGATGCTAGAGAACCAACAAGGATGGTAGCAACAGAGTTGAAATCTAAAGCAAAAAAAAAGAAGTATGGCTGACAACATTCCTGATAAGTTGTCAGCCCTGTGATAAGTTATCAGCTTTATCATCAACCTTAGACAGAAAATGGACCTCAGTTGAAAGTTGTGACGATATTTTGTGATAAGCCATCAAAGAGTTGATAGGTCTTCATAATTGTCATCTATCTAAGGTAGAACATAGGAGCTGAGGTAGATAAGTAACGACATTCGTGATAAGTCATCAAAGATCTGATAGGCCATCACAATTCATCGTCAGCCTAAGGCAGTAAATCTCAAAATCGAAGAGGATTTGACGACATTTGTGATAAGTCGTCAGCCTCCTGATAAGTCGCCACGAATGGCGTCACCTGTCCAAGAAATTGCTGCACTTTATGATTTTTTTTTTCATAATTAGGGTGAACTATTTAGAGAATTGTTTAGGGTTTTCTAAGCAGTTCCAAACATCTTTTGGAGACACGTATTTTGTTACTTTTGTCTCTAGTTTCTTTGCTTGAAAAAACAATTAACTTTGAAGAGATTTCAATCAATACTTTGCGGATTCCTATTGTGATCGAATTGGAGAATCACTAGTTATTATTCATCTTGTGGTAAGTTTATCTTTCAAATCATGAATACAACTAGTTTTTTTTTATTTTTGCATTATGAGTGGCTAAATCCCTTTAACCCGAATTATGGGATCTTGGGGTAAGTTTTAATAAGACGCTCAGTGTTCAAGATTCGAAAGGTAATAGGAAGCCTTGAAAATTCCGAGGTTTTAATTATTGTCTATTGGTTGCAAAAAATAGATAACACCTGCTTTAATTTGCTTGAGATAAGAAATCAATAATAGTAGGAAGTAAACTATCAATAGGGACTTGGATGCACTAAAATCTTTCATTTAATAATTGATGCTGTAACAAGGTTTATTAACATGAGGTAAAGTCTAGTCAGTGAATATAAATTCCCTAAGCCCGAGAGGATTAGGTAATTAAATACTTAAGTAGGTCGAGAGACATTTAGGCATAACTTCGATAAATATAATATGTTGTCCTACCTACTGTGAGAATCTTGAATCACCATTCGCATCTGTCAAGTACCAAAACCACTAGTGAACACAATTCTGGTTTTTCCATAAACTCTTGATTACGAACACTGAAGCTAAAGTAACCAATAATTATTTGTTAATCTCCAAAACCCCTATTTTATCTTTTCGTATCATCTGTTTGAATTCAACTTGTAGCTATAGTTTCAAATTAATTTAATCACCAATCACATTATTCCCTGTAGATTTGACCTCGACTCCAAAACTTGGGTAAATATATTGATTACGACCGTCTTGCACTATATTAACGTGTAAGTTTAGAGTTATCAAGCTCTTATAAAATAAGAATATCAAAATATAAAATGAAGGAGGATCAATTGAAACTCTAAAAGCTCACCCAATCTCTGATCAACTGTAGTGCTCGGGGATGTCATTAAGTATAGTGACTCGTACTTATATCTGTATCAGGAAAAAGATATAGAAGTGTAGTATGTGTACCCAAACCACGGGCACCCATTATGAACTAGAAAGTTTAAGTAAAGAGCAAGTATATAAACAAAGCCAGTAATAAAGGGAAAAAAATGTAAATAATAGGCTATTCTTGGAAAATGTGATAAATAGAAAACAAGTAACCCATAAACAAAAATGGAAGCCTAGCTATAACAAAAATGGAACCCTGTTATCACAGAAGGCACACATAAGGAGAAATAAACCCAATCAAGACCCCATAAGCACACTAGACTAAATAGAGGATACGATATAATAGTAGAATAAATAAAAATATATTAAATATGGGATATGTGTACCTTATACTCTTTGTCCATCCATAACCACAAATCCTATTAGTCTCTTCGAATTCCTAATTCCCTGTTAGTAATAATAAAAATCAAAATTACATAAATCAAACCAAAACTAGTAAATAATAAGCATATAATAATAGATGTTGAACTCAAATAAAAACACTTTGATGATAACAATGAATAAAACTTCACACTCAAACTATAATTGAATAACGATAACAATATGCCAGGTGTCGGACTCAAACTGGACCACCTTTGTGACGATGCACAAACTACACCCTTAAGGTGTAAGAAGTCATCATTAGTATAGTAACCCAATAGATGTTGGTTCCAAATCCATAGAGAGTAAAGACAAGGATTTAAATACTCGAGAGTTTCAGAAGTCAAATAAGAGTTGACCCATAATGTGTGGTAAACAAACATGAAAGTAAAAATGGGGGGAGGGGGTTGGTTAAATGATTTTAATTTCATAATTTAATGTTTTAAAAATACTATTTTAAATATATAAACAATTATAGATTAATCATGTGCTGATGGGACATCGGATTATGCCTTCCTAGGTGTAGTTTCCTGCATGGGTATTTTATTATTTGTTCAAATTTAACTAGAAGTCATGGGTAGGATAGATATAGAGATTTGGGTGCCAATTTGTCAATCAAACACCAAATATCTCAAATAGGTTATGTCGAACACCTCATAAGTGAATTTTTTTTTCCAATCTATGGCCTCAATTAAAATCATTACGTCTAAGAGTGGCTACTAAATAAACTAATTTAAGTTATTATTCACATCTATTCCTCACCCATATCCCCTTTATCAAGGATGATATGGGTCCATGGTAATTACGGTTTGTAACCTCCAATTCTTTGTTAATACATGGAATGAATGCAAAAACCATGTCAAATAGATAATTAGGAAGAAAAGTTAAATGAAACACGTGCACTAATCACAAGTTATTAAAGAATAACCCCAAGATGAAAAATTTGCTACTCATAGAGAGAAAAAGTAGAGATCTACAAAAATTCACTTCAAATTATTTCATAGAAAGTAAAGAGAATATAATATCCAAGCTTTAATTCAATAATATTCAATTAAAACTACTAATTCTTCACTTGAGAGTCTCTCAAATGTTTCTTAGCTTAAGAATTGTTTAATAATAGTGGAAATAAGCTGAATAAAAGTACAAGAGTAGGTCAATAATGGTGGAAATAAGCTGAAGAAAAATACAAGAATAGTTCAATAGTTCAAATGTAGAATAATATATCCCACCCCGACCAAAACTAATTACATTGTCCCAACAGAAAAATAGAAAGAGAGTAAAAGAGGATAAAGACTCCATATGGTGCACTAGGCACTTAGGTCTATGTTAGTGGATGGTCGTACTGTCTTACTAGGGGCCTCATCATACTAGGATCCTTTTAGCGGCCCACTATAAAAGGAAACCCATATTTATTTACAATTTTGGGCTTTGTTAGACTACTTTAGAGTTTGGTACTTTACCCTTTTTATATTTAGATTTTGCCTTGCCATTTTCTGGAGTGGTACCCTTCTTACCATCTCATGGCAAAGTCATCCTTAGAAACATACATATGGAAAAGAAAATAACAAAACATAAGTAAAATAAAAATGGTAAAACATGTTTTTAGGGTTTTAATATATTAAGATATAAATTAAAGCTAAAGGAAAATGAAGGTAAGTGTAAGGTAACATGGCCAATACAATTCATAGGTCTATTTCATCATAATAATCAACCACTAAGACTTTACATTGCCACCCTATCTTCAAATTTCACCAATTTAGATCCTAAAACGTCCATGGAACCAACGGGAACAAAAGTTACACTATACCCTTAAGATTGGTGTCACCCAATCTATCAAAGGTCAAGGAAAGCATTCATGTATCTTAGGTTACTTAGACTTCACTCGTTTAATCTATGATAAGCTCATTTACCAACCAAAGCCATGTAAAAGAAATTGGACTCATATTAATGCCTTAAAAATGAATACATAATCTAATAGAAATATTCAATACTTTCCTCTCTCATTTGCATTTTAACAAACATATGGTGTGCATGAAAGATAAAAGCATGGGAAAATTGAATAAAAGCACATGTGAGGAATCTCAATTCACCTGTTAATCACCAAACACGCCATTGGTACTCATACTAACCAAATTAAATCACCCACCTCTCATTTTATCAAATAAACTTCAAATGAGCATTTTATTGAATAGATGGTCTGTACTAGTTTAAGCATAAATTTCCAATTAAGCATGTAAAAAAAGTCACACATTCAAAAGTTTTTCGGTCAACAACAATATTCTACCAACATAAGCCCAAATAAATCAAATCTAAACAAAAATAAACCATAGGATATGGACAAAACTTATACTTTAAAGAGAATTCAAAAAAGAATTTCACAAAAGATCATATGTTTTAAGTTCACTTAAGAGAGAAAAATACTGAAAGAAAAGTCCAATGCAATGATACAAATTTTAATTCTTGAGTTGAGAAATAAGAAGTTTTGTCTTCAATTGAATGAGAGTGAAGATGTAATAATATCTAACTTTTTGCATGGTTTCAGGGCTGGTCTATGCACAATCTGTGTCTGACCTATGCCTAGATGCTCAAGCAGATCCAGATTAGGTCAGGGTAGTGTGATCTTCTCCCAATCTGCGCCTAGCCTGCTCAAGCAGTTCTAGCACAGGTCAAGGATGTAACGTGCAAATTTTTTGCTCAAAAATTAGGTCTGGGGCATAGTTTTGAGCCCTGAAATCTTCCTTCATGCCTTTGAACTTTCAACATTACCAACAAATGCCCCAAAAAAACTAATATTAATTTTTGAAACACTAGAAAACATCAATAATAAAACTTGGGTTGCCTCCCAAGAAGTTCCTTAGTTATAGATTGCGCATGACTTGACTTGTTCATCATTTTAAATCCTTGAAATGTGGCGACTTAACATTAGTTTCTCTGGCTATACCCATATGGTAAATATTCAATATTCTCCCATTTACAACAAGCCTCCTATTCATATGGTCTTTAATATTATTTCTCCACTTAGATAGATATTCGCGACCACAAATGGGCCCAACTACTTGGTTTTATTCTCTCCTATAGAGAGTTTCAACCTAGAGTTGAAAAGAAGCATATTATCACCAAGATGAAACTCTTGGTTCAAGGTTTTAGCATCATTTCACCAATTTATTTTACTTTTCTGTGAGCAAATTGTGGGAATAATGTCTTTGATGTCCGCTATGGTCCAGCTAATAACACAAACGAACTTTTTTACTTTAGATTTTGAGGCTTCCATTATCCGAGGCAATAGATCATCTGAAACAATGATTGGAAAAGTATTTTTTTCACCTATTAATACATATAAATATGTCAATGCAACGATGCAAGCTTAAATTGAGTAGGTTCAACAATAGATGGTTTGGTGGGTGGGCTTTCACAATTCTTCAAATCAAGATCTGACTTAAAAGACTTTTTAGTATAAGAGCCACAACCAATCAATTAAACTACCACTTCGTCATGTTATTCAATTACCTCACTCTCAAGGTTTCCTGATACACGCACTAAGGGTTCATCCACATGATTTGTTTCGATGGTGCTAGAAATCTCACCACCAATCACATCAATTATTGAAACAACTTGGAAGTCCTTTGGTTGCTATATGGACTTGCATACATTGAAGGACACTTCATTATCATTGATTCAAAACATTATTTCACCACATTACATATAAACCATGGCACATCCAGTATCTAAGAATAACCTTCAATGAATAATGGGGATTTCATAGTTCATAACATTTTCCAAGACAACTAAATTGGTTGTTAAGATGAACTAATACACTTTCACAAAAACATCACATAACACTCCCACTGGTTTCTTAATAGAACGATCAGCCATTAAAAATCTCATTATGGTTTTTTGGGGGACATACAGACCTACCTTTTGAAACATGGCATATAGAATCAAGTTAATGCTTGCCTCAATATCACACAACTCTTTTCTAAAATTTGTTCCCCAATAGTTCAAGGAATAGTGAATACATATAGGTCTTTTTTATTCACCACCATTTTGCTATATATTATGGCACCACAATTGTGTGTTTGTAACACCCTGATTTTCTGAACCGAAATGCTACATGGTGCTCATGACCCCGAAGGACCACAAGCTAATCCATTACTGATATCTATACCTGTACACTATATAATATATCATAAAATATGGAAACATGAACATGAAAGGCCATAAGGTTCGAACTGAATAAATGTCTGATAACAAAATGTCTGAAAAAGGTGTAACAATACCAAAATAAGTCATAAATGCTGAAAATAATAGATCTGAATATCTAATCTGACTTCTAGTATAAAAGCCTCTAACTGAACTGAATAAGGATTTGAAGGAACATGTCTCCAACTAACTCCATCTAGCAACTGAATAGTAAATGTAGAAATAATCATATCGTCCTCAAATAAGAAGGACTCACTACAAACTCTGAACACTAGAATGCTACTACTGATCTGGAGCTCGTTCCTCTAAACCTATGGTGTAACATAAGTGAAAGTATAATAGTGCAAATGCATCAGTACATCTGAATGTACTGAGTATACGAGTGAGGTAGGCTAAATGCAAAGGGTTATATGCATTAACAATGCTGACTAATATGAACATGAGAATACATACATGCATATATAGTTGTAATTGAACTCGTAGAGGTACTAACTACTATGTTTGAATACTGACAACATGGGCGTACTGATACTGAATAGATGAAAGATTATTTTTAACAGTTCAAATTATGAAGAACTAGTCTGATTGACTGTGTCTAACAGTCCCAAAATTGAGTACTGATAGTATAAGTTCTGAGAACTAGTAATAATGATAACATGAGTGATTGTATTTGACAATCCTGAATCTGATGGAACTATCTGAGTACTGTACTGTATTTGAGTTGACTGTGTCTAACAGTCTTGATATACTGAAATTTGAAGAACTATCTGAATTCTTTACTGAGACTGGGTGATTGTAGCTGACAGTCCTAAAATCTTTAACTAAAACTATGGGAGGTAGTTGTTTAACCGACATGCCTCAATAATGTATATAACTAAGTTGGGGTCCAGTCTCTACCCCAACAAGAAGGGTATCAATACCGAGCTACTAGTAAGGACAGCTATGAGTGACCCTTATCTATTAGGTACTCAAGTGAGAATGGTGGGAACCCTAAACTGATAGGTTAAGCCACCTCATCAACCTTAATTTGATAGGTTAAGATGTCTTAACCTACATTGGTTACGTAGTTATAGAACACAAGGATAACTTCTAAAATCACATGTTGAACTGATAGGTAAGTTCCCATCCTTGGGTTTACTCGGTGCTAATATCTACTCCAATCTGAAGGACACTGAACTGAATAACTAAGCTAAACTGAATGACTGAGCTAAACTGATAAGTTAAACTGATACAGATTAACTGGAATGATACTAGTGGTATTGTTTAGCATAGGTAAACTAAGTTTACTGAGTTCTTTTGATTGATGGAACGTACTGTGTTATAAGGACTGACTCAGAGTACAGGAATTACTAAAATTACTAGGAATACTACTGTTACTGAGATTTTTGAGATCACTGAGTACTGAGATTATTGAACTAGTGAGACTGCTGAGATTTCTGAGTTTTCCTGAGTCACATAACTGACTAAATTCTATAGATCATGGTTCGATTGAGACTATTATGATAACATGACATGGCTCTAGGCATACAACTATATTTTTCGGGTACAAGTACCCCTAGGACTCGATGAAAGGAAACTGATAAAACTTGACTTTCTTGAGTACATGACCATCAATAACAATCCATAATATATCAGTGAAGGATTTCATAAAGTACATGGTCATCATAATAACTAACATGAATAGGAATGCTTATAATAAGGTCATGAATCTCATATTCTAATATCATGGGCATTCTGAAAACATATACTGTTCATAATGATAGCACGGAAACCATTTAACCATAAGGGAATGGCAAACATGTAAAGTTTAGTTCATATTGTTATGACCTAGGAATAACTCATGTGGTACTTCAAAATCATGATCTTGTTCATAGCATGGAAGGCATACAGACACACTATGAATCCATTCCCTAATCATTATGTACATTCCATACCACAACTATGACACCATTACAACAACGTGAAATTCATATGAAATCATAAAGCATAGAGCATGTAATTCATATCAAAATAAAATGGTTAACATTGGCTTGTCATTCAAATACTATTGAGTCATGGAAACCTGGTTTATCACATACTAAGCATTTTATCAAACACATTGCATGCACTCCTTAAGGCATAGGTTTATTCACAAATTTGTACCACCTTAATCAACCCAAATTCTTGGGTTCCAACTACATGATCACAATCTTCATGAAAGTTAATAAAATTCCCACTCTATAGCACAAACCACAAACAAAAACATGAATACAACCATATCACCACAAAACATTCATGATTTAGTTATCAAAGATTGATTCTTGAACTCCACGGATGAAAAGAATCTGTGGTTGAACACTACGCATATATTAGATTAAGAATTCATAAAGATTAACGATGAAATTTCCTTGAAATAGACTTTTCTTTGAAAACCCTAGGGCTTGTTCTTGAGAGTTTTGATATTGAGAGGAAACCCTAATCTTGTGGTTGAGAGTGTATGAGAGAGATTTTTTAAGATGTTTAACAAAAGAGAATGGAAGAGAATACCCTCTTTAAGGGTTATAAGTCATTTGAAGTGAAGGAAAAAGACCAAAATACCCTTATTAAAACAAATTTCTAGTTGCTGAAAATCATAGCTGACTACGTTTGTGACAAGTCATCAAAAAATGTAACAAGCCATCAAAATTGTCATCCCATAGGAGCTATAATTGATGGTTTATACCTAAGTCTGATGACATTTTTGACAAGGCATCGAAAATGTGGCAAGCTACCATGAATGTCGTCACTTAGGAGCTGGTTTCTACCTAAGGCTGACGACCTTCGTGATAGGGCATCACAAATGTGGTAAGCTACCACAAATTTCATCCCTTAGGATATGGTTTCTACCTAAGGATGACGACCTTCGTGATAGGGCATCACAAATGTGGTAAGCTACCATGAATGTCATCACACTATTTCTAGCTTGACATGCTGGAGTAAAATAGGAATAACTCTTTTCTCCGATATTGGATTTAGGATAAATTTCTCTCAATGGAAAGATAATTCAATTATCTATCTTTTGATAGGTCATTAGCTTAAAAATTTCAATTATAATGAGAGATATGCTTATTTGAAATTGACTATACTAATATCCTTCTTAAGAATTCAATCGGTAAGGAATATTTTTGATTCGTCTGATAGCTGGGAGTTATTTGAAGCCTTAATATACATCTAAACTAATCATAAGACTATAAAATAAACATGATGTACTATGCATGATCTTGGTACATGGCTCTAATAATGGTTTAGATGTTTTGGGGTATTATAGTGTTGCCTCAATTGTTTGAATATCCAAGACGTATTTCTTTATGAACAAGTCCTTCATGAATTTAGCATACCTATGCATATCTTGTAAAAATTCTAACAAAGCATTATTCATAGATAGGTTGCTAAATTTTGCAAGAAATTTCTTGGAATTTGTTTTATTATCTTTCTTTTTGAGCCTTTGCGGGATGGGAAAGGAATTTTGATTTATGTCAAAGTAACAATTAGAGTTTTATCCAGTTATGGGGCATTATCCTCAACTTCTTTTGGAGCTTCCTTACTTTCAACCCTTTCTTCAATTATTGCTCAATAGTCTTTGGAACCATATCTTTTATCTTCTCTAGTCACTTTCTCTTTTAATTGTCTTGTTCATCAATTCCCCTTTAATTGGGTAAAAATCAACAACACCCTTATAATGATTCCAACCAATATTTGTGATAATGGCCATGATGTGAGAATTACTCATAGGATTAGCAACTAGGTCACTAAGAAAACCACCCTTCGTCCTTTCATTAAGATGAGCTGAGATTTGACCCACTTTAGTTTCAAGTTGATTGATAGTGACAAAATGAGATATCAATATTTGGTTGAGGTTATAGAAATAACATTTCATATCTGTCACCATCTTAATGGTTCCTTTAATACCCATTAAGATATGAGCAAGGGCATCTTTATTTTTGAACTTTTTTGGATCAATAGTGCTTGAATTTTTACTCTTGGCCCTATCATGTGGAGGTATGTACCAGTCATAATCCCTACTCATATCTCTCCAATCCCAGTCTCTATCACGATCTCTATTATGATCCTTTTCCTTCCAATTTTGATTGCCACCTTGCCTTTGATAGGTAAGGCAGGAACTCCTCGATTGGTTTGAGAAGAACCAAATTTCTTCATCAAGATACTCTATTTCCTCATCATCTTAAGCATTAATACTCTTAAAAGCAACAAATTTAACCACCTTTGAAGGAGTTCCCATAATATTCTTGGTAAGAAGATCAAGTTAAGTCATCACTTTATCTATGTTCTTATCTATTTCCTAACCCTTTCTTATTTGATCTTAGCTTACAAAAGATGTAGTGGGAACCACAACCATCTTGGTATCTCTTGTGTTCCAACCTCTACTTTTTTTGGTCACTTGAACCAATAAAGTCGCCGCAATACCATAAGTTTGTTTTATAATAGATCTTCCTACCACACTATCGACTCCTATCTTTTTCAATTGATCTAATTCCTTATAGAAGATTTAAAGAGGAACTTTGTTTGAAACCTCAAGATCTTATTATTTAATCATTTCTAATCCTCATATAATGGTCTCTAATAAGTTGGAAAAAAATAATGATTTCATCCCTTAGTTGAACATACGAGAAGGAGGAAAATACTTATCTTAAGCAAGTTTATCTCCATGATTATTTGATTTGGAATATTCATCAACTTCTTATTGAACCTCAACCATATCAGATATAGTGCCTCTAAATGTAACTGTCTGAAATTATAGATCTCACCTTTAAATACAACATTCAAGAGGGTGGGAAAAATTAGGTTACGAATTCCATCTATAACTCATTCAAAGTGGTAGTAGATCCATGAGGAAGCTTTCCTCACCACACACCTCTCTTGTAAAAGACAATGGGAAAAATCTCCATTGTATATCTTCTTGACTCACCCTAGGAACATTGAAAAAAGTGCAAATCCCCACAAAGTTTAGAAAGTGCATGTCTGCATCATTTGTAGGCAAACCAGCAAACACTTCCTTCAAATTCTGCAACTAGATCATTGAATTTGTAATACTAAATTTCTTCCCTTTGAAAAATTTTGGAGAAATAATTGTGACTCTCACAACTGGCTCAACATAACCCAAATCTTATTTTGGATCATCATACACTGCAAGTACTGTTGAATGTGATTTTGACCTATTTTCCTTAATTTTATTTCTATCAAGTTCTACTCAACATTTGCCATCCTTATGTCTATCCCCCTTTTCCTTAGCTACTCGACGGGCAACGACTTGCCTAGAATTTTCTTTGTCAATTAATTGAGTAGTGACCTTCTCTATAGTTTTATGAACACCATATGTAGGTGTCTGATTCAAGTTTATTGGGTCATCATGAATCCCCTCTTTTAGGGATTCTTGATCATGAACTTCTTCTCTCTTCATCTTATGATTCTATTATAAGGTTCTTTCAACATCAGGATCCAATGGAATTAGGGGATTGCCTTGGCTCTAAATACTTGGCATAAACCGATATGTGCTCTAAAAATAGTAGAAAATGAGAAATCAACAAACAAAACCAATAATTTCAACGAACTCAATCAATAAAATTGTAATCATATTTCCAGAAAATAGCACCAAAATTTGATATTGCTTAAATTAAACCTCCAAGAAAGTATAAATCAATCCTTCAAAAAATAAAAAACCCAACCAGGTATGGGTAAAACCCATGAGGAATATGCTAATAATATATCATGAGTTTTCTGGCATACTTTGAAATTGCAAAATTAAAAGGGGGTTCTTGTAACAATCAGAATAATAGTAATGAGTGTTGGGCAATTAAGGTTATTATTAATACAAGAAAAGAACTAAGATGGTCTTTCCCCTAATTATCTCCCATCCTTAGTTTTGGTGAGTTGTACTCATCTCCTCTTGGTCTCAGAGTATCGCATTACTAATCTTGGTTTCATGATCTCAAATTAACTATCTCCTTTCGATCTAAAGTTAATTAGATTAGGTTGATAGCTTCAAATTAATATTGTGATTTCCTTTTTCTAAGTGGTATGACTCTCTTGAACATGTATCAAACATGAGTAAGTTCCTAACATTTGCAACCATTAATACATTAGACAAAATAAAAAAAATTCCAATACATGAAAGAACATCATTCTAGAATGAGTTTGCACTTAACCCATGTCATTAATTTATTAGGGTTCCACAAACCCTATTTATGGTATTTAGCTACTCATAGTTGTAAGAACAAATATATATTTCATAAATGAAAGCATGATGATGAACTTACAAAGAAAAAGAATGAACACCCAAAATCTCAAGTCAATTATAAACCCTAAATCCAAGAAAAATAATTCTAAGATCAATAATGTATCTTACAACTGAAAATAATATCAAAAGTATATATAGTGCGTAAACAAATAATAAAACATCAAAGGGATATTTATAGTTACATCAAAGGACCCAATGACTCATTTCCTACAAAGTCTTCTTCTATTTGGTACATTTTCTTTCTTTTTCCATTCCACTCAGTTTTGACCCTATATTCCTGTAAAACTTAACAAACACATCGTATCTTGATAAGTACCTTTGGATTTGTAAAATTTTTATTTTTTAAGAATCTTAATTTTCATAATTCTATGACATATTAGATACACCCAACCTTATCACTTATATCTCTATGTTAATAATTTGAATCTTCTGCCTAACTTTTGTAATGACCCTCTATGTTGTTTCCTTGATTTAGGTGCATTTTTAGTGTATCAATCCTTTCCATAATGGATACAATTGATTTATGACTTGTTAAAACTATTAGTTTGGTTATTAGATAGTTTGTTTGGATTTGAGGCTCATTTCCATATTACTAAGATTTTATTATTTAGGATTTGATCTCGGACCAAAACTCCTAGTAGATGACCTTAGACGAGAATTTCAATAGCCCCATCAGCTCTAGAATATTGATTTTTGGCTGGGGAACCTTGGTTTAAGTCCCGAGGCCTCCAAACTCATTTTGGGGTATTGGGTGAATTATGTCAAAAATAGAATTAAAGGTATGGGCCCCACATTTAATCAAAATGATCTTGGATGTAAGTTTATATGGTTCCAATCAGTCTAAAACATTATTTTTTACTACAGCATAGTTCGTTCACACACATGAGGTTGTGAACAAATCTCGAGCACCGGTGGGAGACCATTTTAGACTAAATAAAATATGCATCAAGTTGATGATACAACTGCTTAAGATATCATATGACCTAGTAAGTAGACTGTGTTTATGCAACATAGTGTTGCTTAAGTGAACTCAACCATTTTGTTAACGACTTCTTCAGCGATCAATGTTCACTTAAGAGGACATTACTTAATCAGCCTGGCAGTATCTTAAGCGATACCTACCATCTATTCTAGATCACTTAAGAAATCATGGATCCTCTTAAGTGGTTGTCGCTTAAGAGGCACCTGGTGGACTTTAATCCAACTTTCTATCTGATTCTCCACTATTTCTTACATAATTTTCACACCTAGTTGAGAGATCAAAGAAAGGAAAAAGTGGAAAATCACCCATTAGAGATAAGTAAGCTACCTACCACTCTTTGGTCATTTTCCATTAATATTCCCTTTAATTTACATCATAATTCATGGTAAATTCTTAGATTGAAGGCTTGAAATTCTTATAGTTTGAGGTTTGATTTGAGACCTGATTTGTTCTTTGTTTGTGCTAAAGTTTTTAGCACACATTCCTCATAATTTGTGGGACTTCATGGCAGATTCAATTTTAGATTACATTTGTGGGCCCTGTAGGCCCGTTCTTGACTCAAATTTTTACCCCACCCTTGATGTAGCAATATGGATTATGTTTTACTCCTAATGACATATAGATTACTATTTTTGTAATGTGTAGAATTTTTAGACCGTGGAGCAAAGATAGATGATTTATGGGTGATTCAAGGATTTATGGTTCATCATCAAGGTAGGATTCCATTTACTCTTCTTCATGATATAGTGTATTATATAATTTGTAAGTTAGAAAGAGATGTTAGAATTTGATTATGTCGAGAACATCATGGCTTATCTTATATTATGAGTTTGTGGATTAGGTGAACAATTTGACCCTTAAGGTGAAATACTTATTATGCTTCTAGAATTCTATTACCCTAGGTTGCTAGTATGTTGGGACATAGTTGATGTTAACAACCCTTTAGTATAGAGTTTACTATTTTACTTGGTGGATTATGAAATGATTATGTCGGTTATATTTTATTTCCCTAAGGTTGTGATTATGATACTAGTTGGATTCCGGGCGAGTGGTTTACCCTTGTAAAGGGCGTGTTTTAGTTTATTGATGTTTAGACACTTATAATGGTATGGTTTGGATATTGGTGATAACATGTATAGATTCAATACATTCATGCTCACTAAACTAGTAAATGGAACAATTCCAACCAAAAATATGGTTTACTATTATTTTCCTTAAAATTGATTCCATTCAACTTTTCACTTTGAGTTGAATTCTTTTATATAATGTGAATAGTACCACCTAAATGGATAATTTATGGGCTACTGAGACTAAAATAATGTTTTAGATAGTTGACCGAGCTATATTAGAGTCCACAATTTACCGACTACAATTTACTTTGGTCTAGAGAGATTCCTACCCTTCTATAATTTTATGACAATTTAACCTGGGAATTTCCTTGGGAAACAAATTTACAAACTTATAGACTCTTTTAACCATTGTTTAAGTTTGTGACTTTATATATATATATATTTATATATTATATCTTGTATAGGATGAAGTAGAGTAAGAATTATGATGATTATTTGAGATACTGGATCCAGACTAGATCGGTGCACATGGGTACTCCTGAACCTTCCTAGGGGACCTTTCATATATGAGTTGTCATTTTGAAGAAGAGAGTTCTATGTAGGTCCCACCTTTGTGAGCCATCGAGTTAGAGAATGTGCATACAATGGGTTACTTTATTGTACTTAGAGTAGTTATGGTATTAGTGATTCACTTGCATTTATCGTTGCATGCACATTGCCTATCACCATTGTGTGCCTCTATTTATCAGTCTTATGGGAGGTTTCATAGGTATAGGTGATGAGTATTACCTGTGATATATTGTGTGTTAATTGGACCATTTGTATTATGGGTCCTAATTTAGGTACTATTTGTTTGGGATAACTAGTTACATTATAATATTATTATTATAGTTAGTTTGTGACAGGTTGATTATTGGACTGGTATTGAGATTTGAGGTATGATTCTGATTGCTCTATCTTACGATTATTTTATTAATCATGATTATCTCATATTTAGGCATTATTATTTTAGACCCTGATTATGTTTGTACTCTTTTCTATTATGGGTAGGTGGCCTTAAGATACTTGTATGACTTCTTCAGGTTGTACCTTTGAGTTATATATATATATATGTAGTTATGGTATTATGATCTCTCTCTCTCTTTGTTTATTAATGTTTTATTTCTATTCCTTGGCCTTATATACTATTATATCTTTCTTTTCTCTTTATTCGTATATTGTCCAGTGATATACGGTATAGTGCTTAGGTTCCTAAGTATGTCTAGAATAGGATAGTTTATCCTTATTGCCTCCTTAGTCTTGTTATGTTAGATTCCTAGATTTTTAGGTGAAGTTTGCATTCCTACTTGCATGTTATTTATTGGGCATTATCTTTAGACCTTAATCAGTAGTTTCTTATTAAGTAGAATGAGTTTTGTACTCATACTACACTTTTGTAGCCTGCAAATCATAGTATGGGTTCTCACTGTTATTGTGTCCATTGTGTGGAGCAGCTATGGTTCGGAGACATAAGCTCAGCTCCTAGAGTTCAGAGTATTATTATTCTTCCTCTTATGTACTAGACTAATCTCTATGTTGCATTTAGTGATTGGTTTTATCAGTATATTCATTTAGTACTTTATTTTGTAGTCTTAATATATTAGAAGCTTTAGTACTAATTTGACCAGGTTTTGGGATTATTTTATCTATTACAGGCTTTCACTGTCTTCATTCTACGTTCTTCATTTAGTTTTTTTGGTACTCCTTTACTAGTTGCTTCAGACTACGAGTTAGATTACCTACTGATGGGTTATAGTAGGTGCCATCATCTCCTGTGAAATTGGGTTGTGACAAATTTCTATTAGACCCTAAGTTTATCGGTGTGTTAGTACAAAAGCTAAGTATCTAGTAGAGTCATATGGATCAGTGTAGAGACATCCTTAACCTATTTTTGTAAGGCTACAGGGCATTCTTAGGAAGTTGTATCTTTGACTCTATATTGTGTGCCCATATTGATATGAGACTCAAGCATACTTTTTAACTCTACTATGTTTAAGATAGACGATGTGAGGTTGTACATAGAGGAAGATTGATATTCAACACATATTTCTAGAGCTTTAGTTTAGTGTTTGACCAGTACGTTATGGATGAATATTAAAGATTTTTATTGTCTTAAAAAGGATTTGGGGCAATCCTAGGCTCTGGTAGATTTCTTTTTGAAGATACTACACAACCACGGATGATATTATATCTTTGATGAGTTCTTAGACAAGAGTTGGGTTTGTTTGTGTTCAACAGGGTTATTTTTTATTTTTGAGTATGAATTGGGTTTCTTAAGTAGGCTAGGATTATATCTATGTTATATTATTTAGAGTATGAGATAGTGCATAAATTTGTTAGAGGATTAGCATTGCCTCTCTATTTAACATTAGATCATTTAATAGCTATTGAGTTTTTCTTCTCTCATATTGTGAATCACTTGAGGGTCACATAGAGACTATGCCTTAATAGTTATAGAGGTGGCAGTAAGAGGCCATGTCATTAGTATAGTGCTATTAGTATTTTATTCAGGAGTAAGGATCCTCCAAGTAAAGGCCAGCTTTATTTATAGCCCATTAATTCTATGTAGGTTGCATCTAAGACTACGGGTGCTTTTATATTAGTTTTAGTTTAAATTTATTTCCCTAGAGCGTTAGCTAGGTTGGATGATTTCTTTCTTGTAGTGAGGTAAGGTTAATCATTCCTCTTGTCTCAGGTATGATAAATATATTTTGGAGTAGATTATGGCAGTGGAGGTAAGTTGACTTACTATGATTTTATTATGGTTATAGTGTTGAAGATTGGGTTATGTAGCCTAGTTTTTAGGTTGATCAGTTTATGGTCGAGTCATATAATTTGTATAGTTCATCGCTGGTGGTGGTCTTGATATTGACATCATAAGGCCTTGGATTTGCATTTTAGATTTGTTGGATTCATCTCTTGGTGATGGTTTGCTTTTGGTATTGGAGTGGAGCTGGATACTTTATTTTGGTCGTGATGTGGTTCTTGTTCTTAGTGGAGCTAGAAATTTAGAGGTAGGTTATATTTTTTGTGATTGTTTCCTAAGTTGGTAAACTGTGTATTCATGGCCAGATAGAGTATAGGATTGACCCTTTCAAGGATAAGGTTGTATTTTATAGAGTTGATACAATTTTTAGCTACTACTAGTACTATTTATATCCTTGGTAAGCTCTTATGTATTCTTTGATGATTTATTCCCTCTAATAGGTATGGATTTGATTCTGTGTGCTTTGAACCAATGATTTATCCTTCTTTGTGATTTACTCCTTCAACTATGTTTTGATTTTGGATCCGACATAATCTAGTAAGGATATTTTGGACTTTGATACTAAGGTCAATTTGTTGTTTGGCCGTAAATCAAACTTGTTGGGTAAGTTTTGGATTTGCCATCTTGGAATGGAGATTTGGAGGTTATGTCAAATTTGGAGTGTGGATGCTTACCTATCTATGACATTGGTTTGGATAGAAAAGATATGAAGGTTCATCCTTGGTGTTGATATTCAACTAAAGTTTGTAGAGATTAGGTTCATCCTTCGTTTTTATATTTGTCTTAATTGGGATTTTATCGATAGGCTGGATAAGCCTACTTTATGTTTACCTATTTGGTCTTTTTTTGTCCAGATGGAATATGGTTGATTGGAGTTTATATGATGGTCCATTGGCATGGTGTTAGTTCGTTATACTTTGACCTCGAGTTTGGTTATCATTAGGATTTTGGATGTTCCCCTCAATAAGAGTAGTATAGTTGAGTTTTATTCTGCATGAATTATTCTTTAGTTGGTGGGATATCCAGAAGAGAATTGTTTGGTGGTGATTTTTATGCTTTGGGCTCTTGGTTATCAGTTTTGAGGATCATTCAAAGCAGTTGTAGCATTGGCATAGATTTTTGACCTTGGTTGTCCCTATTTTCTTGCTTAAGTAGTGTCTTATGGGTTTATTTTCGTCCTTGGCATTATGGATATTTAGCGGATTAGCTTTCTTCTTCAAGGTTAGTATGAAGGTATTGCACGGATATTACTTGGGTGATCTTTGTCTTGGTTTGAAAAGATAACAGGTTTGGAAAGGCAAGTGAAGGGTATATTTTGGTGTTAGAGTAGGTTGCATGAGTCATTCCTTTCCATGCCTTATGCTTGGATGATTTTTCTTAGTTGTGCTGGTATCAATGTGGTATCAGCATGTTGTGGTTCAAATTTCTATGTATCTGCCTTCCTAAGTTCAGTTGGAGGCCAGTTGGCGGTTGAGATTGAGTTTTTGTTTTTTACGAAAGAAAGACATAAAGCTGGTTCTAAAAGGGATACCTATGGTAAAATCCCTCGGACGTGTTGTCTCTTCCTGAAGGTTTTCTAGGGATTCTCGCTAAGAGCAAGCGGGCCAAGTACCTCATCTCTTTGAGTTTTAATGTTTTTTATCTATTTGACTTTTGCAGATGAACGTCTCTTTAGTAGTGAATATTATAATGACCCTCTTGGTTATTTCCTCAATTTTCATGCATTTCTAGTCTTTTGACCCTTTCTACAACTACTACATGTCATTTATGACTTACTGGAACTATCGATTTGGTTATCATATAGTTTGTTTGGATTTGAGGCCCATTTTACTATTTTGGAGCTTTTTTCTTTTAAGGATTTGGTCTCAAATGAGAATTTTGGCCTCGTATGAGAATTTTGGAAGACCTTGGATGAGAATTTTGACTATTTCTTTAGATTTGGAAAATTAATTTTATGCTAGGGTCCCTTTGTTCAGGTCCGAGGCGTTTGGTATTATTTTGGGCTATTGCACAGATAATGTTAAAAAAACTATTACTGTTGGTCCAAAATTTAGTCAAAATGATCTCAGATGAAATTTTTTATGGTTACATTGAATTTGGAACATCAATTTTTGTATGGTAGCATAGTTCGTTTGTGTGATTCTGAACGAATCCCAAGCATATGGTCAGAGTCTATTTTGGAGTAAGGAAAATTTGATACATCAAGTTACTGATGCAACTGCTTATACAATTATATGACCACTGAAGCAGTTTGTGCTTATGAGACATAGTGCCTCTTAAGCGACCTTGACCATTTGTGTTAGGGTCACTTAAGAGGTCAATGTCCGCTTAAGTGGTTATTGATTAAGCGGCCAGGAAGTCACTTAAGCGATACCCACCAGCTGTGCCAGACCGCTTAAACGGTCATGGAGCCTTTTAAGTGGTTGTCGCTTAAGCAATAGGGTGTCGCTTAAGCGTCACCTGGTGGCATTTTATCCTATTTTCTCCACCTGATTTTCCACCATTTCTTCCATCATTTTCATACCAAGTTGACAGCTTAAAGAGAGGAAACAGTGGTAAATCATCCATTGGAGTAAGGTAAGAAATCCTAACCCTCCTCGGTCATTACCCATAAATTTTCCCTTCAATTTCCATCCTAGTTCATGGTAAATTTGTAGATTTAAGGCTTGAAATTCCTAAACTTTGAGCGTTGATTTGATACCGGATTTATGCCCCATTTGTACTTAAGTTTCGAGCACACACTTCTTGCCCTTCGTGGGACCCCATGACAGATTTAATTTTATGTTCCATTGGCGGGACTTATGGGCTCGTTCTCAACTAAAATTTGATATACCTTTGATAAAAAAATATGGATCTCGTTTTAAGCCTAACGACGTATAGATTACTATTTTTCAAGCGTGGTGGCATTTTAATATCATGGAGTAAAGACAGATGATTTGTGAGAGATTTAAGGATTTGTGGTTCAGCATCGAGGTAGGCTTCAATCTATTTTTTTATGAGATAGTGTACTATATGTTACATGTTAGATAGAGATGTTAGGATCTTATTATAGGTGGAACATTGTAACATAGCCTAAATTATGAGTTCATGAATTAGATGAGTGAATTGACCCTTAATGTGAAATACTTATTATGCTTCTAGAATCCTATTACCATAGGTTGCTAGTATGTTAGTGTAATACCCCGTACTTTTACCTAGATTGAAATCATCCTAAGTATGTTAGAAACTTACTTTGAAAGATGAATCCTCTTTTATATATGTGGAATTTTTAAGATTTTCACCTTTTGTCATGTGGGAAATTGAATTAGCTTTCCAACGATACCAATTTTGTCTAAATCTGGTATTGGGGTAGAAAGTTATGGCCATTTTACAGAAAGTAGTCAAAACTGCCCAGGTGTGACGATGAGAGCCGACGGACTATTTAGCTAGCAATGGACCATCGCCTAAACCATCACAGTGGAGGTAGTGAGACCACATTCTATGTATGGGTGACGGCTCAGGCCGATGAACCATCGAGCTAGCGAAAGACCGTCGCCCAAGAGGCAGTGAACCCCTATTCTGCCCATGTACGACAGTCATGATCGATAGACCATCGACCCAGCGATGGACCATTGTACCCACCATTGTGTAGTACGTTCAATTATTTTAAAGTCATTTTAAAAGGGTGTTTGGGTCTTTTTCCACCCGTTTAAACCGTAATTATATCAGATCAAGGCTCATAAGGTCATTATCAATCAACAAAATCAAATTAGGATTTTTTCTCAGAGATAATCCCATAGAAACAAGATCCAAATCCTTCTTCAAGAAACTAAGAGATTAAAGTTCTTCAAGTCTAAGAACTTCAAGAAACTTACAACCCAAGTATGTCATGTGTTGATTCATGGGTCTCTTTCATCCATGAAGCTCAAGAATCTCATTTTCAAAATCCAAGATTTGTGTATGTATGAATGTTCATGATTTAAATTGAATTGAAATTCATGTTCATGAAGTTCTGTGGTTTTGATTCATGTTTGAAATTACATATTCCAATTATTGACCTATGATGTGATGATTTGCATAATAATCATGATAAACCCTTAAATTTACACGTTGATGGATGTATCCATGATTTTTGGATGTGTTGATGATTGTATTACCGAAGCATACTTCCCATGTGTTTGATTAAATGCCTATTTGAAGGAAAAGTGACATTCTAGTATGATAATATGGAATCCCCATTTATGTACAAGTTCGTGCATGTTAAGTGTTTGATGAAATGTCTTAGTCAATAAATTATGGATATATGTGTGGCCATTGTAGTGCTTTAGCACTTGTACTTTATGAAATCCGCATCTTATTATATTATGGATTGGGGATGTTGGTCATGTATTCAAGAAAGTCATGCTTTGTAAGTTTCATGCTATCGAGTCCTGGCGGTACTTGTACCCGACAATAAGCTGTATGCCTAGAGCCAGGGTTATGTTTTCAAGAACTCTCAGTCGAGCCATGTTCATAGAATTTCAGTCAGTTATATCTCAGCAAAACTCAATAAACTTAGTAATCTCAGAAACCTCAGATTCATTAATCTCAGTAGTATTTCATCAGTCTACAGAACTTAGTTAACTCTGTCCATTCAGTTCAGTTAAATCATGTTCAATGTCTATCCAGATGGGAGTAGAAATTAGCACCAACGAACCCACGGATGGGAACCCACCTATTATATGAGGGTGTGATTCTTAGAAGCAATTGTTACGTTCTAAAACTGTGTAGCTAGCATAGGTTGAGACATCATAGACTATTATATGATGGCAGATAAGGTGGCTTAAACTTTTATACGAGGGTTCCCACCACTCTCACTAGAGTTACCTATTATATGAGGGTTACTCATAGATTGTCCTTACCAGTGACGTGGTATTAACACCCTTCCAATTGGGGTTACAGATTGGACCCCAACTCAAGCATAATGGCGTATTAGAGGAAGTCAGTTAGATGACTACTTTCCACAGTTTTAGTACAGAATCATGACTGTCAGATACAGTCATTCAGTCTCACTAATAAAACTTAGATAGTTCTATATGATTTAGGACTGTCAGATACAGTCAACTCAGAATAGTATGGAACTCCGCTAGTTCCATGAGAACCTAGACTGTCAGATATAGTCACTTAGTATTAGCTATTTCAGTTATATAGATATAAGTACATCATGTTATCAGTAGTCAAGCTCGGTAATTATGTTATCATGAACTCAGTTACAATTATTATGTATTTATGCATGTTTTCTGACGTTCTTGTTATCCAGTTAGTTAGTATAGTTTATGCATGTGAACCCTTTGCATTCAACCTACCTCACATGCATACCAGTATATTCAAACGTACTGGCATATTTGCGCTATGGTGTTTTACACCATGGTTTCAGAAGCACGAGCTCCAAAGCATCAATAGAGTTCCAATCTTAGCAGTAAGAGTTAGCAGTGGGTCCTCATCTTTCGAGGACATGACCATTACTTTACTATCTTATTAATTAATTTATTTTAGTAGTTGTATTTAGTTGGGGACATATCTAATCAACTCCTTATTCAGACAGTTTAGTCACTTAAGGGCTTTTCAGACTATCATGTTCAGATAGTTTATTTCAGGTTTTGTTTTGGTATTGTGATACCATATCATTCAAAGATTATTTATCAGTTTTGAACCTTATGTCCTTACAACCTTTATTTCCACATTTATATACAGTATATTATGAAGTATTTAGGTACAGATATCAGTCATGGGTTAGCTTGTGGTCCTTCGGGGTCATGAGCACCATGTAGCATTTCGAGTACCAGATTCGGGGCATTATAGTTAGGACATAGTTGAGGTTAATAACCCTTTAGAAAAAAGTTTAGTAATTTACTTAATAGAGTACGGTGGTTTCTCGGATTATGCAATGATTATGTCGGTTACATATTATTGGGCCCAACGCTGTGATTATGATATTAATTGGTTTTCGAGTCAGTATTTACCCTTGTAAAATGCATGGTTTAGTTTACTGAAGTTTAGATGCTTAAAATGGTATTGTTTAAATATTGGTAATGATGTGCGTAGATTTGGTACATTCATGCAGACTAAAATATTAAATGGTACCATTCGAACAAATATTATGGTTTTACTACTATTTTCCTTAAAAGGGATTCATTCCCCACTTTTCACTTTAAAATGGACTCTTTTATAAAATCATACCACCTTAATGAATGATTTATGGGCTTTTGAGACTAAAAATGATTTTTAGATATTTGACTGAGATTGAATTTGATCCATGGTTTTACCACTCCTATTTACTTTGGTCGAGAGAGATCTCGACCCTTTCCATACCTTTATGATGATTTAGCCTTATAATTTCCCCTAGGAAATAAATTTACAGATTTATAGACTCTTTTAGACATGGTTTAAGTTTGTGCTTTTATATATATTTATATATTTATCTCTTATACTAGCGGAGTAGAGTGAGGATGATGATGATTATTGGAAATCCTTGATCCAAACTAAGCTTGTGTATACGGGTACTTCTGAACCCCCTAGGGGACCCTTTACCATGAGCCGTCATGATAGATAAGAGAGGTCGTCGTAGGTCCTACCTTTGCAAGACATCGAGATAGAGAAGGTATATACACTAGGTTACTTTATGGTACTTGGATTGCTTATGGTATTATGGATTTACTTTCATTCATCCTTGCATGTACATTGTCTATCACTAGTATGTATCAACCTTATAAAGAGCTGCATAGGTATAAGTGAGGACTATTTCTTACTGTGTGTTGTGTGCTGTTTGGACCTTCCGAGTTATGAGGCCTAGTATAGGTATTGTTTTTCCAAGTTAGACGGATACTTTATATTGTTATTGTTACTATGGGTAGTTCATGATAGATTAATTATTGTACTTGTATTGAGATTTGAGGTATTATTCTAATTCATTTATTTTATGTTTATTTTATCATGCATGATTATTCCATGGTTAGGCATTATGGTTTTAAACCCTGATTATGTTCGCACTAGTTCCTACTGTGGTTAGGATGCCTTGAGATTCTAGTATGACTACTTTAGGTTGTACCTTTATGTTAGCCTCCTTTGTGCATATATATTTGTGTGTGTGTGTGTAGTTATGCTATTACCATATATCTCTCTCTTTCTTTGTTCATACTTGTTGTATTTCCATTTCCTGGCCTTGTCTACTATTATATATCAATCTTCTGCACTTTATTCAAATATTGGCTAGTGATGTACGATATAGTGCTTAGGTTCATGAGTATAGATAGAATATGATAGTTTATCATTTTTGCCTCCTTAGTCTTGTCGTGTTAGATTTATAGATATTTGGTTGTAGTTTGCATTCTGGCTTGCATGTTAATTTTATTTGCATATTTGGCTTAGTTAGCAGTTGCCTATTGAGTAACATATGTTTGGTACTCATACTACACTTCTGTAACATACAAAAGTATGGTTTCTCCCCATTGTTATGTGTTTCATGTGGAGTAGCTATGGTTTAGAGATGTAGGGTAAGCTCCTGGCATTAGGAGTATTACTGTTCTACTTTATATGTACTACACTAGTTTGTATGTTGTTTTAAGATATGGGTTCTATTGGTACATTCATTTAGTAATTCATTTAGTATTCTAATTATATTTAAAGCTCTAGTACTTATTTGACCAGTTTTTAGGACTATCTTATTTATTAAAGTCTTTCACTTGATTTATTCTGTATTCTTCCTTTATTTCTCTTTGTAGTTCGACTTTAAACTAATAATTGTCTTACTTATTGGTGGCTTAACGTAGGTGCAATCATGACCTATTAAATTGGTTCACGGTAAATTGGTATCATAGCATTGGTTTACCAGTGTATAAGTGCAAGATATAATTATCTGGTAGAGTCATGTAGATTCCTATGGAGACGTTCGTAACCCTTCTTTGGGTAGCTATAGGGCATCATTAAGAATATTTTTTTTGACTCATTCTTGTGTGTTCGTGTTTTTATGGGCCATAAGAATATTCTTTTACTCTATTCTGTCCTAGATGGATGATGAGATGTTGTCTATAAAGAAGGATAGGACTTCAGTATGCATTTTTAAAGCTTCAGTGTAGTCTTAAACCAAGGAGTCAAGGATGGATGTCAAAGATCTTCAGTGTCAGGTAGAGGATTTTGGGTAAGCCTTGCCTCCAGAATAATCCACAACTACATTATACTTTTGAGATTCAGCATTGTGAATCCCAAGTCTTTTTGAGGATACCTCACAGCCAGGGATGATAATTGGTTCATCGAGTAGTTCATAGGCTAGAGTTGGGTTTCTTTGTGTTCAACAAGGCTATTTATCGATTTCAGAGTATGAGATTGGGTTTCTTAATTTGGTCGGACATATTACTATGTTATATCCTTCAGAGCATGAGATGGTGTGTGGATTTATTAAAGGATTATCATTGCCGCTCTGTTTGGCATAGGAACATTTGATAGAAATTAGGTCTTCCTTCTCTCAAGTTATCGACCATACGAGGGCTATAGAGAGATCATGAATTGAGACTTATGGAGGAGGTGGTAAGAGGCCATTCCATTAGTTTAATTCTTTTTGTATTTTATTTGTGAGTGAAGATTCTCTCAATAAAGGCCAGCTTTATTTACAACCTATAAGTTCAATACAAGTAGCATCTCAGACTATGGGTGCTTTTAGTTTAGTTATGGTGGTTACTGCGGGCAGAGTTCTTATCTAACCTTGAAGAGTATTTGGTATGGGTCTTTAGTCCATGGAGGCCATTTTGGATTAGGAGGGGTAGTACCTTAGGGCATTTTGGGTGCTTGTCATGGTTGTGGTGATATTGGTCATTGGTTTAGAGAGTACCCAAATGTTATTTGGTTGCTCAGAGAAAGTTATCATATGGTCCTCGCCAACCAAGTACACTTGAGAAGTGTTATCAATGCGCGAAAGATGGTTATTTTAGTAGGGGTGCCCTTGACATTAGTTGGTGATCCAGTTTGGGTCAGCTCATATTTCTCACCATGTTAGAGCTTTAAGGGTGTGCTATGATAATAGAGAGATTGGTCATTGGTCCAAATAGTGTCCTTAATACGGGATTATTAGTCCTTTAGCTCATCCAGATTAGTCTCATAATCTTAAGGCACCATCAGTTAGAGAAAGAGTGCTTTGTGTCTCAGTTGGCAATTTAGATACTCATTCCAAATTTGAACCCACTCAAATTCTTGAGTTGTGTGACCTCAAATTCTCCCATGATAGATATGCTTTTATTTCCTGCCTTTACCCTTTTCATTTGTGAGTATTTGTTTTTAATATCCATCGACAATTGTGCCTTGGATGGTTTATATTGATTGTTGTATGACTGGGTATAGAGTGAATGATTATATGACTATCTCTATAGATAATTTCTTTTAGTACATGATAGAGTAGATTAGTGTCATATTTCCTTGTGGGTGTACTACTTGGGTGCGAGTCCAATTTACCTTGGCATATTTTCCTTCTTCAGGCCTAGTATTGCTATTTGCTATTGATTTTTTTAAACCTCCTGTTACTTATATTGTTGATTATATCACTATTGTTATTATTATCATTGTTTAATGATTATCAATCCTTGCACAGTAGATGACTAGGCTAGTAGCATTGTGTAGTTAGAATTCTCTTTCTCGTGGTTCTTATTTGTTGGCCTAGACCATTAGCTAGGTTTGATGATTTTTCTCTTGTAGCAAAATTATGATGGTCATTTACCTCTTTTGTTAGGAATGCTACATTGATTGTAGAGTTAATTATGGTAGTGAAGGTAGTTAACCTTTTGTGGTTCTATTATGGTTCTACTATTAGCGATTGGGTTATGTATCCCAATTTTGATGATGACTTTTTTGGGTCCATTCTTCTAATTTGTCTAGTTCATTACCTATGGTGGCCGTGATATTGACATTGAGAGGTCTTGGAATCTCCTTTCAGATTTGTTGGATTTGCCTCCAAGTTATGATTTAATTTACCCTCCTTTGTGATTTTTTCCTTTGGCTGAATTTTTGTTTTGGCTCTGGCATAATCCAATAAGGTTATGTTGGATTTGGATACTAAGGTCGGTTTGGTATTTGGCCTTAGATCAGACTTGGTGACTTAGTTTTAGATTTAACGCCTTGGAATAACAATTAGGAGGTTATGTCGTATTTGGAGTAAGTATTCTTCCTCACCTACAAGATTGGTTAGGTAGTTTAGATAGGGCAATTCAACCTTAGTGTTGAAATTTCAGCTAGAAGTTGTAGAGATTGAGTTCGTCCTTCATTTTAAAATTTGTCATAGTTGGGACTTCTTTCATAGGACAGCTAAGCCTACTCTATGTTTACCTATTGAATTTTCTTTAGTCTAGATAGATGTTGTTGATAGATTTTCAAATTATAGTCCGTTAGCACAGTGTTTGTTCCATTCCCATAGACCTCAGGTTGATTATCATTAGGATTTTGGATGATCCCCTAAGAAGAAGTAGTATACCCGAGTTGTATTCAGCATGACTTATTCTTCAATTTGTGGGATATCCTATTGAGGATTATTTGGTAGTGAGTTTTTGTACTTTAGACTCCTCGATGTCAATTTTGAGGGTCATTCGGACCGGTTGTCGCATTTGCATTGATTTTTTACCTTTGTTGTCTCTATTTTTGTACGTTGGTAGCTCTATTTAATTGAGGTTAGTGTATAGGCTTGCTTGGATAGGATTTGGGTGATGTTCTTTTTGTTTTGGAGAAGATACCAGGTTTAGAAAGGCAAGACAATGGTATATTTGGGTGTTGGGCTTGATTGCATGAGTCATGCCTTGGCTTCCCTTAGGCTTGGATGAGTTTTACTGGGTTGTGCTGGCATCAGTGTGGTATCAGTATGTCATGGTTTGGATTTGCGTGCATCAACATTTCTTGATTCTGTTGGAGGTCGATTGGTGGTTTAGATTAAGGGTTGGTTGTTTGAGAAAGGAAGACATGAAGATGGTTTAAAAAGGGTTACATATAGCAAAATCCCTTTGAAGTGTTGTCTCTTCGTAAAGGTTATCAGGGGAGTCTTGCTCGGACCATGAGATCCCAATACCTTCTCTCTTTAAGTTTTTATGCTTTGACTTTTATGGATGAAAGGCCTTTTAGTAGTGGATATTATGATGACCCTATTGGTTATTTTCTTAATTTATGTGCATTTTAGGTGATTCAGGCCTTCCAACATCAGCTATAGGTCTTTTATGACCTTCCAAAACTATTGATTCAATTATTAGATAGTTTATTTGGATTTGAGGCTTATTTCCTATTTTTGGAGATTTTTCTATTTAGGATTTGGTATCGGACCAAATCTCATAGTAGATGACCTCAAATGAGAATTTTGATAGCGCCATTAGATCCAGAACATTAATTTAACTCTAGGGAGACCTTTAGTTCAAGTCCCGAGGCTTCCAGTCTCATTTTTAGCTATTGCACAAGTAATGTGAAAAATAAAAAAATAGTATGGGCCACATATTTAACCGAAAGGATCACAGATGATAGTTTTAATGGTTCCATGAGTTTAGAACAACAATTTTGGTATGGTAGCATAGTTCATTTGAGAACACTTGGTTCTGAATGAATCATGAACACCCGATCGAATTCCATTTTTTTACTACGAAAAATTTAGTGCATAAAGGTACTAATGCAACCCTTAAGAAATCATATGACCGTTGAAGTGACCTGTGCTTATGCAACATAGTGTCTCTCAAGCGAACTTGACCATTTGGTCAAGGGCTTCTTAAGCGATCCATGTTTGCTTAAGTGAAAATTGCTTAAGCGTCCTGGGAGTCTCTTAGGTGATACCTGCAAGCTGTGCTAGATCGCTTAAGCATCGTGTAACAATTTAAGCGACTGTCACATAAGCGGTTGTCACTTAAGCAATAGAGTAACCTCTTAAGATGCAAGCGGTAGCCTTTTATCCCATTTTATCCACTCAATTTTCCACCATTTCCACACTAAGTTGAGAGGTCAAAGAGAGGAATAAATAGCAAATCGTCCAATGGAGATAAGGTAAGCTAACCTATCACGCCTTGGTCATTTCCCATTAAGTTTCCCTTCAATTTCTATCCTAATTCAGAGTAAATTCTATGAATTAGAGCTTGAAATACCTAAACTTTGAGGGTTGATTTGAGACTCGATTCCTCCATTTGTGCTCCACTTTTGAGCACAAATTCTTTATTCTTTGAGGACCTCATGATGAATTCAAATTTATATTCTATTTGCGGGCCTCTCGTGCCCGTTCTTGACTCAAATTTAACCCGACCCATGATATGGCAATGTGAATCTCATTTTACTCATAATGACATGTAGATTACTATTTATGTACGGTAGCGGCATATTAGGATTGTGGAGTAAATAGGGATGATTGATGGGAGATTTAAGGATTTATGGTTTAACATAGAGGTAGGATTCCATCTTCTCTTCTTCATGCGATAGTGTATTATATATTTCTTATGTTAGATGGGGATGGTACGATCTGATTAGAGGTAGAACACAATGACTAAGACTAAATTTTAAGCTCGGGGATTAGATGGGCTAATCGATCCATAAGGTGAAATATTTATTATGCTTCTAGAATCCTATTACCCTAGGTTACTAGTATGTTGGGACATAATTGAGGTTAATAACCCTTTGGTATAGGTTTTACTAATTTACTGGGTGGTTATGATGGTTTCCTGAATTATGAAATGATTATGTTGGTATGTATTATTGGGAACAAGGTCATGATTATGATATTAGATAGATTTCGAGCTAGCGATTTACCTTTGTAAAGGGTGTGGTTTAGTTTATTGACATTTAGATACTTATAATTGTATTGTTTGGATACTAGTGACTGCATGTATAGATTCGGTACATTCATGCGCACTAAAATAGTAAATGGTATGATTTCAACCAAAAATATAATTTTACTACTGTTTTCCTAAAAAGGGATTCAATCCCACATTTCACTTTAAATGGATTTTTTTATATAGAGGGAATCATGCCACCTTAATTACTGATTTCTAGGCTTTTGAGAATAAAAACAATGTCTTAGATATTTTAACAAGATAGATTTTTGTCCATGGTTTTACCATTACTATTTACTTTGATCGAGAGAAATTTCAACCCCTTCCATACTTGTATGATGATTTAGCCTTCTAATTTCCTTGAGAAATGGATTTATAGATTTACAGACTCTTTTAGCCTCTGTTCAAGTCTGTGCTTTTATATATATTTATATAATTATCTCCAGTACTAGATAGATAAGAGTGAGGATGATGATGACCATTGGAAATCCTAGATTAGGACCAGGTCGATCTATATGGGTACTCCAGAACCCCTTAGGGGCCTCATCATCTAAGATCCAGTATGCCAGAGAAGAGAGGTCGTTGTAGGTCCTACCTTGGCGAGCCATCGATATGGAGGAGGTGTATTCAATAGGTTACTTTATTGTACTTGGTGCTGCTATGGTATTATAGATTCACTTGCATTCATCCTTTCATCCACATTGCCTATCACCAGTATGCACCTATATTTATTAGCCTTATGAGGGGTTTCATAGGTACAAGTGATGAATATTTCTTATGGTGTGTTATGTGCTGATTGGACCTTCAGTGTTTTGGGACCCGTTTTAGGTATTGTTTCTCCGGGATAGCCGATTACTTTATATTATTATTATTGTTATTGTTAGTTTATGACAGGTTGATCATTAGGATGTTATTGAGATTCGAGGTATGATTCTGATTCCTTTATCTTATGATTATCTTATTATGCATGATTATCCCTGGTTAGGCATTATGGGTTTAGACCCTAATTATGCTAACACTAGTTCCTACTATGGTTAGGAGGCCTTAAGATTCTAGTATGACTATTTCAGGTTGTACCATTAAGTTAGCCTCGTTCGTATATATGTATCTACAAATATATATATAGAGAGAGTGAGATGGTATTACCATATATAACTCTCACCCTTTATTAATTCATGTTGTATATCCATTCCTTGGCCATGTAAACTATTGTATATCCTTCTTTTGCTCATTCTTTGTATATTAACTATTGATATATGTGTAGTGCTTAGGTTCCTGAGTATGGATAGGATAGGATAGTTTTTCCTTATTGCCTCCTTAATTTTGTTATGTTAGCTTCCTATATATTTGGGTGTAGTTTATATTCCTACTTGGATGTTATTTATATTTTCATTATCGTTGGAGCTCAGGCGGTAGGTGTCTACTAAGCACCATATTTTTGGTATTCATACTAAACTTCTGAATCTTTTAGATAATAATACAGGTTCTAGCAATTGTTGTGTGTGTTGTGTAGAGCAGCTACGGTTCAGAGATGTAGGGTGAGCTCGTGGCATTCAGAGTATTAGTATTCTTCCTCGTATATACTAGTCTAATCTCTATATTGTATTTAGAGATGGGTTGTATCATAAGTTTTGTCCCTTATCTCTAAAATTCTCTATTTGCCTGTTATTTTGATTTCTTTCACATCAACTAAGAACAATGCCAAAAATAGTTAGAATAAAGCCTAAGACTCTCCATTCTAAAATTTTCATCTTTCTTGACATTGTCACACCAAAATAAACTAGAGTCTTCAAAAAGTATATGGTTGATTTTTCCTTAAAAAACTAGTATCACTTCTTTTATTTTGATATAGTTCATTATTTTTGACTTGGTTGACAAATCACCATGAATTCTTCAACATCAATGTTGACCATATCTATTGGATAACTTCTCATCACAATTTTAATAATTTTTTGACATTGAAAACAATTTGTCATAATTTGTGCATTCAATTTGTTTCCTATTTTTAGACTCTTGGAAAATACTACTGCGATTAGGAATTCCAAGATACAGCAGCATCTCATAGGCGACATCTTGAAGGCGTTCAACATAAAAGAGCCAAAGCTCATTGGTACGACTCCTTATGCAATCCTCGATAATTTAGCGATCCCAATTCGTTTGGTAAAGGAGTCTGCAAGCACTTTGTTCGAACGATACTTACTGTTTTTTAATTTTTCTTTTGCTATGCAATATTTTGAGATATGGACTCAAAACATTATGCATAGCTTTGTTGATTCTAGGGGATGCTACCGGTTGTTTTGGCATAATATTTCTGTCTTGATTCATTTTTTGGAGCATCTTGGCTGGCTATCTAGATTATGGGTGACGACTTACTTGTTGATTTTTGTACTTCATAATAGTGTCTTGTTAATCCTACTGGTGTTTTTGTCTTTTATATGTTTTGGTAGTTTTGAAGTGTGTTACCTTGTATGATTACTATTATTTGAGTTACTAGCATATACATTAATTGTGGTAGTATATATTGATTTTGTTGCTTTCTATATTATAGATTGTTTTCTATGTTGGGAATCAGATTCTAGATCCTCTGTTATCTGTCTTCCTTTTTCATTGCATCCTTTTTACCCTATTTGTGTAGTGGCTATAATTGGCGATGGTAGACTATGGTTGTGTCATTGGTTGGGGTCGGGGTTGGGAGGAGTAGGGTCTAGGTCGGGGTCGGGCCAAGAATAAAGTTTGGGGTTAGGGGCAAAGAGTAATAAGGTTAGGTGGGATAAAAGACCTTCTAGGTTGTGAGTTGGGTCATGGAAAATAGGAACATTGCAGGGTAAGTCTATAGAGCTAGTGAAGATTCTTAAAAATAGGAGGTTAGTATAGCATGTGTCCAGGAAACTAAATGGGTAGGCACTAAGGCGAGAGATGTGGATAGTTATAAGTTGTGGTACTCGGGTAACGTGAGACATAGAAATGCGGTAGGTATTTGTAATACCTTGTATTCCCTAGCCCAGATTAACCCTCAGTACATGGGTTATCCTAGATAAAATTTTTGAAATACTCAGTAATTTTTCAGATTTGAGCCTGGCATTGCGTAGGAAATTCAATTATCTTTCAAACAATATAAAATTTGCCTAAATCCGATAATAGGGTAAGAATTTATGACAATTTTAAGTTTCAGTCGTTAAACATTGTCAATCAAGCCAGTAGCGTATCACGGAGTGTGTAAAAATTGCAATTGTCAATTTCCAATGTTGCTTCGCAATATTGGTGCGTCATACCATAGACCCAGTTCTCCATTGTCAATTACTAGTGTAGCAACGTAATTCCATCGCGTCGCGGTGCACTTCCAGTTCACAAACAAAGTGGCAACGTGATACCACCACATTGTGCCACCATGCAATTTCCCAGTCGTCATTATCCAATGGCCTGGCATGTTAGTGGCGTGTTGCACCAGGGGTCTAAATCAAGAAATTTTTATGAAAATTAAAGTTGTCCCAGGGTTAAAACAGTCTTTTTGTATGATTTTATTTTGCACAGATGTGGGATTTAAGCTCTAAAAATATTTAAAACCCTTCATTATTCACTTTTCCCGAAAATTAAAAGATAATTCTCTCTCAAGAAAGCAAACCCTAGCTCTCAAGAATCAAGGTCAATCCCAAGAATTTATCCAAGAACTCATCAAATAAAGTTATGTTACATGTTTATCCATGGATCCTTACCTTCCATGGAGCCCAAGAAATCTTTTTTAAAAATAGAAGATTTATGATTTAGGATTTCCATGTTTGAATTTGATTGAACTCATGTTCATGATCTTGTTGGATTTTTAATCCATGATTTAGATTACAAGTTCCTATAATTGATTCTAGTACGTATTGAATTACATGATACTCATGATAACCCATTCAATTTGCAAGTGGGTTGTTGTAACCATGTTAACCATAAGTGTTTATGATTTAATGAACAAAGTATGCTTTTTATATGTTTGATAAATTGTCTATGAGGATTAAATAATGTCATTATAGCATGCAAACATGTATTCCCTATTCATGTACAAGTTAATGCATTACAAGTGTTTGATCGAATGTCTCTATGAATGAATTAGGACCAAGTTAACATTGTTATGTTATTTAAGATTATTCTTTTCGTTACTATTCATGCTATCCAGTCCTGGGGGTATTTAATACTCGACAACTTAGTTGTTACTTAGAGCCAGTGTCAGTTACAGAATAGTACAATAATGTCCAATAGTACTACTCTCATTCCGTTACAGAACTCAGTAGAATTCAGTCAGTTACAACACTTGGGAAAACTTAGTAATCTCAGTGAATTTAGTCCAGTTCAGTTCAATATAACAGTTCAGTGTGTTTCAGTTGGGATTAGGATTCAGCACCGAGTGAACCCAAGATGGGGGCTCACCTACCAGCAGAGGGTGTGATCTTTAGAAACAATCCTTGCATTACAAAACTATGTAGCCATCATAGGTTAAAACATCAAACCTGCCAGTTGAGGGTTCATGAGGTGCTCTACCTGCCAGTAGAGGTTACTTTTCAGCTTGTCTTTACCCATGGCATAGTACTGACACCCTTCTAATTGGGGTTACAGATTGGAACCTAGCTTAGTTATCTCATCATATTTGGGGCATGTCTGTTATATGATTACCTCCCACTATTTGAGTTTCAGTTTCAGTCTTCAGAATAGAACTCAGTTCAGTTATATAGAATTAGGACTGTCATATACAATCACTTAGTTATCAGTAAATCAAATTATGAGTATATTCAATTATCAATTATCAGATTTAGTTCCAGTATACTCAGTTATAGTATGCATAGTATTTACAGTAGTTACAAATCCTTCATTTATGCTATCTAGATCTTGCATATCATTCAGTTAGTTATTGTTCATGCATATGAACCTATGCATTCAGCCTTACCTCATATAGCATACTCATACATTCCCGCATATACCCGTTTCTTATGTTATAATGTTTCATATCATAGGTTTGGATGATCAAGTTCCTAACCACGCTTAGACAGATTCAGCCAGCAGTAGAAGATTTAGCAGTGAGTCCTCATATATCGACGATATGCTTTTATTGTCAGTACGTCGACTTAGCAGTATTATAGTAGGAGGAGTTAATTGGGGAGTGTCCCATCAACTATACTTTTAGAGAGTTTAAGTTAGAGGCTTTTCAAACTAGATTTTTAGATATTATTTAGTTTTACAAATATTAGATTTTGTTAGTATTTCAGATGTTTTGAACCTTATGGAACTTCAGCCTATTATTCCGGAATTTATTTTTGTATAATTGTTCTTTACTCACAACAGATATTATTCATGGGTTAGCTTAGGGTCCTTTGGGGTCGTAAGTACTCTGTAGCATCAAAGGTATATTCTATAGGTGTTACAAACTTGGTATTAGAGCCAAAGGTTCAATCGAGTCCTAGGGAATTTGAAAAGTTGCATCGCATATACTCTTGTGCATGGGTGTGTAGCGTGCCACACTTATGGAAAGGAGGCTATGAGATGTTTAAGGAAAAGTTTCCCATCTTTCAGTCTTCTTGTCATGTGAATGAGCATGATCTTAAGTTAATCTTTCAGTTTAATCCACCTCTTTCTTTTGTTTACAGAACATGCCTCGCAAAAGGACTAACGAAAAAGGAACCAAAAATCAGTCAGCACCTCAGCCCATTCTGGAATATCCCCTAAATGAGCACGTCTCTCATGCAGAATTCAGAGTTGTATTCACTGCTCCAGCCAATTCAGTTGTAGCCCAGAATAAATGGACAACTATTATTTTGGTTAACCCAGTTGCCAATACTTTTGTAACAAGAATCCGGGACTTCACCCCAATAAATACTCCTTCCTTTACGGGATCTAAGTCAGAAGAGGATCCATAAGAATTCCTCAATAAGGTTCATAACGTAAAAAATATCGTGGTAGTGACTTCCAGTGAGAGTGTTGAGCTAGCCTCCTATCAGCTACAATATGTATCCCATACATTGTTTAAGCAGCGGAAGGTAGACAGAGGTATAGATGCAAGCCCACAGAGTGAGAAGAGTTTGCTACCGCCTTCCTTGATAGATTCTTTCCCTTAGAATAGACAGAAGCCAATGTGTTAAGAGTTCATTAATCTCAAGCAAGGTAGTGTGAGTGTAAAAGAGTATTTCCTCATGTTTACTCAGTTAGACAAGTATGCTCCCCATGTAGTAGCAGACAATAGGTCCAGAATGAGCAAGTTCGTATCTTCAGTGTCAGATAGTGTGGTTAAAGAGTGCAGAACAAAAATATTGATTAAAGATATATATATATCTAGTCTTATGGTACATGCTCAACAGATGAAGAGCCCAAGCTTAAGAAGAAGGAGATAGAGAATAAGAGGTCTAGAATAGGTAGCATTAATTTCAGTCAGCCTATGTTAGAAGGAGGTAACCTTTTCGAGTCTTTTCCAAAGTAATCAGTCCCATCTTCATCCTCAGCTAGTATACCAATGACCTAGGATAGTGTAAGCAATGGTCGAACTATTCTATTTTGTGGAGAGTGTGGTAAGAATCATAAGGGTATGTGCAGAGCTGGAAGTGATGTTTGTATAGAGTGTGGTAAGCCAGGCCATAGAGTTAGAGATTATCCTCAGTTAGGCTCTCAAGGTTAGTATAGTCATCCTTTACCTCAGTCAGGTCGCTCAAGTCAACAAGGTTCCTTTTCCAGTGACACTAGTGGGCAACTCCTAAATAGGTTTTACGCATTTAGTCTAGACAAGATCAGGAAAGTTCTACGGATGTGGTCACTGGTTTGTTACAGATCTCCCACTTACATATTTCTAGATTAGTATCAGATCCTAGATATTCAGTCATGATTTAGTTTGTAGGTGCACCGTATATCGTTTCACCATTTTCCTTAGTATCTCAGTCGAGTCATCATTCTCGAGGGACACAGTGTCCTAAGGGAGAGATGCAATATAATCCCCTAGCTATCATGATCTAAACCTTCCATTTTCTCTTTACCTAGCAAATTCATTTGATGTTATACGCCTTCATAGTTGACCCTTAAGTCCCAATATCAGTCGTGTGACCATCACCCTATCATGACACGTATCCAAGGAATTAGTTCAGTTCATGGATCATGATTCAGACTTAGTTATGCCCTTATGTACCCGTTTATACATATTCAGTCTTGTATTCATTAATTCGTTCATACACGTACTCATGCATCAGACATGCATGTTTAGAATGTAAGTTCAGTCTATCAGACCAGTCACGTAATCATGCTTTAGTTGTGCATGTCTAGTTTAGTACATAAAATTCAGTCTGCTAGTATTCTCTCTGATTAACTAGCTACATTCGAGGATGATTAGTCCCAAGGGGGAGATATTCTAATACCCCCTATTTCGCTACCCTAGATTAACCCTCAATACATGGGTTATCCTAAATAAAATTTTTGAAATACTGAGTAATTTTAGATTTAAGCCTACTATTGCATAGGAAATTCAATTATCTTTCCAATGATATAAAATTCGCTAAATCCAATAATCGGGTAAGAAGTTAGGGAGATTTTAAGATTCATGCATTAAAAATCGTCATTCAGGCCAGTAGCGCATCACATAGTGTGTTAAAATAGCAATTTTTAATTTCTATTATTGCTCCACGATATTGGTGCGTCGTGCCATAGACCAGTTCATAATTTTCAATTTCTAGTGTATCTACGTGATTCCACCGCATCGTGGTGCACTTCCAGTAAACATATAAAGTGCCGACGCGATACCACCACATCGCGCCACCATGTAAATTTCTAGTTGTCATTGTCCAGTGGCCTAGCACAATAGTGGCGCGTCCCGCCAGGGGTCCAGATCGAGAAATTTTCATGAAAAATTAAAGTTGTGCCCTGGGTTGAAATAGTCTTTTCTCATGATTTTATTTTGCCCAGATGTGAGATTTTAACCCTAAAAATGTGTAAAACCCTTCATTATTATCTTTTCCCAAAAATCAAAAGATAATTATCTCTCAAGAATATAAACCTTATCTCTCAAGAATAAAGGTCAATCGCAAGAATTTCTCCAGGAACTCAACAAATTAAGGTATGTTAGATGTTCATCCATGGATCCTTACCTTCCATAGAGCCCAAGAATCTTTTTTTCAAAATACAAGATTTATGATTTATGATTTCCATGATTCAATTAGATTGAATTTATGTTCGCGATGTTGTTTGAGTTTTAATCCATGATTTAGATTACAAGCTCCAAGAATTGATTCTAGTATGTCTTGAATTACATGATATTCATGATAAACTCTTCAATCTGCATGTGGATTTCGGTAACAATGTTAATCCTAAGTTCTTATGATTTAATGGACCAAGGATGATTTTTATGTGTTTGATAAATTCTTTATGAGAATTAAAAAAAGTCATTATAGCATGCTAACACGTAATCCCTATTCATGTACAAGTTAATGCATTACAAGTGTTTGATGGAATGTCTCTATACATGAATTATGACCAAGTTAACATTGTTATATTATTCAAGATTATGCTTTTCTTTACTTTTCCAGCTATCGAGTCCTGGGGGTATTTAATAGCCGACAACTTAGCTGCTACTTAGAGCAAATGTTAGTTACAAAATAGTATCAATCGTGTCATAATCAGTAGTACTCTCAGTCCATTACAGAACTCAGTAGACTTCAGTCAGTTAAAAGACTTAGGAGAACTCAGTAATCTCAGTGAATTCAGTCCAGTTCAGTCCAGTGGAATAGTTTAGTATCTTTTAGTTTGGAGTACGATTAAGCATCGAGTGAACCCAGGGATGGGGGATCACCTACCAGCAGAGGGTGTGATCCTTAGAAGTAATACTTGAGTTCCAAAACTATGTAGACAACGTCGGTTGAGTCATCAAACCTGCTAGTTCGGGTTTGATGGGGTGCTCTACTTTCCAGTAGAGGGTACCACCATTCTCGTTTAGAGAATCTGCTAGTAGAGGGTTACTCTTCAGCTTATCTTTATCCATGGCACGGTACAGACACCCTTCCCATTGGGGTTACACATTGGACCCCAACTCAGTTATCTCATTTTATTTAGGGCATGTTACTTCAATGATTACCTCTCATAGTTTTAGTTTCAGTCTTAGTCTTTAGAATAAAACTCATTTTAGTTCTATTAAATCAGGACTGTTAGATACTGTCACTCAGTTATTAGGAACTTAGATCATTATTATATTCAGTTATCAGTTATCAAATTTATCTCTAGTATACTCAGTTACAGTATGCACAGTATGTTAAGTATTTATAGATCCTCCAGGTATGCTATCCAACTCTTGCATATCATTACTTTAGTTATTGTTTATGCATATGAACCCATGCATTCAGCCTTACCTTATTTAGCATACAGTACATTCCATTGTATACCCGTTTCTTATGCTATGATATTTCATATCATAGGTTCGGATGCTTAAGTTCCTAGCCGTGCTTAGCCAAATTCAGCCAACAGTAGCAGATTTAGCAATGAGTCCTCATCTATCGAGGATATGCTTTTATTTTTGTACTTCAGCTTAGCAGTAATTTATTAGATGAAGTTAGTTAGGGGAGTGTTCCATCAACTCCACTTTCAGATAGTTTCAGTTAGAGGCTTTTTATACTAGATTTTTAGACAATATTCAAGTTTACAGATGTTATATTTTATCAGTATTTTAGATGTTTTGAACCTTATGGCACTTCACCCTATTATTTCATAATTTATTTCTGTATTATTGTACAGTGCTCACAGTAGATATTATTCAAGGGTTAGCTTTTGGTCCTTTGAGGTCGTAAGTACCGTGTCGCATTCGGGGTGTATTCTTGGGGTGTTACAAACTTGGTATTAGAGCCTAAGGTTCAATAGAGTCCTAGGAAGTTTGAAAAGCCACATCACATAGAGTTTTGTGCATAGGTGCGTAGCGTGCTACACTTATGGATAAGAGGCTATGAGATGTTTTAGGAAAAGTTCCCCTTCTTTCAGTATTTATGTCGTGCAAGTGAGCATGAGCTCAAGTTAATCTCTTGATATAATCCGCTTCTTCTTTTCGTTTACAGAATATACCTCCCATAAAGACTAATAAAAGAAGAACTAAAAATCAGTCAGTACCTCAGCCCATTCAGCCAGATCCCCTGGACGAGCACATCTCTTATGCAAAATTGAGAGTTGCATTTACTACTCTAGCCAATTAATTTGTAGCCCAGAATGAATGGACAACTACTATTTCAGCCAACCCAGTGGCCAATACTGCTGTAACCAAAATATGGGACTTCCCTTGAATGAATCCTCCTTCCTTTATAGGATCTAAGTCAAAAGAAGATCCATAGGAGTTCCCCAATCAGGTTCAAAAAGTCACAAATATCATGGTAGTGACTTCTAGTGAGAGTGCTAAGTTAGACTCCTATTATCTATAAGATATAGTCCATATGTTGTTTAAGCAGTGAAAGGTAGACAGAGGTATAAATTCAAAGCCCATAGAGTGAGAAGAGTTTGCTACTGCCTTCCTAGAGAGATTTTTTTTCTTAGAACTGAGAGAAACCAAAGTGTTAGAGTTCATTAATCTCAATTAAGGTAGTATGAGTGTAAAAGAGTATTCCCTTATGTTTACTCAGTTAGCCAGGTATGCTCCCCATGTAGTAGCAGACAATAGGTCTAGAATTAGTAAGTTCGTATCTGTGGTATACGATAATGTTTTAAAGGAGTGAAGAACAACAATATTTATTAAAGAGACGGGCATATCTAGGCTTATAGTCCATGCTAAATATATTGAGGAGAAGAAGCTTAGGAAGAAGGAGAGATTGAATGAGAGGTCTAGAACAGGTTGCTTTAATTTTAGTCAGCCTAATTCAGAAGGGGGTAACCGTTCGCAGTCTCATCCAAAGTTCTAAGTCCTAGCTCCGTCCTTTGCCAGTATACTGATGACCCAGGATAATGTAAGCAATAGTCGTACTAATCTATTTTTTGGAGAGTATAGTAAGAATGATAAGGGTAAGTGCAGAGTTGGCAGTGATGTTAGTTTTAGGTGTGGTAGGCCAGGCCATAATATCAGAGATTATCCTCAGCCAGATTCTCAGGGTTAGTATAGTTGTCCTTCAGCTCAGTCAAGTTGACCAAATAAACAAGGTTCAGCTTCAAGTGACACCAGTTGGCAACTCCTAAATAGGTTTTACGCACTTCAGTCCAGACAAGATCAAGAAAGTTCTTTGGATGTGGTCACTGGTATGTTATAGATCTGCCATTTATATATTTATGCCCCAGTATCAGATCTCAGATATTCAGTCACGATTTAGTTCGTAGGTGCCTAGTGTATCGTCTTATAATTTTCCTTAGTATCTCAGTCGAGTCTGCATTCTAGAGGGAAATAGCATCCCAAGGGGGAGATGCACTATAATCCCCGAGCTATCATGATCTAAATATTCCATTTTCTCTTCACTTTGAAAATCCAGTTGAAGTTATAGGTCCGTATAGTTTACCCTCAAGTCCCAATCTCAATCGTAAGAGCATCCCCCTATCATGACACATATCCAAGGAATCAGTTCAGTTTATGGATCATGATTCATACTTAGTCATGTCCTCGTGTTCCTGTTCATACATATTTAGTCAAGTATTCATTAATCTATTCAGACACGTACTCATGCATCTGACATGCGTGTTCAGAATGTAAGTTCAGTCTATCAGACCATTTGCGTAATCATTCTTTAATTGTGCATGTCTAGTTCAGTACGTAAAATTTAGCTTGCTAGTATTCTCTCAGATTAACTATCCATATTTGAGGATGAATGTTCCCAATGGGGAGATACTGTAATATCTTATATTTTCCTAGCCTATATTAACCCTCAGTACATGGGTTATCATTAATAAATTTTTTGATATACTTAGTAGTTTTTAGATTTGAGCCTGTCACTGCGTAAAAAATTCAATTAGCCTTCCAACAATATAAAATTCACCTAAATCCAACAATTGAGTAAGAAGTTATAGAGATTTTAAGTTTCAGTCGTTAAACATTGTCTTTCAGGCCAGTAGCACGTCATGGAGTGTGTTAAAATAGCAATTGTTAATTTTCAGTATTGCTCTGCAATATTGGTGCGTCGGACCATGGACAAGTTCAAAATTGTCAATTTCTAGTGTACCAATGCGACTCCTCCGCATCGCAATGCATTTCCAGTTCACAAATAAAGTGGCAACGCGATTCCACTGCATCGCGCCACCAAGCAATTTCCCAGTCGTCATTTTCCAGTGTCCTGGAGCAATAGTGGCACATCACGCAAGGGGTACAAATCCAAAAATTTTCACAAAAAATTAGAGTTGCACCTAGGGTTAAAACAGTCTTTTCCCATGATTTTATTTCTCTCAGATATGGGATTTAGTCCCTAAAAATGTGTAAAAACCTTAATTATTCACTTTTTTGCAAAATTAAAAGATAATTCTCTCTCAAGAAAGCAAACCCTAGCTCTCTAGAATTAAGGTCAATCGCAAGAATTTCTCTAAGAACTCATCAAATTAAGGTATGTTAGATGTTCATCCATGGATCCTTACCTTCCATAGAGCCCAAGAATTCTTTTTTTAAAATATAAGATTTTTGATTTATGATTTCTATGTTTGAATTAGATTGAATTCACGTTCATGATGTTGTTTGAGTTTTAATCCATGATTTATATTACAAGTTTCAAGAATTGATTCTAGTATGTGATGAATTACATGATATTCATGATAAACCATTCAATTTGCAAGTGGATTGTTGTAACCATGTTAACCTTAAGTCCTTATGATTTAATGAACTAAGTATACTTTTTATGTGTTTAATAAATTTTCTATGAGAATGAAATAATGCTATTATAGCATGCTAACATGTCTTCCCTATTCATGTACAAGTTAATGGATTACAAGTGTTTGATAGAGTGTCTCTATGAATGAGTTATGACCAAGTTAACATTGTTATGTCATTCAAGATTATGCTTTTCTTTACTTTTCATGCGATCGAGTTCTGGGGGTATTTAATACCCAACAACTTAGTTGCTACTTAGAGCAAGTGTCAGTTACATAATAGTATCAATTATGTCACAATCAGTAGTATTCTCAGTCCGTTAAAGAACTTAGTAGAATTTAGTCAGTTATATAACTTAGGAAAACTCAGTAATCTCAGTGAATTCAGTCCAATTCTGTCCACTATAACAGCTCAATGTCTTTAGGTTGGGGGTAGGATTCAGCACTGAGTGAACCCAAGGATGGGGGCTTACTTGCCAATAGAGGGTGTGACCCTTAGGAAAAATCCTTGTGTTCCAAAATAATGTCGCCAGCATAGGTTGAAGCATCAAACTTGCCGGTTGAGGGTTGATGGGGTGCTATACTTACCAGTAGAGAGTACCACTATTCTCATTTAGGGAACCTGCCAGTAGAGGGTTACTCTTCAACTTGTCTTTACCCATTGCACGGTACTGAAACCCTTCCAATTGGGATTATTGAATGGACCCCAGCTTATTTATGTCATCTTATTTGGGTCATGTGATTTAGATAATTACCTCCCATAGTTTTTGTTTTAATCTTTAACTTCAGAATATAACTCAGTTCAGTTCTACAAAATCAGGACTATTAGATACAGTCACTCAGTTATTAGTAACTTAGATTATCAGTATATTCATTTATCAGTTATCATATTCATCTCCAATATACTTAGTTACAGTATGCACAATATGTTCAATAGTTACAAATCATCTAAGTATGTTATCCAGCTCTTGCATATCATTCCGTTAGTTATTATTCATGCATATGAACCCATGCATTCATACTTACCTCATTTAGCATACAGTACATTCCTACGTACTGATTACATACCTATTTTTTGTGTTATGGTATTTCATATCATAGGTTCGGATGTTCGGGTTCCTGACCATGCTCCACCAGATTCAGCCTGCAGTAGTAGATTTAGCAGTGAATCCTTATCTATCGAGGATATTCTTTTATTTTAGTACTTTAGGTTAGTAGTATTTTAGTAGATGGAGTTAGTTGGGGGAGTGTCCCATCAACTCCACTTTTAGATAGTTTCAGTTACAGGCTTTTCAAAATAGATTTTTAGCTAGTATTAATTTTACAGATGTTATATTTTATCAGTATTTCAGACTTTTTGAAATTTATGACACTTTAGCCTATTATTTCAAAATTTATTTTAGTGCTCACAACAAATATCATTCTTGGGTTATCTTGTGGTCTTTTGAGGTTGTAACCACCGTGCAACATTTGGGGTGTATTCTTGGGGCATTACAATATGTTAGTAGATGAAGAACATAGAGAGTATATGGTAGATGTTATGAAGTTACTGATAGGTTGATGTATATTAAGTTGGTCATTGGAAGGTCTATGGTAAACGTTATTAGAACCTATGCCCCGCTAGTAGGTTTGGATGAGGAACAGAAGAAGGAGTTTTGGGAGGTTTTAGATAAGGTGGTGAGGAGCATCCTGAGTACTAAGAAGCGTCTCGCAGGTGGGGATTTAAATGGGCATATTAGGTCTTCATCGAGAGGTTATGACGACATGCATGGCGAGTTCAGTTTTAGAGAACGGATTGAAGGAGAAGCTTCTGTTTTGGATTTTTTAGGGCTTTTGGGTTGTGGATAGTGAATTCAAACTTTTTGAAGAAGGAGGAACACCTTATTACCTTTCATAATTCAGTGATCAAGACTCAGATATCCTTTTTGCTTCTTAGGAAAGTGGATAGAGCACTTTGTAAAGACTGTAAAGTCATACCTAGCGAGAATCTTTTGAGTCAGCATAGGTTGTTAGTGATGGATTTGGTTATCAATAAGGGTAAAAATAAAAGAAGTGTGAAGGCTCAACCCAGGATTAAGTGGGGTAGCTTAACTTTAGCTAGTTCTTTGGAAATTGAGAAGTAGTTAAAGAGTAAGGGGCTTAGGAGAGTAGAGGGGGTATGGATATTATGTGAGAGATGACTTTCAATTGTATTAGAGAGACCACTAAATAAGTGTTGGAGGTCTTAAGAGGCCGATTTGGAAAACATCGAGGAGACTGGTAGTGGAACGAAGAGGTTAAATGAAAGGTGCAGTCTAAGAAGGTGGCATATGCTAAGTTGGTTGTAAGAAAGGATAAGAAGGAAAGGCAGACGAATAAGGAGGAGTATTAGGTATCTAGTAGAGAGGCTAAGTTAGTGGTTATGGTAGGTAAAATAATAGCTTTTGAGACCTTGTATGCGACTTAAGAAGAGAAAGGCAGAGATAAGAAGTTTTATAGGCTAACCAAGGATAGGGAGCGGAGGGCTCATGACCTTGACCAAGTAAAGTGCATCAAAAGAGAGGATGGTACATTATTGGTAGAGGATGCTCTCATTAGGGAGAGGTGGAAATCCTATTTTCATAAACTTTTGAATGACGAGGGAGACAAATATTTCGTATTGGGAGACATAGAGAAATTTAAGGAGTGTCATGATTATGGTTATTGTAGGCATATCAAGATTGAGGAGGTCAAGGGAGCTATTCGTAGGATGCGGTGGGGTAGGGCGATAGGTCCATATGAGATTCCAGTGGATTTTTGAAAAATCACTAGCGGGGAAAGTTTGAAGTGGTTGACAAAGCCGTTTAATATTATTTTTAGGGTAGCGAAGATGCCTGAAGTATGGACATGGAGTACAATATTTCCAGTTTATAAGAACAAGGGAGACATCCAAAGTTGCAACAACTATCGAGGTATTATGTTGTTGAGCCATACTACAAAGATTTTGAAAGGGTGGTAGAGTTGAGGATACTAAGAATCGTGATGATCTCTGAGAAGTAGTTCGATTTCATGCCAGGTCGATCAACCACTTAGGCCATTCATCTTGTGAGGAGATTAGTTGAGCAGTTTCGGGAGAGGAAGAAGAACTTTCACATCGTTTTTATTGATCTTGAGAAGGCATATGACAGAGTTTCCAGAGAGATTCTATGGGGGTGCTTGGAGGCTATACGGGTGCTTATAGTGTACACTAGTCAATTTGGAATATGTAGATATTGTGAAGACTCGTGTGAGGATGGTAGGTGGAGATTCAGATCATATTTGGGTCATGATAGGGTTGCAGTAGGGATCAAATCTTAGCCTATATTTTTGCCTTGGTAATGGAGGTTTTGATGCGACATATTCAAGGGGAGGTGCCTTGGTGTATGTTATTCATAGATAATGTGGTATTGATTAATGAGACTCGGGGTATAGTTAATGATAGTTGGAGATTTAGAGACAGATGCTTGAGTCTTAAGGATTTTGGTTAAGTAGAACCAAGATGGAGTACTTAGAATGTAAGTTCAGTGATGGGTCGCAGGAGGCTGGAGTAGTTGAGAAGCTGGACTCTTAGGCCATTCAGAAGAGGGAGAGTTTCAAGTATCTAGGATCTATGATTAAGGGCAATGGTGAGATTGATGAGGATTTCATACAATATATTAGGGAAGGATGGTTGAAATGGAGGCTCACTTTGGAGTTTCTTGTACGTGGCTAGCAGTGTTAGTTTATTTGGAGTTTCACTTATCTTTTGTGTTTGTTGTACTGTTAGTTTGTCTTGCATACTATACTAGTTATATGCACTTATGTTTTGTGTTTGTTATATTGTTACTAGTCCTAAGTCGGGGGTCTATCAGAAATAGCCTCTCTATTTCTCTTGAGGTAGTGGTATGGTCTGCTTACACTCTACCCTCCCCAGACCCCACTAGGTGGGAATATACTGGGTATGTTATTGTTGTTCAACTTGTTTCCTATTTTTTGGTAGCCATTTCATTTTAAATTACCACTTGACATAATTCAAGATGCACTTTGAGAGATTTGTCCATCATTAGTAAAATTATATCAAGTTGATCCTGAACTTGGATTTTCTACTGGTTTTCTATTCTAAATCTCATTTTTATGCATAGGAACTTCTGTGATGGTACAATATCAACCTCTTAGTATCATTCATCCTTTAATAAAGACTAAGGATGGACTATAAATAAGGAACTTACTAGTACCATCTGGCCAATTTTTAAAACTAGTTAACTAACATGATAACTGATTTTAGAATCTAGATATCTATCATGGTATGAATGGATTTAGACTAAGAGTACAAACTCAATTTTATTTAAACATGACAAGAGTGCATATAAGAAACCACATGGAATAGGCATACAGATGAAACATATGGAAGTAAGACTAGAAGGAAGGATGGGTAACCACTAGAGATGTCTATCTGATTCTTTGAACTCAATTATTGGCTATAAGGTTTTATTCATGCTAAGAGTTTAGAACTTTACTAGAGCATTCATGACATGAACATACATATAGAATTGCAAAGAGATAGATGAAAAATTAAAATTTCTAAGAGTTACCTAGAAAGGAATGTCTATGCATTAGGCAGATGCTCATTGTTAGAAGTTCTAATAACATTAGGCAGATTGAGTCAAAGTCATGATTTAAGTGAGATATCTAAATTAAGATTCCAACATGGTCTTAGCATCTTAGTTTGGTGATATGAGCTCATACAATAGGAAACAACTCAGAGTTAGACATGTGACACCATTGGTCAGAGGTAATAAATCATGCAAAAGGAGTATTTTGGTAAGACTAATATTCCTTAAATAGTGTAACTAATAAATTTCCTAGTTAGAAAAATTTCTTAATCGTGTTTCCTCTTACGAAAATACACTTAACTAGATAAAACTTCTAACTTTGTTAGGGGTGAACTACATATAGCTGTAAAAGTCTAAGTCTAGCTTAACACTCTCACATTGATCAAGATTAAGATATAAACCACTACCTCTAAAATGGCTATATTGGTCTTAACTATGGGAATCTATATTCTATAGCCACTAGGAGCAATCATCATTAAAATACACTTCCTCTAGTCACCTTAAATAACAACCTTAAGTTCTAATCAATAAGTCACTCAAAAATAAAAGTCACAATCCATAGGTATATCAACAAATTATTCAAGCCTATCACTCAACTATTATCAACATCACCATTAAAATATTACCAAGGTCATTGAAGAACTAGGACATAAGGTTTTAGAATAAGAGGCATGCTATAAAATCTTGACTCAAGGATTATAAGAATTTTGGCATGTATTTGATGCCTGGTCTTGGGTGTATTTATACACCTAAGTACCATAACTTATCCATATTTTAGCTAAGTTTAGAGAACAAAGTGCCTAGTTTCTTATGTTTTTACTCCACTTCTATGAAATTGAGCTAACCGATGTGACTAGCATGATTTCAGGTATTAATGAAGTAGATGAAGACATAATGGGACTATGGAATATGTATGTCATATGACACAAGAGAGAGTAGCAGTGTGGACCAAATGTGGCACCTAGAAACTATTTCCAAGACTAGTTTGTCATTTATAATTAGTTTAGGAACTTAGAAGGCAATTATAAGACAAAAGATTATTAAAAGGCTTATAGCTGAATTTTTATTCATAATTCATTATTTTATATTATTTTGAGAGAGGAAAGATGTGTCTTACACTAAGGGAGAAACGCTATTCTTTTTCTCTACCAAGATCGTCTTCTAGTTTTTAGTATGATGAATATTTGTATTGTGATTTCCATTTTACCCATGAGTAGCTAAGTTTATTAGTTAGGGTTATGGAAGCCTTGTAGCATACAATATATCACTTTGGGTTTTGAATGAATTATGCATTGATTTGTTTACATCATACTCTCTACGCTTATCTTGAATTCTCATGGTTGCAAACATAGAGGATATGCCTTACAACACAACTTGTTCAAACGAAAGGTTAATGTTCGGAAAAGAGAGTAGTGACAAGAAAATAGGATTCCCAACCTCTATTTCATATGTTAATGCCTTAGCAGGATTAACTACTTGGTGATTTCATTTTGTTTTTGGTAAATTCTTTTGATTCGAGAGAACTAAATTGAATTAGTCCTTGATAGTTGAGAAATATTAGGATAATGTTATTAAATACAATACGTTTCTCTGTAAGAACGATGCATGTATGAATTCGTAAATCCCATAGTTAGAGATTCTTTAAAACTATGAGGTGGACCTAACCCTAGCATGCTATTTCTCTGAATTCGAATACTACGACACATATTTCATCTTGTTAAACTGAAACCATTAATTTGTGAACTGAATCAAATCCCCCTATTTATTTTACAGAAATGAACGATTAAAATTCAACTAATCTACACACAACTTAATTAGCACCATATTCCCTATGGGATTCGACCCCAACCTAGTTGGGTTATATATTTGACAACAACCGCTTATGCTTTCATAAGAAAGTTGTAATTTGGGCGTATAATTGCCTATAGACTAAAATATAGTAACTATGTTCTAGATATATTATCTGACAATACATATAATGTATTGTGATTTCAGTAGTCATTAAGGACGTATCATGAATACCTAGAACTGAGCATACTGTAAAACATGAGTGCATGAGTTATGAGTTGTATGACATGGGATTCGAATTCAGAGATACATAGAGTATTATTAGAACTACTGAGTTAAGTATTACTTCTTGTACTAGGAACAGAGAATGGACATACATTTGTATGAACTACATGAAATATGAGGTATGATCATGGCAGTGATATGCAAGGTGTGAGTAGAGTCTAATAGTGAATGATGTAAAAGGAATATACTAAGATAAGAATGATTTGGGTATCTTTCTCTACCTATAATTGTTGTAGAACTCACTAGCATTACTACTAAAATCTTAAACCTAATTTGGTTCTTTATCCTAGCTTCTCCCCCTTGATCATGAGCCGTCATTCTATTTTTAAAAATATATTTAATATCCTTTAAGGTGAACTATGATTACTTTACTCTAACATTCATTGTATAATTATACACTTGAATACTAACTCCCTCCAAAAGATTAAATTTGTAGACAAAAACTCACTACTAGTACTTCCTTTTGAGATCTATCCCTAAAATTTTTCTAGTCTCTGTAGTCATCATACTATAACTTAAATATTTACTAACTTAGAATCTTATAAAGTGTTACAATTGTAAAACCCCAAAGTTTCCTAACTAATTTCGTCATAAGAATGTCAAGTATTAGATTCTTAATTGAATGATGTTTATTCCATGAGGAATTTGTAAGATTTTCAAGAACTAAGGTATGCATTGTGTTGATTTCCATGTTATTGAGATAACAAATGACTTCCATGTTATTCTTATGTATTGCAATTGTTGTTGCATTGCTCATGAGTTAGCCTTATGAAATTATGCTATGTATACATGTTATCTTATTCACGTATCAAGCTATGATAATCAAATGCCCATGAAATGTCTTTAGTTATTGTATTAAGGATTGTTGATATTAGTTATGCATTCAAGAATGTCATGCCTTGTCATTTCCTTCCTTCGATTCCAGGGGGTACTTATACATGAAAAATATAGTTGTGTGCCTAGAATCAGTGTCATGTTTCAAGATATTCTCAGTCAAGCCAGGTTCTGTAGAATTCAATCAGTGTTATGACTCAGGAAAAACTCAGTAATCTCAGTAATCTCAGTCAGTTATCAGATCTCAGTAAGATTCCATCAGTCAACAGAATTCAGCTCATTCAGTTAATTCAGTTAAATTCATTAATTCAGTGTAGTTCCGTAATCCATGGTCAGTGTCTATTCAGATGGGAGTAGGAATTAGTACCGAATGAACCCAGGGATGGGAACACATACTGTCTGATGAGGGTGTGATTCTTAGAAGTCATCCTTGTATTCAAGAACTGTGTAGCCAGCATAAGTTGAGACATCAACATTATCATATGATGGTTGATGAGGTGGAAAACACAATCAAATAAGGGTCCCACGGCTTGTCCTTACCAATGGTGCGATATTGACACCCTTCCAATTGGGGTTACAGATTGAACCCCAACATAGCTATAATGCGTTATTTGGGGATTTTAGTTAGATAACTATTTCCCATAGCTTCAGTTACAAAATTTAGGATTATCAAATACTATCATTCAGTCTCACTAATAGAACTCAATAGTTCTTCAGAATTCAGGACTGTCAGATACAGTGAACTCAAAATAGTTTAGAACTCAGTTATTTCTATCAGATTCAGGACTATCAGATACAGTCACTCATGTTATCAGTTATATCAGTCATCAGAACGAAGTTATCTATCATGATTTGTTAATAGTAATTTCATGTTATCAAAATCTCAGATATAGTTACTAGGTATTCATGCATGTATTCTCTTATTCATGTTAGTCCATTAGTGAGTATTGTTCATACATATGAACCCCATGCATTCATCCCACCTCACATTCATACCAGTATATTCAAAGTACTGACGTATTTACGCAATGGTGTCGTATACCATAGGTTCAGAGACACTAGCTTTATAGCATCAGTAGATTCCAAATATTAGCAGTGAGTCAGCAGTGAATCCTCATCCTCTGAGGATGAAATGATTTGTTATTTCATTATCTCAGTACTTAGTTATTTTAGTACTCAGAGTTAGTTGGGGATGTGTCCCATCAACTTTTTATTCAGACAGTTCAGTCAGTTAGAGGCTTTCCAGACTATTATGTTCAGACTATTATGTTTATATAGTTTTCTTTTGAGTATTTATACCCCACCTAGATGTATGTTACTGTTTTGAACGTTATGGACTTTCAGTTCTTGTTTTCGCATTTATACAGTATATTATGCAGTATACAGGTACAGATATCAGTCATGGGTTAGCTTGTGGTCCTTCAGAGTCATGAGCACCGTGTAGCATTTTGGGTACCAGATCTAGGGCATTAAAAACTTGGTATCAAATCCTTAGATTCAATAGAGTCCTAGAAAGTCTGAAATTCGCATCTAGTAGAGTCTTGTGCATAGGTGTTTTACGTGCCATATTTATGTATAGGAGGCTATAAGATGTTTTAGAAACAATTTCCCATCTTTCAGTATTCATGTGGTTCTAGTGAGCATAATCTCAAGTCAATCTCTTTGTCTAATCCATTTCTCCTTTTCTTCTATATAATATGCCTCCTAAAAGAAGAAATGGGAATCAGTCAGCCCCTCAGCTCGAAGAACCTTTGGGAAAATATTTTTCTTATGTAGAGTTTAGAGTTATTCACTACTCTTACTCAATCAGTTTCCACTCAGAATGAATGACCAACAGTCGTTCTGGCCAACCCAGTGGCCAATTCAGCTGCAACAAGGATTTGGGACTTCACCTGAATGAATCCTCCTTCCATTCTCAGGTCTAAGTCAGATGAGGACACTTAGGAATTCATCGATTAGGTTCAGAAGGTTATAGACATAATGGGGGTTATTCCTAGTGAGAGTGCTGCGCTAGATTTATACCAGTTATAAGATGTTGCTCACACTTGGTACAAGCAGTGGAAGTCAGAAAGGCTAGATGATGCAGGGCCTATAGAGTGGGAGGAGTTTGTCATTGCATTTTAAGAGAGATTTCTCCCCTAGAGCTGAGAGAATCCAAGGCATTAGAATTTGTGAACCCTAGGCAGGGTAACATGATGGTGAAAGATTATTCTCTTAAGTTTAAACAATTAGATAGATATGCCCCTCATGTGGTTGCAGATAGCAGGGCCAAGATGAGTAAGTTTTTTTCTGGGGTGAATGATAGTATGGTCAACTAGTGTAGGTCTGTGATGTTGAATAGTGACAAAAATTTAGCCAGGTTTTTGACTCATGCTCAGCTAATAGAAGATCAAAATATTAATATGAGGGAGAAGCAGAATAAGATAGCAAAGAAAGGTAGTTTTAACTTTGCTCAACTCAAATCATAAAGAGAAAACCGTTATCAGTTTAATCCTAAGTTATTAGTGCTAACTCTTTCTTCAGCTCCTAAGTTCATGGATGGAAATAAAGATAGGGCGCCAGGCTCTAAGTCTCAGGGAAGTGTCAGAAATGGTCGAACAAATCCCCTTTGTCGAACATATGGTAAAAACCACAAGGGTGCTTGTAGAGCTGGTAGCAATGTTTGTTTGTGATGTAGAAAGCTAGTCCATAGAGTCAGAGACTGACCCCAGTCAGGTTATCAAAGTCATCTTCGCTCCCCAGATCAGTACGATCGCTCAAATAAGCAAGGTGCCACTTCTAGTGCTACTAGTGGGCAACACCCAAAAAGACTCTATGCTCTCCAGTCCAAGAATGATTAGGAAAATTCTCTCCTAATATAGTTACTTGTATGTTAGAGATCTTTCATGTACATATTTACGCTTTGCTATATCCAAGAGCTTCTTTGTCTTTTGTTACTCCCTATATAACACATGATTTAAGAGTCAGTCCAAAAATTCTAGCAGAGCCCTTTTAAATCTCTACCCCAGTGGGTAAAACCATCATAGCCTGGCAGGTATATAAGAACTGCCCAATTATGATGTTTCAGAAAGTCACTTCAGCAGACTTAGTTGAATTAGAGATGAAGGATTTTGATGTCATTCTTGGCATAGATTGGCTTCATTCCTACTATACCACAGTCGACTATAGACGCGGAATAGTCTAGTTCTAGTTTTTAAATGAACCCATCCTAGAGTAGGAGGGTAGTGTATCCGCTTTCAAAGGTCAGCTTGTTTCCTACCTTCGGGCACGAAAAATGATATCTAAAGGATGTGTCTATCATCTTGTTTGAGTTAAGGATACTAGTTCTGAAATGCCTAGTCTTGATTTAGTCCCAGTCATAAACGAATATTCAGATATCTTTCCTGAAGATCTTTCAGGGATTCCCCCCGAAAGGGAAATAGACTTTTTCTTCGATCCTTTTCCAGATACTCAACCTATACCTATTCTGCCGTACAGAATGGCACCAGTAGAACTTAGAGAATTGAAATAGAAGTTGAAGGATCTCTTAGATAAGGGTTTCATCAGACCCAGCGTTGCCTGCACCAGTCTTATTCGTGAGAAAGAAAGATGATTCTCACAGAATGTGTATAGACTACCGTCAACTAAATAAAGTCATGGTTAAGAACAAGTATCCACTTCCCAAAATTGATGACTTATTTGACCAACTTTAGGGTGCCAGCTATTTCTCTAAGATAGACCTCAGATCAGGCTATCATCAGCTCAGAGTCAGAGAATGTAACATTCTAAAAACAACTTTCCAAACTCGGTATGGTAACTTTGAATTCCTAGTCATGTCCTTTGGTCTCACCAATGCCCTTGTAGCTATCATAGACTTGATGAACTATGTGTTCAAGTAGTACTTGGACATGTTTATCATAGTCTTCATAGATGATATTTTGGTCTATTTCCACAGTGAGTATGTTCATGCAAACTATCTCAGAATTGTACTTTAGACTCTCAAAAATCATCAGTTGTTCGCCAAATTCAATAAGTTCAAATTTTGGATAAGGTTAGTAGCATTCCTTGGTTATATCATTTTCGGTGATGGCATTGGAGTAGATCCTCAAAAGACTGAAGTGGTAAAAAACTAGCCTAGACCTGTCTGTCCATTAGACATCAGGAGTTTCTTGGGTTTGGCTGGCTATTCTAGAAAGTTTTTTGAAGGATTTTTGTCTATTTTATCAGCTATATCTAGATTGACTCAGAATGAAGTAAAGTTTTAGTGGTCAAATCCTTGCGAGAATAGTTTTTAGGAGTTGAAGACTCGACTCACCTCAGCCCTAATTTTAGGTCTTCGAGATGGTCTAGATGGGTTTGTAGTATACTGTGATGCATCTAGCGTAGGTTTGGGTTTTGTCCTCATGCAACATGGTAAGGTCATAGTCTACGCCTCCAAATAGCTTAAACCCCAAGAGAAGAATTATCCTACTCATGATCTTAAGTTATCAGCCATGGTTTTTACCTTAAAGATTTGGTATCATTACTTTTACGGAGTTCATGTAGATATGTTCACCAATCATAAGATCCTTCAGTATGTCTTTTCTCAGAAAGATCTCAATCTTCATCAGACAAGGGTTTTAGAGCTCTTGAAAGATTATGATATGAGTGTCCTTTATCATCCAGGCAAGGCCAATATAGTGGTCGATGCTCTTAGTAGACTGTGTATGGGTAGTGTTGCTCATGTCGAGGATAGTAAAAATAAGTTATCATAGGAAGTCCATAAACTTTACAGACTAGGCGTTCACTTAGTCAATTCAGGGGAGGGTAACATATGGGTTCTGAGTAGTTCAGAATTATCTCTAGTTTCTGAGGTGAAAGTAAAGCAAGATAGAGACCCCAGTTTAGTCAAGTTGAAAGAGTCAGTTAAGGACCATAAATTATAGCTTTTCTCCCAAGGGGGAGATAGTTTTTTGCATTGTCAAGGTCATATCTGTATTCTAGATATAGATGACTTAAGGCAGCGAATTCCTGCAGAAGCACATGGTGGGATCTACTCTATTCATCTATAGGACAAAAAGATGTATCGTGATTTGTAAGAGATCTATTGGTAGAGTGGTATCAAGAAAGATATTGCAGAGTTTGTGGCTAAGTGCTCTACATGTCATCAGGTTAAGATAGAGCATCAAAGGCCTAGTGGGTCTACGCAGGAGTTCATTATTCCTACTTGGAAGTGGGAAGAAGTAAACATAGACTTTGTGACGGGTTTGCCTCGTACTCATCGCCAGAATGATTTAGTTTGGGTCATCGTAGATAGAATGAAAAAATCAGTCCATTTTCTTCAAGTTTATACCTCTTATTCAGCCGAGGATTACACCGATCACTATATCAAGGAGTTTGTCAAATTACACGGTGATTCATTATCTATTATCTTAGATAGAGGTACCCGATTCACCTGTCATTTCTGGAAAGAGATCCAAAAGGGTCTTGGTACCAAAGTTCATCTCAGTACAACCTTTCATCCTCAAACAGATGGTGAAGTAAAAAACAATTTAGGCACTAGAAGATATGCTAAGGGTGTATGCAATTGATTTCAACGGTAGTTGGGATGACCATGTTTCTTTGATTGAGTTTGTATACAACAATAGATATCATTCCTTTATTCGGATGGCTCTATTTGAAGATATCTATGGTAGGAGGTGTAGATCTATAATTGTTTGGTTAGAAGTTAGTGAGGCCTCAGTTAATGGGCCTGACTTAGTATTCGATGCCTTAGACAAAGTCCAGTTGATCAGAGAAATACTCCGGGCTGCACAGAGCCGACAAAAGTCTTATGCACATGTGTGTAGAAAGGATCTAGAGTTTTAGATTTGTGACTATGTATACCTAAAGATCTCTCCCAATAACGGGAGTGAGGAGGTTCAGTAAGAAGGGAGAGCTCAGTTCCTGATATATCGGTCCCTTCAAAATTCTCAGTCGCTTCTTCAAGGTAGCTTATGAGCTTGAATTACCTTCAGATCTAGCCTCAGTTCATCCAGTCTTCCATGTCTCTTTTCTCAAGAAGTGCATAGGTGGCCCAGTGGTTATAGTCCCTATTCTAAGCATAGATATTCAAAACAACCTCTCTTATGAAGAAATTCAAGTCAAAATTCTAGACTATAAGACTCGTAGATTGAGGAACAAAGAAGTCCCTCTAGTCAAAGTTCTTTGGCGGAATTATTCCATCAAGGGAGCTACTTTGGAAGAAGAAGCAGACATGCGTACCAAGTATACTCACCTCTTCTCCGCTAACTCAAATCTAGCTCAAGGTAATAGTTCTCCTTAAGATTTTTCAGTTTTCATGTCCAGATTTTATTTACAACTTTATATCAGCCTCATGCTAAGGATTCCATTTTTAAACTTGGTACTAAGTACCATTGCATATTCAGTCATATGTTCATGCATCAAATTAGTCATGTTTTCATGCATTAGACATCCATTTTCCTTGTGAGAAACTCAGCTATCAGAAATCTCAGTCATGTATTCATGAGTTAGTTAAGTCATGAAATCACGCATCAAATATGCATGCTCAGTATAAATCTCAGACATGTCAGGCATGCTTCAGTTTTTCATGTTTAGTATGTAATTTAGTTTATCGTTTATCCCCTCTCAGTCAGTCTCATTCGAGGAAGAATGCTCCTAAGGGGGAGATATTGTAATACCTCAAAGTTTCTTAAATAATTTCATCCCAAGAATGTCAAGTATTAGCTTCTAAATTTAATGGTGTTTATTCCATGAGTAATATTTATGATATTTACTTTTTTTCTTGTGGTAAATTAAATATTTTTTCCATCGATATGAGATTTTCCTTAATCCGAAAACCTGGTAAGAAATTATGACTATTTCATGTTTCCATCATAAAACAGCGCCATATTAGTCAGTGGCACACCGCGCCGCAGGAGAAAATGACAATTGTCAAATTCCAGTAGAGGTCCACGATAGTGGCGCGTCACACCAAACTTCCAAGTCACAAATAAAGTGGAAACGCGATGGCTCTGCATCGCGCCATCTCTCAATTTTCCAATTATCAAATTCCAGTGACATGGCGCGATAGCACCGCATCACGCTAGGGATCCAATTCAGGAAAATTTCACTAAATTTAAAAGACATGTCCACGGTTAGAAGGGTCAATTTCCTACCCCTATTTAAACCCAATAACACGTGATTTAGCCATTCTTCACCCAAAATATAGTAGTTTCACTCAATTTTCTCTCAAGAACAAGCTAGGGTTGCAATTGGAGATTCAATTTCAAGAAAATATCTTCATCAATCTTTGCTAAATTAAGAACTAAGGTATGCATTGTGTTGATTTATGGATTTCTTTCATCCATAAAGCTCAAGAACCCTATTTTAAATTATGAATCATAATTATTATGTAGTGGGTTACTCAAGTTATGTGATGGTTGTTGTTTGAATGCCATTTTGGGATCCTTATGTTAAATTATGAAAACTACGTTAGCATATAAATTGAAATCCATGAATTTGGTGGTTTATAATTTGTGAAATTTGATGATTTCACCTATGCCTTAAGTTGTGCATGTAAGGTGTTTGATAAAATCCATAGGAGGATAAAAATTATGCACTTTAGTTAATTTGTGATCCAAAATGACTTCCATTTTATTCGTAAGTATTGAAATTATTATTGGATGGCTCATGAGTTAGCCGTATGAAATTATACCATGTATAAATGCTAGCTTATTCACGTATCAAGCTATGATAATCAACTTCCCATGAATTGTCTTTAATTATTGTATTATGGATTGTTGATGTTAGTTATGTATTCAAGAATGTCATGCCTTGTTAGTTTCCTTCCATCGAGTCCTGGGGGTTCTTGTACCTAAAAAATATAGTTGTGTGCCTAGAATTAGTGTTATGTTTCAAGATACTCTCAGTCAAGCCAGGTTCAGTAGAATTCAATCAGACTCATGACTCAGGAAAAACTCAGTAATCTCAGTTAGTTATCAGATCTTAGAAATATTTCATTAGTCAACAGAATTCAGCTAATTCAACTAATTCAGTTAATTTAGTTCAGTTAATTCATGTTCAGTGTCTATTGAGATGGAGTAGGAATTAGCACCGAGTGAACCTGGGGAAAGGAACCCATACTGTCAGATGAGGGTGTGATTCTTAGAAGTCATCCTTGCTTCCAGAACTATGTAGCCAACATAGGTTGAGACATCAACACTGTCAGATAAATGTTGATGAGGTGGATAAACACTATCAGATAAGGGTCCCATTGTTCTCTTTTAGGGGACACTATCAGATGAGGGTCATCCATAACTTGTCCTTACCAGTGGCGCGGTATTGACACCCTTGTAATTGGGGTTATAGATTGAACCACAACTCAGCTATAATGCGTTATTTGGGGCATGTCAGTTAAATAACTATTTTCCATGTTTTCAGTTACAGAATTCAGACTGTCAAATATAGTCATTTAGTCTCCGTAATAGAACTCAGATAGTTCTACAAAATTCAGGACTGTCAGATACAGGCAACTCAGAATAGTTCAGAACTCAGCTAGTTCCATCATATTTAAGACTGTCAGATACAGATACTCATGTTATTAGTTATATCAATCATCAGAACTCACTTATCAGTTATGTTAGTTATAAGTAATTTCATGTTATCACGATCTCAGATATAGTTACTACGTATTCATGCATGTATTCTCACATTCATGTTAGTCAATTAGTCAGTATTGTTCATGCACTTGAAACCCATTCATTTTACCTACCTCACATGCATACCAGTACATTCATAGTACTGACACATTTGCGCTATGGTGTCTTATATCATAGTTTAAGAGACACGAGTTCCAGAGCATAAGTAGATTCTAGATATCAGCAATTAGTCCTCATGCTTTGAGGACAATATGATTTGTTATTTCATTATCTCAGTACTTAGTCATTTTAGTAGTCGGAGTTAGTTAGGGACATGTCCCATCAACTTTTTATTCAAACATTTTAGTCAGTTAGAGGATTTCCAGAGTATCATGTTCAGACTATCATGTTTAGATAGTTTTCTTTTGAGTATTTATACCCCATTCTAGATGTTATGTTACTGTTTTCAACCTTATGGCCTTTCAGTTCTTGTTTCCGCATTTATACAGTATATTATGCAGTATACAGGTACAGATATCAGTCATGGGTTAGCTTGTGGTCCTTTAGGGTCATGATCACCGTGTAGAATTCCAGGTACCAGACCCGAGGCGTTACAACAATACTCTAAATACACACCTTTATATTATAGAATTCAAAACACGTTCTCTCTATTATCCGGATCATCCACAATCTAAACATAGATTCTAACTCTTAACATGGATAACCACATAATTTCTCATACACTACACCAAGTTACCACTATTGGGTAGAATTTAACAAACAATACTAATAATTATATGAAAATACTCAATGTTAACTTCCTTCTTTATCTTTCTGGTCACTACCTTGGTTTAATTCTTACTAAAGCATTAACATACTCTATGTCCCCTTAGCTTGTAAATCTTTCTAAGAACCATAATGTCTACACAACTTATTACTAGATTATTAGATACATAGTTTCATTTCTAGATACACACTATCCACACTCAACTATAACTATACTTTAAGAATCCTACTATAGACACTGACTCATTCTGATAATACGACTCTTAACATAACAAATTACAATTACTCTAAGGTAAACACTTATAAATATTGTCTTGATACATACTTCTACCCTCTTAAGGGTCATCTACTCTAAAGTTTTGAGAAGGGATGAGTGCCCATCTTACTCCATCTTAATTCACGACTAACATGAACAAGAGCAAATTTTTTCAAAGTTAAGAACATAAAAGCACCGATAGGCTTCATCCAAACCCTTGTGTAGTCTCATAAAACTGTCTGTAGTCTCTATTTGAGAAGAATATTATCAACAATAATTTATGTTTGACTATTTTTATTACCTTAAAATGAGGCATAGCTAGTGTAAATAGAGAAATGATTGAAGCTACATATATTTTGTAGAGAATATCTATATTGCACAATCTATAGTAGGAAGAAGGGAAACATTTCCTAAATTACTTGTAGCTTCTCAATGGAAAGTATAGACATATTTGTACCATTTTACAAGACTCTACTAGACATCACTTTGTAGACATCCTAGGCACTTAAGCTCTATACTTTGATACAAAGTTTGTTACGACTTGAGTCTAAACTATGGACATAATATGGTTCTTCAAACCAAAAATTTCCCCAAGCTAACTTAATATTGATGTAAGTAATGAGCAACTAAACTAAAAACAATAAACTATAAAATAAACATTAACAACTCTATACAAAAGCAAAATTATGCATTTAACTTGTTCAAATATCACTGTAAAATTTTACAACATCTGTATTTAAAAGAAAAGATACTGAAGCTAAATATAATAGTTTCGACTAACTATCTATAAAGCTCGTACTAATATTGACTACAGTTAGTTAGGACCTGATCCCCAACTATCTCTAATTGATTTATATATACTAAAGAGACTACTATGATTACTAATTGACTGGATTTCTTGAATAATGAGAACTCATCACTTGCTAATGTGAAGTTGCAATTTTTCTAACCATTAATCTTATGAGTTAGAACTGATCCTTACATTATGAAACAATGTCTCGTTAATAAAGTATACAGTCAATACTTTGAATATAATGAGCATGTGAGATATGTAATAATTAGGATAAATACTTAAACCATGTAATATAAAATGAATTAAATCATATTGGTACTCAAAAGCTGTGACATAAAGTAATCTCTAAATCATGAGCTAAAAACATTTTGAGACTAGAAACCTATAGGAGGATATATATTTTATATAACTTAAAACTCAATTAAATATAATGGAGACTTGTGCTGAATGCAAATAGAGTTGAACTGTAGTACAATGACCCCTTATGAAATATGTATATACTAATATATAATTATAATCTGGAAAATCATAGCATAAATTTAAGTAAAACTAAAATGAGGATTATATAAAAAGACTAAGTATAAAATTATGGGAGAGCCTGTTAACCAACTTAGATCACGTGTGATAAACATGGATTTCTCTATTACATCCCATTGAAAGGGACCAATACACCATGCTAGGATATAAAGGCATCACTAGTGTGATCACTAAACTGATGCATAATAAGAAGAGCTAAATAACATTGGCACATAGTTTTGAAACTTGGGTGCACTTAACCCCAGGTTAACTCAGTGTTAAGTTCTACTCCAATGTTGGTTTAAGTATCATGTAAACCATCCCTAAAACTCATAAATGATATAAAAAAATTATGAAGGAAAAAATAGTCAAAACATAGAGAAAGCTAAAAATTGCCATAATAATTGTTAAAATTTGAAAGTCATGTAAAATAACTTAGTATGGTAGCAACCCTTCTTGACAATAGATAGTATGTTTGTATTGAATCCTTATGCCGATCAAATGAATACTTTGTATATTCACAAGATTAATAATATTCATTACAACAAATACATTCATAGATGGGCTTTCATTTTTAATATGTAAGTGATCTTACTTTATATCTCGATGTGGGAGTAAAACTATATCATACTCATACTTATAGAAAGATGTATAGATGCATCAAATACATAAGATATGGTACTTTAACATCTAATCCAATTCTTCACAATACTAATTTAAAAAAATAATCTTGTGTTTTTGATAACTCTTCATGATTTTCAATAATATTCAAATCATCAACTTGCACAATATGAAAAAAGAATGACAAATAATGTCTTTTTTATACCCTTTCTCAACAAATATCTTTAAGGCTATTCTAGTGCATTAGTATTAATTGATTTAATCTATATAAGGATTATATATAAAATTTTCAAAAACCTGTATATGCTTCAAGCATTTTGAATTCTTCAGGGATTTCTAAATAAATTTTGTCAAGTGACATATCCAACATTAAATGTGTGATATCTTCTAATGTCTCGATTACAAGCCAAATAAGTTCCATGCCTACCAAAATGCATCATTTCACTTTATAATTATTTCTATGACATCATGCTTTAATGGATGTAGAATTCATATCTTCATAATTTTTTTGTAATATTACGTCATATTTTATCAAATATTTCAGCGATGAGATATCATTTGTATCAATATAATGGACATAACTTAGTGATAAATATTCACTTTCATTGATTCCCTTTGGTACATACGCTTCTCATGAGGTTTCATAATGTTTTATACAATAGTGTCTTCAAGAGCACATTGCTTCCTTATTATGATCATTTGCTCCTTTTTTTCAAGAAATAATATATTTGGAATCGATTGGTGTGCCATGCTTCATGAACATTGTAAACTTTGTCCTTTAGGGACAATTAATAAAAACATTTGTAGTAGAAATGTAAGATTACCTATATTTGTATATTAACATTTAGATATTCAAAAAAATTTATGGAAAGTACTATAAATTGCAACATTTCTAATATAAATATGATAAAAAAATATATCTTAAAATATTTGTGAAAGTTCATATCATTAGACTTTCAAAAGAGAAATTATGGCAAGTATTTGATTAGAGAGAGTATAATATAGAATGTATATTTGTGGATCTTAATATAAGTCTGGATAAAATAACCACGTGATAATGCTCAAACTACACTCTTGGATGACTGTAAGAGATCGTCGTCAATATAAAACCCAACTAAGTTGGGGTCGAATCCCACAGGGAATAAGGTGTAAACTCAAGTTGGTTGCGATTTAATTCACTAATAGTTTAATCTTTCCTGAAATTTGGGTTTAAGTTTCACAAGTAATTGTTTGACACTTTGCTTTCGATGTTTGTAGCCAAGATTTTATGAGATAACCAGAATTATGTTCACTAAGGATTATGGTACATGACAGATGCTAAAGGTGACTCAAGATTTTCACGGTGGTTAGGATAACAAGCTATCTATATCAATGATATGCTCAAATGTTTCGGAACCTATTTAAGCATCTAATTTCCTAATCCTTTCAGACTTAGGGAATCACTATTCACTACCCAAATTGTAGCTCAGGTTAATCAACCTAGTTACAACACTAATTATTAAAGGAAGTATTTCCGAGTCCTTGTAGATAATTCACTTCCTAATGTTTATGATTTATTTCTCAAGCAAATCAAAGTAGGTATGCCTACTGTTTGCAACCAACAGACATCAATTAAAATCTTAGAATTATCACTTCTTCATGACCTAACCCTAGATCCCATAATTTAGGTTAAAGAGGTTTAGCCACTCATGATGCAAGAAACAAGTACACAAATTGAATTCATAATTGAGAAGGTTATCTTACAACTATGATGAAGATCAAAAAGTATAACTTTAATTGATTTACAATATAAAACTTCAAAAATATCAGTCTAGAGAAAGAGAGAGAAAAATCATCTATTGCAAAGTATGTTTATTGATAAGATATGTATGTCTAGAAAACCCTTAAACAAGGATTTAGATAGTTAAAACTAAATAAGAAAACAAAATAGAAGTTTCAGCTTTTTCTTGGAATGAACAACGACGTCAGTGACGGCTTATCAGGAGTCTAACGACTTATCACGGATGTCGTCAGCTCCTCTGCATCTTTCGCTCTTGCTGCTCAAGGCTGACGATGATGATGACGGCCTATCACTATATTGACGACGTGTCATAGATGTCATCACAAAACTTTCTTCAACTTCCATCTTTTGTTTAAGGCTGACGACATCCTTGACAGCTTATCACCAGGTTGACGATGTGTCATGGATCTCGTCAAAAAACTATCTTCAACTTCCATCTTCGGTTTAAGGTTGACGACACTCCTAATGCCTTATCACCAGCCTGAGACCTTATGACAAAGTATCATTGCAACTTCAACTCATGCCAAATCTCTGGTTAAGTCTGACGACAATTGTGATAGCCTATCACAGGGCTGACGACTTATCACAGATGTCGTCAGCCACACTTCATTTCAGATTCCTCTAAATTTCAACTTCTTTGTTTCTATTCTTGTTGGTTCTCTATCCCATCAGCTTAAACTATAAAATTAGACATAAAAAAATCAAAAATAAAAAAATTTTCTTAAGATTTCACAATTATTCTTGGTTAAAGGTCTTAAATATGTTAGCAATTGCTCACACATCAACACCCTCAATTAAAACAATTGCCTGTCCTCAAGCAACTCAACACAACTAAGAGAATACATAACATATTTAGCGGCCAATTTTCTCTTTTAAGCTCAAAACATAGTTACCACCTCCAAGGTCCATCCAATTAAAACCAACTATGTATGTCATTGAAGAACAATAATGTAATACAAAGGACTCAAGCGATGGCATCAATCTTAGCCACAACAACCATTCATATATTATTGCTGCACTATCTAAACAAGCAAGTAGCTAACAACAATACCATTGTGCACTCACAACAAAAAAATCCCCCTCCCCGTATATTATAAACAAAAAATGTAAACGTGAGGATCATCAAAAGACTCTCAATCTCAAAATGAAGTTCCAATCAGTGTATGCCAAGTACCATAGGCGTGCTCTAATTTTCATTACCAAGACCTTCAGATAGGCTAGCTAGGATCACTATAGGACTTCTTTTAGGGTTATTATGTATGCTGGGGCAAGTATGATATTCAATGTCATTTAAAACCATGCCTGTCATAGCACAAACGGTTTCTTCATACTTCCCAATGCCTTCACTATCATAATTCATCATAACCGCGGCTAAAGGTTCGATAACAAGTTACTCAGCCATGGGCACCTCCTGTTTGTCCTCTTAATACACATCAACTATTGAGAATACACTCATATCTTCATGTTGCTTTATTGATTTGCCCATATCAAATTGTACCACTTCATCATTTATCCTGAATAAGAGCTCATTCGATCTCAAATCAATCAACATACTTTCTATTGCGAGGAAAGGTCGACCCAAGATTATGTGCACCTCGAAGTCCACCTCACAATCCAGAATAATGATGTCTGCAGGGAATATAAAGTTGGACACCTTCACAACACATCACACAAAATTCCAACAGGTCGCTTTATTGACCTATCCGCCATCACGAGTCTCTTGTTGGTAGGTGTGGATTTCCCAAACCTAACTTTCTTTAAATAGTCACTAGCATCAAATTAACACTTTCCCCCACATCACATAGTGATTTGGCGGATTCCATTTTCCCAATTATGAAGGAAATAGTGACTGCACCTGGGTTTAGCTTCTTATATACTAGGGTCCTTGTAGAAATAGCACTGCAAAGGTGGAGATCTACCTCAAATTTGTAGCTCACCACTTGTTTCTTTGTCACAAGGTCTTTCATGAATTTTGGGTATCCTCATATTTTCTCAAGTGCTTCAACCAGGGGCACATTTATCATCAATTACTTTAGCATTGCTATGAATTTGCTGAATTTGGCATCATCATCCTTCTTCTTCAATCATTAAGGAAAAGGAGGTGGTGGTCTCGGGATAGATTTCAACACCACTTCCTCTTCGTTCTCTTTTTCTTTCTCCGAAGAATCTACAGAACTATCTATCTTCCCAAAAACTAATGGTTTTCTTTCTTTAGATTCATCAACAACTACTTCAACATCTGTAGATTTGCCCACAGAAGAGCCAGGTAAGATCTTACCACTCCTAGTGCTAATCTCCATACATGAGTCATTATTCTACGGATTCTGAATCGTAACACTAGGTAAAGTACCACCTTTTCTTTGGTTCAGTGTTGTGGAAAATTGGCTCATCTGCTGCTCTAACTACTTGACAGAAGTGGAGTATGAACTAACTAATTGACTCAGGATAGATAATTCACTCTTCATAGTGGTTACCAACGAGTTAGTAGCCTCACCTCCTTTCAATAATTTTTCCATCATGTCCTCTATGGACATCTTACTAGAGCTAGCTGGTCCAGCATCTCGAATTTTAAGAGGAACATAAAAAACACTCCTGTCATTATTGTTTCTCTAGTGTCCTTGCTCCCTGTCTTTATAATCATGCTTGTCATAATAGTTCCGACCTTGATTCCTATGGATATTGCCTCGAAAACCCCCTGATTACTCATATAATTTGCCTCCTGATCTGCATTAGTAGCAATAGTGCACTGAGACTCCACAACCTTAACCTTTACAATTTTGCTTGACAGCAAGTGCTTCATCAGTAGGTCCATCTGAGTCTTTAAGTCAGCCATGTCTTGGTCTCACTCTTCATCCCTTCTGTGCTCCGCAGTTATACCACCAAAAATAGTTGGGCTAGCTACTATAGAATCCCTGTTATGCCAAGCCCGACTCTGTTTGGTTATTCTATTCTGCATGTCTGAAGCATTTTGAAAAGAAAGGTCTATGAACGAACCACTTATAGCATTATCTACAATTGTCTTTGTCACAGAGTTAAAAGCTCTGTACGAATTCTCCATCAAATGCAAGTTTGTCATTTTGTGGTTCGAACATTATGCCATTTTCTTCTTGAATCTCTCCCAATTTTCATGTAATTCTTCTCTCGAGAGTTACGTGAAGGTACTAATTTCATACCTCAACTGTACAATCCTGTATGGTGGAAAGAACCATTCTAGGAATGCCTCTTTCAACTACCTCCAATTGCTTATAGAATCAGGCTCCAGCTCATTTAACCACATTGTTTCCTTTCTAGATAGAGACAATGGAAACTATCTCAACTGGATCATATTTTGGCTCACTCCCAGACTATCAAAATATTCGCAAATGGTGATAAAGTTCACCAAGTGCATGTTTGGATCATCACCAGGCAATCCTCCACACAATCTCTTCAGATTTAGGAGTTGAATCATAGTACTTGTTATATTGAATTTTGCACCAGGTGCCAATGGTGGAGGAATGATAGCACCCATTTCACCTGCTCCGTCCATTCCTTCTTCATCATCATCAACATCATAATGGATAGGCTGTTGACCATACCTTCCTCTGACTGAACAGTTTTTGTTGAAATATTGCTGCACTGGTGCAACAATTTGCTTAGCCCGCCTTAGGTTTTGAGGATTCAACAATTCCTCATCACCCAAGTCTTCATTATCATAGTTCAGGTGATGTGCTTTTTGACCCTAGATCTGTACGTTCACCTAAGCCCTGGCCAAGGCTTCGAGTCTGTCATCCTCTTGCTGTTCTGCCATTTTCCCGATCAGCTGATGTTTTGGATTAATTGGTAATAATGGTTCTATGAAACTTTTTATTTTTGGCATAATCAACAAGGGACCTACAATAAACAAAAACAACAAATAAACATAAATCTAGAAAACCTAACTAACAGTCAATTAGCGCCCACCACTTTTAGTTTTCAATCATATTCCCCAGTAACGGTGCCATTTATGATAAGACTCAAACTATACTTTTGAATATGTGTAAGAGATCGTCATCAATATTAAACCCAACTACGTTGGGGTAAAATCCCATAGGGAATAAGGTGTGAACTAAAGTCGATTGTGATTTAATTTACTGATAGTTTAATTTTCCTGAAATGGGGGTTTAAGTTTCATAAGTAATTGTTCGACACTATGATTTCGATGTTTGTAACCAAGATTTTATAAGATAGTAAGAATTATGTTCACTAGGGCATACGGTACTTGACAGATGCTAAAGGTGACTCAAGATTCTTATGGTGGTTAGGATAACAAGCTACCTTTATCGATGATATGCTCAAATGTCACTCGACCTATTTAGACATCTAATTTCCTAATCCTCTCGAACTTAAGGAATTGCTATTCACTGCCCAGATTTTACCTCAGGTTAATCAACCTAGTTACGACACTGATTATTAAATGAAGTATTTCTGAGTCTCTGTTGATAATTCGCATCCTACTATTTATGTTTTCTTTCTCACGTAAATCAAAGTAGGTATTCTACTATTTGCAACTAGCAGACATCAATTAACATCTCAGAATTATCAAGAAATCCTAACAGTTATTGAATCTTGAGTATTTAGAACCTTTTCATGACCTAACGCTAGATCCCATAATTAAGGTTAATGAGGTTTAGCCACTCATGATGAAAGAAACAAGTACACAAATTGAATTCATAGTTGAGAAGATTATCTTATAACTATGATGAAGATCAAAAAGTATAACTTGAATTAATTCACAACACAAAACTCCCAAAATATTAGTCTAGAGAGAGAGAGAGAGAGAGAAAAATTATCTGTTGCAAAGTATATTGATTGATAAGATCTATATGTCTAGGAAACCCTAAAACAAGTCTTTAAATAGTTTAACCTGAATAATGAAGCAAAATAGAAGTTTTAACTTGTTCTCGAAAAAACTAACGACGTCAGCGACGGCTTATCACAGATGTCGTCAGCTCCTATGTATTTTTTGATCTTGCTGCTTAAGGTTGACAACGATGATGACGGCTTATCACCATCTTGACGACGTGTCATGGATGTTGTCGTAAAACTTTCTTCAACCTCCATCTTCTATTTAAGGCTAATGATATACTTGACAGCTTATCACCAGGCTAACGATGTGTCATGGATTTCATCATAAAACTGTCTTCAACTTCCATCTTCTATTTAAGAATAATGACGCTCCTGTTGCCTTATCACCAGCCTAATGCTTATCAAAAAGTATTGTCAAAACTTTAACTCATGTCATATCTGTGGTTAGGTTTAACGACAATGGTGATAGCCTATCACAGGGCTGACGACTTATCATAGATGTCGCCAGCCACACTTCTCTTCAGATTTCGCCAGATTTTAACTTCTTTGCTTCCATTCTTGTTGGTTCACTATCCCATCAGCTTAAACTATAAAATCAAACATAAAAAAATCAAAAATGACAAAAGTTTCTTAAGACTTTGCAATTATTCTTGGTTAAATTTCTTAAATATGTTACCAATTGTTCACACATCACCACACCCTGAGTCTACAACTTGGCGAGGCCAACACCCAAATCCACTATTGGCTGGAGCAGACCTTTGGTTCGGAGCACTACTACAACTGAATACAGAAGAAAAACAAATTCTTTGGGTAACATACATATAGATTCAACAGTTGTAGAGAAGAAAAATGAACTTTTATAATTGAGGCATAAAAGTCGACTAAAAATCTGAATACAACTAACAATACTAGCAATCAAATAAAGCATTTACTGATATAATTGAGTAATAATGTTGGACATTCCCTCTAGGCTATCTTTATTTAGTAAAGACATCATGACTAATCTACTGAACCAATAACTTGATATATGTGAAGTCCTATGAATGCAAGTAGGACTCACTACCAATTTAAAGGGTGAAATCTAATAAACCATCTCGCTATTGTAACACTATGTATTGTATATATATATATATACCAGATCTTTTTATACAACTCATAATGTAGCCTTATTATTTAGGAAAGTGATACAATTCCTTACGTGAGTAGATATAGTTTATTATAGGTGTGGATAGCATAGTAATACCATGTACCTTTTAGAATATGAATAACAAGTTAACCTTTATTCAGTCTAGATAGTACTATAATAACATGTACCTTTCAAAATATGTACAAGTAAGTTAACCTTGTTGGAAGTATTCAAACATAAGATAGTAAGGTGGTATTCTACCTTCAGATTTGAATTGGCTAAGTTCATGTAAGTGTTAAGTAAAGGAATTATTATTTACCAACTGTAAGACCCCGTAAAACTTCAACTATTTTATTTTTAACCCTCCCACATTCATAATTTCAATTTTTTACTTGATTTATGTTATGTATATTAAATAGTTTTTTTAGGAAAGTTTTAAATTTATTGGAAAGGGTTTGAGGTCTTTTTGGAACCCTAAGGCAGTGAGGGTCCATGGTATTGGCATGGCATGGAGGTTGGCCTCTATGATATTGGCGTGGCATGGAGGTTACCCTCTACAATATTGACATGCCACGCCGTTGTTTTAATTTTATCTAGTTTTTTTATTTTTTTTACTTGGGTTGAGGGGATTTTGGCATTTTTATCCATTGCATGACCCTATAACATAAATTAACCACATTCTCTTCACTTTTCAATGATCCAATCATTTTCTTTCTCTCTCAAACTCAAAAGCCAATAACATTCAAGGGTTTCATAGAGAATTCAACATCCGGGTTCCATACTTTAAAAAGACTTCAATTTCTTGTGTATTTGAGGAATGTTTCTCTTCCCTAAACTTGAATTTTATCTTGTGTCATTAATTTAATAGATTTCTTGTGATTTAAATTATGGTTTTTTAAATTGGGTTTAAGAGTTTTTGTTGTTACTAATTGAATTACTTATCCCATATTTATTGATGTTTTAGGAATGAATTTCGGCATGGTTTAAATGATTGGAATGGGAGACATGATTTTCCCCGAATTGGATGATTTTTGGCTTAGAATTAACATTAACCTTAATCCTCTTTTTAATCTTCATTTAAAATATGGATAACTTTATTGTTTAACTTATTTGGAACCCATTGCACCATATTAAAGGATAAATGGATATGAATAAGGTTTTTGATGGCCTTGGTATCCTTGGTTTTGGATTTTAAAGGAATTACATTTAGCAAATCAGATATATGTAACACTTCATAAAATTTAACTATTTTATATTTTACCCTCCTAAATTAATAATGAAAACTTTTTACTTGAATTATGATTAGGTATGTTAAAGGGGTGTTTTAGGAAGGTTTTGTAATTTTCAGAAAGGGTTTGGGGTTATTTTACAACCCCGAGGCAGTTAGGGTCTGCAATATTGGCTTGGAAAGAGGTTAGCCTCCATGATATTGGCATGGCATGGAGGCTTCCCTCCATGATATTAGCATTCAACACTATTTTTTTAATTTCATCAAATTTTTTTCCACTTGGCTTCAGGGGCTTTTGGTGTTTTTACCCCTTATACAACCATATAACATAAAATAACCCCATTTACTTCAATTTTAAAAGATTAAGTCTTTCTCTTTCTCTCTCAAATTCAAAACCTATGAACATTGAAGGGTTTCACAAAGAATTCATCATTCGAGATCCAAATATCAAATTTTACTTGAATTGTTGTGTATTTCAAGCATGTTTCTCTTTCCTAAACTTGATTTTTAAATTATGGCATTAATTGAATGAATTTCATGTTATATAAATTATGGATTTTGAAATTAGATTGGGGATTTTTGTTGTTACTTATTGAATTACTTGTCCCGTGTTTTAAATTGATTATTCATGCTTTAAATTAATATCTTTTAGGACTGAATTGGTGGATTATTTTAATGTCTGGAATGAGGAACATGGGTTTCCCCAAATTGGATGAATTTTGTCTTGGAATTGGGATTAACCTTAACCCGTATTATAATCTTTGTATAAACCATAGATAATTGTATGGTTTAACTTTGTTGAACCTATTGTATCACATTAAAGGATATATGGATATTAATATTATTTTATATGGGCTTGGTGGCCTTGGTTTTGATTTTAACCAGAACTTAGGAATCTAATTTGGTTATGTGGATTTGATTTGGCATATTTAATTTAGCTTGCAAGCGTAAATAGGTATGATGATACCAAATAGTAAATGCCTTCACTTGAGAGTCCTTGGTTTATGATTGGGATTAGGATCAAAGTGATTTTTTTAGGCTTAAAGAGGGTTGTGTAGCTTATCATGAAGGTGGAGGTCCTTGGGGGACCAATATTATAATACACATTTGCTAGTGTAGGGGTCTATATAACTGTAATGATCTTTCTAGTCATTTCTTGTATTTTTACTTATTTCACTAATAGAGCTTCTCCATAGCCACCCACTTCATTAGTGACTTCCTGGAACTGATAGATCAGTTACCTAGCGGTTTGTTTTTTTTAGAACCACTTTCTCAATTTGAAGTCTTTTTTCACCTAACTAACCACCAAGCAAAAACCCTATCAAAATAGCCTTAAATGCAAAATCCAAATTTTCCAACGCATTCAGAATGTCAAAATCTATATGGTGATATATTTTATTTTCTCAAAACACACTCCAAATACATCTCGAGGCATTGGCCAAAGCCCAGAACCAACTTACAAGCTTCAGCCATGCCTAGCATAGCAAGAGATGTCATGACCGCAGAGGTATAAGCACTAACATGGTTCCATAACCATGCTACCTGAGACCTAGATGGAACCTATTTAAGGGTTGTCTTGCCCAAAATTTGGACATTTTATGCCTCCTACTTAAGTTACAAACCCTAATGGAGTGTAAATTCTTCCAAGTGAGTCTTGTGGATTGATTAGGAGCTTAAACAACTTTTGAAATCTAATCTTGCTACTAATCTAAGGTAAGATTCTTTCTAGTTAGTGTTAAATTCTTGATTTCTATACCCAAAACCCCCTAGTCTTTGACGCTCAATTGTAGCCACAAATATGATTAATTTATTTAAATCTCTTAGGGGGTATAACTCCCTAATGATAGATAAACAATGGGTTGGTCTTAGAAACTCATTTTCCGAAGGTGGAACCCACTGGTCATGGTGTCATTTTTTAAACCATGTAATAATGGTGCCATAATGGTTATTGTTATTCTTGTTATAATGCTTAGATTGTATTATTGATAACTCGGCTTATGGAAGAAGAAACTTTAAGAAATAGAAAGAAAGAGCTTATTGGTACGTGAGTTACGTGGACTCAAGTAGTTTAGGCTTACTTGTAGTTAAATTAATCTTGATTATAGTATAATTATTGATATCTGGTGAGATTTGATGGGGTTTAGATGATAAATGGTTCAATGGTGATATTTGGGATTAGTTAACTCTTATAGGTTATTGAACTTGCCAAGGGTGATTCTTGACCCTTATCCTAGAACCTTTGATAGCTCTATTAGTAGTCTCATGAATAGTAGTAGAATACATTAGTTGCTATAATAGATGGAATAATATTGCTCCTTAACCTTAAGGGTTTGTTGACCTAGATATTGCTTATTTAGGAAATGACCTTGGTGTTGGGTTGACTTATAAAGAATACTTGAAGAAGATTTCCCCTGTAGGTTTAGTAAGTATTGATAAGCATTTATGGTATGTCTTAGATAACTTAGCCCAATTTTGGGTAGAAATTAGTCTTATGATAGAGAACTTTGGCATTCTTGGGATTTAGGAGTAAGACTCGACCCTTCTTAGGCTTGAACTTTAAAATCCCTTAGCGACCTAGATACTTGATGAACGCCTAAATTTTATTTTTAAGAATATAATAGTTAAACCTAATTGTCAGATTATGCCTATCGATGATGGTTGGATAATGTGTATACTTGATTGATTATACCTATATTATATGGTGATGATTAATAGTAAAGTAGAATGGTATATGTATATTACATCCCTATTACTTTATTATTGTGAAATTGTGAATATTTATTAATTTGGCTATCAATGTGGATGTATGTTGTTGTCTTGGAGTATATGTTGATGTTTTGATGATACTCGGTGAATTTAAAAGAGGTATGATATTATGATGATGCCCAATGAATTAAAAGAATATGTTAATGTTATGATGATATTCGATGAGTCTGGAGTATATGTTGATGTTATGATGATAACTAGTGAATCTTGAGGTATTGTTGATGTTATGATGATACGCGATGAATCCAAAAGAGGTAATGATATTATGATGATACCTAGTGAATCTGGAGGATATGTTGATATTATGGTGATACTCGGTGAATTCGAAAGAGGTACTAATATCATGTTGATACCCTGTCTATCTAGAGGATATATTGATGTTGTGATAATACTCGATGAAACTAAAAGGGGTAATAATGCTATTATGATGTGTGGGGAAAGTTTATATAAGTACATGTATATATATGAGGTTATGTAGTGTGTGGCTAAATTGTTGGTGCACTCAAGACATGATGTCTTCCTTGATAATTGATACTCATTCCTTTTTATTAACTACTAAATAAGAGGTGTGACCCTCTTCGATTCTAATCGGTAAATAGAGGTAATTTATGCCTATTATTTGGTAAAGGATAATTGGTATGTGTAATCTTGTGTAGAATAAATGGCTTACCAAGTAAATCAACTTCTCTTGATTTAACGGTTATGTTATGGAATATTTCCTTATGAAGTGTCTTATGTAAGAACTAGTTATTTCTATTAAATGAATAACTTATAGGTTAGAAGCCTAATCAACTAGTTGATGGACCATACTTGGTTAAATATGAAAACTAGTCCTTAAGGTTGAACATGCCTATAGTAACAGACTTAGTATGGTATGACGAATACTTAAGTTATCATCCAGTATGTGATGTAGTGATGTCCTAATTGATGACTTATATAATGAGAATCCTAACTAGAGAATGGCTATGTGATGGGCAAATAATCAATAGCATTGGTATCTTATATTTTTTCCTTATTTGATGACTTACAGACTATACGTCTTGTAAACTAGTGTTTCATGAATATGGTGATTGGCTAATATAAAATAGACTTAGAGTTTATCAATGAAATAAACATTAAGTAACTATTTAACTATGGTATGGTGATATCGGGTTATTATAATTGAATTGCAGTATTAATATTGATTTTAGACCTCGATAAAAAGTCATGGCAAAAATAGGAACCCGCAGCATTGGGGTGAGTTTTTGTGTGTAGTTGTGCCTTGATATATTGATGGATTAATCTTTTGGTGTATTCTCTGGAGGTATGGGATATCAGTATGAGTTCTTGTATTACATTCCATGAGTGTACTCTCTGGTGGTATGGGATGCTGTGATGAGTTCTTTGTTGTGTAATTTTGTGTACTTCCCGGCGGTATGGGACGTTGTGGTAAATTCTAGTGCTTTATGTTCTAAAGGTGGTTGATGTTGATTATGGTAGATACATGTTTGTTATCTTGTTGATGTGGCTTTACGCTTTCAAAATAATTACTATTTTGTATGATGATTATGGTATATGTTGATATGATACGCTATGCAATTGTCCTAGTAGTTTAGTTATTTTATATAGTGATATCAAAATGAATTCAGGTTTGGTCCTATACCTTGACCTTAAGTTATTATCTTACATTATATCATCCTTATATAATAAATTATCTTGGTCGGTTAATGATGCCTACTGAGTACCCGTGCTTTGGTACTTATTCTATACTTCTATACTTTTTTTGTGCAAACCCAGATTTTAGTTTTCATTATTGAGTTGGGATCGTGCCGCGTTGACCATTCGAAGACAAGGTAAGCTCTTTGATTTGGTGTTTCCCTCTTTTCTTCTATCTTTATTTCTCTTTTATTTTTGAGACAAATGTATGACATTATTTAAGACATTTTAGATTTTGAGTTGTAAATTCCTATTGTAAAATCTAGATGCTCTTGTACTAATACTATTAGGTCATAGGATTGGTATTTAAATATCAGTTGTCCTAGGTTGTGAAATGTTATTATTTATATTTTATGCTTATATAGGGTCCATGGTGGACATTTCTACCATGGTAACCCATTGCATTAGCTTTGGGTTATGATATTGGCTTACCTACTAGTTGGATATGGTAGGTACCATCATGACTTTAAAATCGGGTCATAACAATTTGGTATCAGAGCCTAGGTTTCACCGATATTATTAGAACAAGAGAAAGATTCCAATAGAGTCTTGTGGATCAAAATGTTTACTGTCTTCAGGAGGCTATGAGACATTCTTAGAAGTCCTTCACTAATTTCACTTATATCAAGCTAAGAGAGTGAGTTGTCTTGTAGTATATTCAGTTGACTTTACTCTTTTGTAGATACCCTGGATATGTGCATCAATGATACGTGAGGAGGGTCCCAAGATGCAGACTTGTGATGTGTCCCCAGTTAAGGATTAGGGTGTACCTCTCTAGGATCCTAATCCTGCACCCGAGCAAAAAACTCCTCCACCTCAGCCAGCGGTGGGACAGGGACCAACCCAGGATCAACCAAGATTCATCCCCTATTCTTTGCTTAGGTATGCTTTGGTTAAGGTGTTGGGTATTTTTGATAGTTCACAAACTACATGAGCAGGAGTGTAGCCTGAAGCTGCAGCTTCTGGAGTTAAGGTTCCTCCTATTCTAGTAGTTGTTCAGTCAATAGTCATTCAGCCAGTATGACCCAGCCTGCTATGTCTGCAGAGGAGAAGAAGATGCTGGGTAGGTTCTTGAGGTTCGCTCTACCTAAATTTTATGGTGCTCCTAGAGAGGATGCATTTGAGTTTCTGAGTGCTTTTGAGGATAACCTTTGTGGTTTAGGCCTTGTTGAGACTCATGGTGTGGACTACACAATATTTTAGTTAGACTTGTCTGCTAGACACTAGTTTAAGGGATTTGTGAGTTCTGGAGTAGTTGGATCTTCCCCTCTCTCTTGTGCTTAAGTCACCAAGATATTTTTCGAGAGGTTTATGCCATGTAGCCTTAGAGATCATTTGAAAAATAATTTCTCTAGATTGGAGTAGGGTTCTATGACAGTCATTGAGTCTGATGCCTATTTCTATGAGTTGGATTGCGATTCTATCTTAGATACTGAGTATGAGAGAGTTTGTTGCTTTGTGAGAGGATTGATACTTCGTATTTAGATGGTAGGCTACCCAAATTTTGGTTTCTGTAGGTTGGACCTTTGATGAGGTTACTGGTTATGCTAGAGTGATGGAATACATACGGGGTGAGGTCTGTAATAAGAGGCCCACATATTAGGGAAAATTTGGTGGGGGTCGTATTAGTTCCCGATTCAGTGGTAGTATTACTTATGCTGGACCTACTTTGCATCTATCTTTTCAGCCTCAGAGTCAGATCAGTCGACCGGTTTAAGCCACTCTTCAAACTGCTGATAGGGATTAGTTTATTACAAGTAGATGCCATAGTAGAGCAGTGATCAGTCTTTGAGAGGTTCACCTGTGGGCCATGCTAGGTATGGTAGCTATGCCGGGTCAACCAAATTTTTGAGTTATAGTTCTTCTTGTGATTCTTGTATTACTTATGGTCTTCGTGGTCATTTCTCTAGAGAGTGCCCTAGTCGTAGGGTTATAGTTGTATCGGCCAAGGAGCTACTACTATTAGGGTAGTTTATCCCTCAGTTTGAGGTGGTTTGTGAGTTCGTAAAGATGGTTATCAGGGTGCATAAGGTGGTACTCAGGTAGATAGGGTAGGAGATCGTTCAGGTGCCCAGCTAGGTAAAGGGCGTGGTCAGTTTTATACAGTACCTTCTAGGCCCAAGGATGATACTTCAGATACTATAGTGACAGGTATGATATTTTTGTATCGCAAGTCGGTTCTTACTTTATTTGATCTCTGATCCACTTATTCTGATATATCTTCTTATTATCCACCATGGTTAGACTGGTCCAGTGATTTATTATCTATGCCATTGTATGTATCTACTCTTGTAGGTGATTCCTTAGTAGTGGATTGGGTATTTAAATCTTTTTTTATGACAGTTAGTGATGTTGATACTTATGCTGATTTTATTATTCTATATATGTTTGATTTTCATGTGATTTTGGGCATGTACTGGTTATCCCACTATCGTGTGGTCATGGATTATTCTACCAAAAGTGTTACCTTACCCATGCTCGACATACCCCTAGTCATATGGTAGGCAGTGATTAGCCACGAGACAATGAGGAATATTTCTTATATTCATTCCAGATAGATTATATCAAGGGGCTGCTAGTCTTATCTCACCTATGTATGTGATACCCGTGTAGAGAGTCCGATGCTTGACTCTATTTCTATTGTCTATGAGTTTCCTAATATGTTTCCTGATGATCTACCTGGTATCCCTCCTGATCGTGAGATTGAGTTTGCTATTAACCTTGAGCATGACACTGAACCTATATCTATGACGCCTTACCGTATGAATCCTGCAAATCTATAAGAGCTGAATTCTCAGCTCCAGGATCTTCTTGGCAAGGGGTTTATTAGACCGAGTGTGTCCCCATAGAGAGTTCCTATTTTATTTGTAAAGAAGAAAGATAGTTCGATACGGATATGTATTGATTATAGAAAACTTAACAAAGTGATGGGGAAGAACTGCTACCCTATGCCTCGTATTGATGACTTGTTCAACTATCTTCAGGACACAACTATATTTTCTAAGATAGATTTGAGTTTCGGTTATCATTAATTGATGATTCGGGATGAGGATGCCCGAAACAAAGCCTTTAGGACCAGCTATGGTCACTATGAGACTTTAGTAATGTCTTTTGGGCGGACTAATGCCCCAGCCACATTTATTGACTTGATGAACCATGTGTTCAGACCTTATCAAGACTCCTTTGTAATTGTTTATTGATGATATTCTTATGTACTCAAGGAGTAATGAGGATCATGTGCAACATTAGAGGGTTGTGATCTAAGTTATGTGAGAGCATGTGCTTTTTACCCAGTTCTCGGAGTGTGAGTTTTGGCTCTAGTCAGTGTCTTCTCTTGGACAGGTGGTATCCAAGGCAGGTATTATGCTATACTCGGCTATGATTTCAGTGATTCATGATTGGGTTAGACCTATATCTACTACTGTGGTTCACAATTTTATTAGTTTTGCTGGTTATTATACGTGCTTTGTTGAGAGTTTTGCTACCTTATTAGCTCTTATGACTAGATTGACCTAAAAGGAAGTTTCTTTCCAATGGTTTGAGAATACTCGGTAAATACAGAGGATATGTTAATGTTATGATGATACTCGGTAAATCCAGAGGGCGTAATGATGTTATTATGATACTCGGTGAATCCAGAGGATATGTTAATTTTGAAATGATACCTAGTGAATCCGGAAGAGGTAATGATGTTATGATACTATGTGGGGCAACTTTATATAAATACATGTATTTATGAGAGGTTATGTCGTGTGTGGATAAACTATTGGTGTACTCAAGACATGATGTCTTCCTTGGTAATTTGTACTTATTTCTTCTCATTACCACTAAATAAGAGGTGTGACCCTCGTCTACTCTAATCGGTATCTAGAGGTAATTTATGCCTATTATTGGGTTAAGGCTAATTGGTATGTGTAATCATGTGTAGATCCAAAGGCTTACCTAGAAAATCTACTTAACTTGAATTAATGGTTGTGTTATGGAATTTCTCCTAGTAAAGTTACGTATGTGACAACTAGTTATTTCTAATAAATGACTATGACTTGTACGTTAGAAGCGTAGCAAACTAATTGATGTATCTTACTTGGTTAAAATATGAAAACTAGTCCTTAAGGTTGTAACATGGCTAAGTAATAGACTTAGTATGGTATGATGAAGGGTTAAGTGGTCATCTTGTATGTAATGTCGTGATGGGCTAATTGATGATTTATATAATGAGAATCCTAACTAGAGAATGGCCTTGTGATGGGAAAATGATCAATAACATTGGTAGATTGTAGATTTTCTTTATTTGATTACTTGTAGTCTATCAGTCTTGTAAAGTAGTATTTCATAGATATAGAGATTAGCTAATATAGACTAGACTTGAAGTTCGTCAATGAAAAAGAGATTAAAGAACTTTATAACTATGTTATGGTGATATCGGTTCATTGCAATTGAATTTTGGTATTGATGTTGATTGTAGACCTCGATAAGAGGTCGTGGCAGAAATGGGAACCTGCGGCTTTGGAGTGAGTTGTCGTGTGTGGTTGTGCCTTGAGATATTGATGGATTGATCTTTTGGTGTATTGTCCTACGGTATGGGACGTCATGATGAGTTCTACCATTTCATTCCTTGGGTGTACTCTCCGGTGGTATGGGACGCCGTGACGAGTTCTTTAACGCTCCGTACATCCCAAAAATAGACCAACTTAGCATAGATGAAAGTATTTAAACTCGAGATAGGTATTTGAGCTTAAAGTTAAAGGTAAGTGTTAAGTGAGGTAGAGGGATCAATATTTTGGAAAAATTAAGACAAAATAAGTGAGGTGCTTGCTTGACTTAATTAAGCTAATAGGTGACTAGTAGGTGCGTCACCTATTTATACTATTGGACTAAATTGAGGCCTATATTATTGGACATATTAAAGGCCCAAATTAAGTAAAAGAAAAAAGGAAAGTTGAGCAGCCCAATACCTATTCTATTTAAGGCCCAAATGAGCAGCCCAATACCTATTCTATTTAAGGCCCAAATGTCCAGCCCAATACCTATTCTATTTAAGCCCCAAATGTCCTGCCCAATACCTATACTATTTAAGGCCCAATATGTTGTGATCCAATTAGAAATAAACTAAGTAGGTACATCACCTACTTGGACTTCTTGAGAAGCTTAAATATCCAAATAGGTGCATCACCTACTTGGACTTATTTTGACCAATATGTGGCTGGAAATGAGCAAAAAAGAGGCGGTCAAGTGGAAGAATTTATAAGGTCCATTTAGTTCATTTTCTCTTCATTCTTGCAAGAAAATCAGATTATAATTAGCTCCCTCTCTTTTTTCTCTCAAGCCTAAAACAACCGTCTCTTTTCTCTCCTAGGGTTCTTGAAGAAACCCTCTTTATTTCCAGCCAAGGTAAGTGAAAATAACTATGGTTTATATTTAATCATGTCATGGGAAGTTATGGAAATCAAGTTATTGTTTTGATTGAAGTATAGGGTAGACCTTTTTTTTCAAGAATGGCAGTCCACTTCTCTTTAATCTCGAAAATATTTCCCAATAGTATTTGGTTCAACTTGAAGGGAAACTTAGCGTCTTGATGGAGTACACTTTAAGAAAGCAAATTTCAGAAATAAAGGTAAGGTTGCTGCCCCGATTAACTCCTCCTTTTGTATAGGCCTGGATAAAGGATTTTATATATGCTATTGTTAAAAACTCACGGGACGGTGATCGAAAGCCGTGAGTTTAATATCTTATATTCTGATGACGGATTTTGGGACTGTTTAGGTGATGTCTATAGGTGTTGTTGTTGGAGGCAGTGGATAACCTTATGGAATGGTGAAGTGGAGTTGTATTAAAGTATAGAAGGCGGGTGTGGTGATACACCAAGTATTTGAGGGGCTGAATAGTCTTACTGACCGTCAAGTGTTTAGCTATTGTTTTACAAGGGTTACATTGTGATTAGTTGCTAATATTAGCTTCTTTATGTGCTTATATTTTAGATTAATACCTTAAAGGAAAGAAGTCTAATTCATTGTAATAATCAGGTTGCACAAAGAGGTATGTAAGGTTATTCTAGTTCATATTCTTTGGCATGTTGTCATATACTCGTGTACCAACAAAGTGAGCTTCATAGATGATCTTTCATGTTAAAAGATACATTGTGCTTGTGTACCAACCCCACTATAGTTAATCGACCTTTTATTTACTGCCCATGGACTAAAAGTTTGTCAAAGTGTCACATATTTCTCTTATATGAGTCAATAAGATCCAAGATTATACAAGTTAAAAAGTGTCACATGTTGGATTACAATCTGTCCAAAATTGCTTTAATTAATTATATACTTATTTTGGCTACATATGTTCTTTTTTCGAATAGCATTCCCATTGTTTTTCGGCATAAGGTGACCTTATAGAGTCTTTACCTATTTAGTGTATAGTTTATATGTCCTTATGCGGGATATACATTTGTTCCTAATTAGAATCTGGCCACATGTTTCAATAGTACCCATTCTCACATATCCTTCTGTTTGTTATTACCTAATAAATATTTATTGTATAGTCCAAACCTCTTTAGTCAAGGAGTTATGTATCTCAACTTGCAATGCACATATTTGCCCATTTGAAACATCTAAATTTCTACACTTGAATCTACCCCAATTGCTATATGCTAGGTAAGATCACTAGAATCTGCCACAACCAATATATGCTATGTAAAGTCACTTGCTTACTAGTTATACACCTTACTAGCTTATTTGTTACGGGTCATCATCTCCTCTCTTGTCATATACCTTCTTGGTTTATTTATTAGTAGATATGTTTTATGCCCAGTAAGGCTCATGGTGTCATATAAGTTCCAAAGTATTACCCTTATTTCCTATATAATTGTTCTTGTCTCGATCGTATGCTTTCTTGTATTGGTTCATAGCTCTAAAGCTCAATAATATTATGACTACCAAAATAACAATCTAAAAGATTAAAGAAGTGAAGTAAAGTAAATATACTTATGTGTGAGTAGTAGCTCAGGGGCGAGAGCATAGCATGGGTCGAGCTCAATTTATTGATTTATGGGTTGCATCCCAGGGCTAGAAGGAACACCTAGCATGGGTCGATCCTATTATCGGGTGGTATCTCTAGGGTGAAAGGTAAGCCTAGCATGGGTCAATCCCAATTTATGTATTGATGAGGAACGTATCCGAGGGGTATAATACCTAGCATGAGTCATCTTCTTTTACCACTGATCAGCTGGTCATATGTATCTCATGGCTTACAAATATTTTAAAGCAAAGAAGAATAAAGTAAAGAAAAACATGTAATATACTGTCTTCCACAAATGTAAGTAAAGGTTGTTCATTCATCCTTATCTATATGTTTATATAAATTGACCTCGAGTTTCATTAATTTCTTATTTCATTTATGGTTATCTCATGCCTTACATATTCAGTACATTACTTCGTGCTGACGTCCCTCACGGGGACCAGCATCCTATGTTACAGGCACAGGTTTTTAGCGAGTAAACTTCCCCAATAGAACACAGGATACTCAGTGGTTGTTAGTGAGCTCCAAGTTGATTCGGGGCCTTACCGAGTCTTTATCATATATACTTTGATGGTTTTATAGTCATGGATTCCATTAGAGGCTTTGTAGACATTCTAAAGCAGTCATATATATTCATAGTTTCACATGTCATCTGTATCAATTTGGCTAATTGGTTGGTATTATATCTATAGCTTTTTATCAGTGATTCCATTTGTTTAGTGATTCATTTTCTCATCTAGTTTGTTTTTATTGTTTGTCGTCCTATAGTTGTTGTCCACCTCATCTAGTATGGGGTGTGACAAAAGTAGTATCAGAGCAGTTCATCCTAGGAGTCTACAAAGCCGTGTCTAGTAGAGCCTTACTTATAAATGTATTGCTCTCCATATTTATAATTAGGGGGCTACTTAGATATTCAGGAAATGTCACTTTCTTTCATAATCCAGATTGTGCGATAGAGCAATGTTAAGAAGTCTATTCCCGCTTGTATTATAATTTCTTATATTCATACTATACCTACTATAGCTAAGGTCAATTGTTGCAAAAAACTCTAGCACCACTAATGTCCAAGAGGCAACGTATAATGAAGGGTCTTAAGATATCAAAATTCAGATTAAGGAGAACCAATTTAGTTCGACCCTCACAGCCCATAATAAAGAACATCATAAAGGTTTTTGTGTTACTTGCATATAAGGTTGTATTTGTACTATTTGTATTGCCTTGGTTTATTTGAGCAAGATATAATAAGGTTATTAATATTTTTGTATGATAAATGGTTAACTAGTCATAAAGATGGGTTGAAAATATTTCTTAGTTCACTTCTTAAGAGGACGTGAATGGTTCTTATGTTTGAGATTTCCTTCATATGACTCCTTCAATATATGGGAATTAATACCACGGAGGACATTTATACTTTGTTAGTAAATATATAGGGTTTTAGAGTTACACATATTTTTAAAATAGAATCTGCTAAACTAGTTTTGCATTAGTTGAATGAAGCTAGTAGCATGGTCTGAAGGGTGAAACTTTCAATGTGATAGCGCATGTACCCTAGTTAGAAGATAAGGACCAAACACCTACTAGATATCATTCTCTATTTTATTAATTATCTTTTTATAAGGTATGTGTGTATGACACCCCAAATAGGTAACAATAACATGCAATCCCTTTTGTGGTTAGAAAACTCTAGGATGAGTATTTCCAATTGTTCTATATAAGAGTATATGTAAACTTGATTCCTATGCTGAACTATGTTTTGGATATAGAAGGTTAGTATATGACTACAACTTATGGTTGAAATAGGCATATTGACTGGTTAGACCTATGTGGTGATTATCTAGACTATTTTTACATATTAGAATACATGAAGTAAGCCATTGTGGTTAAAAAGGGTATTTGTTAAACATGAAGTAGGTAAGAGGGACACCCAACTAACAATATGAATGCATGTTTGGATGCCTAGTCTTATTAGATTCACGAATAGAGAGACGATTAGAAGATATACACTTGGACTAACCTAATGCATTTGTATTATCCTTATTAAAATAAGAGGTAGTTTGTTATGCATATGTATAGAGTTTTAATGGCTTATCAAAATTGTCATGAAGTATAAGGTACCTTTTTTTTCACTTGAGTCCCTGATATGGAAATTTCCTTAATGCATAGATTATCTAAATTTCTTGACTACAGGTATTGGATTGCCATCACTTGTTGTGTACATGTATATTATAGTTCCTATATTATATACACATATCCTATGATAATTCTCATCCTTTTATCACATGAATTAGTTATTGTTGGTTGTTGTACATACATATTTGAGCATGTTGAAGAAAGGTTTGGGGGGAAAATATTCTTGACTATATGTCTAATCACCGATAGAAAATCTATTGTCTACATCAAGTTGTTCGAGATAATAGTCTAAGTATGTCAAGGCTACCTTGTTACGAAAAATAGTTAGCATAGATAGACCTATCTAGTTAAGCCTAGAGTGACTAACCTTCAGATGTTTTAGAATCATAATATAATTTTGCACGTACTTGACATTTGTGTGTGAGTTGCTATAAATAAGAATTTACGTGTTATAGTTCCTTTAAGTTTTATTTGTAATTGATTTATTTGAACTTTTATATGGTACCAAACATTAATTGTAATGACATCCTAGGTTAGTAGAAAAGATAAGGTTGATCTTGACCTCCTACTCCTACAAATGAACTGTTAAGGATTTCTTTTCTATTATGACCCCAAAACACTGATTAGGAGAATTCATAGGAGCTTAAAAGATAATATAGGGAAATTAATTGCATGTGTTTTTAGTTAAGTGATAAACACGAGCAAAACTATCCCGCCAGTGATTTGGCACTAGTGGTAGTATGCTCGAAATTAATAGGGTAGAGTGAAACCATAAGGTGTCTCCTAGCTTCCAAAGAATTTGGTCTGTTACATAATTATACATGCTACAAGTTCTATAGCTTGTTTGTTTATAGGTCGTATGTATTTTGTGGATTATTTTCTCACTTATAGAATATGTCATGGAATACTTGCATATAGATATTATCTACTTCATTGAACCCTCATTTATTGCTATATATATTCGTGGGAATTTGCCGTATATGTAATTATGATAATTATTTACCATAGATCACTTGTCCGTATTTTTGTTGCATAATAGATTAAGTTGACTATGTTATAGGCATTAGAATTAGTTCTCATGAGTTAAAGTATCACCTATAACTTGCTTACATGTTATACCTTTCATAGACCATTTGCCTATATGCTACACACCTCATAGCCTACATGCTTTGTATAATTATTCATGTGTTAGTCTAGTTATTCATGCTCTAGTCCACTTGCTCAATGTGATTTATGTTTCATAGTTCACTTTATTATCATGTTCATTCTTGTAGCCCACATGTTTATATATTGGATAAATTGTCATAACCTAGACCTCTGGATTATGTGCTCATCTAGCCCAATATTTTATTTCACTTGCTCATATACTATAAGTCTGTCAATTCACCTGCCTATATGTTACAAGTCTCATAGTTCATTTTATCACATTTTTAACGGTTTATATGCTCATTTGCTACATGCTTTAATATTTTTCTTTTACATAAATCCCATATTTTTGTAACTTAATTGTCTATATGTCACAAGCTTATTAGGTTCATATATTTGTATGTTAAGTGCTCTTTTATGCTGATCGAAGCGTGTGTCATAGATCCCCACTTGGAAGTGAGAGATGATGAACATGGATTTCGTAATAGGGTTTCCTCCTACACGTCGTCACCACGATTTGATTTTTGTCACTATAGATTGAATAACCAACTCAGTCCATTTTTTTCCAGTTAATACTTTGTATTCAGCTAAGGATTATACCATACTCTATCTTAAGGATTTGGTGAATTTTCATCGACTTCCATTCTCTATTATTTTAGATAGAGGTACTCAGTTTACTTCTAACTTTTGGAAGGATTTTTAGAAGGGTCTTGGTACCAGAGTTCACCTCAGTATATCTTTTCATGCTCAGAAGTATGGTCAAGAAGAGAGAACCTTTCAGACTTTAGGGGACATTTTGAGGGCCTATGTTATTGATTGTAAGGGTAATTGGGATGACCACCTACCTTTATTGAGTTTTCCTATAATAATAGTTACCATTCTAGCATTCAGATGGCTCTATTTGAGGCCCTCTAAGACAGGAGATGCAGATCTCCCATTGGTAAGTTTAAAGTAGGTGAGCTACTTTAATTGGGACAAATTTAGTGTTTGAGGCAATGGGGAATGTTCAGTTAATTCAAGCGAGGTTGAAGACAACCCAAAGTTGTCAAAAATCTTATGTCGATGTTAGAAGATGGGATCTTGAGTTTGATTTTGGTGACTTGGTTTATTTGAAAATTTTGCCTATGAAAGGAGTGAAGAGATTTGACAAGAAGAGGAAGCTCAATCACCGTTATGTTGGCCCATCCAGAACTTTAAGCCATGTTGGGAAGGTAGCTTATGAGTTAGAGTTGCCTGTAGATTTGGGATTAGTGCATTCAGTGTTTTATCTTTCTTTGTTAAATAAGTATAGTGGTAATTTAGCTCCTATTGTTTCTTTAGAAAGTATGGATATTCTGGATAGCCTTTCCTACGAAGAAGTCCCGGTTGAGATCCTTGATCGTCAGATTCGAAGGTTGAGGAATAAAGAAGCTCCTTTAGTTAAGGTCCTATGGCCAAATCAGTTCATTGAGGGAGCCACTTGAGAGGTAGAAATAGATATGTGAGCCAAGTATCCCCATATTTTCCCTACGAATTCAGACTCATCTTGAGGTAATAGTTTCTCTTAAATTGACTCTCTCTCATTCGTTATCTTAGCTATATAACTATCCTCATGTCATAGCATGTGTTCATGAAACTCATCTTAGTCCATGTATCATGTTTCAGATGCAGTTACTTAATCATTATTCAGTGCATAAGTATTCAGTTTATGATCTCATCCTTCTTAGTACTTCAGCTTAAATGGTGTCATTCGAGGATGAATGATCCTAAGGGGGAGATAATGTAACACCTCAGAGTTTTAACACTTAATAAAACATTCAAAATGACCTTTAGGACCCCTTTTTTGATGGTAGACCATGTTTAGATATTATGGGTTGTGTAGGGGTGCTTTTAAGCCTTAAAAGTGGGTGGGTGTCACATCTTGGACCCTCCGATAAGGCTGTGCAATGCGGAACAAATGCCAACACCCATTGGATAGTCTTGGCTTTTTGTGTATGCCACCCACTTTAGCTTGGCTTTTGGTGTGCGCCACCAACCCTCAGGTTGGCTTTGGTGGTGCACCCCCTAGCAATAGTCAAGTTCCAAAATTACTCCTTTTTGACTTATCTTAAGGGTATTAAGGTCTTTTTACACCCTTAAAATGTTTCTAATAATCCTTAAACAAATTAAGGGGTCTTAAAACACTTTATTTTCCACTCTCTTGACCTTAAATGTACAATACACAATCCAAAATCCTCCCTCTCTTTCTAAGAACAAAAATTCAAGTTTCATTTATAAAGAATTGAAGAATCTAAGTCCCAATTTCAAACTTTCTTCAAGAATTCATCTAATTGAGGTATGTGGGATATTCATCAATGGTTTTATTTCACCCATTGATCCCAAAAACTCTCTTTTTATTCAAGTATGAATTTTACTTTAATTATGATCAAATTTCATGTAAATTATGAAATTTGTCCATGTTTTCTCATTAGTTTCACATTCAAGTAATGTTAATAGTTTTATCCCATATGAATAATGTTCCTACATACTTCAAGATCCAAAATCCTCTGTCATGTTTTCTTGGCATCATGTCAAATTTATGAAATTTTACTCTAACTGCATAAACATGATATTCTCTTCTGGTTAACTTATTTTCATATTTACATTCATGTAATTTATGATGTTATTGAAATGTCTCCTCTTTTTGGTTTTTTGAATTATGACTTTAGGTTACTGGTTTAAATGTTGTACTGACTTGTTACAATCTCTTAGTGCTAGGAAGTTATGAACTCTCGATACCTATGTGTTTACTTGTTTTTCAGACTTTTGAAATAGCAAGATAGTCATACCATGATTTTATTACTATGTTCAAGTTTAAGTTGAGTCTTTTCAGTACTATACTGTACAATGTTATGTTAAACCATGAATAATACTAGTTTCATTTAGTTAGGAGTAGGATTTAGTACTGTGAGGGAAGTGTGGATTTAGCACATCCTACCTACCATAAAATACATACCCCCATAGGATTTAGGGACTCGCCAAAGAGCGTTTCCCCTTGCCCAATATGGGCTTAGTTTAGTGATTACTCCAGTTAAGGTTCAACTCCAATGGAAAGGATGGAACATCCCTCTTTAATATGGGTCAGAAGTTGACTTCATGGTAAAACACATGGTTTATGTTGGTTACATGAACTCTCCCAGATTCAGTTAGTACTCAATCTATTTCATTTGAGATTTACTTGATCATGATTAGTCAGAATTAGTACTTATTTAATTAGTTTTACAAATTATTTCAGATATTCAGATCATGTCAGGGGGTACGATACTTGGTCTTGCATTTTTAGTTTTATATGTTCTTGCATCCATGTTCAAATTTTACATGTACCTAAGTAGTAAATGCCTCACATACTAGTACATTCAAAGTACTGATTGCATATTTTTCTCTTACGTAATGTTGTCTTACAATATCATTTCAGATTCACAGTTTCTCGACCATCCCTTGATAGCTCAGCAGTTCCTCGCAACAGTAGTGGTGAGTCCTCATCAATCGAGGACGTGATATGTTATTTCACTATTTTCGTATTTCTATATGTTTAGTTAGTTGGAGTGAGTTGGGGGTTTGTCCCATCAACTCCGTATGTTTTAGAGGATTTCATACAGACAGTCTAGTTTCCAAAATATATTTCATCAAATACTTCAGACATGTCATTTCATGTATTTCAGTATTCCAGTTCACAGTACCTTAGCAGTTTATCTCCCGCACATGTTGTTCTATTGTCATTTTATTTAGTGCTCATAGTAAGTACTAGATTATGGGTTAGCTTGGGGTAACTTGTGGCCTTAAGCATCGTGTCATGACTAATGGGTAGCCTCGAGTTGTGAAAACATAATTTGGGGCCCTTTCAGCAGTGGGAGTTGAGCCCATATAGCTCATAGGTTTCCTTAAGACGAATAGAGCTACACAATCCAAGTTAATGGTTTTAAACACTTATGTTCATAACCCTCTACCCTATCCTGACATCTTATATATGTATATATGAATGTGTATATGTGGTTTTGGCTAATTTTGAACATGGTATTATTCACTTTCTCTGAGTTACATGCCAGTGCTTATCCTAATGACTGTCCCTGTACATTACATTATTTCATGATGTAGGGTCTGAAGGGTACTCTGTTGCTCCTGTGAAGCATTAAGTGGTTAAGCATGTCTGTTGAGTTGTTGTAATGTGGTGATTCTCCATCCTTCGAAAGGTCTTGTCATTTCATTATTTTTTTCCATTGTCATAGTACTCTTGGATCCTTTTTGGTTATAGTTGGGCGCATGACCCAACCTAGTTTGGCATTCTAGTTTTAAAGGCTTTCATGGATAAGTAAGGGTTGGTTGTTGTTTTGATTCTTAATTTTCAGTTGAGTTATCTATTCATATTCTTAGTTAATGTTTGATAGGATTCCACTTTATTTTAAATATTATGTTGTGCTTTTAGGTTAGGTTAAGGGTGTGGTCTTTGGTCCATGGTGGGCTTGAGATACCCGTCATAACAAGGCCCTTGTTTGGGTCATCAAAATATAATAAGTGAATTACTTGTTTACATAATTAAGCTAGTAGGTGACAAGTTGGTCCATCTGCTACTTAAACTTATTGACCAACCTAAATAACCTAGTAGGAGCATCAAATATTAGATAGTTTTACCATCTTAGAGGACTAAGTAGGCGTATCACCTACTTAAACCTTTTGACCAGCTATGGACCAAGTAGGTGAATCACCTACTTATAACTTTTGACCATCTTAAAGGACCAAGTAGCTTCACAATACATTTGATGATTTTAACCATGAATAACTCAAAGTTCTTAAGCAACTTTTGTTAGATTTGGTCACTTTTATGTCTTATGTGCAAGAAAATGTCTTAAGGCAGGAAATAGTATGAATTGTTCTAAAAATAAAGACTGGAAAACTATCTTGACGAGTCATATACCTTGACGGACCATCCTCTGGACCATGGTGCTTAAACAATTCTTAATCCCAAGTATTTGTAAGGCGACACCCAAGATGATAGACTGTTAAATTCATGATGGACTACCATCTTTAGCCGCCAACTAGAATCTATATTCTAAATATGAATAATGGCCTTGGAAACAATCTATCTTCTTCTTCTTCATGAGATTATTATTTCCTCCATTAATTGGTCCCTAACATTCTATGTAGGGATGATGTTTCATCTGATAGACTGCGGTGTCCATTTAACTTTTACTTTTTGCTTTTGATTTATGTTTGTATATTGCTACAAAAGTACTTACCTTACTCCTCAATAGGTCTTATTACTTTTAAACTATATCCAATGAGAGGTGTGGGATACTAAACACCCATAAGGATACTACAACCCACCAACTTATAGATGAATCTAAAAATGAAGTCAAAGGGTTGAGGAAATCCCAACTTATCATACTATAGAAATAGTAGAAAACAAGAGTAAGCTCCCAAGTTTGATCAAGGAGATGATTGTTTAGAGAGTGAGTCTACTACGGGAGGTTTAGGTTTAGTGTTAGGTGATAAGAGTGGCACTAGTACCACTAAGAGCCAAAAGGAAAACCCTGATACCATGAAAGCCGATGCTATTAAAAGCAAAATTTAGGAATTTCGAGACAATATCTACTGGCAAGTGAAAGGTATAGGATAAATACTTTCAAGCTAGCTTCTCGACAATAAGAAAGCTAAATGGTGTTTTAATCCCTATATCTTAGGGTGGTTAATCAAAACACCCATGCACTATTACGCTAATATAGTTTGAGAATTTTATGGAAACTATGCTGCTGCTCATTACAACAATTTAAAAAGGTCCAAAAACCATCAGATTTATCGACTTTGAATATAGTTCATATTTGTGGATTTACTGTAGATATATCCGATCATATAATCAACTAGTTTTTGTAAAGGCCCAATTTTGTAACCCTAGATAGGAATTTAGATTTTAATTTCAGAATAAGTGATAGTATAATTAAAGTGTGTGGTTAGCTCAAATTTTTAAAAATGGTCAACCATTATGGTTGACAGATAGGAAAGAAATAATGTATAAGAAATGTTGAAGATCGTAGAACAATTTCGGACATTATAGTGCGACTTTACTTGAGTCCTACTGAAACAGAAAATCAATTTATCGAGGACAAAGATTCCATGATGGCTAGTTTGATTTGTGGTTTTAACCTAAACTTTGGAATTATTATAGCAGATGAAATAAAGATTTGAGCAACAAAGTCTACTACTTTTCTGCCATTTCTATTCCTTGTACACAATTGGGTGAAAAAAATACAAAATTCCAGTGTTGCATGGGAAAGATGATGATTTAATCACATCAAAGAAATATGATATTGAAAATTCTCAAGATGAGATGAAGAATGAATTATGAGTGTCGAAGCATACAGTTTTTAGACCTAGTAGTCAAACTATCGAGGAACCTCTCACTCCTATTAAGGCATAAAGAGGGAATATAGGTATTGAGTTAGACCTTAAACTAGTTTTTGCTACTATCTCCACACCCTCTATATTTGGTGTTATTGGCACCACTCTGGACACAGAGTCAAATGATACTACATAGATTTTATCCTAAGCTCCCTGTTTATTAATTTTTCAAACTTCTATTATATTGGTTAAGTGATCTGAGAGATTTTAATATCAATTAAAGTTATTTGCAAAGCAGCTCAAAATATTTGTAGATCAAACCATTTATGTCGCTCTAGTACCATATGAGAGTTTTTATGGTAAAATTAATGACATAAAAACTTAGGATAATATAATTCCCCTCTAGGTCATTTCCTTAATTTGTATGCATTTTTGGCAATTCGATCTACAATTCATTTATGACTTATCAAAACTAGCAGTTCTATGATCGGACAGTTTATTTGGATTTTAGGCTCATTTCCCTGTTTTAGGGATTTTTTTTTTAGGATTTGGTCGTGGACCAAAATTCCTAATACATGACCTTAGATGAAAATTTTGATAGTACCATCAGCTCAGGAGCATTGATTTTAAGCTAGAGGGACTTTGGTTCAGGTCCCAAGTCTTACAGACTTATTTTGGGCTATTGGGCGGATTATATAAAAATTGGAACTATATGTGCATTCCTCACATTTAGTCAAAATGATATCAGATGAAATTTTTATTAATTCCATGGATACAGAATGTGGTTTACGCTTAAATTTCACTATTGGATCATGTTCATAGGGTTCCAAATGAGTTTCGAAGGTCTAAAATAAATTTTTGACTTTGCTGGTGTTAGTGTGTTCTTGAGGGAAAACATTGACTATTTGACATGATCACTTAAGTGACAAAAATGTCTCTTAAGTGACATTTTAACCTCGGATCAGGTCACTTGAGCTATGAAAGTCTCATTTAAGAGACCATCACTAAGTATAAGACTCCATATTCGTATTTTGACATTTTGGGAGCTAGGAAGCTCCATTTTTTATGTTTTTGATGCATTTTTCTTGAATAATATTTTTTTATTAATTTATAACTCTATTTTTGAAGAACTTATATTTTATTTTTTGTGATTTTCACCACAGTTGAGAATTAAAATCCCATTTTCACCATTTTTGGGGCTTAGAAGATCGAATATGGGTGATTCCAAAGGAGTTTTTGCGATTTCTTCCAATGGTAAGTTTTGTAATCTTTTAGTTATAATTTTTCACTCAATTTCATCTTCAAAAAAACTTCAAAGTCTTGATCTTAAAATGGGTTTTGGGGTTTTTTTTCCTGTAAAGCTTGGAAATGATTTTTCTTTGATTTGAACCTCGTTTTAACTTGTTTTCACAAGGATTTTTAGCTGTAGACTGCTATGAGTATATGGAACACATTTCTAAAATAAATTTATGATTTTACCCCTTTTATTTTTGAACCTATTTTCAGGATTCGTTTTTATACCTATCTTGAATATAGGAATATGAGTCTCATTCTACTCCTAATGATGTGTATATCATGATTTTTATAGAGCAACAACATTTTAAAATTATGGAGTGAAGAAGGACGATTTATTGATGATTTAAAGAATTTTGGTTCATCATTGAGGTAGGCTTCTATCTACTCTCCTTCATGAGATAGTGTTTTATATATGTTGTATGTTAGATAGGAATGTTAGGATATGTTTTTGGTAGAACAACATGACTTAGCCTAAACTATGAGTTTGGGGGATAGAACGGTAATTAACCCTTAAGGTGAAATACTTATTATACTTCTCTGGTCCTATTTCCTCTTTAATAGATATAAGATTCATAGTATGATTATGGCAAAGTGTTAAATATGAGATTCATAGTATGATTTTTGCATTATCCTAGATATGGGATGGAATTAAGGTATTATAAGTGTGATTAATATGATGAATCTTATTTGGACTATTTAGTCTATTTTGGAACCATAATTTAGGTAGAATTGACTTGGTTGCCTGTGGTTTAGAGGGAATCAACTTACTTGCCCATGTTTTAGGTGGAATTGCTTCCTTATAAATAATTATGGCTTATTTAACATCTAGTAGTGAATTTAGATACCTTAGCCTAGTCCGTGGTAGAAATTTCCAAAATATAAATTTCAAGATTTAGAAGTGGGTCCCTCCGGCCCACCTTAGTCGAAGACTTCTGTTAGCATTGTAGGCTTATATACGCTTCTAAATGTGTTTAGGCATAGTTTAGACTAATGAACCTTTAGGATAAGATTACTTCATTACTTGGTAGATAGTGATGCTTTTTCTTCGCGATTATGTTATGGTTAAGCCGGATATATTATTGGGACCAAGGCCATGATTATGATATTAGTTGAATTTTGAGAAGTGTTCTATACTTATAAAGGACGTAACCATGGTTAGATGTTTTGATGTTTATGATCGGATTGTTTAGATATTGGTGATGGCATGCAAAGATTTGGTTCCTTAATGATCACTAAAGCAGTAAATGGTACGACTTTAACTGAAATATGGTTTTATTGCTCTATTTCCTAAACAGGGATTTGTTCCCACTTTTTACTTTTAATATGGATTATTCATGACGGAAGTCATACCATCTTAGTGAATAATGTATGAGACATTAAAACTAAACATAATCATTAAGAGATTTGACCGAGATGGATTCTAGTCCAAAATTTTGTTACTACAATTTACCACATTCGTGAATTATTTTGACCCTTTCTACACTCTTATGATGACTTAGTCTCGGATTTTACCCCAAGCAATAGATTTATAGACTTACACTCTTTCAGCCACAGTCCTAGTCATGCATTTATATACATACATATATACATATATATTGTAATACTCCAAACTTTTTTTAAGTCTAATTTAGTCTCCAAGGGATTTATGGAAGACCTCCTAAGTGAATAATGTTTAAGTTAGATAGAATTTCCCTAATCTTGAATTTTTATCATCTGGAAAATTAAAATAGCATTCCAATGATACTAATTTCGTCCAAATTAGGTATCGGGGTAAGAAGTTATGGTCGTTTTACTGAGAGCTATCTGAACTGCCCAGGTGTGACGGGCTGGTTGACGGACCGCCGAGCTAGTGATGGACCATCGCCTAAACCATTGCAGCTAAGGCATTTAGTCAATATTCTGGCTAAGTTGTGATAGGAAGGTTGATGGACCATCGATCTAGCGATGGGACCGTCCCCTAAGCTGTCGCAACCAAGGCAGTATACCCATTCACTGGCCAAAGTGCGACGGATGAGCTGACTGACCATCGAGATAGTGATAGACCAATTCTTAGGCCATCGCTATTGATGCAGTAAACCTATTTTTTGGCCATGATGCGATGGGCAAACCAACGGACCATAGCCCAAGTCGTCGCCGATCCTGTTCAGCGATTTAAAGCCATTTATAAAAGGGTTTTGGGGTCTTTTTCCACCCTTTTTAAAATCTAATTATATCAAACAATAGCTCACAACTTCATTATTGATCTATCACACCAAATTAGGGTTTCTCTCAAAGATCAATCCCCAATAACAAGATACAAACCCTTCTCCAAGAAACCTCCAGGGTCAAACATCACCATCCAAGAATTTTCAAGAAAAGCCTCCAAGAACATTCTCAAGGATTCAAAAGTCATCTTGACTCATTGAATCAAGCCAAATAAGGTATGCGACGTTTGAACAATAACAATCGTTTCATTCTTGTGCCTAAAACCTTTTTTTTAGTTATAAATTTCTGAATTTTGATTATGATTTCCATGAAAGTAAAGTTAGGGTTTATACCTCATGTTTCTAATTGAATGATTTTAAGATTTTGAGTGATTTTAATATTTAATTATATTTATACTTTTGAATATTTATGCACATGATTATATTTTCCAGATTTTAAGTTGAATTAAGAATAATTGGGTTATAAAGCATGAACTTTATGCTGTTTGATATGAATTCGAAGCATGGGTGTAAAGAAATAAGGTTTAGTCTAGATATTTCAAAGAATGATCATGATTTTAAGTGTTGCATGACTAGCTATTTTTATGTTTTGATAAAGAAAGTTGGTCTTTTGAACCAAGCAAGGACAGTAATCCACAATAACTATATAGTGATGATTTAAAGTAGAGTGAAGCTTAGTTGGCTTCCATTTCACATTGTTATATTATTTAAGGTGGATTTTCCTAAAAGTTTTGAGCCTACGTATTGGATTAGTATTTCGCACCTAGTTTGTATTGATTCCAAGATTTGATGCCCCAGACCTACGATCCACCATAGGATTATGATTTACCCCAAGTTGGTATAGATAGTGAATAGTAAAGTTAAGGTTCTATTCTGATGGCAAGGGTAGAATAGTTCTCCCCAACGTGGGAAAGAAGTTGGACTCCATGTCAACTCACATGGTTTATGTCGGTTAGAAGAAACTCCCTACGTCCCAAAGTCCTATAATGTCTAAGTTTCAAAGAAGTCCCTTATTCTCCATAAGGTAAAAGTGTAAGTTTGAAAACTATTGTTTTAAGATTCCTCTTGCTTACAAGTTTTGAGAGTAAGATTAAAAATACAAATTTTAGAACTAAGTGTAATTACTCACGAGATTTATACTATATGTTTTATTATACATGATTTATGAGATTCAAATTTCAATTTTATTCAACCTATGTCAGTCATTGATATCAGTATGCATGATTATATAAAGATGGATGCTATTGTTTACTTATTGCATACACCCCCATATACTCAGTTCATCCTCAAAGTACTGATCCAAATATACGTCTGTGTGCTATATTGTCTCATAATGTAGGTTCAGGTGTTCAATCTCAGCAGCGACAATGATTTTCCAGTACCTTATCTATACTTCCACAGTTGGTGAGTCCTCATGGTTCGAGGACCTATTTCCCTATTTTCAGTCTTTGAAGTAGTTGGTTTATTTCTTTTTAGTTCATTTTGAGTCAATTGGGTGTTTGTCCCAATGACTCTCTAGTTTCTTAGTATGTATAGGCTTATCGGACTATTAGTGAAGTTCCACATTATCAGTATTCTGCTACCCAGATATTGTTTACAATTAATTCGATTCCTACTTTGCATAATAAAGTGTTATTGATTGGTTTATACATCATAAAGTATATGTTAGAAGTAGTAGCAGGCACAAAGGGTTAGCGTAGGGCTACTTGTAGCCTTAAGAACCGTGTGACACTTCGGGATGAGATTTCAGGGCGTTACATATATATATATATACTAGGTATAGGGAAGATTATATTAATGATGATATTGATGATATGAGTTCTTGATCAAGTCCGATGATTGATGACGATATTAGGGGTATGATTTCTAGTTTAAGTTTGTCGATTGATGATGTGAGGTACTAAACATGGTTACATGATGATACTTGGACGGTTTATGGTATTGTGGATTCGATTCACATTAATTATAACTAGTATGCACTTGAATCTATCAACCTTAACGGGGCTGAATAGGTATAGGTGATGAGAGATCAATACCCTAACTACACATCAAATAAAAGAGAAACCAAATTTAATTCACAATATTATAACTCGATGTCAATCGAGTGAAAAAGATAACACAGAACACCCTAATCACTTGATCTAAGCTAATAATTAGAATTGAACATAATCACTACCCTAATCTAGAGTAACCAAATATCTAGTTTATTCAAGATAATTTAATCATCCAAAATCTCCTTATGAAAATGGCTAAGACAAAACTTATAGGTGTTGCCTTTACAAAATTAGCCTATTATAAAAATAGCTCAAAAGTGACTATTTTGGAAATAACCTATAAGGGTCTTTCTTGATTTCCCAAATGGAATCTTGATCGCCCATGGTCTTGTATATTTTTTGTTACATTACTTTCTTCAGTCTTTAAGCTATCATCCATATGCCGAAACCCCGCCTAATGTGCTACACGCTAATCGTTCTTGTATCAACCCCCCTTCTTAAAAAAGATTCATCCTCGAATCTAAATCTTAAAAACATATGATAAGGACAAGCAACCATAATATCCTTAAAGTATAAGGGTTAGAAATAACAATTCTATCACCATACCAAGGGTGCACACATATAAAATATACTCAAGTATCAAAATGATCCACAAATGGTTTGTATCCCAAAAAGACAAGAGATACTTGACTATATAGGAAACATTCTCAAACAGGGGAATCAAAAGAACCATGATGTTTTCTTGACCACACATGTAAGTCCTTGGTGTTTATATATTTAGCAAAACACAAATGCCCCTTAAAGTCAAGTATCACATGACAACCCACAACTATGTTTCATGTCATAAACAAGGTCATCCCAATTTAATAATCCACCAAACACATGAGCTATCTTAAAGAATGAGGTTACTCCCAATTCATCACCTTAGTCAAATACAAAGTTAATCCCCATAAAATTTGGAAATATATATCATTTAAACCCATAAAATCATGTAAAAACACCAATCAAAACCCACATGTGTAACACCCCATACATTTCAAAATATATATGACCAACTATGCATTGAAAAAAGTATTTAAACTTGAGATAGTAAAGGGGTATTCGAACTTAAAGTTAATTTTAAATAGTAAGTTAAAGTAGAGAGATTAAGATTTTAAAAATATAGGATAAGATAAGTGAGTTTCTTTCTTGACTTAATTAAGCTTAGTGACAAGTAGATACATCACCTACTTAGACTATTGGACCAAATTGAGTCCTATATTAATGGACTCATTTGATACACAAATTAAGCAAAATAAAAAGTGTTAGTAGACCAACCCATTACCTAAATTTTTCTAAGGACCAATATGATCTCATCCCATTAGAAATAAACCATTTAGGTGCATAACTTTCTTTATCTTTTTTAGCATCTTAAGCATCCAAGTAGTTACATTACCTACTTGGACTATTTTTGAACAAAATATGGCTGAGAATGGGAAAAAAAAAGTTGTCAACAAAGGTGATTATGAGGTACAAATTGGTTTATTTTCCATTTATTATCGCTTGAAAAAATCAGATTATATCTAGCTCTCTCCCTCTCTCTCTCTCTCTCTCTCTCTTTCTCTCAAGCTCGAAACAACTACCCCTTTTCTCTCAATTTGTGAAGAAACTATCCTCCTAGCAAGCCAAGGAAAGTAAAAAAACATATTTTAATTCTTACATTAGAGATTATGTAAATCGTGTTCTTTATGTTTGAAAGTGTATGACAGCCCTGTCAAAACTTTGTAGTCCAATACTTTCTTAACTTCTAAGAGATTTATCTTTATTTTTGGTTTGAATTAAAAAAGAAGCTATAAATCTGGAAGAACATAAGTTAGGAGGATAAATTCCCAAATTTTGAGGTAAGATTCTTCCCCAAATTCGTACCTCCTTAAGTATAGTTTGGTGAAGAAATTTGTATGTATTTTTGTTTAAAACTTTTGATGTCAAGACTAAAAATATACTCCTATTAGTCTAAAATAAATTTTGAAACTATTTTAGGACATTTTATGTTTATTGTTGTGGGATGCAATTGTATTACCTTATAGAATGATTATATGGAGTTGTATTGAGGTGAAAATTTAAAATGTGAACTTAGGGAGTTATTCTAGTGGTTTATTAATTTTGTGTCTATTTATGGGTTGTTTTTATAGGTATTGTTGTTGTGAGGCAATTGGTCATATTATAGGATGGATGAATATAGTGGTATTGAAGTATAAAAAGAAGGTGTGGTGATACACCATGTGTTTGGGGGTTGGACAGTCTTACTGCCCATTAAGTGTTTAGCTACTATTTTGTAGGCATAAAATGTTATTATCTTCTAATGTTAGCTTCATTATGTACTTATATTGCAGAGTAATACTTAAAGGAAAGGCTAAATAATTGTAGCCATATTGGTAGTAAGGAATGTTATAAAAGGCTACTAAATTCCATATTCTTTGGCCTGAATCTAATAATTTTTTTTACAAATAAAGCATTCTAAGTGTTGTTACTAGAATATGGCACATAGGGGTGGCATACAATCTCTACTACAGCTAATGATTTTCCCACCGTTTTGTGTATTAAATACTTCAATAGGGGTTTATTAAAAGACTTGTATGCTTGAACTTCCATGAAAAACCCTTTTCACATGTTTCTCTTAGACAAGTCAATAAGATCCTACATTACATATGGTGTGTATGTTCGTTTATTGGGTAAACAAACTTCCCATTGATTGCTAACTTTCTCTAGTTGGTTTAGTTTAACATGTATTTTATTTCATCACATATGAACATTTTCTTTACATTGGATATCACTCCAACTGTCGTAGTATATAATTCTAGACCTAGGAATATTTACTTATTCCATTATATAATTTGTAGGTCCTTACAAAATATACTTTTTCCCTTAAAATCTGCCCACGTGCCACAGTAGTTCCCATTCTCATGTACTCATTTTATTTGATATAATTTGATAGTATGTAGTTATTATATCACTGTATAGAGTCCATACCTCTTTGTTTGAGGCATTATATGTCTTCATAAGATATACACGTATTCTCCTACTTCAGATGTTCAAATGCTCATTATGTCGCATAAGTTCCTAAGTATTATGTTGGCATTACAGTTTCTTCCAACGTCATTACTTTTGCCTTAAATGTATATTCACATATCTCCTACTATGGTCTATATTCCTAAAGAACAATAATACTATGTCTACCAATATAACATTCTCAAAGATTAAAGAAGTGATGTAAAGAAAAAATAAGATTATATATGGGTGGTAGCTCAGGGGCAAAACCTAGCATGGGCCATTCCCAATTCAATAATTTATGGGTGGTACCTTAGGAGTGGAAGGAACATCTATCATAGGTTTATACCCTATTACAAGTGGTACTCCAGAGGTAAATACAAAGCCTAGCATGGGTTAAACCTAATTTGTGTATTGATGAGGAACATATCCAAGGGGTATAATGTTTAGTGCGGTCATCCTCCTTTACCTCTAATCATATAGTCTTATGTATCACATGGATTATAAGGATTATAAAACAAAGAAGAGTACAAAAAATATATAGCGCACAAGATTCCACAAGTGTAAGTAAAGGTTGTCTTTCATCCTTGCCGATATTTTCATGTATTGACATCTGATTTCATTCACCTTTTGTTCTACTTATGGTTACTTTATGCCTTACATTTTTGTGCTATCATCCCACATTAGGGACTTGCATTCTTTATTGCAAGCATAGGTTCTCTACTAGTAGATCCCACTCACTGAAGCACAACATACTCAGTGGTAGTGGGATAGCTCAACGTCGTTTTAGGAATAGGATAGCTCAACGTCGTTTTAGGCATACTTTATTATATATTTTGATTATGGCATAATCTCGCCTCCTATTAGAGAATTTGTAGACATTATAAAGGCATCATGTATTTACAATCTTATTTTCCATTTGTACTAGATTAGATAGTTGGCTGGGTTGTATAGCTTCTCTTTAGAAAGTCTATTTGCATGGTGATTCATTTTCTAATCATAGGTCATTCATATATCATGTATCCATATAATACTTATCCATCTCACACTGCATTAAAGTATGGAAAAAGTAGTATTATAGTAGTTTGTCCTAAGGAGTCTATAAGGTCGTGTTTAGTAGAGCCTTACTTATGAATTTATTGCGTGCCACATTTATAATTATGGGTCTGCTTGGATATTTAGGAAGTGTCACGTTTTTTCATAATATAGATTGTCTAATAGAGTCAATTAAGATGTGTATTCCCACTTAATCTTAGATCGTAATTTTCAAGATTATGCCTACTATGATAGTTATGGTCAATGATGCTCAAAATACTACCACCAGTACTTCCAAAAAAGTAACTAATAGAGAATGGTCTCAAGTTATTAAAATTTTTATAAGGTTGAGCCCATTTAGTTTTGCCCTTCCCCCCCCCCCCCCCCCCCCCCGCCACACACATAAAAAAGATCCACAATGGAAAGGATTGTAATGGTTTTTGTGTTATTTTATTTGCATCTAAAGTTGAATTTGTACCATTTGTATCACATTAATTTAATTGAGTGAGATATAATATGGTCATCATATGCTTACATAATGAAGGGTTACCTATTTACAAAGATAGGCTTCAATATTTTCAAGAAAAACTTCTTAGGTAGATGTAACCATTTCTTGAATTCTATATTTTATTCACATTTATAGGATCTAATTCTAAGACAACACTTAATGCTTCATCCATAATATACATTGAATCATCAAGGCTACATATGCATTAGAAATGGATGTAGTTGAACTAGATTTGTTTAGTTGGAAAAAGTTAGTAGCATAGTCTAATAAGAGAATGTATCAATATAATCTGATACTAGAGATGCCTCTAGTAGGTTAAGAAGGCCCAAATGCTTGCCTGATATCATCCCAAATATATTAGTAGTTGTATTATATATGATATGTGCATATAACCATTCAACATAGGTAAATAATAAAATATGTGATCATTTTTATGGTTTGAAAACTCAGTGATAAGTGATAAAGTTGTTCCATATAAAAGTATATATATAGTTGTTTCCCTACTATGATAATAATATTTAACAAGGAATTAATATCAAAGGATATTGAAAGATTAGAGGTAATATGTGATTCATTAGGATATTATCATCAAAACTAGGCACTAGACTAGTTAAATGATAGTCAAGAAAGAATTAGCCATACATGAATTGAGGAGAATGATATTTGAATAGCATAGAACAAGTGTGCACATACAATAGAGCCCAATTTAGGGAGAGATAGTGAGTAAATTCCTTGAAAGTTAGAATATGGCTTATTCTAGTTTCAAAGGAGGTTATAAAAGAGTAATGCTAGTAATTCCATACAATGAAGGGCATTTATTGAGAAGGTGAAGCAATAAAAAGATGTTTTCTCCTTACTCTAACTAGTTGCAAGAACTCATACAAAAATGTTCTCTAAAGAATTTTTTGGACATTTACCAAATAAGGAATTATTTTTATATCTGTGTGAATTTCAGTACCCAGCATACATAGCTAACATAATCAATTAACTACCTTGATACATATTGGATCCAGTGCAATAGCTAGGGATGCATTTGTGTTGTCCTCTTTAAAGAAAGAAGAAGTTCATTTTCCATATGTACAGAATCATAAGGGCTTATAAAAATTTCATGACTTATACAGAATTATTTATTCATTTGATCCTCTGATGTTGTATTCATATGATACACAATAGTTTATTTAGATTGTCAGACAAAAAAGATTGGATTATGATCACTCATTAAGCCTAAATTTGTAAATCCTCATATGCTATATAATTATAAGATAAGTTTAAGTTGACTTTATGTGTATCTAACATTATATAAAATTTCAAATGCTATATTCCCTTTAATTTTAATAAGAATTTACTAATTTCTTCATAAATTACCAGACATCAAGTGTATGATGTATTATAGGTCAGTAACAAAGATAAGTTTTACCTCAACCTCCTACTCTAATGAGTTATTAAGGATTTCTCTCCTATCTGGGTCTTAGTGTGTACATTGAATTAAAAGGTAGCTAAGTGCCTTTGTTAGAACACCGATAAGAAAAATTCTTGAGAGGTTGAAAAGGTAACAGAATTATAGGGTTTGAGGCGAATAAAGAACATAAGAATAGTTATCCCACCAATTATTTATCACTGATAATAGTATGCTGACACTTATTATGGAATAGTGATTCCATAGGCTGTATCTTAGTTTCCATAGCATCTGGTTAGTTACAAATATACATTATGTATGTTCCTTAGCTTATCTATTCATAGTTTAGTTTCCCTTAGTGGATTATTTTCTCACTAGGTACGTGTGTCATAGAACACTGCATATAGATGTTGCTTATTTCATACAACCCATTCTGATTGTTATATATTCCATCGAACCTTGCCCTATAAATTATATATCATACAAGTTACTTTCCATAGATTACTTATACATATTTTATGTGAATTATAGATTGATTGATCAAATTTCATAGGCCTTAAAAATTAGTGCTCATGGGTTTTGTGTATCACAATGGATCACATTCTTACCTATTACATACTTCACAAATCATTTGCCTATTTGTTATATGTGTCATATCATAGTTACTTAAGAATTATAGGCCTTATAATTTGTTTGTCCCTGTGTCATAAATGCACTTGCTCATATTTCACATGTTAATCAACTTGTCCACGTGATATAGTTTGCCTACACAAAGTGATTCATGTTTCATAGTTCACTTTCTTACAAGGCCACATGTTTAATATTCCACTTGTCTGTTTGTTGTATATGTTTACATAGCTTTAGTACTCATGGATTTTCTCATATAGTCCATTTGGTCAATGTGTTAGTCAACTTACTTGCATATCATAAGTCATGTAATTCATTTTCTTAAACACAATTTTATAGTTTTTATGTGCATTTAATATATGCTTTTATAGATCAATTTTACATGAATAAGATATTCATACATATCAATTGTTCATAAGTCATAAACTTCTTAGATTCACATGTTCATATGGTAAATACTCAGTCGTGTTAATCTACTTATATATCATAAAATTGGTGCGACTTATTTGTCCATATATTATATGCCTCTATGTGCTTACTAATTTAAGTATTAAGCATGTTAGAATAAAGTTCCCCGTACCATGATGAAGTGAGGACTTTGGTCAGAAAAGGTTAGGAATATATGTCAATCTTAGCACAAGCCTTAATCATAGACAAATGGCTTAGCATAATTCCCTACCTAGAGATGCGACATGGAACTTTAGGGGTTCATATTGACAACTATGTGTTCTTATAATATTAACCTACGAAAAGTGACATAATATTTAGAAGCAAGAAAAGTTGAGCCCCTGATATGTTGGGCCTTATAATAATGAGAATTAGCTAGGGAGTCTATTATTTCATGTGTCCATCCAATAAAAATATATGGGAGACCCATTCTTCTTTATTCTCACTTAAATATAGTAGGTGGTTAAGTACCTATCATTTAAACAAGTCCCTTTTAACCATCATTGATTTTTTGTCCAGGAAGTTAAAGAAAAAACATATAACCTCAAGTAAAGTGTTTTTTAAAGAATGGTAATATAAAATATGGTTCTTAAAAAGATGGTAAGAAGCCTAGATAACTATCCTTATTCCAAACACAAATAGGTGGATCGAAATCATGTGTTCCCCTTATATAATCACACATTTTACTAGCATTTAATTTTCTGTTATCTCACTCATATTTCATATATTTAAGTATACAATTTCTTACTTAAATTCCTTAATTTTATGTGTTCTATTTTTTTGAAGAAGAAAATAAGGAAGACTTTATTATGTTGAAATAATCTTCATTAAATTACATGGCCGAGAGAGGAGTTTTATTTTTCATATTCGAATTTCATGTGTTATGTCTACTGAGTTGCCCTGTAAGGTTTATTTATATATGATCTTTGTTAGCCAACAAATTTTGGATAGTTTTATGTCCAAAAGGGACTCTAGAAAACTTTCTTGGGAAATTATAGGATTAATTAAGTGATTAGATATACCTCTTATTCGAGGATGAATGATCCAAAGGGGGGATGAAGTAACATATCATACGTTTCAAAACATATATGACCAACTTAGCATTGATGAAAGTATTTAAACTTGCGATAGTAATTAGGTATTTCAGCTTAAAGTTAAAGTTACATGTTATGTTAAAGTGGAGGGATTAAAATTTTGGAAAAATAGGATATGATAAGTGTGATGCTTGGTTGACTTAAATAAGCTTAGTTAAGCAGGTGCATCACCTACTTAGAGTATTCAACAAAATTGAAGCCTATTGTTCTTTCTGTTCGAGACTATTGTACATTTGATACTTCTAGTACTATTGTTATTATGCTAGAGGTTCTTGTACCGACCATACTAAGTCATGGGATATTTCTACTCTTTCTCTTATTTATCTCCAATTGTATTATTTTTCTTATATTTTATGGTTGTAATATAATTACTTGCATAATTTTAGTACTTACTCGTCTTTCCACCAACTATCCCATCACTTATCATTTTGAGCTACAATCTAGCTTATCTACTGGTAGCTTGAATTAGATTCCATAATGACTCATAAAATAAGATCATTATAAATTGGTATCAGAGTCTAGGTTTACTGGTATTATTGGTAAAAGAATAAGTGTTTGTTCCTTGTAGCATCGATATTTTCTCAACTGGTAGTATCCCAGCCTACTATGATTTTGAGTAGGAGAAGATGTTGGGCAGATTCCTGAGATTGACTATGCCTTTGTTTTTAGGGCATCAAGTGAGAAAGCATTTGTGTTAATGACTTATTTTAAGGATAGGCTCTATAATTTAGGATTATTTGAGACTTTCAGTGTTGACTTTACTACTTTTAAATTAGACATAGCATCTAGATATTGGTTGTGGGGTTATCTCGATTCCAAGCCAACTACACCTCTTTATTTGACACCAACCCAGCTATTTAAGGTTTTCTTTGAGAAGTATACGCCTCGTAGCCTTAAATAGTGTTTAAGAAATCAGTTCTTGAGTTTGAAGTAGGGTTTTATGAGCGTCCTGGAGTATGAGGATCAATTCCATGAGTTAGCCAGGCATACTGCAGCTATCTTATTGATCGAGTTTGAGGGGATTCAGTATTTTTCTTTGAGTCTGACACTTCTCTTTCACATGGCTACTCAGAATTTGGTTGTCATTGGTAGGTATTTCACTGAGGTCTCTAATTATGCTTAGATCGTGAAGGAAATAAATTATGAGGCCTAAGAGGGTAGTAATAAAGGACTGTATTACTAGGGTAATTTCAGTGGAAGCCAAAGTGGCTCATGATATAGAGATAGAGATTCTCAAGGAAGGTACCATCCAAGTCAGTTTTATCATCATCAAGGTTATTCTAGTAGGCCCATATCTAACGCACTTTAGATTTCTAATGGGGGTAAGCCTAATTAAAGTGATCATCCTAGCTAGAGTAGTAAGTTTCCAGTTTTCAATAGGCGCATATTTTGGATTTAGCTGTGGAGGATATTCTGAGTCAACCTAATCCTTTTGATAGATTGCAGTACTAGGGGTGTGTTATTAATATGGGAGGGACCTTTAGCCATTATTCTAGAAAGTGTCCTTGACATGGGACAATTTTTCCTGTATTGTAGTATATTTCAGTGATTAGAGCAGTGCTACCCCAAGATAGACGAGGTATGCAGGATCATTGGGATGGTACCCAGGGTTCTTAAGACAGTCTTCGGGCAGGTAGGATAGGTGGTTAGTTAGGTGCCCAAATAGGTTGCAGACGAGGTCATTTATATTCTATACAAGGTGAACCAGAGGTAGAGTCTTTGGATGTTTCTATTACGGGTATGATCTAAGTGAGCCATCAGCCAACCCTCACTTTATTTGATCTGATATCCTTTTATTCATATGTGTCTACTTATTATGCACTGTGGTTACAGTAATCTTAGGAGTCTTTATCTATTTCATTATATGTATCTATTTTCATTGGTGATTCTTTAGTAGAAGATTGATTTTATAGATCATATATTATGGCCATTTGAAAGTTAAATACTAAGTATGATCTAATTGTGTTAGATATGGCAGACTTCATGTGATTTTGGGCATGGACTGATTATCCCCTATCATGTGGTCTTGGTTTTTTTTTCTAAGACCAACACCTTAGCCATTTTCCACATACCTCCGATCGTCTAATAGGGATCTATTAGCCTAGCATTGGTGGGGATTATTTCTTATATTTGGTCTAGGAGACTTATATTTAGGGGTTTCAAGTCTTGTCTTTCTTGTTGCAACGCCTTGAATCTGGTACCCGAAATTCTATACGGTGCTCATAATCCTGAAGGACCACAAGCTATCCCTTAACTTATATTTGTAACTGATCACTGAATAATAATAATAACAATATCGTAAATCCGGAAACATGAACTAAAAGGACATAAGGTTCAATACTGATGCATAACTAAAAATATGGTATAACAATACCAAAACAACTTAAATAACTCTCTGAACGTGTTGTAGTTTGAAAGTCTCTAAAACTGAACTGTCTGAATAAAGATTTGATGGGACAATTACCCAACTAACTCCATCTGCTAGAATAAACTAAGTACTGAAAAAAATGAAATAATCAAATAATAACATCCCCGAATGATAAGGACTCACTACTAAGTCTACTACTGCGGATTGGATCTGAACTACTAAGGATGCTCTGGAGCACAGGCTTCTGAACCTATGGTGTAAAAACACCATAGCACAAATACGTTAGTACTATTGAATGTACTGGTATGCAAGTGATCTAAGATGAATGCATGGGTTTCATATGGATGAACAATACTAACTGACTGAATAACAAGAACGTGAGAATAAATGCATGAATACATTACTATAACTGAGATCATAATAACACTAACTCATGAATTCTGATTACACTAACTCGTAGGGTACATCTCAAATTACTCTAGCTATTTAGTTATGAAACATAAGGATTGCTTCTAAGGAACACACCCTCTACTGGCTAACAGGTGGGTCCCCATCCTTGTGTTCACAAGGTGCTGAATCCTACTCTCAACTCAAGAGACACTAAACTGATCTAAACAGAAGTGAACTGTTATTGATAGTATTGTTTAGTTGATTTGAATAGAGTTCACATAATTTTTCTTAACTGACAGAATACTACTAAGATATGATAACTGACTGAGATTACGAAGGCTATTGAGATTACCGAGGGTAATGAGACTAGTGTGTTCTCTTAATTCATGTAACTGACTGAATTCTAATGATCATGGCTTGACTAAGAGCATCATGAAAACTGACATTGTCTCTAGGCACACAACTAAATTGTTGGGTACAAGTACCCCCAATACTCGATAGCATAAAACTGACAAAACTTGACATTTCTTGAACACATGACTAATATCAACAATTCATAATACAATAAGTTGGGGATTTCATGATGCACATAGTTATCATAATGTTGTGCATGGATGGTATTGCATATAGACATTTCATACTTTCATTAACCTAATCTTATGAACATTCTATCAAATACTCATAATGCACACAATATCATGGAAGTCATCCTTGATCATAAGGGTAAAGCATGCATTCATCAATTGCATCACAATTGAGCCATAATAGACTATTTCTGTTCTCTTCGAAATTTTGTCAAACACCTTACATGCACCTTTTTGGGCATAGGCATAATCATCAAATAAACACTTCATAACCACTAAGTTAATAGTCTTCAGCTCGCATGCTTACATAGTTTCATAAAAATAAATAAAGATTCCAACTTGGGAATCATACAATCATATACTCATGAACATAATCAACCACAGTAAAACATTCACAATACATGATTTAAAAACATTATTCTTGGGCTTCAAGGATGAAAGGAATCCATGAATGAATACTATGCATACCTTAGTTCTTGATTTTACAAAGATTGACGGAGAGATTCTTGAAATTGAGTCTAGAATTTAAATCCCTAATTGAAAACCCTAACTTGTTCTTGAGAGAAACTTGAGGGAAATACTATATTTTGGGTGAAATATGGTTGAATCACATGTTATTGGGTTTATATAAGGAAGGGAAATTGACCTTTTTGCCCCTTCAAAATGCAGACATTTAATGACTAAAAACTGGGTGCCGATAATATAAGCGATGCGGCGCATTGATAGCTGGGATGCGATACTCGATGCAGTGCGCCATGATCACGTTGAGCCTCAGATATTTTGGCTCTGGCATCCTGCACAAATGTTGACCAATGCAATTGGCGACGCGGCGCGCCATGATCGTGTTGTTCCACTATTTTAGGACTCTGAACATGATATAAACATGTTTTCAAAAATCCAAAAATTATCCCGGAACACCTATTGACCTTCCTGATTATGAATTAGTAAAATAAATATGGACCATTAAAGGAAATTAAGGTGGTGAAATGATATTGCCAACTTTCAAAGCCCAAAAATAAACTAAGTTTAGGAACTTGGCTAAAATTTTCCAAGTATAGGACCCCCTTAAAAAGCATAAAGGACTAAATTAAGCTTAGAAATTTTGTGGGGTCTTACAATATATCCCCCTTGGGAATATTCATCCTCAAATGGGACTGACTGAGATGGGGGAAATGATAAGCTGAAGTACATACTGGACATGAACAACTGAGACATGACTTCATGACTAGCATAACTGATAAGCTGAATGTGTCATACTGAGCATGCATATCTGATGCATGGTTAACAGGTTCATGAATGCATGACTAATATTTCTGATAAGCTGAGTTTCTCGCAATGAGAATGCATATCTGATGCATGAAGACATGACTGAACTAACACATGAACATATGACTGAATATGCAATGGTAATTGATACCAATTTTATAATAGAATCTGAATATGGAACTGACTTAATTCATGGAACACAATTACTATAAACTAAAAATACTGATGAGTATGAGATTGATTACTAATTATCCATGAGTGGAAATATAATAACGTAACTGAGTCTGGAATATGATACATGAGCTGGATTATCGTGATCTAAACTGAAAACCTTGAATATAGGGCTTACTGTTGATGTCGGAGTTTGAGGGTCAACTTATAAGTATCCCTTATTCGAAACTAGACTCATTACGAGAAGAGAGAGTGTCATGTTTATGTCATAAAATTTTGGGGGATTATAGTATATCTCCCCCTTGGGACACTACATCCCTTGGAGAATGATGGGCTGACTTTGCTGATATATTAAGGAAACTGAGATGATGCACAAAGCACCTAGGAACTGAAGGGAGAAAATAAATCTTATCTGGACTGAGTAGGACATATGAATAAGAGATCGTTACATGGCTGAGATTTTTATATTCGGAGGCAAGGCCTATGAAACATCGTTAAGATAAGGTGACTAAACTTTATGCACTGCAACTGATACTATTGAAAAGATTCACATGGGTGCTAAGCATGAGTGCATAAGTATACTAATTTATCTGATTAACTAAATGACTGGTAGCTGAATATTAGACATGTAAAACTAAACTTCACTTAATTTTGGGATAGTTGGACTGAAACTATGGAGTGTTATGCATAGAAGGTAATGAATAATTGGGTAACAAGAGGTAACTAAGCATGAGTTAGGTAGAATTATATTACCTTAGGAACACAAGACCAGGCATCTAAAAAGATTCGGGAGCATTTTGTAAACTGAGGTATGTAATACTAATAACTGAGTAATTGATGGCCTTATGCTATGTTCGATTAATCTTAAAATTGGACTAAGTTTCTGATATGAATGGACTAGGACTGGGACTGAGATTATAGCCATAACTAAAACTATAACTGAGACTGAATGCTGGTTTTCTATAACTAAGGGTTAGATTCGTACGGGAGCACTGAATTCTGATGGCTATGTAACTACTAGATGAAAGCCATGGTTCTATAGGACTATCTGAGTCCTTTACTAAATATTGATTACTGAACTGACACTGTAACTGAGGTCTGTGAGATGGAACATTAATACTACGTATTCACTGAGGGATCTAAACAGCGGGTTTACGTGGCATAATCTGAGTTTGAATGAACACTCGGAGTGAAGTCATGAATCATGTGGGCTAAGCATACTATAAAGCATGACATGAGTGCAAGAGTTATGAGCTGCACAAACTTGGTTTGGAATTTCTGAATTCATGGAACATGATCCGCAATATTGGATGAACTTGGACTCCTCATACAAGGAACTTGAAACACACACTATTCTATAAAAAGCGCATTGATATAAGTTGTATTCATGTGACTGAAATGTAAAGCATGCGTAAGTATTGGAAGGGTTGATGTACAAAACTTTGCACTGAGATAGTATGATCAGAGTCTGCATAATAGCCTTTCATCTCAGTCTGATCACGCGAATCAGCAGGATGCCACTTCCAGTGCCACCAGTGAGCAATGCCCAAATAGGCTTTATACATTTCAGTCCCGATAGGATCAGGAAAGTTCTACTTCTATGCTCACGGGAATGTTACAAGTTTATCATCTGAACGTTTAAGCTTTACTAGATCTAGGAGCTTCTTTGTCCTTTGTAAATCCTTATATAGCTATTGATTTCGAAGTCAGTCTTAAAATCCTAGCAGAGCCCTTCTCAGTCTCTACCTGAGTGGGTAAATCTATTATCGCCAGATGGGTATATAGGAACTATCCGGTTATGGTATCTTAGAAAGCCACTTCAGCAGACCTAATAGAACTAGAGATGATTGATTTTGATGTCATTCTTAGCATGATATTTCTTTATTCATGCTATGCTTCAGTTGATTGCAGTAACAAAATTATCCATTTTAATTTTCTGAGTGAACCTATCTTTGAATGGATGGTAGTACTTCAACACTTAGGGGTCAGCTTGTTTCTTAACTTAGGGTGAGAAAAATTATATCTAAGGGATGTGTCTATTATTTCGTTCGAGTTCAAGACTCTATTTCAGAAACCCATAATCTTTAGTCAGTATCAGTAGCATGTGAATTCCCAGATGTGATTCTTGAAGATCTTCCTGTAGTCCCTCCCGAGTAGGAAATTGACTTCGAAATAGAACTTGTTCCAGATACCCAGCCTATCTTTATTCCTCTATATAGAATGGCTCTCACAGAACTGAAAGATTTAAAAGAACTGTTGAAGGATCTCCTAGTTAAGGGATTCATCAGACACACCATATCCCCTTGGGGTACACCAGTTCTATTCGTCCATAATAAATATTGTTCTCTTCGAATGTGTATTGACAGAAAACCTCTACTTTCTGATATCTGACTAACTCTTTCAACTTGATTAGACTAGGATCTCTATCCTATATTTCCTTTACTTAGGAAACCAGAGATGATTCTGTACTATTCTGCACCCACACACTACCCTCTACTGAATCGACTAAGCAGACACCTATTCGGGCAAGCTGATGAAATTCTTAAACTAACTTCTTCTTACCATCCTCCACGTGTGCAACACTACCCATGATATCCTATTGAGAGCATCATACAATATTACCCTTGTTTAGATGTTATAGAACACTCATGCCATAGTCTTTTAAAAACTCTAACCACCTTCTCTGGCGTAGGTTCTGATCATTCTGAGAAAACACATACTGCAGGCTCTTATGGTCAATGAACATATCAATATATACCCAATAAGAAAAATGCCTCCAAATCTTTAAGGAAAATCAACAGCTGCTAACTCAAGATCATGAGTTAGATAATTCTTTTCATGGGGCTTATGCTTTCTAAAGGAAGAAGCTATGACCTTGACTCTCTGCATCAGAACACACCCTAAACCAACTCTGGAAGTATCAAAATATACCACAAACCCGTCTAAACCATCTGGAAGATTCACAATTAGGGTTGTAGTGAGTAAAGTCTTTAACTCCTGAAAACTCTTCTCACAAGAATCTGACCACTGGAACTTGACTTTATTATAAGTTAACCTGGAATCAGGGGATACAATATATGAGAATCCCTTGATAAGCCATCGGTAATAGTCAGTCAAACCTAAGAAACTCTTGATATCTGACGAAGAGGGGGGTTTTGGCCCAGTTTCTCACTACTTTGTTCTTTTGAGGATCCACTCTAATTCCATCATTGGAAACTATATGGACAAGGAAAGCTACGGAATTTATCCAAAATTCACACTTATGAAATTTGGCGAACAACTGATGGGTTCTGAGAGGTTATAACACTATTCTGAGATGGTCTGCATAATTATGCTCACTATGGGAGTAGACAAGAATGTCATCAATGAAGACTACGGAGAACATGTCCAAGTGCTACTTGAAGACGTGATTCATCAAGTCCATGAAGGGTTTTGGAGCATTGGTAAGACCATATGACATGACTATAAATTAAAACTGACCATACCGAGTTTAGAAAGCTATTTTTAGGATGTCACATTCTCTGGCTCTGGGCTAATGATTGCCTGATTTAAGGTATATCTTAGAAAAGTAGTTGGCACCCTAAAATTGGTCAAACAACTCATCGATTCTAGGAAGTGGATATTTGTTCTTGACCATGACTTTATTTAATTGATGGTAGTCCCAAGTGGGAGATGGTATGTTGTGTTTCTAGGGTTGGATATGAATTCTAGGTGTATATGACTTGAGGCAATGAATTCTTGCAAAAGCATATAGTTCACATTACTCTGTTCATCTAGGGGATCACTAAGATGTACCATGATTTGCGGGAGATTTATTGGTGGAGTGGGATAAAGAGGGAAATTCTAGAGTTTGTAGCTAAGTTCTCTACGTGCCAGCAGGTTAAGATTAAGCATCAGAAACATAGTGGTTCCATGAAGGAGTTCAGTATTCCTATTTGAAAGTGGGAAGAAGTCAACATGGACTTTGTGACAGTTTTGCCTAGTACTCATTGTCAGCACGATTGTATTTGTCCATTATAGATAATATGACTAAATCAACTCACTTCTTACCAATTTATACCTCTTATTCAGCTGAGAATTATGCCAAACTTTATGTAAGAGAGTTTTTCAAATTTCATAGATTCCAATTGTCCATTATCTCAAATAGAGGTACCCTTTTTACCTCTTATTTATGAAAAGCCTTCCAAAAGGGGTTTAGTACCCAAGTCTACCTCAGTACAACCTTTCACCCTCAGACAAATGGTTAAGAAAAAAGGACCATCCAGACTCTAGAAGATACGTTAAGAGTGTGTACCATTAAATTTAAAGGTAATTGGGATGACCACTTACCTTTGATTAAAATTGCATATAATAATAGTTATCATTCCAGCATTCAGATGGCTCCGTTTGAAGTACTTTATAGGAGGAGATACAGATCTCCTATTGGTTTGTTTGAAGTGGGTGGGGCCGTAGTGGTAGGGCCTTTCTTGGTATTTGATACCTTAGAAAAAGTTTAATTGATGAGGGAAAGTCTTAAGACAGCTCAGAGCCGATAGAAATCATATGTAGATATGCGAAGAAAGGATCTCATGTTTGAGATAGGGGATTATATGTATTTGAAATTCTCTCCTATAAAAGGAGTGAAGAGGTTTGGCAAAAAGGAGAAGCTTAATCCCCAATATATCGATCTTTACTGAATTCTCAGCCATTTTGGAAAGGTAGCTTACGATCTTGAGTTGCCTTCAGACATGCTTCAGTGCACCCAGTGTTTCATGTCTCCTTTCTCAAAAAGTTCATAGGTGACCCAGCAGTGGTAGTCCCAATAGGGGGAATTGATGTCCAGAACAACCTTTCTTATGAAGAGATCCCAAACAAAATTCTCAATCATCAGGTTCATAGACAGAGGAACAAAAAAGTTCCTTTAGTCAAAGTTCTTTGGCAGAATCATTCTGTTGAGGTAGCTACTTGTGAAGTAGAAGCAGATATGCGGACCAAGATTCTCACCTCCTTGAATTCATCTAGTTCTATGCTTAGATTAACTTTACAACTCTATATCGGTTCAGTTGCATAGCATTCTCATATCATGTATACCTTCATGATAAAGCTCAGTAATATGTCATGTTTTCAGAACTAATTCATGCTATAGTTATACATATTAGTATGGTAACTCAGTATATCAGTACATTCAGATATGTAATCATGATTTATTTATGCATGTTTAGTATATATATAAATTCAACCAATCAGTATTTTCAGATTAGTCAGTCTCATTCGATGATGAATATTCCTAAGGGGGAGATATTGTAAGAACCCTCAAAATCTTAAGCTTAAATTAAACCATTAAATCTTGAAAAAAGGTCCCAGACTCAAAAATTTCATCTAAGTATTTGTCCTTAGAATTATTTTAGCCTTCATAAGTTGACGATCATATTCTAAGACCCTTATGACCTTAAAATATTGATTTTTAGATTGATTCATGATCATGAATATCAGTAGGTCACTTCGGATGACTTTTGAATTTTTCGAACATTATTTGAACTATGTTTGGGTGACCAAAATAGTGGATCGAAGCAATCTCGATACGTCGTGTCGCCCATCGCATCGATAGATAATTTTTCCCCAACTTTAAGTGAAATTCTAGTGAACCAACACGAACCTGATGTGGCGCATTGGTCATCGCTTGATCCCATTGACACAGTGCATCAGTATCGCATCGCTGGGCACTCTTTTGAGTCATTAAAAACCGGCATCTAGAGGGGTAATTGGGTCATTTTCCACCCGTATTAATCCACAAAAACACGAGATTAAATCATTCCTAGGGCAAAAACACTTACTTTCTCTCAAATTTCTCATAATAACAAACCTTAGAGCTTCCAATTCAAGATTCAAGCTTAAAGAAACTCTCCACAACTTTCAGAGAATTAACAATCAAGTATGTTAGGTGTTCATCCATGTCTTTCCTTCCACCCTTGGAGTTCAAGAACCTTTTTTATATTACAAGTTGATTTTTTCGATGAGTTACATATTGAATTGATTCTATTCATGATTATAATGTTCTTTAGGGTTTGTAATTCATGATTTAATTCAAGTTTCATGTAAATTAATTTACGCATGAAATGGTATATGGATCTATGTTAAACCCCATGAATTTGTAAGTTGATACTGGTAATCATGATGCCTATATATTATTCATTATTATGTGTATAGATTGTGATCCCCAAGTGTTTGATGAATTGTTCATGTAAGATGAGTAATGAAATCATATCATGTTAGCATGTATACAAGTTCATACCATGAATGTGTGTGTTAAAATGCCTCGATGAATGAATGGTGGAAAATAACTAGTTATCAGGTTTGCAAGCTTGTGCTATGTTTTACAATTTATGCTATTGATTTCTAGGGTTTACAATAGGGTTTTTTGTCAGAGAGAGTTAACTCATAGTCATTGTTAGTATCCCTTGGCAAGGTTCTAACACCCTTTTAACTGGATCACAGGTTACACCCCAACTCAGTTCATAATTAGGGTATGTCAGTTAGATAGACTCGCACAGTTTTATTTATATACTCTTTATATAACCTCCATTTAGTTTGAGAATCAGGACTATCAGATATAGTCACCCAGCTAAGTACAAAACTTAGTTCATCTCTATAGAATCAAGACTGGTAGAAATAGTCACTCAGTATATAGTAATTCAGTATCAGTAAACTCAGATATCAGTCATTTAGTACCCAGTGTTTATATAATCTCAGTTACAGTCTGCATTATTAGGTGAATATGATTGCATAATCTGCCTTTATAGTAGTTTTAGTTATCCATGTACTCTCATTCAGTTATTTTCACGCTACTCAAACAGTTATTGTTTATGCATATGAACCCATGCATTCAGCCTTACCTTACTTAGCATACCAGTACATTCAAAGTACTGACGCATACTTTTCTTTTATGCTATGATGTGTTATATCATAGGTTTAGACGCACGGGTTCCTGACCACACTTAGCAGCCAAAAGTATTAGTAGTAGATTTAGTGGTGAGACTTCATAGTTTGAGGGCAGAGTTGTTATTTCATTATTTTTAGTTTTCAGAACGTCAATATTTGGAGTTACTTAGGGACTTATCCCATCAACTCCACCTTCATACAATTAAAGGCTTTTAGACTAGAGAATTTATAGGAAGATGTTTAGATTTATGTATTGATTTTCATTATTCAATATTTTGATTTTAGTTTTGAACTCTATGGAAATTTTTGACTAATTTCCATATGATTACAACATTTCTATTAAGTGATTTCAATAGGTACCAGTCATGGGTTAGCTTGTGGTCCTTCGGAATTATGAGCAATATATAGCATTCGAGATACAGAGGGGCATTACAAACTTGATATCCGAGTTTAAGATTAAACAGAGTCCTAGGAAGTCTGAAAGTTGCATCTACTCATCTTTTAAGAGTAGTGTTTCTTTTGTAAGTTCTTAGGTAGAGTTTCCTAACTTAGTTCTTAATTATAGGTAATCAGTAGAGTGATCTTTGGTAGAGTTACTAAGATAAGATTGTGGTAGAGTTGCTACAAGAGAAAGAAGCCTACAGGTAGATTGAAATATAGACTATAAATAGGAGGTTGATTATAGTACATTTCTTTGGTTCTTGTGAGGGCAAGTTGTGTTATTTCCCTTATTGGGTTTCCATGTAAAATCATGTGTTCTTACTTTATTGCACTATCGTTGTTTTTCTTGTGCCTCATTGTTGCTTTATGGTTCTATTGCTTGTCTTTGACTTTTAGGGACCTGGTCCCTCACTGTATGGTGAAACCCCCAAAGGTTCAACAATATCACTACTTGCTTTACAAAAGAGGTAGAGAGTAGGAAAAAAACATCATAATAGTATTTGGAGATTAATTATCACTCAAGGTTAGTCAGAATCATCTACATAAGACGATTATCTTTAATCTAATAACTAGAGACAAAAAAAGTGATAGTCAACTGGGGTCTAGGATAAGGGTGATAACACTCAACTTACACGTCAATTTAAGTGCAACGCAATCATTGTCAATATAAACCCAAAAAAAAGTCGTAGTGAAATCCACGAGGAACAATGTGAGTGTTGAAGGGATAAGTTCAAAACAAAAGTACTAACTAAGTTCACACCTAGGATACAAATATTTGTGCATTTTGAATGTTTTCAAATATATAATTATTTTTTGGGCTTCTAAAAGACTTACTTGAGAGTAAGAATAATTAGAGAGTAAACAATTTGAAACGAATCTTGGGATTATGCTTTCCTAGGGGCAAGTTATGCATGGGAACAAGATGATTCGGTGCGAATTCAAATTGTTAATGATGTGGTAGGCTAGGTTAAAAGTCCTTAAGGCTAGTTTGTGAACAAAGTCTCAAGGATATCACTCATTGACCCATTCGAGTACTTAAAGAGTGTGTCAATTAAAGACACCCAACACCTCAATTGGGCATCCATATTTCCAGGAAGATGCCCAAAACATGGCCTACTCTCTATAAACCCTTATTTCTAAGAAAGCAAAAAAATAGTAAACTACATCCATTATTGTCCACTATTGCTTTGTCCCCCATAGCCCTCTTTCAAGGATTCCATGAGTTCCAAAAGTTCACCCGCATCCCTCTTTCAAGGATGATGTGAGATTTCAAGAGTTTGGGACTTTCATCCACAAACCTATTTTGTGTGTTTGGGGTTTTCACCCACAAATCACAACTAATTAAATCATGCAATACTGAAACCCATAATTAACAAACTAGAATCTACACAAATACATAACAACCCACACACAATTGCACCATATTCTAATAGAATCCCAAGAGGAAGAAGTAGCAACTCATAAAGATAATAAACAAAAATATACCAAAATCTCCATCAATTTGATTCATGAAAAATACAGAGAATGCAAACCACGCTTTAAATTCCAATGAATTCTCAATGGGATTTGCCAATTCTTCAATTTGGAGTCACTCTAATATCTTCTTATCTTAAGATTAGTATAAATTTTTCTCCAAGTTCTAAGTGACAAAACCTTAGAAACTAGAACAATGAAAGATAATATGTGGGATAAAGATAAGACGGTGAAAAATGAGCTAAAAATCCTTATTTGCCAAATATTACAACTATGCCTTTGAAAGTTTTCTGCACAATCATGATCTCCACCTCTTTACCACGTTCGAAACTTTCATGATCACAGTAGTCATATCGCGATTGTCCTTCGGTTGAACTGTTCACTGGGCATGATCGCGACCCTCATGCCGCGATTCCAGTAACTGAGAGTCTATTCTTAGGCTTGATTTCTAGAATTTGACTCTTTTCTTTCACATTTAACCTCTTTTTGACTTGAATGACTTGCTCATCTTCCTTTTTTAACTTTTCGTACATAAATGATCATTAAGTAAGTGATTAACATAAAAGCAATGGAAAAGCATGGAAATTTAGGCATAAAAGGTGATAGAAAATCCTCAAATTAACAACTCCTAAACACCCCCCAAACTTAAACAATTGTTTGTTCTCAAGCATCTAAGAAAAATTCAATGAGATAGGGTATTAAACTCAAATCCACCCTAAAGTAAACTTTACTAAAGGAATATCCTAACAAAGCACTACAAAGACTTTTCAAACATGTCATGGCAACAAGTAAACCAAAATTTTCTAATAAGAACATATTATGAAGCAAGGATGAAAATTTGTATCAAATTAATCTTCCAAATAAACAAAGCACCTTAAGAAGAAACACAAAATCTTCAAAAAAAATCTCAATTTTCATAATGCAACTTACTTCACCCATTTACCCAAACCAACAGTAAGACTTCACCCTATACCCTAAAGTATTGATGTCTGTCATAAGCAAGAGTTAGATCCACACACACAAAAGACATTACAATTTCTAAAAAAGCTCAAATAATGAAAGAATTCGTGCTCACTCTCCAAAGAAATTCAAGTACAATGAGTAGAACCATAGGCTTTCCCTTTGTGTCTTTCGAAACTAATGTAGACTTATATATTTTGGAATGACCAAGGTCTTGAGGGAAAAGATAAAGGTTTGAGTTTCGGGAAGGAATATATACGGATCAAGTAACTAAAAGACCTCCTTCAATGTAATTACTCAACCTTTGCTACCCCCAAAATTTTCAAACTCTCAACTTTATTCTCCTTCAATCCATTTCCCATATTTCCCTACCCGTTTTTCTCGGCGTTTACCTAACAATTCAATGCCACCATTTTCTTTCTTTATTTCTTCTTTTTAAGAGACTTTCTAACTTTATGCCCTTTTTAGCCCTTCATTCATTCAATTTCTCTTAAAGTTCTATGGGTTAGGCTATTCAACTTTATTATTAAGCTTATCTCTTGTCTTTTAACATATGACTTGACAACCTTACAAACACAATTCTTGGCTCATCTTAGCACATCACATTCATCCCCCAAACTTGGAGTTTAAACCAACCTAACATTATTCTCCAACTACACACCCACCCAACTTAGGCTTTCGCCTATATTTCATTTCATAGAATCATGCAATGAATTAAAGGAGGTTATGTTCCAAAAGAAATATTTTAATAAGGGCTTGGGTATTTTAGCAAGGTTATCATTAGACAAGGAAAGAAAAATGGGCAAAAAGGCTCAAAGGGGTTAACTAGGGAAAAATGTTAAGGTGGGAATTTGGTTATGTGATGGGTCAAAATGGCCTTGAATCATTCTCCAAACCAAGATTGTCTAGAATTTTGCATTGAACAAAGTCATAGTAAGTTTTAGATTACACATATGTACAGGAATTATAAAAAAATCTCACCACACATGACATCATACTGATAGAGAAAAAAGTTAATCTCCCAACCAATTTAAGCAATTTGAGCTGAATAAGTTACTCTAAGTCAATGACTCATCCTTGTAATGAGAGAGCCAAAAATTAAATTTAATGATCTCACACAAAAGAAATGTCAAAAACATCCTTGATCCTTCTTTTTTCAAAAAGAAAACTATCATTTCATTTCTTGCCAATGACATTTTGAAAGAATTTTGAGCTTTTGCCTCTTCCTAAACAACTAAAGGAAAACTTGGGTGAATGTAAGGCAACATTATCATTACACTTCATGGGATTCTTTCCTCACAACTTCACATATCATTCATTTAATTCATAAAACACTCATGGCACCAATAGAAATAGAAACGACCCTATACCCTTAAGAATGGTGTCACCCATAGGGAAAGGAAAGCATTCATGTCTCTCAGGTTATTTAGACTTTACCCGAAGATGCTATGATAAGCACACTAATCAGTCACACCATGGATAAAACATTATCAATAATTTCAACAAAAAACCACTGGTTGTACCACTTTTAAGTCCAATTGGACTCAAAGCTATAGTCAAAACATGATCATACAATGCCTCAAGAAAGTTTACATTAACCTTTACAGGTATATAAGACATTTCTCTCTTATCGACATTTTAACAAACATGTGGTGTGCATGAAAAGTAAGAGCTTGAATAGGTAAAATAACAACACATGTGAACAAGCCAAATACACCAATTCATCACAAAATACACCACTTGTAATCATACTAATCCAATAAAATCATCACCACTCAATTATAAAAACAAGCCTCAAGTGGGTGTTTCATCAAACATATGGTGTGAACTAGTGTATGAAAGTAAGAATTTTGCAATTTAGCATTTGAGACAAGGCACACATTCAAAAATCCTCATCCCAACAACCGTATTCTATCAAATTAAGCTCAAATGAATTAAATTTAAACTAACAGAAATCATGGAATGTGATCATCACTTGTATTTTAAAGATCATACCTTGTAAACTTACTTAAAAGAGAAAAGTAATAAAAATAAAGTCCACTACACTTATCCAGGGTTTTATTCTTGAGGTACCCTTTCCAACTTGTGCTATCTCCAATAAACACCTAAAATCAAGTAAAAAATTTAATCAAAAGAATTAGAAAACATCAAGAAAATTCTTTAGGTCGCCTCCCAATAAGAGCCTTGGTTATAGTCGTGGCACGATATCCCCTGGCTATCATTTATGTCTCTATTTAGATGATTTGTATCAATAGGCCAACTTTAGACCAATATATCTTCTAGGTACTTTGGGCAAAGGTGAGGATACAATGAAATATTTTCAATCTCGCTACTTTGAAGTCTTAAACCTTTTACCCAACTTTACATCAAACTTCCTAATAGGCCCGTTGGGTATAGATGAGAACATCAATAATTCAGTTGTTACACACCATATTTTGCATTTATTAGCCTTCAAGTGAGGGGCTTCATTTTTCCCTGTTGGAATGACAAACTCCAAATGTAGGGATTTTTCATCTTCATTCCAAAATTTACTATTTTCTTGGGTGGTTCGACTTTCATCACATTGACCAAGTATAATGTTAAAAAATGGTTTGAGCAAGGTCTTCTTCCTTATTCTAAAGTTGCATCCTTCTCGACATTCTCAGCCCCAAATGAACTAGAGTCTTTATAAAGGGTTTGCTTGGCTTTTTCTTTAGACTCTAGTACCATTTCTCAATTTTGGCATCCTTCACTATGTTTAGTTCGGTTGGTTGGAAAACCAACGAGAATTCTACAATTTCAAGCTCACTTTGAAGAATGGGCATAGTAGTGGTACTTGCAAGATTGGCCTCCTAGCCCATTTCTTCAATCTTTTTTCTTACCCTTGTGAATTAACTCATTGCATTGATGCATATCATGCATGTCCTCCTCTAACTTAGTTCCCCATTCCAAAAGAGTTTGAAGAATTTCTTCAATACCATTATATCCTGTATGGTGTTCTTTCTTTTTCGCATCATGGTACCTATTAAACTCTGAAGAATAACTAGCATTTGTGTTAGCATAACGAGGGGAGGGGACATTTGGAAAACCACTCCAATGTATATCACGACCACCATAAATGAAATAATCATACCCCTAATAGAATCAAGATGGTGCATACATCTCTTTTTGTGGAGCATATCTACATTTTTACAAAAAGTGTGGTCCATCACATTATGGACATGGATCATCTAGATATGATTTTCAAAATAACTTAATACACCAAATTATTTTCCAGCAACGGTGCCATTTCGGATAATGCTCAATTTACACATCGATTTAAGTGCAAGGTGGTCATTTTCAATATAAACCCAACAAGAGTTGGGGTCAAATCCACAAGGAATAATGTGAGTGGTGAATTGGTAAGTTCAAAATAAAAGTACTTACTAAGTTCAAACCTAGGATTCAAATATTTAGGGATTTTGAATGTTTGCAAAGATATAATTATTTTTAGGCTTCTAAAGACTAACTCGAGACTAAGAATAATTTAGAGACTAAACAATTAGAAATGGATATTGGGATTATGCTTTCCTAGGGGCAAGTTATGCATGGGAACATCGTAATTCAGTGAAAATTCTAATCGTTAATGGTTTGGTAGGCTAGGTTGAAAGTCCTTGCGGCTGGTTTGTCAATAAAGTCTCAAAGAAGTAACTCATTGAACTTTTTGAGTACCTAATGAGTGTGTCAATTAAATCCACCCAACACCTTAATTGGGCATCCCTATTTCCAGGAAGATGCCAAAAATAAAGCCTACTCTCTATTCACCCTTATTTCTAAGATAGCAAAAAGATAGTAAACTACATATATTATTATCCACTATTGCTTTGTCCGCCATAGCACTCTTTCAAGGATGCCATGGGTTCCAAAAATTCACCGATATCCCTCTTTCAAGGATGATGTGAGCTTTAAGAAGTTATGGATTTTCACCAACAAACCTATTTTGAGTGTTTGGGGTTTTCACACACAAATCCAAGCTAATTAAATCAAGCAATACTAAAACCCATCATCAACAAACTAGAATATACACAAATACATCAAAACCCACACACAATTATACCATATTATAACATAATTACAAGAGGAAGAACTAGAAACTAACAAAGATAATAAACAAAAATATACCAAAATCCCCATCAATTTGATTCATGAAAAATAAAGAGAATGAAAATCACTCTTTAAATTCCAGTGAATCCTCAATGGGATTTTCCAATTCTTCACTTAGGAGTCACTATAATATCTTCTTATCTTAAGATTAGTATAAATTTTACTTCAATCTCTAAGTGATAAAACCCTAGAAACTAAAAACATGAAAGATTATATGTAGGATAAAGATAAGATGGTGAAAAATAACCTAAAACCCCTCATTTTCCAAATACTATAAAAATACCATTGAAACTTTTCCATGCAATCGCGATTGCCACTTCTTAACCGCATTAACAACTCCCACGATAGTAGTAGTCATATCACGATAGGGGAAAGAAATATTCATCCCAACAACCATATTCTGCCAAATTATGCTCAAATGTTATATTCAAACTAAAATAAATCATGGGATGTAATTATCATTTTTCTTTTGAAGATCATGCCTTGTAAGCTTACTTAAGAGGACAAAGCGATGAAAAGAAAGTCCACTATACTTATCCGGGGTTTCATTCTTGAAAATAAAGCTTAAAATTGAATTAAAAGATGTAGAAAATGACAAGAAAAATTACAACGATTGCCTTCCAAGAATCGCCTTAGTTAAAGTCGTGGCACAACATCTTTTGGCTATCTTTTATGTCTCTATTTTAACGATTTGTATCGATGGTCCAACTTTAGATCAATACATCTTCTAGGTACTTTGGCCAAAGGTGAGGACACAATAAAATATTTTCTATCTCACCGCTTTGAAGACATGAACCTTTTATCCAACTTCACATCAATCTTCCTAATAGGCTCATTGCATATTGAGAAGAACATCAATAATTCATTTGTTACACATCACATTTTTCATTTATTACCTTCAAGTGAGGGGCTTTATTTTTCCCCTTAGGAATAACAAACTTCAAAATGTAGGGATTTTCCTCCTTCTCTCCAAAATTTATTATTTGCTTGGGTGCTTCAACTTTCATCATATCTACCAAGTGGCATCCTTCTCAACATTCTCAACCCGAAATGAACTAGAGTCTTCATAAATGGTTTGCTTGTCTTTTTCTCCCGACTCTTGAACTATTTTCTCAATTTTGACATACTTCGCTATGTTTAGTTCTGTTGGTTGGGAAACCATCAAGGATTCTTTAATTTCAAGCTCACTTTGAAGAATGGGCATATTTGTGGTATTTTCAAGATCGGCCTCCTTGTCCATTTTACCTCCTTTTCTATTTATTCAATCTTTTTAATTCCCATTTTGAATGCCTCATTATGTTGATACAAGTCATGCATGTCCTCCTCTGACGTAGTTCCCCATTCCAAAAGAGTTTGAAGCATTTTTTTTAATTCCATTGTATCTGGTATGTTGTTCTTTCTTTTTCACATTATGATACCTATCAAAGTCATAAGAATAAATAGCATTTGTGTTAGCATATCGAGGGGGACATTTGGAAAACCACTTCAATGATGTAACGCCTCAAATCTGGTGCCCAAAATGCTACATAGTGCTTATGACCCCAAAGGTCCACAAGCTAACGTATGACTGATATTTGTAACTGGGCACTGCATAATATACTATATAAATGCATAAAAAAGATGAAAGGCCCTAGGGTTAAAATATCTGATAAAACATAACATCTGTAAATATGGTATATAAATACCAAAACAAAATTAAAATAACTATCTGAACATGCTATAGTCTGGAAGCCTCCAAACTGTCTAAAACATGTGGAGTTGATGGGATATATCCCTAACTAACTCCAAACTACTGAAGTAATAATGTAATAAAATAAAAGTTCTGACCTTCATTCCCTTGGATATTGCCTCGAAAACACCTTGATTACTTATATAGTTTGCCTCATCATATGCATTAGTAGCAACAGTGCACTAAGACTCCACAGCCTTAACCTTTTCAGTCTTGCCTGAGAGTAAAGGCTTGGTTAGTAGGTCCATATGAGAATTTAAGTGGGCAATGTCTTTGTCTCGGTATTCATCCGTTCTGCGCTAATCCATAGTCATACCACCAAAAATAGTCAGGCTAGCTACCATAGAATCCCTGTTATGCCAAGCCCGACTCTTTTTGGTCATTCTATTCAGCATGTTTGAAGCATCTTGGAAAGAAAGGTCAATGAACGAACCACCTGCAGCATTATCTATAATTGTCTTTATCACAGAGTTAAAATCTCTATACGAATTCTCCATTAAGTACAAATCCGTCATGTTCTGGTTCGAACATTGTGCCATCTTCTTTTTTAATCTCTCCTAAGTTTCATGCAATGCTTCAGTCGGGAGCTGCCTAATATTACTGATTTTTTCCCTTAACTATACCCTCCTGGAGGGTGGAAAGAACCATTCTAGGAATGCCTCTTTCAACTATCTCTAGTTGGTTATAGAATCAGGCTCCAACTCATTTAACCATATTGTTGCCTCCCCATACAGAGACAATGGAAACAATCTCAACTGGATCACATTATGGATCACTACCAGATTATCAAAAGATTTGTAAATGGTGATAAATTTTACCAAGTTCATGTTTGGATCATCACCAGGCAAGCCTCCAAACAACCCCTTCAGATTCAGAAGTTGAATCATAGTACTTGTTATGCTAAATTTAGCATCAGGTGCCGACGGTAGAGGAGTGATAGAACCCATTTCACCTACTCCATCCATTCTTTCGTCATCATCATCAACCTCATAATGGACAGGCTATTGACCATACCTTCCTCTGACTAGATGTTTTCAGTCAAAATTTCACTGCACTGGTGCAGCAATTTGCTCAGTTCACCTAGGGTTTTGAGGATTCAACAATTACTCATCACCTAAGTCTTCATCATCATGGTTCGGGTGATGTACTTGTTGACCCTGGTTCTGAATGTTCACCTGAGCCCTGGCCATGGCTTCCATTCTGTCAACCTCTTACTGTTCTTCCACTCTCCCAATCAACTGAGGTTCCAGATTAATTGGTAATAATGGTTCTCCAAAACTTCTTATTTTTGGCATAAACAAAAAGAGACCTGGAATAAACAAAAACAACAAATAAACGCAAATCTAGGAAACCTAACTAACAGTCAATTAGCGCACACAACTTTTAGTTTTCAATCATATTCCATGGCAACGACACCATTTTTGATAACGCTCAAACTACACTCTTGAATAGGTGTAAGCGATCGTCGTCAATATAAAACCATACTAGGTTGGGGTCGAATCCCATAGGGAATAAGGTGTGAACTCAAGTTAGTTACTATTTAATTCACTTATAGTTTAATGTTTCCTGAAATGGGGGTTTAAGTTTCACAAGTAATTGTTTGACACTTTGATTTCGATGTTTGTAACTAATATTTTATAACATAACCAGAATTATGTTAACTAGGGCTTACGATACATGACAGATGCTAAAGGTGACTCCAGATTCTCATGGTGGTTAGGAGGACAAGCTCTCTTTATCGATGATATGCTCAAATGTCTCTCGACCTATTTAGGCATCTTGATGATATGCTCAAATGTCTCTTGACCTATTTAAGCATCTAATTTTGTAATCCTATTGGACTTAGGGAATCACTATTCACTACCCAGACTTTCCCTCAGGTTAATCAACACAGTTACAACACTGATTATTAAACAAAGTATTTCTGAGTCTTTGTTGATAATTCACTTCCTACTATTTATGATTTATTTTTCAAGAAAATCAAAGTAGGTATGCCTGTTGTTTAGAACCAAATGAAATCAATTAAAATCTCAGAACTATCAAGAAATCCTAACACCTATTTAATGTGGAGTATTTAGCACCTCTTCATGACCTAACCCTAGATCCCATAGTTTAGGTTTATAAGGTTTAGCCACTCATGATGAAAGAAACAAGTACACAAATTTAATTCATAATTGAGAAGATTATATTACAACTATGATGAAGATCAAAAAGTATAACTTGAGTTGATTCACAACACAAAACTCCTAAAATATTGGTCTAGAGAGAGAGAGAGAGAAATTTTCTGTTGCAAAGTATGTTGATTGATATGATCTGTATGTCTAGAAAACCCTAAAATAAGGCTTTAAATAGTTAACCCTAAATAAGGAAACAAAATAGAAGTTTTACAGTTTTCTCAGAAAAAACGACGACGTCAGTTATGCTTATCAGGAGTCTGACGGCTTATCACAGATGTCGTCAGCTCCTCTATATTTTTGGCTCTTGCTGCTTAAGGTTGACGATGGTGATAATGGCCTATCACCATCTTGATGACATGTCATGGATGTCATCACAAAATATTCTTAAAATTCTACCTTCTGTTTAAGTCTAACGGCATCCTTAACAGCTCACAAGGCTGACAACGTGTTATATATGTCATCAAAAAATTGTCTTCAACTTCCATTTCTATTTAAGGATGACGACGCTCCTGTTGCCTTATCACTAGCCTGACGCCTTATCACTAGCCTAACGCCTTATCACAAAGTATCATCACAACTTTAACTCATGCCATATCTCTGGTTAAGTCTGATGACAACTGTGATAGTCTATAGGGCTGACAACTTATCACAAATGTCATCCGCCACACTTCTATTTAGATTCCTCCAGATTTCAACTTCTTGGCTTCCATTCTTTTTGGTTCTCTATCCCATCAGCTTAACCTGTAAAATCAAACATAAAAAAATCAAAAATGATAAAATTTGCTTAAGACTTTGCAATTATTCTTAGTTAAATGTCTTAAATATATTAGCAATTGCTCACGCATCACCACGCCCTGAGTCTACAACTTGACTAGGCGAACTCCTAAATCTACTATTGGTTGAAGCATACTTTCGGTTCAGAGCACTACTACAACTGAATACAAAAGAAAAAAACAAATGCTTTGGGTAACATACATATAGATTCAACAGTTGAAGAGAAGCAAAATGAGCTTTTATAATTGAGGTATAAAAGTCGACTAAAAATATGAATACAACTAACAATACTAGCTATCTAATAAAGCATTTACTAATATAATGGATTAATAATGTTGGACATTCCCCCAAGGCTATCTTTATTTAAGTAAAGACATCATGACTATTCTACTGAACCAATAACTTGATATATCTTATGTCCTATGAATGCAAGTAAGACTCACTACCAATTAAGAGGGTGAAATCTAATAAACCATCTGGCTATTGAAATATTTTGTATTATATATATACCAGATCTATTTATACAGTTCTTAATGTAGCCTTGTTATTTAGGAAAGTGATGAAATTCCTTATGTGAGTAGATATAGTTTATTATAGGTGTGGATAGTACTATAATACCATGTACTTTGTAGAATATGTATAACAAGTTATCCTTTCTTTAGTCTAAATAGTACTATGATAACATGTATCTTTCAAAATATGTACAACAAAGTTAATCTTGTAGGAAGTATTCAAACATGAGATAGTAAGGTGGTATTCTACCTTAAGATTTAAATTGGCTAAGTTCATGTAAGTGTTACGTAAAGGAATTATTATTTAGCAAATGTAAGACCCCGAAAAACTTCAACTATTTTATTTTTAATCCATCCACATTCGTAATGTCAATTTTTGACTTGATTTATGTTAGGTATGTTAAATGATTTTTTTAGGAAAGTTTTAAGTTTCTTGGAAGGGGTTCGAGGTTTTTTTGGAACCCCAAGGCAGTGAGGGTCCGTGATATTGGCATGGCACGGAGGTTAGCCTCTGCGATATTAGCGTGGCATGGAGGTTACCCTCTACAATATTGATATGCCACGTCCTTGTTTTAATTTTATCTAGTGTTTAATTTTTTTATCACTTGGGTTGAGGGGCTTTTGTTATTTTTATCCCTTGCATGAACTTATAACATGAATTAACCCCATTCTCTTCACTTTTCAAAGACCAAATCACTCTCTTTCTCCCTCAAACTCAAAACCCAATAACATTCAAGGGTTTCACAGAGAATTCAACAACTGGGGTCCAAACTTTAAAAAGTCTTCAATTTCTTATGTATTTCAGGAATGTTTCTCTTCCCTAAACTTGAATTTTACATTGTGTCATTAATTTAATAGATTTCATGTGATTTAAATTATGGGTTTTTAAATTGGATTTAGGGGTTTTGGTTGTGACTAATTGAATTACTTATCCCATATTTATTGATGTTTTTAGGATTGAATTGTTGCATAGTTTAAATAATTGGAATGGGAGACATGATTTTCCACGAATTGGATGATTTTTTTCTTAGAATTAACATTAACCTCAATCTCCTTTATAATCTTCATTTAACATATAGATAGTTTTACTGTTTAACATGCTTGGAACCCATTACACCACATTAAAGGATATATGGATATGAATAAGGTCTTTGATGGCCTTGGTATCCTTGGTTTTGGATTTTAAAGGAATTACATTTAGCAAATCGAATACATGTAAAACATCATAAAATTTAACTATTTCATTTTTTACCCTCCAACATTCGTAATGAATTTTTTTTACTTGAATTATGATTAGGTATGTTAAAAGGGTGTTTTAGGAAAGTTTTCTAATTTTTAAAAAGGGTTTAGGGTCATTTTAGGACCCCAAGGCAGTTAGGGTCTGCAATATTGGCTTGGTAAAGAGGTTAGCCTCCACGATATTGGTGTGTCATGGAGGCTACCCTCCATGATATTGGCATTCAACACTATTTTTTTAATCTTATCAAAAAAAAATTCCACTTGGCTTAAGGGGCTTTTGGTCTTTTTACCCCTTATATGACCATATAGCATAAAATAACCCCATTCCATTAAGTTTTAAAAGATTAAATCATTCTCTTTCTCTCTCAAATTCAAAACCTAAGAACATTCAAGGGTTTCACAAAGAATTCATCATTTGACATCCAAACTTCAAATTTTACTTCAATTTTTTGTCTATTTCAAGCATGTTTCTCTTTCCTAAACTTGATTTTTGAATTGTGGCATTAATTGAATGGATTTCATACTATATAAATTATGGATTTTGCAATTAGTTTGAGGGATTTTTGTTGTTACTTATTGAATTAATTGTCCTATTTTTTAAATTGATTATTCATACTTTAAATTAATATCTTTGGGGACTAAATTGGTGGATTATTTTAGTGAATGGAATAGTGAACATAGGTTTCCCCAAATAGGATGAATTTTAGTTTGGAATTGAGATTAATCTTAACCCACATTATAATCTTAGTTGAAAATATAGATAATTGTATGGTTTAACTTTTTTGAACATATTGTATCACATTAAAAGATATATCCATATTAATATGGTTTCATATGGACTTGGTGGCCTTGGTTTTGGATTTTAAATAGAACTTAGGAGTCTAATTTGGTTATGTGGATTTGATTTGGTATATTTAATTTATCTTGCAAGCTTAAATGGGTATAATGATACCAAATGGTAAATGCCTTCACATGACAATCCTTGGATTATGATTGGGATGAGGATTAAAGTGATGTTTTAGCCTTAAAGTGGGTTGTGTAGCTCAGCATGAAGGTGAAGGTCCTTGGGGGACCAATACTATAAACCACATTTGTCAGTGTAGGGGTCTATATAACTGTAATGATACTTCTAGTCATTTCCTTTATTTTTGGTTATTTTACTAATAGAGCTTCTCTATAGCCACACCAAGTCATTAGTGACTTCCTGGAACTGATAGATCAGTTACCTGGTGTTTTTTTTTTTTTTTAGAAACACTTTATTAATTAGAAGTCTTTGTAGTACCTAATTGATCACCAAGCAAAAACTCTATTAAAACAACCTTAAATGCAGAATCCAACTTTGCCAACACGTTCAGAATGTCAAAATCTATGTGGTGATATATTTTATATTTGCTTAAAACATACTCCAAATATATCTTGAGGCATTGGCCAAAGCCTGAAACCAAGTTACAAGCTTCAGCCATGCCTGGCATAGCAAGAGATCTCATGACCGTGGAGGTCTAGGCGCTAACGTGGTGCCAACACTATGCTACCCGAGACCTAGATGTAACCTATTTAAAGGTTTTCTTGCCCAAAATTTGGCCATTTTGTGCCTCCCCCTTGAGTTACAAACCCTAATGGAGTTTAAAATCTTCTAAGTGAGTCTTGTGGGTCAATTAGGAGCTTAAACAACTTGTGAAAATGAATCTTGATATAAACCTAAGGTAATATTCCTTCTAGTTGGTGTTAAATTCTTGATTTCTAGATCCAAAACCCCCTAGTCTTTGAGACTCAATTTTAGCCACAAATATGATTAATTTACTCAAATCTCTTGAGAGGTATAACTCCCTAATGATAGTTGAGCAATGGGTTGGTCTCGAAAACTCATTTTTCGAAGGTGGATCCCACTTGGGGTCTTGGTGTCATTTTTGAACCCATGGAATAATGGTGCCATAATGGTTATTATTATTCTTGTTGTAATGGTTAGATTGTGTTGTTGATAACTTGGATCATGGAAGAAGAAGCTTCAAGAAAAGAAAAGAAAGAGCTTATTAGTACGTGAGTTACTTGGACTCAAGGTAGATTAGGCTTACTTGTAGTTAAATTGATCTTGATTATAGTATAATTATTGATATCTGGTGAGATTGGGTGGGGTTTAGATGATAAATGGTTGAATGGTAATATTCAGGATTAGCTAACTCTTATAGGTTATTGAACTTGCCAAGGGTGATACTTGACCCTTACACTAGAACCTTTGATTATTCTACAGTAGTCTCATGAATAGCAGTAGAATACATTAGTTGCTCTAATAGATGATAATAATGTTGCTCCTTAACCTCAAGGATTTGATAACCTAGATATTGCTTAGTTAGGAAATGACCTTGGTGTTGGGTTGACTTAGAAAGAATACTTGAAGAAGATTTTCCCTTAGGTTTAGTAAGGATTGATAAGCATTTATGGTGTGTCTTAGATAACTTAGCCCAATTTTGGGTAGAAATTAGTCTTATGATAGCAAACTTTGGCATTCTTGGGATTTAGGAGTAAGAATCGACCAACCTTAAGCTTAAACTTTGAAATCCCTTAGAGACCTAGATACTTGATGAACGTCTAAATTTCGTTGTTAAGATTATAATGGTTAAACCTGATTGTTAGATTATACATATGGTCGATTGTTGGGTAATGTGTATACTTGATTGAATATCTTATAGTCGTGATGGATAGACTTGGAAAGGTGGTGATTATGTATAACATACAAATGCTCATGCTCATACTTATACTCATATTATATGGTGATGATTAAAAGTAAAGTATGATGGTATATGTATATTACATTCCTATTACTCTATTATTGTGAACTTATGAATATTTATTAATTTGGCTATGTATGTGGATGCATGTTGTTGTCTTGGAGTATATGTTGATGTTATGATGATACCCGGTGAATTCAAAATAGGTATGATATTATGACGATGCCCGTTGAATTCAAAGGATATGTTGATGTTATGACAATACCCGATGATTCTGGAGGATATGTTAAGGTTATGATGATAACTAGTGAATCTTGAGGTATTGTTGATGTTATAATGATACTCGATAAATCCAAAAGAGGTAATGATATTATGATGATACCCGGTGAATCTGGAGGCTATGTTGATGTTATGATGATACCCGAGAATCTGAAAGAGGTACTATGTTGATACCCGGTGAATCCAGAGGATATATTGATGTTGTTATAATACTCGGTGAATCTAAAAGTGGTAATAATCCTATGATGACGTGCGGGGAAAGTTTATATAAGTGCATGTATATATGTGAGTTTATGTATTATGTGGCTACATTATTGGTGTATTCAAAACATGATTTCTTCCTTAGTAATTGATACTCATTCCTTTTCATTAACCACTAAATAAGAGGTGTGACCCTCTTCGACTCTAATCGGTATCTAGAGGTAATTTACGCCTATTATTCGATAAAGGCTAATTGGTTTATGTAATCTTGGGTAGAACCAAAGGCTCACCAAGTAAATCTACTTCACTTGATTTAATGGTTATGTTATGGAATTTTTCCTCATGAAGTATCTTATGTGAGAACAAGTTATTTCTAATAAATGAATACGACTTGTAAGTTAGAAGCCTAGCGAACTAGTTAATGAACCTTACTTGGTTAAACTATGGAAACTAATCCTTAATGGTGTAACATGCCTATAGTAATAGACTTAGTATGGTATGACGAATGTCCTAATTGATGACTAATATAATGAGAATCCTAACTAGAGAATGGCTATGTGATGGGCAAATAATCAATAGCATTGGTAGCTTATAGGTTTTCCTTATTTGATGACTTACAGACTATACGTCTTGTAAACTAGTGTTTCATGAGTATAGAAATAAACTAATATAAACTAGACTTAGAGTTTATCAATAAAATAGACACTAAGTAACTATATAACTATGCTATGGTGATATCGGTTTGTTACAATTGAATTGCAGTAGTGATATTGATTTTAGACCTCAGTAAGAGGTCATGGAGAAAATAGGAACCCACAGCTTTGGGGTGAGGTTTTGTGTGGTTGTGCCTTAACATATTGATGGATTGATCTTTTGTGGTATTGTATTCCTTGAGTGTACTCTCTGGTGGTATGGGACGCGGGATGAGTTATTTATTGTGTACTTTTGTGTACTTCTCGATGATATGGTACGTCGTGGTAAGTTCTAGTGCTTTATGTTCTAAAGGTGGTTGGTGTTGATTATGATAGATACATATTTTTTATCTTGTTGATGTGGCTTTATTCTTTCAAAATAATTACTATTTTGTATGATGATTATGGTATATGTTGATATGATACGTTATGCACATGTCCTAGTAGTTTAGTTATTTTAGATAGAGATATTAAAATGAATTCAGGTTCGATCCTATACCTTGACCTTAAGTTATTGTCTTACATTATATCAACCTTATATAATAAATTAGCTTAGTCTTCCAGTGATGCCTACTGAGTAACCATGCTTTGGTACACATACTACACTTCTGTACTTTTTTTGTACAGACCTAGATTCTAGTATTCATCATTAAGTTGGGATCTGCCGTGTTGCCCATTCGAATACAGGGTAAGCTCTTAGAGGTGGTGTTTTCCTCTTTCCTTCTATCTTTATTTGTCTTTTGGTTTTGAGATAAATGCATGAGATTATTTAAGATATTTTAGATTTTGAGTTGTAAATTTATATTGTCAAATCTAGATGCTCTTGTACTAATACTATCAGGTCATAGGATTGGTATTTGAATATCGGTTGTCCTAAGTTGTGAAGTGTTATTATTTTTATTGTATTCTTATATAAGGTCCATGTTGGACATTTCTACCTTGGTAATCCATTGCATTAGCTTTGGATTACGGTATTGGCTTACCTACCGGTGGGATGTGGTGGGCGCCATCATGACTTTGAAATTGGTTCATAACAAATTGGTATGAGATCCTAGGTTTCACCGATATTATTGGTAAAAGAGAAAGTTTCTAATAGAGTCTTACGGATCGAAAAGTTGACTATCTTCAGGAGGCTGTGAGACATTCTTAGGAGTCCTTCACTAATTTCCATCATATCATGCTAAGAGAGTGAGTTGGCTTGTAGTATATTCTATTTACTTTACTCTTTTGCAGAGGCCCTGGATATGTGCCTCAGTAATGCGTGAGGAGTGTCCTAAGACCCAAACTCATGATGTGTCCCTAGTTAGGGATTGGGGTTACCTCCTAGGATCATATTCCTGCAATCGAGCCAGATACTCCTCTACCTTAGCTAGCGGTGGGCGAGGGACCAACCCAGGCTCCACCAAGATTTATTCCCTATTCTTTTCTTTGGGATGCTTTGGTTTAGGTGTTGATAGTCACAAACTACTGGAGCAGGAGTGGAGCCTGAAGGTGAAGCTCCTGGAGTTTAGGTTCCTCCTATTGCATTAGTTGTTCAGTCAATAGTCATTCAGCCAGTATGACCCAGCCTACTATGTGTGTGAAGGAGTAGAAGATCCTGGGTAGGTTCTTGAGATTGGCTCTACCTAAATTTTATGGTGCTCCTGTAGAGAATGCGTTTGAGTTTCTGAGTACTTGTGAGGATAAGCTTTGGGTTTTAGGACTTGTTGAGACTCGTGGTGTGGACTACACCATATTTCAGTTACACTTGTCGGCTAGACACTGGTATAAGGGATTTGTGAGTTCTAGAGCAGTTGGATCTTCCCGTCTCTCTTAGGCTTAAGTCACTAAGATATTTTTGGAGAGGTTTATGCTTCGTATCCTTAGAGATCATTTAAAAGATAAGTTCTCTAGATTGGAGTAGGGTTGTATGACAGTTATTGAATATGACGCATGTTTCCATGAGTTGGCTATACATACATAATTTATCTTAGATACTAAGTATGAGAAAGTTTGTTGCTTTTTGAGAGGATTCATACTTTATATTTAAATGGCTACCCAGAGTTTGGTTTCTATGGGTAGAACCTTTGATGAGGTTGCTGGTCATGCTAGAGTGATGGAGTACATACAAGGTGAGGTCCGTGATAAGAGGCCCAAGTATCAGGGCAGATTTGGTAGGGGTCGTAGTAGTTCCCGATTTAGTGGTGGTATTTCTTATGCTAGACATACTTCGCGTTTATCTTTTCTGCGTCAGAGTTAGATCAGTCGGCCAGTTTAAGAAGCTCTTCAAACTGCTGACAGGGATTAGTTTATTACAAGTAAATGCCATAGTAAGGGCGATGATCAGTTTATTATTCTATATATGTTGGATTTTGATGTGATTCTTGGCATTGACTGGTTATCCCACTATCATTTGGTTGTGGATTGTTTTACCAAAAGTGTTACCTTAGCCATGCCCGACGTACCACTAGTCATATGGCAGGTAGCGATTAGCCGTGAGATGACGTGGAGTATTTTTTATATTCGTTCCAGATGGATTATATCGAGGGGCTGTGAGTCTTACCTCACTTATGTATGTTATACCCTGTAAAGAGTTCAATGTTTGACCCTATTTCTATTTTTTATGAGTTTCCTGATGATCTACCTGGTATCCTACCTAAGCGTGATATTGAGATTGCTATTAACCTTGAGCCTGGCACCCAACCTATATCTATGACACCTTACCATACCAATCCTACAAAGCTTAAAGAGCTAAATTCTCAGCTCCAGGATCTTCTTGTCAAGGGGTTTATTAGACCGAGTGTGTCCCCATAGAGAGTTTCTATTTTATTTGTAAAGAAGAAAGATGATTTAATGCGGATATATATTGATTATAGAAAGATTAACAAGGTGATGGGGAAGAACTGCTATCCTATACCTCACATTGATGACTTATTCGACCAGCTTTAAGACACAATTATATTTTCGAACATATATTTGAGTTTTGTTTATCATCAGTTGATGATTCGGGATAAGGATGTCCGAAAGGCAGCCTTTAGGACCTGCTATGGTCACTATGAGTCTTTAGTAATGTCTTTTGGGATGACTAATGCCCCAACCACATTTATTGACTTGATGAACCATATGTTCAGACCTTATCAAGACTCTTTTGTAATTGTTCATTGTTGGTATTCTTGTGTACTCAAGGATTAGTGAAGAGCATGTGAAACATTTAAGGGTTGTTCTCTATTCAGCAAGGACCTGACGGCTGAGTACTTTGACCATTACACGACATCGCAAAGGCTTGAGTATGAGATTGTGATGATGAGATTGAGGTTTTATCATCACAAGAAACAACATGCCATCGTAGGATTGATATTGATAATTGTGGGCCAAAGGCTGAGTATGAGATTGTGATGATGAGATTGAGGTTTTACTCCTTGGCAAGAGTTCGACACCCCTACCAATGTAGGGTTCTCTCCTTAGGAGGGCAAAATGTTGAACTCCATGTGGCTCACATGGTGTAGACATGTCAGTTATAATAAACTTCCACGTCCATAATAATATAAGTCCCTTGAGTTACCGAGTAACTCTAAGTCATGATTTAACGAGTTTGAGTTGAGTTAAATGATTTATGAGATTTATGAAACAGGTGTCATTACTGATGATTTATGGAAATAATGTTTTAGATAATTCAAGCTAAGATAGTTATTATTGTCAGCATGCATGACTTCTCATACATTTATGATATTATTTAAAATGTTAAATCCACCCCTACATACTCAGTACATTCCTAAGTACTGACCCCCATACTCTTTTGTATTCTATATTTCCTCGTGATATAGTTTTAGGTGCTCAGTCTCAACAGCGATAGTGATCTTTGAGTACCTTCCTCTACACTTCTACAGTTGGTGAGTCCTCATGGTTCGAGGACCTGTGTCTCCAATTTTGTCTTATTAATAGATGGTTGTTTACTTTCAGTTCAGTACGAATCAGTTGGGGATCTGTCCCAGTGGCTCCTTAGTCCTATGTAGTAGAGGCTTTGTCAGACTAGTGTACCAGTGTGTACAGTGATTCCAATATTTTGTTTGTATAGGGCAGTATTATTTTATGTTTCAGTATGTTCATGACATGGTTATTCCGCTTTGTCTTAGCATAATTTGTGCTATAATGAGTTCTGAAAGTGATGACAAGTTTAGAGGGTTAGCTTGAGGCCACATGTGGCCTTGAAAACCATGTGATGTCTCGGGATAGGTTCTTGGGGCATTATAGGTGTGCGTTGTCAGATTTTCATCGATCATCGTAGTCATCAAAATTTTTTGATCCATCAAGAGCTTAATGATTGCCAACATAGGTAGATGCAGTTGCTAAAGGGCTGTGATATTTCTATTTTGTATCATTCTGGTAAGGCAAATATGGTGGCAGATGCCTTGAGTTGCAAAGCGGTGAGTATGGGTAGTTTGGCATGTATATCAATTTCTCAGAAGCCCTTGGCATGGGACATCCATTCCATAACTAATTTGATAGTTCCCCTTGATATTTTGGATTCTGCAAAGATTTTGGCTTGTGTTGAGGTGAGGTCATCACTAGTTGAGAAGATTTGGCACTGTCAGTTTGAGGATAGTAAGTTGTGCCTTCTTTGTGATCGGTTTGTTTATGGTGAGTCTGGAAGACACACCATAGATTCTGAGGGTATCTTGAGATTTTAGGGTCGTAGTTTTGTTCCCTGACTTGATGACTTGATTCAGTCGATTCTGCATGATGCTCATAGCTCTAGATATTCTATTTATCCCGGAACGACCAACATGTGTGAAGAATTGAGGTAGCCTTTCATCCGCAAACAGACAGTCAGTCTGACCAAACTATTTAGGTTCTTAAGGATATGCTTCGAGCTTGTGTTATGGACTTTGGAGGTCAGTGGGATCAATAATTAGCATTGACGGAGTTCACTTACAACAACAGTTATTATTCCAGTATTGAGATGGCACCTTATGAGGCTTTGTATGATAGGAGATATCGTTCCGCTATAGGATTGTTTAAGACTTCCAAGATTAGACCATATGGTACAATATGCTTCAGGACTCGTTGGATTGAGTTAGGGTGATTTAGGATAGGATGAGAGCACCCTAGAATAGGCAGAAGGCCAATACCGACCGTAGACTCCGTACCTGGAGAGTTAGAGTTACTGACCATGTATTCCTTTGTTTTTTACCTATGAGAGGTGTGATGAGATTTTGGAAGAAGGGTAAGCTTAGGCCTTGCTATATTGGTCCTTTTAAGATTCTCTGTGTACTTGGTGAAGTGGCCTATGAGTTGAGTTTACCTCCAGAATTTGTCGTTGTTCATCCAATTTTCTATGTCTCTATGTTGCCGAAGTATATTCCTGATCCTTTTCATGTACTTATATCGGACTCGATCTAGTTGGACGATCAGTGAATCTATATGGAGGAGCCCGTGTTGATTTTGTCAAGTGACGTGAGGCGACTGCGGACTAGGGAGATTCCAGTAGTCAAGGTTTAATAGAGGCAGCGCCTAGTAAAGAAGGCTACTTGGGAGATCAAGAGTGACATATGAGCCCAGTACCTCATTTGATCATGACTTCAGGTATTTTTTTGTCTTTAACTTTTGGGGATGAAAGTTCCTTAGTAGTGGATGTTTTAATGAGCCTTCAGGTCATTGCCCGTATTCTTGCTTATTTCACTGATAGAGCATCTCCATAAACTCCCCAAGTCATTAGTTACTTACCAAAATTGACAGATCAATTACCTGGCGGTTTGTTTGGTGTTTAGAACCACTTTCTTAATTCAAAGGCTTTTATGGTCTTAATTTACTACCAAGTAAAAACTCTAGTAAAACAACCTCAAATGCGTAACTCAACTTTGCCAACGCATTTTAAATGTCAAAATCTATGCAGTTACATAATTTATTTTTGCAAAATACTCTGGATGCCTCTCGAGGCATTGACCAAAGCCCAAAACCAAGTTACAAGCTTTAGCCATGCCTGAGATAACAAAAGAAGCCGTGAACATGGAGGTCCTAGGCGTGACTGCCCTACCCGAGACCTAGATGAAACCTATTTAAGGGCTATGTTCCCTAAAATTTTGGCCATTTTGTGCCTCCCCCATAAGTTACAAACCCTAATAGAGTGTAAAATCTCCCTTGTGAGTCTTGTGGGTTGATTAGGAGCTTTAACAACTTGTGAAATTGAATCTTGGTACAAACCATAGGTAAGATTCCGTCTAGTTGGTGTTAAATTCTATATTTGTAGACCCAAAAACCCTATATTTCTCTAGTGCTATGTTGTCTTATAACATTGTTTTGATGCACTGTTTCCCAACCATCCTACACAGCTCAGCAGTTCCCTGTAGCAGTGGTAGTTAGTCTTTATCCATCGAGGACGTGACATATTATTTGAGATATTTCAAAATTTTTTTATGTTTAGTTAGTTTGAATTAGTTTGGGTTTTGTCCCATCAATTTCGTATGTTGCTGAGGATTTCAGACAGACAATCTAGTTTTAAGAATTTATTTCATTTGATACTTCAGACATGTCATTTTATATATTTCAGTATTCTAGTTGATAGTACCTTACAAATTTATCTCACGCACATGTTATTTTATCATCATTTTTAAGTGCTCATAGTAGGTACCAGACCATGGCTTATCTTGAGATCACTTATGGCCTTAAGCACCATGTCGCGACTAGGGGTAACCTCGGGTCGCGACAAAACTTGGTATCAGAACCTAAGGTTTTAAAGTGTTCTAAGGTGTCTGAAAGCTGCATTGAGTAGAGTCTTGTGCATGGCTATGAAGCACGACACTTATGGACATGAGCTCTCATGAATTCCTTTTTCTTACTCGTCTTTCTGTCTATTTACAGACAATGCCTCCTAAAAGAAATAATGGAAGAAGGAATAGGGATCAAATAGCACCACCACATTTTTAGGAACATCCCTTGAATGACCATGTTTCTCACACTAAGTTCATGGTGTCTTTCACAGCCTTGGCCCATTCTGTAGCTGCTCAGAACAATTAGGAGGTTGTTGCCCTAGCTAATTTGGTGATGAATATGACTGCAGCTACATCCTTAGAATTCAACTAAATGAATTATTCTATGTTTTTTGGATTCAAGTCTTAGAAAGATCCGCAGGAGTTTCTGGATGGAGTGCAAGAAATAACAAACATCATTGGTGTCACTTTAAGTGAGAGTTTAGAGTTAACTTCTTACCAGTTACAGAGGGTATGTCACACCTAGTTCAAGAAGTGGAAGGAGGATAGAGGTGTTGAGGTAGGGCCTATAGAGTGGGAAGAGTTTTCCATTACCTTTTTAGATAGGGTCTTTCCACTAGAGTTGAGGGGAGCTAAGGTTTAGGAGTTTATAAATTTGAAGCAGGGTAGAAAGAATGTAAGGGAGAACTCTCTGAATTTTACTCATTGGCGAGGTATGCTCCGACCATGGTGGTTGGCTTTAGGTCTAAGATGAGTAAGTTTGTATCTGGAGTATCTGATAGTGAATTCAAGGAGTGTAGGACTTCCATGCTGATTAGGGAGATAGACCTTTCTAGACTAATGGTTTATTCTCAGCAGATTGAGAGAAAATAGCTCGAAGAGAAGGAAAGATAGAATAAGAGGGACAGAACAGGTAGTTTCAACTTTTCTCAACCAAGGTTGAAAGTCGGTAACCGTTCTCAGTTCTGCTAGAAGTTTTTAGCCTCAGCTCTATCTTAAGCTAGTTTGTCAGTGCCTAAGTTCAGGCAGGACAGTAGGGATAGAGTGTCAAGCTCTAAGACCCAGGCTATTTTTAGCTTTTTTGAGTTCTTTAGACAACCCAATGAATTGGAATTTTTAGGTAGTTTTGAATTTCTTGGAGAAGAGGGAATTTTAGGTTGAGAAATTTCATGATCTATTGGTGACAAAAACCCTTGGTTTGGATTCTCTATCATGATTTGCTGAGCATAAATTTCTAAGGTTAAGGATGGTTTAATGGAGACTGAATCAATGATCGGTTCTAAACTTTCTATGGAAGATTATTCTAGAAGAATTAACTCAGGTTGTTGTTGAGGACTCGAAGTGATGTTTTCAATGGTTTAAAATTATAAAGAATTAAGGTATTCAATTTGGGTATGTTCAGTTTGATTTTATCGAGTTTCATCTACTTTGGGACTTTAAGATGGGTTTGAGAAAGTAGTAATATCAGCGATTTGATCTTGAGAGAGAGACATAAACTAGGACCAATTTTGTTTTGAGAAGATTGTTAATTTGGGATGATAAATTGGATTAGTTGAAGATTAATAAAAATTCTGATTTAGCAACTTTTAGAGGTGAATAATGTCATTAAAAGGTGTTCTTTTTGAACTGACATGTCTGAATCTAATATGCGTGACTCTTCATTTTTCAAAGGAATTGACAGCTTTAGAGAAAGGAAAATGCATGGCTTTTTAGACAACATTTTATGATTACTTAAGCATCACATAAAGGTACTAACCTAAGATGGGACCAAGTCTCTCTCCTTTGAGTGAATCTTCAAATTTGTATTTGTCATATTTTGCCACTTCCTAAGCTATTCGCATGGGTGTATACCTGCAAAGTTATAGAACTGAGTTAGACACACATGCACCTATTTTAGTAAGGATACCTACCTCCTTATCATAGCCAGTTTTGAAGAGAGACACTAATTCACATGTTAGGTCTATTTAATTTTATCAATCCATGATTTAGCCTCTACAAACCTCGCTTTATTTCAAAATTAGTCCTCAAAGTGGGTAAGACATACTTTTATTCAAGTTGTTTAAGCTTCTCCTTCTGAGATAAGTTTCTTAGGGACCAAGACCCTGAGAATCCTGACTCCTCCTCATTTGTATCTTCTAGCCTTTTTTCATTATCTTCACCATAACTAACCCATTATATTTACTCTAATGAGTTCCTCTTGTCTTGGAAATTTTATCTATGATCTGTAGTAGACTAGGTTCTTTGAAATAACAATTTCAAAATGAGACACCTCCACTTAAAGTGTCTTGAGAGAGATAATATAGCTAGACCTTCCAAAATTACACTTTGAGCATGTACTATTAATAACCCATTCCTGACTGTAATCCCCTTTCTCATACGTGGAACCATGATCACTTGTTATATTTAGGAACCCACTTGAGCTTGAGTTCCTACTAGAAGGACAATGGTGTGATCAAATCCTTCTTGGCCCATATACGTATAGAGCTCCTTTTTACCTTTATTAAAAACATGAAAATCTTAGGTTACATATTTTCCTCTTAAATAAATCTGAGACCATTCATTCTTGTCCTCATCCAGCTCTGACAACTTTTCTTAGTATGCCTATATTTTCCACAATGAGTGCATATGGGGTTGCGTCCTTTGTTTCTAACATCATTGACAGCCTTCCCTTGAGACCCAGCAGGTTGGAATCTTCCTTGATAGATCAGGCCTTTGCCATTATTTACACCCTGACTAGTAAAATTAGAAATAATTTGTTAGAAAGCAATCCATTTAAGAGGCTCGTTGAGATCTTTTCTCAAATGGACCAGGTCCGTTTCGAAGTCTTTATTTTTATGAAGTGCAGACATAAGGTGTTTTTCAAACATCTCAGTTTCTCCTCAATGTCAATATGAATCCTTGTTGCTTCCTTCTTTCCTTTACCATTTAATTCATTTGCATTTTTTAGTTGACTTGTACCACTCTAATTTTTAGATTTTCAATTAATAACCATTTCTCTAATTTCAGATATCTGAATAGTTAAGGAAATCAACTCATGCTCTTAATTATCTACTTTCTCCTCTAAGGCATTCTTCTCAGTAGTTAGTTCACATACAGAGTCTATCAATACACTTTCAAGCTCTTTTATCTTCCTAGCATGTAGTTATCTAGGTTTTATTCAATATCAGAGAGAGTTACCTTATTTTCTTCTTCATCTTCTATGTTTTCCATGAATATAAACAAGAAATCATATATAACTGGAACTATCTTCCAAAACTACCATAGAAAAATCTCTAGAATTCTCATCATCATCAAATTCATTGGAAGAATCTACCCATGCTGTTGGACCTTGTTTTATTTCATATTCAGTTTCTACCTTCCTTCTTGAATTTTCAGGGACCCGGTCCCTATTCTTTCCCTTGTGACCTTTAGTTTTAAGATACTTTTGATAATCTAATTTGTGCATTGGATAATACTTATTGAAATGCTCAGGACTTCAATATTTGTGACACTCTTCAACATTGCTTCCTTATTTGTTGTTGCTTTCTCTTCTTTGAAACTGACCACTCCTCATCATGGCTTTGACAATCCCTTTTGGGGAATAGGGAACATCAGTGTCTCTTATACTGAATCATGTTTGGAAGCCTTTAATGGGAGGGATTTTTCCCTTTTTACTATATTTTTCTCCGGCCTTTGCTGCTTCTTAAGCTCATAGGGTCTTAGATTTCCAATCAGTTCATCCATTGTGAGGGTATTTTGGTTTCTTCCTTCAGTTATGGAATTCTCTTTGGTTTCCTAGGACTTAGAAAAGACACCAAGAATTTTTCACTTGCTTATACAATGGAATTACTTCTCCTAAGCAGTGAAGCTTATTTGTGATAGAAGTGATTCTTGGATGCATTTCTTGTATTGTTTCTCCTTCTTTCATGGTGAAGGTTTCATACAGAGTAGTCAGCAGTCCACTTTTGAATCCTTCACATCGTTGGTACCTTCATGAGAAATCCTCAACCAATCGTATATCTCCTTGGCATTTTCACACGCAGAAATCATGTTGTATCCATCAGGCCCTATATTGCAAACTAATAATTTCTTGGACTTGTAATTCTTTTCAAATTTCTTTCTACCTCTATCATTAAATTCTCTTCTACTTTTCACTATCATTTGTATTATTTCTCCTTGTTTGACTTCGTTAACTCGATCATAAGAACAATCAAAAATTATAACCATATGTTCACTCTCTTCAGCCATAACAAAGTAAAACATCCTAGTTTTCCACCACCCATACTATTGCCCATTAAATCTAGGTCATCTAGTGGTACATTGTCCTTCTACCAAGTTATATGGAGAAACCATGCTAACCAAATCACTCTAAGTGTGAACCTTTTATTGTGATCTAGCTCTGATACCAGTTGTTGAAACCTTAGGGTGTTGCACCATACTGTAAGGTACCAGGTCCCTCAAAATCAGTCACAGGCAATAAAAAATAATTTAACCTGGAACACAACACAATGTAGGAAACTTAAAGAACATAAGATTTAATGTTAAAACCCCCTTTCTAAAGGGAGAAAAAACCACAGCTTACCCTTAGAAGCACCCAAAAGTTCACTATAATCAACCTCTTAATTATAGACTTGAACTTATGCCTAACTCTAGGCTCATTCTGCTAGTACTAACTATACAACAACTTTAACTTGATAACATTGCCAAGACTCTCTTAAAACTGGTTAACTCTAACCAATTCCAAACTTAGGAAAATCTACCTAAGCACACTTTAATCAAAGAAAATAAAAGAAAACTACTCTTATAGACTGAGTAATTTAGTTATAAATAAAGCTATACTCAAGAACATTCACTCTTTTAGCTCACAAAAGTAATAAGAACATGAGCAATACTTGAGCAATATTGAAAGTTGAGTTGTTTCTTTTTTTTTCTCTTCACCACTCTTTTGAATTTGCAAAAAATGCTTGATCAAGAAGCATCCTTTTTCTTTTATAGATGAGTGATAATTAGGGTGGAAATATAATTGGACCAGGTTTCCTAAATAGTATAATCAACACAAGCACAATTTGTTATACAAGAAGAAAAAATTGTGCAGATGTGTGCCAGCTGTATTGTACCCTTAAACATCTAGGCACCTGGTCCCTTGAAGTTAGCTGCACATCATAAAAAAAATACACAAAAAGTCTCCACCAACTCGTGTTTGGCCTATTTAAGGGTTAGGTCATATGGCATAGTAGGATCCTATAGGTCCCCCTCTCGGTCTCTCATGATCCCAACTATGGGGACTACCCTATCAGTCTCCACAACCAAGTTAAAGTGTTTGGCCCAAACGAAAGTACTGGCTGAACAAATTAGGGCACAACTAGAGAGATGGCTAATATGTGGCTATTATTGAGAGAGCGTACCTTTGCTCTAAGTACTTATACCTCCTACCAAATATCACCTAGATTCGATTCCTCAATGCTGCTAAACTAGGCTGATACCCGACCCTCAAAAGGATTTATTTATGAATGCAACAGATCTTGTAGCTCTAAAATAGTATCCTAGTGTGCAGACTCTATTCTATCCCTACTCGTCTCTAGTGTAGTCTAGACCTACAACCAAATTTGTCCATAAAAAATAGCTACCTCAACCTCGATATTTTACAGCCGAGTGTCAATGACTCTCTAACTTTCCACCAAGATCTATAAAAACTCATGAGATAATAACATCATACCTGAAGCAGCATCTGTAGTAGATGGGTGAGGGGCAATGAAGATATACACACTGACTCTTAAGTGGAAGCCGGGATAGTAGTAGATGTAGTAGGGGTCCCCTCACCCTAAGTACTTAACTTGGGGACCTCTCTCTACTCCCTTATATCAAAATATATATTATGCTCCACATTATCTCTTTATGTATATATAGACTCTGTGGGGACTTATGGGCCCTCAGATGGGGTAAGAAGCACTGTAGTGGGTGCACGGGGTCTCTTGGGAATGTCTAGACATGTCAAATCCTTTATCATCCTAGTATGTGCCGTGGCCATCTCTTGTACTCTCTTATTAACTCCTGGCATCTCTGGCGTGCTAATCGTATCATATAACAGCTAAGCAAGGCATGGGAATGGTAGTGTTATAGCCCTACTGAAAACTCTCTCATAAAGATCACGTCGAATGATAGCTATAAAATCAATGTAATATCTACCTATCATGCTAGCAATTAGCGCAGCTCCATCCAAAGTCAATACATTATCTACAGCAGCCACACACAATCTATAACAAATAAGAAGCCACCAAAACTTAGCAGCAAAAGTGAGTGTCGTCTTATTTATCATACCATTCTCGTAGATCAAAGGGATATCATTACCAAAAGGTGAAATATAGCTAGAGATCCATCTTGACATCTCAACTCTTTCAATCCTATGCTCAATATTATGCATAATATGTCTATCACATAAAACTCTCAGTCTATAATCACACTCTATTCTGAAAGCTAGAGCAACATAATTAGGCCCAAAAAGAAATTGGTGGAAGGCCACCACTGAAATATCTATCATAAACACTCTCACATGAGTCTTCTCAAGCTGGGGCTGCTCAGTATACCTCCAAAGACCTTTACTTTTCAATATAGTCAAGGCTACTATAGTGTGGTATGATTCACAAAATTCCCACACCAAAGTCAGGTTGTAAGGTCTTAGGGTTCGAGTTATCCACACCCACTGATATCTATCAAATGCAAACACTAAGAGTGATGCATTGGACAACCCATTAGATGGTTGTGGAGTGTATGGTGGTGATCTTTGTGCCGTCTTCATCCACAGCTTAGACATAGCCTGAACAAACTGAATGGACTTAGTTTGGGTCCTATAATAAGTAAAAGTAGGTTGTTTAAACCACTATGAATCATCTACAAGTTGCACGCCCATTGTTCACATAATAATAGTCTCAACTGCAAGCTGTCTCTAGCCTCTAGTCACTAGTATGTCACTATGGCTGGGGCTACTCTAATCTATGCAATCGGGTACTCCTCTACCGATCCATTAGACTCGGTAGACTTATCTCATTTCCTAGATAGTGTATGTATCTTCTTTGGTGCCATGTGTACCTGAAAAACCAATTGTTAGCATCTAGCAGGAAATTAGGAATTTGCAAAATTCAAGGAAAAATCAAAATTTAACTACTTTAAATTTTTCCTTTAATTTTCACATCAGTAAAACTTGAGCTCAGCCCCAACAATTCCAATGGGAACATGAATATCAAGAATGATCTTTTTCAATAAACACTTAACATGCAAACTTTTGGATTTCCTCTACTTTTTCAAGTTCAACTTCCATTTTATGGCATAATATTAGGGTTTAACTCACGAACAATGCCCAACATTAGGATTTTTTGCATAGTTCAAGGATCCTTCATACTACTGGCTTATTTTAACATTAGCACAAGATACTACAAATAGGATCCAAGAACTTTACCTTTTATATAAAAAAATGAAAGTGAGTTATGTAGAAGTGAAGTAAACCTAAAGTTAGAACACATATATAGAAATTTTGGATATGTTATTTCCGTGAACAAGTAACAATTTAGTCTTTTATCACATGTGGGTAAGTTTAAACTTTGATAGGGATATGGGATTTTAGGAACTTGGATGAAATTTTGAGTATTTCTAAGTCTTCAAATGAATTTAGAGGACTTAAATAGAGGAGAGAGTTAGTTTAGGGTTTGTTTAAGTGTTGGTGAGACCAAAAATTTTAAACAAAATTGGGCCCATAATAATGCCCACTTACGGATGCAACATATGGCATGTATGTAGTACATACAGTCCATATGTGCCAACCGTATGTCTGTCCCAATTTTCATCCAATTTTCCTGATCTCCAGACTTTGTATTCTGGCATTTACTTTTCTACTTACAAGGTTGTAAGTGGTATTTACAACCCTGTAAGTAAGTTCGTTTGTTAAATTCTACAAATTCCTTAAGAATTCCTCACAATTTCATCTTTTCAATAAATGCACAACTTACCTCGACCACGTGGTACTTACGACCTTTTTGAATTGGTCACTAAGTCCCCTTACCTTGATGGTTATAAATTGAGCAATTTTTACTGGTTTCCATAACTATCTTTTTCTATTTTATCTGCAAAAAAAACAATTATGAACACTAAAGTAGTGGTTTGCCTCCCACCTAGCACTTGATTTAACATCACGGCATGATATGGCTATGTTGGTTACTTGGACTTTAGCTATAAGCCAATAGGTTGCCTCTCATGCGGTGCTTGATTTAACATTGTGGCATAATGCGGGTACCTCAGTTACTAAAAATTCATCGAGGTACCCAAATGAATTCCCTTCAGAGTCCTCAATACAATGGATTACCAACACAACCCTCATATCTGTAGGCTACTTTATGGTTCTTAAGACGTTGAAAGTGACTTCTTTATTGTTGACTCTAAAACTAAGCTCTCCCATCTCTATAATGACCATTTCACTACATGTGGCCATAAATGGTCTTTCCAAAATAATAGAAATATTGAATTCAACCTCACAATCCAGAATGACAACATTAGTTGGAAAGATAAGGTTGTCAACTTCCACAAATAGATCAAAAAAATGCCCAAGGGTTTCTTGATAGTGTGGTCAGCCCTTAACAACTGCATATTTGTTTTCTCTAAGGGCTCAATCCCAATTGCTTAATACGTACAGCAATACAAAATTTATATTATCCAATAAGTTTTATAAGGCTCTAGCGAATCTAGATGTCCCAATAGTACGTATTATCCAACAAGTTTCATAAGGCTCTGGCGGATCATGAATGGTCCGAGATCACCCTTTTTTGGCCTATAGACTTGGAATTGACTGGACTGTACTTGTGCACTCCTCCAACATCCTCAAAACTAGCATCCTAGTTATTTTTCACCAACTCTTTCATGAACCTAACATATCCAAGCATATACTCCATTGCCTCAAGAAGAGGTATATTCAAGCTTAGATCTATTAGCATCTTAATAAACCACTTAAATTTTCCTTTCTCTTTCTCCTTCTTTAGTATTTGTAGTAAAGGTGGGGGTTTTCATGGAATTTGTATCACTCCAGGCTCATCGACCTTACCCTTACCTGTATCCTTACTAGTACTGGCATTAATACCTGCAGCTTTGTTAACTTCCATGGCCAGTGTGTCACTACCATAAGACTATTATTTTTTGGCACCTCAGTAATTGGCAATGGTGGATCCATAGTAGGTAAATTACTCTGAGTGGTGATAGCAAGATAGTGACCATCTTTTTTAGATTTTGGACTGTATTATTCGGGATGGTACATGATTACCTCTGATTTAACTTAGCAGACATCATCATAAATTTGTGCTCTAATCGCTTGATAGCAATTGCATGAGACTTAACCTTTTAGGTCAATCTTGAAATATCAGCGTTGATCTTCTTAAGGATAGCCTCCTAACTTTCTTGCCCCTTCACCGGTTTGGTCAGCATCACCTCCATTCTCAAATTTGTATCACCACTGCCTAGCGAAATGTACCTATCTCCCTTCTCCTTATAGTCATTCTTTCTTGTGAAGTCACCATCATGATCCCTACTATAATGTTTGTATCTACTGTCATAGTAGGTCCATCCTTGGTTTCTTTTCCCTTAGTCTCAGAAAATAGCCAATTTGTATTTAAGATACTTTGCCTCCTCCTCTAAGTCTGACTTATAAGCTCTGGAGGTGGAACCCTATGAACCTACTGTGTTTACCTTTTCAGAACTGATGACTGCAAACTGCTTAGTCAGCAATCCAATATCAGTTCTCAGCTGTGCATTCTCTTATGGCACAGACTCATCAACTGCTCTCTAGTCGCCAGAAGCTCCGATAGCATAGGTGCCAGCACCCCTCTCAGCCCCTCTAGTATGCCAACCTCAATAAGTAAGAGAAATCTATTCTAGAACCTCATTAGTTACCTCCTAGCATAGACTCATAAATGTTTCTCTGGTAATGGTTTCTAACAGGGCCCGAGAACTGATGGTCAGGGCTCTATAGAATATCTCCAATAAGCTCATCTATGAAATCCGATGATAGGGCACCATGCTAAGCTTTTTCTTAAACCTAAACAATGCCTCATAGATCGACTCAGAGTAAAGTTGCCTAAAATTGTATATCTCATCTTTAAGATGCAACATCCTGGTCAGAAAAAACAAGCAATTTAAGAATTGCTTGCTCAACTTGATCCATATGGTGATATATCCTATTAGAACTTCCCCCAACCATAAAGAAGTTTCTCAAGACAGTGAGAAGAGGAATAACCTTAGTCTAAGTACCTCTTATTCCACCCCCTAGATAGTATCCAGAGTGAAAATCCCCACAAAGTTGTCAAGGTGCATATTAGATTTATCTGTGGTTGCGCCCAAAAATACACCTTTCAAGTTTAAGAGTTGGATCATGGCATTTGTAATGTTGAATTTCACATTGGGGGTAGTGCGGAAGAAATAATGGCTCTATTTCCATCGGCACAATGTATCCTAAGTATCCCTCATAATCATATAGTTTGAAATACTAGAACACTAGGAAAACTTGAGCCTGGGCTCTACAAACTCTATCTAAATTACCATCAAGTACTGCTCAACGATCACTACTGACCTTGGCCAATCTAGCTCTGCTTGTTGAGCTAATTGGGCATCCTCAGCCTCTCTACTAATTATCTACCTCTGATAGCATATGATCTATCTTTCTATCTATAATATTTTATGAATCATCTGGAGTAGTAGGAAGTATAACATTTGCATCATCCTGAACACCTTCTAAATTTCCTATGCGTACTGGCTCTACCATTGTATGATTAGGCTGTAATAGTGTCTCTACTTTAGTATTCAATGGGAGTAAGGGATTATATTAACTCCTATTATTAGGCGTACACTGGTGTATACCTAACTAATAACAAAAAAAAGACCCACAAACTCCAACAAACTTCAATCAACACAACACCATTTTCCCCAACAACGATGCCAAAATTTTGATTAATGCCCAAACTACACCTCCAACTGAGGATAAAGCAGTCGTTGTCAAGTATAATAACCAACTAGTTGGGGTCAAACACCATAGGGAAGACTTTGATGTATATCTTTTATTTGCTAAACTGAACGACCTGAATAAAAAGTAAATGAGGGTCTACAGTATCAGTATTAAACAGGTAATAGTATGTAACTTTAGTTGTAAATAGTTGGAAACAAATATTAGAGTTTTGTTTCCCTAGTTTCTCAAATCAATATCTTTATCATGCTTTGCTAAACCAACCCCGTACTTTGCATACAAAATTTGATAATTCATGTACCATTAATTCTGGAATTATAGACAGATTTCATCATTTACCTTTTGAGTCTCAAGATGTCCCATTACTAACCCTTACCCTAGATTCTAGTTAACTATTACCTCTTGAGTCTCAAGTTATTAGATGATAATTAACCATCTGATATCAAAAATACTAATTAGCCTTGATCAATAGTTGAACGTCAAATTACTATTGTAATTATCTTTTCCAAGTCACTACTTACCTTATGTAATAAGTAGCAATAACTTAGGCGGGATCCTAACATTTTTAATCGCTAGAACAACAATCAATACAAAGATAATACAATGTATGCACAAGTACTGGTTCAGAACAACTTCACACTTCCCCTACTTCATCAATATGATAGAGTTCCTATAACCCTAGCTAAGGTTTTAGCCGTTCATGCTTGTTAAATGATTAATAGAGTTTATGATAAAAGCCATTAAACAATATCACTAGAATAATAGAATAAAATCAAAAGTATAAAATTAAATTATAAACAAAAATCAATACAAGAGAAATCCCAAGATTAAAGATGAATCTTGGAATCAAAATATAAGTTGTAAGTGTTAAGTGTCTGTAACCTAACTATAAAATGTCAAAAGGGTATTATAGTACACAAGGAAATCCTAAAAATCAAATCCTGAATGAAAAAGGAAATTTAAGGTCAATGGCCACTTACATAGGACACATACGGATTGTATGTGCCACATATGGACTATAAGTGCCAGAACTTAAGTACAAATCCTATAGATCTCCGGACTTTTGATCTATAAACTATCCTGGGGCATATACAGACCATATTTTCCACATACGAACTGTATGTGGACATAGGATAGTATAAAGTCTTCTTCTTTTTTCTAAGCCTCTGGACTACAATTTCTGATACATACTTTGGTCATCTAACCATGGTAAGTGGAATACATGCCCAAGAAACCTCAATATCTAGCCAAACACTTAAATGTCCATTTTATTCTTTAGTTTATCATCCATGAAACACCCAAGAATGTGGCCTTGCAAAAAATTTGGGCTTTGAGCAAGATGACCAAAATACGATTGGACCAGCTAATCATACCCTTGGATATGTGTCGTATCCACTTTCCCCTCTATCTTATATAAATTTTACTCTATACGACTTTACCTTTCTTTAGTCATAACCAATGTATACAAGTCATACACTACATGAACGTATGGAGTGAAATCTCAACTTGAGTGGACGATTTCCTATATGATTAGTCTATACGAGTTAGGGGTTGAGTCATACCCTTTGGATACGACTCATGAGTATGTAGTTGTACCCCTAACAGAGTATGATACCTAGGAAAATCCTAGGGTATGAGTTAGGGTACCATACATACCCTAGGGTATGACTACTTAGGTTGTCATATAGGGGAGTCGTACCCCTGGACGAGGTCATTTTACAGCTTTCATCTAAGGGACTTTTCATTATTTCCTATGCCCTAAACCTGAATCCCTCTCACTATATAAGTGTGTGTAGCCTCCTAAACAACCATTGGGATGAATCAAACACCCTAAACACTCTCTCAAGCTCATCCTTGGAATATTGAAGGCTAGGGTTTTAAGGGAGCTCATCTAGTGGGAAGAAAAAGTCAAGTTCTTAGTGATTCAAGTTGTTTAAGGCATGTAACTCTTCCCCTTGTTAAATTCATCTAAAACCCATGTATTTTACACTTGTAATAGTAAGTGTACATAGTGGTTTTGATATCAAATAAAAAGAGTTTTATTGCTTAATGATGAATAATGTTGACACTTTCTTAGACCTGTGTTTGTATATGATATTTATGATGATTTGCCTATGTGGATGGTTGTTGTATGTGGTTTAACATGAGGATCTTAAGTAACCCTAGTCGTAATAATTTCTACATAAAAATAGCCTTGTGGAAGGTGTGTACATAAGGTGTTTATGAAAATGTCTAAGTGAATTGTCTAGCCATATGTTTGTGATGTTTTGAACTTGGGCAATGGCCCAAAAAGAATTAATGATTGATAGATGATATTGTAAAGGTATTGTGAACCATGCTTTGTGAAATTTATGATATTGTTAGGTTAATTACTAATAAGGGGTTGAAGACCTAAATATGAAAATGAGCTTGATTTGTGTGTAGAGTTTAAATGAGATTAGAATATGGTGAAATATTGTAAATGAACTATGAATGGTCTAGTGTGTATATATGGAATTAGTCTATTAAACATGAGTGAGTCATGATAAGGACTAAATAAATATGAATACTTGTAGAGTATTGGTTAAGCCTTATAGGTCATGTATTGAGTTATCATGATTGTAAATGCTTGGTGAAGGGTTCATAAGAACATTGTTAATCATGTAATGAGTTAGCTATGGCTTTAAGTGGAGTGATGGCCTTATAAGTATGAATATTTGATAATTGTCCTTGTGTTGATGTTGTTAGCTATGTAATTTGTTAATCTATGACCATGTTGGTTTGATGGATAAGAAAAGGGGTTGTCCAATTCCCTAAGTTTGAACTTGAAATTGTGTGTACAGAACTAAAGTGCGATGTATAAATATGAATGAATTATGAAAGGGATAGTAAGGGTCTTGATGATCGCTGATTGAATTGCATGATGATTTGAATTGAGAAATTGGCCTAATAAAGTGTTTAATCAATGAATACATAATTGAAAGTATTGATTTTGCTAAATGAGTTAAAGTCCTTAAAATGTGAAATGAATTATATGGATGTTTATACATGAACCAATGGACTCAGAATTTAAATGCCGACTAATGATAGTAATGTGATGGCTTGTGGCAAAGTCCCTTGCCTTATTAAATGAGTAGTGGTAAGTGTCCCTCGTCAAATTACTTGGTTAGAGTCCCTCGTCAAATGACTTATGGTTAGAGTCCCTCCTCTAATGACTTATGGTTAGAATACCTCATCAAATGACTTATGCTTAAATTCCCTTGTCTAATTGTTTATGGTTGGAGTCCCTTACTTAAAAAGATCTCTTGAGGTTAAAATACGTCAAATATGGATTGGTATTTTATTAGATTTCCATGCCTGATTGAATATGGATCAGCATGCAATTAGAGTTCCATGCCCAATCGAATGTGAATCGGCATCTGATTAAATTTTCGTGCCCGATTTAATGTGGATCAACATGCGATTAGAGTTCCATGCCTAATAGAATGTGTGAGCATGTGATTAGAGTTCCATGCCTAAGTATATATGTGAGCATGTGATTAGAGTTCTATGTCTAATTGAATGTGTGAACATGTGATTAGAGTTCCATGTCTAATTAAATATGTGAACATGTGATTAGAGTCCCATGCCTAATTGATTATGTGCATAGGTATAAAGCCCTCACTACAATGGATAAATATGTGATTTGGTGTTCCTTGCTTAATGAATGTAATAAGGTTAAAGTTCTATGCCTAATATAAATGAGTTGAAACTATGTGTGGAATGCTAGAGTCCTCTATTTTATGTTTCATGATTGGAGGAGTTGAGAACATAATTAAGTATGGATATCTTTTTGGCATGTGATATATATATATGTAAGGATAAATGTGTAAATATGTTTGAATACAATACATTGACTTGTGTAAAAGTGATTTTGTATAATTATTTGACTTGGATTTGACAAACAAGCTATTTTATACATATCCTTGGGTTACATGTTAACGCTCCAACTACTAACCATCTCCATACGCTATGTCCCCATATGAGTAGGGTCTTCCGTATGTTTTTGTGATATGTTTGTCATTTTATTCATGGATGACATCTTAGTCTATTCTAAGAATGAAGCAGATCATATAGATCACCTCTGTGCCATGTTGCAAACTTTGAAGGATCAATGTTTGTATGCTAAGTTCCCCAAGTGTGAGTTTTGTTGAATGTCATAGCTTTCTTGGTTTTTTTTATCTATTTTTAGTAATGGGATAATGGTAGATCCTCAAAAGGTATGCAGTGGTGTACCTTTGACGTCCAGTCCTAAGGACTCCTAGGTGGTTAATATGAAACACTCCATACCTATGGTGCCATGTCTTTACTGAGGGTCTTGCCTTGAGTGGTGGGAGTGGTTCTTGTGCTTTAGTTCCTCCGTGACCCTTCTTGTGTTGGCTACTGGCTCGAGGAGCATGGTGATGTTTGGAAATAGGAAATGTATATGTCCTTAAGTGGGGGAGATTCTAGGGTGCTTTTTAAGGCATTGTATATAGGAAATATCATCCTTCCAATTGATGGTATGAAGCTGATAGGGGTAAGTTTCTTGACACCCATTTAGTTTACCAGGCCTTAGATAAGGTGGAGCTGATTCGTGAGAGGTTGAAAACTGCTCAAAGTCACAAGAAAAACAATACGAACGTATGTCGTAGGATTTTATAGTTTGGTGTTAGAAAATAGGTATTCGTAGAGGTCTATCCTATGAAGAGAGTGGTATGAATCGATAAAAGAGGAAGCTTAGTCCCTATTTGGTCTTGAAGGGGGTTGCAAAATGTTGCCTATAAGTTGTAGTTGACTTCTAGGTTGAACACTATTTCTCCTGGTTTTTTATGTCTCTATGTTATGAAAATGCATAGATGAACCTTTATTGATGGTTTTCACTTAGAGGGCGTTGGTATTTTTTGAGTTTTTTTCCTTGTGAAGGTATTTCAGTAAGGATATTAGGATGGTAGGTTTGCCATTTACGAATGACAAGAATGGCTTCAGTGAAGGTTCAATGGGGGAATCAATAGTTTGAGGAAGCTACTTGGGAGGCGAAAAAGGACATGAAGCCCAAGTATCCATAATTGTTTTCCATTCTAGAAATTCATGCTTGAGATGTTGGTTAGTTTGTGATAGGTTGATTATTAGACTGGTATTGGGATTTGAGGTATGATTTTGGTTCTTTCTCTTACGATTATATTACTACGCATGATTTTCCATTGGTTAGGCATTATGGTTTTAGACCCTGATATTATAATTTTCTTTTTTATGGTTGCTTTATTATGGTAATTATCTCATGTTTAGCTATATGGATTAGAGATCTTGACTATGCCATTACTACTTCCTACTAAGATTAGGAGGCCTTTAGATACTAGTATGACTACTTTGGGTTATATCTTTGGGTTATCCTTATTTATATACACACATTTATATATGTAGTTATGGTACTATCATATGTCCCTTCCCTTCTTTATTTATGTCGTTATACATTCCATACATATGGATATCCTCCTTTTGTTCTTATTCCTATATTGTTTAGTGATATACGATATAGTACTTAGATTCCTGAGCATGGCTAGAATAGGATAGTATATCCTTATTGTTTCCTTAAGTTTACAGTGTGGTATCCTAGATATTTGGGTGTTGTTTAAATTCCTATTGTAGGTTTTTTTATATTTTCATTATATTTAAAGCTTATTCGATAGTTTCCTACTGAGTACCATGTGTTTGGTACTCATACTACATATTAGTAGCCTGCAGATCATAGTACGGGTTATTTCCATTGTTGTGTTCGTCATATAGAGAAGCTATGGTTTGGAGGCATAGGGTGAGCTCCTGGCATGTAGAGTATTACTTTTCTCCCTCCTATATACTAGAGTAATCTCTATGTTGTATTCGAATATGGGTGGTATCTATCTATTTATTTAGTACCTTATTTTCTTATCCTAATTACATTAAAAGATGTACTGATTCCACCATGTTTTGGGACTATCTTATGTATTTTAGCCTTTTCACTATATTTATTCTTCATTTTCTCTTTATTTCTCTTGGTAGTCATTACTACTAGTTCTAGACTATGTGTTGTCTTACCAACTAGTGGGTTATAGTAGGTGCCATCATTACTTAAGAAACTGAGTCATGACAAACTGATATCAGAACATAGGTTTATTTCTATGTTATACAAGAGCTAAGTGTCTAGTAGATTCCTACAAATCGGTGTAGACATATTTGTATCCTATCTTTCTAAGGCTATAGGACATTCTTAAGGAATTATATTCTTGACTCTTTGTTATGTATCTATAATTTTATGAGCCTCAAGAATGTTTTTTATCTATATTATGCCCTAGATGGATTATGCAAGGCTAACGATAGATGCAGATGTGGCTTCAGCATGCATTTCTAGTGTATCATCACAAAATCGAATTAAGAAGTCAGGGATGGATATCTAAGATCTTCAGTGTCAGCCAGAGGATTTGGGGCAAACTCGAGCTCTAGTGATATTTACAATCACATCAGCATTTTGAGATTCAGCATGATCATCCGAAGTTATTTTATGAATACCTCTTATCCAGGGATGACATTCAGTTCATCAAGTAGTTCTTAGATCAGAGTTGGGTTTATTGGTGTTCATTAGGGTTCCTTCATAGTTTTAGAGTAGGAGATTAGGTTTCTTGAGTGGGCCAGGAAATCCCTATTCTATATCCTTTAGAGCATGAGGTGGTGTATGGATTAATTAGAGGTTAGCATTAATAGTTTGTTTTGCATTAGAGTATTTGATAGCAGTTGTGTCTTCTTTTCTCATGGTTAATTGATTTTGTGAGGGCCACAGAGAGAGTATGTATGGATACTTATAGACATAACGATCAGAGGCCATATTATTAGTACATTGTTATTATTATTACATCCAAGAGTAAGGATTCTCCCAATGAAAGTCAACTTTACTTGAATCTTATTACCTCTATGTTGATAGCATTGACTATAGTTGACTCACAGATTAGTCGTGGTGATTATAATACGATGAGTTCTCATTAGACTTTGTGGAGTAATTGGTATAGGTCTTCAGGCCATGGTGGTCATTCTAGATGTGAATATGTAGAACCTTAGAATATTCTTGAAGCTAGTTTTGATTGTGGTAAGATGGGACATTAGTCTAGAGAAAGCTCCAGATGTGAGTTAGTTGTTCAGAAAGAGTTAACATATGTTCCTCGCCACCCTAGGATTCCTGAGATGTATTTTAAATATGGGGAGGATGGTTAATTTAGTAGAGAGTGCCCTCGACATTAGTTAGTCATCTAGTTAGGATCATCTCATGTTCCTCACTAGGATAGAGTAGTAGTGGTTTGCTATGACTGTAGAAAGATCTATCACTAGTCCCTAGAGTGTCCCCGATGTGGGATCCCTAGTCATAAAGCTTATTCAGACCAGTCTTATAGTGTTGTGGCCCCATAAGTTAGAGATAGTGCGCTTAGAACCTCAGTTGATGATTCAGTCAGTCAGTCTGAGTTTGGACCCATTCAAATTTTTTTCCTCTCAGATAGGTACTTTTCCTGCTTTTACCTTTTCATTATGTGTATAGTTGTTCTCATGCCAATTGATGGTTGTACACCTTGGTATATTTATGTCAATTATTGCATGACCAGATATAAAGTTCATGATTATATGGGTACCTTATAGATTTCCTTTAGTAGTGAATGAAGTTGATTAATATTGATATTTATCCCTTATAGGTATAGTATTTGGGTTCGATTCCTATTTACCTCGGCATATTGGCCTTATTATTGCCCTAGAGTGGTACTTGCTATTGATTTTCATTTTTTTTGTTTCCTATTCCCTTATTTTGATGTTTATATTTTTGTTGTTATTATGGTTTTTATTTGATGTAACCGATCCTAGACTGGTAGATTGATAGACTGTTAGTATCTAGTTAGAATTTTTCCTTCTTCACAATTTTTATTTGTTGGCTTAGGCAACTAACTTGTTTTGATATTTTCTTTCTTGTAGTAAGGTGAGGTTGGTTATTTCCACCTACTGCTGGGAATGCTAGATTTACTATTGAGTGAATTATGGTATTAAAGGTAAGTTGACCTTCCATGGTACTGTTATGGTTCTAGAGTTAGCAATTTGGTTATATTGTTTATTCTTGAGTTTGGAAATTTTGGACTTCCCTATTAGGTTATGAAGGTTTTTGCATTGGCTATGCCTCTCTATGTAGCCTGTTTCTAATGTTGACTAGTTTGGGGTCCATTCTTTTGATTTGACTAGTTCATCGTTCGATAGTGGTTTTGATTTTGATGTCAAAAAATGTTGAATTTGTCTTTCTGCTTTGTTGGGTTTGTCTCCTGGTAGCAGCTTGCTCTTAGTAATTGTATGGAGTTGGATAGTCCATTCTTATCGTGATGTGTTTCTTGTCTAAGTAGAGTTTGAGAGTTGGAAACAGGTAATCTTTCCTATGACCGCTTCTTAAGTTGGAAAATTGATTGAGTTTATTCATAGGTTGATTGAGTTAAAATTGTCCTACATAAATGGATTTAGGAATTCATCATCTCACAATTTGTTCAGCTTAATTAGACTTGGTGGAGTGCTTCTCTTTGATGATATATGCCTATGGCTATTCTTTTTTGAGATAGAGTATTGGGTTGCTTAGTTTTTGGCTAAAGATTCATTTGTCGAAGTTTTTAGCGTTTTTGCTATTATTAGTATGGTTTGCGGCCTTAGTGAGTTCTTGAGTATGTTTTGGTTGTTCATGCCCTCTAGGAGAAATGGAGTTGGTTTCTTGTGTTTTCAGTTAGTAATTTATTCTCTGCGGTGATTCTGATCTTCATCTACATTTTGGATTTGGTTCTGGCATAATTTAGTAAGGATATATCTAATTTGAATACTAAGGTTGATTTGAGTATTTGCCCTTAGTTCAGGCTTGTTGGCTTAATTTCAGATTTGATACCTTGGAATAGCAATTTGGAAGTTACGATAGATTTAGAGTATGAATGCTTGCCCATCATCAGGTTTGGTTTGGGTAGTCGAGATTGAACGATTAAACCTTGGTGTCGAGATTTCATCTTGGAGTTGTAGAACTTACGCGCAACCTTTGTTTTCAATTTTATCTCAGTTGGGGATTTATCTATAGGGTGGTTAAGCCTACTATGTTGTTACCTATTCGATATTCTTGATTTTGAATGGATTATGGTTGATTGGTATTGTGACGATAGTCCATGGACACGATATTGGTTCCTTAAGTTTTGACCTTGGGGTTTTAGTTTTTGTTGAGATTTTTGGATGAGCTACTCTGTAAGAGTAGTATGCTTGAGTTGGATTCAGCTTGGTTTTATTCTCAGTTGGTGGGACATCCTACACCGAATTGTTCAATGGTGAGTGGTTACATTATAGACTCTAGTTGGACAATTCGAGGATTATCCAGACTAGTTATAGCATCGGCTAAGATTGTAGACCTTGGTTATCTATATGTTTGTGCCCAGGTAGCTCTTTATGGGCTTATTCTCATGGGTACCATTATGGATTTTTGGTAGATCAGCTTTAGTTCTTCAATGTTAGCGTGATGGGATTGCGCAGACAGGACTCAGGTGAGTTTCTTCTTTGTTTAGAGTGGTTAGCAGCTTTTGAAAGGCAAAAGAAGTTCATATTTGGATTTAGAGTTGGCTCCATGACTCATGACTTGGTTTTTCTTTGGCTTGGATGAGTTTTTCCTTGATTGTGCTGGAACAAGTATGGTATGAGTGTGTCGTGGTTTGGATTTGTGTACATCAGCCTTTCTGTGTTATGTTGGAGACCAGTTTGTAGTTTTGAGGCTGAGTTTGGGTTGTTCAAGAAAGAAGTACGGAAGTTAGTTGAAAAAGGGGATACCTATGGCAAAATACCATGGGAGAATTGTCTTTTCTTGGAGGTTATCTGTGAAATCGTGCTCGGAGCATATGGGCTCATTACCTCATCTTTTTGAGTATTGATTATCTTTCTATCCATTGAATTTTGTGGAAGAAATTCTTTTAGTAGTGGATACTATAATGACCCTTCAGGTTGTTTCCTATATTCGCATGTGTTTCCAGCATTTTGAGCCTTCGCACAACGGTTACAGGTATTTATAACTTATTGGAACTATAATCTTGGTGATCGAACAATTCATTATGATTTTAGGCTCATTTCCCTATTTTTGAGCTTTCGTTGTTTTAGATTTGATATCAAACCAAACCTCATATTAGATGACCTCGAATGAGAATTTCGACAGCGCCATCAGCTTTGGAAGGTTGATTTTAGGTTAGGGGACCCATGGTTCAGGTCCCAAGGCTTCTGGACTTGTTTTGGCCTATTGGACGATTATATAAAACAGGAAACTATATGTGTGGGCCCCAAATTTATTCAAAACAATCTTCAATGAAAGTTTTGATGTTTCCATTGGATACGAAATGTGGTTAACAATCAAGTTTAACTATTGGATTATGTTCATAGGGTTTTGGATGAGTTCTAAGGGTCAAAAACATGTTTTTGACGTTTTTAGTACTGGTATGTTCGCAAAAGCAAACTTTAGCTATTTGATCGGGTAGCTTAAGCAACCAAACGTTCACTTAAGCGACCAAAAGTTCTCTTAAGTGACATTTTTAACCTCTGATCAGGTCGCTTAAGCAACTATCGCTGAGTATAAAACCCCATATTTGTATTTTTCACATTTTGGGAGCTAGAAAGCTCCAATTTTGATGATTTTTGATGCATTTTTCTCATATAATCTTTGACTATAAATTTAGAACTCATTTTCCCCATTTTCAAAGAACTTCTATAGTATTTTTCATGATTTTCACCCAAGTTGAGAATCAAAACCCCATTTTCACAATATTTAGGGCTTGAGAGCTCATATTTGGATGATTCCAAAGGCGTTTTTGAGATTTCTTCCATTGGTAAGTTTCCAAATCTTATAATTATCATTTTCCCTTGATTTTATCTTCAAAACAACTTCAAATTCTTGATTTTAAAATAGGTTTAAAGGTTTTTTCGGTAAAGCTTGAAAATAGTTTTTCTTTAATTTGAACCTCATTTTAACTCATTTTCACATGGGTTGTTATCTGTAGGCTCCAATGAATATAGAGAACATAATTTTAAATAAAATTATGATTTTACCCCTTTTATTTTCAAACTCATTTTTTAGATATGTTTTTATACCAGTCTTAAATATAATAATATGGGTCTCATTCTACTCTTAATGACGTATAGATCATGATTTTGATAGTGTGGCAGCATTTTGGGATCATGGAGTGAAGATGGATGACTTGTGGACTATTAGTAGAATTTTAGTAGGCATTGAGGTAGGTGTCTGTCTACTCTTCTTCATGATAGGGTGTTTTATATATATTGCATGTTAGATAGGAATGTTATGATGTGATTTTGGGTAGAACAACGCGACTTAGCCTAAGCTATGAGTTTGGTGGCTAGAAGGGTAACTGACCCTTAAGGTGAGATAATTATTATACTTCTATGATCATATTGCCTTCTTTGTAGATATGAGATTCATTGTATTTTTAAGGTATTGTGTTAGATATGAGATTAGTAGTATAATTTTTGTATTAGGCTAGATATGGGATGGAATTAAGGTATTAAAAGTATGATTAGTATGATGAGTCTTATTTAGACTAATTAGGCTATTTTGGAACCGCAATTTAGGCGGAATTAACTTAGTTGCTCATGTTTTTGGTGGAATTGACTTATCTGCCCATGGTTTAAGCGAAATTGGTTCCTTAGGACTAATTATGGCTTATTTAACATCATGGAGTGAATTCAGATACCTTAACTTAGTACAATATAGAAATTGCCTAAATATGAATTTTGGGGATTAGAAGTGGGTCCTGCCATCCCATCTTAGGCTAAGACTTGTGTTAGCCTTGTCGGCTTATATACGCTTATGAACTTGTTTAGATATATTTAAGACTAATGAGCCTTTAGTATTAGGTTACTTTGTTACTTGATAGATTGTGATGCTTTTTCCCTCATTTTAATGTTATGGTTATGTCAGATATATTTTGGTCCCAAGGCCATGATTATGATATTGGTTGAATTTCTAGAAGTGTTTTATCCTTATAAGGGATGTTTCTATAGTTGTTAGATGTTTTGATTCTTGTGATCGCATTGTTTGGACAATGGTGATGGCATACATAGATTTGGTACATTCATGATCGCTAAAGAGGTAAATGGTACGATTACAACTAAAATATGGTTTTATTATTTTTTCCTAAAAAGGGATCTATTCCCATTTTTCACATTTAAAATGGATTCCATCATAATGGGAATTATACCATCTTAATTAATTACGTATGAGCCTTTGAGACTAAAAATGATGATTTAGAGATTTGACCGAGATAGATTCTGGTCCACAAGTTTGTCACTACTATTTACCTTAGTCATAAAAGAATCTAACCCTTTCTTCCCTCTTATGATTACTTAGTCCCAAAGTTTACCCTAGGCAATGGATTTACAGACTTATACTTTTTTAGCCACAATCCTAGCTATGCATTATATATATATAGATAGATATATATCCCAAATACTTGACAGAGTATACTGATAATATGAGTTCCAATTCACGTCTGGTGATAGATGATAATATTGATGATATGAGTTTTGATTCAAGTTCAGCGATTGATGATATCATTTTGGATCAACTCTGGCGATTAATGAAGATATGGGTTCCTGATCAAGTCCAACGATTGATGGTGATATTTATTATATGAGTTTTTATTCAAGTTCAGTGATTGATAATAATATTAATGATGTGAGGTTATACACTAGGTTACATGTTGATACTTGGATAAGTTATGGTATTGTGGATTCTATTTGCATTCATCCTTGCAGAAGCATTGCCTATCACCAGTATGTGCCTGTATCTATCAGACTTATGGGGGTTGCATAGGTATCGATGATGAGTATGGCTTTTGATGTGTTGTGTTGTGTATAGATTAGACCTTTTGGGCCAATGGCAGTAGGGGTTTAAAAAAGACACGATTACGTATTATGTCTGGTCTAGCCGATTACTTTATATTGTTATTGTTATTATTGTTAGTTTGTTCCAGGTTGATTATTGAACTGGTATTAAGATTTAAGGTATAATTATGGTTATTTTATCTTATGGTTATATTATTACGCATGATTTTCCATTGATTAGGCATTATGGTTTTAGACCCTAATATTCTGATTTCTTTGTTTATGGTTGCTTCATTTGTGTAATTGTCTCATGTTTTGACATATGGATTAGAGATCCTACCTATGCTAGTGCTACTTCCTACTTAGATTAGGTGGCCATTAGATGATAGTATGACAACTTTGGTTGTACATTTGGGTTAGCCTTGTTTATATATATATATATATATATATATATTTATATATGTAGTTATGGTATTACCGTATATTCTTTCCCACCTTATTGTTTTCTTGGCCTTGTATACATACATACATACATACACACACATATATATATGTATCCTTCTTCTGTTCTTTATTCATATATTGGTCAGTGATATACGGTATATTGCTTAGATTCCTGAGTATGGCTTGAATAGGATAGTTTATCCTCATTATCTCCTTATCTTTACTATGTGGTATCTTGGATATTTGAGCGTAGTTTACATTCCTATTGCATGCTATTTATATTGTCATTATCTTTGGAGCTCTGTCGACAATTGCCTACTGAGTACCGCATATTCTCTACTAATACTACACTTCTATAACCTGCAGGTCATAGTACGGGTTATCTCCATTATTGTATGTGTCATGCAGAGCAGCTACGGTTTGAAGGCATAGGGTGACCCCTACCTTTCAGAGTATTATTTTTCTCCCTCTTTTGTACTAGACTAATCTTTACGTTATATTTAGAAATAGGTTTTATCTTTATATTCATTTAGTACCTCATTTTGTATCCTTATTACATTAGAGATTTGGGACTATCTTGTATATTTTAGCCTTTTTACTATATTTATTCTGCATTCTTCCTCTATTTCTCTTAGAAATATATTACTACTAGTTCTAGACTACGGGTTGGCTTACCTACTAGTGGGTTAAAGTAGGTGTCATCATGACATGAGAAATTCGGTCATGACGGATAAACAAGAGGCTAAAGACTTTGGTCATGCCCAACTTACCTATGTTTGCTGCAGAATTAGAAAAGGTGCAAGTTGTCATTAATAAGTTGCACAATAGACCAGTGTAGGCATTCTTAATCCTTTCCATTGATGATTTGGAAAAGAAGGAGATTCTTATTGACCTATTAGGTAAACCTTCCTAACCCAGAGAAAAAGAAATATGAAGAAGGATAAGTTCTAAAAAGCTGAGAACGGTAAAGAAGAAAGAAATAATTTGAGAAAGAATAGAAGTAGTCAATGGAAGAAGACATAAAGAAGAAGAATGTATCAGGGCTCGAGTGGTTTGAGCCTCATCTAGCACAACACCCAAAGTCATTAGCAAATATAGTGGTACAGATATGAGAGTCGAGTCATCAATTCCACCAACTATCAATCCTGATAATATTTTGAGTGCATTGGTAACCAATGGCGTTGTGTTTGATGATACTAAGGCTGCATCTATAGCCCACTCTATTTTGTTAGACATATATGCCTAGACTGCCATATGTATGTCCTAGATCAAGCACTTTAGTTTCTTATTATGTATTGGGGAAAATGCATTCCTTTTTTATACGGGTGAGGTACTTGTGGGTCTATCTCACCACCTAAGATTTTTATTATCGTGTTTGTTTTCCCATGGGTGTGCTATACAGTAGAACTAGCATATTTAGGATGTTTATGTATTTTGTATATAAATGTTGTTCTCTTTTGTGGTTGTGTTTGTACAAGAAAAATAGGAGGATCTAGAATAGTATGTGGTAATAACCTATTTTGAAAAATGGTGACCCATCTAAACTTTGTACGTCATTCTTATCTATTTTTCTATATTGACTGTTATGGGTCCTTGAATGAAATTAGTTATATGGAAGTGAGTATTATTGCTTAATGTGGGGCATAAATTTAATAGTTGGTGGTTGATTATGTAACTTTGTGCCAAGTATGTGTGAGTTGTATTTGTATTGTTCTTAATCTTTGTGTGTAATCTAGAACTTTCCTAGTTAGTCTTGCTTAGGTTGTAGGATAAATGATTCGAAAAGAATTATAGGACATGTTTCATTTCAGTCCACTCATCCTAAATGACAGTCCAAGTAATGGAAATGTTCCTTTGATCCCTTATTTTAAGCATAATTGTACCCTATCATTTATTTGCCTATTTAACTTCCCTATACTTCATATAACCTTGGTTTTATCCCTGGTGCCTCCCTATCCATTGTGTACCTCAACTACTATAAATTGGCTATGTTAAGGCCGACTAAAATAGGGTTTATAAACGGAAAAATAGGGTATGAAAAGAAAAGTCTAGTGATACAAAAGGAAAAATAGGTGTGGTGTGTGCTAAAAGGGAGAAAAATAAAATTGCAAAAATAGTTGGGTTTGAAAGAAATTCACACGCATAGCAGAAAAAAAAGAATATAGAGGAAAAAGAGTAATCAAAAGAGGAATCAAGAAGGTTTAGTGTCAGGAAGGGTTTAGTCACTATTTCCATATATTTCATATCCATCCCAAGACTACATTACAAGACATGAAAGTTCTATGGTGATCCAAGTCCAACTGCCTAGAAAACTAAGGCACAGAAAATAAGAGCAAGCCTATGATACTATGCAAGCATTGTTTGAACTTTTTTTTTAGAGTTGGTCAAACTTCTTCTGTTCTCAATTTTATTAATTATTGTATGTATGTGACTTCTAAGTAATGAGGGAACTAGAGTAGCATTATTACTTGTTGATTGTTTGGCTAACTATCATTCATGTATACAAAATTGTCTATTGATGTCATAATGTCATCCATAGATCCTCCTTTGCCAATTTGATAATTGGTTCAACACATTTGTTGTGTAATTAGTGTGATGTTTGGGAAAAATCCCTACGAATGTCATAGTTGTTCCTATGTATCTTTAAGCATTTTGTTGGAGTATAGTTTTGATATATTTCTTGTGCTATCATTTAGCAAAACATTTGATGCTTTTAACCATGAAAAAGTTCAAGTTAATAAGCATATTTTGTTAGATTTGATAGCTTTTCTGTCTCTTGTGCAGGAGAATGTATTAAGGCAAGAAACAGTATGAATTATGCTAAAAAGAGATGATGGATAGCTCACTTGATGATTCATATTCCCCTTGATGGATCGTCCTTTAGACCACGGTGCTTAGATAGTTTGGAATGCTAAGTGTAGTTGATGACCCATTAATATTTCGATGAGCTATCACCCAAACCATAATACTTAACCAACATGTAAAAAGTAGAGTACTAAAGTGATAAAGTTACAAAGGGACCATCACTAACTCAATTACCATCCACCAGATCATGGAGGTTAAGCAGATTCCAAGCAATATTCACTAGATAGAGGTGATGGCTAAGGCTATGAACCATCACTCGGATAATGGGTCGTCAACTTAACCATGTGACATGAGGTGGTCTTTTCCAAATTTAAATATATTTCAAATTGCCTTGAACTATTAATAGTTACTATGAGGGTTTATTTTATTCATCTTCCATTTTGGAGAGAAAATGTGAGTACTCTTACGTTCTTTTATGGGATTTTAGCAATTCTCTTGAGTTTGAAATACAAATTGAGTTCTTATGATATTGTTTGTGCAAGTTTATTCCTCTCTTATGTTTTCTATGGCTTTATTTGTTCTTAAAATTATGAGTGGCTAAACTCTACAACTAGGTTTGTGGTAGAAAAGGTAAATTGACATCTTCTGGGTCAATAATGGAGAAGATTCACATAGTGCTATTACTTATATCATTAATTCTTATGTTTTATATGACCTCTAATGGTTGTAAACATTAGAGCATGCCTTCAGTTTAACTTGCTTGAGAAATAAGTTAAGGCTAGGAAAATGAGTCAAAAACAAGTATTTGAGGTTTCTAAACCTCATCTAATAGTTAATGTTGTATTATGATTGGCCAACTTGGAAATATTATTGTATTTTGTTGTGTAATCACTCTTAGTATGAGAGGAATACAGTGATAATCATCAAATTAGGTTTAGGAACACTTAGAGGAATTATAGTCAATAGCTTTGTAATCATGTGCTCAAAGCTAAGACAAATACTTATAGGTTTTGCCTTTACAAAATTAGCCTATTACAAAAATAGCTCAAAAGTGACTATTTTGGAAATAACCTATAAGGGTCCTTCTTGATTGCCCAAATGAAATCTTGATCGCCCATGGTCTTGTATATTTTTGGATACATTACTTCCTTCAGTCTCTAAGCTATCATCCATATGCAGAAACCCCTCCTAATGTGCTACACAGTTATCGTTCTTGTATCAGCCCCTTTCTTAAAAAAGATTCATCCTCGAATCTAAATCTTAAAAACATATGATAAGGACTAGCAACCATAATATCCTTAAAGTATGATGGTTAGCACAAGGGTTAGCAATAACAATTCTATCACCATACCAAGGGTGCACACATTTAACATATACTCAAGCATCAAAATAATCCACAAACAGTTTGATCCCAAAAAAACAAGAGATGCTTGACTACATAGGAAACATTCTCAAACAGGGGAATCAAAAGAACCATGATGTTCTCCCAACCACACATGTATGTCCATAGTGTTTCCATATTTAGAAAAACACAAATGCCCCTTAAAGTCAAGTATCACATGACAACCTGCAACTAAGTTTCATGTCATAAACAAGGTCATCCCATTTTAATAATCCACCAAACACACGAGCTATCTTAAAGAATGAGGTTACTCCCAATTCATCACGTTGGTCAAATACTAATAAATCCCCATAAAAGTTGGAATTATATCTCATTTAAACCCATAAAATCAAGTAATAACATCAATCAAAAACCTCTTGTGTAACACCCCATATATTTCAAAATATATATGACCAACTTAGCATTGAAGAAAGTATTTAAACTTGAGATATTAACGGGGTAATCGAGCTTAAAGTTAATGTTAAATACTAAGTTACAGTAGAGAGATTAAGATTTTAGAAATATAGGATAAGATAAGTGAGTTCCTTTCTTGACTTCATTAAGCTTACTGACAGTAGGTGCATCACCTACTTAGACTATTGGACCAAATTGAGGCCTATATTAATGGACTCATTTGATGCACAAATTAAGTAAAATAAAAAGGGATAGAAGACCAACCCATTTCCTAAATATTTCTAAGGACCAATATGATGTGATCCTATTACTAATAAACCATTTAGGTGCATCACTTACTTGGTCTTTTTTAGCGGCTTAAGGATCCAAGTAGTTATATTACCTACTTGGACTAATTTTTAACAAAATATTGCTGAGAAAGGGCAAAAAAAGCAGTCAAGAAAGGTGATCATAAGGTATAAATTGGATCATTTTCCCTTAATTATCACTTGAAATAATTAGATTATATCCAGCTTTATCCCTCTCTCTCTCTCTCGTTTCTCTCAAGCTCGAAACAACCACCCCTTTCCTCTCAATTTTTGAAGAAACCATCCTCCTTGCAAGCCAAGGAAAGTAAAAACACATATTTTAATTCTTACATGAGAGATTATGTAAATCATGTTCTTTATGTTTAAAAGTGTAGGACAGCCCTATCAAAACTTTCTAGTCCAATACTTTCTTAACTTCTAAGAGATTTGTCTTTATTTTCGGTTCAAATTAAAATACAAGCTATAAGTCTGGAAGAAAATAAGTTAGGAGGATAAATTCCCAAATTTTGAGGTAGGATTCTTCCCCAAATTTATACCTCCTTAAGTATAGTTTGGTGAAGAAATTTGTATGTGTTTTTGTTTAAAACTTTTGATGTCGTGACTAGAAATATACTCCTATTAGTCTAAAATAAATTTTGAAAATATTTTAGGCCATTTTATATGTATTGTTTTGGGATGCAATTGTATGTTGCATTGAAGTGGAAATTTAAAATGTGAACTTAGGGAGTTGTTCTAGTGGTTTATTAATTTTGTGTCTATTTATGGGTTGTTTTATAGGTATTGTTGTTGTGAGGCAATGGGTCATATTATAGGATATATGAATATAGTGGTATTGAAGTATAAAAATAGGGTGTGGTGATACATCATGTGTTTTGGAATTGGACGGTCTTACTACCCATTAAGTGTTTAGCTACTATTTTGTTGGCTTAAAATATGATTATCTTATAATGTTAGCTTCATTATGTACTTATATTGAAAAGTAATACTTAAAGAAAAGTATAAATAATTGTAGTCATATTGGCAGTAAGGCATGGTATAAAAGACTACTAGATTCCATATTCTTTGGCCTGAATCTATTACCTTTTTTTTACAAACAAAGCATTCTAAGTGCTCTTCCTAGAAAATAGCACGTAGGGGTGGCATACAATCTCTAATATAGATAATAATCTTGCCACCCCTTTGAGTATTAGATACTTCAATAGGGGGTTATTAATAGACTTGTATATTTACACTTCCATGACAAACCCTTGTCACATGTTTCTCTTAGAAAAGTCAATAAGATCCTACATTACATATGGTGTGTATGTTCGTTTATTGGGTAAACAAACTTCCCATTCATTGCTAACTTTCTCTAATTGGTTTAGTTTAACATGTATTTTATTTCATCACATATGTACATGTTCTTTACATTGGATATCACTCAACCTATCGTAGTATATAATTCTAGACCCAAGAATATTTACTTATTCCATTGTACAGTTTTGTAGGTCCTCACAATATATTCTTTCCCTTAAAATCTGCCCACGTGCCTCACTAGTTCTAATTTTCATGTACTCCTTTTATTTGATATAATTTGCTAATATTTAGTTATTATATCACTGTATAGAGTTTGTACCTCTTCTTTGAGGCATTGTACATCTTCATAAGATATGCACATATTCTCCTACTTGAGATGTCCAAATGCTCATTATGTCCCATAAGTTCCTAAGTATTATGTTGGCATTTAGTTTCTTCCAACTCATTACTTCTACTTTAAATTTATATTCACATATCTCCTACTATGGTCTATAGTCCTAAAGCACAATAATACTATGTCCACCAATATAACATTCTCAAAGATTAAAGAAGTGATGTAAAGAAAAAATAAGATTATATATGGGTGGTATATCAGGGGAAAAACCTAGCATGGGCCACTACCAATTCACTGATTTATGGGTGGTACCTTAGGAGTGTAAGGATCATCTATCATGGGTTTATCCCCTATTACAAGTGGTATTATAGGGGTAAATAGAAAGCCTAGCATGGTTTGAACCTAATTTATGTATTGGTGAGGGACATCTCCAAGGTGTATAATGTGTAGTGCGGCCATCCTCTTTTACCTCTAATTATCTAGTATTATTTATAACATGTATTATAAGGATTATAAAATAAAGAATAGTACAGAAAAATATAGCGCACAAGATTCCACAAGTGTAAGTAAAGGTTGTCTTTCATCCTTGCCCATATTTTCATGTATTGACATTTGATTTCATTCATCTTCTGTTCTACTTATGGTTACTTCATGCCTTATATATTTGTGCTAACATCCGACATGAGGGACTTGCATTCTATATTGCAAGCATAGGTTCTCTAATAGTAGATCCCCCTCACTGAAGCACAAGATACTCAGTTGTTGTGGGATAGTTCAATGTCGATTAAGGTATGCTTTATCATATATTTTGATTACGGCATAATCTTGGCTCCTGATAGAATCTTTGTAGACATTGTAAAGGCATTATGTATTTACAATCTTATTTTCCATTTGTACTAGATTAGATAGTTGGTTGGGTTGTATAACTTCTCTTTGGAAAGTCTATTTGTGCGGTGATTCATTTTCTCATCATAGGTCATTCATATAGCCTGTGTCCATATAGTACTTATCCATCTTATGCTGCATTAAAGTATGGAAAAACTAGTATTATAATAGTTTGTCCTAAGGAGTTTATAAGGTCGTGTTTAGTAGAGCCTTACTTATGAATTTAATGTGCGCTATTTTTATAATTATGGGACTGCTTGGACATTTAGGAAGTGTCCCTCTTTTTCATAATACAGATTATGCAATAGAGTCAATTAAGATGTGTATTCCCACTTAATCTCAAATCTTAAATTTCAAGATTATGCCTACTATGGAAGTTATGGTCAGTGATGCTCAAAATACTAGCACCAGTACTTCCCAAAAAGTAACCTATATAGAATGGTCTCAAGTTATTAAAATTTTTACAAGGTTGAGACCATTTAGTTTTGCCCTCCCCCTCCCCCCTCCCCCCCTCCCTACAAAAAAAATCCACAATGGAAAGGATTGTAAAGGTTTTTGTGTTATTTTATTTGCATCGAAATGTTCATTTGTACCATTTGTATCACATTAGTTCAATTGAGTGAGATATAATATGGTTATCACATGCTTACATAATGAAGGGTTACCTATTTATACTGATAGGCTTCAATATTTTCAAGAAAAACTTCTTAGGGGGGATGTAACCATTTCTTAAATTCTATATTTTTTTCACATTTATAGGATCTATTTATAAGAGGACACTTAATGCTTCATCCATAATATACATTGAATCATCAAGGCTACACATGCATTAGAAGTTGATGTACATGAACTAGATTTGTTTACTTGGAAAAAGTTATTAGCATAGTCTAATAAAAGAATGTATCAATATATGTGATACTAGATATGCCTCTAGTAGGTTAACAAGGCCCAAATGCTTGCCTGATATCATCCCAAATATGTTAGTAGTTATATTATATATGATATATACATATAACCATTCAACATAGGTAATAAAATGTGTGATCATTTTTATGGTTTGAAAACTCAGTGATAGTGATAAAGTTGTACCATATAAAAGTATATATATATAGTTGTTTCCCTACTATGATAATAATATGTAACTAGGAATTAAGGTCAAAGAATACTGAGAGATTAGAGGTAACTTATGATTCATTAGGATATTATCATCAAAAGTAGGCACTAGACTAGTAACTGATAGTCATGAAAGCATTAGCCATACATCAATTGAGTAGAATGATATTTGAATAGCATAGAAAAAGTATGCACATACTATAGAGCCCAAGTTAGGGAGAGATGGTGAGTAAATTCCTTGAAAGTAAGAATATCGCTTATTCTAGTTTCAAAGAAAGTTATAAAAGAGTAACACTAGTTATTCCGTACAATGAAGGGAATTTATTGAGAAGGTGAAGCAATCAAAAGATGTTTTCTCCTTACTCTAACTAGTTGCAAAGACTCATCCAAAATTGTTCTCTAAAAAATGTTTTGGACATTTATCAAATGAAGGAATTATTTTTAAATCTGTGTGAATTTCAGTACCCAGCCTATGAAGCTAACATAGTCAATTAATAACCTTGATACACATTGGACCCAGTGCAATAGCTAGGGATGCATTTGTGTTGTCTCCTTTAAAGAAAGAAGAAGTTCATTTTGAATATATACAGAATCATGAGGGCTTATAAAAATATTATGACTTATACAGAATGATTTATTCATTTGATACTATGATGTTGCATTCACATGATACACAATAGTTTTCTACGCTGCCAGACTAAAAAGATTGGATTATAATCACTCACTGAGCCTAAATTTGTAAATCCTCCTATACTATATAATTATGAGATAAGTTTAAGTAGACTTTATGTGTATCTAACATTATATAAAAGTTTATATGCTATATTCCCTTTAATTTTACTGTGCATTTACTTATTTCTTCATAAAGTACTAAACATCAAGTGTCTGATGTATTATTGGTCAGTAACAAAGATAAGTTTGACCTCAACCTCCTACTCTAAATAAGTTATTAAGGATTTCTTTCCTAGCTTGGTCTTAGTGTGTATATTGACTTAAAAGGTAGCTAAGTGCCCTTGTTAGAACACCAATAACAAAAATTCTTGAGAGGTTGAAAAGGTAACATAATTATAGGGTTTGAGGCAAATAAAGAACATAAGAAGAGTTATCCTACCCATTATTTATCACTCACATTAGTATGTTGACACTTAGTATGGAAGAGTGATTCCATAGGCTGTATCTTAGTTTCCATAGCATTTGGTTAGTTACATAATATAAATTATGTATGTTCCTTAGCTTATCTATTCATAGTTTCATTTCCCTTAGTGGATTATTTTCTCACTAGTTACGTGTGTCATAGAACACTGCATATAGATGTTGCTCATTTCATACAAACCTGACTGATTGTTATATATTCCATCAGACCTTGCCCTATAAATTATATATCACACAAGTTACTTTTCATAGATTAATTATGCATATTTTATGTGAATTATAGATTGATAGATCATATTCAATAGGCCTTAAAAATAGTGCTCACGGGTTTTGTGTATCACAATGGATCATATTCTTACTTGTTATATACTTCATAAACCATTTTCCTATTTGTTATATGTTTCATATCATAGTTACTTAAGAATTATAGTCCTTATAGTTTGTTTGTCCCTGTGTCATATGTGAACTTGCTCATATTTCACATGTTAATCAACTTTTCCACATGATATAGTTTGCCTACACAAAGTGATTTATGTTTCCTAGTTCACTTTCTCATAAGGCCACATGTTTAACAGTCCACTTGTTTATTTGTTGTACATGTTTACATAGCTAAATTGTTGGGTACAAGTACCCCCAAGACTCAATAGCATGAAACTAATAAGACTTAACACTTCTTGAACACGTGACCAATATCAAAAATTCATAATACAATAAGTTGGGGATTTCATAAAGCACATGGTTATCAAAATACTGTACATGGATGGAATTGCATATAGACATGACATACTTTTATCAACGTAATCTCATGAAAATTCCATCAAATACTCATAATGCACCCAATATCATGGAAGTCATCCTTGATCATAAGGGTAAAGCAGGCATTTATCACTTGGGTCACAATTGAGACATAATACACAATTTTTAGTCTCTTCGGTATTTTGTCAAACACCTTACATGCACCTCTTAGGGCATAGACATAATCATCAAATTAACACATCATAACCACTAAGTTAATAGTTTTTAACTCGCATGCTTACATAGTTTCATAAAAATAAATAAAGATTCCAACTTGGGAATCATACAATTATAATCTCATGTACATAATCAACCTACAATAAAACATTCACAATACATGATTTAAAAACTTGATTCTTGGGCTTCAAGGATCAAAATATCCATGAATGAACACTATGCATACCTTAGTTCCTGATTTTCCTAAGATTGACGGAGAGATTCTTGAAATTGAGTATTGAATTTGAATCCCCAATTGAAAACCCTAACTTGTTCTTAAGAGAAAATTGAGAGAAACACTTATTTTGGGTGAAATATGGTTGAATAACATTTTATTGGGTTTATCTAAGGAAGGGAAATTGACCTTTTTGCCCCTTAAAAATGCGGACATTTAATGACTAAAAACTGGGTGCCGATACTATAAGCAATGCGGCGCACTGATGGCTGCGATACGATACTCGATGAAGTATGACATGATCGCGTTGAGCTTCAGAAGTTTTGGCTCTGGCATCCTACATAAATATTGACCAATGCAATTGGCAATGCGGCACGCCATGATTGTGTTGATCCACTATTTTGGAACTCTGAACATGATCTAAACGTGTTTTGAAAAATTGAAAAATTGTCCAAGAACACCTATTGACCTTCCTGATCATGAATTAATAAAAAAAATATTGACCATTAAAGGACATTAAGGTGGTGAAATGATATTGCCATCTTTCGAAGGCCAAAAATAAACGAATTCTAGGAACTTAGCTAAAATTTTCTAAGTATAGGACCCCCTTAACAAGCATAAAGGACTGAATTAAGCTTAGAAATTTTGCAGGGTCTTGCAATATCTCCCCCATGGTAATATTCATCCTTGAATGGGACTAACTAAGATGGGGAAAATGATAAGCTGAAGTACATACTGAACATGAATAGGTGAGACATGATTTCATGACTAGCATGACCGATAAGCTGAATGTGTCATACTGAGCATGCATATCTGATGCATGGTTAACTGGTTCATGAATACATGACTGAGATTTCTGATAAGCTGAGTTTCTCATAATGAGAATACATATCTGATGAATGATTACATGACTAAACTGACACATGAACATATGACTGAATATGCAATGGTAATTAATGCCATGTTTATAATGGAATCTGAACATAGAAATTAGTGAATTCATGGAAGACTATTATCTTAAACTAAAAATGTTGATCAGTTTGAGATTAATTACTAAATATGCATGAGTGGAAAAATAAAAATGTATCTGATTCTGGAACATGATACATGAGCTGGATTACCGTGATCTGAATTGAGAACCTTGAATATGGGGCTTATGGCTGAGTTCCGAGTTGACGGTCAACTCACGAGTATCCCTTATTTGAAACTGGACTCATTAGGATAAAAGAGAGTGTCATGTGTAAGTCATAAAAGTTCAAGGGAATATAGTTTATCTTCCCCTTGGGACACTACGTCCTTTGGAGAATACTAGGCTGACTTTGCTGATATATTAAGGAAACTGAGATGATGCACAATGCACCTAGGAACTGAAGGTAGAAAATGAACCTTGATCTGGCCTGAGTAGGACATATGAATAGGAGATCACTACATGGCTGAGATTTTTGTATTAGGAGGCAAAGCCTATGAAGCATCATCTAAGATAAGGTTACTAAACTTTATGCACTGTAACTAAGACTATTACAAAGATTCACATGGGCACTGAGCATGAATGCATAAGTATACTAACTTATCTGATTAACTGAATGACTGGTAGCTGAATATTGGACACGTTAAAGTAAACTACACTTGATTTGGGATAGTTGGACTGAAATTATAGAGTGTTATGCATAGAAGGTAATGACTGAGTGGGTAACATGAGGTAACTAAGCATGAGCGAGGGAAAACTGTATTACCTTACGAACACAAGATCACTCATCTAACATGATTCGGGAGCATTCTATAAACTGAGGTACTATAATACTAATAACTGAGTAATTGATGTCCATATGCTATTGTCAAGTAATCCTGAAATTGGACTAAGTTTCTGATCTGACTGGACTAGGACTGGGACTGAGATTGTAACCGTAATTAAGACTATAACTGAGACTGAATGCTGGTTTTCTATAACTGAGTGTTAGATTGGTAAGGGAGTACAAAATTTTGGTGGCTAAGTAACTGATAGCTGAAAGCCATAGTTCTATAGGACTATCTGAGTCCTTTACTAAATATTGATTACTGAACTGACACTATAAGTGAGGTCTGCAGGATGGAACATTAACACTACGCATTCACTAAGGGATCTAAATAGAGGGTAAATATGGCATAATCTTAGTTTGACTAAACACTCAGAGTGAAGTCATTAATCGTGTGGGCTAACCATACTATAAAGAACGACATGAGTGCATGAGTCATGAGCTACACAAACTAGGTTTGTAATTTCTGAATTCATGGAACATTATCTGTAACATTGGATGAACTTGGACTCCTCATACAAGGAACATGAAACACACACTATTCTATGAAAAGTACATGGATATAAGTTGTATTCATGGGACTGAAACGTAAAGCATGCGTAAGTAGTGGGAGGGTTGATGTAGAAAATTTTACACTGAGATAGGAATGGGTCGGGAATCATCTTCCCATATTGATTTTCTACATATACTGGCATTACTACTAGAAGCTGAAGGCCTGACTTTTTGAGATTTCATAACTATACAGTTCCAGTGTACCTGTCAGTCTATGTTGGACTGACTCGCTGGGGTGGTGACTGGAAAAATTCCTATTAATATTTGGTCAGACCTTAAAGTTGATAGCTATGCAAAGAGTTATAAAAGAAAAGAAGCTCCTGAATCTGATGAAATGAGAACTTGTAAATGAGGATCTGTAACATAACAGTAGATGCATTAGGAAGACTTTCCTGATCCTTTCATGACTGAAGTGCATAGAGTCTGTTAGGGCATTGCCCACTGATAGCACTGGAATTAGCACCCTGCTAATTCGGGCAACTGGACTGTAAGTTTGACTGGAGCTCATGCTCACTCGTACGACATGAATACTAAAAGAAGGGGAATTCCTAAAACATCTCATAGCCCCTTGCACGTAAGTGGGGTGCTCAACACACCCATGTATAAGATTCTACTAGATGAGGCTTTTTAGACTTCGTAGGACACTGTTGAACTTAGGCTCTGATACCAAGTTTGTAATGACTCGAATCTAATACCTAGAACACTATATGTTGCTCATAATCTTGAAGGACAATAAGTTAACCAATGACTGGTATCTATAACTGAGCACTGAACATAATAATAATAGAATTGTAAATAGGGAAACACGAACTGAAAGGCCATAAGGTTCAATACTAATACATAACTGAAAATATGTTATGAAAATACCAAAATAAACGAAATAACTATTTGAACATGTTGTAGTCTGAAAGTCTCTAAAACTGAACTGTCTAAATAAAGAGTTGATGGGATAAGCCCCAACTAACTCCATCTGGTGAAATAAACTAAGTACTAAAACAATAAAATAATCAAATAATAACATCCTCAAATGATGAGGACTCACTGCTAAGTCTACTGTTGCAGACTAGATCTGAACTGCTAAGGATGCTTTGGAGTTCGTGATTTAGAACCTATGGTATAAAGCACCATAGCAAAAATACATCAGTACGATTAAATATACTGGTATGCAAGTGAGATAGACTGAATGCATGGGGTCCATAGGCATGAACAATAGTAACTGACTGAATAACATAAATGTGAGAATACATGCATGAATATGTAACTGTAATTGAGATCATAATAACACAGATTCATAAATTCCGATAACGTGGAGTTACTGATGTCTGAGTACTAATATTGAGATGCTAAATGACTAAGTCTATTGATTACTAAGGAACTGATGTCATATTACTAATAAGGGAATGACTATTTCTGACAGTTTTGGTTATAAAGAACTGGTCTGATTGACTGTATCTAATAGTCTTGAAATCTGAATACTAGTAACATAAATTTTGTCTAATTAATATACTATTAACTTGGTGATTGTGTTTGATAGTCCTAATTCTGATGGAACTGAGTTTCGTACTAAGCTAAGCGACTGTATCTGATAGTCCTGAAACTATTGAACTGAACTGAGTTCTATTATTGCGACTGGATCCAAAACTGCGACTGTAGGAGGTAATCATCTAACCAACCCCGAAACTAAATTGGTGGGTTAACCTATAACCCCAGTTGGAAGGGTGTCAGTACCATGCCACGGGTAAAGACAAGCTGTTAGTAAAACCTCTTAGATAGAAAGCTCTTCCACCAACCCATACTGGTAGGAAAACTTGAATGAGGTGTAAAATTCCTTAAATCGTAGGGTACATCTCAACCTATGCAATCTACATAGTTTTGGAATACTAGGATTGCTTCTTAGGATCACACCCTCTACTGGCTAGTAGATGAGTCCCCATCCTTGGGTTTACTCGGTGGTGAATCCTACTCCCAACTGAAGAGACACTAAACTGAACTGTTACTGATAGTATTGTTTTGTTGATTTGAAAAGAGTTCACTAAATTCCCGTCGACTGATGGAATACTACTGAGATCTGATAACTGAATGAGATTTATGAGATTACTGAGGTTACTAATATTACTGGGGGTATTAAGATTACTGAGTTCTCTTGAGTTATGTAACTGACTAAATTCTAATGATCATGGCTTGATTGAGAGTATCATGAAAACTGACACTGGATCTAGGCACATAGCTAAATTATCAGGTACAAGTACTCCTAGGAATTGATAGCATGAACCTGACAAGACTTGACACTTCTTGAACACGTGACCAATATCAACAATTCATAATACTATAAGTTGGGGATTTCATAAAGCACATGGTTACCATAATGTTGTACATGGATGTAATTACATATAGATATGTCATACTTTCATCAACCTAATCTCATTAACATTCCATCATATACTCATAATGCACACAATATCATGAAAGTTATCCTTGATCATTAGGGTAAAGCATGCATTTATCACTTGGGTCATAATTAAGCCATAATACATATTTTTTATTCTCTTAGGCATTTTATCAAACACCTTACATGCGCCTCTTGGGGCATAGGAATAATCATCAAATTAACACATCATAACCACTAAGTTCATCAACTCGCATGCTCACATAGTTTCATAAAAACAAATAAAGATTCCAACTTGGGAATTATACAATCATAATCTCATGAACATAATCAACCCAAAAATATTCACAATACATAATTTAAAAACTTTATTCTTGGGCTTCATGGACAAAAGGAATCCATGAATAAACACTATGCATACCTTAGTTCCTGATTTAACAAAGATTGACAGAGAGATTCTTAAAATTGAGTCTTGAATTTGAATCCCCAACTAAAAACCCTAACTTGTTCTTGGGAGAAACTTGAGAGAAACACTATATTTTGGGTGAAATATGGTTGAATTATGTGTTATTAGGTTTATATAAGGAAGGAAAATTTGCACTTTTTCCCCTTAAAGATGCGGACATTTAATGACTAAAAATTAGATGCCGATGCTATAAGCGATGCGGCACATTGATGGATGTGATGCGATACTCAACGTGTCACACCATGATCGTGTTGAGCCTCAGATATTTATGCTATGGCATCCTGCACAAATGTTTACCGATATGATTAATGATACAGCGCGCCGTGATCGCGTTGGTCCACTATTTTGGGACTCTGAGCATGATCTAAATGTGTTCTGCAAAATCCAAAACTTTTCCAGGAACACCTATTGACCTTTGTGATTATGAATTAATAAAAAAATACGGACCATTAAAGGATACTAAGGTGGCGAAATGGGATTGCCAACTTTCAAAGGCCAAAAATAAACTAAGTCAGGGAACTTAGCTAAAATTTTCTAATTATGGGACCCCTTCAATAATTATAAAGGACTGAATTAAGCTTAGAAATTTTGTGGGGTCTTACACTTATATTCGTTACATTAGTGTGCAGTGTACTCCATCTGATTCTATTCCTATAGTATGTGATTTTCCTGATGTCTTTTCAACCAATCTACCTGGCCTTCCTCCTAAGAATTATATTAAGTTTATTATTAATCTTGAATTAGGCACCCAAAGTATTTCTATGGCACCTTACCATATGGATCTTAGTAGCTAAATTCTCAGCTTTAGATATTTTGTGCAAGGGTTTCATTAGGCCGAGTATGTTGCCTTGAGGTGTCTTGAAGAAAAAAAGGTGCATATCAATTAAAGGGAGTTGAATAATGTGACAGGGAAGAACGGGTATCCTATGCCTTGTATTGATCACTTATTTCACCATCTTTAAGGAGAAGTGGTGTTTTTTGAACATTTACATAAGTTCCTATTACCATCAGTTTAGGATTCGAGCTGAGGACATCTAAAAATGTCCTTCAGGACTCGTTTTGGATATTATGAGTTCTTGGTGATGTATTTTGGGTTGAACAATGGCCCAACTGCATTTATGGATTGATGAGTTGCATGTTCAAACCTTATTTTGACTCCTTCATCATGGTGTTCATCGATGAAATTCTTGTTTATTCGTGGAGTAGGGGAGCCAGATCAGTATTTGAAGATTGTGTTCCAGACTTTAAGAGATCATATGCCTTTTTAAATATTCTCAAAGTGTGTGTTTTGGCTCGAGTCTGTTACATTCCTAGGATATATTTTTATCTATAAATAGGATTATGGTTGACCAAATAACGATTAAGTTTATTTTTCATTAGTCCAGACCTATATCTTTATTTGAGGTTCGTAGCCTTATTGGGTCGGTAGGTTACTACAGGCGGTTCATTGACGGTTTTGCTACTATTTGACTAGATTTACTTGGAAGGAGGTTCCTTTTTAGTAGTTTGTGGAGTGTACGTCAATCTTTTGGAAGGTCAAGGATTTTCTCAGTTCAACTCCTATATTAACTCTTTTTATTGAGCGACATGAGTTCACCATATATTTTTATGATTCCAGTGTTGGTTTAGATTGTGTTTTAATGCAATATAGTTGAGTTATTGCCTATGCATCAATGTAACTGAAGGTTCATGAGAATAATTACCCCACTCATGACTTGGAGTTAGCGACAGTAGTTTTACGCTTAAGATTTAGAGTCATTATTTTTATGGATTTCATTGTGAGTTCTACACTGATCACTATAGTCTTTAATACCTCATTACTCAAAAAGGGCTTAATTCAAAACAATGCAGATCAATAAAGTTACCGAAGGATTATGACATTTTTATTCTGTACCATCTGGTGAAGGAAAATATTGTAGTGGATGACTTGAGCCAAAAGACAATAAGTATGGGTAGGTTGTATTCTATTTTAGTTTTTGAGTGGTTATTAGCATGGAATATATAGTCCTTATCCAACTTGATGGTTTGACTTGATATTTCAGACTCTGGGAGAACCTTGCTAGTGTTGAGGCTAGGTATACTTTATTTGAGTAGATTTAGAGTTGTTTGTTCGAGGAAAGTGGACTTTATAGCATCCATAATCAGGTATTGAGAGGTGAGTCCAGGAGGGCTACCATGGATTCTGATGGTATCTTAAGCTATGATGGCCGTATTTTTTGTTTTAAGCATAGGAGACTTATTTAAGTTGATATTATTTTAGGCTCACAACTTTAGACTCCTTATTCACCTGGGGACAAATAAAATATATAGGGATTTGAGGTTTCACTACTATTGGAGTGGCATGAAAAGAGATATCGCAGACTTTTTAGCACATTGCCTATATTATCTACAACTGAAAGCTGGGCATCAGAATCCTAGCAGCGTAATTCAGAGATTTTCCTTGACCAAGTGGAAGTAAGAGAGGATCACCATGGACTTTGTTAGTGGTTTGCCTGGAACCTCCCATTGTTCTAATGGCACTTGGGTCATTGTAGATTGGTTGACCAAATAAATAGTTTTCCTTCCTATTTAGATGTCTTTCTGTGCTAAGATGTTTACTTATATCTTTATTTATGAGATAGTTTTCATACATGGAGTACCTATATCAATATTTTAGATAGAGGCTCAGTATTCACTTTTATTTTTTGGAGGACTTTTCAGTAGGAGCTGGGTGCTCAGGTGGAACTTAGTACCACCTTTCACCCTTAGACCGATGGAAAACCAAAACATTCTACTCAAATTCTCGAGAATATTCTTCCATCTTATATTAGGTACTTTGGAGGTTATTAGGAGCTGAACTTCGCATTAGTAGAGTTCACCTATAATAATAGCTACCATTTGATCATTGAGATGTAACTATTTAATGCACTATATGGTAGGCGTTGTCGATCTCAAAAAGGATGGTTCGAGACCTTTGAGTTTTGTCTCCATGGTACTAACTAACTTTGGAAATTTTTGGGTAGAGTCCAGGTTATTCAGGATAGACTAAGGGTAGCTCAAAATAGAAAGAAGGCTTATTCAGATTGTAGACCTTAAGCCTTGAGGTTTGTAGTTGGAGATTGAGTGTTCCTTTGAGTATCTCCCAGGAAGGTAGTGATGAGGTTCGGGAGGAAGGGTAAGGTCATCCCTATATTATTGGGCCTTTTAAGATACTTCCATAGTTTGAGAGGTGGCTTATGAGCTGGCCTTTCCCCTAAATTTTGTCGTTGTTCATCCAATTTTTCATGTTTCTATACTACGGAGCTACGTCCTTGATAAGTCACATATACTTTATTAGGACTTGGTTAAATTAGATAAGATATTAACCTTTGTGGAAAATCCAATTCTCATTCTAGCTAGGGATGTCAGGCAGTTACTCTCTAGGGAGATTCTAGTCATTAAGGTTCAATAGATACATCACCCAATAGAGGAGGCTACTTGGTATATCAAAAGAGAGACACAGGCCCAATATCCCCACCTATTCGAGCCTTAAAATACACCTTAACCCTTTACTTTTGTGAATAAATGTCTAGGGCTTCCAATTCAAGATTCAATCTTCAAGATATTCTCCACAACTTTCAGAGAATTAATGATCAGGTATGCTAGGTGTTCATCCAAGGGTTTTCTTCCACCCTTGGAGTTCAAGAATCCTTTTTAACTTACAAGTTGATTCGTCCATGTGTTTCATGTTGAATTGATTGTATTCATGATTATAATATTCTTTGGAGTTTCCAATCCATGATTTAATCCAAGTTTTATATAAATTAATTTACGTATATAATGGTATGTGGATTTATGTTAAAAACCCCATGAATTTGTAAGTTGAGACCGGTAATCATAGTGCCCACATGTTGATCATTACTATGTGCATAGATTGTGCTCCTTAAGTGTTACATGAATTTTTCATGTGAGATGAGTAATGAAATCATATCATGTTAGCATGTATATAAGTTCATGCCATGCAAGTGTTTGTTAAAATGCCTCAATGAATGAACAGTGGCAAAATAACTAGTTATCATGTTTGCAAGATTGTGCTATGTTTTACAATTTATGTTTTCGAGTCCTGGGGTATTTAATACCCGACAATCTAGTTGTTTACCTAGATTTACCATAGTTTTAGAATAGTCTCAGTAATGTCACATCCAGTAGTACTCAGACAGTTACAGAACTCATAGTATTCAGTCAGATAATAGAATTCAGCATACTAAGTCAGTCAATAGAACTCAGTAAACTCAGTTCAAATCAGTTAGATAGTACGATCAGTAACAGTTCATTCAAGCCTATTATAGTCTACAAATTAGTTCAGCGTCTATTGAGTTGGGAGTAAAAATCAACACCTTATTAACCAAGGGATGGGGGCATTCTTGTCAGTAAAGGGTTTGACCCTTAGTAGCAAACCCTGCATTACCAAACTACATAGCCAGCATAGGTTGAGATGTCTTCCTCCCAGTATAGGGTTGATACATCTGATACGAGTTTTCCTGCCAGCGAGGGTTGACGAAAGGTCTTCCTGTCACAGAGAGTTAACTCATAGTCATTGTTAGTATCCATTGGCAAGGTGATAACACCCTTCAAATTGGGGTCACAGGTTGGACCCCAACTCAGTTCATAATCATGGTATGTGATTATATACACTACCATAGTTTTAGTTTCAGACTCAGTATGGAACCTCAGTTTAGTTTCAGAATCAGGAATATCAGATACAATAAATTAACTCTGTACAGAACACAGTAGTCACTCAATATAAAGTAATTTAGTATCAATAAACTCAAATATCAATCATTCAGTTATCAGAATTCAGTACCCAGGTTAACATGATCTCAGTTGCAATCTGCGCAGTTATGTGCATATCACTGCATAATCAGCATTTATAGTAGTTTCAGATATATATGTACTCTCATTTAGTTATATTCATGCCACTTTGTCAGTTATTGTCCATGCATATGAACCCATGCATTCACCCGTACCTCACTAAGAATACCAGTACCTTAAAAGTACTGACACATACCTTTCTTTTGCACTATGATGTATTATATCACAGGTTCAGACACACGGGCTCATGACCACACTTAGAAGCCTAAATTATCAACAGCAGATTTAGTGGTGAGTCCTTATAGTTTGAGGACAGAGTTGTTATTTCATTTTTTTAGCTATTAGTACTTCAATAGTTAGAGTTAGTTAGGGACTTGTCCCATCAACTCCACCATCAGATAGTTAGAGGCTTTTAGACTAGAATATTTACAGGAAAATGTTTAGATTTTAGTATTGATTTTTAGTATTCAGTATTTTGATTTTAGTATTAAACCTTATGGTAAATTTTGCCAAATTTTCACATCATTATAGTATTACTATTCAGTGATTTCAAAAGGTAGCAGTCATGGGTTAGCTTGTGGTCCTCTAGGATTATGAGCACCGTGTAGCATCTGGAGTACAGACTTGGGGCATTATAAACATTGTATTAGATCGTAAGGTTCAACAGAGTATGAAAGTCACGTCTAGTAGAGTCTTGTGCATGGTGTATAGTGCGCCACACTTATGAACAAGGGGCTATAAGGCATTTTAGTAAAAGTTTCCCTTCTTTCAGTATTCATATCATGCAAGTGAGCATGAGCTCAAGTTATAGAGCTAAAGTTAGAGACTCATTCTAAACCTTTTCTTAGTTCTATTTACAGAATATGCTTCCTAAAAAGAACAATGAAAAAAGAACACAAAATCAGCTAGCACCTCCGCCGGTCCAGCTAATTCCCCTGGATGAGAATGTTTCCCACGTAGAATTTAGAGCTACTTTCACCATTCTAGCTCATTCTCTGGCAGCCCAGAATGAACACTCAACTGCCATTTCGGCCAACCCAGTGGCCAATTAGTCTACTACTAAGATTCATGACTTTACTCTAATGAACCCTCCAGCCTTTACCGGATCTAAGTCAGATAAGGACCCACAGGAATTCCTTGATGAAAAAATTTATAGATAATATGGGGGTGACAGCTAGTAAAAGTGATATGTTACCCACATATCATTTATAGGATGTGGATCACTCATGGTTCAAGCAGTGGAAGGTAGAAAGGTCCACTGATGCAGGGCCAGTAGAATGGGAGGAGTTTGCCACTGCTTTTTTGGATAGGTTCTTCCCAATGGAGTTAAGGTAAGCAAAGGTTTTGGATTTCTTTAATCTGAAGAAGGGCAATATGAGGAGTTCATTAATTTGAAAAAGGGCAACATAACAGTGAAAGTGTATTCCCAAGTTTACTTAGTTGGCCAAATACTCTCCTCATATGGTAGCAGATAGGAAATCTAGGATGAGTAAGTTTGTGTCTGGTGTGTCTAATAGTGTGGTGAAGGAGTGGAGGACTGCAATAGTGATTAAGGATATGGACATATCCAGGATTATGGTTTACGCTTAATAGATAGAGGAGGCTAAGAATAAGGAGAAGGAGAGAGAGAACAAGAAAGCTAGAATAGGTAGCTTCAACTTCACTTAGCCTAAGTCAGAAAGTAGAAATCATTCTCAGTTTTGCCAAATCTTCAGTTCCATCTCCGTCCTCAGAAAGTGCTCCAGTGACAAAATTTAGAGATGGAAATAAAGATAGGGCACAAGGCCCTAAACCCCAGGGTAGTGATAGCAGTGTATGAACAAATCTCCTTTGCCAGAAGTATCGCAGAAACCACCAGGATGTCTGTAGGGCTCGGAGTGATGTATGTTTCGGATATGGCAAGCTAGGTCATAGGGTCAGATTGTGTCCTTAGGTGGGTTTTCAGAGTCAGCATAATCATCTTTCAGCTAAGTCCGGTCACACGAATCATCAGGGTGCCACTTCCAGTGCCACCTGTGAGCAACGCCCAAATAGGCTTTATGCACTTCAGTCTCGATAGGATCAGGAAAGTTCTCCTGACATGGTCACATAAAATGTTACAAGTTTATCATTTGCACATTTATACTTTACTAGATCCAGGAGATTCTTTGTCCTTCGTAACTCCTTATATAGTTGTTGATTTTGAAGTCAGTCCTAAAATCCTAGTAGAGCCCTTCTCAGTCTCTACCCCAGTGGGTAAATCTGTTATAGCCTAATGGGTATTAGGAACTATCTGATTATGGTATCTCAGAAAGCCACTTCAGTAGACCTAATAGGATTAGAGATGATCGATCATGATGTCCTTCTCGGCATAAATTGGATTGATTCATGCTATGCTTCTATTGACTGCAAAAACAAATTGTCTATTTTCAGTTTCTGAATGAACCTGTCCTTGAATAGAGGGGTAGTACTTCAGCACTTAGGGGTCAGCTTATCTCATACCTTAGGGTGAGAAAAATGATATCTAAGGGATGTCTCTATCATCTCATTCGAGTTCAAGAATCTAGTTCAGAAACCTCTAATCCTGAGTCAGTATCAGTAGCATGTGAACTCCCAGATGTGATTCTTAAAGTTCTTCTAGGAGTCCCTCCCGAGCAGGAAATTCACTTTGAAATAGACCTTCTTCTAGATACTCAGCCTATCTCTATTCCTCAATACAGAATTATGCCATCAGAATTCAAAGATTTAAAAGAATAGCTGAAGGATCTCCTAGTTAAGGGATTCATCAAACCCAGCATATCCCCTTAGGGTGCACCAGTTCTATTCGTTTGTAAGAAATATTGTTCTTTTCGAATGTGTATTGACTACCTTCAGTTAAATAAAGAACAAGTATCCACTTCCTAGAATCGATGACTTATTTGACCAACTTTAGGGTGCTAGCTGCTTTTCTAAGATAGACGTCAAATCAGGCTATCATCAGCTCAGTGTCAGAGAATGTGACATCCTAAAAATAGCTTTCTGAACTCTTTATGGTTAGTTTGAATTCCTAGTCATGTCATATGGTCTTACCAATGCTCCAGAAGCCTTCGTGGACTTGATGAATGATGTTTTGGTATCTTACGGAACGGGTAGCATTATTTACTTAGAAAATTGTAAGTTTTCGAGCAACCAAAGTGTTATTTAAAAAAGTTTTTTAGTGCATTCAGTGAAAGGAGATAACCACAGAAGAAAACTAGATAAAGTAGCAGAAAAGAGAGTTTGACGGTCAAAATAGTGGACCGTCAGTCTTGTGACGGACCACCAGGTGGACTATCAAGACAAACCAGAACATGGCATCCTAAGTGACTTAGTGATGATTAACATGGTGGACCCTCAGTCTTGCGATAGACCACCAGTGTCACCGTTAATCCTTATCCAGAAACCACCTCTCAGAAGGACTTAGTGATGATCAACATGGTGGACCGTCAGTCTTGTGATGGACCACCAGTGTTACCGTCAATCCTTAACTAGAAACCACCTATAAGAAGGAGTTAGTGATGATCAATATGGTGGACCATCAGTCATACGCGGACCACTAGTGTCACCATCAATCCTTATCCAGAAATCGTCTCTCAGAAGGACTTAGTGACGATCAATATGGTGGACCATCAATCTTGTGACGGACCACCATTGTCACCATTAGGCCTTATCCAAAAGCTGCGATTTTGAAGAAATAACTGATAGAACAGATGGTGGACCATCAACACTGCAACGGACCACCATATGGACCGTCAACTTAGACGCGGATTTTCTTCTTTTAAATTTTAAATTTCCTTTTTATCTGGGAACATATAAATACCAAATTCTAGGGTTAAGAGAAAAACCTTTTTATCTTTTACAAGTTTTATCTTCTATTGAAACTCTCTGTAACCTAGTACTTTGGGGGGGTGATAGAGATCTTAGAGAAGATTTATCATTGAAGATTGTTTATTGAAGATTCCAGAACTGATTCTGGGGATTCTTTGTGAGTGAATTCTAAATCAATTTATGAATAATACAAGAATTATTTCTGCTTCTTCTATGGAGTTTTGTGGCTAAGATCCCATAACTAGGGTTATGGGATCCTTAATGTGAAAAACATCTATGGGTTGTGAATCAAATTAAGTTCCATGACTGAATGATATTGTATAAACCTTTCTTCAATTAAATGACTTTTCTTGATTGCAAACTTGAAAAGTGAGCCCAAGAACATCACTTGTCTGAAAGGAAAGTGTTTGTTGGGAAAAGAAAATGTTTACATGAATTCTAAGGGCCTTAACCTTTAGAGTAATGGAAAATGCCTTAACAAGAGTAGCTTACATAAGAAATTTGGTTGAAAGAACAATGCATCCTTTGAGTTTAAGAGAATTTTTTGATAATCTATCCACTTAGGTTGAGAAACTAAGGGATAAAGAATAGGTCTCAACCATTCTTGCAATTGAATTTGCTAAATGGAACTCATAAGTGATTCACAACCTGAATTGTTCTAGAATTTTGGTGACCATAGCCCTGGTTTGTTTTATCTCATAAAGTTACGAATTATAAAGATAACCATTTGTTAGAATACTCTTGTTACAATTAATTATTTTATAAGTTAAAAAGCAAAAAAAAACTTAATCAAGAACCTCTAATCAACAGTCCAGTAACAATTACAATACTTAGTGAGCACAATATTCCCGGTGGGATTCGACATCTAACGTAGTTGGGTTCTATATTTGACAGTGACCGCTTGCACTTTCTAACGTGAGTTGTAATTAGGGTGTATCAAATTTTGGCGCCATTGCTGGGGAATATGATTGTCAACTAAGTTTGTGATTGTTAATCGACCATTTGGTCAAAGATTCTTATATTTTACTTTTTGTTTTATGCAGGTTGAGTGTCTTGTATGCCAAGTACGCAAAGATTGGGTCAACCATTATTACCTATTAATCATGAACCATATCTCATTAGCAGAATGGATGGTCAATAAGACCCAGAAAGGGTAGCTGCTTAGTAGGAGCAGGCTAGATTAGCTGCCTTAGCAGCCACCCAAGTAAACCAGTAGAATGCTGATAATGCTGGTTGGGAGATAAACCCAGACGATGAAGACCTGGGCGATGATGAGTTACTAAATCCAAGGTGTGCAGATGATGAAGTTGCACAAGTGAACAGGAATGTCAACAGAAATCTCTAGGCTAGAATGAGACCCGAATGCCAAGCTGTTCAGTTTGCTCTTGATGATGATGATAATGAGTTGGATGGGGTTTGTGCCACAGAGGCTATTATTACTCCTCCCTTAGCACTCGGATCCAAGTTTAATATTACGAGTACAATGATCCAGTTGTTTCATCTGAAGGGACTATTCGGTGGACTTCCTGGTGATGATCCGAATATGCATTTGATCAACTTCATCTTAAAATGTAAGTCGCTTGACAATTCGGGAAATGGGCAAAATGTTATTCGGCTGTGATTATTCCCGTTGTCTCTTTCTGGAGAAGCAACGTTATGGTTGAATGGTCTAACCCCCAACTCTATTACAAATTGGAGGCAATGAAAGATGCTTTCTTAGAAAGGTTCTTTTCGCCATCCAAGAGGGCACAGTTAAGAGATAAAATCAGTAATTTTAGGCATCTTCAAACTAAAGCTCTTCATGAAACTTGGGAAAGGTTAAAAAAAAAGCTCACACAGTACCCGAATTATCAGATGACCAACATCCACCTAAAAAAGATATTATATAGGTCCTTGAATTTGGTGACTAAGCCTGTGGTGGATAAGGCTACGGGTGGGTCATTCATGGACCTCACATTTCTTGAGGTTTCTGAGATGCTGGATCATATGACAAAACAGAGTAGAGATTGGCATACCAGGGATTCTGAGGTAGCAAGCTCTACTATAGCTATTGGCATGAGTGCAGAACAGAGGTGAAGGGAGGAGGAACATGACCAATATATGGCTCACATGAAAACACAGATGGTCCTTCTTACTAAGTATTTATTATCAGAAAAGACAGAGAAGGTTAAAGTTGTTACATCATAAAAAAAATCTAACTCCAACTCTGAAGAGGAAGCAAATTACTTGAATAATCAGGGGGGTTTCCGAGGTAGTGGCCAAGGAAAACAAGGTCGGAACTAATATGAAAAAATTGGATACAAGGACCGAGACCAAGGAAATTGAAAGAATAAGAATAACAGAAGTGGTTTGTATGTTCCTCCTAGGAATCGTGAGGATGCTGCATCTAACTCTGGGAAGATGTTTATGGAGTACATGATGGCTAAGCTATTGAAGGGAGTAGAGGCAACCAACACAGGATTATCAGAGGTAAAAAATTATTTGTCTTCGATGAATCAATTTGTTGATTTGCATTCCAGCTTAATAAAATAGTTGGAGCAGTAAATGAGTCAACTATTTATGGTGTTTAATCAAAGGAAGGCCGGTATGTTTGAGGTTCGTAGCCTAATTGGGTCGGTAGGTTATTACAGGCGGTTCATTAAGGGTTTTGCTACTATTTGACTAGATTTACTTGGAAGGAGGTTCCTTTTTAGTAGTTTGCGGAGTGTGCGTCAATCTTTTGGAAGGTCAAGGATTTTCTCAGTTCAACTCCTATATTAACTCTTTTTATTGAGGGACAGGAGTTCACCTTATATTTTTATGCTTCCAGTGTTAGTTTAGAGTGTGTTTTGATGCAATATAGTTGAGTTATTGCCTATGCATCAACGTAACTGAAGGTTCATGAGAATAATTACCCCACTCATGACTTGGAGTTGGCGACAAAGTTTTACGCTTAAGCTTTAGAAGTATTATTTTTATGGATTTCATTGTGAGTTCTACACTGATCACTATAGTCTTTAATTCCTCATTACTCAAAGAGGGAAAGAAAGGATGGGTTATGTATGGAAATTACCACCAGGAGTGGTAAGGTGTTGGCAAACCCATCTGTGGGTGAGCCTGTGGTTGATAATGTAGCAGAAAGTGTTGATGAAGCAGATTGTGATTATCTCATAGAAACTGAAAACCCTGAAGAGATTATCCATGATGCTACACCCAACTGTCAACAGTCTGATGAGTTTGAAGAAGTGAAAAACAAGGAAAAAGAAGTGGTGGAGAAAACTCTCCCAAAATCACCACCACCCTTTTCTCAAAGATTGATAAAAAAGGTTGATGACATAAAGTTCAGTAAAGCAGCTGACTATAAATGTGCCTTTGGTAAAGGCACTGGAGCAAATGTCAAGGTATGAAAAATTCATGAAAGACCTCTTGACAAAGAAAATGGAAGCAAGCTATGAACCGGCTGATAATTTGCATTATTGCAGTGCGATTACCACAAGGTCCGTAGTACAGAAGAAGGTTGATCTAGGAGCTTTCACTATTCCTTGCACGGTTGGGTCTTTGGATTTTTCTAAGGCTTTATGTGATCTAGGGTCTAGCATTAATCTGATGCCGCTAGCCATTTATAAAAAGTTGGGTTTGAGAGATCCTACACCAACCAATTTACGGCTTTTGATGGTAGAGAGGTCGGTAAAATGACCTGTTGGTATTCTTTATGATGTATTGGTGAAGATGGCTACCTTCATTTTCCCTGTGGATTTTTTCATTTGGATTGCAAGGTGGACTTTGAGGTGCCCATTATCTTGGGTCGACCTTTCCTCGCAATCGAAAGTGTGCTGATTGATTTACGGGCTTAAGAGCTCTTATTTCGGATGAATGATGAAGTGGTACATTTCGATTTATGCAAATCAATGAAGCAAAATAAAGAAATGAGTGTGTTCTCCATAGTTGATGTATATTATGAAGACAAGCAGGAAGTACCTATAGAAGAGCAGCTTGTTGTTGAGCCATTAACTATTATGCTTATGAATTTTAATCGTGAGGATATTGAGGAGTACTAAGAAAATGTTTGTGCTTTGACAGGAATGGGCGAACTCTTATGCCCCTAAGAAGCTTGATCTTGATCTTAATAATCGACCTTCACCACCGGCGAAGCCATCCATTGAAGACCCACCAGTGTTAGGATTGAAAGAGTTGCCCAGTCATTTGAGGTATGTATTCTTGGGTAGTGGAAATGCACTACCGGTTATTATTTATGCCGATCTGGGAGAACAACAGGTGAAACCTCTCATTTCTGTTCTTAAGAGGTATAAGAGAGCTATTGGCTGGATTATTACAGATATCATTAGTATCCCTCTTAGAATATGTATGCACAAGATTCAGTTAGAGAATTATTGTGTTCCTACTATTGAGCATCAGCGTCGCCTAAACCCACTTATCCAAGAGGTGGTAAAGAAAAAAATCATGAAGTGGTTGGATGCAGGGGTGGTGTATCTGATATAAGACATTAAGTGGATGAGTCCTATAAATTGCGTGCCCAAAAAAGGGGGCATGACAGTAATGGACAACGAGACGAATCAATTTATCCCATTCAGGCCTGTCACTGGGTGGAGGGTGTGTATGGATTACCGAAAGCTCAACTCGTGGACACTAAAAGATCACTTTTAATGCCATTCATAGATCAGATGCTTGATCGATTGGTAGGAAGGGGTTGGTACTACTTCTTGGATGGTTATTTGGGGTATTACCAGATCTCCATTGCTCCTGAAGATCAGGATAAGACAACGTTCACATGCCCATACGGCATATTTGCTTTTAAAAGGATGCCTTTTCGTTTATGCAATGCACCGACCACTTTCCAAAGGTGCATGATGTTGATCTTCTCTGATATGGTTGAGGACACCTTAGTGGTATTCATGGATGACTTCTCAGTGGTTGGAGATTCCTTTGACTTATGCTTGCTGAATATAAGTCAAGCATTACAGTGGTGTGAAAAGTTTAATCTGGTCCTTAACTGGGAAAAATACCACTTCATGGTGAAGGAAGGCATTGTTCTCGGTCATAAAATTTTTGCGAAAGGTATTGAGCTAGATAGGGCCAAGGTTGAGGTCATTGAGAAACTACCTCCCCCCATCTTAGTAAAAGAGGTGCGTAGCTATCTTGGCCATGCAGGACTCTATCATAGATTTATAAAAGATTTCTCGAAGGTTGTAAACCCATTATGCAAACTTCTTGAAAAGGAGGCCAAGTTCTCTTTTTATGATGACTGTTGATAAGCGTTTGAATGTATTAAGCTGAAATTAGTAGAGGCTCCAGTTATTATTACTTCTGACTGGACAAAGCCGTTTGAACTAATGTATGATGATAGCGGGGTGGCGATTGGAGTTGTGTTGGGGCAGAAGAAGGATAAGTTGTTTCATCCAATCTATTATGCCAACAAGGCCCTGAATAGAGCTTAAAAGAACTACACCGTTACCAAACAGGACCTCCTGGCGGTAATCTATGCTTTTAAGAAATTCAAAGCGTATTGCTAGGGACCAATGTGGTGGTCCACCTGGATCATGCCGATCTAATGTATTTAATGGCGAAGAAAGATGCAAAGCTGAGATTGATTTTGCATGAGAAGATACTAGCTGTGAAGCTCGAGCAGATACCTTGGTATGATGATTTTTCAAACTACATGGTATGTGAGGTGATGCCAGATAATCTTTCCTTTCACCAAAGGAAAAAATTTCTTCATGATGTGACCCAATATTTTTGGGATAAGCCCTACCTTTTTGGCGATGTACAGATGGTATTATTAGGCGCTGTCTCTCAGAAGTAGAAGTGCTGACTATTTTGGAAGCAACCCATTCTTCACCTGTTAGTAGTCATCATGCGGGTGACCGGACTGCTCAGAAAGTATTGCAGAGTGGCTACTATTGGCCTACACTATTCAGAGATGCACATGAGTTTGTTCGTAGATGCGATCAATATCAGAGGCAAGCATCAATCTCCAAATGCCATGAGATGTTGATGTCCAAGATAATGGAAGTAGAGTTGTTTGATGTATGGGGCATCAACTTCATGGGCCTATTTGTAAGCTCATACGAGTTAAAATACATCCTAGTGGCTGTGGACTATGTCTCGAAATAGGTGGAAGTTGTTGCTTTGGCTGGTAATCAAGGAAAAAGAGTTGTGGCATTTCTAAAGAAGAACATATTCTCCCATTTCGGAGTACCAAGAACAATCATAAGTGATGGGGGATCCCTTTTCTGCAATAAAGTTTTCAGGGCTGTTTTGGCGAAGTATGGAGTAAAACAACACCGAGTAGCAACTCCGTATCACCCACAAACTAGTGGGGAAGTGGAGGTGTTGAATCGTGAGATTAAGGCCATTCTTACCAAAACTGTGAATGCTAATAGGAACGATTGGTCTCGAAATCTTTATGACGCCTTACGGGCATATCAAACTACTTTTAAGACACCAATTGGTATGTCACTGTATCAGCTAGTCTATAGGAAGAAATGTCATTTACCAATCAAGCTTGAGCATAAGGTTTTGTAGGCTCACAAAAGCCTTAATATGCATTATGAGGAAGTAGCAGATTCAAGACTGGAGCAGCTAAATGAGATGGATGAATTCCGTCTCAGGGCCAATGAAAGAGTAGACTTATATAAAGAGAAGATGAAGAAATACCATGATCAAAGGATTGCATAGAGAGAATTCAGGAAAGGTGATTTGGTACTTCTTTTCAACTCTAGACTGAAGTTGTTTCATGGTAAGTTGAAATCCAAGTGGTCTGGTCCATTCAAAATCATCCAAGTCCACTCATCTTGAGTAGTCGAGCTTGAAAACAAAGACAGTAGTGTCTTCAAAGTGAACGGGCAAAGAATCAAACTTTATATTGATCCAAAATACTTGATATGAAGTGTTGATGTCTTTTATCTCGATGGAGTCTGAGTACTCAATACACCTGAGTCGTGTCATGACGTTAAATTAGGTGCTAGTGGGAGGCAACCCACAACATATTGTTGTAACCATAGTTAGAGTCCATTTCATGTTTTTGTTCAATTGTGATATGTTTGTGAAATGTGCAGGACCGAAAATACAGTAAAAAGAAAAATAGTGGATACATCTGAGCCACTGGAACATTGTGACAGATGACTTGATGGACCACCAGTTCCCTGACAGACCACCATCTCTAACCGTCAAGAACTGGAAAGAAAATACATTCACTAGATAAGCCATGACGGCCTGAGTGGTGGACCATCACAAACCTAGTGGGACGTCATAACAGCCGTCAAAATTTAGATCGGTGACCTACATTCAGGTAAGAAGTGACAGTCAAACTGGTGGACCATCATATGTTTGGTGGACCATCCCACTTACTATCACACCAAAACAGAAACATTCAAACACAGGTGATGAGTGACGTTCAACGTGATGGTCCGTCAAATATGTGATGGACCATCAATTGTACCGTCACTTTAACCCTAGTTCTAAATCAGGTTGGGTTGACCCGATACTCTTTATAAGTACCTCGTTTTTGGCTCAAAGTGAGATTTTAAGAATAAAGTTGAGCAGGTACATTCATTGAGGCTTCCCATCTCCTCTATTTGAGCCTTATTTAAACCAACTCATTCCTTTCTTCTCTCCATCACAAACCAAAGAGTAACACATGTGCTAGAAGTTGTAAGTAGTTTTTATCTGAAGTCTCAAGCGAGTAGCATACTGCAATATCTAGGTATGCGCATCTCTCAAACTCTCTCTTCGTAGTTAACTTGTTAAGTGAGTTTTGAGATGGATTAATCTATTCAAATAAGGTTATAAATGCTTTCATTATGGCTTTAATGATGTGTATATCTTGAAAATAGCTCTGCTATATTGTTTGATTTAAAAAAAGGTCAAACCCAAAATTGTGGCTGAAGGCGAAGATGCGATGGTCAATTTGGTGGACCGTCAACTTTGTCATGGACCACCAAGTTTACCATCAGAGAATTAAAGATTTTATTGAACACTTCTTAAGAACTGACTGAGAGTTGGTGGACCGTCAAATCTACCATCAGACCACATTATGCACTGTTTTGATTGTGTTTGAATTCAGAACTAACTTCTTAAGCTATTTTTAGGTGATATGGCTCCTAAACTTCCACAAAACAGAAGAGAAAGATCTCAAGGAGGTAGGAATGCATCCAAACCAACTTAAAACACTAGACAAAATGAAAGAGAAGATCTCATACTCTCCCAATCAGTGGCCAACTATCTCTAAATAAATACTAACTTGCTTTCCATTTGGCTTTTTCATTTTTGACATTAGCCACCCTCAACTTATGATCTTGAGTTAGCAGCTATTGTATTTTCCTTAAAGATTTGGAGGCATTTTTGTATAGAGTACATGTTGATATGTTCATAAACCATATGAGCCTGCAATATGTGTTTTCTCAGAAATATCTGAACCTGCGCCAGAGAAGGTGGTTAGAGTTGTTGATACACTACGACATGAGTGTTCTATAACATCTGAGCAAGGATAATGTAGTATTGATTCTCGCATTAGGATATCCATAGGTAGTGTTTCTTACGTGGAGGATGGTAAGAAAAAGTTAGTTCAAGATGTTCATCAGCTTTCCCAACTAAGTTTCCACTTAGTCGATTCAGCAGAGGGTAGTGTGTGGGTGCAAAATAGTTTAGAATCATCTCTAGTTTCTGAAGTAAAGGAAAAATAGGACAGAGATCCCAGTCTAGTCAAGTTGAAAGAGTCATTCAGATGTCAAAAAGTAGAGGTTTTCTCCCAAGGGGGAGATGTTGTGTTGTGTTTCCAAGGTTGGATATACGTTCTAGGTGTAGATGACTTGAGGCAATGAATTCTCGCAAAAGCACATAGTGCGCGTTACTCTATTCATTCAGGGGCCACTAAAATTTACCATGATTTACGAGAGATCTATTAGTGAAGTTGGATGAAGAGGGACATTCCAGAGTTTGTAGCTAAGTTATTTACGTGTCAGCAGGTTAAGATTAAGCACCAGAAATCTATTGGTTACATGAAGGAGTTTAGTATTCCTATGTGGAAGTGGGAGAAACTGAACATGGACTTTGTGATGGGTTTGCCTCATACTCATTGTCAGCATGATTCTATTTGTCCATTGTAGATAAGATGACTAAATCAACTCACTTCTTACCAGTTTATACCTCTTATTTAGCTGAGGATTATGCCAAACTCTATGTTAGAGAGCTTGTCAGATTTCACAGAGTCCCGTTGTCTATTATCTCAGATAGAGGTACCCATTTTACCTTTTATTTATGTAAATCCTTCCAAAAAAGTATTAGTACCCAAGTTCACCTCAGTATAGCCTTTCACCCTCAGACAGATGGTTAAGCAGAAAAAACCATCCAAACTCTAGAAGATATGTTAAAAATGAGTGCCATTGACTTTAAAGGTAGTTAGGATGACCACTTACCTTTGATTGAGTTTGCATATAATAACAATTATCATTCCAGCATTTAGATGGATCCATTTGAAGCACTCTATGAGTGGATATGTAGATCTACCATTAGTTGGTTCAAAAAGGGTGAGGCTGTAGTGGAATGGCAGAAAAAGTTCAATTGATCAGGGAAAGGCTTAAGATAGCTCAGAGCCGATAGAAATCATATGCAGGTGTGCGAAGAAAGGATCTCGAGTTTGAGATAGGGGATTATATGTATTTGAAAATCTCTCCTATGAAAGGAGTTAAGAAGTTTTGCAACAAAGGGAAGCTCAATCCCCAATATATTGATCTTTACCGAATTCTCAGCCATTTTAGAAAGGTAGCTTACGAGCTTGAGTTGCCTTCAGACTTGCTTTAGTGCACCCAGCATTTCATGTCTCCTTTCTCAAGAAATGCATAGGTGACCTAGTAGTGGTAGTCCCGATAGAGGGGATTGAAGTCTAGAACAGCCTCTCTTATGAAGAGATCCTAGTCGAAATTCTCAATCATCAAGTTCGTACACAGAGGAACAAAAATTCCTTTAGTCAAAGTTCTTTGGTAGAATCAGTCTGTTGAGGGAGCTATTTGGGAAGTAGAAGCAGATATGCAGACCAAGTATTCTCACCTATTGTCTGTAAACTTAGACTCAGCGTAAGATAACATTTTTCCTTGAATTCATCCAGTTCCATGCTTAGATTACCTTTAAAACTTTATAACGGTTCAGTTGTATAGCATTCTCATATCGTGTATACCTTCATGAAATAGCTCAGTCATATGTCAAGTTTTCAGAACTAAGTCATGCGACTGTTATACATGTCAGTATGATAACTCAGTATATTACTATTTTCAGTCATGTAATCATGATTTAGTTGTGATTGTTCAGTATATATATAAATTCAGCCTATTAGTATTCCCAGCTTAGTCAGTCTTATTCGATGACGAATGTACCCAAGGGGGAGATATTGTAAGGCCCAGCAAAATCCTAAGCTTAAATCAGACTGTTAAAGCTTGAAAAGAGGTCCAAGACTTAGAAAATTTAGCTAAGTATTTGTACTTAGAATTATTTTAGACTTCATTAGTTAGCGATCCTACTCTAAGACCCTTATGACATTAAAATAATAATTTTTAGGTTGATTCATGATCAGGAATGTCAATAGGTCACTTCGGGTAAGTTTCAAATATTTTAGACATCATTTGAACTATGTTTGGGAGACCAAAATAGTGGATCGATGCGATCTTGATGCGTCGTTTCGCCCATCGCATCGATAGATAATTTTCCCCAGAATTCAGTGCAATTCCAGTGAACCAACGTGAATATGATGTGACATATTGGTCATCGCTTGATGCCATTGACACAGTGCATTAGTATATGCATCGCTGGGTATTCTTTTTAGTCATTAAAAACCTCCATCTAGAGGGGTAATTGGGTCATTTTCCAGCTGTATTAATCCCCAAAAACATGAGATTAAATCATTCCTAGGGCAAAAACTCTTACTTTCTCTCAAATTTCTCATAAGAACAAACCCTAGGGCTTCCAATTCAAGATTTAAGATTCAAGAAATTCTCCACAACTTTCAATGAATTAACAATCAAGTATATTAGGTGTTCATCCATGGGTTTCTTTCCACACTTGAATTTCAAGAATTTTTTTATATTACAAGTTGAATTCTTTGATGAGTTACATGTTTAATAGATTGTATTCATGATTATAATTTCTTTAGGGATTCTAATCCATGATTTAATTCAAGTTTCATGTAAATTAATTTACGCATGTAATGGTATATGGATTTATGTTAAAAACCCCATGAATTTGTAAGTTGATACTAGTAATCATGATGCCTAAATGTTGTTAATTATTAAATGCATAGATTGTGCTCCCCAAGTGTTTGTTAAAATGCCTCGATGAATGAATGGTGGAAAAATAACTAGTTATCGTGTTTTTAAGATTGTGCTATGTCTTACAATTTATGCAATAGAGTCCTAGGGGTATTTAATACCCGACAATCTAGATATTTACCTAGATTTATAGTATTTTTAAAAAAGTCTCATTAATGTCATGTCCAGTAGTACTAAGATAGTTCCAAAACAGCGTATTCAGTCAGTTAACAGAATTCAGCGTACTCAGTCAGTTAATAAAACTCAGTGAACTTAGTTCAGTTCAGTAGATATTATGATCAGTAATAGTTCAGTCAAGCCTAGTATAGTCTATATATTAGTTCAGTATCTTTTCAGTTGGGAGTAGGAATCAGCACCGAGTGAACCCATGGATAGGGGCATTCCTTTCAGTAAAGGGTTTGACCCTTAATTGAAATCCCTGCATTACAGAACTACGTAGCCAGCATAGGTTGATATTTCTTCCTATCAGTCTAGGGTTGATACATCTCATACGAGTTTTCCTGCCATGAAAGGTCTTCCTGTCAGAGTAAGTTAACTCATAGTCATTGTTAGTATCCCTTGGTAAGGTGCTAACACCCTTTCAACTGGGTCAAAATTATGACCCTAACTTAGTTCATAATTGGGGTATGTCGTTTAGATATACTCCCATAGTTTCAGTTTTAGACTCTGTATAGAACCTTCGTTCAGTTTCAGAATTAGGATTATCATATACATTCACCCAGCTTATTACAAAACTCAGTTCAGCTTTATAGAATCAAGACTGTCAGAAATAGTCACTCAGTATAGAGTAATTCAATATCAGTAAACTCAGATATCAGTAATTCAGTTATCAGAATTTAGTACCCAGTGTTAACATCATCTCAGTTACAGTTTGCGTAGTTAGGCGCATATTATTGTATAATCAGCCTTTACAGTAGTATCAGCTATACACGTACTCTTATTTAGTTATTTTCATGTCACTTAGTTAGTTATTATTCATGCATATGAACCCATGCATTCACCCTTACCTCAGTTAGCATACCAGTGCATTCAAAGTACTGACGCATACCTTTGTTTTGCGCTATGACGTATTATATCATAGGATCAGATGCATGGGCTCCTGACCACACTTAGCAGCCAAAATTATTAGCAGTAGATTTAGTGGCGACTCCTTATAGTTCGAGGATAGAGTTGTTATTTCATTATTTTTAGTTATCGGTACTTCAGTAGTTGGAGTTAGTTAGGGACTTTTCCCAACAACTCCACCTTCAGACATTTAGAGGCTTTTAGACTAGAGTATTTACAGGCAGATATTCAGATTTAAGTATTGATTTTCAGTATTCATTATTTTGATTTCAGTTTTGAACTCTATGGCAATTTTTGACTAATTTCCATATGATTATAGCATTACTATTCAGTGATTTCAACAGGTACCAGTCATGGGTTAGCTTATGGTCCTTCAGGATTATGAGAACTGTGTAGCATCTAGGGTATAGACTCAAGTCGTTACAAACTTGGTATCCGAGACTAAGCTTCAACAGAGTCTTAGAAAGTCTGAAAGCCGCATATACTCATCTTTTAAGAGTAGTGTTTCTTTTGTGAGTGCTTAGGTAAAGTTACCTAAGCTAGTTCCTAATTAGACGTAATCAGTAGAGTGGCCTTTGGTAGAGTTACTAAGATAAGCTTTTAGTAGAGTTGCTACAAACAAAAGAAGCCTAGAGGTAGACTTAAATATAGACTATAAATAGGTGGTTGATTATTGTAGATTTGTTTGGTGCTTGTGAGGGTAAGTTGTTTTCTCCACGCAAATGTATTCTTACTTTATTGCACTATCGTTGTTTTACCAGTGCCTCATTGTTCCTTTATGGTTCTATTGCTTGTGTTTGACTTTTAGGGACCTGGTCCCTCACTATATGGTGAAACCCCCAAGGGTTCAGCAATATCACTACTTGCTTCACAAAAGAGGTAGAGAGTAGGAAAACAACATCACAACAGTATGTGGAGATTAATTATCACTCTAGGTTAATCAACATCATCTACATAAAATGATTATCTTTAATCTAATAACTAGAGACTAAAAAAGAGATAGTCAACTAGGGTCTAGGATAAGGGTGATAACACTCAACTTACATGTCAATTTAAGTGCAAGGCGATCGTTGTCAATATAAACCCAACAAGAATCATAGTCAAATCCACGAGGAACAATCTGAGTGGCGAATGGATATGTTCAAAACATAAAGACTAACTAAGTCCACACCTAGGATACAAATATTTGAGGATTTTGAATGTTTTCAAATATATAATTTTTTTTTGGTCTTCTAAAAGACTTACTTGAGAGTAAGAATAATTAGAGAGTAAACAATTTGAAACGGATCTTGGGATTATGCTTTCGTAGGGGAAAGTTATGCATGGGAACATGATGATTTGGTGCAAATTCTAATCGTTAATGATGTGGTAGGCTAGGTTAAAAGTCCTTAAGGCTAGTTTGTCAACAAAGTCTCAAAGATATCACTCGTTGGCCCTTTTGAGTACCTAACGAGTGTGTCAATTAAAGCCACCCAACACCTCAATTGGGCATCCATATTTCCAGGAAGATGCCCAAAACATGGCCTACTCTCTATTCACCCTTATTTCTAAGAAAGCAAAAAGTTAGTAAACTACATCCATTATTGTCCACTATAGCTTTGTCCCCCATATCCCTCTTTAAAGGATGCCATGGGATCCAAAAGTTCACCCACATCCCTCTTTCAAGGATGATTTGAGCTTTCAAGAATTTGGGGTTTTCATCCACAAACCTATTTTGGTGTTTGGGGTTTTCACCCACAAATCCCAACTAATTAAATCAAGCAATAATTAAATCCATCATCAACAAACTATAATCTACACAAATACATAACAACCCACACACAATTGCACCATATTCTAACAGAATCCCAAGAGGAAGAACTAGCAACTCATAAAGATAATAAACAAAAATATACCAAAATCTCCATCAATTTGATTCATGAAAAAGACAGAGAATGCAAACCACACTTTAAATTCCAATTAATTCTCAATGGGATTTACCAATTCTTTACTTAGGAGTCACTCTAATATCTTCCTATCATAAGATTAGTGCAAATTTTGCTCGAAGCTCTAAGTGATAAAACCCTAAAAACTAAAAAATGAAAGATAATATGTGGGATAAAGATAAGACGGTGAAAAATGAGCTAAAATCCTCATTTTCCAAATATTACAAAAATCACTTTGAAACTTTTCCACACAATCACGATCACCACCTCTGTACCGCATTCGTGAGTCCCGTGATCACAGTAGTCATATCGCGATCTCCCTCCGGTTGAATTATTAACTGGGTATGATCCCAACCCGCATGTCGTGATTGCAGTAACTGAGAGTTGATTCTTGGGCTTGACTTCTAGTATTTGACTCTGTTCTTTCACATTTAACCTCTTTTTGACTTGATTGATTTGCTCATCTTCTATTTTCAACTTTTCTTACACAAATGAGCATTAAGTAAGAGATTAACTTAAAATCAGTGGAAAAGCATGGCAATTTAGGCTTAAAAGGTGCTAGAAAATCCTCAAAGTAACAACTCCTAAACAGCCCCCAAACTTAAAATATTGCTTGTCCTCAAGCATCTAAGAAAAAATCAATGATATAGGGTATTAAACTCAAATCCACCCAAAAGAAAACTATACTAAAGGAATAGCCTACTAAAGCACTACAAAGACTTTTCAAACATGTCATGGAAACAAGTAAACCAAAATTTTCTGATAATCACATATTATGAAGCAAGGATGCAAGTTTGTATCAAATGAATCTTCCAAATAAACAAAGAACCTTAAGAGGAAACACAAAATCTTCAAAAAATTTCTATGCAACTTACTTCACCCATTTACCCAAACCAAGAGTAAGACTTAAGACTCTACCCAAAAGTATTGATGCCACTCATAAGCAAGAGTTAGATCCATACACACAAAAGACATTGCAATTTCTAAAGAAGCTCAAATAACGAAAGAATTCACACTCACTCTCGCAAAAAAGTTCAAGTACAATGAGTAGAACCATAGGCTTGCGCTTTGTGTATTTTGAAACTAATGTAGAGTTACCTATTTTGGAATGACCAAGGTCTTGAGGGAAAAGATGAAGGCTTGAGGTGCGGGAAATAATATATATGGATCAAGTAACTAAAAGACCTCCTTTAATGCAATTACTAAACCTTTGTTACCCCCAAAATTTTCCAACTCTTCACTTTATTCTCCTTCCATCCATTTCCCATGTTTTTCTTAGCATTTATCAAACAATTAAATGCCATCATTTTCTTTCTTTATTTCTTCTTTTCAAGAAACTTTCTAACTTTAAGCCCTTTTTATCCCTTCATTCATTCAATTTCTCTTCAAGTTCTATAGTTTAGGCTATTCAAATTTATTATTAAGCTCATCTCTTGTCTTTTAACATATGAGTTGACAACCTTACATACACCATTCATGGATCATCTTAGCACATCATATTCATCAGCCCAAACTTGGTGTTTGAACCACCCTAATGTTATTCTCCAACTATACAACCCTCTCCCCCCCAACTTAGGCTTTTACCTATATTTCATTTCTTAGAATCATGAAATGCATCAAAGGAGGTTAGGTGCCAAAAAAAGGATTTTAAAAAGGTCTTAGGTGTTTTAGCAAGGTTATCATTAGACAAAGAAAGAAAAATGGGTAAAAAGGCTCAAAGTGGTTAACTAGGGAAAAATGTTAAGGTAGGAATTTGGCTATGTGATGGGTCAAAATAGCCTCAGGTTATTCTCCAAACCAACCTTGTCTAGGATTTTTCTTTGAACAAACTCAGGGCAAGTTCTAGACTACAGATATGTACAACAATTATACAAAAATCTCACCACACATGGCATCATACTCATAGAGAAAAAAGTTACTCTCCCAACCAATTTGAGGAATTTGAGTTGAATAAGTTACTTTGAGTCAATGACTCATCCATGTAAAGAGAGAGCCAAAAATTAAATTTAATGGTCCCACTCAAAAGAAAGCTCAAAAACATCCTTGATCCTTTTTTTTTCAAAAAGAAAACTATCATTTCATTTCTTGCCAATGAGATTTTGAAAGAATTTTGAGCTTTTGCCTCTTCCTAAACAATTAAAGAAAAACTTGGGTGAATGCAAGGCAACATTATCATTACACTTTATGGGATTTTTTCCTCACAACTTCACATTTCATCCATTTAGTTCATAAAACACTCATGGCACCAATAGAAACACAAATGACCCTATACCCTTAAGAATGGTGTCACCCAATTTATCATAAGGCAAGGAAAGAATTCATGTCCCTCGGGTTATTTAGACTTCACCTAAAGATTCTATGATAGGCACACTAATCGATCACACCATAGAAAAAACATTATCCATAATTTCAACCAAAAACCACTGGTTATACCACTTTTAAGACCAATTGGACTCAAAGATATACTCAAAAAATGATCATACAATACCTCAAAAAAGTTTACATTAACCTTTACAGGCATATAAGATATTTCTCTCTTATTGACATTTTTACAAACATGTGGTGTGCATGAAAAGTAAGAGAGTGAATAGGTAAAATAACAACACATGTGAACAAGCCAAATACACCAATTCATCACAAAACACACCACTTGTAATCATCCTAACCCAATAAAATCATCACCACTCAATTAAGAAAATAATCCTCAAGTGGGTGTTTAATCAAACACATGGTGTGAACTAGTGTATGAAAGTAAGAATTTTGCAATTTAGCATTTGAGACAAGGCACACATTCAAAAATCCTCATCCAACAACCATATTCTACCAAATTAAGCTCAAATGAATTAAATTCAAACTAAAAGAAATCATGGAATGTGATCATCACTTGTATTTTAAAGATCATACCTTGTAAGCTTACTTAAAAGAGGAAAGTGATCAAAAGAAATCCTACTATACTTATCTAGGGTTTCATTCTTGAGGTACCCTTTCCAACTTGTGCTATCTCCTCTAAACACCTAAAATCAAGTGAAAAATTGATTGAAAAGAATTAGAAAACTTCAAGAAAAATTCCTTAGGTCACCTCCCAAGAAGCGCCTTAGTTAAAGTCGCGACACGATATCTTTTGGCTATCATTTATGTCTCTATTTAGAGGATTTGTATCGATGAGCCAACTTTAAACCAATATATCTTCTAGGTACTTTGGGAAAAGGTGAGGACACAATGAAATATTTTCTATCTCGCTACTTTGAAGACTTGAACCTTTTACCCAACTTTACATCAAACTTCCTAATAGGCTCATTGGGTATCGATGAGAACATCAATAATTCACTTGTTACACATCATATTTTGCATTTATTAGCCTTCAAGTGAGGGGCTTCATTTTGCCCTTTTGGAATGACAAACTCCAAAATATAGGGATTTTTCTCCTTCTCTCCAAAATTTATTATTTGCTTGGGTGGTTCGACTTTCATCACATCTACCAAGTATAATGTTAAAAAGTGGTTTGAGTAAGGTCTTTTTCTATATTCTGAAGTTGCATCCTTCTCGACATTCTCAGCCCAAAATGAACTAGAGTCTTTACAAAGGGTTTTCTTTTTTTTTTCTCCCAACTCTAGTACCATTTTCTCCATTTTGGCATACTTCGCTATGTTTTGTTCGGTTGGTTGGAAAACCATCGAGGATTCTTCAATTTCAAGCTCACTTTGAAGAATAGGCATAGTAGTGGTACTTGCAAGATTGGCCTGCTTGCCCATTTATTCAATCTGTTTAATTACCCTTTTGAATGCCTCATTGCATTGATGAAAGTCATGCATGTCCTCCTCTAATGTAGTTCCCCATTCCAAAAGAGTTTGAAGCATTTTCTTCAATACCATTGTATCCGGTATGTTGTTCTTTCTTTTTCACATCATGATACCTATCAAATTCATAAGAATAACTAGCATTTGTGTTAGCATAACGAGGGGAAGGGACATTTGGAAACCACTCCAATGTCCATCACGAGCACCACAAAAGAAACAATCATACCCCCAATAGGATCGAGATGGTCCACACATTTCTTTTTGGGGAGCATATCTACATTCTTGCAAAAAAACGTGGTCCGTAACAATATGGACATGGATCATCTAGATAAGATTTTCAACCACCAAACACACATTCGTTCAAAGATGCCATACTCACAAGTAAACAAAAACACAATTTTAACTAATAAAAGAAAATCACAAACAAATATTACAAGTTTGAATAAAAGCAAGTAAGCTAAAATTTCAAACTAACATAATACGCCAAACTATTTCCCTGCAACTGCGCTATTTCGGACAATACTCAACTTACACATCGATTTAAGTGGAAGGTGTTCATTGTCAATATAAACCCAACAAGACGTAGGGTGAAATCCACAAGGAATAATATGAGTGGCGAATTGGTAAGCTCAAAATAAAAGTACTTACTAAGTTCAAACCTAGGCTACAAATATTTAGGGATTTTTAATGTTTTCAAAGATATAATTATTTTTGGGCTTCTAAAATACTAACTCGAGACTAAGAATAATTTAGAGACTAAACAATTAGAAATGGATATTAGGATTATGCTTTCCTACGGGTAAGTTATGCATGGGAACATGATGATTTAGTGCAAATTCTAATTGTTAATGATATGGTAGGCTAGGTTGAAAGTCCTTGAGGCTGGTTTGTCAACAAAAACTCAAAGAAGTCACTCATTGACCCTTTTGAGTACCTAAAGAGTATGTCAATTAAAGCCAACCAACACCTCAATTGATCATCCCTATTTCCAGGAAGATGCCCAAAACGTAGCCTACTCTCTATTCACCCTTATTTCTAAGATAGCAAAAAAATAGTAAACTATATCTATTATTATCCAGTATTGTTTTGTCTCCCTATAGCCCTCTTTCAAGGATGCCATGGGTTCCAAAAGTTCACCGACATCCCTCTTTCAAGGATGATGTGAACTTTCAGAAGTTAAAGGTTTTCACCCCCAAACCTATTTTGAGTGTTTGGGGTTTTCACACATAAATCGCAACTAATTAAATCAAGCAATACTGAAGTCCATTATCAACAAACTAGAATAAACACAAATACATCACAACCCACACACAATTGCACCATATTCTAACATAATCCCAAGAGGAAAAAGTAGCAACTAATAAAGATAATAAACAAAAATATACCAAAATCCCCATCAATTTGATTCATGAAAAATAAAGAGAATGAAAATCACACTTTAAATTCCAGTGAGTCCTCAATGGGATTTGCCAATTCTTCACTTAGGAGTCACTCTAATATCTTCTTATCTTAAGATTCATATAAATTTTGCTTCAAGCTCTAAGTGATAAAACCCTAAAAACTAAAAAAAATGAAAAATAATATGTAGGATAAAGATAGGATGATGAAAAATGAGCTAAAACCCCTTATTTGCCAAATATTATAAAAATGCCATTGAAGCTTTTCTGTGCAATTGCAAATGCCACCTCTTAACCGCATTCACAACTCCCGCTATAATAGTAGTCATATCGCGATAGGGGAAAGAAATATTCATCCCAACAACCATATTCTACCAAATTATGCTCAAATGTTAGATTCAAACCAAAAGAAATCATGGAATGTAATTATCATTTGTATTTTAAAGATCATACCTTGCTTAAGAGGGAAAAGCGATGAAAAGAAAGTCCATTATACTTATTCGAGGTTTCATTCTTGAGGTACCCATTCCAACTTGTGTCATCTCTTGCAAACACCCAAAATCAAGCTAAAAATTGAATTAAAAAAATAGAAATATCAAGAAATATTTCTAGGATTGCCTCCCAAGAAGCGCCTTAGTTAAAGTCGTGGCACAACATCTTTTGGCTATCTTTTTTGTGTCCATTTAGAGGATTTGTATCGATGTTCCAACTTTAGATCAATACATCATCTAGGTACTTTGGGAAAAGGTCATTTTTCCCTTTTGGAATAACAAACTCCAAAATATAGGGATTTTTCTCCTCTTCTCCAAAATTTATTATTTGCTTGGGTGATTCAACTTTAGATCAATAATTCACTTGTTACATATCCTCTTCCTAATTTTGAAGTCACATCCTTCTCAATATTCTCAGCCTGAAATGAACTTGAGTCTTCACAAAGGGTTTGCTTGGCTTTTTCTCCCGGCTTTGGTACCATTTTCTAAATTTTGACATACTTCACTATATTTAGTTCTGTTGGTTGGGACACCATTAAGGATTATTCGATTTCAAGCTCACTTTAAACAATGGGCATAGTTGTGATACTTGCAAGATCGACCTCCTTGCCCATTTTACCTCCTTTGATATTTCTTCAATCTTTTCAATTCTTATTTTAAATGCCTCATTACATTGATGCAAGTCATGCATGTCCTCCTCTAACGTAGTTCTCCATTCCAAAAGAGTTTGGAGAATTTTTTAAATTCCATTGTATCCGATATGTTGTTCTTTGTTTTTTCACATCATGATAACTATCAAACTGATAAGAATAACTAGCTTTTATGTTAACATAATGAGGGGAGGGGACATTTTGAAAACTACTCCAATGTTGTAATGCCTCGAATTTGGTTCCCGAAATGCTACACAGTGCTCATGACCTCAAAGGGCCACAAGCTAACCTATGACTGATATTTGTAACTGGGCACTGCATAATATACTGTATAAATGCAGAAAAAGGCTAAAAGGCTCTAAGGTTCAAATATCTAATAAAACATAACATCTTGAAATACAATAAATAAATACCAAAACAAAATTGAAATAAATATCTGAACATGCTATAGTCTGGATGCCTCTAAACTGTCTGAAAATTGTGGAGTTGATGGGATATATCCCCAACTTACTCCAAAGTACTAAAATAATAAAGAAATAAAAAAATTATGCTATCCTCGAATGATGAGGACTCGCTGCTAATCTGGCTGCTGAACGTTTGATATACTAAGGATGCTCGGGAGCTTGTGCCTTTGAACCTATGGTATAAAAACACCATAGCGCAAATGCATCAGTACTATTAAATGTACTAGTATGCAAGTGAGGTAGGCTGAATGCAAGGGGTTTATATGCATGAAAAATATTAACTGACTGAATAACATGAATGTGAGAATACATGAATGAATACGTGAACTGTAACTGAGATCATGAAATCACAAAATCTGAATACTGATAACATAAGTTTCGTATAACTGATATACTATTATCTGAATAAATATGTTTGACAGTCCTATTTTTAATAGAACTAGCTGAGTTTCATACTGAACTGGGTGACTGTATTTGATAGTCCAGAATTTTGTAAAACTATCTGAGTTCTATTACTGCGAATGAGACTGAGACTGAGACTGTAACTGTGGGAAGTAGTCATCTAACTGACATGCCCCAAATAAGATAATATAATTGAGTTGGGGTCCAATCTATAACCTCAATTGGAAGGATATCAATACCGCATCACTGGTAAGGACAAGTTGTGAGTAATCCCTTATCTAACAGGTACTCTAAGGAAAATGGTGGGAACCTCATCTAACAGGTTAAGTCACCTCATCAACCCTTATCTAACAGGTTAGATGTCTCAATCTATGATGGCTACGTCGTTATGGAGTGCAAGAATTGCTTCTAAGAATCACACACTCTACTCACAGTTGAGTTCCCATCCTTAGGCTCACTCGGTGCTGAATCCTACTCCCATCTAATTAGACACTGAATTAATTATACTAAACTGACTGGACTGAGTTCACTAAATTCCATTGACGGACAGAACATTACTGAGATCTGATAACTAACTGAGATTATTGAGTTTTCCTTAGTCATGAGACGGGCCAAATTCTACTGTGCATGGCTTGACTGAGAGTATCTTAAAAACTGACACTGGATCTAGGCACCTAGCTAAATTATCGAGTACAAGTACCCCCAGAACTCGACAGTATGAAACTGACAAAACATGACACATCCTGGACTCACAACCATAATCAATAATCCATAATACAATGATTAGGGAATTTCATGAGAAACTTGATTATCATGGTTTGATACATGAATAGGAATGCCTATAAAGATATCATAATTTAATAGGGCTAATCTCTGAAACAATCTATCAAACAATTTCAATGCATAACAATAACATGGAAGTCATTTTGAATATAACGGTAAAGCATGGACTCATCAATTTGGTCATAATTGAGTCCTAAATCATGATTCTCATTCTCTAAGGCATTTTATCAAACATATTACATGCACAACCTTAGGCTTAGGAATATACACCAGTTCATACATCATGGTTACTTTAATCAACTCAATTTAAAAGTTTCCAAACCCACATACTAGAATAATTTCATGAAACATACATAAAGAATCCAACTTGGGATTCATACAACCACATCAACTCAATTGAAATCAACTCACCACATAGAAATCACAATTCATGAGTTTAAAATGGGATTTTTGAGCTTCATGGGTGAAAAAAACCCATGAATCAACACTTCACATACCGGGGTGGATGATTTCTTAAAGATAGGTGGAGGAAAGCTTAAATTCTTGCCTGGGTATTAGACACCTAGGGTTTCTTGTTCTTGAGTATTGATCTTTGAGAGAAACCTTAATTTGGTGTTGTGGATGAATAATGAAGTTATGAGCTTTGTTCTGGTATAATTAGGGGTTAAAATAGGTGGAAAAAACCTAAATACCCTTTTAAAAATAGCTTAAAATCACTGATCGGAAGTGGTTATGATTTGGGTGATGGTCTGTCACTGGCTCGACGGTCTGTTGATCCATCCCATCGTACTTGGCCAGAACCTAAAATTCTTGCCTCGTCTGCGATGGTTTGGGCAACGGTCCATCGCTAGCTCAAGGATCCATCAGTCTTGACCATCGCACTTGGCCAGAAGATGGGTTCACTACCTTAGTCGCGATGGCTTGGGTGATGGTCCATCGCTAGATTGATAGCTCGCCGGCCTGACCGTTGCTTCTGGGCAGTTTCGATAGTTCTGTGTAAAACGTCCATAAGTTTTTACTCCAATACCGAATTTGGATAAAATATATATCATTGGAAAGCTAATTCAGTTTCTCACATGATAAAAAGTTGAAATTAGAGAAATTCTATCTGATTTAAACATTAATCATTTAGGAAGTCATCCCTAACTCATTTGAATACTAGATTTGACTTAAATAAAGTTTGGGGTATTACAAATGTCCATCACAACCACTAAAAAAGGAACAACCATACCCCCAATAAGATCAAGATGGTGCACACATATATTTTTGGGGAGCATATCTAAATTATTGTAAAAAGTGTGGTCCATTACAATATGGACATGAATTATCTAGATAAGATTTCCAACCACCAAACTCACATTCATTCGAAGATGCCATAGTGACAAGTAAACAAAAATAAAATTCTAACTAACACAAGAAAATAACAAACAAATATTACAAGTTTGAATAAAAGCAAGTAAACTAAAATTTCAAACTAACTTAACATGCCAAATTGATCCCCGACAACGGTGCCTTTTCGAATAATGCTCAACTTACACATCCATTTAAGTGCAAGGTGGTCATTGTCAATATAAACCCAACAAGAGTCAGGGTCAAATCCATAAGGAATAGTGTGAGTGGAGAATGGGTAAGTTCAAAATAAAAGTACTTACTAAGTTCAAACCTAGGATACAAATATTTAAGGATTTTGAATATGTTCAAAGATATAATTATTTTTGGGCTTCTAAAAGACTAACTCGAGACTAAGAATAATTTAGAAACCAAGCAGTTACAAATGGATCTTGGGATTATACTTTCCTAGGGGCAAGTTATTCATAGGAATATGATTATTTGGTCTAAATTCAAATCATTAATTATGTGGTAGGCTAGGTTGAAAGTCCTTGAAGCTGTTTTGTCAACAAAGTCTCAAAGATGTCACTCACTGACCCTTTTGAGTACCTAATGAATGTGTCAATTAAAGCCACCTAACACCTTAATTGGGCATCCCTATTTCTAGGAAGGTACCTAAAATATAGCCTACTCTCTATTCACCCTTATTTCTAAGATAGCGAAAAAATAGTAAACTATATCTATTATAGTCCGTTATTGTTTTGTCCCCCACATCCCTCTTTCAAAGATTCCATGGATTCCAAAAGTTTACCCACATCCTTCTTTGAAGATTGATTTGAGATTTCAAGAGTTTGGGGTTTTTACCCACAAACCCGTTTTGGGTGTTTGGGGTTTTCACCCATAAATCCTAACTAATTAAATCAAGCAACAGTGAAACCCATCATCAACAAACTAGAATCTACACAAATACATCACAACCCACACACAATTGCACCCTATTCTAACATAATCCCATGAGGAAGAACAACAAATAATAAAGATAATAAACAAGAATATACCAAAATCTCCATTAATTTGATTCATGAAAAATAAAGACAATACAAAACACACTTTAAATTCTAATGAATCCTCAATGGGATTTGCTAATTATTTACAGAGGAGTCACTCTAATATCTTCTTATCTCAATATTTGTACAAATTTTGTTGCATGCTCCAAGTGATAAAACCGTAGAAATTAAAAAATGAAAGATAATATGTGGGATAACTATAAGATGGTGAAAATTGATCTAAAAAATTCCACATTTGCCAAATATTAAAAAAATTCCCTTGAAACTTTCCGCTCAACCACGTTCGCCACTTTTTTACCGCATTTGTGGCTCTCATGGTCGCCCTAGTGATATCGTGATTGCCCTCCAATTGACTTGTTTATTATTTGTGATTGTGACCCTCAAGCTGCGATCTCGGTAACTAAGGGTCAATTCTTAGACTTGATTTCTAGCATTTGACTTTTTTCTTTCACATTTAACCTTTCTTTGACTTGAATGACTTGCTCATCTTCCTTCTTTAACTTTTTCAACACATATGAGCATTAAGTAAGAGATAAATATAAAATCAATGGAAAAGCATAAGAATTTAGGCTTAATAGGTGCTAGAAAATCCTTAAATTGATGAATTATCAAAGGGTTAGTAAAGTGACATCCTCAGACAAAACGTAAAAGGTAAAATCTGTCAATGAATTGATAAGACAGTTGATGGTACATAACTTACCATATTCTTCATGCAAGGTATTAGAATAGTTCGACGGTGCATAATAAGTCTACAGAGTTAGAAGCCAGAGGGAATGCAAGTATAAATTTCATCTTAGATTGAGTACAACCTCAAATATCCAGTTCTTATTACTTTTTAGAATTTTATAAAATACCCTCTTTTTACTTATTTGTAATGCCTGATGATTTCAATAAATTTAAGCAAAATTTTTATCGTATTCCCTGTGGGATAGACCCCAACCTAGTTAGGTTACTATTTTTTGACAGGGATCACTTTATACTACAATTGGAGGTATAGTTTTGGTGACATTAAAATTTTGGCATTATCTCCAGGGAATACGATTACGGATTGACTGATTGGATTTGGTTAAGTTGACAGGTTTCTTATTTTCTATTCTTCTTTAGGAATACTCTAGTTTATGCCTACTCTTCTTAATATGACAACTTAGCCAAAGGAAGTATGGAGTGATAAACACTTCTTTATTATTGATCCTTATCCTTTTGATATGGTGCGATATTACAGTTGTGTGGTAGATATGGTGTGGGAACACAACGAGAGCCACATAGAAACATTGACAGGCCTTGCAAACAAAATTAATGAGCTTATTCAAAAGTTTGTTACATTTTTCTTGGATATTCACCTCTTATAAGTAGAGTTAAAAACAAAATTTTTTACATGTAATGCCCAACAACTTAGTTATGGCTGGTGTGAGACTTAAAAAATTTTAAAAAGCCAACTTGAGAAGCTGAAATTGGAGGAGTTAATAATTGTTCATACTCTTATGGATAGTGCCATTATTAAGAAGAGCATACTAGAGTTATGTGGGGATATAAATATGTCTACAATTCCTGAGTTAGGGTGTATGGGACCTCATTCGAATCCTTTTTCCATATTTTGTTTGGAAAATAAAATATTGATCGAACCATCTAAACCCAAAGACAAGTGCAAGAAAGAGGAAACATATATCAATATTCTTGAATTTGTTGAGCCAAAATCAAAGAATTACATTTCTCACGTAAGGGATAAGAAGTACAATATTCCTCATCAATTGCTTGGGTATTTTATTTTTATACTGCCGCCCCTTAAGCATAATGGGAAATCAAAAAACAATTAGGGTTGTTTTTCATATTTTCAAAGTCGAAATAAAAAATTTGAGGCCAGCGTTTAGGCTACCTTAATGAAGTTTGGGTAACTAAGGTACCCATGAGCTTATTTATGGAGTCTGAGTAACTAACATAGCCCTGTCATGCCACGACATTGAAACATGCACTACTTGGGAGGCAACCCAAGGCATTTTGTTATTTGTACGTGTTATTATGATTGACGTCAGATTTGTGCACCTAGGGCACCACAGGTATGTTTCTAACTCTCTTAATTTGTAGCAGTTTAATACACTAGGGACAATGCATGTCTTAAGTTGAGAGTGAGGCTACTTGTGGGTATTGAAATCATCTTAGGGTTTTTATTGCCGTGCCTCTTTTTCTTGGAGTCCTGCACCTAGTAATGCTGGCATGTTTAGGCGTATTATGTTTTGTTTTATGATGTTTTATGTTTAATTAGGAAAAAAATGAGTACGGCAGGCACTGGATATGTTTTTTGTTGATCTTTGAGAAAAAAATACCCCTCCAAAAATTTATTTCAATTGTGTGATATATTGTAATGACCCTTCAGGTCATTATCTGTATTCTTGCCTATTTCCGCTGATAGATCTTCTGTATAGTCGTCCCATATTAATAGTGACTTGCAAGGATTGGTAGTTTGGTTACTTGGTGGTTCGTTTAGTTCCTCGAATAACTTTCTCAATTGGATAGCTTCGTTAGTCCTAATTGACCACTTTGTGAAAACATTGGTAAAACAGCCTCGTATGCAAAATTCAACTTTTGTAATATCGAAAACTATGGGGTTGCATATCTTATTTATTAGAAATATACCCTAGATGCATCTCGAGACATTAATCGATGCTCGGAACCAAGTTCCAAGCTTTAGCCATGCCTAGTGTTGAGCAAGATGTCACGACCGCGATGGTCAAGGAACAACTGTGGCTAGGCTGATTGAGCGACCGCGCTACTCGAGGCCAGAGAAAAGACTATTTAAGTGTTGTCTTGGATGAGATTTTTGTATTTTGTGCCTTCTTCTTAAACCTTAAACCCTATTAGAGTGTAAAACCTTCTAACGGAGCCTTGTGGGTTGAATTGAATCTTAAAAAACTTGGGAAATTAAATCTTGCTACAATCTAAGGTAAAATCTCTTATTGTTTAGTATTGATTTCATGGTTTCTTGACTCAAAACCCCTAAATTATTGAGGCTCAAGTGTAGCCCCATATTTGATTGATTCACTCAAATTCCTTAAAAGTTATAACTCCCTAAAGAAAGTTGAACAATGGGTTGGTCTTGGAAACTCATTGCAAAGATGAAACCTACTTGGGGGTTTGGTGTCCTTTAGAACCCATGGCACAATGGTGCCAAAATGGGTATTGTCATTCTTGTTATAATTCTTAGATTGTATTATTGATAGCTTTACTCGTGGAAAATGAGGTTTCGACCAAAAGGAAGGAAAATCTTGTTGGATCGTAAGTTGCTTGGACTCAAGGTAGGTTAACGTAACACCCTGAAATATAATTCCTGGGACGCTACACGATGCTCCGAACTACCAGTAGTGCTGAGCTAACCCTGACTGCTTCTACTAAATCTAAATCTCAAAATAGGGGAAAATGGACAAGAAAACATAATAAATACGGAAATCTTATCTAAAGCATACTAATCTCATAAGTCATGGTAAAACAAAACTGAAAAATCTGGATACAGAATTAAAAGTCTAAACTGAATCTAGTAGTCTAATAAGCCTCTACTGACTGAATCTAGAGGGTCACTGGGACAAGTCCTAGGTAACTCAAACTGTCTGAAATAAATACTAAATCATCTACTAGATAAAAAGGAAATCTAAATAGCTAAGTCCTCAAACTATGAGGTCTCACCAATTGCAGAGATGTTGATGAGATGCTCGAAAATCACTCACGCTGCTGAGACTGAGAACCTGAACCTACATTATAAGACTATGTAGCACATAGATGTATATATGGATCAACACTTTGAGAATGCACCTAATATATGGGGGTGAATGCAATAAGTAAACAATATCATCACAATTTATAAAATCATGCATGGTAAATTTAAATGACTCATATTTGAGTAATCTGAAATCTGAAGATCATAAATCATTAACATTAAAGCATACAATATGAATCTTTTGAGCCATTACATTCAGTTCTAAAATCAGTGCTTTTCTGAAAACTACCACATTATCTTGTCAACTATAAGGGGAATACTTCATCTCAAGTCTTTAAGAAATCATAAAATCCATAGCTTTTAAAACATATACATTTATCTTAAGGATTTTAACCAATAGACTGTTTTAAGAGTAGGGGACTTCTTTTGGGAGGTACTTCTAACCGACATAAACTATGTAAGCATTCATGGAGTCCAACGTCTTACCCACATTGGGGAGAGATGTTCTACCCTTGCCATTAAAATAGAACTTTTTATCTTAAGTGATCACAATCTTTGTCATCCATGTAGAAGTGAGAATAATCTTAATCCTATGGTGGAACGTAGTTCTAGGACATTAAACCTTGGTAACATACCCATCTCGGTGCTAAATACTACTTTCATTCTTATGCTTAGGATCTTAAGAAATCCACTTCAAAAAAATAGCACAAGGGTTTACAAGAAAAACCAATTATGTTTTTCTTTCTTTAAATCTCAAGTCATATGAACAATGTGGATTTTTTATCTTATCTTGGGACCAAATGGTCAAATCTTTATCGAAAATCTGAGAATAATCTTATCATAGAGTGTTCATGGCACAAATAATCTTGAAATAACAATCTTTAATTAGGGCTTAATGACCCATGCTTCAAACTCATGTAATATCATAGCAAAATATCATGCTCAATATGCTTCTTGAAAATACTTCAATAATATCAAAATAACAAAATCAAGAATCTCAATATCATGCTTAAACTCAATTGGGGAAATCTGGAAAATTGCATTATACACATATTTATATCAAAATAGTCATGCAATTAAACATTTAATCACTTGATATCTCATAAGCTTGTAAATAACAATAATGGGTATAAACCCTAACTTGAATTTCATGGGAAATCATATAAAATTCAGTAAAATTGGAATTAAAATATGTTTCGGGCATAAGGACGCAAGGATTGTCCTTGTTCAAAACCCCACATACCTCAATTGATGATTTAAAATTCTAAAACTTGAATCTTGGATCTCTATTGATGCTTTGGAGATGAATTCTTAGAGTTCTTGAGTTGGGGATTCTAAATCTTGAATTACCTTGGAGAATTAATGGAGAAATTGAGTTTTTTGGAGAAGGAGCTTTGATGATCTAGGATTTTCTTTTGAGAAAAAGTGGATGAAATAAGCATAAAGTTCTTTGAAATACGTTAAATCTTGCGTTTTGGATGGATTTGGGGCTTGAGAATTGACCAAAATGTCCCCTTTAATCTTTTAAACAAAACTAGAAAATGCGATACTTTCTTAATTGGGTGGCCACCGCGACACGCCACTATCGCTGTGGCTCACTGGAAAGTGGACGAATAGGAACTGGGCTTTCACCGCGATGCGCCACAATTGTGGTGCCCTTTAAGTTTCCATTTGGCCACTGGCGCGACGTGTAAGTATCGGAAAGGCTCACTAGAAATTGACAAATGGGAAACTGGCCCTCTACGTGATTCGCAATATCATGGAGGTCCATGGAAATTTGACAATTATGAATTTTGCCTTTCCCGCGACGTACCAAGTACCCAGATGGCACACTATCAACTTACCAATTCCATAACTCCTTTATCGAGTGGCAGATTTGGGTGAATCTTATATGATGAAAAGCTTATTCAATTTCTAACACAATAGGAAGTATAAATCTAGAAAATTCCATATAGAATAAATATTATTAATTTTTAAAGCTATCTCTTAACATTCTTGGAACAAATTTAAGCTAAGAAAGTTTAGGGTATTACAATATCTCCCCATTAGGAATATTTGCTCTCGAATGTTTCTTGTTAGACTAAGAATACTGAGGAATCTAAGGCTATGATACCATGCTAAATCGAAGTAAACTAAATAACTAGCTCTAAATCATTCTTAGCTTCAAAGTAATTCTGTGAGTGCATGAACTTACATGAGGACAACTATATAGCTGAATACATGATTAGAAAAGAACTGAATCAAGGAAGAGTATTACCTTTGACTAAATCTGAGTTTGTGGAGAAGAGGTGAGGGTACTTGGCTCGCATATCTTCTTTGGCTTCCTAAGTGGCACCCTCTACAGACTAATTCCGCCAAAGAACTTTGACCAAGGAAACTTCTTTGTTCCTTAGTCTACAGATCTGATGATATAAAATTTCAACTGAAATCTCTTCGTAAGGTTGTTCTAGGCCAATTTCTTATGGCTTATGTCTTTTGGGGATCGACTCTAACACCATCGGTGGAAAGAGTATGACCAAAAAAGGCTACTGATCTTAGCCAAAATTCACACTTGCTGAATTTTGTGAATAATTGGTGTTCTCTAAGGGTTTGCAAGACAATTCTAAGATGATCTACATAGTCATACTCACTACGGGAGTATCCTAGGATATCATCTATGAATACTATGACAAACATGTCTCGATACTGTTTGAACACTAGGTTCATAAGGTCCATGAAAGCTGTATAGGTATTGGTTAGCTCGAAAGACATGACTAGAAACTCAAAATGATTGTAATAGTCCTAAAAGATGTCTTTGGAATATCATATTCCCTTACCTTAAGCTGATGATAGATGGATCTAAGGTCTATCTTTGAGAAATAACTTGTACCTTGTAATTGATCAAACAAGTCATCAATTCTAAGAAGAGGGTGTTTGTTCTTGACTATGACCTTATTCAGCTGATGATAGTCAATGCACATTTGCAAAGAACCATCTTTTTTTTGAACGAATAGGATAGGAGAGCCCCATGGAGAAACACTGGGCCTTATAAAACCTTTATCTAAAATATCTTTGAGTTGCTCTTTCAACTCCTTAAGCTAGGCGGGATCCATCCGACAAAAAGGGATAGAAATAGGCTGAGTATCTAGGAGAAGGTCTATACCAAATTTTATTTTCCTGTCGGGAGGTACCCCATGGAGATTTTCTGGAAAAATTTTAGAAAACTCATTGACCACTCGGACGAATTGAATTGTTGGAGTCTTAGACTTAGTGTCCTTTACTCGAAATACATTATAAATGTAACCTTTGGAAATCAACTTTCTGGCTTTAAGATAAGACATGAAATGACTCTTGGGAGACACTGAATTTCTTGACCACTCAAAGACTGGCTCATCTAGGAACGGAAACTTCACCACTCGGGTGCGACAATCTATAGAAGTATAACAGGAATGGATTCAATATCCATACCAAGGATAAGATTAAAATCCACCATATCTAACTTTATCAAGTCTGCTAATATGAATTTATGAAGGACAGTGATAAGATACTTTTTATAGATTTTTTTAGCAACAATTGACATACCTACTGGAGTAGAGACCAAGAAGGGCTCAGGGATATTTTCAGAATTTATCTTAAAATTTACAGCAACTAATGGGGTCATATAAGAGAAACTCGACCCAAGGTCTAACAACACATAAACATCCAAATGAAAGACAAGAAGTATACGAGTACTGACATCTGGTGAATCCTCTAGCTCCTGAAGGGTTAGTAAAGCATAAAACCAATCCTCGCGCTGACCGCCACCAGTATTGGATAATGCGCCCTGAGGAGAAGCTGGTGCATTATTAGCCTGAGTCTGGGGTCAAACATCCTTATTTCCCTATCTAGTATGTGGGCACTCTTTAATTTCGTGACCCGACTGGCCACATCCATAACAACCTTTCTGACCCCACAAATACTCGCTCGAATAAGTTTTACCACACTTAGCACACTGAGGATAACTGGGCCTACCACTTACACTATTCTGAGATCTGGACATAGAAAAATTACCCCACTGTTCCAGCCTATTTTTGGGTGTAGGAGAACTGGTTGTAAAAGGTACATGCATAGATGAATGATTCTAAAACCGTGAACGATTTCCTCCTCTAGACCTATTTTAATTATAATCAAACTACTCTATTCTAGCCTTCTTATTTACTCTCTATCTTTGTTTCAACTTTTCTACCTCAATCTGCTACGCGTGTATCATGAATCTAGTAAGATCCATATCTCCAAGAGCATAGCAGTCCTACACTCCTTAACTACCAACCCAAATACATTAGTCACAAACTTACTCATGCTTGACCTAGGGCAAGCCATCTGATTAGGGGCATACTTAGATAACTGGTTGAACTTGAGAAAACACTTCTTCACTGTCACAGAGCCCTGTCTCAGGTTTATGAACTCTTCTATCTTAGCTTCCCTTATCTCACATGGGAAGAACTTGTCTAAGAACACATCCTAAAATATCTGCCAAGTCATGAGAGCTACATTCTCCCTTCCACCTTTCTTCCACATAACTACCCAATCATAAGAAACATAATTTAGCCTATAGGATTCCAATTCTACACACTCCTCTTCAGAAACATACATAATTCAGGTGATCTTCTTGACCTCATCTAGATTAAATGATGGGTCCTCACCTTCCTTCAACCCAAAGAACTTTGAAGGGTTCATTCTCATGAAATCTCAAATTCTACGTGCGGTTATGGCCCCGTCTTGCTTGGGCTAGCACCTGGAAGGTAGCTCAAAACTCTGCATATGACACATTCTCATTCAAAAGATCTGAGGGCTAAGGTGGTTGGTTATGATTTCTACATACATTAGCTCGACGAGAAGCATTTTCTGTCCTGTGAAAGCACAAATTAGAAGCAGATAGAGACACGGAATACATAGATCATGAGATAAGAGATGAATTCCTAAAATGATCCTTCGCCTCTTGCTCAAAAATGTGGCACACTTCACACCAATGATCAAGACTCTACGTAATGTAGCCTGTATGAATCCCTAGGACTCTATAAATCTTAGGCTCTAATACCAAGTTTGTAACGCCCCAAAATCTAATTTTTAGATGCTATACAGTGCTTTGAACTACCAGGAGTCTAGAGCTAACCCTGGCTGCTTTAAACTAAATTTGAATCTCGAAATAAGGGAAAATGGATAGGAAAATATAATAAATACAGAAATCTTATCTGAAGAATACTAATCTCACAAGTCTTGGTAACACAATACTAAAAAATCTAGATACAAAATTAAAAGTTTAAACTGAATCTAGTAGTTCGACAAACCTCTACTAACTGAATCTAGAGAGTCACTGGAAAGGCCCCATCTAACTCAAACTGTCTAAAATGAATACTAAATCATCTACTAGGAACAAAACGAAATATGAATAGCTAATTCCTCAAATTATGAGGGATCAAAAACTGTAGAGATATAGATGAGATGCTCGAAAATCACTAACGCTGCTGAGATTGAGCACCTAAACTTACATTATAAGATAATGTAGTACATAGACATATATGTGGATCAGTACATTGATGCTATACTGAGTATATGGGGGTGAATGCAATAAGTAAATAATATCATCACAATTTATAAAATCATGCATGATAAATGTAAATGACTCACATAGGCTTGAGTAATCTGAAATCTAAAGATCATTAATCATGATTAATAAAGCATATAATATAAATCTTGTGAGCCATTACATTCAGTTCTAAAATCTATTCTTTTCTAAAAACTACCACATTATCTTGTCAACTGTAAGGGGAATACTTCATCTCAAGACTTTAAGAAATCTTAAAATCCATAGCTTTCAAAAAATATACTTTTATCTTAAGGCTTTCAGCCAATAGACTATTTTAAAAGTAGGGGACTTAATTTGGGAGGTTCTTCTAACAAAACTAAACCATGTGAGAATTTATGAAGTCTAACGTCTTACCAACATTGGGGAGAGTTGTTCTACCCTTTCCGTCGATATAGAACTTTTTATCTTAAGTGATCACAATCTTAGTCATCCACTTAGAAGTGGGAATAATCTTAATCCTACGATGGCACGTTGTTCTGGGGCATGAAACCTTGGTAACATACTCATCTTAGTACTAAATACTACTCCCATTCTTATGCTCAGGATCTTAAGAGATCAACTTCAAAAAAATAGCACAAGGGTATATAAGAAAAACCAATTATGCTTTTCTTTGTTTAAATCTCAAGTAATATGAACAATGTGGATTCTTTTTCTTAGCTTGGGACCAAATGTTTAAATATTTATTAAAAATCGGAGAATAATCTTATCATAGGGTGCTCATGGAACAAACAATATTCAAAGAGCAATCTTTAATTATGGCATGATGACCTACGCTTCAAAATCATGTAAAATCATAGCAAAACATCATGCTCAATATGCTTCTTGAAAATACTTCAAAAATATGAAAATAATAAAATCAAGAATCTCAATATCATGCTTAAACTCAATTGGGAAAATCTAGAAAATCATATTATACACATAATTATATAAAAATAGCCATGCAATTCAACATTCAATCACTTGAAATCTCATAAGCTTGTAAATAACAATAATGGATATAAATCTTAACTTGAATTTCATAGGAAATCATATAAAATTCAGTAAAATTGGAATTAAAATAAGTTTTGGCAACAAGGATTAAAGGATTGTCCTTGTTCAAAATACCACATACCTCAATTGATGATCTTAGATGCTAAAACTTGAATATTGGATCTCTATTGATGCTTTGGAGATGAATTTTTAGAGTTCTTGAGTTGGAGATTTTAAATCATGAATTACCTTGGAGAATAAATTGAGAAATTGGGTTTCTTGGAGAAGGAAATTTGATGATATAGGATTTTCTTTATAGATAAAGTGGATGAAATAAGAATAAAGTGCTTTGGAATACGTCAAATCTTGTGTTTTGGATGGATTGGAAGCTTGAAAATTGACCAAAATGCCCCATTTAACCTTTTAAACAAAACTGAAAAATGTAATATTTTCTAAAATGGGTGGCCAACGTGATGCACCACTATCACGGTGGCTCACTGGAAAGTGGACGAATAGGAACTAGGCTTTCACCGTGACGCGCCACAATTACAGTGCCCTTTAGTTTGCCATTTGGCCACTGGTGTGACGCATCAGTATCGTGAAGGCTCATTGGAAATTGACAAATGTAAAATTAGCCCTCTCTGCAAAGCGCCAATATTGCAAAGTTCCACTAGAATTTTACAATTATGGATTTTTTCTTTCTCGCGACGCGCCAAGTGCCAGGTGGCACACTGTCAACTTAAAAATGCCTTAACTCCTTCACTGAGTGTCTAATTTTGGCAAATCTTATATTGATGGAAAGCTTAATCAATTTCCCACACAATGGGAAGATAATCCTTAAAATTTCACATATTATAAATATTATTTATTTCTGAAGCTATCTCTTAACATTCTAGGGACAAATTTATGCTAAAAAAGTTTAGGGTATTACAGTTAGGCTTAGTTATAGTTAGATTAAGCTATATTCTAGTATAATTGTTGATATCTTGTAATATTGGTAGGGGTTTAGATAATAAATTATTGGATGGTGATAATTAGGATTAGTTGGTTCTTATAGGTTATTGAATTTGCCAGGTGATATGCTTGACCCTTAGACTAGAACCCTTGATAGTCTACTTGTAATTTCATGAATAGTATGATAATACTCTAGTTTCTCTAATACATGAGAATGGTGTTTCTCCCTAACCTTAGGATTATCTTGACCTTGCTAGTGCTTAGTTATAAAATGACCTTGCTATTGGATTGACTTTGGAGGAATACTTAAGAAGGTTTCCCCGATAGGCTTAGCAAGGATTAATTTGCATTATGTTGGGTTGTGGTGGTTTGGGCTTAGGCATCTCAATGAGGTAGTCCAAAGATGCCCTTGATGGATTAATCACCCCACACTTAGCCCCTCAAATAATAGTAATTATGCATAAGTCTTTACAGTAGGATAGTGTGTTTAGCGGTTGTATACTTTAAAGACCGCCTCTTCATCTTCCAACCTCATTTTGAGCGTACCCTCTCTTACATAAATCAACGCTCCTACCATTTCTAATAATAGACTCCCCAAGATGATTGGTACCTATTCGTATGCCAGAAAATGTAGAACAATATAGTCAGCAGAAATAACAAATTTACCAACCTTTATAAGTACATTCTCTATCACTCCTTTGGGATGAGCTATGATCCCTTTTGATAACTGAAGTATCACCGAACTCAGTCTAGTCTTACCTAATACTGAACATATTGAACAAAGGTAGGGGCATCAAGTTGACACTTTTCCCTAAATCACTCAAGGCATGTACCACCTCACTATTCCCAATCTAAATTGGGAGAGTGAACTTCCTTGGGTCCTTATGCTTCTTGAATATCTTCTGTGTTACCACCAAGATACTATCCTTAGTGAGTGCGACCTCCTCCATATCCCGTAGCTTTACCTTATTTGCAACCATATCCTTCAAGTACTAGGCATACTTTGGCATACCTTGCAAAATATCTAATAGAGGAAGGTTAATGTGAAGCTCTCTAAACGTGTCAAAGAACTTTTTAAAACATGCATCCTCTTTTGCTTTTCTGTGCCTGTGAGGGAAAGGAAGTTGTGACATCTACTTCTCCACTTCTGCAGTAATTTTTCTTTTGAATACATAGATTTCCTTGAATTTTCAACAACTTTTTTGGATACCTGTAGGGGATTCAAATTTGCATCTACCTCCTTACTTGCCTTTGGAGGTTATTCTTTGAGCTCTTTACCACTTCTCAAAGTGATTTCCATTACTTGTTTTGGATTTTCAGCATCTGCTGGCAAACTACCTTGAGGCCTGGTATTCAGTCTCTGTTGTAACTGCCCCCACAGTAACTCTATGCTTTTTATGGTTGTTTGATGATTCTTTAATTCTTTTTGTTGACTTTCCATCTCCATAGCCATTTGTGCTTGACCAGCTAAAAGTATTTTTATTATCTCCTCCACGTTTCTAGTTGACTGATTTCATAGATCCTTTTTCTGTGAGGCATTCCATGTCTGAATTGGTGGCTGAGTCTGCCACTTCATGTTGTAGGAATTACCATAATTAGGCCTTTGAATATTACCCACATACATTATCGATTCTGAATTCACAGCATATATAGTTGTTGAATGGCCACTATTACCGCAAACTTTACACCAATCTGTATCTTGTGGCTGCAGTCTGTGCTACTCCCAACTTCAGATTGTGTATTTGATTTTGCAATGCAGATATGGAAGTGAATTGGTCAACCTCTAATACCCTTGCAACTCCTTTTATGGTGCTCCTCGAATTTGAATGCCATTTTGGATTTCCTTGAGTTATGTGGTTCAGTAAAGTGTACAGCTCATCATATGACATCTAAAGAGCTTGACCACATACAGCATAATCTAGCAATATTTTTGTATTGTGATCAAGAGCCTCCACAAAAGTATGAGCAAGTACCTCATTAGACTATAGATGGTGTGGATAGTCCTTAAGAAGTGCTTCGAAGCGCTCCGAAGCATGATAAAGATTCTCATCTGGCTTCTATTTGAAACATACTACTTCACTGCGAAGTCTCACAGTCTTACCAAATAAGAAAAATCGAATAAGGAATTTTTGAGCCATGTTGTCCCATGATGTGATTGACTTTGCCGGCTCCATATTCAACCATTTATTTGCTTCCCCCAATAGTGAAAAGGGGAACAACAAGATCCTAATATAATCTGCATTGACACTCGTGGGAATGAATGTATCAATGACTTACAAAAAAATTTGCAAGTGGACCTGTAGATCTTCAAGTGAAAGCCCTGTGAACTGTCCATTGTTAATCAGAAGTGGTACTATATTTTGTTTAAGCTAAAAATTTCCTCCAACTACCGACTTCTAAAATGGGGAGGTCAAATTGGTTAGAAGTGTGATTGCCACTTTCTTTACTGTACTGCGACTGCTTGTTCTTCAGCCATTAGACCAGGATTTTTTTGATCTTCTTGGAGCTACGGAATTTGATGGATAAGGATTGCTTCTCTTCTTCATTAATAGAAAATTTTCTCAGGTTCGGAGCTTGGTTCAACCAAGTCCTGATCCCTTGCCAGCTTATTACTTTGTAAACCTATTTCCTGCAAATATAAAACCAAGACCAAGCGTAAAAACACGAAAGAAACCTGAAAGTAAAAATTAAAATAAAATAGTTGTAAAATTACAAGTCCCCAGCAACGGCGCCAAAAACTTGACAGTGCGCATGCACACGCAAGCATACGTGGTCTATCAAGTAGTAAAGTGGCCTTCAATAAAGCCAAGTATCGATCCCACAAGGGATTGATCTAACAACTATTCAACTCTATTTTACAATTTAGATTCAATTAGTGCAAGAGTAAACAAAAGAGAGTTTGTAATTTGTAACTAAAGAAAAGTGAACAATGCGGAAAATAAAAGATTGAAACAATCAATGGAGTAATGACCAGGGTGAAAGCACTTCGAACAATCATACTAATGTTATTGAATTTCATTCGTTAACTCGCTTATCTTGGTTGTTGATTCATAGGGTTAATTGCATGATCATGGTCTCTCGACCTCTAATCGTTTACCTAATATGGACATTACAACTATATTGTTGAGCGGAGATGTAATAACCCAATTATGTTCTTTAAGATATAATCCTACGTATGAATTAAGTGAGGCCTCTAAGTACATCCCTATCCTAGAACCTAATTTGAACTCATTGTTTTATAAAAGAATACAAACCACACTTTGTTTATCTCTATGCTTTTTCTCTCTATTCTCTCTCCCGAGATCAAAAGGTAGACAATTGATATATTTTTTGGGTGATCAATCCATTAAATAGTTAAATCAAAGATGAAAAAAGAACCAACTATGATGAGCGAATAAATCAAAATCAATCCAAAACAATAATACTTATGTTCTTGGCTTTAACCCTGGAAAGGAGGTTTCTAGCCACTCATAGTCATCATCATGATCCAAAAGGTTGAATACATGATATAATCTAAAATAAAGCTACAGGAATAATGTAAAACCTAAAACAAACGTGTAGCAACAGCTCCTTGATGTTCCAATACGCTACAAGAAGATGAATAACATGTAAAATGTTCTATTTATGGGTATAGGATAAGCCCAAGCCATGTAGAAGAAGGATTGTGCACTTGACCGTGTTTGAACTGGAGGTTATGTCGCACCACTTGCTTGACTTGACTAAGGGTTGTGGTGCAATAGGATCTTGGATTGACTGGGGGTCACGGTGCACTACTGGTTTTAGTAAAATAGGGCTCGCGGCACGACCCTATCGCGATACCTCACTGAAAGTTGCATCCAAGATTTTGGTTAAGTGTTGAACATCCCTCCTTCCATCCCTTGTATTATTGTGTATTTCCCAAGAATTTCCAGCTTTTACATCATTAATATATCAATATTCAGCTAACAAATATTCCTACATTATCACACACCACGGATTACAGATCTTAATAACACAATATCTAACATGATGAATCAAAAACACAAGCTAAGACTAGGCTAGTTCCCTTGATCTTCAACTTATTTTTCCACCTCTACACTTAATCAAATTGAGCTTTTCACATAACCAACAAGTTGTTCCACTCATAATCATATTTAAACACAATAGAATCCAATGGGATCGACTAGAGAAGCACCTAGCTCATGCTGGTAAAACTAGTTTCCTCGATTGAACTCTAAATGACTCAATTAAGTACAAACTTGTTTGGAATGCACTTTGAACATTGTAATCAAATACTTTTACACTTAAATTCACATTGACATCATTATAAACCCATATCGCATACAAAACATCCTCAAAACAAGGCTAAAAAGACTAGAATAGTGACACTAAAATGTATAAATACACCCAACATCAAAAACTTAATGAACCATTAAAGTGAAAACGCTCAACTCACTCCCATGATTGAGGGGTGAGTTGGTCATTTTCAATAACCCAACTAGAGTTGGGTCGAATCCATAAGGAGCAAATTATAAATTTCAAAGCCAATGGGTGCTCTAATTACTACATGGTTACCTAGAATGATAATAAACAAGACATGTAAAATAAAATAGACGGGAGGCATATTGGTTTGTAACAATTTTTGACTATCAATTCACGAATATGACACTTTTGATTTAAACTCAAGAATACAGAGGGTCTGGGATTATGTCTACCTAAAGGTAAACCATGTGGGTTAATGATGGTTTAACATGAAGCTAGTTGTTGAACAAAGGATAGGCTACGTTAAAAGCCATTATAGTCAATCTTTTAGTAAAACTATAATGATTTCACCCATTGGCTCTTTCGAGCACCTAATAAGTGTACGATTCGTAATCACCTAAAACCTCAATAACGCATCCCTATTTCTAGGATAATGATCTTAACATGATTTACACGTCAACTACACTTATTTTTAAGGTTGAAAAAGGTAGTAAACCATAGAATCAATTTTCCACCATTACCTTGTCCCCCTATAACATTCTTTCAAGGATGTTACGGGTTACCTCAAGTTCACCTTCATCTCTCTTTCGAGGATGATGAAGGGTTTTTAGAGTTTGTGGTTTTCATCCATCAAAACCCATTTGGAGATTTGGGGTTTTCACCTATCAAATTCTAACTCATTAACCCAAGAAATGGTGGAATCAATACTCAACAACTAAAAATCATCCAAACACATCAACACCCACACACAATTACACTATAGTTCAACATAATCCTAAGACTAAATTACTAAGCTACTCATGAAGAAAGTAAAGAGAGATATGCCATAAGGATTATACAAAACATTTATCCTCCACAAAATTACCAAGAAATTAAGCCTCCAAGAGTAGTTACATACTTTCCTAATTTAGGGTTTCTTGTTTTCAAATCAAATCTATCTGTGAGGTAACTTGGGGAAGCTATAGAAAAGTTAAATATGAAAAATAATCTGAAGGGTCATTACAACATCATTAATTCAAAATATTGACTTTGGTCAAAGTTTTTAAATTCTAAATATTCAAAATTGAAAATCTTTCTCAAAACATATTTAATCAACTACAAAATCATACCACTCATCTCTACTAGTCATGAACAACTAAAGAAAGGTATGTGATGATCAAATAGGGAAAATAGATAGAAATCACAAAACATTCATGAGGATCGTAATAGAAAGCTTGTAGATACAATAATGATAAGCAGTTTGAACAAGTAATCATTTAGACTGGTTCAACATTCTGAAAATATTATAGACAAAACTTAAACTCCTTGGCACATCACCTAGCTAACTCTACTCCTGACTATGGTGATATCGAAGTATGTTCATTTGAGGACCAGAAGACAAAGGAGAGGAAAATTATCTACAATGATAAATTACATTGTCCATATACTAAAATAAAAATATCAGAAGATTGATGGATAATATATTTGATCTGGCGAATTAACATGAGGGACACATAGAAGATGAATGTGTAAAAAAAGAGGAAGTAGTACAATAGATACAACCAAAAGTGATGCAGAATATAGTTGTACTTGTAAATTCAAGGGAGAAACAACTTATAAGTTCCAACTTTGAAATTATGCTATATGATTTTGTCAAATTCTATTTTTTTTTACATCCTTGTAAAATAAATATTATATTTTACTATTCTCTGTTGTGTAGATTAAGAGGGTGTTTGGATAGCCTTTTAAGTTAGTCAAAATGGCTTTTGAGCCTTTTTTTTACTTTGGGGGTATTTGCCAATTTTAAAAATTCCTTAGAAAAAAGTTAAATTTGACTTTTTCAAAGCCAAAAGTTAAAAGTAACCCATCCCCCACTTTTTATTTAGGCTTACAAGCCATTATAAGTTAACCAAGTAAAAGACATTTGTGTTCCTTATAATTCTCCCTTATTTCAAGATTACCCTCATGTAGCCCTAAATCATATAACTTGTGAATTACTCTTATTTATTAAGCAAATTACACCGACATTTGGTAGAGTATTATTATAGATATTTGGTAGAGTATGATTATCGACATTATTGTTGGGGTTTAATTCGTTATAACTAATAACTTTTTTCTTTGTTGGTAATGATTGTAGTCATCAGTAGTTAGTTTAAGTGATATGATTTGAATATTTTTTTCTAGATTATTAGTGTATAAAGCAACTTGTGCATTATTTTTCTGCTTAATTAATGTCAAACTACTCATTACATACTATATCAAACAACGTATTGAGGAAGGTTGAGGTGAAGTAAAATTTACAGATTGTCATATTTCATCCTCTGTGATTGAAAAAAATTACTAATCATTATCTTTAAATTTTAAATTTTATGAGTGAGATTCTAGAACTTTGTGATGAAGTTCCACTTGTGAAGTAATAGAATTAAGAAGCAATCATTGAAGAACAATTTTTATGTATGAATTAAGTGTCAATGCATTATCATAGTCTCTAAGAAACTCAATTCCTATGCCAATCATATAAAATAAACTAATTGTAAAGAGACACAACACCACCACCAAGACGAAAAAAGAATAGGTGTGATTGAAAAGCAAATAAAAAATAATCTGGAATTAAATCAAATAGTCATGCATGTTTAAAAAATGTACTTCCTCCGTTGCATTTTATGTGTCACCATTTCTTTTTTGGTCTATTCCAAAAAGAATGTCACATTTTCTTATTTGGTAACTATTTAATGTTATCATTTCCATTTTATCCTTAGTGGATCCACTTATTAAGAAAAGTCAACAAAAAAGTAAATATTAAAATAACTTTAAAAGGAGCAATTTTGTATACTTTACAAAGTTATCACTTATTTCTTAAATTTTGTGTCCAATAAAATGGCAATGCACAAAATGAGACACAGGTTGTAGTTTATATTAAAACTGAATTAAAATATATATTAATTTTAATTTGAGTCATTTTAGAAATAAAAATTAATAATAATCAACTCTATATATTGTTAATAATTTTAAGGATATTTAGATATTTTGACAAAAAGAAAGTGCTTAACAACACTTGTTTACCAAATACATTAACAACTTTTTTTAGTTTTAACACATAACTGTTTATTTTTAAAATAAGTTTCAGCACTTTCAAAAGCACTTTTAAAGAATTTTTTAAAAGTAATTTTTTCAGTGTATCCAAATGAGCTCTAAAAAAAGGCCGGAGGCCACTGTCAGATGACAAGTTTAATCAAAAAAATAATTAAAAAAAATAGCTTAACTTAAGGGGCATTAAGTTAAAGAAAAAAAGCAGAAAATTACATGTCAAAGACCGAAATGTGGTTGACTTTAGATTTTTAACCCCAATAAGAAAAGTCTTTGAAAACTAGTCTTCCTTCCTTTTTAAGTATTGTACAAGTACAATTTTACCCCTCTACACCTCAAATATATTTTTAAAATTTTCATACTCATTTGTCTCTTAAATTCTATTTTTTAGTATTTTTATTTTTTTCTTTAATTTTATTTTTATATTTTAATTCACTTGTCTCAACCTTTATTTTTTTCTCTCTTTTTTTTCTCAAGAATTATCTATTACTTCATTTTTTTTCTTTTTATTAATTCATTTGTTTTTAACCTTTATTTTTTGTTTTTATTATTTATTTTTTTTCCTAATTTTTCTCAAATACCCCATCTACACCTCAAATATTTTAAAATTTTTCATACTCATTTATCTCCCATGTTCTAATTTTTAATTATTTTTACTTTTTTATTTTTTCCTTAATTTTATTTTCATATGTTAGTTTATTTGTCTCAACCTTTTTTTTTCTCTTATTTCTTTTTTCTCAAGCATTATCTATTTCTTCCTTCTTTTTTAGTATAGTACAAGTATAATTTTGTCCTTTACACCTCAAATATTTTTTGAGTTTTCATACTCATTTGTCTCTTAAATTCTATTTTTATTATTTTCACTTTTTTTAATTTTTTAAAAAATTTTATTTTCAGGTTTTAATTCATTTATCTCAACCTTTATTTTTTTTCACTTTTTTTTTCTCAAACGTAATATATTTCTTCATTTTTTAATCATTTGTCTCAACCTTTATGTTTCTTTTATTTTTGATTTATCATTTCTCTTTTTTCTCCTCATTTTTCTCAAATTTTATTTTTATTTTTTCTTCTCATTTTTATTTTTCTTAATTTTTTTAATTCTTCAGTTTTTTCTTAATCTTTATTTTTTCTTGATTTTTTTTATTTCTCTATTTTGTTTGATCACTTTTTTCTCAACTTTTATTTTATTTTTTAATAAATAAAAAATTGAATAATCCGTAAAGGGATCTTCTTTTTTTGACATCAAAGAAAATTTAAGGGCATGAAAACAGAATGTGGTAGAGTCAACTCTTGCTCGTGAGACATAATTTGTTCTTTGAAAGTTCTTGAGCTAAGTCTTGCCTATAAGACAATAGTTGTAGAACATCTCATAAATGAAAATATAACGTGGCAGAGTCAACTCTTGCCCGTGAGGCATAATTTGTAGTTTGAAAGTTCTTGAGCTAAGTCTTGCCTCTAAGAGAATAGTTGTAGAACATCTCATAAATGAAAAAATAATGTGGTAGAGTCAACTCCTGATCATGGGGCATAATTTGTTGTTTGAAAGTCCATGAGCCAAGTCTTGCCTCTAAGGCAATAGTTGTAGAATATCTCATAAATGAAAACATAACGTGGTAAAGTCAACTCATGCCTATGGTAGAGTCAACTCTTGCCCGTGGGGCATAGTTTGTTGTTTGAAAATCATTGAATTAAGTCTTGCCTCTAAGGCAATAGTTGTAGAATATCTCATAAATGAAAACATAACATGGTAGAGTCAACTCTTGCCTGTGGGGCATAATTGATTGTCTGAAAGTCCTTGTGTTAAGTCTTGTCTATAGGGAAATAGTTGTAGAACATCTAAAAAATATAAATATAACATGGTAGAGTCAAATCTTGTCCGTGGGGCATAATTTGTTATTTGTCGAGCTAAGTCTTGCCTCTAAGGCAATAGTTGTAGAACATCTCATAAATGAAAATATAATGTAGTAGAGTCAAATCTTGTCCGTGGGGCATAATTTCTTGTTTAAAAGTCCTTGAGGTAAGTTTTACCTCTTAAGCAATAGTTGTAGAACATCTCAAAAATAAAAACATAACGTGGTAGAGTTAACTCTTACACATGGGGTAAAATTTATAGTGTGAATGTCCTTGAGCTAAGTTTTGCCTCTAAGGCAATAGTTGTAGGATATCTCATAAATGAAATCATAATGTGGCAGAGTCAACTTTTGCCCGTGGGGCATAATATATAGTTTGAAAGTCCTTCAACCAAGTCTTTCCTTAAGGCAATAGTTGTAGAACATCTCATAAATGAAAACATAACGTGGTAAAGTTAACTTTTGACCGTGGGGCATAATTTATAGTTTGAAACTCATAAGTCTTGCCTCTTCAATGTAGCGGTATCAACTCTTGCCCATAAAATGAAGCTTGTTGTTCGAAAGTCATAAAGCTCTCCTTTATAATGTAATAGTGTCAACTCTTGCTCATGAGATGTAACTTGAATGGAAGAAATGAAAGAAAAAAACAAAAATTATAAAAATTGTGGAAAAAGAAGAAAATGAAGAAAAATATTTATAAAATAAAAATTAAAGAAAATGTAGAAATCGAGAGAGAATAGGAAAAAAATAAAATTTGATAAAAATAAAAAAATATTAAATAAAAATAAATGTCGAGAAAAAAAATCGAAGAAAAATAAAATAAGTTTTTTTCTTTATAAAAGTAGACGTTGAAAGGTATAAAGAAAAAATAAAAGTTGAGAAAAAAAAAGAATAAAAGAATAAAAAAAAATCAAAATAATATAAGAGGAAAAAGAAAAAAAGAAAAAAAAATTAAGAGAAAAAAAATAAGGGTTGAAGAAAATTAAAAATAAAAAGAGAAAAACACTATAAGTAAAATTACAAAGAAAATAAATAAAAGTTGAAAGACATAAATATAGAATTGTTACACATTATGAGAATTATTTGATTAGAGATAATTTTGTCTGAAAAAATATTAATTAATAAATAAAAATTATTTTAATAAAATCTTTTTATTTAGGACTAAAATTTTAAAGTCACCTAATTTAAATTATTTTTGAGATCTAATTGAAAAAAAGTACTACTGCTACTTTTTTTTTACGTCACCTTTCACGCTTATGCAGACATATGTTGGAGCCAATCATCCACTTACACTTCAGCATAAGAGCTGACATGGGTCCTCTGTTCACCCATAATGTATAATGATGATGACTAGCTTATAGGAGTAGACTCGAGCACTTCTATTATCTTTTTAGGTAGAGCGTAGATGCAAATAGAGTAATAGTGAATAGATGGTGAGAAAGCTGGGGGTAATGGAGAATAGTCATTCAATTTTCACTACTCTTTTAGTAGTTGTAGTAACTCTTCTTGCTGTTTAAGCAGAAAATGAGCGAGACAAGATAGTACAGTTGAAGGGAGAATTTATATGGACTTTGGACCATACTAAATTTTCTGATATTATTTCCCATCACAAGATGATCGCTGTAGAGTTCTATGCCCCTTGGAAATTACTCTTTTCCCTAGTTTTATTTTTGGTGCAACTGTTTTTAGGTTCCTCTCATTTTCCTTTATTTTAATTTCTGCTTCTTCGTTTAATGGAGAACCATAGTTTTTAATTGATTTCAAGCTGAGGTTTTGAATCTTCCTCTTCTTCTTCTTCCTCTTCTTCCTCTTCCTCTTCCTCTTCTTCTTCTTCTTGTTCTTCTTATTCTTCTTCTTCTTGTTCTTCTTCTTCTTCTTCTTCTAAATTTCTTCTTATTTTGATGTACTTTGATCTCTTCTTTTTGTAATTTTTATTTTTCGTGTCAAGTCATTTAGAATATAATACTAGTATTTAATTGATTTCGGATTAATTTTGCAAGATATTATTTCAAGCCTAATAGGAAAAGAATAATTAATCAGGCAGTTGACTATGTAATTAGTGATCTTCTTGTCTATCATATATTTGAGTTTGGTCAGTTAATTATGATGAATCAAATGTTTCAACTGTGTTCAACGAGTTAAATAAAGTGGAATTAAGGATCTTTCTGGTGGTAATAGTACTCCCATTGATCATTCAATTGCATCTTAGATAAAAGTGTGGGTTTTTTACTGTAACTTGTAGCAATTAATAGTAAATGTAGATTTTTCTCGTGACTGTTGAGAGGATGAAATCGTTGAAGCATCTTGAATTAATGTTTGCAAACTTTTCTTTTGGTCTTTGAAAAGTGTGTGTTTCTTGATTTCTCAATTCAGATCTGAAGCTAGAATGCTCAAGGCTATCAATCCTAATGGATAGACTGGGATGTTAGTAAAGTAGTTAACTGCCACAAAAACTTTTCGCTCTCACTACATACTTAAAAAACGAAGCCCAGTGCACTAAGCTCCTACTATGCATGCAAGAGATTATTTCCATGGCTCGATTACACCAACTTTACTAGTTAGGCCAACTCACAGTAAACTTTACAAGAATACCATGAGTTGCAATTTCATTCAGAAATAATGGAAAAATATAAATGAATAGTTTAGCTTTGAAGGTTTCACTTGGCGATTAACAGTGTAGTTATATATACATATTATCCCAGGATTTTCAACTTGAGGCAATGCAGAATTTCATTGGAGAAACTAGTGTTCCAATCATGGCTATTCTTGATGACAATCCAGAAAACCAGCAATTTGCCAACCACTTTTTACATAGTTCGGTGGACAAGGTACTTAGCTTCTTAAAATTATTTATTGCAAGACAAGATCATCTAAAAAGAAGTGGAGAAGAACATCTATTGTAATGGTTTTGCATCTCTATCATCATCATTGTATCCCTTTCTCCTTGGGGAAAACTGTGGGAGAAGCGTTTGCTTGGATAGAAAGTTTAATCGATGGGATTTCATTGTGTGCTTTTTTGCTTTTTGACTGTCGTAACCTACGCGTTTCCTCTCACTGTATAAAAATTGGTAATTTGTGATAGCGCACTTTAATGAGGCATTAAAATTCTTTGGTGGTATCAATATTGAGAGATCAATGTGACTAGATACTGCTAGATGAAGTTGAATTCTAAGTTGGGCAGACTCTTCACTTTTGATGCCGCACCCGTGTTGTATTATCCAAAAATACACTACTTTTAGTGAATCCGACACGCACCCGCTGACATTTTTGAAGAGTTCGAGCAACATAGGTTGAATACCCATTGGATAAATTATACGCACGTAGATCGATATTTGTTATTTCTGAATTGAAGAATGCATGAGATGTTTATTGGCTACTGTTTGATTGTCCTTTCAGTGGAGCATAAAATCTTAATCTAATGTAAGGAGAGATATTCATATGAAAGAGGATTCTTAGTATTTACAATTTTTTCCCATTAGGTAAAAAGTTGATATAACTTATATTTTGTTATAAGGTCAATGATATTATTAACAATGGGAATAAAACCTCCCGTATACAAGAGGTATACACAAAAAGTGGAGAATTTTCATCAAAACATGATTCTCTACAAAAGACACCCAATCATGATTCTCTACAAAACACACCCAGTCATCTATACAAGAAGAATTTCAAGGGTGCACCAAAAAAGCTATTAAAGAAAAAAAGATTATTTCTCAAGTGTTCAAACTCATTGAACCCAAGGGTGTGGCCTAGTGGTTCAATGAAGTTGGGATGAGCACCATAAAGTCTCAGGTTCAATTCCCAACAGAGACAAACACTGGGTGTTTTCTTTCCATCTGTTCTAGCCTTGGTGGACAGAGTTACCTGGTACCTGTTGCTGGTGGGAGGTGATAGGTATCCCGTGGATTTAGTTGAGGTGCGCACAAGCTTGCCTGGACACTATGGTTATAAAAAAAACTCATTATCAATTACCTCAAAAGTTCTCATATTTCTCTCTTTCCATACGACCCACATAAGAGCTAATAGGGCAACCTTCTATGCCTTATTTCATTTACATCTATGTCTTGCATCTCAGCTGTGTAGGACATCATTAACAGTACTCGACATTACCCATTTTCACCAAAATAATTTAAAACCACCCTCCACAAGCTCGATGACACTTTGCAATGCACTAATATATGATCAATTTCTTTACATGAACATAAAATACCAGCTAACATGAGTGATGTCTCTTTTTGTTAGGTTATCGACTGTCAAAATTGCTCCCCACACTACCAACCATACCAAAAAGAATAGCTTTCTTATGTGGAAAATGCATCTGCTCATCCAAAGTGAACAAACCATTACACCTCAAGGCACACCTCCATGAGTCACTTAATTTATGCCTAATTTAATTGTAAAGTAACTCCAATAACCTTTGGAACTCTTCCATCTCTCAATCCGTAGATTTCTCCTACATGTGAGGTCCCAAAGAACTTCCCTTCATGCTCCTCACAGATCTGGTGGACTGTCGACCCCTATAATTTGAAATTTTGCACATGTTCGAGAAAGATGAACCTCAATAAGTTCTCCCCATACCATTTGTGACTCCAAAAACGTTTTGATGTTATGGAAAGACTAACCACAACAGATTTTCCCAACACCCTTTCTTATTCCAAAAACTAATTCTCCTTTCATCCCTTCCCCTAAAGGTGGTAGTGACCGTTAAAGTCTTCCCATTCCTTTAGAATGTTACTCCAAAGACCACATGCTATAACCAAATAGAACAATAATAACTATAATTGTCCACACCATTCTGATGTGCCACATTTTTCAAACTTTACCTTCCTCCACAAGGCGTTCTTCTCCATCCCAAATCTCTATAACCACTTTCCTAGTAAACGTTTCTTAAACACCGTACGAGCTTTTACTACTTGATTACCCCATCATTGGAGTTTTAACAACCTCCCAGTTAACTAAGTGAAGATCTTTAGCACCGTCTGTTACATCTCATAAAAAGTTCCTTTGAAGCCTTTTCAGATTTTTTGTAACTCTCACTGGTGATTGAAACAAAGACAAGTAGTAGGTAGTAATGCTTAAAATGTGCTTTTGTGAGTACTTTCTTTGCACCCTTCGACATCTATTGCTTTTGCTTACCTGTTAATATCTTCTCAACCCTTTCAATTACAATATTCCACACCGCAAGGTCCTTATGTAATGCTTTTAAGGCAAGTTTAAGTAGAAGGAAGAGAGTCCACGGTGAAATTGAACACTTGAGATAGCTCTTCAATATTTTACACCTCTACCACAAGGAAAATCTCATCCTTTTATAAAAGTATTCTAAGATAGACACATTATTCTAAGATAGACACAGTCCCTTCTAGTATAATTTTAAGTCTATTGGAAAATACCTTAGATAAGATATTGTAGATGTGTCCCATTGTACTAATAATTCCGGAGTCTCTAATGCATGATGCTCCCTCTTTTTTCGACATAATAGCTATAAAAGAAGTGTCGAGGCTTCTCTAAAGTTTACTGGAATCATGAAAAGTCTCAATAGCCACTTGCTTCAACACTGCTTAAACAAAGAAATCGTAAGTTGTTACGCCAAGGGGCTTTGTCCTAGCACAACTACTAACCGCCTCCCTCACCTCCTCTTCCCTAGTATCCATCTCCAACAACACACTCATATCTTTCTCTATGTGAATAAAGACAATCCCCTAGTATGGCCTCAACTCACTTCCTCCTTGTACAAATGTTTGTAAAATCTCGCAATTACCCTTTACTTTCAGACCACCTGCCTTACCCTATTCACCTGAAGTCTATGAAGCTTCTTCTACGGTTAACAGATGCTACCCGATGGAAGAATTTAAGGTTAGAATCTCCTTTTTTAAAACCACAACGCCCTTAATTTTCTACTCCTAGTTGTCTCCTACACTATCGTTAACTTAAAAATCTCTCTTTAGTTCTCCATTTATCATCTACTACCACTCCTATAGCTTTCTTAACCATTTCTCTAAACCCCCCCCCCCTCTCACACACACACAAAACTTATTCATTAATTCTTAATTTTCACCCCTACCGATAAGAATTGGGTTACGTTGACAAATAAGAAAAATAATGTGGAAGCGAAAGTCCTAAGATTAAAGACATGAAGTTAAAGATATATGAAATTTGAGAATAAATCCCCAATTTCTAAATGAAGTGCTAAGAACCTGAATTGATCTTAGTATTCAAAATTAGTGAATTAAGACTAATTATGATACTAATAGATTCAATTCAAGAACTTAGATCTAAAAGTGATCTAGACCTCTATTTGGAAGAAATTAAAGACAACAATTATTATAAGACTAATCACCTTCTTTAATTAACTTATATAGAAACCAAAGATATCAAGTTAAGAATTAATTTACCTCTTAAAGAATCATTCTTATAAGGTTGCAAGATAAATTCCAAATAGCCACACACAAAGGTGTAAATAAGAGAAACTCTCAATTAATAATAATGTTGTCTTCTTGAAAATAACAAAATCCATCTCTATATATAGAGAAAAAAAACTATCCCAAATAGCATGGGATTGAAATCTACCTTTATCAAATCTAACTAGGACTAGGAAAAGGCTATCCTAAATAGTATGGAATTAGGATATACTTTTATGGAAATACTAAATAAAATCCTTCTAGGACTAGGAAAACATGTAAAAACAATACAAATAATTCTCTCCTAAGAAAATAAAGAAAAGTTTCCAAATTTACTCACAACCCATATAGTCCCAATCTTCTTCCTTTTGGGCTTGGACTTGAATCATGAAATATGTGTAACACTTTGACCATTCTTCTCCATAATTCTTGGATTCGTTCTTGGGCTCTTCTTCCATCATAAGCATCTTCTTAATTTCATACTGAAGCATAATAATCTGAGCTTGAGGCTTTGACGAAGGTCTTCTTAGGGATTCGATAGTATCATCATTGCCCATGGAGCTATCACCCCCCTTTTCTTGAAAATAAATTCGTTCTCAAATTTGATCCTCCATCAAAAAAATACAGGTCAACAACATCGAAAGTAGCACTTACTTGATAGCCATCGGGTAGATCCAGCTTATAAGCATGTCTCCAATTCGCTCGAGCACTTTGAATGGTCCATTGCCTCTAGAATGTAATTTTGACTTTCATTTGGAAGGAAATCTTTCTTTGAGCATGTGAATCCATACTAAGTCCCCAGGATCAAATATAACTTGTTTTTGCCCTTTGTTTCTTCTTAAAGCAACTTGCTCATTGTTCTTTTCAATGGACAATCTAGTTCACTCATATATATTTTTCATAAACTAATATTTATTCTTCCCATCAAGACTAGCAATATCATTAGTAGGCAATGGCACTAAATCAAGGGGGTAAGGGGCTTAAATCCATAAACAACTTCAAAATGAAAAAACCCAGTAGAAGAATGAAGTGTTTATTATAAGAAAATTCCACCAATGGCAAGTGGTCTCCCAAGAAGTTAATTCACCTTTAAAATTAGACCTCAACATGTTACTTAGTGTTCGCCCATCAGTTTGTGGGTGACAAGAAGTAAAGAACTACAATTTGGTTCCCAACCATCCCAAAAGAAAATGCCAAAAGTGGCTCCAGAACTTAACATCTCTATCACTAATAATAGTTTATAGAATATCATGTAATTTCACAACTTTAATAAACAGGATCAACTACATGAGAAGCATCATTAGTTTTCAAGCATCGAATGAACGCCTCATGGGCAATGATGATTCTATTGAAGCCCTAAGTAATGTTTGTATGAAATCATATATGGAAACATCTCAATGAACTCCACCTACTTGGGCAATGTTAGCTCCATGGCAATGATTATGCTATTATTTTTCAAACAGGAATTTTCATGTTGTTCTTACCTTGTTTGTCTGAAATCATATATGGAAATATCTCAATGAACTCCACCTACTTGGCATGTCGCTTACTCAACTTAGCTTGGCTTTTCAAGTATCTCAATGATACATGGTCAATCTTTATCACAAACTCCCATGGCCACAATTAATGTTGCCAAGTAGCCAAAGCCCTTACCAAGGCGTACACCTCCCAGTAATACGTAGAATAATTCAATGTAGCTCCACTCAATTTCTCCCTAAAATATGCAATAAGCTTGGAATCCTGCATTAGAACGGCCCCTATGCCTTTTTCACTAGCATCACATTCAATTTGAAAATATTTGGAAAAATTATGTAATTGCAACAAAGGGGTAGAACACAACTAATCTTTCAAGACATTAAATGCATGCTCTTGTTTTTCTCCCCAGTTAAAATTCTTATCCTTTGTAATGACTTTAGTTAAAGGTGAAGCAATTATAATAAAGTCCCTCACAAATCTCTAGTAAAAGCTAGCGAGCCCATGAAAATTCCTAACTTCTGTCGCACTCTTAGGTGTAGGCCGTTCTTTTATTTCTTTAATTTTATCTTTGTCAACTTCAACACCATTGGAGCTAACAATGAAACCAATAAAGATTACTTGATTAACACAAAATGTACACTTTGTGAGATTAGCATACAATTTTGCTCTCTAAGCACTTGAAAAACTAACCTCAATTGTTCCAAATGTTCTTCAAGAGAGGTAGAAAAGATCAGAATATCATCAAAATAGACCACCATAAATTTGTCGTAAAAATATTTGAAGATATGGTTCATAAACCTCATGAAAGTACTAGGTGTATTAGTTAAGCCAAATGACATCATTAACCACTCATATAAACCATACTTGGTTTTGAAAGAAGTTATCTATTCATATCCCATTCATATCCCGGGTTCATTCGGATTTGGTGGTATCCACTTTTTAAATCAATTTTAGAAAATACCTTAGAGCCATGCAATTGGTCAAGCATATCATCTAGACAAGGAATAGGATGATGGCACTTTACCATTATTTTATTGATGGTGCAACAATCCACACACATCCTCCAAGCGTCGTCCTTTTTTGGTTCCAAGAGCACAAGAACAAAGCATGGACTCATAAGCGGGCTTATTCAAAAGTTGAGATCCAGGCACAAATCCTTGAAACAACACTAGGCAAAGAAGGAGTTAAACATTTAGTGTTGATCATAACTTACCTGTAAGTAAGTAGGAAAATAGGCATCCCCTTATTTTTCGCAAGTAAACACTTTTTGGCTTTCGCAAGACACACCATTTTGTCACCCTTATCCGCCTTCCTCTCACCAATTCTTTTTTCTTTATCACTCTCTTTTGTTGATCCTTTCCCATGTTTTCCATTGTTTCTTTCAATTTTTGTTGGTCTTCATACAAAAGAGAAGTAGTTAAGGGTGCAAGAATATACTTCTTCCCTAGAGAGTACTTATTTCTCCTTCCATCATGGATGGAATATCTATCATGTTGCAAAGGTCGACCCATCAAAGGATGAAAAGTTTGCATTGGTACAATATCACATAGAACTTTATCAGAATACTCCCCAATAGAAAACAAAATCATGCATTGTTTGCTCCCCTTGAGCTCTCCACCTTCATTCAACCATTGGAGCCTGTAACTTTCTTTACGTTTTGTGCATGGAATTTCTAATTTATCCACTGCATATGCACTCACCACATTAGCATAACTATCATTATCAATAATCATTGAGCAAATTCTACCCTTTATCCCACATCTGGTATGAAAAATATTTTCTCTCTATGCTTCATCAAGCTCTCTCAATATGCATAAGATGCCTAACTACCCCTAAAAAATTTCTCTTATTATGAGAAGCCACATCTATTTCGTTCTTACTCTTAACTCCTCCTCTTCTTCTACTTCTTCTTCACTTTTTTCACTCTCATATTCCCTATTATCTTTAATGATGATAACTATTCTATTTGGATACTCAAACGCCTTATGTCCTTTCCCTTGACACTTGTGAGATTGTATAGCACTAGAAAGAGTAGAAGTTTTTGAGTTAAAATCTTTACCTCTATCTTTTGCCTCCTATTTACCTTTGCCCTTATCATCTTGTGATTTAGGCATAATTTTGTCCTAATAGATTGTCCATGGCTTTCTTGGAGTTGTAAAAGACCGATTTTCCCATGAGCTAGTTTGTTGCTTCCTTTTATTTTGTTTTTATACCATTACAGCCAAATCTACTAACTTGTCTAAATCAACGTATTTTTGTAATTCTACTACATCTGCAATTTCTCCATTCAGCCCATTAATAAACCTAGCCATAGTGGACTCCTCGTCCTCATTAAAATTTACTTGGATCATAACCATATCTATATCCTTAAAATAATCATCCATGGACATAAGCCTTGCCTTAAATTTTGAAGGCTTTTTTGCAGATATCTTTGAAATTATGATGGCACAAAGCGCATCCTCATAACTCTCCTCATATTATCCATGTTGCAATAGGAAGCTCTATACTGTCTAATTTGTCTCTGCTAAATTTCTTTCACCAACTAGCAGCACATTCTGAAAATTCAACTACAACAAGTTTAACCTTCTTAACTTCAAAGTAGTTATGACAGTCAAAGATGGCCTCCACCTTTCTCTCCCAATCAATATATAAGTATGAATCTCTCGTTCTTTTGAAATTAGGCATCTTCATCTTAATGCTACTAAGATTGTCATCTTCAACCCAAGCTCGTGGTGCTCTCCTTTCGTTTCTCCTTTGGTAAGATTTTCCAATGCATCCTCATATTAACCAAATAGATTCTTATCTTGTTGGAACTGAGGAGCTCGAACAACTTGTCTCCTAACTTAAGGCATCAAGTTTTGGTGCAGTCTCTTTAGATCGGCCATGTTCATCAGATTAGGAGTATTTTGTCAACCTCTAACACATCGAGTCGAGCGGAAATCCTTCTAAGTGCCTAGACTATGTTGTTGTTTTGAGTCCCAACATCTGTATTCTTTTGAGGCATCTCCAAAAGTTAAAGAAAAAAATCTCTCAATTTGAATTTTTTTTATTTCACCCCTCTTACCTTTTTCCACTCAAATTACAGCCTTTGGTTGATTCCTTTAGGATTTATGTATTAACCATACTAGTAGCGATCCCTTTAGAAGTAAGAAGTAGAGAGAAAAATAAATTACCAACTCCCAGAGGGATTGAGCTTGGTGAGACGGGAAAAAACACCAGAAAAAAAAAAATAAATTTTCCCCTCTTCTTAGTTTTCCTTCTTGATGTTGGAAAATAAGAAACACAATAAATTTGAAATTTCTTGATTTGCAAGCAATTTTTTGTTCTTTTTAATCTATTTAAAGGGGAAAAAAGTAAAGAGATTTTTTTTCTTTTTTGGGGCTACAAAACTCCCAAGAATTATAAAGAATGGAACCTTGATAGAACCGCTATGATATCACTTGAGAAGAATCAAGTTACGTTGATAAACAAGAAAAATAATGTAGAAGAGAAAATCCTAAGATTAAAGACAAAACATTAAATATTTCAAATAAATCCCTAATTTCGAGATGAAGTGCTAAGAACCCTAATTGGTCTTAGTATTCAAAATTAGTGGATGAAGACTAATTATGATACTAATAGAGTCAATTCAAGAACTTAGATCTAAAAGTGAGCTAGACCCATATTTCGAATAAATTAAAGACAATAATTAGTATAAGACTAATCACCTTCTTTAATTAACTTTCATAGAAACCAAAGATACCAAGTTAAGAATTAAATCATACCTCCTAAAGAATCATTCACATAAGATTGCAAGATAAATTCTAAGTATCCACACACAAAGGTGTAAATAAGAGAAACACTCAATTAATAATAATGTTGCCTGCTTGAAAATAACAAAATCCATTTCTATATATAGAGAAAAGAAAAACTATCCCAAATAGCATGAGATTAGGATCTACCTTTATTAAATCTAAATAGGACTAGGAAAAAGCTATCCCAAATAGTATGGGATTAGGATCTGCTTTTATGAAAATACTAAATAAAATCCTTCTAGGACTAGGAAATCATGTAAAAACAATACCAATAATTTTCCCCTAAGAAAATATGGAAAATTTTCTAAATTTACTCACAACCCATATGGGCCCAATTTTCTTCCTTTTGGGCTTGGACTAGAATCATGAAATACGTGTAGCACTTTGCCCATTTTTCTCCATAATTCTTGGACTCGTTCTTGGGCTCTTCTTCCATCATAAGTATCTTCTTGATTTCACATTGAACCCAATAATCTGAGCTTGAGTCTTTGACGAAGGTCTTCTTAGGGCTTCAATAGTATCATCATTGCCTATGGAGCTATCACCTACCTTGAAAAAGACCCCCTTGTTCCATTTTTTTATATATTCCTTTAGCTATTTTAATTTCTTTGCAAGTTGGAAAGGTATATCAGATACTTCATAGCCTGTCCGCCTGGCCTTGACCCTATCATTGAAATTTGTTGCCTTATGCCATATGTTCTCAAAGTGGAAAGGCGCTCAAGGATATCTTCTCCTACTTCCATCTAACATAATAGGCATATAGTCTGAGGTCAGTCTGGGACTGGGATCTATGACATATTTTGCACTAGCTTCTTTACTAATGAACTCCATGAATCTATCCACCTTGATTTTGAATTGGATACCTCCACTCTGACACATGTAAACCATTTACCTATCAAAGGAGAGTTAACAAGAAGATGATTGTTAATATACTCTGACTAGACAATGCAAAAAGAGATGGCTATTATTCTTTGACTCTACATGGCATAAATAACCTAGAAGTCATATGAATTTTTCTTTTATTTAAAGTTTTTCAGAGTTAAGAAAGCCTGTGTTTGCCACCAACCACACAAAACATACTATTTTGAAAGGAGCCTTGATTCCCCAAATCTGTTTCCAAGTCCAGTTGTTTCCCACCAAACTATTTCTGAGAATAAAGAAGGCTGACTTCAGTCCAGTGTATGTAATCATTGATCCTTGGTGCTATTTGATTTTGCAGATTTTTGTTTTTTTCTTTTTGACTTTTTTTCCAAAAGGTTTTGTTGTCTTTCTTCTTAAAGTCACTCAATGTAAAAAAAGATGTACTTTATTTAGCAATTTGTATCTCCTTCTTGCTCCTCTATAACACGAAAGATTTTCTATCAATATTTCAAATATGTAGGTATTTCTATTTCTCAACTTCAACACTGATCTTGATGCTTTTAAGTTCAAATACTATGATCTTGCAGTCAGTTACAAGGGAAAGGAAGCAAACTTTCTCTTGGGAGATGTTGAGACTGGTAAAATGGACCTTTAGGTTATTTCTTCTTTCTTTGATCAATCTGTATATATTACTTAATTTCCCACTGGGAGAGAAACGAGAGTTGAATATGCACTTTTCTTGATTGCAGTATCTTGGATTGGACACTAATCAGGCACCTTTATTCTTCGTACTTTCCATGGACGGCATAAAATATTTTCAGCGATATGTACACAACCTGATAACCTAGCATCTTGGTTGAAGGATTGTAAGGTAATGACTTGAACCTGATTTCTATGTTTTCTTGTATTTTATTGCTACTCAATCAAACATCACGTCTCTTCTATTATTTTCATTATGAATGTGATTACTTACTTTCTTATTTTTCCAATCTGTTTTTCTTTCTCCAATTTATTTATATCTTTTCTTGTTTGAATACAGGATAGGAAGGTGAAACCATACTTGAAGTCACAGCCTATCCCAGAAGTTAACAATAAACCTGTCAAGGTAGTGGTTGCGTAGATTCTTGAGAATATGGTGCTCAATTCAGGGAAAGATGGTTTGTATCATATATTATATAATTCATTAAAGCAAAAAAAATTAAAAATAGTTATAAAGTGGAAAAGCTAGACTGATATGTTAAGATTCTGTTATATTTTGTTTATCCTGATATTGATTTGGTCATAATGTTCCTCTCCCAACAGATTTGATTCCTTTCTGATTTTATTTTCTCTTCTCTCACTTTATTGGAGCATTAGAAAAGTGAGTGCAGTGATTCTTTTACAACGTATTATGTAAAGGAAATAATACATTTTGTTCTTTTTTCCCTTGCAGTACTGGTAGAGTTCTACTGACTTGGCTGTAAATATTGTGAGGAGTTCACTCCGGTCTTGGATGAAATAACTCTATCATTTGAAAAAGACCCTGATGTCTTAATTATTAATATTGTATGAATCTCCTCGACCCTTGTCTATTTTCTCTTCCTTTTCTTCTATTTTTTTGTATTTTTTTATGAGATTACTTTTCTCACCTACCATGTCATCTGCTTTAGGATGGGATGGAAAATCGTTTACCTCGTTACCTGTTTAAAGTTCAAGGATTCCCAACTCTATACTTGAGATCTGCAATCGCTAGTTTTCCATGGTTTGATGGCAATAGAACACAAGAGGCCATTATTGAATTTATCCAGACAAATAGGGGTACCCCTGCTCCCTCAAATTTTGTGAAATCTGATTTAACAGTATCAGAAATGGCACAAAAAGAGCCAATGAAGGATGAGTTGTAAGGAGGTAATGGTCTTTAACTTCTTCTTTGTCTAAGAGTATCAACATCAATTATTCTTTTTGCATTGTTTGGACCATAGGAATTGTTGAGCTCAATCAGTTAATTAATTATGCAAGCAGTTAGTTAGTTAACGATGTGCATCCTAGTTAGTTAGTAGCTTGATTATCTTAAGAGAAGTAGTTAGTTAGTTATCTTAATTGATTAGTTGAAAGTAGTTGTCTCTTGTTTCTATATAAATAGAATCTTATAGCATAGTGAAAGTCAGTTTTCTGATTTGCAAAAATATCTTCTCTCTCATGTTATGGTTATCACAACCGTATTCTCTCCCCTTTCTTGATTTTGAGATCGATTTCACTCTCCGTATTCTTCAATTTCACTTGCCATGGCTTTCGAGACTTCTACACATTTTGAACTTCATCCACCTCCTACACAAGGAAACACTGAATCTTCAAATCCTATTTACCTTTACCTTGTTGAAAATATAGGATCCATTCTCTTACCCGCTATTTTTGATGGTATTGGTTATCTTTCCTGAAGATGAGGCGTAATTAGGGAATTATTAGTGAAGAAAAAATTGGATTTTATCAATGGCAAATCTATAATACCAGCTGAAGATTCTCCTAACTTCAGTCTTCGGGAAAGATGCGACAACATGGTGACCTCATAGATCCTAAATTCATTATCACGCGATTTCGCAGACAACCTACAATATGTGAATGATGCTAAAGAACTTTGGAAAGAACTTGAGGATCAATATGATCAAACTAATGGCATGACATTATATACCAACTACAAAAGGAAATCAATGATTTATAATAAGGAAATTTGGATATCACTGCTTACTATACAAAGATGGAGAAGTTGTGGGAAGAATTAAACAATCTCAATGTTATCACAACCTGCAGTTGTCAATGCTCATGTGGTGCTAAGGCCAGTATGCACAAGGTAGAGCAGGACAGGCGTTTGATTCAATTCCTCATGGGATTAAATGAAGTTTACATTTTTGTGCAAGGTAATATCCTCATGATGAATCCACTCCCTGCTATAGCTCAATGTTTTGTTATTCTAATTTGTTGGTTTTTATAAAAAGATGGGGCAACAAAAAGGGGTTTAAAATGGCTCTCTTTGGATTGAAATGGCTTTCAAGCTTTCAATGAGCTTTTAACAGCTTTCAATAATTTTCTTAAGCTTAGGAGGGCTTTAAATAGCCAACACGAAGTACATAATCTGCATTATTTGAAATTCAAAATCCTAAACTATCTCAACAAACTAAAAAAAGTAACAAATATTTAAAATTTAAATTCATGCTAAAACTAAACAATTTATTACACTAAAAATTACTACAGTAAATAAATGCAAAACTTAACATAATTCAGGAGGAAAAATAATGAGAAGTTAATCCTCATAGTCAACTGGATTTAGGATCTACTTCATTGAATGTGCATTGTACAACAAATTTGGGTTTCAGAAAAAATTATCAAGGAAAGCATATCTCTAATCAGTTCACTAGGCAGCATAATACTAAGTCTAATGCTAGCCAATATCACCAACAAAACTCTATATCCTATAGTAACAATCAGTTCAACCATATTGAAAATAATTCTGGTGGTTATAAGGCTAGTATATCCCATATTTTCTGTGACTAATGCAAAACGCCTGGTAACACTGAAGGTAAATGCTATAGACTATATGGCTTCCCTCAAGACTTCAAGTTTACCAAATGGAGAAACTCAGCTTCTGCTTCACATATTTGTGGTATTAGTTCCAGTACTTCATATGGAAACAACCATGTTCTACTTAACAACCAAAATGAACCCCAAGCAAGAAACAACACTAGCCTATCTAAGAAACAGTACAATCGGTTACTCAGCTTACTGAACAACCTTCAGCCTTCAGATACAAGACAGGACTCCAACATCACCAATGTGCAGTAAACTTTGCAGGTATTATTACTTGCCACTCACTCATAACAATGATAGGAGAACTATCAAGTGTATATGACTCATTATTCGTTGACTCCTTGGATTTTAGATTCTAGGGCCTCCCACCATATGACATTGAATAAAACTTTACTAACCAATTTTAAACTTTACCTTATCCATTCCTATACCTTGCTAACCAATATTAAAACTTTACCTTATCTATTCCTAGTATCTTTATCAAATGGTTATAGAGTTAAAGTCACTGAAATTGATGATGCCATCATCAGTCCACTTCTCACCCTGTACAAATTGTTCTATGTGCCAAGTTTTAAGTTTAACCTCATATCTGTTAGCTACTTAACATCTCAACATAAGAGCATGGTCAGTTTCACCAGTTTTTGTTGTGTTTTGCAGGCCCCTTCATTGAAGAGGCCTTTGGAGAGTGGTAGAGCCAAAGATATACTATACTACCTTTACTCCAAATATCACAACAAGTATCCAAATATAGCTGCATCTTGCAAGTCTTTTTCACCCCTTATTTTTATTTTTCCCCACCTGTCTGATTCTTGTTCTAGTTTGTCTAGTCTTGGTTGTGGTTCTTGTAAAGACAATAAGCAGAATGTATCTCATCATAACCTTGTATATCGTTCACATCCTATAAATAAAGGAACTTGTTCTGTCTGCCGTCTTTTAGCTTCTACGTCTCATGAAAATAACAATGATCTTTTGTGGCACTTAAGACTAGGCCATGTACCCTTTATGAAGATGAAAGGGATATCCTTACTACCATATTTGTCACCTAAACAATGCTTCATTTGCTCGAACTGTCCGATGTCCAGAAAAACTAGACTACCCTTCCCAAAAAAGACCACCACTACAATAAAACCTTTTGATAATTTGCACGTTGATATGTGGGGACCATATCATACACCTACTCATGACAATCATAGATTTTTTTCTCACATTGGTTCATGACTTTACTAGATCAACTTGAACTCACCTGATGAGCAACAAAAGTAATGCTTTATATATCATAAGATCTTTCATTTCCCCTGTTGAAAATCAATATGCAATCACTGTCAAAATCCTCACAATGGTCTTGAATTTGTTAATAATGAAACAAAACTACCTCCAATCCAAGGAAATTGTACACCAGAGAACCTGTTCCTACACCCCACAATAGAATGGTGTTGTGGAGAGAAAACTTAAATATCTCTTAGAAATATCAAGAGCCTTGTTGTACCAATACAAACTACCTTTTTCATATTGGGGAAAGTGCTTCTTGACAACTATATACTTAATAAATAGAATACTATCCTCAGTTTTTAGGCAACAAATGTCCATATGAGTTATTGAACCAAAGACCACCATTGTATAATCACCTCAGGGCCTTTGGATGCTTATGCTATCCCTCCATTCTCAAAGGACACAAACACAAGTTTGAACCAAGGATCACCCCTCACATATTTGTAGGATATCCTTTTGGCACCAAAGGTTACAATGTGTCAGACTTAACCACAAAAAGATTATCTATTTCTAGCAATGTTGTGTTCTATGAAACTGTTTTCCCCTTTGCATTATGTCCTGATAACTCTACTTTTCCATTTATTTTAATGTCAGTAAGGTCCTACTTACAACACTTCAAACTTGAGCACCAACAACACTTCACTGGTACTAGTTATCTGGATACATAGGGTATCATTAATTATGTTGTTCCAAAGTTTGTTCACACTAAAGCACCACTACCTGATCATTCGAATATTTCTATACAAATATCCTATATTTCAACATATGAAAACAGTGATGATATATCATCTTATCAACCTATGTCACCAACTCCAAATACACTACCTATTGCAACCCAATCTACCTAAAGTCATCCAGAATTCATACAATACCTGCTTATCTTCAAGAATACACTTACACATTACCTGGTCTTCACACCAGAACTACTATTCCATCCAATAGTACATCCAATTTTTATTTTTTCTCACCTATAGCATCCCTATCCTTAATAAGTAAATCCACCCCATTCACTTCACTTACGCAAGATAGTCAAGGGATGGAGAAATATTTCACTTGCTAGTGAACCCTCTTCTTATGAGGAAGAAACCTTTAATCCTTCATGGCAAGCTACTATGACCCAAGTGTTTGAAACACTTTATGAAATCAAACCTGGGATTTAGTCACATTGCCTACTAATAAGAAAGCTATAGGGTGTAGTTGGGTGTATAAAAATCAAATATAAAGCTGATGGAAGTATAGAAAGGTTTAAGGAAAGACTTGTAGTCAAAGGTGTCACACAATAACAGGGTGTTGATTATACTAAAACGTTCTCAACATTGGTGAAAATTACAACCATCAGAACCCTATTATGTTTAGCCATAAAGAAAGGATAGCCACTTTATCAAATGGATGTTAACAATGCATTTCAGCATGGGGATTTAAGGGAGGAAGTCTACATAGAGTTATCACCAGGCTTATTGGTTGATCCAGAAGGACTAGTTTGCAGGCTAAATAAATCACTATATGGTTTAAAACAAGCAAGCAGACAATGGTATGACAAATTAACTGAGTCGTTATGCTCAAAAGATTTTGTACATTCAGCCGATGATTATTCCTTATTTTTTAGGAAGAATGACAACTCTGTAAGTTTTATTGCTGTTTATGTTGATGATGTTGTCATCCTTGTGTGAGATGCAAGATATCAAAAGGTTCCTACATCATCAGTTTAAAATTAAAGACTTGGGCAAACTATAAATTTTCTTAGGACGGGAAATTCTCTACACAACTGATGGTTCCTTGATCTTTCAAAGAAAGTTTTCTTATAATTTGCTCAATGAGTTTGATTGCCTAAATTACACAAAGGTTTCATCACCCTTGGATTCTACAATTAAACTACATCCATGTAAAGGAAAGTTGATGTTTGATCCTACAGTTTATGAGAAACTGGTAGGCACACTAAATTTTCTCACCAACACATGGTTGGACATTGCCTATAGTGTGCAACATCTTATTCAGTTTATTCATGCTCCCAGAGAACCACATTATCAGGCTGTACTACATGTGCTGAGATACCTTAAAAATGATCTAACCTTAGGACTCTTTCTATCTAACAAAATTTAGTAAGTGGTTACATTATTTTCCTTGGTGATATTCCCATTAGTTGGAAATTCAAGAAGCAGTCTACCATTTCACTTTCTTCAGCAGAAGCAGAGTATAGATCTCTCAAAAAGGTAGTGGGAGAGTTGGTCTGGATTGACAAATTATTGATAGAGTTAACTGAGTGTTGGAATGTCCTTCCAAACCTATTTTTGTGTATTATGATAGTGAAGCTGCTATTCATATTGCAAGGAATCCCGTGTTCTATGAAAGGTCAAAGCACATAGAAGTTAATTGCCATTTTGTTAGAGACAAAGCTTCATGATGGACTTATTAGTTTTCAACATTTCTCAACCACACAACAATTGGTTGATATACTTACTAAAGCTCTTCGTGGTGTTGAAAATCATTCTGTACTTGGCAAGTTGTCAGTGGATTTCACAACTCCAACTTGAGGGGGGTGTTAAGATCAATCAGTTCATTAATTATGCAAGCATCTAGTTAATTAACGATGTTCATCCTAGTTTGTTATTAGCTTGATTAGCTTAAGAGAAGTAGCTAGTTATCTTAATTGATTAGCTGAAACTAGTTGTGTCACTTGTTTCTTGTATAAATATACTCTAACAGCATAGTGAAAGTCTGCTTTCTGATTTGCAAATTATCTTCTCTCTCATGTTACGGTTATCACAACCATGAGCTCTGCTTGCTCCATTATTGGAGGTTTACTATTGTTATAGCTCAATCTCAATAGAAATATTTAGAAAACTTAATAATTAACCTACATATTGGAGAAGAAAAATAATATGCAGAGTAGTAAACTATCCATCAGATGAATTATGAATGGTTTTGGACATGACTTGAAGGGAAAACATCTCTTGATTTTTTGGTTCTAGATTTCTGGATTTTCAGCTTGCATATTGAAATTGAGCTTCTTTTACCCTACCTCCCCACCTTTTTATTCTCTTTTTGCCTTGTTTAGCTTTCAAGAGGGTTTCAACCCTTCTCCAAACTTTTTGGTTTCTTGATAGCAATAAACGGGTTGCATTTGCCCACACAGTTGTATCAATTTAGTGGTAATTATCAGTCTCCATAAACTTGCTCATTCTCACTATCTGTAGTTTTCTTTGATTTGCCAATATTATTAACATTAATAGAATTAATAATATATAGAAGTGCCATAAAGTAAGCAGGTGAAGGTTGTCCTGCCAGCTTCCCAAGAGTTATTTTTGTCATTTCAATAAGGGTAAATAGGTCATTTTTAGTTTTGATTGGAGCACCTGTGTTCTCAGAATTAGAAATACAATAGTTTTCCTCTGATACACTTCACTTTGATGGAAGCTTTGGTTTTCCTTACTAAAAAAACAAAATTCATTCTCAGAATCTTCTTTTCCTCTAATAATCTTCTTCTTGTTCTCAGATCTTCAATTTAGATAGTGTAACTTTGTTTTCTTCCTATTTTTTCTTCTTCAAATTTTAGAAAGATTCAACTTTTCGTTGTTTTAATTTTGTTTGATCATATAGGAGCATTCTTGAAACTGCAAAAGATCAATTATTTTTGATAATTTTGGTTTGAAATGTTAATTTGGCTGATTGTTCACTTCTTTCCTCTTCATCTCAAATTTTTTATTTACATTTTAGATTTCGTTGAATGGGTTTGCAGAATTTTAATTCTACCAAAAATAAAAATAAACATAGTCAAGGAATCACACAACAATTGATTAGTTATATGTTGGATAGAAAAGGCTATGCTATAATTTGCTAAGCCATTTATTAAAAACTGCTTTTTCCCTTCTTTTGATGGGAAACATGACAAAAATCATCTTCAAAGAGCAAGGAGTGTGGGGAAAAACTTGTATCCCGTCAATATGTCTATACCATGACAAATTAGAGGGTGAAGACTTTTTATCAGAACAAACTTTGACGAGATGGAAAACTAGAAGTGAAACATTAATTGTATTTCTTTATTTCTTTTGTTATAGGACTGAGATTTTATGAAAAGTTTCATCTTTCCATCATTATTTTTCAAAAGTTAATATCATTTTAAAGAATTTTCTATACATTTCGGAAATTATTTGGAAAATTAGTTATAAGCAGTCCTCAACAACAGGGATAGAAAACTGAAAGTCCTCTACTTATGAATTTCCTTCTATCATCGTCAAATTTGGGGGTAAGTTGGTCAGTTTTCATTATTTTTGAAATGGTATTTTAATGCTTAAATATCTATTGTGATATCGAAAGCTCGAGGAAATTAAGGTAGTTTCAAAATTCCTGAACTGTGAAAATCAAGTTGTAGGATGTAAGTTAAGTAGGCTATTGGTTTTGGGACGTACATATCTTCTTGTGCTATCTATGTATGACATCTTCTTATGTGAATATTCATATCTATACATATCTGAGTATATTCTAGATTCAATCTAACTAATTGTGTATACAATTGTCTTTTCCCTATAATATTTCTGCATATAATTCCTACTTTAAATTAATGGTGTAAAACAAAATCAAATGGATCTTTCTTAACTTCTCTCATTTCTATATCTTTTATTTGCTATATCCTTTGGATTCCAGGAAGGAGAAATCTCTAGCTTTAGAAGATAAATTAAAGTTTTAGACTAGTTCATACTTGTTTATTTAATTATATTTGAGGAACATCATTTCTTCAAGTAACTTTGTAGTTCCATAAAACACTTAAGAGTTTCATGTTCAAAGTTCTAAATTTCCATAATATGCAAGCATTTTCGTTATATCTACTTTTGTTTTCAAGTGGACTCCACTATGGAGAATCTGGAAAGACAGCATTTACACTTTGTCTAGCTCACATTTTATAAGATGCATTTGAATTTTTTTCTTCAAATTATGATAATCTTTGGTGTACCATGACTAACAAGTTGTTCCTAGATTTTTTAAGGTAAGATTTTCATTGAATCAAGCTTTTTCGTTGTCTTCAGTGTTTGAATGGTGTTTTATTTGAGTTGTTGTTGAGCTTTAATGTGATAATTATTTTGGTATTAGAAGATGTACTATTTTGGCATTAGGAGTTGCTTATGTTTAAATTCTAAGATTTATATATTACTTAATAATTTTTGTCTATCATTTAATTTAATAATAGAGTGCTCTATTAATAGTTTGCGATGGTAGAAACATTTGTGTTATTTGGTATTAGTAGCTCCCTATAAGTTTTTCATTTCTATACATATAGGTATGTCAAAATAAACATAACATAATGGTAAACTTGGAAGCTCTATATCAATAAACATGATATTGTCTGCCTTGAAGAAGAATGGGGAAAACATTCATAGTTTCCTCCCAGGATGAAACTTAAAGATTGTCTTTATGTAACAAACACCTTCTTATATCATCTACCTCAGGTTAGTTGTTAAATTTTTTATGGTCTGAACTCTTTGAAAACTACTTGCTTAAATTTGAATTAAATTTGCTGATTTCATGGACAAAAATAGCGGCAATCCACCAATTATTTAGTTTCCTCTTAACGAATATTAAGCCACTTCGATTATGTGCAAGAACTTGATAGAAAAATGAATAACTATTTGATTAACAAAATGTGGTGTCTAGTTCTTCCTCTGATCTTATGTCTTTTTTAAAAAAAAAAAACAAAAACATTCTTGAGAGACAAAAGAATAGCTCTTTGCTTAACAAAATATCGATGTCTAATTCTTCCTTTGATCTGATGTCTTCTTTATTTTCTAAATATTTTTTCGTTATATTCATAAGGTGATTTACTGTTGAGGATGGTACTACAGGAGATAGCATAAATCTCAAGTTAATTATATAATATCACTGTACTTCAGGCGACTCAGAAAAAATATAAACTTTGGTTCTTTGAAACATCTGAGTGATGTTAAAGCTTGGGTTAATAAGCTGCATAAGGTAATTTTCTACTCTCTATTTGATCAATGTAATTTTATCCTTTAAACACAATGACTGTTGGGTCTTATTTGATTTTTATTTTGCTGAAGATAATGTAACAAGAAACACATAATTTCAATGTTAAATTGCTTCCATTTTGTTTATGTATGCATCAATTCATGTATGCCTTGACTTATGTTTTATGGTGGATAATTGAAGATATTATTTCTATTTTATGTTAAATAATTATTCTTAGCAACAAACTTGTACTTATGCAATTGAAAAGTAGATTGTATGATATCACATTCTGCTGCCGATAGCAAATACAGGAAAGGACTATGATGTTGTTTCTAAAGTTCTTAGTTTGAGGTCTAAATATGTGCTTATGGACTGGTTAGTAGGCTATGAACTTGCTCACGTATAGAGGAATTTTCTTTGTAACGGCTCTTTATTTTTATGTGTCATTGGAACTAATAGTAAATGTAGTCATTTCATTTGAATGCACTATGTGTTTGAACTATTAAAATCAAGTGAAGACCAAGTACTTTGTTCTTTATTTTAGTTACAGTTAAGGATCTGAAATTAACATCTTAGCTTTAAGTTTGTGTTTTTGTCTAGGGGTGTCTTGGACTAAACTATGTGGACTTTCCATATTCGATGCCACATCCGTGTCAGGTTATATAAAAATACATTACTTTTGAAAAATGTGGCATACACCAGTTGATATGTTTGAAGAGTCTGCGTAACAAAGACCTTGGACATTTTTTCCTATCTAATGATGCAAGATAGTTCTCAAGTTTCAGCCGTATAGACATAGTGGTATATTCGTTATCTTGATGTTTTATTTTTGTTCCATGTGTTCTAATTTAGAAAATAGAGGAGATAACTGAGGTAATGATAATCTGAGTACAAGGAAGAATGTGATTACCACTAATTAGTTCTTGATGATAGTTTAGTTTATTCTTTGGATCAGTACATAAATCCTTAGGATTATTACATTTATGGTAGTTTGGTTGGTCTTATTTGATGTATTTACTTATGCACAGACATTTTGGATATATCTTTGGTTTTAGTAGCTCCCAATAATTTCTTCATTTCTATACATACAGGTTTGTCAAAATGGACATAAAATAATAATAAACTTGGAGGCTCATTTCTGTAAGTTGCTCAACTTCTGTCTTTCTTTGAATAAAGTTTTCCTAAAACTGTTGTTCCTCCTTTTCCACCAACCATAGTGAAAAAGAAATGGTAACGACTATCTTGTTCATCCTCTTTAGATTTCACGTCATGTATATACTTTAATATATCTATGCCCAATTAAGTTGGCTGAACTATCCTATCTGTCGATATTTATCCTACTTTTCCAATTATTATGCCCTTAGAATCACTATCCATTTTGACTTTTCTTAAATAGGTCCATAAGAGCTCGTGACATCTCATCAGTAATGTCACTATGGTATTCTACATATGTGAATTCATCCGAATAATCATTATTTACATAAATTAGGTGATCAGGCTGTTGTTGATTTATGGGTCCTCCCACTTGCTGGCAATTGCTATAACTTTATGACGTTGTTCTAGAGATTAAATGCAAATTTTTTGTGTGACCCATTGACCCTTTTGTACTTGATATTTGTTCTAAACTGAAACTGATTGTATCTTCCTCTCAATGCAACAACATTCATGCTACTCCATAGAGTTCCTGTTCTTTATGAGAAGTATGAAGATAAAGTGCATCCATTTGTTGAGAAAGCAATGCCAAAGATCAAGAAATAATACGTTGTCTTTGATTCCAAAATTTTGAGTAAAATTCCCATAGGGCCATTAGAAGATAAGAAAAGAGATGTATTCATGTACCTTTTCATTACTTGCTTCTATTAGTCTAATATCATACGCTATGGTGTTGTTCTTTTGATCTAACAACATTCACCTGAATACTGACTTGGTGATGTAGCTCATGTAAATTGAGATGTTGAAATGGGTGGATGGTGCGATCAATATTTACCTCTTGTAAATTACTTCCCGGGCTACCTCACTAGTAAAAAAATAGATGTCTAAAGGATTTGGGGCATATTTGGTAATGCCACACAGGAATCAGATTTGAGTATTACTGCATGAGATTATATCATGAGAAAATCACACCACATAAATATTTAAGATTCTATAATACATTACATAAAAATATTTTTTACATTACAAATATAACAGATTTGGAAGTTTAAATGCCCTATTTTTTTGGGTTCAAAATTGGGGATATTGTTTTGGAATTGATCCTCTTTCATACAAGTCGACCAAAATCAACATTTCTCTCTTTTCTATAACTCATTATATTTTTAGATTTTCTTGACAAATTTAATCATCGTCGCCTTCTTTGTCTATTGTTATACTAAATGGTCCATGCTTTACATGGGCATGCGTATAACTTTATTGTACAGAAGAGATTCAACACTTGTAAAGGAAATTTCATTGTTGTTTTTTAATAATATTGCATATTATATGTATTCATTTGAGGAATGTCAAACAGTTAGATTCTTAAGCTTGCTAGAAAGATAGAAATTAATACAAAAGATGGTGCTACAATCGGGTAACAGTTGCACGTGATAACACACTTGATCTGAGAAAAATAGCAAAAAACATAAAGAAAGAAAGAAAAAGTGAAAATAACTGATAGACCGTAGAAAGATACATCGTTGCTGACCTGATTTCATGACGTCTAAAGAACATCCCTTCAGAGAATAAAATAAAAGTATTTAATATACATAAGAATTAGAATCAATTAATTAAGGAAAAGAGCTAAAGCAACATGTAATTCTCCTGACATGACGACAATTGAAATATTGTTTTTGACCTTAAATATTTTTTTGTAGACCTTGCATAAACTCTAATTCATTGTAACTCTACCTAAAGACAAAAAGAAACATAAAACACGTATAAGTTTAATTTAAACTGATGATACCTGATTTTATTTGGTTGTTGTTGGGTTGCTTCATTGTTTTATGATATTTTCTACCTACACGGGCTTGTTAATATTCAAATTGTAGATTTCCAATCACTTTTATTTTATATTTGTTATGACGATGTATGATATGAGCTTGAATGAAAAATAAATATTCATATAACCAAGCCCAATTTATTTGGGGTCGAGGCACAATTGTTGTTGTAGTACTTGCATTATCGAAACTCTATATTCTACACCGTAATAAAAAGTACAAAATATCCAAAATGAACCAGAGGATTAGGGCATTAGTAACTTCTCTCATCTAAAACCCATCTAAAGTCTAATAAAATAAACCACCTTTTCATCCTACATAAATACTATTTGAGACGTGTCCCTGCGTTATCGTATACTGCAAAGTATTAGATATTAACCTTACCCTAGAAGGAAAATCTTAACAATTCATAACATATAAGTTAACATCAAAACACAATGAAATACCAATTACGTATTTAAAAATCAACATGAAGAGAAAAATTTCTAAGGAACTTACTCTTCTCTGAATGTATTGATCTCCAAAAAATATGGTTAGCACTGTTTAGCATTCCAACAATAAAGTTGCATTAATTAATCAATGTTAATCAAACTGATATAGAAAATATGCTGAATGGAAGAAGGTGACAACGATTTATTTCTTGTTGCAAGCATCTGCAAAACTCATACCACCAACAACATAACACATAACTACTTGGATCAAAATCTATTCACAAAATAAGTCTTTTCTCAAAAATTCATTGGTGAATTAACTCAATTCCATATGAACTTAAGTTTGATAATACTCTCTTATTCAAACATAAACTTCAGTTTTCTAACTCTTCAACTGTGTAGATTATGATCCTATAAAAGTGTAAAAATAAGTTTTCATCATAGTTCTTCCCATGACATGTCTCAAAAGGAAAAAAAATAGAGCTAGCTTTAACTAAGTGTGAAATCAGCCTCAACAATCAAAGATGACTTTAATAATGGCATTAGAAAATAACTCAAAATTTGAAAAAAAATTCAAAAACCAACTAAAAAATGATAGCTCAAAAAAAGTTCTATGTACTGAAGTATTTTCAAGATAGGGTATTTTTAAATTTCACCACAAGCCCTTCAAGCAATTATCAAGCTCAGCAAAAGGAACACAAATACTTCTTCTATTTACATATTTAGATAAAGAGTTTTTTCACCTCTGAATCTAATAAAAGTTTCTTCTATTTACATATTTAGATAAGGAGTCATTTTACTTTTTGATATGATAAAAGTAATCAAACTAAAATAGAATTCTATATACATAAGTTCATTGATGATGCTCGCAGATATTAAGTACCAACTGAAATTTTAAGAACATCTTCTATTATCAACAAAATTATTTTGTGCACTTAATACATTAACATCCTACCAATTAGGTAGAATCAAAAAGTGGAGAAAAATCTTGCATTGTGGTAGTATTGAAAAAACATAATTCATCAATAGTTGACAAAGACTCCCAAACTGTTCAATAGAAAAAGATAAAAAATTAGAGATTGTTTTCTCTTGAGAAGAACACCATTTCAATTAAGTAAAATTAAAGGTACAAGACAAAGGCCAATAAAACTAGCAAAGACTCCTCTATAGCATCTTCTGTTGAAGGTGATTCAAATACCTAGGGAACTTGATTGTGTGAACTATCATTTATAATGAGCAACTCTCTTAGCTTTGTTAGTCTCACCACAAACCACCACAACTTTTCCATCTTCTAAGGCAGAGAGCTAATTAAAAAGATTCATAGATTCACAAAGTATGTTATGCTAATTGGAATTTGTTGAATTTACTTGGTGAAAGTTGATGAATATGAGATAGAATTTCACCAATAAATATAACAAATAACTAACACAAGATGTAAATACTAGAGAACCGAGAGGCAAAGAGTTTAGGGAATTATAATACAACTATAGTCAATTTGAGATTGATAGATTCTTGTATGGTTTAAGTTGAAATAATTTAATTAGGTCAGCAGATTGAGAAACCATATTACTAAGATAATAAATTTAAGGATAAGTGTATACCCATCTCTAATTTATCAACATACTGATATTTTCTGGAAATCATCTTCAAAATTTGAGGTTGTGACTTTTAGTGCAATATTTAGCAACATGATATAACACATTAGTCATTGTTGTACTTTCCTGCAATCAAATATATCATTATATCCGGGAGAATTACCCATTCAATAATTTCATATTTTATTCTCTTCTCTCTATTTCAAGTTGTCCTCCTCAAACTTAATTAATTTATTTCTAGTAACTAGAATTTTACTTCCCAAATTTCAAGTTGCATTTTTTTCTGAAATAGCAACTTTGTACATTTGAGTTATAATTTTAATATGAAGTTAGATGCTGTTTAAAGTTTCTTTTCTTATTGATTATGAAAAGTAGAAAAATTTTATGCTCGTTTCAATCTTAATAAATATTAAGATAGCATGTTCACTTTTAAAAGCAAAGCTTGAAAATAGCTTTATAGTGTTAGCTTTTATTTAGCTCCCCTTTAAAATCTTACTAATCCACAAAGCCCAATAACAACAACAAATATGATGAATTGTGTTAGATACTAAGTTCACAAGCAATGAAATAGGTTTTATACGACAATGTCCACAAAGTACGAGGTTCAGATCTGTGGTTCTAATTGGCAGAGAGATACAAACCATGCCAAGACTACAATAGAACCTGGTTCATAAATAGAAGTATCAAATCACACACTGTCAAGGTTTGCCAAGACAAGATACACATTTACATATCTCAATGCCAAAAGAATTTATATCCCAGATAAGATATCATCACTGCCTCTTTAACTAAGTCAACAAATTTTCTCAAGAAACAATTTTGTTTTCAAGAAAATCAGTTTACTATAGCAATAGTTGTGTGCAAGAATTCAATTCATTGGCTTCATATTTGAGCAAAAATTAACTCAATCCTCCTAAAATAAGAATGTAATACCCCAGGTTTTGGCCTCTAAAAATTTCTTGAATTTTTCATCACAGGCCAGACAACGACAAATGTGACGAGTCGTTATCACTCGTCATGAGTCGTTATCACTCGTCACAAGTCATATACATCCAGTCATTTATTAACCAGTGAGGATGTCCCATGTTTCTATCCTAACCATGACTAAGTCCCTACGAGTCGCAAGGTGTGGTCATGAGTCATGGAATGGGACTCGTGACCTTACTAAGGTGCCCAAACTTACTAAGCAATATCCGTTCCCCTAGGAAGGGTATCAATACCCTCTTAGTATGATTTTCATAATTTTCATGCCTTCTCTATAATTTCAAACCCTAAAATGTGGGAGTTCTTTGGAGAATCAATTGTAGGTGATTGTGGAGATCTAGTATCACTAATTTACATGATTTCCCATTCAATTTGCAGAAAGATACTATTATTTTCACTGTTGATTTCTCCATACTTTTGCTAAAATCCCTAAAAAAATTTTGACTTAATTTAGCACCATTATAGCTTGAAATCCACCCATTTTTAGGGTAAACGTTCCTTGAGTATAGAGGGAAGTTGTGTTGGTTTCAAATGTGTGAAATTGTAAATGGACCCCATATGGGATTTTTATAAAATTATATACTCAAATGAAAATAGTATAATATGGGTATTATTGTTCTTGTTTTGATGAGAAGATTGTGATTTTGATAGCGTGACCCCTTGAGGAAGCTTCTTAGAAAAGAAAATTAGTGATTTAGCGAATTCTTTGGGCTTTTTTTCAACATCCAGGTACGCTATGTTTAACTTCTTTATAGATTGATCTATCTCGTAGTATGATTATGATATTATTCTGGATAGGGGTGGAGTTTAAGTTTTGAACGTATGAATGAGAATATTTGGTTTATTGGACCATTTAGGCTTTTTTGAAATCGTAAACTTGGAGTAAATAGCATAGTTATTCTTGTCTAAGGTGAATTGGGATTCATGGTTCATGTTTAGAATGGAAGTTCCTTAATTGCTCAAGCTAGGTGAAATTTCCTTAGTTATTCACTTTTAGGGTGAATTGTCCATAGTTACGTAAGTTAGGGGAAATTGCGTTAGTTACTATTGTGTTAGGTAGAATTTCCTTAGTTATTCAGGTTTTAGAAGGATTACTATCTTGAAGCTATTTATAGCTTACTTGCCATCAAAAAATGAACTTAGGTACCATATCCTAGTCCGATGTAAAAGTAGCCTAAAATAGATTTCAAGGATTAGAGTGGGCCTCTTCGGCTCACCTTAGGTTCATCTTTGTAGGTTTGTAGACTTATTTATTTATTTTACACACTTGTAAATCTTTGGTTTAGGACTTGAAGAGATTGTGTATATTGAATGAGGTTGTGGTCTGATATTGAACGATTGATGCTACTTTCGAGTATTGCTAATAATATTACTTATTTATATGATTAATGATATAATATGATATGATATGGCTTATATGTACATGATTATTGATATGGATTTCGGATATGAATTATAATATGGCCTATTAACATACTTAATGATATAGATATCGACTTTACTAATGGTTAATGGATTATAAATATGATATGGCTTATAGATATGATATAGCTCATGAATATAATAAGGCTTGTTATGATTCGTAGTTTATGGATGTGATTAATGAAGTAACTTATGATTTTTATTATTGAGATAGCTTATGAGAAAGGTTAATGACATAACTTAATGTATGTGGTATTAGCATAGTCTATTAGGTTAGTTTATCAGTAGGACTGGTTGATATGGTTTGTTGATACGATTTATAAATTTGATTTTCGGTTTGAGTCCAACATTTTATAATATACTAATAATATTGAGCTCCGGCTTAAGTCCGACAATGAGAATAATGATGATGATACTATTTAGTTCCACTTCAAGTCCGACAATTGGAATTATGTATGAGATAATACTGGTCCGATGGGTTCTCGATCATGGCATGACAATTTGGTGATCTATGCCTATTCAATTATTTAGCTTCATGCTCCAGGCTTATAAGGGCCTACGTTGGGTTATTTACTTTTTCGTACTTATTGTCTTGTGGGGGTCAATTTTGTTGGTATAATTGTGTGATCTTTATGTTACTATCTGGTATGTATTCATTTACTTATGAACAATGCTATTAGAGCTTATTTTTAGGTTTTCCTCTCTTATCTTGACTTAGTTATTCGTTATCATCTCTATAGGCCAATTATCATATCTAGGAGGAATAACATCTCTAAAAGCCCAATATTATTTTAAAAGAAAATAACATCTCTAAAAGCCCAATATCATATCTAAGAGGAAATAACATCTCTAAAGGCCCAATTTCAAAGACATAAGCTATTAATCATAGTTCCATGGAAAGTCATCACAATTTACCAAGACACAAAGTAAACTTATTCTAAAGGTACAATAGTCCCAACTATGCATAACATCAGCAACTAAGTCCACAAGGGCTAACACAAGTCTTAGCCTAAGATGGGCTGGACGAACCCACTTCTAATCATTAATTTCCATATTCAGGCAATTGATACCTCAAAATAGGCTAAGGTATCTAGTTCAACTTCTAGATGTCAAGTAAGTCATAACCAAACCTAAGATAGGATTTCGTTTAGAAACATGGGCATTTCAGCCAACTCCTCCGAAATTATAATTTCAAGATCACACCAATAGCCCAAATAAGGTTAAATATACTAACCATACATCCTATGCTAAAATCACATCCCAAACATAGCATTATATCAATCCATGCTATGAATTAGTTCAATCTATGAAGAAGGCAATAGGATTCAAAAAGGGTAATAAGCATTTTAACTTATGGGTCAAAACCCTCATCTAATCCCTAAACTTAAATATTAAATACTAAGTCACTCTATCCATAATCAAACTTAACATTCACATTCACACATAATATATAACACGCATCATCTTACGAAGAAAAGTAGACAGAAGCCTACCTTAAAGTTGAACAACAAATACTTAAATCATTCACCAAATATTTATCTTTATTTCACAATTCCAAAATGCCATCACACTATCAAAATAGTTATAGAATTATCAATATGAGAGAACGATACCCATATTACACCATTGTGCTTCGGGTCCAAGAATGACACCAAAAATCCCAATTGGTTCCCACTTATGGAAATCAGATTATTGAGGTCAACCCAGCATTCTTACATAACCAAGTAATCACATCTCTTAAGAAATGGGTGAAAATCAAGCTAATTTAGGGCTAAATTGGGCTGAGGATATCTTAAAGGCAACCTCTAGGACCAACTATGGTCATTTTGAGTTTCTAGTGATCTCTTTTGTGTTGACTAACGCCCAGCTGTGTTTATGGATTTAATGAACCATGTGTTCAAGCCTTACTTGGATTTCTTTTTGATTGTGTTCATCGATGACATCCCTGTATATTTAAGGAATCGGAAGGAGCACATGCAAGATTTGGGGATTGTGCTCCAAAATTTTAGAGATCATATGATTTTTTCCAAGTTCTCTAAGTGTGAGTGTTATCTTGAGTCGGTGGCATTCCTTGGGCTTGTGGTGTCTAATAAGGGGATTATGGCAGACCCTTAAAGATTGAGGTAATTTGTGATTGGGCCAGACATACATCTCCGACTGAGGTTCGTAGTTTCATTGGTTTGGCTGATTATTGTAGATGGTTCATTGAGAGTTTTGCTACTACTATAGTACCGATGACCAGATTGACATGGAAGAGGGTTCCTTTTTGATGGCCCGAGGAGTGTGAGTCAAGCCTTGGAAAACTTAAGAGATTTCTCACTTAATCTCCTATTTTAGATCTTTCTATTGAGGGTGAGGGATTCACCGTGTATTTGTAATACCCCGGGAAATTTTTCGTAGAAATTTTGTGCGTATACGTGTTGGATTCTATCTTCTAGAATGAATTATAAATATTTCGTGCAGAATGTCTTATATTATGACCCAACATTGCATATAGTATCGAATAAGGTTTCCAACGATATGTGGATCATCAAAAACGGACACCCGAGCAACGAGTTATGAACATTTCGATCGAACCGTGAATAGTAGCGAACATACTGATCTTTTTTGGAAATCATCTTCAAAATTTGAGGTTGTGACTTTTAGTGCAATATTTAGCAACATGATATAATGCATTAGTCATTGTTTTACTTTCCTGCAATCAAATATATCATTATATCCGGGAGAATTACCCATTCAATAATTTCATATTTTATTCTCTTCTCTCTATTTCAAGTTGTCCTCCTCAAACTTAATTAATTTATTTCTAGTAACTAGAATTTTACTTCCCAAATTTCAAGTTGCATTTTTTCTGAAATAGCAACTTTGTACATTTGAGTTATAATTTTAATATGAAGTTAGATGTTGTTTAAAGTATCTTTTCTTATTGATTATGAAAAGTAGAAAAATTTTATGCTCGTTTCAATCTTAATAAATATTAATCTTAGCTTTTATTTAGCTCCCCTTTAAAATCTTACTAATCCACAAAGCCCAATAACAACAACAAATATGATGAATTGTGTTAGATACTAAGTTCACAAGCAATGAAATAGGTTTTATACGATAATGTCCACAAAGTACGAGGTTCAGATCTGTGTTTCTAATTGGTAGAGAGATACAAACCATGCCAAGACTACAATAGAACCTGGTTCATAAATAGAAGTATCAAATCACACACTGACAAGGTTTGTCAAGACAAGATACACATTTACATATCTCAATGCCAAAAGAATTTATATCCCAGATAAGATATCATCACTGCCTCTTTAACTAAGTCAACAAATTTTCTCAAGAAACAATTTTGTTTTCAAGAAAATCAGTTTACTATAGCAATAGTTGTGTGCAAGAATTCAATTCATTGGCTTCATATTTGAGCAAAAATTAACTCAATCCTCCTAAAATAAGAATGTAATACCCCAGGTTTTGGCCTCTAAAAATTTCTTAAATTTTTCATCACAGGCCAGACAACGACAAATGTGACGAGTCGTTATCACTCGTCATGAGTCGTTATCACTCGTCACAAGTCATATACATCCAGTCATTTATTAACCAGTGAGGATGTCCCATGTTTCTATCCTAACCATGACTAAGTCCCTACGAGTCGCAAGGTGTGGTCATGAGTCATGGAATGGGACTCGTGACCTTACTAAGGTGCCCAAACTTACTAAGCAATATCCGTTCCCCTAGGAAGGGTATCAATACCCTCTTAGTATGATTTTCATAATTTTCATGCCTTCTCTATAATTTCAAACCCTAAAATGTGGGAGTTCTTTGGAGAATCAATTGTAGGTGATTGTGGAGATCTAGTATCACTAATTTACATGATTTCCCATTCAATTTGCAGAAAGATACTATTATTTTCACTGTTGATTTCTCCATACTTTTGCTAAAATCCCTAAAAAAATTTTGACTTAATTTAGCACCATTATAGCTTGAAATCCACCCATTTTTAGGGTAAACGTTCCTTGAGTATAGAGGGAAGTTGTGTTGGTTTCAAATGTGTGAAATTGTAAATGGACCCCATATGGGATTTTTATAAAATTATATACTCAAATGAAAATAGTATAATATGGGTATTATTGTTCTTGTTTTGATGAGAAGATTGTGATTTTGATAGCGTGACCCCTTGAGGAAGCTTCTTAGAAAAGAAAATTAGTGATTTAGCGAATTCTTTGGGCTTTTTTTCAACATCCAGGTACGCTAGGTTTAACTTCTTTATAGATTGATCTATCTCGTAGTATGATTATGATATTATTCTGGATAGGGGTGGAGTTTAAGTTTTGAACGTATGAATGAGAATATTTGGTTTATTGGACCATTTAGGCTTTTTTGAAATCGTAAACTTGGAGTAAATAGCATAGTTATTCTTGTCTAAGGTGAATTGGGATTCATGGTTCATGTTTAGAATGGAAGTTCCTTAATTGCTCAAGCTAGGTGAAATTTCCTTAGTTATTCACTTTTAGGGTGAATTGTCCATAGTTACGTAAGTTAGGGGAAATTGCGTTAGTTACTATTGTGTTAGGTAGAATTTCCTTAGTTATTCAGGTTTTGGAAGGATTACTATCTTGAAGCTATTTATAGCTTACTTGCCATCAAAAAATGAACTTAGCTACCATATCCAAGTCCGATGTAAAAGTAGCCTAAAATAGTAGCGAACAGTAAAACGTGCAGAAAAAAGTACTGGGCTGGCGTATTTTTGCTCCAAATTTAAACAATCATAACTCCTTGTACATAATAATCTGGGTGATCTACTATATATTAATGGAAAGCTCTGCGAGTCCTCTTTCTAATGAAATTGGTTTCATCCAATTTGGATATCAGAGTAAAATGTTATGGTTGATCTACTTCAGACTATCAAAATAGTCCACCAAAGTACAGATTCGAGAAGTTTTTTAATTTTTAGGGTCATTTTGGTCATTCCCCCCACCTAAAATTCGTCCAAACCCTATATTAAAGCCTATTAGAAGCATTTTATGTTATATTTCATGAAATTCCTTCAAAAAGAAAAACATTACGCTCCGACATCCAACTTCAAGAATGTCCAAATTTCACCATTAATTCTGCAAATTTATTCAAGATTCCAAGTTCCTAGTTCAAGAACTCCAAGAAACATCATTAAAAGGAACGATCAACATCTCAAAAATGAGTATCGATCTAAAGTTCATCATTCAAGGTATGTGGGGTTTTTCAACAATAACACTCTTTCGTTCTTGTGCCCAAAAAAAATTTTCTTTACAAAGGCATGATTTTTATGTGATTTTTATGAATTTGAAGCATGAACCCATATCTTATGATGATTATTATGAAATCTTGATGTTTATGATTTTGAAAGATGAATTTACATGTGTAGAGATATAATGCATGAATCTTGAACGATATTTATCATGATTTAGATATTTGGGTAGTGAATCCCCATTGAAAATTGTGTTTTTTTGAGAAAGTGTGTGTTATAAGTACGTTGATGTTGAATATTTGAGATATTTTGAATGATTTGACCTTTTAGTCTTAATGGAGTTGTTTTGAACTCGAGTATGAAAGAAATCCACAACGTGGTTGATTTTGATAGATGGGAAGCATGATGGCTCCCAATGTATATTTATATATTACTAAAATTCTTTTGTTGTGGATTGTCTTTGAAATGATCTGATCTAATTCCAAGAGAAATCTTTAGCACTGAGTGGGAGGTATAAAGCGACCTTACTTCCTTAGAACTACGTTCCCTTGTAGAACTAAGCCTGAGGCTGATTTATATAGTGATCACTAGTTTGTGTGGATTTGATATCGATAGTCCTACTCCGATGGCAAGTATAGGACGGCTCTCCCCAATGTGGGTTGTACGTTGGACTCCATGTACCTTACATGGTTTATGTCGGTTATAGGATCTTCTAGTGTGTGTATGTTTCCTTGTGTCTATGGTAAATGGTGAAGTGATTTGAAAGTGGAATTGTGAAAGTTATTCTTTCAAAAGATTTAAATGATATTTACATTATGAGAATTGATATTCTTGATTAACTGAAAGTGATTGAAAAATTATATGATGACTCACATGTGTTATTATACTTATTTCATCCTCTCATGATTATGATGATTTTCTTCGAGCTATGTGAGTCTTTCATACATCCTACATATTTCTTATAAATATTTATGATGATGATGTTTATACAATTGTATACACCCCCATATACTCGGTTCCTTTCCGTGGTGCTGACCCACATCTTTGGATGTGGGCTGTATTTTCTCGGAATGTAGGTTCAGGTGCTCAGTTCCAGGTTCGACAGTGATTCTTCGGGCACACTGTTCTACATTTTTTGTTGTGGTGAGTCCTCTTGTTCCGAGGAAGTGATGTCTGATGTTGGTTTCACGAAATTGTTTACAATTGATAACTGAGTATGAGTCAGTTGGGGCATGTCTCAATGGCTCGTTGGTTTTATTGATTTTCTTAGAGGCTTGTCAAACTAGTATAGATGTTGGGAGTTGACTAATAAGTCATATTTTGTTATCTTTCTGAAATTCTTTTATTCTTGGATGTTGATTACTCTATTGATATTTGAGGGTTATTTATGGAAACCCCATTGATTTGTGTTGAACTGAATGAAAATGGCTCAAAAGGTTAGCTTGGGGATTTTTGTATCCTCAAGCATCGTGTGACTCTCCGAGACCCATTTTTCGGGGAGTTACAAACTTGGTATCTGAGCCTAAGGTTTTAAGGTGTCCTAGCGAGTCTGACAAGCCGCGTTAAGTAGAGTCTTGATCATCGGTGTGTAGCGCCCCACATCTATGAGCAAGAGGCTACAAGATGTTTTAGGAAAAGGTGTGATTCTTTTTTTCAGAAGTGTATCATGCTTAAAGCGTCTCTCTCTGCTATTGATTCATGCCCTCCTCTTTCGGAAATATGCCTCCACGTTGAGCGAGAAGAAATAATGATGGTCAGCAACCTTAACCCGCTGACCCATTGAATGAAAATATGTCTCAAGCTAAATTTCGAGCAGCCTTTCAGGCACTGGCCCAAGCTGTTACTGCAAATGTTCAGGCCAACCTGGCCCCGGCTCCACAGCAGCAGGGAGGTGATTCCGCTACTGCCAGGAGCCGTGACTTTATGCGGTTGAATCCGCTGGAATTCTATGGGTCTAAGTATGATGAGGATCCACAGTTGTTTTTAAAGGAGGTGCGGAATATTACTCGGGTGGCTGCGTATAGGTTGAAAGACCTTGCTTATGACTGGGTTGTTGCTTGAAGGAAAGGTAGAGGTGAGGGAGTTGTCCCTACAATTTGGCAAGAGTTCCTGGATGTATTCCTGGATAAGTTTTTCCCTTTAGAGATGAGAGAGGTGAAGGTAGAAGAGTTTATGAACCTGCGATAGGGCCCTATGACTGTTAGGGAGTACTGTCTAAAGTTTAATTAGTTGGCCAAGTATGCTCCTGACTTAGTGGCTGATAATCGGGCTAGTATGGGTAAGTTTGTGATAGGAGTGTCTAGTTATGTAGTTAAAGAGTGTAGGTCTGCTATGCTGAATAGTGAGATAAATTTTCTAGGCTGATGAATCATGCCCAACAGATTGAGGCAGACAAGATTAAGGAGAGAGAGATAGAATGAGAGGGAATAAGAGAGCTAGGTCCGAGCAGTACGGACAGGGTTAGACTAGATCACAGGGAGGGAGTCGCCCTCAGTATCAGTATCATTCATCTATGCCAGCACCATCATCTGCTAGTGCTCCCGTGCCTAGAGATAGGTATGAGGAAAGTAGTAGGTCATATGCATCCAGGTCCTAGTACAGTCCTGGCAGTAAGCCAAATCATCCCTTGTGTCCTAAGTGTGGTAGGCCTCATTTGAGTGAGTGTTGGGTTAAGAAGAGGGGTTGTTTTCGGTGTGGTGACATGGGTCACAGAGTTAGAGATTTTCCACTGGATGGAAAAGGTCATCGTGGCTATCTCCCTCAGACCCAGACTCAGACTGTTAGTGCTCTAGTTCCAGCGACTTGCCCAGCCCCAGCTCAGGGCACCTCTTCTAGCAATGCTAGCGGGCAGCGCCAGAATAGATTCTATGCTTTAACATCCTTCCAGGAATAGGAGGACTCTCCCGATGTTGTTACTGGTATGCTTCGTATATTTCAGTGTATGCTTTGTTGGATCCTGGATCCAGTTTCTCATATGTTACACCTTTGATTGATGTGAATTTTGAAATGAGTCCTGAGACTATTCCTGAGCCTATCCTAGTTTCTACCCCAGTGGGTGATTCGATTGTTGCCCAAAAAGTGTATAAAAACTGTCCTGTTACCATTCTTCATAGAGTCTTATTGGCTAATCTGATTGAGTTAGACATGGTATATTTTTATGTGATTTGGGGTATGGACTGGTTGTATTCTTCTTATGCCTTTATTCATTGTTAGACCCGAGTGGTCAAGTTTCAGTTTCCAAGTGCATCTATGTTTGAGTGGTCTGGGAATTCTGTGTCACCCAAGAGTCATTTTATCTCTTACCTCAAAGCTAGAATGGTTATTTCCGAGGGGTGTATTTACCATTTGGTTAGAGTCAAATACACTAAGTCTAAGACTCCAACTCTTCAGTCTACTAATGTCGTCAATGAGTTTTCCGATGTCTTTCTGGATGATCTCCTAGGGATACCTCTTGATAGAGAGATAGAGTTCAGGATTGATCTTCTTCGCGATACTCAGCCCCTTTCTATTCCTCTTTACCGTATGGCCCTTGCAGAACTTAAGGAGTTGAAAGACAAACTCAAAGATGTACTAGATAAGGGTTTCATAATGCCCAGTGTTTCTCTTAGGGGTGCTCCTGTGTTGTTTGTGAGAAAGATAGATGGATCTTTGCGTATGTACATTGATTACCACCAATTAAATAAAGTTACCGTAAAAAATAAGTACCCCCTTTCGAGAATAGATGATTTGTTTGACTAATTACAAGGTTTAAGTTATTTGTCAAAGATAGACCTTCGTTTCGGCTATCATCAACTTAAAGTTAGGGAGTGTGACATCCTAAAAACTGCTTTCCAACCTCGTTATGGCCATTTTGCGTTTCTTGTTATGTCTTTCGGGTTAACTAATGCCCCAACAGCTTTCATGGACCTCATGAATCGAGTGTTCAGACCATATCTGGATATGTTTGTCATAGCGTTCATCAATGATATACTGGTGTACTCCCATAGTGAGGATGAACATTCTGATCATCTCTGAACTATCTTGCAAGCCCTTAGAGGATATGTTGAGAGCTTGTGCACTTGACTTTAAGGAAAGTTAGGATGATCACTTACAGGTGATAGAGTTTGCTTACAATAACAGTTTCCACTCTAGTATTGGCATTGCTCCATTTGAAGCCTTACATGAGAGGAAGTGTAGATCACGCATAGGTTGGTTCGAGGTGGGTGAAGTGGCTGTGAGTTGTCCTGATTTGGTATTTGAGGCTATGGAAAAATTTAAGTTGATTAGGGAAAGGTTGAAAACTGTGCAGAGTCGTCAGAAGTCATATGCGGATGTTACAAGGAGAGACCTTGAGTTTGAAGTTTGTGACCTAGTGTATCTGAAAATTTCACCCATGAGGGGGGTGAAGAGATTCGAAAAGAAGGGGAAGCTTAATCCCCGTTATGTTGGTCCTTACAAAATTCTTAGTCGTGTTGGTAAGGTAGCTTATGAGGTCGAGTTTCCTTCCAAGTTTTCCTCTGTTCATCTAATATTCCATTTCTCAATGCTTAAAAAGCATAGTAGCGATGCTATGGTAGTGACATTCAAGAAAATTTTTTTTTTGATGAGATTCCTGTTGAGATTCTTGATTTCAGTGTCCGAAAACTAAGGAACAAAGAAGTTCCCTTAGTCAAGGTGTTGTGGCAAAACCAATCTGTTGAGGGTGCAACTTGGGAAGCTGAGGCGGATATGCGATCCAAGTACCCGCACCTATTTTTCGCGAACTCCGATCAAGATGAAGATACCATTCTTTCCTAAATCTTGCACTTTGATAAAAGTTGCAGCAGTTCAGCTGTCATTTATTATGTGTTCAGCTGTAGTTTCTTGAATTTATTCATTCTATGTTGCATTCAGAGTGAGAAATGATGTGGTGATGAATCTATCAAATGGTTTCAACTGTATGCTCTATTCCATATCTAATCTCCGCATGTCTAGCGTCAGTTGAGGACGAATGTTTCTAAGGAGGGGATTATGTAATACCTCAGGAAATGTTTCGTTGAAATTTTGTGCGTAATATGTTGGGTTCTATCTTCTAGAATGAATTATAAATTCTCTGTACGGAATGCCTTAGATTATGACAAACCATTGTGTAGAGTATCGAATAAGGTTTCCAATAATATGTAGATCATCGAAATCGGACACCCGAGCGACGAGTTATGAACATTTTGATTGAACCGTGAATAGTAGTGAACAGTAAAACGTGCAGGAAAAAGTACTGAGGCCTGGAATATTTTTTCTCCAACTTTAAATGATTATAGCTTCTTGTACATAATGATCTGAGTGATCTAATATATATCAATGAAAAGCACTTCGAGTCCTCTTTCTAATGAAATTGGTTTCATCTAATTTTGATATCAAAGTAAAACGTTATGGTTGATCTACTTCAGACTATCAAAACAGTCCACCAAAGGACAGATTCGAGAATTTTTTTGATTTTTAGGGGCGTTTTGATCATTTTCCCTCACCGAAAATCCATCCAAACCCTATATTAAAGCTTATTAGCAGCATTATATGTTATATTTCATCAAATTACCTCAAAAAGAAAACTCTAAGCTCCTACATCCAACTTAAGGAACCTCCAAAGTTCACCATTAATTCTGCAAATTTATTCAAGATTCCAAGTTCCTAGTTCAAGAACACCAAGAACCATAATTCAAAGGCACGATTAACATCACAAAAATGAGTATCGATCTAAAGTTCATCATTCAAGGTATGTGGGATTTTTCAACAAGAACTCTCTTTCATTCTTGTGCCCAAAAGTAATTTTCTTTACAAAGGCATGATTTTTATTTGATTTTTACGAATTTGAAGCATGAACCCATATCTTATGATGATTATTATGAAATCTTGATGTTTATGATTTTGAAAGATGAATTTACATGTGTAGAGATATAAAGCATGAATCTTGAATGATATTTATCATGATTTTAATATTTGGGTGATGAATCCCCATTGGAAATTATGTTTTTTTGGGAAATTGTGTGTTATAAGCAAGTTGATGTTGAATATTTGAGATATTTTGAATGATTTGACCTTTTGGTCTTAATGGAGTTGTTTTGAACTCGAGTGTGAAAGAAATCCACAACGTGGTTGATTTTGATAGATGGGAAGCATGATGGCTCCCGATGTAGATTTATATATTACTGAAATTCTTTTATTATGGATTGTCTTTGAAATGATCTGAGCTAAGTCCAGGAGAAATCTTTAGCACCGAGTGGGAGGTATAAAGCGACCTTACTTCCCTAGAACTACGTGCCCCCGTAGGAGTGAGCCTGAGGCTAATTTATATAGTGATCACTAGTTTGTATGGATTTGATATCAACAGTCCTACTCCGATGGCAAGGATAGGACGGCTCTGCCCAACGTGGGTTGTACGTTGGACTCCATGAAGCTCACATGGTTTATGTCGGTTATAGGATCTCCCAGTGTGTGTTTGTTTCCTTGTGTCTACGGTGAATGGTGAAGTGATTTGAAAGTAGAATTATGAAAGTTATTCTTTCGAAAGTTTTAAATGATATTTACATTATGAGAATTGATATTCTTGATGAACTGAAAGTGATTGACAAATTATATGATGACTCACATGTGTTATTGTACTTATTTCATCCTCTCATTATTATGAGGGTTTTCTTCGGGCTATGTGAGTCTTTCATACATCCTATATATTTCTTATAAAAATTTATGATGATGATGTTTATACAACTGCATACACCCCCATATACTCGGTTTCTTTCCATGGTACTGACCCACATCTTCGGATGTGGGCTGTATTTTCTCGGAATGTTGGTTCAGGTACTCAGTTTGAGGTTCGACAGTGATTCTTTGGGCATGCTGTTCTACATCCTCTGTTGTGGTGAGTTCTTATATTTTGAAGACGTGAAGTCTGATGTTGGTTTCATGGAATTGTTTACATTTAATAACTGAGTATGGTCAGTTGGGGCATGTCCTAATAGCTCACTGGTTTTATTGATTTTCTTAGAGGCTTGTAAAACTAGTATAGATGTTGGGAGTTGACTAATAAGTCATATTTTGTTATCTTTCTGAAATTCTTTTATTCTTGAATGATGATTAATCTGTTGATATTTGAGGGTTATTTATGGAAACCGCATTGATTTGTGTTGGACTGAATAAAAATGGCTCAAAGGGTTAGGTTGGGGCTACTCGTAGCCTCAAGCACCGTGTGACACACCGAGACTCATTTTCCAGGGCGTTATAGTATTGTGGTGCTTCTAGTATTGGTTTGGGTTGTTTATTTATGCAACAAGGTCTTGTTATTGCTTATGCATCAAGGCAACTGAATGTTCACAAGCACAACTACCCTACTAATGATTTGAGTTGGCGGCGTAGTTCTTGCACTTAAGATTTGGAGGCGTTATCATTATGGTTTGCATTATAAGATCTTCATATATCATCACAGTCTTCGGCATCTTATGACCTAAATAAAACTTAATTTTATGTAACATAGATGGATGAAGTTTCTTATCGATTATGATATCTCTATCTTGTATCATCCGGGAAAGGCAAATATGGTAATAGATGCCTTGAGCCAAAAAGTAGCGAGCATGGGTAGCTTGGCTTGTACATAATATTCTTAGAGGGTGTTGGCATAGGACATTGAATACTTAGATAACTTGATGGTATGACTTAAAATTTTAGATGCTAGAAGGATTCTTTCTATTGCTTAGGAGAGGTCCTCACTATATGAGTAGATTTGTGTTCACCATTTTGAGGATAAAAGACTTTGCATTATTCATGATTAACTATTGAGTGGTGAGTCCAAGAGAGCTACCCTAGATTCTGAGGTTGTCTTGAGATTTTATAGTCATATTTATTTTTCGAGGGTTGATGACTTGATTTAGTTGATTTTGCATGAGGATCACAACTCTAGGTATTTTATTCACCCGGGTAAAACTAAGATGTATAGATATTTGAGACAACATTATTGGTGGAGTGGCATGAAGAGAGACCTGTCAGACTTTTTAGATCATTGCCTATGTTTTCAGAAGGTGAAAGTCAAGCATCAACGCCTAGTTAGTTTAATTTATAGATTCCCATTCCTAAATGGAAATAGGAGCGGATTACCATGGGATTTTATTAGTGGTTGCCTCACACTTCTTATGTTTTCGATAGTATTTGGGTTATTGTGGATATATTAACTAAGTCAGCATATTTCATTCCTATTTAGATATCCTTCAGTGCCTAGAGGTTAGCTCGTATCTATGTTAGTGATATAGTCCTTTTGCATGGTGTGCCTATATCTATAACTTCAAATTGGGGTTCAGTGTTCACTTTTAGCTTTTAGAGAGTGTTTTAGGAAGAATTGGGTACTCAGGTGGAACTTAGTATAACTGTCCATCCTTAGATCGATAGATAGTAAGAGTGGACTATTCAAGTTCTTGAGGATATACTGTGATCCTGTGTTATTTATTTTGGAGGTCAGTAGGAGCAACACTTAGCCTTGGCAGAGTTTCCATATAATAATAGTTATCATTCGAGTATTGAGATGGAGCCTTTTGAGGATTTTTATGGTAGGAAATGCTATTCCTCGATTGGATACTTTGAGACTTTTGAGATTAGGCCTCGTGGTACCGACATGCTTCAGGAGTCATTGGATTGAATAAGGGTGATTCAATATAGGTTGAGGGAAGCTCAGAGTAAGAAAAACGCTTTTGTAGTTCATACACTTTGTTGATATTTGGAGTTGGTGACCTGGTACTCCGCCGTGTATCTCCTATGAAGGGTGTGATAAGGTTTCGGAGGAATGACAAGCTTAGCCTCAATATATTAGACCCTTTTAGAATCTTTGCACAGTTGGTGAGGTAGCTTATGAGTTAGCCTTACCCCCAGATTTTGTTGTTGTCCATATGGTTTTCCATATTTCTATGTTGCGGTAATATATTCCCGACCTTTCTCATGTACTTAGATGGGACTCAATTCAATTGAATGAGCGGTTGACCTTCATGGAGTAGTTTATGTTCAATTTGGCTAGTGATGCCAGGCAGTTGCACACTAGAAAGATTCCAGTAGTTAATGTTTAGTAGAGACACCACCCCATAGAGGAGGCTACTTAGTAGATCTAGAGCGAGATGCAAAATCAGTATCCTTACCTGTTCGAGGCTTCAAAAGTTCTTTTACAAGTGGATATTGTAAAGACCCTCTAGGTCTTTTTCTGTATTTCCACTTATTTTCACTATTTAGAGGTTTCCTATAGCCGCCCCAAGTCATTTATGACTTGCTGGAACTAACAGTTCAGTTACCGAGCAATTTATTTTTGTTTTAGAGTGGATTCTATATTTTAAACCCTTGGAATTTCTCTAAGTCTCAACTGGTGCTAGTGCATCACTTAATAAATGCCTTAGATAACTTAAGCAATCAGGCAAAGCCCAGGAAGTATCTTTTAAGTGACTTATTTTGTTTCTTAAGCGAAGTCTTGGTAGTAATAGGGCTATCACATAAGCGATCATAGTGTCACGTATGCGACACAAGCTCAGGTAGCCAGATATCGCATAAGAAAACTACCGATTACATAAGCGACTGGCGTGTAAAGGGCACAATTATCTCTTAAGTGACCCAAAGTATGCTTAAGTGATACCCATGCACCTGGGAGGGTATAAATACCCACTTATCCCAATTTTTTACCATCTTCATCCATTCTCTAGATTCTTAAATGGTAAAAAGTGGGAGTTCAGGGAAAAATCAATTTTGGGTAATTGTGGAACTTTAGTAGCACTAATACATGCAATGTTCCTTTCAATTTTTGGTAAGATTCTATTATTTTCATGGTTGATTTCTCCATACTTTTGATAAAATCCCTAAAATGTTGGTGATTTAATTTTAGCACCATTATGTTCGTTTCGAATGTGTGATTTCGTAAATATGTACCACATGAAATTTTTACATAATTTTTAACCCAAAGCACAATAGTGCAATGTGGGTATAATTGCTCTCATTTTGATGAGTAAATTGTGATTTTATAGTATGGCAGCTTGAAGATGCTTTTAAAAAGGGAAATCAGTGATTTAACAGATTCTTCAAGATTTTCTTTGGTGTCCAGGTAGGTTAGGTTTACCTGTGTCCAGGTAGGTTAGGTTTACCTTCTTTGTAGATTAAGTTACCTTGTAGTATGATTATGATATTATGCTAGATAGAGAGTAGGATATTAGGTGTTGGAAGTATGAATCAGAATATTTGGTTTAATATGATAGTTTAGGGTATCTTTTAATCATAATCTTGGAGTAATTAGCGTAGTTATTTATGTCATAGGTGAATTGGGCTTCATGGTTCATGTTTCTAGTGGAAATATTTGAATTTCTCAAGTTAGGTAAAATTGCCTTAGTCATTCATATTTAGGTTCTAATTGTCCTTAGTTTCTTATGTAAGGGGAAATTTCCTTAGTTGCTATTGTTTTAGGTAGGATTGCCTTAGTTGTTCATGTTTCCGAAGGATCACTAACTAGGGGTTATTTATGGCTTACTTGGTAGCCAGGAATGGACTTAGTTACCCTAGCATAGTCGGGGTAGAAGTTGCCTAAAATGGATTTCAAAGATTAGAGTAGGCCCCTTCGGTCCTCCCTTAGGCCAAGACTTGTGTTAGTTTCGTACACTTATTTACCTATGGTATATCCTTATAAAAGATTGTTTTAGGACTTGAGGAGACTATGTATACTGAATGAGGTTGTGTTGGATATTGAAAGATCGATTCTATTTCTAGGTATTGCTAATGATATTGCTTATTTATATGATTAATGATATGATATGATTTCATATGGCTTATATGTACATGATAATTGATATGGCTTTCAGATATGAATGATAATATGGCCTATAACATGGTTAATGATATAGATATTGACGTGATTAATTTTTAATAGCTCATAGCTATGATACAACCTATAGATTTGATATGGCTTATAGATATGATTCATAATTTATGGATACAATAATTAAAGTAACTTACGATTATGATTATTGACATAACGTATAGGCATGGTTAATGGCATGACTTAATAGATGCGGTATTAGTATAGTCTATTGGGTTAGTTTGTCGGTAAGATAAGTGGATATGTTTTGTTGATACGGTTTATAAATATGAGTTTGGCATTTGATAATGATCCTTTTAATATTGAGATCTGGTTTAAGTAAGATATTGAGAATAATGATGATGATACTTTTGGGTTTTAGTTCAAGTCTGGCATTGAGAATTATGTATGAGATAATACTGGACAGATGACTTCTCAATTTTGGCATGACAATTTGGTAATCTATGGCTATTCAGTTATTTAGTTTCCTTGATTGTACTCTCTAGGCTTATGGGGGCCTTCATTGGGTTATTTACTTTTCCGCACTTATTTGCTTATGGGGGCTAATCTTGTGGTTATGATAGTGTAATCTTTATGTTATTATTTCGTATGCATTAATTTATTTATGTACAACAGTATCGAAGCTTATTTCTAGGTTTTCCCCACTTACCTTGACTTGGCTTATTTTATCATGTATTTTATCGTATTTATATCATAATGCTTAGTTGGCCCATGGTTTTGGTACTCATAATACACTTTGGTACCTTTTTGGTGCAGATTTGAGTACTAGTTATCGCTGCTAATTCAATGTTTGTGTAGGGTTGATATCAGAGATTGGGTGAGATCGAGTCGGGTCTAGTCTTCATCTTTGAGATGAATTGTATTCGACTATTTAGTACTCATAGTTCATTTGTTGTAGCTATTATATCGACATTATAGAGTCTTGGGATGGTTGTTGACTCTCTATCTATCTACTAGACATTTATGGCTATACTATTGATATTTTAGTCTTTAATTATAATTTTTTGGCTTTTAGGTCATTTTCCACCAAGTTAGTCCATTACATCTAGCTACAGGATATGGTTTGGCTTGCCTACTTGTAATGCCCTGAGTCTGTACCCCAGACGCTACACGGTGCTTATAGTCCCAAAGGACAACAAGCTAACCCATGACTGGTACCTGCTGCAATAATTGAATAATAATACTGTAATTATGAAGAAATTAGGTGGAAACTTGCCATAAGGTTCAAATCTGAAATAAATACTGAAACTAAACATCTGTCTGAAAATACTCTATTCTAAAAAACTTCTACTATCTGAATAGGGATTTGATGGAACAAGTCCTCAACTAACTCCGACTACTGAAATAAACTGAGTACTGAAATACTATAATAATAAATCTGTGCTCAAATAATAAGGACTCACCACTAGTATGCTGCTGATAGATCGGGCTGCTAAGTATGATCGGAAGCCCATGTGTCTAAATCTATGATATAAAACATCATAGCACAAAGAAAGGTATGCATCAGTAATTTGAATATACTGATATGCTAAGTGAGGTAGGCTGAGATGCATGGGTTCATATACATGAACAATACTGGCTGAATAACATGAGTAGAACTGAATGAGAGTACATATATGAAATACGTAAACTATAACTAAACTTATGATGACACTGGATACTGCGTTCAGAATCACTGGTATATTGATAAGTGAGTTTACTGATATGGTATTACTGTTAACTGAGCGACTGTATTTAACAGTCCTAATTCTATGGAACTATTCTGAGTTTCGTACTAAACTAAGTGATTGTGTGTGACAATCCTAATTTCTGTAGAACTGAACTGAGTTCTATTCTGAAGACTGAAACTGAGATTATGGGAGGTAATCATCCAACTGACATGCCCCTTTTTGGCTATATTGGGGTCCAACCTGTAACCCTAGTTAGAAGGGTGTCAATATCATGCCAGGGGTAAAGACAATTGTGACTTTACTCTCTTTGATAAGAAGCTCTTTCGTTAACCCTCGTTGGCAGGAAAACTTGCATGGGATGTATTAATCCTAGTCTGGCAGGAAAATATCTCAACCTACGCTGGCTATATAATTCTGTAAAGAAGGGACTGCTACTAAGGATCAAACACTCTACTGGCAGGAATGCCCTCATCCCTGGGGTCGCTTGTTGGTGAATCCTACTCCCAATTGAATAAACATTGGACTAATTTCTAAACTATACTAGGCTCGACTGAACTGTTACTGATTGTACTGTGTAACTGAACTGAGTTCATTAAGTTTCGTTAACTGATGGAGTACTATTGAATTTTGTTAACTGATGGATTACTATAGAGTTCTATTGACTAGCTGGATTTACTGAGGTCTGAACTGTGTATTGAACTATAACTCTGACTGATTACTGAGGCTACTATTTGTGATACTACTAAGACTACTCTGTAACTACCAGAGCTCTAGGTAAACAGCTAAGTTTTTGGGTATTGGATACCCCCATGACTCGATAGCATGAAAAATAAATTGTAGAATAATCTTGAAAGGCATAACCATATGCACTTGATCATAACTCATTTATAGAGACATCCTATAAAACATTTGAATGATATAACTTGTACACAAGATAACATGACCTGATTGTTTTCCCTATTTCTTTGTTTAAATGAGAAATTTATCAAACACTTGGAGGACATAATCCATTCAAATAACACTAACCATATATGGGCACCATAATTCAAATCCCTATTTACAATTTCAACAGTTTAGCATGGATTTACATGATTCTGTACATATATCAAATAACTCCACATGAAACGTGTAACAAAACATTGATTAGAAACTCAATTAATCATTACAATCATGAATATAATCAAACCCAACATTAAATTCATGTAATCAATACACTTGAGGTTTTAAAAATAGATTATTGAACTTTAAGGGTGGAAGGGACCCTTGAATGAACACTTGACATACCTTAACAGTTAAATTCTGAAGGATTGAAGGTAAGTTTTTGAGCCTTGAATTGAATTTGAAATCTCCTAGGGTTTGTTCTTGAGAGAAACTTGTGAAGAATGAATAGGTTTTTCTCTTAGAAGGGTTTAATTTTGTGTTTTGGGGCTGATAGATGTGGGAAAAAGACCCAATTACCCTTAAGGACGCGACTTTTTAATTACTAAAAACTGACCTAGTGACAAGCAGACCGATGCACTGCGTCATTGGTATTGATACGATGTCTAAAGTGCCGCATCGAGTCCGCATTGGTTCACTAGAATTTGTACTAGGAGCTGGAGGAAAATATTCATGAATGCGATGGGCAATGCGGCACGTTGATATCGCGTCGATCTACTAGTTTGAGCTTTCAAATGTGATCCAAACAAAGTTCAAAAAATCCAAAACTTGTTCGGGAACACCCACTGACATTCCTAATCATGATTCAACCTAAAAATATTACTTTGAGGTCATGAGGGTTGTGAGATTGAGTTGCCAACCTACGAAGGCTAAAATAACACTAAGTCTAAAACTTAGCTAAAATTTTCTAAGTCTGGGACACCTTAACAAGCTTTAAAGGTCTGAGTTAAGCTTAGGATTTTGCGGGGTCTTACAATAAAAGTGGGATAGAGTCGGGACCATCATGACTCATAAATCGAGTCATGATACATTCGTTCTCTAGTATGTATTACTTTAGTTATTGGGGTTAGTTGGCGGTCCACTGAATGATAGATCTCAGCAGACAACACAGGGTGGTATTAATATAAGGGCATAACCTGCAGTTGTGGCCCCTAGAGCAGAGGTTCTACCAAAAATATGCTTTGTCATAGCGCACATACAAGTGTAAATGGTCTCTCAAGTAGTAAAATAGCCTTTAAAATCCATGTATCGATCCCACAGGGAATTGTGGTCAGCAACAATCTAATTCTAGTTTTACTTTCAATATTAAACACGTGAGTACCCAATAACATTTGAGATTTGAAAAGTTAAAGTAACCATAAATAATTTGATAATGTAATGCGTTGGAGACAATATTGGGGAAGAATCCAGACTTAAGGCACTATAAACAATACTTCTTAGGTATACAATTTCGTTGGTTTAGTTAATTGTCTTAGTTGTTGATTCATGGGTTTGATGACCTGACTCTAGTTTTCTGGGCCTCTAATCGTCTATCTATCTTAGCCCCACAACTATATCATTGAGCGAGTATGCGAGAACTAAGTTTAACACATTTATATTTCATCCCGTATATAAACCAAATAGGGAAAATTATGTGTATTCCTATCCTAAACGCAAATCTTAACTTCAATCCCTCTCTGTATAAGATCCCACTCCATATATCCTACGATATAATCTATTGTTCCTCCTTTTAGGATTCTAATAGAAAAATAGATTTATACTACGGTTTTAGAATCCATAGACTAGTAAATACAAGAATATATAAACAACCAATAATTATAATAAGCATAAACCAACTCAAATATAAACTTAAGTATTCATGTTCTTTACCTCAACCCTAGAAGAGGTTGTTTAGCAGCTCATGGTCTTAAAATGAATCACAAGATTGAAATACATCTAGGGTGTTTAGCTGCTCATGGTCTTAAAATGAATAACAAGATTGAAATTCATGTATAAAAGCAAGAGGTAAAACTAAATTACATATTTAGAACCCTAAAATAAGCCTCTTGAAGTGTATTTCTAGACCCAAAAGTTGTCCAAGTTGTGTACAATAACATAGGAGTGTCCTATTTACAGTTGGAGCCAATTGCCTGTTTTAAAACCGTGGGCGTGCCACGTTCTTCCATTGGCGCGATAAGGGAATAGATCGCCCTTATTGTGAATGCTCATTGGAATTTGAAATTTTAAATTGTTTCCAATGGAAAGGACTTCCTTAACGCGGAGATCCAAGGTTGTGCCACACTAATAGAATTTCCAGAATTTTATTCAAGTAAGCTCTATCAATTTGGCATTGAGTCCCTCACTTCGTGGGTGCTTTTCCATTATTTTTAGACCTTGGTTTTCTTTTATATATCAAACTTAACATCTCAAAGGTCCTCCTATATCATCAAACACCCCAAACTAATGATTAAACATAATAGAATCCAACAAGATTAACTAGAACAACACATAGCTAAAGCTAGTAAGACTAGTTTTCTCATCTAAACTCTAAACGATCATTTTCATTCAAAAAATTGTTTTAAACACATATTAAACATTATCAATAAGTTTCTTAACATTTAGATGCTCAATTATATGAACATCCATGAAAATAAGAATTCGTCAAAACTAGGATAAATACATAGAGATTATGACATTAGGTGCATAAATTTACCTAAGATCATCACCCCAAACTTAAGGCTTTGTTCATCCTCGAACAACTCTTTACCATAATCATAATATAAGGAATACTGCTACATAAACATGACAAAAAGCAAGACACTCAAGATCGTACTATAATGACTAAACAAATAGAACGTTCCTCGTTAAGCATGTCATATACATTTGAAAGATCATGAACAAAACTTTAAAAAATCCTAGACTTATGAATTGACTTAACCAAGTTGGCAAACTCATGAATATTACTGAATAAAAGAGATCATGCAAGTCACCTAACTATCTTCAAATGTTCCCTCACCATAAGAGATGTACCCATACTCAGTTAAAGAGATACAATTTATCACAAGAATGGTTATAGGAGTCCAACTTTCACTCTCACAAAGAATTCTCATGTCACACAAGATGAACCATATGCTTTCCCTTAGTGTAGTACTCCACTAATATCAGAATGTCAAGGATCAAGATCAAATAGGACTTTACTAGTTGTAATGTAGGATAAGGGACGGGTAGGGACTATTTGCCCAATAATAGTCACTAAGTTTAATACATCACATTGTACAATGAAATTCTCTCTCAACAACCAATTTCTCACCATATTTTTCTACCCACACCTTTTTTATTTCACCCCATATCTTTAAGCTAGTTCACATATAGTAATGCGGGAGTATTTTTTGCGAACACATAATTTAATTTTTATCATTTTTATCTTTTTATTACATACTCTCAACCACAATACAAACTTTTTTCATACCAATAGTTACTATTTTGGGGCTTCACATTCACCTTTTCCTTCTTCAATTTTACACTACTTAACCATCTTAATTTTTCAACTAAGCACTTAGGATATTTGGATCAAGTTATAGTCAATCTATTAAGGGAAATGGGCTATTGTAATGCCCCAAAATTTGGGTCCCAGGATATCACATGGTGCTTAGGGGCGCAAGTGACCCTAAGCTAATCCTCCTACTAGCATAACTCATAAACAACTGGATAAAATGCTTAAATCTATATAAAGTTAGCAAAAATATAGAACTTCTCTAAACTTGATCAATATAAACATGAACTTTACAAGATTACAACTCTACTTTTACAAATGAAACTGAATACATCAACTTCTACTGACTGTCTATGAAGCCTCTACTGGTACTGACTTCAGATAGATGGGTCATGACTCCCAACTACCCAATCTCAATACGACTAAAGTATGAAAAATACAACACTTCTCAAACTATATAACTGACTCATTCCCTCGAATCAAAAGGACTCATCACTTGCTGACAGGAAGCTATAAACTGACTGAATACAATATCTGCGCTATAACTTGTACTTACATTATAAGGCACTGTAGCATATAGAAATATATGGGGGTCTGTACTTTAAGAAATGTACTGAGTATGTGGGAGTACAATGCAACATTATAAATAATATCATAAATGATTATGAAAATCATACATGCTGACGCTAACAACTTTCTTCGCTTGAATTAACTGAAATATATTCCTTGTAAATCATCAATAGTAATACAAACATTATAAATCTCATAAATCATTATACTTAACTCAAACTCTTTAAATCATGACTTAGAGTGACTCGGTAACTTAGAAACTTGAACTTTTATGGACTTGAGAGTTTCTTATAACCGACATAACTACACCATGTGAGCCACATGGAGTCCAACGTTTTGCCCTCCTAAGGAGAGAACCCATATTAGCGGGGGTATCGTACTTTTTCCAAGGAGTACAACCTCAATTTCTCAATCATAATTCCATACTCGGCCTTTGGCCCACAATCATCAAAATCAATCCTACGGTGGCATGTAGTTTTGGGAAAATACCACATTTACCGCTCAGTGCTAAATACTTCTCCCAAAATCAGTTCAGAATGGATTAGGAAATCCACCTTACTCAATATCAATTCGTGGGTCCATTATAAAGACCAAAACATAAATATATATCTCATCGGTAAATCATATACAACTGTTGATTCCTAACTCGACTCAAAATCAAATAATCTTTCTCAACATCAATATGTATCAATTCATTTAGTCATGGCAACATCAATAAATTTGAGGAAATATCAAGTCATAATTTGAAAGTTGTAAAATAATCATGTATCAAAAACTTCAAGAAAACATCATAGAACTCATTCTTGACTCTCAAGCTCAAATATCAATATATATATATATATATATATATATATATATATATATTTATATATATTCAATAATAAAAATTCTCATAAAAAGCTTAAATTATGACTCTTATCTCAAATCATTCGGAAATCATCAACTCATAATAATAATATTCAACTCATGGCATAAGTTCTCAATTTAAGAAATAAAATAATGAAATAGTCATGTGTATCGATCTTGAATAGCCCAAATATCATAAATCATTAATAAAGTAATTTGGGTGTAAACCCACTTTGCAAAATCATGGATTTTAATAGTAGAAATTAAATCTTTGGGCACAAGAGCGAAAGAAGTGTTCTTGTTCAAACCCCACATACCTTGATTATGGATTTGAATAAAGAAACTTGTTATCGACTCCTTTTCCACTTCTTGAGTTAGGGTTCTTGATTCTTTTGACTTGGGTACCTTGAATCTTGAATCAATTTATAAAATCTATGGTTGGCTTCTTGATGTTCTTGGGAAATTTGGCTTGGATTTTTGAGAGAGAAACCCTAGTATTCTTGATGAAATGGAAGAAGAATGAAGTTTTCTTCTTTACTTGGATATATATAGAGGGTAAAAATGGGTGGAAAAGACCAAACTACCCTTTTAAAAATGTTCCTTAATTGCTGAAAAAAATGACTGATAAGATCCGTGATAGGCCGTCAGACCCGTGATAGGCCATCACTAAATGTCGTCACAAAAGGGTAGAATTTTTTATTTTCTGCCTAACGATAATGAGGTCATCATACATATCATCAGAAAGTGATGAAGTCATCAGAAATGGCGTCAGAAACGTGACAGCCCGTCAGAACCGTTGTCACCGTTTTCCATCTTGACCATGTTGGAGTAAAATGGGTATAACGCTTTGCTCCGATATCGTATTTTGGCAAAATTGGTATCATTGGAAAGATAATTTAATTATCTATCGTTTGATAGGTGATGAGATAAAAAATTCCAAGTATAATGAGATATATGATCTTTTGAAGTTGACTATACCAATATCCTTCACAAGAACTCAATCGGTAAGGAATGTTTTCATTCGCCCAATCGTTAGGACATCTTTAACGCCTTAATACACACCATCCTTGATTATAATACAACCAAAGCATTATAAATTATTTCTCAAGAGCTTGATTGATGGTTCCACTATTGGTTAGAGTCTCGGGGGATTACAAAATGGCTCTAACTTCCTTACCGGGTGAATCTTATGTCGATGGAAAGCTAATCCAACTCTCCACATGATCGAGAGTAGAATTTAGGGAAATAAAACATAAGATAAATAACAATAAATTTTGAAGTCCTCAATATTCACTCAAAAGATGGATGTGGGCTTAAGAAACGATCGGGGTATTACAATATCTCCCCCTTGGAAACATTCATCCTCGAATGTTGCTTTTTGGTCAAGAATATAGAGAAAACTGAAGACACACTGCTGAAACAACTTGCAAATCTAAATCTATATCTTTCTAAACTTTGAAGTACTTCGTTGAATGTATAAACTCTTGATAAGAATAGTTATACAGTTTGATCTGAGACTGGAAATAAATAGATAGAGGACAACTATAATTCTCGATGGAATCTGAGCTGATTTGCCTTCTTCCTATATTAAAGAGCGGGCTCATACTGAGAGTTTAGAATTTACTTGATGTGATAAGGGTGCAATTGTACTCATAGACAGGTAAGAGATAATTTCTACAGGCATAGATCATGAGAAACAAGGATAAGACTACACAGTGGGTATTACATTGTCTGGACTAGAATACTTGGAAAACAAAGATTGTCCAATGAATGCTCACAGACTGAATCACAATTATATATCTGAATCTAAAACTGATGCCTGATACACATACTGAACTGAATTCGTAGATTTTGGTCGTGAGCAACTACTTATCGAATTTCTCATACCTATGAAATTTCGAGCAGTAAGACCAGACTAGTTCGAAAAAAATGGAAGACCATAGAAATCTATCTTCCAAATTTTAAAAACTGGGTTGCTAGCTATGCAAACTGAATTGTACTAGATACTCATACTTAAGTAGAGGATTTCTTCAATACCCTCCCAAGGAATTCTAATGGTCTGAAGGAGCAAAGAACTTTAGGCAAGATCTAAACAAGACATCTGAATCGGAGATCATAAAATTACTACAATCCCATAACTTGAAACCTAAACTTATGAATCATAAGTCCGGATAAAAGTACTAAGCTTCAAACAGGGCAACTCCTTACTCTCAACTCAACCACACTTCTCAAACACTCTCTTCACTATACTATACCCTTCTGATACTCTATTTGATTGATTTGACTTACAATCCTCACATGACACCGATACTTCTATCTACTTATATCCCCTTGAACCAAAGCCCCTCATCGTTTTCATGCATAACCTAGAACCACAGCATTTGCCACATAACCCCATCCCGAATCATGAGCTCCAACGCATCTACATTCTTACAACCTCTCACTTTAAGAGTAATTCTCATTACCACTTTGACAACTCCAATCCACCTAGTACTAGACATTTACTAATGTGCAAGGTACCCATCCGCATGCACACAAACATGACATTCAAGCCTATCTTCATAACCACATGCGCATTCCTAGTCAAAAACTTATAAAGCCTTTTCTTCATACCCTACACACCTCTTATCAAGAAAATTCCCATGCATTCACCTCAAGCACACCTGACATACTCCTTGCTAATCGAGTCCTACACAAATGCTTCACTCCAATATTCTTTCCAACTCATGGAATTACACAAAATGAGCACACCATAATCTTCCCAATCATAACACATTAAACTTCAACTAACCATAACATGTATCAAAGACTTAGCCTCAATCTTACTTCACATTACCGCCAAGCCAAAGTAGGCCTGGCACCATCTATCGTTGATAAGGAAATATCTTTTCTCTACTGACTAAACAACTATTCACCACTACTATCTTGGGTAAGGAAAGATAACTAAAAGATTAGAGAATAAGGATCTGACACATGAATAGATACTATGACTAACTTAACACTCAACTGAAGCTTGAGTAATAAAGGACTTAACATCATAAACCCATCAAAGAAATACAGCCAGGGGATATGCACGATATGAATCTGAGTTCCTTTCTTGCTGATCATTAAAAGTAGTTCTTGAACATTGGAACTGAACATATCACAAAGCTTAAGTACATAAGTCATGCATTGCATGACCTAAATTGGGAATTCGTAACTATGAATTGTGATTCCAACCGGTGAATGTTCTGAGACTCCGTATTTCAGTAACTAAGTGAGGACAAGATTTTTTAATGGCATGCCTGGACATGAATTATGATCATAGAATCAAAAACGCAAAGCATGAATAAATACAGGAATGACTGAAAATACTAAAATAAAAATGGGTCGAGCAGTATCCCTTCTCACAGCTGTTCCACAACTTATTGGCATACCCACTAGAACCTGACAAACAAACCTGGTCACTTGTTCTACTATCTCCCCGTTAGACTAAAGCCATCACACTTCTTGACTCAATTATTAGGAACATCGTTTATTGACTAACTAGTCTTCCTATACCTAGAAAATCCATGACACTTACTAATTACGCCACATACACTGATCCTAGAAAAAAATAAAGCATCCCCACAGAACCTTGGGAAATATTTCTCGCCAAGAACACAAAATAAAACTTAATTACAAGTTGATCAAACTCAAGCTCTCGCATACACTGTCCAAGCCCATTAGATCACTTCCTTGTAACTAGCACCATTAACCAAGAAATCATCACATCCACCTTCATAGCCACTATTCATTAAAGCTTCATGCCTAGTGCTCAGCATAACTTACAACTCTACCTCACATGCACCATTCTCACTTGGAAACTATAAAATAAAACATCAATAAACACTAGTCCACCTAAACCCCCTAATAACAATAATTGGTCATAATCATATAGACTCTCTCATTTACAATCCATCAACACGCCCTTCTGATACCCATCATTACTATCTATTCTTTATACACAACTTAACTTAGTTCATAACTCTCTAAGCCCCAACTTAACTTTCCCTTGCAATCTCAGGAGCATCTAAGTTTACAACACTCATCCACTAAGTATCATCATCCATAACTTATACTTTTCTTGTGCAACACACCGTCAATAACTCTTTTCATACCTTAAGAAAACCATTATTTACATCCACCAATAACTCTTTCTCTTTTTTCCATAAGCTGACACACAAGAACAATATCACTTCATCACTAACTCGATCATATGCAAAAGGCTCAGGTATACATAGCTTCAATAAATCACACTTTCCACCCTTTCTTGCCATAACACCTCTAAACCAGTTCTAACCAGCACGAGGAAACAAGATACACAAAGAGTCGCTAGTGAATCAAAATAGGCCTCACCCGGCTTCACCAGTCTTTGATTTACATTTTAAAAAATAATTTGAGATGTATAACAAAGCAATTATGCTAGTAAATCAAAATAGCCCCACACGGATTTGCTAGACTTTCAGTTCCAACATAATGAAGATAACAAGGTTACACAAGATAGAAACTCTCCATTAAATATTTGATAATCTAAGAATACACATCTTAATCTTTCTTAACTGAAAGAATCATAAGGGAGAGGGTATAACATTGAACTTAGGAAACTTATAACACGTTGGTAAGATCTTCTCAAGCCACTTTCTGAGACTTGTAAAATCTCTATCTTATAAGTCTGAAAGCATTATCAGAGAGAGAAAATTAAAACTCGTTGATCATATTGTCTCAGGAACAATACATAGCTAAGGAAGTATAGATTATCAATATGGATTATGAGAAGGAAATCTAGAAGCGCAACTGTAACACCTCGATTTCCTGAACCAGAATGCTACACAGTGCTCATGACCTCGAGGGACCACAAGCTAACCCATGACTACTATCTGTACCTGTATACTACAAATTATGATATAATAATGCGGAATACATAGAACTGTAAGGCCATCAGGTTCAACTGAATAAAATCATGTGGGTGAAAATACACAAAACAACTCAATCTGAATGCTAAGTATGAACATAAATCTGAATGTAAATCTGAAAGCCTCTAAACTATTTTAATAAGGAGTTGAAGGAACATGTCTCCAACTAACTCCATAAAACTGAAATGAAGAAATAAATAAATGTATCAAATCATATTATCCTTGAATCAATGAGGACTCAATGTGTCTCAGCGACTAGAATACTACCGCTACTGCTGGGCTGGAGCTCGTGTCTCAAAACCTATGGTGTAACATAAAATGAAAGCACCATAGCGCAAATGCGTCAGTACAACTGGAGTACTGAGTATACGAGAAAGGTAGGCTAAACATAAAGGGTTTCATGCATGAACAACACTGACTGACTAATATGAATGTGGGAGTGCAAATACATATATATAGAAACTGGGACCGTGATTACGTGATAGCATGACCTATAAGCTAATACATCATTTACTGATAACTGTCATGACTGATACTAAAACTGATAACATGGACGACTGTATCTGTCAGTCCTGTATATACTAAAATCTGAAAAAATCCCTGAGTTCTTTTATTGAGACTGATACTAAAACTGTGGAAAGCAGTATTTAACCGACATGCCCCATGTATGCGGTTATGGCTAAGATGGGGTCGAATCTCTGCCCCGACTAGAGAGGTGTTAATACCGTGCCACGGGTAAGGACTACCTGTGAGTGACCCTTATCTGGCGGGTACTCAATGAGAATGGTGGGAACCCTAAACTGACACGTTAAGCCACCTCATCAACCCTAATTTGTTGGATTAAGATGTCTCAACCTACGCTGGCTATGTAGTTCTAGAACACAAGGATGACTACTAAGAATTACACCCTGAACTGGCGGGTGAGTTCCCATCCTTGGGTTTACTCGATGCTAACCTCTACTCCTATCTCGAGGGAATGGACAAGAATAACTGACTGTGCATGACTTAATCTTACTGAATTCCATTAATTGGAAGAATGTTACTGATATCTGACAACTGACTAAGATCATGAGATTTTCCTGAGTCACATGACTGACTGAAGTCTATGAAATCATAGCTTGAGTTCGGATATCATGAAAAATGACATGGATCTAGGCACACAACTATAGTTTTTGGGTAGAAGTATCCCCAGGACTCGATAGGAGGAAATTAACACACATGACATGACTTGATCACAAGATTTGAGTCCATAGTTCATAATATCATAAGGTTTTCATCATAAGAATGATTCTCAACAAACTATCTCATGATCGGGAATGCATACAACATGTATATACTTGCATGGATTTAATAACATGGTCAGTCCATATTGCAACAATATCATGAGCATCGCGTACAACTTCTTCAATTCAAGACAATAGCACGGGGATCATGTTGAACATAAACTTAGAACATGGAATAGTCATTTAGGACTTATTATGTCATAAAAGCATGATTTCTATTCCCTTAGGTATTTTCACAAACACCTTACTTGCACATCTTAGGCATAAGTGGATTCATCAAGATTACAAATATTCAACCACCAATTTCACATATTTATACATTAAATACCACTATATCCTCATAATAAACTTACAAAGATCCCATCTTAGGCATCATCAAACTCCAACCACATGAACATCAACCAACAACAACATAAACATCATGATACAAAATTTAGAATATGGTTCTTGAGCTTGATGGATAAAAGGAGTCCATGAATCAACTCACGCATACCTTTGAAGGAAGATTCTTAATGATTGATGGAGGAATTTCCTTGAAATTGGATCTTCAAGCTTTATTACGCAACCCTAGTTGTTTTTCTCTTTTAGTGCTCTTGGATGATGATCTTTGAGATGATAATAGGGTTGTAATATGTTTAGAAGCTATATATTTCATACGGTTAAGTTTAGGGACGTTTAAGGAGTGTTAAAAGATATAATTACCCTTAAAATAACTCAAAATAGAGTGTTTTTGGCACCTAGAATTGACTTAGGCGGCGCCCAAGTGATTGCCTAAGCTAGGTTGGGCAGCGCCTAACCAATCACCTATGTTTGGTTGGGCGGCGGCTAACCAATCACTTATCCTAACTGTCTCTCACAAAAATGGGCATAACGTTTTGCTCGGGTATTGGATTAAGGCGAAATTGGTATCATTGGAAAGCTAATTCGATTATCTATAATTTGGTGGGTGTAAATACGCCAAAATACCACATTAACATCTAGTTATACTCGTTCAAGGATGAACCTTGCAAAATCGAACACTTATACTTGATGGATTCAAAAACTTTTAGCTTGTATTACCTTAACTGACTCATATGAACATGCTTAGTGAATCATAAGCTATCCTATCACTAGAATATTCATTGTAAGTCATGTAATCAAGTATGAATCACAGGATAGGAGTTTTCATATATAGGAATACTTATTCACTTCATAACTTAGAAATATGTGGGGTATTACAATATCTCCCCCTTGGAAACATTCGTCCTCGAATGAGAATTTACTAAGAAGGGATACAAGACAATAGAACCTTAACTGAATGTGATGAACTGCAACTTTATCTCATGACTAACATGATAAACATACTAAACTCGTGCATATCTGATGCACGAACAACTGACATATGAATGCATGACTGAGTATGAAATGGTTAATAGGTACCAAGTTTATACTGGAAACATGAATGTGAAACTGAATAAGATTAAGGAGAACTGTTACCTTGAGCTTGATCTGAATTGGCGGGGAATAGGTGAGGATACTTGGTATGCATATCTATTTCTTCTTCCCAAGAAGCTCCCTCATGAGACTGATTTTGCCAAAGAACCTTGACTAGAGGGACTTCTTTGTTCCTTAATCTACGAGTCTGATAATCTAAGATTTTGACTAGAATTTGTCGATGCTCTGAATAGGGACAACAACTATTGGGTAACCTATGCACTTCTTTAGCAAAGAGACATGGAAGACTGGATGGACTGAGGCTAGATCTGAAGGCAACTCAAGATCATAAGCTACCTTGCCGAAGTGACAAAGAATTTTTAAGAGACCGACATACCGGGGACTGAGTTTCCCTTTCTTGCCGAACCTCTTCACTCCCTTTATGGGAAAGATCTTAAGATAGACATAGTCATTGACCTCAAAATCGAGATCATTTCTATGAACATTTGCATAGGACTTCTTTCGACTCTGAGCAGCCCGGAGTCTCTCTCTGATCAATTGAACTTTATCTAAGGCGTCGAATACTAAGTTAGGACCTCTGATTGAGGCCTCACTAACTTTTAACGAACTAATCAGAGATCTACATCTCCTACCATAGAGAGCTTCGAATGGAGCCATCTAAATACAAGAATGATAGCTATTATTGTATGCAAACTCAATCAAAGGCAAGTAGTCATCCCAACTTCCCTTGAAGTTAATTGCACACGCCCTTAGCATATCTTTAAGAGTCTGAATGGTCCTCTCTGCTTGACCATCTATCAGAAGATGAAATGCTGTGCTGAGATAGACTTGGGTACCGAAACCCTTTTGGAACGCTTTCCAAAAGTGAGAAGTGAACTGGGTACCTCTGTCTGAGATGATAGATAGTGGAACACCATGTAACCTGACTAACTCCCTGATATAGAGTTTGGCATAATCCTCGGTGAAATAAGAAGTACGAACAGGAAGGAAATAAGATGACTTAGTCATTCTATCTATAATGACCCAGACTGAATCATGATGATGATGAATTTTAGGCAGACGCGTCATGAAGTCAATGTTAACTTCTTCCCACTTCCAAGTAGGAATGGTGAACTCTTGCATGGAACCACTAGGTTTCTGATGCTCTATCTTAACTTGCTGACGTGTAGAGCACTTATCCACAAGCTCTGCAATATCTCTCTTCATCCCACTCCACCAATAGATCTCCCATATGTCGTGGTACATCTTAGTGGCCCCTGGATGAATAGAGTATCGCGCACCATGTGCTTATGCAAGAATTCGTTGCCTCAATTCATCTATACCTGGAACACATAGACGACCCTGACAATGAAGAACACCATCTCCCCCTTGGGAGAAAACCTCGACTTTCTGATTCTGAACTGACTCTTTGAGCTTGACAAGGCTAGGATCCCTTTCTTGTTTCTCTTTCACCTCAAAAACTAGAGATGACTCTGAACTACTATGAACACATACACCACCCTCTGAAGAATCGACTAAGTGAACGCCTAGTCTGGCAAGCTAATGGATCTCCTGAGCCATTTTTTTCTTACTATCCTCAACGTGAGAAATACTACCCATGGAGAGTCGACTGAGAGCGTCGACCATAACATTGGCCTTGCCCGGATGATAAAGAACACTCATGTCATAATCCTTCAAGAGTTCTAACCACCTTTTCTGGTGAATATTGAGATCTTTCTGGGAAAAGAAATACTAGAGGCTTTTATGGCTAGTGAAGACATCTACATGAACTCCATAGAGATAATGTCTCCAAATCTTCAAGGCAAAAAATACCGCTGCTAACTCAAGATCATGAGTAGGATAATTCTTCTCATGTGGCTTTAACTGTCTGGAGGCATAGGCTATGACCTTACCATGCTGCATGAGGACACAACCTAAACCCACTCTGGATGCATCACAATAGACTATAAAACCGTCTAAACCATCTGGAATAGCTAGAACTAGAGCTGAGGTAAGTCGAGTCTTCAACTCTTGAAAGCTCTTCTCGCATGAATTTGACCACTGAAACTTAATCTTCTTCTGAGTCAATCTGGATATGGGAGATGAAATAGAAGAAAATCCCTCAACAAACCATCTGTAATAGCCAGCCAAACCCAAGAAACTCCTAATATTTGATGGAGATATGGGTCTGGGCCAGTTTCTTACAGCCTCGATTTTTTGAGAATCTACTCTAATGGCATCACCATAAATAATATATCCTAGGAATTCTACTGATCTTATCCAAAATTCACAGTTGCTAAACTTAGCAAATAACTGGTGATCCTTGAGAGTCTGAAGAACAATCCTGAGATGGTTTGCATAATCACGCTCTGTGCGAGAATAGACCAGAATATCATCTATAAAGACTATGACAAAATGTCCAAGTACTACTTGAACACACGGTTCATCAAGTCCATAAAAGCTGCAGGAGCATTGGTAAGACCAAATGATATGACTAAAAATTCAAAGTGATCATACCGAGTATGGAAAGCTATCTTCAGAATGTCACATTCTCTAACTTTGAGCTAATGATAGCCTGATCTGACGTCTATCTTGGAGTAGTAACTGGCACCCTAAAGTTGGTTGAATATATTAACAATCCTAGGAAGAGGATATCTGTTCTTGACCGTTACCTTGTTGAGTTGACGATAATCAATATATATCCTAAGAGAATCATCTTTCTTGCACACGAATAACACTGGTGCACCCCATTGGGAAATGCTGGATCTGATGAATCCCTTATCTAAGAGATCCTTCAACTGATCTTTCAGTTCCTTGAGTTCTGCTGGTGCCATTCTATATGGCGAAATAGAAATAGGTTGAGTATCTGGAAGAAGGTCTATGTCGAAGTCTATTTCCCTTTCGAGAGGAATTCCTGGAAGATATTTGGGAAAGACATCTAAGTATTCATTAACAACAGGGACTGTTTTGATGCTGGGAGATTCAGAACTAGAATTTTTAACATGCACGAGATGATACACACACCCCTTAGAAAACATTTTCCTTGCCCAAAGGTAGGAAACAAGTTGACCTCTGAACGCTGAAATACTACCCTTCCACTCAAGGACGGGCTCATTCGAGAACTAAAACTAAACTATCCTATTTCTGCAGTCGACTGTGGCATAGTAGGAATGAAGCCAATCCATGCCGTGAATGACATCAAAATCACTCATCTCTAACTCTACTAAATCTGCTGATGTGGATTTTTGAGATATCATAATCGGGTAGTTCCTGTATACCCGCTGGGCTATGATGGTTTTACCCACTGAGGTAGAGACTGAGAAGGGCTCTGCTAGGACTTCGGGACTTATTACTAAATTGCCTACTATGTACAGAGTAACAAAAGACAAAGATGCAACTGGGTCTAGCAAAGCATAAACATGAACATGGAAAATCTATAACATACCATTAACGACATCAGGAGAATTTTCCTGATCCTGCCGGGACCGAAGAGCATAGAGTCTGTTTGGGCGTTGCCCAGTGGTAGCACTGGAAATGGCACCCTGCTGGTTTGAGCAACTGGACTGAGCTATAGAATGATTTTACTGACCATGAATACTTGACTACAGACACTCCCTAATCTTATGTCTTGGCTTACCACAACCAAAACAGATATCACTACCGTCTCAGCAAATACCCTTGTAGTTCTTACCACAAGTCTGACAAATGGGATTCATTCGGGCACTGTTAACACTGCCCTAAGATTTAGAGTCTGGCGCTTTTTCTCTATTGCCATCTCTGAACTTTGGCACTGGAGCTTTGGCAAATGAAGGAGATGGAACGCTTGACTTGGAGCGAAATTGTGAACAATTTTCTCCATCTGACTTGGGGTGAACAAAGTTGAAGTTATCTGACCTTGCTCTCTTGTTATGCCTCTCCCTTGTCTTAAAATTCTGCTCTTCTACTTGCTGGGCATGGGTCATGAGTCTGGATAAGGTCATATCACCGATCATCCTCACAGACCTATACTCATTTACCATGCTATCGTTGACCCCTGACACGAACTTGCTCATCTTAGCTCGATTGTCTACAACCACATGAGGAGCATACCTGGCTAGCTGAGTAAATCTGAGAGAATACTCCCTAACCATCATATTCCCCTGCCTGAGGTTTATGAACTCAAGAACATTGGCTTCCCTCATCCCTTGAGGAAAGAATTCGTCTAAGAAGGTCGTGACAAATTCCTCCCACTCGATAGGGCCTGTATCATCTAACCTCTCAGACTTCCACTGTTTGTACCAATCATGAGCAACATCCTATAATTGGTGGGCGGATAACTCAGCACTCCCAATAGAAGTAACACCTATGATGTCGATGACCTTTTGTACTTGGTCAATGAACTCCTGAGGGTCTTCATCAAACTTAGACCCATATAAAGATAGAGGGTTCATCCGGGTAAAGTCCCAAACCCTAGCTACTTTAGGGTTGGCCACTGGATTGGCTAGAATGACTGGTGGCCATTCATTCTGTACAACCATGGACTGAGCAAGTATGGTAAATGCAGCTCTAAACTCCGCATGGGAAACATGATCGCCCAAAGGATATTCGGGATGAGAAGCTGGCTGGTTTCTTCTCTTTGGTGCCATGGTCTGGAATAAGAGAAGAATGGATTAGACTGAGAGTTTAAATTGTGATTATGCTCACTAGTATGACTTGATAATGATGAAAGGGGACTATTCCTAAAACATCTTATAGCCTCCCGCACATAAATGTGGCACGCAACACACCCATGTACAAGACTCTACTAGATGTAGCTTTCAAACTTCCTAGGACTCTATTGAACCTTAGGCTCTGATAACAAGTTTGTAACACCCCGATTCACTAAACCGGAATGCTACACGGTGCTCATAACCCCGAGGGATCACAAGCTAACCCATGACTGATATCTGTACCTGTATACTACAAATCATGATATAATAATGCGGAATACATAGAACTGTAAGTGCATAAGGTTCAACTGAATAAAATCATATGGGTGAAAATACCCAAAACAACTCAATTTGAAAGCTAAGTCTGAAAGTAAATTTGAACATAAATCTGAAAGCCTCTAAACCATATGATTAAGGAGTTGAAGGAACATGTCTCCAACTAGCTTCGTAAAACTGAACTGAAGAAATAAATAAACGTATCAAATCATATTATCCTCAAATCAATGAGGACTCACTGTGTCTCTGTGACTGGAATGCTACCACTACTGTTAGGCTGGAGCTCGTGTCTTAGAACCTATTATGTAACATAAAAAGAAAGCACCATAGCGCAAATGCGTCAGTACAACTGGAGTACTGAGTATACGAGGAAGATAGGCTGAACATAAAGGGTTTCATGTATGAAAAACATTGACTGACTAATATGAACGTGGGAGTACAAACACACATATATAAAAACTAGAACCGCGAATATGTGATAGCATGACCTGTAAGCTAATACATCATTTACTGATAACTGTCATGACTGATACTGAAAATGATAACATGGACGACTGTATCTGACAGTCCTATATATAATAAAATCTGAAGAATGCCCTGAGTTCTTTTATCGAGATTGATACTGAAATTATGGGAAGTAGTGTTTAATCGATATGTCTCATATATGCCGTTATGGCTAAGCTGGGGTCTAATATCTGCCCTGACTAGAGGGGTTTTAATACCATGCCACGGGTAAAGACAGCCTGTGAGTGACCCTTATCTAGAAGGTACTCAATGAGAACGGTGGAAACCCTAAACTGACAGGTTAAGCCACCTCATCAACCCTAATTTTATGGGTTAAGATATCCCAACCTACACTAGCTATGTAGTTCTAGAACACAAGGATGACTACTAAGAATCACACCCTGAACTGGTGGGTGAGTTCCCATCATTGGGTTCACTCGGTGCTAACCTCTACACCCATCTGGAGGGACTGGACATGAATAAATGACTGTGCATGACTTAATCTTACTGAATTTCGTTAACTGGTGAAATGTTACTAATATCTTACAACTGACTAAGATCATGAGATTTTCCTGAGTCACATGACTGACTGAAGTCTATGGAATCATAGCTTGAGTTCGGATATAGTGAAACATGACATTGCTCTAGCCACAAAGCTATAGTTTTAGGGTAAAAGTACCCCCAGGACTCGATAGGAGGAAACTGACACACATGACATGACTTGATCACAAGATTTGATTCCACAATTCACAATATCATAAGTAAGGCTTTCATAATAAGAATGATTCTCAACAAACTATCACATGATCAGGAATGCACATAACATGTATATACTTGCATGGCTTCAATAAGATGGTCATTCCATATTGCAACAATATCATAAGCATCTTGTACAACTTCTTCAATTCAAGACAATAGCACGGGTATCATGTTGAACATAAACTTAGAACATGGAATAGTCATTTAGGACTTATTATGTCATAAAAGCATGATTTCTATTCCCTTAGGTATTTTCACAAACACCTTACATGCACATCATAGGCATAGGTGGATTCATCAAGATTACAAATATTCAACCACCAATTTCACATATTTATACATTAAATACCACCATATCTTTACAATAAACATACAAAAATCCCATCTTAGGCATCATCAAACTCCAACCACATGAACATCAACAACCAACAACATAAACATCATGATACAAAATTTAGAAGATGGTTCTTGAGCTTCATGGACGAAAGGAGTCCATGAATCAACTCACGTATACCTTTGAAGGAAGATTCTTGATGATTGACGGAGGAATTTCCTTGAAATCGGATCTTCAAGCTTTGTTAAGCAACCCTAGTTATTTTTCTCTTTTAGTTCTCTTAGATTATGAGATTTGAGATGATAATAGGGTTTTAATATGTTTAGAACCTATATATTTCGTAGGGTTAAGTTTAGGGATGTGTAAGGAGTGTTAAAAGACTTAACTACCCTTAAAATAACTCAAAACGAAGTGTTTTTGCCACTTGGAACTGACTTAGGTGGCGCCTAAGTGATTGCCTAAGCTAGGTTGGGCGGCGCCTAACCAATCTCCTATGTTTGGTTCGGCGGCGCCTAACCAATCTCCTATCCTTACTGTCTCTCACAAAAATGGGCATAACTTTTCGCTCGGGTATTGGATTAAGGAGAAATTGGTATCGTTTGAAAGATAATTTGATTCTCTACAATTTCGTGGGTCTAAATCATACAAAATAACACATTAACATCGAGTTAAACTCGTTCAAAGATTAACCTTAAAAAATCAAACAGTAAAACTTGATCGATTCAAAAACTCTTAGATTGTATTACCTTAAGTGACTCATATGAACATGCTTAATGCATCATAAGCTATACTATCACTAGGATGTTCATTGTAAGTCATGTACTCAAGTATGAACATAGGATAAGAGATTTCATATGTAGGAGTACTTATTCACTTTCTATCTTAGAAACATGCGGGGTATTACAGCAACTGACTTAGGATTATTGCACAATTTATAAGCAAAGAATGATAAGGCACTAATAGGACACTTTCTAGCTCATTTACAACTTCATAACTATCTGTGGAGATTGTTTAAGAAAGTACTATATACAAATAATTGAGTTTGACTGTCTCTAATACCTTGAAAATAAGGTGGGGATGCCCCGTATAGGGTAAGATGAGAATTTGTATAAGTTTCTCAACAAACCTTTTTATAGCACGATCTAAGACTTGAAAGAATGGAGACCTTTACTAAATGTCTTGTATCCTCTCAAAGAAAAGTACAGACCTCTCCGTACCGTTCTACAAGTCTCTACTAGACACAGCTTCATAAACACCCTAATACACTTGAACTCTGTGTTGTGATACCAAGATTGTAACACCCCAAAATTTGGGTCCCGGGATGTCACACGGTGCTTAGGGGGGAAAGTGACCCCAAGCTAACCCTCCTACTGGCATAACTCATAAACAACTGGATAAAATACTTAAATCTATATAAAGTTAGCAAAAATATAGAACTTCTCTGAACTTGATCAATATAAACATGAACTTTACAAGATTACAACTCTACTTTTATAAATAAAACTGAAACTGAATACATCAACTTCTACTGAATGCCTATTAAGCCTCTACTGGTACTGACTTCAGATAGATGGGTCATGACTCCCAACTACCCAATCTTAATACGACTAAAGTAAGAAAAATACAACACTTCTCGAACTGTATAACTGACTCATGCCCTCAAATCAAAAGGACTCAGCACCTGTTGACTGGAAGCTGTGAACTGACTGAATATGGTTTCTGCGCTATAACTTGTACCTACATAATAAGGCACTGTAGCATATAGAAATATATGGGGGTCAGTACTTTTAGAAATGTACTGAGTATGTGGGAGTGCAATGCAAAATTATAAATAAAATCATAAATGATTATGAAAATCATGCATGCTGATGATAACAACTTTCTTCGCTTGAATTAACTGAAATATATTCCTTGTAAATCATCAATAGTAATACAAGCATTATAAATCTCATAAATCATTATACTTAACCCAAACTCTTTAAATTATGACTTAGAGTGACTCGGTATCTACACCATATGAGCCGCATGGAGTTCAAGGGTTTGCCCTCCTAAGGATAGAACCCTACATTGGCGGGGGTGTCGTACTCTTTCCAAGGAGTACAACCTCAATTTCTCAATCACAATCCCATACTAGGCCTCTGGCCCACAATCATCACTATCAATCCTACGGTGGCACGTAGTTTTGGGGAAATACTAAATTTCCCACTCGATGCTAAATACTTCTCCTAGACTCAGCTCAGAACGCATTAGGAAATCCATCTTAATCAATATCAATTCGTGGGTCCATTATAAAGACCAAAACATAAATATATATCTCATCGATAAATCAAATACAACTGTGGATTCCTAACTCGACTCAAAATTAAACAATCTTTCTCAACATCAAGATGTATCAATTCATTTAGTCATGGCAACATCAATAACTTTGAGGAAATATCAAGTCATAATTTGGAAGTTGTAAAATAATCATGTATCAAAAACTTCAAGAAAATATCATCGAACTCATTCTTGACTCTCGAGCTCAAATATCAATATATATATGTTCAATAATAAAAATTCTCATAGAAAATCTTAAATAATGACTCTTATCTTAAATCATTCAGAATCATCAATTCATGATAATAATATTCAACTCATGTCATAAGTTCTCAATTTAAGAAATAAAATAATAAAATAGTCATGTGTATCTATCTTGAATAGCTCAAATATCATAAATCATTAATAAAGTAATTTGGTTGTAAACCCACTTTGCGAAATCATGGATTTCAATAGTACAAATTAAATCTTTGGGCACAAGAACGAAAGAAGTGTTCTTGTTCAAACCCCACATACCTTGATTATGGATTTGAATGAAGAAACTTGTTATAGAATCCTTTTCCACTTTTTGAGTTATGGTTCTTGATGCTTTTCACTTGGGTACCTTGAATCTTGAACCAATTTATAAAATCTATGGTTGGATTCTTGATGTTCTTGGGAAATTTGGAATGAATTTTTTAGAGAGAAACCCTAGTATTCTTGATGAAATGGAATAAGAATGAAGTTTTATTCTTTACTTGGATATATATAGAGGGTCAAAATAGGTGGAAAAGACCAAAATACCCTTTTAAAAATGCCCCTTAATTGCTAAAAAAATGGCTGGCGACTCTGTGATAGGCCTTTAGACCCGTGATAGGCCATCATGAAATGTCGTCACAAAAGGTTCAAATTTTTTATTTTCTACCTAAGGCTGACGATCTCATCAGAAATGTAGTCAAAAAGTGACGATGTCGTCAGAAATTGCGTCAGAAACGTGACAGCCCGTCAGAACCGTCGTCACCGTTTTCCAGCTTGACTATGCTGGAGTAAAATGTGCATAACTCTTTGCTCCGATATCGGATTTTGGCGAAATTGGTATAGTTGGAAATATAATTCAATTATCTATCTGTTGATTGGTCATGAGCTCAAAAATACCTTGTATAATGAGAGATATGCTTGTTTGAAGTTGACTAGCCAATATCCTTCCCAAGAACTCAATCGGTAAGGAATGTTTTCATTCGCCCAATCGTTAGGACATCTTTAAGGCCTTAATGCACACCATCCTTAATTATAAAACAACCAAAGAATTATAATTTATTTCTCAAGAGCTTGATTCGTGATTTCACAATTGGTTAGAGTCTTGGGGAATTACAAAATGGCTCTAACTTTCTCACTGGGTGTCCGATTCGGGTGATCTTATGTCGATAGAAAGCTTATTCAATTCTCCACATGATCGAGATTAGAATTTAGGGAAATAAAACAAGAGATAAATAACAATCAATTTGGAAGTCATCCATATTCACTCAAAATAAGGATTTAGGCTTAAGAAACGATCGGGGTATTAAAGTATATATAAGGCTACCAAAGAATAGTTTAAAGGCTCAGCAGGGTTAACTAAGATTATGCACAAGGGCAGATAATAGATGGTATGAAACACGGGTATTAATGAAATTCCTATATCATCTCCTAAATCTAACATTCTTTATTTTGCTTTGCCTTTATACCAGGCAAGTTCTAGACATCAATATTCAACAAGGAATACACAAAAGACCTCACTCACACATAGTACATGCTCAAGTCAACCAGGGACCCCTATAGACTCTATAACAAGAAACAACACAAATTCAAATTAAGCCAACATCGCTCAAGAGTCATAAACATGAGCCTAGATGTGTCAAAAATAGTCATTCAATGAAATCAACATGCTTTCACATTAAAACTACTTGCATTATGTAATCATACATAACTACTAGAAAGAATATCTCACTTATTCCTCATACCAAAATTTTAAATATTACTCCTAAAAATAAAAAAGGATACTGGGTTCAAAAGGCACCCCCTCAAAAAAGAACATAAAAGAAAAACCAAAGGGTGGGTGACGTGTGCTCCCACTAGACTGCCACCACAAAATTAAAAATGAACAAAGAGAAAATATTTTTTTAATTTTTTTAAATCTAGTATAAAATGTTAAAAACTAATAGAAAAACTAAAAAAAATCCAATTAAAGCACTTCACCCTAAATCATGGGAAGATTCCCCACCCATTCTTAAAAATACACTTTGTCCCTAAAATATAATTCAAAAGCTAGGATATAAATACTCCCTAATGTATCTAGGCCTAGCTAGTGGCATCTTAAATAATCAATGAGGTCTGGTTTACCCTACACTAGTCTTTGCCATTCTCCTTAGCTTATATCTCTATGATATTAAGGAAAAACTAAGAAAACAATATACTACCTTAACTTGGATTGAATCCCAAGCAATACTTAATTTAGTATTATCATACGACTCACATCACTGCTTTAACAATATTTCTTTATCCTCTTCCTCCTACTTGGAGTCCACTTTCTTACTCTTTTCTGACCTCTTAAGTGTGTACTCTTAAGGTTTGTATCTTTTTCAATAATATCCTTTTTATGCTCATCTTTCAGCTTTACCCTTTTGGTCTAATTGGTATCTTGGTCAACTCTATGAGATGGTCCAAAAAGGTTTTGTGGGGTGCGTAATCCACCACCTCACACTCATCCACTTCCATGGCCATAATAATGCACAAATACTTATAATACAAAGGTGGATTTTATGGTTTGTATACTTTGAAGACCATAATTTCATTATCCAATACCATTTTTAAAGTGCCTTCTCTAACATCAATTAGTGCTCCTTCCTTCGCCAAGATGGGTGTCCCAATATAATCGATATCCTGTTATCTGCAACAGAATGAAAGACAATAAAGTCAGTAAAAATAATGAATTTACCAACCTTAAGGAGGGCATCTTGAATGATTCCTTCGGGATGCACTCTTTTTCTATCTGCCATTTAGAGTACCACAAAATATGGTCTTGTCTTCCCCAAACCAACACTATTTAAAATAGACAGGGGCATCAAATATATACTTGATCTTAAGTAAATCAAGGCATGCACCATATCATTATCACCATTTTGTATGGGGAGGGTGAAACTCTCTGTGTCCTTCAACTTATTTGGCATCTTCTCATAATAACTGAACTACACTCTCTAGTGCCATTATTTTAATATCACTCAGCTTAGTCTTATTATTTACCACATCCTTTAAGTACTTGGTATATTTAGGCATACCCTAAGAAACATAGAGCAATGGGAGGTTAATATAAAATTCTTTGAACGTGTCAAAGAACTTCTTAACACACACATCTTCCTTAGCCTTTTTAAGACTTTGAGGGAATGGCGGTGGTGGTATTTCTTGGACCCACTTATCTTACTTAGTTTTTGGGTACTCAAAAATCTATAAAATTTAAGAATCATTGGTTGCAACTTATGTTCCCTCTGTCTTCCATGGAACTAACTCTGCCTAAACCTTCTAACTTTTCCTTGGAAGTTTGTAAATGAGATCTCTACCGCTTATCAAGGTTATTTCCATTAACTACTTCAAATTCTCTTTATCACTTAGCAAGCCACAAGGGCTAATATCAGAATAAACTACAGAATTGAAAAATAACTACTAGACGAGAAACGAATGATAAAGATAGATAGAAAAGCAATAAGATAGAAACAATTAAAGGAATTAATGGCAAACAAAGGGTATATAACTTCCTTAATCCTTAATCAATTAAATGAAATAAATCACCTAAATCAAATATTGACAACATGGGAATTGATTCCCAAAACACCAGTGTTTCTAAACAAAGAATCAACACAAGCTAATCCAAGCTTACACACTCACTCACAAAAGAGTAATTATTTATTTATTATCAAAGTTATTCTAAAAATGAAAGAAAACTCCTAATCTATAGTCTAATCTTAATTCTTATAACTTATGTTCCTAAAAGTGACCTATTTGGAACAAGAAAGCATGGCAACCTGCTTTGGCATCTTCTTGCGCATTTCAGGTGCACATGAGGCATATTTTAGTAATATGTGAATCGGTTTTAACCTACTTTAGTAGATATGGAGTAGGTTGGGTAAACCTCTAGAACAGATGGGGTACATATTACTTTTTAGGGGCTTTTTAGCCCCATCTTGTACTCCTTTGTCCTCTTTAAAGTCCCTTGACCATACTTAAAGGTAAAAATCATCTAATAGGCACCCTTTGATAGCACTAAGGACTATCAAGCACCTCTAGCATCATAAGCATCTTATCTAAAGGTTTAGAGGCAACCTGGGTTGTATAATCCTCTCTTTTTTGAAGAAGATTCATCCTTAAATATGCAACCTTAAAGCACAAGAGAAAAACCAACAACCAATACATCCTCGAAGCACGAGGTTTAGTAGAGGGGTTAATATCAATAAAATAATTCCAAGGGGACACCTACTTCACATATAACCAAATATCTTTTAAATTAATTGAAGAGCATTCATCATTCAAAGTGCAAAGAAATTGGCTATGATAAATATCAAGAATCTCTCAAATATATTTCCATTAAGAAAATTACCCAACAAATCATTATATATTGGAAAAACCAAAGGTAGAGTCAAGAGTCATTAGCGTGTAGATTACCCTTCCTTTAACAAGAAGCTATGTTTACAAACATAACATTCTTAACACAAACAAGGCTATCTTTACAAACAATAGGAATGGAATGACAAGAGATAGAATAACCTAATATGCTACCATGTAATGACTCTTTCTATCATTTTCCATATTTTTACTAATTTTTGTAGTTTGAGCTTCTCCATAGCTTTCCCAAGTCAATTATGACTTTCTAGGAATGATTGTTCAGTTACCAGGTAGTTTATTTGCTTTTTAGAGCCAATTCCCTATTTAGAAGTCTTTAATGGTTCTAAATAGCCAATAGTCTATAACTTTAATAAAACAATCTCAAATGTTAATTCTGACTACACCAATAGCTTTAGAATATCAATTTTAGGTTGGGTAGACCTTCGGTTTGGGTCCTGATACATTTGAGCTTATTTCAACCTATCAGTTGGAAAGTTGAAAATTTGAAAGTTTAGGTGTGGGACTCACATTTGGTTGAAACAACTTCAAATTGAAAATTTGACTTCGCCAATGCGTCAAAAGCATTCAATTTAGTATGGTTTCATATTTCATTTGCGAAAATTGTATTCCAAATAAATCTTGAGGCATCGTTGCAAATGTGGAAACTTTCCAAGTTATGCTAGTTCTAGTGCAACGATGATCGACACGGCAATCGCTCATTCTCGAGTTTGATACTCTTACACATGCATCCTGTATTGCAAATTTTTTTGCTTTGGATATCCTTTTCTATATAGCTCATGTATTAGATTGACCAATTTAAGGTCCGTTCTTCAGGTTTGGCTATTTCATTACTTGGTAGTGGTTTTGTAACGCCCCAAATTTGGTATCCGGAATGCCACACGGTGCTCATAACCTTAAAGGACCATAATCTAACCCATGAATGATATTTATACCTGTACACTACATAATATACTGTATAAATATGGAAGTAAAGGTTGTAAGGCTGTAAGGTTCAAAAATTGTAATATAGCTGATGAAATATAACATCTGGAGGGGGTATGAAATACCAAAGACAACTGAAATAACTATCTAAACTTGATAGTCTGAAAGTCTCTAAACTGTCTGAATAAGTAGTTGATGGGATATGTCCCCAACTAACTCTAACTACTAAAATAAATTAATTAATGAGATAATAAAGTAATGGTCATGTCCTCAAAGGATGAGGACTCATTGCTAACTCTGACTGCTTAGACTGAATGGTACTGATGCTCTGGAGCTCATACTTCTTAACCTATGGTATAAAACACCATAGCGCAAATACGTCAGTATGTTTGAATGTACTGGTATACATGTGAGGTAGGATGAATTCAAAGAGTTCACATGCATGAACTATACTAACTAACTGGATAACAAGAACATCAGAATACTTTTTTGAATACATAGTAACTGTAACTAAGTTCATGATAACATGATTATTGAGTTTGAGTAATGATAACATGAGATATTGATAGTTGTATATCTAAAATAACTGATACTGAGCTACTATATCTGACAGTCTAGTTCTGATGGAACTAGCTGAGTTCCATACTGTTTTGAGTTGACTGTATCTGGCAGTCCTAAAATCTAAAGAACTATCTGATTTCTTTTATTGAGACTGAATGACTGTATCTGACAGTCCTGATTCTGTAACTAAAACTATAGGAAGTAGTCCTTTAACCGACATTCCCATAATAAGCTATTATAGCTAAGTTGGGTTCCAATCTGTAACCCCAATTAGAAGGGTCTCAATATCACACCATTGCTAAGGACAAGCTGTGAGTGACCCATATCTAACAGGTACTCTAATGAGAATGGCGGGACCCTTATCTAAGAGGTTAAGACTCCTCATCAACCCTCATCTAGCAGGTTTGATGTCTTAACTTACGCTGGCTATGTAGTTCTGGAGCGCAAGGACTGCTTTTATGAATCACACCCTCTACTCGCAAGTGAGTTCCCATCCTTGGGCTTACTCGGTGCTGAATCCTACTCCTATCTGAATAGACACTAAACTAAATATACTAGACTGAGTTTCACTGAATTTTGTTGACTGATGAAATATTACTAAGATCTAATAAATGATGAGATTACTGAGATTACTGGACTGATACTGAATTTACTAATTTTTCCTGAGTCATGTAACTAACTGAATTCTACTGATCATGGATTGACTGAAATTATCATAAAACTGACACTGGCTCTAAACAGACAACTAAATTGTCGGGTTCAAGTACCCCCAGGACTAGATAGAAAGAAACTAATAAGACATGACACTTCTTGAACACATGACCATAATCAATAATTCATAATACAATAAGTTGGAGAATCCATGAAGTACAAGTTCTAAAGCACCACAATGGCTACACATATATCCATAATTCATTGACTAAGACATTTATCAAACACTGGACATGCATAAACTTGTATATAAATGGGGATTTCATATTATCATACTAGTATGACACTTTTCCTTCACATAGGCATTTAATCCAGCACATGGGGATCATGCTTTGGTTATACGATCATCAACACATCTAATAATCATGGATACATCAAGAAAGGTCTAAATTTAAGGGTTTGTTATGATTATTATGCAAATCACCAAATTCTAGGGCCAATTATTGGAATCTGTAATTTCAAACATGAATCAAAACTCTATAACATCATGAACATGAATTTCAATTGAATTTAAATCATGAACATTCATAAATACACAATTCTTGGATTTTAAAAAGAGTTTCTTGAGCTTCATGGGTGAAAGGGACCCATAAATCAACATATGACATACCTGGGTTGTTAGTTTCTTGAAGTTCTTGGACTTGAAGAGCTAGCAATCTCTTAGTTTCTTGAAGAATGATTTGGATCTTGTTCTTGGGGATTATCTTTGAAAAAAAACCCTAATTTGATGTTATAGATGGATAATAAACTTATGATCCTAGATCTGATATTATTAAGGGTTAAAACGGGTGAAAAAAGATCCAAATACCCTTTTAAAAATAACTCCAAAATAACTGAACCAACTATGCGATGGTGGGTGCGATGATCCGTCGCTGGGTCGACGGTCCATCACTAGGTCGATAGTCTGTTGGTCCTAACTATCATACTTAGGTAGAATAGGGGTTAACTACCTCTGCTGTGATGGCTTGGGTGATGGTCCGTCACTAGCTCGATGTTCCGTTGGCTTGATCATCACCCTTAGGTAAAAGGTGGTCTTACTACCTCTTTTATGACGGTTTAGGCGACGGCTCGTCGCTAGCTCGACGGTCCATCGGCCCTCATCATTGCACCTTGGCAGTTTTGACTACTTTCTATAAACTGGCCATGACATTCTACCTCGATACTGGATTTGGATGAAATTTGTATCATTAGAACGCTAATTCAATTTCTGGTATGACAAAAAGTAAAAATCTTAAAAATTCCACATATATAAAATTATATTCATCTTTCAAAGTAAGTTTCCAACATACTTGGGATGATTTCAAGAAAGGTAGAAGTATGGGGTATTACAATATCTCTTCTTTGAGAACATTCATCTTTGAATGAGACTGAGTGAGAAGGGATAGGTATAAAATGATGTACATACTAAACGTTAATAACTGGAATGTGATTTCATGAATGACATGAATGATAAGTGAATTTATCATACTAAACACGCATATTTGATGCATGTGTAACCAATTCATGAATGCATGACTGAGTGTTTTGAGGAACTAAGTTTCTAACAATGAGAATGCATATCTGATGCATGATTATATGACTGAACTGGAGCATGAGTGCATGAATGAATATGTAATGGTATTTAATACCAAGTTTATAATGGAATTTTGAGCATAAACTTATACGAAGTTTGTAACTGAAATCTAAACATGAAACTGGAAAGCTTAAGGAGGACTATTACTTTTAGCTAGATCAGAGTTAGCAGAGAAGAGGTGAGGGTACTTGGTTTGCATGTCTGCTTCTGCTTCCCAAGTATCTCCCTCAATGGACTGATTTCGCCAAAGAATTTGACTAGAGGGACTTCTTTGTTCCTTAGTCTATGTTTCTGATAGTCTAGGGTTTTGACTGGAATCTCTTCATAAGAGAAGCTATTTTGAACACCTATGCTCTGAATAGAAACTATAACTGTTGGGTCACCTATGCACTTCTTTAGCAAAAAGACATGGAAGAATGGATGAACTAAGGCCAGATCTGAAGGCAATTTGAGCTCATAAGCTACCTTGCTGAAGTGACTAAGAATTTTAAATGGATCAACATATTGGGGACTGAGCTTTCCCTTCTTGTTGAATGTCTTCACTCCCTTCATAAAAGAGATCCTTAGATAGATAAAGTCATTAATCTCGAACTCTAGATCCTTTACTAAACACGCATGAGTAGGAACATGAGAACATGACTGAGTTTGTAATGTGTGACATGGACTTAGTATCATAAATTGATATAAGCCATTGTGCACATGTCTTACGGCTGAGATTTGATCTTAAGGGTCCACCTATGAGTACCCACTACTCCAAGATAGGTTCCTTACATAAAAAGGGAATGACATATTTAGGTAATAAAAGTTTAGGGGATTATAGTGTAGATACTCCTTAGGACACTACGTCCCTCGTAGAATGCTGACTTGTCCAAGATACTAAGGAGAAACTAGAATGATGCACAGAGCACCCACAAAAAAAATGGCGACTAAATATCTGGGATCTGAGACTATGTCATAAAACATGAACTAAGCTGAACATGCAACTACTTGATTGGTCCATCTTAGAATGGTTACATCTATGAGACTTTGAATAGTGCAACTAGGTGGACAGTATGGGAAAATATGTGAAATTGTTCGTCTGACTATCCGACTGAAGTACTTGTTTTTAAAACTAATTCTTACTGACTGACTCATCTGATTTGCTGACTGACTAATAGCTTAGCACTAGGCATGTCTGATTGAGAATATGGAGGTTTTTATGAACATAAGAAAGGGACTAACCGAGTAACATGAGATAGCTGAGCATGAATTCATGAAATACTTGTATTATTTGAGAATGCAAGACCAGGCGTATAAAATGATTCAGAAACATTCTATAAGTTGAGGTACTGAAATATTGATAACAGGCGTAACTGATAACTACACGCTATGGTCAAGAAAAACCAAAATTAGACTGTAGAACTGATCTGATTTCTGAACTGAGGCTGAGGCTGAGGCTGACACTATATCTAAAACTGTAGCATAGACTGCAACAAAATTTGTAATTGAGACTTATACTGGGACTGAATGCTTGTTTCTAATAATTGAGGTTTATAATGGTACTAAAGTACTAAATTCTGATGGCTAAGTAATTGATAATTGAAAGCCATGGTCCTGTAGAACTATCTGAGTTCTTTACTGAAAGACGATTACTGAACTGACGTTGTAACTGAGGCTTGAGGGATGGAACATCAATACCATATATTCACCAAGTAACCTAAACTGAGGGTATACGTGACATAACTTAAGTATGGATGATCACTAGGAGTGGAATATGACTCATGTGGGCTGAGCATACTGTAAAGCACGACATGAGTACACGAGTCGTGAGCTGCATGACCCGAGTCTGAAGGTTTTGTATTCATGGGACATGATTCGTACTATTGAGTAAATTTTAACTCCTTATACTAGGAATTGGAAATGCACATGATTCTATGGAAGGTACATAAATTTAAGCTGTGTTCATGGAACATGATTCATTCCACGGAGTAAACTGGGATTCCTTATACTGGGAACTAAAATCGTACAAGATTTTCACTAATGTGCACAATTATGTGTGATGATCATGGAGCTGACAGGTAGTATACGAATAGATATCATGATACTTGATGGGTTTTAAGGATCTGTAATACTATTTTGAGATGGTCTGTATGACTATGTTCACTATAGGAATAGATGAGGATGACATCTATGAAGACTATAACAAACATGTCCAAGTACTTCTTGAACACATGGTTTATCAAGTCCATGAAGGCTGCTGGGGCATTGGTATGATCAAAGTACATGACCAAAAATTTGAAGTGACCGTACCAATTTCAAAAAGTTGTCCTCGAAATGTCACATTCTCTAACTCTAGGTTAATGATAGCCTAATCTGAGGTCTATCTTAGAGAAATAGCTGGCACCGTAAAGTTGGCCAAAAAAGTCATTGATTCTGGAAAGTGGATACTTGTTTGAAACCGTGACTTTATTGAGCTGAAGGTAGTCTATACATATTCTGAGAGAGTTGTCTCTCTTTCACACGAACAAAACTGGTGCACCCTACGGGAAACACTGGGCCTGATGAATCCCTTATGGAAGAGATCCACTAACTGTTCTTTTAGTTCTTTGATTTATGCTGGCACCATTCTGTATGGAAAATAGATAAAGGTTGAGTAACTAAAAGAAGATCAATGACGAAGTTTGTTTCCCTTTCGTGAGGAACTCCAAGAAAATCTTTGGGAAACACATCTGAATATTCATTCACTACTGAAACTGATTCAAGACTAGGAGTTTCAAACCTAGTATCCTTAACTCAAACAAGATGATAGACACATCTCTTAGATATTATTTTCCATGATTGAAGGTAGGAAACAAGATGACCTTTGAAAAATTAAAGTACAACCCTTCCACTCTAGGATAGGTTCATTCAGGAACTAAATTGGACAACTTTATTTCTACACTTAACTATGGTATAGCAGGAATGAAGCCAATCCATGCTGAGAATGACATCAAAATCAGTTATCTCTAATTCGACTAAGTCTACTTAAGTGACTTTCCAAAATATCATAATCGGGTAGTTCCTGTATACCCATCGGGCTATGATGGTTTTACCCACTAGGGTAGAGACTGAGAAGGGCTCTTTTAGAATTTAGGGATTGAGTCAAAAATTAACCACTATAAAGGGAGTAACAAAAGACATAGAAACTCCTGGATCTAGCAGAATGTAAACATGTACATGAAAGATCTATAACGTACCAGTCACCACATCAAGAGAATTTTCTTGATCCTATCAGGACTGGAGAGCATAAATTCTATTTGGGTGTTGCCCACTGGTAGCACTGGAGGTGGCACCCTGCTGATTTAGGTGATCAGACTGAGATGAGGAACAGTTACGCTGACCCTTAAAACTTGACTGGGGACAATCTCTAACTCTATGTCCTGTCTTACCACATCCAAAACAGACGTTGTTACCAGCTCTGCAAATACCCTAATATTTCTTACCACAAGTTTAACAAAACAGATGGGTTCGGGCACTGTTAACACGGCCTTGAGGTTTAGGACCTAGTGCCCTATCCCTGTTGTCATTTCTGAATTTCGGCACTAGAGCACTGGCTGAAGAAGGGGTTAGGATAACAACCTGCTAATTGCTCTAAGCTACTATTGAGTAAGATAAAGTGAGGGAATCTATTCTGAATTTTCCATGAAAGGCATGCTCGTCTAGGGAATCTGCCTGAAAGGGCAAAGGTAGTAAATAAATTCTGATTATTCTTTTATTAGCCATTTTTTGGAGTAATATTCAGTAAATGAAATGGAAAAATGGATTACACTGGGAGTCTACACTTGGCTTATGCTCACTGGCGTGACATGAATACTGAAAGAAGAGAAAGTATTCCTAAAACATCTCATGGCCTCCTGTCCATAAGTGAGGTGCACACCATACCCATGCTCAAGACTCTACTAGATGAGGGTTTTTAGACTTCCTAGGACACTGTTGTACCTTAGGCTTTGATACTAAGTTTATTACACCCTGAATATGGTACCCGGAATGCTACACGGTGCTCATGACCCTGAAGGACCATAAGCTAACACATGACTGATATCTATACCTTTACACTGTATAATATACTGTATAAATACAAAAATAAAGATTGTAAGGCCTTAAGGTTAAAAAATATAACATAAATGATAAAACATAACATCTGGAGGGGATATAAAATACCCAAGACAATTGAAATAACTGTCTAAATATGCTTGTATAAAAGCCTCTAAACTGTCTGAATAAGGAGTTGATGGGACATGTCCCCAACTAACTCTAACTACTAAAACAAATTAATTAATGAGAAAATAAAGTAATGGTCATGTCCTCAAAGGATGAGCTCTCACTAGTAACTCTGACTTTTGAGACTGGAATGCTACTGATACTCTAGAGCTCGTGCTTCTGAACCTATGGTATTAAACACCATAGCACAAATGTGTCAGTACGTTTGAATGTATCGGTATGCATGTGAGGTAGGCTAAATGCAAAAGGTTCATATGCAGAAACTATACTAACTGACTAGATAACATAAGCATGAGAATATATGCATAAATACATAGTAACTGTAACTAAGTTTGTGATAACATAATTACTGAGTCTGAGTACTGATAACATAAGATACCCATAGCTGTATAACTGAAATAACTGATACTGAGTGACTGTATCTGACAGTCTAGGTTTTGATGAAGCTAGTTGAGTTCTGTACTGTTCTGAGTTGACTATATCTGATAGTCCTGAAATCTGAAGACCTATCTGAGTTGTTTTACTGAGACTGAATGACTGTATCTGACAGTTATGATTCTGTAATTAAAACTATGAGAAGTAACCCTTTAACCAACATGCACCTAATAATCTATTATAGCTTAGTTGGGGTCCAATATGTAACCCCAATTGGAAGGCCGTCAAACTGTGCCACTGGTAAGGACAAGCTATGAGTGACCCTTATCTAACAAGTACTCTAACGAGAATGGCGGACCCTTATCTAATAGGTTAAGCCACCTCATCTACCCTTATCTAGTAGGTTTTATGTCTTAACCTATACTGGCTACGCAGTTTTAGAGTGCAAGGATTGCTTCTAAGAATCACACCCTCTACTCACAGGTGAGTTCCTATCCTTAAGCTCACTCAGTGCTGAATCCTACTCCCATTTGAATAGACGCTGAACTGAATATACTGGACTAAATTGGTTTGAGTTTCACTGAATTTCGTTGACTGATGAAATATTATTAAGATTTGATAACTGACTGAGATTACTAATATTATTGAGATTACTGGACTAATACTGAATTTACTGAGTTATCCTGAGTCATGTAACTGACTGAATTCTACTGATTATGGCTTTACTGAGATTATCATGAAACTGACACTGGATCTAGGAACATAGCTAAATTTTAGGTATAAGTACCCCCAGGTCTCGATAAAAGGAAACTAACAAGACGTGACACTTCTTGAACACATGACCATGATCAATAATTCATAATACAATAAGTTGGAGAATTCATGAAGTACAAGTTCTAAATCACCACAATGGCTAGAAATATATCCATAATTCATTGACTAAGACATTTTATCAAACACTGGACATGCATAAACTTGTACATAAATGGGGATTTCATATTATCATACTAGTATGACACTTTTCCTTCACATAGGGATTTAATCGAACACATTGGGACAATGCTTTGGTTATACAATCATCAACACATCTAATAATCATGTATACATCAAGGAACGTGTAAATTTAAGGGTTTATCATGATTATTATGCAAATCACCACATCCTAGGGTCAATAATTGAAATATGTAATTTCAAACATGAATCAAAACCCCACAACATCATGAACATGAATTTCAATTTAATTTAAATCATGAACATTCATAAATACATAAATCTTAGATTTTGAAAAGAGATTCTTGAGCTTTATAGGTGAAAAGGACCCATGAATCAACACATGACATACCTGGGTTGTGAGTTTCTTAAAGTTCTTGGACTTGAAGAACTTTGAATCTCTTAGTTTCTTGTAGAATAATTTGGATCTTGTTCTTGGGTATTATCATTAAGAGAAAACCTGTAACACCCCAATTCTAGTTCCCAAAATACCACACGATGCTAATGACCTCAAAGGGCCACAAGCTAACCCATGACTGATATGTGTAACTGAGCACTAAACTATATACTAAAATTATGCAAAATATAAGTTGTAAGGCCATAAGCTTAAAAGCTGAACTAATACTGAATATAAAATAATGTCTGTAATAGGGTATAACAACACGCAAAACTGAAATAAACTATCTGAAATATATTGTAGTCTAAAAGTCTTTAAACTATTTGAAATCTATGGAGTTGATGGGAGATGTCCCCAACTAACTCCAAAATACTAAAATAATAAAGTAATAAAATAATCATGCTATCCTCGAATGATGAGGACTCACTGCTAGTCTGGCTGCTGAACATCTGATCTACTAAGACTCGAGACCTCGTGCTTCTAAACCTATGATATGAACACCATAGTGTAATGCGTCAGTACATTGAATGTACTGGTATGCAAGTGAGGTAGGTTGAATGCAAAGAGTTCATATGCATGAAAAATACTAACTAACTGAATAACATGAAAGTGAGAATACATGCATGAATACGTTACTATAACTGAGATCGTGATAACACTGACTCTTGAATTCTGATAATATGGATTTACTGATATCTGAGTACTAATATTGGGGTACTAAATGACTGAGTCTATTGAGTACTAAGGAACTAATGTCATATTATTGATAAAGGAATGACTATTTCTGATAGTCCTGACTATAAAGAACTGGTCTGATTAACTGTATCTGACAGTCCTGAAATCTGAATAATGATAACATGAGTTATTGATAACTGATGTAGCTGATGTTGAATGACTATATTTGACAATCTAGATTCTGATGGAACTAGCTGAGTTCCATACTGTACTGAGTGACTATTTCTCACAGTCCTGAATCAAAAGAACTATCTGAGTTCTTTTACTGAGACTGATACTAAGACTGAGACTGTGGGAAGTGCTCATCTAACTGAAATACCCCTAATATGCCATTATGGCTGAGTTGGGTCCTAATCTATAACCCTAATTGGAAGGGTGTCAATACCGTACCACTGGTAAGGACAAGCTATGGGTAACCATCATCAGACAGTGTCCGAAAAAGAGAATGGTGGGACCGTCACCTAACAGTATTTATCCATCTCATAACCCTCATTTGTTAGTGTTGATGTCTCAACCTATGTTGGCTACATAGTTTTGGAATGCAAGGATTACTTCTAAGGATCACACCCTCAACTGTCAGTGTGTGTCCTCATCCTTGGGTTCACTCAATGCTAAATCTTACTCGCATCTGAATAAACACTGAACATGTTTAACTGAATTGAACTATTACTAATTTCATTATTTAACTAATTTGAACTGAGTTCACTAATTCCTATTAACTGGTGGAATACTACTGAAATCTGATAACTGAATGAATTACTGAGATTACTTAAGATTCCTGATATTACTAAGATTACTGAGTAAGACCAGATGATACTAAGTTTGCTGAGTTTTCCTGAGTCACATGACATACTAAATTCTACTGAACATGGCTTGACTGAGAGTATCTTGAAAACTGACATCGGCTCTAGGCACACAACTAAATTGTCAGGTACAAGTATCCCCAAGATTCGATAGCATGAAACTAACAGGACATGATACTTCTTCAACACATGACCAATACCAATAATTCATAATACATCAATTTGGGGATTTCATGAAGCACATGGTTATCATAGTCTTGTACATAAATGGAATTGCATATAAACATCTCATACTTTCATCAACCTATTCTCATGGATATTCCCTCAACCATTCATAATGCACACAATATCATGGAAGTCATTCTTGGTCATAGGGTAAAGCATGCATTTATCACTTGGGTCACAATTAAGCTATATTTTATAATTTCTATTCTCTTAGGCATTTTATCAAACACCTAGGATGCAGACTTAGGGCATAGGCATGACCATCAAATTAATACAATAAAACTTTATATTTTAACTCAATTTCCTATGTTTTAGACCACATAATAGCATAGTTTCATGGAAAATACATAAGGATTCCAACTTGGGAAGCATACAACCATAATCACATAAACATAATTAACCCACAACAAAATATTCACAATACAAGATTTAAAACTTGATTCTTGGGCTTCATGGATGAAAGGAATCCATGAATGAACATCGTGCATACCTTAGTTCTTGATTTAGCAAAGATTGACAGAGATACTCTTGAATTTGAGTATTGAATTTGAATCCCCAATTGAAAACACTATTTTGTTCTTGAGAGAAACTTGAGAGAAACACTATATTTTGGGTGAAATATGGCTGAATCATGTGTTATTAGGTTTATATAGGGGTGAGAAATTGAACCTTTTAACCCTTGGATGACTATTTTAATTCTTGTGAAAATTTCCTAATTTTTATCCTTGGCGCGACGCGCCAGTATTGTGGCAAGTCACTGGAACTGGACAATTGGGAATCTGCTAGGTGGTGCGTCGCGGAGCTATCGCGTTGCCACTTTGTTTGATACCTGGAAGTTTGGAGAGATGCTCCACTATCATGGAGGAACACTGGAAATTGACAATTTCCATTTAAGCTGGCTCCACGATGTGCTGATGGCTCAAGTGATACACTATCTCACTAAAAAGGCTCTAACTCTTTGCTTGGGTGTCAGATTTGGGCGAATTTGGTATCGATTGAAAGCTTATTCAATTTCCCATATGATAAAAGTGCAAATATTGAAAATACCATATGTATAAAGTGGATTCATCTTTAAATCAAGTCTTTAATATTTTTGCGATAATTTTAAGCTAGGTAGAAGTATGGGGTGTTACAAAACCCTAATTTGATATTGAAGATGGATAATGAAATTATGAGCCTTGATCTGATATTATTAGGGGTTAAAACGGGTGGAAAAAGACATAAATACCCTTTTAAAAATAACTTCAAAATAACTAAATAAACTATGCGATGGTGGGTGCGATGGTCCATCACTGGATCGATGGTACATTAGTCCTGACCATCACACCAGGGTAGAATAGGGGTTCAATACCTCTACTATCATGTCTTGGGTGATGGTTCGTTGCTAGCTCAATGTTTCATCGCTAGGTCAATATTCTGTCAGCCTGAGCCATTGCCCCTAGGTAGAAGGTGGTCTCACTGCCTCTGCTATGACGGTTTGGGAAATGGTCCATCACTAGCTCAATGGTCCATCAGCCCTTATTATTGCACCTGGGCTGTTTTGACTGCTTTTTGTAAAATGGCCATAACTTTCTACCCCGATACCGGATTTGGATGAAATTTGTATCGTTGGAAAGATAATTCAATTTCTCGCATGACTAAAAGTTAAAATATTAAAAACTTCACATGTATAAAATTGGATTCATCTATTAAAGTAAGTTTCCAATATACTTGGGATGATTTCAAGCTAGGTAGAAGTATGGGGTATTACAGGTTTTGAGATTGAGATATTGTGAATTCATCTTATAGAGTTGTTGGGTTCATTATTATATAAGAGGTTAACTATATTATTAGTATGGAGATGGGATGCTCCATTCTTAACGTGATATGATTTTTACTCCTGCAGAGTTTGGGAAATAGAAGTAGGTGACCTTTCCTTTGATCACTTGTTAAGTTGGAAAATTCAAAATTCTTCATCTTGAGTTGTTGATTTTCTGGTTTTGGTCTTGTATTTGACCTTGGTTTTGAGGTTGATATATTTTTTCTATGATGATGTGATTCTTGGATGGATCGATTGGTGATTGTCCTACTTAGGTGGATTTGGGAAATCCCCATTTCAAAGTTTGTTCTGCCTAATGAGGCATGATGGAGTGATTATCCTCGATGATACATGACTGTGACTATTCTTTATCTATATAGAGTGTTGATTGTTTAGGCTTTGAGTTAAGTTGCATTTCTTCGAGTTGCTAAGTTTTTGCCTTTACTGATGTAGTTTGCATCCTTGGAAAGTTTTTAAGTATGTATTAATGGTTCATGCCCTCCAGCGGATATGGAGTGAGTTATTTTCATTCTTTGCCAATAGTTTTCCCTTTGGGATGATTTCTAATTTGAGATTATATTTTGTGCCCTCTAGCTGAGATAGAATTGGTTGCTTATATTTTTAGTTGATGGTAATCCTTGTGGTGATTTTTGTTCTTTAGATATGCCTCGACTATTACCTGGTATGATTTATATTGTATATGTTAGAATTGGACAGTAAAGTCAATTTGAAATAATAGACATTCATATAGCCTTATTTGCTTAGTTTTTTATTTGATGCCTAGGAATGGTGATTTAGAAATATGATGATTTTAGGGTATTAGTTCCTACCCATTTTTATTTTTGATTTGGGTATTTGAGATCGAGCAATTCATCCTTGGTATTAAGATTTCTGCTTGGTGTTATAGAGTAATTCATCCTTTGTTTTAGACTTGTCCTTGTTCAAATTTTATCTATTGGCTGATTAAGCCTACTCTATGGTTGCCTATTTGGAATTCTCAATTTTAGACGGATCATAGTTGATAATTTTTGATATTATAGCCTTTGGACCCCATATTAGTTCTTTTAGCTTGACCTCGATTCCCTAATTTTTCTTTGAAATATTTTGATGATATACTTGAGTTAAATTCAGTAAGGTTTCATTATTGGTTGATGGGACATCCTAGAGTGGGTTATTCAGTGATGAGTGGTTATACCTTAGACCCAGGATTTTAGTTGATTTTCATCCGGACTAGTTGTAGCATTGACATGGATTGTATTACGTGGTTTTCTCTATTTGTGTGCCCAAACAATGCCTTAAGAGATTATTCATAAGTTTACTTTATGGACTTTCAGTGAATTAGTTTTAGTTCTTTGAGTTCTCTATAATAAGAGTGTATGAATAAGAATTAGCTGATTTTTCCTCCCAGTTTAGAGGGAATAACAAGTGTAAAATGATAAAAGAAGGGTATATTTCGATTTGGATTTCGTGGCATGACTTATGTCTTGGTTTGACTTTGGCTTGGATAAGTTTTAGGTTGATTTATGCTTGTATCAAGATGGTATCAGTGTGTTGTAGTTCAGTTTGTGTGCATCGTCTTTTTCAGTTCAGTTAGAGGTAGTTAGCGGCCAAAGTTGAATTTTTGCAGTTTAGAAACAAAGTGAGGGTGCTTGTTGAAAAAGGGACACCTATGGAAAAATACCTTAAAAGTGTTTTCTCTTCACTGCAGTTATCTGGGAAGTCATGCTTTGCATATGTGGGCTACGTACCTCAACCCTTTGAGCTTTTCAGGTTCTTGCAATTCATTGGCTTCCAGGGATGAAAGTCCTTTTAGTAGTGGATATTATAATGACCCTTCCGGTCATATTCTATATTTTTGCTTATTTCTGCTATTTGAGCTTCTCCATAGCCGCCCCAAGTCATTTATGACTTACTAGGACTAATGGTTTGGTTATCACGAAGTTTGTTCGGTTTTTAGAACCGATTTCCTGTTTATAAGTCTTCACTAGTTCAAAATGGCCACCAAGCAAATACTCTAGTGAAATGACCTTAGATACAAATTCTGACTGCGCCAACAGCACCAAAATTCAATTTTAGGCTAGGTAACCCTTTGGTTCAGGTCTTGATGCATCCGAGCTTATTTTGACCAATCAGTCAAAAAGTTAAAAAATTGAAAGTTTAGGTCTGGGACCCATATTTGATCAAAACAACCTCAGATTAAAATTTTGAATTTTCCAATGCGCTCGAAGAGTCGAATTTAGTGTAGTTACATATTTCATGTTTGAAAATTAGATTCCAAATAAATCCTGAGGCATCATTAGAAACTTGGAAAATTTCCAAGTTATGGTGGTTCTAGTGCGAAGGTGATCATGGAAAGAAGGATGGAAATTGCGTCACGGAAATCGTGGTATTACAATAATAGCCCACATCTCAGTGATCACGGTATCTTTTTACCTGGGGGTCGATAAATAGACCCCATGGTCGCGATTTAGGTCATTTTCTCTTCACCCTTTTAAGCCTTAAACACTATATGGGTATAATAAATAAAAATTGATCATGGTGGGTAACTTGGGAGCTTGTTTATCATCTATTATCACTAATATCTTCTAATTTAAGGTAAGAATCCTTCAGATTCATAGTTGAATTTCTTAGTTTGGACCAAAAACCCTAGGCTTGATTTTAGCCCAAAGTTTGCTTTGTTTTCACCCATTTCTTGAGGGTTATGATTCCTTGTTCATGTATGAACATAGGGTTGACCTCGAAAATGCATTATCCGTACGTGGGACCTACTTGGTGTTTTTGGTGTCATTTTTGCACTCGAAGCACAATAGTGCAATATATGTATCGTTAGACTGTATTGATGACTAGATTATGATTTTGATAATGTGATGAAATTTTGGGGATTGTGAATTAAAGACGAACATTTGGGGATTGATGTGATGTTTTGTTGTTCGGCTTTTAGGTAGGCTTCTATCTACTCTTTTTCGTAGATAATGTGTGATATATGTTGCGTGTGAATGTGAATGTTAAGATTGATTATGGATAGAATGACTTATCCTTGATTATTGATTTTTAGGGACTGGATGAGGGTTATGGACTCATAAGATGGTATGTTTATAACCTTTTAGAATCTTATTGCCTTCTCTCTAGTTTGGATTAATTTGTAGCATGTATGTGATATGATGCTAGGTTTGGTATGTTGTTTTAGCTTTGGAAACATGATTAGTATATTTAATCTTATTGGACTAATATGGTGATCTTGAAATTGTAATTTGGGTAGAATTGGCATAAATGCCCTTGTTTCTAGACAAAGTTCTTATCTTTTAATTCATTATGGCTTCCTTGACATCTAGAATTTGAACTAGGTACCTTTGCCTAGTTGGGGCATAGTTTTCCTAAATATGCGAATTGAGGATTAGAAGTAGGATTACCCAGCCAACTTAGGCCAAGACTTGTGAACTTAGTTGCGGATGTTAGACATTGTTGAGACTAGTAAACCTTAGTATAACCTTACTTCGTGACTTGGTAAGTTGTGATGATGTTCCCTGAATTGTGACTTATGAGTTATGGCTGTGTTTTACCTTATAGAAATGATAATGGGCCTTTTGAGATACTATTTCCTCTTAGACGTTATTTTGGGCCTTTGGGATATTGTTTCATCTTAGACTTGATATTTGTCTTATGGATGTGCTAATCCCTCATAGACATGACGTTGGGTCCTAAGAGATATTATTCTTTTTGATATATTATCCGGACCATCATAAATATTATTTCTTCTTAATTGTGATTATTGGTTAATAGATATGATAATCCTCTTAGTTATGATTCATGGCCAAATGATATGTTATATCTCTTAGATGTGAGATGCCTTACTTGTATTATGCCTCCTAGACATGAGATGCCTCCTATGTGGGAGATGACTATATATATGATTTATGGCTTATAGAGATACTAAGCCTCGTGAGTATGCTATGGCTTATAAATGTGAGGTAGTTTATATACATGATTATCGATATGAGTTCCAGATATGTATATGGGTCTAAGGCTATGATGATGATGTTGTGATTATTCTTGACATATTATTGGGCCAAGGGTCGTGTTATGGTATTGGTTGGATATTCGGGAAGTATTTATCCTTGTAAGGGATATGGTTGTAGATATGAATACATATATGTTTATTTTGCTTACGAGTTCATCGACTGAATACTGATGACGGAATGCATAGATTCAGTACATTCATGATTATTATATCAGTATTGATGTGATCCTAGCTGAAATATGACCTTATTACTGGTTTTCCTAAATGAGGTTTAAAACCCACTTTTTACCTTAATAGTGAATTTCTTTGCTATAATAATTTCTAACTAAATGGAATATTCATACATATAAAAGAGGTTAAATATATTGTTTTAAAGATTGACCAAGGTGGATTCCTTTCCATGATTTGACACTATTGCTTACTCCGATCGTGAGATATTTTGACCCTTTCTACGGTTTTATAATTATTTAGTCCCAAAGTTTATTCCGGGAAACAGACTTATAGATTTTACACTCCTTTTAACCACGGATTGAGCTGGTGCACCTATTATATGTTTGTGCATATATGTGTATTAATATTCATGATTATATTGTTACCCGAAAAGGCCGGAGGATACTATTGTGATCGTATATCGATACCCAATTTGAGTCCAAAGTATACTATTGTGATAATATATTGATACCCAATTCGAGTCTAGAGAATACTATTATGATAATATATTGATATCTAGTTTGAGTCTAGAGGATACTGTTGTGATGATAAATTTATACCTAGTTTGAGTTTGGAGGTTGAGTATGATGTATCTTGTTTATTGTGTAGCTTGAATTCCTTCTTCAATGCACATCGCCTATCACCAGTATGTGCCTATGTCTATCAGACGTCATGAGACTGTGACATAGATATGGGTGAGGGATATATCTTGTATTCTTGTATGTTGATTGAACTTTTTGAGCCTGGGGATGTGGGGGTACGCGTAGGCTAGATTAGGTATTTAGTTGTCTGGAGTTTCCAATTATTCATGTGGTATATTGATATTGTTATTACCATTGTTATGATCATTATTATGGCTAGCTTATGATAGATTGGTCATTGATCCAGTATCAAGATTTGAGGTAGATTTTCGATCTCTTCTATCTTATGATTGCATTATTATGCATAATTATTTCATGTATAGCCATGTGGATTAGAAACCCTGAGTATGATAAAATTGAATCATGATAGGATTATAATGAGGTCTTAGAATGAGGATATGATGATCCAGATTATTATTTTAGGTGACCTCATGTTTATATGTATATATATATATATATATATATTTCTAGCTATATATGGCTGTGATGCTACAATATATCCCTTCATTTGCTCATATGGTATATTCGTTCCTTGATCTTGTATATTATTATATGTTCTTCTTTTTGTATTTATTCGTATATTGGCCAGGGACATAAAGGTGTAGTGTTGAGATTCCTAAGTATGGCTGAAATAAGATAGTGCACCCTTGTTACTTACTTAGCCTTATTATGTTGGTCTATTTGACATGTACCGGATAGTTGTCCCTTATTGTCTCATTGGCTTGTTATATGATTTCTAGACTTTTGGGTGCAGTTTCCATTATGTTTATATATGGTATATATCTTCTTTATCTTGGAGCTCAACAAATGGTACTCACACTATACTTTTGTAGCGTGCAGATCATAGTATGGGTTATCACCATTGATGTGTGCATCGTGCAGAGCAGCCATGGTTCAGAGACTTAGTGTGAACTCCTGACGTTCCGAGTATCACCTATCTCTCTCTTATGTACTGAACTAGTCTCTATGTTGTATTCAGAGATAAGTTGTATCATTGTATTTCCATTGATGTTTCACTTTTGTACTCTTATTATGTTAGAAGCTCTTGTATTGTTACAACCTTTTAAGAAATGTCCAACTTGTCTATCTACATAAGTGTGATAATGTGTGATAATTACACGTACCGACCCCCGGCCTTGTCACAATGTGCATCCCAAGTCCAACCAAGACCCGGGACCACCCCCTGTTGCCCAACACAACCACGTATTTCCAGCCTTAGATAGGCTAAATTTCGAACATATAACAAATAGCGTTATTATTATCAATAAGACTCTTGGATAGGGTCACAACCGAGAGTGACCCAACCGAGTCCAACCGCACCTCACCAACCGACCAACCATACCAACCCAACCATAGACCATAAACTAAAGGGAATACCAAAACATAATCTGAAAATCAATCCTAAAATGTAATAGGATAGAACAACCAACAATATCATCCAATAATGTCATCCTACCATCTTATTCCAATGCCAAGGCCAACATCAATACCAATCCCGCCCATACCAATCCCCAGAAGTATAACCAGGACTCTATCCAAAAGAGTAAATAAATTCGGTCGGGATATGCCCCCAACCATGGAAAAAACCAATATCTAAAATAAAAGAAAAGTGTATAAAGAAAATCCATAACATGCAATGATTCCTTCCAAAACGATGGAAAATCACCACCTCAGTCCAAGTACTGATATCGAATACACATGCTAAACAGGAGGACTAGAATGGTCGGTTCCTGCATAACATTGGCATACAACCTCCAGTAGATGGGTTTAGTGAATGACCTCTAGCATAAATCTCTGGGTAAGGATAAATTAATGCCAGTCATAAAATCCAAGTAAAACCATCCATAATGCATACAACCATACATATATATGTGACGAGAAAAGGGACCGGGTTTATCATGCACTTAAAACCTTTACCTGGGCTATGTAACCTTGCCATTTAATCGTACCCATGGTCTGTATGGGTTCAGATTCCCTGTTGAATGGGTCCCAGTGCGTATAGCCATACAACCAAGAGATATCCCATGGGATGACTAGTACATCTCTCCAATATAAAATGTGACACTCGCAAGTGGTCACAAGGAACCCTCATATCGAAAAATATAAGTTTATAGTTTTGGTTCTTCCGGAACCTCCACCTTCCACGGCTTAGTTACACATCCCACCATTAATGACCAAATTAAATCCATGTCCAAACAATCCAGTTACCATTTATTAATCAAGGCCAATTATTAGTGGTATCGTCATACCAACCATACTTGCATGATTTATCCATAGCCAAACCATTTAGGTAGAGGGGACTCTCAAGTGCCCTTTCCATTTACCATATTAACCTCTTGGGAGACTTCCATGTTCTCCACAAGCATAACTAATTATCCTTCAACCTTTATACAACATTTAAACCATTTATAGTTTCATGCATAAGTTGAAATGTCACGACCCGATTTTTGAATCATGATGGCACCTACCACATCCCACCGGTAGGTAAGTGATACCGTAAGCCCAAGCTAATACAATGGGTTACCTTGGTAGAAATGTCCAACATGGACCCTATAATAGAACACAATATAAACGATGACATTCCACAACTAAAGACAATCGATATTCTAATACCAATCCCATGACCTGATAATTTTAGTACTAGAGTGTCTAGACTTAACAATAGAATTTACAACTCAAATCTCCAAGATGTCTTAAATAATCTCATACATTTGTCTCAAAAAAAAAAGAAAAAATAAAGATAGAGGGGAAGGAGGGCAACTCGAACTTCTATATCTCACCCTATATCCAAATCTGACTCAACGACGCCAACTAGAACCTAGGTCTGCACCAAAAAGTTACAGAAGTGTAGTATGAGTACCAAAATATGGGTACGCAGTAGGCATCATCAGCCGACTGAACTAAATTTTTATATAAAGATGATATAAAGTAAGACAATAACTTAAAGTCAAGGTATAGGATCGAGCCTGAATCTTCTCCAATATAAATATAACAATATCTATAGTACTAAGGCAATAGCACGATATACTATATCAATAGACTTCATAATCATCATATCAAATGAGTATCATTTTAGAAGCGTAAAGTCACATACCGAATATCAATTATGTTATTTCATATTAAAGACATACACATCACTAAAGTATAAAACACAAGAATTACCACGACGTCCTATACTACCAAGAAGTACAGTCAAAAGAACACAACCAAGAACTCGTCACGAGGTCCCATATAACCGGAGAGTACCTCAAAAGATCAACCATTAATACAATAAAGAACAACTACTCCACACTTGTCGAAGCCACAGGTTGCCCAAACCCGTCATGGCTTATTACCAAGAACCACATCCAATATCCATATCGTAATTTAATTACAACGAAAACAATATTGTCATAGTATAGTTATATAGTTACTAACTCTCTAGCTCATTGATAAACTCCATATTTTATTCTATAGAAGTTAACCTCTATTTCTATAAGCCACTTGAATACAAGTCTTATAGGTACTAGTCCTCAATTAAGGAACAACTTCAAGTTACCCAAACTATTCGTTATTCATCTATCCCAAGGCCATTTTTAACTAGAATTTCCATTGTATGAGTCACCAATTAAACCACCTTAATATCACATTTTAGAAGTCGACCTAATGACACATCATGCAATACTAAGTCTATTATTATTAATCATATTACAACTTTAAGGACTAGTTTCCATATTTTAAGCAAATAAGGTTCACCAACTAGTTTACTATTCTAGTATTCCAGTCATAGTCATTTATTAGAAATAACTGGTTATCACATAAACCACTTTTCTAGGCAAAACTCCATAACATAACCATTATTCCTAGTCGAATTGATTTACTAGGAGAGCCTTTGGTTCTATAAAACATTTCCTATACCAACTAACCTTAATAGGGCATAAATTACTCCTAGTTAGCTATTAGGGTCAACAAGGGCCACACCTCTTATTTAATCAATAAGAACAAGGAAAGGGTAACAATTTACTGAGGGAGATATCATATCTTAAGAACATGAGAGGTTTGACCCCACACGACCTAACCTCACTATATAACCAAATTATTATATAAATTTTCCCCACACGACATCATAAAATCATTACCTCTTCTAGATTCACCGAGCAACATTTGAACATCAACATATCCTCCAAATTCACTAAGCAACATCATAATATCAACATATCCTTCGTATTCACCGGGTAACATCATAGCATCAACATATCCTCCGAATTCAACGGGCAACATCATAACATTAACATATCCTCCAATTCACTAAAGAATATCATAACATCAACATATCCTCCGGATTCACTTGGTAATATCATAATATCAACATATCCTCCGGATTCATCGGGCAACATCATAGTATAATTACCTCTTTCGAATTCACTGGGTATCATCATAACATCAACATGTCCTCCAGAATTACCAGGAATTATCTTATTATTTCACGTCACCCAAGACAACAACATACATGCATATACATATCCAAATCAATAAACATATACAAGTTCACAATAATAGAGTAATAGAGATGTACGATAACATACATCTTCCTACTTTGCCACTAAGCATCACTACATAATATGAGTATAAGCATGAGCATTCGTATTCATATGATATAAGTAATTATTACCTTTCCAAGGGTATCCATATCACGACCACGAGATAATCAATCAAGTATACACATTATCCAACCATCGACCATGTACATAATCCAACAACTGAGTTTAACCATGAATATCTCAACCAAGTAATTTAGATATTTATCAAGTATCTAGGTCTAAGGAATTTCATAGTTCAAGCGTAAGGCAGGTCAAGTCCCACTCCTAAATCCCAAGAATGCCAAAGTTTACTATTACAAGACTAACTCCTACCCCAAATTAGGCTAAGCTATCTAAATCACACCATAAGGGTTAATCAATCCTTACTAAGACTATAGGGGAAATATTCTCGAAGTATCCTTTCTAAGTCAATCTAATAACCAGGGTCATTTCATAACTAAGCAATTTATATGTCAACATACCCTTAAGGTTAGTAATAACATCACCCTCATCTATTAGAGCAACTAACAAGTTCTCATACTAGTCATAAGATTACAAGTAGGACTATCCAAGTTTCTAGGCTAGAGGTCAAACATCACACTTTGCAAGTATAATAGCCTATAATAACCAAGTAACCACAAGTCTTATTATTTAATCAATTATCATCTAAAACTCCACCCAATGTTTCAAGATATCAATAATTATACTATAATCAAGCTCAATCTAGTCTAAAAGTAAGCCTAACCTACCTTGAGTCCAAGTAACTCATGAACCACCAAGCTTTTTCTTTTCTCTTCTTGAAGCTTCCTCTTCTACAAGCCAAGATATCAAAATATAATCTAAGCATTACAACAAGAATAACCATACCCATTAGGGCACTATTGTGCCATTGGTTCAAAATGACACCAAAACCCCAAGTGGGTTTCACCTTTGGAAAAAGAGTTTGCAAGACCAACCCATTGTTCAACTATCTTTAGGGAGTTATAACACTCAATCAATTTGAGTCAATTAATCAAATTTTGCGCTACAATTGAGCCTCAATGATTTAGAGGTTTTAGGTCTACAAATCAACAACTTAACAGCAACTTGATAGATTCTTACCTTAGATTAGTAGCAGGATTTGATTACACAAGTTGTTTAAGCACTAAATCAATCCATAAGACTCACTTAGAAGATCTCACACTCCATCAGGGTTTTAGATTTCATGAAGGAGGCACAAATGGGCAATATTTTCAGATAAAACATCCTTTAAATAGGTTATACCCAGCCTTTGATAATGCAGTCGTTCCCTCTGCATAGCTGCGGTCATATCATAGCCTTCACAGTCACGACATCTCATTCTATGCAAGGTATGGCTGAAGCTTGGAACTTAGTTTTGAGCTTTGGTCAATGCCTCGAGATACGTCCGAGGTCCTTTTCAAACAAATAAGATATTTAATAACATAGTTTTTGACATTCCTAATGCATTGGAAAAGTTATATTTTGCATTTAAGAGCAATTTCTAAAGTTTTCACTTAGTGGTCAATTAGGACCAATGTAGACTTTAAATTAAGAAAGTGGTTCAAGGAACCAACAAAACTACTAGGTAACTGATCTATCAGTTCTAGCAAGTCACTAATGACTTAAGGAAAATATACAGAAGCTCTACTAGTGAAATAAGAAAGATTATAGACAGTGCTCTGAAGCCTCATTACATGAAAACAAGTATGAGTTCCATTTAAAGAAGTAATGTAATGAACATATCTTTATAAGCATTTTATCAAATACCTTGGGGGCATAATACAACCAAAACTAATTCCAAAGACCATTAAACCATTACCATACAATCCAGTTGTCCAAAACCATCATTAATACATATAAAGCATAATTAAAACTATAGGAAACCATAACCAAGCATTCAATATAAAAAAACCCCAAATAATAATTGAAAACCATAATCATGAAATAGTAAAACCATAAAATAAATCATATAAACCATGACTTTAGTTGAAATTACAATGAGCGAAGAGAATCATGCCTTTTTCTTAACAAGATGGAAAGAAATCAATAATGCAATCCCTTAATTGAAACCCTAGCTTCCTTGCCCCAAAAGCTCTTGAGAGAATAAGGAGATGCTTTATAATAGTTTATAAGTTTTAATGAATAGAATAATAGGGTAAATAACCTTATAAGGGTATTAGAAGTCATGGTTCCTAATTAGGGTAAGTAGGGAAATATCCATAATACCCCCACTTAAGTTGCACAAAATCTTGTCACAGGGATACGATTGGCCCATAGGAGTCATACTCTTCCTTAAGATTGGTTTACACAAGTCATACCTAGGCCTTAACATTTGGATCAGACTATTTACAATATAAAAATCATCCTACCATGTCATAACCTCAGTATACGATCCATATACATGACCTATATTCCTGGTAGAATAAAATATTAGGAGGATCAAATATTATCCACTATTTGAGTCCCTGATACGACTCATACCAAACCCTCATAACTCATACCTCTAAGTCATACCCATCCAGTGACCTAAACTATTTCTCCAACTAGCACTGGTCAGCATACGATAAGACATACCACTCATACCCCAAGATACGGGTCATACCCATGAGTCATATTGGGTTTAGAGAACGAATTTCCAAGAAATTTTCTAAGGGTCAAAACCCAAGATGTTTTAGATAATGGACAAGGAATAAACGTATGGACCATAGACTCTTTTAAGAACAATAAATGGATTGTCCATCTAGGTTGAACGCCACATGTTTTATGCATATTTAAGTCATTAGAAAAGGTATTTTGAGAGACATTAAAACTATATAGGTAGGTTTTTAATTCAAATAGCTTTAAGAGATTACTTACCATAGGGTAAATGTCATTATAAGTCCAAGGAATGCTAGAAATAAGAGGGGGTAGCTACATACCTTTGAAGTAAAGACTTGAGCTTTCTCTCTTTCCTTTTAAACTTTCACCATGTTGACTTTCCCTCTCATGCACCAATTTTGAAGATGGTAAAATACTAGTTCCAGAGGTAGTAAATAACAAGGGCTTGGGTTTGTCACTATGCTATCCTTCATGATCCCAAAGATTCTCATCTTGACTAGTCATCTCCTACCTCATCATAAAGTTGAAATTCACAATCTCTCCTTCTTGAGGACAAACACCTTCATGGTAAGGTTTCATCATCAATCAATTAGATATACTAATCTCCTGTTAACTTCAACTAGTTCTCCTTCACTCCTAAAGTCTTTAAACTCTTGGGTGTCTTCCTTACCATTACCATTTTCGGTCACCTTATCCTAAATAAAGTAAGCATCTCTTTTCACAGATATTATGTTCCTTCTACTAAGGCATTTACTAGCCTTAAACCCCAACCTTGACATTTAAAGTAAACAATACCTCTAGAATTTATGTTAAAAGATTGATTACATTCATTCTTTGGTGGATACCTTTAGATTTCGTTATCAATGGTCTTCTTCTCAAAGAACTTGTTAAGATACTTTTTTGTGTTCTATATAGATAAAGTAGAAGTAGTGTAGCCTCTATTGAAGGACTTCTTTGCATTGTTGTTCCTTTCAACCTCAATGGCTATATTAACAAGGTCTGTTATTCATGGAAACTTTGGAAAACTAATTGAGAAGCAATTTAATAGTTCAACCCACCTTTGAATCAAGCCATACAATGATTTGGTGGTTCAACAATCTCAAGATAATAGTCTTCCATACCTCTACCTACTTGTTTTATATTATAGAGATTGGTGAGTTACTCTTGCTTGAACATTTATGTCACATACCTCTCTCTCATAAGTGTCCTTAATTCATCCAAATATGGAAGGTCAAGATTACCATTTCTTTCTCATTTCACTCTCTTAGTCTCCTACTATGTAGAAGCATACCCTTAAAATTAAGAAATTACACAGGCGACTTTCATGTGTTCGATTAACTCATTGAGTTGGAAGATCCTATAACATTGTATTTCACAATCAAGGTAAATAGATGGATCACTAGTTTCTTTGAAGGTATCAAGGTTAATGTTGTAGTTAAGACCCATGTCTCATCCCATATTCTCTTATTAATTCTATTGATGATCTTCTTGAACTTAGGGTCAGTTTCCTATGTTTCCTCTTTAATGGGAATTTGGACCGAATTTTCCTCCTCGTTCTCTATGTACTCCCCCTTGAGCTCTTTGTCTATTTTGTTCCAACTCTACAAAGAGATCCACTTCATCCAACACTTTATGTCCTTCATGAAGTTTCTCACCTTCTACATCTTTAATTTAAATTAGTTGACTGTGGTTAGCTGGGATTTGTGGTGGTGGGTTTTAGCTAATGGGTTGGTTTTATTGGTCTTCTTGATTGACTTGATTTAATTGGCTGTGGTTAGTTGGGATTTATGGTGGTGGGTTTTAGCTAATGGGTTGGTTTTATTGGTCTTCTTGATTGACTTGATTTAATTGGGGTTGTAGTGGATGGAAGGGATTTTGGTTATTTGGGTAATTACTGGCTTAGATTATGGGATCATGTACTTCTCTTGATGGATTGAACATTTGGTGGAGTGTCTCTAAGTTATAGTAGAGGAGATATTATGATCATGACCATTAAGTGAACCATGCTAGTTTTGTGGAGTAGATGTGGTGGAGTTTAGGCACACTTTCATGTTAACCATCCTTCCATCCAACCCCAACACTTGACTTTGAATTTTATTTATATCTTGTTTCAGACTCATTATGGCTACCATTAAAGACTATGTTTATCTCTCTTGTAACACTTTGGTTGTAATCTACCGGTGACATTGTGCCTAATAAACAAGATACTAAACAAAAAAAAACAAGTTAGAGTTAAGATATCAACCTCAGAAGCTCTTAGAGAACACACCTTTGTTTTGTCTCTCAATTGGTGTCATAAGCATTGAAATATAATTTGTACTCCAGTTAGAAGACTTGGTACCAATTGTGGCTTGTGATCAGAATGCATTATTGTTTGAAATTGAAAAGAAAACTCAAAAACAAACTATTGTACTTGAATCAATAACAACAATGAAAACAAACGAGAAAAGTACACAAGAATGGACAAGAAAGAATTAGACTCAAGAACTAATTAATAAACTAATAGATCAATTATTTGATGTTGATTAGTGTTTAAGAATAAAAATATGAAGTTAAGAATCAAAAGTTGGATGATTGAAACCTTGCAAAAAGTGAGTTGGAAGGATTGTTGCCTGTTTGGAACATGCTGGAGCATATCTGGGGTAAACCAGGAACACTTTAGATACCTCTAATGTAGGAGCTATTGGTTTGGGGTACTTTAGACCATCTTTAGCAGGGCAGGTACACCTATAGTGCACCTTCAAGTAAAATGCCCAAAATTCATCTTGTACAAGGCCGAAAATGCCCTTCTTGTGTTCCGCCTTTGTCCTTTTATTTTGGAATATTCTTTGGTACTTTGGATATGATTTTGTACGAATACTTTTGTCCATTTTTTTATTTCTATTAATTGGATCAGAAAACAACTTTTTGATGAACTTGGATCTTGAAGTTATGAATTTTTTCAAGAACACTATGAACACCAAAATTTCAAACTCTTTCATCGTTACTTGGAATGCGATGAAATTTTGAACCCAAGTACTTTTCAACCTTATAAGAACATTCGAAACATCATTAAGCTTCAATTGTCATCCAATTTCTTCAGATTTTTAAACCCACTTGCTGTTTCTTTAACTTTCAAGAATACAAAACTGGTGAAATTTTGAAGTTTCTCCAAATGGCACCAACTTTTAACCCAACATTCCTCTTAATATAGTGAACACTTTTTCACTAATTTTAACCTCAAATTTCAACCCAAAATCCATGGATCTAAGAACCCATTTCTTCTTTTCCTTCAAATTTCAGGACACCAATGGTCGGTTCCTCTCAAATGCAGTTCCAAATACACTAAATGATCAAGTTACAACCTAAATATCACTAGATGGAAAAAATCCAGTGTAGAAACTACAATAAAGATTCAAAAACACAAAATTTTTTGGCTTTTTTCTTTAAAATGTTTTTGACACTTTTCTTTGTATTTTAGATTTTCTAGATATCAAGATTCAAGATTGACTTTGTGGGAAAGAAATCAATCCTAACTTTGATATCAAATGATACCAGAATAAACTACAGAATTAAAAACTAACTACAAGATAAGACACAAATGATAAAGATAGATAGAAAAGTAATAAGATAGACACAATGAAAGGAATTGATAGAAAAAAGTGGTATATCTAACCCTTAATCATCAATCAATTAAACTAAACAAAGCACCTAAATCATATGTTGACCATAAGGGAATCGATTCCCAAGCAACCAATGTCTCTAAATGAAGAATTAATACAAGCTAATCCAAGATTATACACTCACTCACAAGCGAGTAATAAGTCATGTATCATCAAAGTTATACAAAATATAAAAAAAATACTATTTATAGTCTAGGGTTAATTATTATAACTTATGGGCCCACAAGGGAACTTTTTGGAACAAAAAAGCTGGCATACCACTTTGACATCTTCTTGAGCACTTTAGGCGCACATCTCAGGAGAATGTTAATCTATTTAAACCTAATCTAGTAGATCAATAGTAGGTTGAGTGCACCTCTAGAGGAGATGGGGCACATGTCACCTTCTTGGGGCTTTTTAGCCCCATCTTATACTCATTTGGCCTCTTCAAAGTCCTTTAACCCTCCTTAAAGGTAATCATCAGCCAATTGACACCTTTTGATAGTACTAAGGAGTCATCAATCACCTCTAGCATCATTAGCATTCTATCTAATGGCCAGAATGCAATTTAGATTGCATCATGAGCTAATTTCCAAATTGTATCCCTATGTTTTTCTGGGCAAGTTGCTGATTTTTTATTTTTGTCACCATTTGTTCTTCATTGGCCATGATATTTTTCAATGTTTCTTTAATATTAATGTCCTACATATTTAGCTGCTACTAAAAATGCTGAGTCTGCACCTGATTGTTGCCCAATTAATAGTTAGCCTGACTCTGCCACTTGTGATTATAGGCATTACCATAATTTCCCTTATCTACATTGCCCATGAAACTCACTGACTCTAGATTGCTACCCTTAAGTCTACATATGGAACTAATACAATAAATCTCACACCATGATGGTGACTGCTCAATTGTATTTACCTAATCCTGTGGTTGGTTTACACTTATCTTATAGAACTATACCATTATTTAATTTTCCAAGGCTAACAATTGAGCGGCCAAAGATTCGATGCTATCCACCTCAAACATACCTATAAGACGTTTTGCTATATTTCCTTAGATATCACTATGTCAATTAGGATTACCTTGTATAATTCAGTTCAGCAAGGTATACAACTCATCATAAGTATTCTTAAATACTTGACCACTTGTTGCTGAATCAAATAATTTTGTATGTTACGGTCAAGAGCTTTAACAAAAGGATGATCCAATACCTCATTCAGATATTGATGGTGTGGGAAATCCTTGAGAAGTGATTTGAACCTCTCCCAAGAATGATATAAGTTTTCATCCATCTTTTGCTTAAAAAATAAAATCCCACTACATAGCCTTGTAGTGTTGCTGGATGGGACAAATCAAATGAGGTATTTCTTTGCTAGATTATCTCAGTTTTCGAAGGTTTTTCCTTCAACCACTTTTTTTATTCCTCCCAAAGTTGGAAGCAAAAAAGTGTGAGTTTCACATAGTTTATGGAGACTCTAAAAGGGTTGAAAGTACCACTAATTTCCAAGAAGTTGTGTAGATGAACTTAAGGATCCTCATGTGATAGACCAATAAATTTCCCACTACTGTGCAATATCTACACCATCTTTTGTTTGAGCTCTAATCTATCTCTCAGTTTTGTCTACAGACTGAAGAGATTACTTTTGTTGTGAGTAAGATTTCCACTTTGTGTACTATCCTGTGGACTGGTGGATTTTCAACTAGTAGTAAAGGAATAGCATATTTCTATTGAATTAGAGCTATCTAATTAAGATGTATTACTTCTCTCCTTAACTAATATAAACATAGCTTAAGTTTAGGATATGGGCCAACTAAATCACGTTTCCTTGCCAGCTTACTTAAGATTCATACCTATAATTGTAAATTTTGATGTTAAGGTCAAGTTGTTAATACTTATGAAAAATAATAAAAAAACTAAAACCAATACAATTGTTGATTTTCAAGTCCCCAACAGTGGTGCCAAAGTAGTAAAATGGCCTTTAAATACAAGTATAGATCCCACAGGGACTTATGTTCAGCAATAATCTAATTCTAGTATAACTACCAAGATTACACAAGTGTAATAGTACCTATAACATTTGAGATTTGAAAACATAATATAACCGTAAACAATTTGATAATGTAAAGTATTGGAGACAATAGTGGAGATGAATCTAGGATGAAGACACTAAAATAATCCTACTTATCTATAAACTTTTTTGGCTTAGTTAATTATCTTGGTTGTTGATTCACAAGGTTGATAACATGAACATGGTTTTTTGAGCCTCTAATCGTTTATCTAATTTAGCCCCACAACTACTTTTTTGAGAAAGAATATGAGAACTAAGTTAAACACATTTATATTTTATCCTATATATGAGCCAAATATGGAGAATTAGGTATATTCCTATCCTAAAAGCAAAACTTAACATCAATACCTCTCCATATAAGATCCCATTCCTTATATTCTATGTTCTAATCTATTGTTCCTCCTTCTGGGCTACTAATAGAAATATAGATTTATCCTAACGGCTACAAATCTATAGAATAGTAAATACAAGGATATATGTGAATAATAAATAACTCAAATATACATTTAAGTAATCATGTTCTTGGCCCCAACTCTAGAAGAGGGTGTTTAGCCACTTATGGTCTTATAATGAATCACAAGGTTTAAATTTATTTATAAAATATAGAAATAAAAATAAAGAAAATATTTAGAAACCCAAAAGAAGCCTTATCAAGTGTATTTCCAGCAACAAATGTAATCCAAGGTGTGCACAGTAAAATAGAAGTGACTAATTTATAGTTGAAACCAATTGCTTATTTTAAAACCATGGGTGTGCCACACCCTTGAATTTGTGTGATAGGGTCGTGGCATTCCTTTATCATGGATTCTATCTATAATTTACAATTTTACTTTATGTTCAAGAGTGTGGCACACCCTTAACATGGAGATCCAAGGACGTGGCAACCCTTGTGCTCATAATTTCTATATTTTATCCAAGTAAGCTCCATCTATTTAGTATGAGTTCCTCACTTTGTTGGTATTTTTCCATCATCATTAGACCTTATATTTCTTTAAAATATGAACCTTAACATCTTAGATGGCCTTCTATATCATCAAACATAACAAATTAATGCTTAAGCACTGTAGAATAAACCTTAATATCTTACATGGACTCCTATATCATCAAATACTACAAATTAATGATTAAACACAATAGAATCTAACAAGATCAACTAGAACAACACAAAGTTTAATCTATTAATACTAGTTTTCTTGTCTAATATTATGTACTTAAGAAGTCCTTAAAACTAGGTTAAATACATAGAGATTATAACACTTAGGTGCATAAATCCTCCTAAGATCACACCAGTAGTCCAACAACTGAAAGCAAACCATCTATTTATATTTATGTAGAAGCAAAAGATATTGATCAAATTTATAAGATTAAATCTCCTAAGTTTGTTGAGACTAAAAAAGAGGATACTTATGATCTTAAAGTTGAAAATATAACTAATGTTACAACCTAGCTAAAAATATTTTCAATTGGAAATCTTATAAATTAAAACCCATATGTTAAAAATAATAATCTTAGAATAAGAATCAAAATGACTCGTTACCTCCTGATGTGCAGACAACTGTAATAAGCTTCCCCTTTCTTTCGTTTATTAGCTAACTACCAAAGCATTACTTATTCCTACAAATCCTAGAATGTTATCTGTTTCTCTCTAACTCACAACTATATTTTAGTTTGGTTGTTGTTGCCTCATCTCTATGCAACAAAGGATAAATCCTCTAGGTCAACTCTATAGTGGGGCTTCAATAAAATGTGGGCTTGGCCCACTTTTTTCACTTACAATCATATCTAAAACCACTAAAGAATAACTCAAATGTGAATAACATAAATGACCCAAAAACTATTTCGCAAACATGCCCATTGTTTTTAGGAAAAATTACATATTATAGACAAAATACTATATTAATTACAGGATATGGTTCATGTTTTAAAAAATTACAATTCATAGTCATTTGGTAGTTAAAAGTTAGTTTTTTTATGGGCCCTTTATACAAATATATTAAGATTTGTATATATCAATTTTCTCTCTCTCATATATTTATTTTTGGTATTTTCTTTCTATTCTCTCTCTATCCCATTGACTCAAAAAAAAAAAGCAACAATGGAAATATCAAAACACAAGATTTTTTATGATATCTTCTTCAACTATTTTTTCCTTAATTTTCTCTCAAAATCACTCTAATATCCTTGATTTTAAATTAAACAAACGACAATATTGACAACATCATAATACATGATTATTCAAGAGATCTTCTTGAACTTTTTTCTCCTTATTTTTTCTCTCAAAGTCACTTTAATATCACAAAATATAATCCTTGATTTCTTTATGATAAATTATTTTTGCGCATTTTTCACCACAGAAAATCAGTTTAGGATATTTATTGACATTATATTTATTTTTTAAAATTTTTTATATATTATGTCAGTTAGTCGTTAAATTTCTTCGTTGTTCATATATTTAAAAAAAAATAGAAAAGGGGGGCACTCCCCTGTTTTTATAATTTTTTTATTTTTGCGGATTTTTATTTTGTAATATAAATTTTTATATATTATGTGAGTCACTTCCCAATTTTTTTTATGGATGGATTTATCAAAAATAAAAGGAAAGAATTTTGCATCTTCTAGCAAGGCGTAAAGGAAAAAATATTTTAAGGTATCTAAATCTAAAAGGGGGAGAAATGAAGTTGACAATGATTATGAGGTCTTTTTGTATATACTCTTATGAAACAAAATTGTTAGTCAATATACATTTTGTTTCAATATATGTAGATACGTATACTTTTTCTTTTGTAGAATAATACATGCATATATATACAGAGTTAGAGTATATGTATGTATATACAGTTTATATTTTTGATATATGTATATACAATTTACATATATGTATATACAGTTAACTTTCACATATACATTTTGAAGAATAATGCATATGTAGATATATACAGTTTTAGAGTGCATATATGCATATACATTCAAACTTTTTATTATGTAAAACATTCAAATTTGTATATATAGATATACAAACAACAAATATACAAATAATAAATATATATGTATATATTTATTTCATTTGCATATATGTATATACAGATATACAAACAACAGATATACAACTATGTATATTTCATTTGCATGTATATTTCGTTTACAATCAACATTCAAATTTTTATATACATATGTACAAAAAATAGGTATATAAATAATAAACAACAATTTTGATCTGAATATATGTATATTTCATTTGCAATATCATTTACAAACAACAGATATACAAATAATAAACAACAATTTTGATTTGAATGTATGTATACTTCATTTAAATATATGTATAAATGGATATACAAACAATAGATACACAAATATCAAATTTATGTAAACTAATATACAGATATACAAACAATGGATATACAAATAATAAAAACAATCTTTGTAACCTTTATAACAGATATACAAATACAATTATACACTTATTTTAACAGATATACAAAAATTCAAATATACTATTAATAGATATACATAAAAGAAATATTAAAAGACTGTCAATTGTATAATATGAAATATAAAGTAGAGTAATGAATGAATATATCACACAAATTGGAATTACAAATGGGATTTAGAAAAAGAAAAAATTAACACAAATAAGGATTATAACCTTTTAACAACTTCTGTGGAAAAAAAAATCAAAATTACGAAAATAAAAATTGAATACGAAAATTGAAACATAAAATTACAATTGAAGCTATTGTATACAAAAATAATAGTAATTACAAAATTGATAATTTGAAAGTTTTTGAAGTTTATATTGTGCATTCAATTTTGAAAATCTAATTTAGACCAATAATAAAATCGATTTTCATTATGTTGAAACTGAATCAATTTTTATTGCGTGTTAGATTCAAAAAAGGATTTCAGTAAATAAATTCAATTAAAAAAAATAATTTACGTAAATCGTATATACCAGAATTTTGTATGCACGAATTACCAACTATCTCCCGTAGATCACAATTTTTTTTAAAAAAAATTATCAACTTTTAAAGGAGTAATTAACGCATAAATTTATATTTATTGATTTGTTATATCATAGAAATAAATAAAAAATTGGAGAAGATTAAGGACTTTTATTACGTTAAAATTTCCTTTTTTATCTCTTTTTGTTGTTATGGACTTTTCCTATTTTTTTTGTATATATATATACATAAAACTGTTATTTATTTTGTCTATGAATTGTAAATATAAAATTTAGAATAGAAAGTTAGTTATAGATATTCTAAGGAGACTATATGTGAAATTTTACCTTGTTTTTAGATATACCAGCTTAAGCTTCACTGTTATGTGTCATAGGTTTTTTTATTCTACTAACTAGTTAATATATATATAATATATATATATATAATATATATATAATATATATATATATATATATATAATATATATATATAGTCTATCTTTGATACTATTTTATTATTGAGTATTTATAAGGAATAAGTTGTTAACTAACCCAATTACGTAAATAAATTTTATAATAAAGAAATTACTATGGATGGTCAACTATAATAAAATATTGGGTTATTACACTTCAAATATTTCATAAACTCCATTCCAGGTCAAAATAGTCAACTATAATAAAATATTGGGGTATTACACTTCTCTTATTTCATAAACTCCATTCCAGGTTAAATTATGCTACATAAATTAGGATGGAGAAAATATAATATTTGGCCAATTTCAATTTATTTGGGAAGTTCCTAAAGGATCCGATCCCTTAAACCCTACAAACTTTAGACTTTAAATGGAATAGACTAGGCCAAAAAATCACCAACTAATCCCAACTTCTAATCCAAAACACCCCAAAGGGTTGTTTAGTATGCAAGATAACGAAAATATTGAAATAAAATTTGAAATTTGACTTTATCTTATATTTGATTTGGAGTATTAACTAATAAAAAGACTATTATATAATATCCCACCAGTTGTACTAAAATGGTGCGATTACTATCTCAAATTGAGGGTGGAATAAAATAATCCCACAAGATATCCCAACTCATCAAATTTCCCATCTTATTCTATCCAGTGTACCATACTTACCCTAATACTCTCCTCCTTCTCTTTCCATGATACATAAAGAACAGAAAATATTTAGCACCTCATGAAGAACCCTAATTCCTAAATAATGCATTGCTCTAATTCACTCGATTTCTCTCTTAATTCCCTCTCAATCACCTCTTTACGATGCTAGGCATGAGAATCATACCAAGGATGATTCTAAAATCTTATATGAGAATAAAATGCTAATATTTTTCTCTTTTAGACTTTTTCCCTTCAAAAATAGTTTGAATTCATACCAAGCAGCTTACTCTAATCTTATTTTATAGCAATCAAGCAGTCAGCCATCAAACTAACATAGCATTTAAGTACTGCTTTGGAGAAACTAAGAAACTAAGTAATGAAGAATAAATGATGATGAAGAATTGATAGAGAATGAGAGAGAAGAGGAGAGAAAAGAGAGAAAAAAGTAGAAGACAAGTTATTAATATTATTCATCATGATAATCAATTATACAGAGGTCAATTGGATGGTGGATTATTGGTATGTTATTTAGCTTAACTACATTAATTTTATTAACTAACTGCATCCTTATGAACTTACTTTGTGAAATTTGTTTAATTTTTGGTAAATCATGTATTCATTTAACCAATAATCTATAACTCCTTTCTTCTTCTCAATACCCTCCCTAAGGTAGTTGTAGAAAAGATTAATTAAGCCTAACTTGGAGTGTAGGTGAGCATGTTGAGCATTGAGGCTTACATAGTCCTTTAGTCAGTATATTTGCAGGTTGATCTGTAGTGTATATGTACTAAGTCTTCAGAATTCCTTGTTGAATCATTTCTCTGATGAAGTGGCAGTCAATATCTACGTGTTCTCTTCTCTCATAAAATACTAGTTTGGCTGCTATTTGCATTACAACTTTTCTATCAATATACACTATCACTAGAAGATCAACTTTGAAGCCCACCCCTTGAACCATTCCTAGTAACCATATCAATTCATCCCCAGTTGATGCTAGACTTTTATAGTCTGATTCAACAGTATTTTACATATAGTAAGATATTCTTTAACCTCGAAGATACTATAACTTCTACAATTTTCATTAGAAACCTATTACTAATTTCCTTAAGTGTACACATCCTTGCCAATCTTCATCACAATATATTTTGATTGTATTTTGAGGTTTAGGGATCCAAGTCCTGGCTATATATTTAGATACCTCATTAATCTTTTAGTTGTTTCCATGTGAGATATTTTAGGTTGTTGTAGATATTGAGTCAGAGTCTGCATAGAGTAAACTATGTATGATCTTGTAATCATTAGATACAATATCTTTCCTATAAGTTTCTGATAATATCCTTTATCCTCAAGTAGTTCATCTGCAGATCTCTTATCTGAGATATGATCATCATATTCTTTATTAGTTAGTTTTAGATTGAAATCCATAGGAGTAGTTGTTGGTCCAGAAGTAGACAAACCAAGTCTAGAGAACTCCATTGCATTTTTTTATGCTTGAGAATATCTTGATTTGATCTAGCAAATTCAATCCCTAGAAAGTCTTTCATATCTCCAAATCTTCCATTTTGAAAAATATTTGTAATGCTTTCTTTATTTCTTCCATCATCTTAAGAATATCTCTAATTGTTAATATGCTATCAACACAAATGAGTATTATAGTAATTTTTTTTCAATCTTCTTGGTGAGCAAGTAGTAATCGAACTTTATTTGATTGAGCTCAAACTTTATTACTTCTTTTGTTAACTTGGAATTCCATTGTATTGAGTCTTGTTTAAGACTATATAATTTAATGAGTCTGCATACCTTATTCTCCCTCTGACTTATAAATCCTTGAGGTAATGTCATGTAGATTTCATGTCTAAGATCTCCTTGTAGAAAGACATTATATACATCCATATAATGTATTCGAATTCCTTGATGCATCCATGGATAAAATATACATCATTATTACCATATTGACTACAGGATAAAATATCCTGATAGCCTATGACCTCTTTTTGATAGAATCCTGTATCAACTAGTATAGCTTTTAGCCTTTAAACCTCTCTATTTGCCTTGTATTTAACCTTGTAAATCCATCTACATCCCATTGAATTTTTTCTTGGAGGTAAGCTAACTATAGCCCAAATATTGTTATCCTGTAGAATCTGAATTTCAATATTCATAGCTTCAATGCTCTTAGGATCCTTAGATTCTTTAGCAAAAGATAAAGGTTTTATAATTGAAGAAAAAAACCAATATATGTATTGCATTTATCTAAGATATTATCTTAAGATATATAATTAGAGATAGAATATGTATTGTCCTCATGTAGACTAATAGATATGTAGTGTACTTATGTAGACTAACAAATATGAAATCTTTTTGTAAAATTAGTGGTTGACTACCTCTAGTAGATTTTTTTGGTAGGTTCTTAGGATGAATTCTTCTAGTCCTTGTAAGCACTTATTGAGGTTGTACTATAGGTACACTGTTGATTGTAGGAAGTTAAGCCATTGAATCAAGATAATAATTTTATGTAGTAGATACTTGAGAACTATCAATTGCGATTGATAGGCACTATTGTAGTAGAGTTTATGTCACTTTCCAATTGATGTATTATTGATAGAGTATACATAAACATTAGAATTTTTACAGGTTTCTTTGTAAATAAAAAATAATTTTCTCTAAAGATGACATCCCTGGTCATAAAGAAATAGTGATAGCACATACGTACAAATGCTTTAGACCTAGACAACATTTTATCATTATGTACTATGTTTTTAGCAAAACACACACAATCAAAAACTTTCAAATAATTTAAGGATGAAAATTTAATATAGAACTTCTGATATAGATTAGTTCTATTGAGAACACGAGAAGGTAGTCTATTAATTAGATATGCATCAGTTTGCACACAATGACCCCAAAACTTGAGAGGTACTTAAACTTGTAATCTTCTAACTCTTCTAACCTCAAAAAAATATTTGCTCTTTCAATCAGCAACACCATTTTGCTGAGGTGTAAGAGAAACGATCTTTGATGTACTACACCTATTGGTTGGAAAACTTAGCACAAGTATCATTCATGAACTCAATTACATTATCAGATTTGATAGTCTTGATTGTTGGATTAAACTGAGTCCTTACGTTTTTTAGAAAGATCGGAATGACAACACATAGAAATATTATTTCATTTTTAATTGATATAACCAAGTCATTCTAGTAAAATCATCAATTGTAATAAAAAACTATTTGTTTCTAGCAAAATTTTAAATTTTAGAAGGGCCCGCATACATTATATGAACTAATTCAAAGCTGGTAAAAGTAGTTAAAGAACAAGTAGAAAAGGGTCATCTACACTGCTTAGCATGTAGACAATTTTATATTTTTTAATCGTATCTAGAATATCCCAATGCTTAGTAGGCAGGATTATATTTAGAGTAGAACTAGACACATGTCCAAATCTTTATGCCACAACTTCATTTCAGAATTATTGATAGTAGAATTTCTGAGTTGAGCTTTAAAACTAGAATTTGCATCATCCTTAACATAAGTTTGATTGACAAATAATAAAGTTCATCTTGAAATTCACGGGAAGGAGGGGGGGTGATTTGACCCCTAATAGTAGGAAATCTGTCTCAATATTCTTGAATTAAAAATTTATATATTCTGCAAGATGGATATCAAGAGATCATATTTTTTTATAAATCATTTTTTCTTTTTTTGATCATTATCAACAATTAATGATGTTAAATTTTAAAGTTCCTTGTAATTTCTTTTGATTTTTTCACTAACGTTTCATATCAATAAACTCCTTAAATTCCAATAATTACCCATCCCTTACAGCCTCAAGCCTCCTTTGTTTTAGAGTCCTCATTTTATTCTCCTTAAGAATGTCTTTCTGGATTATTTATTGATAAGGAGTTATTTTGTAAGAAGAAATATTCTAGTATGGTACAACTTAGGGAAGCTAGAACACATAAAAATAGGTTGAGATGATTTTTGAGAGGGTGGTCTTCGTGAAGATACAATATGATTAATTATCTAGGTGGTTGAACAATAGTGTTGATGTTATATGAATTGAATGATTGAAAAATAAGATTTCAATATATGAATCATGATTTATAAGTGTGTATAATCTTATACTATTTAACTATAAATAATGGAGATGCATGCTTGACAAGTCATAAGAACTAGATTCTTTGATAATTCCTCTTGAGGCTGACATTGTCAAGAGTAGATTATCAATGCTAGATATTTCTCTAACGATTCTAAAATTAAGAGGCCACATTCTAGGTAATCATGGAGCTTTCTCAATCAACATCTTCTGCTTCTCTTAATTATACTACTCATTTTTCCAATTGGGTTCGTACTGATCTATGTTCTTTATTCTGAACATGTATTTGTCTTAGATATCTTGTTTCTTATTTATATTTTAAGAGATGTAAATTAATTACATTATGGGCATGAATATATGCAAATCATGGCTATTATCTATTGTAGCTCATTTTTCTTGTCTCCTACTTAGAATAAGTATATTATTTTTAGTCTTATCTTCTTATTTTCTTATTAACCTTCTGAATATTTGAATTGAATATGAATCTTCATAGTTTAAGAAATTAATCCTCATTTTTTGTTGTCAAGAGACTTAAGGCTTTGACTTATTTGGAAGACTGAAGATTCTCTCTTCAATTTCTCATTTCATGCTAGATCATATTTGTAATAAGTTCTTATTTTTGTCGTGGATTTTAGAATCTACTTCTTTCATGGCATTGTATATCTGATTATGATATATTTTACTTTTTATCAGCATTAGGTATTGTCACGACATAAAGCTGGGGACATAAAGACACTTATAACACCCACCGGTGATATATAAGTCGAACACCTAACCCCACAGATATAATGAATTAAATCAAAGTGAAAGAAGCAAAATAAATAACTAAAACATAAAATAATATACCAACCTATATAAATAAGAAAAATATGTGAACTAATCTTAATCTTAGGTAGTCATGAGTAAAACCCTCAAAATACAAGAGTAATACAATAAAGGTCCTTAAAGTCTGAATGAAAAAATAAGAAGATACAGGAATAGAATGAGAGTTCAGGTTGATAGAGATCAATAGCTTCTACCTCAAGAATCTTTGCAAGTAATCACCAACACAATCAATTAGTATCCGAGGACTATTAGCTCAGTACCTTCACAAAAGATGTCGAAAATAACAAACATGAGTACCAACAACACGTTCAAAAGAATCATCAAATTACCCTAATCAAATGTGATGAAAAGATTCAATAAATCAACTATCTGAACAAACCAAATAACCTACACTCAGAAAGCCATCATAGACTAGCAATATATGAATCTACACGTACAATAATAGCAAAATTCCAGTTAATCACAACTAAAACAGCCAGCACATAGATTAAACACAAAAATAATGATAGTTCACATCATGATAATAATAATAATAATAATAATAATAATAATAATCCGTACCAAAGACCTATAACCACTCACCATACTAAACCAGTCAACCAAATAGAATCGATAAGTATGATCTAAGGGATGCCAACTAATTGGGATAAATGATAATGTTGTGTAAAATGCAAATTTCTCCTACCCATATACACTCCCTGAGTTAGTGTATCCTGTTGGGACCCATGGTGGACTCTCTAAGTTCATATGCACCATATGGATCCATATCTATGGCCCCAACCTAAATAATAAATATCAACAAAATTTGGTTACACCAATAAGGACTCAGAAAGAATTTCCAAGTATCTTCGAGCCTTGATAAATCTCAACCTCATGATCCACTCGAAGGATAAGGAGAATATCCTGGAGAACCATGACAATATGCATATGAAAAATAGAACACAATAGAATACAACATTGCAATAGTATTGATCCAAATCAAAACTATTAATAATAACTCCTCATGTCACAATATATCCCCCAGTAATATGCAATCAAAATCAATGCTACCTACATATAAATAAGGGAAATAGGGAACCAACAACTCAATTACTAGGAAATATAACAATCACAAACTTCATAAGCCTAATCCAAACAGTCAATTGGTAATTTTATTACCTTTTCAAATACACCGCCACCCACATAGATGTTGTCATCTTATCTATACGGGACTTCCAAAATCCCCTTTACTCCCTCTTCACACAACTACTATATAACACATCACAATAGTAAAAAAAAAGTAAACTTTTCACAAAGAAGCCTGAAGAACAAATTAGAGGCTTTTCCATTCTCAATCACCTAGAATAAGCCCAATCTATTCAAATATGAATTCTACATAAGAATACAAAGCTAAAGATACCCATATTTCTTTACTTTGAATCTGGATTCAAAAAATCAATACAGAAGTCAACCCCAAGCCCATAAGAGTAAATTTGAATTTTACTAAAAGATCATCTTACCCATAATTTAAGAAGTTCAAATCTAAAATTTCATTGATAAACATAGTTAAAAATCAAATTTTAAATCACCCATTTACCAGACTCTAACTATACAATAAAAAAACCTAAATTTCAAGTTGAAAAAGTATGATTCGAAGACAAAATTATGAAATAATTGGTGGAGAATGATGAAGCATATATTTAGAAACTCACCCAATGGATTTAATCTTGTAAATCCCCTTAAAATCATTCAAAATCATATTTAATAGCCTCAAAATAGAGTTATGGGATTTATTGTTTGAAGATACATTTTAAACATTGCCCAATCACCATCGTGATCGTGATAGTCCACATTGGCCTAATCAAAATAAATTGTTCAGTATCGCAATTCACCAAGCCCTATACTCCCACACTCACGGTCCTTTACTCACTATCGCAATGAAAGCCTAAATCAATAATTAGGATTACTACCAAGGATCACATCATCACGATGATGGAGTTTGGTTGCACCAGCACGCGATTGGAAAGTTCAATAATGCAAGTTAAAAAAACCCTAACAAACCCTCAAAATGTATTCAAAGCTCCATGAACACAACCCGACTATGCTACTAGTACAAATTCAGTATGTCAAACCCAACAGAGCAGTTAAAAATTCCAATTGGGTCCGTTATCAATTGTGTTGACCGAATTCTATTCTAAGACTTAATTTTCCAATATCTCATCAAAATGCTCAAAATCACACTGAACTGGAGATTCAGACTAACTATACTAGTAACCCAAAATCAATGCTCTAGAAATGATGTAATTGATAAAATTCTTATATGATTTCACGTCGGGATACAACCACCCGAAGATGAGTTTGCGGGTGAACACTAAAAAGAACTCAGGATAAGGATAAAATAATATTAACCTTTAAAATAAAGCTAACCAACCATATACATTCATAACCATACATACACATATATAACCATACTGGGAAAAGGAACCAGTTTTATCATGACTTAAAACCATTAACCTAGGTATGTGATTCTTAACCATTCTAGAACCACCCACGGGTTATATGGGTCAAGTGTAACCCCCTGAATGGGCCTCGATGCATGTAGCTGCATGAACCGGAGATACCATTGGACTAGGGGATTCCCGTGTATCCTTCGCCCTCTATGATATATATGTACAAGTGTACTTAGGGGAATTCCCTGTACCCCATAAGTATCATATATGGTCATCATGACCAATCCTTATGTCAGCAAACATGATTTTTTGGTGTTCGTCCATTGGACTCAAACCTTCACGGTTAGCTATCACACCCCACTATTATCACTCAATTAAAGTTATTAGCACACAACCAAACATTCTTTCTATTTATTATTAACTAAGGCCATGAGAAGTGGTATCGTCATACCGACTATAGCTTGCAAGCAATGTCCTTAGACAACCTTTAAGGAATAAGGCATTCCCATGTACCCATAGATTATATTATTAAGTTAGCTTAGGGTATTCCCATGTACACCACTAGATATTCAATATTATGTTTTCTTGGGGGATTCCCTTGTATCCTACAAGACTATCAATTAAACCAAACCATGACCAACAAGGCCTTACCATTTAACTATTCCAAACAAAGCAAAATATAGTGTATTAGTAATGATTGCATTTAGTAATGTTTGTATTAGTTATGCTTGTATTAGTTATGCATGTATTATTTCTTATATATTGTCTGGTTTGATGCATAAGAAATAATATATCTTACATAATTTCTATAAAAGAAGTGTTTGTTTAAATAAATACCCTTCTTTAACTTTGTACACTTTTTTTGCAACAAAGTTCTTTTGCCATCTCAAACATAATTAGTATTATTGAACTAGTATATAGAGATTTAGGATTAATTGCAAAACCTCCGTATTTGCGCATGAAATGTTATGCCGACAGATTAATATAATCAAAACAAAAATAAAATACAAGATGTACAATTAATGAATAGTCTCAATTTTTTTAATCTTTTTAAGGACCCTCAAAGCAAAGCAAAAATATGTTCCGATTAAATAAATTAACTTTTCATTGTTGTGAACTAAAATGGAGGGAAAAAAAATTGTGAAATGTTTTGGGAAAATTCACTGTTGAAAATTAAAATGTCGGGAAAAGAAATTATAAAATATTTTGAGAGGGAAATTGAGAGGTATTAAGTCATTTAATAAGTTAATGCATGTGTTAAAAGTCTTTGTATTACTAATACAGAGGAAATGGAGTGTATTACTAATACACATTTCAATACATAATAGAGTGTATAACTAATGTTTGTATTAGTAATACATAGACAAAAAAACGTTCCAAACAAGGTACTAGTAGTACACATAACTAATGCATGCATTATATTTTTCAATACACTCTACCAAACGAACCCTTAGGGTTCCATTACCAAGTTGCACCATGCAATAGTTTTGTTAGAATTCCAATAATATAGTAAAAGCATTTTCAGAGGCATTTTATCAAACACATTAGGGTCATAGTGTTTTCAAAGACAAAACCAAGTAACAATTAACCATTCCCATGCAACCAAAGGTTCAAATCACCCGATGAGTGGTGATTTTACCACTCATTTGCACCAAAAATTTATAAACACTACCATATTTTGTATTAGAAAATAAGACATCAATATGATTTAAATGAAATAATAACAACATTTTGAAGGTATCTAGTTGTGAAGGTGAAATGATGTGGATTAAAATTCAAAAAGGGATAAAATGGAAGGAAACGGAGTGCAGCTGGAGACCTGAAGTTGTTCAACCTCAGTTACCATGACTGCGATCCTCAGGCTACGATCACGATCAGTCAAGATGGTCAGCTAATGCGATCGCGGAGCACAACTTTGGTTGCATAGCCACTATCGTGGTGAAACCTATGATATCGCGGTTTAACGGGAGCATGACCAAGGGCATTTTTATAAAATTGCATAGATGAATCCCAAACCATATATAGGAAAAAACCCTTTCTTCTTTGGGTATTGCTTATCTCATAGATATTTTTGGATTGAAAGTAAGAAACCCTAATTGGTCAAGTGTGTAACTAATTATGGAGGCTTAACTTGTAACGCCCCGAGAGTATAACTTAGATGCCGCACGATGTCTATTGCCCTAAAGGATCACAATCTAACCCATGTTGGTACCTATTGTGAGCACTGAATAAAATAATAGAGAACATGTGCGGAATTTTACTGAAAATGCCAGAAGATTTTAAATACAAAAACAATATTGAATCAAAATACTGAAAACGTCTATCTAAAAACAATATTGTAAGACTATCAATAACAACTGATAACTATATAACTGATTGAAAGTGTTCAAAATCTCTAACAGAATAACTGTGAAGTTGATGGGATAAATCCCCAACTAACTTCGACTGACTATTGAACTGAATTGAAATAAAGACAAAGGGTCCTCGGAACACGAGAACTCACCACTACTACTGCTGTGGATGCGCTGGGAAGGTCTAAGTATGGTCAGGAACCTGAACGTATGAACCTATAATATGAGATATCATAGCGCAAGAAATGAGTATGCAGTCAGTACTTTGAATGTACTAGTATGCTAAATAGGTTCGACTGACATGCATAGTTCATATGCGTGAATGATACTGACTGAACACATAGCATAAGATAACTGATGTATAGTATACGAGAAATGCTGTAAAATATGAAAATACATGACCAAGCATATGACATAATACTGGAATATTTTGTAAGCTAAAATACTAAAATACTGATGCTGAATAACTATTAACTATATGCCATAGTTAGCAATTCTGAAACCTAAACTCTAAACTGAACACTGGACTGAGTTTGTAGGAGCTATCATCTAACTGACATATCCCAATAAGTAATATTGGGGTACAACTGTAACCCCAGTTAGAAGGGTGTTAGTACCATGCCACGGGTACTAATATTAACTATGTAGATCCACGAAAGTGTTTTCCCAAAGGACTAAGGGTCACCCTCAACTGGCAGGGCCTTAATGAGATATATGTCAACCCTCAACTGGCAAGTTAAGGTCTCAATCTACATAGGCTATGTAGTTTTGGAATGCTACTAAAGGTCATACCTTCAACTGGCAAGTGAGCCCCCATCCCTGGGTTTGCTCGGTGCTAAATCCTACTCCCAACTGAATTGACTCTAATTACTAGACTAAACTGAGCTGACTCACATAATGCACTGGCTGAACTGATAATACTCTAATCTATTTGAAACCCTTCTGAAAGTATTTAAAATAAGTAAAAAAATAAGTTTTTGGGTATTCATAACCGCAAGACACGATAGTAATATCAATTAGAACACATGAGAGCATTTGAAACCATAATACAACTTGGAGAAAATAATAAATAGTCACTATTCAAAATTTTTCTACGAGACATTTCATCAAACACATGGGGTCAGGAGCTAAAACATGAAATTAGTTTAATACATATGATTGTAACCTAACTTCAATACTAAAATCATGGGTTAGGGATTTAAACATGAAATTTTCAATATTCAAATATTTCAAGAACTAATCCCAATGAAAAACACTTGTAAACATAGTATAAAGTCAAAATTCATGGAAATTCATAGATAAAATTCATAAATACATGCTAATATCATAATTGAACTTAAAAATAGGGTTCTTTAACTCCATGGATGAAAAGAGTCCATGAATAAACATCTAACATAACTTAATTGAAGAATTCATGAAGGTTCTTGGTGGATTTCTTGAGAATTAAACTTGAATGATGAAGGGGCTAGGGTTTGTTCTTGAGAGGAATTGCCTTTAATTTTGGGTGAAATATGAATTATGAGGCAAAGATGCTATTTTGTGATCTAAATCCCATGTAAAAGTGAGGGGGAAAAGACAAAACTACCCTTCTGTATTTAAAATTTGAAACTGAAATGTCGATTGAGGCTTTACCACGACACAGTGATTCCCTCTTCGCTATACTCACCGCGATACAGTGCAATCATGGTGAGTCACTGGAAATGACCATTGCTGATTGCCCTTCACCATGATGAGGTGGCTCCTTCACCGCTATAGTAACCGTAATACGATCTAATCTCGGTGAGCTGTTGCCTAGAAAATTCAAACATGGTCCAAACTTTATCCAAAATATCCGAAACTTACCCGAGATATGCTACTTACACCCCTGAATATGAATCAACTCAAAAATCATCATATCGAAGCTTGGAAGGTCAACTTAAAAATCCTCAAAGTTAAATAGACTCAAAAGTAACTAAGTCCCTCAACACCTAGTATTATTTTTTTCATATTCTAAGTGTCTTAAGCAAGTACTAGGGGCTGAGCTGGACTTAGAAGTGTATGGGCTATTATAATATCTCCCCCTTGGGAACATTCATCCTTGAATGAGAGTAATTAAGCTAAGGATACTGAGCAACAGAAGTTACATGCTTATTAGTTATAACTGAAAGCGTGATTACATGACTAAGTCTGAACATGGTGACTACCTGAACTAATTCATGAATGCATACAATAACATGAACATGATTTTATTGCTAGAGCTGAGAATGAAAAAGAGGAACTCCAAGGAAAATTGTTACCTTGAGCTGAGTCTGAATTTGCGGAGAAAAGGTTAGGGTGCTTGGTACACATGTCTGCTTCTTTCCCCAAGTAGCTACCTCAACGAATTAATTCCTCCAAAGAACTTTGACCAAGGGACCTTCTTTGTTCCTTAGTCTGCAAATCTGGTGATCTAAAATTTCAACTGGGAGTTCTTTGTAAGAAAGGTCATTCTGAATATCTAAGCTCTCTAACAGAACAACTACCACTGGATCCCCAATACACTTCTTTAATAAAGAAACATGGAACACTGGATGTACTACTACCAAATCTGAAGGCAACTCAAGGTCATATGCTACTTTCCAAAAATGACTCAGGATTCTAAAAGGGCCTACATATTGGGGACTGAGATTTCCCTTTTTGCCAAATCTATTGTCTCTCTTCATGGGAGAGATTTTCAAATTTTCAATATTACCAATATCAAATTTGAGACCCTTTCTTCTCACATCTGCATAAGATTTCTTCTTTCTCTGAGTTATCTTAAGCCTCTCCATGATCAACTAAACTTTCTCCAAAGCATCAAACACTAAATCTGGTCTCATCAATGCAGTCTAACCTACCTCAAACTAACCAATAAGAGATCTACAACTCTTCCCATACGGAGCTTCAAATGGAGCCATTAAGATACTGGAATGGTAGCTTTTATTGTAAGTGAACTCAATAAATGGCAAGTGATTATCCCAATTGCCCTTAAAGTCAACAAATAAAGCTCTCAACATGACCTCTATGGTCATAATGGTCCTCTCTGTCTGACCATCTCTCTGAGGGTGAAAGGTTATACTAAGATAAGCTGAGCTACCAAGACCTTTATGAAAAGCCTCCCAAAAATAATAGGTAAACTGAGTGCCCCTATCTGAAATGGTGGACAACGGGACTCTATACAATCTAACCAACTCTTTATTATATATATTGGCATAGTCCTCGGCTAGAAAAGAAGTATAGACTGGCAAGAAATATGCTAATTTGGTCATCCTATCCACAATGACCTAACTCAAACCATGCTAACGATGAGTATGAGGTAAACCCATGAAAAAGTTCATGTTCACCTCTTCGCATTCCTAAGTTGGAATACTAAACTCCTGCATAGTGTCATTAGGATTTTGATGCTCAATCTTAACCTGCTGAAAAATAGGGAACTTAGCTACAAACTCTATAATATTCCTCTTCATACCGCTCCACTAATAGATCTCCCGCAAATCATGGTACATCTTAGTGGCCCCTGGATGAATAGAGTAATGCATACCATATGCTTCTGCAAGAATTCACTAACTCAAATTATCTACATATGGAACACACAGTATACCCTAGCAATGCAACACACCATCTCTCCTTTGGGGGAAAACCTCTACTTTCTGATCTCTTACTGACTCCTTTAACTTTACTAGACTGGGGTCCCAATCTTTCCTTTCCTTTACTTTGGCAACCAAAGAAGATTCCAAACTATTCTACACCCAAACTCTAGCCTCAGTTGAGTCAACTAAATAAACGCCTAATCTAGCCAACTAATGAACATCCTGGACCAATGGTTTCTTATCATTCTCCACATGATCCACACTATACAAAAAATACTCCAAAAGTAACACAATAAGTAACAAACCCATCTGAACCATCGGGCAATGTCAAAACTGAGGTTGAGGTGTGTTGAGCCCTTAACTCCTGAAAACTCTTCTTACAAGAATCTAACCACTAAAACTTGAATTTCTTCATAGTCAATCTTGACATGGGGGATGCAGTAGATGAAAACCCTTTAACAAGCCATCTATAATAGCCAGCAAAACCAAGAAACTCCTAATATCTAATAAAAAAATGGGTCTAGGACAGTTTCTCACTACTTTGATCTTTTTATGGTCAACTTTAATACCATCATCAAAAATAATATGGCCATAGAAAGATACTGACATACCCAAAACTCACACTTACTTAATTTATCAAACAACTAATGGTCTCTAAGAGACTGCAATATGATCCTGAGATGGTCTGCATGATCATTTTCATTATGATAGTAGATACGGACATCATCTACGAATACTATGATGAACATGTCCATGTACTATTTGAACACTCAGTTCATCAAGTCCATGAAAGCTATTGGGGCATTGGTAAGACCAAGTTACATGACTACAAATTTGAAGTGATCATACCGAGTTCTAAAAGCTATTTTTGAAATGTCACATTGTTTGACTCTGAACTGATGATAGCAAGATCTGAGGTCTATCTTAGAGAAATAACTTGCACCCTATATTTGATTGAACAAGTAATCGATTTTAGTGAGTGAGTACTTATTCTTGATAGTGACTTTGTTCAGCTAACGATAATTGATACACATTCTGAGAGAATCGTCTTTCTTACGTATGAAAAGGACTGGAGCACCCAATGGGGAAACATTGGAACTAATGAACCCCTTATCTAGAATGTCTCTTAATTTCTCTTTCAACTCTTTGTGTTCTACTGGAGCCATTCTATATGGCAGAATAGAGTTAGGCTGGTTATTGGAAAGAAGGTTTATTCCGAAGTTAATTTCCCTTTCATGAGTAATTCCAAGAAGATCTTCGGGTAACACATCTGGGAATTCCCTCACTACTGAAACTGACTCAACACTAGGAGTCTCAAAATTGGAGTCCTTAACTTGAACAAGGTGGTAGACACACCCTTTGGCTACCAATTTTCTCTCTCTAAGGTACGAAATAAGTAGACCCCTAAATATTGAAGTACTACCCTTCCATTTAAGGATTGGTTCATTTGGAAACTGAAAATGAACAAGTCTGTTTCTACAATCAACTAAGGCAAAGCATAACTGTAACCAATCCATGCAGAGAATTGCATCAAAATCAGTTATGTCTAACTTTACGAGATCTACTAAAGTGACTCTTTGGGATATTGTGATTAGACAATTCTCATATACCTTTCTTGCTATAATAGAAATACCTACTAGAGTGGACACTGAGAAAGGTTCTGCTAAAGTCTCAGGACTGACACGGAAATTAATAGCTATGTAGGAAGTTACAAAAGAAAGAGAAGCTCTGAAGTATAATATAACATTAACATACAAATGAAAGACCTATAACATACCAGTAACCATATCAGGAGAACTTGCCTGATCCTGTCAGGACTGAAGTGCATAAAGCCTATTTGGGCACTGCCCACTAGTGGCACTAAAAATGGTACCCTACTGACCACTATGTGGGAAGTCCTTGACCTTGTGGCCTAGCTTGACACACCTAAAGAATACACCACTACTAGCTCTACACACACCCTAATGGTTTCTACCATATTTCTAAAAAAAAGGATTTGTGCGACTACTGTTCATACTTCCTTGGGGTTAAGAGTCTGGCGCCCTATCACAATTATCATTTATGGGCTTCGATACTGGCACACTCTCTGAATATGGAGCTGGGGTTGAATATTTCTTATGGAATTAAGAATGTTTACCACCCTCTGACCTCGGCTGAGCAAAACTAAAGCTACCCATTTTGGTTTTCTTATCCTCCCTCTCTCTTTCCTTACACTTCTTTTCATTGATATATTGAGCATGGACCATAAACCTAGAAAATTCCGTCTCCTTAATCAACATCGTGGTACTACACTCCTTGACCATGCTATAAGCTACACCAAAGACAAAATTACTCATCCTAGACCTGTCATCAGACACAGCATTAAGAGCATACTTGGCTAGCCAAGTAAACTTAAGAGAATAGTCCTTCATACTCATGTTTACCTGCCTCAGATTAATAAACTCATACACCTCAGCTTCCCTTAACTCCAAGGGAAAGAACCTATATAGAAAATAATAAGAAAATCCTCTCATTCAACTGGTCCTGCATCTTTCCCTCTATCTCTCTTCTATTGCTAATACCAGGTGTGAGCAACATCCTGTAATAGATAAGCACCCAAATCTACACTCTTACTATAAGTTAGACCCATAATATCAGTTATGTTTAAACTATGTCAAGGAACTCTTGCGGATCCTTATCAGACTTAGATCCTAAAAATAGAGGAGGGTTTTTTTTGGTAAAGTCCTGACTCTTAGCTGCGGCAGTATCAGCCACTAAAACGGCTAGGACGGTAGCTAGATGATTATTCTAGGATTATAATGAGCGAGCTAAGGTACTGAATTCCACTCTAAATTCGTCATAAGAGATAGGATCATTCAGGGATCTTCCTGAATAGGTGGAGGTGTGGGCTGATTATCATTTTTCCTTCCATTAGTCTTTCTAGAAGGCATGTTCTATAAATAGAAAGGGACTTTAAATTGAGCTCATGTTCAATCGCACGACATGAACACTAAAAGAAGTGAAACTTTTCCTAAACATCTTATAGGTTCTTACCCATAAGTTTGGCGCACTTTACACCCATGCGCAAGACTCTACTCAATGAGACTTTAAGACTCCCTAGGATACTTTAACACCTTAGGCTCTGATACCAAGTTTTTAATTCTATGAGGGTACACCCTATATGCAATACAGTGCCTATAGCCCCGAAGAACCATAAGCTAACCCATGATGGTACCTGCTGTGAGCACTGAATAAAATAACAAAGAACATATGTGGAATTTAACTGAAAATGCCATAAGGTTTTAAATACGAAAACAATAATGAATCAAAATACTAAAAATATCTAGTTGAAAATAATACAGGAAGACTATTAATAACAACTAATAACCGAATAACAGATTGAAAGTGTCTGAAAGCCTTTAATTGACTAACTGTGGAGTTGATGGGACAAGTCCTCAACTAACTCCAATTGACTACTGAACAAAAATAAACACAAATGGTCTTTGAAACATGAGGACTCACCACTTCTACTACTGGGAATGCGTTGGGAAGGTCTAAGTACGATCAGGAACCTGAGAGTCCGAACCTATAATATGAGATATCATTACATAAAAAATGATTATGCAGTTAGTACTTTGAATGTACTAGTACTCAAAATAAGGTTAGGATGATATCCATGAATGATATTGACTGAACACATAGCATGAGATAACTAATGTATAGTAAGCGAGAAATGCTATAAAATCTGAGAATGTATGACCAAGTATATGACATGATACTAGAATAGTTTGTAAACTAAAATACTGATGCTTAACAACTAATAATTGTATGCCATGGTTAAGTAAGTCTAAAAACTGAACTCTGAAATAAACACTGGACTAATATAATGGGAGCTATCGTCTAATTGATATGCCCTAATATGGTAAATTAGGGTCCAACCTGTAACCCAGTTGGAAGGGTGTCAGTATCGTGCCACGGGTAATAACACTGGTTGTGTGGATCCACTAAAGTGTTGTACTAAAGAAATAAGGATCACCCTCAACTGAAAGGGCCCTAATGAGATATGTGTCAACCCTCAACTGGCAGGTTAACATCTCAACCTACGCTGGCTACATAGTTCTAGAATACAGGGACTGCTACTAAAGGTCACACCCTCAACTGGCAGGTGGGCCCCCATCCATAGGTTCACTTGGTTCTAAATCCTACTCCCAACTGAATTAACTCTAATCACTAGACTGAACTGAGCCGACTGACATGATGCACTGATTGAACTGATAATACTTTAATATATTCAAAACCCTTCTGAAAGTATTTAAACTTAATAAAAAGCTATGTTTTAGGATATTCATAACCGCCAGGACTCGATAGTAATATCAATAAGAACATATGAGAGCATTTGAAACCATAATACAACTTAAAGAACATCATAAATAGTCATTGTTCAAAATTAATCTGAGGCATTTCATCAAACACATGGTTTTCATGAGTTAAAGCATGTAATTAGTTTAATACATATGATTGTAACATAACTTCAATACTGAAATCATGGGTTATGGATTTAAACATGAAATTTTCATTCATCAAACATGTCAAGAACTAATCCCAATGAAAAACACTTGTATACATAGTATCAAGTCAAAATTCATTGATAAAATTCATAAATACATGTTAATATCATAAGCAAACTTAAAAATAGGGTTCTTAAACTTCATAGATGAAAAAGTTCCATGGATCAACATCTAACATACCTTAATAGAAGAATTTGTTAAGGTTCTTGGTGGATTTCTTAAGAATTGAACTTGAATACTAAAGAGGCTAGGGTTTGTTCTTGAGAGATATTTCCTTTAATTTTGGGTTAAATATATGATTTAGGAGGCAAAGATGCTGTTTTGAGATCTAAATCCCGTGTAAAAGTGAGGGGCGAAAATATGACACTACCCTTCTGTATTTAAAATCAAGAACTAGAATATCAATTAAGGATTCATCATGATGCGGTGATACCTTCATCGCTATACTCACTAAAACATGGTGGAATCGTGGTGAGTCACTGTAAATGACCATTGCTGATTTTTCTTTCATTGCGATGTGGTGGATCCTTAACCGCTATACTCACCGCGACGCGGTCTAATCACGGTGAGTTGCTTCTTGGAAAATTCAAACGTGGTCCAAACCTTATCCAAATACAACAAAACTTTTATAATACATGCAACTTACACCCCTAAAAATTAATCAATTCAAAAACGATTATCTCAGATCCCGGAAGGTCAACTTAAATATCCTTGAACTTAAAGGGAGTCAAAAGTTACTAACTCCAGCAACAGTTAGTCTTATTTTTTTTAGGTTCTAATCATTCCAAGCAAGTACTAGGGGTTGTGCTATACTTAGAAATATACGGGGTATTACATAACTTCTTAATATTTTATGAACAATGAATGCTTTGGATAATCCTTATGGTATAGCTTTCTTTACCTTCTTCAGGAGTAGCTAAGTAAATTAGTCTTAGGATTAGGTTGAACTAAAGTATAATTATGTGTGGGTGTTGTTGTGTTTGCATGATTGCTAGTTGTTGAGTGTGGATTCCACCGTTGCTTGAATTTATGAGTTGGAATTTGTGGGTGAAAATCGCATATCTCCAAATGGGTTTGATGGGTGAGAACCCCAAACTCTAGAAACCCTTCATCATACTTTAAAATGAGATGAATATGAACTTGACGTAACCCATACAATCCTTGAAAGAGGGTTATAGAAGGGACAATGCAGTGGAACAATTGAGCCTATGGTTTACTACCTTTTACAATCTTAGAATTAAGTATATTTGGATTGTAAATTATGTTATGATCCTCATCCTATAAATAGGGATGCTTGATTGAGGTTTTGGGTGATTACATATTGCACACTTGTTAGGTGCTTGAAAGAACAAACGGGTGAAATCATTGTCGTTTTAGTGAAAGATTAACCACAATGACTTGTGACCTAGCCTATCCTTTTGTTAACAAATAAGCTTCTTGTTAAACCATCATCTACCCAAATAATTTATATTTAGGTAGACATAATCCCAAGATCTCCTCATATCTTGATTTTAAATCAAAAAGTGTCAAATCCGTGCATTGTTAATAAAAAAATTATTACAATCAAGTCCCCCCATTTTATTTTACATATCATGTTTGTTAGCATTCCGTGTAAGCTTTTAGTAATTAGAGCACCCATAGGACTTGAAATTTATAATTCACTCCTTATGGATTCGATCCCAACTCAAGTTGGGTTATTGACAACGACCGCCTCACCCCTCAAGAATGGGAGTTAGTTGAGCATTATAAAAATGGCACCGTTATTGGAGAGTGGAATATAGGTTCCACTTGTGCGGTGTGATTCTTTCTTGGGAATACTCAGGATAGTGTAATTTACTTTATTTTTTGTTTTTTATTTTTTTCTTAGTGATCGAAGTGTTAATGGAAAAATTAGTGATAGCGCAAGCAACATAGGCCCCTTTGATGGTCCCCTAGATGATGATGGTCAATTAAATGAAGTGGGACAAACAAGTGCAATCCATATCCCACCAACTAATGGGAGCGGAATCTTCCATGTGACTAGCATCATGCTTCACATGTTGCAAATGAAATAATTATATGGGGGTCAAGCCTATGAGGACCTAAATTTCCATTTGAAGAATTTTGTGGAAGTGTGTGCGCCATTCAATATAGCACATATTACTCAAAAATTCATTTGGATTTTCCTCTTCCCATTCTCACTAATGGGCGAGGCTATTTTATGGCTCCACTTACTTCCACCCACCTCAATTACATCTTGGGATGTGCTTACTATGGTTTTTATTGATAGATACTTCCCACCATAAAAAATTCTTTAAAAGTGGGATGAGATTGTGAATTTTTGGCAAATAAATAGAGATTCATTGTTTGAAGCTTGGTAATGATTAAATGGAAAACTGTCCCAATGCCCAAATCATGAAGTCCCAGAGAAGATGCTTCTTGAGATCTTCTACGGTTTCCTTAATCCATTAAAAAAATGGTGGTGGATAATGCAGAGGGTGGATCCATAGTGAAAATGCACCACCATGCGGCCTTTCTATTAATAAGTGTCAAAGCAAAATCGGGGTTGGAATACACGGGATACCGAAATTCCCAATATTCCTTTCACTACTTCCATAATTGATAATGAAGAAAAAAAGTGGAATGAAGATAAGGACGTGACCATGGTGAAAATAATGACACAACATGAACTCTTGACAAAGCATGTTATGGGTGTACCCACAAAAGCGGTAAACACCGTAGCATCAAAATATTATGAAGATGATGAAGAAGCAAAAGAGTTGGATAGGAAATCTAGTATTTGGTTAACTACTCGAGGGGTTCCCTCCCCGCCTTTCAAAGAAAAGGTGGGAATCAAGGTTGGACGGACTGCAAATGGGATAGCAATTGGAGAGATCATGACCATGATTATGACCATTATATCCCCCTCATGATCGAGATAAGGCCAAGGAATCTGGCATTATTGACCCTACAAATTTCAAGATCGAGGATGTGTTAACAAGGATCTTGAATAGAGTGGAAGGTATGGACAAAATGGTTTGTGAGTTAAAGGGTGATTTCTCCCAACTTCCCTAAATAGTGGTATCGCACTCTGCCTCTTTCAAATAATTGGAGAACCAATTCGGGCAAATCTCCATGCAATTAAATGCTAGACGTAGATGTGGACGTTTGAATGACACTATTGTATCCCAAATAATGACGCGCAAGTCATAGAAATTATCACTAGGAGTGGGAAGGTACTTTATGATCCCTTTATAGGAAACTTAAGTGTGAATATGCCCAAGTCCAAAGAAAATGAGGTGATATCTCAAAATAGATAAGCAAATGATGAGAAAGAGATCAAGGAAAGTGATGAAAAAGTGGATGAAGTTAAAAAACCACAAAGTGAAGCAAGGTCAACAATCCAAGTTAATCTCCCATTACCTCAATGTTTGAATAAAAAAGAGGAGGGTGACAAATTGAGGAAGTTCATGGAAAAACATAGAAATTTATCGATAAATATTCCATTTCTCAAAGTAATCCAAGAGTTCCCGGGATATGCTAAGTTAATGAAAAAGTTGATGTCCATGAATAAACTTGTTGACGGTAACACCATTTAGGTCACTAATGGGTGTAGTGCTATCATGGATAGTATGGTTGCAAAAAAGAAAGATGACCCTGGAGCATTCACCATTCCTTTTACAATTGAATGCATGAGTTTACAAAAGATCTATGTGAACTTGGTACGAGCATCAAATTAGTGCCTTTTGTCATCTACAAGAAGCTCGGATTGGATGCCCCTACACTAAACTCTATGTGACTTTTAATGGAGGATCGGTCCATCAAAAGGCCAGTGGCAATTTTTTTCGATGTCCTTGTTAAAGTGGACAATTTTATACTTTTGGCAAAATTCATGGTATTGGATTGTGAAATAGACCAAGAGGTACCTATTATCCTTGGTCATCCTTTTTTGTCCACCAAAAAGGCCATTGTCGATGTAGAGATGGGGGAAATAAAGTTTAGGGTGTAAGAGTATGAGGTCTCTTTCAAAATTTACAACTCAAAGAGGCAAACTACGGAGCTTAAAATGGTATCCGTGGTGGATATTGAAAGTAAAAAGGTGAACGGGGAGGGGATTGAATACCCAACTTAAGTGTTGGAGAAGAAAGATATTATGCCACAACGATAAGTAAGGCTCTATGTGGGAGGCAACCAAAAAATTCTACGAAAGCGGCTCATTTCCTTTTTATTATGTTTCTGTATTATAGATGTTAGGTTTTACATATGAATAAACCATGCATTTGTGGAACTACGAAGTGAATTGAATGAACTTGGAAAGGGGAAGTTTGCAATTTTGTATTTCAAACAAAATAGGGGGAAAATTGGTAAAAATTAAGCAAAGAGCTGAACAGGGGAACAAAATTGCTATCAGTTACTATGATAACGATCCCCAATCGTAATCGCATTCACCCACATGTCTGTGATCATGGCTACCTGAACACGGTCGCGGTCACTTCAGCCACTTAATCCCTAGTTTCCCTTATTTCCCTCATACCCCTTTTCATGATTATACTCTCTAATTTAGGCTAAATTCTGGTCAATTTTGTGAGATCTCCAATATTATCCTTGCATCCCTCTTGCATCACAACTATGGTAGGTATCATGAATCCATACTTTTATTTTTTTGAAAATAGGCCCTAGAATGCATGATCAAGAGAGGGTCTAAAGTTTTGATTGTTATGCTTTCTATTTTATCATACTTGGTGTTGGTAAGGTGTTGTCTGCTTGAATAAGGTATGCACACAAGTGGGGAGGTCCTGAGTACCTAATAATGTGCAAAAAAATGTAGACAAATGATATTTGCACACCAAGTGTTTGACACTTTTCCCAAATGAACTTGCAATAGTGATATTTGCATTCGAAAGGGAGCATTCAAACACTTATTCTCATTGTTCAACTAGTTTTCATGTGAATCCATATGATAGAGCATGCTATTATCCTAAAAAATTGCAAGAGATTTGAACATGAGGAGCTGGCATGAAACCAACCTTAGGTATTATGAATGTGGTCATGGACCACGATCGCGGTCATGGCCCATGATCGCGGTCATGGCCCACAATTACGGTAATCGGGGTTAGTTCCTTGCCATTCCAAAAATCCTGCACTCCTCAATTTTTAGCCTAGCTTCATCAAATACCTTTTCCAATGAGCTTTAGTGAATAATGAGGTACAGTTTGCATGATAAAATATCATTAATTGATATAATGTGTGCCTAGTGTTTTCAAGCCAACCTCATGGACAAATATGATCACATCCGGTTCATGGCACCCAAGTTCCACACTCACTACTACAATGATCTTTTGAGGATAAAGTTGTTCATGGAAAGAGGTATTTTCTTAGAAAATGTGCAAAAGAAACTATCGGCATTTCGTGACAAACTTGAAGCCACAGGGTGGCAGTTCTTTTCCCCAGATCACTGTGTTGCAAATGAACAATGGTTCTGTGAATTTCATGCACACATTAGTGAGGTGTCCTTCTCGGACCCATTCAATTTGACTATTAAGATTTGGGGCAAACTGTTGAAAGTTGGGGCTAAGCAAACTAATGATGTTTATGGGCTCCAACATGTAGACATGAGTGAATTAAAAGCAAAGGGGTGTAAACCGGGGAGTTGGTTGGCGCAACAGCTATGCCCGAAAATAAAGTCTCTTGGGAAAATAGTAAAAGCAACATCTCCATGAATGACTTCACTTTCGAGGCTCAGATAAGGTTGCACATTATTTGTAGCCAAGTATCTCTTTGCACCACATAATATCAGTCCTAGATCTATGTGCTCGAATGTCTTCTAGCATTATAGAAGACATCTCTTTGGGTGTTGGTAGGCTTATGGTCAATGAAATAGATCACTTTAAGAACCAAGGTGATACACATCTCTTCTTCCTCTCTTTCATTACTGAGCCTTATAGGAGAGAGGGGATTCAAGAGTATGCTAGTGATACATGAGTGTGTCCTGGTGCTCCCATCTACCCATTGATTATTCTATGAGAAAGAGTATTTGGAAAAGGAAAGAATGAAACGACAGACTTAGAAAAGTTGGCATGTATTGAGGCTGAGTCTCATAGGCCAACCACTATCAGACTTCTTAAGGAGATAAAAATTGATATTGCAGCCATCAGGGAGCTTGTGTCTAGTTTTCCTCAAGGATTGGGAGAGCCTTCCACCACTCATAATTCATATGTTTCATGTGTTTGGTATGAGAAGTACATGAAGGACCAAAATAAGAAAGAAACTACCATTAATAAGCTTGAGAAAGCCTACCCCTCTTTGGTAGAGTTACACCGAGACCTCTAGATTGCACATGAAAAAATAGTTACAAGAGAGAAGACGAGTGATGGATTATTTATCAAGATGTGGAAATGGTGAAGGGCCTATGGAAGGTCCTAATACCCTGAGATAGTATTTTTTTCTCTTGGGTGGAGGTGATGATGATGCCCCAGCCGAGTGGACTGATCTTTAGGAGAATGATGATGATGTAGAATTTGAGAGAGAAAAAAATACCTTGATGCAGTTTTAGGGAGAACCCTTATATCTTATATACTTGCTTATTATGCAGTGGTAACATCGCTATATTTTCAGTTGAGGGTGTCTCCTAATTCATTTGATTTGGTCATATATTATGGATATTTTTGCATACGTATTTGCTCTTTTGGATGATTCTTATTTTTATTTGGGTTGTATTATTCGGGTACTCTGATAGAGCCCATATTTTCATGGATTAGTTACTTTGTTTGGTTTGTTACTTTATTTTAGATTTAATAGATGAGATTTTCCCTATGATAGATTGAGTGGCGACATTCTTAAGGGAAAAGTGTTGTCGTTGGATTTTTAGACATGGATGTAGGGGAAGTCTCAGTACCCGTGGCATCAGTGTCATAAATGCCAGGGAAGTTTGAGTACTTGTGGCATTGATGAATTGGGATTGCATTCATACCATTGGGCATTTGTGCACACTACCATGTTTTGTATTAGAAAATGAGACATCAACATAATTTAAATGCACTAATATCCATATTTTGCCGGTATCTAGTTGAGAAGGTGAAATAATGTGGATTAAAACTCAAAAAGGGATAAAATAGAAGGAAATGGAGTGCAGATGGAGACATGAAGTAGTTCAGCCTCAGTTACTGCAACTATGGTCCTCAGGCCGTGATCAGTCAAGATAGTAAGCGTAATGCGATCGTGGAGCACAACTACAGTTGCATAGCTGTGATTGCGGTCAAACCTATGTGATCTTGGTTCAGCCAGAATATAACTCAGGGAAGTTTTGTAAAATTTCATAGACAGATCCCAAACCATATATAGGCAAAAACCCTTTATTATTTGGGTATTGCTTACCTCATAGATATTTTGAATTGAAAGAAAGAAACCCTAATTAGGTAAATGTGTAACTGATTGTAAAGGCTTAACTACTTAGTATTTTATGATGAATGTATGCTTTGGATAATACTTATGGTACATCTTTCTTTACATTCTTCATGAGTAGCTAAGTAAATTAGTCTTGGGATTATGTTGAACTAAAGTGTAATTGTGTGTGAGTGTTGTTGTGTTTGCATGATTGCTAGTTGTTGAGTATGGATTCCACCATTTCTTGAATTTATGAGTTGGAATATGTGGGTGAAAACCCCAAATCTCCAAATAGGTTTGATGGGTGAAAACCCCAAACTCTAGAAACCCTTCATCATCCTTGAAATAGGGATGAAGGTGAACTTGAGGTAACCCATAACATCCTTGAAAGAGGGTTATAGGGGGACAAGGCAATGGTGGACAATCAATCCTATGGTTTACTACCTTTTGCAATCTTAGAAATAAATGTATTTAGAGTGTAAATAATGTCAAGAGCATCATCCGAGAAATAGGAATGCGTGATTGAGGTTTTGGGTGATTACGAATTGCACACTTGTTAGGTACTCGAAAGAGCCAATGGGTGAAATTGTTGTGTGTTTATTGAAAGATTAACCACAATGAATTTTGACCTAGCCTATCCTTTAGTTAAAAACTAAGATTCATGTTAAACCATCATCTACACACACGCTTTACCTTTAGGTAGACATAATCCCAAGATCTTCTCAAATCTTGATTTTAAATCAAAAAGTCTCAAATACGTGCATTGTTAATACAAAATTGTTACAATCAAATCCCCTCATTTTATTTTATTTGTCGTGTTTGTTAGCATTCCAGGTAACCTTTTAGTAATTAGACCACTCATAGTACTTAAAATTTATCATTCGCTCCTTGTGGACTCGACCTCAACAGGAGTTGGGTTATTGAGAACAATCGCCTCAGCCCTAAAGAATGGGAGTGAGTTGAGCATTATCACCACCATAGTAATATGAAAACCATAAATAAAAGACATGGGAAAACCATAAGCAACCATTAAAACCAAAACCCCCAAAGTATATTGAAAACCCTAAACCATACAACAATTATATGATGAAAAAAATTGATAAAACATGCCTTTAGTTAGAACTAACAATGCGGGAGGAGAAACTTGCCTTAGATTGAGAAGAAGATGAGAAGAAATCACCCCTAATAGCCTCAATTGACCACCTTAGAGGAAACCCCGGTTTTTTTTAACCCAAGAGCCTTGAGATATTTTGGGAGAGTTTATAAGTGTTTAAGATTAGAATATTAAGGTAAATTATGTCCCACTAGTGATGTAAGTCATGGGTCCTTAAGACGTTAAGAGGGGAAATTTCCAGATTACCCGTAACTTACTACATAAAATTCTCGCAAGAGGGTACGACTCCACTATACCAATCGTACCTCATCGTAGGAGTGGTACCCATTATTCGTACCCTACACATCCCTTGGAACTCTAACACTGTCCAACATACGACCACCAAGGTCTATTCATACACCAATATATAACCTATACTCTCAACCCGTACCAACAAAATAATAAAATCAAAGGAATGGTTTCGACACTGTCCAATATATGAGTCAATGGTATCACTCATACCCTACTTTACATCTCATGGTGATCCACTTGTACTCAGATCCAAGTTAAGTTACTAAGTTTTAGATGAAGTAAAGGAAAACCCAACCCTATTGTCACGACGCAAAAATGAGGGTCATAATGGAACTTGTTGTGATATACCTTGAAAAGTAAGCCTATCACCCAAACTGATACGAAAAAAAGACAGAAATATCTCAAAGTAAGGCTTCTAGAACGAAGCTGAACCATATAAGTAACCAAAAAAATGCAGGAAGAACTTATCTAAAATACCAATCAGGCCCAAAACCAGGTTTCAATAGTGTAAGAAATGCTAATACAATCCAAGAGTCAAATATATCAAAAAAGTAACCAGAAAGGAATAATAATAGTCTCCAAATACTAATAAAGAAATAACTACAATAGAAAGATAGAGGTGAACTTCGGACTCATGAATGTCCAACCGCTACCTTGGAAGCTCCAATAATCGCCCGAGTCAATCAAGCTGAGGCGTAATCGAGCTAGGACCTACACCGAAAGGGCACAATAGGCATGAGTAAAGTCCACTTATACTCAGTAGGTATCTTAGGCCGATCAAGCAAAGTAGTAAATAAAGCATACAAAATAAACACTAAGGGCACGCCACCTACAATCAAAAAATGTCCCACAATGGTAGCCCACACCGCTTGCACTAACATTTCTAATATATCTCACATATATTGCAACATCACATCATGATAGAACAAACGTACGTTTTATATCATATATAAGAAGAACAAGGAAACATGCATATACAAGATCATCAAATACAAGTAAAAGTAGATATGACAAATACATAGATGACAAGTAAATATGCTAATACAACACAACATAACACTATAAAGTAAGTGCAATGTATATGACGATGATGATGATTATGCACGAGGTCATCACACAACCTCCGGGATCATTGCATAATTCCCGTATACACCTACGGAGCTAAAGCTTCTCGACGTAGGAACCATGGGGGGCTGTTCAACCCGTATGCAATCCACATATCAGATATCTCCATTTTGGCACATCCCTCGAAAAGGGTTTTATAAGGTGTTACAATATCTCCTCCCCAGCACATCCCTCAGAGAGGGTTTTAAAAAGGTGTTGTCAGTGTTTCTTAGATATTGCCACAGTGGTACCAATGTTTCATGAATGAGTATGAAATGAGAATTTCATGTTCACAACCAATCACACTGAGTATTTTCACAACCGATCACAATGATATATTTTCACAACCATGTGCGACAATATCCACTCATTATTTATGCTTCATCCACGAATTTGCACGTGTTATGTGCCAAATAAAGTATGAATATAATCAAAATATACCAATGGCACCATATTAAGTATCTTAATAACACAATATAATTATTCAGAGGTATTCAAGGCTATTAATATCACATAGGACCCCACACGGTCACACATATCACATAATAATTCAATTTTAGTAATTACATCACATGTATGTCCCCACACAAGCACAACATATAAATAGTTATTTTTTTATGATTAGTTCCCACCCTTAAGATGTATTTTGCATCATAATTTACTATTCATCCCAGTCTGAAAGAGTTAAGCCATAACCTACCTCGAAAGTCAAAACCGATCTGCTACACTTGAACCTCTATCCTTAATTTTCATGAACAATTCTAAACTTCACTAAAAATATCAAATATGAAATCTACGCATCAAAAGAAAACCAACAAGATCCATATTGACTACTTTTGATACGGGGTCAAAAAGGACCCCAAAAATGAGTTTCCAAAAAAGGAGGAAAAAATCGGATCTTTATTTCAAAAATATGTTACTCATATTTTTAGGAACCTACAGCTGAAAACCCACATTAAATCAAGTAAAAAATGAGGTTCAAATCGAAGAAAAATTATTTTTGGGCTTTACCGGGTAAAATCTTTGAAATCTGGGTTAAATCAAGAATCGGAGTTGTTTTAAAGGTTAGATTGATGAAAAACTAGTAATATAAGATAAAAAAAATAATCGAGTGAAAACGAGTGAAATTTGGGTTTAAAATCATGCCCTAAGATTTTTGAAATTTTGTGAAATTAATCAAGAAATTACTAAAAAAATGGATGAATTCTTACCTTAAATCCGTATTAAAATCAAGAAATAGATGTTAATATAGCTTTCAAAGATCCTACAAACTTTATTTTTAAGCTCATACACTATTTTAGAGTTTAACTCTCTCGAGGCAAGATGAAAAATGAGCAAAATAGGCCATAAAAGAGTGAAAAAAACTATTATATAGCAGAAAAATCTGCTACAATAGTGCAGATTTTTTTCTCTAAGTCCAAACGGACTTCGATGGGGTGCTCGGGATTTGTTCAGAGTCCGATATACACAAACAAACTATGCAACCGTACACATGTTGGCTAATTCAAATTTTCAAGAAAATATTATTTTCAAAAAGTTGACCCTCGAAACCCGAAATCACAATTTTAAAAATCGAGGGTCGAAATGAGATTTAAAAGCCGTAAAACCATACCAAACATGCTAACACCCTAAAATTGATATTCTGGATCTGCTGGCATAGTCGGATTTTCCATCTGAGGTCGTTTCGATCAAATGTGGGTTCCATACCTATATTTCCAATTTTCCAACTTTTTGACCAATAGGTCGAAATGAGCTCGGGTGCACTGGGACCAAAATCAAAGGTCTACATAGACTAAAATCAATATTGTGAAGCTACTGGCGCAGTCTGTTCGGTCATCCAATTCACGGATCAAAAGATACCCACATAAGTCCAAAATAAGGCTATCGAAGCCATCAAAAACCATAATATTGCATATATGATACCAAAATGCATAGGAAATAATGTCAATCGCTCCCACTCCCCAGAAATAGCAGAATTAATGAAGAGTTGAGGATAAGAACTATACGTATCAGACTAAACTTCCCAAGTAGCCTCATCTACAGGTCGATGTCGCCACTGGACATTAACTACAGGGGTCACTCTAGAACGCAACTGCCTAACATCCCTAGCCAAAATTGAAACTGTCTCCTTAACAAAGGACATCTGCTGATCTTACTGAACTGTCTCCCAACGAATGACATGAGACTTATCAGGAATATAGTAACGAAGCATAGAAACATGAAAAACTGGAGGAGGCAAAGCTAACTCATAAGACATATCACCAACAGTCCGAAGAATCTCAAATGGACCAATATACCTAGGGCTAAGCTTGCCCCTCTTCCCAAACCTTATCACACCCTTTATGGGTGAAACTCGAAGGAAAACACGATCACCAACACCAAATATTAAGGCACGAAGTCTACAATCAGCATTATACTTCTGCCTACTCTGAGCCGCTCTAAGTCTATGCTGAATGATCCAGACTCTAACCAAAGAATCACGAAGCAAGTCTGTACCTCGAGGTCTTACCTCTAAAACATTAAACAAACCTACTGGGGAGCAACAACGCCTACCATACAACGCCTTAAAAGGAGTCATATCAATAATGGAATGGTAACTATTACTATATGCAAACCCTGATAAAGACAAATGTTGCTCCACTGGACACCAAAATCCTTCACATATGTGCGGAGCATATCTTCCAATACATGGATAGTCCGCTCTGACTGACATAAATCTGGGCGTGAAATGCGGTGCTAAGATCAACCCAAGTGCCCAACTTATCCTGAAAATTCTTCCAAAAATGAGATGTGAACAAAGGACCTTGATCTGAAATAATGGACACTGGCACACCATGAAGACGCACAATCTCAAAAATGTAGATACGGGCCAACCTCTCAGCAATGAATGAGACCTGAACAGGAATAAAATGAGCTAACTTAGTCAATCAATCCACGATGAACAAAACGCTATCAGAACCATCCGACATGAGATGGACGAGGTAAACCAGTCACAAAGTCTATGGTGATCTGTTCCCACTTCCACTCAGGAAAGGGTTAACCTCTGAAGCAACCCACCAAGCCTCATATGCTCGACCTTTACCTGCTAACAACATAGGAAACGAGCCATAAAATCTACCATATCGCACCTCATACCACCCCACCAGTAATTTTGTCCCAAATCATAATACATCTTAGTCACACCTGGATGGATAGAATTTCTGGAACAATGTCCTTCTCCAAAATTAACCTAATCCAATCACCACTCTCGCCACGCAAACTTAGCCCCCAATAGTCAAAACTCTATCTGACTCAAGTGAGGCTTTGTAAACCTCCCCACTCAACTCTTTATCTCGAATCAACCTCAATTCAATATCATCAAACTAATGAGCTCGAATTTTCTCCATCAAAGAAGATCTAGCATCCAAAAATGCCAAAACACGCCTCGGCGTTGAAATATCAATCTAACCATCTAGGTAGCTAAAACCTGAACCTCTAATGCCAAAAGCCTCTCCTGGGTCAAAAGATGCGCCAAGCTACCCATGCTAGTAGAATTTCGGCTCAAGGCATCCACAACCGTATTAGCCTTGCCCGGATGGTAGAGAATAGCTAAGTCATAATCCTTAAGAAACTCAAGCCAACGGTGCTGCCTCATATTAAGATCTCATGGGGTGAAGAAGTACTGAAGGCTACGATGATCTGAGAAAATCTCACAATGGACTCCATACAAGTATTGCCTCTACAACTTCAAAGCAAACATAACTGCGCATAACTCCAAATCATGGGTAGAATAATTCCTCTCATGGGGCTTCTATCTTAACGAGATGCATACATAATCACCTTACCTTTCTACATTAACACAACTCCCAATCCAACACAGAAAGTATCACAAAACTCGGTAAAACCCACACCCTCTTTGGTCCAAGTCAAGATAGGAGCTAAAGTCAATAAATCTTTGATCTTTTAAAAGCTCACCCTACAAGCATCAAACAACTGAAAAGAAATTTTCTTCTAGGTCAACTTGGTCAATGGGGCTGCAATGGATGAAAAACCCTTGACAAAACACTGATAATAACTTACTAAGATAACAACTTTCCGAATCTCGGTGGCAAAGTAGGTGTAGACAATTCACGAACCACTGTAACCTTGGCTAGATCAACCAAAATATCTTTCTTTGCCACCACATAACCCAAGAAAGAATCATACTCCAACCAAAACACAAACTTAGAAAACTTCGCATACAACTTTTCATCCCTTAATCTCTAAAGCACAATCCACAAATGCTCCTCATGCTCAACCTCACTTTTGACATAAACCAAGATATCATCTATAAATACAATAACAAAGAAGTTAAGATACGGTCGAAACACTCAGTTCATTAACTGCATGAACATAGCAAGGGAATTGGTAAATTCAAAGAACATGACCAAGAACTCATAACGACCTTATCGAGTTTGAAAAATTAACTTCATAATATCGAAAGCTCTTATCCTTAACAGGTGATAATCAGACCTCAAATCAATTTTCAAAAACACCTCATCATCCTGAAGCTAATCAATTAAATCATTGATGCAAGAAAGAGAATACTTATTCCTAATCATGATCTTATTCAACTACCGATAATCAATACATATCTGTATAGACCTATCTTTTTTCTTCAGAACAAGACAGACGCTCCCCAATGTGAAATACTAGGTTGGATAATTCCCTTATCCAACAACTCCTGCAACTAATCTTTCAATTCTTTCAGCTCTGCTGAGGCCATCCTAAAAGGAGGAATAAAAATAGGCTTGGTTCCCAACTCAACATCAATAATAAAATCAATATCTTGATCCGAAGGTATACTAGGCAACTTTGTAGGGAACACATCCATAAACTTACAGACAACATAGACAAAGTCCACGAAAAAAGGAAAAATAACACTGGTGTCACGAATATGGGCCATGTAAGATAAACATTCCCTCTCAACCAATTTTCGAGCCTGAACATAGGATATAATCCTCTTAGGACCTAAATAAAGTGCACCCTTCCAAGCTATCCTTGTCACACCAACCAAAGCTAAAGTTGCAATCTTACGAAAATAATCTAAGACAACATAATAAGGATTCAACCAATCCATACCCAAATTAACATCAAAATGGACCATATCTAACACAAGAAAGTCTACCAAAGTCTCACACCCATTAAAAGTCACAACACAAGGTCAATGCACCCAATCAACCTCTAAAAAATCAGCTACTGGGGTAGATACACGAATAGGCATGGAAAGAGGCTCACTAACAGAATCAAAATCCAAAGTAAAATACATAGACACATAGGAGAAAATTAATCCAGGATTAAATAATATAGATGCAGGTCTAAAACAAATAGAACGATACCTGAGATCACAACATCTGAACCCTCCACCTCAGATCTGACTAATATGGTGTAACACCATTCACTACCACCAACTGGCTAAGTAGTCCCACAACCACCAACACAGGCTCTACCATCCCTACCTCTTGTACCTTTGGTAGATACCTTACCACTCATGGCTGAAATAGGTGTAGCTCAAAGCATACAATGAGAACAATCCTTGGCTATATGGACAATCTCATCAAACACATACCAACCTCTGCGACCAGTCTCAATAAGAGAAAGTATAATTATGCCCGAATAACAACCCTGAGCTGCTAAACTAAAAGATCCATTAGCAGAACTCTATAAAATCACCTGCATCGGCCTACCGTGGTATCCACAAAAACTTCTAAATTTTCTACCTTGATAGGTCTGACTCCTGAACTCACCAGAACATCGTGCCTTCTTGGTGCCTCCCTAAGATTCACTAAGAATACCCTCTGTCATCTTACCATAATTCATAATACACTGAAAAAAATCCCTAAACATAATCATCTGAGATATATCCAACTGAAGAGAGACATCTAACCCTTTATAAACTTTGTGTCTACTCTAACTCGATAGAAATACTATCATAGAAATATCTGGATAAGGCATAAAAGCTTGCCTCATACTCAAAAACTATCATAAAGCCTTGCTCCAAATGGTTAAACTCGTCCTGCATATGGTCTTCTCAAATTGAAAGGTACAAATCTCTCTAGAAAAACCTCAATGAACTGATTCCAAGTTATCTTAGGAGAATCTGGGGTCTATAACTGCCAAGCAACCTTCACCAATCTCTCTTCACATGTCTCAACTGATATAGAGTGTTAGCCACCCCATCCATGCAAAAAAAGTGAAACACAACTCAAAACACAAGATATAAAAGAATTTGCATGATAAGGAATAAAATGAGGGAGGTTTCCTAAAGATATCCTAAAACCTTTCAAAGATAGATATGGACTTCTATTTATCGATCTGTGAGACTCTATTAGACATCCCATTCTTACACCATTTAAATCAATGAGACTTGGTTGCTCTGATACTAATTCATCATGATCCAAAAATGAGGGTCATGATGGTACTTGTCACGACGTACCTTGACAAGTAAGCCTATCACCTAAACTAATATGAAAAAAAATAGAAATATCCCAAGGTAAGGCTTCTAGAATAAAGCTGAACCACATAAGTAATCATAACAATGCGGGAAGAACTTATCCAAAGTACCAATCATGCCCAAAACCAGGTGTCAATAGTGTAAGAACTACTAATACAATCCAAGAGTCAAATACATCGTAAAAGTAACCATAAAGAAATAATAACTATCTCCGAATACTAATAAAGATATAACTACTATAGAAAGATAGAGGTGAACATTGGACGCATGAATGTCCAACCGCTACCTTCGAGGATCCAACAATCGCCCAAGTCAATCAAGCTGAGGAGCACTCGAGCTAGGACATACATCGAAAGGGTGCAGTATGCATTAGTACGATTCACTTGTACTTAGTAGGTATTATAGTCCGACCAAGCAAAGTAGTAAATAAAGCATACAAAATATACACTAACGGCACGTTACCTGCAATTTGAAAATATCCCATAATGGTAGCCTACACCGTTTGTACTAACAGTTCTAATATATCTCACATATATTGCAACATCACACCAAGATAGAGCAAAAGTCTGTATTATATCACATAGTAGAAGAATAAAGGGGAACATGCATATACGAGATCATCAAATACAAGTAAAAGAAGATACGACAAATACATAGATGACATGTCAATATGCTAATGCAACACAACATAACACAATAAATTAAGTGCAATGTATATGATGATGATGATGATGCACGAGGTTGTCGCACAACCTTCGGGATCGTTGCATAATCCACGTATAACCTACAGAGCTAAAGGTTCCAAACGTAGGACACGGGGTTTTATCAACCTGTATACAATCCACATATCTCATATCTTCTTTTTGGCACATCCCTCGAAAAAAGTTTTATAAGGTGTTACAATATCTCCTCCCTGGTACATCCCTCAGGGAGCGATTTTAAAAGGTGTTGCCAGTGTTTCTTAGAGTTTGCCACAGTGGTACCAATGTTTGATGAATGACTAAATATAATGATATATTTTCAAAACCATGTGAGCCAATATCCACTCATGTGTCATATATGCCAAATAAAGTATGAATATAATCACAATACACCAATGGTACAATATTAAGTATCTTAACAACACAATACAATTATTCACATGTATTCAAGGCTATTAATATCATATAGAACCCCACACGGTTACACATATCACATAATAACTCAATTTCAATAATTACATCATATATTATGCACCCACAGGGGAACAACACATAAATTGCCATTTTTCATAATTAGTTCTCACCCTTAACATGCATTTTGTATCATCACTTATCACTCAGCCCAGTCTGAACGAGTTAGCCATAACCTATCTCGAAAGCCGAAATCGATCTGCTACACTTGAACTCATGTCCTTACTTTTCCCGAACAATCTAGAACTTCACTAAAAACATAAAATATGAAATCTACGAGTCAAAAAAAAAAACTAACAACACCCATATTGACTACTTTTGATTCGGGTTTAAAACGGACTCCCAAAATGGATTTCCAAAAAAGAAGGGAAAAATTGGAACCTTACCTCCTAAATATATTTCCCATATTTTTAGGAACCTACAGCTGAAAACCCATATTAAATCGAGTAAAAATGAGGTTCAAATTGAAAAAAAAAACTATTTTGGAGCTTTACCGGGTAAAATCTTTGAAATCTGGGTTAAATGAAGAATCGGAGTTGTTTTGAAGGTTAAATTGATGAAAAATTAGTCGTTATAAGATTAAAATATTATTCAAGTGAAAAGGAGTGAAATTTGAGTTTAAAATCATGCCCTAGGATTTTTGAAATTTTGAAAAATTAATCCAGAAATTACTAAGAAAAGGGTGAATTCTTACCTTAAATCCTTAATAAAACCAAGATATAGATGTTAATCTAGTTTCCCAATCTTCCACAAACTTTACTTTTAAGCTCACACACTATTTTAGAGTTTAAATCTCAAGAGGCAAAATGAAAAATGAGCAAAATAGGCAAAAAATGAGTGAAAAAGCTATTGTATAACAGAAAAATCTGCTACAATAGTGCATATTTTTTTTCTCTAAGTCCAAATGGACTTTGACGGGGTGCTCGGGATTCATTTAGAGTTTGATATGCACAAACGAACTATGAAATCATACTAAATTTGATATTCTGGATGCATTGGCGAATTCAAATTTTGAAAAAAATATCATTTTCACAAAGTTGACCCCCAAAACTCGAAATCACAATTTTCCAAATCGGGGGTCGAAATAAGATTTATAAGCCATAAAATCATACCAAATATGTCAACACCCTAAAATTGATATTTTAGATATGTTGTCGGAGTTATATTTTTCATCCAAGGTCGTTTCGATCAAATGTGGGTTCCACACCCATATTTCTAATTTTCCAGCTTTCAGACCAATAGGTCGAAATGAGCTTGGGTGCATCAGGATCCAAACCAAAGGTCTACCTAGCCTAAAATCAATATTTCAGAGCTATTGGAGCAGTTCGTTCAGCCGTCCATTGCTCGAATCAAAACATATCCACATAAGTCTAAAATAAGCTACCGAAGCCATACAAAAACTACAATATTGCATAAATGATATCAAAATGCATCGGAAATCATGCCAATCACCCCTACACCCCAGAAATCTGATAATACAACAACGAAGAGGGGTAAAATAGACAAATCAGACAAAATCACAAATTTTACATATTTCATCAAATTTTTAGGTCGTTACACCTATGACCCTCACCAAACATACGACTCATACCCACTCACCCAAGTTGTACCCATTCTAGAAACTCAACCACCCAACTCTACCAACACTGGACAACCTACTCCTAAAGAATCAAAATACAATTTAAACCCTTACCTTTCACTAGTAAGGTCACAATAGAAGTTAAAGACAACATCGACTTGAGATTTTAAAAGCTCTCCTCACGCTCATTAGAGAACTGGAAGGCAATATTATTATTAGTGAATCTATTCAATGAAGTTACCAGAAAAAATATCTTGCATCAACTGCGTATAAATACCCAATCAAATAAATGAAGGTATAAATCATAATAGTTGAAGTAGGCTTAAAAAAATTCTGAATTGCCTTAGGCTTAGCCAGATAGGCCTTAATACCATCTTTAAACACCATATGCCCCTAAAATGCATTGTAACTAAGCCAAAACTCACTCTTTGAGAACCTAGCAAACAATTTTCATCCCTTAATCTCTAAAATACTGTCCTTAAGTGCTTCACATGATTTGCCTTGCTCTTGGGATACACTAAGATATCATTGATGAACACAATTATAATGTAAAAAGACTATGGTCAAAACACCTTATTCATTAACTCCATTAATATTGTCGAGGCATTGGTCTAACCAAAAGACATAATCAAGAACTCATTATTACCATACCGAGTCTTAAAAGGCATCTTAGGAATACATAAAGACAAAATATCAACTGATGGTACCCCGATCTCAACTCAATCTTCAATAATATAGATGCACCCTGATGCTAATTAAAAATGCTATTTATATACAGTAGAAGGTACTTATTCATAATAGTCGCTTTATTTAATTGGTGATAATCAATACATATCTGTATAGACCTATCCTCTTTCTATACAATCAATATTAGGAAACCTCATTGTGAAATACTTGATCTAATAAAACCCTTGCTCAATAAATTTTGAAGCTAGTCACTTAACTCTGTTAACTATATTAGAGCTATTTCATAAGGAGAAATAGAGATGGACTTAGCTTCTTGCTAAAAATAAATGCTAAAGTTGATATCCATTTTAGGAGGAACATCTAGAGGATTAGTAGGAAACACATCCGTCAACTTCCTAGCCATCTCTTCATGACTCTAAAGAAAGCATCTTGGCACTAGTATTCCAAATTTATGCTAAATAAGAAAGACACCCCTTATTAACCATTCATTGAGCCTGAAGAAAGGAAATCAACCTCTTAGGATGCAAACCATAGGTACCCCTCTACTCTAACTTCAAGACAAATCCAAGATAACATGATATAGAAATATCCAATCCATGCCCAAAACTACATCAAAATTTATCATTACAAATTAATCATCTCTACCTAAGTATCGTATCCTAACAAAGTTACAATACAAGATTTTTACACTTAATCCATCACTAAAATATTACCTACCAGGGTAGAAACATTTAATGACCCTCCAGGTTATTTTTCATATTTCTTCTTATTTTTGCTGTTACAACTTTCACATAGCTACCACAAGTTATTTCTGACTTGCTGGAACTGGCTGTTCAGTTACCAGGTAGTTCATTTGTTATTAAGAGCCAATTCCCTATTTAAAAGTCTTCATTGGTTTTAAATGGTCACCAGGTAAAAACTTTAGTAAAATAATCTCATATGCAAATTTTTACTATGCCAACAACTTCAAAATATTAATTTAAGGCTATGTGGACCTTTGGTTTGGGCCCCAAGCTCATATCTACCTATTGGTCAGAAGTTGGAGAAATTGGAAATATTGGTGTGGGACCTATATTTGGTTAGAACGACCTCAGATAGAAAATCCAACTTAGCCATTGTGTCAAAAATGTCAAATTTAGTGTGATTACATAGTTCATATGTGTATATAAGATTCCGAATGGATCCTTATACATTGGCAAAAGCTTGGAAAATTTCCAATTTTTAATTGATAACTAGTGCCTTTACGATCGCACCTCTTGATTAGAGATCACACAATTGTATAAAGAGAGGGTAGTGCAATTTCACTAAATGTTATTATGATTTCAACACCTACACTGGATGCCAGGTTGTGTGATTGCACACCTGGATATATGATTTCAACACTTGATTACCTGGAAGGGGCATAAATAAACCGCTTAGGTCACGAATTAGCCTATTTCTCATTCATACCTGGAGAGAAAAATCCCTAAAGAGTGTGATAACTCAAAATTGAGACTTGTGTATGACTTGGGAGCTTGATTAACATCTATTTTTGTAGTTATCCTCTGATTCAATTTAAGATTTCATTTCTTTCTTGGTGAATTTTCTTGGTTCTTAACCAAAACCCTAAATAGCTAAAGGGCTTAATTTTATCCACAAATTTGCTTGGTTTTCACCGATTATTTAGGGTTGTGATTCTTTGATCATGTATGGATATTCGGTTTACCTCAGAAATAGGATTTCCACAAGTGGGACACGTTTGGGGTTTTGAGGGAATTTTTGGACTCAAAGCACAATGTTGCAATATGGGTATCTTGAATCTTTCATTGATGAGTATATTATGACTTTGATAGTGTGAAATTATTTTGGGATCTTAAAGTAATAACAAATATTTGGTGTACGATTCAGGTATTTATGATTCAATATTGAGGTAGGATTTTGCCTACTCTTCTTTGTAAGATGAAGCATGTTATATATTTCATGTGAATGTGATTGGGTTGAATGACTTAGTCTTGATTATTTATGTTTGGGGACTTGATGAGGGTTTTGATCCATAAGGTATAAAGATTATTGCACTTTTAGAATCCTATTGCTTTCTCAAACAAAACCCAAGAAACTCAAAATATCTGATGGAGAGATAGGACGAGGACAGTTTCTTACTACTTTAGTATTTTAAGGATCTACTCTAATGCCATCAGCGGAAATGATGTGACCAAGGAATGCTACAGACCTTATCCAAAATTCACACTTACTAAATTTGGCAAACAATTGATGATCTCTGAGAGTCTGAAGTACTATTCAAAGATGGTTTGCATGATTGGTATTACTACGGGAATAGACCAAGATATCATCTATGAATACTATGATGAACATGTCCAAGTACTGCTTGAACACACGGTTCATCAAGTCCATGAAAGTGGATGGGCATTGGTAAGACCAAATGATATGACTAGGAATTCAAAGTGACCATATCAAGTACGGAAAGCTATTTCCAGAATGTCACATTCTCTAACTATGAGCTGATGATAGCCGGATCTAAGGTTTATCTTAGAGAAATAACTGGCACCCTGAAGTTGGTCAAACAAGTCATCGATTCTGGAAAGAGGATACTTGTTCTTGACCATGACCTTATTGAGTTGATTATAGTCTACACACATCCTAAGAGAACCATCTTTCTTGCACAAGAATAATACTGGAGCACCCCACGGGGAAACGCTGGGCCTGATGAATCCCTTATCTAGGAGTTCCTTCAACTGTTCTTTCAATTATTTGAGTTTTACTGGTGCCAATCTATATGGTGGAATAGAGATAGGTTGAGCTTCTGGAAGAAGATTAACACTGAATTCTATTTCCCTTTTGGGAGGAATTCCTGAAAAATCTTTGGGAAAGATATCTGAATATTTACCTATAACTGGAACTGATTCAAAGCTTGGAGTTTCAGAACTAGTGTCCTTAACTCGAATAAGATGATAGAGACATCCTTTAGATATTATTCTCCATGCCCGGAGGTAGGAAACATGCTGACTCTAAACGCTAAAGTACTACCCTTCCACTCAAGGACGGGTTTATTTGGAAACTAAAATTGGACTATTGTATTTCTACAGTCGACTATAACATAGTAGGAATGAAGCCAATCCATGCCGACAATGACATCAAAATTAGTCATCTTTAATCCGACTAAGTCTAGTGAAGTGACTTTCTTAAATATCCTACCCGTGAAGCTCCTGTATACCCATCGGGCTATGATGGTTTTACCCACTGGGTAGAGACTGAAAAGGGCTCTACTAGGATTTTGGGACTGATTCTAAAATTGCCTGCTATATAGGGAGTTACAAAAGACAAAGAATCTCCTGTATCTAGCAAAGCATAAACATGCACATGAAAGATCTGTAACATGTCAGTAACTACATCAGGAGAATTTTCCTGATCCTATAGGTAATGAAGAGCATGGAGATGAGTTGGACGTTGCCCACTAGTAGCACTGGTGGTGGCACCCTACTGATTCGGGCGACCAGACTGAGCTGAGGAGAGGAGATAACTCTGATAACCTGACTAAGGGTAGTCTCTAAATCTGTGGCTACTTTCTATGACCAAAACAGACATCGTTACCAACTCTGCAAGCACCCTTTTGGTTCTTACGAAAAGTTTGATAAAGGGAATTAGTTCGGGCATAGCTAACACTACCCTGAGACCTAGAGCCTGGCGCTCTATGTCTGTTATCCTCCCTGAACTTAGGAACTGGAGCACTAGCTGAAGAAGGGTCTTGAACTGATGATGTAAGATAAAACTAGGAATGGTTTTCTTCTTCTAATTTAGTCTAAGAGAAGTTGAAACTACCTATCTTCGCGCTCTTATTGTTCTTCTCTCTCTGCTTAATATTTTGCTCCTCTATCTACTGAGCATGAGTCATAAGCCTAGCTAAATTCATGTCACTATTCAGCATGGCAGATCTGCACTAATTTGCCACACTATCATTTACCCCTGAAGCAAACTTACTCATCTTGGCTCTGCTGTCTACAACCACATGAGGGGCATATCTAGCTAATTGAGTAAACTTAAGAGAATAATCATTCACCATCATATTCTATGCCTAAGGTTGATGAATTCTAGTACCTTAGACTCTCTAAGCTCTTAGGGAAAGAAACTATCGAAGAATGCAGTGATAAACTCCTCCCACTCTATAGGACCTGTATCATCTGACCTCTCTGTCTTTCACTATTTGAATAAAGTATGAGCCACATCCTACAATTGATATGCAGCTAGCTGAGCGCTCTCAACAGTATTTACCCCATGATGTTTGTCACCTTCTAAACTTGATCAATGAATTCCTGAGAGTCCTCATCTACCTCAGACCCGAGGAAGAACGGAGGATTCATTCGGGTGAAGTCCCAAATCTTAGCTGCGGTTGAATTAGACACTAGGTTGGCCAGAATGACTATTGGCCATTCATTTTTTGTGGAAACTGAATGAGAAAGAATAGTGAATGCCGCCCTGAACTTCGCATGAGAAAAATAATTGCCCAAAGGATCTTCGGGCTGAGGGGCTGACTGATTTCTATTTCTTCTTTTAGGAGGCATGTTCTATAGAAGAAAAGGGGGAAATAGATTAGACTGAGAGATTGATTTGAGATTATACTCACTGGCATGACAAGAATATCGAAAGAAGGGAAACTGTTCCTAAAACATCTTACAGCCTCTTGCACATAAATGTGGCGCACAACAAACCTATGTACAAGACACTACTAGATGCAACTTTCAGACTTCCTAGGACTTTTTTGAACCTTAGAATCTGATACCAAGTTTATAATGCCCCAAATCTGGTACTCGAAAATTTGTATCTATATACTACATAAAATGCTTTATAATGTGGAAACATGAACTGAAAGGCCATAAGGTTCAATACTAAACATGATCTGAATGATATAACACCTATGTAGGGTAATAGAATACCCAAAACAAAACTGAACATACTAAAGTCTGAAATATGATTGTCTAGAAAGCCACTAATTGACTGAATTGTTTGAGTAAGGAGTTGATATGTCCCCAACCAACTCCAACTAATAAGCTGATTAATGAGATAATAGGGAAATAATCATGTCCTTAAAAGATGAGGACTCACTTCTAACTCTATCTGCGGATATCTGGAATCTACTATAGCTCTGGAGCTCGTGTCTCTAAACCTATGGAATAATACATCATAGGGCAAATGCATTAGTACTTTGAATGTGATGGTATGCATGTTAGGTAGGCTGAATGCATGGGATTCATATGCATGAACAATAATAATATCTGACAAACTATCATGAGCCTAAGAATATATGCATAAGACATAACAACTGATACTAATACTGTGATAGCATAATTACTAAAACTGAATATAACTGATAACATGAATGACTGTATCTGACAGTCCTAAATATGATGGAACTATCTGAGTTTCATACTGTATCTGAGTTGACTGTATCTGACAGTCCTAAAATTGGAAGAACTATCTGAGTTCTATTACTGAGACTGATTGACTATATCTGAGCATCCTGATTCTGTAATATGAAACTGTGGGAAGTAGTTAGCTAACCGACCTGCCCCTGATATGCCATTTTATCTGAGTTAGATTCCAATCTGTAACCCTAATTAAAAGGGTGTCAAGACAGTGCCACTAGTAAGGACAAGCTGTGGGCGACCCTCATCTGATAGTGTCCCCTATACAAGAACGGTGGGGCCTTTATCTGACTGTTCTTATCCATTTTATCAACCCTTATCGAACAGTACTGATGTCTCAACCTATGCTGGCTACATAGTTCTGGAATGGAAGGATAACTTCTAAGGATCACACCCTCATCTGATAGTGTGTGTCCCCATTCTTGGGTTCACTCGATGGAAATTTCTACTCCCATCTGAATAGACACAGAACAAGATTTAATTGAACTAGAAATGGGTTGAATTACTGAATTCCATTGACTGATAAAATACTACTGATATCTGGAAACTGACTGAGTTCATGAGATCATGGTGATTTCTTAAGTCATAAGACTATCTGAAGTCTAAGGATTCATAGCTTGACTTAGAGTATCATGAAAACATGACATAGGTCTAGGCACACAGCAAATTTTTTGGGTATAAGTACCCCCAGGACTCGATTGTAGGAAAACTGACCAAGCATAACTTACTTGAACATATAACTAATATCATAATTCATAATACATTTATTGAAGCATTCCATCAAAACATGTGGTAGGAATAACTTCTACATACATGGAGATTTCATTATATCATACTAGTTGGGCATTGATCCTTCATCTAGGCAATTAATCAAACACATAGTCGGCATAGCACATGTAGACAGCATTATAAAATAATTAATCATCATGATTCATCTCTAATTTCATCAACTAGGGTTTATTAATAGGTTCACATGAATATACATCTATACAAATCAATTCCACATAAAATTGATCACCCAACATAGATTTGAATTCAATTGATCATTATCAACATAAACAAAACAAACCCAACATGAAATTCAAAAATAAATCCTTAAACTTAAACTTAGAAAAGAGATTCTTGGGCTTCATAGACAAAAGGAGTCCATGAATGAAAACAACACAAACTTTAGTTTGTGATTTCATGAGAATTGATGGTGAAACCTTCTTGAATTCGAATACCCAATAGAAACCTAAACTTTTTCTTGAGAGAAACTTGAGAGAAACTATTATATTTTAGGAGAATAATAGCTAAATAACGTGTTATTGGGTTTAAATATGGGTAGGAAATTGACCCCTTTAACCATTGGATACGTCTTTTAAAATTTGAAAAATTTCCCGAACTAGACGATTAGCGTGACGCTGCGCTATCACACCATGTCACTGGATTTTGACAATTGGGAAATTTAGGGATGGCGTGATGCGGGGCCATCATGTTGCCACTTTTTTTATGACCTGGAACTTTGGTGCGACGTGCGAAAAATCGCGCTTAAACACTTAAAAATGGAAAATTCTAAATTTGGGCCCTGGCACGATGCACCATAATCACGGACCCCTAATGGAATTCAAAAAATTTCATTTCCTCTTGTGGCGCGGCACACCACTGACTAATACGACGCTGTTTTACAACGAAAACTTGAAATAGTCATAACTTCTGACCCGATTATCAGATCTAGGAGAATCTTATATCGATGGAAATCTTATTGAATTTCACACATGGAAAAAAGTTAAAATCTTCAAAATTCCTCCTCAAATAATCATCATTTAATTTTGAAGATAATACTAGATATTCTTGAGATGAAATTAGCTAGGAAAAAGTATGGGGTATTACATAGAGGTAGGTGGACTTTTATGTGATCACTTTCTGAGTTAGAAAATTGGAAATTCTTTATATTGAGTTGTTTGGTTTATTTTATGGTACTGGTCTTGACCTTGAAATTGGTGTCAAGATTGGTATTTTCTTCCTCGGTGAGGTTATTCATGGTTTGCTCAAGTTATGATTGACCTACCTGGGCGAATTTAGCTGATCCCCATTTTAGAGTTTGTTCACCTTAATGAGGTTTGGTGGAGTGTTTCTCCTTGATGAGATATGCCTATGGCTATTCTTTACCAAGATAGAGTGTTGGACTATTAGCTTCTGGCTAAAGTTATGTGTCTCTAAGTTGCTGGAGTTTTGCTATTACTAGTATTGTTTGTAGCCTTTATGAGTCCTTGAGTATATTTTTATAGTTTATGCCCTCTAGTGGATATGGAGTGGGTTATTCACATTTATCAGCTAGTGATTTATCCTTGGCATGATTTCCATTCTATGGCTACATTTCATGCCCTCTAGATTGTATAGAGTCGGTTGTTTACATTTTCAATCAAATGTTCAGCCCTATGGTGATCTTTTTCTTCAGTTATGTTTCAATTTTAGCTTGGTATGTTCTAGCATGGATATGCCAGATTTATATACTGAAGTCGATTTGAGTAGTTGACATTAATATGGGCCTATTGGCTTAGTTTGGAGTTGACGCCTTTGAATAGAGATTTGAAAGTTATGATAGAGTTAGAGTGTGAATGCCTACCTGTCTTTAGGTTTGGTTTGGGTAGTTGAGATCGAGTGAGTCAACCTTAGAGTTAATATTTCATCTTGGAGTTGTAGAGCTTGCGTGAAACTTTTATTTTAGGTTTGTCTAAGTTCAAATTTCATTTATAGGGTGGTTGAGCCTACTCTATGGTTACCTATTCAGTTTTCTCTACTTCCATGTGATTTTTGTTGATAAGTATTCAGTTAATAGCTCATGGGCTTGGTATTGATTCCTTCATCTTAGACTATGGATCTTCAATCTTCTTTGGGAATTTTGGAAGATATACTCAGTTGGAGTAATATTCTTAAGTTGGATTTAGTCTGTTTTAATTCACGATTGATGTGACATACATGAGTGGATCGCTCAATAATGAGTAGTTAAGCCTTGATCTTCTAGGTTTTAGTTTTATTACCATTTAGAATAGTTATAGCATTGGCATAGATTGCATTCCATGATTATTTTCATTTGTGTGCCCAGATAATGCCTTCTGGGCTTATTCTCATGTTTTCCATATGGAGTTTTAGTAGATTAGCCTCAGTTCTTTGAGTTATCTATGATGAGATAGCACGAACGGGAATCAGGTGACTTTTCTCTAGGTGTGCAGTGGATAGAAGGTGCAAAATGGTAAAGTATGGTTATATTAGATTTGGAGCCAGTGGTATCACTCATGTCTTGGGTTGGTTTTTACTCGGGTGAGCCTTTATTGATATGTGTGGGTATCAATATGGTATAAGTGTTTTGTGGTTCTAATTTGCATGTATCAACATTTTTTGGTTCAGTTGGAGACCCATTGGTGGTTGAATTTGAGTTTTGGTTGTTTGGAAGTGAAGTGAGAGAGCTGGTTAAAAGGGGATACATGTAGTAAAGTCACTTAGAAGTATTATCTCTTCTTAGAGGTTATATGGGAGGTCATGTGTGGAGCATGCAACCCTAGCACCTCATTCTTTTAAGCTTTTTTTTTATCCTTCTATCCATTGACTTTTGAGGATGAAAGTACTTTTAGTAGTTGTTATTGTTGTGATCCTCTAGGTCATTTTCCAAATTTTTGCTTATTTTCATAGTTGGAGCTTTCCCATAGCTGTCCCATGTCATTTATGACTTTTTGGGATTGATATTTTAATTACTTGGCAGTTCATTTGTTTTTTTTAGGTAATTCCATATTTTGAAGTCGAAGCTAGTTCAAAATGGCCACTAGGCCAAAATTTTAGCAAAATAATCTCGCATGCAAATTCAAACTGTGCCAGCAGCTTCGTAATATTTATTTTAGGCTAGGTAGACCTTTGGTTTCGGTCTTGATGACCTCGAGCTCATTTTGACCTATTGTTAAAAGTTGGGAAAATTTGAAATATAGGTGTGGGACCCATATTTGGTCGAAACAACCTTGGATGGAAAATCTAACTTTGCCATTGCATCCAAAATGTTAAATTTAGAAGGTTATGTAATTCATTTGAGTATATCAAATTCCGAATGGATCCCAAGACCTTGGTGGAAACTTGGAAAGTTTCCAAGTTTTAGCTGATAATTTGTGCCTCTACGATCTTACCTCTTCAGTGGCAATCATACTAGTGTGTGCGAAGAGGGTTGTGAGATTTCACTAAAGGTTGTTGCAATCACAAAACCTGCTCTGTATGCCAGGTTGTGTGATTGCACACATGGATATGCAGTTGCAACACCTAATTACTTAAAAAGGGTATAAATAGACCCATTAGGTCATGAATTAGCCTATTTCTCATCCATACCTTGAGAGAATTGAGACTTGTAGATGACTTGGGAGATTGAATAACATCTACTTTCATAATTTTCTTTTGATTCAAGGAAAGATTTCATCCCTTTCTTGGTGAATTTTCTTGGTTTTTGACCGAAACCCCAAATAGCTCATGGTATTGATTTTATCCCCAAATTAGCTTGGTTTTCACCCATTTTTAAGGGTTTGATTCCTTGATCATGTATGGATGTTGGGTTAACCTCAGAAATGTGAATTCAGTAAGTGGGATTCACGTGGGTTTTGAGGTGATTTTTGGACCTGAAGCACAATAGTGAATTATGGCTATCGTTATTCTTTTATTGATAAGTAGATTATTATTTTGATAGTGTGGCGACATTTTGAGATTTTACAGTGAAGATGAAAGTTTGGTGAATAATCTGGGGATTTGAGGTTTGGAATTGAGGTTAGCTTCTACCTATTCTTCTTCATAAGGTGATGTGTGTTATATATTGCTTGTGAATGTGAATGTTAAGATTGATTATATGTAGAATGCCCTAGTCTTAATTATTTAAGTTTTGGGACTATATGAGGGTTTTGACCCATAAGGTGAAAACCTTATTGCACATTTAGAATCCTATTTCTTTCTTCCTAGATTAAATTAATACATAGAATGAATATGATATGAAGCTAGATTTGGGATGTGTTTTATGTATTGGAAGCATGGTTAGTATAATTAACTTTGTTTAGACTATTCTAGTGATAATGAAATCGTAATTTAGGTGGAGTTGTCTTAATTTCTCATGTTTCTAGGTGAGATGCCTATCTTAGGATTGATTATGGCTTATGTTTCATCTATAAGTGAATTTAGATACCTTAGCCTAGTCCAGAGTATAAGTTGCCTAAACATAGAATATGAGGATTAGAAGTGGGTTCTTCCGTCCCACCTTATCCAATGACTCTTCTGGTCATTTTTTATATTTATGCTTATCCTTACTATTTGGTTATCGGGTGGTTCGTTTGGTTCTTAGAAGTAATTCTCTATTTGGAATTCTTCGTTGGTTAAAAATAGCCACCAGGTAAAAACACAATTAAACAATCTCAAATGATAATTCTGACTGTGCCAGCAGATCCATAATATTAATTTTAGTCTAGGTAGGCCTTTGGTTCGGTCCTAATGCACCCGAGCTCATTTTGACTTATCGATTTGAAAGTTAAAAATTTGAAATTTAAGTTGTGGGACCCATATTTTGTCGAAATGACCTTGGATTAAAAAATTCGACTTCGCCAATGCATCCAAAATGTTGAATTTAGTATGGTTTCATATTTCTTTTGTGAAAATTGGATTTCGGATGCATCCTGAGGAATTGGCCAAAAATTCTAAGTTTCAGCTGTCATTTATTATAGAAGAGTTCCATAAATGTGGTGGCTTTATAGTGATCGCGATGACCGTGATTTCGGCAGGCGTGAGTTTGTGATTGCCCTACTTGAAATTCTAGGAAGGGTCCTTTATATAGTCATTTTGGCCGACAATTGGCCATTTTCTACATTGTCTTAAGTCCCAAAGCCCTAATAGAGAGTGTAGACCTTAGAGGGAGTCTTGAGAGTTGATTGGTAGCTTGAATAACCTGCGTAATCATGATTAACGTCGAATATAAGTTATGAATCCTTCAATTTTAGTGTTGAATTCTTGATTATTTGACCAAGAACCCTAATGGCTCTAGGCTTGATTTTAGCCCAAATTTGGCTTTGTTTGCACCTATTTATTGAGTGTTATAAATCCCTAATGGTATTTGAGTAATGCGTTTGTCTCGGAAACTCATTTTCTATATGTTGGTCCCACTTAAGGTTTTGGGTGTCATTTTTGGACTCAAAGAACAATAGTGCAATATAGGTATCGTTAGACTCGTATTGATGAGTAAATTATGATTTTGTTAGTGTGATGGAATTTCGGGGATTGTGAGGTAAAGATGGACATGTGTTACCGATGTAAGGTTTGCGGTTTGTCTTTGAGGTAGGCTTCAGTCTACTTATCTTTATAGATGATGTGTGATACATATTGCGTGTGAACTTGGATGCTAGGCTTGATTATGAGTAGATTACCTTAGCCTTGATTGTGTATATTTGGAGATTAGATAGGGTTTTGGACCCATAAGATGGTATGTTTATAACCTTTTAGAATCCTATTGCCTTATCCCTAGTATAGATTAGCTTTTATTATGAATACAATATAATGCTAGGTTTGGGATGTGGTTTTGGAGTTGGAAGCATGATTAGTATATTTTAATCTTTTAGGATAGTATGGTGATATTGAAATCGTAAAGTGGATTGTGTTGACTAAAATGACTGTGTTTTTAGTATAAGTTCTTATCTTGGGCTTGGATATGGCACAATTGACATCTAGAAGTTGAAATATATACATTAGCCCAGTTTGGGGAATAGTATGCCTAAATATATGATTTAAGAATTAGAAGTGGGATCGTCTGACCCACTTAGGCCAAGACTTGTTTTAGCCTTGTGGACTTAGTTGCGGATGTTATGCTTACTTGAGACTAGTAAACCTTAGTATAAAGTTACTTCATGACTTGGTAACTTGCAATGATGTTCCTCGGATTGTAACTTTATTTATAGCTATGACGTTCCTCTTAGATATGGTATTGGCCTATAGAGATGTTATTTCCTCTTAGATATGATGTCTGCCTATAGAGATGCTATTTCCTCTTAGATGTGATGTTGGCCTACAGAGATGCTATTTCTTCTTAGATGTGTTGTTGTCCTATAGAGATACTATTTCCTTTTAGATACAACTGCTTGGCCTATAGAGATGACTTTCTTCATAATTATGATTATCAGGCCTATAGAGATTATAGTCCTCTTAGTTGTGATTATTGGGCCTATAGAGATGACTTTCCTCTTAGTTATGATTGTCGGGCCTATAGAGATAATACTCTTAAATATGATAATTGTCCTAGTGATGTGGCCTTCCTCATAGTCATAATATATGACTTATTCTTATGAGATATCTTGGAGATGAATATATGCCTATTGATATTGTGCCTCCTATAAGAGAGACTATTATATGTCTATTCATACTATGCCTCCTAGATGTGAGATGACTTTTATGTGAGAGATGATTACATACTTATTGATATTATGCCTCCTATATGCGAGATGTCTTCCATATGTGAGATGATTAGAGATATGTTAAGGCTTACAAAGATGATTATCGATACGAGTTCGTGCTTATGATGTGGTGATTTTTCTGAACATGTGGCCGAGGGCCATGTTATGATATTGATTGGATATTCGAGAAATATTTATCATTATAAAGATGCGATTACAGTTTATAAATATGCATATATATGTTTGTATACACATCTCTCCGGTATGGGACGGCGGAAGATATAGTATATAATGCTTATTGTTCCACTGATTGAATATGGGTGATGGTATGCATAGATTTGGTACATTCATCATTATTCTATCGGTAATTGATGATATTCTAGCTAAACTACGATCTTATGTTTTTTCTTTCTAATTAAGGGTTAAGGTAAGTGGTAGCTAGTTGTTTATTAGGTGACTACAACACTTGATGACTTAGTTTATGGCGTTGATTAATTGTTAAATGAGAAGTGTGTATCAATGAGGATAGATAATAAGGGATATTAGTGATAAGGGATGACTTGGTAATAATGATGAACAGTTTGTAAACGAGGATTAGTTGGTGAACGATGGTTAGTTAACAAAGGGTGTTAGATAATAAAAGATGGTTAGATGATAATTTGTAATATGTTGGCTAATAATGATTAACGGCTATAGGCTGATTAGTTGATAATAATATGTAACAACCCGAGACTACCCCCTAGTCATCGCACGGTGCTTAGGAGCACAAGTGACCCCAAGCTAACCCTTGTACTGGCATAACTTGTGAGCAACTGAATAAAATACATAAATCTAAAAGATATTTTTTTTCTAAATATGATCAAAACAAACTATATTAAAATGAGTACAACTCTGATTGTACAAAACAAAACTGGAATCAAATACATTAACTTCTACTGAAAGTCTATGATGCCTCTACTATTATTGACTATACATTGCCGGGACATGACTCCCAGCTATCCCGAATCAATACGACTGAATAAATAAAATAAAATGCTACACGAACTATGGCTGACTTGAACCCCTAAATCACAAAAGGCTTATCACCTGCTGATTGGAAGCTGAAACTGCCTGATTATGATGTGTATGCTATAACTTGTACCTACATTATTAAACAATGTAGCACATAGAGGTATATGTGAATCAGTACTTTTGGAATGTAATGAGCATGTGGAGATGAATGCATAAGTAAAAACAATATCTCAATGTTCATATAACTTGTAAAGAATGCATGCTAAGTGTAAATGACTCACATTGGCTTGAATATCTGAAAGCTAAAAATGATAAATCAGGAGAAATAAAGCATATTGTATATATCTTGTGAGCCATAACACTTAGTTCTAAAAACTATACTTTTACTCTTTCTACTAGTGTAGTAAATATAACTGAAGTTAAGTCTGTTTTCAAATTTTGCAGGCTAAGGGAGGTTCTTTTAACTGACATACACCATGTGAGATATCATGATGTCCAATGTCATGTTCCCATAAGGGGAAAACCTCACGTTGGGGAAAGTTGTCGTACTATTTCCAAGGAGTATAACCTGAGCTAAGTGATCACAATCTGTATCTGCATCCATATAAATTGAAATAATCTAAATAATCTGAACCTGCGTTTGCTTATAGTTCTTGGGAATGTGAACTGAGTCACATACCCAACTCAGTCTAAATACTACTCCCTTACTTATATGCTCATTCTGTAGGAAATCCACCTTAAAATAGCACAAGAGTTTATAATGAAAAGCAGTTATGCATCTGCCAGTTTTAAATTGTAATCAAAACTAAATGTGTGGATTCCACATCTTAGTTGAGGATCAAAAGATCAAATCTTTCTTAAAATCTGAACACATGATCATCAAAGAATGCATTAACATTATCTTTCTTGAAATATCAAGGCTTAAACTTAGGGCTTATAACCCATGCTTGAAAATAATGTCAAATCACAACAAACTTCATGATCAATAATAATAATATTGAAATATTTTAACAATTCTAGTAAAGATGATGAAATTCAATTCTCAATATGTGAAATCAAGTCTTACGCATAAACATGTGAAACTAGATATATAATTCAATACTTAAATCACTTGTAACTTCAGAAACTTCAAGTAATGATAATTGGGTATGAACCCTAAATTGAAATTCATGTAAATTCAACTTTTAAAACTAGTTTTGGGTAGAAGGATGAAAGAAGTATCCTTATTCATAACCCCACATACCTTAATTAGTTTGATTTTGAAATTAAAAGATTGACTTGGAAGCCTTGGGAATGTTCTTGAATGCTTTCCTTGAACTTCTTGGATTAGGAACCTTAGTTCTTTTCTATCTTGAAGAAAGAATGGTGAAATTTTGAATATTTTGAAGTTAAAGTTGAAGCTTTAGGGTTTTCTTGGAGAAAAATTTGGTGAGGAATGAGTGCAATATGCTTAGAATAGGGTTAAATCTTCTGTTTTTATGAATTAGGGTGGGGGCAAAAGGCTTAGTTACCCTTTTAGGGATTAAAGTTGTAACTATAATGCTATTTAAGGCTTCACTGTAATGCGGTAAGTCCCTCACCGCTATACTCATTATGATGCAGTGCAATCGTGGTGAGTTTCTAGAAATTGACAAATTCTGATCTGCACTCTACCATGATGTGCCAAGGCAGCCATCACTATAGTCACCACGACATGGTGGAATCGTGATGAGTTGCTATTTTAGAAATCCATAGTAGGTCCAAACCTTGTCCAAAAAATACAAAACTTACCCGAGACAGGCTACTTACACCCCCGAACATGAATCAACTCAAAAACATATGCCTCGGGGTCGAGAAGACCACTTTAAAAAAATCCCCAAAGATAAAGGGAGGCAAAATATGACTAAGACCCTAAACACTTAGTATTATTTGTAAGTTCTAAGTTCCTTAAGCCAGCACTAGGGGCTTAACTGAACTAGGAATGTACGGGGTATTACATGATGATTAGTGGATAGATAACGATTATGGCCTAGTAATGAATCTTGAATAATTATTCACTATTGACAACTTAATTTAATAATGGTTAGTTGTTGTCCCGTGAATAAGAATTACATGAAGGATGTTGTTTAGGATAATAATTAGAGATTATGTGAAGACTAGCAAACTAGTCGTTTAATGACAATAAGCATTGGTTAGCTAATATTGAATAGTTTAGAAGTATTAAAAAGTTAGATGTTTTATGATGATATGATCATGATTATGAATATACTAATAGACTTGCAGGTTTACCTCTCTTTTTCCACGTCTTGAGCCTGTTCACTTATTATATATTTTTAAATATATGTATATTAATGTGATGATGATATTGATATCTGGCAAGGACGAAAGATACTGTGATGATATATTGATACCCGACAAGGTAGGAAGATACTGTGATCATGTATTAATGCCGATAAGGACGAAGGATACTGTTATGATATATTGATACCCGGCAAAGCCAAAGAACATTGTGATGATGATATTGATACCCGAAAAGGCCGGAAGATATTCTGATGATGTATTAATACCCAACAAGTCCAGAGGATATTGTGATGATAATATTGACACCCAGTGTTGCTGGAGGATACTGTGATATTGTATAGGAACAATGTTGATAGTTATGATATAATTGGTTATGATAATAAGATTGTGATATTGATTGTTTACGTTACATTTATTCTTGAACGCATATTGCCTGTCACCAGTATGTACCTATGTCTATAACCGGTATGGGATGGTTACATAGATATGGGCGAAGAGTATACCTTGTGTTGTATGTTGATTGAATCTTCTGATTCTGGGGCGGTGAGGGTACGTATAGGCTCGGCCAGGTATTTTGTTTTCCAAAGTAGCTAATTATTCACGTTGTTATTTATATTGTTGTTATCATTATATGATCATTATTATGGCTAGATTATGATGATTGGTCATTGATCTTGTATTGAGATCTGAGGTGCGTGTACGACCTCTTTTATCTTATTATGGTACTATTATGTATGATTATTTAATATCTAGCCATATGGATTAGAAGCCCTGAGTAGGATAGCATTAAATCCTTTTAGTATTTTAATGAGGTTTTAACATGAGAATATGATGATGTAGGTTACTCTTTAAAATGACATTAGGGTTACATGTGTATATATATTTATATATGTCTAGCTAAATAAATCTATGGTACTACCGTATATCCCTTGCTTCATTGTTCATATTGTATAATCGTTTCTTTGCCTTGTATACTACTACATATCTTTCTTTCTCTCTTTATTTGTGTATCGACCTTGGATATATGGTATAGCATTGATGTATATTTAATATAACTGGAATAGGATAGTTCACCTTGATATTTCCTTAGACTTATTATGCTAGACTATTGGACATGAGCAGGGATAGTTGTTCTTTATTATCTCATTAACTTGTCATATGATTTTAGGACCCTTGGGTGTAGTTTCTATTCTGTTTATATATTGTATATACAGACTTTATATTTGGAGCTCAGTTGGTATCTTCTTATTGAGTACCATTTTTTTGGTACTCATACAATTGTTCTGTAGCCTGCAGATCATAGTATGGGTTATCGCCGTTGATATGTGCATCGTACAAAGCACCTAGGTTCAGAGACTTAGGGTGAACTCCTGGCATTCGACATATTACTCATCTCTCTCTTATGTATTAAACTAGTCTCTATATTATATATAGAGATAAGTTGTATTAGTGTAAGTCTCTTGATATTTCATCTTTTTACTCTTATTATATTTAGAAGCTCTTGTACTGGTACCACTACATTTTGGGATTTTCTTATGTATTGATCTTTACTTCATATTTCACATTCTTTTTCTTATATTGTTGAGTAGTCCGTTACTAGCCATTCCGGACAATGGGTTGGCTTGCCTTCTAGTGGGTTATGATAGGTGCCATCATGACCTGAGAACTTGGGATGTGATATTTCTTATATACCTTGCATTCATTCTTACATGTGCATTGCCTATCACCAGTAATTGCCTATATCTATCAGCCCATATATGGGGTTTTCATAGTTATGGGTGATGACAATACCTTGTGGTGTGTTTTATGTTGATTAAACATTCTGAGCTTGGGGTGGTGGGGATATGTGATAGTCTGGACTAGGTATTTGTTTGCCCATACCAGTTGGTTAGTCACATCATTATTGAATTTGTTATTTTCATTGTTATGATTATTGTTATGCCTAGTTTTTGACATATTGATTATTCATTCAGTATCCATATTTGAGGTATCATTCTGGCCCTTCAATCTTTCATTATTATGCATGATTAATTCATGGTTAGACATATGGATTAGCAACCCAAACTATTCTAGCACTAGTTCCTACTATGAATATGAGGTCTTAAAATGCTAGTCTGATGATGTACGCATACTTCGAGTTGACCTTGTTTATATATATATATATAGCATTTTATACTATATTATATATTCCTTTCGCCCTTTATTCGTATATTGGCCAAGGATATTTGGTATAGTGTTAAGATTCTTGAGTATGGCTAGAGTAGGGAAGTTCATCCTTGGTACTTTTTTAGCCATATTATGTTAGTCTCTTGGACATGAATATGATGGTTTCCCTTACTATCTCACTAGCTTTATTATGTGATTTATGGATGTTTGGGTATAGTTTTCATTTTGCTTACATTTTATAGGTATCTACATTATCTATCGAGCTCAATTGGCAGTTGCCTACTAAGTACCATATTTTTAATACTCATACTACACTTCTTCAGCATGCAGATCATAATACAGGTTATCGCCGATGTTATGTGCGTCGTGCAGAGCAGCTATGGTTCGGAGACTAGAGTGAGCTCCTGACGTTCGTAGTTTACTTTCCTCCTTTTTATGTGTTTCACTAGTCTCTATGTTGTAGTTAGAGATAGTTGTATAAATATATTCATTTAGTACCTCTTTTATATTGTAGTTATGTTAGAAGTTGTTGTAATGATACCGCCAGGTTTTGGGACTATATTATGTATTTCATCTTTTATTACATCTATTCCACATTTTTTTCTATATCTTTTAGGTTGTCTGTTACTAGATATTTCAGATTATGGGTTTGGCTTGCCTACTGGTGGGTTATACTAGGCGCCATCATGACCTAAGGAATTAGGTTGTGAAAAAACATGAATAGGAACAACAAGAAAATCACACATTATATCAAGACCTAATGCAATGTAATAAGACATATCAGAGAACGTACAACTTGGACTACATAACATTGAAGCAAATCAATGGCATATAAGATGATACCTATGATAATTGTATCTATTTACAATGCCTTAAGCCTACGCAAAAAAAGTATAAGACTGAGCCCTCTCCCCTCCTTTATGAACAACTCATTACTAATTTCTCTACTTGCTAGTGGTGCACCTATACTTATATAAGGTCTATCCTAAACCCTATCCAGCGGCACTGGGTTCTAGGTAGATCCTAATTAATCTTTTATGGAACTATTTGACTAAACTATGGGCAATCCTTCTTATAATGACCTTGTTCGCCTACTGTAAAATAACTAGTACAGACTGAAGCCTGTTGAGATAAACTCAAATGACTAGAATACCTATAATAATCTGAATAAACTCAATTCCTAGAAAACCTTTAATACAATCCCTAAGAAGAATATCATAAACCGTGAAAACCTCATACAAAATGCACACCCTTGAACTCCTGCATCATCGCATGAACTAGCCTACCATGTTGAGGGTAAAAGTCTCACCTGAAACTATTTCCGTGCATCAGCTCAAACTACTTAGCTGCCTCCACTACCCTCTAAAGAGTTTCCCCAGATTGGGCTATAGAAAGCACTACCTCTTTGATCATGATGATCAAAACTCCATAAATCTCCAAATCCTCTCGATATCATCTAGTAATATCACCATGGAATGATGGGATAGTGCATAAAATTGAGTCACATACTTCACCATTAACATACTCTTCTATGATAAGTGCTCAAATCGGTGTTTATTCTTCTCTCTTAAGCTATAAGGAATAAATCTATTAAGGAATACCTATACAAACATTGGAGTTAACTTATTAGAGCAACCACAACTTTGTGGGGCCATACATCGACAAAGCTATGTATCAACTTTATGGGACTCAACAAATCCCACACTCTAAAGTTTCTCATGGAAACTAACTAGAAACTAATACATATCCTTGCTCTGGCCACCCTGAAATTGGATTAACTCCGTCCTTATTTGACGTAGTATCCCTAACTCTACCTATAACTTCTACCCCCACCAAAGGTGCCATCATAACTAGGTGTTGGTTAAACCACTGGATCTGAGTACCCTTTACTTTATTCTAATAACACTAAGGAATATAGATCAAACCATAAACCTAAGCTAAACTCTCTAAGACATGAAAGACTTGAATCAGAATATCATGAATTATTGATGTAGTAGCAAAATAAGGTGGGGATTAATCTAGGCCTACTTCATCAGCCAAAATCTAAACATCATCTACCTCAAATTTAACCTTAGGGGACCCTACCCTAATAAGAATCTGAGTGGCCGCCTAAGTTGTTTCTCTACCATATCATCTATCTTGGGCTCCACCATGTAGCTTACTTTATCTGTGTATCCCAACACATGAAGATAACGTAAGTTTTTGAATAGACTCTTGAAATCTATCCAAAGTTTCATGAGTATTCACCATCTATAAGAAAGAATTTTAGTAATCAAACAAAGGAATCATTCATATAATAAGAAAGAATGAAGTAAATTTTTCCTAAAGTACCATAGCCTCTGGAAGACAGGCAACATACATCTCTATGCTAATCTATAAGAGACCTAGCTTATATCCGTGAGACCAATAAAATTATAGCTCTAATATCATTTTATCACAACCCATAATGAAGGACGTGATGGAAAGTTGAACACCTAACCTGACATATTTACTTAATTAAATCAAAGAGGAAGAAGCACAATTAATATGTAGAATCTAGAATAATACTCAAAAATAAATAAATAAATAAGAAAAATATGAGAATCAATCTCAATAATATCTCTCTCTATATATATACATATATTTATAGGTCTAGAAGTCACAAGTAAAAGCCTCTAAGTAAAAGAGTAATATAATTAAAAGGTCCATAAAGTCTAAATGCAAAAGATAAGCATAAAAGGGGAGATAAAGAGAATTTGGGTTGATTGGTATTATCAAACACTACCTTGGGAATCTCAATAAGTAACCACCAATATAGCATTGATCAGTGCTCACAAACCATCGACTCACTACATGGACATAAGGTATAGAAAATAACAAGTGTGAGTACCATAAACACATAAAAAAGAATCAAAGAAATGTCTAAAATTCCCTTAAAGAAACCCTAACAATCAAATAAAATATTTTCCCTTCCACATTACCTCCGAACAAGCCCAATCTCCTTAAATATAAATTCTACATAAGCGTACAAAGCTAAGATATCTGTATTTCTACACTTCAAATCTGGTTTCAAAAAGTTTAGCCTGAGAACGTGAGTGTAAAACTAGAATTTGAATAGAAAATCATGTTACCCATAATTTAGGATGTTCAAATTAGAAATTTCATGCAAAAAAAAATTGAGATAGACCTTGAAATCACAAATTTACTAAACTTTAACTTTACTTGGAAAATCTCTAATTTTTTATTTAAAAAATAAGATTTGATTGTATAATCATAATAATTATTGGAGATATATAAAAGTTTAACTTACAAACTCACCTCATTGTTGAATCTATAAAATCCCCTTCAAAACTTTCAAAATCATGTTTTATCAGCTCAAAATGGAATTTGAGGTTTTCTTTTGAAAAGAAATTTTAAACACTACCCAATCATGTTACTCATCCTGATTGTGTGACCCATAATCACGATTGTGATGCTCAGCATTGACATAACCCAAAGGCCCTTATCACAAACATGACAAGGCCCAAATAATTATGATTCTCCAAGCCCTACACACTCATATTTTCTATCCTTGCATCATAATATTGATGAACACTTAATTCAAAAATTACAATCACAACCAAGGGTCATGAGATTGTAATTAAGGATTTTGGTTATAACAGCTGAACAATAAAAGTTCAAAACACCCTAATGGACCCTCGAAAGGATTTTGGTTGAAATAGCTAAACAATACAAGTTCAAACTCCCAGAATTACCCTTGGAATGCATTTGAAACCTATGAACACAATTGAACTAGGCTACTAGACAAAATCTGACATTCCAGGCTCAACAAAATAGTCAGGATTTTCAACTAAGGTTGTTATAACTGGATTGCAACGACCCTCTACGTTATTTTCTGTATTTCTACTCAGTTTCACCATTAGAGCTTTCATATAGCTACCCCAAATCATTTATGACTTTCTAGAACTAATAGTTTGGTTATCGGGCAATTTATTTGGTTTTTAGAGTCAATTCTCTATTTTGTAGTCTTCAATAGTTTAAACTGGCAACTGGGTAAAAACTTTAGCCAAATGACCTCATAAGCCAATTTTGACTATACCAATAGTTCTAAAACATCCATTTTAGGCTAGGTAGACCCTTGGTTTAGGAATCGAGGCTTTCAAACTCATTTGGCCTATTGGCCAAAAGTTAAGAAAAATTACAAATAGGTGTGGGGCCCATTTTCATTGAAATGACCTCCAGTTAAAATTTTGACTATGTGATTAAATTTAGAATGCCAAATTGCATAGGGTAGAATAGTTCATTTTTGTCTTCAAGATTTTAGATGAATCCTAAGAGGTCAGTAGATGTTCGAATAAATTAATATGCTTCAACTGGTGCACTTAGTTAGTGTACCACTTAAGCGGCCAGTTGGGTTGCTGAAGAAGAGGCCTGCTAAAGTCAGGCTGGCCCAACAAGGATCTCTCTTCGGTAGCATCCTTACTTCTTAAGCGGTAGCCGCTAAAATGGCAAAATATCATTTAAGCAGTACCTGTCTAGTCTCGAAGTGCCACTAATTATTCGGTGACCATTTTAGCAGTCCAGTTCTCTTTAAGTAGTACTCAAATACCTGGGAAAGGTACAAATACCTTACAGTGTGATATTTATAACTTTTCATCCATTCTCTGAACAAATACCCTACTTAGTGTGATCTTTACCATTTTTTATCCATTCTCTAGAATAGTGAACCCTAAAAAGTGGGAGAACTTGGGAAAATCATTTGTGGGTGATTTTGGAGCTTAGGTAAAGTTAATTTACATGTTTCACTTTTGAAATTATGGTAATCTTCCATTATTTTCATGGTTAATTTCTCCATCTTTTGCTAAAATCCCTAAAATCTTGGTGACTTGATTGTAGCACCATTAGAGCTAGAATTTCACTAATTTTTTAAGGATAATGTTCCTTGAGAATAGAGGGACATTGTATTGGTTTTCAAAGTGAGATTACATAAATGGGCCCATATAAGATTTTTATGTAAGTTTGGATTCGAAGCATTGATAGTGCCCAATCGCACACGCAGGTGTACATGGTCTACTAAGTAATATAGTGTCCTTCAAGAAAGCCGAGTTATCGATCCGACAGAGACTTGATTTGGTAACGATTTTATTTTAATTCATAATTTAGATTCACTTGATGCAAGAGTAACTAAATAAAGAGTTTGATGTTTGTAAATTGCAAGAAAAGTAAACAAAGTGTAAAGTAAAGATCGTATAAGGCTATTGGATTTCATTCGTTAACTTTCTTATCTTGGTTGTTGATTCATAGGGTTAATTGCATGATTATGGTTTCCAAACCTCTAATCTATTACCTAAGTTGAACCTTACACCTACATTGTTGAGCGGGGATGTAATAATTCACTTAAGTTCATACAAATATCATCCAACATATGAATCAAGTAGGGTATCTAAGTACATACCTATCCTAGATACTAATTCAATTTTCTTATTTTATAGAGAATCAAGAACCATACCCTGCTTCTTCCCATGTTCTATCGCCCTATTCTCTCTCTCGAGTTCACAAAGTTGATAACGGATGTATTCTAAGGGTCGTGAATCCTTAAAATTGTTATGATAAGAATAAACAAAAAAACATTATTGATAATCAAAACAAACAAACTTAATCCATAGCAATAATAATCATGTTTGTGGATTCAACCCCAAAAAGGTGGCTTTTAGCCACACACTGATAATCACAATCACAAGGAGGTAATTAATGACTAAGAACATGTATGAACTAGTTTAAAACAATAAAAACCTAGGTTATGAATTGTAGCAGCCTTATTGATGCTCCAATACGTCCAAAGTTGATTAATAATGACAATAAATATGTATTTCTAGTAGACAACAAATTCTAAGCCGATTAGGATTCAATTTTCACTTCTTGGCTATGTTTGAAGTAGGGTCGCGACGCGTGGCTAGCTTGACTTGACAGGGTTCACAATGCACTAGATACTTGGTTAAAGTAGGTGTCATGATTCGAGGCTGTCTTGAATCAAATGGGAGTCGTGACGCTCCCCTATCGCGGCACCTCTCTGGAATTTGCTTCTTGAAATTTGGTTAAGTGTTGGATGTTCCTCCATTCATCCTTGACTTTGTGGTGGATTTCCCATGGTTTTCCAGCCTAAAAATCATTTATATATCATCATATTAAGATCATAAAAGATTATACAAGAGCACACTACACCAATTAGAAGCATAAAAAACACTATATCCATAACGATGATTCAAAAACAAGAGCTTAAACTAGGGTGATTTCCATGGTCTTCCACTTAATGTTTTTCCTCTTTCCTTGACTCAATTGAAATTTGTACACTTCCAAAAAGTTGTTCCACATATCTCACACATTTAGAACCATAAGTAACACATATAACTCCATAGAATTCAACAAGATAGACTAGACAAGCAACTAGCTCAAGCTAGGAAGACTAGTTTTCTGTATTGAACTCAAATTGACTTTTTTAAGTACAAACACACTTGAATTAAACTTAGAAACTTATAAACACATGTTTCAACGCATTTATATCATTATCAACCATTATATCTTAGAATTATCCTCAAAACAAGGCTAAAAAGGCTAGAATAGGGATGATGGAATGCATAAATACACACAACATCACCACTATATACTTAAAACCTTGTTCGTCCTCGAACAAATCTTAACTACAACGATAATTAACTAAGACAGTACACTTTTACTGAATTCAACCTAGCACTACAATGACTACATGGAATTCAAGTTATTTACTAAGTGTGTAATTTACATAATTGATAGCTCATGAACTCTACTCTAAAACTTTCTAGACTAAAAAATTGACTCACAAAGTTTGCAAACTCATGCTTATGATTCAATCAAAGACATAATTCAAATCACCCACATTCATCAAATATGTGCCCCTCTCAACAAGAGAGTTACCCATAATCACTCAGGATAATGCAATTTATCACGTAATGGGCATAAGAATCAAATTACGCTCACTCTCACAAAGAATTCACAAGTTACATACAATTAACTATAGGCTTGCCCTTAGTGTAATGATCCACTAATAGTTGAATGTAAAGCTTAGGATCAATTACAACTTTTCTGGGTTGTAATATAGGCTAAGGGACGGGTAAGAACTATTTGGGGATAGTGACTATCCTCTCTAAGAACTTTAATACACTACATTATACATTTCAAATCACTATCCAACAACCAAATTACACATTTATTCATCCATACCTTTAGTTTTTTCCCCATCTCTTTTAAGCATTTTCACAAACACTTGGTGGACATATAGTTTACAACCACAAGAATCAATTTTTCTCTTTTTTGTCAATCATGGCAATTTTTTTTGCATAAATTAGATCGCAACCATTCACCACACATCAATTATACACCAATAGCCATTACCTTGGGGTCTCAATTTCACCTTTTCCTCTTTAATTTTTCAAACTTTGTACTAGTTCAATTTTCATTAAAGCACCTAGGAGTTTTTTGTATCAAATTATGGTCTATCAAAGAAGGGATTAGGCTACTTATGAGGTTGCCAAAGAAAAAGCTAAAGGCTCAATGGGGGTTAACTAGGATAAAACACAAAGATAGGTAAAAGAAGGTATAAAATAAGGCTATCAAAGAAATTCCTAAATCATCTCCTAAACGTACATTCTAGATTTCACTTCACACACACACACCAGGAAAGTTCTAGACATTACATGCAACAAGGAATCAATAGGATCATCATAGATTCTGAACCAAACAATAACATGAATTCAATTTTAAGTCAACAAGAACAAGAGTCACAATCATGAGCCTAAGAGTCTCAAAAGTAGAAATTCTCTAAATCAACATTCTTTTACAAAAAAATCCACTTACACCGTGTAATAAAAAATAGCACCACAAATAATATCTCACACAAAATTTTTTAAATTGAGCCAAAATTTGGGAATTTCCCCACCCCACACTTAAAAATCTACTTTTTCCCAAAGTGAATTTAAGAATAAGAGATAAAAATACTCCCTGAGGCCTCTAGGCCTATCTAGTAGCATCTTTTTACATCAAGAAGGTTTGGGGACCCCATACTTAGCCTTTTCCATGCTCCTTACTCAAGTTTATGGTACTTAGAATTCCCATTAACCTGTGAAACGATAAAAAACAAAAACAATATGAATTCAAAACTAAAAATACTAAAAATAAAACATACCTTACCTTGGGTTGCCTCCTAAGAAGCGCCTAATTTAGTGTTGCGGCTCGACCCATATCAACTTAACCATATTCCTTCATATTTTTTCTCACAATTGGAGGCCATCATTTTATCCTTTTCACCCTTTTTGGGTGTGATTTCTCAAGAGACACAGGTTTCTTAACTTTAGCCTTCTTAGGCTCATCAACTTCCATCATGTCAGGCTTAAGAGATAGAGTCTTAGGCTGCTCAATCAGGTAGTCTGAAGAGGTCTTTTGTGGGCTAGCCACCCCATACTTGTCCCCTTTAATAACATTGATCATACATAAATCTTTAACTTGGGATGTAATTTTAAGTGCTTTGTATACATCAAAAACTACCTCTTGATCATCTACCCTTATTTTGAGTGTGCCTTCTCTAAGATCAATTAATGCTCCCCCGGTTACTAAAAATGGATGCCCCAAAATAATTGGTACCTATTCGTCTGCCTCAAAATCAAGAATAATAAAGTCATCAGGAATAATAAATTTACCAACCTTAATAAGGACATCCTCATTTATTCCTTCTGAATATAATATGGAACCATCAGCTAGCTGTAAAACCATGGTGGTCGATCTAGACTTTTCTAAGACCAATTTTTCAAATAGAGATAGGGGCATCAAATTTATAGTTGCCCCTAAAACACTCATTTTATAGACCACTTTACTTCCAATTTGGATAGGGAGAGTAAGCTTCCCCAGATCTCTTAATTTCTTAGGGATATTTTGTGTCATTACCACACTACGCTCTTTAGTGAGTGTTATTGCCCTCACATCCGATAGTTTACCTTATTATCCACCATATCCCTCAAGTACTTTGCATACTTAGGCATACCCTACAAAATATCTAACAAAGGTAAGTTAATGTGAAGTCCTCTGAATGTATCAAAGAATTTCTTAAACATGGCATCCTCCTTCGCTTTAATTTTCCTCTGAGGAAAGGGTAGTGGCAACGTCTTCTTCACTTATGATTCACCAACTTTTCTTTTAAGCACTCAGACTTCCTTGAATTTTCAGCTACTCTGTCTTTTGCCTGTTGGGTCACCATATCATTATCTACCTCCTTTGTTTCCTTTGGAGGGTCTCCTTGAATCTCTTTACCACTTCTCAGGGTGATTGGCATAATCTGCTTTAGAGTTTCTGTGTCAGCTGGCAACCCACCTTGTGGCCTAGTATTCAATGCTTTGTCATTCTTCTCTACTTGAAACTCTAAACTTCTATTAGCCGCTTGAAAATTTTTTAGGTCTGATTACCTAGGATCTACTTCAATATCTCCTCCGTGCTGCTAGTTGACTCACTTTGAAAGGCCTATGGCTGTGGGTCATTCCATGGATTATTTGTTGGCTGATCTTGCCACTTCATGTTTTAAGCATTCCTATAATTTGGTCTTTGATAATTGCCTAAATAAATCGCAAATTTTGGATTTGAAGCATACAAGACTGCTGCATAGCTACTATTTCCACATATCTCACACTAACCTACAACTTGTTAGACGATATTGACTTTGGCTGCAGGTTGTGTTGCTCCCAACTTCAGGCTGTTGATGATGTGTTGATCAAATTCTATAGTGCAGAAACCTGTGCTAATAAGGCTGTGAATTAGTCCACCTCCAATATACTCGCAATTCTTTTTGTGGAACTTCTAGAATCTAAATGTCAATCTGGATTTCCTTATGCTATGCGGTTCAGCAATGTGTATAGCTCATCATAAGTCAATTCCAATGCTTGGCCACCTGCGACTGATCTAGCAATATTATTGTATTTTGATCAAGAGCTTCTATAACAGTATGAGAGAGTACATCATTAGACGGTTGGTGGTGTGGACACTCCCAAAGAAGAGCCTTGAAGCATTTCTAATTATGACAGAGGTTTTCATTAGGCATCTATTTAAAGCTCACTATTTCACTGCGAAGTCTCACAGTCTTGCTTGATGGAAAAAATATGATGAGGAACTTTCTGGCTAAGTCATCCCATGAATTAATTGAATTTGCTGGCTCCGCATTCAACCTCCTTTTCACTTCCTCCAAAAGTTAATAGGGAAACAGTGTCAGGCTTACATAATATAGAGTCACCTCGATTAGAGTGAATGTATCAGTAAGCTCAATGAAGGTCTGCAAGTGGATTTGTGGACCGTCGTGTGAAAGCCTTGTAAACTGTCCATTGCTAATAAAAAGATACACCATATTGCATTTCAACTCGAAATTCCCCCCCAGTTTCCGGTCGTTGAATTAGGGAAGTCAAGTTTGTTGGAAGTAGGACTTCCACTTCCCTAACCTTTCTACTAGTTGCTTTTTGTTCAACCATTGGAACATTTTTCTCTTGTCCTTCTTAGATTTAAGGAATTCTAGGGAGAAAGATTGCTTCTCTACTGCATTGAAGGTAAAGTTGCTTGGGTTTCGGGCTTGGTTCTACCAACTTCCAATCCCTTGCCAGCTTATAAACTTAAAACCTATCTCCCACAAACACAAAAACAAGACAAAGCATAAAAACACCAAATAAAACTAAAAATAAACTAAAATAAACAAATACCAAATAACAAGTCCAAGATAATGGCACCAAAAACTAGAATGTGTCCAAGCACATACGCAAGTGTTTGTGGTCTTCCAGGTAATATAGTGGCCTTCAAGAAAGTGGAGTTATCGATCCCAAAGAGACTAGATTTGGCAACGATTTGATTTTAGTTCACAATATAGATTCACTTGATGCAAGTGTAACTAAATAAAGAGTTTGGAGTTTGTAAAATGCAAAGAAAGTTAATAAAATCGAAAAGTAAAGACCTTAAGACAATAAGTATGAGAAAACCCAGGGTTGAAGCACTCTAAACAACATATTATGATATTTGATTTCATTTGTTAACTTTCTTATCTTAGTTGTTTATTCGTAGGTTTAATTGCGTGATTATGGTTCCCTAACCTCTAATCTATTACCTAATTTAAACCGTACACCTACATTGTTGAGCGGGGATGTAATAATTCACTTAAGTTCTTACAAATATCATCCTACATATGAATCAACTAAGGTATCTAAGAAAATCCTGATCCTAGATACTAATTCAAGTTCCTTATTTTATAAAAATCATGAACCATACCCTGCTTGTTCCCATGTTCTATCGCCCTATTCCCTCTCCTGAGTTCACAAGGTTGACAACGGATGTATTCTAAGGGTCGCGAATTCTTAAAATAGTTATAATAAGAATAAACTAACAACCAATATTGATAATTAAAATAAACAATATAATCCATAGCTATAGTAATCATGTTCTCGGGTTCAACCCCAGAAAGGGGGCTTTTAGCCACACATAGTCATAATTGCAATCAGAAGGAGATAATTAACGACTAAGAACATGTATGAACTAGTATAATTAAAACAATAAAAACCTAAGTTATAAAGTTTTAGTAGTCTTATTGATTCTCCAATATGTCCAAAGATGATTAATAATGAGTACAAAGATGTATTTATAGTAGACAACAAGTTCCAAGCCGATTAGGATTCAATTTTCACTCCTTGGTCGTGTTTGAAGTAGGGTCGTGATGCGAGGATTGCTTGACTTGAGCAGGGGTCGTGACACACTAGCTACTTAGGTCAAGTAGGGTTCGTGATCCGAGGTTGGCTTGGCTCAAATGGTGGTCGCGACACTCCCCTATTGCGACCTTTCTCTGGAATTTGCTTCTTAAAGTTTGGTTAAGTATTGGACCTTCCTTCCTTCATCCTTGACTTTGTAGTGTCGTTCCCATGGTTTTACAGCCTCCATATCATTTATGTATCATCATATTAATCTCACAAATGATTCTACAAGAACACACCACACGATTTAGAAGCACAAACAACACTATCCATAACGATGATTCAGAAACAAGAGCTTAAACTAGGGTGATTTCCATGGCTTTCCACAAAATGTTTTGCCTCTTTCCTTGACTCAATTGAACTTTGTACACTTCCCAAAAGTTGTTCCACATAACATAACACATTTAAAACAATAAGGAACACTTATAACTCAATAGAATCCAACAAGATAGACTAGACAAGCAACTAGCTCAAGCTAGGAAGACTAGTTTTCTATATTAAACTCAAATTGACTCTTTTAAGTACAAACTCATTGGACATCACTTGGAACCTTATAAACACATTTTTTAAAATATTTATATCCTTATCAACCATTATAGCTTAGAATTATCCTCAAAACAAGGCAAAAATGCTAGAATGCATATATACACTCAACATCACCACCCCATACTTAAAACCTTGTTCATCCTCGAAAAACTCTTAACTAGAACCATAATCAACTAATGAGGTTATACACATTTACTAAATTAAATATAGAACTACAATGACTACATGGAATGTAAGTTATTCACTGATCATGTTATTTACACAATTGATAGCTTATGAACACTAGCCTAAAACTTTCTAGCCTCAAGAATTAACTCACCTAGTTGGAAAACTCAGGCTTATCATTCAATCAAAGACATCATACAAATCACTTACAATCATCAAACATGTTCCCCTCATCATTAGAGATTTACCCATAATCATTCATAATAACGCAATTTATAACATAATGGGTACAAGAATCAAATTACGCTCACTCTCACAAAAAGTTCATAAGTTACATACAATGAACCATAGGATTTCCCTTAGTGTAATGCTCCACTAATAGTCGAATGTAAAGCTTAGGATCAATTAGGACTTTTCCTGGTTGTAATGTAGGCTAAGGGACGAGTAGGAACTATTTGGGGATAGTGACTAGCCTCTCTAAGCTCTTTAATACAATATATCATACATTTGAAATAACTCTCCAACAACCAAATTACACTTATTCATTCATCCATACCTTTTTTTTGCCACATCTCATTTAAGCTTTTTCACAAACACTTGGTGGACACATAGTTTACTACTACAAGAATAAATTTTTATTTTTTTATCAATCATGGTAATATTTTTAACATAAATTATATTGCAACCATCCACCACACATCAATTATACACCAATAACCATTACCTTGGGGTCTCAATTTCACCTTTTTCTTCTTTAATTTCTCAAACTCCTTTCTAATTCAATTTTCATTAAAGCACCTATGAGATTTTTGGATCAAATTATGGTCTATCCAAAAAGGGATTAGGATAAATCTCACACACACCCAATCACCCAAGCGCACACATAATTATACGTAGTATACCAACTAATATAGTGGCTTTCAAGAAAGTTGAGTTATCAATCCCATAAGGACTAGATTTAGCAACAATTTGATTTCAGTTCGCAATTTAGATTCACTTTATGCAAGAGTAACTAAACAAAGAATTTGAAGTTTGTAAATTACAAGAAAAGTAAACAAAGCGTAAAGTAAAGATCTTAAGACAATCAGTAGGAGAAAACCCAGGGTTGAAGCAATCTAAACAATCATATTATGCTATTGGATTTCATTCATTAACTTGCTTATCTTATTTGTTGATTCATAGGGTTAATTGTGCGATTATGGTTCCCCAACCGCTAATCTATTACCTATGTTGAACCCTACACCTACATCGTTGAGTAGGGATGTAATAATTCACTTAAGTTATTACAAATATTATCCTACATATGAATCAAGTATGGTATCTAAGTACATCCATATCCTAGATACTAATTCAAGTTTCTTATTTTATAAGGAATCAAGAACCATGCTCTGTTTGTTCCCATGTTCTAGCGCCCTATTCCCTCTTCTGAGTTTACAAGGTTGACCATGGATATATTTTAAGGGTCATGAATTCTTAAAATATTTTTAATAAGAATAAAAAAACAACCAATATTGATAATCAAAATAAATAAACTTAATCCATAGGAACAATAATAATGTTCTTGGTTTTAACCCCAGAAAATGGGCTTTTAGCCACACATAGTCATAATCGCAATCATAAAGAGGTAATTAATGACTAAGAACATGTATGAACTAGTTTAAAACAATATAAATTATAATTTATAAAGTTGTAGCATCCTTATTGATGCTCCAAGAAGTCCAAATGTGATTAATAAGGTCCACAAAGATGTATTTATAGTAGACAATAAGTTACAAGCCGATTAGGATTCATTTTTTGCTCTTTGGCCATGTTTGAAGTAGGGTCACGAGATGAGGATGGCTTGACTTGACTAGGGGTCACAACACATTAGATACATGTTTCAAGTTTTGGTAACGATATGAGGCTATATTGACTCAAATGGGCGTCGCGATACGCCCCTATCGTGACACCTCTCAGGAATGTGCTTCTTGAAATTTGGTTAAGTGTTGGACGTTCCTCCATTTATCCTTGACTTTGTAGTGTCTTTCCCATGGTTTTCCAGCCTACAAATTATTTATATATCATCATATTAAGATAATTAAGGACTCCACAAAAACACACCACACGAATTAGAAGCACAAACAACACTATATCCATAAAGATGATTCAAAAATAAGGGCTTAAACTAGGGTGACTTCCATGGTGTTTCACTCAATTTTTTGCCTCTTTCTTTGACTGAAATGAACTTTGTACACTTCCAAAAAGTTGTTCCACAAAACATAACACATTTAAAACCATAAGGAGCGCATAGAACTTAATATAATCCAACAAGATAGACTAGACAAGAAACTTGCTTAAGCGAGGAAGACTAGTTTTCTATGTTAAACTCAAATTGAATCTTTTAAGTACAAACTCACTTGGACTTCACTTGGAACCTTATAAATATATTTTTAACACATTTATCTCACTATCAGCCATTATATCTTAGAATTATGCTTAAAAGAAGGCTAAAAGAATAGAATAAGGACGCTAGAATACATAAATACACCCATCATCAAGCATAATAGTGTAATGTGAATATCATTTTTCTCATTTTGATGAATATATTATGATTTTGACAGTGTGGCATCTTGCAGAATCTTCTCAAAAAAGAAAATTGGTGGTTTTGCAGATTGTTTGGGCTTTTGTTTAGTGTTCAGGATGGCTAGCCTTATATTCTTCATAGATTTAGTTATTTCATAGTATGATTATGATATTATGCTAGATATGGGATAAGATTTTTGTGTTGGTGTTATGAGTGAAAATATTTGCATTAGTTGGACTGTTTAGGCTTTCTTGATACATAATTTAAGTGTAATTGACTTAGTTTCTCATGTTTAGGATAAATTGCTATCATGGGGATTATTTAACATCTAGAAATGAATTTGGATACATTAGCCTATTCCGAGGTAGAATTTGCCTAAAACCGGATTTCAAAGACTAGAGTGGGCTCCTCCTTTCCTCCTTAGGCCAAGACTTGTGTTAGCTTTTGTAGACTCCTTAATAATGATTATTTAGGGATTTTGATGATATTGAATGCTTAATGAGTATGCTACTTTGGAATTGGGAGTTGATGCTAATTACAGATTTAATTTACTGGTTTATTAGTATACTTTACTTATATAGTTTATTGGTATGGCATATGGCTATGGTCTGTTTATATGTGTTTTAGTTCAACTCCGACAATAAATGATGATGTAGATAATATGAGTTTTGGTTCAAGTCCGACAATTGATGAAGATATTGATATATGAGTTTCAATTTGAGTCAGGAAAATAATGTTGTAATATTAATAGTATTGAGGATGATATGATGATTATGTGAGTTTCAATTTGAGTCTGGCACTAGGAGTTGGAAATAATATGCTTCAGTAAGGATAATTTGATGGTTATAGCTGATATTTGGTAGAGTTATGGACCTTCAGTTATTTATTTCTCTTTGATTTCATCCTCCAGGCTTATGGGGACCTGCATTAGGTTATTTACTTTTCTACACTTATTGTCTTATGGGGACCAATTTAGTAGTTATAATTGTGTGATCTTTATGTTACTTTTTCCATATTTGTTTTAGTTATGAACAATAGTGTTGGAGCATATTTCCAAGTTTACACTTTTACCTTGATTTAGCTTATTTTGTCTAGAATCTTATCATACTTATATCATAATTTAGATCAGCCAGTCGATGATGCCTTCTAAGTATCTGTGGTTTTAGGACTTATACTACATGTCTATACCTTTTTAATGTAGATCTGAGTACTAGTTTCTACCGTTGATATGACACTCGTGTAAGGTTGATTTCAGAGATTGGGTGATTTGTTGGAGTGGGAGTTCCCATATTTTCTTCTACTTATCTGTGTCTAGACTTTTATTTTTGAGACAGATTGTTTTTTACTATTCAATACTTATGGTTCATTAGTAGTAGCTCTTGTACCGACATTACTAAATATTGGGATGGTTGTTGCCCTTTTATCTATATATTAGACTGTTATGATTGTTTTACTTATTTTTTAACTCATTAAAAGTTGTTTACCAACTTTTAGGCCTTTTTTCACCAAGTTAGCCCATTGAGGGTAACTCAGGGCCACGATTTGGTTTACTTACTAGCGAGATATAGTAGGTTCCACGATGTAGTATCAGACCCTAGGTTTCACCAGTGTTGTTCGTACAAGAGCAAGTGTCTAGTAGAGTCACGTAGATCGAAATGATGGTGTTCATTTCTTATCTTCAAGAGGATATATGACATTCTTAGAAGTTCTTCACTTCATTCACTAATTTCGTACTAAGAGATTGAGTTGTTTTCTAAAGCATTTTTTTGTTTCACTCTTTCACAGATGACTAGGACACGTGCTACTACTACATGAGACGAGTCTCCTAACATCGATACTAGGTTTTTTGTTGCTATTGTTAGATAGCCTAGAGGTCATGGACAACCCAGGGATATGCCCCAGCTAGGGTAAAATATTGGAGGCCTTCGCCAGACCTATCCCTGCCTCTGAGCCAGATATTATTTTGCCTCAACCAATGGTGGGATAGGACCATCCCAAGCTTGATCAGGGTTTATTTTTTCTTCAGCACTTAAGGATGCTTTGGTTTACCTTCTTGTATTGGTTGGTGGTGCACCATCAGATGGGGCACAATTTATAATTTAGACTAGTATAGAGGTGGGGGAACAACCTATATTGGCAGCTATGAGATTTGAGGTCCCTCCTACATCGGTGGTGACACGACCTGAAATAGGGCCTAGTTGTGTTGGGTGCCTCAAGCACAACAGGGACCAGAGACCACCCCCAATACCCAACCACAACCACCCTACACCTGATGTCAGACAAAATCTAATTATATAACATAATAGGATGGAACAACCATAAATCAAATACAATCAAGCGGAGTCAGCCCCAATACCAGTACTAATGCCAAGGCTGACACCAATATCAACACTATCGATGCCAACCTAAAGTAGTCTCACAAAGCCTCTATTCAATGTCAAAATAACATCTAGTAGGGACATGCCCCTGAACACAGACAAAAACCAAAGTCTAAGAAATAACAAAAGTATATAGAGAAGTCCATAACATAAAATGGATCCTTCCGTAGTATGGAAGATCACCACTTTAATCCAACACAAAGTTGTCACTGAATCCAAGTTACTGAGTAGGAAGAGTTTTATAGTGGGTTCCTGCATTGCATGAGGATAGAGCACCCGAAGATGGGTTAACAGGTAATTGCTAGCATATACTCAGGAGTAATGATTAAATAATGCCATCATTCAAAACTAAAGTAAATAACCATATGCAATCATATATATATATATATATATATATATATATATATATATATATATATATATATATATATATATATATATATATATATATATATATATATATATATATATATATATATATATATATATATATATATAAATACAAGTATACCATGCTAAAAAAGGGATCGGAATCGACTTTAGCATGCATTTAAAACTTTAATTTAGGATATGTAGCTTGACTGTCCTAAAACCAGCAACGGGCTATGTGGGTCCAGTGTTACCACCCGAACATGCCCTAGTGCATATAGTCGCATGAATTGGAGATATCATAGGGGTAGGGGATTCCCGCACCCTTCGCTCTTGATGGTACATATATATGATTATAAACTTAGAGGATTCCCATATACCCCACAAGTATATAGTCATATGACCAACCTTCATGTCGGCAAACATGAGTTTCTAGTGTTCGTCCATTGGACTCACACCTTCACGGTTAGCGATCACCACCAGACATTGTTGCCCAATAAAAACATTTAGCATATAACCAAACCACTAATTCCAGAGTTAATTAACAAGGAATTGTGTATTGGTATCGTCATATCAACTATAGCTTAAAAAACTGTCATTAGCCAGTACTTAAGGGATTCCCATGTACCCCACATGATTTCTAATTTACCAAAACCATAGCCACCAAGGCCTCACCAAATCAATTAAAAACAACTAATTTAGGTTACATAACCATATTATCCAGTGCAATAGTTTCAATAAAAGTCAAACTATGTGATAAAACTATTCTTATAGGCATTTTAACAAACATGTTAAGGCATATAGTTCCCAAAACTAAAAGCAAGGTCCAATTGACTATTCCTATGAAACCATATGTTCAATCCCAAAATTTTTAACATGAAAACCATAAGAAAAACATGGGAAAACAATATTTATCCATTAACAACCAAAACCCCCCAAAAAATTCATAACCAAACAATAACCACAATTAAACCATGAAAACCATTCATTAAAACATGAATTTAGTTGAACTAACAATGAGGGAGGATTAACATGCCTTAGGTTGAATTTGTTTTTTTTTTATATTTAGACATCTAAATTTGAATGCACATCTGAATAATTAATATGTTGTCTTTAGATATGAAAACTTAATGATTAAGACCATTTATTTTTCAACATCTGTATGTGCAAAAACAATTTTATTAGTATATATAGTAAAATAAAAAATTCAATTCAAGTAAAGAACTAATTATATATTAGAAAAGTATGTAATTTAATATAGAAAAACTATTATTTGATTGAAAAAAATATTTATGTTTGTTAGTGATAGTGGAGATAGTTTATAATGGCGTTTTGCGGTGACAATGATTGGTATTAGTGACTAGTAATGTTGGTGGTGATAGTTGTGAAGGTTGGTATTCTGGTGACTGTTATGATGGTGACGGTTGATAGTGATGATAGTAGTTTTGATGTTACATTGCTTTATGTTAGTAGTTGGAGGTGTTGATTATGATGGCTGAAAAATAAATGCATCATGGTTGACGATGTATTAATGTTAGTTGTAGAAGTTCTTAGTTATGATGGTGGAGATGGTTGTTAGTAGAGATAAATTATAGTGATGGTAGTGGTTGAACTGGTGGTAGAGGTGGCATTACAAGTCACAATAGTGGTGGAAGAATGTGTAGAGGTTGTGATGTATCAGTTGTAGTTAGTGGTGGTGCTAGTTGTGATGTGAGTTAGTCGGTAGTAGGGATTGGCCGAAAGTGGTTGATGATGGTGTTGTTGTTGACGGCAGTGGTGGCAGTAAATATAATTAGAATAATAGAGGTAGTAGGTATGGTAGCGGTTGACAATAGTGGTCGGTAGGGATATTTATTATCAATGGTGGAGGTGATCGGTGGTGGTGGGTGGTGGTTGACAATAGGTAGCGGTGGCAGAGGTGGTGACTGATGATTATGAATAGAGTAGCAGTGAATATTATCCAACACTAGAATACCTCTTCAGACCTATTAAGTCTTTATTCTAGATCTAGCTGATTAAGACCTATTCAGACCTAATAAGTGCTATAACGTTAATAAAAAATAAATACACTTAATGGTCTAAAGTCTGAACTATTCAGATTAAGACCTACATAAAGTTAAAACAAATGAGCCCTTAGATACTAAAGAAGACGGAGAGATTTGCTCTTGAAAGACCCTAATTAAATCACTTTAAGGAAACCCTAGCTTCTTTCATGAACCAAAATCTTGATAGAGATTTGAGTTTTTTTAAAGTGTTTTTGATTGAGAATACTAGGGTAAATAAAGTCCCAACAGTGTTTTGAGTCATGGGGTCAAAAAAGGTTAAGAGGCAAATATCCAGAATGCCCTGAACTTAAATTGTAAAAATCACATCAGGAGGGTAGGATTCCCTCCCTTAACTCGTACCCACAACATATGAGTGGTACCTACGACTTGTACCCTAGATAAAATGTTGGACATCATACACTGTACACTATATGACTCCCCGTGCCTAAGTTATACCCATACCATACGACTAGTACCCTCAAACCGTACCCTAGGAAAAATCATCTAGGCTAGACATAGAACATCATACTATTTGGTACTATAGTTCTCCTACCCTAACATACGACTAGTATGATGTCCATTCGTACCTTGGAAAAAAACCAACCAAACCACACTAATTATCATACTAGTTAAGGACCCTAATCCGTACCCACATCATACTATAGGTACCCTCAAGTCTATGATGTCTAGAGGCTCAAACTCAAGAAATTTTCTATAGGTCAAATGCGAAGGTGTTTCGATTCTCCCTTACTTGGATCATTCGTCCGCGAATGACGCGTAAAGGAAAGCACATGCACAATTTAACATAATATCTTTCATCAAACTTCCATTTAACCAGTGCTAGAAAACAAGGACATAAAACATAGATATTAAGAACAACCCATACATCAAGAAAGAATTTCTGGAATGGGGAACAAATGCGGATACTTGGGCTTTATGTCCTCTTCTGCTTCCCAAGTTGCTTCTTCAACCCTATGGTTCCTCCAAAGAACCTTTATCGAAGCCACATCTTTGGTCCGCAACTGAAGAAACTGATGATACAAAATCTCAACTGGGATCACCTCATAAGAAAGGGAATCTGAAATACTAATATCCTTGATAGGCATAATTTGTGACGGATCACCCACACACTTCATGGAACACCTGGTGAATGGAGCTCAAAATAGAAGGCCACTACAACTCATATGCAATATTGCCAATCCTCCTTAAAACCAAGTACGGACCAATGTATAGAGGATTGAGCTTTTTCTTTTTACCAAACTGCATCATTCCCTTCATGGGAGACACCTTTAAGAACACCTTATCCCCAACCTCAAACTCTAAGTCCCTTCACCTTATGTCTGCATAGGACTTTTGGAAACTTTGGATTGCCTTAAGTCTATCTCGAATCCCTTCACATTCTCCATATCCTGCTTAGCTAAGCCTAGGCCAAACATCTCCACCTCACAAACCTCAAACCACCCAATACGATACCTAACCTCCAACCATACAAGGCCTCAAATAGAGCTATCCCAATGCTAGAATGGTAGCTATTATTGTAAGCAAACTCCAAAAGAGTTAAATGCCCATCCCAACTACCACCATTGTGAATCAAACAAGCATAAAGCATAATCTCTAATGTTTGAATAGTCTTTTCTGCTTGCCCATCCGACTGTAGGTGAAAAGCAGTACTAAGACTAACCTTAGTCCCCAAACCTTTCTAGAATAACCACCAAAGGTGAGATGTAAACCTTGTACCACTATTAGAGATAATAGAAACTTGCACCCCAGCAACTTCATAATCTCATGAAGATACAACCTTGCATAATTCTTTGCCAAAAAATTAGTCCTCACTGGCAAAAAGTGAGCAGACTTTGTCATTCTATCCATGATGACCAACAACAAATCAAACCGACTCCGAGACCGAGAAAGATCAGTAATGAATTCCATATTGATGCCTCACCACTTCCACTCAGGCAACTCAATTTCTTAATGTAATCCCCTAGGCCTAATATGATAAACTTTAATATGTTGAAACACCATACACCTAGCCACAAAATTCTCTACATCCCTCTTCATATTGTTCCACTAATAAATCTCTATAATTTTATGATACATTTTTGTCGATCCAAGATGAAGAACATATAGCAACTCATGTTCCTCAACCAAGATTCTTTCTCACAAACCATCAATGTCGGGACACATAATCTCCCTTTATACCTCAAAGTACTATTTCCATAAATCTCAAAGGCCATCACCTTCTACCCACCAATGTCACCCTTGATACTCATTATGATAGGATCTAACATCTACTTGTCCTTGATTTTAGCACCAAGAGACGACCACGCCACTTACTACACTAATACATCACCATCCTCAGAGTCCATGAGGTGAACTCCAAGGTTAGCCAAAAGGTGAATGTCCTTCAGCAACTCCCACTTCTCCTTATCCACATAAGGTAGATTACCCTTGGATAACCTGCTAAGAGTATCATTAACTATATTAGCTTTACCTGGGTGGTAGTGAAGACTCATGTAATAATCTTTGAGAGGCTGAAGCCATCTCATTTGCGTGAGGTTAAGCTCTTTCTGAGTAAACACATACTGTAGGTTTTTATGATTAGAAAAGATATTCTCATGCACTCCATAGAAATAATAACACCAAATTTTCAATGCAAACACCATAACTAATAATTCCAAGTTCTGAGTTACATAATTCCTCTTATGCACCTTTAACTATCTAGAGGCATAAGCTATCACCTTTCCATATTGCATCAGAACACAACCAAGTCCCATATGGGATGCATCATAATAAACCACAAACCCATTATTGCCTTAGGAAAAGTCAAAACTAGAGCCAGAGTTAACTTATTCTTTAGCTTATCGAAACTCCTCTCATAAGCATCAGACCATAAGAACTTTGCCTTTTTCTAAGTTAATTTAGTCAACAAGGCATCTATCATCAAAAAACTTTCCACAAACCTCCTATGGTGACTTGCTACACCCAAGAAGCTCTGAATTCTATTGGAGTCGTAGGTCTAGTCCACTTCTTCACCACTACAACCTTTTGTGGATCCACTATGATCTCTTAACTAGAAATGATGTGACCAAAAAAAGTGATAGCATTCAACTAGAAATCATATTTTGAGAATTTGGCATACAACTGATGCTTCTTCAAGGTCTGCAGTACAATGCGGAGGTGATTCGCATGATCTACCTCACTATTAGTGTACACTAAAATTTTATATATGAAAATAATGAGAAACGAATCCAAAAACTGAATAAGACCTTATTCATCAAATCCATGAATCTCGCCAGGGCATTGGACAAACCAAATAACATAACAAAAAACTCAAAATGCCTATACTAGTTTTGAAAGGCAGACTTAGAGATATCATCCTCCTTAATCTTTAACTGATGATATCCGAATTAAATATCAACCTTAGTGAAAAAATTAGCACCCTGTAACTGATCTATCAAATCATCTTATCCTTAGAAAAGGATACTTATTATTCACCGTCACTTTATTCAACTATCGGTAATCAATACATATCCTAAGGGAACCATCTTTCTTATGCACGAATAACATTGGCGTACCCCACAGATACACGCTAGGATGGATGAAACCCTTATCTAAGAGATCCTTTAATTGCTTTTTAAGCTCCTTCAGCTCATTCAGAGCCATTCTATAAGGGGGAATAGAAATTAGATGCGTGTCTGAAATAAGATCAGTACCAAACTCAATCTCCCTATCAGGAGGAACACTAGGAAGGTCATCAGGAAAGACCTTAGGGAGTTTATTCACCACCAGTACAGAATTGAAAGAAGGACCATCTGAGTTAGAATCTTTAACCCAGACTAAATGATAGAGAAAACCCTTGGAGATTAATCTTCAAGCTCTAAGATATGATATGAATCTTCCTTTAGGAGCTAGGGAATCTAGAGAAGCATAGCACAAGTGAAACCAATTCATCCCTAAAATGACATTAAAATCCACCATATCTAATTCAAAAAAATCCACCGAAGTTTCTTTACTACCAAAAGATACTACACACCCCTATAGACTCTTTGAGCAATCACTGAGTCACCTACCAAGATAGAAACAAAAAAAATAGTCTGAAATATACTTTGGACTAAAACCAACATGCACAACCACAAACGGGGTCACATAAGAAAGAGAGGACCCCAGATCAAGTAAATAGTACACATCATGATAAAAGAGTTTCAACATACCAGTCACAACATCAGGCGATGACTTAGACTCCTATCGAGTAGTGAAAGCATAGAAATGGTTCTGACTAGTACCAAAATTAGATTGTGCAGCTTTTGGTACCAGAGAAGAAGATGAAGCAACTGGAACCTTGTTCCCGCCCGAAGCAATCTTACCAATAGGACAGTTACTAAGAATATGCCTTGGTTTACTATAATTGAAGCACCTGTCTCCCCTCATCACAAAAACCCTAATTCAATATACCACAAAACCTATAGGAAGGATATGATGGAACTAACTGGGATCCATCAGCCTGAGATTAGGCACCCTATGCTCTAAAGTTGTCGCCACTATGGAAATGTCTATTACCTGACGGCTTTGGGTAGGGAACACTAGTCGTTGAGTAAGACCCAGAATTGCCCTACTTCTTCTTGGGCCACTTACTACCATCCCTGTAATACTTCTATTGGCCATCACCTTTCTACAAAAATTTGAACTTCTTTTCCTGCCTCTTTTGTAACTCAGCCTGCTTCTTTTTCTCTTTCTCTACCTATTGCATATACACAAGCAACTGGGAGATATCCATGTCCTTGATTAACAAGGTAGCTTTAATTTTAAGGATCAACTCTCGGGATAATCTAGAAGCAAACTTTCTTATTTGGGCCCTCATATTAGAAACCAACTTCGGAGCAGATCAAGATAACTGGTGAAACTTCAAGGCATACTCCTTGACTAATATCTTTTATTTCCAAATTAACAAACTATTAATCCTTAGCATCCCTCAACTTTCAAGGAAACAAGAAGTCCAGAAAAGTATTGGAAATTCTCCCACAAGGATGACTCAGCTCCATCACTCCTTAACTGTTCCCATTCCTTGTACTATTAGTAGGCCATATCCTTTAGCTGGTAGGAAACAAACTCCATGACCTCCATATTTGTGGCATGTATAACTCAAAAAATCTTTTCTATTTCATCCAAAAAAACCTTGAGGATCTTTCTCAACCTTAAAACCCATAAAGGTCTGAGGGTTCAGCCTCTTGAATTGGCTAACCCTTGTGGCCTTAGAAGATGGAGTAATAGGAACATCATACTCAAAATGAGTATCTACCATTGTGCCAACATATGGATGGATTGGAAAATATCAGCATTCGTTACTTCAACCTGAGAAGTCTAAGAAAAACTAGAGAGAACTAACAGAATTCTAGGATAATTAGAAAATATTTCTGTAGACCCAGAATAGATCTCATGAGTAGCGTGTGTCCAATCAACATTGGCCCTAATTAGGATAGAGGAGTTTCTATGAGCTTCAAAAAATTGAGGCATGATCTGAAAAGTAAACAAACAAAAATTAGAGAAGATTTCAGGACTTAGACTTTACAGCTTAATAATAGTACACAAGAGAAATACTCCTAATTGACTCGTAGCCTCAATCTTATGAGTGTAGAATTCTACACACCCTAAAAAGAGAATCTACTCAACATAATCCAAACCAAGGCCTAGTCGTGTCAGGTGCCTCATGCCCAACCAGGATCGGAGACCACCCCTAATACGCAACAACAATAACCCTACGCCCGATATCAGATGAAATCTATGTATATAACATAACAAGATGAAAAAATCATAAATCAAATATAATTAAGCAGTGTCAACACCAATACAAATACCAATGCCAAGGCTGACACCAAAATTGACACCACCTTTTCCAACCCAAAGTAGTGTAAAAAAGCCTTTATCTAAAATCAAAACAATATCTGGTCGGGACATGCCACCGACCATAACCAAAAACCAGAGTCAAAGAAATAATAAAAGTATATAGAGAAGTCTATAACATAAAATGAAGCCTTCTAGAGTATGAAAGCTTGTCACTTTAATCCAACATAATATTGTCCCCGAATCGAAGTTACGAAATAGAAAGAGTAGTATGTACGATTACTACATTGCGTGGGGATACAACACCCGAAGATGGGTTAGCAGGTGAATGCTAGCATGTACTCAGAAGTAAGAATAAAATAATTCCATCATCCTAAATAAAAGTAAATAACCATATGCAATCACATACATATATACATATATACCATGCCTGGAAAGGGAACTGAGTTTAGCATGCATTTAAAACATTAACCAGGGTTGTGTATGTTGACCACCCTAAAAACACCCACGGGCTATATGAGTCCAGTGTTACCCCCAAACGGGCCTAGTGTATATAGCCGCATAAATCGGAGATATTATAGGATTGTGGGATTCTCGTGTACCCTTCACCCTCTATGATACATTATATAATTATAAACTTAAGGGATTCTTGTGTACCCCACAATTATATTGTCACCATGACCAACTCTAATATCAGCAAATATGAGTTTCCAGTGTCTATCCATTGGACTCGCATATTTATAGTTAGCTATCACAACCTGCCATTATTACCCAATTAAAACCTTTACCACATAACCACACCACCAATTTCAGAGCTAATTACCAAGGCATAGTGTAGTGGTATCGTTATACCGACTATAGATTGCCACCAATGTTATTATCCAAGACTTAGGGGATTCTTATGTACCCTACATGATTTCAAATTTACCAAAACCATGGCCACCAAGGCATTACCAAATCATTTAAAACCATTTAAACTAATTTAGGTTCCATAACCTTATTATGCAATGCAATAGTTTCTATGTGACAAAACCATTCTTATAGGCATTTTAACAAACATGTTGAGAGCATATAGCTACCAAACAAAAAAATAAGGACCAATTGATCATTTCCATAAAACCACATGTTCAATCCTACAATTTTTAACATTAAGACCATAATAAAAACATGGGAAAAAATATTCATTCATGAACAACCAAAACCTCCCAACATACAACTCAAAACCAAATAATACCCATAATTAAACCATGAAAACCATTCATTAAAACATGAATTTAGTTAAACTAAAAATGAGGGATGAGTAACATGACTTAGTTACTAAATAAGAAAAAGAAATTTGCTCTTGAAAGCCCTTAATTGAGTTGCTTTAAGAAAACCCTAACCCCTTTCATGAACCAAAAGATTGAGAGAGATTTGAGAGTGTTTAAGGTGTTTATAATTGAGAATACTAGGGTAAATGAAGTCCCAATAGTGTTTTAGGTCATGCATTCAAAATAGGTTAAGGTGAAAAATGTCCAGAATACCCCCAACTTAAATTATAAAAATCACTGCAGAAGGGTATGACTCCCTCCTTAACTCATACCCATAATATACGAATGGTACCCACCACTCATACCCTAGATAGAATGTTAGAAATCACACACTGTCCACTATATGACTCCCCTTGCCTAAGTCATATCCATACCATATGGCTAGTACCCTCAAGCCATACCCTAGGTAAAATAATCTAGGATTGATATAGGACATCGTATGATTTGGTAATATACTTCTCGTACCCTAACATACGACTAGTATAATGTCCATTCATACCTTGAATAGGAACCAATCAAACCACATGATTATCATACGAGTTGAGGACCTTTAACCACACCAACATTATACAATAAGTACCCTCAAGTCATATGATTTCCAAAGGTTCAAACTCAAAAAATATTCTAAGGGTTAAAATCCATGGTATTTTCAGTGGTTTCCTAGTGGTTAGTCACTCAGCCAGTGGTTTCCTAACCTACTATGCCTTTTAAGAAGCAGAAGATATTGGGTTGGTTCTTAAGATTAGCTCTGCCTAGGTTTTCTAGTGCAGCAGATAGGATGCGTATGATTTCTTAATTTCTTATGAGGATAGGCTTCATAATTTGGGCCTAGTGAGACTCATGGTGTAGATTGCACTACTTTTTATTTAGACTTAGTAGCTCAATATTGGTGTTGAGTTTATTTTGATTCAAGGCCAGCTATTTTCCCTAATTATATGGACTTAAATCTATGATATATTCTTAGAGAAGTATATGCCTCACAGTCTTAGGGATTATCTGAGGGATCAGTTCTTGAGTTGGAGCAGGGCTCTATAGATGTTTTAGAGTATGAGGCCTGAATTTATGTTTTGGATGGACATGCTATTTCTATTTTAACTACTGAGTATGAGAGGGTTCATTTCTTTGTTAGAGGATTAAGACTTCCTCTTTGTTTGTCTACACAGAGTTTGGTTATTGTGGGTAGGACTTTTTCTGAGGGGTTTTATCATGCTTAAGTTATGAAGGAGATGCATTATGATGCCCAAGGGGGGTAGCGATAAGAGTCTATGGTATCAGGGTAGTTTCAGTAGGATAAATACTATATCATGGTTCAGAGGCAGTGATTCTTAAGGTAGGTACCCTCTGCTCCAGCCATATCAGCATTAAGGTCAGTCTAGTATAGCTACTCAGGCTTGAGTTTAGATTTATGATGGATTCCAATCTATCTTTGGTGTTCTTCTAAGACTGGGTAGTGGTTAATCTTTTAGCGATTTGTCTTTTAGTTATTCTAGTCATAGTGGTTCTTTTGGGTCAGCTTAATCTTCTAGTTTTTGTTTGACACTTGAGGCATATTCTTATAATGGGGCTTTTGATCATTTTTGAGATAGCGCTCCAATAGTAGAGCGATCATTCCTTCAGTTCAAAGTTTTCCACCTTTTAGAGAAGTTTCACCCGCAGCTAGAGGTGGTATGCATAGTTATTTTGATGGTCCCTAGGATGCTCATATAGGTTTTTATGTAAGAAACAAAATAGATCAGTTAGGAGCCTAATCAGGTGGCTGGCATAGTCAGTTGTTTATAGAACCTTCTAGACCCGAGATTGAGTCTTTTAATATTGTTATCATAGCTTCAATCTTGGTGTGCCATCAATAGGGTTTTGGTTTATTTAATTTAGAATCCACTTATTCCTTTGAGTATGCTTATTATTCTCTACGGTTAGAGTTATCTTGGGACTCAATATCAAGGTATTATGTATATCGACTCTCTTAGGTGATTCTTTAATAGTGGATTAGGTTTTCAAATCATATGTTTCAAAGTTCAAGAGGTTGATTTTCATGATGATCTTATTATATTAGACATGGTAGATTTTGATATGATTCTAGGCATGGACTAGTTATCCCACTTTCAAGCAGTCCTTGATTATTTTTCCAAAATTGTTACCTTATCTATACTTGGCATACCCCCACTCGTATGGAAGGGAGTGGTTAGTTGCAAGACAAAGGGCATTATTTCCTATAATTATTGTAGGAAACTTATTTTAAGGGTTTGTGAGTGTTATCTTACTTATATTTGTGATATTAGTTTGGAGAGCCAATCACTTGAATTTGTTCCTACAGTTTATGAGTTTCCTGATGTTTTCCCTAAAAATCTATGTGGACTTCCTCCTGAGTGTGATATTGATTTATTTGTTGATCTTAAGTCGGGCACCCAACCTATTTCTATGGAACCTTACTGTATGGCTCCTTCCAAGCTTAAGGAGTTAAATTCTCAACTTTAGGATCTTCTTGGTAAGGGTTTCATTAGATCAAGAATGTGTTCTTAGGGAGATCTTATGTTGTTTATGAAGAATAAGAATAGTTCCATGCATATGCGTATTGATTTTATGTAGCTTACCAAGGTGATGGTAAAGAACCAATATTTTATGCCTCATATTAATGATTGCTTGACCGACTTCTAGGTGCAGCAGTGTTGTGTAAGATTGATTTGAGGTCTGATTACTATTAATTAAAGGTTTGGGCTAATTATATCCCAAAGATAGCCTTTAGACACATTATGGTCATTATAAGTTCCTAGTGATGTCTTTTAGGTTGTATAACACCTCAATCGCATTTATGGATTTGATGAACCGTGTGTTCAAATCTTATTTGGATTCCTTTGTGATCGTGATCATTGATGACATCCTTGTGTATTGGAGAAATAGAGAGAAACATATGCGGTATTTAAGGATTGTGCTCCAGACTTTGAATGATCATATATTCTTTGCCAAATACTCTAAGTATGTGTTTTGGATTCAGTAGGTGACATTCCTCTTGAATGTGGTATCTAAGGATTGGATTATGGTAGACCTAAAAAATATTAAGGTTATTTGTGATTGGGTCAGACCTACATCCATATTTAAAGTTCATAGGTTTATTGATTTGGCTAGCTACTATAGGCGGTTCCTTGAGATTTTTGCTACCATTATGGTTCCGATGATTAGGTTGACTCAAAAGGAGATTCATTTTTGATAGTCCGAGTAGTATGAGTCAAGCTTTGGAAAGATCAAGGGGTTATCACTTAAGCTCCTATTTTGCTCTTCCTGTTGAGGGTGAGGTATTCACTATGTATTGTGATACTTCTAGTGTCAGTTTGGGTTGTGTTGTAATGTAGTAGGGTTGAGTTATTTCTTATGGATCTAGGAAATGGACGGTTCATGAGTAAAACTACCCCACTCATGCGATAGAGTTAGCAGTGGTAGTTTTTGCACTTAAGATGTGGAGGCATTATATTTTTGGCATGCATGGTGAGATCTTTATGGATCATCATAGTCATCAGCATCTGATGACCCAGAAAGTGCTTAACTATAGAAAGCGTACATGGATAGAGTTGCTTAAGGATTAGGACATCTTTATTTTGTATCATTCAGGAAAGGCAAACATTGTAGCAGATGCGTTAAGAAGAAAAGTGGTGAGTACGGGTAGCTTGGCATGCATTTCAATATCTCAGAGTTGTTGACATGAAACATTTAGTCCTTACCAAACTTGATATTTAAACCCTAGAAAGATTCTTGCTAGTGTTGAGGTGAGGTCTTCACTTTTTGAGTAGATTTGGGGTCGCTAGCTTGAGGATAAGAAACTTCACATCATCTATGATCAGGTGTTAAGTGGATAGTCCAAGAGGTCTACCATATATTCTAAGGGTATTTGAGATTTGATAGTTGCATTTAAGAGTTGTTGGCTTGATTCAGTCAATATTACATTAGGATCACAACTCCATACATTCTATTCAACCGTGTACAACCAAGATGTATAGAAATTTGAGGCAACATTATTGGTGGAGTGGTATGAAGAGAGATATGGTGGACTTTATAGTTCATTGCCTATGTTGTCAGCAGGTGAAGGTCGAGCATTAGAGACCTGGTGGCTTGATTTAGAGGTTGCCCATTCTCGACGGGAAATGGGAATGGATTACCATGGAGTTCTTTAGTTGTTTTCTTTGTACGTCTTGTGGTTCCAATTATATTTGGGTCATTGTTGGTTGGTTGACAAATTTGCCACATTTCATTCCTATTCAGATGTCCTTCAGTGTCGAGAGGTTAGCCCGTATCTATGTTAGTAAGATAATCTATTTGCATGGTATGCCTGTATCTATCATTTCAGATCAGGGTTTATGGTTCACTTCTAGATTTTGGAGAGCTTTTTAGGACTAGTTGGGTACTCAGGTGGATCTTAGCATAACTTTCCAGTCTAGATGGATGGGCAGTCAGAACAAAATATTCAGGTTCTCGAGGATATGCCCCACGTTTGTGTTATAGATTTTTCAGGTCAGTGGGAGAAACACTTAGCTTTGGAAGAGTTAGCTTATAATAATAACTATCATTCAAATATTGAGATGGCACCTCTTGAGGATTTATATGGTAGGTAATGTTGTTCTCCAATTGGATGGTTTGAGGCTTCTGAGCTTAATCCCCATGGTACATACATGCTTCAGGAATCGTTGGATAGAGTCAAGGTGATTTAGGACAAATTAAGGGTAGCTTAGAGTAGGCAAAAGGCTTATATAGATCATAGACTTCATGCCTTGAGATTTTGAGTTGGTGACTGAGTATTTCTCCATGTATCGCCCGTAAAGGGTGTGATGAGGTTTGGAAGTAAAGGCAAGTTAACTCAAATATATTATACCCTTTGAGATTCTTTGTACAGTTGGTGAGATGGATTATGAGTTAACATTACACCCCAGATTTTTTGTTGTCCATCCAATTTTCTATGTTTCTATGATGCAAAATTCCTGACCCTTCCCATGTTCTTAGATGGGGCTCAATTTAGTTGATGAATGGTTGAACTTTATAGAGGATCCTATACTTATTTTGGTAAGTGACGTCAGACGATTTCACACTAGAGAGATTATAGTAGCCAAGGTTCAATGCAGGCACCGGCCAGTAGAGGAGGCTACTTGGTAGATCAGAGAGAGATGCAAACCCAAAATTCTCACCTTTTTGGGGCTTCAGGTACATTCTAATCCTTTACTTTTATAAACAAAAGTTCTTTTAGTAGTGAATATTCTAATGACCCTGTAGGTCATTTTCTGTATTATCACTCATTTTTATGGTTAAGATCTTTCCTATAGTTGCCCCAAGTAATTTATGACTTGCTGGAACTGACAGTTTGTTTACTGGGAAGTTCATTTGGTTTTTAGAGTCAGTTCTCTATTTTGAAGTCTTCGCTGGTTCAAATAGGCTACTGGGCAAAAACTTTAGTCAAACAACCTTGTGTGATAATTCTGACAGTTCCAATAGCTTTAGAACATCAATTTTAGGCTAGATGGACCCTTGGTTTGGGTTTTAAGACTTTGAAACTCATTTTAGTCTATTAGCCAAAAGTTAAGAAAAATAGAAAGTAGGTCTGGGTCCCTTCTTTCATTGAAATGACCTCGAGTGAAAATTTTGACTATCCCATTGTGTCCAGAACACCTGATTTAATAGGGTAGAATAGTTCCTTTTCATAGATGAGATTCCAGATGACTTTTGAGGGGTCACTGGAAGTCCAGATAAATTATTAAGCTTTGTTGCGCCCAAGCGCACACACAAGTGTACATGGTCTTACAAAGTAATACAGTGGCCTTAAATAAAGTCAAATATTGATCCTAGAGGGACTTACTTTTAACAACTATCTAATTTAAGTTTAACTATTGAGATCAAATTGATGCAATTCATAACCAAAGGAGTTTAATGAATATAACTGAAACTAAAATAAACAATGCATAATAGTAAAGTTCTTCGACAATCAATTGATAGAGACCATGGTTAAGTCTCTGCGAACAATCATTCTACGTTATTGAACTTGATTAGTTATCTTATTTTCTTGGTTGTTGGTTTTCAGGGTTCATAGTATGATCATGGTCTCCCTACCTCTAATCCTCTACCTAACTTGGACATTACAACTACATCATTAAGCAGGGATGCAATAATCCAATTAGATGCATGAAGCTATCATCCAGCAAGTGAACCATACAAGGCTTCTTGGTATATCCCTATCCTATTCAGTAATTAAAATTCTTTATTTTATAAAAAAATAAGAACCTTGCTCTTTTTACCCCCACGTTCTAACTTCTTATTCCCCCTCCCGGGCTCACAAAGTCAATAATGAATGTATTCTAAGGGTAGATAATCCTTAAAATAGTTATAACAATGATAAATAAATAACTAAATATGATAATAAATCAAAACTTATTCAATTCAATGAAATACTAAACATGTTCTTGACCTTAACTCCGTAAAGAGGGCATTTAGTCACTAATAGTCATAACCCTAATCAATATGAATAAATACATGTTAAAATCCATTAAAAACTAAATTAAAAGAACAAAAACCCTAATTGAAGTGTTTTACAGCTACCCTACAAGTTTTAGAACCATCCCAGGTCCCTAGCACTATGTTCAAGTGTCCTATTTATAGGAGGACAAAACTGTCGATTTTTACACTACGCCACTTCGGGGGGTTAATTTACTGCGTATACCTCCTTCACGAGACATTATCACAAAGACACACTATTTTGGGTCCCTTCAGAATATCTCTATGAATGGGAAGATCCCTATGTCATTTTATTTTGTCCGTGACACACCATGGACATCCAAGGTGTCCGTTTCACGTCAAATCTAGTCTTGTGCTTTTGTTGATCCATTGCAAGCCCTTTTCTGTTGTTTCCACTTGATTTAAAGCTTTTATATCATTTATATATCATAGTAATCAACTAACCAAGCATAATATAGCATTAAACAAAACAAATTAGAGCTCAATAAAACACAACACCCAAGACGACGAACTAGAAACTTAAGCTAAGAATACTAGTTTTGCCATTTTTGACCTTTCACTTAGTTTTGACTCTTTGCTTGATTCTATTTCACTTTACACATTATAAAAAGGTTTTTACACACATAATTACAAAATAATAACCTTAGATACTTTACACATGTTAAAACCCATTGATATCAACTAGACAAACGCCTAGCTCAAGCTAGTAACACTAGTTTTCTCGATTGAATTCTAAGTGACCAAATTAAGTACAAACTTGTTTGGAAGCCACCTTTAACATTGTAATCACTCACTTAAACACTTAGATGCTCAATTATATCATTATTAACACATTAATAATATAATTTTTCCTCAAAACAAGGCTAAATAAGCTAGGATAATAACACTAAGGTGCATAAATCCACCTTAGATCACCACCCCACACGTAAAGCCTTGTTCGTCCTCGAACAAGTCTTTACTCTAAGCATCATAAGAAGAGGAGACTCTAAACATATACTACAAGAAAGATTCTCAAGCTAATACTACAATGACTACATAGAATGCAAGTTTCTACACTAATCATTTGTATACACAATTGGAAGTTCATGAACAGTACTCGAAAATATCCTAGCCTCAAGAACTAACTAAGTAGGCAAACTCATGCACATTGCTCAATAAAAGACATCATATGAATTACCCAAGTATCATCAAAATGTTCCCTAATAGTAAGAGAGTTACCCATAAGAACTCAAATTAGGCCATTTATTACAAATTGGGTACAAGAATCACATTGCGCTTACTCTCACAAGGAATTCACAGGTTACACAAGATGCCCACAAGCTTTCCCTTAATGCAGTTCTCCACAAATATTAGAATGATGAAGCTTACGATCAAATAGGTGTTGAAGGGTTGTAATGTAGGCTAAGACATGAGTCGGAACTATTTTGACTAAGAATAATGACTATCTTCCCTAAGCACTTTAATACATCACATTATACAATTAAGACCAATCTCTAACAATCAACTTCCACCTCTACTACCTTTGCACATCTTTTGTTTTACCCCGTCTTATCTAGCTCATTCACATACACTATGGTGGGAGTGTTTTGTAAGTACACATTATTCAATTTGAACAACCTTTTATTCTCTTACTCCCAATCAAAATACATCAATTTTGCACATTAATAACTATTACTTGGGGGCTTTACTTTCATCTTTATCCTACTTTACTTTCAACTCCTTAACTCAATTAATTTTTAATTTGAAGTGCTTAGGAGCTTTGGATCAAATTAAGGTCAATCAAAGAAGGTATTAGGATACAAATGAGGCTACCAAAAAATAAGCTAAAGGCTCAACGGGGCTAACTAGGATTATGCACAATGGTAGGTCAAAAAAGAGTATGAAACATGGCTATCCAAGAAATGCCTATATCATCTCCTAAAGCCACACTCCTTATTTCATTTGCACAAACACCATACAAGTTCTAGCATCAAATGCAACAAGGAATATACAAACACCTCACACCCATATGGCACATGCTCAACTCTAGTGGGGTCATCATAGACTCTCAACCAAACAATAGCATGAATTCAAAATTAAGCCAACAAGTATAAGAGTCATAATCATGAGCCTAGAAGTCTAAAAGTAGTAATTCCCACAATCAACATGCTCTTTACAACCAAAACACTTGCATCATATAGTCAAATATAGCACCAACAAGAACATCCAACTATTCCTAACACAAAAATTTTAAAATTACTCCTAAGAATTTGAATTTCCCTACCCCACACTTAAAAATCTACTTTGTCCCCAACGTATACTTAAAAGTAGAGAAATAAATATTTATAATGGGATAGTGTGTTGAATGGTTTGTACACTTTGGAAACTGCCTCTTCACCATCTAGCCTCATTGTGAGTGTTCCCTCTCTTACATCTATTAAAGTTCCTCCCATCGCCAAGAATGGACATCCCAAGATGACTGGCACTCTTTCATCAACCTACAAATCTAAAACAATCAAGTCAGCAGGAATGATAAACTTACCAACCTTGATATGAACATCCTCTATGATTCCTTTGAGATGGGCTAGTTTCTGGTTTACCAATTAAAGTATCATAGTGCTCGATCTCAGCTTTCGCAATCCTAACTTGTAAAACAAAGATAGGGGCATCAAGTTGATACTCTGACACAACCCATCCCTAGGCCTTGTCATAATGGGCATCCCAAGTCCAACCAGGTCTAGGGACGGCCCCCTGTTACCCAACCCAACTACCTATATCTAGCCTTAGATAGACTGAATTTCAAACATATAACAATATAACAGAAATGTTCTCATTATGACTCTAGGATAAGGTCACAATCGTGATTGAATCGAGTCCACCCATACCAAACCAACCATCCAACCATACCAAACAAAACTGTAGGCCATAAACTAGGCCACAATCAAAGAGAATACCAAACCATAATAAGATATCAATCCCAAAATATAGTATGATGGAACAACCAACAATATCGTCCAAGGGTGTAAGCCCCAACAACAAAACTGATGTCAAGTGAAACACAAATATCGATCCCGCCCATACCAACCCCTAAAAGTACCACAAAGCCTCTATCCGAAAAGGTAAACAAATTCAGTTGGGACATGCAGCAACCATGGCCAAAATGAATATTCAAAATAAAGAAAAAGTGTCTAAAGAAATTCAAAACAAGAAATAATGCCTTCTAAAAGGATGAAAGCACACCACTACAGTCCAAATGCTTATACCAAATTTGCGTGTTAGATAGGAGGAGTAGAATACTCGATTCCTGCATAGTGTGGGTATACAACCTCCAGTAGACAGGGTTAATGTATGACCGCTAGTATGAATCTCTGGATAAGGATAAAATAATTCCAGTTGTAAAACCAAGTAAAACCATCCATACTGCATACAGCCATACATATATATAAGTTCCCGAAAAGGGAATCGGGTTTAGCATGCATTGAAAATCTTTACCTAGGTTGTGTAGCTTGGCCATCCAAAGCACCCACGAGCGAAACAGGTTCAGCTTCCCCTATTGAAAGGACCCCAGTGAGTCTAGCAGCACAACTAGGGAAATATCCAATGGGATGACTAGTACATCCCCCAGTAGGGTGATATCATACACACGGTACACTAAGACCAAAACTCATATACGCAAATATGAGTTTCCAGTTTTGGTCCCCCTGGGACCACCACCTTCCATGGCTTTGCTAAATATCTCGCCATTAGTGACAAATTAAAATTGTTTTAAAATAAACGACTAAATTCATTTGTCATTTTATTAACCAAGGACAATATTAGTGGTATCGTTATACCAACCCATTACATGCAAGTAATATCCATAGACAAACCATTTAGGTTAAAGGAACTTTCAAGTGCCCTTTCCATATATCATAATAAATGACTTGGGAGACTTACATGTTCTCTAGAAACATAACCATTTAGCCTTTTATCATTTTCAAACTATTTAAGCCATGCATAATTCCTTTACTAAGTTTAAAACATTCAAGATTTCCATTAAATGAAGTCAATGCAATGAACATATCTTTGTAAGCATTTTATCAAAAATCTTAGGGGTATAAGATAACCAAAACCGATTTCAAAGACCATTAAACTATTACCATGCAATCCAATTATCCAAAACCACCATTAATGCATATCAAAGCATAATTAAAACCATAAGAAACCATAACTAAGCATTTAACATCAAAACCACCAAATAATAGTTGGAAACCATAATCATGAAATAGTAAAACCATGAAATCAATCATATAAACCTTGCTTTAAGTATAAATTACAATGAGGGAAGAGAATAATGCCTTATAACAAAGAATTAATAGTAAGAAATCATCCAAGAAAGCCTCAAAGCAATCCTTAAGATGAAACCCTAGCCTTCTTGCCCCAAAAGCTCTTAACAGAATTATGGAGTGTTTTGGAATAGTTTCTAAGTGTTAATGAATAAAATAACAGGGTAAATAACCTCTTAAGTATATTAAAAGTCATGGGTCCTAATTAGGGTAGGTAGGGAAATATCCAGAATACCCCAACTTAAATCCCATAAAAACCTATCATAAGGATACGACTGACCCATACAAGTCATACCCTCTTATATGATTGGTACCCACCACTCATATCCAAGCCTCAACCCTTGGATCAAATATTGTCCAGTATATGACTCATCCAACAATGTCGTAACCACAATATATGATCTGTACCAATGACCCATATCCCTAGAAGAATGAAATACCAGGAGGATCAAACACTGCCCATCATATAAGTCCTTGATATGAATAATACCAAGACCTATGAGTCATTCCCCTAATTCAAACCTATTCGAGTGACAAGAACAATCCCACCAACAAACACTGGTCAGCATACGACAGGACCACACCACCGGTACCCCCAACATACGGCTTGTACCCATGAGTCATATTAGGTTCGGAGAATAGAATTCTAGGAAATTATTCTAAGGGTTAAAACCCAGGATGTTTCAGTTTCCCCCACTAGGAACATTCATCCCCAAATGACGGACAAGGTAGGGGTAACCATACATAGAGTCATTTGTATTATCAAACATCATTTTAACAAAGTTTGAAAACAAAGAGGCAAATATGTTAATCTTTTCTTTAATAAACTCAAAAAATAAAGATGTGTTTAGAATACATACCTTCTGCATAAATACCAGGAGCAGAAAACAAATGTGGAAACTTAGACTTCATGTCTTCTTCCCCTTCCCAAGTAGCTTCTTCTACCTTATGGTTCTTCCATAGAACCTTAACCGAAGCCACATCCTTGGTCCACAACCAATGAACTTGCCTATCTAATATCTCAACCGAGACTTCTTCGTAAGATAGAGAATTCGAAATACACAATCCCTCTAAAGGAACAACCGAAGAAGAATTTCCAAGACACTTCCTCAACATAGAAACATGAAAGATTGGATGATCCAAAATTAGGCTAGATGGCAACTCTAACTCATAAGCAACATTGCCAACCATTAACAAAATAACATAAGGACTAATGAACCGAGGACTGAATTTACCCTTCTTTCAAAACCGCATCACTTTCTTCATGGGAGATACCTTGAAGAACACCTTATCCCTAACCTCAAACTCCAAGTCTTTACATCAAACATCCACATAGGACTTTTGGCAACTTTGTGTAACCTTAAGCCTATCCTGAATCACCTTGACCTTCTCCATTGATTGATTAACCAAATTTAGGACAAACATGTCAGCCTCACCAAGCTCAAATAAACTAATAGGATATCTACACCTCCTACCATACAACGCCACAAAAGAAGCCATACTAATACTCAAATGGTAGCTAGTGTTGTAAGCAAACTCCACCAAAGATAGATACTCAACCAAATTGCCACCATAGTCAATCACACAGTCTTAAACTATATCTTCTAATGTCGGAATAGTTCTCTCCGTTTGCCCATTCGACAGCAAAGGAAAAAAAGTATTTAAACTAACCTTAGTCCCTAACCCTTTCTGAAAAGACCGCCAAAAATAAGATGTAAATTGCATACCACGATCAAAAATAATTGTGACAGGCACCCTACGTAGCTTCACAATCTCTTGAAGGTACATCTTTGCATAATCCTCCACTGAAATGGTAGTCCACACTGGCAAGAAATGCGCTGACTTAGCCATCCTATCCATATAATCCAAAGTGAATCAAATTAGTTTCGAGACCGAGGAAGACCAATAATGAAATCCATATTGATCACTTCCCACTTCCATTCGAGTAGATCAATTTCTTAATACAACCCTCATAGCCTTATGTGCTCAACCTTAACCTATTGACACACTATACACATGGCTATAAAGTCAACCACATCTCTTATCATACCGCTCCACCAATAGATCTTACTAATGTCAAGATACATCTTCGTCGGGTTGGGATGAACAACATAGAATGACTCATTCACCTCAGCCAAAATCCTTTACAGTAACCCATCAACATCAAGAATACACAACCTCTCTTGGTACCGTAAAGTACCTTCACTAGTTATCTCAAACACCACTACCTTTTTCCTGCCACCGTCACTCTTTAATTTAATTAAGTTAGGATCCAACACTTGCATCTCTTTAATCTTTGCTCCAAAAGATGATCGAACCACTCATTGCACATTACACTACCATTCTTAGTGTCCAAGAGACAAACTCAACGATTAGCTAAGCGGTGAATATCCTTCACCAATTCCCACTTGCCTTCCACCATATGAGCCAAACTACCCATGCATAACCTGCTAAGAGCATCAGCAACCATATTATCCTTACTTAGGAGATAGCGAAAACTCATATCATAATTCTTGAGAAGCTTGAGCCATCTTCTCTACTTAAGATTAAGCTCTTTCTGAGTGAACACATAGTAAAGGCTCGTGTGATTAGAAAAGATATCTACATGAACACCATACAAATAATGCCTCTATATTTTCAAATCAAACATGATCTCCAAAAAATTTAAATCATGAGTAGGATAATTTCTCTCATGTACCCTTAACTGCTTGGAAGCATAGGCAATTACCTTATTATGCTGCATCAAAACATAACCAAGACCTACCCAAGATGCATCACAGTAAACCATGAATCTATCATTGTCTTTCGGCAAAGTCAGAATTGGAGCTGAACTCAACTTATCCTTTAAATTATCAAAACTCCCTTCAAAATTATCCGACCAAGATAACTTAACGTTCTATAGAGTCAACTTAGTCAAAGGAGCAGATATCAAATAAAACCTTTCCACAAATTGCCTATAACACCCAGCTAAACCTAGAAGCTCTAAATATCGGATGGAGTCGTGGTCCTAGGCCATATCTTTACCATAAAAACCTTTTACGTAGCCACCATGATCCCTTCGCTAAAAATAATATGATCTAAGAGAGTCACAATATTCAACCAAAACTCACACTTAGAGAACTTGACATACAATAGTCGTTCTTTTAAGGTCTGCAACACCACACAGAGGTGAGTAGCATAATCCATTTCTCTCTTTAAATAAACCAAAATGTCATCAATTAACACATTTATGAAGAGATCCAAATACTACCTGAACACCCTATTCATCAAGTCCATAAATGCTGTCAGAGTATTGGTCAACCCAAATGACATCACTAAGAACTCAAAATGCCCATACCGAGTACAAAAAGCCATCTTAGGGATATCTACCTCTCTAATCTTAAGCTGATAGTGCCTATACCAAAGATTAATCTTAGAGAAGAACTTGGAACCTTGCAACTGGTCAAACAAATCATCTATCCAAGGATGAGGATACTTGTTCTTGACCGTCACCTTGTTCAACTGCCTGTAGTCAATGCACATCCGAAGGGATCCATCATTCTTGCACACAAACAACACTGGTGCTCCCCATGGAGAAAAACTAGGGTGAATAAACCCCTTGTATAAAATATCCATAAGTTGTTCCTTGAATTCCTTCAACTCAACCAGAGCCATTCTATACGAAGGAATAAAAATCAAATGAGTGTCCAAAAGCAAATTAATACCAAACTCTATTTCCATATCCGGAGAAACATCAGGAAGATCATCTAGAAAGACCTCTCAAAACTGATTAACCACTGGGACTACAGACAAAGAATAACCATCGAGCTAAAATCTTTAACGTTGACCAACTGATAAACACAACCCTAGGAGACTAATTTCCCAGCTATAATATAAGAAATAAACCTCCCCCTAGAAGCTAAAAAACTACCTTCCCATTCTATGACTTGTTCAAAAGGGAAGTTAAAGATAACCCTATGGGTCCGACAATACAAAGACACATAACAAGAATGCAACCAATCCATACCCAGAATTACATCAAACTCTACCATATCTAACTCAAACAGATTTGCCAAGGTCTGATTGCTACCAACAGATACCACACATACCTTTTAGACTCTCTTAGCAATAACTGAATCACCTACCAAGGTAGAAACTGAAAAAATATCTGAAATAACTTATGATCAAAACCAGAAGGCAGCCACATATGGAGTCACATAAGGAAGAATGGACCCCAAATCAAGCAAATAATATACATCATAAGAGAAAAGCTATAACATACCAATAATGACATTAGGTGATGACTCAGATTCCTATTGGACGCTAAAACATACATACTATTCTGACCAACACTAGAACCAGGAGCATTAAAAGAAATAGATGCCCCACTACCAGGTGTCGAAGCAGAAGATAAAGCCACAGGAATCTTTTTTACCGTTATAGAAAACTTGTTAATGGCACAATCCCTGAGTCAATGGCCTACCTTGCAGAACCTAAATCATTTATCCCTTTCTTCCTCGCAATAACCCCAATGAAGACGACCATAAAATTGACAAGAAGGACACAAAAAACTAACTGACCTCCACTTGCCTAAGATATGAAAACCTACGCCTAACAATTATTACCACCTAAATGAAGCATATCTCCTAACTGATAAGGAGCACTAGTATAAAAAGAACCAAAACTCTCCCACTTCTTTTTTTGTTGCTTGCCACTATCTCTACCACCTTGATACTGCGCACCTCCCTTATCAAAAAACCTGATCCTCTTTTCCTAACTATCCCCAACCTCCGCCTTTCTCCTCTTCTCATCCTCAACCTATTGTATACAAATAGTCAACCTTGAAATGTCCATATCCTTAATCAACAAAACAATCTTGCTCCCCAGAATTAAATCTCTATTCAACCAAGATGTGAACTTCCTCATTCTCGAACTCATATCAGCCACTAAGTTTGGATCATACCTTGATAGCTAATGGAACTTTAAATCACATTTCTTTACTAAAATTCTCTCTTTTTTGAGGTTCAGAAACTCCTCTATTTTAGCTTCCCTCAACTTGAGGAAAGAACCGATCTAAGAAGGTATTAAAAAATGCCTCCCACAACCCTTTTTTTTCATATCACCTTTATCCATGTCCGACTCCTCATACCACTGATAAGAAATATCTTTGAGCTAATAAGATGCAAACTTAATCCCCTCTACATTAGTAGCCTACATTACACAAAAGATATTTTCCATCTCATTCAAGAAGCCTTGTGGATCCTCTTCAAACTTTACTCCAGTAAACATTAGAGGACCCATCTTTATAAACTGACCAGCCCTTATGGCCTCAGCAGAAAAATCACTAGTCGTACCCCGCTCAGCCTGAGTAGCAACCAGTTGGGAAATAACATGAATAGACTGACAAAACTCTATGCTCATCACATTACCCTGAGGGACCTGAGGAGAAATAGCTGAAATAGGAGGAACTCCAGCACCATCAAGAATAGAACTATGAGATCAAAGATGTACTCTAGACATAGGATATACCCCTTCAGTGTTATCGCCAGATGGGATAAAGAATTTCCTTGTGTTCAAGATCTAGGAGGCATGATCTGAAATACGAACAAACAAAGATTAGAGAAGATTCCAAGATTGAGAACTCAAGCTTAAAGATAGAATAACAAGGAAGTTAAACATTCCTAAATACCTTCCAGTCTCACTCTTATGAGTATGGCGCACTTCACACTCTTAAAAGAGACTTTACTCGACATGGCTTTGTGGACTCCCAAGTGACCATAAACTTAGGCTCTGATATACACTTGATACGACCCAACCCCAGTCTTGGTTATAATGGGAATCCCAAGTCCAACTAGGTCCAGAGACCACCCCTATTACTTAACCCAACCACCGATACCAGCCATAGATGGATTAAATTTTGAACATATAACAAGATAGTGTAAATGTTCTCATTAAGACTCTAGGATTAATCATGACCAACCCAACTGAGTCCACCCATACCAAACCAACCATCAAACCATACAAAACCAAATCGTAGGCCATACAATAAGCCATAATCAAAGAGAATACAAAACCATAATAGGATAATTAATCCCAAAATATGGTATGATAGAACAACCAATAATATCATCTAAGGGTGTAAGCACCAAAATCAAAAACAATGCCAAGTGAAACATCAATACTGATTCCGCCCATACCAACCCCCTAAAAAACCACAAAGCCTCTGTCCAAAAGAGTAAACAAATATAGTTAGGTCATACTCCCAACTATAGCCAAAACTAAAATCCAATATAAAGGTCACAAAATTGATTTTAACATCTAAGCGAAGTGCGATGCTTTTTCTCTCGGTGCGTCTTAGCAAGGCTACTAACATGTACTAGCAGTAGAACCAACATTAACCGATCAAAAATCACTACACCGGCAAATATTGTAACACCTCAGGATGGTATTAGCTATAATCTTTCCTTGATTACTTTTGGAAACTTCTTACCCCCAAAATTCAAATGAATACCCGAAGAAGATGAAAACATATCATCAAGTTTTGTCTCTCCTTGAACAGTACATCTGAGAACCTATGGTGCTTCGATGGATCCTTCGGTGAATTGGAAACTTCAATTCTCTACAGCTACGACTCCACCAGATACGGTGTAGAAAGATTTTGGTGCGAATCAAACAGTGGGAAAGGCTCTATCCTATGTTCCCCCAACTTTAAAGCAAGGTAAGATCTGTGTTAGTATAGTCACGAAGGATATTCGAAGTCAAACCAAGTACTGGAAATATGCTCTTATAGGGTTTGTTATTGGGGATACCCCCTACCATAAGTCCATTGAGACTTACATATTGCATGCCTGGAATTGTGCTACACAACCTCAAGTGCTGAATTAAGATGATCGCTATTTTTTCTTTCAATTTGAATCAGTAGATGATTGTGATAGGGTGTTAATGGGTAAACCGTATACTTTTCATAACAAACCTTTTATTGTGAAAGCTTGGGACATTGATTTCAAATTCAACCCAGATAGTATCACCACTATACCTCTGTGGGTTACTATTCCTAGGATACCAGTGGGATACTGGTCAGCAAGCTTCAAGACCTAAACCATTAAGACTGTATAGTACTGTGTTGGAGCATAAAAAATTCCCTAAAGTTGTTGCAAATACATGAAGGAAGAACTATTTTGGAACTTATGTGTATAAGCTAAACCAAAAACTAAAAACTCTTAAATATGAGTTGTAGGAACTGAATGCTTATATGGAAGCTTATACTTAGAAAATTCAAAAAACCATAATACTGTTAGACATCACACAGAGCACGCTAGCCTCATATCCTATGAATCACGAACTGATACAAGAGGAGGAAAAGCTACTAAAGAAACTTTAATGTTGGAACTTGTTAGAGAAAAAGGTTCTAAGATAGAAATCCAGAGCAACATGGATCAAATGTGGAGATGGCAATTCCAAGTACTTCCATGAACAATGTAAGATCATAAGTAATAGAAGCTCTATCACCTCCATCTATGATAACTCAAGCAACAAAGTTACTAACCCTGATCTTATTGAGAAGGAATTTATTGAGTTCTTTACTGGGCTAATGGGTGATTCTACCCCTAAGATGCCTTGCCCAAATTCTGAGGTTACCAAGAAAGGGCCCTACCTCTCACACTCTCAAAATCTTGAACTCATCAAGAAGTAACAGACCGAGAAATCTTAAGTGTAATGAAAAGTATACCATCAGAGAAATTTTCTGGGGTTGATGGTTTCCCTGTGGAATTCTACAGAAGTCAATGGACTATTATCAAAGATGATGTCTTACCTGCAGTGAAAGAGTTTTTCAGATCTGGTAAGCTTCTGAGAGCATTTAGCTGCACTGCAGTTACTTTAATCCCCAAATGTTCCAACCCTTTGCTGTACCATTTTCTATAAGTTGCTTACAAAAATCCTGACTAATAGGATAAAAAAGGTTATTGATACAATCATAGAGCCATCACAATCAGCATTCATAGAGGATAAAAGCATCATAGATAGTATCTTATTTAGCCATAAGTTATTCAAATGGTACTCAAGGAAAGGATTATCCCCAAGATGTGTACTGAAAGTTGATCTCAAGAAAGCATACGACTCCATAGAATGGTGTTTTCTCAAGAGTATTTTAGCTAAGTTGGGGTTCCCATTGAAGTTTATCAACTAGATTATGGAATGTGTTTGTTCTATTTCTTATTTACTAATCTTGAATGAGGGGATACAAAACCTTTCTAAGGAAAAAGAGGGATAAGACAAGGTGATCCTATGTCACCTTATTTGTTTGTTATAGCTATGGAATATCTGAATAGGGAATTGAAATACCTAGACTAGTAGAAGGGGTTTCAATACCACCCCAGGTGCAAGCAACTTGATATAAAGCACATATGTTTTGCACATGACCTTTTTTTGTTCTGTAAAACTGATATTAACTCTGTAACAATGCTCTATCAAGCTTTCCTAAAATTCTCAAAAGCCATATGGTTACAAGCCAATATTGACAAGAGCTCAATCTATTTTTCTGGAACCAAACCTCAGCTCCAGAAGAATATCCTAAAATTTTTGGGGTATACTGAAGGTGAATTGCCCTTTAAATATCTAGGGGTGTCATTGTCCTAAAAAAAGCTTACAATCGATCAATGCCAACCACTTATGGATAGAATAGTGGAAAAAATGAAATGCTGGAGTGCTAAATTACTTTCATATGCTGGTAGATTACAGCTGGTTAAATTAGTTATCTTTTGAATACAAACTTATTAGGCTCAGATCTTTCTATTGCCTAAAAGAATCATAAAGGTAATCACAGGCCTCTGTAGAGTGTCTTTGTGGACAGGAGCGATTCTAACTTCAAAAAAGGCACTTGTTTCTTGGGAAAAAATTTGTCTTCCCAAATCAGCAGGTGTTTTAAATGTTCTAAATATATATCTCTGGAATAAAGCTGCTAGCATAAAACAACTTTGGGTATTATCTAAGAAGAAGGATGGTTTATGGATAAAATGGGTGCATACCTATTATTTGAAGGATGAAAATCTTGAATCCTGTAACGGTCCAAAAAATACCTCATGGGCAATTAGGAAAATATCAGTGCACAGAAGTATGTTATAGAGGCCCCAGGACTAAAAGGGGACTTGGAGGTTAGATTGAGAGCCTGTGTCACAGGAGAGTCATTCACAATAAAGAAGATGTGCAATGCTTTAACTCCACATCTCCCCAAACTTCCCTGGAAAAGTATTATATTACAGCATTTAGTACACCCCAGACATAGCTTCATCTTTGGTTAACTATGATGAACAGACTTTCTACAGTTGAGAGACTAGAAAAGTTTTGAATTAAAGTGCTAAAAATATGTATGTTGTGTGGAATTGCTGATGAAACACATGACCACCTATTTCTTGATTGCAGTATCACCAAACACTTATGGATGAGGTTCCTGAATTGCCTAGGTATATAGAAAAATATAGGTAGTTGGAATCAAGAGACAGAGTGGGTATCCAGACAAGCTAAAGGGAAGTCTACACAAGGTGTTATCTAATGTAGTGTATTTGCAATGATGGTCAACATCATATAGAGTAGCAAAAATAACATCACATTTCAAAAGGGAAAATATGAAGAGAAAAAGGTCTGCAGGGTTATAGCAATCCATATTCATATACAAAGTCAAAGGCACCAAAGATAGGGAATGATACTCCAACAAGCTACTGCAACACCATGAAGCTAGATTGATGATTTCATAGTTATTTTGATTTGAAAATGTAATATGAGGCTTTATGATTCTCAATACTACTGAGTAGCATCCCTGCATATTAGGAGAGGAAAAGCTAGTATAGGCTTTTAGTCAAAAATGAGAAAATAGGGAGTCAGTTATTGATTTGGTTTGTAAACCCATATTTTGTTGAAATAAAAATATTTTATTTACCAAAAAAAATATCTAATATAAATGAAAAGTGTCTAAATAAATCCATAACATGAAATACTGCCTTCCAAAAAGATGAAAGCTCACCAATTCAGTCCAAATGTTGAGACCGAATCTGCGTGCTAAAATAAATAAATAGAATGGTTAATTCCTACATAACATGGGTATACTGCCACTAGTATATGGGGTTAGTGAGTGATTTCTAGCATGAATCTTAGGATAAGAATAAAATAATTCCAATTATAAAACCAAGTAAAACCATCCATAATAAATATAACCATACATATAAATAAGTGTCATGGAAGGGAATCGGGTTTAGCATGCATTGAAAAATTTTACCTGGCTTGTGTTGCTTGGCCGTCCTAAATGACCCAAGAGCGATATAGGTTTAACTCCCCTGCTGAAAGGGTCCCTATATGCACGACCAGGGAAATATACTATGGGAAAACAAATACATCCCCCAATAGTATGACATCATTAACATGGTCCACTAATACCACTCCTCATATCGTCAAATACGTGTTTCTAGTTTTGGTCCCCCTGGGACCACTACCTTCCATGGCTTTAATACATATACTGTCATTAGTGCTCAATTAAAACTATTTCCAAATAACCAACTAAATCCATTTACAATTTTATCAACCAAGGCCAATATTAGTGGTATCTTCATACCACCCCATCACTTACAAGTAATATCCCTATCCAAGCAATTTAGGTTAAGGGGACTTTAAAGTTCCCTTTCCAAATACCATAATAAACCACTTGGGAGGCTTCTATGTTCTCAATAAGCATAACCATTTAGCCTTTAGCATTTTTAAACCATTTAAGCCATTCATAATTCCTTTACCAAGTTTAAACTATGCATGATTTCCATTAAAAGAAGTAACACATTGAACTTATCTTTATAAGCATTTTATCAAACACCTTGGGGGCATAATATATCCAAAACCGATTTCAGTGACCATTAAATGATTACCATTCAATCAAATTGTCCAAAACTACTATTGATGCATATCAAAGCATAATTAAAATCATGGGAAAACATAACCAAGAATCTAACATCAAAACCCCTAAATAATAGTTGAAAACCATAATCATGAAATAGTAAAACCATGAAATCAATCACATAAGTCATGCCTTAGTATAAATTATAATAAGGGAAGAGAATCATGCCTTATACCAAAGAATTGATGGAAAGAAATTAACAAAGCAAGCCCCAAAGAAATCTTTAAGATAAAACCCTATCCTTCTTGTCCCAAAAGGTCTTGAGAGAATTATAAAGTGTTTTGGAATTGTTTATAAGTTTTAATGAATAGAATAATAGGGTAAATAACCTCCTACATGTATTAGAAGTCATGGGTCCTAGTTTGGGTAAGTATGAAAATGTCAAGAATACCCCAACTTGATTTCCTTAAAAACACATCACATAGATATGACTGACCCTTATGAGTCATCCCCTCCAATACAATTGGTACCCACCACTTATATCCAAGCCTTAACCCTGTGCTGAAATATTGTCCAATGTACAACTTATCCAACTAAGTTGTAACCACAGAAGATGGTTAATGTGCAGCTCTCTAAACATTTCAAAGAACTTCTTGAAGCATGAATCCTCCTTTACTTTTATAAGACTCTACGGGAAAGGTGGTGGTGGTCTCTCCTTCACCAATTCTGCAACTTTTGCTTTCGAGTACTCAGACTTCCTTAATTTTTTTGTAACTTTTTCAGATACCTTTGGGGGAATCAACTCTGCATCTACCTCCTTAGTTTTCATTGGAGGTTCTTAATTAAGATCTTTACCGATCCTCAAAGTTAATGACATTACTTATTTAGTATTTTTAATATCACTTGGCAAACCCCCTTGAGGCCTGCCATTTTATGCGTACAAAATTTGACCTATCTGCAACTCCAAGTTCCTTGTACCCACTTATTGTATATTCATATTTTTTCACTGGCTCATTATAGTTGCTTCCAATTATGATTGACCAACCAAAATTTATTTCAGCATCTCCTCCATATTACTAGTGACCTGATTTTCTTGAACCTGTAGTTGTTGAATCGGTTATTACTAGAGGTTTCATGATTGATTTGGTGGTTGAGTATCTACTTTAGATTGTAGGTGTTCCTATAATTCGGCCTTTAAACATTGCCAACAAACGTCACTGACTCAAAATTAGCACTACACATATCTGCAGAATGACAACTATTGCCATAAACCATGCACCAGGTGCTTATCTGTAGAATAGCATTAAGTATTGTTACAGGATGTGTAACCCCCAATATTATATTGGTGGGCTGAGTAGTCAACTAATTTTGTAGCACAGTTGTAACACACCACTTCATTTTTCTAGAATAATCTAAGTCCTAATACATGAGTATTCATGTATAAAATTTTGAAACACTCATAATTTTTCAGTTTAAAGCCTTCCATTGAGTAGAAAATTCAGTTAGCTTTCCAACGATATAAAATTCGCCTAAATTCACTAATCGGGTAAGAAGTTATGGTGACTTTAAGTTTCAGTCATTAAACACCATCATTTTAACCTTTAGCGCATCGCGGAGCAGGCCAATCTCCCATTTGGAAAAATACAATGAGGGTCCAGGATCCTGGCACGTCGCACCATAGGCCAACTTGACATTTGTCCATTTCCAGTGTCGAAGCACCATACCAGCGCATCGCGGTAAACTTACAGGTCCCAATTAGTGAAGGACCACAATTTCCCTGCATCGCGCCACAAACAAGTTTCCCAGTTGTTCAATTCCAGTGACACGGTACGATAGCATCGTGTCACGCCAACCTAGAAAATTAGGATTTTAAGTCTATTTCGATTTTTAATTACAAGGGCTTTTAGGTACTTTACCTTGTCCCAGTCAGCCTCAAACACGAAATTAAGTCCCTAATAACATTATTAGACATTATTCTAATCAATTTTTCCCCAAAAATCAAGAATATATCTCAAGTATCAAAACCCTAACCTTCAAGAATCAAGGTCAAACCTCAAGAACTCTTCATCAATTCTTTCAAATTCTTCATCCCAGGTTTTTTACATGTTCATCCATGGATCACTTTAATCTATGGAGTCCAAGCAACCCTTTTAAATTATAAAATTGTGATCTTTTCTAGTTATTATGTTTTAAATTGTGATTTCACCATGAATCTCTATAAACTATGATACTATACCATGTTACCATGAAATTATTATTATTATTTAATCCTCTATCTTTTAATGTTGTTATTTAATAAACAAGACCATAATTTAACTCTATAATGTTAGAATCATGCTATTTCTATTTGTTTTAAGGCATTCCTATGATTGTTTTGAACCATGAACTACAAGTATTCGATAAAATGCATACAAGAGTGATTGATTTAATAAAAACCTTCATGCTTTGTCCCCTAAGCTTTAGTGTCTTTTTAGTATTGTTGTTTTGAGTTTTGGGGGTATTGAATGGTCGAAATCCATAGTTATTTATTTATGTCTAATCTCAGTACATTATAGAATAACTTCAGATTAGACTATGAGCATTTTCAGAATAGTCACATGTCAGTCAGTTAGACTCAAAATAGTCTAGTATTTCAGTTGGTAGTAGGATTTAGCACCGAGCGAGTATAGATATGGCATCTTCCCTATACGATAGACAGAGTCGTTAATAACAGTCCCTATACTCCAAAACTACATATCCAGCATAGGATATGAGAAGTCACCCGTCAGATTAGGCTTGATTATCTCATAGGGGTTACCCGTTAGTTCAGGCTTGACACCCTTAGTCCTTTGGATATTACAATAGTTTAATGGATCCACATAGCCATTATTAGTACCAATGGCACAGTATTAACACCCTTCCTACTGGGGTTGCAGGTTGGACCCTGATTATCTAAATTTGGGGAATGTTGGTTAGATGATACCTCCCATAGTCTCAGATATAGTCTCAATTACAGTCCCAGCTTATTTATTCAGTCTTAGCACTGTGTGATCAAAGCATATAAATATCAGTATTTTTTAGTATTTTAGTTTATATATTTTACTCAGTTTATGTTATATGCTTGGTCATGCATCCTCAGTATTTATAGATCTTCATGCATTTTCAGTATCTACAGATTTCATGGTCTTTATTCAGTACTCCATGCTTTACATACATATCTATTTAATTATTATTATTCCTATCTATGAGACCATCCATATTAGCCTACCTCATTTAGCTTACCAGTACATTCAAAGTACTGATTGTATACCTTTTTTTTGTGCTATGATGTATCATATCATAGGTGCTGACGCTCAGTTCCCGGATCGAACTTAGTCCCTCAGATCATCAGAAGCTTAGTAGCAGTGGTGGGTCCTCATCATCCGAGAATGGATTATATTAATTCATGTATTTATCTCAATAGTTAGTAGAGTTAGTTGGGGCCTGTCCTATTAACTTTCAGTATTCAGTTTAGAAGCTTTTCAGAAACTACAGTTAGCTATTTTGATTTCAATATTTTTCTAGATTCATATTTAGGTAGTCATTTCATGATTTAAAATCTTACAAAAATTCAGTTATTCTTCCATATTCATGATTATATTATTAAATTCTCACAGTAGGTACCAGCTCTTGGGTTAGCTTGTGGTCCCTTGGGATTGTAAGCACCATGTAATGACTAGAGAGTAGTCTTGGATTTTTACAAACTTGGTATCAAAGCCTACAGTTTTTAAGTGTCCTAGGAAGTCTGAAAGCAACTTCAAGTATAGTCTTGTGCATGGGTGTGCATCACGCCATACTTATGGATGAGAGGCTACAAGGAGTTTAGGAAAAGTTTCCCTTCTTTCAGTATTCATGTCATGCGATTGAGCATGAGCTCAAGTTAACCTCTTAGTCATATCCATTTCTTCCTTCCATTTACAGAACATTCCTCCCAAGAATAATGGAAGAAGAATAGGAACTCAGCCAGCCCTTCAGCCCGTCCAAGCAGATCCTCTTGATGAGCACGTCTCTCACGTAGAATGTAGGGTTGCGTTCACTACTTTAACAAACTTCAAAGAAGCACAAAATGAACAGTCTGCTGCTATTCCAACCAACCAAGTGGCCAATACTACTGCAATTAAAATTTAGGATTTCACCCAGATGAATCCTTCTTTTCTCACGGGATCCAAGTCTGAAGAGGATCCCCAGGAATTCTTAGATATGGTTCAGAAGGTAATAGATGCTATGAGGGTGACGTCTAGTCAGAGTACTGTGTTGGCTGCACATCAATTATAGGATGTATCCCATACTTGGTTTAAGCAGTGGAAAGTGGATAGAGGTATTGATGCAAGGCCTATAGAATGGGGTCAGTTTTCCACGGCTTTCTTAGATAGATTCTTCCCATTGGAGTTGAGCGAGGCCAAAGTATTAGAGTTCATTAATTTAAGGCACGGCAGCATGAGTGTGAGGGAGTATTCCCTCAAGTTTACCCAGTTAGATAGGTATGCTCCTCATGTGGTAGCTGATAACAGGTCCAAGATAAGTAAGTTTGTGTCTGGCTTATCTAATAGTATGGTCAAGGAGTGTAGGACCACAATTCTGATTATTAAGAGAGACTTGTCTAGGATGATGGTACATGTTTTGCAAATAAAAGAGCATAAGATTAAGTAGAGGGAGAAAGGAAACAAGAGAACTAGGAAGGGTAGTTTTAATTTTAATCAAGAAAAGTTAAAAGGTGGTAACCGTCCTCAGTTTCATCAGAGGTCTTTAGCCCACCACCTTCTTCAGCCAGTCCCTAGTACCCAAATTTAGAAATGATAATAGGGATAGGGCACTAGGCTCTAAGTCCCAGTTCAATGTTAATAGTACTTGTATGAATTCTTTATGTTAGAAATATGGTAGACACCATCAGGGTGAGTCGACAGTGGGTAATGATATGTCCTTCAGGTGTGGCTAGCCAGGCCATCGGATTTGGGAGTGCCAGGTAGTTGCTCAGAAAGGAAGGGATGTGCACCAACAGGGCCAGTCCCATCATTCATCAATTCCATCTGACCGCCTGACTCAGCAGAGTGTCGCTTCTAGTGCTACTAGTGGTCAGTGTCTGAAAAGATTATATGATCTTCAGTCCCACCAAGATTATGAAAATTCTCTTTACGTAGTTATTGGTCCATTACAGGTCTTTCACTTACATATTTAATCTTTTCTAGACCCTAGAGCTTCTCTTTCTTTTGTAACTCCATATATAGCTATCAACTTCGAAGTCATTCCCAAAACTCTATCAGATCCCTTTTCAGTGTCTACCCTAGTAGGTGTTTCCATTGTATCCAAACTAGTATACAGGAAATGTTTGATCATAATATTTTATAAAGTTACCTCAGAGTATCTCGTAGAGTTACAAATGATGGATTTTGACATAATTATCCGCATGGATTTGCTCCACTCGTACTATGCCTCCGTTGATTGTAGAAAAAAAATAGTTCATTTTCAGTTCCTGAATGAACCAGTCCTTGAATTGATGGGTAGTACTATAGCTCTTAAGGGTCAGTTGATCTCATACCTTAGATCCAAAAAGATGATATCAAAGAGGTATATTTACCATCTTGTTCGAGTCAAAGACTCTAATTCAAAAAATTCAACTCTTGAGTCAGTTCTAATAGTAAATGAATTCTCAGATGTCTTCCCTAGAGATCTCCCCGGAGTTCCTCCCAAAGGGGAATCGACTTCGGAATAGACCTTCTCCTAAACACTCAGCCTATATCTATTCTGCCATATAGAATAGCTCTAGCTGAACTTAAAGAATTAAAAGAACTGTTGAAGGATCTCTTAGATAAGAGATTCATCAGACCCATTATCTCCTTGTGGGGCACACCTGTTCTACTCATGAGTAAGAAAGAGTTCTCTTAGAATATGTATTGACTACCGTCAGTTGAACAAGGTCACAATAAAAAATAAATATCTACTTCTTAGAATCGTTGACTTGTTTGACCAGCTTTAGGGTGCTAGCTACTTTTCCAAGATAGACCTCAGATCAGACTATCATTAGCTTAGGGTCAGGGAATGTGACATTTTGAAAATAGCTTTCTGAACTTGATACGGTCACTCTAAATTCTAGTCATGTCCTTTGGTCTTACAAATTCCCCAGCAACCTTCATGGACTTGATGAACTGAGTGCTCAAGCAATACTTGGACATTTTCGTCATAATCTTCATTGATGACATTCTTGTTTGCTCCCATAGCAAAAATGAGCTTGCAGACTACCTCAGAGTGGTGCTTCAGACTCTTAGAACCTATTAGTTGTTTGCTAAATTCAATAAGTGTGATCAATAGCTTTCCTTGGCCATATTATTTTTGGTGATGGCATTAGACTCGATCCTCAAAAGTCCAAGGCAGTGAGAAACTAGCCTTGACCCATCTCTCCATAAGATATCAGGAGTTTATTTGGTTTGGTTGGCTATTACTGTCAGGTTGTTAAAGGTTTTTCTTTTATTGTATCCCCCATTTCTAGATTGACTCAGAAGAAATTTAAGTTTCAATGGTCAAATTCCAGTGAGAAGAGTTTTTAGGTGTTGAAGACTCAACTCACCTCAGGCCCAGTTATTACTCTATTAGACGGTTTAGATTGTTTTATAATGTACTTGATGCATCCATAGTAGGCTTAGGTTGTGTTCTCATGCAGAGAGGTAAGGTCATAGCCTGAGCCTCCAAACAGCTTAAACTCCATAAGAACAATATCGAACTCATGATCTTGAGCTAGCAGTTGTAGTGTTTGCCTTAAAAATTTGGAGCCATTACTTGTATGGGGTGTATGTAGATGTGTTCACAGATCACAAAATCCTTTAGTATGTATTCTATTAGAAATATTTTAATCTGCATCAGAGAAAGTGTTTAGAGTTATTGAAGGATTATGACATGAGTGTTCTGTATTATCCGAGCAAGACCAATGTAGTGGCTAATGCTATCATTAGATTGTCTATGGGTAGTGTATCTTATGTTCAGGATGGTAAGAAGAAGTTAGCTCAAGAAGTTCATTATCTTGCCCGACTAGGTATCCACTTACTTGATTCAGTAGAGGGTAGTGTGTGGGTACAGAGTAGGATAAAATCATCTCTAGTTTCTGAGGTGAAGGAAAAATAGGATAGAGACCCAGTCTAGTTAAGTTGAAAGAATCAGTCAATGATAAAAATGTGGAGGCTTCTCCCAAAGGGTGGATATGGTGTGTCGCGCTATCAGGGTATATTATGTGTGCCTAGTGTAGATGATTTGATGCAACAAATTCTTGTAAAAGTGCATGGTGTTCGTTACTCTATTTATCCAGGGGCCACTAGTATGTACCACTATTTGCGAGAGATTTATTGGTGGAGTGGGATGAAGTGAGATATTATAGAGTTAGTAGCTAAGTGCACTACATGTCAGTAAGTTATGGTTGAGCACCAAAAACCTAGTGGGTCCATGCAGGAGTTTAGTATTCCCATATTGAAATGGGAGAAAGTGAACATGGACTTTCTGATAGGCTTGCCTCGTACCCACCATCAGCATAATTCTATTTGGGTTATCATAGATAGGATAACCAAATCAGCTCATTTCTTGCTAGTCCATACCTCTTATTCAGTCGAAGACTATGCTAAACTCTATCTTAGAGAGTTGGTTAGGTTGAACGGTTTTTCTTTATCTATCATATCAGATAGAGGTGGGGTTACACGGTGTTTCTTTATCTATCATATCAGATAGAGGTACCCAATTTACCTCTTATCTCTAGAAAGCATTCCAAAAAGGTCTTGGTACCCAACTCCAACTCAATATAGCTTTCCACCCTTAAACAGATGGTTAAATTGAAAGGACTATTCAGACTTTTGAGAATATGCTGAGAGCATGCGTTGTTGATTTGAAGTGTAGTTGGGATGACCATTTGCTTTTGATTTAATTCACATACAATAATAGCTATCATTCCAGTATCCGTGTGGCTCCGTTTAAGGCTCTCTATGGTAGGAGATGTAGATATCTAATTGGTTGGTTTAAAGTAGGTGAGGCCGCAGTAGTAGCTCCTGAGTTAGCATTTGATGTGCTAGAGAAGGTTCAGTTTATCAGAGAAAGGCTTAGGGTTGCCCAGAGATGATAGAAATCAAATGTAGATGTGAGGAGAAAGGATCTTGAGTTTGAGGTTGTTGATCTAATGTACTTGAAAATATCTCCCATGAATGGAGTGACGAGATTCAGCAAGAAAGGGAAACTCAGTCCCCGATATGTTGGTCCCTTAAAAATTATCAGTTATTTTGGAAAGGTAGCTTAGGAACAAGAGTTGCCTTCAGATTTAGCCTCAGTATACCCATTGTTCCATGTCTCATTGTTGAAAAAGTGTGTTGGTGATCCAACTGTAGTTGTTCCCTTAGAAAATGTAGATATTCGAAATAATCTTTCCTTTGAGAAAGTTCCAATCAAAATTCTTGATCATTAAGTTCATAGACTAAGGAATAAAGAAGTTCCACTAGTCAAAGTTCTTTGGCAAAATCAATCCGTTGAGGGAGCCACATGGGAAACAGAGGTAGATATACGAACCAAGTACCTTCATTTTTTTCCCACGAATACAGATTCAGCATAAGGTACTAATCTTCTTAATATTTCTCTCTATCATGCTCAGTTTTAGTTGTACATCATGTTCATGTCAGTCGTGCATTCATGAATCAGTTCAGTCATACATTCCATGCATCAGATATGTATGTTCAATGCATAATCTTAGTCCATTAGTTTCTTCATCTAAACTAGTTTCATTCGAGGAAAAATGATCCCAAGGGGGAGATATTGTAACACCTTGTATTTCACTAGCATAATCTAAAGCCCAATACATGAGTTTTATGTATAAAATTTTGAAACACTCATTATTTTTCAATTTATATCCTTTCATTGAGTAGGAAATTTAGTTATCTTTCCAACGATATAAAATTCACCTAAATCCAATAACCGATTAATAAGTTATGGTGATTTTAAGTTTCAATCACTACACACCATCATTTTAACCTTTAGCGCATCGCGGAGCAGGCCAATCTCCCATTTGGCAAAATCCAGTGAGGTTCCGCGATCCTGGCGCATCGTGCCATAGGGAAACTTGACATTTGTCCATTTCTAGTGTCGAACGTGATACCACCATATCACGGTAAACTTCTAGGTCCCAATTAGTTGAGGACCACGATTTCCCAGCATCGCGCCATAGACTAGTTTCCCAGTTGTCCGATTCCATTGACATGGTGCATAGCGCCATATCACGCCAGCCCAGAAAATTGAGATTTTCAGTAAGTTTTGAGTTTTAATTCCAAGGGCTTTTAAGTACTTTTCCCTTGTCCCATTCAGCCCCAAACAAAAAATTAAGTCCCTAATAACCTTATTGGGCATTATTCTAATCATTTTTTCCCAAAAATAAAGAACATTCTCTTAAGTAGCAAAACCCTAACCTTCAAGAGTCAAGATCAAACCTCAAGAACTCTATCTCTATCCTTCCAAATTCTTCATCCTAGGTATGTTAGATGTTCATTCATGGATCCCTTTCATCCATGGAGTCCAAGCAACCCTTTTAAATTATAAAATTGTGATCTGTTCAAGTTATTATGTTTAAAATTGTGATTTCACCCATGAATCTCCATGAACTATGATTCTACACCATGTTACCATGAAATTATTGTTATTATTTAATCCTCCATATTTTAATGTTGTTATTTAATGAAAAAGACCATGATTTAACTTTATTGTGTTGGATTTAATCTATTTCTATTTGTTTTAGGACATTCCTATGATTGTTTTGAACCATAAACTATTAAGTCTTTGATAAAATGCCTACATGCGTGATTGATTTAATAAAAACTTTCATGCTTTGGCCCCTAAGCTTTAGTGTCTTTTCAGTATTTTTGTTTTGAGTCCTGGTGGTATTGAATACCCAAAATCCATAGCTATTTATTTAAGTTTGATTTTAGTACATTACAGAAACTTCAGATTATATTATGAGCATTTTCAAAATAGTGACATATCATTCAGTTAAACTAAGAACCGTCTAGTATTTCAGTGTATTTCAGTTGGGAGTAGGATTTAACACCGAGAGAGTGTAGGGATGGTGGCTTCCCCATCAGATAGGTAGAGTCGTTAGTAGTAGTCCCTATACTCGAGAACTACGTAACCAGCGTAGGATATGAGAAGTCACCTGTCAGATTAGGCTTGACTATCTTGTAGGGGTCACCCATCAGTTCAAGCTTGACACCCTTAGTCCTTTGGACATTATACCAATTTAGTGGATCCACACAACCATTGTTAGTACCCGTAGCATGGTATTAACACCCTTCCAATTGGGGTTGCTGGTTGGACCCCATTAGCTCAATTTGGGAAATGTTAGTTAAATGATACCTCCAACAGTCTCAGATATAAGTTTAGTTATAGTTCCAGCTCAGTTATTCAGTCCTAGTATTATTTGACCAAAGCATACAAATATCAGTAATTTTTAGCATTTTAATTTGTAGATTTTACTCAGTTTATGTTATATGCTTGGCTATGCATCCTAAGTATTTACAGATCTTCATGCATTTTTGGTACCTACAAATTCCATGTTCTTTATTCAGTACTCCATTCTTTACATGTATATCCAGTTAATTATTATTATTCCTATTCATGAGACCATGCATATCAGCCTACCTCATTTACCATACTAGTACATTCAAAGTACTGATCGCATACCTTTCTAATGCACTATGATGTATCATATCATAGATGCTGACGCTTAGTTCCAAAATCGCACTTAGTCCCTTAGATCATTAGCAATTCAGTAGCAGTGGTGAATTCTCTTCATCTAAGGATGGATTATATTACTTCATATCTTTATCTCAGTAATTAGCAGATTTAGTTAGGGCCTATCCCATCAACTCACAATATTTAGTTTAGAGGCTTTTCAGACACTACGATTAGCTATTCAGATTTTAGTATTTTGCCAGATTCATAATTTAGTAGTCGTTTCATAATTTCAAACCTTATGGTAATTCAATTATCCTTCTGAATTCATGATTATACTATTCAGTGTTCACAGCAGGTACTAGATGATAGGTTAGCTTGTGGTCCCTCGGGATCGTAAGCATTGTGTAATGACTAGAGGGTAATCTCGGGTCATTACAACAGTAATCTGAGCGGATATTATAGTAAACAGATCAACCTCCAACACACCTATAACCTTTTTATAGAACTTCTTCAGTCAAAAAGCCACTCAGGATTCCCTTTTGCAATTCAATTCAACAAGGCGTATAGCTCACCATACGTCAATTCCAATGATTGACCACCTGCAACTGAATCTAGCAAAATTTTTGTGTTGTGATCACGTGCCTCAAGAAAAGTGTGAGCTAGCACGTAATTGGACTGTTAGTGATGAGGATTTTCCTAAAGAAGAGCTTTGTACCTCTCCCATGCCTGATATAAGTTCTTATCTGGCTTCTGTTAAAGCATACAATCTCACTACGCAGTCTCGGAGTCTTACCAGATAGTAAGAATCAGATGAGGAACTTTTGGGCTAAGTCATCCTATGTAGTCATTGAACTTGCTGGATCAACGTTCAACTACTTCTTCGCTTCCCTTAACAGTGAAAAGGGGAACTGTGTCAGCCTAACATAATCGTGGACATACCCGTAGGGATGAATGTGTCACTGCTTTGTATAAAGTTTTGTAGATGGACTTGTGGATCTTCATGTGAAAGGCTCATAAACTATCAAATGCTGATCTAAAGTTCCACTATGTTCTATTTCAGCTCAAAGTTATCTCCAACAGTCGGTTTCAGAAAAGGGGAGGCCAAATATATCAGAAGAGGGATTGTCACTTCTAGAACTATCCTGCAGGATGGTTGATCTTTATCCCTTAGAGTTGGATTATCTTATTCCTCTTGAATTTGTGGTATGCAGGGGAGAAGGACTACTTCTATCCTTAACTGGTGAAAGTATTGCTCGAGTTTGGCGCTTGGTTCAATCAATACCTTATACCCTGCTAGCTTACTAGTCTGTAAACTTGTTTCCTACAAATTCAATACCAAGACCAAGTGTAACCACCACGGAAATCTAAAAAGTAAAACAAAAAATAAAGCAGTTTCCAAATTACAAGTCTTTGGTAACTGCGCCAAAAAATTATTGCGCAAACGCAAGTGTACGTGGTCTCACCAAGTAATACAGTGGCCCTAAATAAAGCTGACTATCAATCCCATAGATTCCTGCTTTAACAACTATTGAATCCAACTTTAGCTATTGATATTATATTGATGCAATTCATAACCAAAAAAGTTTGATGATTATAACTAAAAGAATAATAAATGATGCATAAAAGTAAAGTTCTTGGACAATCAATGGATAGAGATCCAGGGTTAAGGCTCTATGAAAAATCATACTACACTATTGAACTTTATTAGTTAGCTTACTTATCTTGGTTGTTGATTCTCAGTGTTCATAGTATGATCATGGTCTCCCGTCCTCTAATCCTCTACCTAACTAGGACATTACAACTACATCGTTGAGCTGGGATGCAATAATCCAATTAGATGCATGAAGCTATCATCCTTCAAGTGAACCAAACAAGGCTCCTATGTATTTCCCCATCCTAGTTGCTAATTCAAATTCCTTATTTTATAAAAGAATAAGAATGTTGGTCTTTTTACCCCCACGTTCTATCTTTTTATTCCCCCTCCCAAGCTCACAAAGTCAACAATAAATGTATTCTAAGGGTAGCTAATCCATAAAATCTTTATAACAAGGATAAATTAAAAATCAAATATGATAAGCAATCAAAACTAGTTCAATTCAGTGCAATAGTAAACATGTTCTTAGCCTTAACCTCAGAAAGGGGGTGTTTAGACACTAATAGACATAACAGTAATCAAGATGAATAAATACATGATAAAATCCATTAAAAAGCTAAAGCAAAAGAATAAAAACCCTAATTGAACTTTTTTCCAGCCATCTCTGTCACGATCCAATTTTCTTAGGTCATGATGGCGCTTACTATTACCCACCAGTAGGAAAGAAAACTCGTAGTTCAGAATGGCTAGTAATGGACTACTCAATAATTAAGGAAAAGAATGTGAATTACATGGAATAAAGATCAACATATATAATAATCCCAAAACCTGGTGGTATCAGTATAAGAGCTTCTAATATAAGAAGAGTACAAAAGTGAAATATCAAGATAAATACGATGATACAACTTAAAGACTAGTCTAATATATAAGAGAGAGATAAGTAATGATCCAAAGATCAGGAGTGCACTCTAAGTCTCTGAACCAAGGCTGCTTCACATGATGCACACATCAACAACGATAACCCATACTATGATCTGCAGGCTGCATAAGTGTAGTATGAGTAACAAATGAATGGTACTCAATAGGATACTACCAACTGAGCTCAAAAGATAAAGCAGATATATACAATATATAAACAGAATAGAAACTACACCCAAGAGTCCAAAAATTATATGACAAGTCAATGAGATAATAAGGAACAACTATCTTGTTCATGTCCAAGAGTCTAACATAATGAAACTAAGGAAGTATTAGAATAAACTATCCTATTCTAGTTACATTTAATATACGTCAACTCTATACTATATATCCCAGGTTAATATACGAATAAAGAGCAAAAGAAAAATATATATAGTAATATACATGGCAAACAAATAACTATACAACATGAACAATGAAGGAAGGGATATACGGTAGTATCATAGCTTCATATAGCTAGATATATATAGGTATATATACATATAAACACAACGTCATCTCAAAGAATAACCTATATCATCATATTCTCATTTTGAGACCTCATTATAATAGAATCGGGATTTAAATACATTCATACTTGGGGTTTCTAATCCACATAGCTAGACATGAAATAATAGTACATAAAAATGCAATCATAATATAGGAGAGGCTGAAGACATACCTGAAATCCCGATACTATATCATAGACTAATCTATCATAAGCTATCCATAATAATGATCATAAATATGTTAACAACAATATCAATAATAGTGTAAATAATTGGCTACTCCAGACAACCAAATACCTAGTTGAGCCTATGTATTCCCCCACCGCCCCAGGCTCTCAAAGCTCAATCAACATACAATAACACAAGGCATATTCTTTACCCATATCGATACAACTGTGCCATACAAGTTGATAGACATAGATGCATCCTAATAATAGGTGATGCACATGCAGGAATGGATGCAAGGTACATTATCACTATCAACAATATCATTATAAGTGTCATCATCATGACCATAATTATCATGATCAACCTCCGGCCTTTTCGGGTATCAATATATCGTCAAAGTATTCTCTGGCCTTGTTGAGCATTAATATATCATCAAAGTATCCTCCAGCCCTGCCGGGCATCAATATATCATCAAAGTATCCTCCGGGCATTAGTATATCATCAAAGTATCCTCCGTCCTTACCGGACACCAATATATTATCAAAGTATACTCCATTATTATCGGGCATCAATATATCATCAAAGTATCCTCCGGCATTGTCGAGCATCAATGCATAAATATAGGTATATAATAGGTGCACAGACTTAAGCTAATATACTTGCAACCATAATCATAACATCGCAAAGATAACTATCTTATCATTATATTCTATCTACTCATTATTAACTAGCCAAGACTCATTATTATACCGCTAGTTTACTAGTCATCACATGATCTCTAGTTATCAATCTAACCAATTGTTCACATAATCATTAATCATGGAATAGCAACTAACCATTAATTAATATTTAACCAAACCTAACGTCTAGTCAAGGTTCACCATTAAACCATAACCTTTATCGGTTCACTATTCATCATATCAATGAAACATCTTTTATTAACTAGCACTAATAAATATCTAATAATCGTTTACCAACTAATCCTCATTATTAACTAGTCCTCATTATTAGCTAGCTGACATCAATAACTAGGCATCATTATTAACTAGGCATCATTATAACTAGCATCCCTTATCCCCTAGTAGTGTTAACCATGTTATCCTCACTTAACAACTAATCAACATTATAACTTGTTATCAATAGACATATATCATTACAATTGATAAACCTATATTTATAGCCACGTGTCAACCCTAGTAGTTAGCTACTATATTACTAAGAAAGGCTCATTAACTAACATAGATATAATTCTAAGCATCAAGTACTATAGATACCTAATAGACAACTAGTTACCATGTAGCTTATACCATAATTAGGAAGAATAGTAATAAGATAGTTGTAATGCCCTAAGAGTACACCCTTCAGGTCACACGGTGCTTACAGTCCTAAGGGACCATAAGCTAACCCATGTGTTGGTACCTACTATGAGTACTAAATAATAATATCATAATTATAGAAGAACAACTGATATTCCATAAGGTTTTAATAACTAAATTCAAAATTGAAATATGAGTCTATAGAAATAACTGACTAAATCTGATAGAATACTGATAAACTAGATAACTATCTAAAATGTCTGAATACTGAATAATTTACTCTAATGTCTAATAATCCTCTAAAACAGAATGACTGTGAGTTGATGGGACATTTCCCAACTAAATCCAACTAACTACTAAATTGAGACATGAATAAAGTAAGCATATCCTCAAAGTATGAGGACTCACCACTGCTACGATTGAGGATCTGATAAGTCTAATCGTGATCTGGGAACTGTCTATCAGAACCTATGATATAATACATCATAGCGCAATAAAAAAGGTATGCGATCAGTACTTTGAATATACTGGTATGTTAAATGATGTAGGCTAATAAGCATGGTTTCATGAACAAAACTAATAATTAACTGAATATGCATGTCAAACATGGAGTACTGAATTGGGAGCACGAAATATGTAAGAAATTGGAATATGTGGAAATTTGTAAATATTGAGTATGCATGAAAAACTATAAATACTGAAAATACGTGAAAATCTATATATACTGAAGATGCATGACGAAGCATATAACATGAACTGACTAAAATCTATAAACTAAAATACTGAAATAACTAAAATTAGTATGCTTTGGTCAAACAACACTAAGACTGAATTACTGAACTGGGACTATAACGTACTATATCTGAGACTGTGGGAGGTATCATCTAATCGACAAGCCCTAATCTGAGCTAATCGGGATCCAACCTGTAACCATAGTTGGAAGGGGGTTAATACTATACCACAGGTACTAACGTTGGATGTATCGGTCCACTATACTGATATACTATTTGAAGGACTTAGGGTGTAAAGCCTGAACTGACAGGTGACCCCTGCGAGATAGTCAACCCTAAACTGATGGGTGACTTCGTATATCAAACGTTGGCTACATAGTTTTGGAGTATAGGGACTACTACTAACTACTCTGCCTATCTAATGGGGAAGTCTCCATTCCTTCACTCACTCGGTACTAATTCCTACTCCCAACTTAAAGATACTAAAATACTAGACTATTCTGAGTTTAACTGATCGATATCTGACTTTCCTGATAATGCTCAGAGTATGTTCTAAAGACTATTCTGTAATATGCTGAGACTAGACTACATAAATAGCAATGGTATTTAGGTGTTCAATACCTCCAGGACTTAAAAATAACAATGGTAAAATGACACTAAAGCTTGGGGGACAAAGCATGAAGGCTTTTATTAAATCAATTACTAGTGTAGGCATTTTCTTGAACACTTCTAGTTCTTGGTTTAAAACAATCATAGGAATGTCATGGAACTTATAGAAATAGCATGAATTCAATATAATATCATTAAATCATGGTTTAATTCAATAAATAATAATATTAAAACATGGAGGATTGAATAACAACAATAATTTCATTGAATCATGGTATAAAATCAATAGTACATGGAGAGTCATGGGTGAAATCATAATTTAAAATCAATTAACTTGCAAAGATAAAAATTTTATAATTTAAATAGGATACTTGGACTCCATGGATGAAAGGAATCCATGGATGCATATCTAACATACCTAGGTGAAGGGATTTGAGATGATTGATTGTGAGTTTTTGAGATATGATCTTGAATTTGAGAGTTAAGGTTCTTGCTCTTGAGGAGAGTTGATTTTAATTTGAGAGATTACAGAAAAAGTGATCAAATAATGCTCTCCTAGGATTAAATCCAGTGTTTAGGTGGATTTGGGGCCATGGGAAAAGAACAAACGGCCCTTGGAATTTCAAATAGCAAAACTGGAAAAATTCCCAATTTTTGGCCTTGGCGCAACACGCCACTATCGTGCCAAGCCACTGTAAAAGGGATAACTAGGAAAGTTCATGGTGGAAGGATGCAGCATAATCTCATTGCCACCTTGTTTGTTCCTAGAAGCTCACCTCAATGCAGTGGAATCGCAGAGTGATACTGGAAATTGCCAATTTGGCCTTTAGCGTGATGTGCCAAGATCGCACACCTTCACTGGAAATTTCCAATCGTCATTTAGACTGGCTCTGTGATACCCTAAGGGTTAAAATGATTGTGTTTAATGGCTAAAACTTAAAATTGCCATATCTTCTTACCCGATTATCGGATTTGGGGGAATTTTATATCGTTGGAAAGCAAATTCAATTTCCTATGCAATGGTAGGCTCTAAACTAAAAAATAATGAGTGTTTCAAAAATTTTACATATGAATACTCATGTGGTGGGACTTGTACTATGCTAAGTAAATGTGGGGTATTACAATATCTCCCCCTTGGGAGCATTCTTCCTCAAATGAGACTGGTTAAGCTGAGGGAAAACTGATGGACTGAGCTTACATACTGAACATGCATATCTGATACATGGAATGCATGACTGAACTGACTCAAGAATTCACGAATGATATGAACATGATGTACAATTAAAACTGAGCATTATAGAGAGAAATTTTAAGAAGATTAGTACTTTATACTGAATCTGGATTTGTGGAGAAAAGATGAGGGTACTTGGTCTGCATATCTGTCTCTTATTCCCAAGTGGCTCCCTCAACGGACCTATTCTGCCAAAGAAGTTTGACCAATGTAACTTCATTGTTCCTTAGTCTACGAACTTGATGATCAAGAATTTCGACTGGAACTTCCTCATAGGAAAGATTGTTCTGAAAATCTACACTTTCTAAGGGAAAAACTATAGCTGGATCACTAATACACTTCTTCAACAATAAGACACGGAAAAATAGGTGTACTGAAGCTAGATCTGAAGGCAAATTATGCTCGTATGCTACCTTTTTGAAGCAACTTAGAATTCTGAAGGGACCTACATATCGGGGACTGAGTTTCCCTTTTTGGCTAAATATTTTCACTCCCTTCATGGGAGAGATTTTAAAGTATACCAAATCACTGACCTCATAGTCGAGATCCTTTCTCCTCACATCTGCATATGATTTCTGTCGACTCTGGGCAGCCCTAAGCCTTTCTCTAATTAACTGAACCTTCTGTAATGCATCAAACATCAAGTGAGGCCCTACTACTGCAGCCTCACCTACTTTAAAATAACCAATAAGAGATCTATATCTCCTACCATAGAGAGCATTAAATGGATCCATACGAATATTGGAATGATACTTGTTATTATATGCGAATTCAATCAAAGGCAAGTGGCCATCCCAACTACCTTTAAAATCAACTACGCATGCTCTCAGCTTATATTCTAGAGTTTGAATGGTCCATTCTACTTCACCATCTATCAGAGGGTGGAAAGCTATTCTAAGATGGACTTGGGTACCAAGACCCTTTTGGAATGATTTCCATAAGTGAAAGGTAAACTGGGTACCTCTATCTAAGATGATAGATAAGGGAACATCATGCAACCTGACCAACTCTCTGAGATAAAAGTTTGGTATAGTCCTCGGATAAATAAGAGGTATGGACTAGCAAGAAATGAGTTGATTTGGTCATCATGTCTACGATAACCTACCTAGAATTATGTTGATGATGAGTACGAGGAAAACCTATCACAAGGTCCATGTTAACTTCCTCCTATTTCCAAGTGGGAATACTAAACTCCTGCATGGACCTACTAGGATTCTAGTGCTCAATCTTAACTTGCTGACACGTAAAGCATTTTGCTACCAACTCTATAATATCTCTCTTCATCCCACTCCACCAAAAGATCTCTCGTAAATTGCAGTACATCTTCGTGGCCCCTAGATCAATAAATTAACGCATACTATGTGCTTCTACTTGAATTTATTATCATAAATCTTCTATATCAGGCACACATAATCTACCCTGACAACGTAAAACACCATCTCCTTCTTAGGAAAAAACCTCTACCTTTTGATCTCTGATTCTTTCAACTTAACTAGAATGGGATCTCTATCCTGTTTTTTCTTTACCTCAGAAACTAGAGATGATTCTAAGCTACTCCACACCCATACACTACCTTCTACTGAATTGAGTAAGCGGATACCTAGTCGGGAAAGCTGATGAACTTCCTGAGCTAACTTTTTCTTACTATCCTCAACATGATCAATTCTACCTATAAACAACCTACTGAGAGCATTAGCCACTACATTGTCCTTTCCTGGATGATACAGAACACTCATGTCATAATCTTTCAATAATTCTAACCACCTTCTCTGATGCAGATTTAAATCTTTCTGAGAGAACACATACTGCAGACTCTTATGGTCAGTGAACACATCAACATGCACCCTATACAAGTAATGTCTCCAAATCCTTAAGGCAAATACTACTGCTGCTAACTCAAGATCATGAGTCAAATAATTATTCTCATGGGGTTTAAGTTGTCTGGAGGCATAGGCTATGACCTTACCTCTCTGCATGACGACATAACAAAAACCTATATTGGATGCATCACAGTACACAAAAAAACCCATCTAAACCATCTGGAAAGGTAAGAATTGGGGCTGAGGTGAGTCAAATCTACTACTACTGAAAACTCTTCTTACAAGAATTTGACTACTGAAACTTAACTTTCTTATGATTTAATTTGGACATGGGGGACACAATAGAAGAAAATCCTTCAAAAAACCAATGGTAATTGCCAGCCAAACCGAAGAAACTCCTAATGTCTTACTAAGAAATGGGTCTGGGCCAACTTCTAACCACTTTAGTCTTTTGGGATCAACTTTTATTCCATCATTGGAAATAATATGGCTAAGGAAAGCTACTGATCTTAGCCATAATTCATACTTACTAAATTTAGCGAATAACTGATAAGCCCTAAGAGTTTGCAATACAATTCTGAGATGGTCTACACGATCAGTTTTTCTATGGGAGTAAACAAGAATGTCATCAATGAAGACCATGAAGGACATGTCCAAGTACTGCTTGAACACTAGGTTTATCAAGTCCATGAATGCTACTGGGGAATTCATATGACCAAAAGATATGACTAGAAATTCAAAGTGACCATATGAGTTTGAAAAGATGTTTTAAGAATGTCGCATTCCCTGACTCTAAGATGATGATAGCCTGAGCGGAGGTCTATCTTTGTAAATAGCTAGCACCCTGAAGTTGATCAAACAAGTCATCGATTCTAGAAAGTTGATATTTATTCTTGATTGTGACTTTGTTCAACTGACGGTAGTCTATGCATATTCTGAGAGAACCATCTTACTTACGTATGAATAGAATAGGTGTGCCCCACAGAGATATATTGGGTCTAATGAATCCCTTATCTAGAAGATCCTTTATTCATTATTTTATCTCATTAAGTTCAGTTGGAGCCATTTTATATGGCCGAATAGATATGGGTTTAGTATTTGGAAGAAGATATACTCCGAAGTCGATTTTCTTTTTAGTAGGGACTCTGAGAAGAACTTTAGGAAATACTTGTAAGAATTCATTTACCACTGGAACTGATTCAAGATTTGAAGTTTTTGAGTTAGAGTCTTTGACTCGCGCCAGATGGTAAATACACCCCTTCAATATCATCTTTCTCTCTCTAAGGTACGAAATCAACTGACCCCTAAGACCTGTGGTACTACCCCTCCATTCAAGGACTAGTTCATTTGGGAACTAAAAATGAACCATTCTATTTCTATAATTAATTGAGGCATAGCATGAGTGGAGTCAATCCATGTAGAGAATGATGTCAAAATCCAACATCTCTAATTCCACAAGATAAACTAAGGTAACTTTCTAAAATATTATGATCCAACAGTTCCTATATACCTGTTTAGCTACAATGGAAATACCTAATAGGGTAGACACTGAAAAAAGATCTGCTAGAGTTTTGGGACTGAATTTAAAATTGATGGCTATATATGGAGTCACAAAAGAAATACAAGCTCCAGGGTCTAGTAAAGTATAAACATGCATGTGAAATACCTTCAACGTACCAGTAAGTACGTCAGGAGGATTTTCTTGATCTTGGTGGGACTGAAGAGCATATAATCTGTTTGGATGCTGACCACTGGTAGCATTGGGAGTGGCACCCTATTGAGTTGGGCGTCTGTGATGACTAATGGAACTGGCCCTATTTGTGCACATTCCTACCTTTTAAGAAACTACCCAATACTCCTGAATTCAATGGCCTTGCTTGCCATATCTAAATCACACATCACTACCCGTATTACACTCACCCTGATGGTGTCTAACATATTTTTGACATAAAGGATTTGCACGAGTACTGCTAGCACAGACGTGGGACTTAGAGCCTGGTGCTTTATCCCTATTGTTATTTCTAAATTTAGGTAAGGGAGAATTGGCTGAAGTGTGTGCTAGGGCTGAAGACCTCTAATGAAATTTAATACGATTACCACCCTCTGACTTTGGCTGACTAGAGTTAAAACTAACCATCCTAGCTCTCTTATTTCCTTTCTCCCTCTTCTTAATCTTCTTTCCTCTATCTATTGAGCATTCAGCATCAACCTAGACAAGTCTATCTAACTAATCAACATTATGGTCCTGCACTCCTTGACCACACTATCAAATATGCCAAACACAAAGTTACCCATCTTAGACCTATTATCACCAACCACATGAGGAGCCTATCTAGCTAAATGAGTAAACTTGAGGGAATACTCCTTTATGCTCATACTGCACTTCCTCAAGTTAATAAATTCTAACACCTTGGCCTCTCTTAAATTTAATAGGGAGAATCTGTCTAAGAAATCTGTGGCAAACTCTTCCCATTCTGCAGGCCCTGCATCTATACCACTATCAACCTTCCATTTCTTAAACCAAGTATGGGCTACATCCTACAACTGGTATACAACCAACTCAGCACTCTGACTAGATATCACCCCTATAGCATCCATGACCTTCTGAACAATATCTAAGAATTCATGTGGATCCTTTTTTTACTTGGATCCCGTGAAAGAAGGAGGATTAATTCGAGTCAAATCCCAAATTATGGTAGTAGCAATATTGGCCACTGGGTTGGCCAGAATAGCAGCTAACCATTCATTCTATGCTGGTACAAAATTGGTGAGAGTGGTGAACGCAGCTCTTAATTATGCGTGAGAGACATGCTCCTCCAGAGGATCTGCCTGGACAGGCTGAGGTGCTGGCTGCTTTCCTGCTCCTCTTCTATTTTTTTTTAGGGAGGCTTTTTCTATAAACAGAAGGAAGAAATGGATTAGAATGGGAGTTTAACATGAGCTCATGCTCACTCACACGATATGATTACTGAAAGAAGGGAAACTTCTCCTAGATGCCTTGTAGCCTCTCGTCCATAAGTGTGGCACGCCACACACCCATGCACATGACTCTAATTGACGTAGAATTAAGACTTCCTAGGATACTCTAAAACCTTAGGCTCTGATACCAAGTTTGTAACACCCCGAGAGTACACCCTCGGCGTTACACTGTGCTTACAGTCCTGAGAGACCCCAAGCTAACCCATGAGTTGGTACCTACTGTAAGCACTGAATAATAATATCATAATTATAGAAGAACAATTGATATTCCATAAGGCTTTAATAACTGAATTCAAAACTGAAATATGAGTCTATAGAAATAACTGACTGAATCTGATAAAATACTGATAAACTGGATAACTAAATGAAATGTCAGAATACTTAATAACTAACACTAATTTCTAATAAGCCTCTAAACTAAATGACTATGAGTTTATGGGACATGTCCCAACTAAATCTAATTAACTACTAAACTAAGACATGAAATAAAGTAAGCCTGTCCTCGAAGTATGAGGACTCACCACTGCTACTGCTGAGGATCTGATAAGCCTAATCATGAGCTAGGACCTGAGTGTCAGAACATATGATATAATATATCATAGCCCAAAATAAAAGGTATGCGGTCAGTACTTTGAATATATTGGTATGCTAAATGAGGTAGGCTGATATACATGGTTTCATGAACAGAACTAATAATTAACTGAATATGCATGTAAAGTATAGAGTACTGAATAGAGAGTATGAAATCTGTAGGTATTGGGAATGCACGGAAATCTGTAAATACTGAGTATGTATAAAAATCTATAAATACTAAAGATACGTGAAAATCTATAGATACTGAGGATGCATGACCAAGCATATAACATGAACTGAGTAAAATCTATAAACTAAAATACTGAAATAAGTAAAATCTATATGCTTTGATCAATAAACAATAAGACTGAATAACTAAATTGGGACTGTAATTGATATTGTATCTGAGACTGTGGGAGGTATCATCAAACCGATATGCCCCAATCTGAGCTAATCGAGGTCCAACCTGTAACACCAGTTGGATGGGTATTAATACTATGTCATGGGTACTAACTCTAGCTATGTGGATCCACTATACTGATATACTATCCGAAGGACTAAGGGTGTCAAGCCTGAACTAACGGGTGATCCCTGCTAGATAGTCAAGCCTAAACTGATGGGTGACTTCTCATATCCTATGCTAGATATGTAGTTCTGGAGTATAGGGACTGCTACAAATTTCTCTTCCTATCTGACAGGAAGCCGCCATTCATACACTCGCTCGGTGCTAAATCTTATTCCCAACTGAAAGACACTGAAATACTAGACTGTTCTTAGTTTAACTAACTTATATCTGTTTGTCCTAATAATGCTCATAGTATGTTCTAAAGACTATTATCTAATGTACTAAGACTAGACTACATAAACAACTATGGGTTTTGGGTATTTAATATTCAGTTTCAGTATGATATCGGATACAACATATATATATGTTTATGCAAAGTATTGCATAATCAATATTTACAACCGTTTCAATTATTCATGTACTCTCATTTAGTTGTTTTATGATGTTCATTCAGTCAGTCATTATCTCATGCATATGAACCCATGTATATCAGCCTACCTCACTTAACATACCAATACATTCAAAGTACTGACACATACTCTTTATTTTGAATTATGATGTCTCATATTATAGGTTCAAATGCACGGGCTCCTGACCGTACTTAGCAACTCAAGTTATCAGCAGTAGTATAGTGGTGAGTCCTCATATTTTGAGGACAAAGTTATTATTTCAGCATTTTAGTAGTTCATTATGTTCAGAAGTCGGAGTTAGCTGGGGACTTGTCCTATCAACTCCCTATTTAGATAGTTAGAGGCTTTCAGACTAGACTATTTTAAACCAATGTTCAGTTTTTCAGTATTACTATCAGTAGCCAGTATTTATTACAGTATTTTGAGAATATTATGGAATTTTAGTTATATTTTCGTATATCTTATCAGTATCATTATTCAGTGCTCACAACAGGTACCAACATGGGTTATCTTATAGTCCTTCAGGATTGTAAGTACCGGGTGACATGCAGGGTGTAGACTCGGGGCGTTACACCAACACAGGGATTTCTCAAACACTACTCAAGATCCTCTACTAATACATAATAATGTGAACTTTATTTTTATGATATATCATAATAAATAATGCAACACTTCTATCAACTCTCAAGAAAATGCAACTAAAATTGGTAGAGGTTTCGCAAAAGCTGATGTACAAACTAGTGGCTAAGATGTCAGGCTCTAAAATTGGAAATCCACTCCTACCTTGACTAGGAAAGTGTTTTGGTAGTTTTTTTATTTATCTTTCTATTATTTCAATTATTTAATGATTATAATTTGGGATCTATCTTGTTTCATTTCTTTGGCATTTTTATCCAATCCCTTCAATCTTTTCTCTCAATAATATATAGTGTCTCTTTTTCTTTTTGTTTTTGATGCGTGTTGTCTATTATTTTCTTTACATAGTTTATTTTATGACGGTTCTAGTGATTCTTATGGATTTTTGAGCCAGATCTTAAAATCCAATCTAATCAGGAAACATTGAATCAGGAAGTAAAATGGGAAAAGAGCATTATGAGGTAATTGATAAAGTATGAGACACTTGGTGACCGAATTGAAGCCTCACTTGAATAGATTTAGCCAATCATTTTGAGAATCCCAAGAGTGACTTGTTCATCAACAAAAAGCTGCAACTCAATTTTTTGAATTGGATCAAATAGAGGATAGACAATCTCCCTTGTCAAGAGTTACAAAGGGACAATTAGCTCCATCGAAGAATGAGTCATCAAATATAAGAGATGTACAACAAAAGTGAAGTTGTGCGCTTGACAAGTACAGAAGAAGAAGTAACACACTTGCTCAGTTAAAGTTAATGTTGTGAAAAAAGATGTTATAAATGATATTTATTTTCCACTTTCACATTGCATATTATGTACTTGCATTATTAAGGATTGATATGATGGGGATATTTTATTCTGCTATGCAAACATGATATCATTCTTTATTTACCTCTTTTGAGCTTTAGTTTTATTTTCTTTCATACCCCTCTTTTAGAATCAATATAGTGTCAGGAAAAGTTCAAAAAAAGTGTTAAGAGAAAAAAAATAGTGTCAGAAAATTTCCACAAAGATAAGAGTGTCAAGAAAAATAAAGTCAGAAAAAACCCACAGAGAGAAAGGTGAAAGAAAAAAAAAATCAAAGTTAGAGTTAAAAAAAGGAAAAAAAAAGAGAAAAAAAAAAGTTAAAAGGAAAGTGGAGAAACAAAAACCAAGCAAATGAACAACTTGTTATGAACTACGTTTGACCTAATTCTTGTTGTCATAAGATAGAAAGGCTACCCTACTCTAGCGTTTGGTCCAACTAAGTAAAACTCAAATTACCCAGTCTAAAATAAACTGGGGCAAGAGTTAGTTTTTATTGTTTGAGTCGATTCCTACCCCATTTTATGTATTATTTGAGCCTCATGTATTTCTTTCTTTCTAACCCTATTAAAAATCCATATTACAATCAAAGAAAGACCTTTAGATTAATCCTTGAAAATTTCAAGGCTAAGCATGTGATGGATATATTATGTTGTATTTAATTACTACGTGTCTACATTAGCATAAGAAATTAGGAGAGAAATGAATATTAGAAAATCTTATCGGTGAAAACCATTGCGGGCACCGTAAGGCAAATGTGAGTTGAGAGAAACAAAAATGACAGTCTTACTGGGTAAAATCCCTCATGGACATTGTAATATGATTGTGAGTTGATAAAAATAAGAGATTCTTATTGGAGTAAACCCCCAAAGGCATCACTAGCCGAATTAGGTCTATGATCTTGATGTAATAGGCCTGAGAAAATAAATGTAGTCTAAAGTTCAAAGTGTAGGAAAGGGTTGATAATAGTTGGAATGTAAATATTGGGTTGTTAAATTCAAAATTGTATGTCATAATCATTGAAGTTGGCTATCCCTCTCAGATAAGTTTTCCTTTTCTTTATATGTACAAAGCACACATATCGTCTTTTATTTTCTTTTTAGATTTATGTTGTGTTTTCTTTTGTATGTTATCAAAGTGATATTCATTATCATTGTTATTTTGTCTTTGAGTCAAGTCTATATTAAGTAAGTAAGAAAGGACTTCAAAACATTCTACCAATTTCTTTAACTACACAAAACAAGATAGAAGATCAGCACATGAAGACAACATGATCCAAAGTTTAGCAAAGAATTCAAAGAATTCCTATAAACTGGCAGGTTATGGACTCAATAAAATAAAAATTTTCATTAGAGTTTAGTTTTATTGAGTTTAGTTTAATGGTATAACAAGTCAATGAGACATGCCAACAGTTTAAATCAAGTTTGATGTGCGATCTTTGTGCTAGCACATTTAAGGCTTTTAACTCAGAATAATTATAAATTCTGAAGTAACTTTTGTAGTTTTTGATTATATTCTCTATGATATTGCAGGTAATTCAAGATACATGAAAACCTACGATAGCTATATCAAGAAGGATGGACTTTGAGAAAGTACATATGAAGATTATAGTTGACGATCAACTTTGTGATAAGCTATTATAGAAAGCGTCAGCTGAAGACAGTGTGTGGGAGTTAAAGTGAAGAGTTGATGACTTAACCTGATAAGTCATCAATTTCTTGATAAGCCGTTAGATCAGGTCGTCACCTATAAGTAGCAAACATGGATTTGAAAGAGGAGTTGACGACTTGGTCTGATAAGTCGTCAACTCCCTGATAAGCTGTCAGATGATGTCATCATTTATGCGCAAAAAAATTGGGATTTGAAATTTAACTCCAAAATTATCTTGAGTATTTAAGGGAAAGTTTTAGGTTTTCATCAGCATCTTGAAACTTACGTAAAACAGCAGCTTTACAATAGTTTTCTTTGTATTTTTCAAATTAAGTTTTTGAGATTATTATTATGGTTTTGAGAATTCTCTTGTGATTTAAAAGGATAAATAATCATATATCTTCATCATTTGTAAGTTAACAACTATCAATTATGAATTCAATATATGTTGTTGATTTTTATATCATGAGTAGTAAATCTTCTTAACCCAAGTTGTGGGATATATGAGTTTGGTCTTGTAAAGACATTAGTTGGTCAAGATTCTCAAGTTATTAGGAACTTCCTGATAATTCTTCTATTTAGCATGTTGTCTATTGGTTGCAAACAATAGACTAGGCCTAATTATTGATTTGCTTGAAGTAAGATATCAATCTTCTAGGAAGTGAATTATCAACGGGGATTTGAAAGTGTTAAACTTTCATTTAATGATTAACATTGTAACAAGGTTAATTAACTCGAGATAAAATCTGGTTAAGTACATGGATTTCCTAATTTTGAAAGAATTAGGAAACTGAATATATAAATAGGTTGAGAGACATTTAGATAGTGCTTTGATACTGATAGTCTGATGTTCTTACATGTTATAAGAATCTTTAACCATAACTAGTTTATATAAAGTACCAATACTCATAGTGAACACAACTCTGGTTTCACCATATCATTGATTTGACTCACTAAAATATTAGTTGCAAGTTGTTGAATTGAAGTGAACAATAACTTTTGTTTAATCTCTGAAAACTCCATTTATAGGAAGCTATTAACTATTAGTTGGTTGACTCACGAATAACTTAAACTAACACCATATTCCCTGTGAGATTTGACCCTTACCTAGTTTGGTTATATATTTGACAATGACCGTTTACTCTCTCGTAAGAGAGGTATAATTTGGGCGTATCCAATTTTGGCGCCGTTGTCGGGGAATACGATCGTCGATTTAATACATTTGTGAAAATTGGCTCATAGTTAAAGTTTTCTAAGTTTTACATTTTTTTGTTGTTTTTGGTTTTTTGCAGATTTTGTGTTATATATACCACGAACCAGAAGGTCAGGGGAACCATTTTTACCTTTTGATCCGTAACCATAGTTAATTGGTAGAATGGCAGATCAACAAGAAGAAGATAGACTAGTTGCCCTAGCTAGGGCTCAGCTAACAAAACAATAGTCAACCAGTGCATCATCCCAATCTAGATGACGAGGACATAGGAAACGACAATTTGTTGGATCCTTCTAACCAAAGGCAAGCAGAGAATGTAGCCGCACCGGTGAATCATAATGATAATAGAAATCAACCTTTCAGAGCAAGACAAGATCAACAGCCTATGCAATTTGATCTTGAGGAGAATGAGGTCAAGATAGATAGAGCAGGAGCAATTGGAGCTATTATTCCTCCACCTTTGTCACCTAGAACTAAGTTAAACATCACAAGTACCATGATTCAACTACTTCATCTGAAGGGGCTATTTGGTGGACATTTGGGGGATGATCCAAATATGCATTTAGTGAACTTTGTCACTATTTTCTAGTATTTTGATAATCCAGGAGTGGGGAAGAATGTCGTCCGACTGTGCCTATTTCTGTTGTTCTTTTCTGGGGAGGCGACACTATGGCTTAATTGATTTACTCCTGATTCTATAACAAACTAGAGGCAGCTGAAAGGAGCTTTCCTAGAAAGGTTATTTTTCCCATCCAGGATGTTGCAGTTGAGGGACGGGATCAGTAATTTCAGGAAGCTCTCAATTGAAGCTCTTCATGAAACTTGGGAGAGGTTCAAAAAGAAGTTGATACAGTGTCCTAATCACAAAATAACTGATGTGCATTTGATAGAGACTCTACATACGGCCTTGAATTCTATTACAAAACCGGTTGTCGATAATGCTGCAGAAGAAGCATTTATGGATCTCACCTTTCTAGAAGCTTCTAAAATTCTTGATAGAAAGACCAAATAGAGTAGATCTGTGCATACTAGGGATTCTAAGTAGCAAGCTCTATTGCGGCTAGTGTTATAACTTTAGACCAATGCAAGAGAGAGAAAGAACATTACTAAGATATGGTTCATATTAAAACCCAGATAGATCTACTAACCAAGCATTTGTTATATGGGAAGACTGAGAAGGTGAAAGCTGTGATGTCATAGAGCAGATTTGATTCAGATTCAAAAGAAGAGGCCAAATATTTAAATAATCAGGGAGTTTCTGAGGCAATAGCTAAGGGAATTAAGGTCGAAACTATTATGACAAAGCTGGTTCCAAGGATAGGGAGCAAGAAAGTTGGAAGAACAAGAATGATAGGAATTGATTGTATATACCTCCTGGAAAGCAGATAATGCTGCTACTAGTTCAGAAAAAATTTCCATGGAGGATATTTTAGAGAAGCTATTAAAGGGAGCTAAGGAAACAAATGTTGGGGTGATGATGATGAAGTGTGACTTTTCCACCATAAGTCAGCTAGTAAATTCACATTCAACCTCTATCAAATAGTTGGAGCAGCAGATGAGCCAACTCTCTGCAACACTGAATCAGAGGAAGAGTGGTACATTACCAAGTGACACAGCACAGAATTCTCAAAATGATGGCTCTTGCATGGCTATTACCACTAGGAGTGGTAAGGTATTACCTGGCCCCTCTGTAAGTAAAATTATGATTAATGATATGATTAAAGATGGTGCAGAAGATGGCGAAACCCATCCAGTGGACTCTGAGAAATTAGATAGTAATGCGGTCATATCTACTCATCAATAGGTTAATGAATTATAAAAAGAGAAGGGAAAGAAAAAGGAGGCAGTGGAGACTACTCTCCCAAAACCACCTCCAAACTTTCTCCATTGATTTAAAAAGAAGGCAGATGACATAAAGTTCAGTAAATTTATGGCAGTGTTGAAGTAGCTGATAGTGAATGTACCCTTGGTTGAGGCATTAGAGCAGATGTTCGGATATGCTAAATTTATAAAAGACCTTGTGACAAAGAAGATGATAGTGAGTTACGAACTAATGGATAATATTCACCATTGTAGCGCTATTTTAACAAGGTCCTTGGTGCAAAAGAAGGCAGACCCAGGAGTATTCACTATCCCTTACACTTTCAGGTTTCTTGACTTTGCTAAGGCGTTATGCAATTTGGGAGCAAGTATTAACTTGATACCCCTTATTGTGTACAAGAAGCAGGATTTAGGAGATCCAACACCTATAAATATGTGATTAGTGATGGAAGATAGGTTGATGAAACGGCCAATGGGGATATTGTATTACATTCTTATAAAGGTGGCCAGATTTATATTTCCTACGAATTTTGTCATATGGATTGCGAGGTGGATTTCTAGGTACCCATAATCTTGGGAAGACCTTTCCTTCCAACCAAAAGTATGCTTATTGATTTTTGGGCTATTAAGTTGTTCAGGCTTAATAATGAGATAGTTTTCTATAATGTATGCCATTCTATGAAGCAACCTAAAGAGATGAGTGTATTCTTTATTATTGATGATTATTATGAGGATGAGTGAGAAGTTTTGATAGAGGAGAAGTTTGTTGTTGAACCTTTAGTTGCAGTCTTAATGAACTTTGATAGCGAAGGTATTAAGGAGTATGAAGAAACTATCTATACTCTGATGGGAATGGGATCGTATTCATACACTCCCAAGATGCTTGATTTGGACTTGAAAAATTAGCCAACACCACTGGCTAATGATCTATCGAAGAGCCATCAGTGTTGGAGTTGAAGGAGTTGCTAGGACATTTAGGGTATGTGTTTCTAGGTAGTGGAAACACTTTACCTGTGATTATTTCTGCGAATTTGGGTGAGCACCAGGTTGAGGCACTTATCTCTATGCTTAGAAGATATAAAAGGGCTATTGATTGGACTATTCCCAATATCATTGGTATTCCTACTGGTATTTGCACTCATAAGATTCAGCTTGAGGAGGATTGCACCCTAACCATTTAGCACCAACGTTGCCTTAATCCACCAATGAAATAAGTAGTTAAGAAGGAGATCATTAAATGGCTCGATGCAGGAGTTATATATCCTATCTAGAATAGTAAATGGCTAAGCCCCATCCAATGTATGCACAAGAAAGGGGGCATTACTAAAGTGGCAAATGAAAAGAATGAATTGATTCCACTCAGGCCAATTACAGGGTGGAGAGTTAGCATGGACTATCGTAAACTCAACTCATGAACTCCGAAGGAACACTTCCCGATACACTTTATGGATCAAATACTTGATCGGTTGGCGGGAAAAGGTTAGTATTGTTTCTTGGATGGTTATTCGAGCTACAACCAGATTTCTATTGCTCTAGAGGATCAGGAAAAAACGGCTATCACTTGACCATATGGTACTTTTGCTTTCAAGTAGATGTTGTTTGGTTTGTGTAATGCACCTGAAACTTTTTAATGGTGCATGATGTCTATCTTTTTTGATATAGCGAAGGACACCTTGGAGGTTTTCATGGATGACTTCTTAGTGGTAGGTGATTCTTTGGAGATATGTCTGCTTAATTTGAGTAGACCATTGCAAAGATGTGAGGAGTTCAATTGGTGTTAAATTGGGAGAAATCCCACTTCATGGTGAAGGACGACATTGTCCTTGGTCATAAAATTTCAGCTAAGGGAATCAAAGTTGACTGAGCCAAAATTGAAGTTATTGAGAAACTACCACCCCGATCTCAGTAAAGAGAGTGTGGAGTTTTCTTGGTCATGTAGGCTTCTATTGGATATTTATAAAAGAGTTCTCCAACATTGCAAACCCAATATGGAAGCTTTTGGAGAAGGATACCAAATTCATATTTGATGATAAGTGCAAAAAGGCATTTGATTTCCTTAAGGAGAAGGTAGTTGTTGCACCAATCATTGTTGCACCGGATTGGTCAAAACCATTAAAAATCATGTGTGACACAAGTAGAGTAGCGCTTGGGGCTGTGTTTGGACAAAAAAAATATAAGCTATTTCATCCTATTTACTATGCAAGCAAGGCATTGAATGGGACCCAAAAGAATTACACTGTGACTGAGCAGGAACTTCTTACGGTGGTTTATGCCTTTGAGAAGTTCCGTTCTTACTTATTGGGGACTAAAGTGGTAGTTCATACAGATCATACGCCTTTGGGGTATTTGATGGAAGAGAAGGATGCAAAACCAAGGTTAATCAGGTATGTACTGTCGTTCAAAGTAAGTAAAGTGTTTCCATCAGGTGTGATGGAGCTCGAAGGTAATGATGGAAGTCTGTTCAAAGTTAATGGGCAAAGAGTCAAGATCTATGTTGATCCAACAGATGATGCAAAGCCAGTATCCACTCTGTATCATGATGAAGTTTGAGTAGTTGAGATAACTAAGTCGTGACACGATAGTTAATCAAACGCTATTGGGAGGCAACCTAAATTTTTATATTATATGTTTGTTTATTTTGTTCTTAAAATGGTAATTGTAATGAGTTGTGTAGGTATGAAAGGGTTAAGGTAAAATCGATTTAGTCAACAAAGTGGAGCTGACGACCAAGGTTGATGGCTTATCAGCCAGTTGATGACGTATCACTTGATGTCATCAATTTGGGAAAAAAATAGGCATCATTCTTGATAAAGGTGACGACCAGATCTAATAAGTCATCACACTCTTGATAAGGCATCAGGTGAGGTCGTCAGTTGAGCCAATATTAAGATATAATCTGGATAGAGCTAATAACCAAGGCTGATAAGCTATCACACTTATGATAAGCCGTCATACCTGGTTGCTAGATGACCCAAAATGAGACAACATTCTGTCTTAAGGCGATGATGAATTATGACAGACTATCAACTTTGTGATAAGCCGTCACGTAATTTTAGGCCCAGAAAAGACATCCTGACCTAACCCACATCTTTTAACCTTAAGCTTTTCACCTTCCAAACCCCATTTTCTTTAAGTTATTTTCTTTCCATCATTAGTTATTTTTACTTGCTCTTTATTTATAACTTAGTAGATAATTATAGAAAAAAAAATAAGCTATGTAATTTCATTCACCTCGCCTTTCCCATTGGATTCCTTTTCAAAAGCCAAAATTCTACTTTCTCTTTATTTTCTCTAAACCAACTGAAAAATGGTGCGAAAATTATTCTTCTTCTTCTCTGAGAAACTAGTCAAGCACACTTGTTCTTGTCTAAGAAATTTGGAAACCCTCACAAGGGAAGCCTGCAGTTCGATTCGACTAAGAGGTATATTTCAATCTTGACTCTTTTTTCTATGGTAAGCAATGATAATTGTTCAATAATGTAAATTTTATGGGTTTTGAAGTGTTCAGGATCAACTTTAAGTGATGCATGGTGAATTAATTACTCAAGATCAAATACATATTGCATCACTAAGATGTGTTCATGAACAAATTCTTGTTAAAAGTTGAAAAATGTACCATTATTGGGTAAAAATCTTCTAAACTCTAGCTTTTCAAGATTATTGAGTCGAATTTTGGTATGGGTTCTTGTTGAAACTAAAAACTAGGGCTACCAGTTATGAATTGAGCAATAAAGTTTGAAATTTCAGCCCAAGAATCGAATTTTACATGTTGGGATGCATTATGTTGAATGATGACTATGTTGAAAATATTTCAAAGAAAGAAAAATGGGCTGAAGATTCTTGTTTGGGATGACGACCTGGCTGACGAGCTATCACAAAAGTGACGGCTTATCAGACCAAGTCATCACATCCTTGCTTAACCTGATTATATTCTTCCTGAGGGTGATGACTTTGTTAATGGGCTATCATATAAGTGATGGATTATCAGACCAATTCGTTAGTTATTGTTTAAAGTGGTCACATTCTACCTGAGGTTGATGACTTGGATGACGGGCTATCACATAAGTGATGGCTTATCAGACCAAGTCATCAATTGTTGTTTAAATTGGTCACACTCTATATTAAGCTGACGACTTCTCTAATGGGCTGTCACATAAGTGGTGGCTTATCAGACCAAGTTATCACACCCTTGCTCAATGGAAGTGATAAAAACCCTTTCAAGGGTAGCATGTAAATCGATTGGCTTTTGCTTGATTATTTGCTCTTGAGTATAAAGTGATTATTTCCTTTGGGCCTTGCTGTTTATTTGATCATGCCTCCAAAAGAAAAACAAAGAAAATTACTAAGAAGGTGACCAAGGAGAACTTGAATCGAAGACACCTCAACGAATCCAACAGTGAAGAAGAGGTACCACAACTGCAGAGACGTAACAAAAGATAGGGTCAGAAAATAGCTGAACCTCTTCCATAACCTAAGAAAAAGGTGGTTGAAAAAGTTGAGAGTGAGGAGTAAAACACTGCTCAGAGCATCCCAACTCCGAGGAACCTTCAGCATAACATCCTTCTTATGAACTCCCAACTGGTGAAGACTCTCAGATAAAGGGAGATGTGATCAAATGTAAGAATCCTGGTGTTCGAGAAAGTGTTAGATGGCAGGTTTCTAGGGAAGAAACAATCTACTATAGTGGAATGACAAGAACAAAAATAAGAAGTATTAAGCAGCCAATATGTGAAGAGAAGAGGATCATCACTACTAGGTTAAGCAAATACCCCCAGATGGAGAGAGCATTCAAATACTACTATGATTTCGGATGGACCATAACGAGGGGTGAATTAATCTACCCATATTACTCTAGGAGTTTTACGCAAATTACCAGGCTACTCTAGAGAATATATGTAAGAAAGGACAAAAAGATATAGACATGCCTAAAATGGATAAGATCCCATTGAGGGGTGTGATGGTGGATTTCTCGGAATGTACTATCAACAGATTTCTCCATGGCCTAAACTTTACCCCTTCAACCACTTCTCCGAAATTTTACCATAGGATGAAGGAAAAGGGTAAAACAGCGTCTGTGGTTGGCAAAAATTATAGCTGAGGGAGAGATAGAGTGGTTGACAAATGCAAATGAAAGGATTTTTAAGGCCTCACTGACTTAGGAGGCAAGATTGTAGTGGGGCATAGTATGCTCTAGATTGATGCCAATAGTTGGAGACAAAATTATTGGTGACAATAGGGTAGTCTTAGTGGAAAGTTTGATGTCTAAACTACCCTTGAACTTTGGGGAAATTATTACAGATGAAATGAAGTTTCAAGAAACAAGACGTAACACTGCATCTCCCTTTTCTTTTTTAGTCACGAAGCTGTGTGAGGCTACTAATATACCTCAGATTGCAGGAGTATATCTATAGATTCCTGCTCGAAAAACTTACAACCCTATCAAGTATGAAGAAAATCAGCCTAGTCTTGTTTTAGGCAAAGGAGTAGGGGTTGAAAATGATCCAGCCAGGACTAATGAAATGCAAATGGTTGCTACTGATACTAGTTCAATGCCAAATGTGGAAGCGTCAATTCCCAAAGATGTACAGGCTACATCTTCTATAAGGAAAGCTTTAGTGTATGAGCGAAAAGAGAACCCCATAGTTTCAGCACCGGTTTCAGAGTATGCCTTTACTCCTCTTAATTTTAGAAAAATGGTGAAGCAAGGAAAGAGGTTTGAGGCATAGTTCAAGTTATTTGCTAGCCAATTTGAATCTGCTATGGATAAAAGAATTAAAGTAGCAATTAAACCCTTCAAAACTTTGTACATATGTGGTGATAAGCTGGAAAACCATCTTAATACAAGATTGAGTGAGATGTCGGCCCTAATTCTTATAGATTCTAAAGTAGCTTTGGGTAAGGTGAAAGCTGATATTATGGAACTACAACGTCAGTACTTTGTGTTACCTTCAGACCTTATTGCTAATGAATCCGATAATCAAGGCTCATTGTTTGACATCACTGGAAAACCAGTAAAGAAAAGAAAGGAAAAGGGCAACAAAAAAGATAAAGGCAAGAGAAAAAGGACTAATAGTGATAAAGAAAAGAAAGTGGAGAAGAGATTAAAGAAGAAAGCAAACAAATAGTAGATAAAATAGGTCATTCGAATATCAAAAGTGGAGGGTATGCTTTTGGAGAAAGCATTAAGAGTGAGAGCTATGGGAGCCTCGATGAGTGGGTCTCCATTGAATGTTGGTGACAATATTGGGGAGTTTTTCACTCCACCAATAACTATGGTAGATATGTCAGCATAACTTGATGCTCTTAATCTGATTTTTCCAGCTGATGATGTAGCAGCAGAGCCAGTGACTCATGATTCACGCACTTAAAGCATTGCAGGTATATCCTATCCCTTGTTGTTTTAGGCTGATATACATTGAGGGTAATGCATGTCTTTTTCTATAAGGGTAAGGGTACTTGCAACCTTAAGGGTATATTGTCTGTGTTTTATACTGTTGAGTGTTACCTAGTGAACTGACATGTTTAGGTTTGTTGTTTGGGTTGCGTATTCGTCTTATTGTTTTGTTTCATGATGTTTGTGATTAACTAAGAGGCAAAGAGGTGTCTATTACAGTTGAGATAAAACAGAAATAGCTATCTAAGTGTGTAGTTTACAACTATATAATATGTATCTATATGTGATCACTGTGAATCATTTTATGGCATTAGTGTTAGGGATGCGATAATCATTGCAAATAATTGCATAAACCGAATAGGTAGATGTTTGAGATGTACCTTTGCGCCAAGTGTGTGTGAGCTATTACCAAGTTCCCTCTGTGTGCTAAATTCAGAACTTGCCCAGTTAGTCTTACTAAGGTTGCAGGATAGTGGTTAGGAAAGAATCATAGGCCGTTTTGCTATTAGTTCACTTTTAACCTAAATAACATTCCATGTGTGAATAATACCCCTTGATCCCAATTTTTATCTTCTATGACTATTTTTCTTGTTAAACTTCTCACCTTTCTTCCCATTTGTATCACAATGAACCTGTTTTGGCCCTGGTCCTCCTTGGACATTGTGCACTTCGACTTAGGCAAATAGCCTAAGTTAAGGGTAGTTATCATAGGGGTACATGATGTAAAGTGAGTATGAATGTAATGCCTCGAGTCTGTACCCTGGATGCTACACGGTGCTCATAATCTCGAAGGACCACAAGCTAACCCCTGACTGGTAGCTGCTGTAATAACTGAATAATAATAATACTAAAATATGTGGAAATTAGGAGGAAAACATGCCATAAGGTTCAATACTGAAACAAATTTGATTGTGGTATAGTAATACCAACACTGATACATCTACCTGAAAATACTCTAATCTGAAAAGCTTCTAAAATGTCCAAAATATAGAGTTGATGGGACAAGTCCCCAACTAACTCAGACTACTGACATAAACTGAAATGCTGAAATAATAATCATGTCCTTGAACTATAAGGACTCAACACTAACTCTAACTGCTGAAGATCTGAACTACTAAGGGTGCTGGGGAGCCCGTGCGTCTGAACCTATGATATAAAATATCATAGCATAAGAGAAAAGTATGTGTCAGTACTTTGAATGTACTGGTATGCTAAGTGAGGTAGGCCAAAATGCATGGGTTCATATGTATGAAAAATACTGACTAAATGACATGAGTATAACTAGATGAGAGTACATGCACGAATACATAACTGTAACTTAGTCTGAACACTGATTAACTAATATCTGAGTATACTAATATTGAATTACTGATAACTCAATGACTGTAACTGATAGTCCTAATTCTGTGGAACTATGCTGAGTTCCATACAGAGCTGAGTGACTATGTCTTATAGTCCTAAATCTGTAGAACTAAACTAAGTTTTATACTGAGACTAAATCTGAAACTGAGACTGTAGGAGGTAATCATCTAACCGAAACACCCCTTTCTATCCTGTAACCCCAGTTGGAAGGGTATCAATACTATGACACGGGTAAAGAAAAGTTGTGAGTTAACCCTGTCTGACAGAAAGATCTTTTGTCAACCCTCATTGGCAGAAAAACTCGAACGAGATGTATCAACCCTCATAATTGGCAGGAAGATATCTCAACCTACACTAGCTATGTAGTTCTATAATGTAGGGATTGCTACTAAGGGTCAAACCCTCTGCTGCCAGGAATGCTCCCATCCCTGGGTTACCTCGGTGCTGAATCCTACTTCCATCTGAATAGACACTAAACTAATTTCCTAGTTCATACTAGGCTTGACTGGACTGTTATTGATTATATTATCTAACTGAACTGAACTTAGTTTCGTTGACTGATAGAATTCTACCAAATTCTGTTAACTGACTGAATTTACTGAGGTCTAAACTGAATACTTAACTGGACTAGAATGATACAGAGTCTACTAAGTTTTGTTAAGTGTTATAACTGACTGAGAGTACTATTGATCATGAAATGACTGATATTATTCTTTATCTGACACTAGCTCTAGGTAAACAACTAAATTATCGGGTACTAAATACCCCTAGGACTCGATAGCATGAAAAGTAAAGTATCATATGATCCTGCATAGCATAAAATGTACACTTGTTCATAATGTCTCTATGGAGACATTTTATCGAACACTTGCAAGGTATAACTTGCACATAAGCTAGCATGACATGATTTATTTCCCTTATGAGTTCACATGAATAATTCATCAAGCACTTGGTGAGCATAATATGTCCACATAATAAGAGGGCATCATGATTCACTTCCAATTTCACAATTTCAAGGGGTTTAACATGGATTCATTTGAATCTACACACATAATAACCAATTCCACATGAAACATATAATAAATCATGAAATAGAAATCTAATCCAAATAATAATCATGAATACACTTTAATTCCAATCGTGGAAGTCATAAATTCCAACTACTTTAAGTTTAAAAGAGTTTATTCGACTCCAAGGGTGGAAGGAATCCCTTTGATGAACACTTCACATACCTTAGTTGGAGAATTCTTGAAGAATAATGGTGGAAACCTTGAGTCTTGGATCTTGAATTTGATGAACTAGGGTTTGTTCTTGATAAATTCTATAGAGAATGACTATATTTTGCCTCTTGGATGACTTAATGATGTGTTTTGGGGGATGATATAAGGTAGGAGAAAACCCATTTACCCCTCTGGACGAGGGTTTAAAAGATTGAAAGTTGAACCACCGACGCACAGGCTGATGGATCGCGTCATTCTCATCAATGCGATGGCCAACATGCCAAGTTGAGTTTGCATTGGTTCACTAGAAATTGCCATTGGAAGCAAAGGAAATTATTGATCAACGTGATGCGTGACAAACCGCACCGAGATTGCATTGATACATTATTTTTTATTCCCAAACATGGTTCAAACGAGGTCCAAAAAATCCGAAACTCGTCTAATACCTACTAAGATTCCTGATCATGAATCAACAAAAAGATTGACATTTTAGGGTCATAGAGGTTGTGAAATAGCATTGCCAACTTATGATGGACAAAATAATACTAAGTCTGAATACTTAGCTAGAATTTTCTAAGTTTGAAACCCCTTAGCAAGATTTTAGGGATTGATTTAAGCTTAGGATTTTACGGGGTCTTACAATATCTCCCCCTTGGGAACATTTGTCCTCAAATGAGACTGACTAAGTTGAGACTACTGATAGACTATATTTAGACACTGTACATGCACAGTGAAGCATGATTTCATGACTGAGATTACTAATATACTGAATTATCATATTGAACATGCATATCTGATGCATGTGTACATAGCTGAACATAATTCATAAATGTGTGGCTAGGATTACTGATAAGCTGGGTTTATATACTGAACATATATATCTGATGCATAAGTACATAACTGAACTAATTTATGAATGCATGACTGAGTATGCAACGTTAATTGATACCAAGTTGGTATGTATATATGAATATGAGACTGAGTAAGTTCAAGAGAAAACTATTACCATGAGCTGATTCTGAGTTTGTGGAGAAGAGGTGAGGATACTTGGTTTGTATAACTGCTTCCGCTTCCGAAGTAGCTCCCTTAACAGACTGATTCTACCAAAGAACTTTGACTAGAGGGACTTCTTTGTTCCTCAACCTGCGAATCTGATTATATAGGATTTCAACTGGGATCTCTTCATAAGAGAGGTTGTTCTGAATATCTATGCCCTCTATTAGGACTACGAATGTTGGATCACCTATGCATTTCTTTAGCAAGGAGACATGGAACTCTGGATGCACTGAAGCAAAGTTTTAAGGTAACTCAAGCTCGTAAGCTACCTTTTTTAAACGACTAAGAATACAGTAAGGACCGACATATTGCGGACTGAGTTTCCCCTTCTAGCCAAACCTCTTCACTCCTTTTGTAGAAGAGATTTTCAAATACATAAAATAACCAATCTCGAACTAGAGATCCTTTTTGTGTATATCTGTGTACGATTTCTATCGGCTTTGATCTATCTTAAGCCTTTCCTTGATAACCTGGACTTTTTCTAAGGTGTCAAATACTAAGTCAGGCCCTACCACTGTGACTTCACCCACTTAAAACCAACCAATGGGAGACCTACATCTCCTACCATAAAGAGCTTCAAATGGAGCCATCTGAATGTTGGAATGTTAGTTGTTGTTGTATGTGAATTCAATCAAAGGTAAGTAGTAATCCCAACTACTTTTAAAGTCAATGGCACACGCTTGCAGCATATCTTATAAAGTCTGAATGGTCCTTTCTACTTGACCATCTATCTGAAGATGAAAGGTTGTACTAAGGTAAACTCGGGTACCAAGACCCTTTTGGAATACCTTCCAGAAATGAGAGGTGAACTGGGTACCTCTATCTGAGATAATGGATAGAGGAACACTGTGTAATCTGACCAACTCCATGATATAGAGTATGACGTAATCATTGGCTGAATAAGAGGTATGGATTGGTATGAAATGAGCTGATTTGGTCTTCCTATCTATGATGATCCAAACTGAATCATACTGGCAATGAGCACGAGGCAAACCCATCACAAAGTCCATGTTGACTTCTTCCCACTTATAAGTGGGAAAACTGAATGCCTGAATGAACCCACAAGGCTCTTAATGCTCAATTTTAACCTGCTGACATATTGAGCACTTAGCCACAACCTCTGCAATATCTCTCTTTATCCCACTCCACCAATAGATCTCCCATAAATCATGGTACATCTTAGTGGCCCCTGGATGAATAGAGTAGCGTGAGCCATGTTCCTTTAAAAGAATTCTCTGCCTCAAGTTATCTACATTTGGCATACATAGCTGACCCTGACGCCGCACACACCATCTCCCCCTTGGGAGAAAAAATCTAACTTCTAATCTCTGACTTATTCCTTCAAATTCCTTAGACTAGGATCCCTATCATGCTTTTCCTTTACCTCAGAAATGAGGGATGGTTTTGAACTACTCTGCACCCATACACTACTTTCTACTGAATCAACAAAGTAAATACCTAGTCGGCCAAACTGATAAACTTCCTAAGCGAACTTCTTCTTACTATTCTCAACATGAGAAACACTTCCCATAGACATCCTACTAAGAGCATCCGCAACTACAATGTCTTTACTTGGTAGATACATGATGCTCATGTCATAGTTCATCAAGAACTCCAACCACCATCTCTGGCGGAGGTTTAGATCTTTCTAAGAGAACACATACTGTAGGCTCTTATGGTCAGTAAAAACATCAACGTGCACCCTATACAAATAGTACCTCTAAATCTTTAAGGAAAACACTACTACTGCTAACTCAAGATCATGAGTAGTATAGTTCTTTTCATAGGGCTTAAGTTGTCTAGAGGCTAGGCTGTGACCTTACCTCTCTACATAAAATATACCCTAAACTAACTCTGGAGGCATCACAATACACCATAAACGCATCTAAACTATCTGGTAGGGTCAAACCTAGAGCTGTAGTGAGTCGGGTCTTAAACTCCTAAAAACTATTCTCACGAGAATCTGACATTTGTAATTTGACTTTCTTATGAGTCAATCTAAATATAGGGAATGCAATAGATGAAAATCCCTCAACAAACCATCGGTAATAGCCAGCCAATACAAAGAAACTCCTAATATTTGATAGAGAGATGGGTCTACGCCAGTTTTTTACTACTTCGGTATTTTGGGGATCAACTCTAATTCCATCACCGGAAATGATATGAACAAGGAAAACTACTAACCATAGCTAAAATCCATACTTACTGAATTTGTTGAACAGCCGATGGTTTTTGAGAATCTGCAACACTATGTTGAGATGGTTTGCATGATCAAGCTCACTGCAGGAGTAGACAAGTATTTCATCAATGAAGACTATGATGAACATGTCTAAGTACTGCTTGAACATATGATTCATCAAGTCCATGAAAGCTATTGGGGCATTGGTAAGAACAAAAGACATGACTAAGAATTCAATATGACCATATCGAGTTCTGAAGGCTATTTCCAGGATATCACATTTTCTAACTATGAGCTGATGATAGCCCGATCTGAGGTCTATCTTAGAAAAATAACTGGCACCCTAAAGTTGGTCAAATAAGTAATTGCTTCTGGGAAGAGGGTACTTGTTTTTTATCGTGACTTTATTTAGCTAACGGTAATTAATACACATTCTGAGAGAACCGTCTTTCTTACACACGAATAAAACTAGTGCACCTTATGGGGAGACATTGGGTCTGATGAATCCCTTATCTAAGAGATCCTTTAACTGTTATTTTAACTCCCTGAGTTCTGCTGGGGACATTATGTATGGCGGAATAGATATGGACTGAGTATATGGAAGAAGATCGATTCTGAAATTAATTTCTCTTTTGAGAGAAATTCTGGGAAGATCTTTGAGAAACACATCTGGGAACACATACTACTGACACTAATTTAAAAGTAGAGGTTTATGAAATAGAGTTCTAGACTTAAATGAGATGGTAAACACATCCCTTAGATATCATATTCTCACCCGAAGGTAAGAAACAAGCTGAACCCTAAGTAGTAAAGTACTATCCCTCTATTCTAGGATGGGTTCATTCAGAAACTGAAATTGGACAATTCTGTATCTACAGTCGACTAAGGCATAGCAGGAATGAAGCCAATCCATGCTGAGAATGACATCAAATCAATCATCTCTAATCACTAAGTCTACTGAAGTGACTTTCTAAGATATCATAACCGAGCAGTTCCTGTATACCCACCTAGCTATGATGGATTTATCTGCTGGGGTAGAGACTAAGAAAGGCTCTGCTAGAATTTTGGGACTGACTCTAAAATCAACTGCTATATATAGAGTAACAAAGGATAAAAAATCTCCTGGATCTAGAAAAGCATAGATATGTGAATGAAAAACTTTCAACGTACCAGTAACCACATCAAGAGAACTTTCCTAATATTTTCGGGAGTGAAGAGCATAGAGTCTATTTGGGCGCTGCCCACTAGTTGCACTAGATACGGCACCCTGCTGATTTAGGCGATCGGAATGAGCTGGGGGATAGTTATGATGACTTTGAGAACCTACTTGAGGACACTTTCGAATCCTATGGCATGGCTTGCCACATCTGAAACATATATCACTGCCAGCTCTCTAGATACCCTGGTGGTTTCTGCCATACTTCTGATAAAGGGGATTGGTTGGGGCACTACTAACACTACCCGGGGTTTAGGTCCTGACGCCCTATCTCTGTTTCCATCTCTAAATTTGGGCATAGGAGTACTGGCTAAGGATGGAGCTGGAACTGAGGATTTAAAGAAGAACTGAGAATGAATCCTATCCTCTAACTTAGGCTGAGCAAAGTTTAAACTACCTATTCTTGCTCTCTTGTTCTTCCTCTCCTTCTCTTTATTTTTGGCCTTCACTATCTGCTGAGAATGGACCATGATCCTGGATATGTCCATCTTCTTAATTAATATTATTTTCCTGCACTCTTTGACCATACTGTTAGACACCCGAGACACAAACTTACTCATTTTTTCTTTACTATCTGCTACTACATGTGGGGCATATCTGGATAACTGAGTAAACTTGAGATAATACTCTTGTATTGTCATATTTCTCGGCTTCAGGTTTATAAACTCCAAAACCTTCACTTCCCAAAACTCCTGCAGAAAGAACCTATCCAGAAATAGAACTGCAAACTCCTTCTATTCTATGGGCCCTGTATCTATGGCCCTCTCTGCTTTTTACTATTTAAACCATGAGTGTGCCACATCCTATAACTGATAGCTGGCCAACTTAGCACTCTCAACAATAGTCACCCCCATAATATCAGTAAATCTTTGCACCTGGTTAAGAAGTTCCTTAGGGTCATTATCTAACTTAGACCATGTAAAGAATGGAGGGTTCATTCGGGTGAAGTCCCAAATCCTAACAACAGTAGTGTTAGCCACTGGATCACCTGAAACAATAGTTTGACGTTTTTTGGGCTGCCACAGAATGAGCTAGGGTGGTAAAAGATGCTATGAACTTAGCATGGAAGACGTGTCCATCTAGAGGATTTGGCTAGAGCCTACATGGTTCTCATAATCCTTAAGGACCACAAGCTAACCCATGACTGGTACCTGCTGTAATAACTGAATAATAATACTGAAATATGCAGAAATTAGGCAAAAAACATGCCATAAGGTTCAATACAGAAATTAATCTGATTGTGGAATAGTACTACCACAACTGATACATCTGTCTGAAAATACTCTAGTCTAAAAAGCCTCTAAACTGTCTGAAATGTGGAGTTGATGGGACAAGACCCCCACTAACTCTAACTACTAAAATAAACTAAAATGCTAAAATAATAATCATGTCCTTAAACTATGAAGACTCACCACTAACTCTGACTACTGAAGATCTAACCTTCTAAGGGTACTTGGGAGCCCCTGCGTCTGAACCTATGATATAAAACATCATAGCGCAAGAGAAACGTATGAGTCAGTACTTTGAATATATTGGTATGATAAGTAAGGTAGGCTGAAATACATGGGTTCATATGCATGAACAATATTAACTGAATGATATGAGTATAACTGGATAAGAGTACATGTATGAATATGTAACTGTAACTGTAACTGAGATCGTGATAACACTGAATACTGAGTTTGAACACTGATTAACTAATATCTTAGTATACTAATATTGAATTACTGATAACTGAATTACTATATCTGATAGTCCTGATTCTGTGGAACTATACTGAGTTCCATACTAAGCTAAGTGACTTTATCTGACAATCCTTAATCTATAGAATTGAATTGAGGTTCTTTACTAAGACTGAATTTGAAACTGAGACTTTAGGAGGTAATCATCTAACCGACATGCCCCTTTCTACAAAGATTGGGGTCTAACCAGTAACCCCAGTTGGAAGGGTATTAATACCATACCACAGGTAGAGACACGGTGTGAGTTAACCCTCTCTGACAGAAAGCTCTTTTGTCAACACGCACTGGTAGGAATACTCTAATGAGATGTATCAACCCTCATAATATCTGGTAGAAAGATATCTCAACCTACGCTGGCTACGTAGTTCTATAACACATGGATTGCTACTAAGGGTCAAACCCACTACTGGATGGAATTCCCCCATCCCTGGGTTATCTCGGTGTTGAATCCTACTCCTATATGAATAGACACTAAACTAATTTCCTAGTTTATACTACAGATCATAACATAACTGATATTATTCTGTATCTGACACTGGCTCTAGGTAAAGAGCTAAATCGTCGGGTTTTAAATACCCCCAGGACTCGATAGCATAAAAACTAAAGCATCACATGATCTTTCATAGCATAAAATGCATACTTGTTCAAAATGTATCTGTAGAGACATTTTATCAAATACTTGCATGGTATAACTTGCACATAAGCTAGCATGACATGATTTCTTTCCCATATTAGTTCACATGAACAATTCATCGAGCATTTGGTTAGCATAATACACGCACATAATAAGAGGGCATCACGATTCACTTCCAATTTCACAATATCAAGGGGTTTAACATGGATTCATATGAATCAACACGCATAATAACCAATTCTAAATGAAACATATAATAAATCATGAAATAGAAATCTAATTCAAATAATAATCATGAATACACTTTAATTCCAAATTATGGAAGTTATAAATTCCAACTACTTGAAGTTTAAAAGAGTTTCTTGGACTCCAAGGGTTGAAGGAATCCCTTGAATAAACAGTTCACATAACTTAGTTGTTGAATTCTTGAAGAATAAGGGTGGAAACCTTGAGTCTTGGATCTTGAAAGTGATGAACTAAGATTTACACTTGATAAATTCTAGAGAGAATGAATATATTTTGCCTCTTAGACAGCTTAATGATATGTTTTGGAGGATGATATAAGGTGGGAGAAGACCCATTTACCCCTATGGATGTAGGTTTAAAAGACTAAAAGTTGAACTATCGACGCGTAAGCCGACGTATCACGTAATTGGCATCGATGCAATGAACAACGCATTGCATCGAGCCAGCATCCGTTCACTAGAAATTTCCATTGAAAACCAAGAAAAATATTAATCGATGTGATGGCCGCCGCACCACACCGAGATCGCATCAATACATTATTTTGGATTCCCAAACGTGGTTTAAATGAGGTCCGAAAAATCAAAAACTCATTCAAGAACACCTACTGACATTCCTAATCATAAATCATCGTAAAGATTAGAATTTTAGGGTCATATAGGTTGTGAAATAGCATTGCCAAATTACGAAGGATATAATAATACTAAGTCTTAATAATTAGCTAAAAATTTGTAAGTCTGTGACCCCCTTAGCAAGCTTTTAAGGACTAAGTTAAGCTTAGGATTTTGCGGGGTCTTACAATAAAGAAGGGTAAATGAAGAGAAAATAATGCAAGACTGGGTGCGGTAGAAAAAGGTTAAGAAATGAAAAGTTGTCAAAAGGAGAAAATGAAAGACTAAAAGACCGCACCCAACCTGAGTATTGTTTAATAAAGAAAGGGAGAAATAAGGTTAAGGTTAATAAGTGAAACCCCAAACAAATAGTGTAGTGACAAGAAGGCTTAGTCACTTTAATTATCCTTGTGTATCATACCAGCCCCAAGCCTACGCTACAAAGCTGATGAAAAGTTCTATAGTGATTCTAACTTAACTGTCCAAAAGCCTCGGTAATGAAAATAAGATCAAACTTATGGTATTTTTCATATATTATCTGGAGCGTATTTCTGAGAGAGAGAGAGAGAGTGTTTCTTGGTCGTTCCCACACTGACAGACTTGATTTCATATATGAGTAAGGAGGGACTTCTTTGATGTAAGGGCACATGAGTTATATTGCTAGTTGTTTACTTATTTGGGGGAGTGTAACTTATATATATGTGTGGTTATTTGTGGCTAATGAGATGTTATATATTAATTCATTTATGTCCCGCTGTTGTTCTCCATTAACACACAGTTAAGTTTAAAGTGATTGAACTTGGAGAGGGTAAGGTATTTGAGCAAAAATTGATGATTGACTATCATAGGTACCTTACATTCTCTTGGTTAAGCATCGAAGTATTGTACGTTTTTAGTTGCTTGATGACAAGCAATTGTTTTAAGTTTAGGATGTTGATGTGCGAGATTTGTGCTAGCACATTTAAGCTTTTAACTTGGAATAATTGTAAATTCTTAAGTAACTTTTGTCATTTTTGATTATATTCTTTGTGATATTACAGGTAAGTTAGGATGCATGAAAACCTATGACAACTACGTCAAGAAGGATGGATTTTGATAAAGTAGATATAAAGGTTACTGTTGATGACTTGTCTGATAAGTCGTCAACTTTGTGATAAGCCGTCAGAGAAGTCATCAGCTGAAGACAGTGTGTGGGAGTTGAAGTGAAGAGTTGATGAATTAAACTGATAAGTCGTCAACTTCCTTTTAATCTATCAGATCAGGTCGTCACCTATAAGCAGAAAACATGGATTCAAAAGAGGAGTTGACGACTTGGTCTTATAAGTCATCAACTCCCTGATAAGCCGTCAGATGATGTTGTTAGCTATCCACGAAAAAATTGGGATTTGAAATTTGACTCCAAAATTAGCTTGAGTATTTAAGGGAAAGTTTTAGGTTTTTATTAGCATCTTGAAACTTTCTTAAAAAGCAGATTTTCAATAGTTTTGTCAGTATTTTTTGAATTAAGTTTTTGGGATTATTATTGTGGTTTTGAGAATTCTCTTGTGATTTAGAAGGAAAACAATCATATATCTTCATCATTTGTAAGTTAACAACTATCAAACTATGAATTCAATATATATTGTTGATTTTTATATCATGAGTAGCTAATCTTCTTAACCCGAGTTATGGGATCTATGAGTTTGGTCTTGTTAAGACATTAGTTGGTCTAGATTCTCAAGGCATTAGGATCTTCTTGATAATTCTTCTATTTTAAATGTTGTATATTGGTTGCAAACAATAGACTAGGCATAATTATTGATTTTCTTGAAGATATCAATATACTAGGAAGTGAATTGTCAATGGGGATTTGAACGTGTTAAACTTTCATTTAATGTTAACACTGTAACAAGGTTAATTAACATGAGATAAAATCTTGGTAAGTATGTTGATTTCCTAAGTTAAAAATAATTAGGTAATTGAATGTCTAAATAGGTCGAGAGACATTTAGATAGTGCTTTGATACTAATAGTCTATTGTTCCTACATGTCATAAGAATCTTGAGCCATAACTAGTGTATATCCAGTACCAATACTCATAGTAAGCACAACTCTATTTTTCCCATAACATTGATTTGAAACATTGAAATATTAGTTGCAAGTTGTTGAATTGATGTGAACAATAACTTTTGTTTAATCTCTGAAACCTCCATTTATAGGAAGCTATTAACTATTAGTTGATTGACTCATGAATAACATAAATTAACACAATATTCCCTGTGGGATTCGACCCCAACCTAGTTGGGTTATATATTTGACAATGATTGCTTACTCTCTCATAATAGAGGTGTAATTTGGGTGTATCAAAATTGAATTTGATAAGTGCAAGATAAATCTCCTCAAAGTAAAGTCCATAAACCAACCACCATATTTTTAAACTCTCAAGTTTTCTTTATGTGAAATAGGAACACATGTTACTCTCAAATCAAGAGCTTCAAAGCCTAAAGATCAAAGGATATTTCTCAATTCTACGAATGTAAGAGGAAATTTTGTGACACAAATTTGTTAATCACAGTCATGGTAAAACTCATTACCCTGGACACCTTGGAGACACACGTCCTTGTCTAGTTCATTCATGTTTCATGTGTTGGAGATGCACTTTCTAATTTGAATCTTTTGCTTCTATTAGACACATTTTATAGTTAGATTACTTCAGCCTAATACCTAGGAGACACACTTCCTAATCTTGGTCATTCAGATTAACCTTCAAGAGACGTAATTCTTAGTTGTAATCTTGATTTACCTCTGCATTGTGCTTTTTGCAAATTGTTATGATTTGGCTGTCACTCATAAAACTCTTCTGATAATAAGCTGGGGAAAATTTTGTGTTATTTAGAAATTTAATTTTCTATGTGGGACCCTCCTTGAAATGGGATTATCGATCGGGACCCTCATTAAAATTAGATTAAAAGGACTCCCTTGAAGAAAGGACTAGCAAGACCCTCACGGAGAGTGGGACTTTAAATTTTTGTTTGAAATAGTCCTAGAAATGTGATTATTGATCGAGACCCTTCTAGAAATGATATTAGCAGGACCCTCCTAAAAAATGGGACTTTATTTAACAAAACCATCCTGAAAAAATAGGACTTCATTTAACAGACCCTTCCTGAAAAAAATAGGATTAGCAGAGACTTTCTAAAAAAAGAGGAATTTTAATAGGACCTTCCCAAAAAAAGAATTAGTAGGATCTTCCTGGAAAATGGGACTTCATTAACAGGCCCTTCTTGAAAAAATAGGATTAACAAAACCCTCCTAAAAAGGGGACTACGTTTCATAAAACCAAAAAAATTAGATCAATGGGGCCCTCATGAAAAAATAAGACTTCATTTAACAGGACCTTCCTATAAAAATAGAATCAACAGGACTCTCTTGAAAAATTAGGACTTCGTTTAACAGTCCCTTCTTTGAAAAATAAGATTAGCAGGACTCTCCTGAGAAAAATGATACTTCATTTAACAGGACCTTCCTGAAAAATAAGATTAGCATGACCCTTCTAAAAATGAGACTTTGTTTAACAGAACCGTCCTAAAAATAGGATCAGCGGGACCCTTTTGAGAAAATAGGAGTTTGTTTAACCAAACCTTCCTATAAAATAGGATTAGTAAGAACCATCCTAAGAAATGAGACTTCATTTTCTCAGAAACTTTTTAAAAAATGGGACATTATTTAATTAGACCTTCCTAAAAAATAGGATTAGCTGGACCCTCTTAAAAAGTGGGACTTCATTTTATTTTCAGGACGTTTGGAAAATGTGATTCCTTTATCGTACCCCTTTGAGATAACTTTTGTTCTAGTTTATTGTTGATTTTGATTTCAGGAACCCACCTAAAATAGGTTGAAGACTTTCAATTCTAAGTTTAGGAGTTCACCTGTACTTCAAGGTTCACTTTTACATCAGGTTCAGGAGTTCATCTGGAAAATAGGGTCATTGATCAATTTCAAAGGTAGAAGTAGCAGGAGCCCATTTGAAGAACAGAGTAAATTTTCAAGTTCATCTCCAACCCCAAAAGTTTGCACGGAGAAATAATTCACTTTTAAGTTCAACCCAAAGAAAAGCGAATATCACTTAAGAAAGCATTGATGACTCAAGTCAAAACCCAAAAGAAGCTGCATAGATCAGATTTTATAATTTTATTTTCCTTTTTAACTTTTATTTTTATTTTGAAATAATAATAAGAGCCATGGAATAAAACTTTGACAAGACCTCACTTGACTCTCCATCTTAGATTAATCCTTCTCTTTTCCTAATCTTTTTAAACTTTAAGTGACATGATTCTGTTATATATAACAATATATAGGATATCCAAAACTAGGGCTTGGTCGTACTCTATATTTCCTTCCTCCTTTCAAATAATGGTCGGGTCAAAACTTGTCTCATTATCTACTTCTTTGTCTGGAAAAACTTTGTATTTATAAAGTAGGGTGTTTTTTTAAGTCAAAGAAATAAATAAACTAATCTTATCATCCACCTTACAACACTAACATGGACCTATCCACATCGTATATATAATTCCCCTCTCCCATTTCTTGGAAACTTCGTCACCCACACAAAAAGAGATAAATGTTTACTACATACCTACACACACACCTTATCCCTATCTCTTACCCTACGCATCCCTCTTCCCCCTTTTTTTTTTACATTTTTCCCATCATTTTAACAACAATATAATGATATACATACACACACCCATAGACAATAGAGAAAGGCTACACACTACAAAAACTAGTTCTCATATTTTCCATGACCAAAATACACACCTTCTTCTTCATTTTTAAGGATCTACAGTGCCATCAATAAATAAGCAACAACAACACAATGAATAATACCCATATATATAAAAGAATAATACCACCATAAATCATAATTTTTGAGCTTTATTTTGAGAAGGACAACAAGAGTAATAACACCCAACAACAATATCAACAAAGCACCATTATCAACCCAACAACAATATCAACAAAGAACCATTATCAACCATATTTCAATATCCATTATTAACACCATTAGTAACCAGCAATTAACTTTGTCCATGGATATAAATTTACCATTAAAATACATGAACACTGATCTTTTCTAGTGAGTACAAACCACCAAACAAATCTATTAATAACCCTAAACACTCATCTTTTCTCGCAGCTGACCCTATTAACATCCCCTTTATTTTTAAGAAGACTAACTACAAATCATGCTCATTGTAATGACCCTCCAGGTCATATCTTAAATTTCAACACTATTTTGCTGGTTAGAGCTTTCTCGCAGCTGACCCAAGTCATTTATCACTTACTAGAGCTGATAGTTCAATTATCAGGCAATTCATTTGGTTTTTAGAGCCAATTATCTTTTTTGAAGTTTTAGTTGGTGAGAATTAGGTATTGGGCTTAAACATAAGGTTAATATACTGGTATGCCAATTCTTACAATTTCTTTAGATTCAAAACACTGATTTTAGGCTAGTAGGACCTTTAATTTGGGTCCCAGGGCTCCCATACTTGTTTTGGGCTATTTTTTTTAAAATAGCAATTAGGCATGAGTTCCATATTTCATCTATATGACCCTAAATATTAATTTTAATGGAACCATTGGGTCCAAATGATTGAATTTGGTAGGGTATCATAGTTCATTAGCATTTATGGGATCCTAAATAAATCTCAAGGGTATCAGAGTCTAGGAAAATATGAAGTTTGCTGGTGCAGGACAAAAAGTCTTTGCATTTGCATGGCCCTTGGCGCATTTGCGAAGGCTAAGTCAAATTCCTATCACGATCACGATGATCTTGGCCACTTTTTCAAAGGCCTAGTTCATTGGCTATTGTGATTATAGACTAGTCTACACATTTATAAAGGCTAATTCAGGCTGAGGATCATATTCGTGATAAGATCCCTAAACATAATAAAGGTAACCTGGTAGCATTTATTGCCTTAAACCAAAATTTCTACCATTTTTCAAGGCCTAAGTTCTATTAAAATCCCTATAAATCTAAGATATTAAGAGGATTGATATGTGGGAGTTTGGGGTGGATTAGATAGTTCATGGGGATGTTTTCTTAATAAGATTATTTTATGTTTCGTTTAATTTCTTCATTAATTCTCCTATTTAAACTCAAAATCCCTAATCTTTTATGGGCTGATTTGAAGGTATAACTGCACTCAAATGGCACCAATTTTAAGGGTAAATGATTATTGAGTCGAGTGGGACATTTTAACAATTTCAAAGTTACGACTCCACAAATGGATCCCATAGAGAATTTCTAGATCAATTTTGGACCCAAAGTATTTATATTTAATATAGGTATTTTCATTATCGTATTAATGTGTAAATCATTATTTTGATAGTGTGGCAATATACGAAGGCTTCTCAGAAGAAAAAATCTCCCATTTAGTGGACTTTCTCGGGCATTCATCAATGTCGACATAGGCAGGCTTACTTTCCTCATGGACTGAGATTCATTATGATATTATTATGCTATTAATTTCGATTTAGGTTGGAAATTACTGTTTGGTTGCATCCTTAATTAAAATTTAGATTTTGTAGGTTAGAATGTTGTTTTAGGTATAATTGACCCATACTCTCTTCCCTTGAGTTAAATTGTTGTCTTGGGACTAATTGTCATTACCCAAACTAGGTTCTAGCCATGACGGGTATCTCAAGTCCATCGGGGACCGGAGACCACCCCCTTGTACATAACCAAACAACATAATATCCCAAATGTCAGATGAATTCTGAACAAATAACAAGATAACACAATGTAAGATTAAGAAATAAAAGATAAATTTGTGACCGATAACTAGTAATCGACTGAGGTAAACATCACCCAGGTCTACAGTAATCCAACAAAGCCTTCTAACAAGAAACTAAAAACTAGTCTTGGTCGGTACATATCCCCAACTCTAATAGATAACAAGGATAATAATAATGTAAATGATGATGAAAACTCTCACCACTTTACCATAACGAACTGATGAACTAAGCCGATCCATCTAATTATGCGCAGGAAAAGTAGACTTAACTTTGGACCCTATATTGTATGGGGATACAACATCCAGAGACGGTTAGTGGTGAGAACACTAGCATGAAAATTAAGGATAAGAAAGCAAAATAGTTCCATGATCAAAACTTCAAAATTAGTCAAAATCCATTGCACAAAACCATATGCATATACATATACATATACCTATACATATACATATGCATATACATATAATATACATACACATATACATATATATATATACATATATATATACACATATACATATACATATATATATATCACATGTAGGGGTAGGAAACAAAGCTTAGCATGCACTTTGACACTTTAGCCTGAATTATGTAGCTCAACCATCATAACATAAGAAGGTACCCACGAGCTATATGGGCTAAGATATCCCCTAGCTGGTAGGGCCCCAGTGCGGGTGGCTGAACTAACTAGAGGATGTGTATATGCACCATGGGGGAACTAAACCTCCCACATATCAAACTGAAACAAGTACCAAATAACATAATATAATATGGGGGGACTCGAACCTCCCAATCATATGATGAAAATAATAATAAATGGGACTCGAACCACCCGATCATATAGACCGTCACATTAGCAATTGCGGTTTCTAGTATCAGCCCATCAGGACCTCTACTTTCATGACTCAGCTACACAACCCTCATTAAATCCCAATGAATCAAATATCACAGATTCCCATTTATTAAACCATGATACTCATTTTGACATACATTATTGGTATCGTCATACCAACTACACTTGCAAGGTAACATCAATATGCCAAAATAATCTCATTATTAGGGAACACAATCATAGTCCTCTTGGTTCAATTATACATTAGTTTGTTGAGTCGTACAACCCCATGAGTTTTAATTTCAAAAAAGATATGCTTTATTGACCTTCCACTTTATGAAATAGTTCAACAGTAGTTTAATGTGTATACTTTTCATATTCAAAACCCAATTTCACAATATGCAGCTGAGGTCATAACCTATTTAAATGTCACAATTTTGGAAAGAACAAATTAGCAATTAGCTATGAGAAACATGTCTGAAATATAAAGTTTCACGAAAAGAATTCAACCCTTGAGCCCTTGGATGACCTACTCCTTGAAAACCTTAATTATGACTACTTGAGAGACTTGAGAGAGTTTTGAAATTGTTTGAGTTTGTTATGAATGAGAAATAACCCCCTTAAATTCTTTAGGAATGTGGGGTATTAATTGGGTAAGAATGGAATTTTCCAATGTACCTTAATTTTAAGTGGGTAAGAAGGGAATTGTCCAAAGTACCCTCAATTTAAAAACTAAAATTTATTCGTCAGTGACTACAAGTCACTATAAAACTCATAGGAATTCATTATGACTTGGCACCACGGATTGTAGCCAAGACATTCTCTAGGGTACGCATAATCTGTTGACCCTATAACTCAACTAATACGACTGTAATGGGACTTTACAACTTATAGGGTCTATCGTAGTACAAAAATCCCATTTGGGGTTAACATAAGACATCCTACACTTTGCACGCAATGACTCATAATGAGTCCTTACATCTCTTAGTGAGCCACTCATACTCAGAGTAGAACTTGGTCACAGATTTACTGATTTGTTAACGATTTGGTCCAATAACTTATCAAGATTCCCTATAACTCATCAAGGGAGTCGTAGTCAAGATAATGACGATAAAATTTTAGAATTTTTCAAGCACCAAAAACCTGGGATGTTACACTTATCTAGTCATATTTAACACCAAGTAGTAAAAATGAGCAACCTTAGTTTAAATTTTGGGTATAAATCACCTCCATTAAACTTTTGGGGTTTAGTATTATCCCCTACCGATCCTCTTTAAGTTCAAATATCTTAATTAAATCCTTATAGATCTAGGAGTTCTTATTTCATTATTTTACATATATTCTTGGACCCTATGATGACATAAACATCTTTTTTATTCTTGACTTGACTTGGTAACCTACATTTTTTTAAAGATTGGTCCGAGTACAACATATGCTATTTATAATATTTAAAGACTGGTTCGATTCTAGAACTTACTATTCATTTATGATATTTAATAGTCAATTTGATTTCGACACTTACTATTTATTTATGATATTTGAATATCGATTTGAGTCCAGCATTTATGATCTAATTATAATATTAGAGTTTGGTATTTATGGTGTGAGAGGATTAATATATATGGATTCAGTGGTTGGTAACTTTATAATTTTTATTATCGGTATTTATCTCTTGATTGCATCCATCAGGCTTATGGAGGATTGATTGTGTTATTTCCTTTTTGTTTATACCTTTTGGGCTGAAAGGAGCCCTAGGTTATAGTTAACTTATATTATTTCTTATAATATTTACCTTGTTAAATAGTATTTTTCATCTAGAGCATTATTTCAGGTTTACCATTTCATCCATGAATTTAGTTTACATTTTTGCATCTTATTAAGCTTTAATGATGATTTAGCTTAGTCGGTAGATAATGCCTACTGAGTACCCACTATTTTGGTACCCACTACACTTTACATCTTTTTGTATGCATATCTGAGTACTATCTATCATTGTTGACGTCCAATCCAACACAATCTAGATTTCAAAAATAGGGTTATCTTTTAGAGTCAAAGCTAATTCTCTCACTTTTTGCTACTTTTGGATTGTCTTTGATTTCTAGAATATTTGTATATTGATACTATTAGTACTCTTATTCTCTTTGTTAGTGGCTCATCGACATTATTAGGTCATGGGATATTCTTTTGCTATTTTCTCTCTTTTATCTATTTGTCTACCATTGTACTTATATTTTTTTTGCCTACAATCTAATTGTATGCTTAATTTTTGTATTAATTATACCTTCCACCAACTATCTTATTACTTTTCTTTCTAGGCTACTGTTTGTCTTACCTATCGATGGATTAAAGTAGATGCCACCATGACATAAGAAATTGGGTCATGACAAATTGGTATCAAAGCTTAAGTTCGCTTGTATTATTTGTACAAAAACAAGTGTTGAGAAGAGTCCCATGGTTTTTGTAGAGTGTCGTGGATCGGTACAATGACATTCATTTCTTATATTAAGGAGGTTGTAGGACATTCATAGGAGAACTTCACTTAATTCATTTACTTAGTGCGTCGAGTGTGAGATGGTTCTAAAATGCACATTATTTCACTCTTTCATAGATGATTAGGATGCTACATGTAATGATTGGAGATGAGGACCCCAAGTCTATGAATAGGCCTTCTACTAGAGTTTGTGTTGACCTAGAGGCCAATACCAGGAAAGAGATGCAGCCTAGCTAGGGTTTGTGTTGACCTAGAGGCCGAGACCAAGCAAGAGATGTGGCTTAGCTAGGGGCCCAGATAGGCAGATCTGATTATTGCAACCACACCAGAGGTTCTTCTGCACCAACCATTGTGGGCCAAGGGGCAGCCTAGGCTCTACCATGTTTTATTTCTTCTTTCTTGCTCAGATATACCTTGGTTCAGCTGTTGGGATTGATTGGTAGTGTACCTTCTAATAATGCTGAATCTTTAGATCAGGGTGGTATATATTTAGGGGCATAACCTGTAGCTACTACTCCAAAAATTAAGGTCCCTCCAGCATCAGTAGATGTTCAGTCGATATTTGCCCAACCAACTTTTTCTGTTGAGAGGCAAAACATATTAAGCAATTTTTTTAGATTAACTTCACCTAGATTTATAAGGGCTCCAGGTGAGGATGCTTTTAAGTTCTTGGTTGGTTATAAGGATAAACTCCATAATTTATGCCTTTTTAAGAATCATGGGGTCGATTAAATGAATTTTTTGTTAGACTTGGTAGCTAGACATTGGTGGAGGGGTTATCTTGATTCCATGACAACTGCATCTCTTTCTTTTACCTGGACTCAGTACTCTGAGGTTTTCTTGTAGAAAAATTTACGCAGGGTTTTATGAACTATAAAATATGAGGCACGATTTATGAGTTGGCCAGACACAATACTGTTCTCTTCTCAATTGAGCATGAGAGGGTTTAGTGCTTTGTTAAGAGGTTGAAACAACCTCTTTGTATGGATACTCAGAGTTTGGTTGTGGTGTGTAGGTCTTTTGCTAAGGTTTCCAATTATTCCCAACCTATGGAGAAAGTTCATCATGAGGCCTAAGGAGGAAGTGTTAAGAGACCATGCCACCGCGGTTGTTTCAAAATGAGTAAGAGTGGCTCACAATTTTAGAGATAAAAGTTCTCAAAGTGGGTACCCTTCGAGCCCATCTTATCTACATTAGGGTCAGCCTAGCAGGCTCGTTCATGCCATAATTTAGATTACAGATGGAGTATAGTCTGGTTATAGTAATTACAGTGGGTCGAGTAGTAGCCAATCTTTGAGATTTGCACTTTCTAGGCTTTTAAGTTGAGGCTTTATTCTAGGTCAACCAATTCTACTAGATAGAGTATAGCACCTGGGACATACTATGGTTATGGTGGCATTGGCTATTATTTTGAAGAGTGTCCCAATTATGGAAAAGTTGTTCATGCATTGTAGAATGTTCAATTGATTAGGGTAATGCCCTAAAACTTGAGGTAGAATATAAGGTCACAAAACTCAGGTTTCTCGAAGAGGTCCTAAAGTAAGTAGCACGGATGGTCTATTAGGTGCCTAGCCAGGTAGCGAGCGAGGTTATTTTTATATTATACGTAGTAAGCCAGCGGTATATTCATTGAATACTATTATTACAGGTATAATTTTAGTGTGCTATCGGCCAACTACTGCTTATTTTATTTGGGATACACCTATTCATATATGTCTTCTTATTATGAATCATGGTTAGAGTTGTATTAGGAGTTTTTACGTGTTCCATTACATGTATCACCTCTAGTGGGTGATTCTTTAGTAGTGGATTAAGTATATAGATCATATATTATGACCGTTCAAGAGTTCGATACCCAGGCTAATCTTGTTGTGTAAGATATGGTAGACTTTAATGTTATTATGGGCATGTACTGGTTATCCCATTATCATGCAATACTATATTAGTTTTCTAAGACTACTACCTTAGTCATGCCTGGCATATTCTCAATCATGTGGTAGGGTTCTTTTAGCTATACACTGATAATGATTATTTCTTATGTTCGAGATAACATACTTTTATCGAAGGTTTGTGAGTCTTATCTTACATATATTCTTAATTTTAGTGTGGAGAGTCCATTACTTGATTCTGTTCCTATAGTACATGTTTTTATAATGTTTTTCCTACTTATCTACCCGGCCTTCCCCCGAGCATGATATTGAGTTTGTTATTGATCTTGATCTGGGCACCCAACCTATTTCTATGGAACCTTATTGAATGGATCTTGTCAAGCTTAAGAAGCTGAATTATCATCCTTAAGATCGAGATAAGGTTTCCATTAGGTTGAGTGTATCGCCTTGGGGTTCTCCTATTTTGTTTATAAAGAAAAAAAAGGGTTGTGTGCATGTTTGGATCAACTACATGCAAGTGAATAAGGTGACAGCAAATAATAAGTATTTTTACCTTGTATTGATGACTTGTTTGACTAGTTTCAGGGAGAGGCAGTGTTCTCAAAGATCTACTTGACATTCAGTTATGATCAATTGAGGATTCGGGATGAGTACATCCCTAAGAAAATCTTTAGGACTCGTATAGCTATTATGAGTTTCGGTTGTTGTTCTTGGGGTTGACCAATAACCCAGCTGCATTTATGGATTTGATGAATCTAGTCTTTAGGACCTATTAGGACTCCTTTGTGATCATTTTCATTGATAATTTCCTTGTGTATTTGAGGAGTACGGAGGATCACGAGCAACATTTGAGGATTATGCTCCAGACTGTGAGTGATTATAGGCTTTATGCCAAATTCTCAAAGTGTGAGTTTTTGCCCTAGTCTGTTATTTTCCTAGTACATGTGTTGTCTAAGGATAGAATTATAATGAATCCAACTAAGAATAAGGCTATTCATGCTTTGGCTAGTCCTTTATCTTCGACTAAGGTTTGTATCTTTATTGGGTAGTAATATTACTACAAGAAGTTCATTAAAGGTTTTGCTATAATTGCAGCACCAATATTTAGGTTGGCTATTAAAGAGGTTCTTTTTCAATGGTTCAAGAAGTGTGAGTCAATGTTTCTAAGGCTCAAGGTCTTACTCACTTTAGCTCCTATTTTTAATCTTAGGTCAAGGTGCTTACCATATTTTGTAATGCTTCTTGTGTTTGTTTAGATTACGTTCTAATGCAACAGGGCCAAGTTATTGATTATGCATTAAGGAAACTAAAGGTGAACGAGTAAAACTACCTCACACATGATTTGGAGTTAGCGGTGGTAGTTTTTGTGCTTAAGATTTAGAGGCATTACTTATATGGTGTTCATTGTGAGATCTACATGGATTAACATAATCTTAGCACCTTCTAACTTAGAGGGAGCTAAATTCAATTCAATAAAAATGTGTGGAGTTACTGAAGGACTATGATATGTCTATTCTATACCTTCTTGGCAAGGTTAATATGATAGCGGATGCCTTGAGCTGGAAGGCAGTGAGCATGAATATTTAGCATCTATTTTAGTTTCTGGGTAGCTGTTGACTTAGGACATTCAGTCCTTAACCAACTTGATGGTTCGACTTGATATTTCAGACACTTGGAGGATCTTTTCTAGTGTTTAGGCTAGGTCTATCTTATTTGAGCATATTTAGCATCGCCAGATAGAGAATTATAGATTGTGTGGCATCTGTGATCAGGTTCTAAGGGGTGAGCCTAAGAGGGTTACCTTAGATTCAGAGGTTGTTTTGAGATAGATAGATATATTTATGTTTCGAGGGTTGAAGACTTGATTCAGTTGACATTGTAAGAGGCTTACATTTCCTTATATTTTATTCACCCTGGTATAACTAAGATGCATAGAGATTTGAGGTAACATTTCTGGTGGAGCGGCATGAAGAGAGTTATACATGACTTTGTAACTCATTGCATATGTTGTCAGCAGGTAAATGCTAAGCATTATAGACATGGTGGCCTAATTCAAAGATTACATATTCTCGAGTAGAAGTGGGAGTAGATCACTATAGACTTCATTAGTGGGTTGCCTCACACTTTCAATGGTTTTGATGGTATTTTGGTCATTATAGATCGATTGACCAAATCAATATATTTCTTTCCTATTCAAATGTCTTTTAGTACCTAGAGGCTTGCCTGTATCTGCGTTTGTAAGATAATTTGCCTACATGGAGTACCCATATCTATTATTTTAGACAAAGGCCCAGTATTCACTTCTAGCTTCTGGAGGACTGGAGTTGGGTACTCAGGTTGACCTTAAAACCACATTTTACCCTCATAACAACGGGCAGTTTGAGCTGGCTATTCAGGTTCTTGAGGATATGCTACTAGAAAAAGAGTAATAAAAGTAATAAAAAATATTAATATATTTTGATGGCAACTAGAAAAAAGAGTAATAAAAGTAAAGCCAATGGCGTCGGATTCCAAATTATAACCATACGTGATACATCAAATTCAAAAAATAATTTTCATGTAATTAATGATTTATGGTTATAAAATTTTATTTATGAGTCCTCAATTTTTGTTCCTTTTCCAAGTTTAGGAGGCCTTCGTTTTATAAAATTATTATTTATTATTTCTTTAAATTATTATATAAATATATTTTACAATATCTCTATCTCTATCTATATTGTTTGAACTTTTTGCCCTTCATTAAAATTCTTTGCTTTAGAAAAATCCATTTTTTCACTATTTTTTAATATTTAAGAGTTAAAAATTAATTAAATATTTATAGTAAAATATTTCTTTATTAAAAGTGATTAGAATTAATGACAATTAATACATTTTTCATTAGTTTAAGAATTCTAAATCAACTAAAGTTAATTTTTAAAAAATTTAAAAAATCTAGAAATAAATATGAAAGCGTTAGAATAAGAAAATATAAGAATTACTAAAACTTTAAAAGTTGTAAGAAAGTAGTTAAAGATTTTCTAAAGATTTAACTTTAAAAATAAGGAAAGATTTTAAATATATAAAAAAAAAAGATATCACATTATAAATGTGGTTCAAATCGATGCGTCTCTCTTACTTCTGTTGAAAAAATAATATGTACTTACAATAAAATATTTGTTATGCTTGCATTATTACATTAGAGTGTGAAGAATCAGTGATTTGAACTTTTTGCACTTCATTAAAAATCATTGTGATGAATAAAATCGTCCAATTTTAAATAATCATAAATTACACGTGCAAGGCACATGCGTTAAATCTAGTTTCTACAATAATACATAATGTTAAACTTCTCTTCTTCTTCTTTTTTGTTCTATTGATCATTATCTTTATTTGTTACCTAATATAGTTATTATGTTCTTCATATTCTCTATGTTATAGAAACTTTTTTGATTTAACATTTTTATTTTTATATGAAGATGATGATCGTTTAAAATTCAAATTAGTAATATTTTTCATTCTTATCTTGTTCTTTGTAAATATACTCGATTATGTAAATCAAAACTTTCTATTAAAATTTTCAGTCAGATTAATGATTTTAAATGCTAAATTTTGTCAATATTTTGACATATTATATTTTTGTATTAAAATTATTTAATTTATAATAATATAATACAGAAAAGTATGAAACATAAAGTTTTTTTTTCAATTACATAATTATTTTTAATCAGATAGATTTTAGTTAGAGATGGAAAGGGGAGGAGGAAGGAGGTAAGGGGGGAGGGGAGCCATCTAATAATCTAATATATTTAAATGGACGAAATGATCAAGGAATACTCGAAAACACATCTCGAAGAGTTAATTATGAATAATATAATAAGAAAAAAATATGAAACATAATTTTTTTCATAATTACATAATTATTTTTCTTATAGATTTAGTTGGAGATGGAGGTTGAGTGGGTAAGGGGTGGGGGTAGGGTGGGGTTTTAAAACTTAATGTAATGGGTGATGAGTGATGAATATTAACAATCTAATATCTTTATATTGTGAATAATATAATGAAAAAGTATGAAACATAATTTTTTTACTATGGTTACATAATTATTTTTTCATACAGATTTGGTTCGAGGTGGATGATTAAATAGGGATGGTGGCGTGGGGTGGCATGGGGTGGGGGTATTTAAAGGTGGAGGTGGGTGGTGGTAGGAGTGGGAGGTGGAGGAAGGGACATATTAAAAATGTTCTTCATGTGGGGCTTGTGCTAACATGGGTCTTACATTTTTTGTCTAATTAGTCGATATTATATAAATTGAGATAGAAAAAATATACTATTTTCTCATTGAAATAATTTCTCAGACTATTTTTTTTTATGACTTTCTAAAAGTGAAGTCTTCTATGACCTTTAGACAAAGTCTTCACTAACCTCTCTATATATTACTAACGGAAACAACCGGTGGCAGCACAGGCCTAACACTATGAAACTTATAATTATTTATATATTTTTGTCAAAAAGAATAAATAAAGTGAAAATATACATTGCCTATTTTTTCTACAAATATATACATTTATTTATTAATGTTTTAAGAGAATTTTCACTTTTTAATTATCTAAGAATATAATAAAAATTGTAAAAAGTCATTTTCCAATCTTATAGTTAATTATAGGAATGACAGTGAATTTTTAAAATTAAATGAACACCAATTATTAGGTTTATCTAATTAAAATTATAGATTCGGTCGGTTTTAGATAAATCGAGAAAATATCGAACCAATAAAATAAATTATATAAGTAAAATACATTTTATACATTAAGTTTTTTTTAAAAATAAAACACTAAAGTTTTTGCTTTGAGTTTGAGGTGATTAAAATGCCTACAAACCAACAACAAATTAGCGCTCTAAATTTTAGTTACAAAACCTATTAACTCATAGGAGTGGTATGTTTAATCTTATATTGATAATTTGATTTGCATATATAAGAAAAACTAATTATTATGCATTAACAAATTATGTCTACCCTCACATAGGTAAAAACTTGTTAGGTATTTTCCTTTAGTTTTTCTTTATTACTATTGATATATATTAACTTTACAAAAATCCTACAAAAATATTTATTAAAAAATTATTTTATAAAATTAACTTTATTAATTATATATTAAAATATAAATTAGGCAAAATAGTATTTCATATAATGAATAAGGAAAAAAGCAAATTATATTTTTGCAATGAAAGTTAAATGAAGAATAAAATGTATTTAATTATATTAAATATAATTAATTATTACAAGAAATTATCATCTTATTAATTAATTTAATTAAATATAATAAATTCAAAATAATTTTATACAAACCTAAAGAATGGAAGGTTAAAGGACCCACATGTTATAGCATTTTGGTAAATTCATTTCATGGCAGATCTTTAATCAAACAAAAAAAATGGACTTTTTTTACAAGTTTGATATGGTTTAAATAACAAAGTACAAAAGTGTAATACCCTGCAATTTTCCAGCTAAGTTTAGTCTTTAGTACACGAGAATTCCTAAGTAGAATTTTTGTTCTAGGCGGAATTTCTCAGATTTAGACTCACCATCTTGTAGGAAATTCAGTTACCTTTCCAATGGTATAAAATTTTCCCAGTCCGATAACCGGGTAAGAAATTATGAGTATTTTAAGTTCCAATCGAGAAACACCGTCATTTTAGTTAGTAACGCGTCGCACCATAGGTTCAAATGACAATTGTCAATTTTCAGTGTGACTCCGTGATCTCGCCAGGTTGTGAAGGGCCTCCAATTCCTAATTGTCCAAATCTAGTAAGGGTCCGCGATTACACCGCGTTGCACCGTCAGCCCAGTTCCCAGCTGTCAGTTTCCAGTAACACGGCGCGATAGCGCCGCATCGCGCCAGGGCCCCAAATCGGAAATTTCGACGAAAAATTAAAGTTTCATCCAAGGTTAGATTAGTATTTTCCCATGTATTTAATCCACCCAGATGTGGGATTTAATCCCTAAAAATATATTTAGGTCATTATTAACTCACTTTTTTCCAATTTAAGACATTCTTTCTCAAAGATAGAAAATCCTAGCCTCCAAGTGTTAAGAGCAACCTCAAGAATCCCTCTGAAAGTCTTCAAGAACTTCAAGAATTAAGATTCCCAGGTATGTTAGATGTTCATTCATGGATCCTTACATGTCATGGAGCCCAAGAATTCCCTTTTTAAAATATAAGACTTTGGATTCCATGCTTTCTTTGTTTGAATTGAATTGAAGCCATGTTTTATATTTTTGTTGAGTTTTCATCCAAGATTTAATTACAAGTTTTCATGGAATTAATCATTATATGTGTTGAATTACATGATCTTCATGATATACCCTACAATGTACAAGTTGATTGATGTACCCATGATCACCATGTGTGTTTACTATTATGTGACCAAAGCATGCTCCCCAAGTGTTTGTCGAAATGCCTAAGTGAATGAAATAGTGTCATTATACCATGATAGCATATACTCCCCATTCATGTACTAGTCAATGCATCCCATATGTTTGTTTAAATGTCTTAATGAGTGATTTATGAACTTGTAGCCACAATCATGTTACCAAAACTTGTTCTATCATTTACTTTTAAAGTTATTGATTCCTGGGGGTACTCGATACCCGACAATCTAGTTGTTTACCTAAAGCCTTAATAATTAAAGAATAAAATCCGTAGTGTCATGAATAGAAGAACTCAGTTAGTTACCGAACTCAGCTAATTCAGTCCAATTCAGTCCAATCTAATCAGTCGGTGACATTCAGTTGGGAGTAGAAACTAGCACTGAGCGAGTGTAGAGGTGACGACTTCTCCCGTTAGGCAGGCAGAGTCGTTAGTAGAAGTATCACACTACAGAACTACGTAGCCAGCATAGGATATGAGGAGTCACCTGTCAGATTAGGCTTGACTTCCTGTTCAGGGTCACCCGTCAGATAGGCTTGACCACAGTAGTGTCTTTACCCGTGGTACGGTACTGGAACACTTCCAACTGGGGTAATAGGTTGGACCCCACTCAGTTTACTCAGGGCATGTCAGTTAAGTAAGAAATCCCATAATTTTAGTTTCAGTTTCTATTTTCATAATAGAACTCAGTTCAGTTCTTATGAATCAGGACTGTCAGATACAGTTACTCAGTCATCAGTAATTTAAATTATTAGTAATCTCAGATTATCAGTATATTCAGTTATCAGTTATCAAATTTAGTACCATTATACTTAGTTACAGTATGTTCAGTAGTTACAGATCCTTTATGTATGCTAATTCAGCTCTTGCATATCATTCAATTAGTTATTGTTTATACATATAATCCCATGCATCCAGCCTTACCTCATTTACAATATCACATACTCGTTACTTGTACTATGATGTCTCATATCATAGGTTCAAGCGCTCAGGTTCCTGACCGCACATAGCCAGTTCCAGTTATCAGTACTAGTTATAGTAATGAGTACTCATACTTCGAGGATTTTAGATTACTTCAGTACATTCATTAGCCAACATGATTAATATTGTTGTGCAGTTCACATACATGAAGCTATTTGAAATGTAGGTGTTCTTATGTTTCTATACTTTATGATCCAAAGATTATGTTCATACTTTTTATGCTACGACAAATACCACCAGCCTAAATTTGTTCAAATGGAAATATTAACTTTCTACTTTAATCCTTAACTTTCACACACTCCTATATAAGGTCAATTAAGCATCCAAATATATAGAAAACAGTGAACATATTATCAAATCTGACAATCAAGAATCAACTTTTAAAGTAACTGTATAGTAATAAAAATGCAAAAACATATTTTTATTATCAAATATGAAACATATTAGTATGAAATATGACAATCATGAATCAAGCCATAGCAGTAAGGTATGTTAAGGCTTTTTTTGAATTCAGTTTGCTTCATTTAATGGATCCAGTAAATTCCAATTGGAATTCCTAACAGAAGCTACTATAGTATGCTACAAAATAAAAGACTAATAAATACTTAAGAGCAACTTCCTAGGGAGGCTGAACAGTTTTTTCCTTTAAAAAAAATTAGAGGAGCTTGAGAATTTGGAAGATTGATTTTGAATCACCAAATGCATAAGTGAAAAAGCCCCAAATCCATAAGGTAGGAAGAGAAAATATAAAATATTGAAACACATATTTGCGGTGCGGGGATTAATAGAGTAAAATGATGATGCAATGATGTTCATGATGTCCTAGCTTTTCATTATTTCACTCGACAGAGAATACATATATATAGAGAGAGAGGAAAAAAAGGGCAGCTTATGCACTAAAGATTCTACAATTCATGACAATAATTTTACCTTTTACTTCTAAATCTCCTTTTCCGGAAGAAAACTAAAATCCTAAGCAAAACTTCAATCAAAGGAAGTGGATTTCTAAAAATGAAAACTTTTCTGACCATGCACTTCAAGGATTAAATATGTAAGTTACTATCCAATATACATAGATTACTTCATTGAGAGTCCTCTACTTTAGGAATAACCTTAACATTAAATTTTTGACCCTTAAGTTCATCTTTCTTAACAATAGTAGAAAAAGTATATAGGGGATACGGTAGATGGGGTTCCTTTTTCTAAAATTACATATAGTACAATTACGGACACCAATTGTAAGAGCAACTATGTTTGCGAAAATCAAATAACTATCAGCTACCACTAGCATGGTTATGATAAACTAAGAATAGAAAACATAAAAATACAAATCTAAAATGGTTACTAATTTTCCATGGTCTACAAGTATGTACAAATTAAATCAAAGACTGTTGTTGAGAAAAGAGTGCATGAAAGTCACCTAACATTATTAAGTTGGTAGCCTTAAATTTAGTTACTATGAGGTTAATCAAGGCTTTTACATGCTCATTTACATAAAACTGAAAACTCCTTTAGATTCTTTAAAAGTTTCAGTTTTGGGGTAATGAAAAAAAATTCCAGATTTTTATGAATATGGATCCAAGATTCTTTCCAAGTCCTGCGAAAGACTGCAATAGTTTTATTTTTTTCTAGGGTAATAAGAAAACAAAATTCTGGGTTTAAGACTTCTTGAAGATTCATCCTTGAAAAGATATTAAATCTTAGACCACCAATTGCAAACTATACAGTAAAACACCCAAAAACAACAAACTTTACAATAGCAAAAAATTTTAAGCTTTTTCTAGTGCCAATTATCCATCGTCAAGAAACATTAAAAAAGAGGAAAAATCAAATCAAATGAAAAAATAATCATACAACATAATTCTTGAACACTAAGATCTAATTACAGATCAAGATTGACTTAATACCATCTAGAATTTCATAAAAAGGATTTTTTTTCCACTAACACAGGAAAACCCCAATTTCCTTTCAAAAATTAAAGGAGAAGAATCAAACACTAACCCTAATTTCACTAACCCAGTATCTAAACTGCGACGAACAACTCAAAATTCCCAAACCGATTAAAGTTTTCACAATAGAAAAGTAATTTCACTAACACAGGAAAAATCACAATTCCTTAAAATAAGCAAGCTTCATCACAACCAATAAGATCTGCATAATCACAAAATAAAAAAGGGAAATAAAACTTTCATAATTGAAAAGTCGAGCGGAAAAAGACTCGACAAAAAATAGGCAAACCAATGGTGAATTTTTGTAACAACCTGGGACCACATCCTAATCGTCATACGGTACTTGCAACCCAGAAGAACCACAAGCTAACCCATGAATGATATCTGTTGCGAGCACTAGACTATAATACTAAAATAATTATGGAATAATAGGATGAAATGTCATACGGTTCAAAAAATCTAAAATACTAATAATGAATAATAATATCTAAATCTAAAATGCTGCCTAAAAATCTAGTCTAAAAAGCCTCTATCTGAATTTGTCTGAAAGTGGAGTTGATGGGACACTTCCCTAACTAACTCCATCCATTAAAATACTGATAAGGTGAAGTACTAAAATAAAAGCATAATCTTAATAGATGAGGACTCACTACTAAATCTGCTACTATTGGCTGAATCAAGCTAAGCGCGGTCAGAAACTTGAGCATTTGAACCTATGATATGAAATATCATAGCGCAAGAAACTAGTATGTGATCAATACGTGGGAATGTACTGGTATGCTAAATACGGTAAGGATGAATGCATGAGTTTATATGTATGAACAATAACTAACTGAATGATATGCATGAGCTGGAAGCATACATGGAGGATCTGTAACTACTGAACATAATCTGCATACTGTAACTTAGAATACTGGTACTGAATCTGATAACTGATAACTAAATATACTAATAATCTAATTTACTGATAACTGAGTGATTGTTTCTGAAAGTTCTAATTCTGTAGAACTAAACTGAGTTCTATATTGAGTTGGGTGACTATTTCTGACAGTCCTAATTCTGTAGAACTTAATTGAGTTATATTTTGAAGGATAAGACTAAAACTTAAACTGTGGGAGTTCTCACTTAACTGGTATGCCCCTGAGTAAGCTGAGTGGGGTCTAACCTGTAACCCCAGTTGAAAGGGTGCCAGTACCGTGCCATGGGTAAAGAAAATTGTTGTGGTCAAGCCTATCTGATAGGTGACCCTATACGGGAAATCAAGCCTACTTTGATGGGTGACTCTTGGGAGGTAGCTAAAGCTTAATTTGATGGGTTACTCCTCAGATCCTATGCTAGATATGTAGTTTTGTAGTGTGAGACTGCTACTAACGGCTTTGCCTTCCTAATGGGAGAAGTCATCGCCTCTACACTCGCTCTATGCTAGTTCCTACTCCCAACTGAATGACACTGAATTAGTATACTGACTGGACTAATACTGAGATTACTAAGTTTTCCTAAGGTCTGTAACTAACTATGTTCTATAGATTATGACATGAATGATACTATTCTATAACTGACACTGACTCTAAGTAACAACTAGATTGTCGGGTATTAAATACCCCCAGGACTCGATAGCATGAAAAGTAAAGCAAGGCATCATCTTGAATAACATAACAATGTTCACTTTGTCATAATTCATTAATACAGACATATCATTAAACACTTGTAGTGCATTAACTTATACATGGATGGTGAATACATGTTAGCATGCTATAATGGCATTATTTCATTCTAATACACAATTTATCAAACACATAACAAACATACTTGGTTTGTTAAATCATAAACACTTAGGGTTAACATGATTACAACAATCAACTTGCAAATTGAAGGGTTTATCATGAATATCATGTAATTCAACACATATTAGAATCAATTATTGGAACTTGCAATCTAAATCATGGATTAAAACTCAAACAACATCATGAACATGAATTCAATATAATTCAAACATGGAAATCATAAATCATAAATCTTGTATTTTGAAAAAAAATTCTTGGGCTCCATGGAAGGTAGGAAATCATGGATGAACATCTAACATACCTTTATTCAATGAGTTCTTGGAGAAATTCTTGGGATTGAACTTGATTCTAGAGAGCTAGGATTTTTATTCTTGAGAAAGAATTATCTTTTGATTTTTGGGGAAAAGTGAATAATGAAGGGTTTTACACGTTTTTAGGGCTTAAATCCCACATCTGGGCGAAGTAAAATCAAGGGAAAAAGACTATTTTAGCCTTGGGCGCAACTTTAATTTTTCATGAAATTTTTCCGATTTGGACCCCTAGTGTGACATGCCACTAGCACCAGGCCACTGAAAAATGACAACTGGTAAAAAATTGCACAGTGGCATGATGTGGTGGTATCGCGTTACCACTTTGTTTGTGAACTAGAACTGCACCGCGACGCGGTAGAATCACGTTGGTACACTGGAAATTGATAGTTGTGAACTTGGTCTATAGCACGATGCGCCAATATCATGGAGCAATACTAGAAATTGACAATTGCTATTTTGACAACTCCACAATGCACTGCTGGCCTGAATGATGATATTTAACAATTGAAACTTAAAATCACCATAACTTCTTACCCGATTGTCAGATTTAGGTGAATTTTATAAATTTTCTATGCAATGGCAGGCTTAAATCTGAAAATTACTTAGTATTTCAAAATTTTTATTTAGGATAACCCATGTACTGAGGGTTAATCTAGGCTAGGGAAATACGAGGTATTACAATATCTCTCCATTGGGAATATTCGTCCTCGAATATGGCTAATTAAGATGAGAGAGTATGGACAGACTGAGTTTACGTACTGAACTAGGTATGCACAACTAAAACATAATTACGTGACTGGTCTGATAGACTGAATTTATAAACTGAACATGCATATCTGATGCATAATTACATGGCTAAAACTGCTTCCCGAAATACGTAACTGACATGAGAATAGTATAAGATGGTAAATCATAACAATTTTGTAATGGTACTGAATATGGGATTGAGTAAGTTTAAGCAAGACTGCTATAATGTATGAGACACCATCTAACTGAAAGACGACAGAATGTCTTTGACATGCTACTGAGTCCTGAGGAACACATGACATAAATTGAACTTCATAGAATTTTAAGAGTGTAACATAAGTCATAGGAACTGAGCATACTGGGAAACATGAATATGTGCGTCATGAACTGCATGACTTGACATTGGAATTTCTAAACTTATGGAACCTAATTCGTACTATAGAGTGAACTGCAACTCCTTATACTATCAATTGTAAACATGCATAGTCTTCTACCATGTACTATAATGACATCTCCCCCTTAGCTTAAAGTCATTATTCTATGTCTGTGAATAACTTAATAAACTCTAAATCAAACTAAAACCACTTTGCTCTAGAGTTTGAGATACAATAATACTCATAAGCACTGAACTCATTCTGAAGGACTAGTCTTGATAACGTAAGGTCTACTGGTAGTACTTTATTTTGATACACAATTCTTAGTTCTCTATAGCCCCAGCAATCATCATACAGGAACATCAACACCGACAAATCTTAGAATTCTCACTCTTCTTTCTACTAGCTCAATCTTTAAAGATTCAAACTTAGATTCTAACACATGTCATGTATATCCGTAAATATTTAATAAACTAATACTTTTATCATAGCCTGTAAGTATCACATCCACAACATATATTTCAAATCAACAGACATAAATTCTTACATACACTGCTTCAAGCCTACTAATTCTCTTTTTATACAACTAGCCCCATGAAATATAAACTACTCAAATTCAGATAATACTATCCCCATTTTACTGCTGCTAAACCTCTGGGTCCTTGCTATTAACTCTAAGTCTTATGCTAATATAGGATTCTGAGGAGGGATCTAAAAGAACACCTGACTTTCGCTAAATACTTGATTTTTCGTGAATGATGAATGAAATTTTTCTTACTCATGAGGGAACTGATGGGATACTTTCAAGCCTACATAATATCCCATAACTTTCTATAAGGAACTGCCTGAGAAATCTCTATCTATAAGGATCGATCATTCTTGAATGTTTCTGCTACCTTGAAAATAATGCAGGGTTGGATAGAATAGACCAAGATGAGAATCTATATAACTTTCTTAGAGGAACTTTATATAGCATGATCTGAGACATAGAAAAAGGGAAACTTTTCCTAAAACATCTCATAGCCTCCTTTCCATAAGTGTGGCATGCTACACACCCATACACAAGACTCTATGGGATGCAACTTTTCAGACCCCCTAGGACACTGTTGAACCTTAGGATCTTATACCAAGTTTGTAATGACCTAGGACTACCCTCTAGTTGTCACATAGTGCTTGCGACACCGAAGGACCATAAGCTAACCCATGAATGATATCTATTGTGACCACTTAACAATAAAATTGAAATAATTATAGAATAATAGGCTGAAATGCCATAAGGTTCAAAAAATCTAAAATACTAATAATGAATAATAACATCTAAATCTGAAATACAGTTTGAAAATCTAGTCTGAAAAGCCTCTAATTGAATCTGTCCAAAATAAAGTTGATGGGACACTCCCCCATATAAAATACAACTAAGCTGAAGTACTAAAATAAAAGAATATCCTCAATAAATGAGAACTCACTACTAAATCTGCTACTTCTGGTAGAATCTGGCTAAGCACGATCAGAAACTTGAGCGTCAAAACCTATGATATAAAACATCATAGCATAAAAAATGGGTATCCGATCAGTACGTGGGAATGTATTGGTATGCTAAATGAGTTAAGGCTGAATTCATAGGTTCATATGCATAAATAATAACTAACTGAATGATATGCAAGAGTTGGATTGCATACATGGAGGATCTGTAACTACTAAACATACTGTGCATACTGTAACTTAGTATACTAGAATTGAATCTGATAACTGATAACTGAATCTACTGATAATCTGAGTTACTGATAACTGAGTGGCTATTTTTGATAGTCCTAATTTTGTAGAACTGAACTGAGTTCTATACTGAGTTGGGTGACTATTTATGATAGTCCTAATTCTGTAGAACTAAACTGAGTTATATTTTGAAGGCTGAGACTAAAACTAAAACTGTGGGAGTTCTCACTTAACCGATATGCCCCTGAGTAATTTGAGTGGGGTCCAATATCTAAAGACAGTTGGAAGGGTGTCAGTACCATTCCATGAGTAAAGACAACTGTTTTGGTCAAGCCTATCTAACGTGTGACCCTGAGCAGGAAGTTAAGCCCACTCTGATGGGTGACCCCTGGGAGGTAGCCAAGCCTTAATCTGATGGGTGACTCCTCGCATCCTATGCTGGCTATGTCGTTCTGTAGAGTTAGACTGCTACTAACGACTTTTCCTGCTTAACAGAAGAAGTCATCACCTCTACACTCGCTAGGTGCTAGTTCCTAATCTCAACTGAATAATACTGACTGGGTATACTAAATAGGACTAATACTAAGATTACTGAGTTTTCCTAAGTTCTGTAACTGGCTTAGTTCTATAGATCGTGATGTGACTGATATTATTTTGTAACTTACACTACTTTAAGTAACAGCTAGATTGTTGGTTATTAAATATCCCCAGGACTCGATAGCATGAAAATTAAAGCAAGACATCACCTTGAATAACATAACAATGTTTACTTGGTCATAATTCATTCATAGAGACATTTCATCAAACACTTGTAATGCATTAACTTATACATGGATGGGGAATACATGTTAGCGTGCTATAATGGCATTATATCATTCCCATAGATAATTTATCAAACATATAAGAAGCATACTTGGTTCATTAAATCATAAACACTTAGGGTTAATATGGTTACAACAATCAACTTACAAATTGAAGGGTTTATCATGAATATCGTGTAATTTAACACATACTAGAATCAATTCTTGGAACTTGTAATCTAAATCATGGATTAAAACTTAAACAACATCATGAACATGAATTCAATCTAATTCAAACATGGAAATCATAAATCTTGTATTTTGAAAAAGGATTCTTGGGATCCATGGAAGGTAAGGATCAATGGATGAACATCTAACATACCTTAATTCAATGAGTTCTTGGAGAAATTCTTGGGATTGACCTTGATTTTTAAGAGCTAGGGTTTGCTTTCTTAAGAGAGAATTTTCTTTTGATTTTTGGGGAAAAGTGAATAATGAAGGATTTTACACGTTTTTAGGACTTAAAGTCCACATCTAGGAGGAATAAAATCATAGAAAAATAATGTTTTAACCTGGGTACAACTTTAATTTTTTGTGAAATTTTCCTGATCTAGACCCCTGGCGTGATACGTCACTAGCGCCAGGCCACTGGAAAATGATGACTGGAAAATTGTATAGTGGTGCGACGTGGTGGTATCGCGTTTCCACTTTATTTGTGAACTAGAAATTCACTACGACATTGTGTAATCACATTGGTATACTGAAAATTGACAATTGTGAACTCGGTCTATGGTACGACACACCAATATCATGGATCAACACTGAAAATTAACTATTGCTAATTTGACACACTCCGCGATGCACTATTGGCCTGAATGATGATGTTTAATGACTGAAACTTAAAATCTCCATAACTTCTTACCTAGTTTTCAGTTTAGGAAAACTTTGTATCGCTTGAAAGCTAATTGAATTTCCTACATAATGGCAGGATCAAATCTAAAAATTACTGAGCATTTCAAAAAATTTATTTAGGATAACCCATGTACTGAGGGTTAATCAAGGCTAAGGAAATATGGGGTATTACAATTTGATTCTACTTTGTTAATTTTTTATTAATGCAACTGATGAAGAAGACAACACAAAAGTAAGAGAAAGTGAGAGAATGTAATGTATTCCATGCCACACGCTTAATAAGGTGGAGAAAGCTTATCAGCACATCGCGTGAAATAACAAAACTATCTTCAGGAAAATTTCATTTGACAACAACCACACATGTTAAAATCCTCCCTTATAGAATCTACTAATATATGTGTATATATACATACATATATATATATACATATATATACACACACATACATATACGTAGCCTTACTGCACGTTTGTTGCACGTGTGCTATGTTTATTGTTGACTTATTATATAGTTAATCATTAAAATCTTAAGTAAATTATGTAGTAGGTAACTCATGGATGATAGTAATATATCATAGCATTTACAACTTAAAATTTTATTTTGTCGAATTGATGGATTTTGACATTGAATTCCCATGTTAGTTTTATTCTTGAATATGTTGCATTGAAGTCGTGTCAAGGACTATATCTATACATTATTTTTGTTTATTTTGGATATTTTGTATTATCGATTCAATTTGACCAAACTTTGAAATCACTAAGCTATCAGTAAACAATATAGTATTGTCATTGTTCTGTCAACTCCTTAAATTTATAATATTATTACACAGTTGCAAAACATTAGCCGAATAGATACATTCTGAAAAATTTGAATGCGGAAGTTCATGTCTCATCTTATTCCCCTAACACTACGAAATCAATATAATTGAAGTATAATTAGAATGATGTAATTTGTATGTTTATTTGGATTAGATTAGTTCAAAATATTTTAGATATCAAAGCTCAGCTAATACTTCCTTATAGATGATATTGCTTGTGTATGTTTCTATCTTTCAATCTGGTTATTCAGTCATCACCAAAACTTTTATTGTTGCCATTGGTATTCCTCTTATAAGTAGCATGTATAATTTTCCATGTGAGAAAATATATTGTGGTTGATACAATCCAATATTTGGGATTATTTGTCTTTATGTTTTATTTATCGGCATTGCAAAGCACAAATATATTGGAAACTACTTTCGGATAAATTTAAAGGATATCCTTCATTATTTAGTGGCGATAGTTGCATTCTTGGAATAAACACATTCTTGTTAGCATATTGACCATTCGTTTTTTCAGCATGTATGACATTATTATCAAAACCTCTATAAATTAGTCTTGTTCCATTGCATAAACTATAAACCATTCCATATTGCTAATTTTGTTTGTCTAAGAAGTTTAGAACTACCACCATGTTTTAACATATGTGTAATTGTTGAGTCATTTATTTGTAGTGGTATTTCAAATCTTGAGTGAGTGGTTCGACCTCCCAGTAGTATTGCTGCTTCTACCTTACTAGTTGTCAAAGCTAATGCTATCATACCTCTTGATCTATCATTTGCTAGTAATGCACGATATGGAAATATTTTTCTAATGCCTCTCGGTCCATCTACAAAGAATAATGTTGTTTTTTATGTGTAGACACATTGTAGTGTGGTGTTGAAAGCTTGTGCTTGTTCTCGATTTAGCTTTGGTCACGCGTCAACATTTTTGACTGAAACCTTCACGAAAAGTTCTTCCATTATTTCTTTACTTTCAAACTTGGGATTTTTATGAACTATTTGATTTATTTGAGTCATATCATATATTTCAACACTTGTACCCATGCTCTCCAAATAATAATTGATACTTTTCATTGTACATCGTAGTTGAGATTCTGCTGAATTAGGATGCATCCTCTGAAAGTCTTTGGAAATATCTGTGTAGTATGTATCCCATAGATTTCTAACATCCGTTGGGCTGCAATGAAATAAAATTGTGGCAAATAAAGTTCGAAGAGCTGAAGGCATCTCGAAGAAGGAAGCCTCATGTAACAATCTAAAATGCTATTATCCATTCTGATAGCATTCTTTCTTTGGCTGTTTCCTTGAAAGTATCATATTTTTCCCATTAATAGTTAGTAATTCTTCAAATGAAGTATCCTCTCGCACGTGATTCAGCAAGACTCTCTCGTAATACCTTTCACCCTCTCTTGGATTAGTTGCCAAATTAATTATATTTGTTAATTTTGGTTTTTTTTTGAAATTAAACATACAACTTAAATAATTATTTTATGATTAATTATCGATATTTATTCGAGCAATGACGGAGCGCGACTTTTTTCATCCAAATTTTGGAATGGGAGTTCCAGACATAATGCTTTGGAAATTCTCCGTATAGATATTCGTGAGCCTTAGTGTCTATTGAACACAACCTGAAATACTTGATAAGCATAGTTTGCCTTACAAAGTCTGAACGCATAATAGTTTGTAATTTTGCTTCTTCCAGTAGTACACTATGTGCCATGTTGAAAATTACTAATATCAATAACCATTTTGTTTTTTGGAAAATATTCCTTACTATATATTCCAAATGTGTACAAAATTTTAAAGTACGTGATTGTTTGTCTGGGAGATGTAACTGTAGGTTAATAACTGTCAATTGCATTTCACTTAGATTAAACATATATATTCTTGATAGTGCTTCTGGTGGCGACAACTAACATGCCTCTTGAAAGCTTTTGATTTCATCAATGAATTTTTTCCCATCATCAAACTCAATGTAAACCACACATTTTTCATGCCCTTTATATTTATACTAGTGTAGATACTTTATGACTTTAACTCCTGAGAAGACCTCTACATTAATATGGAAATTGTATTTTGTTAACAAATAAGCATTGTAGGGAACAATCCATTGGATATTCATTTTCATTCAGCGAATATCATTTTATCTCCCATCATCTCTTCTCCTGTAAATTGGTTATCTATCCTTTCCTTGTATTGTTTTCCTGTTGTATGCTCAAGGATAATGAAACTTACATTGACCATCCATCATGCATGGACATTTTGGATGTTTTTGTCTCAAGGTCCATGTATCATATGCTTGATAACTAATTCATTCAATTCTGGATACTTGTCCTTGTCTGGCAGTTCTGCTGATATATATCTATCATGCTGATCTACTAATGTTATCTTATGTCCTTCTTTTAAAATTAGAAGAAGGTGTATATATGGTAAGCCTCTCTTTTGAAATTCTACCACAAAAATATGTGCTGCAACAGGTCCAAAAATTTCTTTCTTGATGATTTGATCTTTAAGGTCTTCAAATTTTGCAGTAAACACTCTACTCACCAGATCAGGCCTATCTTAGGTTAGTTGACCTATAAACAGTTATTCTTGAATCTCTGGCCATTCTGGATTTCATGTCATGGTGATAAATAAATCTGGCCTTCCAAACTCTTGAACTAGAGCCATAGAATCTATATAGCACTGTCTCATATCCCTAGGTCCTCTAATGAATGATCCTAAAATTATACCTTTTGTCTGACCTTTTCTACTCTACATTCTCCTACTGTGACACTAATAATAATACCTTGTAATATTTCCCTTCTATAATTTGATTATTCAAATCTAAAATATTCTAGTCTAGTTGTTTCTAATTTTATGTACATATCCACTGCAAATTGTTGCAATAATCTGCCACAGAGCAATAGTATTGATTTTTCTTCTGGTCGATCTTGAAGTTAATAGCAATAGTACTCTCTACAAGAGACACCTTCTTTTGCTTCACGGCCCACACCTTTAAGAAGAATGAAGTACTCTATATTACTTTTAATTGTACATAATTTTAGTTATGCAAGGCAATAATTTAAGTTGTGTCAAACATGGCTTTGTATTTTTTTAAAAGAAACTAAAGAACTGGTGGTTGGTTGAAATGTATTTACCTTTATGAATCTCAATTTTTCAGTAGGAATTATTTTTTTTTTAGTTGTGTATAATTAATAATATTTAGTACCTAAATTAGTTGGTGCATGTATTTTACTATACTAACATTGTTCTTCATTGGTGATAATCTCTGCCACTGTTGTGTATGAAAGACTGGTTGTATTTGCACTTGTAGTAGAATTTGTAGTGATTCTACTATTTGGATTGTGACATTTCATTATTCCTTAATGCCAACCTGCTTCACCTTTGGGTAGTATTAAAAGATATTGAAGGGGATCATAACAACAGTAGTAATATTTAACGTGATGTGCGTTCCCAGAGTGTTCATGAATAGCAATATCTCTTTCAAATGGCATGTTAGGATTGTTTCCGTCTATCCAAATTGCTGTCACTTGATCCATTGTTAGTTTGTTATATACTCGTTGATCCAAGAAAGCATTTGCAGCTATACATATTTCTAAAATTTTTAAATTTGTATGGTATTTAAGGTGTGAAAAGAATTGTGCAGATGAATGTTTGTCCATTATTTTGCTCCTTTTGCCCATTACTTCATATGATAAAGTTGCGTCTTGAAGTATTGGCATTCTGTTTGCCAATTCATGGACTGTATCATAGAAGTACAACTAAAAGTAATGGGGCGTATCATCTGTTGGGATCAATGATTGTAGATGGTGATATAATTGTCCGTGTGCCTTAAAATGGTAAACTCCCTTTCTGGAAGATGCTAGTTCTGTATCGACCTTTACTCTAAAAGATGTAAAAGCAAAAATGCTATTATATGCTCTTATAATTTTTATGAATAGCTTGGCTTCTTCCAATTCATACACAAATAATGCATATGTGTCATCTGGAACTTCGTTGGCTGCTAACTTAATATATCCACTTCCGTAACAAAATTTTGGTGTCTCATACTCAAACCTCTTGGCATGGCAGAAGACGCAATTAGTTTTCATTTCCATCTTATGAATAGACGATGTAGATATATTTCTAATATTTTTTCCTAATTCCAAACTGAAAGTATATATTGTATTACTATAGGTTAATACTTTGGTGATGTCACTTAAATGCTCTAAACTAAACATATAATGTATTTTAGTAAATTTACCTCTATTATCATTATCATATGATAAAGCATTTAGTATCCAATTTCTTTTCCCCTTCTTTGGCTGTGGTTTTTCAACGTGGCCATCTGCCAATGGTTGATTTACAGAAAATGTTTTTTCCACTCGTCGCTCCATTTCTACATCAGTCATTACTCTATGTTTTCGCCGTATCAATTGAGTAATGTGATCATGTTACTAATGTGTGAAAAGTAATTTATTTTACCGTTCCCTATAAAAGGTACAATTTAACTTTTGTTAAGCTTACCTATTATTTGGGGATGGTGATTCTCCTGAAATTCCATGATAAATTTTCAGACATTCGATGAAACGGTAAACTATTTAATTTTTTGAAATTGTTAATTCTTAAATGGTAACACTATCAAGAAATTCATAAATTGTATATTACCTATGGTATAAAATTTCTTTAACGTCTCTTTCTGTGGGATAGTTGTCCTTATATATTTGTAACACTACCTAACTTGCGTAAAACAATCGCATTAAAATCATTTGAAGATATATTTGCCAAAATAGAAAATGTAAGAATACAAGGTCTAAATGGAAAAGAATTAATGAAGTCTTGTTTGACGATCGTGGTAATCCATTTTTATTTTTATGATTTGACACTATGATAGTAGAGAAGTAAGTATGTTCTGAAAGAAAATAGTAAGTTGTAGGTAACTCTTAAAGAGAATGACCAATTTAAGATTATCTCAAACTAAGTATTTGATTAGGTTCTTCAAGTTTAGTTTATTTGAATTCACGAGTGAAAGTATAAGCATTGAAGTGCACCACTGAAATATTGAGTATTATGTAAAAAAGCTTAACTTATAGTCTATTTTGGATGGAGGCAGATGAGGTGTAGAACTTTGGAGAGCAGATGGATTAAGCATTTAAATATCTATAGATGAATGAAAATTGATTCACAGGTGACATTTAACCAGACAAGCGTGGCAATGAAATATGGATAATTAAGTAAAAGTTTTAATTAATAATTTTTTAGCAATGGTGGTGGCATCTTTGGACCAAAATTTTTTTTTTAGACATATGACCCCAAATTTCCTTTTTACCTTCAGGAGTTATTCAACCAAAGTTGGAAATGTATGACAAATAGGAAAAAATTAAGTAGAACTAAGGCAACCAAAAATCATCTGGAAGAAAGTCACTTTGAAAGCTCATACTCCATTTGTATTTTTGGGGGTGATCAATGATATGTAATTAAATAAGTCTTTAGTAAATGTGAGAATCCTAAGGGGTGAGTATCCTTGTGCAACAAGACGTATTAATTTAATTTAATAGATTTCATAAACATAGAAATGAGTATTTGTCAAGAACTTAATTAGATTAGAGGCAACATAGTATGGAGTGGGTATCATAGACGACAATAACATAATTGACATAAAAGATACGAATTGTATCCATGAAGTTGTAAGATAAGTTGAAACTTCCAATCTAATCTCGGGTGAGAAAGATTTTGCATATGGTTAAGTCAATCCGTAATTGTGAAGTGTAGGGTAAGCATTTGTGAGAATGGTAGTAGTCGTTAAAGGATTGAAGGGAAGCCATTATGAGAATGATAGTAGTATTCAAAAGATTGAAGGGATAAACCTACAACTCCTTTAGAAGAGTGTAGAAGTTGTTGTTGGTTTAGAGAATCTGAAATATGTGAATTGACACACAAACAAAGCTGGTAATGACAACAAGAAATAAGTTAGTTATACATTAAGATAAAATAACATATATGACTGTAATTTTCCCTATTAAAGAAATAATTTATGCTGAGCGTTACAGGAGATTTAACAATAAACACAAGTCTTTAGCTAAACAACACATAACGGAGACATATTTTCCAAAGGCAAATATCTCTGGCCCATTTTTAAAAATCAGATAGGTCCTAATGTTATAAGTAAGAACGATTAAGCACGACAAATGAATGGGAACTGGCGAGTGGCTACAATGTACAATTGTTATTTATCCCAGTTTTATTGTATAACAAATGGATAGGTTATACAAACTACAAAAGATCATTGTATAGGCAGGTATAAAATGTTAGAAGTAGAACGGATGAATAGAAGTGTGTACAAATTATTATTTTTAGATAATTCTCGGTGGTAGGTTATAATATAATGTACAATAGATTCAATGAACAAGAAAGTATAATAAAGCATCGTAGCTAGAAAATTAAACCAAACTATGAAATTTTCAAATCATACATAAGTATAACAATAACCTGATTTGTGGGATGTTACAAGAATGAAATTGTTAATCACCACATTTCCAATAAAATTCCATAAACAAAAGAAAAGGATCTAACTCTGTAATATTATGCATAACCAGAAATATGCTATTACTAAAACATGTTCAACAATAGTAAAAATATAGCGGAGACATAGATGAGACATATTCTCGAACCCGAAAGGTCGTAGTAGAGTAATAGCGCATAGCTATTTGTTGCTGAAGAAGTTTTATTTTTTACACACTTATTTTGTTAAATTTAACGTGCCATAGAAATTAGAGTCAATGCTCCTGGGTAAACAAAAAAGTGATTCGTCAAGTTTCTGAAGAACGTTAATTTTTCAACATTGTGAATACTTGGGATACACCCTCCGGTTACAAACAATTAGCAATAACAACATTGTTATTATTGTCTTCCTTCCCACATATTTTTGTAGTAGAGTTACTTATCATCATTGAAATGTTTTATAACCAAGATCCGTAATAAATTTTTACATTAACACCTTGTTCATCATATAATTTGGTGTTCTAAAGGTGTATGGGGTTTGAGAATTGACTGGAACTAATCATTTTATTTTGATGAAGAAATATATCACAATGAACTGTGATAACCGATCAGAGCAGCAGATTTAATGTTGTAGAACAAATAATTGTATAATAATTGACATGAGACACCTTTTCCAAAAGCCAAAGATCATATCAATTCAATTGTTAATGTTTGCAGAGAGAATGAAGTCTGACGGTGAGATTTCATCATGTTATTTGTTTGTAAGGTGATGAAATATTGTGGAAGCCACTGTTGTAGAGGAATCATTTTTGATGGGATTCAACTGAACGAGGTAGTTGTGAAGCGTTAGGTTGCCTCTCATCAAGAAATAGCGTATAGTATTCTTAATTTAATTTTTATTTTTAGGTTTATAACTCTAATTTGAGGGGCTAAAAATTAATTACAATTTTTGGGGTTTGATGGTCATTCCAGGGCAATATGAGCATCAAGATTTTTCGGTATTTAATTGGATTTATTTATTCTTTAATAAGTCATTAGACGATAATATTTTAAATTTTCTTGTTAAACCATGAATTGTCGCGCTTATGATTGAAAAGTTTATGACAATAGTCCTATTTAAAAACATATATCGATTAGTCTCACATCCCCTATATAAGAAGTAACTGAAATAAACTACACTGTAATTAAATGTAGCCAACTATATGGATAGTTTCCTTAAAATTCACACATTAAATAACATGTAATAGATGTTTATTCATTTTTTAATTTCTACTGGAATAATTGCGATCCTATTACATTATAGTGGTAGATAGAGTATAAGTAATCAATAGTAGATGCCGACATTATTTGTTAATTCTGTGAACCACGCTAATTATATTCAACCAGTACAGTGTTGGGGAGATTTATTTGAGATCCAGGACCAGTAACCAAGTGAAGCGGTTTGAAAGAGACTTAGTGTTTAGTAGGTGATTTTAGGTTAATTTTGCCAAAACTATCGCTTTTTCTATCTTATCTCCCTTCTTAGTTGTCGTTCGAATTTATATTTTTTGGAAAAAGATTTTATGGGAATTATGCCGAGGTATTTGCTTTCTATTATCTCTCATCTTCCGTATTAATTATAGTTCCAGCATAACTCTATGTAAATGACTATACCATAAAAAGTACAGAGACTTCTTCTCCATACAATTTACTGCATCGTTTAACCCGTTGGACTTGATTTAATGGCATCGGTCAAATGCCTTTTCTTGTATTTTTAAATTGGGTGGTAAGTTACAGCTCGCTTGTTAGGTTCATTTAGTTATGCGCATCTAAAGAAAATTTTAAGTTTTGAATTAGAATATTATATATGAAATAATAAGTAGTCTAACAAAGCATCTACTACTCAAACTAGAGATCTATTGGGACAGACCCCCAACTGACTCGAACTGATCTAAAAGAATTCTCAAAACACTATGAAAGGGAAAAGCTGCAGATATAGGTCCTCAAATTATGAGGACTCACCAAAGATAAAGATGTAGATGAGATGCTCGGAGATCACTGTCGCCACTGAGACTGAGCATCTGAACCTACATTATGAGACACTGTAGCGCACAGACGTATATGTGGATCAGTATTTTGAGGATGTACTGAGTATATGGGGGTGTATGCAATGATTAAAACAACAAAATCATCAATATTTATAGAAATCATTCATCCTGATACAACTGACTCACATAGCTTGAATAACTCAAAAAATTGTAAATCTCATCTATTATGAATAATGGGACACATAGTATAAATGTCATGAGTCAATATACTTATTTCTGAAATCTGTAGCTCTATTCCCTTCTCAAAATATATATTTTATTAAATTGCGAGCCTTTACACTTAGTTTCTAAACCCTTGGGGAAACATATTTTTGAAAGCTTATGTTAATCAATAGGGAAAATAACTCATCTTGAGGGAAAATACTTTAGGAACTGATTATTTACTTTGACTAGCAGGGAGGTTCTCTAAACTGACATACACATTACGAGCTATATGGAGTCCAACGTCTTATCCTCCTAAGGAAGAAACCTCACGTTGGGGAGAAGAGTCTTACTCTTGCTAAGGAGTATAACCTCAACTCAGTTATCATAATCTGTGCCTCAGGCCCATAATTCTCAATCCTATAGTGGCACGTAGTTCTGGGGTTTGAAAATGTAGTAACTTACCCAAATCAGTGCTAAATACTACTCTCTTTAATTAGATACACTCATATCATGGAAATCCACACTAAAACTTATATAAGGGTTTACTGGAGACCATTTATGCATTTAACATTGTGAGAATAATACTGGAATGTGGATTTCAAAACTTATGTAAGGATCAAAAGATCAAATATTGTTTATACTATTTAATATCAATGTATCAACTCATATAAATGCATGGAAAATCATCATGATTTGTAAGTTTTTCTCAAAATCCTACCATAATACCAAAATAATAGCTTCAAATCACAATCTCATAATTAATTCAATGGAAAACTGTAATCAATGGCTCAAATCATGCTCATGATATTCAAAATTATAAAAGAACATTCTTTAACTCAAAGAAACAATGAAATTTCATAAAGCAATCACATCATGCTAAAAATTTCTCAACAAAATACTATGGGTATAAAATTCAATATGTAAAATCATAGATAATCCGTAAAAACATAGCTTTTGGGAACAAGGGTGAAAGGATTGCCCTTTTCAAACCCCACATACCTTAGATTAATAAACTTGGATGAACAACTTGCTTTTAAGATGTTATTGGAACTGTTGAATGCGGGTTCTTGAAGATTTTGACTTGGGAGTCTTGAATCTTGACTCAATTTAGAAAATCGATGGTGAACCCTTGATATTCTTGGAAGAGGATTTGGATGCTTAGTGTTTTTAGTTGAGGAAAATCTTGAGAAAAATCTAATATAATGCTTGTAGTGATCTTAATTCTGATGTTTATACAGTTTAAGAGGCTTGAAAAAAGTCCAAAGTGCCTTTTTTAACTTCTGTACGAAGCTGGAAAAATTGAACTGGAAACCCGACTTTATGTGCCAACGCGATGTGCCACTATCACGCTGGCTCACTGAAAATTGAGAAATGGGAATTTGGGAGTCACCATAATCTGGAACCATTGCGTTGTCCCACTGGTTGGGACCTGGAACTTCAGCGCGATGTGTCACAATCGCGCTAGGCCACTGGAAATTGACTATTGGGAAATTGGGGTCCTCCGCGATGCGCCACTATCATGGAGTTCCACTGAAATTTGACAATTGTTAAATAGACCCTCTCCGCGATGCGCCAAACACTAAAATAACAGTGTTTTATGACTATAACTTAAATTAGCCATAACTTCTTGCTCGGTTATCAATTTTGGAAAGATTTTATATCGTTAGAAAGCTAAATAAAATTGCCACGTGATAAAAAGTCAAAATTATGGAAGTTCTACATGGTTTAAATGTTACTAACTTAGAAAGTCATTCCTCAGCCTTCTAGAGATTAAATTAGTCTTAGGGAAAAGTTTGGGGTATTACAATATCTACCCCTTGAGAATATTCTTCGTCGAATGTCACTAGCTAGACTAAGGATACGGACAAAACTGAGTATGCACAGCTGAAACAACTTGCTATTCTAAACTAACTCTACATCATTCTAAACTCTTGAATATCTCGGAGAATGCATGAACTTATATCAAGAATAGTTATATTGCTGAAACTTTAATTGAAATAGGGCTGAGTTAAGGAAGAATAGTACCTTCGGCTTGATCTGAACTTGCGGAGAAGAGGTGCGGGTACTTGGATTGCATATCTACCTCACCTTCCCAAGTATCACCCTCAACTAATTGGTTTCACCACAACACTTTGACCAAGGGAACCTCTTTGTTCCTCAGTCTACGGATCTTGTGGTCTAGAATCTCAACTAGAATCTCTTCAAATAAAAGGTTAGTCGGGATATCTGGGATCTCTGATGGATCCACTACACCAGAATCATCAATGTGCTTCTTAAGCGTAGAGACATAAAAGATAGGATACACAGCTTACAACTCTGCGGGCAACTTAAGCTCATAGGATACTCTTCCCACACGACTTAAGATTCTATAGGGGCCCACATACCAGGGACTAAGCTTTCCATTCTTTCCAAACCTTTTCACCTTATCATGGGCAAAATTTTCAGATACACCAAATCATTAACTTTAAACTCAAGGTCTCTTCTTATCACATCTACATATGAATTTTGACGACTCTGAGCTGTCTTCAATCTTTCTCTAATCAACTTCACTTTCTCCATATCCTCAAACACTACATTAGGTCCAACCAAAGTAGATTCACCTACTTCAAACCAACCTATAAGTGATCTACACCTCCTCCTATATAAAGCCTCAAATAGTGCCATCTTGATGCTAGCATAGTAACTATTGTTATACGCAAGCTCAATCACTGGAAATTGCTCATCCTAACTACCCTTGAAATCAAGAACACATACCCTCAAAATATTTTCTAGAGTTTGGATGGTCCTCTCAGTCCGACCATCTATTTCTGGGTGAAAGGCGGAACTAAGATACACTTCAGTACCAAGACCCTTCTAAAAAGCTCTCCAAAACTGGGAAGTAAACTTAGTACCTCTATCTGAGATGATAGACAAGGGAACTCCATACAATCTAACTAGCTCCCGGATATACAACCTAGCATAGTCCTAAGCTGTATAAGATGTATGCACTGGAAAAAAATGAGATAACTTAGTCAACCTATCTACAACAGCCCAAATAGAATCATAACGATGATGCGAAAGGGGAAATCCAGTCACAAAATCCATATTCACCTCTTCCCACTTCTAAGTGGGTCTACTAAACTCTTGCATTACACCACTAGGTCTCTGGTGCTCTACCTTAACCTATTGATACATTGCACATCTCTCCATAAACGCTGCTATATCCTTCTTCATGCTACCCCACCATTAGATTTCCCACAAGTCGCGGTGCATCATGGTAGCACCAGGATGAATGGAATATCGCATGCCATACACTTCAGCAATAATTGTCTGCCTCAGATCATCAACACAAGGAACACACAATCTACCCTGTAATCTCGACACACCATCTCCCCCTTAGGAGAAAACCTCTACCTTTTGTTCCTTAACTGACTCCTTTAGTCTGGCCAAACTAGAATCCCTATCTTACTTCTCCTTCACTTCCGAAACTAAAGAGGATTCAAAACTACTCTGAACCAAAATATTCCCCTCAGTGGAATCAAGCAACCTAACACCCAGTCTATCCAAATGATGCACCTCATGAGCTTACTCTTTCTTAACTTCCTCTATTGAGTAACACTAATCATAGACATCCTGCTAAGGGCATCCACCACTACATTGGCCTTGCCCAGGTGATATAACACCCTTATATCATTGTTTTTTAGCAACTCCAACCATCTCCTCTGTCTAAGATTTAACTGCTTTTGAGTAAACATATACTGCATGCTCTTGTGATCAGTAAACACGTCAACATGTACACCAAACAGGTAATGTCTCTAGATTTTTAAGGCGAAAACCACAACAGCTAATTCAAGATTATGAGTTGGGTAATTCTTTTCATGCAGTTTCAACTTTCTAGAGGCATAGGCTATAACCTTGCCTCTATTCATTAACACACAACCCAACCCAACTCTAGAGTCATCACAATACACCACAAAACCATCCGTACCATCAAGCAAAGTTAACACTGAGGCTGTAATGAGGCTAGTCTTCAAATCCAAAAAACTCTTCTCAAGAGAATCTGACCACAGGAACTTAACTTTCTTTTGTGTCAATCTAGACATAAGTGATGCAATAGACGAGAAACCTTCAACAAAATGGAAGTAATAGCTAGCTAGACCAATGAAATTTCTAATGTCTGATGGAGAGATTGGTCTAGGCCAATTTCTTACAACTTCTGTCTTTTGGGGATCAACTCTAATGCATTTGGCTGAAATAATATGACTGAGAAAGACTACTGACCTTAGACAAAATTCACACTTGCAAAATTTGGCAAACAGTTGATGTTCTCTAAGAGTTTGCAAGACAATTCTAAGATGATCTGCATGGTCATTCTTAGTACGGGAGTACACAATGATATTATCTATGAACACTATGACAAATATATCAAGATACTGTCTGAACACTTGATTCATGAGATCCATGAAAGATGCTGGTGCATTGGTTAGCCAAAAAGACATGACTAGAAAATCAACGTGACCATAGCGGGTTCAGAAGGTTGTCTTTGGAATATCACATTCCCTCACTTTAAGCTGATGATAGCCGGATCTAAGGTATATCTTGAAGAAATAACTTGCATCTTGTAATTGATCAAACAAGTCATCAATTCTAGGAAGAGGGTACTTATTCTTGACTGTGACCTTATTAAGCTGATGATAGTCAATGCACATACGCAAAGAACCATTTTTATTCCGTACGAACAGGACGGGTGCTCCCCAAGGAGAAATACTGGGCCTTATGAAACCTTTATCTAGAAGATCTTTGAGTTGCTATTTTAATTTCTTAAGCTCTGCGGGTACCATAAAGTATGGAGGAATATAAATAGGTTGCGTATCGGGAAGAAGGTCAATCCCGAACTCTATCTTTTTATCTGGAGGTACCCCTGGGAGATTTTCCAAAAATACATTAGGAAACTCATTAACTATACTGACTGGCTGAATAGTTGGAGTCTCAGACTTAGTGTCCATAACCTAAACTAGATGATAGATGCAACCTTTAGATATCAGCTTTCTAGCTTTAATATAGGATATAAAATGACTCTTGGGAGATACTAAGCTCTTGGACTACTCAAAAACTGGCTCATCAAGAAGCAAAAACTTAACCATACGGGTACAACAGTCTATAAATGAATAACAAGAGTGAAGCCAATCCATACCCAGAATTATATCAAAATCCACAATATCTAACTCTATTAAATCAGCAAATATGAATCTATAAAGAATAGTAATGGGATACTTTTTATATACTTTTTAGCAACAAACGACTCTCCTACTGGGGTACAAACTAGAATGGGCTCAGGGATATTTTCTGGACTTATTTTAAATTTCATGACAACTAACGTGGTCACATAAGAGAAATTTGACCCAGGGTCCAACAACATATAAACATAAAAGTGAAATACACAGAGTATACTAGTTACAACATCGGGAGAATCCTTTTGCTTCTGATAGGATGACAAAGCATATAATTGGTTTTGGCGTTGTCCATCACCTGTACTGGATAAATCTCCCTGAGGAAGGGCTGGATAGGTTAAAGGAGCTGGGGCACTAGTAGCCTGAATCTGAGGTCGGGCATCTCTGTTCCCCTGTCTAGCATGCAGGTACTCTCTAAGTCTGTAGCCCATATTTCCACGACCAAGACAACCCCTCTAATCTTCTAAGCACTCACCGGGATGGTCCCTTCCACACTTAGTATAGGGAGGATAACGAGGTCTATTGCTCACACTATTCTAGGATCTAAACATAGAAGACTTATTCTCTTGCTCATGGCTGGTTCTGGGCACGAGAGCACTAGCTGATGAAGGCGCTGGAATAGATGAACTATTCTGAAACTGGGGCTAATTACCTCCATAGGATCTAGTCTGGCCATGCTCAAACTGCTCTGATCTAGCCCTCTTATTTTCCCTTACTCTATCTTTCTACCTTATCTTATCTGCCTCAATCTGTTGAGCGTTCATTATTAGCCTGAAAAGATCTATATCCCTAGTGAGCATAGCATTCCTACACTCTTTTGTCACCAAACCAGTCATATCGGTCATGAACTTACTCATACTAGATCAGGTGTCAGTTACCAAGTCAGGAGCATACTTAGCTAACTGGTTGAACTTGAGCTAATACTCCTTAACAGTATTAGAGCCTTGCCTCAGTTTTATAAAATCCTCTATCTTTGCTTCCCTCATATCAAGTGGGAAGAACTTATCCAAGAATACATCTTGGAACACCTTCGAAGTCATAAGAGCAACATCCTTCCCTTTTTCTTCCTCTACACCACAACCCAGTCATAAGTAATGTATTTCAAATAATAAGAGCCCAGTTCCACATTCTCCTCTTCAGTCACATACATAACCTGGGTGATCTTCTTTACCTCATCAAGTTACAACTATGGGTCCTCTCCTGCCTTCAACCCATAGAAATCTGGAGGATTCATCGTCATAAAATATAGAATCCTAGCTGTAGCTAAATCACCTCCTTGCTAATATGGAATGATAGTATGAACATTAGCAGTGACTACCTGGGCTAACGCCTGAAAAGCTTTCTAAAACTCAGCAGGAGACACATTCTCATTCCAGGGATCAATAAGCTGAGGTTTCTGGTTATCATTCCTATGGGCATTAGCACTTCGAGGAGGCATTTTTTGTAATAAAAAAGCGCAAATTAATAGTAAAGAGAGACAACTGTAAGAACGATGAATTGTGAAAGAAAGAGATGACTTTTTTCTAAGACGTCTTGTAGCCCCTTGCTCATAGATATGGCATGCAACACACCGATGACCAAGACTCTACGTAATGCCGCTTGTCAAACTCCATAGGATTTCTTAAACCTAAGGCTTTGATACCAAGTTTGTAATGCCCTGAAATCTTATCCCGAGATGTCATACGGTGCTTAAGGATACAAGTAGCCCTAAGCTAACCCTTTGAGCCTGCTACTACTTCTAACATTTACTTTAGGATAATTATAGCAAAACAAACATACCGTCATATCCTATCATAACTGAAATAACAAAAGAATACTGTATGAATAGCAACATACTGAAAATTCTTAAATATTACTGATAGTCTAGTATGACAAAGCCTCTACTACTCAAATTAAAGAGCCATTGGGATAGACCCCTAGCTGACTTAAACTGATCTAAAAGTAATGCGCAAAACACTATGAAATCGAAAAAATTGCATATATAGGTCTTTCAACCATAAGGACTCACCAAAGATAAAGATGTAGATGAGTTGCTTGGAGATCACTGTCGCTATTGAGACTGATCATCTGAACCTACATTATAAGATAATATAGCACACAGACGTATATGTGGATCAGTACTTTGAGGATGTACTGAGTATATAGGGTGTATGCAATGATTAAAACTACAATATCATCAATTTGTATAGAAATCGTGTATACAGATACAACTGACTCACGTAGCTTGAATAAACTAAAAAATTGTAAATATCATCCATTATGAATAATAGGACACATAGTATAAATCTCGTGAGTTAATATACTTATTTCTAAAATCTGTAGTTCTATTCCCTTCTCAAAGCATATATTTGATTAAATTGTGAGCCTTTACACTTAATTTCTACACCCTTGGGGAAACATACTTTAAAAAGCTTGTCTTGATTAATAGAGAAAATAACTTATCTTGAGGAAAATACTTTAGGAACAAATTATTTACTTTCACTAGCAGGGAGGTTCTTTCAACCGACAAACACTATGCGAGCTACATGGAGTCCAATATCTTTTCCTCATAAGAAAGAAACCTCATATTGGGGAGAATCATCATACTCTTGCCAGGGAGTATAACCTCAACTCAGTGATCACTATATCTATCTTGGGCCCATAAATCTCAATCCTATGATGGCACGTAGTTTTGGGGTATGAAATCGTAGTAACTTTCCCAACTCGGTGCTAAATACTACTCCCTTTAATTATCTATGCTCATAGCATAGAAATCTACATTAAAACTCATATAAGGGTTTATTATATACCAATTTTGTATTTAACATTATGAGAATAACTCTGGGATGTGGATTTGAAAACTTATGTAAGGATCAAAAGATCAAATACTATTTATACTATTTAATATCAATGTTTCAACTTATATAAATGCACGGAAAATCATCATACTTTGTAAGTTTTTCTCAAAATTCTACCATAATACCAAAATGATAGCTTTAAATCAGAATCTCATACTTAATTCAATGGAAAACTGTAATCAATGGCTCAAATCATGCTCATGATATTCAAAATCATAAAAGAAAATTATTTAACTCAAAGAAACAATGAAATTTTATAAATCAATCACATCATTCTCAAAATTTCTAAACAAAATACTATGGGTATAAAATTCAATATTTAAAATCATAGATAATCTGTAAAAACATAGCTTTTGGGAACAATGGCGAAAGGATTGCCCTTGTTTAAACTCCACATACCTTAGATTAATAAACTTGGATGAACAACTTTCTTTTGAGATGTTATTGAAACTCTTAAATGCGGGTTCTTGAAGCTTTTGACTTGGGAGTCTTGAATCTTGACTCAATTTGGAAAATTTATGGTGAACCCTTGAGATTCTTGGAAGAGGATTTGGATTCTTAGTGTCTTTAGTTGAGGGAAATCTTGAGAAAAATCTCATATGATTCTTGTAGTAACCTTAATTCTGATGTTTGTACGGTTTAAGAGGCTTGAAAAAGTCCAAAGAGCCCTTTTTAACTTCTGTATGAAGCTAGAAAAATTGAATTGGAAACCCGACTTTATGGGCCAACGCAATGTGCCACTATCACGCTGGCTCACTGGAAATTGAGAAATGGGAATATGGGAGTCACCATAATGTGGAACCATCGTGTTGTCCCACTGGTCGGGACCTGGAACTTCGGCGCGACGCATCACAATCGCGCTAGGCCACTGAAAATTTACTATTAGGAAATTGGGGTCCTCCGTGATGTGTCACTATCACGGATTTCCACTAAAATCTTACAATTATTAAATAGACCCTCTTTTCGACATGCCAAATACTAAAATAATGGTGTTTTATGACTAGAACTTAAAGTAGCCATAACTTCTTTCCCAGTTATCTATTTTGGGCGGATCTTATATCATTGGAAAACTAATTAAAATTCCCACATGATAAAAATTCAAAATTAGAAAAACTTTATATGATTTAAACGTTACTCACTTAGAAAGTCATTCCTCAATCTTCTAGAGACGAAATTATTCTTAGGGAAAAGTTTGGGGTATTACACGATCCTAACTAGAAAAAGTTAAATTTCTTCTCTTTACTTAACACCAACTTGTGGTAGTTCCTACTTTCTTCCTTTTGTAATAAGTTGATAAAATTGGAAATGTTAGAAATAATAATTAGTAATTAGTAATTCGATATGTTAATAATAATAATTGATAATTAGTATGTATAATTAGTTCTAAATATAGTTCCTACCTTTATAGAGGTTGATTCAATTTACTCTTTGACGTTGTAATCAAGGAAAAATCTTGCCTCTTTGAAAAGTATAACCCATACACATTGTTCTCTATCAAAAACTCCTAGACTTAATGAGTATCTAAAAGTGGTGAAATATTTCATGTTATGAGTTAAATATGACTCACATATCTGGTAATATTGATATTCCATAATTGTAAATCTCACCTCATTTCACAATTAATATTTTTGATGCTACAATGACTATAACTTGTAGTATCTTGTATAACTTGTACTGTATTATGGCATTTGTTACAAGAACAAAACCATGGCTCATCTTTATTGAGAATCTCTACAATCTTTGCATTGAACTTGTAAAATGAGTCATGTTCAGTGCTAATAAATAATAGTTTACATTATATTATATGCATATCAATGATCTGATGAAGAATGTTAAAGCGTTAGTGAGTAGTACTTGTGTTTCATGCAGTGGCTCATCTATAATATTCTCCAATTTTACTTCTTTTGCTTTTTTTATTAACTTACTTTGTATAATTTCAAGATCTTGCTTTTCGGCTTTTATGATATCACGCTTGCAATTCCTATTAGGGTAGTTAAATATGATAGCAAATTCGAGTTAAGTATGTTTAAAATATATCTGTAAACAATTGTGATATAATAAAGTTCATACCTTATACCAGGTTTATAGAGCAATAGCTTTTTCAAAGATTGGATTGTTTAGAACTCTACTAACAGCTGTAGTTGAAATCCTATAAATTCCTAGTTTCAATAGGTCATATTAAATTCCCTTAATGGTTGCTACATGAAATATGGTTTTATATAAAAACATAGAATTGGGTGAGGTTTACCTTTATAGATTGACACTCTTACATCACATAAACCAAGAATAGGTTTATCATTTTTTAGCTTTTCTAGAAATACACCATTATTTACCGTAAAATCTTCCATAGAGTAATAGTTGTTTGCTCCTGGCTCCATTTTTAGTTAGAATATTATAGTAAATAATCTATGTATAGTTAAGCATGAGTAAGAATACATCAGCTTTCAGTGGTAACAATAATCTCTCTTCTTTAGTTGTTACCTTTTTGATGATGGGATTTACTACAACTAAGATGCAAATCAAGTTTGGAAATTGAGTATTTAAATTAGAGATATGCATAAGTAATTAACCATGGAAATAACGAATAATTAATGTGAAACATTACCAAATAAAGTGCCATTTGGAAGTTTTTTGGCATGCTCCAATGATACAAAACCATTAGAGAAGTTATTGGTTGAGATGTCATGAACAAACTCTTTTACGCTGGTATTATCTGTAAAATACAATTCAAACTCTTTGTAAACTAAAGAGTAGTTGGGGTTGACACGATCCAATCGATCATTAGTGATGTAGTAACTTTTATTGGGCTTCAACAAGTCTTTCCATGTTTTGATATGCTTGTTTATTAAGGTTTTCTGAATCTTTGTCCCCTAGTATTGATTTAAACAACATTATATGTCATCAATAAAGGCAATCTAAGTGATAGTATAACTAATATAACATATAAATGATATTACCTCTTCGTCAACTAATATTACAGTCCTGAAAGATCCTTCATTCCTTGGATTGTTATAAGGTATTATTGATCCCCTTCGAATAACTAATACTTTCATAGCCCAATCTACGGAGTATTTGGGTATCTTGTTACTAGGTACACTTTGTATAGATAGTTTATCTTCGATCAGCATACTGGATGAACGTGAATGTTTGAAGTACATAGTTAAAAAATAAATTTCTTAATAAAGAAACTTAAAATGTTAGATATTTGAATACCACTGATTTCTTATTTTAGACAGAGAGAAAATTTATAAATGGAGAAATTAAAGAGTGAACAAAATCATATAGAATAAATATATACGAGGATTCAAACATACTGAAATATACTATGGTTATATATATATCTATGAGATTGGCTTTCATTTGAACAAAATTTTGCGTAGCAAGCAATGACTACTTTTATACTTTTATAAATCTTAGGTGTTAATGATAAACTCATATACTTATGGATAGAATATTTTTTAAAAATATTTTCTACAAGTAATGGGTATAGACCTACGAATCAACAAATATATTTTTGCATAATGTACATATAAAAAGGTTTCTCCATTATTTATGATATACGGTTGCATATGATATTGCAATTGATTCTTTAGGACGTAGGTGAAGATAACGTACGTAAAGAGGTTTTTGAATACATCTATACATTAATAAAATTGAATAAAACTTATAATTTTATATATATAGAGGTCGTTGTTGCCAAGAACTCTGAAAGTTGGGCAGATATAGAAAACAAAGGCAGTTGAACAGATGATTTGGAAAGCTATGACGCGAATAGACTGCTACCATAATCAATCACTGCTAGAGTCTATAACTGTAATTAATTAGCACTAATGGATAAACCAATAGTTGTTAAGTGAAAACATTGAGAAGTTTTAGAAGAAGTTAATCGAACCTTATGATATTCACAGAAGATGGAGTTTGATGAGGAATTTTTATATGACGCATTGTTTTATAAATGGTGAAATAAAGTGCTAGCAATTCTTATAAAGAGTACCATTTCCAAAAGTATGCAATTAATGAGGGGAAGGAGATGTGTGCGAAGCGTTGCTTTACTGTTGATGTGTGTCTTGATTTTTAAAGTGTTTTTTTAAATGTTGCGTAGTTTTAGTAGGTTTTATTTGGGTAATTATGTTTTGTAGAGTAATTAGGATGGTAAAATTATAATTTACTAGTTAATAAATAGGTCTCCCATGTATAAAAGCCTGTCAGTTATTATTATTAGTATTATTAGGTCATCTTAAATTAATTAGTAAGGTTGTCTTTTGTCGAAGGCCAATAATTTTTGGATTGATTTCCACCTGTACCTCTAAGTTTGCCTTGTATCTATGTATAAATTATTCAATGATGGTCTCGTGATCTAATATTCTTCACTCTTTTCATTATCAACCACGAACGGTGTTGCGTAGCTACCTTTTAAATATGTACTTTAATCCTCGACCCCAATGCTCTTCTATGTAGGGTATATTACTCAGTGCGTGGAAGATTTGTGAAAATATATAAAGTATGCAACAAGAATTTGCCATTTTTAGTTTGAAGAAGTTGAAGAAACAAAATGTACTGTGATAAAGCCGAGCAGAATCATACTATCCTATGATAGTGATAGATAGAGTATAAGAAATTATCAAGAGATGTCATCATTATTTGTTAGTATTCTAAACAAAGTGAATTCTATTGGGCTGCTTAAGTTAAATGGTTTGATGTTCTGATAGGCCACCACTAAGTTAATAAATTATAAAGGAACATTCCAAGTAGCATATCCCTGAATGCCAACATTTCATGTTCTCATGTGTTTCTTTGTCTGATTTTATATAATCAAAGGAGAACTGTAAACGATTATCAATTTTGGTGACTGATCTTGGTAAGTTGTTGGAGGATATTTATTCTTCCAAATAATTTTTCAAATTAAGAGGTCTGCAACTTTGGTGTCATACTAGGGGAATAGGGAGAACACGTTTGATCATATTGTTATAAAAAAAGAAAATTGACATTAATATTATTTTGTTCGAGATGAATTTTATTGCCAGTTACTCTTTTATATTGAGGTTTAGAGTAGATTTAACACTAAGGAATGTAAGAATCAGAAGTATTAAAAATTGTTCATTACAATAGTTTTAACGATTGAACACATCCTATGTTCATAACAAAGAGTAGTTTCGGCAAAAGAACACATTGTCGGGATACAAAGAATGTGTAGTTTCGGAAAAAGAACACATTATAGGGATGGAAACAATTATAGAGTGTGAAGTATAATTCTTTTATGGATAACAAACATGCAATGTTTAATATCTACTATTTTTTACACAAAAGAACACATCCTATATTTATTCATGGGATTTGGAATACGACTTCATAAAAGTTGACTTAATAATTGAGGCTGATGTAATCAAATATTTGTTTTAGAGAAAGGAAAAATCTTATGTTCATTTAGGTAATGTAAAATTAATTCCATGTGTTACTAAAAGGTGAGATCAGTAAATTATATAGAGTGATATAATGTATCTTTTAAAGAAAGTGTATGGTTGGATAGTCACAAGGCATATCTGTTTGTTATCTTCCAAATAGAATATTTCACAAAAAAAGAAATTTTGGGTGTTAGTCAGCGTGTTTATGTATATTATAGCAAAACTTTGGCTTTCTTTTGTCTCTCATCTCACTTTTTAGTTCTAGTATCATCCCCTGCTCCTACTTACCTTAGTTTATGTTCCTCGATGTAGTATTTCTATAGCAGTGCAATTATAATTACAGTGTAAAGTGAATTGTGTTCCCTAGTGGTTACACATGTGTGGCATTTGATATACATGAAATAGTTGTTGATAAAGATTCGTGGGAGAAGGGCATCAATGCAGACTCTGTTAGCCATATTTGAGAGTTGTTGTTTGCTAATTAAAAATATATTTCTGTGGTTGTTGTTAGTAGATCTTCTAAATTGAATACCGTGATATAAGAAAGCTTAAGTGACATCAATAGGTTCTTAAATGTTTTGGTCGCATATAAAATTATTACACATCATTGTCCTATAATTATATACAAGTTGATTATTGTCTAGAATGCAAGTAAGAGGAAAGAGGTCTAGTCTAGAATAGGCTGAGCTATCTTTTGAAATTATGATATTGACCATCAAGAATTTCACTTGTTGTATCCAAAGAACTTATGCAAAGTTACAAAATCAAGTGCCCTAACATAAACCTTAAGGACAAGTTTACCTTTAAGGGTTGGAGTATTGTTGTAAAAAAGCTAATTCTATTTGGCGTGTTAAAGTATTCGTGAAGGTCGAGTAGAAGCGATGTTTCAGTATTGGTTTTGTTTAGTTAGGAGGGAAAATTAGTAAATTAACTTTATATTATTTGAGTTGGTGTTTTGAAGGTAGTATAGATATAGATATATATGGTGATTATTCTATAGGAATTTAAGCAGATAAGTTAGTATACGTGGGAAAAGCTTAGATGTATTTTGGACAATTATTTATAAAAAAACACCTATATATTTTTTAATAGAATGTTTACATGTTAATAGTTATTGAGAGATATGCTAGGACTTCCAAAACAAAGACAGAGTCATCTAACATGCGGCGTGTAAGATAAATCCTATAATCCTTTTGTATTTCCATGGCAACATTGAAACATAGCGCTCTCATTAAAGCCATCATGCCATCTTGGAAAACTTAGTCATTCTAATGTGTATACAGTAAAGTTGATGATAATGAGAATAAAGTATAAAAAGTAGCGACACAGATCTTGTTATGGCAAAGTTTCATACAAGGATTTATAACATTGTTTATCCTTTTATGAATTCACATAGTTTAGATTTTTACGTGTCAAGTGATTTTTTATGGTAGAAAAAGAATCAAAGTTTATTTTTCTATAAATTATCACCATAACATAGCTAGAGATGACTGTAAAATATTCACACACAATTATTATAGAAAAAAAGTCAACTATAATGAATTCAATTAATATTTCATATTCAAAAGGTATACATATGTCAATATAATGTTTGTACATAAATGAATAAGTTCACACTCATTATTTGACTGTGTCACGACCCAACACTACCCTCTAGTTCTAACACAGTGCTTGGAACCATAAGTGATCCCAAGCTAACCCATGAACTGGCATGATACTTTAGCAACTGATTTAGAATATTTTACAAAACATAATTTGCTGAGCGAAAGCATAATCTTGAAAAGTCTGAATAAAGTTAATGTTGATACAATTTACATCATGATAAAACTGAAGAAAGAAACTAAAATTACAAGCCTGACTCTGACAAACATATATGAAGTCTCTACTATTCTGACTATATATAGCTGGGACATGCCCCCAACTACCACTAATCAATACATATGGAAAATAAATAATAAAGTACATGATCCTCAACTATCTGGAGTTCTCGAAATAGGAGAACTCATCACCTGCTGGCTGAAAATTGTAAACTGTCTGACCCTTGTGTGAGAGCTACATATGGTACCTACATTATGAAGGATGTAGTCACAAACACATATGTGTGGTCAGTATGTTGGAATGTACTGAGTGTATAGAGACATGCACTAAATCATGAAAATATTTTAAACATGCTGTAAAACTAAGGATATAAGTTATTTGCTGAAGTATACAATTGAAACATGACTATACGTGAAAATTATAAATCATAGATAATTTATAAATCATGAGCTGAAAATAATTCTGTAAGCTAGGGAGCAGTAGAAATATATATGTTGTAAGCAATTCTCTGGTAAGGTTGAATATGTTGTAAAAGCTGTACTGAGGATGGCGTTTGAATACCGAATTTGAAATTATGTTATGGAAACTGACTTGACTCAAGGATTTGAATATACAAATATACCGAGCATGAATGAATAAACATACCAAACCATCATAACATGTACAAAGTAGATCTGATTAACTAAATGACTGATGTCTGTGTGATTGAACAACTAAAATTTTAGTAAGGGATAACTAACATTGGTATTCTGAGTAACGAATATATGAATATTGATCATGTAAAACTGAACTGTATATAGTCTAAATAACTAGACTGAAACTATGGGGTACTATGCATATGAGATAAGGACTAGCTGAACAACATGAGATTACTGAACATGAATGCATAAAAACTGTAACATCTGTGGATGCAAGACCAAGCATATATATGTTTCTACAATAATCTGTAAACTGAAAGACTAAAATCTGATAACTGAATAACTGAGAATTTGTACACTTGCTCAAGCAAACCTGAACTGAAAATATATGGAATATTGTACTAAGATTGTGGGAGGTATCATATAACTGACATGCCCCAATCTAAGCTAATCGGGGTCCTACCTGTAACCCAAGTTGGAAGGGTATCAGTACGGTGCCATGGGTACTAACACTAGCTGGGTGGATCCACTAAACTGGTGTCCCGAAGGACTAATGAGTCACCCTCAACTGACAGGTTCTCTAATGAGATATGTGTCACCCTCAACTAGTAGATAGACACCTTGCCAACCCTTAACCAGCAGATAGACATCTCTAACCTTTGTTGGCTACGTAGTTCTATAAATCAGGAATTGCTACTAAGGGTCACTCCCTCTACTGGACAGTAAGCCTCCATCCTAGAGTTTGCTTGGTGATAAATCCTACTCCCAACTAAATGACACTGAAACTAAAATTGGAATGATTTTAACTAAATGTGATTTTATGATTGATAGTCCTCATTATGATCATAATAATAGAATAAATAGGAATAATCATGGCTTAACTGAATCATACTTGAAAATTTGAAAATCATGTAAAGCACGTAGGTATCGGGTGTTCATAACCCACAAGAATTGAATGATCATAAAACATGACATTTAAACTTAAGACTGTAGTATTGAATCATGGTTAAACCCAAGACATGGGAAATTCACCATGTAGAAAGCATGGACTTGTACATAGGGATATTCTAAACATAAGAATTCAACAACATAAAAATTACTTGAATATGACATGGGAACTAAAATTCATAGCGTGAGGTAATCAAATCTTGCAAGGGATCATACATGGTCCAAATTTAATTTAAATCACCATGAAAACATGAAATTTAATCTTTCTTGAACGTACAAAATACCATAATGATAGAAAGTTCATTCTTTAATCGATAAAAAAGGGTTTCTAGGATCCGTAGGTGAAAGAAACCCAAGAATGATTACCCCACATACCTTAAACTTTTAAATTAATATGAAAACACAATTATTGATGTTTTATTGAAGGTTATTGAACTTGGTAAACTTGGATTCTTTATTCCTTTGGGTAAAAGGAAATAAATTTGTTCTGGGGGAAAGGAGAAGGTTTTCTTGAGAGGAAAATTGGAGAAGAAGGGAAAAATTATGCTCTAACTAATGCCCAAGTCAAGTTATTGATGAATGAGTTGAGGGTAAAAAAGAACCAATTTCCCCTCAATTATTTAAATAAAAAATAGACGCAACTATGTCATCGCGATGTGGTCTTATCGCGGTAGCTTACTGCTTCTAACAAAAATAATAATAAATTTTCACTTGGATATCGGATTAAGGAAAAATTATTATCGTTGGAAAGATAATTTAATTATCTAAAATTTGGTGTGTCTTGCGATGAAAATTTCCATATATCTAAGAAGTTATACATGTTCAAATTTTACCCTTGTAGAATCGAACACCAAAATTTGTCCGAATCAAAGGCCATTCGCTCAACTTTGTTCTAAGTGATTACTATTAATATTTTTCAGCTCATACACACTTTACACACTAGGATAAAGATCATGACACATTTATTCAATTATAAATCATGAATTAGACACAACACTTTCACTGCAATGCGGTCAACATGCGATCGGGACTAATTTTGCATCGCGGGCCTATCGCTGTGACCCACTGATTTTGTAACCCAAACATGCCTCAAACCTTGTTCGAAAAATACAAAACTCCTTGATACATACTTCTTACATACCTGAACATGAATTAACTTAAAAACTAATTTCTCGGGGTCGGGAAGACCAAAATGAAAATTCTGGAAGTTAAGGATTCTTGAAAATGGCTAAGTCCCCAACACTTATAGAAAATTTCAAGCCATAAGCCCATTAAATATGCAACTAAGAGATGAATCAAGCTAAGATTAGTATGGGGTATTACAATATCTCCCCCTTGGGAATATTCATCCTTGAATGAGATTAGTTAGATTGAGAGTACTGTACTAAGGTAACTGAAATCATATACTGAACATGTATGACTTGGAACATGAGTCCATAACTGGTTCTGGGCATGATACATGAACTAAAATGATTTTTTGCATACATGCAATGACATGAGAATGGTTATAAGGCTAAAATATAAATGAGAGAGTCAACTTATGTGTAACCATTACCTCAGGTTGGATCTGGTTTTGTAAAGAAAAGTTGAGAGGTTTAGGACATGAAAACTTAGGGTATTATAGAATAATGGATGTAGGTGTGTACAAATTATGTGCCCCTTAATTAGTGTCATTGTTGTTCCAAACAAAATTATGAAAATATATGCACTCCTTAACAACGGTGTTGTTTGTAAATGCCAGTTCAACTTGTTTGTGCACTAAAGAGTATTTAGGGTTGACGCGATCCAAGCGACCATTGACAATGTAGTAAGAATTATTTGGCTCCAAGAAGTCCTTTCATATTTTGATATACTTATTGAATACGGTTTCCTGAATCTTTGTCCCCTACTTTTCATTTAAGCAATGATTGATCTCAGGAATAAAGTAAATACAAATGATAGTATAATGGGGTAAAACTTTAAAATAATTTTACCTCTTCGTCGACTAATTGTGCAGTTCTCAAAGTGCCATAATGTGTTGAGGTCTAATAGGGTATTATGGATCCCCTTTTAAGAACTAAGACTTTCATAATACAGACAGCAGAGTAAGTAGGTATATTGTTAATGAGTACACTTTGTTGTGATAATTCTCATCAGTCAGTATGTTGGACGAATATGAATGGTAACATATATTGTAACAAAGTAAAAACCATACGAAAGAGATATTAAATATAAAAAATTTAGGATACAGAGAATGGTGAATTGCTTTAACAAGCACAAAGTTTATTATTTTTGTTATTGAGGAGTAAGAATGCTAATTTAGGTCTTACCAGAGAAGTTGATGGTAGATAACAATAGGTGTTTCTGTATATATATTTATGTAAAAATAGAGCAAAGTGAGACCAAAAAAGTTGATAGCAGAAAATGACATTTCTATTTGTATATACCGAGCAAAGTTGGAAGGTGCATATCTTCAACTATGGAAAGCAACATTTTTGTATGTATATCTATAAGTATAAAATAGAGTAAAGTGAGAAGGTGAAGATCGTCAACTGTGGAAAGCAGAGTTTCTATATATATATCTATATGTATAAAACAGAGCAATGTGATAAGGCATATATCTTCAAGTATGGTATCTGTTAAAGTAGAGAGAGCCAGAAGACACATCTGTTGGTGTATTTGCAATAGAATGGATATTTCGACGTTATTTTGTATTAGATAGGGGGTAAATGATGCTGATTGGGTAGGAATTGTGCCTATAGAACAATGACGCATAAGTTAATATTTAAACATATGAAATACATAACCTAGAAGAGATAGAACACTAATAATTTTTTTTGGCATATTTAGAAATTCTCTCTTACTAAAACATGATAGACAAGAGTAAAAATACATTGTAAGAAAGTAAATACCATAACAAAGAGATATTCAATATCACAGATTTAGAATTTTCAGAGAAAGTAATTTGAAACTGTAGAAAATAGTCAGAACTATGCTCTTACTAAAACATGTTCAACAAGTAGTAAAAAAATAAGTAAATCCATGGGATACATAGAATGGTGGCTTTCTATAATCAGAACTACACTCTTACTAGAATATGTTCAACAAGTAGTGAAAAATAAGTAATTTCGCAAGATACAGAGAATAGTGGCTTGCTTTAACAAGCAGAAAGTTTATTATTCGCAGTAAAAGTGAAATATAATTGGGATCCAATATGATTTGAATATGTTCTTTGTAATATTTGATAAGCTGTAGTAATAGAAAATTTTGGAAATGATAGCATGAAGAAGAAAGTGCTGGATTTTATTATAAAACAGGAAACATGGGTGAAGAGGAGTAAGGTGGAATGATTGTTTGATAGATTTGAATAGGTGAACTGAAATTAACGAAAACTAGATTGTGACAAATAAAAAATAATCAAATTCATGTAGCGACAAAGAAAAGATAATTACAAAGTGTGGAATCGAATGATGTAGATGCCTTGTTTAAAGGAAAAAGTATTTTTTGTTATTGAGGAGTAGGGATGCTAAGTTGTGTCTCACCAGAGAACATGATGACAGATGATGAAATTAGGTGTTTCTATATGTATATGTAAAAATCAAAGCAAAGTAACACTGGATAAATTTATGGAGGAAAACGGTGAACGACATTTGTGGTTGTATATACAGAGCAAAGTGAGAAGGTCCATATCTTAAAGTGTAAAGTGGCATTTCTTTCTTTATATCTGGATGTATTAAACAAAGAAAAGTGAGAAAGTGCATATCTTCAAGTGTGGTGTCTGTTAAAGTAGGAAGAGGTGGAAGACACGACTGTTGGTGAAGTTGAAGTAAAAGCGCATTTTTTTACTAAGGGGGGTGAACTAGTAATTTCACTTTAAGTTTTTTGAGTTGGTGTTTTCAAGATAGTATAGATATATATTATAAGTGAAGATTTCGACATGTGTGCTATGGGTCATTTAATTTCATAATAAGGATGTTTTAGTAATTTCATGTTTTGCATTGTAGATTGTTTTACTCAACGTGTCTTGTATTCTATTTTTGAGTAAATATGTACTACCTTGAAAAGAAACACATAGTGGAAATATCCACCCACTCATCTCTATGTAAATACAAGAAAAAAGAAAGAATCAAATAGCATTTCTGCCTCTTCTCTATGGTAGTTCTTTTTATCATTATTTTCTATGTATGTGTGAAAAAGATAAGGTTTAGATTTAATACCTTTTCATCTACAATTGCAGTGTCAGAGTCACAGCTAAAGAAAAAATTGTATTGACTTTTAATATGGTTATTCAAATTATTCTGTGGGCTTTAAGAAGATGAACTTTTTTATTGATTCGTCAGCACCCTAATCGGCTTATAAGGACATTAAGATTTTAGAGAAAATAGTGTTTTCCATTTTTTTGAAATTTATAATGTTCTGTAACAAGACCATTTGATGTTTTTGTTTATATGAGTTAAAAATTAAAAAATCAATTTTTTGTTATGTTCTTCTGTGATTTAGATGTGATGTGTGTGTATGCAATTTTTGGAATGATAAGCTATTGTAATTTAAAAATTTAGTTCTAATTACTTGCTTTAAAGTTTTAAATTTTAGACTTTGTTTTGACTTTGCTGAGTACTCGTAGTGATTATAAAATTTTCTTGAATAATTGGAGAACAAAAATTACAAGATGGAGAATTGAACCCTCACAATAAAGTAAAAATGTAGTAAGTCAACCAACTGAGCTATCGATATTTTTAGGAGAACAGAGATTGAATATATATAACTACTATTGTTTTTATTTAGCGTAATTGGTATACCTTATGATGCAAGTAGACCTTAATGTCAGATTGGACAACAGTAGTTCTTACTCCTATAGTGGTAATGGTAAATTCATAAATTTCCCATTCACTCATATAGTTTGTTATGTCATTTTTTCAGTTTGTTTCGACAAAAATAGTACTTTGTTCGACTTATTCACTCCATATTGCCACAATTTTTCTGTATTAGCGCGTTCTCTCATTATTGTTTTGCATTTTCTCGCTCACATACTTTTTAACTTATGATTTATCTCCCTATTTGTGCAATGAAAATTATCAGGAATTCCCTTGTTTGATTTCAAGAAAAAAATGCTTATCTTTTTTACATTTAGTTTAATGGATTGATACTTTTCCCAATCTTATGATATTTTTGGTACTTCATATTGTATATTTTTTGAATTAAAGTATTCACCAAAGAAACAGAAAAGAATTGTTTTGTATTGTGAGCTAGCTTACACTCTTTTCTATTGCTGGGCATGTTTGTTGTAACAATTAGTCATATTTTATCTACAGATACATTTATATGTACATGCTTTGTGGTTGATATTAATCTATAGCTGAAAATCAGAGTATTACTTTAACTTTCAAAGAAGAAGAAGACAAAATTTATAACCTAAAATAGTGTGTTGAAGAAAGAGGACAAAACAATTATTTGTTTTGGTCTTAAATTACATGTACGTAGTTTGGTTGTCCTTTTTATGGTTCTCATAATGGTTAATATGAATATTATGTGTAGCAACTGTCTTCTAATAATGTTATGGTGTTGTTTCCTTAGTGTTCTTCCTCAACACTAATTTTATACTGATGTTTATCTGCTTGCATATAACCAATCTATTTTTTCTTCTGACAAATTTATCAGCTTACTAAAGGCCTGGGAAGAGGCTGCTCAAATTAAAGAGATCTTAATACTTTCATTGAGGCACAAGCATCCATCACATCTAGCCCTCCTAAGGTACTGAAGAATGTCTTCTAATTCATTTTCATAGGGGCATCAACTGGTGTGGAAAATAAAGATACTAATTAGACATAACATGAATATCACTGCTTTACGCGTAACAAGAACATGAAATTGAGTTTCCTAAAGTTGTATAAATACTAAAATAATGTTGTGTTCAAACCATAAATTCTCTTGCAGAATGTTTAATCCATATATTCTGTGTATTGAGAACATTAAACTTTGTTTTCGACCATTTAATACAGGTAGGAAAGTTATCACTCTATGAAGTAAGCTCGACCATTTAAAAAGTTCAAAACCAAGTTCTGGATCCTAAGTAAGAAATTTTACATGTAATTCTTTTTTATGGCTTTTATCTCTACTTGTTCGATTGGGATGTTAGGGTCTAGGTTGAGGCAACAATACCATATTGACTTCTTTAATAAATCCTGCTGCTGAGTTATGTGTCTGGCAAAGTTGAGTCTGATCTTGACTATTAATACCATTTAAAGACTTCTAAAGGCCTCTTTATTTAATTTTAACAGGAATGGAAAGAAAAACTCTCATCGTTAGAGTCCTTTCTTGAGTTATTTCTCCAGTTGTATTAGTGATGGTGAAACTGAAGGTGGAAAGATAGCAATTGGTACACTCTCTTTCTGATGAGTTTGTTTACTGTATTGTTTCCTTGTGTAATTGTGTATACAGAGTTAGCCTGAACTTGTATTTGAGGATCCCAATTTAACTGCATTGGTGTCAGAGAATTTTAAGATGAGGAAGAGATGTCAGGTAGCTTGCTCATAAATCAGTGCACAGAGGTTTGCATTTGAATTTTCATGTACAGAAGAGATAGCACAACTCCTAGGAAATGTACATTTGAGTACTTGGTTTTGTTCTACTATATGCTAGCTTGCTCTCAGGTGATGTGCATTGTTACTACTAACTTTTGTTCTCTTTTTTCAAGGGATTATAGTTGGTGAATAAGAAGTACTATTTGACAATTGAGCAAAGTAAAGAACAGTATGTGGTGGTTTATGGAAAAATTATCTCCTTGAACTTGTACTACCGTGCCATTCTGTAAAATACCCTTTCCACAAAAAGCAGTCCATTAGTGTTGCTTTTCTCAACTTAGAAGTCAAGTACTCATTATAATCTCTTTCATGGGATCCATACATTTCATTGTTACACCCTATTATATTCGGATGATTAGCTGAGAATTAAGTCACGTTCATCTTAGTCTTTATGAGAATTTATTGTTTTTAATTAGTATTCAGCCTTGTAATTACTTTTATCTCGAGGTTACCATAAGTAAATAGTTTGTTTTATATATTGATGCATTGCAACTAATTTTTCTTTACATGCACCATGTTGGGCCCGTGCTAACAAGGGCCTCGGCCCCTAGTGTGTGCGTGTTTGTGTGTATATATTTATTGTAATACCCCAAAAATCTAAACTAATGTTAGCACCATGAATTCAAGTTCATTCATAGCACATTATAGTTCTTTGGTAGTTTACGAGTGTGTTTGATGCATATTAAGGCCTCAAATAACTCTCAGCTATTAGATGAATCAAAATATTCCTTGCTGATTGAAATTTAAAGAAGAATGTTGCTTTAGTCAACTTCAAGAAAGCATATCTTTTACTCTACTGAGAATTTTCCTTATCAATACCCACCAAGTGGTAGGAAATTGAATTATCTTTCCAATGATACCAACTTTGCCTAAATTCGATACTCGGGTGAGAAGTTAAGGCACTTTTAATGTGAAATAGTAGCTTAACGTGATAAGGTCGCGTCGTGATGATGGCCTAAATAACATTTTTTATTTTCCAGTATTTCACCGCAATAGGCACTGCATAGCACCAAGGGGCATTTTCACGCTCATCACTTTCCAGTGAGGCACCCCGATTGGCACTACATCGCGCCAAGGTTCGAGTTTGGAATTGTCCCTTTTCTAGTGGCGCAATGCGAAAGCACAACATCGCTCCGTTGGGTAAAATGGGAATTGTCAGCTTTCCAATGGCGCAACACGATAGCACAAAGTCACGCCGGAGCCAAAAATTAGGATTTTTAGTCCGCGACTTAATTTCCCAAGGACCATTTGGTCATTTCTCAAAGCCCCAATATCATCCAAAAGACATAATTGTAACCCTGAAGGGACATTATGAGCACTATTACTCACAAATCCTCTTTAAGAAATTAATTATCTCTCAAGAACAAAACCCTAGCCTCAAGATTCAAGATCAAATCTCAAGAATTCACCATCAATTCTCATAAATTCAGAAATCAAGGTATGTTAAGTGTTCATCCATGGGTCCCTTCCACCCATAGTGTCCAAGTATCCAATTTTAAATTTAAAGTTATGATCTTTACAAGTTATTTTGGGTTTAATTTTTGACTTTTACCATGAATCTCCATCCATCTTGATTCCATACCATGTTACATGAAGTTGTTGATTATTATGAAATCCCACACATTTGAATAATGTTATTTGTTGATTTGAATGATAATTAGTGATGTTCATGTCGAAATCATGCTATTTCTACAAGCTTTAAGCAATTCCCATTCTTAGCTTGAACTGTGAATATCAAGTTTTTGATGAAATGTCTATTTGAATGAATTGTGCATGATGTCCTATTTATAACACTTTTAAAATTGTGATATGATTCAATTATTTATGATATCAAGTCCTGGGGGAATTGTATTCCCAAAATTAGCTGCTTGCTTAGTTTCCAGTCACAATAGAATGATTTTGTAGTATCCCAAATAGTAGCATTCGATCATTTAACAGAATTAGTGTGAGTTCAGTCAAGCTTAGTATAATCTAGTGATCAGTGTCAGTTTAGTTGGGAGTAGGATTCAGCATCAACAGAACCCAAGGATGGGGGCATTCCTTCCAGGATATGGTTTGACCCTTAGTAGCAGTCCCTGAGTTATAGAACTACGTAGCCAGCATAGGGTAAATTGTTTTCCTGCCAAACTAGAATTGACATAACTATGTACATATCATGAGTCTTCCATTAGGGTTGACCCAGCAAGTGTTAGTAACCCGTGGCACGGTGCTAACACCCTTCCAATTTGGGTTATAGGTTGGACCCTAAATCAGTCTATAATCAGGGCAGGTCAGTTAGATCATAACTCCCATAGTCTCAGTTCTGGTATTCAGTATTCAGTATCGAACTCAGTTCAGTTCTTCAAGATTATAACTTACAGTTATCAGTAATCAGTTATTAGAAACTTAGTACTTTAGTTTCAGTCTAAATTAGACAGATGATATATGGTTGGCAATACATGTTCCTTATATTCAGTAGTCCCAGTCTTGTATACACTCTCATCTAGTCACTTCATAATATTTAGTTATTATTATTCATACACATGAACCCATGCATTTTATCCTAACCTCACCTAGCATACCAGTATATTCAAAGTAATGACACATACTCTCTCTTTATGCTATGATATCTAGGTACAGACACTCGGGTTCCTGACCATACTTAGACAGATCAGTCGATCAGTTGATCAGCCTCAACTACAGTAATGAGTCCTCATCCATCGAGGACACGATACTTATTTAGTCATTGCATTATTTCAGTATTTCAGTTACTTCATACAACAGTTGTGAGTTAGTTGGGGGCTTGTCCCAGCAACTCTACTAGTTCAGATGTTTAGAGGCTTGTAAATATGTCAGTTAGAAGTTATTCTACAAATATACTCACTATTGTCCTAGTTTTCTAAACCTTATGGCATTTTTTGTAGTTTTACTTCTGTATGTGCTTTATGATTATTATTCAGTACTCACAGCAGGTACCAGTCATGGGTTAACTTGTGGTCCTTCGGGGTCATATGCACTGACTGATGTCCAGGGTGTAGTCTCAATGCGTTACAAACTTAGTGTCAGAGCCTAAGGTTCTAAAACATCCTAGGAAATCTGAAAGTCATGTCAAGTAGAGTCTTGTGCATAGCTACGTAGTGCTCCACACTTATGGATAATAGGCTATGAGGAATTTTAGGAAAATGTCCCTTCTTTCACTGTTCGTATCATGTAAGTGAGCATGATCTCAAGTTAAACTTTCTATCTAATCCAACTTTCCCTTTTGTTTACAAAACATGCCTCCAAAAAAGACTAACAGAAGAAGAGCTGGGAACCAGCCAACACCTCCACCCATTCAGGAAGATCCCCTGAATGAGCATATGCCTCACGCAGAATTTAAAGTAGCATTCACCACTCTATCCTATTCTATGGAACCTCAAAATGTTTGACCAACTACTGTTTATACTAACCTAGTGGCCAATACTATTGCAGCTAGAATTTAGGACTTCACATGAATGAACCCTTCTTCATTTTTAGGGTTTAAGTGTAGAAGGTATCAGACATTATGGGGCTAACTACTAGTGAGAGTGCTGAGTTAGATGCTTATCAGTTGCAAGATGTAGCTCATACATGGTTTAAGTAGTGAAAGTAGATAGAGGCGCAGATGTAGGGCCTATAGAATGGGAAGAGTTTGCTACTACCTTCTTAGATAGGTTCTTTCCATTGGAGTTGAGAGAGGCTAAGGTGTTAGTATTCATCAACCTAAAATAGGTAAACACAAGTGTAAAGAAGTATTACTTCAAGTTTACTCAGTTGGGCAGGTGTGCTCCTCATGTGGTAGCTGATAGCAGGTCCAAAATGAGCAAGTTCATGTCTGGTGTATCAAATAGTATGGTCAAAGAGTGTAGGTTGATGATCCATGATCAATATATTGAGGAACGAAAGACTAAGGAGAAAGAGAGGGAGAATAAGAGGGCTAGAATAGGTAGTTTCAGTTTTGCTCAACCAAAGTTAGAAGGTAGAAATCGTCTTTAGTTCCACCAAAAATCTTTAGTCCCTGCTCCGTCTTTGGCTAGTGCACCGATGCCCAAATTAAGGAATGATAATAAGGGTAGGGCACCAGGCTCTAAATCTTAGGGTAGTGTAAATAGTGCCTGAATAAATCCTCTTTGCCAAAAATATAGCAGAAACCATTAGGGTGTCTGTAGTGCTGGCAGCGACGTGTGTTTTGAATGCGATAAGCCAGGCCATAGGATCAAAGAGTTTACTCAAGTGGGTTCTCAGTGTCAACATAATCGTTCCCTAGTTTAGTCCGGTTGCCCGTCTCAGCAGGATGCCAGCTTTAGTGCCACAAGTGGGCAGCGCCCAAACAGGCTCTATGCACTTTAGTCCCAACAAGATCAGGAAAATCTCCTGATGTGGTTACTAGTACATTGCAAATCTTTCATTTACATGTTTATGTTTTGTTAGATCCAGGAGTTTTTTTGTCTTTCTTAACTTCTTACATAGCCGTCAACTTTGGAGTCATCCTTAAAATCCTAACAGAGCCTTTCTTAATCTCTACCACAGTGGGTAAGTCTATTATAGCCCAGCGTGTATACAGGAACTGTCCGGTTATGGTGTCTACGAAAGTTATTTCAGCAAACCTTGTAGAGCTAGAGATGACAGATTTTGACATCATTCTCGACATGGATTGGCTCCATTCATGCTATGCTTTAGTTAATTAAATAAAAAAAAGTTGCTCATTTTCAGTTTCCAAATGAACCAGTTCTTGAATAGAGGGGTAGTACTACAACGCTTAGAGGTCAGCTTATTTCATACCTTAGAGCGAGGAAAATGATATCCAAGGGGTGTATCTATCATCTTGCCCGACTCAAAGACTCTAATTTTGAGAGTCCAAATCTTAAGTCAGTTTCAATAGTGAGAGAATTTCCAGATGTGTTCCCTGAAGATCTTCCAGGAGTTCCTTCAGAAAGATAAATTGACTTAGGAATAAACTTTCTTTCAGATACATAACGTATCTCTATTTATTCATTTAGAATGGCCCCATCTGAACTCAAAGAGTTAAAAAAATAGTTGAAAGATCTCTTAGATAAGGGATTCATTAGGCCCAGCATGTCCCCATTGGGCACGCCAGTCTTATTCGTGCGTAAGAAAGATGGTTCACTCAGAATGTGTATTGACTAACGTCAGTTGAACAAAATCATGATCAAAAACAAATATCCACTCCCCAGAATTGATGACTTTTTTAACCAACTTCAGGATGCCAATTATTTTTCTAAAATAGACCTCAAAATTGGCTATTATTAGCTTAGAGTCACAGAATATGACATTCCCAAAATAGCCTTCCGAACTCAGTATGGTCGCTTCGAGTTTCTAGTCATGTCATTTGGTCTCACGAATTCCCCAACAACCTTCATAGACTTCATGAACCGAGTGTTCAAGCAGTACTTGGACATGTTCATCATGGTCTTCATTGATGATATTCTTGTCTACTCTCATAATGAAAATGATCATGCAAATCACCTCAGAATAGTATTGCAGACTCTTAGAGCTCATCGGTTGTTCGCTAAATCTAGTAAGTGCAAATTTTGGCTAAGATTTGTAGCTTTTGTTGGCCATATTATTTCTGGTGATGGCATTAGAGTTGATCCTCAAAAGACCAAAGCGGCGAGAAACTAGCCCCGACCTATTTCTCCATCAGATATCAAGAGTTTCTTAGGTTTGGCTAGCTATTACTAGCGATTTTTTGATGGTTTTTTGTCTATTGCATCCACCATGTCCAGATTGACTCAGAAGAAAGTTAAGTTTTAGTGGTTAGATTTTTGCGAGAAGAGTTTTCAGGATTTGAAGTCTCGACTCACCACATCCCAGTTTCGACATTACCAGATGGTCTAGATGGGTTTATTGTATACTGTGATACTTTCAAAGTTGGTTTGGGGTATGTTTTGATAAAGAAGGGTAAGTTTGTGGCCTATGCCTCTAGACAACTTAAGCCCCATGAAAAAATTACCCTACCCATGATCTTGAGTTAGCAATTGTAGTGTTTGCCTTAAAGATTTAGAGGCACTATTTATATGGGGTGCATGTTGATGTGTTCACAGATCACAAAAGATTTCAGTATATGTTTTTGCAGAAGGATTTGAATCTGCGTTAGAGAAGATGGTTAGAATTACTGAAAGATTATGACATCAGTGTTTTGTATCATCCCATTTCTTACCAGTCCATACTTTTTATTCAGTGAAGGACTATGCCAAGCTCTATATTAGAGAGTTGGTTAGGTTGTACTGTGTCCCATTGTCTATCATCTCAGATAGAGGTACTCAGTTTGCCTCTTACTTTTGGAAAGCTTTTTAGATGGGTCTTGGTACCAAAGTTCACCTCAGTATAGCCTTCTATCCTAAGACAGATGGTCAAGCAAAAAAGACCATTTATACCCTTGAGGATATGTTAAGAGTATGTGTAGTTGACTTTAAGGGCAGTTGGGATGACCACTTGTCTTTGATTGAATTCGTGTATAATAACAACTATCACTCTAGTATTTAGATGGCTCCGTTAAAGGCTCTATATGGAAGGAGATGTAGATTTTTGATAGGTTGGTATGAAGTAGGTGAGGCTGTGGTGGTGGGGCCTGACTTGGTGTTTGGTGCCTTAGAAAAAGTACAGTTGATCAGGGAGACGCTTAAGGCAACCAAGAGCCAACAAAAATTGTATGCAGATGTGAGAAGGAAAGATCTTGAATTTGAGGTTTCCAACTTTATGTATTTGAAAATATCTCCCATGAAGGTAGTAAAGAGGTTTAGTAAGAAGGGAAATCTTAGTCTCCGATATGTTGGTCCTTATAGGATTTTGAGTCATTTCGGGAAGGTGGATTATGAGCTTGAGTTTCCTGCAGACTTAGCATCAGTGCACCCAGTGTTTCATGTCTCCTTGTTAAATAATTGTATTGGTGACCCAACTGTAGTTGTTCCCCTAGAAAGTGTAGATGTTCAGGATAGTCTTTCTTACAAAGAGGTCCTAATCAAAATCCTGGATCGTCAGACTCGCAGACTAAGGAACAAGGAATTTCCCTTAGTTAAAGTTCGTTTGTGGAACCAGTCTATTGAGGGAGACACTTGGGAAGCATAAGTAGATATGCGGACCAAGTATCGTCATCTTTTCTCCACAACCTCAGATTCAGCTTAAGATAACAATCTTCTTAGAATTTATCTTTTCCATGCTCAGTTTTAGCTGCATATCATTCTCATATTAGTCATGCATTCACAGAACCAGCTCAGTCATGTGTAATGTTTCAGACTTGATCATGTATTCACATTTTCGTCACATATATCCAGCATGTAACCAAAGTCCCTCAGTATTTTTAGCTTAACCAATCTCATTCGTGGATGCATGTTCCCAAGGGGGAGATATTGTAATACCCCAAAAATCTGAACCGATGTTAGCACAATGAATTCAAACTCATGCATAGCACATTATTGTTTTTTAGTAGTTTACGAGTGAGTTTAATGCATATTAATGCTTCAAATAACTCCCAGCTATTAGATGAATCAAAATATGCCTTACCAATTGAATTTTTTAGAAAAGTAGTGCTTTAGTAAAATTCAAGTGAGCATATCTTTATATCTACAGAGAATTTTCCATCTTAAGACCCACCATGTGGTAGGAAATTGAATTAGATTTCTAACGATATGAATTTGTCCTAAAGAAAATACTCAGGTGAGAAGTTATGACACTTTTAGTATGTAATAGTAGACCAACGCAATAAGGCCGCATCGCAGTGATGGTCAAAATTATGTTTGTCATTTTCCAATATGTCACCATGATAAGAACCGCATCGCACCAAGGGGTATTTTCGTGCTCGTCACTCTCTAGTGAGGCACCGCAATTAGCACCACATCGTGCCAAGTTTTCAGTTCGGAATTGTCCTTTTTCCAGTGGAGCAATCCAATAGAACCACATCCCACCGTTGGACAAAATAGGAATTGTCAGGTTTCCTGTGGTGCAACGTGATAGTACCACATTTTGATGGAGCCAAAAATCAAGATTTCCAGTTCGCGACTTACATTTTCAGGGATCATTTGGTCATTTCCCAAAGCCCCAAATTCATCCAAAACACGTAATTGCAACCCTAAAGGGGAATTATGAGCCCCATTACTCACAAATCCTCTTCAAGAAATCAACCATATCTCAAGAACAAAACCCTATCCTTTAACATTCAAGATCAAATCTCAAGAATTCACCATCAATTCTCACAAATTTAGAAATCAAGGTATTTTAAGTGTTCATCCATGGTTCCCTTCAACTCATGGAGTCCAGGTATCCAATTTTAAATTTTAAATTGTGATATTTACAAGTTATTGTGGGTCTAATTTTTTACTTTTACCATGAATCTCCATGTATCTTAATTCCATGCCATGTTACATGAAGTTATTGTTTGTTATGAAATCCCACATGTTTGAATAATGTTATTTGTTGATTTGAATGATAATTAGTGATGTTGAGGTCGAAATCATGTTATTTCTACAAGCTTTAAGCAATTCCCAAGCTTAGCTTGAACTATGAATAGCAAGTGTTTGACAAAATGTCTATGTGAACGAATTATGCGTGATGTCCTATTTGTAACGCTTTTAAAATTGTGATATGATTCCATTATTAATGCTTTCGAGTCCTGGGGGTATTTTATACCCGAAATTAGCTGCTTGCTTAGTTTTCAGTCATAATTTAATGATTTTGTAGTATCCCTATTAGTAGCATTTAATCAGATAAAAGAATCAACGTGAGTTCAGTCAAGCTTAGTATAGTCTAGTTATCTGTGTCAGTTTAGTTGGGAGTAGGATTCAGAACCAAGCGAACTCAGGGATGGGGGCATTCCTACCAGGATAAGGTTTGACCCTTATTAGTTGTCCTTGTGTTACAGAACTATGTAGACAGTGTAGGGTAAATTGTCTTCTTGCCAGACTAGGGTTGACATAACCATATGCATCTCATGAGTCTTCCTGACATATTAGGGTTGACCCAGCCAGTGTTAGTAACCCATGGCACAGTGCTAACGCCCTTCCAACTCGTGTTACAGGTTGGACCCCAAATCAATCTATAATCGGGGTATGCTGGTTAGATGACAACTCCTACAGTGCCAGTTACAATATTCAGTATTCAGTATTTAGTACAGAACTCAGTTTAGTTCTACACTATCATAACTTATAGTTATCAAAAATCAGCTATCAGAAACTCAGTAATTCAGTTTCAGTCTAAAGACAATATATGGTTGGCATTACATGTTCCTTATAATCAGTAGTCCCAGTCTTGCATACACTCTCATCCAGTCACTTCATGATATTTAGTTATTAATATTCATCCACATGAACCCATTCATATTAGCCTAATCTCACCTAGCATACTAGTATATTTTAAGTACTGACGCATACTCTCTCTTTGCGCTATGATATCTAATATCATTGGTCTGGACGTTTAGGTTCCTGACCATACTCAGCCATATTAGTCAATCAGCTACAGCTACAGTAGTGAGTCCTCATCCATCGGAGACACGATACTTATTTAGTCATTGCATTATTTCAGTATTTCAGTTACTTCAGACAATAGTTGTTAATTAGTTGAAGGCCTGTCCCATCGACTCTAATATTTCAAATGTTCAGAGGCTTTTAGATATTATCAATCAGCAATTATTCTACAGATGTACTCGGTATTAATCCAGTTTTCTGAACCTTATGACATTTTTTTTAGTTTTACTTCCGCATATGCTTTATAATTATTATTCAGTGCTCACAGCAAGTACCAGTCATGAGTTAGCTTGTGGTCCTTCGGAGTCGTAAGCACCATGTGATGTCCATGATGTATTCTCGAGCATTATACATTCATATATATATATATATATATATATATATATATATATATATATATATATATATATATATATATATATATATATATATTTGAAATTCCTTATATCCTCCCCACACATATAATAAAAATAATCATACAAGTTGTATTTTCTTATATGATCAACTTAATTAAAATTGTTTCTGCGACAACATTTGTAGTCGTTGTATATTACTTTAAATTCTATTGTAATAATATTATTAAAAAAATATGTATATTAACTTAATTAAATCCATTGATTTTTTAGTGCAAATTCGTGGCATATTTTTTCTTTTTTGTCAACTGCAATTTTATTTATTGATGTATTTTATAAATTAATTAGGCCTCTAACTACTGAATAATTCAACAATATTTTCATCTATCATTTCCTTCTATAGTACATGAACTCATTAAAGACATAGCAAGTTTATTTGCATGCGGTTAGGTATATACAAACCCAAGGCTATCGCCTATCAAACTCATAGGCCTTTGGTGAAGAAAGAGATTAGTCTCCAAGATATTTTCCATTTTTTATCATGTAATTCTTAATCATCCTAGCGAAAGAAATAATTAAATAATTGAAAAATTTGAGCTTCCCGATTTTATAAAATTTGGTAAAGTTGAGTTGTTAATTGTTACTTCAACTTCTCTTGTTTTTCTTGTGTTTAAATATCTAATGACCTTCGTGCTGATTTTTAAAATCATTTATGTTTTAACCATTTTGTCCTTCTTCGTAGTTCCTTCATCTCATTTATGAATTCAGGAGATGATTGACATGATTCCTAATGCATTCGGGAATGTTTTAAATGAGTTGTGGTTTTGAACACCCTTAAAAGGGGTTAGTTTAACTTTGGTCAATATTTTGTGATCTGGGCTTCGGATGATGATTTTAATAGTTTCATTAGCTTCGGAATATCGATTTTGGGTTACTAATGTGATTAGTTCAGATTTCGAGCCCTTATTTTGCATTTTGATCCTCCATTTAGAAACTAGTTAAATTTGGCCTTAATTCCCGAAGGTTAATTTATATAAAATAGTTCTTTTTAAAATATCCAACGTCGCCATTGATTCTGGAACATTGAAATTAGCCTAGTAGCATTATTGATTTATTTCTGTGGGATCCGAAATGAATTACAGGGCCCGTTTGGAGAGTTTTGGGACTTGGAATTGTTGTATGATGCATGTCATTCCTTCTTTGTTCATGACCTCCTCTATCATGTTCGCGAAGCACTTCCTTACTTTTGAGTTTGCAATCCCTATGTACCATTCACGAAGAGAAAAATAGTCCTTCACCGCGATAACGGTGGATATCATGATTGTAATATGCTATCAATGGTCCGGGTTGGTTTTCTTGTTTGCATTCATGGCCGAAAGTGCACGTTTGCAAAGGTACGGGTTGAGGAAACTTTGCGTTCATGACTAGGAGTACACATTCGCGAAAGTTAATTATCTGGATATATTAAACACCATTTTTTCGTCTCCAAAATGCTTATCTTTCTTTCTCGGACCTACGATTTCGAAAGGGGTTTTCAAGAATTCTTCCATGGGTATGTTTCTAAACCCTTATTCCATCAATTTCTATTGATTTCCTTAATAATCCCTCATTAATTCCTTGATTTTTAATGTGATTTTTGGGGTTTTGCCCGGTAAGTTATTAAATGAGTTGCTCTTCAATTTAAGGTATGATTTCTACTCATTTTCACAGTATTTACTATAGACTCCTATTTTTGTGGAAATTATTTTTCTTAAATAAAATTTTGGTTTTACCCTTTCATTTTCATACTCATTTTTCGAACTCATTTTGGACCCGTTTTATATTGGATCAAAATGAGTATCATGAGTTTTGTTTTGACTTGTAGATGACTTATTTGACTAGATTGGACACATCTAATATTGATTCAAGTGTGTTGAGCTTTTGATTGAGGCTTTGGGTTCTGCTTGGGTGTCACGACCCGAACCATAAAGGCTCGACCGCCCTTGTTTATCTGGCAATCATGCATAATGTTCATACATTATTAAGAAATTATAATGCCCCGAGATCCCATCCTGAGATGTCACACGGTGCTTATGACCCCGAAGGACCACAAGCTAACCCTTTACTCATGTCTACATCTGTATACTGAATAATATCTGGAATAAATGCAGAAACTTGCCATAAGGTTCAACACATCTATAAATACTTAAAATATAAAACTGAATACTATACAATACATCCGTTTGAAAAGCCTCTAATCTGACTGGACTGTGGAGTTGATGGGACAGGTCCCCAACTAACTCCGTCAACTGAAAGTAAATAAAATTTTGTTTACAATAATAGAAAACTGAAACTCATCCTTGAAAGAAGAGGACTCACTACTACTGCTGTTGACTGGGACTAATCTACTGATGATACTCTGGGTCCTGTGCCTCTAAACCTATGGTGTCAAATGAGACACCATAGCGCAAATGCGTCAGCAAAAAATGTACCAAGTATGTAGACGGGGTGAGGCTAAATGCAAGGGCTCATGCATGCAAAATATGTATAACCTAAATGATCATGAGAATAACACATTAAACAAGCACACATACAAGAATGCATAAATAGTACCCATAATCATCACAACTCTAGAGACTAGACCTTGGATACCACGTTACTGTGAGCTAAACTCACTACCATCACTGAAATACTAAACTACTTACTCATCTACTACTGATAATTGAGGATCTGAGCTTACTGCTTTCAACTGAAAGAATTAGATATTCAAATTTTCTAACAAATAACTTCGGAAGCTTTATCAATGATAAGAAAATAGGATTATATCTGAATCCAACAACAAGAATACGCGACAAATTCTGAGAATGATACCAAGCCTATCTGAGGGAAGATTTTTAAATATGATAATAAGAATATTCAACATGATCTGAGACTGAGATCAAGCCTCTGTAATGGGAGATCTTTACATATGGTAGTAAGCATCTGTATATGAGGCCAAGCCTATCTAACGGGATGGTCCATGAATCAATGGAACTATCTGAGTTCCTTACTGAGATAGACGACTGTACCACATGGTCTGAACTTCTGAAGATTGATACTGAAACTGCAACTGTGGGATGTAGTCACTTAACCGACATGCCCCGACCAACCACAGGTGGGGTCCAACCTGTAACCCTATATGTAAGGGCGTCAATACCATGCCATGAGTAAAGACTCACTCTCGGGTCAAGCCTCTCTGATGGGATGACCCTCGCAGGAAATCGACCTGAGGCAATATAATAGTCAACCTCTCTGACGGTGACAGCCTCTACTAACGGGGAACCCTGTATCCTGTGCTGGCTACGCAGTTCTGGAGTTCAGGGATTGCAACTAATGACTCCGGCCTCTCTCTATGGTGGGAGGAATCGCCATCCCTTCCCTCGCTTGGTGCTAGTTTCTACTCCCAACTGAAAGACTCTCACTGAATCCTTAGAATGAACATAATAAAGCTGAATCTATTTACATGATCATGTTTCTCAAATGATCTGGCTGAAATACTATGAGATCACTTGGTTTCGTATCTGACAGAAACAATATCGAATCACGGTATCTGACTGAAGATACATAGATTGATTAGATTATTCGAATTATTTCTGAGATTAGAATTGAATCACTTGAGTTCCATTAGGACTGGGCTAAGTACAGGTCTGGTTCTAGATCACTAGCGATACAGAGATTACAGAGATAACTGAGATTACTGAGCTTTATTAAGGTTCGCACTTGTCCGAGGATACAGAGTTTATAGTTCACTGAGTTCTAAAAATCATGGATTGGTTGGAATTATCGAGAAGTTGACACAAGCTCTAGATAACAACTCTAATTTTAGGTATAAATACCCCCAGTACTCGATCACAAAGAACTAAAGCATCATCATTCATTCAAGTATCACAAGCATTCATGCATCATTACCATCATTCAGGCATATTCACAAGAAACTCAGAAATAATGCCATATATTCAATTTCGCAATCATTAAAACATCACTTCAAGCCTCTAAGGATTCACAAATGTCTACTCATCATCGCAACTACCAAGAGGTCACTATAACCATCATGATTACCAAAGGATCGCTCCCAACATTTAGGGGGTCATCAATATCGATTCATCATCACAAACTACCTTAAGGAAGACGTGTTATTAAATTATACCTTATTCAATGAAGTCTTGCATCAAGTACTTCAAACCTATATCAGTCTCGACATATATCTAGATATCACGAGATTTTGGGAAACACTTCACACTATCATGTCATTACTCTCTTGCTAACCACTTATCATGTATCAAAACTTAAAATAAGTCAAAGAGCACTCACTTGTGAGATTTACCGCTATTTTGTCTCAACTTACTCACTATAGTCTTTCGACAACCCGTAGACATGTCCGATTCTACACCTACTCGGGGATTCCATATTATTATTATGGCTCATTCCTCTCACTAAGGCATTTTATCAAATACTAGGTGTGCCTGGAATAGCCCACAACTTTTGGTTTGCCCTTTAATCTACTATAATGCCCCTCTATACTTCACCTCAGCCTTTCGTCCAACCTATGGGGTGCGTACTCCGCTTATTCAAACATCTCTACACCCTAATGTCATGAATACCTCACATAGACACCAACTTCAAAAGGGCTCATCACAACATCACGTAAATTCCACATACTAGAGTCAAAGACCATAAATCTTGCAAACAATCATGAATCCAAACTGAACAACACAAGTAACATCAACTTTAACTCATAAAAATCATGGAATATCACAAAACATAAACTCCTTAATTTTAAAAAAAGGGGTACTTGAGCTTCTTGGATGAAAGGGACCCAAGAATCAACATCTACATACTTGGGAATTTCTTTTCTTGAAGCCTCTTGAAAGAAGTTCCTGATTTCTCTTGATCCTTCTTGATCTCTCTTGAATTTTATAAAAGGAGAAAAGAGTATTTTGATTTTGGAAACCCTAATTTTAGGGTGGTAGAGAGAAAAATAAAGTTGAAGGCCCTTGGCCCGGTATTTACAGAGCTGCGGGAAGATGTGGAAAAGACCAAAATGCCCCTTTAAAATCTGACTAGAAAATTGCAATCGGGGTCTGTAACGGTTGACCCGACGGTCCGTCAGAGGGACTGACGGTCCATCAAGTCGTCCGTCAGTCAATTGCCAAAACTGGGAGGCTTTGCCTCGAAATAATGGTCGAAGTGAAGGTCCATCAAAAATTTGACGGTCCACCAAATTGTCTATCACTCGGGGTCCAGGAAGGGGACATTCTACCTCGGTCTGATAGGCCCCTTGACAGTCCATCAACTTTCTGATGGTCCACCACTTTGGCCATCACATGATGACCTAAAAAGGAAGACACTACCTTGGTCTGATGGGACACATGACGGTCCACCAAGGACTTGCCGGTCTGTCAGATCGACCGTCAAACCTTCAATTCCGACAACACTCAGTAAAACGGCCATAACTTCTTCGTCTGATGTCGAATTTTGATGAAATTGGTATCGATGGAAATCTTGTTCAATTCTTTATATGACTAAAATTAGAAAATTAGGGAAATTACACACGATTCAAAGTATTTCATACTTGGAAAGATACTTTTGAAATTTTTAGACTCAATATTTCTGCTTTGCTGGATACGCTCTAAGGCTCAGACTAGAAGAGAACTTTGCGGGGTATTACATTATCTCCTCCTTGGGAACATTCATCCTCTAATGTCTCTTGGTAGGATGGAAATACTGATCAACAAAACTTACTCAAGAAACAAAAACATCTCAAGGCATGACTGCGCAACTAGAAAGACTAACATACTGAGTACTCATACTGGACACGCATCTCTAACACATGGAACACTGACTGAAGCTACTTAGAGCTGAAACCTCATAGAGTGAATGAACATATGATGCATGGACTCATAGATGGGCTGATTTCATGAATTCATGGCTGAACACGCACTGACAAGCTGAACTCTTTCTACTGAATGTGCATATCTAATGCATGAATGTCTAATTGAACTGACCTTCGGAAGCACGACTAACATTACAATGATCACTGATGCTAGCTTCATTAGAAGACTATTAACATTCATCTAAATAAACTTAATGATATGCAAACATCATAACACTATGGGGTATCTCCCCCTTGGGACACTATGTCCCTCTAAACATACTTCGCTAAAATACTGAAGCGGTGCACGAGGCACCTACCATCTGGGTCATGATTGATCGATTGAGATCTAAAACTCATGCATGACTCATGCTAAAATATAATTCTCAAGATAAAATCAATGGATCTAACAATGCATGTCATATAGATGAAGGGCTCATAACATACCCGGGTCTATGTCAGGGAGACCTTCATGATCAAGACGATCCTGAAGCGCACGGAGTCTACTCCTCTTTGTTAACACTCTACAGTCTTGCATTATATGTACTGGATCACCACACCCAAAGAACACATCACTACCAGCTCTACACATGACTTGGTGGTGCCTGCCACACTCTCCACAAAGCAGATGGGTACGAACACCACTAGCACTACTCAGGGCCTTGGAGCTTGACGCTTCCTCGGATCTGACACCCCCAAACGCAGGTGCGGGTACACTAGACGAAGATGGAACTGGAACTAAAAACCTCTGACCATGATGAGAACCACTTCCACCTTGGTACCTTGACTGGGAGAAACCACGACTACCTGTCTTGACTCTCTTACTTGCACTTGCTCTTTCTTTCATATTTTCTACCTCAATTTGTTGCGCATGCATCATTATCCTAGAAAGATCCATATATCTATTTAGCATAGCATTTCTACACTCTTTCAACACATAACTCAAAACCCCAGACAGAAACTTACTCATGCTCACTCTAGGGTCAGCTACCAAGTCGGGAGCATACTTAGCTAATTGGTTGAACTTAATACTCTTTCACAGTCATAGAACCTTTCCATAGGTTCATGAACTCTTCTACCTTAGCTTCTCTTATCTCAAGCGGAAAGAATCTATCTAGAAAGGCACTCTGAAACTCTGACCAAGTCACAGGAGCTACATTCTCCCCTCTACTCTTCTCCTACATCACTACCCAATCATGAGCAACATCCTTCAACATATAAGATGCTAACTCCACACTCTCCTCCTCAGAGATGTGCATAATCTGGGTGATCTTCTTCACCTTCTCTAGATAAATCTGCGAGTCCTCACCTACTACTGACCTAAAGAATTCTGGAGGGTTCATTTTCATGAAATTTCTAATCCTAGTTGCGGTGGAATTCCCATCTTGCTGAGGTGGGAATGCAGCCTGAAGGTTGCCCTGAACATTAGTCGTAGCTTGAGCTAGCGCTTGAAAAGCTTCCCGAAACTCTGTATGTGACACATTCTCATTATCAGGTCCTACTAGTTGAGGGGGATTATCATCGACCCCACGGACAAAACTTCTGCGAGGAGGCATACTATGTAATTGAAAGAAAGAAGTGTATTAGACTGAGGATCAACCTGAGCTCATGCTCACTCAAAAAAAATGATTACTAAAAGAAGGGAAACTTCTCCTAAGAACATCCTGTAGCCTCATGTACATAAATGTGGCTCGCTACACACCCATGCACAAGACTCTACTAGATGCGGATTTTCAGACTCCCTAGGACACTCTTGAACCTTAGGTTCTGATACCAAGCATGTAACGCCCCGAGATCCCATCCCAAGATGTCACACAATGCTTGTGACCCCAAAGGACCACAAGCTAACCCTTTACTAATATCTGTACTTGTACACTGTATAATATCTGTAATAAATGCATAAACTGGCCATAAGGTTCAAAACATCTATAAATACTCAAAATATAAAACTAAATACTATACAATACATCCGTCTGAAAAGCCTCTAATCTGACTGAACTGTGGAGTTGATGGGGCAAGTCCCCAACCAACTTCGTCAACTGAAAGTAAATAAAATTTTGATTATAATAATAGAAAACTGAAAATCATCCTCGAAAGAAGAGGACTCGCCGCTACTGTGCTGACTAGGAATGATCTGCTGATGATACTCTAGGTCCTGTGGATCTAAACCTATGGTGTCAAATGAGACACCATAGCACAAATGCGTTAACACAAAATGTACCGAGTATGTAGACGGGATAAGGCTAAATATAAGGGCTCATGCATGCAAAATATGTATAACCTAAATAATCATGAGAATACCACATGAAAACAAGCACATATACAAGAATGCATAAATCATACTCATAATCATAACAACTCTAAAGTCTTGACCTTGGATACCGCTTTACTGCGAGCTAAACTCACTACCATCACTGAAATACTGACCGCTGACACATCTGCAACTGATAACTGAGGATCTGAGCTTACCACTTTCAATCGATAGAATTAGAGATTCAACTTTTCTAATAGATAAATTCGGAAGATTTATCAATGATAAGAAAATAGGATTATATCTGAATCCGACAACAAGAATACTTAACAAATTCTAAGAAGGAGACCAAGCCTATCTGATGGGAGATCTTTAAATAATAAGAATATTCAACATGATCTGAGACTGAGATCAAGACTCTCTAATGGGAGATCTTTACATATGATAGTAAGATTCTTTATATGAGGCCAAGCCTATCTGACAGGATGGTCCATGAATCAATGGAACTATCTAAGTTCCTTATTGAGATAGACAACTGTACCATACGGTCTTAACTTTTGAAGATTGATACTGAAACTGCAGCTGTGGGAAGTAGTCACTTAACCGACATGCCCCGACCTACCACAGGTGGGTTCCAACCTGTAACCCCAGCTGGAAGGGTGTCAATACCGTGCCAAGGGTAAAGACTCACTCTCGGGTCAAGCCTCTCTAGTGGGATGACCCGAGCAGGAAGTCGACCTAAGGTAATATAATAGTTAACCTCTCTAACAGTGACAGCCTTTACTAACGGGGATTCATGTATCCGACGTTGGCTATGCAGTTCTAGAGTTTAGGGATTGCTATTAACGACTCCAGCCTCTCTCTCTGACGGGAGAAATCTCCATCCCTTTCCTCGCTCGATGCTAGTTTCTACTCCCAATTGAAAGACTCTCACTGAATCCTTAGAATGAACACGATAAACCTGAATCTATTTACCTGATCATGTTTCTCAAATGATCTGGCTAAAATACGCTGAGATCACTTGGTTCCGTATCTTATAAAAACAATATCAAATCACGGTATCTGACTGACGATACATAGCTCGATTAGATTATTCGAATTATTTCTGAGATTAGAATTTAATCTCTTGAGTTCCATTAGGACTGGGTTGAATACAGGTCTGAGGCTAGATTACTAGTGATACAAAGATTATAGAGAGAACTGAGATTACTGAGCTTTATTAAGCTTCGCACTTGTCTGAGGATACAGAGTTCTATAGTTCACTGAATTCTGAAAATCATGGATCCATTGGAATTATCGAGAAACTGACACAGGCTCTAGACAACAGCTCTATTTTCCAGTATAAATACCCCCAGGACTCGATAACATAGAACTAAAGCATCATTATTCATTCAAGCATCACAAGAATTCATGCATCATTAGCATCATTCAGGCATATTCACAAGAAACTTAGAAATCATGCCATATATTCAATTTCACAATCATTAGAACATCACCTCAATCCTCCAAGGATTTACAAACGTCTACTCATCATCACAACTACCAAGGGGTCACTCTAAGCATTTCAGAATCATAACATACTTTCCCCCTCACTAACCTTACGATATTGCATCTATCATTTAGGAATTATAAACCTCTATTCACCATCATGATTACCAAAGGATCGCTCCCAACATTTAGGGGGTCATCAGTATCGATGCATTGTTACAAACTACCTTAAGGAAGACATGCTATTAAATTATACCCCATTCAATGATGTCTTGCATCAAGTACTTCACACCTATATTGGTCTCATAAATATATCTAGATATCACGAGATTTTGGGAAAAACTTCACACTATAATGTCTTTACTCTCTTGCTAATCACTTAGCATGTATCAAAACTTAAAATAAATCAAAGAGCACTCACTTGGGAGATTTACCACTATTTTGTCTCAACTTATTCACTACGGTCTTTCGACAACCACTAGACATGTCCAGTTCTACACCTACTCGGGGATTCCATATTATTATTATAGCTCATTTCATTCACTAAGTCATTTTATCAAAACTAGGTGTGCATGGACTAGCCCACCACTTTGGGTATCCACTTTAACATACTATAATTCCTCTTCTATACTTTACCTCAGCCTTTCGTTCAACCTACAGGGTGCATACTCCGCTTATTCAACCATCTCTACACCCTAATGTCATAAACACCTCACATAGACACCAACTTCAAAAGGGCTCATCACAACATTACATAAATTCCACATAATAGGGTCAAAGACCATAAATTTTGCAAATAATCATGAATCCAAGCTCAACAACGCAAGTAAGATCAACTTCAACTCATACAAATCATGGAATATCACAAAACATAAAATCCTTAAGTTTAAATAAAGGGGTACTTGAGCTTCTTGGATGAAAGGGACCGAAGAATCAACATCTACATACTTGGGAATTTCTTTTCTTGAAGCCTCTTGAAAGAAGTTCTTGATTTCTCTCGATCCTTCTTGATCTCTCTTGAATTTTATGAAAGGAGAAGAGAGTATTTTGATTTTAGAAACCTTAATTTTTGAGTGGAAGAGAGAAAAATAAAGTTGAAGGCCCTTGGACCTATATTTATAAAGCTGGGGGAGGATGTGGAAAAGACCAAAATGCCCCTTTAAAATGTCTGTAATGGTCTAACGAACGGTCCGTCAGAGGGACTGACGATCCATCAAGTCATCCATCACTCATGTACCAAAACTGGGATGTTCTGCCTCGAAGTGACGGTCAAAGTGATGGTCCATCAAAAATCTGACGGTCCACCAGATCATCCGTCAATCGGGGTCCAGGAATGGGACATTCTACCTCGGTCTGACGGGCCCCTTTACGATCTACCACTTTGGCCATCACATGATGACCGAAAAAGAAAGCCACTGCCTTGGTCTGATGGAACACTTGACGGTCCACCAAGGACTTGGCAGTCTGTCAGATCGACCGTCAAACCTACGATTCAAATAATGCTCAGTAAAACGGCCATAACTTCTTCGTCCGATGTTGGATTTTGATGAAATTTGTATCGATGCAAAGCTTGTTCAATTCTCTACATGACTAAAATTAGAAATTAGGGAAATTACACACGATTCAAAGTGTTTCATACTTGGGAAGATACTTATGAAACTTTTAGACTTAGATTTTTTGCTTTGCTGGATACGCTCTAAGGCTCAGACTAGAAGAGAACTTTGCAGGGTATTACAGAAATGAAGAAAAGATATTAAACGGAAACATGGTCAATCTCTTACTTTAACTGAACAATACGACATTAAGTTCATAACATTCAAAACACATGACACCAGTATATGAAATCTCTAACAATATGAAAACCAACATCATTATAAAAACTAGGGAAAGGCCCTTAGTCGGACCATAAGCCAAAATGAAACAACAATATCCCATAAATAAAGCCTTATGAAATAACGGAGGCTCACCAACTGCAAACTTTTGACAACCACAACTCTACCACTTAGCGGGACCCCGAGACTATGCCTCAGATCCTGAAATATAAGAGATCAAACAATTGTACTGGTATATGAAATAATTCAAAATAACATTTTATTACACAATGTAGGTGAGAGGATTTTATAAAAGATTACACATAAGATAAGTAAAACACATGGGCATAACTTAGAATTTCAAATGCTTTCTTTAAAATCATGACTCAACACCTTATTAATCTTCTGAACTAATCATTACACCCTATAATCTATAATTCAATGGGCTATATAGAATCCGCCCTTGACTCGGACGCCAAGCCTCCAATCTAAGTGTGCTGCAAGGATTGAAGTTTTAATAAGTTGGTACACCCCCTTAAAAGTATACCATGGCGTAACCCTTGCATGACATCCACATTATCCCCTTTTCAAGATAATACCCTTATCGACAACTACAGTTTCCAATGATAAGCTCTTATACTCAAACTCCTTCTTCGGGTAACCAATTAGCTCTCTAAAGACCAAGTTTTAGTTCTTGAAAAATCATGCTTTCAAAACAATCACTACTTATTCATTTAAGGGCATGTCATCACCAGGTATCGTCATACCGTGACTTCCAAGTCATTCACATTATATCAAATTCACATCCCATCTCATTCAAATCATGCACATGACCACCCAAGATTTATAACATTACAATAGAGTCACCACTTTGAAATCTCAAGAAACTTATGCAATTATCCTCTTTTCGCAATATTCAAAACAAGTGGTGGCTAAGATAATTATTCAATCACTTGCAACTCTTCTTTTTAATTTCAATTGGTTTAGTTATAATAAGAAAACTCCCCCTCATCATATCATAAAACATGTCAAAAACCACTATTTTAAGAAACTTACTTTCAAACCTTAGTTCATGCATTAAAAATCACTAACAATATAAATAGACACTATATTTCGTAACAAGGGAGGAAATTCATTTTTCATGCTCTCAATTAAACATTTCAAAATGATAAACGTATATACACGAGGGATTATAGTTTGATTTCCAGGAAAAGGGTTCAACACAATACATATATTTCCATCAAAATGATTTAATAACATGCTTTTTGAAGAAATAATCAAAACCCTTAATTTGCAACATGATTATAAATCATTATATTTGTTAAAAAAATAAAATCCATGCCCATGGAGTTTAAGGATAGTCACACATACCTTAAGCTTCTTGATTTGGAGAAGAAAGCTTGAATTCCATGGATTCTTAGAGAAAAGAATTTTGGATTTCATTCGTAGGGAAATGAAAGGTCTTTTTAGTGAGTTGATCTTGAAGAAGATTGGAAAATATTACCCTTTTGGGTGATATAAATTGTCCTTTGGACGTTTGGGATTGAGGGGAAAGGACCAAAGTGCGCCTTGATCCTTAAGGAGTTGAAAACAACATAGTAATGGACCAGGTGGTGCGCCCATAGTCTGGGGTAGTAGAGCCCACGACGTCCGCTCCAGTCTGGTGCTCTAAGCCCCACAGCATGGGCTTATCGCACGCCCTCATTGCCTCTCACAAAAATGGCTATAACTTTTCCCTGGGGTATCGGATTAAGACAAAATTAGTATTGTTGGAAAGTTGACTCAATTATGTACAATTTGGTGGGTCTTAACTTGAAAAATTCCATATATATCAAAATTTATTTACGTCAAAATTAGATCTTTGTAGAATTGAATACCAAAACTTTGGATGAATTAAAGATTCTTAGCTCAACTTTGCTCTAGGTGGTTTCTATGAACATTTTTCACTTCGAAACCACTTCCCACACTAGGATAAATATCATGAGACGAATTAAAATATGAATCATGGGATTAGAGTTTGCACACGTAGAAACAATGGTTCAATTTCTAGCTCTAAAATGTGGGGTGTTACATTATCTCCCCCTTGGATTCATTCATCCTCGAATGATGGGTAGGATCTTCTTGAAGCTCAAAAAGTATGAAGTAAGGAACGTAACCTCACACTGAACATTTTCTTTTCCTCAACCGAATATAAAAAGGCCTCAAAAGAGCTTCATGACAACCCTTTAGTGAATCGTATACGCACGAAGCGTGAGATGATACAGATTGACATAAAGATGACCTTGGACACACTTCATGATCATCAGAACAAGGAATGAGCTTATTTAGTGATAATAGGCCAGTGTTACATTGGTACAATCATGAAATAAGATTTCATGGAAGATAGGAATTAGAAGCATTCTCTACCTTACAAGATACAATGAATAGACCTAAAACTTAGAGACACTACTCAACCATGTCCCCAAACAATAAATAACATACTTCATCATTTCCAACTTACAATTCTCCCAAAACACATCTAACCATAAGAGTTTGAGTCCCACTACATAGTACTTCCATGTTAAAGACTAACCCAAAGTTAAGAGGATGCTAACTTAAACTACGGGACCATGTACTCTACATCACATTAAGAAATAATCTCACCTCATCACTATAAACCAACAACCTCAAGTCTTAATTCAAGGTGTAATAACCACATGCCTTATTGGTTTGTGTTTTCATCAATCACAACATTCAAGACTATCATTACTATACCCACTTAATAGATGTCTCCACTAAGACCAACAAATTCAATTACTCTAATATAGTTTTTTGCCACATATCTCCTTCTTAACTATTTTATGTAATGAAAGTTTATCTCCTTCTTTCCCCTTTCACCTATAACCTTATCTAAAGAAATCACATCAAATTTTTACATTAAAAAACATGTACTCCCTCTACCCAAAACATTGTTATGCTTCCACAACCACCGTCATAATAATATATGAAGGGTCATTGAGGGACCCGAGCATAAATGTCATAAATGGGAGTAACAATATCAGACTATAACTTATACTTGTTACACTACTTAAAGAGGGACATGAGGTGAAGATACGATATAATAGACATTAAGTGTTTCATATATCAAGTGTCCAAATCATGAGTAGAGAGTCGTTCGGCATAAACACAACACAACATGAGTTGTTAGGACATACCCCAGTTAAAAACATGGGTTCACATATCATAAGTCGCATAACATAAGTTTGGAATTTATGAAGCTAATGATTGAGGCAAGGATTGATACTTGAAGCTATCGCTTCTCATTTCAGAGCTGAGATAGTCAGGATTTTGCATGAACTATATCACTTTAGCTACTACCAACGTAAAATAAATAGGTAACACATAGAAAGCATGGTTTCTTAAAACTAAGCACTATGTGAGACATGGATTTTATGGGTCATGATCAACATAGAATAGAACTTGAATACAAAAGACATTAGTAGAATAACCTCTTAAATTGGAGTAGGAGGAGTTTGCTTGAATAGGAATAGATTTATCATGACTCTTCCCTGCAATTTTCCACCCTGAGGAAATTCAAGAACTACCTTAACTCATTATCTCCCCCTTAGATCAAAGTCACAATCCTAGACTTGAGGATATAACCTCTTATTAAATCTATCATCACAACACTCAACATAATGGGATATCACCATATACATAAATGCTAAACTCTTCCTGATAAACTATACTTTAAAGGCCTTGCTTTCCCAAAATGTTTCTCTTAAATTTTGCTAATCTCTATAGCCCTCACCCTACAACCCACACTTTTATGAGCATACATAGCCACACCCCCTTATCATATAAAGATACATTCTCTACTACTTAACAAACACGCATTAAACCTCTAATCGCATAACTTACAACTTAACAAAATTTGTAAAATTATAGCAAAGACACATGTTGCCTACCTATATTGTCTCAATTCAACTATAAAGAACACCATACAACAACTCCTTAGTCTTCCCTAGACGTCTCCAAACTATAAATTTTAAGAACACAAACTAGGTACGCCAAACACTTTTGCACATAAAACATTATCTAACAATATGCTACTTGAGGGGTTCAACTTATTCTTATATGCCCATGCTCTTATCCGCTTAATGACTTAACCATAATTCATCATTCTAAAACTAGTCCTATGTATATAAATATGTCATAATTATCCATTCGTTTTCCATAAGTTGTCAACCTAGACTATTACACACATCGAATCAAGCCTACTACTCACTCCCTAACAACAAGCATCATTAATCTTAAGCTACTATTTTTACCACTACACTCCATATAAAAAGTTCAAGCCAATTATCTAACAATACTAATCATATAACACTGATGATGCAGGTCACATACTATACTATTCTATTAAATTGGGGAATCAACCCAACTATGCTATTTAACTTAACTACCGCCCACAAGTTCATTCTCTCCACAGTATTACTACCACTCCTTAGAATCTACCACACACCTTCTCACATGCAGTACTAGTTTAAACTACTAAAGAAAAGACAATCAGGGGGTAAAGTCACAAAATAGAGACAGTTGATCTTATTCTTATAACATAACCCATTACGATCTTATCAACACATTCTACTTTCTCACATCATACTTACTTACCCATGCATACATTTAGACTACCTTTAAATTCCATTTATTCCAATAAGTATCTACCTATAACTTATTAACTGATCTACCCTTTTCCATTCACAGCCTTAAAATAATGTTTTACAACCATCATAACTATCCATTATGAGATCCTTCTCTATTTTAAATAACTAATAATCATAACCAGACACTTCCTCTACTAACTATCATCAACTCTAAAAAATTTTCTATAACATTAGCCAATCACTATACAAGAGCAACCCGCCCCTTAGTCAAGGGTTATACAACTCAAACTACTTATTGATGCAAAAGTCACCCGCACCTTGACTTCTAACCTTGTGACTTTATATCACTAACTTCGGGATCATCTTACTACCAATAGAGTATGACACCTTAACATTACTACTACTCGAGTGGAAATATTGTTCCAACATTCAGACAAATATCTCTACCTTTTAGCATGTCTTCTGCAATAAGAATTTTGAAAGGGACTGAATACACTTCATACCTTAGGCTCAAATGCACGATTGATGTAGGTAGGTGTATAAGCTTAAATCAATACAATTTAAAGAACTTATGGACTCCTCTCAAGTCTTTGTGCAATTTCATAATTTTTTATGACTCAAGTAGAAAGGACCACCTCTTTTAGACTCTAAGATTTTGCACTTGAATTAACTCAATAATGAGATATAATTAATAAAATCAGAGTAAAGAAAGAATCTAGATAACTTCTAAATAAACAACACAATGGAATGATCTAGAAAATGAAAAAAAAACAGACATTCCTAAGCACCTCATAGCTTCCTCTTTATAAGTGTGGCGCGCTACACACCCATAAATAGGACTCTACCCGATGTGATTTTGCAGACACCCTGGGACCATGAACTATGCTCTGATACCAAGTTTTTCATGACCTAAAATAAGACCCTTGCCATGACGAACATCCCAAACCATAAAGGTTCGAGCACACTTGTCTATCTAGAAATCATGTATAAAATTCATATATTATAAAGAAATACAGAAAAGCTAATAAATGGAAATATGGTAAATCTCTTACTTTGACTGAACAATACAACATTAACTTTAAAACATTCAAAACATATGACACCAATATGTGAAATCTCTTACAATATGAAAACCAACATCATTCCAAACACTAGGACAAGGCCCATTGCCGGGCCATAAGCCAAAATGAAACAACAATATCCCATAAATCAAGTCTTCTAAAATAAGGGAGGCTCACTAAGTGCAAACTTTTGACAACCACAACTCTACCGCCTAGTGAAACCCCAAAACTGTGCCTCAGATTCTGAAATATAGAGGATCAATACAATTGTACTGGTATGTGAAACAATTCAAAATAGCATTTTATTACACAATATAGATGAGAGAATTTCATATAACATTACACATAAGATAAGAAAAACACATTGGCATAACTTTAGAATTTCGAATGCTTTTTTGAAAATCATGAATCAACACCTTATTAATCTTCTGAGCTAATCGGTACACACTGCAATCTATAATTACATAGGCAATATAGAATTCGATCTTGACTCGGAGGCCAAGCCTCTGATCCAAGTGTGCCACAAGTATTGGTGTTTTAATAAGTTGTTATACCCCCTTACAAGTATACTATGGTATCACCTTTATATGTTGTCCACATTATCCCCCTTTCAGGATAATTCCCATATCGGCAAATATGGTTTACAACGATGAGCTCTTATACTCAAATGCCTTATTCGAGTAGCCAAAACTCTCTTAAGCCCAAATTTTAGTTCTTCAAAAATCATGCTTTCAAAATAATCAATACATATTTTATTAAAGAAATGTCATCATCGGGTATCGTCATACCCTGACTTTCAAGTTATTCACCTCATATTAAATTCAAAACCCATCTCATTAAAATCATGCACATGAAAACCAAAGATTTATAATATTACAATAGATTTACCACTTTAAAATATCATGAAAACTTTTGCAAATATCCTCTTTTTGCATGATTCAAAACAAGTAGTGGCCATGATGATTATTCAATCACATGCAACTTTTTTTTTAATTTCAAAGGGTTTAGTTATAATAAGAAAACTCTCCCCCATCATATCATAAAATATGTCAAACACCATGATGTTAAGAAACATACTTTCAAACCTTAGCTCATGCATTCGAAATCACAAACAATACAAATAAACACTATATTTCATAACAAGAGAGGAATTCATTGTTCATGCTCTCAATTAAACATTCCAAAATGATAAACGTATATACACGAGGTATTATAGTTTGATTTCCACGAAAAGGGTTCAACACAATACATATATTTCTATCAAAATAATTTAATAATATGTTTTTTGAAGAGATACTCAAAATCCTTAATTTGTATCATGATTATAAATCAGTATATTTGATAAAACTAATAAAATCCATGCCCATGGAGTTTAAGGATAGTCCCACATACCTTAAGCTTCTTGATTTGGAGAAGAAAGCTTGAACTCCTTGAATTCTTTGAGAAAAAGATTTAGATTTTATTATTGGGGAAAGGAATGGTTTTTTTGGTAAGTTGATGTTGAAGAATATGGTCAAGTATTGCCCTTTTGGGTGATATAAATCATCCTCAAGATGTTTTGGGTTGAGGAAAAAGGACCAAAGTGTCACTTGACCCTTAAAGAGTTTAAAATAACATGGGAATGGACTAGGTGGTGCGCCCTTAGTTCGGGGGAGGAGAGCTTGTGAAGCCCACTCCAGAATGATGCTCTAATCCCCATGGAGTGGGCCTATCATACACCCTCACTAACTCTCACAAAAATGGCTATAATATTTGCTTTGGTATCGGATTAAGGCGAAATTGGTATCGGTGGAAAGTTAACCCAATTATATATAATTTGGTGGGTCTTAAGATGAAAAAATAAACTTATATCAAAATTTACATATGTCCAAAGTAGACCATTGTAGAATCGAATACCAAACTTCAGACGAATTATAGATTCTTAGCTCAACTTTGCTCTAGGTAGTTTCTATGAACATTCTTCACTTTGAAAGCACTTCCTACACTAGGATAATTATCATGACACATGAATTAAAATATGAATTATGGGATTTTATTTGCACACGTAGGAACGATATTTTGATTTCTATCTCAAAAATATGGGATTTTACATTAGGCTTGTGGATCTTCTGTAAAGGAAAGTTGAGATATATCTTGACTTTTTTGAAAGTGTTTATGTGTTGTACACGTGTTTGTTGCATTTTGTATATCACTTAGGACTGGGACTTGAGGTCCCTCTTAGGTGAAATGGCAACCATATTCGCGAGTAATAGAGTCTTGATGAATTATAATTAGATTATTTGCTTGATTAGTTAGTGTTAATAATTGTAAATATCCTTAGAGTAGAATGTAGATATATAACCTAAATATCTCGAATAATAGCTATTGGATGCCTATGTTAGAGCTTGAATCTTATTAGCGGACCTTATTGATATGATTAGGGTTTAGTGCCTATTTAGGGGATAATTATGTTATCATCTTTATTGATGGAATGGTTGAGGTTTTAGAGGATTCTTAGAGTATGAACGGGATTGCTATAATTTATGAGACTTAATGAATGGAACAAGCTAGGTTTTTGTTGTTATGTGATAAATTGTTCTTGTGATTGTGGTTTGTTTTGTTTTGTCCATTTGAGGCTTATGTGATAATTATTATAGACTTGAGTAATTATTTATGATCATGTGTCTGAGTGGGGACTTATATAAATATTTCTTTTGATCTGAGAAGATATATTATTGTGATATCCAAGTAAGGGTTTGACTTGATGTTATTGATCAAGTTTTGTGCATTAAATGCCTTATTTATTATTATATCATCGAGTAAGGTCTTTATTGACATTGTAATGCTTATATGAGCATTTAACTACTTATTGATTATAGTGATAGAGAGTCAAGGGTTGAAAATAACAATATTAATGACTACATGACTATTTATTTTAGTGGTGCCAAATGGAAACTGATGTCATGAATTGTTGATACATTGAGTTGATTCTTAGCTAACTTATACTTGTATTGAATGGATTTTGATTTTTGTACTAGTTGGTTGTGAGCAGCACATCCTCATATCATGTATACATATTCATGAGACAATGGTACCACTGATACATTATGATTTTATAAGAAAATGAGACACTTTATAAAATGCCTAAATGAAGGAATGTTCCAATAAGGTTGATTTGAGACATACAATAGAGATTATAAGAACATATAGGTTAAGAACCTCCCATTGGTGCTATCTTTGTAGTGTTGAGGCTCGATCGATGTATACATAAGGTTATGCGATAGCTTTCAATCATTAATCATTATCATCATGTTGAATTACATCACTTGCATTGCATAACATTTCCTTGGTATGGTTTGATATTGTAGTTGAGTGGTACTTTTATTATTTATTATAATAATTGAATTTTTTTGTGATTTTGCGTGTTGAGCGTTTATTTTGCTTCATTACACTATACTATTCTACTTCTTGATCGATTAGGAAGTGGAGGTATACATGAGATGTAGGTTGTGACTATGGCTTGATTATTGAGACATGTATTATCACATCGAGTGGTAGAATTGCATACACATAATTGTACACTCTCACTACTTTTTCATAGATTATTGATCTAGCATGATAATTGAGCCTAATATACTGTGTTAGTGAGTCTTTCTATTCTTGTTGACTCACCTAGATTTATGTGCCTACCTTGTTTATGGATAATGTTATGACTATTGGTCACCCCATTAGGTTGAAGTGGAGAATTTAATAGCTATAGATCTATTTGTGGAAGACTTGGGCAGTTGGGGGTGGTGGTTCTCACCATCATTTTGAATTAGAATCGATTATCGATTATACATGTGAGTACTCGTGGTTTCGTACTCACCCTTGATTTTCTTTTCTTTTTTTTTGTATTTGTACACCCCATACAAGTATGGTTTGAGTGGTAGATTATTGATTACATTCCTTTATTGGTGGATATTGCGGAGAGCAAGGTAGTGGTTGGCAGACTTTGGAACTTCTCAGATCTCTCTACTTATATCTTATGTTTTATTTGCATCTATGATATTTTAAATTATTATTATTATTATTATTATTATTTTGAATATGTATATAGGATTTTATTAGTAATAACTAGACTAGAAATATATTTTTTCAGAGATTTGTGTCTCAGTTATATATTTGGGATAATTTTATGCTTTTGCTTTTATTTATTTGTGTTCTTTTGGATTGAATTTATCTTACTTGTTCAGAGGATTTGATAAGTTCCATCATGTGGGCATTACAACCCAAAGTTTATTGGTCTCATAAGTATATGAGTTGAGTAAAGTCTTATAGATCAGTGTAAAAATATCTGTTAGATATCTTTGAGAGTCTACATGACTTTAAGACTTGATTTTGTTTCATGCATTAATATCTTTGTATAACTCAAAATAACTTATTCACTCTCTTACCGATAGTAACAACATATTTTTTCTTAGCTAGAGATTTTAGATCTCATAACTTCGGTATGCGAAAGGAGTAGGGTTTGATGCGGAGGTCGAATAAGGATTTCTAAACCAGCTAGAGGTTAATTCAGAATTGTCTCTCTAGGTTCTAAGGTTGCTAGTGGTGATAGGTTTAGTACATTATAGGGGTTAAGGCTAGTGTAGACATCACCTATGATTTAGGATTATTTTGCTTGAAAGTTAGGTTTCTTTCAGAGGGTGGATCCTACCATGATTCAACATGCTACTTTTGGGCTTCAGACTCCAGATGCACATATAATTACTATAGGTTCTCTCAGTGTGGATGAGATATTACCAGGGGTTGCTCCACATCCAGTAACTTTACCCTTTTATATCCATGGAATAACATATTAGGTATGTCGAGTTCATAAGGATAGGTCCACCTTATTTTAATAGAGAGATCCCAGGTTTAATATTTATATGTTCTTGCTTTTTTGTCATAAGAGGTTGCATGACTTAGGTTTGGTGGATTTTATGGAGTTGACTTTGCTTACCTTTAGTTCTTTGAGCAATATAGAAAGTGGTGGAGGACCTTTATAGAGGGTAGGCCAATTCAATCACCTCCTCTTTCATAGGACCAATTTGCTAGAGTGTTTTTAAGAGATTTTATATGGAGATATGAGAGGCTTGTGGGCAAAAGAGCCCAAGGATTTAATGATTATTGTGATATGCATGATAAAGGTTAAGATCTTTATGGTTATGCTTGAAGAAGGTTAGATCAAAGTGGTCATTCGGGTCTTTCAGGCTTAATTTAGTAGGCTTTGACTTTTTGATTTGATTCTAGTATAGAGGTCTTAGTCACTAATAGAGATATTTACCATAACTTAGATTGAGATATTCTTTCTTAGTTACTCCAAGAGATGATAGGATTCAGTATCTGGTTCTATAGGATGAACACGAGGTAGGAGTTTCTGGTACCATGGCCACATGTATGAATTCACTCAACCATTGATCTATCTTAGTATGACTTGGCCGTGATCCTTTGTTCTACTCTGTGTTTGCTTTTTTGACATTGATTATTTATATGCCTCATTGATTTCTTGGGTCTTCTGATATTACTATCTCGTAGATGATTTATTAGTAATTGGGTGTGTAGATCTTATGTTGGGACTCATTTAGAGTGCATAGGGGTATTAGATTTGATTTTTTTAGTTTTATAGGTCTGGTGTATTTTAGTATGATCTCTTTGATGGTTATGTTGTAGACTAGTGGTGGGTTTTGCCATATTTAGATTATAGAAGGTAATCCAGAGTACCTCTAGAGAGTTGTAGGTCAGTTGGGATCGAGGTGATATTTTGATTATTGGGATAGAGTGTTGTGAATAAACAAAGTTACAACTGGAAGGCTTGAAAGAATTACCTACAAGTGTTATTGATAATGTATGTGCATGAGTTAGTTATTGTCGGGGGTTACTTCAATGTATTTGCGGTTTGGGTTAATGTCGTATTGACGCTTTTGACATTATGGACGATGAGTGGTGTTTACTAGATTGAGTAAGGAGATCCTTATAGTGGGTCAAATTTGGTATAACCAACTTTGAAGGATCACCTTTGATAGATTCTAGTTATATAAGAGAAGGTTTTCAGGCATTCATGACTTGCGTATTGATTACTTCCTGAGTGGTTGGAATTTATTACATGATGGAATTCAATGGTATTAAGACACTCCTCAGTCATATTTGGAGGATTTAAGCTCATGAGGATTTTTTCTTTTGATTTGGAATGATTTTAGAATAAAAAGAGGTACCTAGTTTATAGCATTTGTTACTTTTGTAGCTAAGTGGCTTGGAGGAATATTCTTTGTTATGAGTTTTGATTAGAGTACATGATATTCTCTATGGACATTATGTTAAGAAACGTTGAATGAGAATTGAGCCGGTCTAAGTTGTACCTTATGAGTCCACAACTCTTATGTTAAAGAATACTATATAGTAATAGGGTTATGAGAGGGAAAAGGTAAGAATTTTTGTACATAGGGAGATTTGATACATTCAGAACAAATTTAAGTCATGATACTGTGGTTTATTGCTAGCTCGTCCAAAGCCTAGCAGTGGTTTTCTCGAGTTTTGATTTATGATTTGGGCATCTGTCAGTGAGATATTGTAACAGTTGCACTTTCTCTACAAGTTGACTTTTTCCTATTATCATGGGTTGCTTATGTGCATAGGGGGTCATTAAAACTCTTTGTTCTACAAGGTTAGTGAGGGCCTTAGGTTGTTTGATGGCTTTTGAATATTAGGGACTGTACGTGTTTTTAGGATGAGTATCTTGAGTTTTTTTTATTATTCAGAGATTTTACGTCTATCGTTTATAGAGTGTTATGGTGATTCTAAGTTGGCTAAAAATATTGAGTTGTAGGTTTTGATTATTGGGTGGTGATCTAGTGTGTTGAGTGTGACTTTTGAGGTTTTTTGTATCTTTGATACTGATTTTTAGCCTTGTAGTTTTATCCTAGCATTGTGGTGTGGTTTTGTTTGATAATGATAATATCAGCCTTAGGTAGGTTGATTCAGTATTTTGATGGGTATTGATGTGATTTATGGGTTCCTTGGCTTTTGGTGGATGAGAGGATGAATTGTGGTCTTATGGTTGTAGCCAACGTCTTGTGGCATCTTAGTCAGGTTAGTTTAGCCGGGTGTATTTAAAAATTCTATTATGTTTGACTCGGTTTTTTGGTATAGAGAAAGTTCAAAAATATAGAAATTTGGCTTCATTGAGAATTTAGCCTCCAATGCTAGCATTGTGACCTAGTGAGTCCTTATGTGATATATTTGTAGTTTTATGGTGAGACCGGCGGTTCTATCATTATGACTCTGCATTAGAGTGCATGGTTGATGTCTCTCAAGTGTATTTTCTATCCTACACCTGTTTTTGGCGTGAATTTTAGTAATGGATATTGTAATAACCCTACTATCTTTTAGAATTTTTGGCTTTTTGACTATTTTCTCCTTTCCATAGTTGTTTCATCTCATTATGGGTTGTGGGAATGGTTGACATGGTTCCCTATGTGTTTGAGAGTGTTTTAAATAAATTTGTAATTTTGAACATCCTAAAAGGTGTTAGTTTGACTTTTGTCAACTTTTTTTGACCGATCCTCAGAGGATGATTCATACAGTTTTATTATCCCCAGAATGTCAATTTTGACCCTCTGTTTGAAAGCTAGTTAAATTAGGCTAAAAGGGATCCTGGGAGTTATTTTGTTGAAAATGATCCTTTTTCAAAAGTACAATGTCATGATTGAGTTTACAAGGTCAAGATTAGCCCTGTAGCATTAATGATTTATTTTTGTGGGGTCCCAAATAAATCTCGAGGGTCCATTCAGAGAATCTATGGACTTTGAGTTGATGTATCTTGTGCAAATCATTCCTTCTGCGCATTCGTGATCTTCTCCGTCGCATTGATGAAGTACTAGCTTTCTTCCCTTTACGTTCGTTATCCCCAGATAAGGGATGATTGGAGTTTAGTGCCTTATTAGAGAGTAATTATGTTATTGTCTTTATTGATGGAATGATTGACGTTTTACAGGATACTTCTAGTATGAATAGACTTGTAACAATTAATAATGAATGGAATAATCTAGGTTTGGGTAGTTCCATGATTAATTATTCTCGGGAATGTGGTTTGTTTCATGTTGCCTGTGTGAGGCTTGCTGGAGCATTATTATGAATTTGAGTAATTATTTATGACTGTGTGCCTGAGTAGGTCTTATATGCATATTGTTTTTTATGTGAGAGGTTATATTATTGTGATGCCTAATTGAGGGCCTGACTTGATATTATTTGTCGTATTTTATGTATTAAATATCTTATTTATTATTGTGTCGCCCGAATAGGGGCTTGAATTGACATTGTAGGCCCTATTCGAGCATTTAAATGCATATTGATTATATTGATGCTGAGTGAGGAGTTGAAAATGATAATATTGATGACTACATGAATATTTATCCTGGTGGTGCTAAGTGAAAACTGATATCATGAACTATTGATTTATTATGTTGATTTTAAGATGACTTATATATGTATTGAGTGGATTTTGATCTTCACGATGACAAGTTATGAGCATTACATCCACATAACACACATTAATATTCATAAGACATTATTACCACTAAAATATTCTGATTTTGTAAGAAAATAAGATACTTTATAAAACATCAATATCGAGGGATGTGTCGGTAAGGTTGATTTGAGACATGAGATTGAGACTATAAGAGTATATGGATTGGGAAACCCTCATGGGTCCTATCTTGGGAATGCTAAGTCTTAGTAGGTGTGTATAGAAAGTCATGTAATGACTTTCAATCATTCATCAGCATCACCTTGCATTACATCACTTGCATTACATGGCATTTCCTTGGTATGATTGGATACTGTCGTTGAGTGCTTACTTTTTTAGTTAATTATCATGATTGAACCTCTTGAGATATTGTGTATTGACCTTTCATTTCACTTTATTGCATCATACTATTATACTTCTTAGATTATTATGGAGTTGAGTTATACATGAGATGTAGGGTATGACTATGGCTTGATTAGTGAGACATATAGCGTCACACTTAGTGATCAGGAAATACACATACTTGTACACTTTCACTACTTTATCATGGAGTATTTATTTGATATGATAATTGAGTCTGATAAACTATGTTAGTGAGTCTTCCTTATAATAAATGGATAGTCTTAACTCACCTAGATTTATGTGCCTCCCCTGTTTATGTATAATGTTATGACCGTCGGGTTGGGTAACCCAATTAGGTTAAAGTGGACAATTTAATGGCTTTTGATATATTTGGGGAAGACTTAGGTAGATGGGGGTGGTAGTTCTCACCATCTTTTTAGATTATGATCTATTATCGATGATGCTTGCTGAGTACTCATGGTTTCATACTTATCCTTGCTTTTATTTCCTTTTCTTGTCTTTCTGCACCCTGTGCAAGTATTGGTTTGAATGGTAGATTGTAGACTTTGTTCCTTTGAGATTGGATATTGGAGATCAAGGTAGTGGCTGGCAGACTTTGAAACTTCTCTTATTTCTCTGCTTATGTCTTATGTTTTATTCGCATCTAAGATATTTTAGATTATTATTATTCTGAATATGTATCTGAGGCTTGTACTAGTGACAACCATGACTGAAATATATATTTTGGAGACTTGTGTCTCAATTATATAATTGTAATTATTTTATTCTCTCTTCTATTTCTATTTTTTTATTCATGTTATTTTAATTTGCATTAGGCTTACTTGTTCGAAGGGTTTGACAAGTGCCACCACGTGCCTATATTGGGTTGTGACAAAGTGCTTTGAAAAACTATTTTGTTTTGTTCTGTTTGGGAACTTTTATTGTATCGGTGCAAGAAATGTGTTTATTTCTTTGTGTGAATTTCCAAATCAATTCAGATTATAGTAGAATACTTCAATTACTTTATAGCGCTGGATTTATCTTTTAATTCAATACACCAGTAAATTAATAGAGGCTCACTAGCCTCCAGTAGATAGGCACAAGATATATTTTAATCTTTAGAATATTAATAGTGTTACAGTGGTCAATAAATATTATCATCGATGCAGAGGTTGACAACGATGAGGTCTCAAGTTCAAATTTCAACGGAAGACAAATCCTATCATGCTAGTTCAAACACCATGATTATAAAAAAAGATATTATTTTTTGAATAGTAAGTACATAAGATAAAATTTGAATCCTTATTATAGAATTGTCTTTATCTTCGCTATTGAGATTTTGGACTATTTTGGATGATCTTTCTTAAGGCTAGGTTCTATTGATAATAGTCTATCTAGAGGTAAAGTCTACGTACATTCTATTAGTTTCAGACCCCATATTTGTGGGATTATACTAGATACGATATTGTTGTTATTGTCCACTATTGAGCTTTTTCATGCAAATTCAAATTTAATGAGGACTAACAAAATATAAAACACAAAAAGCAAATATAAATAGTTCTGTCATTATAGTTGAATTATTCAGTGTTGAATAACAATGTCACCACCAACAAATCTTATTGCACGGTGGACTTCTATTTTACCTCTTTGATATCCATTTTAATGTGTGTGTGCTTCCTCTGATAAGAAATTTGCTATTTTCTGGCTTTGTTATATTCGCATACATAGACCCCAATATCATCCTTTCAACACCCACTAAATAGGATTTATGGTTTTACTCATCATAATTAACTTTTATGGTCATAAATCAATAGGGGGTGAATGAATTTTTTCTGTATTTTCTAAACTTTTTCAAAAGATCATTAACTTTCAAATACTTAATATTGTAGAAATTAATCTGAAAAGTCCCAAAAAGATGTTAAATGGAACTTAACAAATAACCAAACCGAGTAATATTAGAGATCAAGCCAGTAAAGGAGAAAGAGATTGCAAACAAAATTTTAAAAAGGTATCGAGATAAGGACTTAAAAAGAGGCTTCTTTCGTATCTTTACTCTCGATTTTGGATCTGCACTTTTTCAGTGCCAAAGCACGCCCTTCCACTTTGTAGGAATTTCTGAAGAAAGAAGTCGAAAAAGATGCTCTTTGTAAGGATCTTCAAGGTCATTTTATGATTTTTATTTCCTTTCCCCAAGTTGTCCTCATAACATTGAAATGATATTTACAACTTGCAAGGATGGATATTCATTTTTGATGTGATTAGATTAGTTTTGAATCGGTTTTTCAATTCTGAAGTTTTAGAACCTAGGCTTGACCAAACTCTAAAGTTAATATTTGATTTTGGTAAGGTTAGATTTCCGTTTTGATGATTTCACTAGGTGTAAAAGGTGATTTTTGACTGGGGTGGTGGTTTGGTTTGATTCTCGAGGCTTCTGACTACGGTTTGGTCATTTGATTGGAGTTTTAGGTTTTCTTCAATTTTGAATTGACCTTGGTCAACATTTGATCTAAATGATCTCAGAATAGTAATTTGACAATTTCAATAGGTCCGAAATGTATTTTATGACTGATTTGCACTATTGGTTTATGTTTGGGGGATTTCAAGTAAGTTTTGGTGGTCCATTCCATGTTTGGATTGTTATGCTAAGTTATTATCGACTAGTGTCTGATGCATCTTCTTTGTGATCATTAAAGATCTATAACATCAATGAAAATAACCTTAATTATCCTCTGTGATCGCAAGATCCCTATAGTAAAAGGGGCAGTGTTGGGATTGGCGGGTTTTGTTCATTGGAATTCACGATTACATGACCGCCATCACAATGGTCTAGGTTAGATTTCGGGCCACGATCGCAAATATCATTTTGTACATGGGCAAAATTAATTCCATATTTCAAACTTAAACTTCATATTTCAATTTTGGTAGTCTTAGAGTACGTATTAAAGCAATTTTTGAATGATTTTCAAAGAATCTTCGTGGGGTAAGTTTCTAACCTTTATTTTGATGATTTTCCAATGATTCCGCATTAATTTCATCAAATTATTACATGTAGAGATGAATTTTTGGGACTTTTTCTTCAAAATTAAAGACAGTATAAATTAAGGATTTGAAGTCTGATTTGATCTTCGTTTTGTTTTAATGAAATCTCATCTTTAAGTTCCTTATCTTATGGATAAAGTAATTTATAAAAAAAAATTCAGTTTTTTTGTTGGATTTTGACCCAAACTTTTATATTGTGATATGGATATCAATAGACTCATATTCACATATTAAACATATTTTTGATAGATTCGGAGCATTCTGAGATTATTCAGAAGGGGAGGACCAAGGCATAACAGTCAAAGATTTGCAATTTGACTTCAAAGTAGGCTATGGTTTAATCTTCTTCAAATTTAACTTGGGTGGTAACTACCGTGTAAAACATATTATGGGTTGACAAAAATATTGGATCGAAATAGTTATTGAGATAATTTAATAATGTGATGGTTGAGAGGAAGTTTTTGCTAATGATTACCTAAGATTTGAAAGAACTTTTTTGAATGTTATACTTTGAATTGTTCCATGTATTATTAATATGAGGAGTTGATTTGCCACAGTGGACACGATGTGAAAGTACATGAAATAAAAAATGAAGTGTGGTCTACAACATGATTGAGGAATTTATTAATTTAAGACTTACAGCATGTGGTTATGAATTGAGAATTGTCTTGCATTTATGTATTTGTTGCATTCAATTTTTTGTTTTGTTTTATTATGATCGAGAATATTCATGGATCACGGAGCTGTACCATTATAAACACTACTTTGAAAAGAAAATGTTTTATTTTTTATTGATTTAGTCCGTGATAAACTGGTAAACGAAAATGTGAGTTTGAGGGAAAATTTCAGATAGGTGCGAGGTAAGATTTTGAACAGGTATATGGACCTCACAAGCCCCCTTGAGTTCCACCTCATAGTATGCCACTGTAGAGAAGGTATGTACCGATAGATATTGACCATCACATTACATCGTATATTGTCGCATTACATCTCACTCTCTATTATTATCATATCTTATGTTCATATTGACTTTAGTATTAAGCTATTGAGATGTTTTTGTAAGCATGATTTATTTAATATTTTTTATTTAATATAGTGATTACTTAAACTTGGTCGGCTTACGATACCAACAAAATACTAGATGTTTGAACTCACCCTACTCTTCCACATCTTTCTAATGCATATTTTGATACCAGTCTCTAAATCTAGATTGGTTAATGGATTCTCACTGTTTTATATGTACTTTCTTTAAAGCTAGAAAGCTCTTTTGCAGGTTCAACTTTGTGGTCTTGATGTATATGAAGAACCTTCTTGGTTGTTCTATGCCAATCATAGAGTTTCCCAAGATAACGGTAACCATGAAAAACTTGTCTTGGGAAATTGTATCATTTTGAATGCTTTCCTACTTGGACAAATTTTTGGTGCTAGATTTTATGGAATTATTCTCCTTATGTATGGTGGTTGGCTAGAGGATTTTGTGGCTAAACCAACCTCAAACCTATCTCATTTTAGTCCATCTACTTTCTTTTTTAAGAATAGGATTTTGGATCATATCATTACTACTTTTTTAGTTTCTAATAGAGTTATATTTGAGGTATTTAAGAACACTCTCTAATAGAGCTACATTTGTTCTTAATTATCTATTGAAGATGTATAAAATCAGCTAGCTTTAGTAGATTCGTGAATACATGATTGAGAGTGCTAAAGAATTAGGTGCTACTTCAAGTCTTCTCTATGGATTAATCATCACCCCCGTCTTAGTTTCCTCTATGATCAACGTCACTAGCTATAACCCCTAAAAGTCTACTTACATATGACACGGACATTTTCTAGAATGGGATATATTCTACATGATGTTAAGTGGTCAAAAAAGGGTTTAGTGAAGGTGAAAGTGGAGTATCCAAAAGGGAGCAAGATTTCTCTGCTGATTTAGCTTAAGAATTTCTTAAAGAGGTAGGTCAGATAAAATTTAAGTTGGCAACTCAGAAGGATGAGATGTAGTAGCTAAAGGAGACACTTGACAATTTACTTCAGACATCCACCGACACTAGTATAGATATTGGAAATCTGTCAACAATAATATCCAATGAGTTGACTACTTCACATAAGGAGACAAATATTCTTATACTGAGTTTACTATAGTTGTTCATTCCTTTTGCTCTAATTTATAAGAAAATATTGAAAAATTCTACCACGCTTTCTCAAATAGAGTTATCAACACTTTCAGATATTTCTTAGCCGGGCATTGATCTCTTTCCGATTTTGGTGGCTTCTTAAGACAATTTTCTCACTCTATGTGACTTGTTATCATTTGTCTCTTCATGATAATTTTCAAACTACTTTACTTTTTGCTGCATTAGGAGAGTTTTTACCACCACTATATCTATTATATGAGTACATTATGCCATGTGTTTTCCTAGATATATGTCACGGCCCAAAAACCCAAGGTTATGATGGTACTTGTCGCGGCAAGCCTTAACAAGTAAGTCTATCACCCAAATTGATGTAAAATAAGCAAACAATACCAAAAATAAAGGAAAGACTCCTAGAATGGAGTCAAACCACACATAGAAAGTAAATAGAGAGAAAACAGAACCAAAGATGTCATGCAATATCCCAAAACCTGGTGTCACAGTGTAAGAACTACTAAATAAATCTCGAATGTTAAAATATACAACTGATAGTCCAAAAGGCTCACAATCTATCTCAGAATATGATAACAAGACATAATCTAAACAAGAAGAGGTAGTAGATCAAATCTGGAAGCATAGACCGACCGCTACCTCGATAGTACTCCAAATACTGCCCGAATCAGCTAACATGCAATGCAGTCGTACCTAGATCTGCACCGAAATAACACAGTAGGAGTGAGTACGGTTCACTTGTACTATGTAGATATCATAGGTCAACTGAGAAAAGTAGAAAATAAAGCATATAAAATACATGCTATGGGCACCTCATCTCCAATCAAAAAATGTACCAAATGGTAGCCCACACTGACTCTACTAATAGTTCTACAATACACACATATACCAAATACAAGTACACAAATAAAGAAAAAATATACACATATACCAAATATTAGTATAATAATGAAGTACAAATAGGCAGATATCACACCAAGGACGATAATACAACACAAAATAAGCACAATATATGAAATGCAATGAAGATGATGATGATAATGATTATGATTATGATGTGATATAATGCACGAGGTTGTTAGACAATCTCTGTATACACCTACCAAGCTGTGGTCCCGAGGTAGGATCCATGAGGGGTTTCATCAAACCATATACAATCCAATATCCAATATCCGATCCAATATCACAACTCCTTTAAGGCACATACATCGGTAGAGGGTTTTTAAAAGATGTCATATTTTCTGTCAGAAAAAGCCAATGTCTCCAGTATTTATATGGATGTACCAATGTTTCATGAATGTATATGATATGAGGATATAATTGCTGACAACTAACCAAAATGAGAATTTTCAATATCCAACCAATATACCAACCATGTGAGGTAAAATCCCCTTAATATGACAATCATCCATAAATCCAATGTAATCCATATGCCAATAGAGTAAAACACAACAATATGCCATTGATACCATGTAAATTCCAATTTAGGCTTTTCACTAGAAAAGATACTACCTAATATATATACAATAAGCCAACAACATCATATAAGAGCCCACATGATTGCACATAGAAATTAATGTCTCAAAAACCACTAATTAACAACAGCATAGGACTCCACAATGGGCAAATCACAATAATAAAGCTATTTTCATGATTAGTTCCCACACCTATAATACGATTTTATACCAATATTAACTACCTAATTACCCAGTCTGAAAAAGTTAAACCATAACCTACCTTGAATACCGAAAATCAATCCAAAAAGCCTTTAACCTGGAGTTTTCTCCTCATAAACTAACCCGAAATTGACTAAAACATAAAAATATAGAATATATGCATCAATAGAAAGCCAATGATACCCATATGGCCCCATTTTTAAGTCGAGAACTAAATGGACTCCCGAAATAGTTTTTTGAAAAATAAGGGTAAAACTGGACTTTTAGTCCAAAAATACATTACCCATGATTAAAGAAACTCATAGACAAAAACTCAAGGAAAAACAAGTTAAAATTGAGGTTTAAATCAAAGAATTACTAATTTAGGCCTTTTGGGCAAAAAATCCCAAATTTCACTTTTGCAATCAAGTTTTAACCAGATTTAAATGATAAGAATCGAAGAAAAATAATTGAAATAGGGATTTGGAGCTTACCAAAGCTTAAAAATGGAAGAAATCGCCCCAAAAGTCGAAACCCCAAGCTCCAACTCTAAAAAATAATGAAAATTTGCAAAAATGAGGTATATAATCCACCAAGGCATCACTTAAGTGATCACGGGTCGCTTAAGCGGAAATTGATTAACCAGGCGTCGTTTACACGATACTCACCTCGATGCATAAGTGACCTGGTTGTCACTTAAGCGTTGTTGCCTACATGAAAGGGGAGTCGCTTAAGATACCCCAACTGGATGTCAGGTCGTTTATGCGACCAAAAAGTCGCGTAACCAGGTGCACCAGTTGGAGACTTGGAGAATTCCAAGTCTCTGCGGACCTCTTAGGATTCATCCAAACTTTCGAGAATGCAAACGAACTCTGCTACTAGACTAAATTTGATGCTCCAGACTCAATGGAGATTAGAATGTTTGGATTGACTTATTTTTAAGTGTTTTTGACTTTTAAGCACTTTTTTATGTTTGGAGGAGTTTTCAAAGTCAAAAAGTGCTTTTAAGTACTTTATTTTAGGCTTAAAAAGTACAAATAAAAGCCAAAAGTCAATAGTAGGTAGGTAGATTTTAGCTTTTGGCTTATAAGTCACTTAAAAAAGGTCATCCAAACACCCCAGATATCAGATTTTTTAAAGAACGTTGTTTTCACAAAGTTGACTCCCGAAACCCAATTTCACAACTTTCTAAATCGAGGATTGAAATGAGATATAAAAACTGTAAAATCACACCAATTATGATACCAACCTAAAGTTGATGTTTTGAATCTTCTGGGACTGTCCATTTTGCCATTCGACACACATATCAATAAATATTGATTGAAGTCAACTATAAAGCCTTTTTAATCACTAAAAACAACAAACTTACACAAATCACACCAAAATACATTGGAAACCATTCCAATCATCCCCACACCTTAAAAATACCACCAAGCAACCATATGGAGGGATAAAATTGTCAAATCACACAAAAATAAATATTTCACAAATATCACCAAAAATTTGGTCATTACATTATCCACCACTAAGAATCTAGTTCATTCCCGAACTAACGGTAAGTGGAGTACCTGAACCAGCAAAAGCCTAGGGATAACTACCATGCATATCAGACTCGACCTCCCAAGTAGCCTCATTTATAGGTCGGTATCTTCATTGGACCTTAAGTACTAGAATATCTTTAGAACGCAACACCTAACATTTCTAGCTAGAATATAGATGGGCTCTTCATAAAAAGACAACTCCTCATATAATTGGACTGAATCCCAATGAATAATATGAGATTCGTCCAAAATGTAACACCGAAGCATGGAAACATAAAAAACTAGATGAACAACTAATAAATCTGGGAGTAATACTAACTTATAAGCTACATCCCAAATAGTCTGAAGAATCTGAAAGTTCCAATATACATGAGGCTAAGCTTGCCCCACTTTCCAAACCTCATCACGTCCTTTATGGACAACACGCGAAGAACGTCTCGATTACCAACATTAAATTTTATGGCACGAAGTCTACGATCCACATAAAATATCTGCCTACTCAGAGTCGCTCGAAGTCTATCTTGAATGAACCAAACTCTACCCAAAGACTCATGAAGCAATTCGTACCTCGATGTCTAATATCAAAAACCTCATACTAACCAACTAAAAAGAAACAATGCCTACCATAAAAAGCCTCAAAATGAGCCACCTCAATATTGAAATAGTTGCTATTATTATATGCAAACACTATCAAAGGTAGATATTACTCCTACTAGCCTCTAAAATCTATAACACACGCACAGAGAATATCATCCAAACCCTGAATAGTTCACTTCGAATAACCTTCGCAACTATATTAGCCTTGATCGGATGATAGAAAATAGTAAGTTCATAATCCTTAAGCAACTCAAACCAGCGACGCTACCTCATAATATCTTGCTCAATGAAGAAATACTGGAGGCTATGATGATTCAATAAAATCTCATAATGGACTCTATACAAGTAGTGACTCCACAACTTCAAAGAAAACAACTATGCATAACTCTAAATCATAGGTAGGGCAATTCCTCTCATGGGTCTTTAACTAATAAGAAGTATACACAATCACCTTACCCTCTTACATTAATACAACACCTAAACCAATATTTAAAGTATCACAAAATACGGTAAAACCCATGCCTTCCTTGGACAATGAAAGAATAGCAGCTGATGTCAATAAATCCTTAAGCTTTTGACAGTTCGATTCATAAACATTAGAACACTACAAGGAAAATCTTCTTGTAAGTCAACTTGGTTGATGTATCTATAATAGATGAAAAACCCTTAACAAAGCACCGATAGTAACCTGCTAAACCAGGAAAACTCTCAATCTCGGCATGAGAAGTATGACTGGCCCAATTATGAATCACTATAATCTTAGTCGGATCAATCATAATACCATCCTTGGTCATGACATAACTCAACAAAGAGATAGATTCTAACCCAAAATCACACTTAGAGAACTTATCATACAACTTCTCATCCCTTAGTCTCTGGAGAACAATCTACAAATGCTCGTCATAGTTAGCCTTACTGTTGGAGTAAACCAAGATATCATCTATAAATACAATGACAAAAGAGTTGAGATATGATCAATATACCTGAGTGATCAACTCCATGAACATGAATGGGTCATTGGTAAATCTAAAAGGCATAACCAAGAAATCATAATGACCGTACCAAGTCTAAAAAGCTATATTCGGAATATCCAAAGCTCTAATCATCAATGGGTGATACCATGACATTAAATAAATCTTTGAAAACACCAAAGCACCTTGAAGTTGGTCGAATAATTCATCAATATGAGGAAGAGGATACTTATTCTTGACTGTCACCTTGTTCAAGTGCTGAAAATCAATAGACATACACAATACCCATCCTTTTTTTCTAAAATAAGATAGATGCACCACAAGGTGATACACTAGGTCGGATAAATCCCTTATCCTACAACTTCTACAGCTGATCCTTCAATACCTTTAACTCTGCTGGGACTATCTTATAAGGAGGAAAAAATGGTCTTGGTTCCCGGCTCAAAATCAATACAAAGTTAATATAATGATTTAGAGGTGTACCAGGCAAATCCATAGGGAAAACATCCATGAAATCATAGACAATAGGAACATAATCCAAAGGAGGCGGTGAGGTAATACTAGTATCATGAATATGGGCCAAATAAGTAAGCATACCCTCTCAAATGAGTGATGAGCCTGAAGGAAAGATATAAATCTCTTGGAACCCGAATGTAGCACACCCTTCCAAGATATCCATGGCACACCTGGTAAAGCTAAGGTCATGGTCATAGTATAACAATCTCAGCATAATAAGGAGCTAACCAATTAATATCTAAGATGATATCAAAAACTACTATATCTAGGACAATCAAATCTACTCGGGTCTCACGACTAGAAAAAGTCACAATATAAGAATGGTGCACCCAATCCACCACTAAAAGTCTCCTACAAGAGTAGATATACAAATAGGCATAGCAAGAGGCTTACCAGCAGAATCAAAACCCAAAGAAAAATATGCAAACACATAAGAGAATTTTGATCCCAGATCAAATAACACAAATATAAATCTAAAATAAACTAAGATAATATATGTGATAACAACGTCAAAAGCCTTTGCCTCTGGTTTAATGAGTATAACATAGCACTATCCACAGCCACCACCTGACTGAGTTGCCCCGCGACCACTATAACAGGCACTACTTCCTCTGTCTTGCGCACCTATAGTAGAACCTCTACCTCTTACTACCAAAATAGAAGTAGATTTGAACATACGACAAGAACAATCCTTGGCTAAATGGCTAACCTCATCACACACATAGAAGCTTCTATAGCCCGAATCAATAAGAGAAGGTATGACTGAGATAGAATAACCACTCAAAGTTTCTAAACCAGAAGACCCACTACCTGAACCCTATAAGGTTGCCTACACGGGTATCCCATGATACCCGGGGAAACCTCTAGAACCTCTGCCTTACAGTTTGTGACCTCTAAACTCACCCTGATGGCGCACCTTGTTGGAGCCTCTTTGAGACACTCAAAGTATAGACTGAGTCATCTTAGCATAATTCACTATACTTTGAACTGTTACACCTGACACTACTATATTGGTAGTAGAAAGTTGAAGCAAGACATCCGAACCCTTTACAAACTTCTATATCTTCTCAAACTCGATGGCAATGATGGCATAAGAATATATAGACAAGTAATAGAAAAATTGTGTATATTTTGCAACAGTCATGGAACCCTAGTCCAAGTGATCAAACTTATCTCTCATTCAATCCCTCAAATTGTAAGGCAGAAACTTGTTTAAAAAGGCCTTAGCACACTAATCCCAAGTCATCTATGGTAAACCAAGAGGTCTACAACTAACAAGTGATCTCCACCAATCCCTAGCTACATCTTTCAACTGGTAAGTATTGTAGGCAATCCCATGCGACTCAAATAATCAAAGGTTATGAAATTTCTCCCTAAAATCAATGAAGAACTTATGGCCATCCTTGCCTACAACACCACTGACCTAGAAAGTCCCAAACGAGTAAATCTATTGAAATTGCACCATACTATAAGGGACCAAGTCCCTTTGAGTCAGTCATCGGCAATCAAACAACTAAGCATTAGAAAAATAAAACTTTGATAAAAACTAAAGAACACAATGATTTAATGTGGAAACCTCCTTGCTTAAGGTAGGAAAACCACGGCTTTCTCTTACAAGCACTTCAACAATCCACTATAATCAACCCCTTAATTATAGACTCTAACTAACCTAACTCTAGGCTCCACCTGCTTCTAATAACTCTACTATAAGCCTACCTTGACCACTCTGCCAAGAACACACCTCAATACTGCTTAACTTTAAATAATATTGAACTCAGGTAACTCTACCTAAGATATCTCAAGAAAAACAAGGAAAACATTATTCTTGTAACTTGAGTAATTTACCTACAAACCAAGACTCAAATCAAGAACACACACACACTCTCAGCATATAAAGAACGAAACCACACTATTGCAAAATTGAGTTTTCACCTCTTTCACTCTTTAAATAATCAGGATTGTGAAAACTCAATAATTGAAAAGCATTCTTTTTCTTTTATAGTAGAATATTGATTAGGGTAGAAATTTTATTTGGCCAAGTGTCCTAACCGGTACATATCTCACCTGTGCAGTTTGTTATACTGGACGATAAAACTGTGCAGGCCATGTGACAACTATATATTTCCATAGAGACCCAGGGACCGAATCCCTTGTTGTCAGCTGACCATTATAAAAACAAGATATAGCAAAATCTATGAAACCTCTTCTGATCCTCAAAAGACATAACTATACTTGCAAAAATAGGAGTCATAGTAAATTTGGCTGGATGAGGTTGCACCTGAGGCGGTAACATAGATTAAGGTTGAACTCTTAATCTTAGAATACCATACTCAAATGTCAGCATAGAAGGAGGGAAAATACTTGGAGCTTGTGAAGTACCATGAGAAGATGTCAGTACCACTAGAGGACCCACACTCATAATTGGAGGAACACCATAGGCAGACTCTAGCATAGATAGAGGTATAATACTAGAATTTGGAGAAACCCCGGTACACTAAAAGGGGCACCCTCCAAATGGGTCACTAAGTGAATCAACCGTAGAAAACTTTGTGGGATCGGAGTGAACCTTATATCTCCAGCATGCTTAATCAGAGGCTTAGGGGAGATCCCCCTAGTACTACCTCTAGATGGTTTAGATCCTCTTCCCTTTCCAGTATATCGAGCCTGTCCTCAACACAAGACTCGCCCTCTAGACTGATCCCTCTCCTCGGATGGTAGATCCATATCTCTAACCTTACGAGATCTAGAACTCACCATATATACAAAAAAGAGTTTAATATTGTTTAGAACACAAGGTATGAAATATTTGCACATTATAGAATGAAATAAGAGAAGTTTCCTAAAGGTATTTTATAGGATCTCAAAGAGAGATATGGACATCTATGTATCGATCCGAGTGACTCTACTAGACAGGTTGTTCTTACACTGATTAGATCAATGAAATCCTGGCTCTAATATTAATATGTCATGACCTTAAAACCCAAAGTCATGATGGAACTTGTCATGACAAGCCTTGACATATAAGTGTCACAAACTGACCCTCGGGCCTAGTCGTGATAGGTATCTCAAGCCCACCGTAGGCCGGAGACCACCCCCATAGCCTTTCCAAGCCAAGATAAACATAACCCAAATAATAACAAAGAGGAACACAACTAGAGAATAAAGATAAACCAATTAATGTAACTCAAGAATAAACTCTAGGAGTCAACAACACCATCTAACCTACACATGTTGTCCACAAAACTTCTAAACCAATCTCAATATCAAACTAGGTCAGAACATACCCCGAACATGACTTTGACAATGAAAATGATAATGTTAATGTAAACTCTTGAATTCAAAAATATGGAAAGAAATTGATGAAATAACTAAGCTTTCCGGAGGATGGAAGCTCACCACTTCAACACGAAACAACCTATGAACTGGATCAACTAATGCTGTAAAGGGGTACACGATGTGTCTTTGGACCCTACATTATGAAACAATATAGAGTCCTAGAAAGGTTAGCGGGGTGAACGCTAGCATGTAACTCAAGATAGGTATAAAATAATGCCATATCCAATTCAAGTCCAAACTCAGTGTATATGTTCACATGTATTCATACATACATAAATATAAGATGATGGGACAGGGAACAAGGTTTAGAATTAGGTTTAAAATCATTAACCTAGACTGTATAGCTCAAACCGTCCTAAAAATACCCACAGGGGATATGAGTCCAGTTCTCACCAACAGAAGGGCCTCAATGCGTGCTAGCCGCACAAACCAGAGAAGTCCAAGAAAAGTCAAGGAAATCCATGACCCTATACTAATCTAAGGTATATATATCAAGTATGAACTATGCACACGATCATGAAGACTCCCATACCGGCAAACATGATTTCTAATAACCCCAATTAAGCCCAATCAAAATATTTTCACATAATCTATCCATTTAACCAATATCTATTTATTAAGGCATTCACCATTGATATCATCATACCATTATGCTTACAAGCATATAAAATCATGTCATCCCAATTATCTACTAACTTGGGGGAATCCACAACCTCCAAGCTCCAATTTAGAACCAAATCATGGCCATCAAGGCCTTTCAAAGCCATTTATATTCCAATTTCCTTTTTATTTAATGCATAGTTTGAAAAGTCATTAAATTATGCATATAGCCATGTTTCAAAGCTAATTTCATAAGGTAGGTTGAGGTTATTACCAATTCCAATACTAAAATCCATGAGTTCGAGGGAATCCACGACCCCTATTCCATTCACCATTCCCATGCACCTAATTAGTTCCAAAATCTATCATTAAAGCATGAACAAATGCATATAAACCATGGAAATATGGGTTAAACAATAACCATCCAAAATCCTTAACCCGAATTTCAAAACAAAACAATAAAACCAAATGCATATCAAACCATTGCATTCCATGATAAAATATAAGTTTCACGAAGAGATACATGCCTGAAAACATTAAAAATTTAGAGAAGAAACCACATTTTGAAACTTAGGTGCTCAATTATTAGAAACCCTAGCTTCCTTTTCCTTTGGGAGAGTTTAAGTGAAGAGAAGTATGTTTTGATTTGTTTATAGATGTTAATGGGACCCTAAAAGTGTTTTTATGTCATGGTTAATCAGTGTTAAGGATGGGAAAATACTGAAAATCCCAGAATAAGAATGTGTAGAAAAATAGTCGCTAGTCGTTGCGGGTCAGGTAACGACTCATAAATACAGGCTATGGGTCTTTGCCTAGACTCTTAGTCTGGGAAGTGACTCAGTACCATGGTTATGAGTCCCTCACCATGACTCATGACCTTACCTTAAGACTCGTAGGGTTCTAGTCTTGGTCAGGTCAGAAACATAGGTAATCCTCACTAGTTAAGGCACGACTGCTATACAACTCATGTAGAGTGACTACAACTCATCATCTAAGTTGTAGTATAGGCAGGTAGCTCAACTTAGAAGGGAAAGTTTTGAGTCTAGAACCTGGGGTATTACATTACCCCCTTCACCCCAGGATTATTTGTCCCCGAATGAGGAGTTAAGGCACCTATTAGCATGAACACAAGATGTAATGCAACCACGAAGCCATGGACAAATGCTAAAACCACCAAAATTAAAGGGAACAAATACCTCAAACACTTTCATCCAATGGGGGAAACGAGAATGGGTATTTGGACTTCATGTCCTCTTCATCTTCCCAAGTAGCTTCTTCCATTTTTTTATTCCATGAAAGGACTTTCACTAAAGCTACATATTTAGTCCTCAACCTACACATTTGCCTATCTAAAATCTAAATCGGGACCTCCTCATAGGACAAAGAATAAAAATTACTAACGTCCTCTATAAGGATAATAAAAGAAGGATCACACATACATTTCTTCAATATTGACACAAGTAAAATTAGATGAATGGAACCCAGAGTCGAAGTCAAATCCAACTCATAAGCAATATTTTCAACTCTCCTGAATATCTGATATGAACCCAGATAACAAGGACTGAACTTCCCCTTCTTCCCAAACCTCATCACTTTCTTCAAAGGAGAAACTTTCAAGAACACCCAATTATTTACAACAAACTCCAACTCCCTTCACCTCACATCCACATAGGACTTTTGGTGACTCTGAGAGATCTTAATGCAATCACTAATCACCTTCACCTTTTCCATAGCTTAGTGAATCAAGTCAGGATCAAACAATCAAGTCTCACCAACATCAAACCACCCAATAGGAGACCTATACTTTCTACCATATAAAATCTCAAAAAAAGCCATCTAAATACGTTAGTGATAACTGTTGTTATACACAAACTCAATAAGAGGCAAGTGATCGACCTAACTTCCTCCAAAATAAATCATACAAGCCCTTAGCATATCCTCCAAGGTCTGAATAGTCTTCTCTATTTGTCCATATATTTGAGGGTGGAAAGCAGTGCTAAGGTTTACCTAAGTCCCCAAACATCTCTGAAACAAACACTAAAAATAAGAAGAAAATTGCATACCTCAATTCAGAATGACAGACACCGGCGCTCCATGCAATCTGACTATCTCCTCAATGAATAACTTAGCATAATCCTTTCCAGAGTAAGTAGTCCTCAAAGGAAACAAAATGAGCAGACTTAGTCATCCTATCCACAATGACCCAAATTGAATCATACTAATTATGAGATCCATAACAAAATCCATATTGATCATCTCCCACTTTCACATGGGCAACTCAATCTCTTGAGACATGCCACCTGGCCTCAAGTGCTCAACCTTCAATTGCCGACCACCATACACTTAACTATAAAGTTAGCCATATCTCTCTTTATGTTATTCCACTAATAGATCTCCTTCAAATCATGATAAATCTTTGTCAAACCTGGATAAATTGTATACCTCAACTCATGAGACTCATTCAAAACCCTCTCTCGTAGCCTATCAACATTAGGAACACACAACCTACCTTGGTGCCTCAGGATACCATCACCACCAATCCCAAAGGCCGTAATCTTCTGCTTCCCCATATAATCCTTAATCTGCATAAGAATGGGATCGAAAGCCTATTTCTTCTTCACATCAATACCAAGAGATGATTTAACCACTTCCTATATAATTACTCTTCCATCCTTAGAGTCCTAAAGACGAATTTCCAAATTAGCCAATCAGTGAACATTCTTTACAAATCCTCTCTTTTTCTCATCCACATGAGATAAGCTCTACATAGATAACATGCTAAGAGCATCAGCAACCATATTAGATTTACTTGGATGATAGTGAAGACTCATATCATAGTGCTTTAGTAACTCAAGCGATCATCACTGTCAAAGATTCAACTCCTTCTGGATAAGCACATACTATAGGCTTTTAGGATCTGAATAGATATTTACATGCACCCTGTACAAATAATGGTACCGTATATTGAAAGAAAAAAACACAACAGCCAACTGCAAATCATGGGTCGGATTATTTCTTTTATGAACCTTGAGTTGCCTATAAGCATAGTCCACAACCTTACCATGTTGTATCAAAACAAACCTAGTCTCACATGGGATATATTACAATACACCATGAAGACATCAGCACCCTCGAGAAAGGTCGGAACTAGCACAAAAGTCAACATATCCTTTAACTTCTCAAGCTATCTCACAAGCATCGGACCACAAGAACTTCAACCTTTTCTGAGTCAATTTAGTCAACGGAGCAGTAATAGAAGAAAAACTTTTCACAAACCTCCTATAATACCCAGCCAAGCCCAAGAAACTCCTATTGTCGATTTGAGTCATTGGTCTAGGCCATTTCTTTACCACTTACACTTTCTATGCATCCACCCTGACCCTCACTAGAAATAATATGACTAAGAAAAGTCACAATATTTAACCAAAACTCACACTTATAAAACTTAGCATGCAACTGCTAATCCTTAAGGGTCTGTAACATAATTCATCGGTGACTGGTATGATCCTCTTCCCTCTTAGAATACACAAAGATATCATCAATAAACATTATCTAAAGTAGATCCAAAAACTATCTAAATACCCAATTAATAAGATCCATAATATCAGTTGGAGCATTAATCAATCCAAATAACATAACCAAGAACTCATAATGACCATACCGAGTTTGGAAAGCAGTATTGGAAATATCAACTTCCCTAATCTTCAACTAATGATAACCCGAGCAAATATCAATCTTAGAAAAGCATTTAGCATCCTGAAGCTGGTCTAAAAGTTTATCTATTCTAGCAAGAGGATACTTATTCTTTACCATCACTTTATTTAACTGATGATAGTTTGAAGAGACTCATCTTTCTTACACACGAAAAGAATAGGAGCACTCTACGGAGAGACACCGGGACAGACGATAACCTTATCAAGAAGATCCTTTAATTTCTCCTTAAGCTCTTTCAATTTAGTTGGGGCCATTCTATAAGGAGGAATAAATATAGTATGAGTATCTGGTAGAAGATCAACCCCAAAGTCTATTTCCCTGTCGGGAGGAATGCCAGGAAGATCCTTGGGAAATACTTCAAGAAATTCATTAACAACGGGGATAGATTACAAAAAGAAAACCTTAGAACTAGAATCTTTAACCCAAACCAGGTGATACAGCCACCCTTTGAAAATTAGCTTCTGGGCTCTAAGATAAATAATAAACCTTTCTTTAGGCACTAAGGAACTCCCCTCCCATTCTTATACCAGTTCATTGAGGAATTTAAAACTGACTCTTTAGGTCCTATAATCCAGGGAGACATAGCATGAATAAAGACAATCTATCCCCAAAATTATATTAAAATCTACCATATCAAAATCTATCAAATCCACTAAGGTCTCCTTATGAAAGATGGACACCCCATAACCCCTATAGACCTTTCTAGCCACAAAAGAATCACCCACTGAGGTAGACATAGAGAAAGGATCAAAAATGGTTTCAGTACCAAAACCAAAATGCATAGCTACATAAGGGATCACATAAGAAAGACTAGACCCCGGATCAAGTAAACAATACACATCACAAGAGAAGAACTATAATATACTAATAACAACATTAGGAGATGTGTTAGATTTTTGGTGAGTAGCAAGAGCATAAAGATGATTATAGCCAGTGTCGGTACCTAAATTGGCACCATTTGGTGCAGGAGCTGAAGAAGTAGCAATCGGGACCTTATTAGATCCCCTGGTAACTTTAGTTATCGAAGAATGTCACTGCATATGACTAGGCTAACCATAATTATATCACAGATTCCTCCCTTCGTCACACTAACCATGGTGAAGCTATCTATAAAATAAACAAGGAGGATATAATGGGGCTGACTAAGATCCACTAGCTTGAGATCGGGCACCATGTGCCTCAAAACCACTATTAGCCTAAAATGGCAATCACATTAAAAAACTCATCCTATAAAGCTAGATCTGCATCATTACCTCTCAACTGCTCCCACTCCTCATCCTACTGATATGCCATATCCTTCAACTAATATGCAGCAAACTTCACACCCTCTATATCAGTAGCTTGCATCACTCAGGAAATCTTCTCCATCTTATCAATAAATCCTTATGGATCCTCCTCAACCTTGAGCCTGTGAAGGTTGGGGGATTCAACCTCATGAACTGACCAAATTGAGTAACCTCAAAAGAAGGAGCAGTAGAACTACCCTGACCTAACTGGTGAGACTAGGAGGTCACTAACTGAGTAAGCAAATAAATGGACAATCAAAACTCTACATTAGAGATATCACCTTGAGGCACTGGGGAATAAGTATCATCAGCTCTGAAAGCCCAAAGAAGACTAATAGGAACTGATAAAACTCTATGAGAGGCAGTTCAGTTATGAGCAGGGACCCTAGATCGGGTCTACACTTCATAAGAAGGTAGAGTTCCATCCACATTATCCTCAGGTAGGATAGAGTTTCTAACAGAGTTTATATGAATATCTGATCTTTAAGGAAGAATGATTTGAAATAGTAGAAAACCAAGAGTTAGAGAAATTCCATGACCCTAGACTATACAACCCGAAATAGAACACAAGAAAGGGAAATATTCCTAAATATCTTGTATTCTCTACCTTATATGTTTGGTGCACTAAACACCTACAAAAAAGACTTTATTCGACACGGATTTGTGGACACCATATGACCATGAAACTAGGGCTCTGATACCAAGCTTGTCACAACTCGACCTCTATGCCTAGCACAGATGGGTGTCTCAAGCCCACCATGAGCTTGAGACCACCCCCATAGCCTGTCTAAACCAAATCAAACATAACCCAAATAATAAAAAAAATGAAAGACAATAAGATAATAAATGTAAAACAGTTAATGTAACTCAAGAATAAACTCTAGGAATCAACAACACTATCTAACCCACACATATTATCCACAAAGCCTCTAAACCAATCCTAATATCAAAATAGGTTAGAACATGACCCGACTAGGATAATGATAATATTAATGTAAACTCTTTAATTCTAAAATACGGAAAGAAACCGATGGAATAACTATGATTTTCAAAGGATGGAAGCTCACCACTTCACTATGAACCAACCAACAAACCGGATCACTTAATACTGCACATAGGTAAAAGACATGTGTTTGGAACCTAGATTATAAAACAATGCAGCATCTTAGGACGGTTAGCAGGGTGTAAGCCATCATGTAACTCAAGATAAGGATAAAATAATATCGACTCAAAATTAATTCCAAACTCAGTGTATATGTTCACATACAAACATGCATAAATATAAGATGCTAGGATAAGGAACAAGGTTTAACATGAGGTTGAAAATTATTAACCTGGATTGTATAGCTCTAACCATCCTATAAACACCTACAGGCTATATGGGTCTAGATTTCTTCAACAAAAGGGCCTCGGTGTGTGTTAGCCACATAAACCAGAGAAATCCAAGAAAAGGCCAAGGAATCCACGACCCCACGCTAGTCCAAGGTATATATATATATATCAAGTGTGAACTATGCATTCGTTCATGAAGACTCTCGCATCGGCAAACATAGTATTCAGTATCAAGCACGTTCTTAGTATCAGCTCGCTCAGGACCTTCGCCTTCCACAGTGAGCTACACAACCCCCATTAAGCTCAATTAAAATATTTGTACATAACCCATCGATTTAAATAATAACTATTTACTATGGCATTCACCGTTGGTATTTTCGTACTAATATGCTTACAAACTTATAGAATCATGCCATTCAAATTATCCACCAACTTGGAGGAATCCACAACCCCCAAGCTCCAATTTAAAATTAAATAATGGCCATTGAGGCCTTTCAAAGACATTTATGTTTCATTAGCCTTTTTTTATACAATGCAATAATTTTAAAAATGGTTAAATTATGCATCTAGACATGTTTCAAAGGTAATTTCTTAAGGTAGGTTGAGGTTATTACCAATTCTAATACCAAAATCCATGACTTTAGGGGAATCCATTATCCCCATTCCATTCACCATTCTATGAACCCAATGAGTTCCAAACTCCATCACTAAAGCATAAACAAAAGCATATAAACCATGGAAATATCTATTAAACAATAACCATCCAAAATCCTCAACCCAAATTCTAAAACCAAACATTCAAACCACATCCATATCAAACCATTGTATGCCATGATAAAATATAAGTTTAAGATACAGATACATTCCCGAAAACACTAAAATTTGGAGAAGAAACCACACTTTGAACCCTAGGTGCTCAATCCTTAGAAACCCTAACTTCTTTTTTCTTTGGGAGAGTTTAAGAGAAGAGATGTTTGTTTTGATTTTTTATGGATGATAATGGGATGCTAGAAGTGTTTTTATGTCATGGGTAATGAGTGTTAAGGATGGTAAAATATTGAAAAGGCCTTAATAAAAATTTATAGGAAAACTGTCACCAGTCATTACAAATCAGGTGATGACTTATAGAGAATGGCTACAAGTCTTTTCCAGGACTCGTAGTCTAGGCAGTGACTCAGTGTACCCTTAAAATTATTGTCACGAGTCCCTACCCATGACTTGTGACTATACCTTACAACTCGTAGGGTTATACTCATGTTAAGGTCAGAAATATGGGCAATCCTCACTGGTTAAGCTATAACTAGTTCTATACGAATCGTATAGTATGACTATGACTTTCCTGTTGAATAATAGTGTGAACAGTGAGATCAAATCAGAAAGGAAACTTTTGAGTCCAGAACCTAGGGTATTATAGTAAGTCTATCACCCAAAATAATATGAAATGAGGAAATAGTACCAAAACCCAAGGCAAGACTCTTAGACCAGAGTCTAACATATCCAATAAATAGCGTGCAAACATAATAAAAAATACCATATAATATCCTAAAACATGGTTTCATAGTGTAAGAACTACTTAATACATCTCGAATGTTAAAATATATAATTGATAGTCCAAAAGTATCACAATCTTTCTCTGAATATGAAAACAAGACATAATCTAAATAAGAAAAGATAGTAGATCAACTCTAGAAGAATATATCGACTGCTACCTCGATAGTACTTTAAACATCATCCAAATAAGCTATCATGTGGCATACTTGTACATGGATACACACTAAAAAGGTGCAGTAGGAGTGAGTACGGTCCACTTGTACTAAGTTGGTATCATAGGCCGACTGAGCAAAGTAGAAAATAAATCATATAAAATAAACACTAGTGGCACATCACCGACAATTAAAAAATGTCCAAAATGGTAGCCAAAACTGTCTCCAAATACAAGTATAAGAAGAAAGTACAAATAGGCAGATATGCCACCAAGGATGAAAATACAACACAAAATGAGCACAATATATGGAATGTCATGAAGATGATGATGATGATGTGATGTAATGCACGAGGTTGTCGCACAACCTTCATAAACATCTATGGAGATGTTCTCCTAAGGTAAGACCCATGGGGTGTTCGTTTACCCATATACAATCAAGTATGCAATATACAATCCAATATCACAATTTTTTTTGGCATATACATCGATAAAGGGTTTTTAAAAGAAGACATTTTCCATCAGAAAATAGTTAGTATTTCCAATATTTTCATAGTCGTACCAATGTTTCATGAATGTACATGATATGGTGATGTAATTTTTGAAAACTAACCAGAATGAGAATTTACATTATCCAAACAATATACCAATCAGAATGAGAATTTACATTATCCAACCAATATACCAACCATATGAGGAAAAATCCACTCAATATGTCAAACATCCATGAATCTGATGTAATCCATATACCAATAAAACTAAAAATAACACAATCCCATTGTTACCAAGAAAATTCCAATTTAGGCTTTTTCACTAAAAATGATACCACCATAAATATATATATGTATATATATATACATAAATACACACACACACACACACACACATATATATATATACATACATATATATAATAAGCCAATAACATCATATAATACCCCACATGATCGAACATAGCAAATAATGTCTTAAAAAACACCAATTAACAATATAGGCCCCCACATGGGCACAACACAATAATAAAGCCATTTACATGATTAGTTCCCATACTCATAACATAATTTTATATCAATATTAACTACCCAACCCAGTTTGAAGAAATTTTAGCCATCACCTACCTTGAATGCCGAAAACTGATTCAAAAATCCTCCAACTTGGGGCTTTCTCTTCGTGAATGGATCCAGAATTAACTAAAATATATAAATATAGAATCTACGCATCAAAAGAAATTAAATAATACCCATATTGCCTATTTTGACTAGAGATCAAAATGTACCATCAAAATGAGTTTTTGAAAAATAAAGGCAAATTCAAAATTTTAGTCCAAAAATATATTACCCACGATTAAAGGAACTTATGAAAAATAATCAAGTGAAAACAAGTTGAAATCAGAGCTTTGAATTGAGAATTACTAATTTAGGCCTTTCCGACCAATATTTCTAAATTTCAATTTTAAAATCAAGTTTTAACGAAATTTAAATGAGAAAAATCGAGGAAAAATAATTGAAATAAGGATTTAGAGCTTACCTAAGCTTAAAAATGAAAAAAATTGCCCAAAAACTAGAAAAACCAAGCTCCAACTCTAAAAAATGATGAAAATCATAAAAATGGGGTATATAACCCACCTAGGCATCGCTTAAGCGATCACTGGTTCGCTTAAGTAGACATCGCTTAAGCGATATGGTGTCGCTTATGTGATATCTGCCTTGTCGCGTAAGTGACCTGGTTGTTGCTTAAGCGACACTCGCCTATGCGAAGGGGGAGTCTCTTAAGCGATACCCTCTGTTGGCTGCCAGTTCGCTTAAGAGACCAAAAAGTTGCATAAGCGAGTGCACCAGCTGAGTGTTGCACCAATTCCAAGTCTCTGCAGACCACTTGGGATCTATCCGAAATCCTGAGAATGCAAGAAAATATGCTACTATACTAAATTCAATACTTCAAACTCAATGGCAAAATCAAATTTTTAAAAAAAATGTCATTTTCATAAAGTTGACCCTCGAAATTCAATTTCACAACTTTTTGAACCGAGGATTAAAATGAGATATAAAAAACGTAAAGCCACACCACCTATGTTTCCAACCTAAAATCAATGTTCCAGGTCTATTGTTATAGTCCGTTTTTCCATCCAATGCACAAATCAATAAATGTTGATCGAAGTCAACTATAAAGCACTTTTAACCACCAAAAATTGCAAACTTGTACAAATCATACTGCAATGCATTGGAAATCATGCCAATCATTTTCACACTCCAGAAATACCACAAAACAACCACGAGAAAGGATAAAATGATTAAATCAAATAAAAATAAATATTTCACAAATATCATAAAAAATTAGGTCATTATAATATATTACTGGTTTGCATGTGCGAGCATTTCTGTTTATTTTAATTACCCCTCTTTCTTTTTAATAATGTTAGGAGGAGAAAGGAATGGCTAGGAGTTACCATACAATCAGGAGTCATCATACATTAAAGGGCAACTCATCTCTTTTGGAAAGTAAAATGCCTCTAACTTCTTTTTGTTATCATTACAGGAGATTGTTAACCCTATTTATATGTTTTAATAATTGATTATACTTATAGAAATACTATCTATTTAGGAAAATAAAAAAGAAATCAGTTTTCATTAAGGATAAATTATTTTTCACATACCATTCTAAAGAAGTAGCTTGAGAATGCAAACATCAAGGTTTGTCCATAATCAAGAAAGACTCACACTCAGCCAAAATGGAAAGAAGATTGAGATGCTCACTTAGACTCAAGGAAGACCCTTACTCAGCTAAACATGAATAGATGATTAAAAAAGAAATGCTCACTCGTGTTCAAAGGAAATCCTTATTACTCAACCAAACATGGAAAACGGCCAAGAAAGAATGATCACATTCCAGATCCAAATAAGGAAGGAAAATAAAAAAGGAAAAATAATATACGTGAATGTATCTTTTTAATCAAGGTTTGCTACTATATCCTTAATAGAAGGAAACTCTCTTGGGGTGACTTAAAAGAGCCACCCATCAGATATCAATGATTTATCCTTATCCCAATCTCAGCAACAATCAAGGCAGAAAATTTATCCTTATTTCTATCTACATCAGTGGTCATAAAGTAGTCCATCAGTATAAAAGAAAATCATTACTGAAGAAGAAATTGTGCAATTTTGTTGGAGAAAGAATAGTTTTCATTCTTTTATCTTGCAAAAATTATTCTTTTCATTATAATCTATTAGTTATAAGATAGAAAGAAGAGATTAGAAATCTATACAAGTAGAAGTTGTGACTAAAAATGACATCTAGAATCATCTCAATATGAAGCAATCCTCAAAGTACTGTGTAATCAAAATTCTTTGAAAGTCTCTAAAGAAAATCCTTGTAACCCAAAGGGATTTACTTGACACCACACCATGATTTTATCCAATCAAAAGAATCTATGTCAATTACTCTTTTCATTTCCTTATGTTTCTTATATCATGTTATATTTGTTTATCGCTCTAACGTATCACTTTTATATCATGTCATGTCTGTTTATCACTCTAAATTATCGGTGAGTTAACTTACATATAGAAACAACCAACTAATAGTTTATCCAGAGGCGAACCCAGGATTTGAAGAGTGTGGGTGCACCTTTATCATAATATAAGTGCTCGAGAATCTTCTAATAACGACTGAGGGATAGTGTCATGTCCGATTGACTGATTAGTAAAGGCTTAAGCAATGACGAAAATAAAAATATGCAGAGGTAAACCCAAGATTTGAAGAGTTTGGTGCACCTTTATTATAATATAAGCGTTCGAGAATCTTCTAATAACGACTGAGGGATAGTGCCATGTCTGATTGACGGATTAGTAAAGGCCTAATCAATGGCGAAAACACAAATATATAGGCACATGGGTTTTAGGGTAATATATAAACCTTAACTCCTTTTAAATATATTAGTGCAATAGCTTAGTGGTTAAGGGTGGATTATGTAAGAAAAGAGGTTGCAGGTTCGATTTCTCACTACTACTTTTATTGTTAAAAATTATTCACAAAAAACAAAAAAATAAACTTGACCTGGGATTCGATCCCGGGTCACATCTGCAGGAAATGACATAGAGAACCGATGAACCCAAAGTGCTATTGTGTTGTTTAGGGTGCACGTAATTTATATAACAGTTTCTTAAGGTAAATATATGTACGTATACACAACTTTTTCCGAACTTACCGGGTGCACGTGAACCCCCACCCTAACATGTGGGTCCACCCCTGGTTCCTTGTATATATGTGTTCTATTTTTTAGGGATATTTCATTGTTCTATTGTGAGAAAACATGGATGAAAATGTTGAATAAAATTAACTTTTTGAACTATGTCTCTTGGATGCATTATATAGAGAAGTAAGTATAATGTCATAGATTGAGATCGTTTTCTTAGATATGTCAATTCATTGTAAGTCAATGTGTGTTAAAAAGGTTGTTAATTACATTGAGGTCAAACATGTCTTAAAAAGTGTTAAAACCATTATAGGCAGCTTACTTTGTTATGCTTAGACATAGTGTAGTAGAGAGTCTTGTGATATTTGATTGAGGAAAAATGAAGACTTTTTAAGTTGAGAGTGTTAAGTGTGTCAAATTTTTCGTCTTTAAGAAGTAAAATTATGTCTATATCAGGAGGAGTAAAAACTTTTTTTCCCTTGACTAAAATTTTGTCTCATTGATTTTTCTAATGAGTTTTATAATAAGGCATCAAACAATGCATATTCTTCCTACTTACACATAAAGGGAATAGACCCAAGAAAGGGAATAGACCCAATAAAGGGAATAGACCCAAGAAAATCGTGTCAAAGCATGTTAACATGCCGGCTTTGTCACAATTTTATTGCTTATTTCTTTGCCTCCCTTTTATTATTTCTTCATTTTAATTTGTTTATGTTACTTTTCTTTTTAATCTGTTATATATTTGAAAAAAATAATGTATAAAATATATTAACAACAACAACAACATACCCAGTAAATTTTCACCAAGTGGGGTCTGGAGAGGGTAAGTATACGTAGTCCATACCACTACCTCAAATTTGAGATAGAGATGTTGTTCCGGCTTAATATAAAACAATCTAGATAAGGAATAGTAAAAGAACAAAATATGATAGAAAGTAACATATCCAATAATACCATAAATAAGAAACTCCAAGTAACACACTAAAAAAGATACAACCTCCTAAACTCAGACTAACCTTCTGCCCTAATTCGCCTCCTCCACAACTTCCTATCCAGGGTCATGTCCTTGGTAAGATGGAGCTTCTCTATGCAATGTCTAATCACCTTCTTTCAATATTTCTTTGTCCTACCACTACCCCTGTAATACCCCATACTTCTCTTAGTTCAAATTCATCTCTAGAACATCAAAGATCTTGCTTCAAAGATGAATATATTTTATTCCATGTGAAATTTTTAAGATTTTGACTTTTTATCACATGGGAAATTGAATAAGCTTTCCGTTGATACTAAATTCACCCAAAATTTGACACTCGGGTAAAAAGTTAGAGTCATTTTAGTAAGATAGTGTACCACCTGGTACTCTAGCATGTCGTGGAGCCAGCCAAAATGGCAATCGTCAAAATCAAGTGAGCCTCCATGATTATGGTGCGTCGTTCCAAGGCTTAATTTTAGAGTTGTTAATTTCCAGTGCACCAACACAATTTCACCGCATCGCGGTGCCTTTCCAGTTCGCAACCAAGGTGGCAACACAATACCAGTTTCCCAATTGTCCAGTTTGCAGTGAGCTGGCGCGCAATTCCACCATGTCATACCAACATGTGAAATTGGGATTTTTAGATTCTATTTTAAATTTCAAGGACCAATTGGTAATTTCCTAAAGCCCCAAACCAGTCTATATAAGGGATCTATACCCTAAATAACTAAATACTTCATTATTCATCAATTTTTCCCCAAATCAAAATATTTTCTCTCAAGAAGTCAAGAACCCTAGCCAAGAAATCAAGAACGAGCCTAAGGATTTCTTTAAGAACCTTCAAGAAAGAGTCTTCTAAGGTATGCATATGTTGATTCGTTGGTCCTTTTCATCCAAGAAGCTCAAGAATCATTTTCTAAATTTCAAAGATCTTATGTTTATGAGTTTTCATGATTCATGTGAGTTGAAATTGATGTTCATGCTATTATCAAGTTTTAATTCATGTATTGTTTATGAGGTTTCAAGCTTTGACCCTAGTATGTGATATTCATGTGATGTTCATGATAAACCCTTTTCAAGTTGCTTGTTAAGTGATGTGTTCACGTCAATTAAGTGTAGAAATTGTTGAATAAGCAAAGCATCCTCCACATATGTGTGATAAAATGCTTATGTGAAATAATTAGAGCTATTATAGCATGTAGACTAGAAATCCCCAATTGTGTGCAAACCCATGCATGCCAAGTGTTTGCTGAAAAGCTTTAGTGAATGAATTACAATATGATAGCATGAAATTCCCCAATTATGTGCTCTTCGATACATGCTAAGACTTTAATACATGTTGAGTGTTTGATGTAAAACCTTGTTGAATGGAGTATGAGCCAATAGCATATCTCCCTATACTATCATATGTTTATGATTTCTAAATACTTGAAGAGATGCTTTAGTGATTATGAAGGTGAATGAATGTCCATGGTCTTGATTATTCAAGAATGTTTATGTTTTACTTTTATGTTATCGAGTCCTGGGGGTATTTATACCCAACAAATTAGCTGCAGTCTAGAGCCGATGTCACTTTTTTCGATAATCTCGGTTAAGCCACGATTCTCAGAACTCAGTGAGTTATAGAACTCTGTACTCTCAGACAGATACAGAACTTAAGAAATCTCAGTATCTCTAGTATTCTAGACTCAGTTTAGTACTCAGCTCAGATCTAGTAGAATTCAAGTGTTCAGTTTGGAACTCAGTATCATACAGTCAGATAACGAGATTCAGTAGTATTCCGTTAGATACGGAACAAAGTGAATTCAATGTAACTCAGTTAGGTTATTGGAGAAATATGATCCGTAATAGATTTATCTTAGTTTAAGTTCAGTTAAGAATCAATTTAGAGTCTTTCAGTTGGGAGTAGGAGCTAGCACCGAGCGAGTGCAGGGATGGAGGCTCCCCATTAGAAAGTCAGAGTCGTTAGGAGAAATCCCTGAACTCTAGAACTGCGTAGCTAGTGCAGGAGCAGGAGTCACCCATTAGAATAAGGCTTGACTATTATACTGCCTTAGGCTTGACTTCCTGTGATGGTCAATCGTTAGAGAGACCTGACCAGAGTAGAGGTCTTTACCCGTGGCACGGTATTGACACCCTTCCAGATGGAGTTACAGATTAGACCCCACCAATTCAAATTTTAGGCATGTCGGTTAAGTGAGCACTCTCACAGTTGCAGATTCACAGAGTAGAACTCAGAAATCAAGACTGTCAGATACAGTCAACTATATCAGTAAGGAACTCAGATAGCTCCATTGGTTCATGGACCACCCACTAAATAGGCATGGTCCCACGTAAAGTTATTCAATATCGGCATTATCAGATACAGAGATCGCCCGTTAGATAGGCTTGATCTCATTCTTAGATTCAGTCGAGTAATCTCATTATCATATTTAGAGATCACCCATTAGATAGGCTTGATATTAGTCTCAAATTCAGTTAAGTAATCTCATTATCAGATCCAAAGATCACCTGTTAGATAGGCTTGATCTCAATCTTAGATTCAATTAAGTATTCTCATTATCAGATTCAGAGATCTTCCGCTAGATAGCTTTGATCTCAGACATAATCTTTTCTTATCATTGATAGTAGATTCACGGATCATCCGTTAGAGAGGTTTGATATCAGCTTCGTCAGTTGATAGTAGTAAGCTCATCTTTCAGTCATTGATATGAGTAGATTCAGTTAATCAGCTTCAGTATCATCAATTTCTGATATCACTCACTAGATGGGACTAATATCGATTTCAGTACTTAATTTTCTATATCAGGAGATTTAGTCATTTAGTATCTCAGTATTAGTAGTGAGTTCAGGTGTTAGTAAAGCAGTATCTAAGTTTCACTATTTCGAGTTACGATGTTTTCAGTTATGGTTTGTGCATTCATACATATGTCCTGATTCAGTATTCTCATGATTATTCAGTTAAGTAATTGTTCATGCATAAGCCCTTGTATTTAGCATTACCTCATCTTCATACTCAGTACATTCCCGTACTGATGCATTTGTGCTATGGTGTTTAATTTGACACAATAGGTTCAGAGGAACGATATGCAGAGTACCCCTAGCAGCTCAGTCCCAGTCAGCAGCAGTAGACGTAGCCATGAGTCCTCTTCATTCAAGGATGATCCTTATTTTATCATCGTATCAGATTTAGTTTATTTTTAGTAGACAGAGTTAGTTGGGGACATGTCCCATTAACTCCACATTTATGACAGTTTAGAGGCTTTTAGACAGATGTATCAGTATTTAGTTTTCAGTTTTGAGTATTCTAGACGTTTTGAACCTTATGGCCAGTTTTCTGCATTTATTACAGCTATTATACAGTGCTCAGGTATAGATATCTGTAGAGGGTTTTCTTGTGGTCCTTTGGGATCATGAGCACCGTGTGACATTCTGGTTCCAAAAAATCGGGTCATTACAACCCCGCTAGAAACCATCTTTACCCAACCTCTTACACCTTCACACTAGGGCATCCGTCCTCCTCATCATTATATAATCGAACCATCTCAACCTCGCTTCCCTCATCTTGGCTTCCACCAAATCCATTTCTACCTTATCTCGAATAACCTCATTTCTAATCCTATATTTCCTAGTACACCCACACACCCACTGAAGCATTCTTATCCCCACCACCTTAATCTTCTGGATGTGGGCCTTCTTAATAGGCCAATACTCTACCTCATACAATAAAGTTGGTCTAACCACCATTCTATAGAACTTTACTTTACATTTGGGAGGTACCTTTTTATCACACAAAAAAATGGAGGTGAGCCTCCATTTAATCCACTCTACCCCAATCCGATGAGGGACATCTTCATCAATCTCTCCATTCTCCTGAATCATAGACCCCAGAAACCAGAAACTATATCTCGTACTGATAGAATAAGTATCAAGCATAACAACCAAATCATACTCATGAGACACCTCGCTAAACTTACACTCCAAATATTTTATCTTGGACCTACTCAACCTAAACCCTTTAGACTCAAGGGTTTTTCTCCAAACCTCCAATTAAGCATTAACTCTACTATGTGTCTCATCAATCAAGACTATATCATCTAAAAAAATCAAACAATAAGGAACCTTACCTTGAATGTGCCACGTCAAAACATCCATCACCAAGGAAAAAAGAAATTAACGAAGCATCGATCCTTGATATAACCCCCATCAAGATAGGAAAGTGCTCTGAGTCCCCTCCTTCAGTCCTAATCCGAGTCTTTGATACATCATACATATCCTTAATCACCCTAACATATACCATAGGTACATATCTCTCCTCCAAAAACCTCCAAAGGACCTCCTTGGGAACTCTATCATAGGCCTTCTCTAAGTCGATAAACATCATGCGCAAATCCTTCTTCCTTTACCTATACTGCTCTACCAGTTTACTAATAAGACGGATGGCTTCAATAGTCGAGTGCCCTGGCATAAATCCAAACTTATTTTAGAAATAGTAACAACCCTCCACAACATGAACTCTACCACCCTTTCCCAAATCTTTATAGTGTGACTCAACAGCTTGATACCCCTATAATTATTGCAATCCTAAATGTCACCCTTATTCTTATACAACGAAATTATCATACTCCACCTCCAAGATTCAGGCATCTTCACCATCTTGAAAATTATGTTAAATAATAAAGTCAACCCCTCATGTGCACTTTCAAAAATCCACCGGAATCTCATTAGGCCTTGATGCTCTACCTCTATGCATCCTATGAATAGCCTGCTTAACATCCTCAACCTTAATGCTCCTACAATAACCATAATTACAAAACCTCTAGGAATGCTCCAAATACCCTAACACAATGCTAGTGTCCCTTTCTTCATTCAAAAGCTTATGAAAGTAAGACTGCCATCTCTTTCTAATACGACCCTTCTCCACTAAAACTTTGTCATCCATATCCTTAATAGACTTCACTTGATCCAATTCCTGATCCCTCCTCTTCCTAACCTTGGAAATCCTGTACAACTTTTTATCCCCACCTTTACTATATAACTTTGTGTGTAAACTCTCAAAAGTAGCATCCTTAGACCTCATGACCGCTAACTTAGCCTCTCACCTAGCAATCTCATACTTCTTCCTATTTTTTCGTTTATCTTCTTTATCCTTACTCTCATCCAACTTTGTGCACGCTCTCTTATTATCCTCCACCTTCTCTTTCCCCTCTTTATTCCACCACTAGTTCCCTTGGTGCTTGCCCGAGCAGCCTCTGGAGACACCCCCCCAAAACCTCTCTAGCTGTCTCCCTAATGCATTTAGCAGTCTCATCCCACATACTATCAGTATCCCCTCTACTTCCCCAATCCTTCCCTGCTGTCAACTTATCGCTTATATCCAATGCATGAGCCAAAGTCAAACTCCCCCATATAATCCTTAGTTGATCCTACACACTTCTTTTTCTCTGCTCTTTTATGATCTCCAAGTCTATGACCAAAATCCTATGCTGGGTCGAGAGACTGTCACTCAGTAAGATCTTACAGTCCTTAAAAATACCCCTATCTCTTTTCCTAAGGAGCAAGAAGTCAATCTAAGTCTTGACCACCAAACTACAGAAGGTAACCAAGTGGTCCTCCATTTTGAGAAAGTTCGAATTAACTACCAACAGTCTAAATGCCCAAGGAAAATCCACAAGTGCCACTCCTTCAGCATTCTTTATTCCAAACCCATAGCCTTCAAGCACATCATCATAACCTTTTGAAGAAGACCTTATGTGTCTATTGAAATCCCCTTCTATGAAAAGCATTTCATTACTGAGGACACCCCTTACCATGTCATCCAAATCCTCCCAAAATCTCTTCTTTTCTTCATCATCTAATCTTACATATAGTGCATACACACTAATAATATTCCAAGAAGACCTTCCAATAACTAGCTTAATAGGCATCATCCTATCATTCACCCCCTAACCTAAACCATTTGCGTCTTAAGTTCCTCATCTACTAGGATACCTACACCATTCCTATTCCTTGCGCTTTTTGAGTACCATATCTTATATCTATATATTACCCTCGCCTTAGTACCTACCCATTTGATTTATTGGAGATAAGCTATACTAATTCGCCTTTTCCTAAGAATTTTCATAAGCTCTAATGACTTTTTCAATAAAGACCCTATATTCCACGACCATACTCTAAACCTATATTCATTCATAGCCCCTTTACCCATTCTTCCCCCGCCCTTTCCCCCGCCCTAGTCCACGACCCCGACCTTACCCCCGACCGAAGCCCCACCCGAAGACATAACCCTAAGACAACACCATCTACCATAGACACCAGAGAGCACCAACCAATAATACTAAGAGCACAAATCCTAAACAACAATGCAAACCAAAAAGTACTATCAAGCCAACAATACAAAACTACTTAAAACAACAAAAATGACTAAAACACAAGTAGAATTAACACGTAAAACATTACTATAAAATACAAAAATGAACAAGTAAATCGTCACCCACAAACATGATAGCCTTGCGCTTTTTGAGTACCATATCTTATATCTATATATTACCCTCGCCTTAGTACCTACCCATTTGATTTATTGGAGATAAGCTATACTAATTCGCCTTTTCCTAAGAATTTTCATAAGCTCTAATGACTTTTTCAATAAAGACCCTATATTCCACGACCATACTCTAAACCTATATTCATTCATAGCCCCTTTACCCATTCTTCCCCCGCCCTTTCCCCCGCCCTAGTCCACGACCCCGACCTTACCCCCGACCGAAGCCCCACCCGAAGACATAACCCTAAGACAACACCATCTACCATAGACACCAGAGAGCACCAACCAATAATACTAAGAGCACAAATCCTAAACAACAATGCAAACCAAAAAGTACTATCAAGCCAACAGTACAAAACTACTTAAAACAACAAAAATGACTAAAACACAAGTAGAATTAACACGTAAAACATTACTATAAAATACAAAAATGAACAAGTAAATCGTCACCCACAAACATGATAGTCAGCCAGGATGCGAAGAAAAAAATTAAAATAGAACTAGTAAACAAGACAACCAGTAGAAATCACTAGAATCAAGAAAGTTATACATAAGTCTAGAAGAGATGGAGTGAGTGCACCTAATCGACGCTGTGTCATTTACTTGATTGAGTCGCCAAATTTTCGTAATTTATAGTGAAAATTGGTCGCCAAAATTTTGTTATCACCACCTGAGAAGGTGTACCAAGTCTAAACCTGTAGTACCTACAAGAGGTTAGAAAGAAAAAAAGAGAGATTGTCAATGTGAGATCATCAGAAATGGGTCGCCGAAAATAGATGCCAAAAATACGGGGGTGAGAGAAAGAGTCACCAGTAGATAAGAAGTTGCCACAGAGATGTCTGTGTGGGAATGAAGATGATGTCCTAAATTTATTTCTCAGTCATGAGTTCGATGGAGCATGGCCGGAAAACGATGAAAAAGACGTCGGTATTGAGATCCCTAAAGGTTAACAGTAATTATTTTCAAAAGAAATTATGGAATTAACGAAATTGTTAATTTGAAAATTTGAAACCATCGCCGGAGAAATTATAGACTCGCCGGAGAAATTGCTTGACATGTTGAAATAATAAAATAAATGGGATAAAGAGGATCTTATTGAGCTGCTCAATTTCTTCTGTGAAAGATACTTGATGAATAATGCAACTGACCAAAAATATCATATAAAATATATTATAAAAATATATTATAAATCATAATAATTAATAATTTATATATTTAAAAGACATAAAAAAATATTTGATTGCCTTTCAAAATTGTATCAGTACTATATAAATTGAGACAGAAGAAAAATTATTATATATCATAATAATTAACAACTTAAAATATTCAAAAAAATTTAATTGACTTTTGAAAGTGCATCAATGTCACAAAAATAGAGACAAGGAGAGTAACATATATTATTTAAAAATTATGTAAAATTATTATAAATTATGGTAGTTAACAACTTAAAAGATCTAATATATATTACGGTAGTTAACAACTTAAAAGATCTAATATATATTACGGTAGTTAACAACTTAAATGATCTAATATATATATATATATATATATATATATATATATATATATATATATATATATATATATTATAATTTTATTGACTATCTAATTCTATCTGTATTGCATACACACATATGTATATATATATATATAAAAAAAAAAAATTAATAAGTTCGTGCTAGCACGGATTCCTCTATTTCTATTTATAAGATGTGTATGTTTTTTTCTTCATCAGAATTTTCTTTCACATGATTTTCTTTTAAGGCCTAACTTCTTTGTACTTAATGGAGGTCTGAATCTGAATGGTTCGAACTTTAGACCATTAAGTGCATTTGTTTTTTATCATGATTTTAGGTCTGAATAGGTTTTAATCATTCAGATCTGGAACCAAATCTTAATATCATTAAGAGGTATTCTTATGTTGAATAATATTCACCACCACTTTATCCACAATAACTAGTCACCACCACTACAACCATTGCCAACCACCACCCACCACAACCAACCACTACCATCAACCACCACCACCAACCACTTCAACCATCACAACCGCCATTGAAAATCAATATCGCTGCCAACCACTATTGTCAGCCGCTATAAATACTATGAAAACAGCGTTTAATGATGAAATTTTTCAACGGATTGTATTTCACCACTGTATAGCGATGGATTAGCAACAAAATAATAAATCTATCATAAAATTAGTAAGTTTTTATTTTATCTGTGACATAGCAACGCATCAGCGATGGAACTTGTTATCCATTACTGAATATTGGCAGGAAAAATTGGCGCCTTAATTTTTTGATGAATTCAGCATCAAATAAGGTGTCACCATTTCAATTAATATGTACGAATGGAAATAGCGATGGATTGAGACGTCAGTAAGATGTGAAATATTTTTATAAATGTTACTCCCTATATTTCAAAAAGAATGACCTACTTTGACTTGGCACAAAGTTTATGAAAATAAAGAAGACTTTTGAATCCTGTGGACTTAAATTAAAGTTGTGTCAAATGTACCAAAATATCCATTAATCTTGTAGTCCTAAATATTCCATGTGGAAAGTTAAAATTAAAGTATTGTCAAAAAAGAAAAGAGGTCATTCTTTTTTAAACGGACTAAAAAGGAAAGTAGGTCATTCATTTTTAAACAGAGGGAGTATTTATTATTAGCGACGGAATAATCCATCACATGCATTTATATTTTAATTAAATAATATTTTATAACATTAAAATATCTAGGAGACAAATCATTCCCGCCGTTTATACCTCTCTCTACATCCTCTCTCTAAATGTGGCCATGGAAGCTCCAATTTTTTGCTGAATGTTCGTGTTTGCATATTTTTTATCTTGAATCAGGTATGAATTTTATCTTGTCTCCTCTAATTCATATTTTTTTTGTCTTCAGTAAGAATGAATTTTAACCACTCCATTTTTTTGAGGCCTTTCCTGTAATTTACTTTAACCTATTACAAATTTGTGATTTTTAATTTTATTGATTTTTTGAACTGTGTCAAGGGTTCATGGAAGAATTTGGGGATAATGAATAATATTTAGGTCAATGAAATTACATCACCATTTATGTCTAGGTTTCATGCAATAAGTTAAGCATTTAGGTCTTGTTTGCTATCTTTGAACTTTTCTCCTTAATGTAATGACTAATGTTGCAATTTATGTCTACTCTTTTCTATTTTTTGTTATGACTGTCTGATGAAGTAAGGTTGGTGGGGGTGGGGTGGGGTTTTAATGTCACATTGTCACTAATTTATCAATTTAGAAAAGGGTTCATGCAAACATTTGGGAAATAGAAAATCAATTTTGTTATAGAAAAGGGGTTTTGATTCTTTAGGGAGTTAAACGAAAATTAGGTAAAAATGAATCATTCTTGTCAATCTCTAAACTCAATTTCCCAATTTACCCTTCTGATTCATCTAATTTTATTCAATCATTTAAATATTTTTTCTTTAGGTACTCAAATGGGTTTGTATAATTTTACTTTGTTTATTCATTATTATCAAGTGTTTTTCATAAAATTTTTTATTTTTGTTATTTTTTGATTAATATTCCAAAAACTGAAGAGTGTTGAAAAAGTAGTGAGTAGGTAAAAATGCATTGTGAAGGCTATGCATTTTGGAGGAGACTAAAATTTAGCAAAGGCGTTATGTTCAAGAATTGGACTATCAGGTAAGAAAGTTCTTTAAGTAATATTTTCTAAACTTTCTTTCTGATTTCTTATTTTTCTTGATATGATTGTTGGTTTCTTGATTTCGTTTGTAAGTTTTTGTTGTTATTGTTCATGTAAGATACATTTGGTGTCTACATAGAAGTATGTATCACCATTTTTTTTATATTAGAGATTTCCATTGTGAATGCTACAGTTCCCATGTTAACATTTGTGGGCTGGTTAATAATGAGCTTGGTATAAATAATGAATGTGTTTCGTACTGTATATATTTCTTCTAATCTATTTGAATTGTCATTATTGCTTATAAGTTTTAACTACTAACTCTTGCATCGCAGCATATAGTTAGTTAATATTGCTACCTTTCCTCTTTGTTTCCTTTTGTCTTACAATTTTAGTTGGATAGCCAAGATGCTTAGCTACTAACCTTTTATGTTCATGGTCTATTCTGATGTAATTGTGCTTCCATACTTGGTTAGTTGAATGAAAAAGATCATTCAGTATGCTTGGTTAAACTATCCACTTTGTTACTAAGTGAATACACAAAGATAGAGAGAAATTGCTTTGAGAGTTATTTTCTTTTTTTTTCCTGGTTTTTTTAGAACAATTTCTCAATATGTGGTCCCCTTTCTCAACATGTTTGGGGGACCTTGGGATGGTAAATTATACTTGGATATATTGTAATATGGTGAGTACAATGTATTTTATGTCTGGTTCCTTTTCAGCTTGCACTACATTTTCAGATTCATTAATTGTTTTCATAGTTTTTGTGGCTTGGTATTTATCTTCTGCCATTGTTGATGTTCTTGTTGCTCATTTGTGCATTCTATTTGTTGGTATTGATCTTAAAATTGGTCAACTATTGGAGCTTAAGGAGATCGATCAACTACATTTGTGCATTCTATTTTTTATGATAAGCTAATTCTATTTTCTTCTTTGAAAGCATCACTTTGAATGTTTTAGTGAAACTTTTAAACAGTCAATTGATCAGCTTAATTATGCTTTCTTTGCTAACTAGTTCTTCATATAGATATTGATCATAGATTGTCATATTTCTTGATATGGATTTCCAACTAGGTTAATTATTAACACTAATTATCGCATATCTTAATATGAACTTCCAGTAAGCTGGTTAATTAACACTAATTATCATGTTTTCTTGTTTAAACATTAATAAAAATATGAATAACCTAGAGCGTGGTTGGATGTATGAAAGGTTAGATGGTTGAGGAGCTTTATACTCTAGTTTTATAATCGATGTGAATGAATTTATCCAATTTGCATGTTCTTAATCCAATCGGATGAGTGGTGACAAAGTTAGATGTCAATGTACAAAGTGTCACAACTTTAAATTCATGGATGTTGACACTGTTAAAAGCCACTTTTATCAAAATAAATTTGTTGAGAACTATTTTATTTGGAAGAATCAAGAGGTAAAAGATGTAATAAGTGAAACTTCTTATGATAATAACTTCTATGGTGGTGGTCAACCTAAATTAGGAGAAAACCATACTGATAAATAATTTTAGATGCAGATGGTCCTAAATTTACCCAGGGTTCGAGTTGGTAATTACCTACGAATATTGAACCTGAGTTTTCTCATCCTTTTGAATACTCAATGGAAGAAGATCCTAATCTTGTGTCTAAAAACTTTTATGATTTTCTACAAATTGCTGATGTAGAATTGTATTCAGTTTTGAACCTCTCTCAACTTGCAGTTATCTCTCGGATGTTAAACATTATAATAGAGAAAAATATATCACAGAGAGGTTATAACCAAATGATGCAATTGTTTAAAAAGTCTTTACCAGAAGATAATGTAGTGCTTGATAGCAATTATCAGGTCAAAAAGCTAGTGCATAGCTTGGTTTTATCGATTGAAAAGATTGATTGTCATGAATCAGGATGTATGTTGTATTGGGGTGATGACGAACACCTTACATCTTGTACATTTTAGGCATGTAAAGGTACAAGTGTTGTGTTAGCTCTCATAAGAGAAAGTTGGTCCCTTACAAGAAAATATATTAATTTTATTTAACTCCAAGATTACAAAGATTATATGCATCCCATGCTACATCTACCAACATGAGATGGCATCATGAGCTTAAAAAAAGGATGGCGTTATGCGTCATCCATCAGATTTTGAGGCATAGAAGCACTTTAATTAAACTCATTCTTTTTTTGTTGATGAACCAAGAAATGTCAGGTTGGGGTTGTACATAGATGGTTTTCAACCATTCAGCTAGTCTGGAAGGAAATATTCTTCGTGTCTAGATATTGTCATTCTATACAATTTACCTCCAGAAATGTGCATGAAAAGGCTTACGTGTTCTTACGAATTATTGTTCTAGGTCCAAGCAATCCCAAACATAAAATTAATGTTTATCTTTAACCTCTAATAAAGGAATCGACCTTGTTATGGGAGATAGGTGTAGAAGTATTTAACATCTCAAAAAAGTAAAACTTTCACTTAAGGGAAGCTTTGATGTGGACAATTATTAACTTTCCTGCATATTCTATGTTATCAGGATAGAATACTACATGTAAGTTAGTATGTCCTTATTGTATGGAGGAAATACAGTCCTTTAGATTAAACCATGGAAGAAAACAATCCTGGTTTGATTGCCATAGAATGTTACTTGACCATCATCTCCCACTTACGAGAGATCATAAGAACTTCCTTATAGACCAGACTGTCAAAAGACCACCACCACTATATAGAACAGAAGAGGAAATATTGAACCAAATTGGTAATTTGGGGATAAGAAAAGTAACAAAGTTAGATACAGATGAAGCCAATCAAAGAATATGTAAGTCATATGGATGGAAAAAACGAATCATCTTTGTGGATTTTTCATACTGGATTTCTAACATAATTCGGCATAATCTTGATGTCATGCATATTGAGAATTTTTTTTTGATAATGTACTTAACACAGTTCTTAATTTTGATGACAAAATTAAAGATAATACACAGTCGCGTCTAGATATGGAAAAATATCATGATCGAACTCAATTGGCAAAGAAAAGAAGTGATAATATCACAATGCTGTCTGTACAATAGACAAAGAAGCAAGAGCTATCTTGTTTAATTGGGTGAAGGACTTTAAAATTTTTAGATGGGTATGTTTCAAATTTGGGTAGGTTGCCAGATATAAATGTGAAAAGGTTATTTTGTATGGAAAATCATTATTTTTATATTTTCATGCAATGACTAATGCTTATTGCTTTTCGTGAACTATTTTCTAGTGATATTTGGCAGGCACTTACAAAATTGAGCTTATTTTTTAAGGATCTTACTTTGACAACTCTATGAGTAGATGATATGGTGAGATTAGAGAGAGATATTCAATAAATTTTGTACAAGTTAGAATATATATTTTCTCCTGGTCCTTTAACTTAATGGAACATCTTAATGTGCACCTTCCATATGAAAATCAGTCAATATTCTCCCATCCAAGTCGACTATGGTGAGAAGCAAAAAATATGAATTTATCTCTGGATGAAATCAAAGCTGCCCAAACTTATATTTTATTAAATTGTGAGAAGTTTGAGCCATTTTTAAGGTAAACCAAATTCTCTGAATAATATAATCACATTCTTATATCATGACTGCTTATTTTAATTATTTGTTGCAATGAAGTATGTACCTGAAACTTTTGTAAAAAGAATTTTTAAATCTCTCTCAAAGTGAAATAGATAAAACCTTGAATAAAATTTCTCTATATGGTTCAAGGAATATGTAAGGGTTTAAATATTATCATTCTATACAATGATGTTCTTAAATGGGCTTCTCAAATTTAATCAAATGTTTAAACTTTTTTTAAATAGGTCCGGTGCAATTTCATTGAGAATGAATTATTGTGTAGTTTTGCTCGTGGACCATTAATCAGAGCAACATGTCATTCAGTATATTTTGTTAACGGATAAAAATTTCACAATAATGTCAGGGTAGAGTAAGATCAACAATGAATAGTGGAGTTTGTATCTCGAATTTAAATTTTAATAATTATTATGGGCGGATAAAAGAGATTATACAAGTAGAATACCATGAAGCACCTTTAAAGCAAACTATCTTATTCAAATATGAATGGTTTGACCCAACAATGGATGTTAGTGTTAAGAATCATAATCAATACAAATTGATTAATATTAACCATCGGTTTCGGTATAAAAAAATATGAACCTTTTATTCGTTCAATGCAAGCAAATCAAGTATGTTATGGGCCTTATCAAAGCAAGAAAAAGGACAAAGATAATTGAATAGTAGTATTGAAGGTCAAACCTTAAAATATTATTGAGTTACCAGTTGAGGAAGGGGTGAAAACTTTAGAACTGAATGTTCCTTTTCAAGTTGAAGAAGTTGAAGTCCATGAGATAGATATGTCTGTCTCTATTAATGAAAATATACTCTTACGTGATCCAAATGGGGATGTACTTAAAATGGATGAATTTGTTGATGATGGTTTATTTAATGAGCATCATGAAATCCAAGAAGTATGAATAGAAGAATAATATAAAACTGAGGAATCTGAGGAGGATGAGAAAGGGGAAGAGTTTAAAGAAAACATAGATAGTGATTAGAGCTTGATAAAAATCTATTATTTTATCTTTGTTGTACTTTTGTTTTTAAGATTTTTTCAGAAAATATAATCATTTTCTTAGTTTCTTCTTTTCAGTTCTATTTTTAAATAAAGGTAACAACTTTGTACATATATCAAATGACGCACCTAGAGAGTTTGTAAAGAAGTGCAAACATGCAAAACTGAAGATTGAAATACTGCTTTGTGATAAATCTTTGGTACGCATACAAAAACCTTGAAAGCAAATTTTTATATCTTTGAAAGAAAATTTGGTTATCTAATTGACTAATATATTCATTAAATGGATTAGTGTAACATATAATGATTTAGTTTCTTTTTTTAATAATCTATCAGTTTTTCATAGCACATGATTTTCATGGGTTTTGACTAGCTAGTAATGATCTAACTATACTATTTTATTTATTGATAGATATGACTCGAGACATATATCATACAGGAAAGTCCTCGGGTATAAGTAAGACTAAGAGTGCAGTTCATACAAATATGCCTTCTATTCCAAGTACAGTTATTAAGAAGGTGGTACTTTCACCCCTAGCAGTCTGCTAACCAATCCAAACAGCCCAATTATTCCTGAGACATATCCTCCTGCACATAATCAAAGCAACCCAATCATTCCTGAGACATCTCCTCCTACACCTAATAAAAGCAGCCCAATTGGTCAAAGTACGAATACTCACAGCCCCCCAATAGTTAAGGACACAACTTCTCAAAGAAATTGTGAAGGTGATTCCAGTAGTACTCATGCATAGACCCTTGTTTATCTGACTTTTTCAAGGTTAGTCAAATTTTACTATTGTTTTTTAATTGTATATATTATGCTCTTAGTTGTGTATCCAATATTTTTTTACTGGTTAATTTCAAGAATAGTCTTTTTCCTACAACTTTTGGTCTTTGTTCATCCTACAAGTTGCTTATTGCTTCTTTCACTTCAATATATAGTAATCTTGTAATTTTTCTTTGTTTCTTGTCATAGGTTTCATCACATTTTGCTCTTAGTGATGTATCTAACAAGCTGCTACTATTGTTAGCTTTTACTATAGTAGTAACTGGTTGTACAACTATTGTTAGTACTGCTTTTGTACAGTCTTGGTTGTGACTACAGTCATGTCTACTATTGCTATTTTTTGGTGGTTGTTAGCTTTAATTAATTATAGTGTGTATATGTTATCCGATGGTGTTGGTTGATTAATTAATTTTATTATATATGTAACCAGTGGTGTTGTTAGTGGTGGATTAATTAATTTTATTATGTGTGTAACTAATGGTATTGTTAGCTAGCTATTAGCTTTATATAGTGTGTGTATCCAGTGGTGCTGGTTGGTTAATTACAGTGTATGTATCCAGTGGTGTTGTTAGCTATTAGCTTTATATAGTTGTGTGTATCCAGTGGTGCTGGTTGCTTAATTAATTTGTAGTATATTTCAAGTGGTGCTATTAGTTGTTAGCTTAACAGTGTGTGTGAATCGAGTGGTAATTGATCATGAACTGGACACTGTATTTATGGGATTACTGCTTACTATTGCACTCATGTTATGTTAATTGTCCCCTCACCAAGCACAATAATACAAATATCTTTACATGTATACAAGTTAATTTAGCTGAAATTTTATACGTGTGATTATAAAATGTGATTTTTGGAATTCTGTATGTGTGAAATTCTAAAATTCAAGAATTTTGTAAGTAAGGTGAAATTATGTAAGTGTGAAATTCTAGAATTCTGAAATTCCAGAATTTTGTAAGTGTGAAACAGGGAATGGAAAGATGTTGTTGCTTTCACAATGCATCTTCTATGGGCAGAAAACAAAGAATATATGTAAGTTTGAGTTAAAGTGGAAATTCCAGCGAAGGAGTAAGCAATAGCACGAAGAGCCATTTATTAAGGAGGTTTTAAAGGACATTCTACTATTGTAGATGTTTATATTGGATGTGTAATTGATATTTAAGTAAGATGTTTATACTTGATTGAATCCTAACATTCTGATCAGCACTTAATTTATTTTCTGGATGAGTTAGAAGTAAACCACTGCTGCTACTATGTTTCATTGATATACAGTCCTTCTATATGTTGCTACTAGTTACTTTTATGCAGTTAGAAGTAACATTTTAATCTGCCGGTATATGCTTCTTTAAGATTCTATAAGTTGTTGGTACTATGGTTCATTGATCAAGCATAATTATTTCTAGTTTTTTTCGTTAACTTAGTTGATGTACTTGTTACAGAAAAAATATGAAGAAATAAAAAAATATTTGGTCTCGGATTTGAAGGTGGAAGTTACTTTGAGACAAATCTTTGTGGCTCTAATTCTTTCATGTTAGTACCGCCTTCCATTTTGACAATAAATTTGGAGGAGTTTGTAAAACAATTGATTCCAGTACTTACTAATCACTTTCTTCCGGTAGTTATTGAGCGTATTGATGAACAAGAAGTGGTGACACCTGATCCTCCTTCTCCTAATGATGATGACGTCGTTGATTCGTAGTCGCGTTAACTTTAGATAGTCTATTTTGTGGGAAATATTTTTTGGGGAATTGTACGATACAATTGTGCAGTAACAATAGTTTTTTATGGGTGGGGATTATTTTTTGAGGAATTGTACAAAATAATTGTGCAGTAACAACAGTTTTTGATGTATGTGAATGGGTTTGTGCATTCTAACAGTAGTTTATTTTCACACAAACACTTTGTTGTGTATATTTGGATGGATTTTGCTAAACATTTTAAATTATATATTTATCAAATAGTAATGAATTTGATATGAGGCTAGTTATATTTATTCATTTACATGTTTCAATAGTTTTTAAGAATATTATAGCAACAAAAACATTAGTGACTATTTTAGTGACGATTTTGACGTTGCTATTGAAAAGCTATACCAACGGATTGCGAATATATATTTTTGGTTACAAATATATGATTTCTCCAATGATACTATGTTGCGACGAATCACCCTCAAAGTATTCTGTCATAAATTTAGCCATGATTAAATTATTTTGCAATGAATCACCAACAGAGTATTCCATCATAAATTTATCCACGATTAAATAATTTGGCGATGAATCAACGACTAAAGATTCCGTTGTAAATTTAGCCAAGAATAAAATGATTTATGCAAATAGCAATGGTCTAACAACGAACTCCTTCATCGCTAACATGTAACAACCAATCTCATTGGTCGCAAAGCAGTCACAAGTTTTACAAAGGATTTATTTTTTCGTCGCTAAATGGCTAGTAACGAGCATAATGCAAATAGAAAACAATCCGTCGTTAATCTGTCTTTGTTTCTATTTAGCGGCGGATAAACATGGACTAGCGACGAATTTCAGCCGTCGCTAAACGTTGTTTTTTTATAGTATAAATCTACCACCTTCATTATTCTAATAATATCCACCGTTACCGCCACCATAACGCTAACACTAATTCCAACACCACCACCATCATCAATTATTACAGACCAATCCCTAGTACCGACCAACTCATCAATCACAACTAGCACCAATGCTAACTAGAACTAATACATCATCAACCTTCACATGTTTTCCGGCCATCACCACCATCATTGTCACTAGTATCGTCACCTCTACCACTACTTCAACCCCTATCATCACTACAATTTATCCCTACGAACAACCATCTGCACTGTCACAACTAATAGCGTCTCCAACTACCACCAACACATCGTCAAACATCATACATTTATTTTTCAACCATTGCAATTAATACTTCCAAAAACTACCATCAACCAACTTCACATTACAATTACTACCACTGCAATTAATCGTCACCGTCATAACAATCACTACAATAGCAACCATCTTTGTCATCACAAATATCACCACCAACATTACTAGTCACTAACATCAATCATTACTACCGCCACCTCCAGTACAAACCATCTCCACTATCAATAGCAAACATAAATATTTTTTTCAATCAAATAATAATTTTGTTGTATTAATTCAAATATTTTCTTAATGTATAATTAATTTTTTATTTGAATTATATTTTTTATTATATATACAAATGAATAAATTTTGCACATTCAGATGATGAAAAACAAACAGTCTTAATCATTCTATTTTCAAATCTAAAGATAACATATTAATCATTCAAATGTGCATTCAAATTCAAACATTTGAATCATAATAAAAACAAATGAAGTGTAAGTGAAGTTTAACAGTACAGATTATCAATTTTTGGACATACCCGATGGAGTGTTGTATATATTTGCTGTTATGAATAACCGTTAATATTCCACTAATCTTATCCATTAGGTAGATAGCGGATAACCCCTTCCCACACGTCACCCACCCACTACGCCATTATGATTGTACCTTGCACACCACAAAAATTTCTTCCATGATCTTCTCTGGTGATCTCAATGGTTATTGTCATATTTAAGAAAATCTTTGTAATCATTTTATGTAATACTTCCCCCGTTCTAATTTATTGTCTTAGTTTGATTAGACATGAAATTTAAGTAATTAAAGAAGATTGTGATCTTAAAAACTAAAGAATAGTATTTCAAAATGTCATTTAATCATGTGATTTTAATTATTCCACGTGGAATGTTTAAATTAAAGAATGACCAAATTAGGAAAGAAATCTTCTTTTTAATATAAATTTAATTTATTTTCATAAAAAAGTAAGACAAAAAATTGAAATGGAAGGTGCAATATAAATAGTTATGAGAAATTTTTTATAGGGAGCGCTCCCACTGAATGAGTCCTATGCGGTGCAAATCTAAATTAGTCGACTTCCAATATGAATAGAGAATATTAAATAAAATACCAAAAAATAAAAGGTGTCATGAGATGTAATGTACTGAACGCATGCCTAACAGAAACAAGAAACCTCTCCAATCTAGTCTTTTCAATATTGTTATTTGAGTTTGATGTCTTAATCCCATAATTAAAAAATATTTAAAAAGCATTCAAATATTGTATTTTGAAGAATTTTTCTATTAAAATTTAGAAAATCCGATATATGCCTTCCTTGTACCCATTTGTTCAGTATGATGTACTAGGCACTGGAAATGACATGAAATCACGAGATAGATTCAATTAGCGGATAAGAACGAATCTCTTCTCCCTTTAAGTTTTCTAATACTATATCTGCATGCCTATGATATTACTTTTCATAACTTTATTCATATTCTACCTTTACACAAAGTATAAGAGGAGTTTAAAAACATGCCTAGCTAACCCTGCGACTTCCAACTCATCACGCAACTAATCAAAAATCACAAGAAATCGAATGAAAATTAATCAATAGCAGAAAAAGATAGATTTCGCAAAGATTTGGTATGATTGAAGCAAAGAAGCATAACCACTAGTTATTTCATCCGTTTAGTTGCAGATTCAACATATAAATTTGATGAATCTATTTAAAGGTTCTTAGCATTAAATTTATCAAATTTAACAATTATTTATTGAGATAGGATGTGTGGGTATACTATGTGAGATAAGATAAAAAATTTGGATAAGACAAGAGAAGAGAAGAGAAGTCGAGATGGTTCAAATATGTAATGCGGAGATGCACAAGTGCAAAGGTGTGAAAAGTTGGCTATGAATGAATTTAGGAGAGTAAAGGTAGACCGAAGAAATATTGGGGAGAGATAATTATACCGGACATAATGCAGTCGCAGCTTACCGAGGACATGACCTTAAAAAGGTGTGTAGAAATCGAATTAGAGTAGAATGTTAGTAGATAGTAAATAATCTTCTCTTTGTATTATTTTAAATATGGTTTGATTTAAAAAATGAGAATTATAAAAAAAGAATCGTATCTTATAATAATATTTTATTTTTTAAAAAAATAGAAAGTCACAAAAATACTTTTTATTTTTTATTTAGTTCGTTCTTTATAAATAAAATACAAAACATAGTAGCCAATTTGATAGTGCCACTTGGCAAAATTTGATTGTTTCAAATAGAATTTTTCTATTTTTATTTGATTTTATTTTTATTTTATCCATCTAGTATTATTTTTATATCCCACCCGCATGCACATCATATCTAGCTTACACCAACAACTAGTGTCGTACATCACACTCTCACTGTGCACCCTCATCTTAGCTAGCGATTCTCCTCACAAAAAGATATCTGAAAAGGAATAACAAACTAGAGAAGATTTAGTTAAAAGGACACTTTCAACACTTAATTTGAAAAATAGGCATTATTTTTTTTTTTCTAGGGTTTGGGAGAAAATGGTGAGGTATGAGTTAAAATGTAAAAATGAAAAGTTGTTGGCACCAATAAGTCTTTTTAAAATACTTTTCAGACCCCACTTTTCTATAAAATATCAAAAATATTTTCTCTCTCCTTACTTCCACTCATAAAACCATGGACATTTCCCCTTCCTCTTCCCCAACGTCCATTTTTTATTTTTATCTTCTCTAAAATTCTAAGATCTTTCATCTTCCACTTTAAATAATTTTTCTTCATCTTTCGAGTAATTTGTGATCTATATTGATGGGGGGTTTTTACTTTTATTTAGTTCTAGTTTGTGGTGATTGAGTTGATTTTGTAGGAAATTTTATTTTTTTTTAAATGGGGGTTGATTTTATTGAATTTTTTATTTTAAAGTTGGTATTTGTTTGATTGTTAATGGATATTTGATGAATTATGGTTTTCCTTGTCGATTGCGTGGTGAAATTTTTTTGCGAATTTAATCAGCTAATGTGCCAAGAAATTCAGATTTTCTTCAAATTCTTCTTTAATGTAATGGTGTTTTAGATGCATGTTCTTGCAGGAGATGATTTCATCATACATTTTTGTTGTTCTGTTAATAGACTATTCGGTTTATTAGGTTATTTCTTTGGTTATTGAATGAAAAAATTAATTTTTTTTTAAAAAATAAAGCTTGATTTTACGGAAAATCTGTGTTTTTAAGTTGACATTTGATTGTTGATTGATTATGACTGTCCTTGTCGATTTTATGGTGAATTTTTTTTGAATTTCATCGATTAGTGTGCCAAAAATTTGGACAAGGAGGAAAAGTTCATTTATGATCCTAGACTTAATAGACTGTAGTCGTCGTCTTCTTACCTAATTTTCGTACCGTACTTGATATCGCTTTTCCGACAATCATCAAAATTATTCAACGACTTAAAGCTTTGGAATAAGCTAAGGAGTGTTCCAAATGAGAAAGAGAGACATTGTTATTGTTGAATCAAAATGAGAAAGGGAGCTCAAAAAGGTCCCTGGCATTTATATAGTAGGGCTACTAAAAAAGTGACTGTTGGAAAAGGTTTAAAGAATATTTATGTCTTCTATAATCGACTGTTAAGGTTTACTATAGACCCAATCATTGTATGCCTGAAAGAGTTGTAATTTTAAACAAGATGCAGTTGGAGCTTCTTAAAATTGATGAACTAAAAATAGATGGAAGAAATACTAGACTATGCAAATTATTTATTATATGATGACTTCATTGTTGTTTTCTACACATGACAGATAGATTATAAACTTTTTGAGAAATCGATTATTCACCAAATCATAGGTCTATGATCAACTATCTAAATATATGGACAAGTTAAAGTAATGATAAAAAAGAGAAATTAAATTAAATAAAATTAAGTATGATAATTAACATCTTTCAAATATTCTAAAACAATTTAGATGCATCCATTGTGACACCAAATTACTTTTGAACCCGATCAAGTGATATTTAAGACATGCTATAGTCGTAAATCAATGAGATGAGACTAAAAAAGAAATAAATAAAATAATATAAAATAAATTAGCTTCATTCAAACAATGCAAAACAACTACATATCATCAAGTGAGATTAGATGTGTCTAATGAGCATAAAAAAGTGTGATGGTTATGACCTGCGGGTGTTCATGAGCTGATTGTTACTATCATTGCTCTTTCTTATACTCATTTGATCTAGTGTTCAATTATTTTGTACTTTCATATAATAACATTTAGTCACTATCCATTACTTGTATGATGTTAATTTATTTTATTTTATTTATCCCTTTTTAGTCTTGTCTTACTTTCTACTAGACTCAATTAGTCGATACATGACTGTTAATTTAGTCTGGTATAAATGCATACATTTATATATAATATATGCACGATATCTTCATAGGTCTAGCATCAATCATATAATTTTATTGACAAGTAAGGCTAGACTAGAAAGGGGAGAAATAAACTAAACTAAATTAAAATAAATAAAAATCATTCAAGCAATGAAAAGTGACTAAATAACATCATATGAGAGTACAAAATAATTGAACACTCGATCAAATGAGTATAAGGAAGAGTACTGATAGTAACAACAAATTAATCAGAACAAACGTCTACATTGAGAAAGACAACTTGTTCTCAAACACTACCTGTCCAATGAACACCCACAAGTCACAACCATCACTCTTCTTTATGCTCATTAGACACGTCTAATATCATTTGATGATATCATGTTGTTTTGCATTGCTTGAATGGTGCTTATTTATTTTTATTTTTTTATTTTTTATTTCTTTCCTTTTTAGTGCCATCTCACCGATCTACGACTATAGCATGCCTTAAATATCACTTGATAGTGTTCAAAAGTGATTTGGTTTCACAATTAATGTATATAAATTATTTTATAATGTTTGAAAGGTGTTAATGATCATACTTTAATTTTATTTAATATAATTTCTCTTTTTTTTATCATTATTTTAACTTGTCCATATATTCAGATAATTGATCATTGACCTATGAGTTGGTGGATAATCAACTTCTCAAAAAGTTGATAATCTATCTATCATATGTAAAAATCAACAACAGTATATAATGACCACATCACTTGGATCATAACTTAATTCATCGCTCTCCATTATGCTTTTAACCAAATCAGCGTATGAACCATTGTAATGAGGGGCAATGGACACTGTCTCCTTAGACGCAATTTTCCAAACCCAATATTTAGAATTCTCTTCCCATTCACTAGAAAATACACTAACAACAATCACGTATTCTATAATAGATGTGATATACCTCGATGATAGTATCTAATAGACCTAAGCAGTGGTTTATGAGCCTAGAATTAATAGACTATAGTCTTCTTCTTCTTAGTTGCTTTTCGTACAGTACCTAATCTCACCTTTTTCGATGACCAACGAAATAATTCAATGGATTACTGCTTAGAAACAACCTAAGGAGTGTTGGAATATTGCTATTGAGGCTAGAATCGATTTCAAAATGTGGAATTGATTTTCAAGCTTTTTGTATGAAAATGGATGAAAATATGGGGCTAAAATATGAGAAAATGGCTTAAAACAATGGAGGTAATATCACTACCAAAAAATAAATGAAAAATGATCAAAAAATTGCAAAAAAAATCGGTAAAATAGTGGTTAGTAGTGGATCTTGATTGAAAAGCTTGATTTTTTAAATTAAATAGTCAATATTTATATTTTTTGACAGAGACTAAAGTGTAGTTTTAAAAAGATAGGGGCTGAAATACGAGTTGGACTAAAATGCACATTTAAAAAATTGAGTGCTAAGGTTTGTATTTTTTTTTGGACCCATTAGGGTGTCCAATTTTTCAACACTTTTGTCTAAATGCCAAAATAAGTTCTCAATGTGTCCTTTTAGGAAACTCACACAACAAACTATGAGTCCATGCTCCATTTTTGGGAGAATATTCCTTCACATGTTTTGAAATTTTAACCCACAAACAAAATATAATAAGAATAACAAATAAATAAATAAATAAATAAATATAGGCGTGCACACACACGTGGGAGCATTTGCTAAAAGTCCACTTTGAAAACTTATTTGATATTTAGACAAAAGTATTAAAAATTTGGGAAAATGTACACCCTAATGGGTCCACAAAAAATGCTAACCCTAACACTTATGTTTAAAAATATGCAGTTTAGTCCCACTCCCATTTCAGCCCCTATTTTTTAGAAACTACACTTTAGTCCATTTCCAAAAGTATAAATATTGGATATATATTTTTCTAAATATCAAGCTTCTCAACCAAGATCCACTACCAACCATTATTTTGAGGATTTTCCTACAATTTTCTGTCCATTTTTCAGTCATTTTTCATCGATTTTTTTGGCATCCATCGGAAAGTGACATTACCTCCATTGTTTTAAGCCATTTTCTCATTTTTTTTAGCCCCACATTTTCATTCAAAAAGCTTGAAAATCAGTCCCACATTTTGAAATTGATTCTAGGCTCAATAGCAACATTCCAACATTTCTTTGGTTGTTTCTAAGTTGTAATCCATTAGATTATTCTGGTGGTCATCAGAAAAGGCGAGATAAGGTATTGTATGGAAAACATCTAAGAAGAAGATGACTACAATCTATTATGTCTTGGCTCATAAACCACTATTTGGGTCAATTAAATACTATCATCGAGAGATATCATGTCTATTATAGAATATGTGGTTATTGGTGGTGTATTTTCTGGTGAATGGTAGAAGACTCCTAAATGTTGGGTTAAAAACTGCGCCTAAGGAGATAGTGTCCATTACTCTTTGTCTCAATAGTTCATAGGCCAATTTGGTTAAAAGTGTAATGGAGAGCGGTGAATTAAGTTGTGATCCAAGCGATGTAGTCACTAGTTACTTGATGAATGAGAGGGGGAAAACCTATCCAATGTTCATAAGGAATGATAGGCACGTGGAATTATACATGCTTTACATTGATTTTAATAATTTTAGGCCTATATTGCGAGTTAAAGTTGTTGAGAGTTCCAAGGAAGAAGCTTCCACATCAGCCTCACCCCCACCCCAACCCCAGTAATAGATGATATGTCAATGGGATATGTTTCCATGGATGATCATGAATGGGATAATTCTAAAGATTTTGAAGAAAAAAAGTATGGAGAAGGTGGGGAGGGGTAGTTTGAAGCATAAGCATGCCACTCTTTCTCAGACGACAACGATCTTTATGTAGGACAAACATATAAGGGTAGGAAAATGTTGAAACTTTTTTTGAAGAAGGCTCGGTGAAAATATATTTCAATTACACAACAGAGAAGAGTTGTAAGAAATACTTCAGGTGAGGTGTGTAGATCCTACTTACTGATGGATAGTGCACGATGTGCAAACGGAGCATTGGGTTGATTTCAAATCCACAAGTATGTGGGAGAGCATAGTTTTGGGGTGGAACATGTCACGGAAAAGCACAAAAATATCACTGCGGACATCATTAACCCACTTTGTTTGAACTTTTTCATCAATAACAAAGTTCTAAGCCCAAAAGAGATCGAGGGGATCGTATTTAGGGAGCTACATTGTAGGTCGGGATATTGGAAGTGCTGGATGTCATGCATCATTGCAAAGAACATAGTACAAGAAACACTCGAGCACAGATATGCAGTGCTGCCCACTTTTCCATATATTTTTAATAGCCTCAATCCTGGGTCTATAGATTCCCTCATGGTCGAGGAGTTATCGGTCAAGTTTATGTACTACTTTATGGCATTTGGGGCTTCCATCCGTGGATATACACAAATGAGAAAGGTCATTGTCATTGATGACACGCATTTCTCTAGAAAGTACGAGGGTGTGATGTTTTTTGTTGTCGCACAAGATATACAGAATCATATCTATCCCTTAGCATATTGTGTTTTCACGACCTGAGCCAAGGCCCTATCCACGACGGGCATCCCAAACTATGAAGGCTTGAGAGACCCCTTAGCCCATCCTACTAGTGATATTATCTGCTCTAGACCTAGACTCTCATGGCTTTAGAATGCGTAATTAGGGAGTAAGGCTTGCTTATTTATATACCCAGCACCCCTCCTATGTTTTGTCGATGTAGGACTCATTATCCTAAGTTGGAGTGTTACATACACCCCACCTTATGGACTCAACATCATCGGTGAGGTTTGCCCCACCAAATAGGATTTGCCCAAACTCAAGACTGAGGTTTACCCCGCCTTACTGGGATTTGCCTAAACTCAGTTTGAACTCTGGCCCACATCGACAGGGCTGACATGGTAGCGGCTCTGATACCATTTTTTATCACGACCCGAGGCTACCCCCTAGTCACGACAATGATGCTTACAGTCTTGAAAGACCACAAGCTAACCCATGAACTAGTACCTGCTGTGAGCACTGAATAATATGGTAATAATATACACATATGCGGAAATAACTGAATAATGCCAAAAGTTTTTAAGTACTGAAATTAATACAATGAAATTCTCAAGTCCGAAATATAAACGAACATACTGAAAATTTGACTGAAAGGATTAACAGATCAACTGACTGTTTGAAATGTCTGAAAGCCTCTAAAACTAACTGAAAAGAGTTGATGGGACAGGCTCCAACTAACTCCAACTGATAAACTGAAAGAAAGTACTGAAATACTAAAGAAAACTGAAATAAGCCACTATTTCCTCGATAGATAAGGACTCACCACAACTACTGTTGCTAATAGGTTGAACTGTATATACGTGGTCAAGAGCCTGAGAATTTGAACCTATGATATTAAATATAATAGTGCAAGAAAAGAGTATATGATCAGTACTTTGAATGTACTGGTATGAGAGATGAGGTTAGGTTGATATGCATGGGTTCATGTGCATGAGTAATAACTAACTGAGTTAATAGCATGAGGTAATTGAATATAAATGCATGAAAACTATGAAGTCTGTGAATGCATGACTAAGCATATAATATGATTCCAAAATAATTTGTAAACTAAAAGACTGATAACTAAATAATTGATAATTGTATTCTATGGTCAAACAAACCTAAAATTGAATTCTATATTGAATACTGGACTGAGACTGTGGGAGGTATCATCTAACCGACATGCCCCAATCTGAGATGATTAGGGTCCACATTATTGATGTTGGCATGTTGCTTGCTGGCGCTGGTTATTGATAAAAAAAATAGACCTTGTGTCTAACTCAACTTCAAAAGCTAGCTCATAAGGGGAGGATTGCTCAAGACCATATAAGGAGACCAAGGACCCTTTAACCCATCGATGTGGGACTCCAACACCCCCTGTACGCCCAGGCCTAGACATCTGGAGCATGGACAATATAAGACGGGGGGCCAACATCGGAAACAATGAACTGGGTGGGCCTAGCTCTAATACCATAATAAAGAAATGGACCTTGGGCCTAACTCAACTTTGGCACCAAAGTCATATTTGAAGCCAAGAAGACATCCTAATGGAATTAATACACCATAATAACACCCTACCTTCACGTATGCAACAAATGTCTACCATCCACAGCCAACAGCAACACCTAAAAAAATTCAGAAAGAAAAACAAAATGTAAAAAAACTTACACAAATTTTGTGTGAAGTAAATATGATAATTAACCACTTTTAATCTACAAAGACTAAAATGTGTTCACATGAACTTGTCAAAGGAATTTATTAATTAATTGGTAGGGCGCCTATGGACATGTACACAATATGAATTTGCACCTAACCTCTGGTCATATATATATATATATATATATATGGTGCTAAGTTTATTATCAAGGTTGTAACAGAGGTCAACCCAATTTAAAATTTATGGTTCCAAAGTTGGATTTTATTGGGTAACTTATCACCTAGGAGATAAAATGATGTATTAAAGACGATTTTATTTTGAAGACTTGAACTCAAAATCTATGGATAAGAAAAAAAGGCACTTACAATCGATTTACAAATTCTAATAGCGCTTGGCTCTTATATCACAGCAAAAAAAGTAGGCCTTAAATCTAACTCATCAAAAATTAATTTACAATATTATAGTTATCTAAAGTCATATAAGAAGAAAACAACCTAATCTTTTCAAATGGGACTATAACAGTACTGACAGATAAAGATGAGTAGTCGCTGTATTGAAAGATGGATTTAACAAGCTGGTCTGGTGATACAATATTTTTGAGAAATTGACTAGCCATATATTTTTTTTGGAAAATAATGGACTAACCTTATTTGTTGTGCCTATGGGTATCTTTTTTTTTTCCTATTAGTTTCTATCATCCAAGGAAGTGATGTCAACTTTTTGTTAATTTTTTAAGAATAAACAACAAAAAAGTTCTTTGGACATTTAAGACCTTAGGTATTGTTTGATTCGCACATAATGTTATTCCGATATTATAATTTTGCGATTAATTTGTCTTACCTTTTAGGTAGTATAAAGTAACATCAAGTTTGAGGTATTATCTTATCTTAGTATTAATTACATCTTCATCAAATAAAATATTAATTTAATCTCAAACTTAATTCTGAAATATTTCACTTGGAAAGCAACCGGCCCTCAGGTACTAAGCAAGTTCCTTCCAACTACTCCATTTGCAAAAGTGTGAATATCACAATTAGGGATGTTCATAGGTCGGTTATTGGTCAAAATCATAACCAAACCAACTTAGCCAATTTTAAAATTTCTATAACCAATCCAAACAAAATAAAAAAATAACCATCAGTTTTGTTCTTGTCGGTTTAGTTCGGTTTGGTTCGAATTTTTCGGTTTACAACTTTAGCTAATGATAAAAGTTGAAAATTTTAAAAACAAATCCAATATAACATATGAGATGTCAACTGAATGTTGTATCTCAACCTTGAAACTACGATGCCAACTGAGCGTTATACTTCGGCAAAGCCATGACAACACCATATGAACACTTCTAAGAAAATATTTAAAAACTATATTTAACAGAATGATAAGATAAGCCCCACAAAAGATGAACACATAAACTTCTTGCTTAACAAGGTTAAAAAAGAAAGTTAAAATTAGTGATTTTCTATAGTCCAATGAATCTCAGCTGTAAATTTCAATATATAACAAGATATTATTTTCACAATTAGTATCATTTGTCATACAAAATGTGAAATTCATTTAGAATTTCATAATATACTGTCAACTTGATCAAGGCATATGACTAAATGTGTTATTACTAAAGTTAAATCATGATTAAAATATAAAATATAACAAATATTTAGATTGTATTTATGAATAATATATAACTAATTATAATATATATATATATATATTTCGGTTCGGTTTGGTTATTTTGTCGGTTATTATAGAGTAAAACCAAACCAAACCAAATTAGTATTGATTTTTTAAAATTCAAAACAAAATTAAATCAAATCAAATCAAATATCATTTTTTTAATTGGTTTGATTTGGATCGCTGTTCGATTTGGTTAAAAACCAAACCGTGAACACCCCTAACCTGACCCTAGTTGGAAGAATGTCAGTACCATTCCAAGGGTACTAACAATGGTTGTATGGATACAATAAAGTGAAGTCCCGAAGGACTAAAGAGTCACCCACTACAGGCAGGTGCCCTGGTGAGATATGTTTCAATCCTCAACTGGCAGGTTAACATCACAAACCTACACTAGCTACGTAGTTCTGGAATGTAGGGATTGCTAAAAACATTCACACCATTTACTGGAAGGTGAGCCCCCATTCTTGGGTTCGCTTAATGCTAAATCTTACTCCCAACTGAACTGACTTGGATTACTGAACTGATCTAAGTTTAACTGATTATGATAACTGACTGAATGAATAATGCTCATACATATCTGAAATCATTCTGAAAGATATTAAGACTGAGTAAATAGCTAAGTTTCAGGTATTCATAACCCTCAGCACTAAATAGAAGTATCAATAAGGAAATATATAGCTTTACAAATAATAATAGGGATCATTGTTCAAAATTCATCTCTTAGGTATTTTATCGAACACATAAGGGTCATGAGTTAAAGCATGGGAATAGTTAAACATGTGATAATAGCATAATTGCAATATTAAAATCATGGGTTAGGGTTTTAAGATGCACATAATCATCATTCAAACGTGTCAAGGGATAGTTGCAACGAAATCACATGGTAAACATGATTCGAAATAAAAGTTCATATGAGCTTCATGGATATAATTCATAATAACAAGTAAAAACTACAATTTAAACTTATAAATGGATTCTTAGACTCCAAGGGTGAAAAGGGCCCATGGATGAACATCAAACAGACCTTAAAGCTTTGGTCTGGAAATAGGATTAACTTTTCTTGAATGTCCATGTATTAGGAAGCACAATTTCTTGGTTTTCTTGAAGGGAAGATACTTAAATTTGATGAACTTGGGAAAGATTAGGGTATAATTTAGGGAGAAATTGAGGAATTTGGGTATATAATGCCTTAAATGAAGGTTAATCCTGTGTTTTACCGATTGGGGATAGGAAAAGACAAGACTTCCCCTCTAGGATTTAAATTCATAACAAGAATGCCGAATTGAGTATCACCGTGATGCGATGAACCCCTCATCACTGTACCCGCCGTGACATGATGCAATCGTGGTAAGGTTCTGAAAACAAAATCCAAACGTCTCTTAATCCTCATCCGAGAAATCTGAAACTTCCTTGAGACATGATTCTTACACCCTTGAATATAAATTAACTCAAAAACTTACATCATAGGGTCAGGAAGGCCAATTTAAAAATTATCGAAGTTAAGAGGCCAAAAATAAAAATAAGTCCCCAACATTTAGCTAAATATTCAGGCTCTAAGCCTCTTATGCATGCACTATGAGCTGAACTAAGCTAAGACTAATATGGGGCATTACATATGTGATAGATAAGGAGAATGATGCGTCGTGGTGCTTCTTCTTCAAAAAGCTTAAGTCCATTGTCATCGATGAACCAGAATTGTGTGTTATCTCCTACAGACACGTAAGCATAGCCAATAACCTCAAAAAGCATTGCCCACTTGCACATCATGGTATTTATATAAGGCATCTCAGTGAAAATATTCAAAACAATCACCAATGTACAAATCATCTCTATTTATACTACTGTAACACCCCACATACTTATCCCGAGATATCACACGGTGCTTAAGGCTACACGTGGCCTCAAGCTAACCCTCTAAGACTGTCATCCCTTTTAGAACTCACTTTGACGGAAGTAATGGCAAAATAAGAAAGAATAGCATATCATGGACATGCTCAAAAGCAAAGATATGTTGGCCTGTACAATCAAAATACTGGCATTCTGTATATACTGATACTCTAGTCTTACAAAGCCTCTACTAATCAAGACTAAAGAACCATTGGGACAGACCCCCAACTGACTCACACTGAACTGAAAAGAAATAATCATATGCCTAACAAACAAAACTCAGGGACATAGATCCTCGAACCATGAGGACTCACCAACTGCAGAAGTGTAAATGAAGGTACTCGAAGATCACTTTCGCTGCTGAGACTGAGCACCTGAACCTACATCACGGGGAAATATAGCACACAGAAGAGTATGGGGAATCACTACTTAGGAATGTACTGAGTATATGGGGGTGTATGTAACATTATAAATAATATCAAGAATGAATAAGAAAATCATGCATGCTGACGACAGTGACCCTTTTCGCTTGAATTAAAATGTAATATAGTTTCTCATAAATCATCAACAGTAACACATGTTTTATAAAACTCATAAATCACTTCATTTTACTCAACTTAAACTCTTTGACTCAAGACTTTGAGTGACTCGGTAATTCATGCAACTTGAACTCTTATGGACTTGGGAATTTCTTTTAATCGATATAAACCATGTGAGCTACATGGAGTCCAATGTTTTACCCTCCTAAGGAAGGAACCCCACATTGGTGGGAGCGTTACACTCTTGTCAGGGAGTATAACCTCAAACTTATCTCTGTGATCACAAACTCGGCACTTTGTCCCTCAAATCTCAATCCTACGGTGGTAAGTAGTTCTGGGAAAGTAGGATATGCTGAACCCACACTTCCCGCTCGGTGCTAAATACTACTCCAAAATTATCTCAGAACGCGTTAGAAAATCCACCTCTATCAATTCAAGGGTCTATCATAGAGACCAAAATTATAAATATATCTCATTTCCTAACTCGACTCAACTTAAAAGAATCTTTCTCATCATCAAGTGGATTTGCTTATTAACTCATATCAAATGTCACAAACTTTAAGAAAACGTCATAGAACTCATTATTGACTCCCAATCTCAAATATCAATATATATTTAACAATCAACTTCTCGTAGAAAGGCTTAAATCATGACACTTGTCTCAAATCACTTAGAAATCATCAATACATAATAACAATATACAACTCATGGCATAAATTCTCTATTTAAGAAATATGATGGTAAAATAATCATCAATATCAAACTTAATTAACTCAAATCTCATGGATCATTAATAAAATAATTTGGTGTAAACCCACTTGAAAAGATCATGAAATTCCAATAGTAAAAATCAATTCTTTGAGCACAAGAATGAAAGGATATTCTTGTTCAAACCCCACATACCTTGGATTATAACTTTAAGATGAAAAGACTTGATTGGAAACTCTTCTTCACACTTTTGAGCTAAGTTTCTTGATGTCGTTGACTTGGATAACTTAATTCTTGAATAACTTGGTGAAATCTATGAAACAATTCTTGAATTTCTTGAATAAGATTTGATTTGGATTTCAAAGAGAGAAACCCTAGTTCTAGAGGGACAAACTGGGCAGAAACACCAAAATGGAGAAGAATGAATTTCTCTTCTCTACTTGAATCTATATATAGATGGAAAAAATGGGCGGAAAGACCAAAATGCCCATGAGCAAATTCTAAAATTGGAGCTCGATTTTTGACCCTGGTGCGATGCACCATGATCACGGTCCTTTACTGGATTTGTACAACTGGGAAACTGCTCAGTGGCACGACACGGTGGGATCGTGTTGGTGCACTAGAATTTGACAATCCTGATATTGAGCCTTGGCGTGATGCGGTAATATTGCGGAGGGTCACTGGAAAGTGACAATTGGAACATTACTCATCTCCATGACACACTGAGGGTCTAAATAACGACGTTTCACGACTGGGACTTCAGATAGTCATAACTTCTTATTCCGATCTTCAATTTTGACGAAATTGGTATCGATGGAAATCTTATTCAAATCTCCACATGATAGAAATTAGAAATTAGAAAAATACAGCATGGTTTAAACATCATTCACTTTGCAAATATTTCTCATTCACTCAAAAGATGAATTTAGGTTTACAAAACGGTCAGGGTATTACAATATCTCCCCCTTGGAAACATTCGTCCTCGAATGTTGCTAGTTAGACTCAAGGTCAAAGAGGACACTTGAAACTGCCCAAATGAAATAATCTATTCAAAAGGCTTACTTTACTCTAGACTTTCAGATACTTCACTCAATGCACGAATCAAGATGGAAGACAACTATATAACCGAATACACTGGATTATGAGGAAACTTAATTAAGAAAAAATAATACCTTCATCTTATTTTAAACTTGCAAAAAAGAGATGGGGGTACTTAACTTGCATATCTGCTTCTGCTTCCCAAGTAGCACCCTCAACTAATTGATTTTGCCACAGAACTTTAACAAAAGGAACTTCACTGTTTCTTAGTCTACGGACTTGATAATCTATGATTTCAACTGGAATCTCTTCACAAGAAAGGCTATCTCGAATGTCTAAGTTTTGTGACGGATCAACAAAAACAGAATCTCCAATGTGTTTCTTAAGCATGGAGACAGGGAAGACAGGGTGGACAGCTGACAACTCTGCAGGCAACTCAATCTCATAAGCTGTCTTCCCAACACGATTCAAAACTCTGTAAGGTCCAACATATTGGGGACCAAGCTTTCCTTTCTTACCAAATCTCTTCACCTCTTCCATGGATGAAATTTTCAGGTACACTAAATCATCAACTTCAAACTCAAGAGCTCTTCTTCTCTTATCTACATATGACTTCTAACGACTCTGTGTTATCTTCAACCTTTCTCAAATCAGCTTAACTTTCTCCATAGCTTCAAATACAGAATTAGGTCCAATCACAGCAGCTTCACCCACTTCAAACCAACCTATGGGTGATCTATATCTTCTTCCATATAAAGCCTCAAATGGAGCCATTCCAATGCTAGCATAAAAACTGTTGTTATAAGCAAATTCAATCAATGGAAAATGTTCATCCCAACTTCCTTTGAAATCAAGAACACATGCCCTCAACATATCCTCCAAATTCTAGATGGTCCTCTCAGCCTAATCATCTGTCTGCGGATGAAAAGCAGAACTAAGATGAACTTGGGTTCCAAGACCTTTCTGAAAGGCTCTCCAAAACAAAGAAGTAAATTGAGTACCTCTATCAGAGATGATAGACAACGGAACTCCATGCAACCTGACTAACCTAGGATGTACAACTTAGCATAGTCCTAGCGGTAAAAGATGTATGCACTGGCAAGAAATGCGCGGACTTAGTCAACCTGTCTACACTAACCCAAATTGAATTACGATGACGACGAGAGAGAGGTAAACCGGTCACGAAATCCATATTCACCTTTTCCCACTTCTAAGTAGGAATGCTAAATTCTTGCATCATACCACCGGGTCTCTGGTGCTCTATCTTCACCTGTTGGCAAGTTACACACTTCTCTACAAACTTTGCTATGTCCTTCTTCATACCATTCCACCAATAGATTTCCTGTAAATCACGATACATCTTGGTAGCACCGGGATGAATAGAATACTGTGCGCCATGCACTTCAGCCATAATTCTCTATCTCAAATCATCAATGTCATGCAAACACAACTGATTCTGAAGCCTCAATATACTATATCCCTCTTAGGAGAAAACATCCACCTTTTAGTCTTTAACTGACCCTTTCTATTCGACCAAATGAGAATCCATATCCTACTTCTCCTTTGCTTCCAAAACTAGGGAAGATTCAGAACTATTCTAGACCTAAATTTTTCCCTCAAATGAATCAAGAAATTTGACACCTAACCTAGTCAGACGATGCACTTCACGGGCAATCATCTATTTAACTACCTCTATATGTGCTACACTGCCCATGGATGATCTACTAAGGCCATTTTCCACCACATTGACCTTGCCTGGATGATACAACATGCTCATATCGTAGTCCTTCAGCAATTCTAACCATCGCCTCTGTTGAAGATTCAATTCTCTCTGAGTAAAAATATATTACAAACTCTTGTGATTCGTAAAAACATCAACATAAACACCGTACAAGTAGTGTCTCCAAATTTTTAAAGCAAAAACCACTGCAGCTAATTCGAGATTATGGATCGGGTAATTCTTCTCATGCGGTTTCAATTGCCCGGAGGTATAGGCTATAACCTTACCTTTCTAGATCAATACACAACACAAACCAACTCTAGAGGCATCACAATACACCACAAAATCATCTACACCATTAGGAAGGGTCAACATTGCAGCTAAAGGTAGTCGAGTCTTCAATTCATAAAACTCTTCTCACAAGAATCTAACCACTGGAATTTAACTTTCTTTTGAGTTAACCGAGTTAAAGGAGACATAATAAAAGTGAAGCATTCAAGAAAACAATGGTACTAGCCAACTAGACCCAAGAAACTTCTAATATCAGATGGAGAGATAAGTCTAGGCCAATTTTTCACAGCTTCTACCTTTTGAGGATCAACTCAAACACCCTCAGAAGAAATAATATGTCCTAGAAAGGAAACTGTCCTTAGCCAAAAATTCACACTTGCTAAACTTGGCAAATAACTAATGATCTCTAAGTGTTTGCAAGACAATTTAGAGATGATTTGCATGGTCGTTCTTACTTTGGGAGTACAAAAGAATATCATCTATGAACATATTAACAAACATATCCAAGTAATGTCTGAACACCCGATTCATAAGGTCCATAAAAGCTGCTGGGGCATTAGTTAGCCCGAAAAACACGACCATGAATACAAAATGACCATAACGGGTGCGGAAAGCTATCTTTGGAATATCACACTCCCTAACTTTAAGCTGATGGTAACCAGATCTCAAGTCTATTTTTGAGAAATAGCTGGCACCTTACAGCTGATCAAATAGGTCATCAATTCTAGGAAGAGGATATTCGTTCTTGACTGTGACCTTGTTAAGCTGATGATAGTCAATGCACATACGCAATGAACCATCCTTATTTCGCACGAATAGAATGGGTGCACCCCAAGAAGACACACTAGGCCTTATAAAACCCTTATCAAAAAAATCTTTGGGTTTCTCTTTCAACTCTTTAAGTTCTATGGGGTCCATACGATACGAAGAAATAGAAATAGGTTGTGTATTGGGAAGAAGATTAATCTTGAACTCTATCTCTCTATCGGGAGGTACCCTTGGGAGATCTTCTAGGAAAACATCAAGAAACTCTTTGACAACACTGATAGACTAAATAGTCGGAGTCTCGAACTTAGTGTCTTTAACTAAAACCAAAAGATAGATGCAACCCTTGGATGTCAATTTTCTAGATTTAAGGTAAAATATGAAATGACTCTTAGGGGATACAGAATTTCTAGACCACTCAAAGACTGGCTCATTGGGAAACTAAAACTACGGATATGACAGTCTATAGATGCATAGCAAGAGTGAAGCCAATCCATACCCAGAATAATTTCAAAATCAACCATGTCTAGTTCAATCAAGTCTACAAACAAGACTCTGTGAAGGACAGTGAAAGAACACTTCTTATACACTTGTTTAGCAATAATAGATTCGCCTACTAGGGTAGAAACTAGGATAGGCTCAGGAATCTTTTCAGCACTGATCTCAAAATTCACAGCCACCAACAAAGTTACATAAGAAAATCTTGACCCAGGGTCTATCAACACATACACATCAAAATAAAACACACGGAGCGTACCAGTAACAACATCTGGTGAATCCTCTTGCTCTTGGCGGGGTGGTATAGCGTAAAAGCAATTCTGGCACTGACCACTTGCAGTACTAGACGAGGTGCCCTGAGGAGGAGTAGGACGAGCTAAAGAGGCTGGAGCACTAATAGTCTGACTGTGGGGATGAATGTCATAACTCCCCTGTCTAGCGTACGGGCAATCTCTAAGTCTGTGGCCCAACTTACCGCAACCAAAACAACCCCTCTTAGTGGCTAAGCACTCTCCAGGATGGGCCCTACCACACCTCTGACAAAGGGGAGGACGAGGTATGTTACTCATACTGTCCTGGGACCCAGACATAGCAGACCTATTACCCTACTCCTACCTATTTCTTGATATAGGAGCACTAGCTGATGAAGGCGCTGGTATAAATGAATGATTCTGGAAGTGAGGGTGGTTCTCTTCAGAAAATTTAGTCTGACTATACCCCTTCTTCTCTGACCTAACCCTCTTATTTCCTCTTACTCTCTCTCTTTATCTCTCATTCACCTTATCCATATCAATCTATTGACCATATATCATTATCCTTGAAAGATCCATATCCCTATTGAGCATAATGGATCTACACTCTTTCACAACGTAACTCGATATGCTAGTCAGAAACTTACTCGTACTGGTCCTCGAATCAGCCATCATACCGGGAGCATACTTAGATAAATGGTTGAACTTAAGACAATACTCCTTAACTGTCATAGAGCCCTGTCTTAAGTTCATAAATTCTTCTACCTTTGCTTCCCTCAATTCTGGGGAAAATAACCTATCTAAGAAGGTATCCTGGAATAATTGCCAAGTCATGGGAGTGACATCCTCCTCTATACGTTTCCTTCACATCTCCACCCAATCATAAGCAACATCTTTCAAGAGATACAAAGCTAGATCCACACTTTCTTCATCCATTACATGCATAATTTGGGTGGTCTTTTTCAACTCATCAAGATACATTTACGGGTCCTCGCCTGTCTTTGACCCATAAAACTCTGGTGGATTCATCCGCATAAAATCACAAACCCGAGATGCCACTGAATTACATTCTTGCAGAGGTGGAACTGTAACCTGAGCATGGTTCTAATCATTGGCAATAACTGCCTGGGTTAGCGCCTGAAAAGCTGCCCAAAATTCAGCGTGGGACACTGTCTCAACTAAAGAATTGACGGGTTGAGGTCATTCATTATTTCTGCAAGCTCTACAAGGAGGTATTTTCTATCAAAAGAGAGCACAAATTAATAGTGGAGAGAAAAAGACATAGGCATGATAGACTTTTGAAAGAAAGAAAAGACTTTTGCGAAAATGTCCTGCAGCATCATGCTCATAGATGTGGTGCACTACAAACTAATGATCAAGACTCTACGTAACGCGGCTTGTCAGACTCCCTAGGACTATTTAAACCTTAAGCTCTGATACCAAGCTCGTAATGCCCCACATACCTATCCCGAGATGTCACACTATGCTTAAGGCCACACGTGGCCTCAAGCTAACCCTCTAAGCCTGTTATCCCTTTCAGAACTCACTTTGATGGAAGTCATGGCAAAATAAGAAAGGATATCATATCATGGATATACTCGAAAGCAAAGATATGCTGACCTGTACAATCAAAATACTGACATTCTGTACATATTGATACTCTAGTCTGATAAATCCTCTACTAATCAAGACTAAAGAGCCATTGGGACAGACCCCCAACTGGCCCACACTAAACTGAAAAGAAATAATCATCTGCTTAACAAACAAAACTCAGGGACATAGGTCCTCAAACTATAAGGACTCACCAATTACAGAAATGTAAATAAAGGTACTCGAAGATCACTGTCGCTACTAATACTGAGCACCTGAACCTACATCACGGGGAAATATAGTACACAAAAGAGTATGGGGAATCAATACTTGGGAATGTACTTAGTATATGGGGGTGTATGCAATATTATAAATAATATCATAAATGAATAAGAAAATCATGCATTCTGAAGACAGTGACCCTCTTCGCTTAAATTAAACTGCAATATAGTTTCTCATAAATCATCAACAGTAACACATTCTTTATAAATCTCATAAATCATTTCATTTTACTCAACTCAAATACTTTGACTCAAGACTTAGAGTGACTCGGTAATTCATGCAACTTGAACTCTTATGGACTTGGGATTTTATTTTAACCGACATAAACCATGTGAGCTACATGGAGTCCAACATTTTTCCCTCTTAAGGAAGGAACCCCAAATTGGTGGGAGCGTTACACTCTTGCTAGAGAGTATAACCTCAAACTGATCTCTGTGATCACAAACTTGTCACTTTGGCCCTCAAATCTCAATCCTACGGTGGCACGTAGTTCTGGAGAAGTTGGATATACCCACACATCCCGCTCAGTGATAAATACTCCTACTAGACTCAGCTCAGAACGCATTAGGAAATTCAGCTCAATCAACTCATGGGTCTATCATAGAGACCAAAATTATAAATATATCTCATTTGTAAATCATAAACAATTTGTGGATTCCTAACTCAACTCAACTCAAAGCAATCTTTCTCATCATTAAGTGAACTTTCTTATTAACTTATATCAAACATCACAAACTTTAAGAAAACATCATAGAACTCATTTTTAACTCTCAAGCTCAAATATCAATATATATTCAATACTCAACTTCTCGTAGAAACGCTTAAATCATGACAATTAACTCAAATCACTTAGAAATCATCAATAGACAATAACAATATACAACTCATGGCATAAATTCTCAATTTAAGGAATATGATGGTAAAATAATCATCAATATCAAACTTAATTAACTCAAATCCTATTGATCATCAATAAAGTAATTTGGGTGTAAACCCACTTGCAAATATCATGAAATTCCAATAGTAAAAATCAATTCTTTGGGCACAATAATGAAATGATATTTTTGCTCAAACCCCACATACCTTGGATTATAACTTTAAGATGAAAAGACTTGATTGGAAACTCTTCTTCACACTTTTGAGCTAAGTTTCTTGATGCCTTTGACTTTGAGAACTTGATTCTTAAACAACTTGGTGAAATCTATGGAAAAATTCTTGAATTTCTTAGAGAAGATTTGATTTGGATTTGGAAGATAGAAAACCAAGTTCTAGATATTTCTTGGAAGAGAAATGGAGAAGAAAGGATTTCTCTTCTCTACTTGAATCTATATATAGAGGGCCAAACTTGATGGAAAGACCAAAATGCCCATGAGAAAATTCTAAAACTGGAGACCGATTTTTGGCCCTGGCACGACGCGCCATGATCGCGGTCCTTCACTGGATTTGGACAACTGGGAAACTGCTCAGTGGCTCGATGTAGTGGAATCGCGCTGGTGCACTGGAATTTGACAATCCTGATATTAAGCCTTGGCGCGATATGGTAATATCCCGAAGGCTCACTGAAAAGTGACAATTGGGATATTACTCATCTCTGCGACATGCTGAGGGTCTAAATAACAACGTTTCAGGACTGGGACTTCAGATAGTCATAACATCTTGCTCCGATCTCCAATTTTGATGAAATTGGTATCAACGGAAAGCTTATTCAAATCTCCACATGATAGAAAGTAGAAATTTGGGAAATATAGTACGGTTTAAAAATAATTCACTTTGGAAGTCTTTTTCCATTCTCTCAAAGGATAAATTTAGGCTTACAAAATGGTCGGGGTATTGTAACTACCATGTGGCCAAGGCGTAAAAGTTGGAAAAATTTAATCACTACTTCAATGTCCTTAAAGAAAAATGCCCCGGTGCAGTAGCTTTCCTCGATCATGATGTTGGATTTGAGAAGTTGAACCGAGATCACTTTCTTGGAAATAGATTCAACGTCATGACCATAAACATCGTCGAGTCGCTCAATGCAATATTGCTCGACGAAAGAGAGTATCAAGTGGTAGCCATCTTCAATTCAATTGGATATATTTTTGGTAAAATATTCAGGAAGAAGTATATGGAGGTGAATAATTCAAGAACTCTATTCATTCCCAAAGCGGAGAAGATCTTGAGGAAAAAATAACCGAGGAAGACAAATTGTATGTGACCAACAAAACAAAAAGCACCATCAAATTCATCATGCTTGGTTGTGGTCCTTCCGCCAAAGTTAATCTATAGAAAAGGTCTTGTTCTTGCAGGATGTACGACTTGGTGAAATTTCTATGCGCTTATGCAATGGAAGCGTTGTGTTTGAAGAACGAGGATGATTACGGTACTAGAATTTACAACTACTCTTTGCCCATATATTCAAAAGAATCATACCTCCTTGCATACTTAGAACTTATTTGTACAGTACCTGTAGAGTCGAATAGAGCGTGGCATAGAAGTATCTAGAAATATAAGTTCTTCCACTTGATTTCAATCCCAAAATAGGAAGGAGAAGGGTAAAACACGTTAAGGGTGTGTTGCGTTTTTCAAGGTCCAAGAAAAGGAACAAGTCCTCCAGTTCCAAAGGGCCATGACATAAGAGAACATGTAACCTTAACGTAAGAAAATATGATTGGCATTGTATATTTATTTTATTGTGTCAAATGCAATAAGACAATTTATAGTGTGTATTCTGTTTTCAAAGGTAATGAACTGCTGTCAAAATCAACTTTTTTTGTTGTGCATTATCGATCCTAATTCATTTATTATATACTATGTACTAAATAGAAAATATATACTATAGTCATCGACTAGCCTCATAATATATAATAAATCAATGGTTGGTCTACCGATTAAATATTCAATATATAGTGTATAATAAACCTTTTAATTGTCTATTGAACAAACCCCTTTCTTCGTACACTGAATATCTCAATGTAATAATGACGCTTCGAAAAAGGTGTCATTTTGAAAAGACCCATCCCAATTTATTTATTAATTATTATATACTAAATAGATTATACACATTACTCATTGACTAGACTCATAATATATAATAAATCTATGCCTAGTCTACAAAGTAAAGATTAAAATACATAGTAAATAATACACCTTTCAAGTAGTCTATTAACGAAACCCTTTTCTTCGTACACTGAACATTTTGATGTAATAATGACCCTTCAAAAAAGGCTCTATGTTGAAATGACTCGACTGTAGCGGCTGTTGCAACTTTTTGTTACCTATTCTCACATATTTTTTCACCTTTCCTCTGCACGTGTATAGCTTTTATTGGTCAATTTTGTTCTCATCTAGTCTATTTAAAGAGGCCAGTCATCAATTGTAAACCCAGTTTTACTACATCACAATCAGGAAGAGAAGTAGAGAAAAAAATAGAAAGGAGAAGGTACCCTTCGTCCCATACCTTGGATGACGACAACCCACAACCTTGATTTGCTCTGACTGAGGAGCGACCTGGATTTTCTTTTCTAAAGTCCTGCCGCTGATCAGTAATGATTGGACATGTAGCTCCAGGATGGCCTATTTTCTTTGGGCCATAGCCGAGAGGCTCCACTTGGACCCCCATGACTTCATCACCCCCTGCTTCCCCCTAGTCTAGTGTAGTTTAGAATGATGTAGTTCATTGCAGAATCTTTCATGGTAGATCTATTTTGTAAATAAAAGCTTCCCTTATTGTCTTTTTTTGTTGGGATTTTGTCCTAACACTAGTATATGTAAGTGCAATGAACTTTATAATGAATAAACTTCCATTTATGTACAACTTTCTATTAAATTTATCTTCAGCATTGTGTTTAATTTATGTACAACTTTGTATTTAATTTATCCCCTATTTATGTATAATGAACTTTATGTCTTCTAAAATCATCAGTACAACATGTATAAACATTTCTAAACACTATTACACTAAACGTAAGAAAGAACATATTGAAGATATAATCGACTACGCAAAATATGTATCATATACTGATATCTTTGTTGATAATTCAGTTTATAGGATTATTATCGAGTTAAACGCCGGTCGATTATTGACCTAAGCAATGGTCTATGCTCAACTTACTGAATATATGGACAGTTTAAAATAATACTAAAAAAAGAGAAATTAAATTAGATAAAATTAAAGTATGTCAATTAACATCATTCAAACATTGTAAAATAATTTAGATACATCAATTATGAGATCTAATCACTTTAAAACATAATCAAGTGTTATCTAAGGCATGCTATAGTCGTCGATTATTGATATGGGATTAAAAAGGGGAGAAATAAAATAAATTAAATTAAAATAAAATAAATATGAATCATCCAAGCACTAAAGAACAACTACATATCATGACATGAGATTAGACCTGTGTAATGAGTATAAGGAAGAGTGATGGTTGTCACTTGTGGGTGTTCATGGAATAAGTAATATTTTAGAACATGAAGTCCTTCTCAATGTAGATGCTTGTTATAAGTAATTAGTTTTTACTACCATTTCCCTCCCTTATACTAATTTGATCAAGTGTCCAGTTATTTTGTACTCTTATATTATGATATTTAGTCACTTTACATTACGTGAATGATGTTTATTTATTTTATTTCTTCTTTTTTAGTCATATCTTACTTGTTAATAGAACTATGATGATATCTTGCATATATTATAGATAAATACCTTTATCTATACCAGACTATATTAATAGTCATGTATCGACCAGTTAAGTCTATTTTTAAATAAAATAAGATTAAAAAAAGAGAAATAAATAAAAATAAAATAAATATCACTCACGCAATGGAAAGTGAGTAAATATCATAATATGAGAGTACAAAATAATTGATGCTCAATCAAATGAGTAAAAGGGAGGGCAATGGTAGTAACAACCAATTACTCAAAACAAGCATCTGCATTCAGAAAGACTTCTTGTTCTCAAACATTACATGTCTCATGAACACCCACAAGTGACAACCATCACTCTTCCTTATGCTAATGAAACACGTCTAATCTCATTTCATGATATGCAGTTGTTCTTTAGTGCTTGCATAATTCTTATTTATTTTATTTTAATTTAATTTATTTTATTTCTTCCTTATTTTAAGTTTCATATCAATGATCTACAACTATAGCATGCCTTAGATAACACTTGATCACGTTCAAAAGTGATTGTGTATCATAATTGATGTATTTAAATTAATTTATAATGTTTGAATGGTGTTAATTGACATACTTTAATTTTATTTAATTTAATTTCTCCTTTTTGTCATTATCTTAAACTGTCCATATATTTAGTAAGTTGAGTATAGACCATTGCTTAGGTCGATAATCGACCGGAGTTTAAATCTATAATAAGTCAATAAAATGAATCATCAACAAAGACATCAGTGTATAATACATATTTAACATAGTTGATTATATAAGAAATAAACATTCTTTATAGCGCTTTTGAAGCAAATGATAAAACATTTGAATTTCTCCCAATGGTATGATCCTTTACCAACAATAAAAAGATATAATTTTTCAACAGTCAGATTTTGGTAGCCATACTATATAAATTAGAGGGACCTTTCTGATCTTCTCCATGTTCATTTATTCATCTCTTTCTTATTTTTCTTCAAAAATAACAATATCACAATCATCTCAAACATCCAAAAGTACTTATATTTATCATTGTGGTAATTCAGCTATTATAAAGACATCACGAACCAACAAGAATTTAGGTCAAAAATTCTACAACTATGCAGTTGGAAAGGTGTATTTTTATTTAAATAAAAATTTATTTATTTTCATCACATAATACAATTTTCTAATTTATCGTCGTTATTTTAGGATAATGGTGGATGCTCTTATTTTAAGAGGATTTCTTTCGATTTCAAGGAATCAAAATTTCAAGGAATTGCAAAATTTGAAATGTTACAAAGTCTTAGAGAATCTGAAGAAAAGAAAGATCTTCTTATGACATTATATAGAGAATCGAAACATAATATTGATCACTTAAACGTATTATAGAAAGACTTCAAAATTGAGAGGGTTCAACTTAAGCATAGGTTGGCTATGGCTGCAAAAAAAAGAAGGGTCTAAAAATTATGGTGTATGGTTTACTATTAGTTTTGGATTTTTGGAAAGGTGCAGTGGGGGTGTAGTGTGATTTAATGTATTATGTCTCTTTCATTAATCGACTACTTTTTAATTATATTATATATATTTTACCCTTATCAGTCATCGACTACACAACACTGTATTATCTATGTTTTACCTTTTAGTCAGATTCTATAATCAACAATGACATCCATGTAAAAGTAATGAGACATTGATTATATAAATTGTAAAATATTTATCATAAACTATAAAACCAATTTCGAGAACAAAATTGTTCAAGATCTACACATCCAGAGATGTAAAATTAAAAAAAATAAAGTTAGATTGTCTTTTCTTCCACAAATAAACATCACGCACAAATAAAAGTTATATATTGTATTATGATTCCTCAACATTCTTGTCTTTCACGTGCATATTAATGATGTCATCAGCAACTTTCTTAAGAAAATCATCTATATTCGCCAGTGTATTTTCTTTTTCTTCCTCCGCAATACCTTTTTTATCTGGTGCATCATTTATTTCTTCTTCTTCTTTATTTTCTTCTCCTTCTATTGTTGTCACGGTTCCTTCTTCTTCTTCTTTTATCTTTTCTTCCTCTACTACTGTTATCTTCTCTCCTTCTTCTTCTTTTTCTCCTACTTCATTCTTCTCTTCTCCTTCTTTCTCTTCTGCTTTCTCTCCATCTTCTTCATTATTTTCTTCTTCACAAATAGTTTTTTTCATTTCTTTCTTCTTTTTCCCGTCTTCCTTCATCATGATTATCATTCTCTACACTAGCTGATTCATCAGCTTTATTTTCTTTTTCACAAAATGTTTCTTTATTTTTTTCTTCATCGCCTTCATCCTAATTTTTCTTCTCTACAATAGCAGCATCATTAGGAATCATCACCTCATCAGCATTGATCGAGGCTTGTTCCAAAGCTACTACCTCAAGGAGAACTTCTTTAATGCCACTGTCATTGCGGACAGTCCCCACTAATGAATGTTGACTTTGGACCTGTACACCTTCATTTTTAAGTATTTAACGTTTATAATAAAAGATTCTATCAGTTAATGAAGAATGATATAGATTATATTATAAGTAAAATAGATTATATAAAATATGCAACTTCTATAATATACAGAAGAGATATTTCCTTCGTCTTATTCTTTCTTCTTTCGCTTCTCCTTTTTTTTCTCCTTATCCTCTCTTCTTTCACAAAATCAATAATATCCTTCATCGCCTTCTGTAGCCTAAACACGCGCTCTTTCAAATTTTCGATCATCGGTGTCTTTTCCGATACTCTCAACTTACTTGTCCCCACACCGCGAGAGGCATGCCTTGAAAGAGAATTTCCATTCAAATATCGATCATCATACCCGTCCTCACCATCCTTCGATGAGGTTATAATAGTTACACCCTCTAGATAGGCCTTCAATCCATCGATAAAGGTGTCATTCGCCTCGTCCGTGAATGCTTTGAACTTTTTGATATATTTTTGCATCATTTGCGGACTGTGGGGTTAAGGTATAGGTGCACTCTCTACAGATAAATAGACAAATGTGATTACTAAGCAACACAGTATCGTTAAAAATATTCTTTAGAAAAATAGTTTCATACCTTTATGCTTTATCCTTTATAGATCACTTTCGACTAGTTTATCGCCTTTTAGGTGTGCCATCTGAGAATTCGGAGAATGGGTAATGGGTCTTCTATTGATTTACCATTTTTTCTGTCGATCTCGAGAAAGTATAGAATAAACTAATTAAATGGCTTATAATCAATACTAGAAATGCCCAAGGGAATTCGTAGAGCGTGTACGATGAAACTTCCTTTATCATATATGTATTTTTCTTCTTGGTGAATTCTATCCGCTTCTTTAGATAGTCAGACTCAAGGCAAATGGCTCCTTACCCCAAGGGTATCTCTCAAAAAAGCTCAAGTTATCCAACATCTTAATGGTGTCTATGTCCACGGTTTTAGACAAGTCGCGTGCAAGCAATATGCAGTGCACGAATCAAACCAAGCAGTATTTAAACTTGTCCTCCTTGTCCAGCCTCTTACCTCTAGTAAGTTTCAACAATTTCTTAACATTCACACTCCTCTTTTTCGCAATTCTTTTGAAACAAATTTTACCCTCCTCTATCGCTTTGAGATATTTTGAATCACAGGAATAACGCCCACAGTTTAAACCCATTATTAGTGAAAACTACTTCATGCAAAAAGATACAGGCCTATCGTTAATGCAGAACCATATTTCATTCAGCATGTTTTCCTGTTGAACTCAACGAAGAAGTGTATAATGGACAAGTTGTTCATTGAACTTCATATGTTCTAGCAAGTCCCATAAACAACCAAAACAAGAATTTTTAAACCTTGACTTTAAACATTGATCAACCATCACTTGTTTGAATTCATAAAATATTTTCAAACGAGACCTAACAGATATCTTAACCAGAAATGATCCAACATCATCCATGATTGTGGAGATATCATACCTCTCAGCCGAAATAAACCTTGCACAGTTGGGCAAGATTAATGATTTCTCATCTATCCTATGCCCAATTTCTATTTCCTCTTACCCATATTTACCCAAAGCTTGAATAGCTTTGTCGCTGTAATTCCTATTCTCTGATTCATCAACTACTCATTTTTTTGTTTTCTCAGATCTTTCAACTTCTACAGCCTTGTATTTATTACCTCTGGCCATTTTTTATGATCTACATACCAAAAATAAGATTTATCAACTATAACAACAAAAATAATACCTAATTGACCTAATAGTATATTAACATGACAATAGCTCCAGCAGACCAATTGACTATTAACAGAACAACACTATAGTATGATCAAATCATAACCCATAAGAACATGCATCTAAAATACCATTATATTAAAGAAAAACTAGAAGGAACCCAGATTTATAGTATGCTGACTAGGAAATTCAAAAAAAAAATTGTAGTGCAATCGTCGAGGGAAATCATAATCCATCAAAAACAATGTACAATCAAATAAATATCAACTTAAAAACACATATTTTCAGTAAAAGCAAACCCCATTTTTTAAAATAAATTAATTTTTTCATCTAAATCAGATAAATAGCTAATCAACCCAACAGTCTATTAACAAAATCAGAACAATATATGATTCAAATCAAGGAATCCCCAACAAGAACATGCATCTACAATACCATTACATTGAAGAAAAATTTGACGAAAATCAGATTTCTTGGCGCATTGGTCGATGAAATTAGCGAAAAAATTCCACCCTACAATTGGCAAGGATAATCGGTATCCATCAATTATCCATCAACAATAAAACAAAATACCAACTAAAAAACAAAAAATTTTAGTAAAATCAACCCCTATTTTTCACAAAAAAAATTCAAATTTTTTTCTCCCAAAGCAACTAAATCAACACAAACTAAAAATATAAAAAAAAACGAAACAAAAATCCATCAATATGAAGCATAAATTACTCAGGAGATGAATAGAAATTACCTAACGTTGAAGATCGAAGTTCTTAAAGATTTACACAAGGCAAAAATAAAAAATGGTGAATGGGTGCAAAACCGGTGAGAGAGACAATGGGAGAAAGAGGAGAGAGAATTTCTTTTTGGCATTTAAAAAAAAGGTGTGAAAAGTATTTTAAAAATACTTAAGGGGTGCCAAAAACTTTTTTGTTTTTACATTTTAACCCATACCCTACCCTTTTCTCCCAAACCTTAGAAAATTAAATTAAAAAATGGTGTTTATTTTTCAAATTAAGTGTTGCGAGTGTCCTTTTTACTAAATATTGTCCATACACACCACAGGTACTAACCTCACATTTTTTACCTTTCTCTCTCGCCAGATACAATAAAAAACAACCACTAACACGTATAGCCACACATACACCTCTTCACAGTCCACCCACAGCTAATGCCCACCACTATTTTTTCCATTAACCTACTCCCTCCATGAATATATACACACCCATGATATATAGAAATAAGGAGAAACTTTGAACCTCCATCACAACAAAACTCCAACACCCGCGATGTACCAAACAACTATAAAAAACATACCCATCTCTTTGTTGTACTTGTCTTCTATGATGAGCAAATCCTAGATAGATCCGATTAGCTCGTTGCTCCGATGAACGGAAACACAATCAACAATAGCAATAGACTAGTTTCTCGATAATTATTGTCTATTTAATTTTAAATTATCGGATTGGGTTTGCATTAAATTCATTGATTCTAGATTTTGAATTTGGTTCTAATTGCTATTTTGTCTATGTATCAGTGGGATTGTTAAAGGAATTCAATGGTTTAAAGCAATGATTGAGGTCTAATTCTATCTCTTTTTGTATAAATTCATCATTTTACGTGTATGGTGGTATGAATAGTTGGTCATTTTGATCCATTATTTAATTTCTTTAATTATGAATTATTTAATGAAATTATATTCCATTTGAATTAAAATCAATTATTCGAAAAGGGAATAAGAAAATCCACTAATTCATAACTTCAACTACTTTATTTCAAGTCATTATTATTATTGATATATGTTTAGGTCATCAAATTGGGGTAGACAAAACTTTAAGTCTCAATGATTGTTGAATGTTTGAATTGTTTTATGGATTATTTTTCTTTTATCATTTTGAATAAAAATTGTATCCATTTGCTAGAGGATGCCCCAAAGTCATATGTAACCATTTATCGAAGAATGTTCCATGACACTTTATATTTGGAGGCCAATCGTGATCAAGATTCGGGACGTCGGGTAACACATATTTAATCTAGAAAGGATAACATAGATTTGTTTTTATACTTAATTTTAATTTTGGATTGTATAATTGGACTGAACATTATTCTTATTCTTGTGTGTTGCTTATGTGTTTATTTGTTTCGTTTGTGTAATCTATTCATTTATTGTGTCAATTTAGTTGATATGAATCAACATAGCGACCATGCTAAAACCACATAATCAAAAGTGACTTACACCTTCTCCTCAATCAATAGAATTTTTTAACTGAATTCTCTATTCGTAGATCAATTTTTAGAGTCAAACGTTTTGAAAAATATTTTTTAGGTAACTTGGCACAACAAAACTTAATGTCCAGTGGCGAATCTAATTTCAAATCTAAATTTCTTTCTAAAACACCTTTTTAATCATGTTCGAATTTGAAAACCCCTTTCAAACTAATAATAAATTAAAATTATTTTTAGGTAAGAAGTTGGTGTGACAACTCTGGCGACTCTGCCAAGTATCTTAGAATTCGGGCTTTGTTTGTTTATTTGTATCGGCTTAGTTGACAATATAGTTGAATAGATACCTTATTTTTATCTCTTTTTTTATTTTTAGATGCCTACATGCTACTTGTTTACAATTTTTTCCTTATCTATTACTGCTTCATACTTGTCGTCATATACATACCAAGACTAATTCTTTTGAAGAAAGTTTAGAGTACGTTGTAAGCGTAGGCGACCTTTTATTGAGCCTTTGAAATTTAGGTTAGGTGGCATTGGAGCATAGCGTATCGATCACATGCTGCCCTGATTAGCCTTATCTTGTTAGTAAATCTCTAGTTTAGGTCATTCTTATTTGCATCATGCTCAGACCTAGGGAGACTGGATTAGTCCTTTATAGGAGACTCATCTGAAGCATCCCAGTGTGCTATTTGTTGCATTTATAGGGTAAAGGTCATTCAGTGTGATTTTGGAAACTTGTGAGCATAGGTTGAAGAGATTCAAAAATCAAAATAAAAAAAAATCTTCTTTTGTTGTACTTTATGGCTTTTATTTTAAAAAAATAAATAAATATTATTTTTTATACTTATTTCTTCAAAAATAAAATCAAAAATACTTTTTCTTTATTTTCATTAACATGCATTTATATGAGAAAAAATGAAAAAGATCTTTTTAGAAGATTTTGTATATATTATATAAAGAAAATGCAAAAAATATTTTCCTTTAATTTCCTTATGTTTTTGTAAATCAAAATTTTCGAAAAAAAGTTTTTGGGGTTATTGTTTTAGAAAAATTCCACATAAAAATACAAAATATTTTCCTTTTATAGTTTTGGTTTCATTTTATACGACATTTCAAATCAAAAACTTCAAAAAAAAATTATTGTCGTTTTTCATCATTTGATTTTAGAAAATAGAGTCGTATCTCTCAAGTTGGGTCTAGTCTTTCATTTAGTCCTTAATTGGTCAATCTGAAAAATTACAGACACCTGGTTCTGTTCTCTTTGAAGCGAGATACATAGGTAGGCCTTCTTGGGTTCGGTGATCTTCATTAAAAAAATATATCTTCACCCTTATTCAAAAAAATTCTTATTTCTTTTAGCGTCGTTTATTTCACACTCCTCTTTCATCAAAAAAAAATCTGTTTGATAATTTTAGGATTCATTTTTATTTGAAATTCAAAGTAAAAAATTCAAAAATATTTTCTTAAACTTGTTTTTATAGAGAATTCAAAAAAAAAATGTTTTGGTGTCTTTCTAGTTTCTTTTCCTCTAAAGGTTCAAAAAAAAGAAAAAAGAAAAGAAAGTTTTGAAAAATGTAAAATCCTTCCTCATTTGTCATCTTGTCATCTATTTTATTTAAGTTGGTTGGTTTGTGATACCCTTGTAACTCATCGCTACTTCACCAGGTCAAAAACAAAAGTGTCAATGGCTGAAGAAAGAACTATTTTAGTTAGCGATAACCTTTAAACCAATTAATTGAACAAGAATCAGAATTATTGAGGAAGTAAGAAGGTTGAAAGAATAATAGACCTATGTATATCTGGCTTGGATGATTGGCCAACCTCCGTCACCTAAGGATCTTTTTTAGGATATCGTATCAATCTCTACTAAAATTGGAACAACAGGTGTAACGAGCCAAATCCGATATTAGGAACGCTACACGGTGCTCATGACCCTGAAGGACCACAACCCACTCATGACTGATATCTGTACCTGTATACTATATGACATCATGTAAAATGCAGAAATAATAGACTGGAACATGCCATAAGGGTCAAATCGGATAAAACATACTATCTGAGAGTACGGTATATCAATACTAAAACATGAACTGGAATAAATTGTCTGAACATACTATAGTCTGAAAGCCTCTAAAACTGAATTATCTGAATAAGGAGTTGATGGTACATGTCCCCAACTAACTCCAACTACTAAAATAAAGTAAGTAATGAAATAATAAAGTAATGATCATGTCCTCAAAGAATGAGGACTCACTGCTAACTCTGACTGCTGAGACTGAAATGCTACTGATGCTTTGGAGCTCGTGCTTCTGAACCTATGCAAGTAAAGTAGACTGAATACAAGGGTTTATATATGCATGAACAATACTAGCTGACTGAATAACATAAACGTTAGAATAAGAGCATAAATACGTGAATTGTATCTGAGATCAAGACATCACTGAATCTGAATACTGATAACACAGGTTTCGTATAACTGTTGAACTATTATCTAAATGATTGTGTGATGTGTGAGCAGATGCTAACACATTTGAGGCTTTTAACTAAGAATAATTATAAAGTCTTAAGAAACTTTTGTCATTTTTGATTGTTTTATGTTTGATTTTGCAGTAGAATCTGATATGATAGAGAACTAACAAGAATAAAAAAAAAAAAGTTGAAATCCAAAGAAAAATATGGATGATGACATTTGTGATGAGTCGTCAGCCCCGTGATAAGCTATCAGCTTCATCATTAGCAGTAGACAGAGAATTGGCCTAAGTTGAAAGTTGTGATAACATTTTGTGATAGGTCATCAAGGGTCTGATAAGCTATCAAGAATGTCGTCAGCCTAAGGCAGCACAGGAGAACTGAAGCAGAGCCTTGATTACATTTTCTGATAGGTCGTCAAGGAGCTGATAAGTCATCAAAATTGTCATCAGCCTTAAGCAGGAAGAGCCAAAACTGAAGAAGGAGTTGATGACATTTGTGATAAGTTGTCAGCCTCATGATAAGCTATCACAAATGTCGTCACTTAATCCGAGGGATTTCTGAAATTTTATTATTTTGTTTCCTTATTTAGGGTGAACTATATAAAGCCTTGTTTAGGGTTTTATTAGAGGCCCACACATTGGGTTTTGAAGATACTTTGATAGTTTCTCTCTCTAATTTCTTGGCTTGAAAAAGCAAATACTTTGAAGAGATTATTATCATTATTTTGGGATTTCCTTTGTGATCTAATTTGTGATTCACTAGTGATTATTCTTCTTGTGGTAAGTTTAACTTTCAAAGCATGAATACAGCTCGTTGTTTTGATTTTAGCATAATGAGCGGCTAAATTCCATTAACTTGAATTATAAGATCTAGGGTTAGGGCTTGATAAAGTCCTGAGTGATTAGGATTTGAAAGGTGGTAGGACTTCTTGATAATTTTGAGGTTTTAATTAACTTCTGTTGGTTGCAAACAATAGACAAAACCCACTTTGATTTGCTTGAAAAGGAAATCAAATATAGTGGGAAGTGAATTATCAAAAGGGACTTGGAAATACTCCATTTAATAATCAGCGTTGTAACATGGTTGTTAACCAGAGGTAAAATCTGGGCTGTGAATATAAATTCCCAAGGTCTGAGAGAATTAGGTAATTAAATGTTTAAGTAGGCCGAGAGACATTTAGGCATAACTTCGATAAATATAACTTGTTGTCCTATCTACTGTGAGAATCTTGAACTACAATTAGTATCTGTCAAGTACCAAAACCCCTAGTGAACATAATTCTAGTTTTTCATAAAATCTTGATTACGAACACTTAAGTTAAAGTGACCAAAAATTTATTAGCTAATCTCCAAAACCCCCCATTTTATCTTTTTGTATCATCTGTTTGAATTTAACTTATAGCTATAGTCTCAAATTAGTTTAATCGCCACTCACATTATTCCCTGTGGATTCGACCCCGACTCCAGAAGTTGGGTAAATATATTGACGACGACTGCCTTGCACTAAATTAAAGTGTAAGTTGAGTGTTATCTGAAATGGCACCGTTGTCGGGGAAAAATTTGGTGTATTGAATTAGTTTGGAATTTTAGCCTACTTGCTGGAACTCAAACTTGTAAATATTTGTTTTTTGTTTTCTTTCATTTCTTGTGTTAGGTAGATTTTTTATTTTAGTTTACTTATTACTATGGGATAGTGGAATGAACATGAGCTTGGTGGTTGGAAATCTTATCTTGATGATCCATATCCATATTGTGATCGACCTCACTTTTGGTAAGATTGTAGTTATGCTCCCCAGAGAGAGATGTATGCACCATCTCCATCCTACCGGGAGTATGATTGTTCTTTATATGGTGGTCAAGATGGACATTGGAGTGATTGCCCAAATGCCTCATCCCCCCATTATGCTAACCCAAATTCTAGTTCTTCTTATGATTTTAATAGGTCTTTTGGTAAAAAAAAAAGAAGAACAAAGAACCAAAAAGAGTGGAATTGAAGCTATGCTTCAACTAATGTTGGATCGTATGGACACAACGAATGATATCATGTGTGATATATGTAAAGACATTAGGGAATTTAACAAAGAAAGAGAAAGGATAGGGGAGATGGATATCGTGGTCAATCATCTAAAGCACTCTTTTACATTATGTTTAGATAATATCTTGTCTGTGGAATCATTTAGACTAATTGAAGAGTATGAAGATGAGGAACAAGAATCCCATAGTGATGTTGAGCTTGATGTTGAGCAACCTTTGGTGACTTTCCAACCAACCAAACCATTCATGAACGAAGATGCCAAAGATGAGGAAATGGTACTAAAGTCGAAAAAAGAAATCAATTACAATTCTTATGAAGTTTCTAGTCCATTTTGGGATAAATAGACTATTATGGATGCTACTCCAAAATTGAGAGTTAGTCCTCGTTCGAACCACTTTTCAACATTATGCTTGGTGGATGTGATGAAAGTCGAATCACACCAGCAAATGATAAATTTTGAAAATGAGGAAGAAAATTCTTACATTTTGGAATTTATCATTCCAAAAGGGTATACTACTACCCCAATCTTGAAGGCCAAGAAGCTTATGGATTGATTTCCATTTAGTGGCTTTTTAAGATCCTTACTATTTCCCAATGAGCCCACATGAAAGTTCGATGCAGAATTGGGCAAGAAGTTCAAGTTTTTGAAGTGGAGTGATAGAACACTCCTTATCATTCCCTCATATTTGCTTAACGGACCTAAAAGATGTAAAGATCAAAAGAAGGGCCGACAATTCAAATTGTCAAAGTGGAGGGATAAAGGATGACTAAATATTATCGTGCTGCGATACTAAATTAGGTGCTTCTTAGGAGGAAACCTAAGGTATTTTGTTGTTTGTATTCATATTATGTGATTGACATCAGATCTTCGCATGCATGGTGTCATAGGTATGTTTCTAACTCTCTCATTTTTGTTTAACTCATTGGAGACATTGCATGATTTTAATTTGAGGGTGGAGCTACTTATGGGTATTGATGTCCTCTTGGGGTTTTTGTTGTCGTGCCTCTTTTCTCTGGAGACTTGTTCCTAGTAAAGCCGGCATATCTAGGCGTATTGTGTTTGTTTTGTGATGTGTTGTGGTTAACTGGGGCAAAATAAGTATCTAGGACAGTTGACAAATTTTTGTTGATTTTTCTTAGAATGATAAATACTTCTCCAATTGTCTATCTGGTAACTGTGTGATGAGCATCTATATGTAAATATTGTGAACCTTTTTATGGTATTAGTATTAGGGATATGATAATAACTGTTAACAATTGCATAAACCGAAAGGGTAGTAACTTATGATGTATCTTTGTGCCATGTGTGTGAGATGCTACCTAGTTCCCGTTGTGTGTTAAATCCAGAACTTGCCCGGTTGGTCTTGTCTTGGTTGTAGGATAGCGTTTAGGAAAGGATCATAGGTCGTTGTTGATATTAGTCCACTTTTTGCCTAAATGACCTTTCATGTGTGAATAATATCTCTTGATCCTGATTTTGAGCCTGAATGCGTATTCTTTTTATTATACCTATCATCTTTCCATTTGTATCACAATGAACCTATTTTGGCCCTGATCCTCCTTGGATAATGTGCACTTTGACTTAGGCAAATAGCCTAAGTTGAGGGTGGCAATCATAGGGGTGCGTGATGTAAAGTGAATATAAAGAGAGTAATAATAATAATAATATATATATATATATATATATATGTAAGGCTGGGTGTGGTAGAAAAAGAATGAGAAAAGAAAAGTTGTGCAAAAAAAATGATTGATTAAACGACCACACCCATCCTGAATTTACTTAATCAAGAAAGGGAGAAATAAGGTAAAGGTTGATAAGTGAGACCCCAAAAAAAATAGTTTAGTGCCAAGGAAGCTTAGTTACTTTAAATATCCTTGCGTATCATACTAGCCCCAAGACTACATTACAAACTGAAAAAAAGTCCTACAGTGATCCTAACATAACTGTCTAAAAGCTTCGGTAATGAAAATAAGGGAAAGGTTATGGTATTTGGCATACATTGACTGGAACTTCTTGCTGAGAGTGAGTGTCTCTTGACCATCCCTGCATTTACATAATTAATTTTATATATGAGTGAGGAGGGACTTCTTTGTTGTAAGGGCACATCAGTTGCATTGCTAGTTGCCTACTTAATTGGGAAGTGTAATTTGTATATAGTCATGGTTATTGTTGCTAAGGTGATGCCATATCTTGATTCCTTTCTGTCACCTTATTGATCTTCATGGATATACATAGATGGCTTTAAAGGGATTGAAAATGGAGAGGGTAACATGTTTTGAACTAAAATTGATGATCAACTGTCATAGGTATCTTATGTGTCTCTTGGTTCAGCATTGTAATGTTGGGTTTTATTTGCTTGAGGACAAGCAATTGTTTTAAGTTGAGGGTGTTGATGTGTGAGTAGATGCTAACACATTTGAGGCTTTTAACTAAGAATAATTGCAAAGTCTTAAGTAACTTTTGCCGTTTTTAACTGTTTTATGTTTGATTTTCCAGTAGAAGCTGATATAATAAAGAACCAACAAGAATGGAAGAAAAGAAGTTGAAATCTGAAGAAATCAAAAGAAAAGTGTGGCTGATGACATTTGTGATAAGTCGCCAGCCCTGTGATAAGCTATCAGCTTCATCGTCAGCAGTAGACAAAGAATTGGCCTAAGTTGAAAGTTGTGATGATATTTTGTGATAGGTCGTCAAGGGTTTGATAAGCTATCAAGAATGTCGTCAGCCTAAGGCAGCACCAGAGAACTGAAGCAGAGTCTTGACGACATTTTGTGATAGGTCATCAAGGAGATAATAAGCCAACAAGATTATCGTAAGCCTTAAGCAGGAAGAGCCAAACTTAAAGAAGGAGTTGATGACGTTTGTGATAAGTTGTCAGCCTCCTAATAGGCTATCATAAATGTCGTCTCTTAATATGAGGAATTTCTGAAATTTTATTATTTTATTTTCTTATTTAGGGTGAACTATTTAAGCCTTGTTTAGGGTTTTCTTGGAGGCCTGCATATTGAGTTTTGACGATACTTTGATATTTTCTCTCTAATTTCTTGGCTTGAAAAAGCAAATACTTTGAAGAGATTATTATCATTATTTTGGGATTTTCTTTGTGATCTAATTTGTGATTCACTAGTTATTCTTCTTCTTGTGGTAAGTATAACTTTCAAAGCATGAATACAACTCGCTGTTTCGATTTTAGCATTATGAGTGGCAAAATTCCATTAACCTAAATTGTGGGATCTAGGGTTAGGGCTTGATAAAGTGCTGAGTAATCAGGATTCAAAAGGTGGTAAGACTTCTTGATAATTCTGAGGTTTTAATTAATGTCTGTTGGTTGCAAACAAAAGATAAAACCCATTTTGATTTGCTTGATAAAGAAATCAAATATAGTGGGAAGTGAATTATCAACAGGGACTTGGAAATACTCCGTTTAATCATCAGCACCATAACAAGGTTGGTTAACCAGAGGCAAAACCTGGGCTGTGAATATAAATTCCCGATGTCTGAGAGGATTAGGTAATTATATGCTTAAGTAGGTCGAGAGACATTTAGGCATAACTTTGATAAAGATAACTTGTTCTCCTATCTACTGTGAGAATCTTGAACTACTATTAGCATCTGTCAAGTACCAAAACCCCTAGTGAACATGATTCTGGTTTTTCATAAACTTTTGATTACGAACACTTATGTTAAAGTGACCAACAATTTATTGTCTAATCTCCGAAACCCCCATTTTATCTTTTTGTATCATCTGTTTGAGTTCAACTTGTAGCTATAGTCTCAAATTAGTTTAATCGCCACTCACATTATTCCCTGTGGATTCGACCCCGACTCCAAAATTTGGGTAAATATATTGATGACAACCGCCTTGCACTAAATTAAAGTGTAAGTTGAGCATTATCACTGTATTTGACAGTCCTATTTTTTATGGAACTAGTTGAGTTTCGTACTGAACTGGGTGACTGTATCTGACTGTCCTAAATTTTATAGAATTATCTGAGTTCTATTACTGAGACTGTAACTGTGGGAAGTAGTCATCTAACTGACATGCCCTAAATAAAGCAATATAGCTGAGTTGGGGTCCAATCTGCAACCCCAATTGGAAGGGTGTCAATACCGCTCCACTGGTAAAGACAAGTTATGAGTGATCCCTCATATAACAGGTACTCAAAGGAGAACAGTAGGACCCTCATCTAACAGGTTAAGCCACCTTATAAACCCTCATCTAATAGGTTAGATGTCTCAACCTACGCTGGCTACATAGTTCTGGAGCGCAAAAATTGCTTCACAGAATCACACCCTCTACTCTCAGGTGAGTTCCCATCCTTGGGCTCACTCGGTGCTGAATCCTAATCCCATCTGATTAGACACTGAATTAATTATATTAAACTAACTGGACTGAGTTTACTAAGTTTCATTAACTGACGGAGTATTACTGAGATCTGATATCTAACTGAGATTACTGAGATTACTAAGATTACTGAGTTTTTCCTGAGTCATGAGACAGACTGAATTCTACTGAGCATGGCTTGACTGAGAGTATCTTAAAAACATGACACTGGCTCTAGGCACAAAGCTAAATTTTTGGGTACAAGTACCCCCATGACTCAATAGCATGAAACTGACAAGACTTGACACTTCTTGACACATGACCATAGTCAACAATTCATAGTACAATATTAAGGATATTCATGAAGTATCTGCATGGCATAAGCTCACACATGAATAGAAGTACATGTAAACATGTCATAATTTCATAATGTCTAATCTCATTAGCATTACATCAATCCATCACAAAGCATAACAATAACATGGGAGTCATTTGAACTTAAGGGTGAAACATAGGTTCATCATTTTGGTCACAATTAAGTCATAAGGCATGTTTCCTATTCTCTTAGGCATTTTATCAAACACCTTGCATGCATAACTATAAGCTTGGGCTTGAAAATTAAATTAATTCATCATGGTTGCATAAATCAATACAATTTAGTAGATTTAAATCCACATGCTAGCATAAATTAATGAAAACACATTTAATGATTTCAACTTGGGTATCATACACAACATCAATATGTTCGTAATCAATCAACAACATAAACATCACAATTTATAATTTAGGATTCTTTGGCTTCATGGACGAAAGGAATCCATGAATGAACACTTGACATACCTGGGTGGATGATTTCTTAAATATTTGAGGAGGAAAGCTTGAATTATTGACTTGGAATTAAGCACCTAGGATTTTTTGTTCTTGGGGATTAATCTTTGAGAGAAACCCTAATTGGATGTTGTGAATGAATAATGAAGTTATGAGCTATTGTCTGGTATAATTAGCAGTTAAAACAGCTGGATAAAGACCCAAATACCTTTTTAAAAATGGCTTTATATTTCTGAACGTTCTTTACGATTGCTCGTGCGACGGTCCATCACTGGCTTGACGATCCGTCATTCTGACCATTGCACTTAGGCCAGAATAGGGACTCACTACCTTAGTAGCGATGGCTTAGGCAACGGTCTGTCGTTACATCGATGGTCCATCAACCTGTCTGTCGCACCTTATCTAGAACATTGACTTACTACCTTAGCTGTGACGGTTTAGGCGATGGTCCATCGCGAGGTTGATGGTCCGTCAACCTGCCCGTTTCTAACATCTCTCAGTAAAACATCTATAACTTTCTACTCCGATACCGGATTTGGACGAAATTGGTATTGTTGGAAAGATAATTCAATTTCTCATATGATAAAAAGTCAAAATTAGGGAAATTCTATTTGTTTTAAATATTAATCATTTAGGAAGTCATCACTAACTATTTTGGAGACTAGATTTGACTGAAAAAAAGTTTGGGGTATTACCATATCTCTTCTTTGAAAATATTCATCCTCGAATGAGATTGTCTGAGAGGGGAGAAATGGTAGACTGAAATACATCCTAAACATGAATGACTGAAACATGGCTCCATTACTAACATGAATGATAAACTGAATAAATATCATACTAAACATGTATATCTGATACATGAGTAACTGGTTCCTAAATGCATGACTGAGTGTTCTGAGGAACTAAATTTCTCATAATGACAATGCATATCTGATGTATGATTACTTGACTTAATTGATACATAAATGAATGACTGAATATACAATGGTATTTAACACCAAGTTTATAATGGAATTCTGAACATGAAATGGATACCAAGCTTGTAACTAAAACCTGAACATGAAACTGAAAAGCTTAAGGAGAACTGTTACCTTGATCTAGATCTGAGTTAGCAGAGAAGAGGTGAGGGTACTAGGTTTACATATCTGCTTCTGCTTCCCAAGTAGCTCCCTCAATCAACTAATTTTGCCAAAGAACTTTGACTAGAGGGACTTCTTTGTTCCTCAGCCTACGAGTCTGATAGTCTAGGATTTCGACTGGAATCTCTTCATAAGAGAGGTTGTTCTGAACATCTAATGTTTGAATAGGGACTACGGATGCAGGGTCACCTATGCATTTATTGAGCAACGATACATGGAAGACTAGATGAACTGAGGCCAGATCTGAAGGTAACTCAAGCTCATAAGCTAACTTGCCGAGACGACTGGGAATTTGAAAGGGACTGACATATCGGGGACTGAGCTTTCCCATCTTGTCGAACCATTTTATTCCCTTCATAAGAGAGATCTTTAGATAGACATAATCACTAATCTCAAACTCCAGATCCTTTTTGTGCACATCTACATAAGATTTCTATCGACTCTGAGCAGCCTGAAGTCTTTCTCTGATCAACTGGTCTTTTTCTAAGGCATCGAATACTAAGTCAGTCTCGATAACTGAGGCCTCACTAACTTCAAACCAACCGTCTGGAGACCTGCATCTTCTACCATAAAGAGCTTCGAATAGAGCCATCCAAATACTAGAATGATAGCTATTGTTATATGCAAACTTAATCCAAGGAAAGTGGTCATCCTAACTACCCTTGAAATCAATTGCGCATGCCCTTAGCATGTCTTCTAAAGTCTGAATGGTCCTTTCTAATTTACCATCTGTCTTGAATGGTCCTTTCTAATTTACCATCTGTCTGGGGATGGAAAGCTGTACTGAGATGAACTTAGGTACCAAGTCCCTTTTGGAATGCTTTCCAGAAATAAGAGGTGAATTGGGTACCTCTGTCTGAGATAATAGATAACGAAACACAGTGTAATCTGACCAACTCCCTAATATAGAGTCTGTCATAATCCTCGGATAAATAAGAGGTATGGACTGGAAGAAAATGAGCTGATTTGGTCCTCTTGTTTTCAATGACCCAAACTAAATCATGTTGGAGATGAGTATAAGGCAAACCCATCACAAAGTCCATATTCACTTCGTCCTACTTCCAAGTAGGAATGTTGAACTCCTGTATGGATCTACTAGGCTTATGATGCTCAATCTTAAATTGCTAACATATAGAGCACTTTAGCCACAAATGCTGCAATATCTCTCTTCATCCCACTCCACTAATTGACCTCCCACAAGTCACAGTACATCTTTATGGCCCCTGAATGAATAGAGTAATGCGCACCATGTGTTTCTATAAGAATTTTTTGCCTTAAGTCATCTATACCTGGAAAACATAGACAACCCTGACAATGCAGAACAGCATCTTCCCCTTGGGAGAAAATCTCTACTTTCCAATCCTTGACTGACTCTTTCAACTTGACTAGACTAGGATCTCTATCTTGCTTTTCTTTCACCTCAGAAACTAGAGATGATTCTGAACTATTTTAAACCCATATATTACCCTATAAAGAATCAACTAGGTGGACACCTAGTCGGGAAAGCAGATGGACTTCCTGAGCTAACTTCTTATTACTATCCTCAACATGAGCAACATTACCCATATATAGTCTACTGAGAGTGTCGGCCACCATATTAGCCTTTCTCGAATGATAAAGGACACTCATGTCATAATCTTTCAAGAGCTCTAACCACCTCCTCTGACAAAGATTAAGATCTTTCTAAGAAAAGACATACTAAAGGCTCTTATGATCTGAGAACACATATATATGAACTCCGTATAGATAATGCCTTCAGATCTTTAAGGCAAATACTACGGCTGCTAACTCAAGATCATTAGTAGGATAATTCTTCTCATGGAGTTTTAAGCTGTCTGGAGACGTACGCTATGATCTTACCATACTGTATGAGGACACAAGCGAAACCTACTCTGGATGCATCATAATACACTACGAACCCATCAAAACCATCTAGAAGAGCCAAAATGGGAGTTGAGGTGAGTCGATTCTTCAACTCTTAAAAACTTTTCTCGCAAGGATTTGACCACTGAAACTTGACTTTTTTCTGAGTCAATCTGGACATAGGGGATGCAATAGAATAAAATCCCTCAACAAACCATCGATAATAACCATCCAAACCCAAGAAAATCCTGATATTTAATGGAGAGACAGGGCGAGGCCAGTTTCTTATTGCCTCGGTCTTTTGAGGATCGACCCTAATGCCATCATTGGAAATAATATGACCAAGGAATGATACTGACCTTAGACAAAATTCAAACTTACTGAATTTGGTGAACAACTGATGATTTTGGAGAGTAAAGATACTATTCTTAGATGGTCTGCATAATCACGCTCACTGCAGGAATAAACAAGGATGTCATCTATGAAGACTATGATGAACATGTTCAAGTACTGCTTGAACACATGGTTCATCAAGTCCATGAAAGCTGCAGGGGCATTGGTAAGACCAAAAGACATAACTAAGAATTCAAAGTGACCATACCGAGTACGAAAGGCTATTTTCAGAATGTCACATTCTCTGACTCTGAGCTGATGATAGCTTGATCTGAGGTCTATCTTAGAAAAATAGTTGGCACCCTGAAGTTGATCGAATAAGTCATCGATTTTGGGAAGTGGATACTTGTTCTTGACCGTGACTTTATTGAGTTAAAGGTAGTCTATACATATTCTGAGAGAATCATCTTTCTTCCATACGAATAAGACTAGTGCACCCCATAGGGACACACTGGGTCTGATGAATCCCTTGTCTAGGACATCCTTTAACTGTTCCTTCAATTTTTTGAGTTCTGATGGTGCCATTCTATATGGAAAAATAGATATAGGCTGAGTATCTGGATTGAGATCAATGCTGAAGTCTATTTTCCTTTTTGGAAGAATTCCTGGAAGATCTTCGGGAAAGATATCTGAATATTCATTTATGACTGGGACTGATTCAAGACTGGGAGTTTTGGAACTAGTGTCCTTAATTCGAACAAGATGATAGACATATCCCTTAGATATTATTATCTATGCCCGAAGGTAGGAAACAAGCTGACCTCTGAAAGCTGAAGTACTAGCCCTCCATTTCAAGAAAGTTTTATTTAGAAACCAAAATTGGACAACTCTATTTCTACAGTCGACTATGGCATAGCAGGAATAAAGACAATCCATGCTGAGAATGATATCAAAATCAGTCATCTCTAATTAGACTAAGTCTGCTGAAGTGATTTTCTGAGATACCATAACTGGAAAGTTCCTATATACCCGTCGAGCTATGATAGTTTTACCCACTAGGTAGATCTGAGAAGGGCTCTACTAGAATTTTAAGACTAACATCGAAATCAACTGTTATGTAAGGAGTAATAAAAGAAAAGGAAGCTCCTGAATCTAGCAAAGCATAAATATACAAGTAAAAGATCTATAACATACCAGTAACCACATTAGGAGAATTTTCCTGATCATGTCGAGACTGGAGTGCATAAATTCAATTTGAGCGTTGCCCACTAGTAGCACTGGAAGTGGCACTCTGCTGATTTGGACGATCGGACTGAGCTGAGGAACAGTTCTACTGACCCTGATAACCTGACTGGGGACAATATCTGACTCTATGGTTGTCTTGCCAAATCTAAAACAGGCATCGTTGTCAGCTTTGCACACACCCTTTTGGTTCCTACCATAAGTCTGACAATGGGGATTAGTTCGGGTATTGCTAACACTGTCCTGAGACTTAGATCCTGGCGCCCTATCTCTATTACCAACCCTGAACATAGAAGATAGAGCACTGGATGAAAAAGGATGTAGAACTGATGTTTTAGGATGGAACTGAGAACGGTTTCCTCCCTCAGACTTAGGCTGAGCAAAGTTGAAACTACTTGTCCTTGCTCTCTTATTCTGCTTCTCCCTCATCTTCATATTTTGATCTTCTACCTGTTGATCATGAGTCATAAGCCTGGCTATGTTCATGTCACTATTTAACATCGCAGACCTGTACTCATTAACCGTACTATCATTCACCCCAGAGACAAACTTACTCATCTTGGCGCTTCTATCTGCGACCACATGAGGAGCATGTCTGGCTAATTGAGTAAACTTAAGAGAATACTCTTTCACCATCATGTTTTCCTACATGAGGTTGACAAATTCTAGCACCTTAGCTTCTCTCAGCTCTAGAGGAAAGAACCTCTCTAGGAATGCGGTGAAAAACTTCTCTCACTCAATGGATCCTACATCAACTGACCTTTCTCACTTCTACTGTTTGAACTAAGTGTGAGAAACATCCTGCAACTGATATGCAGCTAGCTCATCACCCTCACTAAGAGTAACCCCCATGATGTCTGTAACCTTCTGAACTAGATCAAGAAATTATTTAGGGTCCTCATCTAACTTAGGCCCAAAAAGGAAGGAGAATTCATTCGGGTGAAGTCCCAAATTCTAGCTGCAGCTGAATTGGCCACTGGGTTGGCTAGAAAGACTGTCGGTCATTCATTCTGAGGAGCAACTGACCGAGCAAGAGTAGTGAATGTATCTTTGAATGATACATTAGAGATATGTTTGCCCAAAGAATCTTCGGGTTGAGGGGCTGACTGATTCCCAGTTCTCTTCTTGGGAGTCATATTCTGTAAACTAAAGAGAAAGGGATTAGACTAAGGGATTAACTTGAGATTATTCTCACTGGCACGACATGAATGCTGAAAAATGGGAAACTGTTCCTAAAACATCTCATAGCCTCATGTACATAAATATGGCGCGCAACACACCCATGCACAAGACTCTACTATATGCGGCTTTCAGACTTCCTAAGACACTATTGTACTTTAGCCTCTGATACCAAGTTTATAATGCCCCAAATCTGGTACCTGAAATGTAACACAGTGCTTATGACCCTGAAGGACCACAAGCTAAACCATGACTGATATTTGTACCTGTATATTGTATAACATCATGTAAAATTCAGAAATAATAGACTTGAACATGACATAAGGTTCAAAATGGATAAAACATACTATTTGAGAGTACGGTATATCAATACTAAAACATGAACTGAAATAAACTGTTTGAACATACTGTAGTCTGAAAGCCTCAAAAACTAAATTGTCTGAATAAGGAGTTGATAGGATATTTCCCCAACTAACTCCAACTAATGAAATAAACTAAGTAGTGACATAATAAAATAATGATCATGTTCTCGAAGGATGAGGACTCACTACTAACTCTGACTGCTGAGACTGGAATGCTATTGATATTCTGGAGCTTGTGCTTCTGAACCTATGGCATAAAACACCATAGCGCAAATGCATCAGTAGGATTGAATAGACTGGTATGCAAGTGAGGTAGACTGAACGCAAGGGTTTAAATATGCATAAACAATACTAGCTGATCGAATAACATAAACGTGAGAATACAACCATGAATACGTGAATTGTATCTAAGATCAAGACATCACTGAATTTGAATACTGATAATATAGGTTTAATATAACTGTTGAACTATTATCTGAATGACTGTGTTTGACAATTCTCTTTCTGATGGAACTAGCTAAGTTACGAACTGAACTAGGTGACTGTATCTGACAGTCCTGAATTCTATAAAACTATCTAAGTTATATTACTAAGAGTGAGACTGAGACTGTAACTGAGGGAAGTAGTCATCTAACCGACATGCCCTAAATAAAGCAATATAGCTGAGTTGGGGTCCAATTTGTAACCCCAATTGGAAGGGTGTCAATACCGCACCACTAGTAAGGACAAGTTATGAGTGATCCCTCATCTAACAGGTACTCTAAGGAGAATGGTAGGACCCTCATCTAATAGGTTAATCCACCTCATCAAGCCTCATCTAACAAGTTAGATGTCTCAACCTACGCTGGTTACATAGTTCTAGAGCTCAAGGATTGCTTCTAACAATCAAACCCTCTACTCCCAGGTGAGTTCCCATCCTTGGGCTCACTCGGTGCTGAATCCTACTCCCAACTAATTAGAAACTGAATTAATTATACTAAACTGATTGGACTGAGTTTACTGAGTTCTGCTAACTGATGAAGTATTACTGAGATCTGATAACTGACTGATATTACTGAGATTACTGAGTTTTTCCTAAGTCATAAGACTGACTGAATTCTACTGAACATGGCTTAACTGAGAGTATCTTGAAAACATGACACTGGCTCTAGGCACATAACTAAATTGTCGGGTCCAAGTACCGCTAAGACTGAATAGCATGAAACTGACAAGACTTGAAACTTCTTGACGTATAACCATAGTCAACAATTCATAGTACAATCATCGGGGATATTCATGAAGTATTTGCATTCCATAAGCCCACACATGAATAGAAGTACATATAAACATGTCATAATTTCATAATTCCTAATCTCATAAGCATTACATCAATCATCACAAAGCATAACAATAATGTGGGAGTCATTTGAAATTAAGGGTGAAACATAGGTTCATCATTTTGGTCACAATTAATTCATTAGGCATGTTTCCTATTCTCTTAGGCATTTTATCAAACACCTTGCATGCATAACTATAAGCTTAGGCTTGGACATTAAATTAATTCATCATGGTTGCAGAAATCAATATAATTTAGTAGATTTCAATCCACATGCTAGCATAAATTAATGAAAGCACATTTAACGATTTCAACTTGGGTATCATACACAATATCAACATGATCGTAATTAATCCACAGCATAAACATCACAATTTATAATTTAAAATTGGATTCTTGGGCTTCATGCACGAAAGGAATCCATGAATGGACACTTGACATACCTGGGTCGATTGTTTCTTAAAGATTTATGGAGGAAAGCTTGAATTCTTGACTGGGAATTAAGCGCCTAGGGTTTCTTGTTCTTGGGGATTGATCTTTGAGAGAAACCCTAATTGGATGTTGTGAATGAATAATGAAGTTATGAGCTATTATCTGGTATAATTAGGTGTTAAAACGAGTGAAAAAAGACCCAAATACCCTTTTAAAAATGGCTTTAAATAGCTGAATGGGATCTGCAATGGCTCGTGCGACGGTCCATCGCTGGCTTGATGGTCCATCATTCTAACCATCGCACTTAGGCCAGAATAGGGACTCACTACCTTAGTAGCGACGGCTTGGGCGATGGTCCATCGCTAGCTCGACGGTCCGTCAACCTGTCCATCGCACCTTAGCCAGAAGATTGACTTACTACCTTTGCTGCGACGGTTTAGGTGACGGTCCATCTCTAGCTCGACGGTCTGTCAACCTGCCCGTCGCACCTGGGCAGTTCTAACATCTCTCAGTAAAACATCCATAACTTTATTCTCTGATACCGTATTTGGACGAAATTGGTATCGTTGGAAAGCTAATTCAATTTCCCACATGATAAAAAGTCAAAATTGGGGAAATTCTATCTGGTTTAAATATTAATCATATAGGAAGTCATCACTAACTCTTGTGTATACTAGATTTGACTTAAAGAAAGTTTGAGGTATTAAAACAGGTCCCCTTTACCCTCTAGGTTTTATCCCAACATATAATCTTCCTACTGGTCCAAGTGCTTCTACTATACGACCTCCAATCTCACCTCCCACCAGAACTCCTCCTAACCTGCCTCCTGCTCCTACTTTCACTATTCCATAACCACTTCCATACCTAGGCCTATCAATGAAAATCAACCTACTACTTTTGATAATCACTATTACTCACCAAAAATAACTTTTAGAACTATTGACCCATATAACCATATCCTTCAATCTGATCTACATAAGGAGAACGAGAAGTTTAAAATGACAGGGGAGCAGGATAAAATATCTAAAAGGGTGAAGAGTCTAAAACAAGTCCTACGAAATATGCAAGGCATAAGTAGAACAATGAATGTGTCTTACAAAGACTTATGCCTATTTATTGATATTCAATTACGATCAGGTTTCAAAACAATGAATTTTGAGTTATACAATGGACATGGAAACCCTGTTGCTTATTTATGAATTAATGCGCCATGATGAAAGGGGATGAAGGAAAAAATGAGTTTTTGAGGTCTTAATATAGTCAAAGTTTGAGTTGGTTAGCCTCTGAATGGTACACTCATCAGGATACTAGCAAATGGTACACACTGGATGACATGGCTCAAGTTTTTGTACGTTAGTTTCAGTAGAACATAGACAATATTTCAAACTGTGTCTCTTTGACTAAGATAATAAAAAAATATTTGACGAAAGCTTTCGTAAGCATGTGATAAGATGGAGAGAGCAGTATGCTCGAGTCAATCCACCTATGAAAGAAGGTAAGATGGTTAATTATATTCTTCAGGCTCAAAATCTTACTTACTTTGGCAACTTAATCTCAGCTAGGGGTAGATCTTTCAATAATGTCATAAAAAGGGTGAAATGGTGGAAGATAGAATTAAGTTAGGAAAAATCATAAGTTTTTCCACTTTAAAGTGAATTACACACGCAATTCATAATAAACAGGAAAATTTTGAAGGCAAGAAGAAAAAAATAATGTAACAATGATCATGCAAAACTCTTACTACTCTGTTTCCAAACCTCAATATGGGGTCTACAATGCACAACCATATATCCAACCACCAATCTATCCCTAATAGAGAGCACCAACACCTCAAATGCTCATTCTTATTCTCATAATATCTTAGCACCTTATACCCTCTTTCAATTTAGAAATATAGATGAAATATGAGTCCTAGGGATTATTTCACACTTATTAGTGAGTATTACACAGATTTATTTAAGAAATTGAAAAGTTTGAATATTATAGGGACCATCCCCCTGCACATTCAAAATTCCCAAGGTTTCAATCCTAATGGACGTTGTAAGTACCACTGAAGAATGTCGATCTTTAAAATGAGAGGTGAAAAGAATGATTCAAACAAAGAAAACCAAATTAGCAATTCCCCAAACATTACTGAGAATTCTCTGCCAAAAAATAATGATGTGCACATTAATTGCTAAGATATGAAGCTTGGTGATTGAAATGTCACTCTTTTTTTCTTCAGGAAAGAGTATATTGGTAGTTTATTTTGTCGTCATTTCTATAATGCAATTCAGGTCTTTGTTTGTTTGTTGAGTCAAACCCTTCTATCCTTTTATTATAATGTTTAGTTGAGTCTCATCATAGTCTGATCGTTTGGGTTATTTAAGGATTGTAACATAGAGTTCAGTTTAGTTTTCTTGTTGTCAAACACTTTTATCTTTATTTAATGAAATGCAATTTTCTGATTTGAGTCATTTTGATTTATTCTACTTAACTCTCTTGGTATATATATGATTTTACTTTAGTCTTTACGACAAGATATGCATGTGAAATTTTTTATCATATCTTAAAATTCTTTCCAATCATAGAGTGAGTACATTAAAGAAACTGAAAGAGAAAGATAGAAACATTTTAAACAATAGTAATTTAAAGTGGTTCAAGAAGAAGCAACATGACATACATTTTCATCAATAAAATATATTGTGATTTTCAATTTTCAGTCATAAAGTGCAATGCTTGGATTTGATATTTTAAAGAATTGATATGAGGAAGGCATTTTATTCTATTATTCAAATACTATGTCATCCTTTGCTATCCCTTTTGAGTTTTTTTATTATTTTTTTCATCTTCCTCATTTGGAATCCCAATACAGTTAAAAAAAGAGATGAAAAATATGTCAAGAAAAAAAGAACCAGAAAAGTTTGAAAAAAACAAAAAAATAAATAAAAGAAAAAGCAAGAACCAATGTCACGATCCGAACCAGGGCCTGGCCTTGACGGGCATCCCAAGTCCACTGAGGACGTACACCACCCCCTGAGCCTATTCCAATGCAACCAAGAACACCTAGCAGTGAATGAATACCAATAAAAGATAAAATATAATAAGAATTCAAAAGAATTTGTATCGGATCAATATCCCAAAACATCCACAATACCCATAAGCAAGAACACCTCGCAACGGATGAATAACAATATAAAGCAAGATAGTATAGATAAACTCAACAGTCTATATGAGATTAATATGCAAACCAACCATAATACTCATGTCCATAGTATCCACAAAGCCTTTAATAAAACCGAATACTAATAAAGTATTGGGAAATGTCCCCAACAACAGCCAAAATTAGACCAAATAAAAGTATATAACATAAGAAAACCAAATCGTGAAATAGGATCTTTTGAAGTATGAAAACTCGCCACTTCAAAATAACTCACGAGTTATCCCACGATCACCTAGTCATTATACCAGAAAAGTAGAAGTATGGATAATTCCTGCATCGCATGGGGATACAACGTCTGAAGACAGTTAGCGGTTGGAGCGCTAGCATGTAACTCATGGAAAAGGAAACAAATAATGCCATGAATGATAATTCAAAACCAGTCAAATCCCATGCATACCATCAAATGCAAATATATATATATATATACACATATATATAATGCCATGAATAATAATTTAAAACCAGTCAAATCTCATGCATACCATTAAATACAAATATATATACATATATATAGTACATAATGGGAAAGGGAACAAAGATTAGCATGAATATTTAAAACCTTAACCAGGGTTGTGTAGCTTAACCGTCATAATAATATTACCTATGAGCTATATGGGCCCCATTTCTCACCCCTTGGTCGGGCCCTAATGCATGTAGTCGCACAAATTAGAGAAAGATTATATATATTTATATGCACAAGGGATTCAAACCCTCTAATCAAATAATAAGGTGACTTAAGCACCCGATCATGAAATGTGATATGGGGGACTCGAACCCTCCAATCATAATAATAACAATAAGGTGGACTTGAACACCTGGTCACAAACAAGAAAACTCGAACCCTCAAGCCAGCTAGAGTGGTTTCTAGTGTCGGTCCCCCTGGGAACTCCACCTTCTATGGTTAGTTACACAACCCTCTTTTAAGCCTAATTAAAATATTTAACACATGTTTCTATTTTCATTACATAAATTACACACCAAGGCATCCTATTGATATTGTCATACCAACCTTGATTGCAAGCTAATATCATCAATACATGTCATCTGCTTAACCAACTAGGACTCGAACCTATAGGTTAAAAAATATTCAAATAATCAATCATTCAGAACTCGAATCAATTTAATCAACTGAACCTACAAGGTTCTAATTCCTTCATTAATGCATGGCCACCAAGGCCTTTCAAGGAAAAACATGCATACTTCATTATTCTTTTTATGCGAATGCATTATTACAAGTGGGTAAACTAAATTATGTGACAAAACCCTTTTCATTGACAATTTAACAAACATGTTGAAGGCATAGAATTTCCAAAACCATAATCAAGGCAAAATCATCAAATTGGGGGTTAACCATGACTCCTCAGTTTAATCACCATTCACATGCATCCCCCAAGGTTCAAAATCATTAATAAAGCAAGAATATTACATAAATAACCATGGAAAATTAGTTAAATGATCAATCATGTCAAAATCCCTCAACTATGACAAAACCCACATCAAAATCATGCATTTATAATCAACTTATGTCATTGAGAAATAAATTCAAAAGAAAGAGATATATGTCTTAATACAAGAGAGTTGGAAGAAAGCAACACCCTTTGGACCCTAGATGATCACCTCTTTGAACCCTAGCCTTGACTTGAAAAGAGGGATTTGAGAGTAAAATAATTTATGTTTAAGTGAAAGGATATCAATACCCCTCCTCCCAAGTAAACAAAACCAAAAAATGACTGAATTTAAAGCATAGGTACATCATGAAGGGTAATCTCCGTGATGAGCTCCATACCACGCTGCCATCGCGGACCCTTATTGCCTTCTCATGAAAATGCTCATAATTTCTTACTCGGATATTGGATTAAGGAGAAATCAAATATGTTGGAAAGAGGACTCATACATCTTTAATTTGGTGGATCTTGAGTCTCAAAATTCCTGATATTTCAAAAGTTATACACGTTCATAATTTACCCTGGTAGAATCGAATTCCAAAAGCTGATCGTTAACCAAAGTTCCTAACTCCACATCACTCTAAATATTTACTACGAACAGTTTTTCCGTCAAAAGCACTTTGCACACTAGGATAATAATCATGGCTCTTATAATTAAATTCTAGTTTATACACGTACAAATAACAGTTTGAATTCTAGCTCAAAAGTGTGGAGTGTTACAATCAAAGTAAGATCAAATTAAAAAATTAGAAAAAACTTTCTAAACTACGATTGACCTGATTCTTGCCTTGAGAAGATATGCAGACAACCCTATCCTAGGGTTTGGTCCAACCAAGAAAAGTCCAAAAAAATCCTAATTACAGAAATTGGGGTTAAAAAATTATTTTGGCAAAAGAATTGATTTCAAAAGTTGTAAGCCTTTAACCATGTTATATGTATTATCTTTAAGCCTTCATGCCATCTCTTTCTTAATAACTCTATCCAAAAGTCACATTATAGTCCAACGAAAAAACTTTTGATCATTTTTTAAAGAATGACAAGTCATGCATACCAGCAGAGCATATCATCACATATGAGGAGCAATGTCATGTCACTTGCATACAAGAGTCTTATCGTAGAAAATTTTTTACGAGCATCATAAGATATCTTTGAGTTGAGAGTGATAAATGAGAAAGTTTTACCGGTGAAAATTCTCAGGACACCATAAGGCGATAGTGAGGGAGAGATTCAAAAAATAAAGAGAGAGAGTTTTGAAAACTTTTTCAAGCACCAGTAGTCGAATAATATTATAAACTTGAGTGCAAAAGTCACAACTACAAAGCCTAACTTCAAAGTCTAAAAGTTTGAAAATAATGAAATTCAAACTAATTTAACATATCAGGTCATTTGATCCAAAATGCATGTCATGATCAGTAAAATCAACTATCATGTTTAAGGAGTTCTTTCTTTCTTTGTTTTACTGAAATGGACATCTTTTGTCAAATACCTTTTCTTTTCATCTCTTTAGTATTTTTTTCTTTGAGTCGGTCTTTCTTAAAATGAGTAAGAAATAATTTCAAAATTTTCTACCAATTTTGTAATTACATAAATCAAAGTCTAGCCGCACATCAAATAAGACATGATTCAAGAAGAAATGATACACATTATAGTTTGTAGTGGTTGAAAAGTTTGAGAATGAATATATGATTCAGTGTTAACAGAATGAGGCTAACAAGATAGATATTAGGGTTTGAAACTTTCAAGTTGAGGCTCTTCCATGAGGTTGTCTACTCAACTAGTACAATTTAACAAATTTGAAGTCAAGGTTGAACACGACAACAAAAGAAGTTATTATACTCAGAGCCAAGTCTACAAATCAATCACTATTTTGAAACTCACAATTTTTTTCTAAAATAGGGGCAATTTTGTTGATATAAAGATAATTTTAGAGTTTTAAGCTTACAAACAGGATTCCAGTTAGAAATCTCACTCTTTCTTTGTTTCATGAATATATCCATCACATTTCATCATCTCCTAGGATGAGCATTCCTAGTAGCAGATATTTATTTTACATTCATCTCCTAGAATAACACTCTTAGTAGCAGACATTCATTTTATTTCACATCCAACACCTAGGATGAGCATTCCTAGTAGCAGATATTTATCTTACATTCAGCTTCTAGGATGAACATTCCTATAGAGACATTCATTTCGTATTCATCTCCTAGGATGAACATTCCTAGTAGTAGACATTTATCTTGGATTTATCTTCTAGGATGAGCATTTCCAGTAGCATGACATTTATCTTACATTTATCTCAACACTCTTAGTAGTAGACATTCATTTCATATTTGTCTCATTGGATGAACATTCCTAGTCGTAGACATTTATCATACATTCGTCTCCTAGGATGAACATTTCTACCAGTATGACATTTATCTTACATTCGTCTCCTAGGATGAATACTCCTAGTAACAGATATTCATTTCATATTCATCTACTAGAATGAGCAATCCTAGTAGCATGACATGTATCTTACATTCCCTTCTAGGATAAACACTCCTAGTAGAAGACATTCATTTCATATTCGTCTTTGAGGAAAGTACTCCTTGTAGCATATATTTATTTCATATTCATCTTCTAGGATGAGAATTCCTAGCAGCAAACATTTATCTTACATTTGTCTCCTTGTATGGACATTCCTAGTAGCATGACATTTATCTTGCATTTGTCTCCTAGGATGAGCTTTCCTAGTAGCAGACATTCATTTCACGTTTGTGTCCTAAGATGTATATTCCTAGTAGTAGACATTTATCTTGTATTCATCTCCGACGATGAACATTCCTACTAGTGGATATTCATCTTACATTCGCTTCCTAGTATAAACATTTCTATTAGTAGACCACGATCTTACATTCATCCCCTAGGATGAACATTCCTAGTAGTAGATATTTACCTTTTATTTTCTCCTAAGTAAAATTTTCTAGTCTAAGATTTTCCTTTTATTTACTCCTAGAATAAACGTTTTCCATTCCGTGATCTTTTACTTCATTTTCTCCTAATATAAATACTTTTAAGTCTGCATTTAAAAGTTTTCAATTGCTAATAACATACAAAAAATTTCTGCAAAAACTGGGCAAAATAATTATTTTTTTGTTTATGATGTCTTGCAGGTTTCACCTACCAAAAGTAATTGATTCTTACCTTTTCTAGAATAATCAATGTCACTGACAACCAAAGTTAGCATGTAGCGGCGTAGAACTCGGACATATATTTTTATCCAGCTACTGATCACAAGAACAAACATTCAAGAATATCCTCAAGGGATCATTTGAAAAGTGTCAAAAGGTTACTCAAGTTCAAGTATCAAACCTCAACTTCAAGATCAAGGAACTTATTTAAAGCAACATGATATCTTAAGACCAAAACTCAAGTGAAACATCAAGACAAGATTCAACAGAAGTTGGATAGATAGAATCTTGTTTATTTTACCTTGATGTAATAACAAGAGTCGCGAACTAAAATCTTGATAGAACTTTGCTCGATTATCCATCTTTGTAATATTTATTTCCACCTATTATTGTCTTAAACTATACATGACTTGATTTTCTTATAACTCAGGATATGTAGGTTGTTCAAAATCAAGACTCGGTCGCATCTCTTTCCTCTTTTCTAAATTTTCAAAATAAAGGATTAAAAGAACAAGATAAGTTTTTTCCTTTTCTCTTTCTTCTTTTTTTATGAGTAAGAAGAACGATACAATGAGATCTCTAACTTGGAAGTAGGATGAAAAGATTCTAGGAAATTTTGCAACTAGAAATACGTAGAAGATCAAAAGGTAGCAGTATAGCACCAAACAAAATGCAAGCAAGTAATTAAAATCCTTCAAGAGAAAGAATGAGACTACAAAATTGGGACAGGTACAGTTTGTTTCATTACACCAAATTCCTACAAAAGATGTTACCATTTGTTTCATGGATAGAAGTTTGCAGCTTTGTTATTTAACTTAGCTTAAGATATTATAGTCACTTGTTTAGATTTCACCATTGAAGATGAGGCTATGGTTTTCCATTAGAATGATGTTACATAAACGTTTATTGAGGGGCTATTTTGGTTGTAGATCAATACATTGACAATTTTGTTCTTCATGAAGTTCGTTATTTAGGTTTCGATTATCGGTAAGTGTGGCAATATATTTCTAAATAGTTCCATGTACTGCACTACTTTTACTAGTAGGTTACCAGTAATATAAGGTAGTTTTGAGGAAAGCAATAGATGAATTGACATTAGCCTTTTACAATGTGTAATTTAATGCTAAAATTGATATGATTAAAATTAAGATAGAGTTCCAACAGCAGAATCCAACCAACACACAAAAAATGATTCCAAAAATATTATTTAGTGCACCTACCAAAACATGCCCAAACTCAATAATTATAACCCACAAATACTAATTCCCAGTGATCCTTTTTTCCCTTTGGATATTAAAGTAAGATTCTTTACTTAAGAAATTAAAAATTAAACTATACAACAACATACCCAATGTAATCTCACAAAGCAGGGCCGTGGAGAGTAAAGTGTACGCCAACCATACCACTACCGTACTATTTCTGATAGACCCTCTACTCAATTAAAAAATAGTTCCAAGCAGTAGATAGAAAGAAATAACAGAAATGAAGAAGGGTATGGCAAGTCAGCATCATCAGATTAATCATAAATTAATATAGTTAGAATCCAAGAAACAATAATTCTCCAATTTTTAGTGAACCTATTAACACACTTAAACTCAAAAACAAGAGCTATTGAAGTAAAAACTCCGATTTGAATCCCAATTTTTTTTAAATCAGATATTAAAGTAAGATTCTGTACTAAAAAGAAAATGTAACCAAGAGAAAATACAACTAAAATAAAATAAAATAAAATAAAAACACAAGTTCATGTCAGGATCATAAATTTCATGTCGAATTATAATTAAAAATTAGAATAAAAAATAATTTAATTCCTTAAAAAAAGGGTGGAGAAGTAAGCGAACCTGTAAGAGACGTCTCTTCTAGAAGAATCAAAAGAGGAATTTTGATGATATTTCAGATACCCACTTGAAGTTTCCATTAATGCAACCCAACAAAAAAACAGACTATTAGCAATGGCGGAGAAACAAAGGTGGTCGTGTTTTATATTGATTAATTACTTAAAGGGTAAGTGTTATTAATTTAATTAATTAAAGTTGGATGTGACGACGCCAGAGTTTGTGACTGTCGCCGGAAGTTTAGCCAGAGAAAATGGATGGGAAGAAAAAGTGGAAGAACATGATTTTGAGAAAATGTGAAGAGAGAAGGGCATTCTCCACACTGCAAGTACTACCTGGAATTCCTTGATTTAGGTTAGAGCTGCGAGAAAAACTCTCTCATTGAGATTAGACAGAGTTGATAAGTGGAAATTAGAAAACAAAGAAAAATTTGATGTTACTACACAAATTCAGAAGCTTATGAAATAAAAACAGTAACTTGATCGATTGGAAAGTGAGGCAAGCCTTCGAATTGCTCGATTTAGGGTAGAGCTGCGATAAAAATTTCTCTCGTTGAGATCACGGAGAGCAGATCGGTGGAAATTGGAAAGGTGGGAGTGATTAGTACTTGCTCTAAGGTTTAATTTGGGATAAGTTTAATTTTCAGAAAGAAGCGTGTTTTAATTTTTTAGAATTTTATTTGGCTCTTTAATTTTTGGTAAAAGGAAAAAAATAAATTTTTTCGCTCATGCCTGAAAAATATATATTATTTAGGACCAAATACTAAATTATTTTAGGACCATATTAGTACCTTTACAATAAATTACATAAATAAGGACCAAAATATAATCCTGTCTCAATACCTATATTTTTAGAGATGAGATTATCAACTCGTCCCAATATGTTGGTCATAAATAAAGCTTTTTCTTGTAGTGTTTGTGTTTCAAATAAAGAAGGGCAATTATTGACACGTGATTTTTGACCCCTCCTAAACCTTCACAAAATCGTAACCCTAAATATTTTCTTATTTCGACATAGTCTTCTTATTTTTTTAGTTTTATATTATTTTGAATAAGTTTTTATTTGAAACATAAAAATTAAAAAAAAAAAAAAACATTGTATCTTATAATAATACTTTATTATTTGTCAAAAAAAGAATAGAAAATCACAAAAATAACTTTTATTTTTTTATTTAGTTCTTTCTTTATAAAGAAAAATACAAAAAAGGTAGGATTTCTGATAGTGGCACTTGACAAAATTTGATTTGTCTAAAATAGCATTTTTATACTTTTATCCTATCCACCAAGTCTTATTTTTATATCCTACCCACATGCACATCATATCTAGCTTACGCCATCAACTAATTTTGTTCACCACACTCTTACTGTGCACCATCATTTTATCTAGCAATTGTCCACACAAAAAGACAAGAAAAAGAGTAATTTACTATGGGTCAATTCTCCATTTTTGGAGATAATATTTCCTCAGATGTTTTGAACTTTATAACCCCCAAAAAAGAATAATAATAATAATTAAGAAATAAATAAATATATGCACACACGCACACCACAGGTGCTTTCCTCAGATTTTACCTTTCTCCCTCGCTAGATACAACCAAAAACAACTACCAATAAATGTAGTCACACACACACCTCTTCGCAGTCCCCTCCATAGCTAATGCTTTCCTTCATTTTTTGTCAACCTACTCCCTCCATTAATATATATACATCTAGAGATACAGCAACAAGGAGCAACTTTCATCCTCTATCATAACAAAACTCCAATTCCTACGTCGTACCAAACAACCACAAAAAAAAACTACTTATGTCCTTGTTGTACATATCTTCTTCGAGGAGTAAATCCCCGACAGATCCGATTAGCTCGCTGCTCCGACGAATGACAACACCATCAACAACAACAACGGACCAATTTCTCTACAATCGTCAATTTTGTTTTAAATTATTGGATTGGGGTTGCATTAATGTTGTTGATTCGAGGTTTTGAATTTGGTTTCAATCGCTGCTCCGTCTATGTATTAGTGAGATTATTAAATAAATTTAGTGGTTTAAAGAAATGATTGCAGTCTAATTCTATCTCTTTTTTTATAATTTATGATTTTAAGTGAATGGTGGATGAATAGTTGATCGCTTTGATCCATTGTTTGATTTCCTTGATTACGGATTGTTTAATAAAATTGTATTCCATTTGAAAATTAGAATTGATCCTTCAGGAAGGGAATTGAAAAAATCTATTAATTCATACTTCACTAGTTTATTAATTTGGATCGATTTCAATTGATAGATGTATGTTTAGATCGTCAAATTAGGGTAGGCAAACTTTAGAACTTAATGATTGTTGTATGTTTAAATTGCTTTTTTTCTATTGTTTTCCTTTTATCATTTTGAATTAAAATTTTATCCATTTGTCAAGGAATGCTCCAAAGTCATATGAATGCATTGGTTGAAGAATGTCCCGTGACACTTTGTATTAGGAGGCCAATCGTAATCAAAACCTCCTAGACTTCAGGTAATGCATAGTTTAGGCTAGTTAGAATAGCATAGGTTTATTACCGTACTTTATTTTATTTTTGGACTGTATAATTAAACTAGACATTATCTTTAGGAAAAATTTCAGAAGTAGCAACTTTGTAGCCTTAATTATAACTTTTATAGCAACAGCTTTATAATTACGAAAAATAACAAATTGTATTTTGTATTTAAGTAAAATGTTGCTATATAAATATGCATACAAATTGAATAGTAGTTCCTATTTTAACTCTCATCAGTTAGAGTTAAATAAGGAAAGTAACCGTCCTTAATTCATGCTACATTTAATTATAAAGATTAATTTTCCTAATATGACTCTTCTATTTCTCTTCTTTTTTTTATCGTTTTCAGCTTTTTTTCTTTTTTTCTAATTTTTTGTTTTATTATTTTTTCGTTTCTCATATTTTTGTTTTTCTTTTTCTTTTTCTTTTTCTTTTTTAATTTTTTTTATCTTTTTATTTTTGATTTTGATTTCTTTTTCTTTTTTTTCTTTCCACTTTATTTTGACTCTTTTATTTCTCTTACTTTTATCCCTTTTCATTTTTTTTCTTTTTTGTTTTCTTATTGTTTTTCCTTTCTCATATTTTTCTTTTTCTTTTCCCATTTTTGTTTTCTTCTTCTTTTTTTCTATTTTTATTTTTTCATTTCTTTTCTTTTTTGTTTTACTTTTACACTTATATTTCTAGCTTATATTTCTCTTCTTTTTTTTTTCCATTCTCACTTTTTTTCTTTGTATTTTTATTTTTTATTTTTTATTTTTATTTTTTTCGTTTTTTGACTCTTCTATTCTTGCTTTTATTTTTAAAAGACACATATCTGTATCACATATGCATATTAAAAAAAATATAAAAAGTACATAGACATATAGATCTGTATATGTATTTACAGTATAAAACATACATATATATATGCCTATGTATTTACAGGAATACATATCTGACTCATATGTATGTATAAACATATAGGACACAAAATCTCTATAACAAAAAGTGATAATACATTTGCCTAATTGCGCTTGAACTATACATTTCTTTTTCATGATGTAGACATCAAAAATATTAGGCTTAAGTCATCGAGGGGCACTTAAAGTTGTCCCAAAAATTTACTTAGACCCCTCAACTAAGACCTGTACCTATCAGACACCTCAACTGTTTAAAATGTTACCTATCAGGCACAAAATACTAATTTGGCAAGAAAAATGTAACACACTCTCCTTGAGCGCGTGAATCAAAGAAAAAATAATATTTTACTTTTTTTAATTAAAAAACTTATATTTAAATTATTTTATTAATATAATTTTTAATTATAATAATTTTTAATTTAAAAAAAATCTTCAACCCCCTAAGTCATCGTCTTCCCCTACCCCACCCCCACCTCGAGTCATCGTATTCACCCTACCCCCATCCCCACCCCAGTTCATTATCTACAACCCTCCCCAATCTCACCATCATTCTCACAGCACCTCACCCCACCCCTTCATCATTTTCACAGCTATTTTTTCGACATTGTCGAAGCTGTGGGTGGAATTGCTACAATAATAATGACTAGGAGTATGATAAGGCTAATTGTCCAGCAAATGCATTTGCAATAGCAACTTTTCTTCTTAGTAGGTAGTCTTGAATACATTATAGGGGCGGTACACCTGAATGGCTGGTTGACGTTAAGCTGCTGAAGCCGCGTTGACTCATTTTTTTTCGATTTAAACGAGCCTCGAGGCACTAAAGGACGTGTTATTGTTGTTGGTCGTGGTGGTGCTGGTGATTCCATGTCCACAACTGAATGAATCCTTTGATTTTCTGTCATTAATGTCAATTGTTACTAAAATAGTACGTTATTGCTTTTGATTAACTACTTACAAACTTCTCTTAATAATTACAAGGTGGAACATCTCTCATGTTTTTTCGACATTGCCGAAGATGGGGGGGGCAGGGGTGTGAAGACGATGATGATTGGGTTGGGGTTGTGCCTTTCTTTTCATTTTTTGTAATTAAGAAATAATGATGATTATAATTATATTAATAAAATAATTTAAATATAAATTTATTATTTAAAAAAAGTAAAATTATTTTTTTTTGCCATGTGTTTTTTTCTAATTGGTTAATTTTGCCACGTCAGGCGAGTGTAATACACACACTCTATACCTATTGCTAATTAGGCAAAAAATGACTGAATGAATCAGAATTCGAGCGGGTTAGGGGTCTAATAGGTACAAGCCTTAGTTGAGGGGTCTAAGTGAATTTTTGGGACAACTTTAAGTGTTTATCGATGACTTAAACCAAAATATTATTATGACAAAAAAATATGCATCATCCATAAATACATATGCATTAATCATAAATACATATGTGTTATTCAGAAATAGATATCCATAACTGAAAAAATACATATGCATTTCTGAAAAATACATATGCATTAGTCCTAAATACATATGCATCTATAAAAACCTAAACAGAGCTAAAAATATATTTTCAAATCAATAAATATAGCATGCAGCCCCACAAAAACTATGAATAAATAGAAAATACATATGTATTATTCAAAAATACATATGCATAGCTGGAAAAATACTTATGCATTAGTCATAAATACATATACAATCTAGTAAAAAATATATGTATTATTCATAAATATATATATGCATAACTGAAAAAATATACATGCATTACTCATAATTACATATGCACAACTGAAAAAATACATATTCTTTCTTTTTGTTTAACTTCCTATTTTTCACATATTTTTGCACTCTTTGGAATTTGGAGATGAAGGTTTTCTCAATGTTTTTTATTTCATAATTTTTCCAATATTTTTTGGCTCGTCACAATGCTTCGATATCACCTCTTCTATGCCAACTTCTCTGCTCAACTGAAGAGGAGTAGAAATCAACTTAACACAAAACCCCACAATCTTTCAACAACAAAAAATCACAAAAACCCATCAAATAGCGTACGAAAAGTTACATCAAACCTCCATCAAATAACGTATCCCTCTATTATACAAGATCTCCACAATCTTTCAACAACAAAAAAATCACAATCCCCCCCCCCCCAAAAAAATAAATAAATAAAGAAGACGGATGAAGAAAAAAATGCGTAAAAATAAAAAAAGATAAATTATATGAAAAGATACCATGCAAATACTATAAATATCAACTTGCCTTATTTGATGGATCACAATTTTAAAAAAGGGGAAAGAAATTGAAAAAAGTAGAGTGAAATATGGGAGGGAATTAAAAAAAGTGAAGTGAAATATGAGAGAAAAATTAAAAAAAAAGTGGAGTAAAAATAGGAAAAGGTAAAAAAGTGGGTGAAACCCACACGCTTTTCAATATAATGGTTAAAATATTGCTACTTTTACTATAGCTTGTAATTTTGAGTAAATATTGCTATTTATTGTAATTAAGGTTTTAAGTATGTTAGTTTATGTAATTTTTTCTTAATGTTGCTTATATATTTATTTATTTCGTTTGTATGATCTATCCATTTGTAGTGTCAGTTTAACTGATATGAATGAACGGAGCGACCATGCTAAAATCATGGGATCGAGGGGTGCCTAACTCCTTTTCCTCGGTCACCAAGATTCCTTAATTGAAATTTTTATTCGTTTATCAGTTTTTAGAGTCAAAGATTTTGAAAAGAATTTTCTAGATGATGTGGTACACAAAAACTCAATGTCAAGTGCCGACTCTAATTTCAACTCTAAATTCGTTTTTCAAAACACCTTTTCAATCACGTTTAGAGTTAAAAAGTCCTTTTGAATTGATAATAAATTAAAATTATTTTGGATAAAAAGAGAGTGTAATAGCTAATGCAAGTATTAGTCATATATAGAATGAAAAAGTGTGCCAAATAATGTATTACTAATACACAAAGTTAGTGCCTGCATATCCAATGATCTGTAAGGCTTCATCTACCCCTACATTTAGCACATCATGATCATCATCACAACCATGATAATGTAACGACCCCAAAATCAAGATTGTGATGACACATGTCCCAATTTCACCAATGAATAAGCTAATCCTTAAACACTTAAGGAATAATAAAATGCAGAATTTGAAAAAAACTCAAAACAAATATGTCTTAAATATGACCTTCTGGACTCCTATACTATGTCGGTTTTGTAAGTTGGACACTTCTACTTATATGTTTGTCATCTGGACCCCTGAACCCACTAAAAAATAATATTTCCAACCCTTTGACCATTGACTTTACCTATGTGGCATTAAATTGGGACTTGGAGAGTGTAGTCACTCTCCTGGAGTGCGAATAGAGGTTAATTTTATATTAAAATAATTTAAAAATAATAAAAAAAAAGATTAAAACTTTTTTCAAAATTTTAATTTAAAAATATTTTAAAAAATTAAAAAATAAAAAATAAAAAAGCCCCCCCAAACCCCCTCCCCCGTCCAGCCACTACCCTACCCCACCCCAGCCCTCGTCCCAGCCCCCACCCCACCCAGCCCTATACCAGCCACCCCCACCCCAGCCCCACCCCCGTCCCAGCCCCCATCCCACCCCAGCCCCTATTCCGAGTCTCCACCTCACCCAGCCCTATCCCAGCCACCCCCACCCCACCCCAGCCCCATCCAACTCCCCTCCCCACCCCACCCCACTGCTGTCCACCAGTCCCCCTCCCCCACCGACTACCATGGCCATTGTAAAATCACAATTGCAATTGCAAAGTGCAACTTCTCAAGCCTAAAGTACAACAATTCACACAACATAAAAAGAAACAAATCACTACAATCGAATAGAACTTTGAGAATTTTTTTCCAAATAAATCAACACAACCAACAAGAATAAGAAGATGAAGATAAAGAATCAACAAGAAACAAACAAACAAATGACGTGGTTTTCTTTTTTCTTCGATTCTCACTTCTCAATTTTTTCAAACAAAAAGCAAGAATCTTTCTTCTTTGATTCTCACTTCTCAATTTTTCCAAACAAACAACAAAAATCTAATCACCAGCTACTACAAATTGAGTAATCCTGAGATCATCATCATCTTCAACAAAAACCAAAGCTCAAACACAGACAAACAGGTAAATGAAAAGCTTCAAGAACCACCAAAAATTGTGCAATAAAAGAAAAAAATAATGCTTTTTTTTGGCCTCTTAGTGCTTTGAGCGATTTTTTTCAATTTTTTCAAAAAGTGAGAAGAATAAGAAGATTAAAATGATGAAGGAAAAGAAGAAGGGGAAGAGGAGGGAGAACTATAAGAAAAAGAAACACAAATCAGAAAAAAAGAGAAGAGAGAGGAAGGGGGAGGGGGAGGGGTTTATTTATTTTTTATTTATTTAATTATTTATTTATTTTAATATTTAATATTTTTTATATTTAAAAATAAAAATAACGTGAAAGCTAATGTGGCAGCTGACGTGGCGAGAGTGTATTACACTCACCAAAAAAGTGTTTAAAATATTACTTTTTAATGGGTTTAAGGGTCCAGATGACAAACAACTGAGTAGAAGTGTCCAACTTACAAAACCGACATAGTACAGGGGTCCAGAAGGTCATTTTGCCTATCATTTTTCATAAAAAGTAAAGACAAGTCAAATGAAACCCCAAAACCTAGTGTCACGGGTACAAACCTCTAAGAATCATCTTAAAGCTGAGGAATAGAAAGATATGAATAAAACATAAGGATAGAAGAGGTCCGAAAACTGCAAATTAGATAGGCCACTTCCTACAAATCCCGAGAAAAGTAGACTAATGACGCAGACCACTCGCCAACCATTGCTGGCTCAGACCATGAACAACAAAGGTACAAAGAATATGTGAACTTAACAACATGATAGATTGACCCTAACATGAAGCGCCAGTGAAGATTGCCCTTATACTGCCCTAATTTGTGGTTAACTACATAATTAATTCAATTCTGTATAACCTGGACTAACATCTAAAATCAACCGTAATATAATACAACAACAAAAACAACAAACCCAGTGTATTCCCACATAGTGGGGTCTGGGGGGTAAGATGTATACAGTCCATATATACCATTACTTCAAGAGAAGTAGAAATGTTATTTCCGATAGACCCCTGGCTCAAGACAAGGAATAATAAACAAATACTTAATAAAGTATGGAACAAGATGTCAAGACAAAAATATGCCACCCACAAGGGATAAAGCATACAACAAAGTGTCCTAGCAAGAATAATACATCTACCAAGTAATGTCCTACCCCAACGACTCAAACTGGCACTAGCCTTCTATCCTAATCCGCGCCCTCCAGATCTTCCTATCTAGGGTCATATCCTTAGTGAGCTGTAATTGCTCCATGTCCCGCCTGATCACCTCTCTCCAGTATTTCTTCGGCCTACCCCTACCCCACCTGAAAACATCCAAACCAAGATTCTCACACCTACGAACTAGGGTATCCGTGCCCCTCCTCATCACATGCCCAAACCATCTCAATCGGACTTCCCGCATATTGTCCTCCACCGAAGCCACTCCAACCGTAATATAATCAACATAGTAATTGATTCTCACACTAAGGCAGATAAAAACCAAGTCAACATCAAAGCACTTAAGCAAGAATTTATCACGAAAGTTCAATAACAAATCAAGTAAATTATAATGAACGAAAGCAATGCATATATTGTGTATACACCTTCTTCCTCAACCGAACAGTTATGACCCATTGGGAAATTACGAGTTCATATATTCAATATAGATTTAAAAGTGAAATCATCAATAAGTTATGTATCACGGAATGCATATATAATAATTTAGAATCATATTCAAGTACAAACAAATCTTGAAAATTATCTTTTGAATCATTTGAAAATTGATTTTTGTAAATTCTGTTTAAGAACAGTGCTTCATTACTAATGCAACTGAGCATTGCAATTGTGATGCACTGAACCGACCTCGCGAACGCAAAGAAGGATCGACTCAGACCCTGTCCAAAACCATTCACAACCGTGATCGACATCGCAAAGTTGAAGATTAAACAACCTAGCTCCTCATTCAGGAACTCAAAGGAGGCACCAAATATCTGCTAGAACCAGCAAAAGTCAAACACCTAAAATTCTCGAATGGACTTTCAGGATTCGTACGGGGTTCGTTCAGAACCCCGTAGAGACAAACCAAACATATAACTTGAATCATCAAATCATTGATTTTGGGTCGTCTTGACCAGATGTTTACCTAGATTAACTCTAAGATTCTACATTTTCAAATTTTCAATCGATGCGTGGATATTTTTTAGATTTTATTTCAATAAATTATTCTTTTTGTGAGATGTATCCATTAATTTATTTGGTATATTATTTTATCCTGTAGTAACTGCAGAGTTACAAATTTCTGTATAATAATTTATTCTATCTGTACTGTAGTATATATCTAATTCTAGATTTTCTATGTCATTTATTATCTTGTGTTGTTCTTCTCGTAGTGAGTTTTTTAAAGTATATAAACTATCACATGTAGTTTTTTCTAGATTTTCTAAGGTTTTTTCTATCCATATTAGCTTTTCTTTTAGATCTTCCATTATTTTTCTAATTCGGTTTCTATAATTAATTTCATTATTTAGATTATCTTGGTTTCTCTAGTTTTTCTAATATATTCAAACATCCACAATCTTGATCTGAATAATATCCTTCTGGGTAAATGTCTTCGTATATCTGTTCTAACGCATTTATTGTTTCAATTTCGTAGTTTATTACTTCTTCTAATATTATTTTCTTAATATCTATAATTTCTATATCTTTAAGTATATATAAGATTAAAACTTTAAGGTAGTCTAAATGATCTATTTTCTAAAATTGATATTTTATAGTTATTTGTTTTAGCCTTAGTAGTTCTTGCATATTTTTTATTAAGAGATTTTATATATTTTTTATTTTTCATGTATTTGTCTATATTTATTTTTATCTATTTTTCTAGTAACTGTATATTTCGCATATCTTTAAAAATTCTACGTGATTTTAACATAATAAGTATTTATAAGAGTAGCTAGGTAGAAATGGTATATAATTTACTCTAGTCATGTAATATTCTCCAAATGCTTTTTCTAATATAATTTTTCTTATATCTGCAACATTTATATCTCTAAGTGCATACAAAATAAGTATCTTAAATTTATCTATCATGACATCAAATAAATTATTATTCATTATCATAAAATTACTTTTTTCAAAATACCCCCTTCAACCATGTACATAATAAAATATAGTCATCTCAGATTACTATATACTAGATTATTCTTAAATAACATGTTCTTCGGTCACTATTAGCATGGTAATTCGGATACTTTTTCCCTTAAACAGCGCCTCGACTCTGGTTACTCCCCGCCACGGCTTCTTGCCTCATTGGTTTCACCTTTAGGATGACATAGTTCTTAGGAATTTTTCTCCGTTTCCACTTTGCTAATAAACTTCTTAACATATTAGAATAATTCTACTATAAAGTAACTAATATGAATTTATTTTATCATATCATGATTGTCGGGAACTATGAATTTAGCTATTCATAATCATAAATAGATATACCTGTTCCGGTAGCTTTGATATTTCTGAGGTTTTTTGCTCCATAGCTTTTTCCATTGCAGTGTATATATTTAATTAACTGGGCTAAATATTTTTGAACGGAGAGAATTTTGTCTTGAATGTGAGAAGGCTTGCCCTCTGCAATGCCTTCTTCTCTTTTATTTATAGAAAAGAATACATTTGTGTACATTTGTGTACACGTTTTTCTCATTTCTACAAAAAGTCAAAAAAGCCTTAATGGCTAAAGATAAAAACACAAAAAACAAACAAAGAAAAGACTTAAAAGTCTTCTACTCTATAAAGCCTACCTAAGCCTATAAAACTAATAATTCAAACTTTACATTAAATGCTACCAATCTACCAACTACTTTTTTAATTACTATCTTATATTTTACGTAAAAAGATACAATATATTAAATATCTTGTCTTCCGTTTATTTTGTCATATTTGTTGTATCTCCATCATTGCTCTGGTCTTATCTTTCCAGCTGGCGTTCTCTTTTTATTCTAGCTGAACTGCTGGGACATCATTATCTCCTCCATTACATTTTGAACATTTGTGATCTGGATATTTTGTCCAATAGTCTTGCAATATCTGGTTAATAATTCTTCCGAAATAAATTTTTCTCTGATAGCTCTGGCGATAGGTTCCGTTTCTGGTTTAAGCAACGTGATAATCCATTGCCTAATAGTCTCCATATCTGTTTCTCGTAACTCTTTTGAATTTAAATATATTAGTACATGATTTCTTGAATAGTAGCTCCATATAGGATTTTGGTTGCAATATGTATTTGCTAGCTCTTGTAAAATTGTAGATAGTCCGATAATCCTTTTGTTTGCATAAAATTTTGGTGTCTCGATTCTAGGTATCTCTGGCTGTGAAATAATATCTTGTGGTATAATCATATCTCGTGTCATTCCTATCTTTACAACTTGTATAGGTTTTTTAACTTCATCAAATAATATATCTGCTGGTGCCGTGTAAATTTTTATAAAAAATAAAGTGCCTTTGGTTATTCTTTTAAAAGTGATAAATGCTTCATATATCTCTGGTATAGTGGATATCTCAGTTCCGTCCATGGTATATACGGTACTAAGTAGTCCATATTCGTAGCAAGTTTTAACTAAGCTTGGTTTGGTTTTAGGTAAGGCAATTACTTTATTATATCCGGTCAATCTCTGGGTTATATAGTTTGTATATGGTTCTTGGATATTTGTAGCTTTGGGGTTGCTATTTAAAAAGGTTTGTACATTGTAGATATTTTCTACATATGTGCGGGCTGTGTAGTTGTAAGTCTTTTTGTCTTGGTTTAGACTATCTCGGTATGTGGTAATTTGTGGGGGTATAAACATGAGATCTTTTGATGTATTTGGGGTATATGGTTTATCAAATAGCTTATTTAGGTTTATATTTTTTCTAACTCCTTTGCTTGTACCTGCAGAAGTAGATTGATAAACGTTATGGGTTTTATGGAGTATCCCAACGTCTCCTTCTAGCTCTGGAATTTTACTGTCTTCCGATCGACATAGCTCTGCGCATTGCTGAGTTAGCTGATTCATAGCTATAGACTTCAGTTTATCTTCACTAGTCTTTATCTTTAGCTTTTCTATCTCAGTACCCATACTGTCCACTTTCAATGAAAGCGTAGTTAGGGCGTTGAGTATCTTTTCATGTATATTTTCTTCTATCATTTCAGTCTGTGTAGCTTTGTCTTGATATGTAATCTGCAATAACATTCTTGTTAGTACTGATTACTTCTATTATAAATGTGAAATTTAATATGTTTAAAACTAGTCTCCGAATCTCTTTTGTTGTAACTGAATTTTGTATTTTCTTTGTTAGCCACCAGCGTACCTGTGTATTACCTGTTCGTACAATAAATTTGTTATATACAATATATGGCTCAAATGCTAACAAACATTTATATAATGAACATAATTCTTTCCTATTTATTTCCCATTTTATTTCTGTCTCGTTGAACGTACCTGAGTAGTATCTACAATGGTGTTCTATTTTTTCTGCTTCATATCTATATTTAAGTACTCCTCCGTAACTATATTCATTGGCATCTGCTTCTACTATATATGTAAATTTTCTATCTTCATCTGGAAATTGTAATTTTGGTAATTCCTTGCAAAGTAATTTTATTTTTTGAACTTGTTTTTTATCTTCTTTATTATAATCATATTCTACATCCTTTTTTAATTTTTTCTGTAGTGGTTTTAGGTTTTCTGCTAATTTTGGAATATATTCTCTTACTTGGTTTACTAATCCTAAAAATGATTGCAATTTCTTTTTTTGTATCTAATTTTTCTTTCGAATTTATTATTTTTTGTACTATATGCTGTTGCATTTTTACTCCACTTTTATCTATTTGTATTCCTAAAAATTCTATCTGGTTTTTCATAATTTTGACTTTCTTTTCACTTAGACTTATTCCTGATTTTTCTATTATATCTGTAAACTGTTCCAATAATTTTATATGTTCTTCTTTGGTTTTTGTATGTAATAATATATCATCTATGTATACTATGCAATTAGGTAATTGTTTAAAATAATTATCCATAAAATGTTGATATCTACCCGGTGCATTTTTATATCCAAAGGGTAATATATTCCACTCATAAAATCCTTGTGGTACCGTAAATGCGGTTAATTCTTTAGATTCTTCTTCTAACTTTAGATGGTAAAATCCTGATTTACAATCGAATTTACTAAAATATTATATCCTTGGATTTGTCTTATTTTTAATATCTTATTTGGTATTGGATAATTATATGTTATAGTTTTTGCATTTAAATTTCTATAATCAATAACCATCCTACTTTTTCATCTTTTTTGTTCACAATGTTTATTTACTATAAATGCTGGACTATTATGTTTGCTATTACTTTTTTGTATATATTATTTTTCTAATAATTCATCTATATGCATTTTAAATTCTTTTAAATCGTCAAAATTATATGTTAATGGTTTTTGGGTTATTATACTATTTTTATCTATTAATTCAATCTTTATGGTAGTTTTATGTTTTTCCCATCCTTTTAATGGATCTTCACTATATAATTGTTCTAATTTTTTCTTAACTATTTCTATCTTATTTATTGAAAATATAGTTATTTCTGTTTTATTTATCGAGAATACTACTAGTTCTGTTGTATCTTCAGTGGATTTTATATTTTCTAACTTTTGTGTAATTTTTTCACTTCCTTTTATCCAATCAGTTTTCTTTCTTATTTTATTATTAACTCTTTTTGCTCTTACTTTTTGTTTACATGGTGTTGTAAACCACCAATCGTTTCTAGTTATTATGTGTGGGTATAATTTATCTAAAAATGACATTCCTAAAAGTATATCTTTTAACATTAGTTCATAATTATAAATTTCTTCTATTGTCAATATTTTATCCCATATTTGTGCTTTTGCATTCCTAGCTTTATAAGTAATTAAGTTTACTTCATTATTAAATCCTTTAACTACTATTGGTATTTTTAATTTATCCCATTTACTTTCTGGTAAGCAATTATATCTACATAAATTAGCTTCTGCTCCTGTATCTATCATAGGCGTTTAATATCTACTGTAATATCCTTCCACTACTATCTTCATTAATACATATATCTTCATTTTATGTTAAGGCTCTTTTTAAGAATAATTTCTCTCTATTATATGTTATAGTTAATTGTGTATGTTCTATATTATATGATTTTACTTGTTCTAACCATTTTATTCCTAATATTATATCTGCTTTTTGCATTTCTTCTTTTACTTCAAATTCTACTTTTATTTTTCTAACTCTGATTATTATTTCTTTTTCTGCTATATTTTTACTATTTATTAAACTTCTTGGTAGGTATGGGCATATATCATTATCAATTTTTATTTCTCCATCTTTTACCAGATATTTTGCTATATAATTTTCTTCTTGTACTGTATTTAAGAGTATTAAATATTCTTTTTCATTTATCTTTCCTGTTATGTAATATTGATTTAGATTACTTATTGAATTTGTTTCATAACTTGTTCTTTTTGATGAGCTTGATGATTCTGGTTTTTCATTAGCTATTCTTTTTGTTGTACTTATTCTATCATTTGCTATTTCTAAATTTCCTTCTATATCTATGTCTCTATAGCTATAATCATTATAATCTATTGTTTTTACAATTTGTTCAAATGGGCTATCTATTTGTATCTTGTTAATTTTATTTTTTCCTGTTATTTTATGTTTTGTTGTTAATACATATAAATTTTTACATCTTGCTACTTCCTGGGGTTAATTCTATTCCTGATATTTTCCAATATAATACTAATGATTTATCTATATTTCTATCTGTTACTGCTACTGAATAATTTGCACTTATTATAAATTTAAATTTTTGGTATATTAAATTTCCTTTTACGGCAGTTATTATGCTTTTTTCTATAGGTTTTATAATTCTATCATCTGCTAAATATAATTCTATTGGTGTATCTATTCCTTCTCTAAAACATGCTTTTATTAATATTTCTGTACCTCCAAGGTGTACATATTTTATTGGATCTCCGTTACTTTTTATATCATTTATTTCTTTATTAATTATTCTTTTTGTTACTAGTGGTATACTAGCTTTACCTTTTGCATATCTACAGTCTATTACATGTTCTTTCTGGCATACTACGTAATATTCATCTTTTTTCCTAGTAAACATATTTTTTATTGTTGGTATTTTAAATATTTTTTCTACACTTAAATCTAACTCTTTTCCTTTTATTTCATCAAATATATTACTATCAAATATTATTTTTTGTTCTGTTCCTTCATCATTTAAATATTCTTCTTTTGTTATTATTTTTATATCTTCTTCAGTCATTTGATTCATCTATTTCGCTATCTATTTCAGTATCTGTTTCGTTTTCTGAAATTTCGTATATACTATCTTCACTTTCTAATTCATAATCTATATAATCTATTTGCATATATTCTATATTTTCTATTTTTATTTCGGATATTTGTTTATTTTTTGGATTTTTAGGTAATTTACAATCTCTAGCTAAATGTCCTAACTTTCCACAATTATAGCAAGTACATTCTTTTATAGGTTTTTTCTTTCTATATGGTCTTTTATTTTTGTAATTTTTTTACATAATATCTTTTTCTTGGTTTCTTATATTTATATTTTGATTTTTTATATTTCTTATATTTTTTATGTCTTTTTCTTTTCTTATAATATCTTTCTTCGCATCCAAATTGGGGTGCTATTTTATTTTTGCAACATGCTAAATTTCTTATTAATGTTTTTTCCATTTTTAATTCTTCTTTATATTTTTCACATAAATTTCTATACCATTGTTGTAAGAATTTTATTCTAGCTCCTAACGTATCTACTATTTTTGCTTCTTCCCAATTTTTTATTATTTTTGAACTAAATGGTTCGGGTAATTTATCAAAATATAATTTTCTTATTTTCTTACTTTCTTCTATACTATATGCTCCTTTATAATAATATTCTTTAAATGCGCAAGTATATTCGTCTATATAACACATATTATATATTGTTAATTTTAATATTAAATTCCTATTTGTATCTTTTTCTTTATCTTGTTCTTCTTCTAATGTTGTCATACTACCAAATTCATCTTTTATAGCTGTTTCATATTTTTTTAATAGTTCTATAGGCGTTAGTTTCGTTGTTGTTGATGATGTTCCTTCCATAGGTTTATTAGTTCTTAATACTTTCTTACTATTTTCGGTTAAGTTTGAAAACCATAGTTTTACTGATCCTATTAATGTTTTTTCTATATATTCTGGTGCATCTGTTATGTTTATATTATTATCTAATAATTGTTTTGTCATATATCCTATCCATAATTGTATTATTTTTTCTGTATCTATTACACAGTTTAGGTCTAAAAAATTATAATTTTTATTAACTATTTGTTTTGGTGTCCATTTGTCATATTTTTTATATTTTTTAAATTTATTTTTATAATATATAGGTTTTCTTATTTCTGTTGTATTAGGTATTATGGTTTCATCTTCTTTTTAATCAAGAGTATTTATTTCTGTGTTATTATTTTCCAAATTTTCTTTATTAATTATTTCTTGTTTTTCGTTAATTTCTAGATTTTTATATTTGTTAATATTTCCGTATATGTTTCACTATCTTCTGAATCATAATTATCTGTCTCTTCTACCTCTATATTATTTATTTCTAATTTTTCTTTAAATTGATTTATCTCGTTTATTAATTTTTGTTCTTTATTTTTTTTCTTCTTTTTCCTTTTGTCTTTGTTCGTACAAATCTTTTAACATTTATAGTTCTTTTTCTAATTCAGCAATTCTACTATTTTTAGTTTCTTCTATTTTTCGTATTTCTTCCGTAGTTTGTTTTTTAATTTTTCCTATTTACTTTTTTCTATCTATTTCTTCATTTTCTTTTTTTATTCTTACCATTGCTGTTAATTTATCTTCTAATTTTAATTCTTCTTTTTCTAACATTAGGTATAAATGTTCACCTATTTTCTTGTATCTTCTTCCTAGATTAGAAAATACTATTTTTATTTTTGATCCTTCGTGATTTTCATATATTTTTTCATCTATTATAAATTTCTCTTTATTCATTTTATTGTGAATAGTTCATGTTGGTATATATATTCTAAACTATCTATTTGTGATTCTAATTTTGATATTTCATCTTTTTGTGATTTATTGAGTTTTTACTAACTCCAGCAAATATATTATAATGTAGTCTTTCTTTTCTTAATTTTAATTCTTTACGTCTTTCAGAGATAAATTGTTTTAATTCTTTGTATTTTTGCTCTTTATTCATTTAAATTATATTTATAATATCTTGGTGGATATCTAAATCTAATTTTATCATAATTAGGTGGTATATGTCTCATTCTTCTAGATTTTAAATGGATTATTAATTTTGCTTCAATACTAGATATTAATGTAATTAGATAGACTAATCTTAGTGGATTTTCTTTTGTTTTATTTAGACTTATATATTCTGAATAATTACTAACTAAAGATTCTTTAATTTTTCTAAAAGCTTCTCTATTTTTAAATGGTCTTCTCATAATTGATTTAATAAATTACTAATTTTATAACATCTAACTAACTTATATCTCACTTCCGTAGTTTTTAAATTACTGGACTCTGATACCATTTGTAGGGGAATGCGGACAATTAGGCTAATAAATAGATTTATTATAAATAGATTCAGTACATTCGGAGGCCTTGGACCCGAACGAATTGTCCATCTAAGACCTGCATTACTTTCGATCTTAACTGAACTATCAAAATTTTATTCCGAACACATCTTCGTCAAATGTTGATTTTGATCAAACTTTTCAATTTGTCAAACTTTTTCAAAATATAGAAATCATCCGAAAATCGTCAATACACCTCGGCAACTATGAAATTCATCCCCGCAGACTACAAACACAATAATGAAGAAACAGAAAGGATTAAAATATAGAAAATATGCAACAAAAAAGAAAAGAAAAAAAATAACCACAAGGATCATTACAAATAGTGAAGTCAACAATTTAACAAAGGAATTCAAAACTTATAAATTGTGACCTCAAGCAATTTTTGAACCGTTTTTTCTCCCATGTAGGAATTCAAAACTTGATTTTTCAAGGCATTCAGTTGAACCACTTTAATTTCTTTGAATGTGGCCCTGTAATTGACGAACAATCTACATTAACCATCAAACAGTGTGTTGTTTAGCTAAGAAATTTCGTCTATCTTTTATTCCTTGTTTTCTTGTAGTATTATGTATTCTCTAGTTATGTCTCTAGCTTTGGAGTTGGGCAAAACCACTGCAAGCATTCCGTTTCATGGTGAGTGCCGCTCCATATTATTCCTGCAAGAATTTTTCTTTTGGTAGCTATAAATTCTACGTTTTATTTTATGTGATATTATTTAATGGAGTAAAAAGTTTAAGAGGAAAATGATTTTTGATGTTTAATGTTTAAAATAAGCTAAAAATATTTATATGCCTATAAAATATTTAATAATAAAATAAAAATTATAATTTTAAAATACAAACAAAATCTAAATAATAACCTAAAAATTGACATAAATCAGACAATGTTTGCAGGATGGCACAAGACTAGTTAAAAGCAAACTTAGATGCTCAAGGCTTTATGACAATACTAGTATAACTGCACATGTCTCGTATGTATAATCTTTGATTATTTAAAATTAGACGATTTTGTCTATTACAAAGGTTTTTAATGGAATACAAAAAGTTCAAATCAATTCTCAAAGATTCTTCCCGTTTTAATATAATAATGTAAACATAATATATATTTTATTTTTAAATATATTATATTATAATCACTTACATATATATATATATATATATATATATATATATATATATATATATATATATATATATATATATATATATATATATATATATATATATATATATATATATTAGGTAAAACGATATTTTTAGTCTTTGTGTTATTATATTATTCCTATTTTAGTCCTTCTGATATTTAGTTAAGTACATTTGACCTTCAATTAATCAATGTGTGTGATTTTAGTCCTTTAACGAACAAAAAATAAAATAACGATTTTTTGAATTGCATAGGGACAAATCAAATATTTCATTTTACTTTTATTGCTTAAACTTAAAATTTTATAAGAAAACGAAGCGTTTTCTTTCTCCAATTCTTTTTCTTGTTCCATTTTTAAAACAATTGAAACAAACTCATATGGAGAAAATTGAGATTAATAAGAAACAAGTTATTTACACAATAAAGAAGAATCAAATTAGTAAAGAAAAATGGTTGTACTTGCACTATATTCATAGAGGGGTCTTGAAGGTAACTACTTTTTTTTTTAAAACTGATTTAAAGAAAGAAGGGATGAAAGAAAGAAAGAAATTTAATTGTCCCCAATTCTTTCCCCTTCCTTTTAACTGACAACGAGCATTTCCTCTTGATCCTTATTCTGAGAAGATAACCAACTAAAATATATTTTATAAGAAATAATTCGTGGAGTATAACCGCATTAGAAATATAAAATACATGTTTTACCCCTCTATAATTTAATAGATTGCTATTTTTTTTGATATTCATTAGTTGAAGGACTAAAATTACTCGCATTGCTTAATTAAAGGTAAAATGTGCTTAACAGAATATCACGAGGATTAAAATAGGAATAATGTAATAACACATTGACTAACAGTCTTTCTTTTCTTATATTTTACCATCAGAAGTTTCAAGTGATTAATGGATAGTCACTTTAGCATTTGTCATGCAGTATCTCTTTTTCCTTGTTGCTAGTGTAGTGGTGGTTTTTTTTAAAAGAAGATGGGGCAGCGAAAAGAGGTTAAAATGGCTCTCTTTGAATTGAAATGGTTTTCAAGTTTTCAATAAGCTTTCAATAGCATTCAATAATTTTACTAAGCATTAAGTGACTTTAAATAGCCAACAAAACATAAAAAGCTGCATAATTTAAAATTTAAAACAACCTAAATTATCTCAACAACTAAACAAACTAACAAATATTTAAAATTCAAATTCATCTCAATCTAAATAACTTATTTTGCTAAAAAGTAGTGCAGTAACTTAAAACAATTTCCAACACTCCTCCTTTGCTTTAGTTACTGTGATTTAAAAATCGCTCCTCCTTAATTTTTGCTCTGACAGTGGATGCTAAATTTTTCAATTTTTTTTTTGAACTTGCACTTCTTTTTGATGTTCATCTTTCTTTTTTTTTCTTTTTTTTCTTTTTTTTCTTTTTTTTCTTTGCTGAAAAACCATCAACAATCTTGTGTTGTTTAAAAATACTTTCATAGACTTTGCAAAATATTGTAAGGATTTTTTATTCATCAAAACATCACATAAAGCGTCGATTTCAAGATATGATTTTTCACAGAACAAATTTGATCATTTTTTTCTATGAAATTTTTTGGGGCATTCAAAGAGAGACTGCTGCTTGACATCTTTTTGGCTTAAAATAGCCCTATGCTTTGAAAATAAGCACGAGTTGAAAAAGGTAGCCCTGATGGGTTAAGATGGAACCCTTAAGAGTTAAAAAGGTAACCCTTGCGAGTTAAAAATGGTATGGTAGCTCTTTGGAAGAACACACAAATATCGTAAGATCAATGAGGCTCTTGATACCACTGTTTTTTTTTAAAAAAAAGATGGGCAGCGAAAAGGAGTTAAAATGACTCTCTTTGGATTGAAATGGTTTTCAAGCTTTCAATAAGCTTTCAATAGCATTCAATAATTTTATTAAGCATGAAGTGACTTTAAATAGCCAACAAAACATAAAAAGCTGCATAATTTAAAATTTAAAACAACCTAAATTATCTGAATAACTAAACAAACTAACAAATATTTAAAATTCAAATTCATCTTAATCTAAATAACTTATTTTGCAAAAAACTAGTGCAGTAGCTTAAAGCAATTTCCAACATATTATTCCTTTATTTTCTTATATTTAATTTTTTTTTCTTATTTTTAAAGTTAAATCTTTAGAAAATCTTTTATTACTTACTTAAAATGTTTAAAAATTTTGTACTTCTTATATTTTTCTTATTCTAACGCTTTCATATTTATTTCTAGATTTTTCAAATTTCTTTAAATCAACTTTAGTTGATTTAGAATTTTAAACTAATGAAAAAGGTATTAGTTGTTATTAATTCTAATAACTTTTAATAAGAAAAAGTTTTACTATAAATATTTAATTAATTTTTAATTATTAAATATTAGAAAAATAGTAAAAAAATGATTTTATCTATAACAAAAACTTTAATAAAGAATAAATAGTTCAAACAACAATCTTCCTTCAAATTTTTAATATAGTACTATTTTAATGTACATGCTTTGCACGTATATTTAGACATGAATAAAGTGATGATTTGATGACAGTTGGAAAGAATGTAGAAGAGCATAGGATGTCATACAGTCAGAATTCACTACTTTCCATCATAATTCGTTGATACGGAAATTTGAATCAGTCATCAAAAGTAATGTCTTTTAAATCTTAATACTTACAAAAAGAACTTACGTTTATGTAATCAAAATCCTATTCTCTCTGTGGAATCGCTTGTCTATGTATACATATTTTTTATGACAAAACATTGTGGAGTCCAAGTTTAAATCAAACATTAGATGTTATATATATTTTATTACAATATGTATAAGTAACAGGGGCATTGGGCCGTAGGTGACAAAAAAGTTTTAAAATGAAGTGTAGGTGACACAAGTCTTAATTATTGAGTGGAGGTGATAATTACTTTATTATGGATTAAGAAAGTTGGAAAAATTTTAAAATTACCTACAAGTTTTTTAATTTACACTTTAATCTAAATGTTAGTTAATATAACAGGAGGGGGGAGGCGCGTTTCTCTCTCTTTTCATCTGTTGTTATTTTCTCTCTCTTCACGATTATTGTTGTTCATTGTTGCTGCTGCTTTATTCATCATCTTCTGCTTCATTATCATCATCTTCATCTTTTTCTTGCCGATCATTGTTGTTGTTGTTGTTGTTACGACTACTGCTGCTATCTGACTAATTTCTTAGGTCAAATTTTGTTTCCTACGTCACTTTTTATTTTGGCATTACTTCATAGGTGACTTTGGTAAGTAAAATTATGATTTTTATTCAAATTTATCATTTGGGTACACAGTTACTTCTATTTTTTCAACAATGGATAGAACCCGATCATAAATCTAACATAAGTTCCCACAATTTAAGCAGATCACTCATCTGATACATCAGATGATTAATCTGTTGCAACAGATCAGTTATCTATTGCATCAGACTGATTATCTTTTGCATCAGACTGATTATCCTTTGCAACAGATGATTAATCTATTTAAAACAACACAAATCAGCCCTTCCACAAACCCAACAGATAATCAATATGTTTCAACTTTTGTTATTGCTACTGGATTTAAAATTATTCCTTACATCTAATCGTCGACATGTTTGTTGAGAACATAATAGACAAAATGAAAATTAAATATTCCCTCCATCTCAAATAACTCATCCTTATCTGTTTCGACAGATGATTAATCTATTTGGAACAACATAAATCAGCCCCTACCACAAACCCAACAAATAACCAATATGTTTCAACTCTTGCTATTGCTACTGGATTCAAAATTTTTTCTTACGTCCAATCATCGATATGTTTGTTGAGAATATAATAGACAGAACGTAAATTAAATACTCCCTCCGTGTCAAATTATCCGTCCCAAATTTTCTAATTTGATTTCTCATTTTACTTGTCTTTTTTCATTAATCAAGTAGAGATGAAAAAAATTCCACGTTTTACCCTTTGCATTAATCACTTTTTCTTCAAATTAAAATGTAAACATCATTTAATAGGGGTATTATAGTAAACTAGGCATGTTATTAATTATTTTTCTTAATCAATGTATTATCTCAATTTGGGAAGGGTTAATTTGAGATGGAGGGAGTATGAATTAAAACGTCAAAGTCGTGCAATAGACTAGTTATCTGTTGAAACAGACAAGTTATTTGTTGAAACAGATAGCGTATCTGTTGCAATATATGAGTAATCTGTTTGGAACAATACAAATCATCCACTGCCACAAACCCAACAGATAATCTTAAATCTTTCTATTGCTACTGGATTCAAAATTATTCCTTACGTCCAATCGTTGATATGTTTGTTGAGAAGATAATAGACAGAATGAAAATTAAATATGAATTAAAACATCAAAGTAGATCAAACATAATTTTTTTATTAAACTAAAACAAATTAAAATACATATACATAGACTTAAAAAGAAAGAAACAAAATAATCTAATTATTATTATAATCTTCATCATTATTATTATTATTGCTAGCCAGCCAATCTTCGACTGGTAGAAGCAGCGCCCTCCTCATCTGCGGATTTCCCGCAACATCCTTACTCTGACTGTGGCCAACTCCCACTGGCCAGCTCCCACTGTATATCATGAACCTACCTCTGCAGTTACCGTACGATATCTCATAAAATAGCGACATCCCACACTAGATCAGTCATATCTAGAACACGCATAAATTGACAAAAAATGCAAAAACAAAAGTAAAGAAAAGAATCTGAAAGTAAATTAATACAATGTATATTTACACAAAAAGAAAGAAAAAAACATATTACAGATGGAAAAGCTATCAAGTCCTTGAAGAGAAAGTAGTTGAAGGTGTAATATGAAAGACAAGAGCAATAAATAAATAGATATGTGTAGTAGAATGAACGAGTAAGGAGGGACCTTACCTATTTATAGAGGATTGAATTTGAATGAGTTAGGCAAAAAAGTGCGACTTTTCACCTCCGTTTATTAATACTGGTGCCGATTTTATTGAGTTGTGGCAACAGATTATATATCTGTTGCATCAGATAACCCATCTGTGATAATAGATATACCATTTATTGCAATAAATCTACAATATGTTCCATCAGATAATATATCTGTTGCAATATATATCTTTTAAATAATCATCATATCTTTATCTTTAATTCAAATTTGGTGACTTTTTAATTATATAAATTTAAAAAAAATTCAAAAACAAAAAGGCGCGACTGTTCACCTTCATTTATTAATACTGGTGAATTTTTGATTACTGTGGAAAGTTATGACTTAATTAGTTCTTTTCAGTAACCATTTTTATTGAGTTATGGATCATGCCTACTGTTAATGAGTTGAGGATGACTTCTTTTCTTATGCTAGGTCTTATTGATAGAAAAGAAGACCCAACAGTGGAGTTAATAAAAAAGGAATTGGCTGAAGCAACTTTCATAAGAAGAGTAGTTAGGTAAAGTCAGCCTAATGTTGAAGCTCTTCATGACCAACCTCAAACTGCAATAGATCTAGGTGCTTCTTCTGGGGGTGTTTCTGGTGTAGTTGTTGATGATGGTGGCAGCCATCCTGATGATGCTTCTGCCAGTCTTATTTATGATCATGTTGGTGCTTAACAAAAAATAAATATATTTGAAAACACCCCTTGCACAGTTCCCTCTCAACCCTACACCGGTTCCTCCCACTCTTACAGTGGTCCCTATTATCCCTCTTCACCCTCATGTTCTCATTGCAAATGTAAAATGTTCAAGGACAGAGAGGATAAACTCTTCAAAAAGTTAGAGGCTATTGTTGAAGCTTTCAAGGAGTTAAAATCCAAGAGGGTGTCATACCATCCAACAAGGTGAGGGAGCCATACACTCCTACAGTGACGGTTAGGAGAAAGAGAAGAAACATTAAACAAATTCTCTCCATTATGAAAACAAAAAAAATTACGACTCCTTCAGCTCCAAGAGTTGTTGAAGTTTAGGCGCTGCTGAAGAAGGTGGACATATACGTGACACTTAGCAACGAAAAGAAGAAGGAACTGCAAGAAATCATGAATAACAAGACGAAGGTTCAAAAAGAATACACCATGCATTTATTTGCCACAAAGACTTCATGAATATGACAAATATATGTGAGTGGTATGAGGACTATGTAAGTTTACTTTTGCTAACCTAGCCTTCCAATCTACTCCATTAAGAAGAATCTACGCAGCAGATGTGTAATCTATTGCAACAGCTTGGTATTCTATTGCAACATAATACACATCTGTTGCATAAGTTTCATTAGCTGGGTAATCTGTGAACTGATTTAGAGAACTCTCTGCAACAGATTCTTTTCACTGTTTTTTTCTTCCTTACGATTACTAACCTATTTAAAAATTATCTTCTTATACCACAGTATTTTGATGAAATTCTCTGTCTTATGAGGCACAAACAATTAGCATACCCTAATGCTTATGATGCTTCCGATAGGATAACGAACCTCAACTTCTACAACAATTTCAAGGATAGGTACGGTGATCTCCGTAAGATAGCTGGTCCCGGTGGCCAAAGTTTGTATAAGTTAGTTTCTATGTTCCAATGGGATGAAAATACGATTAACTATGTTAGAGGTAGAGATGATAATGGGGTTGTGCGGGTGTGGTGTTGTGTGAGTTTTAAGCTATGCGGGGCGGGGAGGGTTTAAGTTATGCGATGCGGTGCAGGTGAGGGGCTGGTTAAAGTAAGTTTTTTTTTAAATGGTGCGGTGCGGTGGAGGTTACGGGTATATGCAGATTTAACTTAAAAAAAGCTAAAAATTTGTATTGTTCTCGTGAATATACCTAAAACTATATGTATTCTTTACTTAAAGTTTTATGATACTTAAAACGACATGTATAATACTACAAATAAATAATTTTTTACTAGCTTTTTTAACATCTCTATTAATTTTAATAAAAATATGATATTTGGTCATTACTTGTACACGTTATACTTTTTAATAATTTTTTAGTGACAAGTGGTATAATAGAAATTAGTTATTATTTTCTAGTTGTAGATTTGAAAATATTATGATTTTCAATGGAGTTATAATATTTTCAAAAAAAAGAAAAAAATAAAAACATGGAGCGGGGCGGTGCGGTTATGTGCGGGTATAAATGTAGGGCAGGTTTATGCGGGTTTAAAGGTGATGTGGTGCAGTGCGTTAAAACGTGCGAGTTTAGAAAAAACCCACACCGCACCGCACCATTGCCATCCCTAGTTAGAGGGAAAATGTCATATCCACACGACAAGAGCTAGACAAAGGCAAAGAGAATCCTTGCAGTCATGAACGTGGAAGTCAAACATTTTCTCGCTGTTGAGATACTACTCTATGAGGTAAATATTAAGGTTTCTGACTGCAACTTACTTGTCTTCAACGAGGACACATTTTTAACCCACAATGCAGTCACTCTTGAAGTTGTTGTTGATGCAGAGTAAGCTGATGGATCATTTGCCGGCGGAAGTCTTAACTAAGGAATCATGGGATTTTGAAGGTTGAAATAAAAACATCCAGCTCCTAAAAAAATTAGTGTAGCATGCGGGCCGTACTCATTTGCATACATCGAGTGTTTGCTGATCGACTTAAAAATGATCGGTATGTGCAACACCATCGTGGGAAAGATACAAGAGGTCTGGGCTTATGGGGTACTAACTAAATGATTAGAGCCCGTGTATAAAGATGAATATGTACACCGACAGGGATGAACATGATAAAATTTTTTTATCTTAAGCTACTTCACTTTACATGTAGTGGCAATAACTTTTATGTCTGGCAAAATTTGAATTTTTTATAATGCAACAGATTGTATATCTGTTGTAATAGATATAGTACCTGTTGTGACAGATTGATTATATATTGGAATAGCTTGGTCATTTGTTGCATTTTTCAGATATTCCCAGTATGTCTATTGCAACAAATATACAATTTATTGCAACATATAATCTATCTGTTGCAACTGATAGGTATTCTGTTGGATCAAATAAAAAGTAGAAAGACATGTTATATAATTTTCAGCAGATGACCTACATGTTGCAACATATGTCTAAATCTGTTTGATAAGATATGTCGTCTGTTCCAGCAAATGTATTATCTGTTCTGATAGATGGTTCTAGTATTCCATTTTAATTAACATGTTCAAAACTAAGGATTAAATTATTCATAGACAACATAAAATAACTCAACAAATAAATGAAATGTAAAAAAATCATTATGGGTACAAATGATCTACTCTACAAATAAATCAATAAGTTAAACCAAGGAGGATAGTTTATTACATTTACGGACTCAAGCTATAAAGCTCTACTCAATATGAACAATTTGTTCTTCATTCGGTGCTATGGAATTCGACTTTGGTCGTCGTGGATCTTTAATGTCGCTTGTGTACGGCTTCTGAGCTTTTGCTTCTCCGTATTTCCATAAAAGAGAAACATATCTTTTGTGGAGTACTTCGGCATCAAGTCCATCATTTATTACTTGTAATCCATCGCTCAAATACTCGGTGTAGGCGGTAACAAAAAGACTGCAATCCCTGCATTTAAAAAAATAGATAATCTATATCTTGCAATTCATGCAAGCATTGTGAAATTTGTGAAATAAAACTAAATCATGACACTTAAACTTACAGGATACCAATGGTTTGTTGAGCAATTCCTTCAACATATTGTACATCAAATAGATTACCTATTTTATCCCGGCATGCTTCAATTGTCGACCAATCAGTACGAACCTTTTGATCTAAAAATACACTCATATCAAGGTTAGTAGGTAATATTGTGGCCAGCTTTTATATCTCAGATGGAGGCCCAGAACGTCTCGTTCACGACATCGAGTCATAAACTTAGATGCATCTCTCTTTTAGAACGATGACAACCACCACCCAATGGAATTCATCATCATAATTGATTGGGATGTACACTTCGTCGACCAAATGCCAAGGTAAGCCAGCTGGAATACTAAAATCTTTGATGATGTTGATTAAGTATTCCTCATTTTGGAAAACTTTCGGCTGTTGCTAACAATACCTATCGTAGGAATTATTGATGTAAACTTTGTATAAACAATTGACTGTTATGTATCTGTATTGTTTCTATGTTTACAATTTGGCCTTCTTTCGGAGGTAGTAAGAAATAACATCGATATGCTGCATATATTATCAAATATTTTGGATTACGTGATAAAAAAATTAATACGCAGATGTAATTAAATAAAGTATTGATTAACAGTAATATGTATGACATTTAAACCTCATCATTCTAGCAAGTTTGGGGCTGTGACATCAAATAAAACTAATTCTTCATTTCAGGATGTGCAACAACAAAGTCGAACATATCAAAACCAAGACTCGATTCGTTCACTTTGTAGTATTCATCATTTTGTTTTCTACATGATGATTTATATGTGTTAATGTCATGATCTTACCACAAGAATTATATAAACCAATATCTTTAAAATTGATTTATGTACCTGCCGACATGATGCTTTAACAACCAATCAGCAATCCATTCTGAATAGTCGCTGATCAACTGTGTTAATTTTTTTGGAGCCTCATCCGAGATGTTGAACCCTTCAAATGGGTAATTCTTCCATTATCCGGAACTAACAGGCTCCACTTTTTCTTCTTCTTTGAAATCAGTTGATGGATTATCAACTGTGATACTATGCTCTTCAACAGTAGCATCTACTGTGACATCAACCTAGAAAACCAAAATTGTCAATACTAATTACAGATATATAATAGATTGTCCATCTGTTGTAATAGATGAGTCTTATGTTGCAATAGATGGATCATCTATTGGGACAAATTCGAACAAGTAAATCAGAGCAGTATGATAATATCAAATAGATGACCTATGTGTTGCAACATATGACTCATCTGTTGCAACAAATAACATATTTGATGTAATAAGTTAGACAACAGTTGCAACAGATGTATATATCTGTTTGATAATTTTCAGCAGATGTATCATCTGTTGAAATAGATATGTGCTTATTTGTTTATTGGAATTTGGAACAGATGATGTGCAGTCACCTTCTTCAGCTCATGCTGCTCTCCTGTGGCCCTTGCACATTAAACAACGGTGAAAGACAAAGACAAATGCGTTGCAATTTTTCTTTTTTCGATGCTTGATAATGCCTTGGAAATATCTTTCCTTCTCCTCTTATCCACCTTAATCTCTAGTGGAGTGTATGAATATGAAATCCTCTTTGATGGAATGACACCCCTCTTAGATATTATTTTCTTTATAAAAGCAGTTAGTGCATTAATAGCATTAATCACTCCATCATGTTTCGCCTTACATTTTTGACATTTGTATGAAGAACAAACGCTAGATATGGAAAAATTTATAGAAAAATCTTTACAACCAGTATGATCATAATCATAATGGCTTATTATTTCAAAAACTGTAAGAGGAGCATCATTAGTCCCAACAGCAACACCAATACCAGTACCACTACCACTACTACTACCATCATCAACAACAACAAGCCCACCCTCCAAAATTACTTTTCTTGTGATGGTTGTTGCTCCAAACAATTTTATTTTTATTCCATCAACGACCTTAGGGTCTAATAAAATTTGGACAGACTGTAAAGTAAGAAAAATGGCTTCTTCAACATTTGGTTGGTCGGAACAAGCCACGGATAGACAATCTAAAATAAATTAGTACATATATTAGAATAATGATGAAATCATTTAAAATAATCATCAATAAAATAAAAACTTGATTAGAATTGGACTTACTGCTTCCTTCGGGGGATTGAAAAGATCAAGAAATTTTGTATTTTTATCCGTTTTGGCCGACAACCATCTCAAAATTCTTGGACAGAAAAGTTCTTCCTGGTAGTTTACTTATTGCCTCAAATAAGAAATGACTTCAAATACCCAAGCCTATAACATAACGCTAATAAATCAAAAGCATTATTAACTTAAAAAAATAAATCAAATCATGATAAAAGAAATATTTACCATGAAGGCCCATTAAAAGTCATATAAGTTGACTGTCTTTGGCGTTAATAGAGTCAAAAAATATTTGACAGTCATTTTAAAGCTTTCATAATGTAAGACCCCACAAATTTTCCTAGTCGTTAAAACTCTTTAAAGCATGTCAAGGGAAGCTTCACACTTAGAAAATTTGGCTAAGTGTTGGAACTTTTTCATGTCATAAGCCTTCAAACTTTGATGATTTATTTCATGACCTTATTGACCTTAGGTAGTTGAGATTTTAGCTAATTTATGATTCAGAATATCAATAGGGATTTTTAGATAAGTTTTAGATTTTTCAGATCTCGTTTATACCATGTTTGGGATCTCAAAATAGTATATCAAAACTATCTTGGCGCACGTTGGATAACATTATTTCAGGATTCTAGAGTCAAAAGTACTGAGGCTCGATATGATCATGACGCGATGCGTTGGGTATCACATCGATGGCATTGATGCGCCGCATCAACCAGCGCATTGGCACCCAGTTTTCCTGTCATTAAAATAGCCATGACCTCAGGGTTATTTTAGTCTTTTGCCCACTCTTATATAACCCTAAAACATGTAATTCAACCATATTTCACCCAAACTATAGTGGTTTCTCTCAATTTCTCTCAAGAACAAGTTAGGATTTTCCAATTGAAGATTCAAATTCAAGAAAATTCCACTGCCAATCTTCTAAAAATCAAGGACTAAGGTATGTTAGATGTTGATTCTTGGGTCCCTTCCACCCAAGAAGTTCAGTAACTATTTTTCAAATTATAAAGATTGAATATTTATGATTTTTCATGATTTATGTGAGTTGAAGTTCATGTTTATGTTATTATTGAGTTGTGATTCATGTTCTAGATTACAAGTTTCATAATTTAGTCCTAGCATGTGATGATTTGCATAATGTTCATGATAAACCCCTTTAAGTTGCAAGTTTATTGACGTATCCATGTTAATTGGATGCATTGATTGTTGTATAACCAAAGTATGCTCCTCATATATCTGATAAAATACTTATGTGAAGAAAATAGAGTCATTATAGCATGTTAGCACCTAATTATGTATAAGTTAATGGATGTCAAGTATTTGTTGAAAGGCCTTAGTGAATGAATTATGATATGTTACACACACTCCCATTTACATGCATTTCTTAATGGATGAATTATGAGACATTGGTATGCATCCTTATACGTTTACATGTTTAAGACTTCCAAGTTCTTGAAGAGATGTCTCCTTGATTTTATTATGAATGATAGGCTATTGCTATGCTATTCAAGAATTGTCATGCCTTATTTATTTATGTTATAAGTCCTTGGGGTATTTAATACCCGACAATTTAGCTGATTGTCTAGAGCCACTGTCAATTCTCAAGAAAATCTCAATTGTGCCATGATCAGTAGAACTCAGTTAGTTACAGAACTTAGAGAGACTCAGTAATCTCCGTATCAGTCTATTCCACTTCAGTATTTAGTTTAGACCTCAGTAGTATTCAAGTATCCTGTCCAGAAACTCAGTAGCATCCAGTCAGATAACAAAATTCAGTAGTATTCTATTATTAAAAAAAAATCAGTGAGATCAGTTCATTTTAGTTAATCAGTACGATCACTAACAGTTTAGTCAAGCCTAGTATGAACTAGGAAATCAGTTCAGTGTCTTTCAGTTGGGAGTAGGATTCAGCACCGAGCGAGCCTAGGAATGGGCGCTCACCCGCTAGATAGGACTGAGATCCATAGAAGCAATCCCTAATTTTCAAAACTATGTAGCCAGCGTAGGTATGAGATGTCACCCGTTAGATAGGACTGACATACTCCGGGATCACCCACTAGTATAAGACTGGTCTTAGGGGTTACCCGCTAGATTAGGACTGAACACATAGCAGTTGTCTTAACCCATGGAACGGTACTGGCACCCTTCTAGCTGGAGTTACAGGTTAGACCCCACTAGTTTAGATTAGGGGTAAGTCTGTTAGATGACTACCTCCCACAGTCTCAGCTTCAGAATTAGTTTTAGTAAAAGGACTCAGCTTAGTAGCACAGATTCATGACTGTTAGATACAGTCACTTATTAGTATTATCAATGGATTTAGAGATAACCCGCTAGATAGGACTGAGCTTAAATTTAGCCAAGCAGTATCAGTATCAGTACCAACAAATTCAGGGATCACTTATTAGATAGGACTAATCTAAAATATATTTAATCAGTATCGAGTACCATTAGATTTTGAGATCACCTGTTAGATAGGACTGATCTCAGATTTAGTTAATCATCTTCATTATCAGTATATTCAGCGATCACCCACTAGATAGGACTGATATCAACCTTAGTCAATTAGATATTAGTATCAGTAGAATGAGTTATCAGAAATCCAGTTGTTAGAATTCTGTATTCATTGTTCCTACGATTTCAGTTATAGTTTGTGCATTCATGCATGTATCCTCATTTAGTATACTCAGATTATTTAGTCAGTATTGTTCATGCATATGAACCCCTGCATTTAACCTTACCTCATCTAGCATACCTGTATATTCCTTTGTACTGACACATACTTTTTTGTGCTATAGTGTTTTATACCATAGGTTCAGAAGCTCGAGCTCCAGAGTATCCTTAGAAGTCTAGATTCAGCCAGCTACAGTAGTTAGCAGCGAGTCCTCATCATTCGAGGATGTTGTACAATTTCATTATATTACTAGATTTAGTATTTTAGTAGGCGGAGTTAGTTGGGGGATTGTCCCATCAACTACACAGTTCAAACAGTTTAGAGGCTTTCAAACTAGATGTTCAGAAAGTTGTATTAGTATTCAGTTTTTCAATTGTATTTCAGTTTTTGAACCTTATGGAAAGTTTTCCGCATTTTTACAGTGTATTATTCAGTGCTCAATTACAGATATCAGTCAAGGGTTAGCTTGTGGTCCTTCGGGATTATGAGTACTGTGTAGTATCCGGGGTACCAGACTCGAGGCGTTACAAACTTGGTATCAGAGCCTAAGGTTTAATAGTGTCCTAGGAAGTCTGAAAGCCACATCTAGTAGAGTCTTGTGCATGGGTATGTTGTGCGCAAATTTATGTACAGCTATAAGATGTTTTAGAAACAGTTTCCCTTCTTTCAGTATTCATATCGTGTGAGTGAGCATGAGCTCAAGTTAGAATCTCAGTCATTATCCAGCTCGTAGGTGCCTTTTGCATCACCACAATTTTCCTCAAGGGTCTCAGTGAAGTAAGCCTTCTTAGACGGACATAGTGTCCCAAGGGGGAGATACCCTATGTTTCCCCGATGCTTTCATGACCTTAAACCCATTTGATTTCATCCTCAGATTTTTCCTTAAATAATTAATATCAGTTATCATTGCATATTCAGTCATGCTTTCATGAGAATCAACTCAGTTAGATATCCATGCATCAGATATGCATGTTCAGTATGAGATTTTAGAATATCAGTAGATCCAGTCATATAGTCATTTTTTCAGATGTTCATGTCCCTTTAGTAAGTTTAGTCTATCAGTAATGTCATCCTAGTCAGTCCCATTCGAGGATGAATGTTCCCAAGGGGGAGATATTATAAGACCCCGTAAATTTTCCTAGTTGTTAAAACTCTTAAAAGCATGTCAAGGGAAGCTTCACACTTAGAAAATTTAGCTAAGTGTTGGAACTTCTTCATTTCATAACCCTTCAAACTTTGATGATCTATTTAATGAACTTACCGACCTTCAGTAGTTGATATTTTAGCTAATTCATGATTTAGAATGTCAATAGGGGTTCCCAGACAAGTTTTGAATTTTTTGGACCTTGTTTAGACCACGTTTAGGTCTCAAAACAGTAGATTAATGCGATATTGGCACACCGCGTTGCCTATCGTGTTGGCTAACATTGTTATAGGCTGCCAGAGTCAAAAGTAATGAGGCTCGATATGATCATGATGAGACGCATCGGGACCAGCGCATAGGCACCCAGTTTTCCAGTCATTAAAATAGCCATGACCCCATGGTTATTTCAGTCTTTTTTCCACTCTTATATAACCCTAAAACATGTGATTCAACTATATTTCACCCAAACTATAATGGTTTCTCTCAAGAACAAGTTAGGGTTTTCCAATTGAAGATCCAAATTCAAGAAAATTCCATCGCTAATCATTCAAAAATCAAGAACTAAGGTATGTTAGATATTGATTCTTGGGTCCCTTCCACCTAAGAAGTTCAAGAATCCTTTTTAAAATTATAAAGATTGAATATTTATGATTTTTCATGATTTATATGAGTTGAAGTTCATTTTTATGTTATTGTTGAGTTGTGATTCATGTTCTAGATTATAAGTTTCATGATTTAGTCCTAGCATGTGATGATTTGCATAATGTTCATGATAAACCTCTTTAAGTTGCAAGTTTATTAATGTGGCCATGTTAATTGGATGTATTGATTGTCGTATAACCAAAGTATGATCCTCATATGTTCGATAAAATACTTATGCGAAGGAAATAGTGTCATTATAGCATGTTAGCATGAAATCCCTAATTATGTATAAGTTAATGCATGCCAAGTGTTTGTTGAAAGGCCTTTGTGAATGAATTATGATATGTTGCATGCACTCCCATTTACGTGCATTCCTTAATGAATGAATTATGAGATATTGGTATACATCACTATACGTTTACATGTTTAATACTTCCAAGTGCTTGAAGAGATTCCACCTTGATTTATTATGAATGATAGACTATTGTTATTCTATTCAAGAATCGTCATGTCTTATTTATTTATATTATCGAGTCCTGGGGTATTTAATACCGAACAATTTAGCTGATTGTCTAGAGCCACTGTCAATTCTCAAGAAAATCTCAATAGTGCCATGATCAATAGAATCAGTTAGTTACAAAACTTAGAGAGACTAAGTAATCTCAGTATCAGTCTATTCCACTTCAGTATTCAGTTTAGACCTCAGTAGTATTCAAGTATCCCGTCTAGAAACTCTGTAGCATTCAGTCAGATAACAAAATTCAATAGTATTCTATTATTCAAAGAAACTCAGTGAGATCAGTTCAATTTAGTTAATCAGTATGATCACTAACAGTTCAGAAAAGCCTAGTATGAACTAGGAAATCAATTCAGTGTCTTTCAGTTGGGAGTAGGATTCAGCACCGAACGATCCTAGGGATAGGGGCTCACCTGCTAGATAGGACTGAGATCCCTAGAAGCAATCCCTAAGTTTCAGAACTACATATCTAGCGTATGTATGAGATGTCACCCGTTAGATAGGACTGACAAACTCTGGAATCACCCGCTAGTACAGGACTAGTCTCAGGGGTCACCCGCTATATTAAGACTGACCCCATAGCAGTTGTCTTTACCCGTGGCATGGTACTAACACCCTTCCAGCTGGGGTTACATATTGAAATCCACTAGTTTAAATTCGGGGCATATCGGTTAGATGACTACCTCCCATAGTCTCAGCTTCAGAATTAATTTCAGTAAAAGAACTCAGCTCAGTAGCACAGATTAAGGACTGTTAGATACAATCACTCATTAGTATTATCAATGGATTTAGAGATCACCCGCTAGATAGGACTGATATCAGATTTAGTCAAGCATTATAAGTATTATTACCAACAAATTCAGAGATCACCCATTAGATAGGACTGATCTCAAATACAATCAACTAGTATCGAGTACCATTAGATTCAAAGATCACCCGTTAGATAGGACTGATCTTAGATTTAGTTAATCATCTTCATTATCAGTATATTCAGCGATCACCCACTAGATAGGACTGATATCAACCTCAGTCAATTAGATATTAGTATTAGTAGAATCAGTTATCAGAAATCCAGTTATTAGAATTTGGTATTCAATGTTCCTACTATTTCAGTTATAATATCCTCATTCAGTACACTCAGATTATTTAGTCAGTATTGTTTATGCATATGAATCCCTGCATTTAGCCTTGCCTCATCTAGCATACTCGTACATTCCTTTGTACTGATGCATACTTTTCTGTGCTATGGTGTTTTATACCATAGGTTCAGAAGCTCGAGCTCCAGAGTATCCTTAGAAGTTCAGATTCAGCCAACAACAGTAGTTAGCAGTGAGTCCTTATCATTTGAGGATGTTCTATAATTTCATTATATTACTAGATTTAGTATTTTTGTAGGCGGAGTTAGTTGAGGGATTGTCCCATCAACTACATAGTTCAGACAGTTTAGAGGCTTTCAGACTAGATATTTAGACAGTTGTATTAGTATTCAATTTTTCAATTGTATTCAATTGTTAAACCTTATGGAAAGTTTTTCACTAGTTTTCCATATTTTATAGTGTATTATTCAGTGCTCGATTACAGATATCAGTCAAGGGTTAGCTTGGGGTCCTTCGGGATTATAAGCACCATGTAGCGTCTGGGGTACCAGACTGGGGGTGTTACACATAACCCCAAGGATAGTTTTTAAATGCCTCAAGATCCTCTGAGAGATTTATTAAATCGAGGATTATGATTTTGTTAACATCTCTCGCCCAAAGAACATTATGTACAAACCAAACCAAGCACAATAATTTCTTGTACTTCTTTGAGAGTCCTTTACCTTTCAACTCTTCTATCAAATTTTTGTTTTTGAAACTTTGACCAATAATAGACACCTGATCATCATGATCATTCGACTTACCTTTACCTTTTTTAGGTGTGTGGAGTGCTTTTTTTGGGTCAAAGTAGGTATAACTTGAGAAGGAGAAGGAGGATAACATTTTAGTCCAGTAACTATGGCAAACTCCTTCCAACCAAAACAAACAGGCATGCCATAGTAATTTATTCACACCTCATCTATCTTTTCTTTGTTTTCATACATAAACCTACACTTGAGAAGATCGTATGCCATTTTCATCTGGAAACGAGCATTATTGTCCTCCGGTAAATCAAGATATTGTCCAAAGCATTTTTTTCTGAAATAAACATCCAATTTTTATTCTCAAAGTATTTTTCTAAAGGTGTCAAAAGATTTTTCCATGGTTGACTTAACCACGAAATCACCCGTTAAATTTATGGCACTATCGCGCTGCATTCTCACAGGATAATGATCAATGCTGAAGGGCTTAGCCAACTCTTCGGCAGAAGGGCTATTAGAATTTAAATCATCTCTTTTGAAATATTCCTCCTCCCCGTGTTCATTATCTTCTGCTCCTGATTGAGATAACGCTTGTAAAGCAAGCTCATACAGTGGTGGATGTAGCCGAGCTGCTGCACTTGTCTCTTTACTTGGACTTGATTTGATTTTTTTATTTTGGGAGCCATATTATCTTAAATTAACAGGAACATAAAATAGATTATAATTAATTAATGCATCATTAAAAAGTGTTAACAGTAAATCTAAAATGTATAATGGTAAAATAACAGTTCCAATAAACCATACATCTGTTACACCAGGTATGTTATCTGGTGCAACATATCATCGACCTATTGCAATAGATGAGTAAACCGTTAGAAATAATAAAAATAGATTGCTAATCTGTTATACTAGGTTATTTGATGTAACATATAACTAACCATTGCAATGGATGAGTAAACCATTGGAAACCATAAAAATGGATCACTAATATGTTGCACCAGGGAGTTTATCTGTTGCAACATATAACTAATCTATTGCAACGGATGAGTAATCTATCAGAAATAGTAAAAATAGATCACTCATCTATTGCATCAGAAAGGTTATCTATTGCAATATATAACCAACCTGTTATAAGGATGAGTAATCTGTTGGAAACATTAAAAAGAGATCACTAATCTATTGCACCTGGTAGTTTATCTGTTGCAACATATAACCAACTTGTTGCAACTAATGAGTAATCCAGTGGAAACCATAAAATAGATCACAAATTTGTTGCACTAGGTAGTTTATCTATTACAACATATAACCAACCTGTTGCAACAGATGAGTAATCCATTGGAAATAGTAAAAATAGATCACTCATCTGTTGCACCAAAAAGGTTATCTGTTGTAACATATAACCAACCTGTTGCAAGGATGAGTAATCCATTGGAAACAGTAAAAATTGATCACTAATCTGTTGCACAAGGTAGTTTATCTAATGCAACATATAACCAATCATTGCAACGGATGAGTAAACCGTTGGAAACCATAAAAATAGATCACTAATCTGTTGCACCTAGTAGTTTTTCTGTTGTAATATATAACCAATATATTGTAACGAATGAGTAATCTATTGGAAATAATAAAAATAGATCACTCATCTATTGCACCAGAAAGGTTATCTATTGCAACATATAACCAACCTGTTGCAAGGATGAGTAATTCGTTGGAAACAGTAAAAATTAATCACTAATCTATTGCACAAGATAGTTTATCTATTGCAACATATAACCAACCTATTACAATAGATGAGTAATTGAAAACCATAAAACAGATCATAAATTATCTATTCCAACATATAACCAACCTGTTGCAAGGATGAGTAATCCATTGGAAACAGTAAAAATAGATGAATAATCTGTTGCAGCAGGTAGTTTATCTGTTGCAATATATAACCAACCTATTGCAACTGATAAGTAATCCATTGGAAACTATAAAATAGATCACAAATTTATTACACCAGAAAGATTATCTGTTGCAATATATAACCAACCTGTTGCAATGGATGAGTAATTCATTGAAAATAATAAAATAGATCACTGATCTGTTGAAACATATCACACATCTATTGTAGAATGAGTTATCTATTGGATTAATATTGTTTAGATTTCTTCCAAATAGAAGAGTTGTATATCGCAACAGATGAATGATCTGTTAGATTGTTTATCTGTTGCAATAGATTTTTATAGTTGCATTAAATTTTTATCTGTTGCATCAGATGTTTTCATCTATTGCATAAGATTTTTTTATCTGTCGCATTAGATGTTTTATCTGTTGCATCAGATGTTTCATTTGTTGCAATACCATTTTTACCAAGACAAATAATAAATCAACCCAACAACACCAACACATCACATACACACACACACACTAAGAACATCAACCGTGACCAAAAATCGCCAACAAATCTGAATCAACAGTTTGACAACAAGAAGAAATGTCAGAAATTAGGGTTTTATTCAGTCCACATTTCAAATTTAAGCTAGAAATATTAAAATTGTTAACCAATACTAGAAGAGTAGTTGGCTCAAGTTCTTCTGTTTCTTCTTAATTTTTTACCTGTGAAAAAGGAAATGGGACGAGGAAGAACTCAAAGTTATTAGCACCGAAGAAGTCTTCACGTCGATTGATGGTTGAAAGTCGAAAGGAAACTCGCCCGACTATTTGTCCGCCGGAGGTTGAAGTCATTGAGGATTGAAGGGAGAATTTTGCACAACTGTTGATTGGGAGAGAGTTGAGAGAAGATGTCGAGAGAGAGAGAAGAGAGACAGTTGATTTGGATTGAAGGAGGATGTGGGTTGGGTTGATTTGTATTTTTGAAAAGATTCAAAAGTTTTGAAAGTATTAATCAAGTCCACAATTAACTTGGTCAAGTTTCCTAATGATGTTTGACCCTTTAAGTTGGTCAATGTCACCAATCCTTCGTTCAAGACTTAAAAGACACCTTTCATTCAATTTTCTCATGTAACCAGTTATGTTTGGTCTTTCTTTATGGTATACCTAAATTAAGACATCATATTTCCTTAGTTTTTGTACTTCAAATTCTCTGGTTCTTAGAACTTTTATATGTAGCTCTATATTTCGACCAACAAGATCCGTCAACTACTCCTGCTCAAAATGATACAAAGGAAATGACTTATAATCTTAAATTGCACAGATTCTTCACTTTTGATGACACATTCGTGTTGAATTCGTTAAAAGTGTACTACTCTTGGAGAAGCCACCATGCATCCATAGACTTTTTTGAAGAGTCCAAGCAAAAACTTTTCACTTTTAATGTCGCACCTATGTTGGATTCACCAAAATTTTTGAAAGAGTCTGGGCAAAAAAGCAGTTATAACTTGTAATGAATATCAGTGCATATGACCTCCTAATTTTTCACCTTCTCCTATTGACATGATTTGCTAATCCGATGATCACGTCAAAAGGATATCACACTATCACCTTGCCTAAAGACCCCGCTATGAAAATCAAGACTCAAAAATCATCTAACCAAATGCATGAGCTACATAGTGTAATCAACGTGTTTCTTGATTACAAAGACCAAAAGAAAGCTAAGAGCTTTACAATTATAACTTGACGTATGTTCATTGTGGGTGAATTTTACATTTGTAAAAAAAGGTGTATAAAATAAAGTATATGCGTGAATTATGTGTAATATCAATTAATGTTGAGGAAAGAATACATTAATTCAATATTTTAAATTTTGAATTTAGATATTTGAAAATTATACTTAAAATGCTAAAAGCTAAATTGTAATCCTTCCCATATTTATATCACCAAAAAAAACATCTTAAAATGTTGGTCAAAGTATAACCACCTTTGGTTTAGGTCTCTCTGTTTTAATTTATGTGGTGCTATTGAAATTTGTTGATTCAAACTTCCAAACTTTGAATATGAATTTGAAAAAAGAAGCTTAAGTATTTTGAAATATAATCTATATATTTGAAAACTAAGTACAAGTTCTATAAACAAAATAATTAATGAAGAAAAATATGACCCTTTCCTAAAAAAATGTTGCATAAGGCCAATGCTTGTTTGAGAACATTACTTGTTTTAGAACCTTTAAGACCAAGTAAAAGTAGTTTTGAACCCATTTATGCCCTAAATAATTTGAAACAATAGTATAATTGCTAGGTTCGTCTCTGTACACAAGGTTGACCATGCGGTTCAGGTGAAGAAAACAGAAAGGTGTAAACTGTGATGTTATCGGCATATCAATATAAAATATATAGTACATCAAAAACTGGGATGAGTAACATAGTTGACACCACACTCTATAATCAATTCTCTATCACTACCTTTTTTCATATGTTACCCAATTGTTATTTTTTCCTTCTTCGTCGTAATATCCATCATCATATACCCAAACGAGGGCACTGCACTTTTACAAACTGGCCTTAAGTTGAATGCTATAGCAATGTATATTCTAGTTTGAATCAGACATCAAGTAACATGATATTAAATGTAACATCGATATTAAATTATACTTAGCTGATTTTTAAAATTTCAACTATGCCACATAAATTTGAATAAAGATAGTATTGTACTTCTTATTAATGGGTAAAATACTTTTTTAAGGAAAAAAATCGACTTCTCATTTTCAGGCTTACTGGCTAGTCTATACCAATATGTATATCTATATTCATTCAACGATAGAAAATTCGATAGTATTATTATTATTATAATTTAATACTATAATATAGTTCGCCCTTAAATTCAGCACGACACAAATAAAGCTTACTCGGAAAAAAAAAATTAACAAAGAAACGAATGAAATAGATGAAAATATAACAATAGATAGTAACAAATAAAAATACAATAAATTAGCACGATAAGTGAGATATACCTTCACACAAAAATTTCTCAACACCCAATTAATCATTTATTCACAACCTGTATCAAACAAATCAGGTCATCAGAAACACATCAAACCATAGTACCAACCAATACAAAGAATAATATAAACCATATAAAACAATTGCATCATATAGAAGAATAATACAAAGAAAACACTTCAAAACCTAAAAAGAGGTTTATTTTATAGTTAAAAAACTAGTATTCATATATATTACACAAACGCACATTTAGGAGGTTAAAGGAACTTAACATATTTTTAGGAAGTTTTTTTACCGTAAAACCTCATATATATTTACCATTATTAATTTCAATCTCCTGTATTTTAGTAGTTTTTCATATATTTTAATATTTAATTTTTACTTTTATATATTTTAGGAGTCTTTTCATATATTTAAAGTCCAATTTCATGCCAAGAATACAAAATAGAGTATGCCTTACATACCTAGTTATATAACTCAGAAACTAACCCGACTTTACTTCCCGCCTTTTAGATTACTTATCTACAATAGAATATATCATAAACTAGTATTAGCAACTAATCAACACATTTGGGATACTTAACTTCACCAAAATAGTAACCAGGCAGTAAACACGTAATCTATCAATCAAGGGTGTTATTTTAACCCTTTTCTTCTCCAATTACACCACATACCATACATGTCCTTATAAGATCACCGAAACCATCTCATCTTCATTACACCCTCCAAACAACACGCAAAATAAATGGGACAGTTGACGTACATAATAATTAATTCGGTGGTGTAGCACCACATCCATCTTCTATAATTCAATACAAACTAATCACACCTTCCCTATTAGCAACTGGGCAGACCCTAATCCAAAAGCACAAAATAGTCCACAAACAACACCCCAATCATCCTGTAATAGCAACCAAATATGTGCAATCCTCTACCAAGACATGTATATAGAAAAAGGACAAAAGTGGACAACAACCATACCTTGATTTCCTTGGTAGTTTAGTCTCTTAATGTGTATCTCTTCAATAGCTTAATCCCTTCACACATACACCAAAAGAGAAAAGAGAAAAGAGAAATCCCTTAATAACTAGGAGCAATGGACTGCCCAAACTTATAGAGAGGGCTGTCCAGAAATTAATCTTGAAGAACACATAGTTTCCTTAGTACAAACTCATGAATTGTTCACTTACCTTTATCTTAGAAGGAATTTCAATCCCAATAAACCTTGTGAAATTATAGGGTTGCTTCATAGCCAAGAGAGAACAAGCCTAGAAAGCTGGAATTTTTTTGTCTAAGTTAAAAATGAGCAAAATTTGCTGATTTCAATCCATAGAAAGGAGATGCTCTTTTGACGACTTTCTTGACCCTTTTTGGCCTATATCTTATCAAGTAAATTATGTATATACTTTCCCAATATATTGGCATTATGTGGATCCAAAGTTATTGGGCCTTAGCTACCCATTTTTCCTCCTTTTCTTTTCTTTAACTTGGGCCTTGGCAGATTTGAGTATTGGGCCCTTTTCTCCATTTTCTTTCTGTTTTACTTAATTTTGGGCTCAAATGAGTACATTAATATAACCCCAAATCTGGTCCATAGCCTTGGGTCCATTAATTTGGTCCACATAGCTCAAGTAGGTGACTCACCTACTAGCTTAATTAAGTCAAGCAAGCACCTCAATATTTTGTTCCATTTTCAGCTCCCAATCCTTTTAATCTAACCTTCAACTTATACACACTTGGTCACTTTAAACCAGATTCAAATACTAACTTATGATCCCAAGTTTAAATAGTTGTATTAACGTTAACTTGGTCGCATCATATTAAACTATACGGGCAATATCTATGATTCTATCTACACCATTAATACTTGCATAACAAATCTCATCCGTTACCTATACCATAAGGCTATACCAGGTTTCATATAATTAGAACAAGTACAAGAAAAATACGGGATGTTACATCCTTCCCCCCTTAGAAGCATTCGTCCTTGAATGTTAGCATAACTATCCAACCAAAACAAGTTCAAGCCTAATTTTAATATCCCTATTATCATATAGTACTTATATATTACACTTGTTATTTCTCTAATTCAGCTTCCCATGTTATCTCTTCTACTTGTAGGTTTTTCCATAGAACTTTTACCGAAGCTATTTCTTTATACCTTAACTTCTTAACTTATCGGTATAGGATAGAAATAGGTATTTCTTTATAGGTGAGATCTTTCGTAACTTGTACATCTTTAGTAGGAGTAATATGAGATAGATCTCCCATGCACTTTTGAAGCATTGAGACATGAAATATCGGATGGACTATTTAGAGCTCTTGGAGTAGCTCTAATTCATAAGGGACTTAGCCAAACCTTCGAGTAACGTTGTATGGGCCTATGTAACGTGGACTTAGTTTTTCTTTCTTACCAAATCTCATAACCCTTTCATTGGTGATTCCTTCAAGAATACCCAATCACTTATAGCAAACTCTATCCCCCTCTTTCTAACATCTGCATATGATTTGTGTCAACTTTGGGCTATTTCTAGCCGCTGTTGGATCACTTTAACCTTTTCCATAGCTTGATGAACAAAATCTGGTCCGAATAAGGTAGTTTTACCTGCTTCAAACCATCCAATTGGTGATCTACACTTTCTTCCATACAAAGCTTCATATGGTACCATTTTGATACTTAAATGATAACTATTGTTGAAGGCGAACTTGATGAGAGGTAAATGATCATCCCAACCACCTTTAAAGTCCAACACACATGCTCGCAGCATATCTTCAAGTGTTTGAATGGTACGTTCTTCTTGTCCATCTGTTTGAGGGTGAAAAGATGTACTTAGATTCACTTGTGTTCCCAAATTTCTCTGGAAAGACTTCCAAAAATTTGTAGCAAATTGAGCTTCTTTATCTGATATAATAGAGATTGGAACTCCTTGTAGTTGAACTATCTCTTTAATATATAATTTGGCATATTCTTCAACTGTGTAAGTGGTCCTAACCGGTAGAAAGTATGCTGATTTGGTAAGCCTATCAATGATCACCCATATGGAATCTGTCACGCCTCAAATCCTATTGGGGCAGACTGGCACCTATAACTGAGGAGGCCCGGGAGAACCAACTCATAACCTTATACTTCCCATGCATACCTCTATGACAACCCGAAATTCGGACAGTATCATGTCGCATATAAAAGAAAATAATCACCTGTATAAGCTCAAGCACACACACACACATATATATACATATACAATACTTGGCCGTTGGATCCATCACGTCGATTAACAAAACACCACCTTGACTGTACATTAGGTCTACAAAGCCTCTAGACAATACACAGAGTTTAACTAAGGTCGGGACACACCCCGCCATATAACTAACTTCTATACAATACCAAAAGTGACTGGATATGACACGAAAAGCCCCGAAGCAAACTAGAGCTCACCAAAAGCAGCTGGATATCTTGACTCCTACTTGTGCGATGTATAAGCTGAGGTACCTGTGCCTGCAGCATGAAATGCAGGTCCTTCGTGGGGGACATCAGTACGAAATATATACTGAGTATGTAAAGCTGTAGATAATCACATATGATATAGGAGCTCAATAGAAATTAGAAACAAGTGAATAAATTATAATAGGCATGGACCACACTTACTAGAACTTGTGCCAACCTGTACATTATATTTATTCAATTACTTTACCTTCGTTCTTATCATTTTTTGTACTGTGACTATTAGGCTGCCTCCAGTGCATATCAACTGGGATCGACCCATGATAGGCTTATGCCCCTGGTATACCACCCATAAACACATAAATAGGGATCGACCCATGATAGGCTTATGCCCCTGGGATACCACCCGATAAGAGAGAACTTCCATCACTTAGTTCAATTAAACTTTGAGATTGTTATTTCGGTCGCTATCGTATTTTTGATACTTTGAAACAATGATACATCAATAAGAGACATATAAATAGACCATCAATGCAATAACGATAAAGTAAGAACTCATTGGCACATCAATGAAGTGTTTTGGAGTCTTCAATGCCATAACAATGAAGTAGGAACTTATTGGTATATCAATGAAACGTTTTGGAGTCATTAATAGCACATGGATCTTGTTTGAGTAACCGGATACCTTCTGACATTCATTAGTGCAATAAACATGTAAGATTTGGAAAACAAGTAAGTATTGGAATGTCTTGACATCTTGTAGGGTGGAAACAAGTTCATTGGTAACGTAGGACATCATACAAAACCATTATGGATCACATGTTACTCAATAACTTTGGAAACTTTCTTAATAGAACAATTGTTCACTTTGATGCCAAAGATATAGTATAGTGTATGCTTTACATACCTGACTGTCAACCTTCAATACTAGTCCCAAATGGACTTCCCGTATTTTTGGATTACTTATCTACAATGAACATATATAGCAATCTAGTATTAGCAACCAAACGTCACAATTCAATTATTTGAATTCACTAAACTAGTGGTTAAGTAGTAAGTCTTAATTATACCATAAAGGGTGTCACTTCAACCCTCTTATACTACAATTACATTCACATGCCATGCATATTCATACAACATCCTCCAATATGAAGTTTGGATTTATTTATCCTTCCAACCAATCCATTAAACCAAATTGAGCCATAGATATAAATAATCATCAATTCAATAGTATATCACCATATCCACCTTCCATAACTCAAATACCATATCCACCTTCCATAACTCAATTACCATATCCACCTTCCATAATATAATACAACCAAACCATGCAAAATAGTCCATAACCCTATTTCCATCACCTTTCATTAACAACCAATACATGTAATCCTCTATCACACATATACATATGGAAAAGAATAAAGGAAAACAATATTCATACCTTAGAATTCACCTCTTGATTATGAAATCCTGTTTGCACAAATAATAGGTTCCGTTCTAAGCTCTCGAGTTGACAAACGCAGTTATCGAATTACTTTGGAATTTCTACGGTTGAATCAAAAGTAATTTAAAGGTCAAATTTGAATAGGGTTTGTTATTCCTCAATGATTGATGATGAAAATGAGTTTTTTTAACTCATATACATGTATATATACACATATTCCCGTCCATAATATAATAGGAAATGACCAAAATGCCTTTAAAATTTAAATAATGTCAAATCTGTCCTTTGGTGGACTGTTTTGATAAGCTAAATTAGATTGACCATAACTCTTTGCTCCGATATCAGATTTGGGTGAAATTGGTATAATTGGAAGGATAATTCAAAGGGATTTCATTTCATATAAAGCAAACCACACAGTTCGTCCTGTACAAGGAGTTATGATCATTTGAAGTTGACCGCAAAAATCTGTTTTGATCGGCTGAAGTAAAACGAGTATAACTCCTTACTCAGACGTTGGATTTGGATGAAACCAATTGAATTAGATAGAAGACTCAAAGATATTTCTTTTCATAGGTCACAGATCTCCCAGTTCATTATATTAAGGGAGTTATGATCATTCACAATTGACCCAAAAATTCGGCGGGCCTCAGTAGTTTGTGTGCAGGAAATTTTCCTGCACATTTACTATTCCCAAATATCCCGGCCACCATTTTATAGTTTCGAACATGCTCGATTATATCCGAAACCTATCCATTTTTGGAAATCTTTATATCGTTGGAAATCTTATTCAATAACCTTCTCATGGAACAATCGATGGGCAAATTCCGGTATAAATAAAATAAAATAAAAAAATTAATTCTATATAAATAAGACCAATACACGTACTTGAATACGCCAATACACGTACTTGAATATGGGGTGTTACATCCTTCCCCCCTTTAGGACATTCGTCCTCGAATGTTAGCAGAGTTATTCAACCGAAACAAGTTCAAGTCCATCATTAATATTCACATCATCACAGAAATACTATGCATATATAAAAAAAACTTACTTGTTAATGTTCTAACTTCCTTTCTTGAACTTCTTCTTCATCTTTGAACAAATGAGGGTACTTAGATTTCATTTCTTCCTCAGCTTTCCATGTAATCTCTTCCCTTTGATGATTTCTCCAACGTTCTTTCACAGATGCTATCTCTTTATTTCTCATCTTCTTAACTTGGCGATCTAGAATAGCAATAAGCACTTCCTCATAGGTAAGATCTTCCACAACTTGCACATCCTCAGTAGAAGTGATATGCGATGGATCTCCGATGCACTTTCAAAGCATTGACACATGAAATACCGAATGTACTGATGAGAGCTCTTGGGGTAGCTCTAATTCATATGCAACTTGTCCAAACCTTCGAGTGATCTTATACGGGCCTATATAACGTGGAATCAACTTCCCTTTCTTGCCAAATCTCATTACCCCTTTCATTGGTGATACCCTACAAAATACCCAATCACCTATAGAAAACTCTAGCCCTCTCCTTCTACTATCCGCATATGACTTGTGTCGACTTTAGGCTTTTTTTAGTCATTTCTGAATTACTTTAACCTTCTCTATGGCTTGATAAACAAGATCTGGTCTGAATAAAAGAGTTTCACCCACTTCGAACCATCCTATTGGTGATCTACACTTCCTTCCATATAAAGCTTCATATGGTGCCATTTTGATACTTGAATGATATCTATTATTGTAGGCAAACTCAATAAGAGGTAAATGATCATCCCAGTTGCCCTTAAAATATATTACACAACCTCCGGGTTTTTAGTGCTCAACTTTAACTCTTTGACAATTTGGACATTCAGCTACAAATTTTGCAATGCTCTTCTTCATGTCATTCCACCAATACATATCTTTTAAATCTTGATACATTTTGGTTGATCCTAGATGAATGGAATACCTTGAACAATGTGCCTCTGTCATAATCTTCTTTCTTAGCCCGTCTATATCCGGCACACACAATTGGTTTTGGCACTGAAGTACTCCTTCTCACGTAAGCTCAAATGCCTTGGTCGCACTACTCTGAACGTTCTCCTTAAGATGTAATAAAATAGTATTTGCATATTGCTTTTCTTTCACTTCAGCTACTAATGAAGATTCCGCAGTATTATGTACGATAAGCTCTTTATCTGGAGTTTCAAGAAGGCGAACTCCCAAACTAGCTAACTGGTGAAGATCATTAATCATCCCTTGCCTTTCTATAGGCGCCATCATAGCCTTACGACTTAACGCATCAGCTACCACATTTGCTTTCCCTGGATGGTACAAGATATCAACATCGTAGTCCTTTAATAGTTCAAGCCATCTTCGCTGCTTTAAATTTAGATCCTTCTGATTAAAAATATATTGCAAGCTCTTATGGTCAGTATATATATCAACATGAACCCCATATAAGTAGTGGCGCCATATCTTTAAATAAAAAATAACTACTGCCAGCTCACGATCTTATGTAGGATAATTTTTCTCATGTGGCCACAATTGTTTAGAAGCATATGCTATTACCTTACCATGCTGCATCAATACACATCCTAAACCAATTCTGGAAGCATTACAATACACTGTATACCCTTCGGTGCCTTTTGGAAGTACCAACATGGGTGTAGAAATCAACTTGTTCTTTAAATCTTGGAAACTCTTCTCACAGGCATCATTCCATTGTAATTTGGATGCTTTGTGGGTTAGCTTGGTTAAGGGTGCTGAAATGGAAGAAAAGACTTCAACAAACCTTTTATAATAACTGGCCAACCCGAGAAAACTATGAATCTTCCTAGGCGTTGTGGGCCTTGGCTAGTTCTTCACAACTTTTATCTTTTGAGCATCAACCTTTATCCCTTCACTTGATACAATAGGATCCAAAAATACCACCAACTTTAACCAAAACTTACATTTAGAGAACTTTGCATAAAGCTTACAATCACGAAGAGTCTGCAATGCCTATCGTAAGTGATTGTCATAGTCCTCTTCTGATCTAGAATAAACTAGAATATCATCTATAAAACTATCATAAATATATCCAGGAATGGCTTAAACACACTATTCATCAAATCCATAAAAGCTGCAGGTGCATTTGTTAGCCCAAATGACATAACTATAAACTCATAACGACCACACCATGTTTGGAAAGCTGTCTTGGGTATATCCTTCTCTTTGACCCTTACTTGGTGGTAACCTGACCTCAAATCAATCTTAGAAAAGCACTTGGGGCCTGTAACTGATTAAATAAATTATCAATTCTTGGGAGAGGATATTTATTCTTAATAATCACCTTATTCAATTGCCGATAATCAATACACATCCTCAGCGATCCATTTTTTTTGCGCACAAATAACACTGGTGCTCCCCAGAGGGACATACTAGGCCTTATGAATCCATTCTCTAGAAAATCTTTCAATTTCTCTTTCAATTCTCATAATTCTGCTGGGGCCATTCTATACGGAGGAATGGAGATTAGTTGGGTGCCTGGTATTACATTAATACCAAACTCTACCTCTCGTTCAGGAGACAAACCTAGAAGATCTTCAGGAAATACATCAGAAAATTCATTTACCATCGGAACAGCGTGAAGAGTTAGTGGCTCTGCTTCTGCATCCCTTACTCTAACTAAATGATATATGTATCCCTTGGAAATCATTCTTGTTTCCTTAAGATAAGAAATAAATCTACCTCTAGGTGCTCGAATTTCACCTTTCCATTCAAGGACTGGTTTATTTGGAAAATAGAAATATACCTTTTTCGTGCAACAATCAACTGTGGCATAACAAGACGCCAACCAGCCCATACCCATTATAACATCAAAATCTACCATTTCTAACTCCACGAGATCAACCATCGTATCACGACCACAAATAGTTACTATGCAGTTTCGGTAAACCCTTCTAGCTATTATAGATTCCCCAACCGGTGTGGAAACTTCAAATGGATTAACTAACAGTTCGGGTATTCTTTCAAAATTTCCATCAACCAATGGAGTAACATAAGATAATGTAGAACCGAGATCAATCAAGGCATATACATCAAATGAAAAGATAGACAACATACCCGTAACCACATCTGGGGAAGCCTCTAAATTCTGTTGATCCTCTAGAGCATACGTACAATTTTGAGCCTCACTAGAACTCGTGGATCCTCTATCACCTCTAAAACGACCCCTTGGTTGTGTACCCTTTCCTGAATAAGGCATCAATGATGATGATGCAACAAATGGCCCCGTAGGTCGTACCATACCCCCTATGCCCCTTTGTAGGCATTGTCTCATCATATGTCCCTACATACCGCACCAAAAGAAAACATTGGTCCCCAGTTGACATACGCCCAAATGATCTCTTCCACATTTATTAGATGGCTCTCAAGGAGGTCTCGATTGGCTCATATTCCCTTTCCCTTGGTACCCCACTATCCGTGAAATCAGACTCTCACTTCTATGCCCAAATCGATTTCCTCTGGACCCTTGGAACTGTGGTGGGGCACTAACTGCAGAATAAGAAGATAATGGCCTAGGTGGTCTAGCACAAAACTGTGGTATGAACCCTCCTTGGGATGCCATGAACTGCCCTGTAGATCTGCCCCTCTTGGAATATCCTCTTTCTAATTCCTGTGTTCTTCTCCTCTGCCTCTGATCTTCCATTTTCTGTGCAAAAGCTTGGATCCTCGCTATGTCCATATCTTTGTTCAAAGCGCCAATAGTACAATCTCTAACCAGATATGGATCCAGCCTATCCACATATTGATGAACTCTATCATCCATAGTAGCAACAACATTTGGAGCATATCTCGACAAAGAATTAAATCAGAGACTATACTCCCTCACGCTCATATTCCCTGACAAAGATTTAAAAACTGATCTGCACGGGCCTGATGAATCTCGAATGGAAGATAATGATCAAGAAATGCCTCTTTGAACTTTTCCAAGTAGATGGGGGTGCATCAATACCCCTATATCATTTTTAGTCCTCGTACCAATATATAGCCTCCCCTTTGAATCTATACGTCGCTAACTCCACTGTCTCTCTACCCATTAGATGCATAATATCTAAGCCCTTTAAATTTGATCAATAAAGTCCTGTGGGTCCTCGTTAAGATCTGATCCATTAAAAGTGGGAGGATCCATCTTAAGAAAATCCTGTGTTCGAAGGCTAGCCGCCCTATCTGTACCACTAGGAACCATGGTAGGAATGGCTTGCCCTTGAGCTTGCCCAGTAACTATACGAGTCAAAAGTTACACTGCATTTATAAGATCTTGATCAGCAGCATTAATAGGTGGCTTTGGGGATATAGTTCTCCTCCCCCTTATTTCTTCTGGAGTGGAAGAAGTTTTTGATTCATGCTCAGCTGGAGCCTCACTTTGATTTGCTGTCATAGTGGGTGACTTACTAGTCCTCTCTCTGGCAGCCACATCTACTTGTTTACCAGTATTCTTGCTTCTGGTAACCGACATCATTACTATAATAAGAGAAACAAATAGATTCAGTGGTCAACTATGACTTCATATACAATATAGGCTCTATCGCATGATCTAAGACATGAAGAAAAGAAACAATTCCTAAATGTCCATAGCCTCATGTTTATAGATGCGGTGCACGACACACCAATAAATAAGACTCTACGTAGACATGGATTTGTAGACTCACTAGGATGAACTTCTCTGATACAACTATTGTCATGCCTCAAATCCTATTGGGGCGGACTAGCACCCGTAACCGAGGAGGCCCGGGAGAACCAACTCATAACCTTATACTTCCCATGCATACCTCTATGAAAACCTAAAATTTGGACAACATTATGTCTCATATAAAAGGAAATAATCACTTGTATAAGCTCAAGCACACATATATATATACAATACTTGGCCGTTAGAGCCATCACGTCTATTAACAAAACACTACCTTGACTGTACATTAGGTCGACAAAGCCTCTAGATAATACACAGAGTTTTACTAAGGTTGGGACACACCCCGCCATATAACTAACTTCTATACAATACCAAAAGTGAATGGATATGACACGGAAAGCCTCAAAGCAAATTAGAGCTCACCAAAAGCAGCTGGATATTTATGCGATGTATGAGAGGGGACATTAGTATGAAATATGTACTAAGTATGTAAAGATGTAGATAATCACATATGATATAGGAGCTCAATAGAAATCAGAAACAAGTGAAAAATCAAAATAGGAGTGGACCACAATTACTAGAACTTGTGACAACCTGTACATTGCATTTATTCAATCACTTTACCTTCGTTCTTATCATCTTTGTAATCATTGCTGTACTGTACTGTGACCATTAGGCTGCCTACAGTACATATCAATTGGGATCAACCCATGATAGGCTTATGCCCCTGGGATACCACCCGATAAGAGAGAACTTCCATCACTTAGTTCAATTAATCTTTGAGATTGTTATTTTGGTCGCTACCGTATTTTTGATACTTTGAAACAATGATACATCAATAAGAGACATATAAATAGACCATCAATACAATAACGATGAAGTAAGAACTCATTGGCACATTAATGAAGTGTTTTGGAGTCATCAATGCCATAATAATGAAGTAGGAACTTATTGGTATATCAATGAAACGTTTTGGAGTCATTAATAGCACATGGATCTTGTTTGAGTAACCGGATACCTTCTGACATTCATTAGTGCAATAAACATGTAAAATTTGGAAAACAAGTAAGTATTGGAATGTCTTGACATCTTGTAGGGTGGAAACAAGTTCATTGGTAACGTAGGACATCATACAAAACCATTATGGATCATATGTTAGTGAATAACTTTGGAAACTTTCTTAATAGAACAATTGTTCACTTTCATGCCAAAGATATGGTATAGAGTATGCTTTACATACCTGACTGTCAACCTTTAATACTAGTCCTAAATGGACTTTCTGTCTTTTCGGATTACTTATCTACAATGAACATATATAGCAATCAAGTGTTAGCAACCAAATGTCACAATTCAATTATTTGAATTCACCAAACAAGTGGTTAAGTAGTAAGCCTTAATTACACCGTAAAGGGTGTCACTTTAACCCTCTTATACTCCAATTACATTCACATGCCATGTATATTCATACAACATCCTCCAATATGAAGTTTGGATTCATTTATCCTTCCAACCAATCCATTAAACCAAATTGAGCAATAAACATAAATAATCATCAATTCAATAGTATATCACCATATCTACCTTCCATAACTCAATTACCATATCCACCTTCTATAACTCAATTACCATATCCACCTTCCATAATTTAATACAACCAAACCATGCAAAATAGTCCATAACCTTATTTCCATCACCTTTCAATAACAACCAATACATATAATCTTCTATCACATATATACATATGGAAAAGAACAAAGGCAAACAATATTCATACCTTAGAATTCACCTCTTGATTATGAAATCCTGTTTGCACAAATAATAGGTGCCGTTCTAAGCTCTCGAGATGAAAAACGCCGTTATCGAATTACTTTGGACTTTCTACGGTTGAATCAAAAGTAATTTAAAGGTCAAATTTGAAAAGGGTTTGTTATTCCTCAATGATTGATGATGAAAATGAGTTTTTTAAACTCATATACATGTATATATACACATATTCCCATCCATAATATAATAGGAAATGGTCAAAATGCCTTTAAAATTTAAATAATGTCAAATCTGTCCTTTGGTGGACTGTTCTGATAAAGTAGATAGACCATAACTCTTTGCTCCGATATCAGATTTGGGTGAAATTGGTATTGTTGGAAGGATAATTCAAAGGGATTAAATTTCATATAAAGTAGTCCACCCATTTCGTCCTGTACAAGGAGTTATGGTCGTTTGAAGTTGACCCTAAAAATCTATTTTGATAGGCTGAAGTAAAACGAGTATAACTCCTTACTCAGACGCTGGATTTGGATGAAACCAATTGCATTGGAAAGAAGACTCAAACATATTTCTTTTCATAGGTTACAGCTCTCCCAGTTCATTATATTAAGGGAGTTATGATTGTTCGAAGTTGACCCAAAAATTCAGCTAGCCTCAGTAGTTTGTATGCAGGAAATTTTCCTGCACATTTACTATTCCCAAATATCCCAACCACCGTTTTATAGTTTTGAACGTGCTCGATTATATACGAAACCTATCAATTTTTGGAAATCTTTATATCGTTGGAAAGCTTATTCAATAACCTTCACATGGAACCATCGACGGGCAAATTTTGGTATAAATAAAATAAAATAACAAAAATAATTCCACATAAATAAGACCAATACACGTCTTGAATATGCCAATACACGTACTTGAATATGGGGTGTTACAGAATCAAACCTTCAAGAGGTACGAGGCAAACCAGTGATGAAATCCATGTTGATTATGTCCCACTTCCAGATTGGAAGATCTATACATTGCATATAAGCCCCGGGCTTTTGGTGATCTACTTTAACTCTTTGACAATTTGGACATTCAGCTACAAATTTTGCAATATTCTTCTTCATGTAACCTTACCAATATATTCCTTTCAAATCATGATACATTTTAGTTGACCCTGGATGGGTGGAATACCTTGAATGATGTGCCTCTGTCATAACCTTCTTTCTTAGCTCATCTACATTCGGCACAAACAATTTGTTTTGGTACCGAAGTACACCCTCTTGCGTAAGCTCAAATGCATTTGTCATACTCCATTGCACATTCTCCTTAAGCTGCACTAGAATGGGATTTGCATATTGCTTCTTTTTTACTTCAGCTACTAGTGAAGATTCTGCCGCATTATGCACTATAAGCCCCTCATCTGGAGTTTCAAAAAGGCGAACCCCCAAATTGGCTAGTTCTCATAGATCCTTAGTAATCCTTTGTCTTTCTATAAATGATGCCCTAGCCTTACGACTTAATATATCTACTACTACATTTGCTTTCCCTGGGTGATACAAGATATCAATATCATAACCTTTTAACAACTCAAGTCATCTTCGTTGCCTCAAATTTAGGTCCTTTTAATTAAAGATGTATTGCAAACTCTTGTGATCAGTATATATGTCAACATGAATCCCATACAAGTAGTGACGCCATATCTTTAACGCAAATATAACCGCCGCTAGCTCCATATCATGCGTTGGATAGTTTTTCTGATGTGGCCGCAATTGTCTTAAGGTATATGCTATAACTTTACCATGATGCATCAATACACACCCTAAGCCAATTCTTGAAGCATCACAATACACTGCATACCCTTCTGTGCCTTCTGGAAGTACCTATACGGGTGTAGAAGTCAACTTATTCTTTAGATCTTGGAAACTTCTTTCACATGCATCATTCCATTGGAACTTGGACTCTTTGTGTGTTAGCTTTGTGAAAGGTGCAGAAATTGAAGAAAATCCTTCAACAAACCTTCTATAATAACTAGCCAACCTAAGAAAACTACAAACCTCCGTAGGCGTTATAGGTTTTGGCCAGTTATTCACGGCTTCTATCGTTTGAGTACCAACCTTTATTCCTTCACCAGATACAATATGACCTAGGAATGCCACAAATTTCAACCAAAAATCACATTTGGAGAACTTTACATATAGCTTACGATCATGAAGAATCTGTAACACCTGTCGTAAGTGACTGGCATGGTCCTCATTTGATCTCAAATAAACAAGAATATCATCTATAAAAACTATCACAAACACATCCAAGAATGGCTTGAACACCCTATTCATCAAATCCATTAAAGCTGCAGGTGCATTTGTTAGCCCAAAGGACATGACTAGGAACTTGTAATGACCATACCGTGTTCAAAAAGCTGTCTTGGGTATGTCCTTCTCTTTGACCCTCATTTGGTGGTAACCAGACCTTAAATCAATTTTTGAAAACCATTGGGCTCCTTGCAACTAATCAAATAAGTCATCAATTCTCAGAAGGGGATATTTGTTCTTAATAGTTACCTTGTTCAATTGCCTATAGTCAATTCACATTCTTAATGAGCCATCCTTCTTATGCACAAATAACACTGGTGCGCCCCAAGGGGACATACTAGGCCTTATAAATCACTTTTCTAGCAAGTCTTTTACTTGCTCTTTCAACTCTCTTAATTCTACCGGGGCCATTCTATACGGAGGAATTGAAATTGGTTGAGTACCTGGAATCACATCAATACCAAACTCTACTTCTCGTTCTGGAGGCAAACCTAAAAGACCTTCAGGAAATACATCAGGAAATTCATTTACCACTGGAATAGTTTAAAGAGTTGGTGTCTCCGCATCTGTATCCTTCACTCTAACTATATGACATATGTAACCCTTGTAAATCATCTTTTTTTCCCTAAAATGAGAAATAAATTTACCTCTTGGCATACCAATATTACCTCTCTATTCAAGGACTGCCTCTCTTAGAAAATAAAAATACACCCTTTTAGTTCGACAATCTACTATGGCATAACAAGAGGCCAACCAATCCATACCCATTATAGCATCAAAATCTACCATTTCTATCTCAACCAGGTCAACCATTGTATCTCGACTGCAAATAGTTATTATACAATTTCGATACACTCTCTTAGCTATAACAGATTCACCAATCGGCATAGATACTTCAAGTGGATTAACTAGCTATTCTGGTGTTCTTTTGAACTTTCCAGCAACCAATGGAGTGACATATGATAATGTAGAACCCGGATCAACTAATGCATATACATTATGTGAAAAGATGGATAATGTACATGTAACCACATCTGGAGAAGCCTCTAAATTTTGTCGATCCGCTAAAGCATATGTACGATTCTGAACTCCAATAGAGCTAGCTGCTCCTTTAGTACCTCTATCACGACCCATAGGTTGTAAACCTCTACCTAAATAAGGAACCAATGGTGATAATTCAAAGGCCGATCCAGTAGGTCGTACCATACTACCCATGCCCCTTTGAGGGCATTCTCTCATCATATATCCTAACGTACCACACCAAAAGCAAGCATTTGTCCCAAACTGACATGCACCTAAATGAAGCTTTCCACATTATTTACATAGTTGTCGAGGAGGCCTTACTTGGCTCATACTCCCTTGCTCTTGATACCCCGCTGTTCATAAACTTTGACTCTCACTTCTTTGCCCAAACTGGTTTCCTTTAGACCCTTGAAACTGTGGTAGAGCACTAGCTGCTGAATAAGAAGATAATGGCCTAGGTGGTCTATTATAAAACTAAGGCCTAAACTCTCCTTGGGATGCCATGAACTGCCCCATATATCTGGCCCTCTTGGAATATCCTCTTTCCAATTCTTGTGTTCTTCTTCTTTGCCTTTGATCCTCCATTTTTTGTGCAAAAGCTTATATCCTTTCTATGTCTATGTCTTTGTTCAAAGCAAAAATAGTACAATCTCTAACCAAATATAGAACCAACCTATCCATATATCGATGAACCCTATCATCCATATTAGCTACAACATTAGGAACATACCTAGACAAGGAGTTAAATCGGAGGCTATACTCCCTCACACTCATATTCCCTTCGAAGATTCAAGAACTGATCTACACGAGCGTCTCGAATCTCGAATGAAAGGTAATGATCAAGAAATGCCTCATTCAATTCTTTCTAAGTAGTTGAAGGTGCATCAATACCCCTAGATCGTTTCCAATCTTCATACCAAAATATAGCCTCCCCTTTGAATCTATATGCTGCTAACTCAACTATCTCTTTACCCGATACATGTATGACATCTAGAGCCCTTTGGATTTGATCAAAAAAGTCCTGTGGCTCTTTATTAAGATCAGATCCAGTGAATGTAGGAGGGTCGAATTTTAGAAAATCCTGCATTCGTAGGCTAGCTTCCCTATCTACACCACTAGAACCTATGGTTGGAATGGCTTGTCCTTGAGCTTTTCCAGCAACTATATGAGCTAATAATTTCTCCACATTCCTTAGATCTTGGTCTGTAGCATTGGTAGGTGGTTCTAAGGATGCAGTTCTTCTCCTTCTTAGGTTTTCTGAAGATGGAGGAGTAGAAGAAGTTTAGGACACAAACTCAGCTTGAGCCTCACTTTGATTATCTCGTCTAGGTGGTGATTTGTTGGTCCCTTCCTTAGCAGCCACGTCTATTCACTTAACTATATTCTTACTCCTTCTTATAAATAGCATCCTTACTATAATAAGAGGATAAAAATAGGTTCAATGATTAAATATGACTTTACCTACAACATGGGCTCTATTGCATGATTTAAGATATGAAGAAAAAGAGGCAATCCTAAAATGTCCCATAGCCTCCTGTTTATAGATGTGGTGCACAACATGACCATAAATACGACTCTATATAAACATGACTTTGTAAATACCCTAGGATGATCCGCTCTGATACCACTTTTGTCATGCCTCAATTCTTATTGGGGCGGACAGGCACCCGTAGCCGTAAAGGCCTGAGAGAACCCATTCATAACCTTGTACTTCCCATATATGTAACTATGACAACTAAAGGTTCTGACAAACATGATATTATGTATCGATAAGAATAGTTACACATGCAAGCACAAACTGATATATACAATATTTGGCCGTTGGGGCCACAATATCTAGAGACAAGACACTACCATAACTTTACATTAGTCTACAAAGCCTCTAAAAGATACATAGACTTAGTTAGAGTCGGGACAAAACCCCACCCTACTCTTGAGTTACTGCACAATACCAAAATATATGGAACAGACTCGGAAAACCCCGAATTAACCTGGAGCTCACCAATAGTCACTGAATAGCTTGCGCTCCCACTAGTGAGGTGTATGAGCTGAAGTACCTGTCCCTGTAGCATAAAATACAGGTCCCCCATAAGGGAAGTCAGTACGAAACTATGTACTGAGTAGAGTAGTAACAATACATAATACAAAGGCTCAATAGAAATTAGATATAAGTGTATAAGTAGTACTAATAGACCACCTTTATATATACTTGTGGGACTACGTACATTACATTTCTTTCTTTATTTTTTAACCTTTCTTACTTCATATTTTTTGTAAGCCATAGATAATGCAAATGATCAGTTGATCAGTGGTAAATAGATAAATTAGGATCGCCCCATGCTAGGCTTACGCCCCTGAGGTGCCACCTACATATAAGGATTGGGATCGGCCCACGATAGGCTTATGCCCCTGAGATGCCACCCATATATAAAGGTAACGAGATCGGCCCATACTAGGCTTATGCCCCTGAGTTGCCACTCATTTTATAGATTTGCGTTACTTAGTATATTTAGCCTTTGAGATTGTTACCTTGGTGGTCATGAAATTATGGTATTTGAACCAATAATCTGCTAATATGAGACATATAAATGGACACTTAATGCAACAACAATGAGGTAGGGAGTTATTGGCATACAAATGAAGTGTTTAGGAGCTGAAAATAACACATGGTTCTTATTTGAACAAACGGAGAACTCCTGAAATTTTCTAGTAAAGATAGATGTGCTGGTTTAATAATCAGAATATATGGAGGTGTTCTAACATGTTAGAGAATGGGGACAAGGCCATTGGCTATAAATGTATGATTTCATGCCAAAGAGTACAAAATAGAGTATGCCTTACATACCTGGTAACATAACTTCAAAACTAACCCGACTTGACTTCCCGCCTTTTGGATTACTTATCTATAATAAAATATATGGTAAACTAGTATTAGCAACTAATCAATGCATTTGTGATACTTAGCTTCACCAAAATAGTAACCGGGCAGTAAACACGTAATCTATCAATCAAGGGTGCTATATTAATCCTTTTCTTCTCCAATTATGCCCACATACCATACATGTCCTTATAAGATCACCAAAGCCACCTCAGCTTCATTACACCCTCTAAACAACATGCAAGATAAATTGGGCAGTTGACGTACACAATCATTAATTTAGTGGTGTATCACCACACCCATATTCTATATTTCAATACAAACTAATCACACCTTTCCCTAATAGCAACCGGGCAGCCCCCAATGCCAAAACACAAAACAGTCCGTAAACAACACCCCAATTGTCCATTAATAGGAACCAAATATGTGCAATCCTCTACTAACACATGTATATAGAAAAAGGACAAAAGTGGACAGGAACCATACCTTGATTTCCTTGGTAGTTTAGTCTCTTAATCTGTATCTATTCAATAGCTTAATCCCTTCACACATACACCAAAAGAGAAATGAGAAAAGAAAAATCCCTTAATAACTAAGAACAATGGACTGCCCAAACTTATAGTGAGGGCTTTCTGGAAATTAATCTTGAAGAACACGTAGTTTTCTTAGTACAAACTCATGAATTGTTCGCTTAAATTTATCTTGTAAGGAAGGTAAATCGCAAGAACCCTTTTGGAATTATAGGGTTGCTTCATAGCCAAGAGAGAACAAGAGAGAGAAACCAAGAAAGCTGGAATTTTTTTGTCTAAGTTAAAAATGAGCCCAATTTGGAGATTTCAATCCATATAAAGGAGATGCTCTTTGGATGACTTTCTCGACCATTTTTGGCTTATATTTTATCAAGTAAATAATGTATCTACTTGCCCAATATATTAGACTTTTGTGGATCCAAAGTTATTGGGCCTTAGCTACCCATTTTTCTTCCTTTTCTTTTCTTTAACTTGGGCCTTGGCATATTTGAGTATTGGGCCCTTTTCTCCATTTTCTTTATCTTTTACTTAATTGTGGGCTCAAATGAGTACATTAATATAAGCCCAAATATGGTCCATAGCCATGGGTCCATTAATTTGGTCCAAATAGCTCAATTAGGTAACTCACCTACTAGCTTAATTAAGTCAAGCAAGTACCTCAATATTTTGTTCCATTTTCAACTCTTAATCCCTTTAATCTAACCTACAACTTATACACACTTGGTCACTTTAAACTTCAAATTCAAATACTAACTTATGATCCCATGTTTAAATAGTTGTATCGACGTTAACTTTGTCTCATCACATTAAACTGTACGGGCAACATCTATAATTCCATCTACACCATTAATACTTGCATAAAAAATCTTATCCATTACCTATACCACAAGGCTATACCAGGTTCCATATAATTAGAACAAGTACAAGTAAAATACGGGATGTTACAACAACAAAGTCCCTAAGGAGGTTCTTTGGAGATGTTTGGAGGTGAGAGGGGTCCCAGTGGCATACATTCGATCGATTAGAGACATGTATGATGGAACAAAGACTAAAATGAGGATGATAGAAGGAGATTCAAAGAATTTCCCTATCTTGATAGGGTTGCATTAGGTACCTAATCTCATTCTATTTTTGTTTGTGTTGGTGATGGATGTGTTGACACGATGTATTTGGAGAGGTACCATGGTGTATGCTATTTACGAATAATGTAGGTTTTGCTGTTGAAATACAAGTGGTGAATGATAAATTAGAGGTTTAGAGACAAACCCTTGAGTCTAAAGGGTTCAGGTTAAGTAGGACCAAGATGGAGTATATGGAATGCAAGTTTAATGACTTGAGGTAGGAGGATGAGGTGGTAGTGAGGTTGGACTCCCAGGTTGTTTGTAAGAAGGATAGTTTTAAGTGTCCTAGGTCTAAGATTCTGGTGAATGAAGAGACTGACAAAGATGTTTCTCACCATATAGGGGTAGGATGGATGAAGTGAAAGCTTATCTCAGGAGTATTGTGTGATAAAAAGGTACCTCCTAAGCTTAAACACAAATTCTACAAAGTGACAGTCTGTCCGACCATGCTGTATCGAGGAATGTGTTGGCCAGTCAAAAACTTCCATATTTAAAAGTTGAAGGTGAAGGAATAAGGATATTGTGGTAGATGTATGAGCTTACTAAGTAAGATAGGTTTAGGAATGAGACTATTTGGGAGAAGGTGGGAGCGGCTTCAGTGGAGGACAAAATATGGGAACTGAGGATGAGATAGTTTAGGCATATGATAAAGAGAGGCATGAATGTCATAGTTCATAGGTATGAGAGGCTATCTTTAAATAGTTTCTGATGGGGTAGAGGTAGGACGAAAGAATATTGGAGGGAGGTGATTAGACATAATTTGGAGCAGTAGTAGTTACAACTTATTGAGGATGTGACCCTAGATAAGAAGGTATAGAGGATGCGAATTAGGTTGGAAGGCTTGTGCGTATGGGTGAGTCATAGCCTGTAGTTAAGAGAGATTTGGTGTAGTCAAGTTAGTAGTCTTATGGTTGTATCCTTACATTGGAGCTGCAAGTTAGGAGAGCTTGGGCATGGTGGGTGCCTTTGGTTTCTTAGACTATGGTATTACTTTGTGGGTGTCTTATTTCTATTACTCAATCTTATTTTATGTTTTACTATGACTTTGGTTACTGTCCTTTGTCTAGAGCCAGGGGTCTATCAGAAATAATCACTCAACTTTTTTGGAGGTAGTGATATGGACTGCGTATATTTTATCCTCCTCAGACCCCACTATGTAGGAATACACTGGGTTTTTTGTTGTGTTTATTGATGTTAAAATGAACCATTTTAAGTGAATTACATAAGTTAAAATTGATGTTAAGTAGCAAATTACTTTTGTTCTTGTTGCTCATGTTTTACCAATTAATTATCGTAGTAAAATAGCTCGATATGATATAATATTTAGTTATTTAATCTCATGTTTTGGCATATCATCCATAAAGTTTTGTTTCGTTTTTATTGTTAAGATACATGGATTTTTTAAATTTACTTATATGAATATGAGTTGGTGAAATTTGAGATTCATACCTTTTTGCTCTATGTTGAGGTTTGCTTGAGAGAGAAAAGATAAGAAAAGAAATTAAAACTAAATTCTAGAGCTAAGATATATGAACTTTCATTGATTTCAGAAATGAAGAAACTACATCATATATGGGAGTGCACAAATGCCTTCTGTAATAGGAACATCCGTACTCTACAAATAACTAATTTGGCAAAGGACGAAATATGTTCAACTATGTAGTTTCTTGGGCTAAATCAGAAATAAGCAAAAATCAAATAAAAAAACTAAGGACTAATGTGCCTACCAGAAAACTCTATTTTAATTATATTCTCTCAATGTCTAAGTACTACTCATTCAGTTGAGAGCTCAACCTCTACGTACGCAACATTTGTCCTCCCTTAAAAATCATCCTTATCCTCAAAAGAAGAAGTCTAGAAACCTCAACTTCAGAGCATGGTGATCCTCCCAAGTTAGATGGTCAGGAGGTAGCTTATCCGTTACGAACCTAACCAGGGCCTGGCCGTGAATGGTGTCTCAAGTCCCACGTGGACCGAAGATCATGCCCTTTACCTAACCAAACCAAGACAGCATCCTCAAATATCGGATGAATTCCGAATATATAACAAGATAGAGCATAATAAAACTAATGATAATTCATGATATGTCTATACCAACCACCGATAACCGAATAACCGTCCATCACTAATCAATCAACCAAACCACCCAAGTCCATAGTAATCCAATGGAGCCTTTACAAAATTAAAGTTTAATAAAATATTGGGACATGCCTCCGTCCATAGATGAAATAATATCCAAATTATAGTCAAAATATAAAAAGGAAACCACAATATGAACTGGGGACTTCCGAAGGGTGGAAGCTCACTATTTCAATCTGACATACTAGCTGATCCCAAATCCAAGTCACTGAGTAGGAGATATGGAAGTATGGCTTGTTCCTGTATCACGTGGGGATACAGCGTCTGAAGATGATTAACAGTTGGAGAGCTAGCATGTAACCCAAGGATAGAGGAACAAACTAATTCCACGATAATAGTTTAAAACCAATACAACATTCAATGCATAATATCATATGAAGTACATATATATATATATATATATAAATATATATAATACCACATGCTAGGGTAGGGAACAAGGCTTAGCATGAACTTCGAAAACCTTAACTTGGGTTATGTAGCATAACCGTCGTCAAATAAGGCACCCACGAGCTACATAGGCCTAGCTCTCCCCTAGATAGAAAGGCCTTAGTGTGTGTAGCCGCATGAACCAGAGAATATCCATATCCGTATATGCCTTTATGAGGGACGTTAACCTCTCGGCATAGTCAAGGTGACTTGAGCACCAATGTATAGAATATGGGGGACTTGAGCCTCCTATTTATAGATTCAATATGGGGGACTCAAATCTCATGCTCGTTTAGACACCCGCACCACCAAGCGCAGTTTCAGTGTTAGTCCTTTAGACCTTCACTTTTGTGGCGCGACTACACACCCCGCTCTTAAGCCCAATTTAAAACATTTAACATGCATCAACATTTATTAACCCATTATACATATAGGCACCCATGGGTATCATTATACCAACCCCTCTTGCAAGCGTATATTTTTCCATAACAACAGTTTCATTATTTTGGACACAAACCCATTGTCCAAACAAAAACATCAAGTTAATGCAATATTTGGGACTCGAATCCATTTAAAAAATCAAACCCAAAGGTTATCATTTTGATCAATCTATGGCCATAAAGTCCTTTACAAAGTCCCTCATCAATCATTATCATGGTTATGCAAAAGCCTTTGTTCAAAAACACAATTCAACTTATGACAATATCATTGTTATTAACAATTTTACAAATAGGTTGAGGGCATGCCATTACCAAAGCCAAAATCATCAAATTTGGGGTTCAACTATGTACGCTCAATTAAATCACCATTCCCATGCACCCACATGTGCAAAACCATAATTAAAACATGCATAACCATAATTTAAGCCATAGAAAACAATATTCAATTATATGCATTAAAACCCCTCAACCTTGGTTTCAAAGCTACCATTAATGATTCATGAACAATGCTTTAAACATATGATTTTAGTAAACTAACAAAGAGAGAAGAGTCACATGTCTGAATTATGATAATTCATAGAGAGAAATTGACTCTTGAACCCTTAGATGGCCGCTTTGGAGAAACCCTAGCCAATTCTCCTTGAGAGGATTTTAAGAGAGTAAAGAGGATGTATTGATCTTATAAAGTGTAGAATGAATGCCCCAAAGCGTATTAGGGACGTGGGGCCTTAAGGATTTTAAGTGGGAAATGCCCAATGTACCCCCAACTAAAAATTGTAAAAAGGCCATCCTTGGTTACGAGTCGACCCATCTACTCGTCACCACATCATATGACTCATAGCCATGAGTCGTATCCTAAATAGTGAGTTGGACACCCATACACTATTCATATTATGAATCCATGATTAACTCCTGACCTGACCTTATGACTCGTATGGTCTAGTCAAATCCAAGATAGAACCAAAGGGATTAGATACTGGACAATATATGACTCAACCCTACCACTCATAACATGGTCATACAACTCGTATTGAGTCACTCATATGTAGAGAATAGCTTATCCAATTCCATACTGGTTTGGTTACAACTTGGGTCCCTAGACCCATAACCACACCACACAACTCGTATGATGAGTTATCAACAGGGTAGTGAGCTCTAAACTCAAGAAATTTTCAAGGATCAAAATTTAGGGCATTTCAGTCTCCCCCCTTAGGATCATTCATCCTCGAATGATTGTACAAGGCATTGTATAGAACGATTAAATCCCAAACATCTCTACTCTTACCTTTAACTAAGTTAGAAAACAAAGATGCCAAGGAAATCAATCTTTTCTTTTACAAAGTCAGAAAACAAAGATGTGAAGAACAACACATATCTTAAGCACGATTTTCCAAAGCAGGGAACATGAATGGATACTTGGACTTCATGTCCTCTTCAGCTTTCCAAGTAGCTTCCTATAACTTTTGGTTCCACCATAAAACCTTTACTGAAGCCGCATCCTTCGTTCGTAACCGACGAACTTACCAATCCAAGATCTTCATTGGGACCTCCTTATATTATAAAGAAACTGAAATGCCAATGTTCTCCAAGGGAATAACCAATAAAGGATTACCCACTCATCTTCGTATCATGGACACATGGAATACCGGATGAATGAAACTCATGTTGGTGGGAAAATCAACTCATATGAAATATTACCATCCCCTTTTAATACAAGTATGGTCTAACATATTGGGGACTAATCATCCCCTTTTTTCCAAGCCGCATTACTCCCTTCATGGGATACACCTTCAAGAACACCCATTCTATAACCTCAAACTCCAACTCTCTTCACCTTATGTCTGCATAGGACTTTTGGAGACTTTGGGCAGTCTTAAGCCTATTTCGAATCACCTTTACATTTCCCATAGCTTGGTGGATAAATTTCGGGGAAAACATCTTCGCTACATAAATGTCAAACTACCTGATAGGAGATTTACACCTCCTACCATACAATGCCTCAAACCAAGCCATACCAATTCTATAATGGTAACTATTATTATAGGCAAATTTAATGAGAGGTAAGTGGTCATACCAACTACTACCAAAGTCAATTATAAAAGCTCGCAACATATCTTCCGAAGTATGAATGGTTCTTTCCTCTTGCCCATCCATCTATGGGTGAAAGGCACTGCTAAGACTCACTTTAATCCTCGAACCACGCTAAAATGAGAGCCAAAATTGTGATGAGAACTGAGTGCCACGATCTGAAATAATTGACATAGGCACACCATGTAACTTTACGACCTCCTAAAGGAACAACTTTGCACAATCCTTGGCAGAATAATTAAGCCTCACTGCCAAGAAGTAAGTAGACTTAGTCATCCAATACATGATGACCCAAATGGAGTCACACTGATTCCGCAACGGCGCAAGGCTGGTAATGAAGTCCATATTAATTATCTCCCATTTCAACACCAATAGTTCAATATCTTGGATTAGCCCACTCAGCCTTATATGTTCCATATTTACTTGCTGACACACCACACACTTAGCCGCAAAGTTGGGTATTTATTGCTTCATGTTATTCCACCAATAAATCTCCTTAAGGCCATGATACATCTTTGTTGAACCAGATGAACTGTATACCATAATTCATGGGCCTCGTCCAAGATCCTACCTTGCTACCCATCAATATCGAGAACACACAACCTCTCTTGGTATCCGAGATACCATTACTACCAATATCAAAGGTCATCATGTTCTACTTACCCATATTATCCTTCATGTTCATCAAGATAGGGTCTAATACCTATTTGTCTTTTATTTCATAACCAAGAGATGATTGTGCCACCTATTGCACAAACACACTACAATCCTTAGAGTCCAAGAGATGAACTCCAAGGTTAGCTAAACGGTGAATATCCTTCACCAATTCCTATTTATCCTTTTCCATATGTGACAAGTTATCCATTGACAACCTGCTAAGAGCATCAGTAACTATATTAGCTTTACCTGGATGGTTGTGAAGGCTCATGTCATAATCCTTGAGCAGCTCAAGTCACCTCCTTTGCCTGAGACTAAGCTCTTTCTAGGTAAACACATACTGCAGGATATTTTAATAAAAAAAGATATCAACATGGACCCCATACAGATAGTGATGCCCGATTTTTAATGCGAACACCACGGATAACAACTCTAAGTCATAAGTCAGATAGCTCTTCTCATAAACCTTTACCTGTCTATAGGCATAAGCAACCACCTTGTAATATAGTATTAGTACACAACCAAGTCCCACTCGGGATGCATCATAATAGATGATAGAACCCTTGGTACCTTCAGGTAGAGTCAAGACCGTAGTCAAAGTTAGCTTATCCTTCAGCTTTTTAAAACTACTCTTACAAGCATCGGGCCATAAGAACTTTACCTTCTTCTGAGTTAACTTAGTCAATGGGGTAGGTATAGTCGAAAGACTCTCTACAAATCTCCTATAGTAACTAGATAAATCCAAGAAGCTCCAAATATCGATTGGAGTCATAGGTTTGGGCCACTTCTTAACCACTATGACTTTCTGCAGATCTACCATGATCCCTTTACTAAAAATGACATGACCCATAAAAGTGACAGCTTTCAGCCAGAATTCATATTTCAAAAACTTGGCATATAATTGCTGATCTTTCAGGGTCTGCAACGCAATGTGGAGGTGATTGGCATATCCCGCCTCACTCTTCAAGTACACAAGATTATTATTTATAGATATTATGATAAATAAATATAAAAACTAATGAAAGACTAAAACACCCTGGATTTTGGTCCTTAGAAATTTTTGAGTTTTGAACTCTCTGAACATCATACGACTAGGGGTACTTATCGTATGCTAAGGTATGGTTTATGGGGTCTTGGTCATGTGACGATTAGTATGGTTTGGTTGTAACACTGGTCCATATAGCCTGTGGGTGGTTCTAGGATAGTTAAGCTACATATACAAAGGTTAATGGTTTTATAGGTATGCTAAACTTGGTTCTCTTTCCCTGCATGGATTATATATATATATATATATATATTTATATATATGTATATATGTATGGTTATGAATGCATATGGTTGTTTACTTGGTTTTAAAGGTTGGCCTTATTTTATCCTTATCCTGAGTGCTTGCTAGAGTTCACCCGCTAACCCATCTTTGAGCTGGTTGTATCCCCACACGATCCAAGAACCAGCCATTCTACTCCTCTCTCTCAGTGATCAAATTTGGGATCAGTTTGTATAGGATTGAAATGGTGAGCTTCCATACCCTGGAAGGCTCTATTTCATATCATGGAATTCATTGCATATTTTGGTCATTTTATAGACTTTGGTTTTGGCTTTGGTTGGGGCATGTCCTAACCGGATATTATTTTTCTTATGGATAAAGGCTTTGTGGGACTACTTTGGGTTGGTATGGGTGGTGTCATTATTGGTGTTAGCCTTGGCGTTGGTATTAGCATTGGGGCTGACACTAGTTGACGGTATTTGACTTATGATTGTTACATTTTGCTTTTGATTATATATACATATATTTTTGGAACTCATTTGATATGGGATGTAGGGCAGTTATGGTGGGGTATTAGGGGTGGTCTCCAGTCCCGGTTGGTCTTGAGGAACCCTATACGACTAAGCCCTAGTTTAGGTTATCTCAAAGACCCTGTTCATCAAGTCCATGAATGCCGTCGGTGTATTAGTCAACCCAATAGACATAACTAAGAACACAAAATGCCTACATCGAGTACGAAAAATAGTCTTAGGGATATTTGCCCCTCAAATATTTAACTGACGATACTCGGATTGAAGATCAATCTTAGAGAAGAACTTAGCACCCTGAAGCTGATCAAACAAATCATCTATCCTTGGAAGAGGGTACTTATTCTTTATCGTTACCTTATTCAATTGTCAATAATCAAAACACATACGAAGGGACCTATACTTGTTACGCATGAACAATACTGGTGCACCCAACAGAGATATTCTAGGTTGGATGAAACCCTTGTCTAAGAGATCCTTTAATTTCTTCTTAAGCTTTTTCAAATCAGCAGGAGCCATTCTATACGGGGTAATAGAGATAGGTTAAGTGTCCAAAAAAAGATCAATCCCAAAATCAATCTCCCTATAGGGAGGGACATTGGGAAGGTCATTAGGAAAAACCTTGGAAAATTCATTCACCATCAGGATAGAATGTAAAGAAATACCCTCTGAGTTAGAATCTTTAACGTAGATGAGATGATAGTGACACCCCTTGGAGATTATGTTCGGGCTTTAAGATATGATATGAACCTTCCCTTGGGTGCTAGAAAACCACCCTCACATTTAATAACTGGCTCATCAGGGAATGTAAAGATGACTTTACAGGTCTGATAGTCTAGAGAAGCATAACACGAATCAACCAATCCATCCCCAATATTATGTTGAAATCAACCATGTCTAATTTGAACAAATCCATCAAAGTCTCCTAACCACCCGTAGATACCATATAAACCATATAGACTCTTCTAATAACGATAGCATCACCCACTATGTAGAAATAGAAAAGGGGTTCAAAATACACTCAAACCAAAACCTAAATGCACAACCACAAATGGGGTCACATAAGAAGAGTGAACCATGGATCAAGTAAACAATACACATCATAGAAAAATAAATATAATACACCAATAAAAATATTTGGAGAAGCTTGGAATAGCTGGCGAGTAGTGAGGGCATAAAAGCAGTTTCGACCAGTGCAGAAGCCAGAAATGGCACCCTTTGGTGTAGGAGCTGATAAAGAGGCAATATGAACCTTGTTTTCCCTAGAAAAAACTCTACAGGGAAAATCCCATTCAATATGTACGATCTGAGCACATATAAAACATTGGTTCCTTTTCTTCTCATACTGACCATGGTGGTGCTGACCACAAAATCTGCAGGGAGGGTATGATGGTGTTGACTGGGCTCTATTGGCCTGATATTGGGAACCCTGTACCCTATAAGCATCACCATCCTGAAAACATCTGTCACTAGACAGTTTTGAGCAGGGAGCACTAGCCATCGAATATGAGTTAGGACTCCCCCGGTTCTTCTTCTTAGTCCACTTTCCACTCTACTGCAGGAATCCACCCTATGTTGAACTGGAATTTCTTACTTTGCCTCTCACCAATCTTATCTTTTTTTTTTCTTCTCTTTGACCTACTGTATATACATAACCAATCTGGATATGTCCATGTCTTTGTTCAACAAGATAGCCTTACCCTCAAGAATCAACTTACTGGACAATCCAAAAGAACACTTATGCATTCTAGCCCTCATGCTAGACATTAACTCAGGAGCATAGCTAGATAACTGATGAAATTTTAAGGCATATTCCTTGACTTCCATTCTTCCTTGTTTTAAGTTAACAAATTCTTCTGCCTTACCTCCCTTAAATCCTAAGGAAAAAAACAGTACAGAAATGTATTAGAGAAATCGCCCCATACAATAGAACCAACATCTTTGCCTCTCAACTATTCCTACTCTTCATACCACTGGTATGCCACATCCTTCAATTGATAGGAAATAAAATCAACAGCTTCAATCTTTGAAGCATGCATAACCTAAATGATCTTCTCTATCTCATCATTGAAATGTTGAGGATCCTCCTTAACCTTAATACTAGTAAACTTCAAAGGATGCAACATCATAAATTGGCCCCTCTAGTGGCCTCAGACGAACCTATAGCAACACCAGTAGAACCCAAATATTGTGACTGAGATGTCACCAACTGGGCCAATAGGTTAATGGAGCATTGAAACTCAACATTTTCTACCTACCCTTGAGGCGATTGAATATGAGTGTCATCCTTAGGAGTGGATCAGTGGAGAAAGGTTGACCTCATGAGAACAGTCAGATGCAACGACCCTTGACTAGGTATGGACCCCAGAAGTTGGACTAGCTCCATCCACATTGTCCTCAAAAAGGACAAAAGAAGTTCCACAGACATCAGATCTTCCTGGATGCATGATCTAAAAAATGCACGGATAAAAATCAGAGGGATCCAAGTCCTTCGACTTTACAACTCAAAATTAAGATAATAAGAGTGGGAATCATTCCTAACTATCTCATAGCCTCTCCTATATAAGTGTGGAGTACTACACACCCATTAAAAGACTCTACTTGATACGACTTTGTGGACACCTATTCGACCATGAACCTAGCTCTGATTCCACCTTTGTCATGACCCAGACTAGTGCCTAGCCATGACAGGAATCTCAAGCACCACTTGGACCAAAGATCACCCCCTTCACCTAACCAAACCAACACAACATCCTTAAGTGTAAAATGAATTTTTAACATATAACAAGATAGCACATAATAAAACTAACGATAATTCATGATATGTCTTTACCAACCACCGGTAATCGGACAACTTTCATTCACCAAATAATCAACCAAAACACCCAAGTCCATATTAATCCAATAAAGCCTCTACAAAATCGAAGGTCAATAAAATATTAGAACATGCATCTCGATTATAGCCAAAGACATTATCCAAAAGATAGTCAAAACATAAAAAAAAAACCACAATATCAAATGGGGTCTTTCGAAGGATGGAGGCTCATCACTTTTGTCTTACCCACTAGATGATCCTAAATCCAAGTCACTGAGTAGGAGATGCAGAAGTTTGGCCAGTTTCTCCATCGCGTGGGGATACAACATCTGGAGATAGTTAACGATTGGAGTTCTAGCATGTAACTCAGGGATAGAAGAATAAAATAATGACACGATAATAGTTCAAAACCAATACAACATTCAATACATAATATCATATGAAGTACATATACATATATAATATCAAATACTGGGGTAGGGAGCAAGGTTTAGCATGAACTTCAAAAACCTTAACGTGGGTTGTGTAGCATAACCCTCATAAAATAAGGCACCCATGGACTATATGGACCTAGCTCTCCATTAGCTGGAAGTGCCCTAATGCGTGTAGCCGCATGAAGCGTAGAATATCCATATCCATATATGACTTTATGAGGGACTCGAACATCCCGGCATAGTCAAGGTGACTTGAGACCAATGTATACATTATAGGGGACTCGAACCTCCCATTCATATATTTAATACGGGGGACTAGATCCTCTCGGTCATTAAACACCCACACCGGCTAGCGCAATTTCTAGTATTAGTACTATGAACCTCCACTTTCATGGCCCATCTACACACCCTGCTCTTAATACCAATTTAAAATATTTAATAAGCATAAATATTTATTAACCCATTATTCATATAGGCACCCAATTAGTATCGTCATACTAACCCCACTTGCAAGAATACATTATGCCATAATAATAATTTCATTATTTGGGACTCGAACTCATTGTTTAAAGAAAAACATCAAGTTAATGCAATATTTGGGAGTTGATCAATCAATGGAAATAAAGTCTTTTACAAAGTCCTTCATCATTCATTGTCATGGTTGTGCTAAAGCCTTAGTTCAAAAATGCAATTCAACTTGTGACAATATCATTCTTATTAATAATTTCACAAACAGGTTGAGGGCAAGCCATTATCAAAGACAAAATCATCAAATATGGGGTTCAACTATGACCCCAAAATTAAATAACCATTCCCATGCACCCATATGTGCAAAATCATATTTAAAACATGCATAATCATAATTTAAACCATAGAAAATAATATTCGATGATTAGCATTCAATCCCTTCAACGTTGGTTTCAAAACTACCATTAATGATTCATGAACAATGTTATAAATATATGCTTAGTAAACTAACAATGAGGGAAGATTCACATTCCTGAATTATGAAGATTCACAAAGAGAAATTGACTCTTGAACCCTTAGATGACCACTTTGTAGAAACCCTAGCCAATTTTGCTTGAGTGGATTTTGAGAGAGTAAAGAGGTTGGTTTGATCTTGTAAAGTGCAGAATAAATTCCCCAGAGTGTTTTAGTATGTGGGGCCTTAAGGGTTTTAAGTGAGAAATGTCACGTACCCTAACTAAAAACTGTAAAAAGGGTGTACTTGGTTATGAGTCGACCTATTAACTCGTCACCACATCATACGACTCATAGCCATGAGTCGTATCCTAAATAGTGAGTTGGACACTCAAACACTGTCCATCTTACAAATCCATGATCTTAATCATTATTAAACATATGACTCGATGGTCTAGTCGTATTTAAGATAGAACCTAGTGGGATTAGGAAATGGACAACATATGACTCAACCCTCCACTAGTAACATGGTCTTATGACTTATATTGAGTCACTCATCCTCAGAGAAGAACTTAGACAATTCCACACTAGTTTAGTTATAACTTGGGTCCCTATACTCGTAACCATACCATACGACTTGTACGATAAGTCATCAACAGGGCAGTGAGCTCAAAGCTCAAGGAATTTTCAAGGACAAAAGTTTAGGGTGTTTTATTATCCTATTGGATCAAAACCTAAGGTACATCCTTATTTTCATTATTAATCATACTTCTTTTAATAATAGCCTTTGAACTAGGATAATAAGGGCTTGCTAGATCAATAATAGGTGGATAATTTATAGACTTAACAATCTTGTAGCATAGTTTAAAGAAAAAATAAGAAATGTGGGTGTATAGTAACTTGAGGAGGTAGGGAAAGTCTGTATGCTACCTTACTAATTTTCTTCAAAACTTGGTAAGGTTCATAGTATTTGGCTATAAGTTTGGAGAAGTGGGATATAGATAAGGTGTGTTGTCTATAGGGTTGTATTTTGAGATAGACCTAGTTCCATTCTTGAATTATTCTATCAGTTCTGTGGTTGTTGGCATATGTGGTTATCATCTGTTAAGATTTTATCACATAGAACTTGGTGAGGTACAACTTGATTTTTCTCATTTTAAGCTCCTGTCTACATGTTCATCTACTAAATCACCTAAAATATTAGGTAGGTGTATGGTTATGGGTTGATAATAAAGAGCCTCATATGGAGTTGTTTGTATAGTTGAGTGGTACGTAGTGTTATACCCCCATTTATCTAAGGGTAAATACAAGAACCAATTATTGGGTGAATCTAAACAATAGCATATGAGAAATATTTCTAAACATTTGTTGAGAATTTCTATTTGTCCATCTGATTGGAGGTGGTAGGAAGTTGAGGTACACTAGGTGATACCATGAGCTGAAAAAATATCTTGCCAAACCTTACCGAAAAATACTGGATCCTTATCACTAATGATATTTTGGGGCATGCCATGGAGTTTATAAATGTTTTCCAGAAATAGTTGAGCAATATATGAAGCTGAATATGATGATGTAATACTTTAAACTGACCATACTTTGTAAGCCTATCCACCATTACCAAAATCACAGACTTACCTTTAGACTTTGGTAACCATTCTATAAAGTCCATACTAATGCTAGACCAAGTAGTGTTGGGAATTTCTAAAGGTTGTAAAAGACCAAGATAGGAAGATGGGTCATACTTACTCTTTTGACAAATATCACATCACCTCACATATTGGTTTACATATTCCTTCAATCCCTTCTACTAAAACAAAGATGCTACCTTACTATAAGTATTGTTAATTCATTAGTGTCCTCCCACAAGATGATCATGCCAATGATGAATGATTTCTTCCCTCAATTAAAGATTATTTCCCAATACTAACTTTCCATGATTCCTTAATTTTTTGTTAAGGAATGTATAGCCATTGTACTCTCCCTCATTCTCTATAGCTAACTTAATAACTTTTTGGATTTCTTGATCTTCTTCCCAACTATTAGTGAACCTTTGAAATAGAGTCCTCAGTAGTGTTCAAAAATAATGTCAATAGCTTACACATAAAAAGTCTAAATAAGGAATCTGTAGCAGTGTTATCTTTACCTTTTTGTACTTAATAGAAAAATCAAATTACATTATCTTAGCTATCTTTTTCAATTGAGACCCTGTGTACAATTTTTGGGCCAGGAGAAATTTAAGAGTTTCTTGGTCAGTTCTTTCCAAGAATTATCTGCCTTTAAGATACTGACTCTATTTATTAATAACCATTACCAATTCTAGTAGTTCCTTATCATAGACAGATAATGAAATATGCTTAGGGAAGAGGAATTTATTGATGTATGTTATGGGATGTCCCTGCAGCATGAGCATTGCACTAATACCAAAGTCATAAAAATCTGTCTCTATAATGATCTATTGAGTATTATTAGGAAGAGCTAACACAACGGCTATTATGAGAACATTTTTTAATAGATCAAAAGTTATAGTAGCCTTACTACTCCAATAGAATCCATATTTCTTCAGCAGGTCAGTTAAGGGCTTACTAATGAGGCCATATCCTTGAATAAACCTCCTGCAGTATCCAGCTAATCCCAAAAATCCCCTGAGTTGTTTGATAGTGGTTAGAATTGGCCATTCTCTTATAATAAAGATCTTTTTAAGGCCTGTTTCCACTCTTAGAATTGGCCATTCACCAAAAGAACACTTGGATTTCCCCATAAATAAGTTATGAGATTTAAGTATCTCAAAGGTCAATCTGAGATGTATTAGGTTCTTTCCCCATTTTTTACTAAATACCAAAATATCATCAAAATAGACTACAATGAATTAATGTTCTTTAAAAATATAATTCATCAACCCCTTGAAATAAGATGGAGCATTGGTCAAGCCAAAATAAATTACCAACTACTCACAATGATTTGAATGGGTTCTAAATATTGTCTTAGTCACGCCCGCATCATGTACATTTATCTGGTGATAGCCCAACCTGAGGTCCAAGTTAGTTTAAACTTTAGATCCATCTAACTCATCTAGAAGTTCCTTGGTAACTGGAATGGTAAATTTATCTTTAATGGTAATCTTATTGAAGGCTCTATAATCTACACATAATCTCCAAGAGACATTTTTCTTACTAACTAGTACCACAGGGCTTGCATAAGGACTGAAGATGGGTTGTATGATACCTTTTTCAAGCATTTCTTCCATCAGACATTTAATAATATCCTTATGAGAAGGTGAATATCTATAAGGTCTGATATTAACTAGGTTACTACTAGTTGCAAGGGAAATTTTATGACCAAAGGCAACCCTATGGGGTGGTAGTCCACTAGGCTCAGCAAACAACTTATCATACTCTAATAACATACTTTAAGTTCCTTGGTGTATCCATTGCTCTTCATACTCTTCCAAGTCAGCAGTAGGGATTTCTTTAACCATGAACAACTGTGCATCACACTTGGCCATTTTACTCAAATATTTTACATTTACTATTTTAAGTTTGGAAGTCTCTCCCTTCAATAGATGGTTCTTGTTCCCATACTTGAACTTCATGGTCAATTGGTTGAAGTTCATTATGAAGTCTCTAATAGACACTAGCCATTGAACACCAAGGACTATATCATAAGATCCTAAATAATGAACTATTATGTCAGACATATTTGTTCTACCTATGAGCTAAGTGAACTTGGTGCACACTTGATCAGTGGCCACTGTGCTTCCATCAACCACCTTAACCTATTGAGAGCTAATAGTTTTGAGTTGAGAAGCCCATTTTTCAGAAACCAATGAGTCAAAAAATTGTGTGTGCTTCTAAAATCAATAAGTATACTAATGGGCATCAACTCAGTATAACAGGTCACCCTTAGAGTTTGAAAATTAGCAACCCCACTCAAGGCCTACAGGGATATAACACAGATTTTCCCATTCTAAACAACCTTCTTTGATGCTCCGTCCTCCCTAGTCTCTTTTGATTCCCCTCTTTCCTGCTCCTCTACTTCAAGTAGGTATAGTTGTTGAGGTTTTTCTTGAAGATCATTCTCCAACTCTATCATTTCACTACCATCATCTAGTTTAAACAAATAAAGTTGTTTGGTTTATGACTTGAAAAGAATTTTTCATCACAAAAATAACACAACTCTTTGAGTATCTTATAATTTGACTCAGTGGTTGTGAGTCTTTTGCCCTTATTTTTGGCCAGTTAGTTGGAGGGGTTAAAAAGTTTTTAATAATTGGAGGTTTCAAGGCTATTTTGAAGGAAATGTTTAGAGTTCTGGAGAAAAATAAGTGTTTAGGTTTCTGGAAATATTTGGATGATTTTTGTTGGACTATATAAGAGGAGTTTATTAATCTAGCTAAACGGTGAATACCCCGTATTTCCCTAGCATAATTTAAGTCCCAATACATGAGTATTCGTATATAAAATTGTTGAAATACCTATTATTTTTCAGTTTAGAGCCTGCCATTGCATAGAAATTCAATTATCTTTTGAACAATATAATATTCGCCCAAATTCAATAACCAGGTAAGAAGTTATGGCGATTTTAAGTTTCAGTCGTTAAACACCATCATTCAGGAAAGTAACGCATCACAGAGTATGTCTAAATGAAAAATGTCCATTTCTAGTATGACTTCGCGATATCACCACATCGTAGAGGGCTTCAAATTCCCAATTGTCCAATTCCTATAAGGGACCGCAAAATTGGCGCATCACGCCAAAAACCCAATTCACAATTGTTAGTTTCTAGTAAAACAACGTGATTATACCACTTCGCACCAAGTTTCCAGGTTGCATCCAAGGTGGCAACGCGATACCACCATATCGTGCCACTAACCACATTCCTAGTTGGCAACTTCCAATGGCTTGGCACGATAGTGGTGCGTCGTGCCAGGGGCAAAATTGGGAAAATTTGATGGAAAGTTAAAATTTCATCCATTGTTAAAACAGTCTTTTCCCCATCATTTTGACCCATCAAGATATGGGTTTTAATCCTTAAAAATGTCGTAAGCTTATTCATTAATAATTTTTTTCCCCAAAGCAAAGAACACTCTATCCCAATCAAGAAAACCCTAGCTTCTAAGCATTAAGGACAATCCTCAAGAATTCACCAAGAACTTCAAGAAACTCATCAATTAAGGTATGTTAAATATTCATTCATGGGCTCCTTTCACCCATGAAGTCCAAGTATCCGATTTTAAATTACAAATTTATAATCTTTTCAAGTTACTTTGTTTTAAATTAAGTTTTCAACCATAAATCTCCATGAACTATGATTCTACACCATGTATGAATAAAATAGTTATTGTTATTCAATTCACCATGTTTTAATGTTATCACTTATTGAGTTAAATCATGATTTAGTGCTATTCATACTATTACTACAAATTCCATAATCTTTCCATGACTTGATTAAGATATGACCTACAAGTGTTTGATAAAATGCCTACAAGAATGATTATTTAATAAAAGCCTTTATGTTATGTCCTCCAAGTTTTAGTGTTATTTTACTATTATTGTTTTGAGTTCTGAGGGTATTGAATACCTGAAAACTATAGCTGTTTTCTTAGCCTCGATTTAGTATCTTCAGAATAACTTCAGATTATGTTATGAGCATTATGAGAATAGTTAGTTAAACTCAAAACAGTCTAGTATGTCAGTGTCTTTCAGTTGGGAGTAGGATTTAGCACCTAGCGAGTGTAGGGATGGAGGCTTTCCTGTCAGATCGGTAGAGCCACTAGTAGCAGTCCCTAAAATCAAAAACTATGTAGCCAGTGTAGGATATGAGAAGTCACCCATCAGTTTAGGCTTAACTATCTCGCAGAGGTCATCCATCAGATTAAGCTTGACATCCTTAGACCTTCGGGATAGTACATCAGTATAGTGGATCCACACAACCAGTGTTAGTACCTATGGCATGGTATTGATACCTTTCTAACTGGTTTTACAGGTTGGACCCCAATCATCTTAGATTGGGGAATATCGGTTAGATGATAGCTCCCATAGTATCAGTCCAATAATTAGATCAGTAGTTCTGTCTTAGTATTATTTGACCAAGGCATACATATATCAGTTATTTCAGTATTTCAGTTTATAGATTTCTATTCAGTTCATATTATATGCTTGGTTATGCATCCCCAGTATTTACAGATTTGACATATTTTCAGCATCTATAGATTTCTTGCTCTATATTTAATATTCCATGTTTTACATGTTTATTCAAATAGTTACTATTCTTGTTCATGAAACCATGTATGTCAGCCTACCCTATTTAGCATACCAGTACATTCAAAGTACTCAGTTCTCAGATCACATTTAGACATCTCAGAATCTCAGCAGTAGTAGTGGTGAGTCCTTATATTTTTAGGACGGATTATTTTATTTCATGCTTTCTATCTATTAGTTAGTTGGAGTTATTTGGGGCCTATCCCATCAGCTCACAGTTATTCAGTTTAGAGGCTTTCAGACACCATAGTTAGTTATTCAAATTTTCTTTATCTTAATAGATTCAGATAGTCATTTCTTTAAATTTATAATTTAGTATTTGTTTCAGATATTAAAACCTTATGGCATATCAATTATTCTTCTGTATTTATGATTGTGTTATTCAGTGCTCACAGCAAGTAACAACTCATGGGTTAGCTTGTGGTCCCTCAGGACTATAAGCACCGTGTGATATCCAGGGTATACTCTCGGGGCATTACAAACTTGGTATCAGAGCCTAAGGTTTTAAAGTGTCCTCGGAAGTTTGAAATCTGATTCAAGTAGAGTCTTGTCCATGGGTATGTAGAGCGCCACACTTATGGGCAAGAGGCTACAAGGTGTTTAGGAAAAGTTTCCTTTCTTTCAGTATTCATGTAGTCCGAGTGAGCATGAGCTTAAGTCAAACTCTGTCTAATCCGTTTCTTCCTTCCGTTTATAGAACATGCCTGCCAAAAAGAATAACAAAAGAGGAGAAGGAAACTTGCCAGCACCTCCACCCATCCAGGCATATCCTCTAGATGAGCATTTCTCTCATAAGAATTTAGGGTTGCGTTCACCACTCTCGCTAACACCGTAGCAGCATAGAATGAATGGCTAACTGTCGTTCCAGCCAACCTAGTGGCCAATACTACTACAACCAGGATTCATAACTTTACCCGGATGAATTCTCCTTCCTTCATAGGATCCAAGTTTGAAGAGGACTGATAAGAATTCTTAGATATGGTTCAAAAGGTAACAGATGCTTTGGGGGTGACTTCTAGTGAGAGTGTTGAGATGGCTGCATATCAATTATTGCATATAGTCCATACATGGTTTAAGCAGTGGAAGGTAAATAGGGGTGTAGATGCAGGGCCTGCAGAATGGGAAGAGTTCACCATAACTTTTTTAGACAGATTCTTCCCATTGGAGTTAAGAGAGGCTAAAGTTTTAGAATTTATTAACTTGAGATAGGGCAGAATAATCACGAAGGAGTATTCTCTCAAGTTTACTCAGTTAGCTAGATGTGCTCCTCATGTGGTACTTGATAGCAGGTCTAAGATAAGTAAATTTGTGTCTGGCATATCTGATAGTGTAGTTAAGGAATGTAGGACCGCAATGCTGATTAGGGAGATAAAAATATCTAGGCTGATGGTCTATGCTCAATAGATAGAGAAGAAAAAGATTAAGGAAAGAGGGAGAAGGAACAAGAGGGCTAGGATGGGTAGTTTTAATTTCAGCCAATAAAGGTCAGAAGGTGGTAACCATCCTCAGTTTCATCAAAGGTCTTCATCCCTATTACCCTTTTCAACCAGTGCCCCAATACCCAAATTTAGAAATGATAATAAGGATAGAGCAGCAGGCTCTAAGTCGCAAGGCAGTGTTAACAGTGCCCGTATGAACTATTTATGTCAGAAGTATGGCAGACACCATCAGGGAGAGTGTAGAGCGGGAAGTGATATGTACTTTGGGTGTGGCAAGCCATGTGGCAAGCCAAGCCATCAGATTCAAGAGTGATGGGTAGTTTCTCAGATAGGTAAAGAGTTACGCCAATAGGGGCAATCCAATCAGTCATCAGTTCTATCCAGGCGCCCGACTCAGCAGGGTGACGCTTCTAGTGCTACAAGTGGTCAGTGTCCAAATAGATTATATGCTCTTCAGTCCCACCAAAATTAAGAAAATTCTCCTGACGTACTTACTTGTATGTTACAGGTCTTTCACTTACATATTTATGTTATACTAGACCCTGGATCTTCTCTTTCTTTTGTAACTCCATATATAGTCGTCAATTTCAGAGTCAGTCCCGAAACTCTAGTAGAGCCCTTTTTAGTGTGTACCCCAGTCGATGTTTTCATTATAGCTAGGCAGGTATACAGAAACTGTTCGATCATAATATCTCATAATGTTACCTCAGTTGAGCTCGTGGAGTTAGAGATGATAGATTTTCATATCATTCTCGGCATGGATTGGCTCCACTTATGCTATGCCTCAGTTGATTGTAGAAACAAAATAGTTCATTTTTAGTTCCTAAATGAACCAGTACTTGAATAGAGGGGTAGTACTATAGCTCTTAGGGGTCAACTTATTTCGTACCTTAGAGCTAGAAAGATAATATCCAAGGGATGTATTTACTATCTTGTTAGAGTCAAATACTCAAATTTAGAGACTCCAACCATTAAGTCAGTTTTAGTAGTCAAGGAATTTCCAGATATATTCCCTGAAGATCTTCTCGGTGTTCCTCCTAAAAGGGAAATCGACTTTAGAATAGACCTTCTCCTAGACACTCAGCCCATATCTATTCAGCCATACAAAATAGCTTCAGTTTAACTCAAAGAATTAAAAAAACAATTGAAAGATCTCCTAGATAAGGGATTCATCAGACCTGGCATCTCCTCGTGGGGCACACTAGTTCTATTTGTGCATAAGAAAGATAGTTCTCTAGGAATAAGTACTGATTACCGTCAGTTGAATAAAGTCACCATCAAGAATAAATATCCATTTCCTTGAATCGATGACTTATTTGACCAACTTCAGGGTGCCAACTACTTTTCCAAGATAGACCTCAGATCAGGCTATCATCAGTTCAGGTTCAGAGGATGTGACATTTTAAAAATAGTTTTCCAAACTCGATATGGTCACTTTGAATTTATAGTCATGTCCTTTGGTCTCATGAATGCTCCAACAGCCTTTATGGACTTGATGAACCGAATGTTCAAGCAGTACTTGGACATGTTCGTCATAGTCTTCATTGATGACATTCTTGTTTACTTTTGTAGCAAAAATGATCATGTAGACCATCTCAGAATAGTTTTATAGACTCTTAGAGCTCACCAGTTGTTCGCTAAATTCAGTAAGTGTGACTTCTGACTAAGATTAGTAGCTTTTCTTAGCCATATTATTTCAGGTGATGGCATTAGAGTTGATCCTCAAAAAATCGAGGCAGTGAGAAACTGGCCTAGACCCATCTCTCCAGTAGATATCAGGAGTTTCTTGGGTTGGCGGGATATTTCCATTGGTTTATTGAAGGGTTTTCCTCTATTGTATCCCTTATGTACAGATTGACTTAGAAGAAATCAAGTTTCATTGGTCAGATTTATACGCGAAGATTTTTCAGGAGTTGAAGACTCAACTCACCTCAGTCCCAGTTCTTACCTTGCCAGATGGTTCAGATGGGTTTGTTATGTATTGTGATGCATCCAGACTAAGTTTGGGCTGCGTCCTTATGCAGAGCAGTAAGGTCATAGCTTATGCCTCCAGACAACTTAAACCCCATGAGAAAAATTATCCTGCTCATGATCTTGAGTTAGCAGCTGTAGTATTTGCCTTAAAGATTTGGAGATATTACTTGTATGGGGTGTATGTTCATGTGTTCACAGATCACAAAAGCTTGTAGTATGTGTTATCTCAGAAAGAATTGAATTTGCATCAGAGGAGGTGGTTAGAGTTATTGAAAGATTATGACATAAGTGTTCTGTATCATCTGGGCAAGGCCAATGTAGTGGCTGATGCTCTTAGTAGGTTGTCTATGGGTAGTTTTGCTCATGTCGAGGATGGTAAGAAGAAATAGCTTAGGAAGTTCATTAGCTTGCCCGACTAGGTGTCCGCCTAGTTGATTTAGTAGAAGGTAGTAGCAGTGGTGAGTCCTCATATTTTGAGGGCAGATCATTTTATTTCATGCTTTTAGTCTAGAAGTTAGTTGGAATTAGTTGGGGCCTATCCCATCAACTCACAGTTATTCAGTTTAGAGGCTTTCAGACACTACAGTCAGTTATTCAGATTTTATTTATCTTATTAGATTCAGATAGTTATTTCTTCAGATTCATAATTCAGTATTTGTTTCAGATATTAAAACCTTATGGCATATTAGTTATTCTTCCGCATTTATGATTGTGTTATTCAGTGCTCACAACAAGTACCAGCTCATGGGTTACCTTGTGGTCCCTCGGGATTATAAGCACCGTGTGACGCCCAGGGTGTACTCTCGAGGCATTACAAATGGTAAGTATGGGGTAAAGAGTAATCTACTGTTAAGAAATCCTTGGTGCCATTCTATAGCGATTCCATCGAGAAGAATACAAGCTATTTTAAGACATAGAGAAGGATGAATGCTATCTATAAAAAAAATTATTTTATTTTATAAAGACAAGATCTAAGGTCGGTTCCATCAAATCTAGGAAAATTGAGTCGACCAACTTTAGATAGTAAATTCAGAATGATATTGGTGGGTACTGTTGTCGCCAGAGCTCCTTTATTACCACCCTATGGTGCTGGTGCATTACCCATAGGTTGAGGTCCATCTTGGAACCCCCAAGTTCTGATGAGCCCGGTGTGAGTCCTACTATGCCAAAAGGACCTTGAGTAGAAGAGTAATCCTCTACCCCATCCTGGTAAATCAGACCTTTATCTCTCTTTGTTATCTTCTGATTCGACATTAGTGTTTTCCTGAGCTCCGCCATGGCTTTGTCTCGGGATTTGTCTAGTTGGTCCTGCCTCATGGTGACAATAGACAAATCTAAAAAATTTCTATTCAAAACATTTGTAATTAATTAAAAATCAGAAGCCATAACCACAGGCGCAAAGATATGCTCTGATGTCAAATGTTAAGGTTTGCTTGAGAGAGAAAAACATAAGAACAGAAATTAAAACTAAATTCTAGAGCTAAGATATATGAACTATCATTGATTTCAAAAATGAAACGGCTACAGCATATATGGGAGTGCACAAATGCCTTCTCTAATGGGAACATCTGTACTCTACAAATGAATAATTTGGTTGAGGACGGAATATGTTCAACTAGATAGTTTCTTGGGCTAAATCAGAAATAAGCAAACATTGAATATAAAAACTAAGGGACTAATGTGCCAATCAAAAAAAAATCTATTTTAATTATATTCTCTCAATGTCTAAGTACCAATCTTTCAGCTGAAAACTCAACCTCGACATACGCAACACTCTAATACCATACTATATAAAAGTTTCAATTATTAAAAGTAGCATTTTTTCCGTCTCATTTATGTAAAGATGTTATTGTTGGAGGAGTTAGAAAAAAAATTTCTTTGATAATAATTTTTTTGAGTCTTTTTTTTCAAAAAATTCGTGAATCATTAGCTACATTTACTTGTAATACTTTCAAACAGTTTTCAACAGTATTTTCAAAAATTAAAGATTTTGTATATAAATTTATAATCAAATTTTTAAGTATTTTGACCCCTGTACTTCAAATTTCAAGAATTTGTATATAAATTTATAATCAAATTTAAGTATTTTGATCCTTGTACTCCAAATTTCTTTACATATAAATTGAGACGACGAATATATTTTATATCCCTTTTATTTACTTAATTTTTTACTTCAACAAATTAGAATGCTTATTCTGTTGCATGACTAGGGGTTGACAAATGGTTAGATTGGATTGAATTTTGATGAATCGAATATGAATTAATCTTAAATGGATTAAATTGTAATCCACTCATTATATTATATGGGTAAATATGAATTTGATTAAATATGAATTGGGTAAAAATAGTTGGAATCCACTTTAACTCCTAAAGTCTAAAAACATTAAAATATCAGTATGCATATCAACATGAATTTTTTATCCTCAACCCACACTCCTAATTTTTTTTTTTAAAATGCCCCAATCCCATGCACCCCCTAAATTTTTTAAATTTAAATTTATTAATTAAAATTTCAAAAAAAATTCTTACCCCACCGCCACTCCTACCCGACCCTCCTACCCCTACCAACCCCTTCCCACCCCACCCACCCACCTCTCATAAAAATTATTTTTTTAAAAAAATTTCAAAACTTTCTTACCCCTCTCCCCCACAAACCTCCCACCCCCTACCCCAACCTGCCTCCCCTCAAAATAATTATTTTAAAATTTTTTTTTGCCCCCACCTCCTACCCCCCCCCCCCTCCGCACCCTCACCCTCAATCCCCCCGTCCTCCATACCAAAAATATATTTTTAAAAAAAATTTGTTCTTATCTTCGCCCCGCCCCCCCAAAAAAAAATTTTAAAAGACAACAAAATTTTCGTAAAGGAAAATTAAAAAATTTTAGAAAAACAAAAGTTCTGCCCCCTACCCTACACCCCTACCTCAGCTCACCCCATAATTTTCTTCTTACAAAAGAAAAAAAAAAGTAGTGCAATTCGAAGTTTTGAATATAAGTGGGTGATCTATGAACTTATATGAATATTCATATTTTATCAACTTTATTCACATTTGTATGAACTTTAAAATAAGTTGATGCCCATATACACCCATTTAAAATAGGTGCGTAAAAAAAAAAGGTAGGTCGGTGCACTTAAGTTTTCGCTATGCACAGGGTTTAAGGAAGGTGTCCACCACAAGTGTATTGTACACAGCCTAACCTTGCATTTCTACCAAAGACTACTTTCAAGTCTTAAACCTATGACCTTCTGATCACATGGCAACAACTTTAATAGTTACTCCAAGATTTCCTTCACTTAAAATAGGAGAGTAGTCCAATTAATTAAATATAAGTTAAATAAACTTTATTTACTTATGTGGTTGAAAGTGCCACCCGTATGCATGACCAATAAAAAACTCTCCAGCATATCTCATATTTGAATGATGCCACTTAAAACATTTGATTAGTGTTACACTATACATCTTTAACTTTTGTACACGAACATTTGATTAGTGTTGGACTATACATCTTTAACTTGTACATTCACATATTTATTGGACGTTTGAAGTTGGGAGTTGGAGTTGAAATTGAAATTAGAGTTGTGTTTGTTTATGAATATAATTGATGTTATTTTAAAATTTTTTTGAGAGAAGAAAGATGGAAAAAATGAAAATAACTTTTTCTTATTTTTCACTTTTCTAATTGCAACTTCAAGTTGTATATAAAATTTTCATGACCAAACATCAATTTAAAATTGTATTTGACATAAAATGATTTTTTTTTCAAAAAAGTGAGAAATTTCTCATGATCAAACGGCCACTCTCATGTCTTTTCAACTCTAATGACAACCTTTGACCGGAAAAAGATATATTCTTCATTCCATACAAGAAATGAAGAAAAGTATTTCTCACATAGGAAAAAAATTGATGAAAAGGCATAAATGCTTTCTAACTTTGACAATTATTGCATTTAATTTGGAAGAATAGTTTGTCATATTCGCAGACCATGAAAAGCATGCAGATACATTGAGTCTACACCATATTCTTGTTATTCTCTGAGAGTGTCAGAAGGTAAAGTTAATTCTGAAGTTAAACTAAGAAAATCTTATCTAAAATTTACATATATATACAACTTAAATTTATCATATTATACTAAATACCAATTTGGCAAAGTATTTACACAAACTCCAAAATAATTAAACAAATCCCTTTTTTTTATTTTTTTCCTCTCTTAAATATTATACATCACTAAACACACGTACATCTTTCGATTTTTGCTCCATAGTGCATCCATTACCCTCCCGTTATTTGCTCTATTTTTGAAACCACAAATCACGGCATTATACAAGTAACGTCCACTTAGAGGTTAATAATTTTCTAACTGTACAAGCTTTTAATTGATTATTTTGATTTACTTCATTAAATTTTTGAATTTCTTTTTCAACTTTTACCTAATTCAGGGGTTTTCCGTTTCTTGTTTTGTAGCGTGTTGAAATTTTCGTATTATTCAATCATATTTAAGTTCATTTTGATTTTTTGTTTCTTTTTCATATAGTATAAGTTGGATCTTTGATTGTTTTTATTATTTTGTAATTAAATTTAATAATACTGTTAAGTCAATATAGTGTCAATTGCTAGTGGATTATCCTCCAAATTTTAGTTTAGGAATTTTTCAGTTTGATTCAAAAGAAAAAGATATTCTCATCGGATTTGTTCCTGATAAATTTGATTATAAGAATCCAAATTTCGCAGAGAATCGGTCGAAGCACCGAAACGACTCCGTTACAATGAAGAAGTTAAAGGAAGTTGCCGCTTCTAGAACGAAGAAGGTTGGTTCAAAAGAGGCAAGTAAAAACAAGTTTGATGATTCCGGTCGACCACGTCTTCCTAAGGTACTAATTATATTCGTACCTTCAATTATCAATGTATAATAATACATTATACATTATTTTTTGTCTAATTAATGTATAATGTGTGTATTCTGAATTATATTTATATAGGTTATACATTGCCAGTTATAAAAATCAAAACAGTTTTGAAGTTTTATTATTGTATAAGTTGACATTATACATAAAAGAAGATTTTTTTAAATGTATAAGCTACCATCATACATGTCTGTTTGTAGTTATGTTTGTAGTTTAAGTATATCCGATATTACATTTGAGATGTATAAGTATATCCGATATTACATTTTTTAAATGTATAAGCTACCATCATACATGTCAATAAAAATCATTTGATTTTGAATATGTTCATAACATACCCCAACAAGCATCTGAAAGTTTGTAAGTAAATTATAATTTTTTTTTAATGTATAACTATGTTTAAATTAATGTACTTACTGTTACTTCAATTTTTTTTTAAATCAGGGACTGTGGCGTCTTTGTGACTGCTTATGCAGAAATATTAAGTGAAGGGTAGCAAGTGCATTCACCGTGCATGATATGTTTCATTACTGTGGTATTACGGAGTAGAAAAGGCAAATGAAGGGTACACGAGTGATAATGACGATTCTCCTTGGCCAAGGAATAGTGTGCTCCAAGAAATTGATGAAAGTGCAATTGTTACTTTTGAATAGCATTGTTTAATAACAGTCGAAATTAAATTAACTAAATCTTACTTTTGTAGTTGATGTTAAACGAATTCAAAGATTACTTTCTGGATATTAATTTATATTTATGGATGTCTTCATCTTATGAGAATATGCTTTCTAGTCATTGAGACGCTACTGCAATGTTACTAACTGATTCATGATACTTATTGAATTTTCCTTTCACTTATTTTGTTAATGATTAAAACAAAATATTACTAATTAATCTGACATTGTATTTTGAACACATAGTATGTTTCTTGTTGTGTACCTTTCCTTATAAGTGAATCTTACATTGAACTAAAGACTAATACGTTTTAAAAATATGTATTAAATAACAACATACATGTTGTAAAACATTTATTACGAGTAATTTTTTTTACAGAAATTGTTAATACCATGCACATTTATAATGTATGATGCTATATCATACATTGATACGAATGTGTAATCAAATATTATACATTCGTAAGTCTACAGGAATGACACAGTTTCACTATACATTTCTTTGAATGTATAACAACTTATTATAAATTCAAACGTTTATTGGAAAGGCAGACATTTATTATACATTGATTTGACTGTATAAAAATATATTATACATTCATAAATTTACTGGAATGATACTGTACATAATTTTTTAAAAAAATAAATTGCATTCAGTTAAATTTCGTTATTGTATTTCTAACCTCATACATGTTAAAACGTATAATGTTATATCATACATTTATTACACATTAACTATTAATGCACAATAGTTTAATACACTGTGCGTTTCAACAATTACTTACTCCTATAGATGAGAAGTTACATAGTTAATGTACATTTATAATCATGTTCTAACTTCAAGTTATATGGTTACGAACTATGATATAGGAAAAAAGTTTAAAATTTTTATACTAATATAAATCATTGATTAAAGAAATTAATATCTATAATCAATAAAAAAATATATATTACTTGCTCCAGCATTTAAAGAAAAAGTAATAAAAAATGTTTATACAACCACAACCATTCAAAGCATCCGTACATAGAAAACCATATTATATTCTTCATGATTCCTTTGAAAAGAAACAGCAAGTCCTGCAGTTGTGACCGACTTGTCCGCATTTATTGAAATTACTATTGCATCACTTTTGTATGACGTATAAATAAGTTCTGACTCCCTAATTTCAGAATATCGCAACAATGCGGGGACATTCATATTGATTTTACTAGTATTGAAGAATGTATGTAGAAGAAGATTGTAGTAGTTTTGAAGAACGGGTATAGAAGAAAGTGGTTGTTTTTTGACTTTGCAGATCGTGAATCACAGGAAATTTTTTTTATGTATAACAAAATTTTTAAAATTTAAATATCAGTTACATGTTCTATCAATAAACGACTTAATGTTGGCTAATTACTGCCTTTAATTAAGAAACTGTAAAATAATTAAAGATTCTCTTACCTTCAATATAGGATTAACTGTTACATCATATATTTGACCAATGTATAATATGTGATCCAATGTATGAGTATGTTTACAAAAAAGGGAGAGAGAAAACAAGAAGAAATTTTGTGTAATTATTTTCATTATCTAGGAGATTTATGTTGTTTACACAAATCTTATAATGTTTGGTTATGAAGTCAAAAGAGGACTTTTCTTTTGTGGTCCATGATGTTTTATAGAACGCTTTAAGGCATGAATGAACAGATAATTGGTAGAAATAGTGGAGATAACAATATATGAAAAAATATAATGTCCTGTATGCCATTTGGATCAGATTCAGGAGTTTCAAAAGCTACCAAATAAATTGAAGGGTGTATGTACAAATATACTTCTCAACCTTGCGATATAGAAGAATAATCTTTTATTAAAAAAATAATGTGTATATACTCTCATAGTCTAACAAATTATGCATTTTACCTTTTTCATTAACAAACTTATAGTATTTATTAATTAAAAGGAAAAAAATCCTAATACTGATTTTTCAATCAGAAAAAAGTTCGTGACTTTTAAAAATCACTTAAGAAATATTTCTTTACCCCTTAAGAAAAAAGTTTTAGAATATTTTTTTTATTAAATTTCAGTAAATATAGGTATGTTAATGAAAAAAAAGTAGATGTACACCATTTGTTAAATAACGGTGGCATATATACACCATTTGTTAGAGGATGAAGGCAGATGCACCACTTTTTTAATTACATGTATATTCACTCTAAATTGCAATGTTGAAGGGCATATTTGCACATTTACCCTAAATTTAATTATGCCCTTACCCGTGGATTTTTATATGCTCCCTTCTTTTTCCTTTAGGGGCTTTTATTTTTAGTTTACCTTTTATATCATGATATTGTAAATATTTAAAAAGATAGATACTAATAGAGTTGGATGTTGGACTTACTTATTGCGTGACTGATTGAACTGGAGTTTCCAAATATAGCACAACTGTAGTGGGTGTTGTATGTGTTGCCAAGTCAGAGTAAGAGGGCTGGGTGGTTAATGGAGCGATGCGCGGAGGAGGTGGTATTGTCACATGTTACGACCCAAAAACTAAAGATCATGATAGCATTTATCGTGACAAGTTTTGACAAGAAAGCCTATCACACAAGCTGATATAAAAAGGAAAAATAATAACAAAACCAAGACAAAACCCCTAGAGCGGAGTCGAGCCACATATATATAGTAAATGCAGAAATATAATGAAAGATGCAAAACTAAATCTCAAAATCTGGTGTCACAGTGTAAGAACTAACTAGTACAACTCGACATCAAATTACATAAGATATCCAAAACTGGAACATACAACGACCCAAACCAGGGCCTGGCCGTGACGGGTATCCCAAGTCCCACGTGGACTAGAGATCACCCCCTTCACCTAACCTATTCAGCTTAACAAACATAAGTGTCGGATGAATTCCAAACATATAACAAGATAGTGAAAAATAAGGCTAATATTTATTCATGAAATGTCTAAACCAATCATCGGTAATCGAACAACTGTCCGTCACCGAGCCAATGCACCAAAACAACACACCCAAGTCCATACTAATTCAACAAAGCCTGTATAAATTCGAAGTCAATAATATATCGGTACATACCCTCGATAATAGCCAATAAAGCAGATTAAACAAGTTTTAAGACATAGAATATAAAAACCATGAAATAATGCCTTTCAGAGTATGGAAGATCACCACTTCAATGTCTACACATGAACCACTTGAACACCTGAATACTACACAACAAAAGTATAAGATGTTTCTATCCCTGCATCATGTGGGGATACAACACCTGGAGACGGTTAGCAGTTAGAGCGCTAGCATGTAACTCAGGGATAGAGGAATAAGATAGTGTCATCATTCAAAGCTAAGTCTAATAACCATACACAATCACATATATACATATATATATCGTGCCGGGATAGGGAATCATATTTAGCATGCATTTAAGAACCTTAACATGGATTGTGTAGCATAACTATCATAAAACAAGGCACCCACCGGCTATGTGGGCCCAGCTCTTCCCTAGCTGGTAGGGCCCTAGTGCATGTAGCCATACAAACCAGGGAATATCTATATTCGTGTATGCCTTTATGGGGGACTCAAACCTCCCGACATAATTAAGGTAACTTAAACACCAATGTATACACTATAGGAGGCTCGAGCCTCTCATTCATATATTTATTTGGGGTACTCGAACCTCCCAGTCATATAGACACCTACACTAGCTAGCGCGGTTTCTAGTGTTAGTCCTTTGGAATCCACTTTCACGGTCCGGCTACACATCCCACTTTAAAGCCCAATTCAAACATTTATTACACATATACTCAACCATTAATCCAATTACTTACCAAAGGCATCCCGTTGGTGTCGTCTACCGACCTCACTTGAAAGCGTACAACATGCCATAACATTATTAATCAACTTTGGGACTCAAACCCATTTTCTAAAACAAGACATCAATCTAATTCAAGTTTACATTGGTAATAATCATGAAATAAAGTTTCGCGAAAGATAGGGATAAAAGCATTCTCCACTTTTCATGATGGAACGAATAGACTTAAACTTAAAGACCCTACTCGGCTATGCCCCAACATTCAACAACATTTTTCATTCTTTCCATCTTACATTTATACTATCACATATCTAACCACAAGAGTTTGAGTCCCACTGCATGGTATTTCTAGGTTGAAGCCTAATTCGGAGAAAAAAGGTGCTAGTTTAAGCTATGGGACTCTATATGAGAATATTACTTCACCTTATAACTACCATCAACCACCATAGGGTTTTAATTCATGGAATACTAACCACACAGTACACGGGTTGTGTTTTCATCAATCACAACATTCAAGTCTATCATTACCACACTCGCTTCATGGATTTCCTCCACTAAGACCAGAAAATTCGATCACTTTCACAAAGATTTTCGCCATATATCTCCTTCCTAACTATTTCTCATAATTAAAGTCCATCCCCTTCTTCCCCTATCACCAATAACCTTAGCTAAAGAGATAAAATCAAAATTTTCATATTCAAGAACATTTACTCCCCTTCTAAGTCACTACTACTCTTCTATAACAACTATCATACTATTATTCGGAGGGTCATTGAGGGACCCGAGCATATGCATCAATAAAATGAGTAACACTATTCGATTATTATATATACTTATTGCAATACTAAAGGTGGGATATAAGATAAAAATACAACACAATAGACATGAAGTGCTCCATATATAAAGTGTCTGGATCCTAAACATAAAGTCTTTCAGACGTAAACTTACACAACATGAGTTCCTAGGGCTGGGCACAGTGAGAAACATGTGATCATATATCATTAGCGGTATAACATGAAGGCATAAATCAAGGGGTAAATTACTGAGACAAGGATTACCACTTGAAGATATTGCTTCTCATTTTCAGAGTTACAATAGCCACGAGTTTGCATAAACTTTATCGCTTTAACTAAACCCGACAAAGGATGATTCAGTGACATATAGAAATATATTTTCTTAGGTCCAAGCATGTTGTGAGACATGGATTTTAATAGATCATTGCTTGAAAAATTGGGTTTCTGAGACATCATTACTTCTAGTTTGGTGATCTAATCATAACATAAGTTGCATAGATAACTCGGACCTTTGGTATAGGCACGACATCAATATATAAGACATTGGTAGAATATCCTCATTAAATTGAAATATGAGGAGCTTGCTTGAATAAGAATAGATTTTGTCCTGACTCCTACATCACCCTATCATTCCCACTCTCGTGAGCATGCACATCCATACTCTTTATCACATAATAAATCATTCTCCACTACTTAACATGCCAACGCTAGACCTTTACTCACATACTTATAATCTTAACGCAATTTGTAAAACTATACCAAAGACGCATATTACCTATTCACATTTCCCTCAATTCAACTCTAAAGATCACCATACAACAACTCCCCATACTTCTCCATACTACAAAATTCAAGAATGTGAACTAAGTACATATGACACTTATATATATATAAACCTTATCTAACAACATGAAACCTGGGAGGAGAGGGTTCAACTTATTCTTATATACTCACGCTCTTAAATACTTAATGATCCAATCACAATTGCCACTCATTATTCCACAAGTTACCAATCTTGGGTATTCCACACATCAACTCAAACCTACTACTTACTCCCCCAAAACATGCATCATAAATCTTAAGTTACTATTCTTATCACCGTAATCCTCATCTACAGTTCAAGCCTATAGTCTAGCAATGCCAATCATATGAAACATGCCATATACTATACTAATAGGAAATATTTGTCTTAACTGATGATATACTTCATCCATTTCTGAATTGGAATGAGAGGGAAAGACTACATTGCCATTCTGACAATTAAATTCCTGATTAGAACGCGGATGATAAGGTCACCGCAATACGGCGAATGCCTCACCGTTATTACCACTGTGACACACCACTATCGTAGTAAAGTTCTAGAATCGCAATCCAACATGACCCAATCCTTGTACGAAAAATCCAAAACTTTATCGAGACATGCTCCCTACACCCCTGAACATGAATAAACTTAAAAATCTATGTCTCGGGTTGGGAAGACCAATTTAGAAATCTTCAAAGTTAAGAGACTTAAAATATGCCTAGTTTCCCAATACTTAGAAGAAAATTTTTGTGTCCTAAACTTCCCATGTATGCAACTAAGAGTTAAGTCAGAATAGAAATATCAACCTAAGTCTCTTATTTCACTTAACAATGGTCCATAAGTTCATCCTCTCTATGTCATTACTACTACACCTCATAAATCTACTGCCTACCTCCTCCTGTGTAGTACTAGTTTACAACTATTAGAGTAAGGAAAATCAAGGGAGGTAAAGTCATATAATAAAGATAGTCGATCTTAATCTTATAATATAACCCGTTACGATCTTATCAACATATTCCACTTTCTCACATCATAGTTACTTACCCACACATACATCACAACTACTTTCAAAATTCCATACACCGCAATGAGTTTATACCTATAATTTATTGGCTAATCTAACCGTTTTCATTCACAGCCTATAAGGGATTTCTATAACCATCATAACTATCCATTCTAGGCTCCTTCCCTATTTTGAATGGATAATAATCATAGCCAAAAACTTCCTCCATAGACTACTATACAATCTACAAATATTGCTACCACATTAGTGTATCACTTTCAAATGGCAACCCATCCCTCAATCAACGGTTATACAACTAAACTAGCTTTTTTACGCAAAAGTCTCCCTCATTCTGACTTCTAAACTTATGATACCATATCACTAACTTTGGGATCATCTTACCACCAATAGGGTATGAAACCTTAACACATAATACTACTCGGGTGAAAATATTATTCCAACATTCTGACATACCTCACTACCCTTAAGCATAACATCTCTATCAAGAATTTTAAAAGGGACTGAATACACTTTATACCTCAGGCTTAAATACACGATTGATATAGATAGGGGTATAAGCATAAATCAATACACTTTAAAGAACTTATGGACTCCTCTCAAGTCTTTTTACAATTTCATAATCTTTTATGGATCAATTAGAAGGTACCACTTTATTTAGATTTTAAGATTCTACACTTGAACTGACTCGACAATGAGACATAGTTAATAAAGTCAGAGTAAAGAAAGAATCTGGATAACTTCCAAATGGACAACACAATGTCACAATATAGAACATAAAGAAAAGTGAAATATTCCTAAATTACTAGTAGATTTTTCTTTATAAGTGTGTCGCTCTACACACCCATAAACAGGACTCTACTCGACGTGATTTTGCAGACACCCTGGGACCATGTACCATGCTTTGATAACAAGTTTGTCAAGACTCGAGCCGAGCCCCTAGCCACAATGAGCATCCCAAACCATGAAGGCTCTAGCGCCCTTTTCTGTTTGGCAATCATGCACACCATTCATATACTATACAAAAATACAGAAAAGATAATAAAATAAAAACATGACCAATCCCTTAATTCAACTGAAAAATACAAAATTTAGTTCATAGCATTCAAACACATGACAGTGAAAAAGGTATATTTAATACAAAATGACTCCCTCTCATCAATTCAGAAACTACCTTAACCATGTTTGGATAACCATCAATGAACAATGAAGTTTAAAACAGGCAAGTTATTACCACATATCACATAAATCATGAAAAATCCACATTGAGAGAGAGGTCTCATAAATCATGCTCTCCATTAAACCTTTCATTACAATCATATATACACATAAATACATTTAAATTTTGTAAAAATCAGTTCAAAACAACACATACTTTCATCAAAACAATTCCATGATACATGCTTTTTGAAATAATATCAAACATTCTTTGTAAACAAAATTATAGATCTTTGAAACTTGATAAAAACAAGAAAAAATTATGACCATGGAGTTTAGGGTAGTCCCACATACCTTAGATTACTTAGTTCGAAGAATAGAACCCAAATCTTAATTTGTTTCTTAGAAATCTTGAACTTAAAGATGGATTCTGAATATTTTGGAAGGGAAGTTATGGTTTTGTTCTTGATAGACTTGAGAAATTTTGGGCTTATAATGCCCTAATAATGTTTTAATCAGTTGTTAACACGACTAGGGGTTATGGAAAAATTCTAAACGACCCTTAAGAATTAAATTTTTTAGTAGAATCTCGCTTTTTGAGCTTACCGCGATGCGCCACTATTGCGATGGCTTACTGGTTCTGACGAAAATGATCATAACTTTTCGCTCGGGTATCGAATTAAGGAAAAATTGGTATTGTTGGAAAGATGACTCAATTATCTAATATTTGGTGTATCTTGAGCTGAAAAATTCCATATATTTCTAAAGTTATACACGTTCAAAGTTGATCCTTGTAGAATTGAATACCAAACTTTAGACGATTCGAAGGCTCTTCGCTCAACTTTGCTCTAACTGATTTCCATGAATATTTTTCCCCTCATAATCACTTAACACACTAGGATAAATATCATAACACATGAATTTAAATATGAGTCTTGGGATAAAAGTTTAAACATGTAGGAACAATGATCCGATTTCTGGCTAAAAAATACGGGGTGTTACAGCTAGCCATGAAGGTGTGAGTCCAACAGACGGGCACTGGAAAATCATATTTTATGACATGAGAGTTAGTCATGGTGACCATGTACTTGTGGGTTACATGGGAATCCCCTAAGTTTCTACTTGTATATATTTATCATGGAGGGCGAAGGGTACACGAGAATTCTCTACCCCTACGATATCTTCGAGTCGTGTGGCTTAACGCGCTAGGGCCCGTTTAGAGGGTAACACTGCACACATATAACCCGTTGATAATTTTACGATGGCCAATATAAATAATCTAGGTTAAAGATTTAAATGCATACTAAACTCGGTTCCCTTTACCGACAAGGATTTTATATATATATATATATATTGGTATGTATGGATGTGATTGAATATAGTTATTTACTTGGTTTTAAATGTTTGCATTATATTTATCCTTACTCCTGAGTATATTCTAGGTTCACCCACTAACCCATCTTCAGGCGTTTTATATCCACGTGATGCAGAAACCTGCCATACTACTCCTCCTGCTCAATGACATAGATTTAGGGATAACTTTGTGTCAAATTGAAGTGGTGATCTTTCATACTTCGGAAGGCCCTATTTCATGGTATGGTCTTCTCCACATACTTTTGTTATTTCTTAGACTTTGTTTTTTGGCTATGGTCAGGGAAATATCCCCGTCGAATGTTGTTTTAATTTTGGATAAAGGCTTTGTCAGACTACTTTTGGCGGGCATGGGCAGTGTCGATATTGGTTTCAACGTTGGCATTGGTTTTGGTATTGGGATGACACTGTTTGATTAGATTTGATTTATGATTTTTCTATATTTTTATCTTATATGATTGGACCTCATCTGACATAGGGTGTAGGGTTATTATGGTTGGGTATTGGTGGTGGTCTCCTATCCCAGTTGGGCTTGAGCCACCCGATACAACTAGGCCTGGTTTTGGGTTATGTCAATACATAGGATGGGTCCCATCAACGTTGTTCTCGAGTGAGACAAAGGAGTTTCCATAATCTTTAAATCGTCAAGCAGGCTTTATCTGAAAAGCGAACAAATGGGAATTTGATGAGAATTTAGGGCTTTAGACTCTACGACTCAAAATTAGAGCACAAGAAAGAGAAATATTCCTAAATACTTTGTAGCCTCTCCTTTATGAGTATGGCACGCTACACACTATTAAAAGAGTCTCTACTCAAAATGGCTTTATCAAAAATGTAATTGACCATGAACCTAGGGCTTTGATACCAATCTGACACGAGCCGAACTAGGGCCTAGTCGTGTCGGGCATCTCAAGTCCAACCAGGATCAGAGTCCGCCCCTAATACCCAATTATAATGACCCTACACCCTATGTTGGATGAATTTCAAACATAACAAGATAAAGCAAAATAGTTTAAGAAAATCAAATAAGGTTTATAATCATAATCCAAAAACCTCAATCAAATATCCAACCAGTGTCAAACCCAAAGAAAATACCAATACCAAGGCTGACACTAATACCAACACCGCTATGCCCATAGTTGTCTGACAAAGCCTTGATCCAGAATCAATAACATCTAGTCAGGACATGCCCCCGACCGTAGCCAAAACCATACCAAAAAAATAATAAAAACAAATAAAGTACATAGCAATGAAATGGAGTCTTCCAGAGTATGAAAGATCACCACTTCAGTTTGACACAAAGTTGTCCTTGAATTCAAGTCACTGAGTAGGAGTAGTAGTATGGCCGGTTCCTACTTGCGTGGGGATACAATGCCCGTAGATGATCAATAGAATGAACTCTAGTATGTACTCATGAATAAGGATAAATAATGTTAGTAATTCAAACAAAAGTAAATAACCATATGCAATCACATAGATAGATACATACATACATAAATATATATATATATACCGTGTCAGGAAAGGGAACTGGGTTTAGCATGTATTTAAGACCTTTACCTGGGTTGTGTAGGTTTACCGTCATGATCCACTCGGAGGCTATATGGGTCCAGTGTTGTCCCCAAAAAGGGCCCCAGTGCATGTAGCCACACGAATCGGAGATATCATAAGGCCCGGGGATTCCTATGTACCATTCGCCCTCCATGATACATATATACAAGTATAAAATTTGGGGATTCCTATATATCTCACAAACATATGGTCACCAATACCAATCCTCATGTTAGAAAACATGAGTTTCCAGTGTTCGCCCATCGAACTCACACCTTTACAATTAGCTATCAGAACACACCATTATTGCCTAATTAAAACATTTAGCATTTAACCAAACCACCAATTTAGGAAGTCTATTATCAAGGCATTATGAATTGGTATTGTCATACCGACTATAGCTTGTAAGCAATATCATTAGACAACACTTATGGGATTCCCATGTACCCCACAAGATTTCCAATTAAACCAAAATCATGGCCACCAAGGCCTTTTCAAGCCATTTAAAATCAACCATGCTAATTTAGGTTCCATTACCATTTATGCAATGCAAAGGTTTAAAGATTAGTCAAACTATGTGAAAAAATTATTCTTATTGGCATTTTAGCAAACACATTGAGGGCATATGGTTTCCAAAAGTAAAACCAAGTATTGACCATTCCCATGCAACCACATATTCAAACCATAGTTATAACATGAAAATCTATATGTAAAATATGGGAAAACATTATCCTATCATAAAAAACCAAGAAACCCCAACATCCATTTCAAAAAAAAACCATACCACAATATTACCATCCAAACCATGATTAAAACATACTTTTAGTTGAACTAAAAATGTGGGAGGAGTAACATGGCTTAGACACCAAAGAAGATGGAGATATTTACTCTTTATAGAACATAATTAATTGCTTTGTATAAACCTTTGAGTTTTATTGAACCAAGAGCTTAAGAGATATTTAAAGATATTTTAAGAGTGGTTGAATTAGAATAATAGGCTAATGTATCCCCTAAAGGTGTTTTATGTCGTGGGGTCAAAAGGAGTTAAGAGAGGAGATGTCTAAAATACCCCCAACTTAAAACCATAGAAAACTCGTAGGTGGGTAAGAGTGGACCCTCCAACTCGTCACCACAATATACAAGTGGTACCCTCAAGTCATCACTAGGTTAGAAAGTTGGACACCACATTCTGTCCAACATACGACTCCCTTTCCTAACCTATTACCATACCACACGACTAGTACTATTTAGTCATACCCTAAGCAGAACATAAAGGGATAGACACTAGAAAATATATGGCTCCACTATACCACGCGTACCCCATCCTTTCGGCTCTTAGTTAACCACTCATATGACCCGTACCCATCAAGTCATAACCACAAGAGAAAACTATCCATTAGTCACTAGAAACCTTATAATTTGGGTTAATTGACCCATACCAATACCATAGGACTCGTATGGTTAGTTTCTAAAAGGAAAATGAGCTCAAAACTAAAGAATTTTCCAAGGCAATGAACCAGGGTGTTTTTATTCTCCCCGCTTGGATCATTGTAATACCCCAAAAAATCTAAACCAATATTAGATCTATGTACCAAGCTCATGCATAGTACATCATTGTTATTTTATATTTTTATGAGTAGTTTAGATATATATTAAGGCTTCAAATAACTCCCAGCTATCAGACGAATCAAAATATTCCTTACCGATTGAATTCTTGAGAAGGATATTGGTATAGTCAATTACAAACAAGTATATATCTCATTATACTTAGAATTTTTGATATCATGACGTGTCAATAGATAGATAATTTAATTAGATTTCCAACTATATAAATTTCGCCTAAATCCGATATCGGAGCAAAGAGTTATTCCTAATTTACTCCAGCATGTTAGGCTGGAAACAGTGTGGCGACATTCGTGGTAGCTTACCATATTTGTGATGCCCTATCACGAAGGTCGTCAGACTTAGGCAGAAACCAGCTCCTAAGTGACGACATTCGTGGTAGCTTACCACATTTATGATGCCCTATCACGAAGGTTGTCAGCCTTAGGCAAAAACCAGCTCCTAAGTGACGACGTTCGTGGTAGCTTACCACATTTGTGACGCCCTATCACGAAGGTCGTCAGCCTTAGGAAGAAACCAGCTCCTAAGTGACGACATTTGTGGTATCTTACCACATTTGTCACGCCCTATCACGAAGGTCGTCAGCTATGATTTTTCAGCAACGGGGAATTTATTTCATAAGGGTATTTTGGTCATTTACTTCACGTTCCATGACTTATAACCCTAAAGAGGCTTAATTTTTCCCATTTTTTCTTCAGTTAAGCATCTTAAAAATCCTTTCTTGTTCTCTCAACCACAAGATTAGGGTTTCCATCAAACTCATCTCTCAAAATAAAGATTCAAGCCTTTTTCCAAGATAATTGAGAATTAAGTTTCCCAAATCCAAGAACTCTCCATAAAATCGTCAAGGTTTCCTTTCTAAGGTATGCGTAGTGTTCATCTATGAATCTAATCCATTCATAGAGCTCAGTAACCATGTTTTAAATATTATTTTGTAAACGTTTTATGATGATATGAGTATGTACATGTTGACGATTATTGTTTAAGTTTCAATGTGATGTCTAAAGGTGTTTTCATGGAATATATATGTTTGTTAATTGAAAACCATGAAATTTAGGTGGTTTAATATGGTGAGAGTATGAAACTCACCTATGCCTTAAAGAATGCATGCAAGGTGTTTGATAAAATGCTTAGGATGTTAGAAATTCATATTTGTATGGTTCTATGATGTCTAAATGACAAGTCCATGTTAGCTATATACTTCAATATGAATCCCATGCTTTTCATGTGTTGCTATTGTGGTGGTATGAAGCATGTAAGATGATGGAGATATACAATATGTACACAAAATATATCCATGCACTCCCTACAATATTTAAGATATTGAATAACTATATGAAATATGATATCCCCTACTTATGATATTATGAATTGTGGACTCTAATCTTGTGATCAAGTCATGTCATGTTTTCCAGTTTCCTTTTATCGAGTCTTGAGGGTATTCATACCCAAAAAATATAACTGTGTGCCTAGAGCCATGTTATGTGCCATGATAAATCGTAGTAAAGCTATACTTATAGAACTCAGTCAGTCATGTTACTCAGGAAACATCAGAAATTTCATGATCTCAGTTAACTCTTAGATAATAGTAGTACTCCGTCAGTCAACAAATGTCAGTTATTCAGTCTATGTACAACCAGTTGAATCATGTCCAGTCTCTTTAGATGGGAGTATAATTTAGAATCGAGTGAATCCAATGATGGAAACTTACCTGCCAGTTTTGGGTGTGATTCTTAGAAGTCATCCTTGTATTCCAGAACTACGTATCCAACATAGGTTGAGACATCTTAACTTGTAAGATTAGGTTTGATGAGGTGTGTTAAACTGTTAGTTTAGGGTCCCACCATTCTCACTTTGGGTACCTTCCAGATAAGGGTCACTCACAACTGTCCTTACCAGTGGTGCGGTATTGACACCCCTCCAGTCGGGGCAGATATTGGACCCTAGCTTAGCCGTAATGGTATACATGGGTCATGTCGGTTAAACAACTATGTCCCATAGTTTCAGTATCATTCTCAGTAAAAGAACTAAGATAGTTCTATTGATATCAGTATACCAGGACTATTAGATACAGTCAAATTCAGTTATATCACGGGACTCAGAGAGTTCTACCAAATTTAGGACTGTCAGACATAGTCGCTCATATTATAAGAACTACAGTTCCAATCATGTATTAGCATACAGATTTAGGTACAATGTACTCATGATCGTAGTTACTATGTATGTATGTTTGTACTCTTATGTTCATATCAGTTAGTTAGTTAGCATTATTCATACATGTAAACCATTTGAATTAGGCTACCTCACTCGTATACTCAGTACTTCAGTTGTAATGACGTATTTGTGCTATGGTGCTTTCCTTTCATGTTACACCATAGGTCTAGAGCCACGAGTTCCAGACCAACAGTATCTTTCCAGTCGTAGTGTTGCAGTGAGTCCTCATCTATTTGAGGATAATATTATTTGATTTATTCATTTATTACTACAGTTTAGTTTTACGGAGTTAGTTGGAGACATATTCCTTCAACTCCTTATTCAGACAGTACTTAGAGGCTTTCAGATTTAGTTAGAGTTAGCTATCAGATTCAGTATTCAGTTTTATATTCAGTTGTTTTGGGTATTCATTACCCCATAGATGTTACTTTATCTCTTTAATTGAACCTTATGGCCTACATATTTAGGCTTTTCACGTATTATTTGTATATTATGTCGTGTACAGGTATAGATATCAGTCATGGGTTAGTTTGTGGTCCCTGGGGGTCATAAGTACCGTGTAGGGTTTCGATTTACAAAATAGGGGCATTACAAACTTGGTATCAGAGCCTAAGGTTCAATAGACTCCTAGGAAGTCTGAAAGCTGCATCTAGTAGAGTCTTGTACATGGGTGTATTGTGCACCACATTTATGTACAGGAGGATATGAGATGTTTTAGGAATATTTCCCTTTCTTCAGTATTCATGTCATGCTAGTAAGCATAATTTTATGTCAGTCTCTCATTCTAATCCACGTCAGCAGATTTAGTCGAGTTAGAGATGACTGATTTTGATGTCATTCTTGGCATGGATTGGATTCATTCCTGCTATGCCATAGTCGACTGTAGAAATAGGATAGTTTAGTTTCAGTTCCCGAATGAGCCCATCCTAGAGTGGAAGGGTAGTACTTCATCTTTCAGGGGTCAGCTTGTTTCCTACCTTCGGGCAATGAAAATGATTTCTAAGGGGTGTACGTATCATCTTGTACATGTTAAGGATTCCAGTTCTGAATCTCCCAATCTCAAATCAGTCCCAGTGGTTAATGAATATTCAGACGTCTTTCCTGAAGATCTTCTAGGCATTCCTCCCAAAAGAGAAATAGACTTCGGCATGGACCTTCTCTCAGATACTCAGCCTATTGTTATTCTTCCATATAGAATGGCACCAGTAGAACTCAAGTAACTGAAAGATCAGTTGAAGGATCTCTTAGATAAGGGATCATCAGGCCTAGTGTATCCCCATGGGGTGCGCCAGTCTTATTCGTGTGCAAGAAAGATGGTTCTCTCAAAATGTATATTAATTACTGTCAGCTCAACAAAGTCATGGCGAAGAACAGGTATCCGCTGCCTAGGATAGACGAATTGTTTGACCAACTTCAAGGTGCCAGTTATTTCTCAAAGATAGACCTCAGATCAGGCTATGATCAGCTCAGAGTTAGAGAATGTGTCAGTCCGAAGACAACTTTTCGTACTCGGTATGGTCACTTTGAATTTCTAGTCATGTCCTTTGGTCTTACCAATGCCCCAGTAGCTTTCATGGACTTGATAAACTGGGTGTTTAAGCAGTACTTTGACACATTCATCATAGTATTCATAGATGATATTCTGGTCTATTCTTGCACAGAGCGTGATCATTCAGACCATCTCATAATTGTTCTTCAGATTCTCAGGGATCACCAGTTGTTTGCCAAGTTTAGTAAGTGCAAATTTTGGCTAAGATCAGTAGCATTCCTTGGCTACATTGTTTCCAGTGATGGCATTAGAGTAGATCCTCAAAAATTCAAAGCGGTAAGAAACTGGCCTCGCCCTATCTCTCCATCAGATATCAATAGTTTCTTGGGTTTGGTTGGCTATTACCACTGTTTTGTTGAGGGATTTTCTTTTATTACATATCCTATGTCCAGATTGACTCAGAAAAAGGTCAAGTTTCAGTGGTCAGAACCTTTCAAGAAGAGTTTTCAAGAGTTAAAGACTCGACTCACCTCAGCTTGAGTTTTAGCACTTCCCGACGGTTTCGATGGATTCGTAGTATATTATGATGCATACAGAGTAGGTTTAGGTTGTGTCATCATGCATCATGGTAGAGTCATAGCCTACACCTCCAGACAGTTAAAGCCCCATGAGAAGAACTATCCTACTCATGACCTTGAGTTAGCAACAATTATCTTTGCCTTAAAGATTTGGAGGCATTATCTATACAGTGTTCATGAAGACGTCTTCACAGATCATAAGATCCTTCAGTATGTCTTTTCCTAGAAAGATCTCAATCTTCGTCAAAAAAGGTGGTTAGAGCTCTTGAAAGATTATGACATGAGTGTCCTTTATCATCTTGGCATGGCCAATGTAGTGGCCGACACACTCAGTAGACTATCCATGGGTAGTGTTTCCCATGTTGAGGCTAGTGAGAAGAAATTAGCTCAGGAGGTTCATCAGCTTGCCAGACTAGGTGTTCGCTTAGTCGACTCTTCAGAGAGTGGTGTATGTGTTCAGAGTAGTTTAGAGTCATCTCTAGTTTCCAAGGTGAAAGTGAAGTAAGACAGGGATCCTAGACTTAACAAGCTAAAAGAGTCAGTTCAGAGTCAGGAAGTAGAGGTTTTCTCCCATGGGGGAGATGGTGTTCTTCGTTGTCAGGGTCGTCTGTGTGTTCTCGGTGTAGATGACTTGAGGTAGTAAATTCTTGCTGAAGCACATGGTGCGCGATAATCTATTTATCCAGGTGCCACTAAGATGTACCATGACTTGTGGGAGATCTATTAGTGGAGTTGGATAAAGAAGGACGTTGCAGAGTTTGTGGCTAAGTTCTCTACATGTCAGCAGGTTAAGATAGAGCATCAGAAAACTAGTAGTTCCATGTAGGAGTTGATTATCCCTAGTTGGAAGTGGGAAGAAGTGAACATGGAATTTGTGACGGTTTGCCTAGAACACGTCATCAACATGATTCAGTTTGGGTCATTGTAGACAAAATGACCAAGTCAGCTCATTTGCTTTCAGTTCGTACCTCTTACTCAGTCAAGGATTATGCCAAACTCTATATCAAGGAGTTGGTCAGATTACATGGTGTTCCACTATCTATCATATCAGACAGAGGTACCCAGTTCACCTCTCGCTTCTTGAAAGCATTCCAAAAGGGTATTGGTACCCAAGTTCATCTCAGTACAACATTTCATCCTCAGACAGATGGTCAAGCAGAAAAGACCATTCAGACTCTAGAAGATATGCTAAGGGAGTGTGCAATTGATTTCAAGGGAAGTTGGGATGACCATTTGCCTTTGATTGAGTTTGCATACAATAATAGCTATCACTTCAGTATTCAGATGTCTCCATTCAAAGATCTCTATGGTAGGAAATATAGGTCTCCGATCGGTTGCTTCGAAGTTAGTGAGACCGTAGTCATAGTGCCTGACTTAGTATTCGGTGCCTTAGAGAAAGTTCAGTTGATAAGAGAAAGAATTAGGGCTGCTCAGAGCCGACATAAGTCTTATGCGTATGTTTGTAGAAAGGATCTCGAATTCGAGGTCGATGACTATGTCTATCTCAAGATCTCTCTCACGAAGAGAATGAAGAGATTCGGCAAGAAGGGAAAGCTCAGTCCCCGATATGTCGGTCCCTTCAGGATTCTCAATCGCTTCGGCAAGGTAGGTTATGAGCTCGAATTGCCTTCAGATCTAGCCTCAGTTCATCCATTCTTCCATGTCTCTTTGGTCAAAAAATGCATAGTGACCCAACAATTTTAGTCCCTATTAAGAGAGTTGACATTCAGAATATCCTTTCTTATGAAGAGATTTCATTCAAAATCCTCGACTATCAGACTTGTAGGCTAAGAAACACAGAAGTCCCTCTAGTCAAGGTTCTTTGGTGGAATCAGTCCATGGAGGGAGCTACTTGGGAAGCAGAAGCAGAAGTAGACATGCAAGCCAAGTACCCTCATCCTTTCTCCCCTAATTCAGACTTAGATCGAGGTAACCATTTTCCTTAAGCTTATTCAGTTACATGTTCAAAATTCCAGTATAAAATTGGTATCAAGTATGAGTGCATAGCTTACCATACATTCTTGAGTTCAGCTTATTAGTCAAGCATCAGATATGCATGTTAAGTTGGGCTATATTAGATTTAGAATCCAATTCAGTCCTAAAATCATGTGCCAGTTGAGCATCATCAGTGTATGCGTCATTTTATCTTTTCTCCTCTCTCAAGCAGTCATTATTCAAGGACGAATGTTTCAAAGAGGGAGATATTATAATACCCCGAAAACTCCAAACCAATATTAAAGACACGTACCAAGCTTATGCATAGTACATCATGGTTATTTTATATTTTTATGAGTATGCTAGATGTATATTAAGGCTTCAAATAACTCCCAGCTATCAGACGAATCAAAACATTCCTTATCGATTGAAGTATTGAGAAGGATATTGGTATAGTCAACTTCAAACGAGTATATCTCTCATTATACTTGGAATTTCTGAGATCATGACCTATCAACAGATAGATAATTGAATTATCTTTCCAACGATATAAATTTTTCCTAAATAAAATATCAGAGTAAAGAGTTATTCCTATTTTACTCCAACATGTCAGGCTGGAAACAGTGTGACGACATTCGTGGTAGCATACCACATTTGTGACACCCTATCACGAAGGTAGTCAGCCTTAGGCAAAAATCAGATCCTAAGTGATGAAATTCTTGGTATCTTACCACATTTGTGACACCCTCTCACGAAGGTCGTCAGCCTTAGGTAGAAAACAGCTCCTAAGTGACGACATTCATGGTAGCTTACCACATTTGTGACGCCCTATCACGAAGGTCGTCAGCCTTAGGCAGAAACCAGCTACTAAGTGACGACATTCGTGGTAGCTTACCACATTTCTGATGCCCTATCACGAAGGTCGTCAGCCTTAGGCAGAAACCATCTCCTAAGTGATGATATTCATGGTAGCTTACCACATTTGTGACGCCCTATCACGAAGGTCGTCAGCTATGATTTTTCAGCAACTGAGAATTTATATCATAAGGGTATTTTGGTCATTTGCTTCATGTTCCACGACTTATAACCCTAAAGAGGCATAATTTTTCCAATTTTTTTCTTCAATTAAGCATCTCAAAAACCCTCTCTTATGCTCTCAACCACAAGATTAGGGTTTCCATCAAACTCATCTCTCAAAAGCAAGATTCAAGCCTTTTTCCAAGATAATTGAAAATTAAGTTTCCCAAATCCAAGAACTCTCCAGCAAATGATCAAGGTTTCCTTTCTAAGGTATGCGTAGTGTTCATCCATGGATCTAATCCGTTCATAGAGCTCAAGAACCATGTTTTAAATATTATTTTGTACACTTTTTAGGGTGATATGCGTATGTACTTGTTGACGATTGTTGTTTAAGTTTCAATGTGATGTCTAAAGGTGTTTTCATGGAATATATATATTTGTTAATTGAAAACCATGAACTTTAGGTGGTTTAATATGGTGCGAGTATGAAACTCACCTATGCCTTAAAGAATGCATGCAAGGTGTTTGATAAAATGCTTAGGATGCTAGAAATTCATGTTTGTATTGTTCTATGATGACTAAATGAAAAGCATGTTAGCTATATACTTCAATATGAATCCTATGTTTTTCATGTGTTACTATTGTGGTGGTATGAAACTTGTAAGATAATGGAGATATACAATATGTATACAAAATATATCCATGCATTCCCTATAATGTTTAAGATGTTGAATAACTATATGAAATATGATGTTTCCTACTTATGATATTATGAATTGTGGACTCTAATCTTGTGATCAAGTCATGTCATATGTGCCAGTTTCCTTCTATCGAGTCCTGGGGGTATTCGTACCCAAAAAATATAGATGTGTGCCTAGATCCATGTCATGTGCCACGATAAATCTCAGTCAAGATATACTCTATAGAACTCAGTCAATCATGTGACTAAGGAAACATCAGGAATTTCATGATCTCAGTTAACTCTTAGATAATAGTAGTACTCCGTCAGTCAACAAATGTCAGTTATACAGTCTATGTACAGCCAGTTGAATCATGTCCAGTCTCTTTAGATGGGAGTATAATTTAGAATCGAGTGAATCCAAGGATGGAAACTTACCTTCCAGTTTTGGGTGTGATTCTTAGCAGTCATCCTTGTGTTCTAGAACTACGTAGCCAGCGTAGGTTGAGACATCTTAACCTGTCAGATTAGGTTTGATGAGGTGGCTTAACATGTCAATTTAGGGTCCCACTGTTCTCACTTTGAGTACCTGCCAGATAAGGGTCACTCACAACTATCCTTACCAGTGGCGCGGTATTGACACCCCTCCAGTCGGGGTAGAGATTGGACCCCAGCTTAGCCGTAATGGTATACATGGGGCATGTAGGTTAAACAACTACCTCCCACAGTTTCAGTATCAGTCTCAATAAAAGAACTCAGATAGTTCTTCAGATATTAGTATAGCAGGACTGTTAGATACAGTCAAATTCGGTTATAGCACGGAACTCAGAGAGTTCTACCAGATTCAGGACTGTCAGACATAGTCACTCATGTTATCAGAACTATAGTTCCAGTCATGTATTAGCGTACAAATTTAGCTAGAACGTACTCACGATCTCAGTTACTATGTATGTTTGTTTGTACTCTTACGTTCATCTCAGTCAGTCAGTTAGCATTATTCATGCATGTAAACTCTTTGCATTAGACTACCTCACTCGTATACTCAGTACTCCAGTTGTACTGACGCATTTGCGCTATGGTGCTTTCCTTTCATGTTACACCATAGTTCCAGAGCCACGAGTTCCAGACCAGCAGTAGCTTTCCAGTCGCTGTGTTGCAGTGTGTCCTCATCCATTTGAGGATAATATGATTTGATTTGTTCATTCATTACTTCAGTTCAGTTTTACGGAGTTAGTTGGAGACATGTTCCTTCAACTCCTTATTCAGACAGTACTTCGAGGCTTTCAGATTTAGTCAGAGTTAGCTAGCAGATTCAGTATTCAATTTTATATTCAGTTGTTTTGGGTATTCATTACCCCATAGATGTTACTATATCTCTTCAGTTGAACCTTATGTCCTACATGTTTAGGTTTTCCATATATTATATGTATATTATGCAGTGTACAGGTACAGATATCAGTCATGGGTTAGCTTGTGGTCCCTCGGGGTCATGAGCACCGTGTAGCATTCTGATTCAGAAAATTATGGTGTTACAATCATTCTTCCCCGAATGATGACATAAGGAAATACAAACATGATTCAGATCCCACACGCTCTACTCTTACATTTAACGAAATTAGAAAAAAGATACCATGGAAATGAATCTTTCCATTAACAAGGTCTGAAAATAAATATTGTAAGATCAACACATACCTTACGCATGAATTTATGGACCAGAAAATAAGAATAAATACTTGGACTTCATATCCTCTTCTGCTTTCCATTTAGCCTTTTCAAATTTGTGGTTCCTCCGTAGAACCATTACCAAAGCTGCATCCTTATTCCGTAACCGATTAACTGGACGATCTAAGATCTCAATCGGTACCTCTTCATAAGATAGGGAATCTAAAATACCAATATCCTTAATAGGTACAATCTACGATGGATCACCCACACATTTCCTCAACATAAAAACATGGAATTTCGAGTGAATGGACATCAAACTAGAAGGCAACTCTAACTCATACAATACATTGCCAACTCATCTCAAAATTAAGTACGTACCAACATACTGGGGATGGAGCTTCCCCCTTTTCCGAAATCGTATTACTCTATTCATGGGATATACCTTCAAGAACACCTTATCCCTAACCTCAAACTCTAACTTCCTACACCTCACATCTATATAGGAATTTTCCCGACTTTGGGCGCCTTGAGCCTATACCGAATCACCTACACCTTATCCATTATTTTGTAAACCAAATCTGGGCCAACCATGTCTGCCTCACCATCCTCGAACCACCTAATCAGAGACCTATACCTCCTAAAATACAAGGCCTTAAATGGAGCCATTCTAATGCTAGAGTGGTAGCTATTGATGTTTGCAAACTCTACAAAAGGTAATTTCATAACCGAACTACAACCATAGCCAATCATTCATGCATGAGTCATATCCTCTAATGTCTGAATAGTCCTTTCTACATGCCCATCCGACTTTGGGTGGAAGTACTACTTACCTTAGTCCCCAAAGCTTTCTAAAATGATCGCCAAAAGTGAAATAAAAACTATGTACCATTATTGGACATGATTGAAATAGTTACCCTATACAACTTCAAGATCTGTTGGAGGTATAACCTCGTATAGTCCTTAGTCAACAAATTTGTCTGCATAGGCAAGAAATGAGCAGACTTTGTCATCCTATCCATGATGACCCAAGTTGAATAGAGCTGATTCCGAGAATGAGGAAGACTAATAACAAAATCCATGTTGATCACTTCCCACTTTCACACAGGAAACTCAATTTCTTGATACAATCCTCTAGGTCTCATGTGCTTAACCTTTACTTGTTGGCACACCATGCACTTATCCATAAAACAAGCCGCACCCCATTTGATATTTTTCCACAAAATTTAGCCCAAACATCTTTGTTTCACCAACCTCGAACCACCCAATAGGAGATCTACACCTCATTCCATACTACTTATCAAATAGGGCCATACCAATGCTAAAATGGTAACTATTATTGTAGGCAAAGTCAATGAGAGGCAAGTGGTCATACCAACTACCACCAAAGTCAATTACATATGCTAGCAACATATCTTTCGAAGTCTAAACAGTCCTTTTGACTTTCCCATCCGACTGCGGGTGAAAGGCCATACTAAGACAAACTTTAGTCCCCAAACCACGCTGAAATGAGGGCCAGAAATATGACAAGAACTAGTACCATGATCCAAAATAATTCAGATAGGCGCACCATGCATTTTTACAAGTTCTTAAAGAAACAACTTCGCATAGTTCTCGGCAGAATAATTAGTCCTCACTGGCAAGAATTATGTGGACTTAGTCATCCTATCCACGATGACCCAAATGAAGTCACACTGATTCTGTGACCGCGAATGGCTGGTAATGAAATCCATATTCATTATCTCCCATTTCCGCACCGGTAATTCAATCTCTTGAAGTAGCCCACCAGGCCTCATGGGCTTTACCTTTACTTGCTGATATACTATATACTTAGCCATAAAGTTAGCTATATACCCTTTCATATTATTTTACCAATACATCTCCTTAAGATCATGATATATATTTGTTGAACTGGGATGGACCATATACTATGACTCATGGGCGTCAACCAAAATCCTGTCTCGCAATCCATGAATGTCGGGAACACACAACCTCCCTTGGTACCTTAAAATACCATCACAGTCGATCTAGAAAGCCATCACTTTCTGCTTACCCACATCATCCTTGATATTCACCAAAAGAGGATCTAAAACCTGCTTCTCTTTTATTTCTAAGACAAGAGACGATTGCACTACTTGCTTCATAAACACACTACCATTCTTAGAATCTAAGAGACGAACTCCAAGGTTAGCTAACCGATGAATATTTTTCACCAATTTCTACTTATCCTTATCTACATGAGCTAGAATCCTCATGGATAACCTGCTAAAGACATTAACAACTATATTAACTTTACCTGGATGGTAGTGAAGACTCATATCATATTTCTTCAGCAATATAAACCACCTTCTTTAACTGAGATTAAGATCTTTCTAAGTGAAAATGTAATGCAGGATCTTATGATCAGAAAAAATATCAACATCGACCCAATATAGATAATGATGCTAGATTTTCAATGCGAACACCACATCCAATAGCTCCAAGTCAAGAGTCAAATAATTCTTCTTATGAATCTTCAACCATCTAAACTCATAAGCAACTACCTTGCCATGCTGCATCAACACACAACCCAAACCAATATGAGACGCATCACAATAGACTACAAAACCCTTGGTACCCTTCAGTAGAGTCAACATCAGAGCTAAAGTCATATTATATTTTAGCTTCTTAAAACTACCCTCGTAATCCTCGGACTATAGAACTTTAACTTCTTCTGAGTCAACTTGGTCAATGGGGCAACTATAGAAGAAAAAATTTCCATGAACCTTCTATAATAACCGTCTAAACCCAAGAAGCTCTAAATATTGTTTGGAGTCATGGATTTAGACCACTTCTTAACCATGACAACTTTCAAAGGATCTACCATGATTCCTTCACTAGACACAACATGACCCAGAAATGTAACAGTGTTCAAGCAGAATTCACATTTAGAGAACTTAGCATATAATTGCTGATCTTTCAAGGTTTGCAACATAATGCGGAAGTGATTTGCATGCTCCTCCTCTATTTTAGAGTACACCAAAATATCATCAATGAAGACAATCACAAACATATCTAGAAACTGATGAAAGACCCTATTCATCAGATCCATGAATGCCACTGGGGCATTAGTCAAACAAAATGACATAACCAAGAACTCAAAATTCCTATTCCGAGTATGAAAAGTTGTCTTAGGGATATCCACCTCCCTAATCATTAACTGATGATACCCGAAACGAAGATTAATGTTAGAGAAAAACTTAGCACCCTTAAGGTGATCAAATAAATCATCTATCCTCGGATGAGGGTACTTATTCTTTACTATTACCTTATTCAGTTGTCGATAATTAGTACACATCTAAAGGGAACCGTCCTTCTTACATACGAATAACACTAGTGCACCCTACGGAGACATACTAGGACAAATGAAACCCTTGTCTAAAAGATTCCTTAAATGCCCCTTAAGCTCCTTTAACTCAACCAAAGCCATTCTATATAGGGTGATAGATATAGGATAAGGGTTCAAAATTAGATCTATTCCAAAATGAATCTCTCTATAGGAAGGAATACTAGGAAGGTCATCAGGGAAGACCTCTGTAAATTCATTTACTACTGGTATAGAATGTGAAGAGGACCCTTTGAGTTAGAATCTTTAACCCAGACCAGATGATAGAGACACCCTTTGGAGATTAATTTATGAGCTCTAAGATATGACATGAACCTCTCCCTAGGAGCTTAGAAACCACCCTCCCACTGAATGACCAACTCATTAGGGAATTTAAAGATGATCTTATAGGACTGACAATATAAAGAGGCATAACATGAGTATAGCCAATTCATCCCCAACATAAAATTACAAAAAAAACATATCTAATTCAAATAGATCCACCATTGTTTCCTAACCACTAACAGATATCACACAACTCCTATAGACTCTTCTAACAACCATAGAGTCACCTACCAAGGTAGATATAGAAAAAGGGTCTGAAATGCACTCGTGACAAAAGCTAAAATGCACAGCTACAAATAGGGTCACATAAGAAAAAGTAGACCCTGGATCAAGTATACAGTACATATCACAGGAATAGAGTTTAAACATATAGTAATAACATTGGGAAATGCCTCAGAGTCCTGATGAGAAGCAAGAGCATATAAGCAATTCTGACCAATACCGATACCAGAAGAAGAAGCAACACCCTTCGGTGCAGAAGCTAATAAAAATGAAAAAAGAACCTTATTATCCCAAGAAGCAACCCTAGAATAATGACTCCCTTACCTAACTCATCACATCACCATATGACTAGTACCCTCAAGTCATATACAAGGTAGACCACCAAGGGCTAGACTCTAGAAAACATACGATTGACTCAACCCTCATTACATAAGCATGCAAATCATATAGAGCCTATCATTCTAAGGACATAACTTGGTCAATTAACATACTGACCAACATATGACTAGGGTCCCTAGAACCTTCACCATACTATATGACTTATGGTGTGAGTTGTATGATGAACAAAAGGTTCAACACTCAAGGATTTCATAAGGGCCAAAGTTTGGGATATTTTAGAACAACTTTGTCTCTGAATACAAATAAAGACATAGTCTAAATAAGGAAAGATAATAGTCAACTCTAGATGAACAAAATCATCAACTGCTACCTCAAAAAGCTCTAAATATTGCTCGAATCAGCCATTATAAGCCATACTTGAACCTAGATATGCACTGAAAGGGCGTAGTAGGGGTGAGTATACCCCACTTCTACTCAGTAGGTATCATAGGCAAACTAAGCAAAGTAGAAAATAAAGCATACAAAATACACACTTAGGGTACGTCACCTGCAACCAATAAATATCCTAAATAGTAGACCACACCATCTCTATAAATAGTTCCATAATATTTACATATATTATAGCAATATAAAAAATAAAGACAGGTATAAAGGTATTACACACATGAATAATAATAAGGAAAAAAAATACATCACAGAAATATATAGAGTAAATACAAATAAAATGGAAATGATAATGATGATGGTGATTTCTGAGGTTGTCACACAACCTCTGTATATACCTATAGAGCTAAAGATTTCTGACATAAAACCCATAGGGAGTTCATCAACCCATACACAACCAATATCAAATATAATATATCCATAACTTGTCTCTAACATATCAATCGTTAGAGGATTTTAAAAATGTCACATTTTTATCAAAAAAAGATAGTGTTCCTAGTATTTTTAGAATTTTCATGGTAGTAAGTATGTAATGCTTACAACCAACCAGAAAGAATATTTCCATATCCAACCAAGTGATCCAGTAATCTGCTCAATATTTCTAACCATCCATAAATGCCAACATAATCCATATACCAAGAGAGTGGAATATAATTAAATACACTATTGATACCACATTAGACTTTTTCATTATACAAGAAATAGTTAATTTTACGTATTCACAACCAATAATGTCATATATGACCCCACACAATCACACATAATAAACAATATTTCAAAACCTCTAAACACAATAATATATAGGCCTCTACACGGACATAACACAATACAAAATTTCTAAATGCACGCGAGGCCTTGATGTCGTTGGTGTAGGACCAAGGAAAGGTGATGGAAAATTTGCAGACCAAGATACTGGTGCTGCAAAATATTATGGCTGTGTCTAGGCAGTCTCATAGAGGAATTTCCAAAGTCAAAATTCCTAAGCCTAAAACTTTTGGTGGTGCTAGAAGTGCCAAGGAGTTGGAGAATTTCCTGTGGGACATAGAGCAGTATTTCTCTACTGCCCGAGTTACTGAGATGGATAAGTTGAACATCACCATGATGTACTTAATGGGTGATGCAAAATTATGGTAGAGGACTCAGAATGTGGATGATGAGAGTGTCGATCGACCCTAAATTGATACTTGGGAAAGTGAAAGAAGAAAATGAGGGACCAATTCCTTCCTAGAAATTCCTCATGGATTGTTAGAGATCGGTTGAAAAGGCTAAGGCAGAATATAATGATTTGTGACTACATTAATGAATTTATTTCACTGATGTTGGACATCGAGATTATGTTTGATGAAGACAAGTTACATAACATCATCTTAGAGATGCAAGCATGGTCCCAAAATGAACTAAGGAGGCAGAATGTGAAAGATTTTCCTAGTGCAATTATTGCCGCTGATTTGTTGGTGGGTTTTTGATCAACTCATTCTGATTTTGACATTCCCACTTCTTCAAAGTCTAAGAAAAAGAATGATTTGAAAAGGGAAGGGAAGAAATATGGATGAAGCAATAAGAGTGACAAAGGCAAGGCCCTAATAAATACTGGAAACACCAAAAACAAGGGGAAAGATAGCAATACTAAGGGCTGTTGGACTTATCGTGGACCGCATTTTGCCAATAGCTTTCCTAATCGTGAAAGAGGGAATGTTATACTTGCTGGAAATATGAATCAAGGTAGGGGTGACAATGTTGTTACTGCTTTGGTGAATCATTTGGGTTTGTCACTTAATCATATCAGTTTGCTGAATATTATGGGTGAATTCTCAAATTCATTCAACCCTCATGCTGCTTTAATGCACTTAGAGATGAAAGTTGATGGTAATCATATGATGGCAATGGTAGATAGTAAGTCCACTCGTACTTTTATTGATGCCAAAGTTACTACAAAATATGGATTAAAGTTGAAGAAAAGCTCACCCTTTGTCCAGACGGTGAGTCCCAAGGCATAACCCATTATAGGCATGGCTTATGATATGAAAATAGTGATTGGAAGTTTGATGGGGAAGCATAACTTGATGGATATTCCTTTGGGTGATTTTGAAGTCATTCTAGGGATATATTTCTTAGAAAGTTTTGCGTTGTTCCTTTTCCTCACTTAGACAGAGTGATGATCATGGATGAAGCCAATCTATGTTTTATTAAGGTTGTCATACTTATGGAGAATTAAAGAAAGTGAAGAACAATGGACTTATCATTTTTAATATTTCGTTTCAGAAAGGATTGAAGAAAGGTAATGAAACTTTCCTTGCTACCATGATTGAAGTGAAGCTAGATGTAAAGATGGAGGTGTCAAACTATGTTGCTGAAGTATTGAAGCCATTTGCTGATGTGAGGCCTCCAGAGTTACCTAAAGAGTTCCCATTAAGAAGGGACATTGATCATAAGATAGAGTTTCTACCAGGTTCTATTACCCCTACACAAGCTTCTTATAGAATGGCTCCCAATGAGTTGGTTGAACCACGAAAACAATTGAATGAATTACTTGATGCAGACTTGATTTAGCCTTCCTAGGCTCCTTATGGTGCTCCTGTTTTGTTCTAAAAGAATCAGGATGGTTCAATAAGGATATGTGTAGACTATCGGGCGTTGAATAAAGTGACTGTGAAGAATAAGTATCCTGTCCCATTGTTGTAGGATATCATGGATAGGCTAAGCAAGGCATGCTGGTTTATGAAGCCTGATCTACGATCAAGTTATTGGCAGGTTCAAATTACAGAGGAAGATGAATCTAAAACCACATGAGTGACAAGGTATGGTTCATACAAGTTTCTTGTTATGCCGTTTAGGTTGATAAATGCCCTGGCAACTTTATGCAACTTAATGAATGATGTGTTATTTAATTTCTTAGATGATTTCATGGTGGTATAATTAGATAAGATAGTCATTTATAGTTTCTCCCTTGATGAACATTTGGAACATTTAAAGTTAATATTGCCCCATTTGAGGGAGTACAAACGTTATGTAAAAATGGAAAAATGTGAGTTTGCTACAAAGAAATTAAAGTTCCTTGGGCGTTTTGTCACTCAAAACCAAGTGAGGATGGATCCGAAGAAGGTGCAAGCAATTGTTGAATGGCAGATGCCTAATGGGGTCAAAGTATTAAGATCATTCTTGGATTTGGCTGACTATTATCATAAGTTCATTGCAGGTTACTCTAAGAAAGATGTAGATTTAATAGATTTGTTGAAGAAAGATGTCAAGTGGGTGTGGTCTGAAAAGTGCGATGCAGTATTTTAGACATTGAAGAAAGCGATAACTTCAGAACCTATATTGAAGCTGCCAGACTTTGAACTACCTTTTGAAGTACACACTGATGTGTTGGAGAAGGCTGGTGGAGGCGTGTTGGTGAAAGAAGGCCATCCAGTGTCCTTTGAAAGTTAAAAATTGAGTGATGGTAAGCAAATATATTCGACCCATAAAAAAGAGATGGTTGCAATAGTACATTGATTACAGACTTGGAGGGTGTACTTGCTGGGTACTCAATTTGTGGTGTAGACAGACAATATTGCAAACACGTTCTTTAAGATGCAGAAGAAGATGAGTCTAAAGCAGGCCCAGTGGTAGGAGTTCCTGGTTGAGTATGACTTCTTGTGGGAGCACAGACTAGGGAGGCAAAACCAGGTTGCTGATGCACTAAGTTAGAAAGAGGTATTTGCTGCAGTATACTCTATTTCTAGATTTGGGACTGATTTTCTGGAAAGAATTAAATTCTATGCTGCAAATGACCTACTCTATGTCAAGTGGATGGGTCAAGAGAAATATGGGACCATTTGAAGATATTGGATCGAGGATGATCTCCTTTACTTTAAATAGGGAGAATCGTGGTACCTCAAGGTAGTGCACTGTGTAAAGACATGATGAAAGAGGTGCATGACACTCTTTGCTATTCCGTGTATATTTCTAGTCAAAGATGGAAAATGACATTGAAGCATATGTGAAGACTTGTCAAGTGTGTCAAATAGACAAGACTAAATGTATGGAGGAGGTGGGTTTGTTGCAGCCTCTACTTATTCCAGAAAGGCCATGGTTATCTATCTCTGTGGACTTTATTTTTGGGTTTCCTAAGGTTGATGGAAATACGTCCATAATAGTGGTGGTGGATAGGTTCTCAAAGCGTGCTATTTTTGTTTCTTCTCCAATTACTTGCTCATCAGAAGTTACTACTGATTATTCTCTAAGAACGTGGTAAAGCATTTTGGTTTTCCAAGTGATATCATGAGTGATAGAGATGTGTGGTTCATTGGTAAGTTCTGGCATACATTATTCAGCATGATGGGGACTGATCTGAAGTTTTCCACAACAAATCATCCTCAAACTGATGGCCAAACTGAGAGGATAAATCACTTACTAGAAGAATACCTAAGGCACTATGTAGCAGTAAGCTAATGGAATTGGGCAAACTTGTTGGATACAGCGTAGTTTTTCTATAATCTGTACAGGTCGTTGGCAACAAAAAAGAGCTCATTTGTACTTATTTTTGGCATGTAGTCTATGACACCATTGGAAGTTATGATGTTGAAGAGTGAAGGAATTTAACTCAATTCTTATAAATATAGAAAAGAAAAGCATGAGATGATTGTTGAGGCACAAGACAGCTTGAGAAAGGCCTAGAAATGCATGAAAAAGTATATTGATCAGCATAGATAGGCAGTTGAGTTAAGTGTGGGGGACAAGGTGCTTCTAAAGCTCACTCTAAAAATCTAGAAATAGATTGTCACCAAGAAGAGGCATACGGGACTAATCCCAAGGTACGATGGCCCATTCGAAGTTATTGAGAAGATTAGGGAAGTTGCTTATAAGTTCAACTTACTAGAAAGGTTGAAGATTCACCCTACCTTTCATGTCAGCTTTCTAAAAAGGTATAAAAAGATACTAAAGACCCAGGCAGGAACAAATCCAAGAGGCATCCTCCTTTGATCTTCAAACAATCTAAAACCAAGATGGTGAAGATAGTTGATCATCGAATCATGGGGAACAACAAAAAGAATACCAACACAAAATTGTTTATTCAATGGAAAGGCTCAAGAGAAGAAGGCGTTATTTGGGAGAATTATCAAAAATTATGGTAGTTCGACTAGCAAATTGAGGACTACCTCAAAATAACCTTAATGAGAGTGTCAAGGTCATCTGGTGGGGCTGAATTATTAGACCTCCTATCTAGGAAATGATGGCTGATAAGTCCATGTCAAGGTGCACATTGGCCTTGACATATGCTAAGGCAAGCAATATGACTCTCTGGTGGCTATGAGATAGTAGGTAGCTGATGATGATAACCAAGGCAGTTGGAGTGATGGAAGACAGCCTTGGGAATATAAGGCGACGAAAGATGCATGACACCTATGCGGGAATATGTATAGGCAGTGACATAGGCATGGTACAACACTGACATGACACAAATGATGACATGGTATAGGTTTGGGCATTTCCATGGTCAAGACAGTGTCATGACATAGGCAGTGGTGTGAATTAGAAAGTGACATGGCTAAGACATCAGCATGGTATGGGCAGTGACATGGTGCAGGCGCAGGCAATGACATGACACAAACAACGCATGATGCTGGAAAGGAAAGGCATGACTGATAAGCATAATAAGAAAAAGATGAAATGATCAAGTGTTGGAAGGCTGGAAATTGGATAAGTTTTGAACATTGGCAAAATTGGCTAAAGGGGCAAGGCTGCCCATGTGTTTGTCACATGGAGCAGTTACTAAGTTTGAATTTTGAATGTTGTAAACATGTATGATTTTTAGAATGAATTTAAATACTTAGATCAGGTTGTTGATTCATGTGATATGCATACATCCTGTCCAATGACATGCTGCCAGGTGTCATTGGTTGTAACTGACATATGTACTCTATTTATAGTGTTGCTACAAATTATAAAGGTAAAGAGTGTTTTATGCCTTTGTACAATTCGTGTGACATCATTTTTTTTGGAGGGATAATAAAAGGTTGGGAACTTGTTTCTTGTAAATCTATTTGAGTGCTTTACGTTTCTATAGCCTTAGTTTATTTCACTTAGACTGTGCAATGTGTGTTTGGCTGAAGTTGTGCAGTGTGGTGCGGTTGCCAAGCAGTGGTATTATGAACAATAAAATGCCCCTGTCTTACCTTACTATATAAGTGTGTGTGGCCTCCTAAGACATATTTTTTAGTGGATAAAACATCCTAAATACTCTCTCAAGCATATTTTGGAGAATTGAAGGCTATGGTTTCAAGCGTGTTCATATTGGGGTAAGAGGAGTCAAGTATTCTCTGGTTAATCATCTTGTTTAAAACATGTAACTCTATCCTATGTTAAATAACTCAAAAACCATGTATTTCGCACTTGGATAAGTATGTGTACATGGTTGTTTTGAAATCAAATGAGAAGGGTTTTTGTTGTCTATGATTAATAATGTTGGTTCTTGCTTGAGCTTATGATTTTACATATTATTAGTGATGGCTTAGATATGTGGGTACTTGTGGTATGTGGTATAACATATAGGTCTTGAATAACCCTAATAATGATGAATTCCACCTTGAATTTGGTCTTGATAAAGGTATGCACGTAAGGTATTAATGAAAATGGTTAAATTAAATGTCTAGTTAAATGTTAATGGTGTGTTGAACTATGGTATTGGTCTAGTGAAATTAAAATGAGATAAGATATTTTTGTAATTCATGTGAGTACTTAGTAAATGATTGGTAAAGGCCTTGTTGACAATGCTTGGTAAATAGATGGTAAGAACCTTTGTTAATCATGTAATGGATTAATTTATAACTTTAGATGGTGTGATGGCCCAATAAGTATGAATGGTTGATAAATGGTATTGTAATGATGTTGTTAGCCATATAACAAGTTAAATTATGACCAGTTGGCTTGATGGCTAAGAAAAGGGCTCAATCCCCTAAACATGAACTTGAATTGTTTGGAGAACTAAGTGTGGTATACAAATACTACTAAAGAATAATTGTTTTTGTAAGGGTCTTGATGACCACCGAATGAGTTGAATGATGATTTGAGTTAAGGAATTGCCCTACAAAAGTGTTCAATCGATAAATGTTCCCATGAAGACCTTATGGTCCCATGGGGTTGTGTTTTGGATAAATAGTTCAAGTCCTTAAGTGTTGAAATAAATTGTATGGATGGTAAGGCATGAAGTAAAGGGGTTAAGATCTCAAATATCGACTAACAATGGTAATGAAATGGCCTATGGTTAAAGTCCCTCTCCCAATAAAATGGCTTGGGTTAAAGTCACTCGCCTAATGAAATGGCTTTTGGTTAAAGTCCCTCGCCTAATGAAATGTCTTGTGGTTCGAGTCCCTCTCCTAATGAAATGGCTTATGGTTAAAGTCTCTCTCCTAATGAAATGGCTTGTGGTTAAAGTCCCTCACCTAATGAAATGACTTGTGGTTAAATTCCCTCGCCCAATGAAATGACTTGTGGTTAAAGTCCCTCACCCGATAAAATGGATTGTGATTAGAGTCCCTCGCCCAATGAAATATCTTATGGTTAAAGTCCCTTGCCTAATGAATTGGTTGAATTGGTTGATTTGGTTTGATATTTTGTTTCCCTTGACTAATTTAACGGTGATGTTTAAAGGTTCTAAATTATAAGGTGAAAGGTTGAAAGTTCTTCACTCCATGTCTCATGAATAAATTCTTTAAGAATGATTGCTGTAACTCTTTCCATGACTTGGCATGCATATATTAACATATGTATGTGTATATTCATATATTCCTATACTAATGTAAATATGATTTTATATGATGGTTTGACTTGGATTGAACAAATATGCTATTTTATCCTTATCCGCGAGATGCATGCTAGCGCTCAAACCGATAACCGTCTCTGGAGGCTATGTCCCCACATGACATAGAGGCCAAAGCTTCTTCTTCCTCTTCTACGTAGTGACCAGGTACTCAAGTGGTTCGAGTGTTGACATTGAAGTGGTGAGCTTTCATTCCCTGGAGGGCATACATTTCATAGTCTCTTACTTTAAGTCATATACTTTTTAGAATTGGTATTTGGGTATTGTTGGGGACATGTCCCAAAATATTGTTGACATTGGTTTGTTAAAGTCTTTGTGGATTACTATGGACTTGGGTATATGTGCTATATTGAATAAATGGTTAGGTTGGGTTAACGAGGCAATCTCTGGTCTAAGTTGGGCTTGAGATGCCCACACGACATGGTCCAATTTTGAGGAATGTCAGAATTATGGGGAAAGATCTTATATATACCTATAATAGGTATAAGTATAGTTGTGAAAAAGCATCCCATAACTGAGATCATGATCAATGCATCAAAGATAAAAGGACCATCAACAATAGCAATGAAAAGGAAGTTCTTAAAAATGAGTATTAGCTAGTATTTAAATTCATCAACAAGGTTCGACTACCAAGGTTAGAAAGAGAATAATTACCTTAAGTATTGACTTGTTCTTAATTGAATGACTGAGCAAGTTTTAGTTAATAAGCTTATCATAGCACATAAAGAAGGTAATCTATGCGAAGGAAGGGAAATATGGAATGCCATATAGGTACTTGAAATTACAGGATCAAAAGTTGTCTTCCGAGGGACCAGGTGCCACTGATTAACTTACAGATGAAAATGCAAAACTGTAGAGTGGCAGAACTAATTGGTAAAGTTCATGGATTGAATGTGAAGTGAAGGACTTCACTAAATAGTTGTTGAATACTCACATTACTGGAAATTCAAGATTAGAAATATTGTTTAAGTCTCTTTCCCCAAAACCTCCCTCTACCTAAGTCCTCTTATCCTTATTTCCTCATCAACTTTGTGTGAGTTTCATATCCTGGTTCTCATAATGGCATTTAAATACAGTTATTTTTATGATAATTATTTTAGCCTACTATATTGGTATTCTTCCTGATTAATCATGAATGAATATTTATTTGTGATCTTCATTTGTTTCCTCACTTTAAAGTTGTTCTACATGTTAGTGTTGCCCAATGGCCATGAGTTAACTAATTTATTCTATCTTTACTTTTGGTTTATGTTCAAACTTTTCCATGATACCAAAAGGGGGAATATAATACTGAGTTTATGTAGTAGGGACCAGGTACCAGGTAATTTGAGTTGCAGATTTGAGCTGATAGGGGGAAATATATGATGTTCTGTAGAATATTATGTGCTGAACAGATGAATGAATGGATTCACGTTAACAAGGGGAAGTTTGCAAATACAATAAATGAAGGTGCATAATTATATAAGGAAGAAATTAGAGGTTTTTACTGCAAATGACAACAAGGGACCAGGTACCTGTGTTACATGATAATGGAGGAAGAGTGATGATAGTGGAAATATTCATCTTAGGTGGTAACCACACTGATTGAATGTGATGAATGCGCACTGATGCTCAAAGATGAATTGTTGGTTTATCATCATTAAATAGGGGGAAAATTTCTATGTGTAGTTTTAATGATGAGAAGCTAACTGCAAGGGACCAGTCCCTGGATATGAAATATACAGTACAGTTGGCACGATTGTCTGTACAATTTTGTCCTCTTATGTAACAAACTTCCAGGTCCTATTTTGTACTAATTAGGACAGCTGGTGCAATGATTTTTCATCCCTAATCATCACCGAGCTATAAAAGGAAAGAGAAACATCTTCATCAAATATTTTTTTCACAATTCTAAGGAGTAAAGTTAGGCAGCAAGAACTCCATTTCAAGATTAGTCAAGCATTTCTCATATTCTTATCGTTGTAGTGTGCTTAATATGTAAGTGAGTGTTCTTGAGTGAGTATTGATTTGTAACTGAACTACTTATGCTATAAGAGTAGTGTTTTATTTTGTCGATATTGTGATTAGTTAGTGTTGCCCAAGTGAGACTGATTAGAGATAATCAGTAGAGAGGTTCCTTGGTAGAGTTACCAAGATGAGCTTGTAGTAGAGTTACTATAAGCGAAAAGATCCTATAGTTAGGATGAAATCTAGACTTTAAGCAGGAGTTGATTACAATGGATTTCTTTGGTGCTTGTGAGGGCAATTCGTAGTTTTTCCCTTCCTGGGTTTCCAAGTAATATCTTGTGATTTTTACTCTTCTTGTACTTCTTATTTTCCTACGCTTTACTGTTTGCTTTCCTGTGATAGATTTTTGAGGGACCTGGGTGCTCACTATGTCGTGCAACCCCAAAGGTCTTAAGAAGATGAAAAATCCTCGATAAAATGCCGATAATAACCTGCTAACCCAACAAAACTCCAAAACTCAGAGGGCAAAGTAGGACTAGTCTAATCACGAACCATTAACATATTGGATAGATAAACCATAATACCTTCCTTAGTTACCACATGACCCAATAAAGAGATGGAATCTAACCAAAACACACACTTAGACAACTTAACATACAACTTCTCATCTCCCAATCTTTGAAGCACAGTCTGCAAATGCTCCTCATAATCGTCCGCACTCTTGGAATAAACAAAGATATTATCTATAAATACAATAATAAAAGAGTCAAGATATGATCAAAATACCTGATTTATCATCTCCATTAATGCAACTAGGGCATTGTTCTACCCAAAAAACATGACCAATAACTCAAATAATCGTACTGAGTCTAAAAATCTAATCGTACCGAGTCTAAAAATCTATCTTTGGAATAACCAAATGTAATACCCCAAAAATCTAAACCAATATTAGAACCATGCTTCAAGCTCATGAGAAATGAATTATAGTCTGTTGATAGTTTTATGAGTGATTTTGATGTTTATTAAGGCATCAAATAACACCTAGCTACTAGACGAATCAAAATATCCCTTACCAATTGAGTTTTTAAGAAGAATATTGCTATAGTTAACTTAACGAGTATATCTTTTGTTTTATTGAAAATTATCCAGATGAAGACCCAACAAATTATAGGAAATTGAAGTAAATTTCTAGCAATAACAATTTTTCCCAAATCCGATACCTGGTTGAGAAGTTATGGAACTTTTAGTGAAAAGCAGTAGCACATTGCGATAAGGCTTTGTCGAGGTGATGGCCAAAATCACGTTTATCCCTTTTTAGTGGAGCACCGCGATGGTGCCGCATCGTGCAAAGGGGTAATTTTTCTTTCGTCCTTTTCCAGAGAAGTACCACGATGGCGCTGCATTGCACCAAGATGTAATTTTGGGATTTGTCAATTTCCATTGGTGCAATGCCATAGAATCGCGTCACGCCGGATGGAAAAATCGAGATTGTCAGTTTGCATTTTAAATTTCTAGGGACCCTTTGGGCTCTTTCCATAACCCCAAATCCATAAAAACATGAAATTATAACCCTAAAGTTATGTGCCCCATTATTCATAAATTTCCTCTAAGAAACTAATCCTCTCTCAAAACCAAACCCTAGACCTCCAAGATTCAAGCTCAAGCTTCAAGAATTCATCAAAAAATTTCTCAATTTTGCCAACTAAGATGTATTTTAAATGTTCATTCATGGTCCTCTTCACCTATGGAGTCCAAGAACCCAAATTTCATGTTTTTTAAAAAATGATTTTTGCAAGTTATCATGATTTTTAACCATGAATCCCATGAATCTTGATTTTTCACCATTTTACATGAAATTGTTGTTGTTATTAATCCCCATATATCTGAATAATGTTGTTCGCTAATTTAATTCATAATTAGTGATGTTGATGTTGAAATCATGCCATTACAGCAAACTTTAAACTATTCCCATGCTTAGCTTAAACTATGATTATCAAGTGTTTGATGAAATGCCTACAAGAATGAATTTTTAATAAATGCCTTCAAATTATGCCCTCAAAGTTTTAGTACTATTTTGCTATTATTACTATGGAGTCCTGGGGGTTATGAATACCCGAAAACTTAGTTTTTTACTTAGTTTAAGTATTTTCAGAAGAGTTTTGAATCTATTAGAGTAATGTCGGATTTTGATAAAATTGGTATCGATGGTAAGCTTATTCAATCACTTTGGAAGTCATACATATCTATTCAAAAGACAGATTTAGGCTTAAGAAATGATCGGGGTATTACAATAATACCACCCTTATTGGGAATGAATTGGACCAGAATAACCCAATTACTATTTGAAATCACGTAGACTTCACCGACATCAATCCATTTAATAATCTTTTTCTTGACCACCTCTTGCATTGGTGGGTTAAGTCTTTATTAGTGTTCCACACTAGGAACATGATCGACCTCAAACTTTATTTTATGGGTGTAAATGCAGGGATTAACCCCTATGATGTCCTCTATGGTCTACCCAATAGCACAGACAAAAATTTTCACAATAGATTTTAAGGCCTCCACTTTTCGAGGAAATAGAACATTGACAATAATAATTGGAAAGGTATTATTATCACCCAAGAAGATATAACAACGATGTGAAGAAAATAAATTAAGTTCAAGTTGAGGTGGTTTAATAATAGAAGGTTTGACGGGTGGGGTCTTCAAGTAAAGATAAAACTTATAAGGATATTTAGTATATAAGCCAAGAGCCATCAATGAAGCACCACCTCATCATATTCTTCAACTTCCTCACACCCTAATCTCTACAAGACAGCTACAAAGGGGTCGTTCACAAAATCCACCTCTATGGTGTTAGTCACTTCATCATCAGTCACATCTATCACCAAAATAACTTGTAAATCCATAGTTGTTTCATGGATTTAAAGAAACTGAAAGGAACCTCCTCATTCTTTACCAAAAACTTTATTTCACCATGCTCTACATCAAGTAAATCCCATCTTGTATCAAAGAATTGCATACTAATAATTATAGATACCTCCTGATCAATTAACAATCTAGAATGAGAAAGCAGGCCAAAAAAAATAAAAGGGTCCACCTTCACATGTACATCATACAACAGACCCATGGGCTTCTTGATTATCGATCGACAATTAAAAGCCTCATTGTAGTTAGCTTAGGTGTACCTAAACCTAGCATCTAAACCATAGCTAATGACATCAAATTAATACTCGACCCAAGATCATACAAGGATTTTCAAAACTTGTACACCCCAATAGTGTTAGGAATAGTGAATGAACCCAAATCTTTTTTTCATAACCATTTGCCAAGATATTATAACACTATGATTATGTGTCACTTTAATTGATTCAAAATCCACAACTTATTTCTTTATGACCAAGTCATTCATGAATTCAGCATACCTGTGCACCATTTGTAAAGACTCCAACAATTGTATATTCACTGATAAGTTACTAAGTTTTTCAAGTTATTTTTTGAACTTGGGCTCATGTTCATTCTTCTTTAGCCTTTGTGGAAATAGAGAAGGAATTTTAATTTGCAGTATTAGAACAACCATATTTTCTTTTGATTTTAAAATATTACAACTACCCATGTGGTTTTTCTTCTCTTTCAACCTTTTCTTCCACTGTCCTTACACTCTTAAATATTTGGTGCATTTACACTTGGAACATCACCATTTGACTTTTCTAACTACTTTCTCTTTCCATGGCTTATTCATCACTCTTTTTTTTATGGAGTCTTTATCAATATTAATGATATCTTTACCAAGAGTTAGGACGCTCCTAGTGACAGTTTCCATGATATGAGCAATATTTTTTGGATTAGCTACTGTGTCACTAGGCAATCTACTTTTTCATTGAATTAAGATAAGATGAGATTTGGAACAATTGAGTTTCAAGTTGCTTGATAGAGGAGGAATGTGTGGAAACTATCTGATTCAGTTGTAAAAAATTGCTCTTTATATCCCTGAACATCCTATCACTTCCTTCGATTGTTATAAGGGTACGGGCAAATACATTCTCACTCTAAACTTATCAAATCAATGGAGTTTGTATCTTTACCCTTGGCCCAATCAGATGGAGGAACACAAATCATGGTCTCTATATTTGTCTCTTAAATTAAACTCTCTGTCACATTTTTTATCTCAACAATCTCTATGACTATCATGATTTTTCCATTCATGATCATTTTATACATGATTTTTTTCCTTCCAACCTTGATTCCTACCTTGCCTTTAATAGGTAGGGAAGGAACCTCAATTTGGTTCAACATGAACTGAATTTACCCATCAAGAGATTCCACATCGCCATCTTCATAAGCTTTGACACTCTTAGCAGCAATTGCATCCACTTTATTTGAGGGATCTTCCATTCTATATTTGGTGTGAAGATGTAGTTGAGTCATCACTTAAGCCATGTCCTTATCTCTATCTTCTTCCTTTTTCCTTTGTTCTTGACTTACAAAGGATACAGAGGATCCCCTACAGCAACCTAGGTATCTCTTATATGTAAACCTTAACTCTTCTTGTTCACTTGACCTAGTAAAGCTGCTGCAACACCATAAGATTGTTTTATAATAGACCCCTCAACTGCATTATCGACTACTATCTTATTTAATTGATCCAATAGCCTATAGAAGATTTAGAGGAGAATTTTATCTAGAACCTCACAATTTAGACGTTGCAATAGCTTCTTGTTAAATCTTTGCCAAGCCTCATGTAATGGTTAGCCATTAAGTTGGCAAAAATTTATAATTTCATCCCTTAGTTGCAACATCCGTGATGAAGGAAAGACTTGATCCAAGATTGCTTCCACTAATTCAATTGATGAAGTGATAGATCCCACGGGCAACTCCTATAACCATAAGACTGCTCATCCCATTAATGAGAATAAGAACTAATGCAAATGGACTGATTCTTCAGGTATAAGGGCAATATCAAACAAAAAATACACATCTAAGAAATTTTCAAATATAGGTTGGCCTTTTAATGGGATTGACCCCCCTAAATAATACCTTTATTTACAAAAAATGAAACATTATGCTAGTAACGTGAAACACTCCATCCCTTCAGCTGGAGGTATAGGATGATGCTAGATTATCCCACATCTTTGTGGTGATCCTCTTCCTCGAGAAACCCATGAAAAGTAGTAGTATTACTACTATTTTGGATCATGGTGTTGTGTAGACTATGGTCATCACCTAAGGGAGAACCAAAATAATAAATAATGTAAAATAAACACTATGACTATCTCAAAGTGGCTAGTAACACTAATAGAATGAAAACTATGTTTCACTCCTCGACAATAGAGCCAAAATTTGATGAAGCTTAAATTATACCTCGAAGGTATACGCAATCATTATCAATATATTTAATTCAATACGAGTTGGGATCGAATCCTCAAGGAATAAGAATATGAACTTCAATCTCAAGTGTTAGGAGTGACTAAAAGTTGACTCATAATTCTGTATAAATCAAAGGAGAAAATAAAATAGGGGGTTTATTTATAACACATTATAGTTAATAATTTTATCATAGTAAGAATGAAAATTCAAAGCATAAATGACTAGAGTTAAAACCAAATATGGAATGAGACTTGGTGTTATGCTATAGTTAATGTAGGTTCATGCATTGGTAATTGAACATTTTTCTAGATTTTTCTAAGTGTCATGGGTAGGCTAGATTTTAGGTATTTAGTGTCAATTTTTCAATCAAATGCAAAAATTTGACAAATGGGTTCTTCAAACACCTCATAAGTGTATCTCTTTGAGCAACCTATAACATTAATTTGTATCCTTATGTCCAAGAGATACTATTAAATGATGTAAATAAAGTTATTATTCACTCTCATTCCTTACCCTTATCCCCTTTATCAAGGATGATAAGGGTTCAAGTGTAAACTAGAGTTTGCAACCTCTAGTTATTAATTAAAACATGGAATACAAGTGAAACCCAAGTCAATTAGGTTATTAGAAAGATTAAAAAAAATCCATAGAACAATCACAACTTATTCAACCATAACTCCAAGCTAAAAATTAGATACTTGTAGAGATAGAAAGAGGAGATTTTCCCAAATTCAAAGTCGATTGTTTAAAATGATATTAATACAATAACAAAGAGTCAAATTTAATAAAACATAAGAGAGAGTCACTAATTTTACACTTAAGGTTTGACTCTAAGTTTTCAATCTTAAAAAAAATAAAAAGATGGAGGTCTAGAGTTGAAAACCCCATTTTAATCCCCAAATTGACATTTTACAATATTTATGAAATTTTCATTGCACTGGTAACCTGTTAGTGCAGGTTCCAGCGTAGGTAAAGGACCTGCATGCATAGGTCACCTTCATAGGTACCACTGGTCACTCTGATTAATCCATTTGCATGTGCAGGTGGCTCCAGACTTTCCTAAGTGAGATTTTTAGCTTTTTATCTTCACTTTTTGCACTCTGACTTACTCGTATAGCTAGTGCAACCCTATTTTAATTCCTTACCTACACAAATAAGCATTATAACATAAGAATTACCTTAAATAAATGGTTAAATATGATAATAACACTTATAATGTGCCAACAAGTTATGAATTTACACTTATGCTAACATATTAAGGCCCTCTAATTCATATATCTAACATGAGATAACTATCCATAATAAAGTAATCGTATAAGAAAGGAATCATAATCATACCTCTAATCTCACTACCAGTCCAAAAACAAATCTATCACGAACTAACAATAATAATAACAATAACAATGTAAAGTAACTGGATAGACTAGACAAATAATACCTAATTAGACCTTTCATAAACCACCATCGACATATGCTTGAAAGGTTCAACCAATATTTAGAAAACAACAGTCAGAATCTATACCTTTGCAACCCCCAATAAGGCTGATAGATAGAAGCACCACATAATACTCTACAAGATGCACTCATACATGTACCTATGGAACACCCCAAAAGGCTGATAGGTATAGGGGATACTGATTCTAGGCAATGTCTGTGCATGAATTAATACTAAGTAAGTCCATAGTACCATAAACGATCAAAACAGACAAAATGGATGCAAGTTGAGGAAATGATCAGGAGGGTCATTACAATATCCACTACTAAAAGGATATTCATATGCAAAAGTCAATGGATATAAAGATCATAAAATCATAAAGGGATGATGTACTGGGCCCGCATGCTTTGAGCATGACTCTCTAGATAACATCTAAGAAGAGACAACACTTCTAAGTGATTTTTCTATAGCTATCACTTTTTCCACAATCTTTATTTCTTCACTTCTCAAACAATAAAAACTTAACCTCAACCACTAACTTCCACCGACTAAACTGAGGAAGGCTAATACACACTAATCCAAACCATGCCATACTGACATCACATCGATACCAGCACAATGAAGTGAGAACTCAGCCAAGCCATAGGTAAACTAAGGTATTAGGCATGCAACCAACTCAAAATCTAGTTATAACCTTCTTTTGCCTTTTGAAGCTGCTATCCACTCTAAACCAAGCAAAAAGTCACCCGAGGCCTATCCACTCAACCATATCATACTAACCTCAAAGAACTAAAGTTGAACTACTAAAAGTCCATAATGGAAAACATAAGAATAAGCCCATAAGGCACTACCTGGGCATACAAATGGAGATAACCAAGTTTTGCAATCTTTGTTAGTGATACAATTGGCCTAAATGACCATCAAAACTAGAATCTAGGAGTTCAAAGCACAATACTCCGCAATAAGAAATCCTATCTAGGATGTTCCTCCAACTAAGGAATAAGCGATACTACATCAAGCAATCCTATCTAGGATGTTCATCCAACTGAGGAATAAGCGATACTACATCTAACTTACGCATATTACTCTTAATGAGTAAATTATCCAAAAATACCAAAAAAAATTTAAAACCTAAGGTCAAATCTAAAGGAGCAAATACCAAGTTCATAGACTATCATCTGAACACCTATAAAACACAATCTGTTTGAACTAAGAAAGACAAAATAGGTAATAAAAGAGTAGGATAAGCCACCCTGTAAATGAAATCCCAACTGAAGTAAATCATAAAATGATGGTTGGACCTAAGCTCTAAAACTTCAAACTATATTTTTGACAGCAAAGAATGAACCGCTCGATCTCAACTACCCAAACCAAACCTGAGAATGGGTAAACACCTACACTCCAAATATATCATAATCTCCAAATCGCCATTCCAAGCCTCAAATCCAAAAATAAGCCAAAAAGTCTAATATAATGCCAAATACACAATTGACCATATTATCTAAATAGACATATCCTTACTGAAATATGCCAAACCAAAATTGAAAGATATCCAAAGAAAAAAACCATAATAGAGGACAAACCACTAGCTGAATAAATAATCAATCAACTCTATATTTTCTAGAGAGCATAAACCACAAAAGCATAATCAAGAACTCACTAAGGATATATGCACTAGTCATAGCCAAAAATCTAACGAATCAAAGAAATGCAACCTTAGCCAAAAACTAGTCAATATTGTACTCCAACTCAATAATAAATACCTAAATATCAACTTAAGAAGTAGTCATAGGAAAGATCACACATCTCCAGCTCTTGAAACTACATGATGTCAAGAACAAAATCATGGCACGAATAGAGTATCCAACTCTATTCTAATACCAAGAATAACTATCACTAGGAGATAAACCCAACAAATGTGAAAGAAAAATACAAAACCTCTCAACATCAACATCAAAACCACTACCGTATGACGAACAAGTCAAATTGGAAAATGGACCCAAAACTCGCCAACCTCGAAAGTGGTTTACACAACCCAATTGACAACTCTAGACCTATAACATAACCATGAAAAATCAAATTACCTTTAGTATCATCATCCATTCCACATTAGTCTAGCCTTAATAATACAAGAAACGTCCAACCTCATCTCATTACAAAAGAGAAATCATCCAACCAAGCAAGCCGCCCAAGCCAATAAATAAAAACAATAATGAAGGAAGATTCTATCTGTCCAAGTGTTTACCAATCAAGGATCGATCAACATAAAATAATGACTAGAATAGCAACAATGATATAAATATCAATATAAAGGATAGGCGGTACAAAAATAAAATCAACAACAAGTACTATTATAGGGCTATAAGAAGGCTAATATGATAAGGTAAATAGGACTCGAATCAAAAAAGCTACACCCATGGGGAAAAATACCAATACTAATCCACTTCATCCACTAGTAAAATAAATTATCTATGGGGGTAGTCATATAAACCAACCATCGATATAAACCTACCAATGCTTAAAAATCATTGATGGGTAAGAGAACCCTAATACACATAAATAAAAAGAAAATGATAGGAAATAAAAGTGCACCTATCATGGAAAAATTCAAAGTCACATTCCTGACGAGTCTAAGGGAGAATAATTTTTAATGGGTCCTACTCGGACTAACTGTATGAATCACCAACTATGACACTATGAATACTACTTCTAATAGATGCAGCCAAAACACTCTAAGACTGGTCTAATTAAGCTAAATGATGAGCAATCCTACATCGGGGTACTTTCTAGACCAGCGACTGATCTATCTACAGTTGTAATAAACCCCTAAAGCCCTAACCTAGAAAAAAATTAGCTAACTCCAAATGGTTTACCAAATTATGCCGAGGGAACTCTGTAATGCCCCGACTCTGCACCTTAGACATCACATGATGCTTATAATCCTGAAGGACCACAAGCTAACCCATGACAGGTATCTGCTATAAACACTAAATAATAACACTTTAGTAATGAGAAAATTAGGTTGAATCTGCCATAAAGTTCATAAATAAAATCAAATACTAATAAATAAATAAATAAATACTAAAACCTAAACATCTATCTAAAATAGTCTAGTTTGAAACCCTCTAATTTTTTGAATATAAAGTTTATTGGACAAGTCCCAAACTAACTCCGGCTACTGAATACTGAAATACTTACATGATAACTGTATCCTTGAACTATGAAGATTCACCACTAAACTTACTTCTACTAAAAGTATGGGATGCTAAGTACGATCAGGAGCCCGTGTGTCTAAACCTATGATAAAAGATATCTTTGCGCAAAGAAAGAGTATGCGTCGTTACTTTGAATATTTTGGTATGCCAAGTAAGGTAGGCTGATATGCACGGGTTTATATGCATAAACAATAACTGACTGAGTAAAATGAATATAACTAAATGAGAGTATATATATATATATATTTAAAACTACTATAATTACTAATTTTACAATGCTGCATGTAAATCTACTTTATTTTACTAAGATCACCGATAATTGAATTACTTATAATTGGGTGATTATTTCTAACAGTTCTAATTCAGTGGAACTGAACTTAGTTTTATTTTGAGATGGGTGACTATATCTGACAGTCTTAATTTTGAGAACTTAACAGAGGATTTATATTGCGTCTGAAACTGTAATTGTAATCGTGAGAGTGTTTATCTAACCTGCATACCCCAATTATGAACTGAGATGGGGTCCAACCTGTGACCCAGTTGGATGGTTGTTACCACCTTGCCAAGGGATACTAATAATAGCTATGAGTTAACCCTCTCTAGAAGGAAGACATTTTGTCTATCCTCGCAGGCAAAAAAACTTATAGGAGATGTATCAACCTTTATCTGACAGGAAAATATCTCAATCTACACTGGCTACGTAGTTCTATAATGTAGGGATTGCTACTAATGATTAAACCCTCTGCTCTTCGAAATACCCCCATCCCTGGGTTTGCTCGGTGCTGATTCCTACTCCCAACTAAATAGACACTTAACTGATTTCTAGACTATTCTAGGCTGGACTGAACTGTTACTCGTGATGCTAACTGACTGAACTTGACTGAGTTTTGTTGACTGACTTAATACACTGAGTTCTGTAACTGACTGAGTACTACAATATGTGATATCAATGAGACTATTCTGAAGCTACTATATTTCTAGGTAAACAACTAGATTTCGGGAATTGAATACCCAAGGACTTGATAGCATTAAAATTAAAACATGGTGTGGTCATAATAAATTAACAATAGTAGCCTATTAACAATGGTTTTTTTCAAATATTTTGTCATACACTTGATAAGCATGAATTTGGGCACATAATGAAATCAATATGGAAGCATCATGATCACAATCCCAACTTATAAATTCAAGGGGTTTTAAATATAAATCCACATAACACTACACACATGTTAATTACTTTGCATAAAATTTGTGATAATTAATGGATTAAAACACAAGTAACATCACAGTCATGAATACAATTAAATTCAATATGAAATTCTTAAAAGCAATCAACTTGCAGTTTTAAAAGAACTTCTTGAACTACAAGGGTGGAAGGAAACCCTTGGATGAACACATAACATACCTTGACTATTAATTTCATAAAGATTGTGGTGAGTTTTTGAGACTTGATTCTTAATCTTATTGAAACTAGGGATAGTTCATGGGATTATTTTTAAGAAAAATAAATGTATTTATCCCTTTGGAATATTAAATTTTGTGTTAAAGATGAATAATGTAAGGGGAAAATGAGCCATTTCCTCCCACAAACCCAAATAAAATAATGTTGGACGGGATCCCCATTGCGTTGTGAACCTTTCTTGGGTCAAGCGGCCCTTACGGTACGACCCCTACTTAGGTCAAGCAGCCATCATGGTACGACACCTTCTTGGGTCAGCTGGCCCTCACTGGGTGGGCCTATCTTGACCCTTTGTTGTTATGGACATCCAAACTCACCCTTACGCTAGTCTAAAAAATCTGAAACTCATCTATGATGACCTACAAGTGACCCTGATCATGAATTAATTTTAAAATAGACATACTAAGGTTAGAAAGGTCAAAAATAGGATCCTTCAATCTCGATGGCTAAAAATAATTCTAATCCTTAACACTTAGTTGGTATTTTCTAAGTCTGAGGCCTCTTTTGGCATGTTGTTTAGGATAGAAATAACTAGTATTTTGCGGGGTCTTACAATATCTCCCTTTTGGGAACATTCATCCTTGAATGAGACTAACTAAGGTGAGAATACTTACAGACTTAGTTTACATACTTATCGTACACAAATAAAGCATGATTACCTGATTGAAACTACTGATATACTGAGTTTCCATACTAGACATGCATTATCAAAGCATGACTGAATTTTGAAGGCATGACACATAACTGAACTATTTCATTATGATATGAGAATAATATGCAACTGAACCGATACAAAGTTTATAAAGGTAATCTGACTTGGAACCGAGTAAATTTAAGAAAAACTGTTACATTGATCTGAGCCTGATTTTTTAGAGAAGTGTTGGGGATATTTGGTCTACATATATGCTTGTACTTTCAAAGTAGATCGTCAACAGATCGATTCTGCCAAAGAACTTTGACTAGAGTACCACCTTCTTTGCTCCCCAGTCTGTGAACCTGATAATAAAGAATTTCAACTGTAATTTCCTTATAAGAGAGACTGTTCTGGAAATCAATGCCCTCTATTGGTACTATAACTAATGGGTCACCTGTGCACTACTTTAGTAAGGAAACATAAAACACTCGATGCACTGAATCTAAGTCTGAAGGAAACTCAAACCCGTAAGCTACCTTCCAAAATGGCTGAGAATTTGACAAGGACCGATATACTAGGGGACTGAGATTTCCCTTCTTGAAAAGCCTCTTTACTCAATTCAGGGGAGAGATCTTAAGATAACATAATAACCAATCTCAAACACAATATCTTTTAATCTTACATCTACATGTGATTTCTATCGCATCTCTCTAATTAAATAAACCTTCTCTAAGGCATCAAATACTAGGTTAGGCCCTAATACTATGGCCTCGCCTACTTCAAACCAACCAATGAGAGATCTATATATCCTCCCATAAATCACCTTAATGAAGCCATCTGAATACTAGAATGATAACTATTATTATATGCGAATTAGATCAAAGGCAGGTGGTCATCCTAACTACCTTTAAAATCAACAATCTAGGCTCTTGAAATTATCTTCTAATGTCTAAATGGTCCTTTCTACTTGACCATCTGTCTGAGGATGAAAGGTTGTACTGAGGTAAACTTGGGTACCAAGACCCTTCTGGAAGGCTTTCTAAAAGTGAGAGGTTTAACTGCGTACCTCTATCTAAAATGATGGAATAAAAAACTCCATGCAACCTGACCAACTCTCTGACATAGCACCTTTCATAATCCTTAGTTGAATAAGAGGTATGAACTAGTAAAAAGTGAGCTGATTTAGTCATCCTATCCATAATGACCTAAATTGAATCATGCTGATGGCGAGTACGAGGCAAACCCATCATAAAGTCCATGTTCAGTTTCTCCCACTTCCAAGTGGGAATACTAAACTTTTACATAGACCCACTAGGCTTATGATGCTCAATTTTAGCTTGCTGACATATAGAGCACTTAGCCATAAACTCTATAATGTCTCTCTTTATCACGCTCCACCATTAGACTTCCCGAAAATCGTAGTACATCTTAGTGGCCCCTAGGTGAATCAAGTAATGCATACCATGTGTTTCTGCAAGAATCCTCTACCTATATATGGCACACAGAGTCTACCCTAATAACACAACACACCATCTTTCCCTTGGGAGAAAACCTCTACTTTTTGATCTCTAACCAACTCTTTCAACTTAACTAGACTGGTATCTCTATCATGCTTTTTTTTTACTTCTGCAACCAGAGATGATTCTTAACTTTTATGCCCCCATATGCTACCCTCTGCTGAATCGACTAAGTGGACACCTAGTCGGGAAAGCTGATGAACTTCCTGAACTAACTTTCTCATAGTATCCTCTACATGAGAACCACTACCAATAGACATTCTACTGAGAACATCAGACACTACATTATCTTTGCTCGGTTGATATAGAACACTTATGTCATAATCTTTTACCAACTCTAGCCTCCTCCTCTGATGTAGGTTCTAGTCTTTTTGAGAAAACATATACTACAGGCTTTTATGGTCCGTGAATACATCAATATGTACCCCATACAAATAATGCCTCCAAATATTTAAGGCAAACACTAAAGTTTCTAACTCAAGATCATGAAAAGGGTAATTCTTTCCATGGGGCTTAAGTTGTCTAGAGGCGCAGTCTATGGCCTTATATCTCTGCATCAAAACACACCCCAAACGAACTCTAGCAACCTCACAATATATTGCAAACCGTCTGAACTATCTGGTAAAGTCAAAATTGGGGCTGTGGTGAGTCAAGTCTTCAACTCATGGAAACTTTTCTCACATAAAGCTGACCCCTAAGTGCTGAAGTACTACCTTTCCATTCTAGGACAGGTTAATTTGGAAACTAAAAATACACAATTCTATTTCTATAGTCAACTAAAGCATAGAATGAATAAAGCCAGTCCATGCCGAGAATAATGTCAAAATCTGTCATCTCAAATTCTACTAAGTCTTCTAAAGTAACTTTCTAAGATACCATAATCAAATAGTTTCTGTATATTCGTTAGGCTATGATAGATTTACCTAGTAGGGTATAGACTGAGAAGGGCTCTGCTAGGATTTCAGGACTAACTCTGAAGTCAACAGCTATATAAGGAATTACAAATAACAAGGAAGCTCCTGTATCTGGCAAAGAATAAAGATGTAAATGATAAACCTATAATGTACCAGTGAATAAATTAGGAGAACTTTCCAGATCCTATCGATACTGAAGTGTATAGAATCTATTTGGGTGTTGTCCACTATGGCACTGGAAGTGGAATCGTACTAATTCAGGTGATCGAACTAAGCTGGGGGACGATTATGCTGACTTTGCAAACCCACCTGAGGATACTGTTTGACCATATGGCCTTGCTTTCCACATCTAAAGCATACATCACTGCCAGCTCTACAGACACCCTGGTGGTTTCTAACATACTTTTGGCAAAGAGGATTTGTTTGGGCACTGCTAACATTACCCTGAGGTTATCCTGGTGACTTATCTTTATTGACATCTCTAAATTTTGGCACAGGAGCACTGGATGAGGACGGAGCTGAAGCGAAGGATTTTGGGTGGAAATAAGAATGATTAGCAACCTATGACTTAGGCTAAGTGAAATTGAAGCTACCTATTCTACCTCTCCTGTTAACCCTCTTCTTCTCCTTATTCTTAGACTCCTCTATCTTTGAAGCATAGACAATGAGCTTGGATATGTCAATCTTCTTAATTAGCATTGTGGTCCTACACTCATTGATCACACTACTAGACACACCCAACACAATCTTACTCATCTTAGATTTTTTATTTGCTACCACATGAGAGGCATATCTATCTAACTGAGTAAACTTGAGAGGATACTCCACTATCATGTTGGAATATTATAGGTTAATAAACTCCAAAAACTTAGCTTTCCTTAACTTCAGTGGGAAGAACCTATCAAGAAAAGCAGTGGAAAACTCCTCATATTTTATAGGCCTGGTATTTGCGGCCCTATTTACCTTCTACTACTTGAAATATGAGGGAGCCATATCCTGCAACTGATATATGGCTAACTCAACACTCTCACTAACACCCACCTCTATAATATATATGACTTTCTATAACTGATCAAGGAATTCATGTGGTTCTTCTGCTGACTTAGACCCTGTAAATGATGGGGAATTCATTTGGGTGAAGTCCTAAATCATGGTCACAGCAGTAATGGCCACTAGGTTGGCTTGAACAATATTTAGTTGCTTATTCTGGCCTACTAAAAAATGGGCTAGGGTGGTAAACACAACTCTAAATTTTGCATGAGAGACATCCTCATCCAAGGGATAAGCCTGAACAGGTTGAGGTGCTGGCTGGTTTCCTATTTTTTTTTGTTGGTTCTTTTGGGAGGCATATTCTATAAATGAATGGGGAAAACTAGATTAGATTGAGAGTTTGACTTAAGCTCATGCTCACTCACATGATATTAATACTGAAAGATGGAAAACTTTTTATAAAGTTCCTTATAGCCTCTTGTCCATAAGTGTGGCATGATACACACCATGCATAAGACTCTACTTGATGAGGCTTTTAGACTTCCTTGGACACTTTGGAACCTTAAACTCTAATATCAAGTTTGTAACACCCTGAGTCTACATGTCGAATGTCACACAGTGCTCATAATCTCGAAGGACCATAAGCCAGCCCATGATTGGAACCTACTATAAACACTGAATAATTACACTTTAATTATACAAAAATTACGGTGAATCTTCCATAAGGTTATAACTGAAATTAAATACTAATAAAAAAACTAGAAATAGAACATCTGTTTGAAATATTCTAGTTTGTAAGCCTCTAATTGTCTGAATATGGAGTTAACTAGGACAAGTCCCCAACTAACTCCGAATACCAAATATACTGAATACTGAAATACTTAAATGATAACTATTTCCTTGGCCTATGAGGACTCACTACTTAATCTTATTGCTGAAAGTCTAGGCTGCTAAGTTTGGTCAGGAGCCCATGTGTCAAAACCTATGATATAATACATCATAGCATAAAGAAAGATTATACGTTAGTACTTTAAATGTACTGGTATGATAAGTGAGGTAGGATGATATGCAATGGTTCAGATGAATGAACAATAACTAGCTTAGTAACATGAATATAATTGAATGTGAGTATATGTATATTTGAAACTGATGTCATTACTGATTTTGCATTGCTGCGTGTAAATTAACTTTACTGTACTAAGATCATCGATAAATAAATTATTGATAACCGAGTGACTATTTCTGACTGTTTTGATTCTGTAGAACTGAACTTAGTACTGTACTGAGCTGTGTGAATATGTCTGATAGTCCTAATTTTGAGAATTTAAATGAGGATTTATACTGAGTCAAAAACTAAAACTGTAATCGTGAAAGTGTTCATCTAATCGACATACCCCAATTATAAACAAAGTTGGGGTCCAACTTGTGACCCCAGTTTGAATGTTGTTATCACCTTGCCAAGGGATACTAACAATAGTTATGAGTTAACCCTCTATGGCAAGAAGAAATTTTATCAACCCTTGGTGGCAGGAAAACTCATAAGAGATATATCAACCCTTGTCTAAAAGGAAAATATCTAAACCTATGCTGGCTATATAGTTATGTAACATAGGGATTACTACTAAGAGTTAAACCCTCTGCTAGCAGGAATGCCTCTATCCCTAGGTTCGTTCAGAGCTAATGCCTACTTTCAACTGAATAGATGCTAAACTGATTTCTAGACTATTCTAGCCTTGACTGAACTATTAATTGCCATGTTAATTGACTGAACTAGACTAAGTTCACTGAGTTCTGTTGACTGACTGAATACACTAAGATATGTAACAGATTGAGTACCACTGTACATGACATCACTGAGACTATTCTAAAGCTACTATAATTCTAGGAAAACGACTAAATTTTGGGTATTGAATACCCCTAGGACTCGATAGCATTGAAATTAAAACATGGTGTGGTCATAATAACATAACAATTGTATCTTGTTAACCATGATTTCTTTTAAATATTTTGCCATACACTTGAGAGGCATGAATTAATGCAAATAATAAAGTCTACATGCAAGCATCATGATCATAATCCCAACTTAATAATAAAAGGGGTTTTTAAAAAAAATCCATATAACACTACACACATATTAATTACTTCACATGAAACTTGTAATAATTCATGTATTAAAACCCAATTATCATCATAGTCATGAATACAATTAAATTTAACTTGAAATTTATGAAGGTAATCAACTTACAGTTTTAAAAGAGGTTCTTGAACTCCAAGGGTAGTAGGAAACCCTTGGATGAAAACATAGCATACCTTGACTATTAGTTTATTAAAGATTATGGTGAGTTCTTAAGAATTAATTTTGGAGCTCGATGAAACTAGGGCTTATTATTGGGATGATTTTTGAGAACAATAAGTTATTTAGCACTTTGGGATATTAAATTTCGTGTTAAGGCTTAACAATGTAAGGGGTAAAGGACCTATTTACCCCCAAAACCCCAGATAAAATAATGCTGGATGGGGTCCCTAATGTGTCGCGACCCCTGCTTGGGTGAAATAGCCCTTGCGATGCAACCCCTTCTCGGGTGAAGCAACCATCTCGGTGTGACCCCTTCCTGGGTCAACTAGCCCTTGCAGCGCTAGCCTATCATGACTCTTTGTTATTTTGGACATCAAAACTCACCCGTACACTAGTTCAAAAAATTCAAAACTCGTCTGAGATGACCAACAAGTGACCCTGATCATAAAAAAATTTGAACATTGATATGCTAAGGTCAAAAAGGTTGAAAACAAAAAATGACATTTGCTTACAACAAATGAAATTGTTCAAACTATACTATCAGAGAAAAAGAATCTTCAAAAGTTGATTGAACAAGAGTAGCCACTAGTAACAGCGCTAACACCATCTTGATAAATTAAATAAACTATAGTGGAGCACAATGTAGAGAATGAGCAAAATATAGAGGATCAGGTCCGAATCATGTCAGATTCATCCACTCTTACATCAGCTAAACATTCTTAACAACAAGGTAACAAATAACTTAGAAACTTATTGAATTCTTTCGTGACCCCTAATTTCTTCTATTTTCTTATACCTGAAGGACCTTACACTAGGAAAGAAAGAAAAGACAAGGTACATGGACGACAAGAGAAAAAATTGATTACTTTAAATTAGAAAAATCAATCTGTTGGACCTACTGATGAAGTTGCAATTGAGTTGGGTAGCTTCCTAGGCATATTTGCTAGGAATGGGACCCTTTGCATATTGGATATATTTTATTGAAGGTGTATAGATACTAAAAAGGATTTATGGGATTATACCCAGGTTTGTGTTCTGAATATTTGATATACTTTTAGTAAGTGTTTCATTATACATTGGGCGTATTTTGATTTGACTGGTTTTGTTGCCTATAAATGTGGTGGCTACATTTTTTTTAGCTTTATCAGTGTTGTTGATTGCATTTGTTCAATAATAACATCTTGATTGCTAATGTTTTGCCTCCTTAGTTCTTATAGCTTTTGAACTTCTTCACTTTTCATTTCTTTAATTAAAAGTGTAATTTTTTTATTATTCATTTAACTGAATGAAACCAATGTGTAGTCAAAATATGATATTCCTGAGGCCACAAAAGATTGGGTTTTGGAAAGAATTTGAGAATCTTGGAGAAAGAATAAAGATGATTTGAAGGAAGGTAATTACGATCTATATGAAAATTATGAATTTTGAATGATCAAAAGGCCCAAAAATGTCCCCAAATGTCAATTTAAAGAGATCCACCTATATTAGAAGTCAAAAAAATTCCAAGTAAAACATATTTCACTAGATTTGATTATATTATTGTTAGTGCTATAGATGGAGACATTTATTACTATAGTTAATGTTATTGATTCATTTTTTTACTAAATAAATACTGAGAATCGAAAGATGCTGAGGAATCCACACACTACTGGGAAGAAAAGTTTTGCTTTAGTTCGCAAAACTTGGTGTGTTCTTGTGTGTATTATTGTATTTTAACTTGTCATTTAAATAATTTTTGATATTCAAGAATTATCATATGAATAGGAAAATGAGAAAGGGGGAACTTTGTTGCTAAAGGAGATGTTTTTGTCCACAAGAGCAAGGAAACCTGATTGTACGTACAAGGTATCAAATGAAGACACGAATAGTAAAATTGTATGAAGTTTATCTTTTTCAAGTTTATATTGACATAAATGATCAGTTCTTATTTTTTAGTACTTGAATGTGTTTTTGAATATGATTATTAGGATCAAATTGAGGAAATTGAGACATAACAGGGTGCTAATGATCAGCCTGTTGATGCATTTCTAGCTGTCATGGATTCTGAATAATTAGGTCATCTAAAACTATTTGGAGGGAGGTTAAAAAGACTTATTTGAAAGGGTCAAATGGAAAATCTAAATCAACACTAAATTCCACAAATGATGTTGTACAAAAAATGAAAGAAAGGATGCAAAAAATGGAGGATTAAATCGAGGAGTAAAAAAGGACCATTGGACAAGAAGTTGTTGCAGATATAAATGCTAAACTTCATAATGCAGGAATAAATGATTCTAAGATACTGGCAATATTTTCTATTCCTTCACCAACAAAATTGACTTCTATACTAGCAGCCACTGGGAGAAACAATCAAAATAGTCAAGGTTAGTGTTTGAAATTATGTTAGATACTTTTGTTACTAAGAATTGTACTCTAATTCATATGGTGGATGATATTGTTGTTGTTGGGATATATTGGATTATTAGTGTGGTATCTTTTGGGAAATGGGTTGAAGTTTTGTTGAAGTTCTTGATAAAAAGATGAGATTTTGAGCTTCTTCAAGCAAATGGGTGTTGCTAATTTTTGGATTCTAACTTCCCTTTTTGATTTTTCATTCAGTTCTTGATTATTGGTGTATGATTATTTGTAGGGTTTGGGTTGTTTGTGGTGCTATGTCTGCACTTTAGTGATGAGATTTGGGTACCCGTATGGTCTGTCTTGTTAGCTGTGATTTACCATCGAAATAAGGTTTGTTCTTGATCTAGGATTCTGTTAATTCTTGAATTTTTTTAGTTCTATATATGTTTGATTGAAATGGTTTTTTTTCTTGTTTAAGGTTTTGGGTTTTCTGTTACATCTTATGTTTGATTGTTATGTAGCTTTTAAATCTTTAGTTTAGATTGATTTAGGTCAACATAATAAGAACATTAATTCTTTTAACTTTGTGATTTTCGGGTGAATGTTCAATTATTTGCTGAGTGTGTGCTATTGCTGTAGGTTTATTGAGGTTTTCAGGTGGAATTTTTTTTAAAAAAAGGCTTTGAGCTACTTATCGTTTATGGTTATTTGATTAATCCAATTTTGAGTATTTTTGTACAGTGGCTGCAAGCTAGGTAGGATTTGTGGTTAAGATTTATTGAAAAGAGACTTTCAGTAGCTTTCTCATAAGAGTGTCAAATTTTTTTTATTACTTATGCATTTGTCGCTGTAGGTTAGAGTTGTGATTAAAGGGAGAGTGCAAGGGGTGTTCTACCAGCTCTTTCTGTAACATAGTGAATTAAGTGTATGTACCAATTTGACTGGTCATAGTACTTTCAAATGTTAGTTATAGTAACTTTTTTTGGATGTTGTTTGCGGCTACGAATTTTTTCTATGTTTATTCCTTTAGGATGTTAAAGAGTAAATGTTGGAAACTTAATGGTTGGGGATGTGCTCCAGATTATTTTGTCTTGAAATGTTTGGTGGTTACTATTTCAAGACTTAATGTTGTTTTGGATGGTTACTATTTTGACTAAGGTTGTTATTAGACTAGTGTGGTTCGTTACTGTTGTTGTTGTTGGACTGATTTACTAAGGTCATTGTTGGAGTGATTTACTAAGGTTGTTGTTGGTCTGATTTACTATTGTTGGAAAGATTTACTGTTGTTGTTGGACCAATTTACTAAGTCTGTTTTAGATGGTTACTATTTTGACTAAGGTTGTTGTTGGACTGATTTAATGTTGTTGTCATTGATATATTCTTATCAGGACCATTTTATTTTTCTTATTTTTGTAGGTGATCATGACATAGCAGATGGTGGGGATGAAATTGATGTACTAGACCTGACCTAAGAGATCGTTCTAATTGTCTTCATGTTACACTTGCTGTTGGAAAATTAGACCAAGTTCCAAACATTATATTGAACATTCAAAACTTGTACATTTGTTTTTTTGAATGGTCAATAACATTTGGTTTCTTGGTTGTGATCATTTTGATAATTCATAGTTACTAGTACTTTTGATGATTAATATGTACATTTTAGCTGTTATTCTATCTTTATAAAATCAATATAATAATAAAATATAATATTGTTGAATAGTCTAATAATAACTGTCCTAATAGCCTAAAATAACTGCCCCAATAGCCTAAACACCGTTCTTGTAGCCTATGTTTAACTATCACAATACCAAAAAAAAACCATCCCATAAAGATTATAGAATGATTTAAAGTCGTCTCAACAAATAAACTACCATTGCAATATCATAAGATATTTTGAACTATTATAAGGACAATTCGCATTAACTATCCCTATAGAATATATAACCATACCAATACGTTATATAGTAGGAACCGTCCCAACATTATATCTATCATTGCCATATCTTATATATAACGTATATATTTGGATGGTGTCTATCCGTCCCAGTAGTGCAAAAACCATCTCCATTTATTCACCAAAATAATTTTCATTATAGATGTATGTATAGCGATAATTTATGTCACCATCGCATAAAACCATCACGGTAGAGATAATATAACGCCTTCAGTTGTATTGGGTGTCCTAACTATTGCCATAGATATATAGGGATAGTTTCTGTGTCATGAAGATGATCTAAGAACCGTCGTGACAACCTTTTTTTTCAGTAGTGAGAGCAAGTGTCTAGTATAGTCCTGCTGATTAAAATGATGACATCCTTTTACTATCTTCGAGAGTCTATAGGACATTCTTAGTAGTTCTTTACTTATTTTAGTCATTTTGCACTAAGACTCTGACTAGGTTTCTAAAGACTTCATTTGGTGTTACTCATTCATAGATAGCTAGTACACATGCTACCTATACACAAGACAATGGTCTTGAGACTAAGCCTAGGGATCCTATCGCTGTTCTTGGATGACCTAGAGGTCATGCACAACCTAGGTATGTGTCCCCATCTAGGGTCTAGGATAGGGGTCCTTTACAATACCCTAGTCTTTCTCCCAAGATAAAGGTTATTTCACCTCAGCCAGCAGTAGGCCAAGGACCAGCCCATGCTCCACCAAGGTTTATTTATTCTATAGCTTCAAAAGTTAAGGTCCTTTTGCGTGGGTCATTACCAATCTAGTAGTTTTTCAGCCGGTGGTTGCTTAGTCTACTATGTCTATTATAGAGCAGAAAAAATTGGAAAGGTTCTTGAGATTAGGTTGCCTATGTTTTCTGGTGCACCGAGAGAGGATACATATGCATTCTTGATTACTTATAAGGATAGGCTCCATAATTTGGGCCTAGTTGAGAATCATGGTATGGATTAAGCTACCTTTCAGCTGGAATTAGGATATCAACATTGGTGTCGAGGACATCTTTATTCCACGCCATCTGGATCTCCCCCATTGACATGGACTCAGTTCTCTGAGACCTTCTTGGAGAAGTATGTGCCTCCCAGTTTTAAGGATTATTTGAGGGATCAGTTCTCGAGGTTTTAGCAAGGCTCCATGACCATTATTGCTTATGAGGCTCCATTTCATGAGTTTGCTAGGCATGCGTTTTCTATTTTGACTACTAAGCTTGAGAGGGTTTGTTTCTATGTTCAGGTATTAAGAATTCCTCTTTGTTTGTCTACATAGAGTTTGGTTATTCCGAGCAGGTCTTTTTTGGACGTTTTTTATTATGCTCAAGTTATGGAAGAGTTGCACCATAATGCCCATGAAAGCAGTGATAAGAGGCCATGTTAAGTAGGGGATATAGTAGTTCATTATTAGAGGTAGTATTTTTAGTGAAGGTACCCTTTGCGTCGGCTATATCACATTAAGTTCAGTTTAGTAGGCCCATTCAGGCCACTCTTCAGATAACTGATGTAAGACAATCTAGTTTATGTGATCGTCCTTGCTAGGATAGTGGTCAGTCTTTAAGTGGGTTGTCTTTTGGTTATTCTAGTTGTGGAGGTTATTTTGGATCATGCAGATCTTCTAGTTTTAGTATTGAGCCTAAGGAATGTTATGGTTGTGGAGCTTTTTGTCATTTCTCAAGAGAGCCCCAGTTGTGGAGCATGGTTCCTTCAGTTTAGAGTGTTCCACCTATTTGGGAAGTTCCGCCCATCTAGAGGTGGTATGTATGGTCGTAGGGATAGTCCCTAGGGTGCTTGTAAAGGTTCTTAGGCAGGTAGGAAATGAGATCAATCAGGGGCCCATCCATGTGTCGAGTGTGGTTAGTTGTAAGTAGTACCTTCTAGACCTGAGGATGAGTCTTCCAATTTTGTTCTCACAGGAATCTTGGTGTTCCATCAGTTAAATTTTGCTTTATTTGATCCGGATCCACTTATTCTTATGTGTCTTCTCATTATTCCCTGCGGTTAGAGTAATCTTGGCATTCATTATCTATGCTATTTTATGTATCTACTCCTGTGGGTGATTTTTTTGTAGTGGATCAGATTTTTAGTTCACGTGTTGTGACTGTTTGAGAGATTGATACTTATGCTAATCTTATTATTTTAAACATGGTAGATTTTGATATGATTTTTGGTATAGATTGATTATCCCACTATAATCTGGACCTTCATTATATTTCAAAGTCTGTTAACTTTGCCATGATCGGCATACCACCGATCATGTGGTATAAAGAAGTTAGCCTCAAGCCGATGGGGATTATTTCTCATATATACATGCTAGGAGGTTTATTTCAAAGGGTTGAAAGTTTTATCTCCCTTGTATTCAAGATATTAGTAGGGAGAGTCCGTTGCTTGACTTTATTCTTGTTGTTTTTAAATTTGTTGATGTTTTCCCTACTGAACTACCTAGTCTTTATCCTAAGCATGATATTGAGTTTGTTATTGATCGTGAGCTAGGCACTGAACCTATCATTATGGCACCTTACCCATATGGATCATATTGTGCTTAAGGAGCTAAATTCTTAACATTAGGATCTTTTTGGAAAGAGTTTCATTAGATCAAGTATGTCTCCTTGTGTCACAACCCGAGCTAGGGCCTGGCCGTGACAGGCATCTTAAGTCCAACAAGGACTAGAGACTACCCCTGCTCCTAACCAAACAAGACACAATAGCCCCAACAGTGACTGAATTCAAAACATATGATAAGAAAGAATAAGATAAGATCAAAGAATTTAAGATGTCTATAAGTGATAACTACTATCCAACCAAAACAACCAACACCACTACCCAAGTTAGCAGTAATCCACAAAGCCTTCTAACAAACAAAAATCAATAAAGTGTCGGGATATTCCTCGGACTATGCCAATGACAATGATAATATTAATGTAAACTCTTCAATTATAATTTATGAAAGGAAACCGATGGCATGATCAAGTCTTTTGGAGAGTGGAAGCTCACGACTTCACCAAAAAATATTGATGAACCGAGCCGATCCACCTACCACTGCACTAGAAAATTAGAATTATCTCTTCTTGGTACATCACATTGGGATACAACGTATGGAAACGTTCAGAGGGTTGGACACTAGCATGTAACTCGGGGGTAAGGATAAATTAATGACAATTAAAAGTTCAGTTCAACTCAATGTACAAATTCACCTACATGTGTGCATACATATAAATATATATATACTTATATAACATGTTGGGATAGGGAACAAGTCTTAACAGACACTTCAAAACTTTAGCCTGGATTGTGTAGTTAAACCATCATATAATAGTACCAATGGGCTATATGGGCCCCAACTCTCAACCCTTGGTTGGGCCCCAGTGCGTGTATCCATATGAATTGTAGAATAATCTCATATGTATACAAGCAGGACTCAAACTTCCCAATCATATATTAAGGTGACTTAAGAACCCTATCATGTAATGTAAAATAAAGGACTCGAACCTCCCAATCATAATAACAAGGTGGACTCGAACTATCTGGTTATAAATGAGGGGACTCAAACCTCATGCCATTTCAACCCTCGCATCGGCAAATGCGGTTTCCAATATTGGTCCCTCGATACCTCCACTTTTACGGCCTAGCTACACAACCCTCTTTTAAGCCCCATTAAAACATTTATTTCACATTCCTATTCATTGAACCATTATACACATTTAGGCATACACTGTTGGTGTCGTCATACCAACTATACAAGCATGGTTCCATAAATATACCACATCAATTTCATTAACTCGGGAGAACAACTCCCTTTGTTAATTAATACAAAAGGGGGGAACACCGACTCTCTTTGATCACTAAATTAAACCATAATGTTTCAATAACCTCTTTATATCATGAAATTATTTTGAAAATAATTCAATGCAATTTTTATTTGTACTCAAAACCACTTTCACAAAGTTGGGTTGGGGTTGTTACCAATTCAGTTGTCAATATTCATAAAATTTGGGGGAAATCACAATACCTTAGTTTATTCACCACATCCATGCACCAAATTGATTTCAAAACGACCATTTGAACATAAAAAATGCATATGTAAACATGAAATATCACATAAATATCAAAAATCCAAAACCCTTAACCCATGTTCCAAAACCACCATCAAAACTACATGGACATGTTGTTACAAACTAATAGTTGGGAATAGTAACATGCCTGAAATATTAAGAGATACGAAGAGAATTTCCCATCAAATCTCTAATTGTTCAATTTCTTAGAAACCCTAAGTATCTTACTTGAGAGAATTTAGAGAGTTTGAGAGAGTGTTTGTATTGTGAATAGTATTTAATGAAGCCCCAAAGAGCATTTTAAGTCATGGGTGTGAAGTTCGGTAGGAGCAAAAAAATCAGGATGCACTTATTTAAAAGATTAAAATCTGGTGTCCAATCGCAATGGGTGACCTTAAGACTCATAGGGTCACCCTATGACTTGTTTAGTCCAGTCATAGTATGGACAGTGTCTAGGGTCACCCTACTCTAGTCAGGTTATAAGTGGCACCACTTGACACGTATACAGTCCTTACGATTCGTAACATGCTAGTCTTAGTAACAACATGAACTTTAGGGTAGTAAACTGCTTACGCTATGATTTACACCCTACAACTCGTTACGAGACCCTACGACTTGTATGGTCCAAGGTGTAGTCAAGATAAAAAATCTATGACAACATACTGGCCAGGCAATGATTGGGTCCCAAAGTCCTGCAATGACACCCTATGACTCCTAAGGTGAGTCGTAGTTTGGACAATAAGCATAAAAATCAAGAAACTTTCAGGGATCAAAAACTTAGGGTGTCACATTCTCTCCCCTTAAGATCATTCATCACTGAATGATGAAACAAGGTATCCCTTAGCACAATTTAACACAAAAACACACCCACTCTTACCTTTAACAAAGACAAAGAACAAGATATCAAGGAAATCACAATTTTTTTTAACAATGTCAGAAAACATAATTGTGAAGAATAACATATACCTTAAGCACGGTTATCCGAAAGGAGGAACAAAAATGGATACTTGTACATCATGTCCTCTTCAGCTTCCTAGGTAGCGTTTTTAACCTTTTGATTCCTCTATATAACCTTTATCGAAGACACGTCCTTTATTAACAACCTGTGGACTTGCAGATCCTAGATCTCAACCAGACCTTCTAATATGGCAAGGAGCCTAAAAAACCAACACCTTCTAATAGAACCACTAGGGAAGGATCACCCTCTCACTTCCTCAATATTAAAACATGAAATACCAGGTAAATAGAGCCCAAACTTGAAGGCAATTCCAATTTTTAAGCCAGATTACCCAATCTCTTTAAAATTAAATAAGGGCTCATATATTGGGCAATAACCTTCCCCTTCATCCCAAACTACATCACTCCCTTCATGGAGGATACCTTTAATAAAACCTAATAGCTAACATCAAATTCCAACTTCCTTCTCCTCACGTCCATATAGGACTTTTGGCCACTTTGGGAGGTCTTAAGCCTTTCTTGAATCACCTTCACCTTCTGCATAGGCTAATGAACCAAATCTGGACAAAACAACATAGCCTCACAAACCTCAAGCCACCCAATAGGAGAACGATATATCCTACCATAAGAAGCCTCAAACAGAGCCATCCCAATGCTATAGTGTTATCTTTTATTATATGAAAACTAAATGAGGAAAAAGTGATCCACCCAACTACCACCAAAATAGATCAAGCTGGATTTGAGCATATCCTTCAATGTCTAAATGGTACTTTCCACTTGTCTATTTGTCAAAGGGTGGAAAGAGTTGATCATATTCTCTTTAGTTCCCAAACCACTCTAAGAGAAATGCCAAAAATGCAAGAAGAATTGAGTACCACATTCATATATATTTGAAATAGGCGCACCATGAAACGATGATTTTGTAAATGAATAACTTGGAATAATCCTCAGTAGAGTAATTAGTTTTCACAAGTTGGAAATAGGTGGACCTATTCATTTTATCCATGATGACCCAAATTGAATCAAACTAATGGTGGGACCGCGCAAGACTAATAATGAAATCTAAATAAATTACATAATACTTCTATTCGGGAAACTCAATCTCTTAAGACAACCTACCAGGTCTCAAGTGTTCCACCTTCACTTTTTGACAAACCATACACTTGGCCATAAAATTTGCCACATCCCGCTACTTGTTATTCAACTACTATATCATTTGAAAATCATGTTACATCTTTGATGATTCGGGAAGAATGGTGTACCTTGAATCAGGAGCCTCAGAGAATATCCTCTCTCGCAGCCCATCAATGTGGGGAACACATACCGTACCTTGGTACCTCAAGATACCATCATCACCAATCTCAAAAACCATCAATTTTTACTGGCCCATATCACCCTTAATCCACATTATGATAGGACCAAAACCTACAACTCTTTTACCTTGTCACAAAGAGATGACTTCACCTTCTTTCACACTATTATATCACCATCCTTAGAGTCTAAGAGACAAACTCCTAGATTAGCCAATTGGTGAATATCCCTCAGTGATTCCCGTTTCAACGTGTGTACATGAGATAATCTCCCCCATAAACAACCAGCTAAGAGCATAAACAACAACATTAGCTTTACCTGGATGATAATAAAGAGTTATATCATAGTCCTTAAGAAAGTTAAGACACCTCCTCTACCTGAGATTCAACTCCTTCTGAGTGAACACATATTGCAAACTCTTATGGACTGAATAAATGTCAACATGAACCCCATACAAAAATGGTGTCAAATCTTCAAAGTAAAGACCACCTCTAATAGTTCTAAGTTGTGCGTTGATAATTCTTCTTATGAACTTTCAAATTTATAGAAGCATAGGCCATAACCTTACGATTCTGCATTAATACATGGCCACTCCAATACGAGATTCATCACAATAAACCATAAAATACTCGGTACCCTCAGGTAAGGTCAAAGCCAATGCCAAAGTCAACTTGTCCTTCTATTTTTCAAAGCCACCCTCACAAGCATCGGACCACAAAAACTTCACCTTCTTTTGGGTTAATATAGGAAATGGAGCATCAATCAAAGAAAAACTTTCCAAGAACCTCAAAATGTCGGTTAGAGTCATGGGTCTAGGACACTTCTTAACCGCCTCAACTTTTTGTGGATCCATCATGATCTCTTTACTAGACACAAAATGAACCAAATAAGCCACTATATTTAACTAGAATTCGCACTTGCAGAATTTACAATACAACTGCTAATCCTTAAGAGTATGCAATAGTATGCGGCGGTGATCGACATGATTCACCTCACTCTTGGAATACACCAAAATGTCATAAATAAACACGATGATGAATAAGTCTAAAAACTTATGGAATGCTCGATTCATAAGAAACATAAACTTTGCTAGCACATTAGTCAAATTAAAGAACTTTACCAAAAACTCAAAATGACCATATTTTGTTCGAAAAGTAGTCTTACGAATATCCACCTCCCTAATCTTATGTTGATGATAACTTGACTGAAGATCAATCTTAGAAAAGTACTGAGCTCTATGAATCCTATTAAAGAGATTATCAATCCTCAAAATAGAGTAGTTATTCTTTACTATTACCTTAGTTAACTGACGGTATTCTATGAACATTGGAAGGGAGTAATCTTTATTATGCATGAGAAACATAGGAGTACCCCACTACTATACACTAGAAAAAATAAAAGCCTTATCAAGAAGATCTTTCAACTCAGTTTGAACCATTCTATAAGGAGGGATAAAGATAGGGTGGGTATTCAAAAGAAGATCAATCCCAAAATCTATTTCCCTATTGGGAGGGACACTAGAAAACACTTTGGGGAATTCACAAATCATTGGAAAAGATTACAATAAAGGACTCTTGGATCTAGAATCTTTAACATCCATTAATTGGTATAAACACCCATTGGAAATCAATTTCTAGTCTATAAAATAAGATATAAACCTTCTCTTAAGCTCTAGGGAACTTCTTTCCCATAACCAACTCATTGGGAATTTATAAGTGACGTTATGAGTCCAACAATCATAAGAGGTATAATATAAATGCAACCAATCATTCCCTAGGATAACATGAAAATCTAACATATCCAACTTAATTAAATCTACCAAGGTTTCCCTACCACAAATAGACACCAATCAACCCCTATAAACATTTTTACCCACCATAGAGTTACCCACCACGATAGATATAGAGAAATAATTAGGAAAATAATCAGGACCAAAACACAAATTAACAACCTTATATGGGGACACAAAAGAAAGAGGAGACCCCAAATCAAGCAGATAATACAAATCACATAAAAAAAGTTGTAATGTACCAGTGACAACATCAAGAGAAACTTCAGATTTCTGATTAGTGGCAAAAACATAAAGGCGATTACAATAAGTTTCGAAGCAGAAGTAGCAACCTTTGTTGTAAAAGCTGAAGACACAAAAATCAAAACCTTATTATCCCGGTAGCAATCCAGACTGATGGACTATCCTACTGCAGGTGGCCCAACTGACCATACTTAAAGCACTTATTCCTCTCTTCCTTACAAAATCTAGGATGCACCTTCCCAATGAAATGGCAAGGTGGATAATATGGGGCTAACTGAATTTTACTAGCCTGAGATGGGGAACCTTGTTCCCTAAACCAACTGTTGCTCTTAAAATAGTGATAACCAAATAGCTTAGTATGCAGAGCATTAGTTATTTAATAAGAGCCAGAATCGCCATACTTTATTTTAGGCCATTTTTAGTATCTCTACCACTCTTCTACTGACCTCTACCTTGATTTAATTATCAAAATATCTTGTTTTACTCATAAATTATTGCTTATTGTTTTTATCTTCCCCTTATTGCATATATACCACAATTGTAGAGATATCCATATACTTATTCAATAAGGTAGTATTTCCCTATAAAACCATATTGTGGGAAGATATAGAAGCAAATTTCCTCATTCTAACCCTCATTCTAGATACTAACTCAGGAGCATAATGCAATTGCTAATGAAACTTTTAGTTATAATCCTTTACTATCATTTTGACTTACTTCAAATTCATAAATTTCTCAGCCTTTGCCCTCCTTAACTTCTGAGAAAAGATGCGATCAAGAAAAGCACTAGAGAATTCATCCCACAAAGCGGAATCTACACCATAATCCCTAGGTTGGTTCAACTCCCTATACCACCAATATGCCACACCCTTCAAATGATAAGAAATAAACTCCACACCCTACACATTAGTAGTATACATCACTCAAAAAATTTTCTCAATCTCATCATTGAAACTTTGAGGATCCTCCTCAACCTCTGAACTAATGAAAATAGGAGGACTCAACCCATAAATTGGCCAACTTTAGTGACCTATAAGATGGAGCAACAAAAGCAACATACTTAGTCTAAGAGGCCACCAACTGGATAAGTAAATGGATCAACTGGTGAAACTCAACATTAGACATATCACCTTGAGATATCTGAGGAGGGATAAGGGGAAATAGTAGAACTCCACGTGGGATAACACAATAAGCAGCTAGAGCTCTAGACCCGGTCTGAACTCCATAAGTAGTATGAACTCTATTGAATTTGTCCTCGGATGGGACAAATGAGTTTCCCCGAGCATCAAATCTTTTAGGAGGCATGATCTTAAAAGCAAACATATGGGAATTAAAGAAGATTTCAGGATCATAGACCCTATAGAAAAAAATAGAACAATAAGAAAGAGAAGCATTACGAAATGTCTCGTAGTCTCTCACTTATAAGTGTGGAGCGCTACATACACATAAAAGAGACTATACTTGACAAAACTTTGTTGACACCTAATGAAACCAAACCTAGGCTCTTATACCACCATTGTCATGACCTGAACTAGAGTTTCGCTATGACATGGATCTCCAGTCCAATAAGGACTGGATACCACCCCTTGCTCCTAACCAAATTAGGCATAATACCATTAATAGTTACTGAACATATAACTAGACAACATAAGATAAGCTCAAAGAATTTATGATATATCTACAACCAATAACTGTTAACCAACCAAAAGAACAAACACCACTATATAATTTCACAGTAATCCAAAAGGCTAACAAACCAAATTCAATAAAGAGTCAGACCATGCCCTCAACTCTGACAATGACAATGACAATGACAATGATAATATTAATGTGGACTCTTCAATTCTACTTTATGAAAGCAAAATAATGTAATGATCAAGTCTTGTAGAGAATGAAAGCTCACCATATCACTACAAAGGATCGACTAATAGAGCTGACCAACCTAATACTATGCAAGAAAAGTAGACATATCTCTGATTCTTAGTGGGTTAAGCACTAGCATTTAACTAAGGGATAAGGATAAGGTAATGATAATTCAAAATTTAGTTTAGCTCAATGTACATGTTCACATACATGTGTGCATACATATAGATATATATACTTATATAGCCTGCTAGGATAGGGAACACGGCTTAATATGCACGTTAAAACTTTTAGCCTAGATTGTGTGGTTTAATTATCATATAATAGTACCCACGGGTTATATTGGCCGTAGATCTCACCCTCTAGTTATGTCCAATTATGTGTAGCTACACAAACTGGAGAATAATCTCATATATATTCACGGGGGACTCTAAGCTCCCAATCATATTCAAAGGTGACTTAAGTAGCTAATTGTATAATGTAATATGAGGGACTCAAACCACCTAGTCATAAGAGAGGGGACTCTAACCCCAGGCAATTTTGACCCCTAAGCTAATAAACACCATTTCCAATATTAGTCCTTAGGTTTCTCTACTTTTACGGCCTAGCTAAAGAACCCTCTTTTAATATCCATTAAAATATTTATCTTACATTCACATTCAATAAACCATTATACATATTTAGGAATATTGTAATACCCCATACTTCTACCTATCTTGAAATTATTCTAAGTATGTTAGAAACTTACTTTGAAATATGAATCCACTTTTAGATTTCCTATGATACTAATTTTGTCCAAATCTGGTAGCGGGGTAGAAAGTTATGGTCGTTTTATAGAAAGTAGTCAAAACTACGAAGCTACGACGATGAAGGCCAACGGACCATTGAGCTAGCGACGGACCATCACTAAAACTATCGTAGCGGAGGCAGTGAGACTGCATTCTTCCTAAGGGCGACGTCTCAGGCTAACGGTCCATCAAGCTAGCGATGGACCATCACCCAAGCCATTTCACCGGAGGCAGTGAACCCCTATTCTACCCAGGTGCAATGGTCAGGATTGATAGACCGTCTAACTAGAAAAGGACCGTCGCACCCACTATCGTATAGTTTGTTCACTTATTTTAAAGTCATTTTAAAAGGGTATTTTGGTCTTTTTCCACTCTTATAACCCCTAATAATATCAGATCAAGGCTCATAAGTTGTTTATCCATCTACAATATCTAATTAGGGTTTTCTCTTAAAGATAATCTATAAGAACAAAAAGCCCTAGATTTTTAATTCCAAATCAAGAATTCAGGTTTTCCTCCATCTATCTTCAAGAAATAATCAACCCGGGTATGTTATGTGTTGATTAATGGGTCCCTTTTACCCATGAAGCTTAAGAATCTCTTTTCAAAATCCAAGATTTGTATATTTATGATTGTTCATGATTTAAATTGAATTGAAATTCATGTTCATGATGTTGTGGGGGTTTTATTCGTGTTTAAAATTACTTATTCCAATAATTGACCTTAGGATGTGGTGATTTGTAAAATAATTATGATAAACCCTTAAATTTACACGTTGATTGATGTATCCATGATTATTAGATATGTTAATGATTGTATAATCGAAGCATGCTCCCCATGTGTTCGACTAAATGCCTATGTGGAGAAAAAGTGTCATACTAGTATAATAATATGAAATCCCCATTCATGTACAAGTTCATGCATGTCAAGTGTTGGATGAAATGTCTTAGTCAATGAGTTATGGATATATGTGTTGCCATTGTGGTGCTTTAGAACTTGTACTTCATGAATTCTCCAACTTATTATATTATGGATTGATGATATGGTCATGTATTTAAGAAAGTCATGCTTTATCAGTTTCTTCTAATAGAGTCCTTGGATTACCCATACCCAAAAATTTAGTTGTGTGCCTAGAATCGGTGTCATGCTTTCAAGATACTCTCAGTCGAGCCATGTTTATAGAAATTCAGTCAGTCATGTAACTCAGGAAAACTAAGTAATCTCAGTAGTATTTCATCAGTCAATGGAACTCAAATAATTAATTTCAGTCCAGATCAATTAATCATTTTCAGTGTCTATTCAAATGGGAGTAGGAATTAACACCGAATGAACCCAAGGATGGAACACACAGTATCAAATAAGGGTGTGATTCTTAGAAGTCATCTTTTCATTCAAGAACTATGTAGGTAGCATAGGTTGAGACATCAATACTATCAGATGAGAGTTGATGAGGTAGATAAGCACTATTAGATGAGGGTCCTACCATTCTTTTTTGGGGACACTGTCAGATGAGGGTTACCCATAGCCTGTCCTTACCAGTGGTACGGTATTGACACTCTTTCAATTAGGGTTACAGATTGGAACCTACCTCAGCTATATTGCTTTATTTGAGGCATGAAAGCTATGTGACTACTTCCCACAGTTTCAGTTATAGATCAGGAAGTCAGACCCAGTCATTCAGTCTCAGTAATAGAACTCAGATAGTTTTACAAAATTTAGGACTGTCAAATATAGTTAACTTAGAATGGAACTCATCTAGTACCATTAGAAACTCGACTGCTAGATACAGTCGCTCAGTATGTGTTATTTCTATTACACAGTTATCAGTATCTCATGTTATTAGTACTCAGATTCAGTAATCATGTTATCACAAACTCAATTACAGTTATTATGTATTTATGTGTGTATTCTCACGCTTATGTTATCCAATTAATTAGTATAGTTCATGCATGTGAACCCTTTCCATTTAGCCTACATTATATGCATACTAGTACATTTAAATGTACTGTCACATTTGCAATATGATGTTTTATACCAAAAGTTCAGAAACAGGAGCTCCAGAGCATCAGTAACATTCCAGTCTCAGTAGTTAAAGTATGAAGTGAGTCCTCATCCTTCGAGGACATGACCATTACCTTATTATCTAATTAATTAATTTATTTCAGTGGTTGGAGTTAGTTGGGGACATGTCCCATCAACTTCATAATCCGATAGTTCAGTTAGTTAAAGGCATTTCAAATTAGCATGTTCAGACAGTTTATTACAATTGTTTTGGGTATTTCATACCCCATCCAAATATTATTTTTTATCAGCTATCACATCTCAGTTTTTAACCTTATGGCCTTTCAGTCTTTATTTCAATATTTATTCAGTATATTATACCGTATACAGGTACAAATATCTATCATGGGTAAGCTTATGGTCCTTTGGGATCATGAGCACCGTGTAGCATTCTGTGTACCAGATTCGTGGCATTACACATAGACTGTCAATATAATCATAGTAACTACACTTTCAAGGTATAATCAACATGTCAATAAATTTGATTAACTACGGAGAAAAACTAATTTTGTTCAATAATACAAGGTGGGGTAACACTGACTCCATTTATTCATTAAATCAAACCACTGTATTTAAAAAAACATTTTGTATCATGAAATTGTTCTGAAAATAATTCAATGAGCTTTTTCTCATACTCAAAATTAGTTTTACAAAGTTTATTTGGGGTTGTTAACAATTCAATTTTCAATATTAATAAAATTTGGGGAAAATCACAATCCCCAAGTTTATTCACTACATTCATGCATCAAATTGATTCCAAAACAACCATTTGAACCTAAAAAATGCATATGTAAACATAAGACATCACATAAACAACAATCATTCAAAACCCTCAATACATGTTCAAACACCACCATCAAAACTATAGGATAACTATTTCACACACATTCTTTTATAAAATAATAGTTGGGGAGGAGTAAGATGCTTGAAATATTAAGATTTATAGAGAGTAGTTGACCTTGGAAGCTCTAATTGTTCAACTTCTTGAAAATCCTAAGTATCTTGCTTAAAATAATTTAGAGAGTTTGAAAGACTATTTTGATTATGAATAGTATGCTAATAAAGTCCCAAAAAGTGTTTAAGTCATAGGAGTTAAGTGGGGTAGAAGTGAAATTACTAGGACACCCTTAATTGAAAGACTAAAATTCGATGCCTAGTCACTATGGGTGACCTCAAAAATCATAAGGTCACCCTATGACTTGTTTATTCTAGTATTAGTCTGGACAGTATACATGGTTACACCATATTGTTTTAGTTACGAGTCACACCATACGAATCTTATCGTAACATACTAGTCATAGTCACAACAAGAACTTTACGGTAGTACACTAATTGCCCTATAATTTACACCCTATGACTCATTGTGGGACGCTATGACTTCTAGGGTCCAAGTCATTGTCAAGACCAAAATCCAAGCCAACATACTATCCAAGCTGTGATTAGGCTCCTAAGACGTGTAATGACACCCTACGACTCACACAATGAGTCATAGTAAGGATAATAATCTCTAAGATCAAGAAAATTTTTGGAACAAAAAACTTGGGGTGTTATACCCTGGGGATCTCCTATGTTGTTTGTTAAGAAGAATAATGGATCGATGTATATATATAGATTATTAAGTTGACAATGAAGAACCAAAATTCTATTCCTCACATAAATGATTTGTTTGGTCAACTTCAGGGAGTAGCAGTGTTCTCTAATATTGCTTTTATGTCTGGTTACCATCAATTGAGAATTGGTGTTGACGTTATCCTATAGATAGCCTTTAAGACTCATTATAGTCATTAAGAGTTTCTAGTGATGTCCTTTGTGTTTATTAATGCTGCAGCAATATTTATGTATTTGACAAACCAAATGTTTAGGCCTTACTTGGATTTTTTGTTATTGTATTCATCGATGAAACCCTTGTGTGTTCAAGAAGTAGAGAAGAGCATATATAGTATTTAAGGACTGTGCTCAAGACTTTGAAAGATTTTATGTCTTTGTTGAATTCTCTAAGTGTGAGTTTTTGCTTGAGTCGATGACATTTGTGAGTTTTTTCTTGAGTAAATGACATTCCTTTGGCATGTGGTATCTACAGATGAGATTATGGTAGACCTAATAAATATAGAGTCTATTTATGATTAGGCCAGACCTTCATATCCATTTGAGATTTATAGATTCATTAGTTTGGATGGTTACTATAAGTTAGATAACCAGATTAACTAAGAAAGAGGTTCCTTTTTTATGGTTTGAGGAGTATGATTTAAGTTTTAGAAATCTCAAGGGGCTTCTTACTTCAACTTTTATTTGTCTCATCCTATTGAGGGTGAGGTATTCACTGTATATTGTGATGCTTTGGTTGTTATTTTGGGTTATGTGTTGATGCAAAGAGATCATATTATTTCTTATCCTTTAAGTCAGTTGAAGTTGCATGAGTGCAACTGCTCCACTTATGATTTGAAGCTAGTAGCGATAGTCATTGGGCTGAAGATTTGGAGACATCATCATTATTATTTTTCAAATCAAGTGTTGTGACTGTTCGAGAGCTTGATACGCACTCTGATCTTATTTTTCTAGACATGGTGGATTATGTTGTGATTCTTGGAATGGACTGGTTATCCCACTATTATGAAACCTTGAATTATTTTTCCAAGACCATTACTTTTGCCATGCCTAGCATACCCCTCATCATGAGTTAGAGAGTGTTAAGCCATAAGTAAACTGGGATAATTTCTTATATTCATGCTAGCAGACTTATCTCTAGGAATTGTGAGTCATATCTTTCTTATATTCATTATGTTAGGGTGAAGAGTCTGTTTCTTAACTCTGTATTTGTTTTTCTTGAGTTTCCTGATATTTATCTATCGATCTACCTTATTTTCCTCCTTAGTGTGCTATTGAGTTTTGTATGTTCTTAAGAAAGGCACCCAACCTATTTCTATTTCACCTTACTATATGAATCTTACTGAGCTTAAGAAACTAAATTCTCAACTTCAGGATCTTCTAAGTAAGGGTTTTATTAGACAGGGTATGACTTCTTGGAGGGCTCCTACATTATTTTTGATGAAAAATTGGCTCACTACATTTTGTATAGATTATAGGCAGCTTAATAAGGTGACGATGAAGAATCAGTATCTTATTCTTTACCTTGATAATTTTTCTTGCCAGATTTAGTGAGCAACAATGTACTATGAGCTTGATACGAGGTTCAATTACCATCAAATGAGGATTAGAGCTAAGGATATCCCAAAGATAGCCTTAGAACCCATTATTTTCATTATAAGTTTCTAGTGGTGTCTTTTGGGTTCACTAACACCCAAACCACATTTATGGATTTGATGAATGGTGTGTTAAGGCCTTATTTGGAATCTTTTGTGATTGTGTTCATTGATGATATCCTTATATATTTGAGGAGTAGAGAAGAGCATATGCAATATTTAAGGATTGTGCTCTAGACTTTGACAGATCATATGTTTTTAGAAAAATATCTACGCGTGAGTTTTGGCTTAAGTCAATGACATTCCTTGGGTATGTGGTATCTAAGGATGGGATTATAGTAAACTCGACAAAAATTAAGCCTATTTGTGATTGGGCTAGATTTACATCTCCAACTAAGATTCATAGGTTTATTGGTTTTCCTTGTTACTATAGGAGTTTCATTGATAGTTTTTATTCTATTAAAACACTTATGATCGAATTGACTTAGAAGGAGGTTCCTTTCTAACGACCGTAGAAGTGTGATTTGATCTTTGAAAAGATCAAGGGATTTCTCACATCATCTTCTGTCTTGCCTCTTTCTATTGAGGGTGCGAGATTAACTCTGTATTGTGATGCTTCTGGTGTTGGTTTGGGTTGTGTGTTGATATAGTAGGGTTAATCCATTGCTTAAGTATTAAGGAAGCTGAAGGAGTACGAGTTCAACCACCCCACTCATAATTTATAATTGGAGGTGGTAGTTTATGCGCTTAAGATTTTGAGGAATTTAATTTATGCTGAGCATTGTGAGATCTTCATAGATCATCATCATCTTCAATATCTTATAATCTAGAGAGAGCTTAATTATAGGAAGAATAGATAGATGTTGTTGGTTATGGATTATGACATCACTATCTTGTATCATCGGGCAAGGAAAAATTAGTAACGAACGCCCTGAGTCGGAAGATAGTGAGTATGTGTATCTTGGCTTACATTTAAGTTTCTTAGAGGTCGTTGTCATAGGACATTCAGTCCTTAGCCAACTTGATAGTGTCACTTGATATTTCAGATCCTAGGAGTATTCTCGCTAGTGTTGAGGTGAGGTCTTTGTTATTTAAGTAGATCTGGATTTGTAAATTTGAGGATAAGAGGCTTTCCATCATCCGTAATTAGCTTTTGAGTGATGAGTCCAAGAGGGCTATCATAGATTCAAAGGGTGTCTTGAGATTTGATAGCCACATTTTTATTCTGGGTTTGATTACTTAATTCAATCAATTTTGCATGAGGCTCACAACCCTAGATATTCTATTTACCTTAGTGTAGCCAATATGTATAGTTATATGAGAGAAAATTATTACTAGAGTGGTATGAAGAGAGTTGTGCCAGACTTTTAACTATTTTTCATTTTCAGTAGGTAAAGGCCAAACATTAGAGTCCTGGTGGCTTGATTTATAGGTTACCCATTCTCATATGGAAGTAGGAGTAGATTATCATGGACTTTGTAAGTGGTTTGCCTCGTACTTCCTAAGGTTCTTATGGTATTTGGGTCATCGTGGATCAGTTGAATAAGTCATCATATTTCATTCCTATTTAGATATCCTTCAGTATTGAGAGGTTGGCCTATTTGTATGTTAGTAAAATAGTTTATTTTCATGGTGTACCTATATCTATTATTTCAGATTGAGAGTCAGTGTTTACTTCTAGCTTTTGGAGAGATTTTAAGGAGGATTTTGGCAATCAAGTGTATCTTAGTATAGCCTTCAATTCTCATACCAACGGTCAGTTAGAGTAGAATTATATAGTTCTCGATGATATACTTTGTGCTTATGTTATGGATGGTTAGTGGGAGCAACAATTGTTTTTGATAGACTTCATGTATACTATTATCTACCATTCAAATATTGAGATGGTACCTTTTAAGGCATTATATGGTAGGCAATATCATTCTCTTATTGGATGGTTCAAGACTTCTAGGACTAGACCTCGCAGTATTGACTTGGTTTAGGAGTTATTGGATACAGTCAGGGTGATTCAACATAGATTGAGGGCATTTTAGAGTAGGCAAAAGGCTTACACAGATCATAAACTTCGTGCCTTGAGATTCGGAGTTGGAGATTGGGTATTCCTCCGTGTATCAGCCATGAAGGTTGTGATAAGTCTTGAGAGGAAAAGTAATGACCTGACCCGCCCTGGGGCCTTGTCGTTATGGGCATCCCAACTCCGTCCAAGACCCTAGACTACCCCCGTTACCTAACCCAACCTCCATCGGCCTGCCCTGAGTTGGTTGAATTCCAAGAATAAAATATGATAATGTAAAATCTCACACAAAGACCCTGGGAATATATCACAACCATAACCAATCCAACTGAGTCCAACCATCCCAAAACAAAAAAAGGCCATAAACCAGGCAATAACCAAAGACGTTCCAATACATAATATAATTAATCCCAAAATGTAATAGGATTGAAAAACCAACAATATCATCCAATGATGTCAACCCACTGGCTTATTCCAATGACAAGGCCGACAACTATACTGATCCTGCCCATTCCAGCCCATAGAAGTACCACAAAGCCTATATCGAAAAGAATAATGAAATACGGTTGGGACATGCCCCCAACCATAGACAAAACCAATATCTAAAATAAAGAAAAAATGTCTAAAAGTATCCATAACATGAAATGGAACATTTCAAAAGGATGGAAGTTCAACACTTCAGATCAAATGCTATCCCTGAGTCTATCACTATGTAGGAGGAGTAAAACAGACTATTCCTACATAGCATAGTTATACAACCACCAGTAGACGGGGTTAGTGAGTGACTGCTAGCATGATCTCATGATAAGGATAAAATAATGTCATTTATAAAACAAAGTAAAAAAATCCATCATGCACACAACCATACATATTTATATATATATATATATATAACCATGCCCGGAAAAAGCGACTGAGTTTAGCATGACTTTAAAACCTTTACCTAGGTGGTGTAGCTTTAACGTCCTAAACTATCCATGGGATATATGGGTTCAGATCCCCCTGATTAAAGGGACCTAGTGCGTGTGGACATACGGCCAGGGAAGTATCCCATAGGATGACTAGTGTATCCCCAAAATAAAGTGTGACATCATGTATACGGTCACGAAGACCAACCTCACATCAACAAACATGAATTTCCAGTTTTGGTTCCCCTTGAGACATCCACCTTCCATGGCTTTTCTAAACATCCCACCATTACTTCCCAATTAAAACCAGTTTCCAAATAATCAAACCATTATCAATTTATTAACCAAGGCCATTGATATTCGTATCCTCATACCAACCCTTACTTGCAAGTATCATTCATAGACAACTATTTATAGGTTTAAGGGGGCTTTCAAGTGCCTTTCATATACCATATTAAACCACTTGGGAAACTTTCATGTTCCTCACAAGAATAACCCATTATCCTTTAGCCTTTCAAAACAATTCAAACATGCATAATTTCTTTACCAATTTTAAAACATGGAAGAATTCCAATAAAAGAAGTCAATGCAAAGAACATATCTTTATAAACATTTTATCAAACACATTTGGGGCATAATATAACCAAAACCAATTTCAATTAACATTAAACAACTTTCATGCAATACAATTATCCAAAACCACCATTAATGCATATAAAATCATAATTATAACCATGAGAAACCATAACCAAGCAGTTAACATCAAAACCCCCAAATCATATTTGAAAGCCAAAGTCATGCAACAGTAAAACCATGAAAACATTCATATAAACCATGCCTTTAATTAAATAAAAATGAGGGAAGATAAACATGCCTTTAATCAAGATGATGACGAAAAGAAATCACCAAGCCAAGCCCAAAATTGATCCCTTAGTTAAAACTGTAGCTTACCTTACCTAATAGCTCTTAAGAGAATTATAGTGTTTAGTAAGAGTTTCTCTGTTAATGAATAGAATATTAGGGTAAATAACCCTCCAAGCGTGTTAGATGTCATGGTGTCTTGTTAGGATAAGTAGGAAAATGTCCAAAATACACCACTTAAGTTGCTCAAAATCCCATCACAGGTATACAACAAACCCTCACGAGTCGTACCCTCCCAATACAATTAGTATCCATCACTCATATCTATGCCTCAAACCTTGGATCAAATATTGTCCAGTATTCGACTCATCCAACCAAGTGGTAAACATAGCCTATAATTCGTATCCATGAATTAAATCCCTGGCAGAATTACATACCTGAGGAATTGAACATTATTTACCATAGAAGTCCCTGGTATGATTCGTACCCTTGTTTATGGCTCATGGTGATCCACTTGTACTAAGATCCAACCTAAGTAACCAAGTCTAAGATAAAGTTAAGGAAATAAATGACCTATAACCACCAATACAACTCGTACCCCTAAGTCATATCCATTCCAGTAACCAAAATGTATGCCACCAACTAACACTGGTCAGCATACTACCAGACCATACCATTCGTACCCCATTATACATCTCTTACCTATAAGTTGTATTGGATCCAGAGATCAGAATTTCAAGAAATTTTCTAAGGTCAAGAAACAAGGTTTTTTTAGTCTCGCCCAATAGGAACATTCATCCCCGAATGACGGACAAATTAGAGGTAACAACACGTTAGAGTCATTTGCATTATCAAACATATTCCCAATCTTTAATAAATTTCTAAAAAAACAAAGAGGCAAAGGTATAAATCTTTCATTGAACAAACTCTAAAAATAATGATGTGTTAAGGATACATACCTTCCGCACGAATCCCAAAAGTAGAAAACAAATGTGGACTGTTGGACTTCATGTCCTCTTCCTCTTCACAAGTCGCTTTTTTCACCTTATGGTTCCGCCAAAGAACCTTAATTGAAACTACATCCTTGGTCCAAAACTAATGAACCTTCCTATCCCAGATCTCAACCAAGACTTGTTCGTAAGACAAAGAATTAGAGATACCCAATCTTTCCAAAGGAACAACAACACAAGGATCACCAAGAAACTTCCTCAACATGGAAACATGAAAGACCAGATGAACCAAGCTCAACCTAGAAGGCAACTCCAACTCATAAGCAATATTACCAACTCCTCGCAAACTACATAAGGACCAACATATCAGGGACTAAGATCCCCCTTCTTACCAAATGACACCACTCCCTTCATTAGAGATACCTTAAGGAAAACATTATCCACAACCTCAAACTTCGAGTCTCTACGCCTAATATCCGCATTGGACTTTTGGAGGTTTTGGGCAGCCTAAAGCCTATCCCAAATCACCTTTACCTTATTCTTAGCCTGGTAGACCAAATCGGGACCAAGTATTTGCGCATTAATAAGCTGAAACGAACCAATAGGAGATCTACACATCTTACCATATAATACCTCAAAAAAGGCCATACAAATCCTTAAATGATAGCTATTGTTGTAAGCAAACTCCACCAAAGGTAGATGCTCAACCCAATTTCAACCATAATCAATCAAACAGAACCGATGCATATCATCCAATGTCTAAATAGTTCTCTCCTCTTTCCAATCCATTGGATGAATGGAAGTACGTAGACTCACGTTAGTCCCCAACCCTTTTAGAAAAGATCACTAGAAGTAAGATGTAAACTGCGTGCCACGATCAAAAATTATAACAATAGGTAGCCCATGCCACTTCATAATTTATGAAGATACATCTTTGCATAATCCTTTGCCAAAAAGGTAGACCGCACAAGAAAAAAATGCACAGACTTAGTCATCCTATCCACGATGACCCAAATCAAATCTATTGGCTTTGAGACCGAGGAAGACCAGTAATGAAGTCCATATTAATCACTTCCCACTTATATTTGGGCAAATAAATTTCTTGATACAACCCTCCTAGCCTCATATGCTCAGCCTTACCTTATTGGCACACTATGCACTTGGCCATAAAATCTCCCACATTTCTCTTAATCCCATTCCACTAATAGATAACCTTGAGATCATGATACATCTTAGTCGAGCCGATATGGACAACACAACAAGACTCATGTGCCTTATTCAAAACCCTTTTCTGTAACTCATCGACATTAGGAACACACAACCTCCCATGGTACCATAAAGTACCATCACCACTAATCTCAAGAACCATTATATTTTTTCCCACCGATGCCACTCTTGATTTTAATCAAAATATGATCCAAAACTTGTTTCTACTTAATTTCTACACTAAGAGATAATTGAACCATTCTTGCACCACCATGCGACCTTCGTTGGTGTACCAAAGGCGAACAACAAGATAAGCCAAGAGGTGAATATCCTTCACTAATTCTCGCTTTCTTTCCTCCATCTGAGCCAAAATTCCTATGGATAACTTGGTAAAAGAATCAGCAACAACATTAGCCTTACATGGGTGGTTCTGAAGACTCATATAATAATCCTTGAAAAGCTCAAGCCATATTCTCTACTTGAGATTAAGCTCTTTGTGGGTGAACACATACTGTTACTCGTATGATCAGAAAAGATATCTACGTGGACACCACATAAATAATGACATCATACTTTCAAAGAAAACACAACCACCAATAGCTCTAAGTCATGAGTAAGATAATTCCTATTATTTACCTTTAACTGCTTGGAAGCATAGGCAATCACCTTTCTATTTTGTATCAACACACAACCAAGAGCTACTCGAGATACATCACAATAAACCACGAACCCATCATTGCCTTCCAGCAAAGTCAATATTAGAGCCAAAGTTAGCTTATTGTTTAACTTTTCAAAACTCCCATCATAAGCATCTGACCAAGAAAACTTAACCTTCTTCTTTGTTAGCTTAGTCAAGGAGCATTTATCGATGAAAAGCCTTCCACAAGCTACCTATAATACCTGACTAAACCTAAGAAGTTTCAAATATAGGATGGACTCGTAGGTATAGGAAACCTCTTCATAATAGCAACCTTTTCCGAATCAATCATGATCCCTTCACTAGAAATAATATTTACCAAAAAAGTCACAACATTCAACAAAAAATCACACTTAGAGAATTTTGCATAAAACTATTGTTCCTTTAAGGTCTGTAACACCACATGGAGGTCATTAACATGATCCACCTCACTTTTTGAATTAATCAAAATATCATCGATGAATACAATGTTCATCAGATCCATAAATGTTGCAACAACATTAGTCAACTCGAATAACATTACCAAAAACTCAAAGTGCCCTTATCATGTATGAAAAGCCATCTTAGGGATATCCACCTCCCTAATCTTTAGATGATTGTACCCAGAGCAAAGATCTATCTTATAAAAGAACTTAGCACCTTGCAACTGATCAAATAGATCATCTATCCTTGGAAGAGGATACTTGTTCTTGACTATCAACCTGTTTAACTGCCTGTAGTCAATGTACATATGAAGAGAACCATTTTTCTTACATAAAAACAACACCGGTGCACCCCAAGGAGATATACTAGGATGAATAAAACCCTTATCCAGAAGATCCTTAAGTTGCTTCTTGATTTACCTCAACTCAGCCAGAGCCATTCTATATAGAGAAATAGAAATTGGATGAGTGCTCGGAACTAGATCAATAAAAAAACTCTATTTCCTTAACTGGAGGAACACCAGGAAGATCATCTAGAAAGGCCTCAGAAAACTCATTAACTACAAAAATTGACTAAAAAAAGGACCTTCTGAGTTAGAATCTTTAACCTGGACCAAGTGATAAAGAAACCCTTTAGAGATTAACCTTCGAGCTCTAAGATAAGAAATAAACCTCCCCCTAGGAGCTAAGAAAACACCCTCCCACTCTATAAATGGCTCACCAGGGAACATAAAGATAACCCTATGTGTCCGATAATACAAAGACGCATAAGAAGAGTATAACTAAGACATACCTAGAATAACATCAAAATCCACCATATCGAAATCAAATAGATCCACCAATGTCTGCCATCCTATAACAGTTGCCACACACCCCTATAGACTCTCTTAGTAATAACTAAGTCACATACCTTAGTAGAAATAGAAAAAGGATTTGAAATAACTTCTAGATCGAAACCAAAAGACACAACCACATAAGAAGTCATATAGAAGAGAGTAGACTCTAGATAAAATAAATAATATATGTTATGATAGAAAAGTTGTAATATACCAGTAACAAAATTAGGTGATACCTCAGATTATTGTTGGAATGAAAAAGCATATAACCTTATTCGACCACCATAAGAACCAGGAGAAATGACAAAAGAAGAATCCATACCACCAAGTGTAGGAGCAAAAGATGAAGCCACAAGAATCTTATTCGCCCCTGTAAAAACCTTATTAACTGCACAATCCCTGAGTTGATAGCCTAATTCGCCATACTTGAAGCATTTTTCCCCATTTTCATTGTAATAACCCTTATGAGTACGACCAAATAAATGACAAGAAGGATATGAAAAAGCTATCTGACCTCTACTTGCCTGAGAATAGGCACTCTACTCCCATAATTATCACCACTATGATGACGTTTGTTGCTTGAATAATAAGGAGCACTGCAGTAGAGTAGGAACCATAACTTCCCTACTTCTTTCTCTGCCATTTTACACCATATCTACTACCCTAAGGCTGAGCACCTCCCTAATAAAAAAACCTGCTCTTCTTCCCCTGCCTTTCTCAAAACACTGCTTGGCTATTCTTCTCATCCTCCACTTGCTACATATGAATAATTAACATAGATATGTCAATATTTTGATAAGCAATGTAGTCTTTCTCTCCAAAATAAAATCCTGATTTATCCCGAAAGCAAACTTTCTTATTCTAGCCAACATGCCAGCTACTAAATCAGGAGCATACCGTGAAAATTGGTGAAACTTGAAGGCATATTCCTTTACAAACTTCCTTCCCTGCTGGAGGTTCACAAATTATTCCATATTTTCTCCACTCAACTCTTGAGGAAAGAATCGATCCAAGAATGTGTTAGAAAAAGCCTCCCACAACCCTTCCTCTTCTACACCACCTCTATCCGTATCCTACTCCTCATACCACTGATATGACACATCTTTGAGCTGATAAGCTGTAATGTTTACCCCTCTACATTAGTAGCCTACATCACCCAAAATATCTTTTCCATCTTATTTAAGAAGCCTTATGAATCCTCCTCCACTTTCACTCTAGAAAAAGTGGAAGGATCCATCTTCATAAATTAGCCAACCCTTGTGGCCTCAACTAATAAAGCACAAGTCATACCCCGCTTAGCCTGAGCGGCAACTAATTTAGAAATAACATAAATAAACTGACAAAATTCTGAATTAGTTACCTTATCTTGAGAAAGACAAATAACAACTGGTAAAACTCTCGAATTATTAAGGATTGCACTATAAAATCAAAGATGAAACCCTAAAGTAGGATGCACCCCTTTAGTATTACCCTAAGATAGGATAGAAGAATTTTCTTGTGTTTCATATCTACTAGGCATGATCTAAAAGATGAACAAACAAAGATAAGATAAGATTTTAGGACTGAGAATTCAAGCTAGAAGATAGAATACAAAGAAAGTGAAACATTTATAAATTCCTTGCAGCCTTTCCCGTATGAGTGCGGTGCACTAGACACCCCTAAAAGAGACTCTACTTGACATGGCTTTATGGACTCCCAACTGACCATGAACCTAGGGTCTTGTTGTAAAGGTCATCCCAAGTTCGACTAGGACCAGATACCACCCTCATTATCTAACCTTATCTCCAACTGTTACCCTGAGTTTGTTAAATTCTAAGCATGAAACATAACAATGTAACATCTCACACAAAGACCCAGGGAATAGATCACAAAGCCTCTATCCAAAAGAGTAATGAAATTCAGTTGGGACATGCCCATAAACATAGCCTAAACCAATATCCAAAATAAAACCAAAATGTCTAAAAGTATCTACAAAATGAAATAAAGCCTTCCTAAAGGATGGAAGCTCATCACTTCAGTTCAAATATTGTCCCCAGGTCAATCACTATGTACTAGGAGTAGAACGGTTGGTTTCTGCATTGTGTGGGTATACAGCCACCAGTAGATACAGTTAGTAAGTGACCGCTAGCATGATCTTATGATAAGGATAAAATATTGCCATTTATAAAACCAAGTAAAACCATCATTGATGCATGCAACCATAAATATATATGTATATATAACCATTCCAGGAAAAAAGGACCGAGTTTTGAATGCCTTTAAAACCTTTACCTGGGCTGTGTAGCTTTGACGTGCTAAACCCCCCATGGGCTATATGTGTTCAGATACCCCTACTAAAAGGGCCCAGTGCATATAGCCATACGACCAAAGAAGCATCCAGGGGATAACTAGTGCATCCCAAAAATAAAGTGTGACATCATGCACATGGTCACCAAGACCAACCTCATATCGGTAAATATAACTTTCCAATTTTTGTCCCCCCCGCGACCTCTATCTTCCACGGATTTACTACATATTCTATCATTATTTCCAAATTAAAATAAGCTTCCAAATAACCAAACAATTATCCATTTATTAACCAAGGCCTTTGATATTGGTATCGTTATACCAACCCTTACTTGCAAGTGTTATCCATATCCAACCATTTAGTGGTTTAAGGGGACTTTCAAGTGCCCTTTTATCTACCATATTAAACAACTTAGGACACTTTCATGTTCCCTACAAGCATAACCAATTATTCTTTAGCCTTTCCATACTATTTAAACCATGCAAAATTCCCTTACCAAATTTAAAACATGTAAGAGTTCCATTAAAAGAAGTCAATGCAATAAACATATCTTTATAGGTATTTTATAACTCATTAGGGGCATAATATAACCAAAAATAATTCCAATTACCATTAAACCACTCCCATGCAATCCAATTATCCAAAACGACCATTAATGAATATAAAAGCATAATTAAATCCATGGGAAACCATAACCAAGCAGTTAGCATCAAAACCCCCATATCATATTTGAAAGCCAAAGTCATGCAATTGTAAAACCATGAAAAAATTAATATAAACCATGCCTTTAATTAAAATAACAATAATAAAAGGGAAACATGACTTAAAACATATGATGACGGAAAAAAATTACCAAAACAAGCCCCAAATTTATCCGTTAGTTTAGAGCCCAGCTCCCTTTTCCTAATAGCTATTAAGAGAATTATGGAATATTTAGGAAAAGTTTCTAAGTGTTAATGAATAGAATATTAGGATAAATAACCCTACAAGTAGGTTAGAAGTCATACGGTCTTATTAGGATAAGTAGGGAAATATCCAAAATACCCTTTCTTAAGTTGCACAAAGTCCTATCACACGGATAGGACTGGCCCACACGAGTTATACCCTCTCAATATGTTTGGTCTCCAGCACTCGATTACAAGCCTCAACCCTTGGATCAAACACTATCTAATATATAAATCATTATACCAAGTCATAACCATATCATAATATCCTTATCCATGACCCATATCCTTGGCAGAATAAAATACCTGTGGCATTAAATATTATTTGTCATACGAGTTCCTGGTATGATTCGTACCATGGCTTATGGCTCATGTTGAGACACTCATACGTAAATCCAACCTATTTAACCAAGTGTAAGATTAAGTTAAGGAACCAAATGACCTATAACCACCGATACGACTCATACCCCTATATCATATCCATTTCAGTAGCCAAAATCTATCCCACCAACCAATACTGCTCACATACAATTGGATCATACCATCCAAACTCCATCATACATCTCATACCTATGAGTCATATTGGGTCAAGACATCCTAATTCCAGGAAATTTTCAATGTTCTAGAAACCATGGTGTTCCAGGAAAGCTCAGGCTCAGATATAATGGACCCTTTGAGATTCATCGCCCAGTAGGTAAGGTGACTTAAGAGTTATCCTTACCCCTAGATTTTATCATTGTCCATCTGGTTTTTGATGTTTCTATGTTGCTGATATACATTCCTGATTCATCTCATGTACTTAGATACGACTCATTTTAGTTGGATGAATAATTGACCTTCATGGAAGAGCCTATGCATATTTAGGCTAGTGATGTCAGGCGGTGGTGCACTAGAGAGATTCAAGTAGTTAAGGTTCAGTGGAGGCACCAACCAGAGGATGCTATTTATAAGATTAAGAGTGAGATGCAGAACAGTATCCACACCTATTGGAGACTTCAGGTACATCCTAATCCTTTACTTTCATGGACAAAAGTTCTTTAGTAGTAGATATTGTAATGACCCTCCAGGTTATTTTCTGTATTTACACTCATTTTTTCCATTTAGAGCTTTACTATAGCTGCACCAAGTCATCTATAACTTGCTAGAATGAATAATGAGGTTACTAGGAAGTTCATTTGTTTTTAGCACAAATTTCTTGCTTGGAAGTCTTTAGTGTTTCATATTGGCTACCAAACAAAAACATTGGTCAAAAAACCCCGCATGCCAATTTTGACCATTCCAGTAGCTTCAAAATAACAATTTTAGGTTGGGTGGACCCCTAGTTTGTTACCAAGGCATCAAAACTCATTTTGGGCTATTAGCTAAAATTTAAGATAAATGTCAAGTGGGTGTAGGACCCATTTTTCATAGAAAAAACTTCAGATGGAAAGTTTGACAGTGTCATTGAGTTTGGAATGTTGAATTTCATAGGTTAGTATAGTTTATTTACATATATAGGATTATGGATATATCTCAAGGAGTTGATGGAGACTGGAAAAAATTCAAAGTCTCAACTGTTGTCTGATGCATAACGTATGTGACCAGTTGATCGGTTAAGCTACCTGGATATATCCACTGGCATTGTGTAAGTGTGTCACATAAGAGAAAGTTAATTAAGTGACACTAGCTTCACTTTCGAAACTTATGCTGAGACTGGGAGTGTCACTTAATTTAACTGATGTCTATTTAAGCAATATTTGTGGGCTTGGGAAGGGTATAAAACCCAACTTAGCCCGATTTTCACGACTTTTCATCCATTCTCTAGAATTATAAATCCTAAAAATTAGGAATTCCTTTGATAATGAATTGTGGGTATTTATGGAGATTTGGTAAAATTAATTAACGTGTTTCTTCTTTGAATTTGTGGTAAGATTCCATTAATTTCATGGTTTATTCCTATATCTTTTTTAAAAATCCCTATAATCTTGGTGGCTTGATTTTCGCACCATTACATGTTAGATTCATCCATTTTTAAGGTAAATGATCCTTGGGCATAGAAGAACATTGTGTTTATTTCAAAAGCGTGATTCTATAAATGGGCCTCATATGAGATTTTTATGTAATTTTGGACCAAAAGAAGAATAGTGAAATATGGATATCATTGTTATTATTCTGATGAGTAGACTATATTTTTTATAGTGTGGCATCTTGCAAAAGCTTCTCAAGATGGAAAATTGGTGGTTAAGTTGATTCTTCGGGCTTTTCTTTGGCGTCTAGGTAGGCTAGGTTTACCCTTTACATACATTAAGCTATTTCATATAATGATTATGAGATTATGCTATATATGGGTTATGATTTAGGTGTTTGAGGTATGTTTGAATATATTTTGGTTAGTCAGACTATTTAGGCTATTTCAAAATCATAATTTAGATTTAATTGACTTAAGTTTCTCATTTATTAGCATAAATTACAATCTTTGGGCTAATTAGTGATTATTAAATAATTATAAATGAGTTTAGATACCTTAGCCTAGTCTGGGGTAGACCTTTACCTGAAATGACTTTTAGTGATTAGAAGTGGGCCCTCTGTACACCTTAAAACAAGACTTATGTTAGCTTTTATGGACTTATTTATGCTTGATATACCTCTAATAATGCTTATTTTAGTTATTTGAAGATATAGGATGCTTATTGATTAAGCTAGATTGGTAATTGAGAGTTAGCACTAATTCTAGGTAAGTTTTAGAGGATAATTATGGTGATTTAGTGATATGGCTTATGATTATGGTTTGTTCTTAGGGTCTATTGATGTGGTCTAATGACATATAAGCCCATGTTTGAGTAAGGCAATTGATTATGATTACGATATATATATACATACATATATGTATATATATAGTTTCGATTCAAGTCTCGCATATGATAATGATGATGATAAATGAGTTTTGGTTCACGTTCGGTGAAAGATGGTAATGATGATAATACTATTGATTTTCGATTTAAGTTTAACAATTTGGGAGTTATTTATGATATGATATAGCTCAGATGTACTCTTGGTTATAGAATGATAATAGGTAATTTATGGTTATTGTGTTATTTACTTTCCTTGATTGTACCCGTGCGGCTTAAGGAGGCCCTCATTAGGTTAGTTACTTTACAACACTTATTTTCTTATGGGGTCCAATCTTGTAGTTATAGTTGTATGATCTTCGCATTACTATTTTGTATGTATTTATTTAATCATGTATAGAAGTGTTGGAGCTTATTTCAAGGTTAGACCTTTTAACTTAGTTATTTTATCTTGTATCTTATTATTTTTATATCATAATTTAGCTCTGTCAATCGGTGATGCCTACTGAGTACCCGTGGTTTTGGTACTCATACTACACTTTGATGAGTGGAGAATTTACCACTCTTTTACATGTGAAACCCCTGAACTCTACTATGATTTGAAGGTATGAATAAGAAAACTTTGTTAGTTAAATGCACTAAATTCAAAATTTTGTAAGTATACAGGTGATGAAAAGGAAAGATGTGGAATTGAGTTTAAAAGGGATCAAAAAGAGAAAAGAATTGAAAAAGCTGGAAGACTCTAAGAAGGAGTTGTACTTATTAATGCTATTGCGGTCTGAGGTCCGCGATCACAACCAGTCAAGATTCATGAAATGTCTGCAATTACGATGATCATATGGCGGTCACAGTGGATGCGATCTTGGCCAGTATGCAGTAATCACGACATTTTGGGTTTATGCCTAAGGGAAAATCTATAATTTGACATAGCCAACCCTAATTCCCTTATAAGGCACATACCTTTTCCCATTTATTATCCATCAATTTTTAAATTAAAATTAGAGAGTTTATAAACCCTACCAAATAGGGGAACTTAGTGTTGTTAATTTTTCAATTATTGTTGGTTGCAATTGAAGTTGGATATTGTATTATACTTTATTTTAAAACTTAGTGGAAGTATTGAACAATAAATTTGGTATATTTCTTTTCCCTAACTTCATGAGTACCTCAACAATTTATATAAGGATTATGTTACAATAGGGTGTAAATATGTGTGTTTGGTGATTTATTAGTATAGATTATTTGAAATAGATTATGGGTTTCAATAATTCCTGGTTGATTTAGTTGGGATTTGTGTTTGAAAACCCCAAATTCCAAAAATGGATTATTTGATGGAAACCCCAAATTCTCAAAAGCTCATCTCATCCTTAAAAGAGGGATATAAGAAAACTTTTAGATCTTATATCATCCTTGACAAAGGAATGTGGGTGATAAAGCATTAATGAACAATATATAGGCTTAGATTTTTCTTTTTTAATCATCTTAGACATAAGGGTGAGTTGAGAATTAGCTATATTTTGGGCATCTTCCTAGAAATAGGGATGTCTAACTCAGTTATTAGCTGATTTTGCTTGCCACATCCATGAGGTATTCAAAACGATCCAATGGTCATAATCTTTAGATTTGGTTGAAAGATTAGCCTTAAGAACTTAAAACATAGCCTACCCAAGTAGTTTATGACAAGAACTTGCACCCAATTATCACAAAGCCATGCATTATTTTCTACTATGAAGACATAACCCAAGATTTGTCTCATATTGAAATCTTAATCAAAATTGTTGTTTTTGATTTGTTAGTTTGATTATATGTAGCTAAAATTACTTTCCAAACTAACCTCCCCTATTTTAATTCATGCACTTTATTTTACTTACACTACGTGGATACACTTAGAGGCTATCAACACCTATAGCGCTTGAAGACTAGACTCACTCCTCAAGGATTCGACCTCAACATGAGCTGAGATTTACTTACAATGATCATCTGTAGTTTAGGTATAGGTGAGCATGATCAAAATATCCCCTATTGGGGGGGGGAGGTGAGACTTAGTTTTCACATGTACGGTGTAGATTGTAGCTTTGAGTATACTCGTTGTGGTTTTGATTTACTTTGTTCATCACATTTGTTGTTTGGCATTTTAGCTTACTTTCTTGGGTTCAAAGTTGTAAATATTTCTTTGTGAGTTTCTTTTGTTTCTTGTGTTAGGTAGATTTTTGTTTTGTTTACTTGTTACTATGGCATCTTGGAATGAATATGAGTTTGGTGGTTGCAAATTTTATCTTGATGTTTCATGTCCATATTGTTGTAGACCCCACTTTCTACAAAATTATAAATACCCCCCCCCCCAAAAAAAAAAATATATGCACCATCTTGATCCTATTGGGAGTATGGTTGTTCTTTATGTGGTGGTTGAGATGGACATTTCACTGATTGTAAAAATGCTCCCTCCCCTTGTTATGCTAACTAAAATACTAATTCTTCTAGTGAGTTTGAATGGTCTCATGATGTGATAAAGGAAGAACAATATGTCAAATACAATGGTGTTAAGTAATGCTTCTAACTCTTTGGATGATGCGACTACATTAGAGGAGGACGCGTATGTCTTATATCAATCTATGATGGAATTTGAAAAGGAAAGTTAAAGAGAAGAAGAAGTGGGTGAGGAGACCGATCTTTCAAGTACCACAACTATGCCCAATTTTTAAATAGAAGTTGATAAGGAAAAGATATCAAGACATATGGTTGATAGTGAGCTTGATGTCAAATGATTCTTGGTGATTTGCCAACAAACCGAACAAAAAATATTGATGGATGGGAAAATTGTGAAAATGGGATTAGATTTGAAATAGAAAGCCAAGAAAATCCCTTGTGAAGGCTCTAGTTCATTTACGGGTGAGAAATTTAAGAAGTATGCGACTTTGGAATTAGGATGACGACCTCATTCCAACCACTTTTTGAAATTATGCTTGGTGGAAGTAATTAAAGTCAAACCATCCAAGAAAATGATGAACATGGGAGATGAGGTACAATATCCTTATATTTCAGAGCTTGTCATTCCAAAGGGCGAAATGACGTCTCTCACTTGAAGGTCAATAAGTGGAAAATCCAATATTTGGCAAGTGTTTTTTTAATGTTCTCACAAATACCCAATAAGCCTACTCAAAAGTTTGATATGAAGTTGAGGAAAAGGTTCAATTCTTCAAAGTGGAGAGATAGAATATGTATTATTGCGCCCTTACTTTTACCCATAGTACCTCAAAGAGGTGTTGATCAAACATTGAGTAAAAGATTCAAATCTTATAAATAGAGAAACAAATGATGGTCAAAACACATTATGCCACGATGATAAACAAGGTACTATGTGGGAGGCAACCTATAAATGCCACAAAAGTGGATTGTATCCTTTTTTTTAATTTAGTAGAGTAGTTTTTAATTTTGTCTTTGATTAATCCACGCATTTGTGGAACTATGAAGTGTTTTGAATGAGTTTGAGAAGGGGAAAGTGTGAGATTTTTGTGCAGTAGACTGAGCAAGGGAAAACATAGGACGTGAGATTTTTGTGCAGTAGATTGAGCAAGGGAAAACATAGGACAAAAAATAGCCTTAGTTATCACGATCTCGTCACCCCTTCTACTGCAATCGTACTGACCATATGATCGCGATCGTGGAGGTTTGACCGCGATCACAATACTAACTATGTTTAGTGACCATCTGAGTACCCATTTCCCTTATACTCCATCTTTAAATTTCTTTTAAATTACACCCTCTGTGATTGCATATTGGGAATTCCAAAATCATTATAGTATCTATCTTGCATCCTTAATCCGGTATGTGATTTGAATTCTTTTTTATTAATTTCTTTTAGGTAGGCCTTATAATGTATGTATTAGGGATGGCATATAATTGTGATTTTCATTGATAAATAATTGCGTAATTGTACTTGTGTGGTGGTTCATTATTGTAAAGGGTGTGCACACTTTTGTGGAAGTCTTGAGTACCCAAATTATGTTTAAAATTGATAGATATATAATGTTCACACGAAGTGCTCTATCAAATGCCCAAACAAACTCATCGCTAGTTTTTTTCACATTTTAAGGGAATGATCGAGTACCTAGGATCCTTTTTAAATGTTGTTATTGTGAATTCGTTCTTTGGAACATGAATTGTCCTTCAAATTAGAATTTTGAGTTTTTAGAAGTTTGTCCTTATCTATCCTTAGATACTGCAATCTCGGCGATTGGACCACGATTGCAGTGCCATGATCATATCTCAATATCCCGCGATCGACATATCTAAGTGTGATTTACCGCTTGGACTAAAAATCCTGCACTTTCAATTCTTGACCAAAAGCCACCAAGTAACTATCCGATGAGATTAATCAGACAATATAACATAGCTTTTGCATGAAAATGTTAATGATGAGTGTTGTTTTGTTGTTCTCATGTTTTCCAAGTTTACATAATAGGATATTATGACAAAGGTCATTTCATGGCCCCTAAATGCCACAACATGTACTATGGTGATCTCCCAATGATAAAGAAATTTCAGGAGTGGGCCATATGTTTGGTAAAGGTGACAATAAGCTTCCGACATTCCGTGATAAACTCATAGCCACCGGGAGGAGGTGTTTTACCCTGGATCCTTATCAGGGAAAAGAGCAATTAGTAAGAAAGTTCAATAATAAACTTAGCATAGTATCTCTGTCCGACCAATTTATTAAGATTTAAAGAAAAGAGGTACACTTTGGAATTGAAAAAATGAATGACCTGTATAGGCTCCCAAATGAAGATATGGCCCAATTTGAGGCAAATGGGTGCAAACCTGGAGGCTAGATGGCTGAAAATTTGTGCCCTGGAAGGCAGATTCCCATGGAGGTCAATAAAAAGGGGATATCCATGAATGATTTCATAGAAAAGGAGAGGATATGTATGCACATTATTTGTTGTCAGGTTTCTCCATACACGCACATAACCATTTTTACAGATATGAGAGACCAGATGATTGCTTGTATATTAGACAATATTTCTTTTAATGTTGGTCAGCTGGGGATCTCAGACATGACATATTTCAAGACTCATGGTGGTACACATTTCATATTCCCTTCTTTAATTACAAAGCCATGTAAGATATCCAGGGTTGAGGTATATCCCAAAGAAATTTGGGTTCTCCCAAACAACCATATTTATCCTCTCAAGATCCGAGGTGAGGGAGCACCAACAAAGAGTAAGAAGAGTAAGATCGACTTGGTCAAGTCGACCTTTGAGGATACAGTCTTGTAGGCCATCCACAATCGACCCCTTGGATGAGATCTCAGTTTACTTAGGAGCAATAAGAGATCTTGTAGTATGGTTTACTTATGGGTTTGAAGACCCATCCACCACCTAACATTCTTATGTGGCTCAGTCTGATTATGAGAGGTACTTAGGTGATTAGAAGATATAGGGAGCCACCATTGCTAGGCATGAGAGGGCCTACTCATCTTTGGTATAGTATCATAGAGAGATCAAGGACTCACATGAGAAGATGAAGAAGAGAGAGAAGAAGATAAACATGTTATTCACTAAGAGATAGAAGGGGGTGAAGGGCCTTTGAAAGGTCCTAAAATTATAAGATAGACTTTCTTCTTCAAAAGTTGAGAGTGATGATGAGGCCCCAACTGAGTGGTCCTATTTTGATGATTTTGGAGATGATGTAGAGTTTGACTATGATAGTAACTCTTGATGCGGTTAGAAAAGCGTCCATATTCGCTCTTTAAGCTTTATTGATAACATAGTGAGGTAATTACAAATTTCATAGTTGGGGGTGCCTATCTCCGTGTTCATTAATTTGGCCTGTATTATTGAGATATGTCTGGATGTTCTTCTGCTACTTTGGATAATTTTTATTTTTCTGCATTGTAATATTGGAGCACTTTGATGGTGCCCACATTTTATGAATTAGTTGTTTGTTCTATTTTTAGATTTTTATTTTATCTTTATCTTATTTATGATAATATCGAATGAGCCTTTTTCCTATTAAAGGTTGAGTAATGACATTCTTAAGGAAAAATCATAATGATTGGGTTTTTAGCCATGGATGTAGGGTAAGTCTGAGTACCTATATAATCGGAGCTATAAATGCAAAGGAAATTGAAGTACCTGTGGTATTTTTGGATTTGAGATTGCACTTATACCTATGGTGAAGTCTAGGTATCATTATGTTTTTCCCTCATGAAAGTCATAATGTGAGATGACAACTTTGTTTGGTGCCATAAATAGCAAATTATGCATTGTGCAAATATGAAGCAAACACCCTCTCTATCCAAAAAATTGTGAAAACCAAGGGCATGGACATGTATAATTTAGTAACAATACTTTATATCTTGTTGTGACTCTGAAATCTTTAGCATTTAGAAATTGATGAATACTCTATTTTTTCTCAAGTAAGAAGTGCAATTGATCCTCCTTGAAAGGTTTTCATGCCATGTGAAGTGAGCATAATTGTCTAACTCTCATGCATACTTGGACCATCTAGGACTTTCCCTATTAGTTTCTAAAGGCTAATTGTGACTATACTTGGTTGGTGAAATGATCTTAGGCCTTCCTTTTTGAAATAGGAACACATCTTAGCCTAAATATCCTACATAAGCAGGTAATAGTTTCCTTAGTTACCTATTTTGAGCCTTCAAGCCTTTCACTGGAAACTAACTTACAAGCCTTGAACTATTCAAAGTTATTTCCTCTCTTAAACCCTACCCTCCTTGAACTTGGAACATAAAAATTTCTTTTAAACCCTACCCTCCTTGAACTTGGAACTTGGAAATTGAAGTTAAATTCCTAAGTTGGTGGTCGAAACTTTGGTAGATATGACCTTGGTCTACGATAATGTATGTAGATGGCAATAATGCTTACCTAAGAATGAATTGAAAATTAGAAAAGAAAAGAATCATCCAAAGATGGAATAGCATGAAGTGAAAAATAAATAGTCAAACGAAAATGCTTTCAAAGAATTGTGTAAATCAAGGTAGCAAAAGTAGGCATGTGTGAATTTTGAAGACAAATGAAGTGGTCCATAAGTGGTCAATGGTCTAAAGTTGGGTTAAAATAGTGTGATGTAGATGTTAAAGGAGGCTGTAGTCACTTTGTTCCCGAATGTTATCATACCCTTTCTATGAACCGACATTACAAGCTTAAAAGTCCTTTGACATCTCTAACCAAGTGTAGTCATTGTAGTGGTGATTGAAAATAAGGCACGCCTGTGGTATGGTATTTGTTACAATTAAGGGAGTCTTTATGAGAGTGAGTATTTGCACTTAAACACCTTATTGAATAGTAGATAATTTGGTGTATGGTATTTCCTTCTCGTAAGGAGGCATGTAAACTAATTGAGGTGGGTGAAAATGTCATCTTCTAGAAAATGAGGCAAGGGAGTATAGTGGAGTTTCTATTGATAGGGAGTCACTTTTAGTTTTTTAGTGTTTGTTGCATTGTTGTTTTTTAAAGTCCTTCACATGTTTGAGAGGTTAGTTCATGTTGAGAAAAGTGGTCATAATAGCTTTGCCCATATTGAGAGCTACTTGTGGTGTTAATCAGGTGTAAAGTTATTGTGATCATTTGGTTGTTTAAATAGGCTTAAATTTGCATGGTTTCATTGAGTAAGATGGAGTGTTTCTTGAGGAAAAGAAAAGGTTTAAGTTGGGGATGTTGATGAGAGGTGAATTTACCACTTATCTACATCCAAAATCAATGCACACTACAATGATTTGAAGGTATGAATAAGATAACTTTGTTTGTTGAATGCACTAATTTCCACATTTTGCAGGTAAGCAGGTGATGAAAAGAAAAGATATGGAATTAAGATTAAAAGGGATCAAAAAGAGAAGAATTGCAAAAGCTAGATGACCCTGGGCAAGAATTGTTATCAGTTATGGTGATTGCAGTCTGAGAGTTGCAATCGTGGCCTTTGAAGAATTATCAAATGCTCACAATTATGATGATCTTAAGGAGGTATGTGATGATGAATTTGCACAATCACAAATTTATGCTTATGGGAAATTCTGCAATTTGATATAGCCGACCCCAATTCCCTTATAAGGTACAAACCATTTCCCATTATTATTTTTCAACTTTGAAATTTAAATTGGTGACTTTATGCATACTACCTATTGGGGAAACTTAATGTCGTTAAATTTTCAATTAGTCTTAGTAGCAATTGAATTTGGATAATGGATTACTATTTATTGAAAATTTTAAGGGAAGCATTGAACAATTACTTAGGCAAGAAATTTATCAAATTTTTTCTTTTCCTAACTTCATCAGTAGCTAAAAGAATTATCTTGGGATTATGTTTAAATAGGGCATCAATATGTGTGGGTTGTGATTTATTAGTGTAGATTTTTGGTCATTGATTGTGGGTTTCACTAATGCCTGCTTTATTTAGTTGGGATTCTGGGTGAAAACCCCAAATTCCCAAAATGGATATTTGGGTGAAAACCCCAAATTCTCAAAACCTCACATCATGCTTGAAAGAGGGATGTGAGTTAACCTTTTGATCCTGTATCATCCTTGACAATAGAAGATAGGTGACAAAGCATTAGTGAACAATAAATAGGTTTACCTTATGCCCTTTTTGTCATTATTGACATATGGGTGAGTTGAGAATTAGCCAGATTCTAGGCATCTTCCTAGAAATAGGGATGCCTAATTAAAGTATTACGTGATTTTGCTTGACACATCCATGAGGTATCTAACAGGATCCATGGTTGATAATCTTGAGATTTGTTTGAAATATTAGCCTAAAAAATTCCTAACCTAGCCTACCCAAGTAGTTGATCACTAGAATTTACACTTAATTATCATGAACCCATGAATTATTTTCCCCTAGAAAGATCTAATCCGAATAAATATGTCATATTGAAATCTCAATCACAATTGTTGCCTTTGATTTGGTATTTGGATTAGACTTAGCTTAAATCACTTTCAAAACCAACCTCCCCAATTTTAATTCATACATTTCATTTTACTTACACTATGGTGATACACTTAGAGGCTATCAACCCCTATAAGGCTTGACTTACTCTTTGAGGATTCGACCTCAAAGTAAGTTGATCTTTATTGACAACAATCATTCTATGTCAAAACTATGGTATAGGTGAACATTATCACCCTTCTGAATTTTTTTTGTACAGATCTGAGTACTAGTTGCGAATACTAATTCACCGAATGTGCTGAGTTGATTTCAGAGATTAGGTTAGCTCTTGGATTTGGAGTTGCCCTTTTCATTCTATTCATCCATGTCTAGTCTTTCATTTTTGAGACAGATTGCATTTGAATTTTAAGTACTTGTAGTTCAGTTCTAGTAGCTCTTGTACCAACATTACTCAATATTGGGATGGTTGTTGACCCTTTTATCTTTCTATTGTCTGTTATGACTGTTGTATTATTGTTGAAACTCCTTTAACGCTGATTTTTGGCTTTTAGACCATTTCACACTAGGTTATTCCATTGCGTGTAGCTCTAGGATATGGTTTTACTTACCTACTAGAAGGATAACAAAGGTTCCATAATGACTTGTAAATTGGGTCATGACATATCCTCTTACCGCCGCCTTCATAAATCTCAATTCGTTCTCTCTCTGTGACCCTTACAAGATCAACAATCTAAATAAAGGAAGACCCAGCTGCTCCCAAATTCTCTAACGCAAAATGGACTGGCGATTCTAATCCTCTAATAAATCCATACACCATTTCATGCTCTGGAGGTTGGCCCCAAATCCCCTGACTAACACTGAAGATCTTTGATATCTATCACTGGATTCCTGCTATGATGCAATACTGATACTCTAGAAATATGTGTCAAAGTCTCATTCGCATCTATTAACAACCTCGTATTATTTATCTGGGATAGAATAGTGTCTAAGAACATATATGAGGCTCATAGAAATAAGGACACACGATAAGAAGTAAATAACATAATATCCTGGGATAGAATAGTGTCTAAGAACATATATGAGGCTCATAGAAATAAGGACACACGATAAGAAGTAAATAACATAATATCCTAAGATTTCCTGATAACCTTCAAAGAAAAGGTTGCGTACCTATTTATACCTATTTGTAGGAGAGTACTAGACACTTAAATCTTGTACCAATGCATCGATTAACCTAGGGTCTGAATATAATTTTTCACGACCTAATTTCTCAGGTCATGGTGGCTCCTACTATAACCCACCAATAGTTAAACTAACTCCATGGACAAAACTATTAGTAACAGACCACCAAGAGAAAAGAAAGAAGAATGTTGAATCAATGACATAATAATCTAAAATGCATAAGACAGTCCCAAAACCTAGTGGAATCAGTATAAGATCCTTTAATCTAATAAGATTACCTAATACAATACTAATTGAATATACTGATACAACCTATCTCAGAATAAAACATACTAACATGTTTAGTACATTAGAGAGATATTTGAAATACTATAAATTCTAGGAGCTCAGCCTATGTCTCCCAACCATAGATGCTATGTACGATGCACACAACAATTGTGAGAACCCATACTATAATCTACAAGATGAAAAAATGTAGTGCGAGGACCAAACATGTGGTACTATGTAGTCAACTGCCAACCGACCTCCAAATATAATGAAAATACAGATAACATGCCAACAAGAATGTAAACTATGCTCAAATATCTAGGAGAACAAATATCATAAATATAAAGAGACAATAAGGATAAACTGTCTATTCCAATCATAATCTAGGTATTAAGAAATATGCCATATATCACTAGCTAATATATAATAAAGAGTGGAAGATGGATATACATAGTAATATTCAAGGACAAGGGATAGATAATCAACATGAATACATAGAGTAAAGAAGGGATATTTGTAGTACCATAACTATACATAGATAGATATTGTATATTTACCATAACAATGCTAACTCAAAGGTACAAACTAAGTAATCTCACTAGTATCTCAATGCCTCCTAATCATAGTAGAAACAAATGCTAACATATTCAAGGCCTCTAATCTATATGTCTAACACTAGATTATTATCCATAATAAAATAAATGAAAAATAAATAAATTAGAATCATACCTCGAATCTTAGCACCAGTCTAATAATCAACCTATGATGAAGTAACCATAATTATAACATTAATAATGTAGAGTAATTGAATATCTCGAAGAAATAATACCTAATTGGGCCTATCATAAATCAATTTCGACAAATCTCAGAAGGTTGAACAATATTCAACAAATAATAGTTAAAGCCTATCCATATGCAACACCACATAAGGATGATAGATACATATAAGAACCCTAAAAATTTCAATAATGTTATTTTCTACCCTCCTATATTTGTAATGTCAATTTTTTGACTTGAATTATGTTTAGGGATTTTAAAAGGATAATTTAGAAAAGTATTGGAAATTTTGAAAGAGGTTCCGGGTTATTTTGGGACCCCAAGGTAGTGTGGGTCAGTGATATTAGCGTGCCATGAGGTTAACCTTCGCGATAAGGGTGTGGCATAACAGCTACCCTCTACGATAACCATATAACATTGATATTTTAGTTTCACCCAGTTTTTGCTTTTTTTACTTGGAGTGAGGGTATTTAAATTTTTTTACCCTTTGTATGACCTTTAAACATAAAATTACCACCATTCCTTTCAATTTTCAAAGATTAAATCATTCTTTTTCTCTTTCAAGCTTAAAACCGAAGAACGTTCAAGGGTTTATAGTGAATTCATTATCTGAGCTCCAAAATTTATAGTGTTTACAATTCTTTTTGTATTTCAAGCATGTATCTTATTATTTTAAGTTTAATTTTACATTGTGGCATTTATTTAATCATTATCCATGTTTTTAACTTATGGATTTCAAATTGGATTGAGGAATTTTGATTGGTATCATTTGAGTTTGTTTTTCCATGTTTTGAATGAATGATTTATGCTTTAAATTCATGTTTTTTTATTGATTGGGTGCATTGTTATGGGAATTGGAATGGTAAACATGAGTTTTCCCAAAATTGATGACTTTACTCTTGGTAATGGCATTAATCCTAACCCACTTTTTATGTTTGGTTTTTGAACCCTGATAACTGAATAATTCAACTTATTTATGAAACCATTGCATGACATTTTATTGGATAAATGGTTAAAATGGATTTGAAAGGCCCTTGGTGTCCATGGTTTGGATTTTTAAATAGAACTTAGGAGTCAAATTATAATATGGATCAGAATGGCATACTTAGCTTGCGTGCATAATTGATATAATGATACAAAGTGGTAAATACCTTAATATAAGACTCCTGTGTTAATGATTGGGTTCTGTGTAAATTGTTTTAAATTGTGGTTAAAGGGAATGATATAGATCACAGTGAAGCTGTAGTCCCGGGAGGACTAAAACGGAAACCACATTTACTGTTGTGGGTGTCTATATTGCCATGTTCTTGGTTCACATATTATATTTTTGAATGTCTAGAGCCTTGGTGTCTTTAGCCCTGTTTTTGAATTCCTTGGTTCATGCGACTAACGAGAAGTAAGGCCCTTTCAGTATGAAAAGCTAAACACATATAGACCATAGGTTGTTTGAACAGAGTAATCTATATAGTTCAGGTTAATGGTTTACACTCTTATGTTCATGACTCCTTGATGATACGCGTATTTACACGCCTAAAGCGCCTTAATATACCCATATTTTAGCTAAGTTTTGAGGACAAAATATATAATTCATGCACTTTTAGTCGTTTTTCCTGTAAGTGAGCTAACCAACGTGATTAGCAAGTTTTCAGGTATAAATGATGAAGATTTCATCATTATATGGATAACTTGATGCCAAAGAAAGCTTCACGAAAGAAGGAGAGCAACGTTTGGACGCCTATGGACTGAAAGTGATGCATGGAAAATTTGTTCCGGGCAAAAACAGCATTTCCAAAGACTTGGGGACCAGCAGTAACTTAGTAGGATTAGGAAAAGAATTCAGTAACCTAGTAGGATTAGGATAAGTATGCAGTAGCTTAGTAGGAATAGGATATGGGTGTTATAAAAACCCTATTTTGCTGAACTTTTTCAGCATTCATTCTCTTCTTATCCCCCCTTCTATTCCTTCCCATTCTAATAAATTCTTATTCACTCACTAATTAATTCAAGTCTTTTTCATTCAATGTTTGATCCTAATTCACGTTACACTTTCTGACAGAGAAAGCACGGCCCTTATGACCAACGTGAGATTATGATGATGTTTATTGTGATTTCCGTTGCAATCATGAGTAGCTAAACTTCTCTGTTAGGGTTATGGAAGCCTTATGAGATACTATCTATTTCTATGAGTTTGTGAATTCTTGACACGTATGTTGCTTATATCATTACTCTCTTCATCTTAATTTAAATTCTTGTGGTTGCAAACACATAGAATACGCCAGTATAGCATTAACTTGTTCGAAAGAAAGGTTACATGTCTGGAAAAGAGATAATGTCAAGGTAATAGGGCACCAACCCCTGTTAAAAATTTAGTACCGTAACTGGATTAGCCTCTTGGAGAATTTGTACCATTAGATACGCTTTAAGCTCGAAAGATTTAAAGTGAAATAGTCCTTGATGGTCGAAAGACGCTTGGATTTACCCTAGAATACGATTCTCTATAAGCGCATGCATGTCTGAATTTCGCATAACTCATAGTCAATAGATACGTACAACTCATAAGGTGGACATAAACCTAACTCTCAATTCTCATTGATTAAAACCTACCAAGTACTCTGTCCTACTCTTCTATTTTACATTTTTACTCTACTATTTTGCTTACGTTATTTGCACGCACAAAACCCCCCTTTATTCGCAGAACTTTCATCAAAAGTCTAATAATCGTTGCTTACTTAGTGACAAAGTATTCCCTGTCGGATTCGACACCCAACCCAGTTGGGTTCTATATTTGACAACGACCGTTTACACTCTTACGAGAGCTGTAGTTTGAGCATTATCAATTTTTGGCTCCGTTGCCAGGGAATACGGTTGTCTACTAAGTTTGTGATAATTACTAGACCCTTTGGTCAAAGATTCTCATACTTTACTTTTAGTTGTTCTTTTTGTTTCTGCAGGTTTTTGTTCAGTGCATTCCAAATACTCAAAGTTCGGGACAACCATTATTACCCATAAACCCTGAACCGCAACTTATTGGAAGGATGGATGCACAACGTGACATTGAGAGAAGGGCTGCTTAACAGGAGCAGGCTAGACTAGCTGCGTTGGCCGCTGCCCAAGTACATCAACAAAATATCGATAACCCTGGGCGAGCAGCAGATCCTGATGATAAGGACTTAGGTGATGATGAGTTACTAAACCCTAGGCGTGATGCTGAGGTGGCGACACCGGCAAACAGAAGAGATCGTCAACAAAGATTTCAGCCTGAACGCCGAGCCATGCAAATACCATTCGATGACGATGATGATGATCTTGATGGAGCTAGTGCCACAGGAACCATTATTCCTCCGCCATTGGCGCCTGGAGCCAAGTTCAGCATCACGAGCACCATGATTCAGTTATTGCAACTCAAGGGATTATTTGGTGGACTAGCAGGCGATGATCTGAATGTGCATCTAATCAACTTTATTTCTACGTGCAAGTCATTCGACAATCCTGGCGTTGGACAGAATGCAATTCGGTTGCGCTTATTTCCATTGTCTCTATCTAGGGAGGCAACTCTATGGTTGAATGGGCTGACTCTTGATTCTATCACTAATTAGAGGCAATTGAAAGACACTTTCCTAGAAAGATTCTTTCCGCCATCCAAGAGAGCATAATTGAGAGATGAAATCAGCAATTTTCATTAGCTTCCAATTGAAGCCCTCCACAAAACATGGGAGAGATTCAAGAAGAAGCTTATGAGGTGCCCAAACCATCATATGACCAATGTCCACTTGATGGAGATATTATACAGAGCCTTGAATTCGGTGACTAAGCCAGTGGTTGATAATGCTGCGGGTGGGTCATTCATGGACCTTACCTTTATTCAGGCAAGTAATATTCTAGATCGTATGACAAAGCAAAGTAGAGCTTGGCATACCAGGGATTCTGAGGTAGCAAGCTCTACTATATCCATTGGCATGACTGCAGAGCAGAGGCGTAGACAAGAGGAGTGTGACAAAGATATGGCTCACATAAAAATGCAAATGGATCTTCTTACCAAGCATTTATTATCAAGGAAGACCAAAAAAGTAAAAACAGTTGCGTCAAGAAGAAAAGACGAATCCGATTCTGAAGAAGAAGCCAACTACTTAAACAATCAGGAGGGTTTCTGAGGTAATGCCCAAGGAAACTAGGGTCGGAATGATTATGATAAGCAAAGATATAAGGACCGTGATCAAGGTAGTTGGAAGAACAATACTAATTGGAGTGGTTTGTATATTCCTCCTAGAAATCATGAGTCCGCAGCATCTAGTTTGGGGAAGATGTCAATGAAAGATATGATGGCGAAGCTGTTGAAAGAAGTAGAGGCAACCAATACGGGAGTGAATGAGGTGAAGAACGACTTGTATTCAATAAATTAGTTGGTTGACTCACATTCCACTGCAATAAAACAATTAGAGCAACAATTGAGTCAACTTTCAGCAGCATTTAATCAAAGAAACGCCGGCACCCTAGCTAGCAACACTGTGCAAAACCCAAGGAACGATGGAACATGCATGGCTATTACTACCAGGAGTGGTAAGGTGTTGGAAAATCTACCCAAAGGAAAGCAAGCAGTCGACGATGTAGTGGACTACGATATTGATGTTGATGGTGAAGATGTCGTAGAAGCGGGCAAGGGTGATCATGACGTTACCACTAGTAGTATGCAGCCTGAAAAGGTCGAAATTTGGAAACAAGATAAAAAGGAAGTGGTGGAGAAAACTATTCCTCTTCCACCACCATCTTTTTCGCAGAGATTAAAGAAAAAGGTTGATGACACTCCTGAAAAGGTTGATAATCGGAAGAAAGATAAAGAGGAAGTGGTGGAGAAAACTATCCATCTTCCACCACCACCTTTTCCTTAGATATTAAAGAAGAAAGTTGATGACACAAGGTTCAGCAAATTCATTACTATGTTGAAGCAGCTGACCATTAATGTTCCGTTACTAGAGGCGCTCTAATAGATGCCTGGGTACGCAAAATTTATGAAGGATCTTTTAACAAAGAACCGGGCAGCAAGTGGTGAGTTGACAGATACTGTTCATCATTGCAGTGCGATCACTACCAGATCACTAGTACAAAAAAAGGCCGATCCCGGTGCCTTCACTATTCCGTGCACTGTTGGATCTATGAATTTTGCCAAGGCATTGTGCAATTTGGGAGCTAGCATCAATTTGATGCCACTATCCATCTACAGGAAGTTGGGGTTAGGTGATTCTACACCAACTAATATGCGACTTGTGATGGCAGATAGGTCGGTAAAATGACCTGTTGGTATCTTATATGATGTATTGGTGAAGGTTTCCACTTTTATCTTTCCTGCTGACTTTGTTATTTTAGATTGCGAGGTGGATTCTGAAGTTCCAATAATCTTGGGACGCCCTTTGCTTGCAACTGGAAGTGTGCTTATTGATTTACGAGCCAATGAGCTTTTATTTCGGCTGAATGATGAAGTGGTTCATTTTGATGAATGTAAATCAATGAAGCAGCCCAAAGATATGGATGTGTTCTCTATAGCTGATGTTTATTATGAGGTTGAGGAAAAATTATCTGTAGAGAAGCAGTGTACTGTTGAGCCATTTTCTGCTGCGCTGTTGAAGTTTGAGCGCGAAAATGTTAAAGATTATGAAGAAACTATTTTTTCTCTAACAGGAATAGGGTCCTATTCTCATGTTCCCAAGCAGATGGACCTTAATCTTATGAATCAGCCTTTACAAACAGTGAAGACTTCCATTGAGGAACCACCAATGCTAGAATCGAAAGAGCTACCAAGTCACCTAAGGTATATGTTCTTGGGATACGGAAATACACTTCCGATGAGTGTTGCAGATGATTTAAGTGAACAGCACATAGAGGTTCTCATCTCTGCTCTGAAGAGATACAAGAGAGCTATGGGTTGGACTATTGATGATATAATTTGTATCCCGCCTGATATATGTATGCACAAGGGTCATCTCGAAGAAGATTGCATCCCTACAAGTAAGCCTCATTGTCGTCTGAATCCATTCAGAAAACGATCCACCATCTATCTCGATGAAGTCTAAGTAATCGAGGTAACTATGTCGTGCCGCGATAATAAATCAAGCGCTTGATGGGAGGCAACCCATTGTTTTTAATTATTTTTATTTTTTTGTTTTCCTAGGATTTTGTCGAGCCACGACCAAAATTAAGGCGCTTGATGGGAGGCAACCCATCGTTCTAGTCATTTTTGTTGTTTTTGAGTAAATGTAGGTGCAAGAGGTGTAAAGGAAGAGATTGGTTTCAAATTTTGATTTGGAAGTATTGCATGTTGAAGGTGGTAAGTTAGGAATGAAGAAACAAAAGGCTATGGGTTAGGCATTGCTTATGAAAATATAGGCAAAGAACAAGGAAAGGCCTATGTAAATCTAGGCCACGAACAAGGCAAGGCCTATGCTATGGCCTAAGCTCTCGGATTCTAGAGTGCCATAGCATAGGCGCCGCCTAAGCTCAACAATGCCATAGCATAGGCGCCGCCTATACAAAAGCATTTTGTCTCTGAATCTCATATGCCATGGCATATGCGCCGCCTATGCCTAACAATGCCATAGCATAGGCGCCGCCTATGCTCAACAATGCTTTGCAAAAGGCGCCACCTATGCCAAGCATAGGCAAAGCATTAGGCACAGCCTATGGTCACTTGTGGTCTCCAAATCCGATTCCAAATGGTTCAAAACCCGACCCAAGCTTGTCCTATAAATAGAACCTTAGTCTTAAATCAAAAACACATTGCAATTCACCCTAAAGCGCCGCCTACCTCTCCAAATTCTCCCAAAAATTTTCCTTTTGCTCTTTTATTTTGCTAGAACATCTTCCAAGGCCATCAACCAAGTAACTACTTCTTTGTTCTTCTTTTAAATTCCGTAAGTACTACACTACTACGTCTATAATGAATTTTTTAATCTTGAAGTAGTATTGATGATTTGAATATGGTTGATTTGTTGTGGTGAAACTAAGTGAGTGAAAGAATACGTAAGGATGCTCTTGACTTGTTTCCAACTTGTATTTGATTTTGATACACTGTCATACTTTTGCGTAATTGACATAGTCTAGAACATTTCATAACCTTGTAACTTGAAAGCTTACTTGAATGACTTGTTTCCTGCGATGAAAATCAAGGTTAACTACAAACATAAGATGTTGTGATAAAGTGATACAATATCCATGTAGTAGTTATATTCAAAGTGATGCAGTAGTTCAAAACATGAAAGCATTGCCAAGATTACATGATCTAGAATTGAGAAAGGATAGTTAAGATGATACAAAAAGTATGACTGCACTGATTATGTTGTTGGAACATAACACCTAAAAGTATATCGATGAAATCTGAGTAATCGACATCATTCACTTCACTAGTTCGTACAAACAAACTAAGTGTGGGGTAGTGCCACTACTGCTTGTTTATTGATTGTATCCACCGAGATGAAGCTAACATGACTATTATTTTAATCTCAGGTACAATGGCACCAAAATCAAGACAAGGGAAAGAAAAGGCTACCACTTCACAAAAAGGCCAAAAAAGGGGACGAAAAGAGCAAGGAGAATCCTCATCGCTGCAAATACCTCACCGCATGTTTGGAATTAAATGGGTCCTAGAGGAGGAAGGAAAGGAGTGGTACAGGAACAATAAAGAGAAAAAATATGTTCATGTGGAGTTGATACACAAGGAAAGCCTAGCAAAGAAAGAACCCCGTATGTTGGCTAAGATAATGGCGTTACATCTGGATTTCATCTTCCGAGATATGGGAGAGTGCAATCTTGATTTAACACGTGAATTCTATGCCAACTGGTCACCGAAAACTACAGGGAGTGAAGTAAAGATTCGGGGCCAAGTTCTGCAACTAAATACGGAGTTCTTCAACTCCTTTCTGGGTTTGCCATCTGTTGATCCATCACCACTCAAAGAGCTGCATAACAGACCTCCGTACAGGGAAATTAGACACACATCATACGGAACAAGATCTATGGCACGATGGAGCAGACACAAGGACACCGGTCGGCACAACACCTTCCCATATGCTTCCTTGAATAGAGAAGCTCGGATATGGATGCGAATAGTCAACTCTTGTCTGATTCCAGGGACCCAGTACACGAAGATTACACGAGATAGAGTGTACTTGGTGTACGCATTGATGACAAATGTTCCTATCAACATTGGGGTAATTATTCGATCTACAATGCGAAAGGCCAGGCTACACAAGATGTCCCACTTCAGCTTTGGCAATCTGTTGACCGTAATATTGAGGAAGGAGGACATCGAAGAGGAACCGGCTGATCATAAACTTCCACACAACCCAAAGAAGGTTGACCTCACAAAGGTTAAAGATGCTGAAACCACGCATGGCGTCAACCTTACCACTGTGGAAAGGCATGCTCGGGATGAGAGTTTCTTTCGCCATCTTTATGGCATGACTCGGTTTATCATGATGAGCGGAGGTCGTGTTCCAACTGCTGCAGAGCTCCAACAACTAGATTATGACTACCCAATGAATGAGCATGCAAGGCAAATATGTGGAGTAGGTGTGTACTTTGAGGAACCTCTTGATGACGATGTGCCAACCGATGATGATCGTCGAATGCCAGACTCCGACGTGGAGGAGAACTCTGATGGCGACAACTCTAATGATGATTCTGACGAAAGGGGTATGACCCCAGACATAGAGGAGGAGTTCGACTAACCAGGTTCTTCTTATGTATTTTCCACTGAGGACAATGTGTCCCGTCTAAGTGTGGGGTGCTGGTTTTTGCATGCTAACCTTCTTTATCTGCATTTTCTTATTTATGTGTGTTTTGCTTATTTATGTTTGTTTGTTTTAATTTTTTTAGGAAATTTTTTTTTTGTTACAAACTTTGCATAAAATTGTTCTGATAGGCAGCATGGTATTATGACAAGAGTCTGTGATAAAATCATTACTATTGAGACATTTAGGCTCTAAGTGTGACTCACTGTGTGATAATTGTGTGGTTTAATTCCTTCATACGTTGGGTCAAGAGTCTATACTGATGCCAATAAAGTTAACCATGTTCCTTGTGTGTGTGAGATAATAGTATATTCTATGTTTGTGGCTGATGCTAGAACTTTCCTGGTATGTATGTAAAGTAAAATAAATAGTGTGAGTTTAGGAGATGATTTAGGCATTTCTTTGGCAACCTATGATTGTTTACCTTCATTTTATCTACCCATGGACATCATCCTAGATAACCCCCTATGAGCTATTAGCCTATTTTTCTTTGACAACCTCATATGTAAGCCTAATCCATTTTTTTTCAAGACCATAATTTGATCCAAAAGAGGTGAGAAGGAGTGGTAGATTAAAAGAAAGTAGAAAGGTTGTTTGAAAGAAAGTGTTAATGGCATAATGTGAGGTATTAAAGTGCTTAGGAACATAGTCACTATTTCTGGCCAAAATAGTCCTACCCATCCCTTAGCCTACATTACAACCTGTAAAAGACCTATTTGATCCCAAGCTTAGCATTCTGATATTTAGTGGAGCATTACACTAAGGGCAAGCCTATAGTCATCAGTTGCAACATACGAATTCTTTGTGAGAGTGAGAGCAAGGATAATCTTATACCCATGTTCGAAATATATACAATACTTGTGAGTGATTATGGGTTATATTTTGTGAGACACACATGGTTGATGAGTTTTGGGTAGTTGTGTATGATTCTTTGTGCCTTAACTTGTGGATACGAATTAACCATCATCACGAGTCTATGTTGGAGGTTGAATTGTTTCTAATAATGATCAGAAAACTACTCTTTGTTGATAATTGTCGTGCCTGTCTTGATGAATATTTTGTGTTGTTACTGTGAAACCCTAATTAGATGTTTAGATGGACATAATATTTTATTCGAGGATGAACAAAGCTTTAAGTGTGGGGTGTTGATGATAGGCGTATTTACACGCCTAAAGCGCCTTAATGTACCCATATTTTAGCTAAGTTTTGAGGACAAAATATATAATTCATGCACTTTTAGTCCTTTTTCCTCTAAGTGAGCTAACCAATGTGATTAGCAAGTTTTCAGGTATAAATGATGAAGATTTCAACATTTTATGGATAACTTGACGCCAAAGGAAGCTTCACAAAAGAAGGAGAGCAGCGTTTGGATGCCTATGGACTGAAAGTGATGCATGGAAAACTTGTCCCAGGCAAAAACAGCATTTCCAAAGACTTGGGGACCAGCAGTAACTTAGTAGGATTAGGAAAAGAATTCAGTAACCTAGTTGGATTAGGATAAGTATGCAGTAGCTTAGTAGGAATAGGTTATGGGTGTTATAAAAACCCTATTTTTCTGAACTTTTTCAGCATTCATTCTCTTCTTATCCCCCCTTTTTATTCCTTCCCATTCTAATAAATTCTTATTCACTCATTAATTAATTCAAGTCTTTTTCATTCAACGTTTGATCCTAATTCACGTTACAGTTTCTGACAGAGAAAGCACGGACCTTGTGACCAACGTGAGACCATGATGATGTTTATTGAGATTTCCGTTGCAATCATGAGTAGCTAAACTTCTCTATTAGGGTTAGGGAAGCCTTGTGAGATACTATCTATTGCTATGAGTTTGTGAATTCTTGACACGTATGCTGCTTATATCATTACTCTCTTCATCTTAATTTAAATTCTTGTGGTTGCAAACAAATAGAATACGCCAGTATAGCATTAACTTGTTCGAAAGAATGGTTACATGTCTGGAAAAGAGATAATGTCAAGGTAATAGGTCACCAACCCCTGTTAAAAAGTTAGTGTTGTAACTGGATTAACCTCTTGGAGAATTTGTAACATTAGATATGCTTTAAGCTCAAAAGAGTTAAAGTGAAATAGTCCTTGATGGTCGAAAGACGCCTGGATTTACCATAGAATACGATTCTCTATAAGCGCATGCATGTCTGAATTCCGCATAACTCATAGTCAATAGATATGTACAACTCATAAGGTGGACATAACCCTAACTCTCAATTCTCATTGATTAAAACCTACCAAGTACTCCGTCCTACTCTTCTATTTTACGTTTTTACTCTACTATTTTGCTTACGTTATTTGTATGCACAAAACCCCCCTTTATTTGCAGAACTTTCATCAAAAGTCTAATAATCGTTGCTTACTTAGTGACCATGCATTCCCTGTGGGATTCGACACCCAACCCAGTTGGGTTCTATATTTGACAACGACCGCTTACACTCTTACGAGAGCTGTAGTTTGAGCGTTATCACTCCTATCCCTACCATGGAATCCTATATATGTACATATAAATGTGCGTGTATGGTTTTTGATTATTTTTGGGCAATTGCATTATCTAATCACTTTCCCTGAAATACATGCCAGTGATCCCACTGACCATCCCTATATGCTACATTATTTAATAATGAAGCGTAAAAGGGGTTTTTTATAGCTCCTATATAATGTTAGGTGACTCGATGTTCCTATGGATCTACGGTGAACTGGTGAACCTCTATTCTAGAATGCCGGTCATTTCATTATATCTTTTACATTCTTAGTATTTCTATTTGGATTCTTTTGGTCATAGTCGGGGGCATATCCCAATTTATTTATATACTTCTTATTTTAAAGGTTTTTGTGCATCGGTGTAGGTTATTATTTTGTGTTTGACTATTAGTTTTAATTTGGTCTATCTATTCATCTTATTATCATATTTCGTTGGCTTCCACTATATTATTTTATTTTATTAGATTTTTGGATAAGGGAGTTGTCTCTAGGTGTTAGTGGGTTTGAGACACCCATCACGACTAGGCCCTGATTTATGTCGTGACAACCTTAGTATCATAGCATGGTTTAGGGTCATTGGGTATACACTTATTCGTGTAGAGTAGGGTCTTTTTTATGAGTGTATAGCATGACACACTTATAAGAGGGGGGATATGAGGCATTTACGAATATTTTACATTTTGTGTTATATTTTTCGAATATGGAGTCTAGTTTTATGTAACTTCTCTAACTCCTAGCTTACTCGTATCTGAGATCATGCCTCCCTAAAGCTTTAACATTCATTGAAATTATTTTGGAAACACTATACCACTAGAGAAAATGTTGAGGGAACTTGTCCTACTTATGGAGTGTAGATCCAGTCTAGGTTCCCTGCTCCTTATTGTTATGCTCAACATAGAGTTCCACTTGTCCCTACAAGTCCTTCTCAGGATGGTAACACTTATGCCCTGTCATCTCAGGGAGATATCTCTAATGTAGAGCAACGTCAGTTTATTGATATACTTAGTAAGTTGGTCGCATCACAATCTCGTTAATCTGATTATGTTAGTTCTGTTTTTCATTAATCTATTGTCATTCAAGTTGGATATTTTATAAGATTGAATCCCCTACCCTTTATAGGCTCTAACGTTGAGGAGGATCCTTAGGGGTTTATTGATGAGATAGAGAATATATTTAGGGTGATGCCTACTTCTAAATTAGATGGAGTAGAGTTTGTTGCATATTAGTTAAAAGATATAGCTTATCATTGGTATGAGGAGTAGGAATATATAAGGGGTAATAATGCTGAGTAGGCAGTATGGAATGAGTTTTTAGGTATTTTTGTTTATCGCTTCATACCTCAAGAGTTGCGGGAAGCTAAGACAGAAGAGTTTGTGAACTTGAATTAGGGGACATGAGTGTGAAGGAGTATGGTTTAAAATTTCAATAGTTGTCCCGTTACTCTCTAGAGTTTGCGACTAACATGAGATCTAAGACGAGGTAGTTTGTTTTTGGTTTGTTCCATGATTTGGTATTGGAATGTAAGGATGTGATGTTGAATAATGATATAAAATCTCCAGGTAGGTGGTTTTTATACAGCAGGGTGAGGATAAAATAAAGAAGCAGGTAGACATAAGAGAGACACAAAATAAGTATCTTAGATATTCAAAGTAGGGTACAAATCAACAGAATAGAGAGAGAGAGAGATGGTAGGCAATAGACTAAGAAGGAGAATTAGTGGAATTCTTGTTTGACGGCTAGTGCTCCTAGGTGAAGACTTCTTGCTATCGTTATTTTTAGAATAATAGTGGTCATAAGGAACATAATACCTAGTCTTAGGTTAGTAGAGCTTAGTCAGCCCTACCTTATCCTTTTTATCGTTATTATGGGAAGCTTCACTGTGGTTATGGTTAGGATGGGTGGAACTTTTTTTTCTATTTTGGTCAGCCTTGTTATCTACAGAGAAAATATCCTATATCCAAAGTTCCACTGGAACTAATAAGGTTTCGATCACCACTTCTTTAGCTTTGGCACCTAAGAATGCTACTTTTAGTATTGGCACTAGCTGGAATAGTCTCTATGCACTTGCTACTCATCGGGAATCTTAGGCATATCCTGATATTGTAATGGAATGTTATAGCTCTTCTTTCATTATGTTTATTGTTTTCTTAATTCGGGTTTTACCCTATCTTATGTAACCTTTTATGTGGCTATGCACTTTGGTTTTTTTCTAGAATATATTTTTAACCCCATTTTCATGTCTACATTGGTGGGTGATTCTAATATTCCTAGAAAAATCAAACAGGGATTATGTAGTGTCTATCATTCATAGGGAGGCATTGGTGGTTTTGATATCACCTGACATGGCAGACATTGATGTAATTTTAGGGACCGATTGGATTCATTTGTGCTATGCTTATCACAATTTTTGGATCAAAAATGTCAATTTTTAACTCCCTAATGAGCCTGTGATTGAATAGGAAGGAAGTTCCTTAGTACCCAAAGAGAGGTTTACTTTCCCACTTAGATCTCTAGAGTTGATTTCAAGAGGGTGTCTGTATCATCTAGTTTGGGTTAAAAATTTTGACTTTGAGAGCCCCTCTTTGCAATCTATTCCTCTGGTTATTAAATTTCCTAAAGTATTAGCTGATGACCTTCTTAGGATTCCTCTCTATAGGGAGATAAATTTTAGGGGTGATCTTTTACCAAATACCTATCCCATTTTCATTCCTCCTTATATTAAAAGAGATAAAGTTGAAAATTAAAGAACCTTCATGATAAGCGTTTTATTCATTCCAGTATCTCTCTTTGGGGTGTTATGGTGTATTTAGTGCAAAATAAGGATAAGTCTCACCGGATGTGTATAAACTATCGTCATCTAAATAAGGTTATGGTGAAGAATAAGTATCATCTTTCTAAGATTGATGATTCTTTTGATTAGCTTCAGGATACTAGATGGTTCCCTAATATTAATCATCGTTTGGGATATCACTAGTTGAAGATTAGGGAGGTTGATATACCAAAGACTATTTTTTGGACCCTGTACAGCCATTACAAGGTTTTGTTTATATCATTTAGGTTGCCTAATGCTCTAGCTGATTTCATGTATCTTAAGCAAGCTTTCAGGCAGTTTTTGGACTTATTTGTTATGATCTTTATTAATGATATCTTGATATACTCAAAGAGTGAGGAGGAACATACCAATCACCTCTGAATTGCGTTACAATCTCATAAGGACAAGAAATTCTAGGTAAAGTTTTATAAGTGTGAATTTTGACTAAGTGTTCTAACTTTTCTTGGGTGTGTTTTTTCTAGTGAGGGGATCAAGGTGGCTCCATAGAAAGTGGAGGCAATTAAAAGTGGCCTAGACCCACGACTCTAAACAATATTAAGAGCTTCTTTAGTTTGTTTGGGGATTATAGGAGGTTTGTGGAGGGTTTCTCTTCTATTGTTCCTCCGTTGATAATGTTGACTAAGAAAAAGGTTAAGTTTTTGTGGTTCCATACTTGTGTGTGTAGTTTTGAGAAGTTGAAGGATAAGTTGACTTCTGCGATAGTTTTCACCCTACCTGAGGGTATTAAGTGGTTTGTTGTATATTGTGATACATTCTGTGTGGGACTGGGTTGTGTTTCGATATAGATTGGTAATGTTATATCCTATGCTTCTAGGCATCTTATGGTTCATAAGAGGAATTACCCATCTCATGATCTAGAGTTAGCGACTGTGGTATTTGCATTGAATATTGGTGTCATTATCTATATGGGGTGCACATACATATTTATTCTGTCAAGGGAATTTGACCTTAGGCAAAGGAGGTGACTTTAATTTCTCAACGATTATTACATGATCCTTTACTATCATCCAGGTAAAGCTAATGTTATTACTGATGCTCTTAGCAGGTTGTGTATGAGTAGCTTATCTCATATAGATGAGGAGAAGAGAGGGTTGGTAAAGGATATTGATGAGAGGTGATATTACCACTCACTCGCACTCAACATTCATACATATTACCTTGTTTTGGATGAATAAACGAGAAATATTTATGATTAAATACAGTAATATCCACTATTTTTAGGTATAGAGTTGAAGGGATGGAAAGATTTGTAATGGACCAAAAATTGATCAAAAAGGTAGTTGATAAGCCTCTACTTTTCGCGAAGAAAATATTGTATAATATATCAATGAATAATATATTGGAGACTTCATAAGTTGAAGATTAGCTCACTTCCATTGTTGATTAGTGGGAGTGCCAAGTTTGAAATAATATTCGCTTAAGCTTCAATAAATCATTTCAATGGAGATTTTGGGTATATCTATGCTTATTTATCTTAAGTGTAGCTAAATCTCCCTCTTGGGGTTATGTATGAATAGGGGTTAAAATGTGTGTGGGATGTTATTGATTAGCTTCTATTTAGTAGTTCATGCTTATGGGTTTTATCAATGTTATGCTAACTTGGTTAGGGTTTGATAGGTAAAATCCCCAAATAACCACATGTGTATGATTAGTGAAAGCTCCATGCCCTAGAAGACCTGAAGCCATCTTCGAACAAAGGGCTTTGGGTAAAGTTTAGGAATCCATATCATCCTCGAAAGAGGGATGTGGAGACCAAAGCAATGATAGACAATTATGTGTGTAGTTTGCTAAATTCTCACTATCAAAGACATAATGGTGAATGTGAGTTTGACTACACTTTAGGTATCATCCTAGAGATCGGGATGCCTAGATTGAGGTTGTCCTTACCAATTTTTGAACACACCTACTAGGTATTCAAAAGAATAAACACGCGAAAGTTGGTGTTTTGTTGAAGTACTAGAATCGAAATCCATAACCAAACTTAGCCATATTCGGTTTGCTAAATTGATGTTGATTACTAACATTCATATATCATCTCCTTAGTAATGCATAATCCTAAGATCCATGCATAAATGCTAAAACTATAATTATTCATAACCAAACCTACCCATAATTGTTAAGACTAGCATTCCAATCCATAACCAACCCTACTTATATTTGGATTTCTAAATTAATGTTGATTACTAACACCCACATATCATTCCCTTAGTAATGCATAATCCCAAGATCCGTGCATAATTGTTAAAACTCTAATTATTCGTAGAGCCAAATTTATACTAGAAAAACCCAAAAAGAAACATTAGTGTAGATACAATTTCCCCCATTTTTACCTCATAACATAGGCTTGGATTTAGGTCGTATCTATTATTTCTATGTAACTTGATTTCCACTCACATTGTTTCTCTTGGATTCAACCCCGAATCCAAAGTTGGGTAAATTTATTGATTACGACCGCCTTGCACTTGAATTGACGTGTTAGTTGAGCATTATAAAAAATGGTGTCGTTGCCGAGGAACAATTTGGCAAGTTAGTTAGAAATTTTAGCTTACTTGGTTTAATTCAAACCTGTAAATATTTGTTTGTGATTTTCTTTGTTTCATGTGTTAGGTAGATTTTCTTTATTTTTATTTATTTCTTACTATGGCATTAATGAATGAATGTGGTTTTGATGGTTGGAAAGAGCACCTTGATACATCATGTCCATATTGTGGTGGACCCCACTTTTAGGAAGATTATAGACATACTCTTTGGGGAGAGATATGTGCACCATCTCAATCTTATAGGGAATATGTTTATTCTCTATGTAGGGGTCGAAATAGACATGAGATTGATTGTACAAATCCCCCCTTCCCCCATTATATTAACTCGGTTGCTTGTTTTTTTCATGAGTTTCATAGGTTTTATGATAAAGCAAGCGAAGAATGAAGCATGAAAAAAATTGGTTTTGCAGCAATGCTTAAATGTATATTGGAATAGGCAAAATCAACGAAGAATAAATTAAATCATTGAAGTATTGTTCAAATACCCCCTCCCCTTATGATTCTATCCCAAATTCTAGTTCTTCTTATGAGTTTGGTAGGCCTTATGATGAGAATAAGGAAGAAAAAACTACCGGGTCCAATAGCTTTCAAGCTATGCATCAAATTATCTTGGATTGAGTAACTACAACAGGGGATAACATGCAAGACATACATCAATCTAATGAGGCATTTGGAAGGGATATTGTCAAAGAAAAGAAAATGGGCAACGAAGTAAATCATGAAAATGCCATTGCCCTTCCAACTTCCCAAGATGAGGTCAATAAAGAAGAGGAACAAAGCTATGATGATGAGCTTGGAAACAAAGAACCCTCAACTTCCCAACCAACCAAATTAAATGATGACGGAGAATCCAAAATAAAGAAAGGAGTACTAGAGTCAAAAAAGAATCAAAGAACATCCCATATGACGACTCTAGTCCATTTAAGGGCGACAATTTCAAATGGATGCAACTCCCAAATTATGGAAAGGAACTCACTCAAATCACTTTTTAAAATTACACTTCGTGGATGTGATGGAAGTGGAGCCGCCTAAGAAAATGATGAATTTTTGAAATGAGGAGGCAAATCCCTATATTTTGGAGTTTGTCTTTCCAAAGGGGAAAACTGAAGCCCCTTATTTGAAGGCCAATAAATGTAAAATTCGGTGTGCAACAATTGAACTTATGATTTTCTCACCAATAACCAACAAGCCTATTAGAAAGTTTGATGTGAACTTGGGTAAAAGGTTTAAATTTTTGAAATAGCGAGATCAAAGATTGCGTGCCATTTTCTCAGATCTTCTAAGTTTAATCTTAGAAAATTTGAATCTTCTGTCCCTCTGCCGCGCATTTCATATTGAACAAAATATGGGACGGAGATTTAAATTTTCTAAGTGGAAACACAAAAGGAATGATTAGAGACATTGTGCTGCGACGTTAAACTAAGTGCTAGATGGGAGGCAACCCATCATTCTACAAAAAGTGGCCTGCATCCTTTTATTTATGCATGATAGAGTAGATTTCTTTTTTTGTTTAAGAATGCATATTGCATGACATGTTGGTGCCAAGGGGAATTTTTGATGAATTTGAGAAGGGAACATGTGAAATTGACAAGTTGGGCTGAACAAAAAGTGCAGAAAACCTAGTTGTTTGGTCTCAGTTGCTGCTACCGCGGTTCGTGCAGCCATGATTGAATAGGCCAGATGACCGTGACCGCGTGAATAGGACCACAATCCCAGTCAAATTAGATTAAATAACCATCCGAATGCCTATTTTTCCCACACTTCTCTCTCACTTTTTCTCAAAATCCTCTCAATTTTTTGTCACTGCATTGCATATCCAAGGGTACTGTTATTCAAATAGCATAATATAATTTTTTAATTTATCTCAAATCAATTGATTTTTGTATAATAGCATGCTTTGAGATAGTAATGTATAAAATGAGCTTGAAATAATGTTTTCATTATCAAACCTATGCTTAATTGTCATTGTTTTGTGGTTAGCTATTGTTGTTAGTGTATATGTTATTAAGGGAAGTCTTGAGTACCTAAAATTAAGACTTCAACAGTTTAAATTGAAATTTACACCGCATGTCCGATTAGAATTCTCCTACAAATTCAATGTTTAATTTCTTTAAGTTCGGGGCTGTGATCACACACTCTAGGCTTGAAATTACCTTTTTATACTATTATCATGCCTAGGTTAAGCAAAATTTTTGGGTTAATATGCATTTTAAACATCGTGCATAACATGTCAAACCTAGTCTCAAGTAGCGGTCATGGTGAACGCTCTGCAATTGCCATACCTATGGGCAGTTTCAAGCGGACTTCAAAATTTCTGCACATGAGCTTACCTATTTTATTTATCATGTTTTTGGAATGGTAATACCAATGTTGTCCTAAGCTGCATTGCTTTCTAAGACACAAATATGGGAGATTTTTATAATACACGATTCATGGTCGTACAATGCCAGCACACCTACTACAATGATTATCACATAACTAAGTTACTTCCTAAAAGGAGTATTAGCATAGACAAAGTGGGGAAAAGCTCTCAGAATTCTATGCCAGACTCACTCTGACCCAATAGATGTTCTTTTCCCTGAAACCGAGCTATGCTAACGAGAAATGGGTGTATGAGTTCTATCTAAACCTCAGTAAAGGTTCTCTCATAAAATCAATTATGATAATTTGGGGTAAACATGTGATGTTTAGAGAAAATTAGGTTAATACAGTGTATGGGATCCCAGATACCGACATAGGGAAGTTCTAGGTAAGAGCATGAGTGTTGGGGACTTGGATGGCCAACATTTTATATCCTGGAAAAGCAGTTCCCTGGTCCATAACCAAGAGAGATATTTTGATCAAAGAATTCACAGCAGAGCCAGGCTTTGGTTAACATCGTATGCAGTTGAGTATCACTATGCACCAGTATGACCATTGTCACAGATTCGAGAGCTCAAATTGTGGCTTGCATCTTATCTGGAATCCCTCTAAATATGGGTGAGATTAAGTGGAGGTATTTCCAAACTCATGGAGGTACAAGCCTTCTTTTCCCATCCCTTATCACTATACTTTTCAAGAGGGCAGGAATGGAAGAATATGTTGTAAATACTTGGGTATATCTAGGTCCCCTCATCTACTTACTCAAATTTAGAGTTGAGGCTACACAGGTTAGAGAAAGAATAAGAAAATGAACACTGACAAATTAGTATAACAGGACACAGATATTTGTATACCTTTATCATCCAACACCCTTGATGATATCTTAGATAAAAAGAGGAAGCTTAGGGAGATAGTGTCCAGATTGCCTCAAGGACTAGAAGATCCATCCACTACTCACCACTCATATATAACTCGGTCAAATTATGACCTATATCATGAGGAGCAGAAGAAGCAGTGAGCCACTATTTCTAGTTTAGAGAGTGCCTACTCAGCCTTGGCGGGATTATACAGGGACCTCTAGGAGTCATATAAGAAGATATTAAAGAGGGGGAAGAAAAGAGAAAAATTCTTCAAAAAGTTATGGAAGGAAGTAAAGGCATCTTTAAGGTTCTCAAACCAAATAAGTGACTAACCTCACCGATATTGGACAGTAAATATGAGGCCCTTGCTAATTGGTCGGCTGATGATGCTGGTTGTGATAGTGCAGAGTCAATAGGAGAGAGAAACACTTCAGGAAAATTTAGGGAGACCCCTCTTACTCTTACTTTATTGATATTTGGTTGAAAGATTAGCCTCAAGAACATTAAACATAGCCTAACCAAGTAGTTTATGACAAGAATTTGCACCCAATTATCACGAACCCATTCATTATTTTCCACTAGGAGGAAATAACCCAAGATTTATGTAATATTGAAATCTCAATCAACAGTGTTGCATTTGATTTGTTAGTTTGATTATACGTAGCTAAAATCACTTTCCACACCAACCTCCCCCATTTTAATTCATGCACTTTATTTTACTTACACTACGTGCATACACTTAGAGGCTATCAATACCTAGAGGGCTAGAAGACTAGATTCACTCGTGGAGGATTCGACCTCAACATGTGTTGTGATTTACTTACAATGATCATCCATAGTTTAAGTATAGGTGAGCATGATCAAAATGGCCCTATTAGGGGGATTGAGACCTAGTTTTCACTTGTACAGTGTTGATTGTAGCTTTGGGTATACTCGTTGTGGTTTTGATTTATTTCGTTTGTCATTTTTGTTGTTTGGCATTTTAGATTACTTTCTTGGGTTAAAACTTGTAAATATTTGTTTGTGAGTTTCTTTTGTTTCTTGTGTTAGGTAGATTTTTATTTTTGCCTACTTGTTACTATGGCATCTTGGAATGAATATGAGTTTGGTGGTTTGAAATCTTATCTTGATGATTCATGTCCATATTATTGTAGACACCACTTTCTGCAAAATTATAAATATGCCCCCCAAACAAGATATATGCACCATCTTGATCCTAATGGGAGTATGGTTGTTCTTTTTATGGTGGTTGAGATGGACATTAGGGTGACTATAAAAATGCTCCCTCCCCTAGTTATAATAACAAAAACACTAGTTCTTCTTATGAGTTTAAAAGGTCTCATGATGGGTTAAAGGAAGAACAATATGCCGAATACAATGGTGTTGAAGCAATGCTTCAAACTCTTTTGGATCAGAAGACTAGATTGGAGAAGAACCTGCATGTCTTACATCAATCTATGGTAATATTTGAAAATAAAAGTGAATGAGAAGAAGAAGTGGGTAAGGGGTGGGTAAGGGGACAGATCTTTCATGTACCATAACTATGCCCAATCTTCAAAATAAAGTTAATAAGGAAAACATATCAAGCCATATGGTTGATGGTGATCTTGATGTCAAATAATTCTTGGTGATTTTCCAACCAATTGAACAAAAAATATTTATGGATGGAAAAATTGTGGAAATGGGACTAGAGTTGAAAGAGGAAGCCAAGCAAAACCCTTTTGAAAACTCTAGTTCATTTCTGGGTGAGTTTTAAAAAGTATGCGACTTCAGAATTGGGATGACGACATCATTCCAACCACTTATTGACATTATACTAGGTGGATGTGATGAAAGTCGAACCATCCAAGAAAATGATGAACATGGGAGATGATGTACAAAATCATTATATTTTGGAGTTTTTCATTCCAAAAGGGCGAGATGACATACCTTCCTTGAAGGCCAATAAATTCAAAATCCAATGTTTGGCAAGTGTTTTTTGAGGTACTCTCAAATACCCAATAATCCTACTCGAAAGTTTGATGTGAAGTCGGGGAAAAGGTTCAATTCTTAAAAGTGGTAAGATAGAATATGTATCATTGCACCCTTACTTTTACCTATAGTACATCAAAGAGGTGTTGATCAAAAGAGTAAAAGATTTAAATCTTATAAATAGAGACACAAATAATGGTCAAAAAACGTCATGCCACGACGATAAATAAGGTGCTATGTGAGAGGCAACCCATAAATGCCACAAAACTGGCTTGTATCCTTTGTTTTTGATTTAGTAGAGTAGATTTTAGTTTTTTCATTGATTAATCCATGTATTTTTGGAACTATGCAGTGTTTTGAATAATTTTGATAAGGTGAAAGTATGAGATTTTTGTGCAGTGGATTGAGCAAGGGAAAATATTGGACAAAAATGGCCTCAGTTACCACGATTATGGCACCCATTCTATCGCAATCATAGTGACCATATAATCGCAATAGTGGACCTTTGACCATGATCACAGTACTAACTATTTTTAGAGACCATCAGATTACCCATTTCCCTCACACTCGCTCTTGAAATTCCTTTCAAATTACGCCCTTTGTGATTGCATATTGAGCATCCCAAAAGAATTATAGTGTCTATCTTTCATCTTTAATACAGTATGCAATTTGAATTCTCTGTTTACTTTCTTTTAGGTAGGCCTTAGATTTTATGTATTAGAGATGTCCTCGAATTGTGATTTTCATTGTTAAATAGTAGCATAATTGTACTTTTGTGGTGGTTCATTGTTGTAAATGGTGTGAACACTTTTGGGGAATTCTTGAGTACCCAATTTATGTTAAAAATTGAGAGAAATATAGTGTTCACACCAAGTACTCGATCGAATTCCCAAACAAACTCATCACTAGTTGTTTTCACATTCTAAGGGCATGATCAAGTTCCTAGGATCCTTTTTCAAAGTTGTTATTGTTAATTCCTTCTTTAGAAAATTATATGTCTTTGAAATTAGAATTTTTAGGTTTGGAAATTTTGGCCTGATCTGGCCTTAGATACTGCAATCTCGGTGATTAAATCACGATCGTAGCTCAGTATCCCGCGATTGACATATCAGAGTCTGATTTACCGCCTGGACCAAAAATCTTGCACTTTCAATTCTTGACCAGGACCTACCAAGTAACCACCCCATGAGGTTAATCAAACAATATAGCATAGCTTTTACTTAAAAATGTTAATGATGAGTGTTGTTTTGTTGTTGTCATGTTTTCCCAGTTTACATCATGGGAGATTATGACCAAGTTCATTCCATGGCCCCTGAACAACATAACATGTACTATGGTGATCTCCCAAAGAAAAAAATGCTTCTGGAGAAGGGCATATGTTTTGAAAAGGTGCCAAAAAGATTCCAACATTTTATGAGAAACTCATAGCCACCGGATGGAGATGTTTTTCCCTGGATACTTGTTGGGAAAAAGAGAAATGGGTAAGAAAGTTCAACGCTAACCTTAGCATAGTATCTCTCTCCAACCCAGTCATCAAGATCTGAAGAAAAGAGGTATGCTTTAGAATTAAACAAATAAATGGCCTGTATAGGCTCCTAAATAAAGATATGGCTCAATTTGAGGCAAAGGTGTATGAACCAGGATGCTGGATGGCTGAGAAGTTGTGCCCTAACATGGAGATTCCTTTGGAGGTCATAAAGAAGGGGATATCCATGATTGATTTCACAGAAGAGGTGAGGATATGGCTACACATTATTTATTGTCAGGTTTCTCTATGCACACACATAACCGTTGTTCAAGATGTAAGAGACCAGATGATTTCTTGTATACTAGACAACATTCTTTTAAATCTTGGTCAGCTTGTGATCTTAGACATGAAGTATTTCAAGATTCATGGTGGTACATATCTCTTATTCCCTTCTTTAATTACTAAACCATGCAAGATATCTAGGGTTGAGGTATATCCCTATGAAATTTGGGTGCTCCCAACCACCCCTATTTATCCTCTCAAGATTAGGGGTGAAGGAGCACCAAAAAGGAGCAAGAAGAGCAAAATCAGCTTGGTCAATTTGACATTTGAGGATACAAAGTCTTGTAGGACATCCACAACTGGACCTTTTTATGAGATCTCAATTTACTTAAAAGCAATAAGAGAGATTGTGTTACGGTTACCTGATGGGTTGGGAGACCCATCCACCACATAATATTGTTATGTGGCTCAGTCTGGTTATGAAAGGCATTTGGGGGATTAGAAGATACAGGGAGACACCATTAACAGGATTAAGAGGGCCTACTCATCTTAGGTAGAGTCTCGTAGGAAGCTCAGGGACTCACATGAGAATATGAAGAAGAGAGAGAAAAATATAGACATGTTCTTCACCAAGAGATTGAAGGGGGTGAGAAGCCTTTGAAAGGTCCTAACATTCCGAGGCAGACTTTCTTCTTCCAAAGTTAAGAGTGCTGATAAGGCCCCAACTGAGCGGTCTTGTTTCGATAATTTTATAGATGATGTAGAGTTTGAAGGCGATAGCAACTCTTGATGCGGTTAGAAGCAGCACCAATTTTCTCTCTTTATGCTTTATTGATTACATAGTAAGGTTATTGCAAATTTCTTAGTTTGGGGTACCTGTCTTAATATTCATGAATTTGGCCTGTATTATTGAGATATGTTTGGATGTTCTTATGCTACTTTGAATGATTTTTATTTTTCTGGGTTGTAATATTTGAGAACTTTAATGGTGCCCACATTTCATGAAATAGTTGTTTGTTCGATTTCTAGATTTTCATTTTATCTTTATCTTATTTATGATGATATCGGATGAGCCTTTCCCTATTATAGATTGAGTGATGATATTCTTCATGGAAAATTATAATGATTGGGTTTTTATCCATGGATGTAGGGGAAGTCTGAGTACCCATATAATTGGAGCTATAAATGCAATAGAAATCGAAGTACCTGTGGCATTTTTGGATTTAGGATTGCACTTATACCAATGGTGAAGTCTAGGTAGCCATATGGTTTTCGCACATAAAAGTCATAATGTGAGATGACAATTTTATTGTGTACCTTAAATAGAAAATTATGCATGGTGAAAATGCAAAGCAAACACCCCCCTCTATCCCAAAAATTATGAAAACCAAGGGCATGGACATGAACAATTTTGTAATAATACTTTATCTTATTTTGTTAGTCCGAAGTCTTCAAATTTTAGAAATTTATGAATACTCCCTTTTTTCTCGAGTAGGAAGTGCAATTGAGCCTCCTTGAAAGGTTTGCATGCCATGTGCGGTGACCATAATTGTTTAACTCTCATGCATACTTGTACTATCTAGGACTTTCCCTATTAGTTTCTCAAGGCTAATTGTGACTATACTTGGTTGGTGAATGATCTTCGGACTTTATTTTGGAAATAGGAACCCATTTTAGCCTAAATGTCCTACCTACACATAGAATATTATCCTTAGTTACCTATTTTGAGCCTTCAAGCCTTTCTTTGGAAACCAACTTATAAGACTTGAACCATTCAAAGTTATTCCCTCTTTTAAACCCTACCTTTCTTGAACTTGGAATATGAAAATTTCTTTTAAATCATACCCTCCTTGAAATTGGAACATGAAAATTGAAGTTAAATTCCTAAGTTGGGGGTGGCAACATTAGCAGATATGACCTTGGGCCATGACAATGTAAGTAGATACCTATGATGATTACCAAAGAAAGAATTGTAAAGTAGAAAAGAAAATAATAATCAAAGGATGGAATAACATGATGTGGAAAATAAATAGTCAAAAGAAAATGCTTTCAAAGAATTGGGTAAATCAAGGTAGCAAAAGTAGGCATGTATGAATTTTTCAGACAAATGAATGGGTCCATAAGTGGTCAGTGGTCAAATATTGGTTTAAAATAGTGTGATGTAGATGTTAAAGGATGGTGTAGTCACTTTTTTTCCAAATGTTATAATACCCTTTTTCCTGAACCAACATTAAAAGCTTAAACGTCCTTTCAGATCTCAAACCAAGTGTAGTCGTTATAGTGGTGAATGAAAATAAGGCAAGCCTATGGTAGCTCTTGTACTGACATTACTCAATATTGGGATGGTTGTTGACCCTTTTATCTATCTATTTTCTATTATAACTTTTGTATTATTATTTTAACTCCTTTATTGTTGATTTTTGTCTTTTAGGCCATTTCCCACCAAGTTATCCCATTGCGTGTAGTTCTACCATATGGTTTTGCTTACCTACAAGTGGGATAACAAAGGTGCCACCATGACTTGTAAATTGGGCCATGACATAGCCTTTTACCACCACCTCCATAAATCTTAATTCATTTTCTTTCTGTGTCCCTCACAGGATCAACAATCAGAATAAAGGAAGACCCAGCTGCTATTGAATGCTCTGACACCAAATGGAGTGGCAATTCTAATCTTCTAATAAATCCAAACATCATGCCATGCTCTGAAGGTTGGCCCCAAATCCCCTAACTGACGCTGAAGATCTTTGATATCTATCCCTGGCTTTCTACTATGATGCAACACTGATGCTATGGAAACATGTGTCAAAGTGTCGTCTACATCTATCAACAATCTCGCATTAGTTATCTGGGACAGAATGGTGTCTATGAATGTAGTTAAGGCTCATAGAAATAAATACACCCAATAAGAAGTAAAGAACAATATATCCTAAGATTTCCCAATAGCCTTCAAAGGAAAGGTTGCGGACCTATATACACCCATCCGTAGGAGACTACTAGATACTTAAATCTTGTACCAAGACATAGATAAACCTAGGATCTAAATACAATTTGTCACAACCCAATTTATCAAGTCATGGTGGCACCTGCTATAACCCACTAATAGGTAAACTAACTTTATGGTTAAAAACTATTAGTAACAAACCACTATGAGAAAAGAAACAAGAATGTAGAATGAATGGCATAATAAGCTAAAATACATAAGACAGTCCCAAAATCCATTGGAATTAGTAAAAGATCTTCGAATCTAATAATATTACCTAATATAGTACTAAATAAATATACTGATACAACCTATCTCAGAATTAAACATAGAAACTTTTTTAGTACATTAGAGAGAGAATAGAAATACTCTGAATTCTAGGATATTATCCTATGTCTCCGAACCATAGGTGCTCCATACGATGTACGAAATAATGGTGAGAACCCATTCTATAATCTATAAGCTACAGAAGTGTAGTGTGAGTACCAAACATGCGGTACTATGTAGTCAACTTCCAACTGACCTCCAAATATAATTTAAATATAGATAACATGCCAAAAAGAATGTAAACTATGGTCAAACATCAAGGAGAACTAACATGATAATGCGAAAGAGACAATAAGGATAAACTAGCCTATTCCAACCATAATCCACATATTAAGCACTATATCATATATCACGGCCTAATATATAATAAAAAATGGAAGAAGGATATGCGTAGTAATATTCAAGGACAAGAGATGGATAATTAACATGAATACATAAAGTAAAGAATGGATATTTGTAGTACCATAACTATACATAGATATATATGTATATTTACCATAACAATGCTAACTCAAAGGTACAAACTAAGTAATCACACTAGAATCTCAATGCCTCCTAATCATAGTAGAAACCAATTCTAGCATATTCAAGGCCTCTGATATATATGTCTAGCACTAGATTATTATAAATAATAAGATAACTAAAAAATAAGTAAATTAGAATCATACCTCAAATCTTTGTACCAGTCTAATAATCAACCTGTCTTGAACTAACCATAATTATAACATTAATAATGTAGAGTAATTGAATATCTCAAAGAAATAATACTTAATTGGGCCTATCATAAATCAACGTCGACAAAGCTCGGGAGGTTAAACCAACATTCAATAAACAATAGTTAGAGCCTATCCATATGCAACACGACATAAGGCTGGTAGATACATGTAAGAACCCTAAAAATTTCAATGATGTTATTTTTGACCCTCTCACATTTGCAATGTTAATTTTTGACTTGATTATATTTAGGTATTTAAATGGGTAAATTTGAAAAGTATTGGAAATTTTGAAAGAGTTTCCAGTTTATTTTGGGACCCCACGATATTAGCGGTCCATGAGGTTAAACTTTGAGATAAGGGTGTGGCATGAAGGCTCCCCTCTATGATATTATTACCGATCAATATGGACTTTATTACCGGTCTTCCTCAATCTCAGAATCAGTTTGACTTAATTTGGGTCATTTTGTATAGGATGACAAAGTCTACTCATTTTTTATAGTAAGGGTAAATTTCTAGATTGAGGATTATGCAAGGTTGTATCTCCATGAGAGTGTGAAGTTGCATGGGGTACCTATTTCTACCATCTTTATTAGTGGTATGTGTTTTGTATCTCATTTTTGGACATTATTTCAGAAAGGTTTGAGGACTAAGGTGAGTCTTAGCACTACTTTTCTCTCCCAGTCAAATGGGAAAGTAGAAAGGACTGTTCAAACATTGGAGTATATGCACGATTTACTGTGGTTCTAGTTGGGTTGAGCATTTTTCTCTCATAGAGTTTGCATACAACAATAGGTACCACTCTATTATTGGGATGGATTTGTTTGAGGGCTTGTATGGTAGAAGGTGTAGGTCTCCAATTGGGGAGTTCGAGCTTGGTGAGGCAGAGATATTTAGCCTAAATTTAGTTCACCAATATATGGAGAAGGAAAAGGTGATTCAGAATAGGCTTAAATCTGCCCAAAGCCACCAAAAGTCTTATGCATAGATGTGACATAGGAGGTTAAATATTGAGGTTAGTGATATAGTGTTCTTAAAGATGTCTCCTATAAAAGGAGCAATGTGGTTTAGGAAGAAGCGGAAGCTCAATCCCCGATATGTGGGTTCATAATTGGTTTTGAGAATGGTTGGCAATGTTGCATACGAGTTGGAGTTTCCTTCTAGCTTGAGCTCTATTTACATAGTTTTTCACATCTCTATGTTAAGGAGGTGTATGGGTGATCCTTTGCTAGTAGTTCCTATAAAGGATATTGGAATTTTGGATTCTCTATCTTATAATGAGATCTTTAATCAGCCAGTTCGATAATTGTGGAATAAAAATGTAGCTTCTATACAGGTTCTATGGAGAAACCACAAGGTGGAGAAAGCCATATGGGAAGAGGAAGAGAACATGAAATCTAAGTATCCATTCCTATTCTTACTTTTGGAAAATTGTGCTTAAGGTATGTGTTGCCTTTAGAATCTTTATTTTCTAAATTTGTTAAAAAAAAGATTGATTTCCCTTGGATCTCTATTTTCTGTCTTGAACATCATAGTAGAGACGTTTGGGGGTATAATCGTACTAGTCACCACTTTGTTTTGTTATTCAAGGATGAATGATCCAAGTGGGGGAGAATTGAAACACCCTGGGTTTTGGCCCTAAAAAGTTTCCTATGTTTCAAAATCACTGTCCTTGTAATGACTCACCGTACAAGTCATATTTTATGGGTACGGGTCAGGTGATCCTAGTCGTTAAGATACCATTGAAGGGTGGTTGGGTTTCTGTTGAGGTGTGGGTCATTAGGGGTGATAATGATTTGTTTGGTTTGGTCCCTTAATCAAATCAGTAACTTAGTAACTTGACTTGACTCTGAGTATGAGTGGCTCACTAAGAGCCATAAGGATATGGTAAGAGTGGTAAGGTTGAATCATATGTTGTCTATGTCATTCCCTTTAGATTCTATGTTGAGTACGATTGGACCATGCCAGTCGTATGGTTTGGTCATGAGCTAGGGCAAGGGATTCGTATGGTGGACAGTGTGTGGTGTCCAACCATTTGTGCTGGTAACTACTAGATCTTACTAGTCGTATGTTGTAGTGATGAGTTAGAAGGCCAACTCGTACCTACCAGTGGTAATTTTTCATTTTCAAGTTTAGGCCATTCTGGACATTTACGCTCTGTAACTCCCTTGATGCCAAGATATAAAACACCTTTTTGGTCTTTATTAACCTATTATTATCAATTTAACACTCTCAAATGAAAGGCTAGGGTTTCTTAAAGATAATCAATTAAGGATTTCATAGGGGGTTTGTCTTCATATTAATTGTTGTATAAGGCATGTTACTCCTCCCTCATTGTTATTTTACAAAGAGCATGTGTTTTAATTTATGATTTTTCATGATATTATTATGGTTTGAGACAATAGTTGGGGTTTTTTGATGTTCTTGGTTGAACAATGTTTCTAATGGTTTAACGATTTTTCTTCCATGCTTTTAATATGATTTTTATTCTGGAATGCATGGTAATGGTAAATGTCTTTAGGGGTACTTTGTAATCCACAAATTACTTGGTTACCATTTTGAAACATATATGCCCTCAACTTGTTTGTTATAATGCCAATAAGAATCATTTTGTCACATAGTTTTACTATTCATGAAATCTTTGCATTCCATAAAAGGTAAGCGAACCTAAATGTAAAACCCCACAAAATCCTAAGCTTAATTCGGTCCTTTACAGCTTGGTAATGGGTCAAAGACATAGAAACTTTTAGCTAAGTATTCATACTTAGAGTTATTTTAGCCTTCATAGTTGGGGATCTTATTTTGCGACCCTTAAAATCCTTTAATGTCAATCTTTAGTTACTTTATGATCAGGAATGTTAGTAGGTGTTCTCGGATGAGTTTTGGATTTTTTAAACATCGTTTGAAGCACGTTGGAGAGTCCAAAGCAGTGTATCGACGTGATCTTGATGCATCACATCGATGAATATTTTACCCCAGCTCCTAGTGCAATTTCTAGTGAACTAATGCGGACTAGACGCGGCATGTCAGTCGTAGCATCGACCCCTTTGACGTGGTGCATCAGTCTACCGTCGCTTGGCCAGTTTTCAGTAATTAAAAATTCGCATCCTCAAGGGTATTTTGGTTATTTTCCCACAACTATAAGCCCCTAAAACACGAGATTCAGCCATTTTTTAGGCAAAATCCATTCACTATTCTCAAAATTACTCTAGAAACAAATCCCTAGGGCTTCTAATTCAAGGTTAAAGATTCAAGAACTTACTATCAACCTTAGTCAATTCAACTACCAAGGTATGTGAAGTGTTCATCCAAGGGTTCCATTCACCCTTGGAGTCTTAGAAACTCTTTTAAACTTCAAGTAGATAAATTCCATAATTTCCACGATTGGATTTAAGTGTATCCATGATAATAATGTGAATAGGGTTTTTAATCCATGGTCTATTTCAATTTTCATGTGGAATTGATTATTATGTGTGTCGTATCATGTGAATCCATGTTATAGCCATTGAATTTTTGAATTTGGGTATTTATGTTATGATGCCTACATGTTGTTTCAGTATCATGTGTGTAGTTGTTCTCCCCAAGTGTTTGTTAAAATGCTCATATGAGTTAAATGGGGAAGAATTCAGGGCATGTTAGTATATGTGTAAACTTATACCTTACAGGTGTTTAATAAAATATCTCTATGGATGAGTTATGAACCAGTGCACCTTGTTTGCTTTTAAAGTTTACTCTATGCTTTACTTTTCATGCTATCAAGTCCCGGGGTATTCAATACCCGAAAATTTATCTATTTACCTAGAGTTACAGTAGTTACAGAATAGTCTTAGTAGTGTTACAGACATTAGTACTCAGTAATCAGTCACAGTATCAGTTCAGTATTCAGTCCAGAATTCAATAAACTTAGTTAGTTAACCAGATTCAATAGTATTGCATCAGTTAACGGAACCTAGTGAATTCAGTTCTGTTCAGTTAGACAGTATGATCAGCAACACTTCAATTAAGCATACTATGCACTACAAATTAGTTCAGTGTTTATTCAATTGGGAGTAGGAGTCAACATCTAGCGAACCCAGGGATAAGGGCATTCCTGTTAGTATAGGATTTGATCTTTAGTAGCAATCCCTATATTACGGAACTATCTAGACAGCGTAGGTTTAGATATCTTCCTCCCAGACTAGGGTTGATACATCTCATATGATTTTTCCTGCCAGCGAGGGTTAACAAAAGAGCTTCCTATCAGAGAGGGTTACCTCATAGCTTTTATTGCCCATGGCACGGTACTGACACCCTTCTAACTTGAATTACAAGTTGAAACCCTATCCATTCAGAGAGGGGCATATAAGTTAGATGATTACCTCCTATAATTTCAGTTTCAATTTTAGTCTAAGTATAGAACCCAAGTCGGTTCTACAGAATAAGGACTGCTAGATACAGTCACCCAGCACAGTATAAAACTCAGTTCAGTTCTACAGAAGTAGAGCTATTAGAAATAGTCATCCAGTTATTTATCAGGACTATTAGTAATAGTCACTCAGTTATTAGTAATACAGTATTAGTAAACTCAGATATCAGTTGGTCAGTATTCAGAACTCAGTAACAAGCATTGGCATGATCTCACTTATAGTTTATGTATTCATGCGCGTACTGTCATTCAGTTATGTTCACGCTATTTAATTAGTTATTGTTTATGCATATGAACCCATGCATATCAGCCTACCTACAGACCATACCAACATATTCAAAGTACTTAAGAATATTTTTCTTTTGAACTATGATGTCTTATATCATAAGTTCAGATGCACGGGCTCCTGACTGTACTAGGTAGTCCAGCCTATCAGCAACAAACTTAGTGGTGATTCCTCATAGATCAAGGATAGAGTATTATTTCAGTATTTAAGTGTAGTTTTTAGTAGTCGAGTTTAGTTGGGGATTATCCCATCAACTCCATAATTTAGACAGTTAGAGGCTTCCAGACTAGAGTATTTCAGACATATATTTAAGTATTCCATTTTTAGTATTTAGTATTTGTTTTTAGTTATGAACCTTGTTGAGATTTCATCCCACCTTCCATATTTATTTCAATAATATCAGTATTGCAGTGTTGTTATTATTCAATGCTCACAACAGGTACAAGTAATAGGTTTGCTGGTGGTCCTTCGGGGTCGCTAGCACCGTGTAGTGTCCGACGTATAGACTCGGGGCATTAATAACTTGGTATCAGATCCTATGGTTCAATAGAGTCCTAAGAAGTCTGAAAGTTGCATCTAGTAAAGTCTTGTTCATGGGTGTATAGCGCGCCACACTTATGGATAAGGACTATTAGATGTCTTAGTAAAAGTTTCCCTTCTTTCAGTATTCATGTTGTGCGAGTAAGCATGAGATCCATATTTCAGTTTTATCCTTTCCTCTTCCATTTATAGAATATGCCTCCAAAAAGGGCTAAGGAAAGAGGAATGGGAGATCTGCCAGCACCTCAGCCTGTCAAGCTAGATCCTCTAGAAGAGCATGTCTCCTATGTGGAATTCAGAGCAATTTCACCACCCTAGCTCATTTTGTAGCAGCCTGGAATGAATGCCCAGTTGCCATTCCAGCCAACCTAGTGGCTAATACTATTGTAGCCAGGATTCGAGACTTCACCCAAATGAACCCTTCCTATTTTACCAAGTTGAAGACAGATGAGGACCTATAGGAATTTCTTTATCAGGTGTAAAAGGCTATAGATATTTTGGGGGTGACTGCTAGTGAGAATGCTTAGTTGTCCGTATATTAGTCATAGGATATGGCTTACTCGTGGTTCAAATAGTAAAAAGCAAAGAGGGCCGCAGATGTAGGGCCCATAAAATGGGAGGGGTTTGCTATTGAATTTCTAGATAGGTTCTTCCCGCTAGAGTTACGGGAAGCGAAGCTGTTAGAGTTTATTAATCTGAAGTAGCAAAACATGACAATACAAGATTATTCTCTTAAGTTTACTCAATTAGCCAGATATGCCCCTCATATGTTAGAAGATAGCAAATCTAAGATAGTAAGTTTGTTTCTGGCGTGTCTAACAGTGTGGCCAAGAATTGTAGAGCCACAATGATGATTAAGGAGATGGACATATCCAAGCTCATTATCCATGTTCAGTAGATAGAGCAGGCTAAGAATAAAAAGAAGGAGAGGGAGAATAAGAAAGCTAGAATAGGTAGATTCAACATCACTCAGCCTAAGTCAGAGGGTGGGAATCATTCTCAGTTCTACCTAAAATATTCAATTCCAGCTCTGCCTTCAACCAGGGCTCCATTGCTGAAATTCAGAGATGGAAATAGAGATAGGGTGCTAGTCCTGACACCCTAGGTTAGTGTTAGCAGTTCTCGAACAAATTCTCTCCACCAGAAGTATGACAAAAACCATCAGGGTATCTGCAGAGCTCATAGTGATGTATTTTTTGGATGTGGCAAGCCAGTCTACAGGGTCAGATAGTATCCTTAGGTGGGTTTGCAGAGTCAGTATAATCGTCCCTTAGCTCAGTCCGGTGACCTGAATTAGCAATGTGCCACTTGCAGTGCCATCAGTGGGCAACGCCTAACCTGACTTTATGCACTTCAATCCCAACAAGATCAAAAAAGTTATCCTGATGTGGTCAGTGGTATATTACAAGTGTATTATTTGGATATTTATTCTTTGCTAGATCCAAGAGTTTCACTGTCCTTTGTAACTCCTTATATAACTGTTGACTTCGGAGTTAGTCCCAAAATTATAGTAGACCCATTCTCAGTATCTACCCTAGTGTGAAAATATATCATAGACCAGTGGGTATACAAGAACTGTCTAGTTATGGTATCTTAGAAAGTCACTTTAGCAGACTTAGCAGAATTAGAGATAATAGATTTTGATATCATTCTTGGAATGGTTTGACTTAATTCATGCTAAGCCTACGTTGAAAATAGAAATAGAATTGAACAATTTCATTTTTCGAATTAACCTATCTAAGAATGGAGGGGTAGTACCTCAGCACTTAGGGGTGAGCTTATTTCTTACCTAAGGGACGAACAAATAATATCCAAGGGATGTGTCCATCATCTCATCTGAGTTAAGCATTGTAGTTCTGATACTCCTAGTCTTAACTCAGTTCTAGTGGTATGTGAATTCCCAGATGTATTTCCCAATGATCTTCCTGAAGTTCCTATCAAAAGGGAAATTGACTTCAGAATAGACCTTTTTCCAGATACTCTGCCCATATGTATTCTACCATACAGAATGGCTCTTGCAGAACACAGAGAATTAAAAGAACAGTTGAAGGATCTCATAGATAAGGGATTCATCAGACCCAGCATATCCCCATGGGGTGCACTAATTTTGCCTAAAATTACTTTAAGTGACTAGAAGTGGGCCCCTCTATACACCTTAGAACAAGACTTATGTTTTCTTTTGTGGACTTATTTATGCATGAAATACCCCTACTAATGCATATTTTAGGGATTTGAAGAGAATAAATGCTTATTGATTAAGCTAGCTTAGTAATTGAGAGTTAGCAGTAATTCTGGGTAAGTTTCACCTGATAATTATGGTGATTTAGTGATATAGCTTATGCTTATGGCTTTCTTATAGGGTCTATTGATATGGTCTAATGACATAACAGCCTGTGTTCTAGTCAGGCAATTGATTATTATAATGATATATATACATAAATATGTGTATATATATGAGTTTCGGTTCTAGTCCCGCATATGATAATGATGATGATAAATGAGTTTTTGTTCACGTCCAGCGAATAATGGTAATGATGGTAATACTATTGATTTTTTGTTCAATTCTGACATTTTAGGAGTTATTTATGATATGATATAGCTCGGACGGACTCTTGGTTATAGAATGATAATAGGTAATTCATGGTTATAGAGTTATTTACTTTCCTCGATTGTACCCTTGGGGCTTAAGGGGGCCTACATTGGGTTAGTTACTTTTCAGCACTTATTATCTTATGGGGTCTAATCTTATAGATATAGTTGTATGATCTTTGTGTAACTTTTTTTATGTATTTATTTATTCATGTATAGGAGTGTTGGAGCTTATTTCAAAGCTTGACCTTTTACCTTGACTTAGTTATTTTATCTTGTATCTTCTAGTTTTTATATCATAATTTAGCTCGATCAATCGGTGATGCCTACTGAGTACCCGTGGTTTTGGTACCCATACTACTCTTTGATGAGTGGTGAATTTAGCACTTATTTACATGTAAAATCCCTGAACATTACTATGATTTGAAGGTATGAATAAGAAAACATAGTTAGTTAAATACACTAATTTCAAAATTTTGTAGGTATGTAGGTGGTGAAAAGAAAAGATGTGGAATTGAGTTTAAAAATGATCAAAAAGAGAAGAGAAGTGCAAAAGCTAGAAGAGCCTAAGCAGGACTTGGCCTTAGTTACCACCATTGTAGTCTGAATTCCATAATCACCACCAGTCAAGATTAGTCAAATGTCCACGATCGCAATGATCTTATGGCAGTCGCAGTGGATACGATCTTGGATAGTATGCAACCCAAAGAAAATTCTATAATTTGACATAGCCAACCCAATTCCCTTATAAGGCACAAATCCTTTCCCATTTATTATCCATCAATTTTAAAATTGAAATTGGAGACTTTGTAACCCTACCAAAGAGGGATACTCAGTGTTGTTAATTTTTTAATTATTCTTTGTTTCAATTGAAGTTGGATATTGTATTACACTTTATTTTAAAACTTAATAGAAGCATTTAGTAATCATTTTGGTATATTTATTTTCCCTAACTTCATGAGTACCTAAATAATTTATATTTGGATTATATTGAAATAGGGTGTAAATATGTGTGGGTGGTGATTTATTAGTGTAGATTCTTTGAAAACCATTATGGCTTTCACTAATGTTTGGTTGATTTAGTTTGGATTTGTGGTTGGAAACCCCAAATTTCCATAATAGATCAGTGGGTAAAAACCACAAATTCTTAAAAGCTCATATCATCTTTGAAAGAGGGATGTAAGTAAACTTTTTGATCTAATATCATCCTTGAAAAAGGGATATGGGTGATAGGTTTAGATTTTTCTTTATTAATCATCTTAGACATAAGGGTGAGTAGAGAATCAGCCATATTTTGGGCATCTTCCTAGAAATTGGATGTCCAACTGATGCATTAGGTGATTTTGCTTTCGACATCAATGAGGTATTCAAAATGACCCATTGGTGATAATCTTGAGATTTGGTTGAAATATTATCCTCAAGAACATAAAACATAGCCTATCCAAGTAGTTTCTGACAAGAATTAGCACCCAATTATCACGAACCCATGCATTATTTTCCACTAGGAATACATAACCCAAAATTTATCTCATAATGAAATGTTAATCACAATTGTTGCGTTTGATTTCTTAGTTTGATTATACGTAGCGAAAATCACTTTCCACACCAACCTCTCCAATTTTAATTCATGCACTTTGTTTTAGTTACACTACGTGCATACACTTAGAATCTATCAACACCTATAGGGATGGAAGACTAGACTCACTCATGGAGGATTCGACCTCAACATGAGTTATGATTTACTTACAATGATCATCCGTAGTTTAGGTATAGGTGAGCATGATAAAAATGGCCCTATTGGGGAGATTAAGCCCTAGTTTTCACTTGTACAGTGTTGATTGTAGCTTTAGGTATACTCGTTATGGTTTGATTTACATTTTTCATCATTTTTGTTGTTTGGTATTTTAGCTTGTTTGCTTGGGTTCAAACTTGTAAATATTTGTTTGTGAGTTTCTTTTGTTTCTTGTGGTAGGTAGATTTTTATTTTTGTTTACCTGTTACTATGGAATCTTGGAATGAATATGAGTTTGGTGGTTGGAAATCTTGTCTTGATAATTCATGACCAAATTATTATAGACCCCACTTTCTACAAAATTATAAATATGCCCCCCAAAAAGATATATGCACCATCTTGATCCTATTAGGCGTATGGTTGTTCTTTATGTGGTGGTTGAGATGGACATTAGAGTGATTACAAAAATGCTCCCTCCCCGAGTTATTCTAACAAAAATACTAGTTCTTCTTATGAGTTTGAAAGGTCTCATGATGTGATAAAGGAAGAACAATATGCCAAATACAATGGTATTAAAGTAATGCTTCTAACTCTTTTGGATCAGGCAACTATATTGGATGAGGAAGTGCATGTCTTACATCAATCTATGGCAACATTTGGAAAGAAAAGTGAAAGAGAAGAAGAAGTGGGTGAGGAGACCGATCTTTTAAGTACCATAACTATTCCCAATCATCAAAATCAAGTTAATAAGGAAAAGATATCAATCCCTATGGTTGATGGTGATCTTGATGTCAAATAATTATTGGTGATTTGCGAAACAACCAAACTAAAAATAATTATGGATGGGAAAATTATGGAAATGGGAGTAGAGTGGAAAGCTAAAGCCAAGCAAATCCCTTGTAAAGGCACTAGTTTATTTTCGAGTGAGAATTTTAGAAATTATATGACTTTGGAATTGGGATGACGACCTTATTCCAACCACTTATTGATATTATGCTTGGTGGATGTGATGAACGTTGAACAATCCAAGAAAATGATGAACATGGGAGATGAGGTACTAAATCCTTATATGTTTGTGTTTGTCATTCCAAAATGGTAAGATGACATCCCTCGCTTGAAGGACAATAAGTGAAAAATAAATTGCTTGGCAATTGTTTTTGGATATACTCACAAATACCCAATAAGCCTATTCAGAAGTTTGATGTGAAGTCGGGGAAAAGGTTCAATTCTTCAATGTGGCGAGATAGAATATGTATCATTGCGCCCTTAGTTTTACCCATAGTACCTCAAAGAGGTGTTGACCAAAAGTTGAGTAAAAGATTCAAATCTCATAAATAGAGAAACAAATGATGGTCAAATGACATCATGCCACAACGATAAATAACACGCTATGTGGGACGCAACCCATAAATGCCACAAAAGTGGCTTGTATCCTTTGCTTTTGATTTAGTAGAGTAGATTTTATTTTTTTCATTGATTAATCAATGCATTTGTGGAACTATGAAGTGTTTTGAATAATTTTGATAAGAGGAAAGTATGAGATTTTTGTGCAGTTGACTGAGAAAGGGAAAATATTGGACAAAATATGGCCTCAGTTACCACGATCGCAGCACCCGTTCTATCACAATCATAGTGATCACATGATCACAAACGTGGACCGTTGATCATGATCACAGTACTAACTGTGTTTAGAGATTATCCGAGTACCCATTTTTCTCACACTCCCTCTTCAAGTTCCTTTCAAATTGTACCCTCTGTGATTACACATTGAGCATCCCAAAAGCATTATAGCATCTATCTTGCATCCTTAATTCGGTATATGATTTTAATTCTCTTTTTAATTTGCTTTAGGTAGGCCTTAGATTGCATTTATTAGGGATGTCCTAGAATTATGATTTTCATTGTTAAATAATTGCATAATTGTACTTGTGTGGTGGTTCATTATTTTTAATAGTGTGCACACTTTTGGTGAAGTCTTGAGTACCCAAATAATGTTCAAAATTGAGAGAAATATAGTGTTCACACCAAGTTCTCAATCAAATGCTCAAACAAACTCAACGCTAGTTGTTTTCACATTCTAGGGGCATAATTGAGTACTAGGATCCTTTTTTAAAGTTGTTATTGTTAATTCCTTCTTTTGAACATTATTTGGATTTGAAATTAGAATTTTTAGTTTTTGAAAGTTTGGCCTAGTCTGGCCTTAGATACTGCAATCTCGGTGATTGGATCACGATCGGAGCTCAGTATCCCATGATTAACATATCTGAGTTTAATTTACCGCCTGGACAAAAAATCCTACACTTTCAATTCTTGACGAAAAGACACCAAGTTACCATCATATGAGATTAATCAGATAATATAGCATAACTTTTTCATTAAAATGTTAATGATGAGTTTTGTTTTTTTTTTATCATTTTTTCAAAGTTTACACCATAGGAGATTATGACCAAGTTTATTTCATGGCCCTTGAATGCCATAACATGTACTACAGTGATCTCCCAAAGACAAAGTTATTTCTGGAGAGGGGCATATGTTTACAAAAGGTGACAAAAAGCTTCTGACATTCCATGAGAAACTCATAGCCACCGGGTGGAGGTGTGTTTCCCTGGATCCTTGTCGGGCAAAAGAGAAATGGGTAAGGAACTTCGACCCTAACCTTAGCATAGTATCTATCTCCGAACCAGTCATAAAGATCTGAAAAAATAAGGTACGCTTTGGAATTGAACAAATAAATAGCCTGTATAGGCTCCCGAATAAAGATATGGCTTAATTTGAGACAAAGGTGTACGAACCAGGAAGCTGGATGACTGCGAAGTTGCACCCTGGCATGGAGATTCCTTTACAGGTCACAATGAAGGGGATATCCATGAATAATTTCATAGAAGAGGTAAGGATATGGTTGCACATTATTTGTTGTTGGGTTTCTCTATGTACACACATAACCATTGTTCCATATATAAGGGACCATATGATTTCCTATATACTAGATAACATTACTTTAAATATTGGTCAATTTGTGATCTCAAACATGAAGTATTTCAAGACTCATGGTGGTACAAATCTCTTATTCCCTTCTTTAATTACTGAGCCATGTAGAAGATCCAGGGTTGAGGTATACCCTCGTGAAATTTAGGTGCTCCCAACAACCCCTATTTATCCTCTCAAGATCCAGGGCGAAGGAGCACCAAGAAAGAGTAAGAAGAGCAAGACCGACTTGGTCAAGTCGATATTTGAGGATACATAGTCTTGCAGGCCATCCACAACCAGACCCTTTGATGAGATCTCAGTTTACTTAAAAGTAATAAGAGAGCTTGTAGTAGGGTTTCCCTAAGGGCTAGAAGACTCATCCACTACCCAATATTCTTATGTGGCTTAGTCTGGTTATGAGAGGTACTTGGGGGATTAAAAGATGCAGGGAGACACCATTGCTAGGCTTAAAAGAGCCTACTCATCTTTGGTAGAGTCTCATAGGGAGCTCAGGGACTCACACGAGAAGATGAAGAAGAGGGAGAAAAATATAGACATATTCTTGAACAAGAGATGGAAGGGGGTGAAAGGCCTTTGAACAATCGTAATATTCTGAGATAGACTTTCTTCTTCCAAAGTTGAGATTGATGATAAAGCCCCAACTGAGTGGTCCTATTAAGATGATTTTGGAGATGATTTAGAGTTTGAGGGCGATAACAACTCTTGATGTCGTTACAAGGAGCACGCATTTACTCTTTTTATGCTTTATTAATTACATAGTGAGATTACTGCAAATTTCTTAGTTGGGGGTACTTGTCTCCATGTTAATTAATTTGGCTTGTATTATTGAGATATGTCGGCTGTTCTTATGCTAATTTGGATGATTTTTATTTTTCTGGGTTGTAATATTCGAGCACTTTGATGGTGCCCAATTTTTATGAATTAGTTATTTGTTTTATTTTTCGATTTTTATTTTATCTTTATCTTATTTATGATGATATCGGATGATCCTTTCCCTATTATATATTGAGTAATGACCTTCTTCATGGAAAATAATAATGATTAGATTTTTAGCCATGGTTGTAAGGAAATTCTGAGTACCCATAGAATCAGAACTATAAATGCAAGGGAAATTGAAGTACCTGCGACATTATTTGATTTGGGATTACACTTATACCTAAGGTGAAGTCAAGGTAGCCATATGGTTTTCCCACATGAAAGTTGTAATGTGAGATGGAAACTTTATTTAGTGCCATAAATAGTAAATTATGCATGGTGCAAATTATCTAAGTTCCCTGCTTCTGATTGTACTATTCCACGTGGAGTTTCACTAGTCCCTACAAGTCCTCCTCAGGAGGGTGACACTTATGTCCTTTCACTTCAGAGAGATATCTCTAATGTAGAGTTACGTTAGTTTATCATACGCTCACTAAGTTTGTGGTATCACAGTCTCTTTAGTCTGATCATATTTGTTCTATTTTTCATTAATCTAAGGTCACTCAAGTTGGACAGTTTATAAGGTTGAATCCACTACCATTTATAGGCTCTAAGGTTAAGGAGGATCCTTAGGGGATTATTGGTGAGGTGGAGAATATCTTTAGCGTATTGCCTGCTACTAAATTAGATGGAGTGGAGTTTATTGCTTATTAGTTAAAATATATAGCTTATCAGTGGTATGAGGAGTAGGAATCTATGATGGGTAATAATATTTAGTAGGATGTATGGAATAAGTTTTTAGGTATTTTTCTTGATTGTTTCATTCCTCGAGAGTTAAGTAAAGCTATGCAAAAAGAGTTTGTGAACTTAAAGTAGGGGACATGAGTGTGAAGGAGTATGGTTTGAAATTTCAATAGTTGTCCCATTACGCTTTAGAGTTAGTGGCTAACATGATATCCTAGATGAGGTAGTTTGATTTTGGTTTGTTCCATGATTTTGTATTAGAGGTTTAGGATGTGATGTTGAACACTGATATAAAATCTCTAGGTAGGTGGTATATATACAGCAGGTATAGGATGAAAAGAAAAGCAGAAAGACATAAGAGAGTGGCAAAACAAGTAGCTTAGATATTCAGAGCAAGGTACAAATCAGTAGAATAGTGAGAGAGATAGTAGAGAATGGACTAAGAAGGAGAATTAGTAGAATTATTGTTCGACAACTAGTGCTCCTATGCTAAGACTTCTTCCTATTGTTGTTTTCAGACTAGTAGTAGTCCTAAGGAACTTGATACGCAGTCTTACATTAGTGGAGCTCAGTCAGTCCTACCTTATCCTCCTTATCATTATTATGGGAAGCTTCACTATGGTTATGGTATGGTGGGTGGAATTTTTTTTTCAATATTTGTTAGCCTAGTTATCTGCAGAGAAAATTTCCTATGTCCAAAGTTTCCACTGGAACTAATAAGGTTCCGATCACCACTTCTTCAGCTCTGCTACCTAACGATGCTACTTCTAGTACTGACACTGGCTGGAATCGTCTCTATGCACTTGCAACTCATTAGGAATCCTTGGCATATCCTGATGTTCTAATGGTATGTGATAGCTCTTCTCTTATGAAGTTTATTATTTGTTTGATCTGAGTTCTACCCTATCTTATCTGACCTATTATGTGGATATACACTTTGGTTTTGGTCCTAAAAGTATTTTATCCCCATTTCTATGTCTACACAGGTGGGTGATTCTATTATTCCTAGAAAAATCAATAGGGGTTGTGTAGTGTCTATCTTTCATAGGGAGGCATTGGTGGATTTGATAGAACCTGACATAGTAGACTTTGATGTAATCTTAGGGATGGATTAGCTCCATTAATGCTATGCTTATCTTGATTATTGGACCTAAAATGTCAATTTTCAATTCCCTAATGAACCTATGATCGAATAAGAAGGAAGTTCCTTAGTACCCAAAGAGAGGTTTATTTTCTATCTTAGAGCTCTGGAGTTGATCTCTAAAGGGTATCTATATCATCTAGTTTGGGTTTAAAATTTTGACTTTGAAAGCCCCTCTTTCCAATCTATCCCTATGATTAATGAATTTTGTGAAGTATTTCCTGATGATCTTCCGAGGATTCCTCCTTATAGATAGATAAATTTTGGGATAGATCTTTTATCGAATAACTATCCTATTTTCATTCTTTCTTATAAGATGGCTTAGGCTGAATTAAAGAAGGTAAAGTAGAAAATTAAAGGAACTTCTTGATAAGGGTTTTATTCATCCTAGTATCTCTCTGTGGGGTGGTCCCATGCATTTAGTGCAAAAGAAGGATAGGTCTCACCAGATCTGTATAAACTATCGTCAGCTAAATAAGGTTATGGTAAAAAATAAGTATCATCTTTATAGGAATGACGATCCTTTTGATTATCTTCCGGATACTAGATTGTTCTCTAAGATTGCTTATCATTTGGGCTATAACTATTTGAATATTTGGGAGGTTGATATTCCAAAGACTACATTTTGGACCCTGTATAGCCATTACGAGGTTTTGGTTATATCATTTAGGTTGCCTACTGCTCTGGCTAATTTTATGGATTTTATGAATCAAGCTTTCAAGAAGTTTTTGGACTTATTTATTATAGTTTTTATTAATGATATCTTGGTGTACTCTAAGAGTGAGGAGTATCATACCAATCACCTCTAAATTGTGTTACAATCTCTTAAGGACCAGAAATTATATGCAAAGTTTTCCAAGTGTAAAATTTGGCTAAGTGTTCTAACTTTTCTTGGGTGTGTTTTTTCTAGTGAGGGGATCAAGGTGGCTCCAGAGAAAGTTGAGGTAGTTTAAAGTGGCCTAGACCTATGACTCTAACCAATATTAAGAGCTTCTTCATCTTGGTTGGGTATTATAGGAGGTTTGTGGATGGTTTCTCTTTTATTACTACTCCATTGATAATGTTGACTGAGTAAAAGGTTATGTTTTTGTGGTTCGATGCTTGTGAGTGTAGTTTTGGGAAAGTGAAGGATAAGTTGACTTCTATACTAGTTTTCACCCTTCCTGAGGGTATTAGGGGTTGTTTTGTATACTGTGATGCATTCTATGTAGGACTGGGTTGTGTTTTGATATAGATTGGTAATGTTATGGCCTATGATTCTTGGCCGCTTATGGTTTATAAGAGGAATTACCTATCTCATAATCTAGAGTTAGCGGCTGTGGTATTTGTATTGAATATTTGACGCCATTATCTATATGTGGTGCACATGGATATTTATTCTTACAATAAGAGACTACGGTATGTATTTTCGTAGAAGGAGTTTGAACTCAAGCAAAAAAGGTGGCTTGAATTGTTTAACGATTTTGCATAATCCAAAACTATAATCCAGGTCAAGCTAATATTATTACTGATGCTCTTAGCGGGTTGTCTATGGGTAGCTTATCTCACATGGATGAGGAGAAGAGAGGGTTGGTGAAGGATATTGATGAGTGGTAATATTACCACTCACTCGCACTCAACATTCATAGATATTACCTTGTTTTTGATGAATAAATGAGACATAATTATGATTAAATGCACTAAAATTCACTATTTCCAGACATAGAGTTGAAGGGATGGAAAGATGTGGAATGGAGCTAAAAATGATCAAAAAGGGAGCAAAAAAGTTTTGTTGAAGACCTAGAATAAAAGGACCTAAGTTAGCGCAGTTGTGGTCTACTGACTGCGATCACGGAATTCAAGCGGGGTCAATACATCACGGTTGCATTCACCTATCGCAGTTGTAAAAGCCTCGAGCACGGCCATGCTGGGGGGATCGCAGCTAAGATGTAGAGTACAACCCAGGGGTAAAACTAGAAATGTACGTAGATGATCCAAATTTTGGTCAAAAAGACTCAAACCATTGATTTATGTATCATATTCCATCTTCCCCAATAATTGTAAGGGCTAGATTTGGTAGTTGATAAGCCTCCATTATTTGGAAAAGAAAATATTGTGTAATTTTTTGGTAAAGAATATATTACAGACTTCCTAAGTTGAAGATTATCCCACTTCAATTGTTGATTAGTGAGAGTGCCAAGTTTGATATAAAATTCGCTTAAGCTTCAGTAAATCATTTCAATGAAGATTATGGGTAAATCTATGCTTATTTATCTTTTATATAGCTGGATCTCCCTTTTAGGGTTATGTGTGAATAGGGGTTAAGTTGTGGTGGGTTGTTATTGATTAGCTTCTATTTAGTAGTTCATGTTTATGGGTTTTAACATTGTTATGCTAACTTGGTTAGGGTTTGATAGTTGAAAGCCCAAAATACCCACATGGGTATGATGAGTGAAAGCTCCATGCCCTAGAAAACCTGAAGCTATCTTTGTAAAAAGGGTTTTGGGTAATGTTTAGGAATCCATATCATCCTCGAAAGAGGGATTTCAAAACCAAAGCAATGTTAGACAATTGTGTGTGTATTTTGCTAAATTCTCACTATCTTACACATAATGGTGAATGTGAGGTTGACTACACCATAGGTATCATCCAAGAGATAGGGGTGCCTAGATTGAGGTTATGGTTACCAATTATTAAACACACCTATTAGGTATTCAAAAGAATCAATAGGTGCAAGTTGGTTCTTTGTTGAAAGACTAGCATCAAAATCAATAACCAAACCTACCCATATTTGACTTGATAAATTGATTTTGATTGTTAACACCTACATATCATTCCTTTAGTAATGCATAATGCTAAGATCCGTGCATAAATATTATAACTCTAATTATTCATAACCAAACCTACCCATAATTGTTAAGAATTGCATCAAAATCCCTCACAAAACCTACCTTTATTTGGCTTGCTAAATTAATGTTGATTGATAACACCCACATATCCTTTCCTTAGTAATGCATAATTCCAAGATCCGTGCATAATTGTTAAAACTCTAATTATTCATAGCCCCAAATTTATACTAGAAAACCCCAAAAATAAACATTAGCGTAGATAACAATTTCCCCCATATTTACCTTGTAACATTAGTTTGGATTAAGGTCATATCTATTATTTTGAAGTAACTTGATTAACACTCACAATGTTCCTCTTGGATTTGACCACGACTCCAAAGTTGGGTAAATATATTGAAGACGATCGCTTTGCACTTAAATGGACATGTAAGTTGAGCGTTATCAAAAATGGTGTCGTTGCCGAGGAACAATTTGGCGAGTTAGTTTGAAATTTTATCTTACATGCTTTAATTCAAACCTGTAAATATTGGTTTGTCATTTTCTTTGTTTCATGTTTTAGGTAGCTTTTCTTTATTTTTGTTTCTTTCTTACTATAGCATCAATGAATGAATTTAGGTTTCGTGGTTGGAAAGAACACCTTGATAAATCATGTCCATATTGTGGTGGACCCCACTTTTGTAAAGATTGTAGACATACTCCTTGGAGAGAGATGTGTACACCATCTAAATTTTATAGCGAGTATGTTTGTTTTCTATGTGGTGGTCAAAATAGACATGAGATTGATTGTACAAATTCCCCCTTCCTCCATTATACTAACTCGGTTTCTAGTTATTTTCATGACTTTTATAGGTCTTATGATTAAGCAAGGGAAGAATCAAGCACTAAAAATATTGGTGTTGCAGCAATGCTTCAGCATATGTTTGAACAGGCAAAATCAACAGAGGATAAGTTAGAACATTGAAGTGATTGTTCAAATACCCCCTCCCCTCGTGATGCTATCCTAAATACTAGTTCTTCTTATGAGTTTGATAGGACATATGATGAGAAGAAGTAAGAACAACCTACCAGGTCTAATACCTTCGAAGCTATGCTTCAAATTATATTAGATCGGGTAACTACAATAGGGGAGAACATGCAAGATATACATCAATCTAATAAGGCATTTGGAAGGGGGTAATTTTCAAGGTAAAGGAAATGGATAAGGAAAAAAATCTTTCAAATCCCATTACCCTTCCCACTTCCCAAGATGAGGTTAATCAAGAAGAGGAACAAAGCTATGATGATGAGCTTGGCAAAAAAGAACCCTTGACTTCCCAGCAAACCAAATCGAATGATGACAAAGATGCCAAAATAAAGAAAAGGGCACTAGAGTCAAAAGAAGAATCAAAGCACATCATTTATGATGACCCTAGTCCATTTCAGGTTGACAATATCAAAATGGATACAACCCCCAAATTAGGGAAAGAACCTCACTCAAACCCTTTTTCAAAAATATACTTGGTAGATATGATGGAAGTTGAACCACCCAAGCAAATAATGAATTTTGGAAATGAGAAGGCAAACCCTACATTTTGGAGTTTGTCATTCCAAAAGGGAAAAATGAATCCCCTCAATTGAAGGCCAATAAATGCAAAATTTGGTGTGCAACAATTGAAATATGATGCTCTCACCAATACCCAATGATTCTATTAGAAAGTTTGATGTCCTCTTGGGTAAAAGCTTTAACTCTTCGAAATGGCGAGATCGAAGCTTGCTTGCCATTTTCTCACATCTTCCAAGTTTTATCTTGGAAAATTTAAATCTTCTGTCCCTCTGTCGCTCATAACATATTGAACTAACGTTGGGATGGAGATTTTAATTTTCTAAGTGGGAACACAAAAGGAAAGATTAGAGACATTATGTTGTGATGTTAAACTAAGCACTAGATTGGAGGCAACCCATCATTCCACAAAAAGTGGCCAGTATCCTTTTATTTACGCATGATAGTGTAGATTTCATTTTTTTTTAAGCATGCACATTGCATGACATATTGGTGCCAAGGGGAATTTTTGTTGAATTTGAGAAGGGAATATGTGAAATTTGCAAGTTGGACTGAACAAAAAGTGCAGGAAACCTAGTGGTTTGGTCTAAGTTACTGTGACCGCGGTCTATGCCACCGAGATCAGGGAGGCCTCTTGGCCGTGACCATGTGACTAGGACCACGATCCTGGTCAAATTAGTTTAAATGACCATCTGACTGCCTATTTTTCCCACGCCACTCTCTCACTTTTTCTCAAAATCCTCTCTAATTTTTGCCACTTCACTGTATATCCAAGGGTTATCTCTTTCAAATAGAATCATCTAATTTGGTAAGTTATCTCAATAACATTGATTTTGGTATAAATGCATGCTTTGAACTCGTAATGCATAAAAAGATCCTGAAATAATGTTTTCATTACCAAACTCTTGTGTAATTTTCTTTGTTTTATGGTTAGCTATTGTATTTAGTGTATACGCTATTTGGCGAAGTCTTGAGTACCCAAAAGTAAGACTTCAATAGTTTAAATTGAAGAGTACACCACGTGTATGATTAAAATGACACTACGGATTCAATGTTCAGTTTTTTAAGTTTAGGTCTGTGATCACACATTCTAGGCTTGAAATTCCCTATTTATAAAGTTATCATTCCTTGTTTAAGAAAATTTTTTGGTTAAATCTGCATTTTAAACATTGTGCAAAACCTGTCAAACCTTGTCTACAGTAGCAGTCGTGGTTAATGCTCTATAATCGCCATACCTATGGGCAGTTTCAGGCAGACGTCAAAATTCCTGCACATCCCTCACTGGCCCTAAAACCTTTATAACACTACCACATGAGCTTACCTATTTTATTTTGCATGTTTTTGGAATGATAATACTAATGTTTGCCTATGTTGCATTGTTAATCGGTTCTAAGCCTCAAAGAAGGGAGATTTTATAATACTTAATTCATGGTCGCATAATGCTAGAACACCTACTACGATGATTATCACATGACTAAACTACTCCTTGAAAGGGTATTAGCTTAGACAAAGTACGAAGAAGCTCCAATAATTCCATGTTAGACTCACTCTGAAACAGTAGATGTGCTTTTCCCAGGAACCCCGCTTTGCAAATAAGTAGTGGGTGCTTGAGTCCTATGCAAACCTCAGCGTAATTTCTCTCACAAACCCAATAATGATAATTTTGGATAAGAAGGTGAACTTCAGAGTAAAGTAGGTTAATGCAGTGTATGGGCTCCCAGATACTGACATGGGGCAGTTCCAAGAAAGAGCATGTGAGTTGGGGACCTGGATGGCAAACATTTTATATCCTAGAAAAGTAGTTCCCTCGTCTATCTCCAAGAGAGATATTTTGATCAAAGACTTCAAAGTAGATCTAGGATTTGGTTAGCATCGTATGCAGTTGAGTATCTCTATGCACCTATATGACCATTGTCATAGATTTGAGAGCTTGGATGGTGGCCTGCATCCTATATGGCATCCCTCTGGTTGTGTCCTTGTTCCCTTATCTATCCACTCAAATTCAGAGGTGAGGGTGCACAGGTCAGAGTAAGAATAAGAAAATAGACACAAGAAAATCAATCTAAGAGGACACAGATATTTGTAGACCTTTGTTAGCCAACCCCCTTAAGACACTTGTTGCATAGAGATTTCATTTGTGAGGGAGAAAGGTTATCAACTTAAAATTCCTTATTGCATATTTTGTAGCTTGCTTTAAGGAATTCTTTTTCTTGTGAGGTTAGCATTGGAAACAATTTGAGGTTGGTGATTTTGTCACCTTTCGACAATAAGGAAAATAGAGTATAGCTTAGTTGTGGTAAAAAAGAAGTCACTTTTAGAGTATTGATTCTTTTTTTCTTTCTTGCTTTTTGAAGTCCTATGTAGCCTTGGATATAGCATTTTATTATGAGGGTTTTAGTGAAATCTGCTTAGCCCATGTGCAATGAGCTATTGGTGGTAGTGACTAAGATTAGAGTCATTGGGATATTTAAGGCATGCAGTTTGGGCATAAACAATTGTATATAATGGTACGAGGTAGTTTTTCTTGAGGGAAATAAATAGCTTTAAGTTGGGGGTGTTCATGAGTGGTGATTTTACCACTCACTCACACTCAACATTCATACACATTACCTTGTTTTTTATGAATAAATGATACATAGTTGTGATTAACTGCACTAATATCCACTTTCTGTAGGTATAGAGTTAAAGGGATGGAAAATGTGGAATGGAGCTCAAAATGATCAAAATAGGAGCAAGAAAGTGCAGCTGAAGACCTAGAATAGGAGGTCCTCAGTTACCACGATCACAGTCTACTGACCATGATTGTGGTAGTAAAGTAGGGTTAATATATCGTGGTTGCATTAACGTATCACGATCGCAAAACCCATGTGCGCGATCGCTGCTTAATGAAAAAGTTCAACAAATGGGTAAAACCTGAAATGTACATGGTTGCTCCGAATTTTGTCCAAAAATACCCAAATCCTTGATTCATTTATCATATTCCATCTTTCCTGATAATTTTTAGGGTTAGCTTTTGTAGTTGATAGGCCTCCATTTTTTGATAAGAAAATATTGTATAATTTTTGGGTGAAGAATATATTGGAAACTTCTTAAGTGAAAGATTAGCTCACTTCCATTATTGATTTGTGGGAGTACCAAGTTTGAAGTAACATTCTCTTAAGCTTCAATAGAGATTATGGGTATATCTATGCTTATTTATCTTATGTGTAGCGAGATCTCCCTCATAGGGTTATCTGTGAATAGGGGTTAAAGTGTGTGTGGGTTGTTATTGATTATCTTCTATTTAGTTATTTATATTTATGGGTTTTATCATTTTTATGCTAACTTTGTTGGGAGTTTATGGGTGAAATCCACAAATAACACATGGGTATGATGAGTGAAAGCTCCATGCTCTAGAAAACCTGAAGCCATCTTTAAAAGAAGGGTTTTGGGTAATGTTTAGGAATCCATATCATCCTCGAAAGAGGGATGTGGAAACCAAAGCAATGATAGACAATTGTGCGTGTAGTTTACTAAATTCTCACTATCTTAGACATAATGGTGAATGTGAGGTTGACTACACCATTGGTATCATCCTAGAAATAGGGATGTCTAGATGGAGGTTGGGGTTACCAATTGTTGAACACACCTATTAGGTATTCAAAAGAATTAATAGGTGACAGTATGGTGTTTTGGTGAAAGACTAGCATCAAAATCCATAACCAAACCTACCCATATTTAGTTTGCTAAATTGATGTTGATTGCTAACACCCACATATCACTCCCTTAGTAATGTATAATCCTATGATCCGTGCATAATTGTTAAAACTCCAATTATTCATAGCCTCAAATTTATATTAGAAAAATCTAAAAAGAAATATTAGTGTAGATACCAATTTCCCCCATTTTTACCTTCTTGAAACATTGGTTTGGATTTAGCTCATATCTATTATTTTGAAGTAAATTTAATGCCACTCATATTGTTCCTCATGGATACGATCCCAACTCTAAAGTATGGTAAATATATTGAAGATGACCACCTTGCACTTAAATTTATGTGTAAGTTGAGTGTTATCAGATATTCATAGGTTTGCTAATTTAGAGGTTTAACTCTTTGATTTTGTGGATGTGGGAGTGATTGTTAAAGAAGTTGTTAAATAACCTCTTAGTGGTGAGGTAAAGGACAAGCAGTCTTTAGATCCCATAACTATGTAGATTAAGGATGATGTGGGTTGGGAAAATGTTGTGGCTTTTGATATTAGGTGATATGACAATTTGAGGTATCAGGAGAGATTGTATGTTTCTAATGTTAATGGGTTGGGGGGGTAAAGTTTGTTCGAGGCTCATGATTCTTGATATATAGTTCATCTGAATTTGACTAATATGTACCATGAATAGAAGGTAATCTATAGGTAGAACAATATGAAGAGGAATGTGGCAAATTTCATTGCTAAATGTATGGTTTGTCAATAAGTCAATGTTTAACACTTAAGGCCTGGTGGCATGTATCAAGAGATAGAGTTGTCCATATGGAAGTTGGAAATGATTAATCTGGATTTTGTTGTGGGTTTTATGTGGTCTCACAATAGAATGATTCTATTTTGGTTATTATGGATAGAATGACTATGTCTGCTTACTTTTGGCCTGTGAAGACTAACTTCTCAGGAAAGGATTATGCTAAGATGTTCAATCAGAAGATTGTGAAGCTACATAGGGAACCAGTGTGCATCATTTCAGTCCGAGGTACACAATTTTCCTCTCATTTCTAGAATTTGTTTCAGAAAGGTTTAGGTACGCAAGTGAACCTGAGCATCACATTCCACCCTCAAACAGATGGACAAGTGGAGCAGACTATTCAAACTTTGGAGGATATGATAAGGTCTTGTGTGATTTACATTAAGTGTTTTTGTGTTGACTATCTACCTCTTATTGAGTTTGGTTACACTAATAGTTACTATTCTATCATCCAGATGGATTCTTTTGAGGCTCTCTATAGTAGAAGGTATAGGACTTCTATTGGGTGGTTTGAGGTAGAGAGACTGGGTTGTTTGGTCCTGACTTGGTTCACCCAACTATGAAGAAGGTAAAAGTAATTATAGAAAGACTTAGGACTTCTCAAAGTGGCCAAAATTCTTATACAAGTATAAGGAAAAGAGATTTGGAGTTTGAAGTTAGTGATTGGGTATTCTTAAAGATGTCTCTTATGAAAGAAGTCAAGAGATTTGGAAAGAGGGGAAGCTCAAACATGTTATGTTAGCCCATAAAAAATTCTGAAGAGAATAGGGAATGTCACTTATGAGTGTGAATTGCATGTGAGTTTAGCTTCTATTCATCTTGTTTTTCATATGTCTATGCTGAAAAAACATGTGGGTGATCCTTCTTTTATACCGCCTATTGAGGATATTGGTATTTCATATTATTTATCTTATGAGAAAGTACCATTTGAGATATTAGATACGTTTTTAGATGAAGGAAAAATGTTGTAGCTTCGATGAAAGTCCTTTGGAGAAAGCAAAAGGTAGAATAATGTACGTGGGAAGTGGAGGAAGATATGAAGGCCAAGTGCCCATTCTTTTTCTCCATATTGGATTAGAGCATTTGAGGTATGACTTTTGTTTTCTTGCTTGTCGCATTTTAAAATTTGTCACTGATTCTAGTGCATTCTTGCAAAAGTTATGCTAATAATAATTTAACTCCTCATTTAGGGATGAATGATCCTAAGGAGGAGGTGATGTAACATCACTCTAAATTTCAATGATTATTTTTACACTCTCGCATTCATAATGTCAATATTTGACTTGAATTAAGTTTAGGGATAAAGGCTAAATTGGAAAAGTTTTAGAATTTTTGAAAGGGGTTTGGGTTCATTTTGGGAGATCATGGTAATGAGGGTCCGTGATATTGGAGTGCTACAGAGGTTAGCCTCTACGATAAGGGTGTGGCACGAAAGCTACCCTCTACTATATTGTTGTGCCACAATGATGATATAATTTTTCCTAGTTATTTTTTTTCACTTGGGGTGAGGGTATTTTGGTCTTTTATAACTTGTACGACCTTTAATTATAAACTAACCCCATTCCCTTCAGTTCAAATATCAAATCATTCTCTTTTTCTCTCAAATTAAAACCAAAGAACATTCAAGGGTTTTACAATGAGTTCATCATCCGGGTTCAAAACGTTTAATTATTTTCAATTTCTTATGTATTTCAGGAATATATCTCATTCCCTTAACTTTAATTTTACATCGTGGATCTTATTTTATCATATCCATGTGTTTTAACTTATGGTTTTGAAATTGGGTTTTGGGGTTTTTTATTGATATCACTAGAATTACATTTCACATGTTAAGGATTGATAATTTATGTTTTAAATTCAATGCTTCTGGACTGATTGGGTGCATTGTTATTGGAATTGGAATGCGGAAGATTAGTTTTCCCCAAATTTATGACTTTTGGCTTAGTAATGGCATTATCCGTCACCCACTTTGTAAGTTTGGTTTTTGAAAATGGATAATTGCATAATTCGACTTATTTATGAACCCATTACATGGGTTTAATGGATAAGTGGTTAAAGCGGATTTGCCCTTGGTGGCTAAGGTTTTGATTTTTATATGGAACTTAGGATTCAAATGGTTACATGGATCGTAATGGAATACTTATATAATCTTGCAAGAAAAATTGGTCTAATGATATCAAGTGGTAAATACCTTAATATAATACTCCTAGGTTAATTGTTGGATAATGCCTATCGATATAAATTAAGCTTAAAGGGAATAGTGTAGCTCATCGTGAAGGTATATTCCTGGGGGAACTAACACTGGAAAGTATGTTTATAGGTGTGAGGGTTTATATAACTATGTGCTTGGTTCACAAATCATATTTTGGAATGGCATGAGCCTCGGTTTCTTTATCCCTTCCTTGGGATTCCTTGGTTTGTCCAGTTAACACACTGGAGACCTTTCAACAAAGGGATTTGAACCCATATAACTCGTGAGTCCTTAGGACGGAAAGATCTACATAATTTATGTTAATGGTTTTAAATCTCATGTTCAAGACCCTTATTCCTACCCCAACATCATATATATATATATATGAATGTTCGCATGTGGTTTTTGGACGGTTTTATGGCATTTGCATTATTTTATCAGTTTCCCTAAGTTTCATTACAACACCTCAGATTCTTGGTCCTTAAAAATTTTTTAAATTTTATCCACATTGTCCAGACTATAACTCCTCCTTACGAGTTGTATGGAGTCTAGTTGTTTGGTGTCTTGATGACTCGTAGGAATCTAATCATAGCCTGACCAGTGTGTGCGACTAAGTTTCATGTCCTAATTATGAGTGTCTCCTAATGAGTCATAAAGACTCTAGACAAATCACATAGTACAAATCATATGGTGAATAGTGTGAGGCCCAAATTGTTTTATCTTGGATACAACTTGGACCCTATGAGTTGTAATGTCATGATATGAGTTGTATGATGTGAGTCATAGGGTTAGTAGTATGTGTGCCCCATGACACTATTTTTACTACGAATTATAGTAACAAGTTGTAAGGTGTCTTAATGAGTTATTATGTGACTCGTAACTACTAGCGATAATTATTTATCTCATAAGTTAAGGGCACTTTGGATATTTCCCTCATTATTTACTGAGACCCACGTCCATAAATAAAACACCCTATGTTTTAACCCTAAAAAATATCCTGCATTTTAGACTCATTATCCTTGTAACGACTCACCATACTAGTCGTATAGCGTGGGTACGGGTCAGGGGACTCTAGTCGCTGGAGACTAGTGAAGGGTGGTTGGGTTTTTGTTAAGGATATGGTTTGGTGGGTACGGGTCGTTAGGGGTGGTGAATATTCATTTGGGTCGGTCCCTTAATCAAATTAGTAACTTAGTAACTTGACTTGGCTCTGAGTATGAGAGTCTCACTAAGATCCATAAGGATAGGGTACGAGTGGTATGATTGAGTCATATGTTGTCCAGTGTCGTTCCCTTTGGATTCTATTTTGGATACGATTGGAACATACCAGTTGTACGGACTGGTCTCGAGTTGGGGCAAGAAAGCTGTATAGTGAATAGTATGTGGTGTCCAACCTTCTATAGTGGTGGCAATTGGATGGTACCAGTAGCATGTTGTGGTGATGAGTTGGAGGGCCAACTCGTACCTACCTGCGGTAATTTTTTAGTTTGAAGTTGAGGACATTATGGACATTTCGCGTTTGTAACTCCCTTTGATACCACAACATAAAACACCTTTTGGGTCTTCATTAACATTTTATTCTCAATCAAACACTGTTAAAGTCTTTCTCAAACTCTCTCTCTAACAAAAGGCTATGGTTTTTTCAAGATAATTAATTAAGGCTTTCAAGGGTTGGTTCCATTCATATTCCTTGGGGTATAAGGCATGTTACTCCTCCCTCATTATAATTTTACAAAGATCATGTATTTTATGTTATGAGTTTTCATGATATTGTTATTGTTTTAAATAATGGTTGGAGGTTTTGGATGTTAATGGTTAAACAAAGTTTCTAATGGTTTAATGATGTTTCTTTCATGCTTTTAATATGATTTTAGTATTGTGGAATACATGGTAATGGTAAATGTCTTTAAGGGTACTTAGGAATACCCCAAATTACTTGGTTATGGTTTTTAAACATATGTCCCCTCAACTTGTTTGTAAAAATGCCAATGACAATGATTTTGTCAAATAGTTTGATTATTCTTGAAATCTTTGCATTGCATAAAAGGTAATCAAACTTAAATAGGTTTGGATTATTTTAAATGGTTTGTAAAGTCCTTGTTGGTCGTGGTCTTGGTTTAATTGGGAAACATAGGAGTCAACTTGGTTTAATTGTTTTGGTATCGCATAAAAGGATACCCTTACAAGCTCTAATTTTTATATGATTATACCAACAGTTAATGACTAATTAAAACTCTCTTTGCTAAATGGTTTTGTGATGCTTAAAAGTTTTAATTGGGCTTAATGAAGGTTGAGAATCTAAATCATGGAAGGTGGGGGTCCCGAGTGGATCGACTCTCAAAATATATGTTTGCCGATGTTAGAGTGGTCTTGGTGACCATGTGCATAATGTCACACTTCATATTTTTGGAGATGTACTAGTCATCTTAGGTTCTTTTCTCTGGTCGTGTGGCTAACATGTACTTGGGCCCTTTCAGCAGGGGGAGCTGAACCCATAGAGCTTATGGATAGTTTTAGGATTGTCAAGCTACTCAACCTAGGTTAAGTTTATAAATGCATGCTAAACCTGATCCGTATCCCAGCATGGTATATATGTATATGTCTGATTGCATATGGATATTTGCTTTGGTTGTGTATAATGGTATTACTTTATCTTTATCTTAAGTACATGCTAGTGTTTACCCTGTAAACCATCTTCAGGGGTTGTATCCTCACCCGATGCAGGAACCAGCCATACTACCATTCCTCATGCTCAGTGACTTAGATTTAGGGACAATTTGGAGTCAAACTGAAGTGGAAAGCTTCCATACTCCGGAAGGCTCTATTTCATGCTATGAACTTCTTTTATTTTAGTTATTTATTTTGTTTGGTTTTGGCCATGGTTTGGGGTATGTACCGACTAGATGTTATTGATTCTTGATAGAGGCTTTGTCGAACAACTATGGGTATATACGGTGTCGGTATTGGTGTTAGCCTTGGTATTGGTATTGGCATTGGGGTTGCCATCGGTTGGATACTTGATTGAGGTTATTGGATTATAGTTATAGACTTTATTTGATATCTTTGAAATATTCTTGTTTTATTTGTTTATATATGAAAAATTCATCAGACATTAGGTGTAGGGTGGTTACAATTGGGTAATGGGAGTGGCCTCCGATCCTAGTTGGACTTGAGATGCCCGATATGACTAGGTCCTACTTTGGGTCATTTCAGATTTGTGTAAGAGCACTAGGTTCATGGTCAGTTGGGTGTCTGGCAAATCTGTATCGAGGAGAGTTTCTTTTTAGGGTGTATGGTGGACGAAGCTCATAAGGGAGAGACTACGAGGTATTTAGGAATATTTCTCTTTCTTGTGTTCTATTTTGAAGCTTTAAAGTCTAATGTCCTAAAATCTTCTCTAATTTCTATTTGTTTGCTTTACAGATCATGCCTCATCGATGATTTGAAACTAAAGAATACTCCTCTGTCCGACTCGAGGACAATGTTGATGGGACCTATCCTACTTATGGGGTCCAGACCCAGTCTAAGGGTCCAGCTCTAGATTGTCCTCCTAGAGTTCCCCCTATTTTCTCCAGTCCTCCACGAGCTCGTAAGGCTGAGGTGACGAATGTTGAGTTTCATTAGTTTATTCATTTGTCGATTCTGTTGGTATCTTATCAGAATGAGTGTGGTGCTTCTGTTACTCCATCTTCTGAGTCCATAAGGGCTGGCCAGTTCTTAAGGTTTAGCCCTGTTGTGTTCACTGGTGTTAAGGTTAAGGAGAATCCCCAAGCTTTGGTGAATGAGACAGAAAAGATCTTTGACGTTAAGCGTGCTACTAATGTGGAGGGAGTGGAATTTGCTGCCTCTCAACTGAAACATGAAGCCTACCAATGGTATGAGGAATATATACAGTCAAGGGGCGATAATGCTGAGTCAGCCCTAGGGAATTATTTATCTAATTATTTTTTAGGCTTCTTCTTTCCTTTGGAGTTAAGGGAAGTTAAACCAGAAGAGTTTGTTAAATTAAAGTCGGACAAGATGTCAGTTAAGGAGTATACCTTAAAGTTTCACCAGCTATCTTGATATGCTCTAGAGTTAATTTCTGGCATGAGGGCTAGAATGAGGGAGCTCACTTTCGAGTTAGCTCGAGATTTGATTTTTGAGAGAGAGGCTACCTTCTTGAACAAGGACAAGAACATTACCTGGTTGGTTATGTACATGCAGCAGGTTGAGGAACCAAAAAAGAAATCAGCAGAGATCAGGGAAAGACAGAGCAAGAAGTTCAGATTTTTTAAGCAAGGTGGTGTCTATACCAGAGTGGAAGGGATGGTGGAAAGTGGACCAAGAAGAAGTGGGGTAATTCTAGGTCTTACTTGATGGCTAGTGCTCTTTACCCAAAGCCATTTGGTGGCAGAGATTTTTCAGAGCGGCGGCAATTATAAGGTATATAGAGCCTGATCTCAGGCTAGTAGGGCCCAATCAGCTCCATCATATCCTCTTTGTGGATTTTATGGTTGCTTACATTAGGGTTTCTGTGATGAGCAAAAATACAAGTGCTTCAACTGTCGTCATCGAGGGCACATGATTCAAAACTGTTCTATTGGTAAGGTTTCTTCAAGGAAAAAAGGATCCTGTTGCCTCTTCTTCAGCACTGGTACCAAACGGTGCACCATCTAGTTTAGGCACTGTTCGAAACTATTTCAATGCTCTCAGAGGCATCACCTGATGTTCTTACTGGTATATTTAAACTCTTTTCCCATTATATGTACTGTTTACTTAATCTAGGGTCCACTCTATCTTATGTGATCCCTTTGTGGCGATGCCTTTTAGTATCGGTCCTGAGTGTATTTCAGACCCTTTTTCTTTTTCTACTTTGGTGGGTGACTCTATTGTGGCTAGAAGAGTCTATAGGGGTTTTATGGTGTCTATAGGTGGTCGAGAAACCATGGTAGATCTGTTTGAATTAGAAATATTTGATTTTGATGTCATAATAGGGTTGGATTTGTTGCACTTGTGCTATGCTTCCCTAGATTGTCGAATCCATAAGGTTGTCTTTAAGTTCCCTAAAAAGTCGGTTATTAAATGGTAAGGTGGTTCCCTATCTCGTAAGAGGATGTTTATATCATATCTTACATCTTAAAGATTGATCTCTAAGGGGTGTCTTTACCATCTGGTCCAGGTTAAAGATTCTAACTCAGAGGGTCCTTTTTTGCATTTTGTCCCTATAGTGAATGAATTTCCCAAAGTTTTCCCCGCTGACCTCCCGAGTGTATTCATGATTATAATGTTAATTAAGTTTCTAATCCATGGTCTATTACAAGTTTTATGGGGAATTGATAATTATGTCGTACTATCATGAGAATTCATGTTATAGCCATTGAATTTGTCAATTTTGGAATTTATGTTATGATGCCTACATGTTGTTTTAGTATCATGTGCATAGTTGTGCTCCCCAAGTGTTTGTTAAAATGCTCATGTGAGTTAAATGGGGAAGAATTCATGGAATGTTAGTATATGTGTAAACTTATACCTTACAGGTGTTCGATAAAATATCTCTATGGATACGTTATGAACCAGTGTACAGTGTTATGCTTTTAAAGTTTACTCTATGCTTTACTTTTCATGCAATCGAGTCCTGGGATATTCAATAGCCAAAAATTTAGCTATTTACCTAGAGCTATAATAGTTATAGAATAGTCTCAGCAGTGTTGTGAAGAGTCGTACTCAGTAATCAGTCACAATCTCAATTCAGTATTCAGTCCAAAATTCAGTGAACTTAGACAGTTAACCTAATTAAGTAGTATTCCATTACTTAGGGAACCCAGTGAATTCCGTTCAGTTCAGTTAGATAGTACGATCAGTAACAATTCATTCAAGTGGGCTAGAAATCAGTTCAGTGTCTATTCAGTTAGGAGTAGGATTCAGCACCGAGCAAACCTAGGGATGAGGAATTCCTGCCTGTATAGGTTTTGATCCTTAGTAGTAATCCTTGCATTATAGAACTAAGTTGCCAATGTAGGTTGAGATATCTTTCTGCCAGACTAGGGTTGATGCATCTCATACGAGTTTTCCTGCCAGCGAGGGTAAACTAAAGAACTTCCTGGCAGAGAGTGTTATCTCATAGCTTTTCATTTCTCGTGGCACAGTACTGACACCTTTCCAACTGGGATTATAGGTTGGACCCCAATCCATTCATACAGGGGTATCTCAGTTAGATGATTACCTCCCACAATTTAAGTTTCAGTTTCAGTATAGAACCCAATTTGGTTCTAAAGAATTAGGACTATTAGATACAGTCATCCAGCTCAGTATAGAACTCAGTTCAGTACAACAGAATCAGGGCTGTCAGAAACAATCACCCAGTTATCTATCAGGACTGTAAGGAATAGTTACTCACTTATCAGTATTACAGTATCAGTTAATAAGTATTCAGAACTTAGTAACCAACATTGACATGATCTCACTTACATTTTATGTGTTCATTCATGTACTCTCATTCAGTTGTATTCAGTTGTATTCGCATTATTCAGTCAGTTATTGTTCATGCTTATGAACCCATGCATATCATCCTACCTCACTTAGCATACCAGTATATTCAAAGTATTGACACATACTTTTCTTTTGTGCTATGATGTCTTATATCATAGGTTTAGATGCACAGGCTCCTGACCATACATAGTAGTGCAGCCTATCAGCAACAAACTTAGTGGTGTGTCCTCCTAGTTCTAGGATAGAGTATTATTTTAGTATTTAAGTACAGCTTTCAATAGTCGATGTTAGTTGGGGGTTTTTCCCATCAACTCCATAATTCAGACATTCAGAGGCTTTCAGACTAGATTATTTCAAACATATATTTAAGTATTCAGTTTTTAGTATTTATTACTTGTTTTTTGTTATGAAACATATGGAGATTTCAGCCTACCTTCTGTATTTATTTCTATAATATCAATATTGCAATGTTATTATTATTTAGAGCTCATAGTAGGTACCAGTAATGGGTTAGCTGGTTGTCCTTTTGAGTTTCTAGCACCGTGTAGTGTCCAGGGTACAAACTCGGGGCATTAAAAACTTGGTATTAGATCCTATTGTTCAATAGAGTACTAGGAAGTCTGAAAGTAGCATCTAGTAGAGTATTGTTCATGGGTGTGTAGGGCACCACACTTATGGGCATAGGGCTATTAGATGTGTTAGGAAAAGTTTCCCTTCTTTAGGTATTCATGTCGTGTGAGTGAGCATGAGCTCCAGATAAACTCTCAGTCTTATCCTTTCCCCTTACGTTTATAGAAAATGCCTCCAAAAAAGACTAAGGGAAGAGGAATGAGAGACCAGCCAACACCTCAACCAGTCAAGCTAGATCCTCTGGACGAGCATGTCTCCCACATGGAATTCATTGTAGCTTTCACTACCCTAGCTCATTCTGTGGCAGGCCAGAATAAATGCTCAGCTGCTGTTTCAGCCAACCCAGTGGCTAATATTATTGCAGCTAGCATTCGATACTTTACCCAAATGAACACTCCATCTTTTACTGGGTTAAAGTGAGATGAGAACCCATAGGAATTTTTTGATCAGGTGCAGAAGGTTATAGATAGTATAGGGGTGACTGCTAGTGAGAGTGCTGAGATTGCCATATATTATTTATAGGATGTGGCTCACTCGTGGTTCAAATAGTGGAAAGCAGAGAGGTCCGCAAATGTAGGGCCCATAGAATGGCAGGAGTTTGCTATTACTTTTATGGATAAGTTCTTCCCGCTAGAGTTGAAAAAAGAGAATGGTTTTAGAGTTTGTTAATGTAAAGCAGGGAAACATGAGAGTACAAGAGTATTCTCACAAGTTTACTAAGTAAGGCAAATATGCCCCTCATATGGTAACAGATAACAGATCTAAGATGAGTAAGCTTGTGTCTGGTATGTCCTACAATGTGTTCAAGGAGTATAGGACCACACCACAGATTAAGGAGATGGGCATATCAAGGCTTATGGTCTACGCTCTGTAGATAGAATTGGCTAAGAATAAAGAGAAGAAGAGGGAGAACAAAAGAGCTAGAATAGGTAAATTCCACTTTACTCAGCCTAAGTCAGAGGGTAGTAATCATTCTTAATTTTGCCCAAAACCTTTAGTTCTAAGTATGTTTTCAGCTAGTGCTCTAGTACCAAAATTCACAGGCAACAATAGAGATAGGGCACCAGGCCCTATACCCCAGGGTAGTGATTGCAGCTCCCAAACAAATCCTATTTTCTAGAAGTATGGCAGAAACCATCATGGTGTCTACAAAGCTGGCAGTGACATATGTTTCGAATGCGGCAAGCCAAGCTACAGGGTCAAATAGTGTCCTTAGGTACCAGTCACACAAATTAGTAGGGAGCCACTTTGAGCGCCACCAGTGGGCAACGCCCAAACTGACTCTACATATTTTAGTCCCGACAGGATTAGGAGAGGTCTACTGATGTGGTCACTGGTACATTACAAGTTTATCATTTGCATGTTTATTCATTACTATATCTAGGAGCTTATTTGTCCTTTGTAACTCCTTATATAGCTGTCGAATTCAGAGTCAGTCCCGAAATTTTAGCAAAGCCTTTCTTAGTCTCTACCCTAGCGGGTAAATCTATTATAGCTCAAAGAGTATACAGGAACTGTCCAATTATGGTATCTTAGAAAATCACTTCAGTGTACATAGTAGAATTAGATATTATACATTTTGATGTCATTCTCGATATGGATTGGCTTCATTCATGCTATACCTTAATTGACTGCAAAAACAGAATTGTCCAATTTGATTTTCCAAATGAACCTGTCCTAGAATGGTGGGGTAGTACCTTAGAACTTAGGGTCATCTTATTTCTTACCTAAGGGCAAGAAAAATGATATATAAGGGATGTGTCTACCATCTCGTTCAAGTTAAGTATTCTAGCTCCAATACTCCCAGTCTTAAGTTAGTTCTAGTGGCATATGAATTCCTAGATGTGTTTCCTGAATATCTTCCCAAAGTTCGTCTCGAGAGGGAAATTAACTTCAGAATAGACCTTTTTCCTGATACTCTTCCCATATTTATTCTGCCATACAAAATAGCTCAAGTAGAACTTAAGGAATTAAATAAACAGTTGAAGGATCTCCTAGATAAGGGATTCATTAGACCCAGTGTATCCCCGTAGGGTGCACCAGTTCTATTCATGCATAAGAAAGATAATTCTCTCAAAATATGCATTGACTACTGTCAGCTAAATAAAGTCAGGATCAAGAACAAGTATCCACTTTCCCAAATCGATGACTTGTTTGACCAACGTTAGGGTGCCAGTTATTTTTCTAATATAGACCTCAGATCAGGTTTTCATCATCTCAGATTTAAATAATTTGACATACTAAAAATAACTTTTAGAACTAGGTATGGTCACTTCGAATTCTTAGTCATGTCTTTTGGTCTTACAAATTCCCAAAAGCTTTCATGGACTTGATGAACCATGTGTTACAGAAGTACTTGGACATGTTCATCATAGTCAACATAGATAACATTCTTCTCTACTTCCATAATGAATATAATCACACAGACCACTCAGAATAGTGTTACAGACTCTTAGAAACAATCAGCTATTTGCCAAATTCTGTAAGTGCAAATTTTAGGTATGGTCAGTAGCTTTCTATGGCGATATTATTTCTAATGATGGCATTAGAGTTGATCCCCAAAAATACCGAAGTAGTGAGAAACTATCCCAGACCCATATCTCTATCAGATATCAAGAGTTTCTTGGGCTTGGCTGGCTATTACCGATGGTTTGTTGAGGGATTTTTATCTATTTCATCCCCAAAGTACAGATTGACTCAGAAAAAGGTCAAGTTCAAGTTGTCAGATTCTTATGAGTAGAATTTTTAGGAGTGCAGGACTCGACTCACTACAAGTCCAATTTTTGCTCTACTAGATAGTTCAGATAGGTTTATGGTATATTGTGATGCCTCAAGGGTTGGTTTGGGTGTGTTTTAATGTAGAGAGGTAAGGTCATAGCCTATTCCTCTAGAAAGATTAAGCCCCATGAGAAGAACTACCCCACCATTGATCTTGAGTTAGTAGCTATAGTATTTGTCTTAAAGATTTAGAAGCACTATTTGTATGGGCTACATGTTGACTTGTTCACACACCATAGATCCTCCAGTATGTATTCTCTCAGAAAGACCTAAACCTTTATCAAGGAAGATGGTTGGAGTTGTTAAAACACTACGACATGAGTGCATTGGATCATCTGGGCAAGGACAATGTAGTGTTTGATGCTCTCAGTAGGATGTCTATGGGTGGTGTTGCTCACATGGATGAGGATAAGAAGAAGTTACCTCAGGAAGTTCATTAGCTTGCTCGACTAGTTGTCCTCTTAGTCGATTCAGTAGAGGGTAGTGTATGGGTGCAGAGTAGTTGAGAATCATCTCTTGTTTCTGAAGTAAAGAAAAAGCTGGACAAAGATCCCAGTCTAGTTAATTTGAAAGAGTTAGTTAGAGATCAAAAAGTGGAGATTTTCTCCTAAAGGGGAGATGGTGTATTGCGTTTCCAGGGTTGGCTATTTGTCCTAGGTGTAGATGACTTGAGGAAACAGATTTTTGTAGAAGTTTATGGTGTACGCTACTCTATTCATCAATGGGCCACTAAGATGTACAACTACTTGTGGGAAGTCTATTAGTAGAGTGGGATGAAGAGAGATATTACAGAGTTTGTAGCTAAATGTTCAACATATCATCAGCTTAAGATTGAACATCAGAAGCCTAGTGGGTCCATGCAGGAGTTTAGTATTCCCACGTGGAAATGGGATAAAGTGAATATTGACTTTGTGATGGGTTTAACTCGTACTCATCATCAGCATGATTCTATGTGGGTTATCATAGATAAGATGACCGATCAACTGATTTCTTGCCAGTACATACCTCTTATTCAGCTGAGGATTATACCAAGCTCTATGTCAGAGATTTGGTCAAATTACATGGAGTTCTGTTGTCCATCATCTTCGATAGAGGGACCCAGTTTACCTCTTATTTCTGGAAATCCTTCCAATAGGTTCTTTGTACCTAAGTTCACCTCAGTAGAGCCTTCTACCCTCTGATATATGGTCAAGAAAAAAGGACTATTTAGACTTAGGAACATATTCTAAGAGATGTCTATTTATCTTGAAGGGTAGTTGAGATGACCACTTGCCCTTGATTGAGTTCGCATACAATAACTGCTATAATTGTAGCATTTAGATAGCTCCATTTAATGTGCTTTATAGGAGGATATATAGATCTCTCATTAGTTTGTTTGAAGTGGGTAAGGCCGCAATGGTAGGGCCTGATTTTGTATTTAATACCTTAGAAAAAGTTCAGCTCATCAAGGAAAGGCTTAAGACAGCTCAGAGCTGACAGAAAGTGCATGTTTACGTACATATAAAGGATCTCGAGTTTGACAATGACTTTGTGTATTTGAAAATCTATCCTATGAAACAAGTGAAGAGTTTTGTCCAGAAAGGGAAGCTCAGTCACCCTACATGTCGGTCCTTATCGAATTGTCAACCATTTTAGAAAGGTAGATTATGAGCTTGAATTGCCTATAGACTTAGCTTCAGTGCACCCAATGTTTCATATCTTCTTCTTAAAGAAATGCATAGGTGACCCAACACTCGTAGTCCCTGTAGAGGGTATAGATGTTCAGAATAACCTCTCTTATGAGAAAATTTCAGTCAAAATCCTTGATTATCAGATTTGAAGACTGAGTAACAAAGAAGTCCCTCTAGTCAAAGTTCTATGGCGAAATCAGTCCGCTGAGGGAGATACTCGGGAAGCAGAAGAAGATATGCGGACCAAGTATCCTCACCTCTTCTCTGCAAACTCTGACTCAGCTCAAGGTAATAGTTTTTCTTAAATTTACTCAATTTCATGTTTAGATGTAGTTGCCAACTAGTTATTAAGTAATGTTGCTTACTCAGCCATGTATTCATCAATCAGTTTAGTTCTGTATCCATGCATCAGATATGCATGTTCAGTATACAAACTCATGCGATCAGTAATATCAGTGACGAAATCATGCATCAATTTTGCATTTTCAGTATGATATTTCTGTATATCAGTAGTCTCAACCATGAAATCATGCTTCAGATGTGCATGTCCAGTAGGTACTTTAAGTTTATCAGTTCTCCCATCTTTGTCAGTCTCATTCGATGATGAATGTTTCTAAGTTGGAGATATTGTAAGACCCCGTAAAATTCTAAGGTTAATACAGTCCTTTAAACCTTGTTAAAAGGTCCCAGATATATAAATTTTAAGCTAAGTAATCATACTTAGAGTTATTTTAGCCTTCATAGTTGGAAATCTTTTTTTCCGACCCTTACGACCATTAATTATCGATCTTTAAGTTGCTTCATGATTAGGAATGTCAGTAGGTGTTCTCAAATGGGTTTCACATTTTTAGAACATCGTTTGAAGCATGTTTGGGTTTCCAAACAAATGAATCAACATGATCTCGATGAACCGCATCGCCTATCGCGTCGATGAATAATTTTCCCCAGCTCTTTGTGCAATTTTTAGGGAACCAAGGTGGACTTTATGCGATGTTTATCCATAGCGTCGATCCCTTTGAAGTGGTGCGTTGATCTGCTTGTCGCTAGGCTAGTTTTCAACCATTAAAAATCCACATCCTCAGGGGTATTTGGGCTATTTTTGCACATCTATCATCCCCTAAAAATGATATTTAGCCTCTTTAGAGTCAAAATCTATTCACTATTCTCAAAATTACTCAAGAAATAAAACCGTAGGGCTTATAATTCAAGGTTCAAGATTCAGAAACTCACCATCAACCTTAGTTAATTCAGGTACCAAGGAATATGAAGTGTTCATCCAAGGGTTCCTTTCACCCTTGGAGTCCTAGAAACTCTTTCAAACTTCAAGTAGAATGAATCTATTATTTCTATGATTGGATTTAAGTATATTCATGATTATTATGTTAATTGGGATTCTAATTCATGATCTATTAGAAGTTTCATGTGCAATTGATTATTATGTGTGTAGTATCATGTTAATTTATGTTATAGCCACTGAATTTATGAATTTGGTAATTTATGTTATGATGCCTACATGATGTTTTAGTACCATGTGCATAGTTGTGCTCTACAAGTGTTTCTTAAAATGCTCATGTTAGTTAAATGGGGAAGAACTCATGGCATGTTAGTATATGTGTAAGCTTATACCTTACATGTGTTTGATAAAATCTCTATGGATGAGTTATGAACCATTGCACAATGTTATGCTTTTCAAGTTTAGTCTATGCTGTACTTTTCATGATATCTAGTCCTAGAGGTATTTAATACCCAATAATTTAGTTGTTTACATATAGTTACATTAGTTATTGAACAGTATCAGTAGTGTTACGGGTAGTACTTAGTAATCAGTCGCAGTCTTAGTTTAGTATTCAATACAAAATTTAGTGAACTCAGTTAGTTAACCAGATTCAGTAGTATTTCATCAGTTAGAGGAACCCATTGAATTCAGTTCAGTTTAGTTAAATAGTACAATCAGTAATAGTTTAGTCAAGCCTAGTGTGGAATAGAAATCAGTTCAGTGTCTATTTAGTTGGGAATAGGATTCAGTATAGAGCGAACCCAGGGATGGGCAAATTCCTGCCAATATAGGGTTTGATTCTTAGTAGCATTCCCTGTGCTAAAGAACTATGTAACCAACTTAGGTTAAGATATCATCCTTCCAGACTAGGTTTGATACATCTCATATGCGTTTTCCTTCTAGCAAGACTTGACGAAAGAGATTTCAATTAGAGAGGGTTAACTCATAACTTATCTTTACACTGGTACGGTACTGACACCCTTCCAACTGGGGTTATATGTTGGACCCCAATCCATTCAGAGAAGGCATGTCAGTTAGATGATTACCTCCCATACTTTTAGTTTCAGTCTCAGTATAGAACTTTGTTTGGTTCTATAGATTTAGGATTATTAGATATAGTCTCCCAATTCAGTATAGAACTCAGTTCAGTTCTACAATCTTAGGGATGTCAGAAATAGTCACCCAATAATCAATCAAGACTGTCAGAATAGCCACTCAGTTATTAGTATTATAGTATCTGTAAACTTAGATAACAGTTAATCAATATTCAGAACTCAGTAACCAACATTGGCATTATCTCAGTTACAGTTTATGTACTCATGCATATACTCTCATTCTGTTATGTTTATGATATTCAGTTAGTTGTTGTTCATGCATATGAACCCATGTATATCATCCTACCTCACTTAGCATACAAGTACATTCAAAGTATTGACACATACTTTACTTTTACGCTATGATGTCTTATATTATAGGTTCAGATGCACGGGATCCTGACCGTACTTAGCATTCTAGCCTATCAGCAGTAAACTTAGGGGTGAGTCCTCATAATTCGAGGACAGAGTATTTGTTTAGTATTTTAGAATAATTTTTATTAGTCGGGGTTAGTTGACGGCTTGTCCCTTCAACTCCATAATTCAGATAGTTAGAGGCTTTACGACTTGGGAATTACAGATAAATATTTCAATATTCAGTTTTCTGTATTTAGTATTAGTTTTCAGTTATGAACCTTATGGTGATTTTAGCCTACCTTCTGCATTTATTTTTGTAATATTAGTATTGTAGTGTTATTATTATTCAGTGGTCACAACAGGTACTAGCCATGGGGTAGATGGTGGTGCTTCGAGGTTGCTAGCACTGTTTAGCATCTGGGGTACAGACATGGGGTGTTATATTAAATTGGTTTGGTTTGTTTTAATTATTTTAGAAAGTCCTTGGTGGACATGGTTTTGGTTTAATTGGAAACTTAATAGTCAACTTGGTTTAATAGTTTTGATATTTCTTAAAAGGATAGACTTACAAGCTCTAATTTTTGTATGATGATACCAACAGTTAATGCCTAATTAAAAACTCCTTATTAAATGGTTTGGTTATGTGTAAAAAGTTTAATTGGGATTAAAGTAGGTCGATTATAAAAAACATAAAAGGTGGGGGTCCCGGAGGAGTCAAAACTTACAACTCATATTTGTCGATGAGGGTGTAGTCTTGGTGACCGTGTGCAGAATGTCATATTTTATATTTTGAGAGATGTACTAGACATCCCAGGTTCTTTTATTCGATTGTACGGCTAACATGCACTAGGCCCTTTTAGTAGGGGAATGAACCTATATAGCCTATGGGTGGTTATAGCAAAGTCAAGGTATACAACCCAGGTTAAGATTTTAAATGCATGCTAAGCCTGATCTCATATCCCGACACGGTATGTGTGTATATGTTGATTGTATATGGTTATTTACTTTGATTTTGAATTATGAGATTTTATCTTTATCCCTGAGTACATGCTAGTATTAACCCCGCCAACCCTCTTTAGGAGTTATATCCCCACATGATGTAGGAACCAGCCATATTAACATCCTCTTACTTAGTTACTTAGATTCGACAACAACTATGAGTCAGATTAAAGTGGCGATCTCCCATACTCCAGAAGGCTCAATTTCATGCTATGAACTTCTTTTATTACAGTTATTTCTTTGGTTTTGTTTTATCTATGGTCGGGGAGATGACCAAACCAAATGTTATTGATACTAGATAGAGTCTTTGTTGAACAACTAGGACGGTGTCGATATTGATGTCAGCCATGGTATTGATAATGGCATTGGAGTTGGCACCAATTGTATATTTGATTGAGATTGTTGGATTATGGTTATAGACTTTGTTTAATTCCTTTAGAAATATTAGTTTTTTATCTTGATATATGTTTGGAATTAATCTGACATATGGTGCAAGGCAGTTACGATTGTAAAATAGGGGTGGTTTTCGGTCGTGGTTGGACTTGAGATGCCCGACATGACTAGGACCTGATTCGGGTCATGTCAATAAAACACCTTTGGAGCATTATTTTAACACTTTAACATATGAAAAATCCTATTTACTCTCTCAAATTCTTTCAAGCAAAGCAAGTTAGTGTTTTCTCAATATTGAGGATTTAGGGGTCAATTCAAGGTTTCTTCTCCTTAATTGAGAATTATTCAGGCATGTTACTCTTCCATAATTACTACTTTATGAAAATTTTCTATTTTAATGGTTTAATAGGATAGCTTTGAATGTAGGTTTTAACATGTTTGAGGGTTTCGAAATATGATTAACCCTTTAATTATTTTCCCATGAACTACTATGCATTGTTTATGCTTTATTAAAGATTTTGAACTTTTGGGGTACATTGATGTGGCAAATAAACTAAGGGGTCATTATTTCCCCCAAATTGGATTCATTGAAATTGGAAATTGTTTTGAATATTGGTGTTCCCCCAACCCACTTGTGTAAATGGCGTTGAGTTGTTAAATTGTTACTTGATTTGACTTACTTACCAATGTTAATGGAATGCATAAATGGTAAAACAATGAACATAGATTTTGAAGGGCTTGTTGGCTATAAATTAATTTAATGAACAAAGGGGTCGAGGTATTCCCCCAAGTTAACGTGATTTTTATGGCATCGAGATAAGTTTGCAAGTGTAAAGGTATAACGATACCCATGGTGTGCCTTGATGGTTAGTTCTTTGTTTAATAAATAGGTTATGTGAAACTTTCTTTAATTAGGCTTTATGAGGGTTGTGTAGGTTTTCGTGAATGTGGAGGTCTCGAATGACCTATACTGGAAACTGTTTCTACCGACGTGGAGGTCTAAATCACCGGGAGGTTCAAGTCCCCTTATTATATGTCTGGGAGGTTCGAGTCCCTAGAGTTAATGGTGAAGTACCTAAGTTACTCTTGGTATGTGCCTGGAGATTTGAGTCCCTTTTAGTATATTTATTTATGATTATTCTCTACTTTGTGTGGCCACACACACTCGGGCCCTTTCAGATAGTGGAGAGCTTGACCCATATAGATCGTTGGTGCCTTGTTATGATGATTTTTCTACACAGTCTAGGTTAATGATTCTAGTAGAACATGATAAGCATTGTTCCCTATCTCGAAATATTATTTATGTATTTACATATTAGTATTCACCTGGTTTTGAATTCGATTTAACTTGGCATTATTTTATCCCCTCCCTGAGTTACATGCTAGTGCGCAACCCACGAAACTTCTTCGAAAGATGTATCCCTATGCCATGCAGGCACCAAAGATACTTCTATTTTTCCTGTGTAGAGTTAGGTGAATCATCTCAATTCATAGGTCGTTGTTGGTGAAGTGGAGGGCTTTTATTCTTTGATAAACTTGGTCATTTCTTTAGTTTTCTTTGTATAGACTATAATTGAAGAGTTCACATTATCATTATTATTCATATTTTTATTATCCTTATTTGGGTTGGGGGCATGTCCTGACTTAGATTGGTAATCGATTTTGTATGAGGCTTTCTGGATATTACTGTGGATTGGGTTGATGTAATAATTGAAACTATTAGTTATCTTGAGATATTATCATTTATCTTGTTATATGTTCTAACTTCAGTTGTTGCTAAGTGGATATGTCTTGTGTGGTCTGGAAATATGGGGTATTCCCTGGTCCTCGATGGACTTGAGATACCCATCAAAGCTAGGCCCTAGTTTGTATCATGAAAAAGTTGGTATCATAACCTAGGTTTTGTGTCATCTGGTGTCCACAAAGCTGTGTCTAGTAGAGTCTCTTTTATGGGTCTGTAGAGTGCTACACTTATAAGAGAGAGGCTACGAGGCATTTAGGAATGTTCTCTTTCTTATAATCTACATTTGGGTTGAGAGTCTAGTATGTTGAAATCTCCTCTAATTCCCATTATTTAGTTTTTTAGATCATGCCTCCGAAAATATCTGATGCTCGTTGAAAATCCTCTGTCCTTCTTGAGGATACTATGGATAGGGCACATCCCACTCATGAAGTTCAGACCCAATTTTGGGTCGCTGCTTCTGATTGACCTAGTGGAGTTCCACTAATCCCCACATATATTTGTCTCACTGGTAACACTTCTATTGGGACTCCTGCAGGTGATATTACCAATGGTTATTTTTGCCATTTCATTCATGTACTAACCCAAGTGGTGAAATCTCAGTCATATCAGTCAGATCCTGCTATGAGTTCTTCTGAAGCCACTAAAGTTGGCCAGTTTATGAGGCTAAATCCTTCGACCTTTACTGGATCTAAGGTTGAGGAAGATCCTTAAGGGTTAATAGATGAGATAGAGAATATTCTCTGTGTGATGCATACTTATGACTCTGAGGGTATGTAATTCGTTGTATGCCCGTTGAAGGGTGTGGCATATTAGTGGTATGAGGAATGGGACCAGTCCAAGTGTGATAATGCGGAGTTAGAATTGTGGGAGGATTTATTAAGTGCTTTTCTTGATTATTTCTTTCCTCGGGGTTTGAGGGAAACAAAGGATAAGGAGTATGTGAAAATAAAGCAAGGCAAGATGACTATGAAGTAGCATTTCTTGAAGTTTTATCAGTTGTCCTGTTATGCTCCTGAGTTGGTATCTTCTATGAGTGCTCGGATTAGCAATTTGCTTCCTAGATGTCCCATGATTTGGTGTTGGACTGTAATGCCTACTTGTTGAACAATGTAATGGACATCTCTAGTCTTGTATTATATATGCAACAGGTCAAAGATAAGAAGAAGAAACATGCTAAAATAGGGGAGATGCAAAGTTAGAGATCTAGATTTTCTTAGTAGGGGGTGGCCAACAAAATACTGGCAAAGATGGTAGGCAATGGTCTAAGAAGAAGTGGGGGAATTTTTGTTCTTATTAGAAGTCATCCTTGCATTCCAAAACTATGTAGCCAACATAGCATGAGACACCAACACTGTCAGATTAGGGGCCCACCATTCTCTTTTGGGGACACTGTCAGATGAGGGTTTCCCACAGTTTGTCCTTACAAGTAGCGCAGTACTGACACCCTTCCAATTGAGATAACATATTGGACCCCACCTTATCTATATTGCTTTATTTGGGGAATGTAAGTTAGATGACTACTTCCCATTGTTTTAGTACAGAATCAGAACTTTCACATACAGTCATTCAATCTCAGTGATAAAACTCAAATACTTTTACAGGATTTAGGACTGTCAGCTATAGTCAACTCAGAACAGTATGGAACTGAGCTAGTTCCATCAAAAACTAGACTGTCAGATACAGTCACTCAGTATTAGTTATTTCAGTTACACAGTTATCAGTATCTCAAATTATCAGTACTCAGATTCAGTAATCATGTTATCACGAACACAGTTTTAGTTATTATGTATTCATGCATGTACTCTTATGCTCATGTTATTCAATCAGTTAGTATAGTTAATGCATGTGAACCCTTTGTATATAGCCTATCTCACATACATACCAGTACATTCAAATGAATAGATGCATTTGCATAATGGTGTTTTATACCATAAGTTAAGAAGCAAGATCTCCAAAGCATCAGTAGCATTTCAGTTTCCGCAGTCAAAGTTAGAAGTGAGTCCTCATCCTTCTAAGACATGACAATTACTTTATTATCTTATTAATTAATTTATTTTAGTAGTATGAGTTAGTTGAGGACATGTCCGATCAACTCCTTATTCAGACACTTTAGTAAGTTAGAGGCTTTTCAAACTAGCATGTTCAGATAGTTATTTCAATTGTCTTGGGTATTTCATACCCCCTCTAGATGTTATATTTTATCACTTATTTTACAATTTTGAACCTTACATCCTTATAGCCTTTATTTCCTTATTTATATAGTATATTATGCAGTGTTTAGGTATATGTATCAGTCATGGGTTAGCTTGTGGTCCTTTGGGGTCATGAGCACCATGTAGCATTCTGGGTACAAGATTCGGGGCTTTACACCATGGTTTCTTGACTTCTATTTGACTGTCATGACCGTGGTCACCACACTGCGATCACGGTAACTGAGGACAGTTCCTACTTAAAGTCTATAACTGTACTTTCTTGCTCCATTTTTTATCGTTACATGCTCCACTGAACATCTACCTATCTTTTAAACTCTACACCTTCAAAGAGTGGATATTAGTGCATTTACTCACGAATATGTCTCAGTTATTCACTCAAAACAAGGTAGTGTAAAAAATGTTTAGTGAGATGGAGTGCTAAAATTACCACTTATCAACACTCCCAACTTAAAGTGTTTGCTTGTCCTCAACTAACACTACCTCTTATACTGAGACACCATCATTTTAGCCTAACCTTCATGCCTTAAAGATAACAATGACCCCAACTTTAATAGCAACAACAAATAGCTCATTGCACATGGGCTAAGATAACTTTTCTACACCCTTCCTTATAAAATACTAAAACCAAGGCTTCATAGGACTTCAAAAAGCGTCAAAGCAATAAAAACCAATACTCTAGAAGTGACTCCATTTTTTACAATAACGAAACTATACTCCATTTTCCCCATTGCTAGAAGATGACAAATTCACCCACCTCAACATATTTCACATGTCCTCCTCACAAGATAAAGAATTCCTCACTTCTAGCTACAAAATTTCCAACAAGGAATTTTAAGTGCACAAAGTTTCTTTATCAGAAAAGAAATCTCAGTGCAATAAGTATTATACCATAGGCTTTCCCCTATTTTCAATCGCCACTACAATAAAAGTAATTGGTTGGAGATCTCAAAGGACTTTCTAAGCTTGTAATCTAGGTTTGGGTTAAGGTAGGATATTTTTTGGGAACAACATGGCTACTCCCTTCCTTGAACGTCAACAACATACTTTTCTATCTCTTTTTTTTTACTATTGTCCACTCTTCTTTGTTCGTCTCTTTTTTTATTCCTACAATTCGCTTCCTTTGTTCACAACTTTTCTTTTATCTTCTTTTCTTGAATCTTTAATTCAATTCTATCGTTTGTTTGATTCTTTCTTTTCTAAATATTTTCTTACATCACTTAGTCACCTTGTCATTATACTAACACATCATGGCCTCAAAATTTCTTCCATCAATGGTACCATCTCCAACTTAGGCGTTTAGCCTCAAGTTGGATTTTAAAGTTCAAAGAGGGCATGGTGCAAAAGTGGGATATGAAGAATGGTTCATGGCTTATAATGTATTTGCCAAAGAAAGGGCCAAAGGCTCAAAGTGGGTAACTAGGGATTGCAATTATGCATAAGGAGCCTTTTTAGGCTACAGTAGGATCCAAAATCACAAGGATGGCCTAAGATCGTTTAACAATCAAAATACAATCAACATTATCTTTGAAAGACTAACAGGGAAAGTTGTAGATAACACAAGTATACTTGAGATGCATGAAAAAATCTCACCACAGATGGCATGCAACACTTGCTGAAGTGGTTCAATTGTCCCTCCCATGAGAGACAAAATATGAGCATCTATCATTATTTATAAGTCAATAACTTATGAAGTCATAAAAAGAGAAGAAGTGTTGTTACACAATTGCTCGTATCCATGCCGTTGGTTTTTAAAATTTCTGGATGGAGAGGGGAGTTTGTTTTGCCATAGCCTTATGCACAATGTACTACTACTATGGCTACAACAAAAACCTTAGTCTAACATCTTGGATAAAAATGGGCTAACTATCCATATGGCTATTCAGACTTTGACAATGGTGTACAAAGTGACCCCAACTTAACAAAATATAATGCCACAGTTACTAAGACCTCCCTTGCATTAATGAAACTTAATGTTATGGATACTCAAAATTCCCTTGCACCTGTGTCTCAAACCCAAATACAACTCTTTACCCTTAAGATGATCACCACTCAATACATCATAGGGAAAAGCTAATCATGTATCAACAAGATCAAAATAAAATTAAATTTGAAGAACACTAAAAATAAAAGAAAAGAATGATATTCCATAAAATGTGGGCACCATTAGAGTGACCAAAAATGTAGAATCTCAAAACATAATAAAAATAATATCCAAAGTATCCTCCCAATACAATTATAAAAAGATATATCCAGCCATGCATCACCTAAATAACACAGATTTGGTGCACCCCTATATAAAAGTAGTGTAGTGTCCACAATGCATGTGTAAGAAAGCAAGAGTAAGAGAGTCTCCCTATATCTGCATCAAACCTATCTTCCCTTGTTGACTCGGCATCACCACCTCTCACATTTTTATCTAACCACTCTATAAGTGACTCATCCTCACTATCTAATCTCAGTAAAGGTATTGGAAGGTTTGTTTTGAGCACCTTGAAGATTCCTTTCACCCATTTCTACAGTTGCTAAAAAAATTATCTCTCATCTTTTATCTCTTCACTATTTTGTCATATAAGTCATTGAGGTCTCTGTGAGAAGCAGCCAAAGCTGAATAATCTCTCTCCGAATGGGTGATAGTGGCTCCCTATTTCTCTTGCTCCTTCATGTATTTCTCATAGTCTGACTAGGAAATGCATGAGTGATGAGCAATGGAGGACTCTCCTTATCCCTGAGGCAGTCTGGAAAATGTTTCCCTAACCCCTTCATCTGAATAGATATATCATATAAGGTAGTGGCTAATGAGGGTCTAGAAGGGTCTGTGACCACTTGGAGTTATTTGCTTTAGTCCATATTCCTCTTCTTAATTTGACCTGGTATACCCTCACCTATGAATTTTAGTGGATAGATGAAGGAGCCAAGGCGTATCCAAGTATCCATGTCACACTCGTCCACTTCTACTCTCCTTGTAATTTAGTGATAAGGGAAGGAAGGAGAATCTGAGTACCAACCTAGTTCTTAAAATACCACCTCTTGAAGAGAAAAATCTTGTCCCACCTTCAGAGCAATGCCCGATAAGATGCAGGCTACCATTCGAGCTCTTATGTCTTTGACAATAATCATGTTAGTGCATGGTGAGACTCTATTACAGATGATGTTCATCCATCGCCTGGTTTTATCAAAATATCTCGCCTGGTGGTGGCCCATGGGACTTCTTTTCTAGGATATAAAATATTAGTTATTCAAGTCCCGGGCTCACATGCCTTGGCATGAAACTCCCTTATGTCAGCATTTGAAATCCCGTACACTACATTAATTTTCTCTACTCTAAAGTACACGTACTTACCCTAAATTTTCATGACTTGGTTTGCTAAGGAGACTACATAGAGGTTTTCTTAGAACTCACACAATAATTTTTCATTAGCAAGGCATAGTTCCGAGGAAAAATACATCCATCTAGTTGCAATAAGCCTTGCATGAAATTCTAGAAACTAATTTTCCACCTTGTCTAGGATGATGCCCCTTTTAGGGAGTAGCTTTATTCTATGAAAGTCTATATTGTACAAGTGTTGGCATTCCGTGGACATGAATTGGGTGTCATCAAAGTCTCCCATTCTAGAATAACTTAGAACTTGTAAGCAATGCACTTCAGGCCAATATTAGAATTATCAAACAAAATCTATGCCTGCACAAATAGATAAGCTCATGCGGTAGTGCTATAAAACGTTTCTTAGACAGCTAAGGGTGTGCAGAAATTCTGATATTTTCCAGAACCAGCACTCAGGTTTGGCGATCGCAGGGCCTTTGACCACGATTACGGTAATGTGACTACGGTCATCGAGACCGCAATCGCGGTATCTGAGACCAAGTTGACAATTCTCACATGACTTTGAGATTCAAATCTAACCATAATTCCTTGATCCGACTAGGCTTAACAACTTTATTAATAGAGAACTTCATACCTAGAGTGTGTGAGCATAGCCCTGAGCTTAAGAAAGTAGAACAATGAATTTGTAGGGGCTTTTTAGTGGCACACGTAGTGTAAACGTCCATTCAAACAGTTTACAGCTTACTTTTGGGTACTCAAGACTTCCCTAATATTTTGTACACTCACTAAAAAAGCTAATCACAACCCGAGACAACTAAGCATGAATTTGGTAACACAATTATTCAGGCCCTTTTTATACGGTACAAGTTCAAAGTATGCAATTATATATAAATCACAGGAGTTGAGACAACTTATCAAGCTAACTGATTCTATTAGAATGATATCCCACTTGTATATGCAATGCAATGCCAAAAATTGGAGAGGATTTGACAGAAATTAAAAGACGGAGAATGGGAAGAATGGGTATTCGGATGGTCTTTTAAACTGAATTAACCGCGATCGGGCTCATAGTTTTGCTATCGCGATCATGTGGCATCCATGATCGTGGGAACAAAGACTACGAATGTGATAATGAAGACCCAACAACCAGGTTGCCTGCATTTACTGCTCAGTCTTAACGTGCCCATTTCACGCATTTCTTTCTTAAATTCAATCAAAATTCCTTGTGGCACCACATTGTAAGGATTGTGCATGCACAAAAATTAAAATCCAAATCTATCCTGGCATGCATTAATAAAAGGATATGTGCCAATTTTTGTGGAATAATATGTTGCCTCCCATCGAATGCTTAGTTTAATGCTACAACATGACGACTCCACGCCATCCCTTAATATCTCGACTTAGAAAATTTGAATCTTTGTCCCAAATTTTGCTAAATATGCAATGAGTGGAAGAGGGGAAAAAATTCAAATCTTCCAAGATAAAACTTTGAAGAGGTGGTAAAATAGGAAGCAAGCTTCAATCTTTCCATTTTGAAGACTTAAACCTTTAACCCAACTTCACATTGATCTTTCGGATTGGTTCCATGAGTAAAAGAGTGCTCATTAATATGTTATTCCTTGTACGTCAGAAGTTGAGCATCTTGGAATTTTATGGATGGGGTTGCATGTGCAAATTTGGAGTGACAAACTCCAAAATATAAGAGTCAAACTCCATCTCCCCATAATCCTCCATGGGTGGATCCTCATTACATCCTCTATGCTTAATGTTGAAAAGTAGGATGAACGAGGTCCAACCCCTAATTTTGGGTTAGCCTCCTTCAAAGCATATTCACCCCTAAATGAGCTAGAGTCATCATAAGAGGTTTTCTTTGATTCATCTCTTGACTCTAAGCTCATTTCTTTTATTTGGATTCTTATTTCTTATATGATTTAGAATGTTGGGAAGCCACAAAGGATCCCATACTACCAAGCTACCATTATAGCTTAGTTCCTCTTATTGACATATTTCCTTTTGGGTAATGGGCATGGTGATGATAGCTTCAAGCTTTTCTTCTTCGCCCATTACCTCCTTCATGGCACTTTTCCATTCTTGGTGTATATGCTCTAGGCCCTCCTCCATTACTTCCAACCAATCAAAAATGGCTTGTAACCTTGGGTCACAACTATTGGACTTGGTGTCTTGCTTTTTTTTTTGTCTTCATCATGCCCATAAATCTCATAAGAAGGACTAAAAACTTTGTTAGTATAATGGGGGGAAGGGGCACGTGGACAATCACGTCAATGTCCATCTCAACCACTACATAAAGGGCACCTATACTCCCTATATGATTAGGATGGTGAAACCATCTCTCTTCGGAGAGCATAGTTAGAATTGCTCATGAAATTTGGTACATCGTGACATAGATATGTATTATCATGATCGGACTTACAACTACCAACATCATATTTGTTGGAAGATGCCATAAAGCAAAAATAAAAATAAAAAAATTCTACCTATAAAAGAAAATCACAACAAATATATACATGCTTGAATTCAAGAAAGTAACTAAAATTCCAAACTAACTTAGTACGCCAAATTATTCTGCAGCAATGGTGCCATTTCTTATAACGCTCAACTTACACATCAATTTAAGTGGAAGACGTTCGTCATCAATATATTTACCAAACTTTGGAATCGTGGTCAAATCCATGAGGAACAATATTAGTGGCGATCAAATTAATTTGAAATAATAGATACAAGTTAAATTCAAACAAATGATACAAAGAGATAAAATCGGGGAGATAGGTTCTTACACTAATATTTCTTTTTGGGTTTTTGTAGTATAAATTTGGGACTATGAATAATTAGAGTTTTAATAATTATGCACGGATCTTGGGATTATGCATTACAAAGAAAGTGACATATGGGAGTGATAAATCAACATCAATTTAGCAAATCAACTATGGGTAGACTTGTTCATAGATTTTGATGATATTCTTTCAACAAAACACCAAACTTTCGCCTATTGATTCTTTCGAATACCAAATAGGTGTGTTCAGCAATTAGCAACCACAACCTCAATCTAGGTATCCCTATCTATAGGATGATACCCATGGCATAGATAACCTCACATTTACCCTTATGTCTATGATAGTAAAAATTTAGCAAACTATACACATAATTGGTATCATTGTTTTGGTATCCACATCCCTCTTTCCAGAATGATGAATTCCTAAAGTTCACCCAAAATACTTCTTTCAAAGATAGCCTTAAACTTTCTAGAGCTTGGATCTTTCACTCATCAAACCCATGTGGGTATTTAGGGCTTTCACCATCAAATCCCAACCAAAATGGCATAGAAATGATAAAACGCATAAACTTGAACTACCAAATAGATGTGAACAATAAAAACCCACATACACTTTAACCCCTATTCACACATAATCCCAAGAGGAAGATTTAGCTACACATAAGATAAATAAGCATAGATATACCCATAATCTCTATTGAATTAAATTATTGAAGATTTAAGTGAATGTTACTTCCAACTTGGTTCTCCAATAATATCAATAGTAGAAGTGAGCAAATCTTCCGCTTAGAATGTCTCCAATTTATTCTTCACAAAAAATTTATAAAATATTTTCCTCTCCATAAATAGAGGCTATGAACTACACTAAACTAAACCCTTTAAAAAATTAGGGAAGATGGTATTTTGTCCTATAATGATAGGGTTTGAGTCATTTTATTCAATTTGGGATCAGCATGTGCAATTACTGTTTTACCCTTAGGCTGAAATCCTCAGCTAGGTTACGATTACGCGTAAGTGGCTGCAACAGCAGCTATGCATTCGTGATTATCTTTTCATGGCCGTGGTTGGTTTACTTTTTTTTTACTACCACGACCGCGGTCACTAGGCCGCGATTGTGGTAACTGAGGCCAGTTCCTACTCAAAGTCTTCAACTGGACTTTCTTTCTCCCTTTTGATTATTTCATGCTCCAATCCTTATCTTTCTATTTTTTCAACTCTATACCTGAAAAAAGTGGATATTAGTGCTTTTACTCATAAATATGTATCATTTATCCCCTCAAAATAATGTAGTGTACATGAATATTTAGTGAGATTGAGTGGTAAACTGACCACTCATCTGTTCCAGCTAAGCTAAAGAAACACAAGGTTCAGTTGAAAGATATTTTAGATAAGGGTTTTATCCGCCTTTGTGTTGCTCCCTAGGGTGCTCTAAATCACTTCGTCCGTAAAAAGGATGGGTCCCTTCGGATATGTATAGATTACCACCTATTGAATAAGGTGACTATGAAGAATAAGTATTTGCTTCCTAAAATTGCTAATCTTTTCACTAGCTTTAGGGTGCTAAGTTCTTTTCCAAGATTAATCTTTGGTCGTGTTATCACCAGTTGAAGATTAGGGAGGTGGATATCCCTAAGAATCCTTTCCAAACCCAGTATGGCTAGTTTGAGATTTTGGTCATGTCTTTTGGTTTGACTAATACCCTAGTAGCATTCACGATCTTATGAACTAGGTCTTCCATCAGTTCTAGGTTTTATTCATAATTGTGTTTATTGATGATATTTTTGTGTACTCCAAGAGTGAGGTGGACCATATCAATCACCTATGCCTTGTGTTGCGAACCTTAAAAGATCAGGGGTTGTATGCAAAGTTCTCTAAGTACGAGTTCTAGTTGCATATTATAACTTGTCTAGGTCATGATGATTTCTATTAAAGGGATCATGGTGGATTGACAAAAAGTTATGGTGGTTAATACGTGGCCTAGACCCATGAATCCAATTGATATTGGGGCTTCTTGGGTTTAGCCGGTTATTATAGTAGGTTTGTGGAGAATTTCTCTTGTATTGTGACCCTATTGATTATGTTGTCTCAGAAGAAGGTGAAGTTTATATGGTCCGATGCTTTTAAGAGAATTTTTTAGAATTTTAAAAATAAGTTGACGTTGGCTCCAATTTTGACTCTACCTGAGGGTACCACTACCTTTGTTGTTTATTATGATATTATCGAGTGAGACTAGGTTGTGTGTTGATGTATCATGGTAAGGTGGTTGTATATGCTTATAGACAATTGAAGTTGCATTAGAAGAATAATCTGACTTATGATTTTGAATTGTTAGTTGTGGTCTTTGATTTTAATATTTGGCATCACTATTTGAATAGAGTTTATGTTGACATCTTCTCGGATCATAAAAGTTTGCAGTATGTGTTCACTAAGAAGGAGTTAAATCTCAAGCAAAAGTGATAGCTTGATTTTTTGATGGACTATGACAAGTGTCTTCATTATCATCTAGGTAAAGCCATTGTGGTTGCTGATGTACTAAGCAGGTTAGGTATAGGAAGCTTATCTCATGTGAATGAGGAAAAGTTAGAATTGGTGAAAGATATTCAAGGTTTGGATAATTTTGGAGTTCATCTCTTGGACTTTGAAGATTGTGGTGTGATTGTACAAGAGGTAGAGAAGTCATATCTTAGTGCCGAGGTGAAAGAGAAGCAGATCTTTGACCCTATCTCGATGTTGATCAAGGATAACGTGGGTCACCAGAAGGTGATGTCTTTTTAGAATATGGCGATTGTATCATGAGGTACCATGGTCGATTATGTGCTTAAGATATTGATGGGATCTGAGAGGATCTTGGCTAAATCTCATGAGTCGAGGTACATAATTTATCCTGGATTATAAAGATGTATCATAACTTAGGAGATATTTATTGGTTAAACAACATGAAAAGGGATGTGGCCAATTTTGTGGCTAAGTGCATGTTGTGTCAACAACTGAAGGTTGAGCACTTGAGGCGTGGTGGTTTGACTCAAGAAATTGAGGTGCTCGTATGGAAGTGAGAAGTAATTAATATGTATTTTATTGTTAATTTTGTTCAGTCTTTCCATTAATTTGATTACATTTGGGTCATCATGGATATAATGACTAATCTACTCACTTCTTGCCAGTGAAGACTAATTATTCAGCTGAGGAATATACTAAGCTTTTTATTAAGGAGATCATGATGTTGCATGGAGCTCCAGTCTCCATCTTATCTAATTGTGATACTTAGTTCGCATCTTACATTTGGTGTTCCTTTCAGAGAGACTTGGGGACTAAGGTAACCATAGCACTATTTTCCATCATCATACGGATGGACAAGTGGAGAGGATGATTAAGACCTTAAAAAATATGATAAGGTCTTGTGTGATCAATTTTTGTGGTAGTTGGGTTGATAATTTTCATCTCATTGAGTTTGCGTACAATAATAACTATTACTCGTGTATTGGGATGGCTCTATTTGAGGATTTGTGTGGTAGGAGGTACAGGTCTCCCATTGGGTGGTTTGATATTGGTATAAATAATTTGTATCATCCTGACGTGGTTCACCAAGCATGATGAAGGTAAACGTGATTCAGGATAGGCTTAAGATTGACCAAAGTCTCCAAAATTCCTATACGGATGTAAGTCAAAGAGACTTGCAGTTTGATGTGAATAATTTGGAGTTCTTAAAGGTGTCTCCAATGAAGAAAATGATGTTGTTTAGAATGAAAGGGAAGCTCAGTCCTCGTTATGTTGGTCCATATTGTATTTTGAGGACAATGGGAAATATGGCATATGAGGACTGATTTATATTATAGATTGGCAAGTTCATCAGTTGCGAGGAAAGGATGTGGCTTCGATAAAGGTTCTATGGAGGAATCAAAAGCATGACGAAGCAACTTGGGAAGACAAGGAAGACATGATGTCCAAATACCCATTCACGTTTCCCAATTTGGATGATCGTGTATAAGGTATGTGCATTCCTTACTACCTATGTTTTATGTGTTTGGTAAAGGTAAGTGTGGTTGTGTTTGGAGTTATATCGTGATAATAAATGCCTTGTTCGATCATTCAAGGACTAATGATCCTAAGGAGCGATTATCCGACACCCCGGATTCTATATCCTTGAATTTCTTTTGAAATTTTATCCTCAATGTCCAGACTACGACTCCTCTTTATGAGTCATACGGAGTCTTGAAGAGTCAAAGAATTCTAATCATATCCTAACAAGTGTTTGTTGCTAAGTTTCCTATCTTGATTATGAGAGGCTCCCAAAGATTTTTAAAGACTCTATGTGAATCACATAGTACAAATCTTAGGGTGACCAGTGTGAGGCACTTTAAGTTTTGTCTTGGATATGACTTGGACCCTATGATTCATAGGGTCACGATGTGAGTCATATGATGTGATTCATAAGTTCAGCAGTATATGTGCCCCACGACTCTCTTTTGACTATTACTCAAGGTAATAAGTTGTAAGGTGTCCCAAGGAGACATCATGAGACTCGTAATGCTAGCGACAATTTTTCAGCTTTTAAGTTGAGGGAAATTTGGACATTTCCCTCTTTATCCACTTAGACACTACGTACATAAAACAATTTTGGGGCATTATTTTGACATTTTAAAAAATCAAAAACCCTCATTAGTCTCTCAAATTCTCTCGAGCAAAGCAAGCTGGAGTTTCCTCAAGAAGAAGTGTCTAGTGGTCAATTTAAGGTTTGTTCTCCACAATTAAGAATCCTTTAGGAATGTTACTATTCCCCAATTACTACTTCATGAAAATCATGTATTTAATTGGATAGTTTTGAATGTAGGTTTAACAATTGTTGAGGGTTTTGGAATGATTAGTCCTTAAATTATTTTCCCATGAATTACTTTGCATGGTTTATGCTTTATTAATGGTTTTAAAATCGTGGGGTGCATGGGTGTGGTGAATAAACTAAGGGGTCATGATTTCCCCCAAATTTAATCCTTGAAAATTGGAATTTGTTTGGAATAATGGTGTTTCCTCAACCAACTTGTGTAAATTTCCTTGAGTTGTGAAATTGTCACTTGGTTTGACTTACTTATCTATCATAATACATTGCATAAATGGTAAAGCAATGAAAATGGATTTTGAAGTCCTTTTGGGCTATGAATTGATTTAATGAACAAAGGTGTTAGAGGCATTCCCTTAAGTTAACGTTATTATTATAGCATAGAGACAACCTTGCAAGTGTAATGGTATGATGGTATGTAATACCCCGCATGTTTCTAAGCTAGGAAGTGAATAAGTATTCCTATGTATGAAATCTCCTATCCTATGATTCATACTTGAGTACATGACTTACAATGAATATCCTAGTGATAGGATAGCTTATGATGCATTAAGCATGTTCACATGAGTCACTCAAGGTAATACAAGCTAAGAGATTTTGAATCCATCAAGTTTTAGTGTTCGATTTTGCAAGGGTCATTTTTGAATGAGTATAAATGGATGTTAATATGGTATTTTGGCTGATTTAGACCCATCAAATTTTAGAGAATCAAACTAGATTTCCAACGATACCAAGTTTGCCTTAATCCAATACCCGAGCAAAAAGTTATGCACATTTTTGTAAGAAACAGTAAGCATAGGCGATTGGTTAGGAGCCTCCCAACCCAAGCATAGGCGATTGGTTAATCACCGCCCAACCCAGGCATAGGCGATCACTTGGGCGCTGCCTAAGTCAATTCCAGGTGTCAAAAATACTCCGTCTTGAGTTATTTTAAAGGTAATTAAGTCTTTAAATACTCCTTCCACGTCCCTAAACTTAACCCTACAAAATATATAGCTTCTAAACATACTGCAACCCTATTTTCATCTCAAAGATCATCATCCAAGAGAACATAAGGAGAAAAACAACTAGGGTTGCATAGTTAAGCTTGAAATCTAATTTGAAGGAAATTCCTCCGTCAATCATCAAGAAACTTCCTTCTAGGGTATGCATAGTGTTCATCCACGGATTCCTTTCATACGTGGAGTTCAAGAATTAATCTTAAAAATACAAAATCTTGGTTGATTGTAATGATATGATCATACTCATGTTGATGCTTTTTTGTTTTCTTCTTTTTCATTATAAAGTATGATTTCTATATTGTTGGGTGTTGATGATCTTGTTGTTGATATTGGGTGATTCCCAAGATGGAATCTTTATATGTTTTTATGAATTCATGATATCATATGAGTTGGAAACATGCAAATTTGGTTGTTCATGATGTATAATTTGATGATTTCACCTATGCTTAAGATGTGCATGTAAGGTGTTTGATAAAATGCCTAAGGAACTAGAAATCATATAATATAGCAAAATTGTGACTAACTGAAGGATTTATGATATGCCCTTACATTCCAATGACTTCTATGATTGGTAATGTGCCTTGTAAATGTTGTTGGAATAGTCATGAACTATTCTTATGAGATTATGCTATGTTTACTTTCAAATCCTACTTACGAACAAGATGTATGATAACCATGCAATCCACATGAACTTCCATTCTATTGGTATGTGTTGCAAATATGCTTATGCAATGAACATGATATTAAGATTGTGCAAGTACTTCCATGTGATATGAAATCCTTTCCATGCAATACATTGTTGATAACCATGCTTAGTATGAGATCCCTACTTATGATATTATAAATTATGGACTCTACTCTTATGATCAAGTCAGTCATGTGTATCAATTTCCTTCCATTGAGTCCTGGGGGTACTTCCATGTCATGTTTCACAATATCTAAACTAAAGCTATGATTCCATAGACTTCAGTCAGTCATGTGACTTAGGAAAACCTCATGATCTTAGTCAGTTGTCAGATATCAATAACATTCCGCCAGTCAATGAAATTCAGTAAGATTAAGTCATACACAGTTAGTTATTCATGTCCAGTCCATCCAGATGGGAGTAAAGTTTAGCATAGAGTGAACCCAAGGATGGGAACTCACCCACCAGTTCAAGGAGTGATTCTTAGTAGCAATCCTTGTTTTCCAAAACTACTTAGCCTGCGTAAGTTGACACATCTTAACCCGTCAGATTAGGGTTGATGAGGTGGCTTAACCCGTCAGTTTAGGATTCCCACCATTCTCATTGAGTACCCGCCAGATAAGGGTCACTCAAAGGATGTCCTTACTCGTAGCACGGTATTGACACCCCTCTATTCAGGGCATAGATTGGACCCCAACTTAGTCATAACGACATACATAGGGCATGTATGTTAAACACTACTTCCCATAGTTTTACTATCAGTCTCAGTAAAAGAACTCAGGGCATTCTTCAGATTTCAGTATATACAGGACTATTAGATACAGTCGTCCATGTTAACAATTTCAGTATCAATCATAACAGTTATCAGTAAACCATGTATTAGCTTACAGGTCATGCTATCACATATTCACGGTCCCAGTTTTTATACATGTGTGTTTGCACTCCCACGTTCATATTAGTCAGTCTGTGTTGTTTATGCATGAAACCCTTTATGTTCAGCCTACCTTCCTCGTATACTCAGTACTCTAGTTGTACTGACTCATTTGTGCCATGGTACTTTCTTTTCATGTTACACCATAGGTTCCATGACACGAGCTCCAGCCCAGCAGTAGCGATAGCATTCCAGTCGCAGAGACACAGTGAGTCCTCATTGATTCGAGGATAATATGATTTGATTCATTTATTTATTCTTCAGTTTAGTTTTACAGAGTTAGTTGGAGACATATTCCTTCAACTCCTTATTCAAACAGTTTAGAGGATTTCGAATTTACTTTCAGATTTATGTTCAGATTTACATTCAGATTGAGTTGTTTTGGGTATTTTCACCCACATAATTGTATTTAGTTGAACCTTATGGCCTTACAGTTCTATGTATTCCGCATTATTACCTCATAATTTGTAGTATACAGGTACAGATATGAGACATGGGTTAGCTTGTGGTCCCTCGGGGTCATGAGCACCGTGTAGCATTTTGGTTCAGCAAATCGGGGTATTAGAAACTTAGTATAAGAGCCTAAGGTTCAATAGAGTCCTAGGAAGTCTGAAAGCCGCATCTAGTAGAGTCTTGTACATGGGTGTGTTGCACGCCACATTTATGTGCGAGAGGCTATAAGATGTTTTACGAACAGTCCCCTTTCTACATTATTAATGTCATGCTAGTGAGAATAATCACAAGTTAAACTCTCAGTCTAATCCAATCTTCTCTTATTCTACACCATGGCCCAAAAGAGAAGAAACCAACCAGCTCCACAGCCCGAAGATCCTTTGGGCGAATATATTTCCTATGCGGAGTTTAGAGCCGCATTTACCACACTTGCTCAGTCCATGTTTGCACAGAATGAATGGCCACCAGTCATTCCAGCCAATGCAGTGGCCACTCCCAAAGCAGCTAGGGTTTGGGACTTCACCCGGATGAACCCTCCATCTTTCCATGGGTCTAAGTCTGATGAGGACCCTTAGGAGTTCATTGACCAAGTCCAGAAGGTCATCGACATCATGGGTGTTACTTGTATTGAGAATGCTGAGTTAGCCACCTACCAGTTACAGGATATTGCTCATGATTGGTACAAATAGTGTAAGTCAAAGAGGTTAGATGATATTGACCCTATCGAGTAGGAGGAATTTGTCACAGCCTTCTTAGACAGATTCTTTCCCCAAGAGCTGAGGGAAGCCAAAGTTCTTGAGTTCATTAACCTCAGGCAGGGTAATATGACGCTTAGGGAGTATTCTATCAGATTTACTTAACTAGCCAGGTATGCTCCTCATGTGGTTGCAGACAATAGAGCTAAGATGAGAAAGTACATGTCAAGGGTCAACAAAAGCGTGGTAAATAAGTGTAGGTTTGCGATGCTGATCGGTGATATGACCTTAGCAAGACTCATGACCCATGCCCAGCAAGTAGAAGAGCAGAAGTTTAAGACTATGGAGAGGCAGAACAAGAGAGAAAGTTCAGGTAATTTAAAATTTTCTCACCCTAAGTCAGATGGATAAAACCGCTTATAGGTTCGCTCCAAGTCAGCCGTTCCAGCTCCTTCCTTTGCCAGTGCTCTAGTGCAAAAATTTAGAGACGGCAATAGAAACAAAGTGCTATGCTCTAAATCTCAGGGCAGTGTTAGCACTGCTCAAACGAATACCCTTTTTTGTCAAACTTGTGGTAAGAACCATAAAGGCATTTGTAAAGCCGGTAGTGATGTCTTTTTTGGTTGTGGCAAGCCAGGCCACAGGATTAGGGGGTGTATACAGTCAAGTCTTCAAGATCGGCAAAATCATTCTACAGCTCAGTCCAGTCACCCGAACCAGCAGGGTGCCAATTCCAGTGCTACCAGTGGGCAACGCTCAAACAGACTCTATGCTATTCAGTCTTGGTAGGATCAGGAAAATTCTCCTAATATCGTTACTGGTACGTTACAAATTTTTCAATTTTCATGTTTATGCTCTGTTAGACCTAGGTGCATATTTATCTTTTGTTACTCCATACATAGCAGGCGATTTTGGAATTAGTCCTGAAGTCCTAGCAGAGCCCTTCTCAGTCTCTACCCAAGTGGGTAAAACAATCATAGCCCAACAGGTATACAAGAATTGCTCGGTTATGATATCTCAGAAATCCACGTCAGTAGATTTAGTGGAGTTAGATATGACTGATTTTGATGTCATTCTAGGCATGGATTGGCTTCATTCCTGCTATGCCATAGTCGACTACAGAAATAGGAAAGTTTAGTTTTAGTTCCCGAATAAGCCCTTCCTAGAGTGGAAGGGTAGTATTTCAGAGTTCAGGGGTCAACTTGTTTCCTACCTTTTGGCAAGGAAAATAATATCTAAGGGGTGTGTATATCATCTCATGCATGTTAAAGATTCCAGTTCTAAATATCCCAGCCTTGAAACAGTCCTTGTTATTAATCAATACTCAAATGTCTTTCCCAAAGATCTTCTAGGCATTCTTCCCGAAAGGGAAATAGACTTCGGCGTAGACCTTCTTCTGAATACTCAACCTATTTTTATTCCGCCATACAGAATGGCACCAGGAGAACTCAAGGAACTGAAATATTAGTTGAAGGATCTCTTAGATAAGGGATTCATCAGACCTAACATTTCCCCAAAGGATGCACCAGTATTATTCGTGCTCAAGAAAGACGGTTCTCTCAGGATATGTATTGATTATCGTCAACTCAACAAGGTCATGGTTAAGAACAAATATCCTCTTCCCAAAATTGATGATCTATTCAATAAACTTCAGGGTGCTAGTTACTTCTCCAAGATAGACATTAGATCAAGCTATCATTAGCTCAGAGTAAAAGAATGTGACATTTCAAAGACAGCTTTTCGTACTCGGTATGGTCACTTTGAATTTTTAGTCATGTCATTTCGTCTTACCAATCCCCCTGCAGCTCTTATGGATTTGATAAACCGTGTGTTCAAATAGTACTTGGATATTTTTTTCATAGTATTCATAGATGATATTCTGATCTATTCTCACACAGAGCGTGATCATGCAGACCATCTCAGGATTGGTCTTCGACTCTCAGGGATCACAAGTTATTCACTAAGTTCAACAAGTGTGAATTTTGGCTAAGATCAGTAGCATTCCCTGACCATATTGTTTTTGGTGATGGCATTAGAGTAGATCCTCAGAAAACTGAGGTAGTAAGAAACTAGCCCAAATCCGTAACTCCATTAGATATTAGGAGTTTCCTGGGTTTGGCTGGCTATTACAGACGATTTGTTGAGGGTTTTTCTTTTATTTCATCTCCCATATCCAGATTTACTCAGAAGAAGATTAAGTTTCAGTGGTCAGATTTATGCGAAAAGATCTTTCAAAAGTTGAAGACTCGACTCACCTCTGCTCCAGTTCTAGCTACTCTAGATGGTTCAGATGGTTTTGTAGTCTATTGTGAGGTATCTAGAGTGGGTTTAGGTTGTGTCCTCATGTAGCATAGTAAGGTCATAGCCTACGCCTCCAGATAGTTAAAGCCACATGAGAAGAATTATCCTACTCATGATCTTGAGTTAGCAGCGGTAGTTTTTGTCTTAAAGATTTAAAGGCATTATATCTATGGAGTTCATGTAGATGTCTTCATAGACCATAAAAGTATCCAGTATATCTTTTCCCAGAAAGATCTTAATCTTCACCAGAGAAGGAAGTTAGAGCTTCTGAAGGATTACGACATGAGTGTTCTTTATCATCCATCCAAGGACAATGTTGTGGATGACGCTCTCAGTCGACTCTCTATGGGTAGTGTTTCTCACATTGAGGATATTAAGAAAAAAATGGCTCAGGAGATCCATCAGCTTGCCAGACTAAGCGTTCACTTAGTCGATTCTTCAGAGGGCGGTGTATGTGTTCATAGTAGTTCAGAGTCATCTCTAGTTTCCGAGGGGAAAGAGAAACAAGACAGGGATCCTAGCCTTTTCAAGCTCAAAGAGTCACTTCAGAATCAAAAAGTCAAGGTTTTCTCCTAAGGGGGAGATGGTATTCTTCGGTGTCAGGGTCATCTATGTGTTCCAGGTGTAGATGAATTGAGGCAGTGAATACTTGCAGAAGCGCATGGTGCGCGATACTCTATTCATCTAGGGGCTACTAAGTTATACTGCGACATGCAAGAGATCTATTGGTGGAGTGGGATGAAGAGAGATATTGCAGAGTTTGTGGCTAAGTTCTCTACATGTCAGCAGGTTAAGATAGATCATCAAAAACCTAGTGGTTCCATGCAAGAGTTCACCATTCCTACTTGGAAGTAAGAAGAAGTTAACATGGACTTCGTGACGGGTTTTCCTAAAACTCATCATCAGCATGATTTAGTCTAGGTCATTATAGATAGAATGACCATGTAAGCATATTTCCTTCCTGTTCGTACTTCTTATTCCACTGAGGATTATGCCAAACTCTATATCAGGGAGTTAGTCAAATTACACATTGTTCCAATATCTATCATCTCAGACAGAGGTACCCAGTTCACTTCTCACTTTTGGAAAGCATTCCAAAAGGTTCTCGGTACCCAAGTCCATCTCAGCATAGCATTTCATCCTTAGACAGATGGTCAAGAAGAGAGGACCATTTAGACTCTTGAAGATATTCTAAGGGTGTATGCAATTGACTTCAAGGGAAGTTGGGACGACTACTTGCCTTTGATTGAGTTTGTATACAACAATAGCTATCATTCTAGTATTCAGATGGCTCCATTTGAAGCTCTCTATGGTAGGAGATGCAGATCTCCAATTAGTTTCTTCGAAGTTAGTGAGGCCTCAGTCATAGGTCCTGACTTATTATTCGACGCCTTAGAGAAAGTTCAGTTGATCACAGAGAGACTCCAGGCTGCTTAGAGCCTACAGAAGCCCTATGTAGATGTTCTTAGAAAGGATCTTGAGTTCGAGGTCAATGACTATGTCTATCTCAAGATCTCTCCCATGAAAGGAGTGAAGAGGTTCGGCAAGAAAGGGAAACTCAGTCCCCGGTATGTCAGTCCCTTCAGAATTCTTTGTCACTTCGGAAAGGTAGCTTATGAGCTTGAGTTGCCTTCAGATCTAGCCTCAGTCCATCCAGTCTTCTATGTCTCTTTCCTAAAGAAGTGCATAGGTGACCCAGCAGTTGTTGTCCCTATTCAGAAGTCCCTCTAGTCAAGGTTCTTTGGTGAAATCACTCATGAGGGAGCTACTTGGGAAGCAGAAGCAGATATGCATACCAAGTATCGTCACTTCTTCGCCGCCAATTCAGATCAAGCTCAAGGTAACAGTTCACATAAAGCTTATTAAGTTTCATGTTCATGTTTCCAGTATAAACTTGGTACCTGTTAACCATTTCATACACAGTCATGAATTCATATGTCAATTGTCCGTGCATTAGATATGCATGAGTTCAGTATGTTTAGCATGTCAGTCATGAGATCAAGTGGTAGTTCTTCATGTTTAGTTCAGGTTCTATTTTCTCGTCTCCCTTCTCATTGGAGAACGAATGTTCCCAAGGGGAGATATTGTAATACCCCGCATGTTTCTAAGCTAGGAAGTGAATTAGTATTCCTACGTATGAAATGTCCTATCCTATGATTCATACTTGAGTACATAACTTACAATGAATATCCTAGTGATAAGATAGCTTATGATGCATTAAGCATGTTCATATGAGTCACTTAAGGTAATACAAGCTAAGAGTTTTTGAATCCATCAAGTTTTAGTTTTCGATTTTGAAAGGGTCATCTTTGAACGAGTATAACTCGATGTTAATGTGGTAGTTTTTTCTTATTTAGACCCAAAATATTTTAGAGAATTGACTTAGCTTTCCAACGATACCAATTTTGCCTTAATCCGATACCCGAGCAAAAAGTTATGCCCATTTTCGTAAGAGACAGTAAGCATAGGCGATTAGTTAGGCGCCACCCAACCCAAGCATAGGCGATTGGTTAGGCGCCGCCCAACCCAGTCATAGGCGATCACTTGGGTGCCGCCTAAGTCAATTCTAGGTGTCAAAAAGACTCCGTCTTGAGTCATTTTAAAGATAATTAAGTCTTTAAATACTCTTTACACGTGCCTAAACTTAACCCTATGAAATATAGAGCTTCTAAACATACTGCAACCCTATTTTCATCTCAAAGCTCATCATCCAAGAGCACTATAGGAGAAAAACAACTAGGGTTGCATAATTAATCTTAAAGATCCGATTTCAAGGAAATTCCTCCGTCAATCATCAAGAATCTTCCTTCTAAGGTATGTGTAGTGTTCATCCAAGGATTTCTTTCGTCCGTGGAGTTTAAGAATCAATAATTAAAATAAAAAATCTTGGTTAATTGTGGTGATATTATCATACCCATGTTGATGCTTGTTTGTTTTCCTCTTTTTCATTATAAAGTATGATTTCTATATTGTTGGGTGTTGATGATCTTGTTGTTGATATTGGGTGATTCCTATGATGGAATCTTTATATGTTTTTATGAATTCATGATATCATATGAGTTGGAAACATGTAAATTTGTTTGTTTATATGTATAATTTGATGATTTCACCTATGCTTAAGATGTGCATGTAAGGTGTTTGATACAATGCCTTATGAACTAGAAATCATACAATATAGCTAAATTGTGACTAAGTGAAGGATTCATGATATGCCCTTACGTTCCAATGACTGCTATGATTAGTAATGTGCCTTGTGAATGTTGTTGGAATACTCATGAACTATTCTTATGAGATTATGCTATGTTTACTTGCAAATCATACTTTTGAACAATATGTATGATAACAATGCAATCCATATGAACTTCCATGGTATTTGTATGTGTTGCCAATATGATTAAGCAATGAACATGATATTAAGATTGTCTAAGTACTTTCATGTGATATGAAACCCTGTCCATGCAATACATTGTTGATAACCATGCTTAATATGAGATCCCTACTTAAGATATTATAAATTATGGACTCCACTCTCATGATCAAGTCAGTCATGTGTGTCAGTTTCCTTCCATCGAGTCCTGGGTGTACTTGTACCTGAAAACTATAGTTGTGTGCCTAGATCCATGTCATGTTTCACGATATTTGAACTCAAGCTATGATTCCATAGACTTCAGTCAGTCATGTGACTCAGGAAAACCTCATGATCTTTGTCAGTTGTCAAATATCAGTAACATTCTGCCAGTTAATGGAATTTAATAAGATTAAGTCTTGCACAGTCAATTATTCATGTCCAGTCCCTCCAGATGGGAGCAAAGGTTAGCACCGAGTGAACCCAAGGATGGAAACTCACCCGCCAGTTCAGGGTGTGATTCTTAATAGTAATCCTTGTGTTCTTAAACTAAGAAGCCAGCGTAGATTGAGACATCTTAACCCATCAGATTAGGGTTGATAAGGTGGCTTAACTCGTCAGTTTAGGGTTTCCACCATTCTCATTGAGTACCCGCCAGATAAGGGTCACTCAAAGGATGTCCTTACTCGTAGCACGGTATTGACACCCCTCTAGTCGGGGCATAGATTGGACCCCAACTTAGTCATAACGACATAAATAGGGCATGTATGTTAAACACTACTTCCCATAGTTTTACTATCAGTCTCCGTAAAAAAACTCAGGGCATTCTTCAGATTTCAGTATATACAGGACTGTCAGATACAATTGTCCATGTTATCAGTTTTAGTATCAGTCATGACTGTTATCATTAAACCATGTATTAGCTTACAGGTCATTCTATCGCGTATTCACGGTCTCAGTTTCTATATATGTGTTTTGCACTCCCATGTTCATATTAGTTAGTTAGTATTGTTCATGCATGAAACCTTTTATTTTATCCTACCTTCCTCGTATACTCAGTACTCCAATTGTACTAAAGGATTTGCACTATGTTTCTTTGTTTTCATGTTACACCATAGGTTCCATGATACAAGCTCCAGCCCAGCAGTAGCGGTAGCATTCTAGTCGCAGAGACACAGTGAGTCCTCCTTGATTTGAGGATAGTATTATTTGATTTATTTATTTATTCTTCAGTTCAGTTTTACGAAGTTAGTTGGAAACATGTTCCTTCTACTTATTATTCAAACAGTTTAGAGGCTATCGGATTTACTTTCAGATTTATGTTCAGATTTACGTTCAGATTGAGTTGTTTTGGGTATTTTCACCCACATGATTGTATTCAGATGAACCTTATGGCCTTAAAGTTCCATGTATTCCGCATTATTACCTCATGATTTACTGTATACAGGTACAGGTATCAGACATGGGTTAGATTCTGGTCCCTCAGGGTCATGAGCACCGTGTAGCATTCCAGTTCAGCAAATCAGGGTGTTACACGGTACCCATGATATGACTTAACGGTTGGTTCTTTTTTAATAAATGGGTTATGTGACTCTTTCTTTGGTTTGGCTTTAAGGGGGGTTGTGTAGTTGTGCCGTGAAAATAGAGATCCCGAAGCACCAATACTAAAAAATTGTGATTGCCAATGTGGGAGTTTAAATGACCAAAAAGTTCCAGTCCCCTTTATTATGATTAGGAAGTTTCAGTCACCCATTTAATTGATGGAGCACTTAATTCACTCTTTTTATGAACTAGTCAAAGAACCAATTAAACTCTGAGTAGATCAAAGTTGTTGTTTATAAGTTCTTGACTTTGTGATTACCAAAATCTGGGAAAAGAAATCTTTAATAAATTGAATCAATTTAATAAGAATTAATAAGCATTGGGGATCAAATATGAGAATGTAGATAAGGAAATATCTCAAGGGAACAACAATGGTGGCCTTGTGAATGGGTCGACATTCAGCAATGATGGACACCTGGAAAATATAAATTCTGAAACTTTATTGAATCCTTGATAAGTTATTGATTATAACCATCCACTGTTCTTTATACCTACTGATATTAGTGGTATCAATCTTATATCATTAAACATAGTAGAACTGAACATTATGCTCTCTAGAGTATATCAATTCAACTAGCTTTACGTAGTCGAAATAAAATTGGGCTAATTGATGGATCATGTCAAAAGAAAGATATAAGTGCAGAACTAAAGGGTCAATGGAGAGGGAGAATGCTATAGTTCTCTCATGGCTTCAAAATTCAGTGGCTTAAAATCTATTAGGAGGTTTATTATTTGCTATATGTACTTAAAATATGTGGAATGATAGAAAAGAATGGTTTGATCACATATATGGATCAAAAACATTTAGCATGCATAAGGATATTGAAAATTTTAAGCATGGGACTAATTTAGTATCTATGTATTACACTAAACTAAAGAATCTCTAGGTTGAAGTTTAAGCTTTAGTTTCATCGCCTAGGCGTAATTATGAAAGATCGAGAGGTTTTATTGATTGCTTGAAGAGGGAAATGTTATATTTGTTTGTTATGGGCTTAAATGAATCATATCATAAGGAAAGAAGTTCGATTCTTTAAATGTGCCCAGTTAGTGAAGTTAATCAAGCATTTGTTATGGTTGTAACTGATGAATGTTAAAGGTTTGCTACCCCTAGTATTGGTAGCATGTGTATCAATGCTATGTGTCCAAGTTATGATGATTCTATGATAATGTATACGAGAACTAGTGGAAAATTTTGTTCATCTTATTAGTAGTGGAGGGCATGGAGGTGGTAGTTCATAAGTTGTTCATCCTCAAAACAAGTTAAAGGACTTGCCTATTATTTGTGATTTCTGCAAATATAATGGACACTCTAAATATCAATGCTACAAGTTGGTTAGATATCCTACTAACTTTAACTCAAAAATAAAGATTGATAATAGGGGAAATAATGTTCCTTATAAGGTAGTAAGTGACAGTTCTGTACATATTGCTTGTAACTATGGTCTAAACACCAATATGATAATAGTTCCTAATGGAAAACAAATGGTTGATCATGTCAAGAATGACTCAAATGAGATGGATGAATGTGCAAAATAACGTTAGGGATGTACTTTTACACAAGGACAATATGACCAAATCTTGCAAATGCTAAGGCAAAATCAAAGAAATAAAGACATGAAAAATGATGCAAATCATGCTAATTCAGTTATTGTAGCAGGTAATGTTCTATTAGATTCTGAAAATTAATGAAGTATGGATTATGGATATAGGGGAAACCAATCATATCGTGTTAAAAATTGATATTCTTAGTCAAGAATCATTAGTAAGGACTCAAAGTCCTAAGCCAGTTTATTTACCCAATGATGAAGTTTCAAATATCACTCATATAAGAGCATGTTCTATTTCTCATACAAGTGCCATAAAAAATGTATTTCACATCTCAGAATTCTAGTACAACCTTATGTAAGTATGTAAAGTAACTCAAGAGTTGGTATTCTCTATTACATTCTTTCCATATTTTTGTGTTTTTCAATAACTTCACACTGTCAAGGTTAGGGAGGTTGGTAAAGATGATGTAGGGTTATATTTTATACTTAATCACCTAACTCAAAATCAGTTACAAGATACTTCCTTTGTGGTGTAAGACAATATTTCCAGTTGACGAACCATACAAGAGAAAGATGTAGAATTATGGAACCAAACATTAAGACGCATCTCTTCTCATATGTTGAAGAATCTATTAATAGTTAGTACTACAATTGTAGACAAGTCTTTGAATAAATGTAATGTTTGTCCTTATGCAAAAAATACAAGAGTTGCTTTTCTAGTGACTAGCAGGAAAAGTGTTTAGTGTTTTGATTTGATTCATGTGGATGTTTGGGGACCATATAGGACTTCAATTTTGATAGAAATAAATACATCATACTATTATAGACGACTTTATTAGAATGACTTAGATATATTTGTTGACGAATAATTTAGATGTATGTGTGTTTTTGTAGCATTTCCTATATTTTCTGCATACTTAATGTAGTAAAACTCTAAAGTAGTTAAGGTCTAATAATGGAACATAGTTTGTCAACAGTGTATGTGAAAGGTTATTTAAGGAAAAAGGGATTTAACATCAAAGGGCATCTCCTTATACCCCACAACAAATTGGAGTTGCAGAAAGGAAACATAGACATGTCTTATAGGTGACCAGAGCATTAATGTTTTAAGGTTATATTCCATTAAAATATTAGGGTCATTGTATTCGTGTAGTTGTATATTTGATCAATAGAATGCCTAGCAAGGTTCTAAATAGAACATCTCTATATGAGAGAATACATGCAAAGAGACGAATGCTGACACATGTAAGATTGCTAGGTTGTTAGAGTTTTTCAAAGATCTTGACAGAATTAGATAAACTAGCCCCACGATCCAAAGCCTCAGTTTATATGGGCTACTCAGTGATATAGAATAGATATATATTACTTTAATTTTCATCACATTTTTTCTTTGTTAGTGGTGACGTAATATTTAAGAAATCTATGTTTTCTTTCCCTTTATTACATTCTCAGCAGTATAAAGTTCTATTTGTTGATACTATAATCAGTCGTGAATTGTTGACTCATATTGAAGATATAGGTTTGAATGGACCTATACCTATGGTAAATTCTCCTCTTGAGGTTCTAAGTGATGAAAAATTTGATCAGATGAATGAACAAGAACCCGAGAATGGTCTTAACATTCATGTGCAAGCTTAACTTGAACACTTCCATGATCAAGATCATGGGGTACACACTGAAATAGTTGACTTTGAGCATGCTCAGCTTGAACAGTAGTTAATAAAGATGATATAGTGGTTGCTAGTAGAAAATATACAAGGGGATTCATCTACCTTTATGGATGAAGGACTTTGTTTCATTGAATATCGAAAGAGATTTGTAGTATCCTATGTTCAACTATATGGCTTATGATTATTTATATACATCCTATCAGGTTTTCATTGTTGTAACTTCTAGTCTCATAGAACAAACTACTTATGCAGAAGCAAGTAAGGATTCACGATTGATAGAGTCAATGAAAGATGAGATACAAGCTTTATAAAGCAACATACTTGGAAAATTACTGACTTACCTAAAGGAAGGACTATAATTGGTTACAAATGGATTTATACAATCAAGCACAAATCAACAGGTAAGATATAAAGGTTTAAGGTAAGGTTAGTTTCCAAAGGATATAGAAAATATAAAGTAATATATTACAAAGAAACATTTTCTCCTATTATTAAGATGGTCAAAATTAAAATTATTTTATCATTAGATGTTTCTAGACATTGGCACATCCATCAAATGGATGTGTACAATGTATTCCTACATAGTGGCCTGTATGATGAGATATACATGACTTTGCCTCAATGCTTTACAAGTAGGCGTAGAAGAAGGTGTGTAGACTGGTAAAGCCACTATATGGACTTAAATAAGCTCCAAGGAAATGGATTATAAGCTAACTGAGGCACTTCAAAGACTATGATTTTAAGAAAAGTCAATATAATTATTCTCTATTTACAAGAAATACAATTGAAGGAACTATACTAATCCTATTGTATGTTGATTACAGGTAGTTATATGAAGGTTATTGATGACACTACAATATCTCTGCAACAAGACTTAAAAATTAAAGATTTAAGAGATTTGAAATATTTTCTTGGCAGAGAATTTAACCGATCAAAAGATGGACTCGTTGTGCATCAGAGGAAATAAAGGCTTGAACTTATATCAGAGGTTTGAATGTCAAGTGCTAAACCAACTTGAAATCCAATTGATGTGAAAGTAAGGATAACCCCTATATAATATGATGATCAGACCAGTCAAAACAATGAAGATCAACTTGTAGATCAAGGCACTTATCCAAAATTGGTTGAAAAACTCTTATATCTAAACATGATAAAGCATGATATCTGATATAGTGTTCAAACATTGAGCCAATTTCATCAACAACCTAAAAGATCATATATGGATTCTAGACTTAGGATTGTGGAGTATATTTAAAGTTATCCAGGATAAGTTACACCAATATCCAATAGTCCAACAAACATGATCATTGCCTATTGTGATATAGATTGGGCAACCTGTCCTCTTACAATTAAGTATATGACTAGATATATAATTTATATTGGAGATACATTTCTTTATTGGAAATCTAAAAGCAGACAATAGTCTCAAGAAGCTAAGCTAAAGTTGCGTGTAAAAGCTTAGCATCTACTGTTGTTGAACTAGTATGGTTGATGGAAATATTGAAAGACTTAGATATTGAGATTAAGCTTCCAATTAATATATATCAAATATATATAGAGAGAGAGAGAGTGATAGAAAGGAATCTATCTGGTTTGCAATTAATCTTGTCTATCATTGTCACCACCTGAACAAGGACCTAGTTGTGATGTGTATCTCAAGACTACTGTGGGTTGTAAACCACCACCTTAGCCTAATATCCAGAGAAAAATATAATAAACAACGAAAGACAACCAAAATAGTAGATAAGATATATGAATCAAATGAAATATAAGATTCTAAACAAGACAACCAATCATCCATATACTTTACACAAAAGACTCTAAAACCAAAAATACCTAACTAGGTTTGGACATGCCCCCAACCATGAAAAAATAGAATTCACAATTTCCAAAATATGAAAAGAAACCTAATGAAGTGGCAGGACTTTTCTAAAAATGGAGGCTCACCATTTCAAAGCAACTCAACCAATGTACCACACCACCTAATGTTATACAAGAGTAATAGAAAATCCCTCGGGCCCTACACCATGAGATGATGTAGTGTCTAGGGATGTTCAGTAGGGAAAGAACTTGCATGTAACTCGGAGAAAAGTGATAAAATAATGCCATTGACAAAACCAGTAAAAACCACATGCACAACATTTATGTATAGATATATAGGATGTTAGGATAGATACAAGACCCATGAACATAAGTGTTTAATATATTAGCCTAAACTATGTACCTTTCTCTATTATAATGGCACCCATGGGATATATGAGTTTGATTCCTCTGTCGAAAGGGCCCTAGTGGGTGTTAACCGCACGTACCCAAGGAAATTGTGTAAGGGCTAAAGAAAAAAGGCAATAGCTATCCAAAATATAATATGCGAACCAATATAATGTGTGCACTAAGCACGCGATAACAGAGACCTCCACAATAGCAAATGTGGTTTCTAGTGTTAGTCCCCCCTGAGACTACACCTTAACGATGAGCTACACAATTTCTTTAAAGCCCAAATTAAAATAGTTTACACATAAACCCAACCATTAACTAAGAAGTCCTTATAAAGGCACTATCCCAACCTATTATCGTCATCCCAATATGCTTGCAAACTTACATTATTATTCCAAAGCAATCCATGTAACCATTAGACTCCTAAATTCCATTTAAAATCCAAACGATGGCCACCAAGGGCCCTTCAAAACCCATTGTTATCCATTTATCCTCTATTGCAATGCAATATTTTAAAAGGATACGATAAACTATTTTCTTATTCATATTTAAAACCAAGAATGTAAAGTAAGTTGAGGTTAATGTCATTATCAAGCCAAGATATAATCAATTTAGGAAAACTTATGTCCCTATTCCAAATATGATAATCATGCACCTATTCAGTCCCAAAAACCATTAATCAAGCTTTAATAACACCTTTAAAATATGGTAAAATAATCCAAGTAATAATCAATCAAAGCCCTCAATTCAATTTCAAACCCAATAATTTAAACCCATGAAGGTTGAGTAAGTAAATATCATAATGTCAAAAATATGAGTTGGGAGTTAGGGATGAGCAATATACCTGAAATTTAAAGAATATTAACGAGTGATTAAATTTTGGAGCCTAATTGTTAAATCCTTTTAAAACCCTAGTATCTCTTGTCTTGGGAGTTAGAGAGTAAATGGGTAAGGTTTAATCTTGATAACTAAATACTGAAATAATAACTCCGTCCTTGGATTATGAGGACTCACAACTAAATTTGTTGCGGTTGAAAGCCTAGGCTGCTAAGTACGGTCAGGAGCCCATGCATCTGAACATATGAAATAAGACATCATAGCATAAAGAAAGAGTATGCGTCAGTACTTTGAAGGTACTAGTATGATCAGTGAGGTATGTTGATATGCAAGGGTTAATATACATGAACAAAAACTAGCTGAGTAACGTGAATATAACTGAATAAGAGTATATGTATATTTGAAACTGCTGTAATTACTAATTTTCCCATACAGCGTGCAAATCTACTTTATTGTACTAAGATCACTAATAATCAAATTACTAATAACTGGGTGACTACTTTTTACTGTTCTAATTTTGAGGAACCGAACTTAGTTTGGTACTGAGATGGGTGAATGTGTCTGACCAGTCCTAATTCTGAGAACTGAACTATGGATTTATACTGAGTTTAAAATTGAAACTATAACCATGGGAGTGTTTATCTAACTGATATACCCTGATTATGAACTGAGTTAGGGTCCAACCTATGACCCTAGTAGGATGGGTGTTAGCAACTTTCAAAGGGATACTAATAATGGCTATGAGTTAACCCTCTCTGGTAGGAAGACATTTTATCAACCCTCGCTGGCACGAAAATTCATACGAGATATATCAATACTCATCTATAAGGAAGATATCTCAACCAATGCTAGTTATGTAGTTCTATAATATAGGGATTACTACTAAAGGTCAAACCCTCTGCTGGCAGGAATGCCTCCATCTCTGGGTTCGCTCGGTGTTGATTCCTACTTCCAACTGAATAGACACTGGACTGATTTCTAGACTTTTTTAGGCTTGATTGAACTGTTATTGATCATGCTAACTGACTTCACTAGACTGAGTTCATTGAGTTCTATTGACTGATGGAATACACTAAGCTCTGTAACTAACTCAGTACTATTGTATGTTATATAACTATGACTATTCTAAAGCTACTATAATTCTAGTTAAACAGGTAGATTTTGGGTATTGAATAACCCCAAGGCTCGATAGAATTAAAATTGAAACAAGGTGTGGTCAAAATAACATAACAATAGTAGTTTCTTATCAATGTTTTCTTTTAAAAATTTTGTCATACACTTGTGATGCATGAATTTGTACACATAATAAAATAAACATGATAGCATCATGATTATATTCCCAACCTATAAATTCAAGGAGTTTTTAACATAAATCCATATAATACTACACACATGTTAATTACTTTACATGAAAGTTCTAATAATTCATGGATTAAAACTGAAGTAACATCATATTCATGAATACAATTAAATTAAACATGAAATTCATGAAGGCAATCAACTTTAAGTTTTAAAAGAGGTTCTTGAACTCTTAAGGGTGGAAGGAAACCCTTGGATGAACTCCTAACATACCTTGTCTATTAATTTTATGAATATTGTGGTGAGTTCTTGAGACTAGATTCTTGAGCTTAATGAAACTAGGGCTTGTTCTTGGGATGATATTTTAGAATAATAAGTGTATTTAGCCCTTTGGGATATTAAATTTTGTGTTAAGGTTCAATAATGTATGGGGAAAATGACCCATTTTCCCCCACAAACCTGAATAAAATAATACTAGACGGAGTCCCTATCGAGTTGCGACCCCTGCTTGGTTCAAGTGGACCTCATGGCGCGACCCCTGTATGAGTAAAACATCCATTGTAGCACAACCCTTACTTGGGTCAACTGGCCCTCGCGGAGTGACCCTATGCTATTTTGGACATAAAACTCACCCTTATGCTAGTCCAAAAAATCTAAAACTCATCTGAGATGACCTACAAGTGACCTAGAGCATGAATTAATTTGAAAATCAACATAATAAAGTTATAAAGGTCAAAAATAAGATCCTTCAATCTCAAAGGCTAAAAATGATTCTAAGCCTTGACACTTGGATGAAATTTTCTTTGTTTGAGGCCTCTTTTTGCATGTTGTTTAGGAAAAAATAACTAGGATTTTGCGGGGTCTTACAATATCTCCCCTTTGGGAACATTCATCATCGAATGAGCCTGACTAAGCTTAGAATACTAAAAGACTGAGTTTACATAATGATCATATGCAATTGAAGCATGATTACATGACTGAAACTACTGATATATTTAGTTTCCATATTAGACATGCATAACTGATGCATGACTGAATTTGGAAGACACGACACATAATTGAATTATTTCATGATGATATAAATGATATGAGAATGATATGCAACTTAATCGATATAGAGTTTTTAAAGGTATTTTGAGCATGGAACCGAGTAAATTTAAGGAAAACTATTACCTTGAGGTAAGTCTGAGTTTGTAGAGAAGAGGTGGGGATACTTGGCCTAGATATCTGCTTTTTCTTCCCATGTAGCTCCCTCAATGGATTGATTCTTCTAAAGAACTTTGACTAGAGGAACTTCTTTGTTCCTTATTCTGTGAACCTTATAATCAAGAACTTTCTTTAAAAAGGATACATAAAACACTAGATGCACTAAATCTAATTCTGAACGCAACTCAAGCTCATAAGCTACCTTCCTAAAATAGCCAAGAATTTGGAAAGGATAGACATACCTGGGACTGAGCTTCCCCTTCTTACCAAACCTCTTTACTCCATTCATTGGAGAGATCTTTATATACATATAATCACCAATCTGAAACTCAATAGCTTCACTTCTCACATCTGCATACAATTTCGGTCGGCTCTAAGCGATCTTAAGCCTCTCTTTGATAATCTGAACCTTCTCTAAGGTATTAAATACTAGGTCAAGCCCTAATACTGTGGCCTTACCTTCTTCAAACCAACCAATTGGAGATATACATATCCTCCTATAAAGTGCCTCAAATGAATCCATCTAAATACAAGAATAAAAGTTGTTATTATATGCAAATACGAGCAAAGGCAATTGGGCATCCCAACTACCTTAAAATCAAGAACGCGGACTCTTAACATATCTTCTCAAGTTTGAATGGTCCTTTCTACTTGACCATCTATTTGAGGATGAAAGGTTGTACTGAGGTGAACTTGGGTACCAAGAGCCTACTAGAAGGCTTTCCACAAGTGAGATGTGAACTACGCACCACTATCTGAAATGATGGACAATGGAACTTCATGCAACCAAACCAATTCTCTGACATAGAGCTTGGCATAATCCTTAGATAAATAAGAAGTGTGAACTGGTAAGAAGTGAGCTAATTTGGTCATCCTATCCAAAATGACACAAATCAAATCATGCTAACGACTAGTACGAGGTAAACCTGTCATGAAGTCTCTGTTCACTTCCTCCTACTTCCAAGTGGTAATACTGAACTCCTACATAGACCCACTAGGCTTTTGATGTTCAATCTTAACTTATTGACATATAGAGCATGATTTATGATGGGGACCCATTTTTGATAATGCTCAAATTACACTCTTGAATGGATGTAAGCAACCGTGTCAATATATTACCCAACTAGGTTGGGGTCGAATCCCATAGGGAATAGGATGTGAACTTCAATTTGTTTACCAAAGACTTTACTGGTAGTTTACCATTTTCGAAAGATGGGGGTTTAAGCTCATAATGTGTTAAATAGCACTTTCAATACTTCAGTGTTTGTAATTAAGATAAATCGAAAACCAGAGCTATGTTCACCAAGGGTTTCGGGAATTGACAGATACTAGGTAATGCAAGAAATTCTCGGATGAGTAGAACAATAGAATATCCCTGATGATTATACTATCTGACTTATCTCGACCTCGCCAGACAATTTATTATCGAATTCTCTCAAACTTAGATAACTTATATATTTCCAATAAGATGTTATCTCAAGTAGATTAATCCAGTTATGGCATTAATCATTAAATAGAAGGTTGGCAGCTTTCGAGTCCCTGTTGATAATTCACGTCCTCTAGTCTATTTTTTTGTTAGAAGCAAATAAAACCTAAGGCATAATCTAATGTTTGCAACTACTAGATTTTAGTTCAAACAATAGAATTTCAAGCTGTTCTACTACTCTTTGAATGTGTTAATCACCTAGCATCATATCAAACCCTAATCCATGGATCCCACAACCCCGGCTAATATAATTAGCCGCTCATGATTTGATGAACGAACTCACAAGTTCTATTCATACTGATAAGGATAACTTATGATTAGATGGAAAACAACAATTAGTTTCTTCAATTGAATCACCAGGTAGAAACCCAATAATAGTTGATAATAACAAGAAGAATAATTAATGTAAGAGAGCAATGTTACGTGCCTCTCTTCCCTAGGTTAATGTCTGATATCTAACCACAAATCCCCTTAAATAAAACCCAAAACCAAGTCTTTAAATAGTAAATCCTAAATAAGGAAATAAAATTAAAGTTTTAGTTTTCTCTTCGATTTAGATGATAATGTTTTTGATGGCTTGTGAGATTACTGATGACGTGTGCGAGATGTCGTCAAAGGTTCCAGCAAATTTTTATCTTCTTCCTCTTTAGACGAAAATCCTTATGGTGTGTCAAAATCCTGACGGCACGTGAAAACTGTCATCACATCTTCACTGGTAATCAGCATACTCTATCTCTAGTTGATGGTGATTTTGACGTCATGTCCCACATTTGACGGCCCTTCCAAATCACTGCCACATGTCCTCTCAATTCTTCAGGTTTTGTCTAAGCTTGACGGCAACTTTGACGGCCTGTCCCATGTATGACGGTTCTTTAGAATTGATGTCATCTACACTTCAGCTTATTTATATTAGATGTCATCCGATTTATTCTTCTTTCCTTTGGTTTCCTTCTTGACCACTTATGTCTGCATTACCACACTAAAAGCAATCAAAAACAACAAAATTTGCTTAAGACTTTGTAATTATTCAGAGTTAAAAGCTTCAAATGTGTTAGCATCGGCTCACATATCAACACCCTCAACTTAAACAATTGCTTGTCCTCAAGCAACCAAAACATAAATAGGAGTAAACAAAGTATAATTCGGCAGCTAACTATTCTTATTAGTTCAGAATACATGCACCATCTCCATGATCAATCAAAATAAACTCAACTGTGTCTAATATTGGAAAACAATCATGTAACTCAGAAGCATCTAGATATGGCAAAAATTTCAGAAATAACAACCTATCACATACCCAAATTACATTCACTGAACAAAGCAGTCAATAGCAACATACCTGGTGTGCCCTCATAATAAAGAAATCCCTTTTTAACTCAGATTCACATGTATTAACTTAAGGATGAACGTAATACTCACTCTCAGAATGAAGTTTCAACATTGCACATCAAATACCATAGGCTTGCCCTTATAGTCAGTACCAAAGTTTTCAGATAAGTCAGTTAGGATCACTAAAGGCCTTTTCTGAGCTTGTAACGTAAGCTAGGGGTTCGTATGATATTCAAGGTTATTTCATAGTGACTATACATCCTTGGCACTACATCAACTCATGGGATTTCAACCTTTGACCTTCTTTTCTTCCCTCTTTTATTTGACAGGTATGCTTAAGATGGGTGTTGTATGTTCAAGCATTAGATTAACTTTTTCAATTTTCTCTTTTACTATTTCTTTTTTACTACACCCAACTTGTTATTCATTTTCCTTCTTTTACCTCTCTTCATACTCATAATGCATCACGCACCCTTATTGTAGCCATCTTCAACTTAGGTTATTTGCCTAAGTCAAGGTACACAGTGTCTAAGGAGGACTAGGGCTAAAACAGGTTCGTTGTGATATGATGGCAAGATGAAAGGTGTACAAGAAAGAACTGGACTATTTAGGCTCAAAAAGGGATCAAGGGATCAAGGGATATTATTCACATTAGGATGGTCATTTAAGCTAAATTGGGTTAACATATAGAATGTCCCTTGATCCTTTCGTAATGTTTATCCTGTGACTATGGTACGACTAACTAGGCGATTTTTAGATTCAACGCACAATGGGAACTAAGTAAAACCTTACATGCATAATGCAAACAAGCATATAGCACATCACTACTCATTTATTTCATGCATTTGTTTTCTATAGGTTACTTATTTTCCATACTATTTCGACAAATAGATACCCAGTGATCACATCAGATGCATTTCACATAGTTCACAGCATATCAGACCATTGGAGAGGTACTCAAAAAGTCACAAAATGAGCTAACTGCCTCAAGTAATTGCACTACTGTTAATATCTACAGAATATGTTACCCAATAGTTTTCCTATACCCTCAACTTAAAATCAAAAATAAAATGAACCAAAGGTTAGGATGTACTTGAAGACAGTCAAACTTATGGATCCTAGGTCTTTGACCCTGCTATCACATCATCAAATATCTTTTTCCAACTATAGGGATGTGTGATGCATTATGAGTATGAAGAGAGGTAAAAGAAAGGAAATGAATAACAATATGAGTGTAGTGAAGAAAAATAGGAAAAGAGAAAACTAAAAAAGTTAATATAATGCTTGAACATACAACACCCATCTTGAGAATACCTGTCAAATAAAAGAGAGAAGAAAAGAAGGTCAAAAGTTGATACCCCGTAAGTTGATGTAGTTCCAAGGAGGTATAGTCACTATGAAATACCCTTGAATATCATACTAGACCCTAGATTATGTTACAAGCTCAGAAAATCCCTTTAGTGATCCTAACTGACATATCTAAAGACTTTGGTACTGAATATAAGGGCAAGCCTATGGTATTTGATGCGCAATGTTGGAACTTCATTTTGAGAGTGAGTCTTACATGTGAATCTAAGTGAAAAAAGGATTTATTTGTTGTGAGGGCACACCAGGTATGTTACTTTGACTACTTTGTTTGGAGAATGTAATTTGGGTATGTGCTAAGTTGTTATTGATGAAATTTTTGCCATATCTAGATGCTTATGAGTTACAAGGTTGTTATCAAATATTAGACACAGTTGATTTTATTTTGATTGATCATGGAGATGGTGCATGTATTCTTAATTGATAAGAGTAGTTAGCTGCCGAATTGTACATTGTATACTCCTAGTTAGGATTTGGTTTCTTGAGGACAAGCAATTGATTATGTTGAGGGATTTTATGTGTGAGCTGATGTTAACACATTTAAAGCTTTTAACTATAAATAATTGAAAAGTCTTTAGTAACTTTCTCTGTTTTTGATTGTTTTTAGTGTGTTAATGAAGACATAAGTGATCGGGAAGGAAACCAAAGGAAAGAAGAATTAATCGGATGACATTTGATATAAATAAGCGGAAGTGTAGATGACATCAATTCTGAAGAACCATCATACATAGGACAGGCCATCAAAGTTACCATAAAGCTTAGACAGAACCTGAAGAGTTGAGAGGAAATGTGATGGTGATTTGGAAGGTCCGTCAAAAATGGGACATGGCGTCAAAATGGCCATCAACTAGAGACAGAGTATGTTGATTCCCAGTGAAAATGTGATGACAATTTTCACGTGCCGTCAGGATTTTGACACACTGTTAGGATTGCCGTCTGAAGAGGCAGAAGATAAAAATTTACAGAAATCTTTGACGACATCTCGTACACGTCGTCAGGAATCTGAAATTCCATCAAAAGCATAGTCATCTAAACCAAAGATAAAATTGAAACTTTAATTTTATTTCCATATTTAGGATTTACTATTTAAAGACTTGTTTTGGGGTTTTATTGAACGTGATTTGTTGTTAGCTATCAGACATTAACATAGGTATGAGAGGCACGTAACATTGCTCTATTACATTAATTATTCTTTTTGTTTTTATCAACTATTTTTGGGTTTCTACTTGGTGATTCAATCGAAGAAACTACTTCTGGTTTTCCATCTTATCGTAAGTTATCCTTATCATTATGAATTCAACTTGTGAGTTCGTTCATCAAATCATGAGAGGCTAATTCCATTAGTTGGGGTTGTGGGATCCATGGATTAGGGTTTGATATAATGCTAGGTGATTAACAGATTCAACGAGTAGTAGAACATCTTGAAATTATGTTGTTTGAAATAAAATCTAGTGGTTGCAAACGTTAGATTATGCCTTATGTTTTATTTGCTTCTAATGGAGACATAGACTAGGGGATGTGAATTATCAACAGGGACTCAAAAGCTACCAACCTTCTGATTAATGATTAATGTCGTAACTGGATTAATCTACCTGAGATAGCATCCTATTGGAAATAAATAAGTTATCTAAGTTTGAGAAAATTATATAATAAATTGTATGTTAAGGTCGAGAGATAAGTCAGATAGTATAATCATCAGGGATATTTTGTTGTTCTACTCATTTCGAGAATCTCTAGCATTACCTAGTATCTGTTAATTCTCAAAACCCATGGTGAACATAGCTCTAGTTTCCCATTTATCTTAATTATATACGCTGAAGAATTCAAAGTGATATTTAACACACTGTGAACTTAAAACCCAATCTTTCAAAAATAGTAAACTACCAGTAAAGTCTTTCTTAAACAAATCAAAGTTCACACCCTATTCCCTGTGGGATTCAACTCTAACCTAGTTGGATTTTATATTGACAATGATCGCTTACACCCATTCAAGAGTGTAGTTTGAGCATTATCAAAAATGGCGCCGTTGTCGGGGAATACGGTTGTAAACTAAAGTTTGTGCGCAAAAATTTGTTGATAGTTCAGTTTCCCTGATTTATGTTTATTTGTTATTTCTGTTTATTGCACGTACTGTGTTGTTTATGCCAAACATAAGATGTTTCAAAGAATCACTATTACAAATCAATCTGGAACCTCAACTGATAGGTAGAATGGTTGAACAATAGGAAGCAGAAAGACTAGCTTCTATGGCCAGGGCTTAGGTGAACGTGCATAATTTTGGTTAACAAGCACGTCACCAGAACCTTGATGATGAAGACTTGGGCGATGAGCAATTGCTGAATCCTCAAAACCCAAGGCGAGCTGAGAAAGTTGTTGCATCGGTGCAGCGGAAAATCAACAAAAATCATCCAGTTCGAGAGAGATATGGGAAACACCCTATTCAATATGAGCTTGATGAAGATGATGATGGAATGGACAGAGCTGGTGCAATAGGTGCTATCATTCCTCCACCTTTGGCACTAGGAGCAAAATTTAGTGTAACAAGTATGATGATCCAACTACTGAATCTAAAGGGGTTATTTTGAGGCTTTCCCGGAGACGATCCGAATATGCACTTAGTGAACTTCATCACTATCTGCAGATCTTCTGACAATCCGGTAGTAAGACAAAATATGATCAGGTTGAGATTATCTCCTTTGTCTCTGTCTGAGGAGGCAAAAATGTGGTTGAATGAGTTAGGGCCGAATTCTAAAGTCAACTGGAGACAGCTAAAAGATGCATTCCTAGAATGGTTCTTTCCACCCTCCAGAAGGGTACAGTTGAGGGACGAAATTAGAAATTTTAGACAGCTTCCGATTGAAGCACTGCATGAGACCTGGAAAATATTTAATAAGAAGCTTTCATAATGTCCAAACCAAAATATGATAGACTTGCACTTGATTGAGACTTTATACAGAGCCTTCAACTCTATGACAAAGCCTATTGTTGACAACGCTGCATGTGGTTCGTTCATTGACCGCTCTTTTCTAGATGTTGCTAACATACTAAATAGAATGACCAAGAAGAGTCAAACATGGCATACTAGGGATTCTGTGGTGTCTAGCCCGACTATTGGTGATAGTATTACTATGGAGCAACATAGAAGGGATGAGGAGCGAGATTAGGACATGGCCTATTTGAAGATGCAGATGGACTTGCTGGCCAAGAACTTGCTATCCGGCAAGACTAAAATGGTAAAAGTTGTGGAATCTCAAGGTACTGCTTCTACAGATGTAGATGCGGAGGCAAACTATGTGAGTAATCTGGGGGGTTTTCGAGGAAATAGTCAAGGGAACCAAGGTCAGACTTTCTATGTGAAGCATAATTATAAAGATAGGGTGCAGGGACATTGGAAAAATAATAATGACAGGAGTGGTTTGTATGTTTCACCTGGAAGTCGGGATATTGTAACTACTAGTTCTGGAAAGATGACCATAGAGGACATGATGGAAAAGCTATTGAATGGAGTTGAAGCGACCAACTCAAGGGTTGCTATCCGGCAAGACTGAAATGGTAAAAGTTGTGGAATCTCAAGGTACTGCTTCTACAGATGTAGATGCGGAGGAAAACTATGTGAGTAATCTGGGGGGTTTTAAGGAAATAGTCAAGGGAACCAAGGTCAGACTTTCTATGCGAAGCATAATTATAAAGATAGGGTGCAGGGACATTGGCAAAACAATAATGACAGGAGTGGTTTGTATGTTTCTCCTGGAAGTCGGGATACTGCAACTACTAGTTCTGGCAAGATGACCATGGAGGACATGATGGAAAAGTTGTTGAATGGAGTTAAAGTGACCAACTCAAGGGTAACTAATATGGAAAGCTAATTTTCTACCCTTAGTCAGTTGGTTATCTCACACTCTGCTTTTATTAAGCAATTGGAACAACAAATGAGCCAACTTTTGGCTACTTTGAATCAGAGAAAAGCTGGAACTTTACCTAGTGATACGGTTCAGAACCCGTAGACTGATGGCTTTTGTTTGGCAATTACCACCTGGAGTAGTAAGATGTTACCTGGCCCTTCTATAGGCAAAGTTGTAGAAAAAAAGGTAAATGTTGATGAACTATTAAGAAAAAATCCAACAGAGTCTGAGAAGCTGGATGGTTTAGTTGATATTTCAGAAAAAGAAGTTGAAGAGAAAGGGGAAGTGGTATTGGAAGAAATGCTAAGACCACCACCTCATTTTCCTCAGAGATTGAAGAATAAAGAAAATGAAAAATTTAGCAAGTTCATGGCAATAATAAAACAACTGACAGTGAAAGTGCCATTAATAGAGGTGCTTGAGCAAATGCCAAACTATGGTAAATTTATGAAGGAATTATTGACAAAGAAGCAGAAGGTAAGATGTAAGCCGGTAGACAACATCCACCATTGTAGTGTTGTTTCTTCATAATTCTTAGTGCAGAAAAAGCCTTACCCTGGAGCATTTACCATACCGTGCACAGTTGGGTCCATGAAGTTTACCAAGGCTTTATGTGACTTAGGAGCAAGTATTAATCTGATGCCTCTTGATATCTACAAGAATTTTGGATTTGGGGAACCTACCCCCATGACGAAGTGTCTTGTAATGGCAAACAGATCGGTGAAACTACCAGTTGGTATATTACATGATGTGCCGGTAAAGGTGGATGACTTTATTCTGCCGGCAAACTTTGTGATGTTGATTTTAAGGTACCCATCATCTTGGGTAGACCACTATTAGCCACGAGAAGAGTATTGGTTGATATGAAGCTCAATAAGCTAAAGTTCAGGTATGGAAAAAGGGAGGCCAGATTCAAAATGCATTCTCCTATGAAGTAGTTGGATGAAATGAATATCTTCTCGAATATCGATGTTTTCCAGGAATATGGTAATGAGTTAGCGATGCGGTATCTTGACGAGGTCTAAGTAGTCAAGATAACCTAGTCGTGTCGTGACATTAAATCAGGCACATTTTGGGAGGCAACTTAATGTTTTAATTTTATTGCACTAGGTTTTTAATTTTTGTATCTAAGAGAGTACAAAGGAGTTGAACTGGTTGCAATCAGCCTGAGAAAGTTGACGCTAATTTTGACGGGCTGCCACAAGTATGACAACCCATGAGAAATGGCGTCAAAAAAAATCAAACTAAAACATTATTCTGTAAAGTCTGATTGGAATTTTAAAACTCCGTCCGATTTTTTATGGGCCGTCAAAAATTCTGTCAAATGAGTAGTCCAGCTTTAAATTTTTGGGCTAACCCAGGCCAGCAACAGCTATTCACATTCCCGCGTATATTAGATATTTTACTTCCAGTTTTAGTTTTCTTTCCTTAAAGAATTATTTCCTTTCCTTTTTCAAACTTAATTCCTTCTAAGGCAAAATCTTAAGACTTTCCTTATTGAATCCTGAGATTTAAGTCAAGAAATCTTCTTTCTCTCTCATCTCATCCTTCTCTGACTTATAAGTCGAGGTGCTCAAAGATTCATCAACTAAATGTCGACATCCAGGTATGAGAAAACTTCAACTTCATCTTTATTTGAATCAATTGTGAACTATAAGAAACCTTGGTTTCAAAGGAGTGAGTTGAATCAATGAACATGCTTCAATCTCCTTCGAAAACTAGGACTACTAGGGGCATGTTGTATAATTTTGTGGAAATCTCAGTAAAGAGCATGACCTAAGTTGAAATCAAGAACAATGGTAGAAGAAGATTAAAAAAAAGAAGTTAGAAGTTTAATGTTGTCTAATGGTAAAATTCACGGCCTTGCACCTGTGTGACGGCCGGTCAAAATTGTCATCACTGGCTGAGAAATTTTATATATTCTGGATAAGGTTGATGATGTTTTTGAAGTGTCGTTAAAATTGTGACCGAAAATCAGAAAGGTCGTCAAACCTGTACACTAAAAATAGTGATGATGATTAAATTAAGGTGGACCTTTTTCTTCTATTGTTTGATTATGGGCACTAATTGAGAAATTTTATGACTGTACAGAACTAAGCATAACACCCAAAAGAAAGAATCCAACAACACAAAATAGAGCATCTAAAGAGAGTATACCTCGACGACTTGTCAATGAGGACTCTAATTATGAAGATGAGGAGCCTTTGCTCAGGTGGAAAAAAAAGAGGACTAGTCCAAAGACTCCACCTCCACCTAAGCCTATTGATGTAGAGGATACTGATTATACTGATGTGACAACCTCATTGAGAAAGCTTCTGAGGAACAAGGATTAGAACATACTGAGCAAGGGTCTGAGGACACTGAACAAAAAGCTAAAACTGAAGATTCTAAGAGGCCTGCAATTAAAGAAACTGAGTCTAAATCACCCGCTTCAGAGCAGCAAGGTGATAAGGATTCTCCAGTACGGGGAACTTTGGTGAAATGCAAAAACCCTGAGGTTAGGAAAAATGTGAGATGGCACATCCCTAGGGCTGAAACGATCTACTTGGATGGGCTTCGCTGAACAGATCAACGAAATGCCAAAGGCCAATTCTAGAGGAGAAGAATATTATCACTATAGGGTTGATCAAATACCCTGAGATGATACAAAAACTCAAGGAGTATAGCCTAGAGTGGACTACTAGGGTAAGCAGTGTTTACTATCATTCATTGGTCCAGGATTTCTATGCGAACTACCAGGCTACAGTGGAAAAAATATGCAAAAGAAAGGATAGAACTTCCGATAAGCCTCTTGTAACCAAAGTTGCAGTATGTGGAGTAAGGGTGGATGTATCATATTCCACCATAAATAGATATCTTCATGGGCCAGCATTCATCCCAAGAGCCACCTCACCTGTATTGTATGCCTAGTTGAAGCATCAGGAAAATCAGTGTAAGTGGCTAGCGAGTCTCATAGCAAATGGGGAGTCGGAGTGGTTGAATAATCCGACAGAAAAGATTACCAAAGCATCTCTGAATTCAAAATCAAAATTTTGGTCGGGTTTAGTTTGGATTCATCTAATACCCACCGAGGGAGAATAGGACTCCCTTGGATTTTGGAGAAATCATAGCAGAGGAGATCAAGATTCGGCTCGCAAGACCCAATACTGCATATCCATTCCTATGTCTAATTACTATGTAGTGGAAAGCAGACAATGTACCTTTGATTTCAGGTATTGATGATGAGATACATGCCAAGAAGACTCATAACCCTATTAGCAAAAATAAAATTTTGTCGGGCTTGCGACTTGATCGAGATGCAGATGGTGCAGCAGATCCTCTGGTCACTGAGACTGTTCCAGTTCCAGATGTGGGAGTGCAAAGATCCGAAGCTAGAACACCACCACCATCATATTCAGTCTAGGTAGAGTCAGTGCCTCAAAGTGAGCCGACTGCTTTAGTTCCTCCAGCAGCAATAGGTTTGGCATTTCAGCCAATTGATATCAGGAAAGTAGCTAGACAAGCGAATTGGTGCAAGGTGAAACTTCAGGCCTTCACCAGATAATTTGCTATTGTTGTAGATAAAAGAGTAAAATATGCACTCAAAGATGTACTAGAAACTTTCATGACCTTGCCTGCATGGGTAACAGATCTAGAGAATAGGTTCCATGCTCGGGCGATAGAGATGACAGGCGCTGTTCTTGTCACTTTTAGGGCTGCATTGGACAAATTAAACGTTGAGGTTGGAATGTTGCAGTAGCACCAAATTATGGTGCCAACAAGATCAGCCATGCATGATGTAGAGAAAGAAAATCCAATACTTAATCTTGTTGTAGATTCCACGAAGAAAAAGAAGAAAAAAGGGGAAAAGAATGTCAAGAACAAAAGAGATGAGTCTGATGGTGAAGAAGAGAGAAAGGCAGAAAAGAAAGCATAGAAGAAGGCAGAGAAGGAAGACTTGTAAAGGGAAAGACTGGAGTCTCTGGCTACCAAAGAAAAATGGGAAGCAACCATCAGAGCAAGGGCTGCAAGAGCTTCACAGTTCCAGGCTCCAGACACTACAAAGCTAGATTCCACGAGTGGGGAGAAGAAAAATGATGATGCGATGGCAGTGTTAGATACCCAGGATCCACAGGCTTGACTGTCTTTAGGTACATTCTAACCCTTGGTACATTTTATTTTTGATTTTAAGTTAAGGGTATAGGAAAAATGTTATGTAATATGTTCTGTAGATGATTAGGAGTAGTGCAATTACTTGAGGCAGTTAGCTCATTTTATGACTTTTTAAGTACCTCTTCAATGGTCTGATATGCTGTGAACTGTGTAAAGTGCATCGGGTGTGACCACTATGTATCTGTTTGTGGCAATAGTGTGGAAAATAAGTTACCTGTAGAAAACAAATGCATGAAATAGATGAGTAGTGATATACTATATACTTGTGTGCCGTGTGCATGTAAGTTTTACTAAGTTCCCATTGTGCGTTGAATCTAGAACTTGCCCAGTTAGTCGTACCATAGTATAGGATAAGCGTTAGGAAAGGATCATAGGCCATTTTGTATGTTAACCCAGTTTATCTTAAAAGACCATCCAAATGTGAATAATATCCCTTGATCCCTTTTTGAGCCTAAATAGTCCAGTTCTTTCTTGTACACCTTTCACCTTCCCATCATATCACAATGAACTTATTTTGGCCCTAGTCTTCCTTGGACACTATGCATCTTGACTTAGGCAAATAGCCTAAGTTGAGGGTGGCTACTATAGGTGTGTGTGATGCATTATGAGTATGAAGAGAGGTAAAAGAAGAAAAATAAATAACAAGTTGGGTGTAGTGAAAAAGAAAATAGGAAAAAAGAAAACTGAAAAAGTTAATCTAATGCTTGAACATACAACACCCATCTTGAGAATACCTGTCAACTAAAAGAGGGAATAAAAGAAGGTCAAAAGTTGAAACCCCATGAGTTGATGTAGTGCCAAGGAGGTATAGTCACTATGAAATACCCTTGAATATCATACCAGCACCTAGCTTACGTTAAAAGCTCAGAAAATCCCTTTAGTGATCCAAACTAACTTATCTGAAGACTTTGGTACTGACTATAAGGGCAAGCGTATGGTATTTGATGTGCAATGTTGTATCTTCATTCTGAGAGTGTGTCTTGCATTCATCCCTATGTTAATACATGTTAATCTGAGTGAAAAGGGGATTTCTTTGTTGTAGTGCACACCAGGTATGTTGCTATTGACTGCTTTGTTTGGAGAATGTAATTTGGGCATGTGCTAAGTTGTAATTGCTGAAATTTTTGCCAGATCTAGATGCTTGTGAGGTACATTGTTGTTTTCAAATATTAGACACAATTGAGTTTATTTTTATTGATCATGGAGATGGTGCATGTATTCTGAATTGATAAGAGTAGTTAGCTGCCAAATTGTACTTTGTTTACTCCTAGTTATGTTTTGGTTGCTTGAGGACAATCAATTGTTTAAGTTGAGGGTGTTGATGTGTGAGCCGATGCTAACACATTTTAATATTTTTAACTCTGAATAATTGTGAAGTCTTAAGCAACATTTGTTGTTTTTGATTGCTTCTAGTGTGTTAATGCGTACATAAGTGATCTGGGAGGAAATCAAAGAAAAGAAGAATAAATCAGATGACATCTAATATAAATAAGCTGAAGTGTAGCTGACGTCAATTCTGAAGCGCCGTCCTACATGGGAAAGGAAATCAAAGTTGCCTTCAAGCTTAGACAGAACCTGAAGAGTTGAGAGTAAATGTGACGGCAATTTGGAAGGGCCGTCATATGTGGGACATGGCGTCAAAATCGCCGTCAACTAGAAACAGTGCATGTTGATTCTCAGTAAATATGTGACGACATTTTTCACGTGCTGATAGGATTTTGACACGCCGTCAGGATTATCGTCTAAAGAGGCAGAAGATAAAAATTCATTGGAACCTTTGATGACACCTCACACACGTCGTCAGGAATCTGACACGCCTTCAAATGCATCATCATCTAAATCAAAGAGAAAACTGAAACTTTACTTTTATTTCTTTATTTAGGATTTACTATTTAAAGACTTGTTTTGGGGTTTTATTGAAGGGGATTTATTATTAGCTATTATACATTAACCTTGGGAAGAGAGGCACGTAAAATCTCTCTCTTACATCAATTATTCTTCTTGTTTTTATCAACTATTTTTGGGTTTCTACCTGCTGATTCAATCGAAGAAACTACTTGTTGTTTTCCATCTAATCGTAAGTTATCCTTATCATTATGAATTCAACTTGTGAGTTCGTTCATCAAATCATGAGCGACTAATTCTATTAGCCGGGGTTTTGGGATCTATGGATTAGGGTTTGATATGATGCTAGGTGATTAACGCATTCAAAGAGTAGTAGAAAATCTTGAAATTCTGTTATTTGAGGTTGCAAACATTAGATTATTCCTTAGGTTTTATTTGCTTCTAATGGAGAAATAAACTAGGGGAGGTGAATTATTAGTAAGGACTCGGAAGCTACCAACCTTTTGTTTAATAATTAATGTCGTAACCAGATTAATCTACTTGAGATGACATCCTATTGGAAATAGATAAGTTATCTAAGTTTGAGAGAATTAGATAATAAATTGTCTGTTGAGGTCGAGAGATAAGTCAGATAGTATAATCATCAGGGATATTCTGTTGTTCTACTCATTCTAAGAATCTCTAGCATTACCTAGTATCTATCAATTCCCAAAACCTTTGGTGAACATAGCTCTAGTTTCCCATTTAACTTGATTACAAACACTGAAGTTTTGAAAGAGATATTTAACACACTGTGAACTTAAACCCCCATCTTTCGAAAATTGTAAACTACCAGTAAAGTCTTTCGTAAACAAATTGAAGTTCATACCCTATTCCCTGTGGGATTCGACCCCAACCTAGTTGTGTTTTATAGTGACAACAATTTCTTACACCCATCCTAGAGTGTAATTTGAGTGTTATCAAAGAACTTAGACACAAACTCTACAATGTCTCTCTTCATCCCTCTCCACTAATAGACTTCCCATAAATCGCGGTATATCTTTGTGGCCCCTGGGTGAATTAAGTAATACGCACCATGTGCTTTTGCAAAAATCCTCTACCTTACTCCTTCCACACATGGAACATAAAGTCTACCCTAACAACGCAACACACCATCTCCCCCTTTGGAGAAAACCTCTACCTTTTGATCTCTAACCAACTCTTTAAACCTAACTAGACTAGGATATCTATCTTGCTTTTGGGTATCATAGGAAACTAGAGATGATTCTAAACTATTCTGCACCCCTACGCTACCCTCTACTGAATCGATAAGCGGACACCTAGTCAGGCATGATGAACTTCCTAAACTAACTTTCTCGTACCATTCTCTACATGAGCAACACTATCCATAAACATCCTATTGAGAGCATCAACCACTACATTGGCTTTACCTGGATGTTACAGAACACTCATGTCCTAGTCTTTTAACATCACTAACTACCACCTATGATATAGGTTCAAGTTTTCTGAGAAAACACATACTACAAGCTTTTATGTTCCATGAACACATCAACATGTACCCAATACAAATAATGCCTCTAAATCTCTAAGGAAAACACTATAGCTTCTAACTCAAGATCATGAGTAGGGTAATTATTTTCATATGTCTTAAGTTGTCTAGAGGCGTGGGCTATGATCTTACTTCTTTGCATTAAAATACACCCTAAACCAACTATGGAAGCATCACAATATACCAAAAACCCATCTGAACCATTTGGTAAAGTCAATACTGGGGCTGTAGTGAGTCGAGTCTTCACCTTCTGGAAACTCTTCTCACAATAATCTGACCACTAAAACTTGACGTTCTTCTGAGTCAATCGGGAAATGGGGAATGCAATAGACGAAAACTCTTTCACAAACCGATGATAATATCCAGCTAAACCCAAGAAACTCCTAATATCTGATGGAGAAATAGGTCTGGGCTAGTTTCTCATTTCTTCAGTATTTTGAGGTTTAACTCTAATTCCATCACCGGAAATGATAGGACTAAGAAAAGCTACTAACCTTAGCCAAAATTTTCTTTTACTAAATTTGGAAAACAACTGATGGGTTCTGAGAGTTTGTAATACTATTCTGAGATAGTCTGCATTATCTTGTTCACTGCAGAAGTAGACAAGGATGTCATCAGTGAAGACTATCATGAATATATCTAGGTACTGCTTGAATACGTAGTTCATCAAGTCCATTAAAGTTGTTGGGGCATTGTTAAGACCAAATGACATGATTAGGAATTCAAAGTGACCATACAGAGTTCTGAAAGATGTTTTTGGACTGTCACATTCTCTAACTCGAAGCTGATGATAGCTTAATCTGAGGTCTATATTAGAAAAGTAACTGGTACCCTGAAGTTGGTCAAACAATTCATCGATTTTGGGTAGTGGATACTTGTTATTGACTATCACTTTTTTCAACAGATGATAGTTAATACATATTCTCAGAGAACTATCTTTCTTATGCCCGAATAAGACTGGTACACCCCACAAAGATAAGTTGGGTTCGATGAATCACTTAACTAAAAGATCCTTCAACTGTTTTATTATCTCTCTGAGTTTAGCTGGGGCTATTCAATATGGCAGAATAGAGATGAGCAGAGTGTCCGAAAGAAGGTCTATTCCAAAGTTGATTTCCCATTTAGGAGGGACTCCAGGAAAATCTTTGGGAAACACATCTAGAAATTCACATGCTACTGGAATTTACTCAAGACTAGGAGTTTTAGAACTAGAATACTTGACTCGAACAAAATGGTAGACACACCCCTTAGATATCAGTTTCCTCACTCTAAGGTATGAAACAAGCTAAGTGTTGTAGTACTACTTTTCCATTCTAGGACAAATTTATTCAGAAACTGAAAATAAACAATTTTGTTTCTGCAGTCAACTGAAGCATAACATGAATGAAGCCAGTCCATACCGAGAATGATGTTAAAATTTTTCATCTTTAATTCTAATAAGTCTAATAATGTAAATTTCTAAGATATCATAACCGAATAGTTCTTATATACCAATTTGGCTAAGTTAGATTTACCCACTGGGGTAGTGACTGAGAAGGGCTCTCTGAGGATTTTGGAAGTGGCTCCAAAGACAACAACTATATAAGGAGTTTGAGTGATAAGGAATCTCCTGGATCTAGCAAAGCATAAATATGTAAATGATAAACTTATAATGTAACAGTGAATACATCTGTAGAACTTTCTAGATCCTGTCGGGACTGAAGTGTATAGAGTCTATTTGGGTATTGTCCACTGGTGGCACTGTAAGAAGTACCTTGTTGATTCGGGTGATCGGACTGAGGTGGGGGACGATTATGCTCACTCTACAAACCCACCTGATGACACTCTTTGACCCTAGTGCCTGTCTTACATCCAAAGCATACATTACTACCATCTTTGCAGACACCCTAGTGGTTTTTGCCACACTTCTGGCAAAGAAGATTTGTTCTGGCACTACTAATACTACTGTGAGGTTTAGGGTCGGGTGCACTATATTTATTTCCATCTCTGAATTTAGGAACTGGAGCACTGGATGAGGACGGAGCTGGAATTGAAGATCTTGAGTGAAACTAAGAATGTTTACCCCCCTTTGACTTATGCTGAGAGTAATCAAAGCTACCTATTCTAGATCTCTTTTTGTCCATCTATCTCTCCTTATTCTTAGACTGCTTTATCTATTGAGCATGTACCATGAGCCTAGATATGTCCATCTTCTTAATCATTATTGCGGTCTTACAATCCTTTACCACACTACAGGACACACCTAACACATAGTTACTCATCTTAGATATGTTATCTTCTACCATATGAGGGGCTTATCTAGCTAACTGAGTAAACTTTATAGAATAGTCCTTCACTATCATGTTGCCCTATTTAAGGTTAATAAACTCCAAAACCTTAGCTTCCCTCAACTCCAGTGTAAAGAACCTATCTAGAAAAGTAGTGGAAAACTCGTCGTATTCTATAGGCCCTACATTTGCTGCCCTTTCTACCTTCCACTTCTTGAACCATAGGTAAGCCATATCCTGGAATTGATATGAGACCAACTCAGCACTCTCACTCGCAGTCATCCCAATAATATCTGTGACTTTTTGCACCTGATCAAGGAATTACTATGAGTCTTCATCTGACTTAGACCATGTGATTGATGAGGGTTTATTCGGATGAAGTCCCAAATCTTGGTCACAACAGTATTGGCCACTGGTTAGCCGGAATATTAGTTAGCCGCTTATTGTGGGCTGCAACAGAATAGACTAGGGTGGTAAATGCTACTCTAAATTCTGTTTGGGAGATATTCTCATCTAGGGGATCATCCCGAAAGGGCTGAGGTGCTGGCTGGTTTCCTGTTCTTCTTCCATTGGTTCTTTTGGGGGGCATATTCTATAAATGAAAGAGGAATCAAATTCAAAATAAAATTCATGAAGGCAATCAACTTGCAGTTTTAAAGTGGTTCTTGAACTCCAAGGGTGGAGGGAAACCATTGCATGAACGCGTAACATACCTTGACTATTAATTTCATAAGGATTGTGGATATTTTTTAAGACTTGATTCTTGAGATTTATGAAACTACGGCTTGTTCTTGGGATGATTTTTGAAAATAATGAGTATATTTATCCCTTTGGAATATTAAATTTCGTGTTAAGGCTAAATAATTTAAGGGTAAAATGACCCATTTTCCCCCATAAACCTAGATAAAATAATATTAGATAGGGTCCCCATCATGTCGCGACCCCTTCTTGTGTCAATCGGCCCTTGTAGCACGACCCCTGCTCGGGTCTCACAACAAACCCCCTGCATGGGTCAACTAGCCCTCGCAGCGTGGGCTATCACAACTCTTTGCTATTTTGGACTTCCAAACTCACCCTTATGCTAGTCTGAAAAGTCCACAACTCGTCCGAGATGACCTACAAGTGTCCCTGATCATGAATTAATTTGAAAATCGACATACTAAGGTTGGAATGGTTGTAAATAAGATTCTTCAATATCGAAGGCTAAAAATGATTCTAAGCCTAGACACTTCGCTGAAATTTTCTAAGTATGAGGCCTATTTTGGCATGTTGTTTAGAACAGAAATAACTAGGATTTTGCGGGGTCTTATAGGAAGATCTTCTTCAACCATGAAGCCTGTTTTGGTTAGGTTATTTAACTTCATAAACTGGCCGACCCAAGTAACCTAAAATAATTAATAGCAGGACCAACATGATCAGACCATTAAGACTATGATGCTATTAGTTGAGTAAGCATATTAATAGAATGATGGAACTTCGCATTATAGATATATCCTTGAGACATCTAGGCATAAGTATCACCAGATCGCGAAGCCCGAGAAAAACTAGTAAGGATCGTGGAACCCCACATGGAGTGATACATGATGTGCCATGGTTTTATAGCATTTTTGACATCTAAAATAGTAAGAATATGCAAATTCTTATACCTTCTTGTTGGATTTGATATGTGTTTTGTGTATGTTGCTGGTATATAAGGTTAGTGGTGATATGGATCATAAATGGATAAAAATCTCTAGTAAAGCTAAGTATGGACTTGGTAATGAGTTGTTTAGTCTCATAATGACCCGTAACCCAAGTCGTGATGTGAACAGTGAATGATGATGACTTCAGGAGTAAAGTGGAGACTGAATATAACTCATAATGAGAGACAAAAAGTCATGGTGAGTAATCATTTTGAGAACAATAAACAAAAGTCTTAAAAATTGACAAGTGAGGTTCTACTGTACATCTGTAAAGCCCATGAGTCATTATTATAGATAATGACTCATCGTAAGAAGTCATTTTGATAATGGAGAAAAAGTACTAAAACTAAAATTCACTAGAGTCATCATGAGTTACAGCCCATGACTCATTACTTCTCATAATGAGTCATCACCACTGATGATAGATGAGAGCGATGATAGTAAGAAATAAGTCATTTTCAGTCCTAACAACTCGTTGCTTAAGGCATGACCACTACCGATATAGTTTTCCTATTTTTATTTTATTAGATTTTCTTTGCTATTTTGAGACTCACTAAATACCCTTTGGGTTAGTAAGTAATAGTTTACGTACTTTGGATATATTATTACACACTTTGTACTTTTGTTCTTGGTTTTAGGATAATTATTCAATTTTGATACTTTGGATTTTACTCTTTCATTCTTGTTCAATTAACTATATAATCTCTTCAATGAATTTCATGGATTGTTGGATAACCATGAGTGGCTAATTTCCTTAACTAAGTGTATAGGAACACTAGCAGATTAACAAAGTAGGGGTAGTCTAAGATTCTACTAGGTCAATATTTATAGGTGTATCATGATTTCCTTTAAGTTAATTGTTTTCTTAGTGGTGGCCATCTCTAATAACTCTCATGTATTCGAGACCATCTTCAAAAAAGAGATTGAGATAAGGAAAAGTGGATTAAGATAGTGATTCGTGGCTATCTACCCTAGCCTAATAACTTGAGAACCACAAGGTGATAGTTAAATTGGGATTAATCATAAGAGATAGTATATAGACAGTCTTAGACTAAAAAGGTAAAGTGTGAGATTTACCTGTGAGTCCATAAAACAATTAGTAATACCTAGATTGTTAGATTTTTTATGAGACGCATTGAGATAGTTGGGTGGAGCACTATAAACTTATAGAGTTAGGAATCTAGGAGGAGCACAGTCCTAGTGTTCATCTTCAATTATTTACAACCTAAAGTATTCTCAATTGGTTACTCTTTACTATTATTGCAATGCCCCAAATTACTGTCCTGTACTTTTGAATACTTCAGCAAATTTGAGATATGAGTTTTACCTATTCCCTATGGTATCAATCATAACCTAATTGGGTTAGTGTATTCAATATCGACCACGACATACTTATTTGGAGGTGTAGTTTTGGACGACATCAAATTTTTGCACCGTTGCTAGGGAATACAGTTATAGAGTTATAGATTAGAGTTGTTGTCATTTTAGGTTTTATTTTTTTGTTCTCCATTATGTGTATGTTGGTGTATGCCTAACACTAGGAGTCCAGGAAATCCTTTATTCCCACTAAATCTTAACCTAGAGAGAATTCAACAATCAAATCATACGATGATAAAATGCCTATGTGAAGACCATCTTGAAAGGGTTTAGGATGATCCTAATGTTGTTCCTCCCCTTCGTGATCCTAGATTTAACAAAATTACTAATTAATAAATAAAGAAATTATTAGTAGAATGTTATAAATGGACAAGGAAAGCACTTGCTCAATATGTAGCTCGAGAGGCAAAGCTATAAAGATAGAGATAAGAGGTAGATAATTAAGTAGCACTCAATAGAAATTAAGATAAAGTTAAAGGTGGTAGAGCTCAAGAAACTCCAGCCTATCAGTGTTTGTGGCCATATGATGATTCTTAGAGAGGACTTAGGATATTTTGGGACCACCAAAATAGGAGCTATCATTCCTCCTGCACTACCACCAAATGTAAATGTTGATATGACTAGTTTCATGATCCAGCTCTTAAATCTAAAAGTTTTGTTGGTAGGCTTTTTGATAGACAATGTAAATATGAACCTTACAAACTTCATTGGGATCTGCTATAATGACCTTTCAGATCATTTTTACTATTTCTGCTTATCTTCACTGTTTGAGATTATCCATAGCTTTCCCAAGTAATTTATTACTTTCTTGGACCAACGGTTTTATTACAGGGCGATTCATTTGGTTTTTAGAGCCAATTCTCAATTTTTAAGTCTTCGTTGGTTTCAAATGGCCGCCGGCCAAAAACTTTAATAAGAAAATGTCAAATTTAAATTTTGACTGTGCCAGTAGATCTTGAAATTGATTTTAGACAAGTTAGACCTTTGATTGGGTCCCAATGCACCAGAGCTCATTTCGACTCATTGGTCAGAAAGTTGAAAAATTAGAATAGAGTGTGGGACTCACATTTGGTCGAAATGAACTCAATTTGAAAATCCAACTTTGCCATTTCTTCCAAAACATTGATCTAGGTTTGAAGACCCTTGGTTCAAGTCCCAAGGCTCCCAAACTTATTTTGGGCTATTAAGCAGATTTTATGAAAAAAATAAAACTATAGGTATGAGCCCCACTTTTTTTTTCTAAACTACCTCAAATGGATATTTTGATTAATCCATTAGATTTGAAATGTTTTTTAGACTCAAAATTCACTATTGGATCATGTTCTTTGGATTCCGAATAAGTTTCGAGGGACAAATTCATGATTTGTATTCTGCTGTCATCTGGTGCCCACGGGAGCAACCGCGATCACAAAAAATTGTATGGCAATCGCGCTAGTGCGGTAGAGGACCCTAGGACCTATATAGCGGTATCTTCATACTTTCGCTGGGTATATATGGACCCTATAGGCCACATTTTGGATATTTTTGACCCATCTTTGATACCTAGTACCAATAAATGAGTGTAATAACAAAACATTAATCATGGTGGGTAACTTAGGAGGTGGAAAACATCAATTATCATGATTTTTACTTTGATATGGTAAGATTTCTTCACTTTATTTATGAATTTCTTGGTTTTTGACCCAAAATTCAAATTCACCTAGGGCTTGATTTTAGCCCAAAATTAACTTTGTTTTTAACCATTTCTTGAGGGTTATGGTTTCTTGATGGTGTATGAGATTGATATCATGTTGGGTTAAAATTAGAAATAAGTTTTCCATACTGGGACCTGCTTGGGGTTTTTGGTGTCATTTTTGGACCCAAGCACAATGGTGCAATATAGGTATCATTAGACTTGTATTGATGAGTAGAGTCTTAGTTTGATAGTGTGTAGGCATTTTGGGCTTGTGGAATGAAGATGCGCTTTTGGTGAATAGTGGGGGGTTTTGTGGTTTGGCTTTAAGGTAGTCTTCTGTCTACTCTTCTCCGTAGATGATATGTGATATTTATTGTGTGTGAATGTGAATGTTAGGTTTTATAATGCATAAAACGACTTAGTATTAAATGTTGAAGTTTGTGAATTTGAAGAGGGTTTTGACCCATAAGTTTAAATGTGTAATACCCCTTTTTGAATCCTATTGCCTTTTCCCTATTTTGAGCTAAATTATAGCATGGCTATGATATAATGGTATGTTTGGGATGTATTTTTAGCATTTCAAGCATGATTAGTATATTTAAATCTTGTTGAGATAGTTTGGTGAGATTTGAATCATAATTTGGGTATAGTTGACTTTAATGCCCTTATTTCTAGACAAAGTTACCATCTCAGGATTTGTTATCGCTTACTTGACATCTAGAAGTTTAACTAGATACCTTAGCCAAGTTTGGGATATAGATTACCTAAGTATATAAAAATGAGGATTAGAAGTGGGATTGTTCAGCCTACTTAGGCCAAGACGTTTGTTAACATTGTAAACTTAGTTGTGGATGTTAGGCATAATTGAGACTATTAAACCATAGTATAGGGTTACTTTTTGACTTGGTAAATTGTAATTATGTTCACCGGAATGTGACTTATAAGTTATGGCTATGTTTTTCCTTATTGAAATGACATTGAGTCTTTAGAAATACTATTCCCTCTTAGACGTTATATTGGCCCTTTAGAGATATCATTTCCTCTTAGACTTGATATTTGGCCAATACAGATGATAATTTCTCCTAGACTTGATACTTGGCCCATAGAGCTACTATTTTCTCTTAGACATGACGTTAGGCCCTTAGAGATGATTTTCCTCTTAGTTTTGATTATTTGGCCTACAGCGATGATTTTTCTCTTAGTTATGATTAATTGGACTATAAGGACGATTTTTCTCATAGTTATGATTATTGGGCATATAGAGATAATTTTTCTCTAAGTTATGATTATTGGGCCTATAGAGATGATTTTCCTCTTAGTTATGATTATTTGGCCGTTAGAGATGATTTTCCTCTTAGTTATGATTATTTGTCCCTTAGATATTATTTTTATCTTAGTTATGATTATTTGACCTATAGATATGATTTTTTTTTATGATTATTGGCTCTATACAGATGATTTTTCTCTTAGGTATGATTATCGAGCATATAGAGATGATTTTCTCTTAGTTATGATTATTGAGCTTATAGAGATGATTTTCCTCTTTGTAATGATTATTGGGCCTATAGAGATGATTTTCCTTTTAGTTATGATTATTGAGCCTATAGAGATGATATTCCTCTTAGATATAATAATTGGCCTAGAGAGGTGATATTCTTCTTACACTTCCTAGATATGAGATGCCTCTTATATGTTAGATGATTATAGATATGCTATGTCTTATAAATGTGATTAACGATATAGGTTCTAGATATGAATGTGGGCCCAAGGCCGTGATTATGAGGTTGTGATTATTCAAAACATATTATTTGTTCAAGGGTCGTGTTATGTTATCGAATGGATATCCAGGAAGTAATTATCCTTGTACAGGTTATGGTTTTAGTTTATGAATATGAATATATATGTTTATATAGATATCTCTCTGATATGGGATAGAGGAAGATGCGGTATCTTGCTTACAACATTATTGATTTTGATACTGATGATGGCATGCACATATTTGGTACATTTATGATAATTATATTGGTAATTAATGTGATACTAGATGAAATATGATCTTATAACTATCCTTCATAAATAAGGTTTGAAACCCACTTTTCATCTTAAAAAGTGGATTTATTCACAATAATAGTTTTCTAACTTTATGGTTAACTTAATTATATGAAAGAGGTTAGTAATTATATTTTAAAGAATTAGATGAAAATAATTCTGGTCCATGACTTGACACTATTATTTACTTCAATCATGAGATATCTCACCCTTTTCCATATTTTCACAATAATTTAGTCTCAAAGATTACTTGGGGCAACAAACTTATGTATTTACACTCTTTTAGCCATGGCTTGAGTTTGTGCACTTATTATATCCATATATATGTATTGATGGTTATGATGATATATTGAAACTCGATAAGTCTATAGGATACTACTGTGATGACATGTTGATACCTGGTAGGGCCAGAAGATACTGTTATTGATACCCAAAAAGGCTGAAGGATACTACTGTGATGATATATTATACCCGGCAAGGTCGGAAGATACCGTTATGATGTTATCGATACCTGGCAAAGCTATAGAATACTGTGATAATGATATTGATACTCAATAAGGTCGGAGGATGTTGTAATAATGATATATATATACCCGATTCAAGTTAAAATGATGATTACTATATCAATTGAATAATTTTTATTCATTCTTGTATGTTCATCATCTATTACTAGTATATGCCTTTGTTTATCGGTCTGTATGGGATGGTGCATAGATATGGGTGAGAAATAAGCCTTGTGTTGTTGTATCTTGATTGAACCTTTCGATCCTAGGGTGGTAGGGGTACACATCGTCTTGGCTAGGTATTTGGTTTTTCAGAGTTACCAGTTATTCATGTTGTTACTTATATTCATTTAAATCGGTGGTTATCCCTATGGTGATTATTGTTCTTTAGATATGTCTCGTCTGTGGCTTGGAATGATTTATCTCGTATTTGTTAGATTTGGATACTAAAGTTGATTTCAGATAGTTGACATTGATATGGCCTTACAAGCTCAGTTTTTTATTTGATTCCTTGGAATGGCAATTTGGAAGTATGATAAATTTAAAATATGAATTCCTACCTATCTTCAGGTTAGATTTGGTTGATTGAGACTAGGTGACTCAACCTTGGTGTTAAGATTTCAGCCTGGTGTTTAAAGCTTGCGTGCAACTTTTGTTTTAGATTTGTCTCATTTTATATTTTATTTACCGGCTGGTTGAGCCTACTTTGTAGATTAGCTATTTGATCTCCTGGACTTCAAATGGAATATGGTTTATAAGTATTCAGATGATAGCCCATGGTCCCCAGTATTAGTTCTTTCAACATTGACCCTTAGTCTTTAGTTTTTCTTGGGAATTTTTGATGATTTACTTTATGGGAGTAATATACTTGAGTTGGATTCAGTATGACTACATTCTCGGTGGATGAGACATCCTAGAGTGGAATATTCAATGATGAGTAGTTTTAACTTAGGTTTTGAGATTTTAGTATGATTTTCATCCAGATTGGTTGTAGCATAGGCATGTATTGTATTCCTTGATTATCTCTATTTGTTACCCAGAAAGAGCCTTATAAGCTTATTCTCATGTTTGTCATATCATCTTCAGTTCTTTGAGTTCTCCATGATGAGACTACGTAGGCGAGACTTAGGTATTTTCCTCCTTATTTAGAGTGGATAACAGGTGTAAAATGGTAAAGAGAGTGTATATTTGGATTTGGTGAAATGACTCATGACTTGGGTTGGCTTTGGCTCAGATGAGTATTTGTTGATTTATATAGATATAGAGATGGTATCAGAGTATTGTTGTTCAAATGTTCATGCATCAGCCTTCTTGGTTCAGTTTGAGACCAGTTCACAGTTAAGTTGAGTTTTTGCTATTCGGAAGTAGAATGAGAGTGTTGGCTGAAAAAAGGGATACTAATGCCAAAATCCCTTGCAAGTGTTCTCTCTTCATTGACGTTTCCTGGGAACTCATGTTAGGAGCACGCGGGCCCAGTACTTCATCCATTTAATGTTTTGAGATTTTCTCTATACATTGTCTTTTTGGGACGAAAGTTCTCTTAGTAGTGGATATTCTAATGACCCTTTTGGTCATTTTAAATATTTTTGATTGACTACGCCAATTGAGCTTCTCCATGGTTTCCCTAAGTAAGTTATGACTTACTAAGAATAGTGGTTTGGTTATCGAGAAGGTTGTTTGGTTTTTAGAGTTAATTCCCTATTTTGATGTCTTCGTAGGTTCCAAATGGCCACTGGGCAAAAACATCCATTAAACAATATTGGATTCAAATTCCAACTACACCAGCTGATCCAGAATATTGATTTTAGTCAAGGTAGACCTTTGATTTGGGTCCTAATGTATTAAGCTCATTTCGACCTATTGGTCAGAGAGTTGGAAAATTTAAATATAAGTGTGAGATCAAATTTGGTTGAAATCACCTCGAATTGAAAATCTAACTTTGCCATCGCACCCGGAATATCAATTTTAGGATATGGGACCCTTTGTTAAGATCCCAAGGCTCTCAAATTTATTTTGAGCAATTGAATAAATTTTATGAAAAAATAAAAATATAGTTGTGGGCCCTACTTTTTACCTAAACGGCCTTGGATGAAAGTTTTGGATAATTTCAATGGATATGAAAAGTCATTTACACTCAAAATTCACTATTGGATCATGTTCTTTGGATTCCCAATGAGTTTCGAGGGTCAAAATAAAGATTTTGATTTTACCGTCATCTGGTGCCTAGGGGAGAAACCACAATCGTGGCAAATTGTATGGTGATTACGCTAGCGCGATAACGGCCCCTAGGACCGTGATAGCAGTACCTCCATTCCTTGTTTGGGTATATAAAGACCATATAGGCCACGTTTTGGCCAATTTTGACCCATCTTTGAGACCTTGAACCAATAAATGAGTGTAAAAACTCAAAATTAATCATTGTGGGTGACTTGGAAGTGTGCTAAAGATCTATTATCATGATTTTCACTTGGATTATCATAAGATTTCATCACTTTATTCATCAATTTCTTAGTCTTTGACCCAAAATCCCAAATTCACCTAGGGCTTGATTTTAGCCCAAAATTAGCTTTGTTTTAACCCAATTCATGAGGTTTATGGATCCTTGATGGTGTATGAGCTTGATATCATGTTGGGTTGACCTTGGAAATAAGTTTTCCATACATGGGACCCGCTTGGGGTGTTTGTTGTCATTTTTGGATAGAAGCACAATGGTGCAATATGGGTATCATTAGACTTGTATTGATGAGTAGATTCTTATTTTGATAGTGTATAGGAATTTTGGGTTTATGGATTGAAGATGATCTTTTTGTGAATGGTGGGAGGTTTTATGGTTCGGCTTTGAGGTAGGCTTCTATCTACTCTTCTCCATAGATGTTGTATATTATATATTGCATATGAATATGAACGATATGTTTGATTATGCATAGAACAACTTAGTATTGAATGTTGAAGTTTGGGAATTTGAAGAGGGTTTTGACCCGTAAGTTGAAATGTGTAATACCCCTTTTAGAATCCTATTGCCTTCTCCCTATTTTTAGATAAATTGTAGTGTGTTCATGATACAATGGTTCGTTTGGGATGTAGTTTTAGCATTTGAAGCATGATTAGTATATTTAAATCCTGTTGGGCAAGTGTGGTGAGATTGGAACCATAATTTGCGTATAGTTGATTTATATGCCCTTGTTTCTAGACGTAGTTCCTATCTTAGGATTAGTTATGGCTTACTTGACATCTAGAAGTTTAACTAGATACATTAGCCTAGTTTAGGGAATAGTTTACCTAAATATGGAAATAAAGGATTATAAGTGGGATTGTTCATCCCACTTAGGCCAAGACTTATATTATCCTTGTGGACTTAGTTGTGGATAATAGGAATAGTTGACACTAGTAAACCTTAGTATAAGGCTACTTCATGACATGGTAAATTGTAATGATGTTCCCCGGATTGTGACTTATGAGTTATGGCTATGTTATTCCATATAGAAATTTTAATGGGTTGTCAGAGATACTATTCCCTCTTAGACGTTATATTGGACCTTTAGATACGTTGTTTCCTATGGACTTGGTATTTTTCCCATAGAGACGGTATTTCATCTTAAACTTGATAGTTGGCCTATAGAGGTACTTTTTCCTTAGAGAAATGACGTCGGGCCCTTAGAGATGATTTTCCTTTGAGTAATGGTTATTTGGGATATAGTGGTTATTTTCCTCCTAGTTATGAAGTTACGATTATTTGTCCCTTAGTTATGTTTTTCCTCTTAGTTATGATTGCTTGGCCTATAGAGATGATTTTTCTTTTTCTTCTGATTATTGAGCCTATAGAGATGATTTTCCTCTTAGTTATGATTATTGGACCTATAGAAATTATTTTTCTCTTAGTTATGATTATTGGTCTTATAGAGATGATTTTATTTTTAGTTATGATTATTGGGCCTATAAAGACGATATTCCTCTTAGATATGATAATTGTCCTAGAGAGGTGACATTTTTTAGAGTTATGATGTATGACCGATGGATATGAGATGTCTTATAGATGTGATATGCTTATTAATGTTACACCTCCTAAATGGTAGAAGCCTCTTATATGTGATATGATTATAGATATGCTATGGCTTATAAATATGATTGTCGATATGGGTTTTAGATATGTATGTGAGCCAAAGGCCGTGATTAGAGGTTGTGATTATTCCGGACATATTATTTGGCCAAGGGTTGTGTTATGGAATGGAATGGACATCCAAAAAGTAATTATCCCTATAAAGAATATGGTTGTAGTTTATGAATATACATATATATGTTTATATACACTTCTCTTCGCTATGGGATAGAAGAAGATGTAGTATGTTGCTTATGACTTTATTGATTTGGATATTCGTAATGGCATGCATATATTTGGTACATTCATGATTATTTTATTGGTAATTGATGTGATTCTAGTTGAAATATGATTTTATGATTTTTCTTTCTAAATAAGGTTTTGAAACCCATTGTTCACCTTTTAAAATGCATTTATTCACAATAATAATTTCCTAACTTTATGGATAACTTAATTATATGAAAAAGGTTAATAATATTGTTATAAAGATTTGGCCATGACAAATTTTGATCCATGACTTGACACTATTTTTTACTTCATTCATGAGATATTCCTCCCCTTTCTACATCTTAACAATGATTTAGTCCCAAAGATCACTCCGGGCAACAGACTTATGGATTTACACTCTTTTTAGAAACGGCTTGAGTTCATGCACCTATTACATCTATATATATGTATTGATGGTTGTGATGATATATTGATACCCGACAAGGCTAGAGGATTCTACTATGATGATATATTAATACCCGACAAGGTCGGAGGAGACTATTGTGATGTTATTGATACCCGAAAAGATTGGAGGATACTATTGTGATGATAAATTGATACTCGGCCAGGCCATAAGATATCATCATGATGTTATTTGTACCTGACAAGGATAGAGAATATTGTGATGATGATATTAATACCCAACAAGGCCCGAGAATGTTATGATGATTACATATATATACCCGGTTTGAGTCCGAAGGATGATTATTAAATTGATTATGTACCTTTCATTTATTCTTTTATAAACATTGCCTTACTGTATGCACCTATGTCTATCAGTCGGTATGGGATGATTGCATAGATATAGGTGATGAATAAGCCTTGTTTTGTGGTATGTTGATTCAACCTTTAGAGCCTAGAGCGGTAGAGGTACGCATAGGATCCTCTAGGTATTTACTTATCTATAGTTGATGGTTATTCGCATTGGTACTAATATTGTTATTATCATTGTTATGATTATTATTTTTAATAGCATATGATAGATTTGTCATTCATTTGGTATCGATATTTAAGGTATGTATTTTGACTATTCTATCTTAATAGTGCATTGTTATGCATTATTGTTTCATGTCTAGCCATGTGGAATAAAAGCCCTGAGTATGATAGAATTGAATCCTAATAGGATTATAATGAGGTATTGGAATGAGGTTATGATGATCTAGGTTATGCTTTGAGTTTATTGATATGTATACATATATATATATATATGTATGTATGTTACTATCATATGTCCCTTCTTTCTTTTGTTCATATGTTATATTCGTTCCTCGACCTTGTATATCATTATATATTCTTTTTTTTCTCTTTATTAGTATACTGGCCAGGGATATATGGTATATTGTTTAGACTTCTTAGTGTGGCTCGAATTAGATAGTGCACCCTTATTACTTACTTAACCTTAATATATAGTTCTATTAGAGATAAATAGGATAATATTTCCTTATTATTTCATTGGCTATTATTTGATTTCTAGACTCTTGGGTGCAGTTTCCTTTCTATTTATATATCATATATATATGTTTCATCTTTGGAGCTCAGTTTCCAGTTGCCTACTGAGTACCATTCGTTTGGTACTCATAATACACTTCTACAGCCTACAGATCATAGTACGGGTTATCACCGTTAGTATGTACATTGTACGGAGTAGCCATGTTTCGGAGACTTAGAGTGAGCTCCTGATGTTCGAAGCATTAATTATCTCTCTCTTATGTATTATACTAGTTTATATGTTGTATTCAGAGATAAGTCATATTAGGGTATTTCACTTGATATTTCAGTTTTCTACTTTTATTATATTAGAAAATCTTATACAGATACCATCAGATATTAGGATTTTATAATGTATTGATCTTTATTTCATTTATTTTGTATTCTTTTCCATATATTATTGAGTAGTCCGTCACTAGACATTCTGGACTACTGTTTGGCTTTCCTACTGGGTTATGGTAAGCCCCATCGTGACCTGAGAATTAGGTTATGACATATATACTTTATATAATATATTGGGGGTAGATCAGAAGGCTCTTCGACTCAGGTTTTTCCCTTTCTCTCTGACTAGTGGAGCTATATTATGGTTAGGGGAACATCCTCGTGGATCCATTAATGAGTTATAGAGGCAATTTCTAAACTATTTCTTTTCTTAGGCCAGGATGCTACAGTTGAAAGACAAGATATATAACTTTAGGCAGTTATATTCTGAGTCTAAGTATGAGGCATGGAATCAGTATAAAATGAAGTTGATGATAGTACCCAACCATAGGGTTTCAGGGCAGAATTTGTTGGAAATGTCCTATAAAGCCCTTAATACTAGTTCTAGAGCTATGACGGATACTATTAGTGGTGGAGCATTCATGCACTTTCATTGAAAGGTAGCATCGAATATGTTTGATTAGATCTCTATCAACATTCAAGGGTTGAATACTTAGGAGGCAGATAGGGGTGCTATTATTTATGCTATTGGTGCCTCCAGTGAGCATAGAGTTGTAGATGAAAAAATGGAGCAAGTTATTGCTCAGCTAAGTAATGAGGATAGCTTATTTTCTAAGCCATTTGTGATACTGAATTCTAAGAAGGTAAAGGTAGTTGGCTCGTAGGATAAGGCCTCTAGATTATTATGATTTTGATTTAGAAGAAGAGGCCAAGTATCTAGATCAATAGTTAGTACATTTCCAAACCAAGGGGCATGGAAACAAAGGTCGAACCTATTATGGGGATAGGTACAGAGGTTGGAGTAGAAAGCAGGATAGTAACTGTAGATGTAGGGATGACTAAAAGGAGAAAAAGGACATATCTGTTCAACCAGGAAGTTGAGATAGTAAATCAAAGATAGAGGCGATATTATCCGAGCTAGAAAGGGGTTAGGAAGGTCAGGAAACTTGCCTTAAAGAGATTAAATCGGTCTCATAACCATTATTAATAACCTCTCAAAAAATGAATTTGAATAGAAAAATAGTATCTCAAACATCGAACTTGAACTAAAAATAATATCATGAATACCGAACTTCAACCGAGAGTAATATCGTCATAGATGTCAGACTAGAACCAGTCTTATCATTTCCCAAATACATGCCTAGAATAAGGCATAATACATCTAAATCCTTCTCGAGCTCATGAATAGGATAACGTATAAAGGTCTATTGAGTCTACAAGAAGCTAATAGTAGTCTTGACTTAAGGAGGATCGGAGGGCCCAACTTTTAACCTAAAAAATCCATTCTAAGGCAATCACTACCCCCAAACTAGGAAAAGGTTACAAATCACACTACAAGGTACTAAATAAGACTCATTGCGTTCTAAAATAGCAATTCAATCTAAGAAATGGGTAGTAAAGCCAAGTACGCCAAATTATGATTCTCTAACCGGCTAAATAACCTATATTCGCTAATTATACCACTAAGTCATAATTCTCAATCCAAAACTAGCATAATATCATATCGAATACTATAATTAAGCTCACATATAAGAATAAGTTAAGCCTAGCCTACCTGGACGTTGAAGAAAGCCCAATAAAGTCTGCTAAATTGGCGACTTCTTTTTTTGAGAAGCCTCCATATGATGTCAAGCTATCAAAATGGTAATCTATGTATAAATACAAGAATAATGATACCAATATTGATTTTATGCTTTGACTCTAAAATCAAGTCAAAAACCCATGTGGGGCCCACTTATGAAATCACACTTTTGAAACTGTCAACACATCCCTCCCTATGCTCAAGGTTCATTTATCCTCAAGAATGGGTAAATTTAAAGCCCTAACGATAGAAAAATCAACTCATCAAGCAACTACAGATTTGTGACTCAATTGAAGAATTAATTAACCGAATAGACAAAGACTAACCAAAATTATGACGATAAAATGATTCCAAACTCACCAATGCCCTATGATCACCCAAATAGTCTTCCAATTTCCCACACTCTCTAGGACTTTATGGCTCTTGCGATTTATGAGAATTGAGAAAAAATTGGGTAGGAGGTGAAATAAATACTCTTCTAGGTGCTGCTTAAGTGGTCACTTATCCGCTTTAGTAGCCACCGCTAAAGAAGAATGGACCTCTTAAGCGATACCACTCCTGGGGAGGCCTCCGCTAAAGAGGACAAGATATCTTTTAAGAGATATTCGCTTTAGTAACAGGCCTCCTCTTAAGAGATCTCGGTGGGATAGCCTTGGCCACTACAATAATTGATTGGCCACTAAAGTGGTCTCATCTAAAGTGAACCAAAAGTCCTCTTTAGTAGATTCACATATTGAATCCATACACCCATTGAACTTAGAATTATCTAAGTTTTCACCAATCCCTCGGGATTCATTCAAAATTCACTGAACGCAAACAAACTATGCTTCCCTATCAAATTTGATTTTTCAGACTCAATAGTTCTATCAATAGTTCTATCAAAATTTCCATCCAAAATTATTTTGATGAAATGTGGGTCTCACACCCAAGGGCCATTTTTACCAAATTTCACCCAATATCCTGAAATGAGGTTTGAGGACTTGGGACTCGAACCTATGGTTTAACTATCTTAAAATCAATGTTATAGAGTTGATGGATCTGTTAGAATTGGCATACAAGGTCATTAACCCTAAGTTTACACCCGATAGCCAATCCTTACCAGCGTAGACTTCAAAATAGAAAATTGGCTTTAAAAATTAAACAAATTATCCGGTAACTAAACTGTCGGCTACAGCAAGTCATCAATGACTTGGGTCATCTATAGGAAAGCTCTAAACTATGAAAAATGTGGAAGTGCAGAAAATGACCTGGAGGGTTGTAATACCCCGAACATTCTTTAAGTTGAGTTTCATTCTTAAGAAGAGTAAGGGCTGACTTCCCAAGTAAGAAATATTTTAAACTGTATATAATTTCTATAATATTGAATTTTAATCATGTGGATAATTGAATAATCTTTCCGTCGATACCAAATTCGTCAAAATCTAATGTTGGAGAAAAACGTTATGGACGTTTTACAGAAAGCTGTTTGAACTGCCCAGGTGTAATAGGCAGGCTGACGAACCGTCAAGCTAGTGACAGACCATCGCCCATATTCGTCTCCATGAGGTGGTAGTCCCATTCACTGGCCAAGTGCAACGATCAGGACCGATGAACCGTCGAGCTAGCGACGGACCATCACCCCAGGCTATCGTGATAAGGCAGTAAGTCTCAGTTCTGGTCTAGGTGTGACGGTCAGTCCAACAGACCATCGACCCAGCGACGGACCGTCGTACCCCATCATCGCATGTCCCGTTCAATTATTTTAGACATTTTAGAAAGGGTTTTTTGGTTTTTTTTCACCCTTTTTAGCACCTATTTATATCAGATCAAGGCTCCTAACTTCATTATTCATCTATAACATCAAAATTTAGGGTTTATTTCAAGATCAAAAACCCAAGATCAATATCAAAATCCTTTTTCAAGAAAACTCAAGAAACCAAGAATCTCCCCAAAAACCTTCAAGAAAGAGTCTCCTAAGGTATGTTGATGTTGATTCTTGAGTACCTTCCACCCAAGAAGTTCAAGAATCCTTTTCTAAATTCAAAGATTAGAATTTTGTGAGATTTTCATGATTTATGTGAATCGAAGTTCCTGTTCATGTTATTGTTGAGTTGTAATTCATGTTTTTGAATATAAGTTCCAAGTCTTGATCTTAATATGGGTTGAATTGCATCATGTCCATGTTAAATCCCTAAATTTTGCAAGTTGGTTGGTATAACCATGATACTTGGTTGTAGTATTTATTTTATAACTAAATCATGCTCCCCACATAATTGATAAAGTTCTTACGTGAAGAAAATAGAGTCAATATAGCATGGTTAGCAAGAAATCGCAATTATGTATAAGTTCATGTAAGCCAAGTGTTTGTTGAAAAGCCTTATTAAATGATTTATGATATGTTGTATGTATTCCCATTCACGTGTATTCCTTATTGAGTGAACTTTGAGATTTTGGTATGCACTTCCTAGACCATTACATGTTCAAGATATTCAAGTGATTAGCGAGATGTCGCATTGATTATGTTATGGATGATAGCCTATTGTCATGTCATGTATGAGTTGTTCTGTTTTATGATATTTATGTTATCGAATCCTGGAGGTATTTAATTTAATACCCGAAATTTAGCTGTTTGTCTAGAGTTGAGTCAATCTTAAGATAATCTTAGTCATGCTATGCTCAATACAATTCAGACAGTTATAGAACTTAAGGAAATTCAGTGATCTCAGTATAAGTGCAACCCAGTCTCAGTATAAGTCTAATCCCACTTAGTATTCAGTTCTGACTCAACAGTATTCAGAAGTAATCAGTATTCAGTAGTACTCAGTAGTATTTAGTATTCAGCTTAGACTTCAGTGAGACTCAGTAGGCTAACAAGAATTCAGTAGTATTTAGCCAAATAGTAGAATCAGAGTGGCATTCCGTCAGATAACGGAACCAAGTGAACTCAGTTGGATCAGTCAAGAAATATGAATAGTAATAGATTCAGCTCAGTCTAAGTTCAGTTAAGAATCAGTTTAGAGTCCTTCAGTTGAGAGTAGGAACTAGCACCGAGCGAGTGTAGGGATGATGGCTTTCCCGTTAGAGGGGTAGAGTCGTTAGTAATAGTCCCTGAACTCCAGAACTGCGTAGCCAATGCAGGAACAAGAGTCATCCATTAGATTAAGGATTGACTATCATACTGCCTTAGTCTTGACTTCCTGTTCAGGGTCACCTGTTAGAGAGGTTTGACCATAGTAGAGGTATTTAATCGTGGCACGATACTGACACCTTTCCAGCTGGGGTTACAGGTTGGACCTGGGGTATGTCGATTAAGTGAGAACTCCCACAGTTGCAGTTTCAGTATCAATCTTCAAATTAGAACTCAAAAAATAAGACTATCAGATACAGTCACCCATCTTAGTAAGGAACTTAGATAGTTCCATATATTCATGGACCACCCACTACATAGGCCTGGTCTCACATAAAGTTAATTAGTATCAGTACTAATAGATCCAGAGATCACCTGTTAGATTGGCCTAATCTCAAACCCAGTCCATTATTTCTATTATTAAAAGATTCAGAGATCTTCCGCTAGATAGGTATGATCTCAGATAAAATCATTTTGTATCATTATTAGTAGTTTTAGAGATCATCTGTTAGAGAGGTTTGATCTCAGATTTAGTAAGTCGATGGTAGCAAGCTCAGAACTCAGTTATTGATATGAGTAGATTCAGTTATTCAGTATTCTAAAGTTAGTAAGCTTAGATATCAGTATTAGTAGACCCAGTTATCAGTAAGTCGGTATTTAGAAACTAGTATTCAAAGTTCGTATTCAGTGTTACTGCGATTCCAATTTTTGTTTTTGCATTCATGCATATATCCTCATTCAATATTCTCATGTTATTCAGTTAAGTAATGTTGATGCACAAGCCCTTGCATTCTGCCTTACCTCATCTAGAATACCAGTACATTCAAAGTACGGATGCATACTTTCCTGCGCTATGGTGTCTTATACCATAGGTTCAGACGTACGGGATCCAAAGCACCCATAGCAGTCCAGACTCAGTCAACAGCAGTAGACGTAGCAATGAGTCCTCTTCATTTGAGGATGATCCTTATTTTATTATTGTATTACGTTCGATTCATTTTCAGCAGATGGAGTTAGTTAGGGACATGTCTGATCGACTCCATAGTTTAGATAGTTTAGAGGCTTTACGGATAGATGTATCAGTATTCAGTTTTCAGTTTTGAGTATTTTAGACGATTTGAACCTTATGGAAAGTTTCCACTATTTTTTTGTATTTATTACCTATATTATGCAGTGCTCAGTTACAAATATTAAAAGAAGGTTAGCTTGTGGTCCTTCAGGGTCATGAGCACCGTGTAGCATTCCCGTTATAGAAAATCAGGGCGTTACAAGGGTCATTGCAGAATATCTAATAAATCAAAATAGAATGTGGTAGAGTTAACTCTTATTTATGGAACATAATTTGTTGTTTGAAAGTCTTTGGACTAAGTCCTGCCTCTAAGGCAAAATTTAAAGAACATCTCATAAATCGAGACACAATGTGGTAGTGTCAACTCTTTCTCATGGAGTGTAACTTGTTTTTGAAAGAAATCCAAGAGAAAAAAAGAATAAAAGTTGAGGGAAAAAATAAGGAAAAAATATTTTTCTAAAAAAATCAAAGAAAAAAATAGAAGTTGAGAGGATAAATTGGAAAAAAAAAAAGTAAAAAGAAAAAAAGTTGAGAAAAAATAAAGAAAAAAAAAATTGAAGTAGGGAGAAGAAAAGGAAAAAATTTAAGGGTTGAGGAAAATTTAAAAAAAAAAGGAGAAAAGGAAAAATTAAAAATCAAAATAAAATTTAAAAAGAGACAAAAAAAATAGAAGTTAGTAGATAAATAAGAATATAAAGTTATTTAAAGTTATTTCAGGTATAAAGGGGCAAATAGGTAAAAGTCTTATACATAAAAGGAAAGAAAGACTAATTATGAGGGATTAAAAAGCAAAGTCACCCACTATGAAGGGCTATTTATGTAGTTTACCTAATATAAAAGGGATAATTTCAAGGATAAAATACATAAATTACAAAACATCAGGGTCATTAGTACATAAAAGCTCATATTATTTAAAAAATTATAGAAAAATGTAAAAATTGAAAATTGCTCTTGATACATACCTAATGCAGGTAAACCCACCATTGTAATCCAAAATCATGTGATTTCATTTTTCAAAATCTCTTCCCCAAAATTTTCGATAATCGCTCTCCAACAAATATATTTTTTTCAATACCATAATCATTTCTCAACACCATAAATAAAGACCCAATTGAATTGAACCTCACTTCACTGTTATACTTCATCCATAGATACCATAGACAAACCTTGAATTTTTGAGAGAGAATTGAATTTCACCCCAATCGCACTTCATCATTGATTTTCTATATTGATTGTTGCACAAATTCACGATTCTCGTCGGATAATCACCAATTCTTGTCACCACATTCACTGTAAACAATAATCTATCGATCACCCATCACCATTAATCCATCAACCTTTTATCGCTTTTGAATTTTTTTAAAACCCTTTAAGTTAATATACATTAAGAGAAAAGGAAAACATGAATAATGTTGCTAGATTTTTAAATAGAGCGGCGAAGGCGGCAGTGATGGTGAAGGAGTTGTTGATGTATTTGATTGCTTTTCAATGATGGTTGAGAGAGTTAATGAATAGTGGTGAAGATGGAGAAAAAGATCAATTCATTAAAATAAATTTTATAATATATAGAAATGTATCACTATGCATATGTATCATAGTAAAAAAAGAATGCATTGTTTTATTCATGACACATATAAATGTACTTGCATGCTAATGTACACTAGTCTACTAACTCATATGTAATATGAAGCCTTGTATTTGTTCATGCAACATGTGAATGTATCACTATGCATATGTATCATAGTAAAATGAAATATAATTTTTGTTCATGATACACATATGAATGTACTTGCATGCTAATGTATCAAAGTCTATTAACTCCTTGAATGATATGTAGACATAAATCTATGTAGAAAATGATATGCAACATTTTCTTTCACTGAATTTGGAAAAACATGTGTATGAATAATAATTTTGCGATAATCTATTAGGCAGTGATATAGATTTTTAGAAGCATAACTCTTTTTCACAAGTTTATGATACATATGTATTAAGTAAAATCATTTGATAGATATGAAATGGTGCAACTATTCTGACATTTTATATCAGGCAGTAATATGATATATATATATATATATTTGTAGAAGCATAACTCTTTTCCACAAGTTTATGATACATATGTATTAAGTAAAATCATTTGATAGATATTAAATGGTGCAACTATTCTGACATTTTATAGCAGGCAGTAATATGATATATATATATATATATATATATATATATCGCATGCAATATATGTATTACATATATATATATATATATCAGATAAAATCAATCACATAAACATGTATTAGAGTCAGTCATAATAATTGTACATTTTCCTAACATAAACAAGTATTACAAATATATAGATGAAACTTTTTCAACAAATTTTTTGATACTTTTTTCATATATATCAGAAATATATATCAAAAACATGTATCGACAAAAAAAAGATATCTAAGGTATATGTATCAAACATAGGCAATAGTTACGTCTAAAATTCATATAAATAGGAATCTAAAACCTTTTCAACACGTTTCTTATAACTTTTTTAAATATATTAAAATATATTCGTGACAGATTCTCAACGTATTTCATCTGACATCTTATGAAATAGTTGTGATATGTATTATGTACATAAGATAACTTTTGATACATATATTCAATTTTCTAAATCAAAAATTCATCAAAATCTTTTTATACATTACATTATTGATATTTTTGATACATTATAATTTTGATACATATTTTAGATCTAATCGTCTTCAGACAGAACAGAGAAAATGAATACCAAATTAACCACCCAACACCAAATCGGCTATCCAAATATCAACGCCAAGGCGACCTCCCAAAATAATTCCAGTTAGAGAACACCAAATCTACCACCCAACACAGTTTTACGCGAAATCAGAATCATTATTATTTCAACAAAATATAAATTGCCGAACAAACATCATTCTGGCCATAAAACTTAAATATCAGAAAAATAAAAAAATTAGTAGCGATGAAAGAAATTGAGCCAAGTTCTAGATCATTGAATCGCGAAATCGGTCGTGAAAATTCTCTATTTTGAGTGTTGAAAAAAATAGAAATTGGAGGGTGGTGTTTGTAGTAAGTTGTTGAAAATTCGAATTAATGGAATGTTGTTGATTCTTAATGGTTTTAATTGGGATAGAAGGTGGAATGAAGGAGCCAAAATGTTTTCACGTGATTTACTCTCCTAAATAAATACAATTTTGTTATTTTCTTATTTAACTAATGGATTAATTCAAATGTATCACAACTAATATGTATCAAAGGTTAAGTTAAGTATCACAAAAGAAAATTTTCATGTTTATCGCTTCACCAAGCATCCTATTGCATACAACACCACGATTAGAACCTTAGACACACTAGAATTATACAAGACGAACTAGCATGACACATAGCTCAAGCTAAGAATATTAATTGAGCAAAGTCCTGATAAAAAGCGTTGTTGGCTACTTAACTTGTGGAATTTGTGTAGTTGTCCTAATTTCAAATATGTACAATAAAGTTTTTAGTTTACAATAAATATAGCCCTATTTTTTTACAAAAAAAAAAAGCCCAAAAAGAGCTAGCCACAAAAAGTAATTACAAAAAAATAGTCGCATGTATATTAATATATATGTAATATATTATTATTGTATAAATAGTCATGTAATGTATTAATATCGTATAAACTGTGTATAAACGTATATTTTTATTGTATAAATTGTATATAAATATGCATCAATATTATATAAATAATGTATAAACGTGTATAAGGCTCTCACAATTTCAGATTTAGAATTTTAAGTTGCATTTCTCCACTGAATATTGATAAAAAAAAAAAAAATATCTCAATGAACTAAAATATTCTGAAAACAAATTCACATTTAATATTGCAATCAAAACAGCTGATAAATACTACGATTACGAGATCACTTATGAGTATACAACTTATTCTGGCATATTCTTCACTTAAATCAGTATGGGTAATCATATCATAATTGGAATCACCACAGGTGAAATCACTAAGACTTACAAGGATTCCAAAGTTTGAGCTATCATATGCCACTTTAGGTAAACATTCCATTGAGGACAACAACCAACATGTAGAAATCACAATTTTTTTTAGTGGAGTCTTTCAATTTCGACTAATATAAAATCTCCTCTAAATAGTGCAAAAATTTTTATATGAGCTCATCTTGGTATTGCAAGTCTTTAAAATGATTTATATTTGCAGTACGTCGAATTTTAATAAAAAGGAAAAACCAACGAAACTTGATTTGCATAATTTTAATAAACTTTTGTCAATTTTCTTGTAAATAATTTGACCGAGTGGTCATTTTCCATAATTATTCCAATATAAAATCTAATATACGTCACATTTACCTCTCTTCGCTCCTTTTTTTTCTTTGAAATGATCCGTGAATCACACGGATGCGTATAACAGTTTATGTATAAACAAATAATAAAAAAAGGACTATATTAAGATTAAAACAAAAAATAAGGGACAATATCATGCTTCTTTGTCGATGGATGTCACACAGAATCATGTATCCTTCAACATTTACAGACACTTGAATAATTTCAGTCGAATGCCCACTTCATCTAATTCTACAGCAACAAGGCGCCAAGCTTGCAGAGTTATTAGTTATATTAGTCATGGTAACAACAGACGGCTACAATCGACTCCACTTCATCTAAGTTACATCAGAATCATCCATGCTTGATGGAAAAATCTCCAGTAAACTATGTCACATTTCACCAATAGAACTGACCGGCTGTATCAAGTTTAAAGCTTGCAAGCAGCCTTGCACAACCAAAGAAGTGAAAATCTCTAGTAAAACATAATTTTCTTTGTATAACAGCCGGCAACGTACGAATTAAACTACGCATTTAGCCACTCCCAGTAACATATTTCCCAATATATAAATGTCAAGAGCTCATAGTAATATACAATCAAAGTCCTAGCAAAAACCCATTATATGAAAGTCAGAACTAATAGAATCATAACAGGATTTCTAAATTTCATCCATTAGCTGCATTTGCCGAAGTGTTAAACTTACACTGCAACCATATCAAGCGCCTCTCACTCTTAAGAGAGAGAAAAGTTTCTCTGGCATTTGGATTCTCAAATAAATCCAATGCAAAAAAGTAGATACTTTGATCGACACCTTGCATTTCATCTAATACTTTTATGCATCTGCTTATAGCAAAACGCTCCTCATTCCTCGTAATGGCAGTTGCCCTCATCTTTGAAGCGGCTGCAATTTCCAGCATCGCATCAACTATAGCATCACCAGTTGCCTTGCGACTTCTCTTGCGGCGACCCGAATTTGGTGTTACTGGGTGATGCTTACTGTGTGCATCTAACATGTTTAAGTCCTCTCCTGAGCCTGAAGAAGCATCCTCATCTGCCAAAGCAGGATCCGCAGACATGGTGAAAGGTCTTTGCATTACCAGGCACAGGACTTCTACTTCCTATAGTAATCAAAGAAAGATGTAAACAAGCCCATTATCACAAATTATTTAACTGGTCATATGATTGAAGACAAATAAGATACACAGAAAATACACCTGCAACTAAGAAAAGAAACTCAACAACAAACCCAGTGTATTCCCACATAATGGGGTCTGGGGGGTAAGATGTACGCAGTCCATACCTCTACCTCTAAAGAAGTAGAAAGGCTGTTTCCGATAGACCCCCGGCTCGAGACACTAGATACTACACAAATACATAGTAAAGCATAGAACAAGATGTCCTAACATAAATACGACACTCATAAGTAATAAAAATAGAGAAAAACAAACAGATTCGTCATAAAACATGGAACAAGGTATCATAACAAGAATAAAACCCCCACCAAGTAATTCCCTACACTAGCGACCCAAACTGGCCCTAGCCTTCTGCCCTAATTCGCGTCCTCCAGATCTTCCTATCTAGGGTCATGTCCTCGGTGAGCTGTAACTGCTCCATGTCCCGCCTAATCACCTCACCCCAGTACTTCTTCGGCCTACCCCTACCCCGCCTAAAACCATCCAAAGCTAGCCTCTCACACCTACGAACCGGGACATCCATGCCCCTCCTCATCACGTGTCCGAACCATCTCAATCGGACTTCCCGCATCTTATACTCCACTGGAGTCACCCCAACCTTCTCCCTGATAGTCTCATTCCGAACTCTATCCCCTCTAGTCAGCCCACACATCCAACGCAACATCCGCATTTCTGCCACCTTCATTTTTTGAATGTGGGAGTTCTTAACTGGCCAACACTCCGCTCCATACAACATGGCCGAACGGACTACCACCCTGTAGAATTTGCCTTTAAGCTTGGGCGGCACCTTCTTATCACACAACACCCCCGACGCGAGCTTCCACTTCATCCATCCCGCCCCAATACGGTGCGAGACATCCTCGTCAATCTCACCGTTACCCTGAATCACGGACCCGAGATACTTGAAACTATCCCTCTTACATACCTCCTGTGATTCCAACTTCACTACCACCTCATTCTCCAGTCTCACGTCATTAAACTTGCATTCCAAATACTCTGTCTTGCTTCTGCTCAACCTGAACCCTTTAGACTCAAGAGTTTGTCTCCACACCTCTAATTTGTCATTCACACCCCTTCGCGTCTCATCAATCAAAACTACATCATCTGCAAAAAGCATACACCAAGACACCTCCCCTTGAATACGCCGCGTCAACACATCCATCACCAAAGCAAACAAAAAGGGACTAAGTGTAGATCCCTGATGCAATCCTGTCAAGACAGTGAAATGCTCTGAGTCTCCTCCCGCCGTCCTCACCTGAGTTTTTGCTCAATCATGCATGTCCTTAGTTGCTCTGATATATGCCAGCGGGACTCCACTCACCTCCAAGCATCTCCAAAGCACCTCCCTGGGAACTTTATCGTATGCCTTCTCCAGGTCTATAAACACCATGTGCAGATCCTTCATCCTTTCCCTATACTGTTCCACCAGCCTCCGTACCAGGTGAATTGCCTCCGTCGTCGAGCGGCCAGGCATAAAGCCAAACTCGTTTTCCGAAATAGACATTATCCGTCTCAGCCTCACCTCGACCACTCTCTCCCAAATCTTTATAGAGTGACTCAATAACTTAATCCCCTATAGTTATTGCAACACTGAATGTCACCCTTATTCTTATAAAGAGGGATCATGGTACTCCACCTCCAAGCTTCGAGCAATTTTGCCGTCTTGAAGATTTCGTTAAACAATCTAGTCAACCACCTTACACCAGCCTCTCCAGCGAACTTCCAAAAATCCACCGGTATCTCATCCGGCCCCGTCGCCCTACCCCTTCGCATCCTGCGAACAGCCTCTCTAACCTCTTCTACCTTAGAACGTCTACAATAACTAAAATCTCGACACTCCTCTGAGTGCTCCAGCTCCCCTAACACAATAGCTCTATCCCCTTCGTCCTTCAAGAGCCTATAAAAATACGACTGCCATCTATTCTTAATGTGGCCGTCCTCCACCAACACTGTACCGTCCTCCCCCTTAATGCACTTCACCTGGTCGAGGTCACGACCCTTCCTCTCCCTAGCCTTAGCGAGTCTAAACAACTTTTTTTCCCTCCTTTCCCCTGCAACCCTGCATACAAGCTCTCAAAAGCGGCCGTCTTAGCCGCCGTAACTGCTTAAAAAAAAAAAAAAAAAACATGTGTGCAACACTTACAAGCTTTTTCCTTCACAATTTAAAGTTGTCAAATGTTGAATCCTGCTTTGTATACTCCACGCTACTTGTCCTTGGGCATCCTGGAGACTTGTTATTGACATTGTTGCTACTCCTCCGTATCAATCTATGTGACTTTTAGTCTATTTAACAAGAATAACCCATTTCCAGATTTAAATATAATTTAGTTTGAACTTCCCATTTTACTCTTAGTTAGAATCTCTTATAGCTGCACAAATATCATGACGTATTTAAGATTTTAAGTTTTCAATTATTCTATAACCACACTTGACATGTTTGATATCATAAGTTTCAAAAGTCTCTATTTCTTTGCAATAGGCAAATTCCAACTCACCTACGAATTAGCTTCCATATCCAAAAGCCCAAACTTTCTCTTTCTAATATGGGTTCCACAATACCGGCATCTTCAACGTCATATTCTACAACCCTGTTAGGTCCTAAAATTTATTTCTGACGATTTCATATCCATCTTCTTCAATTTGAAACAACTCCGCTCAAACTGCATTACACCCACACATCCTCGCACCCACATGAATATTGCTGCCAAGTGGATGGGTTGGGTTCGGTTTGAACGGTAGAGTAAAATGGGTTCAAACCCAACCTGGCCATATTTAATACGGGTTGAAGATGAATTACATAGGCAAACCCATATTTGCTAAAAATATTTTCGCTTCGTTATCTAATAGCAAATTTTGTGCTTGATCTTAACTTCAGAGACCTCCCTTCCAGGTTTGCCTTCATACACTTAGTTCCCTTGTGGTTTGAGATACTATACTAACCTCACTTATTTATTTATTTTTGTAACCAAACTAATTTTAACTAATAAAAGTTTTGTATGATCCACGTTTACCCTTGTGCAACCATAAAAGTTACAGACTCCTTTGTTGACTTCTCTTTTTTTTTTTTTGATAACCGTGGTGTCCGAGCCAACTTTTGCGCACCTCGACTAAATCCATGTGATAACTTTCCCCTCCCACCAGCAACAGATATCAGATAACTCTATCCACCATGACTAGGACAGACAGATTTGAACCTAACACCTCAAGCTCTCAACCCACTTCTTTGACCACTAGGCCACAACCTTGGGTGCAGCCTCCTTTGTTGACTTTCTTCTCTTCATTTTCTGTTATGGTTTCCCATTTTTTCCCCATGATTTACAAGTTTAAACTGTTGATAATTGATTCTTCTAAACTATTGCAAGATTTTCCCCAAGTTACAGCTATCTAATTTTGCTAGAAAAGTTCTTGGTTTCTTTAGTTGCACTTGAAATTTGCCAATCTCATACACGGGAGAACACAAAATTTCAGCAACTATCAAATTAAAATTTGCAGTTAATAAAGTTTGATAATGAGAAGTTTTCAATTTCTTTTTATAGCTATAACAACTTCAAAAGAATAATTATTCTTGTTACTCTCTGTAAAAATAAAAAAGATATCATAAACATCAAAATAACAATGTAAACATCAGGCCAGATACATCAAAATCGTCTCAAATATTTATACCTACCTTCATTTTATTGACATTCTTTTATCTCGCATACATCTTCAAAATATTTTACTTAGAAGTATTTCTTGGTATGGTCTTCACAGAATATGTTAATACAAATGGGTGTCCCTATTTCCTTTATACAAAACCAAAAGGAACATTATGCTAGGTATGGCAATGGACAATTTCTGAAACTATATAGCATGATCAATTGGATCTGGCTAATACTCCTCAGTGTTATTCGGATCAGGAGTATGAGTTTCCAAAAATATGACTAACGTTCCAGCCTATGAGTTTCCAAAAACGTGATTCAAGTTCCATCCTTGCAGTCTGCCATAAATTGTTTATCACAAATCTTGCATTCAGCTCTTAACACCTTGCCTTAATTTCACAAAGTATCCCGAACAACCCAAGTTTGCCCTCTTCTCAGGTGGAAGAAATTATATCACAAGAATCAGCAATAGCCGCCACAGACATCTCTACTAAACTAATAATCATCTAATAAATTTTTTATTTCATAGGAAGGGGGGCTGAAAAATTTAAATTAAGCTAATGCTGACATGTACTGAAGATACATGTACGTTGTTCAAATCCTACACACCAAATCCAAATGAATGTCCTGTTATGGAATTACGAACAGCCGACCAGGTAATTTGGAGAAAAAATTCAAGACCCATATAGAGAAACAAATAAACAAATCCTTGAGAAAAAAAATAGTACCAGAAGGATATTGAAATTGGAGTTGTCGCGATAACCTTCTTAACTTCTTCTCTTATACGACTATAACGGAGGCGGAGCCGGTGAGTGAGCAGAGAAGAGAGGGAGGGATGCGAACCTGAATTGCTTATAATGAAAAATACTACCTAAAACCCTTAGGGGTCGTTTGGTTGGTAAAATTGTTATCCCGATATAATTAATATCGGGATTAGTTATCTCAAAATTATCCGAGATAATTTATCCCATCATATATATGAGATAAGTTATCTCATCACTAACGGGAAAATGGTGAGATAAGTTATCTCAGGTTGGATTAATCTCTCTAATCAAACAAGGAATTAAATGATCTTTTATTTTATTCCGCAATAATTTATCCTTTGAATTTTTTATACCTCAAACCAAACAACCCCTTAAAAGACTGTTCCAGTAAAACTATTTTTCTTTTTCTTTTTCTTTTTCTTCTTATTATAATTTTATTTTTTGTTTTTTATATTTTTGGTCAGAAGAAGATTTATTATCTATGTATCATATCTATTTATCTATCTAGATATTATAAAAGCATGAATATAAATGATGATCGATCAAAATATCTGTCAAATATTGAATATTTTTTATAGTCTTTAAAAAATGAAATCGACGTGCATACAATAACGGTGAGAAAAATAGATTTCTTATATTTTAAAGTAAAAGAAGAATTTTAGAAAAAAAAAAAAATTAACAAAGAGGATCAGGAGAGTATGAGTACACATCAAGTCATCAACATGTATATATCTACTTCCAAATGTTGTAGCGTGTAAGTTCTACAAGAGAATTTATATGTCAAAATAGACACAAGAAACAGTTTAACATTATGTGAGTGGATATGTTAAAAAGTTTGTCAAACTTCATATATTTGAATCTCTGCAAAATGTTGATACATTAGTACTATTTGTTTTTCTTTTTAATTCTATTAATATGTGTGAGAGATTGGCAGGTTTCAAGTGGGGTAGGGGTAGATTGAAGAAATACTGAAGAGAAATGATTAGACGTGACATGGAGCAGTTAAAGCTGACTGAGGACATGACCTTAGATAGGAAGATATGGAGAAAAAACATTAGGATAAAGGGCTAAGGGTGTGGTTGAGTTGTAGTCAGTAGGTAGGGGAATTGTGGTATCCTTTGTTTGGCAATGTACTTTTTTGTGAATGTAGTATCTATGTTATTTTATCATGTTCTATGCTTTTGATGTTTTTATATACTGCATTTTATCTTTAGCCGGGGTCTATCGAAAACAGTCTCTCTACCTCGTTAGAGGTAATGGTATGGACTGCGTACACTCTATTTTCCCCACACCCCATTATGTGGGAATATACTGGATTTGTTGTTGTTGCTTTTAATTTTGCAAAAAGTGTGATATATTTATTAAGATTGAATTTTTCCTAATCTAATGTAACTCTGGAGGTGAAGGTTATACTACGTGTAATAGTTATTGAGAGTATAACTAATCACTTGTCAGTTTAAATTTAATTTTATATTTTCTTTCACGATATCAATTAGCAATATATACGTAAGCAATCGTATTTACGCAAAGGGCTAAGGCCTCTAGATCAGAGGAGAATGCCTTGCAATATGCATAATTACTGGTTCAACATGAACGTAAATTAGAGTTTTCAATACAGGTCGGTCAACCCATTTAAGCTAGCTCACATGACTTTGAGTTTGACGGGTTAGGTCGGGCTGATCCATCAAAATGATGGACCAAAAAATACCAAGCCCACAACATTACTCTGTGGGCTACGGACCTCACAGGCCAGCCCACTTTTTAAAAAAATAATATTTTATAATTTAATGTTAGAATGTTAATAAACATAAATACTAAAAGACAGTATTACATAGTGCTAATACTTGTTAATCAAGTCTCCAACATCCAAAAAAAAATACTCCTAATTGAGAAATTAAATAATTTTTGGCATGATATCCTTCAAACTAAATAAAAATACTAATAAGCAATCTAAATAGTTACGTGTATTTGATTTTTGGGCCGGCCCACGGGCTAACCCAATCCATATTACTCAAGATAATTTTTGGCATGATATCCTTCAAACTAAATAAAAATACTAATAAGCAATCTAAATAGTTACGTGTATTTGATTTTTGGACCGGCCCACGGGCTAACTCAATCCACATTACTCAAGCCCCACGGGTCACGGGTTTATCCAGGTTAGGCAAAAAAGTCTTGTTCTTAAATGGGCTGCAAAAACTAAAGTTCAACTCCATCAAATTACAGGTTGGATCGAACCGGTCCAACGGGCCTAGCCCATATTGACGGCTCATGCCTTTCTTTGCTATTTTGTTTCTTAGGGCTTTGTAGTCTCTAATTATTAATATTATTGACTTTTCAATGATAAATACTTCAACTCAAAAATAATAGGCACTTCTCATGAACCTTGATAAACTCAAGGTATAATATATTATATATAGGTATTTCAACGAGATGTTATATATATAAATTAAATAGCATGAAGAAATTGCTATGCACCAGGAATTTGAGCTAACTAATGAGATGACTAATATATAATTTCACACACATGACATAAATTTAAGAAAATTGAAAAGACTTTAAAATCTCTTAAAAATATCCTCATTAATTAAAAAGTTGAATTTTTAAATAGAAAAATAAAAATACACTTGTGACATGGAGAAAAAAAGTTACCGTCTTTCTCTCTCTTCATAAAGTGTTGTCAACTAATCATTAAGGTCAAACACATTGATAAGTCCCTTAATTTGGCACGATCTTTCGCTTTGATATTTTAAGTGGATATTATTCATTTCAAACACCTAAAATAGCCATAAACGTGTCACTTTGGCACCTTTTGTCCTGTTGGCAAAACGTGTGTGAAACACCCCACATAGATGTATTCAAGCTCCATTTTTGCTGATGTGACATACAAATGACCCCTCTCCCTCCAAAACGGTAATTATCCCCGTCCTTTAACATATTCATCTTCTTCATTCCAACATCAAAATTTAACCCTAATTTCTCAAAATTCTTGATAAAAATTTTCTCTCTTCTTCATCTTCCTTATTTAAATTAATTTCGTATTTAATTTTGAACGAAAAATTTTATTCTTCAATTTCTCAAAAGTTTAGTTTTTTAAAAACTTTTTTGAATTGAATTTGACAATGTTGAGCTCCTCGTCCATGGTTTTTTGTGAAAAAAATTATCACTATTGTAAATGTGGTCATGAAGCATTACTAATGACTTCTTGGACTCAACAAAACTCAGGTGATAGGTTTTTTACTTGTAAAATTTTAAAGGTAATGATTTTACTTCTTAATTTAATTAGTTGATTAATTATTAATTTTGCAGAAATTGAGCGGGTTTGTACTTTGATTGGTATGAAGAACGACGCTCTTCACAAGCAAATAGAGTGATTTGGTGTTTGTTAAAGAAAGTCAAGGACTTTGAAGAGAAACAAAATCGAGCAAGAAGACACTATATTGTTGATGTCATTGCTATTGGTTTGGTGTTATGGGGAATCTGGACATTAAAGTCTAATTACTGAAGTTTGACCTTGAAATTTTCATCGCGTCATTCTACTAGTTTGATGTTGCAAAATAGCCTTAATGCCTTGTTGCTTTCATGACAGTTTAGTTGTATTGTTTTGATGTATTAGCCGCTATTTAGGTGTAGTTTGTTGATCTAATCTTAGCCATATAAAATTTCTACATTTGATGAAATGAAATGTTTATTTTGGCCCTAAATATTCTCAACTTTGTTGTCACACAATTACAGTAAAATATGGTGTAAAATAACAAGCAACAACACTAACAACAACTTATTAACATGGTCCATATTAAGCTCTACGTAACAACAACAACAAATTTATAAATATGCTCCATATTGATCTCCAATTAACACAAGAGATCAACTTTATCAATATGCTCTATATTAAGCTCAAAGTAATACTAAACAATAATAACAACAACAACATACCCAGTGTATTCCCACATAGTGGGGTCTGAGGAGGGTAGAGTGTACGCATATCATACCGCTATCTCAGATAAAGTAGAGAGACTATTTCTAATAGATCTCCAGTTTAGGACCAATAGCAATATAACAAACACAAAACATATATGCCTATAAACTAGTACAATCTGTAAATAAACTAACACCACTAGTCATAAGATAATACTACAACCATAAAATAATACTGAAAAGTCTCTATCCGAAACCATACATAACACTCAACAACACAAACAAGAAACTTCAAACACAAATAAAGAACGCTCCCCTATTGTTACCGACACACTCTCACCCCCTAACCCTCTACCCTAATCCACAGCCTCCACACCTTTCTATCAAGGGTCATGTCCTACGTAAGATGTAACTGCTCTATATCATGCCTAATCACCTCCCTTCAATATTTTTTCAGCCTATCTCTGCCCCACCTAAAACAATCTATAGACAGTATGTCACACCTCCGCACTGAAGTATTAGGGACCCTCCTCATCACATGCTCGAACCAACATAACCTTACTTCTCACATCTTGTCCTCTACCGAAGACACTCCCACCTTATTTGGAATACTTTCATTCCTTACCCTATCTTTCCTGGTATGAACACACATATATCGCAACATCCTTATCTCCTCCACCTTCAAATTTTGGATGTAGGAGTTCTTAACTGGCCAATACTCTGCTTCATACAACATAGTCGGCTGGATCGCCACTCTGTAGAACTTTTATTCAAGCTTCGGGGGCACATGCTTATCATATAAAACTCCCAAGTGAGCCTCTATTTCAACCACCCTACCCCAACACAATGTGTGACATCCTCGTTAATCTCACCATTGCCTTGAATCAGAAACTTCATACACTTGAAACTCTCTCTCTTCTGGATGACCTGGGAGTCTATCTTTACAACCACATCAGCCTCTTGTGACATACCACTAAACTTACACTCCAAGTACTCCGTTTTGGTCCTACTTAACCAAAATTCCTTAGACTTAAGGGTCTATATCCAAATCTCCAACTTATCATTAGCTCCTCCCTGAGTCTCGTCAATCAGTACCACATCATCAGTAAATAACATATAACAAGGCCCCTTCTCTTGAATATGTCGCGTCAAAACATCTTTCACTAAGGCAAATTAAAAAGGACTAAGAGACGATCCCAGATGCAACCCTATCAAAGCAATAAAGTGCTCCAAATCTCCACCTTCTATCCTCACCCGAGTCTTCGTGCCATCATACATGTCCTGAATTGACCTAGTGTACGCCATAGGCACCCCTCTAGCCTTTAAACACCTCCACAGAATCTCCTTGGGAACTCTGTCGTATGCTTTCTTAAGATCAATAAACACCATGTGCAAGTCCTTCTTTCTTTCCCAAAACTACTCCACTAATGTCCTCACAAGGTGAATGGCCTCAGTAATTAAGCAACCTAGCATGAAACCGAACTGATTCTCAAAGATAATCACGTTCCTTCTCATCCTCAACTCTACCACCCTTTCCCAAACCTTCATAGTATGACTCAAAAACTTAATACCTCTATAGTTGTTGCAACTTTGGATGTCTCCCTTGTTCTTATATCACGGAATTATCGTACTCTACCTTCACGCTTCAGGCATCTTTTCCACCCTAAAAATGATGTTAAACAACCTTGTCAACCACTCTAAACCTGCCCCGCTATTTCTCTTTAAAAAATCCATTGGAATCTTATCTGGCCTCGTCGCCCTACCCCAACGCATCCTATGAATAGCCCCCTTAACCTCTTCAACCTTGATACGACTACAATAACCATAGTCACGACACTCCTCTGATTTGTTTAAGTACCCCATCATGAAACCATTATCCTTTTCGTCGTTTAAAAAATTTATGAAAATAGGACTACCACCTCTTTGTAATGAGGATATCTTGAACCAACACAGTACCATCCTTTTTCTTGATGCACATCACTTGGTCAAGGTCACGAGCCCTCTGCTCACTAGCCTTGGCAAGCTTGTACAACTTTTTATCCCTACCTTTCTCCTCTAAAGCCGTATACATGCTCTCAAAAGCTGCCACCTTAGCCGCCATAACCGTTAACTTAGCCTCTCTCCTAGCTACCTTATACTCCTCATTATTCATCCATCTCTCCTCATCATCCTTGATCTCAACCAACTTATCATAAGCCACCTTCTTAGACTCTACCTTCCTCTTTACCTCTTAGTTCCACCACCAGTCCCCTCGGTGCTTGCCAGATTGACCTCTCAAGACACCCAACACCTCTCTAGCAGTTTCCTTAATGCAACTGACATTCATCTCCCACATACTATCCATATCCCATTTACTCTTCTAAGCCCCCCTGCTCTTCAACTTCTTCCCTATCTCTAAAGCATTAGCCAAAGTTAAGCTTTCTCACTTAATCCTGGGCTGAGCCTCCACTCTTATCTTCTTTCTACCCTTATTGATTACCAAGTCCATTATCAATAACCTATGTTGAGTTAAAAGATTATCGCTAGGTAAGACTTTACAGTCTTTACATAATGCTCTATCACCCTTCCAAAGAAGCAAAAAGTATATCTGAGTCTTGGACACTGAACTACAAAATGTAATAAAGTGATTCTCCTTCTTCAGAAATCTCGAATTCGCTATCCACAACCCCAAAGCCCTAGAAAAATCCAAAAGAGAAGATCCTCCTTCATTCTTCTCCCCAAAATTGAAATCGCCATGCACATCATTATAACCTCTCATCAAAGACCCAATATGTCCATTAAAGTCTCCTCCTATGAAAAGATTCTCAGTGCTCGGGACGCCCCTTACCACCTCATCTAAAACTTCCCAAAAGCCCTTTTTCTCTCCCTCGTCTAAACCTACTTGCAGAGCGTAAGCACTAATAATGTTCACCAAAGACCCTCTTATAACCAACTTAATAGACATCTACCTATAACTAACTCTCTTAACTTCTACCATCTGTTCGCTAAGTTCTTTATCTACTAAGATACCTACCCCATTTCTATGTCTAACACTACTCGAGTACCACTATCCATCCACATCTCTCATCTTAGTGACTACCCATTTAGTTTTTTGGACACACACTATACTAATCCTTCTCTTTCTAAGAATCTTCGCCAACTCTATAGACTTAACTTAAAGCGTCTCTATATTTCAGGACTCAATTCTCAACCTAGAAGAACCTTTATCCCACCTAGACCTACTATCCATCACACCCAACCCCTGATAAACCTAGACATAACTCTATCCCCGACCCCAACCTATGACATGACCCTAGTCTGCCATCTATCAACCTAGGCACCACTCAAAAAGATACGATATAGGATAATGAAGAAAAAGAAGATGAGAAAAATGACCAGCAAAAGAGTACGACTAAAAATAACTAAATCGACAAACAAAAACCAACAAACAGGCTTGATACTCACAAGCAACAACAAGTAATATACTACTCACAAGTAATGTACGCCTACTAAGTTACGAGAAAACCAAAACTAGTAATCCAACAGGAATAATCAAGAGACCATACAAGAAATTAGGATAGAAAAAGAGACAAGAAACCTATACCAAATAAACTATGAAAGAATAAATCGGAGAAGAGTGAAATGAGTGCACCTGATATTGGGAGAAGACACAATGAAGATGTTTTCTTTATCGTTTCATTAAAATCTGACAAATTGGTACATAAATTGGTTGCCGAAATTTATTGCAGCCACCTTTACCTTACTATTGGTACGCATCCCTGTAATTAGTCATCTAGAATATGCTGGTCACCAAAAAAATGAGCTAGTTGTTGGAATCTTGATATCGCTGCCTAAAGTTCCGGATCTCGACAGTACCTGAAAAGGGTTAAAAAGAAAAGAAAAGAAAATAGAAAAAAAAGGACGATCAGTTCATCGGGAATCGACAACACTCATCGAAAACTGATGTGGTCGCCAGAACTGATGTGCCACTAAAAAATCCACTACTGTTTTGGTGGTCGACGCAAGAAGTAAGAGAGAGAAAAAGATGAAGGCCAGTTTTACCCAAAACTGACGCCTTCGTTGGAATCTGATGGAGTCGCCAAAATGTTTTTGTGGTGGCTAACGCAAATAATTTACCGATATGTGTTTATGTTGGTGGTTCTTGTGTGTTTGGCGGAAATAGATTTCTCAGCCTTGGGTTCGCCGATCAGTAGTCGATGGAGAGAAATTGCTCCCCGGAGAGTCACTGGGAATCGACAAAGTTGTCAAAATTTGGGTCTAGATTAGTCTTCAGAGAGTCGTCAAAAACCAGAGATTAAAGTAACACTAAACACTAACATATAAACATTTTTCATATTGAGCTTAAAGTTTGCATAATGCTACTTAAAGAACCTGTATTAACAAGATTAAAAAACTAAAGAACCTAATTGTTTACTGCTATCCATCAGTAGCAGATCTAAAGCGTGACATAAACTAATTATTTTGTTCTATTCATTACACAACAAAATCACAACATACCATCAAAATAAACTACTACTTCTTCTTTTTATTTGTCATCTGTTGCAATTGATTATGGTGAAAACATCTTTGTTTTTTCATTTCAAACATCTAGGCTAATAATCAAGATCAACCCCTGTAGAACTTTCTTCCTTATAAGTTCTACCATTTTGTAGGATATTTTTGCTTGATGTCCTAGACTACTTTTTGGAAAAATAAGGAACAGTAATAGTATATGTACTTTTATTTTAAAGAAACAAAGTTTAAGTGAACTTATATTTAGTATTTAGATTTCCTTTTCACTTATATAAATCTCAAATTCAGCATCCTTTAACTTTTTTATCTTCCTTTATCAACATCTTTTATGGTTGCAACTTTTTCTCCGTTCTGCCTAATAGTTTCTCTATTTCTAAGAGGTAGTTGACTGTTGATTTCTTCTATAGCAGGGATACTTGTATCACCATAAGATGTTGATCTTGAAACTTCCTTCAAGCTCCTAACTCTACTTGTATCACCACGAATCGTTGTTGAAGATGCAACTTGGCTTGAGCTAGTTTGTGCAGATTTTCTTGAGCTTCTTAGTGCAGGTTGACTTGAGCTACATTGTATTGGTCTTTTTGAGGTTAAAGGTTTAGGTTGCCTTAAGCTTTTAGGCTGGAAACTTTCTTGTGAACTTTGATCACAAACTGAAACCTTGGCTATGTGTTTGTGCATTTGGATCATGAATCTAAAAACTCAAATACAATAGTTAATAAATTCAAAAGTCAATATGAAAAATCAACTTCTAAAATCAAGTTAAAAGTCACTATTTTACCTTATGATATCTTTTGTTATGGCCTTGTTGATGACATTTGGAACATGTTATTTTCACCCCTTCTTTGGAGAACTTTTCATTTTTCTTCCTTAATTCATCTTTGCCTATTTTTTCTTTTTCTTGGAGGTATGCCAGGAATTTTCTTAGGTTAAAAAGGCTCAATCTTTGCATTGTCTGTCTCGGGCCACACCTTTATATTGGAGATTAGTTGGATAAAGTAACTATAAGCCTTTATGAAGGTTTCGTTCTTATATCAATTCTCCATATACGGTTTAGTCTCTTTTTTAACATGATACAAAGAACAAATAGTATGTTGGCAAGGAATGCCTCTCAACTGACAAGTTCTACAACTATAAATCCTATTATTCAAGTTCATTGTATGCCTATACTCTCCTTCTCCAATCTTAAACCCAACATTAGCATTTTAAAGCACCTTTCAAGGCCTAGCCTTGTCCTTATTTTTCTCCAATATAAGTCTAGATATAGGTGCAATCACATATCCAAGTATTGACAAGCTTAATTATATCCATTTTTCTAGTTATGATTTTTCTTCTATCCTCCAACATGGTAATGATAGATTTGTGTCTACAAATTAAGATCTATGAATTAAAGGTCTCACACATGTTATTTTCCACATCACACACTTAGAATCTTGTTTAAATAATTTCCTAACATATGACTCCCTAGAATAATACAGAAATTCACCAATAATATTCTTACCTTGCCTACCAAGTTGGCTCATTATCTATAAGAATGCCATTTGGCTCACAAAATTTAGCACATAATGCACGCAAGGATGAAATTAAAAATTTAAGCACAAAGAACCTTTACCATTCAAATAATATCCTTTGAGAAAAGGGTCATCAATTTTACACAAGTGATGAAAAAGGGTATCACATAAATAAATTTCAACAAGAGTGCTTTCAAGAGAAAACTAACTCTTTGACTAGTAATAAAACCTTGGTCAAGAGTGGAAAAACACCATGGTGAACTCTCTTAGATCTTTTCATTGCTCCCGTTCTTTAAAGAGCTCTCATCTTTATTGGAGATCTTTCCCTCACACAATATGGGTCCATCAAGTGGATTATGAATCACCAAGAAAGACTTTCTATCATAGGGAAGAATACCAACATCCTCATTTGAACTTTGCTTGTCATCTTAACCAAGTTCCAAGTCGGGTATATCATAATAACCATATCCAAATTTGTCACCTGGGTATAATGGATAGAGTGGACATAGACAAAGATCTAGAATAAACTCTTTTTCCCCAAAGGTATGACCAAAACAAAAAGGCATACTCTCTACACTAACATTAGCATCTTCAAAAGAAAATAGAGAGTAAAAAAGGTATCATAGGAATTGATTTCATCTAAGGTTTACTCAAGAACATGCTCAATATGATGCCTAAGAACATTATCAATGGTATGTTCAAAAATTGGAACACTCAAAGAAGAGTAGGCAATTGGTACACATATATCACCTTTCAATCCTTCACATTTCTTTTCCCTTAAGAGTACTCTCATCTTCCAAGAAGAGATTTCCTTATTTAGAAGGAATCTTATCACACCATAGTGGGTTGTTATATAGAATATAACCCTTAAGCTGAGCTATATCATAAATATTATCCATACCACTAGGTAATTCACTAGGAGTGATTTCATTAACTTCATACAAGATATTGTACTTAAAGAGAGAAGGATCAATACTTGATGAATACTTAACAAATTTAAGTTCACTCTAAAAAATATAACTATCAAGGATCAAAGAATTTCAAAAAAATCATCATCCTTATGAGCAAAACAAATAATAAGATCTTCATATGCTCAAAGGATCACTCCTATTTAATTGACTAACATTTTAAAAATCATCACTCACTTGAGGCTCATTAATCACATCACATACATCCTCAAGTGGTGGAATAGTTTCACATTGAAGTTGATCAACATGATTTTTACAAAACAATGCACCATCACTCATCACATTGTCTTCAACACTAGGTGGACTCAAATTGATCTTATAAAAAGAGTAAATTTGGTTATCAATAGGATAAACTAGTGTATACACACTCTCAACATGTACATCATCAACAAGCGGAAAATAATCATGAGTAATCATGAGTGTCACATGTAGGCAAGCTACTACTCACACTTAATTGGCTACTAGCCACACAACCATCATTTACATTTACCAAAGTGTAAAAGCTAGTTATATTTTCTTGAAGGTCTTAAGAAGATTATTATTTGCCTTGGGGTGAAGGTCCTTTATAATATTTGGAGGCATATACAATTACCCTCATCCAAACTTTAAAGGGAATTTCTTTTTTTGTGCTTGTTCTCTTCTGTTTGTAAGGCTTGTACCTACACACATGTCCTTTCTAAGAGAAAGAAAAACAAAGTTATATTGGGTTGGTGGAAACCCCCTCACTTTATTCTTCTCAACCTCTCCTTTTTTCTCTCTTGGACTTCCACCTTGTACTCTCTTACTCCTCTCAATCTTTTGTCTCTTATTTTTATTAGACTTGGAGTAAGCTGCCACATTTCCTTGATATTTGGGAAGGGTGGATGAAATAGATGATTTCTTTATTGGTCTATCACATTTTTAGGATAGTTTTGCTCATTTGGAACTCTTTGTCGTGAAAATCAATTGGCACCTCAACATAAGTGTCCGAATTCTAAGGGGAAGATGTCATACCAAACCTCATCATAGTACCCATCTCATGTGAAGAAAACCTTTGCTCTCTCAAAAATGATATAGATTTCCAAGAAGTATGGGAAGAACAACGACTCTCAGGGTATCCGTAGATACTCAACCATCAAGGAGTGATGTAATTTAGATAACACAAATCATGAAGGATAAGAATGCATTCGGGAACCCTACAAATATCCACCCTTCTAGAATGTACTTATATTCTTGGATCAAAGTTGTAAAGCTTCATATACCCTTTTGGTACTAAGATAGACCTCATGAACTCTTTCAAGGAACTCCATGTTTTATCGGGCTTTTGTGAAAGTTCCCACCATCTCGATGCCGTACTTTGAATGTATTTAAGGGCATATGAAGCTCATTATACTTTGCTCATATCATAATCCTTGAAAATCCTTTCACAGTTCTATTTCTAATAAAGATAAGCTTCCGTATCTCACACTCCTTTGAAGTTAGGAAGGGTAGGAAGATCATGACTCTAATTATACCTTCCATATCCACCTTGGTTACCATTTCCACATCTTTGGGCACTAGAACAAAAAGGATAAGAGGTAGTATCCCTAAGATTTGGAGATGCACACTCTTTTCTTCCCATGGGGTGACCTCTACTATAGCAAGTATAACTATTCACAATAATGTGACTTTGATAAGAAGTACCAAAAAATGAGGAGTATGAATCTTTACAATCTTCACGTACATTCTTACCATGATTAACATAAGATGTATAATAGAAAGGGAAATACCTTACATCACCTCTACGCTTAGAGTGGGAAGTGTAATACTCCTCGCATGCCCCATCTTCCTTATAAGAACCATCACAAGGCTCTTCATCATCTCCATATTCTCTATAAGAACTAGGGTCATCATTGATCTCACATTATCCTTCAGAATAGTAGCCCTCACTTTCACACAACTCTTAATTATGGCTATATTCATAGCCTCCATAATCTCCATCTTTATTATAGCCACAACTTTATTCACCACAATCATAGTCTCCTATGTCGTAGTCACAATTATCCGAGGCTAACAAAGACATACTTCCTTATAACTCCTTGTACCTAAAAAATTAACAAAAAATATTAGTAGTAAAAGATCCTCACCAACACTCATAAGAATCTCACCTATGTAGTCCTCACAATTAGAGTGAGGAATGTTGAAAGTTGCTTATACCCCGGTGGTACATAAGTTGTCAATCTCTACTTATGGCCGGAGTTGTTCTTATTTGAACGACTCAAAGAAATAAAAACTACTTATGGAATTGAATCAAGAAGTTATGATGAAATAATAACTAGAAAATCTCAAAAGAAATAGCACGCTGAAAGAATTCAGACTTATAAACTAAGCAACTAACTTAGTAGGCGAATTACTAGTTGTTGATAGTTTAAGAATCAAGATATGAATTTAGGAATCAAAAAGTGAAACTAAGGAATAAAACCTAAGAAAATTGGAGATTGGGAGTGTGTTATAATGTGTTTGGAGCTTGAATATGATGTTGGAGAGGCTTGTGATGCATGGGAGATGTGATACACACCTTGGGCGCACCTCAAAGGCATGTCCAACGCATGAAAGGGATGCCTTGAAATGATGGGGCACCTTGGGCGTATATGAGTAGCTTAGCTACTACCTTGATATGCTGCAATAGCTCAGGCATAACTTCAAAGAAATTCCAAGGCAAGTTGGTCACCCCTTGCTTGCTAAATAGCCGAAAATGCCTTTCTTAGGGTCCTCTTTGCAGTTCTCTAGGAATTCTTTTGAGATGTTTTTTTACAAAAACTTTTCACTCTTTTTCTCCTTTATTTTAGGATCAAACACCCAATTTTGGATGATCTTTCAAGATGAAGATAACAATCTCTCCATGAACACCAGGAATATATTTTTCCATCATTTTTTCCTTAGCTCGGAATGAGTTGAATTTTTGAACCTATGAATTTTTAGACATTCTAAACTCAATCCAAACTATATTTTGCTCAAATTCTTCACCAATATGTTCCATATTTTCAATCCACTTCAAACTTCTTCAACCCAAGCTTTAAAGAAGGGTAGAACACTCAAATAAGCTCTGATTTGACTAAAATTTGATATTTGGACTCTAACAGTGTGAGGGAACTCAAATATAACACTAGAAACACAAAAAAACTAGAAAATCAAAAACTCAAAAAGTGATATAAGACCTAAAAAGTGAATAGTAGTATTTATTTGCAATTTTTAATTTTTTGAGATGACTAGACCTGAGATAGACTTCGTAGGAACAAAATTAAGCTCGGCTGCAATTGATAATGCTCACCTATACCATTGTTTTAGTTTAGGATAATATTTATCAAATATAATAACCCAACTTGAGTTGGAATCAAATCTACGAAGAGTGTAACTAGTATTCGATTCCTATATATTATTGAGAGCTACTAAGTATCTACCTGCAATGTAAACATAAAGTAAGACATAAATTAAAAATTAGGGGGTATGGTTTGGAAGGTTGTTGAACAAAAACTACTTGAGATAAAAATTTAGAGTAATAACCATAGGTAATATTCCAATTGGAAAATAATCTTGGGATTATGTTTTCCTAGGGGAAAATAGTGCATGGGTTCAAGAGAATCAAATGCAAAATCAAGCTAACGACCATATGGGTAGGTTAGGTTAGGGGTTTTGATGTTAGTTTTTAAACTAAACACCCAAATATCACCCATGTATCCTTTAGAATACCTCATTGTTGTGGAAAACAAATCAACCCACGACAGATGGAGGAGATCCTGCATGGCTACACAATCCCTGTGAAAAGATATCTAAGTCATCCTTAAGTTTTAGGGCTAAGTTCTAGTAGGCGGTTGTAAGGCTGAGACTGATGCCAACAGGCGGTGATGGCCGCTTAGAACTCACAAGATCCATGATTGTTGTTGCTTTGATTGAGGGACTGACAGTGGATTTTGGCCATATTATTTTTGATGAATTGTTCTTTTGTGCTCACAAGAATCAGACTACACTGCCATTCCCATGCCTTATTATAGAATTATGTAAAAAAAATGAAGGTTTCCTTGATTAGTGGAGTTGATAACGAGATCCCAGTAATATACAAGCAAGATATTAAGAACACAAGGGATAAGTCAAAGTTCGATATGCAAATCAACAGACCTCCAACTCATCAAACTCAGTTAGCACCAATTCTTGAGTCATCGAAGGGTCCTTTAGGTATGTCATTACCACTTGCTGCGTATGTGCCTCCTTCTACTTCTGCAGGTTCAGCATTGATGCCCATAGGTAGATCTGCGGATTTTATATCATTTCTGCCCCAATACTCAGAATATAGGCTGAACCAAAAAATTTTTGCAAAGTATATACGAGGGCAGAAAAGGATTGAAAAGGAATTGGCTATATGGGGGCTAATTTCAAACCCTTTGCTGAGAGAATTATGTAAGAACCAAACCGTCCTTCCAGGAACATCCAGCTATGATTGGAAAACATGGAGGAATGTATCAATAAGAAGATGGATACCCTGTTTATTCTCTATTTTTCAATGTTTATTAAGGAAGTTAAAAAACTCTGGGCTGACGTGGATAGGATAAATCAGCAACCATAGCAGACCACATTTGATCCTGTTCAGATTGCAAGTGATGAAAATGAAGGCCTTGTTGATTTAATGGAGCGACTGATTAAGGACAAAGGTAAGAGAGCAGTAGAAATAAATGAAAAAGTTAAGAGAGCTGCAAAGAGAGCGAAGAAAAAAAGAAAACTTACAGCCTTGACTCCAGAAGAAGTGGAAGAATACCAGATGCAGAAGGCGATAAAAAAGTTGAGGAAATCAGAGGAGAAGAGGGAAAATAGAATGCAGGATGAAGCTGCAAGTGTGTCCACAATCTCTGCCCTAGTTAGGGGTTAAATTTCAGACACTGTTAGATAGGTGATACCTTTAATTTTGGAGGAAAAGATTTTGAGTGCCCCTACCACCATAGGGTCCAACATTGCACCCGGTGAGGACGCTGGAGCCTTACCACACTTCACTGATGCCTTAGATGAATAAGAGGCACTACAAGTATTTCCACTCTTTTGTACTTAAATTATATGCATTGAGGATAAAACATTATTTTCTGTGGGGGTGGGATGTGCTTGTACCATGGGGGATTGTGTTGCCGGTATTCTTTTTCTCCCATGTGCTATCTAGGAGAATCGAAATGTCTAGATTATTATTAAGTTATTGTATTTTAATTTATTATCTAGGATTGAAATTTCTCTTTTTAAGTCATGTTCTGTTGGTAATGCTATTCCATGAAATAAAAGTGACGTTATGTTAGCATCAGTTTGTATATGTGAATGATAAGTGAATGGGGAAAAGTGTTGGTGTACATATGTTATATAATTAATTCTTCTTTTCCTATTAGTAAAAGTGTCGTGTGACCATTTGTGACTCTGAAAATGGCATACAAATGTAAGTAATTTTAACCACATGTTACGAACCCCAAGAGTTAGTAGAATAGAAATTAACTTAGTGCTTATGTGTGTGAGTGTTTGTGTAGTTCTTACATAGATGCTACACCCAGAACTTGCCTGGTTCATTTTTTGTTGTTTTGTTTTCGACTCAATAAGACCGGATAGTAGGCCTTTTTGTTTGTTAGTCCATTTAGTCAAAATAATGACCCACCAAATTTTTTTGTGTGTGTTGTTTTCCGTTGCAACCTTGTTGAGCCTTGTTAATATTTGTTCAACCTGAATAAATAGTGATTAAGTCTCTAGTAAATGTTAGTATTTAGCATGGGCCCTGGTCTGATATTAGACATTGTGCACTTTAACTTAGGCAAATTACCTAAGTTGAGGGTGGCTACTACTGAGTTGTTGGCAACATAGGAGGTTGATGCAAGTTAAATTGTGAGTAAGCATTTGGCCCTGGTCTAATTAGATTTCTAAGTAAAAATTGTGCACCTTAACTGATAACATCAGCATAAGTTGAGGGTGGCTGATGCTGATTAAAAAAAAGAGAAAAAATGTTTTTACAAGGATGGATGAGCAGTAGGAGCTGAAATTACCGAATAAAGTTATAATCTTGGCGAGTAGCTACCTAGAAGGGTGAAGAGAGTGAAATCCCCTTGTTTTCAAGTCACTTCTCCCTAAAGATATATCCTCACCGAGCCTAAAACCTCATTACTAATCCTAAAAAATCCTACTTGATCTTGGCGAGTCAGTTATAAGAAAACATTAGATGATAGGGGCAAGCCAATGGGTGCACTATGTTTGCAACTTCTGTTCTGAGAGCGAGATTAGTAATTTTGTCCACAGATTGATTATATATAATGAGAGGTCGACTTTATTGTCTGTAAGGGAATGACAGTTATCCTTAGACTGCTGATTTCTTTGGGATATTGTATCTATGGCTATAAATATGCTGAGTGGTAGTTGATGCCGGTTGTAGATCCTTATGTGTTAGAGAACTTAGCCGAATGGTCAGTTGAAAGATTGTATAGCTATGTTGATATGATTATTGAGTGCCCATCATGTTGTTGTTTGTATATACATCTTGGTGCTGAGTTGCTTGAGGACAAGCAATTGCCTTAAGTTAAGGGTGTTGAAGTTCCGGATTTTGACAAAACATTTTAGGCCTTTTTCTTATGATAATTGTGTGTTTTCAAGTAGCCATTGGTGTATTTAACATGGTATTTTAGTGTTTTCAGGATAAGAACAGAGTGTGAAGAATAACTTGGACAATATGAGCAAAACAAAAAAAAATGAGGAGCGGCGGCTTATGCGACGGACAGTCGACCTTCTGATGAATCATCGGTCTATACTATCGACCAAAAGCAGAAGTCAAAGATTCTGGACATTCTAGGACGATCAGGGAAATAGGCTGTCAACCTTTCGATAAACTATTGGTCTGAACTGTCGCCAAGATAAGGATCACATAATCACTGGAAGTCCTGCGATGGTCCAGGCGATGGGCCATCGAACTTGTGATGGACCATAGCTCTATCCGTCGCCCAGAAGTAGAGAATGGAATCACTAGAGGTCCAAATGATGGTACAGGCAACGGACCGTCGGAACTGCGATAAACCGTCGCTTGACCCATCGACCATAAAGCAGAAAATCTGATTTTGAATTTTAAAACCCCAGTTTTGGAATCATACAAATACTAAGTATTAGGGTTTAGTTTGTATCTTTTGTCATGAGTATTATATTTTCCCCTCTAGTAAAGGCCTTTGTAATATTTTTCATCAGGATTTGAATCTAAGGATTGAGATCTGATTATTAGTTTTTGATATTTTCCATTGAAGATTAAGAAGACCAATATTGTGACTTTTGTAAGTACTCTTCTGAAGTTATTTATGAACATCAATATATCTTTGATTTCTGATATGGAGATGAGTAGCTAAACTCCCATAACTAGGGTTATGGGAGCCTTGACGTAGATAACTGTTTGGGGTTGTGAATCGATTTTGATTTCTAACATCTTTCTGAATTGCATGAATCTTTCTTCATTATAATGACTTCTATTAGTTGCAAACTTGAGAAGTGAGCCCATAAATACCACTTGTCTGACAAGAAAGTGAATGTTAGGAAAAGAAGTGATTCACATAAAATCCATAGGTTTACCCTCTGGGTTAATAGGTTGATGCCTTAACAGGATTAACTCCCATGAGAGTGTTATTGAATAATGGATGAATCCTTTAAGTTTAAGAGAATTAAATGGTGAAACACCCATTAGGTTGAGAAACACATGGGTAATTCTTAGAATTCAATAATTCTTGTAATTGAGAACATAAGTTAGAACTAGAGCACAAGTTCACAACCCTAACTATTTAAATATCTTGGTGAGCATAACTCAAGTTAATTCATCCTTATTGAAATTCCATTACATTAACTCTCATTAGCTGGACTCTTGTGTGACACAAATACGAAAGAACACTGTTAATATTTCAAACCCTCCTTTATTTTGGAACCTTCGATCAACAGTATAATAATAGCCGCAACACTTAGTGAACACATTATTCCATGTGGGATTCAACAACCAACCTAGTTGGGTTCTATATTTGAGATAGACGGCTTACACTCTTGTAAGAGAGTTGTAATTTGGGCGTATCAATAACCCCAACTAAAATATTGCAGTGACCTCATTGTATAATTACAAAAGTATAAAAAGAGTATAGGGTGCTCTTTGTATTTGCATCAAGGATTGTCATCACCCTCGGCCTCTACATCAACTCCAGCATCATCTGAATATGACTATACAGCTGGGACCTCATCATCACTCTCAGCTCTAGGAGAAGGAAGTATCTTCTTGGGTTTCCGAACCATCCAAAGGGCCTTCACCCCCTTCTACATCTTCATGAAGAATTTATATCTCTTCTTTTTCCTCTTCTTCATCTTCGCATGATAATCCTTAAGCTCCCTATATGACTATGCCAAAGATAAGTAGTCCCTCTCAATTCTAGAAAGAGGCTCCCTGCTTCTTCTGGTCCTCTATGTACTTCTCATAATCATACTGAGTAACAGAGGAGTGATGGATGGTGAAAGGCTATTCCGGTTTCATAGGCAACCCAACCACAAGCCCCTTGATTTCTCTTATCTCAATTGATATCTCCTTAAATGACCTCACTTGCCTAAGTCGAACGTTCTCTTCTTGCTCTGACCAGACCCTCCTTCACCCTAAATATTAAGAGGGTAAATTGGGGTCTTTAGGTGCACTAAAGTATCTCCGAGGTACTCTTTAACCTCGTGTCTCCTGCACAATGACACAACCTAAACCAAGGCCTTGTCGCAATGGGCATCCCAAGTTAAAAAAGAACCAAAGATTGCCCCTGATACTCAAAGAACAACTGTCTTTATTCCATTATCTAAAAATTATGCTTTTTACTTAATTTAATTGAGAAGAAAACTTTATAAATGTCAAACTACCGGATAACAATAAACGTACATATGGCCATCTTATGGATGCATCATATCAAATGATGGGTGAATGGGCCCTTATTCACCTTTTACGTTTTTCAAAACTTAGGAAATTTAGTCCCAATATTAGCTGGTTCAATTAATTTATCATGAGAACAAGTAACAGTTCTTGAAGAATCTTCTAGTTCTTCATTATATGTTTAATATGTTCATCTTTAGGATGACAAAATCATTCATGCAATAAATAAATTTATTTAAACTAGTAAACTCTAAATTTATCATGGCATGAGTTATTTACTAGAGTAAAAGGTCTACTACTTCGAGAGTAGTTTGCAAGATTTTACTATTGCACAATCATCCTACTTCGGAAGTAAATATCAAATTTACTACTCCAGGAGTAACTTTCAATATTCTATTATTTTGAGGAGTAGATTTAAGATAAATTTCAGACTTACTACTTAGGGAGTAAATTTTTTTAAAAATTATTTCTGCCCTTCTGAATGTGGTTTTCACAGTTAAGTGCACTTTTATATACCTTTCTATAAATTACTCCTATCATATTCACCTTAGGAAATGGATTTGTAGTTATAACATTTATCAAAAAGTGTCATTCCTTGAGAATGAAAGATAATTAACAATTTATCAAAAGTTTCATTCTTCGAGAATAAAATATAATTATTATAATGTGCCTTAAGCATATTCATTAAGTACTCCAATGGTTGTTCGATCACTTGAGGTGAGTAAAAAAAATTCATTCCGACCTCCAAAAGAGGGTGAAAAGATTCTTGATCTTGAAGTACTATATCTCAGTGCTATTAGTACACCTATGTATCTTGCTAACAACGTAAGGCTTCATATAGTCCATTTTGTTAATTTGCTACCCAGGTACCGTTCTTCTCTTTCCTGTAGACATTGAAATGGAGGTAAGCATGTATTGTGATATATAAAGGGGCCTATTGATATGAGTCTATTTTATACAAACAAAGATAGTTTAGATCTTGTTAGTCATGCAGTTGTAGGTTATTTATCTGAACCACATAAAGCAAGATCTCAAACAGGCTATATTTTTACATACGAAGGTACTGCTATGTTATGGGGATCTACAAAGCTGTCTATCATTGCTATTTCTTCAATTCATGGTAAGATAATAGATATTCATAAGGAAAGTAGAGAATGCATATGTCAGAGATCAGTGACACATTCCATCAAAAAGAGATGCAACCTGAAGCTCGATATCAAGGTTCTACGGTCATATTTGAAGACAATGTAGCATGCATATATTGATTAAAAAGAGGCTTTATAAAGAGAGATAGGATGAGACATATTTCGCCAAAGTTATTCTTTACTCATGATCTCTAGAAGAGGTGATATTGATGTACAACAAATACGTTCAAGTAACAATCAAACAGATTTATTCACCAAGTTTTTACCAACTTTAACTTTTGAGTAAATGATACACAAGATTGGAATGCGAAGACTAAACTGATTGAATTGAGGTCTTCATCACGGGGAGTAAGAATACGCGTTGTACTTTTTTTCCTTAACCAAGGTTTTTATCCCACTGGATTTTTCTCGGTAAGGTTTTTAATGAGGTAGAACTCAAATGCGTATTCAAAAAATTTTATTTTACATGGATATCCAAGGAAAAGTATTGTAAAATATTGGATGCCATGTGGCAACCAAAAGATGCCATGAGGCATCATTTTAGCTTGGCTAATTGCTATCTAATTAGCCACCGTTTGTCACATTTTAGGCTATAAATAGCATAATTGATTGAATGAAATATGGAATGTGAAGAAATATATTCTCCAATTAACATTGCTTGTTTATTACTATTTCACATACTTTTATATCATGTTTTGAGTATCAAAAGTATTTTTGAGAAGTTGAAAAGGGGATGTAATTTTCCATTTAATCATTCTTTTAAAAATGCACTTTAGAGAAAATTGCACTTTATCTTTTAAAAAATTAATTCAAAATAAGTTAATTTTAGATGTTTGATGAAATATGCTAATTAATAAGGGATAACTATATGGTTTAGCAAATATAGATTCCTAATTATCCTATTTAGCCTACATTTTAATTAATTTTAATTCATAACCCCCCTTACCTATTAATTATCCCTAATTACAATTCATAATCTCTGTAATATATTTTCTCTCTTTCTCTATTTTCAATTACTGTCCTTTTTTTCTTTTTCAATTTTTTTGCTTCATTTTTTCTTTTCCTTTTTTTATTTTCTCTTTCTTTTTCATTTTTTTTAATTTTTTTATCTTTTTTTCTTTTCATTTTTTCTCTTTTTTTTTTTCTATTTTTGTAATTTTTTCTTTATTTGCTATTAATCTCCTTTTTTTTTTTTTTTTGCATTTTTCTCTCATTTTTTCTTTTTCTCCTTTTCATTTTTTCTCCTTCTTTTCATTTGTGCGAACTAGCAAACAATAATACAAGTGTGAACTATAAAATACAAATATAAATGCGAACTATAACATACAAATATAAGTGTGAACCATAAAATTAAAATACAAATGTGAACTATAACATACAAATACAAGTGCGAACTATAAAATACAAATGCAAATGTGAACAATCATTTGTATTGTTTTATTATTAAAAAGGGACGATTGGATTTCTTTCTAAGAGTACTTGTTTATATTTATTGATACACATAAATACAATTCAAATTTTTATACAAATATATATTGCATTTGTATTTGCAAAATTATTTATTTCATTTGTTTGTAATTGTATTTGTATCAAGTGATATTTGTTTATTTACAAATACGAATGATAATTTTGACATACAAATACAAAATGGTACATTTGAATCAAATGATACATTACATATTTATTCATAATTTAGAATAAAAAATATAATTAATGCATTTACTTGTTTGTATACAAATACAAATTATAAATTAAACATAGTCACGACTAAATACAATATACAATCAACTTACAAATACAAATACAAAATATTAAAAAGGCATCGATGAAAATAGAATACAAATAAAATATAATCTAAATATAATCTAAATATACAAATAGAATAAAACCACAATACAAATATAATCCAATATAATATACATTCAATTATAAAATACAAATACAAAACAGTTCTTTAAAATACAGGTGTGAATTATATAAAATATAAATGATGGTATACAAGTGTGGATTATAAAATACCAATACAAATGTGAAATACAAACTACAAAATACAAATACAATTGTTAACTTTAAAATAAAAATACAAAGACAGTTGTATCAATGAATACAAAAATTAAATGACAGTGAGACTACAAATACGATAAATAATTATGGTATTTACGTTATCATCTATGACTTGTGCTCGTGTAGTCATATTTTTCAAAAATATAAAAAATAAAAATAAAAAAAATGATAAAGAAAAAAGTACAAAAAAAAAAACAAAAAAAAATCAACGAAGAAAAGAAAAGCAGCAAGAGAAATAGAAGTTAGTAACAGAAGAGAGAAAAAAAGAAAACAACAAAAAGAAAGAAACAAAAAAGATAAAAATAAGAAAAAATAGAAAGAAGAAGAAGAAAAAACGGGGGAATCACGAGAAAGGCAAAAATATTAAAAAATAGAAAAATAAAAAAATGACAGTGCTTTGGCGAGACTAAATATGCAGTGAGTTTATGATTCTTATGAATTTATGAATACAAACTACTGAGTAAAACTGAGTACAACGACCGTGAATCGAATACAACGATTATAAATAATAAATATGTAAAGTGTAGTTATGAATGATGAATTTTGTGCCAAACTTTTGCTATTTTTGAAACTTCCCCTTAATAATACTTCCATCTTTTTCTTCTTCTTCGCTTTTAAATGAACCCCGCTCCTCTCCCCCTCCAAAAAAATAAAATAAAATAAAATAAAAATAAAAAACAAAAAAAACCTCGGACACACGTTATTTATGTCAAGCTTCTCACCTCAGTTGTATTAAAAAAAATAAATTAACCACTAAGCTATTTCATGACACCATTTAAATTAAATAAGTTAATTATGCACGTTACTTTTCTGCCATTATAAATTAGAATTTCTTACTTATTGTCGCCTTCTTTTCCTTTGACAAATAAAATGTACTCCTGGATATAAATTCATGCCACATATTTTCTTATGTTGGTTAGCTATCATACCTTTGGCTTTATTCGTGAAGATTCCATTTTTCATTGTATAATTTTGTTTTTCTTCTTACCCTCCTTCCAATTTAATGGTAACAAAAAAAAAAAAAATATCAAGCGACGTAAATGGGAAGTGTGAGATTCCAATTAATTCTCTTCTTCACTTATTTCTTTTCTTTTCAAAATACATCCTCCGTTCAAAATATTTGGCTTTATTAACTTGTTGCTTTGTCACTTTCTTTAAGAAAATATTTATTAGGATCTCATTTTATCAAATTAGTCTTATTAATTATGCTTTAAAAATATAAATTTGAGTATATATATTTTATGTAGTCACTTGATGATATGAATAGTATTGAAAGAACGTAACAAATTTTTCTTGATTTCATAAATAGAATTACCAAATTGAAACAAATAAATTTAGCAAGAGGACTAGCAACTTTGAAACGGAGAAAATATATTAATTATCCAATATAGAATGCATTTATGGCGGGTAAGAAAATGGATCAACATTTGGTCCAAACATAGGATAAAATAATCCTTCATTTTATCGCGAGACTACTTATTCCTTATACATCACACCAAAACCCCCTAGAGTAACAATAAAATTGTCAAAAAAAAATCATTGAGAAAGATACAATTGCTATACATTAAATGAGGTCATGTGGATGACCATGTGAAGTGCACAAGGACATTCTTGTAGACCAAGAATATCCACAGTTGATATGTTAACTTGGTGGCCAAGTTTATCTTTGGCAATAGTCTTTTCATTGTCCATTGTTATATAGATGCAAAACAGAAAGAAAGGGAATAAAAATGACTTGTTTTTCCTCTTTCTACTTGCTGTAATTTAATTTTTATTTTATCTTAAGTTTTAATTATTTAACACGTTATTAATATGATACTCTAATTTCATCACCATCTAGTTGGGTAACATTCTCTTGTGGCTTTTCATGGATCCATAGATGAAAAAAATAAGAAGAAATGTTGTGTATTCCTCATAATTATCTGTACAAGAATTTATAATACAAAACTAAAAGTAGGAACCAATCCTATGCATACATTTGTCCTATTTTTATTGGCAACCTAATAACAAACTATACAAAAATGTGGAAAGATAAATACTTGAACTTATCCTAAATCCCCTAAGTGTGTGTGCGCTTTACATCGTGTGAATATGTACAGAAGTCATGGCATACAACAACTCCTATTTACAAAGGTAATAAATGAAGGGTTGTGATTTAATCGATCATAATATAAATGGACGGTGATGATGAATAAGAATATACGAAAGTAGATCGGTATTGACTATATAATAAAAGCAGATCTGGGTCCATGGAGTCCCAAGAAAGTAACGACTCCAACCTGTCTAATGCTTCTTTTGGCAAATACAATATATAAGTGGGACCTGCACTATAATCAAATGGTGAAAAATATCACTTTTTTCTAGGTTTTGGAACAACTTGGGAAAAATAGGGTTCTACCATAAACTATGAATTTTTGATTTTTCACCATTGGTTATTGGTTGAGCCACTGGAATGGAATGAGATAAGAATATCTAGAGATCTTTCCTCTCCACTTACTCACAATAGGTATTTCTTCTGTGCAAGACTTCTTTCGAGTGTAATAATTGTCTGACACTACGTTCCTCGGTCTTAGAAAGAAAATTGACTTCTCCTTATCCTGATGGAAGGATCCTCCTTGGTCCATTTTTCATTAATGGTCTCACCATTTTCTAGTAGTAGTAGTAGTTCATGGGAGGGACTATCCTTTCTATTGCTTGCCCTTTCTTTTCACTGTAATTTAGTATCTTTCATCTAAAAATAAAGAGAAGCAAAGCGCATAGTAAATAAAAAGCCAGATGATTGCCCCTTTCCACTCGGCCTTTCTTTGCTGTATCCATAAGGTCTTAGTCTATATGGGCATTTTGGGTAGGTCAAAATAAGTCGCTAGTCGAAGGTTTTGATCAATCACAATTCATCACCATCTTGCCTTCCTCCATTTGATGATTGGATATTATATAAGTATTGACCTAACCCCCTACGCAGGGGCTAAGCTCCCGAACCATACATGAGATATCTCATACATCTCTTTCTAAGAACCTGATTCCCCCTCTCTATAAATAAAAAAATGCATTTTAAAGAAAAAATAGACTTCTGCAAAAATTCTTTACCCTTTTATTCAATTGGGCTATTTGAGAACCTACTTCGTTCCTCGACTCTTTTTCTCATTCAGGCTTTCTTATTTTTAGTCTAGTCTCTATCCATAGTTTAAGATTGCATTTCTTATAGCCTAGTCTATATCAACAACTGATGTGAGTCCATACCAACTCCTCCCCCTTTGTATAGTATATGACTAAGTGACTTCATAACCTTAACCTACTTTTTTCTTACTATAGCATTAGTCTTCGTCGAGATTTCGTCCCTTCACCTATAGACGACGAAAGTGTTTACCTTTGCAAACTTAGCTACTTAAGTCCTTCTCATAAAATCAAAGTAAAGGAAGACAACATTCAATTCTATCCTCTACAACACAACATAATTCGTATTAATATTAAACATTTTAATAGTAGAACTACATTTGTACTACTAAATAAGGAAACCTTCAATTCCTTTTGTAAATGCTGGTTATTTTCATAACATTCAAACCAATATAAACCAAGCTTAAGTGCTCACAACATATTTTTGATATTGGTTGAGGAGTTTGATGGAGTTTAGTTGAATCAATCTATAAATATACAAAGTTGTCACTATTCTTTATTTGAATTTGACTCTATAGATAGGTATCGATGGGGCTTGCATAATATAGTCGTAGTTAAGGCTGAAGTAGCGCTATTAATTTGTGAAGATCTACTGAAGTACCAATGGCGAACAGGGATCCTAGGCTGAGACGTCTTGCAAAATGCTTGGCCTCTTGTGTTGGAAGTAAGAACTGAAGGGTGTGCTTATGGAGGTTAGATTCTAGCACTAAATAATAGGAATTAGGCATTTTGAGCTGAAAGAGGCAAGAAAATGAAGGGAGGCATTACAGGCCGACAACAAGAAAAGTAAAGCTTCATAGACTATGTCAAGTCACTTAGAGAATGTCGACAACTATTTTCTACAACATAACTGAAGGGAGAGGGAAGCGAGGCTTAGCGGGATTTATAAGGCTGGCCACAACATAAGCTACTGAAGGAGAAAGATCAAATAAATTCCTCTCATTCATTACTAAGCCAAGGTCCCAGGTCATTGAGTCTGCCCACATTTTTTTTGAAGAATCTTGTACCCATAGGCATACAACCTTACAGGACTTCCCTTGCTACCGAATCTTCATGAGCATTTACCTGTTCCCCAATTAGATATTTGGCTATGAGATACACTTCGTGAAGAGCCAAACGGGTGTATGGCCTTGCCTTGCCATTTGACCTCCTTTTCCATGTGACTTGGAATTCTCAGTAACAACCTACTAATTGTCACCACTTGGCCTCTCATATTATTATAGAAGCACCTAATATGGTCAGAACTAATCATGTTCTAGCAATAAAGCTTACACTCATTCATATTGGTTTTTCCTGCAATGCCCTAGGTCTTTTGGTCTTCTAATGTAAAAGGTGGTCATCTATTCATCAAGCCTAGGAATCAACTAGACATCTCAACATTAGGATTTGATACCCATATTCTATTGAAGTTGCATTTTGGTGCTCCTCTAACATAAAGTGGAGATTTTTTATTGTGGGTTGCTTCATGCAAGACATTGCTTAGGACCGATAAGTCACACGATAGGTGCATAATCTACTTTGCAAATTTTGTCCTTCAACTCTTCGCCTATCATCTTGGTAGGAAAGCTATCTTGATTTATCTTTGGCTTTGATTAATTATGCCCTGAAGCTCTAACAAGCCCTAAAGTCTCTTGCTGCCTAAAACTCTGCCAAGAAAGCATTGCTTTATGTTTGATCATATGTATCCATATAATGGTATGAATTCTCCACTTTCAAATCTCACAAAGAAAGAACATATTTTTTCCTCTGACTTTCTATATCATTCACAAAAACAACAACAATAACATACCCAGTATATTCCCACCAAATGGGATCTGGGGAGGGTAAGTGTACGCAGTCCATACCACTAACCCAAATGTAAGGTAGAGAGGCTATTTTCGATAGACCCCTGACTCAAAATAAAACAATTTAAGATAAGGAATAGTAATAGTAGGAATTGTAAAAGAACAAGGTACAATAGAAATTAGCATATTCAATAATACCATAAACAAGATACTCCAAGTAACACACCAAAATATATAAAATCCTAAACTCAGACTAAGCTTCTACCCTAATTCGCCTCCTCCACAACTTCCTTTCCAGGATCATGTCCTCGGTAAGCTGGAGCTACTCCATATCATGTGTAATAACCTCCCTCTAATATTTCTTCGATATATCTCTACCTCACTTGAAACCATCCTTATCCAACCTTTCATACCTCCGCACAAGGGCATTCGTGCCCCTCCTCATCACATGATCGAACCATCTCAACCTCGATTCCTTTATCTTGGATTCCACCAAAGCTGCTCCCACCTTATCTCGAATAACCTTATTCCTAATCCTATCTTTCCTAGTACACCCATACATCTACCTATGCATTGACATTTTCACCACCATTATATTTTGGATCTAGGCCTTCTTAACAAGCCAACACTCTGTCCCATACAACAACGCCAAACTAAAAACCACTCTGTAGAACTTGCCTTTAAGTTTGGGAGGTCCCTTTCTGTCACACACGATTCCATAGGTGAGACTCAATTTCATCCATCCTAACCTAATTTATGAGTGACATCTTTGTTAATTTCTCTATTCACCTGAATCATAGACCTCAGATACTTGAAAATATCTATCTTACTTATAGAATAAGTGTCAAGCTTAACAACCAATTCGGACTTATGAGACACCTCGCTGAACTTGTAATCCAAATATTTTGTCTTGTACCTACTCAACCTAAATCCTTTAGACTCAAGAGTTTGCCTCCAAACCTCCAATTTAGCATTAACTCCACCACATGTCTTATTAATGAAGACTACAACAACTATAAAAAGTAACAATAGGGCACCTCACCTTGAATGTACCATATCAAAACATCCATCACCAAGGAAAAAAGAAATAGATAAATGTCAAACCTTGATGTAGCCCCATCAAGATAGGAAAATGCTCTGAGTCCCCTCATCTAGTCCTAACCTAATTCTTGGCTCTATCGTAATATCCTTAATCGCCCTAACATACACTATAGGTACACCTCTAGCCTTCAAACACCTCCAAAGAACCTCTTTGGGAACTCTATCATAGGCCTTCTCTAAGTCGATAAACACCATGTGCAAATCGTTCTTCCTATCACTATACTTCTCCACTAGTCTCATTCATAGAGAGATGAAAATGGACTTTGATCCAGCTACCGCTATCCTTGGGAAACCAAAAATAATATCGAAGGAAAGGGATGCAATATCTCCCTTATCCTTTATAGAGGAGAGAGAAATATGTGGATTAGTACACTTTATTATTTATTGGGATATTCAAGATTCCAAGAGATACTAGGTCTAGTTTTTCAACCTAATCAATGTATGTAATGGAAAAGAGTACGGTATTTCTTTTTATAGGGAATACATACACAAATGGAATTCCATTCTTGTACGATACAAAATGAATTTCACTCAATTACGTTACCCTTAGAGAATACTTTTCTAGATTTTATTTTTTTCTTTTTGGCTCCAGTATTTTGTAACGTCAATTATGAACATTTTGAATTTGAAAAAGGAAAGATATATCTCACTCAGATTTCACATTGAGTTTTTGATATATATGTCCCAATAATAATCCAAGGAACGAGGATATTCCAAAAAAGAAAATGAGATTGCTAAATTTAGGATTTTTCTTGTTAGAATAGACTGGTTGTACCAATCCAATAAATAATTATTTACGATTGACTCACTATTCACTCAGATTTTGGATAATAATCATTATGTAGGATAGATGACTGAGTGGTTTTAGGCATAGTATTGGAATTTATATGTATGGATTTGTTTATCGAGGGTTTAAATCCCCCTCTTTCTTCTCTTTCACCTAATTCACTAAAGAATATATCAAATAGTAATGGGAAAAATGATTTTAACATTTAGACCTTTCTTTGGTACATATTCTCTATTCCCAATTGTTGTTTTTTGAGTAATACTGGAAAGAGCGGACAAGGAATTTAAATATATCCATTGATGTACTTTGACATCCCACAACTTTGGTAGAACACTTAGCCCCATTCATCTTTTGCAAAAAAGCACTCAATCAGTGAGCTATTATGCACTCTTTAAAGAGAGATTCCTTATAGGCAAATCTCTTGTCCATCTCTGCACTCCTACCTTGTTTATAACTGGGCGGTAATTTTGTCACGCCCCAAAATACCATCGGGCCGGACTGGCACCCGAAGCCGAGAAGGCCTGGGAGAACCTATTCAAATACAAGTACTTTTACTTACATGTCACCAAAAATTTGGACAGCACTTTGTTGCATATAGAAGGATCTAATTACCTGTATCAGCACAACATGCATAAATATATATATAATACTTGGCCGTCGGGGCCACCATATATACAAATATAACATCACTATATAAACTTCCATGACTTTACCCTTCCTTATGTCTACAAAGCCTCTAGGATATACATGACATAACTAGGGTCGGGACAAACCCCCGCCCACACACGACTCCTGTACAATAACAAAACATAAGGAACCGACTCTGAAAAGCTCCGAAGCAAACTGGAGCTCACCAACAATAGCTGTATGACCTGACTCCTACTTGTTCGGTGTATGAGCTGAGGTACCTGTGCCTGCAGCATGAAATGTAGGTCCCCGTGGGGGACGTCAGTACGAAATATGTACTGAGTATGTAAAGCTGTAGATAATCACATATGATATAGGAGCTCAATAGAAATAAAAAAACAAGTGAATAAATCGTAATAGGAGTGGACCACACTTACTAGAACTTGTGACAACCTGTACATTGCATTTATTCAATCACTTTACCTTCGTTCTTATCATCTTTGTAATCATTACTGTACTGTACTGTGACCATTAGGCTGCCTCCAGTACATATCAACTGGGATCGACCCATGCTAGGCTTATGCCCCTGGGATACCACCCGATAAGAGAGAACTTCCATCACTTAGTTCAATTAATCTTTGAGATTGTTATTTCGGTCGCCACCGTATTTTTGATACTTTAAAACAATGATACATCAATAGGAACCAAGTAATAGACCTTCTATACAATAACGATGTAATAAAGACTCATTGGTACATTAACAATGTGTTTTAGAATCATCAATAACACAATAGTGAAATAGGAGCCTTTTGGTATATCAATGAAACATTTTGACACTTTATAAAATGGAAACAACTTCGTTGGTAATGTAGAACAATACATGTTTCTGGACAACCTCGGAATCTTACTTGATGGAACATTGGTGTTTTCATGCCAAAGAACATCGTTAGAGTATGCTTTACATACCTCGTTGTAGATTCGGATACTAATTGAACACAACATCCCGCCTTTACAAATCACTTATCTACAATGAAATGTTTGGCATCTAGTATTAGCAACCCAACACCACAATTCTCTTCCATAATTCCATACAACCAAAATTTGCAAAACATTCCAAAAACCAACTTGAACAATAGGTTTATGTGTATATATATATATATATATATATATATATATATATATATATATATATATATATATTCATCATTTCAATACCACATCATCAATACCACATCATCACACCAAATCCCTTCACAATTCAACATAATCTAACATTATTTCCCAATCATCTTTCAACAACAATCAAATAACATACTTCTTATGCTCACATGCATATATATATACATATTCATATAAATAACACCAACATAATTTACATCCTTACCATAAAATGGCCCTTTTGATTTCGAAGTCCTGTTGGCACAAATAAGGGGTGCTTCTCGAAGCCCTCGAGACGGTGAACAAAACTACGGAATCAATTTGGACTTTCTACGGTGGAATCACAAGATAATTGGAGTTGAACTTAGACTAGGGTTTCTTATTCTTCAATACTTGGATGATAACATGATGGATATGAGGCTAAGTATATGTATATAATGACCAATTTTTGTCTATGAGGTGATGGAAAATGACCATATTGCCATTAAAAATTTAAGTAAATCCGAATCTGTCCATGGTGGACTATTTTGATAGGCTAAAGTAAATCGACCATAACTCTTTGCTCCGATATCTTATTTGGGTGAAATTGGTATCGTTGGATAGATAATTCAAAGGGATTTCATTTCATATAAAGTAGGCCACCCAGTTCGTCCTGTACAAGGAGTTATGATAGTTTGAAGTTGACCCTAAAAAACTGTTTTGAGAGGCTGAAGTAAAACGAGTATATAGCAGCTCACACAGTTCATTTTGTACAAGGAGTTATGATCATTTAAAGTCGACCCAAAAAACTGACAGGCCTCAGTAGTTTGTGTGCAGGAAATTTTCCTGCATACTGTTCACAATATCCCGACCACCGTTTTATAGTTTCGAACGTGCTCGATTATATCCAAAACTTATCCGTTTTTGGAAATCTTTATATCGTTGGAAATCTTATTGAATAACCTTCATATGGAACCATCGACGGGCAAATTCCGGTATAAATAAAGTCGATTCCTATACACATATAATCAAACTATACACTTGAAACCATCTCAAAATAATCAATACTCATACTTAAACTCATATATACCTAACTTATGATCAATACATATACTCCAACACATATAACCATGGCTAATGCACGTAATTAAGTACGGGGTGTTACATCCTTCCCCCCTTAAGGACATTCGTCCTCGAATGTGAATGTAGTTATTTAGCCGAAACAAGTTCGAATTCATAATTGATATTCACGTCATCATATAGATATTATGCATATGTAAACAATTACTTGTTAGTGTCCCAGTTCCACTCCTTGCACTTCTTTTTCACCTTTGAACAAATAAGGGTATTTCGATTTCATTGCTTCCTTCACTTCCCATGTAATCTCTTCCCTTTGTTGATTTCTCCAAAGTACTTTCACCGATGCTACTTCTTTATTTATCATCTTCTTAACTTGGTGATCTAATATAGCAATAGGCATCTCCTCATAGGTATGATCTTCTGTTACTTGCATATCTTCAGTAGAAGTAATAAGGGACGGATCTCCGATGCACTTTCAAAGCATCGATACATGAAATACTGGATGCACTGATGAGAGTTCCTGGGGTAGCTCTAATTCATAAGCAACTTGCCCACATATTCGAATAATCTTATACGGGCCTATATATTGTGGACTCAACTTTCCTTTCTTGCCAAATCTCATCACCCCTTTCATTGGCGATACCTTCAAAAATACCCAATCGCCTAACAAAAACTCTAGCCCTCTTCTTCTATGATCCGCATATGAATTGTGTCGACTTTGGGCTGTTTTCAACCGTTGTTGAATCACCTTGACTTTTTCTATGGCTTGATACACAAGATCCGGTCCGAACATAAGAGTTTCACCCGCTTCGAACCATCCTATTGGTGATCTACACTTCCTCCCATATAAAGCTTCATATGGTGACATTTTGATAGTTGAATGATAGCTATTATTGTAGGCAAACTCAATAAGAGGTAAATGATCATCCCAGCTGCCTTTAAAATCTATAACACATGCTCATAGCATATCTTCAAGTGTTTGAATGGTGCGCTCTGCTTGTCCATTCGTCTGAGGGTGAAAAGCTGTACTCAGATTCACTTGTGTTTCCAAACTCTGTTGGAAAGACTTCCAAAAGTTTGAGGTAAATTGAGTTCCTCGATTTGATATAATAGAAGTTGGAACCCCATGTAATCGGACTATTTCTTTAACATATAGCTTCGAATATTCTTCAACTGTGTAAGTGGTCTTAACGGGTAAGAAATGTGCGGATTTAGTAAGCTTATCCACAATCACCCATATAGAATCAAAATTCTGAGCTGTACGAGGCAAACCTATAACAAAATCCATGTTGATCATGTCCCACTTCCAAATTGGAAGATCTATGCATTGCATATAGCCTCCGGGCTTTTGATGTTCCACTTTAACACGTTGGCAATTTGGACATTCAGCTACAAATTTTGCAATGTTCCTTTTCATGTCATTCCACCAATACATATCTTTCAAATCTTGATACATTTTGGTTGATCCTGGATGAATGGAATACCATGAAAAATGTGCCTCTGTCATAATCTTCTTTCTTAGCCCGTCTACATCTGGCACACACAATCAGTTTTGGCACTGAAGTACTCTTTCTCGCGTGAGCTCAAATGCCTTGGTCGCACCACTCTGAACGTTCTTCTTAAGCTGTAATAAAATAGGATCTGCATCTTGCTTCTCTTTCACCTCAGCTACTAATGAGGATTTCGCGGCATTATGCACAATAAGCGCCTCGTCCGGAGTTTCGAGAAGACGAACTCCTAGACTAGCTAATTGATGAAGATCTTTAATCATCCCTTGCCTTTCTATAGGTGACATCATAGCCTTATGACTCAATGCATCACCTACTATATTCGCTTTCCCTGGGTGATACAAAATATCAACATCATAATCTTTTAATAGTTCCATCCACCTTCGCTACCTCAGATTTAGATCCTTCTGACTGAAAATATATTGTGAGATCTTGTGATCAGTATATATATCAACATGAACCCCATATAAATAGTGGCACCATATTTTTAAAGCAAAGATAACCGATGCCAGCTCAAGATCATGTGTAGGGTAATTTTTCTCATGTGGCCTCAATTGCCTTGAGGCATATGCTATCACCTTACCATGCTGCATTAATACACATCCTAAACCAATTCTCGAAGCATCACAATACACTGTATACCCTTCTGTACCTTCTGGAAGTGCCAACACAGGTGTAGAAGTCAACTTATTCTTCAATTCTTGGAAACTCTCCTCACACGCATCATTCCATTGGAACTTGGATGCTTTATGCGTTAGCTTGGTTAAGGGTGCTGAAATGGAAGAAAAGTCTTTAACAAACCTTCTATAATAACCGGCCAACCCGAGAAAACTACGAATCTCCGTAGGCATTGTGGGCCTTGGCCAGTTCTTCACAGCTTCTATCTTTTGAGCATCAACCTTTATCCCTTCACTAGATACAATATGACCCAAAAATGCCACCAACTTTAACCAAAACTCACATTTAAAGAACTTTGCATAAAGCTTACAATCACGAAGAGTCTACAATGCCTGTCGTAAGTGATTGGCATGGTCCTCTTCTGATCTAGAATAAACTAGAATATCATCTATAAAAACTATCACAAATACATCCAGGAATGGCTTAAACACCCTATTCATCAAATCCATAAAAGCTGCAGGTGCATTTGTTAGCCCAAATGACATAGCTAGAAACTCATAATGACCATATCGTGTTCGGAAAGCTGTCTTGGGTATATCCTTCTCTTTGACCCTCACTTGGTGGTAACCTGACCTCAAATCAATCTTAGAAAAACACTTGGTGCCCTGTAACTGATCAAATAAATCATCAATTCTAGGGAGAGGATATTTATTCTTAATAGTCACCTTATTCAATTGCCGATAATCAATACACATCCTCAGCGAGCTATCCTTTTTGCGCACAAATAACACGGGTGCTCCCCAGGGGGACATACTAGGCCTTATGAATCCCTTCTCTAGCAAATCTTTCAATTGCTCTTTCAATTCTCATAATTCTGCTGGGGCCATTCTATACGGCGGAATGGAGATTGGTTGGGTGCCTGGTATTACATCAATACCAAACTCTACTTCTCGTTCAGGAGGCAAACCTGGAAGATCTTCAGGAAATACATCAGGAAATTCATTTACCACTAGAACAGCGTGAAAAGTTGGTGGCTCTGCTTCTGTATCCCTTACTCTAACTAAATGTTATATGTATCCCTTGGAAATCATTCTTCTTGCCTTAAAATAAGAAATAAATCTACCTCTTGGCGCGCTAATTTCACCTTTCTATTCAAGGACTGATTCATTTGGAAAATGGAAATATACCTTTTTCGTGCAGCAATCAATTGTGGCATAACAAGACGCCAACCAGTCCATACCCATTATAACATCAAAATCTACCATTTCTAACTCTACAAGATCAGCCATCGTATCACGACCACAAACAGTTACTATGCAGTTTCGATAAACCCTTCTAGCTATAATAGATTCCCCAACCGGTGTGGATACTTCAAATGGCTTAACTAATAGTTTGGGTATTCTTTCGAACTTTCCAGCAACCAATGGAGTAACATAAGATAGTGTAGAACCGGGATCAATTAAGGCATATAAATCGAATGAAAAGATAGACAACGTACCCGTAACCACATCTGGGGAAGCCTCTAAATTCTGTCGATCCGCTAAAGTATACATACAATTTTGAGCCCCGCTAGAACTCATGGCTCCTCTATCACCTCTAACATGACCCATTGGTTGTGCACCCCTTCCTGAATAAGGCATCGATGATGATGATGCAACAAATGACCCCGTAGGTCGTGCCATACACCCTATGTCCCTTCGTGGGCATTCCCTCATCATATGCCCCGACATACCGCACCAAAAGCAACCATTGGTCCCCAACCGACATACGCCCAAATGATACCTTTCACATTTATTGCATGGCTCTCGAGGAGGTATCGATTGGCTCATATTCCCTTGCCCTTGGTACCCCACTATCCGCAAACTCTGACTCTCACTTCTATGCCCGAATTGATTTCCTCTGGACCCTTAGAACTGTGGTGGGGCACTAGCTGCAGAATAAGAAGATAATGGCCTAGGTGGTCTAGCAGAAAACTGTGGTCTGAACCCTCCTTGAGATGCCATGAACTGCCCTGTAGATGTGGCCCTCTTGGAATATCCTCTTTCTGATTCCTGTGTTCTTCTCCTCTGCCTCTGATCTTCCATTTTCTGTGCAAAAGCTTGGATCCTCGCTATGTCCATATCTTTGTTCAAAGCGGTAATAGTACAATCTCTAACCAGATATGGATCTAGCCTATCCATATATTGATGAACTCTGTCATCCATAGTAGCTACAACATTAGGAGCATATCTTGACAAGGAATTAAATCAGAGACTCTACTCCCTCACGCTCATATTCCTCAGACGAAGATTTAAAAACTGATCTGCACGGGCCTGACGAATCTCGAATGAAAGATAATGATCAAGAAATGCCTCTTTGAACTCTTTCCAAGTAGCTGGGGGTGCATCAATACCCCTAGATCGTTTCCAGTCCTCATACCAATATATAGCCTCCCCTTTAAATCTATACGCCGCTAACTCCACTGTCTCTCTACCCATTACATGCATAACATCTAAAGCCCTCTGAATTTGATCAATAAAGTCCTGTGGGTCCTCGTTAAGATCTGATCCAGTAAAAGTGGGAGGATACATCTTAAGAAAATCCTGTGTTCGAAGACTAGCCACCCTATCTATACCACTAGGACCTGCAGTAGGAATGGCTTGCCCAGAAACTATACGAGTCAAAAGTTGCACTGCATTTCTAAGATCTTGATCAACAACATTAATAGGTGGCTCTGGGGATATAGTTCTCCTACCCCTTATTTCTTCCGGACTGGGAGAAGTTTCTGATGCATGCTCAGCTGGAGCCTCACTTTGATTAGCTGGTATAGTGGGTGACTTACTAGTCCCCTCTCCGACAGCCACATCTACTTGCTTACCAGTATTCTTGCTTCTGGTAACCGACATCATTACTATAATAAGAGAAACAAACTGATTCAGTGGTCAACTATGACTTCATATACAATATAAGCTCTATCGCACGATCTAAGACATGAAGAAAAGAAACAATTCCTAAATGTCCATAGCATCCTGTTTATAGATGTGGTGCACAACAAACCGATAAATAAGACTCTACGTAGACACGACTTTGTAGACTCACTAGGACAAACCTCTCTGATACCACTTTTGTCACGCCCCAAAATCCCATCGAGCCGGACTGGCACCCGAAGCCGAGAAGGCCCGGGAGAACCCATTCAAATACCTGTACTTTTACTTACATGTCACCAAAAACTTTGACAGCACTTCGTTGTATATAGAAGGATCTAATTACCTGTATCAGCACAACACACACAAATATATATATATATAATACTTGGCCGTCGGGGCCACCACATATACAAATATAACATCACTATATAAACTTCCATGACTTTACCCTTCCTTATGTCTACAAAGCCTCTAGGATATTGATGATAGGCGAATTTACACGCCTATAGTGCTATATTTTACCCATATTTTTGCCTGGTTTTGAGAACAAATTATATATTTCATGCACTTTTAGTCCTTTTTCCTGTAAGTGAGCTAACGAACATGATTAGCAAAGTTTCAGGTATAAATGATGCAGAATTCAGCATTTTATGGATTACTTGACGCCAAAGAAAGCTTCACGAAAGGAGAAAAGGAAGCTTGGACGCCTAAGGACCAAAAGTGACGCATGGAAAATATGTCCCAGGTAAAAACAACAATTCTGAAGACTTTGGGAACTAGCAGTAACTTAGTAGGATTAGGATAATGATACATTAACCTAGTACAATAGGGTTAAGTATTTCATTAGCTTAGTAGGATTATGATAATGATACATTAACCTAGTACAATTGGGTTAAGTATTTCATTAGCTTAGTAGGAATAGGATATGGGTATTATAAATACCCTATCTTGCTAGAGATTTTTATGAATTCCTCCATTAGTTTTAATTCATTCTTCTACTATTCCTCAACAATTCTCATTCTAGTTTTAATTCATCTTTCTACTTCTTCTTCTATTCAACTATTCTTAATTTCCGCAACAAGAGAAACGTTGATAACGCTCAATCTACAGCTCTCTTAGGAGTGTAAAGCGGTCGCTAGCAAATATAGAAACCAACCTGGGTTGGGTATCGATCCCACAGGGAATAGCTTGGTCAACAAGTAAGCAACGATTACTCGACTTTTAGTGCAAGTCTCGTAAGTAGGGGCGATTGTGATGTGTAACCAAAACAATAAAGAAAAAGCTGAAATTAGCAACGTAAAAAGAGAAAGATTGTTACGTAAGTTGTAAACAATGAGAATTGAAGCGTTGGGGTTATGTCCACCTCCTGAGTTATACGTCTCTATTGACTATGAGTTTGTAGAATTCCGACATGCATGTGCTTATAGAGAATTGTATTCGATGGTAAATCCAGGCGTCTTTCGACCTATTCGAGGATTATTTCACTTTAACTCTTTCGAGCTTAAAGCGTGTCTAACGGTACGAATTCTCCAAGAGGTTAATCCAGTTACGACACTAACTGTTTAGTAGGGAATTTTAGGGGGTGACCCTACTACCTTGACACTATCTCTTTTCCAGACAAATAACCTTTCTTTCAAACAATTTAAATGTTATACTGACGTATTCTTGTGTTTGCAACCACAAAGAATGTAGATTAAGATGAAGAGAATAATGATATAAGCATCATACGTGTCACGAACTCACAAACTCATAGCAATAGATAGTATTTCAGTTGGCTTCCATAACCCCAACAGAAAAGTTTAGTTACCCATGATTGTGAAGGAAATCACAATTGACATTGTTATTATACCACAATAAGAATTTCGTGTAGCACAAGTGTGGTAGGCGTTAGGCATGAATTTCCTAGGCAAAGTAACATTTCTCTTGTTGCGGAAATTAAGAATAGATGAATGGAAGAAGAAAAATAGAATTAATGGAAATTGTTGTAGAAGAGAAGAATAGAAGAATAAGAGAGGAATGTCTTTTTTTTTAAGTGAAGAATGAATTAAAAAATCTCTAGCATGATAGGGTATTTATAATACCCATATCCTAATCCTACTAAGCTAATGAAATATCTAACCAAATCCTATTAAACAAATGAAATACTTAACCCAATTGTACTAGGTTAATGTATCATTATCCAAATCCAAATAAGTTACTGCATGTCCCCAAAGTCTTCAGAAATGCTGTTTTATCCCGGGACAGATTTTCCATGTATCACTTTTGGTCCTTTAGGCGTTCAAGCTCCCTTTCCTTCATTCGTGAGCTTTCTTTGGTGTCAAGTAAGCCATAAAATGCTGAATTCTGCATCATTTATACCTGAAACTTTGGTAATTATGTTCGTTAGCTCACTTATAGGAAAAAGGACTAAAAGTGCATGAAATATATAATTTGTTCTCAAAACGTGGCACAAATATGGGCAAAATATATTGATATAGGCGTGTAAATTCGCCTATCATCAACACCCCACACTTGAAGCTTTGTTTGTCCTCGAACAACATATCATGTCCTTCTAGACACTAACTTAGGGTTTCACAGCAACAACACAAAATATTCGTCAAGACAAGCACAACAATTACCAACAAAGAGTAGTTTTTCGATCATTAGTAGAAATAGTTTAACCTCTAGCATAGACTCGTGACAGTGATCAAGTCATATTCAAAAGTTAAGGCACAAGGAATCATATACAACTATCCAAAACTCATCAACCATGTGTGTCTCACAATAGATTACCCATAATCACTCACAAGTATAACATCTTTTTCAAACATGGGTATCAACATATCCTTGCTCTCACTCTCACAAAGAATTCATATGCAGCAACTGATGACCATAGGCTTGCCCTTAGTGTAATACTCCACTAAATGTCAGAATGTTAAGATTAGGATTAAGTAGGTGTTTTGATGGTTGTAATGTAGGCTAAGGGACGGGTAGGTTCAGCTATTTTGGCTGGAAATAGTGACTAAGTTCCTAAGCACTTTAATGCATCACATTGTATCATTGACACTTTTCTCTTTCAACCCTTTCTTTCTTTTATTCCACCCTTGTTCTCCTATTTTGTTTTTCAATTTTTAAGCATAACTCACTTTTCAACTTTCTTTTCCTTTTTCTTTTCACAACATACCTCTTATGCTAGCACTTTTCTTTTTCCTAACACATTCAAGCACCATTATATTTTAAAGAATCATACTTACCCAATTTCCTCTTATATTGTCACATGACTTTATACTTTAAAGCACTTAGGAATTTGGATCAAATCACGGTCTTGAAAAAAATGGATTAGGCTTACATACAAGGTTGTCAAAGAAATAGGCTAAAGGCTCAAAAGATTTTAACTAGGATGATGTCCAAGGGTAGGTAAAATGATGGTAAACATATATAGGTTGTCAAAGAAATGCCTCAATCATCTCCTAAACTTACACTCCTTATTTTTGCTTTGCATACATACCAGGCAAGTTCTAGCATCTGCCACAAACATAGAATCTACTATTAATCTCACACACACAAGGCACATGGTCGACTTTATTGGAAGTGATATAGACTCTCGACCCAACAATTGAAGGAATTGCACCACACAATATCACATAATGAGTCACAATTAGAGCCTAAACGTCTCAATAGTCATAATTGTAGCACATACTCTTGTTATAATCTCATGCTGCCTATTGGAATTATTTCATGCGAAGCTAAGCAAAAAAAAAAAAAATTTAACGAAACACACAAAAAAAATGAAACAAATAAAACAAAGTAAACAACGTAAACAAACATAGACAACAAACATAGATGCGATAGAGAAGTATAGCATGCGATACCGCCACCCCACACTTATACGAGACACTACCCTCAGTGGACAATAAATACGAAGAACCTGGTCAGTCGGACTCTTCCTCAATGTCGGGGGTCATACCCCCTTCGTCGGAATCATCATAAGAGTCGTCGTCAGAGTTCTCCTCCTCATCGGAGTCTGGCAAGCGTCGATCGTCATCGGTTGGCATATCATCGTCTAGAGGTTCCTCAAAGTATACACCCACTCCACACATCTCCCGTGCATGCATGTTCATTGGATAATCATGGTCCAGCTGTTGGAGCCCTTCAGCAGTTGGAACACGACCTCCACTCATCATTGTGAAGCGTGTCATGCCATAAAGATGACGGAAGAAACTCTCATCACGAGCATGTCTCTCCGCAGTAGTAAGGTTGACACCATGAGTTGTTTCAGCATCTTTGACCTTGGTGAGGTCAACCTTCTTCGGGTTATGTGGGAGTTTGTGATCAGCGGGTTCCTCTTCGATATCCTCCTTCCGCAAGATTGCTGTTAACAGATTACCAAAAGTGAAGTGGGACCTTTTGTGGAGTCTAGCCTTCCGCATTGTAGAGCGAATGGTTGCCCCAAAATTGATAGGGACATTCGTCATCAAAGAATAGACCAAACACACTCTATCTCTTGATATCTTGGTGTATTGAGTCTCAGGAATAAGGCATGAGTTGACAATACGCAACCAGATTCTTGCTTCCCTATTCAATGGAGCATAGGGGAAGGTGTTGTGTCGTTCGGTGTCTCGGTGTCTGCCCCACCTTGCCATGGATCTACTTCCACAAAGTGTGTGTCGTATTGCTCTATAAGGAGGCCTGCTGTACAGCTCTTTGAATGGTGCTAGGTCGACCGAAGGTAAACCAAGAAAGGAGTTGAGCAAATCCGCGTTGAGCTGTAACCCTTGGCCCCGAATCTTGACTTCGTTGCCTGTGGTTTTCGGTGACCAGTTGGCGTAGAACTCCTTTGTCAAATCAAGATTACATTCTCCCATGTTGCGGAAGATGAAATCCAGTTTCAACGCCATTATTTTCGCCAACATACGTGGCTCCTTCTTCGCTATGGTGTCTTTGTTGATCAAGTCGATGTGAACATATTTCCGTTCCTTGTTGTTCTTGTACCATTCATTGGATTCCTCCTCAAGAACCCATTTTATTCCAAACATTCGGTGGGGTAGTTGCATTGAGGATGATTCTCCTTGGTCCTTGCGACCTCTCTTCTTGGCCTTTTGGGAAGTGGTAGCCTTATCTTGTCGCGCTTTAGGTGCCATTGTTCCTTTACAATACGTCCAAATCGTCATTTGAAACTAATCTCCTCGTTGAATACTTCTCACACCTATATTTGCTCAAAACCAATGAAAATGATTAGTACGATGGGTTGCCTCCCACCAAGCGCCTTAGTTTTGGTCGTGGCACGACTCGTATTTTTGGATTTTCATTTATCAAAAGCAAAAACAAGTAATAGAACAAAAGAAATACAAAACGATAAACGAAAAATGATAAACAATAAAACGATGGGTTGCCTCCCATCTAGCGCCTTATTTATTGTCGTGGCTCGACATAGTTACCTCGAGTACTTAGACTTCGTTGAGATAAGTGATAGCCATATAATTCATCGAGTCAAGAGGACCGATATAAGGTTTAACATATTGGCCATTCACTTTGAAGACAATGCCATTATTGTCTTCCAATTCGACTACTCCAGACGAGTAGACTTGGATAACTTTGTATGGACCAGACCACTTAGACTTTAACTTACCTGGGAAGAGCTTCAATTGTGAGTTGAAGAGAAGTACCATATCACCCCTTTGGAAGTTTCGTCGAACAATCCGCTGATCATGATACTTTTTCATCCATTCCTTGTATAGGTCTGATCTTTCATATGCATGGAGACGGAACTCATCTAATTCGTTCAGCTGCTCCAACCTCAGATTCTTAGCATCATCCCAATTCAATTTCAATTGCTTCAATGCCCACAATGCCTTATGCTCGAGCTCGATGGGTAAGTGACAAGCCTTCCCATAAACTAGTTGATAAGGAGACATACCAATGGGTGTTTTGAATGCAGTCCTGTACGCCCATAGTGCATCATCAAGCTTCCTAGACCAATCCTTCCTATTTGCATTGACCGTCTTCGCAAGGATTTGCTTGATCTCGCGATTGGAAACTTCTACTTGTCCACTAGTTTGGGGATGATAAGGCGTAGCTACCTTATGTTGCTTGACACCATACTTGGCCAAAACTGATTTGAACAGCTTGTTGCAAAAGTGAGATCCTCCATCACTTATGATAGTACGTGGTACTCCAAAGCGGGAGAAGATATTCTTCTTTAAGAACGCTACAACACGTTTCCCTTCATTGTCGGCCAAAGCTACAGCTTCCACCCATTTTGAAACATAATCTACAGCAACCAAGATGTACTTCATTCCAAACGAATTCACGAATGGACCCATGAAATCAATGCCCCATACATCAAAGAGTTCTACCTCAATAATTTTGGACATGGGCATTTCATGGTGTTTTGAAATAGCACCTTGACGTTGGCATTGGTCGCACCTTCTAACATAGTCGTAGGCATCTTTAAATATTGAAGGCCAATAATAACCACTTTGCAACACCTTTCGTGCTGTCCGATTACCTGCATGATGTCCTCCAACTTGGGAAGTGTGGCATGCTTCCAAGATATTAGGCACCTCTTCATGAGATATACATCGTCGAATGATACCCTTCGCGCATCTTTGAAACAAATAAGGTTTATCCCAATAGTATTACTGTACGTCATGCATAAACTTCCTCCTTTGGTGGTAAGATAAATTGACAGGTACCACATTACTCACCACGAAATTTGCAAAGTCGGCATACCATGGTAATTTTTCCATTGTTGTCGCTAATATCTCTTCGTTCGGGAATGCATCAGAAATCTGAATTTTAGGTTGCGCCACATGCTCATTCTCAAGTCGAGATAGGTAGTCGGCCACTTGGTTCTCGCAACCTCTTCTATCTTTGACCTCAAAATCGAACTCTTGGAGCAGCAACACCCATCAAATTAACCTTGGTTTTGCATCCTTCTTTGTCACGAGATACCTAAGAGCTGCATGGTCTGTATGAATGATCACCTTAGTATCTAATAGATAGGCACGAAACTTCTCAAACGCGTATACAACTTCTAGGAGCTCTTGTTCAGTAGCAGTGTAGTTCCTTTGGGCTTCATTTAGGACCTTACTCGCATAGTAGATAGGATGAAATAATTTCTCCCTTCTTTGTCCAAGTACAGCTCCAATGGCTACACCACTAGCGTCACACATGACTTCGAACGGGAGAGACCAGTCTGGTGCTACCATGATAGGGGCTTCAATGAGTTTTCCTTTAAGGCATTTGAATGCCTTTAAGCAATCTTCACTAAAGTCAAACTTCGCATCCTTCTCCAATAGTTTGCACAATAGACTAGCAATTTTGGAGAAATCTTTGATGAACCGCCGATAGAAACCTGCACGGCCAAGAAAACTACGAACTCTCTTCACCGAAATTGGAGGAGGTAGCTTCTCAATAACCTCTATTTTTGCTCGATCAACCTCTATTCCTCTGGCGGAGATCTTGTGCCCAAGAACGATTCCTTCTTTTACCATGAAGTGGCACTTTTCCCAATTCAGCACAAGGTTGAATTCTACACATCTTTGCAAGGCCATGCTCAAGTTTTCCAAGCACGACTCAAAAGATTCACCAACAACTGAAAAATCATCCATAAATACCTCCAAAGTGTCCTCAACCATATCAGAGAAAATGGACATCATACAACGTTGAAAGGTGGCTGGTGCATTACATAACCCGAATGGCATACGTTTGAAGGCAAACGTACCATATGGGCATGTAAATGTTGTCTTCGCTTGGTCTTCGGGGGCAATACAAATTTGATTGTAGCCTGAATAACTGTCCAAGAAGCAAAACCATCCTTTCCCCGCTAATCGATCTAGCATTTGGTCCATGAATGGCATTGGGAAGTGATCTTTGAGTGTCCAAGAATTCAGCTTTCGGTAGTCCATGCATACTCTCCATCCAGTGACGGGTCTGAGTGGAATAAGCTCATTCTTCGTATTCGCGACCACCGTCATGCCTCCTTTCTTGGGAACACATTGTATCGGGCTTACCCATGTACTATCCGAGATAGGATACACAACCCCAGCGTCTAACTACTTGATGATTTCTTTCTTCACCACTTCTTGCATAGGTGGGTTTAGACGTCTTTGATGCTCAATGATGGGTGTGCAATTTTCTTGAAGCTGAATTTTATGTGTGCAAATCCCAGGTGGAATACCAATAATATCTGCAATGGTCCATCCAATGGCCCTAATATACTTGCGTAAGATAGCTATAAGAGCTGCAACTTGTTGCTCACCCAAATCGTCTTCCACAATGACTGGAAGAGTATTTCCGCTTCCTAAGAAGGCGTACTTCAAATGACTTGGCAGCTCCTTCAATTCTAACGTGGGTGGCTCTTCAATAGATGGCTTAGCTGCTGGTGTGGGTCGATTCTTGAGATCAAGATCCAGCTTCTTGGGAGCATAGCGATATGTCCCTAATCCCGATAGAGCACAAGTAGCTTCTTCACCATTTTCAGCATCCTCATTCTCTCCATTCATAAGCACAACCTCCAAAGGGTCATCAATAATTTGCTCTTCTTCAAGTAATTCTTTCTCATCATCAAAGAAAACATCAGCCATCGAAAATACACTGAGATCTTTGGGTTGCTTCATTGATTTGCACACATCAAAGCGAACCACTTCGTCATTTATTCGGAATGAAATCTCATTGGCTCTCAAATCAATGAGCACACTTCCTGTAGCAAGGAAAGGGCGCCCCAAGATTATGGGAACTTCTGAGTCTGCCTCACAATCCAAAATAACAAAGTCTGCCGGAAAGATGAATGGAGAATCCTTTACCAATACGTCACATAGAATACCAACAGGTCGTTTGACCGACCTATCCTCCATGATGAGCCTCATATTGGTTGGAGTAGGATTACCCAACCCCAACTTCTTGTAGATCGATAATGGCATCAAATTAATGCTGGCTCCTAAGTCACATAATGCTTTGGCAAAATTCAAAGATCCTACGGTGCAAGGAATAGTGAAAGCTCCGGGGTCGGCCTTCTTCTGAACTATCGATCGGGTAGCAATTGCACTGCAATGATGCACATCTTCTTTCAACTCATAGCTTGCTGCCCACTTCTTTGTCAAAAGATCCTTCATAAACTTTGCATACCCAGGCATTTGTTCAAGTGCCTCCACCAATGGAACATTAATGGTCAGCTGTTTCAACATAGTCATGAACTTGCTGAACTTTGTGTCATCCGCCACCTTTTTCAATCTTTAGGGAAAAGGTGGTGGTGGGTATGGAAGTGTTCTTTCCATGGCTTTCTTCTCCTCTTTCTTCCGTTTTCCACTTTTTCAGGCTGCACAGTGCTGGAGGTGGCGTCCTTGACGTCAGGAGTAGTAGCTGCGATATCTTCTCCTTTTGCGTTGTCATCCATGTCCGCAACTTCGTCAACAACTTGCTTGCCTTTTGCTTAAGTTTCCAGCACCTTACCACTTCTTGTAGTGATGGCCATGCATGACCCATCATTCCTTGGGTTTTGCACAGTATCACTAGGTAAAGTGCCGACCTTTCTTTGATTGAGTGCTGCTGAAAGTTGGCTCAATTGCTGCTCTATTTGCTTGATAGAAGTGGAATGTGAATCAATTAATTATTTCATGGAGGAAAAATCATTGATTACCTCCGTTACTCCCGCGCTCGTTGCTTCCACTCCTTTCAATAATTTAGCCATCATGTCTTCCATACTTCCAGAATTAGATGTGGTGGTGTCACGTCTACCAGGGGGAACGTACAAACCACTCTTTTCATTCTTGTTTTTCCAACTACCTTGGTCTTTGTTTCCAGATTTATCATAGTAGTTCCGACCTTGGTTTCCTTGGGTATTCCCACGGAAACCCCCCTGATTGTTCAAGTAGTTGGCCTCTTCTTCCGAATCAGATTCGTCTCTTCCTTTTGACGCAATGGCTTTGACTTTTTCGGTCTTCCCTGTTAATAAATGCTTTGTAAGAAGATCCATTTGTGTTTTCAGATGTGCCATATCTTGATCACGTTCTTCTTCTCTTCTTCTTTGGTCTGCAGTCATGCCAATAGATAAAGTGGGGCTTGCTACCTCAGAATCCCTGGTATGCCAAGCTCTACTTTGCTTCGTCATACAATCTAGCATATTGCTTGCTTGACCAAAGGTGAGGTCCATAAAAGAGCCTCTAGCTGCGTTATCCACCACTGGTTTAGTTATTGAATTCAAGGCTCTATACAAGATCTCCATTAGGTGGACATTAGTCATGTGATGGTTTGGGCATCTTGCTAGCTTTGTCTTGAACCTCTCCCATGTTTCATGAAGAGCTTCAGTGGGAAGCTGACGAAAGTTGCTGATTTCATCTCGCAATTGTGCTCTTTTGGATGGCGGAAAGAATCTTTCTAGGAAAGCGTCTCTCAATTGCCTCCAATTTGTGATTGAATCAGGAGTCAACCCATTTAACCATAGAGTTGCCTCCCCAGACAGAGACAATGGAAATAGACGTAATCAAATTGCATTCTGACCAACACCAGGATTGTCAAACGACTTGTATGTAGAAATAAAGATGATGAGATGCATATTCGGATCATCGCCTGCTAGTCTACCAAATAATCCCTGGAGTTGCAATAACTGAATCATGGTGCTTGTGATGTTGAACTTGGCTCTGGGCGCTAATGGTGGTGGAATTATGGCTCCAGTGGCTCTGGCACCATCAAGATCATCACCATCATCGTCGAAAGATGGCTGCATAGGTTGGCGATCATACCTACACCGAGCTTGTCGACCTCTTCGGTTGGCAGGTGTTATGATTTCAGCATCACGCCTTGGGTTTAGTAACTCGTCATCTCCTAAATCCTTATCGTCAGGATTTGTTGCTCGCCCAGGGTTATCAATGTTTTGTTGGTGTACTTGGGCAGCGGAAAGAGCAGCCAATCTCGCCTATTCCTGTTGAGCAGCCATCCTTTCGATTTCTGCTTGTGCTTCCATTTTGCCAATACGTTGTGGTTCAGGATTGATAGGTAATAACGGTTGACCAGAACTTCGAGTATGGGGCATGCACTGAATAAAAACCTGCAGTAAACAAAAACAAAAACTAAAAGTAAAAGTACGAGAATCTTTGACCAAAGGGTCTAGTAATTATCACAAACTTGATTGACACTCGTATTCCCCGGCAACGGCGCCAATTTTTGATAACGCTCAATCTACAACTCTCTTAGGAGTGTAAAGCGGTCGCTAGCAAAGCGTGTCTAACCGTACGAATTCTCCAAGAGGTTAATCCAGTTACGATACTAACTGTTTAGTAGGGAATTTTAGGGGGTGACCCTACTACCTTGACACTATCTCTTTTCCAGACAAATAACCTTTCTTTCGAACAAGTTAAATGTTATACTGGCGTATTTTTGTGTTTGCAACCACAAAGAATGTAGATTAAGATGAAGAGAATAATGATATAAGCATCATACGTGTCACGAACTCACAAACTCATAGCAATAGATAGTATTTCAGTTGGCTTCCATAACCCCAACAGAGAAGTTTAGTTACCTATGATTGTGAAGGAAATCACAATTGACATTGTTATTATACCACAATAAGAATTTCGTGTAGCACAAGTGTGGTAGGCGTTAAGCGTGAATTTCCTAGGCAAAGTAACATTTCTCTTGTTGCGGAAATTAAGAATAGATGAATGGAAGAAGAAAAATAGAATTAATGGAAATTGTTGTAGAAGAGAAGAATAGAAGAATAAGAGAGGAATGTCTTTTTTTTAAGTGAAGAATGAACTAAAAAATCTTTAGCATGATAGGGTTTTATAATACCCATATCCTAATCCTACTAAGCTAATGAAATATCTAACCAAATCCTATTAAACAAATGAAATACTTAACCCAATTGTACTAGGTTAATGTATCATTATCCAAATCCAAATAAGTTACTGCATGTCCCCAAAGTCTTCAGAAATGCTGTTTTAGCCCGGGACAGATTTTCCATGTATCACTTTTGGTCCTTTAGGCGTTCAAGCTCCCTTTCTTTCATTCGTGAGCTTTCTTTGGTGTCAAGTAAGCCATAAAATGCTGAATTCTGCATCATTTATACCTGAAACTTTGCTAATCATGTTCGTTAGCTCACTTATAGGAAAAAGGACTAAAAGTGCATGAAATATATAATTTGTTCTCAAAACGTGGCACAAATATGAGACAAAATATATTGATATAGGCGTGTAAATTCGCCTATCATCAAACGTTACTTGCAAGAAATCACGCCTAACGCCTACCACACTTGTGCTACACAAAATTCTTATTGTGGTATAATAACAATGTCAATTGTGATTTCCTTCGCACTCATGGGTAACTAAATTTCTCTGTTGGGGTTATCGAAGCCGTATGAGATACTATCTATTGCTATGAACTTGTGAGTTCGTGACACGTATGCTTCTTATATCATTATTCTCTTCGTCTTAACCTAAATTCTTTGTGGTTGCAAACGCAAGAATACGCCAGTATAACATTTAACTTGTTCAAAAGAAAGGTTATCTGTCTGGAAAAGAGATAATGTCAAGGTAGTAGGGTCCCATCCCCTATTAAAAAGTTAGTGCCGTAACTGCATTAACCTCTTGGAGAATTCGTACCGTTAGACACGCTTTAAGCTCGAAAGAGTTAAAGTAAAATAATCCTCGAATAGGTCAAAAGACGCCTGGATTTATCATCGAATACATTTCTCTATAAGCACATGCATGTCAGAATTCAACACACTCATAGCCAATAGAGACGTATAACTCAGAAGGTGGACATAACCCCAACTCCTCAATTCTCATTGTTTACAACTTAATAACTATTCTTTCTTTTTACTTTACTATTTCAGTTTTTACTTTAATAATTTGGTTACACTTTACAATCCCCCCTTTTTACGAGACTTGCACTAAAAGTCTAGTGACCGTTGCTTACTTGTTGACCAAGTTATTCCCTGTGGGATCGATACCCAACCCAGTTGGGTTCTATATTTGCTAACGACCGCTTTACACTCCTACGAGAGCTGTAGATTGAGCGTTATCAAAAATTGGCGACGTTGCCGGGGAATACTAGTGTCAATTAAGTTTGTGATAATTACTAGACCCTTTGGTCAAAGATTCTCGTACTTTTACTTTTAGTTTTTGTTTTTGTTTACTGCAGGTTTTTATTCAGTGCATGCCCCATACTCGAAGTTTTGGTCAACCGTTATTACCTATCAATCCTGAACCACAATAAATTGGCAGAATGGAGGCACAAACGAAAATCGAAAGAATGGCTGCTCAACAGGAGTAGGCGAGATTAGCTGCTCTTGCCGCCGCCCAAGTACACCAACAAAACATTAATAACCTTGGGCGAGCAACAAATCCTGACGATGAGGATTTAGGTGATGACGATTACTAAACCCAAGGCATGATGCAGAAATCGCAACACCTGCCAACAGAAGAGGTCGTCAAGCTCGGTTTAGGTATGATCGCCAACCCATGCAACCAGCTTTTAACGACGATGATGATGAAATTGATGGAGCCGGAGCCACAGGAGCCATTATTCCTCCACCATTAACGCCCGAAGCCAAGTTCAACATCACAAGGACCATGATTCAGTTATTGCAACTCAAGGGATTATTTGGTGGACTAGTAGGCGATGATCTGAATATGCATCTCATCAACTTTATTTCTACATGCAAGTCGTTTGACAATCCTGGTGTTGGTCAGAATGCAATTCGATTACGTCTATTTCCATTGTCTCTGTCTGGGGAGGCAACTCTATGGTTGAATGGGCTGACTCCTGATTTTATTACAAATTGGAGGCAATTGAGAGACGCTTTCCTAGAAAGATTCTTTCTGCCATCCAAAAGAGCACAATTGAGAGATGAAAACAGCAACTTCCGTCAGCTTCCCACTGAAGCTCTTCATGAAACATGGGAGAGGTTCAAGACAAATCTAGCGAGATGCCCAAACCATCACATGACTAATGTTCACCTAATGGAGATATTATACAGAGCCTTGAATTCAATAACTAAACCAGTGGTGGATAATGCAGCGGGGGGATCTTTTATGGATCTCACCTTTGGTCAAGCAAGCAATATGCTAGACTGTATGACGAAGCAAAGTAGAGCTTGGCATACCAGGGATTCTGAGGTAGCAAGCCCCACTTCATCTATTGGCATGACTGCAGACCAAAGAAGAAGAGAAGAAGAACGTGATAAAGATATGACGCACATGAAAACACAAATTGATCTTCTTACAAAGCATTTATTATCAGGGAAGACCGAAAAAGTGAAAACTATTGCGTCAAAAGGAAGAGACGAATCTGATTCGGAAGAAGAGGCCAACTACTTGAACAATCAGGGGGGTTTCTGAGGTAATACCCAAGGAAACCAAGGTCGGAACTATTATGATAAATCTGGAAATAAGGACCAAGGTAGTTGGAAGAACAGGAATGAAAAGAGTGGTTTGTACGTTCCCCCTGGAAGACGTGACGCCACCACATCTAGTTCTGGAAGTATGGAAGACATGATGGCTAAAATACTGAAAGGAGTGGAAGCAACAAGCGCGGGAGTAAAGGAGGTACTTAATGATTAGTCCTCTATGAAACAAATAGTTGATTCTCATTCCACTTCAATCATGCAAATAGAGCAGCAATTGAGCCAACTTTCAGCAGCACTCAATCAAAGAAAGACTGGCACTTTACCTAGCGATACTGTACAAAACCCAAGGAATGATGGGTCATACATGGCCATTACTACCCGAAGTGGTAAGGTGCTGGAAACTTCAGCAAAAAGCAAGCAAGTGGTTGACGAAGTAGTGGACATTGATGATAAGGCGAAAGGAGAAGATGCCGCGGCAACTAATCCTATCGTCAACGACGTCAACCCCAACAAATTGCAACCTGAAAAAGCTGAAAAATGGAAGCAAGAGGAGAAGAAAGCCGTGGAGAGAACAATTCCATACCCACCACCACCTTTTCCTCAAAGATTGAAGAAGGTGGCGGATGACACGAAGTTCAGCAAATTCATGACTATGTTAAAGCAGCTGACCATTAATGTTCCATTGGTGGAGGCACTTGAACAAATGCCTGGGTATGCGAAATTTATGAAGGATCTTTTGACAAAGAAGTGGGAAGCAAGCTATGAGTTGAAAGATGATGTTCATCACTGCAGCGCAATCGCTACCCGATCAATAGTTCAGAAGAAGGCTGACACCGATGCTTTCACTATTCCTTGCACCGTTGGATCTTTGAATTTTTCCAAAGCATTATGCGACTTAGGAGCCAACATCAATTTGATGCCATTATCTATCTATAAGAAGTTGGGGTTGGGTGATCTTACTCCAACCAACATGAGGCTCGTAATGGCGGATAGGTCGGTAAAACTACCTGTTGGTATTCTATGTGATGTCTTGGTAAAGGTTTCTTCATTTATCTTTCCGACAGACTTCGTTATTTTGGATTGTGAGGCAGACTCAGAAGTTCCCATAATCTTGGGGCGTCCTTTCCTTGCTACGGGAAGCGTGCTTATTGATTTGAGAGCTAATGAGCTTTCGTTCTGAATAAATGATGAAGTATTTCGCTTTGATGTTTGCAAATCAATGAAGCAACCCAAAGATCTGAGTGTATTTTTGGTGGCTGATGTTTTCTTTGATGATGAGAAAGAATTACTTGAAGGAGAGCAAATTATTGATGACCCATTAGCGACTTTGCTAATGAATGGTGAGAGTAAGGATGCTGAAAATTGTGAAGAAGCTACTTGTGCTCTATCAGGATTAGGGACATATCGCTATGCTCCCAAGAAGCTGGACCTTGATCTCAAGAATCGACTCACACCACCAGCTAAGCCATCTACTGAAGAGCCACCCACATTAGAATTGAAGGAGCTGCCAAGACATTTAAAGTATGCATTCCTAGGAAGCGGAAACACACTTCCAGTCATTGTTGCAGCAGATTTGGGTGAGCAACAAGTTGCAGCTCTCATTGCTATTCTATGGAAGTATATTAGAGCCATTGGATGGACCATTGCGGATATTATTGGTATTCCACCTGGGATTTGTACACATAAAATTCAGCTTGAAGAGAATTGCACACCCACCATTGAGCATCAAAGACGTCTAAACCCACCTATAAAAGAAGTGGTGAAGAAAGAAATTATCAAGTGGTTAGACGCGGGGGTTGTGTATCCAATCTCTGATAGTACATGGGTAAGCCCGGTACAATGTGTTTCCAAGAAGGGAGGCATGACGGTGGTCGCGAATGCGAAGAATGAGCTTATTCCACTCAGACCCGTCACTGGATGGAGAGTATGCATAGACTACCAAAAGTTGAATTCTTGGACACTCAAAGATCACTTTCCAATGCCATTCATGGACCAAATGCTAGATCGATTAGCGGGGAAAGGATGGTTTTGCTTCTTAGACAATTATTCAGGCTATAATCAGATTTGTATTGCACCCGAAGACCAAGAGAAGACAACGTTTACATGCCCATATAGTGCGTTTGCCTTCAAACGTATGCCATTCGGGCTATGTAACGCACCAGCCACCTTTCAACATTGCATGATGTCAATTTTTTCTGATGTGGTTGAAGACACTTTGGAGGTATTTATGGACAATTTTTCAGTGGTTGGTGAGACTTTTGAAGCGTTCTTGGCAAACCTAAGTATGGCGTTGCAAAGATGTGTAGAATTCAACCTAGTGCTGAATTGGGAGAAGTGCCACTTCATGGTAAAAGAAGGAATCGTTCTTGGGCATAAAATCTCCGAAAAAGGAATTGAGGTTGATCGAGCTGATGCTAATAGGAACATTGTTTAAATCTCAGGTACAATGGCACCCAAAGCAAGACCAGATAAGGCTACTACTTCCCAAAAGGGCAAGAAAAGAGGTCGCAAGGACCAAGGAGAATCATCCTCAATGCAATTACCACGCCGCATGTTTGGAATAAAATAGGTTCTTGAGGAGGAAGCCAAGGAATGGTATAGGAACAACAAGGAAGGAAAATACATTCATGTCGACTTGATCAACAAGGACAGCCTAGCGAAGAAGGAGCCGCGCATGTTGGCGAAAATCATGGCACTAAATCTGGATTTCATCTTCCGCAACATGGGAGAATGCAATCTTGCTTTGACACGAGAATTTTATGCCAACTGGTCACCGAAAATCACAGGCAGCGAAGTCAAGATTCCGGGCCAGGTTCTACAACTCAATGCGGATTTGATCAACTCCTTTCTTGGCTTGCCTTCAGTCGATCCAGCACCATTCAAAGAGCTGTACAGTAGACCTCCTTATAGAGCAATTCGACATACACTTTGTGGAAGTAGATCCATGGCAAGGTGGAGCAGACATAAAGACACCGGACGACACAACACAACACCTTCCCCTATGCTCCTTTGAATAGGGAAGAAAGAATATGGTTGCGTATTGTCAACTCTTGCCTTATTCCTGGACCCAGTACACCAAAATAAAAAGAGATAGAGTGTGTTTGGTCTATGCATTGATGACGAATGTCCCTATCAGCATTGGTGCAATCATTCCTTCCACAATGCGGAAGGCCAGACTACACAAGCGGTCCCACTTTACCTTTGGCAACCTGTTGACAACAATCTTGCGGAAGGAGGACATCGAAGAGGAACCAGCTGATCATAAACTCCCACATAACCCGAAGAAGGTTGACCTCACAAAGGTCAAAGATGCTGAAACAACACATGGCGTCAACCTTACTACTGCGGAGAGACATGCTCGAGATGAGAGTTTCTTTCATCATCTTTATGGCATGACACGGTTCACCATGATGAGCGGAGGTCGTGTTCCAACTGCTGCAGAGCTCCAACAGTTGGACCATGACTATCCAATGAATATGCATGCGAGGGAGATGTGTGGAGTAGGTACATACTTTGAGGAACCTCTTGATGATGATGTGCCGACCGATGATGATCGACGCATGCCAGACTCCGACGTGGAGGAGAATTCTGATGACGACGACTCCTATGATGATTTCGACGAAGGGGGTATGACCCCCGACATAGAGGAGGAGTCCGACTGACCAGGTTCTTCGTATTTATTTTCCACTGAGGGCAGTGTCCCATTTAAGTGTGGGGTGGTGGTATTTGTATACTTTACTTCTCTATCCACATTTGCATTTATTTATGTTTGTTTGCTTAGTTTGTTGTTTTTTCGAAATTGTTTTTTTTGTTTTTTTTCAATTATTTTTAGTAGTAAAATTTTTCTTACTTAGCTTCACATAAAATCATTCTAATAGGCAGCATGAGATTATAACAAGAGTTTTTGCTAACATCATGACTATTGAGACGTTTAGGCTCTAATTGTGACTCACTATGTGATATTGTGTGGTTCAATTCCTTCATCTGTTGGGGCAAGAATCTATACTACTCCCAATAAAGTCGACCATGTGCCTTGTGTGTGTGAGATAATAGTATATTCTATGCTTGTGGCTGATGCTAGAACTTGCCTGGTATGTGTGCAAAGCAAAAATAAAGAATGCAAGTTTAGGAGATGATTTAGGCATTTCTTTGGCAACCTATGATTATTTACCTTCATTTCTACCTACCCATGGACATCATCCTAGTTAAACCCTTTTGAGCCTTTAAAGCCTATTTTCTTTGACAAACCTCATATGAGAGCCTAATCCATTTTTTTTAAGACCATAATTTGATCCAAATTCCTAAGTGCTTTAAAGTGTAAAAGTCATGTGACAAAATAAGAGGAAATTGGGTGAGTATGATTCTTTAAGAATGTATTGGTGCTTGAATGTGTTATGAAAAAGAAAGTGCTATCATAAGAGGTATGTTATGAAAAGAAAAAGGAAAGGAAAACTAAAATGTTAGTTATGTTCAAAATTGGAAAAAACAAAAGAGGAGAAAAAGGGTGGTAGAATAAAAGAACGTAGAAAGGTTGTTTGAAAGAAAAGTGTTAATGATAAAATGTGATGTACTAAAGCGCTTAGGAACATAGTCACTATTTCTGGCCAAAATAGTCCTACCCGTCCCTTAGCCTACATTACAACCATCAAAAGACCTACTTGATCCTAAGCCTAGCATTCTGACATTTAGTGGAGCATTACACTAAGGGCAAGCCTATTGTCATCAGTTGCTACATATGAATTCTTTGTGAGAGAGAGAGCAAGGATACTTTTATACCCATGTTTGAAAAAGATGCTATACTTGTGAGTGATTATGGGTAATATATTGTGAGACACACATGGTTGATGAGTTTTGGGTAGTTGTGTATGATTCTTTGTACCTTAACTTTTGAATATGAGTTGACCACCATCACGAGTATATGTTGGAGGTTGAATTGTTTCTTCTAATGATTGGAAAACTACTCTTTGTTGGCAATTGTTGTGCTTGTCTTGACGAATATTTTGTGTTGTTGCTGTGAAACCTAAAGTAATGTTTAGAGGGACATGATATTTTGTTCGAGGACGAACAAAGCTTTAAGTGTGGGGTGTTGATGATAGGAGAATTTACACGCCTATAGTGCTATATTTTACCCATATTTTAGCCTAGTTTTGAGAACAAATTATATATTTCATGCACTTTTAGTCCTTTTTCCTGTAAGTGAGCTAACGAACATGATGAGCAAAGTTTCAGGTATAAATGTTGCAGAATTCAGCATTTTAGGGATTACTTGACGCCAAAGAAAGCTTCACGAAAGGAGAAAAGGAAGCTTGGACGCCTAAGGACCAAAAGTGACGCATGGAAAATATGTCCCGGGCAAAAACAGCAATTCTGAAGACTTTGGGGACTAGCAGTAACTTAGTAGGATTAGGATAATGATACATTAACCTAGTAGCATTGGGTTAAGTATTTCATTAGCTTAGTAGGATTATGATAAGGATACATTAACCTAGTACAATTGGGTTAAGTATTTCATTAGCTTAGTAGGAATAGGATATGGGTATTATAAATACCCTATCTTGCTAGAGATTTTTATGAATTCCTCCATTAGTTTTAATTCATTCTTCTACTATTCCTCAACAATTCTCATTCTAGTTTTAATTCATCTTTCTACTTCTTCTTCTATTCATCTATTCTTAATTTCCGCAACAAGAGAAACGTTACTTGCAAGAAATCACGCCTAACGCCTACCACACTTGTGCTACACAAAATTCTTATTGTGGTATAATAACAATGTCAATTGTGATTTCCTTCGCACTCATGGGTAACTAAACTTCTCTGTTGGGGTTATGGAAGCCGTATGAGATACTATCTATTGCTATGAGCTTGTGAGTTCGTGAAACGTATGCTGCTTATATCATTATTCTCTTCGTCTTAACCTAAATTCTTTGTGGTTGCAAACACAAGAATACGCCAGTATAACATTTAACTTGTTCGAAAGAAAGGTTATCTGTCTGGAAAAGACATAATGTCAAGGTAGTAGGGTCCCATCCCCTATTAAAAAGTTAGTGCCGTAACTGGATTAACCTCTTGGAGAATTCGTACCGTTAGACATGCTTTAAGCTCGAAAGAGTTAAAGTGAAATAATCCTCGAATAGGTCAAAAGACGCCTGGATTTATCATCGAATACAATTCTCTATAAGCACATGCATGTCGGAATTCAACACACTCATAGCCAATAGAGACGTATAACTCAGAAGGTGGACATAACCCCAACTCCTCAATTCTCATTGTTTACAACTTAATAACTATTCTTTCTTTTTACTTTACTATTTCAGTTTTTACTTTAATAATTTGGTTACACTTTACAATCCCCCTCTTTTTACGAGACTTGCACTAAAAGTCTAGTGACCATTGCTTACTTTTTGACCAAGCTATTCCCTATGGGATCGATACCCAACCCAGTTGGGTTCTATATTTGCTAACGACCGCTTTACACTCCTACGAGAGCTGTAGATTGAGCGTTATCAGATATACATGACATAACTAGGGTTGGGACAAACCCCCGCCCACACACGACTCCTGTACAATAACAAAATATAAGGAACCGACTCGAAAAAGCTCCGAAGCAAACTGGAGCTCACCAACAATAGCTGTATGACCTTGCTCCTACTTGTGAATGAGATGAGGTACCTGTGCCTGCAACATGAAATGCAGGTCCCCATGGGGGACGTCAGTACGAAATATGTACTAAGTATGTAAAGCTGTAGATAATGAGATATGATATAGGATCTCAATAGAAATAAAAAACAAGTGAATAAATCGTAATAGGAGTGGAGCACACAGACTAAAACTTGTGACAACCTGTACATTGCATTATATCATCGTTGTAATCATTACTGTACTGTACTGTGACCATTAGGATGCCTCCAGTACATATCAACTGGGATCGACCCATGCTAGGCTTATGCCCCTGGGATACCACCCGATAAGAGAGAACTTCCATCACTTAGTTCAATTAATCTTTGAGATTGTTATTTCGGTTGCCACCGCATTTTTGATACTTTAAAACAATGATACATCAATAGGAACCAAGTAATAGACCTTCTATACAATAACAATGTAATAAAGACTCATTGGTACATCAACAATGTGTTTCAGAATCATCAATATCACAACAGTGAAATAGGAGCCTTTTGGTATATCAATGAAACATTTTGACACTATAAAATGGAAACAACTTCGTTGGTAATGTAGAACAATACATGTTTCTGGACAACCTCGGAATCTTACTGGATGGAACATTGGTGTTTTCTTGCCAAAGAACATCGTTAGAGTATGCTTTACATACCTCATTGTAGATTCGGATACCAATTCAACACAACTTCCCACCTTTACAAATCACTTATCTACAATGAAATGTTTGGCATCTAGTATTAGCAACCCAACACCACAATTCTCTTCCATAATTCCATACAACCAATATTTGCAGAACATTCCAAAAACCAACTTGAACAATAGGTTTATGTGTATATATATATATATATATATATATATATATATTCATCATTTCAATACCACATCATCAATACCACATCATCACACCAAATCCCTTCACAATTCAACATAATCCAACATCATTTCCCAATCATCTTTCAACAACAATCAAATAACATACTTCTTATGCTCACATGCATATATATTTACATATTCATATAAATAACACCAACATAATTTACATCCTTACCATAAAATGAACCTTTTGATTTCGAAGTCCTGTTGGCACAAATAAGGGGTGCTTCTCGAAGACCTCGAGACGGTGAACACAACTACGGAATCAATTTGGACTTTCTACGGTTGAATCACAAGATAATTGGAGTTGAACTTAGACTAGGGTTTCTTATTCTTCAATACTTGGATGATAACATGATGGATATGAGGCTAAGTATATGTATATAATGACCAATTTTAGTCCATGAGGTGATGGAAAATGACCATATTTCCCTTAAAAATTTAAGTAAATCTGAATTTGTCCATGGTGGACTGTTTTGTTAGGCTAAAGTAAATCGACCATAACTCTTTGCTCCGATATCTTATTTGGGTGAAATTGGTATCATTGAATAGATAATTTAAAGGGATTTCATTTCATATAAAGTAGGCCACGCAGTTCGTCCTGTACAAGGAGTTATGATAGTTTGAAGTTGACCCTAAAAAACTGTTTTGAGAGGCCGAAGTAAAACGAGTATAACTCCTTACTCAGATGTTGGATTTGGATAAAACTAATTGCATTAGAAAGAAGACTCTCGGGTATTCTCATCGATATATAGCAGCTCACACAGTTTATTTTTTACAAGGTGTTATGATCGTTTAAAGTCGACCCAAAAAACTGGCAGGCCTCAGTAGTTTGTGTGCAGGAAATTTTCCTGCACATTTACTATTCACAATATCCCGGCCACCGTTTTATAGTTTCGAACGTGCTCGATTATATCCGAAACTTATCCATTTTTGGAAATCTTTATATCGTTGGAAAGATTATTCAATAACCTTCGTATGGAACCATCGACGGGCAAATTCCGGTATAAATAAAGTCGATTCCTATACACATATAATCAAACTATACACTTGAAACCATCTCAAAATAATCAATACTCATACTTAAACTCATATATACCTAACTTATGATCAATACATATACTCCAACACATATAACCATGGCTAATGCACGTAATTAAGTACGGGGTGTTACAAATTTAGGGGCCTTAACTGGTGATTCATGCTCTTTCTTTCTTGATGATGAATCTTATCCCCCATCATCTCACTATTTGACCTTGCCCCTCTGTTGTTTTGAGGTCGTATCTTGTATTTTGAGTTTGCCTTAATTTGGTACCTCTTTTGTGGCCCGCATTAAAATCATAATTTACCCCCAGATATCCAATCAACTGTCGAGCCTCAATGTATTTCGGGGAGAACCAACTAGCTCTAGGTGCGAGTGATATTTCACCTCTAACCACAACTCACCCACTAATTCTTCAACATCAGTTGATCATACCTCCACTTAGTTTCACTTAAGCTTTTTATTGGTCAAGGATAGATCACCCAGGTTTGAATTTATAAGTAGTGAAAATTTCCCTATGAAGACTCATATTCGCTATGGCTATGGTGGTTTTCCTCATCAAAGCAACTTTCTATGAGTCTCCGATCCATTCATCAATAGGCACGCAGTCAGACCCTGACTCCTCCCACAACTTGGAAGCTCACACTTTTATGTTTTATTTAACTCTTGGGAGTTGTTTACCCTAATGGTAATACTTTTATATCAATAACCTAAGAGTATTTAGCCTTGTAAGGTAGTCCTTGCTAATTTTCATGGGATTCCACCTACCCCATGCTACTTGGGTAAAAGCCTAAGATAGTGATGCTTTCAACTATTAAAATTTTGCCATTATGATGACCCTCCAGGTTAATTCCTTAATTTTCATTAATTTTAGGTATTTCATGTCTTTGAATAGTGGCTAAAAGTTATTTATGATTTGTTGGAACTATCGGTTTGGATATTGGATAATTTGTTTGAATTTTAGGCTCATTTCTTATTTTGGAGCTTTCACTATTTAGGATTTAGTCTTAGGCAAAATTTCCTAGTATATGACCTTAAATAAGTATTATAATAGCAACATCAACTCCAAAAAGTTGATTTTAGGCTAGAGTGACCCAAGGTTCAGTCCCGAGGCTTCCAGACTCATTTTGGGCTATTGGGCAAATTGTATGAAAAATAAAACTATGAGTGTGGGATTTACATTTAGTTGAACGATCTGGTATGAAAGTTTTGATGATTCCATTGGATCTAAAATAGTTATTGAAATTAATTTGCACTATTGGATCATGTTGATAAGGTTTCAAATGAGTTTTGGGGGTCAAAAATAAGTTTTTAAAATTGCTGGTGCTCGTGTCATCGTGAAAGCGAACTTTTAACCAAGTTTGAGACCATTTAACTTTTTGATCAAGATGAAAAAGTGAACTTTGTGTTTCATTCGCAACTATCACTATTGATTAAGATTAAAATCAAATCCTTTTTTTTTGACATTTTGGGAGCTAGGAATCTTTGATTTTGATGATTTTTGAAGTGTTTTTCTCGTATAATCATTATCTATCAATTTAGAACTCTATTTTCCCAATTCACAAGAACTCCAATTTTATTTTTCGTGATTTCCACCTAAGTTTAGAATCAAAACCCATTTTTACCATTTTTGGGGCTTGAGAGCTTAGATTGGGCTATTACAAAGGAGTTTTTGAGATTTCTTACAAGGGTAATGACACGACCTGAAAACGGCCCATGTCATATGGGCACCTCAAGCCCACATGAATCGAAGGTTGCCCCGGAAACCCAACCTAAACATCAATAGAAATCACAAGGATCGGATGAATTCCAACAATATAATGAGATAGCAGAAAACATACTACAAGTCATAACTTAAGCATGTCTAAACATTTCATTGGATTCATCTAACTAACAAATATACCCAAGTCCACAAACATCCATAATACCTCTATACAAATCAATTTTTAGAAATTTATATGTTAGGACAAGCCCCCAACAATAGACAAATTAAGTCAAAATAAAACTAAGTCTAAATTTAGGAGACCAAGAATGAATGTCTTTCAAAGTAAGGAAGCTCACCACTAAAAAGTCAATTCACGAACCACTTTGATCACCTAGTAACTATGCAGGAAGAGAAGATGATGGTCCGACCCTTATATCGCATGGGGGCATAACGTCTAGAGACGGTTTGCGGTTGGACAACTAGCATGCAACTCAAGGATAAAGATAAAATAGCATCATCAATCAACAACAAGTCAATATATCATATTCAACCATACTCATGACCTTATCCATACATTTAGGTATATCACATGCCAAACAAGTAAGCAAGTCTTAACACTATTCTCAAAGTACTCAATCGTGAGACATAAAGTGGAGGACTCCGACCTTCCACACTTAGGTTCAAACAATTATTATTAGGAATGGGACTTTAACCATATTCACATATTACTTAGACGAAGGACTTTAGCCATGTATACACTCCTTATGCAAGGGACTCTAACCATATACACATCCATTTAAGCAAGGGACCTTAACAACCCACACACATTCATTTAGGAAAGAGACTCTAAACATATTCCCACATATTAGGAAAGGGACTATAACCTCATGGTGTATTAGATAGGGGACTCTAACCCAAGCCATTAAATTTGGTGAGGCACTTCAACCTCAAGGGATCTCATTATGCAAGGGACTTTAACCACAAGCAATTTCATTAGGAAAAGGACTTGAACCTCAAGGACTTTCATTAGGCAATGGAATCTAACCTCAAGATATTACGACTATCATTAGTCGGCATTGGGAATCTAACCCTTTGTCCAAACATCATCATCTATTCTATTCACACTTAAGGACTTTAACCCATTTAGACAATTCAACACTATACATGACTATGTGGCCTCCATAGGAGCCTTCATTGCTTAGCCATTTCAATAGGCCAATGCCTTAACTCAATTCATCATACAATTCAATTTAGAGTCATCAACACCTTCACAAACCATTCACATATTATTAGCAATCTTATACCACATTCTCACTATATTTTAGTTCAATACCCAATTCAAGTTCATATTCATGTTTAGAGACTTTAACCCCTCATTAATCATCAACCAAAAAGGTCATCAATTTCACTATACATGGCTCGTAATACCTTTACATTATAATTTATCAACTATTCATACTTATTGATCCATTTCCCTAGTTCAAAACATCACCAACATAAGACTAGACAATTCACTTAGACATTTTCACAAACACCTTGAGTGCATTCCTTTACCAAGGCCATTTTCATGGTAGAAATCATTAGGATTAGAATTAATCAAGACTCACATGTTATAACACATACAAAGAGCACCCACATGTTTAAAACATCCTCAATAACATGTATAAACACAAGTCTAAACAAAAGTCAACATTATTCATCATTAGGCAACAAAACCCATTTTATTTGATTTCAAAATCACCATGTACACTTACTAATCCAAGTGTAAACTACATGGGTTTGGAGTTATCTATCAATGGGAAGAGTTACATGACTTAAAAAACTTGATGTACCCAAGAAACAAGACTCCTCTTTCTCCTAGAGGAACACCCTCGAACCCTAGCCTCCAATTCTTCCAAAAAGTATTTGAGAGAGAGTTTTGGGATGTTTGAACCTCTCAAAATATGTTTTAGGAGGCCATATACACTTATATAGTGAAGGTACATAGGGTTTTGGGTGAGGGAAATAAACATAAGGTACTCAACTAAAAGATAAATATTGGCCACGATGTTGGGTATGACTCACTTGAGTCAATCGTACCCTAGGGTACGAGTGATACCCTAACTCGTACCCTAGGATTCTCCTAGGTCATCCATACTTGCTAAGGTACAACTACCCACCACTAAGTTGTATCCAAAGGGTATGACTCATGCCCTAAACTATATCCATCAACTGTATAAAAAATAGTCCACTCCAAGATAAGACTTCACTCAATATGATTTGTCTTGGTACGACTCATACCTTAAGTTATAATTTGTTGGAGGCTCACTCATACATAGGATAGTGAGTGACCCTCGCCACATTACCTAGGGTATGAGAGTGGAGGGATAGGAGTATACGAATATTATCCAAGGGGTACGACTCATGCCCCTAGTCGTACCTAGCTTAGAGACACCAAATAAGGGAATTTTTCAATGGTTCAAAGTGTAGGTGTTTCAATTCTCCCCCACTTGGATAATTCATCCACGAATGACAGGTAAGGAAAGAGTAAACACAAGTTAACACAATATCACACATCAAACCAACCTTTAACGAAGTTAGAACAAAGCATACAACAAAGATACATTGCACATCACGATCATCATCGATCGACTATTCATTTCATTGTGTTTTGGACTCAAACCCATCGCTTATCAAAGAACTTACTCATTTCACAACTTTGGAACTTTAACCTATCGACTTATCAAGGATACTTACTCAATTCAAGGACTAGAGACTCAAACCCATTATCTATCAAAGGCATGAATCAAATCAAGGTACTAGGGACCTAATCCCATAACAACAAGGACACATATAATTCCAAGGCATTAGGGACTTGAACCTATGGTCTAACAAGACCTAAATCTATTCAAAGCTTCGGGACTTTAATCCATTATCTAAACATGGAATAACTCAATTCAAAACATTAGGGACTTTAACCCATTGTCTATCAAAGACATAAATAAAGGTAAGGATATTAATTTATACCTCTATCCCAAGTTTCCAAAACGGGAAACAAATGCAGATACTTGGACTTCATGTCCCGTTCAGCCTTCTAAGTACATTCCTCAGAGTTTTGGTTTCTCCATTGAACCTTCACGTAAGCCATTTATTTCATTCGTAATTGGAAAACTTACCGATCCAAGATCCTTACCAGGACATCCTCATAGGGAAAATAGTTCGAGATATCAACATCGTTCAAGGAAACAACCAATGAAGGATGACCCACATATCTCTAAAACAAAAAGACATAGAAAACTGGGTGAATGGAGTTCATGCTAGAAGGAAACTCCAACTCATAAGCAACATTGCCAACCCTCCTCACCATCAAGTAGGGACCAATATACTGGGGACTAAGCTTCCCTTTTTTACTAAACTGCATCACTCCCTTCACGGGAGACACTTTCAAGAATATTCAATCGCCAACACTAAACTCTAAGTCTCTATGCCTACATTTATATATTACTTTTGGCAACTTTGAGACAGTTTCAATCTAACAAGAAGTACCTTCACCTTCTGTAAGTCTAGGTGAACTAAATCAGGGCCAAGTAACGTACCCTCGCCAACCTCATACTACCATATAAAAGGTCAATATCTAATACTATAGAATGCCTCAAAATGGGCCATGCAAATAATAGAGTGGTAACTATTATTATAGGAGAACTCAATAAAAGGTAAGTGGTCATACCGACTGCCACCATAATCAATCACACAAGCCCGCAACATATCCTCTATAGTTTGAATGGTCCTCTCTGTTTGCCTATCTATTTGTGGGTGGAAATCTGTACTAAGGCACACTCTAGTACCCAAACCCTTTTTGAATGACTTCCAAAAGTGAGATTAAAATAGAGGACCATGATCCGATATAATCAAAACTAGAGCACCATGCAACTTCACAATCTTTGTAAGATACAACTTAGCATAATCTTCCATTGAGTAATTAGTCCTCAAGGGCAAAAAGTGCATGGACTTGGTAATTCTATCAACAATGACCTAACTATTGAATCATATTGATTCTGAGATCGAGAAAGACCGATAACAAAATCCATAATAATTGCCTTCCACTTCCATTCGGGTAATGGAATATCTTGATAGAAGCCCCTGGGCCTCATGTGCTTAACTTTAAGTTGTTGACACTCTATACACTTGGCCACATAACTAGCCACATCTTATTTTATATTACCCCACTAATTAAACTCTCGGAGATCATGATACATCTTGGTGGAACCGGGGTGAATAGCATAACGAGATTTATGAGCCTCCGCCATGAACCTTTCCCTCAATCCATCGATGTCGGGAACACATAACCTACCTTGGTATCTCAAGCTACTATTATCATCAATCACAAAGTCTAAGACTTTGTGTTTACCTACATTACTCTTGATCTTAATCAAGTCAGGATCCAATACTTAATTTTTCTTTATCTCAATGACAAGAGATGACTGAGATACCATATGCACAAATACATCACCATCCTCAGAATACACAAGTTGAACTCCAACATTAACCAAATGACAAATGTCCTTCACTAATTCTCGCTGCCCTTATCCACATGGCCTAAACTCCCCATGTATAAACGGCTGAGCATCAGTGACTATATTAGCTTTACCGGGGTGGTAATGATAACTCATATCATAGTATTTCAACAACTCAATCTACCTTCTTTGGCAGATATTCAACTCTTTTTGAGTAAACATATACTGAAGACTCTAATGATTAGAAAGATATCAACATGAACACCAAAGAGATAACATCGCCAAATCTTTAATGCAAAAACCATGACTAATAATTCAAATTCATGAGTAGGGTAGTTCTTTTCATGAACTTTTAATTTCCTAGAAGCATAGGCCACCACCCTATCGTGTTGCATTAATGCACAACCAAGACTAATTTGAGAAGAATCATAATATACCACAAAACCACCATTACCTTTGGACAAGATCAAAATCAGAGCCAAAGTCAATTTATCTTTCAAATTATCAAAACTACCCCCACACGCATCCGACCACAAGAACTTGTAATACCCCAAGAAATTTTTCATTGAAATTTTGTGCGTAAATGTGTTGGGTTCTATCTTGTAGAATGAATTATAAATATTTTGTATGGAATGTCTTAGATTATGACCCACCATTGCGTAGAGTATCGAATAATCTTTCCAATGATATATGGATCATCCAAAATGGACACCCGAGCGATGAGTTATGAACTTTCCGATCGAACTGTGAATAGTAGTGAATAGTAAAACGTGCAGGAAAAAGTACTGAGGCCAGGCGTATTTTTGCTCCAACTTTAAATAATCATAACTCCTTGTACATAATGATCTGTATGATCTACTATATATCAACGGAAATATCTACGAGTCCTCTTTCTAAGGAAATTGCTTTCATCCAATTTGTCTATCGGAGCAAAAAGTTATGGTCGATCTACTTCAGCCTATCAAAAGTGAATTTTTTGGTCAATTTCAAATGATCATAACTCCTCGTACACAATGATCTGGGTGAGATACTGTATATCAACGGAAAGATATAAGAGTCCTTTTTCTAATGAAATTAGTTTCATCTAATTTGGATATCAGAGTAAAATGTTATGGTTGATCTACTTCAGACTTTCAAAATAGTCCACCAAAGGACAGATTCGAGAATTATTTAATTTTTAGAGGCGTTTTGGTCATTCCCCCTCACCCAAAATCCGTACAAACCTTATATTAAAGCCTATTAGAAGCATTATATGTTATATTTCATCAAATTCTCTCTAAAAAAAAACCTAAGCTCCTACATCCAACTTCAAGAACCTCCAAAGTTCACCATTAATTCTGTAAATTTATTCAAGATTCCAAGTTCCTAGTTCAAGAACTCCAAAGTTCACCATTAATTCTGAAAATTTATTCAAGATTCCAAGTTCCTAGTTCAAGAACTCCAAGAACCATCATTCAAAGGCACGATTAACATTTTAAAAATGAGTATCGATCTAAAGTTTATCATTCAAGGTATGTGGTGTTTTTCAACAAGAACTCTCTTTTGTTCTTGTGCCCAAAAGTAATTTTCTTTACAAAGGCATGATTTTTATTTGATTTTTACAAATTTGAAGCATGAACCCATATCTTATGATGATTATTATGAAATCTTGATGTTTATGATTTTGAAAGATGAATTTACATGTGTGGAGATATAAAGCATGAATATTGAACGATATTCATCATGATTTTATATTTGGGTCGTGAATCCCCATTGGAAATTTTGTTTTTTTGAGAAAGTGTGTGTTATAAGCATTTTGATGTTGAATATTTGAGATATTTTGAATGATTTAACCTTTTGGTCTTAATGGAGTTATTTTGAACTCGAGTGTGAAAGAAATCCACAACGTGGTTGATTTTGATAGATGGAAAGCATGATGGCTCCCGATGTATATTTATATATTACTGAAATTGTTTTGTTATGGATTGTCTTTGAAATAATCTGAGCTAAGTTTGGGAGAAATATTTAGAACCGAGTGGGAGTTATAAAGTGACCTTACTTTCTTAGAACTACATGCCCCCGTAAGAGTGAGCCTGAGGCTAATTTATATAGTGATCACTAGTTTGTGTGGATTTGATATTGATAGTCCTACTCCGATGGAAAGGATAAGATGGCTCTCCCCAATGTGGGTTATATGTTGGACTCTATGTAGCTCACATGGTTTATGTCGGTTATAGGATCTGCCAGTGTGTGTGTGTTTCCTTGTGTCTATAGTGAATGGTGAAGTGATTTGAAAGTGGAATTGTGAAAGTTATTCTTTCAAAAGATTTAAATGATATTTACATTATGAGAATTGATATTCTTGATGAACTGAAAGTGATTGACAAATTAAATGTTGACTCATAGGTGTTATTGTACTTATTTCATCTTCTCATGATTATGATGATTTTCTTTGGGTTATGTGAGTCTTTCATACATCCTGCATATTTCTTATAAATATTTATGATGATGATGTTTATAAAACTGCATACACCCCCATATACTCGGTTCCTTTTCATGGTACTGACCCACATCTTCGGATGTGGGATGCATTTTCTCGGAATATAGGTTTAGGTGCTCAGTTCCAGGTTTGACAGTAATTCTTTGGGCACGCTGTTCTACATCCTCTGTTGTCATGTGTCCTCATGTTCCACAGACGTGATGTCTGATATTGGTTTCATGAAATAGTTTACATTTTATTACTGAGAGTGAGTCAGTTGGGGCATGTCTCAATGGCTCACTGGTCTTATTGATTTTCTTAGAGGCTTGTCAGTCTAGTAGAGATGTTGGTAGTTGACGAATAAGTCATATTTTGTTATCTTTCTAAAATTCTTTTATTCTTGGATGATGGTTACTCTTTTGATATTTGAGGGTTATTTATGGGAACCCCGTTGATTCGTGTTGAACTGAATAAAAATGGCTCAAAGGGTTTGCTTGGGGATACTCATAGCCTCAAGCACTGTGTGATGCTCTGGGTCCTATTTTTTGGGGTGTTACAAACCTGGTATCAGAGCCTAAGGTTTGAAGGTGTTCTAGGGAGTCTGAAAAGCCACGTTAAGTAGAGTCTTGATCATCGTCGTGTAGCGTGCCACATCTATGAGCAAGAGGCTACAAGACATTTTAGGAAAAAATGTGATTCTTTCTTTCAAAAGTCTATCATTCTTAAAGTGTCTCTCTCTACTATTGATTTGTGCTCTCTTCTTTCAGAAATATTCCTTCACATCGAGCGAGAAGAAATAATGATGGTCAGCAACCTCACCCCACTAACCCATTGAATAAAACTGTGTCTCATGCTAAATTTTAGGCAACCTTTCAAGAACTGGCCCAAGCTATTACTACAAATATTCAGGCTAACCCAGCCCCGACTTCACAGTAGTAGGGAGGTGATTCAGCTGCTGCCAGTATCCGTGACTTCATGTGGATGAATCCATCGGAATTCTATGGGTCCAAGTCTAATGAGGATCCACGATTATTTTTAGAGAAGGTGTAGAAGATTATTCAGGTAATGCATATAGCTGAGGAACATATTGTGGAGTTGGCTACGTATAGGTTGAAAGACTTTGCTTATGTTTGGGTTGTTGCTTAGAGAAAAGGTAGAGGTTAGGGAGCTGTCCTTATAACTTGGCAAGAGTTCCAGGATTCTTGGATAAGTTTTTCCTTTTGGAGATGAAGGAGGCGAAGGTGGAAGAGTTTATAAACCTGCGACAAGGCTCTATGACTGTTAGGGAGTACTTTCTAAAGTTCAATCAGTTGGCCAAGTATGCTCCTGACTTAGTGGCTGATAATTGGGCTAGTATGAGTAAGTTTGTGACTGGAGTGTCTAGTTATGTGGTTAAGGAGTGTAGGTCTACTATGCTGTATAGTGAGACAAATCTTTCTAGGCTGATCACTCATGCCCAACATATTGAGGCAAACAAGATTAAGAAGAGAGATAGAATGAAAGAGAATAAGAGAGCTAGGTCCGAGAAGCACGGACAGGGTCAGACTAGATCGTAGGGAGGGAGTCGCCCTCAGTATCAGGATCGTTCGTCTATGCCAGAACCTTCATCTGCTAGTGCTCCCATGCCTAGAGGTAGGCTGGAGAAAGGTAGCAGGTCATATACATCCAGGTCCCAATACAGTGTTGGCAGTAAGCCAAATCGTCCCCTGTGTCCTAAGTGTGGTATTCGGGTTAGTGTTGGGGTGACAAGAGGGGTTGTTTTCAGTGTGGTGCAAGGACCAAAAAGTAGAGGTTTTCTCCCAAGGGGGAGATGGTGTGTTGAGATTGTAGGGTAGATTGTGTGTCCCGAATGTTGATGATCTGAGATAGAGGATTATGGCTGAAGCGTACGGGGTGCGATATTTTATTCATCCTAGTGCCACCAAGATGTACGGAGACTTGAGGGAAATCTATTGGTGGAGTGGCATGAAGAAATATATAGCAGCATTTGTAGATAAGTGTGCAATATGCCAATAGGTTAAGGTTGAACACCAAAGACCTGGTGGTATGATACAAGAGTTTAGTATTCCCACTTGGAAGTGGGAAGAGATAAATATGGACTTCGTGATTGGTTTACCTCCTTCCCGACGCTATCATGATTCCATTTAGAATGTGGTTGATAGGTTGACTAAGTCTGCTTATTTCTTGCTTTTTCATACTTCATATACTGCTGAGAATTATGCTAGATTGTATATCCGAGAGCTAGTTAGACTGCATGGAGTTCCCTATTCTATCATTTTGGATAGGGGTACTCAGTTCGCTTTGCAATTTTAGAAAGCTTTTCAGAAGGGTCATGGTACCCAAGTGCTTTTGAGTTCTGATTTTCATCCGCAGACCGATCGTCAGGCTGAGCGGACCATCCATACCTTAGAGGATATATTGAGAGCTTGTGCACTTGATTTTAAGGGAAGTTGGGATGATCACATACCGTTGATAGAGTTTGCTTACAATAACAGTTTCCACTCTAGTATTGGCATGGCTCCATTTGAAGCCTTATTTGGGAGGAAGTGTGGATAACCCATAGGTTGGTTCGAGGTGGGTGAAGTGGCTATGAGTGGTCCTGATTCGGTAGTTGAGGCTATAGAAAAAGTTAAGTTGATTAGGGAAAGGTTGAAAACTGCACAGAGTCATCAGAAGTCATATGCGGATGTTAGAAGGAGAGACCTTGAGTTTGAAGTTGGTGACCTAGTGTATCTGAAAATTTCACCCATGAGGGGGGTGAAGAGATTCAGAAAGAAGGGGAAGCTTAGTCCCCGTTATGTTGGTCCTTACAAAATTCTTAGCCATGTTGGTAAGGTAGTTTATGAGGTCGAGTTGCCTTCCGAGTTCTCCTCTGTTCATCTAATATTCCATGTCTCCATGCTTAGAAAGCATATTAGCGATGCTGTAGTAGTGGATTCCTCTGTGAGTACTGACATTCAAGAAAATCTTTCTTTTGATGAGATTCCTGTTGAGATTCTTGATTTCAGTGTCCGAAGACTAAGGAACAAAGAAGTTCTCTTGGTCAAGGTGTTGTGGCGAAACCAATCTGTTGAGGGTGCAACTTGGGAAGCTGAGGCGGATATGCAATCCAAGTACCCGCACCTATTTTCCACGAACTCCGATCAAGCCGAAGGTACTGTTCTTTCCTAAATCATGCACTTTTGATAAAAGTTGCAGCAGTTCAATTGTCATTTATTATGTGTTCAGCTGTAGTTTCTTGAATTTATGCATTCTATGTTGCATTCGGAGAGAGAAACGATGTGGTGATGAGTCTAACGAATGGTTTCAACTGTATTCTCTATTAACTATCTAATCTTGTCATGTCTAGCATCATTCGAGGATGAATGTTTCCAAGGGGGGATGATGTAATACCCCGGGAAATTTTTCGTTGAAATTTTGTGCGTAAACGTGTTGGGTTCTATCTTCTAGAATGAATTATAAATTTTTCGTGTGGAATGTATTAGATTATGACCCACCATTGCATAGATTATCGAATAGTCTTTCCAATGATATGTGGATCATCCAAAATGGACACCCGAGCGACGAGTTATGAACATTCCGATCGAATTATAAATAGTAGTAAACAGTAAAACGTGCAGGAAAAAGTACCGAGGCCTGGCGTATTTTTGCTCCAACTTTAAACAATCATAAATCCTGGAACATAATGATTTGGGTGATGTACTATATTTCAATGGAAAGCTCTACGAGTCCTCTTTACAATGAAATTGGTTTCATCCAATTTGTCTATCGGAGCAAAACGTTATGGTCGATCTAGTTCAGCCTATCAAAAGAGAATTTTTGGGTCAACTTCAAACAATCATAACTTCTCGTAAACAATGATCTGGGTGAGATACTATATATCAACGGAAATATATGAGAGTGCACTTTCTAATGAAATTGGTTTCATCCAATTTAGATATCGGAGTAAAATTTTATGGTTGATCTACTTCAGACTACCAAAACAGTCCATCAAAGGATAGATTCGAGAATTATTTGATTTTTAGGGGCGTTTTGGTCATTCCCCCTCACCCAAAATCCATCCAAACCCTATATTAAAGCCTATTAGAAGCATTATATGTTATATTTCATCAAATTCCCTCAAAAAGAAAATCCTAAGCTCCTACATCTAACTTCAAGAACCTCCAAAGTTCACCATTAATTCTGCAAATTTATTCAAGATTCCAAGTTCCTAGTTCAAGAACCTCCAAAGTTCACTATTAATTCTGCTAATTTATTCAAGATTCCAAGTTCCTAGTTCAAGTACTCCAAGAACCATCTTTCAAAGGCACGATTAACATCTAAAAAATGAGTATCGATCTAAAGTTCATCATTCAAGGTATGCGAGGTTTTTCAACAAGAACTCTCTTTCGTTCTTGTGCCCAAAAGTAATTTTCTTTACAAAGGCATGATTTTTATTTGATTTTTACAAATTTGAAACATTAACCCATATCTTATGTTGATTATTATGAAATCTTGTTGTTTATGATTTTGAAAGATGAATTTACATGTGTGGAGATATAAAGCATGAATATTGAACGATATTTATCATGATTTTATATTTGGGTCGTGAATCCCCATTGGAAATTGTGTTTTTTTTGAGAAAGTGCGTGTTATAAGCACGTTGATGTTGAATATTTGTGATATTTTGAATGATTTAACCTTTTGGTCTTAATGGAGTTGTTTTGAACTCAAGTGTGAAAGAAATCCACAACGTGGTTTATTTTGATAGATGAAAAGCATGATGGCTCCCGATGTATATTTATATATTACTGAAATTGTTTTGTTATGGATTGTCTTTGAAATAATTTGAGCTAAGTTCGGGAGAAATCTTTAGCACCGAGTGGGAGTTATAAAGTGACCTTACTTTCCTAGAACTACGTGCCCCCGTAGGAGTGAGCCTGAGGCTAATTTATATAGTGATCACTAGTTTGTATGGATTTGATATCGATAGTCCTAATCCGATGGAAAGGATAGGACGGCTATCCCCAATGTGAGTTGTACGTTGGACTCCATGTATCTCACATGGTTTATGTCAGTTATACGATCTCCCAGTGTGTGTGTGTTTCCTTGTGTCTATGGTGAATGGTGAAGTGATTTGAAAGTGGAATTGTGAAAGTTATTCTTTCAAAAGATTTAAATGATATTTACATTATGAGAATTCATATTCTTGATGAACTGAAAGTGATTGACAAATTAAATGATGACTCACATGTGTTATTGCACTTATTTCATCCTCTCATGATTATGATGATTTTCTTCGAGCTATGTGAGTCTTTCATACATCCTGCATATTTCTTATAAATATTTATGATGATGATGTTTATAAAATTGCATACACACCCATATACTCGGTTCCTTTCCATGATACTGACCCATATCTTTGGATGTGGGCTGCATTTTCTCGCAATGTAGGTTCAGGTGCTCAGTTCCAGTTTCGACTGTGATTCTCCGAGCACGCTATTCTATATCCTCTGTTGTGGTGAGTCCTCATGTTCCGAGGACGTGATGTCTGATGTTGGTTTCACGGAATTATTTACACTTGATTACTGAGTATGAGTCAGTTGGGGCATGTCTTAATGGCTCGCTGGTTTTATTGATTTTCTTAGAGGCTTGTCAGACTAGTATATATGTTGGGAGTTGACTAATAAGTCATATTTTGTTATCTTTCTGAAATTCATTTATTCTTGGATGATGATTACTGTGTTGATATTTGAGGGTTATTTATGGAAACCCCGTTGATTCGTGTTGAATGATGTTGGGCGTATTCACACGCCTAAAGCACCAAAATTTACCCATATTTTAGCCAAGTTTTAAGGACAAAATATATAATTCCTGCACTTTTAGTCTATTTTCCTGTAAGTGAGCTAACCAACTTGATTAGCATGTTTTCAGGTGTTAATAATGAAGATTTCAGCACTTTGTGGACCTTTGGGTAGCAAAGGAAACTTCACGTGAGAAGGAAGGCAGGTTTTGGAGGCTTGTGGAATAAATGTGATGCATGAAAAATCTGTCCCGGGCAAAATCAATATTTCTTAATACTTAGGGATGGAGCAGTAACCTAGTAGGACTAGGACAAGGGTGTTATAAAAACCCTATTTGCTGAATATTTCTGCATTGATTATCATTATTCAGTCTATTTTCCTTTCATTCGACTTTAGTATTATTCACGTTACAATTTTTGTAACTTTAGACAGAGAAAAACGCTACAAGAACGGCTAGAGAGGAAATCACGTCATTCTCATATTGACGCAAATTCATCTTCATCGTGAGATTACTATAACTTTGGTATGATGATGATGTCTTCGTTGATCTCCGTTGCACTCATGAGTAGCTAAACTTCTCTGTTAGGTTTATGGAAGCCTTTTGATATACTATCTATTATTATGAGTTTGTGAATTCTTGATGCGCATGCTACTTATATCATTACTCTCTTTGTTTTAATTAAAATTCTTGTGGTTGCAAACATATAGAATACGCCATTATAGCATTAACTTGTTCGAGAGAAAAGTTACATGTTTGAAAAGAGAGTGTGACAAGGAAATAGGGCTACCAACCCCTGTTTACACGCTAATGCCTTAACCGGATTAACCTCTTGGAGAGTTTGTACCGTTAGTTATACACTTTAAGCTCGAGAGAGTTAAAGTGAAATAATCCTGGATGGTCGAGAGACACTAGGATTTACCATTAGAATACGAACCTCTATAAGTGCATGCATGTCTAAATTCCGCATTACTCATAGTTAATAGATACGTAAAACTCATAAGGTGGACATAACCCTAACTTATCATCCTCTGTTATTAAAGCTTACTACGCAAATCGTTTCATTCTTTACTTTGTGCACATTAATTCACGCCATAATTCAATCCCCTCTTTCCGTAGAATTTTCGACCAACAGTATACTAATAGTTGCAATACTTAGTGACCAAGTATTCCCTGTGGGATTCGACACCCAACCCAGTTGGGTTCTATATTTGACAGTGACCGCTTACACTCTTACGAGAGCTGTAGTTTGGACGTTATCATTGAACTGAATGAAAATGGCTCAAAGGGTTATCTTGGGGCTACTCGTAGCCTCAAGCATCGTGTGACGCGCTGGGACCCATTTTCCGGGGTGTTATAGAACTAGACCTTCCTTTGGGTCAACTTGGTCGATGGGATGACTATAGTCAAAAAGCTCTCTGCAAACCTTCTATAGTAATCAGCTAGACCCCAAAAACTCTGAATATCATTTGGAGCCATAGTTCTAAGCTACTTGTTAACCACCGCAACCTTTTAGGGATCTACCATGATCCCTTCAATAGAGATAACATGACCAAGAAAAGCTATGACCTTTAACCAAAACTCACACTTAGAGAACTTGACATACAAATGATGATCCTTCAAAGTTTGCAACACGGAACGGAGGTAATCGACATGATCTGCCTCACACTTAGAATAGACTAAGATGTCATCAATGATAATAATGACAAACATGGTCAAGAATGGATGAAAGACCCTATTCATTAAGTCCATGAATACCGCCGGAGCATTGGTCAACCCAAAGGACATAACAAGAAACATATAGAGACCATACCGAGTTCTAAAGGTAGTCTTAATGATATCCACACCCCTAATTTTAAGTTGATGATAACCCGATCTAAGATAAATCTTAGAGAAACACTTTCCACCTTGAAGTTGATCAATAAAATCATCTACTTTAGGAAGAGTATATTTATTCTTTAGGGTGACTTTGTTCAACTGACGATAATCAATGCACAAATGAAAGAAGCCATCCTTCCTTTGCATGAACAACAAGGGACCACCCGAAGGAGACACACTAGGATGGATAAAACCTTTCTCTAAGAGCTTCTTCATAATGCTCCTTAAGCTCTGGTAGAGACATTCTATAAGGTGGGATAAAAATCGGACGAGTGTCTGGAATAAGATTAATCCCAAAATCAATTTCCCTATCGGGAGGAATACCAAGAAGATTATCAGGAAATACCTCAAGAAACTCATTAACCACGGGAATATATTCTAGAAGGCTTTTCCTACTTAGAATTTTTAACTCGGACCGAATAATACAAATACCCCTTTGAAATAAGCCTTTGGGATTTAAGATAATAAATGAACCTTCTCTTACGTATTAAAGAACCACCTTCCCTTACATTGTCAGGATCATTAGGGAATTTAAACATGACCCTATGGGTCTGAAAATCTAAGGGAGAATAACACGAATACAAACAATCCATCCTTAGAATGACATCAAAATCAACTATGTCTAATTCTATCAAGTCTACAAGAGTGTCTCTACCACCAACAAATATCACACCCCCTATAGACCCTTTTAGCAATCACAGAGTCTCCTACAGAGGTAGAAACAAAAAAAACAATTAACTCTCAGGACTATAGTCCAGATGCACAGCCATATATGGGGTAATATAAGAAAGAGTAGATCCTAGATCAAGTAAATAATATACATCACGAGAGAAAAGTCTCAATATACCCGGGAAAACATTAGGATACACCTCAAAATCTTGGTGAGTAACAAGTGCATACAAGCTATTCTGGCTAGCGTCGATGCCAAAAATAAAAGTAGAGGTAGACATAGCACCCTTTGGTGTGGGGGTGGATGGAGTAGAAATAGGAGACCTATTATCCCAAGAAGCTGCTAGAGAGAGGCACTCACATTGTATGTGCCCGATCTGACCATAACTAAAACATATGTTTCTCCCCTTCTCACACTGACCACAATGACTCTAATCATAGATTCTGCAAGAACGGATGGGTAGATCCGACTAGGCACCACTAGTCTAGAATTGAGCACCATGTGACTAAACCCACCACTAAACTGAAATTGATGATCACCCAACAACCTCGGGTAAGAAAAGTGATCACTATCCCAGGTGAAAGAATTCAAACTCCTATACTTCTTATGTTGCCACTTGCCACCATCTCTATTACTTTTCTAAAAATGCCTAAATTTTTTTCCCTTTCTTTCACTAAACTCAACTTATTTCTTTTTCTCTTCTTCCACTTATTGCATATACATAATCAACCTAGAAATCTCCTTATTTTCAATTAACAAAGCTGCCTTGATCTCAAGGACTAACTCATGGGATAATCCCAAGACAAACTTACGTATTCTATCCCTCATGCTAGAAACCATCTCGATAGACTACCTTGACAAATGATAGATTTCAAGGCATACTCTTGCACAAACATCCTTTATTGCTTTAAGTTTGCAAATTCTTCTGCCTTTACTTCCCCCAACTCTTAAGAAAAAAAGCGGTCTAAGAAAGCCTTAGAGAAATCCTCCTACATGATGAGCGTAACATCAACACCTATAAACAACTCCCACCCTCCATACCATTGGTATGATACATCCTTCAATTGGTGTGAAGCAAATTAAACGGCCTCAAACTCTGAAGTATTCATCATTTGGATGATCTTATCCATTTCTTTAATGAATCCTTGTGGATCTTTCTCAACCTTCATACACGTAAACATAGGAGGGCTCAGCCTCAGAAATTCATGAATTCTTGAGGCCACAGAAGAAATATCAGTCGAAGCACGATGCTCTAATTGAGAGTCTACAAATTGAGTCAAGAGGTTGATAGACTGACAAAATTCAGCATTAGTAGAATCCCCTTGAGGTGACAGAATAAGAGGGTCACTCTCATAGTCGGGTTAGTGAGGAAAAGTGGAATGCCATGAAGATGGTTGAATGCTGCAACCCTAGCCCAGGTATGAACTCTAAAAGTTTTAAGAGCTTTATCCATAGGGCCCTCAGTTAGGGTAGAAGTGTTTGCTTGAACCTTAGATCTCCTTAGAGGCATGATCCAAAAGATAGAAAATAACAATTAGAAGAATTCAAGCCTTAGACTTTATAGCTTGACATTGAAAAAAAAGAACGGGAAATATTTCCTAAATGTCTCGTAGTCCTTTTCTTATAAGTGTGGCATGTGTCATACCATAAAAGAGACCCTACTTGACATGGAATTAGGGATACCCAACTAACCATGAACCTAGGCTATAATACCAACTTGACATGACCTATAATTGGGCCATGTCGTATGGGCACCTCAAGCCCACATAAACCAGAGGTGGACCTTGAAACCCAACCTAATAATCACAAGGGTCAGATGAATTCCAACCATATAATGAGAAAGCGGAAAACATACTTCAAGTCATAACTTAAACATGTCTAAACACTTAATTGGATTCATCGAACTAACAATATACCCAAGTCCACAGTCATCCACAATATCTTTATACAAATTGATGTTTAGAAATGTATATGTCGGGACAAGCCCCCGACAATAGCTAAACCAAGTAAAAATTAGACTAAGTCTAAGGATAGGACACCAAGAATGAATATCTTCTGAAGTTAGAAAGCTCAGCACTCCTAATTCAATGCACGAACTGCTTTGATCACCTAGTTACTGTGCAATAAAAGAAGATGATTCTTCGGTCCCTATGTCGCATAGGGACATAGCATCCGGAGACAGTTAGTGGTTGGAGTGATAGCATGTAATTCAAGGATAAGGATAAAGTAACATCATCAATCAATTACAAGTCAGTGTATCATATTCAACCATATTCAAAACCTTATCCATACATTTAGGTATATCATATGCCAAACAAGTAAGAAAGTCTTAACAACATTCTTAAAGAACTTAATCGTGAGACATAAGGTAGAGGACTCCGACCTTTCATACTTAGGTTTAAATAATTCTTATTAGGTATTAAAATTCAACCACCTTCAAATATTACTTAGATGAAGGACTTTAACTATGTATACACTCCTTATGCAAAGTACTCTAACCACATACACATCCATTTAAGCAAGTGAATCTAACCACTCATGCATATTCACTTATGCAAGGAACTCTAACCATATGCTCACACATTAGGCAAGGGACTCTAACCTTATGCCATATTAGCTGGGGACTCTAACCAAAGATATTTCATTTGGTGAGGCACTTCAACCTCAAGAGATCTCATTGTCCAAGGGACTTTAGCCACAAGCAATTTCATTAGGCAAGGGACTATAACCTCAAGCCCTTTTATTGGGAAAGAGACTCTAACCTTAAGTCATTACGACTATCATTAGCCGACATTGGGACTCCAACCCTTTTTCTATTCAATTCAAACCTAAGGACTTTAACCCATTTATATAATTCAAAACTATACATGACCAGATGGTCCTCATGAGGGCCTTCATTACTCAACCATTTCCATAGGCTAATGCCTTAACTCAATTCATCATACAATCCAAGTTAGGGTAATCAAGACCTTCACAAACCATTCAGATATAATTAGCAATCTTATACCACATTCTCACCACACTTTAGTTCAATACATAATCCAAGTTCATATTTATGTTTAGAGACTTTAACCCCTCATTAATAATAAACCAACAAGGTCATCAATTTCACCATACATGGCTTGCAATACATTTACAATATTATTTAAAAACTATTCATACTTATTGGGCTATTTCCCTAGTTCAAAACATCACAAACATAAGACTAGACAATTCACTTTGATATTTTCACAAACACCTTGTGTGTTTGCCTTTACCATGGCCATTTTCCTGGTAAAACTCGTCAAGATTAGAGTTAGTCAAGAATTACATGTTATACTACATACAATAAGAATCCATATGTGCAAAACATTATCAATAACACGTATAAACACAAATCTAAATAAAAGTCAACATTATTCATCATTAGGCAACAAAATCCTTTTTATTTGATTCCAAAATCTCCATGTACACCTACTAATCCAAGTGTAAAATACATGGGTTTAGAATTATTTATTAAGGGTAAGATTTACATGCCTTAAACAACTTGATATAGCCAAGAAACTTGACTCCTCTTGCTCCTAGATGTATACCTTTGAACCCTAGCCTCTAATTCTTCTCGAAAGTGTTTTAGAGAGAGTTTTGGGATGTTTGATCTACTCAAAATGTGTTTTAGGAATCCATATACACTTATATAGTGAAGTAACATAGGGTTTTGGTGAGGAAAATGACCATAAGGTCCTCAACTAAAAGATGATGATTGGCCACGTTGTTGGGTATGACTCACTTGAGTCAATCATACCCTAGAGTACGATTGACATCCTACTTGGTACGCTAGGATTCTCCTAGGTCATCCATATTGGTTAGGGTATGACTACCTACCACTGGGTTATATCCAAAGCGTGTGACTCATTTCCTAAATCGTATCTATCAACTGTACTAAAAATAGTCTAGTCCAAGCTAAGATATCACTATATATGATTGGTCTTGGTATGACTCGTACCTTAAGGTACGATTGGGTTGAGGCTCATTCATACCTAAGATAGTGAGTAGCCATCACCACACTACCTATGGTATGATAGGGGAGAGAGAGGAGAATATGACTCATATCTAAGAGGTAAGAATTATGCCCCTAGTCGTACCTAGCTCAGAGACACCAAATAAGGGAATTTTTCAATGGTTCAAAGTATAGGAGTTTCAGGTAAGTTTCTAATCTTATAACAATTATTTTCCCATTATTTTATCTTCAAACAAACTTTATATTCTTGATTTCAAAATGGGTTTGGGGTTGTTACTGATAAAGCTTAAAAATATGTTTTCTTTGATTTGAACCTCATTTAAACCTTTTTTTGCATGAGTTTTCAGCTGTAGACTCCTATGAGCATAGAGAGTATACTTCTAAAATAAAATTATAATTTTACCCCTTTATTTTCAAATCCATTTTCGCGGTCCATTTTTTAACCTATTTTGAATATTATATTATGAGTCTTATTTTACTCTTAATGATGTTTAGATTACTATTTTGATAGATTGCCAACATTTTTTGATCATAGAGTGAAGGTGAATAATTTATGGGTGATTCAAGGATTGTAGTTCAGCATCGAGGTAGGCTTTTATCTACTCTTCTACATGAGACAATGTAATATATATGGAGCATGTTAAATAGGGATGTTAGAATGTGACTGTAGTTAGAACACCATGAATTAGCCTAATTTATGAGTTCAGAGATAGAAGGATGAATGAAACCTTAAGGTCAAATTCTTGTTATGCTTCTAGGATCCTATTACCCTCGGTTGCTAGCATATTAAACATAGTTGTGGATAATAACTCTTTAGTATAAGGTTTATTACGATACTCGGTGGATTGTGACAATTTCCTATATTATGATATGGTTATGTCTAATATGTATTATTGGGCCTAAGACCTTGATTATGATATTAGTTGGATTCCAGAAAGTGATTTACCCTTGTAAAAAATATGGTCGTAGGTTACAGATATTTATATGCTTATAATCGTATTATTTGGATACTAGTGATGGCATAGATAAATTCAGTATGATTCATGCTAACTAAACTATAAAAGGTATAATTCTAACTTAAAACATGGTTTCACTACTATTTTCCTAAAAAGGGATTTATTCCCCCTTTCACTTTAAAATAGATTCTTTCATAATGGATATCGTGCTATCTTAATTAATGATTTTTGAGCCTTTGAGACTAAAATTGATATTTTAAAGATTTGATCAAAATAGATTCTGATCTATAATTTTACTACTACTATTTACTTTGGTTGAGAGAAACTTTATTACTTTTTGCACTTCTATGATGATTTAGACCCTAAGATTACCCCTGGGTAATGATTTATGGACTTACACTATTTTAACCACGACTTGAGTCCGTGAGTTATTATAAATGCCTATAAACATCTCCAGTGCTAGACAAAGTAGATTCTAATGATGCTGGTTATTAAAAAAACCTACAAGGAGACTAGGTTGGTGTATATGGGTAATCTCAAACCCCTTAGGGACCCCTTCATCGATGAGCCGTCATGCCAGAGAAGAGAGATCATCTTAGGTCCTGCCTTTGAGAGTCGTCCAACTAAAAAAGGTGTATACACTGGGTTACATTATTGTACTTCATTCATTTATTGTAGTATGGATTATAATTTGTATTTATCCTTGCATGGACATTGCAAATCACCAGTATGCACCTATATCTATCAACTTTATGAGGGGTTACATAGGTATAATTGATGAGTATTGCTTGTGCTGTGTTGTGTGTTGATTGGAACTTTTGTGTTATGGGGACCAGTATAGGTATTATTTGTCCGGGAAATCCAGTTATTGCATTGTGTTATTATTATAGTTAGTTTATGATAGGTTGATAATTGGACCAATACTAGGTTTCAGGAATTAATTTGATTCCTTTGTTTACAGTTGATTTAATATTGATAATAAACTCATGTTTAGACGTATGGATTAGAGATCTTGATTATTTTAGTACTAGTTCCTACTGTGATTAGGAGACCTTAAGATGCTAGTATTACGGTTAGCCTTTTTTATATACATACATGTATATATGTAGTCATGGTATTAACGTATATTTCTTTATTCTTTCATGTGTTCATGTTGTATATCCATTCTTTCATCTTGTATACTATTATATATCCTTTATCTTCTCTTTATTTGTGTATAGGCCAGCTATATACAATATAATGCTTAGTTCCTAGGTGTGTCTAGAATATGATGGTTTATCCTTATTACCTCCTAAGCTTTACTATGTTAGTTCCCTAGATATTTAAGCATTATATTCTTTCTTGCATGTTATTTATATTTGCATTATCTTTGGAGCTTATTCTGTAGTTGCCTACTGAGTACAATATGTTTGGTACTTATACTATACTTCTGCAGCCTACAGATCATTGTATGGGTTCATACCATTATTGTGTGCATCATGCAGAGAAGTTAGGTTTCATAGATATAGGGTGAGCTCCTGGCATTTGGAGTACTACTATTCTCCCTCTTATGTAATAATATTCATTTAGTACTCCATATTGTAATTTTATTATATTCGAAGCTCTTGTACTAATTCCACCAGGATTTGGTACTATCTTATGTATTTTAGCCATTTTACTATATTTATTGTGCATTCTTTGTTCATTTCTCGTGGTAGTTTGTTACTGATAGTTTCAAATAATGGGTTGGCTTACCTAGGTGTAGGTTATAGTTGGTGCCATCATGACTTGAGAAATTATGTCATGAAAAATTGGTATCAGAGCTAGGTTTACCAGTATGTTGGTACAGGAGCTAAGCCTTTAGTAGAGTTCTGTGAATCGGTGCAGAGATATTTGTAACCTATCTATGGGAGGCTATATGACATTCTTAAGAAATTCTTTTCTTGTCTTCTTGTTGGGTGACTCAAGTATGTTCTTTGACTCTATTCTATCATGGATGGACAATACAATGTTTTTCATAGATGCATATGGGACTTTGGTATGCATTTCTAAAGCTTCAGTGCAGCGTCGGACCAGGGATTCAAGGATGGATATCAAAGATCTTCAGTATAAGTAAGAGGATTTGGGGCCAACCTAGGCTTTGATTGAGATTGTGACTTCTTCAACCATGAGATATTTAGAATTGGGGTATTAAGTCTTTTTATTGATACCTTATAGCCAAGGATGACATTTGGTTCATCGAGCAGTTTCCAAGTTAGAGTTGGTTTTATTAGTGTTTATCTGGGTTCCTTTGTTGGTTCAGAGTACGAGATTGGGCTTCTTGAGTGGGTCAAACATATTCCTATGAAATATCCTTTAGAGCATGACATGGTGCATGGATTTATCCGAGGATTAGCACTGCCACTCCATTTGATGTTGAACCATTTGATAGTAGTTGGGTCTTTCTTCCTTCAAGTTATTGATCATGCGAGGGCCATAGAGAGAGCATGTATTGAGGATTATGGAGGTGGTGATAAGATGCTGTCTCATTATTAAAGTGCTATTGGAATTCCATTTGGGAGTAAGGATCCTCTCAGTGGATGTCAGCTTCACTTGTAGCCTATTGGTTCTACGCAGGTTGTGTCTCAGGGTATGGGTGGATCTCAAATTAGTTGTGGTGATCATAATGAGTAGAGTTCTTATCAGACCTTGTAGAGTATTTTGTATGGGTATTCAATACATGGAGGCTATTTTTGATCAGAAGGGGCAGTACCTTAGAGTATTGTAGGAGTTTTCTTTTGTGACGATATAGGACATGACACGAATAGAACCAGGGCCTAGTCATGTTGGGAATCTCATATCCGACTCGGACCAGATACCGCTCTCAGTACCCAACTATAACAACCCTGTACCCTAGGTGGGACAAATTCCTAACATATAAAAAGATAGAACAATTATAACTTAGGGATATTTTATAAAGCTCAAAGCAATAACTATCCAAACATGCAACCAAGCCTCAATCTGGTGTCAGCCCCAATACCAATACCAATGCCAAGGATAACACCAATACCGACACTGCCCATGCCCATAGTAGTCACACTAAGTCTCTAATAGAGATCCAAGAACATCTGGTCAGGACATGGACCCAACCATAGACAAAACCAAAGTCCAGGAAATGACAAAAAGTATAAAAAGAAGTCCATAACATGAAATAGAGTTTAGGAGTATGGAAGCTCACCACTTCAGTCTAACACCAAGTTGTCCCCCAAAGTCTAAGTCACTGAGCAAGAGGAATAGTATGGTCGGTTTCTGCATCGCATGGGGATACAATGTCCGAAGATGGATTAGCAGATGGACGCTAGCATGTCTCAGGATAATCATAAAATAATGGCTTAAGTAAAACCCAAAGTAAATAACCACATACAATCACATAAATATATATATACTATGCGGGGAAAGGGATCTATGTTTAGCATGCATTTAAAACCTTTTAACCTGGGATTTTATAGCTCTGCCATCCTAAATCCACCCATTGGCTATATGGGTTCAGCTCTCCCTACTGAAAGGGACCCGATACGTGTTAGCCATATGAGCCAGAGATAAACCTGTGATGACTATAACATCTCCCAAAATATAAATGTGGCATAATGCACACGGTCACCAAGACAAACCTCACATCGGCGAACATGAGTTTCCAATTTTTGTCCCCCGGGGACCGCCACCTACCACGACTTTGATAACACACCTCCTTTTAAGCCCATATTAAAACTATTCACATAGAACCAATCAATAACCAAGAAGTCCTTTTAATTAGGCATTAACCATTGGTATCGTCGTACCAAAACATGAGCTTGCAAGTCTATCCATTTATGCTATACCAAAACCATTATAACAATTTGACTCCAAAGTTCCCATTTAAACCGATACCATCGCAACCAAGGCCTTTCCAAATCATTTAAAACCATTTAAACCAATTTAGGTTTCATTACTATATTATGCAATGCAAAGTTTTCAATAATAGTCAAACTATATGATAAAAGCATTCTCTTTGGCATTTTAACAAACATATAGAGGGCATATAATTTTCAAAACAACCACCAAGTATCAACTGACCATTCCCGTGTAACCATATGTTCAAGCCATTATTATAACATGAAAACCATAAGAAAAACACAGTAAAACATTATCCAACCAAGAACAATAAAACCCCCAACACATATTCCAAAACCCAAAATAATACCATAATAATTCCATGAAAATCATTCATTAAAATATGTTTTTTGATAAACTAACAATGAGGGAGGAGTAACATGCCTTAGACAACAAAGAAAAAAAGAGAAACAACCCTTAAGAGCCTTAATTGATTGCTTTAAAAAAATCCTAGCCTTTTCTTGAATCCAAAGCTTGAGAGAGATTTTAAGAGTGTTTTGATTGAGAATGGGAGGTCAATAAATCCCTAAAAGATGTTTTAAGTCATTGGGTCAAAAAGAGTTAAGAGGGGAAATGTCCAGAATGCCCCCAACTTAAACTGTTAAAATTCCCATAGGAGAGTATGGTTGGACGCCTCCACTCGTATCCACATCATACGAGTGGTACGCTCCACTCATAACTTGATTAGAAAGTTATACACCACATCCTGTCCAACATACGACTCCAAGGCCCCAACCCATGACCAGACCATATGACTAGTATGGTCCAGTCGTACCCTAGGCAAAATCCAAAGGTATTGACACTGCACAACTTGCAATTAAACTTGCAATTACACCTTACCACTCGTACCCTATCCTTACAGCCCTTGGTAAACCACTCATACTAAAAGCCAAGTCAAGTTACTACATTTTAGATTAGTTGAAGGACTAAACTAATGAATCATCACAAAACCATACAACCCGTATCCACCAAGTCGTAACCACAATAGAATAGAGATGTTTGGGGGTTTAATTATTCTTGTACTACCTTGTTCCAAACATCTCTACTCTATCCTTTAAGATGTTTGGAACAAGGTAGTACAAGAATGATTAAACCCCCAAACATCTCTACTCTATCCTTTAAGACAAAAAACCAAACAACATGGAATTTATATTTCCTTTAACAAAGTAAGAAAGTAATGATGCTAATAGAAACCCATGCCTTACGCATGAATTTCCGATGTAGGAAACAAGAATGGGTACTTGGACTTCATGTCCTCTTCTGCTTCCCACGTAGCCTCTTCAACTCTATGGTTCCTCTATAGAACCTTTACTGAGGTCACATCCTTGGTCAGCAAGCGACGAACCTAACAATCCAAGATCTCAATCGAGATTTTTTCATAAGATAGGGAGTCCAAAATACCTATATCCTTGATAGGGATAACCTGCGATGGATCACCAATATACTTTCTCCACATAAAGACATGGAATATCGAGTAAATAGAGCTCAAGATAGAAGGAAACTCCAAATTATATGGAATATTGCCAACCCTCCTCAAAATTATATAAGGAACCACATACCGAGGAATGTGCTCCCCCTTCTTCCCAAACCGCATCACTCCCTTTATAGGGGCACCTTCAGGAATACCCTATCTCCAACATCAAACTCCAAGTCCCTTTGTCCCACGTCCACATAGGATTTTTGGCGACTTTGGGTAGCCTTAAACCTATCTCAAATCACCTTCACCTTCTCTATGTCTTGGTGAACCAATTTCAGGCCAAATATGTACACCTCACTGACCTCGAACCACCCAATAGGAAACCAAAACATCCTACAATACAATGCCTCAAATGGATCCATCCTAATGCTAGAGTGGTACCTATTATTGTATGCAAACTCTATAAGAGGTAAGTTCTCAACCCAACTACAACCATAGTCAATCACGCAAGCACAAAACATATCCTATAATGTCAGAATAGTCCTTTCTGATTTCCCATACAACTACGGTTGAAAAGTAGTACTAAGGTTCACCTTGGTCCACAAACCTTTCTGAAACCACCACCAAAACTGAGATGAGAACTACGTACCATGATCAAAGATAATATAGATAGGAACCCCATGAAACTTCACAATTTCTTAGAGGTACAACCTTGCATTATCTTCAGTCGAGAAGTTAGTCCTCATTGGCAAAAAGTGAGCCGACTTTGTCATCCTTTCCATGATTACCCAAACCAAATCAAACTAATTTTGAGACTGATGGAGACCGGTAATGAAATCCAAGTTGATTACTTCCCATTTCTATTCAGGAAACTCAATCTCTTGATATAATTCTCCGGGTCTCATGTGCTAAACTTTCTCATTTGGCACACTATGCACTTGGTCACAAAATTAGCCACATCCTTCCTCATATTGTTCCACGAATACTTCTCTTTGAGGTCATGATATATTTTCATCGAACCAGGATGAACAACATAGCACGAGTCATGTTCCTTAGCCAAGATCCCCTCTCATAAATCATCAACATCAGGAATACATAATCTCTCTAGGTACCGTTGGGTACCAACACTACTAATCTCGAAGGCCATCACTTTTTTCTTGCCTACATCACCCTTGATCCTCATCAATACTGTATCTATCATCTGTTTCTCCTTAATTTCAGCACCAAGAGATGACCATGGCACTTTCTACACAAATACACCACCATTCTCAGAGTTGAAAAGGGAAACTCTAAGGTTATCTAAGCAGTTAAATATCCCTCACCAACTCCCATTTTTCATTATCCACATGAGCTAGACACCCAATAGATAACCTACTAAGGACATCAACAACCATATTAGCTTAAACTGGGTGGTAATAAAGACTCATGTCATAATTCTTGAGAAGCTCAAGACATATTCTTTGCCTGATGTTAAGTTCCTTTTGGGTAAATACATACTGGAGGATTTTATGATTAGAAAAGAGATCCGCATGTACCCCACACAAATAGTGATGCCAGATTTTCAACGCGAACACCACAACTACAAGCTCCAAGTCATGGTCTAGATAATTACTCTCACATACCTTCAACTGTCTATAGCCATAAGCTATCACCTTTCCATGCTGTATTAGAGCACAACCAAGTACCATATGGGACGCAACACAGTAGACCACAAACCTATCAGTGCCTTCGAGCATATTTAAGACTAGAGCAAAAGTTAGCTTATCCTTCATCTTCTCGAAACTACCTTTACAAGCATCAGACCAATAGAACTTTACCTTTTTGGAGTCAACTTAGTTAACATGGTAGCTATAGTTGAGAAACTCTCCACAAATCTCATGTAGTATCTAGCTTAACCCAAGAAGCTACGAATATCAGTTGGAGTCGTGGGTCTAGGCCAGTTCTTCACTACCGCAACCTTCTGCGAATCTAACATAATCCCTTTACAAGAAATGATATGACCTGAAAAGGTGTCAATGTTCAATAAAAACTCATATTTTTAAAATTTAGCATACAACTGCTACTCTGTCATGGTCTGTAATACAATGCGGAGGTGATATGCATGGTCCTCCTCGCTCTTAGAGTACACCAGAATATCATCTATGAAAATAATGATGAATAAATCCAAAAACTTACAAAAAACCCTATTCATCAAATCCATTAATGCCGCCAGGGCATTAGTCAACCCAAAAGATATAACCAGAAATTCAAAATTCCTATATTAGATACAGAAGCTAGTCTTAGGGATATCTACCACCCTAAAATTCAATTGATGATACACGGATCGAAGATCGATTTTGGAGAAAAACTTAGCACCCTACAATTGATCAAAAAAATTATCTATCCTTGGAAGAGGGTACTTATTCTTTATCGTTACCTTATTCAGTTGCTAATAATTAATGCATATTCAAAGGGCACTATCCTTCTTATGCATGAATAATATTGGTGCACCCCATAGGGCCACACTAGGATGGATGAAATCCTTATCTAAACTATATTTTAGCTACTTCTTAAGCTCCTTCATCTTAACTTGAGCCATTCTATATGGAGGAATAGAAATTGGAGGAGTATTCCGAACAAGATCAATCCAAAACTCAATCTTCTTATCAGAAGGCACACCAGGAAGGTTATCAGGGAAAACCTCAAGAAATTTATATACCACTGGGGTGAACTGCAAAGAAGGACCATTCTAGTTAAAATCTTTAACCCGAACAATATGATAGAGTCACCCCTTGGAGATTAATCTCTGAGATCTAAGATAAGATATGAACTTCCCTTTAGGATCTAGGGAACCAACCTCCCACTCAACAACTGGCTTATTAGGGAATTTAAAAGAAACCTTACGGGTCTGACAGTCTAGAGATGTATAACATGAGTGCAAAAATTCAATCTCAAATAAGAAATAAAAATCCACCATATCTATTCAATAGGTCCACCACAGTGTCTTTACTACCAATAGATACCACACCTTCCTATACACTCTTCTACTAATCAAAGAGTCACCTACCAGGGTAGAATTGTAAGAGGATTCAAAATATACCCTGGACCAAAACTAAAGTGCACAACCACAAATAGGGTCACATGAGAGAGAGGACCCAGATCAAGTAAACAATACATATCACGGGCAAAGAGTTTCAAAGTACCATTCATGGCATTAGGTGATGCCTCGGACTCCTGGTGGGCAGCAAGAGCATAAAGATAATTTTGACTAGTATCAGAACTAGATGGTGGACACTTCGGTGCTATAGTTGATAAACAGGCAACAAGAACCCTATTTGCCTCAGAAGAAGCCTTGTCCACTGGACAGTTTCTAATCATATGCCTTGGCTAACTACAGCTAAAGAACTTTTACTTTTTCTCTTCACAGTAACCCTGATACAATCTACCATAAAATCTATAGGGAGGACATGATGGAGCTGATTGAGCTCTACTAGCCTGAGATTGGGCACCCTATGCCCTGAAGTTATTTCTACCTTGGAAATGCCTTCCACCTGGCGAGTTTGGGTAGGGAAAATTAACTATTAAGTAAGACCCAGAATTGCCCCACTATTTCTTAGGCCACTCTCTGCTATCCCTATTACTCTGATATTGGCCACCACCCTGCTTAGAGAACCTAAAATGCTTGCTCTACCTTTCCTCTATCTCAACCTGGTTCTTTTTTTCTTTCTCCACCTACTGCATGTACATAACAAACATAGAGATATCTATGTTCCTATTTAATAAAGTAGCCTTACTCTTCAAGATAAGATAGAAATACAACCCAAAGTAAACTTTCTCATTCTATCTCTCATGCTATAAACTAACTCCAAAGCATACTGAGATAACTGGTGAAACTTCAAGACATACTCCTTAACAGACATCATGCTTTGTTTTAGATTAACAAACTCTTTTGCTTTTGCTTCCTTTATCTCTTGAGGAAAGAAGCGGTCTAAAAAGCAATAGAAAAATCCTCCCATAGAGATAACTCAGCATCATCACCCCTTGATTGATCCCATTCCTCGTACCATTGGTACACTATATCCTTTATACGGTAGGTGGAAAACTCTATGCCCTCCTTATTTATGGCATGCATAACATGAAAGATCTTTTTTATCTCATCCATAAAACCTTAGGGATCCTCCTCCTTCTTACCATAAGTAAAGGTCATAGAGTTCAACCTCATAAACTGGCTAACCCATGTGGCCTTAGAAGATGGAGTAACTGATATACCACGCTCATACTGAGAAGCTTCTAACTGAGCCAACATATAAATAGACTAAAAAAACTTAATATTTGTCACTTTTAACAGAGGATCTTGTGAAGGACTATATGGAACTGGTGGAACTCTAGGAGGAAAATCAGGAAATAAACCTCTAGATTGGGTCTAGACACCATAAGTAAAATGGGCCATCAATATTATTCTCTGGAAGGACAGATGAGTTTTCATGAGCTTTAGATCATCGATAAGGTATGATATGAAAAGTGAATCAACAAAAAATAGAGAAGAATTTAGGACCTTAGACTCTCTAGCTATAAAACAGAACACAAGATGGAGAAATATTCCTAATTACTTCATAGCCTCTTCCTTATGAGTGTGGCTCGCTACACACCCTTAAAAGAGACTCTACTCGATATGGCTTTGTGGACTCCTAATTAACCATGAACCTAGGGCTCTGATACTAATCTAACATAATTTAAAAAAGGGCCTAGTTATGTCGATCATCTCAAGTATGACCTAGATCGAAGACCGCCCCTAATGCCCAACTATAACTTTCCTGTACCCTATGTTAGATGAATTCCAAACATATAACAAGATAGAACAATTATATCTGAAAGATATTTAATTAAGATGAAAACCATAACTATCCAATCATCCAACCAAGCATCCATTCGGTGTCAGCCCTAATACCAATACCAATGCCAATGATGACACCAATACTGACACCACTTATGCCTATAGTAGTCACACAAAACCTCTAATAAAGATCCAATAATATTTGGTTGGGATATATGATATTACGGCTTTTGACGTAACATTTTGGACCTTTTTGTTAGGATAATTGTGTGTTTTCAAGAAAATACTATTTTATTTAACATAGTGTTTTAGTGCTTTCAGTATTAGAACTGAGTATAAGGAATAACTTGGATAAAATAGACAAAATAAAGGAAAAATGATCAGCGATGGTGTAAGCGATGAGTTGTCGGTTGGAATCGTTACCCAAAAATAGAAAACAAATACACTAGACATCTTATGATGGTCCAGGCAATGGGCCATCGGCTCTACAAAGAACCGTTGGCCTAAACCATCTCCAGGAAAGCCTAAGAATTACTCTAGTTAATCCTAACTGTTTGAACATCTTGGTGAGCATAACTCTAGTTAATTTATTCAAGGTCATTCTCATTGAAATTACATCTCCATTAACTCTCATTAGCAGGACCTTTGTGTGATATAAATACAAAAGAATATTGTTAACATATCCAAACTCCCTTTTACTTAGGAACCTTAGATCAACAGTCATAATACTTAGTGAACACAGTATTCCCTGTGGGATTCAACACCCAACCAGTTGGTTTCTATATTTGACAGTGACTGCTTACATTCTTGTAAGAGAGGTGAAATTTTGGTGTATCAAATTTTGGCGCGGTTGTTGGTAAATATGGTTGTCAATTAAGTTTGTGCTTGTTAATTGACCTTTGGTCAAGTTTCCTAAATTTTACTTTTGTTTGTTGTTTTTGTTCTGTATAGCAAAGTTATTATGTATGCAAAGTACAAGGAGATTAGGTGCATTGTTAATACCAATACATCAAGAACGACAGTTAATTGGCAGAATGGCAGATCCCTAAGATGCTGAAAGACTAGTTGCTCTGGCTAGAGCTCAATTAAATTAATAGAATAATAGACAACAGGTATGTCATCCTAATCCTGATGAGGATAATTTAGGGGATAATGACTTGTTAGATTCTATTAACCCAAGGCATGCAGAAAATATGGCTGCACCAGTGAATCAGAATATAAATAGAAGTCTCCTCTTTAGGGTTAGCCAAGAGTGCCAACCAGTGCAGTTTGATCTGAACGACGACGAAGATAAAATGGATGGATTAGGTGTAACTGGAGCTATCATTCCTACAGTTCTAAAACCAGGAGCTAAATTTAATATTACTAGTATGATGATTCAACTCCTTCATCTTATGGGGTTGTTTGGTGGTCTTCCTGGAGATGGTCCAAACACGCATTTGGTGAATTTTGTTACCATTTGCAAGTCTTTTGATAATCTAGGAGTGGGTCAAAATGCTATCCTCCTGTGTTTGTTTCCATTGTCTCTATTTGGAGAGGCGACACTATGGTTAAACGAACTAACTCCCAACTCTATAACCAACTGGAGGCAGTTGAAAAAGGCTTTCCTAGAAAGGTTCTTTCCACCCTCCAGAAGGGTATAATTGAGGGATAAAATCAGTAACTTCTGACAGCTTCCCATTGAAGATCTTCATGAGACCTGGGAAAGGTTTAAAAAGAAGCTGATGCAATACTCAAACCATAACATGAAGGACATTCATTTGATAAAGGCTCTTTATTAGGCTTTGAATTCTATTATGAAGCCAGTCGTGTACAGTGCTGCAGAATGGTCATTTATTTACCTTACTTTTTAGAGGCCTCAGAGATACATGATTTAATGAACAAATAGAGTAGAGCTTAGTATACAGGGATTCTGTAGTAGCAAACCCAATTGTTTCTAGTAGTATGACTGTAGAGCAGCATAAGAAAGAGGAAGAAAATAATTAGGATATGACACATTTAAAGACACAGATGGATTTGTCGACTAAGCATCTATCGTCTAAAAAATAGTTAAGGTGAAAGATATTGCATCCCAGGGAAGAGATGATTGTAATTTGGAAGAAGAGGTGAATAATCTCAATAATCAGGGGAGTTTTTGAGGCAGTAGTCAAGGAAATCAAGGTTAGAACTATTACAATAAGGTTGGTTACAAGGTTAGAGATCAAGGGAACTAGAAGAGAAAAAATGATAACAGTGGACTATATGAATCTCCTAGAAGCAGAGATAATGCTGTAACTAGCTCTGAAAAGATGTCTTCCAGGGAGTTGAGACTACCAACTCTGGGGTGACTACTATAAAGAGTGATTTGTCTTCCATGAGTCAGTTGGTAAACTCACACTGTACTTCTATCAAGCAATTAGATAGTAGATGAGCTAACTCTTAGTAGTATTAAATCAGAGGAAGAGCGGAACTTTTCCAAGTAATACTATTCAGAATCCTTAAAATAATGGCTCCTACATGGAAATTACCACAAGGAGTGGTAAGGTTTAACTAGGCCCATCTATTGGCAAAACTATGATTGCAGAGGATATTTAGCATGAAGAAACTTATCTAGTGAAGTCTGAGAAACTGGATGAAGTTATTGATAATACATCATCCAACCATCAACAGGTTAATGAGTTGGAGAAGATTAAGGGAAAGTATACCAAAGTGGTGGTTACTACAATCCTAAAACCACATCCTTCATTGCCCCATCGATTAAAAAAGAAAGCTGATGATACAAAGTTTGGGAAGTTTATGGCCATGCTTAAGCAGTTGACCATCAACTTTCTATTAGTAGAGGTATTAGAGCAAATTCTCGAGTACGCAAAGTTCATGAAAGACCTTGTTACAAAGAAACATATAGTTAGTTATGAGATAGTGGATAATCTCCATCATTGTGGTGCTATTTCAATAAGGTCTTTGGTGCAGAAGAAGGTAGATCCGGGAGCATTTACTATCCCATGCACTATTTGTCCTCTTGATTTTGCAAAAGATCTATGTTATTTGAGGGCCAGTATAAAACTGATGCCGCTTACTGTGTATAAGAAACTAGGTTTAGGGGATCCTACTTCCACAAACATGAGATTAGTTATGGCAGACAGGTCTGTGAAACAGACCATAGGGATTTTATATGACGTATTAGTGAAGGTGGCTAGTTTCATATTTCTATCTAATTTTGTGATTCTCGATTATGAGGTGGATTTCAAGGTGCCCATAATCTTGGGTATACCTTTTCTCGCAACCGGGACTGTACTTATTGATCTAAAGGCAAATGAGCTATTATTCAGGATGAATGATAAAGTAGTTCAATTTGATGTATGCCAATCCATGAAACAGCATAAAGATATGAGCATATTTTTTATTGTGGATGTTTATTATGAGGAGGAGCAGGAAGTACCTATAGAAGAAATATTTCTTGTGGAGACTTTAGCTGCTGTATTAATGAATTTTGATCAAGACGGTATTGAAGATTATATGGAAACTGTGTGTACCTTGACAGGCATGGGGTCTTATTCTTATGTACCTAAGAAGCTGGATTTGGACTTCAAAAATCATCCAAGTACACTAGCCAAGCCGTCTATTGAAGAGCCACCCACTTAGGAGCTGAAAGAGTTGCTTGTCCATTTGAGGTATGTATTCTTGGGTAGTGGGAATACGCTACCTGTTATTATTGTGGCTGACTTAGGTGAACAACAGATGGAAGCCCTCATTTTTGTTCTTAAGAGATATAAGAGGGAAATTGGTTAGACGATTGCAGACATTATCGACATTTCTCCTGGTATATGCACACATAAAATACAGCTAGAGGAGGATTGCATCCTGACTATTGGGCATCAACATCATCTAAACCCACCTATGCAAGAGGTGGTGAGGAAAGAAATTAAGTGGCTAGATGTAGGATTGGTATATCCCATCTCAGATAGTAAGTGGGTAAGCCCTATTCAGTGCCTGCCCAAGAAAGGGGGCATGGCAGTTGTGGCTAATGAGAAGAATGAGTTGGGCCCACTCAAGTCTATTACTGGGTGGAGGGTGTTTATGGATTACAAAAATCTCAACTCGTGTACACTAAAGGATCATTTCCCTATGCCTTTCATGGATCAGATACTTGATCGTTTAACGGGAAGAGGTTGGTACTGCTTCTTAGATGGGTATTCTCGTTACAACCAGATTTCTATTTGACCTGAAGATCAAGAGAAGAAGACATTCATGTGACCATATGACACATTTTATTTCAAGAGGATGCCTTTTGGGTTGTGTAATACACCTGCCACTTTTTAGCGGTGCATGATGTCAATATTCTCTAATATGGTTGAAGACACCTTAGAGGTATTTATGGATGATGTCTTGATTGTCGGTGATTCTTTTAAGCTTTTCTTGATGAATCTTAGTAGGGCCTTGTAGCGGTGTGAGGAGTTCAATCTTGTACTTAATTAGGAGACATGCCACTTTACAGAAAAGGAAAGCATTATTCTCGGACATAAAATTTCAGCAAAGGGGATTGAAGCTGATCGAGCTAAAGTTGAGGTTATAGAGAAGCTTCCACCTCCTATTTTAGGGAAGGTGGTACGAATTTTCTTTAGTCATGCTGGCTTCTATAGAAGGTTCATAAAGGACTTCTCAAAGATTGCAAACACCCTTTGCAAGCTTTTGGAGAAGGAATTAAAATTCTTCATTGATGATGATTGCTTGAAGGTATTTGAATGCCTTAAAGGGAAGTTGGTTGATGCTCCTATTATTGTTGCACCAGATTGGTCAAAACTATTTCAAATCATGTGTGATGCAAGCGGTGTCGCCCTTTGAGCTATGCTGGGACAAAAGAATGACAAATTGTTTCATCCAATTTATTATACCAGCAAAGCGCTGAATGGAGCTCAAAAGAACTACACTATCATAGAATAGGAAATTCTTGTAGTAGTCTATGCTTTTGAGCATTTTTGGGCTTATTTTCTAGGAATCAAGGTGGTGGTCCACACTGACCATGCAACCTTGAGATATTTGATGGCAAAAAAGGAGGCAAAACCAAGGTTGATCAGTTGGGTGCTGCTACTTTAAGAATTTGACTTTGAAGTTAAAGATAGAAAGGGTTGTGAAAACCAAGTTGTGGATCATCTATCCAGGATTGAAAGTGAACAAGCTGGTAGAGATGATTTTAAGATCAATGATGCATTTCTAGATGAGGAAATCTATGTAGCTGTTATGGAGAAAATACCTTGGTATGCTGATTTTGTAAATTTTGTGGTGAGCGAGGTGATACCAGAGAATTTTTCCGTTCATCAAAGGAAAAAGTTTCTCCATGATGTAACCCATTACTTCTGGGATGACCCGCATCTTTTTTGGCAATGTGCCGATGGTATTATTAGACGGTGTATCCCAGAAGTAGATATGTTGAGTATGCTGGAAGTGAGCCATGCTTCCTTAGTTGGAGGCCACCATGCAGGTGATCGAACTGCAAGGAAACTGCTTCAGAGTGACTACTATTGGCCCTCTTTGTTCAAAGATGCCTACGAGTTTGTAAGGAGGTGTACCCAATGTCAAAGGAAAGGGTCTATCTCAAAGGACCATGAGATGGAAATGTCTAAAATGCTAGAGGTAGAGTTATTTGATGTTTCGGGCATTGATTTCATGGGGCCCTTCATGTGCTCATTTGGGATGAAGTACATATTAGTTATTGTTGACTAAATATCAAAATGGGTCGAGGCCGTGGCTCTAGTAGATAATGAAGAAAAATGGGTTGTTGCATTCTTAAAGAGAAATATCTTCTCTCGCTTTGGGGTGCCACGTACCATCATAAGCGATGGAGGATCACACTTTTGCAACAAGATATTCAGATCTGCCTTGGCAAAATATGGAGTCAAATAGCATAAGGTGCTACCCCATACCACCCATAGACCAGTGGGCAAGTAGAGATCTCTAATTGAGAAATTAAACTATCCTTGCCAAAACTGTAAATGCTAGCAGAAAAGATTGGTCTAGAAAGCTGGATGATGCCTTATGGGTAAGTAGAAAGAAAGCTGGATGATGCCTTATAGGCATATCGAATAGCTTTTAAGACACGAGTTGGTATGTCAACATACCAATTAGTTTATGGTAAGGCATTTCATTTGCTGATTGAACTAGAGCATAAAGCACTGTGGGCACTGAAGCGTCTTAATCTGAACTAGAATGAGGTAGTGGATATGAGGCTGGGGTAGCTGAATGAGTTGGATGAGTTCTGTCTTGGAGCTTATGAAAGAGCGGACTTGTACAAAGAAAGAATGGAGAAGTACCATGACCACAGAATTGAAAAGAGGGATTTTTAGAAAGGTGACTTGGTGATCCTCTTCAACTCCCAACTCAAGATTTTTCCAGGTAAGCTCAAATCCAAATGTTCTGACCCATTTAGAGTTAACCAAGTCTACTCATCTGGAGTAGTGAAACTCCAAAATGAAGATGTAATTGTCTTTAAGGTCAATGGGCAATGAGTCAAACTATGCATTGGTCCAATAGACTCAATAAGAAGTACTGATACTATTTATCTTGAAGAATTCTGATTAATCAAGATAACTAAGTCATACTGCGACAATAAATCAGGCGCTAGTAGGAGGTAACCCATAGTGTGTTGTTATAAAGCATTAGTTTAAGTTATTTCATTATTTTGTACAAGCTGAAGGGTTTTCATAAGTGTGTAGGTGTAACAGTACAGGAAAATAGAAGTTGAGAAAGTTTAAGGGTGATCGACGGGTTACCCGACGGAGAGTCGATGACTTGACGGAGCATCATGGTAGTCATCTCAGTAAAGTCTAGAAACAAGGTTACTAGAAGATTAATGATGGTTTAACCGATGGACCATCGCATGCTCGATGGATCGTTGACTAAATCGTCGCCAGTATGTCTCCAGGTATATTCACTAGAAAAGGATGATGGGTTTCTCGATGAACCGTTGCACATGCGACGAACTGTCGCATGAATCCTATTTTAGTGGGTCGGGTCAAATTAGTTTAAAAATTCAGATTTTTCATTCTTATCCAACCCAAACGGTTTTAAATTGATAATTTAAGGCAGTTGAATAACACCCCAACTGTTTAAGTACCGAAGACTCTTTAGTTTCCCTGCATTCAAAGAATTTGAGACTTTTTATTACCTTCTTAAACTTCTAATGTTCCCTTCCCCCCTTCTATTTAAACATTATCTCCTCTTTAGTCTTTCAAACATAAATAACAAGAACTCTTCTCAAAAGCAAAAGTGTGAACTTGTGTCCAGTGTTTAGAGTGCAAGGGAGGATATTGTTCAAGTTTTGCAATTCTCAGATATGATCATTTTGTTGTCTACATTTTATTCATCTCTAATAACAAACAAACTATGTGAAGTCTGTGAATATTGTAATACTTTTTTTGATTTTGATTTGGTTCTGTGAGTGGACTGAGCTAAGCTGACACTTAGCAAACATTATCCTGGGTGAAGTCTGAGTAACCCATAGACCAAAGATAGAAAAAATATGGTGATATACTATTGATAAAAATGCCATAAAAATCATCTTTAATGGACGTGTAAGCAAGGTGTTTGAGAAAATGCCAAAGCGAAGCCTGAACTGGAAAATTTTAGGCGATGGTTTGAGCGACGGACCTTTGGATACTCGATGATTCGTCTCCTTAAGCCATCGCAACTTGCTAAGAAAATAATTTACTAGAATGACCCCAACGGTTGGAGTTAACGGACCATCGCTAGCCCGACGAACCATCACCCTATCCATCGTTGGTCAGAAAATTTTCTTTCTTCTATTTTGTGCTTGTAAGTTGATAACTGCTACATTTTCAGGTACTATGGCCAATAAATTACCACCAACCAGAGATGGGGTAGAGGCCAATGATCTAGGAAAGGTCCATCCCAAGATGCCCTGGCACACAATACTCGACATAATTGTTAGGTCATTTTATCATCCTCCCAGTCTGAAGAAGTGCGTGAAAGCAACAACAATAACTCAAGTTCAATTCCGGTCGAGAAAAGGGTTAAAGTATCTAACCCTATTCCTGAAAAGGTTCCTAAACATGAGAACTCTAACATAGTTTGGCTCAAGGACCCACAACTGTGGGAAGGTATTAGATGGAAGGTCGAGAGGGTTCAGGAGCATTTTTACAAAGGGCTCACACCAATAGATAGGTTGGATGCAAAGAGACCTATTTTTTAGGAGTAACAAATTGTAACAACAACCTTGCATGAATACCCAGAACTTGAGCGTTGATTCAATGAATATGAGTTTGCGTAGATGAAAAGGCCACTTCAATCCTATCAACCAAACTTAGTACAAAAGTTTTTTGCTAATTAATTAGCGTTGTTGTGAAAAACTATCCCCAAGTACGTCAGCAGCTGACATGAACAAGTTCGATACAATTTTTGTTTGTGGAGTTTATATAGATATCTTAGAGTGCACGTTGAATAGATTTTTGTTCGGGCCTAAATACTAGATAATGGGTTCAATCCTAGAATTAGAGAATCGACTGTTCTTGGCCAGAGTACTGAAAGACGAAGGAGAGACTACGTGTTTACACAACCCATGTGAACAGATATCTAAGTAATCCCTGAGCTTTAGGGACAAGTTCTGGTGTGCAATTATGAGATTGAGGCTGAAGCCAGTGAGAGGTAATTACCGCTTAGAGATCACTAGAGCTGTCATTATTGTTGCATTGATCGAGGGGTTAATAATAGATTTTGGCCACCTTATTGCTGATGAGTTATTCTTTCGAGCTCGCAAGACCACGACTGTGCTTCCATTTCCTTATCCTATCATAGAGTTGTGCAAGCAAACAAATGTTCCTTTGATTAGCAGACTTGATAATGAGGTTCGAGTAACGTATAGATAAGATATTTAAAAGACAAGGGATGACTCGCTTTCGACATATGATTCAATAGGCCTCGAGCATAGCAAACTCAATCAACACCAATTCCTAAATCATCTGAGGTTCCTGTAGGTATGCCATTGCCTCTTGCTATGTACATGCCACCTACTACATATTCAGGTTCAGCTTTGATGCCTATGGGTGGGACTGCAAATTCGGCATCAGTCCCGCCCCAATATTTAGAATACAGGCTGAATCTGGAGAACCATAAAAAGGTGGTCCAAGCACAGAAAATATTTTAAAAGTAGTTGGCCATATGGCGGGTGGATTTCAAACCCTTCATTGATAGAATTATAGAGGAAGCAGTACATCCTTTCAGAAACATCCAGCTAAGAATGGACAACATGGAGGAGCAAATCAATAAGAAGATAGATACCCTGTCTATTCCAGATTTTTCAAAGTTGATTGAGGAGGTTAGACAACTTTGGCTAGATGTAGACAAAATGACTCAGTATCCACAGCAGACCATATTTAATCCAGTCCATGTTGCAGGTGATGAAGATGAAGGTCTTCTTGATTTAATGGGGAGACCGATCAAATATAAGGGTAAAAAGTAGAGGAGATAATGAAAAAGCTGCACAAAAAGCTGGAGTGTCTACCAGTTTTGCCCTAACTAGGAGGCAAACTGTAGATTCGGCTAGAGATGTTGTACCTCCGATTCTGGAGAAAGAGATTATGAGCACCCCTAACACCACGGGGGTCAAAATTGAACCAGGTGAGGACACAACCACCTCACTGTACTTCACAGATGCCTTAGATAAATAAGAGGCACCACAAGTATTTTCCCTTATTTGTACTTAAATTATATGCATTGAGTACAAAGAATAATTTTTCTGTGGGGGTGGGATGTGCTTGTATCATGGGGGGTTGTGTTGATAATATTCTTAACCCTACCATATGCTATCTAGGAGAATCAACATATCTAGGTTTAATTTGTATTTTTATTATTTTCAAGTCTTGTTATGTTGCTAATATTGGTCCATGAAATAAAAGTATTGTTTTTGTTAGTACCTTGTTGTAAGTATGAATGATGAATGATGTTGGAATCAAGCTGTGACTATTTCCATTTTATTGTTTACTTTTTGTCTCCTAAGATATATGATTAACTGTTAGTAGGGTCTGTAGTCGGCATTAATCAGTAAATTTGCATGTCATGTGATGCACATCTTAAGAACAGTAGAATGAGTTTGACTTAGTTTCCACTGTGCGTGCGAGTACTTTGTGTTAGTTTTGACATAGTATAGTACATAGAACTTGCCTGGTTCATTTGATTATGTTCTGTAGTTGATAAGATGAGAAGTGATAGCAGGCCACCTTGTGCTGTTAGTCCACTTAGCAAAAAATTAACCCCACCTGAAATAATTTTCCATGTTTGAACCATTCTTTGAGTCTTTGTAGATTTTTCTTCATCACCTAGTATTCTAGTTAACTCTTTTTCAGTTGTTGACTCCTAGCTCTGGCCCTGGCCTAGAAATTGGCAATGTGTATCAAAACTTAGGCAAAACACCTAAGTTGAGGGTTGCTATTGTAGGGTTGTTAATTTCCTAATGGACGGTTGGTCTAGAGTTTGAATTAGAGAATTCGATCCTGGTCTATTTAAGACAATGTGCACCTTGACTTATGGCATCAACCTAAGTTGAGGGTGGTTGATGCCTGTTTGTGTGTATATATATATATAAAAGGGTGTTTACTGTGGTGAAGCATAAATGAATGAGAAAAGGCCAAGTGAGCTAGCAAAGTAATGGCCTTGATAAGAAGAATTTAAAGACAAAGAGAGTTAAAGTTTAGTTCTTAGTCACTTTTACCCAAAAATTCCATCCTGACCTAGCCGGATACCTCATTACTAGCCTAGAAAAGACCTGTTTGATCTTGAAACTAAGCTATAAGGGGGGTATTGGATGATAAAGTCTAGCCTATGGGTACAAGTTCTAGTTAGTAACTTCTTTGATGAGTGAGAGGGTTTTGATTTTTATCCACAAAATATTTTGAGTGGAGGATCTCCTCTACTGTGGGGGAAACCAAAGTTACGCTTAATTTGGCTGATTTCTGTAGATACTTGTATCCATGTTTGTGTAGATGAATTGAATTAGAAATAATGCCGGTTATGGACTATGACATGTTAAACCATATGATTTGGATGACAAGTAAATGGTTGTGTGAAAACATGTTCAGTAGCAAATGCCTATCATTATGTTGTTCATATTTGTGATTTGGTGCTGAGTTGCTTGAGGACAAGCAATTGCCCTAAGTTGAGGGTGTTGATATTATGGCTTTTGACATAATATTTTTGGATGTTTTTCTTCGGATAATTGTGTGTTTTCAAGAAACTACAACTGTATTTAACATGATGTTTTAGTGTTTTAGGATAAGAACTGAGTATGAGGAATAACTTGGATAAACTGGACAAAACAAAGAAAAAATGATTAGCGACGACTTAGGCAATGGGCTGTCTTCCTTGTGACGAACCTTCGGCTAGAACCGTTGTCCAAAAATAGAATACAGATACACTGGACATCTTGTGATGGTTCAGGCGATGGGCCGTTGGCTCTGCGATGAACCGTCGGCCTGAATCGTCGCCAGGAAATAGAATGCAGTACCACTGGAAGTCATGCGGCGTTCCAGGTGATGGACCATCGGTATTACGATGAACCATCGGCCTACTCGTCGCCCTGAAGTAGAACATAGAATTACTAGAGCTCCAGCGATGGTCTATGTAATGGACCTTCGCCTTAGCGACGAACCATCGCTCGAACCGTCGATCATGAAGCGACAACTTCGAGTTTGAATTTTAAAATACCAGCTCTGGAAACCTATAAATACCAAGTATTAGGGTTTATTCGAGATCTTTTTGACAGTAGTTTCATACTTTTTTCTTATTTTGAGAGCTGGGTAACACTTTTCCTTGAGATTGGAAGCCAGAAATTAAGATCTAGTTGTTATTCTATATTTGTTTTCACTGAAGATTGAGAAGAACAATATTGTAACTTTTGTAAGTACTCTCTTGAAGTTATTTATTAACATCAGTATATCTTTGATATCTTATCTGGAGATGAGTAGCTAAATCACTATAACTAGGGTAATGGGAACCTTGATATAGAGAACTATTTGTGGTTGTGCATCGGTTTGATTTCTAACATCTATCAAAATTGCATGAATCTTTCTTCTTTACAATGACATCTCTTAGTTACAAACTTGAGAAGTGCGCCCATGAACATCACTTGTCTGAGAAGAAAGTGGATGTTGGGAAAAGTAGTGATTCACATAAAATCCATAGGTTTTCCTTTTGGGTTAATGGGTTGATGCCTTAATAGGAATAACCCTTATGAGAGTGTTATTAAATAATGTATGAATCCTTTAAGATTGAGAGAAGTAAAGGTTGAAACACCCATTAGGTTGAGAAACACGTGGGTAATTCTTAGAATTCAATAATTCTTGCAATTGAATGCATAAGTTAGAATTCGAGCACAAATTCACAACCCTAACTATTTGAACATCTTGGTGAGCGTAACTCTAGTTAATTCATCTCATTAAAATTACATCTACATTAACTCTCATTAGCGGGACCTTTGTGTGATATAAATATGAAAGAATATTTTTAACATATCCAAACTCCCTTTTACTTAGGAACCTTAGATCAACAGTCTAATAACAGTCTCAATACTTAGTGAACACAGTATTCCCTATGGGATTTGACACCCAACCCAGTTGGGTTATATATTTGACAGCGACCCCTTATTTTCTCATAGAGGTGTAATTTGGGTGTATCAATATGCCCTTGACCATAGCCAAAACCAAAGTTCAAGAAATGACAAAAAGTATAAAAATAAGTTCATAGCATGAAATTTAGTCTTCAAAAGTGTGGAAGATCACCACTTCCGTATGACACCAAGCTGTCCCTAAAGTCTAAGTAATTTAGTAGGAGGAGGAGTATGGCTGGTTCCTGGATCACATGACCAAAGATGGGTTAGTGAATAATTTCTATCGTGTACTTAGGATAAGGATAAAATAATGCCATTATTCAAAACCAAAGTAAATAACCATATGCAATTACATAGATACATATATACCATTCTAGGAAAGGGAATCGGGTTTAGCATGCATTTAAAACCTTTTAACCTGGGATTATATAGCTCTTCCATCCTAAATTAACCCATGGGCTATATGGTTTTAGCTTTCCTTGCTGAAATGTCCCTATCGTGTGTTAGCAACACGATCTAGAAAAAACTTGAGATGACTAGTAAATCTCCCAAAATATAAGTGTGACATGATGCACATGGTCAATAAGACCAACCTCAATCAACAAACATGAGTTTCTAGTTTTGGTCTTCCTGAGACTGTCACCTTCCATAGATTCGCTAGCACTTCCTCCTTTAATCCAATATTAATACCACTCACACACAACCAACCAATCATAAGGAAGTCCTTTTATTTAGGCATTAACCATTGGTATCGTCATACTAAAACTAGAGCTTGCAAGTCTATCCATTTATGCCATACCAAAGACATTAAACCAACTTTACTCCAAAGTTCTCATTTAAACCAATATCATGGACACCAAGGCCTTTCAAATCCATTTAAAACCATTTAAACTAATTTAGGTTCTATTACCATAATTTGTAATGCAAAGTTTTTAATAATAGTCAAACTATGAGATAAAAGCATTCCCATTGATATTTTAACAAAAATTATTGAGGGCATATAATTTACAAAACCAAAAACAAGTATCAACTGACCATTCCCATGAAATCACATGTTCAAACCATCATTGTAACATGAAAAATATATCAAAACATGGGAAAACATTATTCAACCAAGAACAACCAAAATCCCCCCAAAATATTTCAAAACTCAAAATAATACCATAATAATGCCATGTAAATCATTCATTAAAACATTCTTTTAGTTGAACTAACAGTGAGGGAGGAGAAACACGCCGTAGATAATAAAGAAGATAAAGAGAAACCACCCTTAAGAGCCTTAATTAATTTCTTTGAAGAAATCCTAGCCTCTTCTAGAACCCAAAGCTTGAGAGAGATTTTAAGAGTGTTTAAGAGTGTTTTGATTGAGAATAGGTGGTTAATAAAGCCTCAAAAAATGTTTTATGTCATGAGGCAAATAGGAGTTAAAAGGGGAAAGGTCCAAAATACCCCCAACTTAAACTATAAAAATTCTTGCAGGAGGGTAAAGTTGGACCCCTCCACTCGTATCCACACCATATGAGTGGTACCCTCTAATTTTAACTTCATGAAAAAGTTTGACACCATATACTATCCAACATATGACTCCAAGTCCCCAACCCATGAACAGACCATATGACTAGTACGATCTAGTCGTACCCTAGGCAAAATCAAAAGGGATTGACAATGGAAGAGATACAAATACTTATTACCACTCATACCATGTCCTCACAACTCTTAGTTATTCACTCGTACTCAGAGCCAAGTCAAGTTACTAACTTTCAGATTAAGTGAAGGACCAAACCGACAAACCGTCACCAAACTATATGACCCATACCTACAAAGTCTTAACCATAATAGAAACCCAACCACCATATAATGGAATACTTTTAATTTAGTCACCTAACCTATATTAACACCATACGACATATTTGGTGACTCATATGATGATCAAAAAGTTTAAAACTTAGGAAATTTTCAAGGGCTAAACCCAGGGTATTTCAGGACACTGGTGTAAAGAGTGTTCTTAAAGTAGGATTACTAGTTATTAGCTCATTTATATCAGTCTCTTAGTATCATTGAACCTTTAGTTAGAAAAAGTGTGTTGAGTTCCATAGTTGGTGATTTAGATGGCCAGTTCGAGTTTGATCCCATTTAGATTCATTCTCCTCCGAATTTGTTAGGCATGTTACTTTGGATTTCTACATGATAGGTGTGCTTTTATTTTCTGCCTTTACCTTTTTAATTGTGTATATCATTGTTCTCATACCCATAGATGATTGTATACATTGGTAGGTTTATATCAATTATTGTGTGCCTTGATATAGAGTTCATGATTATATGACTACCCCCATAGATTATTTTTTTAGTAATTGATGGAGTTAATTAGTGTAGATATTTTCCTGATAGGTGTGGTATTTGGGTTCGAGTCCTATTTACCTTGGCATATTGGGCTTCCTATAGCCCTAGGGTGGTACTTATTATTGATTTTTATTTTTTGGTACCACATATATTATATACTGATATTTATATTACTATTGTTATTATTGTCATTGTTTGATGTTTATCAATCATTTCTTGGTATAATTTCCGTTTCTCATGGTTCTTATTCATTGGCTTTGGTGGAAAGCTTGGTTGGATGATTTATCTCTTGTAGCAAGGTGAGGTTGGTTATTTTCTTCTTTTATTAGTGAAGAGGCTAGACCAGTTGTTGAGTGGGTTATGATAATAAAGTTATGTTGGCCTTCTGTGATTGTATTATGATTCTAGAGATAGCAATTGGCTATACTGTCCATTTTTAGGTTTGATATTCTTGGATATTAGCTATCCCTTTCTATGTAACCCATTTCTAAAGTTGACCAGTTTGGGGTTCATTCTTTCGATTGGACTTGTTCATTACCTAATAATGGTTTTAATGTTGATGTCGAGAGGTCTTGGATTTATCTTTTAGGTTTGTTGGGTTTATCTCCTTGTAATGGTTTTCTCTTGGTACTGGTGTTGAGTTGGATACTCTATTCTTCTCATTATATGTTCTATATGTTGTTTTGATATTGAGCAGATGACTACAAGGGACCAAGTCCCAGGATGTTCAAGGAAATAGTTCAACTAGCATGAGTCTGTATAACTTTGTCCATTTGTGCAATAATCTGGCAGGTGCTGCTTGTACTAATTAAGACACCTGGTCCAATGACACTTCATCCCTACTCATCACTCCTCTATAAAATAAACAATATGCTTTTGCATCAAATATTTTTTTTGCAAATACTAAAAGAGTGTTGAAGAGAGAAAAAGGGTAAAAACCTAAGTTTAGCACAAGTTCTTATTTTTATATTCTAAATAAAAGAATGACTTGAGTGAGTTTTGATTTGTAAATCAATTACTCAGTTTATAAGAGTAATGAACTTTTCTTCTTATGTTAGAAATATTAGGTAAAGTTACCTAAGTACAAAACTGGTTAGAGTTAATCAATGTTGAGGGAGCCTTGGTAGAGTTGCCAAGGTTAAGCTATAGTAGAGTTACTACAAACTGGAGGTTCCTAGAGTTAGGCTAAAATCGAGTCTATAATTAAGAGGTCTATTATTGTTGATTATTGAGGTGCTTGTGAGTGAAATTCATGGTTTTTCCTTCCTTGAGCAAGGGGGTTTCCACATTAAAATCTTTTTATTTTACTTTTCCTACAGTTCTTTTATTCCTAGATACTTTACTGTGTTTTTTAATGTTTTTGACTTTAAGGAAACTGGTCCCCCGCTATGTTATGCAAACCCCTAGGGTCTCTTCAATTGGTATCAAAGAAGGTTCACTCTAAAAGGTTCATACCTAGAGTTTTTTTGACATCATGCTTGCCTCGCTGAATTTGAAAATAGGAGAAAAGCTTCCTTTGTGCGAAGAAATAAGAACAATCCTGGAAGTTAGTCCAAAGTCTTTAGAAAGTAAAGAAAAAGCTTTAGAGTCTAAATTATATGAAGAATACGCCGATGTTAAAATTCTGGCTACAAGGATTGTTAAAGAAATTAAAAAAAGGTGGTAGCTCTGAAGAACTCTTAAGGAACTACCTAATGCAAGAGAAGGATTAGAATCTTGAGAACTCAAGAAGGAAGGATGCATCTAGTTGTGTAGTTAAGATTGTGTTGGATGCATGGGAAGACTTGTCAAATAAATCTGAAAAAGAAAGAAAGTATAGAGATGGTTTCATGATGAAAAAGGATTATAAGAAAATAATCTCAGATTTTTGATGTTCTCTAATGGTAACTACTGAAGATAAAAAGAAAATGGGGTAGAAAAGAGGGATTTCACCCAAAATTGGTTTATGGATAGTGGTTGCTCATGACACATGAATGGAAGGGCTAATTTCTTTCTCACCCTCAAAAGACTTCAAGGGGGAGGTGTATCTTTTGTAAATGGTGAGAAGTAGTAATTCCAAGGCATTGGAAGGATTGGAAGATCACCCCACTATGCAATATAAGACGTGTATTATGTGAATTATCTTAAGTACAATCTTCTAAGTGTATCACAAATCTGTGACAAAGGAAATGAGGTAAAATTCTCATTAGTTGGATATACTATATCAAGCATGAAATTTGGAAGAATTTTTCTCAATGCTAATAGATTAAAAAACATATATGTAGCTGATCTGGAGTAAGTGGTTGATAGGTAATTGACTTGTTTAAGAGCTCAAAGTGAAGATTCTAATTTATGGCACTAAAGACTAGGACATATAAGTTCCTCTTTGTTAAAACAGTTGATTTCAAGGGACCAGGTCTTTGGCTTGCCAACTATGAAATTTCTAGAAAATATAGTTTTTGATTATTGTGCTAAAGGTAAACCAACTAGATCCTCATTCAAATTGAAGAAGCAAGTACCTCCAAACCTCTTGAAATATTACACATGGATTTATGTAGACCGATTAAAGTCCAAAGTAGAGGAGGGAAGAAATATGTGATGGTTATTGTAGATTACTATTCTAGGTTCCTCTGGACAATGTTTTTAAGAACAAAGGATGAAACTTATGGGGTTCTTATTTCTTTTGGGAAAAAAATCCAAGTAAAGCTAAATTGCAAAATAACTGAATTCAGATCTGATCATGGAACTGAATTTGAAAATTCTCAAGTTGATGAATTCTGTGCAGAGCATGGAATAAGTCACAACCTTTCTTCTCCTAGAATTCTACAGTAAAATAGAGTTTTTGAAAGTAAAACAAAACAATTATAGACATTGCTAGGACCATGCTAATTGATAGTGGTCTTTAAAGAAGTTTCTAGGATGAAGCAATAAATACTGCTTGTTATGTAACTAATAGGTGTTTGAACAGAACACTTCTGAATAATCCTTCATACGATATAGTATTCAATAGAAATCCTAAGCTAGAATATTTAAGTCTATTTGGATGCAAATTCTTTGTGCTAAACAATGGGCAAAGAGAATTAGGAAAATTTGATTCCAAGAATAATAAAGCAGTGTTTGTAGGCTACTCCTCAACAAGCAAGGCTTACAAAATATTCAATAAAAGAACTATGTGTGTTGAATAAAGTGCTTATGTGATCTTTAATTAGTCAAGTAATCAAATAAACTAAAGAGATGGTAAAGATTCAGAAGTTGAAGAACTTATTCCTATTCAAAGGGATGAAAATACAAAAGATGATGATTACTAGATAAATGATGAAGATGAGAGTGATGACAGTAATGATGATCTAGGATCTTACTCACAAATTCTAGCTCCAATAGAAGAAAAACTAGAGAAAACTATTCACAAAAAGAAGAAACTATTTAGAGTTCATAGAGACCTAGTACCAGTAGTATCAATCTCATAAGACAAAACTAGAGGCATAAATCCTCTCATCCCCTTGAGAACCTGACTACACCTTTAGAAATAAGAGTTCAAACAAGGTCCCAAGCTATTAATGTTATGGCATTTTCAGCCTTTTTGTCACAAATTGAACCCAAACATATGAAAGAAGCCCAAAAAGGTGATGACTGGATCTGTATAATAAAGGAAAAACTTTGGCAATTTGAAAAAAGCAAAGTCTGGAATCTGGTCTCCAGGCCAATTGATAGAATAATTATTGGGACCAAACGGGCGTATAGAAATAAGCAAGATAAGAATGGAACTATCAATAAAAATAATGCATGGCTGATTGTTCAAGGTTATAACTACGATGAAGGAATCGATTATGCCGAGACCTTTAAACCTATAGAAAGAATAGAAGCAATCAGAGTTCTGGTAGTATTTGTTGCATACATGGGTTTCAAACTATTTCAAATAGATGTCAAAAGTGCCTTCATAAATGGAAACCTGAAGGAAGAAGTCTACGTAAAACAACTTCCAGGTTTTAAAGATGAATATTTTCCTCATTATGTACTTAAATTGGATAAAACTCTTTAGGGTTTAAAGCAAGCACCAAGGGCCTGGTATGAGAGACTCTCAAAGTTTCTCCTAAAAAATGGCTTCAAAAGAGGGAAATAGATAATACTCTATTCGTAAATACTAGAGGTAGCATCCTATTGATTTTCCAGATATATGTTGGTGATATAATATTTGGAGCTACTTCTGAATCCCTATGTGAAGAGTTTTCTAAGCTAATGGGGAGTGAATTTGAGATGACTATGATGGGTGAATTGAACTTCTTCCTAAGCTGTAGATTAAGCAAACTTCTCAAGGAATAATAATTTTTCAAGAGAAGTACTGTAACGTTCCAAAATCTAATCCCGAGATATACATTGTGCTCAAGACTATAAGTAACCTTAAGCTAAACCTGTCTGTATACTATTGATCTTAAATCTTATAATAAAGAAAATATAGACATAAAATTCATACCAAATGCGGAAACTATCTATAATATCTGAGAATAATCTGAACATAAAATCTGAAAGATCAAAAATAAATAATATACATCAAAACTAGTAGTCTGACAATCCTCTACTACTAATACTATAAAGTCACTGGGACAAACCCCCAAATAACTCGAACTGTCTGAAAGAAAGTGCTAAATCTCATAAACTGATAAATTGCAAAATCTGAATGAATAAGTCTCCAAACTATGAGGACTCACTAACTATCGGATGTAGATGGAGATGCTCGAACTACTCATGCTGCTGACACTAAGCACCTGAACCTACATTATGAGATAATGTAGCACATAGACATATACGTGGATCAGTACTTTGAGTATATACTGAGCATATGGGGTGATATGAAAAAGTAAAACATCATCTCATAATCATTATTTATAAAACAATGCATGCTAAATGTAAATGACTCACACAAGTTGGAATATCTGAAATACTAAAATTTGAAATCATGAATAGGATTAAGAAGTAAAACATACTTTATAAATCTTGTGAGCCATAAAATTTAGTTCTAAAAGTTATACTTGTATTCTCCCTTTAAATCATTTTGTCTAAGTGAAGAAGCACTCACTACTGAATATGAAATCTGAAATTTAAAAGCTGAAATCTGTAGCTATTATCTTTTCTATAAGGTATAATCTGAGTAAAACTTGTGAGCCTTTACACTTAGTTTTCTAAAATCCTTTCTGTTCTTCTTTTACTATTAAGGAGAATACTTTATCTTAAAATCAATGTTGTTAGGCTTTTAAAATTTTAGGCAAAAACTGTTCTACAAGGGAGGTTCTCTTAACTGACATAAACCATGCGAGCTACATGGAGTCGAACATCTTGTCCTCCTAAGGAAGAAATCTCACATTGGGGAGAGGTGTAATACTCTTGTCAGGAAGTATAACCTCAGCTTAAGTGATCACTGTCTCAACCCACTATGGGCCCTTTAATCTCAAATCTATGGTGGCATGTAGTTTTGGGGTATGAGACCTTGGAATCATACCTAACTCAGTGTTAAATACTACTCCCTTTAATTTTCTATGCTTATCTTATTGGAACTTCACTTTAAAACAAGCATAAGGGTTTATTATGAAACGAGTTATGCATTTATCTGAATTAATCTGTAAATAAAGCTATTTTGCATTTTGTAATTTGTAATAAATTTGTAAAGTGGATTTCAAAACTAATCTAAGGATAAAAATATCAAGACTTTATTTTAAATCTGATATAATCCGCTCATAAGATGCTTAAAGCATCATTTTTCTCAAAATTTCAATATATAAACTTAGGTCTTAAAATCCATGTATCAAAATCATATCAAAATATCATAATAATCTTGCATGATAATTAAAACAATGTTAATTCATCTCAAAATCTGGAAATTTATGCAATAAGAATGAAAATATGAAAATAAACATACATTTCAAATTATAATTCACTTGGAATCTCATAATCTTGTAAATGGAAACATTGGGTATGAACCCTAATTTCAAATTCATGGGAAATCATATAAAATTATATAACTTTTAAATTTAAACAAGTTTTGGGCAGACGGATGAAAGAATATCCTTGTTCATAGACCCTACATACCTTGTTGGATGATTAGATGAATAAACCTTGAATTTGGATTCCTATTGAGTTCTTGATGACTGGTTCTTGATTACCTTGACTTGGGAATCCTCAATTTTAAGCTTCCTTGGAGAATCTATAGAGAATTTGGATTTCTTGGAGAAGGAGCTTTAGAGCTTTAGTTTTTTTTGTTTCGAAGAGAATGATCAATAATGAGAACAAAGTGCTTCAAGTATGAAAAATATTGTGTCTTGGAAGGATTGGGAGCTTGGAAAAAGTCCAAAATATCCTCTTTGAAATCCTAAACGAAGCTGGAAAAACGTAACTGGGGTCCCGATTTAATGGGCAACCCAACGCGCCACTATCGCGGTGGCTCACTGGAATTTGATGATTGGAAAATTGGGAGCCTCCGTGATGTGGAGCTATTATGTTCTCCCACTAGATTTTTATAATTGGGACCTGGAACTTCAACGTGACATGCCACCATCATAGTGCCTTAAGTGATGCCATTTTGTCCTTTGGCGCGACTCGCCACTATAGCGTTGGACTAATGAAAATTGAAAAATGGACCTTTCCGCAAAGCCAATATCATAGAGGTCTACTAGAAAATGACAATTATGAATTTAACCATCTCCACGATGTGGTGACTACCCTGGTGACACACTGTCAACTTAAAAATGTCTTAACTCCTTCACTGAGTGTCAGAATTGGGTGAATTTGGTATAAATGGAAATCTTATTCAATTTTTCACTCAATAGAAAGTCTAAATCTAAAGAATTCCACACTAATTAAATGGTATTTAGTTTGGAAGCTATCCCTTAACATTCGAAGGACAAATTTAAGCTAAGAAGAGTACGGGGTATTACAAGTACATCAAGGAGATTTTGAAGAAGTATAACATATAGATGCCAAGACAATTGACATCCCAATTAGAAATAGCTCAAAATCAACAATGATGATATAGGTCCATAGAGGGATAATTGGATCCTTGTTGTATCTCACTACATGTAGGATGACATTTTTTTAGTGGAGGAATGTGTTCCAGATTTCAAGCATGCCCAAAGGAGTCCCATTTGAAAGCTGGAAAAAGAATTCTTAAGTATCTGAAGGGGATATAGGACCTGGTCCTATACTATCCACCTATGGATAGGTTTTACTTAGTTGGCTATGCTGATGTTGAATATGATGGATATTAGGTAGATAGAAAAATCACTTTAGGAATGGAACATTTTATTGGCTCATCCTTAATTTCCTGGGGATCTAAAAAGCAAAACTCAGTTGCTCTATCTACTGCTGAGGCTAAATATATAGATGATGATTCCTATTATGCACAACTTCTACAGATTAAGCAACAACTGAAAGTTATTGGTATTGCCTCAAACACTATACGTCTAATGTATGACAAAACAAATGCTATAAACATGGCTAAGAATCCAGTGTAGCATAAAAAGACTAAGCACATTGATGTGAGACATCACTTCCTAAGAGACAATATTAAGAAAGGGGTAATCTGTATGAAGTTCTGTAAGATTGAGGATCAGATAGTAGATATCTTTACTAAGGCACTTCACATAGAATAATTTGTGAAGATTAAGTTGGAGTTAGGAATGATCAAAATGAGCTAACCTACCATGTGAATCAATAATTCTCCATAAAATTGGCTATGATTAGGATATAAGTATCCTTAGTAAAGTAAGTATTTATTAATGTAACTTAGTATCATACCTCTGCAGGAATACACCCATGGGAACAACTTTTTAAGAAAATATATAAAGTAGGCACAAATTTGTGAATCACTCAAAGAAAGAGAGGGACCTGGTCCCATCTCTTAAGTTAGTATCATGAATTATGCATATTTTTGTTCTGATAGATAAGGCCATATCCTCTCTCTCTCTCTCTCAATGTTGGAAAACTTGTCTAATGTACAATTGAAATCAAATTCATCTATGCATTAATTCCATGAAACATGTACAACTCAACTATCTTATTCATTCAAAGACAAACCCTTTCGTGACTTACCTCCTTAATGAGAACTTATCCCTAAAAATACAATACCTCTTAAATAGTATGATGAGAAGTGATCCTTAGGTTGTTGGAAAACCAAAAGAATGTTTTGGATGGTCCCAAGAACTAAATTGATAGTATAAAAGAAAAGTCTCCAAAGTGAAATATGGAAATCTTTCTAAAAACAACAAACTTCCGAGGGTCCTGATCCCAAGAAAAAGGAAATTACTGATAATAAACATAGTAGGCTTATGAAAGAAGAAAAGTAAAAGACAAATGCAAGAAATACAAAAATTGGGTAATTGCTGGTGTAAAGTCAAAAATTTTTAAAATTTTTTTTCAAATTGAACTCAAGAAGAAAGTTACAACACTATTTGATGAGGTTTTGAGCCTGAATACAACAATAGAGTTGTTACTATAGAATCCTAATAGTTACACTGTCATAAGATGGTTTTACTTCTCCAAACCTTCTTCCAAAATCTTTTACCTTTTTTAACTCCTCCAACCTCTTTGGCTTTTTCTATGAAACATGAAATGTAAATCTTGCACCATAATGATATATATTATGTTGAATCTAAATGAGCTCTTTCTTTTATTCTCTTTATCTGTTGCTAGCATAAAAAATGTTCCATGTTAGTATTGCCCCAACAGCCAGGAGTTAACTAACATATTCTTACTATTACTCTTGGTTTACTATTTTCACTTTTCAAAATTGCCAAAAGATAGAATACTAACTCATATGGACAAAGGGATCTTAGGGAAATGACTGGACCAAAATATTTTGCAGATATGCTTCCATATTGACAGGGGGAATGAAGGATGTAATAAGCTACAGTGAAGGTATATAGTTACAGTGACAAGGGAAGTATGCAAATGAACTAGATGAATTATGGTTCTAATAACAGGGGAAAGTATCGAAGCAATTGTATTTATGTGATTATAATTTCTGCTGCTGATCAGAGTTTCTGTTGCAAAATAACAACAAAGGACCAGGTCTCTTTATTTCATAATGGTGGAAGCATGATGATAGTGGGAACGTTAATATTCAGAGTGGTAATGACACTAATTAAATGCAATGAATGTGCTATGATGCTCAATGCTTTGTGGTTGGTTTGTCATCATCAAAAAGTGGGAAAATTTCTATATGTAGTTTTGATGATGAGCAGATGACTATAAGCGACCAGGTCCCTGGATGTTCAAGGCAATAGTACAGCTGGCACACATTTGTATAGCTTTGTCCGCTAGTGTAACAAACTGGCAGGTGTTGCTTGTACTAATTAGTACACCTAGTCTAATGAAATTTCTACGCTAATCAACACTCCCCTATAAAACGAAAAAGATTCTTCTTCATCAAATATTTTTTTGAAAATATAGAAAGAGTGCTGAAGAGAGGAAAAATACAAAAACCTAAGTTTAGATCAAGTTCTTATTTTTGTGTGCTAAATTAGAGAGTGACTTGAGTGAGTTCTGATTTGTAAACAAATTACTCAGTTTATAAAGGTAATGAACTTTTCTTCTTATGGGAGAAAGCTTAGGTAGAGTTACCTAAATTTAAAATTGGTTAGAGTTAGCCCGTGTTGAGGGAGTCTTGGTAAAGTTGCCAAGGCTAAGATTTAGTAAAGTTAATACAATTTAGAGGTTCCAAGTGTAAGGTTGAAATCGAGTATGTAATTAAGAGGTTAATTATAGAGAACTTTTGAGGTGCTTATTTGGGCAAACCATGGTCTTCCTTTCTTGAGCAAGGGGGTTTCCACATTAAAATCTTATGCTTTTATTGTTCCTGCACTTTTATTTGTTCATGGTTACTTTTCTATGTTTTTGCCTATGTTTAACTTTGAGGGACTTTGTCCCTCAATGTGTGGTGCAACTTCCTAGGATCTCTTTAATATGGTTATTATCTTCGTCGGGTTTGGAGAATTAGAGATAGGTGATCTTTCCCGTGACCACTCTTAAAGTTGGTAAATTGGGTATTCTAAAATACCTAGACTTGAACCATTGAAAAATAACTTCATTTTTGTGCCTCTAAGTTAGGTACTACTAGAGACTTGAGTCGTACCCTTGGTCATGAGTCATACCTACCTAGCCCTTCCTTTTCATACCTTTATTAGTTCATGAGGCTATCATACTGTTTCCTATACGACATGAACTATCCTTGGTCGTAACCAATGCATATGAGTCGTATACTACTCAATCATATAGATGGGAGCCTAAAACAAATGGAACTATTTTTGTCATGAGTAAGACTTATGAGTTAGGGGTGAGTTGTACCCTTTGGATATAACTCAAGGGTTCCAACTCGTACCCTTAATAGTATGTGTCACCTAAGAGAAGACCAGGGTATGCGTTAGGGTACCACTCGTACCTTAGGGTATGATCACCAAGGGAATCATACGGGAAATCTTACCCCTGCACGAGTTCACTTTCCATCTTTTAACTAAGGATCTTTTTGTCATTTCCCTAGCCTAAAACCCAAACCCCTCTCACTATATAACACATTTTATCCTTCTAAGTCTTCATTCTACAAGACTCAAACAATCCTTAACACTCTAAAGTCTTTATAAAGAAAGATTGGAGGCTAGGGTTTGGAGGGTGATCATCTAGTGAAAAGAGAGAGTCAATATTCTTGGTGATTCAAATTATTTAAGGCATGTATATCTTCCCCTCTTTAAATATCTCTAAACCCATATATTTTACACTTGTATTAGTAAGTGTACATGGTGGTTTTGAAATAAAATAAAAAGGGTTTTGTTTCCTAATAATGTATGATGTTGAATCTTACTTAGACTTATGTTTATATATGACATTGATTATGAATTTCATGTGTGGGTGCTTGTTATATGTGGATTAGCATGATTGTCTTGAGTAACCCTAGTCTTGATAATATATAGCATGGAAATGGCCTTGTTAGAGGTATGCACCTAAGGTGTTTGTGAAAATATCTAAGTGAGTTGTCTAGTCATATGTTATTGCTGTATTCAACTAGGGAAATGGACTAATGAACATGGATGAATGATAAATAATTTGCTAAAGGAATTATGAACTATGTGTGGTAAAATTGATAAACCTTGGTTGTTAGATAATAAGAGGGTAAAGTCCCTAGATATAAAGATGAACTTAACTTTTGGGTTAAACTCAAAAGTGGTGAGAATATGGCATAGAATTGTTGTAAGAGTCTTAATGACCATAACTTTTTTTATATGTTGAATTAAGTGAAAACATTAGCCTATTGAGATGGTTAAGCAATGAAGGATCCCATAAGGACCATGTGGTCATGTATAGTGTTGAATTGGATAAAATTGTTAAAGTCCTTAAATATTGTATTAAATATATGTTGATGCATGGGCAAAGGGTTAAAATCAAATGCCAACTAATGATAGTTATGATGGATTGAATCAAAGTTTCTTGCCTTATATGCTGGCTTGAGGTTAAAGTCCCTTGCCTTATGAATGTCTTGAGGTTGAAGTCCCTTGTTCAATGATATTGATCGAGGTTAAATTACCGTGCTTAAAGAGATATCTTGAGGTCAAAGTACCTCTTCAAAAGAAACATCTTGTTGGTAAAGTCCAAATAAGACATGAGGTTAGAGTCCTTTGTCTAATGAATGAGCATAATTTTAGAGTTCTTTGCCTAAATGAGTGAGGGTGTGGTTAGCATGCCTTGTTTGAATAAATATGTATATGGTTAAAGTCCTTGACTAATGAATGAGTGCATACAGTTAAAGTCATATGTCTAATGATAAGGTGAATGTGGTTTGAGTTCTTTGCCTATTGAGAATATTGGAAGCTATAAGAGTGGGAGGTTGTAGTCCTTCAGTTCATGAATGATGAATGAGTGCTTGAAGCATGTAGACTTGTTCCTTGTTTGGCATGTGATATACCGATATGTATGGATAAGTGTATGAATTTGATAAAATATGATATAGTTTACTTTTTGTTAATTTATGATGTTATTTTATCACTTATCCTTGAGTTACATGCTAAAATCCCAACCGCTAACCATCTCTGAGGGTTTTGTCCCTATGTGAATAGGGGCTAGAGCATTTTTTTCTCTTTTCGCATAGTGATTAGCCAATTGAAGCAGTTTGTTCATTAACTTGAAGTGGTGAGCATCCTTACTTCGGAAGACTTTTATCTCTTTGTCTCTTATCTTTAGATTTGGTCTCTTTTAGACTTGGTTTGGTTATTATCGGGGGATTTTCCCGACATATACATTTATTGACCTTGGTTTTGAATATAGGTATTGTGAAAAACTGTGAACTTAGGTGTGAAATAGTTATTATGAATCAAATATTGACTTAGGATATTATTTCTGCAATCTTTACTCGTGAATTAGAGTTCCTTCGACTCCTATTATATGATGAGATATTAAGTTGGGTTATTGAGGTGACCTCCAGTTCATGTGATCTTGGGATGCCTATACAATAGAGCCTAGGGTTCAGGTTGTGTCAGGTTGGTATTAGAGCCTAGGTTCATGGTCAATGGGTGTTCATAATTTCATGTCAAGTAGAGTCACTTTTATGGGTGTGAAGTGTGCCACACTTATAAAAGACGGTCTATGAGACATCTTAGGAATGTTCCCTTTCTTGTGTTACAATCTCAAGATTTAATGTCTAAGGTTTTGGATTCCTATTATTTCATTTGCTATCTTTCATATCATGCCTCCAAGGAGATCTGAGACTTAGGTAAACACTTCGGACCCAACTGAGGGTCCTATGGACAAAGCTCGTCCAACTTCTGGAGTTCAGATTTAGGCTAGGGCTGTGGTATCTTACCATCCTCGTGGGGTTTTACTCCCTATCCCTGCTCATGGAAGTGACTCTCTTCCCTAGTCCCCTCATGGAAATACTAGTAATATGGAGTTCCATCATTTTATCAATCTCTTAACTCAATTGGTGGCCTCTCAATAGGAGCGTGGTTCTTTGGATACCGTTTCTTTTGAGGCCACAAGAATTGGCCAATTTATGAGGTTGAGTCCTCTTATGTTCACTAGTACGATGGTTAAGGAAGATCCTCAAAGCTTCGTCGATGAAATAGAGAAGATTTTATGAATCATGCATGCTTTGGAATTCGAGGGTGTTTAGCATGCTTCCTACCTATTGAAAAATATAGTGTACCAATGGTACGAAGAATGGAAGTTCTTTAGAGGTGTTGATGCTAGTACGACTTCATGGGTGGATTTCTTTAAGGCTTTCATAGACCTTTTCTTTCCTTAAGAGTTGAGGGAAGAAAAAATGGAAGAGTTTGTGAACTTTAAACAAGAGAGGATATCCGTTCAAGAGTATGCCTTGAAATTCCATCAATTGTCAAGGTATGCTCCCGAGATGGTTTCTACCATGAGGGCTATAAAGCATAAGTTTGTCTTGGGACCGTCCCTTGAGTTAGTTATCCATCACAAGGAGACTTTGTTGATTGAGAACAGGGATATTTCTAGGTTGATTGTGTATTTCCAATAATTAGATGATGAGAAAAAAAAGCAAGTTGAGCTTAGTGAGAAGCAAGGAAGGAAATTTTATGCCATTCGAGCAAAGTGATGACAAGTGGCACAAAAGAAGTGGAGGAGTTCAGGTTCATTCTCCTAGGATAGTGTTCACTCTCCTTACCTAAAGTCATCGAGTAATCATCGACCTCAGTTTAGTGAAGGGTTTCGAGTACAAGGTGCCTATTTCTAGGCTAGTGGTGCCAAGTCGGCTCCACCTCTCCCTTCTTGTAGATTCTATGGTCAGACTCATCATGGTAAGTGTGAGAAAGAGAGAAACTGGTGTTTTAATTGTGGTAAGGTTTTCCACATGTAGCGTGAGTACACCTCTCTCGAGAGAAACCCGTAGGGTCATGTTCAAATTACCTAAAGAGCCAGTCATTGTATGGGAAGGTGGCTCTCTCGATCCTAAGGGAAGATTTATTTCTTCTTATAACTCAAAAGTTGATTTCAAAAGGGTGTTGGCATTATGTAGTCTGAGTTAAGGATTCTACCTCGGAAGACCTTTCCTTAGAATCCATCCTCATGGTTAATGAGTTTTCTGATGATCTTCCTGGTGTTCCTCCTAATAGGAAAATTAATTTTGGGATTAATCTTGTTTTAAAAACTTGTCCGTTCTCAATTCTCTTTAAATAATGGCTCTGATAGAGCTACAAGAGCTTAAGGATTAATTGAAAGACCTCTTAGAAAAAGGTTTTATCCGCCCTAGTATGTCTCCGTGGGGTGCACCGGTGTTGTTTGTGTACAAAAAAGATAGTTGCCTTTGTATATGCATTGATTATCATTAGTTGAACAAACTAATAATATATAATAAGTATCCTCTTCCTAGGATTGATGATTCTTTTGATCAACTTCAGGGTGTGGAGTATTTCTCTAAGATCAATCTTGGATCAACTTATCATCAACTTAAGATTAGAGATACGGATATCCCTAAGACTGTCTTTAGAACCCGATAGGTTACTATGAGGTTTTTTTCATGTCCATTGTGTTGAACAATGCCCAATGTTATTTATGAATTTGATGAATATGGTCTTTTGTTCATTCTTGGACATATTTGTCATTGCATTCATTTATTATATCTTAGTGTACTCTTAGAGTGAGGCAGATGATGTAGATCACCTTTGTACCGTGTTGCAAACTTTAAAGGATAATCTTTTGTATGCCAAGTTCTCCAAGTGCGAGTTTTGGTTGAAAGTCGTATCTTTTCTTTGTCATTTCATCTCTAGTGAAGGGATTATGATAGATCCCCAAAAGGTTGGGGCAGTTTAGAAGTGGCCTAGATCTACGACTCCATTCGATATTTGGAGCTTCTTGGGTCTAACAAGTTATTATAGAAGATTTGTGGAGAGTTTTTCTACTAAAGCTTCCCCATTGACCAAGTTGACCCAAAAGAAGGTTAAGTTCTTGTGGTTCGATGCGAGTTAAGGTAGTTTCAAGAAGTTGAAAGATAAATTAACTTCGGCAATGATTTTGACCTTGCTTGAGGGTGGTATTAGTTTTGTTGTTTATTGCGATTCTTCTCATATTGGTCTTGGTTTCCTGTTGATGCAATGTGGTAGGGTGGTGTCCTATGCTTCTAGGAAATTGAAAGTTCAATAGAAGAATTACCCCACCTATGACTTAGAGTTATTAGTTGTGGTCTTTGCGTTGAATATTTGGCGCCATTATCTTTAGGGTGTTCATGTCGACATCTTTTTCAGTCATAAGAGCAGGTAATATGTGTTTACTCAAAAGGAGTTGAATCTCCGGCAAAGAAGGTGGCTTGAGCTATTGAAAGACTATGATATAAGTCTTCATTACCATCTCGGTAAGGTGAATATAGTCATTGATTCTCTTAGTTGATTGTCTATGGGAAGTTTGGCCCATGTTGATTAGACTAAGAGGGAATTGGTAAGGGCTATCAACCGCTTGGCTAATCTTTGAGTTTGACTTGCAGACTCTGAGGATGGTGGTGTGCTTGTGCATCCTGTATCTCAATCATCTCTTGTTGTTGAGATTATGATTAGCTAGTTCTTCCTCTTGGGATTATGTTAGAATAGGGTGTATTTATGTGTGAGTTATGATTCGTTTGTGTACATGCTAATGTGTTGGTGTTGGGTTCGGCTATTTCTTGAGTAAATTGATTGGGATTTATAGCTAAAAGCTTTAAAGACCCAAAATAGGTTTCTTTAAAGTCTAAAACATCCTTAAAAAAGGGGATTGGTTGAAATTTAGGATCCCTCATCATCCTTGAAAGAGGGATGTGGGAATTAAGGCAATAATAGATAATTATTGGGCTCAATTTGCTAATTTTCACCATCTCAGACATACAGGTGAATATGAGGTTGACTATCCCTTGGGTACAATCCTAGAAATAGGGTTACCTAATTGAAGTATTTGGTAGCTTTAATTGACATACTCGTTAGGTACTCGAAAGGATCAATGGGTGACATCTTTGAGGTTTTGTTGATGAACTACCCTCAAAGACTATAAACCTAGCCTACCACATCACCAACAATTTGAATTTTATCCTAATCTTCACGTACCCATGCATAACATTCCCCTAGGATGGCGTAATCCCAAGATCCGTGCCTAATTAATTACACTTCAATTATTCTAGTCTCAAATTACTCCCTTAAAAGCCCAAGAATTTCTTTCACATTAGAAAACATTGAAAACCCCCCAACCAATTGTGTACCATAGGTTTGAACTTAGCAAGCAACTTTTATTCCAAGCTTACTCAATCACCACTCACATTGTTCCTCGTGGATTCGACCCCAACTCTTAGCTGGGTAAACATATTGACAATGACTACCTTGTAATTACATTGATGTGTAAGTTGAGCATTATCAGTCGATTAGGTATTTGGCCTTAGATCAAACTCATTATCTTAGTTTTAGATTTGACTCCTTAGAATGATGGCTTGGAGGTTATGATAGAATTGGAGCATGAGGGCTTTCCTGTCTTCAAGGGAGTATTGGATAGTTGTAATTGGGCGGTTCAACCTTAATGTTGAGAATTTAGTTTGGAGTTGTAGATCTTGGGTGAAACCTTTATTTTCAAATTTTGTGTAAGTTGGGGCTATAGGCTTATTAAGCTTACGCTTTTTGTACCTATTCGATCTTTTTTAGTTCACATGGATTGTGGTTGATAGATGTACAAATAATAGTCCATAAACTGGAGTGTTCCAGAAGAACCTTTTGGAACGATTTATCAGATTGGTAAATTTAGTTTTCTAAAGAAACATAATATCAGGACCTCTGAGTCTACTGTCGCCATTAATAATTCTTTAGAAATTATCCAGCTATTGTATGAGCTTGACATAAACCGATTTAAAAATCAGTTTAATTATCTTCATGTTGGACTGGTTCAGGTGGCTATTAAGCCACTCTTTCGACAGGGCCTTGATATCCCTGTCTGTGCTATCCTAAGGGATGTTCGTCTTTTGAATTTCGACGATTCTCTCTTAGGTGTAATTCAAAGTAACCTAGCCGACGGCCCAGAATACTTTAATTGCTACCCAAATTTCTCTGTAGATATTAACGATCCTAACATCATGGATGTTTTGACACTTAATGTTAAGACAAACAACATGAACAGTAAGGATAATACTAGAGAAATAGCAATAATATACCGTGTATATTATCGGCTTATGGGTACAACCCTGGCTCCCAAAGCTAGATTCATGAGCCCTAGGGGTGTCACTACCCTCATGGAAGCAAATAAAGACAAAAGCAACGTCTTTGTTCCTAAGGCTCTCGTCTAGAAAGATATCATTCATAACAACGAATGGCACTTTGATGCTATCACTCAACCCCTCCCTACCTATCTGGAAAAATCGCAAATCGAATGGGTTATTCAACACCCTGACGGATCCATTGATTTAAAATTCTTAGGTTTTGAAGCCTCTAGAAATTCTTCATTTAGAAGATCTGTCTCACACAGAGCTTCTACCTCAAAGGACCCAGAGGGAAGTGAAGAAAATCATAATGACAAGGGAAAGGTTAGAGGAGTTGACTTCTCTGGTCCTGTCCCCAAAGTATATGATCAGCAACATACTAGGGTACAATAATCCTAGAACCTGATAATCTCTATGATCCAGGCAGCCCTACAGCCTCGGATATGGAACCTCCCCCCACCATACCTCGTCAAAAAATTAGAACCGACCCAGGATTAGAGGTTATCAAATCCGATGAGGAGTATACCCCAGACCTCAAAGCTCTTGAAGTCCTCTGGTACCTTCCAAAGGACGCAATAAAAAGAAAATGGTACACCAGTACTTATTCTAAAGAGCAGCAAAAGAAGTTTGGTCGGCTATGGATAGCAGATATGAAAAGACTCCGATGCGATATCGAATTCTTTAGATGGTTTGAATTCACTAGAAGAATGGAAAACCAAAATGAATCCCTTCACGTTATCATTAATAAATGGTATACGCAGAGCAACAAGGTCGTTGAATCCGTTACTCCTCCTCTCGAAGGGATAAAAATTCCACATTCTAATGAAGTCCTTAATTCTTCCCACTTCAAGAAGAAGCATGATAGACCCCTATCAGCCCCAATCAATATTGACCTAGATAGGATTGTTGAACAAAACAACTATACCAATCAGGTCCTTCACACTATCTCCCAGCAAATAGGAGATACTAAGAGCTCAAAGCTTCCTTTTAGTTCTCCCACTCCTGAAAAAGGTGCTTCAAGCCCTAGCCCCATTACCAACCCTATCTTTAAAATCCCTGAATTCCAAAAGGACAAATTCCCTAATCTTAGCGATGACTTTAAAGTCTCGGGAAAAATCTTAGAACAAATCAATGAAAAACTTTCCAAATTCCAAATCTCTGAAAGAGAGAAAGGAGAGTCCAACAACCAAAAGAACTCTCTTTCCAAGCTCACCAGTGATCGTTTTTCTACTAAGAAAAACTATTACAAATGACCTTCTCCTCCAGACATCTAGTTTGAAGAAAATCCTTACCGCTCTACCTCCAATCATGATGGTAGAGGAATAAATAAATGGAATGTTGATGGTTTGTCTGAACACCAAATCTACAACAAACTCCATGAAATGGGTGTTGCTTTCACAACATATAAGATCAGAGGAGCTTCTGATAAAGAAGAAGCCACCATGATCGTAGCAGGATCACTAACCTATCCTATTCCTCTAGTAAAAAACATAGGAAAAAATCCTTTAAGTCTCATAAAAGATCCAAACAACCCAGAAAAGAACCCTTCAAAAGGGAATCTTACAAGACTAGTAGAAAAACTAGACGAAAACCCTCTAAAAACAAAGATATTTGTTGGACTTACGGTAAACCTGGCCATAGTGCTAAAGACTGTAAGTCAGGCAAAAAGAATAAGATTAACTAATTAGGTCTCTCTGAAGAAACGAAAGAGAAACTGTTCTCTATAATGGAAGACTCATCAGACTCTTTCGACTCTTTCAGTTCTTCTAGTAATGACTATAGCGACGAAGAATTCATCAATGCCGGATATGAGTCCGATCAATCCCAGTCCGGCCAAGAATGTGCTTGTAATGGTACTTTCTGTACTTGCACAAGAAAGAACGTTAATGTCATTTCAGGAAATCCTATATAAATTCTGTTTGATATCATAGAATACATCCCGGATGATGAGGCTAGAAATAAATATCTTCTAGATCTCAAAAGATTGATGCTTTCTCATGAAGAAAAGCCCCCCAAACCCATTATTCAGCCTTTTAGCGAGAAACAGGTTATGTCCCAATTTGATAAACCTGCAGAACCATCTATAGCTGATCTCAAGGGTGAAATTTCCACCCTCAAAGGAGAAATCAGAGACTTAAAAGTCTGACTTGATCGGGTGGAACCTAACATTCTTACGGATCAAGTACTGTAAAATGTGTCTCCTCCGGAAAATGTCTGCCCACCTGAGTCTCCAAAGGCCTCCCCAATCATTCATAGTGGTCATATAAAGGAGCCTAATTCCTTCCCCAGTTTCGATTCTCCCTCTACCTCCGGCACTGCTATTACGGCCATTAAAGCTTACAGCAAACACATCGCCGTAAAAATTGTCATAAATAAAGAATTCGTTCTTAACAGAGTCACACTCTTTGACACTGGAGAAGACAACAACTGTATCGTCAAGGGACTAGTACCAACTAAGTACCTCCAAAAAAGCACCTCTCGTCTTTACTCTGCCACAGGAGAAAAGATGAAGATCCATTATGAGCTTCCTAAAGCTCATATCTGTAACAATGGCATTTGTCTTGTTAACGATTTTGTCACCACTAATGTATTACTGAGGATATCATTCTAGGAATACCTTTTGTCAATTGAATTCAACCTTTCATTAGCGATTTTGATGGAATTCGCACAATAATTTTATATCAAAATCTGTTCTTCCCCTTATTAAGGCCCCTCTCGCAAGAAGAAGGCAACCTTATTAAAGAATGAACTGCTTTTAAAATTAACAGACTTTCTTCACATATTTGTTTTCTTAAACAAGAAATTCAAATAAAGAAAATTGAACAAATTTTAACAACCCCAGAGATGGTTACTAAAATTGCTAATCTTCAAGAAAAATTCGAAAAAGAAATTTGCTCCGAATTTCCAAAAGCTTTTTGGGAAAGAAAAAGACATTTAGTAGAACTTCCTTACATTACTGGTTTTAACGAACAGACCATTCCTACTAAGGCCAGGACCATCCAAATGAACCAGGAAATAATGGAAATCTGCAAAAAAAAAATCGACCATCTTCTAAAAAATGGGATTATCAGAACCTTTAATTCTCCATGGAGTTGCTCTGCCTTTTATGTCAATAACAGTGCAGAAAAGGAGCGAGGAACTCCCAGGCTTGTGATAAATTACAAGCCTTTGAATGCAGCTTTGAAATGGATCAGACATCCGATTCCTAACAAAAGGTATCTTTTAAAAAGAACTTTCAAGGCCAATCTTTACAGTAAATTTGATATGAAGTGAGGATGAAAAACAGCACAAAGATAAAATTAGGTACCAAGACACTTCTGAAAAGCCTTCTAAAAGTTAGAGGTAAACTTAGTACCTCTATCTAATATGATAGATAATAGAACTCCATATAACTTAACCACCTCTCTAATATAAATCCTATCATAATCCTTAGATGAATACGAAGTATGTACTGATAAGAAATGATTTGATTTAGTCATTCTATCAAAAATGACCTATATCAAATCATGCTTACAACGAGTACGAGGCAAACTCCTCACAAAATCCATTTTCCCCACTTCCCACTTCCAACGGGGGGAAGCTGAACTCCTGCAATGCACCACTTGGCTTCTGGTGCTCAACTTTAACCTGCCAAAAATTTGAACACTTGCCATAACATATAAAATATCCTTCTTCATAACATTCCACCAATAGATTTCTTTCAAGTCACGGTACAACTTAGTGGATTCTGGATGAATAGAATATCACACACCATGTGCCTTTACTAAAATACACTGCCTCAGACCATCAACACATGGAACACATAGCCTGCCCTAACAATGAAGCTCACCATCTCCCCCTTGATTGAAAACCTCTAGTTTCTGATCTCTATCTAGCTCCTTTAACTTAACAAAACTAGGATACTTATATTGCTTTTTCTTTACTTCGATAACCAATGAAGATTCAAAACCATTCTAATCCCATATGCTACCCTTAGCTGAATCAACCAATCATATACCCAATTTAGAAAGTTGGTGAACCTCCTAAACTTTCTTCTTATCATCCTCAATATGAGCAAATACCCATAGATAATCTACTAAGGGTGTTTTTCACTCATTGCCCGAATAATACAACATACTTATTCATAATCTTTTAACAGCTCAAGACACCTTTTCTGATGAAGGTTTAAATCTTTCTATGAGAACACATACTGCAAACTTTGTGATCCATGAGCACATCAACATGAACCCTATAAAGATAATGCCACAAATTTTTCAAGGCAAAAACAAGAGCTGCCAACCCCAGATCATGGGTAGGATAATTCTTTTCATGGGGCTTAACCTGTCTAGAGGGATATGCTATGACCGTACCTCTCTGAATTAACACACAACCAAGACAATCGGTTCCTTCAAACACTAGGAGAAAACTGTTGTAACAACCATTAAGACTTGCTAGATGCCATAATCCATAGATGTATTGCTGTAATTTATTATAGGTTGAATCATCAATAATTATTGTTGTTTGCCATCTTATGTGAACTTAAATTTCTCAGTTAGTCTCTAGACAATTTTTTCTCTAATGAATTCCAACAATCATATTAAAAATACTATTAACCTGTCTTCTCAAGCAACCCATATTGCTAATATTGAAAATGATCTTCAAAACTGGAGTATTCCAGAAGAACCTTTTAAAATGATTTATCACATTGGTAAATTTAGTTTTCGAAAGAAACATAATATCAAGACCTCTGAGTCTACAGTTGCCATTACTAATTCTTTAGAAATTATCCAGCTATTGAATGAGCTTGACATAAACTGATTTAAAAATTAGTTTAATTATCTTCATGTTGGACTGGTTCAGGTGGCTATTAAGCCACTCTTTCGACAGGGCCTTGATATCCCTGTCTGTGCTATCCTAAGGGATGCTCGTCTTTTGAATTTCGATGATTCTCTCTTAGGTGTAATTCAAAGTAACCTAGCCGACGGCCCAGTATACTTTAATTGCTACCCAAATTTCTCTGTAGATATTAACGATCCTAACATCATGGATGTTTTGACACTTAATGTTAAGACAAAAAACATGAACATTAAGGATAATACTAGAGAAATAGCAATAATATACCGTGTATATTATCGGCTTATGGGTACAACTCTGGCTCACAAAGCTAGATACACGGGCCCTAGGGGTGTCACTACCTTCATGGAAGCAAATAAAAATAGAAGCAACGTCTTTGTTCCTAAGGCTCTCGTCTGGAACGATATCATTCATAACAACGAATGGCACTTTGATGCTATCACTCAACCCCTCCCTACCTATCCGAAAAAATCACAAATTGAAAGGGTTATTCAACACCCTGACGGATCCATTGATTTAAAATTCTTAGGTTTTGAAGCCTCTAGAAATTCTTTATTTAGAAGATCTGTCTCACACAGAGCTTCTACCTCAAAGAACCCGGAGGGAAGTGAAGAAAATAATAATGACACGGGAAAGGTTAGAGGAGTTGATTTCTCTGGTCCTGTCCACAAAGTATATTATCAGCAACATACTAGGGTCCAAGAATACCTAGAACCTGATAATCTCTATGATCCAGGCAGCCCTACAGCCTCGGATATGGAACCTCCCCCCACCATACCTCATCAAAAAATTAGAACTGATCCAGGATTAGAGGTCATCAAATCCGATGAGGAGTATACCCCAGACCTCAAAGCTCTTGAAGTCCTCTAGTACCTTTCAAAGGACGCAATAAAAGGAAAATGGTACACCAGTACTTATTCTAAAGAGAAGCAAAAGGAGTTTGGTTGGCTATGGATAGCATATATGAAAAGACTCCGATGCGATATCGAATTCTTTAGATGGTTTGAATTCATTGGAAGAATGGAAAACCAAAATGAATCCCTTCACGTTATCATTAATAAATGGTATACGCAGAGTAACAAGGTCGTTGAATCTATTACTCCTCCTCTCAAAGGGATAAAAATTCCTCATTCTAATGAAGTCCTTAATGCTTCCCCCTTCAAGAAGAAGCATGATAGACCCCTATTAGCCCCAATCAGCAGAGACCTAGATAGGATAGTTGAGCAAAACAACAATAACAATCAGGTCCTTCACACTATCTCCCAACAAATAGGAGATACTAAGAGCTCAATACTTCCTTTTAGTTCTCCCACTCCTCAAAAGGGTGCTCCAAGCCCTAGCCCCATTACCAACCCTATCTTTAAAATCCCTGAATTCCAAAAGGAGAAATTCCCTAATCTTAGCGATGACTTTAAAGTCTCGATAAAAATCTTAGAATAAATCAATGAAAAACTTTCCAAATTCAAAATCTCTGAAAGAGAGAAAGGAGAGTCCAGCAACCAAAAGAACTCTCTTTCCAAGCTCACCAGTGATCATTTTTCTACTAAGAAAAACTATTACAAATGACCTTCTCCTCCAGATGTCCAGTTTGAAGAAAATCCTTACCTCTCTACCTCCAATCATGATGGTAGAGAAATAACTGAATGGAATGTTGACGGTTTGGCTGAACACCAAATCTACAACAAACTCCATGAAATGGACGTTGCTATCACAGCATATAAGATCAGAGGAGCCTCTGATAAAGAGGCAGCCACCATGATCGTAGCAGGATTCAATGGTATGATAAAACACTGGTGGGACAACTATTTCATAGATGACGTTAAGAACCTTATCTATGAGGCCACAACTATGGAGACGGTTGTCAAAAGTGAAAATGGGCAAGAGAGTCTTGAGCAAGTCAAGAAAGAAGACGCCTGTGCCACCCTCCTATATCACATAGCTAGACATTTTATAGGGGAACCCAAATTATTTCAAGACAGGAGTTTAGAAATCCTTAACAATCTCACTTGCAAAGATCTGGCTAACTTTAGATAGTACAAGGATAGCTTTTTAGTCAAAATCATGATATGACCTGACTGTAACAATGACTTCTCGAAAGAATGTTTTATTAGTGGTCTTCCTCCTCTGTTCGCAGATAAAGTTAGGACCAAAATCAAAGATAGATTTGAAGGAAAAATCCCCTACGGGATCTTAACCTATGGACATATAATAAGCTTCATTACCACAGTAGGAGTAGACCTCTGCACCGACCTTAAGCTTAAGAAACAACTTAAGAAGGATAGCACTTCCAAATATGGGCTAGGAACCTTCTGCCAAGATTTTGGGTTCACTAACCTATCCTCTCCCTCTAGTAAAAAACATAGGAAAAAATCCTTTAAGTCTCATAAAAGATCCAAACAACCCAGAAAAGAATCCTTCAAAAGGGAATCTTACAGGACTAGTAGAAAAACTAGACGAAAACCCTCTAAAAACAAAGATACTTGTTGGACTTGCGGTTAACCTGGCCATAGAGCTAAAGACTGTAAGTCAGGAAAAAAGAATAAGATCAACCAATTAGGTCTCTCTGAAGAAACCAAAGAGAAACTGTTCTCTATAATGGAAGACTCATCAGACTCTTCTGACTCTTTCAGTTCTTCTAGTAACGACTATAGCGACAAAGAATTCATCAACACCGCATATGAGTCCGATCAATCCCAGTCCGGCCAAGAATGTGCTTGTAATGGTACTTTCTGTACTTGCACAAGAAAGACCGTTAATGTCATTTCAGGAAATCCAAAAGAAATCCTGTTTGATATCACATAACACATCCAGGATAATGAGGCTAGAAATAAATATCTTCTAGAACTCAAAAGATTGATGCTTTCTCATGAAGAAAAGCCCCCTAAACCCATTATTCAGCCTTTTAGAACGAAATAGGTTATGTCCCGATTTGATAAACCTGCAGAACCATCTATAGCTGATCTCAAGGGTGAAATTTCCACCCTCAAAGGAGAAATCAGAGACTTAAAAGTCCGACTTGATCGGGTGGAACTTAACATTCTTACGGATCAAGTACTGAAAAATGTGTCTCCTCCGGAAAATGTCTCCCCACCTGAGTCTCTAAAGGCCTCCCCAATGATTCATAATGAAAATCTAAAGGAGCCTAATTCCTTCCCTGGTTCCGATTCTCCCTCTACCTCCGGCATTGCTATTATGACCATTAAAGCTTACAACGAACACATCACCGTAAATATTGTCATAAATAAAGAATTCATTCTTAACAGAGTCATACTCTTTGATACTGGAGCAGACAACAATTGTATCGTCAAGGGACTAGTACCCAATAAGTACCTCCAAAAAAGCACCTCCCGTCTTTACTCTGCCACAGGAGAAAAGACGAAGATCCATTATGAGCTTCCTAAAGCTCATATCTGTAATAATGACATTTGTCTTGTTAACAATTTTGTCATCACTAAAGGTATTACTGAGGATATCATTCTAGGAATACCAATTGTCATTCAAATTCGACCTTTCATTAGCGATTTTGATGGAATTCGCACAATAATTTTAGATGAAAATCTGTTCTTCCCCTTATTATGGTCCCTCTCGCAAGAAGAAGACAACCTTATTAAAGAAAGAACTGCTTTTAAAATTAACAGACTTTCTTCACATATTTGTTTTCTTAAACAAGAAATTCAAATAAAGAAAATTGAACAAATTTTAACAACCCCAGAGATGGTTACTAAAATTGCTAATCCTCAAGAAAAATTTGAAAAAGAAATTTGCTTCGAATTTCCTAACGCTTTTTGGGAAACAAAAAGACATTTAGTAGAACTTCCTTACATTACTGGTTTTAACGAACAGGCCATTCCTACTAAAGCCAGGCCCATCCAAATGAACCAGGAAATAATGGAAATCTCCAAAAAGAAAATCGACCATCTTCTAAAAAATGGGATTATCCGAACCTCTAATTCTCCATGGAGTTGCTATGCCTTTTATGTCAATAACAGTGCAGAAAAGGAGAGAGGAACTCCCAGGCTTGTGATAAATTACAAGCCTTTGAATGCAGTTTTGAAATGGATCAGACATCCGATTCCTAACAAAAGGTTTCTTTTAAAAAGAACTTTCAAGGCCAATCTTTACAGTAAATTTGATATGAAGTCAGGATTCTGGCAAATTCAAATTGCTGAAAAAGATAAAAACAAAACGGCCTTCAACGTCCCATTTGGACATTATGAATGGAATGTCTTACCATTTGGTCTTAAAAATGCTCCTTCAGAGTTTCAGAACATCATGAATAGTATTTTCAATCCTTATAGTTACATGTCAATTGTTTATATTGATGATGTGCTTATTTTCTCAAAAAATATTGATTCCCATTTCAAGCATCTAGACACCTTCTTCAAGATTGTTAAATTCAATGGTTTGGTAGTTAGCGCCAAAAAAATGAAGCTCTTCCAAACATCTATAAGAGTCTTAGGACATGATCTTTATCAAGGTAGTTATAAACCCATTTGTAGAGCCATAGAGTTCTCTTCCAAATTCCCTAATGAGATTAGTGATAAAACCCAGCTTCAAAGGTTTTTAGGAGGCCTTAATTATGTAGCAGATTTCATCCCTAACATTAGACAGGTCTGCGAACCTCTTTACAAAAGACATAAAAAGACACCAGTTCCTTGGAGTTCTGACCAAACTAATGCGGTCATTAAGATTAAAGAATTAGACAAAAACCTTCCATGATTAGGAATTCCTAACCCAGAAGCCTTCATGATTATTGAAATAGATGCTTCAGACATCGGGTGCGGGGGTATTCTGAAGCAACAGGTTAATAATTATTCTTAATAGTTAGTCAGATTTACGTCCGGAATATGGAATCAAGCTCAGAGAAACTATACCACTGTTAAAAAGAAAGTTTTATCTATAGTGCTATGTATCACTAAATTTCAAGATGATCTTGTTAATAAAGAATTTTTACTACGAGTAGATTGCAAATCTGCTAAAGAAATTTTACAAAAGGATGTTAAGAATTTGGTTTCAAAACAAATATTTGCTAGATGGCAAGCTCTCCTATCTAGCTTTGATTTTCAAATTGAGTTTATCAAAGGAGAAAATAATTTCCTCCCCGATTTTCTAACAAGAGAATTTTTACAGGGCCAAAATGAGACCCACCATACTGGGAAAAATCTCAGTAGGCAACAAACAGGAACAAACCAAAATGGCTAGACCATTTAATTTGCCGTCAGCATCAACAAATCCCTTGAGGCCATTAGTCCCACAGAGGCCTGAACTAAAACCGGAACTATAGTCACCATTCCAAACAAATATGCAGCTTTTCCAGAATTTCCAAAGTTCCCTCCACCAATGCCAACTAGATTGGTAGATCTAAAGACTAATAAACCTTTTGATAAAGGGTAATCTTCAAGCTCATCAGTACAGTCGAAACAGAGTTACGCCATGAAGGCTCCAGAAACCTTTGCACAGGCCGTAAACCCCACAGCAGCCAAACCAATACCAACTCCTCCCATCAAGGAAGAATTTAAATTCGTTACCACTCAGGTAATGCCTATTATTGCATTAGATAAAGAATATGAGGGATATCCTCTGGACCAGCTTATCAAACCAGTCTACAATGACAAAAACTTCATGGATACAGAGAATCCACTTAAAACAAGGCAATATTATGAAGCCATCTTGGTAGACACTGATTCCATCAAGGTCGAGCATTCTATGAATGATAGAAATCCAGAATACATCGATTATTCTAGATTCACCATTAAGAGGGTATTAACCCCGTTTAATTGGTTTGCAGATCACCTGCATACCCCTATTGCATTATCTATGCCGCATAGGCCACAAACTTATAATTGGTACGACTATAAGTCGGCATGGTTCAATTTTTTATATGTTAGGCCAGGACATACCTGGTTTATTAAATATTGTCCTGCCATGGTAGATGTCGTTATACCTATATGGTTCTACGAATGGTGGATATACTTTGTAGGAATCAAAGAAATCCTTCCCCAATAATTTCTTAATCGATTCACAGAGTTCTATTCAAAGGAAGGGTGTGTCACCCTCCCAGAGCATATCCAAATGTGCAAGTTCTTCATCAAGAAGAGAGTTTCCTACATCATCTCCTGGAACTTTGCTAAAGGAGAACAAGACCGGATTAAATATCTATCCAAAGAGATAAAAGTCAAAGGTTGGACCTCCAAGCCAACAACACCAAAAACCCCTGATAAGGGAAAAACAACAGCATCTTCAACCAGCGCCTCACAATAGTGAATATTTGAGAAGATAAATAGAAAATAGAGACATTGAGAAAATGATTAAAACAACTTACAAAATTTTATTCAAACTTCAACTGAAAATATTACAAGAGAAGAGTTTAGACAGGCGGAAATATTTCTTATCTAGGAAATTTTCTGATGCCTTCTCTAAAGATACAACAAGTTTTATATAGATGAGAGAAATAAAGATAATACATCTGGAGTGTACACTTGTAAGGATAAGATTATTTCTAGATAACCGACAGTCTTGAGTGCTGCAGATGCCTTTTCTTTTGAAAAGCAGATTCCTTTGGCTTTTGAAATGCTGATTGATTGCAGATGCTTTTTCTTTTGAAAAGCAGATTTCTTTGGCTTTTTGAAAAGCTGATTGATTGCTTTAGGAAATTATCTGGTCCTATGGATTCCAATTAGAAATAGTAGAATGCCTCTTCAAAAAGTAATTCCGGTTCTTTGAACCTCTACTTTTTTGAAGGGTTGTTTCCTTATTCTTAATAGAGGTCCAGATAGGCCATGGCTATCCCTTTGGGATTTAGCATATCCCCATTGTTGTCACTACTTCCTATGGAGGAAGATTCTTTTAGAAGTTGTAATACTTCTTCTTCGTTAGTTTCTTGACTTTTTATATCTATTAAAGCCTTCTTTAATTTTTCTTTGAGTGCCTTCTTGTTTTGTGAGGCGCTGGTTGAAGATGATGTTGTTCTTCCCTTATTAGGGGTTTTTGGTGCTGTTGGCTTGGGGGTCCAACCTTTGACTTTTATCTCTTTGGATAGATATTTAATCCGGTCTTGTTCTCCTTTAGCGAAGTTCCAGGAGATGATGTAGGAAACTCTCTTCTTGATAAAGAACTTGAACATTTAGATATGCCCTGGGAGGGTTACACACCCTTCTTTTGAACTGAACTTTGTGAATCGATTAAGAAATTATTGGGGAAGGATTTCTTTGATTTCTCCAAAGTATATACACCATTCGTAGAACCATATAGGTAAAACGGCATCTACCATGGCAGGACAATATTTAATAAACCAGGTGTGTCCTAGCCTAACATATAAAAAATTGAACCATGCCGACTTATAGTCGTACCAATTATAAGTTTGTGGCCTATGCAGCATAGATAATGCAATAGGGGTATGTAGGTGATCTGTAAGCCAATTAAACTGGGTTAATACCCTCTTAATAGTGAATCTAGAATAATCGATGTATTCTGGATTTCTATCATTCATAGAATGCTCGACCTCGATGGAATCAGTGTCTACCAAGATGGCTTCATAATATTGCCTTGTTTTAAGTGGATTTCTGTATCTACAAAGTTTTTGTCATTGTAGACTGGTTTGATAAGCTGGTCCAGAGGATATCCCTCATATTCTTTATCTAATGCAATAATAGGCATTACCTGAGTGGTAACGAATGTAAATTCTTCCTTGTTGGGAGGATTTGGTATTGTTTTGGCTGCTGTGGGGTTTACGGCTTGTGCAAAGGTTTATGGAGCCTTCATGGCATACCTGTGTTTCGACTATACCGATGAGCTTGAAGATTACCTTTTATCAAAAGGTTTATTAGTCTTTCGATCTACCATCTAGTTGGCATTGGTGGAGGGAGCTTTAGAAATTCTGCCAAAGCTGCATATTTGTTTTGGAACGGTGACTGTAGTTCCGGTTTTAGTTCAGGCCTCTGTGGGACTGATGGCCTCAAGGAATTTGTTGATGCTGACGGCAAATCAAATGGTCTAGCCATTTTGGTTTGTTCCTGTTTGTTGCCTACTGAGATTTTTCCCAGTGCGGTGGGTCTCATTTCGGCCATGTAAAATTCTCTTGTTAGAAAATCGGGGAGGGAATTATTTTATCCTTTGATAAACGCAATTTGAAAATCAAAGATAGATAGGAAAGCTTGCCATCTAGCAAATATTTGTTTTGAGACCAAGTTCTTAACATCCTTTTGTAAAATTTCTTTAGCAGATTTGCAATCTACTCGTAGTAAAAATTCTTTATTAACAAGATCATCTTGAAATTTAGTGATACATAGCACTATAGATAAAACTTTCTTTTTAACAGTGCTATAGTTTCTCTGAGCTTGATTCCATATTTCGGACGTAAATGTGACTAACTATTCAGAAGAATTATTAACCTGTTGCTTTAGAATACCCCCATACCCGATGTTCGAAGCATCTGTTTCAACAGTCATGAAGGCTTCCGGGTTAGGAATTCCTAAGCATGGAAGGTTTTTGACTAATTCTTTAATTTAATGACAGCATTAGTTTGGTCTGAACTCCAAGGAACTGGTGTCTTTTTATGTCTTTTGTAAAGAGGTTCGCAGACCTGTCTAATGTTAGGGATGAAATCTGCTACATAATTAAGGCTTCCTATGAACCTTTGAAGCGGGGTTTTATCACTAATCTCATTAGGGAATTTGGAAGAGAACTCTATGGCTCTACAAATGGGTTTATAACTACCTTGATAAAGATCATGTCCTAAGAATCTTATAGATGTCTGGAAGAGCTTCATTTTTTTGGCGCTAACTGCCAATCCATTGAATTTAACAATCTTGAAGAAGGTGTCTAGATTATTGAAATGGGAATCAATATTTTCTGAGAAAATAAGCACATCATCAATATAAACAATTGACATATAACTATAAGGATTGAAAATATTATTCATGATGTTCTAAAACTCTGAAGGAGCATTTTTAAGACCAAATGGTAAGACATTCCATTCATAATGTCCAAATGGGACGTTGAAGGCCGTTTTGTATTTATCTTTTTCAGCAATTTGAATTTGCCAGAATCCTGACTTCATATCAAATTTATTGTAAAGATTGGCCTTGAAAGTTCTTTTTAAAAGATCCCTTTTGTTAGGAATCGGATGTATGATCCATTTCAAAACTGCATTCAAAGGCTTGTAATTTATCACAAGCCTGGGAGTTCCTCGCTCCTTTTCTGCACTGTTATTGACATAAAAGGCAGAGCAACTCCATGGAGAATTAGAGGTTCTGATAATCCTATTTTTTAGAAGATGGTCGATTTCCTTTTTGCAGATTTCCATTATTTCCTGGTTCATTTGGATGGGCCTGGCCTTAGTAGGAATGGCCTGTTCGTTAAAACCAGTAATGTAAGGAAGTTCTACTAAATGTCTTTTTCTTTCCCAAAAAGCGTTAGGAAATTCGGAGCAAATTTCTTTTTTGAATTTTTCTTGAATATTAGCAATTTTAGTAACCATCTCCGGGGTTGTTAAAATTTGTTCAATTTTCTTTATTTGAATTTCTTGTTTAAGAAAACAAATATGTAAAGAAAGTCTGTTAATTTTAAAAGCAGTTCTTTCTTAAATAAGGTTGCCTTCTTCTAGCGAGAGAGGCCTTAATAAGGGGAAGAACAGATTTTGATCTAAAATGGTTGTGCGAATTCCATCAAAATCGCTAATGAAAGGTCGAATTTGATTGACAAAAGGTATTCCTAGAATGATATCCTCAGTGATACCTTCAGTGATGACAAAATCGTTAACAAGACAAATGCCATTGTTACAGATATGATCTTTAGGAAGCCCATAATGGATCTTCATCTTTTCTCCTGTGGCAGAGTAAGGACGAGAGGTTCTTTTTTTGGAGGTACTTAGTGGGTACTAGTCCCTTGACGATACAGTTGTTGTCTGCTCTAGTAATTTGTTTCTTAAGCTTAAGGTCGGTGCAGAGGTCTACTCCTACTGTGGTAATGAAGCTTATTATATGTCCATAGGTTAAGATCCCGTAGGGGATTTTTCCTTCAAATCTATCTTTGATTTTGGTCCTAACTTTATCTGCGAACAGAGGAGGAAGACCACTAATAAAATGTTCTTTCCAGAAGTCATTGTTACAGTCAGGTCGGATCATGATTTTGACTAAAAAGGTATCCTTGTACCATCTAAAGTTAGCCAGATCTTTGCAAGTGAGATTGTTAAGGATTTCTAAACTCCTGTCTTGAAATAATTTGGGTTCCCCTATAAAATGTCTAGCTATGTGATATAGGAGGGTGGCACAGGCGTCTTCTTTCGCGACTCGCTCAAGAGTCTCTTGCCCATTTTCACTTTTGACAACCGTCTCCATAGCTGTGGCCTCATAGATAAGGTTCTTAACGTCATCTGTGAAATAGTTGTCCCACCAGTGTTTTATCATACCAGTGAATCCTGCTACGATCATGGTGGGTGCCTCTTTATCAGAAGCTCCTATGATCTTATATGCTGTGATAGCAATGCCCATTTCATGGAGTTTGTTGTAGATTTTGTGTTCAGCCAAACCGTCAACATTTCATTCAGTTATTACTCTACCATCATGATTGGAGGTAGAGAGGTAAGGATTTTCTTCAAACTGGACGTCTGGAGGAGAAGGTCGTTTGTAATAGTTTTTCTTAGTAGAAAAACGATCACTGGTGAGCTTGGAAAGAGAGTTCTTTTGGTTGCTGGACTTTTCTTTATCTCTTTCAGAGATTTTGAATTTGGAAAGTTTTTCATTGATTTGTTCTAAATTTTTTCCCGAGACTATAAAGTCATCGCTAAGATTAGGGAATTTCTCCTTTTGGAATTCAGGGATTTTAAAGATAGGGTTGGTAATGGGGCTAGGTATTGGAGCACCTTTTTCAGGAGTGGGAGAACTAAAAGGAAGCATTGAGCTCTTAGTATCTCCTATTTGCTGGGAGATAGTGTGAAGGACCTGATTGGTATAGTTGTTTTGTTCAACTATCCTATCTAGGTCTCTGTTGATTGGGGCTGATAGGGGTCTATCATGCTTCTTCTTGAAGAGGGAAGCATTAAGGACTTCATTAGAATGAGGAATTTTTATCCCTTCGAGAGGAGGAGTAACGGATTCAACGACCTTGTTACTCTGCGTATACCATTTATTAATGATAATGTGAAGGGATTCATTTTGGTGTTCCATTCTTCCAGTGAATTCAAACCATCTAAAGAATTCGATATCGCATCAGAGTCTTTTCATATCTGCTATCCATAGCCGACCAAAATCCTTTTGCTGCTCTTTAGAATAAGTACTGGTGTACCATTTTCTTTTTATTGTATCCTTTAGAAGGTACCAGAGGACTTCAAGAGCTTTGAGGTCTGGGGTATACTCCTCATTGGATTTGATGACCTCTAATCCTGGGTTAGTTCTAATTTTTTGACGAGGTATGGTGGGGGGAGGTTCCATATCCGAGGCTGTAGGGCTGCCTGGATCATAGAGATTATCGGGTTCTAGGGATTCTTGGACCCTAGTATGTTGCTGATAATATACTTTGGGGACAGGACCAGAGAAGTCAACTTTTCTAACATTTCCCTTGTCATTATCATTTTCTTCACTTCCCTCCGGTTTCTTTGAGGTAGAAGCTCTGTGTGAGACCGATCTTCTAATTGAAGAATTTCTAGAGGCTTCAAAACCTAATAATTTTAAATCAATGGATCCGTCAGGGTGTTGAATAACCCTTTCGATTTGTGATTTTTCCGGATAGGTAGGGAGGGGTTGAGTGATAGCATCAAAGTGCCATTCATTGTTATGAATGATATCGTTCCAGACGAGAGCCTTAGAACAAAGACGTTGCTTCTGTCTTTATTTTCTTCCATGAGGGTAGTGACACCCCTAGGGCTCGTGAATCTAGCTTTGGGAGCCAGGGTTGTACCCATAAGCCGATAATATACACGGTATATTATTTCTATTTCTCTAGTATTATCCTTACTGTTCATGTTTTTTGTCTTAACATTAAGTGTCAAAACATCCATGATGTTAGGATCGTTAATATCTACAGAGAAATTTGGGTAGCAATTAAAGTATACTGGGTCGTCGGCTAGGTTACTTTGAATAACACCTAAGAGAGAATCCTCGAAATTCAAAAGACGAGCATCCCTTAGGATAGCACAGACAGGGATATCAAGGCCCTGTCGAAAGAGTGGCTTAATAGCCACCTGAACCAGTCCAACATGAAGATAATTAAACTGATTTTTAAATCGGTTTATGTCAAGCTTATTCAATAGCTGGATAATTTCTAAAGAATTAGGTGGTAGTCGATTAATAGGCCCTTTAAGTATAATTTTATATCATTAACAAACATCTTTTCATTCTAAGATTTACTTGTAATCTTGGGATCTTATTGTTATTGGTTTTTTCTTCAATTAAAGACTTTGGATTTTCTTATTTCACTATATTGTGGTTGGTTCTATAATAATTTCTATAGATTCCATGAATGATCTCATACCGATAAGCGGCTAATTCCTTTAGCTAGGGTTGAGGGTATCCTGACAGATTAATGAAGTAAAGGAAGTGCAAAGTCATTCTTGATAAAGATTCTTACTTGTATTGTGGTTTTCTTCGATTTGATTGTTTTCACAATGGGTGCACACATTAGGATTCTATCAGTATATAATATGAGCCTGACCAGGAGGTCGAGTTGGGGAAAGAAAATCACAACAGTGATTTTGAGTTAATTTCCTAAATAAGCTAACCTGAACTATCTACTTAAGATGATTATATTTCATCTAATAACTTGAGACTCAAAAGGTAATAGTTAAACTGGGATCCACGATAAGGGTTAGTAAGGCGACACCCTGAGCCTCAAAAGTTAAATGCTGAAATCCGTTAATGAGTCGACAAGATAGTTGATGGTGCATAACTGATTAGATTATGCATGCAAGATATTCGAATACTTTCACAACGCATAATAAATCTATAGAGTTAGAAGCCATGGGGAAAACAAGCCTAGTGTTCTTCTTAGATTGATTACAATGTCGAGCATTCAGAACTTATTATTTTTTACTATCGTAGCAAATCCCCCACATTTACTTATTGTACTGCTTGGTAATTTCGACAAGTTTAAAATTGATTTTTGACGTATTCCCTATGGGATAGACCCCAACCTAGTTGGGTTACTATATTTTGACAGTGACCTCTTTATCCTTCAATTGGAGGCGTAGCTTGGGTGACATCATGCGTTGTTAATCAAAAGTATGCCCTTTATGTCACAACCCATTTCTTAGGTCATGATGATGCCTACTATAACCAACCGATAGACAATCCAAAATTGTAGTATAGTACGGCTAGTAACGGACTACCAAATAAAATAAGGAAAGAATACAAAGTAATTTATTAAAAATTCCAATCCATCAATAAATTCCAAAATGAGGTGGTATCAGTACAAGAGCTTCTAATATAAAAATAGTGGAAGAGTGAAATATAAATGATTATACTAATACAACTTATCTTTGAATACAATGTAGAGTCTAGTATAATACATAAGGGAAAGAAAGGCCCATTATTACTTCCATAAAGAACATCATGGACATAAGTCATAAGTCATAATACGAGGAATGTCACCATAATTTACCAAGTCATGAGGAAAACTTCTTCTAAAGGATTGATACACACAACTAGGCCTAACATCCACCTCTAAGCCAACAATGGCTAACACAAGTCTTGACCTAAGTGGGTCGGACTATCCCGCTTCTAATTCTCAATTTCCATATTATTTTGGGAAACTATGCCCAAAACTAGGCTAAGTTATCTATTTCAACATCTAGATAACTAGTAAGCCATAACCAATCCTTTGATAGGAACTTCGTCTAGAAATAAGGGCGCTTAAGTCAGCTCTACCCAAATTACTACTCAAACATCACCACAATAGCCTAACAACATAAAATATACCAACCATGCTTCCAATTCAAAAAACAACATCACAAACATAGCATTATATCATATCTAATCTATGAATTTGTTCAGTCTAGGGAGAAGGCTATAGGATCCTCAAAGGGTCATAAGCATTCAACCTTATGGGTCCAAAAGCCTCATCTAATCCACAAATTTAAAAACTAATACAAAGTCATTCTACTCATAGACAAACATAAAATTCACATTCACAAGCCATATATAACACACATCATCTTTTAAGATGAGTAGGTAGAAGCCTACCTCAAAGAAAAACCAAAAAATCTAAAATTGCTCTCCAAGTGTCCGTCTTCACTTTACAATCCGAAAATGCCATAACACTATAAAAACATAATCTACTCATCACTATGTTTCTAATGATACATATTGCACCATTGTTCTTCGATTCCAAAAATGACCCCTAATAGACCAAGTAGATCCCATGTACGGAAAAGTATTTCCAAGGTCAACACAATGTTCATACACGAACAAGGAATATTAACCGTCAGAAATTAGAGAAAACAAATCTAATTTGGGCTAAATTCAAGCCCGAAGTTAAATTGGAGTTTTGGGTCCAAACTAAGAAATTCAAACTTGAACTCAATGAATTCATACCTTAAATTTGAAGATATTCACAATAAAAGATGATTAGGAAGCTCCCAAGTCATCCACCATACTCAATTTTGAGTAATCATACCCACTTATGGTTTCAAGCTCTCAAAGATGAAGGAAAAATGGCAAAATTTGTGACAATTGGGTCTATTTATAGACCCCTAGGCAAGGATATGCAGTGATCTCCCTCCATGGGCCATGATCGTGCTAAGGGTGATTCCCATATGGTGCGTAGAATAATCGCACTATCTCTTGAAATCATAGATAACAGTTTGTCCAATGCCTCAAGACTCGTTTGGAATCTAATTTTCACTAACAAACTATGTTACCCTACTAAATTCGTCATTTCAAACACGTTGGCAAAGTTGGATTTTAAATCCAAGTTCGTTTATACCAAATGTGTGTCACATACCTATACTTTCTAATTTCTAAATTTTTGATCAATAGGTCAAAATAAGCACAGGCACCTTGGGACCCAAACCAAAGATCTTCCTAGCCTAAAATTGATACTCTAGAGATGTTAGTTATGTTGGACTTTGCATTGAAGATTGTTTTACTGATGTTTTTGCCTGATGGCCATTTTGAACCAATAAAGACTTTTAAATGGGGAATTGGTTCAAAAACAAAATAAATTGCCTGCTAACTGAATGGTAAGTCCCATCAAATTATAAATGGATTTGGGAAGCTATAAAGATGTCCTAAAGGCAAATATAAGCAGAAATTATAGATAATAACCAAAATTGGAATCATAATATCTACTATAAAAAAGACTTGCATCCCTAAAATAAAATGGATAGAAAAAATTCTCAAAAGCTTGAAGGGATGAGATACTGGGTTTGAATGCTCCGAGCATGAATTCCAAGGGAACCTCCACGAAAAGGGAAAAATTCTAAGGGGTTTCACCACAAGTATCCCTTGTTCAACAAGCACTCTCATTTTACTCCTAAATAGCCTAAACTAAACTTTAACCATTGATTGGCCTCCAACTGAAAAAAGGTGAATACATGCAAATCTGAACCACAACACACTGATAACATATCCATATTCACACAAATCAACAAAGGCCCATCTGATCCAAAAATATTCCAAGACATGAGTGATTCTGCCGACTCAAAATCAAAATATAACTTTCAATTATCGTGTCGCACCTGTTATCCACTCCGAACATTAAGGAAAATCACCTGAGTCTCATCCACATAGTATCATCATAGAGGACTCAAAGAACTAAAGTCGATCCCCTGAATTTCTAATTGGAAGAGAATAGAATAAGCCCATAAGGCGTTATTGGGATCATAAATAGAGATAATCAAGGAATATAATTCATGCCAATGCTTCACCCAGTCCATATTGCAATCCAAAAACTAGAATTCTAAAGATCAAGGTGTAACTACTCATTACTGAACATTTTGCTCCCAAATATCCCATCAACCAAGAATGAAGCCATATTTAATCCAACTCGAGTATACTACCCCCAGTGAGAATGCCATTAAAAATTCTGAAAGAAAATAGGAAACTAGAGATTAAATATAAAAGAATTAATACCGAGTCCATGGGCTATGATCTTGACACTCATCTACAATAATCCAACCTAAGTCAAGAACACCCAATAGGAAACCACAGATTATGCTCAATCGGACTCGAAATAAAATCTGAATTGAGACAAGTCAAAGGCAAAAGCTGCATACAAGATCTACAACACCAACATAAAATCTTGATACCAAGGAAAAATCGCCCGTTCTTAACTACTTAAACCAAACCTGAAGGTGGGTAGGAATCCATACTCCAAAATAATCATAACATCCAAATCCCCATTCTATGGTATTAAGTTAAAACTAAATCAACAAGACTATATAAATGCCAACAATCTTAAATTGACTTTAGTATTCAAATCTGACATATCCATGCTAAATATTATCAAACAATAATTGAGACATATTTGAAGAGCAAAAATCACTATAGGGATAAGCATTAACTAGAAACACTCATAAAAACCCAAAAGCTCTAGCGGGTACTAAGAATAGTCACGAAGTAGAAATCATGCAAAATGATAATCACCAGCTAAAAAATCAAAGAACTTCCTCAATCACTGTCGGAGGGCATGAACAATCCAAACATACTCAAAAATTCCCAAAGGCTGAAAACCACACGAGTGAAGGAAAAAACACTAGCAACTCAAAGAATGCAACTTAATCCAAAACTAATAAATCAAACACTTTTTCTCGACAAAGAATAATATTAGGCACATATCATTGAGGAGAATAACTCCCTCGAGCCTCACTAGATTTCCTCAGTTTGTGGCCTCTCAGTTCTATCGGTTTGAATATGTGAGTTCTGTGTTTGGTTTGGCTGAAATTACTCGGGTTGGTCAATTTATAACACTGAACCCACCCACCTTTACTAGTACAAATGCTAAAGAGGACCCCCAAAGGTTCATTGATGAAATGGAATACATTTAAGAGTTAGGCATGCTAATGAGGTTGATGGGGTTGGGCTGGCAACCTATCAGTTGGAAGACATACCTAACTAGTGGTATAATGAGGGATGATTTGAGGGGTAGGGATGCTAAACCTTTTGTGTGGGGTGAGTTTGTAGAGGCCTTCCTTGATTGTTTCTTTCCCCAGGAACTAAGGGAAGCAAAAGTTGAATAATTCATAAATCTTAACTAAGGTGAAATAAGTGTCAAGGAATATGAATTGAAGTTTACCTAGATGTCTCATTATGCTTCAGAGTTAGTAGATGACATGAGAGCCGCATAAGGGAGTTCGCATCTAGTCTCTCAGATTATTTGGTGTAAGATTATAAGCGAGCAATTTAGAATAAGGATATGAATTTCACCAGGTTATCGGTCCATATCCAATAGGTAAACATGGAGAAAAAAAGGTAGGTAGAGGTAAGGAAAAAGAAAGACAAACTAAGAGGGATAGGTCTATAGATCAAAATGTCAGTCAGCAACAAGGTGGTAATTGGGGTAAGAAATGGTCTAAGAAGAAGTTTTTGAGCAATGCTCAGTCCTCCGCTAGCGGTCAGGTGCCCAGAACTCTAGTTTATCAACGGTTTTTTAACTCCCAGTGTAACAGCGGGATGAGGATGAAGGGTACACAATCCCAGGGGTGTGTGGCTCAGCCCACTAGGTCATATCCTCATTGTAGTTCTTATAGAAAAGATCATTTGGGAGTATACTATTTAGGAAGTAACGTGTGCTATAAGTGTTTCTAGGCTATCCATATTAGGAGACATTGCCCCTCCTCCATTGGGAATACAAGAGGCACTAGGTATCAAATAAATTACACAGCCCCTCCACCTAAAGGTAACACTTGAGCTCCTGGAAGTGGTCATAATAGATTGTATACTTTGTCTACTTTTCAGGACTAGGAGGCTTTACTATGTCGTTCTTGATAAATATTCTTTCTTGTATTGTGGTTTTCTATGATTTAATTGTTTTCATACTAGGTACACACATTAGGATCCTATCAATATTAACTATGAGGCTGACCAGGAGTTCGAGATTGGGAAAAGAAATTCACAACAGTGGTTTTGAGTTAATTGTCAAAATAAGCTAACTTGAACTATCTACTTAAGAAGATTATATTTTATCTAATAACTTGACACTTAAAAAGGTAATAGTTAAAATGGGATCCAGGATAAGGGTTAGTAAGTCGACACCTTGAGACTCAAATGGTAAATGTTGGAATCTTTCAATGAGTCCACAAAACAATTGATGGTGCATAAATGAATAGATTATGCATGAAAGCTAATCGAAAATTTAAACAATGCATGATAAATCTACAAAGTTAGAAGCCATGGGGAACATAAGCCTAGTGTTCTTCTTAGATTGATTACAACCTCAAGCATTCAGAACATATTAATTTTTACTATTGTCGCAAATCCCCCACATTTACTTGTTGTACTGCTTGGTAATTTTTACAAGTTTAAAATTGATTTTTGACGAATTCCCTATTGGATCGATCCCAAACTAGTTAGGTTACTATATTTTGACAGTGACCTCTTTATCCTTCAATTGTAGGCGTAGTTTGGGTGACATCCTACATTGTTTATCAATAGTATGACCTTTATGTAACAACCTATTTCTTAGGTCATGATGACGCCTACTATAACCTACCGATAGGCAAGACAAACCTGTAGTACAGAACGGCTAGTAATGGACTACCAAATAAAATAAGTTAAGAATAAAAAGTAATTTATTAAAATTTCCAATACATAAATAAATTGCAAAATCTGGTGGTATCAGAACAAGAGCTTCTAATATAACAAGAGTGCAAGAGTGAAATATAAATGAATATACTAATACAACTTATCTCTAAATACGACATAGAGTCTAGTGTAATACATAAGGGAGATATAAGTAATACTTCTAACGTCAGGTGCTCACTTTATGTTTCTGATCTAGAGCTTCTCCGCACAGTGCACACATAACGCCGATAACCCATACTATAACCTTTATGCTACAAAAGTGTAGTATGAGTACCAAATAAATGGTACTCTGTAGGCAACAGCCAAGTGAGCTCAAAAGATAATGCAGATATATATTACATACAAATAGAATGAAAAACTACACTAAAATGTAAAACATCCATATAAGATCCATGAAGGTAATATGGATAAACTATCATATGCATGTGGAAGAGGCTAACATATTACGACTAGGGAAGTTAAAAAGATGAACTATCCTATTCCAGTCATATTTATGAATGTATATTATTGTCAAAAATAAAAGTTGGAGCTACTACTTACTTCTGCAAGCTGATAAAGATATATTTCTACTGCTTTCATGGCACACAGTAATCACCCATAGATGAAGAAAGACAAACTGGTGGTTGATCATGGTAGACGACGACATTGGAAGGAAGATCGAGTGAAAGGGAAAGAGGGAAATGAACTAGGAAACCCTAATTATCGGCTATATGTAATATTTCCTTATTATCTTGGGCTGAGTTAGTTTAGGTTATTTCAGAAATTTATTTGGATTAGGATGACCCAATTTGTAAAGATTGACTGTTTCTTTGAGTATTAATAAGAAAATCCAAAAATTAAACCAAAAAAACAAGATCTCCTCCAAGTCCATATCAATCAAAACTCGACGTGTGGATAAAAATGGTCTACCTAATACAATCGGATCCTTGGTATCCACTTTATAGTCTAGAATCGAGAAATTAGCTGGGTATGGGAAGGATGCCAGCTTCCTTCTATGTCAAGAAAAATACCTACTACCTTATTTAGAGTTGAATTGTCTATTAGCAACCTTGCAAATGTGTGCTTGAGTTCTCTTAACCCTAACTCTTTGTATATCATAAGTGGAATTAAATTAATGTCTTCTCTTAAATCACACAGAGCTTGTTTGATATCAAAAATCTCATTAGAACATGGGATGGTGACTTCCCATGGGTCCCCCTTCTTTTCTACTACTAGTGTAAGAGAAACCACATTATAATGTTTTACCATATCTTTGTGCTCATTTGGGACCCAGTCATTACCATCATAACTCTCATAATCATCATCACTACAAGTCAGCTTGTCAAACTCTACTTCAGATGGCTCATCAGTAACAATATTGTCTTTCTTCGTCTTATCATTAGTAGGTACAGAGTAACAATAAAAAGGGTTTCCACTCTTAGTGCTAATATAAAAGCAGTGAAAAAAGGTTTGAGGATTCTGCATTGTGTAACTAGGAAGTTGTAATACCCCGGGAAATTTTTTATTGAAATTTTATGCGTAAAAGTGTTGGGTTCTATCTTCTAGAATGAATTATAAATTTTTCATGCGGAATGTCTTAGATTATGACCCACCATTGCATAGAGTATTGAATAAACTTTCCAACTATATGTGAATCATCCAAAACGGACACCCGAGCGACAAGTTATGAACATTCCGATCAAATTGTGAATAGTATTGAACAGTAAAACGTGCAGAAAAAACTATGGAGGCCTGGCGTATTCTTTCTCCAACTTTAAATGACCATAACTCCTTGTACATAATGATCTGGGTGATATAATATATATCAACGGAAAGCTCATGAAATTGGTTTCATCCAATTTGTCTATCGGAGCAAAAAGTTATGGTTGATCTACTTCAGCCTATCAAAAGTGAATTTTTGGGTCAACTTCAAACGATCATAACTCCTAGTACACAATGATCGGGGTGAGATACTATATATCAATGGAAATATATGAGAGTCCTATTTCTAATGAAATTAGTTTCATCCAATTTGGATATCGAAGTAAAACGTTATGGTTGATCTACTTCAGACTATCAAAACAGTCCACCAAAGGATAAATTCAATAATTATTTAATTTTTAGGGGCGTTTCGGTCATTTACCCGCACCCAAAATCTATCAAAACTCTATATTAAAGCCTATTAGAAGCATTATACGTTATATTTCATCAAATTCCCTCAAAAATAAAACTCTAAGCTCCTACATCCAACTTCAAGAATCTCCAAAGTTCACCATTAATTCTGCAAATTTATTCAAGATTCCAAGTTCCTAGTTCAAGAACTCCAAGAACCATTATTCAAAGGCATGATTAACATCTCAAAAATGAGTATCGATCTAAAGTTCATCATTCAAGGTATGTGGGATTTTTCAACAAGAACTCTCTTTTGTTCGTGTGCCCAAAAGTAATTTTCTTTACAAAGGCATGATTTTTATTTGATTTTTATGAATTTTAAGCGTGAACCCATATATTTTGATGATTATTATAAAATCGTGATGTTTATGATTTTTAAAGATCAATTTACATGTGTGGAGATATAAAGCGTGAATCTTGAACAATATTTATCATGATTTTGATATTCGGGTCGTGAATCCCCATTGGAAATTGTATTTTTTTCAGAAAGTGTGTATTGTAAGCAGTTGATTTTGAATATTTGAGATATTTTGAATGATTTGACCTTTTGGTATTAATGGAGTTATTTTGAACTCGAGTGTGAAAGAAATCTACAACATGGTTGATTTTGATAGAAGGGAAGTATGATAGCTCCCGATGTATATTTATATATATTACTGAAATTGTTTTGTTGTGGATTATCTTTGAAATTATCTGAGCTATGTCCGGGAGAAATCTTTAGCACCGAGTGGGAGGTATAAAGCGACCTTACTTTCCTAGAACTATGTGCCTCCACAGGAGTAAGCCTGACGTTGATTTATATAGTGATCACTAGTTTATGTGGATTTGATATCGATAGTCCTACTTCGATGGAAAGGATAGGACGGCTCTCCCCAACGTGGGTTGTACGTTGGACTCCATGTAGCTCACATAGTTTATGTCGGTTATAGGATCTCCTAGTGTGTGTGTGTTTCCTTGTGTCTATGGTGAATGGTGAAGTGATTTTGAAAGTGGAATTGTGAAAGTTATTCTTTCGAAAGATGAAAATGATATTTACATTATGAGAATTGATATTCTTGATAAACATAAAGTGATTGACAAATTATATGATGACTCACATGTGTTATTGTACTTATTTCATCCTCTCATGATTATGATGATTTTCTTCAGGCTATGTTAGTCTTTCATACATCCTGCATATTTCTTATAAATATTTATGATGATGATGTTTATACAACTGCATACACCCCCATATACTCGGTCGCTTTCCATGGTACAGACGCACATCTTCGGATGTGGTTTGCATTTTCGCGGAATGTAGGTTCAGGTGCTCTGTTCCAGGTTCGACAGTGATTCTTCGAGCACACTGTTCTACATCCTCTGTTGTGGTGAGTCCTCATGTTCCGAGGACGTGATGTCTGATGTTGGTTTCACAGAATTGTTTACATTTGATAATTGAGTATGAGTCAGTTGGGGCATGTCTCAATGGCTCGCTGGTCTTATTGATTTTCTTAGATGCTTGGCAGACTAGTATAGATGTTGGGAGTTGACTACTAAGTCGTATTTTGTTATCTTTCTGAAATTCTATTATTCTTGGAAGATGATTACTCTGTTGATATTTGAGGGTTATTTATGAAAACCCGGTTGATTTGTGTTGAACTGAATGAAAATGGCTCAAAGGGTTAGCTTGGGGCTACTCATAGCCTCAAGCACCATGTGATGCTCTTACAGTGTGTGTGTGTTTCCTTGTGTCTATGGTGAATGGTGAAGTAATTTGAAAGGGAATTGTGAAAGTTATTCCTTCGAAAGATTTAAATGATATTTACATTATTAGAATTGATATTCTTGATGAACTTAAAGTGATTGACAAATTATATGATGACTCACATGTGTTATTGTACTTATTTCATCCTCTTATGATTATGATGTTTTTCTTCGGGCTATGTGAGTCTTTCATACATCCTGCATATTTCTTATAAATATTTATGATGATGATGTTTATACAATTGCATACACCCCCATATACTCGGTCCCTTTCCATGGTACTGACCCACATCTTCGAATGTGGGCTGCATTTTCATGGAATGTATGTTCAGGTGCACAATTCCAAGTTTGATAGTGATTCTTCGGGCACGATATTCTACATTCTCTATTGTGGTGAGTCCTCAAGTTTTGAGGATGTGATGTCTGATGTTGTTTTCACGGAATTGTTTACATTTGATAGCTGAGTATGAGTCAGTTGGGGCATGTATCAATGGCTCACTAGTTTTATTGATTTTCTTAGAGGCTTGTCAGACTAGTATAGATGTTGGGAGTTGACTAATAAGTCATATTTTGTTATTTTTCTGAAATTATTTTATTCTTGAATGATGATTACTCTATTGATATTTGAGGGTTATTTATGGAAATCCCGTTGATTTGTGTTGAACTGAATAAAAATGGCTCAAAGGGTTAGCTTGAGGCTACTCATAGCCTCAAGCACCGTGTGATGCTCCGGGACCCATTTTCTGGGGCGTTACAAACTTGGTATTAGAGCCTAAGGTTTTAAGGTGTCCTAGGGAGTCTGAAAAGCTACTTTAAGTAGAGTCTTAATTATCAGTGTGTAGCACACCACATCTATGAAGAAGAGGCTACAAGACGTTTTAAGAAAAAGTGTGATTCTTTCTTTCAAAAGTCTATTGTGCTTAAAGTGTCTCTCTCTGCTATTGATTCGTGCTCTCTTCTTTAAGAAATATGTCTCCACTTCGAGTAGGAATAAATAATGATGGTCAACAACCTCAACCCGCTAACTCATTGAATAAAAATGTGTCTCATGATGAATTTTGGACAGCCTTTCAGGTGCTGACCCAATCTGTTACTGTAAATATTCAGGCCAACCAAGCCCAAGCTCTACAACAGTAGGGATGAATCTGCCAGAATTCTATGGGTCCAAGTCTGATGAGGATCCACAGTTGTTTTTAGAAGAAGTGCAGAAGATTACTCAGGTGATGCATGTATCTGAGGAACATAGTGTGGAGTTGGCTATATATAGGTTGAAAGAACTTGTTCATAACTGGGTTGTTGCTTGGAGAAAAGGTAGAGATGAGGGAGCTATCCCTATAACTTTGCAAGAGTTGCAGGATGCATTCCTGGATAAGTTTTTTCCTTTAGAGATAAGGAAGGCGAAGGTGGAAGAGTTTATAAACCTGCGATAGGGCTCTATGACTATTAGGGAGTACTGTCTAAAGTTCAATCAGTTAGCCAAGTATGCTCCTGACTTAGTGGCTGATAATCGGGCTAGTATGAGTATGTTTTTGACTGGAGTGTCTACTAATATGGTTAAGGAGTGTAGGTCTGCTATGCTGAATAGTGAGATCAATCTTTCTAGGCTGATGACTCATGCCTAATAAATTGAGGCAGACAAAATTAAGGAGAGAGATAGAATGAGAGGGAATAAGAGAGCTAGGTTCATGCAGCATGGACAGGGTCAGACTAAATGGTAGGAAGGGAGTCACCCTCAATATCAGGATCGTTCGTATATGCCAGCACCGTCATCTACTAGTGCTGCCGTGCCTAGAGGTAGGCAGGAGCAAGGTAGCAGGTCATATGCATCCAGGTCCCAGTAAAGTGCTGGCAGTAAGCCAAATCATCCCCTATGTCCTAAGTGTGGTAGGGCTCTTTCAGGTGAGTGTTGTGGTGAAAAGAGAGTTGTTTTCGGTATGGTTACATGGTTTACAGAGAGATACCGACATGAGTTGCTTGCTAGATTATATGGCTTGCGGCAAGGAGGCAAGAGCGTGATGGCCTATTTTGACGAGTTCCAACAACTCATGTTGAAACTTGATCACCGTGGGGAGCAAATCAGCCACGACATCATCCGGTTCAAGTGTGGATTGAACAAAGAGATCTCCACTCACTTGACCCTTCATCGGTTCAAAACTATTGACGGTATCTTCCAAGCGGCCCTAGAGATTGAGAGGGAACTTAAGGAGAGATCAACCTTCAAGGCAAGGGTCCAAACCCCCTCGGGTTGGACCAAAAACAAGGACCAACCCGGTCCTATGAAGCTTCCCGAACCCAAAGCAGCTCCTAAGTTTCCTCCGAAGCCGAAGGCTCACAAATACCCCAACCCAAAGGGGTTCCAATGTTTCAAGTGCCAAGGTTGGGGGCATAAGGCGAATGAATGTCCGAACCGGCGTAATATGATCCTACGAGAAGGGAAAGTATACTACCTTGGTGAGGAGGTGGTGTCCGAAAGGGGGGAGGTTGAGGTCGAGCCTCAAGATGGAGAGGAAGCCGAACATGAACCGAATGAGGAAGGGGTAGATGATGGTGAAGATGCCTATCCACAAGAAGGGGAGTGTGTGGTTCCAAACTTTGTGGTTAGACGCGTTATGATTAGTAAGGCGGTAGATGACCCGAGCCAAAGGGAAAATCTATTCCATACTAAGTGCCTTGTAAAGGGGAGTGTGTGCACCTTGGTAATTGATAGTGGTAGTTGTACCAATGTTGCGAGCCATGCTATGGTAAATTTCTTGAAGCTACCGACTACACCACACACTAGTCCTTACAAGCTACAATGGTTGAATGATTGTGGTGAATTGAAGGTCACACGGCAATGTGTGATTCGGTTTAAGGTGGGCCACTACCACGATGAAGTACTTTGTGACGTGATTCCAATGCAAGCATGTCACTTGTTGTTAGGTAGACCTTGGCAATATGATAGGTCTACTAAACACGATGGGAGGTCCAACCGGTACACGCTTGAGAAGGATGGCCGAAAGGTCACACTTCACCCTCTTTCACCCTCCCAAGTAAATGAGTGGTATCAAAAAATGAGAGAATTAAAAGGGAAGGGGAGGGAACCCGAGAGGGGAGAAAAGGGAAGGGAGGCCGTAGGTGAGGAGGTAGGGACATCCGAGGCTGTCCCAACACCAAGGGAAAGGGAAAACGTAGTGATGTTGGCTAGGAGAAAGGAACTTTTCGTGGACCATGATGAAAACACGCCGATGCTACTTTTGGCCCATTGCTTTAATACTAACCCCACTAATTCGTCCATTTCCTCTTTGATTTCTTGTGTGTTGCAGGAGTATGAAGATGTATTTCCGCAAGAACTTCTGCAAGGATTACCCCCGCTTCGGGGAATTGAGCACCAAATTGATTTGGTGCCGGGTTCACAGCTTCCAAACAAACCGGCCTATAGGAGCAATCCTATGGACACTAAGGAGCTTGAAAGACAAGTGGAGGAACTACTCAACAAGGGATACATCAAAGAAAGCATGAGTCCGTGTGCTGTTCCGGCACTTTTGGTACCAAAGAAGGACGGAACGTGGCGCATGTGCGTCGATTGCCGAGCCATCAACAAAATCACTATAAGGTATCGTCATCCAATCCCTAGACTAGATGATATGTTAGATGAGCTCCACGGATCGTGTGTGTTTTCTAAAGTGGACCTTAGGAGCGGCTATCACCAAATTCGCATGCAACCCGGTGATGAGTGGAAGACCGCATTCAAGACCAAATTCGGTCTATATGAGTGGCTGGTCATGCCATTCGGCCTTACCAATGCTCCTAGTACTTTTATGAGGCTAATGAATCATGTAATGAAGCCTTATATTGGAAAGTTTGTGGTGGTTTACGTTGATGATGTGTTGGTGTATAGTAAGTCTATTGATGATCATGTAGTGCATTTGAGATATGTGTTTGATGTACTCCGAAAGGAGAAGTTGTATGCCAACATGGAGAAGTGTTCTTTTGGTGTTGATAAAGTTGTATTCTTGGGTTTTGTTGTGAGCTCAAAGGGGGTGGAAGTGGACGACTCCAAGATAGACTCTATACGAAGTTGGCCGACCCCTAAAACTATTGGAGAAATCCGAAGTTTCCACGGGTTGGCAAGCTTTTATAGGAGGTTTGTCAAAGGATTTAGCTCCATAGCAGCCCCCTTGACCGAGGTAATTAGAAAGGACGGACCCTTTAAATGGGGTGAAGAGCAAGCTAGGGCTTTTGAGGCCTTGAAAGCTACGCTTATCTCGGCGCCTTTATTGCAATTACCCGATTTTGATAAGATGTTTGAAGTAGAGTGTGATGCCAGTAAGGTTGGCATTGGGGTTGTTTTGATGCAAGAAGGTAAGCCCGTTGCCTATTTCAGTGAAAAGCTCAAAGGAGCAACTCTTAATTACTCTACTTACGATTTGGAGTTGTACGCCCTTGTTAGAGCCTTGGGAAATTGGCAACACTATTTGTGGCCTAAGGAGTTTGTGATACGAACGGATCATGAGTCGTTGAAACACCTTAAGAGCCAAGACAAGCTGAATAGGCGTCATGCTAAGTGGATTGAGTTCATCGAGACTTTCCCTTATGTAATTCATTACAAAAGGGGAAAGGAAAATGTTGTTGCCAATGCCTTGTCTCGGAAGCATGTGCTTGTTGCTACCTTGTCTTCGAAGTTAATGGGTTTTGAGAGCTTGCGGATGTTGTATCCCGAGGATCCTACCTTTGCTCCTATTTTTAGGGAATGCGAAGAGTGGGGAAGGGACCGTTGGCTTAAGGAAAATAACCATTCCTCCTACTCTCGGTTCGAGGGGTATTTGTTCAAAGGGAGGAGGTTGTGCGTTCCTTCTAGTTCTTGGAGGGAATTACTTGTGAGGGAGGCCCATGACGGAGGCCTCATGGGTCATTTTGGGGTAGACAAGACCCTCGGAATCCTAGAGGAGAACTTCTATTGGCCCAAAATGCGCAAGGATGTCACAAGAATTTGTAATCAATGTGCGGCCTGCCGGAGTGCTAAATCTCGCCTCCGACCTCAAGGATTATACACCCCATTCCCTACTCCCCTTAGACCTTGGCTGGACATCTCGATGGATTTCGTTTTGGGGCTGCCAAGAACTAGAAAGGGCCGAGATAGCATTTTTGTGGTTGTTGATAGATTCTCTAAAATGGCTCACTTTATTCCATGTGCTAAAACCGAGGACGCTCCTAGTGTAGCTTCATTATTTGTTGAACATGTTGTCAAGCTTCACGGGGTGCCGAGGACCATTGTGAGCGATAGGGACTCCAAGTTCCTAAGTCTCTTTTGGAAGTCCATGTGGGGTAGGCTTGGGACGAAGTTACTTTTCTCCACGTCTTGCCACCCCCAAACCGACGGCCAAACGGAGGTAGTAAATAGAACCTTAGGGTCTATGCTACGTTCTATGGTTAAGGGTAAACTGACTTCATGGGAAGCACACCTACCCTTGGTGGAATTTGCATACAACCGGGTAATACATTCGAGCACGGGAATGACTCCCTTTGAATGTGTTTATGGCCTCAATCCCCTTACCCCTTTAGATCTCACTCCTTTGTCTAGTGATCTCATGACCAGCTTAGATGGAAATAAAAGAGCCGAGGCCATGAAGAAAATGCATGAGGCGGTGCGGATCAAGCTTGAAAAGAAGAATCAAGAGGTGGCAAAGAGGGCAAACAAAGGGAGAAGGAAGCTTGTGCTAGAACCCGGAGATTGGGTGTGGGTGCATCTTCGAAAGGATCGATTTCCAGCTCAAAGGAAGTCCAAATTGCTGCCAAGGGGTGATGGTCCTTTCCAAGTACTTGAGAGAATCAATGACAACGCCTACAAGATTGATCTACCACCGGAATATCAAGTGCATAACACCTTTAACGTTGGAGATCTCTCCCTCGTGGATGCGGTTGAAGATGACCAAATGCCGAATTTGAGGCCAAATTCCTCTCAAGATGGAGAGGATGATACAGTTAAGTCAGCCTCCACACGTACACGGCCTTTCACACGAAGCCAAGCGCGGGAATTACAAACACTCCAAGCCTTGTTCATGCAAATGGCCGTGTGTGAGTTGTTGGTCGAACCAACCAAGGACCTCAACGTCATTATGTGTGAAGAGGGGTCCTAAAGTGTAATAAATTAATTCCTAAGGTGGCCACAAGAAAGCAAGGGCGGATGGGTCTTTTTACTCCTTTTGTTGTAGTATAAATAGAACATGATAGTGAGGTATCCTTTAGTTCATTTTGAAATCTGAAATTGTAACCTAAAACACCAAAATATCTCCTCTCTCTTCTCTCATTGAAGCCGCCATTCCTATCTCACAAGTAGAGGGATACTTGTGTTGTTTCTTTGGCTAGAAACAAGGGTTTTGAGGTTGTTGAGTGCCTCTTGGTCCTTGTAAGAACTTGGTGTTTATATTCATTAGACTTAGGGTCCTCTCTTGATGTTAGGGTTCTTAGTTTCTTGAATGTTATATGTCAAGTTATCTATCTTTCTTTATCTTGTTGTTATTGTGTTGCTCTTGTTTATCTTGAAAGTCTAGTGAAGCCGTGTGGGGCTTGTTTCGATTCACTAGCACCGCTGTATCTTTTGTTGTTCTCGGATTGTGGATTGGAAACCGAAACTATCTCTTGTGTTGTAAGCTGAAAAACCGAAAACTAAAACTTGTTGTTCTTGGTTATGGACTGAAATCCGAATTCTTGTTGTTGTGGTTTGATCTTGTATCAAAAATGGCTCAAAGGGTTAGCATGAGGCTACTCATAGCCTCAAGCACCGTGTGATGCTCCGGGACCCATTTTCTGGGGCGTTACAAACTTGGTATTAGAGCCTAAGGTTTTAAGGTGTCCTAGGGAGTCTGAAAAGCTACTTTAAGTAGAGTCTTAATCATCAGTGTGTAGCACACCACATCTATGAAGAAGAGGCTACAAGACGTTTTAGGAAAAAGTGTGATTCTTTCTTTCAAAAGTCTATTGTTCTTAAAGTTTCTCTCTCTGCTATTGATTCGTGCTCTCCTCTTTAAGAAATATGTCTCCACTTCGAGTAGGAATAAATAATGATGGTCAACAACCTCAACCCGCTAACTCATTGAATAAAAATGTGTCTCATGATGAATTTTGGACAGCCTTTCAGGTGCTGACCCAAGCTGTTACTGTAAATATTCAGGCCAACCAAGCCCAAGCTCTACAACAGTAGGGATGAATCTGCCAGAATTCTATGGGTCCAAGTCTGATGAGGATCCACAGTTGTTTTTAGAAGAAGTGCAGAAGATTACTCAGGTGATGCATGTATCTGAGGAACATAGTGTGGAGTTGGCTATGCATAGGTTGAAAGAACTTGCTTATGACTGGGTTGTTGCTTGGAGAAAAGGTAGAGATGAGGGAGCTATCCCTACAACTTTGCAAGAGTTGCAGGATGCATTCCTGGATAAGTTTTTTCCTTTGGAGCTAAGGAAGGCGAAGGTGGAAGAGTTTATAAACCTACGATAGGGCTCTATGACTATTAGGGAGTACTGTCTAAAGTTCAATCAGTTGGCCAAGTATGCTCCTGACTTAGTGGCTGATAATCGGGCTAGTATGAGTATGTTTTTGACTGGAGTGTCTACTAATATGGTTAAGGAGTATAGGTCTGCTATGCTGAATAGTGAGATCAATCTTTCTAGGCTGATGACTCATGCCTAATAAATTGAGGCAGACAAAATTAAGGAGAGAGATAGAATGAGAGGGAATAAGAGAGCTAGGTTCGTGCAGCATGGACAGGGTCAGACTAAATGGCAGGAAGGGAGTCACCCTCAATATCAGGATCGTTCGTATATGCCAGCACCGTCATCTACTAGTGCTGCCGTGCCTAGAGGTAGGCAGGAGCAAGGTAGCAGGTCATATGCATCTAGGTCCCAGTAAAGTGCTGGCAGTAAGCCAAATCATCCCCTATGTCCTAAGTGTGGTAGGGCTCTTTCGGGTGAGTGTTGTGGTGAAAAGAGAGGTTGTTTTCAGTATGGTTACATGGGTTACAGAGTTTGATATTGTCCACAGAATTGAAAAGGGCATCGTGACTATCACCCTCATACCCAGACTCAGACTGTTAGTGCTCCTGTTCTAGCGACTTGCCCAGCCTCAGCTCAGGGCGCCTCTTCTAGTAATGCTGGAGGGCAGCGCTAGAATAGATTCTATGCGTTTCCGTTCCGCCAAGAATAGGAGGACTCTCCCGATATTGTTATTGGTATGCTTTGTATATTTCAGTTAGATGTGTATGCTTTGTTGGAACCTGGATCCAGTTTCTCATATGTTACACCTTTGATTGCTGTGAATTTTGAAATGAGTTCTGAGATTATTCCTGAGCCTATCCTAGTTTCTACCTTAGTGGGTGATTCGATTGTTACCTAGAAAGTGTATAAAAAGTGTCCTATTACCGTTCTTCATAGAGTCTTGTTGGCTGATCTGATTGAGTTAGACATAGTTGATTTTGATGTGATTTTGGGTATGGACTGGCTGTATTCTTCTTATGCCTCTATTGATTGTCAAACCTGAGTGGAAAGGTTTCAGTTTCCGAGTGCATCTGTGTTTGAGTGGTCTGGGAATTCTGTGTCACCCAAGAGTCATTTTCTGTTACCTCAAAGCTAGAAAGCTTATTTCCAAGGGGTGTATTTACCATTTAGTTAGAGTCAAAGACACTAATTCTGAGACTCCAACTCTCCATTCTGTTAACATCGTCAATGAGTTTTCTAATGTCATTCCGGAATATCTCCCAGGGATACCTCCTGATAGAGAGATAGAGTTTGGGATTGATCTTTTTCCTGATACTCAACCCATTTCTATTCTTCCTTACCGTATGGCCCCTGTAGAATTTAAGAAGTTGAAAGAGCAACTCAAAGATCTACTAGATAAGGGTTTCATAAGGCCCAGTGTTTCTCTTTGGGGTGCTCCTGTGTTGTTTGTGAGAAAGAAAGATGGCTCTTTGCGTATGTGCATTGATTACCGCCAACTGAATAAAGTCATCATAAAAAATAAGTACCCCCTTCTGAGAATAGATGATTTGTTTGACCAATTACAAGGTGAAAGTTATTTCTCAAAGATAGACCTTTGTTCCGTCTATCATTAAATCAAAGTTAGGGAGTGTGACATCTCGAAAACCGTATTTCGAACTTGTTATGGCCATTTTAAGTTTTTTGTTATGTCTTTTCGGTTAACTAATGCCCCAGCAGCTTTCATGGACCTCATGAATTGAGTGTTCAGACCATATCTGGCTATGTTTGTCATAGTGTTCATCGATGATATACTGGTGTACTCCCGTAGTGAGGATGAATATTTTGATCATCTCCGAACTATCTTGCAAACCCTTAGAGATCACAAGTTGTTTGCCAAGTTCAGTAAGTGTGAGTTTTGGCTAAGGTCAGTTGCTTTTCTAGGTCATATCTTTTCTACCGAGGGTATTAGACTTGATCGCTAAAAGACCGAAGCTGTTAGAAATTGGCCTAGACCTATTTCTCCAACTGATATCCAAAGTTTCTTGGGTTTAGCTGGCTATTACCGCCATTTTTGTAAGGTTTTCTCCTCTATAGCATCTCCTATGACTTGGTTGACCCAAAAGAAAGTGAAGTTCTTGTGGTCCGAATCTTGTGAGAAGAGTTTTCAGGAGTTGAAGACTCGACTGACTTCAACCCCTATTTTAACTTTCCCTGATGGTGTTGATGGTTTTGTGGTGTACTATGATGATTCGAGGGTTGGGTTGGGTTGCATATTGATTCAGAAGGGTAAGGTGATAGCTTATGCTTCTAGATAGTTGAAACCCTATGAGAAAAATTACCCCACCCATGTCCTTGAGTTTGCTGCTGTTGTTTTTGCTTTGAACATCTGGAGACACTATTTGTATAGTGTCCATGTTGATGTTTTCACTGATCATAAGAGTCTGAAGTATGTGTTTACCCAGAGAGAATTGAATCTTAGACAGAGACGATGGTTAGAATTGTTAAAGGACTATGATATGAGTGTGTTGTACTATCCGGGCAAGGCCAATGTTTTGGCAGATGCCCTAAGTAGAGTGTCCATGGGTAGTGTTTCGCATGTGGTAGAAAGTAAGAAAGAGTTGGCTCATGATGTACATCGTTTGGCTAGATTGGGGGTTTGGTTGTTTGACTCTGCTGAAGGTAGTATAGGGGTTCAGAGTAGTTCCGAATCCTCCTTGGTTTCGAAAGTGAAGGAAAAGCAATACTTAGATGCTAGATTGGTCATACTGAAGGAGTCAGTCGAGGACCAAAAAGTAGAGGTTTTCTCCCAAGGGGGAGATGGTGTGTTGAGATTGTAAGGTACATTGTGTGTCCCGAATATTGATGATCTGAGATAGAGGATTTGATACAAGAACAAACCAACAACATCAAGAGCTTCGGATTTCAGTCCAACAACACAAGACAACAAGTTTTTAACTTTCGGATTTTCAGCTTACAACACAAGAACTAGTTTCGGTTTTCAACTTCCAACACAAGAATTAACAAGATGGATAACAAATGCTAGTGAATCGAAAAGAGCCCCACACGGCTTCACTAGACTTTCAAGATAACGAAATCAACACAACAACAACAAGATAAAGAAAGATAGATAACTTGACATATAACATTCAAGAAACTAAGAACCCTAACATCAAGAGAGGACCCTAAGTCTAATGAATATAAACACCAAGTTCTTACGAGGACCAAGAGGCACTCAACTACCTCAAAACCCTTGTTTCTAGCCAAATAGACAACACAAGTATCCCTCTACTTGTGAGATTCTAGGGACGGCTTCTTGGAGAAGAAGAGAGAGGAAATGTTTTGTGATTTTTAGGTTACAATTTCAGCATCCAAAAACTAAGGGACATCTCTCTAACATGTTCTATTTATACTACAACAAAAAAAAGGTAAAATGACCCATCCGCCCTTGATTTCTTGTGCCACCCTTGGAGAGTAGTTTATTACACTTTAGGACCTCTCTTCACACATAAAAACGTTTAGGTCCTTGGTCGGTTCAATCACCAACTCACACACGGCCATTTGCATGAACAAAGCTTGGAGTTTTTGTAATTCCCGAGCTTGGCTTCGCGTGAAAGGCCGTGTACCTGTGGAGGCTGCCCTAACCGTATCATCCTCTCCATCTTGAGTGGAATTTGGCCTCAAATTCAGCATTTGGTCATCTTCAACCGCATCCACGAGGGAGAGATCACCCACGTTGAAAGTGTTGTGCACTTGATATTCCGGTGGAAGGTCAATCTTGTAGGCGTTGTCATTGGTCCTCTCAAGTACTTGGAAAGGACCATCACCCCTTGGCAGAAACTTGGACTTTGTTTGAGCTGGAAACCAATCCTTTCGAAGATGCACCCACACCCAATCTCCGGGTTCAAGCACAAGCCTCCTTCTCCCTTTGTTTACCCTTTTTGCAATCTCTTGGTTCTTCTTTTCAAGCTTGATCCGCACCGTCTCATGCATTTTCTTCATGGCCTCAGCTCTTTTATTTCCATCTAAGCTGGTCATGAGATCACTAGACAAAGGAGTGAGATCTAAAGGGGTAAGGGGATTCAGGCCGTAAACACATTCAAAGGGAGTCATTCCCGTGCTCGAATGTATTACCCGGTTGTATGCAAATTCCACAAAGGGTAGGTGTTCTTCCCATGAAGTCAGTTTGCCTTTAACCATAGAACGTAGCATAGACCCTAAGGTTCTATTTACTACCTCCGTTTGGCCATCGGTTTGGGGGTGGCAAGACGTGGAGAAGAGTAACTTCGTTCTGCGCCTACCCCACATGGACTTCCAAAAGAGACTTAGGAACTTGGAGTCCCTATCGCTCACAATAGTCCTCGGTACCCCGTGAAGCTTTACAACATGTTCAACAAATAATGAAGCTACACTAGGAGCATCCTCGGTTTTAACACATGGAATAAAATGAGCCATTTTAGAGAATCTATCAACAACAACAAAAATGCTATCTCGACCCTTTCTAGTCCTTGGCAGTCCCAAAACAAAATCCATCGAAATGTCCAGCCAAGGTCTAAGGGGAGTAGGGAGTGGGGTGTATAATCCTTGAGGTTGGAGACGAGATTTCGCACTCCGGCAGGCCACGCATTGACTACAAATTCTAGTGACGTCCTTGCGTATTTTGGGCCAATAGAAGTTCTCCTCTAAGATTCCGAGGGTCTTGTCTACCCCAAAGTGACCCATGAGGCCTCCGTCATGGGCCTCCCTCACAAATAATTCCCTCCAAGAACTAGAAGGAACACACAACCTCCTCCCCTTGAACAAATACCCATCGAACCGAGAGTAGGAGGAACGGTCATTTTCCTTAAGCCAACGGTCCCTTCCCCACTCTTCGCATTCCCTAAAAATAGGAGCAAAGGTAGGATCCTCGGGATACAACATCCGCAAGCTCTCAAAACCCATCAAATTTGAAGACAAGGTAGCAACAAGCACATGCTTCCTAGACAAGGCATCGGCAACAACATTTTCCTTTCCCCTTTTGTAATGAATTACATAAGGGAAAGTCTCGATGAACTCAATCCACTTAGCATGACGCCTATTCAGCTTGTCTTGGCTCTTAAGGTGTTTCAACGACTCATGATCCGTTCGTATCACAAACTCCTTAGGCCACAAATAATGTTGCAAATTTCCCAAAGCTCTAACAAGGGCGTACAACTCCAAATCATAAGTTGAGTAATTAAGAGTTGCCCCTTTGAGCTTTTCACTGAAATAAGCAACGGGCTTACCCTCTTGCATCAAAACAGCCCCGATGCCAACCTTACTAGCATCACACTCTATTTCAAACATCTTATCAAAATCGGGTAATTGCAATAAAGGCGCCGAGATGAGCGTAGCTTTCAAGGTCTCAAAAGCCCTAGCCTGCTCATCGCCCCATTTAAAGGGTCCGTTCTTTCTAATTACCTCGGTCAAGGGGGCTGCTATGGAGCTAAATCCTTTGACAAACCTCCTATAAAAGCTTGCCAACCCGTGGAAACTTCAGATTTCTCCAATAGTTTTGGGGGTCGGCCAACTTCGTATAGATTCTATCTTGGAATCGTCCACTTCCACACCCCTTGAGCTCACGACAAAACCCAAGAATATAACTTTATCAACACCAAAAGAACACTTCTCCATGTTGGCATACAGCTTCTCCTTTCGGAGCACATCAAACACACATCTCAAATGCATTACATGATCATCAATAGACTTACTATACACCAACACATCATCAAAGTAAACCACCACAAACTTTCCAATATAAGGCTTCATTACATGATTCATTAGCCTCATAAAGGTGCTAGGAGCATTGGTAAGGCCGAAGGGCATGACCATCCACTCATATAGACCGAATTTGGTCTTGAATGCGGTCTTCCACTCATCACCGGGTTGCATGCGAATTTGGTGATAGCCGCTCCTAATGTCCACTTTATAAAACAAACAAGATCCGTGGAGCTCATCTAACATATCATCTAGTCTAGGGATTGGATGACGATAACCTTATAGTGATTTTGTTGATGGCTCGGCAATCGACGCACATGCGCCAAGTTCCGTCTTTCTTTGGTACCAAAAGTACCGGAACAGCACACGGACTCATGCTTTCTTTGATGTATCCCTTGTTGAGAAGTTCCTCAACTTGTCTTTCAAGCTCCTTAGTGTCCATAGGATTTCTCCTATAGGCCGGTTTGTTTGGAAGTTGTGAACCCGGCACCAAATCAATTTGGTGCTCAATTCCCTGAAGCGGGGGCAATCCTTGCAGATGTTCTTGAGGAAATACATCTTCATACTCCTGCAACACACAAGAAATCAAAGGGGAAATGGAAGCATTAGTGGGGTTAGTATTAATACAATGGGCCAAGAGTAGCATCGGCTTGTTTTCATCATGGTCCACGAAGAGTTCTTTTCTCCTAGCCAACATCACTATGTTTTCCATCTCCCTTGGCGTGGGGACAGCCTCGGATGTCCCTACCTCCTCACCTACGGCATCCCCCCCCTTTCTCCCTTCTCGGGTTCCTTCCCCTTTCCCTTTAACTCTCTCATCTTTTGATGCCACTCATTTACTTGGGAGGGTGAAAGAGGGTGAAGTGTGACCTTTCGGCCATCCTTCTCAAGCGTATACCGGTTAGTCCTCCCATCGTGTTTAGTAGACCTATCATATTGCCATGGTCTACCTAACAACAAGTGACATGCTTGCATTGGGATCACGTCACAAAGCACTTCATCATGGTAGTTTCCCACCTTAAACCGAATCACACATTGCCTTGTGACCTTCAATTCACCACAATCGTTCAACCATTGTAGCTTGTAAGGACTAGTGTGTAGCGTAGTTGGTAGCTTCAAGAAGTTTACCATAGCATGGCTCGCAACATTTGTACAACTACCACTATCAATCACCAAAGTGCACACACTCCCCTTTACGAGACACTTAGTATGGAATAGATTTTCCCTTTGACTCGGGTCATCCACCGCTTTACTAATCATGACACGTCTAACCACAAAGTTTGGGACCACACACTCCCCTTATTATGGATAGACATCTTCACTACCCTCTAATTCATCATCATCCAACCCATTTTCAGCCCCCTCTCCATCTTGAGGCTCGGCCTCATCCTCCCCCCTTTTGGAAACCACCTCCTCGCCAAGGTAGTACACTTTCCCTTCTCGTAGGATCACATTACGCCGGTTCGGACATTCATTGGCCTTATGTCCCCAACCTTGGCACTTGAAGCATTGGAACCCCTTTGGGTTGGGATATTTGTGAGCCTCCAATTTCGGAGGAAACTTAGGGACCGTTTTGGGTTCGGGCAGCTTCGTAGGACCGGGTTGGTCCTTGTTTTTGGGCCAACCCGAGGGGGTTTGTACCCTTGCCTTGAAGGTTGATCTCTCCTTAAGTTCCCTTTCAATCTCTAGGGCCGCTTGGAATATACCGTCAATGGTTTCGAACCGGTGAAGGGTCAAGTGAGTGGAGATCTCTTTGTTCAATCCACACTTGAACCGGATGATGTCGTGACTGATTTGCTCCCCACGGTGATCAAGTTTCAACATGAGTTGTTGGAACTCGTCAAAATAGGCCATCACACTCTTGCCTCCTTGCCGCAAGCCATATAGTCTAGCAAGTAACTCATGACGATATCTCTCGGGGAGGTATCGTTGTCGCATCAAATATCTCAACCGATACCAAGGTGGTGGCTTCCCATCAACTAATTCATTACCAAATCGTTTAACATACTCCCACCAAGTGTTAGCATAGCCCTCGAGGTGAGCTATAGCGTAGCAACTCTTCTTTTCTTCCGAGATGTCGTTAACTTGGAAAACTTTGTCACAAGCCGATTCCCAAGCCAAGTAGGTCTCGGGGTCACTTTCACCCTTAAAGATAGGTAGGCTCAACTTGATGGTGTTGATGCCTACGTCTCTCTCTTGGTGTCGGTTTCCCCTATCTCCATACCCCCGGTATCTCCTAGGTTCTCCTCGACCCCCTCTTAACTCCTCCTCCCTCATATAAGCATCATCAAAGGCTCCCTCTTCTTCATACTCCTCTCTACCGTATCCTTCAAAGTGGGCTGGTCGGCCTTGGCCGTTTTGATTCGGAGGATTTGGAATTTGCGGTCTTTGGTTTAATGGAGCTTGGAATGGAGGGTTCGGATTTAGTGGAGGTACTTGGCGCCCAAATCCCTCTTGTGGAATTGGAGGAGCTTGGAAATGTAGTGGTCTAGTGGAGTCTCGGTTTGGAGGAAAATTGGTAGATTGGTTTGCGGTATTTAGTAGAGCTTGGGGTGCATTTAGCATTTAGTGGACCATTTCGGGGGTGATGGTTGCGGAGGAGGTCCGATCATGACCATTGGTAGATACATGTAGGGGAGTAGAAGGACGAGAGTTCTTTTGGCTCTCCACTTGTTCTAGTCTCCCACTAATAGTCAACACTTCCCCCCTTATTGCTGCCAAGTCTCCTCTCACGGCCCCAAATTCTGAATTCAATCTCTCAAGTGTCCGGGTAACGGCCTCAAGAGTGACCCTCATAGAATCAAGGGCATTAGTATCCGCATTGTGAGACGTAGCCCCTTCCATTGTCAAGGTGTTATCCGCTTTAGTTCACCACAAGTTCGTGTTCCACAAGTGTTGTATAATTGGCTAGTAACCGTGAGAATTTTAAGGTATTAGTAAGCTCTTATCCGGAATGGATTCTTGTTTGAAGACTCAAAGAATTCTTTCCGGACTAGAGTCAAAAATCAGCAATTCGTTCAAACGAATAAAAGCACTCAAATAATCGTTGACACGAACAAACGGTTCAAGGAACTAGTTGACAACCTAGTAGGAAAGTACTAGTTTGTTAATTAGTTCTAGGACCAAGTAAGGGCAACCAAGGATCAACAATTAGCAACCAAAGAATATCCTAAGTTGAGCTTATAGTGACGTGGTAGCATGCAAGGGTCCGCACGTTCTTCTTCTCTCGGTTTTTCTCTTTCTCTCTCTTTTTTTTTGTTTTGAGTTAATATTCACACAACTTGTTATAATTTGAAAAGTGTTTTGGTGGGAAAACTAAAATTTTGTAGTCTTTCACCCTTCTTCAAACTCAAGAAAGTGGGGGTTGGTTGACAAAATCCCACAAAACAAGGCTCCTTGAATTAGGGAAAGTGATTGACAAGACTACAAAGTGATGGGTGCAAGTCTTTCACAACAACTTTATAGCTTTACCACTTGAGCACACAACAAGATGAACACTTCAACAAGATGAACAATATGAACAAGTTCAAAATATGAACACTTCAACAAACTTCAACAACTTCTTTAGCACATAAACACACAACCACCGATTTTCTTTTGGTTATCAACAACATACAACTTTCGGCCACTTCAAGTCACCACACAAAGTTCAGGTTTTTCAAGCTCAACTTTCGGATCTAGACACCTTAGTGTTGGTGAGAAAGAAACCAACACTAGAAACTCACTAAACAAGCAAAACAACACCTAAATCTAAGCATACAACATCATTCTCGGTTTCAACTTTTAGTGGACAGATTTCAGAATTTCTTTTGGAGTAGTTGTTTAAGCCGTGAACTAGCCCAAGATGGGTTATGTTGGAACACAACCGGTCTTGCTTTGATACCAAATGATACAAGAGCAAACCAACAACATCAAGAGCTTCGGATTTCAGTCCAACAACACAAGACAACAAGTTTTTAACTTTCGGATTTTCAGCTTACAACACAAGAACTAGTTTCGGTTTTCAACTTCCAACACAAGAATTAACAAGATGGATAACAAATGCTAGTGAATCGAAAAGAGCCCCACACGGCTTCACTAGACTTTCAAGATAACGAAATCAACACAACAACAACAAGATAAAGAAAGATAGATAACTTGACATATAACATTCAAGAAACTAAGAACCCTAACATCAAGAGAGGACCCTAAGTCTAATGAATATAAACACCAAGTTCTTACGAGGACCAAGAGGCACTCAACTACCTCAAAACCCTTGTTTCTAGCCAAAGAGACAACACAAGTATCCCTCTACTTGTGAGATTCTAGGGACGGCTTCTTGGAGAAGAAGAGAGAGGAAATGTTTTGTGATTTTTAGGTTACAATTTCAGCATCCAAAAACTAAGGGACATCTCTCTAACATGTTCTATTTATACTACAACAAAAAAAGGTAAAATGACCCATCCGCCCTTGCTTTCTTGTGCCACCCTTGGAGAGTAGTTTATTACACTTTAGGACCTCTCTTCACACATAAAAACGTTTAGGTCCTTGGTCGGTTCAATCACCAACTCACACACGGCCATTTTCATGAACAAAGCTTGGAGTTCTTGTAATTCCCGATCTTGGCTTCGCGTGAAAGGCCGTGTACCTGTGGAGGCTGCCCTAACCGTATCAGGATTATGGCTAAAGCGCACGTGGCGCGATATTCTATTTATCCTGGTGCCACTAAGATGTACCGAGACTTGCGAAAAATCTATTGGTGGAGTGGCATGAAGAAAGATATAGCAACGTTTGTAGCTAAGTGTGCAACATGCTAACGGGTTAAGGTTGAATACCAAAGACCTAGTGGTTGATGCAGGAGTTTAGTGTTCCCACCTAAAAGTAGGAAGAGATAAATATGGACTTCATAATTAGTTTACCTCCTTCCCAACGCCATCATGATTCCATTTGGGTTGTTGTTGATAGGTTAGCTAAGTCTACTCATTTCTTGCCTATTCATACTTCCTGTACTGCTGAGGATTACGCTAGATTGTATATCCGAGAGCTAGTCAGACTGCATGGAGTTCCCTTGTCTAATATTTCGGATAGGGGTACTCAGTTCACTTCGCAATTTTGGAAACCTTTTCAGAAGGGTCTTGGTACCCAAGTTCTTTTGAGTTCTACTTTTCATCCGCAGACCGATGGTCAGGCTGAGCGGACCATCCAGAACTTAGAGAATATGTTGAAAGCTTGTGCACTTGTCTTTAAGGGAAGTTGTGATGATCACTTACCGTTGATAGAGTTTGCTTATAATAACAGTTTCCACTCTAGTATTGGCATAGCCTTATATGGGAGGAAGTGTAGATCACCTATAGGTTGGTTTGAGGTGGGTGAAGTGGCTGTTAGTTGTCCTAATTCGGTATTTGAGGCTATGAAAAAAGTTAAGTTGATTAAGGAAAGGTTGAAAACTGCGCAGAGTCGTCAGAAGTCATATGCGGATGTTAGAAGGAGAGACCTTGAGTTTGAAGTTAGTGACCTAGTGTATCTGAAAATTTCACCCATGAGGGGGGTGAAGAAATTCCGAAAGAAGGGGAAGCTTAGTCCCCGTTATGTTGATCCTTACAAAATTCTTAACCGTGTTGGTAAGCTATCTTATGAGGTCGAGTTTCCTTCTGAGTTATGCTCTATTCATCCAATATTCCATGTCTCCATTCTTAGAAAGCATATTAGCGATGCTGCGGTAGTGGATTCCTCTGTGAGTGCTGACATTCAAGAAAATCTTTATTTTGATGAGATTCTTGTTGATATTCTTGATTTCAGTGTATGAAGACTAAGGAACAAGGAAGTTACCTTAGTCAAGGTGTTGTGGCGAAACCAATCTGTTGAGGGTGAAACTTGGGAAGCTGAGGCGGATATGCGATCCAAGTATCCGCACCTATTTTCCGCGAACTCCGATCAAGCCGAAGGTAGTATTCTTTCCTAAATCATGCACTTTTGATAAAAGTTGTAGCAGTTTAGATGTCATTTATTATGTGTTCAGCTGTAGTTTCTTGAATTTATGCATTCTATGTTGCATTCGCAGTGAGAAATGATGTGGTGATAAGTCTAACGAATGGTTTCAGCTATATGATCTATTCCCTATCTAATCTTGTCATCTCTAGCGTCATTCAAGGATGAATGTTTCCAAACGCGGGATGATGTAATACCCCAGAAATTTTTTCATTGAAATTTTATGCGTAAACGTGTTGGGTTTTATCTTCTAGAATAAATTATAAATTTTCTGTAAGGAATGTATTAGATTATGACCCACCATTGCATAGATTATCGAATAATATTTCCAACGATATGTGGATCAACCAAAACGGAAACCCGAGCGACGAGTTATGAACATTCCGATCGAACCGTGAAGAGTAGTGAACAGTAAAATGTGCAGGAAAAAGTACTGAGGCCTGGCGTATTTTTGCTCCAAATTTAAATGTTTATAACTCCTTGTACATAATAATCTGGGTGATCTACTATAAATCAACGGAAATTTTTGCGAGTCCTCTTTCGAATGAAATTGGTTTTATCCAACTTGTCTATCGGAGCAAAAAGATATGGTCGATCTACTTCAGCCTATCAAAAGAGAATTTTTGGGTCAACTTCAAACGATCTTAACTCCTTATACACAATGATCTGGGTGAGATACTATATATCAACGGAAAGATATGAGAGTCCTCTTTCTAATGAAATTAGTTTCATCAAATTTTAATATCGGAGTAAAACGTTATGGTTGATCTACTTTAGACTATCAAAACAGTCGACCAAAGGACAAATTCGAGAATTATTTAATTTTTTGGGGCGTTTTGGTCATTCTCCCTCACCCAAAATCCATCCAAACCCGATATTAAAGCCTATTAGAAGCATTATATATTATATTTCATCAAATTCCCTCAAAAAACAACCCTAAGCTCCTACATCCAACTTCAAGAACCTCCAAAGTTCACCATTAATTCTGCAAATTTATTCAAGATTCCAAGTTGCTAGTTCAAGAACTCCAAGAACCATCATTCAAAGGCATGATTAACATCTCAAAAATGAGTATCAATCTAAAGTTCATCATTCAAGGTATGTGGGGTTTTCAACAAGAACTCTCTTTCGTTCTTGTGCCCAAAAGTAATTTTCTTTACAAAGGCATGATTTTTATTTGATTTTTATGAATTTGAAGCATGAACCCATATCTTATGATGATTATTATGAAATCATGATGTTTATGATTTTGAAAGATCAATTTACATGTGTGGAGATATAAATCATGAATCTTGAACGATATTTATCATGATTTTGATATTTGGGTCGTGAATTTCCGTTGGAAATTATGTTTTATTGAGAAAGTGTGTGTTATCAGCACGTTGATGTTGAATATTTGAGATATTTTGAATGATTTGACCTTTTGGTCTTAATGGAGTTGTTTTGAACTCGAGTGTGAAAGAAATCCACAACATGGTTGATTTCGATAGATGGAAAACATGATGGCTCCCGATGTATATTTATATATACTACTAAAATTGTTTTGTTGTGGATTGTCTTCGAAATGATCTGAGCTATGTCCGGGAGAAATCTTTAGCACCGAGTGGGAGGTATAAAGCGACCTTAATTCCCTAGAACTACGTACCCCCATAGGAGTGAGCTTGAGGATGATTTATATAGTGATCACTAGTTTGTGTGGATTTAATATCGATAGTCCTATTTCGATGGCAAGGATAGGACGGCTCTCCCCAACGTGGGTTGTACGTTGGACTCCATGTAGCTCACATAGTTTATGTCGATTATAGGATCTCCCAGTGTGTGTGTGTTTCCTTGTGTCTATGGTGAATGGTGAAGTGATTTTGAAAGTGGAATTGTGAAAGTTATTCTTTCGAAAGATGAAAATGATATTTACATTATGAGAATTGATATTCTTGATGAACATAAAGTGATTGACAAATTATATGATGACTCACATGTGTTATTGTACTTATTTCATCCTCTCATGATTATGATGATTTTCTTCGGGCTATGTTAGTCTTTCATACATCCTGCATATTTCTTATAAATATTTATGATGATGATGTTTATACAACTGCATACACCCCCATATACTCGGTCCCTTTCCATGGTACAGACGCACATCTTCGGATGTGGTTTGCATTTTCGCGGAATGTAGGTTCAGGTGCTCTGTTCCAGGTTCGACAGTGATTCTTCGAGCACACTGTTCTACATCCTCTGTTGTGGTGAGTCCTCATGTTCCGAGGACGTGATGTCTGATGTTGGTTTCACGGAATTTTTTACATTTGATAATTGAGTATGAGTCAGTTGGGGCATGTCTCAATGGCTCGCTGGTCTTATTGATTTTCTTGGATGCTTGGCAGACTAGTATAGATGTTGGGAGTTGACTAATAAGTCGTATTTTGTTATCTTTCTGAAATTCTATTATTCTTGGATGATGATTACTCTGTTGATATTTGAGGGTTATTTATGAAAACCCCGTTGATTTGTGTTGAACTGAATGAAAATGGCTCAAAGGGTTAGCTTGGGGCTACTCATAGCCTCAAGCACCGTGTGACTCTTCGGGACCCATTTTTCGGGGCGTTACAGAAGTGTACCTGGATGCCTTTGATTCGAAGTGGCATAATCTACCTAAACTGCTTATCTAATTTCTTAATAGCAATTGTATGTCACACAACTTTCTAGTTCTACTCTGAAATGTCATCCCTAAGTTCTGTAAGGCATGTTTCTTGACCCGCTTGACCCTTCACCAGTGTGGACAACATTTCATCCATTCTTGATTTTGAATTTCATCTTCTAGGGGGAATACACCTGTCTTCCTTCTCCTTGTAATCCTATTATCATCTTCTGTATATCTGTCATCATAATAGTTCTGACCTCAATTTCCTTGACCTTGGGCTCAAAAATCCGCCAACACACAATCCTAATATTTTTCTTCCTCCTTTTACTCTAACTCATAAGCTTTGGAGGCTTTACCTTGTGCTCTTACTGCCGTCACTTTCTCAAAACTTGTTGCTTCAAACTAGATTAGCTGTAACCCAAGATCAGTTCTTAGCAGTGTGATTTCCTACGCTACTAAATAATCAACTACTTTTTAATCATAGAAGGCTCTAATAGCATACGTGCTAGATCCCTTCTCAACCTATCAAGTTTTCTACCCTCGGTTAGTGAGAGAGATCTGATCTAGAATATTTGAAGCTACCTCAAAGCATAGTTCTATAAAAGCTTCTCAAGAGATGGTGTTCGACATGGCTCAAGAAGTGATGGTCATGGCTCTGTAGAATAACTCGAGTAAGCTCATCTTTGAAATCCAATGGTTGGGAACCATATGAATATTTTTCTTGAACTTAAACCAAGCCTTATACATAGACTCTGACTACAACATCCTAAAACTATAAATGTTGTCCTAAAGCTACAACATCCTGGATAGAGGAAAGAACTGGTTCAAACTTTTTCTGCGCAACTTATTCCATATGGTGATAGGTCCTCTTAGAAGTTCCTCTAGCAATAAAGATGACTATCCAATAAGCGAGAAATGGAACAACCTTAGTCTAATTGCCTCCTTATTCACCCCTGTATTTGAGCACACACTGTAGATCCCAATGAAATTTAGAAGGTGCATGTTTGCATTATCAGTAGGAAAACCGACAAATGCATCCTTTAGATTTAAAAGCTGAATTATTGGACTAGTTATGTCATTTTCACGACCTAATTTGTCAGGTCATGAGGGAGCCAACCATAACCCACCAAGTAGGCAATCAAACCTATATTCTATAACGGCCAGTAATAGATTACTCAATAATATAAGGTAAAGAATGCTGAATAAATGATAAAAGATCAATATATAATAAGATCCCAAAACATAGTAGTATTAGTACAAGTGCTTCTAATATAATAAGTGTACAAAAGTGAAATATCAAAAGAAATACACTGATATGACTTATCTCCAAATACAACATAAAGACTAGTCTAATTAATAAGAGAGAGATAAGTAATACTCCAAATGTCAGTAGCTCACCTCTAATTATCTAATCCATGGCTGCTTCGCACGACACACACATTAACCATGATAACCTATACTATGATTTGTAAGCTGCAGAAATATGGTATGAGTACCAATTGAATGGTACTCAGTAGGCAGTATCCAAATGAGCTCCAAAAATAAAATAGATATATACAACATATAAATATAATGGAAACTACAACGAAGAGTCCAGAAATGAGATAATATGGAATAACTATGCTTTTTATGGCCAAGAGTCCAACATAAAAAGATTAAGGAAGTATCAAGGGTGACCTATCCTTCCAGCTGCATTCAATACAAGTCAATACTATACTATGTATCCCAGGCCAATAAATGATTAAAGGGAAATATAAAGATATATTCAATATACAAGGCGGAGAAATGATTAAACAATATGTCCTCGTTTTATGACCTCCATATAATACTATTACGATTTAATACTATCACACTCATGGTTTTTAATCCACATGGTTAGACATGAAATAATCGGTCATAATAATACTATCACATGGTAGAAGTGGCTGAAGACATTCCTAAAATCTAGATACTTGGTCAATGACCAATCTATCATTAGCTATACATAATAATGATCATAATAATGATAACAAGAATATCAATAACAACGTAAATAACTGACTACTTCGGACTACCAAATACCTAACCGAGCCTATGTGTACCCCCACCACCACAAGCTTGAAAGGTTAAACCAACATACAAAAACATAAGGCATATTATTCACCCATATCTATGCAACCATCCCAAATCGGCTGATAAAAATAGAGGCATACTGGTGATAGGCGATACGCATGCAGGAATAAATGAAAGGTACGCCATTAATATAAAAACCATCACCATAACCATCTTCATGAAAACTATCATCATCTTGATCATCATCATTGTAATCAACCTCCGGCCTTGTTAGGTACCAAAAACATCAACACAATATCCTCCAGCCTTGCCCGTTATTAATATATCATCAGAGTATTCTCCGACCTTGCCGGGTATCAATATCATCATAACAACATCCTCTGGTGTTTTCGGGTATCAATTTATCATCATAGTCATCAATACATATACATAGATATATAATATGTGAATAGACTCAAGGCATGGCTAAAAAGAGCGTAAATCTATAAGCCTGTTGCCCAAAGTGACCTTCGGGACTGAATAATCATAAAAGTGAAGAAAGGGGTAGAATCTTGTATATTACCTCATTAGCCTAACCATTTCTTCACATAATGATTATTCCCTAAATAGGCAATGTCTACACCTAGTAAAGATTTACCAATAGACCATAATGGCTAATTAACCAATGTTCATTTCTAACCATCATAATCTAACTAGTTACCATCTATCAACAGTCCTCTAAACATAATTTAGACACTTATTTATCAATCAACTAACATCTCTAATCTAGCATCATTAATATAAAAATCCTCATTTAACAACTAATCGATGTTAGAAGCTTAGTCATCCATAACAAATAATCTTTACCTACGCTAAACACTAGTTTATAATTAGTTATGCATCATAAATAATCATTGGCTACCATATTTCAACTAATCAAGGTTCATTAAATCGTACATTAGATTTCTATCCATCAAGTACTATAGTCACTTAATAAAAATCTAGTTACCACATAGCTTAAACCTTATTTAAGAAGATAAGCCATAAGATCATATTTAAGCTAGAATCACATAAACTAATGATATAATAATTATGAATGTACCGTATCTATGTATGCCATCACCAATATCCAAATTAATAAATTCGTAAGTAATATACCGCATCTTTCTCCATCACATTCTGGATAGCTGTGTGTATAAACATATATATGTATATTCATAAACTACAATCGTATCCTTTACAAGGAGAATTACATCCCGAATGTCCATTAGATAACATAAACGGCTCTTGGCCCAATAATATTATAAGAATAATCACAACCTTAGGCCCACATACATATCTGAAACTCCTGTCGATAACTATATTTACAAGTAGTAGCATATCTATAATCATCTCTCATATTATAGGCATCTCACTTGTAGGAGGTGTAATATAGATAAGCATATCCCATCTATAAGACATCTCATATCGATTGGTCATAAATAATGACTATGAAGAATATTACCTATCTAGGCCAATTAGTATATCTAAGAGGAATATAATTTCTTTGGGCCAAATAATCATAACTAAGAGGAAAATTATCTCTATAGGCCAAATAATTATAACTAAGAGGAAAATCATCTATAAGGCCCAAAGATCAAAACTAAGAGGAAAATCATCTCTCGAGCAAATAATCATAATTAAGAGGAAACTAATCTAAAGAATGAATATAATGCCTAAGAGGGAATAATATCTCTAAGGTTCCATTATCATTTCTATGATGAATAACATAGCCATTACTCATCAGTCATAATCCGGGGAACATCATTAAGTTTACCAATTCGTGAAGTAACCTTATACTACTAGTTTCAACTATGCCTAACATTCGCAACTAAGTTAACAAGGATAAAATAAGTCTTTGTCTAAGTGAGCCGAACAATCCCACTTCTAATCCTTAATTTCAATATTTAGGCAAACTACTGCCAAAACTAGGCTAAGGTATCTAGTTAAAATTCTACATATCAAGTAAGCCATAACCAATCTTAATATAGGAACTTCGTCTAGAAACAAGGGCTTTTAAGTCAACTCTGCCTATATTACAATTCAAAGGTCACCACTCTAGCACAACAAGATTTAAATATACAAATCATTCTTCAAATGCTATAACAACTTCCCAAACATAGCATTATATTATAACCACACTATAATTTAACTCAAACTAGGGAGAACGCAATAGGATTCTAACAGGGGTATTCAACATTTCAAATTATAGGTAAAACACCTCCTTAAATTCTCAAGCTTCAACATTAAGTACTAAGTCATTCTATGCATAATCAATCCTAATGTTCACATTCGCACGAAATATAAATCACACATCATCTATAGAGAAGAGTAGACAGAAGCCTACCTCAAATCTACACACAAAACCTCCCAACATTTACCTAAAGCTCATCGTTAGTTTACAAGACCAAAATGCCAAGACTCAATCAATATAGTAATCTACTCATCAATATGAGTCTAACAATACCCATATTGCCCCATTGTGCTTCGGGTCCAAAAATAACACCAAAAGCCCCAAATGGGTCCCACATATGAAAAATGTATTTCTGAGGTTAACCTAACTTGATATAAAGATCATACATCATCAAGGAACCATAACCCTCAAGAAATGGGTTATAGCATAGCTAATTTTATTCTAAAATCAAGCCCTAGGTAAATTTTGTATTTTGGGTAAAAAACCAAGAAATTCATAAATAAAGTGATGAAATCTTACCATAATCTGAGTGAAAACCATGAAATAGATATTTAGCATGCTCCCAAGTCACCCATAATTATTAGTTTCGAGTTATTATACTCATTTAGGGTTCTATGTCTCAAAGATGGGTCAAAATGGCCAAAATGTGGCCTAAAGGGTCCTTATATAACCATACTAGGTATGGAGATACCGATATCGTGGTCCTAGGGGCTGCTATCGCTCTGTCTCGATCATCATACAATTTGCTGCGATCGCGGTTGCTCTCCTGAGCACCAGACAGCAAAATCAAAATCTTGATCCCTAGAAAATCATTAAGAATCCAAACAACATTTCAAATCTATTAGAATCATCAAAACCTTCATCCAAGATCGTTTATACAAAAAGTGGGGCCCACACCTATTATTTTTTTTCATAAAATACGATCAATAGCCTAAAATAATTCTACGAGCCTTGGGACAAAAACCTAGGTTCCACCTAGCCTAAAATCGACATCCTAGATGTGATGGAAAAGTTGGATTTTCCATATGAGGTTGTTTTGACAAAATATAGGTCCCAAAATAGTATTCTAATTTTCTAACTTTCTCACCAAAAGGTCAAAACAAGCTCAGGTGTATTGGGAACCAAACCAAAGGTCTACCTACCCCTAAAACGATATTTTGGATCTTCTGGCACATTCATAAATTGAATTCGAGATCGGATCAATGAAGTTTTTGCCCGGTGGCTATTTGGGCCCATTGAAGACCTCAAAATAGGAAATTATCTCTAAAAACCGAACAAATTACCCGGTAATCAAACTTTTGGTCCCAGTAAGTCATAAATGACTTGGGGCAGCTATGGAGAAGGTCAAACAGTAAAGATAAGCAAAAATATGAAAAATGACTAAAAGGGTCATTATAATATCCACTACTAAAAGTACTTTCATCCTCGAAACTCAACAGATTGAAACAATCTCAAAAGCTCGAAAGGATGAGGTACTGGGCTTCCATGTTTCGAGAAGGACATCCCAGATAACCTCCACGAAGAGATAACACTTTCAGGGGATTTTGCCATAGATATCCTGCTTCAATCAGCATCTTTTAACTTGCTTCCAAATTAAACTTAAAAGTATGATGGCCAGAAACTTACCCACATCACACTGTTACCATTTAATTAAAAGGAAAAATCATTCAAAGGCTTAGCCAAAACAAAAGCAAACCAAGACATGAGTTATATTACCATCTTTAAATCAACACATCCCGTTTCGTTTATATTTTCCTACTGCTATACACTCCAAACCAGGTGGAAAATTACTGGAGACACATCCACACAGTTTCATCACAAAGAACTCAAAGAACTCAAGTTGATCTGCTAAAAGTACATAACACAATTATGAGAATAAGATCATAAGGCGTTGTCTAGGCACACAAATGTAGATAATTAAGGATTTCAATCCATGCAAATACTGTAACTAGTCAAGATAAAAATAAACTAAAATATCGATATCTAAGGTATAACTACTCATTATTAAATATTCCACTCCAGGATGACCTGTACGTCTAGAATGAAGCCATACTGAATAAAACATGAGTATGTTACTCCCGCTGAGTAAATCATCAAAAATTCATAATGAAAACTGAAACTCGAGGTCAAAACTGAAATAACCAATATGGAGCCCATAGGCTATCATTTGTACACTTATCAACTATAATCCAATTGACATCAAGAAGACCGAATGGGAAATGATGGAGTAGGATCAACCGGCCTATAAATGAAATCTTAACAAAGATAAGTCTAAAGCAAAAGTTGCATGGAAACTTTACAACACCAGGCTGAAATCCCAATAACAAGGCTGAATCTCTTGGTCTCAAATATCTAAACCAAAACAAAAAATTGGTAGAAATAATGCTACAAATCTATCATGCTTCTAAATAACCATTCCGAGGAGTCAAAACGAAAACTGAACTAATAAGGTTATATCAATGTAATCTTTCTCTAATCGACTCTAGTATCAAAATCTGACACATCCGGGATAAATCAAACAAAGCCACAGTTGAGACATATCTGAAGAGTAAAATCACCATAGGGATAACCACTAACTAATAACACAAGCAGCTAAGACTATATCAGTTGGAGGGCACGAAATACATCCGCAAAATAGAAATTATGCAAAAGGATAAATCACTAGTTAAAAATACAATTAACCCTCTCTATATTCGTTGGAGGGTATGAACTATCCAAACATACTTAAATATTCCCCACTGCTGAAAACCGCACCAGTAATGGAAAAAAATCTAGCAACTTAAAAAAATGCAACTTAAGCCAAAACTAACAAATCTAATACTTTGACTCGAAAAGAAATTTCCTTAGGCATATATCACCAAGGAGAAATACTCCATTAAGCCTCAATAGAACGAAAATCTTTGAAATTAGGATTTCCCAAATCCAACCTATAATTATATCATCAAATAAGAAAAATACGAAACTCAAAATAAAGGTCTATCCATAAATAAAAAAACGTACCTCAAGTTGGTCCATGTCACAAATGGGTTATACTAGAAAATAATAGCCAAAACAAATGCCTTTGCAACCCAGGAGGCAAGTCTAAGAATCTTGAACTTAATAATGGGCAATATAACTAAATTACCGACTCAAAAAAACCTCACAGAACTATGGAATGTCAACTAACCTTTGATACTATAATACATCCTCGAATCAATCTAATACATCTAACAAAGAGGGAACACAACCACCCTCATTGTGCTAGTAGAAAGAAATTATCAAACTGAGTAATATCTACTCATGCGACCGAATAATATCACAAGAAAAGAAAAGTCTAATTAGATAACACTAGTCTATGCAGCTACCCAGCAAAGACCAACTTCTTTAAGTAACATCACAAAGTAATAATATGAAGTAGTATCAATAACCTCATGCACTGGGAGCAATAAAAACAACAATATCAATAACAACATACTTAACAGGCGGTATAAAAAATGAACATTAATATCATGTACCACTCAAGGGCCACAATAAGGCCAATATGCAAAGATAAAGGGGATTCGAACCCAAACAATACATCCATAAGGGAGATAATTAATATAGATCTACTCCATCCACTACTAAATTAAATAAACCATGGACTAGTAACATGATCAGGAATTCAATAATATGGAAAATAATGGCCAATATAAATTTATCATGGTATATAATCATCAATGGGTATCAAAAACAAATACACAAAATAAAAGTTAAATAAAAGGACACTAATCAAGGTGACATATGCATTAACATGCCTGACAGGAATAGGGAAAATAAATATGAATATTTCAAAATTGGACTGACTGATGGAATTATCAAATGAGATTACACACACACTATCTCTAATTGAATATGCCATAATATCACGAGGCTGATATGAAGGAACTGAATGATCAAAAATCCCATGCCGGGGACACTCTATAGACTAGTAGTCGGTCACTCTATAGTCGTAGCAACTCCTGAAGCATCAATAAGGGGAGAACACAAACTAAACCCAAATGACTGACTAACTAATGCTTATAGAAATTTAAAAAATTATATCCATAATTCAGATATCACAGCCTTTATCAAAACTCTAGGCTATTGGGGGATACATGCTAACTTTAGCTAATCATCTATCTCAAACCTGGGGTATTCTCTTAACCAGTGTCCTATCATAACATAACCAAACAAAGATCCTAAAATTCATTGATATACTGCCCCTCATAATCAAGAATGGTAGTTATGGCCCGAAGAACCATACCACACTCTGCTAGTCTTGTGGGGACTCTGCCCACTACGATCATCATTACCAATTTTAGAACTACTCATAATATAGAATACTATCTACGTAGAGCTGATAGGTTACCAACGGGGAAGAACTATAATGGAAGAATCCTCACTCATGGATAAAATACCAATATCACTATACCGATGGCATACTTTTTACTGATATTTACATAAGTCTTAACATATACTCTCTGTGGTCTGCTCATAAATAACATCCTTTAAGAAGGAAAATTCAGCTATTATGTAGTACTCCAATGTAAAATAGAGTAACAATATGAATCATCTAACACATCCTTGCACCAATGTCTGGCTCAAAAGGATATAACATCGTAAAATACCTGTACTACATGAGAGATCCAATCTCGTACTCAAAATTGGAAAAGAACCCTGACGAACCCCAATAGACTCAACTATGGTGTCAGGCGGCTCAATGATTTAAATGTAATCCATGGCTGAGAGGGATCTACAATACATATTGAATTCCCAAGGCCAAACCTCAAAGACTAAAGTAGTCATAAGCTCAACTAGAGCCTAAACTGGCTCAAATCCTTTTTGGTAGCCACTGAAGATCTTTGATATCCACCTCTAACTCTTTATTTTGACTCCTGCACTGAAATTCAACAATCTCATGTTGAAATTTCATCCGCATCAATCCTTAAAATTACATTATTTTTTGAGTGTAGAATAGAGTCAAAGAATATGTTCAAGGTTCTTAGAAATGTGACACATAATAAGCAATCATGAAGTGAATTTCCTAAAATGTCTTTGTAGCCTTAGGAAGATAGGTTACATACGTCTCTGCATCGATCCATAAGACTCTACTAACACTTATCTCTTATACTAACACATCGATAAAACCTAGGCTCTGATTAAAATATATCACAACCCAATTTCTTAGGTCATGATGGTGCCTACCATAACCCACCAATAGGAAAGACAATCCATAATACCAAATGGCTAGTAACAAACTACTCAATAATATAAGGAAAGAAATGAGGAATGATTAAAAGAAAGATCAATTCATAATAAGATCCCTAAACCTGGTGGTATTAGTAGAAGAGCTTCTAATATAATAAGACTATAAAAGTGAAATAACAAAATAAATGCACATATACAACATATCTATAAATACAACTTAAGACTAGTCTTCTATATAAGATAGAGATAAGTAATACTTCAAACGTCAGGAGCTCACTCTAAGTCTCTGAACCAAGGCTGCTTCACATGATTCACTCATAAATATCGATAACCCATATAATGATCAACAGGCTACAAAATTGTAGTATGAGTTCCAGACAAATGGTACACACTAGGCAAATACCAACTAAGCTTCAAAGGTAAAGCAGATATATACAACATATTAACAAAATGAAAACAACACCCAAGAGTCAAAAAATCATATTAACTAAATAAGATAATAAGGAAATACTATCCAATTTATGTCCTAGAATATAAAATAATAACACAATGGATGTACAAGGATGAACTATTCTATTAAAGATACCTTAGACGTCAATACAATACCATGTATCCTAAGATAATATACGAATAAATGGAAAAAACAAGAAATATAGAAATATACAAGACACAGAAATATCTATACAATATGAACAAATGAAGAAAGGGATATATGATAGTACCATAGCTTCATATATGTATATATACATATAAATTAAAGGTCACCTTAAAGCATCACCTAGATCATTGTGTCCTCATTTTAAGACCATATTATAATACTTTCAGGATTTAATACTATCATACTCAGGGTTTTTAATCCACATGGTTAGACATGAAATAATAATGCATTATAATGCAATCACAAGATACAGGAGGCCTAATAATGATTATGACAATGATAATATTAACATAAATAACAACATAAATAACCGACTACTCTTGATAGACAAATACCTTGTTGAGCCTATGTGTACCCCCACCACCACAAACTCAAAAAGTTCAATCAACATAAAACAACACAAGGAATATTTTTGACCCATATCTATGCAACTTTCCCAAATAAGTTGGTAGACGTAGGAGCGTAATAGTGATAGGCGATGTGTGTACAAGAATAAATATAAGGTACAACATAAATATCACAATCTCAATATCATAACCATCTCCATCAAAACTTTCATCATCATGACCATAATTATCATGATCAACCTTTGGCCTTGTCGGGTATCAATATCACAATAACAATATCCTCTAACCTTACAAGGTATCAATATATCATCACAGTATTCTCCGACTTTGTCAAGTACCAATATCATCATAACAATATCCTCTGGCCTTGCCGGGTATCAATATTTCATTACAGACATCAATATATATATATATTGAGAGAGAAAGAGACAGATAATAGGTGAATGGTACACACTCGAAGTGACCTTTGAGATTAAATTAATATAAATATGTACAAATGGATTAAATCATGGAGATGGCGTCTAATTATTAGACTAACTATTTCTTCACATAAAGATTATTCACTAAATAGACAAAATCTATATCTAGTCAAGATTCACCACTAGACCATAATCGCCAATTAACCGATGTTCATTTCTAACCATCATAATCACACTAGTCACCATCTAGTAATAGACCATTAATAATCATATAGACACTTATTTATCTATCAACTAACATCTCTTATGATCGTGTATCATTAATATACAAATCCTTATTTAACAATTAATCAATGTCATAAACTTAGTAATCTATAGAAACTAATCTACACCTACACTAAACCCATTATTATAATAAGTTATGTACCATCTATAATCTCTAGACAAAATATTTCAACTAATCAAGCTTCATTAAATAATACATTATATTTCTAGCAATCAAGTACTATAGTCACTTAATAGATAACTAGTTACCAGATAGCTTAAATGTTATTTAGGAAGAACAATCATAAGATCATATTTTATCTAGAATACCATCAACTAACAATATAATAATCATGAATGTACCGTATATATGGGCTCCATCACTAGTATCCATACAAATATACCGCATCTTCTTCCGTCCCAAATCGGAGAGATGTGTCTATAAACATATATATGTATATATATGAACTACAACCATATATATTACAAGGACTTCCCAAAATTCCATTAGATAACATAACACGACCCTTGGCCCAATAATATGTCCGAAATTATCATAACCTCATAATCATCGCTTTAGGCCCACATACATATCATAAACCCATATCGACAACCATATTTATAAGTCGTAGCATAAATACAATTATCTTAAATATAGGAGGCATCTCATATCTAGTAGGCATAATATCGATAAGAATATCATATCTATAAGACATCTCATATCTATAGGTCATACTTTATCACTATGAAGAATATCATCTCTCTAGGTCAATTATCACATCTACGAGGAATATCATCTCTAGAGGCTCAATAATGATAACTAAGTGGAAAATCATCTGTATAGGCCCAATAATCATAACTAAAGCTGTGTTTGGTAAGATGGAAAATATTTTCTTATTTTCCATTTTTTAGTATACTAAAACATTGGGAAAATGTTTTTCAAAATGACTTATTTTCCTCCATTTGAGGGAAAAGGACTTCCCTCATGGGCCAAGGGAAGTCATTTTCTAGAAAATGGTAGATGTGACTTTTATGCCCCCATCCCCACCCCTACTAATCTCCCCACACCCCTAAAATACTCAAATTCACATTACTCCAAAATATTTTTCACAGTGCTTTGCTCCAACTTTTTACTGCTTGAAATAAACAATATTGATGTCTGAATTTTTCCTTATTTCCAATGTTCATTGAATGTATTGTTATTTCTATGTGCATAGAGGAAGACTTACCTATGTTACTTTTGCTAATTACATATTCTATTTTTTCATCGTTGTAGTTTGTTTCACAAGGTTGAATAAGCTCATCATTCAATTGTATTTCTATTGATTGTGGTATCTTGAGATTGTCCTGATAAAATGTTGAAAAGTGTCTCCTATGTTTGCTAATTAGTGATTACTTAAAATATAGTGACTTGTAATATCTTAATACTCAATATTGATATTATTTTCTATGCTTAAATTTGTTCAGACAGTGATATACTAGTTAATAGTTAGTAGTATTTTTAAAAAAATAGTTTTCCGCTCACCAACCAAATACTATAAAAAATATTTTTGAAAAATGTTTTCAACTCACCAATCAAACACCATAAACTATTTTCCAAAAAATATTTTCCACTCACCAACCAAACATGAGAAAATAAGTAGAAAACCAACTTATTTTCCAGGAAAACTTTTTCCATTGAAAATATTTTCCATCATACCAACCACACCCTAAGAGGAAAATCATCTCCATAGGCCAAATAATCATAACTAAAAGGAAAATCAGCTTTATAGGCCATATAATCATTACTAAGAGAAAATAATCACTAAGACCAATAATCATAACTAAGAGGAAAATCATTTCTATGGGAAAATAATCATAACTAAGAGGAAAATCATCTCAAAAGGTCAAATATGTTGTCTAATAGGGGATAGCATCCTTAAAGGCCCATTATCATTTCTAAAAGGAAAAAACATAGACATAACTCATAAGTCACTATTCGAGATCTTCATTAAATATGCAATGTCACGAAGCAACCTTATAATAAGGTTTACTAGTCTTAAATATGCCTAACATCCATAAATAAGTTCACAAGGCTAACATAAGTGTTGACCTAAGTAGGCCGAAAACTCCCACCTCTAATCATCAATTTCCATATCTTGGAAATCTATGCCCCAAACTAGGCTGGGATATGTAGGTAATTATTTAGATGTCAAGTAAGACATAACCAATCCTAAGATAGTAACTTTGTCGAGAAACAAGGGCCTTTAATTAAACTCTCCCGAAATTACGGTTCTAAAGTCACCACGCTAGCCCAACAAGATTTAAATATACTAATCATTCTTCAAATGCTAAATCCATATCCCAAAAAAGTATTATATGATAATCAAAATACAATTTAGCTCAAACTAGGGATAAGGCACTCAAATTCTAATAGGGGTATTAAACCTTTCAACTTACGGGTCAAACCCCACATCAAATTATGAAATTGCAACATACAATACTAAGTCATTCAATGCAAAATCAAAACTAATATTCACATTCACACATAATATATATAACACATCATCTACATAGAATAGTAGACAAAAGCCTACCTCAAAGCCAAATAATAAACCTCAAACCACTCACCAAAATATCATCTTAAATCCATAAGACCTAAATGCCAACACACAATTAAATTAGTAATCTACTCATCAATATGAGTTTAATGATGCCTATATTGAACCATTGTACTTTGGGTCTAAAAACGACAACAAAAACCCCAAGTGGGTCCCATATATAGAAAATGCATTGTTGAGGTTAACCCAACATTATCAAGTTTATACATCATTTAGGAACCATAACCTTCAAGAAATGGGTCAAAGAAAAGCTAATTTTAGTACAAAATCAAGCCCTAGGTAAATTTGGGGTGTTGGGTCAAAAACCATGAAATTGATAAATAAAGTGATGAAATATTACCATAATTCGAGTGAAAATCATGATAATAGATGTTTAGAAAGCTCCTAAGTCACCCACAATGATCAATTTTTAGTTAATACACTTATTTAAGGGTTTTAGGTCTCAAAGATGGGTAAAAAATTGCCATAACACAGCGTACATAGTCCTTATATACCCATACCAGGTATGGAGATACAGCTATCATGGTCCAAGGGGCTGTTATCGTGCTAGTATGATCGCCATACAATTTTCTACGATCGCAGTTGCTCCCTTAGGCACTAGATGGCTGCAAAATCCATATCTTGATTTTGACTCTCTAAATTCATTCAGAATCCAAGGAACATTATCCAATGGTTAATTTTGAGTGTAAACCACATTTCAAAACTATTGAAATCATCAAAATTTTATCCAAGAATATTTATGCAAGAAGTGGAGCCCATACCTATTGTTTTTTGTTTTTCATAAAATCTGCTTAGTAGACCGAAATAAGTCCGAGAGCCTTAGGAACTGAACCAAGGATCCCCCTAGACTAAATTCGACATTATGGACGCAATGATAAAGTTGGATTTTTCATCCGAGGTCATTTTTCCCAAATATAGGTCCTACACCCGTATACCAATTTTCAAATTTCCCATTTTAGATCATTTCATTAAAGTTTTCACTCAATGGCCATTTGGAACCAACGAAGACTCCCAAACAGGGAATTGGCTTTCAATATAAATCAATTGCCTGGTAATTGAACTATTAGTATGAGCAATTCATAAATGACTTGGAGAAGCTATGGAGACGCTAAAATGGTGAAGATAAGAAAAAATATGAAAAATGTCCAGAAGGGTAATTATAATATCCACTACAAAAAGGACTTTCGTACCCGAAAGTCAGCGGATATAAAGAATATCAAAAGCTTGAAAGGATGAGGTACTGGGCTTGCATCGTCAGAGCAACGTATCCCAAATAACCTGCACAAAGACAGAACACTTTCAAGATATTTTGCAACATATGTATCCCTTTTTCATTCAACATCTTGTAACTTGCTTCTATTCAGCAAAACTCAACTTCGATCGCTAACTAGTCTCCAACTAAACTTAAAAGGTTGATGCCCACAAACTGAACCGTATCACACTATTACCATCTCAATATAAGCATATATCCCTACAGGGCTTATACAAGCCACAAGCAAACCAAGACATGAGTCATATTACCAACTCCAAATAAAAATATACCATTTCTTTTCCATTTCGCATCTGCTATCCATTCCAAACTAGGAGAAAAATTACCAAAGTTTGTTCCACATAGTCTTATCATAGAGAACTCATAGAACGGAAGATAATCCACTAAAAGTCCTTAAGGCAAATATGAGAATAAACTCATAAGGCATTGTCTGGGCACAAAAATTAAGATAATCGATGAATACGACCCTTTAAAATATTACAATCAGTTTAGCTTAAAATACAATTAAAATCACAAAATCAAAGGTATAACTACTCATTACTGAATGTTACGCTCCAGGATTTACCATCCATCGAGAATGAAGCCACACTGAATCCAACTCGAGTATATTACTCCCACTGAGTAAATAATCAAAAATTCCCAAAGAAAATGGAAACTCAAGGTCAAAACTAGAGGAACCAATAAGGGGTCCATAGTCTATCATCGAACACTTATCAACTATAATCTAACTGACGTCAAGAAGACCAATTAGGAAACCACAGAGTAGGCTCAACCAACTTAAAACTAACATCTAAAGAAAGATAAGTCTAAAACAAAAGTCGCATGTAACCTCTACAGCACCAAGATGACATCTAAATATCAAGGCTTAATTTCTTAGTCTTAAATAGTAAAATCAAAACAAAATATAGATATGCATTGATGCTCGAAATCTTACATACATCTAAATTGCCATTCCAAGGTGTCAAATCCAAAACTGAGTCAATAAGGCCATACCAATGTTGACTATTTCAAATAAACTCTAGTATCCAAATCTTATATATCCAAGATAAATCATACCAACCCAGAGTTAAAACATATCTGAAGAGCAAAATCACTTCACGAGTAACCACTATTTGATAACACAAGAAAACAACTCTATATTTTTTGGAGAACCTAAAATATAGTCATAAAATAAAAATCATGAAAAATGATAAATCATTATTTAAAAATGCAATGAAGACACTCCATAATCGCTGGAGGTCATGACCTATTCAAATATACTCAAAAACTCCCCAAGGCTGAAAACCACACTAATAATGGAAAAAACTCTAGCAACTCAAAAAAATTACAACTTGAGGCCAAAACTAACCTATCCAATACTTCATATCGGTAAGAAATAGCCATAGTCATATATCACCAAGGAGAAACACTCCACTCAGCCTCATTAGGTCGAATAAACTCTAAAATGGGGATTTAATAAGTCCACCCCATAATCAAATCATCAAGAAAAAAATACCAATCACAAAACTAAGGTCAAAGTCAAATCCACCATAAAAAAATTCAACAACTTACAATAAAGAACTTTTAATTTGCCAACTCAATAAGCAATCACAGGAAATGCCACCTACCTCTAAATTTCCAACCCTACTAAGAAAATCCATATCACAACAACAAAGGAGTATCAAATCTCCACACTAACAACAAAAAAAACCTAAACACCCTGGGTTTTTGCCCATGATAAATTCTTGAGTTTTGAGCTCACTGTCCCTGTAATGACTTACCATACATGTCGTATAGTGTAGGTATTAGTAAGATCATACAACTCGTAAACTATCCAGTGTGAGCTGGTCGGGTTTCTATCATGGTTATGACTTGATAGGTACGATTCATATGGTTTAGTGATGATTCATTGGGTTGGTCCTTTACTTAATTTGAAACTAAGTAACTTGACTTGGTTCTGAGTACAAGTGGCTTACTAAGATCCTTAATGATAGGGTAAGAGTCATGGTAGAAAGTTGTATGTTGTCTAGTGTCATTTTTATGGATTCTTCCATGGGTACATTTAATACTAAATGAGTCATATGCTCATGGCACGAGTTGGGGAAATGAGTCATATATTGGGCATTATGTGGGTGTCCAACTTACTATTCTAGGTATGACTAAATTATGATAGTTGTATATTATAGTGATGAGTTGGAGGGTCAACTCGTTCCACTAATGGGAATTTTTATAGTTTAAGTTAGGGGTATTCTATATATTACACCTCTTAACTCCTTTTGACCCCACGACATAAAACATATTTTGGAACTTCAATAACCTCCTATTTTAAATAAAACACTCTTAAATACTCTAAACATCTCTCTCAGATTTAGGGTTCAAAAGAGGCTAGGATTTCTTCATGATAATCAATTAAGGCTCCTAAGAATGGTTTCTCTCTGTCTTCCTAATTATTTAAGTCATGTTACTCCTCCCTCATTTTTAGTTCAACTAAAATCATGTTTTAATAATTTTTTTTCATGGAAATATTATGGTATCATTTGGGTTTTGAAATATATTTTGGGGGTTTTGGTTGTTTATGGTGTGATAATACTTTCCCATGCTTTTCGTATGGTTTTTATGTTATATTTATTTTTTAAGCATGTAATCTCATAGGGATGGTTAAATGATACTTGGTTTAGTTTTTTGAAATTATGTGCCTCAACATGTTTATTAATATTCCAAAAAGAGTGTGATTTTATCACATATTATAACTAATCTCGACACCTTTTCATTTGGTAAATGGTAATGGAACCTAATTGGTATGAATGATTTTAATTGGCTTGGAAATACCTTGATGTCCATGGTTTTGGTTTAATTAGAAACCTTATGGGAAATATGGCAATCCCTTTAGGATTGGCTAGTGATATTGCTTGCAATCTATAGTCGGTATGATGATTGCACTTCATAATGCCTTGATAATGGAATTCTTGAATTGGTGGTTTGGTTATTTGATGAATGTTTTCATTAGGCAATAATAGCGTGTTATCATAGCTAATTGTGAAGGTGTCAGTCCGACAGAGGGACAGTGGAAATTTATGTTTATCGACATGAGGGTTTATCTTGGTGACCATATGTTTGTGAGGTATATGGGAATCCCTAAAGTTTATACTTTTATATATTTATCATGGACGGGAAAGAGTACATAGGAATCCCCAGCCCCTATGATATCTCTAGCTCATGTGGCAACTCGCAATAGGGATAATTCAGGGGATAACATTGGACCCATATAGGCTGTGGGTGATACGCCCAAATTATAACTCTCGTTAGAAAGTGCAAGCGGTCGCTATTAAATATAGAACTCAACTGGGTTGGGTGTCGAATCCCATAGGGAATACTATGATCACTAAGTATTGCGAGTATTATTAGACTGTTGATCGAAGGTTCCAAGGTAATGGGGGTTTCATTTTAAGTGCAGAATAATATTATTAGTGTAATAATGAGATGATATGTGTAATAATATTTGATCATAGAGAATGAAAAATTAGGGTTATGTCCACCTTGTAGCTTCTACTTCTCTATTAACTATTAGTAATAATGATTTTATACATGCATGCACTTATAGAGAGATGTATTCTAATTCTAAATCCAAGTGTTTCTCAACCATCAAGGATTTATTCACCTTAGTTCTCTCGAATCCAAAGTGTACAACCAATCGTACGAACTCTCCAAGTAGTTAATCCTGCTAAGGCATTAACGTGTAAAATAGAGGTTGAAAACCCTATTTTCTTGTCACACTCTCTTTTCCAAACAATAACTTTTCTATCGAACAAGTTATTGATATAATGGCACATTACCAATGTTTGAAACCACGAGAATTCAATCAAAACAAAGAGAGTAATGATATAAGTGGATTAACACATCATAAATTCAAAAACGCATAAGAATAGAGAGTATTCTACAAGGTTTCCATAACCCTAACAAATAAACTTAGCTACTCATGAATAAAATGGAAATCACAATCGAAATATTCATCATACCAAAACTTAGAACGATCTTGGTGGTAAAGATGAATAGCAAAAATAAGAGGGAAAATGTTTCTCTCTCTCTCGGTCCTCAAGCTAAGCCGCCTTTTCTTGTTTTCAAAATAATACAGAATGTGAATGATCCCTACAAATTCAGCTATAAGGCTTTTAATAACACCCTTCTCTAATAAATTGCTACTGCATCCTTAACTATTTAAAAATATTGAGTTTGCCTAGGAAGAAGTTCCCATACATCACATTCAGTCCAAAAGCTGCTTTTCTTTTTATGTGAAGTTTCCTTTGCTATCCACAGGTCCCCAAAGTGTTGTAATCTTCCTCATTAGTACCTGAAAAACATGCTAATCACATAGGTCAGCTCACTAAACTAAAAATAGACTAAAAGTGCAAGAATTATGTATTTTGTCCTCAAAACTTAGCTAAAACATGGGTAAGTTATGGTGCTTAGACGTATAAATATGCCCAACATCACCACCCCACACTTAAAGCTTTGTTTTTGCTCGAAGAAAATAGTACATCCATACGAATACCTAACTAAACTTCACAAGAGCAACACAAAATTTTCAACAAGACATACACTGCAATTATTAACAAAGAGTAGATTTCTGGATCATTACTAGAAACAACTCACCCTCTAACATAGACTCATTAAGTTAGTTAATTCATATACACAAGTTAAGCCAAAAAAAGTCATATAAAACTACCCTACAATCATCAACCATGTGCGCTCATACAAAAAGTTACCTATAATTACTCATAGTTTTGCATTCTTCAGAAATATGGGTATAAGAACTTGCTTGCTCTCACTCTCACAAAGAATTCTTAGATTACAACTGATGACCATATGCTTGCACTTAGTGTAATGCTCCACTAACATTAGAATGCTAAGGTTTGGATCAAATAGGTCTTTATAGGTTGTAAAGTAGGCTAAAGGGATGGGTAGGACTATTTTGGCCAGAAATAGTGACTATGTTCTCTAAGCGCTTTAACACACTACATTATGCCATTTAGACCAACTTTTAACAACCACTCTACGTTCCTTTCATCTACCAACCTTTTTTTTATCTTCAACCTATTTTATTACTCAATCAAAAACACTATGATGGAAATATACAACTCTTTTTCTTTTTGCATCAATTTCTTGTTAAGCATCCCTATGATAACCGCCCTCAGATTAGACTATTTATGTTAGTCGAGGTGCATAATGTCCAAGAAAGGACCAGGGCGCCACTCCCAATCATAATATTTTAATGTACCAATAACTAACCTTTGGGGCTTCACTTTCACCATTTTCCTCTTATTTTGCCACACTCTTTACTCAACTTGATTCTACAATTTAAAGCGCTTAGGAGCTTTTGGATCAAATTATGGTCTTTTAAAAAAATGGATTAGGCTACATATGAGGTTTCCAAAGAAAATAGCTAAAGGCTCAATGGGTGTTCAACTAGGACAATGTACAAAGGTAGGTAAAAAGAAGATAAAAATCAGGGCTTCCAAAGAAATGCCTAAATCATCTCCTAAACTAACAGTCTTTATTTTGCTTCACACACACACTAGGCAACATCTAGCATCAGTCGCAAAAAAGAATATACAATAACCTTACACAAACATGGCACATGGTCAACTTAATTAGGAGCATTATAGATTCTTCACCCAACAGATAAATGAATTAAACCACAAACAATTATCACAGAATGAGTCACAACTTAGAGCCTAAATGTTTCAATAGTAGTGATTCAGCACAAACTCCTGTTATAATGCCATGCCATCTATAAGAACAATTTCATGCAAAAGTTTGACTAATTCTCTCTTAAGACGGTCGTCATCCATCCATCATTGAGAAAAGTGACTAATTACGACTAACTAACTACGACTAAATCAAAATAACTGTAGACTAAATGCGGGCAAGCAGTAGGCAATACAGCAGACAAGGCAATCCAGGCGTACGTGTACTTATACCCGCATCATCAGAATCTTCATCATCAGAGTTGTCCTCCATATCAGAGTCTAGCAGTCGGTGATCATCGTCTGTTAGCACATCATCATCTAGATGTTCTTCAAAATTTACCCCCACTCCACATATGGATCGAGCATGATAATTAAGCGGGTAGTCATAGTCAAACTTCTAAAGCTCTGCATCAGTCGGCACAAAACCCCCATTCATCATAGTAAACCTAGTCATGCCATACAGATGGCAAAAAAAACTCTCATCTCGATCATGTCTTTCAGTAGTGGTAAGGTTGATGCCTTGACTAGTTTCTGGATCTTTGATTTTCATGAGATCCACCTTTTTTGGGTGTTGTTGCAACTTATGGTCTGCTGGATCCTCCTCAAGGTGCTCTTTCTTTAAAATTGCAGTCAACAAGTTGTCGAAACTGAAGTGGGACTTGTTGTGCACACTTTCTTTTCGCATCGACATTCATATAATTGCACCAATGTTGATGGGAACATTCGTCATTAGAGCATATACCAAGAAGACTCAATCATGAATGACCTTAGTGTATTGTGTCCCTGGAATTAAGCAGGAATTGACTATTCTTAACCATATGCGAGCTTCTTTGTTCAAACAAGCATATGGGTAAGTATTTTGACGACTATTATCTTTATGACGAATCCACCGGGTCATGGACCATGATCCATACAACGTATGTCTGATGGCTCTATAGGGAGGTCTGTTGTAGAGCTCCTTCAGTGGTGATTGATCCACACTTGAAGTACCCAAGAAAGAGTTAAAGAAATCAACATTCAATTTCAAGACTTGCCCTCGAATCTTTAGTTCATTTCCCATAGTCCTTGGGGACCAGTTGGCATAAAACTCTCGAGTCAAATCAAGATTACATTCGCCCATATCTCGGAAGATAAAGTCAAGTTTTAGTGCCATAATCTTTGCCAAAATGCGAGGGCAGTTCTTTGCTAAACTTTCCTTCTTCATCAACTCCATATATACATATTTCTTCACTTTATTGTTTTTGTACTATTCCTTCCCTTCCTCCTCCAAAACCCATTTGATCCCAAAAGTGCGTCGAGGCACTTGAAGAGAGTAGGAATTAGCCTGATCCTTTCTTGCCCTTTTTTGATCTTTTTGTGAGGTGGATGCTTTCTCCTTTCCCTATAGTCCTTTAGGAGCCATGTTACCTGAGTTCATAATAGGTTCATGTTAGTCTCATTTCGTAAAATTCAATATAATTGATGAAGAAAATAGTGATGGCACCACCCCACACTTAATTTGTTTGCACAAACTAATTGAGTGAGTGTTGTCGAGTACTCAAACATCATCGACATAAATTTAGATGGTATGTGCCAACAACATTATTAGTGCAGTCACATTTTCAACCCTTCACTTTACGTAACAATTTCTCAATTTGATATACAAAAGCAGCACACAATGGTCCTGTAATCTTGACTATCATTTCCAACTTTATTTTAATTCAGCAATTCATTCTTTGAACAAGACTACCACAAAGAAATCTTATCATGCTATAGCATAGAAAAAATTTCACAATCTTATCCTTTTGGTTAACCATGATCATTACATTGATGAACGAGTCAATCACATAGTCAAGCTTACAACTCCTAAAATCATGCATTAAACATTAATAGTTCAACTTGATAATAATAATAAATTATGACAGTGAATACCAATCAATACATGCCGGAGTGAAATCAAGATTACCCACGAGAATCCTTTCACTCAATGAGATGTATTTTTCCAAAATCATAACAAACTAAACATACTCTTATTACCAATAACTACTAAAAAATCCACTTAACAATTATGAGCGTAGCAATGAAACAACTACGGAACATGAAAGAACAACTTACTAGGTGATAAATTCTTGACGAATCGTGAAGGTGAGCCTGCAAGATTAGATAAGAAAAGAGAAGGGCTTTGAGAGGGAAAGGTTGTTTGGGCAGTGCTTAGGCTTAAGAAAAATTGAGCTGGGTTTAAGAGTAGAGGATATATTTAAAAGATGAGACATGGGTCGGTTTGATCCATTCAAAAATGTGTTATTAGGCAAAACTTACATTGATAGGCGGCGCCCATGTAATCGCCTAAGCATAAGTAGGCGGCGCCTAACCTATCGCCTATGTTGACATAGGCGGCGCCTAACCTATCGCCTTAGTGAGGCAGTGAGAATAGGCACTGCCCAACCTATCATCTAAGTTGACATAGACGGTGCCTAACCTATCTCCTATATTGACATAGGCGGCGCCTAACCTATCGCCTAAGTAAGGCAGCGAGCATAGGCAATGGCATAGGCTGCGCCTAACCAATCACCTATGTTGACATTGGCGGCGCCTAACCTATCGCCTATATTGACATAGGCGGTGCCTAACCTATGGCCTAAGTAAGGCAGTGGGCATAGGAAATGGCATAGGCGGTGCCTAACCTATCGCCTATGTTGACATAGGCGGCGCTTAACCTATCACCTAAGTGAGGCAGTGAGCATAGGCAATTGGAAATGCGGCGCACTCTTGGTCGAAAAGGTCCATACTGCGGGGGATTTGCCCCCGCACCCCCTATGTAACCACCACAGATCTCATTGAAAGTCACAAAATAAATTTGCACCGCGAAACTTTTTGGGTCGACTCTGCATAATTCGAGGCGCGACTCTAATGCAAATCATACTTGAGCCTTACACATTTGACCACTCCCACTTACCTGTATTGTTGCATAACTCCTATACTTACCATTATTGACATGGCTCACTTCCAAATCAAAATTAGGACTAATCTCCTCTTTTGTACTTCATACACCTACAATTAATCAAAAACAACAAAACTGATTAGAAGGATGGGTTGCCTCCCACCAAGCGCCTTAGTTTTGGTCGTGGCTTGACTCTTCTTTTTGAATTTTCATTAATCAAAAACAAAATCCTAGTAAAATGATGGGTTGCCTCCCATGTAGCGCTTGATTTATTATCGCAGCACGACACAGTTTTCCCGATTACTCAGACTTCATCAAGATATATGGTGGCTATACATTTTATCAAGTCGGTTGGACCGATATGTAGATTCACTCTTTGGCCATTCACCTTAAAGACACTACCATCATAGTTTTCTAACTCCACTACTCCAGATGAGTAGACTTGGCTGATTCTAAATGGACCAGACCATTTAGACTTCAACTTACCTAGAAGCAAATGCAGTCTAGATTTGAAAAGGAGTATCAAATCACCTTTCTGAAAGTTTAGTTGAATAAACTTTCCTTGTAAAGATATGCTCTTTCATATGCATTGAGACGGAATTCATCCATCTCATTCAGCTGTCCCAATCTCATATTTATAACATCATCCCAGTTCAGGTTAAGCTCCTTCAGTGCCCACATTGCTTTATGTTCTACCTCAATTGGCAAGTGACAAGCCTTTCCATAAACTAGTTGGTATGGTGACATGCCAATTGGTGTCTCAAAAGCGGTCCTATATGCCCATAAGGCATCATCCAGCTTCCTGGACCAATCTTTCCTACTGGCATTCACAGTCTTAGCAAGGATCAACTTAATTTCCTGGATTGAAACCTCCACCTACCCACTAGTTTGTGGGTGGTACGGTGTAGCTACCTTATGTTGCTTAACCCTATACTTTGCCAATACGGCTCTTAACATCTTGTTGCAGAGATGTGATCCTCCATCGCTTATGATGGTATGGGGTACCCCAAAAATGAGAGAAGATATTTCTCTTTAAGAACACCACAACACTCTTACCATTATTATCAGCTAGAGCAACTGCTTCGACCCATTTGGATATGTAATCCACAGCATCTAAGATATATTTCATCCCAAATGAGCTCACAAATAGGCCCATGAAGTCAATACCCCAGATATCCAATAAATCTACTTTAAGCATTTTGGACATGGGCATCTCATGGTGCTTTGAGATAGAACCTTGCCGCTGACACTGATCACATCTTCTTACAAAATCGTAGGCATCCTTGAATAATGAAGGACAATAGTAGCCACTTTGCAGTACTTTCTTGGCCGTCCGTTCACCTGCATGGTAAACTCCAGCTTGGGAAGCATGACTTGCTTCCAGTATGCTAGACACCTCTACATCTGGGATGCACCGCCTAATAATACCATCAGCACATCATCGAAAAAGATACGGATCATCCCAGAAGTAATGTTTCATATCATGCATGAACTTTTTCTTTTTATAAAAGGAGAGATTCTCAGGAATCACTTCGCTTACCACGTAGTTAGCAAAATCTGCATACCACGGTAAGTTTTCCACCACAGTTGCTAGAATCTCTTCATCGGGGAATGCATCATCAATATCAAGGACGGTCTGCACTGTGTGCTCACTCTGAAGTCTAGATAGATGATCAGCTACTTGGTTTTCACAACCTTTTCAATCCTTTACCTCGAAATCGAATTCTTGAAGCAGTAGCATCCACCTAATTAGCCTTGTCTTGGCATCCTTCTTTGCCATTAGATATCTTAGAGCCACATGATCTGTATGAACCACTACCTTGGTTCCCAACAAGCAAGCACGAAACTTCTCGAAAGCATAAACAACCGCAAGAAGCTCTTGTTCAGTAACGATATAGTTCTTCTGTTCTCCATTCAAGGCCTTGATCGCATAGTAGATTGGATAAAAAAACTTTTCTCTTTTCTGACCAAGTACAACACCCAAGGCTACACCGCTTGCATCACACATAATTTCAAATGGTAGAGACCAATCGGGTGCTACAATAATAGGGGCTTCAACTAGCTTCCCTTTGAGGCATTCAAATGCCTTCAAGCAATCTTTACCAAAGTAAAACTTTGCCTCTTTCTCTAAAATTTTGCATAATGGGTTTTCAATCTTGGAGAAGTCTTTAATAAACCTCCGATAAAACCCAGCATGATCGAGAAAACTACGAACCCCCTTCACAGAAATTGGAGGTGGTAGTCTCTCGATAACTTCAATATTGGCTCGATCAACTTCAATTCCCTTTTCGGAGATTTTATGCCCTAGAACAATGCTTTAACCATAAAATGACACTTCTCCTAATTTAGCACCAGATTGAATTCCACATATTGTTGGAAAGCCATACTCAGATTTACCAAGCATGACTCAAATGACTCACCTATAACCGAAAAGTCATCTATAAACACCTCCAAGGTGTCTTCAACCATATCAGAGAAAATGGATATCATACACCACTTAAAAGTGGCAGGAGATTACATAGCCCAAATGGCATTCGTTTGAATGCAAAAGTACCATATTGGCATGTAAAAGTGGTCTTCTCCTGATATTCAGGAGAAATGCAAATCTTGTTTTATCAAGAATAACCATCCAAGAAATAGAACCATCCCTTTCCTGCTAATCGATCAAGCATTTGATCCATGAATGGCATTGGGAAGTGGTCCTTTAACGTCTTCCGATAATCCATACACACCCTCCACCTTGTGACAGGCCTGAGTGGAATTAGCTTATTCTTCTCGTTCGCTACTATGGTCATGCCCCTTTTTTTGGGCACACATTGTATAGGACTCACCCATTTACTGTCTGTGATTGGGTACACCACCCCTGCATCTAGCCACTTGATGATTTCTTTCTTCACCACCTCTTGCATAGGTGGATTCAGACGACGCTGATGCTCAATAGTGTGTGCGCAATCTTCCTCTTGCTGAATCTTGTGCATACATATGCCAGGAGGGATACCAATGATATCTGCAATAGTCCAACCAATAGCTCTCTTGTACCTATTCAGATCAAAGATGAGAGCCTCTACTTGTTATTCACCTAAATCAGCAGCAATAATAACCGGCAGTGTATTTCCACTACCCAAGAACACATACCTTAGATTACTGGGTAGCTCTTTCAATTTTAACACTGGTGGATCTTCAATAGATGGCTTCACCGGTGGTGAAGGTCGATTCTTAAGGTCAAGGTCCAGCTTCTTGGGGGCATAAGAATACGACCCCATTCCTGTCAAAGCACAGACAGTTTCTTCTTACTCCTTAACATTCTCACGATCAAAGTTTATAAGCACAGCAGCCAATGGCTCAACAGTAAGTTGCTTCTCTAAAGATAATTCCTTCTCATCCTCATAATAAACATCGACTATAGAGAACACATTCATATCCTAGGTCTACTTAATTAATTTGAATATATCAAAACGTACCACTTCATCATTCATCCATAATAAAAGCTTATTTGCTCGCAAATTAATAAGCACACTTCCTGTTGCGAGGAAAGGTCGACCCAAGATTATGGTCACCTCAAAATCCACCTCGCAATCCAAAATAACAAAGTCTGCAGGAAAAATAAAGGTATCAACCTTTACTAATACATCGTATAAAATACCAATAGGTCATTTTACCGACCTATTTGCCATTACAAGATGCATGTTGGTTGGGTAGGATCCCCCAACCCCAACTATCTATAAATGGCTAGTGGCATCAAATTAATGTTAGCCCCTAAATCATATGAAGCCTTAGCAAAATCTACAGATCCAATCGTGTAAGAAATAGTGAAAGAACCCAGATCTGCCTTCTTCTATACCAAAGAACTCATGGCAATTACACTGCAATAATGAAAATTATCTGCCGGTTCATAGCTCGCTGCCCTTTTCTTTGTCAAAAGGTCCTTCATAAATTTGGCGTACCCTGGCATTTGCTCCAGTGCCTCCACCAAAGGTACATTTATAGTCAGCTGTTTTAGCATGGTCATGAATTTACTAAAGCTGGTGTCATCAGCCTTCTTCTTCAGTCTCGAAGGAAAAGTTGGTGGTGGATTTGGAAGAGTTTTCTCCACCACTTCATTTTCATTGTGCTTCCCATTATCAATCTTTTCAGACTGCTGACATCTAGGTGTAGTATCATGAACGTTCTCATCCTGATTTTCAACTTCTACAGAATCATCACAATCTACTTCAACAACATTCTCCTCCATACTATCAACCACAGGCTTGCCCTTAGATGGATTTTCCAACACCTTACCACTCCTGGTTTTAATAGCCAATCATGATCCATCTTTCCTTGGATTTTGTACAGTGTTACTTGGTAAAGTGCCATCTTTTCTTTGATTGAATGCCGTCAATAGTTGACTCATTTGTTGTTCCAGCTGTTTTATTGAAGTGGAATGCGAGTCAACCAATTGATTCATTGAGGACAAATCATTTTTCACCTCAGCTACTCCCGTGTTAGTTTCCTTCACTCCTTTCAATAGCTTAGCCATCATGTACTCCATGGACATCTTCCTAGAGATAGGTGCAGCAGCTTCACAATTTCTAGGAGGGACATACAAACCGCTCCTGTCATTCTTATTCTTCCAATTCCCTTGGTCTCGGTCCTTGTATCTAGATTTTTCCTAATAGTTCCTACCTTGGTTTCCTTGGCCATTGCCTCAGAAACCCCCCTGATTATTCAAGTAATTTTCTTTCTCCTCAGAATCGGAGCCATCTTTTTCTTGTGATACAACAGCTTTGACCTTTTCTGTCTTCCCTGATAATAAATGATTAGTGAGAAGGTCCATATCTGTTTTCATGTGAGCCATATCCTGGTCACGTTCCTTTTCTCTTCGCCTCTGTTCTGCTGTCATGCCAATAGATACAGTAGAGCTTGCTACCTCAGAATCCCTGGTATGCCAAGCTCTACTTTGCTTTTTCATACGATCCAGCATATCACATGCCTCAATAAAACTAAGGTCCATTAATGACCCACCCACAACATTATTTACCACTTGCTTAGTCACCGAGTTCAAAGCCCTATATAATATTTCCATCAAGTGGACATTGGTCATCTGATGATTTGGGCACCGCATAAGCTTCTTCTTGAACCTTTCCCAAGTCTCTTGGAGAGCTTCAGTTGGAAGCTGTCTGAAATTGCTTATATCATCTCCAAATTATGATCTCTTGGATGGTGGAAAGAATCTTTCTAGGAAAGCATATTTCAGTTGCCTCCAATTGGTAATAGAGTCAGGAGTTATCCCGTTTAACCATAGAGTTGCCTCTCTAGATAGAGACAATGGAAATAAGTGTAGTCGAATTACATTCTGTCCAACCCCTGGATTGTCAAACGATTTGCATATTAAGATAAAATTAATCAGATGCATATTTGGATCATCGCCTATAAGTTAACCAAATAACCCTTTGAGTTACAATAGCTGGATTATGGAGCTAGTGATATTGAACTTGGCTCCGAGTAACAAGGGCAGAGGAATAATAGCCCCTGTGGTACCAGTCCCATCAAAGTCGTCATCATCATCATCAAAAGCAACTTGCACAGCTCGGCGTTCGGGTCTCATCCTAGCTTGACGATCTCTGTTGACATTCCTGTTCACTGGTGCAGCCACATCATCTGCATGCCTTGGATTTAATAACTCATCATCACCCAGGTCCTCATCAACAAGATTTGGTACCCGACCTGGGTTATCAGTATTCTGTTGATTTACTTGCGCAGCTGCCAATGCAGCTAATCTAGCCTGCTCCTATTGAGTAGCTATCCTTTCAGGGTCTCGTTGCGCATCCATTCTGCCAATGAGATGTGGTTCAGGATTTATAGGTAATAATGGCTGACCTGATCTCCGTGTATTTGGCATGCAATCCACTCAACCTGAATAAAACAAAACCAACAAACAAAAAGTAAAATTTGTGAATCTTTGACCAAAGCATCTATTAACTATCACAAACTTAGTTGACAACCATATTCCCCAGCAACAGTGCCAAAATTTGATACGCCCAAATTACAACTCTCGTTAGAAAGTACAAGCGGTCGCTGTCAACTATTGAACCCAACTGGATTGGGTGTCAAATCCCACAGGGAATACTATGATCACTAAGTATTGCGATTATTATTAGACTGTTGATCGAAGGTTCCAAGGTAAGGGGGGTTTCAGTTTAAGTGCGCAATAATATTATCAGTGTAACAATGAGATGATATGTGTAATAATATTTGATCATAGAGAATAACAAATTAGGGTTATGTCCACCTTGTAGCTTCTACTTCCCTATTAACTATGAGTAATAAGGATTTTATACATACATGCACTTATAGAGAGATGTATTCTAATTCTAAATCCAAGTGTTTCTCAACCATCAAGGATTTATTTACCTTAGTTCTCTCGAATTCAAAGTGTACAACCAATCATTCGAACTCTCCAAGTAGTTAATCCTGCTAAGTCATTAACGTGTAAAATAGAGGTTGGAAACCCTATTTTCTTGTCACACTGTTTTTTTCAAACAGTAACTTTTCTATCGAACAAGTTATTGCTATAATGGCACATTCCTTATGTTTGCAACCATGAGAATTCAATCAAAACAAAGAGAGTAATGATATAAGTGGATTAACACATCATAAATTCAAAAACCCATAGCAATAGAGAGTATACTATAAGGTTTCCATAACACTAACAAATAAACTTAGATACTCATGAATAAAACGGAAATCACAATAGAAATATTCATCATACCAAAACATAGAATGATCTTGGTGGTAAAGATGAATAGCGAAAATAAGAGAGAAAAATGTTTCTCTCTCTCACCGTCCTCAAGATAAGTCACTTTCTCTTGAATTCAAAATATTACAAAATGTGAATAATCCCTAAAAATTCAGCCATAAGGCTTTTAATAACACCCTTCTCTAATAAATTGCTACTGCATCCTTAACTATTTAAAAATATTGAGTTTGCCCGGGAAAAAGTTCTCATACATCACATTCAGTACAAAAGCTGCTTTTCTTTTTATGTGAAGTTTCCTTTGCTATCCACAGGTCCCCAAAGTGCTGTAATCTTCCTCATGAGTACCTGAAAAGAATGCTAATCACATAGGTTAGCTCACTTAACTAAAAATAGACTAAAGGTGCAAAAATTATGTATTTTATCCTCAAAACATAGCTAAAACATGGGTAAGTTATGGTGCTTAGACGTATAAATATGCCCAACATCAGTGTCTGGATTATTACATTAAAGCTACACAACCAAGGTTAAAGTTTTAAATGCATGCTAAACCTAGTCCTTTTTCTCGGCATGGTATATATATGTATGTATGTGAATGCATATGGTTATTTACTTATATTTTAAATAATTGCGTTATTTTATCCTTATCCTGAGTACATGATAGAGCTCACTTGCTAACCGTCTTCAAATGTTGTATCACCACTCAATGCACAAACTATCCATATAACTTCTCTTGCTCAATGACATGGATTCGAGAGAACATTCATGTCAGACTGAATCCTCCATTTCATACTATGGACTTCTTTTTATACTCTTTGTTATTTCTTGGACATAGGTGTAATGCCCCGAAATCAGGTCCTGAGACGTCACACGGTATTAGGGTCACAAGTGAAATGAAATACATTACAATTCTGCCTTTACAACCAAAACTGAAATGAAATACATCAACTTCTACGGACTGTCTATGACGTCTCTACTAGTACTGACTGTAGGTAGCAAGATCATGACTCCCGACTACCCCAACTCAATACGACTGAATAAAGAAAATACAATACTACAAATTCTGGATAACTAACCTAAGCCCTTGAATAAAAAAGACTCATCACCTGCTGAGTGGATACCACGAACTGACTGGATCTGAAGGTGCAACTATACCTTGTACCTATATTCTGAGAAAATGTAGCCCAGATACGAATATGTAGGTCAGTACTATGGAAAAGTACTGAGCATAATGGGGGTGCAATATATATATAAAATAATATCTTAATATCATCACAGTTTATAAAACTATGCATGCTGATATAGATGACTCACTTAGCTCGAATTAAATCATAAAAATCATGGATGAATAATACATGTAAAGTAAAATAAGTGAGTCATTACAATACGTTATCAATTCACTTTCATCTTAATTTCAAATCATAAAAACAATCAAATATCATGTCAATTCTCATTAGAATATATTCATTAAATCTTTTAAGAGTAATGACTTTCTCAAACTCAGCCTTTTAAGCGAATATGTTTTCATCTCAGATAGAAGATTACACACACACACATTGGGAGCCTCTTACTACTGACATAAACCATGTGAGCTATATGAAGTCCAACGTCAAACCCACGTTGGGGAGAGTTTTCCTATCCTTGCCATTGGAGTAGGAGCTTAACCTTTGGTTCACTAGTGATCACTATATCAAGCAGCCTTAGGCTCACATCCTACGGGGGCACGTAGTTCTAGGGAAGTACCAATCATGGCTATACCTCCCACTCGGTGCTAAATACTACTCCCGGACTTAGCTCAGATCATTTCAAAACAAAACCCACAACAACACAATTCAGCAATTCATATCGGGAGCCGTCATGCTACCCCTTTTTTCATAATAAAATCAACTTGTGGATTTCTTTTCTCATTCGAGTTCAAAAATAACTCTTTCAAGATCAAGAAGTCAAATTATTCAAATATCAAGGTGTGTATAGCACATTACTTCACCGAAGATCATAATCTCAAAGAGGGTTTAAATCCCATATATCAATATTGAGCAAAATACTTCAAGATTCATACTTTATGTAGCAACCTTATATAATTCATACAAAATCCAAAATTTTAACTTTAAACATGATATTATCATCAAAGTTAATGGAATTCAACTTCAAGGCATCAAAATATCATAGTTTCTTGAACCAAATAGTATATATAAGTTTCCATCTCAAATTCATAGTAAAGCATATAAATTCATGTATATTTGTAAACGTAAATATCAATTTGGGCACAAGAACAAAAGAAGGCCCTTGTTGAAAACCCCACATACGTTAAACTTGAATCTTTGAATGAACTCTTGAACTTGGGACTTTATTCGTGAAATTAATGAGTGTTTCTTGTAGCCCTAGGAATGGGGATTCCAAATCTCGAAGAATTATTGAAAACTCATGGTTGAATCTTGAGATATCTGAATTTTTAGGTTGAAACCCTAATGAATGTTCTTGGTGATTTGGAGAGAAAGTAAACTTATTTTGGTGTTATGGGAGTTTAATCCCATGTTATAGACATATATAGGGGTGTTTTTGGCACTTGGAACTGACTTAGGCGGAGCCCAAGTAAACGCACAAGCCAGGTTGAGCGGCGCCTAAGAAATCGCCTAAGTTTGGTTGGGCGGAGCCTAACCAATCGCATACCCTTACTGCCTTTCACGAAAATATGAGTAACTCTTTGCTCGGGTATTGGATTTTTGCGAAATTGGTATAGGTGGAAAGCTAATTTAATTATCTACAGTTTCATAGGTCTTGGGATGAAAAATTTCATGTATATTAACAGATTTACAGGTTTGAAGTTGACCCTTGTAGAATGGAATGTCAAACTTTTGATGAATCAATTAGTCCTAGCTCAACTTTGTTCTAGGTCATTGCTATGAACATTTTTAACCTATAAACTACTCCATAAAGTAGGATAATGATAATTAAACTTGTATTCACATTCAACTCATTTGGATTAGAGATTAGATGCCTAAGATCGACGGTTAGAATTTTAGCACAAATATATGGGTTATTACATTATCTCCCCCTTGGGAACATTCGTTCTCGAATGTGGATAATGAAGCTGAAACACAGAGGAATCTCAGTCTGTAAGCTAACTTGTACAACTAATACAAACTGAATCACTGAATGTCAAACATAATGATTCACTGAACTGAACTGCATGTACTTGAATTCTCATGAAAATGATTATTTGACTAAGATAGAAACGAGAGTGTCAACTTATGAGTAACCATTACATTGCACTAGATATGATCTCATGAGAATGGATGAGAGGTTTATGACATCAAAACTCGGGGTATTACAACATCCCCCTCTAGGGATCATTCTTCCCCAAATGATAATAATTTGATGAAAATACTAGGAAGAGACTGTGATACTACACAGGATACTTTCGAATTGAATCATGACTTAATATCTGAAACTAAAACTGATGCATGAACTGAGCAGAATTCATAATTTAATTGGACACAAACAAATTGCCTCTTGGAATGTACATATGTATAAGACTACGGATAGTAGGACTATCTGGAACATTAAGAATCTATTAGATCTTATCTCCTTGCTTGCTAAACTAGACTGCAGGCTATATGGATTGGATCATACTGACTACCCATACTCAAATGGAGTATTTCTTTAGCACTTTTTTACGAAATTTTATTGACATTAGGGAGAAAAGAATTTTGGGCATGCTCTGAACTAGACATTTGACTAAGGGATTACAACATTGATATAACTCTATAGCATTGAATATAATTATATAACTCATAAACTAGGATAGGATTGATAGGCCATAGACAATGCAACTTCTTACTTTCAAGCATAGCATCACTTCTCAAATGCTCTCTCAACTATACTATTCCCCTTAAATACCATACTCATTCGATTCAACTTATAATTCCCATATTGGCACTACGAAATCTTTCTACTAAGGTCTAAACTAAACTAAGTTCCCTCACCATGATCAAGCCTAACACTATATCACAAGATACAACATGCCAAACCATAGTACCAGTCTAAACCATAAGGTTCAATATTCTATATCTTCTTAGAGCTCACACCCTAAGCATAACATGCCTTACCACTTCAATGAATAATTTATAACTCTTGATATGGATTCACTAGTGCATATTGCATTCATCATCTTACACCCAACATGACATTCAAGCCTATCATTAAAAATCACATATAACTTTAAGGCAAATACCCCTAAAGGCATACTTCGCATATTCTCTAAACCTTTATCAACAATAATTTTCTTGTACTATTCTTAAAAACATACACACAATTTCTAACTAACCATGACATGTATCAAAGACTTCACCTCAATCTTACTTCACACTTTAGCCTTAGATACATAAGCATAAATAATCTTTCTTAATGAGAGTCATCAACTTTCTCACATATAAACCATTGCTTATCCACTATCATCACCACTATCTTAACATAGGAAGAGGTCACTGAAGGGCTAACACATATGAACAAGAAGCATGAAAACTACAATACATAACATTAACACTTATCTTTATCCTGTGGAATAAAATATCAAAGGCATGGATTCGTTAAAGAAATCTAAGCTGAGGACATGCATGATATAATGCGAACTTCACTAGTATCATGAGTTTAAAAATTGGTCATAGTCTGAAACATGAGTTTATACTTATCATGAGCTATTCAACATAAGACTAGACTTTATAAATTCATAAGAGATAACGCGAATCACAGAGTGAAGCTGTTACATGCTTGCAAGACGCTGAGAATGGGCTTAAGCACAGATGATAAGTATGAGCATAGGCATGTGGCATGGATTTGTCAAGCAAGTGATGGATTTGGTGTTGTAATGGATGAAATCCAAGGAATATTCTAGATTTAGAAGGGATCACTATATCATCATAACTCATTATTGACATGTATCACAATCTAATTATCAAAACTCGATTTGGTTCTTCACTAACCATCTCCTCCTTAGGTTAAAGTTGGTATTCTAAGTATGATGTTCTACTTCATATCCTCATGATTAAGCCATAATTCATCATTCTATTATCTACACATAAATGCTAAACTCACAAGAATGAACTAATTTCGAACTTACCGACTTCATTCTTGAACAACCCATCCATATGCCATCCTTAATTCCTAGCTTCAATAATCATCATCAAAGACTTACACTCTCATTTGCAACCATATCCGAATCTCTAATCACATAATCATAGCCTACCAAGATCACACTTCTATACTTATATTTTTCCCAAACCATGAGAATAAAATCATACTAAAAAGACTCAACATCTTCAATCATAACTCCTTAACTTAGCTATCGAGAACAACATAAATTATCTAACTATCCTTTCTCCACCTAGCAACTCAACGTTACGACTAACCACACAATATGCAATAATCCTAAAAAAAAAATATTGCAGCCCCATAGCATCTTGGGCACACCTCTACATCATACTTAATTAAGAACATATGATCTTACACTCTTGCATACACTGTTCAGGCCTACTAGATCACCTCCATATAACTAGCATCAACCACCCAACCATCAACTGTTCAAACTTAATGTCTAGAGCTAAACATGATTTACAACCCAATCTCATAAATAATTTTCACTTCAAAACTATAGAACAGAACATTAAGAAAAAAACTAGTACACAATGACAAACGATCATAATCATATGGCCTATCTTATTCATAATTTGTTAACACATCCTCTTTCTTCACATCATTACTATTTACCCATCTTCACACCTAAATTACTTTCATAGCTCTATAAATTTTAACTAAACTTCCTCTTGCAATCTCAGGAAAGCCTAAATTAACAATACTCAACCACCAAGTACTTCCATCATAACCTATACTTTCCTAGCACAAAAAATACCATCAATAACTCTTTTCATACTTTAAACATATAACAATCCACCTTAACTAATAATCTTCTTCTCTAACTTCACTAATCTAATAAACAAGGGTATATAACTTCATTACTAATTCAACCATACGCAAAAATTCAGCTATACATATTCAATAAATCACCCACCATTCTTTCCACTACACTTCTAAACCCACAAGTTTAACTACACAAAAACCCACACTTTTAACTAACACTAGAACAACAAGATAAACAACAAGTTTCTAGTGAATCGAAATAGGCCTCACACGGCTTCACTAGGCTTTGGTTTTGTATTTTGAATGAGAAAATTAGATGAATAACAAAGAAACTATGCTAGTGAATCAAAATAGGCCTTACACGGCTTCACTAAACTTTGATTTTTCACAAACATAATGATAACAAGATTACATAATCAAGAGATAGAAACTTGAGACATAATATTCAACGATCTAAGAATACACCTTACTCTATCTTAATTAAATAACTCATAAGAACAAGGGTATAACGTGAAATCTGATGGACTTATAATATACCAAAAGGCTCTTCTCAAGCCACTTTATAAAACTTCTAAAACCTCTACTAGCAATTATAAAAGCATTATCTGGGGAGGAACTGGAACTTGCCGAACATGTTACTTCAAGGACATAGATAGAGAAGTATAGATTATCATTATGGATTATGAGGAGAAATTCGAAAGCACTTCTGACTTAGGCTTTGTGCCCGATTTCTACAGGACTGATAAGGTACTTCGATTTTTAGAACTCAAAACTACTGACAGGATACTTTCTAGCTTTCTTACAGTCCCATAACTATCTATGGAGAATGAAACTCAACTATTTCTGATACCTTAGAGATGAGGCAGAGTTGGCCAGAATAGAGTAAGATAAGAATTTATATAATTTAATTGGAGAACCTTTTCATGGAACGGTCCTAGACTTGAAGGTAGGAAAACATTTCCTAAATGCCTTGTAGCCTCTCGAACAAAAGTACAGACGTCTCCATACCGTTTCGCAAGACTCTACTAGACATAACTTCATAGACACCCTAGGACACTTAAACTCTGTGCTCTGATACCAAGTTTGTAACTCCCCAAAATCGGGTCCCAAGACGTCACACGGTGCTTAGGGTCACAAGTGACCCCAAGCTAACCCTTCTACTTGCATAACTCATAAGCAACTGAAAAAAAATATAAATCCACACAAATCAGAAGAAATTAACTCTTTTCTAAATATAATAGATACAAAAATGGAATTTTACAGGATTATAATTCTGCCTTTACAACCAAAACTGAAACGAAATACATCAACTTCTACTGACTGTCTATGAAGCCTATACTAGTACTGACTGTAGGTAGCCGGATCATGACTCCCGACTACCCCAACTCAATATGACTGAATAAAGAAAATACAACACTATAAACTCTGCATAACTAACCCAAGCCCTTGAATAAAAAAGAATGATCACCTGCTGATTGGATACCACAACTGACTGGATCTGAATTTGCAACTATACCTTGTACCTATGTTCTGAGAAATTATAGCCCACATACGACTATGTGGGTCAGTACCATGGAAAATTACCGAGCATATGGGGGTGCAATATATATATAAAATAATATCTTAATATCATCACAGCTTATAAAATTATGCATGCTGATATAGATGATTCACTTAGCTCGAATTAAATCATCAAAATCATGGATAAATAATACATGTAAAGTAAAATAAGTAAGTCATTACAATACATTCTCAATTCACTTTCATCTCAATTTCAAATCATCAAAACAATCAAATCTCATGTCAATTCTCTTTAGAATATATTCATTAAATCTTTTAAGAATAGTGACTTTCTTAAACTCAGGCTTTAAAGCAAATATGTTTTCATCTCAGATAGAAGAGTACACACACACACATTGGGAGCCTCTTACAGCCAACATAAACCATGTGAGCTACATCGATTCCAACATCCAACCCACATTGGTGAGAGCAGTCCTATTCTTGTCATCGGAGTAGGACCTTAACCTTTGGTGCACTAGTGATAACTATATCAAGCAGCCTTAGGATCTTATTCTACGGGGGCACGTAGTTCTAGGGAAGTACCAATCATAGCTATACCTCCCACTCGGTGCTAAAGACTTCTCCCGAACTTAGCTCAGATCATTTCAAAACAAAACCCACAACAAAATAATTCAGCAATTCATATCGAGAGCCGTCATGCTACCTTTTTTTCATTATAAAATCAGCATTTGGATTTATTTTCTCATTTGAGTTCAAAAATAACTCTTTCAAGATCAAAAGGTCAAATCATTCAAATATCTAGGTGTGTATAACACATTGCTTCACCAAAGATCATAATCTCAAAGAGGGTTTAAATCTCATATATCAACATTGAGCAAAATACTTCAAGATTCATAATTTATGTAGCAACCATATATAATTCATAAAAAATCTAAAACTTTAAATTTAAACATGATATTATCATCAAAGTTCATGGAATTCAACTTCAAGGCATCAAAATATCATAGTTTCTTGAACAAAATATAATATATAAGTTTTCATCTCAAATTCATAGTAAAGCATATAAATTCATGTATATTTGTAAACGTAAACATCAATTTGGGCACAAGAACGAAAGAAGGCTTTTGTTAAAAATCCTACATACCTTAAACTTGAAGCTTTGAATGAACTCTTGACCTTGGGACTCTATTCGTGAAAATAATGAGTATATCTTGTAGCCCTCGGAATGAGGATTCCAAATCTCGAAGAATTATTAAAAACTCATGGTTGAATTTTGAGATATTAAAATTTTTAGGTTGAAGCCCTAATGAATGTTCTTGATGATTTTGAGAGAAAGTAAACTTATTTTTGTGTTATGGGAGTTTAATCCCGTGTTATAGAAATATATAGTGGTGTGTTTTTGCCACTTGAAACTAACTTAGGTGGTGCCCAAGTAATCGCGCAAGCCAGGTTGGGCGGCGCCTAACAAATCGCCTAAGTTTGGTTGGGCGGCACCTCACCAATCGCCTACCCTTACTGCCTCTTACAAAAATGGGCATAACTCTTCTCTCGGGTATCAGATTTTTACGAAATTGGTATCGTTGGAAAGATAATTTAACTATCTATAATTTGATAGGTCATTAGATGAAAAATTTAATGTCTATTAAGATATATACACGTTTGAATTTGACCCTTGTAGAATCGAATGTCAAACTTTTGATGAATTAATTGGTCTTAGCTCAACTTTGTTCTAGGTCATTGCTATGAACATTTTTCACCTCTAAACTACTCCATAGAGTTGGATAATGATAATTAAACTTTTATTCACATTCAAATCGTTTGGATTTGAGCTTAGACGCGTAATGTCGACGGTTAGAATTTTATCACAAAAATATGGGTTATTACAATATGTTTCGGCTATGGTCGAGGGAATATCCCTATAGATGTTTTTGGATTTCTGTTAGAGGCTTTTTGTAACTACTATGGGCATTAGTGGTATCGATATTAGTGTTAGCCTTGGCATTGGTATTGGTATTTGGGTTGACACCGATAGAATATTTTGTAGGATAATTGGTTGATTTTTGTCATGAAATTCTTCAAATGTCTTTCAATTTATTATAGTTTTTCTTGTTATATGTTCGGAATTCATCTGACATAGGGTGCAGGGAGGTTATGGTTGGGTATTAGGGGCGGTCTATGATCTAGGTCGTACTTGAGATGCCCGACATTACTAGGCCCTGTTTTGGGTCACTTCAAAAACTATCCCAACGGAACGAACCCAACAGACATATGAAATGAATCCAAGATATCTCAACATCAATATCAATATTGCTATCGAATGATGAAATAGCCACAAATGAAAAATAAACCTCAAATTAGTTCATGACATAAACGGGTTACATCGAAACATAATAGCCAAATAAGAAGCCTTCGCAACTCAAGAGAATAGTCTAAGAATCTTGAACTCAATAATGTAAAACATAACTAAATGGCTAACTCAAAAAAAACATATAGAAATATGGAAGGTCAACTTACCATCGATACCAGAATGCATCCCCGAATCAATCAAATATATCTAACCAAGAGGGAACAAAGTCAACCTAGCCTTACTAGGGGAAAAAAATCATCGAATCGGGCTATCTACATAATCCACTGAATTATATCACAAGAAAATTAAAGTCTAATTAGTTAACACTAGTTTTTGAAGCTACCCCGCAAGGATCAACTTCATCAAGAAATAATATCAAATAATATAAATAACCTCACATAGTGGTAGCAACAACAACAACAATATCAATATCAACATACTAATATGGCAGTACAAAAATGAACATCAATATCATGTACCACTCAAGGGACACAATAAGGCCAATGTTCATAGATAAAGGGGACTCAAACCCAAAAACTACACTCATAGGGGAAACTATCAATAAGAGATCTATTCCATCCACTACTAAAAGAAATAAACAATGGAGTAGTAATATAATCATTAATTCAATAATAATGAACATAATGACATATATAAATTCATAAATCCATAAAAACGTCAATGGGTATGAAAACCCCAATACACATAATAAGAGATAAAGATGGGAAATAAAAGCACACCAATTATGGAGACATCCATAATCACATGCCTAATAGGCTAGGGAAAATATCTCTGAATAGAACCAACTCAGAACGAATGACTGAATCATTCATTGGGGTGGCACACACACTGTGTATAACTGAAGATGCCACAACATTACGAGGCTAATCTAAATAGGCTAAATGACTAAAAATCCCGTGTCGGGGATAATCTCTAGACTAGTAGTCAGTTTCTCTGTAGTTATAACAACCCTTGAAGAATAAATATGTAGAGAAGACAAATTGAGCCTAAATGGTTGGCTAAATGATGCTGAGAGAAATCCATAAATTTATGTAAATAATTCTGATATCACAGCCTATCTCGGAACTATAAGCTGGTGGGGGATATTTGCTAACTCCAGCTAATAATCTACCTCATACTTTAGGCATTCTCTGTACTAGTGTCTCATCATGGCATAACCAAACCTAGATCCTAAAATACTTTGAGATACTGCACCTCATAATATAGAATGGTCACCATGGCCCAAAGAACCATGTCACACTCCACAAGTCTGATGGGACTCTTCCCACTATGATCAATATGACTAATCTTAGAACTACTCTTAGTATAGAATATTGTCTGTGTAGAACTGATAGATTGTAGGTGAGGCTGAACTCTATTGGAAGAATCCTAACTCCGGAATAAAATACCAATAACACTATACTGAAGGCACGCCTCTTGCTGCCATTTCCATAAGTCTCCATGCATACTCTCTATTGTTCTCTCATAATTAACATCTGGAGGGAATGAAGACTCATCTGCTATCTAGTGCTCCGACGATAAACGGAGTTAAAATATTAATCCTCTTACACATACTTGCACCAATGTCCAACTAATAAGGATATAACACGGGAATATTCCTGAACCACACGAGAGATTCAATCTCATACTCAAAACTGGTGAAGAACCCTAACAAACACCAATAGACTCTATTCTCATCTGAGGGATGCTCGATGAATCAAACATTATTCATGGATGAGAAGGATCTATAATGAATTTAGAATTCCCAATGCCTAACCATTAGATTTAGTCATAAGATAAACTAGAGCTATTGCAATGTTGTGCTAAAATTCTAGAAACTTTTGTTGAAATATTGTCCACATCTATCATCAATATTGCATCAACTTTTGGGGTAGAATAAAATCAAGAATGTATTCATGGTTCATAGAAAAAAGGATACACAGTAATCAATCAAGAAGTAAGTTTCAAAAAATATCCCTATAGCTTTCTAAAGATAGGTTACAAATGTCTCCCTTAGATCTGTTGGACTCTACTAACACTTAGCTCTTGTACTAACACATTTGTGAAACCTAGGTTCTAACCCCAATATTTCACAATCGAATTTCTTAGGACATGATGGCGCCTGCCTTAACTCACCAATAGGTAAGCCAACCCGTTGTCTGCAACGGCTAGTAACGAAATACTAAATAATTTAATGAACTAAATGTGGAATGAATGAAAGAAATATCAATACATAATAAGATCCCAAAACCTATTTGTATCAGTACAAGATCTTCTATTATAAGAAGAGTACAAAAGTTAAATATCAAGAAAAATAAACTAATACAACTTATCTATGAATACAACATAGAGACTAGTCTAATATATAAGAGAGAGATAAGTAATTTTTCAAACGTCAGGATCTCACTAAATGTCTCTAAACAATGGCTTCACCGCACGTTGCACATATCAATGACGATAACCCTTAATATGATCTGCAAGCTACAAAAGTGTAGTTTGAGTTCCAAATAAATGGTACTCAGTTGGCAACTACCAACTGAACTCCAAAGATAAAGAAGATATATCCAACATATAAATAGAATGGAAATTACCCAAGAGTCCTAAAATCATATAACAATTTAATGAGTTCATAAGGAACAAATATCTTATTTATGTCCAATAGTCTAAAATAATCAGACTAAGGTAGTACTAAGGGTGACTATCCTATTCTAGCCACATTTAATAAAAGTCAATGCTCAACTGTATATTCGAGGCCTATATACGAATAAAAGGCAAACAAAGATATATAAAAATATACAAAGCAAAAAAACAACCATACAAAATGATCAAACAAAGGAACAGATATATGGTAGTACCATAGCTTCATACGGTTAACTCAAAGCATAACCTAGAGCATTATGTATTTATTTTAAGACCTTATTATAATACTATTAGAATTTAATACTATTGTACTAAAGGTTTTTAATCCACATGGTTATACATGAAAAATCATGGACAATAATGCAATCACAAGATAGAAGAGGCAGAAAACAAACCTCAAATATTGATACTGGATCAATGACCAATCTGTCATAAGCTAGACATAATAATGATTCTTATAATGATATTACCAATATCAATAACAACATAAATAACTGACTACTCTGACAACCAAATACCTAGCCAAGGCTCTGCGTACTGCCACTACCCTAAGCTCAAAAGGTACATTAAACGTACAATAATAAAAGACATATTCGTTACCTATATCTATTTAACCATCCTATACCGAATGATATACATAGAAGCATACTAGTGATAGATGATATACATACAAGAATGAAAGAAAGGTACACCATCAATATATCAATCTCATCATCATAACAATATCCATAATAATGGTCGTTATTACAACCATCATCACTATAATCAACCTCCGTCCTTGTCAGATATAAATACCATTATAATAATATTCTCCAGCCTTGTCAGGTACCAATAAATCATAAAAATATCTTTCAAACTTATTGGGGATCAATATCATCATAACAAATATCCTCTAACCTTTCTGGGGATAAATATATCATCACAGTTATCAATACATATATATAGACATATCATTGGTGAGCAGACTCAAGCCATGGCTAAAAACAGGGTAAATCTACAATCTTGTTTCCCAGAGTTACCTTTTGGAGAAAGTCATTATAAAAGTGTAGAAATGGGTCAAATCATAGAGATGACATCTAATTATTAGCCTAACCATTCCTTCAAATAACCGTTGATTACTAAATAGCCTATATCTACATCTAGTCAGGATTTACCGTTGTACCATGATCGCCAATTAACCAATGTTCATTCCTAACTATCATAATCTCACTAGTCACCATCCAGCAAAAGTCTACTAACCATCATTTAGACACTTAATTATATATCAACTAACATATCTTATTATCTAGAATCATTAATTCACAAATCCTCGTATTACAACAAATCGAGATCATAAACTTCGTCATCAGTAACAACTAATCAGCACATATTATTAACTTGTCATCATTATTAGTTACATATAATCAATGACTGCTAGCTACCATATTTCAACTAATCAAGGTTCATTAACTAGTACATTAGATTTCTAGCCATCACGTACTATAGTCACTTAATAGACAACAAGTTACTCCATAGCTTAAACCTTATATAGGAAGAACAGTCATAAGCTCGTATATGAGATAGAATCATATCAATTACTGATAAAATAATCATGAATGTCTTGTATCTATGCATGCCATCACTAGTATCCAAGTCAATAAAGTCGTAAGAAACATATTGTATCTTCCTCTATCCCATACTAGAAAGATATGTAATAAACATATATATGTATATTCATACACTAAAATCATATCCTTTACAAGGATAATTACTTCCCGGATGTCCATTTTATAACCTAACATGAAACTTGCCCAAATAATATATCCAGAAGAATCACAACTTTATAATCGCGACCTTAACCCCACATACATGTCTAAAACCCATAATGATAACCGTATTTATAAGTCATAGCATATCTATAATCATCTCACATATAAGAGCCATATCAAATCTAGGAGGCGTAATGTTGATAAGCATATCACATCTATAAGACTTTTTATTTGTATTGGTTATACAACATTACTATAAAGAATATCACCACTTTACGCCATTTATCATATCTAAGAGGAATATTATCTCTATAGGCCCAATAATCATAACTAAGAGAAAAATCATCTCTATAGGCCAAATAATCATAATTAAGAGGAAAATCATATTTGAGGCTCAACAATCATAACTAATAGGAAAATCATCTTTATGTGCCAATAATTATAACTAAGAGAAAAATCATCTCTAAAGGTCCAATATAACATCTAGGAGGGAATAGTATCTCTAAAGTCCCATTATCATTTCTATAAGGAAAAACATAGCCATATATCAAGACCCGAGTCGACGCCCGCATCCCAAACCATGACGGCCTGAGAGACCCCCTAACTTGTCTTATAAGCAAAACCCATCTATTATAATAATGCTGAATAAAATTTGAAACATTGTAATTCAATTATTTTTACTTAACAATGCGTGACATAAGTCCATAAGAAAACCCATAACCATCTATAACAAGTCTGCGAAGTCTCTACTACACTGAAAATAATTAATTGTCTAAATTTGGGACTAGGCCCCTAATCGGACCATGAACTAAAATCAAATGAAATCAACATATGAGAAAAAGGACTTCAGAAAAAAGAAAGGCACACCAACTGCAAACGGTCTATTGATAAGCGGGACCACAGGACTGGGCATTGGAACCTTAAATATAGGGGGTTAATACACAAGGTACTGATACGTAGAACAAATCCAAAGAAACATATTTTTATACAACATAGGTGAGAGAATTTAATAAAACATTTAGCATAAGATAAATGAAAACACATGGGCATAATTTAAAAGCTTCAAAACATTTTCTTATAATCATGACTCAACTCTTAATTTTACTTCTGACCAAGATGATACACCCTACAAACGTACTTATCCAATGGCGATATGGACTATGCTATTAACTCGGTGTCCAAGCCCCCAATATGAGTTTGTCACAAGGATTGTGTTCTATCATTTGTACTATGCCATGAGGTCATTGCTAGTGTACAATCCCAACTATAGGACATCGTAAAACTATATCAGCAAAATATAATTTTAGGCTAAGAGTTGTTTAAGCTGAAGCTTTTTTCGGGTAACCAACTAGCTCTTTTAAAAACCAATTTTAGTACTTTAAACAATGCATCATGCTCTCATTCCACTGTAGGTATCATCATACCTAGACTTGTAAGACAAAACATGTCATAATCTACCCATAGCCCCTTCTGATTCAAGAAATCATATCATTGGTCACCAAAACATTCTAGATAATGAATAAAACACTTATTCTAGTTGTGCACGAAAAACTTACACAAAACATCATGTTTTAAATTAAAACATACGGGGGACACCTCTTTCATAAATCAGATGTAATTCTTTAATTTTACACAAAGAGTACTTGTATAAAATGATATTACACTCTCTTCATTTAAAAGTCAAAATCAAGTCCATAAATGATGGTAGAACACTTTACTCACATTATAGAACAGGTAATTTAAAAATACAAAACATGCTAAGTCAAATAATTCTACGTAGAGAGGGAAACCTCATGACTCATGCTCTCATATTAATTCTTGAAATTGTATATCACATAAATATAATTTGAAATTATCGCAACACTTCATGATTATCATATCAAAAGGTTCAAAATTCATATTCTTTAAAGTGTTTTTGAAACACTTATTGTATTCATAATTTTAATTCCATTAACACTAGTTAAAAATAATACATTATGCCCATAAGTTTTAGGATAGTCCCACATACCTAATCTTCTTGAATGGTGAAGAAAGTTTGAATCGCTAGTTTTCTTAAGAAAGAGTTTAGGATTGTTCATAGGGAAGAAGAAGAGTTTCTTGAGAGCCAACTGGAGTAAAAGGGGAAAATAATCCCCTTTTGGTAGTTAAAATTCGTGTTATGGATGCATTGGATGAAGGGAAAATGACACAAATATCAGTAAATTTTTAAGAGCAAATGCTGGAAAAGTGGGGGACTGGGTAACTCAAGATCTAGATCGGTGAGGTAAGGATCATGTCGTGGGCTCCAAACCGATGGGGTAAGCCCCGCACTGCGTTCTCTATCTCATTGGACTAAATCGGGCACCATGGGCCTATCCTGATGGTGCTACTATAGTAATTTTTAGAACTTGACCCTACACCCGTTACAATGTTCTAAAACTCAACGGCACGTACTTTTCACCTTCCTAATCATGAATAAACATAAAAACAAACATTTCAGTGTTGGGAAGGTCTATTTAAAAATCCATAAAGTCTAGAGATCTCCAAAATAACTAAGTCCTGGACAGAAAAATCTCATTTTTTAATTATTCTACCATTTAATTTTACCAAGTTCAATGTTAGCTAGATTAGTCAATATTTATCTCTTTTAATTCAACAACAAGATCTAATTTGTAACAAGTGATTTTGTTGGTTAGTTAATTAGTCATATTTTATATATGAAATGTCTTGGATAGGTGTTAGTCTAGATACAGCAAGATCATTCTATTAGATCAAAATCCTATCACCTCCAATTTCAAATGCCATTACTTTTTGTTGACCAATATCTTCCTTAATCTGCATCAAAATGGGATCCCTAGTTTGTTTTTCCTTGAACTCAGTGCATAAGGATGATTTAGCTACTTCTTTAACGAATAGTCTACCTTCAACGAAATCTAGGAGTCGAACTCCAAAATGACTAAGATGATGAATATCCCTTAGCATATTCCTTTTTCCTTCTTTCGAATGATAAAGACTGCCCATGGACAACCTGCGAAGGGTGTCAGCCAACATATTGGTCTTACCTAAGAGACAATGTAGGCTTATGTCATAGTCCTTAAATAATTCCAACCACCGCCTCTGCCTGAGGTTTTGCTCTTTTTGCATAAAAATATACTAAAAAGTTTTATGATTAATAAATATATCAACATGCACCTCATAAAGATAATAACACCAAATTTTTAGTGTCAATACCTCAACCTCAAAATCCAAATCATGGGTGGGAGAATTTTTCTCATGCACCTTCAACTGTCAAGAAGCATAAGCCACTACCTTAATATACTGCATAAGTAAACACCTAAGTCCCACCTAGGATGCATCACAGTACATCAAAAACTCCTCTGTTACATTAGAAAGGGTCCAAACCAGTGCAGTAGTCAACTTGTCTTTCAATTTCTCAAAACTATTCTCTCAAGTATCAGACCACAAGAATTTCACCATTTTCTGAGTCAACCTAGTAAATGGTGTAGCTATGGATGAAAAACTTTCTACAAATCTTTTGTAATACCCTTCCAAACCCAAGAAGCTCTGGATATCGATTAGATTCATAGGTCTAGGCCATTTCCCACCGCCTGAACCTTTTGAGGATCAACCTTAATTCCCTTACTAGAAAAAATATACTCCAGGAAAACAATAGCACTAAGCCAGAATTTACACTTGGAAAACTTTGTCTATAACTCATGATCCTTAAGATTCTAAAGAACTATTCAGAGGTGATTGGCATACTCCTCCTCACCCTTTGAGTAAATAAAAATGTCATTAATATAAACTGTGATGAAAAGATTCAAAAACTGACAAAACACCCTATTCATTAGATCCATAAACAGGGGCATCAGTCACCCCGAAAGATATAACCAAGAATTCATAATGACCATATCGAGCTTGGAAAGCTGTTTTGGGGATGTCAGCATTCCAAACCTTAAACTGATCGTACCCTGAATAAAGGTCTATTATGGAGAAAATTTAGCACCTTGGAGTTAGTCAAAGGGGTTATTAATTTTGGGATGTGGGTACTTATTCTTAACTATAACTTTGTTCAGCTAATGGTAATCTATACACATACGAAGGGAATTATCTTTCTTACGCACGATAAGCACTAGAGCACCTCAGGGGAGACACTAGAATGAATAAAGCCTTTGTTAAAAAGGTCTTTTGACAATTTTTCAACTCTTTTAATTCTGCAGAAGCCATTCTATATGGTGGAATAGAAATAGGTTGAGTGTTCGACAATAGGTCAATGCCAAAATCTAGGTCTCTATCTGGAGGTATCTTAGGAAAATCATCAGGAAAAACTTCTAGAAATTCATTAACTACAGGAACAGATAAGGGGTAGGACTTTCAGTGCTAGAATCTTTGATTCAAACAAGATAATACAAACAAGACTTTTATATAAGCTTATGGAATCTAAAATACGATATGAATGTCTCCTAGGTGATAGAGAATATCCCTCCCATACTATCACTGACTTATTAGGAAAATAAAAGGTGACCTTTCTTGTTCTACAGTCTAAGGTAACATAACATAAATAGAGACAATCGATTCCTAGAATAGCATAAAAATTGATCATATATAATTCTACAAGATCATCCATAGTATCACCATGAAAAATCGAGACCACATTATTTTAAAAAACATATGTAGGTGATCCGAGGTTGAGAAGTATCCTGGAGATACTTAGGTGTGTCCAACAACCCCTATTTACCATCCACAATAGCGTTGTTTGAGAATATATTGGTTGAGATGAGGGCCATCAAGGATATTGTATATGGGTTTCCTAAAGGGTCGGTGGATCATCTACCACTCGCCATTCTTATATTACTCAAACTAACTATGAGCAGTTTCTAGACGATTAGCAGGAGTAGGGGGCCACCTTGTCTAGGATCGGGAGTGCCTACTCATCCCTAGAACAGTCACATAGGAAGCTCAAGGAGTCTTATGATAAGATGAAGAAGAGGGAGAAAAATAGAGCTAAATTATTTACAAAGATATGAAAGGGGGTGAAGGTCCTATAAATGGTCCTAAAACCCAATGAGAGACATCTTTCTCCCCGAGCTGAGTGTGATGATGAGATCCCATCTACGTATTCAACCTCTGATCATGAAAAGAAAGATGTTGAAATAAATAGCAATGATAGTCTATGATGCGACTATAGAGAGAACCCTTTACCCTTTCTATAATTTTATGATTATGAAGTGAGGTCAATGCAAGCTTTAAGTTGGGGGTGCTCGTCTCCTTAGTATACATAGTTATTTGATCAATCTGTATTATTTGGATATCTATTTGGATGTTATTGTTTTGTTTTTGGATGACTTGGATGATCATATTTTTATTTTGGGTTTTAATATTTAGGCACCCTGATGTTGCCTACATTTTCATGGATAAACTGTCTGCTTTCATTATTAGTTTTTTTATTTTACTCTTATTTTTTTTCCTGATGATGTCGAAAGAGCCATTCCCTATGATAGATTTGGTGACGACATTCATTAGGGAAAATCACCATATTTCAGTTTTGAGCCATAAATGCAGAGGAAGTCTAAGTACTCATAGATTTTGATTTTTGGGATCACCTTTATACCTATAGTGAAGTACGAGCAGCCATATGGTTTTCCCTCATAAGTGAAAAATTTTGTGAGATGACGGCTCGGTTTGGTGCTATCAATATCCAATTTTTTGTGGTGTAAATATGAAGCAAACAACTCCATCAAAAAAAATTTGAAAACCAAGGGCATGGACGTGAACAATTTTGTAACAATGCTTTACCTTGTTTTGTTACTCCAATGTCCTTAGTTTGTAGTATGTTGTAAATATCTCCTTTTGTATTTAGTAGGAAATGAAATTGGGCTTCCTTGAAAAGTTTACACATTATGTGCGGTGATCATAGTTGTTTAACTCTCAGGTGTACTCGTGTCATCTAGAAATTGCCTCATTAGTATCTCAAGTATAATGACGATTATGCTTGATTGGTGAAATAATATTATTCCTTATTTGTGAACATAGGAACCCACTTCGACAAAATGACCCTAACCCTGTGTAGAGTAGTATCTTTAGTCACCTATTTTGAGCCTTCAACCTTTCTTTGGTAACCACATTACTAGACTTGAACAATATGATTTTTAACCTCTTTTTTGAACCGTACCCTCCTTGAACTTGAAAATGCAACTTGAGGACAAGATTCTAAGTTGGGGTTGTAAATCATAGAATATGTGACCTTGGGCCAATGTTGACACGACCCTAAACAGGGCCTTGTCGTAATTGGAAATCCCAAGACCAACCAGGACTGAGAACTGCCCCCTTATCCAACCCAACCACCAAACTCAAATCTTAAGTTGGATAAAGTATTAACATATAACAAGATAGCATAGCCAACCATGTGGTGACCTTAGGATAAGTATATATCCGAGAAAAACATAACCATGACCAACCACCCCATGTCAAGCTAAACCAATTCCAAAACCCATAAACCAAAACCAATTTTATTAATCCTATTCATGTATATATATATATATGTATGTATGAAACATAACTAATCCATACCATACCAAAGTCCACAGTTGTCTATACAAAGCCTCTAGATTAACCAAAGAGAACTTAGTCGGGACATGCCCATGACCGTAGCAAAAAACAAAAGTCTATGAAAGACAAGAAACACGTAGAGTAACCCATGAAAAGAAATAGATGCCTTACGAACTATGGAATCTCACCTCTTTAATCTAACATCGGCTGACCTCAAATCGGATCACTAAGAAGGAGAACTAGAATGGTCGATCCCTAGATAGTATAGGTATATATCCGTACGAAGATGGGTTTGTTGGTGAACACTAGCACACACATAGTGTAAGGATAAAATAATGACATTTTAAAGGAATAGTAAAGCCATTCATAATGCATACAACCATACATATATATATATAATCATGCCATGAAATGGTAACGGGTTTAGCATTCCTTTAAAACCTTTACTTAGGTTGGGTAACTTTGTCATCCTAAGCCACCCATAAGCTATATGGGTTCAGTTCCCCCTACTAAACGGGCTCCAGTATGTGAAGCCTTACGACCAGGGATGAAAACCTTGGATGAATAGTACATCCCTCTAAATATAGTGTTACATTATGCAGACGGTCACCTAGACCAAACCTGCAAATGTGAGTTTCAAGTTTTGTCCCCCCGGGACCTTCACCTTCCACAGTTTTGCTACACACCTCACCATTGATACACAATTAAAACTGTTACCAAGAAACCAACCAATCTATTAACCATTTATTAACCAAGGCCATTAGTAGTGGTATTGTGATACCAACTATACTTATAAGTACTATCCATAGACAACCATGTAGAAGTTTAAGGGATTCCATGAACCCTTTGAGTAATCATATTAAACCACTTGGGGGATTCACATGTACCCCACAAGCATAACCAATTTCATAGCCACCAATGCTTCACCATTTGATCCTTCCAAATAATGTACACTATTTATATCATTTAAAACCTTTCCAAAGCATTTATGAACATGCCAAACATTTAAAGAATTAATATCATTTAAACCATTTTAAACCATGCAAAATCATCCAAATCTATTTTGAATTCCATTACCAAAACAAACCATGCAAGAGTTTGAATAAAGGTTCAATAATAGAGTGGAAACATTCTTTTAGGCATTTTATCAAACATATTGAGGGGGTATCTTTACCAAGACAAACACCAATAAATAAACAACCATAATTAGGGTTAATAAAGACTCCCTTTTAAACCATAAAAAACAAATACCACATGTTCAAACTATTATAAAAAACATGTAAAAACATAGTTTTAACCAATACCAAACCATTGAATGAAGACCCTCAACATATGTTTCAAAAACCACCATTCACGATTCATAAATCAATGTTTAAAATGAAATACACATGACTTTAATTGGAAGTAACAATTAGGTAAGGATTTATGCCATATATAAGAATATTTTGAAGAGAAACATGAATTTTGAGCCCTTTGAAGAACACATAAAGAAACCCTAGCCTTCAATCTTCAAGAGTAAGGTTGAGAGTATTTGGAGTATTTTAATCCTTTAACAAATTTTATGGAAGTCTAACAAAGATTGTATTAAGTGATAACATTATGAGGTGTCTATAACGACCCATAATCACCTCCCAAGATATCACACGGTGCTTAGGGATACAAATAGCCACAAGTTATCCCTTTTAGCCTAGTACTTTTTATAATAACTCATTCAAGAAGGAATATACAAAAAAACTGGCACTGTCATATTAAATGAAAGGAAATATGAATGTAATACTTGGTCCAAAGACCATAATAGTGGAAATCTTAAAACAACCACAGTCTGATAACTAGTCTAACAAATCCTCTACTACTCCATGAACTAGAGAGTCATTGGGATAGGTCCCCAACTGACTCAAACTGAATAGAAAGTAATGACATAAACACTCAAGTATTAAAATATCTAAAGATAGGCCCTTGAGCCATCAGGACTCACCAATGAAGAATTGTAGACAAAGGTACTTGAGAATCAGTAATGAGGCTGGGACAGAGCACCTGAACCTACATTATAAGATAATGTAGCAGATAAACGTATATGTGGATCAGCACTTGGGAGTTTACTGAGTATATGGGGGTTTATCCATTTACATAAAAAAATATCAATACTCTTTAATCAAATTATGTATGCAATAGGAATGACTCACATGGATTGAATAAGTCAAAATGTAAAGCTCATAAATCATGCATGAAGAAACATGTAACATAAATATCGTGAGTCATTATACTTTAGCTTTAAATCAGTACTCTTCTCGTATTCTCATAACTTATAGGTTAAAGGAAACTTTAGGAAATACTTTCAACTTATGCTTATATCTCATGGAGATTAAAACTGCTTTAATGCTCAAGGACTTATAACTCATTTAAACTCAAATACTTGGAACTCAGAATCTTATAACTTTGGTTTAAAAATCCGTGATCAACTCGTATTAGTAGAGAAAACTACTTCCTTCTTTGGAAAATACTCAAAAGCAGTTCATTCATTTTAGAAAATATCTTATCTTAAACTTTAGGGAAAACATTCTATCTCAACGTAAAATACCTTTGTTTTAGGGATGTTCTCTTAACCGACGTAAACCATGAGAGCTACATGGAGTCCAATATCTTGTCCTCCTAAGGACGAAACCTCACATTGGGGAGAGCCACCATACTATTGCCAAGGAGTATAACCTCAAGTTACTAATTACTTATCTCGGCCTCGGGCCCAATCATCTCGGCCTTAGGACCAAAATCTCAAACCTACGGTGGTACGTAGTTCTGTGGTAAGAAACCATAGTTAGTTACCCAAATCATTACTAAATACTACACCCTTTAGTTTATCTCACTCATCTCATGAAATCTACTTTAGAATAATCATATGGTTCAATAAGAACCTAACTGTAAAATTTATAATCTTATGTAGTGAAGTGGATTTCAGAGCTCAATGACAATTAGGTAAAAATATTTCTCAATAATCTTAGAATACTCAAATCATGGGTGCTTAGTGCACAAGATTTCATCAATTGCAAGTCTCAAGTAGGGTTTAATAACCCATAATTCAATCTCAAGTTAAAACTCATCAAATTGCATATTAGAAAGCATATAGATTCATAAATCATATACAAATCTAGAATTTACAGCAATTTATCTTATAATCTCAACCTACTCATATACTTAAATATCTTAAATATTTCAACTATTAACTTCTCAAGGATTAAAATCATGTGGTATAGACCTAGCTGTAATTTCTCAAGAAAACATGTAAAAATCATGCCATTAGGCTTTCAATTCATGAGAAAAATCAATATCTTACAACCAATAACAATGGGTGAAAAACCCCAATTCAATTTCATATAAAATCTCATAAATTACAGAAAATTGTAGTTTAAATAATCCTTTGGGCACAAGGGTGGAAGGATTACCCTTGTTCAAAACCTCACATACCTTAGATTATGAAATTTAATGAAAAATCTTGCTTTAACTCTTTTTCTTACTCTTGATGGAGGGTTCTTGCTACCCTTGAACTTGGGGAACTCAAATCTCAACTCAATTTGTAGATTCTATGGTAATTTCTTGGATTTCTTGGAGAATGGATTTAGATTTGATCTAGAGGGAGAAACCCTATCTCTCTTGTGTTTTTCATGATGAATGAAGCCATTTGCTTCATTTGGAATATATCCAGGTATAAAAAGGGAAAAGACCTAAAAGATCCATTTCAAAATTACATAAAAATATTGAAAGGAGGATACGACAGTTGAAGAGATGGTCCATCACTAGTCTGATGGTCCATCGGATCATTCGTCGCACGTTGGACAGGATGAGGCTACACTGCCTCAGTGGCGACGGTCATAGTGATGGTCTATCATAGCCTTGATGGTTCATTATCCTAGCGGTCGCACTTGAGCCCGAAAAGGGAGTTACTGCCTTTGTTGTGATGGTCCTAGTGATGGTCCATCGCAAACTTGATGATCCATTGGATCATCCGTCGCACCTGGGTGGTTCCGACAACTCTTAGTAAAATGTCCATAACTTCTCACCCCGATATAGAATTTGGATGAAATTAGTATCATTGGAAAATTCTATATGGTTTAAACACTAATCAATTGGGAAGTATCTTCTCAATCTTTTAGGGCAGTAATTACACTTCACTTAACATGCTCTAAGTGTCGAACTATGAGGGAACTTTGTGGGGTCTTTCAGCGTCTTTCCCCTTTGATATCGCTAATATTTCACAAGAGTGCATATGGTTATGTCTCATTCCATTATATCTAATGGGTGAGGAGATGTTGTGGATGTGGTTACTACACATTGGGTCCATCACATTATGGGTTTATCTTTCTAATGCTATGTTAGTTGATTTTTCCTACCACCAAAGATATTGTAATTATGGGATAAAATCCTAAATTTTAATCAACTCAATGGAGGGCATCTATATGAAGTTTGGGAGAGATTTAATTAAATTCTTGTGAATTTCCCTAAACACAAAGTACCAAATCAGATGCTCCTACAAATATTCTATAGGGCCTTGGACCAACTAAACAAGACCGTGATGGACAACGCGGCTGGTGGATCACTTGTGAGATTGTCATATGGTATAGCCTAGACATTGATTCAAAAAATCACCAAGCAAAAAAAGGGGTGGAGAACCCAAGATATCGAGTTTTAAATGGGTTTTCCTACCTCATTAATTATGAATAAAGAGTAAAGAAATAAGGAATAAGAGATGGAGAATAATATGGCTAAAATGATGACATAATTAGACCTACTTACAAAGCATGTGATGGGTGCACCCACCAAAATAGTAAATACTATGGAAACCAAAGGGTATGATAAGGATGAGAAAAAATCCCTTGATAAAGAAATTAGATACATGGAAAACTAAGTAGGGGGTTCCTACCCGACCTATCAAAGGCAAGGTGGGAGACAAGGTTGGAACAATCTTGATCCAAAAAGGAAATGGCATAATAAATATGCCGATCATTAGTTGAGAAATAAGGAAAGGGAGTATGACTGATATGTAACCCTAACCCTATTACAGAGTGAAGAGAAAGGAGTCTAAACTTATAGATGTCAAAAAGTTCAAAGATGAGTATCTGCTCGGTAGAATCTTGATGAGAGTAGAAGGGACATATAAGATGGTTTGAGAAATAAAAGAAAACATTTATCAAATCAACAAAGTTGTGTTATCATACTCCTCCACAATCAAGAAACTAGAGCCCCAAATTGACCATATCATAACCAAACTTAATGCAAGGGCAAACGGTGGGCTCCCAAGTGATATGGTTTCAAATCCTAAAAACAATACTAATGTCATTGAAATTCTAACCTAAAGTGGTAAAGAACTTAGTGCATAAGAGGTTGAGGTCATTAGAAATTTTCTTGATGATCAAAATAACACATTAAAGAAGCATATGGGTGAGTTAAATTATGAGACTCCATAGTCTCCTGGAAGTGATGATAAAGAACGAAAGATAGTTATAGAGATGGTTTAGGGAACTCCTAAGGCAGTTAAAGTTGAGGATCCACAAAGTTACCCATTTTATTTAATTAAAATCACTTCTCTCTTCCCTCAAAGACTTAGGAAAAAGGAGGAGAATGTTAAGCTTAAGAAATTCCTCGCCAAGCTTGGCAATCTTTCAATCAATATCACATTATTAGAAGTGATTCAGGAAATTTTAGGGTATACTAAGCTAATGATGAAATTGATGTCCAAGAAATGACTTGTGGATTGTAAAACCATTGATGTGACCCATGGTTGTAGCGCTATCATGGCTAGTTCCATGTAGGAAAATAAACAAGATGTGGGAGCCTTCACAATCCCATACACCATTTGGATACATTAATCAGAGAAAGCTTTGTGTGACCTTGGTGCAAGAATCAATATCATGCCATGTTAAATCTATCGAATGCTTGATTTTGGCACTCCTATTCACACAACGATGAGGCTTTATATGGAATCTCTCTATTGAGAAATCGATTAGTGTTTTGTATGATGTATTGGTAAAGTTTGATCTTTTTTTTATCGGCATACTTTGTAGTCCTTGATTCTGAAATTAACCAATGACTACTTATTATTCTTAGGAGATCAATTTTGGCAATCGAGAATTTGTTGATATGGATCAAAGGGAAATGAAATTTTGGGTCCAAAATGATGAAGTGTTCTTTCGGGTATGTAAAATCGAGAAACAACCAGTGGAATTACAAGTGGTATCCAATTTTGGGTCCAAAATGATGAAGTGTTCTTTCGGGTATGTAAAATCGAGAAACAACCAGTGGAATTACAAGTGGTATCCATCATTGATGTAGTGGACATGGAAGTGGATAAAGGGACCCTCAAGGATCATAATTCAAGAATGAAAAATGTCATGACGTGATGATAAATTAGGTTCTAGGTGGGAGGCAACCTATCAATGCCACGAAAGTGGCCTGTGTCCTTTAAATTTTTATTGTTAGAGTAGGTTTCATTTTTACTTATGATTAATCAATTAAATTGTGTCACTATAAATGTGTTGAAGAGGTTTAGTAAGGGTAAGTATGGTGGAGTTAAATTATGGGCTGAGTAGTGAATGAAAATAGAGGAAACTAGCCTCAGTTACCACGTTCGTGATAATCTGACCGTGGTTACGATCACGCCTATTCAAAAGATGAATCAGCACCCACATATTCCCCCACACTAAATTTCAACGTACTCTTAATTGCAACTATTATTGAATGTGTTTTGGGTTTCCAAATATTCCTAAGTATCTCCTATACATTTCCCAATTTGGCATTTGCTTCAAATTATTTCGTTAATGCTCATTTGTAGGCCTTAGAACTCATATCTTAGGAATAGCCTAAAATTATGATTTGCATGCTAAATACTTAGTTTTATTACAATTATTAGTGTGTTTGGATTTTTAAATTGGTGTTTACATATATGGGGAAGTCTTGAGTAGCCTAATTTGTTCAAAAATGATAGGAAAATCATGTAGAAAAAAAGTGTTAGATTAAATTCCCGAATGAATTCCTCACAAGTTTTCCCTTGTTTGAAGGGCATTATTGCGTATCAATGTACTATTTTCTTTATCATGATTAAAAAAAAATTTTGGAATACAAATTTGAATTGAAATTGGAAGTTGAGTTTTGAGAAATTTGATCTTACAAGCCTCAATTACAAAGATTGCGGTCACAAGAGCGCGATCGTGTTAGCGTGATGGCAGCTCAATGGCCTGTGATCACTAATCTGAGGTTTTTTCCTACCAGGATCAAAAATCTTGCAATTCCATTTCTTGCCCAAATATTCCCATGACACCATTCGATTAGCTTATTTAAACAATATGGAATAGTTTTCATATGTAAATAATGATAATTAATGTTGTTGTGTTGTTCTTTGTTTTTTAAAGCTAACATGGGAGATTATGAAAAAATATGCTTCATGGCCTTAGAGTGCCAAACCATGTATTATGGTGACCTCTCCAAAACAATGCTACTTCCAGAGAGGGGCATATGATTGGATAAGGTACCAGAAAAGATCCCTGTATTTCATGACAGATTAGTGGCCACTTGGTGAAGATAATTTGACCGGATCCATGTCGAGTGAATGAACATTAATTGAGCGATTTCTATTCTAACCTGACTATAGTATCTTTCTGCGAACCAATTATAAGGATCTGGGGGAAGAATGTTCTCTTTGGGGACAAGCAAATAAATGACCAATATGTTCTATTTTATAAGGACATGGCATAGTTCGAGGCAAAGGGATATGAACCGGAGAGCTAGTTTGTTAAAAATTTGTGTCCAAATAGATAAGTCTTTTGGGATGCAACAAAGATGGGTATGTCATTGCATGATTTTACATCTGAGGTGAGGATATGGCTTGCCATCATTTGTATCCTGGTTTCGCTATGTATTAATATGACTTATGTTCTCGATGTTAGATCCTGGATAGTTGCATGTACCCTAGACTATTTTTATTTGAATGTTAGACATCATATGCATTTGAACATGTGATATTTCATGAACTGAGGTGTCGTCTTTCTCTTATTTCCTTGACTGATCACAAACATATGTAGGCGATCTGGGGTTGAGGAGTATCCTGTAGAAACTTGTGTATGTCCAACGACCCCCATTTACCATCCACATTAACGTTGTTTGATAATCTCTTGGTTGAGATGAGGGATATCACGGATCTTGTGTATGGGTTTCCTAAAGGGACGGGGGACCGTCTACCGCTCATCATTCTTATATTACTCATACTAACTATGAGCAGTTTCTAGCCGATCATCAGGGGTAGGGGGCCACCTTCTCTTGGCTTGGGAGAGCCTACTAATCCTTAGAACAGTCACATAGGGAGCTCAAGGAGTATCATAATAATTTGAATAAGAGGGAGAAAATAGAGCTAAATTCTTTACAATTATATGGAAGGGGCTGAGGGTCCTATGAATGTCCTAAAACCCAATAGGAGAGTTCCTTCTCCTCGGGCTGAGTGTGATGATGAGATCCCAGCTACATATTCAAACTCTTATCATGGCAGGGATGATGTTGAAACAAATTGCAATGATATTCCATGATGCGACCATAGAGAGAACCCTTTACCCTTTCTATACTTTTATGATTATGAAGTAAGGTAACTACAAGCTTTCAGTTGGGGATGCCCGCCTCCTTAGTATACATAGTTATTTGATCAATCTGTATTATTTAGATATCTTTTTGGATGTTTATGTTTTGTTTTGGGATGGTTTAGAAGATCATATTTTTATTTTGGGTTTTAATATTTGGGCACCCTGATGGTGCCTACATGTCATGGATTAACTATCTGCTTTCATTCTTATTTTTTATATTTTACTCTTATTTTTTTCTGATGATGTCAAATGAGCCATTCTCTATGATAGATTCAGTGACGACATTGTTTAGGAAAAGTCATAGTGTTTGGGTTTTGAGCCATAAATGCAGGGGAAATCTAAGTACTCATAGATTTCGACTTTTGGGATCACCTTTATACCTAGAGTGAAGTAGGAGCAGCCATATGGTTTTCCCTCATAAGTGAAAAAATGTGAGATCTATGCCTGGTTGGTTCTATCAGTGGCCAATTTTTGTGGTGTGAATAGAAAGCAAACACCTCCTCCGTGAAAAACAAATTTTGAAAACCAAGGGCATGGACGTGAACAATTTTGTGTCCTTAGTTGGTAGTATGGTGTAAATATCTACTTTTTTCTTTAGTAGGAAATACAATTGGGATTCCTAGAAAAGTTTGCATATTATGTGCGGTGATCGTAGATGTTTAACTCTCAAGTGTACTCGTGTCATCTAGAAATTGCCTCATTAGTATCTCGGGAATATTGACGATTATGCTTGATTGGTGAAATGATATTATTCCTTCTTTGTGAACATGGGAAACCACTTCGACAAAATGACCCTAACCCTACGTAGAATAGTATCTTTAGTCACCTATTTTGAGCCTTCGACCTTTCTTTGTTAACAACATTACTAGACTTGAACAATTTGAATTTTACCCCTCTTTTAAACCCTGTCCTCCTTGAAATTGAAAATGAAAATTGAGGCCTAAATACTAAGTTGGGGTGGTAAATCAAAGAAGGTGTGACCTTGGGACAATGTTGACACGACTTGAACCAGAGATTTGTCATAATGGGAAATCCCAAGACCAAACAGGACAGGGAACTAGCCCCGTTACCCAACCCAACCTCCAAATGCAAACCTTAAGTCGGGTAAAGTCTTAACATATAACAAGATAGCATAGCCAACCATGTGGTGACCTTGGGATAGGTATATATCCGAGACCAATAAAACCATGACCAACCATGAAATGTCCAGCCAAACCAATTCCAAAACCTATAAACCAATACTAATTATAATAATCCTATTTATGTATATATATGTATGTATGAAACAAAACCAATCTATACCATACCAAAGTCCACAGTTGTTTATACAAAGCCTCTATATTAACCAAAGAGAACTTAGTCGGGACATTTCCCCCGATCGTAGCATAAAACAAAAGTCTATGGAAGACAATAAACATGTAGAGTAACCCATGACAATAAATACATGCTTTCCGAACTATGGAAGATCACCGCTTTAATATAACATCAACTATCCTCGAATCTGATCACTATGCAAGAGAAGTAGAATGGTCGTTCCCTGGATGCGGTAGGTATACAACCTTCCAAAGATGGGTTTGTGGGTGAACACTAGCATGCACTTAGGATAAGTATAAAATAATGAAATTTTTAAGGACAAGTAAATCCATCCATAATGCATACAACCATACATATATATATAACCATGCCATGAAATGGTAACAGGTTTAGCATACCTTTAAAACCTTTACTTAGGTTGTGTAGTTTTGTCATCCTAAGCCACCCACAAGAAATATGAGTTCAGTTCCACCTGCTAAAAGGGCCCCAGTATGTGAAGACTTCCGACCAGGGAAGAAAACCTTTGATGAATAGTACATCCCCCTAAATATAGTGTGACATCATGCAGACGGTCACCTAGACGAAAGCTGGAAATATGAGTTTCAAGTTTTGGTCCCCCTGTGACCTCCACCTCCCACGGTTTTTCTACACACCCCACCAATGTTACACAATTAAAACCATTACCAAGAAACCAACCAATCCATTGACCATTTATTAACCAAGGCCATTAGTAGTGGTATTGTCATACCGACTATACTTACAATTATTATCCATAGACAACCATGTATAAGTATAAGGAATTACATGAACCCTTCGATTAATCTTATTAAACCACTAAGGGGATTCCTATGTACGCCAAAAGCATAACCAATTTCATAGCCACCAATGCTTTACCATTTGATCCTTCCAAACAATGTACACCATTTAAGTCATTAAAAACCATTCTAAACCATTTATGACCATGCCAAACATTTAAATCATTTACATCATTTAAACCATTTAAACCATGCAAAATCATCCAAATCCATTTTGAGTTCCATTCCAAAACCAAACCATGCAATATTTCCAATAAAGGTTCAATAATAGAGTGAAAACATTCTTTTAGGCATTTTATCAAACATATTGAGGGGGTACCTTTACCAAGACAAACACCAAAGAAAAAAAAACCATAATTAGGGTTAATAAAGACCTATTTTTAAGCCATAAATAACAAATACCACATATGCAAAATATTTTTAAAAACATCTAAAAGCATAGTTTTAACCAATACCAAACCATTTCATCAAGACCCTCAACATATGTTTCGAAAACCACCATTCAGGATTCATAAATCAATGTTTAAAAGGAAATACACATGAATTTAATTGGAACTTACAGTTAGGGAAGGAATATATGCCACAAACAAGATTAGTTTGAAGAGAAACATGACTCTTGAGCCCTTTGAAGAACACATGAAAAAACCCTAGCCTTCAATCTTCAAGAGTAAGTTTGAAAGTATTTAGAGTGTTTTAATCCTTTAAAAAGTTTTATGGAAGGCTACCAAAGATTGTATAAAGTGATAAAATTAGGAGGTGTTTGTAATGACCCAAAATCACCTCCTGAGATGTCATATAGTTATTAGGGCTACAAGTAGCCCCAAGCTAACACTTTGAGCCTGTTACTTCTCATAATAACTCATTTAAGAAGGAATACACAAAAAAATGGCACTATCATATTAAATGAAAGGAAGTACGAAGGTAATACTCCGTCCAAAGACCACAATACTGGAAATCTCAACACAACCACAGTCTAATAACTAGTCTAACAAAGTCTCTACTACTCCATGAACTAAAGAGTCATTGGGACAAGTCCTCAACTAACTCAAACTCAACAGAAAGTAATAACATAAGCACATAAGTATTGAAGTATCTTAAGATAGGACCTCGAACCATGAGGACTCACCACTGGAGAAATGTAGATAACGGTACGCGAGAATCACTGACGAGGCTGGGAATGTACTGAGTATATGAGCACCTGAACCTACATTATAAGATAATGTAGCACATAAACATATATGAGGATCAACACTTGGGAATGTACTGAGTATATGGGGGTGTATCCATTTACATAAAACAATATTAATACTCTTTAATCAAATCATGCTTGCAATAGGTATGACACACACGACTTGAATAAGTCAAAATGTAAAGCTCATAAATCATGTATGACGAAACATGTAACACAAATCTCGTGAGTCATTATACATTATCTTTAAAATTTGCACTCTTCTCTTAATCTCATTACTCATAGGATAAAGAAAACTTTAGGCAATACTTTCAACTCATGCATATATCATATGGAGATTAAAACTGCTTTAATACGTAAGGACTTATAACACATTTGAACTCAAATACTTGGAACTCAGAATCATCTAACTTTGGTTTAAAAACCCGTGATCAACTCATATTAGTAGAGAAAAATACTTCGCTCTTTGGAAAATACTCAAAAGCAGTTCATTCATTTTAGAAAATATCTCACCTTAAACTTTAGGGAAAGCATTCTATCCTAAGGTAAAATACCTTTGGTTTGGGGATGTTGTCTTAACCAACATAAACCATGGGATCTACATGGAGTCCAGTGTCTTGTCCTCCTAAGAAAGAAACCTCACATTGGGGAAAGACACCATACTCTTTCCAAGGAGTATAACCTCTACTCAGTGATCACTTATCTCGGCCTCGGACCCAATTATCTCGGCCTTAGGCCCAAAATCTCAAATCTATGCTGGTACATAGTTCTGTGGTAAGAAACCGTAGTTACTTACATAACTCAGTGGTAAATACTACTCGTTTTAGTTTAACTCACTCATCTCATGAAATCTACTTTAGAATAATGTCAAGGTTCCATAAAAACCCAACTATAAAGTTTATAATCTCATGTAGTGAAGTGGATTTCAAAGCTCAATGACCATTAGGACAAAAAATTTCTTAATAATATCAGAATACCCAAATCATGGGTGCTTATTGCACAAGATTTCACAAAACTGCTAGTCTCAAATAGGGCTTAATAACCCATAATTCAACCCATAATTCAATCTCAATTTAAAACTCATCAAAATGTATATTAGAAAGCATATTGATTCATAAATCATATACAAATCTAGAATTTATAGTGATTTAGCTCATAATCTCAACATACTCATATACTTAAATATCTTAAATATTTCAACTATTAACTTCTCAAGGATTAAAATCATGGGGTATAGACCCAGCTGTAATTTCTCAAGAAAACATTTAAAAATCATGCCATTAGGCTCTCAATTCATGAGAATCATCAAGAACTTGCAACCAATAACAATGGGTGAAAACCCCCAATTCAATTTCATGTAAAATCTCATAAATTGCATAAAATTGTAGTTTAAATAAGTTTTTAGGCACAAGGGTGAAAGGATTACCCTTCTTCAAAACCCTATATACCTTCGATTATGAAATTGGATGAACAAGCTTGCTTCAACTCTTTTTCTTACTCTTGAGGGAGGGTTCTTGCAACCATTGAACTTAGGGAACTCAAATCTCAACTCAATTTGTAGAATCTATAGTGAGTTCTTGGATTTCTTAGAGAATGGTTTTATATTTGATCTTGAGGGAGAAACCCTAGATCTCTTGTATTTTGGATGATGAATGAAGCCATTTTCTTCATTTGGAATATATCAAGATATAAAATGGTAAAAGACCTAAAAGATCCTTTTAAAAATAACTTAAAAATACTGAACGAGGGTTGCGAAGGTCGAAGCAATGGTTCGTCACTAGTATGACAGTCTATCCGATCATCCATCGCATGTTGTACAGGATGAGGCCACACTGCCTCAGTGGCGACGGTCTCAGCGATGGTCTATCGTAGCCTTGACGGTCCATCATCCTGGCTGTCGCACTTGAGCCAGAAAAGGGAGTTAATGCCTTGGCTTTGATGGTCCTAGTGATGGTACATCATAACCTTTATGATCTATCAGATCATCCATCGCACCTGGGTGATTCCGACATTTCTTAGTAAAATAGATATAACTTCTCACCCCAATACTGGATTTAGATGAAATTGGTATAGTTGGAAAATTCTATATGGGTTAAACACTAATCAATTTAGAAGTATCTTCATAATATTTTAGGGACGTAATTACACTTCACATGACACACTCTAAGGCTTGGACTACAAGAAAACTTTGTGGGGTATTACAATGTCTTTCCCCTTTGATATCGCTAATATTTCAGAGTAGTCCATACAGTTATGCCTCATTCCATTCTCTCTAATGGGTGACGGGATGTTGCGGATGTGGTTACTACACATCGGGTCCATCATATTATGGGTTTATCTTACTAATGCTTTCTTATATCATTTTCTCCACCATCAAAGATATTATAATTGTTAGACGAAATCATAAATTTTTATCAACTCAATGGAGAGCCTCTATATGAAGTTTGGGAGAGATTTAATGAAATTCCTATGAATTGTCCTAAACACAAAGTACCAAATAAGATCTTACTACAAATATTCTATAAGGCCTTGGACCAACTAAACTAAACCGTGATGGACAACGCGACTGGTAGATCACTTGTGAGATTGTCATATGGTATGACTTTGACATTGCTTTAACAAATCACCAAGAAAAAAAAGGGGTGGAACACCCGAGATATAGAGTTTTAAATGGGTTCTCCTACCTCCTCAATTATGAATAAAGAACAAAGAAATAAGGAATAAAATGTAGAGAAAATATGGCTAAAATGATGACATAATTAGACCTACTTACAAAGCATGTGATGGGTGCACCCACAAAAATGGTAATACTATGGAAACCAAAGGGTATGATGAGGGTGAGAAAAAGTCCCTGATAAAGAAATTAGATACATGGAAAACTAACTAGGGGGTTCCTTCTCGACCTATCAAAGGCAAGGTGGGAGACAAGGTTGGAAATATCTTGATCGAGAAAGAAAATGGCATAATAGAGTTAGAGATCATTATTGGAGCAATAAGAAAAGGGTGTATGATAGATATGTGACCCTCCCCCTATTACCAAGTGAAAAGCAAGGAGTCAAAGACCGTGGATGTCAAAAAGTTCAAAGATGAGTATGTGCTTGGTAGAATCTTAATGAGAGTAGAAGGGACATATAAGATGGTTTGAGAATTAAAAGCAAATATTTCTCAAATCAACAAAGTTATATTATCGTACTCCTCCACAATTAAGAAATTGGAGCCCCAAATTGACCATATCACAACCAAACTTAATGCAAGGCCAAAAGGTGGCCTCCTAAGTGATATATTTGCAAATCTTAAAAACGATGCTAATGTCATTGCAATTGTAACCTAAAGTGGTAAGGAACTTAGTGCATAAGAGGTTAAGGTCATTAAAAATTTTCTTAATGATCAAAAGAACACAATGAAGAAGCATATGGGTGAGTCAAATTATGAGACTCCATAGCCTCCTAGAAGTGATGATAAAGAACCAATGATAATTATAGAGATTGTTTAGGGAACTCCTAAGGCAGTTAAGGGTGAGGAGCCATAAAGTGACCCATTGTATTCAATTAAAATCCCTACCCATTGTATTCAATAAAAATCCCTTCTCTACTCCCTTAAAGACTCAAGAGAAAAGAGGAGACTGTTATGGTTAAGAATTTCCTCGCCAAGCTTGGCAATCTTTCAATCAATAACAGATTATTAGAAGCGATTCAAGAAATTTTAGGGTATGCTAAGCTAATGATGAAATTGATGTCCAAGAAATGCCTTGTGGATTGTAAAACCATTAATGTGACCTATGGTTGTAGCGCTATCATGGCTAGTGCCGTGGAGGAAAAGAAAGAAGATCTGGGAGCCTTCATAATCCCTTACAGCATTTGGAAACATAAATAAGAGAAAGCCTTTTGTGACCTTGGTGCAAGAATCAATATCATGCCATGTTAAATCTATAGAATACTTGGTTTTGGCACTCCTATTCACACAACGGTGAGTCTTTATATGGAATCTCTCTCTTAAGAAATCGATTGTTGTTTTGTATGATGTCTTAGTACAGTTAGATCATTTCTTTTTGTTGACATACATTGTAGTCCTTGATTCTAAAATTGACCAACGACTACTTATTATTCTTGGGAAAACAATTTTGGCAACTAAGAGAGCATTTGTTGATATGGGGAAAGGGGAAATGAAACCTTGGGTCTAAAATGATGAAGTGTTCATTCGGATATGTAAAATCAAGAAACAACCAATAGAACTAAAAGAGGTATCCATCACTGATGTAGTGGACATGGAAGTGGATAAAGGGACCCTCAAGGATCAAAATTGAAGAATGAAAAACGACGTGCTGTGATGATAAATCAGGTTCTAGGTGGGAGGCAACCTATCAATGCCATGAAAGTGGCCTGTATCCTTTTAAACTTTTATTGTTAGAGTAGGTTTCATTTTTTCTTATGATTAATCAATTAAATTGTGGCACTATAAAGTGTGTTGAAGAGGTTGAGCAAGGGTAAGTATGGTGGAATTAAATTATGGGTTGAGTAGTGAATGAATATAGAGGAAACTAGCCTCAGTTACCGCGATCATGATAATCTGACCGCGATTATGGTCAAGCCTATTTAAAAGAAGAATCAGCACCCATATTTTTTCCCGCTCACTAAATTTCAAATTACTCTCAACTGTAACTATTATTGAATGTGTTTTAGGAATTAAAATATTCCTAAGCATCTCCTATACATTTCGCAATCTGGCATTTTCTTCAAATCCATTTGTTTATGCTCGTTTGTAGGCCTTAGAACTCGTATCTTAGGAATGGCAAAAATTATGATTTGCATGCTATATCCATAGTTTAATTAGAATTATTAGTGTTTTTGGCTCTTTAAACTGGTGTTTATATATATGGGGCAGTCTTGAGTAGCCTAATTTGTTCAAAAATGATAGGAAAATCATGTGGAATAAAAGTATTAGACTAAATTCCCGAATGAATTCCTCACAAGTTTTCCCTTGTTCTAAGGGTATTATTGAGTATCAAGGTACTATTTTCTTTCTCTTGATAAAAAAATTTTTTGGAACACAAATTTGAATTGAAATTGGAAAGAGTTTTGAGAAATTTAATCTGACAAGCCTCAGTTACCAAGATTGTGGTAATAGGATCAGGATCGTGTTAGCGCGATTGCAGCTCAATGGCCTGCGATCACTAATATGAGGGTTTTTTCTTCCATGACCAAAAATCTTGCAAGTCCATTTCTTTCCCAAATATTCTCATGACACCATTCCATTAGCTTATTTAAACAACATGGCATAGTTTTCATCTGTAAATAATGATAATTAATGTTGTTGTGTTGTTCTTTGGTTTTTAAAGCTAAACATGGGAGATTATGACCAAATATGCTTCATGACGTTCGAGTGCAAAACCATGTATTATGGTGACCTCTCCAAAATAATTCTACTTCCAGAGAAGGTCATACGCTTGGATAAGGTGCCAGAAAAGATCCTAGTATTTCATGACAGATTAGTGGCCACTTGGTAAATATACTTTGACCGGATCCATGTCGAGTGAATGAACATTAATTGAGTGAGTTCTATTCTAACCTCACTATAGTATCTTTCTCCAAACCAATTATAAGGATCTTGGGGAAGAATGTTATCTTCGGGGACAAGAAAATAAATGACCAATATGTTCTACTTGATAAGGACATGACATAGTTCGAGGCAAAGGGAAATGAACCGGAGAGCTAGTTCATTGAAAATTTGTGTCCGAATAGAAAGGTCTCTTGAGATGCAATGAAGATGGGTATATCATTTTTTTGATTTTACATTTGAGGTGAGGATATGGCTAGCCATCATTTGTATCCTCGTTTCTCTATGTATTAATATGACTTATGTTCTCGATGTTAGAGCCTGGACGGTTGCATGTATCCTACACCATTTTTCTTTGAATGTTAGACAATATATGCTTTTGAATATGCGGCATTTCATGAACCGAGATGGATCCTTACACTTATTTCCTTGATTGATCACAAACATGTGTAGGCGATCTGGGGTTGAGGAGTATCTTGGAGACACTTGGGTGTGTCCAACGAACCCCATTTACCATCTATAGTAGCGCTGTTCGAGAATCTCTTGGTTGAGATGTGGGCCATCAAGGATCATGTGTATGGATTTACTAAAGCGTCGGGGGACCGTCTATTGCTTGTCATTCTTATGTTGCTCAAACTAACTATGAGCGGTTTATAGCCGATCAACTCTCTAGGCTCTGGAGAGCATACTCATCCCTACAACAGTCATATAAGGAGATCAAGGATTCTCATGATAAGATGAAAAAGAGGGAGAAAAAGAGTGCTAAATTCATTATGAAGATATGAAAGGGGGTGAAGGTCATATGAATGGCCATGAAACCCAATGAGAGACTTCCTTCACCCCGCGATGAGTGTGATGATGAGATCCCATCTACATGGTCCAACTCTGATCATGACAGGGATGATGTTGAAACAAAGAGAAATGATAATCCATTCCCTTTACCCTTTCTATACTTTCATGATTATGAAGTGAGGTCACTGCAAGCTTTGAGTTGGGGGCACCCGTCTCCTTAGTATACATTGTTAGTTGATCGATCTGTATTATTTGGATATCTGTTTGGATGTTTTTGTTTTATTTTTGGAAGACTTGGATGATCATATTTTTATATTGGGTTATAATATTTGGGAACCCTGATGGTGCCTACATTTCATGGGTTAACTGTCTGCTTTCATTCTTAGTTTTTTATTTTACACTTCACTTTTTTTGTGATGATGTCGAATGAGCCATTCCCTTTGATAGATTCGTTGATGACATTCTTTAGGGAAAATCATCGTGTTTGGGTTTTGAGCCATAAATGCAGGGGAAGTTTAAGTACTTATAGATTTAGAGTTTTGGGATCACCCTTATACCTATAGTGAAATAGGAGCAGCCATATGGTTTTCCCTCATAAGTGAAAAAAATGTGAGATTATGGATTGGTTTGGTGCTATCAATATCCAATTTTTTGTGGTGTGAATACGAAGGAAACACCCCTTTCGTCAATTTTTTTTTTAAAAAAAACCAAGGGCATGGACATGAACTATTTTTTAACAATGCTTTACATCCTCATTTTACTCCTATGTCCTTAGTTGGTAGTATGTTGTAAATATCTCCTTTTGTCTTTAGTATGAAGTACAATTGGGCCTCATTGAAAAGTTTGCATATCATGTGCGGTGATCGTAGTTGTTTAACTCTCAGTTGTACTCAGGTCGTCTAGAAATTGCGTCATTAGTATCTCAAGCATAATGATGATTATACTTGATTGGTGAAATTATTGTCACCCATTTTTAGCCTTCGACCTTTCTTTGTTAACCACATTACTAGCCTTGAGCAAGTTGAATTTTACCCCTCGTTTGAACCCTACCCTCCTTGAACTTGAAAAAGCAACTTGAGGCCAAAATCCTAAGTTGAGGTGGTAAATCAAAGAACATGTGACCTTGGGCCAATGTTGAAATGTCCCAAACCAGGGACTTGTCGTAATGGGAAATCCCAAGACCAACTAGGACCAGGAACCGCTCCCGTTACCCAACCCAACCACCAGAAATGAACCTTAAGTTGGCTAAAGTCTTAACATATAACAAGATAGCATAGCAAACCATGTGGTGACCTTGGGATAAGTATATATCTGAGACCATCAAAACCATGTCCAACCACCCATGACCAACCAAACCAATTCCAAAACCCATAAACCAAAATCAATCATAATAATCCTATTCATGTATATATATGTATGTATGAAACATAACCAATCCATACCATACCAAAGTCTACAATTGTCTATACAAAGCCTCTAGAATTACCAAAGATAACTTAGTTGGGACATACCCCCGACGGTAGCATAAAACTAAAGTCTATGAAGAAAAGAAACATGTAGAGTAACCAATGAAAAGAAATAGATGCCTTCTGAAAAATAGAAGCTGACCGCTTTAATCGAATATCGACTGTCCTCGAATCCGATCATTAAGCAGGAGAAGTAGAATGGTCGGTCCCTGGTAGCTTAGGTATACAGCTGAACGAAGATGGGTTTGTGGGTGAACACTAGCATGCACTTAGGATAAGGATAAAATAATGACATGTTTTAGAACAAGTAAAACCATCTATAATGCATACAACCATACATATATATATATAGCCATGCCATGAAATGGTACCAAGTTTAGAATGCCTTTAAAACCTTTACTTAGGTTGTCTAGCTTTTTCATCCTAAGCCACCCAAAAGCTATATGGGTTCAGTTACCCCTGCTGAAAGGGCCCCAGTGTGTGAAGCCTTATGACCCGGGAAGAAAACCTTAGATGAATAGTACATTCCCTAAAATATAGTGTGACATCATGCACACGGTCACCTAGACCAAACCTTACATTGAGTTTCAAGTTTTGGTCCCCTCGGGACCTCCACCTTCCATGGTTTTGCTACACACCCCGTCATTGTTGCATAATTAAAACCATTACTAAGCAACCAACCAATCCATTAACCATTTATTAACAAAGGCCATTAGTAGTGGGACTATACTTACAAGTACTTGGGGGATTCCCATGTACCCAACATAGACACCTAAGTATAAGTTTAAGGGATTCTATAAACCCTTCCATTAATCATATTAAACCACTTGGGGGATTCCCATGTACCCCACAAGAATATCCAATTTCAGACACACCAACACTTCACCATTTGATCCTTCCAAACCGTGTACACCATTTATGTCATTTGAAACCATTTCAAACCATTTATGACCATGCTAAAAATTTAAAGCATTTATATTATTTAAACCATTTAAACCATGTAAAACCATCCAATTCCATTTAGAGTTGCATTACCAAACCAAACCATAGAAGAGTTCTAATCAAGGTTCAATAATAGAGTGGAAACATTCTTTTAGGCATTTTATCAAACATATTGACCGGGTACCTTTACCAAGACCAAAACAAATGAATAAACAACCATAATTATGGTTAATAAAGACCCATTTTAAACCATAAACAACCAAATAAAACATATGCAAACTATTATAAAAACATTTAAAAGAATAATTTTAACCAATACCAAACCATTGCATCAAGACCCTCAACATATATTTCGAAAACCACCATTCACGCTTCATAAATCAATGTTTAAAGTAAAATACACATGAATTTAATTAGAACTAACAATTAGGGAAGGAGTATATACCATATATAAGAATATTTTGAATGGAAACATGACTGTTGAGCTCTTTGAATAACACATGAAAAAACCCTAGCCTTTAATCTTCAAGAATAAGTTTGAGAGTATTTGGAGTGTTTAATCCTTTAACAAATTTTACGGAAGGCCACCAAAGATTGTATAACATGATAACATTAGGGCCTTGAAGTAGGAAATGTCTAGACTACCCTGACTAAAAATTAAAATAGCCCATGTCCAGGGGTACGACTCACTAATACCATCTTTATCCTAGGATATGAGTGGTACCATAACTCTTACCCAAGACCTTAACTAGACCCTACCTACTAGTTTCTATATGAATCAAACCTCCTTAACTCATACGTAAGGGTACAACTGGTACATCAAATCATATCCACCTACCGTACCACGGGAAGATTGACAATACAAGCCAATAAAGCACTATACGACTTACCTTGCACCACTTGTATGTTACTATTCGACTCGTACCATAATTATTCATACCTTTGGAAGTAACTATGCCAATCACACTGCCTAATATACGATTGAACCTATATTCTACCCTAAAAATCGTATCCAAGGGTACGAATGGTACCTTTGATTCATAAAAAGCCTAGTGGGTTAAAAACCAATGAAATCTTGCAAGAGTCCTATTTCTACGGATTTTTAGTCTCCCCACTATGATCATTCGTCTTTGAAAGATCAGTAAGGGTAAGGGACAAGCATGATATAATGCATTAACAACCAACAAATATTTTCTCAACAAAAATAGGTCTAAAGGACACACAATTAAGGTGAGGAGATCACTACATAAACCGGGCATGATTTACACCCCACCATCCTGATTCAAACCTCTAACTAAATTAGAAAGCAAAGATGAAAGAGGAACCATTGTTCACCTTTAACCAAGTTAGAAAACAAAATGTCGTGATGAAGAGCACAAAACTTATGCAAAATTTTTTGAAACCAAGAACCAATGCAGACACTTGGTCTCTATGTCCCCTTTCTTATTCCAAATGACTTTCTCAAACTTTTAGTTCCACCATAGAGCCTTTACTGAAGCCACACCTTTTGTTTGCAATCAGTGAACTTTCTAAACCAAGATGCACATCAGGACCTACCTAAAGAACAAGGAATCTGAGATACCAATTCCACCCTAAGGAACCAACTAACCAAGCCACACCTTACCCCAAGCCAAACTCATAGAACATGGGTTAAATGGAATAACGCAAGGGAAAGTCCAATTAAACTTAGAATTTATCAAGACACACCACTATGAGAGCTTGAGTCTAGCTATACACCACCTCTATATTAAAGCCTATCCAAGGATAAAGTAAGTTAACTTATGCCACAAGGGTCTAATCCTTAAATATATCCCAAAACACCCCTCTGCTTCCATCACCATTATAATATGGAAACAACAAGTAACTCACATGGACAAATCATATCCAACGACTATAACCCAAACTCGAAACATATAATTGAACATTTAAAAACATACACTACTATTCTATTTAAACAGATCATAAAACCATGCACTACCTGACCTCTCAGGTGCACAACACAACTTATTGGTATATCTACAAGCCACAACATTTAAGACAACCACTACTATACCCGTGGTATGATCTATATATCTAAAATCTAGCACCCTCAATTATTTAAACAAGGATTTCCACCACTTATTCCTTTCCTAACCATTTTTCATGACACCAACCTTACCTTTCTTTCCAAAACATTAACTTTTAGTAGTCACCCAAGACTCTCCCCCACTTAGGGGCTTCTATATTCCCTATTAAAATACATCACCATACATCCCAAACCACTATAATCCTTACATAAGAAGAGTCATTTAAGAAACCGAATTACAAGAGTTATCCATTCCTACCAAGATAAAATCCTAGAGAAAAGACACGACACTATAGTCACGAAGTATATTAAAACAACCACCTAAACAATAATGATGAAACATCACGACCAAACCACACAATTAAAGAAATCTTTAAGACTGGACACTTATGAGTAGTGAAATTACCACTCATTTGCACTTAACATTCGTGCACTCTACTATGATTTGAAGGTACAAATGAGATAACATTATGATTAAATGCACTAATTTCTAAATTGTACAGGTGATGAGATAGAAGGATGTGGAATTAAGCTAAAAATGATCAAAAAGGGAAGAAAAGTGAAAAAGTTGGCAAACCTTTGAAGGTTGGGCCTTAGGTATTGTGATCGCGGGTTGGCTACCGTAATCACGGTAAGTCAAGAAATTCAGAATGCTACGATCGCATTAATAATACAACAAATAAGGAGTCGTAATCAAAGCCAAGCCTATGCGATCACTGTATTGCAGGATTTGTAGGCAGGGTAAAAATAGTCATTCTACACTTTTGATCCTAACTCTCACAAAAAGTACTCAAAACCCTTATTAGAGGATAACCATCATTCTACAGCCCTACTTCCCATTCTTAGTTAAAGGGTTTTGTAATTTCTTACTGCTTAGAGCAAAAATTATTCTAATCTTGAGCTAAGAAGACATTAGAGTGACTTTTAAGAATAGATCGGAATCATCCATTGAAAATTCAGTTGATTCTAAAGTGTGGTTTTCCCTCTCTTTATTTTGGATAACTTTGATGAAAATATTGGTTTATTTGTGTTTATTATCATTATCATCTTCTAGATCTACCTGTTGGGATTATGCTAGAATAGTATGTAATTGTGTGTACATTATGATATATTTATTTATATTATAGTTGGTTGATGATAGGATCTACTATTTCTTGGTTTAAATGGTTGGTATTTATTGGTGAATGCCTAAATACCCAAATGGGTTTGATGGGTGAAAATACCAAGCTATTAAAAGCCTCAACAGTCATTGTCAAAGGGGTTTGGGTGAACTTTAGGAACTGTAATCATCCTTGAAAGAGCGATGTGGGAACCTAAGCAATAGTAGATAATTTATGGGTATGTCTTGTCAATTTTTTACTATCTTAGCATAAGGGTGATTTGGAGGATCACTATACCATGGGTATCCTCTTAGAAATAGTGATACCCAATTGCGATATTGGGTGGCTTTAATTGACACACTCGTTAGGTAATCAAGAGTGTAAATGAGTGACATCTTTGAAGTTTTGTTGAAAAAATACCCTCGAAGACCTTAAACCTACCTACCACATCACCAATGATTCGAATTTACATCGAATCATTATAATCCCATCAATAATTTTCCCCTAGGAGATCGTAGTCACATGATCTATTTTAATTGATTAGACTATAATTATTCTTAGACTTGAATTATTCCTTTAGAATCCCCATTATTACTTTCACATTTAAAAAGATTAAGAACCCCCAAAACCATTTTGTACAATTTGTTTGAATTTAATAAGCAACTACTATTTAGGACTTACTTAATCATTACTCACAGTGTTCCTTATGGATTCAGCCCCTAATCCTAGTTGGTTAAATAAATTGACAACGGCCGCCTTGCACTCAAATTGACGTATAAGTTGAGTATTATCAGAAATGCCTCCATTGTCCAAGAACAATTTGGCGTATTGAGTTAGTTTGGAATTTTAGCTTACTTTCTTTGATTCAAACTTGTAAATATTTGCTTATTATTTTTTTATTTCTTGTGTTAGGTAGATTTTATTTATTCTTTTTATATATTATTATGGCATCTTAGAATGAAAGTGAGTTTGGTGGTTGGAAACATATCTCGACAATCCATGTCCATATTATGGTGGACACCACTTTTGGCAAGATTGTAGATATTCTCCCCAAAGAGAGATGTGTATGTGGTGTTGAGATAGACACTGGAGCGATTGGCCAAATGCTCCTACCCCCATTATGCTAACCTGGTTTGTAGTTCTTCCTAAGATTTTGATAGGGCTTATGAGAAAGAAAGGGAAGAATGGAGCACAAAAAATAGTGGTGTTGAAGCAGTGCTTCAACACATCATGGAATGGGTTTAATCAATGGAGGATGATTTACGATGTTGGAGTTATTGTCCAAATATGCCCTCCCCTTATTATGATAACCCAAATGATAGTTCTATTTGTAGATTTGATAGGTCTTATGATGAATAAATGGATGAATAAAGAAGGGGAAATAGTTTCGTTGAAGTAACGCTTCAACGTATTTTGGAGTTAACAACAATGATATAGGAGGAAACAACTCTTATACTCTAATCAAACAAGGCATTTCGAGAGGAAATATTGAAGATAAAAGTTGTGGGCGTGGAAGCTAATCATTCAAACAAAACAGTCATGCCCACTCTTCTAAATGAGTTTGATATTAAAGAACCCTCATGATGTCCTAACCAACAAACCAAACATAATAGATTATGTCAAAAAGGAAGAAATGATACAAAAGTTAGAAGAAAAGCCAAGAAAATCCCTTATCAAGACACTAGTCCTTTTAGGGCTAAGGATACAAAAATGGAGAGAACTCGAAATCAGGAAAAGACCTCACTCTAACCTCTTCTAAACATTAAGATCAGTGGAGTTGATCACACTCAATCCACCTGAGAAAATGTTAAATGAGGGTGAGAATGAACTATTTCCTTATATCCAGAAGTTTGTGTTTTCAAAAGTGTATGCTAAGAAGCCAATCTTGAAGGCCAAGAAGCTTAAAGGTCAATCTAAGATAATTGGCCTTCTAATGTTCTCACCATTACCCAATGGTCCTACGCAAAAGTTTGATGCAACATTGTCCAAATGGTATAAGTGTTAAAAGTGGCTTGATAGAACTTGTGTCATCATGAGCTTACATTTGCCTAATGCACCTCAAAGATGGAATGATCGAAAATTGTGCAGAAAATTCTAATTCTCTAAAAGGAAGCATAAATTATGGTTAAAGAGGCATCGTGGCACGACATAAATCAAGCTCCTGATAGGAGGCAACAAATCATATTCATATTCGCATCTTTGTGTTTTTGGAATAAGTCACATAGTTTTGATGTTTTGAAGGTGCTTTGGATAGGTTGGAAGCCAAAAATAGGGGAAAACCAAAATTGAGAAGTGTGGAAGCCCAGCCGATAAACAACGCAAAATAGGGTAGCATAATGTCTCAAGTACCGCAACTGTTGTCAGAAGAATGCAATTGCACCACTTGTGTTATGATTGTGATAACTCACCCAGCCTGCACATTTGTTACCACTGCAGTTTCAGGGAGTCTTGTTACCCTCCATATGCTTTCATTTTATATAGTAACGTCACTATAAGTCCTTTTATTAGGATTATGGCCGTACCCTTGTGTGTAATCATTGGTTTGCAATACTTGAACTTAGTTCATGCGAAACATGGAAATTTTAGGAATTAATTATTTTTATATTTATTTATCTTTTACTTTTATTAATGATGGTGGATGATACATTATTTATGATTGACAGTGTAACATCATTCTTAAGGGAAAAACATCGTGGTTGAATTTTGATCCACAGATTAAGGGGAAGTCTGAGTACCCGAGGCATTGTTGATTTAGGATTGTATTCGTACCATTGGCTAAGTTTGAGTATCCATATGGTTTTTTTCCCTTATGAATTCAAAATGTGAGAGCAATACTTGGGTTGTTAGCATGATTAACAAACCGTGCATTGTGAAAATGTAAAGCGAACAACCCCCTTCGTCTAAATTTTTTTTTCAAAGATCAAGAGCATGGACGTGAGGAACCTTGTAACAAAAATAATTCTATTTTTTATGAGTCCAAAAATATTTGACTTATTGATAATGGTAGATACTCCATTTTTGTTTCTATAAGGAGGGGCAATTGAGCCTCTTTGTAAAATTTGCATGCCATATGTGGTGATCTTATTTGTTTTAACCTCATGTATACTTGTACCATCTAAAACATCCCCATTAGTCTCTCAACTCTAATTTTTATTGCATTTGGTTGGGAGATGATATTTAGGCCTTTTTTGTGAAATTGGAAATCCACTTTAGCCTAAAAAGTCTACCCTAGAATAGATGTTATCCCTAGTTACCTAATTTGAGCCATTATACCTTTCTTTGGCAAACACATTGTAAGCCGTGGGCCTTTCAATTCTTATCTCACTTTTGAACCCTATCCTCCCTGGATGTAAAAATGCAAATTAAGGCTAAAAGCCTATGTTGGGGGTGGTGAATATTGGAAGAGGTAACATTGTGGCCATAAGAATATAAGTTAGTGATTAAGACCTAAATATTGAGAATAAATAAATAGGAAAAGGAAGGTACCCAATAAAGGAAATAAAAGCATGAAATGTACAATGAAAAGAGGCAAAAACAAGATGCTTTCCAAAAGATAGGTAAATCAAGGTAGTGAAATTAGGCACACACTTCAAGTATTAAGTCAAAAAAAGTGGCCCATGGTTAAAAAAGTTGGATAAAAGGGTATAATATTGATTTTCAAGGAGTGTATGGTTACTTTGTTCCCAAATAATATCTACCCTACCCCGAACCTATATTACACGCTCAAAAAACCATTTGAGATCTCCAACCAAGTGCATTCATTGTAGTGGTAATTGAAAATAGGGGCAAGCCTATGGCATGATACTTGTTAACATGGAGAGTTCTTGAGAGAGAGAGAGATCTTCATAATTAAATTCCTTGTTGCGTATTTGATAACATGGTGTGTGAAGTTTTCTTTTTTGTGAGGAGGCATGTAAAGAAGTTCAAGTGGGTGATTTTTTCATATCCGAAAAAATGAGGCAAAAGGAGTATTCTGTAGGTGAGGTCAAAGATGAGTCATTTCTTGAGAATTAGTAATTTTTGCATGATTTCTCTTTGAAGTCTTTTGCATCCTTAAAAATTACGTGTTATGTTGAGGGGTTTCGTGAGAATTGTTTTGCTCATGACTGAAAGCTTTTTGTGGTAGTAACCAAGTTGAAGTAATCATGATCATTTTTGTCATCTAATTTTGTCATAAATTTTCATTGTCTTATGGAAAGAGGTAGTGTTGCTTGAGGACAATTAATGTTTGAAGTTGGGGTGTTGATGAGTGGTTAAATTACCGCTCATTTTCACTTATCATTCGTGCACACTGCTATGATTTGAATTCAGAACTGAGTCAATATCATGATTAAATGCACTCATTTCCACATTTTGTAGGTTAACAAAGGATGGGATGATGGATGTGGAATTAAGCTGAAAATGATCAAAAAGGTAATAGTAGTGAAAAAGTTTGAAAAACTATGCAGGTTTGGCCTTAGGTATCCCTATCGTGATCGTCATAAGTCGAGAAAGTTAGAAAGCCACGATCACGGCTATGCTAGTCTGATCGCGATATAGCAGGATTTCCAACCAGGGGAAAAATTTTCACTCCACACTCCTAATCCCAACTATCACAAAAAGGGATCAAAACCCTCATTATAGCAAAACCATTATTCTACAACCGCACCTCCCATTCTAATTTTAGGGTTTTTGTAATTTCTTGATGTTTGTATCAAAACATGCACTAATCTTCAGATAAGAAAATACTAAAGTGACTTTTAAGTGTAGATTTGGCATCAACAATTGAAGATTCATTAGATTCTAAAGTGTGGTTTTCTCCCTCTTTATTTTCTTAAGGATAACATCGATGGAAATATTGGTATATTTTTGCTTATTATCAGCATTATTTGCTAGATCTACCTTTTGGGATTACACTAGAATAATATGTAATTGTGTGTAGGTTGTGATAATTTATGTAGATTCTAGTTGGTTGATGATAGGTTCTACTATTGCTTGGTTGACATGGTTGGAATTTATGGGTGAAAGACCCAAATACCCAAATGGGTTTGATGGGTGAAAATCCCAATCTTTTAAAATCCTAAACCATCCTTGAAAGAAGGGTTTGGATGAACTCTAGGAACCCTTATCATCATTGAAAAAGGTATGTGGGAACCAAAGCAATAGTAACCAATTTATGGGTATATCTTGCAAATTTTTTACTATCTTAGACGTAAGGTTTATTAGGAGGATTACTATACTATGGGTATTATTCTAGAAATAGGGATACCCCATTGAGATATTGGGTGGCATTAATTGACACACTCAATAGGTACTCGAAAGGGTCAATGAGTGACATCTTTGAGGTTTTGTTGAAAAACTAGCCTCAAAGACCTTAAGCCTAGTCTACCACATCACCAACGATTCGATTTTCATAGAATTATCATGATCCCATGCATAATTTTCCACGAGGAGAGTATAGTCCCCAGATCCATTTTAATTTATTATACTATAATTATTCATAGTCTCGAATTAGTCCTGTAGAAGCCTAATAAGTACTTTCACATTTGAAAAGATTGAGAACACCCCAAACTATTTTTTACCATAAGTTTGAATTTAGCAAGAAACTATAATTTCAGACATACTCAATTGCTACTCACATTTTTCCTCATGGATTCAATACCGACTCTTTGTTGGGTAAATATATTGACAATGACCGTCTTGCACTCAAATTAATGTGTATGTTGAGAGTTATAAAACATCGAAATAAATGCAACCTCGTATACCATGAGAAGCTTAACACAAGGTTAAGGATCATATGAAGGGAACAAAACGATTGAAAAATATGAACCTTAGTCATAAGTTCTATAAGAATTCGTGCAATACTAGTAGAGTAATCTCTTAATCAAGAGAGAAGGGTATCACAAGAATATGCAACTTGACCATCCCTTGGATTCAACTGCTAAAGGAATATTTTAGACTAACCATCAACCTTAACCCCAAAGGTAGATATGAAAACAACATGAGACCAAATTGACTACAAGGTTTCCAATAAAACCAAAACCATTAAAAATGAAAACATGGCAACCAAGGCATTTTTAAAAACATTTGAATCCAACCAAAAAAAATCATGTTCCTTTAACCATGTATGCAATGCAAAGATTCAAGAATAGTCAAACCATATGACAATATTATATTGAATTGCAATTTCACAAAAATTTTTGAGGGCATTAAATTTCCAAGAATAGAACAATGTAAGTTGGGAATCCATAGTACCTCGAAATCCATTTTACATTCCCTGCATCCCATAATATTCATGAACATAAATAAGCGTGAAGAATGCATCATAATCCATGGAAAATCAATAAAATAAGTAATCATTTCAAATCCCTCAATTATGCCAAAACCCATATTTACAATCTTGAATTTAATAATCAATTTTATGCCAACAATAAAGTACAAGTATAGGGACAAGAATGACTAGATCCCCAGTCCCTCCGTTCAACCTAAACTTCTGGACTATATGGCACAACTCCCCTACTCTTGTATTTCCAAATTCATCAACCTCATCCAACCTTGAAGTTTACCTCAACAACTCTACTATTTCTATTTCCAAGCTTATTATACTCCCTTTAATTTAAATCAAGCATCTAGGTTCAGGCCTAAGATCTACCAACCCCATATAAAAGAAGAACCTTCATAGTTAGGATATTTAACTCGAAGCAACAAATAATAAAATCTCTTTGGAGACCAATCTCCAAGATCAAAGATATAACCATTCCATTATAAACTAAGGACTCAAACAAAACCATTATCCCATTCAATAACCTACTTACCAGAGTGCCTAAAGACAATTTTTTTATGGATCTGACAATCTAATAAAGAATAGCATGAGTGCAAACAATCCATTCCCCCGAATGACATCAAAATCCATCATATTAGAGTAACACAGAAATCGCCAAAAATCCCTTTACAACCAATAAATACCACATACATAGACTCTTTTAGAAATCGTAAAGTCACCTACTAGGGTAGAAAAATAAGAAGAAAAGAGTCCAATATAATCTTGAGACTGAAATACAAAACCATAGATGAGGACATAAAAGAGAAGAGACCCAAGACCAAGTAAACATACATACCATAAGGAAAGGAGTTTTCAACAGACCAATTGTGGCATCAACAAATGCCTCCAACTCTTGATGAATAGTAAGAACATTGAGACAATCCTAACCACTATCGAAGCTAGAGGTAGCAGCCAATACTCTATTTTCCCCAGTGGCAAACCTTATGGGACATCCCCATTATAAGAGACACAATTGACCATAATCCTAATACTGATTCTTACCCCAGTCACAACAACAAATATGCGGCCAACCAAAAAGTTATAAAAAAATAGACTGATGCAGAATGGGCTCCATTGGCCAAAGATTAGGCACCATTCGCCCTAAAAGAATGTACAAAATATAAAAATAACCGCCTCCCAATTAAATCTGAGAAGGGAACACAAGACATAGAATAAAGTTAGGACTCATCAAACTCTTCCTTTTTGGACCATTTACTGCTATACCGTTGGCCTACCCTTTTGTTAAAAAAATTGGGACCCCCTTTCCTTGCCCATTGACAAACATTATCTTATTCTTCTCTATACCAATAGAACAGGACTAGCATGATAGAGGTTTTACTATTTAGGATAATAGATTATTAGGATGATGAAACTCACCCTTGGTAACAAATTCTTGATGTAACCGAGTATGAGTATCACTTTCTGAGTTATGGTTAGTGGAAACTGGTGGGACTCCATATAGAAAACTAGAAGTTGTGACCCTTAGATAGGTCTTTACCCTATGACTTGGACTAGATTTGTCTATGTTATCCTCAAGTGGGACAAGTGAGTTTCCATAAACTTTAGATCGTTGAGAAGACATGATCTGAAGAGTGAACCAAGAATGATTTAGAGAAGAGTTCAATACCTTAGACTCCATAGCCCAAAAGTAGAATAACTAAGAAAGTGAAACATTCCCAAATGCCTCATTGCCTCTTGATTATTAGGGTGGTCTATGACACACCTATAAGAAAGACTCTACTAGACACGACTTTGTGGAGATCCCATGTCACTGAAACCTAAAGCTTTGATACAAACATGACATGACCCAAACTAGGTCCCTATCATAATAGGCAATCCCAAGCTAAGTTAGGATCAAGAACCGCCCCCGTTACCCAACCCAACCACCAAATACATACCTTGAGTCTACTAAAGTTAAAACATATAACAAGATAGTGTATCCAACCATGTGGTGACTCAGCGATAAGTCTATATCCGAGACCAACCTATCCAAGTTCAACCACCCAATGACCAACAAAACCTTTGCAAAAGCCCATAAACCAAAACAAATTGCAATAAACCAATAAATATGTATATATATCTGTATGAAACATAGCTAATCCATACTATAGTCAAGTCCACATTTGTTCATAAAAAGCCTCTAGAACAACCAAAAAGAACCAGTCAAGACATGCCCTCGACCGTAGCAAAAAACCAAAGTCTATGAAAGACAAGAAACTTGTAAAGTAACCCATGACATGAAATAGCTTCCTTCCAAACTATGGAAGCTCACCACTTAAATCCAACATTAACTTTCCTCGAATTCGATCACTAAGAAAGAGAAGTAGAATGGTATATACCTACATAGCATCGGTATACAACCACCCAAAGATGAGTTAGTGGGTGAACACCAGTATGCACTTAGGATAAGGATAAAATAATGCCATTTGAAATCCAAATAAAACCATCCAGAATGAATACAACCATACATATATATACATAACCTTCCCAGAAAAGAGAACCAGGTTTAGCATAGGTTTAGCTCCCCCTACTGAAAGGGCCCCAGTTCGTGAAATCGCTCGACCAGGGAAGAAAACTTGGGATGACTAGTACATTCCTCAAAATACATAGTGTGAAATAATACACTTGGTCACCAAGACAAAACCACATATTGACAAATATGAGTCTTCAGTTTTGGTCCCCTCGGAACCTCCTTCTTCCATAGTTATGCTATACACCATGCCATTATTGTGCAATTAAAACCATTAGGAAGCAACCAAAAAATCAATTAACTATTTAATAACCAAGGCCATTAGTTGTGGTATCATTATACCGACTACACTTGTAAGTACTATCCATAGAAAACCATGTATGGGTTTAAGGGATTCCATATACTCTTCCATTAATAATATTAAACCACTTAGGGGTTTCCCATGTACCCCACAAGCATAACCAATTTCCTATCCACTAATTTTTTATCATTTAATCCTTACAAACTATGTATGCCATTTATGCCATTTAAACCATTACAAAACATATATGCCCATGCCAAACATTAAAAATTTAAAGAATTTATATCATTTAAACTATTTTAACCATGAAAAACCATCAAAATCCATTTGGAGTTCTATTACTAAACAAAACCATACAAGAGTTCCAATAAAAAGTCAACAATAGAGGTGAAACATTCTTTTAGGCATTTTTTCAAACATGTTGAAAGCATACCTTTACCAAGACCAAAACCAATGCATAAACAACCATAATTAAGGTTACTCAAGATCCATTTGTCAAACCATAACCAAGAAGTACCACATATGCAAACCATTACCAAAAATAGGTAAAAACATATTTTAAACCAATACCAAACAATACACATAAATACCCTCAACATATATTTCAAAAACCACCATTCATGATTCATAAGTCAATGTTTAAAATGCAATATGTATTCCTTTAATTGGAAATTACAATGAGTGAAGGAGTACTTTTATTATACAAGAAAATTTTGAAGAGAACATGACTCTTGATCCCTTTGACAAACACATAAAGAAACCTTAGCCTCCAATCTTTAAAAGTAAGTATGAGAGTATTTTAAGTGTTTTAATACTGTAACATATGTTATGGAAGGCCACAAAAGATTATATAATGTGAGAACATAAGTACTTTGAAGTAAGAAATATCCGGAGAACCCTTGACTTAAAACTAAAACAAGCCAAGTCTAGGGGTATGACTCACCTATAGCATCCGTATCCTAGGGCATGCGTGGTACCCCAAATCATACCCAAGACCTTACCTACCTATTTTTATACGACTTACACATCCCTAATTTGTACCTAAGGGTACGAGTGGAAGACCAAATCACATCCACCAACCGTACCATGGGTAGATTCATAACACAAGCCAATCAAGAACTATACAACTTACCCTACACCACTCGTATTTTTCTATGCGACTTGTATCATAATGAGTTGTATATTGGGCAATAACCAAGTCAAGCGCACTGCGTAGCAAATGATTGAACCCTCAAGACACTTCATAAATCATAATAAAGGGCACGAATGGTACCCTTGAGTCGTACAAAGCCTAGTATGTCCAAAAAAAGGAAATTTTGCAATGGTACTATTCCTAGGGTGTTTCAATGGTATTGTAAGTGAGTGCCTAAAATCTAAAAAAAGAGGGAAAGTGTAAAAGTCAAAAGTAAAGGATTCATCGAAAGAATGAAAAGAATGCATAAAGGAAATAAACGAGAAGAAAATACTATCAACGAAATGGGTGAATCAATGTAGTAACGTAGGCATATGTATGAAGTTTGAAAAAAATAATGTGGCCCATAGTACAGAGTTTGATTGAATTTTTTGATGCAGATGTTCAAGGATAGTGTAGTTACTTTTTCCCAAATGATATCATACTCTTTTCGAAGCCTACATAACAAGCTTGAAAAAGTCCTTTAAGATCTCCAATCAAGTGTATACAAGGTAATGGAGATTGAAAATAAGGGCAAGAATATGGTATAATACTAGTTAGCATTAAGATATTCTTTGTGAGAGTGAGTGCATGTATTTTAATCCCTTGTTGCATGATATATTCTTTGGGGTGTGGGATTTCTTCTTGTGAGGAGGTATATTAACTAATTGAGGATGGTGAAATTATCACCTTTCAATAATGAGGCAAAAGAGTGTAGTTAAGTCCCTATCGATGGAGAGTCACTTCTGAAGAATTTGTGATTATTTCTTAGTTGTTCTTTAAAGTCTTTTGTATCTTTGAAAGTGCACATTATGTTAAGTAGAATTCTAAGAATTACTTTTCCCATGCTTGAGAGCTACTGTTCGGTCCATACCAAGTTTGAAATCATTGTCATCATTTGGTTAAATGAATAGGCCTAGAATTATGTAGTCTCACTGAATACGAAGTAGTGTTGCTTGAGGACATGCAAGGCTTTAAATGAGGGATGTTGATAAGTGGTAAATTTACCACTCATTGACATCCAAATCCATGCACACTACTATGGCTCAATTACATAAATGAGGTGATATTAACATTTGAATATAGTAATTCCTATGGTTTGTAGGCCTATAGGTAATAGGAATAAAACAAATGAAGTAAGCTGAAAAGAGAACAAAAAAGGCATAGTTATTGCAAAAGTTTGGAAATCTATAGCAGGGTTCAAACTGTTATCAAAATTGTAGTCTGAGGAAAGTGATCACGAATAATCAAATCCATTCATGGCTTGGCAATAGTGATAGGATCAATGCAACCATGAGAGTTGTGATCGTGATTATCTACTCATGATCGTGATGACGCAGAATTCTTACACGGATAGATTTGTAAATTCACACAGATGGTTCCAATAATTAAAAGTTCAAAACCCATATACTTTGAGTCATATTTTAACCCACTATTCAATTTTAGTATTGAGAAAACCCTACTAAATTGGGAAAGACAGCTATAGCTAAATTTCTAAGAGTTTATTCTTGTGAATTTATATTGAAGCTTTGGGATTATTCTTATTTGTTATTAGTGGAAGCATTGGGAACTAATTTGGTTATATATTTACTCTTCAATTATCTAAGTTTTCTAAATATCAACTTAGATTTATGTTAGAATAGTGTGAAAATATGTGTGGATCTTGATTATTAATATAAGTTCTTTGTTAGTGATGTTGGGTGTCACTAATACTTAATTTTTAAATTAGAATTTGATGGTGAATGCCCCAATTTCACTAAATTCTACATCATCCCTGAAAGAGGGATGTGGGTATTTCCTTAGATACCTCATCATCCTTGAAAAAAGGATATGGGTGACAAGTATTTTTGAATAATAAATTAGATATTAGTTTATTCCTTTACGTTGTCTTATAAATAAGGATGGCATATGAATTTGATATGTGTGGGGTATCATCCTAGAAATAGGGATGCCTAATTATAGTATTGGATTGATTTGCTTACTACACCCATGAGGAATTCAAAGAATAAATGGGAGATATTTTTGTGTTTTATTTAAAGAATAACACCAATACCCCTAACCTAGTAAACCCATACATTCATTAACTAGAATTTAAATTTCATTCTCATGTACCCATACACTGTTTACCCCTAGGAAAGCATAATTCAAACATTATTTTCTTATTGGAATTTAATCTATAATTCTTTTGGTAAATTAGTATTTCAAGTAATTTTGTTTAAACAACATATAAGATTATGCCCTCCCCAAATTTAATTTATGCCCTATTTTAATTTTACATTGTGGGTTAACACTCAGTAACTTTTAACATACAGAGGTTTTGAAAAGTATTCACATACTCATGGAATCAACCCCAACTAAAGTTTGGTAATTATATTGGCAACAATCGGCTTGCATCCAAATAATAAAGTAAGTTGAGTGTAATCACCTGCCCCTATTATACTTTTGCTAATATTGAGGTAATTGAAAAATTGCACCAGTTTTAGTCAGAGGCATACAAAGCTTCCTGGGCCTTGCATGCTTTTATATGTGGTTTATTAAGGACTTCTCTAAAATTTTAAATTATTTGTGCAAGATTTTAGATAAAGAAGTGAAATTTGTGTTTGTTGGTGTGTGTCTCAAGGCCTTCAAATGTCTTAAGGAACTGTTGATTTTGATTCCTATCATTATGTATCATGACAGGTCTACCTTATAAAGTCATGTGTGATGCAAGTAGAGTGGCCTTAGGTGCTGCCCTTGGACAAAGAAGAGAGAAGATTCGGTGGTTTTTTCATTGGAAAAATTTCTATTTTATTTGACTGGAACTGTGGTCATAATTCACATTAACCATGCAACATTGAGGTACTTTATTTTAATAAAATATTCCAAATAGATATTGATTCATTGTGTTCTCTTGCTAAAAGGGTTTGATTTTCAAGTAAAGGAACGAAAATGCACAATAAACTAAGTTTCAGATCACTTATCTAGGCTTGAGTTTGAGTTAATGAAAAAATAAGGGAATGATCTTGAAATAGATGGATCTTTTCTAGATGAGAGGGTCTTGGTAGCTTCTCAAAACCTATTTCCCTAGCTTGTTGATTTTGAAAATTATTTGGAAAGTGACTTTGTCATAGAAAATCTTTCCTTCTAATAATGATGGAGATTTATGCATGAGGTAAGGAAGTTATTTGGTGATGATCTGTATATGTTAATGGTTTATGCCTATAGTGTAATTCAATAATGTATCCCAAATTTAGAGATGATGAGCATTCTAGAATCTTATCATTCCTCACTAGTTAGGAGTCATCATAGTGGTACCAGTACAACCTATAAAATTTTGTAATGTTGGGTTTACTGGCCTATGATTTACAAGGATGCTCATAATTTTGTGTGATCCTATGACTAATGTTAGCATCAAGGCAATATTTCATGGTGACTTGAACTCCTTATGACACCTATTCTAGAATTGGAATTGTTTGATAAGTGTGGGATTGATTTCATATGTCAGTTTATGAGCTCTTATGGAATATGATATATTTTGGTAGCGGTTGACTATGCATAAAAATAGGTGGAAGAAGTTGTGCTCCAAGGCAATGAAGGTAGAAGTTTCACCGCCTTTTTGAATAAAAATATCTTAAATTAATTTGGTACTCCACATGTAATAATTAGCGATGGTGGGTCTCACATTCTCAATCAGCCATTTAAAGCGCCGCTTGATAAATATGGTGTAAGTCATAAGGGTGAAACACTGTACCATCCTCAGACAAGAGGGAAAGTTAAGATTTCCAATAGATAGCTCAAGTCTATATTGGGAAAAATTGAGAATACCAGTAGGACTAGCTTTTCAAGAAATTTTGCTAATGCATTATTGACCTACCAAATAGTTTATAAGACCCCCATAGGTGCCTCCCCATATCATTTTGTATACAATAAGGCATGCAACTTGCTCTTTCATCTTAGGTATAAGGAACCGCAAATATTGAAAAGGCTAAATTTTGAGCGGCGTGATGCAGAGAACTTGAGGTTGGGAAAGGTGAATGAGTTAGATGAATTTTGACTCCATGGTTATGAGAGCTATGCCATATACAAAAAAGGAATGAAGTTGAATCATGAAAGGAAAATTGAGAAAAAAGTGTTTAAGCCTGGTTATTTGGTATTATTGTATAATTCAAGACATCATTTGTTTCTGTAACACCACCATTTTCTGAACCAAAATGCTACAAGGTGCTCATGACACTGAGGGACCACAAGCTAACCCATGAATGATATTCGTACTTGTACACTGCATAACATACATGTAATATGCAGGAAACATAAACAATAGACTATAAGGTTCATTTGAAATAATCATAACATCCATATGGGTGAAAAATACCCAAGATAACTGAAGTCTGAATCAAAACTAAACTAAATCTGAACTGCATCTGAAAGCCTTGAAGTACTAAATGAATAAGGAGTTGAAGGAACATATCTCCAACTAACTCTGTAAACTGAAAACTAACTGAAATAATAAATGAATAGAATTATATCATCCTCGAATGAAGAGGACTCGATGCATCTCTATATACTGGAATGCAAATGCTACTGTTGGTCTGGAAATCGTGTCTCTAAACCTATGGTGTAACATGAAAAGAAAGCACCATAACACAAATGCGTCAGTACACTTGGAGTACTAAGTATACGAGTGAGGTAGGCTAAATGAAAAGGGTTCACATGCATGAGCAATACTAACAGACCGACTAATATAAACATAAGAGTGCAAACATACATACATAATAACTAGAAACGTAAATATGTAATAGTGGATTTGTACGCTAATAAGTGATTTATTGATTTCTGACATGACTGAAACTTGGTTCAGTCAACATGGGTGATTATGTCTGACAGTCCTAGGTCTAATGGAACTATCTGGGTCCTGTACTATAACTAAATTTGACTGTATCTGGCAGTCCTGGTATACTATTTGAAGAACTATCTGAGTTCTTTTACTAAGACTAAGCTTGAAACTATGGGAGGTAGTTGTTTAACCGACATACCCCAATAATGCATATAGCTAAGTTGGGGTCCAATCTCAGCCCCGACTGGAGGGGTGTCAATACTACGTCACTGGTAAGGACAGTTGTGAGTGACCCTCATCTGGGAGGTACTCAAATAAGAAAAGTGGGAACCCTAAATTAACAGGTTAAGACACCTCATCAACCCTAGTCTGACAGGTTAAGATTTCTTAACCTACACTAGCTACATAGTTCTGGAACACAAGGATGACTGCTAAGAATCACACCCTAAACGGGCAGGTTAGTTCCCGTCCTTGGGTTCACTCGGTGCTAACTTCTACTCTCATCTGAAGAGACTGAACAAGATTTAACTAACTGTACATGGACTTAGTAACTGACTTTCGTTAACTGACGGAATAGCACTACTATCTGAGATTTTGCTGAGATCATGAGATTTCAGAGGTATCCTGAGTCACCTAACTAACTGAGTTCTATAGATGATGGCTTGACAGAGATTATCGATATAACATGACTTGGATCTAGGTACACAACTATATTTTATGGGTACAAATACCCCCAGGACTCGATAGAAGGAAACTGACACATATGATATGACTTGATCACAAAAACCGAGTCCACAATTCATAATATCGTACATAAGGTATTTCATACTAAGCATGGTTATCAACAATTTATTCCATGGAAAGGATTTCATGTCACATAGAAGTACTTGCACAACCTTAATATCATGTTCATTTCATAATCATACTAGCAACACATACCAATAGCATGGAAGTTTATGTGGAATCATCTTAAGAGTTGACATAGATTGTCATTTAAATACTATGGGGTCTAGGGATCATGATTATTTAGCATTCTATGCATTTTAACAAACACCTTGCATGAACACTTTAAGGCATAGGTTTTCTCAACAATTTTAATCATTTTGGACCATCCAAATTCATGGGTTTTAACTATAAGCATGCATACATTATGGAAGTCAACTTAAATTAATATCTTGAAGCTTAAACAATGATCATTAACATGAACAACATCACATAACCACAAGGGAATCAAAGTTTCTCATTTAAAAGCATGATCTTGAACTTTATGATTGAAAGGGGTCCATAGATGAACATTACGCATACCTGACTAAAAGTTTCTAACGTTTTTTAACTTCAAGGGTTTGAAATCCTTTGATTCTTGAAGATTATTGTTTCTTGTTCTTGGATATTAAATTTAGAAAGAAACCTTAGTTTTTGTTTGTGAAACAATAATGAGAATAATGGCAGAATTCGAACTCATCTAGGTATATGTAGGCGAGTGATAAGTGACCCAAATACCCCTGTTAAAATTAACTAGAAATAAATTGAACATAGCATGTGGAGGTCCGACTGGCGGTCCATCAGACACTGGACGGTCCATCAGTTAGCCTGTTAGACGTGGACCAGAAAGGGGATTCGCTAGATAAGAGTTGAAGGCCTGGATGACAGTTCGTCGCAACTTTGATAGTCTGTCAACTTGTCCATCAGTCCTTATCCAGTACGTGGCTCAACTACCTTGGCGGTGACAGTCAAAGTGATAGTCCGTCACATATATGGTGGTCCGTTAACTTGGCCATCATACCTGGGCATTTTTGATAGTTCCAAGTAAAACGTCCATAAATTCCTCGTCTGATGTGGAATTTGGACAAAATTGGTACCGTTGGAAAGCTAACTCAATTTCCCATGTGATAGAAAGTGAAAATATCAATAAAAATACCATGTGTACAAATATAGGTTTGCATTTCAAAGTAAGTCCTAGGATCCTTGAGATGATTTCGAGCTAGAAAAAAGGCACGGGTATTACAATATCTCCCCCTTGAGAACATTCATCCTTGAATGGAACTGACTGAGAAACAATAATTTGAACATGACTAGCTAGAACATGATCTTATGACTGACTAATTGAATGCACTATACTGAACATGCATATCCGATGCACGTGTAACTGATTCTTGAATGCATGACTAAGGTTCTCTCAATGAGAATAAATATTTGATGCATGATTATTTACTAGAATAATAAATGTATGCATGACTGAATATTCAATGATACTTGATAATAAATTTGTTATGGAAAATGAACGTTAAATGAAATATCAAGTTGTATTGAATGTTGAATGTGAAACTGAATAGGCTTAAGGAGGACTGTTACCTTGATCTTAATCTGGGTTGGCGGAGAAAAGGTGAGGGTACTTGGTACGCATGCTGCCTATGCTTCCCAAGTAGCTCCCTCAATAGACTGATTTCGTCAAAGAACTTTTACTAGAGGGACTTTTTTGTTCCTCATCCTACGAATCTGATAGTCTCAAATTTCGACTGGAATCTCTTCATAAGAGAGGTTGTCCTGAACATCAATGTTTTGAATAGGGACTACAATTGATGGGTCACCTATGTACTTCTTGAGCAAGGAGACATAGAAGACCGGATGAACTGAGGCTAGATTTGAAGGCGATTCAAGCTCATAAGCTACCTTTCTGAAATGACTGAGAATTATGAAGGGACAGACATAGTGGGGACTGATTTTCCCTTTCTTGCCGAACATCTTCACTCCCTTCATGGGAGAGATCTTGAGATAGACATAATCATTGACCTCAAACTTGAGATCCTTTTGTACGAATATCTACATAAGACTTTTGTTAGATCTGAGTAGCCCCAAGTCACTCTTTGATCAACTGAACTTTCTCTAAGGCATAGAATACTAAGTCCAGACCGATGACTGAGGCCTCACTAACTTCGAACCAACTGACTGGAGATCTACACCTCCTACCATAGAGAGCTTCGAATGGAACCATCTGAATACTGGAATGATAGCTATTGTTGCATTCAAATCCAATCAAGGGAAAGTGGTCATCCCAACTTCCCTTGAAATTAATTGCACATGCCCTTAGCATATCTCTAAGAGCCTGAATGGTCCTGTTTGCTTGACCTTCTGTCTAAGGATGAAAGACGGTACTGAGATGAACTTGGGTACCAAGACCTTTTGGAATTCTTTCCAAAAGTGAGAGGTGAACTGTGTACCTCAGTCTGAGATGACAGATAATGGAACACTGTGTAATCTGACCAACTCCCTAATATAGAGTTTTGCGTAATCCTCAGCTGAATAAGAGGTACGAACTGGAAGGAAATGAGCTAAATTGGTCATTTTGTGTACAATGACCCAAAATGAATCATGCTGATAATGAGTTCGAGGCAAACCCATCATGAAATCTATGTTCACTTCTTCCCACTTCTAAGTAGGAATGGTAAGCTCCTATATGGACCCACTAGTTTCTGATGCTCTATCATAACCTGCTGATATATATAGCACTTAGCCACAAACTTTGCAATATCTCTTTTCATCCCACTTCACCAATAAATCTCCCGTAATTCGCAGTACATCTTAGTGGCCCCTGGATGAATAAAGTATTGAGCACCATGCAACTCTGCAAGAATTCTCTGCCTCAAGTCATTTATACCTGTAACACACAGATGACCCTAACAAAGAAGAACACCATCTCTCCCTTGGGAGAAAGCCTCTACCTTTTTATTCTGAACTGACTCTTTTAGATTTACAAAGTTGGGATCCCTGTCTTTCTGTTCATTCACCTCAGAAACTAGAGATGATTCTGAACTACTCTGAGCATATACACTACCCTCTGAAGAGTCGACTAAGCGAACGCCTAGTCTGGCAAGCTAATGAATTTCCTAGGCTATGTTCTTCTTACTATCCTCTACGTGAGAAACACTACCCATGGAGAGTCTACTGAGAGCATTGGCCACAACGTTGGCCTTGCCCGGATGATAAAGAACACTTATGTCATAATCTTTCAAAATTTCTAACCACCTCCTCTGGTGAAGATTGAGATTTTTTTTAGAAAAGACATACTGGAGACTCTTATGATCTGTGAAGATATCTATATGAACTCTATATGGATAATTCCTCTAATATTTAAGGCAAATACTACGGTTGCTAACTCAAGATCATAAGTAGGATAATTCTTCTCATGGGGCTTTAGCTGTCTGGAGACGTAGGCTATGACGTTACCATGCTGCATGAGGACACAACCTAAAACCACCCTGGATGCATCACAATAGACTACAAAACTGTCTAAAATATCTGGAAGTGTTAGAACAGAGGCAGAGGTGAGTCGAGTCTTCAACTCTTGAAAACTCTTCTCGCAATAATCTGACCACTGAAAATTAACCTTCTTCTGAGTCAATCTAGACATAAGAGATGCAATAGAAGAAAATCCCTCAACAAAGCATATGTAATAGCCAGCCAAACCTAAGAATCTCCTGATATCTAATGGAGAGATAGGGCGAGGCCAGTTTCTTACCGTTTCAGTTTTCTGATGATCTACTCTAATGCCATCACCGGAAACAATATGGCCAAGGAATGCTACTGATCTTATCAAAAATTTGCATTTACTGATCTTAGCAAAGAACTGATGATCTATGAGAGTCTGAAGAATAATTTTGAGATAGTCTGAATGATCATGCTCTTTGCGAGAATAGACAAGAATATCATCAATGAAAACTATGGAGAACATGTCCAAGTAATACTTTAAAACCCGGTTCATCAAATCCTTGAAGGCTGCAGGGGAATCAGTAAGACCAAACCATATAACTAGAAATTCGAAATGACCATACCGAGTATGGAAAGCTTTCTTCAGGGTGTCACATCCTCATACTCTGAGCTGATGATAGCCTGATCTGAGGTCTATCTTTGATAAATAATTGGCACCCTAAAGTTGGTCAAACAATTCATCTATCCTGGGAAAAGGGTACTTATTCTTGACCGTAACTTTGTTGAGGTGATGGTGTTTGATATACATCCTGAGAGAACTATCTTTCTTGCGCTCGAATAAGACTGGTACACCCCATGGGGATACACTGGGACTGATAAATCCCTTATCTAAGATATCCTTCAACTGATCTTTTTATTACTTGAGTTTTGTTGGTGCCATTTTGTATTGCAGAATAGAAATAGGTTGAGTATTCTAGGAGAAGGTCTATGCCAAAGTCTATTTCCCATTCAGGAGGAATGCCATGAAGATCTTTGGGAAACACGTCTAAATAATCATTAACCACTGGGACTGATTCAAAACTAGGAGATTTAGAATTGGAATCTTTAATATGCATAAGATAATACACGCACACCTTAGAAATCATTTTCCTTGCCTGAAGGTAGGAAATAAGATGACCCCTGAAAGATGAAGTACTACTCTTCTATTCTAGGATAGGCTCATTCGAAAACTGAAACTAAATTATCCTATTTCTGCAGTCGACTGTGGCATAGCAGGAATGAAGCCAATCTATGCCGAGAATGACATCAAAATTAGTCATCTCTAACTCAACTAAATCTGCTTATGTGGATTTATGAAATATCATAACCGGGCAGTCCCTGTATACCTGCCGAGCTATGATAGTTTTACCCACTGGGTAGAGACTGAAAAGGGCTCTACTAAAATTTTGGGACTGATTTCGAAATCGCCTGTTATGTAAGGGGTAATAGAAGACAAGGATGACCTGGGTCTATCAAAGCATAAACAGGAATATGGAAACTTTGTAACGTACTAGTAACGACATCAAGAGAATTTTCCTGATCTTATCAAGTCTGGAGAGCATAGAGTCTATTTGGGGGTTCCCTACTAGTAGCACTAGAAGTGGCACACTGCTGGTTCGGGCGACTGGACTAAGATGTGGAATGATTTTGCTGACCCTGATAACTAGTTTGAGGACAATATCTGACTCTGTGGCCTGACATTTCACAACCGAATCAAATATCACTACCGGCTCTGCAAATACCCTGGTGGTTCTTACCACAAGTTTGACATAGGGTATTAGTTCGGGCATTACTGACACTGCCCTATGATTTAGATCTGGGTGCTCTATCTCTGAACTTAGGAGTTAGACCACTGGCTAAAGACTGAACTGGAGCTGATGACTTTGGATGAAATTGGGAATGATTTCCTCCCTCTAATTTGGGCTGAGGAAAACTAAAACTACCTGATCTTGCTCTCTTATTCTGCCTCTCCCTAGCCCTAACCTTTTGCTCCTTTATTTGCTGAGCATGGGTTATTAGCTTGGCTAAAGTATATCACTGTTCAGTATCGCAAATCTACACTCATTTACCATACTATCATTCACTCCTGACACTAACTTGCTCATCTTTGCCCCGTTGTCTGCAACCACATGAGGGGCATATATGGATATTTAAATAAATATGAGAGAATACTCCCTAAACATCATATTTCCTTGCCTGAGGTTGATAAACTCAAGAACTTTGGCCTCTGTCATCTATTCGGAAAAGAATCTGTCTAAGAAAGTCATGACAAATTCCTCCCACTCTATAGGACCTGCATTCTCTAACCTCTCAGACTTCCACTCTTCGTACCAAGTGTGAGCAACATCCTTTAACTGGTATCCGGCTAACTTGGCACTCTGAACAGAAGTAACTCCCATGATGTCAATGACCTTCTAGACTTGGTCAATGAACTACTGGGGGTCTTCATCAGAATTAGACCTAAAGAATGATGGAGGGTTTACTTGGGTGAATTCCCCAATTCTAGCTTCTGCAGAATTAGCCACTGGATTGACCGAAATAAATGAAGGTCGTTCATTCTGGGCAGCCACAGATTGAGCAAGTCTGGTGAATGCAGCCTTAAACTCCACATGAGAAACATGATCTCCCAAAGGGTCTTTGGGCTAAGGAACTGGCTGGTTTCTTCTCTTCAGAAGGATATTATCACATAAGAAAATAAAGGATTGGACTAAGAGTTTAAATTAAGATTATGCTCACTAGCACGACATGAATACTGAAAGAAGGGAAACTGTTCCTAAAACATCTCATAGCCTCCTGTACATAAATATGGCATGCATTACACCCTTGCACAAAACTCTACTAGATGCAACTTTCAGACTTCCAAAGACTCTATTGAACCTTAGGCTCTGATATAAAGTTTGTAACATCCTGATTTTCTAAACCGAAATGCTACACAATTCTCATGACCCCGAGGGACCACAACCTAACTCATGACTAATATCGGTACCTTTTCACTGCATAACATACATGTAATATGCAAAAAACATAAAATACTAGACCATAAGGTTCAACTAAAATAATTATAACATCCATATAGGTGAAAAATACCTAAAATAACTGAAGGCTAAATCAAAAGTAAACTAAATTTGAAATGTACCTAAAAGCCTTGAAGTACTGAATGAATAAGGAGTTGAAGGAACATGTCTCCAACTAACTTCGTAAACTAAAAACTAACTGAAATAACAATTGAATCGAATCATATCATCCTCAAATAAAGAGAACTCACTGTAGCTCTATATACTGGAATGTGAATGCTACTGTTGGTATGGAACTCGTGTCTCTGAACCTATGGTGTAAAATGAAAAGAAAGAATCATAGCACAAATGTGTCAGTACAACTAAGTTACTGAGTATATGAGTGAGGTAGGCTAAATAAAAAGGGTTCACATGCATGAGTAATGCTAACTGACCGACTAATATGAACATGAGAGTGAAAACATACATACATAATAACTAGAAACGTAAATATGTAGTAGTGGATCTATACGCTAATACATGATTTACTAATTTCCGACATGACTGAAACTATGGTTCTGCTAACATGGGTAACTATGTCTGACAGTTCGAGGTCTGATGGAACTATCTGAGTCTCATGCTATAACTGAATTTGACTGTATCTGGCAGTCCTGGTATACTAATATCCGAAGAACTATCTGAGTTCTTTTACTGAGATTGGGCGCAAAACTGTGGGAGGTAGTTGTTTAACCGACATACCCCAATAATGCATATAGCTAAGTTGAGGTCCAATCTCTGCCCCAATTGGAGTAGTGTCAATACTGTACCACTGGTAAGGACAGTTGTGAGTGACCCTTATTTGGTAGGTGATTAAATGAGAATGGTGGAAACTCTAAACTAATAGGTTAAGCCACCTCATCAACCTTGGTCTGACTAGTTAAGATGTCTCAACCTACGCTTGCTACAGTATTCTGGAACACAAGGATGACAGCGAAGAATCACGCCCTAAATTGGTAGGTGAGTTCCTTTCCTTGGGTTCACTCAGTCCTAACTTCTACTCCCATCTGAAGAGACTGAACATGATTTAACTTACTGTACATGGACTGAGTAACTGACTTCCATTGACTGACGGAATAGTACTACTATCTGAGATTTTGCTGAGATCATGAGATTTCAGAGGTATCCTGAGTCACCTAACTAACTCAGTTCTATAGATCATGGCTTGACTGAGATTATCGATATAACATGACTTGGCTCTAGGTACACAACTATATTTTGTGGGTACAAATACCCCCAGTACTCGATAGAAGGAAACTGACACATATGATATGACTTGATCACAAAAACTGAGTCCACAATTCATAATATCGTACATAAGGTATTTCATACTAAGCATGGTTATCAATAATTTATTCCATGGAAAGGATTTCATGTCACATAGAAGTACTTGCACAACCTTAATATCATGTTCATTTCATAATCATACTAGCAACACATACCAATAGCGTGGAAGTTTATGTGGAATCATCTTAAGAGTTGACATAGCTTGTCATTTAAATACTATGGGGTTATGGGATCATGATTATTTAGCATTCTATGCATTTTAACAAACACCTTGCATGAACACTTTAAGGCATAGGTTTTCTCAACAATTTTAATCATCTTGGACCATCCAAATGCATGGGTTTTAACTACAAGCATGCATACATTATGGAAGTCAACTTAAATTAATATATTGAATCTTAAATAATGATCATTAACATGAACAACATCATATAACCACAAGGTAATCAAAGTTTCTTAGTTAAAAGCATGGTTCTTAAACTCTATAAACGAAAAGGGGTCCATAGATGAACACTACGCATATCGGACTCAAGGTTCTTGACATTTTTGAACTTGAAGGGTTTGAAATACTTTTATTCTTGAATAGGGTTGGGTCTTGTTCTTGGAGTTTAAATTTAGAGATACACCCTAGTTTTTGTTTGTGAAATAATAATGAGCATAATGGCAAAATTCGGGACTCATCTGGGTATATGTAGACGAGTGATAAGTGACTAAAATACCCCTACTAAAACTACCTAGAAATAAACTAAACATGGCATGCGATGGTCCAACTGATGGTCCGTTAGACACTTGACGGTCCGTCACTTAGCCCGTCATACGTGGACTAGAAATGGGGTTCACTGGATAAGAGTTGACGGCCTGGATGACGTCCATCACAACTTTGATAGTCCGTCAACTCGTCCGTCAGTCCTTATCCAGTACGTGGCTCAACTTCCTTGGCTTTGATGTTCAAAGTGGCAGTCCATCACTTATATGGTGGTCTGTCAACTTGGCCGTCATACTTGGGTGTTTTTAACAGTTCCAAGTAAAACGTCCATAACTTCTTCGTCTGATGTCAGATTTGGACAAAATTAGTACCGTTGGAAAGCTAACTCAATTTTTCATATGATAGAAAGTGAATATCTTTAAAAAATACCATGTGTGAAAAGATAGGTTTGCATTTCAAAGTAAGTCCTAGCATCCTTGAGATGATTTTTAGCTAGGAAAAAGTCACAGGTATTACAGTTTCCTAGAAAGTTAATGTCTAGATGGTGTAGAGTGCTCACCATGGTAAGGGAATTCCCTCATGGAGATTTAGAACAAAATAAAGATGGTGATATCACATTCAAATTAAATGGGAAGGGGGTGAAGCACTTTGTGGGAAATTAGGAAAAAGTGAAGTTAATTGATAAGATCGACCATGGTAATGTCTAAGTAGCCGAGGTATCTAAGTCATGCCACAAGGTTAAATCAGGCACTCAAGGTACAATGATTCTTAGTACATCCCAAGTATGTCCTCATTCCCTTTGTTTAATATTATTTTTGAACATTCAAGATAGTCCACAGTATTTTAATTAGGGGTGGCATGTTCCATAACCCCATGGGTTATTCTTGTTGTGCTTCATTTCCTGTCGATCGTGGTATGGTTGTAGAATTGGTATGTTTAGAGTATAATTTGTGTCATATTGTTTTTTGTTTCGTATTGTGTTGTGGTTTTGTGTAAATGGAAGATTTTCGTAAGTATTTAGGCCAGTTGTCATGTTTTAAATTGATTTTTAAGAAAAATACCCCTTTAAAATTTTAGGATTAGGTAAGTATATATGTGTGATCATTAGGGATCTTTTTATGACATTAGAATTAGGGACGTACATGACAATCTTTATCTAAAAATTGAATAAACCAGATAAGTAGTACCCTGTAATATAGACTTTGTGCCATATCTGTGTGATACTTTACTTTGTTCCCTTTATGTTTTAAATCTAGAACTTACCTAGGTTGTAGGATTGTTGGTTAGGAAAGTATCATAGGACATTTTTTATATTAGTACAGTTTTCGCAAAAATAACTTTCCATAAATTGTATCCCATGATCCCTAAGTTTGAGTCTTAGAGCCTATTTTTCTTGTTACACCTTTTACCTTCCGATTTATGTTGAAATAACCTATTTGGCCTGATCCCCCTTGGACATTTGGCACCTCAACTCAAGAAAATTGCCTAAGTTGAAGGTGGCTATCATAGGGATGTGTAATGTAAAATAGATATGTAGAATGGTAAAATACGAGAAAAAGATAGTAGGTATGGGGATGGTTGAAAAAGAGAAACAAAATAAAAATAAATGAAAATTGTGAAAAAGTGAAAAGAAAGAATAAGAAAACCGCACCCAACCTGAATGTGCAATAAAGAATAAAAAAGAAGAAATAACGTTGGAATAAAAATGATGATGGTTAGTGAGTGGACCTAAAAAGTTAGTGTAGAGCCAAGGATGCTTAATCTCTTGATATCGATATGTACCATATGAGCCCCCAAGCCTACATTACAAGTTGAGAAAAGTCTAATTGTTATCCAAACTTTACCGTCTGAAAGCTAAGGAAAAGAAAATAATGGGAAGACTATGGTACTTTATTCACTTTGATTGGAACTTCTTTTTTATAGTGTGAGTGTCTCTTGACCGTCTTTGCCTTGACTGGCATTATCTCATCTGAGTGAGTTTGAATTCTTTATTGTGAGGGCACATGAGTCATAGTGATAGTTGCTTACTTGTTCTGGGTAATCTAACTTATATATACATGTATGATTGTCTATTGCTAATGTAATGTCATTCCTTAGTCCCATTATGTCACATTATTATTCCTCCTACTTATAAATAAGTAGTTTTGAAAGATTTAAATAGGAGAGGGTATTGTGGTTTAAGCTTGAAGTGTTGAGTGACTACCTTTAATAGCTTAGATTCTCCAAGTTAAGCGTTGTGTTATGTTTTATGTTATTTTTATTGTATTGTGTTTCCTGAGTACATGCAAAAGTTCTAAGTTGAGCGTGTTGATGCGATATAGAAATATAGCACTTTTGACGCCTAAAACTATGAAAATATGCAAATTTCTTGGGTTGTTCTGTTAGATATAATGTATTTAGTGTATTGTTTGCAGGAAAGTAGGTTTTGGATTCTATGTTCAAGAAAAAGATAAAAATGGAGATTTTGGCTTCATATTTTGGCATTTATGGCTTTTACAAGTTGTGTGACCAAAACTTGTGCCTTAAGTTGAATTGCCGAAGCTTAATTGCAAGAATTTAAAGACCTGGTAGTTAATTTTATCTACATATGGACTGCATGTAGCACTTGTGGTATGTATGTGACTAAGGTAAATACCAGAATGGAATATCCATAGTGCATGAGTTGAAGGAAAATTTCTGGCACTTACCTATGTCAACATATGGACCGCATGTAGCACTTACGGAATGAATGTGGGTAATGTAGTACAAGAAGTCCAAAGTCCATAGAGGAAACAGTGTAGGAAAATTTTCTGGCACTTACCTTGGTCTACATGCGGACCGCATGTGGTACTTGTGGATCGCATGTGGCCCAAGTAAGTGGATACCAACCCATTTTGTCCTTTTTCATTGGGCATTGATTTTTAGGATTCGTCATGTACTATAATTAACCTTTATGTATTTTTTAGTTGAAGTTATGTACTCTTGATACTCATAAACATATATTTGATTCTGAGATCCATCATTTGTCTAGGAATTTTTTGTACTGATATTGGATGTTAATTATTTTAATGATTTAGGTTTTTTAGTTATTGATTATTGTGTGATTTTTGAATGCTTTCAAATAGGAATTCCTTTAATCGTTACACAAGAATGAGTTGCTAACCTCCCTTAGCTATGGTTGTGGGAACCCCAGTTATATAGCGAAATAAGGGAAGTGTTCAATCATTTTGGAGTGTTGTTGTTGCATGTATTGGGGTTTCCTGTACTTTAATTTATTTTTTAATATATTCCATATTAGGACCCAGCCTGTATTCACTATGAGACCAAGAGGGAGTTAGAGATTGGGAAAAGGAAATCTCAATGGTGATCTGGGACTAATTGTCGAAATAAGCTTACTTTTACTATCTTCTTAAGCCAGTTGACTCCCATCTAATTAACTGGAGACCTACTGGAGATAGTTGTAGATGGGGTCTAAGGTGAGGGTTAGTAAGGAGAAACTCTAAGACCGAGAGAAGATAAGGGAAATTTAACAAATAGTGCCTAGAGGCGGTTGGTGATACCTATCTTACCGGACTCTACATGTACAACAATTATATAGTTTGATTGAACACGAGAAGGTTATTGAGTAAGAAGCAAGGGGGAATCACCGCCCTAGTATTCGTCTTAGACTGAATTACAAACAAAGTTAATATTAGTTATTGATTCGATATAGTCATTACAACCCCCTCCCCCCATTTACTTTCCTTATTTTGTCTGTTGATTACAATAGTTAAGGGGCGCAATTCCACGTATTCCCTTGGGATTCAACCACAACCATTGTTGGTATACTATATTTGACAGTGACCATATAATCTTTATATTGAAGTTGTATCTTAGGCATGATCACACCATAAGGGCTAAAGTAAAGTGTAATCCCCACGAGAACTAAAGAAAATGATCATGACAAGAGAAGCAAGATAGAGTATACTTCCATAATTCATCATTGATCATTCATCACCTCGCTAATAAGTTTATATATAATAGGTAAACGGACCCAAACCATGGATAAAAGAGTGTAAATCCAGAAGTCCATTGCCCAAAGTGAACTTCTTGACAAAATAATTATAACCGTGTAGAAATGATCAGAATATCTCACGACCGATTTAACTAGTAGTGTAAAATCATGGAATAGAATATATCTCGATAAATTTTTAAAATATCATTATTAACCTTTTTACATATTTAACGTATTCATTATGTTATGAAGTTATTATTTTGAAGAAATCCATTACAAGGTAGAAAGTGGGTTTTAAACCTTATTAAGAAAATACACATTCATAAGATCGTATTTCAGATAGAATCACATCAACTACCGAAATAATATTCATAAAAGTACCGAATCAATTCATGCCATCAATCGTATTCAAACATTAGAATTATAAACATCATACAACATTTTCTTCAATCCAATACTGGGGAGATGTGTATATAAATATATTCATATACTCATAACCTAAAACTGTATCATTTATAAGAATCATTACTTCTCCAATATCCAATTCAAATAGATTCAATTCATATTATAACATGGTCTTTGTCCAAACAATGTATTCAGAATAATCACAACGTCATAACCATTTCCTTAGGCACATATACATATCCAAAACTCATATCAATAACCATGTATAGAAACCATCTCATAATTATAATGTGTAGCGTACTCACGATGCATTACATTTCTATAATATGTTAAGTATATCTATAATGATCTCTCATATAGGATGCATGTCAATTCTAGGAGGCATAATGCATCAAGGAGGCGTAACTTATAGCTATGAACCATGTCACATAAATAAGACATCTCATATCAATAGGTCATATATCATGACTATGAGCAATATGATCTCTAAAGGCCCAATATCCTAACTAAGAGGGAATAACATTTGTAAAGTCCCATTAGTGCTTCCATAAAGAACTTCATAGACATAAGTCATAAGTCATAATCCAAGGAACATCACCATAATTACCAAGTCACAAGGTAAATTTATGCCAAAGGTTAGCTAGTCTCAACTAGGCCTAATAGTTGACTCTAAGCGCATAATGGCTAACAAAAGTCTTGGCCTAAGTAGGCCAGACATTCCCACTTGTAATCCTCAATTTATATATTTAGGAAAATGATGCCCAAAACTAGGCTACGGTATCTAGTTCAACTTCTATATGTCTAGTAAGCCATATAAAATCCTAAGATAGGAAATTTATACCGAAACATGGGCATTAAAGTCAACTCTACCCAAATTAAGATTTGAAAAATTCCATACTAGCCCAACAAGATTAAAAATCCTAACCATATTACAAACACTAAAAAAACATTCCCGACATACCATTTTACCATATCTAATCTATGAATTAGTTTAACCAAGGGAGAAGGCAATAGGACCATAAAAGGGTCATATGAATTCTACCTTACTGGTCCAAAATCTTCATATAATCCCCAAAATTCAATAATTAAGACTAGGTCACTCTACTCATAATGAAACTTAACATTCACATTCATAAGCCATACATAACGCACATCATCTTTATAGATGAGTAGGTAGAAGCCTTCCATAATGCGTTACTACAAACTCTCAAATCGCTATCCAAGCATCCATCTTTATATCAAAATCCCAAAATGCCATCACACTATCAAACACATAAGCTACTCATCAAAATGAGTATAATGATATCCATATTTCACCATTGTGTTTGGGTCCAAAAATGACATCTAAGACTCCAAGCTGGTCGCACGTATGGAAAACACATTTCAAAGGTCAATCAAATGTTCATACAAAAACGAGGAATCTTTTTCCTCAAGAATTAACCAAAACAAATCTATTTTTTTTGTTAAAATTAAGACCTAATCTAAATTCGAGTTTTTGGTCCAAACTAAGAAATTCATGCATGAATTTGAAGAATTCATACCTTAAGTTCGAATATATTCATGATAAAATATATTTAGCAAGATCCCAAGTCATCCAAACTACTAAATTTTTATACCCATTTAAGATTTTAAGCTCTAAAACTAATAGTCCTACGCTGATGGTGCATTCAAAATGTTCATTTGAGATTATTTAACTGATTTTTTGCCTGGTACCCATTTGGAACAAGTGAAGATTTTCAAATGGGAAATTAGCTCTAAAACCCAAATGAACAGCCTTGTAAGCAAATGATCAATCCCCGTAAGTCATAAATGACTTAGGTCAACTCTAGAGAAGCCCTAACGGTGAAGATAATATGAAATATAATAAACTACTATAAGGGTCATTAAACTATATATATAAGCCTTTTAGGGGTTTGAATTGGTATAGGTATTTATACTACTTGTAGTGTATTATGTGTTATTTGAAAGCGTTATGGTGGATTGCATTGGTATAGGCTCTTAGAGTTGTTTGTTTAGTGTTGATTCAACTTTTCGACCCTATGACGACAGTTGTTTTTGAAAGGTCCGACTAGGTATTATTTTTCCGAACTAGCGAGTTATTGTAGATTTTTATTATTATGATGGTAAGTTTATGACAGGTTGATTATTGGATTGGTACTGACATGTTATGTAGGTTTTTGTTGTTTTTATCTTATGGTTTTCTTATTTCTCATGATTATCCCATCATTAGGTATTATTGATTTTGACCCTAATTTTGTTAGAACTAGTTCATACTTTAATTAGAGTAGTTATGTTATCAATATATAATAGCTATGGTATTATCGTATATCCCTCCCTCATATTTATTCATGTTATATCTCCATTTACTATATTTGTAAATATATATAGATCCTTATTATGTTCGTTTTTATACAATGGCAATGGATAGTGATATATGGTATAGTGTTTAGGGTCACGAGTACGGCTAGAATAGGATAGTTCATCCTTATTACCTCTTTAACCTTATTATCTTAGTTTATTGGTTATGAATAGGATAGTAATCCTTATAGTCTCTATAGTTTTGTTATGTAGATTGCGGGATATTTTTGTGTAGTATATATTCCTACTTATAGGCTATTATATTTGCATCATCTTTGGAGCTTAGTGGCCAGTTGCCTACTGAGTACCACATTGTAAGAATCCACAAAAATCCTTTGCTTAACTCAGTCCTTTAGAGATTGAAAAGAGGTCCCAGACTAAGAAATTTCATCTAAGTATTTACACTTAGAATTATTTATGCCTTCATAAGTTGGAAATCCAATTTTATTACCCTTATGACAGTAAAGTATCGATTTTTAGGTTTATTCATGATCAGGAATATCAGTAGGTCACTTTGGGTGAGTTTCAAATTTTTTGGACATCATTTGAACCATGTTCAGGTGACAAAAATAGTGGGTCAATGCGATCTCGATGCGTCGTGTCGGCCATCGCATCACAGATAATTTTCTCCTAGCATTCAGTACATTTCCATTGAACCAACGCGAACTTGACACAACACATTGGTCATCATGTTGATGCCATCGACACGGTGGATCGGTTTACGCATCACTGGAAACACTTTCAGTCATTAAAAGCCCGTGTCCAGAGGGATATTTAGGTCACTATCCCACCAGTTTTTGGCCCAAAAAGATAGAATCAAATGACCCTAGAGGTTAAATTAATCACTTTCTTTCAAATTCTATCAAATTTACTCAAGAATGAACCCTAGCGCTTTTAATTTCAAGAGCAAATCTTCAAGAACAAACCATCAGTCTTCACGAATTCAAACATAAAGGTATGTGAAGTGTTCATCCAAGGGTTTCCATCCACCCTTGGAGTTCACCAAACTCTTTTAAACCACAAGTTAATTGATTTAATGATTTCCCTGTGGGATTTGACTGTATTCATTATTATGATGTTAATTGTGTTCTAACTGTAATGCCCCAAAATATCATCCCGAGATGCCACATGGTGCCCAATGCTAAACGTAGCCTCATTCTAACCCTTTAAGACAAAACACTACCCTTGGATTCCAACACAACAACATACACGCTACACTAAGGATATATATATAAGTACATATCATATCACATCGCACATGGCATGGAATATCATTAGACTATAAATATATGGAATGTCTACACACAAACCAACACAACAATACACTAGTCTGACATAGCCTCTATACAGAAAAATCAACGAGCTATTGGGATAAACCCCCAACTGACTCAACAGACAAAAAGGATCACAAAATAACAGCACCAAAACTAGAAACTTCGTCCTCGAACCAAGAGGACTCACCGCTGAAGGAACATAGATGCGGTACTCAGATGTCACTGTCGCGGCTGCAGCTGAGTACCTGAACCTACATCATGGTAAGAATGTAGCCCATACAGAAATATGTGGGTCAGGACAAGATACATATTAAGTATGTGGGGGCGCATGCAAAATATAAATGATATCATAAATTTTGTAAAAACGTACATACAGACCATAATGACTCACCTGGCTTGAATGACATTGAATCATGCAACTCATAACATCTTACATAGAAAATGTAGGAGAAACACCTCATAAATCATTATAGATCATCATAGGCAACTTGACTTACCACATCAACACTCGGAGTGACTCGGTATTTCAATAAACATGACTCTTATGGATAGGGGAGTTTCCTATAACCGACAACCCCACGTGAGCTACATGGAATACCAACGTTTAAAACCCCCGTTGGTGGTAGCGTCATACTCTTTGCCAGGGAATAAGACCTTAAAACTGCAATAATCATAATCGAGCTCTCTGGCCAATAATATCATCATCAAACAACCCTACGGTGGAACATAGGTTTGGGGAAATACCAAATTTCCCTCTCGGTGCTAAGTACTACTCCCCGACAAGCTCAGAATGCGTTAGGAAATCCACCACAACATCACAAGGGTCTATAATAAAGACCAAATCAAATCTCTTTCTCATTTATCAAATCATATCAATTTGTGGATTCCTAACTCAACAGATTTTAGCTCCAAATATTTTAATCTTCCTCAACATCAACAAGGTATCAATGCGTTAAACCATAACCGACTCGACATTTGAAAAAGGATATGAAGACTAAATACATAATATTTTCAACAATTTAACTCATCAAAACCATCCAGAAAATACCAAGACTCATTGCAACTTCAATATCAACATTTTTCAATTTGCCATCCAACTCTCATTTAAAGGTACTTGAGACATCAACCCATAGTAGGGATATAGAATTTGCAATATCAATTATAAATTCATAATAAAGAAATAGTGGAATGATAGTATAAATCAAGGCATAACAAATTAAATCAGCACACTCTCATAATCAAATACTCTTTGGACATAATTCCTTCTCAACATCATACACATATCGGATGACATAATCCCATAGCTCATGGACAATAATATTAGATATAAAATCATATTTCCAATTCATGGTAAAACATGTAAAATCTTATATCAATGTAATTCAACAAAAATATCGGGCACAACATCGAAAGGATAATCTTGTTCAAAGCCCCACATACCTATAAATGGAAGATGAATATGAAATTCCGACTCTGAAACTTTATCCACAAAAATAAAGGGTTCTTCTTGAAGCCCTTAACATGATCAACTCGATCCCAAATCAATTTGAAATATCTACAGTTCAATCAAGAGACATAGAAGGATGAAATTTGGAGTAGTAGGGTAGGGGTTTGAGCCTTTGGAAATTTTGGTGAAAAATGAGGTATTGAATCCTCTTAATGGACTTAAATCCATGATTTACCCAGATGGATTGGAATGGGAATGACCAAAATACCCTTAAAAATCAAATAATGTCAAATTTGTCCTTTGTTGGACTGTTTTGATAGGTCGAAGTAGATTGACCATAACTTTTTTCTCCGATGGAAAAATATTATTAATTAAATTTTATTGGAAAGAGGACTTTCATACCTTTCTGTTGATATGTAGTAGCTCGCCCAGATCATTATGTACAAGGAGTTATGATCGTTTGAAGTTGACCCTAAAATTCGCCTGGCCTCAGTAGTTTTTCCTGCACAGTTATTGTTCACCACTATTCACGGTTAGATCGCAATGATCATAACACATCGCTCGAGTGTCCGTTTTGGATGATCCACATATCGTTGGAAAGATTATTCGATTCTATACGCGATGATGGGTTGCATATCCAGAAATTCCACACATAAAAATTATTAATTATGATAAAGAACAAAATTCAACACATTTTCGTCCGAGATCTTAACGAAAAAATTTTCTGGGGCATTACATCATCTCCCCTTGGAAACATTCGTCCTTCAATGTTGATAGGTAGTTCAAGAATACAATGAAAATGAGTATATAGAGAAAAATCATCTTGCCCAAGTATATACTCCATTCTAGATTTTTTTGGATATTGTAGAAAAACACAAGCCAAGATAAACATAGCAATAAGGATTAAATCAAAATAGAACGATACCTTTGACATGCTCAGGATTCGTATGAAAGAGGTGAGGATATTTGGTGCGCATATTCTCTTCGGCTTCCCAAGTAGCACTCTCCACGGATTGATTTCGCCAAAGCACTAAAACCAAAGGAACTTCCTTATTTATTAGCCTACGAACTTGAAAGTCAAAAACCTTAACCGGAATCTCTTCATATGAAATACTATATTGAATACCCAAGCTTTCGAAAGGATCAATCACAACAGAATCACCAATAGACTTCTTAAGCATAGAAACATAGAAAACCGGATGGATGTTAGATAACTCCGCGGGCAATTCAACCTTATACGCTACTTTCCCAATGCAATCCACAATCTTATAGGGACCAATGTAACGGGGACTTAGTTTCCCTTTCTTCCCAAATCTCTTCACCCCTTTCATGGGTGAAACTTTTAAGTACGCTAAATCACCAACATCAAATTCAAGGTCTTTCCTCCTTACATCTGCTTATGATTTTTGACGACTTTGGGCTGTTTTCAACCTTTCCTGAATTCACTTAAGCTTCTCCATGGCCTCGAACACCGCATCTGGTTCAGTCGCAGTAGCCTCACCAACTTCAAACCAACCAATGGGTGATCTATGCCTTCTACCATACAAAGCTTCAAACGGGGCCATTCCAATAGTAGCATGAAAACTGTTATTATAAGCAAACTCGATTAATGCTAAGTGCTCATCCCAACTACCTTAAAAATCAAGCACACAAGCTCTCAACATATCTTCTAAAGTCTGAATGGTCCACTTGGCCTGACCATCTATTTGCGGATGGAAAGTAGAAATTAAACGAATTTGGGTACTGAGACCTTTCTGGAATGATTTCCAAAACTGAGAGGTAAACTGAGTACCTCTGTCAGAAACAATAGCCAATGGGATTCCATGAAGTTTGACGAGTTCCTGAATATATATTCTAGAATAATCTTCAACTCTATATGATGAATGCACAAGAAAGAAATGAGTTGATTTAGTCAGCCGATCTAAGACAATCCAAATCGAATCATGATGGCGACGAGAAGGAGGCAAACAAACTATGAAGTCCATATTCACTTCTTCCCACTTCTAATTAGGAATGCTAAACTCTTGTATCACGCCACTGGGCCTTTGATGCTCTATTTTAACCTATTGACACGTGGAACACTTCGCCATAAATTCTGCTATGTTTCTTTTCATACCGTTCCACCAATAGATTTCCTGCAAATCATGGTACATCTAGGTAGCACCAGGATGGATGGATTATCGCATACCATGCGCTTCCTCCATCATCCTCTTCTTCAAGTTATGAACATCAGGAACACATAATATTTCTCGGAGTCTTAAAACGCCATCTCCGCCTTGGGATAAAACCTCCACCTTTTGGTCTTTAACTGACTCTTTTAACCTGACCAAGGTAGGATTCCTGTCTTGCATCTCCTTCACTTCCAAAACTAAAGATGATTCGAAACCGCTTTGCAATCCTATACTACCCACATCATCACCATACAACCTAACCCCTAATCTATCCAAAAGATGTACCTCATAAGCCAACTCCTTCTTACCAATCTCCACATGTGCTATGCTACCCATGGACTTTTGACTAAGGGCATCTACTACTACATTGGCCTTGCCCGAATGATATAGCACGCTCATATCATAATCTTTCAACAGTTCTAACCATCGTCTTTGCCTAAGATTCAACTCCTTTTGGGTGAATACATACTGCAAGCTTTTATGGTCCATGAAGATATCGACATGGACACCATACAAATAATGTCTCCATATTTTCAAAGCAAAAACCACGACAACTAATTCAAGGTCATGGGTAGGATAATTCTTCTCGTGAGGCTTTAGCTGCTTGGAAGCATAAGCTATAACCTAGCCCATTTGCATCAATACACAACCCAAACCAACTCTAGAAGTATCGCAATACACCACAAAACTATCAACACCATCAGGCAAAGTCAACACAGGGGATGAAGTGTGTCGAGTCATCAACTCCTGAAAACTCCTCTCGCAAGATTCGGACCATAGGAACTTCACTTTATTTTGGGTTAAAAGGGTCATAGGAGACACAATAGATGAAAACCCTTCAACAAAATGACAATAACAACTAGCTAAACCCAAGAAACTTCAGATATCAGAAGGAGAAATAGGTCTAGGCCAACTCTTTATAGCCTCTATATTTTGAGGATCAACTCTAATACCTTTGGAAGAAAAAACATAACCCAAGAAGGCTACATATTTCAGCCAGAACTCACACTTACTGAACATAGCATACAACCGATGAGTTCAAAGAGTTTCCAACATGATTCGAAGATGATCCGCACGATCACCCTCACTTTGGGAATAAATAAGAATATCATCAAGGAACACTATTACAAATAAATCCAGATATGGCTGGAATACACAGTTCATAAGATCCACGAAAGTCGCCAGAGCATTAGTTAAACCAAAAGACATCACTAGAAATTCAAATTGACTATAATGTGTTTGGAATGCTGTCTTGGGGATATCACATTCCCTAACCTTAAGTTGGTGATAACCGGATCTGAGGTCTATTTTCAAAAAGTAGCTCGCACCTTGCAATTGATCAAATAAATCATCAATTCGAGGAAGCGGATATTTATTCTTGATAGTAAACCTATTAAGCCGCCGGTAATTAATACACATCCACAAAGAACCATCTTTCTTATGCATAAACAGGACAGGTGCACGCTACAGGGATACACTAGGTCTGATAAAGCTTTCATCTAAAAGATCTTTCAATTGCTCCTTCAACTCTTTATGTTCTGCAGGAGCTATGCGATATGGAGGAATAGAAATAGGCTGAGTATCGAGAAGAAAGTCAATCCCGAACTCTATCTCTTTATCAAGAGGTACTCCAAGGAGATCTTCCTGAAAGATATCAAGAAACTCATTAACAATATTAATTGATAGGATGGTTGGGGTTTCAGACTTAGTATCTTTAACCTGAACCAAATGGTGGATGCAACCCTTGGAAATCAACTTCCTAGCTTTAAGATAGGATATGAAACGACCCTTAGGAATCACAGAACTCCCGGACCATTCGAGGATAGGTTCATCGAGAAACTAAAACTTGACCACATGGGCACAACAATAAATAAACGCATAGCATGAGTGAAGCCAATCCATACCCAGAATGATATCAAAGTCAACTATATCTAGCTCAATCAAATCAGCATACATAACACGATGAAAGATAGTAATGGGACATTTCCTATACACCCGCTTAGCAATGACAGACTCTCCTACTGGAGTACAAACCAAAATAGGCTTAGAAATTAGTTCAGGATCATTTTCAAAATTTACAGCAACCAGAGGTGTCAGATAAGAAAAACTCAAACTGGGGTCCATCAACACATAGACATCAAAATAGATAATACGGAGCATACCAGTGACAACATCAGGAGAGTCCTCTTACTCTTGACGAGGTGGTATAACATAGAAATGATGGTGGCGTTAATCGCCAATAGTACTAGATGAAGCACCCTGAGGAGGAACTGGATGGGCTGCGGGAGGCGGGGCACTGGTAGCTTGACTCTGGGGATGGGCATCACGACTCCGCTGTCTGGCATATGGGCAGTCTCTAAGTATGTGGCCCAACTTTCCACAACCAAAACAGCTCCGCTGCCCCATATAACACTCCCCAAAATGGTATTTACCACACTTAGCACACGAAGGAGGATGAGGCCAGTTTCATACACTGTCCTAAGACCGGGAAGGTACTAACCTATTCCCGAGCTCTTGCCTGCCCTAATATACGAGAGCACTAGCTGTGGAAGGCGCAGGTATAAATGGACGTCTCTGAAACTGAGGGCGACTCCCTCCAGAGAATCTAGTCTGATCAGACCCCTATTGCTCCGATTTGACTCTTTTAATCCCTATGACTCTTTCTCTTTCCTTTATCTTCTCTGACTCAATCTGTTGGGCATGAATCATTAACCTAGGAAGATCAATCTCCCTGTTGATCATAGCAAATCTACATTCTTTCACCACATAACTCGATACCCTAGTTAGAAACTTGTTCATACTAGTCATCGAGTCAGCTATCATATTTGGAGCATACTTCTATAGCAGATTAAACTTATGACAATACTCCTTAACCGACACAGATGCTTGTCTCAAATTCATAAAATCCTCTAGCTTAGCTTCCCGTAACTCAAGAGGAAATAATCTATCCAAGAAAGAATCTTGGAATAATTGCCAAGTCACCAGAGCGGTATCTTTCTCTCAACCCTTATTCCATATCTGCACCCAGTCATAGGTAACATACTTCAACCGATAAGAAGCTAGCTCCACACTTTCTTTCTTAGTCATATGCATAATCTGTGTAATTTTCTTTATTTTATCAGCATACATCTGTGGGTCCTTACCTGCTCTCGACCCATGAAACTCTGGCGGATTCATCTGCATAAAGTCATGAATTTGTGCTACTACTGAATTATTTTCCTACAGAGATGGAGCATTGGCCCGAGTATTAGCGGTAACTGCCTGGGCTAGCATCTGTAAAGCTGCCTAAAATTTGGCATGGGATACCGTCTCATTTAACGAATCAACGGATTGAGGTTGGTTATTATTTCCGCGAGCTCGACATGGAGGCATTTTCTATCATAATAACGCACGAATTAACAGTAGAAGGAAACAGTTGTAAGTATGATAGACTCTTGTAGAAAGAAAGAAATGACTTTTCCTAAAATGCCCTGCATCCTCTTGATCATAGGTATGGCGCGCTATACACTGATGCTCAAGACTCTATGTAACACGGCTTGTCAGATTCCCTAGGACTCTTCACAACCTTAGGCTTTGATACCAACTCTATAATGCCTTGAAATATCATCCCGAGATGCCACATGGTGCCCAAGGCTATACGTAACCCCAAGCTAACCCTTTAAGCCAAAACACTATCCTTGGGTTCCAACACAACAACATACGCGCTACACTAAGGATATATATATAAGTATATATCATATCATAACGCACATAGCATAGAATATCGTTAGACTGAACATATATGGAATGTCTATACACAAACCAACCCAATAATCCACTAGTCTGACATAGCCTCTTTATAGCAAAATCAATGAGCCATTGGGACAAACCCCCAACAGACTCAACAGACCAAAGAGATCACAAAACAACAGCACAAAAACTAGCAACTTGGTCCTCGAACCATGAGGACTCACCACTTAACGAACGTAGATGCAACACTCGAATATCATTGTCGTGGCTGCGGTTGAGTACCTGAACCTATATCATGGTAAGAATGTAGCCCATAGATAAATATGTATGTCAGCACAAGATACGTACTGAATATGTGAGGGTGCATGCAAAATATGAATAATATCATAAATTTCGTAAAAACGTACATAGTGACCATAATGACACACCTGACTTAAGTGACATTGACTCATGTAACTCATAACATCTTAGATAGGAAATGTAGGAGAAAAACCTCATAAATCATTATAGATCATCATAGTCAAATTGACTTGCCACATCAAAACCCAGAGCGACTTGATATTTCAATAACCATGACTCTTATGGACAACCCCACGTGAGCTACGTGAAATACCAACGTTTGAAACCCCTATTGGCAGGAGCATCATACTCTTTGCCAGGGAGTATGACCTTAAAACTTCAATAATCACAATCAGGATCTCTGGCCAATAATATCATTATCAAACAGCCTTATGTGAGACATAGGTTTGGGGAAATACCAAATTTCCCTCTTGGTGCTAAGTACTACTCCCAGACAAGCTCAGAACGCATTAGGAAATCTACCACAACATCACAAGGGTCTATCATAATGACCAAATCAAATCTCTTTCTCATTTATCAAATCATATCAATTTGTGGATTTCTAACTCAACACATTTTAGCTCAAAATATTTTAATCTTCCTCTACATCAAAATAGTATCAATGCGTTGAACCATAACTGACTCGACATTTCGACAAGGATATGAAGACTCAATACATAATATTTTTAATAATTTAACTCATCAAAACTATCCAGAAAACACCCAGACACATTGCAACTTCAATATCAACATTTCTCACTTTGCCATCCAACTCTCATTTAAAGGTACTTGAGACATCAACCCATAGTAGGGATATAGAATTTCCAATATCAATTATAAATTCATAATAATAAAATAATTTAATGATAGTATAAATCAATGCTTAACAAATTAAATCATCATACTCTCATAATCAAATACTTTTTGGACATAATTCCATCTCAACATCATACACATATCGGATGACATAATCCCATAGCTCATGGATAATAATATAAGATATAAAACCATATTTTCAATTCATGGTAAAATATATAAAATGTCATGTCAATGTAATTCAACAAAAATACTGGGCACATGATCGAAAGGATAATCTTGTTCACAGCCCGACATACCTAAAAATGGAAGATGAATATGAACTTCCGACTTCGAAACTTTATTCATGAAAATAAAAGGTGCTTCTCGAAGCCCTTAACATGATCAACTCGAATTCCAAAACAATTTGAAATTTCTACGGTTCAATCAAGAGACATAGAAATTTGGAGAAGTAGGGTTAGGGTTTGAGCCTTAGGAAATTTTGGAGAACAATAAGCTATTGAATGTACTTAATGCACTTAAATCCATGGTTTTCCTAGATGGATTGGAGTGAAAATGATCAAAATACCCTTAAAAATAAAATAATGTCAAATCTGTCCTTTGGTGGACTATTTTGATAGGCTAAAGTAGATCGACAATAAATTTTTGCTCCGGTGGACAAATTGGATGAAACCAATTCATTGGAAAGAGGACTTTTAAAGCTTTCTGTTGATATATAGTAGCTCACCCAGATTATTATTTATAAGGAGTTATGATCGTTTGAAGTTGACCCTAAAATTTGTCTGGCCTCAGTATTATTTTCCTGCACATTTACTGTTCACCACTATTAACGATTAGATCGGAATGATCATAACTCATCGCTCGAGTGTCCATTTTGGATGATCCACATATCATTGGAAAGCTTATTTGATGCTCTACGTGATGACTGGTCGCATATCCAGAAATTCCACACAAAAAAAATTATTAATCATGATAAAGAATAGAATTCAACATATTTTCATCTGAGATCTTAACAGAAATTTTTTATGGGGCATCACACTAACCCATGGTCTATTAAAAGTTTCATGTTTAATTATTTATCATGTATGTGGTATCATGTGAATTCAAGTTAAAAGCCCTTGATTTTTAAATTGTGGTTTGACATTATGATACCTATATGTTGTTTACTATCATGTGCATGAATTATTTTTCCCTAAATTCTTGATAAATAGCTCATGTGAATTAAATGTGAAAAACATGACATGCTAGCATATATGTGCAAGCTTATATCTTACAAGTGTTTGATAAAATAGCTCTATGAATGAGTTGTGAGCAAATGAACATTGTTATGCTTTTTAAGTTATGCTATGCTTTATTTTTTATGCTATCGAGTCCTGAGGTATTCAATAGCTGAAAATCTATCTAGTTACCTAGAGTTACAGTTGTTATAAAACAGTCATGATAGTTTCAAGTATAATAATACTCAATAATCAGTCCCAGTTTCAGTTTAGTATTTAGTTCAAAACTCAGTGAACTCAGTTAGTTAAAAAAAGCCAGTAGTATTCCATCAATCAGCGGGACCCAATAAACTCAATTTAGTTCAGTTAGACAGCATGATCAATAAATATTTAGTCCAAAACCCAAGGATGGGGACTGACCTGGCAGTAGAGGGTATGATTTTTAGAAGCAGTCCTTGCATTCCAAAACTATGTAGCCAACGTAGATTAAGATATCAACTTTCCAGTTGAGGGTTGATGAGGTATTCCTACCTTCCAGTTGTAGGTACCACCATTCTCATTCAGAGTACCTGTCAGATGAAGATGACTTAACACTTATCTTTACCCATGCCACAATACTGACACCCTTCCAACTGGGTTATTGGTTGGACCCCAATTAGTTCAGAAAGGGGCATATAGGTAAGATGATTACCTTCTATAGTTTTAGTTTCAGTCTCAATAAAGAACTCAATTCAGTTCTACAGACTCTGGACTGCCAGATACTGTCACCCAACTTAGCATAGAACTTAGTTCAGTTCTACAGAATCCGGACTATCATAAAAAGTCTCTCAGTTAACAATAATTCAGTTATGAGTTATCAGAGCTCAGTGCCTAGTGCTAACATGTTATTTGTTACAGCAAGCGTAGTTATGTGCGTTGTATCGCATAATCAGTATATACAACAGTGTCATATATACATGTTGTCTTATTCAGTTATATTCATATTACTTAGCCAACTATTATTCATGCATATGAACCCATGTTTTCAGCCTAAGTCAATGGGTAGGAATTATTCTCTATTCCACCCAAAATCTTTAGTTACAGCTAATTCCTCAGCTAGTACTCCAGTGCCAAAATTTAGAGATGGCAATAGAGATAGGGCACGAGGACCTAAACCTTAAGGTAGTGTTAGTTGTGCCCGAACAAATGCTCTTTTCCAGAAATATGGTAGAAACCACCAAGGTGTTTGTAAGGCTGGCAGTGATGTATGTTTTACATGTGGAATGCTAGGCCATAAGGTCAAAGATTTTCCTCAGTTAGGTTCTCAGGGTCAGTATAATCATCCTTCAGCTCAGTTCGGTCACCCAAATCAATAGGGTGCCATTTCTAGTGCCATAATTGAGCAGCGCCCAAACAGACTCTATGCACTTTAGTCCCGACAGGATCAGGAAAGTTCTTTTATTCTGGTCACTGCTACGTTATAAGTTTACCATTAATATGTTTATGATTTTCTAGACCCAGAAGCTTTCTTGTCCTTTGTAACTCCTTATATAACTATTGACTTCAGAGTCAGTCCTGAATCCTAGTAGAGTCTTTCTCAGTCTCCACCCTAGTGGGTAAATCTATCATAGCCTGATGGGTATACAAAAACTTTTTGATTATGGTATCTCAGAAAGTCACTTCAGTAGACTTAGTAGAATTAGAGATCATAGATTTTGATGTCACTCTCAACATGGATTGGGTTAATTCATACTATGCTTCAGTTGACTATAGAAATAGAGTCGTCTACTTTTAGTTTTTCAATGAACCTTTTCGTGAGTGGAGGGATAGTACTGCAGCACTTAAGGGTCAACATATTTCTTACCTTAGGGCAAGAAAAATAATATCTAAGTGATGTACCTATTATCTCATTCCATTTCAAGACTCTAGTTAAGAAACCCCTAATCTTGTGTTAGTATCAGTAGCATGTGAATTCCCAGATGTGTTTCTCAAATATCTTTCTGAAGTCTCTCCTGAGCGTGAAATTTACTTCGGAATAGACCTCCATCCATATACTAAGCCCATATCTATTCTGCCAAATAGAATGACACCTTCAGAACTCAAATAATTGAAAGAACAACTGAATAATATCCTAGATAAGGAGTTCATCGAACCCAGTGTTTCCCCATAGAGCACACTAGTTTTATTCATGTGTAAGAGACAGTTCTCTTAGAATTTGTATAAACTATGGTCAGCTAAATAAAGTCACGATCAAGAATAAGTATCCACTTCCAAGAATCAATGACTTGTTTGACCAACTTTAGATGCCAGTTACTTCTCTAAGATAGACATCAAATCAGGCTATCATCAGCTCAGAGTCAGAGAATGTGACATCCTTAAAACATCTTTAAGAACTTGGTATGGCCACTTTGAATTCTTAGTTATGTCATTTGGTCTTACCAATGCCCAGAAGCCTTCATAGACTTGATGAATTGCACGTTAAAGTAGTAGTCAAAAATGTTTATCATTATCTTTATTGACGACATTCTTATCTACTCCTATAGTGAACATAAAAATGTAGACCATATCAGAATTGTATTACAGACCCTCAGAGCCCATCAGTTGTTTGCCAAATTCAATAATTGAAAATTTTGGCAAAGGTCAATAGCTTTCCTTGGTCATATAGATATAGAGATAGCATTAGAGAGGATCCACAAAAGATTAAAGTAGTGAAAAACTATCCCAGACCCATCTCTCCATCAGATATTAGGAGTTTCTTAGGTTTGGCAGGCTAATACTGATTGTTTGTTGTGGGATTATCGTCTATTGCATCTCCCATGTCCAAATTCACTCAAAAGAAAGTCAAATTCCAATGGTCAGATTCTTGAGAGAATATTTTTCATGAATTAATGACTTAACTCACTACAACCTCTATTTTAACTCTACCAAATGGATCAGATAGATTCATAGTAAATTGTGATGCTTCCAAAGTGCATTTGCGCTGTGTTTTTATGAAGAGAGGTAAGTTAATAGACTATGCCTCTAGATAGCTTAAGCCTTATGAAAAGAATTACCTCATTCATGATCTTGAGTTAACAGTTGTTGTATTTTCCTTAAGGATTTAGAGGCATTGTTTGTATGGGGTTCATCCTGATATGTTCACAGACAATAAAATCCTATAGTATGTGTTTTCTCAAAAAGATCTAAACATGCGCTAGAGGAGGTAGTTAAAGTTGTTGAAAGACTACGACATGAGAATCTTGTATCATCCGAGAAAGGCCAATGTAGTGGTTGATGCTCTCAGTAGTATGTTTATGGGTAGTGTTGCTTACGTGGAGGATAATAAGAAGAAGTTAGTTCAAGAAGTCCATCAGCTTTCCCGACTAGGTGTCAACTTAGTCAATTTAGTAGAGGGAAGTGTATGGGTGCATAATAGTTCAGAATCATCTCTGGTTTCCTAAGTGAAGGAAACGAAGGATAGAGATCCCAGATTAGTCAAGTTGAAAGAGTCAGACAAAGATCAGAAAGTAGAGGTTTTCTCTCAAGAGAGAGATGATGTGCAACATTGGTAGGGTCGGTTATGCATACAAGGTATAGATTACTTGAATAAATGAATTTTTGCAAAAGAGCATGGTGCACATCACTCTATTCATCCAAGGGCCACTAAGATATACCATGATTTGTAGGAGATCTATTGGTAGATGGGATGAAGAGAGACATTGCAGAGTTTGTGGCTAAATGCTCTACATGTCAACAGGTAAGATTAAGCACTAGAAACCTAGTGGTTACATACAAGAGTTCAGTATTCCTATGTGGAAGTTGGAGGAAGTGAACATGGACTTTTTAATAGGTTTTCCTTGTAGTCGTCATCAGCACGATTCAATTTGGGTCATTGTAGATAGGATGACCAAATTGCCTTACTTATTGCTAGTTTATACCTCTTATTCAACTGAGGATTATGCCAAGCTCTATGTTAGAGAGTTGGTCAGATTACATGGAGTTCCGTTGTCCATTATCTCAAATAGAGGTACCAAGTTCACCTCAGTACAACCTTCTACCCTCCGACAGGTGGTCAATCAGAGAGGACCATTTAGACTTTGGAAGATATGTTAAGAGCATGTTCCATTACCTTTAAGGGGAGTTAGGATGACCACTTCCCCTTGATTGAGTTCGTATATAGTAACATTTTATCATTCCAACATTCAGATAGCTCCGTTTAAGGAATTTTATGAGAGGATATATATATATCTCATTGGTTTTTTGGAAGTGAGTGAGGTCATAGTGGTAGCACCTGAATTGGTATTTGTGCCTTATAAAAAGTTCAGTTGATTATATAAAGGCTTAAGATAGCTCAAAGCTGACAAAAGTCATATGCAAATGTGTGAAAGAAGGATCTCAAGTTTGAGATTGGTAATTATGTGTATTTGAAAATATCTCATGTGAAGGGAGGGAAGAGGTTTGGCAAGGGGAAGCTCAGTCCCCGATATATTGGTCCTTACAAAATTCTCAGCCATCTTGGATAGGTAGCTTACGAGTTTAAGTTTCCTTCAGACTTAGCTTCCATACATCCAGTGTTTCATGTTTTCTTGCTAAACAAGTTCACAAGAGAACCATCATTTTACCTCCTACAGAGGGTATAGATGTTTAGAACATCCTCTCTTATGAGGAAATCCTAGTTGAAATTCTCGATTTTTAGGTTCACACACAGAGAAACAAAGAAGTCCCTTTATTTAAAGTTCTTTAGTTGAATTGGTATATTGAGGGAGCTACATGGAAAGAAGAAGCAAATATGAGAACCATGTATCCTCGCCTCTTCTCCACAAACTCAGACTCACAAGGTAACAGTCTTCCTTAGATTTTTTCAGTTCTATGTGCAGTTATAGTTACAAATCTTGTATTTATTACTATTGCATATCATCTTCATAATAGTCATGCATTCATGAACCACTTAAACCATGTACACATGCATCAGATATGCATGTTAAATTTGAAAACTCATCTTATCAGTAGTTTTAGTCATGTATTTCATACATCAAATATGCATGTAAAGGGTTTAAGCTTAGTCTAACAGTGTTTCTCAGCTTACGCAGTCTCATTCCAGGATGAATGTTCCCAAAAGAGAGATATTATAAGACCCCACAAAAATCCTAAGCTTAAATCAGTCCTTTATAGATTGAAAAGAGGTCCCAAACTTATAAATATAATCTAAGTGTTTACACATATAATTAGTTTAGCTTTCATAAGTTGGAAATACTATTTTTAGTTTTATTCATTATCACGAATGTTAGTAGGTCACTTCAGGTGAGATTTAGATTTTTTTGGACCTTATTTAAACCATGTTCAGGTGACCAAAATAGTAAATCGATGCAATCTCGATGCATCGCATCGCCCATCACGTCGACAGATAATTTACCCCAAACTTTTAGTGTGATTCCAGTGAACCAATGCAAACTCAATGTGGTGGGTTGGTCATCACATTGATGCCATCGACGCGATGCATCGGTCTACACGTCGCAAGACACATTTTTAGTCATTGAAAGCCCACATCTAGAGTGGTATTTGGGACATTATCCCACCCATTTTCAACCTCAAAACATGAAATCAAATGACTCTAGAGTCTTAATTGCTCACTTTCTTTCAAATTCTCTTAAATTTACTCAAGAAGAAACCCTAGGGCTTATAATTTCTAGAGAAAATTGTCAAAAACCAACCATCTATCTACGCAAATTCAAGCATCAAGGTATTTGAGTGTATTCATGATTATGATTTTAATTTTGTTCTAACCCATGGTCTATTTCAAGTTTCATGTAAAATTATTTATTATGTGTGTAGTATCATGTGAATTCATGTTAAAAGACCTTGATTTTCAAATTGGGATTTGAAATTATGATGCATACATGTTGTTTAATATCATGTGCATGGATTATATTTCTCCAAGTGCTTAATAAATTGCTCATGTTAATTAAATGTGAAAATCATGACATGCTAACATATGTACAAGCCTATATCTAACAAGTGTTTGATAAAATGGCTCTATGAATGAGTTGTCAGAAAGTGAACATTGTTATGCTTTTCAAGTTTATGGAATGCTTTACTTTTCATGTTATCGAGTCCTGGGGGTATTCAATACCCAAAAATCTAGCTGCTCACCTAGAGTTACAGTAGTTACAGAATAGTCTTATAGTGTCATAAATAGTAGTGTCTTAGTTTAGTATTCATTTCAAAACTTAGTGAACTCACTCTTTTAACAAAACTTTGTAGCATTCCCTTAGTCTGTGGGACCTAGTAAACTCAGTTCAGTTCATTTAGACAACACGATCAGTAACCATTCAGTCAAGCCTAGTACAATTTAGAAATTAGTCTAGCATCTATTCAACTGGTAGTAGGATTCAACACCGAGTGAACCGAAGGATGGGGACTTCCTTGCTAGTAGAGTGTGTGATCTTTAGAAGCAATCCTTGCATTCTAAAACTATGTAGCCAGTGTAGGTTGAGAAATTAACTTGCTAGTTGTAGGTTAATGAGGTATTTTACGTGCCATTTAAGGGTACCACTATTCTCATTTAGAGCACGTGCCAGATATGGGTGACTCCATACTTATCTTTATCCGTGGCATGGTACTAACACCCTTTCAGCTGGGATTATAGGTTGGACCCCAATCAGTTTGGCAAGGGGCATATCAGTTGGATAATTACTTTCTACAGTTTTAGTTGTAGTCTTAATGTAGAACACAGTTCAGTTTTATAGACCCAGGACTGTCAGATACTGTCACCTAGCTCATCCTAGAAATTAGTTCAGTTCTAAAAAATCAGCACTATCAGAAATAGTCTCTTAGTTAACAGTAATTCAGTTATCAGTTATCAAAGCTCAGTACCCAGTGTTAACATGATATCAGTTACAACATGCGTACTTATGTGCATAGTATCGTATAATCAGTATATACAGCAGTATAACGTATAAATGTTGTATCATTCAGTTATATTCATGTTACTCAGCCAGTTATTGTTCATGCATATAAACCTAGGCATTCAGCCTTACCTATCTTAGGATACTAGTACATTCAAAGTACTGACGCATACCTTTCTATTGCGCTATGATGTCTTATATTATAGATTTAGAAGGATGGGCTCTTGAGCGTATTTAGCAGTCCAAAGTATTAGAAGCAGACTTAGTGGTGAGTCCACATAGATTGAGGGTAAAGTTGTTATTTGAGTATTTTAGTATGTTTTTAGTAGATGGAGTTAGTTGAGGGCTTGTTTGATCAACTCTACTTTCAGACAGTTAAGTTAGAGGCTTATCAAACTAGATTATTTTAGACACATATTCAGATTTCCCTTTTTCATTATCAAAATTTTATATTCATATGTGAACTTTATGACAAATTTTAGTGTATTTTTCCATATTTCATTATTATTATTATTCAGATGTTACAGTAGGTAACAGTCATGGGTTAGCTTGTGATCCATTAGGATTATGAGTACTATGTAGCGTTTGGGGTGCAGACTCAGGATGTTACACACGTGTTTGGTAATCATACTACACTACCATATCCTGCAGATCATAGTGCATCTTATCATTGTTGTTGTGAGCATCTTATTGAGAAACTATGTTTTAGAGACATAGGGTAAGCTCATAGCACTTGGAGTGTTATTATTCTTCCTCTTATTTACTAGACTAGTCTCTACGTGGTATTAAAAGATGGGTTGTATCTATATATATATACATTTAGTAGTTCATTATGTAATCTTCTTACATTAGAAGATCCTATATTGATTCCACCATGTTTTTTTAAAGTTTTTTGCTATATATTTAATCCACATATTTTTTATTTTCTCTTGGTTGTCCGTAACTAGCCATTCCAAAATATGGGTTTGGCTTAACTGCTGGTGGGTTATTATAGGTGTCATCATCATATTCGATATCAGGTTGCTACAACTGTTATATAAGCTTAGGTTTTTTGGTGTATTTGTAAAAGAGCTTAGTGTCTAATGGAGTCATACGAATCCATGCATATACATCTGTAACCTTTCATTGGAGGCTATATGGCATTCTTTAAAAATTCTATTCTTTACTCCACGTTGTATATTTGTATTTTCATGAACCTTATGTACGTTTCTTGACTTTATTATTTCCTAAATAGATGATGCAAGGTTATCAATATATGGAGATAAAACTTTGGCATATATTTCCAGAGCTTTGGTGTAGCATTGGACCAGGGAATAGGGATGGATGTCATATATCTTCAGTATCAATAAAGGATTTAGAGAAAACCCAGGCTTTGGTAGAAGTTGAGACCACTTTAGAATTTTGAGATTCCACATTGAGGATCTCAAGTTTTTTTTTGCTAACCTCACGGCTAGAGATGACATATGATATTTTGAGCTATTCTTAGCCCAGAGTTATGATTTTTGGGGTTTAGTAGGGTACTTTGTTGGTTTTAGAATGTGAGATTATGTTTCTTGAGTTGTGCAGGTATATTCCTATGCTATAACCATTAAATTATAACATAGTGCTTAGAATTGTTGTTCTATTTTTTGTTAGAGTATTTGGTTGCAGCTGAGTCTTTATTGAGACATGTTGAGGTGGTGGTAAGAGTCCACATCATCATTACAATGCTATTGATATTTCATTAAGTAGTGACGATTGTCCCAATAGAGCTATGCTTTATTTTTAGCCTATTGGTTCTACACGGGCATGGTTTCAGGGTATAGGTGGCTGTCAAATTAGTTATGGTGATCACAGTAGGAAGTGTTCCTACTGGACCTTGCAGAGTTTTTTGTATAGGCCTTAAGGTTGTGGTGGTTATTCTAGATTAGGAGGAGAAGCACCTCGAAGTATTCTAAGAGATTATTTTATTTGTGCAAAGAAGGTGCATTGGTCTAGATAGTGACCTTGATGCGAGTTGGTTATTCAAACAGAGTTGGCATATGTTCTCCACCAGCCTATAGTTTCTAAGGCTTGTTAGCTTTGTAAAGAGGATTATAATTTTAGTAGGGAAGGCCCTCAATGTCAGTTAGTTAGCTATGTGGGGTTAGCTCATATTTCTATTGAGGATAGGTCTTCAGGGGTTTGTTAGGGCTTTAGAGAGATGGGTTACTGGTCAAGATAGTGGCCCCAGCTAGGGATTAATGGTCATTCAGCTCATGAAGATTAATCTTATATTATTGCGACTCTATTTGTCAAGGGAAATGCGCCTAGAGCCTCGATTAATAATTCGGATGCTCAATCCGAGTTTGGACCTATTTAGATTTTTTCTCCCTCACACTTGTGGGGTATGTGACTTTGGATATTCACCATAACAAGTGTGAATTTTTTTTCCTACCTATAATTTTTCATATTTATGTATTGGGGTTCTCGAACCCATTAATTATTATATTCCTCGATAGGTTTATATCAATTGTGATGTGCCTTGAGATAGAGTTCATGATTATATGACTACCCTTGTAGATGATTTATTTTAGTAGTCGATCGAGTGGATTAGTTTTGATATTTTCCTAAGGGTGTAGCATTTGGGTTTGAGACCCAATTATCGTGGCATCTTGGCTTTATTATGAGCTATAGTGCAATTTGCTATTAATTTTTATTTTTTGAACCCCCTATCCTTTATATTAATGTTTATATTACTGTTGTTATTATTGTTAATATTTTAAGTTTATCGATCCTTACTTGGTCGATGGCTATACTAGTAGTATCTGGTTAGAATTTTCCTTTCTTGCAATTCTTGTTTGTTATCTTGGGAAGCTAAATTGGTTGGATAATTTCTCTTCTATATCAAGGTGAGGTTGGTGATTTTCTTTTTGTTTTTTATGTGCTAGATTGGTTGTGTAGTGGATTATGGTAAGGTATGTTTGATGTCCATAGGTATGTTAGCAATTGGCTATAGTGTAGGTTTCTAAGATTGAGTAATTTAGTGTCCATTCTTTTGTTTTGACTAGTTCATCGCCCGAGAGTATTTTTTATGTTGCTGGTCAGAGGTTTTGTATTCGTCATTAAGGTTTCTCGGGTTCATCTTTTGGTTTTTGTTTGTTCTTGCTATTAGTGTTTGGTTGGATGCTCTATTCTTGTCATGATATGGTTCTTGTATTAGTGAAGTTTGTAGAGTTAGAGATAGGAGATCTTTCTTCAGTTTTTAATTTGGGTCTTCATTGTCTAAATAGAGTATTGGAATTGATTTGTTTTTATCTAATGTTGCATTTCTCCAAGTTCCTAGAGTTTTGGTAATCTGTACTACAACATGAAGCCTTGTTGAGCTCTTAGGTTTAATTTTCTAATTCATGCCCTCCAGTAAGATATGGAGTTGATTATTTTAATTTTCGATTGTTGATTTATCCTCTATTGAGACATTGATGTTTTTCTTTAACTATGTTTTGATTTTTGTCTTGCAAGATTCAATAAGGATATGTTTGATTTTCATAGTAAGGTCGATTTTAGTATTTTTTCTTAGTCAAAACTTGGTGGATCAATTTTGGATTTGTCTTCTTAGAACAAAATTTTAAGGTTATGATTGATTTAGAGTGTGGATGATTACCCATCTTAAGGTTTGGTTTAGGTAGTTGAGATTGAGCGGTTAAGACTTGGCATCGAGATTTTAGTTTTGAATTGTAGAGGTTGATGCAACCTTTGTTTAAACCTTGTCTCATTTTGGATTTCATCTACAGGTTGGCTAAGCCTATTCAATGGATACCTTTGATCTTCTTCAATTCATATGGAGTATGGTGGATAGTGGCTAATATAGTAGTCTGTATACAAGGTATTGGTTCCTTCAGCGGCCCTAATTTCCAGCCTCCGTTGGAATTCTTGGATGATTTACTCAGCTGAAGTAGTATGCATGAGTTGGACTTGACATGGATTCATTCTCGGTCGATAGGAAATACTGGAGCAGATCATTCAGTGGTGAGTAGTTCTGCTATGGACTCCCTATTCTATTTTAGATGGTCATTCAAACCATATATACATCAACATAGATTGCACACATCAGTTGTCTCTATTTTTATGCTCAATAGATCTTTATGGGTTTATTATCATGTTTTCATTACGTATTTTTAGTGTATTAACTTCAGCTCTTTAATGTTCGTGTGATGGGATTGCCTATATAGGACTCGGGTAACTTTTTGCTTGGTTTGGAGTGGATAGTAGGATTGTAAAGGGTAAAGAAGGTTATATTTGGATTTTGAGTTAGTTTCACGACTCCTGACATAGATTGCCTTTATCGTGGGTGTGTTTTTATTTTTTGTGTTGGTATCTGGTTGTATCAATGTGTTGTTGTTTAGATTTGTGCACATCAACCTTTCTTGGTTTAGGTGGAGGCTAGTTGGTAGTTGAAGTTGAGTTTTAGTTATTTGAGAAAGTTAAAAAGGAACTTGGTTGACAAGGATACCAGTAGAAAAATCCCTCTAAAGTGTTGTCTCTTCGTGGAGGCTTTCTAAGAAGCCATGCTCGATGCATGCGAGTGCAGTGACTTAGCACTTCAAGCTTTGAGACCTTTCTATCCATTGACTTTAGTGGAAAAAAGTCCTTTTAGTAGTGGATATTGTATTGACCCTCCAGGTTATTTTATTAATTTGCATGCATTTCTGACATTTTGAGCCTTAACACTACGACCACTAGTCATTTATGACCTCTCAGAACTATCGGTTTTGTTATTGTATAGTTTGTTGGTTTTTATATTCATTTGTTTATTTTGGAGCTTTCATTGTTTAGAATTTGGTATCATACCAAAACATCTAGTGGATGACCTTAGATAAGAATTCCTATAAGGACATTTACTTAGGAACATTTATTTTAGGATTGGGGGACCCTTCATTCTAGTCCCGAGGTTGTCAGACTCATTTTGGGTGATCAGGCGGACTATGTAAATAATGGAACTATAAGTGTGGGCCTTATACATACTCGAAATGATTTCACATTAATGTTTAAATGATTCCATTGTGTCCGAAAAATCAAATTCGGTATGGTAGCATAGGTTTTTTACCCGCACGACTTTCTGAATGAATACGGAGCACCCAGTCGAAGTTTGTTTTGTACTTTGTAAGAATCTGGTGCATGGCACCTGATTTCTCTACTTAAAATCTTATTGGGTCACTTTAGGACTAATCACTTTAGCACCCATAGGCCATTTTATTTGCCCTGACATATTGTTAATAGTGTTCTTAGAGCCCAATGGCCGATAAAGCAGTGCTCATCTTAGTGTCATTAGGGCAATTTTAGCGCCACCTATGACTTTCTGCCAGAATTGTTTGGCGGTCGTGCTGATGATTTAGTGGTAGGGGCTTTACCAGCTAGGTTTCCTCATAAGTGAAAATTGTAGCCTATTTATACTCCTTTCCCCACTAAACTTTCTATCAATTTCTTTAAAAATTTTACACCATATCAAGATCCCAAGAAGAGGAAAAAGTGGAAAATCATCCACATAAGTTAAGGTAAGCTAGCCTAAATCTTCATGGTCATTTCCTATTAAATTTCCATCCTAATTCATGGTAAAATTCTTAGAATAGGTCTTAAATTCCTAAATTTTGAAGGTTAATTTGAGAGACAATTTGTGCTATGGTTGTAAGCAACTTTTGAGCAGACATTACATGTACTTTGAGCGACTGCATGACGGGTTCAATTTTCTATTCCATTTGTGGGTCCCTTGGGCCTATTCTTGGAAAAAAAATTGACCCAAATCATAAAATAGCAATATGGGTGTTCTTTTATTCCAAATTACGTGTACATTACTATTTTGGTAGAGTGATGTCATTTCAAGGATCGTGGGGTGAAAACGGACGATTCATGGAGCATTCAAGAATTGAAGATAGGCATCGAGGTAGGCTTCTGAATTACATTCTTCTTTAGATAGTGTCTTATATATGTTGCATTTTCGATAGGGTTGTTAGGATGTGATAGTCGGTAGAAAACCATGACTTAATTAATTAATTTGGGGCCTAGAAGGGTAATTGACCCTTAAGATGAAATACTTCTTATTATTCTATGGTCTTATTACCTTAGGTTTCAAGTTATGTTAAGCATACTTGTGAGCAATAAGCTTTTTGTATAATGTTTAATGAGTTACTCGGTGGATTATGATGCTTATCGTAGAATATGATGATATGGATATGTTATATATATATTATTGGGACCAAGACCATGATAATGATATTGGTTGGATTCTGGGAAGTGTTTTATCCTTGTAAGGGAAGTGGTCATAGTTTATACATATTGATACTTATAATCGTATTGTTTGGATATAGGTAATGGCATGCATATATTCGGTACAATCATGGTCTCTTAGATTGTAAATAGTACGATTCCAACTAAAAATATGGTTTTTTTTACTATTTTTCCTAAAAAGGAAATTATTCCCACTTTACACTTTTAAAAAGGATTCTTTCATAATGGGAATCGTATCATCTTAATGAATAACTTTTGTTCACTTGAGATTGAAAATGATGTTTTAGAGATTTGACCAGGATAAATTTTGGTCCCTAGATTGGCTACTACTATTTACCTCGGTCATGAGATAGTCTAACCTTTTTCATACTCTTATGATGATTTAGTCCCAAAGTTTACCCTGGGCAATGGATTACAGACTTATACTCTTCTAGCTGCGGATCTATCCCATGCAATTTTTATGCATATATATACATTTATGATCATATATATATATGTGTGTGTGTGTGTGTGTGTGATACTGGACAGAGTGAATTGATGATAATGATGGTTATTGGAAATCCATGATCGGGACCATGTCGATGTATATGGGTACTCCTAAACCCAATAATGGCCCCTTCATCCGTGAGCCGTCGTGTTAGAGAAGAAAGGTAGTCGTAAATCATGCCTTTGTGAGCCACCAAGATGTAGGAGGTTTATACACTAGTTTATATTATCGTACTTTGATTGGTTTTATTATGATGGACTTACTTGGTCTAAATTATCAAACTCGACAAGTTTCCATACCCATAAGTATTATAAACCCAGTATAGTCTGAAGAAAGCTAAGGCTTAACCTACCACAAATAATGAAAATCCAATCAAAAAGCAATCAACACGGAGCCTTTCCATAAAGAACGGACTCAAAATTAACTAGAACACACAAAAATAGAATCTGCACATCAAAGCAAAGCCAACGATACCCATGTTGCCAATTTTATGTGCGGATCAAAGTTGACCCCTGAAATGTGTTTTGGAAAAGGAAGTGTAAAATAGGAATTTTAAATAAAGAATATATTATTAACGATTAAATCAATACGTAAAAGAAAAATCAAGAGAAAATAGGTTGAAATTGGTGTTTAAACCTTAGATATACTAATTTAGGACTTCCAGGTTAAATATTCCAAAATTCCACAGTTGAAATCTAGTTTTAACAAGCTTTAGATGAAAAGATTTAAATAAAAATATTTGGAGCATATCCAAGCTTGAAAATGGAAGAAATCTCCCAAAAACTGTAAAACCCAAAGCTCAATGTATAAAAAATTATGGAAAATCAAGGAAAATCTATTTATAAAAGTACCAGTGTTGACAGCTAAAGTGGTCAAATGGATTCTTTAGCAATCAAGTATCGTTTTTGTGGTATCTCCATATAACTAGCCAATATTCTATGCAGATGCTTTAGCAGCATCTTCTAAATTGGATAGCGCACGACGAAAGCGCCCTAGCTCAGCTGGATCTGTCCTCATCGACGGCTATGTGGCGTTTTAGAACCTACCGCTAAAGAGTCAAAAAATGGCACATTAATGGCTACACCAGCTGGGTGGTTCACAGATAAAATTGGAAAACTTTCCAAGTATCTGAAGTGCCCTCAAGATTCGTCTAAAATCTCGTAAGTTTAAACTAACTATGCTACCCTAGAAAATTTGACGCTGCACATTCAATGCCGATATTAGATATTTAAAAAAACATCATTTTCCAATGTTAATCCTCCTAGAACTAATTTAACAACTTTCCAAATCGAGGATCGAAATGAGATACTGAAGCCATAAAATTACACCAACATTGTAACCAATAAAAAATCAACATTTTGGATCTGCCGAAGCAGTCCATTTTGTCATCCAATGCACAAACCAAAACTATTGACAAAAGTCAACTAATAACCCATTTAAACCATCAAAAACCACAAACTCATACTAATCAAACTGAAAAGCATTGGGAACTATTCGAGTCAAATACAAGAAGGCAACCATAGGGAGGGGTAAAAAGGTGAAATCATACAAAAATTAATTGTTCACAAAAATCATAAAAAATAAATTCATTAGACTATCTCAAAACAATTTTCTTCTATTTTTAAGCACACTTTAAATATTTTCAGACTGAATCTCAGTACCCAAGATTTATCCCATAAATAAAAATTAATATAGTACTACTCTCTAAGATAAATAAACTAATTGAGAAATTAATATCTATTCAACACCAATATTCTTAGGTAAAATTTATCCCTCTTTGATCACCATTCAAGTAGTAATAATTACATGTTCAACCCTTAGAGAAAACGATGAACCACATAAATACTTCTTAACATGTACTCTTTATATGATTCCAAATACTTTAGCAACCCATTCATGAAATCCTTTGTAGTTTTTACAAACAAATCAAAAAGATATAAACCCATAATCTATAATAGTTATGTATCTCAGAAGTCCCCCTATTTGGAGACACTCCTATAACAACATGTCTTAACACTAAACAATTCAATCTAGAGTAGAAATAAAAGATTAGCATATATTATTTAATGTCTCCCAAATCAAAAATCAAATATAGGTAAAATCACCACTAATAATTTCATAAGTATTTGTCGACCATATTTTCAGGAATTTTTGTTTCCAACAACACTTTTTTTTACAATACAAAATTATCTTTTTTGCAAATTCTATATATTTTCCTTAAATCATTGCCCTTTATATGTTTTTTAACACAAGAACAATGGAATAGTACACATAATCAAAATCATAACTATTTAATAGAATACTTAAGTAAGCCCTTTAACTTCTCATGTAATAAATTCAACAACCCAATGTGATTTGCCAAGCATAACTCCTTCCAAGTCCTCTAAATCTGACACACTTAGTCTCTCTTATCTTTTAAAGCATATTGTAGCATAAATCTCTAATACTAAGTATCCTCAGCAAGAAAACCCAAAATTCTACTCTTGAACCATGTAGACAACTTTCTTTATTGACAAATAACAACCTATTAAGAGCGTAATTTAGTACATTGATATTCTGAACAAACTCAACTAACCATGATGCTATGAACACACGTATTAATCCTTGAAAATAAAGCCATCACAGTGTGCATCAAGTGCGGCTACCACTATAAGTTAAATTCCTCCAAGTCAAACTAGTGAGTATTTCATAAAAGTATAAGTAGTTCAAAATAAATAAAGGTAATCACCGATGTAATAAAAAATTCAAGGCCCAAATATCTAAAAATCTTCCCCTACCTAACTAGAATCCTTTACTTACAATCTTTTTTGGGTTAGCCGCACCACGGGTCTTATACATCATAAGATTTACTTGCTCAAGCTGATTGTAGCCCTACTCATACCACATGGTCAATCTTATTATCAAAGTGCTAACCCAAACTATTGATATACCTAGTTGACCTTAGAATAAAAATAACTTATGCAAACACACATTTCTGCTAAAACCTGTAGATAATTCCAAAAAGGTATATCTGTTGCAAGATTTAATTTCTTAAATCTCATCATCCTAATAATCAAGAACGTTCTTGATCCCTACTGAGATCACGACCCCTCAGTAAATTTTGAAATACATAATATTGTCTGAATATACTAATACATACCATTGATCCTCCCCTATCCCATATCATAATCAGCCAGAAGATCATATATGAATCTCACCTAAATCCATTGTATATAAAATATTCAAATTTACCCCAGTAATAAACTCTAAATAACTCAAAACAGAGGATTAGTAAACTCAATCAACTACTAATGAATGATTTATTTTGTTTGAACCATGAATAGAAACGATAAGAAAATCACGGATCATATAAAGTCCTAATGTAGAATAAGTGAGGACGTCGAATAATATAGGACCATAATCAAACCCAATCATGAAAGGTCAAAAGTGTACCAAAATTATACCTATGACAACAGTACTAGAATATCCTACCTAGAGTCCACCATATGGAATATAATATTCAGATATATCAACTCACATGCCACTAATGGTGCATCTCTCAATCTATGTTGTGGGGAATCTCTCCTACAGTCTCAGAGATCTACATTTATAAAGCAAGCTAAATCAATATAAGCCAGTTATAAATAACCTAATACATACCAGTGCCAAATCATCTCTGAGAATAAATATAAAAACTATTTCCTTTATCATAACAATTACTACTATTTCATGTAGATGAGGCCTCTTGCCCGCATGATTATTTTTTATCCATAAAATATCCTCTAAGAACCTTGGAGTAACTCGATCTAATGAATTAGGAGAAGATCCATCTATTCTATCAATAATAGTAGTCCCCCAGAACTATCTGAAAGGCCTAAAAACTTAAAAGTTATGAAATCCTCTTAATTAGAATCTATTAGGCACCACTGTATAATATCTCATGATAACCATCAAATAAATCATAACCATAAACCATAAGATCTCCACTACACCAAGGAGTACATTACCTTATGAACTCCATAAACCTACTCTACCCCTTTATAGACACAGAAGATAAAATCATTGAATATATGGTGATACACATAAATTTTTCATCAATACAAGGAGGATCTATAGCAGTAGTCAATTTTATATATTGAGTCTGAATCCTCTATGTAAAGTGTGGAATGGAAAGTTTAAAGTATCACCTTATGGAAATCCGATGCTCAGACAAAACATTCCTCAAGCATAGCTATGGACATAAACATATTTGTTATCTATTCAAAGCTCAAATCCTCTGTCTAAATAGACCTATTAGTATGACAAACTCCTGAAACATAGGTGGAAATATCTTTTTGATTTATAAATAGTCTATATTACATAGTCCATTTTCTCCCCTTACCACACACTAAAGCCACGATCTTTGAATATCTAGAGAAAAGATAATGAGTTTTAAAAATTTATAAGGGAATGAAGTGGTCTTTGAGTCACATTAATATATGAACGCATGACATAGAATGTTGAAATGGATTTATCTTAAAGTATTTTAGCCTTCAAAATATACATATTAGAAGTCTCTGTATCAGTCCACAACATATTACATGACTTGGTTTGTCCTAATAAGACCAATGAACCTTGTACACAGAAACTAACTTTTTATGACCCAACATACAGTCTGTGATGACACTTATTACACCTTTTGGTATAGGTAAGACTCTCCAAACCTAAACCCAATAATAAAGGTAAAACAAACAAAGAAAAAGTAAGAAATGGAAATAATGATAAATCATAAAATAAAATTACACTTTCAGCATAAAATCCTAGGTCTAGTAGTTAATAGTATAAAATTCTAATAAAAATATAATTTAACATATCAAAGTATCTTAAATGCAAATAAATGCATAGGACGAATAAAAGCAGTGTCTAAATAAGTTGTACAATAAAACAGCTACTACCTTAATATTACAATATCCAACAGTAGGATAATACAATCAATGCATTGTTACACACTTGATACCTACATATGATGTAGAAAAGAGAAAGAATAAGTAAGGGCAAGCACAAAATACTTGTTCTCATAAATCAACATTTATAACTGACCATAGACAAATTTAATAGATAGGACCACAATGCAAACTAGCTATTTCCCTCTAAATATACTAATAGTCAGGATGTTCAAGCCTATCCTAGTAGATAGAAACTATCACAAAGGTAATAAAACTACTTAAGTAAGACCAACACATACTGTAAGACCCCATGAAACTTCTAAGCTTAATTAAGTCCTTTAAGTTTGTCAAGGGGTCCCAGACATAGGAAATTCTAACCAAGTTTCCAGACTTATCCAATTTTAGCCTTCAAAAGTTTACACTCTTATCTAACCATCTTAACGTCCTTTAATGACCCGTATTTTCATTAATTCATGATTAGGCAAGTCAATAGATGTTTCTGGATATATTTTGGATTTTTTAGAACATCTTTTGAAAATATTTAGAGCCCTAAAATAGTGAACCAACGCAATATTGGCGAACCGTATCGCCAATCACATTGGTCAACATATGTCCAGGCTGCTAGAGCCAAAATTTTTTAGGCTCGATGCGATCCTGGAGTGATGCATCGAGCATCGAGTTACAACCATCAACATGTTGCGTTGCTTGTAGTATTGGCACCCACTGTTTAGTTATTAAAAGTGTAACACCCCAATTTGCTAAACTGGAATTCTACACAGTGCTTATGACCTCGAAGGACCATAAGCTAACCCATGACTGAAATCTGTATCTGTATACTGCATAAAATACTGAATAATGCAAAAATATACGCTAAAAGGCCTTAAGGTTCAATACTGAACATAACATGGAAGAGGTAACATCTTTGGGGTTATACAATACCCAAAACAAAACTATAAACATTGAAGTCTGAAACATTATAGTCTGCATCTAGTTTGAAAGCCTCTACTATTTGAACAATCTAAATAAAGAGTTGATGGGATATGCCCCCAACTAAATCCAAATAATAACTAATCAATGAAATAGTGGAGAAATAATCACGTCCTTAAAGTATGAGGACTCACTTCTATTCTGCCTACTAAGATCGGAATCTACTGTTGATCTAGAACTCGTGTCTCTAAACCTATGGTGTAACATAAAAAAAAGAACTATAGTGCAAATGCATCAGTACAATAGAATATATTGAGTATACATGTGAGGTAGGCTAATGCAAGGGTTAACATGCATGAATACTGCTAGCTGACTGTCTAACATGAATGTGAGAATGCATACATAAATACGTTAGTGTAACTGACACTGTGATATCATGATTACTGAATCTAAATACTGATAACATAACATACTAATAACTAATATAATTGATAGAATAAATAGCTATATGTCTGAATGTAACTGATGACATGGGTGACTGTATCTTACAGTCCTGAATCTGATTGAACTATCTGAGTTTCATACTGTATCTGAGTTAACTGTATCTAACAGTCTTGAATCTAAAGAACTATCTGAGTTCTTTTACTGAGACTGGTACTGAAATTATGGGAAGTATTATTTAACTGACATGCCCTTGATGTGCCAATATGGCTGAGCTGGGGTCCAATCTGTAACCCTAATTGGAAGGGTATCAATACCGTGCCACCAGTAAGGACTAGCTGTGGGAGACCCTTATCTGATAGGGTCCCCAAAAGAGAATGGTGGGGCCCTTATCTGACAGTTCTTATCCACCTTATCAACCCTTATTGGACAGAGTTGATGTCTCAACCTATGCTGGCTACATAGTTCTGGAATACAAGAATGACTTCTAAGGATCACACCCTCATCTGATAATGTGTGTCTCTATCCTTGGGTTCACTCATTGCTAATTCCTACTCCCATCTGAATGGACACTGAACATGATTTACTAAACTGAACGTAAGCTGAGTTACTAAATTTCATTGACTGATGAAATACTACTGATATCTGACAACTGATTGAGTCATGAGATCATGGAGATTTTTCCTGAGTCATAAGACTATCTGAAGTCTAAGGATTCATAGCTTGACTTAGAGTATTGTGAAAAAATGACATTGATCTAGGTACACAACTAATTTTTTGGGTACAAGTACCCGTAGGACTCGATGGAAGGAAACTGATAAAGCATGACTTACTTGAATACATAATAATCATTATAATACATTTAATGAAGCATTTCCTAAAATATGTGATAGGCATAAGATTGTACGTATATGGGGATTTCATGATATCATGCTTATTAGACACTTTCCCTTTATCTAGGCATTCAACGAAACACATTGTAGCCATAGAATATGTAAACAACATTATACAATAATTAACTGTCGTGATTCAATTCCAATTTAATCATTCAAGGGTTTAGTCCTAGGGTTTCATGAATCTATACCATTATAAATCAACCCATATGGAATTTAACACTCATTCATAGAATACAATTCAATTACTCATTATCAACATGAACAAAAGCAGCCCAATCAAAAACTTCATAAGAAAATCCATAACTTGAATTTAGAAAAGGGATTCTTGGGCTTCATGGACAAAAGGAGTCCATGAATGAACACTATGCATACCTTAGTTCATGATTTCGTGAAGATTGATGGTGAAACCATATTGAATTTGAATCTCCAATAGAAACTCTAGCTTGTTCTTTAGAGAAACTTAAGAGAAAATAGTATATTTTTGGTAAAGAATAGCTAAATCATATGTTATTGGGTTTAAATAGGGGTAGAAAACACTTTTAACCCTAGAAGCGTCATTTAATTCCACTAAAATTTTCCCGAAATGGGCCCCTGGTGTAATGCAGCATTATCATGCCGTGTCACTGGAAATTGAAAATTAGGAAATTGAGGGATGGAGCGATGTGAAGCCATCGCGTTGCCCCTTCCTTTGTGACCTTAAACATTGGCGCAACGCGGGGGAAATTACACTGAGACACTACAAAAAGGACTATTCTGAATTTGAGTGCTGGCACGACACGCCATAATTGCGGACACCTACTAGAAATTGCCAAAATGCCATTTCCTTTTGTGGCAAGGCGCGCCACTGACTAATATGGTGCTGTTTTATGATGGGAACTTGAAATAGTCATAAATTCTTATCGAGTTATTGGATTTAAGCTAATAATATATCGGTGAAAAGCTTATTGAATTTTCCATATGGAATAATTATCCTTCTTTTAGAAGCTAACACTAGGAATTCTAGGATGAAATTTGCTAGAAATCTTTGGGGTATTACAAAATTTTTGCATCCTTAAGGGCAAAAGGGTCAATTTCCCACCCCTATATAAGTAACAAAAATATAATTCAGCCCTATTTCACCCAAACTATAGTGGTTTCTCTCCCGAATCCATCAATAATAAGCTTAGGGTTTCCAATTGAGGATCTAATTTCAAGAATTTCACCATTTATTTTCAAGAATCTTCAATCCAAGGTATGCATAGTATTGATTTATGGATTCCTTTCATGCATAAAGCTTTAGAACCCTATTTCAAATTATAAATCATGATGTTTATGTAGTGGGTTTTTTGTAACCATGTTTAACTTGTTGTATGATTCCCAAGTAGGAATCTTTACATGTTTTTCATAAAACTACGTCAGCATGTAAGTTGAAATCCATAAATGGAGTAATTTATAATGTGTAATTTGATGATTACACCTATTCCCTAAGTTATGCATGTAAGGTGTATGATAAAATGTCTAAGAGGATAGAAATTGTGTATTATAGCTCAATTGTAACCCATATTTTAAATGGATGTCTTACCCTTATGTTCAAATGACTCTCATGCTATTGATGTGAAATGTATAGATTTGTTGGAATGCTCATGATGTTAGACAATGAAATTATTATACTTGTTATATGCATTCCTACCATGTATAAGTTTATGACAACCATGTGCTTTATGAAATCCCCAACTTATTATATTGTGAATTGTTGATGTTGTTCATGTATTCAAGAATGTCATGCCTTGTCAGTTTCTTTATATCATGTCCTGGGGGTACTTATACCCGACAACTTAGTTGTGTGCCTCGAGACAGTGTCATGTTTTCATGATACTCTCAGTCAAGCCATGGTCAATAGAACTCAGTCAGTGATGTGACTTAGAAAAGCTCAGTAATTTAGTAATCTCAGTAGTATTCTGTCAGTTTATTGAACTCAGTTAACTCATTCCAGTTCAACTTAGTCTAGTTCAACTCAGTTAATCATGTTCAATATCTATTCAGATGGGACTAGAATTTAGCACCGAGTGAACCCAAGAATGCGAACTCACCTGCCAGTAGAGGGTGTGATTCTTAGAAGCAATACTTGTATTCCAGAACATGATAGCCAACGTAGGTTGAGACACCTAACCTGACAGTTAAGGGTTGATAAGTTGGATTACCTACCAGTTGAGGGTTCTCACCATTCTCATTTGAGTACCTGCCAGTTGAGGGTCAATCACAAATTGTCCTTACCGGTGGTGCGACATTGACACCCTTTAATTAGGGTTATATATTGGACCCCAACTCATCTATATTTATTTATTTGGGGCATATCGGTTAGATAACTACTTCCCACTATTACAGTTTTAGTCTCAGTCTCAGTAATACAACTCAGATAGTTCTACAGAATTCAGCACTATCAGATACAGTCAACTCTGAATAGTACCTAATTAAGTTATTCTATCAGAATCTAGACTGTCAGATATAGTCACTCAGTATCTATTATTAGTAACTCATGTTATCAGTATTCAAACTTAGTAGTCAGTATCGTTACAAATTAAGTTATATTTATTTATTCATGTATGTATTGACATATTCATGTTATATAGTTAGTTAGCATTGTTCATGCATTTTAACTCTCTACATTCAGCCAACCTCAAATGCTTACCAATATATTTAATGATACTGACACATTTATGCTATGGTGTTTCATACTATAGGTCTAGAAGCATGAGTTTCAGAGCATCAGTAGCACTATAAATTTTAGCAGCAAAATTTAGAGTATGAAATCATAATACTTATTATATGCATTCCTACCATGTACAAGTTTATGATAACCATGTGCGTCATGTAATCCCAAACTTATTATATTGTGGATTGTTGATATTGGTCATGTATTAAAGAATTTCATGCTTTATCAGTTTCTTTCTATCGAGTCCTAGAGGTACTTGTACATAATAACTTAGTTGTGTACCTAGAGCCAGTGTTATGTTTTCACGATACTCTCAATCAAGCCATGGTCAATTGAACTCAGTCGGTCATGTTACTTAGGAAATCTCAGTAATCTCAGTAGTATTTCATCTGTCAATGAAATTCCATTAACTCAGTCCAGTTCAGTTCAATTAATCATGTTCAATATCTATTCAGATGGGAGTAGGATTTAGCACCGAGTGAACCCAAGGATAGGAACTCACCAACCAGTAGAAGGTGTGATTCTTAGAAGCAATACTTCTATTCCAGAACTATGTAGCCACCGTATGTTGAGACACCTAACCTTACAGTTGATGGTTGATGAGGTGGCTTACCTACTAGTTGAGGGTTCCCACCATTCTTATTAGAGTACCTGCCAGTTGAGGGTCACTCATATCTTATCCTTACCGGTGGTGTAGTATTAACACACTTCTAATTGGGGTTACAGATTGAACCTTAACTAAACTATAATGCTTTATTTAGGGCATGTTGATTGGATGACTACTTCCCACAGTTACAAATTTAGTCTCAGTCTCAGTAATAGAACTCAGATAGTTTAATATAATTTAGGTCTGTCAGATATAGTAAACTTAGAATAGTACCTAATTTAGTTATTTTAATCAAAACCTAGACTATCAGATATATCGCTTAGTATTTGTTATTAGTAACTCATATTATCAGTATTCATACTTACTAGGCAGTATCATCACGAATTAAGTTACATTCATTTATTCATGTATGTATTGTCACATTCATGTTATATAGTCAGTTAGCATTTTTCATGCATTTAAATCCTCTGCATTCAATCAACCTTATATACATACCAGTATATTTAATCATACTAATGTATTTACGCTATGGTGTTTTATACTATAGGTCTAGAAACATGATTTTTAGAGCATCAGTATCGCTCCAAATTTCAGCAGCCAGATTTAACAGTGAGTCCTCATCATTCAAGGACAATATTATTATTTATTTCAATTTTTTGGTTTAGCTTTCAGTTGATGGAGTTAGTTGGGGATATGTCACATAAACTCCTTATTCAAATAGTTCTATCAGTTAGAGGCTTTTCAGACTACAATATGTTCAAATATTTTATTTCGGTTCATGTTTTTGTATTAATCTACTGTAATCTCAAATATTATGTTTTATCTATTTTTAACTTTATGGTATGTTTTAATCTATTATTTCTGCATTTTACATAATGTTATATAGTACTCAGGTACATATATTGTCATGGCTTAGTTTGTGGTCATTTGAGGTCATGAGCACCGTGTAGCATTTTGGATACCAGATTTGGGGCGTTACATACATGGTGTCAGAGCCTAAGGTTCAATAGTGTCCATGGAAGTCAAAAAGCCACATAGAGTAGAGTCTTGTACATAGTTGTGTTATGAGCCACACTTATGTGCAAGAGGCTATAAGATGCTTAGTAATAGTTTTCCATTTTTTCATTATTCATGTCGTGCCAGTGAGCATAATCTCAAGTTTATCTCTTAGTTTAATGCCCTTCTCTTTCGTTTACATAACATGCCTCCCAAGAAAAGAATTGGGAATCAGTCATCCCCTCAACCCGAATATCCTTTTGGCAAGCATTCTCTAATGCCTAGTTCAGAGTTGCATTGACTACTCTTGCTCAATCAGTTACTGCTCAGAATCAACCATCAAATATCATTCCAGCTAACCCAGTGGCCAATTTAGCTGCAACCCAGATCTAGGACATCACCTGAATGAATCCTCCATCCTTTTTTGGGTCTAAGCCAGAAGAGGATCCTCAGGAATTACTTGACTAGGTTTAAAAGATTACAGACATCATAGGGGTTTTATCTGTTGAGAGTGTCGAGCTAGCTATATATCTATTGCAGGATGTTGCTCATACTTGGTTCAAGAAGTGGAAGTCAGAGGGGTCCGTTGATTTAGGATCTATAGTATGGGAGAAGCTTCACACCACATTCTTAGATAGATTTTTTCCCTAGAGTTAAGAAAAGCTAAGGTGTTAGAATTTAAAACCTCAGGCAAGGAAATATGATGGTGAAACAGTATTCTCTTAAGTTTACTCAATTATCCAGAAATTCTCCTCATTTGGTTGAAGATAGCAGGGCGAAGATGAGTAAGTTTGTTTCTATTGTAAATGATAGTGTGGTTAATGAGTGTAGTTACCTAATGTTGAATAGTGACATGAATATATCCAGGCTTATAACTCATGCTAAGTAGATAGAATATCAAAATGTTAAGATGAGAGAGAAGTAGAATAAAAGAGAAAGGATAGTAGTTTCAAGTTTGCTCAGCCTAAGTCAGAGGGAGGAAACCATTCTTAGTTTTGTCCTAATTCATCAGTTCTAGCTCCTTCTTCAGCCAGTGCTCTAGCTCCTAAGTTCAGGGATGGTAATAGAGATAGGGCGTAAGGCTCTAAGTATCAATGCAGCATTAGCAATGCCCAAACTAATCCTCTTTGTCAGACTTATGGCAAACACCATCATGGTATTTGCAGAGCTGGCAGCAATATTTATTTCGGATATGGAAAGCTAGGCCACAGAGTAAGAGATATTCATTAGATAGGTTCCCAAAGTCAGCAGAATCAATCACCAGCTCATTTTGGTTACCTAAATCTGTAGGGCGCCACTTCCAGTGCTACTAGTGGGCAACGCCCAAATAGACTTTATGCTCTCCAGTACTAGAAAGATCAGGAAAATTCTCCTAATGTGGTTACTGGTACGTTAATGATTTTTCACTTGCATACGTTGTGCTAGATCCTAAAGCTTTATTGTCTTTTGTTACTCCTTATATAGCAGTTGATTTTGGAGTAAGTCTCAAGATTCAAGCAGAGTCCTTCTTAGTCTTTACCCCAGTGGGTAAGACCATCACTGCCCAACGGGTATACAGGAACTATCCGATTATGATATTTCAGCAAGACACTTCTGTAAATTTAGTCAAATTAGTGATGACTAATTTTGATGTCATTATCCATATGGATTAGCTTCATTCTTCTATGTAATAATCGACTGCAAAATTAGAATTTTCCAGTTTTAGTTTCCAAATAAACACATCATGGAGTGAAGGGGTAATACTTTAGCTTTCAGAGGTCAGCTTATTTCCTAACTTCGGTCACCAAAAATGATATCTAAGGTATTTGTCTATCAGCATGTTCATTTTAAGGACTCTAGTTATGAAACTCCAAACCTTGAATCGGTCCCAATCATGAATGAATATTTAGATGTCTTTCCTGATGATATTCCAAAAATTCCTACTGAAAGGGAAATAGGCTTCACCAATGATCTTCTTTCTGATACTCAGCCTATATTTATTCTGCCATACAGAATGGCACCAACAAAACTCAGAGAATTGAAAGAATAGTTGAAGGACCTCTTAGATAAGGGATTCATCAGAGCTACTATTTCCCCATGGGGTGCACCAGTCTTATTCATGAGAAAGAAAGACAATTCTCTTAGAATATGCATTGATTAACATTAGCTCAATAAAGTCATAGTCAAGAACAAGTATCCACTTCCAAGATTCGATGACTTGTTTGACCAGCTTCAGGGTGCCAACTATTTATCTAAGGTAGACCTCAGATCAGGATATCATCAGCTCAGAGTCAGAGAATGTGACATTCCAAAAATAGCCTTTCATATTCGATATGGTTACTTTGAATTCTTAGTCATGTCCTTTGGTATTACCAATGCCCCAATAGCTTTCATAGACTTGATGAACCATGTTTTCAATAAGTACTTGGACATATGTGTCATAGTCTTCGTAGATGATATCCTTGTCTATTCCTGCAGTGAGCGTGATCATGAAGACCATCTCAAAATTATGCTTCAGACTCTTAGAGATCATTATTTGTTCTCCAAATTCAGTAAATGTGAATTTTGGATATGGTCAGTACATTCCTTGGTCATATCATTTACGGTGATATCATTAAGGTTGATCGTTAAAAGACCAAAGTAGTAATAAACTAGCCCAGACCTATCTCCCTATCAGATATCAAGAGTTTCTTGGGTTTGGCTAGCTATTGCAGATGGTTTGTTGAGGGATTCTCTTCTATTGTATCCCCTATGTCCAAATTGACTCAGAAGAAAGTTAAGATTTAATGGTCAGATCCTTGTGAGAAGAATTTTTAGGAGTTGAAAACTCCACTAACCTCAGCTCCAGTCTTAGCTCTTCCAGATGTTTCAGATGGTTTTGTGGTGTACTAGGATGCATTTAGAGTAGGTTTGGGTTGTGTCCTTGTGTATCATGGTCAAGTCATAGCATACGCCTCCAGACAACTTAAACCCCATAAGAAGAATTATCCGACTTATGATCTTGAGTTAATAGTTGTAGTATTTGCCTTAATGATTTGGAGGCATTACTTGTATGGGGTGCATGTAGATGTTTTCACAAATCATAAGATCCTTTAGTATGTCTTTTCTTAGAAAGATCTCAATCTTCATTATAGAAAGTGGTTAGATCTCTTGAAAGATTATGATATGAGTGTCCTTTATCATCTTGACAAGGCCAATATAGTTGTAGACGCTCTCAGTATACTATCTATAGGTAGTGTTGCTCATGTTTAGAGTAGTAAGAAGAGGTTAGCACAGGAAGTTCATCAGCTTGGCTGACTGGCTGTCCACCTAGTTGATTCAGTAGAGGGTAATATATGAGTTTAGATTTGTTTAGAATGATCTCTAGTTTCCAAGGTAAAAGAAAATTAGGATAAAGATCCTAGTCTTGTTAAGTTGAAAGAGTCAGGAAAGGATCAGAAAGTAGAGGTTTTCTCTCAAGGGGGAGATGGTGTTTTGGATTGTCAGCGTTGTCTCTGTGTGCCAGGTGTAGATCACTTGAGGCAATGAATTCTTGCAGAAATTCATGGTGCACGCTACTCTATTTATCCAAGGGCCACTAAGATGTACCATGACTTGCGGGAGATATATTGGAGTGGGATGAAGTGATATGCTACAAAGTTTGTGGCTAAGTGCTCTACATGTCAGCAGGTTAAGATACAGCATCAGTAACCTAGTGGGTTTATGCAGGAGTTCAATATTCCTATTTGGAAATGGAAAGAAGTGAACATGGAATTTGTTATGGGTTTTCCTCGTAATCATCATCAACATGATTTAGTTTGGGTCATTGTAGAGAGAAGGAACAAATCAACTCATTTTCTTCCAGTCCATACCTCTTAATCGGTCGAGGATTATGCCATACTCTACATCAAAGAGTTGGTCAAACTGCATGGTGTTCCATTATCTATTATCTCAGACCATGGTACCCAGTTTACCTCTAATTTTGGGAAAGCATTCCAAAAGGGTCTTGGTACCCAAGTTCATCTCAGTACAACCTGCCATCCTCAGATAGATGGTCAAGAAAAAATGACTATTCAAACTTTACAAAATATGCTAAGGGCGTGTGCACTTGATTTCAAGGGTAGTTGGGATGACCACTTGCCTTTGATTGAGTTTTCATACAACAGCAGCTATCATTCCAGTAGTCGGATTGCTCCATTCGAAGCTTTCTATGGTAGGACATGTTGATCTCCAATCAGTTGGTTCGAAGTTAGTGAGGCCATAGTCCAAGGGCTTGACTTGGTATTCCAAGCCTTAAAAAAAGTTCAGTTGATTAGAGAAAGACTCTGGGCTGCCCAGAGTTGATAGAAGTCTTATGCAGATGTGTGCAGAAAGGATCTCGAGTTCAAGATTAGTGAAGCGGTTCATCAAGAAGGGAAAGCTCAGTCCCCGATATGTTGGTCCCGTCAAAATTCTCTATCGCTTTGGCAAGGTAGCTTATGAACTCAAATTGCCTTCAGATCTAGCTTCAGTTCATCCAGCCTTCCATGTCTCCTTGCTCAAGAATTACAGAGGTGACCCAACATTGCATAGATGTTTAGAATAGCCTCTCTTATGAAGTGATTCCAGTCAAAATTTTTGACTATCATACTCGTAGACTGAGGAACAAAAACGTCCCTCTAGTCAAAGTTTTTTGGCGGGATCATTCCATTGAGGGAGCTACTTGGGAAGCATAAGAAGACATGCTAACCAAGTACCCTTACCTCTTCTTCGCTAATTCATATTTAGCTCAAGGTAAAAGTTATCCTTAAGCCTTTAAGTTTCTTGTTCAAATTTTAGTTACAACTTGGTATCTAGTTCATATTCAGAATTCCATCATAAAATTTATATTAAATACCATAGCATATTTAGTTATGCATTCATGTATCAGTTCAGCCGTATAATTATGCTTCAGATATGTATTCTCATTGTTAAAACCTCAGTTCAATCGAACACTTAGTCATGCATTCAAGAATAAATTACACATGCATCGAATATGAATGCTTAGTATGGTGTATTTAGTTATCAGTCATGTCATTCATGGAATCATGTTTCAGTTTCTCATGTTCAGTATGTACGTCAGTTTATCACTTCTCCACTCTCAGTCAATCTCATTCGAGGATGAATGTTCTCAAGGGGGAGATATTGTAAGACCTCGTGAAACTTCTGAGCTTAATTCAGTCCTTTAAGCTTGTTAAGGGGTCCCAGATTTAGAAAATTCTAACCATGTTCCCAGACATAGACTATTTTGGCCTTCAAAAGTTGGCATTCTTATCTTGCCATCTTAATGTCCTTTAATGGCCCATATTCTTATTAATTGACGATCAGGAAGGTCAATAGGTGTTCCCAGGCAAGTTAGCATTGTTCATGCTTTTAAACTCTCTGCATTCAGCCTACCTCACATGAATACCAGTACATTCAATCGTACTAACTCATTTGCGCTATGTTGTTTTATACCATTGGTCAAGAAGCACGTTTTCCAGAGCATCAGTAGCACTCCAAAATTCAGTAGCCATATGTAGTAGTGAGTCCTCATCATTCGAGGATAATTTTATTATTTACTTTATTATTTCGGTTTAGCTTTCAATAGATGGAGTTAGATGGGAACATGTCCCATCAACTCCTTATTCAGATAATTCAGTTAGTTTGAGGATTTTTAGACTACAGTATGTTCAGACAGTTTATTTCCATTCATATTTTCGTATTGATATACCGTACTCTCAGATATTATGTTTTATCTATTTTGAACCTTATGGCATGTTTCAGTCTATTATTTCTGCATTATACATGATGTTATACATTACTCAAGTATAGATATTAGTCATTGGTTAGCTTGTGCTCCTTTGGGGTCATGAACACCGTGTATCATTTTGGGTACCAGATTCCGGGTATTACACATACAGGTTTAGTATCAACATGATTAAAATAAGTCACAACATCAACCAACACAATAATATGTGCACACTTATCATACCAAAGTATTAATCAAGGATGATATAGAAAAAAAGTACATATTGAAAAACCAATAGATATGATATAATTATCTCTATGGATCATGCTATCATCAATAAACAACGTATAATATTTTACTGACCATAATAACACCCAGGAGAAAGTGAAATGCAATACAATATGGTGGTATGATATGAAATAAATGGCAAAAGTACAACCTCATAATTACCCTCAAAATTATTTTTGGTATTTCTATATATTTTCGTAATTTAGATCTTTCCTATAGATTCCCCCAGCCACTTATGACTTTTTCAGACTAACAATTTAGTTATCGAGCAGTTTATTTTGTTTTAGAGACAATTCCATGTTTGAAGCCTTCACTGGTTCAAATAAGCTATTGAGCAAAATGTTCTGTTAGAAAACCTCAGATGCCAATTATAATTGTTCCCACGACACCATAATGTTGATTTTACATTGGGTGGACCTTTGGTTAAAGTCTAAAATCTCCAAAACATAATTTGGGATATTGGACAAAAATTAAGAAAAATGGTAAGTAGTTGTATGTTCTTTTTTTTATCGAATGACCTTGAATGGAAGATTCAACTACTACATTGAGTTTGAATGTCAAATTTTATAGGGTGGCATAGTATATTTTATTATATATAACTACGAATTAGTCCTGAGGTATTTGCAGATACATGAAAAATTTCATGCCTTGGATGGTGTTGATGCATCGCCTAGCGCTATTGAGGACGCTTAGGTAAATTCTACTAAAATGACCTTGCATGACCCATATGGTATCTCTTAACTGATATCTTTGGAGCTTAAGAGATGGTTGTTTAAGAGTCCAAGGCTCACTAAATCTACACTAGGTCGCATAAACGGTGATCACTTAAGCGGCCAATTATCCACTTAAGCAACACTCGTGGACCTGAGAAGGGTGAAAACCTCCACTTAGCATGAGTTTTCCAATTTCTCATCCATTATCTAGAATATTAAAATTTTAAAAGTGGTAAAACTTGGGAGAATCATATGTGGGAGATTTTGGAGCTTCGGTGAAGTTAATTTATAAATTTCTTATTTGAATTTGTGGTAAGCTACCATCAATTTGATGGATAATTCTCCATCTTCTTCTACACTCCCCAAAAGCTTAATGTATTGATCTTAACACCTTTAGATATTGGAATTTTTCCCATTTTGAGGATAATTTTACCTCGAGCATAGAGGGGCATTGATTTTATTTTAAAAGTGTGATTTCTTAAATAGGCCCCACATGAGATTTTACGTAATTTTTTTATCAAAACCACAATAGCACAGTAAGATATCACTATTCTTATTTTGATGATTAAATTGTAATTTTTATTAATTGGCACCTTGCAAAAGCTTCTCAGAAAGGGAAATCTGTGGTTTAGCAGATTCTTCAAGCTTGTATTTGGCATCCAAGTAGTCTAGGTTTACCTTCATCATATATAGATCTAATTTATAGTACAAATATGATATTATGAAATATATGTGTTAGGATTTAGGTATTGATGTATGTTGGAATGATAAGCCTTGTTTGTACTGTATATGTTATTTTGAAATTGTAATTATGGTGAAATTTACCTAAATACTCACACTTTAGGTAGAAATTTACTTAATTTCTTACATTTTAGGAAGAATTTATATCTTAGGGATAATTATGTATTATTTAACATCTTTATATATGGATCTTCCTAGTCTGCTTCCTAAGCATGAGAAAGAGTTTGGTATTGATCATAAACTGGGCACCAGACCTATTTCTATGGCTCCCTTCGGTCTTGATTACTCTAACATATTATGTGTTTGGAGCTTGATATCTAATTTTTTTATAAGTCCACTATTCTGAGTAAATGATTATTCTACTTTCTTTGTCAATGCTTCGACCTTATGGACCAACATAGTTAGTGTGTAAGAAATACTCTTAAGTGATTAGCCGATGCTAGACAATATCCAATTTAGTCATAGGGAATTCTTAGATTTCAAATTAAGAGTTTCTTTTGTGGCACTCAGGTGAATCTTCTCACCTATTAGTAGGATAATATTATTTGCTGGTATTTTTAGAGCATTGATTAGGTTATCCTTTTCAAAGGGTTTATTCAGTGGGAAGTCATATGATTGACTAGAATATGTGGTGCACATTATGAACATATTGGTTTTTAGGATTATTTTTATTTGTATAATTTTATTCATGATAGAGTAGGTAAGGTATCCTCTTGGCATGTGCTATAATCGCAATGCATTTTCCTAGGGCAATGTACAGAGAAAGGTCGTTTTTGCTACATGTTATTGGGACCTTTATGATTGAAATATTTAATCTAGTACTACTTAATAATAAAACTTTGGAAGAGACAAAAAATAGTTTCTGGGTTATCCACACCAGGTAGTTCATTTAAGCTTTGGAATATGTGAATAATGAAGGTTTTTTTAGGGGTTTTTTATAAGTTATCAGTTTGAGGATTTTCTAACACCTTATAATACTAAATTATTATGCTTTTCCATTAACTTTATGTTAATCACTTACATAATTCTAATTTGTGTGGGAAAATTAAAAAGCAAATATGAGCAAGTCATTTTAGTGAAAAAGAGGTAAAATGTGAAATAAAAGAGCCAAATGCTAGAAATCAAATCTTAGAATAAACCCTCAGTACCTCGATTGATTTCAGAGAGTCTCGATCATGACCAGTCAATAAGTCAGCCTAAGGCTGATCGCGATATGACTAATGTTGTTGCGAGATTTACAAATGCGGTAATGTGGTGGCGATCGCGGCAAAGAAAGAAAGTATTAATGGCATTTTTTTAATAATTGGATATGTGGAACTGCGGATAAAATAAGGGTATCAGATCATTTTTTATCCATCTTATCTTTATCCTATTTCTTTATCTTCAATTAAGTTTGAGGGTTTTGTAGTTTTATTTAAGCTTGAAGCTTAAAATTATACTAATCTTGAGATAAGAAGAAATTAGAGTGACTTCTAACTGAAGAATTGTCAAATTACATTGAAGATTCATGCAAATTTAAACTGTGGTTTGCATTCTCTTTATTTTTCATGAATCAGATTTATGGTTATTTTGGTTTATTTTTGTTTATTATCTTTATGACTAACTTGTTCTTCTTCTTGGGATTATGTAATAATAGAGTGAAATTGGTGTGGGTTGTGATGTATTTGTGTAGATTTGTAATACCTCAAAAAATCCAAACGAATATTAGCACCATGTTTCAAGATCATGCATAGTACATCATGGTTCTTTTATAGTTTTATGAGCAAGTTAGATGTATTAAGTCTTCAAATAACTCCTAGCTATCAGACGAATCAAAACATCCCTTACGGATTAAATTCTTGAGAAGGATATTGCTATAGTCAACTTTAAATGAGCATATCTCTAGTTATACTATGAATTATTGAGATCATCACCTACCAACATATATATAATTGAATTAGGTTTCCAATGATACAAATTTCACCCAATTCTGAAGTCAGAGGAAAACGTTACACCCATTTTACTTTGGCATGTCCGCCTTGCAAATGAGTGACAACATGAGGTGACAACTTATCATAAGTCTGATGGCTTTTCAGCCCATGTCATCGGGCTTAGATAGAAACCAAAAAATTCCAGCTCCTAGGTGATGACCTGGGCTGATGAGCTATCACAGATCTGATGACTTATCAACCTTGGTCGTCAGCTGGTTTTGTGGGGGTATTTTGGACTTCTTTCCTCACTCTAAATAAGGTATTAAAGCCCTGTGAAGGCTATTATCTCATTATTTACTCATTCTCCTCAAGAACAAGAACATTCTCTCTCAAAGGGGTTATACCCTAGTAAAGAAAAATCAAGAACAAGCCTAAGGATTTCTTCAAGAACCTTAAAGAAACATTAGATCTCTTTCAAGATTCAAGCCGATTTCACTGCTAGTTTTTACGGATATTCAATCTAAGGTATGCGTAGTGTCCATCCATGTATCCCTTCATCCATGGAGCTCAAGAATCAAGTTTTAAATAATAAATTATGATTATTTTATTGTGGTATAATTATGTTTGTGTTGATGGTTGTTATATGGGTTTCAAGATGTTCTCTTAATGTATTTCCATGAAGTATGTGAGCATGTTAAATTGAAATCCATGAGTTTGGTTGACTTGAGATTGTTAAATTGATAAGCACACCTATGTTCAAACTTTTTCATGTAAGGTGTTTGATAAAATGCCTAGAATTATAAAAATCATGTTTTCATTATTCAATAGTACTTAAAGGAAAAGTACATGCTACCCCTTATGATTCAACATGAATTCCATGCTATTGTTGTGTTGTTGTTGTTGTGATATCAAATGTTCATGATATTGGACATATGCAAGTATGTACATGTTATATGCATTCCCTAACATCTATAAGACGTTGAGGACTATGTGTAGTATGGAATCCCTTACTTATGGTATTTTGAATTATGAGTATTGGTCATGTGTTCAAGAAGAGCAAAGTCATGTTTTGTTAGTTTCCTTCCATCGAGTCCTGTGAGTACTTGTACCCGACAATTTAGCTGTGTCCCTAGAGCCATGTAATATTTCACGATACTCTTAGTCAAGCCATGATCCCTATAACTCAGTCAACCATGTGAGCCAGGAAATCTCAAAAATGTCAGTAGTTCAGTAATCTCAGTGATTTTAGTATTCCAAGTAAAATCTCAGTAACTACAAAACTCTCAGTCAATCCTCATACATCAGTAGATTTCGTCAGTCAACGAAACTCAGCAAACTTATTTTAGCTACGCTAAACAATACCACTAGTATCAGTTCAACTAATCAGTTCAGTTTAGTTAATCAATTCAACACAATAAATCAGTTCAGTGTCTTTCAGATGAGAGTAGGATTCAGCACCAAGCGAGCATAGGGATGGAGACTCACCCGCTAGAATAGGAATGAGATCTATATAAGTAATCCCTAAGTTCTATTACTATGTATCCAGCGTAGGTACGAGATATCACCCGTTAGATAGGACTGACATACTCAGGGATCGCCCGTTAGCATATTTAAATGTATAGGACTAATCCCACGGATCACCCACTAGATTAGGACTGACTCCACAATAGTTGTCTTTACCAGTGGTGCGGTAATGACACCCTTCCAACTGGGGTTACAGGTTAGACCCCAGACTAGCTAGAAAGGGGCATGTCGATTAGATGAATACTTCCCACAGTTTTAGTTACAAATTTAGGACTATCAAATATAGTTAACTCAGCTCATTAGTATAGTTTCAGGACTGGAATATACAATCAACTCAGCTCAGTAGTACAGATTTAGTATTGTTAGATATAGTGAATCCTTATCATTATCAGTAGACCTCGAGATTATCCATTAGACCAGACTGATCTTTACTATGGTCAATCAGTATCAGTAATATTAGATTCAGAGATTAGCTACTAGGTAGGGCTGATCTTAGACTAAGACAAGTCATCTTTATTATCAGTATACTTAGAGATCACCCACTAGATAGGATTAATCTCAGATTCAGTTACTCCATGCAGAATGGAACTCAGTTAGTTTCATCAGAATCTAGAATGTCAGATACAGTTGCTCAATAATACTATCTGTTATATAAGTTATCATAACTCAATCATTATGTTGTCACAAACTCAGTCATTCAGTATCTCAATATTAGAAAACTCATGTCAGAATGCAGACTCAATAGTCAGTATCACCATGAGTTTAATTACAGTTACTTATACATATATGTATTCTCACGTTCATATAAGTCAGCATTGTCCATGCATTTTAACTACTTTGAATTTAGCCTACCTTACTCATATACTCAATATATTCAGTCGTACTAACAAATTTGCGCTATGATGTTTTACTTTACACCATATGCTCGGAAGCACGAAGTCCAGACTGTCTGTAGCATTTCATATTCCATTAGAAGTAGATTATCAGTGAGTCCTCATCATGCAAAGATGATATGATTTTTTATTATTATTTACTATTTCAGTTTAGTAGCTGTAGATGGAGTTAGCTAAAGACATATTTCTTCAACTCCTTATTTAGTTTAGTTAGAGGCTTTCAGACTAGATGTCAGATTAAATATTCTTACTTAATTATTTTTAGTATTTATGTTTCATTTTGGTATTTTGATACCACATTTTTCAGATGTTTATTTGTTAGTTATGGAGTTTTTAACCTTATGGCCTTTTAGTACATGTTTTTGCATTATCATATTATATTATGCAGTGTATCGGTACAGATATCAGTCATGGGTTAGCTTGTGGTCCTTTGGGGTCATGAGCACTATGAAGTATTCTAGTTTGGAAAATCGAGGTATTAAAAACTTGGTATTAGAGCCTAAGGTTCAATAGAGTCCAAGGAAGTCTAAAATCCGCATCTAGTAGAGTCGTGTACATGGGTGTGTTATGCAGCACACTTATGTACAGGAGGCAATGAGATGTTTTAGTAACAATTTCCCTTCTTACATGTTTCAGATCATGCTATTTAAAGTTTTTTGAAGAAACTCATGTATATTCTCATTATGCTCCACTCATGTCAACTCCACCTTACTTTCAAGGTAACAAAAGTAGTAAAGCTCAATTCCTATAGATAGGGCTTTCTTAGATAGTCCTTACAGACAGTTATGGGATTTTCCATATGCTAAGACAATATCCCTCAGTTTTGTTATGTTCCAAAGTTGTACGAAGAGAGGCGGCTCGGCAGGGAAGGAATGGGAAATTGTCAAGGATGACTTCTTTGTTGGCGGAACGAAGGTCGCATTAGCGAGAGTGATTCTCTGAGCCGGTCTGGATTTCCAACGCCTCGGGAAACTGGTCGAGATCTCTTTCATGATTATGAGAACTCGTTCTCCAACCCAGATTTAGATATTCCATCAGATCCCTTCTCAGAATCCTATGATAGCATAGACCTAGAGTTAAAAGGATAAACCCAGGAGTTTGGAAGTACTAGAGTTGCGATAATATCATCCGGATTGAATAGATTATGTATTTATGGATATAGTTATACCAAGGTGAATCAGTAGGATTGAATAGTTCAAGCAAGAAATTAAGACTATTGATTTGAAGTTAAGTGTGTAGAGATAGATGTAAATTAGGAATGTGATATTAGTAGTATTTGAGGAAATAGTAGAAGATAATGTGTTTAGTAAGGAAAGCATGTGTCAAACAGAGTGTAAGTATATGGTGATGATTGCAGTTTAGTCTAGAGCTTATTAAAGTGTTCACAGACTTAAGATGATGGGTTAAAGTAAAGGGGGAGATGATAGATCAAGTAACCAAGTCAGGCTATCAGAATTGAAGTAGTAGTGCTAGTATTAATAGAAAAAGTAGTAAGGGAAGATGATTCTCGATCCATTCTTATCTCAATACAAGTTTTGTACTTCAGTCAGTATAATGCCTAAATATGTTTCATAACTCAGTTCCATGAACACAGCTTATATTCACACGTTTTTCATAGAATCTTGTGCACTTTTAGTTCCTCGCATAAGAAGTTCCAGATCACTCTGTATTATGAATCATGTTTCATGAACATAGAAATTCCAACTTCAGGCGATGCAGTTCATGAGTTATATACATATATCATGCTTTAAAAGTATGCTCAGCCTTCATGACTCATGTTACGCCCCCACTGATCAGATAAATTCAGACTATGTCATGTATATCCTTAATTCAGACATTTTTAGCAAATCCATGTTGTTGACATTCTATTTCTTAGGTTTTTGTCATGTGTCAAGTTCAGTCAGCTTTATTCATGCTTCAGGTCCTCCTGATTTAACCCTTCCGTGAGTTCTCTTTATTGAAATAGTGCAGTGATGAGGAATTTCTCAGATGGAAAAGATTAAATGTTTTATGTTAAGATAAGATTGTTGCATGCTTATTGTACATGAGGGTGTAGTTATGAAGATAGGCTTGAATGTCATGTTAGTGTACAAGTAAATGTATAGCATGATGTATTATTTACGAGTTGGAAAAGTTTAGAATATTACTGTAAATTCATATCCTTGACTTATGACAGCCTTCATTATGTGACATTCATAACTCAGTTGCCATCTCAGTTACAGTATTAGTTATAATGTATGCGTCAGTTTAGTAATCAGCTTAGTTTATGTGTCATGCCTCAATTTCAGATCTCATATTATCAGTCGCCATTCAGTTACCAAGTGCCTTGCATATCGCCTCAACTTCCTTCAGTAGCTCATCTAAGTCAGTATTCTGTGAGGGACCTAGTATCCCAAAGGGGAGATAGTCTCTGATTCCCCGAACTTTCATAGCATAAGCATTCCATTCTCTCTTTATGTAATGAATCCGGTATGGAGTAGGGGATACTAATAAGTTAACCCTTAAGCTCCAACCTCAGTTTCATGCCATATATTACAGACTCAGTTCAGTTTATATATCACGTTCAAGACTCAGTTATGTTCTCGTGTTTCCGCTCATGCATATTGAGTAATTAGAATCAGACTCATTGGTATATTTAGTTTAAGGTAACAATCTTCCTTGAAGTTACTCATTCTCATGTTCAGATTTTAGTAACAAACTTGGTATTCAGTTCCATGCTCAGTTTTCAGTTCAAACTTGGTATCTTTACCATTGCATGTTCAGTCACATATTCATGAGTCTGTTCTGTTATGTATTCACACATCAGATATTAGTGATCAGCTTACCAGTACTTTTAGTCATGCATTCACATATCATGTCAGTCATAAAATTAGGCATCAAATATGCATTCTTATTATAAGAAACTCAGTTCATCGGAATACTCAGTCATGTCAGTCCCAAAACCATGTTTCAGTAGTGTATGTCTTTTATGTACTTTAGTTGATATTTTTTCCATCTCAGTCATTTTCATTCAAGGATGAATGTTCCCAAAAGGGAGATATTGTAATACCTCAAAAAATCAGAACCAATATTAGCGCCATGTTTCAAGATCATGCAAGGTACATCATGGTTCTTTTATAATTTTATAAGAAAGTTATATGTATATTAAGTCTTCAAATAACTCCCAGCTATCAGACGAATGAAAACATTCTTTACCGATTGAACTCTTGGGTAGGATATTGCTATAGTCAACTGCAAATAAGCATATCTCTTATTATACTATAAATTATTGAGCTTATGACACACCAAAATATAGATAATTGAATTATCTTTCCAACAATACCAATTTCACCTAAATCTAATTTTGGAAGGAAAAGTTATACCCATTTATTCTGCCATGTTCGCCTGGAAAATGAGTGACGACATGAGCTGATCACTTATCAAAAGTCTGACGGCTTATCAACCCATGTCGTTGGGCTTATATAGAAACCCAAAAATTCCAACTCCCAGGTGATGACCTGGGCTAATGAGCTATCACAGATCTGATGAATTACCATCCTTGGTCATCACCTGATAATTTTAGCGACTGGAAGGTGATTTGGTGGGGGTATTTTGGTCTTTTTCCCTCACTCTAAATACGGTATTAAAGCCTTGAGAGGCTATTATCCCATTATTTTTTCACTCTCCTTAAGAACAAGAACATTATCTCCCAAAGGGGTTAAACCCTAGTCAAGAAAAATCAAGAATAAGCCTAAGGATTTCTTCAAGAACCTTAAAAAAAACATTAGATCTCTTCCAAGATTCAAGCCGATTTCACCGCTAGTTTTCACGGATATTCAATCTAAGGTATGCATAGTGTTCATTTATGGATCCCTTTCATTCATGGAGCTCAAGAATCAAGTTTTAAATAATAAATTATGATTATCTTATTGTGGTATGATTATGTTCGTGTTGATGGTTGTTATTTGGGTTTCAAGATGTTATCATAATGTTTTTCCATGAAGTGTGTGAGCATGTTAAATTGAAATCCATGAGTTTTGGTAACTTGAGATTGTTAAATTGATAAGTACACCTATGCTCAAAGTTTTACATGTAAGGTGTTTGATAAAATTCCTAGAATGGTAAAAATCATGTTTTCATGACTCAATAGTACTCAAAGGACAAGTCCATGCTACACTTATTATTCAATATGAATTCCTTGCTATTGTTGTGTCGTTGTTGTTATGATATGAAATGTTCATGATATTGGACATATGCAAGTATGTACATGTTATATGCATACCCTACCATGTATAAGACGTTGAGGACTATGTGTAGTATGGAATCCCTTACTTATGGTATTTTGAATTATGAATATTGGCCATGTCTTCAAGAAGAGCAAAGTAATATTTTGTCAGTTTCCTTCCATCGAGTCCTGGGGGTACTTGTACCCGATTATTTAGTTGTGTGGCATGAGCGATGTCATGTTTCTTGATACTCTTAGTCAAGCCATGATCCATATAACTCAGTCAACCATGTTACTCAAGAAATCTCAAAAATATCAGTAGTTTAGTAATCTAAGTCATTTTAGTATTCCAAGTAAAATCTCAATAACTATAGTACTCTTAGTTAGTCCTCAGATATCAGTACATTCTGTCGGTCAACAAAACTTTGTAAACTTATTTTAGCTCCGCTAAACAATACCACTATTATCAGTTCAGCTAATCAGTTTAGTTTAGTTAATCAGTTTAGGTTAATTAATCAGTTCAATTTCTTTCAGATGGGAGTAGGATTTAGCATCGAGCGAGCCTAGAGATGGAAAGTCACCCACTAGAATAGGACTTAGATTCCTAGAAGAAATCCTTAAGCTCCAAAACTACATAACTAGCGTAGGTATGAGATATCAACTGTTAGATAGGACTTACATACATAGGGATCATCCGTTAGAATATTTAAATGTATAGGACTATCCCAGGGGTCACCTGCTAGATTATGGTAGACTCCACAACAGTTGTCTTTACCAGTGGCGTGGTAGTGACACCCTTCTAACTAGGGTAACAGGTTGGACCCCAGACTAGCTAGAAAGGGGCATATTGGTTAGATGAATACTTTTCATAGTTTTAGTTATAGATTTAGGACTATTAGATACAGTTAAATCAACTCAGTAGTACAGATTCAGGACTGTCAGATATAGTCAATGCAACTTAGTAGTATAGATATAGTACTATCAGATACTATCAATCCTTATCATTATCAGTAGACCTCGGGATCACCCATTAGACAGGACTGATCTCAAATATAGTCATTCAATATCAGTAACATCAGATTCAGATATCACCCACTAGGTAGGACTAATGTCATACTGAGTCAATTCATCTTTATTATCAGTATACTTAGAGATCACCCGCTAGATAGGACTACTCTCTAATTCAGTTACTACATACAGAACGGAACTCAGTTAGTTCCAATAGAATCTAGACTGTCAGATACAGTTGCCAGTAAGTGTATCAGTTATATCAGTTATCATAACTCAATCATTATGTTGTCACAAACTCAGTAATTTAATATCTCAGTATCAGTAAACTCATGTTGCCAGAATTCAGACTCAACAGTCAGTATTACCACGAGTTCAGTTACAGTTACTTATGCATGTATGTATTCTCACGTTCATATAAGTCAGCATTGTTCATGCATATAAACCCATTTGCATTTAGCCTACCTCATTAGTATACTTAGTATATTAAGTCGTACTGATGCATTTGTTCTATGGTGTTTTACTTTACACTATAGGTTCAGAAGCACGAGGTCCAGACCGTCAGTAGCATTTAAGATTCTAGTAGCAGTAGATTAGCAGTGAGTCATCATCATGCGATGATGATATGATTTCTTATTATTAGTTGCTATTTCAATTCAGTATCAGTAGATGGAGTTAGTTGGAGATATGTTCCCTCAACTCTTTATTCAGTTTAGTTAGAGGCTTTCAGACTAGATGTTAGATTATATATCTAGACTTCATTACTTTCAGTATTTATGTTTTATTTTGGTATTGTGATACCATATTTTTCATATGTTGATTTTTTAGTTATGCAGTTTTGAACCTTTTGACCTTTTAGTACATGTTTGTGCATTCTCATGTTATTTTATATAGTGCAGGTACAAATATCAGTCAAGGATTAGCTTGTGGTCCTTCGGGATCATGAGAACCGTGTAGCATTCGATTTTAGAAAATTAGGGCATTACAAGATTCTACTTTATTGATGATGGATTTCATTATTAAATGATTTTAATAGTTGGGATTTATGGGTGAAAACCCCAAATACACATAATGGATTTGTGGATGAAAAACCAAAAATCTTGAAAGATTATATAATCCTTGAAAGAAGGATGTAAATGTATTTTTGGAACCCATGGAATCCTTGAAAGAGGACAATGTGGGGTATAGAAATAGTGGACAATAATGGATATAGTATCCTATCTTCTTGCTATCCTAGAAATAAGGGTGAATAGAGATTAGGCTATGCATCATTCAAGAAATTGGGATGCCCAATTGAGGTGTTTGGTGGCATTAATTGACACTCTAATTCGGTAATCTAAAGGATAAATCAGTGGCATCATTGAGGTGATGTTGAGAAACTAGCTTCAAGGACATTCAACAAAGCCTACCACGTCATCAACAATTTGAATTTGCACTGAATCATTATGTTCCCATGCATAACTTCTCCCTAGAAAAGCATAATCTGAAAATCTTGCCTAATTGATTATACTTTAATTATTGTTATCCTCAAGTTAGTCATTTGAAGCCCTAATATTTGAATACTTTTACAAAATATTAGGACCCCCTAAATCTCTGTTTCCTAGGTTTGAATTTAGCAAGCAACATTTATTTTAAACTTAATCGATCACTATTCACATTGTTACTCATGGATTTAGCCCCGACTAAAACTTGGATAATTATATTGACAATGACTGCCTTGAATTTAAATTGGCGTGTAAGTTGAGCGTTATCAAAAATGGCGCCATAATTGGGGTACAATTTGGTGTATTGAGTTAGTTTGAAATTTTAGCCTACTTTCTTGGCCTTAAACTTGTAAATATTTGTGTGTTATTTTATTTTGTTTCTTGTCTTAGGTATAAAGTTATTTTTGTTTACATGTCACTATGGCATCTTGGAAAAAATATAACTTTTGTAGTTGGAAATCCTATCTTTATGGTCCATGTCCATATTGGGACAGAACCTACTTTTGGATAGATTATAGATATTCTCCCTGGGAAGAGATGTTTGCACCATTTAAATCCTATTGAGAGAATGATTGTTCTTTGTATGGTGGCCGTGATTGACATTGGAGTGATTATCCAAATGCACCCTCCGCTTATTGTGTTAACCAAAATGCTACATCTTCTTATGAGTTTTATAGGTCTGATGATGTGATAAAGAAAGAAAAACATGTCAAGTGTAATAGTTTTGAAGCAATACTTTAAACCCTTTTTGATTAAGCCAATACATTGGAGGAGGACGTGCATGACTTGAATCAATCCATGGTTGCATTTGGAAAGTAAAGTAAAAAAAAGAAGAAGTTGGTGAGAGATTTAATCTTTCAAGAACCATAAGTACACCCAATCATTAAAATAACGAGAGTAAAGAAGAGATATCAAGATATGTCAAGGATGGTGAGCATGGTAGAGAAGAATCCTTAATGGTTTCCCAACCCACCAAACCAAACATGAGAGATATTTCCAAGATTGAGGAAATGGCACTAGAGGCGAAAGAAAACACCAAACAAATCCTTGTGAAGGCTGTAGTTCATTTGGAGTTAGAATGTCTAGAAGGATGCGAGTCCAGAATTAGGAAGAAGACCTCACTCAAACTACTTTTAAACATTATGCTTGGTGGATGTGATGAATATCAAACCATTAAAGTAAATTATGAATTTTTGAGATGAGGTGGAAAACCCCTATATCTGGGAGTTTATCATTCCAAAAAGGCAAATTGAAGCCGCTCACTTGAAGGCTAATAAATGAAAAATGCCATGTGTAACTAGTGAATTTTTGATATTTTTATCGATAACCATTGAGCCTATTAAGAAGTTTGATGTGAAGTTGGGTAAAAGGTTCAAGTCTTTAAAGTGGAGAGATAGAAAATATCTTATTGTGTCCTAAACTTTGCCTAAATTACATCAAAGATGTATTGATCTAAAGTTGGGATGCCGATTCAAATCTTTTAAATGGATACATAATTGATAGTAAAAATATATTGTGATGCAACTTTAACTATGGAGCTTCTTGGGAAGCAATGCAAGAATATTTCTTATTGTATACTAAAGTTTTTGGTTCCATTTTAAGCTTTTTTTTGGGTGTTTGTAGTCGATACCACAATTTGGAATGGGTACCTCAAGAATGAAACCCCAAATATGTATATTGGACGATCTTTTCATCACTTTCCTCTCTTAAGTAAGCTTACAAGGCATGACCTTTAAAATACATATGATGATAACATTCCATGGTTTCTTTTGGTTTGTATTTAATTCATTTGAGATTAATTTAATAGAATGTGGTTGTTGGGATGAAGATTTTTAGTGTGTACCTTGTCTCATATTCTAAGTTGTAAAATTCTTGTTTTCATACACTAGTGCACACCGTGTGTTTAATGAAACACCGAATTAACATTTGTTTGCTTAATTGAGTGATGGGTGATTTAATTCGGATAGTATGATTACCAGTGGTATGTTTGATGATGAATGGTTTCATTGGGCTTGTTCACATATGATGTTATTCTCTCAATAGAAGCTCTTACTTTTCATATACACCACTTATTTGTTAAAATATCAATAAGAGAAAAATACCTTATATTCTTATAAAGGTTAATGTGAACTTTCTTGTGGCATTATGTGATCATTTTTGGAGTATAGGTTTTAAAGAAGTTACTCTTAAATATGGAATAACCGGTGGACTTTGGTTGAAATTATTGATGAATGTTGTGCTCATGGTATGAGAGACATCAATGCTTGCCTTGCCAAATGATAGATTGGATGATGCCATTCTTAAGGGTATAGGGTCGTTTGTGTTTCTATTGGTTCCATAAGTGTTTTATGAACTAAATAGTTGATATTTGATCTTGTAAGGAAAGAATCCCACGAAATGTAATGATTATGTTGCCTTGCATTCAGCTAAGTTTTTCTTTAATTATTTAGGAAGAGGCAAATGTTCCAAAAAATTCTTTGAAAATATCATTGTCATGAAATGAAATGATTTATAAAAACATTAAAAAATTATAGTTTTCTTTGTTAAAATGATCAAGGATATTTTTGAGCATTCACTTAAATGAGACCATTAAATTTAATTTTTGGCTCTCTGTTTACAAGGTTGATTCCTTGACTCGGAGAAACCTATTAAGATCAAATTATAGAAATTGGATGGGAAATAAACTTTTTTCTATATGAATACAATGCCATATGTGGTGAGATTTTGAATAATTTTTGTATGCTTCATCTAGAACTTGCCCCGGGTCTGATCAAAGAGAAATTCTAAACAAGTTGGTTTAGAGAATGACCCGAGTCTATTTTTGACCTATCACATAGCCACATTCCCACCTTAACATTGTTACCTAGTTAGATCCTTTGAGCCTTTTTGCCTATTTTCCATTCTTTTTGTAATGATTATCTTGCTAAAACACCTAATCCCTTTTAAATTTTTTCTTTTGGAAATTGACCTCTTTTGATGCATCAAATGATTCAAAGTAATGGAATTTTGGTGAAAGCCTATGTTTATGGGGGATTTGTGTAGTTGGGAAAATAATATCACGATGGTTCAAATTACAAGTTAAGGGGAAGATTAATGTGATGTTCTAAGATGAGAAAATAAAGCTATATGTATGGTGGTTAAATAATGTTCTTGAGTGACAAGAGACATACTTGAGTTTAACGTTTTATAGACTAACCCTTAAAATGTGAAGAGAAATAAGTCAAATGAGAGGGCTAAGAAGCATTTGAAGTTTGAAAGTCTCTTAAAAGAACCAAAAAAATGGAGAAAGAAAATGGTGGCTTTGAATTGTTTTGTTAATGCTAATAAAAAAGGGGTTGGTAAAAATGAGAAATAATTTAAAGGATAATAAGGTGGATAGTTTGAAAATTTTTGGGTAGAGGGGGTTGAGGAATTTCATTAAAGGAGGTATATTAGCCACTTGATCTATGTATATTCCTTCCCACTCCTTAAACCTTCATCTTGACCCTAAACACCTTAGTGATTCAAAACTATATAAGTCTACATTACTTTCCATAAACACAAAGGGCAAGCCTATGGTTCTACTCATTGTACTTAAATTACTTTGCAAGACTGAGTCTGAATTTTTTCATTATTTTAGCTCCTTTAGGACTTTCAATGTCTTTTGTTTGTATGGAGCTAACTCTTGCTTGTGAGTGGCATCGATACTTTGGAGTAGAGGGTTAAGTCTTACTCTCGGTTAGGTTAAATGGGTTATGTAATTTGCATTGTGACGATTGAGACAATCTTTGAAGATTTCGTGTCTTCTCTTTAGATGTTTTGTTGATTTGCAAGGTTCATGTGATAAAAATAATATCCTTGCTTTATAAAGATGTGCTGATTGAATATTTTTTGTTCACTTGTTGCTATGTCATGCTTCAAAATCCTTATAAAGCTTTGTTAGCTTGTTCCATTAGTATAGATTTCTTTTTGGTGGATTTGAGTTTAATACCCTATGTCATTAACTTATTCTTAGTTTCTCGAGGACAAGAATTAGGTCAAGTTTTAGGTGTTGATAAGTCATCAATTTGAGGATTTTCTAACACCCTTTAAGTCTATATGATCATGCTTTTCCATTAACTTTATTTTAATCTCATACTTAATGCTCATTTATGTAAGTAAAGTTAAAAATGAATGGAGAAAAAGTCATTCAAGTCAAAAAGAGGTTAAATATGAAAGAAAAAGCCAAATACTATAAATCAAGCCTAAGAATCAACCCTCAATAACGTGTTGCGGATAGAGGGTCGTGATCATGACCATTCAATAAGTCATTTGTATGGTTATCTCAAAATGACTACCGCAAAGCGGGATTCGTAAAAGCGGTCAAGATTCGGCGATCGTGGTAGAGCGGAAAAGTTTTAATGGCATTTTTTTAATATGTGGAAAATGTGGAATTAGGGTTAAAATAAGGGTTTTTAGATCATCTTTCTACTATATTATCTTTATCCTACTTATTTTTCTTAAATTTAGTAGACTCTAGTTTTAATGGCATTTTTTGTGTAGACTCTAGTTTGTTGATGATGGTTTACACTATTGCTTGGTTTAAATAGTTGGGATTTGTGGGTGAAAACTCCAAATACCCAAACTGGGTTTATGGGTGAAAACCCTAAACTCTTGAAATCCCATATCTTCCTTGAAAAAAAGATGTGGGTGAACTTTTGAAACCCATGTCATCCTTGAAAGAGGGCTATGGGGGAGAAATAAATAGTGGAAAAAAATGGATGTAGTTTACAATCTTTGTGCTATCTTATGAAATAATGGTGAATAGAGTATTGGCTATGCTTTTGAATCGTCCTAGAAATAGGGATGCCCAATTGAGGTGTTAGGTGACTTTAATTGACACACTTATTATGTACATAAAAGGGTAAATAAGGGACATCTTTGCGGGTTTGATGAAAAACTAGCCTCAAGGACTTTCAACCTAGCCTACCATATCATCAACAATTTGAATTTCCACTGAATCATCATGTTCTTATTCATAACGTGTCCCTAGGAAAGCATAATCCTAATATCTTTGACTAAATTATTATACTTAAATTATTCTTAGCCTCAACTTATTCTATAAAAACCCTAAAATTGGTATACTTTTAAAACACTCTGTGTCCTAACCCTTTGAATATTTTATGGAATTATGGTCTTTCGACCTAATACGAATCATGGGTATGAGCTATATGTTGGGGTATGGGTTGTTTGGTCCTTTCGTATGCTGACCAGTGTTGGCTGGTGGAGTGGATATTTTTTACTGGAATGGATAAGACTTAGGGGTAGAAGTTGTATTAGATGGTATGGATTGTTTGGTTCATTAAATTTATCTTAGACTTAGTTACTCAAGTTGGATATGAGTAAGAGTGGCTCGTAATGAGCCATAAGCTAGGATACGAGTCGTACCATGGACTCGTATGAAGGATAGTGTCTAAATCTTTCTTTGATTAGTCGTATGTTAGACATTATTGATTCCAAAGGTTGAAGGTAGGATACAAGTAGAGGGTACTAATCTTATTGGAAAGTAAGACTCGTGAGGGTCAGTCATACCCCTCTGATAGAGTTTTGGTGAAACTTAAATGGGGGTATTCTGGATATTTCCCCGCTTATCCTAATAAGATCCCACAACTTCTAACCTACTTGGGAGGCTATATACCCTATTATTCAATTCATTAATACTTAGAACTCTTCTAAAACACTTTATATTTCTCTCAAAAACTTTTAGGGAAGGGAAGCTACGGTTTTAACTAGTGGATTAATGGGGCTAGTCTTAATGATCCTTTTCCATAATAATCCTTTTTTAAGGCATGTTCTCCTCCCTCATTTTTAATTCTAACTAGAAGCATGGTTGTTATGCATTTTTTGATGACTCTATTGATTGTTAGATTTTTATTTTAAAATATGAATTGGTGGTTTTAATATTAAATGATTGGTTATGGTTTTTCATGGATTTAATTATGCTTTATGTGCATTAGTGGCGATTTTGGATAATTGTATTGTATCTGAATAGTTTAATGTTAGTGGGAAAGAGTTTTGGTTATATTATGCTCCCTATGTGTTTGACAAAATGCCTATCATAGTGTTTTTATTGAATTAAGTATTTTTAATGAAACTTTTGCTTGTTTTAAAACTTTATAAAGGAATTATGCATAGTTAAAATGGATTGGAAAGGTAAATGGCTAACTCGTTATGCTTGTGGGGCATATGTAATCCCCCAAGTGTTTTAATATGCTAAATAGAAGGGCTTGTGAAAGTCCCCCGAAACCTATATTTGGTTGGCTATGGATAGTACTTGCAAGTTTTGTTGGTATGAATATACCACTACTAAATAGCTTTGGTTTATAAATGGTAAATTGATTGATTGGTTGCTTGGTAATAATTTTAATTGGGATATAATGGAGGCAAGTGTAGCAAAGCCTTGGAAGGTGGTGGTCCCGAAGGAACAAAAACTAAGAAGTTATATTTATTAATGTGAGGTTTGTCTCGGTGACAGTATGCATGATGTCACACTGTATATTGGGGCTTGTACTAGTCATCCCAGTTTTTCTTTGCTTGTCATGTGTCTACATACACTGGGCCCTTTCAGTAGGGGGAGCTAAACCCATATAGCCCATGAATTATTTAAGATGGTAAAGGTATGTAACCCAGTTAAAGATTTTAAATGCATTATAAACCTCAGACCCTTTCTTAGCATGGATATATATATATATATATGTATGGTTGTGTGCATATGGATTGGGTTACTTGGCTTTATAACTGATATTATTTTATCCTTATCTTGAGACTATGCTAGTGTTCACCCACTAACCCATCTGCTAACAGCTATATACCATGCTATGTAGGAATAGGTTGTTCTACTCCTCCTATAGTGATTGACATGGGTATCAACATTTGAATTAAAGTGGTGAACTTTCATCCTTTCGAAAAGATACATTTCATATTACAGATATTTCCAGACACTTTAATTTTATTTTAGATATTGGTTTTGGCCATGGTTTGGAGACATATCCTAACTGAATGTTATTAATATTTTGGTTAGTGGATTTGTGGTACTTCTATGTGTTGGAATCAGTAGGATCGGTGTTGGTGTCATCCTTAGTATCGGTATTAGTATTAGGGATGATACAGGACGACGGGATTGTTTGTTGTTCCATCATATTTTCTTTTAGGATTAATTATATGATATTTTGGAACTCATTTAGTTATGGCCTTTCGAATGGTTTGGTATAGTTAGATGGTTGGTGTGAAATAAGTAAACTAAGTTAGGCTAATCAGGGTTGTGTTCCTATCCCAGAGTCTATATGTCATCTATTGCACTATCTTGTTATATGCTTGAAATTCGGCTAACCCAAGGCAGGCGATTGAAGGTTGGGTTAGGTAACAAGTATAGGTTCTGATCCCAATTGAACTTGGGATGACCATTACGATAAGGCCCCCGATTGTGTCATATAAAGTTGCTATCAGAACCTAGATTCATGGTTAATTAGGAGTCCATAAAGCCATGTCGATAAGAGTCTCTTTTAGTAGTGTGTAGCATGCCACAGTCATAAGGGAGAGGCTATAAGTTATTAAGGAATGTTTTACCTTCTTCGTATTATATTTTAAAGCTTAGAGTCTCAATCAAAGAATCTTCTCTAATCCTTGTTTGTTCATGTTTCAAATCATTCCTCATATATCAAAAACACTAGGGAATTCTTCTATCCTATTTTAGGGTAATAGTAAAGTGATGAATCATACTTTGGGGGTTCATCTTCGATCTCATGGTCCTATCACTGATAGTTCTGGAGTTCCATTGGTTGCTACTCGTCCTCCTCAAGATGAGGTAACTAATGAAGAATTCCATTAGTCTATTTATGTTATTGCTTAGATGGTCCCTGCTCAAGCTAAACAGGGTGCTACTGGAGCTTTATTTGTTGAGAACACAAGGGTCGAGCAATATATGAATATAAGTCCCCTACTTTTTCTATAGTAAATGTGGAGAAGGATCCACAAGGATTCTTGGATAAAATGGAAAAGATATTTTGGGTGATGCAGGATACCAATGTTAAGGGGGTAAAATTTACAACTTATAAGCTCAACGTTGATGCATATTCGTGGAATGAGTAGTGGTATAGGGATAAGGGTGATGTGAATAAATCTATCTTATGGGATACATTTTCTAAAGCCGTCTTAGATAGTTTCTTTCCCTAAGAGTTAAGGAAAACAAAGATGAAGCAGTTTGTGAACCTCAAGTAGGAGAGGATGTTTTTCAAGGGACATACGTTATAGTTTCACCAATAATCAAGGTGTGCTCCTATTTTATTAGATGACATACGGGCAAGAATGAAAAAGTTTTCTTCTAGATTGAATTGGGATTTTACTATGGAGAGAAAGGCTGCCTTGCTGAAAAAAGATATGGATATCTCAAGGTTGACTTTTCATATGTAGAAGGTAGAGAATAAGAAGAGTAAACAAGCACAATTTAGAGATACATAAGGTACTAGGACTACTTTTTTATAGCAAGGAGGTGTTCAATCTCAAGGTGGTCTAGATGCTGGAAAATAGCAGAAAAAGAATAGGGGGTGTTCTGGTTCCTTCTCTAATGCTAGTGCTCCTTACTAGTGGAGTGATAGGCATCATCTAGGTGGTGATAATTTCAGGGTACATGGTGGTAGATCTTAGGGAAGTAGAGGTCAGTTAGTTTCTTTATGCCCTCCTTATTGGTTCTATGGTCATTCTCATCGGGGTTATAATGATGAAGTAACGGAAAAATGATTTGAGTTTGTCAAAGCAAGCCATCGGCTCAAGGATTGTCTAGTTAGTAAGTTTGCTACGTGGACAATTAATATTCTTCTGACTTTATCTTCTGCTCATACACTTGTGGTGTTTCGTCTACATCTGTTACTACTTCTGGTTCTAGTGTTGGTCGAAATAGGTTGTATGCTTTAGCGTCCTAATAGGAATCTGAGGCATCACATAATGTCATTACTAGGATGTTACAACTTTTCTCTTGCGACATATATTGTTTACTTGATCCATGGTCCACCTACTCCTATGTGACTCTTTATATAGCTTTATCTTTTGGTTTGGGTATAAAAGTTATTTTCAATCCTTTTCTATTTCTACCTAAGTAGGCGACTCAATTATTGCTAAGAGAGTCTATAGGGATGTGTGGTATCTGTTGATTTAAAGCAGACCTTGGTGGATCTGTTAGATTTTGGTATGGCGGATTTCGATGTCACTTTGGGTATGAATTGGTCACACTCTTACTATGCGTTATTGGATTTTTAGACCCCTAGGGTTATTTTAGGTTCCCTGGTGAGCCAACTATAGAATGGGAGGGTGGTTTTTTAGATCCTAGGGGAGATTTATTTCTTATCATAGAACTCCAAGGTTAATCTCCAAAGTTTGAATTTATCAAATGGTTTAGTTAAAGATTGTAAATTAGAAGGTCCTTCATTCCAATCAATTTCAGCAATTAATGAGTTTTCAGAGGTCATTTTGGATGATCTTTCTAGTGTTACTCCAATAGGAAAATTGAGTTTGGTACAGATCTAGTTCTGAACACTCGTCCAATTTTTATAACTCCATATGGAATGGCTCTGATTGAGTTGACAAAAATCAAGATACAACTTAAGGATCTTCTAGAAAAGGGGTTTATTCATCCTAATGTATCTCTATGGGATGCACCAGTGTTGTTTGTGGGTAAGACGGATAGATCTCTTTGGATGTACATTGACTATAGGCAGTTGAACAAGGTGACAATCAAGAATAAGTATTCTCGTCAAAGGATAGATAATCTGTTTGACCAGTTGCAAGGTGCCAAGTTATTTTGTAAGATAGATCTTTGGTCTGGGTACCTCTAGTTATCAATTAGGGAGGTGGATATCCCTAAGATTGATTTTTGTACTCAGTATGGGCACTTTGAGTTTTTGATAATGTCATTTGGGTTGACTTATTGACTGATGATATTTATGGATGTGATGAACAAGGGTTTTCATTCATTTTTGGATCTATTATTTATTGTATTTATTGATGACATTCTGGTTTGTTCAAAGATTTAGGTGGATCATGCTAATAACCACAGTATGGTGTTGCAGACCATAAAGGAACAACAGCTGTATGTTAAGTTCTTTAAGTGTGAGTTTTGGTTGAACGCTATAGTTTTCTGGGGTCATATTATTTTGAGTGAGGGGTTCATGGTGGATCTACACAAGGTTGTTGTAGTAAAGAGGACCCACAACTCTATCTGCTATTCGAAGCTTTATGGGTTTAGCCGAGTAATATAGGTGGTTTGTGGAGATCTTTTCATCGATTGCTACTCCTTTGACTAAGTTGACTTAGAAGAAGGTCATGTTTTCTTAGTCGGAATCTTGTGAAGGGGGTTTTGAGAAGTTGAAGGATAATTTAACATCAGCTCTAATTCTGACTTTGCTAGAAGGCAATGATAGGTTTGTGGTTTATTGTGATGCATCTCGGGTAAGGCTTGGTTGTGTATTGATTTAGCATGGAAAGGTGATTGCCTATGCTTCCATGTAATTGAAAGTGATGAGAGGAATTATCCTACTCCTAATTTAGAGTTGTGGACAGTTGTGTTTTCTTTGGAAATATGATGGAATTATTTGTATGGTGTTCACGTGGATATCTTTTCTAATCTTAAGAGTCTACAGTATGTGTTCACTCAAAAAGAACTTAATATCTAACAAATAAGATAGCTTGAGCTTGTCAAGGACTATGATATAAGTCTTCACTATAACCCAGGTAAAGCTAATGTGGTTATTGATGCTCTTAGCAGGTTATCCATAGAGAGTTTGGATTATGTGGAAGAAAGAAAGCGAGAATTGGTATAGGATATTCACTGCTTAGCTAATCTTGGAGTTCGCCTCTTGGACTCAAAGGATATTGGTGTGATAGTGCAAAGATTGGTTCGATCCTCTCTTGGTGTGGAGATTAAGGAGAAACAAGTGCTAGATCCTATCTGGATGAAAATCAAGAGTGGCGTTCATAGGAAAAAGGTAGTGGTGTTAAATATCAGTGGTGATGGTACTTTAAGGTACTAATGGAGGTTGTGTGTTCCTAATATCAATGGATTGCGACCAACGAATTTGGTTGAGGTGCATGAATCAAGCTATTTTTTTAATCCCTACTCGACTAAGATGTACCATTATCTTAAGGATATCTTTAGTGGAATGGCATAAAGAGTGATATGGCTGATTTTATGGCCAAGTGCATGGTGTGTAAACTGGTTAAGATTAAGGCATGAGTGCAGGAAGGTGTATAAGGAAAGTTTTTTTCCTTAATGGAAATGGCATGCTGTTAATATGGACTTTGCTACCGATCTTCCTCGGTCTCAGAATCAATATGATTCAATTTTGGTCATTATGGATAGGATGACTAAGTTTGCCTACTTTTGCCAGGGCAGACTACCTTCTCGGTGTAGGATTTTGTGAAGTTGTATCTTTAGGAGATTTTTAAGCTACATGGGGTTCCTATTTCAATTATATTTTATTATGGAACATAGTTTACATCTTACTTATGGCGATGTTTTCTGAAAGGGTTAGGGAGTAAGGTTAGTGTAAGTATTGCCTTACACCCACAAATGGATGGGAAAATAGAGAGAACTATTCATACATTAGTGGATAAGATTTGGGCTTGTGTGATTGATTATGGTGGCTATTGGGTTAAGTATCCACCTTTGGTAGAGTTTGCTTAAAACAAATACTATCATTCTATTATTGGTAAGGCCCCTTTGAAGGAATTGTATGGTAGGAGGTGTAGATTTCCTATTGTGTGGTTTGAGCTTAGTTAGATTAACATGTTTGGTGTAGACTTGGTTTACTAGGCTATAGAAGAGGTGAAGGTGATTTGGGATAGCCTTAAGGATGCCAAAAGTAGCCAAAAGTCCAATGCAGATGTTATGAATAGTGACTTGGATTTTGAGGTTTGGGATAAGGTTTTCCCCAAGGTATATCCCATGAATGAAATAATGCAGTTTGGCAGGAAGTGGAAGTTCAGTCCTCGGCATGTTGGTCATTATGAGATTTTGCAGAAAGTTGGTAATGTTGGCTTTGAACTAGAGTTACCTTCTAGCTTGAGCTTTGTTCTTTCGATCTTACGTGTTTCAATATTGAGGAAGTGCATTAGTGATCCTTCTTTGGTTATTCCTTTAGAAGGATTGGGTATCACAAATTCTTTGTCTTATGAGGAAATCTTGGTTGAGATCTTTGAAGGCAAGTTCATCGATTGCGGACCAAGGATGTAGCCTCGGTTAATGTTCTATGGCGGAACTACATGTTGGAAGAGGCTACTTGGGAAATGAAGGAAGGCATGAAGTCTAAATATTCAGTTTTTTTTTCTACTCTTAGGATTCATGCGGAAGGTATGTGTCTTCAACACATTTTTTTTTTCGAGTTTGTTAAAAGAAATATTAATATCTTTGCCTCTTTTGTTTTAAAACTTTGTTAAAGATTGGTAATATATTTGATAATATAATGCAAATAACTCGTGCGTGTGGTAATACCTACCATGTCCGTCATTTGAGGACGGATATTCCTAGTGTAGGGACTATAACACCCAAGGTTTTGACCTTCAGAAAATTTCCTAGAATTCTAGTCTCTGGAATAGAAATGACTTAGGGGTAGGAGTCGTATTGGTGGGTACCAATCTTTGGTTCCCTAACTTAATTTAGACTTTGTTACTTAGGTTGTATTTGAGTACGAGTGTCCACCATGAGCTATAAGCTAAGGTATGAGTCATACCATGGAATCATATAGTAGACAACGTATAAATCCTTATCGGGTTTAATTTGCCAGGGGTAGAGATAAAGGGTATGAATCGTATGCCTTGAATATGACTTGGTTGGATTAGTCGTATGTTGGACAGTGTTAGATCCAGAAGTTGAGGCTTGGATACAAGTAGAGGATACTAATCGTATTTGAGGGGCAAACTTGTGAGGGTCAGTTGTACCCCTATGATGAGGTTTTGGTACAACATAAGTGGGGGTATTCTAGACATTTCCCTACTTATCCTAATAAGGTCCCATGACTTCTAACCTACATGGGAGGCTATCTACCCCATTATCCCATTCATTCACACATAGAATCTCTTGTAAAACACATTATAATTCTCGAAAAAAGCTTTTGGGAAAGGAAAACTAGGGTTTCAACTAAAGGATTAATTAGGGGCTTGTCTTTGTTATCTCTTTCCATAATTATCTTTTTTTAAGGCATGTTCTCTTCCATCATTCATAATTATAACTAGACGAATATTTATTATGATTATTTTCATGACACTATTGATTGTATGATTTTGGTTTTCAAATATGGATTGCGGGTTTTGTTATTAAATGGTTGGTTATAGTTTTCCATGGTTTTAATTATGCATTATGTGCTTTAGTAGAGGTTTTGAATAATTGGATTGCATGGGACTAGTTTAATGGTAATTGGATTTGGTTTTCGTTATATTATGACCCCAATGTGTTTGACAAAATGCCTATAACAATGTTTTCATTGCATTAGGTATTCTTAATGGAACTCTTGTTTGTTTTATAACTTGATAAAGGAATTATGCATGGTTTAAATGGCTTGGAAAGGTAAATGGATAAATTGTTATTCTTTTAGGGTACATTGAATCCCCAAAGTTTTTTAATATGGTAAATAGAAGGGCACTTGGAAGTCACCTTAAACCTATATTTTGTTGGCTATGTATTGTACTAGCAAATATGGTCAGTATGAAGATACCACCACTAAATTGCCTTGGTTAATAAATGAAAAATTGATTGATTGGTTGCTTTGAAATTGTTTTAATTTGGCAATAATGGGGGGATGTGTAACAAAGTCGTGGAAGGTTGATGTCCCGGGTGGAGCAAATCAGGAAACTCATATTTGCCAATGTGAGATTGGTCTTGGTGGTCGTGTGCATGATGTCACACTATATTTTGAGGTATGTACTAGTCATCCAGGTTTACTTCCCTGTCCTGTGGCAACACACACTGGGCCTTTTTAACTTGGGGAGCAGGTAAAGTTTGCCAATACAAGATAAACTCGGTCCCCTTTCCTGGGGTGGATATATATATATGTATGGTTATATGCATATTGATGGTTTTACTTGGCTTTATTAATTGCATTATTTTATCCTTATTGAGATCATTCTAGCGTTCACCCGCTAGCCCATATATTGGTGGCTGTATACCCATACTATGTAGGAAGCGGCTGTTCTTCGCCTCTAATATAATGAATGACTCTGGGATAAAAATTTGGACTGAAATGTTGAGATTTTATCCTTTTGGAATGCTCCATTTAATGTTTTGGATATTTATAGATAATTTTATTTTATTTTAAATATTGGTTTTGGCCATGGTTGCTGTATGTCCCAACTGTATTTTATTACTTTTTTGGTTAGAGGCTTTGTCGTACTACTATGGGTTGGATGGATGGGCAGTATTGGTGTCACCCTTAGGAATGGTATTAGTATTATGAATGATACAAGTTGATGGGATTGTTGTTTGTTCCATCGTATTTTATTTTGGGATTAGTAATATTATGTTTTGGAGCTTATTTGATTATGGCCTGGTTTATGGCCTTTTGAATAGTTTGGTACGGTTGGGAGGTTTGTGTGGGATGGTTGGACTCGATTAGCCCAATCATGGTTGTGATCCTATTCTATAGAATACATGTTAGCTATTACACTTTCTTGTTACATAATCGAAATTTGGCCGACCTAGGGAAGGCGACTGAAGGTTCAGTTGGGTAATGGGGATTGTCTCCAATCCCAGTCATACTTGGGAATTCCATTACGACAAGGCCCCTGGTCGGGCCATGTCAACTTTTCAAAAATGTTCTATCCCCCAGATCTTTGTATTCTAGGTTTTTATTTAGCATAAAACTTTTATTTTGGACTTACTCGATCGCTATTCACATTGTTCCTCATGGATTCAACCCCGACTAAAAGTTTGGATATTATATTGAAAATGACCGCCTTGCACTTGGATTAATGTGTAAGTTGAGTGTTATTAAAATTGGCGTCGTTGCTAGGGAAAAATTTTGCGTATTGAGTTAGTTTGAAATTTTAGCTTACTTTATTGTATTCAAACTTGTAAATATTTGTCTGTGGTATTTTTTGTTAGATATATTAGGTAGATTGTAATTTTGTTTAACCTCTCACTATGGCATCTTGTGAAAATATGATTTTGGTAGTTTGAAATATAACATGATGATCGATGTCCATAATCTGGCGGACCCCACTTTCGAAAAGATTGTAGATATGCTCCTCGGGAAGAGATATGTGCACTATTTTGATCCTATTAAGAGTATGATTGTTCTTTGTGTGGTGGTCAGGATGGATTGTTTTTTGTGTGGTGGTCGAGACGGACATTGAAGTGATTGTACAAATAAACCCTCCCCTTGCTATGTTAATGAAAATGCTAGTTCTTCTTATAAATTTGATTAGTCTCATGATGGGAGAAAAGAACTACAACATTTTGGGTACAATAGTTTTGAAACAATGTTTCACACTCTTTTGGCTCAGGCAACTTCAATGACAGAGGATATGCATGACTTGCATCAATCGATGTCGGCATTTGGAAAGGAATGTGAAAAAAGAAGAAGAATTAGGTGAGAGCGTCTATCTTTCAAGAACAATGACTATACTTAAACATCAAAATGAGGAGAATAATGAAAAGATATAAAGCTATGTCAGGGAGGACGAGCCTGATAGTAAAGTACCATCAATGGTTTCCCAACCCACCGAACCAAACATGAGAGATGATACCAAGATTGAGGAAATGACATTAGAGCTGAAAGAAAAAGCCAAACAAATCCTTTGTGAAGGCATTAGTTTATTTCAAAGTGAGAATGTCGGGAAGGATGTGAATCCAGAATTAGAAAGAAGCCCTCACTAAAACCACTTTTCAATATTATGCTTGGGGGATGTGATGAAAGTCAAACCACCCAAGAAAATGATGAATTTTTAAAATGAGGAGGACAATCCAAACATTTTTAATTTCGTAATTAAAAAAGGGATAAATTAAGCCCCTCAATTGAAGACAAATAAATACAAAATGTGAAGTGTAACAAAGTAATTCTTGATGTTCTCATTGATACCCAATGAGCCTATTAGGAACTTTGATGTGAAGTTGGGTAAAAGGTTCAAGTTTTCAAAGTGGTGATATAGAATTTATTTCATTGTGTCATCACCTTTCCCCAAATTACCTCAAAGATTTATTAACCTAATGTTGGGCAGTCGATTAAAATCTTCTAAATGAATACATAAATGATAGTTAAAAGATGTCGTGCTATGACTTTAACTAAGTCCCTTCTTGGGAAGCAACCCAAGAAATTTTTATTAATTGATCAAATGTTGTTGGCCAAATTTTTAGTTTGTTTTTGGGTATTTCTAGGTGATAGCACAAGTTATGATGGGAACCTCAAGAATGAAACCCTGGATAAGTATATTAGACTATCTTTGAATCATTTTCTTCTCTTTAGTAAGATTACAAGGTATGATCTTTAAAATACAAATGATGATCACATTGCATGATTTGTTTTTGTTTGAATTTTATACATTTGATCCAAATTTGGAAGAATGTGGTTTTTGGGATGACAATTTTTTAATGTTTGTCTTGTCTCAAATGCTAAATTGCAATATTCTTGTTTTATACAATAGTGCACATCATGTGTTTGATGAAACACCGACAAGAGGTTCTTTTGCTTAATTGAGTAGTGTGTGTTTTAATTTTGTTATAATGATTAAAAGTGGTATGTTTGGTGATGAGTTAGTGCATTGGGCTTGTTCACATGTGTTGTTATTCTATCAATTCAAGCTCTTATCTTCATGAACATTGCATGTTTGTTAATATGTAAAGAAGAGAAAAATGCCTTATATGGTTGTAAAGGCTAATGTGAACTTTCTTGGGTCATTATATGATCATTTTTGGAGCATAGCTTTGAGTCCAATTATTCTTGAATGTGGAATAACCTGTGGTCTTTTGGTGAAATTGTTGAAGAATGTTCTTCCTATGGTAAGACAGACGTGAATGCTTGCCTTGCCATATAATAGATTGGGTGACACCATTCTTAAAGGTATAGGATCATTTCTGCTTCTATTGGTGCCATGAGTGTTTTATGAGCTAAATGGTCGATATGTGAAGTTGTAAGGAATGAATTCCATGAAGTGTAATGATAATGTTGCCTTTTTATTCACTTAAGTTATTCTTTAATTATTTAGAAAGGAAAAATTTCCAAAAATACTTTCGAAATATCATTGGCAAGAGATGAAATACTTTTGAGTAAAACTAAAAAATTATCGTTTTCTTTGTGAAAATGATCAAGGATGTTTTTAAGCTTTCTTTTGAATAAGACCATTAAATTTAATTTTTTGCTCTCTCTTTACAAGGATAAACCCTGGGCTCGGAGTAACTTATTAAGCTCAAATTGCACAAATTGGTTAGGAGATAGACTTTTTGATCTATGAGTATGACTCTATGTGTTGTGAGATTTTTGAATAATATTTGAACATGTGTGTCATGTAAAACTTTCCCTGAGTGTGATCAAAGAAAAATTCTAGACAAGTAAGTTTGGAGAATGACCCGAGTCTATTTTTGACTTATCACTTAACCAAATTCCAACCTTAACATCGTTCCCTAGTTAGCCCCTTTGAGCCTTTATGCCCATTTTTCTTTCTTTTTACAATGATAATTTAGCTAAAACACCCAATATCTTTTAAAATCTTCCTTTTGGCACTTGACCTTCTTTGATGCATCAAATGATTCAAAGTAATGGAATACGGGCGAAAGCCTAAGTTTTGGGGGTTTGTATGGTTGGGAGAATAATGTAAGGGTGGTTCAGACTATAAGTTTGAGGGGATTAATGTGATGTGAAAATATGAGAGAAGAAAGGTGTATGTAAGGTGGTCAAATCATGTACTTACTAGACAAAAGACATGCTTTATTGTAACATTGTATAGGCTAGCCCATAGAATGTGAAGAGAAATGAGGCAAATGAGGGGGCTAAAAAGCGCTTAATATTAGAAAGTCTATTGAAAAAGCCAAAGATATGAAGAAAGAAAATAATAGCTTTGAATTCTTTAGTAAATGCTAATAAAAAGGGGTAGGGAAAATGAGAAATGCTTTGAAAGAGAGTAAGGTTGATGGTTTGAATTTTTTTTTGTAGAAGGGGTTGAAGAATTCCATTGAAGGATTTCTATTAGTCACTTAATCCAGGTATATTCCTTCCCACACCTTAAAACTTCATCTTGACCTTCAAGACCTTGGTGATTCAAACTAAGGTAAGTCTACATTAGTGGCAAAAAATACAAAGGACAAGCTAATGGTTCTACCATTGTACTTGAATTTCTTTGCCAGATTGAGTGTGAATTCTTTTATTATTTTAGCTTCTTTAGAAATTTCAGTCTTTCGGGTGTGTGGAGCTAATACTTGCTTATGTGTGGCATTAATACTTTGGGGTAGAGAGTGAGGTCTTACTCTCTATTTGCGTAAATAGGTTAAGAAAGTTGCTTTGTGAAGATTGAGACAATCTTTGAAGATTTTGTGTTTTCTCTTTAGATTCTTTGTTGATTTGGAAAGTTCATGTCATACAAATTTTCATCCTTGATTCATAAAGATGTACTTATTTAAAAATTTTGGTTCACTTATTCCATGACATGTTTGAAAGTCTTTATAAAGCTTGGTTAGCTTGTTCTGTTAAGATAGCTTTATTTTAGGTGCATTTGTGTTGAATACCCTAACTCATTTGAATTGTTATAAGTTTCTTGAGCACAAACATTAGTGTAAGTTTGGGGTGTTGAAGATTTTCTAAAACCATTTAAGATTAAATTTTCATGCTTTTCCATTTATATTATGTTAATTTCTTTCTTAATGCTTATTTGTGTAGGAAAAGTTGAAAATAAGGTTGAGCAAGTCATTTATGTCAAAAAGAGGTTAAATGTGAAACAAAAGATCCAAATGCTAGAAATCAAGCATAATAATTGACCCTTAGTTACCACGATTGTGGCTTGAGGGTCGAGATCGCGACCAGTTAATAAGTCAACCAGAGGACAATCGCAATATGCCTATATTGATCCCGGGATTCGTTAACGTGGTCAAGAGATGGCGATCATGGTAGAGCGGAAAAGTTTTAAGGGAATTTTTGTAATATTTAGCAAATGTTGAATTAGGGCTAAAATTAGGGGTTTTAGCTCATTTTTCATTAATCTTATTTTATCCTATTTATATAGCTTCAATTTAGTTGGAGGGTTTTGTATTTTTCTTGGATTTTAGAGCTTAAACTTGTAATAATCATTAGATAAGAAGACATTAGAGTGAGGTGAAGAATTGGAAAATACCATTGAAGATTCATGGGAATTTAAAGTGTGGTTTACATTCTCTTTATTTATCATGAATCAAATTTATGGAGATTGTGGTAAATTTTTGCTTATTATCTTAATGAGTTGCTGGTTCTTCCACTTGGTATTATTTTAGAATAGGGTGCATTTCTATGTGAATTTTATTGTATTTTTGTAGATTCTAGTTTGTTAATAATAGGTTTCACTATTGCTTTGTTTAAATAGTTTTGATTTGTGGGTGAAAACCCAAAATATCAAAAATGGGTTTGTGGGTGAAAACCCTAAACTCTTGAAAGCTCATAGCATCCTTGAAAGTGGAATATGGGTGAACATTTGGAACCTCTGACATCCTTGCTATGTGGGATAAAGAAATAGTGGACAATAACGGATATATTTTAGTATCTTCTTGCTTTCTTACAAATAAGGGTGAATAGAGAGTAGGCTATGTTTTGGGCATCTTCCTACATATAGGGTTGCCTAATTGAGGTGTTAGATTGCCTTAATTGACACACTCGTTAGGTACTCGAAAGGATCAATGAATGACATCATTGAGGCTTTGTTGATAAGTTAGAATCAATGACTTTAAACCAAGCCTACCACATCATTATAGATTAGAATTTAGACCGAATCATCATGTTCCCATGCATAACTTGTCCCTAAGAAAGTATAATCCCATGATCTGTGCATTATTGATTATACTCTAATAATTCTTAGACTCAAGTTAGTCTTTAGAAGCCCTAAAATTTGTATACTTTTCAAAAATGTTCAAACACCCAATCTTTGTATCCTAGGTTTGAATTTGGCAAGTAACTTTCATTTCGGACTTAGTCGATCACTATTCACATTCTTTCTCGTTGATTCAACCCCAACTCAAAGTTGGGTAATTTTATTATCAGTGACTGTCTTACACTTTAATTGATGTGTAAGTTTAGAGTTATAAATTTTCTAAGGTAAAAGTTGTCAAAACTAATAGTGATTCTTTTGTCACTGCTTATAGCAAAATTGGGTTCAGTGAACTAGAGAGTTGAGGATAGTCTCTTAACTACTCAATATTGTCCCAGTATTCAGGTTGATCTCCAAGGTACCCAATTTTGTGTGTTGGTACTTGTTGTATCTGTTATCAAGAAGGGAAAGACGCGCCACTACTGAATGCTTTTTTCTTTTGTGATTCGCCAGTGCTACTCTAACAGAGCCAAAAAGTATATGGTTGAAGCCTCGGGTTTTCCACTATTGTAGAAAATCCTCTTGGATGTGCAAAGTCTTGAATTTTTCCTTCCGTGTTGCAAGAATAGGATGTTTTTCAGTTTTTGAAGTAACAATATGTTCTTTAACTCCATTTAATTTTTGCACTACCAAAGATCAAATTTGTATACACGAATTACATGCCTTCTTCACAATGGTTGACTAGGGTTTTGTAAATGTAGATATGTTGAGGACATTTTTTGTTGTAGTGGTAACACATCAACATCATAGAGGTAATCATACTTACATGGAAGAGTTTTACTTACTGTATAAGACATGTAATATTGCTAGAGATTTACACTAACTAGACGCAGACGATGAATATGGTAAAGAATGTGTGGTAGACATATTTTAGCTTTTTTAAGAATGTATGTTAGACATATTTTTGGTGTTTTCTAGGATATAAAGACTTTATATGTTTGTATTACAGATTAAATGTACTCTTTGCATTAAAGAATTAGTCAATTTTATTTTTTATGATACTAACCATACTTTGAAGAATGCTAGTTCTATAGTTGATGAAAATGAATAGGTAAAGGGAAGTAAATCTACTCCCTCGGAAAATGACTCTCCTTCAAAGTCAATTAACATTGATAATGATCAACCAACTACTGTTTCAAATGATTAATTCTTAATAGAAATGGTTCCAAATTATTGTATAAGTGGACCAAATTATCCAAGGAAATTATCATCGGTGATTCGAAAAAAAAGAATAAAGACTAGGGATTCTTGTGAAAGAAAAAAAGAATAAAGACTAGGGATTCTTGTGAAAGAATTGCAAATGTAGCCCTCATATCTAAACTTGAACAAAAAATGTCAATGAAGCTCAAAAACATGATAGTTGGGTCAAATTAATGGAATAAGAACTTAAACAATTCGATAAAAATAATGTGTACACTCTTCATCAAAAACCTGAGAATGCCTTAATCGTTGGAACCAAGTGTGTTTTCAGAAATAAGATGGATGAAACATGAAATGTAGTTAAAAATAATGTGCGTCTAGTTACTCAAGGCTACTCAAATCAAGAGGGAGTTGAATATGATGAAACATTTGCTCCTGTAGTAAGGTTAGAATCTGTTCGATTCCTACTTTCCTATGTATTTTACGAATGCTTTAAATAGTTCCAAATGGATGTAAAAATAATTTTTATGATGAACAATTTATTTTAAAACAACCTTTTGTATTTGAAAATCCTGATTTTCCCTATCATGTCTTTGCTCTCTAAATCTCTTTATGGTTTAAAATAAGTTCCTCGAGCTTGGTGTGATACATTGAGCATTTTTTAACTAGTGATGACGTACTAGTGGAAAAATTGATTAAACTCTTTTTTATCAAAAGAATTTTCTATGGAAATTTCATTATTCAAATTTATGTTGATGACATTATTTTTTGAAGTACTAATGCTTAGCTATGTAAGGAATGTTATGAGATAGTGCGAAGTGAATCTGAAATGAACATAATTGGTAAGTTCACATTCTTCTTGGGATTATAAATCCACCAGTAAACTGAAGGGACCTTCATCTGTCAATGTAGGTATGCTAAATAACTTATGAAAAATTTGTAATGTGGGATTCTAAATTCACCAATACTCCAATGAGTTTAGAATATATTCTTATGTCTGATGATAAAGGTTAGTCTACTAATGAAACTAGATTTCATGGCATGATTGGCTCCCAACTCTATCATACAAGAAATAGACTAGATATTCTCTTTAGTATTTGTAAATATTTGAGGTTTCAGTCGGCTCCTTAGGAATCACACCTAACTACAGTCAAATCCATTACTTGATGTCTACTAAAACTATGTCTATTAGTATATGGTATCCCAAGTGAAATAAATTTGAGATAAAAGGATTTTTAAATGTAGATTAAGAAAATAACAAAAATGCCAGAAAAATCACAAGTGGTACTTGCAAACTTATATAAAATTCTCCCATATCATAGAATAGCAAGAAGCAAAACTCTGTTTCTCTACAGAATCTGAACATATTTCTTTTGGATTTTACTTTGTTCAAATTTTCTAGATGACTCATCAACTCAGTGATTATGATCTCTATTAAACTGTGAATATTTTTCTCTAATAATTATATTACTATTTGTCTTTTAAAATAACGTGTGCATAGCTCTTGGAAAAAATAATATTCATATTAAACATCATTTTTTAGTGATCACATCTTAAAGGTTGACATTGACATATCATTTATTAGCATTCATTACAACTAGCTAATATTTTTACTGAACCCTTATTAGAAGAAATGATTATGCATACATAGAAAATCTCTTGGTATCATTGCAAAACCTTTATAGAAATGTTATTTTCCCTTTAGTGTGATAATTTTTTTTCAAAATTGTTCCCTCATTACATTATTTGATTGATGTACATGCATTGAATTGATTTCCTTTTTTGTCGCCTGACAGGACATACCATGTCATGTAATTATGGCACCCATACATATTCCTAGGCATACTTTACTTTCCTTCAATCTCTTCAACTTTTTTTCTCTCTTTATTTTATTATTATTTTGACTTTTTCCTGTATTTTCTATTTCATAAGACCGTTTTCCTTTTCGAGATATTTTCATGGACATGACTCAAAAAACTCTTCCATGAGAAATAGAAAAAAATCTTGCTTAAAAGAAAAAGTGATGGACTCTTCTCTGGCTTGACTCAGATTATTTTGACAAAAATTTCACTCAAGCATCATGAGATTTCTCTCACTCTTTGATACGTAAGCATCCCCTTGCTCATGATGACTTTGAATGTTCGAAGAAGAAAGTAATGTTTGATTTGAATAGTTCTCTAAATGTCCAAACATGATTTTGTAGACCATCAAACCAATCTCTCTTTCTCTTTATAAATGTACACTTTCTGGTTCATGGTTGTATTATGGATCTGGACATTTTTAGCAAATCCATTGCCCTATCAAAAATCTATTTGAATTTCAAGGGAGGGAAAATATTTTTTCTCTACTCATAATAATACTAAAAAATCTCTTTTCCATTATTTATGCAAATCTTAGGTCTTTTAGATTTGGTTAATTATAAACCCTTATTATGGGTAAGTAGCTTTTTCTTGACTGTGTTATGTTTGATGTTATTTTTTATATTAAATTCTCTAGGTTTGTTAAACCCTCAAAAAATACTTGGCCATCTTATTTTGATTTTATTTTGAACAAGCTAAACATTATATTTCTCTTGAGAACTCCAATTCTCTTTCCTCTAATATTGGAACCAAAAATCCATTTTTCGTAAATCATGTCATTTCTCACATTATTGCTACAACTATTCTCCGTGTTTTGGGTCTCTTCCTACCTTATCTCTGTGTGATATCCTTCTATTTTACTATATTTCATCTTGGTGTAACATTAAGCTCATTGCATTTATCATTAACTGCATGATAGAAACATCTCTTATCCCCTCTAGACTGCCTTATGAGATGATCATAACTCATATTTTAGAGGTTATAAATAACTCTCTTGATAATGTTCCTTTTATCTTTGTGAAGTAGTTTTATAATTCCAACACCTTTGGAAATAAATGACATATCTTAGTAAATTACTTTTCAGTTTCTAAGCCCGACAGCTATTTCGCTGGCACTCCATCTTATACTAAATCTTGGGCATCTTCTCTTTCCATTGTCGATTCTCATTCACTTGATTTTTCTCTTTATTTGACAAATATTGACTCCCAGATTGATGCTATAAAGGATATTCTTCTTGCAACTCATTTTTAGCTTCACAAAATAAAGTATACTACCTAAATGCTTGAAATGATATTTCTCAGCTTTGATCTATTGTTGAAAGATGTAAAAAAATTACCACAAAATTTTAGGATCCAACAGATATTCTCTTAGCTACTATCTCAACCTAGTTCTTCAATTTAAAAGAAAATACTCCTCAGACCTTGGCATATTTCATTTATCATTTAGAAAACCCCCATAATTCTACTACTTGATTACTTTTTTAGGTTGTGATGGTTTTGTGTGTATCTGGACATAATCCCATGAATACTCTATATATTTTGACTTTATCCTAGTTATTGTTAGTTGTTAATCTTCTTTTTTTGATTAATGTTAAAAGGGAGAAATATGTTTCATATTGCTAATAACATGTGAAGTCAATTAGTATGAACTTATTGGGAGCTATTATCCAACAAGTCAATAGGTTAGGTGAAGAACAAATGATATGCTAACTACATTACCTGTGAAAGGAAATTTGATGACTGTATAATTTTTTTTTATTTTTTTCATACATCAATAAGTGGGAGATTGATAATGTCTAATTTTAATTGAGAATCTTCTCACGAGAATTAAGAAAAAAGAATAATCAAGATACTTAGCAAGGTGTGAAAAAGGTAGGAGTATCAAATTCTAATGGAAAAAAATCAATATACCTTAGCATTTAATGTATCACCTCCTTACAAAGGTAGGAAATATCACTTACTATTTCAAAATACCTTATGGCACACCTTTTTTTGGATTTTTGGTGTATTTTTGAATTCAATATTTATGATTGGAAATATGATCTTGTTTATCCCAGTTAAAAGAGAAAAACCATTTGGTAGCCTTCTATCCTCCAACGACTAGTAGTATTCCAACCACTAGTGTTTAAGCAAGGTAAGACAAAGAAAGAAACATACTTTTGTCCCAACTTTCTCTAGTCCGTTACTGTAATTTATTCATGCATTGTAATATCTTGAGATTTATCATGTATTAAAAAAAGAGTAGAGGAACACATAGTTGGTGAGGTATTGTATCAAAAGTGAGAGTGAAGAAAAGAGTGTGAGTTACGTCCATAAAGCATAATACAATCTTTGTAATTTGATTTGATAAACAAGAACTTCTAGAATCCTTTGAAACTCAGGCGGATTGGAGTAAGACATATTAGAGGTCCCAACTAGTATAAAATATCTAGTGTCATTCTTTTTCAACACTTTAAGGTTTAGCTCTATTTATTAATGCTTCGGTAATTGATTTTCTATCGAAGCAAGTCAACTATCCACAAAAAAAAACTGTAGTTCATCCCCCATTTTACAACCTTCATAGATGTATAGTTCATACTTCTGATTCTAAAACACAACTCACCTTAGGATTGAGTAGAAAAGGTAGAGAAAGGTAAGTTATATTATACATAATTGTTACCTATTAATTATGTATGGCTAAGAGGACCATAATTATCCTTTGATTATTTCATGTGTGACACTGTAATAAACTATTTTTTTGTTATTTGTGTAAATTATTCATTTTTGAAACATCCTGTGTTTTGTTCCTTAGAATTTTTTTGGGTTTCTAACTTTCTAGACATCATATGATTCACAATACTAGTCGTATGGTGGGGGTACGGGTCAGGTAACCCAATCGTATATTGTCCAGTGTTGGGTGCTGTTAGGTGGTTGAGTTTGTTATATTGGTAAGACTAGGTGGGTACAATTCGTATGGTTGGTGATGGGTTGTTCAGGTGGATTTTCCTTTACTTAATCTAAAACTTAGTAACTTAACTTGGATTTGACTACGAGTAGCTCACCATGAGTCATGAGGATAGGGAAGGAGTGGTATAGTCCAACTCATATGACGGGAAATACCTAACCTCTGTTGATTTTGTTATCAGTATGGTAATGGGAATTGGTCATATGTATGGATACAAATGATCTTGGTTGAGTATGTTGGAAATCATTAGGGTCCAAGGGATGCTGAGGGTGCGATTGTACCTTCCTGATGAGTGGTAATTTTACCACTCATTCACACTTATCATTCGTGTACATTACCTTGTTTTAAATGAATAAAAGAGACAAAATTGTTATTAAATACACTAATATCAACATTTTCTAGGTATAGAGTTAACCAGATCAAAAGGTGTGGATTAGAGCTGAAAATAATCAATAGGGAACAAGAAAGTGCAGTTGAATACTTTGAGCAGGAACTGACCTCAGTTACCGTGGTGGCGTTCTGGTTACCGTAGTGGTGACATTCAAGGAGAATTCAAGCAAACATGGTCATGGAATATAATCTGGAAATGCATCCCAAGGAAAAATCTTGAAATGCATGTGGCTAATCCCAAATTTGACAAAAGAGGACTCAAATGCTAAGAATCTAATTCATTAACATTCATAATTCCATTTTCCACAATAGGAGGTTTCGGTTCTTTAGTCCATAGCCTCCATTCTTGGGGAAGAAAATAGTGTATATGATTTGGGTGAAGAATACATTAGATACCTTCTAAAATTAGGAATATCTCAATTCCATTGGAGATTTATGGGAGTCCAAAGTTTGAAGTAACATTCACTTAATCTCCAATAAATCATTTCAATGGACATTATAGGTTTATCTTTGCTTATTTATCTTATGTGTAGCTATATCTCCCTCTTGGGGTTATGTGTGAATTGGAATTTAAGTATGTCTGGTTTTTTATTGTTATCCTCTATTTAGTAGTTCATGTTGATTGGTTTTATCATTGCTATACTAACTTAGTTGGGATTTGTAGGTGAAAGCCCCAAATACCCATATTGGTTTTATGGGTAAAAACTCCAAGCTCTAGAAAGCTCATAGCCATCTTAAAAAAAAGGTTGTGGATTGATCTTTAGGAATCCACATCCTCCTTAAAGAGTGATATGGAAACTAAAGTAATAGTAGGCAATTATGTATGTAGTTTTCTAATAATTCACTATATTATACATAAGGGTGGCTGTGAAGTTAACTACACTTTGGGTATCATCCTAGAAATACGAATGCCTATATTAGGGTTTGGTTACCAATTGTTGAACACACCCATTAGGTATTCGAAAGAATCAATGGGCGAAAGTTTGGTGTTTTGTTGAAAGACTAGCATCAAAACCTATAACCAAACCTACCCATACTTGATCTACTAATATTGAATTTAATAATTAGCATCCACTCGACACTTCCCTTAGTAATACATATTCCCATGATTTGTGCTTAATTGTTTGAAAACTATAATTATTCATAGCCCCAAATTTATACTATAAAAACCCAAAAAGAAACATTAGTGTAGACTCATATCTCCACTATTTTTATCTTCTTGTACTATTTGTTTGAATTTAACTTTTATCTATTATTTTCAATAAACTTTATTGTCACTCACATTGTTCCTCGTGGATTCTACCTCGACTGAAAAGTTGGATAAATATATTTAAAAAGATCTCCTTGAAGTTAAATTTACATGTAAGTTAAGCATTATCAAAACTGGCGCCATTGTCGGGGAACAATTTGGCATATTAAGTAAGGTTTGAATTTTAGCTTATTTTCTTGAATTCAAGCTTGTAAGTACTTGTTTGTGATTTTCTTTTGTATCTTGTGTTGGGTTGATTTTTATTTTCTTTTACTTGTATCCATGGAATCTTCCGACAAATATGATTTTGGTAGTTGAAGTCATATCTTAATAACCCATGTCCACATTGTGATGGACCTCATTTTAGGAGAGATTGTAACTATGCTCCTCGAAGAGAGATGGAATCACCATCTCAATCCTATTGGGAGTATGTTTGTTATTTATGTGGTATTTGAGATGGACATTGGAGTGATTGTCCAATTGCCCCCTCCCGTTTTATGCTAACCGAGTTGCTAGTTCTCCTTATGAGTTTGACAAGTCCTATGATGGAGACAAGAAAGAGCAATATACCGGGTCTACTAGTATTAAAACAATGCTCAAACTATTTTTGACCAGGTAAACACAATGGCGGAGAATTTGCAAGCCATGCATCAATCCTATGAGGCATTTGGATGGGAAATAGTTACAATTAAGGAAATGGGAGAAGAAGCAAAACTTAAAAATATTATTACCTTACCTATTTCCCGAGAAAGTATGATAAAGAAGAGAAACCAAGCTATGATAATGATATTGGTAACAAAGACTCCTCGATGATTTCCCAATCAACTGAATCAAATAGAGAAGAAGATGTAAAAATAAATTAAATGGTGCTAGATTCAAAAGAAGAATCAACGCAAATCTCTGATGATAACCCTAGTTCATTTCGGGGTGAAGATGATTTGGAGGATTAAATTTTTGGATTAGGGGTTCGACCTCATTCAACCCACTTTTAAACGTTATACCTAGAGGATATAATGAGTATTCATCCACCTAAACAAAAGATGGATGGTGGGGAAATAGAGTACTATTCCTATATTTTGGATTTTTATATTTTGAAGGAGCATATGGAACCCCATCCATAAACGGCCAAGGAAATCAATGCCCGATGTACAATTAGTGGCCTATTTATGCGCTTACTTTACCTATAGATCCAAACTAAAAAGTCAATGTGAAGTTGGGTAAAAGATTTAAGTCAAAAAAATGGTGAGACGAAAACTTGCTTGCCATTTCTTTAATTCTTCTATGTTTCATCTTTGAAGAGTATAATCTTATGTCCCTTTGTCGCTTATTGAATATTGAATAAAATTTGGGACAGATATTCAAATCTTCTAAGTGGATATACAGAAAGATGTGGTGAAGGCATCGAGCAGAGATATTAAACTAAGCTCTCGATGGGAGGCAACCCATCATGCCACAAAAAGTGACATGTATCCTTTTTATTTATGCATGATAGGGTAGATATTTGTTTTGTTTTTGTGCATGCATAATCCATGAAATATTGTTGCTAAGAAGAATTTTTATTGAATTTCAAAAAGGAACATGTGAAATTGGCAGTTTTGATCGAAGAAGAAGTGCAGAAAACTAGATTGTTTGGTCTCAGTTATTATGATCACGGTATATGCCACGCTATCGTGGAGGCTGCATAACCGTGATCATGTAACTAGGACTGCGATCGCGGTCAAAGAATTAAATAACTATCCGAATGCCCATTGCCCACACTCATTCTCTAACAATTTCTCTCAAATTCACTCAAATCTTTGGAATTGCATTGCATATCTAGTTGTCAGTTTAATTCATTTGCATCTTTAACTTAGTAAGTTTAATCAACATCTTTGATTTTGATACAATTGCATTTTCAAAACCTGTAGTTTAGGTAAAGTCTTGAGTTGATGTTTCCATGGAAAAATGCATGCTTGTTGAGTATTATTGTGTGGTTAGCAATTATAGTTGTTGTGCCCATAAATGGGGAAGTATTGAGTACCCCAATGAGTTCAATTTGAATTCTTTCAAATCTGGGGTTCAATTTGAATTATTTCATGTCTGGGGCAATAATCATGCATTCTAGGTTTAAATTCACAGCGTATAATGTTAGTATACCTAGTTGGAACAAATAATAGGGGTTAGATTATGTTTTAAATTATGTTCATAATCTGTCGACTAAGGTCTCTGGTATTGTGTACACAGTCTCGACGATCACGATCGTGGTCAATGCTCTGCTACTGCCGTGCGTGGGGGTAGTGTCTACAGAAACCAAAAATTTATATAAATCCAATTTTTCCCCAAAAACCTTTTGTAACACTGTCACATAAAAAAAATTATATACATCCAATTATTCCCCAAAAACATTATATCACACTGCCACATACATTTATTTTTTTGATCTAGCATGTTTTTAGTATGGTAGTACTAATGATGGACTGAGTGGCATTGTTTATAGGTTCTATACCTCAGGGATGAAAGAATTTTACAACACCAAATTCATGGGCCAAGGCTAGAACCTCTATAATGCGGACTTGCACAGGACGAACTTACTTCCTTAAAGAGGTATCATCTTAGATAAGATAGGGGAGAAGCTCATAGGATTCCATGCAAGACTCACCAAAATCAAGTGGAGATTCTTTGTCCTGGACCCCTGCTATGCGAATGAGCAGTAGGTATGGGAGTTCTAAGCTAACCTAATAGTAAGTTCTTTCACAAACCTAGTGATGACTATTAGTGGAAAATAAGTGATATTTGGGATAGAGCGGATCAATGAGGTGTATGGACTCCCAAAATGCTGACAAGGAATAGTTCCATACAAAATTATGCGAGCCAGGGACCTGGATGACAAATATTTTTTATCCTGGTAGTGAGGTTCCCTGGGCCACTACCAAGAGAGATATTCTAAGTAATTACATCACAACTATGGCTAGGCTTTGGCTGAATACTACCTGTAGCTGAGTATCGCTATACACTCACATAACCATTGTTACAGACTTGTGAGATTGGATGATGATCTTTCTTCTCTATAGCATCTCCCTGAATGAGAGAGAGATTGTGCACTCAGAGTGGAGGTAGTTTAGAAATCATAGAGGTAAACATCTTCTCCTCTGTTCCCTTATCACAAAGATATGCAAGAGGGTATAGATGGAGGAACATGCTGCAGATACCTGGTACTCCCAGGACCACAAATCTTCCTACTCATGTTCAGGGATGAGGTTGCCCCAGGTTAGAGCAATAAAAGGAAGTTGCACTTTGAAAAATCAAACCAATAGGACATGAACTCTTGTAGACCTTCATCAGTCAACCCTTTGCTGAAATATCAGGTCAGATAAAGGTTGTTAGGGAGATATTGTTCAGATTGCCTTAAGGACTAGGAGATCTATCAGATGCTCGCCACTAGTCTATAGCTTAGCCAGACTATGAGAAATATAGGGAGTAGTAGAAAAAGTAGGAAGACATGGTTTCCAATTTAGAGAGAGATTATTCATCCTTTTCTATATCACACAAGGACCTCAGGTATTTGTATGTGAAGATGGTAAAGAGAGAGGAGAAGAGAGAAAAATTCTTCCAAAAAATGTGGAAGGGGGTGGAGGGCATTTTCAAGGTGCTCAAGCCCAACAATTGACTACCTTCACCTAGGATGGACAATGAGGACAAGGCCCCTCCTGATTAGTCTACCGATGATACTGATGTTTATGGTGCAGAGTCAGTGGGAGAGAGAAACTCTTGAAGCATATTTAGGGAGACCTCTGTTACTCGTGCCTTATTGCATATGCAGTGAGGACACTATATTTCTTTTTATTTGGGGTGACCCCATATTTATATTGTTTTGATGTTGTGTTACTGGATATTTCATTTTATGTTGTTGTTTTGGGAAGGCATTCTGGATATGATATTATTTTTGTTTTGGAATGCAACATCTTTGGTTACTCTGATGCTGCTCACATTTTATGGATTATCTTATGGGTTTTAATTCTTCTTTATCTTTTACCTTAATTTCATTTTGATGTTAGTGATGCATGACTAGCTTTGCCCTATGATATATTAAGTGACGATATTATTAAGGGTTGTTTTGTTTGGGTTTTGAGACATGAGTGAAGGGGATGTCTGAGTACATGTGGCATTGTAAATTATAAATTTGGGGTCAATTTGTACACCACTGGCGATATTTGCATAGCCATATGGTGGGTTCGCCCATTTTGAGCTGTAATGTGAGAACAAGGCTTTGATTGTTTCCATGGGTTAGCAAATTGATCATGGTGCAAATACAAAATAAACAATGCCCGCAATCTAAAATTTTTTAAAAAAACAATGGCATGGACTTAAGCAAAGTTGTAACAAGACTTTTTCTCTTTTTGTCACTCCATAAGTTTTTGACTTGTAAATAATAATAGATACTCCAATTTTGTCTCTAAAGGAGGGACATTTGAGCTCCCTTGGCAATTTTTTCAAGCCATGTGTGGTGAGATTATTGCATTCATCTCTTGTATACTTGTGTTATCTAGAACTTGCCTCATTAGTCTTTCAAATCTAACTTTTATTGTATTTGGTTGGAGAAATGATCTTAGGCCATCTTTGTGATTATGAAACCAACTCTAGCCTAAAAATCCTACCTGTGCATAAAGTTAATCCCTGGTTACCACTTCGAGCCGTTGGACCTTTCTTTTGAAAAATCATTATAAACCGTGAATCATTTTTTTATCCCTCTTTTAAAACATACCCTCCTTGAAATTGAAAAGGCAACTTGAGGCTAAAAGCCTAAGTTGGGGTGGTAAATATTGATGGAAATAAGTTTGGTGCCACGAAGTGTTAGTGAAATTACTAATGTAACTTGGCATTGAACCAAATAAATAGAAAAGAAATGGATCCGAGAAAGGAATGAATTACACTAAAGTTGCAAGAAAAAGAAATTAAAGGAAAGTGGTGAACAATGGAAGCAAAAAATAGGCATGAGATAAGAGATAAAACAAAGAGGAGTGTCCCATAGTCAAAATGGCGAATTAAATAGTGTGATGTAGATGTTCAAGGTAGGGCGTAGCCATGTTTTACCAACTGATATCATACCCCAGCCGGAACATATAGTACAAGCTTAGAAAGTCCTTTGAGCTCTCCGACCGTTTACTTTCTTTGTAGTGGCGATTGAAAATAGGGGCAAGCGTATGGTATGACACTTGTTTCATAGAGATTTATTTTGTGAGGAAAGATTTGTTTTATTTAAAATTCCTTGTTGTATATTTGGTAGCTTGGTCTATGGAATTCTCTTTCTTATGAGGATGACATGTGAAATAGGTTTAGGTGGGTGATTTCATCACCGCCCGAGCAATAAGGCAAGTGTAGTATAACTTGATTTTTGTCAAAAGTGAGTCACTTCTAAAGTATTGGTTATTGTTAATTAGTTGATATTTGAAGTCTCATGCATTCTTAGATATTGCGTCATATGGTGAGGGTGTAGAGAAAATAGCCTACCACATGTGCAATACGCTACTTGTGGTGATGAGCAAGCTCAAAGTCTTTGTGATATTTAAGGCATGTAAGTTTGGGCATAGATAATTATTATCTCATGGTACGAGGAAGTGTTGCTTGAGGACAAGCAATAGCTTTAAGTTGGGGGTGTTGATAAGTGGTGATTTTACCACTCATTTGCACTCATCATTCATGCACATTACTTTGGTTTGAATAAATAAAAGATGCAAACTATGATTAAATGCACTAATATCCACACTTTGTAGGTATAGAGTTAACAAGATCAAATGGTGTGGATTAGAGTTGAAAATGATCAAAAGGGAGTAAGATACTTAAGTTGAAGACTTCGAGCAAGAACTGACCTCCGTTACCATGGTCGTGGTCTCGTGACCGCAGTTGTGGAATTCAAGCCACCGCAATCACAAAAGATAATTGCAATCATGCAGCTGCAATTGTGGTAAGACATCCGGGACAACAAATTAGCTAAAGAATACAAATGGGTTGGGTCAACCCACAATCTGACCTAATAAGCATGTCGTACCATGGCTTGTATTGTTTCTCTTTGACTCGTATAGACCTGGAACCATGCCTAGGTTATGGAGTGGGTACGACACAAGGTGACGAATCATACCTAGAGGGTATGACTTATTTTGAGAATCGTATCCATTCCAGAAACCATTTCCCAATTCTATTTTTCCCCAAGTCAATATGACTCATAATTATGATTCATATCGTATAGATATGACTCATAAAGAGTCTGTATTACTACTTTTTTTCAACTTCACTAGATATATTCTGATTTCCTTAGACTTGCACATTGGACAAACATATAAGCCTATAAATGAATAAATACAAAAAATGGGTTTCTTCCCATGCATCGCTTGATTTAAGGTTGAGACACGACGTCGATAAATTAGATTTTATGGTAGCCTCCCATGCAGCACTTGATTTAATATTGCTACACGACGGGAATAACTTGACTACCAAGTCTTCTTCAAGGTCAATAGCTTCAACCCACTTCGAAACATATTATACCGCAAGAATTAAATATTTGATGCCATACAAACTCAAGAAAGGTCCCATGAAATCAATGCCCCATACATCAAAAACTTCCAATTCTAAAGTAGAAGTCATAGGTAGTTCATGTCAAAAATCATTCATTTTCTTTGGCATTGATCACAAGCAGAAGAGTAATCAATCATATCTCGGTATATGGTTGGCCAATAGTAGCCGCATAAAGGATGTGATGAACTATGCGCCCCCCTTCATGATGATCCCCAACTGGTAATGAATGACAAGTTTCTAGTACACTCATCATCTCTACCTCAAGTATGCATCTGCGAATGATTCTATCTGCACAAATTCTGAATATGTAATGTTCATCCTAGAAATTTTTTTTGCATAATGCATGAACTTCTTTCTTTGTTGATATGAAAGGTCTTTTGGGACTAGATCACCGTCTATGTAATTTGCATAATTTGGAAACCATGGAATTAGATGTTGGGTAGCTGATAATATTTGTTCATCTAGAAAAGTGTCATCAATATCCAACCTATTACCAACCTTCTGCATAGCTTTCTCCTCTAGTCTTGACAAGTGATCTGCAAGTTGATTTTCTGTGCCATTTCTTTCCTTCACCTCAAAGTCAAATTTTTACAACAACAACACCCATTGAATAAGCTTAGGATTTACATATTTTTTAGCTATTAGGTACCACAATGTTGCATGATCAGTGTGCACAATCACCTTTGTCCCAATCTTGTATGATATAAACTTTATAAAAGCAAAAATCACTGCCAATAACTCTTGAACCATCATGGTATAGTTATTTTCAGTATGATTTAGTTCCTTACTTGAATAGTAGATAGGATAAAGGATCTTTTATTTTTGTTATCCTAGTACCGCCCCTAAGGACCCTACTCTAGCATAACTCATAATTTCAAAAGGTGAGGATCAATCGAGAGACACAATGAATGGAGTAGTCACTAACTTCCCTTTAAGTCTTTCAAAAGCCTTCTTACATGCCTCATCAAAACTAAAGTTTACTTCATTCTCAAGAAGATTGCAAAGAAGATTAGAAATCTTCAAGAAGTCATTGGTAAATCACTTGTATAAAATTGTATGTCCTAGAAAATTTTGAATTTCTTTCATAGAAATTAGGTAAGGCAATTTTTCAATCAACTCAATATTTACTCGATCAACCAATATGCCTCTTTTTGAAATCATGTTCCCAAGCACAATTCCTTTTTTTACCATAAAATTGCACTTTTCCAACTTAAAACAAGAAAGGGAAGGTTAAGTCAGTAGTTGATATGACTCGTTCTTCACTCGTACCATTATCGTATGAGTCGTACCCTGCCTTCTTATATCCTTTCTAGGGTCTTATCTCCCAAGGCTTAAACTTTTTGTTGAGCTTACGACTGCCACTTATGAGTCTTACCTGAGTGTACGGCTCGTGTACTTTACTCGTATCCACCTGGGAATTTTGTCTTTCCATGGTTTTTACACTGGTTCCTTACAACTTCTCCATACGAGTCGTACTCAGACTTCTGACTCGTATACTTTTAAGACTCCAACACTTGGATGGCAGCTTAGGTTCTATTATGCTTTTGAATGTTGTGTACAACTAGTATCCTAGCTTTCGTCTATGATACTTGAGTCGTATCTTCCCCATACATAGCTTCTCAGGTTGTCTTTTGATTCTGTTTTGCATATGATTCAACATATGAGTCGTATCGGATGTTTAAGACTTAATAGATGACTCATTCCTGATTAGACTAGGTCTTTTCTAGGGTTTTTTTAGATCTTTTCATTCAAACACTACTATAAACCTGTTTTACCTGCATTATACACCAAAGTGAATCATATCTACCAAAATATCCTACGTTCATGTAGAAATTTATTGTTTTAAGCATCGGAAGTGTCGTGTTTACATGCCAAATCAATCATCAAACGACTAAGCATAATCATGATATAAATATGATAAGAGACAAGATAGAATAAGTTAAGTAAAGATACGAGGGGTAAACATAGAAATATGCTCTGACACCAATATATACAAATAAATAAATTCATATATAATAATAACATAAAGTTTATGCTATTATAACTATAAGATATACCTCTATAAGATAATAAGTACAAAAACGTAAACAGACCAACTCAATCCTCGATAAACCTGGAGGTTACAATTAATGAAACTAAGAAATTGAACGGTCATAAATCACTAATTTACCAAGCCATAATCAATAATCCATCGAAATAGTACATAATTACCAATGCAAGACTTTTACCAAAACTCATTTGTATCATCCTCAGCATTGTCATTATCGGACTTGAACCAAAGCTCATATTATCAAGATATTTATCATTTCTCAGACTTAAATTGGAACTCATAATTATATACCATACTGACAATCAAAATAATCAAGTCATACTTATAAACTAACCCAATAAACTGTGCCAATTCCCCATCTTTAAAGTCATGCCTATAACCATTTACATAGGCCATGTCAATAGTCGTAATCACAAGTTAAGTCCATAATTGTATCTATAAACAAATAATCAAGTTTGTAAGCCATTATTTATATCTATAAGTCATTTCATATCTATAAACCATTATCATATCTATGATCCATTAATCATATCTATAAGCCATTATTCGTATCTACAGGCTATATTATTTATATTTATATAAGCCTTATCATATCCACGATCCATTAACAATTAATCACGCCAATATCTATACTATTAAGCATGTCAATAGGAAATATTATTATTCAAATATAGAAGCCATATCAATTATCCTGTACATATATGCCATATAATTTCATATTATATCATTAATCACGTATATAAGCAATACCATTAGAAATACATAGAATTACCATCAATCATTCAATATACAACTAAGATAATCAATAAATATGTTCAAACTACATGATTATCAAACCAACCATTAATAAGAATATATCACGCTTAACTAAGTTTATAAGGCTAACACAAATCTTTTCTTAAGATGGGGCCCACTCTAATTCCTAAAATCTATTTTTTTGGAAACTTCTATCCCACACTAGGCTAAGGTATCTAAGTACATTTCTAGATTTCATGTTAATACATAAATATCCCAAAGAAAGTAATCCTTCTTAATCTAGAACAACTATGGAAATCCTACCTAGAATAATAGTACCTTAGGCAATTTCCCTTATGCAACTTAGGAGAATTCTACCATAAATATTAATGACTAATGCAATTTAATGTAGCTAGAGTAATTAAGGAATTTTCATTAGAAGCATGAACTACGAAGCCTGATTTAACTAAGACATAAATACAAAAATAACTTACTATTTACTCTAAGTTTACAATTTCAAGATAGCCTTAACGATCCAACAAAACAAAATATTATCATTCACACTTCAAACACCTAAATTCCACCCCATATCTAGAATCATAAGCATACTACAATATAGATGAATTTGTGAAAAAGTTAAACCTAGCCTACCTTTATGCCGATGAAAAGACCAAATAATCTGCTAAATGACTGATTTCCTTTTTGGAAAAGCTTATACAAGGTTCCACGCAACAAAAATCACAATTTAATCATAAAAATAAGAACAATGATATCCATATTGCACTTTTGTGCTTTAGATCCTAAATTAATTAAAATTGCATGTAGGGCCCGCTTAAGAAATCAAACTTTTAAAACTAACACAACTTCCCTCTATGCTCAAAACATATCCCTACGATGGGTGGATTTTGTGCTATAAGGGTGAAAAAATTAGTTTTTAGTGTTTTAATCTAATCAATGGTTAAAACAAGGCTAAGTCGGTATTTATGCGCTCCCTAGGCATGCGGGTGGTACTAAAGCAAATATTGCGTATCTTTAGTGGTCATTTGTAAAGTATCTGGTGCTGCTAAAACAGTATCTGACCCACAATCTAGGCTTCTAACGTAGACCATAGGACACTTTAGTGTTAGCTGCTACCGCATCCAGGTGCCACTAAAGTAGTACTTGCTGGCTTGATAGAGAAGTTAAATTACCCTTTCTTCAAGTACCCAAAGGGTCTCTTTAGCTATCGCACTAGATGTTAGGCACCTAATAGAGTCTTGAAATTTTTTTAAGTCTAAGCTACCCCATTAGGATTCAACTGAAATCCTTTCTATGCAAATGAACTATGCTACCCTATAAAATTTGACATTTCAAAATCAATGGCTAAGTAAAAATTTCCATCTTATATCATTTTTATAAAAAAGTTTGTCTGACATCCACTTGCTATTTTCTTAACTTTTATCCAATGGAAAAATATACATTTGGGTGCCTTGAGACCCTAACCAATGGTCCACCTAACCTAAAATTAGAATTTTGGAGTTGTTGGAACATTTAGCATTGACATAAAATGTCAGTTGAATGATTTTTATGCCTGCTAGCTAGTTTGAACAAGCAAAGGCATCAAAATAGGGAGTTGGATCTTAAAACCAAATGAATTGCCCGATAACCAAACTGCCAGCTTAGGTAAGTAAAAAATAACTTTTGGAATCTATATGAATTTTCTAAATGAAAAAAATAAGAAGAAATATAAAAAATGAACAAGAGGGTCATTATAGACTATCCGTGTTATATTTTTCGAGCTACCCTTTATCGACTTTGAGATGTAGAGGATCTACTAAAGGTTCTCATGGAAGTGGTACTAGTATCTGTGGGGTGGTCGGGGGGTTACTCACTGAAGTGGTGGTTGAGGTCGCCTAAATTGCACCTCCTAAAAAGTATAACTTGGTCACTTTCAAATAATGAATCCAACAAAGAAAGGAGTAAGACCCACAGGGAATAAGCAAAATCTTATTTAAGAATTTATTTATGAAGTTGAAAAGTGCAAAATGTAAACGGAAGAATTTTGTAAGTGCATCAGTAGTAGAAATAATTCATGAACACTTTAGGTTGCAATAAATATGAAAAGAACACTAGTATTGTAATCCACCTTTACATTCTAACATTGCATACTTATCATGCATATCAAACTATCACGGTTCCTTATATGAATAATCTAACAAGTTATGTGTCACCTACTGTATCTCGACACCATTTGGTGAAATTCACTCATCTTCTCTTGGTCTTAGACTATCTCATTACTAACCCTTTTCCTGGATCACAGATTAACTATCTCCTCTCGGTCTCAATTTAATTAGATGAAGGTTAGTAGCTTCAAATTTTTTATGTTCTTTTATTTTCCTAAGCTCAACCTCTCTCTCAAGTTATTATCAAATATAGATGGTTATTAGAATCTGCAGTAACTAGGAAAGTAATCAATAAGAATAAAACAACAATACATTCATAAACACAGATCAAAAAAATCCTTGAACTTTCTCTACATTATTATTCCATCAAGGAAACCACAAACCTAGTAAAGAGGTTTAGCTGCTCATGTTTTCGAGAAAAACCATAGAGTTCATCACTGAAAGGATATGAATAATCTCACAATGAATTAATAATGAAAACCAAAATGTCAAATTAATATCAAACCCTAAAAGTCAAGAAACCAATTCCCAGAGAAAAAGTGTATCTTAAAACTCAATATATTTTTGTAAGTATGTAAAGTGTGAACTCTAATAACAAAAGATGAATGGGGTATTTATATTTTAAATTAGGAAATCTAAAAATCCTACCCCAAACAAAGTGAGAACAATCATATCGGCACCTACCAATGTCACTACTTACGGTCCTTAGGTACTACGTACGGGCCCTAGGTAGGTTCTCACGTCTCATAGGAAATCAACGGCCTTCAGAACTCAACTTACAAGGTGAATCTATGAGGATCATAGGTACCATTTCATAATTTAGCCTTCATAGGTCCTAGAGAAAATTCTAACTGAGAGAACTTCATTTTATTACATAGACATTACCTACGGGAGACGTAAGTACCATTTACGGCCCATGGGTGGGTTTGTAAGTAGCATTCCAACTACATTTTATCTCTTTTACTCCTCTTCTACCTAAACCTATTTGCTACTAAACCAACACAAAACATATTACATCTAACAAAAAGGCCTACCTACTTTCATATTTTTAATGTTTTAAGCATCAAAAGTGTCACTAAACCATGACACATCAACACCCACATCTTATAACATTTTTATGTCCTCAGGAAATTAACACATAACAAAGAATATACGATACTTAACGAAGAGAAACCTAAGGAACCTATGACAGTCAACTCAATTTTAGCTCAAAATTCTTCCCTTCTAAATTTTTCACCTTTTCAAAACCACTGTGTCGATCTATATAGCATAGCAGTATGATACAATGGAATCAAGTGATGGAACAACAAACAAATAATTAAACATATATGAAAGTTACACAACCAAAATATATAAGAAATTAAAAACACATCCCATTTACCATGTACCATCATAGAAAAAGTCACAACTCCTATAATATTATTTTTCATTTCAGTGCAAGAGACTACATCAAGACACTCACAATCACAAAAGAAGTTCAAATTAATGTGCATGGAATAATATAGGGTTGGACTTATTTTCTATACCTTAGCTTTTTGTTTTGATATGTTGGACTAGGATCACTGTTGGACTTCTCTCGGATAGAAATATAAGCTTAGGGATTGGTATGGTACACTTGGGATGATATAACTCACCATCTTTGACACTAGACTTTCGTTACGGATCTACTTCTCTATAATTCATTATTTATTTATCCCTTTTCTCCTCTATTGATTTTTTGGATTGAGTGTAGTTTTCTTTTTCTTTTAATTTATTCATTTTTTTTTCTTTTCAAGTTATCCATTTTTTCTTTCTTCTCTTTTTTTCTACCACATCCAACCTTACTTTCTTTTTCTATTACATTAAAAAACCTCATGCACAATTTTAAATATGCACCCCTATGATAGCCACCCGCAACTTAGGTGATTTGACTGAATTAAGGAGTATAGTTTCTAAAGAGGGACTGGGGCCAAAACTAGTTCATTATAATCGATAGGAAAGGTTAAAAGGTGAAAACAAGAAAATACATAAATGTAGGCTAAAATCAGGGATCAAGTGATACTTATTTATTTTGGATGGTTATTTAGGCTAAGAGTAGACTGATTTAAAATCTTCCTATAATTATACCCTAGCCAACTATCCTACAACCTAGGAAAGACTAATTGAAAATGTTCTACAATAAATACACACAGGGAAATAGGTAAGCACCTTGCACACATATGGTATAGTTTTCTATCACCAACTACTACTTATACTGCTCATGCAATGCAAAGCAATGATTATTTTGTCGCTAATACTAATTCCATGACAAGATTCACACAATGGTCACACAGATATTTAGATTAAATAGTTCACACAAGTTTTGGAGGGGTATCATTTTTTATAAAAAATATGTAAACTACACTTAGGTACCTTATTTTTTCGTTAATTAAAAATAAGAGATACATACCATAAAAATACATACACAACCTAAACATGACAGCTCTACTAAAAATATACTCCGGGGGGAAAGTAATGGCAACAAAAACCCCCAAGAGGATATCTAGACCCTCAAGTCTCCCTACCCTCATCAAATAAGCATGCATTAACCCAAATGCATCTGGAAACTACAAAGAACGAGAGTTAGGAAGATATCTGTGTCACCTTAGGTGCGTAGAAATGATATCATCACAAATATCACATATTATCACAAATGCAAAAGTAACAAAACATCTTAGTCTGCCGCTCAAGAAGTGCCTGATTTAATACGGCGACATGATGTTAGAACCTTGATTAGACAGACTTCATCAAGGTATCCATAGGGTTGGCCTCCTAGGTCATCAACATTTTTTATTAAAAATACCACCCTTATGTCAATCGGTTTCTTCATAGCTCTGCGCACATTAATTATGACGTATTCATTCTTCAGCCTGAACTTAATCTTAGATCTTTCCATATCTACTAATGCTCTACTAATGGCTTAAAACAATCTCCCTATGATCATGGGCATCTCAAAATAATCATTAAAATTCAACACAACAAAGTCATTTGGAAAGATGGTGTTGTCCACTTTTACCAACATATCAAATGATAAGCCAGTGAGCTTCTTAGCTGTAAAATCGTTCATCAATAACCACATTGTCGTGGGTTCGAAATATCTCAATCCCAATTATTTTAACACTCTCAGAGACATCAAGTTAGTTCTTTCACCCAAGTTACACATAGCGCTAGTAAACCTAGATGCCCCAATAGTACAAGGGATGGTGAAAGATCTGGGATCACTTTTCTTTTGCACAAGAGATTAAGATGTAATTGTGCTATATTTATGAAAGACAACTATATACTCATAACTGAATATTGGCTTCTTTGACACCAAATCTATCATAGCTTTGTATAGCTGAACATCTTCTCAAGATCTTCAAGAAAAGGTATGTTCACACTCAACTCCTTTACTATAGCAATATGGTTTTTATTCTTCCCTTTTTTCGTTATCTATTTCAACCTTTAAGAATAAGGTGGGCGAGGTTTTGGAATAGGCTTCAGTGGTGTTGTGAGCTACTTATCCTTTCCTTTGTATTCAGCTTCTTTATCTGCAATAGTAGGATTTAGAGACACCTTATTATTCATCAACTTTATAATTTTAGCTTCTCCAGTATTACCAACCACAATATGATTCCTAACATTATCAACCACAAACATAGGACTATCAATAGTACACTTACCGCTTTGAGTAGTGATAGCTATGAAGTGATAGTCGTTCATAGGATTATGAATGGTCTTATTCAAAAAAGTTCTCGAATGATATTGATTTAATGTAGCCAACATCTAACAAAACTACTATTCAAGATGCCTAATTGCAATAGCATATGATTCTACTTTCACACTCAACGTTGAGATATCCGCCTTAATATCCTTAAGGAAACTCTCTTGGCACTCTTGAACTTTTAAAAACTTATCATGGAATGCTTCCATCCTAAGGTCAATCATATGGTTCCCCGATGGAACATATGCACAGCTCTTCTCCTTCTAAGCAATTTTTCTTGTCTAGTCACCATCTCTCTCTACTTTTACCCTTATACCTATCTCCATAATAAATTTAACCTTAATTCCTTGACTCGAGTTCTGAGTGTCCTTATTTGACCCTTATCCTTTTTCTCTAAGACTTGACATCCTGGGCCTAAATATTTAGCTATTTCTTAAGAGTTGAACTCATTATGTATAATGAGATTTACCTTGTACGTGCACTACATTCACCTTTCCTGCAACGTAGTTGCAAAATTCTTGGAAAGAAACCCAATCTCCACCCTCAGTTGTGCTATCTCTAAAGCCAACATAACATCTAAGAATCGCTGCTCACTAAAAGCACTAAATAATAAGTACAAATATCTCTTTCTTCCTTCTAAGTATGCCACCCTCAATTTATTTTGTGACCCGATCTAAGATTTCCACAACTAGCTCCCAATGAAGGCTCACAAAAGCCATACTAATAATAGTATAAGCAACAACTTTGGTGTTTGCATTCAAGGTTCTACAAAATATTTCGAGCAAGTTCCTCCATAAAATATTATAATTAGGCAAATCAACTTCTCGTTGAACCTTAACCATGTCTTATATAGTGCCTCCAAATGAAATTGCCTAAAATAAAAAATCTCACCCTTCAATTGCAGCATTATAGTAGATGGGAAGAATTTTCCAAAATTGTGTTTATAACTCATTCCAAGAGGTAATTGACCCACAAGATAGTTCCCTTAACTATAACGTCACTTCTCCTGCAAGAAAGAATTGGACCAAGTTAGGTCTCAAAGCATCCTTACTCACCTCAAAAAAATTATACAAAGTACAAATCGAAACAGTATTCATGATTTACATGGTTGTTTTTTTATTTGGTGAACCATCAAACACACTATTCAGATTAAGCAAAAGAATCATAGTACTTGATATGTCAAACTTCACCCCTTGAGGAAACTCAGAGAAATGAAATCTCATGTATCAATAGCCTTAAGATAACCCAAGTCTTCTTTAAAATCATCAAAAATTCATAAATACATATACACTTTGGGTACATCAGCTCTATCCTTTGTATTTTAGTCTTTGATGAGTGTTACTCGATGCTCTTCTTCCTATCTCGCTCTTTTTTTTGGAGTTGCACAATGAAAAGCCGCCAATATTTCATTCTCTTCGGTTAATATCCGATTAGTGGTCTGTGTGACTATTTATTGAGCACCATGCAAAGATGGTAGAATCAAGGGATTTGGGTCATCATGAACCCCATCGATCAAGGCTCTACGCTCAAGCAATCCCATCCTACGATTTCATTTTAAAGTTTGATCCAGCTCAAGATCTTATGAGATCAAGGGATTGCCTTGACTTTGAGCAATTAGCATACGTTGGTGCACGCCTTAGTAACAATGGAAAATTAAAAGCCAACAACCTCAACAACCTCTATCAAAACCATATTCCTTGATAACGGTGCAAAAATCTAATGTTGCAAAAAATACACCTTTTATATACTATAACACATTCAACGTCAAATAAGGAACCCAACAAATATTTTGGTCAAACTTACAGGGAATATGATGAATCTCTATTATTAACTTTCTAATGTAGTCAAAGCTAGCAAAAATAAATAGGGTTATTTTGTAATAATAAAACTAGTTGAATAATGCTTATACAATTTAGGTTGAAATTAATATCAGATAAACATTAGGATTGTGTCCCCCCCCCCAGACTTCCTAAAACCGCAGACTTATCATACTGATCAAACTAGCATACAAAATCTAACAAGTTTTGTATCACTAACTATATCTCCACACCTTTCGATAAATTTCACTTATCTTTAATTAGTCTCAGAGTGTTTCATTACTAACCCTTTTGGTAGATCCCACGTTAAATACCTCTTCTCGGTCTCAAGTTAATTAAATAAAGGTTGCTAGCTTCAAATTACTATAATGATCTTTTTTCCTAATCTCAAACTCTCTCTCGTTAAGATAAAAGATAGGTGGATTCTTAGAATCTAAGTAGCTAAGAAATCAATCATTACGAAGAAAACCAGCATACAACATAAACACCGGTCAAGTAAGACTTTTCACTTCCTCTACTTCATTAGTCCATCAGGGTTACCATAACCCTATATAAAAGGTTTTAGCCACTCATGTTTACATTAGCACCCATAGCATTCATAACCTAAAGTATATGAATAATCTAACAATGAATTATCAATGAAAACCAAAATCACAAATTAATATCAAACCCCAAAAGTCAAGAACAAGAATTCCAAGACCAAAAGTGTATCTTAGAAGTCCATACATTGTCGTATGTAATATGCATACTCTAATAACAAGACACCATGGGGTATTTATAGTTTACACCAGGAAACCTAAAAATCCTATACAAAACAAAGTGACAAATCTAGTCGGCACCTATCTACAACCCCACTTACGGGATTTATGTACTACCTATGGGCCCTAAGTGGGTTTGTAAAATACAGAGACAATCAGAATCCTTCTAAAGACAACATACAAGGGGTACCTAAGGGGGTTGTAGGTTCCATTTATGCCCTGTTAGTGGCCTTCATAGGTCACAGAGAAAATTCCACATTTTAAAAGCTCATTCTGCTACTCACAACCCAACCAACAGGGGATGTACGTACTTCTTACGGCACGTAACTGGATTCGTAAGTAGCCTTCCAGCTACATTTAAATTATTGTTGTCCTCTTTTGCTCAAAAACTCATTTTTTTGTAAAATAAACATAAAAACACATCACATCTAACAAACAGAACTAAGTACTTGCATAATTTCTATGTTGTAAACATTGCAAGCCCAATGAAACCTTGGCAAATCAGTGGTAATGGAAAGTGCTATGTTAGATGCACTAGATTAGAGGCATAAGCTTTTGATGTTGTTATAATAGGTATCGTCCCTATTTGTTTTAGATTTGTATTTGTGTTATTTGATATAGGATCAACTTTCTCTGGGTTTTGACTCTTCTAGTAAGCCTCCTTCCATTCCTATCTATGTATCTACCATTGCAGGAGATTCTTATATAGTGGATTGGGTGCATTGATCTCTTGTTGTACTTTTATTGGGAGTGAGACTAGGGTAGATCTAACTGTCCTAGATATGGTAGATTTTGATGTCATTTTGGGTATGGATGGTTTGATCCTTATTGTGCTATCCTTAATTGATATGCTAAGATCGTGACCATAGCTTACCCAGGCGTGCCAAAGATTGACTGAAGGGGTGTGCTTCATTCGGGTCCCAAGAGAGTACTCTCTTTTCTATAGGCTCATCGCTTGGTTGAGAGGAGATGTGTCACTACCTGATTTAAGAGTCATGATCCCACGTACGCTATTCCGCCAGCAGGAAAGACGAACCATAGCCTGGATCTAGATACAATGGGCTAACATGTTTGAAAATGACCTAATAGCCGCAAATGAACAATTAAAGATTAAAATAGCAATAAAACACTCATAAAGTATTAATAGATAGATAGAAACCAACAAATATCCTAAGAATCAATAATGTCGGTACAAGAGCTACAACAATAAACTATTAGTACTGAATAGGCAAATACAACCCATCTCGAAGATGAAAGACTTGATATAGATACATAGGAGGAAAATGGTAACTCCGACTTTAAGAGCTCACCCAATCAAAATAATTAACTCTATACTAAAGTCAAATCAGTGGCGGAAACTAAGACTCGAATCTGAACCAAAAATGTATATTAGTATAGTATGAGTACTAAACCCAGGGGTACTCAGTAGGCATCATCAAACAAACTGAAGTAAATCATGATATAATTATGCTAAGATGCAATATAACATAAGCTAAGTGAAAATTAAAAAGGTGAAACTGCAAATAAGCTCTAACACTGTTGTGCATAACATAATAATCGTACCATTAACTACAAAATAGGCCCCCATAATCCAATATGTGCAAAAAAGTAAATAACCCAATGCAGACCCACATATGCCAGGCGGGTATAAAAATGAAACTAACAATTGAATAACTATAATTTACCAATTATCATGCCACATCAAAGAAGATTTCCATCCGGTATCACATCATAAAATTTCTCAATGAATGCCTCAAACCAGAACTCAATAGGATCATCATTATTATCACAAATTTTGTCAGACTTGAATCAGAACTCATATCATCAAAACAGTTAGCAATTGCTAGACTTGAACCAGAACTCATATTATCAAAACCATCAACAATTTCCATACTTGAATTAGAACTCATATTTATATCCCATATCAAAGATCTATTTTAGTGAGCCATTTTAATAAACTAAAATCAAAAGATTATACACTAAATCATAGCAATAAATTATTCCTATACATATTTTTATACACTGGACTGAGAATCATATCTATATGTCTCATCCATAATACAGGTATAAGACATATTACTAGCTATATAAAAAATCCATATCGGTACTAATGTCATAAGCATTACTATAAGTCACATCATATCTATGATCTATGTAAAATCCATAAGCAATACTATGAGTCACATTATATCTATGATCTATATAACATCCATAAGCAATACTATAAGTCACATCATATCTGTGATCTATATAACATTCATAAGCTATATACAAAATTTATACCAATAGTCATATCTACAGGCCATAATTATATCTATAAGACATTAATTGCATCTATAAGTCACATCATATCTATGATCTATATAACATCCATAAGCTATATTATATATAAGACATTCATCTATATAAGACATATCATATCCATATGCCATAATATTAATCATAAGCCATATAATATATATAATCCATATCATACCCATAATCTATATATCATATACAAGTCATACTATCTATGGGATATTACATATCTATAGGTCATATCTCATTTATAAGCAATATTAAAAAGATAAGTTGCATCTTGTGTATAAGCTATACCTTGTAGTCACGTCGGTATCTATATCATTAAACATATCCATAGGCCATATTATTAATCATATTTGGAAGCCATACCATAAATGGAATGAATAATTCATAGATCATAGATATTAATTATTTCTTTAATCATACATTTGAGCAATAACATTAGAAGTACTCGAAATTAGCATCAATCCTACAATATCCAACTAACATACTCAATAATTATATACAACCTCCTAAAGTATAAAACTTACAATTAATAGTATATCATGCATAAACGACTCTACATGTTTATTACAAGGCTTGGCCTAAGGTGGGAAGGAAGGGCCCACTTCTAATCCTCAAATATCCATTTAGGCAATTTCTACCCCGGACAAGGCTAAGGTTTCTAACTTCATTCCTAGATTTCAAGTAACCCTTAATTTTCCCATATATATATATACTTCCAAAACATGATTAACTTAGGCAATCCTACCTAGAACATTGCAATTAAGTCAGTTCCCTTAACTTAACCAAATAAGGATAGTTCAACTTTACCATGATTAGCTAGGAAAATTTCTCCTACCTTTAGTAATTAAGGAATTTCCATTCTTAATATATACCCTGAAGCTCAATTCTCGTAACCATGAATAACTATATCAACTACCCCAAGTCTTTAGTTTGAAGTTAGCATAACGGCCCAATGAAACAAAATACTCTCATTCATACATCAAATACCTAAACACCACCCCATATCTAGCATAATATCATAATTATATTATGAGATAGATCAATTTATGATTAATGTAAAACTAACCTACCTAGGAACCAAAAAAAGCCTAAAGAATCCACTAAATCATTGATTTCCCCTTTTGAGAAGTTCTGTAAGCTACCACACTATTGAATTTAGGATATACTCATCAAAACAAGAACAATGATAACCATATTACACCATTGTGCTTTGGTTTCAAAATTACAAAAAGAACCCATCTGAAGCCCATTTACAAAAATTGTGTTTCTAAAAACTACTCAACATCTACGTATAGTCAAGGAATATTTATCCTAAAAAGAATTTAAATTCTGAGAAGTAATGGTGGTAATATGAAGACAGCAAGCTTCCAGGGATTTTAGGAGAAGAAACATAATTGTAGCAAGAAATTAATGGAAACTCACCATACATTTGTAGGAGAAATGCATAAAAAAAATTATCTAAGCGCCAAAATCATCCACGAATGCTATCGCCAAGCTTTTCCATTTTTTAGGTTTAAGTATCTTGGAAATGGATGAGAAATGTTGAGAAATAATATCCCCAAGATTTCCTAATTTTGGTCGCTTACCCGATACCTTTCCCTCGCAAAGACATCGCTCGCCTATCGCTTATAAGATATCATGCTTATCTAAATAGATATGGCTTACGCTATACCTGCTCTGCTTCAAAAAGAGTCATTTATGTGATAAAAGGGTTGTGAACGTGATACTTTCTTATAGTTTGTAGATTGCTCAAGCGAATGAAGTCAACACAAATTCGATCATCCAACACCATCTAAGAATTAGAAAATTTCAAATTCTCTACAGACCCCTCGATATTAATCTGGAATTATATATATGAAAATAGACTATGCTACCCAATCAAATTGATGTTTTGATACTCAATTGAATAGTCAAAATTTCCATAAAAGGTCGTTTTGCTAAAAATTGGGTCCCATACTTACTTGCCATTTGTCTTAACTCCCGACTTATAGCTCGAAATGAGCCTAAATGCCTAGGGACACAAATTAAGGGTCCACCCCACCAAAATTATGCATTCTAAAGCTATTGGAACTATCAGATTTCATATACGAGATTTGTTTATGGAAGATTTTCCCTAGTAGCTAATTTAATCATTGAAGAATTTAAAACAGAGAATTCGCTCTAAAAATAAAATGAACTCCCTGGTAACCAAACTCTTAATTTCAAGAAGTCGTAAATGACTTTAGGTAACTATATTAAAGATCCTAACAATGAGAACAATAAAAAATATAGAAAATAACTTGAAGGGTCATTACAATATCAACAATTAAAATAACTTTGATCAACAAAATAAAGGATTATGATGTACCTAAAACATTGAATAGGTGAGGATATTGGTTCCACATCTCACTCTCGATCTCCTGAGTATCCTCTTCTAGTGGGAAGTGCTTCCACTGAACCTTAACTATTAGAATCTCTCTAGTGCACAATCACCTGACATCACTAGCCAAAATAAGCACAGGCTCCTCCAAGATAGTCAATAATTCATCCAACTGGACTGAATCCCATATTAGAAAATCTGATGGATCAAGAATGTATCACTATAACATATTAAAATGGAACATTAGATGAACACAAGAAAAATATGAGGGTAAGGCTAACTCATAAGCCACCACACCAATGATTCAATGAATCTCAAAGGGTCTAATATATTTAGGGTTGGGCTTGCCTTTCCTCCCAAACCTTATCACATAATTAAAGGGTGATCCATGGAGGAATACCTAATAACCAACTAAAAATCTTAATGCACGAAGTCTAAGGTCTACATAAGCATTCCATCTAGTCTAAGAAGCCCTCCACTTATCCTGAATCACTTTGACTCTATCCAACGACTCCTAAACCAAGTAAGTACCACAAGGTATAATATCGAAAGTCTCAAACCATCCAATCGGGGAACAACATCGCCTACCATATAAATCTCTAAAAGGCACCATCTTAAAACTTAAATGGTAACTTTTACTATATGCAAACTCTACCAAGGCTTAGTATTTGTCCTACTGACCTCTAAAATCCATATCATAAGCTCAAAGCATATCTTCAAGAACTAAAATAGTTTTCTCTAACTAATCTTCTATTTGAGCATTAAAGGTTGCGTTAAGATATAACGCAATACCTAACTCCTCCTAAAAAGATCTACAAAAGCTATAAGTGTAATCTAAATGTTGAACTGCAATAATAGATATGGGAAGACCATGCAAATAGACTAAATTACAAACATATATACAGGCCAACCTCTCGGCACTTAAGGATATTTAAATAGCAATGATGTGTTCCATCTTGGCCAATCAATTAACAATAAGCCAAATACTATTAAAATATAAAAAGTATGATCCAATCCACTAAAAAAGTCCATCGTTATTGTAACGCCCTGAAAATCTATCTCAAGATGTCACACAATGCTTGGAACCACAAGTGATCCCAAGCTAACCCATGAACTAGCATACTATTAAGAAATTGAATTATGGCATAATACATAACTATTTACTATACAGAAACACAGTCATACTAATGATATAAAATAGATACAATATAGATGAAGCTTTACAATCTGATAAATCTGAAGGATAAAACTAAAATTTACATAACAGACTCTGACTGACATCTATGAAGCCTCTACTATACTGACTATAGATAGTTGGGACATGCCTCAAACTATCACAAATCAATACACCTGAAAGTAAATGAACTGTACATAAACTAAAACTGTCTGGAGTTCCCTAAGTAGGAGAACTCATCACCTGCTGGCTGGAACCTGCAAATGTCTGACCGAGATGCATAGGCTATAACTAGTACCTATATTTTGAGTAAATATAGCCATAGAGATGTATATATAGATCAGTACTTTTGGAATGTACTGAGTATGCAGGGGTGAATGCAATAAGTAAAACTGATTCCTTACGTAATTGTAAAACATGCATACTAAGTGTAAGTAGACTCACTAATAAGCTGGAATAAATTGAAAGGTGAAAACATCTCAAAACATGAGTAATATACATGATCTGATAAGCTGGTAAATTTCTGCACTTAATTTGTGTAAAACTTACTTTAATGATATAAGTATAACTGAAGCTGGAATATGATAACACATAGATACTGTATGAATACTGGTTTGTAAAATTGAACTGTACTTATTCTAAATAATTGGACTAAAATTGTAGAGTATTATGCATATGAGAAAGGGACTGATTAAGTAACAAGAGAAAACTGAGCATGAATTCATAAAAACTATATTTTTTTAGAATGCAAGACCAAGCGTATAACATGATTCTTAAATAGTCTGTAAACTGAGGTATTGAATTACTGATAACTGGGTAACTAATAAAAGTACGCTATGGTCAAGAAAACCTAAAACTGAACTGAGTTACTGATCTAATTACTAGACTGAAACTATGACTGTGACTGAGACTATACCTAATTCTGTAACTGAGACTTATACTTGAACTGAATATTAAGTTCTAATAACTAAGTGATTGATATCTGGAATTACTGATAACTATATTATTGATAAATGAGGGACTCTATCTGATAGTCCTATTTCTGTGGAACTATGCTAAGTTCTGTACTGAGCTTAGTGACTGTATCAGATAGTCTTGTATTTGTACAACTAAACTAAGTTCTATACTAAGCTGGGTGACTGCATCTGATAATCCTTATTCTATAGAACTGAATTGAGCTCTACACTGAGTCTGAAACTAAAATTGTGGGAAGTAGTCATCTAACCAACATACCCCAAATAAAGTAATATAGCTGAGTTATGGTCCAATCAGTAACCCTAATTAGAAAGGTGTCAATACCGTGCCACCGGTAAGGACAAGCTATGAGTGACCCTCAATTAGAATGTACTCAAATGATAATGGTGAGAACCCTCAACTGGTAGGTAAGCCACCTCATCAACCCTTAATTGGTAGGTTAGATGTCTCAACCTATGCTGGCTACGTAGTTTTGGAATACAAGGATTGCTTCCAAGAATCACACCCTCTACTGGAAGGTGATTTGTCATCCTTGGGTTCACTCAATGCTAAATCCTACTAAGATTACTGAATTTCTGAGATATTTTAGACTACTAGAATTACTAAGTTTTCCTATGTCATTAGACTGATTGAATTCTATAGATCATGGCTTGACTGAGAGTATCATGGAAACATGACACTGATTTTAGGCACACCACAAAATTTTTTGGTAAAAGTACCCTCAGCACTCGATCGAAGGAAACTTAAATGGAATGACATTCTTGATTACATGACCAATATCACCAATCCATAATACAATAATTTGGGGATTTCATGAAGCACATGGTTATCATAATAGCATAACAATAGTCAATTGTCAACAATGCTTTCTTTTAGACATTTTGTCCAACATTTGGAGGTTATGGACTTGTACATGGATGAGAATTCATGGTAACATGTCATTATTACCCTATTCAATTCACATGGGTATTCTATCAAGAAGATGGAGATTAATACTTTGGACATAAGAATATCTTAAAAACATGGGAGCATATCATGCTTACATAACTAAAATCATAATTTAAGGATTTATGTGGAATTCACGTAAAATAGGATATGGGTTTTCATCAAAACATGTAAAATTCATAACTTGAACATAAGAAAGTTTTAATCATGAGGGAATAATAGAGTTACATAGCAAAATCCATAACTTGGGGATTCATCTTCAAACTAGTTAAATCATGATATGTAAGCCTTTGTTAAAAAATTATTCTTTGAGGTATTTCATCAAACACTTATAATTCATGGTTTAGGCCAACCATGAGAGTAGTTAGAAATAGTAGTAATAGCATGATTTCACCTTTAAAATCATAGATTAGAGTTTAAATTTGGCAAATAATACCATTTATACATGTAAGGTTTAACATCACTCATAATATCCTGGAAACATGATAAAAGTTTAAGATTCATGAAAATTTATACACAAAATTCATGGGAACATGTAAATATTATAACTTTAAACTTGAAATTTGAGTTTTTGGGCTCCATGGGTGAAAGAGGATGCATAGATGAAGTCCCACATACCTTAAAGCTTTAATCTTAAATGAGAAATACAATCTTGAAAGCATTCTTGAGTTAGGAAACTTGATTCATTATTCTTTTCTTAAAGACAATTTTTTGAAGTTCTTGGTGTTCTTGAGGAGGCTAGGATTTTGTTGGAGGGAAAAAAGGATGATTAATAATGTATCTGATATTTTTAGGGCTGAAATTAAGTGTTAGGGTCATATTTGGGTGAGGGGAATTAACCAAAGTGTTCTTAGACCTTTTAGGAACTGAATTAACCTATAAAAAAGCTTTAGATCAGATTCAGTTTTTCGTGTTGGGTAGCATTCGACGCGACGCATCGAGATCACATCAGCTTACTGCCTCACATAGAAAATTCCATAACTTTTTACTTGCGTATCAAATTTTGGCAAAATTTGAATCGTTGGAAAGTTAATTCAATTATCTATGATTTAGTGGGTCTTGAGATTTAAAATTCCATGTATATCAAAAGTTATACACATTTAAAGTAAAACCTTGTAAAATCGAATATCAAATTTTGGAAGAATCAAATGATCTTAGCTAAACTTGGCTCTAAGTGATTCCTGTGAACATTTTTAACCTTAAAAGCAAATCAAACATGAGATAAAGATTTTGAAACTTGTATTCACCTAGGAGTCACTTAGATTATAGCTTATACACGTACGAACGATGATTTATAGACTAGCTCAAAAATGTAAAGTATTACACTATCTCCCCCTTGGAAACATTCTTCCTCGAATGAAACTGGTTAGACTGAGAGTAATGTGCCAAGGTATCTAAAATCATATTCTAAACATGCTAGACTGAAAACATGATTGCAACTGATTTAAAACATGATATATGACCTGAATATCAAGAAATAAACTGATTTCGTGAATACATGCAGTGACATGAGAATGATTATAAGACTGAGTTAGAAACAAGAGAGTCAAGTGATGAGTATTTATTGAGGAAAATATAAAAGATTCAAGACCTGAATACTCGGGGTATTACATTTTCCCCTTGGGATACTTCGTCCCTAAATGATATTGGCTTGGCTGAAATACTAAAGAAAGACTGAGATGATACACAAGAAACTTATTGACTAAAACATGACTGAATATCTAGGATCCAAAACTGATGCTTGATGCATGAACTGAACTGAATTTATGACTTGCATGGTCATGAATGAATTAGCTCATGAATAGGAAAGATGGAAAACCATAAGAACTTGTCTTTCTGACTGCTAGACTGGATTGCTGGCTATACGAACTAAAGTATACTGAAATCTTAAACTCAACTATACATTCCACTTATACACCAACATGACATTAAAGCCTATATTCATAACTACACATGATCTTGCAGTCAAACAACCACAAAAGCATTTTTCTCTAAACATCTATCCCTAAAACTTTCATACACTAGCCCAAGAAAACACAAATAGAATTTTAACTAATCATGACATAAAGAAAGGTCACTGAAAGTTAGAACATGAGGACCTAAAGCATAAAGGAATAACTTTGACACTAAAAATAAGGCCTGAGGAATAACGTATCAATGACATAAATTTGTTAGAGAGGTCCGAACTAAGGACAGACTTGACATAAGTTGAATTTCATTAATCATTATGAGTTAAGCATGAGTATTTGTATCTTATCATACTGTAAAACATGAGTACGTAACTCATGAGCTACATGACTTGAGTTTGGAGTTCATGATTTCATGGAACGTAATTTATACTGCTGAGTGAACTAGAACTCCTCATACTAGAAACTGAATGCGTACATGCTTTTTCTATAAAGTGCATGAATATGAACTATGACGAGGGAGCTGATATGTTAGGCATGAGTAGATATCTTAATGGCTAAAAAATTTTGCACTGAGATAAGAATAGGTTGGGAATCATCATCTCTTACTGCTTTTCTACACCCAATGACACTACTAGTAGAATCTGAGTGCCTGACTTGGTTACTTGTTCTATCATCCCCACCTTAGCTTTAAGCCATTATTTCAAGTCTGTGGCCACTTTACTAAACTTTAAACTGAACTGCAATCACTTTACTGTAGAATCTAGGGTATAATAATACACATGAATGATAAACTCATCCATACCATCATACTTAATCTTAATTCAACAAACTTAACTCCTTTCATACACTGTTCAAGCCTACTGATTCACCTTTTGTACAACTATAACCTTGAATAATTAATATGCTCAATCTGAATAACACTATCCCAACTCTACACTGCTAAACTCCTGGGTTAATGATTCTAATTCTAGATCACATACTGAAAAAATGATTCTGAGAAGAAATCTAAAGAACATCTGACTTTGGCTAAATGCATGATTTTTATAAACATAAATGAAGTATTTTAAAATTTAGGACATAAGGGCATTGATGGGATACTTTCTAAGTTAACATATAATCCCATTACTATCAATAGGGAGTGGCTGAGGGAGCACTGTCTGTAAGGACTTATGATTCACTATTTCTCTCACCTCAAAAATAAGGAAGAGTTAGCGTGAATAGAGAATGATAAAGATCCGCATAAATTTCTTAGATAAGACTTCTACAGCATGATCTAAGACTTGATGGAAGGGAAGCATTTCCTTAATGCCTTGGTACCTCTGAAAGAAAAGTACAGATGTCTCCGTACCATTCCACAAGACTCTACTAGACATGGCTTCATAGACACCCTAGGATAGTGGATCTCTGTACTCTGATACCAAGAGTGTAAAACCCTAAAAATCTATCCCCAGATGTCACACGGTGCTTGGAGCAACAAGTGATCCCAGGCTAACCCAAGAACTGATATATTTTTAAGCAACTGAATTATGGCATAATACATAACTATTTACTATCAGAAAATATAGTCATACTAAATATCTAAAATAGATACAATATAGATGAAGCTTTACAATCTGATAAATCTGAAGGAAGAAACTAAAATTTACATAACTAAATCTGACTGACATCTATGAAGCCTCTACTTCACTGACTATAAATATTTGAGATATGTCTCCAGCTACCACTAATCAATACACATGAAAGTGAATTAAATGTACATGAACTAAAACTATCTGGAGTCCGGAAGTAGGAGAACTCATCACCTACTTGCTGGAGTCTACAAATATCTAATTGGGATACATAGGCTATAACTAGTACCTACATTATGAGGAAATGTAGCCACACGGATGTATATATAGATCAGTACTTCTAGAATGTACTGAATATGCAAGGGTAAATGCAATAAGTAAAATTAATTTCATATGTAATTGTAAAACATTCATGCTAAGTGTTAGTAGACTCTCCAATAAGCTTAAATAAACTGAAAGCTGAAAATATCTTAAAACATGAGTAATAAACATTATTTGATAAGCTTGTGAATCTCTACACTTAGTTTTTGTAAAACTTACTTTAATGATATAAGTATAACTGAAGCTAGGATGTGATAACACATAGATACTGTATGAATATTGGGTATGTAAAACTGGATTGTACTTAGTCTAAATGACTGGACTGAAACTATAGAGTATTATGCATATGAGAAAGGGACTGACTGATTAACATGAGACAACTGTGCATGAATTCGTGAAATCTGTATTTTTTTAGAATGCAAGACCAAGCATATAAATTGATTCTAAAATAGTTTGTAAAGTGAGGTATTGAAATATTAATAACTAGATAACTAATAAAAGAACACTATGGTCAAGCCAACCTAAAATTGAACTGACTTACTGATCTGATTACTAGACTCTGACTGTGACTGAGACTGTAACTAAAACTATAATTGAGACTCATACTAGAACTGAATAATGAGTTCTAATAATTGAGTGATTGATATCTAGGACTATTGATAATTGTATTACTAATAAATGAGGGACTGTATCTGACAGTCCTATTTCTGTGGAACTATGCTGAGTTTCGTATTGAGTAGAGTGACTGTATCTAATAGTCGTGAATCTATAGAACTGAACTAAGTTCTATACTAAGCTGTGTAAATGTATCTGACAGTCCTTATTTTGTAGAACTGAAGTGAGTTCTACACAGAGTCTGAAACTAAAACTGTAGGAAGTAGTCATCTAATCGACATGCCCTAAATAAAGCAATATAGCTGAGTTTTAGTGACCCTCAACTGGCAGGTACTCAAATGAGAATGGTGGGAACCCTGAATTGGTAGGTAAGCCACCTCATTAAACCTCAAATGGCATGTTAGATATCCTAACCTACGCTGGCTATGTAGTTTTTGAAAGCAAGGATTGCTTCTAAGAATCACACCCTCTACTGGCAAGTGAGTTCTCATCCTTGGGTTCACTCGGTGATAAATCCTACTCCCATTTGAATAGACACTGAACATGATTAACTGAACTGAAGTGGATTGAGTTAACTAAGTTTTTTGGATTGACGAAATACTACTGAGATTACTGAATTTTTTAGATCTCTGAGATTACTGGAATTACTGAGTTTACTGGGTTTTCCTGAGTCATTAGACTGAGTGAATTCTATGGATCTTGGCTTGACTGAGAGTATATTGAAAAAATGACACTGATTCTAGGTACACAACTAAATTTTTGGGTATAAGTACCCGCAGGACTTGATAGAAGGAAACTTACATGGCATGAAATTCGTGAATACATAACCAACATTAAGAATACATAATACAATAAGTTGGTGATTTCATAAAGCACATGGTTATCATAATAGCATAACAATAGTCAATTGTCAATAATGCTTTCATTTAGATATTTTGTCAAACATTCGGAGGTTATGGACTTGTACATGGATGAGAACACAAGGTAGCATGTCATGATTACCCTATTCAATTCACATGGGCATTCAATCAAGCACATGGAAATTAATACTTATACATGAGAATATCTTAAAAATATGGGAGCATAGCATGCTTACGTAACTAAAATCATGATTTGAGGATTTACATGAAATTCACATGAAATAGGATATGCGTTTTCATCAAAACATGTAAAATTCATAACTTGAACATAAGAAAGTCTTATCATGAGGGAATAATAGAGTTACATGGCAAAATCCATGACTTGGGGATTCATTTTGAAACTAGTTAAATAATGATATGTAAGCCTTTGTTCAAAAATCATTCTTGTAGGCATTTCATCAAACACGTGTAATTCATGGTTTAGGCCAAGCATGGGAGTAGTTAGAAATAGTAGTAATAGCATAATTTCACCTATAAAATCATCGATTAGAGTTTAAATATGGAAAACAATACTAGCCAAACATGTAAGGTTTAACATCACCCATAATTTCATGAAAACATGATAAAAGTTTGAGATTCATGCAAATTTATAAACAAAATTCATGGGAACATGTAAATATTATAACTTTAAACTTGAAATTTTTGTTTTTTGGCTCCATGGGAGAAAGAGGATTCATGGATGAACTGCCACATACCTTAAACTTTTAATCTTAAAGGAGAAACACAATCTTGAAAGCATTCTTGAATTAGGTAACTTGATCTTTGATTCTTTTCTTAAATAAAATATCTTGGAGTTCTTGGTGTTCTTGAGGAGGCTAGGGTTTTGTTGAAGAGGGAAAAAAGGATGATTAATAATGTATCTAATGTTTTTGGGGATGAAATTAAGTGTTGCGATCGTATTTGGGTGAGGGGAATTAACCAAAATACTCCTAGACCTTTTAGGAACTTAATTAACATGTAAAACAACTTTGTTTTCACTTCAGTTTTTCTTGTTGGGGAGCAGTCGACGCGACGTTTCGAGATCGCATCGTCTTACTACCTCACACAAAAAATTCCATAACTTTTTACTCGGGTATATTATTTTTGATAAATTTGTATCATTAGAAAGCTAATTTAATTATGTACAATTAGATGGGTCTTGATCTGTAAAATTCCATATATATACAAAGTTATACACATTTAAAGTAGACCCTTGTAGAATCGAATATCAATTTTTTGATGAATCAAATGATCTTAGCTCAATTTGGATCTATGTGATTCCTATGAATATTTTTAACCTCAAAAGCAAATCAAACATAAGGATAAGGATTTTGAAACTTGTATTCACATGGAAATAACATGGATTATAGATCATAAACATAAAAATGACATTTTTAGACTATCTCAAAAATGGGGGGTATTACAGTTATCGACTCCCACTTCCACTCGAGAATAGGCAATCTCTAGAATAAAACACCAGGTTGTTAATGCTTGATTTTCACCTGATGACAATGATGTCTCCAAAATGATACATTCTATGAAGATACAATATGGTAAATATATAATTATAACAATGCAAATAGTATGGGTTGATCCCACTGGGAATAGTTTGAATCTATCTCACAAACTTGTTGAAGTAGGTAGAAGTATAGGAAATTAAATGGGTGGATTCTGTAGTAATCATAAAAGTAACAAGTTGTGAAAGCTTTTCGATGTAAACAATCTTAGACAAATACACGGACCGTGTTCCTCTTGGCTTCCTAACTCAATAGGATTCTCATGCTCAATCTAACTATCTCACCACCATATATGCAGAATCTGACAAGCTAGGTATTACCAACCATCTTATGAATGCAATGAAAAATCTCACCTTTTACCTTATGAGTCTCAAGGTGTCGCCTTACTAATCCTATTATGTGATCCCTTTTTAACTATCACCTTGTGGGTCTCAAGTTATTTTTCGAGTGTTAATAGCCTTGAATAGCTATTGTAATCCCCTTTTCCAAATGTCAATATCTCTTGTGAGGATATTCTATAATATATGTAAATTCTTATAGTAGGAAAAACTATGAAAGCAATTTAACTAAAGATGATAACAATACAAGTGTAAATAATGATAAAAAAGAATTTCACACTTCCTATACATTGTTATTCAACAATTATTCCCCCAAACCTAGGTTAGGGAATTAAGCCGCTCATAGTGCCAAAAAAATCTATTGAATTAAATAAAGAAATCATATGAATAATCTCACAAATTATATATGTAACCCAAAGTCTTGAACTAATCAATCAACCAAAAACTAAGGATAAAAAATATTCCAAGATCAAAAGTCAACCGTGAAATCAATATATGTTTTTAAGAGTATAAATTGTGTAATGTAATGCAAGAGTATCTCAAGGGTATTTATAGTTTCTCAAAAATAACAAAGACAATCGAACCAAAAAAAAAGAAAATGAAGTGTCATGAAATGATTTACACATCATGTTGCCACCTACTATAACCCACTAGTAGGTAAGCAGATACCTTAACCTGGAGCTAAACCTATTGGATAATTAGGTAAGAGATGCCCAACTAGGCGAAAATCAATGAACCTAAGATGTACATAATCAGTGCTCAAATATAAATAAATAACCAAACACGGATAGCAATCCTAAGTCCTTGTATAATCGGTATGAGAGCATCTAAGTATGATAGTAATAGGAATATAACCTGATGTTGGTTGTATTTATATGCTAAAGCACCATAACTTGCCCATATTTTAGCTATGTTTTGAGAACAAAGTGCCTAGTTCTTATGTTTTTACTCTACTTGATGAAATTGAGCTAACCTATGTATTTATCATGATTTCAGGTTTTAATAAGGTAGATAAAGACATAATGGGACTACGGATTGTGGACGACAAATCGAGGAAAAGAATTTTGTTGGATCAAATGTCATATCTAGAAACTATGTCTGAGGCTAATTTGTCATTTATAATTAGTTTGGGGACATAAAAGGCAATTTGGAGAGAAGAGATTATTAAACGACTTGATGCTGAATTTTTATTCATTATTCATTATTCTATATTAGTTTTTTGAACAAGTAGAAGGGTGGCTTAGCTTAGGAGAGAGAAAAATATTTTTTTCTTTTGTTTTCACTATCCGCACACCAAGATCATTTTCTAGTTCTTGGTATGATGAATATACTTACGATGATTTTCTTTTTGTCCATGAGTATCAAGCTCATTGGTTAGGGTTATGGAAACCTTGTAGCATATTATTTAGTTCTATGGGTTTTGAATTCATTATGCGTTGATTTACTTATATCATACTTTCTTCATTATGCTTGAATTCTCGTGGTTCCAAACATAGATAATGTTCTATTGAAACATAGCTTGTTCGACAGAAAGGTTAATGTTTGGAAAAGAAAGTAGTGACAAGAAAATAGGGTTTCCAACCTCTATTTCACACGTTAATGCCTTAATAGGATTAAAGGCTTGGAGATTTCGTATAATTGAGTAAACACTTTTGAGTCGATAGAACTAAAGTGAATTAATACTTGATGGTTAAGAAATGCTTGGATTGAGAATTAGAAGTTTCTCTATAAGTGCATGCTTGTATGAATTTTGAACACCCATAGTTAGAAGATATTTTAAAAAAAACTATAAGGTGGACATAATCCTAGTGTGTTATTCTCTATATTCAATTATTATTACACATATTGCTTCACTATTACACTGAAACTATTATTTCATACTTAAATCAAAACCCCCTTTATTCTGGAACCTTCTATCAACAGTCTAATAATAACCAGAGTACTTAGTGAACACAATATTCCCTTTGGGATTCGACACCCAACCTAGTTGGGTTCTAGATTTGACAACAACCGCTTACACTCTTGTAAAAGAGTTATAATTAGGGCATATCAAATTTTGGCACCGTTGTAGGGGAATACGGTTGCCAATTAAGTTTGTATTTGTTAGTTGACCTTTGGTCAAGTTTCCCAAATTTTACTTTTATTTGTTGTTTTTGTTTGTTATAGGATTATTATTTTATATGCCATCAACAAGAAGTTTAGGAGGACCATTATTACCATTTAATCCTTAACCTCAACTCATTGAAAGAATGGCAAATCAACAAGAAGCTGATAGATTAACAGCTTTTGCTAATGCTTAACTGAACCAAAATAACATAGATAACCCAGGTTGGAAACAAAATCCAAAGAAAGAGCACCTAGGAGATGATGATTTTTGGGACGGGGAAATCAAAGGCGTGCAGAGAATATAGTTGTACCAGTGAACATAAATATAAATAGAAATAGTCCTTTCAGGGCAAGACCTAATTGCCAAGTTTTTCAATTTGATCTTAATGATGAGGAGGATAGAATGGATGGATCTGGTGCTACTGGAGCTATTATTCCTTTATTTCTAGCACCAGGAGCAAAGTTTAATATTACCAGTACAATGATTCAACTCATTCATCTGAAGAGGTTGTTTGGTGCTCCTGGGAGATGATCCTAACATGCATTTGGTAACTTTGTCACTATTTGTAAATCTTTTGATAACATGGGAGTGGGATAGAATGCCATCTTCTTGTATTTATTTCTGTTGTCTCTATCTAGAGAGGCAACATTGTGGCTTAATGAGTTGATGCCCTATTCTATAACCAACTAGAGGTAATTGAAAGAGGATTTCCTAGAAAAGTTCTTTCTGTCTTCCAGAAGCGTACAGTTGAGGGATGAGATTAGCAACTTCAGGTAGTTCCCAACTAAAGCTCTTCACGAGATATGTGGAGGTTCAAAAAGAAGGTGATGCAGTGCTCGAACCATAATATAATGGATATTCATCTGAGGGAGACTCTTTACCAAGATTTGAACTCTATTATGAAGCCAGTTGTTGATAATGCTATAGGGTATCATTTGTGGATCTTAATTTTCAAGAGGCCTCGGAAATACTTGATAGGATAACAAAAAAAATTAGAGCTTGGCATACCAGGGATTTTATGGTAGCAAGCCCTACTGGGTCTATTGGTATGACTGTAAAACAATGTAAGAAAGAGGAAGAACATGATCAATACATGGCACACATGAAAATGTAGATGGATTCGTTGACCAAGCATTTATTATCTGCTAAAATTGAAAAAGTGAAAGTTGTTGCATCCCAAGGTAAGGATAATTCTGATTTGGAAGAGGAGGCTAACTATTTGAATAACCAGGGGGGTTCTGAGGCCATAGCCAGGGAAATCAAGGTCTTACTTATTATGAAAAAGCTAGATATAAGGATTGGGATCAAGGAAACTAGAAGAAAAAGAATGATAGAATTGGGATATATGTACCTCCCGGAAGCAGAGATAATGCTATAAGTAGCTCTGGCAAGATGTCTATGGAGGACATAATGGAGAAATTGTTAAAGGGAGTTGAGGCTACTAACTCTGGGGTCACTACCATGAAGATTGAATTGTCTTCTATGAGTCTTTTGTTAAACTCACACTCCACTTCAATCAAGTAGTTGGAACAGCAAATCAGCCAACTTTCTGCAGTATTGAATTAGAGAAAGAGTGGAACACTGCCAAGTAATACAATTCAGAACACTAAGAATAATGGATCGTACATAGCAATTACCACATAGAGTGGTATGGTTTTATCAGTCCCTCCTGTGGACAAGCCTATGGTTGATATAGTAGCAGATGATATTGAGGAAGCAGAGATTGATCATCAGATGGAGTCTAAGAAATCGAATGAGGTTGTTGAGAATACATCATCCAACAACCATCTGGTTGATAAATTGGAGAAATCCAAGGGAAATAAGGATGAAGTGGTCGTTACCACTCTTACAAAGCCACCTTCTCCATTTCCCCATTAGTTCAAGAAGAAGGCCGACGATACTAAGTTCATCAAATTCATTGCTATGCTTAAGTAGTTGATGATTAATCTTCCATTAGTGGAGGCATTGGAACAAATGTCCGGGTATGCAAAGTTCATGAAAGATCTCATCACAAAGAAACGGTTAGTTATTTTTGAGCTGATGGACAATCTCTATTATGATGGTGCTATCTCCATAAGGTCTCTGGTGCATAAGAAGGCATATCCGAGAACATTTACTATCCCATGCACTATTGTACCTCTTGTCTTTGCAAAAGCGTTATATGATTTAGGAGCAAGCATTAATTTCATGTCGCTAGTTGATTATAAAAAGTTGGGTTTGGGAGACCCCACACCCATCGACATACAACTTGTAATGGCAGACAGGTCGGTAAAATGACCTATTTGTATTTCGTATAATGTACTGGTGAAGAGGATAGATTTATATTTCTTGTGGATTTGATTATTCTTGATTGCGAAGTGGACTTTGAGGTTCCCATAATCTTAGGTCGACATTTTCTCACAACCGAAAGTATGATAATTGACTCTTGAGTTAATGATCTATTATTTAGGCTAAATGATGCAGTGGTGCAATTTAATGTATGCCAATTAATGAATCAGCATAAAGAAATGAGTGTGTTCTCAATTGTTGATGTATATTATGAGGATGAGTAGGAGGTGCCAATAGTTTAGAAATTTGTTGTAGAGCCTCTAGTTACAGTGCTAATGAATTTTGATCGTGAAAGCATTGAGGAGTACAAAGATACTATTTGCACTTTGACAAGAACGGGTTCATACTCTTATGTTCCTAAGAAGCTAGATCTCTATCTTTCTAATCAACCAACCCCACCGGCTAAGCCATCCATTAAAGAGCCATCGATGTTGGAATTGAAAGAACCACCTTTGTGCATAATCTTAGCTTTCCCCGTTAATCCTTTAGCTTGTTCTTTCGTAACCTCATGTGTATTCTAATCCTTCCTTGATTAACCTCAACTTTATCCAAACCTCCTAAGCGCTTTAGCAAAACTTTTCTTTTAGTAAGGAGTTGTAAATAAAAGGAGAAAAAGGTGAAAATAAAGCCCAAAGTAATAGCTTTTGGTGTGTGAATCTGATATGATTGGTTAGGAGTGAGATATACATATATATAAAATAAGAGAAAAGGCTTAAATAGTTGTTCAAAATGATATGATATGAGCATGGAAAATACTCCCACCATAAGTTATGTTAGTGAGCTTTATGAAATAGGGTGAAAGAAAATGATGTGTGAAGATTAGTAGAGGTGAAAATTTGTTATTAGAGATTGGTATTCATTGTCTAATGTAGTGTACTAAAGCTCTAAGGGAAGATAGTCACTATTACGAGATAGAATAGTTCCTACCCATCCTTTAACCTACATTACAACCCGTAAAGACCTATATGATCATAATCTTAACATTATTAGTGGAGCACTATTGTAACACCCCAAATCTGGTACCTGGAATGCTACATGGTGCTCATAACCCCAAAGGACCACAATCTAACCCATGGCTGATAGTTATAACTGAGCACTGAATAATACATTATAAATATGTAGAATATAAGTCATAAGGTCATAAGGTTCAAAATGGAACTAATACTGAATATAATATAATGTCTGTAGTGGGGTATGACAATACCAAGAACTAAGATAAACTTTCTGAAACATATTGTAGTCTGAAAGGCTCTAAGCTGCCTTAAAACTATAGAGTTGATGGGACAGGTCCGCAACTAACTCTGAAATACTGAAATAAAAATGTAATAAAATAATCATGCTATCCTCAAATATTGAGGACCCACTGCTAGTCTAGTTGTTAAATGTCTAATTTACTAAGGATTCTTAGGAGATTGTTCTTCTAATTATGGTATAAAGTAGCATAGCGCAAATGCGTCAGTAAGTTGAATGTACTAGTATGCAAGTGAGGTAGGTTAAATACAATGGTTCATATGCTTGTACAAAACCAACTAACTGAATAATATGAATGTGAGAATCCATGCATGAATAAGATACTATAAGTGAATTCGTGATAACACTGACTCATACTGATAACAAAAATTTACAGATATTTGAGTGCTAATCCTGGGATACTTAATAACTGAGTCTATAGGGTACTAAGGAACTAATTTTATATTATTAATATAAGAAAGACTATTTCTGACAATTCTGATTATGAAGATCTGGTCTGATTGACTATATTTGAAAGTCCTAAAACTGAATACTTATAACATAGGATACTGATATCTGTATAATTGAAATAACTGATACTGAGTGACTGTATCTGATAGTCTAGGTTCTGATGAAACTAGCCGAGTTCCATACTATTCTGATTTGACTGTATTTGACAGTTCTAAAATCTAAAGAACTATTTGAGTTCTATTACTTTGATTGAATAATTATATCTGACAGTCCTAATTCTGTAACTAAAACTATGGGAAGTAGTCATCTAACTGATATTCCCTAACACGCTATTATGGCTAAGTTGGGGTCCAATCTGTAACCCCAATTAGAAGGGTGTCAATACCACGCCTCTGGTAAGGACAATCTTTGAGTAACCCTCATATAATAGGTAACACTCGTGATAATGGTGGGAATCCTTATATAATAGGCCAAGCCACCTCATCTCCCCTCATATAGCAGGCTGTGATGTTTCAACCTATGTTGGCTACGTAGTTCTAGTACACAAGGATTGCTTCTAACAATCACACCCTCATATAACAGGTGAGTTCCCATCCTTTGGTTCACTCAGAACAGAATCCTACTTCCAACTGAATAAATACTGAACAAATTTACCGAATTGAACTGATACTAATGGTATTTTTTTAGCAAAGCTAAACTGAGTTCACTGAGTTCTATTGACTGACGGAATGCTACTGAGATCTGAGGACTGACAGAGAGTATTGAAGTTACTAAGATTTCTGGGAATACTGAGGTTACCAAAATTACTGAGTACTAATGTTACTGAGACCACTGAGGTCACCAACATTACTGAGTAGGACTAGACTGATACTAAATTTACTAAGTTTTCCTGAGTCATGAGACTGACTGAATTCTAAGGATCATGGCTTGACTGAGAGTATCATAAAAATATGACACTGGTGATAACTCTCAAACTATATCTCTCTTATGAGAGAGTAAGTAGTCGTTCTCAAATATATAACCCAACTCGGTTGGGGTCAATTTCCATAGGGAATATGGTGTTAATTTGAGTTGTATGTGAGTCAATCAGCAGATATTTACCAGTTTCCTGTGAACAGGGATTTTTGAAAGTGTAACAATTAATTATTTCTCAATTCAGTGACAGTATTCTTAATCAATATTATAAGGAAAACACGAGTTGTGTTCACTATGAGTGTTGGTATTTGACAGACACTAGTAGTGGTTTAAGATTCTTGTGGTAGGTAGGAACAACAGACTATCCTTGTCGAAGTAATGTCTAAATATTTCTCAACCTATTTAGACATTTAATTACATAATTCTTTCAAACTTAGGAAATTTATATTTCATAACAAGATGTTGTCTCAAGTTAATTAACCTTGTTCCAGCTTTAATTATTAAATGAAAGTTTGATGCTTCCAAGTCCCTGTTAATAATTCACTTTCTAATAGGGTTGATTTCTTATTTCAATCTAATCACTAGTAGGCAAGACCTATTGTTTGCAACCAATAGACAATATGTAAAACCGAGGAGTTATCAAGAAGTTTCTGCTACCTTTAGAATCTTGAACACCTATTTACATTACAAAACCAAACCCATAGATACCACCACTTGGGTTACAGGAAATAGCTACTCATAATGTAAAAAGCAACAAGACAATTTTTATTCATAATTCGATAAATCATAACTTCTACAATAATGAATATCAACAAGTTTTTCTCAGATTAGATCAAATTAGAAACCCCAAGAAAATTATGATAACAATCTCTCAAAAGTTAATTGTAAATTTACACAAAAAACTAGAAAGAAAATAGTGTAAGTTCGTGCAGTTCAAGATTAATGTTCTCTAGTTCAAGATTCCCTAGAAAACTATCAACTTTGCCATAAATACCAAGAGCTAAATTAGGAATCAAATCACAGAATACAATTTTTTATAGCATAGCTGACGACAAAGTGTGATGCCTTATCAGGAGCCTGATGACTTATCAAACATTATCGTCATCTCTTCCTCCAAGTTTGATGATTTCTTCCTTAGGCTGACAGCAACTCCTGACGGCTTATCAGGACTTTGATGATATATCATACAATGTCATCACTTTTTTACTTCAAATCTCATGTACTGCCTTAGGCTACAGCATTCTTAACGGTTGATCAGACACCTGACGGCATATAAGGGGATGTTGTCACAGTTTTGCTCTAACTTCCTCACACTATCTATAGCTCACAATGACTCTGATAACTTATCACAAATTTTATGACTAATCAGACAAGTCGTGAACTACACCTTCATGGCACTTGTTCTAAATTTACCTTTTTTGCTCTTATTGTCTTTGGTGTTATTGCATCTAGACTTTCCTGCATTATCAAAGAGAAAACAATCAAAAATGACAAGATTTTCTTAAGACTTTACAATTATTTCTAGTTAAAAGCCTCAAATATGTTAGCATTAGCTCACACATAAACACCCTCAACTTAAAACAATTGTTTATCCTCAAGAAATTTAAACATAACTAAGAGGATACAAAGCACATTCAGCAGTCAATCATCCATTTTAGCTCAAAACATATTTACCATCTCCAATGGGAAATAATAGAAGATGATCTTCATATAATGGTGATAGCCATTTTTAGTGGGTATGAATTGCCAAGGTTCATTACATATACTAATGTAGTGCTGCTGCTAAAGAATTTTTACCACCTTTTTTGATTTAAGACCTATATCACTTAGTAATTTTGTGAATAAGATCTTTTCAAGAATTATTCATAAAAGACCTAAGTGTATTTTTCCTGAAATAGTATCAGAGGAGCAAACTAGATTTATTCATGGAAGAAGCATAGCTGAAAATATTTTGGTTGTGCAGGAAATAGTTTCTTCGATCAGGAAAAGAGGGAAGCCACCAAATATAATTATGAAACTGGACATGATGAAGTCTTATAATAGAGTGGAATGACTTATTTTGACAAAGGTACTCAGGAGGATAGGTTTTTGTGAACAGCTGATTGATATGGTATTCAGACTATTGGCAAATAATTGGTATTCATAGTTAATTAATGGACAGCCCAAAGGTTTCCTTAAATCTTCTACGGGATTGAAGCAAGGGGATCCTTTATCTCCTAATTTTTTTACTATAGCAGCAGAGGTATTGTCAAGAAGCTTGGAGGAATTATTAAAAATGAAGAATTTCAAGTTGTTTGGAATACCTAGATGAAGCCCTAAGTTAAATCATCTTGCTTTTGCAGATGATATGATCATTATGTGTAAATCTGAATTAGGGACATTGAAGCTATTCACAAATACTTTGGAGGAATATGAGTAGGTATCAGGTCAAAGAATTAATAAGGATAAGAGTTCTTTGTATTTGCATGAAAAAGCATCCAATGGAGAAGTTGTCTTGGAAAAAGTGATTACAAGCATACTAAGGAAGGAGTTTTCTTTTAATTATCTTGGTTGTCCAGTTTTTTACAAGATAAATGAGAAGATTTATTGTAATTAGATTATGAATTGAATTAGTACTAAGCTACAGATACGGAAAGAAAAATTATTATCTTTTAGTAGAAGGGTTGTATTAATCAAACATGTGCTACAAAGTGTTCCAATCCATTGCTTATCCGTTATGAATCCTACAAAGAATGTTATTAATTCTATTCAGAAGTGTTTTGCTAAATTTTTTGGAGTAGTAGTGCAGAAGGAAAAGGCAGACATTGGGTTGCATGGTGCAAATGGTGTTTACCAGAATTGGAAGGAAGCCTTTGCTTTAGAATTCTTCATGATATATCAACAACATTATTCTGTTAACTCTGGTGGAATTTTAGAACAAAGAGATCTATATGGTGAGATTATATGATGAATAAATATTGCAGTAAAGTACATCCTAAAGAATCCATGTGGAAATCAGGATGTGCTTCACAAGTTTGTAAAAAGATGTTGATTTCAAGGGACTTGGTTAATCACTTGATTTTGTGGAAAATAAAGGGAGAGAGTTCTATGTCTGGTCTGATAATTAGACAGGGTTAGGAGATTTATACTCCATTATGGAGGATAACAGAGAATGGGATAATAGTATTCAGAAAGTTAGTGATCAGATTAACAGAAGTCAATAAGATGACATTAGGCTTCAGGAGATTCTATCAAAGGACATAGTGGACTATATACTTCACAATGTAAATAGTCCACAGAATGATTTAATGCAGGATAAGGCAGTTTGGACCTTAGATACAAAAGGAAATTTTAGTGTCAAATATGCATGGCACTGTATTCGAAAGAGGAAGAAGTCTTATGATTTATACAAGAAAGTGTGGATAAAAGGTTTACCTTTCAAGTTTAGCTTTTTCATGTGGAAAATGTGGAAAGGGAAGATTTTTGTTGATACTAATTTTCAAAGATTGGGAGTGGAAGGTCCTTCTATGTGTTGGTGTTGTCAAAATCCAACACAAGAGACTGTGAATCATGTACTATTGGAATCAGAATTTGCTAACAGGACTTCGTCCTATTTCTTTTCTTCTGCCGGTATTAGCATTAACGCACTGAGTCTGAGAAATGTTATATATTCATGGTGGAATGTGGATGTAAAGCCAAGAGAGAAAGCTTATTTCAGAGCAATTCCAGCCATGATAATTTGGGAATTATGGAAAAGGAGGAATTCACTGAAGAATGAAGGAAAAGGAGTTTCAGTTCACAAGATGATCGTCAATGTTACAAGACATCTTAAGATGCTACTTAAAGTGAGAAAGCCAGTTTTAAATTTTAGAGGGGATTGGCCTGCTATTATGCACCAAATCATACAACTAAAACCTACAATCAAGGTTATAGGTGTCATGTCGGAATTTCGAAATTCATGCTGGGTTAAATACAATAGAGATGGAGTGTTAAGTGGAAATACAGGGAGAAGTTCATGGGCATTTTGCTTAAGAGATGAAAAAGGTGATCTAGTGTATGCAGTAGGAGAGGAAATTGAATAGGTCACTTGTTTAGAAGCAAAATCAATTGCTCTTTGGAATGCAGCAAAACATTGTTGTAATTCAGGACACAATAAAGTTATAATACAGACTGATTCACTTATACTAAAGCAGATTCTATGCAAGGAATGGAAAATACCATGGAAGATTGAGGATATAATAATGAAAACATGGAAAATGATTGAAAGTAAGTAAAAATACTTCATACATTCAGTGAGACGAATCAGCTAGCAGATTATCTAGCCAACATAACAGTAGAGTACAATCAGTTTGAATATACAACATTTTAATAATTGACAAACATAGCTAGAAAGATTTTGAACAGTGATAAGTATCAATCATCTTATCTCAGGCTAGCAGCTAAGCATCAGACAACAGACTGGACAGGCTAATACACTTGCTTATTTACAAAATGAGCAACAAACAAAAAAGGAAACTACTTAGCCTAGGTCACCAGCCATCAAAAATGATTCTCAGTAAATTCGAGGTCATGGGTCAGCTCTTTAATTCATGCAGCTTAGGTTTTTGGCATCATCAAAGATCCAGTAGGTCTGAGCATCCGTTAATCTCCCTCCCTTCATGAACTAATTCAATAGGAAGGTTAGTTTTCAGAAGGGAGACTAAAGTTAGTAATGACAATCCCGTAAGCTTACCTGCAATGATTACCAAGCCTAAGCAGACTAGACCCTCTTTTTCGTGCACAAAAAAAGCTTGTCATACACGTTAGTACTAGATATCTCAGTTGTTTATTGAAAGGAAAAAAGAAGTTAAGCTACAAAGATCAACCTCAAATAATTAAACGAAAAAGAAATCTTACTTTTGGAGCTCAAGATGTATACACCATACCTATACAAGGGAACGGTATTCACCACCCAAAGAAGCAGATGTTGGAGTTGAAGATTGAAAAACAAATCCATGGAAACTCTACACTATGAGCAAAAGAGGTGGAGCGTATAATGAGCTTCTTATCTCTGTTAGGAAACCCTACTTACTTATACATATGTATTTTTTGGGCCGGGTTTCTAAAATATGGCCCATATTTATTTTCTTTGCTACTTAGGTTATATTTTGAATGGGTTAGCCCATTCTTGTTTTTTAAGTTTTGATTATTAATAAAATACAAATTAAATAAAAAAAATATTTACCATCTCCAAGGTCAATCATCTCAAACTCAACTTTGTATATTACTAAAAAGCAATAATGCAACACAGAGGAATCGAGTTATGAAATCAACTTAGGCACAAAAACCATGCATGTACAAATATTACACTACCCAAACAAGTTAGAAACAAGCAACATAAATAGTGTGTCCTTACAAAAAAGAAGTCCCTCCTCACTTATATAAGAAATAACATATGTAATTATGGGGACAATCAATAGACACTCACTCTCAAAAAGAAGTTCCAGTCAATGTATGCCAAATACCATAAGCTTTCCCTTATTTTCATTACCAAGGTTTTCAGACAGGTAAGCTAGGATCACTATAGGTCTTTTTCTTCGGCTTGAAACGTAGGCTAAGGGTTGGTATGATACTTGATAATAATTAAGGTGACTAAACCTCCTTGGGACTACACTAATTTTTAGGGTCTCATTTATTTACCTTTACCTAATTCTCTCCTTTCTTGATCACACATACTCTCAATGGGTGCAGTTTTTTTGACAATAATTTTTTTACATCTTTTCTTTTCTTATTCTTTTTCCACCGCACCAAGTTTTTTATTCTTTTCTTTTATTCAATCTTTCTTCATACTCATTTCACATCACACACTACAATGGTAGACACCCTCAACTTAGGCTATTTGCCTAATTCAAATTGCATAATTTCTAAAGAGGACCAGGTTCAAAATAGTTTCAATATGATATAATTGGAAAGGTGATAGGTATCATAAAAGAATAGGCATTTAGGCTCAAAATGGGACTAGGGTATATCATCCATACAGGGAAGGTAATTTAGGCTAGAAGTGGACTAATCTTAAAATGGCTTATAATCCTTTACTAACACCTGTCTTACAACCAAGGCATGACTAACCCAGCAAGTTCTAAATTTAACATACAAGGGGAACGAAGTAATATCTCACACGTACATAGCACACAGGTTCATTACAAGCTACTACCCATACGGTTCATGCAATTTTTTAGAAATGGTTATCATGTCACTAGTACTAATGCCTTAACAAGATGCACAGTGGTCTGACATATATGTATATCACACAGTTATAAAACAATCCATTAGAGAGGTGTTTGGAAATCAACAAAAACATGTTAACTGCCTAAGGTACTTATATTTCTCCTAGTCAACTACAATATTTTACAACAAATCACCCTACACCCTAAACTTAAAATCAAGTGTTGCCCTCAATGTACATGTAAAGAGAAAGTAAACTTAGGGTTAGGGTATATCTAGAGTAGCTCAAGGAGGAGTGTTGCCTTAATTGAGCATATCTAATGGTCAAGCTTGATGGCTTATCAGAGTTGTGATAGCCCATCACATTTTGTTGTCAGCTCTATCCAGACCATATCTCAAAGTTTGCTCATTTGACGACCTCGTGTGAAAGGTTATCACAAGTATTATATCCCATCAAGTGTTTCCATCAGGCCTAAACACAATGTGCCTCGAGTTTGGATTTTCTAACCACCTGGTGTGATGGCTTATCATAAGTGTGATGCCTCCTAATAGTGCCTGATTTAGTGTCGCAGCAAGACTCAATTATCTTGATAACTCAGACTTCATCGAGATATAAGGTGGCAATACACTTTATCGAGTCTATTGGACTGATGTATAGCTTCACTCACTGCCAATTTACCTTAAAGATGCTCCCATCCTCATTCTTGAGTTCAACTAATCCATATGAGTAGACTTGACTTATTTTGAATGGGCTGGACCACTTTGATTTCAACTTACCTTGGAACAGCTTTACTTTAGAGTTGAAGAGAAAATCACCTTTCTGAATGTTTCATTTTTCAATACATCTATCATGATACTTCTTCATCTTCTCCTTGTATAAGTCTGCACTTTCATAAGCCCTGAGATGGAATTCATCCATCTTATTCAATTTCCCTAGTCTTAGCTTCGTTCCCTCCTTCAAATTTAGATTTAACCTTTTTTAGTGCACCTAAGGCCTTATTATCCAACTCGATCGGTAAATGACATGCCTTTCCATAGACTAGCTGATATGGGATAAACCAATTGGTATCTTGAAAGTAGTCTAATATGCCCATAAAGAGTCATCAAGCTTTCGAGACCAATCTTGCCTACTAGCATTCATTATTTTAGCTAAGATGGCCTTAATATCCCTATTGGAGACCTCTACTTGTGCACTAGTTTTTGGGTGATATGGGGTTGCTACTCTATGTTTTTTCACTCTGTATTTCACCAAATCTGCCCAAAATACTTTGTAACAAAAATGAGATCCTTCGTCACTTATAATAGTACGTGGTACTCCAAAGCGAGACAAGATGTTCTTTTTGAGAAATAAAATAACTCTCTTTCCTTCATTATTCGACAAGGGGATGGGTTTGACCTATTTTGATACATAATCATCAGCAACTAGAATGTACTTCATCATGTACAAGCTTACAAAAGGGCCCATGAAGTCAATGGCCCAAATGTCAAACAATTCTACTTCAAGCATTTTCGTCAAAGGCATCTCATGCCTCTTGGAGATTAACCCCTACCTCTATCATTGGTGACACTTTAGTACAAACTCATGAGCATTCTTTATTAACGTTGGCCAATAGTAGGCACTCTACAACTCATTTCTATCCGTTCAATCAGCGACATGGTTACCTCCAACAGGTGAAGTGTGACATGCTTCTAATATACACAATAGATCCACTTCTGGCACACATCTCCAGAAGTAGCGTGTCATATTATTGAGAAATTTCTTTCTTTGATGGAAAGGAAGATTTCTTGGAATGACTTCACTCAAATTATAGTTTGCTAAATCAGCATACCAAGGCATTTTCTCCATAGCGGCAGAAAAGATCTCTTTATCAGGAAATGCATCATGTATCTCCATTTCATCACTAACTGCTTGCTCACCTTCCATCCAAGATAGATGATCTACAACTTGGTTTTAGCAACCCTTCCTATCCTTAACTTCATAGTCAAATTCTTGGAGCAGTAATACTCATCTAATCAGCCTTGGTTTTGTATCCTTCTTAGCCATCAAATATCTCAAGGTTGTGTGGCCAGTGTGGACCACTACTTTGGTCCATAATAGATAAGCCCTGAATTTGTCAAAAGCATAAACTACAACAAGGAGTTCCTATTCGTTGATAGTTTAGTTCTTTTGAGATTCATTCAATGCTTTGCTGGCATAATAAATTGGATGAAATAATTTGTCCTTCTTTTGTCCTAACACAACTCAAAGGGCAACACCGCTTGCATCACACCTGATCTCAAATGGTTTTGACCAGTTTTGTGTAATAATGAAAGGGGCCTCTACCAGCTTATTTTTAAGGCATTCAAACGCCTTCAAGAAATCATCATCAAAGTAGAACTTAACTTTTTTATCCCAAAGCTTGCAAAGTGGATTTACAACCTTCGAAAATCCCTTATAAATCTCCGACAAAAGCCAGCATGTCTAAGGAAACTACGCACTCCATTCACTGCAATGGGAGGTGCTAGCTTTTCAGTAACCTCTACCTTGGCTTGATCTACCTCTTTTACTTTTGTCAAAATTTTATGCCAAAGAACAATGCCATCTTTCACCATATAGTGGCATTTTTCCCAATTAAGCACCAAATTGAATTCCACACATCGTTGGAAGCCCATACTTAGGTTCGGCAAACATAGCTCAAATGAATCTTCTACCACCATAAAATCATCCATAAATACTTCCAAGGTGTCTTAAACCATATCTGAGATAATAGACATCATACACCTTTAGAAGGTGGCAGGTGCATTACATAATCTAAATGGCATCCGCTTGAATGTGAAAGTGGCATACGGACATGTAAATATTGTTTTCTTATGATCTTCAGGAGCAATAAAGATCTGATCATACCCATAATAACTATTTAAGAAGCAATACCACCCCTTCCTACCAATCCATTAATTATTTGATCCATATAGGGCATCGGGAAGTAATCTTTCAAAGTCCACGAGTATTGTTTATGGTAGTCCATGCACACTCTCCACTCGATCACAGGCCTGAGTGGAATAAACTCATTCCTTTCATTTGCAACAATAATCATGCCCCCTTTCCAGGCACATATTGACCTGGGCTTACCTATTTACTATTAGAAATGGATAAAGTACTCCTGTATCCAGCCATTTAATAATTTCCTTCTTAACTACCTCTTGCATCGGTAGATTAAGACGACGTTGGTGTTCGATGGTTGGAGTGCATTCCTCCTCAAGTTGTATCTTATGAGTGCAGATGCCAGGGAGAATTCCAATAATATCTGCAATAGTCTAGCATATTGCCCATTTGTACCTTTGAAGTACCGCAATAAGTGATTCCACCTGTTGTTTTCCCAATTCAGTTGCAATAATAATGGGTAACATGTTTCTACTACATAGAAACACGTACCATAAATTCCTTAACAGTTGTTTCAATTCCAACATCGGTGGCTCTTTGATGGATGGCTAAGCCGGTGGTGTTGGTTGATTAGAAGGATCAAGATGTAGCTTCTTAGGAGCATAAGAGTATGAACCCATTCCTAACAACGTACAAATAATATCTTCATACTCCTCAATGCCTTAACAATCAAAAATCATCAGTACTACAGCTAAAGTTTCGACAATAAATTTCTCATCTATTTACACCTCCTACTTATCATCATATTATACGTCAACAATTGAGAACATAATTATTTCTTTATGCTGCTTCATTTATTTGCACAAATGAAATAGCACCAGTTCATCATTCAACCTGAATAAAAGCTCATTAGCTTGAAAATCAATCAGCACACTTCCAATTATGAGGAAACGTCGCCTAAGATTATGGGCACCTCTAAGTCCACCTCACAATCTAGAGAGACAAAATCTGCAGAAAATTTGAAGATCAACACTTTCACCAGCACATCGTACAAAATAGCAATAGGTCATTTTAATAACCTTTCCACTATCACAAGTGGTGTGTTGGTGGGTTTGGGATCACCTAAACCTATCTTTTTATAGACAGCTAGCGGTATCAGATTGATGGTTGTTCCCAGATCACATTAGGCCTTACTAAATTCTAGAGACCAAATAGTACAAGAAATAGTGACTACTCCTGGGTCTGCTTTCTTTTGCACCAAAGATCTTGTAGAAATAGCACTACAATGATGGATGTTATCAACCAGTTCATAGATCACCACTCTTTTCTTCATCACAAGATCCTTCATAGATTTAGCATATCTTGGCATTTGTTTAAGTTCCTCGACCAAAGGCATATTCATTGTTAGCTGCTTCAACATTGCCATGAATTTACTAAACTTTGTATCATCGGCCTTCTTTTTCAATCTCTGAGGAAAGAGTGGTGGTGGTTTTGGGATAATGCTAACTACTGCCTTCTTCTCCTTCTCTTTTCCTTTTTCCAAAGCATCAGTAGGATTATCCAGCTTCTTAGACTCCACTGGACAACATTTTTCATGTTCATCATCTTCTTTGATCATGTAATCATTAATATCTTTGCCCAAAGAAGGGCCAGGAAATATCTTACCTCTCTGTATGGTAATATCCATGCACGAACCATGATTCCGAGGGTTTTGATTATATCACTTGGTAGCATTCCACTTTTCCTCTGATTCAATGTTATAGAAAGTTGGCTAATTCTCTATTCCAACTATTTGATCAAAGTGGAGTGTGAGTTTACCAACTAACTCATAGAAGGCAAATCGATCTTCATGGTAGTCACCTCAGAGTTGGTAGCCTAAAATCTCTTTAACAATTTCTCCATTATGTCCTTCATGAACATCTTACCAGAGCTAGTTGTCGTATTATCTCTACTTTCAGGAGGTACATACAACCTTCTTCTATCATTCTTTCTCTTCCAATTTCCTTTATCTCGATCTGTATATACATCCTTGTCATAAAAAGTCCGACCTTGATTTTCTTTGATATTGCCTCAGAAACCCTCTGCTTATTCAAATAGTTAGCTTCTTCTTTCAAATAAGAATAATCTTTACCTTATAATTCAACATCTTTTACTTTTTCAGTCTTTGTAGATAATAACTGGTTGGTCAATAAATTCATTCGCATCTTCAAGTGTGCTATGTCTTGATCACATTCTTCTTTTTTTATTGTTCTACAGCCATGCCAACAGCTATAGTAGGGCTTGCTACCATAGAATTCCTGGTATGACAAGCTCTACTTTGTTTGGTCATCCGATCAAGCATTTTAGAGGCCTCGTGAAGAATAAGATCCACAAATGATCCCCCTGCAGCATTATCAACAACTAGCTTCGTAATTGAGTTCAAAGCCTGATAAAGAGTCTCCATTAGGTGAATATCTGTCATGCTATGGTTCGGTCACTGCATTAGCTTCTTTTTAAACCTCTCCCATGTCTCATGGAAATCTTCAGTTGGGAGATATCTAAAGTTACTGATCTCATCCTTCAACTGTACCCTCCTTAAATTCAGCTTTCTACGAAATCCTCTTTCAATAGTTTCTAGTTGGTTATAGAACCGAGCGTCAGCTCATTAAGCCACAATGTTTCCTCCCTAGATCGAGACAATGGAAATAAATGCAGGAAGATGTCATTCTGTCCCACTCTCAGGTTATCAAATGACTTGGAAATGGTGACAAAGTTAACTAAATGCATATTGGGATCATCTCCCAGGAGTCCGCCGAAAATCCCCTTCAGGTGAAGGAGTTGAATCATTGTACTAGTAATTTTGAACTTTAGTCTTGGTGCTAGAGGTGGGGAATAATAGTTCCAGTAGCACCAACTCCATCCATTCCATCATCATCCTCATTAGGATCAAATTGAACGGCTTGGCAATCAGGTCTCGCCCAAAAAGGATGATTTCTATTTACATTTCCATTCACTGGTGCAGCTACCTAGTTTGCACGCCTTCGGTTAACAGGATTCAGCAATTTCTCATCTCCAAGTCATCATCATCTAGATTCAGATGATATGCTTGTTGACCGCTATTTTGCAGATTAACCTAACCTCTTGCTAAGGCGGCTAGCCTTGTAGATTCCTATGGGTCTGCCATTCTGCCGATAAGTTAGGGTTCAGAATAAAGGGTAATAATGTTTCTCTTGAACTTTTGGTTTTTTGCATACACCACTGTGTTCCTACAACAAACAAAAACAACAAATAAATGTAAAATTAGGAAACTTGACTAACAGTCAATTAGTGCACATAAAATCAATCGACAATCATATTCCCCGATAATAGCGCCATTTTTTTATAATGCTCAAACTACACTTCTCTTATGAGAGAGCAAGAAGTTGTTGTCAACTATATAACCCATCTAGGTTGAGGTCGAATCTCACAGGGAATATGGTGTTAATTTGAGTTGTCTATGAGCCAATCAACTGATAATTAGTAGTTTCCTATGAATGGGAGTGTTTCAAAGGGTAACAAGTAATTATTTCTCAATTCAGTGTCAGTGTTCTTAATCAATATTATCTGGAAAACTAGATTTATGTTCACTATGAGTGTTGGTATTTGACTGACACTAGGAGCAGTTTAAGATTCTTGTGGTAAGTAGGAATATCATATTATCATTGTTGAAGTAATGTCTAAATGTTTCTCAACCTATTTAGACATTTAGTTACCTATTTTTTTCGAACTTAGGGAATTTATATTTCATAATAGGATGTTGTCATAAGTTAATTAACCTTGTTACAGAGTTAATTATTAAAAGAAAGTTTGATGCTTCCAAGTCCCTGTTGATAATTCACTTCCTTCTAGGGTTGATTTCTCATTTCAAGCAAATCACTAGTAGGCATGACCTATCGTTTGTAACCAATAGACAAGATGTAAAATAAAGGAATTACCAATGAGTTCCTACTACCTTTAAAATCTTGAACACCAAGTTACTTTACAAAACCAAACCCATAGATCTCACAACTCGGGTTACAATAATTAGCTACTCTTAATGTAAAAAGAAATAAGACAATTTTTATTCATAATTCGATAAATGTACATAATAATGAATATCAACAAGTATTTGTCCGATTAGATCGCAGTAGAAATCCAAAGAAAATTATGATAACAATTTCTCAAAAGTTAATTGTAAAGTTACAAGGAATACTAGGGAGGAAATAGTGCAGGTTCGTGCAGTTCAAGATGAATGTTCTCGAGTTCAAGATGCCCTAGAAAACGCTCAACTTTTCCTTAAATACCAAGAGCTAAATTAGGAATCAAATCACAAAATATAACTTTTTCTCACACAGTTGATGACAAAGTGTGACGCCTTATCAGGAGTCTGATGAGTTATGAGACATTGTCGCCAGCTCCCCCTCCAAGTTTAATGATTTCTTCCTCAGGCTGATGGCAACTCTTGATGTCTTATCAGGACTTTGACGACATATCAGAGAATTTCATCACTTCTTCACTTTAAATCTCATGTACTACCTTAGGCTGACGGCATTCTTGACGGCTTATCAGATAGCTGACGGTTTATCAGGGGATGTCATCACACTTTTTCTCCAACTTTGTCATACTATCAACAGCTGACGATGACTCTGATAACTTATCACAAATTTAATGACTTATCAGACAAGTCGTCAACTACACTTTCATGGCCACTTGTTCTAAATTCACCTCTTTTGCTCTTATTGTCTTTGGTGTTTTTTCATCTTGGCTTTCCTTCATTATAAAAGAGAAAACAATCAAAACCGACAAGAGTTACTTAAGACTCTACAATTATTTCTAGTTAAAGCCTCAAATGTGTTAGCATTAGCTCACACATCAATTGGATCTAGCCACACAACTAAATTGTTGGGTTAAAGTTCCCCCAGGACTCGATAGCATGAAACTGTTAGGACATGACACTTCTTGAACACATGACCAGTATCAATAATTCATCATACATTAATTTGGGGATTCATGAAGCACATGGTTATCATAGTCTTGTACATGAATGGAATTGCATATAAACATGTCATACTTTCATCAACCTAATCTCATGGACATTCCCTCAACCATTCATAATGCGCAAAATATCATGAAATCATTTTTAGTCATAGGGTAAAGCATACACTTATCACTTTAGTCATAATTAAGCTATACTGCATAATTTCTATTCTCTTAGGCATTTTATCAAACACCTAGGATTCATGACTTAGGGCATAGGCATGACCATCAAATTAATACAACAAAACTCTATATTTCAACTCAATTTCACATATTTCAGACCACATACTAGCATAGGTTCATGAACAACACATAAAGATTCCAACTTGGGAATCATACGACGATAATCACATGAACATAATCAACCCATAACAAAATTTTCAGAATACAAGATTTAAAACTTGATTCATGGGCTACATGGATGAAAGGAATCCATGAATGAACACTGTGCATACCTTAGTTCTTGATTCTATGAAGATTGATGGAGAGATTCTTAAATTTGAGTCTTGGATTTGAATTTCCAATTGAAAACCTTAGCTTGTTCTTGAGAGAAACACTATGTTTTTGATGAAAAATAGCTGAATCACGTGTTATTGGGTTTAAATAAGGGTGAGAAATTGATCCTTTTAACCCATGGACGCGAATTTTAATTTTTTTGTAAAAAGTTCTTGATTTTCATCCTTGGAGAGATGCACCATTATCGCGCCAAGTCACTGGAACAAAACAATTGGGAATCTTTATGGTGGCGCGATGTGGGTCTATATCGTTGCCACTTTGTTTGCGACTAGAATGTTTGACGCAACGTAGAGATATCGCGCTGAGATACTAGAAAAAGGACAATTCTGAATTTGAGTCCTGGCGCGATGCACCATAATCATGGAGGCTCACTAGATTTTGATGATTGTCATTTTAGCCTGCTTCGTGATGCATTAATGGCTCAGCTAGTATACTACCTTAATAAAAAGGCTCTAACTCTTCGCCCGAGTGTCAGATTTAGCCGAATTTGGTATCGGTGGAAAGCGTATTCAATTTCCCATGTGATGAAAAGTAAAAAATCTTGAAAATACCATATTTGTAAAAGTGGATTACTCTTTAAAACATGTATTCAATATTTTTGGGATGATTTTAAGCTAGGTAGAAGTACGGGGTATTACAATATCTCCCCCTTGGGAACATTCATCCTCGAATGAGACTGATTTAGATGGGAGAAATGATAAGCATAAGTACATAATGAACATGAACAACTAAAACATGACTACCTGACTGATATTACTATGATTCATACTGAGCATACATATCTCATGCATGATTTTATGACTGAGCTGATACATGAATGCATAATTGAGAGTACTAATAAGCTGATTATGCATATTTGATGTGTAAATGTATGACTGAACCAACTCATGAACATACGAATAAACATGTAAGGGTAGACCATACCAAGTTTAAAATAAAAATTGAGCATGGAACTAAATACCACATTTGTAACTGAAACCTGAACATGAAATTGGATAAGCTTAATAAAAGCAATTCTTTGGGCTTAGTCTAAGCTTAATTACTAAATATGCATGAGCGTAAACATGAGAATTTAATTGGTTCTAGAACATGATAAATGAGCTGATTATCATGATCTAAACTAAGTACCTTAAATACGTGGCATCCGATCGAGATTGGAGCTAGAGGGTCAACCTATGGGTACCCACTACTCCAAACTAAATTTGTTACGAGAAGAGAAAGGCATGTTTTTGTCATGAAAGTTTGGGGTTTCATAGTGTATCTCCCAATTAGGAAACTATTTCCCTTGAAGAATACTGACTTGGTTGAGTTGTTGAAGAAACTAAAGTATGCACAAGGCATCTACGAGCTGAGTCTTAACTGAATATCTGGGATCTGCAACTTAAGCATGATACATGAACTGTACTGAGCTTGCATTTATCTAGTCAATTCATCTTAGAATGGTTACATTCATGAGGCTTAAGATGGTATATCTAGTTAGAAGGGAGGAAACCCAAACCATGCAAACTTGTCCGTCTAACTGATAGACTGACTTTGTCATTTTAGGAACTAGCTCATGATGAAAAATTATGTTCCACTAGAGCCTTTCTTTAAAACTCTTTCTATAGAGTTCTAGTGACTGTAGAGAGAAAGCAAATCTTGTCCTGATCTGAGTAGGACATCTTAATAGAATATCGCTATATGGCTGGGGTTCTCATATTAGAAGGCAAGACCTATGAAACATCATCTAAGATAGAGTGACCAAAACTTATGCACTACAACTGACACTACTGAAAAGGTTCACATGGGTGCTGAGCACGAGTGCATAAATACACTAACTTATTTGATTAACTAGATAGCTGATAGTTGAATACTTGGAATGTATGACTGAACTGTACTTAGTCTATAAAAACTGGACTGGAACTGCAGAGCGTTATGCATCGGAGATAAGGACTGACTGGTTGACATGAGATACTAAGCATAAACTGAGGGTAATTGTATTATTTGAGAATGCAATACCAAGAGTACAACATGCTTCTAGAAGTAAACTGATGTACTAGAAGGCTGACAACTGAGTAGTTGATAACTGTACGCTATTGGCGAGTAAACCCAAAACTGAATTGAGTTATGGACCTAATTACTAAACTTAGATTGGGACTGAGATTTTAGATAAGAATATAATTAAGACTATAACTATACTGTAACTAGGACTGAATACTGGTTTTTAATAACTAAGGTTTAGACTGGTACTGAGGTATTAAATTCTTAGACTGAATATTTATTACTGAGTACCGAATACTAAAACTGTAACTGAGATGGCAACTGAATTTTGATAGTTACACGATGGGGGCTGACATAAGTCAAAGATCTGAATGCATAGTCACACTCTATACTTTCCCAACTTGTAGATACAATCTCTTGCTAGCCATTTACTTGTAAACTAACATGACATTCAAGCCTATCTTCATAAATACACCCTCGTTTAAAATAAACATGTAGCAATCTTCTCTTAACATGTAACATTTGCTCTCTCCCATTTAAGAAACTACCCATCACTACACTGTTTTCACAAAGAGAGCTCACTAAAGGGTTAAATAAGGAGGACCTAAATTATGAATGGACACTAACTGAACTTGACACTTCACTGAAGCCCGAGGAATAGAATACAAACATCACAAACTCACCAAGAAGTCTAAACTGAGGATATACATAACATAGTCTAAATTTAACTGATTAGTAGAGGCGTAGCATGAGCCATGGAAGCTGAGTATACTATAAAGAATAATATGTGTACATGAATCATGAGTTGTATGACCTGAGTTTGGAGTTTTCTGCATTCGTGGGACATGATTTGTATTACTGAGGGAAATAGAACTGAACTTCTTATGCTGGGAACTAGAATCATACATAATTTTATGGAAAACATGTGAATATAAGATGTGTTCATGGAACTGAGATGTGAAGCATGCATAGGCATCATGCTGACTAAGTACCAAATTTTACAATGAGATAAAAATGGGTCGGGAATCATATTCTCTTACTGTTTTTCTATATGTACTGGCACTACTACTGGAATCTGAGAGCCTAATTTTGTCACTTAATCTATCTTCTCTCCCTTAGCTTTAATCCATCATCATAAGTCTGTTAACACTTTACTAAACTCTGAACTGAACTGAAATCATCATCACTTACTTACACTCTGTTCGACACATGCTTGTCTTACTAAACACATCATCTACTTCTGTTTCTTGATATACTACTAATATTGCATCTGCTAATTTACATCCACACCTTCATAATTAATTTTAGATTAATAATCTTAAATTCCTGCTTGAACTATTCAATCCTACTGGTCTACCTTGGTACAACTATCCCCATGATTACATTATCTGCTCAATCTTGTTAACGTTGTCAGAAAATCTACTACTGGTAAACTCCTGGGTTCATGTCTCTAACTCTAGGTCATATACTATCATAGGATTTTTAGAAGGGATATAATGGCATATTAAATTTTAGGTTTGCGAATAAGTTATCTTAATCATGAATAAGATTTATACAACTTTGGAACATAATGGAACTGATGGGATATATTTGAGCCTGTGGGCAATCCCATAACTGTCTGTGGGGACTGTCTGAGAAAGCCCTACCCCTAGGACCTTGAGCTTCACTGTTTCTATTACCTTGAAATTAAGGTGGAGTTGACATGAGTGAAGCATGATGAGAACCTACATGAATTTCTTAGAGATTCTTTATATACCATAATCTAAAGCATGAAAGAAGGGAAACAATGCCTAAAACATCTCATATCCTTCTGCAAATAAGTATGGTGCACAACATACCCATGCACAGGACTCTACTAGATACGAGTTTTTAGACATCCTAGGACACTATTGAACCTTAGGTTCTAATACCAAGTTTTTATCGCCCCAAATTTGGTACCCAAAATGCTACACAGTGCTCATGACCCCAAAGGACCACAATCTAACCCATGGATCATATCTGTAACTGAGCAGTATAACTAATACTGAATATAGTACAATATGTGACGTAGGGTATGACAATACCCAAAACTAAGATAAACTGTCTAAAACATGTTGTAGTCTGAAAGCCTCTAAACTATCTGAAAACTATGGAGTTGATAGGACATGTCCCCAACTAACTTTGAACCACAGAAATAATAATGAAATAAAATAATACTTCTATCCTCGAATGATGAGGACTAGTTGCTAGTCTAGCTGCTAAATGCCTGATCTACTAAGAATGCTCGGGAGCTCATGCTTCTAATCCTATGGTATAAAACACCATAGCATAAATACATCAGTTCGTTGAATGTACTAGTATACAGGTGAGGTAGGCTGAAGGCAATGGTTCATATGCATGAACAATACTAACTAACTAAATAACATGAACGTGAGAATAAATGCATGAATAAGAGACTGTAACTGAATTCGTGATAACACTGACTTGTGAATTCTGATAACATGGATTTACTGATATCTGAGTGCTAATACTGGGATACTGAATAACTAAGTCTACAGGGTACTAATGAACTAATGTTATATTATTAATAAAGGAAAGATTGTTTCTGACAATTTTGATTATGAAGAACTGGTTTGATTTACTGTATTTGACAGTCCTAACATTTAATACTGATAACATAGGATATTGATAACTGTATAACTGAAATAACTGATACTGAGTGACTATATCTAACATTCTAGGTTCTGATGGAACTAGATGAGTTCCATCCTATTCTTATTTGACTTTATTTGATAGTCTAGAAATCTAAGGAACTATCAAAGTTCGATTATTGAGACTGAATGACTGTATCTGATAGTCCTGATTCTTTAATTGAAACTGTGGGAAGTAGTCATATAACCGACAAGCCCCTAATACACCATTATGGCTAAGTTGGGGTCCAATCTGTAACCCCAATTGAAAAGGTGTCAATACCACGCCAATGGTAAGGACAATCTGTGTGTAACCCTCATATAACAGGTAACTCTAGGGAGAATGGCGGGAACCCTCATATAATAGGCTAAGCCACCTCATCAACCCTTATATAAAAGGATATGATGTCTCAACCTATGCTAGCTACGGAGTTCTAGAATGAAAGGATTGGTTTTAAGAATCACATTCTCTTATAACAGATGTGTTCCCATCCTTGGGTTCACTCAATTCTGAATCTTACTCTCAACTTAATAGACACTGAACTGATTAGTTGATTTGAACTGATACTAATGGTATTGTTTAGTGGAGCTAAACTGGGTTTAATGAGTTTCATTGACTGATGAAATAATACTGAGATCTGAGGACTGACGGAGAGTACTAAAGTTACTGAGATTTTTGGGAATACTGAGGTTACCGAGATTACTGAGTACTGATGTTACTGAGACCACTGAGGTTACTGAGATTACTGAGCGGGACTAGACTGATACTGAATTTATTGAGTTTACCTGAGTCTTGAGACTGACTGAATTCTAACGATCATGGTTGGACTGAGAGTATCGTGAAAACATAACACTGGCTCTAGGCACATAGCTAAATTATTGGGTACAAATACCCCCAAGGATCGATAGCATGAAACTGATAGGACATGATACTTCTTGAACACATGACCAATATCAACAATTCATAATACATTAATTTGGTGATTTCTTGAAGCACATGGTTATCATAGTCTTGTACATGAATGTGATTACATATAAACATGTCATACTTTCATCAACCTAATCTCATGGACATTCCCTCAACCATTCTTAATGCACGCAATATCATGAAAGTCATTCTTACTCCTAGGGTAAAGCATACACATATCACTTGAGTCACAATTAAGCTATAATGCATGATTTCTGTTCTCTTAGGAATTTTATCAAACACCTAGGATGCACACAATATCATGAAATCATTTTTAGTCATAGGGCAGAGCATACACTTATCACTTTAGTCACAATTAAGCTATACTGCATAATTTTTATTCTCTTAGGCATTTTATCAAACACCTAGGATTCATAGCTTAGGGCATAGGCATGACCATCAAATTAATACAACAAAACTCCATATTTCAACTCAATTTCACATGTTTAAGGCCACATACTTGCATAGGTTCATGAACAACACATAAAGATTCCAACTTTAGAATCATACAACCATAATCACATGAATATAATCAATCGACAACAAAATATTCACAATTCAAGATTTAAAACTTGATTCTTGGGCTTCATGGATGAAAGAAATCCATAAATGAACATTGTGCATACCTTAGTTCTTCATTCTACGAAGATTGACGGAGAGATTCTTGAATTTGAGTCTTGGATTTGAATCCCCAATTGAAAACTCTAGCTTGTTCTTGAGAGAAACTTGAGATAAACAATATGTTTTGGTTAAAAAAATGGCTGAATCACATGTTATTGGGTTTAAATAGGGGTGGGAAATTGACCCTTTTAACCTTTGGACGTGTATTTTAATTTTTTTGTAAAAATTTCTCGATTTTCATCCTTAGCGTGACGCACCACTATCGTGCCAAGTCACTGGAACTGGACAATTGAGAATCTGCATGGTGGCGCGATGTGGGGCTATATTGTTGGCACTTTATTTGTGACCTAAAAGTTTGGCGCGAATCGGAGACATCACGTTGAGACACAGGAAAAAGGACAATTCTAAATTTGAGCCTTGGCGTGATGCACCTTAATTGGGGAGGCTCACTGGATTTTGACAATTGCCATTTTGGCCTGCTCTACGACACGTTGATTGCTCAGGTGGCACACTACCTTACTAAAAAGGCTCTAACTCTTGTGTCGGATTTGGGAGAATTTGGTATCGATGGAAAGCTTATTCAATTTATCACATGATAAAAAGTGAAAAATCTTTAAAATACCACATGTATAAGAGTGTATTAATCTTTAAAACAAGTCTTCAACATTTCTGGGGTATTTTAAACTAAGTAGAAGTACAGGGTATTACAACTGCATTAAGGGAAAGCATATGGTCATCATTTGTAATGTGATAATTCTTTGTGAGAGTGAGTGTAACTTGATTCTTATACGCATCGTGCTAGAAATTGAAATTTTCTTAGAAATTATGGGAAACTATTTTGTTGTGAGGGCATATGTTTGATGAAAAGTTGGGTAATTTATATGATTTCTTTGCTTAAACAATATGCATGAATTTTCCAACTTGATGAGTCTATTCTTGAGGATAGGTAGTCTTCAGTAATGGTTCATGAATCTACTTCTTGTTTCATATTTTTTGTGTGAGCCTATTTGAGCATCTTGTGTTTCCTTTGTGGGTTTTAAATGTTGTGTTTGTGTAAATGGATAATTTGTTCAAGGACGAACAAAGCTTTAAGGGTGGGGTGGTGATGTTGGGTGTATTTATGCGCTTAAGAACCATAACTTGCCAATATTTTATCTAAGTTTTGAGAACAAAGTGTCTAGTTCTTATGTTTTTACTATACTTTGATGTTATTGAGATAAACTAAGTGATTAGCATGATTTCAGGTGTTAATGAGGCAGATAACGACATTATGGGACAACAAATTACGGATGACTAATAACACAATAGGAGAAGTAGCTTGTTGGATAAAATATGACATCTAGAAACTATGTCCATGACTAATTTTTCATTTATAATTAGTTTAGGGACTTAAAAAGAAATTAGGAGAGAAGAGATTATTAAAAAACTTGATGCTGAATTTTTATTCATTATTCATTATTCTATATTAGTTTTTTTGTACAAGGAGAAGGGCGGCTTAGATTGGGAGAGAGAGAGAAACGTTTTTTCTCTTGTTTTTACTATTCGCACACCAAGATCATCTTCTAGTTCTTGGTATGATGAATATACTTATGATGATTTTCGTTTTGTCCATTTATGGAAACCTTGAAGCATATTATTTATTTCTATGAGTTTTGAATTCATTATGCATTGATTTACTTATATCATACTTTCTTCATTATGCTTGACTTCTCATGGTTGCAAACATAAAGAATATCCCAATGAAACATAACTTATTTGACAGAAAGGTTAATATTTGGAAAAGAAAGTAGTGATAAGAAAATAGGTTTTCCAACCTCTATTTCACACATTAATGACTTACCAGGATTAACAACTTGGAGATTTTGTATATTTGAGTAAACATTTTTGAGTCGAGAGAACTAAAGTGAATTAATCCTTGAGGGTTGAGAAATGCTTGGATTGAGAATTAGAATACGTTTCTCTATAAGTGCATGCATGTATGAATTCTTAACACCCATAGTTAGAAGATATATAAAAAAAACTATAAGGTGGACATAACCCTAGCTTGTTATTCTCTATATTCAATTATTATTACACATATTGCTTCACTGTTACACTGAAACTATAATTTCATACTTAAATCAAAAACCTCCTTTATTCTGGAACCTTCGATCAATAGTCTAATAACAACTATAGTACTTAGTGAACACCTTATTCCATGTGGGATTCGACACCCAACCCAGTTGGATTCTATATTTGACAACGACTACTTACACTCTTGTTAAAGAGTTGTAAGTTAGGTGTATGACAACCCAATAATCTTAAAAGTAAGTCAATATATTTGTCTCAAATACAAAAGACTGAATCAAAGATTGAGGGAAACAGGTGATTCAAAAGTCTAAGTGCTTACCCTATCTCCAAAATATCAACGGTGCACAAACTTAACTCAACAGCAGCAGCTAGTACTCAGATATGCACCAAAAAGTTATTGAAGTATAGTATGAGTACAAAAAAAATGGGTACTTAGTAGTCATCACCGACCAACTAAGCTAAATTATGGTATAAAGATGACATAGTGGAAGATAAACATATTTATGTCAAGGTACAAAATCAAACGAAAATCATCTCCATAATCATTATATATAATAACAAATCAAAGAAGAATCATAATGACATAACGCATCATCACAGACATTGTCATCCTACATAGGAAATAAATGACTCAGAGTCATAAAGAAACACAAGTACAATCACAAGAAACACAAATACAATCATAAGCAACACAAGTACAAAGTTGGCGCCCATACACCAACTAATGCTTAAAACAAAGGAACCCATAACGGCATCCCATACCACCGGAGGGTATACCTACGGAATTAACACAATACAACTATTTAACCATAAAAATGTATTAAAATCACATTAATTTTTTATTGATAGGTGTTTTCATGAATCAAAAAGTGAGTCGTTCATAGTCGGGAGAAGCTTACAATTTACCACCTCATTTTTCTTTCTATGGCCTATTCATATAATCTATACACTAACATATGAATAAAAAAATCTCATTATTATTTGACCATATTCAAGATTTATCATCAATCTGACATTTTACCCAACTTTTATTAGTTATAAACATCTACCATATAATCAAGTCCATACTATTACCATCATTGGCCACATTTAAACCATATTAACCAACTACCATATTTTAGCAAAACAAGGGTTTTCAACTAGTCCATGGAATCTCTAGCCATCAGGTAATATATTTATTTAATCGACAACTAGTCACCTCAAAGGTTATTCTAATAGTCAACATGTATTAATTAACCTTTTTTGGATACTAGTATTACTTACTAGGTGAATCCTCATTTTACAACTATTTCCCACTTATTAACTATTCTTGATTAATCATTAGACAACAACGATCACAACCCCTTAATTACCATTAATCATAAAATACTCCCATTTATTAGTATTTATTCACTAGTGATCTTTAGCCAACACCCTAAGATCAACATTATGCTCTTAATTTACTCACAGAGGTACACATATAAAAGCATGTATATATTTTCAAATCATAGGGTTAGCCTGAACTGGAACAACTAGGTGCACTCCTAGTCACATCAATAACAATCCTCTGGCCTTGCCAGGTATCATCATAACATGAATACATCCTCCGTCAATGTCGGGCGTCATCATCACATCAATATATCCTCCGACCATGTCAGGCATCATCATTAAATAATATATCCTACATCCTTGCTGGGCATCATCATTACATAAATATATTCTCAGCCATTACCAAATATCATCATTACATAAATGTATCCCCCGCCTTGTCGCGCATCATCATCACATAAATATATATATATATCAATAATAAATGACAATCCCCACGATGGAAAAGTAATGACAAGCCTCATTAAGGAAAATGTAAATGACAAGACTCATAATGGCTAAAGTGAATGACAATCCTGATGAGGGCTAAAGTAAAAGAGAAATAAGGAGGAACATACCTTCATTTCTCATCATTCATTGCAAGGATAATTTATCATCAAGAATATGAATATATATATATATAGCATAAATATTACAAAGAATTTCTAAATTCAACATGGTTAGTAATATAAATTCTTATGTAATCAATCAATATTCCTTCTATAGCCCTTAGTATCAAGACTCACAATATTAGCAACGGGAGGGCTTTCTAGACAAAGAACTAGTTTGGTTACTAGAACAAAGCATAAAATGAGTAATATCATAGCCCAAGCCTAAAATAATAGTCTAGTCAATGGGACAAGTGATAACATATCGATGGGCTCAATTAATGGCATACTCCATAGCTTCTCATAGGATGAACTTTAATTTAGTAAAAACCAAATATATCACAGCTAATACAAGAACCATATGTAATTTACCGAGGATAGCCAACATACTCCAAAATGCATTCTCTGAGTATTTAACTATCTTATAAGTTCTTCAAATGAACTACATAAGTCCATGCTTAAGGTGGGTGAAAATCCCACTTCTAATTCCCCAAAATACATTTCAAGTGTACCCCCTATCCGGAACCAAGATAAGGTGTCTAAATAATGTCTTAGATCCCTCACAAGCAACAATAGTCACAAGATAAAGATATTTCTCAAGCACTACTCTTAACTCATCCATAGAAACAAAGACAAATCCACAAATATGTATAACTAGGGCCAACTTACCCTTCACACGACTGACAAAGCCACCACTATCTAAAGAAAAGAAACTGGAGCATTGTCATGCTATTAGTGAGGAAATAAGTCCAATTAATGAAAGTTCTGGCCTACAAGTCAAGCATTTCAACCAATGTGTTCAAATGACCTAAATGACTCAACTAATTCCAAAGTGTTACCATCTATCAATCCAACATCTACAACTCTTCCCAATCTAGAAAGATATAAAAATTATACTATAACATAGCTTAATCAAACAAAAAGTAAGCCTAACCTACCTCAAATTGAAAGAAAAATCACGAACTATTAAATAGTTGCTTTTTCCTTCCAATAATCTTCTTCAAGGTGCCAAGCTATCAAAAAAATATCTACACATCCTTATGAGAATATCGATACCATATTGCACAAATGTGCTTTGTGTTAAAAATGACACAAAAACTCATAAGTGGGTTGCACATACGGAAAACACATTTTCGAGATTATCTCAATGTTCAGAAAGTATTAGGGGATCATAACCCTCAAGAATCAAGTTAAAACCAAGATTATTTGGACCAAAATTATGCCCTTAAGCTAATTAGTGTTTTGGTCAAAAATTTAAGATATTAAACCTTGAAAATGAAGGATTCTTACCTCAAATTAGTTGTTTATCAAGAAAATATATGTTAAACAATCATCAACTCACACCCTAGACTCAACTTAAAGTTAATATATCATTCTAGGGTTTGTAGGTCTCAAGGAAAGGAGAAAATTACAAATTTCACGACTAAAGGGACTATTATAGCCCCTCCAAGTATGGAGGTACAACTATCGCCCTTACTTGGTCCACGATTACCATAGCGCAATAGTTATTATCCTAGCTACGATCTCTATTCTCTCATGCTGAAGCTCATTTAGACTCTAATTTTTTTAAATGAACTATACAACCCTACTTAATTCGATGTTCCAAATGCATTGGTGAAGTAAGATTTTCCATCCAAGGTCGTTTAGATAAATGTTGGGCCCCAAACCTATATCTTTCAATAGACTTGTGTGCAATAGGACCCAACTAAAAGGTCTGCATAGATTAAAATAAATATTCTAGAGCTGATAGTGTGTTCAGAATTCATATCTGTGATTGTTTTACTAATGTTTTTGCTTAGTGTCAATTTGAAACCTATGATGACATTTGTATGGGGGATTGGTTGTACAACCTAAAAGAACTGCCAGTTAATCGAGCTATCTATTCTAGAAAGACATAAATGAATTGGGGAAGCTATGGAAAAGCTCTAACACTGAAATTATGAGAAATGACTTATAGGGTCATTACAATATCGATAATTAAATAACTATCATCCCTAAATGATAAAGATAGCGGAAGTATGTGAAGTCTCAAACAAGTGAGGATATTCTGCCTACATCTTTCTATTGATCTCCAAAGTGATGTCCTCCACTGGGTGGTGCCTCCACTGTACCTTAACTACAACAATCTCTCTGGTATACAACTACCTCACATTAATAGCCAAGATAAGCGCGAGCTCCTCTACAAAGGTCAGATACTCATTTAACTAAACCGAGTCCCATCTAAGAACATGAGATAGATCAAGAATATATTGCCTAAACATAAAGACATAGAATACTAAATGAACAACTATAAAGTCAAAAGATAAGGCTAACTCATAGGTTACCTCCCCAACTACACAGACAATCTCAAAAGGACTAATATATCAGGACTTGATTACCCTTCCTTCTTAATCTCATCATTCCCGTCATGGGCAAAACACGAAAGAATACACAGTTACTGACTCTAAATATCAAGACATGAAGCCTAAAGTCTGAATATGCTTTATTTCATGTCTGAGTTATTCTCAGCCTATCCAAAATTTTTCTAACTCTATCCAATGAGTCCTATAGCAAATATATACCATGAGGTCCTACCTCAAAAGTCTCAAACTATCTAACAAGAAGAATGATATCTCCTACTATACAATGCCTTATAAAGATCAAACTCAATACTTGAATAATAGCAGTTGTTAGACATGAACTCTTCCAATGCTAAGTGTTGATCACACTAAAATCTAAAGTCCATAACACATGCTCAGAGCATATCCTCGATCACCCGAATAGTCCACTCAAACTAACCATTGATTTGCGGGTTAAAGGTTGCACTAAAATATACTCGAGTACCAAACTCCTCCTAGAATGGTCTCCAAGGCCTTTAAGTAAACACAGCCCATGGTCTAAAATGATAGAAATGGCAACACATGTAAATGACCTATCTCCTAAACATCGATATGGTCTAATATCTCACCACTGTAGGTCATCTGAATAGGAATAAAATATGTTGAATTGGTTTAACGATTAACAATAACCCAAATGCCATCAAAGCCATGGGAAATATGAGGTAACTCACTAATGAAGTCCATAGTAACCCACTCCTAATTCCACTCGTTGATGGTCAACTGCAAAGTCAACCCACCAGGATATGGATGCTAAGCCTTTAACTACTGATAATATAGGTAACGAGCTATAATGTCTTTCATATCTCTTTTCATGTCGTCCCACCAATAATACTATCTCAAATCTCTATATATCTTGGTTGTACCGAGATGAATGGAGTATCTGCAAATGTGAGGCTCATACAAAGTCAACTGAATCAAGTAACTAAATTGAGGAATACAAATACTTCCCTAAAATCTCAACATACACTTTGAATCAATATTTTGCCTCCCCAATTCACTACTCAACTCCTGATCATGGAAGGAGCAAAGCTTTCCATCCTAGAACTAACAATCATGAATCTACTCAAATAGCGACGACCTTACCTTCACACTAGCCAAAATCCTTCTAGGATATGAAATATCAAGGTGGACCATTAAATTACCTAAGGATTGAATGACCCGTGCCAAGGGCCCCTGATAAACTGATATACAAGCCAAGATACCCACACTCACTACCTTGTGAATCAAGGCATCAGCTACCATATTTTCCTTACCTAACTGGTATAATATTGAAATATCATAGTCTATAGAAACTCCATCCATCTTCCTATCGAGCATTAAGCTTTCGTTGGCTCATTAGATACTGAATGTTGTAATTATTGGTGCAAATCTCATAATTCACCCCATACAAATAATGCCTCCAAATCTTAAGCATAAAAACTACTATCGCCAACCCCAAATCATGAGTGGGGTAGTTTCACTCTTGGACCTTAAGCTTTCTAGAAGAATAGGTAATGACTAGACCCTACTACATCTACAAGCATCCGAGTCCAACACAAAAAACATCAAACAACTTTGTGAATGCCTCACCCTAAACTAGAGGAGCTAATATAAGACTGAAGTAAGAAAGTCCTTGAGCTTCCCAAAGCTCAACTCACACTCCTCGAACCATTAAAAGATAACCTCCTTCTGAGTCAATCTAGTCATAGGTGCTGAAATAGTTGCAAAACCATCAATAAAGCATTTATAATAACTGGCTAAACCAATGAAACTATTGACCTCGGTCAAAGACATAGGCCTAGCTTAATCACGAATCACCTCAATATTAACTGGGTCTACCATGATACTAGCCTTAGACACCACATGTATAAGGAATGTAAATAACCCAAGCCAAAACTCACTCTTGGAGAACTTGGAAAAAACCAAACAACCCCTAAAATTATGGAGCAAGATCCTTCAATGCTGCATATGCTCCTCACTACTCCTCTAATACAAAAGGAAATCATCAATGAACACAATCATGAAGGAATCTAAATTGGGTTAGAACACTCTGTTCATTAAATTTATTAATGTGACTAGGTCGTTAGTCAACCCAAAAGATATCACTAAGAAATCCTAATGACCATAATAAATCCTGAAAGTTGTGTTCAGAATATCCTCAGCCCAAATAATCAACTGATGTAACTAGACATCAGATCAATCTTAGAAAACACAGCTACATCCTAAAGTTTATCAAACAAATCATTAATGTGCGGCATAGGATAATTGTTCTTCACTGTCAACTTATAAAGTTGCTTATAGTCGATGCACATATGCATTGAGCCATCTTTCTTCTTCACAAACAATACAGTAGCTCCCCATGAGGACACACTCGGTCTAATAAAACTCTTACTGTGAAGATCCTAAAGTTGAGAGTTTAGCACCTTAAGCTCGACAGGAGCCACACAGTAAAGTGCCTTAGAAATAGGTTGGGCTCCAGGCTCTATATCAATAGAACACTCAATATCATGAACAGAAGGAATACCATACAGGTCGATAGGAAACTGTTAAAAAAAGATATAAACAACAGGAACAGAGTCAAGAAATAGACTCTTCACATGAGTATCACAAATATAAGTAAGATAAGACTTATATCCCATTGCCATAAGTCTCCTAGCTTGAACATAAGAAATAATTCCCATATGCTCGTAAGTAACCACTCCTTACCATACGACTAAGGTATGCTGATCATGGATAAGGTAATGATCTTGGAAAAACAATCCATAACCACATGATAGTGGGATAACAAGGCCATGCCTGGAATTATATCAAAATTCAACATATCCAAAATAATAATATCAACACAAGTATCAACATCACTAATTATCACAATACTTGATCAGAATACTCTATGCATTACAAGAAAATTACACATGAAAGAAGATACCAGTAATAGCATAAATAATATACCACTAGTCAACTCCAACTATGGTGCATAATAAGTAGATATATAAGAATAAGTGGATCTTGAATCAAATAAATCAAGATATAACTTATGGCACACCAAAATCATACCTATAAATGTAATATCTGATGTTTCTTCATTGGGTCTAGTAGGTACTGCATATACCTAAACATGTCTGCCAACTAGTTGGGCACCTAACTAATCTCCTATCTTTCCGACATAAGTACCACCTTGATAACCCTAATAATCACCTTTATGGCCATGAGAACCACCTCTACCTTTAGGGTAAACTGCTTTAATAGGGAAAGTACCCGTGGGAAGAATCAACCATCGCCTCATAACTAGGGTAATTCCATAAATAGTGACAAATGAGTCTATAAATAAAATAGGAAACATGAGCAGAACCAGAACAAATAGATTTGTTTAACCCAAAATAACCACCATGTCCATCATGACAAAGAAATGAACCCCTCAAAGACTGATCATCACGCTTACTAGGACAACCACTAGTACTAGGTAAACCTCTGTAAGTAATTTAAAGAGTTGCCTGAAGTGGCCAACTAAGATGACTTCAAGGCTATAAATTAGATATAGAGAATATCTAATGTAAGAACTACCACCTCTAAGTTGGGAACTGTTATGGCTCCCAATAAATCTGCCCTGAAATTAAAGACTATTAATATATCCCTTACAACTCTCTCAGTGAATCTCCTCCATCATTCCTGAATAATCTGAAACCTCAAAAAAGGTCCTCCCCACAACAACTAGACTCTGAGTATCCATATGAATAGGGACTCTTAACCCATGATTAATGAAATCCATATGACAAAACCTAATTAAAAATATGTTCAAATAAAGGTTTAAATTGAAGAAATATTATTTTAGGCCTTTCGAGCAAGAATACTGTAAGACATTACAAATTTCCCTTATAGTCTGAGCCTTAGAGCATGCCAAGCAAAGTGTAATTCCAGCCATAAAAGATTGAGATGTGACTTTCCAAGTGATTGGTATTTAAAACACATAGAATTTTCTTAAATTTGACATTTTGTCAGTTAGAAAATTGAATTAGCTTTCCAAAGGTACCAATTTCATCAAAATCTAATATTAGGGTGAAAAGTTATGATAATTTTATTGAGAGTTGTCAGAATTACTTGGGCGCGACGGACGATCCGACGGACCATCGAGTCTGCGATGGACCGTCGCTCGGACTATTGCAACCAAGGTAGTATCTTCTTCTTTTAGACCAAGTACGATGGATATAATAATGGACCATCAAGGCTATGATGGACCATCGCTGGGACCTTCACGCTCAGGCAGTGTGGCCTCATCCTAGCCAATGTGCAACGAATGATCCAACGAACCGTCAAGCTGAGTGATGGATCATTGCTTCAACAGTCACAGTGGGGCAGTATGTTTTTTTTCTGACCTGCATACAATAGGCGACCCGATGGATCATCAGGCTAGCAACAGACCATCGCTTAGACTGATGTAACCCCCGTTTAGTATTTTTAAGTCCTTTTAAAAATGGGCTTTTAGGTCTTTTCCCTTTTAAACCTCAAATATATATTCCAAATGAACACTATAACCTCAATATCTCCCAAAACATCCAAGGACTAAGGTTTCTCCCTCAAGAACAAATCTAAAACCCTTCTCCAAGAAGTCCAAGAACTCAACATAGATTCTACAAATTGAGTTGAGATTTGAGTTCCCTAAGTTTAAAGATTGCAAGAACTCTCTCTCTAGAGTAAGACAAAGATTTTAAAGCAAGTTCATTCATCTAATTTCATAATCTAAGGAATGTGGGGCTTTGAAAAAGGGTAATCCTTTCATCCTTGTACCCAAAGGATTATTTAAATTATGATTTTCTACAATCTATGAGATTTTACATGAATTTGAATTAGGGTTTTTTCACCCATTATTATTGATTTCAATGTTTTGATGTTTCCCATGAATTAAGAGTCTAATGGCATGATTTTCATATATTTTCTTGAGAAATTACAGTTGGGCCTATACCTCATGATCTTAATCCTTGAGAAATTAGAAGTTGAAATGTTTGAGATATTATAGTATATGGTTTATTAAGCCCTACTTGAGATTTGTAATTTTATGAACTCTTATGCTATAAGCACCCATGATTTGAGTATTCTGAGATTATTAAGAAATGTTTTGACCTAATAGTAATGGAGTTTTGAAATTCACTTCACTACATGAGATTATAGATTTGATTATTGGGTTCTTATTGGACCATGAGATTATTTTAAAGTAGATTTTCATGAGATGAGAGAGATAATCTAAGGGGAGTAGTATTTAGCACCAAGTTGGGTAAGTTACTATGGTTTCTTACCCTAGAAGTATGTGCCACCATAGGTTGGGGCTGGGGACCAGATGATTTTTATGCCTAAGGCCAATATATTGGGCCTGAGGCCGAGATAAGTGATCACTGAATTGAGGTTATACTCACTAGAAAGAGTATAATTCTTCTCCCCAATGTAGGGTCTCTTCCTTTGGAGGACAAAACATTGGACTCCATGTAGCTCACATGGTTTATGTCGGTTAAGAGAACTTTCCTTGATACAAGTTATTTTTCTTAATAGTAATGTTGCAGATTTACTCCCTAAGACTAAAGTATGTTCCCTTGATATAAGTATTTTTCCAAAATCTTGAAATGAGATATTTTCCTAAAATTTAATGAAATTCCTTCAAGTATGCTTCAAAGTTATATGATTCTGAATTCCAAGTACTTGAGTTCAAAAAAGTTATGAGTTCTTGAGCATTAAAGAATTTTTACCCTCCATGATACATATGAATTAGTTGAAAGTATTTTTTAAAGTTTTCTTTTGCCTATAGGTAATGACAATAAGAGAAGATTACTAATTTCAAACTTAAACTATGATGACTTACGAGATTTGTGTTACATGCTCCAATCTACATGATTCATGAACTTTACATTTTATACTTATTCGAGCTTTGTGAGTCATTACTTATTGCATGCATGATTTGATTAAAAAGTATTGATTTTGTTTTATATATATGCATGCACCCCCACATACTCAGTACATTTCCAAGTGCTGATCCACATATATGTCTATGTGCTACATTGTCTTATAATGTAGGTTCAGGTGCTCAGTCCCAGCATCGTAGTGACTTTCTAGTACCTTTGTCTATATTCCTACAGTGGTGAGTCCTCATGGTTTGAGGACCTATCTTTAGACATTTCTGCATTTTGGAGACTATATTTTTACTTTTAGTTTATTTTGAGTTAGTTGGGGACTTGTCCCAATGGCTCTCTAGTTCATGGATTAGTAGAGGCTTTGTCAGACTAGTTATCAGATTGTGATTATGTTAAGAATTCCAGTATTATGGTTATTTGGATCAAGTATTTTCTCTATATCTCCCTTTATAAGATATGACTATGCTAGTGTTTGAATTATTTTAACTTGAAATGAGTGTTATTAGAAGAAATAGGCTCAAAGGGTTAGCTTGGGGCTACTTGTAGCCTTAACCATCATATGACATCCCGGGAGGCAATTTTGGGTAGAGTCTTGATCATCGGTTTATATTGTGCCACATCTATGAACAAGACTTCATGAGATAATTTAGTAAAAAGTTGTTTCTTCTTTCAAAATCTATCGTGCCTATAGTTTTCCCTCTTATCTAATAATTTGTGCTTTTCTGTTTAAGAAAATGTCTCTCCGAAGAGTAAATGCCTGCAAAAACATTGATGAGAAACCCCCACCTGTTGATCCTTTGAATGAGACTGTATCTCATACAGAGTTTTTGGATGGGCTTTCAGGTATTACCACAAGCAGTCAGCGCTAATGTTTAGGCCAATAACTAGGCTATCATTTCGAATAAGCAAGGATTTGATGTAGCTACAGCTAGGATTTGTGATTTTATATAGATGAATCCGCCAGAGTTTTATGGGTCCAAGGCCGGTAAGGACCGACTGTTGTACCTCGAGGAGGATAGAAAGATCACGTAGGTGATGCATGTTTCTGAGGAAGAAAGTGTTGAGTTGGCATCTTATAGGTTGAAAGACATAGCTTATGACTGGGTTGTATTATGGAGGAAGGGTAGAGGTGTGGATGTTGCTCCTATGACTTGGCAAGTATTCCAAGATACATTCTTGGACAAGTTCTTTCCGCTTGAGATGAGGGAGGCAAAGATTGAGGAGTTTATGAACTTGAGGTAGGGCTCCATGAATGTTAAGGAGTACTACTTTAAATTCAACCAGTTGGCCAAGTATGATCTTGATTTAATTTCTAACACTCGGGCTAGTATGAGCAAGTTCATGACCGGTATTTCTAGGTTGGTACAGAAGAAGTGTAAGACTGTGATGCTACATAGGGATATGGATCTAGCTAGGTTGATGACACATGTCAAGAAGATAAAGGTAGATAAGATTTGAGAGAGAGATAGAGTAAGGGGTAAAAAGAGGACTAGATCTAAGCAGCATGAGTTTAGCTAGCCTAGGTTCCATGGAGTGAACCGCCCTAAGTTTTAGGGACGTTCGTCTATGCTAGTGCCTTTATCAGCTAGTGCTCGCATGCCTAGAGGCAGGCAGGAGCAAGGATGCAAGTCATTTATGTCTAGGTCGCAAAATAATGTTGGTAACAGACACCGTTATCCTCTTTGTGCTAAGTATCATAAGGATCATCTCGGTAAGTGTTTCATAAATGTGAGGGGCTATTTTTGTTATGGAAAGCAGGGCCACAAACTTAGAGATTGTCCTCATTCTAGATAGGGGAATAGAGATGCTCGACCTTAGGCACATACTACTAGTGCACCAACTCCTGTACACTATCCTACCCCTGCTCAGGGCACTTCATCTAGCACTGCTGGCGGTCAGTGCCAGAACAAATTTAATGCCTTACCATCCAGTCAGGAGCAGGAGAACTCTCCCAATTTTGTTACTGGTATGCTCTGTGTCTTTGGTTTTAATGTTTATGTATTGTTGGACCCCAGTTCAAGTCCTTCTTATGTTTCCCCACTTGTAGCTGTGAATTTAAAAATAAGTCCCAAAAAAAATTTTGAGCCCTTCCTAATTTTTGTATCAGTGGGGGAGTCAGTGGTTTCTAAACAAGTATATAGGTATTGTCCTGTTACTGTTCTTCATAGAGTCATACTTTTAGATTTGACAGAGTTAGACATGGTGGATTTTGACCTTATTCTAGGTATGGATTGGCTTGTTATGAATCTTTACACTGTCGTACCTATGTGGTCAAGTTTTAGTTTCCTGATGAGCCAGTTTTTAAGTGGTACGGGAGTTCGGTATATCCCATGAGTCATTTTATCGCCTATCTTAAAGCCAGAAAGCTAATATCCAAGGGTTGAATCTATCACCAAGTTAGATTCAAAGACACTAAGTTCGAGGCTCTAACTATTCAGTTAGTCAAAATTGTTAATGAGTTTCCAGATACTTTTTTGAAAGATCTCCCAAGGGTAGCTCCCGATAGAGAGATAGAATTTGAGATTGACCTTCTTCTCGATGACCAGCCTATTTCTATTCCACCATATTGTATGGCACCTGTAGAGCTTAAGGAGTTGAAAGAGCAACTTAAAGATCTTTTAGACAAAGGTTTGATTAGGTCTAGTATTTCTCCTTGGGGCGCACATGTTTTATTCGTGCAAAAAAAGTGGTTCTTTATATATGTGCATTGACTATCGGCAGCTTAACAAGGTCACAGTCAAATATAAATATCCTTTTCCGAGAATTGATGGCTTATTTGATTAGTTGTAAGGTACAAGTTATTTCTCCAAGATAGACCATAGATTCGGCTATCACCAACTTAAAGTGAGGGAATGTGATATTTCAAAGACAGCCTTTCGAACCTTCTTTGGTCACTTTGAGTTTCTAGTCGTGTCTTTTGAGATAACCAATTCCCCAACAGCCTTCATGGACCTTATGAATTGAGTATTCAAGCAATATATTGATATGTTTGTCATTGTCTTCATAGATGACATCATTCTGTACTCTCGTACTGAGAATGACCATGCAAATCACCTTTAATTATCTTGCAAAATCTTAGAGATCACCAGTTGTTTGCCAAATTCAGTAAGTGTGAAATTTGGATAAGGACTGTAGCCTTTTTGGGTCATGTTATTTCAGCCAAAGAAATTAGAGTTGATCACCAAAAGACAGAAGCTATGAGAAATTATCCTAGGCCTATCTCCACGTCTGACATTAGAATTTTCTTGGGTCTAGTGTGCTACTACCGTTGTTTTGTTGAAGGTTTATCTTCTATTTACTCCCATGACCTGATTGACTCAAAAGAAAGTTAAGTTCTAGTGGTCAGCTTCCTGTGAGAAGAGTTTTCAGGAGTTGAAGACTCAACTTACTTTAGCCCCTATGTTGACTTTGCCTAATGGTACAGATGGTTTTGTGGTGTATTGTGATGCCTCCAAAATTGATTTGGGTTATGTGTTGATGCAAAAAGGTACAGTTATAGCCTATGACTCTAGACAGTTAAAGCCGCATGAGAAGAATTATGCAACCTATGATCTTGAGTTAGCTATTATGGTCTTTACTTTGAAAATTTGGAGGCACTATCTTTATGGTGTTCATGTTGATATGTTTACTGATCATATGAGCCTTCAGTATGAGTTTACTCAGAGGGAGTTGAATCTTAGGTAGAGAGGGTGGTTGGAGTTGTTAAAATACTATGATATGAGTGTGTTGTATCACCCGAGCAAGGCCAATGTAGTGGCGGATGCCCTTAGTAGGTTTTCTATGGGTAGTGTTGCCCATGTAGAGAAAGGCAAGAAAGAGTTAACTCATGATGTGCATTGTTTGGATAGATTAGGTGTTACGTTGCTTGATACATCTAGGAAACTAATTTGGTACAGAGTAGTTTTGAATCCTCTTTAGTGTCGAAAGTGAAGGAGAAGCAAGATCAAGATCCTAGTTTGGTCAGACTGAAGGAGTCAGTTAAGGGCTAAAAGGTAGAGGTTTTCTCCCAAGGGGGAGATGGTGTGTTGAGATTGCAAGGTAGATTATGTGTTTGGTGTGTTGAAGATCTGAGGCAGAGGATTATGGATGAAGCACATGGCACGCGGTATTCTATGCATCCCGGCACTACCATGATATACCGCGACTTGCCAGAAATCTATTGGTGGAATAGTATGAAGAAAGATTTAGTTGAGTTCATAGCAAAGATTGAAATGTGCCAGCAGGTTAAGGTAGAGCACCAAAGACCTGGTGGTGTGATACAAGAGTTTGATATACCTACTTGGAACTGGGAGGTGGTGAATATGGACTTTGTAATCGGGTTACCGCTTTCACGTCATCATCATGATTCTATTTGGGTTGTTCTGGATAGGCTGACTAACTCCAGGCATTTCTTTCTCGTTGACACATCTTATACAGCTGAGGATTATGCTAGATTGTATATCTGGGAGTTAGTTAGGCTGAAAGAGGTTCCCTCGTCCATCATATCGATAAGGGCACTTAATTTACTTCTCAGTTTTGCAGGGCGTTCTAGCAGGATCTTGGTACCAAAGTCTTTTTGAGTTTCTCTTTTCATCCGCAGATAGATGGTCAGGCTGAGAGGACCATTCATACCCTGGAAGATATGTTGAGGGCATGTCCTCTAGATTTCAAAGGTAGTTGGAATGAGCATTTGCCATTGATAGAGTTTGCCTATAACAATAGTTACCATGCTAGCATCGGGATGGCACCATTTGAGGCTTTGTATGTTAGAAGATGTAGATAACCCATAGGATGATTTAAAGTGGGTGAAGTTGCCGTTATTAGGCCTGATGCAGTGTTTGAAGCTATGGACAAAGTTAAGTTTATTAGAGAGATGTTAAAGATAGGTCAGAGTCATCAAAAGTCATACGCCGATGTGAGGAGAAGAGGTCTTGAGTTTAAAGTGGGTGATTTGGTGTACTTGAATATTTCACCCATGAAACGGGTGAAGAGATTTGGTAAGAAGGGAAAGCTTAGTCCCCTTTATGTTGGCCCATATAGAGTTTCGAGCCGTGCTGGGAAAGTAGCCAATGAGGTTGAGTTGCCCGCAGAGTTTCCAGCTGTTCATCCTTTTTTTTTCATGTATCCATGCTTAAAAAGCATATTGGTGATTCCGTTATGGTAGATCCTTCAGAGAGTTCTGATATTCAGAACAGTCTTTTATTCGATGAGATTCCCGTTGAGATCCTAGATTTTCAGATCCATAGACTGAGGAACAAAGAAGTTCCCTTAGTCAAAGTATTGTGGCAGAACCATTTAGTTTAGGGCGCTACTTGGGAGGCAGAAGTTGACATGCAAGCCCAGTATACACACCTATTTTCTGTGAGTTTAGATCGATCCGAAGGTATTATTCTTCCTTAATTCAGCCCTTCTAATCTAAAGTTCAGCTATGTATCTATTCTTGCATGTGTTCTTGCAATTTCTGAGGTGTTCAAGAGTTTAGAGAGATTTTGAGCCATTTAGCAAATTTCTTTAGGTATGTCTACTCTATTTCCTATGTTCCTAGTCAACTATAAACATTCGAGGAACAATATTTCCAAAGGGGAGATATTGTTAGACCCAGCAAAGTTTCCTCGTAGTCTAAGCCTTAGAATGTGTCAAGCAAAGTGTAATTCTGGCCCTAAAAGATTATGAAGTGAGTTTCCAATTGATTGTTGTTTAAACCATGTATAATTTTCTTAAATTTAACCTTTTGTCATGTATAGAATTGAATTATTTTTCCAACGATACCAATTTTGTCTAAATCCGGTATCGGGGAGAGAAGTTATGATTGTTTTATTGATACTTGTCGGAACCACCGAGGGGCAACGGACGATCTGATTGACCGTCGTTTCGACCGTCACACTGAGTCAGTATGTTCCTTTTCTAAACAGCATGCGATGGATGACCCAATGGACCTTCAGGTTAGCGATGGACCATCGCTTTGACCGTCGCAGCCCCTGTTCAGTATTTTTAAGTCCTTTTAAAAATGGGCTTCTGGGTCTTTTCCCTTTTAACTCTCAAATTTATATTCCAAATGAACTTGATAGCCTTATTATCTCCAAAAACATACGAAGTCTAGGTCTTCTCCCTCAAGATCAAATCAAAAAACCTTCTCCAAGAAATCCAAGAACTCACCATAGATTCTACAAATTGAGTTGATATTTGAGCTCCCCAAATTCGAATGTTTCAAGAACTCTCTCTCAAAAGTAAGAAGAAGAGTTTAAAGCAAGCTTCTTCATCTAATTTCATAATCGAAGGTATGTGGGATTTTGAATAAGGGTAATCCTTTCATCCTTGTGCCCAAAGGCTTATTTAAACTATGATTTTCTGCAATCTATGAGATTTTACATGAATTTAAATTAGGGTTTTTCACCCATTATTATTGATTGCAATATTTTGATGTTTCCCATGAATTTAGAGTCTAATGGCATGATTTTCACATGTTTTCTTGAGAAATTGCAGTTGGGCCTATACCCCATGATTTTAATCCTTGAGAAGTTAATAGTTGAATTGGTTGAGATATTAGAGTATATGAGTATGTTGAGATTTTGAGACAAATTGTCGAATTATCTAGATTTCTACATGAGTTATGAATCTATATGCTATTTATTATGCTTTTGATGAGTTTTAACTTGAGAATGAATTATGGGTTATTGAACCCTACCTGAGATTTTCAATTTTATGAACTCTTATGCTTTAAGCACCCATGATTTGAGTATTATGAGATTATTGAGAAATGTTTTGACCTAATGGTCATGGTGTTTGAAAATCCACCTCACTACATGTGATTATAGATTTGATTATTCGGTTTTTAAATTACCATGAGAATATTATAAAGTGGATTTTCATGAGATGAGAGAGATAATCTAAGGGGAGTAGTATTTATCATCAAGTTGGGTAAGTTACTGCGGTTTCTTACCCTAGAACTATGTGCCACCTTTTGTTGGGCCAGAGACCGAGATGATTTTTGTGCCTAAAGCCAAGATATTAGGCCCGAGGCCGAGATAAGTGATCACTGAATTGAGGTTTTACTCACTGGCAAGATTATAATTCTCCTCACCAACGTTGGGTCACTTCCTTAGGAAGACAAAACATTGGACTCCATGTAGCTCGCATTCTTTATGTCAGTTAAGAGAACCACTCTTGATACAAGTTATTTTTCCTAATAGTAAAGTTGCAGATTTTCTCCCTAAGACTAAAGTATGTAACCTTTATATAATTATTTTCCCTAAAGCTTGAAATGAGATATTTTCTTAAAGTTAATTAAATGCCTTCAAGTATGTTCCAAAGTTATATGATTCCTATTTCCAAGTACTTAGGTTCAAAAGAGTTATGAGTTCTTGAGCATGAAAGAAGTTTTACTCTCTATGAGATATATGAATGAGTTGAAAGTTTTGTTTAAAGTTTCCTTTAGCTTATGGGTAAACAGAATAAGAGAAGATTGCCGATTTCAATGTTAAACTATGATGACTCATGAGATTTATGTTATTGCTCCAATCTACCTGATTCATGAGCTTTACATTTTATACTTATTCAAGCCATGTGAGTTATTACTTATTGAATGCATGATTTGATTAAAAAGTATTGATGTTGTTTTATATAAATGCATGCACCCCCACATACTCAGTACATTCCCAAGTGTTGATCCACATTTACGTCTATGTGCTACATTGTCTTATAGTGTAGGTTCAGGTGCTCAGTCCCAGCCTCATCAGTGACATTCGAGTACCTCTGTCTACATTCCTACAGTGGTGAGTCCTCATGGCTTGATGACCTATCTTCAGACATTTCTACATTTGAGAGACTATGTTTTTAATTTCAATTCATTTCGAGTTAGTTGGGGACCTATCCCAATGGCTCTCTATTTCATGGATTAGTAGAGACTTTGTCAGACTAGGTATCTGATTATGATTGTGTTGAGAATTCCAGTATAGTGGTCGTTTGGACATATTATTTTTTCCATATTTCCCTTCATATGATATGACTATGCTAGTGTTTGAATTATTTCATCTTGAAATGAGTGTTGTTAGTAGAAACAGGCTCAAAGGGTTATCTTGGGGCTACTTGTAGCCTTAAGCATCGTGTGACATCTCGGGAGACGATTTTGGGTTGTTACAAATACCCAAATTCAACTTTTGAAATCATGAATTAATGGGTATTACAAGACAAGAATCTGTGTCAAATAATTAAAATAGTGATTTAGAGCTTACCTAAGCTTTAGGAAGAAAAAACTCTTCAAAAAACATCTGAACCCAAAGCTTAAAACCTCAAAAATGGGAGAACAATGATAAAAATAGTTTTTATACTATAACAGGCTTTGTCGCTTTAGTGGCCACTTGATCGCTTAAGCGATCACCACTAAAGTGGCCATGTGCCACTTATTTCTTACGCGAGAGGTGTGCATCCACTCCTCAAGAGAACATGGCTCTACTTTTGCGGTGCCAACTACTGAGCAACTAATGCAACCCAAGTGTTAGTTTAGGAGTTGCACCAGCAAAGTGGTGCACCAGTTGGTACTTGGAATATTTTGAAGTCTTCACCGACCCTTCTCAATTCATTCAAAATCTACTAAATTCAAACAAACTATGCTTGTTATCATATTTTATATTCCCGATGCAATGGCAATGTATTTTTAAAAAAAGAGGTCATTTTTACAAAATTGACCGCCAAGACATGGTTTCACAATTTTATTAATCGAGGCATAACATGAGATATAAAATCTACAAAATTTGACAACTAGACTACCAACCTAAAATCACGTTCCAAATCTACTGGCGTAATCCTTTTTCCCTCACGGACATAGAACCAAAAATCTTGTTAGATGTCAACTATAAGCCTTTTCAATGCCTAAAAATCACAATCACACATAAATTATTTTAGATCTCATTAGGATCCATGCATCCATCCTCCACCTAGAAAAAATACATGCCAACCAAGAGGATTAAAATGGTCAATACACATAAAAGATTAAGTCTAAAAATACAAGTCATTAAAATACCCACCATTAAGAATATAGTCATCTTTGAATTAAAAGAAATGAAAATATAAAAATCAGTAAACAAAATAGGGGTTAACTACTATGCATATCGGACTTGACCTAATAAGTAGCCTCATCTACAGACTACTGTCTCCACTAGAACTTAACAATTAGAATATACCTAGAACACAACCCCATAACATCTCAGGCTATAATAGAGAAAGGCTCCTCAACATAGCAAAATCTCTCGTCAAGTTGTATAGCATCCAAATAAATGACATAAGATTCTTTTGAAATATCACCCCATGTCATTGATATATGAAAAATTAGATGAACAACTGATAAATCTAAGGGAAATGGTAACTCATAAGGTACATCCTTGATAGTATGAAGAATCTCAAATGGCCTGATATACTTAGTTCTATGCTTGCCCCTCTTCCTAAACTTCATCATACCCTACATAGGCAAACACAAAGAAAGAATTAATAACCAACACTAAATATCAAGGCACGAAGTCTACAACCAACCTAACACTTCTACCTACTCTGAGTTGCTCTTTGTCTAACAAAACCAAACATATTAATCCTTAAACTGTGCCATCTCAATACTATAATGGTAGATATTACTATATGCATACTCTTCAAAAGTTAGACGTTTCTCCCACTAACCTCCAACATCCATAACACAGACGCAGAGCATATACTCAAACATATCAATATATACTCTGACTAATTATCTGTCTAGGGGTGAAAAACTATGCTAAGGTCAACCCATCTTCCCAACTTCTCCTAAAATGTCTTTATAAAGTATGAAGTGAAAATTGAACCTCTAATATCTAGTACACTGTCAGGCCTCAAATTTTATTGGGGCGGACTGGCACCCGTAACCGAGGAGGTCCGGGAGAACCATCTCATAACCTTATAATTCCCATGCATACCTCTATGACAACCCAAAATTCAGACAGCATCAGGTCGCATATAAAAAGAAATAATCACCGGTATAAGCTCGAGCACACATATATATATATATACAATACTTGGCCGTTGGAACCATCACGTCTAATAACAAAATACCATCTTGACTGTACATTAGGCCTACAAAGCCTCTAGATAATTCACAGAGTTTAACTAAGGTCGGGACACACCCCGCCATATAACTAACTTCTATACAATACCAAAAGTGACTAGATATGACACGAAAAGCCCCGAAGCAAACTGGAGCTCACCAAAAGTAGCTGGGTATCCTGGCTCCTACTTGTGTGGTGTATGAGCTGAGGTACCTGTGCCTGCAGCAATAAATGCTGGTCCCCCATGAGGAATGTCAGTACGAAATATGTATTGAGTATGTAAACCTGTAGATAATCACATATGATATAAGAGCTCAATAGAAATCAGAAACAAGTGAATAAATCGTAATAGGAGTGGACCACAATTACTAGAACTTGTGACAACCTGTACATTGTATTTATTCAATCACTTTACCTTTGTTCTTATCATCTTTGTAATCATTACTGCACTGTACTGTGACCATTAGGCTGCCTCCAGTACATATCAACTGGGATCGACCCATGCTAGGCTTATGCCTCTGGGATACCACCCATAAACACATAAATAGGGATCGACCCATGATAGGCTTATGCCCCTGGGATACCACCCGATAAGAGAGAACTTCCATCACTTAGTTTAATTAATCTTTGAGATTGTTATTTCGGTCGTCACCATATTTTTGATATTTTCAAACAATGATACATCAATAAGAGACATATAAATAGACCATCAATGCAATAACAATGAAGTAAGAACTCATTGGCACATCAATAAAGTGTTTGGGAGTCATCAATGCCATAACAATGAAGTAGGAACTTATTGGTATATCAATGAAACATTTTGGAGTCATTAAAAGCACATGGATCTTGCTTGAGTAACCGGATACCTTCTGACATTCATCAGTGCAATAAACATGTAAGATTTCGAAAACAAGTAAGTATTGGAATGTCTTGACATCTTGTAGGGTGGAAACAAGTTCATTGGTAACGTAGGACATCATACAAAACCATTATGGATCACATGTTATTGAATAACTTTGGAAACATTCTTAATAGAACAATTGTTCACTTTCATGCGAAAGATATGGTATAGAGTATGCTTTACATACCTAACTGTCAACCTTCAATACTTGTCCCAAATGGACTTCTCATCTTTTCGGATTACTTATCTACAATGAACATATATAGCAATCTAGTATTAGCGATCAAACGTCACAATTCAATTATTTGAATTCACCAAACTAGTGGTTAAATAGTAAGCCTTAATTACACCATAAAGGGTGTCACTTTAACCCTCTTATACTCCAATTACATTCACATGCCATGCATATTCATACAACATCCTCCAACATTAAGTTTGGATTCATTTATCCTTCCAACCAATCCATTAAACCAAATTGAGCCATAGACATAAATAATCATCATTTCAATAGTATATCACCATATCCACCTTCCATAACTCAATTACCATATCCACCCTCCACAATTCAATACAACCAAACCATGCAAAATAGTCCATAACCCTATTTTCATCACCTTTCAATAACAACCAATACATATAATCCTCTATCACACATATACATATGGAAGAGAACAAAGGCAAATAATATTCATACCTTAGAATTCACCTCTTGATTATGAAATCCTGTCTGCACAAATAATAAGTGTTGTTCGAAGCTCTCGAGATGACAAACGCAGTTATCCGATTACTTTTGAATTTCTACAGTTGAATCAAAAGTTATTTAAAGGTCAAATTTGGCTAGGGTTTGTTATTTCTCAATGATTGATGATGAAAATGAGTTTTTGAACTCATATACATGTATATATACACATATTCCCGTCCATAATATCATAGGGAATGATCAAAGTGCCTTTAAAATTTCAATAATGTCAAATTTGTCCTTTGGTGGACTATTTGGATAAGCTAAAGTAGATCGACCATACCTCTTTTCTCCGATATCGTATTTGGGTGAAATTGGTATAGTTGGAAAGATAATTCAAAGTTATTTCATTTCATATAAAGTAGGACACCCAGTTTTTCCTGTACAACGAGTTATGATCGTTTGAAATTGACCCTAAAAATCTGTTTTGAGAGGCTGAAGTAAATCGAGTATAAATCCTTACTCAAAAGTTGGATTTGGATGAAACCAATTGAATTGGAAAGAATACTCAAAGATGTTTCTTTTTTTAGGTCGTAGCTCTCCCAGTTCAATATATTATGGGAGTTATGATCGTTCAAATTTTACCTAAAAAATTTGCTGGCCTCAGTAGTTTGTGTGCAGGAAATTTTCCTGCACATTTACTATTCATAATATCCCGGCCACCGTTTTATAGTTTTGAACGTGCTCGATTATATCCAAAACTTATCTGTTTTTGGAAATCTTTATATCGTTGGAAAGATTATTCAATAACCTTCGCATGGAACCATCAACGGGCAAATTCCGGTATAAAATAAAAAATTAATTTCATATAAATAAGACCAATACACGTACTTGAATATGCCAATACACGTACTTGAATACGGGGTGTTACATCCTTCCCCCCTTTAGGACATTCGGCCTCGAATGTTAGCATAGTTATTCAACCAAAACAAGTTCAAGTCCATCATTAATATTCACATCATCACATAAATACTTTGCATATATAAAAAAAGAAATTACTTGTTAATGTTCTAACTCCGTTTCTTGAACTTCCTCTTCATCTTTGAACAAATGAGGGTACTTAGATTTCATTGCTTCCTCAGCTTCCCATGTAATCTCTTCCCTTTGACGATTTCTCCAACGTACTTTTACCGATGCTATGTCTTTATTTCTCATCTTCTTATCTTTGGCGATCTAGAATAGCAATAGGCACTTCCTCATAGGTAAGATCTTCCATAATTTGCACATCCTCAGTAGAAGTGATATGTGATGGATCTCCAATGCACTTTTGAAGCATTGACACATGAAATACCGTATGTACTAATGAGAGATCTTGGGGTAGCTCTAATTCATATGCAACTTGTCCAAACCTTCGAGTGATCTTATATGGGCCTATATAACGTGGACTCAACTTCCCTTTCTTGCCAAATCTCATTACCCCTTTTATTGGTGATACCTTCAAAAATACCCAATCACCTATAGAAAACTCTAGCCCTCTCCTTCTACTATCCGCATATGACTTGTGTCAACTTTGGGTTGTTTTCAGTCGTTGCTGAATTAATTTAACCTTCTCTATGGCTTGATAAACAAGATCCAGTCCGAACAAAAGAGTTTTACCCACTTCGAACCATCCTATTGGTGATCTACACTTCCTTCCATATAAAGCTTCATATGGTGCCATTTTGATACTTGAATGATAGCTATTATTGTAGGCAAACTCAATAAGAGGTAAATGATCATCCCAGTTGTCCTTAAAATCTATTACAAAAGCTCGTAGCATATCTTCAAGTGTTTGGATGGTACATTCTGCTTGTCCATCTATTTGAGGGTGAAAAGTTGTACTCAACTTCATTTGTGTTCCCAAACACCTCTGAAAAGACTTCCAAAAGTTTGCGGTAAATTGGGTTCCCCGATCTGATATAATAGAGATTGGCACTCCATGTAATCGGACTATCTCTTTAATGTACAGCTTCGTATACTCTTCAACTGTGTAAGTGGTCCTAACTGGTAGGAAATGTGCGGATTTGGTAAGCCTATCAACAATCACCCATATAGAATCAAACTTCCGGGATGTACGAGGTAAACCAATAACGAAATCCATGTTGATCATGTCCCACTTCCAGCTTGGAAGATCAATGCATTGCATATAACCTCCGGGTTTTTGGTGCTCAACTTTAACTCTTTGACAATTTGGACATTCAGCTACAAATTCTGCAATGCTCTTCTTCATGTCATTCCACCAATACATATCCTTCAAATCTTGATACATTTTGGTTGATCCTAGATGAATGGAATACCTTGAAAAATGTGCCTCTGTCATAATCTTCTTTCTTAGCCCGTCTACATCCGGCACACACAATCGATTTTGGCACTGAAGTACTCCTTCTCGCGTAAGCTCAAATGCCTTGGTCGCACCACTTTGAACGTTCTCCTTAAGCTATAATAAAATAGGATCTGCATATTTCTTCTCTTTCACTTCAGCTACTAATGAAGATTCTGCAGCATTATATACGATAAGCTCTTTATTCAGAGTTTCAAGAAGGCGAACTCCCAAACTAGCTAACTGGTGAATATCTTTAACCATCCCTTGTCTTTCTATAGGCTCCATCATAGACTTACGACTTAACGCATCAGCTACCATATTTGCTTTCCCTGGATGGTACAAGATATCAACATCGTAGTCCTTTAATAGTTCAAGCCATCTCCGCTGCTTTAAATTTAGATCCTTCTGATTAAAAATATATTGCAAGATCTTATGGTCAGTATATATATCAACATGAACCCCATATAAGTAGTGACGCCATATCTTTAAATCAAAAATAACTGCTGCCAGCTCAAGATCGTGTGTACGATAGTTTTTCTCATGTGGCCGCAATTGTCTAGAAGCATATGCTATTACCTTACCATGCTGCATCAATACACATCCTAAACCAATTCTGGAATCATCACAATACACTGTATACCCTTCGATGCCTTCTAGAAGTACCAACATAGGTGTAGAAATGAACTTGTTCTTTAAATCTTGAAAACTCTTCTCACAGGCATCATTCCATTCGAATTTGGATGCTTTATGGGTTAGCTTGGTTAAGGGTGCTGAAATGGAAGAAAATCCTTTAACAAACCTTCTATAATAACCGGCTAACCCGAGAAAACTATGAATCTCTGTAGGCGTTGTGGGCCTTGGCCAGTTCTTCACAGCTTCTATCTTTTGAGCATCAACCTTTATCCCTTCACTAGATACAATATGACCCTAAAATGTCACCGACTTTAACCAAAACTCACATTTAGAGAATTGTGCATAAAGCTTACAATCACGAAGAGTCTGCAATGCCTATCGTAAATGATTGGCATGGTCCTCTTTTGATCTAGAATAAACTAGAATATCATCTATAAAAACTATCACAAATACATCTAGGAATGGCTTAAACAACCTATTCATCAAATCCATAAAAACTGCAGGTGTATTTGTTAGCCCAAATGACATAACTAGAAACTCATAATGACCATACCGTGTTCGGAAAGCTGTCTTGGGTATATCCTTCTCTTTGGCCCTGACTTGGTGGTAACCTGACCTCAAATCAATCTTAGAAAAGCACTTGGCACCCTATAACTGATCAAATAAATCATCAATTCTTGGGAGAGGATATATATTCTTAATAGTCACCTTATTCAATTGTCGATAATCAATACACATCCTCAGCGAGCCATCCTTTTTGCGCATAAATAACACTGGTGCTCCCCAGGGGGACATACTAGGCCTTATGAATACCTTCTCTAGTAAATCTTTCAATTGCTCTTTCAATTCTTGTAATTCTGCTGGGTCCATTCTATATGGAGGAATGGAGATTGGTTAGTGTCTGGTATTACATCAATACCAAAATCTACTTCTCGTTCAGGAGGCAAACCTGGAAGATCTTCAGGAGATACATCAAAAAATTCATTTACCACCGGAACAGCGTGAAGAGTTGGTGGCTCCGCTCCTGTATCCCTTACTCTAGCTAAATGATACATGTATCCCTTGGAAATCATTCTTCTTTCCTTAAAATAAGAAATAAATCTACCTCTTGGCCCGCTAATTTCACCTGTCCATTCAAGGACTGATTCATTTGGAAAATGGACATATACCTTTTTCGTGCAGCAATCAATTGTGGCATAACAAGACGCCAACCAGTCCATACCCATTATAATATCAAAATCTACCATTTCTAACTCCACAAGATCAGCCATCGTATCACGACCACAAACAGTTACTATGCAGTTTCGATAAACCCTTCTAGCTATAATAGATTCCCCAACCAGTGTGGATACTTCAAATGGCTTAACTAACAGTTCGGGTATTCTTTTGAACTTTCCAGCAACCAATGGAGTAACATAAGATAATGTAGAACCAGGATCAATTAAGGCATATAAATCAAATGAAAAGATAGACAACGTACCCGTAACCACATCTGGGGAAGCCTCTAAATTCTGTCGATCCGCTAGAGCATACGTACGATTTTTAGCCCCACTAGAACTCGTGGATCCTTTATCACCTCTAACACGACCCATTGGTTGTGCACCCCTTCCTGAATAAGGCATCGATGATGATGATGCAACAAATAACCCTGTTGGTCGTGTCATACCCCCTATGTCCCTTTGTAGGCATTCCCTCATCATATGCCCCGACATACCGCACCAAAAGCAAACATTGGTCCCCAGCCGACATGCGCCCAAATGATACCTTCCACATTTATTGCATGGCTCTCGAGAAGGTCTCGATTGGCTCGTATTCCTTTTCCCTTGGTACCCCACTGTCTGCGAACTCTGACTCTCACTTCTGCGCCCAAATTGATTTCCTATGGACCCTTAGAACTACGGTGAGGCACTAGCTGCAGAATAAGAAGATAATGGCCTAGGTGGTCTAGCAGAAAACTGTGGCTTGAACCCTCCTTTGGATGCCATGAACTGCCCTGTAGATCTGGCCCTCTTGGAATATCCTCTTTCTGATTCCTGTGTTCTTCTCCTCTGCCTCTGATCTTCCATTTTCTGTGCAAAAGCTTGAATTCTTGCTATGTCCATATCTTTGTCCAAAGCGGCAATAGTACAATCTCTAACCAGATATGGATCTAGCCTATCCATATATTGATGAACTTTGTCATCCATAGTACCTACAACATTAGGAGTATATCTTGACAAGGAATTAAATCAGAGATTGTACTCCCTCACACTCATATTCCCCTGACGAAGATATAAAAACTGATCTGCACGGGCCTGACGAATCTTGAATGGAAGATAATGATCAAGAAATGCCTTTTTGAACTCTTTCCAAGTAGCTGGGGGTGCATCAATACCCCTAGATTGTTTCCAGTCCTCATACCAATATATAGCCTCCCCTTTAAATCTATACGTCGCTAACTCCACTGTCTCTCTACTCGTTACATGCATAACATCTAAGGCCCTTTGAAATTGATCAATAAAGTCCTGTGGATCCTCGTAAAGATCTGATCCAATAAAAGTGGGAGGATCCATCTTAAGAAAATCCTGTGTTCGAAGAATAGCCGCCCTATCTATACCACTAGGACCTGCAGTAGGAATGGCTTGCCCTTAAGCTTACCCAGCAACTATACGAGTCAAAAGTTGCACAGTATTTCTAAGATATTGATCAACAGCATTAATAGGTGGCTCTGGGGATATAGTTCTCCTCCCTCTTATTTCTTTCGGACTGGAGGAAGTTTCTAATGCATGCTCAGCTGGAGCCTCACTTTGATTAGCTGGTATAGTGGGTGACTTACTAGTCCTCTCTCCAAGCATCCACATATACTTGCTTACCGGTATACTTGCTTTTGGTAACCGGCATCATTACTATAATAAGAGAAACAAACGGATTCAGTGGTCAGCTATGACTTCATATACAATATAGGCTCTATCGCACGATCTAAGACATGAAGAAAAGAAACAATTCCAAAATGTCCATAGCCTCCTGTGTATAGATGCGGTGCACGACACACCAATAAACAAGACTCTACATAGACACGGCTTTGTAGACTCACTAGGACGAACTTCTCTGATACCACTTTTGTCACGCCTCAAATCCTATTGGGGCGGACTGGCACCCGTAACCGAGGAGGTCCGGGAGAACCATCTCATAACCTTATAATTCCCATGCATACCTCTATGACAACCCAAAATTCAGACAGCATCATGTCGCATATAAAAAGAAATAATCACCGGTATAAGCTCGAGCACACATATATATATATATACAATACTTGGCCGTTGGAACCATCACGTCTAATAACAAAATACCATCTTGACTGTACATTAGGCCTACAAAGCCTCTAGATAATTCACAGAGTTTAACTAAGGTCGGGACACACCCCGCCATATAACTAACTTCTATACAATACCAAAAGTGACTAGATATGACACGAAAAGCCCCGAAGCAAACTGGAGCTCACCAAAAGTAGCTGGGTATCCTGGCTCCTACTTGTGTGGTGTATGAGCTGAGGTACCTGTGCCTGCAGCAATAAATGCTGGTCCCCCATGAGGAATGTCAGTACGAAATATGTATTGAGTATGTAAACCTGTAGATAATCACATATGATATAGGAGCTCAATAGAAATCAGAAACAAGTGAATAAATCGTAATAGGAGTGGACCACAATTACTAGAACTTGTGACAACCTGTACATTGTATTTATTCAATCACTTTACCTTTGTTCTTATCATCTTTGTAATCATTACTGCACTGTACTGTGACCATTAGGCTGCCTCCAGTACATATCAACTGGGATCGACCCATGCTAGGCTTATGCCTCTGGGATACCACCCATAAACACATAAATAGGGATCGACCCATGATAGGCTTATGCCCCTGGGATACCACCCGATAAGAGAGAACTTCCATCACTTAGTTTAATTAATCTTTGAGATTGTTATTTCGGTCGTCACCATATTTTTGATATTTTCAAACAATGATACATCAATAAGAGACATATAAATAGACCATCAATGCAATAACAATGAAGTAAGAACTCATTGGCACATCAATAAAGTGTTTGGGAGTCATCAATGCCATAACAATGAAGTAGGAACTTATTGGTATATCAATGAAACATTTTGGAGTCATTAAAAGCACATGGATCTTGCTTGAGTAACCGGATACCTTCTGACATTCATCAGTGCAATAAACATGTAAGATTTCGAAAACAAGTAAGTATTGGAATGTCTTGACATCTTGTAGGGTGGAAACAAGTTCATTGGTAACGTAGGACATCATACAAAACCATTATGGATCACATGTTATTGAATAACTTTGGAAACATTCTTAATAGAACAATTGTTCACTTTCATGCGAAAGATATGGTATAGAGTATGCTTTACATACCTAACTGTCAACCTTCAATACTTGTCCCAAATGGACTTCTCATCTTTTCGGATTACTTATCTACAATGAACATATATAGCAATCTAGTATTAGCGATCAAACGTCACAATTCAATTATTTGAATTCACCAAACTAGTGGTTAAATAGTAAGCCTTAATTACACCATAAAGGGTGTCACTTTAACCCTCTTATACTCCAATTACATTCACATGCCATGCATATTCATACAACATCCTCCAACATTAAGTTTGGATTCATTTATCCTTCCAACCAATCCATTAAACCAAATTGAGCCATAGACATAAATAATCATCATTTCAATAGTATATCACCATATCCACCCCACCCTCCACAATTCAATACAACCAAACCATGCAAAATAGTCCATAACCCTATTTTCATCACCTTTCAATAACAACCAATACATATAATCCTCTATCACACATATACATATGGAAGAGAACAAAGGCAAACAATATTCATACCTTAGAATTCACCTCTTGATTATGAAATCCTGTTTGCACAAATAATAGGTGTCGTTCGAAGCTCTCGAGATTACAAACACAGTTATCGGATTACTTTGGAATTTCTACGGTTGAATCAAAAGTAATTTAAAGGTCAAATTTGGCCAGGGTTTGTTCTTTCTCAATGATTGATTATGAAAATGAGTTTTTGAACTCATATAAATGTATATATACACATATTCCCGTCCATAATATCATAGGGAATGACCAAAGTGCCTTTAAAATTTAAGTAATGTCAAATCTGTCCTTTGGTGGACTGTTTTGATAAGCTAACGTAGATCGACCATAACTCTTTGCTCCTATATCGTATTTGGGTGAAATTGGTATCGTTGAAAATATAATTCAAAGGTATTTCATTTCATATAAAGTAGGCCACCCAGTTCGTCCTGTACAACGAGTTAAGATCGTTTTAATTTGACCCTAAAAATCTGTTTTGAGAGGCTGAAGTAAAACAAGTATAACTGTTTACTCAGATGTTGTATTTGGATGAAACCAATTGCATTGGAAAGAAGACTCAAATATCTTTCTTTTGTTAGGTCGTAGATCTCCCATTTCATTATATTAAGGGAGTTATGATCGTTCAAAGTTTACCCAAAAAATTGGCTGGCCTCAGTAGTTTGTGTGCAGGAAATGTTCCTGCACATTTACTATTCACAATATCCCGGCCACCGTTTTATAGTTTCGAACGTGCTCGATTATATCCGAAACTTATCCGTTTTTGGAAATATTTATATCGTTGGAAAGATTATTCAATAACCTTCGCATGGAACCATCGACGGGCAAATTCCGGTATAAATAAAATAAAAAATTAATTCCATATAAATAAGACCAATACACGTACTTGAATACGCCAATACAAGTACTTGAATATGGGGTGTTACATACACCCTTTAGAGGAACTATCTCATGAACATAGTTATGAGCCAACCTCTCAACACTGAAGGAAACTTAACTATGGATGAAATGAGAAGATTTGGTCATTTCATCTATGATCACCCGCCCACTATCAAAACCACAAAAAGTATAAGGAAACCCAGTCAGAAAGTCCATAATGGTCCATTCCCATTTCCACCTATGAATCAAAGTACCAAGCCTCAAAGGCTTGGCCATCACATGCATACAACATAGGCCACGAGATATAAAATTTGCTACATCCTTCCTCATACCACCCAAATAATAATGTAATCTCCAATCATGATACATTTTGTTCATTCCCAAATAGATTAAATACATAGAACAATGAGCCTTCTCCAAAATACATCTAACCCAGTCACCCACTATTAACACAAAGTCTCAACCTTCAATCCTTAAAACATCATAAGAATTAAGTGAGGCATCATTAGCCTCACCACTCAACACCTTATGTTAAGTCAATCTAAACCAAACATCATCAAACTAGTGAGCCCAAATGTGATCCATTAAAGAATATCTATCCTCTACAAATGCAAAAACAAAACCAAATGTCAAAACATCCAGCCTAACCAAATGCTTAGTAAAAGACTCAAACTCTAAGGCTAAAGGCCTCTCCTAGGTCAAAAGATATCCCAAGCTACCCATACTAGTCGACATCTCACTCAAGGCATCTGTAACTATATTAGACTTACTTGGATGGTAGAGAATAGTAAGATTATAATCCGTAGTAAAATTAATACAATGATACTGCCTCATATTAAGATATCACTGGATGGAAAAATATTGAAGTTTATGATTCTTTGAGAAGATATCATGATGGACTCTATACAAATAGTGTAGATCTCACAATGGACTCTATACAAATAGTGTCTCCACAACTTGAAAGCAAATACAAATGAGCATAACTACAAAAAATAGTTAGGGTAATTCTTCTTATGTGGCTTTAAAGAACAAGAATCTTACATAATTACCTGAACCTCCTAATCAAACAAGATACCTACTCCATTATTAAAACCATAACAGAAGAAGGTATTACCCATATCCTCCATGGGAAAAGTCAAGATAGTAGAAAGGGTTAATAGATCCTATAGATTTTAAAAGCTTGCCTTACAAGAATCATACCATTGACAAAATCTTTTTCTAAGAAAATTTTGTCAAAGGAGCATAAATAGATGAAAAACCTTCAAAAAAGCATCAATAGTAACCTTCTAAATAAACAAAATTTTGAATCTCGGTAGGAAAAGTAGGCCTCGTGAAATAATAAACCACCATGATCTTTGACGAATCGAGCATGATACCGCCCTTGGTCAGAAAATTACCTAAAAAGAGATAGAATCAATCTAAAATACATACTTGGGTAACTTTGCATTAAATTTCTCATCTCTCAAACTGTGAAGTAAAACCTGCAAGTTCTCCTCATAGGCCCCATTCTTAAAGTAAAACAAGATATCATCTATAAATATATTGACAAAAGAGTCAAAATACAATTAAAGCATTTGTTTCATCAACTTTATGAATATGGCTGGGTCATTGGTTAACCTAAAATACATGACCAAGAACTCATAATGACTGTATCGAGTTTAAAAAGATATCTATGGAATATCCAAAGCACTAATCATTATTTGCTGATAGACAAACCTCAAGCCAATCTTTGAATACATCGAAGCACCCTAAAAATCATTAAAGAAATCATCAAAATAAGGAAAAGGATACTTATTCTTAACCTTCACCAAGGTCAAATATTGATAATAAATATACATGTGGATTGACCCATCTTTCTTTCTTCACTAAAATAACAGGCGCACAAAAAGGTAATACAATAGGTTGAGTAAATCCCTTATCCAACAACTCCTGCAACTAGCGTTTCAATTGATGTAACTCTGTTGGGCCTTCCTATAAGAAGAAATAGAGTTTGACTTAGTGCCCTACTCCTAATAAATAGCAAAGTCAATATTAAAATCCAGATGCATACAGGGATAACAAGTAGGAAAAATATCCATGGACTCACAAAAATATAGATAGAATACAAAAGCGGTGAAGCAACACTACTATCACAAATATTCTCCAAATACGACAAAATTATCCTATCAACCAAGCGGTGAGATTGTTCAAAGGATATAACTCTCTTTGGACCTGAATGAAGTGCACCCTTTATAGGTATCCTTGGCATACTGAGTAGATCTAAAGTAATGTTCTTAGCATAAAAAACTATTAAAGAATGTTAAGGATCTAACCAATCCATACAGAAGTTCACATTGAAATCTACCATATCTCTGATGATTAGATCTACCCAATTCTCACACCCAGCAAAGGTTACAACATAACGTTAGTATAAAAGATCGACCACTAAAGAGTCTTCTACAAGGGTATATACATAAAGAGGCATGGCAAAAGGCTCATAAGTAAAAGAAAAACCAAAAACAAATTATCCAAAAGCATAGGAGAAAGCCGATTTCAGATTAAATAATTTATATCTAAATATAAAATAAATAGGGATGGTACCTATGATAACAACATCACAATCCTCTTCTGTAGGTCTATCTGGTTTAGAATAGCACTATCTACGTGATCTGAGGTGGAAATCTACACCTCAATGTTGTTATACGGGCATATATAGCCTTGTTTTAAGGACTTCTTGTGTGCTTAATAAGTAATTCTTTCCATAAATAAGAATATAATTGTTATATTGAGTAGATGTAACATTTAAAGTGTGATAATACTTAATTTTTAATCAAAAAACTAAGGTTAGAATAAAGGTACAAATGCTAGTTCACTTAGCTTTAGCTATGATCTTTACTAGTCCATTGTCTTGAATTGTAGGTGTGTTGTGATCTAATGTTTTGTGTTTGATATTGTAGGAAGTTTGATATGTTTAATATAATAATAAATGGATGCTAAAAAATCTGGAAAAAATTTATAAACATCACCAAAAATCATGTACTTAAAGGACAAAAGCAATGAGCAAGGCTTGATCAAAGTTAGACAATTTGATGTGCTTGGTGTGCCACGTTGCCAAGATGCCACGATATGTCCATGGAATGACCTTGGAAACTTAGTTGATGGAAATTCCAGCATATCTCATTATTTTATGTGTTCCACACTGACTATTGGCTATTGTTGTCCTAGAATTAATAGGACACTTTAGTTAATGTGTTGGATACTTTGGACAACCATGGGACTTGGAGATAGGATAGGGGACACTTAAAATAGGGTTTTTGTTCCATTACTTTGTTTTTTTTCTTCAGTTTATCATGTATTCATCTATTGTGATTACGGTTACGTCCAAGTGCGGCTAAATACCTTTTTCAGGGGTTCAGGTCAAAAACATGAGTATTATTGCTATAAATTGATTTGGTTTGGTTTATTATCATATTTTGTTGTGTATTCATTTATTTTTTTCATTATTTTATGTATTTTCTTCCCTTAGAATACATGTGTAATAATCTTATGGACCCCATAAAAGAAATAAGAGGATAGAACGTAGGATAGAATAGAATAGAATTGTAATCTTCTAATTGAATAGAGTTATAATTTGCATTTAGAACATGAATATACCTATGCAATCTATTTAGTTCAAGTACGGGATGAAATATAAACATATTTGACTTAGTTCTCACATCCCTGCTCAACGATATAGTTGTTAGGCTATGTTAGATAAATGATTAGAGGTTCAAAAGTCCATCACAATTGTATAGACACTGTGAAACAACTACAAATATAATTATACTTATAAATAAAGTTATATAATGTAGTAAGATTGTTTGTAGAGCCTTAACCATGGGCTTTTCCCATTTATTATTCAACCCTTTAATTTATAACATTTTTTTAGTTTACATTACATTATATCTTTTAAACTCTTTTGGTTATGTATCACCTCATTAATCTTATTAGTGAACTAAATATGGATAGATATTAACACAAGTCCCTTAGGGATTGATATTCAACATTTTATAAGGTTACTCTATAACTTGGTGAGACCATGTATTACTTTATAAGACCACGTACACTTATATGTATGCAATAAGTTTTTGGAATAGTTGAAGAGGACTTGTATTTTTGAAACCCTCATGGTTTTAGTACCTTTTGGTTTCTTTGGTTCTTTTCACTTGTTCTTGGTTTCTGAATTTGTCGGAAATACCTTAACAAGTTAGTAAGCTGGCAAGGGACAGAGAATAAGTTAAGCTAGACCCTGACCCCAAGCAATGCTTCCAAAAAAATGGAGAGAAGTAGTCTTTCTCTATCAAATCCCACAAATTCATGAGTAATAAAACATTTCCTCTCCTGTAGATGGGGATCTTCCATCCCATAAGATAGTTCATAAAGTGGCAATCCCAGTTGCGATGAATATGACCATCACTATTTGTAGAACATGGAACATCTTCTTTATAGCAGTGGACAATTCACCTGGGTATCACATAAAGATACACAATTCCACTTGCAAACATTCTGGAGATCAGTGACAAATTCATCCCTATGAGTGTGTCTACTAATTATGTGAGGATGACACTCTTCCCTTTTCACTTTTGTGGGAAGCTAAAAAGTTATTGAATATTGAGATGACAGGTTCAATCACAACTTTGGATTACTTAGCATGAACTTTACTCATTTACTTATCCTATCTCGTAATGACTGTGAGACTATGTAGTGAAATTTTGAGCTTTAAATAGAGGCCACATGAGAACCTATGCCATGCTTAGGAGAGATTCAAGTCTCTACTTCAGGAATGTCCATATAACTAACGTTCCAATGAAGTATCATCTCACACCTTTGCTGAGTAACTTTACCATAAAAAATAAATTTCGTAGATTTAGTTGTAGGTTGTCAAGATATACAAAACACATATGATGAGCTATACACTTTGTTGAACCAAATTTCCTAAGGAAATATAGATTGGCATGCTGGTATCTCAAGGAGTTCATCAAAAAAGGTTGTAGTTATATTGACATTGAGAGCTTAAAAGCATTAGCCTCCCAACTTTAAGCTATGCATAATCAAATAATGACTCAATTCAGCAAATTGGGTGTGCAGTAGCCTCACGCTCTAGTTAGTGCACTGCAAGAGGCTCCAGTATAGTGTAAGATTTGTGGATACAATGAACACACTACAAATATATGTAATCCCAATCCTGAATCCATCAACAATATGGTAATGCACAAAATTTGACTTATGCTAATGCCTAAAATCCATATTGGCAAACTTAGATAATGTATCCTTGGGTCAACAAAAAGCAGCAGTAGCATAATACTCAGGTCAGTAACATTAAAAAGATATTGAAAAAGATTTTTTCCAACTAAGAACATATGGTTGCAGAAATAAGAAATCAACAAATTGCACAAAGATAGATAGAGCAATAACTTGGAAAACTGGTGCAGACATAAAATACAAGGCCTTATGATTGTTTGCCAAGTGATAATAAACCTCTAAAACAAGTAATAACAGTCACTCTGAGGAGTGATAAAGATTTGAATGATAAGCCTCCAGAGACAAATAATGAGCTAGAGTTAGAGCTTATTCCTCAATCGATTATAGATAAATTTGCTGAAAATTTTTGTAAGCCTAAGTGCCCAAAAACAAAAGATGTTGAGAAGGAAAGACCACCACCACCATTTCGATAGCGAATCTAGAAATAAAAGTAGGTTGCATGATTAATGAAGTTCATTAAAATATTTAGAGATCTTTACATTAACCTTTCTCTTCTAGATATTTTGTGGAGAATGCCCAAGTAGGATAAGTACTTAAAGGACGTGCTGACTAACAAAGTTAGGTTGAATGATTTTGAGACCGTGGCACTGATGGAGAAGTCCAAATCTATGGTAATGAAAAATATGCCTAAAAATCTTAAGGACCTAGAATATTTTACAATCCTTATTCAAATTAGTGATGATGATATGGTACATGCCTTGAGTGATTCGGGGACAAGTATAAATTTGATGTCTCTACCTATGTTAAAAGCTCTTGGGTTGGGTGAGTAGAGACCAAGTCCATCCAATTGGCTAATATAACTACATTGATGCCTAAAGAAATCATTGAGGATGGTCTCATAAGGTTTTCAATGTTTGTAATTTTAGTTGATTTTATTATTTTAGATTTTGATATTGATAGCAGGGTGCCGATCATTATGGGATATCCATCCTTAGCCACAAGTGGCGCATTAATAGATGTAAGAGAGGGAATACTAACAATAAGATGCCACTTAATAAAACTTCCTACTACAATAATTTTTATATGATTACAATAATAGATATGGATAAGTAAGGGGTAGTAGAAAGTGCACCACTAAAGAACTCTTTGGACAATCTCATTAAGCTCAAAGTGATTTTGATTGACGATCCTTAAAAGGATATTATGTAAAGAGCTATTGACCTTAAGAGTTCACACTCCAAATATCGAAAATGAATAAGAAGATGGCCTCCAACTTAGAGAAACATGATAAAGGAAGTAGGGTAAGTTGTAATCTTGGGTCGTACTGTGAAACTAAATTAGGCATTGCTTTGAAGGAAACCCAAGTTAAGGTATTTTTTATTTTAAGTATTTTAGTTTTTTAGTTCACGCACTTTTTGTTTTTGTTGAGTCACAGGCTGATGGGAAGTTTGAGTATCAAATACCCGAGATAAGAAGCATGGTGAATATTAAGTGAAGATTCATTGGACCCTATTGATGTTTATAGATTCTACTATTTAGGCCTAGAGGCCTCAGGGAGTATTTCTATCTATACTTTTAAGTTTACTTTGGGGACAAAGTATATTTATATGTGTGGAGATGGGAAATTCCCATGGTTAAGTAAAGTGATGCTATAAGGTATTAGTTTTAGTTGTTTTCTTAGTTTATCTTGGGTTAAATTTGAAAAATTACAAAATATTTTAGTTTATGGGTGTCAGTTGAGTATGTGTACACTTCACCCACCCGTGGTTGTTCATTATTGTTTTATTCATGAGGGATTCCCTTGAACCAAATATCCATTTTATTTTTAGGAGTAACGTTTAATTTCTTGTGTTTAGGTATGTGATATGTTCTAGTTGGTGCTATGTATGAAATCATGATGCAAGTGGATTTTATGTGCAAACGCATTTTGTTTGTATAGGTTAGAACTTTTAAGTCTCAAGTTATGACTTTTGTACATTGTTAGCTTAATTCTAAATTTATTTGATGTTTTGGTCAAGAGTTTAGGATGATCCTACTTGAGTTGAGAATGTACTGTATGTGGTGTAAGGTTTTTGCTTATTCACTATTGCATTTGATTTTTATAACTTTCTTAGAGTGTGTGAAAAATAAAATATAGAGTGTAGATTAAGGAAATTATATAGGCATTTCATTGATAGCCATATTTCATTCCCTTTGTGACCTACCCTTGTGCATAATCCTTGTTAGCCTTGTGGATCCTCTAGCCTTCTCTTTGGTAGCCTCATATGTAGCCTATTTCTCTTCTTTTTTTGACCCTAATTATAACAAAATCTCCTAAGCACTTTACTTGAAAATTTAATAAGTTAAGGTGTGTTAAAAATATGAAGAAAATAAGGCAAAAGTGATATCCCAAAATATAACTATTAGTGTTGAAAATTCATAAATGTTAAGGTAGGGAGTGTGCAATGATGAGAATAAAGATTGTTCAAAATGAATAGTATATGTATAAATAATACTCCCACTACATTGTATGTGATTTAGCTTAATGGGATGGGGAAAAAAGGAGAAATGTGTAGATGAATATGGTGGAAATTCATTATTAATAGATTGACCTAATATTTACGTGAGGCGTTAAATCTCTTAGGGAATTTATTCACTACTGTTAGACAAATAATTCCTACTCTTCCCTTATACTACATTACAACCCATAAAGATTTATTTAATCATGAGCCTTAACATTGTGATATTAGTTGAGTACTAAACAAAGGGAAAGTCTAAGGTTCATCTTTTGTAACTTGTCATATCATTGTGAGAGTATGGGTAACTTTATTCTTGTACCATTCTTTGATAAATTACATCTACATGAGTGATTAGGGGTAACTCTCTTATTGTAAGGGAACATGCGTAAGGATAGTTGGGAATTTTATGATATCTTTTACTCAGTAATATGCATGAGTTTTTTCAACTAGGTGAGGAAATTCTTGAGGTTAGGATGCTTTGAAGTAGTATTAATAACCTTTCAATTATGTGTATAACATGTGTAGTGTTAAAACTTGCATTATGTGTAGTTATTATAGTTCTATGTTAAAGGTATTGGTTATTTAGAAGTGTGGAGTCTTCCCTGATTATGAAGGTTAGAGCAAAGAGTTCTTCGAGGATGAAAAAGGTTTTAAATATGGGGTGAAGGGGAAATTCACAAAGTTTTGGGTCATGTAATACTATACGATCTCAGTTTAAGTTAATTTCTTAGTTTTTTTTGGATTAAATTTGATAAAATTGAAGAATTACAAAAAGATATTTCTTTTTATTTTTAAGTTTGTGGGTGTCAATTGAATATATGCGCACTTTAGCCACCCCGTGGTTGTTCTTTTACGTTCTTTTCAATCTGAGCGCCCCTTGAACCCAATAGAGTTTTTATTTTTAGGAGTAACATTTAAATTTTTGTGTTTAGGAAAGTGATATTGTTAGACCCCGAAAAATTCTAAGCTTAACTCCGTCCATTAAAGTTTGAAAAGTGGTCCCAGACTTAGAAATTTTAGCTAAGTGTTTACACTCAGAATTATTTTAGCCTTCGTAAGTTGGCGATCCTATTTCACGACCCTTATGACCTTAAAATATCAATTTTTAGGTTGATTCATGATCAAGTTTTTGAGTAGGTGTTTTTGGACAAGTTTTTAATTTTTTAAAAATTGTTTGCATCATGTTTGGGAGTCCAAACTAGTGGATCAATGCAATCTCAATGTGCGGCGTCACCTATTGTGTTGATAAATATTTTTTCCAGCTCCCAGTATCAAATTCCAGTGAGCTAATGTGGATTCGACAAGACGCACTGACCATAGCATCGATTCCATCAACGCAGTGAGTCAGGCTGTGCGTCACTAGGCACGCTTTCAGTCATTAAAAGTTGTGTACAGAGGGGTATTTGGGTCATTTTCCTACCCTTAATCATCCCCTAAAACACGAAATACAGCTATCAATAAGCAAAATACACTCACTTTCAATAAAATTATCTCAAGTCATAAACCCTAACACATCAAAGTCATGATCAAGATCCAAGAAATTCACCATCAATCTTCACGAATTAAAGCACAAAGGTATGTGAAGTTTTCAACCAAGGGTTTCCTTCCACCTTTAGAGTTCAAGAAACTCTTTTAAAACTTCAAGTTAATTGATTTTATGAATTCCATATTGGATTTAAGTATGTTCATGATTGTGATGTTAATTGGGTTTCTAATCCATGGGTTATTACAAATTTCATGTGAAATTACCAAGCATGTGCGAAGTATCATGTGAATTCATGTTAAAAATTTTGATTTCCTAAATTGAGATTTTAAATCATAATGCCTACAGGTTGATTAGTATTATGTGCATAGAATATGTTCCCCAAGTGTTTGATAAATTGCTCAGGTAGATTAAATGGGGAAATCATGACATACTAGCATATGTGCAAGCTTATTTTTTGCAAGTATTTGATGAAATGTCTTTATGAATGAGTTATGAACATTATAATGCTTTCAAGATCATGATATGCTTTACTTTTCATGTTATCGAGTTTTATGGGAATCTAATACCTAATAACCTAGTTGTTTACCTAGAATTACAGTAGCTTTAGAATAGTCTCTGTGAAGTCATGTACAGTAGTGTTTAGTTAGTACAGAACTCAGCATATCCAGTCATCCAATAGAATTCATTACTCTCCATCAGTTATAGTACTCAATGAACTCAGTGTAGTTTAGTCAGTTAACGCGAACAGTAAGAGTTCAATACAACCTAGTTTAGTGTAGAAATCAGTTCATTGTCTTTTCGTTGGGATTAGCATTTAGAACCAAGCAAGTACAAGGATGACAGATTCCCCATCAGAGAGGTAGAGTCCTTGTACTCCAAAAGTGAGTAACCAATACAGGATGAGGAGTCACCCATCAGACTAGGCTTGCCTACCTCCCAGGGGTCACCCGTTAGATTAAACTTGACTCCACCCAAGTGTCACCCATCAGTTACGCTTGGAATCCTCGTTCTCCAGTGTTAGTACCTGTGGCATGGTATTAGCACCCTTCCAATTGGGGTCGCATGTTTGACCCCTATCAGCTCAGATTTGGGGCATGTTCGTTTGATGATTACCTTCCACAATTTTAGTTTCAATCTTAGTTAGAACTCAGTTCAGTTCTACAGAATTAGGAATGTCAAACATAGTCACCCAGCTCAGTATAGAACTCAGTTCAGTTCTACAGAATATGGACTGATAGAAAAAGCCACAAAGCTATCAGTAATACAGTTATTAGTAAACTCAGATATCAGTCACTCAGTTATCAGAACTCAGTATCTAGTGTTAATGTGATCTCAGACACAATATATATAGATTGGTGCATGGTATTGCATAGTCAGTGTTTCATCGGTTTCAGTTATATATGTACTCTCCTTCAGTTATGTCATGTTATTCAGTCAGACGTTATTCATGCATATAAACCCTTGCATATTATCCTACCTCACATAGCATACCAGTACATTCAAAGTATTGACGCATAACCTTTCTTTGCACTATGAAATTTCATATCATAGGTTCAGACGCATGGGACACTGATTATACATAGCAGCTCAGACTATGAACAATAGTTTCAATAATGAGTCCTTATCTATCGAGGGAATGCTTTTATTTTAGTTATCAGTTTATCAGTCATTCAGTAATCGGAGTTAGTTGGGGACTTGTCCCATCAACTCCATATTCAGACAGTTAGAGGCTTTTAGAATAGAGTATAGTAGATAGATATTCAATTTTCAATACTCAATTATTAGTGTTCAGAATTTGCTTTTAGTTGTGAACCTCATGGTGACTTTACACTAATTTTTGCATTTGTTTTAGTATTATTATTATTATTATTATTATTATTATTATTATTATTATTATTATTATTATTATAGTGTGACTATTCAGTGATTACAGTAGATATTAGTCATGGGTTATCTTATGGTCCTTCGGGGTTGTAAGCATCGTGTAGAGTCTAAGGTACAGACTCAGGGCGTTACAAACTTGGTATGAGAGCTTAAGGTTCAACAAAGTCCTAAGGAGTCTTAAATCCGCATCAAGTACAGTATTGTGCATGGGTGTGTAGTGCACCACACTTATGGATAGGAGTCTATGAGATGTTTTAGGAAAGATGCCCCTTCCTTCAATATTCATATCGTGCAAGCAATCATGAGCCCAAGCTAAATTCTTAGTCTAATCCTTTTCTTCCTTTCGGTTACAGAACATGCATCCCAAAAATACTAATGGAAGAAAAACTGGAAATCAGTTAGCACCTTAGCCCATTTAGGAAGATCCACTGGACGAGCATGTCTCCCATGAAGAATTAAGAGTTGTATTCACTACTTTAGCTAATTCTATAGCATCTCAGAATGAACTTCTGGTCACTATTCAGGATAACCTAGAGGCATATACAGCTGAATCCAGGATTTGAGACTTCATCTAATTGAATACTCCCCTATTCTCAAGATCTAAGCCAGAAGAGGATCCTCGAGAGTTTCTCAATAATGTTTAGAAAGTCACAGATATCATGGGGGTGACTTCCAATGAAAGTACTAATTTAGTTTTCTATTAGCTACAAGATGTAGCTCATACGTGGTTTAAATAGTGAAAGGTAGATAAGGGCACAGAACTAGAGCCCATAGAGTGGGAAGAGTTTGCTACTGCTTTTCTAGCTAGATTCTTTCCCTTAGAGCTGAGAGAAGTCAAGGTGTTAGATTTCATCAATATAAGGCAAGGAAGTATGAGTGTGAAAGAGTATTCCCTTAAGTTTATTCAGTTAGTCAAGTATGCTCCCCATGTAATAGCAGACAGTAAGTCCAGAATCAGCAAGTTTGTGTTTGAGGTATCATATAGTGTGGTTAAGAAGTTCAAAACTACGATGTTGATTAAGAAGATTGACATATCGAGGCTTATTGTCCATGCTCAACAGATTAAGGAGTAGAATCTTAAGTAGAAGGAGAGAAAGAATAAGAGAGCTAGACTAGGTAGTTTCAATTTAACTCAGCTTAAGTCAGAATGTGGTAACTATTCCCAATTTCATCCAAAATCTTCAGTTCCAGCTCCATCCTCAGCTAGTGAGCCATTACAAAAGTTCAAGAATGACTTTTCAGATAGGGCACTAGTCTCCAATACTTAGGGTAGTGTAAGTAGTGGTCGTACCTATCTGCTTTGCGAGTAATGTGGTAGAAATCACCTAGGTGTGTGTATAGTTGGAAGTGATGTATGTTTTGGATGTAGTAAGCCAGGCTATAAGATCAGGGAGAGTAGATTAATGGCTCAGAGGGGACGGGATTTGTGCTAATAGGGCCAGGCCAACCATCCTACAGCTCAGTCCGATCACCTGAACCAGTACGGTGCCACTTCCTCTGCCGCCAGTGGGAAATTACCAAATAGGATTTATGCACTTCTATCCAGAAAAGATTAAGAAAGTTCTCCTGATATGGTTAATACGACGTTACAGGTCTTCTATTTACATAATTTGTCTTATAAGATCCTAGAGCTTTTCTATCTTTTATAACTCTTTACATAGCAGTTTATTTCAAAGTCAGACCAGAAACCTTAACAGGACCTTTCCTAGTCTCCACCTTAGTGGGTTAGTCTATAATAGCCCAATATGTATACAGTAACTTTTCGGTTATGATATCTTAAAATGCCAGGCCTTCAGATTTTAGTAGTAATATCATTTTGTGTAGTAAAGCAGTAGGAGAGGTTGATGCCCAATCTGTCTTTACCTCGGTGTAAAGTTTTGTACTTCAACTATCTACCCATGCCTTACATCATAGCTCATATTGGTATACATTAACGAAAATCATGTATGCTTACAGCTTTTAGTATGAGCAATTCTAGTTCACTCAGTGTTATGAATCATGTTTAGTGAATACAAAAACTCCATACTCAGGTTATGTAACTCATGAATCATGTACTCATTTCATGCTTTATAGTATGCTCAGTTTCCATGACTTAAGCAACACTTCTAATAATTAGCTAAATACAGATTTCATCATGTGTATCCACAGTTTAGATATCTTGACAAAATCCAGGATATTGATGTTCTATTCCTTAGGCATTAGTTAAGTGTCAAGTTCGGTATAGTCCCATTCATGCTTCAGGCCCTCGTGGTTTAACCCTTTAGTAAACTTTCCTTATGAAATGATGTAGTGATGAGCGACTGCTTAGAGGAGAGAGAGTAATTATTTCATGATAAGGAAATATTTTTGCATGCTTGTTTTACATGAGGCTATAGTTATGAAAATAGGCCTGAATGTCAAGTTAGAGTGCTAAGTAAATGCTAGAAAGAAGTTATATTTACTGGTTGATGGTGAGAAATTAAAATTTTTCATGAGATGAGAAGTTGAGAATATGCCGAATGTGAGTATATATTTGGATCCTTGATTTATGTCATAATTCATCGTGAAGTTATCAGAACCCAGTATTTAGTTCCAGTACGATTTTAGTTATAGTCTTAGTTATAGTCTTCGTTATCATCTTTCTTACAGTCTCTATCATAGTGTCAGTCCACTAATTAGATATGTAACTCAGTTTAGTTTTAGGTTTTCTTGACCATAGCATACAGTTATCAGTTATTCAGTTCTCAATATTGCAGTACCTCAATTTGCAGACTATTTCAAAATCATGTTGTATGCTTGGTCTTGCATTCTCAGATAATACAGTTTTCACAAATTCATGCTCAGTTATGTCATGTTACTCTGTCACTCCTTACCTAATATGTGTAAAACCATATAGTTACAGTCCAAACTAACTATAGTTAAACATTACATGTCCAATATTCAACTATCATCTATTTAGTTAATCAGATAAGTTTGTATGTTTATGCATTCTTGCTCAGCGACCATGTGAATATTTTCAGTAGTGCCAGGTGAAGCACCGTACTAAGATGGGAAATATAGTCGAGGGATTATTTGAGAGATATGTCCAAGCTTAAAAATTTTATAGATACAGTGCATAGGGCTTATTCACTTTATTTTGTATGTTATTTCGTAGGCCTCGCCTCATACTATAGAATTTTAGTGAGTATATGATATCTTATTCAGATTTTTTATTTAGCCCATGCGAATAATACTTTCTCCCTAAGACCATTAGAACTTTATAGAAAAGGTCTCAAAGAAAGGCTCATGTCGAGTATAAGTTTCCAGCATGAGTTAGTCCGTAAAGCCAACAATCCAGTTTAGAAGTCAGGTGGAAAAGTTTGTATGATTTGGTTTTCTATCTTTCTATCCAATCTCACTACCCAAAGTGTTATGAATATAACAATTCCAAGATGGGACAAATAGCTAGTTAAGAGTTCATCTCAGTTCATGTATCATACCTCAGTCTCAGATCCCCGATATGCAGTCATGATTTAATTCGTAGGTGCCCTGTGTATCATCTCTACTTTTCCTCAGTATCTCAGCCAAGTCAGTATTTTTTAGGGGACATAATGTCCCAAGAGGGAGATACACTATAATCCCCCGAGCTTTCATGACCTAAACCTTTCATCTTCTCTTCATATAACAAATCTAGTTTAGAGTAGTGGGTACTCATAGGTGGAACCTCAAGTTCTAATCTTAGCCCTAAACCATGTATTCAGGGGCTCAGTTTAGTTTATGGTATTCAGTTCATGTATTATGTTTCAGGCTCAGTTATGTTCTTATGTTCCCGTTAATGCATGTTTAGCAAATGATCTTAGGTTTATCAGTATTTTATGCTTAAGGTAACAGTCTTCCTTAGATTGGCTTAGTTCCATTTTAAGTTACAGTTAGAAACATGGTATCAGTTATCGTTCCACATTCAGTCATGCATTCATAAATAAGTCCAGTAATGTACTTATGCATCAGATATATATGTCCTGCTTGAAAACTCAGTTTATCAGTAGTTTTAGTTAGGTGTTCCATGCATCAGACATGCATGTTCAGTGTGTAATATCTTCTATCAGTGTTTCTTAGCTTAGTCAACCTCATTCGAGGAAGAATGTTCCCAAGGGGTAGATATTGTAAGACCCTGTAAAATTATAAGCTTAACTCAGTCCGTTACAGATTAAAAAGAGATCCCAGACTTTGAATTATTTTATCCTATGTAAGTTGGAGATCCTATTTTATGACCCTTATGACCTTAAAATATCAATTTTAAGGTTGATTCATGATCAGGTATGTCAGTAGTTGTTCTCGAACAAGTTTTATATTTTTTTAACATCGTTTGAATCACATTTGGAAGTCCAAACCAGTGGATCAATGCGTTCTTGATGTGCTGCATCGCCTATCGCATTGATAAATATTTCTCCCAGTGCCCAGTGTCAAATTCCAGTAAGCCAAAGTGGACTCAACACGACACACATACCACAACATAGATCCAATCGATGCAGCGCTTTGGGCTATACATTATTGGGGACGCTTTCGGTCATTAAAAGACGCTTCTAGAGGGGTATTTTGGTTATTTCAAACCCTTAATCATCCCCTAAAACATGAAATTCAGCCCTCAATAAGCAAAATACACTTACTTTCTCTCAAATTTTCTCAAGACACAAACCCTAACCCATCAAAGTCAAGATCAAGTTCCAAGAAATTCACCATCAATCTTCACGAATTCAAGTACCAAGGTATGTGTAGTGTTTATCCAAGGGTTTCCTTTAACACTTGGTCTTTAAGAAAATCTTTTAAAACTTCTAGTTAATTGATTTCATGAATTCCACGTTGGATTTAAGTATGTTCATGATTGTGATGTAATTGGATTTCTAATCTATGGTTTATTACAAATTTCATGTGAAACTACCTAGCATGTGCGTAGTATCATGTTAATTGATGTTAAAACTTTTGATTTGGTAAATTGAGATTTGAAATCATGATGCCTACATGTTGATTAGTATTATATGCATAGAATATGTTCTCCAAGTCTTAATAAATTGCTCAAGTGGATTAAATGGGGAAATCATGATATGTTAGCATATGTGCAAGTTTATTTCTTATAAGTGCTTGATGAACTGTCTTTATGAATGAGTTATGAACATTATAATGCTTTTAAGATCATAATATGCTTTACTTTTCATGTTATCGAGTCTTGGGGGTATCTAACACCGGACAACCTAGCATTTACCTAGAATTACAATATCTTCATAATAGTCTGAGTGATGTCTTGTACGGTAGTATTCAATCAGTATAGATCTTAGCATATCCGATCAGCTAATAGAATTTAGAACTCTTAATCAGTTACAGTACTCAGTGAACTCAATTTATTTTATTTTAGTGTCTTTCAATTGGAAGTAAGATTTAACACTGAGCGAGGACAGGGATAGCGGTTTCCCCGTCTGAGAGGTAGAGTCGTTTAACCAGCATAGTATGAGAAGTCACCTATCAAACTAGGCTTGACAACCTCCCAAGGGTCACCCATTATATTAGACTTGATTCCGTTCAGGTATCACCCATCAGCTAGGCTTGTCATCCTAGTTCTCCAGTTTTAGTACTTGTGGCACGGTATTAGAACCCTTCTAACAGAGGTCACAGGTTGGACCCCTATCAGTTTAGATTTGGGGCATGTAGTTAGATGATTAGCTCCCACAGTTTCAGTTTTAGTCTTAGTTAAATCTCAGTTTAGTTCTATAGAATCAGGACTGTTAGACATAGTAACCCAGCTAAGTATAGAACTCAGTTCAGTTCTACAGCATTAGGACTATCAGAAATAGTCACTGAGCTATTAGTAATACAGTTATCAGTAAACTCATAAAATAGTCACTCAGTTATTAGAACTCAGTATCCAATGTTACCATGATCTCAGACATAGCATATGTAGATAGGTGCAAGGTATTGTATAATTAGTATTTCATCAGTTTCCGTTATACATGTACTTTTCTTTAGTTGTAATCATTCTATTCAGTCAAATATTTTTTATGCATATGAACCCTGGCATATCAGCCTACCTCACTTAGCATACCAGTATATTTAAAGTACTGATGTATACCTTTTCTTTATGCTATGATGTTTTATATCATAGGTTCAGACGCACGGGCTCCTGACCGTACTTGGCAGCCCAAACTATTAGCAGAAGTTTCAGTAGTGAGTCCTTATCTATCGACGACATACATTTATTTCAATTATAAGTTTATCAGTAGTTTAGTAGTTCGAGTTAGTTGGGGGCTTGTCCCATCAACTTTATATACAGATAGTCACAGGCTTTCAAACTAGAGTATTGCAGACAAATATTCAGTTTTTAGTATTCAATTATCAGTATTAAGTATTTTTTTTAGTTTTGAACTTTATGCTGACTTTAGACTAATTTCCAAATTTGTTTCAGTATTATTATTTTTAAATTTTAACTATTCAATACTCACTACAGATATCAGTAATGGGTTAGCTTGTGGTCTTTCGGAATTGTAAGCACCGTGTAGTATCTGGGGTACAGACACGGGGTATTACAGATATGTTCTATTTGGTGCTATGTACTTAGCAAGTGGGTTATGAGTGTTAAATCTTGTTGTTTGTATGGGTTACTACTTTTTGGACTCCTATGCTCTAGCTATGGCTTAATTCTGAATTCATATGATTGTTTGGTTGAGATTCTATGATGATCCTAGTTGAGTTAAACTTGTGCCATGTGTTTTTTAATGTTTTTAGTTATTCCTTGTTGCATTTGATGTCTGGAACTTTCCTGGTATGTGCGCAAAACTTAATAAAGAGTGTGGGTTTAAGATATTATATAGGCTTTTCTTTAATAGTCGTGTTTCTTACCCTTTGGGACCTACCCTTATGCATAATCCTAGTTAGCCCCATTAAACCTTTAGACTACTCTTTGGTAACCTCATATGTAACTTGTTCCTCTACTTTGTTCTACCTCAATTTGAACCAAAGCTACTAAGTCCTTTATGTGAGAACTTTATTAGTTATGGAATGTGGAAAACAAGAAGAAAAAGGGTAAAAGTGAGACCCCAAAATATTGTTATTGTTGTTTAAAATTGATACGTGTTGTGGTTGGGAGTGTTCAATTAAGAGAATGAAGATTGTTCAAAATTGAATAATGTATGCATAGATAATACTCCCACTACATTGTATGTGATTTATATTAATGAGATAGAAAAATAAGAGAAGCGTGTAGATGAATATGGTTGAAATTGATTGTTACTATATTGAGTTTCATATTCATGTGAAGTATTAAAACGCTTAGGTAAGTTAGTCACAACTATTAGCCAAACAGTTCTACTCATCCCTTAGTCTACATTACAATCCATAAAAGCTTAATTTATCGTGAGCCTTAGCATTCTAATATTCTTGGATTACTAGAGTAATGGTATTCCTATGGTTCATCATGTGTAACTTATGAATTCTTCGTCAAAGTGAGCATAATTTTATTCTTCTACCCATTGTGTGATAAATTACATATGCATGAGTTATTAAGGGTGACTCTCTTGTTTTGAAGGAACATGTTCAAGGATAGTTGGATGATTTGTATGATCTCTTTGACTGATTAATATGCGGAAATTTTCAAACTGGGTGAGTTAATTCTGGAGGTTAGGATGTTTTGAAGTAGCGTTCATTACCTTTCAATTATATGTATAATATGCTTAGTGTAAGAACTTGCATTTTGTATAGTCATTATAGTGATATCTTTAATGTCTAACTTTTTGTAGAAGTGTTGATTCTTCCTTGATTATGATGATTAGAGTAAAGAGTTGTTCTAGGACGATCGAGGCTTTAAGTGTGAGGTGATGATTTGAAGTGGAATTATGAACCTCAATCTTTTTATCTGAGCCTATATAGACTTATTTTAAGGACTTTTTGTGTTCTTAATCAGTATTTCTCGACATAAACATGCATATAAGTGTTACTTTGGGTAATTGTGATGTTCAAAGTGTGTTCATAATGAATTTGGAGTCAAAAAACTAAGGTTAGAATCAACAAAGCAAGTACACTTAGCTTGAGCTGTGACCTATACTAGTCTGTTGTCTTAAATTGTAGGTGTTATGCTCTAGTGTGAGCTGTTTGACCTTTTAGGATTCTTGATAATTTTACAATAATGATAAGGGTATTAAAAAATCTGGAAAACAAGTGAAAACAACCCCACAATGCATGGACATAAAGGACAAAAGCAATGGGCAAGGCTTGATCCAAGTTGGCCGATTTGATTTGCTTGGCATGCCACACTTCCTAGGTGTCGTGAAATGACTGTGTCAATCCCTTGAACACTTCATTGATGGAAAATTCCATTATATTTCTTCATTTTTGGTGTGCGACTCTGATTACATGGTACAATATTGTTGTGGCATGCTCGAAAGTAAAAATCGGTTATTATTGTCCTAGTATAAATAAGACACTTAGTCAATGTGTTGAACACCTTGGACAACCTTAGGACTTGGAGATAGGATTGAGAGAACTTCCAATAGGGTTTTTCTTACATTAATTTAGTTTGTTTATTTATTTTAGCATGTACTCATCTATTGTGATTACGGTTACGTCCATGATCGGCTAACCACTCTTTTCCCGGGGTTAAGGTAAAAAAACATGAGTATTATTGTTATGAATTCATTTGGTTTTATTGTTTATTATATTTTTTTGTTTATTTATATTTTTATTACTTTTTTAAGGATTCGTGACCCTTAAAATACTTGTATAATAATCTTGTGAATCCAAAATGAGGAAGAAGAGGATAGAACTTGTGTTAGATAGAATTAAATTATAACTTCTAAATGAATAGATTTATAATTTGCATTTATGATAGGAATATACCTATGTGCTCCATTTGGTTCAAGTATAGGATTAAATATGAACATATTTGACTTAGTTCTCGCAACCCCGCTCAACGATGTAGTTGTGGGGCTAAGTTAGATAAATGATTAGTTATTCGGAAGGCCATAGTCATTGTATTGACCCTGTGAACGAACAACCAAGTTAATTAACACAACCAATGAAGTTCTATAATTTAGTATGATTGCTCACAGAGCCTTAACCCCTGGATTTTTCCATTGATTGTTCATCCCTTTTAATTATAATATTTTTTCAGTTTACATTACATTATAACATTAAAAATATTTTGGTTATGTAGCAACTCATTAATCTTATTAGTGAACTAATCTTTGATAGTTGTTAATACAAGTCTCTGAGTGATCGATATTCATCATTTAATAAGGACATTGTATTACTTGGTTATACCAAGTACACTTGCATGTGCACTTTGGCGCAATATTACATCCACTATCAAACTGAGCAAGCACCCGAGAACTACCACGGGTTGCACTACCTCAGCCTCATGCACCTCTAGTATTACCTCTACCGCCATGAGATTCACCTCTCATTTTAGATAAAAGGGTGGGTCTGAAAACATGGTCGGGACAAGCCTTAGACACATGGTTAAACTCATAATACATATAGAAACCTGCATGGCCCAACAAAATAGAAGGAGGTACAACTGAGCTTGAACGACCACCCTGGGACGACGCCCAACTTCTTAAAGTTGTTGAACCAGAAGACCTACTACTTGGACCATACCAAAATGTCTACGCTAGTCTACCATGGTACCTATAGGAATCTCTGAAATCTCAGACTCTAGGGGTGTGACCACTAAACTTGCTCTAATGGTGCACCCTTTTAACACCACCCTAATAAGCTCAAATTATAGACTCCGTCATCTATGCATGTTCCACTGTACTCTTAAATGACGTTTGATTCCCCAGGTATTGGCGATTTAAAATTTTGAGTTTTTGAACTCACTGTCCTAACTATCATTCACTTTATGAGTCATAACGTGCCACTGCAGGTCATAGGACCCCAATTGTAGGGTTTCTAGTAAAGGTAGCCTATGATAGTATTCTAATTACCTGTGGATCCTAATGAGTCGTAAAGACTCTAAACAATTCATATGGTCCTATTCGTAGACAAACCAGTCTATGCCCTAAGTGTTTCTGTCTTGACTATTACAACGACAGTGGGAGTCATAGGGCCACCTAACGAGTCATATGGAGAGAATAATAGGGTCACCTGACGAGTCATATGGTGAGAATCATAGGGTCACCGGAAAAGAGTCCTTCGAATACTGTCTTGACTACAAATCTTGGTGATGATTTGTAATGTATCTTTACGAGTCCAATAGTGACATATAGTCACTGCAACAATTTTTCATCTTTTAACCATGGGCACTTTGCACATTTCCCCTTTTCAATAAATTATGACCCACGACATAAAAACCCTTTAGGGTTTTGTTATCACTCCAAAATAAATAAAAATAACATTACAAAAACTCTCAATTCTCCAAGGTCAAGATATTTAGGGTTTCTAAGAATTTGATAAATTAGACCTCCAAAGGGTGAATTTTCTCCATAACTCTTGATATTTTAGGCATGTTACTCTTCCCCGACTATTATTTTGTAAAAGCCTATGTTTTAAATAGTTATTTATGTTGTTTTGATGTTGGCTTCTGAATATGCGTAAAGGGTTTTGAATATTATTTTTGTACAATGTTTCCAAGGGTTTACCTATGATTGTTCATGCGTTATTTATGATTTTGAACTTGTGGGGTGCATGGGTATGTTGAATAAACTAGGGTGTTTTTATTTTCCCAAATTTGTGAATATTGAAAATTAAAGTGGTAATGATCTCAACCCCTTACTGTGAAATTGATTTTGAATATGAAAAGTATGCACATTGAACTATTCTTGAACTATTGCATAATTCCCCAAGCTTATGTTTAATTGAACCAAGGGGGTTATGAATTCCCCCAACTGATGATAATTGGTTAGGATTTTTGATGTTTCCTTTCAAGCATAGTTGCAATGATGATACCAACAGTGTATGCTAAATGTGTATTATGGTTTAGTTAATGAGAATATGTGATGAATGTTTTAATGGGTCTCAAGAGGGTTGTGTATCTTGGCCGTGAAAGTGGCATCATAAAGGACCAATATTGGAAACTGTATTTGCTGACGCTATGGTATAAATGATGTGGGGTTTGAGTTACCTTGTTTATGAATAGGTGTTTGGATTCCCCTTTATTATATGATCGGGATATTCATGTCCCCATACTACATTACATGATCAGATTCTTAAATCACCTTTTATATAATTGGCAGATTCGAGTACCCCATGTTTCTCCATATGATTATTCTCCAGTTCGTGTAGCTAAAAATATTGGGCCTAACTAGGTGGTGAAAGTTGGGGCCTATATAGCCTGTGGCTACCGATATATGACGTTTAAGCTACACAACCTAGGTTATTATGTTACTTATGCACGTTAATGAATAAGTATATTAAGTTGAACTGTTTTAATTGACATTACTTTATCCTTATCCCTAAGTTACATGCTAGTTCTCGCCCCTCTAACTATCTTCAAATACTATATACCCACGCGATTAAGGGTCCGAAGGCAATCCTACTTTTCTTGTGCAATGTTAGCTGGATAGGCTTGGTTCATCGGTCATTTGCGGTGAAGTGGTAATCTTTCATTCTCTAAAAGACTTGATCATTCCATTGGTTTATTTTCATAAACTATAATTAAATATTTCACATTAACATTATCATTTTCATTGTCATTGTAATGGTCGGGGGCATGTCCCGACTTAGATTTTGTTTGGATTAGTAGAGACTTTGTGGATATTACAGTATATTAGGTATTGTTGTTGAAATTCTTTGTTTTATTTGAGTATGTTGCCTTTCTATCATATTATATGTTCATTTAGCATCTGCTACAGGTATTATGTTCTATTTGTCCAGAAAAAGGGGGTGGTCTCCGAACCTCAGTGGACTTGAGATACCCATTACGGCCTGGCCCTGGTTCGAGTAATGACATGACACCTCTGGCACTACCATTTGGGTAGTATCCAACTAAAAATATAAATCCAACCCTTTTATAAACTTTTTATTCTAGTCTAAATGTAATGGAAAAATAATATATGGTAAAGTAATAGAAATGTGCCACAGACTTAGTGCTGTATGGTAGATTTATGCATCTCAATGTTTTTATCCGTTCTTAATAAGTCTTACTTTGAGGATGTCTCTTGTTCTTAATGAGTAAATCTTTGTATAAATAAGCATATAAGTTTGATGTTATGAAAATTCAATGTTCAAAGTTGGTTCTTAGTAAATGTAGAGTCAAAATACGAAGTTAAGAAGCATGGGACAAACGCTAGTACTCTTAGCTTGAGCTCTAGCCTTTACTAGTTTGTGGTCTTGAATTTCATGTGGTTGTCTGCTCTGATGTGTGGTATTTGATTTTATTGGAAGCTTGTTATTTAATCAACATGATAAATTTATGCTTAACAATATTGAATTTATGTGGAAACAAGACCATGATGTTTGGACATAGATGACAAAACCATAGTACAAAGCTTGATCAAAGTTGGATAATTTGATGTGCTTTGCATGCCACACTGCCTAGGTGCCGCGATATTGCTTTGAACGCCCTTGGAAACTTTTATTATGTTCAATTACGACATCTCATTACACTTTTGTCTTACCACACTACCTATATAGCACGATATTGGCATGGCACGCCAATAAGTTAAAATCGCCTTTTATTGTCCTAGTATAAATAAGACACTTAGTTAATGTGTTGCATACCTTGGACGACCTTGAAACTTAAAGGGAGGATAGACAAAACTTCAATTAGGTTTTTTATTTTATTAATTTAGTTTTTTTTATGGATTTTCACATGTATTAATTAATTTTGATTATAGTTACATCCATGAATGGCCAAATACCTTTTTCCGTGGTTAAGGCCAAAAAATATGAGTACTAATGTTTAGAATTGATTTTGTTGTAGTTAATTATGATATTTGGTGGTTTTTTGTTCTTGTTATAACTATTTTATGAATTCATGACTCTATGAATACATTCTATAACTATATTGTGAACTCAAAAGGATGAATGGTAGTGTAGAACATGGGATGAATGGAATAGGAGTGAAATCTTCATAAATTGATGTTAAGATTTTCACTTTGGATAGGAATATACATAAGTGCCCTATTTGGTTAAAGTGCGAGCTGAATCCAATAGTATTTAACTTAGTTCTCGCATCCCCTCTAAAAGATGTAGTTGTGGGCGCTGAGTTAGATAAATGATTAGAGATTCGAACGACCATAGTCATAGTAACGAATCCCATGAACCAACAATAAAGATAACTAACCTAACCATTGAAGTTCATGACATAGTATGGTTGTTTGCAAAGCCTTTACTTTAGGCTCTTCTCACTGATTGTTCACACCTTTAATTTATCGCATTGTTTAGTTTACAGTATCTTATAACTTTAAAACTCTTTTAGTTACACAGCACTTCCTTAATCTTATTAGTGAAGTAAGCTTTGATAGTTTTGAATACAAGTCTATATAGAATCAATATTCGTTTATATTACTTGGTGAGACCATGTACACTCGTACATTTGCGTGTACACTTAGGCACCACACTCCGTGATAGTCATGGATCCCTACTCCAAGTAATCAAACTTATTTCTTATCTGGTCCCTTATACTATTTGGCAAGCACCTATCCAAACCTCCTTAACCCAAAGCTCAAAACCTCAAATTTCAGAAAAAAAATGAGAAAAGGAGTTTTAATACTTTCATAGGCACGTTTGCTTAAATGTCCACATGACCATTTAAATTGTCTCTACTAAAGGGTAAGAGTGTTTCTTAAGAGGTACATGTGAGGTCTGCACAATGTGGTTAAGCAGCCTCCCCATAAGAAACAAGGCTCTGCTTTTGTGGCCTTGGCTTGTTAACATAGTCATTAATGTAACGACCCAAATCCGGTACCCGAAATGCTACACGATGCTCATGATCCTAAAGGACCACAAACTAAACCATGAATGATATCTAAACCTGGACACTGCATAATATACTGTATAAATATGGAAATAATAGGCTAAAACATGCCATAAGGTTCAAAACTGATAAACATCTGATAAAACAAGATCTAAATAATGTGGTACAACAATACCAAAACTAAAACAATGTCTAAAAAAATCTAGTCTAAAAACACTGTAGTCTGAAAGCCTCTAAACTGTCTGAAAAAGGAGTTGATAGGACATGTCCCCAACTAACTCCAAATCATAAAATAAACTAAGTAATGAAGAAATAAAGGAATGATCTTGTCCTCGAAGGATGAGGACTCACTACTAACTCTGACTGCTGAAACTGGAATGCTACTGATGCTCGAGAGCTCGTGCTTCTGAACCTATTCTATAAAACACCATAGCACAAATGTGTTAGTACATTTGAATGTACTGGTATACAAGTAAGGTAGGATGAAAAATGCTAACTGGATAATATAAACAGGAGAATACATGCATGAAAAAATGATTGTGACTGAATTCGTAATGATACTGACTACTGAGTCTAATTACTGATAGCATGAGTCACTGATAACTGATATAAATAATACTGAGTGACTATATCTGACAGTCAAGGTTCTAATTGAACAAAGAGAGTTTCGTATTATTTTGAGTTGATTGTATCTGATAGTTCTGAAATTCTATAGAACTATCTAAGTTCTATTACTGGGACTGGATTAGAAAATATGACTGTGGGAAGTAGTCATCTAATCGACATTCCCCAAATAAAGAAATATAGCTAGGTTGGGGTCCAATCTGTAACCCTAACTGGAAGGTTGACAATACTATGCCACTGGTAAAGACAAGTTCTGGGTAACCGTCATTTGATAGTGTCCCCAAAACAGAATGATGGGACCCTCATTAGATAGTGCTTATCCACCTCATCAACCCTCATCTGTCAGTGTTGATATCTCAACCTATGCTGGCTATATAGTTTTGGAATGAAATAATTGTTTCTAAGGATCACACCCTCGAAAGTCAGTTTGTGTCCTCATCCTTGGGTTCACTCGGTGCTAAATCCTATTCCCATCTAAATAGACACAGAACGTGATTAAGTGAACTAGAATGGATTGAGTTCATTGAGTTCCGTTGACTGACAGAATACTACTCAGATTACAGAAGTACTGAGCTTTCTGAGATTACAGGGATTACTGAGTTTACTGAGTTTTCCTGAGTAATATGACTGACTAAATTCTACTGAACATGGCTTGACTAAGGATATCATGAAAACATGACATTCGCTCAAGGCACACAGCTAAATTGTTGGGTATTATATTCCCCCAGGATTCGATAGCATAATATGAAAATCATGACACAAGCCTAATAGCCCAACAATAGCTATGTACTCATAATTAATTAAAACATTTCAACCAACACTTGGGGTGTATCACTTGTACATGAAATGGGAATACATAATTGTAAACTATATCCTGGCATTAATCCATTCTCATGGACAATTTATCAAACACTTGTACATTAACTAATCATGGCATGGTTTCTTCTCTTATTAGCTTACATAGGCATTTCATCAAGCACATAATGAGCATAGTATATGTAGACAACATTGCACAACAAGTAAACATTATGATTCAATTCTAATTTCACAATTCAAGGGTTTAATCATGGGTTCACATGAATCTACACATATAATAACTAATTCCACATAAAATTTATCACCAAATATAGATTAGAATTCAATTGGTCATTATCAACATGAACAAAAGCAAACCCAACATGGGATTCATAAAAATCCATAAACTTGAACTTTGAAAAAAGAGATTCTTGGGCTTCATGGGTGAAAGGGTCCCATGAATCAACACTTGACATACCTTGATTGTAAGTTTCGGGAATTTTTTGCAGAGATTCTCGGAATTAGCTTTGATTTCTTGAAACCTAGGGGTTTTTTCTTGGGGGAGAATGTTCTTAATTTGGGGAAAAAGTGAATAAATAATGATTTGAAATGTTTTTAGGGATTAAATCCCGCACCTGGACGTGTTCAAACCTTGGGAAAAGACCAATTTATCCCTGGATGAAATAATTATTTTTTGTCAAAATTACCAGATTTTGCAGGCTGGCGCGACTCGGCACCATCACACCGTGTTTCTGGAATGTGACAACTGGGAAATTGGCAGATGGCACGACGTGGATATATCATGTTGCCACTTTGTTTTGCGACCTGAAATTTTGGCGCGACGCAGAGACATCACGTAGATTCACTAGAAAAAGGACAATTGGGATTTAGGATCCCACTGCGATGCAATGTAATTGCGGAGTCTTATTGGAAACTGACAAATGTCATTTTGTCTTATGTCACGATGCGCCACTTGCTAAAATGATGATGTTTTATGACTAAAATTTTAAATCGCCATAACTTCTTACCCGGTTATCGGATTTAAGAAAATTTGGTATCAAGTGAAAGCTTATTCAATTTCTCACACAACATAAAGTCAAAATCTTTAAAATTCTACATGTATAAAATTGTATTCATATTTAAAGCACGTCTTTGAAATCTTCGGGATGAATCTAAGATAAGTAGAAGTATGGGGTATTACCATATCTCCCCCTTGGGAACATTCGTCCTCGAATAAAACTGACTGAGATAGGAGAAATGATAGAATGAAGTACATGCTAAACATGAACAATTGAAACATGATTTCATGACTGATATAATTGATAAGCTGAATATATTATGCTGAATATACATATCTGATGCATGAATAATGAATTTATGGTTGCATGACTGAATTACTGATAAGATGAGTTTCTCATCAAACTAAACATGTACATCTGATGCATGAATACATGACTGAACTGACACATAAATGCATGAATGAATATGTAATAGTAATTGATACAAAGTTTATAATGGAATTCTAAACATGAATTGGACACCAAGTGGTAACTAAAATCTGAACATGAAACTAAAAGGCTTAAGGAAAGTTGTTACCTTGGGTTGAGTCTGAATTAGAGAATAAGAGGTAAGGATACTTGGTACACATCTGTTTCTCCTACCCAAGTAGCTCCCTCAACTGACTGATTCCGCCAAAGGACATTGACTAGAGGGACTCTTTTGTTCCTCATTCTGTAAGTCTGATATTTAAGAATTTCGATCGGAATCTCTTCGAAAGAGAGGTTGTCTTGAATATCTATGCTTTGAATAGGGACTACAACTGTTGGGTCACCTATGCACTTCTTGAGCAAAGGGACATAAGAGACAGGATGAACTAAATCTAGATCTGAAGACAACTCGAGCTCATAAAGAACTTTGCCAAAACGACTGAGAATTTTGAAGGGACTGGCATATCGGGGACTGAGTTTTACCTTCTTGCCAAATCTTTTCACTCCCTTCATGGGAGAGATCTTTAGATAAAAAATATCACCAATCATTAACTCAAGATTCTTCTTGCTCACATCTGCGTAAGACTTCTGTCAGATTTGAATAGCCTGAAGTCTTTCTTTAATCAACTGGACTTTTTCTATGGCATCGACTACTAAGTCAGGCCCTATAACTGATGCCTCACTAACTTTGAACCAACCAACTGGGGATCTACATCTCCTACCATAGAGATCTTTGAATGGAGCCATCTTAATAGAATATAGCGGTTGTTGTATGCAAACTCAATCAAAGGCAAGTGGTCATCCAAACTATGCTTGAAATCAATTACACACGCTCGCGGCATATCTTCTAAAGTATGAATAGTCCTTTCTGCTTGACAATCTGTCTGGGGATGGAAGGTTGTACTGAGATGGACTTAGGTACCAAGACCCTCTTGGAATGCTTTCCAAAAATAAGAGGAAAATTGAGTACCTCTATCTGAGATAATAGATAACAGAACACCATGTAATCTGACCAACTCTCGAATATAGAGTTTGGCATAATCCTCGGCCAAATAGGAGGTATAGACTATAAGAAAATAATCTGATTTGGTCATTCTATCTACAATGACCCAAACTAAATCATGTTGATGATGAGTACGAGGCAAACCTGTCACAAAGTCCATGTTCACTTCTTCCCACTTCCAAGTAGGAATATTAAACTCTTGCATAGACCCACTAGGGTTTTGATGCTCTATCTTAACCTACTGACATGTAGAGCACTTTGCAACAAAATCTGCAATATCTTTCTTCATCCCACTCCACCAATAGATCTACCAGAAGTTGCAGTACATCTTTGTGGCCCCTGGATGAATAGAGTAGCATGCACCATGTGCTTCTCCAATAATTTGCTACCTCAAGTCATCTACACCTGGAACACACAGACTACCCTGACAACGCAATACACCATTTCCCCCTTAGGATAAAATCTCAACCTTCTGATCCTTTACTGACTCTTTCAATTTGACTAGACTGGGATCTCTTTCTTGATTTCTTTCACCTCGGAAACTAGACATGATTATAAACTAATCTGAACCCATATATCACCCTCCTCTGTATCGACTAAGCGAATACCTAGTCTGGCAAGCTGATGGACTTCCTGAGCTAACTTCTTATTATTATCCTCAATATGGGCAATACTACCCATAGACATTCTCTGACGAAGATTGTCATCTTTCTGAGAAAAGACATACTGAAGGCTCTTATGATTTGTGAACATTTCTACATAAACTCCGTATAAATAATGCCTCCAAATCTTTAAGGAAAATACTACGGTTGCAAACTCAAGATCATGAGTAGGATAATTCTTCTCATGGGGTTTAAGCTGTCTGGAGGCATAGGATATGACCTTACCATGGTGTAAAAGTACATAACCATAACCTACTTTGGATGCATCACAATATACTACGAAACCATTTGAACCATCTAGAAGAGACAAAACTTGAGTTGAGGTGAGTCGAGTCTTCAACTCTTGAAAACTCTTCTCGCAAAGATCTGACCACTGAAACTTGAATTTCTTCTGAGTCAATATGGATATAGGGGATGAAATAGAAGATAATCCCTCAACAAACCATATGTAAAAGCCATCCAAACCTAAGAAAATCCTGATATCTGATGGAGAGATAGGTCTGGGCTAGTTTTATACTACTTCAGTCTTTTGAGGATCTACTCTAATGCCATCACTGAAAATAATATGAACATGAAATGCTAATGACCTTAGCCAAAATTCAGACTTACTGAATTTGGCAAATAGCTGATGATCTCTAAGAGTCTGAAGTACGATTCTGAGATGGACTACATGATCACATTCACTATGGGGATAGACAAGAATATCATAAATGAAAACTATGATGAACAAGTCTAAGTACAACATGAACACACGATTCATCAAGTCCATGAAAGCTGCAGGGGCATTGGTAAGACCAAAGGACATAACTAAGAATTCGAAGTGACCATAGCAAGTTCAAAAAGTTGTTTTCAGAATGTCACATTCTCTGACTCTTGGCTTATGATAGCCTAATCTAAGGTCTATCTTAGAGAAATAGATGGCACCCTGAAGTTGGCTAAATAAGTCATCGATCCTGGAAAGTGGATACTTGTTCTTGACCATGACTTTATTGAGCTGACGGTAATCAATGCACATTCTGAGAGAATCATCTTTCTTACGCATGAATAAGAATGGTGTTCCCCACGGGGACACACTGGGTCTGATTAATCCCTTTTCTAAGGGATCCTTCAGCTACTATTTCTCTTCTTTGAGTTCTGCTGGTGCCATTCTGTATGGTGGAACAGATATAACTTGGCTATCTTAAAGAATATCACTGCCGAAGTCTATTTCCCTTTAGGGAGGAATTCCTAGAACATCTTCAAGAAAGACATCTGAATATTCACTCACGACTGGGACTGATTCAAAACTAGGAGTTTTGAAACTTGGGTCATTAACTTGAACAAGATGATAGACACATCCTTTAGATATTATTTTCTTGCCTGAAGGTAAGAAATAAGATGACCTCAGAAAGCTGAAGTACTACCCCGTCCACTCTAGGATAGGTTCATTTGGAAACTAAAATTGGACTATTTTATTTCTGCAGTCGACTATTGCATAGAAGGAATAAAGCTAATCCATGCCGAGAATGACATCAAAATTAGTCATCTCTAATTCAACTAAGTTTGCTCATGTGACTTTTTGAAATATCATAACTAGGCAGTTCCTGTATACCTGTCGGGCTATGATGGTTTTACCTACTAGGGTAGATACTGAGAAGGTCTCAACTAGAATTTTAAGACTGACTCCAAAATCATATACTATATAATGAGTAACAAAATACAAGAAATCTCCTGGATCTAGTAAAGCGTAAACATACAAGTGAAATATCTGTAACATACTAGTAACTACATCAGGCAAATATTCCTAATCTTCTCGGGACTGGAGAGCATAAAGTCTATTTGGGCTTCCACTTGTAGCACTGGAAATTGCACTGTGCTAAATTGGGAGATAGGACTAGGCTGAGGAATGGTTCTGCTGACCCTGATAACCAGACTGGGGACAATCTCTGACTTTATGGCCTGGCTTCCCATATCCAAAACAGACATCACTACCAGCATGCAAGTACCCTTGTAGTTTTTACCTCAAGTCTGACAAAGGGGATCAGTTAAGGCATTGCTGGCACTGCCCTTAGACTTAGAGACTGGTGCCCTATCTCTATTACCATCCCTGAACTTAGGAGCTGGAGCACTAAATGAAGAAGGAGATGGAATAGTTGAATTAAGATTGAACTGAGACCGGTTTCCTCCCTCTATCTTAAGCTTAGAAAAGTTTAAACTACCTATCTTTGCTCTCTTATTCTGCCTCTCTCTCATTTTAATCTTTTGCTCTTCTATTTGTTGTGCATGGGTAATAAGTCAGGCTATGTTCATATCACTATTCAACATTGCAGACCTACACTCATTGACCATACTATCATTCACCCCAGAAGCAAACAAATCTTGGCCCTGCTATTTGCAAACACATGAGGATCATACCAGGGTAATTAAGTAAACTTAAGAGAATACTCTTTCACCGTCCTGTTACCGTACCTGAGGTTGATAAATTCTAACACATTAGCTTCCCTCAACTCTTGGTGAAAGAATCTATCTGATAATGTAGTGACAAACTCCTCTCACTCAAAAGGCCCTGCAGAAACTGACCTCACTGACTATCACTATGTGAACCAAGTGTGACCAACATCCTACAACTAATATGCAGCTATCTCAGAACATTCACTAGAATTGACCCCCATGATGTCCGTAACTTTGTGAACCTGGTCTAGGGACTCCTGAGGATCCTCTTCTAACTTAAACCCAAAAAATAATGGAGGATTCATTCGGATAAAGTCCCAAATCGTTGCTGAAACTGAATTGGACACTGGGTTGGCAAGAATGACAGTTGGTCATTCAATCTAAGAAGTAACTGAATTAGCAAATACAACTCTGAACTCTGTATGAGAAATGTGTTCATCCAAGGGATCTGCTTGGAAGGGCTGAGGGGCTGACTGATTTCTATTTCTTTTTTTTGGGAGGCATATTCTGTAGAAGAATAGGAGAAATGGATTAGACTGAGAGATAAATTAAGCTCATACTCACTGGCAGGACATGAATACTGAAAGAAGGGAAACTTTTCCTAAAAGATCTCATAGCCTCATGCACATAAATGTGGCACGCAACACACCCATGTATAAGACTCTACTAGATGCATCTTTCAGACATCCTAGGACTCTATTGAACCTTAGTCTCTAATATCAAGTTTGGAATGATCCAAATCTGGTACTCGGAATGCTACACGGTGCTCATGATCCCGAAAGATCACAAGCTAAGCCATGACTGTTATCTGTACCTGAACACTTCTTAATATACTATATAAATATGAAAATAATAGGCTAAAGTATAACATAAGGTTCAAAACTAATAAAAATTTGATAAAACCTTATCTGAATAATGTCGTACAAAAATACCAAAACTAAAACAATGTGTGAAAACATCAAGTCTGAAAATACTATAGTCTGAAAGCCTCTAAACTGTCTGAATAAGGAGTTGATAGGACATGTCCCCAACTAACTGAACCTACTAAAATAAACTAAGTAATTAATAAATAAAGGACTGATCATGTCCTCGAAGGATGAGGACTCACTGCTAACTCTGATTGCTGAAACTGGAATGCTACTGATACTCTAGAGCTCGTGCTTCTGAACCTATGGTATAAAACACTATAGAAAAATGCGCCAGTATGTTTGAATGTACTGGTATGCAAGTTAGGTAGGCTTAATGCAAATAATTCAAATTCATGAACAATGCTAACTAGCTGAATAACACAAACATGAGAATACATGCATGAATAACTGATTGTGACTGAATTCGTGATGGTACTGGCTACTGAGTCTTATTACTAATAGCATAAGTCACTAATACCTGATATAACTGATACTGAGTGACTGTATCTGAAAGTCTAGGTTCTGATGGAACTAACTGAGTTCCATACTATTCTGAGTTGATTGTATCTGACAGTCTGGAAATTAAAAGAACTATATGAGTTCTATTACTAAGACTAAGTCAAAAACTATAACTGTGGGTAGTAGTCATCTAACCGACATGCCCCAAATAAAGCAATATATCAAGGTTGGGGTCCAATTTGAGACCTTAATTAGAAGGGCCTTAATACCGCGCCATTGGTAAAGACAAGTTACGGGTGACCCTCATTTGATAGTGTCCCGAAAAAGAATTGTGGGACCCTAGTCTAATAGTGTTTATCCACCTCATCAACCCTCATCTATTGATGTCATAACCTATACTGGCTACATATTTCTGGAATGCAAGGATTGCTTCTAAGGATCATACCCTCAACTATTAGTGTGTGTCCTAATCCTTAGGTTTACTCAATGTTAAATCGTATTCCCATATGAATAGATACTGAACATGATTAACTGAACTGAACTGGACTGAGTTCATTAAGTTCCGTTGACTGGCGGAATACTACTGAGATTACTAAAGTACTAAGCTTTCTGAGATTATTGGGATTACTGAGTTTACTGATTTTTCCTGAGTCACATGACTGACTAAATTCTACTGAACATGGCTTGACTAAGGATATCGTGAAAACATAACACTGTCTCTAGGCACAGATCTAAATTTTAGGGTATTAGATACCCCCAGGACTCGATAGCATAATATGTAAATCATGACACAAGCCTAAAAGCCCAAGAATGGCAATGTACTCACAATTCTGTAAAACATTTCAACAAACACTAGGGGTGTATCACTTTTACATCAATGTGGAATACACAATTGCATACTATATCATGACATTAATCCATTCACATAGAAAATTTAACAAACACTTGCACATAAACTAACCATGTAAAGGTTTCTTCTCTTATTAATTTACATAGGCAATTCATCAAGCACATACTGAGCATAGTATATGTAGATAGCATTGCACAACAAGTAAACATCATAATTCAATTCGAATTTCACATTTCAAGGGTTTAATCATGGATTCACATGAATCAACTCATATAATAACTAATTCCACATAAAATTTACCCCCAAACATGGAGTAGAATTCAATTGGTCATTATCAACATGAACAAAAGCAAACCCAACATGGGATTCATAAAAATCCATATACTTGAACTTTGAAAAAGAGATTCTTGAGCTTCATGGATGAAAGGGACACATGAATCAACTCTTGACATACCTTGATTGTAAGTTTCTAGAAGTTCTTGGAGACATTCTTGAATTGGCTTTGATCTCCTGAAATCTAGGGTTTTGTTTCTTGGGAGAGAATGTTCTTGATTTGGGAAAAAAGGTTAGTAAATAATGATTTGAAATATTTTTAAGGATTAAATCCTGCACCTGGGCATGTCAAAACTTTTGGAAAATATAAATTTATTCCTAGATGAAATATTTATTTTTTGTCAAAATTTCCCGATTTGACAGGCTGGCACGACACGGCGTGAAATTTGTCACCTGGGAAATTGGGAGATGGCGCGACGTGGAGCTATCATGTTTCCACTTTATTTGCGACTTGGAAGTTTTGCACGACGTCGATACATCACGTAGGTTCACTAGAAAAAGGACAATTGTGATTTAGAAGCCCTCCGCGATGCGGTGTAATCGTGGAGTCTTAATGGAAACTGACAAACATCATTTTAGCTTATGGCGCGATGCGCCACAGGATGAAATGACTATTTTTTATGAGTGAAACTTTTAATCTCCATAAATTCTTACCCGGTTATTGGGTTTAGGCGAATTTATTATCGATGGAAAGCTTATTCAATTTTTCATACAACAAAAAGTCAAAATCCTGAAAATTCCACATTTATAAAAATATTTTCTTCTTTAAAGCATGTATTTGACATCTTCAGGATGAATTTAAGCTAGGTAGAAGTACGAAGTATTACAATATCTCCCACTTAGTAACATTCATCCTCGAATGAAACGAACTGAGATGGTAGAAATAATAGATTGAAGCACATGCTGAACATGAAAAATTGACACATGATTTCATGACTGATATAACTGATAAGCTAAATGTATTATGTTGAATATGCATATCTGATGCATGGATAATGGATTTATGACTCCATGATTGAATTACTAATAAGATGAGTTTCTCATCAAACTTAACATGCATATTTGATGCATGCATACATGACTGATCTTATACATGAATGCATGACTAACTATTTAATGGTAACTGATACCAAGTTTATAATGGAATTCTGAACATGAACGGGACACCAAGTTGTAATTGAAATCTGAACATGAAACTAAAAGGCTTAAGGAAAGCTATTACCTTGGGCTGAGTCTAAATTAGCGGAGAAGAGGTGAGGATAGTTGGTACACATGTCTGCTTCTTCTTCCCAAGTATCTCCCTCAATAGATTGATTTCGCCAAAGGACTTTGACTAGAGGGACTCCTTTGTTCCTCAGTCTACGAATCTGATAGTGAAGAATTTTGACCAAAATCCCTTCAAAAGAGAGGTTGTTCTGAATATCTATGCTCTAAATAAGGACTAAAACTACTAGGTTACCTATACATTTCTTGAGTAAAGAGAAATAGAAGACTGGATGAATTGCGTCTAAATCTTAAGGCAATTTGAGCTCATAAGATACTTTGTCGAAGCGACTGAGAATTTTGAAGGGACCGATATATCGAGGACTGAGCTTTCCCTTCTTGGCGAATCTTTTCACTCTCTTCATGGCAGAGATCTTTAGATAATAATATTCACCATCTCGAACTCAACATCTTTTCTGCTCATATCTGCAAAAGACTTTTGTCGGCTCTAAGCGGCCCAGAGTCTTTCTCTGATCAACAGGACTTTTTCTAATATATCGAACACTAAGTCAGGCCCTATAACTAATGCCTCACAAACTTTTAATCAACCGACTAGAGATCTACATATCCTAACATAGAGAGCTTTACAAAAAATATAAGGTGAACTGGCTACCTCTGTCTGAGATAATAGATAGTGAAACACCGTGTAATCTGACCAACTCTCTAATGTAGAGTTTGGCATAATCCTCAACTAAATAAGAAGTATGGACTGGACGGAAAAGAGCTGATTTGGTCATTCTATCTACAATGACCCAAACGAAATCATATTGAAGATGAGTACGTGGCAAACCCATCACAAAGTCCTTGTTCACTTCTTCCCACTTCCAAGTAGGAATGTTGAAATCTTGAATAGACTCGCTAGGCTTCTGATGCTCTATCTTAACCCGCTTACATGTAGAGCACTTATTCACAAACTATGCCATATCTCTCTTCATCCCACTCTACTAATAGCTCTCTTGCAAGTCATGGTACATCTTTGTGGCCCCTGGATGTATACAGTAGCACGCGCCATATGCTTCTATAAGAATTCGCTGCCTCAAGTTATCTACACCTATAACATACTAACGACACTAACAAAGAAATACACCATCTCCCCCTTGAGAGAAAACTTTAACATTCTGTTCCTTGACTGACTCTTTCAACTTGACTAGACTGGGATCTCAATATCTCTTTTCTTTCACCTTAGAAACTAGAGATGATTCAAAACTACTCTATACCCATATATCAGCTTCTTCTATATCGACTAAGTGAACACCTAGTCTAGCAAGCTGATGGACTTCTTGAGCTAACTTTTTTTACTGTCCTTAACATCAGAAACACTACCCACAGACACTCTACTAAAAGCGTTGGCCTTTCCCGAATGATAAACGGCACTCATATCATAATCTTTAAATATCTCTAACCAACTTCTCTGACGAAGATTGATATCTTTATGAGAAAAGACATACTAAAGGCTCTTATGATCTATGAACACATCTACATGAACTTTGTATAGATAATGCCTCCAAATCTTTAAGGCAAATACTGTGACTGCTAACTCAAGACCATGAGTAGGATAATTCTTCTAATGGGTTTAAGATATTTGTAGGTGTAGGCTATGACCTTACCATGCTGCATGAGGACACAACCCTAAGAAAATCCCTCAATAAACCATCTATAATAGCCATCCTAACCTAAGAAACTCCTACTATATGAAGGAGAGATAGGTCTGGGCTAGTTTCTAACTGCTTCGCTCTTTTGAGGATCTACTATAATGCCATCATTGTAAATTATATGACCAAGGAATGCTACTGACCTTAGCCAAAATTGGAACTTACTGAATTTAGGCTGAGCAAAGTTGAAACTACCTGTCCTTGCTCTCTTATTCAGCTTCTTTCATGTCTTAATTTTTTCTCTTCTATCTATCGAGTATGGGCCATAAGCCTACATATGTTTATATCTCTATTTAATATCGCGGACCTGTACTCATTGAAAAAAATATCATTCACCCTAAAAACAAACTTACTCATCTTGGCCCTATTATCTTCACCCACATGAGGAGCATATCTAGCCAATTGCGTAAACTTAAGAGAATACTCTTTCACCATCATGTTGCCCTATCTGAGGTTGATAAATTCTAATACCTTAGATTCCCTTAGTTCTTGGGGAAAGAATCTATCTAAGAATGCAATGACAAATTTCTCCCACTCAATAGGCCCTGTATCAACTGACTTCTCTGACTTCTACTATTTGAACTAAGTGTGAGAAATATCCTATAACTGATATGCAGATTGCTCAGCACTCTCACTAGAATTAACCCCTATGATGTTCACAACCTTCTGAACCTGGTCCAGGAACTCCTGAGGATCCTTTTCTAACTTAGACCCAAAAAAAGATGGAGGATTTATTCGGGTGAAGTACCAAATCCTGTCTGTAGATAAATTGGAGACTGGGTTGGCTGAAACGACAACTGGTTCTTTATTTTGAGTAGCAATTGAATAGCAAGAATGGTGAATGTAGCTCTGAACTCTTCATAAGAAACGTGTTCGTCCAAGGGATAGGCTTAGACGGGCTGAGGTGATGACTGATTTCTATTTTATCTTTTGGGAGGCATATTCTATGGAAGAAAGGGAAAAACGGATTAGACTGAGAGTTAAATTTAAGCCCACGCTCACTGGCACGACATGAACACTGAAAGAAGGAAAACTGTTCCTAAAATAGATCATAACCTCTTACACAAAAATGTGGCACAACACACCCATGTACAAGACTCTACTATATGCAGATTTTAGACTTCCTAGGACTCTATTGAACCTTAGGCTTTGATAAATAGTTCTTAATACCCCAAATCTGGAACTCGAAACACTACACAAAAAAAAAAAAAAAAAAAAAACACTACACTGTTCTCATGACCTCAAAGGACCACAAGCTAACCTATGACTGATATATGTACCTAAACACGTCATGATATACTATATAAATGCCAAAATAGTTAGCGGAAACATGCCATAAGGTCCAAAACTGATAAATATCTGATAATACCATATCCGAATATGTGGTATGGCAATACAAAAATTGAAACAATTTTTGAAAACATCTAGTCTGAAAGCACTGTAGTCTGAAATCCTCTAAACTGTCTGAATAAGAAGTTGATGGGATATTTCCTCAACTAACTCCAACTACTGAAATAAACTGAGTAGTGAAGAAATAGATTAATGATCATGTCCTCGAAGGATTAGGACTCACTACTAACTCTGACTGTTGAAACTATAATACTACTGATGCTCTGGAGCTCGTGCTTCTAAGCCTATAGTATAAAACACCATAGTGTAAATTCATCAGTACGTTTGAATGTACTGGTATGCAAGTGAGGTAGGTTGAATGAAAGTGAGGTAGGTTGAATGCAAATGGTGGGACCCTCATTTGACAGTGTTTATCCACCTCATCAACCCTCATCTGTCAACCCAAGGTAAATGCATCAGTGTTGAATACATGCATGAATAAGTGATTGTAACTGAATTCCTGATGCTACTGACTACTGAGTCCATTAATGATAATATGAGTCATTGATAACTAATATAACTAATAGTGAGACACTGTATCAGACATTCTAGGTTCTGATAGAACTAACTAAGTTCTGTACTATTTTGAGTTGACTATATTTGACAGTCCTAAAATTCTGAAGAACTATTTGAGTTCTATTAGTTAGACTGAGTCTGAAACTGTGACTGTGGGGAGTAGTCATCTAACTGTCATTCCCCAAATAAAGCAAGATTGCTAGGTTGGGGTACAATCTGTAACCCCAATTAGAAGGGTGTCAATACCGCACCACTGGTAAAGACAAGTTATAGGTGACCCTCATCTGACAGTGTCCCCAAAAGAGAATGGTGGGACCCTCTTTTGACAGTGTTTATCCACCTCATCAACCCTCATCTGTCAATGTTGATGTCTTAACCTATGCTGGATACATAGTTCTTGAATGCAAGGATTTCTTCTGAGGATCACACTCTCAATTGTCAGTGTGTGTCCTCATCCTTGGGCTCACTCGGTGATAAATCCTACTCCCATTTGACTAGACACTGAACATGATTTACTGAACTGAACTAGATTGAGTTCATTGAGTTTCATTGACTGATTGAGTACTATTGAGATTACTGAATTACTGAGCTTTCTGAGATTTCTGGTGTTACTGAGTTTACAAAGTTTTCCTGAGTCACATAACTGACTGAATTCTACAGAACATGGCTTGACTGAGGATATTGTGAAAACATGACACTAGCTCTAGTCACATAGCTAAATTGTCATGTATTAGATACCCCCAGGACTCGATAGCATAATATATAAATCTTGACATATGCCTAAAAGCCCAACAATGGCTATATACTCACCATTCATTCATTAAGACATTTCAATGAACACTTGGGGTGTATATTTGTACAAGAATGGGGAATACATAATTGCATACTATATCATGGCATTAATCTATTCCCATGGACAATTTATCAGACACTTACACATAAACTAATCATCGCATGGTTTCTTCTCTAATTAGTTTACATAGTCAATTCATCAAGCACATAATGAACATAGTATATGCAGACAACATTACACAATAAGTAAACATCATGATTTAATTATAATTTCACAATTCAAGTGTTTAATCATGGGTTCACATGAATCTACTCATATAATAACTAATTTCACATAAAATTCATCACCAAACATGGATTAGAATTCAATAGGTCATTATCTACATGAACAAAAGCAAACCCAACATTGGATTAATAAAAATCCATATACTTGAACTTTGTAAAAGAGATTCTTGAGCTTTATGGGTGAAAAGGACCCATAAATCAATACTTGACATACCTTGATTGTAAGTTTCTTGAAGTTCTTGGAGAGATTATCGGAATTGGCTTTAATTTCTTGAAAGCTAGGGTTTTTTTCTTGGGAGAGAATATTCTTGATTTAGGGAAAAAAGTGACTAAATTATGATTTGAAACATTTTTAAGGATTAAATTCCGCACCTGGACGTTAAAACCTTGGGAAAAGACCAATTTATTCTTGGTTGAAATATTTATTTTTTGGCAAAATTTCCTGATTTGGCAGGCTGGCACGATACGATCCTATCGCGTTGTGTCTCTGGAATTTGACAATTAGAAAACTGGGAGATGGCGTGAAGTGGAGCTATCGCGTTGCCGGTTTGTTTACGACTTGGAAGTTTGGCATGACGCGGAGACATCGCGGAGGTTCACTAGAAAAAGGACAATTGGGATTTAGAAGCCCTCCGTGATGCGGTGTAATCACAGAGTCTTACTGGAAACTGACAAACATCATTTTGATTTATGGCGCGATGCTCCACTGGCTGAAATTATGGTTTTTTATGACTAAAACCTTAAATCATCATAACTTCTTACCTGGTTATCGGATTTAGGAGAATTTGGTATCGATGGAAAGCTTATTCAATTTCCAACACAACAAAAAGTCAAAATCCTAAAATTCCACATGTATAAAAGTGTATTCATCTTTAAATCATGTCTTTGACATCTTCAGGACGAATTTAGGCTAGGTACAAGTACGAGGTACCACACTTAAGTAGCCGATTGGCTACTTTAGCGATTACACCAGCTAAGAGTGCACAATCTGGTAGTTGGAAAATTTTTAGTTCACCACCGATCCCACAAAATTTATTCGAAATACTATGAATGCAATTGAACTATGATACCCTATCAAATTTGATATTTCTGACTTAACAACGACTTTAGATTTTCCAAAGAGGTTGTTTTCACATAATTGACCCCCGATATCCAATTTAAAAATTTCTGAACCAAGGTTCAAAATAAGATCCAAAAGACTCAAAGTCGAGCCAAATATTCTACCAACCTAAAATTAACATTCCATATATACTAGCACTGTCCGTTTTGCCATTCAACATATATAACCACAAAACTTTACCAAAGGAAACTCTAAGCACATTTTAACCTAGAAAACCATAATCTCAAACAAATTGTTCCTAATCATATTGAGAATCATTCCAACCATCTCCACATCTAAAAAATAATACAAAGTAACCATGGGGAGGGGTAATATGGTTAACAAAATACAAAAAGGAAGGTTAACAGAATCAAGTCATTACAAAGTCTCTAATTAAGATGGACTAAGTTATCTTCCTATTTCATTAACTAATATAGGCATTTAGGTATAACTCTATTCTAACCATAAATCATCTTTTTACAATATGTATTAAACAAATTAAAGACCTTACCCACAATATGTATGTTCTTTATTTTGTCCGTCCACTTCCATGGTCAGTTCATTTTAGTACTTACATTTATCTAAAGTTTGTGATGTTTTAGAATAATAAGAAAAGATTGAAAGAATAATTAATTACTTGATAAACATATTAACCAACATACCATAATTACACATTTATATTATAGTCAAAACACTATAAAGAGGGTATTAAGCCACTCATGTTCATGCAAAGAATAACCATAAATAAATTCAAAATTAAAAACTACAAGAAAACTAAATTTAATAAGCAAAGAATCATAGGTTGGAGCACTTAATGCTTTCTCCTCTCTCTAATTGTGTGTTGATCAAAAGATACAGTGTAAATGTGGCTAAGTAATACATATGTAGTGCTATATGTCATCCATAGGCTAACCCATATGAAACATATGCATTTAAAATGTTACCCCCACTTAAATAACTTAAAAAGCAACTTTTAGACGTCTCGAGGAGGTTGCATCGTATAGACAAGGGGCATGTGGCACAATCCAATAGAAAGGGTGAATAAGTGTACCCTCCCCATATGGGGTACATCACCAGGCCCCCTACCATGCTATGGGTGGTTCATCACTAGTCCCCTCCTCCAAAATATTTGAGAATATTGGAGGTAACATTAGTTATTAGTGGGATTTCCACTTTCCGCACTGTCTTGTGGGTTGGTTCGTCATCTTCTATTTTAGTAGTAACTATCGCTCCTTATTGAACTTGTTGATTACACAAAGAATTATTTTTCCATAAATAATTTTTGCAAGCATCACTCAAGTCTAGGATATGGTTCAACCAACTTTGTCTCCCTGGATGGCCTACTTATGATTTAAACCCGCACCGGGAGGTTCAGTAGCTAAGACCAAGTTTTTAGCACTTATCAAACTGAATATTAAAACATAAAAACTAGAAGGTTGTTATTTTGTCAAGTCCCCGGAAATGACACCAAAGACATGTCACGCATGTGTATGTGGTCAAAAAAGTAGTAAAGTAACTCTTATGAGCCTATTATTTATCCCACAGAGACTTGGTCCTTAATAAACTATAAAATTTAAGCATTAATAATGTAGTTTAAGCAAATTCATATCATAAGAAACAAGGGTTTTAAGATTTAATTTTGTAAACTAAATAATCAAAATAACAACGATATAACACTTACATTGTGAATAATATATGGAGAGTAGGGTTGATGCTTTACATCACATTCATTCATAAATACCATTTCTATTCGTCATTCACATTTATGTAGACTATTTACTTACAAGGTTGATGATATAATTTGGGGAAGGTCACCCTCTATGCCATCTTCCCAAATTAGTCTCACATCAACATAGTTAAATGTGGATATGAGTCTATAATTTGGATGCACTATAATGACCCTCTAAGTCACTTTCTGCATTTCTATTATTTTTTTCCATTTAAAGCTTTCTTATAGCTTACCCAATTCATTTATGACTTTCTAGAGCTGAAAATTTGTAATTGGGCAGTTCATTTAATCTTTAGAACCAATTAACTATTTTGAAGTCTTCGCTGGTTAAACTTGGTTGTCGAGAAAATTATTTTGCCAAATAAACTCCTATTCAAGTTCTAACAGTTACAATAATAAATAAAAAATCAATTTTAGGCTTGGTGGACCCTCGATTTGGGACCCAAGGATTTCAAACTCATTCTAGGCTATTAGACGAAAGCTAAAAAATAGCACATGGGTGTGGGATCCACTTTTTTTTAAATGACCTTAGATGGAAGTTTGACTGCACCATTGAGCCCAGTACATCGAATTCGATAGGATATCATAGTTGATTTGCATATGTGGGATTCTGGATCAATCCTTAGGGTCGATGGAAACTTTGTAATTTCTAAGTCTCAACTATTATTGGTGCATTCTCCTAAACACCTATTAGGTTGCTTAAGCGAAGCCCTCTTAAGTGGCTAGCCGGTCACATAAGCAGCCTAGCTTACTTAGTGGGCATCACTTAAGCAATGCCTTTGGTGTGTCACTTATGGTCGCTTATGTAGCCAAAGATATCTTAAGTGAAATGTTAAGAATTCAGAAGGTATTGCTAAAGTGACACTTGGTCACTTAAGCAATAACTGGTTAAGCTACCCAGGGTTCTCTTAAGAGACAAGTGGACACCTATGAACCTTATAAATTCTCCATATAGACTATTTTCTCCATTTTAACTCATTTTTAAGAGTGTAGAACCCTAAAAAGTGTGACAAGTCTGGAAAACTATTAGTGGGTGATTTTGGGTTGTTCATAAGCTCGAGTAATGCATTTATTCACCGAATTATTGGTAAGATTTCATTAACTTCATAGACCAGTTTCTCATAATTTCCCCAAAATCAATAGAATATTAGAGGGTTTATTGTAACACCATTTGAGCTCAAAATTCACACATTCGAGTGTAAATATTCATTGAGTATAAAAAGACGTGTTGTAAATTGCAAAAGCGTAATTCCATAAGCAAGACACACATGGGATTTTTATGTCATTTTGGACACAAATCACAAATGTGCAATATATATATATATATATATATATGATTTTTATTGTATTGATGATTAGATTAAGATTTTTATAGCGTGGCATCTTGCAGAAAATTTTTAGATAGGGAAATCAACAGTTTAGCGGATTCTTCCATCTTTTCTTTGGTGTCCAATAAGTCTTTTGTTTACCTTTCTAACAGATTGAGCTAATTTGTAGCATATTTATGATATTATGATATACATTGGATAAGAATTAGGTCTTGAAGGTATAAGTGGTATAATTATCATTAATTGGACTGTTTAGCTTACTAATGAACTGTAATTTATTTGAAATTAATTTAGTCGATCATGATTTAGGTAGAATTTCTATATTAGGTCTAATTGTGTCTTATTTAACATTAAGAAGTGATTTTATATACCTTATCCTAGTCAGGGTACAATTTACTATAGAAGGGATTTTGGGGATTAAAAGTGGGGCCCTCCAGCCCACGTTAGGCCAAGATTTATGCTTGATGTTGTAATATTCAATACACATGTCATAACTTTTAAAATGCTTATTCTAGAGTTTATAGAGATTATATACATGATATTTATTCTAATTTGGTCCTTGGGAGTTTGTACCAATTTCAGGCCAAGTCTTGTGGTTTTTTGATAGTAGGTTTTTGTTTATGTTCGATAATTGATGATGATATTTGTGACATCATATATAGCTATAGTTTCTAGTCAGCATTTTGTTTTTTTGTGATTATTGATTTTTTATCTTAATAATATAACTTAGGGATGTCAACCTCTAAGTCTTTTATCCAAATTAGTCTAACAACTACAACGTTGAGCGGGGATGTGAGTCTCTAATTTGTATACACCAGGTTATCTTCTTTTTTTATTAACGTAGTGATGTGTTTTGGTAGAACTCTATCCTAACCGCAACTCATCCCTTAAATATTTGTATTAAACCAATTAAAGAAATGATTCACACTTCTTATATTCTTCATTCTATCCCTCCACCCTTGTTTTCAATTTATTTTTGGCCGTAGATTAATTTCAAAGTTTAGTATGCTTTAGAATAGTAAAACAACAACACAAGAATAATCAATTACTTGATAAAGACAATAACCAACTTACAAAGATAATTACACAATTATGTTTTAGTCTCAACCTAGAAATAGGGTATTTAGCAAATCATAGTCATGCAAAGAATCACCATAAATGAAAATTCATAAGTTAAAACTACATGAAATTCATGTTAAGTAACAAATAACCCTAGTTTGGAGCCGTTGATACTTTCTCCTCTGTCCAATTATCTATTGATCCAAAGAAGAGATATAAATGTGCAAAAGTACTCATTTTATATTATTTTAGGTTGTCCATAGGCTAACCCATATGAAACAAATTAATTTATAACCTTAAGGGGGGTGCAGTGAAAGGCCGACTCCCATGTTTTGAAGGGTGCGGCTCACGGCCCCTTCCAAAGGGTGAGGGTTCTCTTCGTCATTGCTTCTTTCTCCTTAATAACTTGTTCCTTATTTCCCCTATTCATATGTATTGTTTGTATTATTCTTTAATCCTTCACAGTACCTCCAATGGTCTTCTACAACATCATTTACCAATCATTATCCATACAACAGAATAAAGCTCATCAAAGTACATTACAACAAGCATCTTACCTAGCATCACTGATTTTCTCATCTAAACTTTATTTAATCATTTAGACTATTTAATTATTTATAATGGAACTTAATATCTAAGCAAACAACTTACAACAAAAATACAAAAATACAAATGTTATAATTCATTAACCACATCAAGCGATCCTCAAAACGAAGCTAAACACACATAGACAATGACACATATGTATAAATATGCTTAAGATCACACCCCACACTTAAATCCTTGTTCATCCTCGAAAAACTAATTACAATAATCACCAACAATGAATCTCTAACATTACTATTTAAACTAAGACACTTAAACTAGAACTACAATGACTACATAAATAGAAAGTTTTATATTAGGCATGCATATTATAATTGCAAAACTCATGAATACTAATTTAAGACTTTCTAACCTCAAGAATTAACTCTACCAAGTTGGCAAACTTATGCACATGACTCACCAAATTGATCATATGAGTCACATATCCATTATTAAACAGGCACCCTTACTATAAAATAAACACTCATGTTCACTCTTGTATGTGCAAATTAACAAAATAATTCGTGTAACAATCTAATTCCTCCCACTCTCACAAAGAATTCACATTTCACATAAAAAGAACCATAAGCTACCCCTTAGTGTAGTACTCCACTAACATCAAAATATCAATGCTCAAGATCTAGTAGGACTTTAAGGGTTGTAATGCATGCTAAGGGATAGGTAGAAACTATTACGGGGCATAATAGTGATATCTTTCCTAAGATCTTTAATACACTTCACTTTATATTAAAACTATTATCCAACTATCCCATTTTCTACCATTGTTATATTTCCAGACCTTATTTGGTTTGACTCATCTTTTAAAGCTAGGTTACACATTTTTAGTAATGAGTATTTCCTATCAATACATGATTCATATCTCATGATCAATTTTTCTTTTCATTACACTAATTCCCACAAACAACAATATAAACTTTTTGACACACCAATATCTATTATATGGGGGATTCACTTTCACTTTTTCCTTCTTTAGTTCTACACTCCTTAACCTCTTAATTTGTCAACTAAAGAGCTTATGTGTTTTGTAAAAAATTAGGGTTAACTAAAAAACTAGAACAAGTAACATATACGGCTACGAAATAATAGGCTAAAGGCTCAATGAGTCTAACTAAGGTCATTTAGAAAGGACAAATAAAATAGGTATAGAAATGGCTATAAAATAACTTCCTACATTCCTCCTAAACTCAACATTCTTTATTTTTCTATGCATACACACCGAGAAAGTTCTAAACCTCAATATGACAATACAATATATAATTAAAACCTCAACACACGTCACAAGTTTAACTCAAGAAGGATCCTTGTAGGCTCTTAACCAAGAAAATGTAAAAATTCAACATTAATCAAACATCACAAAAGAGTCAAATAAGAGAGTGTAGGTAACTCACAGATGTCATTCACTTTTTACATATGCTTCCACATTCAAAACAAACTTGCATCATATAACCATATATAACACCTAGAAAGAGTATCTCTGTTATTCCTATTAGAAAAATTTTATAATTTACTCCTAAAAATGAAAATGATACGTGGTTTAAAGGGATCACCCCTAGTGTGCCTCCTTTCTGACAACACATTTGATGCTATTAACCAGATGTAACTATAATTTCTTAAGAAACTCATGTTGTTTTATATTGTATTGAACTTTGTTATGCAACAAAAGTCAAACTTTTGTATAACCAAAGAAATTGAACAAAAATATGTGTTGACGAGGTATCAACCCTCATTGTTAACCAGACGAGATGCAAAACTTATCGAAGACTTTAGCTAATGGGCCATCAACCATATGAAAAGCCATAAATCTCTATCGTTAGCCAAAGTAAGAATGCTCTAAGTAGTGGACTTAATTGATGACACAAGTTGATGATCATTCAACGAATTGATGAGCCGACAAATGTGGTTGTCAACTCTAAAGTGGAAAATTAAATATTTAATTTTTGAATTTTTAATAACTCTAATATAAATAGTAGCTTTTAGTTTTTTCTCATCATCTTTTTGACTACTTCTTCATATATTATTTTGAGAAAACACCTTGATATCTTGAATTATATTTTGGGTATTTTGAAAACTCTCTGATTCTTTGAATGAAAATTGATGTTTTATTCCATATTTGAAAACATAATTCATAATTCTATGAATTTTTCTTCTTTGATTTATTCTACGTTCATGAGTAGCTAAGCTCTCGTAACTATGGTTATGGGAGCCATGGTGAATGCATTATTCCACCATTGATTGTTAGTGGAATTCGAGTGTTAACTGGAATTATATTGATAGTTTAGTCATTTAAACATATTTCTATTGGCTTAAATCAGTAGAGCATGCCATGAGTTTAATTCAGAAGAAATAATAATTAAAAGTTGGAACTGGAATTATCAATAAGGATTTAGAGATATTAAATTTTCTTCTCATAGTCAATACTATAACAAGATTGACAAACTCAAATTATAGTTGAATCCAAATACAATTCCCTTTAAGTATGAAAGAACTAAAGGAATAACTACTTATGTCAGGTTGAGAAACACTTATTAGGTATCGATAAGTTTATATTTTCCAATATCATGAGTATCCTAATTAACAATTGATGCATAATTGTGAAGTTATCTATGACAAACACAACCCAGGTTAAAACTCAACTCTGATTTACATTGATACAAGTAATGTTGTTTTCAAATAAAAATTAGAACATTGGTTGCATATTGTCTTAATCAAAACCTAAAAATTCTAGAAATCATCTAGTACAAGTAATTTAAACCACATACATTTTAAATAACACTATATTCTCTGAGGTATTCAATCCGAATCATTGTTGGGTTATATATTTGACAATGACTGCTTACGCTTTGTTAAAGGGAGTTGTAGTTTTGGTGAATCATTGAGTAAACTAGAAGGTGACTCTAATAAGATTGACACCTAATTATTTAAACCAAACATGGGATACACAACCTTGAAGAAGATTTAGAAATCTAGAATATAAGGCTACACCACCCTAACTAAAGACTATGTATTGTCCTAGTGTATCAAAAAAAAATTAAGACCAAGGGGGTTTAGAATCCCTAGTGGTGCACTAAGCGCATTAATCCAGTAGCATAGTCTATTATATTTCATGATATTAGTTTTTACATTTTACAGGTCACCTATTTTTATGCAACTCTTTGAATGTTAGTTCAACCTTACTAAAGTTCAAGTTAACCTAACTCTATACTAACTAAAACACAAAAGGTCCTTCAACATTTGTTAAATGAGTAAACTTTGTTGTAAGTTCAATAAAACCAGCCACCGATAATCATGGAAACTCCACCACCATCACTCATTAGAAATTCATGAATTTGTTATCTCAAATTCCGAAAATGTTAATTCTATAATTGTGAATACTAAAATTACTCTATGATAGGAGCTGAAGTAGAATATAGTGCAACTCTTGTGTACAGGTGGATAATTTTGATATTTATCATATATGGACCCATATGCTTATCTATATGGGATAAATAAAAATTTAGAATATAATAAGATCAGACTTAATTATATAATAGGATGGTGAAATAATTGGATGTTTATAGATATGTCTATCATATAGGATTTCTCATCAAAATATGTGAGGCTAACTATTGAAGAAATATACATAGCTATGTTTATTTGAGGTTAATCTAGACATAAAGGAAGAAATTGAGTAAAATTCTTCAATAAACCATTTGTAGTAACTATCTAAACTTAAAAAAAATACAAATATCTGATCGAATAATGGGTCTAGGCCAATTTCTAACTGCATCAGTCTTTTGAGGATTAATCTTAATGCTCTTATTGGAAATGACACGGCCAAGTAATACTACTGATTTCAACAAGAATTCACACTTTTTGAACTTAGCTAATAACTAACAATCTTTGAGAGTCTGTAAGACAATCGTCAAATTATCAACATTTTCATCCTCACTCTAAGGATAAACAAGCATGTCATCTTTATTGACAATGATGAACATTTCCAAGTACTACTTGAACACTCAATTCATCGAGTCTTTAAAATCTATAGGAATATTCCTTAGTTTGAGATACATTAAAATAAATTTGAAGTGTTCATACCAAGCTTTGAAAGTTATCTTCCAAATGTCATGTTCTCTGACTCCGAGCTGATGATAGCTAGATCTCAAATTATCCTTCATTCCTTTAAAAAATTAATCTATAGTATAAGTATATATTGAAGTAATATTAACACCTAATCACAATGTAACCATTGAAAAATAATATCTAAATATTAATTTTAGTTGTATGACCATCCAGCTCCCAAATACTTGATGCATCACCATACCCTCTTTGTGTACTTCAGCATAATAAGGTAACCCAATTCCGCCATAAAAAAATACATAAAACAAAATCTTAACAAACCCAATTCTTTCAATATAATAGGAAATAAATTTAACTCACTATTTTCTATCCCAATCCATTATGGTCTATATAAAAACATTGACAAAATCCCCCACACAAACCTATAAATAAAGAGAGACAAAATAGGGAAGTAACCTTACCTTTATTATTAATGATTATTATACTCTTAACCTGTAATTCTTCAAGAAATTAATCTTTTCTTTAACATGAATTAAAGAAGAGAAGAAACCTCTTAGTAGTTAAGGGAATGTGGAACTGCCAAACTTGGAGATGGCTATCCAACACCATAAGCATAACTAACATGATCTCCATAAGCTTCCTTGTAGAATTAAGATAAAACCATAAGATATTTTCTTTAAGAACACTAGAATAATTTTGAGGTTGGTGTTTTAGTCCTTGATAGAAACAGAGAGCTTTAAATAAATATAACTTTTAATATGTATGAATGAAGAGAAAATGGACTAAATTTAACCCTATGAAGACCTTAGTTAACTACCTTTTTCCTCTTTTTTATTGTCCAAAATTTGTTAAGTAGGTAATGCACCTACTTGGCCATTTTAAGCTAGTCAAATATCAAAGTAGGTAATGTACCTACTTCCCATTTTTTAATCTTTATAACATAAGTAGGTGAAGCATCTACTTGCTCTCTTAAGTTTGTCAAATAGCCTAAGTAGGTGATGCACTTACTTTTCCCCTACTAACTTAATTTAATCAAGCAAGCACCTCACCTATTTTACCCCATTTTCCTAATCTTAAATCTTTTTAATTAAACTTAACACTTCTCTATAAATTTTAAACTAAAAGACCACCTTAATTCTTGATTTTAAATCCCTTCATAGATGTTAACTTAGCCGTGTATGTGCTAAAATATTTGAGGTGTTACATCATCCCCCTTTCAATCATTCATCCTCAAATTAAAATTAGAGCAATATAATATTGACTCTAAGATTCCATCAAAAATATTACCAGATTTTCCTTTTTAAAAAAGACTATTTAAAACATGCAATGACATTTATCAAGAACATTGTAGATGTCCCTTTAATCTTATGGAAGTCCTTTAAACACATGAAAACATTAGGGTAGTTGGCTACCCCGACTAGTATGATAGGAGCTTCACTACCCTAAATAATCACTCTAGTAATGTGATCATTTAAATGAGTGTGATCATAAGAAAAGGCAATTTCCATAAGGCATCTGAATGGTCCTAAAATGGGAAAGAGAGTCGGGGATAAGAAGCTTAAGTTCATGGGGACAATTTCGTGGGAAATTTTAGGTAAATTCAATGCATGAGTTGCATCTACTACCCCAACAATTATAGTCCCAAAAGGAACAAAAGAGATGAAAGACAGACTATTAATCTATTGATCACTATCTATTACATAGAATAGACTGGTTAGTTCTAATTATCGAAAGGTAGATGACCCACCTTATAACTCGAGGTACCCTTGGTTTAACTGGTAGGCTTATCCAAAGGGCCTAGTCTCCTAGATGCCTTTTAATCTTATTTATCATAGGGATAATATCATTTTTTCACCTTAGAGCTACATAGGAGGATAGAGGTTCACCAAGGTTAACCTAGGATGGACAGTGAGAGTGGTCCTTGAGAGATCGACCACCTAGTGTTAGAGCCACCATAAAAGGCAGGAGTATCAATAATATTGTATTCTTTCCTAAAACAATAAAAACATGTGTAATGATTCAAAGAAATCAAATAGTATTTACTATGCACTATTGAAACAAATCTTTTTAGTGATCTTTCACTTTTTATTTATTCTGATTAGACTAGTATGGCAAGGTATGGGCATCCTCGAGGAAGAAGCCCAGAATACATGCCATCAAAAAGTGGTACCTCTAGGACTGTCTTTAGATAACATCACTCAAGGTTTTATAATATTTTGGCTCTACAAAAGGTGAATGTAAAAAATATAGAGAAACCAAAAAGGGCTAGAAAAGAAATAAAGTGGAAAGTAGTTCATGACGGGTATTTTGAGGGAGCACAAAAGGGGATTTGAGAAAACCCTCAATAGGCATGGACATAAAGTTGTTTGTCCATACTCTTTTTTGCAAATAATCCAACTTGTTCATGATCAATTTCCTTCCTTGGTGAATAATATTAACAACTTCCCTTTATAAACATACAAGGAGAAAAACAAAAGGCGAATGGTTAGGTTAAAGTCATAGCCTAATAAAAATTCCAAAGACCAAAGACTAAAAATGATACACAATACTTAGGGATTAAAATAATCAAAGCGAATACAAAAAAATGTTGCAAAATTCAGCAACCAACTTATCAATTAGATTGTAGATTCTTGTGCTTCATAGGTACATATAAACCATTAAAATGCTCAATTTTAAGTATACAATATAATTGGTAGGCTAGGGGATTTGATGCATGAATTAGTTTATATGATAATCCATGAGATAGATTGGCTAAACCAGAATCCTTGAGCAATTAGGGAAGGATGTCCCTCTTTACTATTAAACATAGTTCATACACTGGGGTCACTTTAGCATTGGTAGGATTTCCCATCTATGTAAAAACATCCTCCAAGAACTTTAAAATATTGGGCACTATGTCATCCATAAGTAATCCATGGGGGTATTTCCTTTGTCTTCTCCTACTTTGAAAAGTTCCAGACCTGGGGGCTCAGTAGTATTGTTTTATATAAGAAGACATATGGACAAGAAATCTATGAAGAAAAGAGTTTTTAGATTGTGGAATTTAAAGATGGAAATATGACAAAAGAAATTATGTGAGATGTTGGATTGATAGAAAGAAAATTATATTGAAGGAGAGTAAGTAAAAGAAACTGCCCAGGAAATGACACTTTCATAAAATGAGATACATATTAAGGTTGGTTTAGATTTTCAAGGAAATATAGTTAAGTTCACTAAATTTTTAGCACTGATAGAATAGGTATAGTTTCTTTATCAATATTTTTGCCCATAATAATGTGTTGCACATAAATGATTGAGGGTCAATCTATATGGAGTAAAATAGATTTTATAATGACTGGGACAATCAAGGCTAGATAGGATTGAAATCATCCCATTATAGGCATCACCTTAGAGATAATGCCAGGATGAGAGAAATCCTCGTAGGTAAAAAAGGAGTAGCTCAAGAATACCACAATAGTGACCACTTGGAAAATAAAAAATAGAAGGACAGTCTATCAAGGTTTTTAGGTCAGCATACAACTCTTAACTAAACAACACCAGACACAAAATATAAGGGTGGCACCCTCCAATGGCTAAATTTGAAGTAGCCATCACCTACTTGATGTGGTTTGCTGTTTTAATATGGCATTCTCCCATTTTCTTAGAGCAGTATTAGTAACCTATAAATAGGCACCCACACCTCCATGGTTAAGGGGTCTAATTTTGGTCATCTCTATCCACTAGTTATAAATATCTTAAGCTTTCTTCTTAAGATTTCTTTATTGCCTTAGTTCTTTTTCACCTTTTTCTTTGTAATATGCTAGTTAATCTAACAAATTGCAAACATGATTGACTTCTACATAGAGAATCATAAGCCTTATTGTCCTAAAGATTTGTTCTCAGCCTTTGTTCACTTTTAATTTATTTGATTTATTTAGCTTACTTACTATCTTGAAAACTTTTGCTAGTAACTTGAAGCAAAAATTATAATGTGTGTTTCTTGATCTACATATAAATCCAACTATCGCACAATCTACAATAAATAATTATATCCCTATCCAACTATTACCTTTGTAAATCCTCATCTTTTATCTACATTTAATAGGTTAGGTAACATAATCAAACTGTAGCCCCCACTATTTGAGCATCTAACCCTCCCATCGTAGTGTTGCTTACTTTTTTCACTATAATCTACAATGACATAAGAAAGATAATTGAAGGATATAAGTAAGATGATCTAGATTAAAAGGGATACTACTCAATAACAATTTATACTAATAGTTACCTTGACACTCAAGTGGTTCCTGAGGATTGAAGTATAATAGGAATGACTAATTCATATATCAACCACTCAAAGAATGAATAGATACCCATATAGGTGGATAAGTATTGTCCTTGGGGAAGAGAAATCATAAGAACAAACCACATCAGACATATGGTCTTTGTTGGACCCTACATAACATTTGTTTGGAATGTATCATAAAGCATGATTTCATAAAACTGGGCATATTATAAAACATGACTTTATTAATCCTTAGTTATATTAGAATTCTTAGATTATTAAAGTAAGACTAGGATCACAGAGCAAAGTAATTACTTTTCTCTCAAAAGTTCGCGTATGGATATGAGTTTTTCTTGGATTACATGGATCTTGGTTATAAGCATGATCCTAATATGCAAGAAATGAGTAGCGTGTCATACTGATTGAAGTGGTAGGGATTGAAGGAATACGAATAAATCATTGTCACATCATAACAATATAGATCTAATTACTATATGTGTCTCAAGGTCTGACTTGGTTCATCATCCTATCATCTCCTACTTAGCTCAAAAGTCAATATATTAATTTTGTAGCCCTATCCTTTAAATCAAGTTATTAGAACACTACTTAGTACAATCAGAGGCATTTCTATACTCATGAATGCTAAATATCTTGACAGAATATATTAGACAATAGAAAACATGTTTCTAGGACCTTTCATAAGATATCTCTTAACTTTCTATTTACCTCTAAGGTAATAACTATAGAATTCCTATTCTTACCATCTTTAGAGTATCATAATGATGATAGGAGAATTTACACGCCTATAGCACTAGATTTTGCCCATATTTTAGCCAACTTTTGAGAACAAATTATATATTTCATGCACTTTTAGTCCTTTTTCCTGTAAGTGAGCTAACGAACATGATTAGCAAGTTTTCAGGTATAAATGATGCAGGATTCAGCATTTTATGGATAACTTGATGCCAAAGAAAGCTTCACGAAAGGAGGAAAAGAAAGCTTGGATGCCAAGGACCTAAAGTAACGCATGGAAAACCTGTCCCGGGCAAAAATAGCAATTCTGAAGACTTTGGGGACTAGAAGTAATTTATTAGGATTAGGATAATGATACATTAACCTAGTAGGATTGGGTTAAGTAATTCATTAGTTTAGTAAGAAAAGGATATGGGTATTATAAAAACCCTATTTTGCTAGAGATTTTAAATCATCTTTCAATCTTTCTATTATTCAATCTTCTACTTCTAAGACATTCTTCTATAATTCTACAACTCTTCTAATCCTTCCATTAATTCAACTTTTTATTCTTCTTCTGTTCATCTATTCAATTCTTAATTTCCGCAACAAGATAAACGTTACTTGCAAAGAAAATCACACCTAAACGCCTACCACACTTTGCTACACGAAATCTTTATTGTGGTATAATAATAATGTCTATTGTGATTTCCTTCGCACTCATGGGTAACTAAGCTTCTCTGTTGGGGTTATGGAAGCCTTATGAGATACTATCTAAGGCTATGAGTTTGTGAATTCGTGAAACGTGTGTTGCTTATATCATTATTCTCTTCATCTTAATGCAAATTCTTGGGGTTGCAAACGCATAGAATACGCCAGTATAGCATTAACTTGTTTGAAAGAAAAGTTATATGTCTGGAAAAGAGATAATGTCAAGGTAGTAGGGTCCCATCCACTATTAAAAAGTTAGTGTCGTAACTGGATTAACCTCTTGGGGAATTTGTACCGTTAGATACGCTTTAAGCTCGAAAGAGTTAAAGTGAAATAGTCCTTGTTGAGGTCGAAAGACGCTTGGATTTACCATCGAATACAATTCTCTATAAGCACACGCATGTCTGAATTCCGCATAACTCATAGCCAATAGAGACGTACAACTCATAAGGTGGACATAACCCCAACTTCTCAATTCTCATTGTTTTACATCTTACTAAAACATACTTTTTACTTTGCTATTTTCCGTTTTTACCTTATTACTTTGGTTACATTATTTTGCACGATAAAATCCCCCCTTTTTATGAGACTTGCACTAAAAGTCTAGTAATCCTTGCTTAATTGTTGACCAAGATATTCCCTGTGGGATCGATACCTAACCCAGTTGGGTTCTATATTTGACTATGACCACTTTACACTCCTACGAGAGCTGTAGATTGAGCGTTATCAAAAATTGGCGCCGTTGCCAGGGAATACGGTTGTCAACTAAGTTTGTGATAATTACAAGACTCTTTGGTCAAAGACTCTCATACTTTTACTTTTAGTTTTTGTTTTTGTTCTCTGCAGGTTTTTTTCAGTGCATGCCCCATACTCGAAGTTCTGGTCAACCGTTATTACCTATCAATCCTGAACTATAATGTATTGGTAGAATGGAGGCACAACACGAAATTGAAAGGATGGCTTCTCAACAGGAACAGGAGAGACTAGCTGCTCTAGCCGCCGCTCAAGTGCATCAACAGAATATTGATAACCCTGGGCGAGCAATAAATCCTGACGACGAGGACCTAGGTGATGATGAGTTACTAAACCCTAGGAATGTTTCTGAGATCGCAACACCTGCCAACAGAAGAGATCGTTAAGCTAGGTTTAGGCCTGAACGCCGAGATATGCAACCAGCTTTTGACGATGATGATGATGATCTTGACGGAGCCGAAGCCACAGGAGCCATTATTCCTCCACCATTGGCACCCGGAGCCAAGTTCAACATCACAAGCACCATGATTCAGTTATTGCAACTCAAGGGATTATTTGGTGGACTAGCAGGCGATGATCCGAATATGCATCTCATCAACTTTATTTCTACATACAAGTCGTTTGACAATCCTGGTGTTGGTCAGAATGCAATTCGATTACGTCTATTTCCATTGTCCTTATATGGAGAGGCAATTCTATGGTTGAATGGGCTGACTCCTGATTCTATTACAAATTAGAGGCAATTGAGAGACGCTTTCCTAGAAAGATTCTTTCCGCCATCCAAAAGAGCATAATTGAGAGACGAAATCAGCAACTTTCGTCAGCTTCCAACTGAAGCCCTTCATGAAACATGGGAGAGGTTCAAGACAAAGCTAACGAGGTGCCCAAACCATCACATGACTAATGTTCACCTAATGGAGATACTATACAGAGACTTGAATTCAATAACTAAACCAGTGGTGGATAATGCGGCTGGAGGATCTTTTATAGACCTCACCTTTGGTCAAGCAAGCAATATGCTAGATTGTATGACGAAGAAAAGTAGAGCTTGGCATACCAGGGATTCTGATGTAGCAAGCCCCACTTTATCTATTGGCATGACTGCAGACCAAAGGACAAGAGAAGAAGAACGTGATCAAGATATGGCGCACATGAAAACACAAGTGGATATTCTTACAAAGCATTTATTATCAGGGAAGACCGAAAAAGTCAAAGCTATTGCGTCGAAAAGAAGAGACGAATCTGATTCGGAAGAAGAGGCCAACTACTTAAACAATCAGGGGGGTTTCCAAAGGAATACTCAAGGAAACCAAGGTCGCAACTATTATGATAAATCTGGAAACAAGGACAAAGGTAGTTGGAAGAACAAGAATGAAAAGAGTGGTTTATACGTTCCCCCAGGAAGACGTGACACCACTACATCCGGTTCTAGAAATATGGAAGAGATGATGGCTAAACTATTAAAAGGAGTGAAAGCAACGAGCGCTGGAGTAACGGAGGTAATAAATGATTTGTCCTCTATGAAGCAATTAGTTAATTCTCATTCCACTTTAATCAAGCAAATAGAGCAGCAATTGAGCCAACTTTCAGCAGCACTCAATCAAAGAAAGGCTGGCACTTTACCTAGCGACACTGTGCAAAACCCAAGGAAAGATGAATCATGCATGGCTGTTACTACCCGAAGTGGTAAGGTGCTGGAAACTTCATCAAAAGGAAAGCAAGTGGTTGATGATGTAGTGGACATTGATGATGAGGCGAAAGGAGAAGATTCCGCAGAAACCACCCACGACGTCCATGACGTCACACCGAGTGTGTTGCAGCCTGAAAAGGCTGAAAAACAGAGGCAAGAGGAGAAGAAATCCGTGGAGAAAATAATTCCTTATCCACCACCACATTTTCCTCAAAGATTGAAGAAGGTGGCGGATGATACAAAGTTCAGCAAATTCATGATTATGTTAAAGCAGCTGACCATTAATGTTCCATTGGTAGAGGCACTTGAACAAATGCCTGGGTATGCGAAATTTATGAAGGATCTTTTAACAAAGAAGCGGGCAGCTAGCTATGAGTTGAAAGATGACGTTCATCACTGCAGCGCAATCGCTACCCGGTCACTAGTTCAGAAGAAGGCTGACCCCGGTGCTTTCACCATTCCTTGCACCATTGGATCTTTGAATTTTTCCAAGGCATTATGTGATTTAGGATCCAGCATCAATTTGATGCCATTATCTATCTATAAAAATTTGGGGTTGGGAGATCCTACTCCAACCAATATGAGGCTCGTAATGGCGGATAGGTCGATAAAACGACCTGTTGGTATTCTATGTGATGTATTGGTAAAGGTTTCTTCATTCATCTTTCCGACAGACATTGTTATTTTGGATTGCGAGGCAGACTCAGAAGTTCCCATAATCTTGGGGCTCCCTTTCCTTGCTACAGGAAGTGTTGTCATTGATTTGAGAGCTAATGAGCTTTCATTCTGAATAAATGAAGAAGTAGTTCGCCTTGATGTGTGCCAAGCAATGAAGCAACCCAAAGAGCTGAACGTATTCTCAGTGGCTGATGTTTACTTTGATGATGAGGAAGAATTACTTGAAGAAGAACAAATTATTGAAGACCCATTGGCGATTGTGCTCATGATTGGAGAGAGTAAGGATGCTGAAAATTGTGAAGAAGCTATTTGTGCTTTATCAGGATTAGGGACATATCGCCATGCTCCCAAAAAGCTGGACCTTGATCTCAAAAATCGACTCACACCACCAGCTAAGCCATCTATTGAAGAGCCACCCACGTTAGAATTGAAGGAGCTGCCTAGTCATTTAAAGTATGCATTCTTAGGAAACGGAAACACACTTCCAGTCATTGTGGCAGAAAATTTGGGTGAGCAACAAGTTGCAGCTCTCATTGCTATTCTACGGAAGTATATAAGAGCCATTGGTTGGACCATTGCTGATATTATTGGTATTCCACCTAGGATTTGTACAAACAAGATTCAGCTTGAAGAAAAATGCACACCCACCATTAAGCATCAAAGACGTCTCAATCCACCTATGCAAGAAGTGGTGAAGAAAGAAATTATCAAGTGGTTAGACGCAGAAGTTGTGTATCCAATCTCTGATAATACATGGGTAAGCCCGGTACAATGTGTACCCAAGAAAGGAGGTATGACGGTGGTCACGAATGAAAAGAATGAGCTTATTCCACTTAGACCCATCACCGAATGGAGAGTATGCATGGACTACCGAAAGCTGAATTCATGGACGCTCAAAGATCACTTTCCAATGCCATTCATGGACCAAATTCTAGATCGATTAGCGGGGAAAGGATGGTTTTGTTTCTTAGACGGTTATTCAGGCTATAATCAGATTTGAATTGCCCCCGAAGACCAAGAGAAGACAACATTCACATGTCCATATGCCACGTTTGCCTTCAAATGTATGCCATTCGGGCTATGTAACGCACCAGCCACCTTTCAACGTTGTATGATGTCCATTTTTTCTGATATGGTTGAAGATACTTTGGAGGTATTCATGGACGACTTTTCAGTTGTTGGCGAATCGTTTGAAGCGTGCTTGGCAAACCTAAGTATGGCGTTGCAAAGATGTGTAGAATTCAACCTAGTGCTAAATTGGGAAAAGTGTCACTTCATGGTAAAAGAAGGAATCGTTCTTGGGCATAAAATCTCCGAAAGAGGAATTGAGGTTTATCGAGAAAAAATTGAAGTCATCGAGAAGCTACCTCCCCCAATTTCAGTGAAGGGAGTTCGTAGTTTCCTCGGTCATGCAGGTTTCTATCGGCGGTTCATCAAAGACTTCTCCAAAATTGCGAGTCCATTGTACAAACTCTTGGAGAAAGATGCAAAGTATAACTTCAATGAAGATTTTTTGAAGGCATTCGAATGCCTCAAAAGAAAACTCATCGAAGCCCCTATCATGATAGCACCAGATTGGTCTCTACCATTCGAAGTCATGTGTGATGCTAGTGGGATTGCTGTTGGCGCTGTACTTGGCCAGAGGAAGGATAAATTATTTCATCCTATCTACTATGCTAGCAAGGTCCTAAACGAAGCGCAAAAGAACTATACTGTCATAGAACAAGAGCTCCTAGCAGTTGTGTATGCTTTTGAGAAGTTTCGGGCGTATCTGTTGGGAACCAAAGTAATCGTTCATACAGACCATGCAGCTCTGACGTATCTAATGACAAAGAAAGATGCAAAACCAAGACTAATTCGACGGGTTTTCCTCCTGTAAGAATTTGATTTCGAGGTTAAAGATAGAAGAGGGTGCGAGAACCAATTAGCTGATCATCTATCTAGACTCGAGAACGAGCATGTGGCGCAGCCTGAAAACGAGATTGATGATGCATTCCCTGATGAGGAGATCTTAGTGACAATAATGGAAGGACTACCATGGTATGCCGACTTTGCAAATTTTGTGGTGAGTAATGTGATACCTGCAAACTTATCTTACCATCAAAAGAGGAAGTTTATGCATGATATAAAACACTACTTTTGGGATGAGCCATATTTGTTTCGACAATGCGCGGATGGTGTTATCCGACGATGTATATCCCATGTAGAGGTGCCTGATATATTAGAAGCATGCCACACTTCCCAAGTTGGGGGACATCATGCAGGTAATCGGACAGCGAGAAAGGTATTACAAAGTGGATATTATTGGCCTTCGATATTCAGAGATGCCTACGACTTTGTGAGAAGATGCAACCAGTGTCAGCGATAAGGTGCTATTTCGAAACACCATGAGATGCCCATGTTGAAAATCCTTGAAGTAGAACTCTTTGACGTATGGGGTATTGATTTTATGGGTCCATTCGTAAATTCATTTGGAATGAAGTACATCCTAGTTGCTGTAGATTATGTCTCGAAATGGGTTGAACCTGTAGTGTTGGCCGACAATAAGGGAAAGTGTGTTTTAGCATTCTTAAAGAGAAATATCTTATCTCGCTTTGGAGTACCACGTACTATCATAAGCGATGGAGGATCTCACTTCTGCAACAAGCTATTCAAATCAGTGTTGGCAAAATATGGTGTCAAGCAACATAAGGTAGCCACGCCTTATCACCCACAAACCAAAGGACAGGTAGAGGTTTCCAACAGAGAGATCAAGCAAATCCTTGCTAAAACGGTAAATGCTAATAGGAAAGATTGGTCTCGGAAGCTGGACGATGCACTATGGGCATATAGGACTGCATTCAAAACACCAATTGGCATATCCCCATACCAACTAGTTTATGGGAAGGCTTGTCAGTTGCCCATTGAGCTTGAGCATAAGGCATTGTGGTCTTTGAAAAGATTAAATTTGAACTGGGATGATGCAATGAATCTGAGATTGGAGCAACTGAACGAGATGGATGAATTCTATCTACATGCTTATGAAAGATCGGATCTCTACAAGGAGCGGATGAAAAAGTATCATGATCAGCGGATTGTTCGACGAAACTTTCAAAAGGATGATATGGTACTTCTCTTCAATTCCAGACTGAAGTTATTCCCAGGTAAGTTAAAGTCCAAGTGGTCTGGTCCATACAAAGTTAACCAAGTCTACTCGTCTGGAGTAGTTGAGTTGGAAGACACTAATGGTGTTGTCTTCAAGGTGAATGGCCAACGAGTAAAACCATATATCGGTCTTGTTGATTCGATAAACTATATGGCCATCATTTATCTCGACGAAGTCTAAGTACTCGAGATAGCCATGTCGTGCCGCGACAATAAATCAAAAAGAAGAGTCGTGCCACGACCAAAACTAAGGCGCTTGATGGGAGGCAACCCATCGTTCTAATCGTCTTTATTGTTTTTGAGTAAATATAGGTGCAAAGAGGTGTAAAATGAGGAGGTCGGTTTCAAATTTTGATTTGGACGTATTGCATGTTAAAGGTGGTAAGTTAGGAATGAAGAAGCAAAAGGCTATGGATTGAGCATTGCTCATGAAAATATAGGCATCGAACAAGGCTAGGCCTAGGTAAAACTAGGCTACGAACAAGGCAAGGCCTATACTATGGCCTAAGGTCTCGGAATCTAGTGTGCCATAGCATAGGCGCCGCCCATGCCCAAGTATGCCATAGCATAGGCGCCGCCTTTGCTAATGCCTTTTGTCTCTGAATCTCATATGCCATGCTAAAGGCACCGCCTATGCCTAGGAATGCCATGGCATAGGCGCCGCCTATGCTAGACAATGCTTTGCAAAAGGCGCCGCCTATGCCAAGCATAGGCAAAGCAAAAGGCGCCGCCTATGGTCACTTCTTGTCTCCAAATCCGATTTTAAATGGGTCAAAACCCGACCCAACCTTTTCCTATAAATATGAGACTTAGTCTTGAACCAAAAACACATTGGAAACCTAGCTTATGCACTGCCTATAGCCTCCAAATCCTCTCAAAAATTTTCCTTTTACTCTTTTTCTTCACAAGAACATCATCCAAAGGCATCAATCAAGTAAGTAATACTTTGTTCTTCATTTATATTTCGTAAGTACTACACTACTACGCCCATTATGAATTGTTGAATCTTGAAAGTAGTATTGATGATTTGAATGTGGTTGAATTATTGTGATACAACCAAGTGGGTGAATGAATACGTAAGGATGACCTTAACTTATTTCCAACTTGAATTTGATTTTGATGCACTATCATACTTCCGTGGAATTGATATGGTCACAAAAATTGCATAATCTTGTCACTTGAAAGCTTACATGTTGGAATGACTTGTTCATCGAGATGAGAGTTATGGTTGACTTCCAACATATGAGGTTGTGATTATTCTAGATGCGATACCTTAATTTAATCCCTATGTAATAGTCCTGATATATCAAACATGCAAGTATTGCCAAGATTACAAGAAGTATGACTGCTCTAATTTTATTGTTGGAATATAGCACCTAAAACGTATGTCGATGAAGACTGAATAATCGACCACTTTCACTTCACTAGTCTGTACCAACAAACTAAGTGTGGGGTGGTGCCCCTATTGCTTGTTTATAGATTGTATCCATCAAGATGATGCTAACATGAACATTGTTTTAGTCTCAGGTACAATGGCACCCAAAGCAAGACAAGGCAAATATAAGGCTATCACTTCCCAAAAATGCAAGAAAAGAGGCCGAAAAGAGCAAGGAGAATCATCCTCAATGCAAATGCCACACCGCATATTCGGAATTAAATGGGTTCTTGAGGAGGAAGCGAAGGAATGGTATAGGAAAAACAAGGAAAGAAAATATGTTCATATGGACTTGATAAATAAGGAAAGCCTAGCGAAGAAGGAGCCACGCATGTTGGCCAAGATCATGGCATTACATCTTGATTTCATCTTCCGAGACATGGGAGAATGTAATCTCGATTTGACAAGAGAATTTTATGCCAACTGGTCACCGAAAACCACAGGCAGCGAGGTCAAGATTCGGGGCCAAGTTTTACAACTCAATGCGGATTTCTTCAACTCCTTTCTTGGCTTGCCTTCAGTCGATCCATCACCATTCAAAGAGCTGTACAGTAGACCTCCATATAGAGCAATTCGACACACACTTTGTGGAACTAGATCCATGGCAAGGTGGAGCAGACATAAAGGCACCAGATGACACAACACCTTCCCATATGCTCCTTTGAATAGGGAAGCAAAGATATGGTTGCGTATAGTCAACTCTTGCCTTATTCCAGGGATGCAATACACCAAGATAATAAGAGATAGAGTGTGCCTAGTATATGCATTGATGACGAATGTCCCTATCAACATCGGGGCAATCATTCGATCTACAATGTGGAAGGCTAGGCTACACAAGCGGTCCCATTTCAGCTTCGGCAATCTGTTGACTGCAATCTTGAGGAAGGAAGACATCGAAGAGGAACCGGCTAATTATAAACTCCCACACAACCCGAAGAAGGTTGACCTCACAAAGGTCAAAGATGCTGAATCAACACATGGCGTCAACCTTACTACGGTAGAGATACATGCTCGGGATGAGAGTTTCTTTCGTCATCTTTATGCCATGACTCGGTTTACAATGATGAGCGGAGGTCGTGTTCCAACTGCTGCAGAGCTCCAACAGCTGGATCATGACTATCCAATGAATGTGCATGCAAGGGAGATGTGTGGAGTAGGTACATACTTTGAGGAACCTCTTGATGACGATGTTCCGACCGATGATGATCGACGAATGCCAAACTCCGACGTGGAGGAGAATTCTGATGACGACGACTCCTATGATGATTCCGACGAAGGGGGTATGACCCCCGACATAGAGGAGGAGTCCGACTGACCAGGTTCTTCGTATTTATTTTCCACTGAGGGCAGTGTTTCCCGTCTAAGTGTGGGGTGGTGGTATTTGCATGCTATACTTCTCTATCCGCATTTGCATTTATGTTTGCTTTAGTTTTTTTTTTATTTTTCGTTTTTCATTTTTTTTAGTTGTTAAATTTTTTTACTTAGCTTTGCATGAAATTATTCTAATAGGCAGCATGAGATTATAACAAGAGTTTGTGCTAAAATCATGACTATTGAGACGTTTAGGCTCTAATTGTGACTCACTATGTGATATTGTGTGGTTCAATTTCTTCATCTGTTGGGTCGAGAGTCTATACTACTCCCAATAAAGTCGACCATGTGCCTTGTGTGTGTGAGATAATAGTATATTCTGTGCTTGTGGCTGATGCTAGAACTTGCCTGGTATGTATGTAAAGCGAAAATAAAGAGTGTAAGTTTAGGAGATGATTTAGGCATTTCTTTGGCAACCTATACTTGTTTACCTTCTTTTAACCTACCCGTGGACATTATCCTAGTTAAACCCTTTTGAGCCTTTAGCCTATTTTCTTTGACAACCTCATATGTAAGCCTAATCCATTTTTTTCAAGACCATAATTTGATCCAAATTCCTAAGTGCTTTAAATTGAAAGAGTCATGTGACAAAATAAGAGGAAATTGGTTGAGTATGATGCCTTAGAATGTATTGGTGCTTGAATTTTTTATGAAAAAGAAGTGCTATCATAAGAGGTATGTTATGAAAAGAAAAAGGAAAGAAAAGAATAAAACTGAAAAGTTAGTTATGTTCAAAATTGAAAAACAAAAGAGGAGAAAAGGGGTGGTAGAATAAAAGAAAGTAGAAAGGTTGTTTGAAAGAAAAGTGTTAATGATACCATGTGATGTATTAAAGCTCTTAGGAACATAGTCACTATTTCTGGCCAAAATAGTCCTACCCGTCCCTGAGCCTACATTACAACCATAAAAAGACCTATTTGATCCTAAGCTTATCATTCTGACATTTAGTAGAGCATTACATTAAGGGCAAGCCTATGAACATCAGTTGCAGCATATGAATTCGTTGTGAGAGCGAGAGCAAGGATACTTTTATACCCATGTTTGAAAAATATGCTATACTTATGACTGATTATGGGTAATATATTGTGAGACACACATGGTTGATGAGTTTTGGGTAGTTGTGTATGATTCTTTGTGCCTTAACTTTTGAATATGAGTTGGCCACCATCACGAGTCTATGCTAGAGGTTAAATTGTTTCTACTAATGATCGGAAAACTACTCTTTGTTGATAATTGTTGTGCTTGTCTTGATGAATATTTTGTGTTGTTACTGTAAAACCCTAAGTTGATGTTTAGATGGACATGATAGTTTGTTCGAGGACGTACAAAGCTTTAAGTGTGGGTTGTAGATGATAGGCGAATTTACACACCTATAGCACTAGATTTTGCCCATATTTTAGCCAAGTTTTGAGAACAAATTATATATTTCATGCACTTTTAGTCCTTTTTCCTGTAAGTGAGCTAACGAACATGATTAGCAAGTTTTCAGGTATAAATGATGTAGAATTCAGCATTTTATGGATAACTTGACGCCAAAGAAAGCTTCACGAAAGGAGGAAGACAAAGCTTGGACGCCAAGGACCTAAAGTAACGCATGGAAAACCTGTCCCGGGCAAAAACAGCAATTCTGAAGACTTTGGGGACTAGCAGTAATTTATTAGGATTAGGATAATGATACATTAACCTAGTAGGATTGGGTTAAGTAATTCATTAGTTTAGTAGGAATAGGATATGGGTATTCTAAAAACCCTATTTTGCTAGAGATTTTAAATCATCTTTCAATCTTTCTATTATTCAATCTTCTACTTCTAAGACATTCTTCTATAATTCTATAACTCTTCTAATCCTTCCATTAATTCGACTTTTTATTCTTCTTCTGTTCATCTATTCAATTCTTAATTTCTGCAACAAGAGAAACGTTACTTGCAAAGAAAGTCACACCTAAACGCCTACCACACTTTGTTACACAAAATCTTTATTGTGGTATAATAATAATGTCTATTGTGATTTCCTTCGCACTCATGGGTAACTAAACTTCTCTGTTGGGGTTATGGAAGCCGTATGAGATACTACCTAAGGCTATGATTTTGTGAATTCGTGACACGTGTGTTGCTTATATCATTATTCTCTTCATCTTAATGCAAATTCTTGTGGTTGCAAACGCATAGAATATGCCAGTATAGCATTAACTTGTTCGAAAGAAAAGTTATATGTCTGGAAAAGAGATAATGTCAAGGTAGTAGGGTCCCATCCCCTATTAAAAATTTAGTGTCGTAACTGGATTAACCTCTTGGAGAATTTGTACCATTAGATACGCTTTAAGCTTGAAAGAGTTAAAGTGAAATAGTCCTTGTTGAGGTCGAAAGACGCTTGGATTTACCATCGAATACAATTCTCTATAAGCACATGCATGTCTGAATTCCGCATAACTCATAGCCAATAGAGACGTACAACTCATAAGGTGGACATAACCCCAACTTCTCAATTCTCATTGTTTTACATCTTACTAAAACATACTTTTTACTTTTCTATTTTCCGTTTTTACCTTATTACTTTGGTTACATTATTTTGCACGATAAAATCCCCCCTTTTTATGAGACTTGCACTAAAAGTCTAGTAATCCTTGCTTACTTGTTGACCGAGCTATTCCCTGTGGGATCGATACCCAACCCAGTTGGGTTCTAGATTTGACTACGACCGCTTTACACTCCTACGAGAGCTGTAGGTTGAGCGTTATCACATAACTCTAATTGTTTAGCCACCAAATTCAAAGTATTTAAACTTTACTAAAACACTCAACATCAACTAGATATATTCTCATCAATTCAGCTCTAAGTTATCATATTATACATATCTAGCATTCTCCACACTTTACAACTCAAAAATAAAATATTAGGCACACATAGCACCTTAGGTGCTTAGAATCTCATTAAATAACATACTATATTAGGTAAATATCCTTATTTTTAACACTCAATGTCCTTCCCTCTTTCATTGTTAAGAATCAAAAATTCACTTAATAATCTAGAGCTCATATATATCATTCTTACAATGTCACACTTGCCACAAGCTATTGTTGAATTCTCCTATACAGATTATGTCCTGCATATTAGGATCAAGTCCCAAAGGTAACGCTATTACCATGATATTACTATTAATGTTAACATGCCTCAAAATCGGACCAAGTCTGTGGGCATCTCAAGCCCAACTTAAACCAGAGATTGCCCAGTTAACGTAACCTAACCATATATTCAATTCGTAAGTGTTGGATGAACTCTAACCAAGTATCAAGTAACGGAAAATAAATCTAATAGTCAATAATTATACAATATATAGCATTCATTAATGATAGCAATCTATCCAATATACCCTTGTCCCTAGTCATCCACAAAGCCTTTACCAAACTTATGTCAACCATATGTTAGAACATACCCCCGACAATAGCCAAATACTAAGTTTATACAAGTCTATGACTTAAAGTAAAAGACTATGAACTGTATGCCCTCCAAAGAATGGAATCTAAACACTTCAATGCCAATGTCCGAACCACTTGAACACCTAGTCACTATGTAGAAGATGAAGAAGAAACTCCGGCCCCTAGGTCGCGTGGGGACATAGCTTCTCGAGGTGCTTAGCAGTTGGAGCGTTAGAATATATCTTGAGGATAAGGATAAAATAGTGCATTTTTTCATTCCATGTCAAAACACATGTGAAATCATATTTAAATTAGTATAGGCATATAGGAAGATATATATATATATATATATATATATATATATATATATATATATATTTATACGTAGAATGCCAAGTCGTGGAAAGAATCATAGAAATTATTCTAAATGAATTCATTCATGAGAAATGGAGTGAAGAACGTTCAACCTTTCACCATACTAATTTTAGAACATTAAACTTTGAAGTTACATTAATCAAGGGGATCCGACCCTCAAATAAACCCAACCAATTCAACTAAATGCATTAGGTAAGGGACTCTAACCACAAGCCATTTCATTAGGTGAGGGACTCCAACCATATAGAATTTTATTGGGCGAGGGACTCTAACCACAAGCTATTTCATTGGGTGAGGAACTCCAACCATAAGTCATTTCACTGGGCGAGGGACTCTAACCACATGACATTTTATTTAGGGAGGGAATCATATCACGAGCTATTTTGCTGGGCGAGGGACTCAAGCAACAAGCTATTTCATTAGGCAAGGGACGCCAACCACAATAAATTTCATTAGGCTAGAGACTCCAACCACAAGGTACTTTATATGGTAAGGGACTCCAACCAAAAGCCATTTCATTAAGCGAGGGACCCCAACCACAAACCATTTCTAGTCGACATTTGATCTCTTAACCCCATTAGTTTTGGCCTTAACATTCATACAATTCCTTTCAACTTTTAAGGACTTGAACCATTTATCAAAAATACAGCCACATGAGACCATATTGCCTTCATGGGAACATTTATCGATTGAACACATTATTAGTCCAATGCATTAAATCATATCATAACTCAATTCATTTGGTGTTCATCAAGACCCTAACCAAACCAAGCATTTTTCATTAGTATTTCTATACTACACTTTAGTTCTACAAATACTTCAGGTTCATGTTTAGGAGATTGAACCACTTTCTTAGCCATTAAACCAACATGGTAATAACTTAACTAATTACGTGGATAAAAATATTGTTAAAATACCATTTATAAACCATTCATACTTATTAGTCCATCACACGATCTAAAGTAATAAATTAACTCATTCCGTGATTAACAAGATTCTTACCAAGCATTCACATTCATCATGACTCAATACATGATCAACAAGGCCTTTACCAATCCTTTACTAAGTACTCACATGCATTACAATAATATCTTATCTCATTAATATTCACTAGACCAATACCCTAGTTTAACATACCATTAATATATGACTAGATAATTCATTTAGACATTTTCACATACACCTTGTGTGCATATCTTTATCAAGACCAAATTCATGGAGGAACTTATCATTATTAGGGTTATTCAAGACCAATATTTTAGAACACATACAATAATTACCCACACTTGTAAGCCATAACTGATAACATGTATAATAACAAGCTTAAGAAAGAACAAACAATATTCATCATTGACAACCAAAACCCCTTTCATTTGATTTCAAAACCACCATGTACGCTAACCAATCCAAGTGTTGAATACATGGTTTTAAAGTTATTTAACAAGGGAGAGTGTAATATTCCTCAAACAAGATGATTCAAAAAAGAAGACTTGACTTCTCTTGCCTAAAAAAGAACACCCTTGAAACCCTATACTTCAATTCTTAAATATCTTTTTTAGAGAGTATTTAGGATGTTTGATCAACTAAAAATGTGTCTTATGTGTCCACACAAACTTATATAGTGAGGGGACTTAGGGTTTCGAGGGTAGGGAATGATCATAGGTACCTTATTTAAAAGGTAAAAAATGACCATGATGTTGGGTACGTCTCACTTGAGTCAACCGAACCCAAGGGTTCCAGTGGTACCCTAAATCGTACCCTAGGCTTCTCCAAGTTCATCTATATTAGTTATAGTATCACTACACACCATTGATCATATCCAAATACTACGACTCATGCCATAAACTATACGTACCACTCATAAAAAAATAGTCTACTCCAAGTTCAAGAAACCATTTTATAGGACCATGTTGGGTGCTACTCGTACCTTAGTGTACGATTGTGTAAGACCCTGCAAAAATTCTAATCTTAACTCAGTCCTTTAAAGCATGAAAAAAGGACCCATACTTTGAAATTTCAGGTAAGTCTTTATGCATGGAATTCTTTTATCCTTCATAATTTGGCGATCGTATTTTACAACCCTTATGACCTTAAAATATCGATCCTTGGATTGAATCATGATCAGGTGTGTCAATAGGTCACTTCGGGTGTGTTTTAGATTTTTTGAACCTCGTTTGAATCATATTTGAGTGACTAAAATAGTGAGTTGACGCGATCTCAATGTGTCGCATCGTCCATTTTATCAGTGGATATTTTTCCCCATCTTTATGTACAAATTCTAGTGAAACAATGCAAATTTGATGTGGCGTGTTTGTCATAGCATCGATACCATCAACGAAGCGTATTGGTCTGCACATTTTTGGGAATGTTTTTAGTAATTAAAAGTCCATGTACAGAGGGGTATTTGGGTCATTTTCCCACCTTATATCAGCCCTAAAACATGATATTAAGCCTTTTTAAAGGATAAATCACTCATTCTCTCTCAAATTTTCTCAAGAACAAACCCTAGTGCATCCAATTTCAAATTCAAGCTTCAAGAACACACCATCAATCTTCACGAATTTGATTACCAAGGTATGTTAGGTGTTCATCTAAGGGTTTCCTTGCAACCTTGAAGTTCAAGAACCTCTTTAGAAAACTACAAGTTGATTGATTTCATGAATATCATGTTGAATTTGATTTTATTCATATTCATGATATTATTTTTTCTTTAATCCATGATTTACTCCAATTTTCATGAAATTAAATTAGCATGTATGGTGTATTATATGATTTGTATGTTAAACCCTTGAAATTACAATTGATTATTGTATCCACGATGTTCATATATTGAGTATACTCATGTGAAATAACCATGTTCCCCAAGTATTTGATAGAATGCCTATGTGAATTGAATAGTGAAATCATGAAATCTCATCATGTGGACCCATTAATGTACATGTTCATGTATCTAAAGTGTTTGACAAAATGACTTGGTAAATATATTGTTAACAAGTATGTATTATTATTCTTTCAAGATTATTCCATGCTTTACTTTCTATGCTTTCAAGCCCTAGGGGTATTCAATCACCAAAAATCTAGCTGTTTACCTAGAGCTACATTAGCTACAGAATAGTATCAGTAATGTGATGAACAGTAGTACTCAATAAGTTATAGATCTCAATGAAACTCAATATCAGTCTAGTTCAGCTTAGTATAATAATCAGTGTCTTCAGTTGGGAGTAGGATTCAGCACCGAGTGAACCCAAGGATGGGGGCTCACCAGCTAATAGAGGGTGTGATCCCTAGTAGCAGTCCTTGCATTCCAGAACTACGTAGACAGTGTAGGTTGAGATATCAGCTTTCATATTGAGGGTTGATAAGGTGTTTTGCCTACCAGTTAAGGGTACCACCATTCTCATTCAGGGCACCTGCCAGATGAGGGTGACTCTTCAGCTTACCTTTACCTTTGGTACGGTATCGACACCCATCCAACTGAGGTTATGGGTTGGACCCCAATCTATTCAGAGAGAGGGATATCTGTTAGATAATTAGCTCCTACAGTTTTAGTTTCAGATTTAGACTCAGTATAGAACTCAATTCAGTTCTACAGAATCAGGATTGTCAGACACAATTAGCTAACTTAGTATAGAACTCCATTCAGTTCTACATAATCAGGACTGTAATAAATAGTCACCTAGTTATAAGTAATACCATTATTAGTAATCTCAGATATCAGTAACATAGTTATCAAAACTCATACTCAGTTTCAGTAATAATCTCAGATATAGTATATAAATGTATATATACAGCTTTGCATACTCAAAAATTAAAGTAGTTTTACTATTCCATGTGCTCTAATTCAGTTACTTCATATCATTTAGTCAGATATTGTTCATGCATATGAACCCTTGCATTCAGCATTACCTTCCCTAGAATACCATATTATTTCACGTACTAATGCATACTTTCTCTTTGCGCTATGATGTCTTATATCATAGATTTGGATGCTCAGGTTCTCGACAGTACTTAGAAAGATTTAGATAGCAGCGGTAGTTTTAGAAGTGAGTCCTCATAAATCAAGGATATGATTTTATTTCAGTATTTTTAGAAGTTTCAACATTTCAGTAGACAGAGTTAGTTGGGGGCTTGTCCCATCAACTCCACATTCATATAGTTCAGTTAGAGGCTTTTTAGACTAGTCTAGTTTAGATAGTATTCAGTTTAAGATTTTATACTTTATAGTATTTAGATTATGAACCTCAAGGCATTTCAACCAAACTTTAACATTATTTTAATATTTTTATTTAGTGCTCACAGCAGGTGCCAGTCATGGGTTAGCTTATGGTCCTTCTGGGTCGTAAGCACCATATGGCATCTGGGGTGCAGACTCGGGGCGTTACAAACTTGGTGTCAGAGCCTAAGGTTCAACAAAGTCAAAGTAAGTCTGAAAGTCGCGTCTAGTAGAGTCTTGTGCATGGGTATATAGCATGCCACACTAATGGACAACTGGTTATAAGGTGTTTTAGGAAAAGTTTTCACTCATTCAGTATTCATGTAGTATGAGTGAACATAAAATCAAGTGAAACTATCACTCTAATCTAGTTTTCCATTCCTCAGCCTGTGCCCTAGTGCCAAAATTTAGAGATGGCAATAAAGATAGAGCACCAAGCCCTAAACCCCAGGGTAGTGTTTGCAGTGCCCAAACAAATCCTCAATGCCATAAATATGGCAAAAACCATCAGGACGAGTTTAGGGCTGTTAGTGGGTTGTGTTTCGGATATGGTAATCCAGGCCATAGGGTCAGAGAGTGTACTTCGGTGGGTCTGCAGAGTCAGCATAATCATAGCCCAACTCAGTCAGGTTGCCTATCTCAGCAGGGTGTCATTTCCAGTGTCACTAGTGGGCAACGCCTAAACAGACTCTATGTACTTCAGTCCCGACAGGATATGAAAAGCTCTCCAGATATGGACACTGGTACATTGCAAGTTTATCATTTATATGTTTATTCTTTGCAAGATCCAGGAGCTTCTTTGTCCTTTGTAACTCCTTATATAGCTATTGACTTTGGAGTCGGTCCTAAAATCCTAGTAGATCCCTTCTCAGTCTCTACCTAGTGGGTAAATCTATAATAGCCCAATGGGTATATAGGAACTGTTCGGTTATGGTATCTCAAAAAGTTACATCAGTAGACTTAGTAGAGCTAGAGATGATGAATTTTGATGTCATTCTTGACATGTATTGTCTCCATTCATATTATTCTTCAGTTTACTACAGGAACTGAATTGTCTACTTTCAGTTTTAGAATGAACCTATCCTAGAATTGAGGGGTAGTACTTTAGCACTTAGGGGTCATATTATTTCTTATCTAATGGAGAGAAAAATGATATCTAAAGGGTATATCTACCATTTTTTTGAGTTAAGGATACTAATTTCGAGACTCCTATTCTTGAGTCAGTTCTAGTAGCATGTGAATTTCTAGATGAGTTTCTCGAAGATCTTTCCGGAGTTCATCCCAAGGTGGAAATTGACTTTGGAATAGACCTTCTTCCTGATACTCAGCCTATCTCTATCCTGCCTTATAAAATTGCTCCAGTAGAACTCAAGAAGTTAAAAGAACAGTTGAAAGATCTCCTAGATAAGGGATTCATCAAACCCAGCATATCCTCTTGGGGTGGACCAGTTTTATTCCTGCATAATAAAGACGGTTCTCTCAGAATGTGTAATGACCATCGTCAGTTGAAAAAAGTCATGGTTAAGAACAAGTATCCACTTCCTAGAATCGGTGACATGTTTAACCAACATTAGGGTGCCAGTTACTTTTCAAAGATAGACTTCAGATCATGCTATCATCACCTCAGAGTTAGAGAATGTGACATTCCTAAAGAAGCTTTTAGAACTCGCTAGGTCACTTCGAATTCTGAGTCATGTCATTTGGTCTTACCAATGTCCCAGCATCTTTCATGGACTTGATGAACAGAGTGTTCAAGCAGTGCTTAGACATATTCGTCAGAGAATTCATAGATGTCATTCTTGTCTACTCTCGCAGTAAACATGATCATGCAAACCACCACAGAATAGTATTACAGACCCTCAGAGCCTATCAGTTTTTTGCTAAATTCACTAAATATGAATATTGGCAAAGGTCAATATCTTTCCTTAGTCATATAATTTCTGGAGATGGAATTTGAGTGGTTGAGTAAATGGTTCTATAAAGACTTGAAATCGCCTCCCGAGACGTCACGGGGTGCTTAAGGCTACTAGTAGCCCCAAGCTAACCCTTTGAGACTGTTTCTACTAATAATACTTATTTCAGGATGAAATAATTCAAATACTAGAATAGTCATATCATATGAAGGGAGATACAGAGAAAATACTCTGTCCAAATTACCATAATATTGGAATTCTCAACACAATCACATTCTAGTAACTAGTCTAATAAAGCCTCTACTAATCCATGAACTAGAGATCCGTTGGGACAGGTCCCCAACTGACTCGAAATAAACTTAAAGTAATAACATAGTCTCTCAAATACGGAAATGTCTGAAGGTAAGTCATCGAACCATGAGGACTCACCACTATTGGAATGTAGACAGAGGTACTCGAAAGTCACTGATGAAGCTGGGACTGAGCGCTTGAACCTATATTATAAGACAATGTACCACATAGATGTATATGTGGATCAACACTTTGGAACTGAGTATGTGGGGGTGCATGCATTTATATAAAACAACATCAATACTCTTTAATCAAATTATGAATAAAATAAGTAATGACTCGCATGGCTTGAATAAGTATAAAATATAAAGCTCATGAATTATGTAGAATAGAGCATGTAACACAAATCTCGTGAGTCATCATAGTTTAACTTTGAAACATACTTGAAGGAATTTTATTCACTATAGGAAAATAACTCGTTTCCAGCTTTAGGGAAATCATTCTATCTCAATGGAAAGATACTCTAGTTTAGGAAAATAACTTATCTCATAGCTTTAGAGAAAATTATTATATCAAGGGAAAATACTTTAGTCTTAGGAAGCAAATCTATAACTTTACTATTAGGAAAATAACTTGTATCAAGGGAGGTTCTCTTAACCGGCATAAACCATGTGAGCTACATGGAATCCAACATTTTATCCTCCTAAGGAAGAGACCTCATGTTGGGAAGAGGCATCATACTCTTGCCAAGGAGTATAACCTCAACTCAGTGATCACTTATCTCGGCCTCGGGCCCAATCATCTCGACCTTAGGCTAAAAATCTCAAACCTATGGTGGCACATAATCTTGGGGTAAGAAACTATAGTAACTTTCCCAAATCGGTGTTAAATACTACTCCCTTTAGTTTTATCACTCATCTTATAAAAATCCACTTTCTAAATAATCTCATAGTTCATAAGAACCCAATTATAATATCTGTAATCTCATGTAGTAAAGTGGACTTCAAATCTCTATGACCATTAGGTCAAAACATTTCTTAATAATCTTAGAATACTCAAATTGTGGGTGTTTATAGCACAAAAGTTCATAAAATTTCATGTCTCAAGTAGGGCTTAATGACCCATAATTCAATCTCAAGTTAAACTCATCAAAATGCATATTAGATAGCATATAGACTCATAAATCATATAGAAATCTGGAATTTACAGCAAGTTAGCTCATAATCTCCACATACTCATATAATTCAATATCTCAAACATTTCAACTATTAACTTCTCAAGGATTAAATTCATGGGGTATAGACTCAGCTGCAATTTCTCAAGAAAACATGTAAAAATCATGCCATTAGACTCTCAATTCATGGGAAACATCAAAAGCTTGCAACCAATAATAATTGGTGAAAACCCCCAATTCAATTTCATGTAAAATCTCATAAATTGAAGAAAATTGTAGTTTAAATAAGCCTTTAGGCACAAGGGTGAAAGGATTACGCTTGTTCAAAACCCCACATACCTTAGATGATGAAATTGGATGAATAAGGTTGCTTCAAATTCTTATTCTTACTCTTCACAGAGGGTTCTTGCAATCCTTGGACTTGGGGAACTTAAATCTCAACTCAATTTGTACAATCTATGGTGAGTTCTTGGATTCTTGGAGAAGGATTTTAGATTTGCTCTTGAGGGAGAAACCTTAGCCTTTGGATATTTTGAGAGATAATGAGGCTATCAGGTTTGTTTGGAATATATCTGATGGTTAAAAGAGTAAAAAGACTGAAAATCCCTATTAAAAATGAGTTAAAAATTCTGAACGGGGGCTGCAACGGTCGGAGCACCGGTCCGTCGCTTGCCTGATGGTCCGTTGGATCGTCCGTCGCATGCTGGTCGGAAAAAGAACACACAACCTCGACCTGACGATCGAAGCGATGGTCCATCGAAGCCTTGACGGTCCATTAGATCGTCCGTCGGACGTTGGCCAGAATGAGACCACACTGCCTCAGTGACGACGCTATTAGCGATGGTCCGTCACAGCATTGACAGTCCATTGTCCTGGCCATCACACTTGGGCTAGCAAAGGGAGTTACTTCCTTGGTTGTGACTGTCTGAGCGACGGCCCATCACAGACTCGACAGTCTATCAGATCGTCCGTCGCACATGGGTGGTTCTGACAACTCTCAGTGAAACGACCATAACCTCTTACCCTGATGTCGGATTTGGACAAAACAGGTATTATTGGAAAGCTATTTCAATTATCTACATGGTAAAAATTCAAATTTAAGAAAATTCTATATGATTTAAACACCAATCACTTGGGAAAATAGTTATCAATCTTTTAGGGTCAAAATTACACTTCACTTGACACACTCTAAGGCCCAGACTACGAGGAAACTTTGCAGGGTCTTACAATATATCCCCCTTGAAAAAATTAATCCTCGAATGTCATTAGTTAGACTAGGAACACAGGAAAATAGAGTACGCATAGCTGAAGCAATTTGCTATACGGCTTAAAATCTCTCTAAACTCTTGAATACCTCAGAAATTGCAAGAACTCATGCAAGAATAGATTTATAGCTGAACTTTAGATTGGAAAGGCTGAATTAAGGAAGAATAATACCTTTGAATCGATCTGAACTCACAGAAAAGAGGAGCGGGTACTTGGCTCGCATGTCTGCTTCTGCCTTTCAAGTAGCGCCCTCAACTGACTGGTTCCGCCACAACACTTTGACCAAGGTAACCTCTTTGTTCCTTAGTCTACGGATCTGAAAATCTAGGATCTCAACAGGAATCTCATTGAATGAAAGACTGTTCTGAATATCAGGACTCTCTAAGGGATCTACTTTAATAGAATCACCAATATGCTTTTTAAGCATGGAGACATGAAAAATAGGATGAATGGCTGACAACTCTGTGGGCAACTCACCCTCATAGGCTACTTTCTCAACACGGATCAAAGTTCTATGCGGTCCAACAAAACGGGGACTAAACTTTCCCTTTATACCAGACCTCTTCACCCCTTTCATTGGTGAAATCTTCAAGTATACCAAATCATCCACTTCAAACTGAAGGTCTCTTCTCCTCACATCGATATATGACTTTTGACAACTCTGAGCTATCTTTAACCTCTCTCTAATCAACTTAACTTTCTCCATAGCTTTAAACACTTCATCAGGCCTAATCACGGCAGCTTTACCCACTTAAAACTAAGCTATGGGTGATCTATATCTTCTACCATACAAGGCCTCAAATGTTGCCATCCCGATTCTAGCATTGTAACTATTATTATAGGTGAACTCTGTCAATGGTAAATGCTCATCCCAACTTTCTTTGAAATCAAGATCACACGCCCTCAACATGTCTTCTAGGATCTGAATGATCCTCTCAGCCTGACTATCTGTCTGCGGATGAAAAGCAAAACTCAAAGGAACTTGGGTACCAAGACTCTGCTGAAAAGCCCTCCAAAACTGAGAAGTAAATTGAGTACCCTTATCAAAAATGATAGACGAGGGAACTCCGTGCAGTGTGACTAACTCTCAGATATACAATCTAGCATAATCCTCCGTTGTATAAGATGTATGCATGAGCAAGAAGTTCGTAAACTTAGTCAGCTTGTCTAAAACAACACAAATATAATCATGATGACAATGCAAAAGATATAACCCAGTAACGAAGTCCATATTCACCACCTCTAACTTCCAAGTGGGTATATCAAACTCTTGCATCACACCACCAGGTCTTTGGTGGTCTACCTTAACCTGTTGGAATGTTGCACACTTTGCTAAAAAGTTAGCTATATCTTTCTTCATACCATTCCACCAATAGATTTCTCGCAAGTTGTGGTACATCTTGGTAATGCCGAGATGAATAGAATATCCGCGCCACGCGCTTCATCCATAATCCTATGCCTCAGATCATCAACACATGAAACACACAATCTACCCTACAATCTCAACACACCACCTCCTCTTTGGGAGAAAACCTCTACCTTTTGGTCCTTAACAGCCTCCTTCTATCTGACCAAACTAGGATCTCTATCTTACTTTTCCTTCACCTCCAAATCTAATGAGGATTCGGAACTACTTTGCACCAAAGTACTTCCCTCAGTTGAATCAAGCAACCTAATACCCAATCTAGACAGACAATGCATATCACAAGCTAACTCTCTCTTACCCTCCTCTACATAAGCAACACTACCCATAAACAATCGACTAAAGGCATCCGTCACTACATTATCCTTGTCAGGGTGATGCAACACACTCATATCATAGTCTTTTAACAAAGGTAACCACCTCATCTACCTAAGATTCAACTCCCTCTGAGTAAACACATACTGTAGGTTCTTTGATAAGTAACATCAACATAAACACCATAAAGATAGTGTCCCCAGATTTTTTAATCAAAGACCACAGCAGCTAACTCAAGATCATGGGTTAGGTAATTCTTTTCATGCGGCTTTAACTGTCTAGAGGCATAGGCTATAACCTTACCTCTTTCATCAACACACAACCCAAACCAATTCTACAGGCATCACAATACACCACCAAACCAACTATACCATTAGGCAAATTCAACACAGGGGCTTAAGTAAGTCAAGTCTTCAACTTCTGAAAACTCTTCTCACAGGAATCTGACCATCAAAACTTAACTTTCTTCTGGGTCAAACGAGTTATGGGAGATGTAATATAGGAGAAACCTTTAACAAAATGGCGATAGTAGCCCGCTAGACCCAAGAAACTTCTAATGTCAGATAGGAGAGATAGGTCTAGGCCAATTTCTCATAGTTTCTATCTTTTGGGGATCAACTCTAATACCTTCAGCTGAAATAATATGACCCTGCAAGGCTAAAGACCTTAGCCAAAATTCACACTTACTAAATTTGGCGAACAACTGGTTACCTCTAAGAGCTTGCAAGGAAGTTCTAAGGTGAGTCGCATGGTCACTCTCATTATGGGAGTACACAAGGATGTCATCTATGAACACTATGACAAACAATCGAGATATTGCTTTAATACTCGATTTATGAGGTCCATGAATGTGGCTAGGGAATTGGTTTGCCTGAAAGACATGACTAAAAACTCAAAGTGACCAGAGCGGGACTGGAAGGCTATCTTTGGAAATATCACATAACCTTACTTTAAGTTAGTGATAGCCGGATCTAAGGTCTATACTAGAGAAATAACTTGCACTTTGTAGCTGATCAAACAGGTCATCAATCCTTGAAAGAGGATACTTATTTTTGACTGTGACCTTGTTAAGCTGACAATAGTCAATGCACATACGCAAAGAACCATCTTTCATTTGGATGAATAAGATAGGTGCGCCCCAAGAAGAAATACTGGGCCTAATTAAACCTTTGTCTAAAAGATCTTTGAGTTGCTCTTTCAAATCCTTAAGCTCTGCAGGTGCCATATGGTATGGCAGAATAGAAATGGGATGAGTGTCAGGAAAAAGGTTAATCCCGTACACTATCTCTCTATCGGGAGGTACCCCTGGGAGATCTTCTAGAAAAGTATCTGGAAACTCATTAATAATTTCAACTAACTGAATAGTTGTAGCCTCAAACTTAGTGTATTTGACTCTAACTAGGTAATAGATGCAACCCTTAGATATTAGCTTTTTGGCTTTGAGATAAGAGATAAAATGACTCCTATGAGATACCGAACCCCTGGACCACTCAAAAATTGGCTCAATAGGGAACTGAATCTTGAAAATAAGGGTACGGAATTCTATAGATGCATAACAAGAATGAAGCCAATCCATACCCAGAATAAGGTCAGAATCCACCATGTCTAACTCTATCAAATCAGTACGTATGACTCTATGAAGAACAGTAACAGAACAATCTCTATACACTTACTTAGCAACAACTGACTCCCCTACGGGTGTAGAAACTAGGAAAGGCTCAGGAATCTTTTTGGGACTCATTTGGAAATTCATAGCTACAAGTAGGGTCACATAAGAGAGACTTGACCCGGGTTCCAATAACACATAAACATCAAGACAAAAGACATGAAGCATACCAGTAATAACATTGGGAGAGTCCTTCTGCTCCTAATGGGATGGTAAGGCATACAATCTGTTCTAACACTGACTGCCAGCAGTGCTAGATGAAGTGCCCTAAACATGGGTAGGATGAGGGACATGAGCTGGTGTACTAGTTGTCTGTTCCTGAGGTCGGACATTTTTGTTCCCCTTTCTAGCATGAGGACAATCTCTAATTCTGTGGCCCTACTTGCCATAACCAAAACAACCCCTCAAATCTATGAAACACTCACCGGGATGATCCCTACCATACTTAGCATAAGGAGGATAATGGGTCCTATTACCAATATTGTTCTGCGACCTAGACATAAAAGACCTTCCCCTTGCTCCTGCCTACCTCTAGCTTGGGAGCAATAAATGATAAAGGCACTGGTATAGATGGACATCTCTAAAACTAAGTGTGGTTCCCTCTGTAGAACCTAGGCTGGCTAAACTTATGCTGCTCACATCAAGCCCTCTTGTTACCCCTCACTCTATCTCTCTCTCTAATCTTATTAGTCTTTATCTGTTCAGTATGCATCATAAACATTGCCAGATCTATATCGCTTTGCAGCATCGCAGTCCTACACTCCTTCAGTACCAACCTAGAAACACTGATCACGAACTTAGTCATACTAGCCTGGGTGTTAGAAATCAAATCAGGAGCATATTTGGCAAACTAGTTAAACTTCAAGAAGTATCCTTAACAGTCATGGATCCCTAGCTCAAGTTCATAAACTCCTCAATCTTTGCCTCCCTCATCTCAAGTAGAAAGAATTGGTCCAAGAATGCATCTTGGAACACCTACCAAGTCATAGCAGTAGCATTATCACCTCCACCCTTCCTCCATGATACAACCCAGTCATAAGTAATGTCCTTCAGCCTATAGGATGCCAACTCAAAACTTACTTCCTTAGAAATATGCATCACTTATACGATCTTTTTCACCCCTTAAAGGTACAACTTTGGGTCCTCGTCTTCCTTAGACCAAAAAAACTCTGGCGGATTCATCTACATAAAATCACAAATCCTAGAAGCAGCTACATCACCTCCCTACTAATTTGCAAATACAGCCTAGTTATAGGCCCAAACATTAGTAGTGATTGCTTGGGCTAACTCTAGAAAGGCCATTCGAAACTTAGCATGAGACATAGTCTCATTTAAAGGATCAACAGGTAGGTGTTGCTCATCATCATTTCTACGAGCATTCACTCTTCAAAGAGGAATTTTCTGAAATATAAGAGAAAAAATTATTAGATAAGAGGGATAACTGTAGGCATGATAGAATCTGAAAGAAAGAAACAATTTTTTCCTAAAATATCTTGTAGCATATTGCTCATAGATATGGCGCTCTACACACTGGTGATCAAGACTCTACTCAGCGCATCTTGTCAGACTCCTTAAAAAACATAGGCTCTGATACCAAGTTTGTAACAACCCAAAATCGCCTCCTGGGGCGTCACACGGTGGTAAAGGCTACAAGTAGCCCCAAGCTAACCCTTTGAGACTGTCTCTACTAATAATACTCATTACATGATGAAATAATTTAAACACTAGCATAGACATATCATATGAAGGGAGTTACAGAGAAAATACTCAATCCAAATGACCACAATACTAGAATTCTCACCACAATCACAATCTAGTAGCTAATCTGACAAAGTCTCTACTAATCCATGAACTAGAGAGCCATTAGGATAGGTCCCCAACTGACTCAAAATGAACTAAAAGTAATAACATAGTCTCTCAAATGTGGAAATATCTGAATATAGGTCCTCGAACCATGAGGACTCACCACTGTAGAAACATAGACAGAGGTACTCGAACGTCACTGATTAAGATGGGACTGAGCACCTGAACCTACATTAGACAATGTATCACATAGACATATATGTGGATCAACACTTGGGAATGTACTGAGTATGTGGGGGTGCATGCATTTATATAAAACAACATCAATACTCTTTAATCAAATTATGCATGCAATAAGTAATGACTCATATGGCTTGAATAAGTATAAAATGTAAAGCTTATGAATCATGTCGAATGGAGCATGTAACACAAATCTCGTAAGTTATCATAGTTTAACTTTGAAACATACACAAAGGCATTTCATTCACTTTAGGAAAATATCTCATTTCAAGCTTTAGGGAAAGCATTCTATCTTAATGAAAAGATACACTAGTTTAGGGAAATAACTTATCTCATAGCTTTAGAGAAAATACTTATATCAAGGGAAAATACTTTAGTCTTAGGGAGAAAATCTAAAACCTTACTATTAGGAAAATAACTTATATCAAGGGAGGTTCTCTTAACAGACATAAACCATGCGAGCTACATGGAGTCCAATATTTTTTCCTCCTAAGGAAGAGATCTCACGTTGGGCAGAAGCGTCATACTCTTTCCGAGGAGTATAACCTCAACTCAGTGATCACTTATCTTGGCCTGGCCTAATCATCTTAGCCTTAGGCCCAAAATCTCAAACCTATAGTGGCACGTAGTTTTGGGGTAAGAAATCACGGTCACTTAGTCAACTCGATGCTAATTACTACTACCTTTAGTTTATCTCGCTCACATCATGAAAATCCACTTTAAAAATAATCTTATGGTTCATAAGAATCCAATAATCAAATCTGTAATCTCAAGTAGTGAAGTGGATTTCAAAGCTCTATGACCAATAGGTCAAAATATTTCTCAATATTCTTAGAATACTCAAATCGTAGTTGCTTATAGAACAAAAGTTTATAAAATTGCAAGTCTTAAGTAGGGCTTAATGATCCATATTTCATTAAATAAGCCATTGGGCACAAGGGCGAAAGTATTTCCCTTATTCAAAACTCCACATACCTTAGATGATGAAATTGGATGAACATGCTTGCTTCAAACTCTTTTTCATACTCTTGAGAGAGGGTTCTTGCGACTCTTGGACTTACGGAACTTAAATCTCAACTCAATTTGAAGAATCTATGGTAAGTTCTTGGATTTCTTAGAGAAGGGTTTTAGATTTGCTCTTGAGGGAGAAACCCTAGCCTTTTATTATTTTGGGAGATAATGAGGCTATCAGGTTCGTTTGGAATATATTTGAGGGTTGAAAGAGTTGAAAAACTGAAAAGCCCTTTTAAAAATAAGTTAAAAATACTTAATGGAGGCTACGATGATTTGAGCGACGGTCCATCACTATCCTGATGGTCCGTCAGATTATCCGTCGCACGCTGGTTAGAAAAAAAACACTGCCTCGATATGATGATCGTAGTGATGGTCTATCAGAGCCTTGATGGTCAATTGGATCATCTTTCGCACATTATCCAGGATGAGATCATACTACCTCAATGGCGGTGGTCTCAGCGATGGTCCATCGCAGTATTGACGGTCTATCATCTTGGCCATCGCACATGGGATACGAAGGAAAGTTATTGTCTTTGTTGCAGTAGTCTGAGCGACGGTCTATCCCAGAATCGATGGTACGTCAAATCATTCATTGCACCTGGGTGGTTCTGACAACTCTCAGTGAAACGGTAATAACTTCTCACCCCGATGCCAGATGTGGACAAAATTGGTATCATTGGAAAGATAGAATTATACCAATCACTTAGGAAGTGACTTCTTAATCTTTTAGGGCAAGAATTACACTTCACTTGACACACTCTAAGGCCTAGACTACGAGGGAACTTTGTGGGGTCTTACAGGTTTACAAATTTAGAATGATAGATTTAAGCTAAGGGGAGATAGTAGGGCAAGTAACCAAGTTAGGTTCTTAGATTCTAGTGTTGATACAGGGTACTGTAGAACATCAATAGAGGGGAGAAAAATATGCAAACCAACTATATTTCAGTTTAAGGTATTGTACATCAGTAATTACGATATCTACTCATTCTTTATGCCTCAGCCATATGCTCATAGCTCACATTCATACACTTACCATAGAATCATGTATGATCCCAGTAGCTCGTATGAGGAGTCATAATTCACTCAGCAATGTGAATCATGTTCCACGAATTCAGAAATACCAGCACTCAGGTCATGCAACTAATGTCTCATATGTTCATGCTCTATAGTATATTCAGTTCCCGTATTTATTCCACACTCCAAATTATCAAAAATATTCATATTATTTCATAGATACCCTCAATTTAGGTCTTTTGATGAACCCATGGTATTGGTATTTTATTCCTCTCCTTAGGCCTCTTCTAAATAAGGAGTTGCAAAAAAATGTAGGGTGTGTAAAAATTAATGATTCAAACTAGTATTATAATGTTATGTGTACATCTCATAGATTCGAATAAGCTTGTACATAGTGGGAGAATTTAGTCTGGCTCAGACTTTAGTAGAAAGAGTTAGCAGTGCCCATGCAAATATTTTCAATGGTCTCAAGTGAAGTGCAGTATTATGGTAGAAGGTGTAGTTAAGAGAGTATTTGAGGAGTATGTCTAAACCTGAAAGATAGTAGTTGTAGGGCATAAGGCCAAGTAGCTCTATCCCAACTGATGTTTCGTAGGCCTTTGTTTCATATTACCGTATTTCATCCTTATTGTGATTTCTTATCCAAATGTTTGATTCAGACCATGCCCAAGATTTCTTTCTCCGTAAAAGTCATTAGAACTTCATAGAAAGAGTGTCGAAGAAATACTCCAGTTAAGCATGAGCTTTTAGTATAAGTTAGTCTGTATAGCTAATGATTTAGTTTGGCAATCAGACAGACAGGTTCCTATAGTGTTTTCATCTTTCGATCTAGTTTTACTATCTGAAGCTTCATGAATATATCCCTTTGAATAAATAGTTTGTTCATATCAATATTAATTGTGAATCCAGTTCAGTTCATGCATCATATTTCAGATGCCAGATAGTCAGTCAAGATTTAGTTCATAAGCACACCTAGCTTTTAATGTACTAAATCTCTTATCCATTCTTTATGAAATCAAGTCCATCTTGAAATAATAATTACTTATAAATTAAATCTAACGTTATATCTTAGTAGTACAACCATCCTCATGTCAGTGCATGTATTCATGAAAATCAGTTTAGTATTCAGTTCAAAACTCAGTTCAGTATCAGGTTTGCTTGACTATAGTATATAGTTATCAGCTATTCGGTTATCAATATTTTAGTACCTCAGTTTACAAACTATTTCAAAATTATATTCTACACTTGTTCTTGCATTCTCAGATAATACAGTTTTCATGAATTTATGCTTAGTTATCTCATGTTACCAGTCAGTCCTTACCTCATATGTATTATACTCTACAGTTTTAGTCCAATTGTTCAGACTAAGTGTGGTTCGGGATTGTATGACCAATATTCAGCTATAAGTTATTCAGTTAATCAAATTAGTTAGGATGTTTATGAATTTATGCTCAGTGTGAGTGTATATTTAGATCCTTCATTTATGTCAGTCTCTATCACATAGTTTCAGACCCAATATCCATACAGTATTCATATTTTACCGTATCCCAGCTTCAGTTCTACTTATATCCCTAAAGAATTGTCATACAGAAACTAACTGTAGAGATTCACCATCTTATTAGGGTATTTTTACCATTCATGCTTTAAGATGTTTTCAACTTTCTATTTATTCCAGCCTATTAGTGAGTCTACTTACACTTAGCATGCATGTTCTAAGATCCCGTATGAAATTAGTTTTACTCATTGCATTCACCCCTGCATTACTATATAAGCTTAGATTTCCTTTATAAATTTGGTATCAATTACCATTGCATATCATCCTCACGAAAGTTAAGCATTCATAAATTAGTTCAGTCATGTAATCATGCTTCAGTTATATATGTTCAGTATGAAAACTCAGTATATTAGTAGTTTTAGTCATTAAAACAATCTTCAGTTGTGCATGTTCAGTATGTAAACTCATTCTATTAGTATCCATTGCTTAGTCAGTCTTATTAGAGGGTTAATGTTACCAAAGGGGAGATATTGTAAGACACCGCAAAATCCTAAGCTTAACTCAGTCCTTTAGAGCATGAAAAGACGTCCCACACTTAGAAATTTCAGCTAAGTGTTTATACTTCGAATTATGTTAGCCTATATAATTTAGAGATTATATTTTATGGCCCTAAAAACCTTAAAATATCGATCCTTGGATTGAATCATGATCAGGTGTGTCAATACGTCACTTTGGGTGTGTTTTATATTTTTTGGACGTCGTTTGAATCATATTTGGGTTACTAATACAGTGAATCACTTCGATCTCGACGCGCCGCATGCCCATTATATCGACGGATATTTTTCCCAAGCTTTAAGTGAAAATTCTAGTGAACCAACACAAACACGATGCAGCGCGTTGGCCATAGCATTGATACCATCAAAGAGGCACGTCAGTTTGCGCATTGTTGGGCACATTTTCAGTAATTAAAAGTACGCATCCAAAGGGGTGTTTGGATCATTTTCCCACCTTATATCAGCTCCAAAAACACAAGATTAAGCCTTTCCAAAGGCTAAATCACTCACTCTTACTTAAATTTTCTCAAGAAAAAACCCTAGGGTATTCAATTTCAAATTCAAACTTCAAGAACACACCATCAATCTTCACAAATTTGATTACCAAGGTATGTTAAGTGTTCATCTAATGGTTTCCTTCCACCCTTGGAGTTCAAGAACCTCTTTTGAAGACCACAAGTTGATAGCTTTCATGAATTTTATGTTGAATTTGATTGTATTCCTATTCATGATATTATTTGGATTTTAATCCATGATTTACTACAAGTTTCATGAAATTAAATTAACATGTATCGTGAATTATATGATTTGCATGTTAAACCCTTGAAATTACAATTGATTATTATATCCATGATATTCATATGTTGACTATCCTCATGTGAAATAACCATGCACCTGAAGTGTTTGATAGAATGTCTATGTTAATTAAAATAGTGAAAACATGATATGTCATCATGTGGACCATTCATGTACAAGTTCGTGTATCTCAACTGTTTGACAAAATGCCTAGGTAAATGTATTGTTAACAAGTACTTATAGTTATGCTTTCAAGTTGATTACCTCCCACAGTTTCATTTTTAGTTTCAGACTCAATACAGGACTCAGTTCAGTTCTACAGAATCAGGACTGTCAGACACGGTCACCCATCTCAGTATAGAACTCAGTTCAGTTCTATATGATTTAAACACCAATCACTTGGGAAGTTACTTCTCACTCTTTTAGGGCTGGAATTACACTTCACTTGACAAACGTTAAGGCCCGTACTATGAGGAAACTTTACGGGGTTTACAATATCTCCTGTTGGAAACATTCGTCCTTGAATGTCCCTAGTTAGACTAGGAATAAAGGAAAACAGAGTACACATAGCTAAAGCAATTTGCTAAACGGCTTAAAATCTCTCTAAACTCTTGAATTCCTCAGAAATTGCAAGAACTCATGCAAGAATAGATTTATAGCTGAACTTTAGATTAGAAGGGCTAAATTAAGGAAGAATAATACCTTCGGATCGATCTGAACTCGCGGAAAAGAGGAGCGGGTACTTGGCTCCCATGTCTACTTCTGCCTCCCAAGTAGCACCGTCAATTGACTAGTTTCGCCACAACACTTTGACCAAGGAAACCTCTTTGTTCCTTAGTCTACGGATCTGAAAATCTAGGATCTCAACAGGAATCTCATCGAATGAAAGACTGTTCTGAATATCAGCACTCTCTAAGGGATCTACTACAACGGAATCACAAATATGCTTTTTAAGCATGGAGACATGAAAAATAGGATGAACAGATGACAACTCTATGGGAAACTCAACCTCATAGGCTACATTTCCAACACGACTCAAAATACTATGCGGGCCAACATAACGGGGACAAGCTTTCCCATTATACAAAACCTCTTCACCCCTTTTATTGGTGAAATCTTCAAGTACACCAAATCACATATTTCAAACTGAAGGTCTCTTCTCCTCACATCGGTATATGAATTTTGATGACTCTAAGCTATCTTTAACCTCTCTATAATTAAATTAACATTGTCCATAGCTTCAAACACTGCACCAGGCCTAATCACGTCAGTTTCACCCACTTCAAACCAACATATGGGTGATTTACATCTTCTACCATACAAGGCCTAAAATGGTGCCATCCCAATGCTAGCATGGTAACTATTGTTATAGTCAAAATATATCAATGGCTAATACTCATCCCAACTTCCTTTGATAAAAAGAGAACACGCCCTGAACATATCTTCTAGGGTATGAATGGTCCTCTCAGTCTAATTATCTGTCTACGAATGAAAAGCGAAACTCAAAAGAACTTGGGTACCAAGACCCTACTGAAAATCCCTCCAAAACTGAGAAGTAAATTGAGTAACCCTATCCGAAATGATAGACAAGGGAACTCCGTGCAGTCTGACTAAATCCCAGATATACAATCTAGTATAATCTTCCACTGTATAAGATGTATGCACGGGCAAGAATTGCACGAACTTAGTCAGCTTGTCTACAACAACATAAATAGAATCATGATGACGATGCAAAAGAAGTAACCCGATCACGAAGACCATATTCAAAACCTCCCACTTCCAAGTGGGTATACCAAACTCTTCCATCACACCACCTAGTCTTTAGTGCTCTACCTTAACCTATTGGCACGTTGCACACTTTTCTACAAACTTAGCTATACCTTTCTTCATACCATTGTACCAATAGATTTCCCGCAAGTCGCGATACATGTTGGTAGTACCAGGATGAATAGAATACAGTGCTCCACGCACTTCATCCATTATCCTCCACCTCAGATCATCAACACACGGAAATCTACCCTGTAATCTCAATGCGCCATCTCCCCCTTGGGAGAAAACCTATACCTTTTGGTCCTTAACTATCTCTTTCAGTCTGACCAAACTAGGATCTCTATCTTGTTTCTCCTTTACTTCCAAAACTAAAGAGGATTTAGAACTACTTTGCACTAAAGTAACACCCAATCTAGATAGACAATGCACATCATGAGCTAACTCTTTATTACCCTCCTATACTTCAGCAACAGTACCCATAGACAATCTGCTAAGGGCATCCCCCACAACATTAGCAATGCCAGGGTGATACAACACACTCATATAATAATCTTTTAACAACCCTAACCACCTCCTCTACCTAAGATTCAACACCCTCTGAGTAAACACATATTGTAGGCTTTTATAATAAGTAAACACATCAACATGAAAACCATAAAGATAGTGTCTCAAGGTTTTCAAATCAAAGACCACAGCAGCTAACTCAAGATCATGGGTTGGGTAATTCTTTTCATACGGCTTTAACTGTCTAAAGGCATAGGCTATAACCATACCTCTTTTCATCAACACAAAACCCAAACTAATTCTACAGGCATCACAATACACCATAAAACCATCTATACCATTAGTCAAATTCAACACAGGGGCTTAAGTAAGTCAAGTCTTCAACTTCTGAAAACTCTTCTCACAGGAATCTAACCATCAGAACTTAACTTTCTTTTGGATCAACCAGGTCATGGGAGATGCAATAGAGGAGAAACCTCCCACAAAATGGTAGTAGTGGCCTTTTAGACCCCAGAAACTTCTAATTTCAGATGGAGAGATAGGTCTAGGCCAATTTCTTACAGCTTCTATCTTTGGGGATCAACTCTAATACCTTCGACTGAAATAATATGACCCAGAAAGTTTACAGACCATAGAATAAATTCACACTTACTGAATTTAGAGAAAAACTGGTGACCTCTAAGAGTTTGCAAGACTCTAAGGTGATTTGTATGGTCACTCTCATTATGGGCGTACACAAGGATGTCATCTGTGAACTCTATGACAAAGATATCGAGATATTGCTTGAATACTCAGTTCATGAGGTCCATAAAGTTAGATGGGTCATTGGTTAGCCCAAATGACATGACTATTAACTCAAAGTGACCATAGCGGGTTCGGAAGGCTGTCTTTGGAATATCACATTCCCTCACTTTGAGTTGGTGATAGCCGGATCTAAGGTTTATCTTGGAGAATAACTTGCACCTTGAGACTGATCAAATAGGTCATCAATCCTTGAAATAGGATACTTGTTTTTTACTATGACCTTGTTAAGCTGACAATAGTCAATGCACATATACAAAGAACCGTCTTTCTTTCACATGAATAAGACAGGTGCGCCTCAAGGAGAAATACTTGGCCTAATGAAACCTTTGTCTAAAAGATCTTTGAGTTTATCTTTCAACTACTTAATCTCTATAGGTACCATACAGTATGGAAGAATAGAAATGGGATGAGTGTCGAGAAAAAGGTCAATCCCGAACACTATCTCTCTATCAAGTGGTACTCTTGGGAGATCTTTCGGAAAAACATATGGAAACTTATTAACAATTTTGACTAACTGAATAGTTAGAGCCTCGAACTTAGTGTCTTTGACTCTAACTAGGTGATAGATGCAACCCTTAGATGCTTTGAGATAGGAGTTAAAATGACTCTTGGGAGATACTAAACTCCCGAACTACTCAAAAACTAGCTCATCAGGGAACTAAAACTTGACCACACGGGTACGACAGTCTATAGATTCATAATACAAATGAAGCCAATCCATACTTAAAATAAGGTCAAAATTCACCATGTCTAACTCTATCAAATCAGAAAGTATGACTCTATAAAGATAAGTAACAGGACAATCTCTATACACTTGCTTAGCAACAACTGACTCCCCTATGGATGTAGAAACTAGGAAAGGCTCAAGAATCTTTGTGGGACTCATTTTGAAATTCATAGCTATAAATGGTGTCACATAAGAGAGACTTGACCTGGGGTCCAACAACATATAAACAGCAAGACAAAAGACATGGAGCATACCAGTAACAATATTAGGAGAGTCCTCCTACTCCTGACGAGATGGTAAGTCATAGAATCTATTTTTGCACTGACCGCCAGCAGTGCTATTTGAAGTGCCCTGAACAGGGGTAGGACGAGGGACATGAGCTAGTGTACTAGCAGTCTGTGCCTAAGGTTGGGCATCTTTGTTCCCCTGTCTAGCATGAGGACAATCTCTAAGTCTGTGGCCTTACTTGCCAAAACCAAAACAGCCTCTCAAATCTATGAAACACTCACTGGGATGATCCCTACCATACTTAGAACAAAGAGGATAACGAGGCATGTTACCAACACTGTTCTTCTATGTAGACATAAAAGACCTACCCCTTTCTCCTGCCTACCTCTAGACGTGGCAGCACTAGCTAATGAAGGCACTGGCATAGATAGACATCTCTGAAACTACGTGTTGTTCCCTCCATGGAACCTAGGTTGTCTAAACTCATGTTGCTTAGATCTATCCATCTTTTTACCCCTCACTCTATCTCTCTCTCTAATCTTACAAACCTCTATCTGCTGGGCATGCATCAAAAACCTAGCCAGATCCATATCCCTATCAGCATCGCAGTCCTACACTATTTTTGTACCAACTAAAAACACTGATCACAAACATGCTCATACTAGCCCAGGTGTCAGCAATCAAATCAGGAGCATACTTGGCCAACTGGTTAAACTTCAAGCAGTACTCCTTAGCAGTAATGGAGCCCTACCTCAAGTTCATAAACACCTCAATCTTTTCCTCTCTCATTCAAGCTTTAGGGAAGTCATTCTGTCTTAATGGAAAGATATACTAGTTTAGGGAAATAACTTATATTGTAACTTTAGAGAAAATACTTATATCAAAGGAAAATACTTTAGTCTTAGAAGAAAATCTACAACTTTACTATTAGGAAAATAACTTGTATCAAGGAAGGTTCTCCTAACAGATATAAACCATGCGAGCTACATAGAGTCCAATATTTTTTCCTCCTAAGGAAGAGACCTCACATTGGGGAGAGGCATCATACTATTTCCAAAGAGTATAACCTCAACCCAGTGATCACTTATCTCATCCTCGAGCCTAATCATCTCAGCCTTAGGCCCAAAACCTCAAACCTATGGTAGAACATAGTTCTGGGGTAAGAAACCGTAGTAACTTACCCAACTCAGTGATAAATACAACTCCTTTTAGTTTATCTAACTCATATCATGAAAATTAACTTTTAAATTAATCTCATGGTTCAAAAGAACCCAACAGACAAATCTGTAATCTCATGTAGTAAAGTGGATTTCAAAGCTCTATGACCATTAGGTCAAAACATATCTCAATAATCTCAGAATACTCAAATCGTAGGTTCTTATAGCACAAAAGTTCATAAAATTGCAAGTCTCAAGTAGGGCTTAGTGATCCATAATTCAATCTTAAGTTAAACTCATCAAAATGCTTATTAGATAGCATATAGATTCATAAATCATATACAAAATCTGGATTTTATAGCAAGTTAGCTCATAATCTCCATATACTCATATACTTCAATATCTCAAACATTTCAACTATTAACTTCTCAAGGATTAAAATCATGGGGTATAGACCTAGCAGTAATTTCTTAAGAAAACATGTAAAAATTATTCCATTAGACTCTCAATTCATGGGAAACTTCAAAATCATGCAACCAATAATAATCAGTGAAAAACTACAATTCAATTTCATGTAAAATCTCATAAATTGAAGAAAATTGTAGCTTAAATAAGCTTTTGAGCACAAGGGTGAAAGGATTACCCGTGTTCAAAATCCCACATACTTTAGATGATTAAATTGGATGAACAAGCTTGCTTCAAACACTTCTTCTTACTCTTGAGAGAGTTCTTTTGCAACTCTTGGACTTGGGTAACTTAAATCTCAACTCAATTTGTAGAATCCATGGTGAGTTCTTGGATTTCTTGGAGAAAGGTTTTAGATTTTCTCTTGAGAGAGAAAGCCTAGCCTTTGGATATTTTGGGAGTTAATAAAGCTATCAGGTTTATTTGGAATATATATGAGGGTTAAAAGAGTGGAAAGACCAAAAATTCCTTTCAAAAATGAGTTAAAAATACTGAACGGGGGCTACGACAGTCAGAGCGACGGTCTGTCATTAGCCTGACGGTGTGTCAGATCATCCGTCGCAAGCTGGATTGAAAAAAACATGTTGCCTTAATGTGATGATCAAAGCGATGGTCCGTCGAATCCTTGATATTTCATCGGATCATCCATTGCATGTTGGCCAGGGTGATACCACACTACCTCAGTGGCGGCGGTCTCAGCGACAGTCCATCACAGCATTGATGGTCTGTTGTCCTGGTCATCGCACTTAATTCAAGAAAGGTAGTTACTACCTTGGTTGTGATGGTCTGAGAAATGGTCCATTGTAGACTCGATGGTCCGTCGAACCGTCCATCGCACCTGGGTGGTTCTGACAACTCTCTGTAAAATGGCCATAACTTCTCACCCCGATGTCAGACTTGGACAAAATTCATATCGTTGGAAAACTAATTTAATTCTCTACATGACAAAGATTCAAATTTAATAAAATTTTATATGGTTTAAAAACCAATCACCTGGAAAGTCACTTCTTAATATTTTAGGGTTGGAATTACACTTTACTTGACATACTCTAAGGCCGGGACTATGAGGGAACTTTGTGGGGTCTTACAGGTACACAAATTTAGAATGATGGATTTAAGCTAAAGGGAGATAATAATAAAAGTAACAAAGTTAGTCTCTTAGATTATAGTTGTGATACAGGGTACTGTAGAACATCAATAAAGGGGAGAAAGATGTCCAAATTAGCTGTATTTCAGTTCAAGGTATTGTACATAAGTTATTATGATATCTACTAATTCTTTACACCTCATACATATGCTCATAGCTCACATTCATACACTTACCATAGAATCATGTATGATCCCAATCGCTCGTATGAGGAGTCCCAGTTCGGTCAGCAGTGCGAATCATGTTCCACAAATTTAGAAATTTTAACACTCAGGTCATGCAGCTCATGTCTCATATGTTCATGCTTTATAGTATGTTCAGTTAATGTATTCATTCCACACTCCAAATGATCAAAAAAATTCATATTATGTCATGGATATCCTCAGTTTAGGTCTTTTGATGAAACCATGGTATTGGTTTTCTATTTCTCTCCTCAGGCCTCTTCTAAATAAGGAGTTGCAAAAAATGTCGAGTGTGTAGAAATTAATAATTTAGACTAGTATTATAGAATTATGTGTACATCTCATAGATCCGAATAAGCTTGTACATAGTGGGAGAATTTAGTCCAGCTCAGACTTTAGTAGGAAGAGTTAGCAGTGCCCATGTGAATATTTTCAGTGGTCTCAAGTGAAGCACAGTATTAAGGTAGAAGGCATAGTTTTGAGCGTATTCGAGGAGTATGTTGAAGCCTAAAATATAGTAGTTGTAGGGCATAAGGCCAAGTAGATCTATCCCAGTTGATGTTTCGTAGGATTGTGTTTCATATAACCATATTTCATCCTTGTTGTGATTTCTTATCCAAATGTTTGATTCATACAATGCCCAAGATTCCTTACTCCCTAAAAGTCAATAGAACTTCTTAGAAAGAGTGTCAAATAAATACTCCAGTTAAGAATGAGCTTTCAAGATAAGTTAGCCCGAATAGCCAGTGATTTAGTTTGGTAATTAGACAGACAGGTTTCTATAGTATTTTCATCTTCCGATCTAGTCTTACTATCTGAAGCTTCATGAATATATCCCTTTGAAGAAATAGTTTGTTCACATCCATGAGAATTATGAATCCAGTTCAGTTCATGCATCATATTTTAGATGCCAAATAGTCAGTCAGCATTCAGTCCGTAAGCGCCCCTAGCTTTTCATGTACTAAATCTCTTATCCATTCTTCATGAAATCAGGTCTAGCTTCAAGTAATAGTTATTCATAAGTTAAAAATATTGTTATATCTTACTCGTACAACCATCCTTATATCAGTGCATGTATTTATGAAAATGAGTTATGTATTCAATTCAAAACTCAGTTCAGTATCAGATTTTCTTGACCATAGCATATAGTTATTAGCTATTCGGTTATCAATGTTTCAGTACCTCATTTTATAGACTATTTCAGAATTATGTTCTACGCTTGGTATTACATTCTCAGATAATACAATTTTCATAAATTAATGCTCAGTTATCTCATGTTACCAGTCAGTCCTCACCTCATATGTATTATACTCTACAATTTTAGTCCAGTAATTCAGACTGAGTATGGTTCAAGATTGCATGCCCATTATTCAGCTATCAGTCATTTAGTTAATCAGATAAGTTAGTATGTTTATGTATTCATGCTCAGTGTGAGTGTATATTTAGATCCTTGATTTATGTCCGCCTCCATCACGTCATTTCATACCTAGTATCCATACAGTATTCATATTTTACCGTATCCCAGCTTCAGTTCTACTTATATCCCTAATGAATTGTCTTACAGAAACTAACTGTAGAGATTTACCATCTTATCTGAGTATGTTTACCATTCATGCTTTAAGATGTTTTCAACTTTCTATTTATTCCAGCTTATTGGTGAGTCTACTTAAGCTTAGCATGCATGTTCTAAGATCCCATATGAAATCAGTTTTACTCATTACATTCACCCCACATTACTAAATTACAAGCTTAGATTTTTTGTACAAATTTGGTGTCAATTACCGTTGCATATCATCCTTATGAAAGTCATTCATTCATAAATTAGTTCAGTCATGTAATCATACTTCAATTATGCATGTTCAGTATGAAAATTCAGTATATTAGTAGTTTCAGTCATTAAATCAATCTTTAGTTGTGCATGTTTAGTATGTAAACTCACTCTATTAGTATTCTTAGCTTAGTCAGTCTCACTCGAGGATGAATATTCCCAAGGGGGAGATATTGTAAGACACCATAAAATCCTAAGCTTAACTCAGTCCTTTAGTGCATGAAAAGAGGTCCCATACTTAGAAATTTTAGCTAAGTGTTTATACTTAGAATTATTTTAGCCTGCATAATTTGGAGATTATATTTTATGGCCCTTATGACCTTAAAATGTCGATCCTTTGATTGAATCATGATCAGGTATGTCAATACATAACTTCGGATGAGTATCGAAGTTTTTGGACCTCGTTTGAATCATATTTGGGTTACTAAAATAGTGGGTCTACGCGATCTCAACGCGTCGCACCCACATTGCATCGACGGATATTTCTCCCCAGCTTTAAGTGCAAATTCCAGTGAACCAATGCAAACACAATACAATGTGTTGGTTAAAGCATTGATACCATCAAAGCGGTACGTAAGTCTGCGCATTGCAGGGAACATTTTTAGTATTTAAAAGTTCGCATCTAGAGGGGTATTTGGGTCATTTTTCCACCTTATATCATCCCAAAAAACATGAGATTAAGCCTTTCTAAAGGCTAAATCACTCATTCTTACTTAAATTTTCTCAAGAACAATCCCGAGGGCATCAAATTTCAAATTCAAACTTCAAGAAAACGCCATCAATCTTCACAAATTTGATTACCAAGGAATGTTAGGTGTTCATCTAATGGTTTCCTTCCACCCTTGGAATTCAAGAACCTCTTTTGAAGACCACAAGTTGATTGCTTTCTTGAATTTTATGTTGAATTTGATTGTATTCATGTTCATGATATTATTTGGGTTTTAAGATAAGATTTACTATAAGTTTCATGAAATTAAATTAGCATGTGTCGTGAATTATATGATTTGCATGTTAAACCTTTGAAATTATAATTGATTATTATATCCATGATATTCATGTGTTGACTATCCTCATGTGAAATAACCATGCACCCCAAGTGTTTGATAAAATGCCTATGTTGATTAAAATAGTAAAATCATGTTATGTCATCATGTGGACCCATTCATGTACAAGTTCATGTATCTCAACTATTTGACAAAATACCTAGGTAAATATATTGCTAACAAATATTTATAGTTATTCTTTCAAGATGATTACCTCCCACAGTTTCAGTTTCAGTACAGAACTCAGTTCAGTTCTACAAAATCAGGACTATCAGACACAGTCACCCATCTCAGTATAGAACTCAGTTCCATTCTACATAACCAATACTGGCAGAAAAAGTCACCCAGTTATACCTAATACAGTTATCAGTTAACTCAGATATTAGTTACTCAATTATTAGAACTCAGATTCAATTTCAGTAATAATCTCAGATACAGTATATACATGTATATGTGCAGCATTACATACTCAGCATTTACAGTAGTTTAAGTATTTCATGTGCTCTCATTCAGTTACTTCATATCATTTAGTCAGATATTGTTCATACATATGAACCCTTTCATTCAGTCTTACCTTCCCTAGAATACCAGTACATTCCACGTACTGATGCATACTTTCTCTTTTTGCTTAAATATTTCATATCATAGGTCTAGATGCTTAGGTTCCTGACCGCACTTTGACAGATTCAAATAGCAACAGAAGTTTTTGTAATGAGTCCTCATCTATCAAGGATATGTGTTTATTTCACTATTTTCAGCAGCTTGAGTATTTCAATAGTTGGAGTTAGTTAGGGGCTTGTCATATCAACTCTATATTTACACAGTTTAGTTAGAGGATTTTCAGACTAGACTAGTTCAAACAGTATTTAGTTTAAGATATTATTATCAGATGTTATACTTAATACTATTCAGATTATGAACCTTATGGCATTTCAGCCTAACTTTCGCATTATTTTAGTATTATAGTTCAGTGCTCACAGTAGATGTCAGTCATGGATTAGCTTGTGGTCCTTCATAGTCGTAAGCACCGTGTGGCATTCGGGGTACAGACTCAGGGCTTTATAGATTGGGAGGGCTAACTCGTACCTAGGACAGTAAGTAACCCTTACCAAACTACCTAGGGTATCAGAAGGGGTCTACAACTCGTATCCAAGGGGTACGACTCATGCCCTCAGTCGTACCTTGCCCAGTGACATCAAATGAAGAAATTTTTTTCATGGTTCCAAGTCTAGGTGTTTCACATCTCATCATGATGATGATTTAAAGTTTAAGCCTAGTGTCTGGCACTAAATGTAGATCACAACACATCTACCTCATAAATTACATAGAATTTTAACTACTAGATAAAAATTAGTAAACATGAGTCCATTATAATCGCCAAACAAAATAGTCAACATTAATCACACAACCTATCTAATTACATCCCGTAAGTATATTTATCTTCACAAAGTTATTACCCATTTATTATGCCTCATCTTTCTAAACCAATTTTTCATGCCCTACAAATATCACTCTTCAAAGACAAAAATATGTCAAGTCTGACTACATGATTCAAATCACATGTGCTTTATCTCTTCTTTACTAACACAATGACTTGGCATCATAAATTATTTCCTAGTGCAAGCATACTCAATGTCGTCTTAACCAACTATGTTTTCACTACTTACTACCATAAAATATACACAGGCCTATATATACATTAAGCAACACCTAAGGACATACCATGCCATTACCCACTTAATAGGTATGTGACTCTAGCTACATATTTTAACCAACCACTATATTCATTTCACAGCTACTACACTTCTGAATTCATATTATTGGATCTCATATTATTCTACTACTTATGACATACAACACCCTAAATCATACTATATCCTAGGTAGAAACAATATACAAATATTGAGATACATATTTTTCCCCTTAAGTTGTCTAAAACAAGGTTTTTAGAATGGATCTGAGAGCACATCTTACTTTTACACAACTGCATTAATCATATAAACAAGTGAACATTGCTTTGAAACAACTTAAAACACACTAATGGGTTCTTCTCAAGAACTTGTGCAATCTTTAAGCTTACTATTTTTTGTATCTGAGATAAACTTATAAATAAAAATCTAATCTTTACTATCATTACCTTTTCAAAGATGAGGCTTAGCTAGAGGAATTATTGCAACACTTGAATCTACGTATGTTTGTTTGGGGAAATCTCAATTGCATGGTCTAGAGTATAAATAATGGACAAATTTTCTAAAGTACTCATAGTTCGTCATTTATAGAAGTGGATTCCTCATAACGATAAATAAGTCCTACAGTCACAACTTTTTTTACCACTAGGATACTTAAACTCTACGATTTGGTACTAACTTTATCAGACTTTGAACCGAGACCCTAGACATTGCTGACACCCAACACCAATATTGCCTCGAGCAAACCACTTGGCATAATAAATGTGCATAGTACAAGAATGTAAATGTAGAAACTCTAAATACAAGTAAAGAGAATTAAGCCTGATAAACATTCCAAACACTTAAATGGGAATAAATTAGGATATTTATAAGAAACTGAAGTTTTTAAACATAAAAAATCAATGTGACAGATCACTAACTATATATAAAGCATGTGCTAACATGACTTACTTAATACTAATTATCAGGATAGGGCCTTCGATTTGTCATTATGTAAATAAAACTAAAGCACTAAACTAGACTGCGTACTAAGACATTTAATATAATGAGGATTCACCCAAAGATAAGGAGATGGAGAATTCAAATGAGTTTGATCAAGCACCAAAATATCTGAATGTGCATTAGAAATAGATACAACACTAAAGGTCAAATTATGCTAATTGTACTTGTATGTAAAAGAGTTTAGTGAAACAATACTAGTAACTGATAAAGCTAAACAACAGAACATAAATGAAAGAAAATAATTGATATACTATGAACTAAACATAAGTAAGATATAAAGAAACTAATTGGATGTACTTAAGAGCTTAAATAAACATGTTAATCATTTAAAAATCTCCAACTACTAATAGTTTAAAAAAAGATATTAAAATAAAGATATACACTGTTGGAACCCTAAAAGAATACGAACTGACTGTAAAGTCATGTCATGAACTAAAGCGTATTGTTTGAAATATCATCAGACTTAGGATATATGTGAAAAAAACCATAAACAATACGCAGTGAGAGTTTTACCATGTATATACATCAACTCATCATGATTAATATGGTTCTAATGGATTATGGTTTAGAGTACTCACCAATTTGGGTGTTGAAAAAAATTTACACCAATGTGGAAATAAGAATATGGCATTTGGTTTCCTTATAAGTATCCATCACCGAGCAGCAAAGGGGGTTTTCTCTACTTTTTCTCCAATGCTTGGACTAAGAATTCATCATGCACATCTTTGATGAACTAAAAGAGAACGACACTTCATGTGTTTCACTCATCCAGAATAGATTTTAACGTGTACTCCTTATCAAGTTAAAGATAATGATATTGCTTCACCATAGTTAGATAGGACTAATCCAAGCCTCTGTCGTGACAATGGCATGAGACATCAATTAAATGGGTGAAAGTTTGTCAACATATATGGTTTGGCTAATCATGAAAAATATGGTTATAATGGTTTAATTTTTAGATCCCTATCTAATTTATATGTTGTTGATATGTCTCTACCAATACAAAAATTGGTATGCAGACCTTGGTTTGCTTCTAAATCTCCTTCACTGAGTAGCGGAAGATTCTTTCTCTACTCTTTCTCTAAAGCTTGAAATAAAATTTCACCATGCACATCTTTGGAAAACTAAAAGAATAGGAAACTCCATGAGCTTCACTCGTTAATAATGGGATTTTGGAGTATATTCTTTGTCAAGTCAAAGATATGGATGTTGTGTCAAAAAAGTTGGGTATCACTACTCCATGGTTTTTTATCCCCAAGTTTCAAGGTTGAGATGGATAAATACTTAAGCACAAAGGGAGGAATGGAGTTCCTAAAATAATCTTGTAGAAGGATGAGGTGCATATCATGTTTGTTTGCCAAGGAGGTAATGCAATTGCTCCAAGTCTCTCTCTTGCTAACCCAGAAGAGGTATCACTTCTGCTTGTATTTCATAACTTATAAAACTATCCCTTGCATTATCTTGTTCTGTTATAGATTCTAGTTACACACTCTCAAATGAATAATATTTAAAAAAAACATAAAGAAGAATAATTTATGACTAAATATGTTGTTTGGGATAACTTTAGATTGTATCACCAATATCAAAAATTAATTCCTATTAATATTGATGGATTTATGCCTTGATTTCTAGATATATTGTAACCTTTAAGTTTGGTTTCCACAGAATAAGATTGCTCATAATTTGGACGCTCCTATGTCAAGACAATGACATTTTAGTAAAACCATGAAAATATGTCAGAAAACAAGATTATATCACTAACATCAAAAGTTGGTTCTGGTCAATCCAGATGAAATTTTAAATAAACTTTAGATCTTAATTTCCACAAAATGAAGTCACATATTATTTGGCCACTCCTAGAACAAGACAGAAAGGTTTGGTGGAACTCTCGAAATCTATTAGAAATAGGCCATATTTATGGCTGACTTAAAAAATCAATTCCCATTTGTAAAAGTATTTTGATCTTGATTTTTTGATATGTGGTATCCTTCGATTTCTACTTTTAAAAGAATAAGGTCTCTTTTCATTTGGACACTCTTAAATCATGATACAAATATTTTCACGAGATTGCACAAATTTCTCAAACAATTAGTTCAGATTTATATTTGTCATGACCCGAGGATACCCCCTATTCGCAACAATGGTGATTATGATTACATGTGACCACAAACTAACCCATCAGCTGGTACCTGCTGTGAGCACTGAATAAAAGAGTAATTAAACAAAATGTTAGGAAGATTATCTGATAAGATACTATAAATTGGAAATACTGAAATTCATAATACAGACATGACAGAAATAATTGATAAAATGGATAGAACTAACTAACTCTCTAATTGACTATCTGAAAGCCTCTAAGCATCATGAGGAGTTGATAGGACAAACCCCCAACTAACTCCGACTGACAGAACATAAGGAATAACTGAAATATATATAAAAGCATATATTGTCCTCGAAGGATGAGGACTCACCATTACTGTTGTTGGATAACACTAAGTTGTCTATGAAGGGTTGGAAAACTCAGCATCCGAACATATGTTATAAGACAACATAGGATAAAGAAAAGTTGCGGTCAGTACTTTGAATGTACTGGTATGTGAGATAGGGACTGACTAAAATGCATGAGATAACTGAGCATGAATGCATAAACATGTAATATCTGAGAATGGAAGACTAAGCATTAACATGTTACTAAGATAATCTGAAAGATTTAAATCTGTATAACTGAATAACAGATAATCTATGCACTTGGTCTAGCAAACCTGAGCTGAAGTACGCTAAAATATTAACTAAAATTGTGGGAGCTATCATATAATCAACATGCCCCAATCTGAGCTAATTGTGGTCCAACTTGTTACCCCAATTGAAAGGGTATCAGTACCTTTCCATGGGAACTAACATATGTCTGTGTAGATCCACTAATCTATTTTCTCGAAGGACCAAGATATCAAGCCTAAACTGATAGGTGACCTCTTGTAACGATCCAAATCGGGTACCCGAAATGCTACACAGAGCTCATAACCCCGAAAGACTACAAGCTAACCATGACTGATATTTGTATCTGTGTACTGCATAATATACTATAAAATGCAGAAACATGAACTGAATGTCCATAAGGTTCAAAACTGAATGAGCATCTGATAAACAATGTCTGGAAATGGTATAACAATACCAAAGCAAATCTGAAATAAATGTCTAACACGCTATAGTCTGAAAGCCTCTAAACTGTTTGAATAAGGAGTTGATGGGAGATGTCCCCAACGAACTCCGACTACTGAAATAAACTAAAAATTTAATTAGTAATGAAATCATCTTGTCCTCAAAGGACGAGGACTCACTACTAACTCTGATCACTGAACCGGGATGTTACTGGTTCCTTGGACCTCGTGCTTCTAAACCTATGGTATAAGACACCATAGCGCAAATGCGTCAGTACTTTGATTGTACTAATATACAAGTGAGGTAGGCTGAATGCAATAGGTTCATATGCATGAACAATACTAACTGACTGACTAACATGAACGTAAGAATACATGCATGCATACGTAACTGTAACTGAGATCATGATAGGACTAGATACTGAGTTTTGACTACTGAGTCTACTGACATTGACATCTGAATCACTAATGAGTGAGAAACTGATACTTTATTACTGAATACTAATGGACTGATACTATGTTACTGATACATAGATAACTGTGTCTAACAGTTTTGATTATGAAAAACTGTCTGGTTGACTGTATCTAATAGTCCTGAAGTTGAATGCTAATAACACAAGTTTTGATAACGAATATAACTAAAAACATGAGTGACTATATTTGATAGTCCTGAATATAATGGAACTGGCTGAGTTCCGTACTATATTTGAGTAACTGAATCTGAGATCAGTCTTATCTAGCGAGTGGACTCTAAATCTGATAATTCCATTACTGATTGATCATAGTTGAGATCAGTCCTGCCTAGTGGATGATCTCAGGGTCTATTTAAAATGATAAGGAGTGACTATATCTGTCATTCCTAAATCTATACTACTAAGCTGAATTGACTGTATCTGATAGTCTAAATTCTGTAAGTAAAACTGTGGGATGTATTCATCTAACCGACATGCCTCATACTAAGCTAACTAGGGTCCAACCTATAACCCCAGCTGGAAGGGTGTTAGTACCACACCACTGGTAAAGACAACTTATGTGGATTCAGTCCTAATCTAGTGGGTGACCCCTGGGATTAGTCCTATACATTTAAATACGCTAACGGGTGACCCCTGGGATTAGTCCTATCTAATGGGTGACATCTCGTACCTATGTTGGCTATGTAGTTTGGGAACTTAGGGATTTCTTCTAGGGATCTCAGTCCTATCTAGCGGGTGAGTCCCCATTCCTAGGCTCTTTCGGTGCTGAATCCTACTCCCATCTGAAAGAAACTGAACTGATTAACTAAAGTGAGTTGATTAACTAAACTGAACTGATACTAGGGGTATTGTCTAGTGAAGTTAAATAAAATTTACTAAGTTTTATTGACTGACGGAATGTACTGAGTTCTGAGAACTGACTAAGAATACTGAAGTTACTGAGATTGACTAGGAATACTGAGGTTACTAAGATGACTGAGCTACTAAAATTACTGAGATTTCTGAGATTTCCTGAGTCATATGACTGACTGAGTTCTATGGATCATAGCTTGACTGAGGAGATCATGAAAACATGACATGGCTCTAGGCACACTACAAGTACCCCAGAACTCGATGAGAAGAAACTGACATAGCATGGCTTACTTGAACACATGACTAATAACATAATTCATAATCCATATATTGAAGCACTTCATCAAACATGTGATATGCATAAGCTTGTACATACATTGGAATTTCATGATATCATACTAGTTGGGCATTGTTCCTTCATCTAGGCATTTAATCATACACATGCTAGGTATAGCACATGTAGACAACATTATACAACAGTTAATCATCATGATTCAACTCTAATTTCATTATCCTATGGTTTATTTATAGGTTCATATGAATATACATTTATACAAATCAATTCCATATAAAATTGATCACCCAACATGGATTTGAATTCAATTGATCATTCTCAATATAAACAAAACAAACCCAACATGAAATTCATAAAGAAATCCATAAACTTAAACTTAGAAAAGAGATTCTCGGGCTTCAAGGATTAAAGGAGTCCATGAATGAACACTACGCAAACCTTAGTTTGTGATTTGATGAAGATTGATGATGAAACCTTCTTGAATTTGAATCCCCATTAGAAACCCTAGCTTGTTCTTAAGAGAAACTAGTATATTTTGGGTAAAAGAATGACTAAATCACGTATTATTGGCTTTAAATAGAGGTAGGAAATTGACCCTTATAACCCTTGGATGCATCTTTAATTTCTGAGAAAATTTCTTGATTTTCATCCTTGGCACGACGCGCCACTATCGCACCAAGTCACTGGAATGTGACAAATGGAAAATTACACTGTGGCGCGACGTGGAGCTATCGCGTTGACAACTTGTCTATGACCTGGAAGTTTGGCACGATATGGAACTATAGCAGAGAAACACTGGAAATTGACAATTGTCATTTGAGCTTTTTCCACATTGCGCTGAAGGCTCAGGTGATACACTGTCTCACAAAAAAGGCTCTAACTCTTCACCCGGGTGTCGGATTTGGGCGAATTTGGTATCGATGGAAAGCTTATTCAATTTCCCCTTATATAGAAGGTGAAAATATTGAAAATACCCCATGTATAAAAGTGGATTCATCTTTCAAATAAAATTTCTAACATTCTTGGGAAATTTTTCAAGCTAGGAAAAGTACGAGGTATTACAATATCTCTCCCTTGAAAACATTCATCCTCGAATGAGACTGGGTGAGAGAGAAAGAATATAAACTGACGTACATAATGAACATGACTAACTAGAACATGACTTCATGACTGACATGACTGATGGCTGAATGTAACATACTGAACATGCATTTCTAATGCATGACTGATAAGCTGAATTCATGCATAGCTGATGTATGACTGATAATTGACTTAAGACTACATGACTTAATATTCTGATGAACTAAATTTCTCGTAGTGATAATGCATGTCTAATGCATAATTATATGACTGAACTGATATATGAATGCATGGCTGAATATACAAGGGTACTTAGTACCAAGTTTGTGATGAACACTGAACATAAAACTGAGTAAGACTATGAAGAACTGTTATCTTAACTGGAAATGCAAATGAATCCGAGATCGTCTTACTAAACATGCATGAGCAGAAATACGAGAACCTAATAGAGTCTGGTCTAACACGTGACATACGAATTGAACATTATGAATGGAACTGAGCCTCAATATACTTGGTCCAAAGTTGAGGTAGGGACTTTGAGGGTCAACTTATGAATACCCTCTACTCTAAACTGGATAATTTATTCAAAGAGAAACTTTATTTAAGGCATAAAAACATTGAGGAAATAATGGGGTATCTTCTCCTTGGAACACTATGTTCCTTTAAGAATGTTCACCCTACTGAGATAGTGGGGTGATGCATAGGGCATCCACGGATTAGCAATGCATATTATGAGTATGAAGGACCTAAATGTACCCGAATCTATGTCGGGGGAATTTTCTTGATCATGCAGAGTCTGAAAAGCATAAAAACTGTTCTGACGCTAACCACTAGTGGTATTGGAAGTGACACCCTGCTAGCATAAATCTTTTCCCTTCTGATCCCTTACTCTACATTCTTGTAGCATGTGTCCTGGCTTACCACATCCATAACATACCTCACTGCCTGCTCTACATACACCTAGGTGATTTTTACGATACTTTTTGCAAAGAGGATAGGTAAGACTCCTATTTTCACTATCCTGGGCCGCGGATCCTGGCTACCCATCATGACTGTTATTCCCAAACTTGGATACTGGTGCACTAGATGAAGATGAAGCTGGGACTAAAATCTTATGAATAAACTGAGAATGGCTACCACCCCCTGACTTAGGCTAAGCAAAGTTAAAACTACTTGTCCTCGCCCTCTTATTCTCATTTTTCTTTATCTTATTATTTTGATATTCTATCTGCTAAGCATGGGTCATAAGTCTAGCAAAAGTTATGTCACTATTCAGCATGTTGGATCTATACTCATTAACCATGCTATCATTCACCCTTGACACAAACTTACTCATCTTGGCCTTACTGTCTCCAACCATATGAGGGGCATATCTACCTAATTGAGTAAACTTAAGAGAATACTCTTTCACCGTCATGGTGCCCTACCTGAGGTTGATGAATTCTAACACCTTAGCTTCTCTCAGATCTAGGGGAAAGAACCTCTCTAAGAAAGCACTAACAAATTCATCCCATTCTATAGGCCCTAAATCATTTATCCTTTTTGACTTCCACTACTTGAACCAAGTATAAGCAATATCCTGCAACTGATATGCAGCTAGCTTAGCACACTCAATAGTAGTCACCCCCGTGATATCAGTCATCTTTTGAACCTGATCTGGGAATTCCTGAGGGTCCTCATTTCACTTAGACCCAAGAAAGGATGGAGGGTTCATTCGGGTGAAGTCCCGAATCCTGGCTGCAGCTGAATTGTCCATTGGGTTGGCTGAAATGACAGCTAGTCATTCATTATGAGTAGAAAATAACTAAGTAAGAGTAGTGAATTTGGCCTTGAACTCCGCATGAGAAACATAATCGCCCAAAGGTTCTTCGGGCTAAGAGGCTGACTCATTGCCATTTCTTCTTTTAGGAGGCATGTTGTATAAAAGAAAATAAGAAACTAATTAGACTGAGAGATTAACTTGAGATTATGCTCACTGGCATGACATGAATACTGAAAGAAGGGAAACTATTCCTAAAACATCTCATAGCCTCTTGCACATAAGTGTGGTGCACAACACACGCATGCAGAGGACTCTACTAGATGCGGCTTTTCAGACTTCCTAGGATACTATTGAACCTTACACTCTTATACAAAGTTTGTAATGCCCCTAATCTATTACCTGGAATGCTACATGGTGCTCATGATCCAGAAGGACCACAAGCTAACCCATAACTGATATATGTACCTGTATATATCATAATATACCATAAAATGTGAAAACATAAACTGAATGTCCATAAGGTTCAAAATTGAATGAAAATCGGATAAATAATGTCTGAAAATGGTATAATAATATCAAAGAAAATCTAAAATAACTATCTAACACGTTATAGTCTGAAAGCCTCTAAACTGTCTGAATAAGGAGTTAATGGGACATGTCTCCAACTAACTCCGACTACTAACATAAACTAAAAACTAAATTAGTAATGAAATGATCATTTTCTCGAAGGATGAGGACTCACTGTTAACTCTGATCGCTGAACTGGGATGTTACTGGTTCTCTGGAGCTCATGCTTCTAAACCTATGGTATAAGACACCATAGCATAAATACGTCAGTACTTTTAATATACTGGTATACAAGTGAGGTAAGCTGAATGCAATAGGTTCATATGTATGAACAATACTAACTAACTGACTAACATGAATGTGAGAATACATGTATGCATATGTAGCAGTAACCGAGATTATCATAGGACTGGATATTGAGTTCTAACTACTGAGTCTACTGACATTGACATCTGAGTCACTAATGAGTGAGAAACTAATACTGTATTACTGAATACTGATGGACTAATACTATGTTACTGATACATGGATAACTATGTCTAATAGTTCTGATTATGAAAAACTATCTGGTTGACTGTATCTGACAGTCCTAAAGTTGAATGCTAATAACATCAATTCTGATAACTGATATAACTGATAACATGAGTTACTATATCTGACAGTCCTGAATCTGATGGAACTAGCTGAGTTTCATACTATATCTGAGTAACTGAATCTAAGATCAGTCATATCTAGTGGGTGATCACTAAATCTAATGATACTGTTACCGATTGACCATAGTTGAGATCAGTCCTGCCTAGTGGGTGATCCCAGAGTCTATTTAAAATGATAAGGAGTGACTGTATCTGACAGTCCTAAATTTATACTATTGAGTTGAATTAACTGTATTTGACAGTCCTTATTCTGTAACTGAAACTGTGGGATGTATTCATCTAACTGACATTCCCCATATAAGCTAACTGGGGTCCAACCTATAACCCCAGCTGGAAGGGTGTTAGTACCACACCACTGGTAAAGGCAACTGTTGTGGCATCAGTCTTAATCTAGCGAGTGACCCCTGGGATCAATCCTACTTATTTAAATATGCTAACAGGTGATCCCTATGTATGTCAGTCCAATCTAACGGGTGACATCTCGTACCTATGCTGGCTATATAGTTCTGGAACTTAGGGATTTCTTCTAGGGATCTCAGTCCTATCTAGCGGGTAAGTACCCATCCCTAGGCTCTCTCGGTGCTGAATTTTACTCCCATCTGAAAGACGCTGAACTGATTAACTAAACTGTGCTAATTAACTGAAGTAAACTAATACTATAGGTATTGTTTATCAGAGCTAAATAGAATTTACTGAGTTTTGTTGACTCACGGAATGTACTGAGTTCTGAGGACTGACTGAGAATATTGAAGTTACTAAGATTGTCTGGGAATACTGAGGTTACTGAGATTACTGAACTACTAAAATTACTATAATTTCTAAGATTTTCTGAGTCACATGACAGACTGAGTTCTATGGATCATAGCTTGATTGAGGAGATCGTGAAAATGTGACATGGCTCTAAGCACATGGCTAAATATTCGGGTACAAGTACCCCCAAGATTCGAGGACAAGAAACTGACATAGCATGGATTACTTGAACACATGACCAACAACACAATTTATAATTCATATATTGAAGCACTTCATCAAGCATATGATATGCATAAGCTTGTACATACATGGGGATTTCATGATATCATACAGTTGGGCATTGTTCCTTTATCTAGGCATTTAATCATACACATGGTAGGCATAGCACATATAGACAACATTATAAAATAATTAATCATCATGATTCATCTCTAATTTTATCATCCTAGGGTTTATTTATAGGTTTACATGAATATACATCTATATAAATCAATTATATAAAAAATTGATCACCCAACATGGATTAGAATTCAATTGATCATTCTCAACATAAACAAAACAAACCCAACATGAAATTCATAAGAAATCCATAAACTTAAACTTATAAAATAGATTCTCAGGCTTCATGGATGAAAGGAGTCCTTGAATGAACACTATGCATACCTTAGTTCATGATTTTGTGAAGATTGATGGTGAAACCTTCTTGAATTTGAATCCCCAATAGAAACCCTAGCTTGTTCTTGAGAGAAACTAGTATATTTTGGTTGAAGAATGACTAAATCACGTGTTTTGGGTCTAAATAGGGTTATAAAATTGACCCTTTTTACCCTTGGATGCTTCTTTAATTTCTGAGAAAATTTCTCAATTTTCATCCTTGGCGCGCTGTTCCACTATCGCACCAAGTCACTGGAAAGTGACAAATGGGAAATTGCACAGTGGTGCGACATGGAGCTATCGCGTAGCCACCTTGTCTGCGACCTAGAATTTTGGTGGAATGTGGCACTATTACGGAGCAACACTGGAAATTGATAATTTCTATTTGAGTAATCTCTGCGACACGCTAAAGGCTCAGGTGATACACTGTCTCACTAAAAAGGCTTAACTCCTCACCCGGGTGTTAGATTTGGGCGAATTTGGTATTGATGGAAAGATTATTTGATTTCCCCATATGATAAAAAGTGAAAATATTAAAAATACCATATGTACAAAAGTGGATTCATCTTACTAAGAAAGTTTCTAACATTCTTGGGAAAATTTTCAAGCTAGGAAAAGTACGGGGTATTACACCTCTAAAAGGAAGTCTTAACTGACGGGTGACCCCTCAAAACCTATGCATGATATGTATTTCAAAAACTCATGGAATGATATTAACAACTCTATCTAAGAAGATGGGGGAGCTGCCATCCCAGCATACGCTTAGTGATATGTCCTACTCCTAACTATACTAACACTAGAACTAACTCAAGTTCAAATAAACATAACAACTGTTAGTTCTCAATATGATCATAACAACTGAATAAAATAGTAGAATTCATGGTGTAACTGACTTATTACTTAAAAATCTAAAATCACGTAAGCACATAGGTATCGGGTGTTCATAACCCAGCAGCATTGAATGACTATAAAATATGATGTCAAAGCTTAAAACTATAGTATGGAAATCATGGTTGGAAAACCATATCATAAACATCTCACCATATATGAGAGAAACATGAATTTAAATATGGAAATATGGTAAACATTAAAAAACAATATAAGCACATGACTAAATTCATAGGTGGGTGATTTAACATGAATTCAATGGAATATGACGTGGAAACTTACAACTCAAAACATGAATATAGCTCAATTCACTTGAAAACACTTGTAGACATGGCTTGTAATTGATTTAATAAGAGATTCATGGATTAATTTCATAAAGTAGGATGAGATTAACACTTTTAAGTGAAAAATAATGTTTTTAGGTGAAATAAATGAAACATACCCACTGATGGATACTCACATACATCAATAGATAGTTTATTGAAGATTTCTTGAGGAATTCTTAAACATGGAAGCTTGAACTCTTGATTTATTGAGAAAAGGGCTTGGATGTTGTTCTTGGGAATGGAGTAGGGTTTCATAAGAGTAATTTTGAGATATAAGGCCAAATAATACTCATAAGATTGCCCCCAATAGCCTTATGGACGAGTTGGATTGGAGGGGAAAGGCCCCATTTCCCTTGATTTTAATTAACAAAAATCTGGACAAAATACCCTTGGTATGTAACGACCCTTTCTTGAGTGAAGCAACCCTCGTTATGCGACCATTGCTTTGGTGAAGTACACCATTGCATCGTGACCCCCCTGATCTCTAGATTCATCCTTACATTGTGGTCCTATTATATGGGCTCTCAGCCTCCACTATTCAAACACACCTTGAATTCCCTCTATATATCTCAAAACTCCCCCGGATAACACCATTATTAATCCTAATATTGTTTCAAGTCAAAAACTAATGTCTCGAGGTTGGGAAATCCGAAATAAAATTTTGCAAAATTTAGGGGTCTTCAAAATGACTAAGTCCTTAACACTTAGTAAAAGTTTTAAGCTTTGGACCACCTAAGCATGCAACTACAACTGAACGTAGCTTAGGATCTTAAGAGATATTAGAATATCTCCTCCTTGGGAACATTCATCCTCGAATGAGTCTAATTAGAGTGAGAACACTAAGGAAACTAAGATCGTATACTGAACATGCATGACTTGGAATGTGATTACTTAACTGAGTCTGAAGTATGATACATGAACTGAATAGATTTCGTTAATTTATGAAATGACATGAGAATGGTTACATATAACTGAAACAAAGAATGGAAAAGAGTCGATATAAGAAAGATCATTACCTCAAGTTAAATCTAAGTTTGGGAGAAAAGATGAGGGTACTTGGGTCACATTTCTGTTTAGGCTTCCTAAGTAGCTTCCTCAGTAGACTGATTCCACCATAGAACTATAACCAAGGTAGCTTATTTATTCCTTAACCTACGAATCTAATGATCAAAAATCTCAAACGAAACATGTTCATAAGAAAGACTATCCTGAAAGATGGTTTGTATAATTTAAATAAATTTAATGGTATAAGTGCTTTAAATGTCTGGTACGGTCTAAAAAGGTTTAAGTTGTGTGAATGATTTGGAATGGTTAAAGGGTAAGGTCTTGGTTGTTATGGTTAGTTTAAATAAAAACCATACGGGGCACGTTGGAATCCCCCAAGTGAATGAAATTATAATATTGGTTTGAATAATCGTGATGGCTTAGTTAAATAATCCTTATAGGGTACAATATAATCCCCTAAGTTAATATAATAATGGCATACTTGTAGGGTATATAGGACTCCCCAAAGTTAACTTGGTAAGTGGGTACACGAGAATCCCTTTACCTAAAATATTTTGGCTAAAGACAATACTTGCAAGTTATAGTCAATATGACAATACCTCAATTAATATCCTTGGTTAATAATAAATCGAATAATGGATTGGTTTGTTGGAAATAGTTTTAATTGGGCAATAACGATGAGTTTTTATAGCTAACCGTGAAGGTGGGAGCTCCATGAACAAACATTGGAAACTCATGTTTTCCAACATGAGGGGTAAAGCATGGTGACACCTTTATGATACTATAAGGTACACAGAAATCCTCTAAGTACACTATACATATGTATTAGAGAAGGTAAGACTACTTAAGAATACCCTGTGACTCATGCGCCTACACGCATTGAGGCCTCTTAGGGGTATTAAACATGACCCATATAGACCATGGATGGTTAAGGTCAGTTAAGCCACACATACCCAGGTTAATGTTTTAAATGCGTGCTAAACTCGATTCCCTTTCCCAACATCCTTATATATATGTATGGTTTGTGTGAATATGATTGGTTTACTTGGTATTACTTCATGGCATTATTTATTCCATATCATGAGTACATGCTATCATTCACCCGCTAACCTATCTTTGAGAAGTTATATCCCCACGCGATGCAGGAACCGACCGTTCTACTCCTCCTGCATTGTGAATGGATTTAGGATCATCTATTAGATTGAAGTGGTGATCTTCCATAGTTTTTAAGGAATCTAATTCATGTCATGGATTACTTTATGTACTTTAGTCATTCATACACTTGGTTTATAGCTATGTCAGGGGCATTTAAAGACAGGGTACTCTTTGGTTTGGTTAAGAGGCTTTGTATGGACAACTGTAGACATGGCTATAGGATGGATTGGTTACATTATATATATATATATATATTGGATTATTTTCTTGGTTTGGGTTTATGGTTTTGGTTAGGGTTGGATTATTTGTCTATTAGTGGGATTGACTTAGTTATGTTGTCCTTAGATATAGGCTTATCCGAAAGTCACCACATGGTGAATATGCTATATTGTTATATATTCGGAGTTCACCCAACTTATGGTACATTTTTGTTGGATAGGTTGGGTATCAAGGGTAGTCTCCAGTTCGGGTTGGACTTGAGATCTCCCATTATGACAAAGCCCCAGTTCGGGTCATGTCAACTTCACATTAATTTACCTTTTTTAGATGTTTTATAGGGAATGCCCAAATACTCTAAGTACCTAAAGGATGCTATGACTAATAAGGTGAAACTGTAGGATATTGATATAATGGCATGGATATAGAGAGTAGCTCTATGGTAACTAATAAGATACCAAAAAAACTTAAGGACCCAGGGATTTTCACTCTTACCGTATAGATTGGCGACAACAAAGTGGTTTATCATGAATGATTTAGAGGAAAATATAAATTTTATGCCTCTGCCATGTTCAACACTCTTGGGTTCGGTGAGCAGAGACCATGCTCTATGATGTTTCAAATGGCAAGCAGGACCATATCGAAGCCTAAAGTAATAATTGAAAATATTCTCATCAAGGTATGTAAATTTTTAATTCATATTGAATTTATTGTTATGGATTATGATATAGATAATAGGGGACCAATCATTCTAGGATGTCCATTCTTACCATTGGGAGTAGCATTGATAGATGTGAGAAAGGGCACTATCAACATAAGACTGGATAATGAAGAGGTGGTTTTCATAGTTTATAATACACTTAATCCACCTTCCTAATACAAATATTTGTGTATTATTATAGTGATGGAATTGGATAAGTGTGGGTTGATAAAAACCAAACCACCAAAAACCTCTTCAAACAATCTCATAGAGTTTCCCAAGAAACCATAACCTAAGCCCATAGTGATGATGACTAATGACCCCAAAAAGACAATTTTGAAAAAGTTGTAGACCTTGAGAGTTCACACTCAAGAGTTCAAAAAAGAACAAGAAGATAGCCTCCAAGTAGGAGAAAGAGCATGAAGGAATAAAACTGAGTAGTGATGTTGGATCATGCCATGACACTAAATAGACGGTTACTTGGGAGGAAACCTAAGGTAAGGTAGGTTTTATTTTTCATATTTCTAGTTTTTACTTCATGTAGTTTTTGGTTTTTTTTAGACATAGGTTGATGGGAAGTCTGAGTACCGGAGACTTAAGCTATGGAGCATGGCATAATCTAAGTGTGGGTTCCCTGGAACCTCTTGATGTGAAAGATGCTACTAGATAGCCCTAGAGTCCTCAAGGAGTATTTCTACCCTTACTTTTAAATGTACTTTAGGGACAAAGTAAGTTTTTAGTATGGGGTGGGAAAATTCCCATGGTTTTGGGTGAAGTGATGTTCTAGGGTCTTAAGTCTTAGTTTTTTCTAGTTTTTGAGTAAATTTAGTTCATGTGATTACTTGTTTTAGATTTTATGATGATCCTACTTGATAGGAGCATGTTACATGTGTGAAGTAAGGCTTTCTGTATTCCTTATTGCATTTTTATGTCTAGAACTCCCCTGGTATGTGTACAATGTGAAATAAAGAATGTGGGTATAGGACATGATATAGATGTTTCTTTGATAGCCATCTTTTCATACCCTCTTTTCCCTACCCTTATCCATAATTCTAGTGAGCCTCATAAATCCTTTAGCCTGTGTTCTTTGGTTTCCTCATATGTAACTTATTCCTCTTCTTTGATTAACCTTAATTTTACCCATTTCTCCTGAGGGCTTAGTATAAAATTAAGTTTATTAAGAAGTTTTAAATTGAAAAAGAAAGAGGTGAAAAATTAAGCCTAATAGTGTATAGCTATTGGTTTTAAAAAAATTGATGTGTTGTAGTTAGGAATTATGTAGTGAAAACAAAAGAACTATGTTGAATTTAATCATTAGTTGATAAATACTCCCTTCCAAAATTCCCATGAATGAGCTTAATGAGATGGGGAAAAATAAGAGAAGTAGGTGGATGAATGAGGTGGAAATTGGTTGTTAATAAAGATGTTTGAATGATCATGTGATTTATTGAAGCACTTCTAGAGATAGTCACTATTAGTTAGTTCTTACACATCCTTTATCTTACATTACAACCCTTAAAGTCCTATTTGACACCAAGTCTTAACATTCTAGTTTTCGTAAAGTAGTACACTAAGGGAAACCCTATGGTTGTGATAATTGCATCTATGTGACTAAATATAGCTAACTCTTTTGAGGTCAGTGCACATGTTTGATGATTGTCAAGTAAATTGTTTGATCCTTTTGATTGAGTAATGTGCATGATTTTTCCAACTTGGTGAGTAAATTCTTAAGGTTAGGATGTTTTGATGTAGTATTCTTTAGCTCTCGATTTTACAGGACATGCTTGTGTATGTAACTTGCTATCTTTTTAGTCATCATAGTACTAGATGGAATATCCTGCTTATAGTAGAAATGTGAAGTCTTCTCATGATCTTGATGTTTAGGTGAAGGGTTGTTTGAGTAAAACAAATCTTTAAGTGTGGGGTGGTGATCTGAGGTGGGTTTATGCTATTCAATATTGTTATCCGAGCATAATTAGTCATGTTGTGAGAATTTCTCTTGTGCTTAATTAGTTAATTCTTGTATAGATAAGCATCTAAGTGTTATTTTATGTAAAATGTAGTGTTCAAGGTATGTGCATAATTATTTTGGTGTCAAAACAATTGGTTAAAGATCAAAAGGACAAAAATAATAATCTAAGCTTGAGATATAACCTTTACTTATTCATCTCTTGATTTGTATCTTCTTTTGAGATGTAATATGTGGTGTTTGATGCTAGGATACTTGGTGAGTTAATCATGATGATAAATAAATGTTATACAGGCTTGAAATTAATTAGAAATAACATCACAAAGCTTGGACTTGAAAAAGAAATGCATAGGTCAAAACTTGGCTAAAGGTTGATGTTTTGGACTCCTTAGGTCATTCCACTTTATATTGGTATGGCACAGATCTATGTCAAAATTGGCAATCTTGTTCCAAGTATACATACGACACCTAGTCATTATGTTTAAGACATTAGATGAACTTATGTCTTTAAGAAAGGATTAAGGAGGCTGAAAATAGGGTATTATTGGATTTATACATGTATTATTGTTCATGATTCTTGTTACATCTATGAAAAGCTAAACGCCCTTTCCCAGGGTCAATGACAAGAACATGAGTATTAATGATGGGAATTGATTTGGTTTTAGATTTTTATCATTGTAAGTTATTTACTTATCCATGTTATCACTTTTTTAAGAATTTGCTACCCTTAGAATATATGCTTAACTCTATTATGAACCTGGAAGGATGATTGATAGGGTAGAAAGTAGGATGAATAGGATAGGATCATAAACCTACTTGAATGTTGTTAACATTTGCACTTAGGATGGGAATGTACTTAAGTGCCCTATTTGGTTCTATTATTGGATGAAATATGAGTATGTTGAACTTATTTCTCGCATCTCCGCTCAACAATGTATTTGTCGGGCTAAGTTGGATAATTGATTGTAGGTACAGAAGACAATAGTTTTAGCACCGACCCCGTGAACCAACAACCAAGATTATTAACCTAACAAATAAATTTCTATAACGTAGTATGATTATTTGTAGTGCCTTAACCCTGGGTTTTTCCCTATTGATTGTCCAAGAAATTTACTTTTTCGCATTGTTAAGTTTACGTTTAGTTATAACTATCCAACTATCTTGCTTACTTTAGAACTTGCTTAATCTTAATAGCTGAACAAAAATTGGATAGTTGCCTAACACTATTCCCTGTGGGATTAATACTTGGCTTAATTTAAGGCCACTTTATTACTTAGGTGGACCAAGTACACTTGTGTGTGTGCTTTGGTGCAATACCATGTCAATTCTACACATCACCAAAGTTATCAACAATAGTTCTGTCCTTGGAAAATTGGAATTCAATGGAAATTCACAAATTTTGAATCCCATATTGGCTGAAGTTATTTAAGCCTTCTTGGCAACCTAGAACCCTATCTTTTGTCATATCTTTAAAATGAAGTTTGTAATAGAAACCCAGTGGGTGTTTAAACAACTTGTTTCTTATTTCTTGTATAGAATTTGGAATTTCTTTTGAACTATTTGGATTCTATCAAAAATTTGTGTGAGAATATAGGTATATGTTCTTTTTCTCTTGTTATGAGTAGCTTATTTTCCAAGCTTGGGTTATACAATATTGAGTGTTGATTATTGTATAGGTAGTGATAATTTACCTTTTTATTTTATTGAATGTTATGATTTAGGCTAAATATCTATGTTTAAACTAAAGAATTGAGGTTGAAAATTGTATTCATGTTTAGATCTCTTGTCTTGCTTGAAAGAAAAGACAAGAGTGGACAAATTTAAATGACAAAGACTTGTGTAATGCTTGTTTAGTAGGTATTTCCTAAAATACATTAACGAATTTGAAGTTATTAGTTTCTTGGAATTTTACACATATGGGTGTTTGAAGGAAACCCATATGAAATTTTCTAGTAGATTGAAAGATTACCTCTAATACCTAGGACCAAGCCTAGGCATAACAATCAATCGAATTATAGGTGCATTTTCACTTACTCATGCTTATAATCACTCTAAATATGGCATACCGACAAGTGATTTTACCTATCGAAGACCTTATCTAGAATTTGTTTTTGACAAACCAAAGGTGAAAAGGTTAATTTGAGCACAAAGTTTATCTTACGTGTATTTAAATATCTAAGTGTCATTATTTATACATGTTTAGTTTAGTTTGAGGATAACTTGATGTGATTAATGAAGTATAATATTTGTGTTTGTGTATTTGTGCGCTAATTTGAAGTTTTATAGTGTTAGAGGTGCATTTGAAACAATTCAAGAGTCAAAATAATCAAATAGTGTTTAAACGAGAAAACTAGTGGTGCAAACTTGAGTTATGCTCATTCTAGTTTAAATGGATAAGCTTTTTTGTGTAGTATGAACTAATAATTGTTATACAGTCTTGTAACATACCATTAGAGGTTCTATGGAGGATACATTAAGTGAAAAAGTAAGCCATAATAAGTTGGGAAATTAGGAACAAGTGCATGAGGAGAAAGTCTTAAAGAAAGAGGGATCCCTCACCCTTTGAAGGGGGTCTTGCATCACAACCCCCATATCATAGTAGGGGGCCTTGTGAAACAACCCCTAGGTCTCGGTTAAACTTAATCACCCTTAATATGGTCCTTCATCTCACCCACTCAGGCCATGCAATGCACCCCCCAGGATATCTAAAAGTGGTTTTTAACGTTATTTAAGTGGGGATAAAGTTTTAAATGCATTTGTTTCATTTGGGAAAGCATATGGACGACATAAAACACTATATAATGAGAAATTATACCAATTTACACCTCATTTTGAATCATCATACAATTGGGGAGAGTAGAAAGCATCAAGAGCTCTAAATTAGCGTTATTTGTTCTTTAACATTTGTTTTCTTGTAGTCTATACTTATGAATTCATTTGTGGTGATCTTTTGTTGGCTATGAGTGGATTAAAACACTATTTAAAGAGTTAATGCTGCAACATAATTTTGTAATTATTGTTTTTTAGTTGGTTAATGCATTCATCAAGTAATTGATTATTCTTACATTCTCATGGACTTTGGAATAAATCTAAGTCCAAAAATTAATTCACCATAAGAGTAGAGGGACGGAATAAAGAATGTAAGGAGTGTGAATAATGTCCTTAATTAATGTAATACAAATTGTTAAAGGAGGATTTGTGGTTATGATTTAGTTATACCAAAACAACCTACTTGCTTAATGAAATAGGAAGATAACCGAGCAAATCTGAATTAGAGACTAACATCCTCGCTGAATAATATTAGTGTGATAAAAATTTAGGTATATTACTTAAAGGGTAACCATCCCCAAGTTATATTTTCGACCACCTAAATCAGTAACCACAATAAAAACCAACTCTATGTAGAAACCGTAGCTTTGCATAAATATGATGTAAATGCCTCAACCCTAGAGTTGTGCATATATTGATCTCAATCCAACTGTTATATCATCGTTATTTTAATTATATAGTTTATAAAATAAATACTCAAAGCTCTTGTTTATTACAAATCATATTTGTTTAAACTCCAATAATAACGCTTAAATCAGATAGTTTGTTAATAATCAAGTGACTTTGGATCGATAATCGACTCGTAAGAGTCATTTTATTACTTGTTTTACCATGTATACTTTCATGTGAGGTTGGATGAAACTTGTTTATTGTTCCATTGCTAGGGACATGAATAGTTAGCTACCATCTAATTTTTCAGTTTTACAATTTTATTTGAGAAGTGTTGATAACTTGGTCTTAGCTATTTAACTTACAATTACCATTTGGAATCATAAGAATGCTGATGTGGGATAGAAAACTATTTCAACCATATTTCGAACCCAACTAACACATGTAGCAATTGTAGATAAAAGCAAATTTTTTTATCCAATCCATAACTTCAACAATGCGAGACCATTCATATAGACATGAGTGATGAACAACCAGCACTAAGGATAGTGTGCGAGTGGCAATCCCACTCACGACTAATTTTTCCTCCAACATCCACAAATTAGTCGTAGGAGATTCATTTAAGCTTACGTAAAACATGGAGTAATTGTTGTAAAATATCAGGTAGTTTATAGGCTTGTCACATGTCTAATTACATAATATCTCAGAGATTAATGACAAGTTCATTCTTGTAGGAGTCACTACAGACTGCATGAGGCTCAGTATTCCCATTTTTATTATTTGGGAAAGCAACAAAATTGTTAAAGCTACAACCTTCCAAATCAATCACAACCTGGGATGATTTGTGATTGATTTGTCAAATAAGATCCATATCTGATTCTTTCCCTCTAGCAAAACTGCAAGTTTGAGGAGTGAGATCCTAGGTTTTAAGACAAACCCAGATAAAAATCTCTATCATGTATACAAAAATTTCAAGACTCTTCTAAGAGATTGCCTGTATTACCAATAGAAAAATGAGATATTAACTCACACTTTTCATGAAGGACTTCACCATAACACTAAAATTTTGCAAGATTTTGTTGTAGCTGATTAGGCTTTGGAGAAAACCTATGTTGAAATGTATACTCTCCTTAACGGAATTGCAAAAGGTAATACAAAAGGGGAGGGTGATTATTCCATAAGTTTGATGAAAAACCCTGCAGTTATGATTGAGCTAGATAGTATCACATCATTGACTTCACAGTTGACCTCCTTTAAAAACTAGAAGATGGTGTATTTTAATAAGTTGGGTTTGACACGTACTAAGTCTTAGTTTAATGCATTTTAGCATGGTAAGACTTAGTGTGAAATTTGTGATGGTAGGGGTCACTCTATAGATCTTTGTGGAGCAGATTAAGAGTCTTTAATCTTTGTAGGAAAAATACAAATAAGTACTTAATGCAATGGTAATGCCTACAACTAAAACTGGCAGATTCAGCCCAACAACTCTTAGGGCACTAATCAGGGTCAACATTACTATTTTCAATAGCAGGAAGGTATTAAGAACAACACTCAGGCCAACAATAAAGAAGAGACTTTGAAAAAGATTTTGGTAAACAAAGAATTAATGGATGCATAAATCCAATATTAGACACTAGCTTAGAAGAATCTAGAGATGAAATTTATCCAGTTTGCTTTAGCACAAAACTCAAGGCCTGGGGGAGGATTCCCTAGTGATATATAAAATCCAAAGCAAGAGATAACAATCACCTTGAGGAGTGGTTGATACATGGTTGATTCTCCTACAGTGAAAAAATAATGAGGTGCAAGAAAAGTTGAGTACACAAAAGCAATAGGTAGAAAAGAAGCCAATAAAAAGGGAAAGTTTGAGTACCCAATGGAAAAGTCAGTTGAGAAATATCAGGAGTGATCACCACAACTATTCTATCAAAATATAAAAAAATCAAAAGTAGATACTTATTTGAAGAAGTTCTTTGACATGCTAAGAGAAAATCACATTAATCTTTCTTTGATGTTTTGCATGGAATGTCCATATACGATAAGCACTTGAAGGATGTGGTAACAAATAAAATAAGATTGTGTGATATTGAGACTGTATCAATAATTGAAGAGTGCATATTTTGTGGTTATGAGCAGAATGCCCAAAAAGCTCAAGGACCCTAGGAGCTTCACCCTCCCCATACAAATTGATGAAAGCTTTGTTGTCCAAGCTATGTGTGATTTAGGTGAAAGCATTAATTTGATGCCCCTTTCTATTTTTAAATCATTGAATTTGGGAAATCCAAGGCCCTATTCAGGTGTGCTCCAAATGACAGACATAACTAGACTGGTCCCTGAAAAAATTATAAAGATGTTCTCATTAAGGTTGATAAGTTCATTATTACTACTAACTTATTGATAACATATTGATTTTGACTATGACATAGATGATAGGATACAATTTATATTGGGAAAACTATTCTTGGATACTAGGGGAACATTGATAGATATTAGAGGGGCGCACTAAAATTGATATTTAATGATGAAGAAGTGATCTTTAGACTGTATAGTGCATTCAACACACCCTCACATTATCATGTTCTATGTATGGTCACTATGGTTGAAGTTTATGAGTGTGGGATTGAAGATTGAAAACTTTTAATTACCTCTTCAGAATTTCTTATGGAGTTGCTCGAGTGGAAAAATTCACCTAAACATACAAAACATTAATGGAATCTTAAAAAAATATGCATAAGAAAATTTTAGACCTCAATTGTGAGAACTCGAGATGTTATAAAATAAGGAGAAGATGGTCCATGAGATACTGGAAAAAGATGAGAGAATATGGATGATGAGTTGTGATTTGAGTCGCATCGCGATAATAATTCTGGCGCTGCTTGGGAGATATCCCAAGTTAAGGTATTTATTTATATTTTTTAGTTTTTCTTTAGTATCCACTTTGGTTTTGTTTGTATTTTGTGTTGATAGGTTGAAGGGAAGTCGAAGTATCTGAGATCTAAGAAAAGAAGCATGACAAAGCTTAAGTGTGGGGTCCCTCAGACCTCCTTGATTTATATTATGCTACTAGCTAGGCCTAGGCCCCTCAGGGAGTATTCCTAATCCTTATTTTTTTGATTTATAATTTGTGGACAATGTATGACTTTAAGTGTGTAGTGGGCAATCTTCAATTGTTTACGGTGAAGTGCACTATAGGATTTGGAAAGTTTTCTAGTTTTTGACTACATCTGAAAAATTACAAAAATAATTTTTTTTTTATTCTCAGCTTTTGTTGGTGTTTGTTTCATAGAAGCATAGTTCACCTGTACCATGACCTAATTTTGGAGTCTTGATGGAATCTACTTTATCCCACCAGTAAGTAAGTTGAACGTAGACCTTAAATATAATAAATGGCCTAATTAGGTGGAAAAGGCATAAAAACCAAGAATTTACAAGTAAGACTTACAACAATAATTAAAGTAATAATAATATTCCAAAATATGGATAAGATAGAAATAACATCCAACAATCTGGTAGTGTCGATACAAAGAAACTAACAAAATGTGTATGAGTACAGTAATAGTCGAATACACATCATTCTTATATAAAGAAAGACTAAGAAAAAGTAGGAGAAGGAGAAAATGTAATCTCCGGCTTTGAGATCTTACCATGTCTTCGAACTCACATCAGCATGATCGTGGAATCAGTGGAAGCATATAGTACATGGATCTGCACAAAAATGGTATAAAAGTATAGTATGAATACCAAATCTAGGGGTAATCAGTAGGAATCATCAGCCAACTTTATAAATAATTAAATCACTAAATCACCACCTCTAGAAGAAATAATCGTGAATCTTTTTATATCATGAATACATACAATCCACTCAATGCAAGACTTGAACTGGAAATAGAATGAACTAACATGTAATAATCTAGAATAAGTATTATGTATCTAGCCTCTTAAAACTATAAAATATGCATTTAAAAGGTATAACATGCCTAATAAGTCTACAAGGAGCTAACAATAGTGTTGCCCTAAAGTGGGCAGGAAGAGTCGACCTCTAATCCGTGAAATATGTTCGAAGGAAAATTAAACCACGAACTAGGATAAGGTATCTAATTCTAATACCATATTTTATCTAAGTTATATTTTACTCATAAGATATCAATTTACCCTAAGAGTATGTTATTAAGGCAACCATAACTAATTTACGATTTTCAAATTGACAATGGAATTCAATTTACATTAAAAATATAATTTCAAGTCCTAAATATCAACCTATATCTAGCATATTACCATAATTATGGTACAAATTACCAAAATCTATGACAAGGGTTAAAATATCCTACTTGGATGCCGAAGAAAGCCCTAAGAAATATACTAAGTCAGTGAATTTCCCTTTCAAAGAGCTTCCGCAAAGTGCCATGCTATCAAAAAAATAAATTGCACTTTTGTGCTTCGGGTCTAAAATTATGTAAAAATCCCATATGGGTCCAACTTGCGGGATCGCAACTTAAAAATCAACAACACGTCCCTCTATACCCAAGGAACATTTACCTAAAGAATGGGTAAATTTTGAGCTCAAATCGTGCTATAATCAACCCATAATTATATTTGAATTTTATGCAATTATGAGAATTTAATTCCAAATTCAGTGAAAAATTAGAAAGAATTCATTGAAGAAATGAGTAATTCATACTTACAACCACCCAAAAATAATATATTTATGTCTCTCCTAAATTTCCACATGTTCTAGGGTTTTTCACTCTTGAACTTGTGTGAAAATAGGTGAGAATTAGGGAAAATCGGACATTTAAAGGGCTCACTGGTACCTCTAGAGCGAGCACTGGCTACTTTAGTGGTCAGCGCTAAAGTGCTCAGGTGTAATCTAATGCGGTCCCCACTCTTACATAGCATACCGCTAAAGAAAACAAGCATGTGCTTAAGTTGCTTGCTCTTTAGGAGTAAGCCTGCCGCTAAAATGGGTCACTAAGATAGCCTGGGCCGCTAAAGTGCATGGAAGGCCTCTATAGAGGCCTCCTATTATGCGTCCAAGGGCCACTTTAGTGGATTCACCAGCTGGTCAGTTGGAATTTTTTAGGTCTTCATCGACCCTTAGGATTCATTTGAATCCCGTATATGCAAAGAATCTATGATCCCCCTGTAAAATTAAACATTTTGGACTCGGTGGTGCAATTGAAACTTCTATCTAAGATTATTTCGACTAAAAGTGGGTCCCCTAATCAAGTTCCATTTTTCTTATGTTTTGGCCAATAGCCTAAAATGAGTCTGATAGCCTTAGGACCCAAACAAAAGGTCTATATTGCCTAAAATTGATATTCCAGAGTTGTAAAAAATATAAGAATGGGTGTATGAGGTTGTTTGTCTGTAGTTATTGATCGATACCCAATTCTAACCAATAAAGAATTCAAGCTAGGTAATTGGCTTTAAAAATATAATAAACTACCCCACAACTAAAGTGGCAGCTCAAGTAGGTCATAAATGACTCAGAAAAACTCTAAAATTTGAAAATGAGCGAAAATGCAGAAAATGACTTGGATGGTTATTACAATATCCAATACTAAAGAACTTTTGTAAGAAAAAGTAAATTGTTAGGATGTACCTAAGGCCCTAAACAAGTGAGGATAATGGGCCTGCATCTTACTCTCAATCTCCCAAGTAGCCTTCTCTACTGGGTGGCATCTTTATTGAACCATAACTACTTAAATATCTCTAGTGTGCAATCGACTGACATCCCTAGCTAGTAGGAATAAAGGGTCCTACACGAAGGTAAATCTCTCATCCAACTGGACTGAGTCCCATTTGAGTATATGAGATGTATATCAAATATGCTTCCATAACATAGAAACATAGAAAATAGATGAACAATAACAAAGTCTAGGGGCAAGGCTAACTCATATTCCACCTCTCAAACTGTGCAAAAGATCTCTAAAGGTCCAATATATTTAGGGTTGAGATTGACTTTCCTCCCGAACCTCATCACCCCCTTCATGGGCGATACTTGGAAGAATACCCGATCACCAACTCTAAATCTCATGGAAAAAAGACTACGATGAAAGTAACCCTTCTGCACACTCTGAGCTATCCTCACCCTATTCTAAATTACCTTGACTCTTTAACAACGCCTGAATCAAGTTAGTATTATGGGGTGAAATTGGAAGGTCTGAAACTATCTAATTGGAGAATGACATTGTCAGCCATATAAAGCCTAGAATAATGCCATCTCAATACTTAAATGGTTGTTATTGTTATATGTGAACTCTTCTAAAGCTAAAGTTGCACTCACTAACCTCCAAAATCCATATCACAAGCTTAGAGCATATCCTAAAGGACCTAAATAGTCTATTCTGATTACCCATTAGTCTGAGGGTGAAAAGTTGTGCTAAGATCCACTTAGTTGCCAAATACTCCTAAAAATATCTCCAAAAGATTAAAATTAATATAAGACTAGGTTTGAAATAATAGATATAGCAACACCATCCAAACATAGTATCTCATGAACATAGATATGAGCTAATCTCTCGACACTGACGGATATCTAAATGGGAATGAAATATTCAAATTTGGTCAACTGATCAACAATGACTCAAATACCATCAAAATAATGTGAAGTGTGAGGTAAAACACTAATGAAACACATGTTGATCTGCTCCCACTTCCACTCGAGAATATGCAATCTCTAATGGAACCACGAGGACTTTGATGCTCGGCCTTCACCGGCTGATATCATAGGCAATGAGATACAAAGTTTTTTCACACTCTCTTCATGTAACTCCACCAATAATGCGGCCTCAAATGTTTATACATATTAGTTATACCAGTGTGATTTAAATATCTGGAGTTGTGAGCCTTCCACAAAATTTTCTAAATCAAGTCTCCAACCCACAGAACAGAAATACAAACATCAAATCTAAGACCACCATCATAATAAATGGAAGCCCTCTGGGACTCACCACTCAACACCTAATCATAGATGATGTAATGTCTATATCCTCAAAATGACGACTCCAAATTTGCTCAAATAGTATAAACCTCACCTCAACAATAGTAAGAATCCTCTAGAGGTCTGAAATACAAGTCGACCATCAAGTTTGCTAAGTACTAGACATCCCAAACCAACACCCTTAGAGAAACTGAGACAGAATCCATACTGCCCATTATTGCTGCCTTTCGGTTCAAGGCATCTTCTACCATTTTCATCTCAACTGGATTATACAAAATAGGGATGTCATAATCCTTAAGCAACACCATCCATCTCTACTTCCTAGAATTAAGTACTATCTAGGTTATAAGATATTGAATTCTACAATTATCTGCAAAAATAACAATGCACACCATAATGATAATGCCTCTAAATATTTTATGCAAAACTTATAATTGTCAATTCCAAATAATAAGTGGGGTAGTTGCACTTGTACATCTTTAGTTGCCTCAATGCATTAGCAATAACTCATACTTGCAGCATCAAAACACAACCAAAACATATAGAAAAAACATCACAATGTATGGTGAATCCCTCACCCTCAACAAGAAGAGCCAATAATGGAACTAAAGTGAGAAATCCCTTGAGCTTCAAAAAGATAGACCCAGACACCTAACACAAATGGAAAGAAGTCTCCTTCTATGTCAATCTGGTTATCAACACTACAATATTAGCAAGACCCCCAACAAGTTGCCTATAATAATCGGCCAAACCAATGAAGATGCGAAACTTAGAAAGATATATAGGTGTGGCCCTATCATTAATAACCTCGATCTTCACTGAATCCACCATAATCCCATCATTAGACACCATATATCCTAGTAATGTCAGTGACTCAAGACAAATCTAACACTTAGAGAATTTGGCAAAAAGCCTATCATCTCACAATGTCTGAAGCACATTCCATAAATATTGCATATACTCCTCCCTACTCCTCGAATACATAAGGATGTCATTGATGAAAACAATCATAAAGAATCCAAACAAGGCCTAAACACGTAGTTCATCCAATCCAAAAATATGGATGGGGTATAAGTTAACCCAAAAGACATCAACGGGAACTCATAATAACTGAAACGAGTCCTAAAGTTTGTCTTTGGGATAACCTCCACAAGAATCATCAAGTAATGATAAATTAACTTCAAATAAATCTTAGGGAATATCTCTACTCTCTAAAATAGGTTAAATAAATTATCAATGCGAGGCATAGGATACCTATACTTCACTATCACCATACAAAACTACTTGTATTCAATATAAATATCCAAGGAACAATCTTTCTTATTCACTAAAAAGATTGGAACACCCTAAAGAGATGCACTCGATCTAATAAAATCCTCACCCAGAACATCTTGAACTTGAGAATTTAGCTCCTTCAGCTCGATAGGAGCCATACGGTAAGGTGCCATAGAAATAAGTCAAGTGCACAACTTAAGATCAATAACAAACTCAATGTCATGCTCAGGAGGAAGAGCAGGTTGATTGACAAGAGAAACATTAGAAAACCCATGGACTATTGGAATAGAGTCAAGAAATAAACTCTCCACACTAACATCATGAATATATGAAAGATAAGACTCACAACCTCTAAAAATAAGTTACATATCCCAAAAATAATAAATAGTCCCTATCAAATACGACTAATAGATCCCAACCACATAACTTAGGGTATGCAGGGCATGGTAAGGTAACGATTATGGCAAAGCAATCTAAGACTGCATGATAGTAGGATAACTAGTCCATGCCCAGAATCACATAAAAGTTCAAAATATCTAATCCAACATGATAGCATGAGTATGAAACTCTCAAACAGTAAAAAAAATAATCTATAAACCCAATCCATTGCTAATGAATCACCCACAAGAGTAAATACAGATAACAAAATAGATAAAAAATCCCAAGATAACTCAAATTGTATGGCATAATATGCATATACATAAGATTAAGTTGATTTCAAATGAATTAAAGAAAAAAGTTAGCTAATGGCACACTAAAATTGTGCCTATAATAATAGCATCTGAAGACTCAACCTTAGGTCTAGCCGATAGGCATACAACTAACCACGCCCACTACCTAACTGGGCTATTGATCAAACTCCTATCCTACCTACCTGAGGACATTCACAAGCACATTTGGGATCCCCCCAATGACCTTACATACCACTTCTTAAAGGGTTAGAACTACCTTAATTGATAGAAAACTCTAAGCTGAAGGTAACATCAATACATGTCAGTGGCACTCTCTAGAAAAATGGACAAAGGTCCAACAACCATAACATAACCTAGGCATAATACCAAAACTAGAAGATCTGGCTAACCCAAAATAACCACCACTTCTATACTAGAAGACAAACCCTTTAGAGGTTGAGCACTACTTTGTCTAAGATAATTACTCTAACTAAATTGACTCCATTAATGATCTAAACTGCAGCATAAATGGGCATACAATACTTACCCTAATGCTAATACGACTAACTCAGAGGCTACCTACCTTGAGAACTATAATTTACAAATTGTGACCCACTACAACTCCTACTAAAACTACCATGATATCGCGACCTCTTATCGCTACCCACTTAGGCTTGTGATGTATCTCGTTCATAACCTGATCATGGTTCAAAACTCTACTGAAGATCTACCTATAATAACCAGATCTCTACATAGCCATGTAAAGTGGGAGTCTCAATCACCAAACAAAACACCAAAGCCACCCTTCTTTGATGGTCTAAATAAATATAGCATGCCTAGCAAACTTATTAAATTGAGCCTCATACACCACAAAAGTTATGAAGCCCTACTAAAACCTTAAGAACTAATCTCTTAGATGATCCCTTACATTGCTAGGCATATACTTCTTCAAAAAGACCTTGGAGAACTATGTCCATGTCAATAAGGGAGATATTGTTGGCCTGGAATCAAGATAGCCTCTCCACCAGTGTCGAGCAACCAAATCTAACTACAAAGTAGTGTAATCCACTCCATAAGTCTCAACAAGGACTAAAATATAAAGCATAACCTCACAAAGAATCATAGTTTATAAGCTTCCTCGCCCGGTGAATAAGAAAATCTAGGTGGAGTCAGTCTCAAAAATCTAGTCAGCATATTTTTCTCCTTCAAAGACATAGCAGGCTGGGCAACCACTAGTTGAGCAACCAAAAGCTGAGAAATTACCTATATAGGAGGGACCTTAACTTTGGGAGTCACAATTATAGGTTGTACCCTCGCCTTAGTACTATTTGGATCCATAGAAGTGCACCATCAGATTGTGCACCACCAACCAATCCTAAGAGCTATACAAATACATCCATGAGAAATAAGAAATAAACCCTAGTTAAACCTGGCTGGTTAATAAATGTCTAATGGCTTGGTTATTTTTAAATTGGTTTGAATTACGAATTTATAATGCCCTAAGACTGTACCCTGGGCATCACACAGTGCTTATGACCTCAAAGGACCACAAGCTAACCCATGATTGGTACCTGCTTTGAGTACTGAATATAATACTAAAATATATATGTAGAAGAAATTTGAAAATGCCATAATGTTCTAGAAATACTGAAATTATACTGAGTATAACTGATGATAACATCAGGAAACTGAATATTTATCTATGCTCATCTGAAAACCTCTAACTATCCGAATATGGAGTTAATAGGGCAAACCCTTAACTAACTCCGATAGAAAAAACTACTGAACTATTGAAATGCTAAAATAAGTAAACATTGTCCCCAAAATATGAGGATACCCCACTATAACTTTTGCTGATAGCTTGACCTGCTAAGTACGGTTAGGAACCTAAGCATCTAAACCTATAATTTGAGACATCATATCGTAAAGAAAGAGTATGGGTCAGTACGTGGAATGTACTGGTGTGCTAAGTGAGGTAAGGCTGATATACATGGGTTCATATTCATGAGATAATAACTGATTAAATGAACATCATGAAGTAAGTGGATAAGAGTACATGCAAAACTGTAACCACTAAACATGCTATACTACGGATAAAGATATACATCGTGTATCTGAGATTATATTGAAATTTAGTGTTGAATTCTGATGGCTGAGTAACTGACAACTAATAGCCATAGTTTTGTAGAACTGTCTGAGTTCTTTATTGAATACTGAGATTGAAACTCTAATTGTTGGAGTGTTCATCTAACTAACATACCCCAATATAGACAGATTGGGGGTTCAACTTGTAACCCAAGTTGGAAAGGTGTTAGCACCTAGCCACGGAGTGCTATCAATGATGGGTCAACCCTAATCTGACTGAAAGACTCATAAAGTATATATATTTGATTACGTCAACCCTAGTCTGGTAGGAGGATGACTTACCCTATACTGGCTACAGAGTTTTATATTATAGGGACTGCAACTAAGGGTCTAACCCTCTCCTAGCAGGAATGCCCCCATCCCTAGGTTTACTCAAGGTTGAATCCTACTCCTAACTTAATCGACATTGAATTGATTACTAGACTGTGCTAGGCTTGACTGAACAAACATTGATCATGTTGACTAACTGTACTAGACTAAGTTCACTAAGTTCTGTTAATTAACCAAGTTCTACTATTCTTGACCTTTACTTAGACTAGTCTGTAACTACTGCAACTAAGTAAACAACTAGATTTTGGGTAATAAATACCCCAGGACTCGATAGCATAATATATAAAACATAGATAATCTTGAAAGCAAGCAATAGTCAATTGTCCACAATTCAATCACAGAGACATTTTGTCAAACACTTAGAGGTCATGAACTTGTACATGAATGAGAACACATGCTAACATGTCATGATTAAACTACTCAATTCACATGGACATTCTATCAAACACATGAGGAGCATAATTAATGCACAAGTTAATGAACAACACATAAGCATTATGACCATAACTTAAACTTACAATTTCAAAGGTTTGGGCATGGGAATTACATAAATCAACATACATGCTATCTTAGGTTCAGGAAACTAATAATTAAATCTTGAATTAAAAACCCATACAACAGCACAAGCATGAATACAACCCAATTTGTGCATGTAAATCATGAAACTGAAAGCTTTTAGTTTTAAAAAGGGTTCTTGAACTCCAAGGGTGGAAGCAAACCTAAGAATGAACACCTAACATACCTGAGTGGCAAAATTCATAAGATTGTTGGGGATTTATTGGAACTTGATCTTGAGCTTGATGAACTAGGATTTATTTCTTGAGAACATTTTGTGAATAATTTATGTATTTTCCCTTTTAGAAGCTTAATTTTGTGTTTTGGCTGAATTAGGTGAAGGGAAAGGACCTAATTTCCCTTGGAAATTAAAAATTAAGTGAGAAAAATGTGCCCAGTGATGCGGCAGGTGATACGCCGCATCGATGGTGCCAACATAATGGTCGATGCGCCACATCAATTTTGTCGATGCGATAGCCAACGCGATGCATCGAGATCACATTAGCTTGCTATTTTGGTCATCCAATCATAACCAAAAAAATGTCCAAAAATTCTGAAACTCACCCAAGATGACATATTGACATCCCTAATCATGAATTAATTTTAAAATAGACAATCTAAGGTCGTAAGGATAAAAAATAAGACCATCTAATTATGAAGGCTAAAAATAATTCTAAGTCTTAACACTTAGCTGAATTTTTCGATGTTTGTAACCCTTTATTACAAGCTATATGAGACTGAATTGAACTAGAACTTTTACGGGGTCTTACAATATCTCCCCCTTGGGAACATTCATCCTCAAATAACACAGACTTAACTAAGAGGAACTGAAGAATTGTACTTACCCTGACATGCATAACTAAAGCATAACTAAATTCTAGAGACATGACATATAACTAAACTGTTTCATGAATGCATGAATGATCTGAGAGTGTTATGCAGCTGTAACTAAGTATGGAATATAATAAATCTAAGGTTAGTTGTTACCTTATGCTGAGTCTGAGTTTGTGGAGAAGAGGTGAGGAGATTTTGTTCTCATTTCTTCCTCTGCTTCCTAAGTAGCTCCATCAACAGACTGATTCCACCAAAGAACTTTGACAAAAGGAATTTCTTTGCTCCTTACTCTATGAATCTGATTATCAAGGATTTTGATTAGGACTTCCTCATAAGAGAGACTATTTTGAACATCTACACTCTTTGTAGGGACTACAACTGCTGGGTCACCTATGTACTTCTTTAGAAAGGAGACATAAAACACTAGATGCACTGATGCTAAGTCTTAAGGTAACTCAAGCCCATAAGCTACCTTACCGAAACGACTTAGAATCCTATAAGGACCAACATATTGTGGACTAAGGCTTCCCTTTCTTACAAAATCTCTTCACCCTCTTCATGGGAGAGATTTTCAAATACACATAATAACCAATCTCAAATTCATGAACTTTCCATCTTATGCCTAAATAAAAATTTTGTTGGCTCTGGGCTATTTTAAGCCTCACCCTAATCAATTGTACTTTCTCTAAGGCATCAAACACCAAGTCTGGCCCCACTACCATGGCCTCACCTACCTTAAACCAGCCAATCGGAGATCTATATCTTCTAAAGTCTTAGGTGTCTTTTCTTCTTGACCATCTGTCTGAGGGTAAAAGGATGTACTAAGGTGGACTTGGGTACCAAGACACTTTTGGAAGACTTTACAAAAGTGAGAGGTGAACTACATACCTTTATCTGAAATGATGGACAACAGGACACCATGTAGCCTAATAAACTCTCTGATATAGAGCCTGGCATAGTCCTCCATTGAATAAGAGGTATGAACTGGCAAGAAATGGGCTAATTTATTCGCCCTATCCATAATGACTCAAATTGAATCATGTTGACGATGAGTATGAGGCAAACCTGTCACAAAATTCATGTTCACTTCATCCCACTTCCAAGTGGGAATACTGAACTCCTGCATAGACCCACTAGGCTTCTGATGTTCACTCTTAACCTGCTGGCATGTTGAGCGCTTAGCTACAAACTCTACAATATCTTTCTTTATCCCACTCCACTAATATACTTACCACAATTCTAGTATATATTAGTGGCCCTTGTATGAATAGAGTAACACGCACCATGTTCTACATAAAGAATTCATTGTCTCACGCCATCCACATACGGCACACATAGCCTACCCTCGCAACATAACACAATATCTCCTCCTTGGGAGAAAACCTCTACTTTTTGGTCTCTAACTAAATCTTACAACTTAAATAAATTGGGATCCTTATCCTACTTTTCTTTCACCTTAGAAACTAAAGAATATTTCAAACTACTCTGTACTCATACACTCCTCGGTCGAATCAACCAAATGGACACCTAGTTTGGCAAGCTGATGAACTTCCTGAAATAACTTTTTCTTACCATCCTCAATGTGAGCAACACTACCCATGGAAAACCTATGAAGGCCATCTACCACTACATTGGCCTTGCCAGAATAATACAGAACACTCATGTCATAGTCTTTCAACAACTCTAACCACCTTCACTAATGCAAGTTTAGGTTTTTTTGAGAAAATACATACTGTAGGCTTTTGTAGTTTGTGAACACATCAATATGCACCCCATACAAATAGTGCCTTAAAATCTTTAAGGAAAACACAACAGCTACTAATTCAAGATCATGGGTAGGATAATTCTTTTTATGGGGATTAAGCTGTCTAGAGGTGTAGGCTATAACCTTACCACTCGGCATCAAAACACACCCCAAACCAACTTTGGAAGCATCACAATATACTACAAATCTATCTAAACCATCGAGTAATGTCAAAACTAAGGTTGTAGTGAGTCGAGTCTTCAACTCCTGAAAACTCTTCTCATAAGAATCTAACCACTGGAATTTAAATTTCTTCTGATTCAATCTATACATAGGGGATGCAATAAACAAAAACTCTTTAATAAACCATCGGTAATAGTTAGCCAAACCTAAAAAACTCTTGATATTTGATGGAGAAATGGGTATGGGACTGTTTCACACTGATTTTGTCTTTTGAAGATAAACTCTAATGCCATCAGTGGAAATAAAATGACCAAGCAAAGATACTAACCTTATCTAAAATTCGCATTTACATAATTTGGCGAACAACTAATGGGCTCTGAGAGCCCTTAATACTATTGTGAGATGGTCTGTATTGTCATTTTAACTATTGGAGCAGACAAGAATGTCATCTATGAAGACTATAATGAACATGTCCAAGTACTACTTGAACACGTGGCTCATAAAGTCCATGAAATATACTGGGCATTGGTAAGACTAAATGATATAACTAGAAACTTGAAGTGATCGTACCAGGTTCTAAAGGCTATTTTTAGAATGTCACATTCTCTGACTCTGAGCTGATGATAGCCTGATCTAAGGTCTATCTTTAAAAAGTAACTGGCACCCTAAAGTTGGTCAAATGAGTCATCCATTCTCGAAAGTAGAAACTTATTTAGGACTGTGACTTTGTTCAACTGATGGTAGTCTATATAAATTCTTAGAGAACCATCTTTTTTCACATGAATAGAATTAGTGCACTCCAAGAGGATACGCTGGGCTTGATGAACCCTTTGTCTAAGAGGTATTTCAACTATTTTTTCATCTCTTTAAGTTTAGCTATAGCCATTTTGTATGACGGAATAGAAATGGGCTGAGTATTAAGAAGAAGGTCTATTCTGAAGTCAATTTTCCTTTTGGGAGGAATTTTGAGAAGATCTTCGGGAAACATATCTAGAATTTCACTTGCAGCTGAAACTAACCCAAGATTAAGAGTCTCGAAACTAGAGTCTTTGAATCGTACCAAATGATAGACACACCCCTTGGATATCATTTTTCTTTCTGTAAGGTATGAAACAAGTTGACCCTTAAGTGTTTGGTACTATTCCTCTAATCTAGGATAGGTTCATTCGGAACTCAAAATAGACAACTCTATTTCTATAATCAACTAAGGCATAGCATAAATGTAGCTAATCTATTCCGAGAATGATGTCAAAATCCATCAACTTTAAATCTACTAATTATGCCAAAGTAACTTTCTGAGACACCATAATCGGACAGTTCTTGTATACCTGCTAGCTATGATAAACTTACCCATTATAATTTGGAACATAAGGAAATTCTTTCATCCTATTTGAGGATAATCCTAAAGGGGTACATCCTACATCTGGAGTACATCTTCAATCTCATGGTCATATTCCTGATGGTGCTGGAGTTTTTTCTATTCTAACTAGTTCTTCTTAGGTTCATTATGGCAATGTGATGAACGTAATATTTCAAAAGTTTATCCATGTTATTGCCCAATCAGTTCTGCTCAGGATGAGTGGGGTGCAGCTGGTGCTTTGTCTAATAAGGCCACTAGGTTTGGTCAATATATAAAGATGGGGCCTCTAACTTTTACTAAGGTAAAGGTAGAGGAGCATCCACAGTGATTCTTGGATGATATGGAAATATTTTTTAGGTGATGCAGGCTACTAATATTAAGGGGGTTAACTTTGTAGCTCATCAACTCAAAGATGTTACTTATCAAAGGTATGAGTAATGGGATAGGGATATAGGTGATATGGAAGAGAAAGTGTTGAGGGAGTCCTTTTCTAATGCCTTGTTGGATTGGTTATTTCCTCAAGAATTGAGGAAAACTAAGGTGGAGGAGTTTGTGAACCTTAGGTAGGGAAGGATGCTAGTAAAGGAATATGCTTTGAAGTTCCATCAGCTATCAAGGTATGCTCCTGATTTGGTGGCAGATATGAGGTTGAGAATGAGAAAGTTCACTTCCAGGTTAAATAGGTATTTGATTATGGAGAGTAAGATTGCCTTGCTGATTAATGATATGTACATCTTAAGGTTGACTATTCATACGCAACAGGTTGAGAATGAGAAGAGAAGCCAGGTTGAGTTTGGGTATTGGAAGGGAAAGAGAAGCAGGTTTATTGATCATGGAGGTGCTCAGTCTCAAAGTAGTAGAGATGGTGACAAGTGGCAGAAAAATAAGTAGGGGAGTTTTTTCTCCTTTTCTGCTAGTGCCACTTACTAGTCGGGAGACAAGCATCATAAAGGTGTTGAAAATTCTCTGGCACAGGTTTCCCAATCTCAGGCGAGCAAAGGTTAGACAGTTTTGCCGTATCCTCTTTATTAATTTTATGGTCATCCACATTGGGGCTATTATGAGAAGGAAAGGACAAATACTTAAAGTATATCTAAGTAGGTCATCGGCTCAGGGATTATCTGGTTAATAAGGTTGCTACGGGGGAGCATAAGATTCTTGTGGCTTTATCTTATGTCCCTACACCTAGTGGGGTGGCATCTTCTTCTTTTATTGCTCATGGTTCTAGTGTTGGCTGGAATATGTTATATGCTTTGGCATCCCAACAGGAATCTATGGCATTACCTGATGTAATTACTGGTACATTACATCTTTTCTCCTATTACGTATATTTTTTGCTTGATTTGAGGTCCACTCTTTCTTATGTGACTCCATATGTGGCTATGTCTTTTGGTTTCAAACCAAAAGTTATCTTGAATCCTTTTTCTATTTCTACCCTATTAGTTGACTCGACTATTGCTAAGAGAGTCTATAAGGGCTTTGTGGTATCTATTGGTAGCAAGCAGACCTTGCCGGATCTACTTAAATTTGATATGGTATATTGTGATGTAATACTAGTTAAGGATTGGTTTCATTCTTGTTATGTGTTTTTAGATTGTCGGGCCTATAGGTTATCATTAAGTTCCCTGGTGAACCAGTTATAGAATGGGAAGGTAGTTCCTTAGCTCTTAGGGGGAGATTTATTTCTTATCTTAGAGCTCGGAGGTTAATCTCTAAGGGTTGTCTTTATAACTTCGTCCAAGTTAAAAATTATAACTCAGAAGGTTCCTCTTTGTCTTCAGTCTCGGTGGTTAATGAGTTTCTAGAGGTCTTTTTGGATGATCTTCCTGGTGTTCATTCAGATAGAGAAATAAAGTTTGGTAATGATTAGCTTCCGAATGCTCGTATAATTTATACTCCTCCATATAAAATTGCTCCAGTTGAGTTGAGGGAACTCAAGGAGAAACTTAAGGATCTTTCATCTAAGGAGTTTAATCATCCTAGTGTTTCTTCATTATGTGCACCGGTGTTGTTTGTACACAAGAAGGATGGTTCCCTTCAGATGTGCAATGACTACAGGTAGTTGAACTACGTGATAATTAAGAGCAAGTATCCTCTCCTAAGGATAGATAATTTGTTTGACCAGTTACAAGGTACCAAGTTCTTCTCTAAGATAGATCTTTGGTTTGGGTACCACCACATAAGATAAGGGAGGTGGATATCTATAAGAAGGTTTTTCATACTCGGTATTGGCATTTTGAGTTCTTGGTGATGTCATTTGATTGGGTAATGCTCCGATAGCATTTATGAACTTCATGAATAGGATGTTGAGGTAGTATTTAGATCTCTTCATCATTGTGTTTATTGATGACATTCTTGTTTATTCAAAGAGTGAGATGGATCATGTTAATCACCTTTGTGTAGTGTTATGGACCTTAAAGGAATAATAGTTGTATGCCAAGTTCTATAAGTGTGAGTTTTGGTTTAATGTTGTAACTTTCCTGGTTCATATAATTTATAGTAAAGGGATCATGCTGGATCCACAAAATATTATTGAGGTGAAGAGGTGGCCTAGGCCCACAACTCCATCTAATATTCGGAGCTTCTTAGGTTTAGTTGGGTACTATACGCTGTGTGTGGTAAGATTTTCTTTGATAGATGCTTCTTTGACTAAGTTGACTCAGAAAAGGTTAAGTTTTCTTGGTGGGATACTTGTGAAGGGAGTTTTGAGAAGTTGAAGGATACGTTGACTTTGGCTCCTATCTTGCTTTGCCGGAAGGCAATGATAGGTCTGTGGTTTATTGCGATGCATCTCCGGTAGGGCTTAGTTGTCTTTTGATACAGAATTAGAGGGTGATTGCCTATGCATCATGGCAGTTGAAGGTACATGAGTGAAATTATCCTACTCATAATTTGGAGTTTTTGGCAGTTGTGTTTGCTTTGAAAATATGGCGGCATTATTTGTATGATGTTCACGCGGGTATCTTTTCTAATCACAAGATTCTTCAATACCACTTAACTTAGAAAAGTTTAATCTCAGGTAGAGAATTTTTCTTGAGCTTCTCAAAGATTATGATATGAGTTATCACTACCACCTAGGTAAGGCTAATATGGTTGTTGATGCTCTTAGCAGGTATCCATGGGGAGTTTAGCTCATGTGAAGGAAGGCAAGCAAGGATTGGTGAAGGATACTCACCACTTCGCTAATCTTGGATTTCTTCTCTTGGACTCTAAGGATGGTGGTATGCTGGAGCAAGAACTGATTTGATCATCTCTTGGAATGGGGATTAAGGAAAAGCAATTTTTGGATCCTATCTTGATGAGAATCAAGGGAGATATTGGTGGGAAAAAGGTAGTGGTTTTTTAGATCAGTGGTGATGGTACTTTACGGTACCAAGGGAGGTTGAGCGTTCCGGATGTCAATAGGCTAGGGCAAAGAATTTTGGATGAGGCACATGAGTCGTGATATGTTTTTCATCTCGGCTCTACTAAGATGTATCATGATCTCAATGAGATCTATTGGTTCAATGGCATGAAGAAGGATGTGGCTTATTTCGTGGCCAAGTATATGGTGCGTCAACAGGTTAAGGTTAACCACACGAGGCCAGAAGGGTCGATCAAGAAATTGATTTTTTGGAATGAAAGTAGGAAGTGATCAATATGGAATTTGTTACCGGTCTTCCTCAATCTCAGAATCAGTATGATTCAATTTAGGCTATCGTGGGTAGGATAACAAAGTCTGAACACTTCTTGCCAGTGTGGAATCCTCTTTTTGATGAAGATTATGTGAGGTTGTATCTTTAGGAGATTGTGAAGTTGCATGGGGTTCCTATTTTGATTATCTATGATCGTGGTATGCAGTTTATGTTTCATTTTTGGTGGTTTTTCTAGAAAAGGTTAGGGACTAATGTTAGTCAAATAGAAAAGCGGAGATAACTATTCAGACATTAGAGTATACGCTTCGAGCCTGTATGATTGACTATGGTGGTAGTTGGGTTGAGCATATACCTTTGGTGAAGTTTGCTTACAATAGTAGCTATCATTCTAGTATTAGTATGGCTCATTTCGAGGCGTTATATACTAGGAGGTGTATATCTCCTATTGGGTAGTTTCATCTTTTGGAGGTGGACATGTTTGATCTGGTTTTGGTCTATCAGGCGATGGAGAAGGTCAAGGTGATTCGGGATATTCTTAAAGTTTCCTAAAGTCTCTAAAAGTCCTACGCAAATATAAGGTGTAGAGACTTTGAGTTTGAAGTCTGGGATAGGGTGTTCCTCAAGGACTCTCCCATGAAGAAAGTGGTGCGGTTTGGTAAAAAAGGGAAACTCAGTCCTCAGTTCATTGGTCCTTATGTGATTTTGTGGAGAGTTGGAAATGTTGCTTGTGATTTGGAGTTTCCATCTAGCTTCAGTTTGGTTCATCCAATCTTTCATGTTTTTATGTTGAGAAAGTGTCTTGGTGATCCTTCTTCGATTTTTCTATTGGAAGGATTGGTATTTTGAATTATCTGTCTTATGAAGAGGTCCTGGTTGAGATATTTGATAGGCAAGTTCGTCAGTTGCGGACCAAGGATGTGGCTTTAGTTATGGTTCTATGACGGAACCAAAAGGTGGAAGAAGCTACTTGGGAAGCGGAAGAGGACATAAAGCCAAAGTATCTGCATTTGTTTTCTGCTCTTGGAAATCGTATGGAAGGTATGTTTCTTTACCACATCTTTATTTTTTGAGTTTTGTTAAAGAAAATATTTACATCTTTGCCTCTTTTTTTCAATCTTTGCTAAAGGGATGTTTGATAATGTAAAATACTTTATGTGTGGCTACCCCTACGTTATCCGCCATTTGGGGACTAATGTTCCTAGTGGGGGAGACTGAAACATCAAAGGTTTTGACCCTGAATTCCGTTCTTTGGACCCAATACGACTCATGGGTACTAGTTGTATGCTAGCGTACGAGTTGTATGGTCCTGTCGTATTCTTACCTAAATTAGTTGGCGGGATGTGTTTTTTCACTGGATTGGGTACGACTTAGGGGTATTAGTCGTAGGGATTGGTACGAGTCATATAAAGAACTCATATGGTGAGCAGTGTTTTATCCTTCTAGTATTTAATTCTACCTGGGATATGGGTTATAGGTACAGATTGTATGATGTGGTTATAACTTTGTTGGATGAGTCGTATACTAGAAAGTATTTTATCAAAGGGTTGAGGGTTGGATACAAATAGTGGGTACCAATCGTATAGAAGGGAACGACTCGTATGGGTCCGTCGTATCCCTGTGATGATTTTTAATAGATTTAAGTGGGGGTATTCTGGACATTTTCAACTTACCCTAACAAGGACCCCCGACTTCTAATATACCTTGAAAGTTATTTACCCTATTATTCTATTCATTAACACTTATAAACTATTCCAAAACACTTTATAATTCTCTCAAGAGCTTTTGGGACAAAAAGGCAAGGGTTTTATCTTACAGATTGCTTTGGGTCTTGTCTTGGTAATTTCCTTCCATAATTATTAGGTATGAGGAATGATTCTCTTCCATTATTGTAATTTCAACAAAAGGTAAGGTTTATATGATTGATCTCATGGTTTTACTATTTCATGATTATGGTTGTCAACTATTATTTGCGGGTTTTGATATTCAATGCTTGGTTATGGCTTCCTAAGGTTTTACTTACAATGGTAGATTTGGACAATTGGATTGCATGTTAATGTTTTAATGGTCTTTGGAATTGGTTTTGGATATATTATGCCCCCAAGGAGTTTGATAAAATATTTACAAAGATATGTTTATTGCATTGAATTCTTGTAATGGAACTCTTGCATATTTTAAACTTGATAAAGGATTTATACATGGTTTAAATGGTTTGAAAAGGATAAAGGCTAAATAGTTATGCTTTTGGAGAACATACAAGTCTCCCAAGTTGGTTTAAATATGGTAATTGGAAGGGCACCTAAGGTTCCCTTAACCTAAATGGTTTAGCTATGGATATTACTTGCAAGTAAGGGGTGGTATGACGATACCACTAATATTGGACTTGGTTAATAAATGGCTAATGTCTTGGTTATTTGGAAACTAGTTTTAACTGTGCATTAATGGTCGGGTGCGTAGCAAATCCAAGGAAGGTAGCGGTCCCAGGGGGACCAAAATCAAAAAGTCATATATGCTGATATGAAGGCTCTTGG